>CM051527.1:36249154-41249154 GCA_028017165.1 Herpetospermum pedunculosum
TAGGGCAGTGATTTGAATGTGCTTTAGTATCTTTGAATTGGGACTGCAATTCATAATTCTTGGAAAGATAATGCTTATTGTCTCCTGATTTTAAGAAATGTAGCTATTCGGTTGCTAATGTGCCTCACGCCTTTATTCGATTGTTATTCTACTATAATAGGATGAAATTTGCACTAATTTGACAAGCCAATTACCGCCGAACTATGTTAACCTTGATAGATATAAGCTTCGTTCATTATCTTTATACTTGGATTTTGGAGAATTGATTAATTTTGCCTACGCTACATTTATGAGACCATTCCTTGAACCCCATTTCAGGGAGTTAAACTAACTCACAAAACAAAAATATTATCGTTTCATTGTTCTATAAATTATTATTCCTAAATATATTTTGAATTGTAAATGAATTTATAACTAGTGTAGGCATTATCAATTTGAGTTTCCTTCTTTACATTCAATCATCTGTACAATTTTAATTAATCGCCCTTTCTAGTTCCAGACTTCAAAGATAATTTTTTGCTACTAATTTCAATTTTCAATCACTTTCTACTATTATTTAGCCAATGATTAGGCCGTACTCTTGGGTGTAATTTTTTTTTTTTATCTCTATCCTGCTCTTAAGTGTCATTTTTATGTCCAGGTTGCTCTTGGGAGTCATTTACCTGATATCAATTGCTAGTTTAGATCTTCTTTAATAACCAAAGGAACAATAAGATTTAAATGATTAGATATTGAGTGAAAACTTGAAGTGATAATTACAGGTTGGAAGCCTCTTGATAATTTGCTCCATTAATACATATCAAATCACTTTATTTAATTTATTGTCACTAGTTGTGAATTTTACTCTTCTCTTGAATGCATGATCTTAGATATCCAAATACAAAACTAGCTCATCCAAATTCAGACTGCACTTTTCTTCTTTGTTTAGGGTTTCTCTGTTTTTCTACCATATGCCTATTGGGATAATGGTACTACATGGGGTACAATGTAAGCATTCTATATTTTAATCCTCCACTTTATTTTTAGATTTGGAAGCTTGTCTTTACTTTCCCAACTAATGCATAAACCATAACTCTGTAGGTTCAAAGGAGCGATTGGAGATCAAAGAAGGTCAGGCTAATTCATAATTGCGAACTTAAGATTTGAAAATCTCTCTATTGGGTGATGTTTTTGATGTAAAGAAAGGATGTTTCTGCTGTAAAAGTTAGGCTTTTGATTTGCATTTTTTAATGTGGCTGATTTGATATTTGTTTTAGGTAAAGATGAGAGAATACATGATGAAGGCCTTCTGGTATAGCGTCATGGAATCCTTGAAACAAGAAGAGCCCAACTATGATAGGGTGGTTCAACTTGTGACGCTTGAACATCTCTATTTTATTTCTATATCCTAACGGTAATTGAAATATTAAATATAATTTGAGTTTGATTGATAATTTGACAGCTGGAAAAAAAGTTTTTCTTGAGCTGGAAGATGAAAGAAAACAAAGAGAAAATAAACTAAGACTAAAAAATGGAGCTTTTGGAAAAAGAATCACTGGATTTAGTATAAAGAATAAATAGTTAGACAAATTTGAAGTTTAATTCTATCAAGCTTATTGTGTTCTTTCAAATTCTGTACTTAACCATGGACTAGATTTTAAAGACAGTTTTTGCAAAAAATGTAAAGCAAGCAAGACTAACACATTTATTGCACTTATTTCATGTTTGAATGTTCAGCGCCGTAGGAAGATTAGAATTAGAGATTGATCGAAAAGCAAGGATATGGGCTCGTGTGAGTAGGAAACAGATGGAAGAAGGGAGGAGATTCTCGAACGAGGAAAAGGATCCAAAGACTTCGAAAGAATTGAACGAGGAGCCGTATGAGGTGAAAATCTCATGTACGGTTATGTCGAGTGGCAGTAAGGGTGACTTATCTGTCAATTTTTCCACTATCACCCCCAAAAAACCAAACTTTTTTTACTCTTTCAGGTGGTATCAAGATAGACGAATTATGGTAATTTGTTCCAATTGGAGACATAAACAAAGACAAGGATAATCTTTATAAAAAAAGTACCCCTAAAGGCCACCCACGATATACACATAAAAATAACTAAAGGATCTCTTTTGACATGAAATGGATATATCCATATATCTCTGACTTAGATTTATGAGATGATAAAATATGGCAAAACCCATACCAAGAATCGGTTCACGTAGAAATGGACGTATTAGCTCACGTAAAAGTACGCATAGAATACCAAAGGGCGTGAAAAAGGCAGACCCACGGCTGTTCTGGCACATACCTAAAGAACCTGACCATAGGTTTTTAAACCAAGTTTGAACAGTTCTTTCTATGATGGTTGCATTTAGAACATGGACTTTGCATTGGTTATTTATTAATTTTTTCACGCTGTTATGTAATGAAGTACTCACCCATTCATGGGACTAAATTTAAATTCTGCTATGTAATTTTCATGATCATCTAATTGTATTTTTATTTTATTTATATTTAAAATCACCCTTAATGAAACTTTGTTGAACGAATACTTGAATACTTTGCCTTTTTTAAATCCTTTGGGTTCATAGAGTTTATTACGTTGAAGGACATAATATTTTACAAATATTGAGTATCTAACATTTATTCATGGTAATGTATCAGGTGCAAATAAGAAATTGGACTATAAAATTCATGTAAAGTTGGGTTTTTCATGGAGGATCTTTATCACATAAATCTACTGGAAGGCATTCTGATGAAAGTACTACTCTTCATGTAAGCAATATGTGTAATGAAATATTATTTTTCATTGATTTGATACTTGTTGCTATAGGGCACTTCCAGTTTAAGCACTAGGGTCATTAGATTTTAGATTTGGAAATCCTATTTTCTCAAGACATTGGGTCAACTTTAAGCCTTTTAAAACATTGGCCATGTGAAACAAATAGGATGTTTATATATTATTTTTGTATATAATGAATAAATAGTTAGACAAATGAAAAAAAAAAATTGTGTTCTTTCAAATTCTGTGTTTCAAATTAAAATGGTACGAACTTATGTTTGAGATTCATGTTCTGGTTTATTTAAACTTAAAACTAGACTTAACCATGAGAATTTAGATACAAGAATCTTCTTGTTTTGCTTGGTAGAAAAAAATGGAAAGCAAGCAAGGCTAAAGATGTTTGATCTAATACCCAATTACACAAACATATTCTAGGAGAGGTAAAAGGGGTAATTCAGAGTAGACAAATTCTGTTAAAACA
Source organism: Herpetospermum pedunculosum (assembly GCA_028017165.1). Classification (NCBI taxonomy): domain Eukaryota; kingdom Viridiplantae; phylum Streptophyta; class Magnoliopsida; order Cucurbitales; family Cucurbitaceae; genus Herpetospermum; species Herpetospermum pedunculosum. The sequence continues at coordinate 36,252,392 of CM051527.1, forward strand.
GGTTGAGAGTAAGGTAGGTTTTTCATTGTTGTAGACATTGGTATTTTGGGAGAGACTCCAGCCTCTTCAATTTTAAGATATCATTTTTTTCTGTGTTAAATTCAAGTTACTGTGACATTAATTTAGTGTATTTCAATAAATTGATGAGTATAGAATAAAATAATGCAAAATAAGCTTTAGCCAAAACTAGGAGACCTTATATTACATTTCCAAGTAAATTTACTTCACTTTTTAAGTTTCCTTTTTGACTATCCATTTGCATTTCTCAAATCCTTTCGATTCATAGAGCTATGTGAACTTAATAGGATCCTTTATATATTATTTTTGGTTACTATATTTTATTAGGTTCATTGCATATGGATTTTTAACATAACATTTGTAGTCTTGGGATACTAGAAGGCATGAGATAATAAGAGAATTGAAGATTTCGTGTGAAAGGTATGAAGAATTATAGTATATTTTTTGTGAAGATTATTTCTTGTTGAAAGTTCATTCTTAAGGTACCAAATTATAAAGTTGGCCAATATTGCTCCCGTGCTAAAAAAATGATTCTTTTATGCTCAAGATGTAGCCCTGATCTTAACTATCACAAAGATGTTGAAATAAGAACTTCTGTTAGGGGCCTTATTTGTCTTCACTGAAGACTCATTTTGTGCGAGCTCTTTTTGTATGCCCTTGTATTTTTTAAATTTTTTCAAAATGAAAGTTTGGTTATTCATAAAAATAAAAATCTTTGAATTGATATTTGGGTCTGGGTCTATTAGTTGTTTGTGATATGTCAGATGTATTGGTTTGGTGTTCCCATAGATTCAATGCTTTTATATGGAGAATGATTTCTTTTACTTTTGGTATGTTTTTGAAGTTTATTTACTAAAATGACGTTTTTAGTGTCTATAATTATTTTCAATGAAGCTCTCTTCAATTACAATGTTGTGTTAGTTTTAGTGCAACGAGTTCTTCTATGAATTGGTAACTTGAGAAAAAACTGTGTTAGTTTCTTCATACTATTTCATTTATTTCAAGTTTTTGTTCCTCATAGTGATCGGCCTATGACTTAGGTTGTGAGGTTACTAATTTTCTTTTTGTATATTCAATAATTATTCATAACTCACTAGGGCGTTGCAATCTCTGGTGAGGACCATTCTCTCCCAATCTCTCTAGAGATTTACTATCCAAATAAAAGAATAAGAAACAAATGAAATGAAAATAATAGACTAAATAGCTTCACACAATGGTCCCTCCCTCCTTGCACGATCCCATAACAGAAATTATACGTTCCTCTAACTTACTTCCCCCCCCCCCCCCCCCGTATAAACATTCCCCTCTTTACCCCTACGGACATAGCATTTGGTTATCGGAGGACTAACATTATCCACGACCTCAAAATCAACCTTCTCCTCAAGGTTGAAGTGCGGGAACTTCTTTCGAATTACTCGAACATCTTTGGTTATCGGAGGCCTAACATCTTTGTAAGCCATTGATCCGATTCTCTCCTAGACTTTGTAAGACCCAAAATATTTGGGTGACAACTTCTCATTCTTTCTTTTAGCTACTGTAGCTTGGCGATAAGGTCTTGGTTTAAAAAATACCCCATCATCTACAACCATTTCCTTATCACTACGTTTCACATCCGCAAAGTTCATTTTCCCCTATGCTACCTTCAAGTTCTCTTTCAACATATTTAGGATGACATCTCGTTCCACCAATTGATGGTTGAGTGTGGCATTAGGCGTCTTCATGCCTTCATAAGCAACCAGGGGTGGAAGAGTACATTCATAGACTGCCTGGAATGGAGTGATGCCAATGGATATGTGGAAAGTAGTATTGTACCAATACTTGACCCAACTGAGCCAATTCACCCACTGCTTAGGTTGTTCACTGCAGAAACAACGTAGGTTAGTTTCCGGTCCCTTATTCACGATTTCGGTTTGACAATCCTTTGGGGGTGGTACGAAGTACTTCGTCGTAGTTGGGTACCCGCTGTGCGGAATAATCCCCTCCAAAAGTGACTCAAGAAGATTTTAATCCCCTCCAAAAGTTACTCAATAAGATCTTATCCCTTTCGGAGATGATGGATTTAGGGAACTCGTGTAGGCAAACCTCTTACAACATTATAACCCTATGTCATGTTAAAGGTCTATGCTGTGGGGCTTGACATGGGAGAGTGGAAAATATGTTGAAAAAATCAAATATATCCCCCCCTCTTTTTGCCCAACTCAATGCTTTAAAAAAAAAGTATGTTCACCCTCCCTCTCCTCTTCGAGTCGAGCTACTTATATACCCAGATCTAACAGAAAGAAGTCTCCCCATTTAGACTTTTGAGTCTATTGAGTAGATTTCCCCCCATGTGTTATATGAGTTTTCTATGTTTTCTGTTTACTATTTAATGAGATATTGATGATGTTGAGTTTTCTTTGGTTCAGATAATAATCTTTCTTGTTGGTGATATATCTCTTTGTAGTTTGTATTGCCTTCTGGTTATTAGTCAGTGTGAGTTAATACAATTATGGAGAGTTAAGCCGATAATATTCTTTTGTATTTTATTTTTTATTTTTTAAAAATAGTGTAATAAGTAATCACCATTATGTGCTTCTGGTAATTTTTTTTTCCTGATAACGACGTATTGATTTCAACAAGTCCTGATTCCTGCCGATTAGTGTTTTTTTTTCCTTAAACTATTTTGAAGTGAAGAGAGGAGGAGGAAATGGGTTTTTCCTACCCTTGCAGCGCCCAATGATAGGTCCAAGGTATTCTTTAGCGTACCAATATTCCGGCTCTACATATATTCATGCTGTCAGTTTCTCTATATTTTGGATAAAAATTAATCCCAACTGATGTGCTATCCTTTGTGTTTTTGGGAATCATTATTAGTATTTGATATGGTTTAGGTTCGAGAAGTCTTGTCTACTTTGTTGTTAGGCTAGGTTACGTTCATGCCCAACAAAGTGGCTAATTATTTGAATAAATCCTCCCAATGAATTTTTTTTTTTAGTTCAACATGTGAGGTGGTGATTCAAACCTTACCGGGTTGAGGTTGCAATACTTTAACCAGATGAGCTATGTTCAGGTTGGTAATCCTTCAAGGAGTTCTTGTGGACAAAAAGTAACTGTGGATGCCATTGGTTAACGGGAAAAAAACTTTCCTCCCTTGCTGAATGGACATGGAAATATCATTATAATGAAGTCCTTAGGAGTGACAGAGGTGATTGAAGAAAAAAAAAATTAAGAGAAAAAAGCTAAAGGAGGTTACAGAAATCTCTACAAATTAGCAAAAATCTCACCAATGGAGTAAGAAGTAAAAAAATGTCTAGCTTGCACCAAGTGGCTGCTGTGTACAAAATAAGATAAAAAGGTAAATGTAGTTCCTCTCCTTTCCATTCCATTGAAAGTTATTTCATTCTTCTCAAGCCAAGTTATCCGAAGGAAACTGATGTTCCAGTTCAGCCCACAATATTTTAGATTGCCTTTTGAAGGGATGAACCACCAAAATTGTATGGAGGTTAATAACAATGTCGCTGTGAAGAGGGTTGTTCCAACCAAAAGACTGCATAATATAGAGGCATAAAGAAAGCTCATAAAAATATGGTTTAGGGACTTACTGCTCTCCTTAAAAAGGCTGCACATATTGGGAGAGAGAAGAACTTTTTTCATATAATCCATAGTGTTGATCTTGACCAGAATATAGAGGCATAATGAAAGCTCATAAAAATATGGTTTAGGGACTCACTGCTCTCCTTAAAAAGGCTGCACATATTGGGAGAGAGAAGAGCTTTTTTCATATAATCCATAGTGTTGATCTTGCCCAGATCACCTCCCATAGAATTATTTTAGGTTAAAATATCATTTTGGTCCCTTTACTTTGAGTTTCGTTCAATTTTAGTTTCGATACTTTCAAATGTCCAATTTTAGTTCCTACTCTTACTTTGAAGTTGAATTTTCTAAGAAAAAGTTAGTTTCTATTAGTCTTCTCTCTATAAATTTTGGAAATATTTTTACATTGTCTTTTATTCCATGAAAAATTTCGGTAACAATTAACTTCAAACTAAGAGTAGAGACCAATTTTAAATTTGATTGAAAGACAGTGTTTTAAAAGTCGCAGTCAGGCGCGCGCCTAGGCGCAATGCTGGTGCCTTGGATAGGCGAGGCGCGGTTGCGGTTGAGAAGTCGCGCGCTCAATGAAAAGTCGTGCACCAAGGAAGTTTACGATTCCTTTTTTCATTTTTTTGTTTTTTACCTAAAATGCAAGTTTTTTTTTTTTTTTTTTGCGTTTTAGTTAATTAAAAAGTTTGGTTCGGGGGCACTGCCCCCATCCCCCATCGTACCGAGCCAGTCGTAGCGGGTCATAACAGATTCAAGGCATTCCAACAATGAGTTTTCTCTTCAGGACAGTTTTTTATTTATGATTATTGTTGTTTTGTTTCATGTTTTTTGTGGAGTATTGAGCAAGTCGTATTGGGTCATGAGTTAGCTCTTTAGGACTCTAAGTTTGAAGACTTATGTTGAAAGACTAATATTTGAACCTCGTTTATCTTTTATATATTTTTCTTCGCTAAATACTCTTTTTCATCAATATTTGGTGGTGTGTTGTTGATATGTATTTAGATTTATACACTTGATATGTTTAAGATTTATGAACTTATTTTATTTTAGCGGTGGCGCGAATGGTGGTTAGCAATGCGTTTTCGATCGTGGCGGCATAATCTGCAGAAACACCCACGTCAGAATCCTTCCGCGACTCGCCCATGAGCATGTCTAGCGACACATTGGATTCAGGATTAGGAGCGTTTTAGCATACGTAATTTTTACTTGTGGGGTTACATATTAATTGGTTATTGCATGTCTTGTTGTTACCATGTTATATGTTTGCAACTAGCTTATTGTTATAATTTCTTGAAAATGTATATGTGATGTGAAATTGTTGGCATTGTTGTTTGCCTTGATTTCGACTTCATTGATCGACTTAAACCGAGTTGATTGCATGTTGGAAATTGCGTTAGTTTTTATTTAACTTAGTTTGCGTTGTGACATGGTTATGTTGTGATTAATGGTTGGTATGTGACATTTTTTAAAGTTGGAGCCTCGAGTTCAAATAGTCGAGGTCCAATACATTAGAGATAATGATGAGGAAAGTGGTGTTAAAGTCTTGAGTACAAAAGGTCAAGGATCGATTTGAATTGTTTTGATGCCATGAGTACAAAGGTCAAGAGTCGAACAACGAAGACTACTAGATGTTAGGTGGAGGTTGTTAGTATGCTTGGTTGGTTTACCATGTATGCTTGTATTTACTTATTATTGTTTTCACTACTTGAATATATCCATACATGTGTTACGCATTTGTAGATTGTTGATTCTTAATTTAGCATGAGTCTCTTAGTTAGCATGTGGGATGTACTCTTTAGTTGGATGTGTGTTATAGGGAGCTATAATTGTGGGTTGTATTGTGTAGTTGCTTGGTGTGTTTAGAAGTTGGTTGATTGTTGTGTTTGAATTGTATTCATATCTATATGCTTGAAAATTACTATTGTGTTAGAATATGAGATGTAGCTTGTTGAAGTTAAGTTGTAGTTGGTGTTCAAGTTTGAGGCTAATTATTTGAGATATGGTGTTTGTGTTACGTTGACTTATTACTTGTTAGAATGTAATAAGTATGTTGAACACCAAGCAATATGAGATGTAGCTTGTTGAGGCTACACAACTTGAACACCAACTTGAACACCAAGCAACTACACAACACACCAAGCAATACTTATTACATTGTAGTTGGTGTTCAAGTTTGATGTAGCTTATTACATTCTAACAAGTAATAAGTCAACGTAACACAAACACCATATCTATATGCTTGAAAATTTCTTCTGGACCAGCATTGTGAATGCACCTTTGTAATTTACAAAGCATGTTGTAGGTTTACATGTTAGATGTAATGTGAAAGTAAATGTGCTGCAAGGGTCAATGACTCGTGTGAGGAAAGGAAGTAGTATAGGTGAATATCATGACTTTCGGTAATATGGTCAACGACATATATGTCACTTGTAGTGTAGGGGCCTCAGGTATAAATGATTGAGGGCCGATACGAGGACTTTGGCATTGGGGCTTTGGGTGTGGTTAAAGACTAATGGAATGAGGAATGTGGTATCGGGGCCTTGAATATTAATTGTCAAGGGTTGATGTGGATAACTTTGAGGCCTTGGGTATAAATTGTCAAGGGTCGAACTACCTAGAAAAAGGTACATAAATTGGTAGTAAGGGCTTGGGTAAATGGTCAAGGGTCATTATGTTGTGAACCGATTATAGAGACTGATAGCTTGGTCTTGGATAAACGACCAAGGATCACTATGTTGTGAAAGAGCAGATGAAGAGTGATATAGTTGAAAATGTTGAGACGATGAGATTGCTAAAGGTGGATCTTGAAATTGATCACCTTATGACATTTGAATCAGGAAAGTACGTTATGTTTGAGTTTGTGTACTAATAAGGAAAGTACGTTGTCTGAGAAAGATATTAGGATGCATGTTATGAGATATGGTGTTTGTGTTACGTTGACTTATTACTTGTTAGAATGTAATAAGTATGTTGTGGTGATTTTGTACTTGGGGTAGTTTGAAGTTTGTGCAGGAGTTTAGGGTTTAGGGTTTTAGGGTTTCATAACCAAACTACAGGAGAGTTTGGTTATGAAACAGGAGACGTGATGAAAGAGAGACCAATAGCTACTTGATTTTCCTTTTGTAGTCGGGATTAGTTTTTGGACACGTTATCACTCAATTCTCTTATACATTATATTCTTATTAGTTCAGGTGGAGTTTATCATTGATATTGTCTATTTCCACAAGTTAGCATTGAAGTTATTTTGCCTTATTTTGAAGTTAAGTAGTTTTTGGAAGTTTAATAAAGTTGAATGCTTTTCTTTCACGTATTTTATTGATTAGAAATGAGCAAAACATACTAAGAAACTGAATCGACTAAACCAACTTCAGTTGGTTAGTTTATGGTCCTTTTTGGTTGGGGTCGGATTCAAAATTGATCAATCGATCAGTCTGAAGTCCAAAATAGATGAAAATAGATGAAAATTGCGGACCAAAATTTTAAAAACTTAAAAAAAAAAAATGCATTTTTGCTTACACAATCCCAAAACAACCTTTTATATTTTGAAAATAAACTAACAATTTTTTATTTTATTTTATTTTCTTTCGTATGTGCTTCTTTCATATATATTTTTTTTTTTTGGTCATTTAAGTTCTCTCCCTCATCGTCGTCATTTGACTTGGTCGGTTTGGTCGAAAAACTTATCACGATGGACCAATACTCACCCCTATTATTGATCATCTCAACTAGTAATTAGTACGAGGTTCTTAATTGGAAACTTCAAATTTTTTGGCGGACTTTCAAGACTAGTATTCACCCATTTGTTATGGAAATCAGCACCCGAGTGACTTGCCTTAATCAATAAGCGGGAATAATATTTAATTTGTTTCAAGGAAAATAATGTTTTTAAAATGAGATCCAATTGGTAGTGAATTGAATTAGGGAACAACCTTTTTTTTTTTTTGTTAAAATTTTGGTTTTTTTTTTTTTTTTTTGCATTATATATTTGTGATTTTAAATAGGTCCATGTGTTAATTAACTACTTAGTAAAGTTGTAAAGTTGATGGTACAATAACATTATAAATACATATCAACAAATTCATATTGCGTAAACTATAATATTTAATGTGAAGTTTAAAATACCTTTTTTCAATGATAGGGTTGGTTGCACAAACAACAATCACACTCAAAATAATTGCAAATTTAAAATATTTTGCAAATATGACAAAAAATTAGTGATATGACTATCACTAATGGACTAGTATCACTGATAGACTAAAATTCTTTATTTTTTTTTTTGTTGGAGGTTGCGACGCGGTACCGAGGTTGGATCAACCAACGTAGTCTCGCGACGACAGGCGTCGAGGACTTGAATGTAAGCCATCTGTGCAACGGTGCGCGAGGGGAAGCGATGCGTGACGCCCAGGCAGGCGTGCCCTCGACCAGACGGCTCCGAGCGCAACTTGCGTTCAAAGACTCGGTGGTTCGCGGGATCCTGCAATTCACAACAAGTATCGCATTTCGCTACGTTCTTCATCGATGCGAGAGCAGAGATATCTGTTGTCGAGAATCGTTGTGAATAAGTGCTATATTTTATTTATTATAATTAATTATGAGAAATTGCAAAAAATGTCAATTTAGAGTAAAATAATTTAAAATATAGCACTTTTTTATTTTTTTTTTGCAAATATAGCAGATTCTATCACTGATAGTAGTCTATCAGTGATAACAGTCTATTTATCTCGGTTTGCCTTCTAAGAAAATTAAACATTTTTGGTTTGGGTCTATTTTTTATTAAAAAAATCAGCCAAAACCAAAGCGAACCGAGTGTAAATATATTAAGAAACGCTATTTCCCTTACATTATTTCTTTCTGAAGCTATCTTCATCGATCACCATTTGTCCCTGCCTTTGTTTTGTCCTTAGTCGTAGTAGCAATAATTCATCGTTGTTTCACATTAGCTACAACAATAGGTTCGTCCTCATAACAACATCATCTTCGCAAATTGATTGTATATGATATTGTCACTCACATGTTTACACATAAACGATTTGTATCAAATCATTTCTAACGATTACAAAGCGGATTGTATCAATAGTAAGATTAGATACTCAATCTTATCCATATACTATGTTTCTTAAACATGACTATCTTGTTTGTCAACTACCTCTTGTTCAAAATTATACCAATAACATAGGATTTTCATATAATGGATAAAGTAAATTGAAAATATAAATTTATTAAATAATAAAACAAAATTTATGAGACTTTCGAGCATAAATCCAAAGAGGAAACTTATCTCTATGTTTATTGATTGACAAGTAAATAAATTTCGCTAAAGACATTTTCTATCCCGCTCAATTATACAGACATTGTGAATGCACCTTTGTGTTCCGACGAGTCGAATCTCCACCACAAAGTCTTCCTTGTCATGACTCGAACACAGAACCAGGCTTGATGTTACGGGCAACTTCATAGATAAATTCAATGTTGTTACGGACAAAAAAAAATCATAGATAATTTCAATGTTGTTATGGGCAACTTCAGCCTTGATGGAGCGTTTTACCGCAGCGGAACGCGATTTCGGACCGATGATACTCTAATTACATCAATTTAACAAATAGAAAACAAGCTCAAAACGACGGAAATAAAAGAAATTAGACATACATACCCTTGTAGTTCCAATTTCTTCAAGCTCCGCCGCACGTTCCTCGTCACGAACTCTTCCGGCCTCTTCTCACGAACGCCTCGAGGACCACCCCAGGTAGTCCCGCTATCCTCGGCGCCGTGCAACGGAATTGTGGGACTCCGAATAGAAAAGAAACGAAAAAGAAAAGAAAGAGAAGAAGAAGAACAAGAAATAGATGGCAGGGGGAGGCTTCTGTGATGTACTTTCAACAAATTGAAAGAACTTTTTAAAGCCAAAAACGTATACCCATGTTTGTTTTCAATTGAAACACTTTCAATTGTTTCTCCTCCTTTTTCTTAGCCCATCTGCCAATCTCCCATATATATATATATCATTTAAAACAAAATATATATATATGTGTCTTGCTGCATGCAAGACACATATATATATATATTTAATTATTATTATTAAAAATAATAATAATAATTTTATTTATTAAACTTTTTAATAAATAAAAATATATATATAATTATTAATTAAACATTTTAATTAATAATTATTATTTAATTCAATATCCAATATTAATTAAATAATATGATTAAACTCGATTTTCCAAAAAACCGACTTTTTACACATGAATCCTATTCATGTTATAGGCCAATCCCATATTTAAATCACATTTAAATATGTCTATCCTTCTTCAACAAACCGAATTTGAACAATTCAAATTCTTTTTGTTTTTTTCTCTTTTTCTTTTCTTTTATACTGTTGCACGACGTTATCCGAGCTAGCCAGGAGAACCTAAAGGACCTACAGATCATGAGCTCCAACGATACGAGATTATCCGGTTAAAACTCTTTTAACCCGAATCAATCAACTTTCGTTAACCCCCGGAGACTCCACTATAGTCCGAGGGTTGCACTCTCCTCACTGTAGATATATTATGTCCTCTGATATAACCGTCACCGGCAAGTCGACCCTTCACAGGTTGTTCGTAATCACAGCTGGGTCATTTAAATCGTTTAACCCCTGCATTACGTCTTGTTCCTTAAGTACCACTGACACCTCTAATGAACAATAGATCTGTGGTCCAACCAACAGATCAATTAACCCTCTCATCTCATGAGAGTGAGCGCGCTAATTGTTCAAGCCCCGGAGTCAGCTATTAAGGGAACAACCTATCTGCTAATCCTGAAGAGCAGGTTAGAAGTGAACTCCAATCTTGCTGTACTATGTCCCCAGCTACCTATTCGACTTTATCCCCAAGATGGTAGGCTTATTGAGTCGGCGCTAATGGGCCACTCTCACCCGTGCAAGTCAAAGGATACTATCGAATAAGCAGGAGTTCATAGCGAGCTCAGGATTGAGATCGAGTTACCTAGGCCATCAATATGTATAAGTCGGTCTCATCAGTAAACGGAGTTATAAAGAGAGAGCGACTTAATACGCGGTTCGGTCTTATGCAAACTCTTTGCACAGGACGCCCTCACTCGCACATCTCCATGTGAAACGATTCGGATCACATCGTTTTGTACAATACAAAGTGAGCCGCATCCAATAGTGTTACCAGGATAAGGTACCGAGCCTTATCCGTATACTATAGACCGTTTTGACTGACTACTTCAGCCTGATCCACAATCATGTCATACATGAAGCTCAAGTACTCATATTCAGCCAAGGATGTTGGTCATTGGTATAGGTTAACCTAAACACATTTCACTTTATACAGTAAACTCTTTTACTGAATAAAACTAATAACTCTTTATTCTAAATAGAATATTTACAAACATAATAGTTTACAAACCACGAGTTTTAGGACATAAAACCCAACAAGCCTCACGTCACCCGCTGACGTCATGCCCACTCCCCGAGGAGTGGGGCCACCGCACTCGGGCCTTGGAAAATTTACCCGTCGAAGGTCGACCCCAGAACTTCGGGGGATGCTTACCACAACTGACTAAGGCAAGCCAACGTCACTCCTCGGTTAACATCGGTTGGCCCGTGTCGCCCGCTCCGGTCCAGGCGTTCGTCCGAAAGCCAACGAACCGTGCAGACTCGAGGAACACTCCTCCATCACCTATAAATACCCCTCTTGTTCAACAGGAAATGGAGAGGTAACTCTAACTTTACACCCTCTAACTACTCCTACCTATGCGTAGACCTCTCTGACTTAGGCATCGGAGGCCCGTGGGCCTAGCCCATCAGTGCAAGATGACGATCTCTCTCCTCTCGCAGGTACATCGCCATCTCTTCGGCAGTCGCCGGCGACGGAAGCGACGAAGGAGCACGATGGTCCAAAATCTTGCATCAACATTTTGCGCCGTCTGTGGGAACGACGCGTCACAGTCGTGGCACTCTCCCAACAAGCTAAGACATGGCTCCACCCTCGAACGACGGAAGAAGAATGCCCCCCCAAGTGAAAGAGGGGGGGGGGGGGGCGCTGTCTCATATGACCACAACCAAGAACATGGACGAACCGCAAAATGGGTGAACGACCGTCCAAATTACAAAGCGCACGCCACGATTTCCCAGCTTCACACCTTCTCCCACGACCTTGCTCCGGGGAGACTCACACCCCTCGCCGGAAAACCTGAAATGGAAACGCAAAAACAAGAGTTACGAGAAGCGGTCAGAAGAAAAAAAAAGAGAGTCATTTTATTAAAAAATGCAACGACGCTATCCTCGACAGGCCAGGGGTGGCAATAAACAAGGACAATAAACAAAGTTGAAAGACACGCATGAGGACGCCGACAACACCAAAGTTCCTGGTCAACAACGTTTCCTATCTCGTGGGCCTCGAACGAAGTTCCTGGCGGAGATTCGGGTTCGCTCCTCAGCCTGGTTTGGAAGAATGCACTCGAACCCCCCCTCGGCGAACGAACTCAAGTTTTCCAACCCAAACGAGCGGGAGCCCCAGCGAATCCTCGGGCGGATCAGGGTTGCAAACCCAAACAAGTCCGCACCAAAGAAGAAACACGACCAACAGCAGCGGAGCCCCGAGCAACTTGGCGGCTGTGTTTGATCTTCCCACCACTATTGGGTTATCAACACACCCTAGGGACTCGCACCAATGCTCCGTCGGGCCATCTCGCCAGGCCTCTCCCCGAACCCAAACCTAGGCGATTTTCCATTCGAAAGAGCGTAGATTTGAGGCATTCAGGACATCTCCCTTGGCAGACCGCCTCACCGGCGATGGGAGAATCGTGAACGCGCGTTCGCTGAGGAGTCGACTCATTCCTCTCGGACACCAGGATCATCACCGGGTGACACAGCCGACGAGGAGACAGAAAAGCGCGAACCACACAAGATACTCCTATGGAGCCGTGTGCGGTTATGCCTCCAAGAGGCCTTGTCAAATGGTACTCGTATGGAGCCATTAGAAAAACCGAGAGTAAGCTTTCACCCGGATCCAATGGCAGAAAAGTCGGCCAGCGACATTCGGAACATATCGGTTTTCCGACGGCAAGATACATTGGGGCAGGCGGAAGGAGAATTGTGCAGATTTCCGCAGGGGCCATCCCCTCTTTATAGCAATCCCCGGGGCCATCCTAGCCGTCCAGCATAACACGCATCCGACGGACGGGGGGTAGCCTGGGAACTCAACACTACCTCGAAATAAGGCGCGACGTTACTGTTGCGTGCTCAATGTGTAAAAGAAATAAGCAATAAGAGAGAGAGAGCACTCAGAACATGCAAGCATACATGCTCTTGTAGCAAGTAGTAAGTATTTTTTCATTCGTTTTCCCACAGAGACTTATTATTAGTTACTCGCGAAGTGTGTTGTTAAGCAAGAATGGGTGGATTTGATGGGGTAAATTTGGTTTTTAATTGCCTAATTACTAATGAATATATTAAGGATAGCAACATCAACAAGTGTAAGTCAATGATAAACTTAAATGTAAAGAGAAGAGAATAATAAACGAAGAGGAAAATGGCTAAGCAGAATTTTGAACTTAATAGAATTGCGAGATCAGCAATTCTACCGCAATGTTACTAACAACGAAAGTGTGTAAAATGGAGAAACAAGGGCTACTAACGACTCCTCTATAGGCATTTTCACACGATTCTCAAGCATTGGATCAACTCACTATGCATCAAACTAACTCATTCTCATGTATCTTCCGATTTCATGCATTAGATTCTTTAGTTTACTCATGTCCAAGTAAGGTCTTAAGCATCTTGTTAAAGCAGTAAGTTATGATTTGTACTAGGAAAACGCCTATTCCTAGGCCGTTTTCTGGCTACCTTGAGAGGCTAGCATGAGTGTATGACTCTGAACTCTTACTCCTTCCAGAGGTTAGGAGTTCTTTGGACAAAATGGATGACCAATCGAAATTGCCCGTGGGATGAAGCTTACATACAATCAATGCATTCGAGAGCTATCCTACATGCTTGGTTCACATGTTTTATCCTATAGTATTGTCATTAGCATGCCCCTATGTGACTTAGCTACTCATGGATGTAAAGAGAACAAAATTAATAGATGAGGTAGACATGCTTAGAAGAAGATTAAAGACAAAACAATAAGGCAAAACAGTAGGCAAAAACGAAATAAGAGAAAGTGCGAAATGATGAATTGTGCTTTGATTACTCAATTGTTTGAATGAACAGATGAAGACTTAAAATTACTAACATAAAGACAGAAAGCAACGAAATGGAATGGAGTAACTAATGGAAAAGAAATAACAACAAAACAGTGCTGGAAATGTAAAGTAAAGACAAAAAGCAAGTAAAGTGAGCTTGAACGCCTCGTCGCAAACGCCTCGGCTGAAGGGAGAGAAAGGTAAGCCTTGCTTGGATGAATCCAATCAGGAGAGAAGATGATCTTCTCTCCTTCCTATCAGATTGTCGACTCCAACAGCTGAACCTCTCAAACCAACAGACGGAGAAGAGAATGAATGGGAAAGACTGCGCTGCGAAGAGACTTCTACGCTTTCGGATGATGATCAAACCTTCCTCTTTGACCTCCTTTTATAGTGTTCTGCAGGTGCGATTGGGCCAAGGAGAACCATCCATCCTCAACGTCGTACTTCAAAATGGATGGAGGAGAAAGAACGATTCCCTGAAATATCGGATTACAACAGAAAAAAGGTTAGCCAACTTACGGATTTCACTTAAAACATTGCGGTTTTAGCAATGTAACATTGCGGTTTTAGCAATGTTTCCGCAATGCTTCCGCAATGCACAATTTTCATTCTTCTAACTTCGTTTTTCTTTCTTTTTCTCTCCTTTTGCACACAAGTCCTAATTTAGCTTCCTTCTTCTAATTCTCACATATAAGCATAGGTTTAAGCTAAATCCTATCAAAAACACCTAAGAGTGTACATCTTTCTAAGATAAATAAGTCCTAAAAAGGTCACTTTTGGAGACGTAACAGTTACCTCTGCCGTTTTGTCTTCTCAAGGTACAGGGAACCGAACCGACTACTCACCTGTCGCGCCAATTCACATCGCTACCCCCTCGTTTCGCCTTCCCGATAAACTGGGATTCGACGCGATGGATCGCCCGCAGAGTTGGGGACCACTTTAAAGCTTCTAACCGTTAAAAACCTTGACCTAACCAAGGAAAACATCCATCAAGCCCTCCGGCAGGCACCAAGTCCTCACACTCCAACGCATCTTCTCCCGTCTAAGCCATTCGTCGGTCGTGCACAAGCTTTCAGCACACGCGAGTCTCGGCCGACCGATGGAGAAGTACATGGCCTCAAACACGCAGGCCTCACGCCGTCCAGCAGGCACCAAGTCCTCACCCTCCACGCAACTTCTCCCATCTAAGCTACTCGTAGGTAGTACACAAGCTTTCAGCACACCCGAGTCTCGGACGACTGACAGAGAAGTACATGGCCTCGGACACGCAGGCCTCAAGCCCTCCAGCGGACACCAAGTTCTCATGCTCCGACATAACTTCTCCCATCTAAGCCACTCGTCGGTCGTGCACAAGCTTTCAGCATACCCGAGTCCCGACCGATCAATGAAGAAGTACATGGCCTCAGACACGCAAGCCTCAAGCCCTCCAGCAGGCACACAGTCCTCACGCTCCGACGCAACTTCTCCCATCCAAGCCTTTCAACACACCCGAGTCTCGGCCAATCGACGAAGAAGTACATGCCCTCGGACACACAGGCCACAAGCCTTTCAGCAGACACCAAGTCCTCACTCTCCGACGCAACTTCTCTCATCTAAGCCACTCGTCGGTCGTGCACAAGCTTTCACCCCACCCGAGTCTCGACCGATCGACGAAGAAGTACATGGCCTCAGACACGCAGGCCTTAAGCCCTCCAGCAGACACCGAGTTCTCACCGTCTGACGCAGCTTCTCCCGTCTAAGCTACTCATCGGTCATGCACAAGCTTTCAGCACACCCGAGTCTCGGCTGACTGACGGAGAAGTACATGGCCTCGAACCCGCAGGCCTCAAGCCCTCCAACAGCCACCAAGTCCTCACGCTCCGACGCATATTCTCCCGTCTAAGCCACTCGTCAGTCTTTCACAAGTTTTCAGCACACTAGAGTCTCGACCGGAAGACGAAGAAGTACATTGTCTTGGACACGCAGGCCTCAAGCCCTCCAACAGGCATCAAGTCCTCACGATCCGACGCAACTTCCCCTGTCTAAGCCACTCGTCGGTCGTGCACAAGCATTCAACACCAGAGTCTCGGCCGAATGACGAAGAAGTACATGGCCTCGGACACGCAGGCCTCAAGCCCTCCAGCAGACACCAAGTCCTCACGCTCCGATGCAACTTCTCCTGTCTAAGCCACTCGTTGGTCGTGCACAAGATTTCAGCACACCCGAGTCTCGACTGACTAACGAAGAAGTACATGGCCTCGGACACGCAGGCCTCAAGCCCTCGAGCAGGCACCAAGTCCTCACGCTCCGACGCAACTTCTCCCGTCTAAGCCACTCATCGGTCGTGCACAAGCTTTCAACACACCTGAGTCCTGGCCGACCGACGAAGAAGTACACTACCTCGGTCACGCAGGCCTCAAGCCCTCCAGCAGGCACTATGTCCTCACGCTCTGACGTAGCTTCTCCCGTCTAAGCCACTCGTCGGTCGTGCACAAGCTTTCAGGACACCCGAGTCCCGACCGACCGACATAGAAGTACACTGCCTCAGACATGCTGGCATCAAACCATTCATGAGGCACGAAAAAGCACGGGCTTAAGCAAGGGGACCCCGTTTGGCATGATCAAAGAAGTTCGTAGATAATCAACCCTTCAGACGCGGATGAGTGATTACCTGCAAACTTTAATGAGGGATCCAAACGCAATCCATCCACACAACCTAGAGAGATCGTCGCAGGACATCACTCCCGACCTAGGCCGATATGCTAGACGTCGAATAACCCTAGAAGCACCCAACCTCTAGTAGGGGCCGAAAGAGCCTAGGCTCGCGGACCAGCCGCAAGACGACGAAGAAAACAAAAGAGGGGGCGAGAAAAGCTGATAGATTATAAAAAAAACCCTCTTCTACATCGCAAAAACGGGGCCATACCCCATGATCATTACAAAAGGGACAAATCCCCCGAACAAACCAAAAGGGAAAATAAAAGTCTCAGGAAGCGACGACTCCGAACTCCTGAAACGGTCTAGGACGCTTGAAATTCAGCAACCAAAAGGCAACCGTCAATAGCCCAAGACTGCCAGAAAAAGCTCCAAACTGTAACGACCCGAACATCAGGTAACAAGAATTTTATTTAATTATTATTGTTATTTGGGTTTCATAGTGAATTTAAGTAAAAATGTCGGGTGAAATTTGGGGTTTAAAAGAGGTTGGGTTTAGTAGTTGATTAAATCACTTAAAAGTTATTGAATTAATAATAATAATAAGATTATTATTATTATTATTATTAATATATTAATATTATCAATATTAATATTAATATAATTAATATAGTTAAAAAAAAAAATACAAAAGGAAAAGACCAACGCCCCTCCAGTTCCAATCTCCCTCCCCCTCTGTTCCTATCTCTCTCCCCCTCTATTCCCATCTCTTTCCCCCTCCCCCGTCAGCTTTCATCTCCCCCTTTCGCCTCTCTCTCCTCCACGCCGTCGCTCCGGCCGAACACTGTCGCCACTCTAACTGCACACCACCGTCGCCGCTCCAGCCGCACGGCGCTCCCTCTCCCTCTTCTCGTCGTCTCTCCTCCGTCCGTCACCGTATTATTGGGTAAACTTCGATTCTAACCCAAATCTCTCTCGATTTCGATTTAATTAGTTTCATTTATGTATGTTCAGCCCTGAAATTCAGCAACCATTATATTCCAGTACTAAAATCGTGAATTTTGGAGCTTTAGGCTTGCTGTCCAGTAAGGATTAACCTCCTCACAGCGAATATTTCAGTAGGTAACGAGGCTCAAATCCCTATTCGAATTCATTGCAAATGTCGGAACTTTGAATATAAGATTTTGGATTCTTGTGTTTAGGATTTGGACGATCCATTGAGGTAAATAGACAATTTTTGGGTATAAGTTATTTTAGGTAATTGTTCTAATCATTGCCTTTAATTTTGATATTTTTCTTCAGCGCAATTTGAGACTCAAATGTTAATGCTAATTTTAGATTTATATTTTAGGTTTGGACTTAGACTTCTGCAAGCCAAAATAAAAGAGAATTAATCTTACAATAATTCAATTGGGGTAAGTGACCTTACTACTGGTACGCCTTCGGGCTCGGTTGGGAAATTTTCTAATTGTTTGTTGAGATTTAATTGAATGTTACAGTTGGCTGAATAATTGTCTGTTGAGATGTTGAATATATGTGGTTGATATGTTGATTCAATTTTATGTGAATGTTATGAATTTCTGTACGTGGCTCTGAGAGCTTATGTTATGTTGATGAAGATGAGGCTGGATTTAGATACATGATGTATGCTGTTAGAAGAGAGGATTATGATGGAAATTACGAGATTGCCATGTTACGTTTATCATGTCGAGCATATGAGAATTAATATATGATTTTTGAACTTTCATGTTTTAACATGATGAGTATATATGTTGTGGGACCTCATTATTGCATGCTACATTTTTCAGTCAGGATTATTT
Source organism: Herpetospermum pedunculosum (assembly GCA_028017165.1). Taxonomy (NCBI): domain Eukaryota; kingdom Viridiplantae; phylum Streptophyta; class Magnoliopsida; order Cucurbitales; family Cucurbitaceae; genus Herpetospermum; species Herpetospermum pedunculosum. The sequence goes on from CM051527.1 coordinate 36,270,640, forward strand.
AGGGACAATTATACCCATCCCCTAGTCATGTTGGTACCTAGTAGACTAAGGCTTTGCTCCACTGACTAGATGTCAGCTAACCATCAGTAGAGGTGAGTCTCCAGAGGAGTCTACTATACCGAGTAGTTGTGAGAATTATTGCGGGATTGGGTTAATTGTTCACTCAGATGGCCATAACAGAAAATTACAGTCAGGATTAGGTCCCACTAGTTAAAGTCTAAGTCAGTTAATGTTGCATGTGATTGCATAGTGTTGCGTGCTCAATGTGTTGAAATAATTAGGCAATAAAAGAAATAGAGCACTCAGAACATGCAAGCATACATGATCTTATAGCAAGTAGTAAGTATATTTCATTCGTTTTCCCACAGAGATTTATTTTTAGCTATTCGCGAAGTGTTTTGTTAAGAAAGAAGGGGTGGATTTGATGGGATAAAATTGGTTTTTAATTATCTAATTTTTGCTGAATGTGTAAAGGGTAGTAACATAAACAAGAACAAGTTAAAGCTAAGCTCAAATGAAAAGAGACGAGATTAATAAATGAAGATAAAAACAGCTAGGCAGACTTGTAACTTAAGCAGAATTGCGGAGACAACAATTCTACCGCAATTAAATGGCAGCGAAGGTGTGTAAATGGGTGAATTAAGGGCTACTAATGACTATCCTATAGGCATTTTTATACGATCCTCAAGCACTGGATCTACTCTCTGTGCATCAAACTATCTCAATCTCATGTATCGTCCGATTCCATGCGTTAGATTCTTTAGTTTACTCAACTCAAAGTAAGGTCTTAAGCATCTTGTTAAGGCAGGAAGATATGGCTTGTACTAGGGAAACGCCTATTCCTAGGCCGTTTCCTGGTTACCTTGAAAGGCTAGCATGATAGTATGACTCTGAACTCTTACTCCTTCCAGAGGTTAGGAGTTCTTTGGACAAAATGGATGGCCAATCGAAATTGCCCGTGGAATGAAGCGTACATACAATCAATGCTTCGAGAACTATCCTACATGCTTGATTCACGTTTTTTAGCCTAAAGTGTTGTCATTAGCATGCCCCTAAGTGACTTAGTTACTCATGGATATAAGGAGAACAGAACTAAAGGATAAGATAGACATGCTTAGAAGGGAAATGTGCTTAAAACAGCAAGGGAAAGCAGTAGAATGCAAAGGCGAGAGACTGTGAAATACTGAACTTTATGTTTGATTAATTGATTGTTTGAATGAACATAAGAGATACTTAAAGTAAAGAACAGAAAGACAGAACGCAACGAAATGAACTAAATTAGCCACAAGAACAGAAGCAACACAAGACAGAGTTGGAAAATGGAAATGAAGAACAGAAAACAGTAAAGCAAGCTTGAATGTCTCGTTGCAGCCGCCTCGAATGAAGGATGAGAAAAGTCAGCCTTGCTTGGATGAATCCAATCGGGAGAGAAGAAGAATCTCCTCTCCTTCCTATTAGATTATCGATTCCAACAGCTGAGCTTCGCAAACCAGCAGACGGCAAAGAAAAACAGGAGAAAAGATGGACTGCGAGAAGACTTCTACGCTTTCGGATGATGTTTGAACCCTCGACTTTGACCCCTATTTATAGTAATCTGCAGGTGCATTTGGGCCAAGGAGAACCATCAATCTTCAACGTCGTACTTCAGAATGGATGGAGGAGAAAGAACGAATCCCTGAAATAACGGAAATTAACAGAAAAAGATCAGTCAACTTACGGTTTTCACTTGAAACATTGCGGGAACCGCAATGTTTCCGCAATGCTTTCGCAATGCTTGTTTTTCATTCTTTTCCTTCGGTTTTCAACCCTTTTCTTTCCTATTGTACATAAGTCCTAATTTAGCTACCTTCTTCTAATTCTCATATTTAAGCATAGGTTTAGGCTAAATGCTATCAAAAACACCTAAGAGTGAACATCTTTCTAAGCCAATTAAGTCCTAAAAAGGTCACTTTTGGAGACGTAACACACCCCCAAACTTAAGGTTTTGCTTGTCCTCAAGCAATCTAAGGACTTTCCTAGGCTGCTGTTTCTTCTTCTTCAACCACTTACTAACTCCCCTATATCCCTATCTATAGCACTGCTGTCCTGTGACACACTTCTAAGCTTAAAACTACCCTCTTATCTAGCTTCTTCTGACTTCGCCTGCCTAACACTCCTTCTGTTTCCATTAACTCCCTACAACTGATCTATTTGCTTTTGTCATATCATGCCACTCTCCCTAAGGTTTCAAATTCTGCCTAGCTTTACCTCAGACTCAGTACATGCTTCTAGCTTTATTTTTAATGTGTCTAGGATTCCTTAGAGTCATGCCAGTCTTAGTATTAACGGTAACAGTAGTACTTTTAAAGAACAACCTAAACCCTGGCATCACCACATTGGATAAACACTCATCTCCCTAAACAACCCTACAAGTTACAACTTTGTGCCTAGCTCATTTGAGGATCAGAGTTCTTTTTTAAATAGGACATCTAAGCCACAAAGTTGCAACTCCTAGGTATACATTCTTCTTCCCTACTTCTTCTTTTTCTTCTTTCTTAGGTGGAGCCTTTCCTTTGGTTGCCTTTTGATGCAATGCCACTTGTGGGTTACACACTTGGCACTGATTACTCAGCAACCTGAGAGAGACTCCCCTCTTTATTCTATTCTTCATTTTTTTTTTTAGTTCATTTTCTTTTAAAGGAGAAGAAGAATGCTTATGTTTCCAAGGGAGAGAGGAATGTTCCTAGGCCTAGGGTGGCCTCCCCCAAACTTAACTACTCATTGTCCCCAATGAGTGTCTGAGGTGGCACACCCCCAAACTTGTCCTAGAAGCATCTAGTCTAAGGTAAAACAAAGAGAATCTAAAAGACCTAGGCATAGACAGAACATTCTAAAAGAAAATATCACAGCAGCAGAAATTTGAGAAAAAACAGACAGATAAGGTCTTAAAGCTGTGCATGCTGAGCTTTTTAAAGGTTAATTTAAACTATCAAAAGATGTCCTAAGACACTCATCCAGCATGCTTTTAGATAAGCTATATAAGGTAGTCATGATAGCAGCAAAAGATGGAATTTAAACAGATCACAGCCTAGCTAAACAGACAGTCCAAAACATGCTGTCAGTCATAAAAATTGCGGGTACCGCAATTATTTCGCAATCAGATCAGGGCAGATATAACAGTGATTAAGGCCCCTAAACATGCTTTTTCCAGTCATTCAAGCTCTCTAAAAATAAAACAAAACTAACCTACCTAGTCAACTATCATCAGACTATACTAAGCAAAATTAAAAACATAAAACTAAGCATCGAAAACAGATCAAAAGTGTACGAAAAACAGCATAATTCACATGGTCTATCAGAAAGCAGAAAATTGTTTTTTTTTTTTTCAAGGGAACAACAATACTCCCTTCAGTGCAATTCAAACCAGCACTCAGATGTCTTCATCCTCATCAGGTTGTCGTGGTCGTGGAGGCACCCATGGAGTCAGGAGATTTGTGGGGAAGTCAGGGAAGATGCACCCAAGTTGGTCTGCAATTTCCTTGTCCCGTGCCTGCGCGTAAGTGGCCCATTGAGCCATCCTCCTTTGCATATCCATCAGGCACGCCATGGATAGTGACTGATCAGCAGCCAACCTATCCAGTTCGAACTCCATATTCCCCTTCCTCTTCAACCTCAAGCCAGCAGGCAGCTCCAAGTGGCCCGTGTAAGCCATCTGCTGCTCCATCCGCTCAATGGGAACTCCTGCAAGCAGACATAGTTTAGTTATGGTGTTAGGGAAGAACAGTGGTCCCTTACCTTTCTTGGCGCACTCAGCAATGGCGGCTGACATGATTTCCCCCACATTGACCGTGAGACCTCGCATAATGGCATAGACCAGCAGCGATCTGCTCTGGTTGATGGTCGTCTCATGGGTCACAGGGGACAGCTTCCTCCTTACAAAGGCAAACCATACAGCTGCCTTTGCTGTAAGGTTGGCACTCATGAGGGTGTGCCTCCCATTGCGTGATACAGTCCACGCTGCTTCAGGCTGGCCAATGGTTCGAATGGCCTCCTCCAGCACTGCCTCAGTAGGCTCATCAACGATCCTCGCATAGTCAGTATGTCTTTGGCCCTTGAGGCCATAAGCTTCGTTGATGGCTTTTGCTGAGTAGTCCACTTCTACTCCCCTAACCACAGAAAGCCCCTCCTCAGAGTTTCGCAGGTTGGCGTAGAAGTCGTATACCATACTCGTGTAAGCTGGATTGGGTGGCCTGCACAACTCCTCCCAGCCATGATTTATGATTCCTGCGCGCAAGAACTGCGGCAGGTCAGCAGGTCTGTCGAGGAAGCCTTTCTCGTGCAGCAACTCCCTCTTCCTCAGCTCAACGCCCCTGGACTCAGCGTCAGAGGAAACATACCTCACTGACTGAGGCTCATCTTCAGGGTAGAGCTTGGCCTTCCCTTTGTCTGCTGGCTTGGCTGACTCTGCAGCCTCAACCTTGAGTCTTTTGAGCGACGGCTCAGCGCTCTCTTTTTCTGACGAAGGCGCCTTCTTGGCCTTCTTCTTCTTCAGCTTCTTGGATCGCTTGGCCTTAAGAATCTTGGCCTTCTTCTTCTTCTTGAGCTTTGCCTCAATGGTGATCTGCTGAAGGCACGCCCCCAGCGTCTCTTCCATGGAATCATCCTTCTGCGCAGGGCTCTCAGGAATGGCTTCCCTCAACGGAGAGAACACCTCGTCTTCCTCACCTTCCCCACTGCCCTGAGTTGATTCTTGGTACTTGTTAAGTCTCTGAAAGTGACTTATTTAGGACCCATTTAGCTTAAGAAGATGTACACATTTAGGTGTTTTTGTTAGCATTTAGCCTAAACCTATGCTTTAATATGAGAATTAGAAGAAGGTAGCTAATTTAGGACTTATGCACAATAGGTAGAAAAAGGGTTGAAAACCGAAGGAAAAGAATGAAAAAATAAACATTGCGAATGAATTGCGAAATCATTGCGGTGACCGCAATTATTCAAGTTAAAACCGTAAGTTGGCTGACCTTTTTCTGTTTAGATCCGACTTTTCAGGGATTCGTTCTTTCTCCTCCATCCATTCTGATATATGACGTTGAAGACTGATGGTTCTCCTTGGCCCAAACGCACCTGCAAACTACTATAAAAGGGGGTCAAAGTCGGAGGTTCAGTCATCACTCGAAGCGCAGAAGTCTTCTCGCAGTCCACCATTTCCATCTGTTTTCCTTTGCCGTTTGTTGGAGTGAGAGTCTCAGCTTTTGGAGTCGATAATCTGATAGGAAGGAGAGGAGATTCTTCTTCTCTCTCGATTGGATTCATCCAAGCCAGGCTGACTTTTCATCACCTTCATTCGAGGCGACTGCCACGAAGTTTTTCAGCAATCCTTTACTGCTTTTCTGTTCTGTTCTTCTTATTTCCATTTCTGATCACTGTTGTTCTTAGTTTAGAGTTTTAATTACTGCATTTCGTTGTTGTCTGTCTTGGATTCATTTCTTTCAAAGCTTTCCTTTGTCATTCAAACACTCAAAGTAATCAAAGTACAATTCTGCATTTTACAGTTTCTATCTTGTTCTGCTACGGTTTTGTCTTGCTGTTTTAAGCACATTTCTCTTCTAAGCATGTCTGTTTTATCTACCCTTTTTGTTCTCCATGTATCCATGAGTAGCTAAATCACTTAGGGGCATGCTAATGACAGAACTATAGGCTAAAAAAACGTGCATCAAGTATGTAGGATAGCTCTCGAATCATTGATTGTATGTAAGCTTCATCCCACGGGCAATTTCGATTGGCCATCCATTTTGTCCAAAGAACTCCTAACCTCTGGAAGGAGTAAGAGTTCAGAGTCATATAATCATGCTAGCCTTTCATGGTAATCAGGAAACGGCCTAGGAATAGGCGTTTCCCTAGTACAAGCTAAACACTCCTGTTTTAACAAGATGATTAAGTCCTTACTTTGAGTCGAGTAAACTTAAGAGTCTAATGCATGGAATCGGACGATACATGAGCTAGAGTGAGTTTGATGCATAGAGAGGAGATCCAGTGCTTGAGAATCGTATAAAAAGGCCTATAGGATAGTCATTAGTAGCCCTTAATTCACCCACCTACACACTTTTGTTGCTGTTTAATTGCGGAAACATTGCGGTCCTCGCAATTCCTGCTAAGTTGTTATTCTATTAGCTGCTTTCTCCTTTGTTTATCAGTTCCATCTCTTGTCCTTTGAGTTTAATTTCAACTTCCATTTGTTTATGTTATATTCCTTTATACATTCAGCAAAACTTAGGTAATTAAAAACCAATTTTACCCCCTCAAATCCACCCTATCTTTCTTAACAAAAACACTTCGAGAATAGCTAAAAACAAGTCTCTGTGGGAAAACGAATGAAATATACTTACTACTTGCTATAAGACCATGTATGCTTGCATGTTCTGAGTGCTCTCTCCCTCTTATTTATCACTTTTATTAACACATTGAGCACGCAACAGTACTCCCCATATGGGAATTCAGGGTCAGGCCGTGGGGAAGTGTGCGACGGCGTGGTTGTTTGCTCTGCTGAAGGTGTCTGTGCAGAACTCAGTGGTGAAGACGGCTGCTCAGGGCTCTGCGCTGGCGGTGATGGAGAAGAGCTGTGCGCTGGTGGTGCAGGTGGCGAGACACTCCTCTTGGCTGAATCGTGGGACACACGATCAGTTTCTTGACTCTCCACAGAGGGAGTCTTTTCTTTGCTCGGTTCAGCGGCCACCGTTAAACTCCACCTACGCTTCTTGGGTGTGCCTGCTGGTTCAGATTTAGCAGAAAAATTCCTAGTCAAATACTTCCCACCTGATAGGAATTCTACCTTTCGTGATGACATAGTCAAGTTTAAACAAGCTGATAATGAGTCTCTTCACGAAGCTTGGACAAGATTCAAAGACCTTCTCATTAAATGTCCACACCATGGCATTCCATGGTGTATCCAAATAGAAGTCTTCTTTAAAGGATGCAACCCCAGCACCAGACAAGTTCTAAATTCATCTGCTGGAGGTTCCATGTTGTCCAAGAGTTACAACGAAGCTTATGAGATCTTGGAGAAGATCTCAACATCTCATTGTAGGTGGTCAGACGATCCAGTAGAGCCAACTAGGGCTCAAGACAAGGATGCTCTAAGCGCCATGAGCACCCAAATAAATGCCCTGACCAACTTAGTCAAGCAAATGGCTCAGGCCAATCTCCAAACCAGTGCCAATACCGCCACAGCCATGTCAATGGGCACCCAACCAAGTCAAGGCGAGGCACCAATCTGTGGATTCTGTGGGGAAGGGCACCCTTATGAATATTGCCCTGGGAATCCATCCTCGGTCTGCTATGTGGGAAGCCAGCAGCAGCCAAGGAACAACCCCTACTCACAAACTTACAATCCTGGTTGGAGAAACCACCCTAACCTGTCATGGGGTGGCCAACAAAGCACTAACCAAAATTCTAACCAACCTAGACCAAGTGGAACACCTGGTTTCACTCCCCAACATAACCAGTCAATGTACCAAAAACCTTACAATCAACCTGTAGGATCTTCTGTAGAAAACCTACTCAAGGAATATATAGCTAAGAATGATGCTACTTTTCAGAGCCAGCAAGCTACTCTTAGGAGCCTGGAAAACCAAATAGGCCAATTGGCCAATGAACTTAAAAGTAGGCCCCAAGGTAGACTCCCTGCTGACACCGAGGTACCAAGAAGAGATGGCAAGGAACAAGTTCAAGCAATTGAACTCAGGAGTGGAAGACCATTGGTGAGCAACACAAAGGACACACCAAAGAGAGTAGAGAACACTGAGTCTAGTGCTCCACTGGAGTCTCTGCCAAGCCAAGGTCCACCACCAACTAGCACATCAGGAGCCAGGCTAGAGCCAATTGTTGAGGACGTAGAAGAAATTCCAAGGCCTCCACCTATCCTAAGGCGCCCTGACGTACCTGTTTATGTGCCACCACCTCCTTATCCTCGAAGGCTTAAGAAGAAGCAGGAACAGGAAGTTCATTTTAATAAATTCTTAGAAATACTTAAGCAAGTGCATGTTAACATTCCTTTTGTGGAGGTTTTACAGTCGATGCCTTCATATGTAAAGTTTTTGAAGGACATTATTACTAACAAGAAAATAATTGGTGAGTTTGAAACAGTGAACCTCACCGAGGAGTGCAGTGCCATCCTCCAGAACAAGCTGCCCAAGAAGGAGAAGGATCCTGGTTCCTTCACCTTACCTGTAGAACTTGGAGGCAAGCACGTGGGCAGAGCGCTTTGTGACCTGGGCGCCAGCATCAATCTCATGCCCCTGTCCTTATTCCGTCAGTTGGGAATAGGAGAAGCACGTCCAACCACAGTCACTTTACAACTAGCAGACAGATCCATCGCATATCCAGAAGGTAAGATCGAGGATATTCTAGTTAAAGTTGACAAATTCATTTTCCTTGCAGATTTCATTGTCCTGGACTATGAGGCAGACAAGGAGGTCCCCATCCTGCTAGGTAGACCATTTCTAGCCACAGGTAGGGCACTAATAGATGTTCAGAAAGGTGAGTTAACTATGAGGGTTCATGATGAAGAGGTAAAATTTACTGTTTATAAAGCTTTAAAGTATCCCTCTGACCTTGAATCCTGTGCTAGCATGGATATTGTTGACTCACTAATGGAAGAACAATTAGAGCATGTACTGTTAACCAAGCATGCTAGTGAATATGTACAAGTAGATGTAGCTGACTTAAATGTATCTGACATAATGAATATGCCTGTAAATAACCCTCAACATGTATGTATGAATATCGATTTAACTGATAGAACTGTAAATCCTTTGAAACCCTCCATTGAGCATCCACCTATTTTAGAACTGAAACCACTACCTACTCACCTCAAATATGCATATTTAGGAGATAATGACACGCTGCCTGTAATCATTTCTTCTAAACTAAGTGAACAGCATGAGGTTGATTTAATTTTACTACTTAAGCAACATAGGAAGGCTATAGCATGGACTATTGCTGATATTCGAGGCATTAGCCCTTCTTATTGCATGCACAAAATTATATTAGAGGAAGAACACACACCTAAGGTAGATCACCAGCGTAGGTTAAACCCCTCTATGAAAGAGGTAGTGAAGAAAGAAATAATAAAGTGGTTAGATGCAGGAGTGATTTTCCCCATAGCTAGTAGCCAGTGGGTTAGCCCCATTCAATGTGTACCTAAAAAGGGGGGAATAACTGTGGTAGTCAATGAGAACAACGAACTGATTCCAACAAGAACTGTCACAGGGTGGAGGGTATGTATGGATTACAGAAAGTTAAATAAAGAAACTAAAAAAGACCATTTCCCTATACCGTTTATTGACCAGATGCTAGACAGAATAGCTGGTAGAGCCTACTATTGTTTTTTAGATGGGTACTCTGGCTATAATCAAATTACTATAGACCCTAAGGATCAAGAGAAGACCACCTTCACTTGCCCTTTTGGAACGTTTGCCTTCCGCAGAATGCCTTTTGGCTTATGCAATGCACCGGCAACTTTCCAAAGGTGCATGATGGCAATCTTCTCTGAGTTGGATGAATCCATGATAGAAATATTCATGGATGACTTCTCAGTTTTTGGGGATTCATTTAAAACCTGTCTAGAAAACCTAGGACAAGTCCTGACTAGGTGTGAGGAGACCAACCTAGTCCTGAATTGGGAAAAGTGCCATTTTATGGTAGATGAAGGGATTGTCTTAGGACATAGAGTGTCAAGGGCAGGTGTAGAAGTGGATAGGGCAAAAATAGAGGTCATAGAGAAGTTGGTAGAGCCCCAGAACGTCAAAGCCATTAGAAGCTTCTTAGGGCATGCTGGTTTCTACAGAAGGTTCATTAAGGACTTTTCTAAGATAGCCAAGCCTCTATGTGAGCTTCTAGAGCTAAATAGACCATTTATCTTCTCTAAGGAGTGTGTAGTAGCTTGGAAAACCCTTAAGGAAGCACTGGTCACAGCACCAATCATAGTAGGACCAAATTGGGATCTCCCATTTGAGATGCTATGTGATGCCAGTGACTATGCTGTAGGAGTCATGTTAGGACAGAAGATTGACAAGCTAACACACCCTGTCTATTATGCTAGTAAGACCTTGAATGAGGCTCAATGTAATTATACAACTACTGAGAAAGAAATGCTTGCTGTAGTATTTGCTTGTGAAAAATTTAGAAATTACATTGTAGGCACTAGGACCATTGTATATACTGACCATTCTGCTTTAAAATATCTTATGAGAAAGGCTGATGCTAAGCCTAGATTGATTAGATGGGTGTTATTGCTGCAGGAATTTGATTTGGACATTCGGGACAAGAAAGGTTGTGAAAATGTGGTTGCAGATCACCTGTCTCGATTGCAGCATAATTGCGAAAAAATTGCGGAGACCGCAATTTCTGATGCTTTTATAGATGAACATGTATTTGCTTTGGCTCATCGTGATAACGATGAGGAACCGTGGTTTGCTGATATTGCTAACTTCCGTGCATCACAGGTATTACCAATGTTCAAGGGAGGACAAGAAAAGAAGCGGTTCCTTCATGAAGCAAGGAAATTCATCTGGGATGACCCCACACTTTACAGAACCTGTGCTGATGGCTTACTAAGGAAGTGTGTTTCAGCTGCTGAAGCGAAGTCTGTGCTACAGCACTGTCACTCATCTCCTTATGGTGGACACTTTGGTGGCCAAAGGACAGCTGCGAAGGTATTTCAGAGTGGCTACTACTGGCCAACAATCTTCAAGGACGCACACGACTATGCCCACAGCTGTGATGAGTGCCAAAGGACAGGTAATCTCAGTCGCAAGGATGAGATGCCCCTCACCTACATTTTAGAGTTGGAGCTCTTTGATGTGTGGGGCATTGATTTCATGGGACCATTCCCTCCATCATCAGGTAACCTGTACATTTTAGTAGCAGTGGACTACGTGTCCAAGTGGGTAGAAGCCAAAGCATGTCCTAATAATGATGCTAAAACAGTCACTAGCTTCTTGCATAGGCACATTTTCACTAGATTTGGGACTCCTCGTGCTATCATTAGTGATGAGGGGTCACATTTCATTAATAAGGCTATGGAGAAAGTATTGGCTAAATATAACATTAGACATAGGGTAGCTACTCCCTATCACCCACACTCGAATGGCCAAGCTGAAATTTCCAATAGGGAGATAAAGAACATCCTAGAGAAGGTAGTCAAACCTAATAGGAAAGACTGGTCATTTAAGCTTGAGGATGCACTTTGGGCTTATAGAACAGCATATAAGACACCTCTAGGCATGTCTCCCTATAGGTTGGTGTATGGCAAGGCCTGCCACTTGCCACTTGAGTTAGAAAACAAGGCATTTTGGGCCATGAAAGAATTGAATTTTTGTGTAAAGGATGCGGGGACATTGAGATCTTTGCAGCTACATGAACTTGATGAGCTTAGGCATATGGCCTATGAGAATGCCAAAATGTATAAAGAAAAGACCAAAATATGGCACGACAGTAGACTTAGGATCAAAGACTTTAGGAAAGGCCAACTTGTCCTATTATTTAACTCACGTTTAAAGATATTTCCAGGCAAACTAAAGTCTAGATGGTCGGGTCCATTTGTTGTTACTAATGTCTTTGTTCATGGTGCAATAGAGATAAAGAACTTGCAGCAAGGTCAGCCATTTATGGTCAATGGTGCTAGGTTGAAGCACTACTATGAGGAAGGGGATGTGAAGACTCTCTCGGCCTTCCTCTTGACTGAAGCATGACAAAAAGAACGAGAGAGAACGAGTGGTTACTGTGCTCGTTTAGTCAAGGCCAATGCCTTAGTTTATTTTTTCTGTTTTTCCGGTTATCATTTGTATGTTTTGTGGTGTAATTTTAATTGCGTATTTAACGTTTGTTTTGTTTGTTTTTGCAAGGATTCGAAAGAGGGGATCAAGGAGAGTAAATCCCACTTTAAGAATCAAGAAACGGTTAAGCCAAATAAAAGATACGGACGGGCAAAGTTGGAGATTTCAATGAAATAATATCCCTGGGATTGCGCTAAAATTGCTGGATCCGCAAAAAGAGCCGTTGGGATTTTATCCGTTGCCTTTATATCCGTTGGAAGCCGCTCGATCGTTACGATTATCTCTCTCTTTGCTCTCCAAGAATTCAGCGATTCTCTCCATCTTTGATTCTTCTCCCAAGATCTTCAAGAATCGGCAATGGTGGCCACACGTGCTGAACGATCCGCAGCCAAGAAGAAGGCTGATGACGCAGCTGAAGCAGCTGCGAGGGAAGCGCTTCTCGCCCTTGCAGACGATGGTGCCGTTCGCACCGGTCCTCTTCCCAAGCTTCCTATTCGTAGGAAGAAGTGGAGGGTGGTCACTGAGATCCCCGCTGGGCCATCTGAGCCAATGGGCACGCCCAAGAAACGCCGGTGGAGTGTCAAGACGGCCGCCGAACCAAACACAGCAAAGACTCCCTCTGTGGAGAGTCAAGAACCTGATCGTGCATCCCACGAGTCAGCCAAAGAAGGATCGTCGCCGTCTGCCTCACCTGCGCGCGACCCTCTCCCATCTGAACCAGTGCCAAGCGCAGAGTCGTCACCGCCTGCACAGAGCCCTGAGCTGTCTCCAGCACCTCAGAGTTCTGATCCGACACCTGCAGCAGCGCAGAGCCCTGAGCTGCAGTCTTCGCCACTGAGTTCTGCGCCGACACCATCAGCAGCGCACAATTCTCCACGGCCTGATCCTGAATTCCCTTATGGGGATTATCAGGAGTCTACGCAAGGCAGTGGAGATGCTGGGGAAGAAGAAGTCTTCTCTCCTATGAGGGAAGACAGCCCTGCCGAGCCTGCACAGCAGGACGATTCTATGGAAGAGACGTTGGGGGCATGCTTCCCACAGCTCAACACCAAGGCCAGGCTCAAGAAGCAGAAGAAGGCCAGAATTGACAAGGCCAAGAAGTTAAAGAAAAAGAAGGCCAAGAAGGTGCCATCGACGGACGAGGAGTGTGCTGAGCCTTCGCTCAAACGCCTCAAGGTGGAGGCTGCTGCATCATCCAAACCAGCAGATAAGGGGAAGGCTAAACTCTACCCTGAAGACGAACCTCCGTCAGTGAGGTATGTCTCATCTGATGCGGAATCCAGGGGTGTTGAGCTCAGGAAGAGGGACCTGTTGCACGAGAAGGGATTCCTTGATCGACTCGCTGACCTGCCGCAGTTCTTGCGGGCAGGAGTGCTCAACCATGGCTGGGAGGAATTCTGCAGACCGCCTAATCCAGCCTACACGAGCATGGTGTACGATTTCTACGCCAACGTGCTCAGCCCTGAGGATGGCCTGTCTATGGTCAGAGGGGTGGAAGTGGATTTCTCAGCCAAGGCCATCAATGAAGCCTTTGGTCTCAAGGGCCAAACTCACACAGATTATGCACGGATAGTTGATGAGCCGACTGAGGCCGTGCTGGAAGAGGCCATTCGCACAATTGGCCAGCCTGAAGCAGCGTGGACTGTCTCACGCAATGGTAGGCACACCTTGATGAGTGCCAATCTGACAGCAAAGGCAGCTGTTTGGTTTGCCTTTGTGAGGAGGAAGCTGTCACCTGTGACCCACGAGACAACAATCAACCAGAGTAGATCACTGCTGGTTTATGCCATCATGCGCGGTCTCACGGTCAATGTGGGGGAGATCATGTCAGCTGCCATTGCTGAATGCGCCAGAAAAGGTAAGGGGCCATTATTTTTCCCCAACACTATAACCAAATTGTGTTTGCTGGCAGGAGTTCCCACCGAGCGCTTGGAGCAGCAGCTGCCTTACACAGGCCATTTGGAGCTGCCTGCTAACCTGAGGCTGAGAAGAAAGGGGAATATGGAGTTTGAGTTGGATAGGCTGGCTGCTGAACAGTCCCTATCCATGGCCTGCTTAATGGACATGCAGAGGAGAATGGCTCAATGGGCCAATTATGCGCAGGCAAGGGACAAAGAAGTTGCAGACCAGTTGGGGTGCATCTTCCCGGACTTCCCCACCAACCTCCTAACTCCATGGGTGCCCCCACGACCAAGGCAACCAGATGAGGATGATGAGAATTGAGTGCTGGTTTGAAGTGCACTAAAGGGAGTATTGCTGTTCCCTTAGAAAACAAAGACAATTTTTCTGCTTTCTGATAGGATAATGTATAGTATGCTGTTTTGGGATCAACTTTTGATCTGTTTTTAATGTTTAGTTTTATGTTTTTTCTTTTGCTTAGTCTAGTCAGATGTTAGCTGAATAGGTAGGATAGTTTAGTTTTATTTTTAGGATCTATGAGTAACAGGAGAAAGCATGCTAGGGGCCTGAATCAATGTTAAATCTGCCCGGAGTGAATTGCGAAATAATTGCGGTTCCCGCAATTTTTGTGACTGATTGCATGTTTTGGACTGTCTGTTTAGTTAGGCTGTGATCTGTTAAATTCTATCTTTTGCTGCTAGCATGACTACCTTATATAGCTGATCTTGAAGCATGCTGGATGAGTGTCATAGGACACCCTTTAATAGTTTAAATTTGCCTCTGAATAGTGCTCAGCATGCATAAACCATAAGTCCTTAAGACTTTTTGTTATGTTCAAATTTTCTGCTGCTGGGATAGATGCTTTTAGAATGTTTTGCTTATGCCTAGGCTTTTTGAATTCTCTTTGTTTTACTTTGGACTAGATGCTTCTAGGATAGTTTGGGGGTGTGCCACCTCAGACACTCATTGGGGACAATGAGTAGTTGAAGTTTGGGGGAGGCCACCCTAGGCCTAGGAACATTCCTCTCTCCCTTAGAAACATAAGCATTCTTCTTCTCCTTTAAAAAAAAAAAATGATGATGAACTGAAAAACAATGAAAAAAGAATAAAGGGGGGAGTTTCTCTTAGGTTGCTGAGTAATCAGTGCCAAGTGTGTAACCCACAAGTGGCGTTGCATCAAAAGGCAACCAAAGGAGAGGCTCCACCTAAGTAAGAAAAAGAAAAAATAGGGAAGAAGAATGTATACCTAGGAGTTATAACTTTGTGGCTTAGATGTCCTATTTAAAAAAGAACTCTGATCCTCAATTAGCTAAGCACAAAGTTGTAACTTGTAGGGTTGTTTAGGGAGATGAGTGTTTATCCAATGAAGTGATGCCAGGGTTTAGGTTGTTCTCTAAAAGTACTACTGTCACTGTTAATACTAAGACTGGCATGACTCTAAGGAATCCTAGACACATTAAAAATAAGCTAGAAGCATGTACTAAGTCTGGAGTAAAGCTTGGTAGAATTTGAAACCTTAGGGATAGTGGCATGATATCATAAAAGTAGTTAGATCAGTAGTAGGGGTTTAACAAAAACAGTAGGTATGGTAGGCAGGTGAAGTCAGAAGAAGCTTGATAAGAGGTTAATTCTAAACTTATAAGTGTGTCACAGGACAACACTGCTAGAGATAGGGATATAGGGGAGTCGGTAAGTAGTTAAAGAAGATAAAATAACAGCCTAGGTAAGTCCTTAGTATGCTTGAGGACAAGCAAAGCCTTAAGTTTGGGGGTGTGTTAAGTCTCTGAAAGTGACTTATTTAGGACCCATTTAGCTTAAGAAGATGTACACATTTAGGTGTTTTTGTTAGCATTTAGCCTAAACCTATGCTTTAATATGAGAATTAGAAGAAGGTAGCTAATTTAGGACTTATGCACAATAGGTAGAAAAAGGGTTGAAAACCGAAGGAAAAGAATGAAAAAATAAACATTGCGAATGAATTGCGAAATCATTGCGGTGACCGCAATTATTCAAGTTAAAACCGTAAGTTGGCTGACCTTTTTCTGTTTAGATCCGACTTTTCAGGGATTCGTTCTTTCTCCTCCATCCATTCTGATATATGACGTTGAAGACTGATGGTTCTCCTTGGCCCAAACGCACCTGCAAACTACTATAAAAGGGGGTCAAAGTCGGAGGTTCAGTCATCACTCGAAGCGCAGAAGTCTTCTCGCAGTCCACCATTTCCATCTGTTTTCCTTTGCCGTTTGTTGGAGTGAGAGTCTCAGCTTTTGGAGTCGATAATCTGATAGGAAGGAGAGGAGATTCTTCTTCTCTCTCGATTGGATTCATCCAAGCCAGGCTGACTTTTCATCACCTTCATTCGAGGCGACTGCCACGAAGTTTTTCAGCAATCCTTTACTGCTTTTCTGTTCTGTTCTTCTTATTTCCATTTCTGATCACTGTTGTTCTTAGTTTAGAGTTTTAATTACTGCATTTCGTTGTTGTCTGTCTTGGATTCATTTCTTTCAAAGCTTTCCTTTGTCATTCAAACACTCAAAGTAATCAAAGTACAATTCTGCATTTTACAGTTTCTATCTTGTTCTGCTACGGTTTTGTCTTGCTGTTTTAAGCACATTTCTCTTCTAAGCATGTCTGTTTTATCTACCCTTTTTGTTCTCCATGTATCCATGAGTAGCTAAATCACTTAGGGGCATGCTAATGACAGAACTATAGGCTAAAAAAACGTGCATCAAGTATGTAGGATAGCTCTCGAATCATTGATTGTATGTAAGCTTCATCCCACGGGCAATTTCGATTGGCCATCCATTTTGTCCAAAGAACTCCTAACCTCTGGAAGGAGTAAGAGTTCAGAGTCATATAATCATGCTAGCCTTTCATGGTAATCAGGAAACGGCCTAGGAATAGGCGTTTCCCTAGTACAAGCTAAACACTCCTGTTTTAACAAGATGATTAAGTCCTTACTTTGAGTCGAGTAAACTTAAGAGTCTAATGCATGGAATCGGACGATACATGAGCTAGAGTGAGTTTGATGCATAGAGAGGAGATCCAGTGCTTGAGAATCGTATAAAAAGGCCTATAGGATAGTCATTAGTAGCCCTTAATTCACCCACCTACACACTTTTGTTGCTGTTTAATTGCGGAAACATTGCGGTCCTCGCAATTCCTGCTAAGTTGTTATTCTATTAGCTGCTTTCTCCTTTGTTTATCAGTTCCATCTCTTGTCCTTTGAGTTTAATTTCAACTTCCATTTGTTTATGTTATATTCCTTTATACATTCAGCAAAACTTAGGTAATTAAAAACCAATTTTACCCCCTCAAATCCACCCTATCTTTCTTAACAAAAACACTTCGAGAATAGCTAAAAACAAGTCTCTGTGGGAAAACGAATGAAATATACTTACTACTTGCTATAAGACCATGTATGCTTGCATGTTCTGAGTGCTCTCTCCCTCTTATTTATCACTTTTATTAACACATTGAGCACGCAACAGTACTCCCCATATGGGAATTCAGGGTCAGGCCGTGGGGAAGTGTGCGACGGCGTGGTTGTTTGCTCTGCTGAAGGTGTCTGTGCAGAACTCAGTGGTGAAGACGGCTGCTCAGGGCTCTGCGCTGGCGGTGATGGAGAAGAGCTGTGCGCTGGTGGTGCAGGTGGCGAGACACTCCTCTTGGCTGAATCGTGGGACACACGATCAGTTTCTTGACTCTCCACAGAGGGAGTCTTTTCTTTGCTCGGTTCAGCGGCCACCGTTAAACTCCACCTACGCTTCTTGGGTGTGCCTGCTGGTTCAGAGGGTCCAGCAGGTATCTCAGAGACAACCTTCCACTTCTTCTTGCGAATCGGAAGCTTGGGTAAGCGTTCAGTTCGCGCAGCGTCAGCCTCAGCCAAGGCCAGCAGTGCGTCTCTCGCAGCCGTTTCAGCGTCGTCAGCCCTCTTCTTGGCTGCAGATCTTTCAGCCCGTGTGAACACCATTGTTGAGTCTTGGAGATTTGGAGAGAAGAATCAAAGATGAAGAGAATCGCAGCTTTCTTGGAATTCAGAGAGTGGGAGAATCGTATCGATCGAGCGCCTTCTAACGGATATAAAGGAAACGGATAAATCCCAACGGCTATATTTTGCGGATCCTGCAAATCCAGCGCAATTTTAGGGATTTTTTTTTTCATCTAAATGTCAATCTTTGCTCGTCCGTATCTTTTATTTGGCTCAATCTTTTCTTGATTTTTAAAGCTGGAGTTACTCTCCTTGATTCCCTCTTTCGATTCCCTACAAAAAGAAATAAAAACAACATCAAATTCGTAATTAAAATCATACAACAAAACACACAAACGATAACCGGGAAATCACAAAAAAAATAAACTAAGGCATGAGCCTTATGTTGACGAGCACAGCAATCACTCGTCCTCTCTCGTTCTCATTGTCACGCTTCAGTCAAGAGGAAGGCCGAGAGAGTCTTCACATCTCCTTCCTCATAGTAGTGCTTCAACCTTGCACCATTAACCATAAACGGTTGGCCTTGCTGCAAGTTCTTTATCTCTATGGCACCATGAACAAACACATTAGTAATCACAAATGGACCTGACCATCTAGACTTAAGTTTCCCTGGAAATAGTTTCAACCGTGAGTTAAACAACAAGACAAGTTGACCCTTCTTAAAGTCCTTAACTCTAAGTCTACTATCGTGCCAAATCTTGGTCTTTTCCTTATACATTTTAGCATTTTCATAGGCCATATGTCTAAGCTCATCAAGCTCATGTAATTGCAAAGACCGCAATGTTCCCGCATCATTTACGCAAAAATTCAATTCCTTCATGGCCCAAAATGCTTTGATTTCTAACTCAAGTGGTAAGTGACAAGTCTTGCCATATACCAGCCTATAAGGAGACATACCTAGGGGTGTCTTATATGCTGTCCTATACGCCCAAAGTGCATCCTCGAGCTTAAAGGACCAGTCTTTCCTATTAGGTTTGACCACTTTTTCTAGGATGTTCTTAATTTCCCTATTTGAAATTTCAGCCTGTCCATTCGAGTGTGGGTGATAGGGAGTGGCTACTCTATGTCTAATGTTATACTTAGCCAACACTTTCTCCATAGCCTTATTAATGAAATGTGTCCCTTCATCACTAATGATAGCACGAGGTGTCCCAAACCGAGTAAAAATGTGCCTATGCAAGAATTTTATGACTGTTTTGGCATCATTATTGGGACATGCTTTGGCTTCTACCCACTTGGATACATAGTCTACTGCCACTAATATGTAAAGGTTACCTGATGATGGAGGGAATGGCCCCATGAAGTCAATGCCCCACACATCAAAGAGCTCCAACTCTAAGATGTAGGTGAGGGGCATCTCATCCTTTCGACTGAGGTTACCTGTTCTTTGGCATTCATCACAGCTGTGGGCATAGTTGTGGGCATCCTTGAAGATCGTTGGCCAATAGTAGCCACTCTGAAATACCTTTGCAGCTGTTCTTTGGCCACCAAAGTGTCCACCATAAGAAGCTGTGTGACAACGCTGTAGCACAGACTTCGCTTCAGCAGCTGAAACACACTTCCTTAGCAAGCCGTCAGCACATGTTCTGTAAAGTGTGGGGTCATCCCAGATGAATTTCCTTGCTTCATGAAGGAACCTCTTCTTCTCTTGACCTCCCTTGAAAACTGGTAATACCTGTGATGCAAGGAAGTTAGCAATGTCAGCAAACCAAGGTTCCTCATCGTTATCACAATGAGTCAAAACAAAGACATGTTCATCAATAAAAGCATCAGAAATTGCGGGTTCCGCAATTTTTTCGCAATTGTGCTGCAATCGAGAAAGGTGATCCGCAACCACATTTTCACATCCTTTCTTGTCTCGAATGTCCAAATCAAATTCCTGCAGCAATAACACCCACCTAATCAACCTAGGCTTAGCATCAGCCTTCCTCATAAGATATTTCAAGGCAGAATGGTCAGTGTACACAATTGTCCTAGTGCCTACAATATAGTTTCTGAATTTCTCACAAGCGAACACTACAGCAAGCATCTCTTTCTCAGTAGTTGTATAATTACATTGAGCCTCATTCAAGGTTTTACTAGCATAATAGACAGGATGTGTTAGCTTGTCAATCTTCTGTCCTAACATAACCCCTACAGCATAGTCACTAGCATCACATAACATCTCAAATGGGAGATCCCAATCTGGCCCTACTATAACAGGTGTTGTGACTAGTGCTTTCTTAAGGGTTGTCCAAGCTACTACACATTCCTTAGAGAAGATAAATGGCCTATTTAGCTCTAGAAGCTCACACAGAGGCTTGGCTATCTTAGAAAAGTCCTTAATGAACCTTCTGTAGAAGCCAGCATGCCCTAAGAAACTTCTAATAGCCTTGACATTCTGAGGCTCTACCAACTTCTCTATGATTTCTATTTTCGCTCGGTCAACTTCTACACCTGCCCTCGACACTCTATGTCCTAAAACAATCCCCTCATCCACCATGAAGTGACACTTCTCCCAATTAAGGACTAAGTTAGTCTCTTCACATCTAGCCAGGACTTGTCCTAGGTTCTCTAGACAGTTGGTGAATGAATCCCCAAAGACTGAAAAGTCATCCATGAATATCTCTATCATGGATTCATCCAAATCAGAGAAGATTGCCAGCATGCACCTTTGGAAAGTTGCCGGTGCATTGCATAAGCCAAAAGGCATTCTGCGAAAGGCAAAAGTTCCAAAAGGGCAAGTAAAGGTAGTCTTTTCTTGGTCTTTGGGGTCTATAGTGATTTGGTTGTACCCTGAATAACCGTCTAAGAAACAGTAATAGGCTCTACCAGCTATTCTGTCTAACATTTGGTCAATGAATGGTAGAGGGAAGTGGTCTTTTTTAGTTTCTTTATTTAGTTTCCTATAATCCATACATACTCTCCACCCTGTGACAGTCCTAGTTGGAATCAGTTCGTTGTTCTCATTGACTACCACAGTCATCCCCCCCTTCTTAGGTACACATTGTATAGGGCTCACCCACTGACTACTAGCTATGGGGAAGATCACACCAGCATCTAACCATTTTATTATTTCTTTCTTAACTACCTCTTTCATAGAGGGATTTAGCCTACGTTGATGATCTACTCTAGGTGTGTGCTCTTCCTCTAGTATAATCTTATGCATGCAATAAGAAGGGCTAATGCCTCTAATATCAGCAATAGTCCATGCAATAGCCTTCCTATGTTGCTTAAGCAGTAATATCAGTTCAACCTCATGCTTTTCACTTAATTTAGAAGAAATGATAACAGGCAGAGTTTCATTACTCCCTAAATATGCATACTTGAGGTGAGTGGGGAGTGGCTTTAATTCTAATACAGGCGGATGCTCAATGGATGGCTTTAAAGGATTTAAGGCTCTATCAGTTAAGTCAATATTCATACAAACATGCTGAGGGTTATTTACAGATATGTCCATTATCTCAGCTATGTTTAAGTCAGTTAATTCTAATCCTACATATTCATTGGCATGCTTGGTTAATAATACATGCTCCAATTGTTCTTCCATTAAAGAGTCTACAACGTCCATGCTAGCACAGGATTCAAGGTCAGAGGGGTACCTTAAAGCTTTATACACACTAAATTTCACCTCTTCATCATGAACCCTCATAGTAAGCTCACCTTTTTGGACGTCTATCAGTGACCTACCTGTGGCTAGAAATGGTCTGCCTAACAGGATGGGGACCTCCTTGTCTGCTTCATAATCCAGGATAATGAAATCTGCAAGGAAAATAAACTTGTCAACCTTTACTAAAATATCCTCAATCTTACCTTCTGGGTATGCAATGGATCTGTCTGCTAATTGTAAAGTGACAGTGGTTGGACGTGCTTCTCCTATTCCTAGCTGGCGGAATAGTGATAGGGGCATGAGGTTTATGCTGGCGCCCAGGTCACAAAGCGCTCTGCCCACGTGCTTGCCTCCAAGTTCTACAGGTAAGGTGAAGGAACCAGGATCCTTCTCCTTCTTGGGCAACTTGTTTTGGAGTATGGCACTGCACTCCTCAGTGAGGTTTACTGTTTCAAACTCACCAATTATTTTTTTGTTAGTAATAATATCTTTCAAAAACTTTAAATAGGAAGGCATAGACTGTAAAACTTCTACAAAAGGAATGTTGACATGCACTTGCTTAAGAATTTCTAAGAATTTAATAAAATGCACTTCCTGTTCCTGCTTCTTCTTAAGCCTTCGAGGATATGGAGGTGGTGGCACATATGCAGGCACGTCAGGTCGCCTTAGGATAGGTGGAGGTCTTGGAGTTTCTTCTATCTCCTCAATAATTGGCTCTAGCCTGGCTCCTGATGTGCTAGTTGGTGGTGGACCTTGGTTTGGCAGAGACTCCAGTGGAGCACTAGACTCAGTGTTCTCTACTCTCTTTGGTGTTTCCTTTGTGTTGCTCACCAATGGTCTACCACTTCTAAGTTCAATTGCTTGAACTTGCTCTTTACCATCTCTCCTTGGTACTTCAGTGTCAGCAGGGAGTCTACCTTGGGGCCTACTCTTGAGTTCATTGGCTAATTGGCCTATTTGGTTCTCTAGGCTCCTAAGAGTAGCTTGCTGGCTTTGAAGAGTAGCATCATTTTTGGCTATGTATTCCTTGAGTAAGTTTTCTACAGAAGATCCTACAGGTTGGTTGTATGGTTTTTGATACATTGATTGGTTATGTTGGGGAGTGAAACCAGGTGTTCCACTCGGTCTAGGTTGGTTAGGATTTTGGTTAGTATTTTGTTGGCCACCCCATGACAGGTTTGGGTGGTTCCTCCAACCAGGGTTGTAAGTATTGGAATAGGGGTTGTTCCTAGGCTGCTGCTGGCTTCCAATGTAGCAGACTGAGGCTGGATTCCCAGGGCAATATTCATACAGGTGCCCTTCCCCACAGAATCCACATACAAGTGTCTCACCTTGACTTGGTTGGGTGCCCATCGACATGGCGGTAACGGTGTTGACACTTGTTTGGAGATTGGCTTGAGCCATTTGCTTAACTAGGTTGGTCAGGGCATTTATTTGGCTGCTCATCGCACTTAGAGCATCCTTGTCTTGAGCCCTAGTTGGCTCAACTGGATCATCTGACCACCTACAGTGAGATGCTGAGATCTTCTCCAAGATCTCATAGGCCTCGTTGTAACTCTTGGACAACATGGAACCACCAGCAGATGAATTTAAGACTTGCCAAGTGCTGGGGTTGCATCCTTTGAAAAAGACCTCTATTTGGATACACCATGGGATGCCATGATGTGGACATTTGAGAAGAAGGTCTTTGAACCTTGTCCAAGCTTCGTGAAGAGATTCATTATCAGCTTGTTTGAACTTAACTATATCATCACGAAAGGTAGAATTCCTATCAGGTGGGAAGTATTTGACTAGGAATTTCTCTGCTAAGTCTGTCCAATTGCGGACAGATCCAGAGGGTAATGAGTTCAACCATGTTTTGGCTTTGTCCCTCAAAGAGTAAGGGAACAGGTATAGCCTCAAAGCTTCTTGGGACACTCCAGGGATGATGAAGGTATCACTAACTCCTAAGAAGTTCCTAAGATGGTTGTGGGGGTCCTCATTTTCTACTCCAAAGAATTGTCCCACAGTGGACAACATTTGGAACATCACTGGCTTTAACTCGAATGAGTTGGCAGTGATTTCAGGACGGATTATGCTGGGGTTCAGCTCCCCAGGCATAGGTACTAAATATGAAAGAATGGCACTATTCTTGTCATTCGCTATTTCGATGGGGTTGCGAATGACAGGTACCTGATTTGGAACTATCTCGTCCATTTCTTCGATTTCGGGTATGATTTGAGGTATAGGAGGTTGTTTAAAGAGTCGTTTCTTTGCTTTGTTTCTAGCTCTAAGTAGTCTCTCAGGCTCAGGATTGAACTCTAGATCTCTACTTGAAGGCTCACTCATAAACTACCCCAATAGTACCTGCAAAAGAAATGAAACAGATCAGCTTCAATAAGCAATAAACTTGGTGTTTCAAACTTAACAAACTTCGTTTTCACTTAAATAAATCCCCGGCAGCGGCGCCAAAAACTTGTTGCGTGCTCAATGTGTTGAAATAATTAGGCAATAAAAGAAATAGAGCACTCAGAACATGCAAGCATACATGATCTTATAGCAAGTAGTAAGTATATTTCATTCGTTTTCCCACAGAGATTTATTTTTAGCTATTCGCGAAGTGTTTTGTTAAGAAAGAAGGGGTGGATTTGATGGGATAAAATTGGTTTTTAATTATCTAATTTTTGCTGAATGTGTAAAGGGTAGTAACATAAACAAGAACAAGTTAAAGCTAAGCTCAAATGAAAAGAGACGAGATTAATAAATGAAGATAAAAACAGCTAGGCAGACTTGTAACTTAAGCAGAATTGCGGAGACAGCAATTCTACCGCAATTAAATGGCAGCGAAGGTGTGTAAATGGGTGAATTAAGGGCTACTAATGACTATCCTATAGGCATTTTTATACGATCCTCAAGCACTGGATCTACTCTCTGTGCATCAAACTATCTCAATCTCATGTATCGTCCGATTCCATGCGTTAGATTCTTTAGGTTACTCAACTCAAAGTAAGGTCTTAAGCATCTTGTTAAGGCAGGAAGATATGGCTTGTACTAGGGAAACGCCTATTCCTAGGCCGTTTCCTGGTTACCTTGAAAGGCTAGCATGATAGTATGACTCTGAACTCTTACTCCTTCCAGAGGTTAGGAGTTCTTTGGACAAAATGGATGGCCAATCGAAATTGCCCGTGGAATGAAGCGTACATACAATCAATGCTTCGAGAACTATCCTACATGCTTGATTCACGTTTTTTAAGCTAAAGTGTTGTCATTAGCATGCCCCTAAGTGACTTAGTTACTCATGGATATAAGGAGAACAGAACTAAAGGATAAGATAGACATGCTTAGAAGGGAAATGTGCTTAAAACAGCAAGGGAAAGCAGTAGAATGCAAAGGCGAGAGACTGTGAAATACTGAACTTTATGTTTGATTAATTGATTGTTTGAATGAACATAAGAGATACTTAAAGTAAAGAACAGAAAGACAGAACGCAACGAAATGAACTAAATTAGCCACAAGAACAGAAGCAACACAAGACAGAGTTGGAAAATGGAAATGAAGAACAGAAAACAGTAAAGCAAGCTTGAATGTCTCGTTGCAGCCGCCTCGAATGAAGGATGAGAAAAGTCAGCCTTGCTTGAATGAATCCAATCGGGAGAGAAGAAGAATCTCCTCTCCTTCCTATTAGATTATCGATTCCAACAGCTGAGCTTCGCAAACCAGCAGACGGCAAAGAAAAACAGGAGAAAAGATGGACTGCGAGAAGACTTCTACGCTTTCGGATGATGTTTGAACCCTCGACTTTGACCCCTATTTATAGTAATCTGCAGGTGCATTTGGGCCAAGGAGAACCATCAATCTTCAACGTCGTACTTCAGAATGGATGGAGGAGAAAGAACGAATCCCTGAAATAACGGAAATTAACAGAAAAAGATCAGTCAACTTACGGTTTTCACTTGAAACATTGCGGGAACCGCAATGTTTCCGCAATGCTTTCGCAATGCTTGTTTTTCATTCTTTTCCTTCGGTTTTCAACCCTTTTCTTTCCTATTGTACATAAGTCCTAATTTAGCTACCTTCTTCTAATTCTCATACTTAAGCATAGGTTTAGGCTAAATGCTATTAAAAACACCTAAGAGTGAACATCTTTCTAAGCCAATTAAGTCCTAAAAAGGTCACTTTTGGAGACGTAACACATAGCCTGACCCCAATAGTGGGATTACTTACTGAGTATTTTATTTAAAATACTCATTGTTTTCTAAAACTTTTTTTTTTCAGTTAATACTAAGGACGTACCGGGCGCTTGACGAGGTGATCGGTTAATGATGTCATGGGACACGTGGAGTCAGAGCTACCGCTTTTATTGATTATTTTATTAATTAATTGAGTCAGTCCAACAATTTTCGCTATAGATTAGAACAAGTAGTTTTGGTTTTAATTTTTATTTCGAAGGGACTTATCAAACTGTTTTTTTGTTTTCATCGGGATCCCAAATTAAATGTATTTGCGATTTTGGACTTTATATTTTGATTTCATTATTTCTAAAATAAAGTTTCAAGTTATTTATCGAGTTTTATTACGTCATGCTCTTAGTAACGACCCTATAGTGATGTCATAAAAAGTCGGGTCATCACAATACTCTTCCGCATCATCCCCCGCTCCATGGTGGCATAAGCTACAGAGCCGGCAAAGGAACCTTCAAGCTTCGAGAAGTCCGACCGCTGCTTAGAGAACTCCGCCTCAAGTAGAGACCGAACGCGACACGTATCCCTAGAAATTAGCCTCTCAGCTACAAGAGCATCCTCACGAAGTGCCACCTCATCAAAAAATCTCTTCTCTGCCTCTCGCCGGGCCTGCCGCTCACTCGCAAGTTTCTCCTCCAAGAGAACCATCGCCTCATTTGCTTATGCAATGGATGATTTAACCCTCAGAAGCTCGGCATAAGCAGTAGAGAGGTGACCAAGTCGTCTGTAACGCCCCACGTTTTCAAGAAAGGTTATTTTATTTATCTTAAAATTTAATTTGGATTAATTGGAATTATTGCTTGAAATCTAATTTGAATAAATTAGATCTAAGTGAATTAAATAAAGTTAATAAAGTTTCAAATTTTTGGATGAGAGATTTTAATTAAGTCTGAAATTCATAATTTTGAAAGTTGTAATCTCATTCATTGAATATTTTTTTTATACAAGTTTTAATAACCCAGTTTTATCTCAAAAGATTTTCCCAACCTTTGAAGTTTAATTAAGAGTTATTTTATTAGAAAAATGAACGAAAGAAGAAAAGTTCTTTTATTGGAAAAGAAAGAAGAAAGAAAAGAGAAAATAAGAAAAAGGAAAATAAACCTAAACGTTCAGTTTTTTTTCTCTTCTCTCTTCCTCTACGCAGCCCCCACCCCTACCATTGTCTTCTCCATCTAGACATTTCCTTCGCCGACGATTACCACGAACAGAGACCTGCAACTCTCGACAAAGAATTTGCGACCATCAATGCCTTTACGACTGGCCAGCGACGATGTTCAACCCACAATTTATGAGGTCCAAATATGCAACACGACGAACCGATTTCCCTCAGCAAGGACAACGATCTGCGACCCAGGAACAAACGTGTTCCCAACGATGTGAGATATTTTACAGGGCCTATGCGATTTGCCCACTAAGTTTTGACCCCGAATCAGAGTACCCATAGCCAATGGAGGTCAGATTTGAGAGTTCGAACACCGACCAACAAGAACCCAAGTCTTTCTGGTAAGGATTAATGGGTGAAGATTAGTTTTAATTACATCCGATATCTTTTTAAGTGCTGTAAAGTAGGCTCTAGTATTCAAAATCCTTATGTTTATAGTTTCTAATGAGTTTTGGATTGATCGAACGAGAGCTAAGGTTGATGTTGGGTAAGGACTAGTGGTAATAGGATTTTTGAATATCCTATAAATTTCGGGGTGTCGAGTCCTGTTGCGTCCTCAGTGTGTAAATAAAAATGTGATGCGAAGAGCACTCAGAACATGCAAGCATACATGGTCTGCAGCAAGTGATAAGTATTTTTTCATTCGTTTTCCCACAGAGATTTATTCTTAGTTACTAACGAAGTGAGGTGTTAAATTAGAGAGGGTCACTAATATTGGGTGGATTTGAGGTTGATGTGCCAAACTAACACAAAATGTAAGAAAGATGCAAGCATAAACGAAAGCAAATAACGTGATTAAACTATTAACTAGAGCAAGAAGAATTGCGGAGTTAGCAATGTTCTAGCAATAAAATCGCAAAAGTAAAATACGAGAAAAATGGCTAAGGTAAAAATAAAATTATAGAATTGCGGACTCAGCAATTATCTAGCAATTAAATTAGCAACGGATTTGAAGGTGAGATAAGGAAACAAGGTCGGCATAAGACTCCTCTATAGGCTTTTACATACGATTATTCAGCAGTAGCTTAACGTATCATGCATCAATTTAACTCATTCTCATGCATCTCTCGATTACATGTATTAGATTCTTTAGTTCACTCATATCCAAGTAAGACTTAAGCATCTATTTATACAAGCAAGTTAATGAATCGTGCTAGGAAAACGCCTATTCCTAGGTCGTTTTCTGGCTACCATGAAAGGCTAGCATGAATGGACGACTCTGAACTCTTACTCCTTCCGGAGGTTAGGAGTTCTTTAGACAAAATGGATGGCCGATCGAAATTGCCCATGGGATGAAGTACACATACATTCAATGCATTCGAAGCTATCCTACATGCTGAACTTTCGTATTTCTAACCTATAGATTCATTTTTAGCAGACCCTTGTGTGATTAGTTACTCATGGTTGATGGGGGAGTGGAAAGACTAGATTGATTAAGCATGATTTAAAGCACTTAAATGAAAGCAAAGGAAAAACAGACACAAAATGAGGACTTGCAAAGATTTAAATGATAACTTTACGAATTAAGATTCAAAGCTCATTGTGCGACAAAATGTAAAACAGTAAAGAACTGAATAAATGAAGACGAATTGAAACGATGTAGCAAATAGAAGTGAAAGACAGAAAGCAGTAAAACAGATGGAAACGAAGGACAGAAAGCAGTAAGAAAGCTGATTAAAGTGTGCGCGGATCTCCTCGTCGCAAGCGCCTCGGATGAAGGGGAAGATTAGCGTTTCTTGGGGATGAATTCAATCAGAAGAGAAGAAGGATCTTCTCTTCTTCCTCTCGAATTATCGGCGCCAAGGGCTGATTTCTTCGCTCCAACAAACGGGATAAGGAAATGAATATGTAGACTGCGTTGAGACGGGGAACTCTACGCTTCCGAGCTATGTTTATCCTTCACCCTTCACCTCATTTTATAGCTTTTTGCAGGTACCTTCAGTCATGGAGAACCATCCATTCTAAACGACAATCCTCCACGTGGCAGCAGGGGAAAGCTTAGGCGGCTGAAAGATCGCAACTGAGATGACTGACAGTTGGGAAAAACTTAACAGCAGCAGCTTGGCATTGCGGATTCCTCGTCGTGACCGCAATGTCCATTGCGGAGACAACAATGTTTCAGCAATTCTCCTGCAATGTATATTTTAACTCTTTTAGCATCGTTTTCTATTCTTTTTTGTTCCTTTTACAAATACGTCCTATTTTAGCTTCATTCCTTGGATTCTCATATTTAAGCACGTATTAAACTAAATTCTAACAAAAATGCTTAAGAGATTACACGATTCCATGGTAAATAAGTCCCTAAATTATGTACTTTTGGAGAGGTAACACACCCCCAAACTTAAGTTATTGCTCGTCCCCGAGCAATATAAGGGCTTACTTGGGCTGTTAATCCTTGACTTTTAAACTCTATCTAACTAACTTGCTGACTTTCCTAGGCTTACTATCCAATGCATGGCTGTCTTGTGACACTCTCCTAAGATCAAACCAACTTCACATTCTGCTCATTCTGGTCCCTCTTGCCTTTAAAACCTTTTGTTGTTTTTTTTTTTCCAAATATCCTAGCAACTGGTTTATCTGCCTATGTCATTAGGTTCATTGTGCAGCTATTGTTGCGTGCTCAATGTGTTAAAGATAAATAAGCAAGAAGGTAGATAGAGCACTCAGAACATGCAAGCATACATGGTCTCACAGCAAGTAGTAAGTATATTTCATTCGTTTTTTCCACAGAGACTTATTTTTAGCTATTCATGAAGTGTATTTGTTAAGAAAGAAGGGGTGGATTTGATGGGGTAAAATTGGTTTTTAATTATCTAATTTTTGCTGAATGTGTAAAGGAATGCAACATAAACAAATGCAAGTTGAAATTAGACTCAAAAGACAAGAGATGGAATTAATAAACGAAGAAGAAAACAGCTAAACAGAATGGTAACTTAGCAGAATTGCGGACACCGCAATTTTACCGCAATTGAATAACAGCGAAAGTGTGTAAATGGGTGAATTAAGGGCTACTAACGACTATCCTATAGGCATTTTTATACGATTCTCAAGCACTGGATCTACTCTCTATGCATCAAACTCACTCTATCTCATGTATCGTCCGATTCCATGCATTAGATTCTTTAGTTTACTCGACTCAAAGTAAGGTCTTAAGCATCTTGTTAAAACAGAAGTGTTTAGTTTGTACTAGGGAAACGCCTATTCCTAGGCCGTTTCCTGGTTACCATGAAAGGCTAGCATGATTATACGACTCTGAACTCTTACTCCTTCCAGAGGTTAGGAGTTCTTTGGACAAAATGGATGGCCAATCGAAATTGCCCGTGGGATGAAGCTTACATACAATCAATGCTTCGAGACTATCCTACATGCTTGGTTCACGTTTTTTAGCCTATAGTTCTGTCATTAGCATTTTCCTTCTAAGTGACTTAGCTACTCATGGATATATAGAGAACAGAAGTATGAGATAAAACAGACATGCTTAGAAGGGAAATGTACTCAAAACAGTAAGACAAAATCGTAGCAGCAGAAGATGGAAACTGTGAAATGAAGACTTGTAATTTGATTACTTTGAATGTTGAACGGACAAAAAGGGAACTTAAAGGAAATAATTCAAAGACAGACAGCGACGAAATGCAGTAGATAGAACACTAAGCTAGAAACAACAACTGATCAAAGCTGGAAATTAGAAAAGGAAAACAGAAAGCAGGAAATGACGCGAGAAAGCTTCGTCGCAATCGCCTCGAATGAAGGATCAAAAAGAGCAGCCTTGCTTGGATGAATCCAATCGGGAGAGAAGAAGAATCTCCTCTCCTTCCTATCAGATTATCGTCTCCAACAGCTGAGCTTCGCAAACCAACAGACGGCAAAGGAAAAACAGGAGAACAGATGGACTGCGAGAAGACTCTACGCTTTCGGATGATGACTGAACCTCCGACTTTGACCCCCTTTTATAGTAGTTTGCAGGTGCGTTTGGGCCAAGGAGAACCATCAATCTTCAACGTCATATATCAGAATGGATGGAGGAGAAAGAACGAATCCCTGAAATTACGGAAATTAACAGAAACAGATCAGTCAACTTACGGTTTTCACTTGAATAATTGCGGCTTCAGCAATGTTTTCGCAATGCTGTCGCAATGCAGCTTTTTTCATTCTTTTCCTTCGGTTTTCAACCCTTTTCTTTCCTATTGTACAAAAGTCCTAATTTAGCTACCTTCTTCTCATTCTCATATTTAAGCATAGGTTTAGGCTAAATGCTATCAAAAACACCTAAAAGTGTACATCTTCTTAAGCTAAATGGGTCCTAAATAAGTCACTTTCAGAGACTTAACACACCCCCAAACTTAAGGTTTTGCTTGTCCTCAAGCATACTAAGGACTTACCTAGGCTGCTGTTTTCTTCTTCTTTAACCACCTACTGACTCCCTTATATCCCTATCTATAGCACTGCTGTCCTGTGACACACTTCTCAGTTTAGAACTACCCTCTTATCTAGCTTCTTCTGACTTCGCCTGCCTAACACTCACCTGCTTTTATTAACTTCCTACAACTGATCTATTTGCTTTTGTCATATCATGCCACTATCCCTAAGGTTTCAAATTCTGCCTAGCTTTACCTCAGACTCAGTACATGCTTCTAGCTCTATTTTTAATGTGTCTAGGATTCCTTAGAGTCATGCCAGTCTTAGTATTAACGGTGACAGTAGTACTTTTAAAGAACAACCTAAACCCTGGCATCACTACATTGGATAAACACTCATCTCCCTAAACAACCCTACGAGTTACAACTTTGTGCTTAGCTAATTGAGGATCATAGTTCTTTTTAAATAGGACACCTAAGCCACAAAGTTATAACTCCTAGGTATACATTCTTCTTCCCTATTCTTTTCCCTTTTTCTTACTTAGGTGGGGCCTCTCCTTTGGTTGCCTTTTGATGCAATGCCACTTGTGGGTCACACACTTGGCACCGATTACTTAGCAACCTAAGAAAGACCCCCCTCTTTATTCTATTTTTCATTTTTTTTTTCAGTTCATCATTTTTTTTAAAGGAGAAGAAGAATGCTTATGTTTCTAAGGGAGAGAGGAATGTTCCTAGGCCTAGGGTGGCCTCCCCCAAACTTCAACTACTCATTGTCCCCAATGAGTGTCTGAGGTGGCACACCCCCAAACTATCCTAGAAGCATCTAGTCTAAGGTAAAACAACGAGAATCTAAAGCCCTAGGCATAGACAGAACATTGAAAAGAAAATATCACAGTAGCAGTAAAAAACAAAAAACAGACAGTTAAGGGCTTAAAGCTGTGCATGCTGAGCTTTTTAGAGGTCGATTTAAACTAGCAAAGGGTGTCCTATGACACTCATCCAGCATGCTTTCAGATAAGCTATATATGGTAGTCATGATAGCAACAAAAGATGGAATGTAAACAGATCACAGCCTAGCTAAACAGACAGTCCAAAACATGCTTTCAGTCATGAAAATTGCGGGTACCGCAATTATTTCGCAATTAGATCAGGGCAGATAT
This sequence comes from Herpetospermum pedunculosum, assembly GCA_028017165.1. Taxonomy (NCBI): domain Eukaryota; kingdom Viridiplantae; phylum Streptophyta; class Magnoliopsida; order Cucurbitales; family Cucurbitaceae; genus Herpetospermum; species Herpetospermum pedunculosum. The sequence continues at coordinate 36,302,829 of CM051527.1, forward strand.
AACAATGATTAAGGCCCCTAAGCATGCTCTTTCCAGTCATTCACGCTCTCCTAAAAATAAAACAAAACTAACCTATCTAGTCACCTATCATCAGACTATACTGAACAAAATTAAAAACATAAAACTAAGCATCTAAGACAGATCAAAAATGTACTAAAACAGCATAATTCACATAGTTTATCAGAAAGCAGAAAATTGTTTGTTTTTTCTAAGGGAACAGCAATACTCCCTTCAGTGCAATTCAAACCAGCACTCAAACGTCTTCATCCTCATCAGGTTGCCGTGGTCGTGGGGGCACCCATGGAGTTAGGAGATTCGTAGGGAAATCAGGGAAGATGCACCCAAGTTGGTCTGCAACTTCCTTGTCCCTTGCCTGCGCATAAGTGGCCCATTGAGCCATTCTCCTCTGCATATCCATCAGGCATGCCATGGATAGGGACTGCTCAGCAGCCAGCCTATCCAGTTCAAACTCCATATTCCCCTTCCTCTTCAGCCTCAGGCTAGCCGGCAGCTCCAAGTGGCCTGTGTAAGCCATTTGCTGCTCCATGCGCTCGGTGGGGACTCCTGCAAGCAAACATAGCTTGGTTATGGTGTTAGGGAAAAACAGTGGTCCCTTACCTTTCCTGGCGCACTCAGCAATAGCAGCAGTGATGACTTCTCCCACGTTGATCGTGAGACCTCTCATTATCGCATACACCAGCAGCGATCGACTCTGGTTGATTGTAGTCTCGTGAGTCACTGGGGACAATCTCCTTCTCACGAACGAAAACCACACAGCCGCCTTAGCCGTGAGGTTGGCACTCATGAGAGTGTGCCTCCCATTGCGTGACACGGTCCAGGAAGCTTCAGGCTGGCCAATTGTCCGAATGGCCTCTTCCAGAACAGCCTCAGTAGGCTCATCAACAATCCGTGCATAATCTGTATGTGTTTGGCCCTTGAGACCATAGGCTTCGTTGATGGCCTTGGCTGAGAAATCCACGTCTACCCCTCTGACCACAGACAGGCCATCCTCAGGGCTGAGCACATTGGCGTAGAAATCATACACCATGCTCGTGTAGGCTGGATTGGGCGGTCTGCAAAATTCCTCCCAGCCGTGGTTGATCACTCCTGCGCGCAAGAACTGCGGCAGGTCAGCAGGTCGGTCGAGGAAGCCTTTCTCGTGCAGCAACTCCCTCTTCCTCAGCTCAGCACCCCTGGACTCAGCATCAGAAGAAACATACCTCACTGACTGAGGCTCATCTTCAGGGTAGAGCTTGGCCTTCCCTTTATCTGCTGGCTTGGCTGACTCTGCAGCCTCAACCTTGAGTCTTTTGAGCGATGGCTCAGTGCTCTCCTTCTCTGATGAAGGCGTCCGTTTGGCCTTCTTCTTTTTCAGCTTCTTGGATCGCTTGGCCTTGACAATCTTGGCCTTCTTCTTCTTGAGCTTTGCCTCAATGTTGAGCTGCTGCAGGCATGCCCCCAGCGTCTCTTCCATGGAATCATCCTGCTGCGCAGGACTCTCTGGGCTAGCTTCCCTTGCAGGCGAGAAGACCTCGTCTTCACCACCTTCCCCACTGTCTTGAGTGGATTCCTGGTACTCCCCATATGGGAATTCAGGGTCAGGCCGTGGAGGCGTGTGCGAAGGTGTGGCACTCTGCTCTGCTGTAGGCGTCTGCACGGAATTCAGTGGTGAAGACGGCGTTTCAGGGCTCTGTGCAGGCGGTGACGATGAAAGCTCTGGGCTGTGCACTGGTTCAGATGATGAAGGGTTGTGCGCAGGCGATGCAGACGGCGACGAACCCTTCTTGGTCGACTCGTGGGACGCAAGATCCGTTTCTTGACTCTCCACAGAGGGAGTCTTTGCTTTGCTTGGTTCGGCGGCCGTCTCGACACTCCACCGGCGTTTCTTGGGCGTGCCCGCTGGTTCAGAAGGGCCAGCAGGGATTTCTGTGACAACCCTCCACTTCTTCCTACGGATCGGAAGTTTGGGAAGAGGTCCGGTGCGTACAGCCCCAGCATCTGCAAGGGTCAGAAGTGCTTCCCTCGCAGCCGCTTCAGCTGCGTCATCAGCCTTCTTCTTGGCTGCGGATCTTTCAGCCCTTGTGGACACCATTGTCGAATCTTGGAGGTTTGGAGAGAAGGATCAAAGATGAAGAGAATCTCAGTTTTCTTGGAAATCAGAGAATGAGAGAATCGTATCGATCGAGCGCCCTCTAACGGATATAAAGGAAACGGCTAAATCCCAACGGCTATATTTTGCGAATCCTGCAATTCCAGCGCAATTTTAGGGATTTTTTTTCATCTAAATGGCAAACTTTGTTCGTCCGTATCTTTTATTTGGCTCGATCGTTTCTTGATTTTTAAAGCTGGGATTGCTCTCCTTGATTCCCTCTTTCGATTCCCTACAAAAAGAAATAAAAACAATATCAAATTCGTAATTAAAATCACACAACAAAACACACAAATGATAACCGGAAAATCGTAAAAAATAAACTAAGGCATGAGCCTTATGTTGACGAGCACAGCAATCACTCGTCCTCTCTCGTTCTCATTGTTACGCTTCAGTCAAGAGGAAGGCCGAGAGAGTCTTCACATCTCCTTCCTCATAGTAGTGCTTTAATCTTGCACCATTAACCATGAATGGTTGGCCTTGCTGCAAGTTCTGTATCTCTATTGCACCATGAACAAACACATTAGTAATGACAAATGGACCCGACCATCTAGACTTAAGTTTCCCTGGAAATAGTTTCAACCGTGAGTTAAACAACAAAACAAGTTGACCCTTCTTAAAGTCCTTAACTCTAAGTCTACTATCGTGCCAAATCTTGGTTTTTTCCTTGTACATCTTAGCATTTTCATAGGCCATATGCCTAAGCTCATCAAGCTCATGTAATTGCAAAGTCCTCAGTGTCCCCGCATCCTTTACACAAAAATTCAATTCCTTCATGGCCCAAAATGCTTTGTTTTCTAACTCAAGTGGTAAGTGACAAGCCTTGCCATATACCAGCCTATAAGGGGACATACCTAGGGGTGTTTTATATGCTGTCCTATAAGCCCAAAGTGCATCCTCAAGCTTGAAGGACCAGTCTTTCCTATTAGGTTTGACCACTTTTTCTAGGATGTTCTTAATTTCCCTATTTGAAATTTCAGCTTGTCCATTTGAGTGTGGGTGATAGGGAGTGGCTACTCTATGTCTAATGTTATACTCAGCCAACACTCTCTCCATAGCCTTGTTAATGAAATGTGACCCCTCATCACTAATGATGGCACGAGGTGTCCCAAACCTAGTAAAAATGTGCCTATGCAAGAAGTTGGTGACTGTTTTAGCATCATTATTAGGACATGCTTTGGCTTCTACCCACTTGGACACATAGTCCACTGCTACTAATATGTAAAGGTTACCTGATGATGGAGGGAATGGTCCCATGAAGTCAATGCCCCACACATCAAAGAGCTCTAACTCTAAAATGTAGGTGAGGGGCATCTCATCCTTTCGACTGAGGTTACCTGTTCTTTGGCATTCATCACAGCTGTGGGCATAGTTGTGGGCATCTTTGAAGATCGTTGGCCAATAATAGCCACTTTGAAATACCTTAGCAGCTGTTCTTTGGCCACCAAAGTGTCCACCATAAGGAGATGTGTGACAGTGCTGCAGCACAGACTACGCTTCAGCAGCTGAAACACACTTCCTTAGCAAGCCGTCAGCACATGTTCTGTAAAGTGTGGGGTCATCCCATATGAATTTCCTTGCTTCATGAAGGAACCTCTTCTTCTCTTGTCCTCCCTTGAAAACTGGTAATACCTGTGATGCACGGAAGTTAGCAATGTCAGCAAACCAAGGTTCCTCATCGTTATCACGATGAGTCAAAGCAAAGACATGTTCATCAATAAAAGCATCAGAAATTGCGGGGTCCGCAATTTTTTCGCAATTGTGCTGCAATCGAGACAGGTGATCTGCAACCACGTTTTCACATCCTTTCTTGTCTCGAATGTCCAAATCAAACTCTTGCAACAGCAGTACCCACCTAATCAACCTAGGCTTAGCATCAGCCTTCCTCATAAGATACTTCAAGGCAGAATGGTCAGTGTACACAATTGTCCTAGTGCCTACAATATAGTTTCTAAATTTTTCACAAGCAAATACTACAGCAAGCATTTCTTTCTCGGTAGTTGTATAATTACATTGAGCCTCATTCAAGGTTTTACTAGCATAATATACAGGGTGTGTTAGCTTGTCAATCCTCTGTCCTAACATGACTCCTACAGCATAGTCACTGGCATCACATAGCATCTCAAATGGGAGATCCCAATTTGGTCCTACTATTATAGGTGCAGTGACTAGTGCTTTCTTAAGGGTAGTCCAAGCTACTAAGCATTCCTTAGAGAAGATGAATGGTCTATTTAGCTCTAAAAGCTCACACAGAGGCTTGGCTATCTTAGAAAAGTTCTTGATGAACCTTCTGTAGAAGCCAGCATGCCCTAAGAAGCTTCTAATGGCTTTGACATTCTGGGGCTCTACCAACTTCTCTATGATCTCAATCTTTGCCCTATCAACTTCTACTCCTGCCCTTGACACTCTATGTCCTAAGACAATCCCCTCATCCACCATAAAATGGCATTTTTCCCAATTTAGGACTAGGTTGGTCTCCTCACACCTAGCCAGGACTTGTCCTAGGTTTTCTAGACAGTTTGAAAATGAGTCCCCAAAGACTGAGAAGTCATCCATGAATATTTCTATCATGGACTCATCCAACTCAGAGAAGATTGCCATCATGCACCTTTGGAAAGTTGCCGGTGCATTGCATAAGCCAAAAGGCATTCTGCGAAAGGCAAAAGTTCCAAAAGGGCAAGTGAAGGTGGTCTTCTCTTGATCCTTAGGGTCTATAGTTATTTGATTATAGCCTGAATACCCGTCTAAGAAACAATAGTAGGCTCTACCAGCTATTCTGTCTAGCATCTGGTCAATGAACGGTAGAGGGAAGTGATCTTTTTTAGTTTCTTTATTTAATTTCCTGTAATCCATACACACTCTCCACCCTGTGACAGTCCTTGTTGGAATCAGTTCGTTGTTCTCATTGACTACCACAGTTATTCCCCCCTTTTTAGGTACACATTGGATGGGGCTCACCCACTGGCTACTAGCTATTGGGAAGATCACTCCTGCATCTAACCATTTTATTATTTCCTTCTTTACTACCTCTTTCATAGAGGGGTTTAGCCTACGTTGGTGATCTACCCTAGGTGTGTGCTCTTCCTCTAGTATAATTTTGTGCATGCAATAAGAAGGGCTAATGCCTCGAATATCAGCAATAGTCCATGCTATAGCCTCCTATGTTGCTTAAGTAGTAAAATTAATTCAACCTCATGCTTTTCACTCAGCTTAGAAGAAATAATTACAGGCAGTGTATCATTATTTCCTAAATATGCATATTTGAGGTGAGTGGGTAGTGGTTTTAGTTCTAAAACAGGTGGATGCTCAATGGAGGGCTTTAAAGGATTCACAGATCTATCAGTTAAATCTATATTCATACATACATGTTGTGGTTTATCTACAGGCATATCCATTATGTCAGATACATTCAAGTCAGCTATATTTAATTGTACATATTTATTAGCATGCTTAGTTAATAATACATGCTCCAATTGTTCCTCCATCAAGGAGTCTACTACGTCCATGCTAGCACAGGATTCAAGGTCGGAGGGGTACCTTAAAGCTTTATATACACTAAACTTCACCTCTTCATCATGAACCCTCATAGTAAGCTCACCTTTTTGGACGTCTATAAGTGCCCTACCTGTGGCTAGAAATGGTCTGCCTAGCAGGATGGGGACCTCCTTGTCTGCCTCATAGTCCAGGACAATGAAATCTGCAAGGAAAATAAATTTGTCAACTTTCACTAGAATATCCTCAATCTTACCTTCAGGGTATGCGATGGATCTGTCTGCTAGTTGTAAAGTGACAGTGGTTGGACGTGCTTCCCCTATTCCCAACTGGCGGAATAGGGACAGGGGCATGAGATTTATGCTGGCGCCCAGGTCACAAAGCGCTCTGCCCACGTGCTTGCCTCCAAGTTCTACAGGTAAGGTGAAGGAACCAGGATCCTTCTCCTTCTTGGGCAGCTTGTTTTGGAGGATGGCACTGCACTCCTCAGTGAGGTTTACTGTTTCAAACTCACCAATTATTTTTTTGTTAGTAATAATGTCCTTCATAAACTTTACATAAGAAGGCATAGACTGCAGAACTTCTACAAAAGGAATGTTAACATGCACTTGCTTAAGAATTTCTAAGAATTTATTAAAATGAACTTCCTGTTCCTGCTTCTTCTTAAGCCTTCGAGGGTATGGAGGTGGTGGCACATATGCAGGCACGTCAGGGCGCCTTAGGATAGGTGGAGGCCTCGGAATTTCTTCTATCTCCTCAACAATTGGCTCTAGCCTGGTTCCTGATGTGCTAGTTGGTGGTGGACCTTGGTTTGGCAGAGACTCCAGTGGAGCACTAGACTCAGTGTTCTCTACTCTCTTTGGTGTGTCCTTTGTGTTGCTCACCAATGGTCTTCCACTCCTAAGTTCAATTGCTTGAACTTGTTCTTTGCCATCTCTCCTTGGTACCTCGGTGTCAGCAGGGAGTCTACCTTGGGGCCTACTCTTGAGTTCATTGGCTAATTGGCCTATTTGGTTTTCTAGGCTCCTAAGAGTAGCTTGCTGGCTTTGAAGCGTAGCATCATTCTTAGCTATGTATTCCTTGAGTAAGTTTTCTACAGAAGATCCTACAGGTTGATTGTATGGTTTTTGGTACATTGACTGGTTATGTTGGGGAGTGAAACCAGGTGTTCCACTCGGTCTAGGTTGGTTAAGATTTTGGTTAGCGTTTTGTTGGCCACCCCATGACAGGTTTGGGTGGTTTCTCCAACCAGGGTTATAGGTGTTGGAGTAGGGGTTATTCCTAGGCTGCTGCTGGCTCCCAACATAGCAGACGGAGGATGGATTCCCAGGGCAGTATTCATATGGGTGCCCTTCCCCACAGAATCCACAGATAAGTGCCTCGCCTTGACTTGGCTGGGTGCCCATTGACATGATTGTGGCGGTATTGGCACTGGTTTGGAGATTGGCCTGAGCCATTTGCTTAACTAGGTTGGTCAGGGCGTTTATTTGGGTGCTCATGGCGCTTAGAGCATCCTTGTCTTGAGCTCTAGTTGGCTCTACTGGATCATCTGACCACCTACAGTGAGATGTTGAGATCTTCTCCAAGATCTCATAAGCTTCGTTGTAACTCTTGGACAACATGGAACCTCCAGCAGATGAGTTTAGAACTTGTCTGGTGCTGGGGTTGCATCCTTTAAAGAAGACTTCTATTTGGATACACCATGGAATGCCATGGTGTGGACATTTAATGAGAAGGTCTTTGAATCTTGTCCAAGCTTCGTGAAGAGACTCACTCGGAGCTTGTTTAAATTTGATGATATCATCACGAAAGGTAGAATTCCTATCTGGTGGGAAATATTTGACTAGGAATTTTTCTGCTAAGTCTGTCCAATTGAGGACAGATCCAGAGGGTAATGAATTTAACCATGTTTTGGCTTTGTCCCTCAAAGAGTAAGGGAAAAGATATAGCCTCAGGGCTTCTTGGGAAACTCCAGGAATGAGGAAGGTATCACTGACTCCTAGGAAGTTCCTAAGGTGGTTATGGGGGTCCTCATTTTCTATTCCAAAGAATTGTCCCACAGTGGACAACATTTGGAACATCACTGGTTTTAACTCGAATGAGTTGGCAGTGATTTCAGGACGGATTATGCTGGGGTTCAGCTCCCCAGGCATAGGTACTAGGTACGAAAGGATGGCGCTATCCTTGTCATTCGCTATTTCAATGGGATTGCGAGTGACAGGCACCAGGTTTTGATCTATTCCAGCCATTTCTTCTTGAGTGGATTGCGGAGACTCTACGGTTTCAGCAATTATTTGAGGTAAAAGGGGTTGTTTAAAGAGACGTTTCTTGGCTCTATTTCTAGCTTTAAATAATCTCTCAGGCTCAGGGTTGAACTCTAGATCACTACTTGGAGTCTCATTCATAAACTACCCTAAATGGTACCTGAAGAAGAAATGAAGATGGATCAAACTCAATGGAAAATAACTTGGTGTTTCAGACTTAACAAACTTCGATTTCACTTAAAATAAGTCCCCGGCAGCGGCGCCAAAAACTTGTTGCGTGCTCAATGTGTTAAAGATAAATAAGCAAGAAGGTAGATAGAGCACTCAGAACATGCAAGCATACATGGTCTCACAGCAAGTAGTAAGTATATTTCATTCGTTTTTTCCACAGAGACTTATTTTTAGCTATTCATGAAGTGTATTTGTTAAGAAAGAAGGGGTGGATTTGATGGGGTAAAATTGGTTTTTAATTATCTAATTTTTGCTGAATGTGTAAAGGAATGCAACATAAACAAATGCAAGTTGAAATTAGACTCAAAAGACAAGAGATGGAATTAATAAACGAAGAAGAAAACAGCTAAACAGAATGGTAACTTAGCAGAATTGCGGACACCGCAATTTTACCGCAATTGAATAACAGCGAAAGTGTGTAAATGGGTGAATTAAGGGCTACTAACGACTATCCTATAGGCATTTTTATACGATTCTCAAGCACTGGATCTACTCTCTATGCATCAAACTCACTCTATCTCATGTATCGTCCGATTCCATGCATTAGATTCTTTAGTTTACTCGACTCAAAGTAAGGTCTTAAGCATCTTGTTAAAACAAAAGTGTTTAGTTTGTACTAGGGAAACGCCTATTCCTAGGCCGTTTCCTGGTTACCATGAAAGGCTAGCATGATTATACGACTCTGAACTCTTACTCCTTCCAGAGGTTAGGAGTTCTTTGGACAAAATGGATGGCCAATCGAAATTGCCCGTGGGATGAAGCTTACATACAATCAATGCTTCGAGACTATCCTACATGCTTGGTTCACGTTTTTTAGCCTATAGTTCTGTCATTAGCATGCCCCTAAGTGACTTAGCTACTCATGGATATATAGAGAACAGAAGTATGAGATAAAACAGACATGCTTAGAAGGGAAATGTACTCAAAACAGTAAGACAAAATCGTAGCAGCAGAAGATGGAAACTGTGAAATGAAGACTTGTAATTTGATTACTTTGAATGTTGAACGGACAAAAAGGGAACTTAAAGGAAATAATTCAAAGACAGACAGCGACGAAATGCAGTAGATAGAACACTAAGCTAGAAACAACAACTGATCAAAGCTGGAAATTAGAAAAGGAAAACAGAAAGCAGGAAATGACGCGAGAAAGCTTCGTCGCAATCGCCTCGAATGAAGGATCAAAAAGAGCAGCCTTGCTTGGATGAATCCAATCGGGAGAGAAGAAGAATCTCCTCTCCTTCCTATCAGATTATCGTCTCCAACAGCTGAGCTTCGCAAACCAACAGACGGCAAAGGAAAAACAGGAGAACAGATGGACTGCGAGAAGACTCTACGCTTTCGGATGATGACTGAACCTACGACTTTGACCCCCTTTTAAAGTAGTTTGCAGGTGCGTTTGGGCCAAGGAGAACCATCAATCTTCAACTTCATATATCAGAATGGATGGAGGAGAAAGAACGAATCCCTGAAATTACGGAAATTAACAGAAACAGATCAGTCAACTTACGGTTTTCACTTGAATAATTGCGGCTTCAGCAATGTTTTCGCAATGCTGTCGCAATGCAGCTTTTTTCATTCTTTTCCTTCGGTTTTCAACCCTTTTCTTTCCTATTGTACAAAAGTCCTAATTTAGCTACCTTCTTCTCATTCTCATATTGAAGCATAGGTTTAGGCTAAATGCTATCAAAAACACCTAAAAGTGTACATCTTCTTAAGCTAAATGGGTCCTAAATAAGTCACTTTCAGAGACTTAACAGCTATCCCTAAGTTTTAAAATTCCCCCTAGTTTTAACCCAGACTCAGTACATGCATCTAAGGTATTTTTTTTATTGATCTACCTAGGAATCCTTACAGTCATACTAAGCTTAGCACAGACGAGAATCAAGGTACAATCCATAGAACAAATAAGCCATGGCATCACTGTATTGGATCAACACTCATCTCCCTTGACAAACCTACAAGCTACAGCCCTGTGCTTAGCAAACTAAGGATCAGAGTTCATTTATACAGGACATCTAAGCACCTAGGCCATAGCTTGTTGGCACACATTCTTCTTCCTTGGTTTTATTCTTCTCTTTTCCTTTTTCTTTTCTGGTAGAGTCTCTCCTTTTGGTTTGCCTTTTGATGCAGTGCCACTTGTGGGTTACACAAATGGCCCTGATTACTCAGCATCCTTTAGACGGACACTACCTTTTATTTTTCTGTTTCTTTCTTTTTCATTTTTTTTTTCAAAGAGAAGAAGAATGCTTATGTTTTTCAAGAGGGAGAGAGGAATGTTCCTAGGCCTAGAGGCTGCTGTTGGGTTTTATGTCCTAAAACTCGTGGTTTGTAAACTGTTATGTTTGTAAATATTCTATTTAGAATAAAGTGTTATTAGTTTTATTCAGTAAAAGAGTTTACTGGAATAAAGTGAAACGTGTTTGGTTTAACCTATACCAATGACCAACACCCTTGGCTGAATATGAGTACTTGAGCTTCATGTGTGACATGATTGTGGATCAGGCTCAAGTAGTCAGTCAAAACGGTCTATAGTATATGGATAAGGCTGGGTACCTTATCCTGGTAACACTATTGGATGCGGCTCACTTTGTATTGTACAGGACGATGTGATCTGAATCGTTCCACATGGAGATGTGAGAAGTGAGGGCGTCCTGTGTAAAGAGTTTACATAAGACCGAACCGCGTATTAAGTCGCTCTCTCTTTATAACTCCGTTTACTAATGAGACCGACTTATACATATTGATGGCCTAGGTAACTCGATCTCAATCCTGAGCTCGCTATGAACTCCTGCTTATTCGATAGTATCCTTTGACTTGCACGGGTGAGAGTGGCCCATAAGCGCCGACTCAATAAGCCTACCATCTTGGGGATAAAGTCGAATAGGTAGCTGGGGACATAGTACAGCAAGATTGGAGTTCACTCCTAACCCGCTCTTCAGGGTTAGTAGATAGGTTGTTCCCTTAATAGCTGACTCCGGGGCTTGAACAATGAGCGCTCACACTCTCATGGGATGAGAGGGTTAATTGATCTGTTGGTTGGACCACAGATCTATTGTTCATTAGAGGTGTCAGTGGTACTTAAGGAACAAGACGTAATACAGGGGTTAAACGGTTTGAATGACCCAGCTGTGATTACGAACAACCTGTGAAGGGTCGACTTGCCAGTGACGGTTATATCAGGGGACACAATATATCTACAGTGAGGAGAGTGCAACCCCTGGACTATAGTGGAGTCTCTGGGGATTAAAGAAAGTTGATTGATTCGGGTCAAAAGAGTTTTGACCGAATAATCTCGTATCGTTGGAGCTCATGATCTGTAGGTTCTTTAGGTTCTCTTGGCTAGCTTGGATAACGTCGTGCAACAGTATAAGAGAAATTTAAAAGAAAAAGAATTTGAATTGTTCAAATTCGGTTTATGAAAGAAGAATGGACATATTTAAATATGATTTAAATATGGGGATGACTTAAAACATGAATAGGATTCATGTGTAAAAAAGTCGGTTTTCGGAAAACCGGGTTTAGTCATATTATTTAATTAATATTTGATATTTAATTAAATAATAATTATTAATTAAAATGTTTAATTAATAATTATATATATATATATATATATATATTTTATTTATTAAAAAGTTTAATAAATAAAATTATTATTATTATTTTTAATAATAATAATAATAATTATATATATATATATGTGTCTTGCATGCAGCAAGACACATATACATATATTAAGTAACAATATATATATATTTTGGACTTGGGTCTTCAAAAGGGCAGAAGTGAATTGAAACTCATTCAATTTCATTTTATGAAATTGAGAGAATTGGTTGGGTACACGAAAGTTTAAAAAAAAAAACTTCTGAAGTTTTTTTTCTTTCAATCCTCTGCCCTTCTTCTTCTTCTTCCTCTTTTCTTTTTCATTTTCTCTTCTTTCGGAGTCCCACAACTCCATTGCACGGCGCCGAGGATAGCGGGACTACCTCGGGTGGTCCTCAGGGCGTTCGTGAGAAGAGGTTGGAAGAGTTCGTGACGAGGAACGGCCGACAGACTTGAAGAAATTGGAGCTACAAGGGTATGTATTTCTAATTTCTTATTTCCGTCTTTTGAGCATGTTTTCTATTTGTTAAATTGATGAAATTAGAGTATCATCGATCCGAAATCGCTTCCGCTGCGCATGTCGCTCCATCAATTGGTATCAGAGCGATTTTGTGATTAACTCAATTTGCATCAATTTAAGTTGGTGGGTATTTTAATTTAGAAATTGTTTCTGAATGAATGTCTAAAGTGAATATCGATTTTGGCATAGTTTCTATTTGAATTTTATTATTTGTAATTGCCCGAGAATGTATGGGCTTTAATGCGTGCAGAAGAGTCTGTATTTTTAGAGTCATTAGAGTCCATATAGGTTTCTTTGTGAAAGAAGCTCGAGTTTTGAGCTCGCCGAAATGTTCGGTATAAGTTCAACTCGTTCTAGGCAATACGAAGAGAAATTCGAAGAGAATTTGCCCGAAGCGTTCGGAGGAAGCAAGCTGGTCAAAGGCGGTGCGAAGAGTTCGACCGCTGAAGATTTAGCTTGTTGATCAAGCTTGTAATAAAATAGTTATTGCTTGCTAAATGCCAAAATCGATCCACTTTAGTGTGTTTAATTAATTATGCATTGTGAATGTATGTTTTAATTAAAATCCATGTTTGTATGTGCATAACGTTTGCCATATAGATTTAAAATCCCACCATAGGAAGCATGCTTCATGCATTGGTATTATGTTATAAGTGTTATAATATATAGTATGCATATTTGGGAATTCATGAGTATTAATATAAGAGTTATATTAATTCATGAATTAGATGTTGCTAATTTAATAGAATAATTGATATAAGTGTTATATTAATTATGAAATTAAATATACAACATAGGTTGCCCTGGTTTTATGCATATTGTAGGTTATAAGTGTTATAATATATATGATGCATGTTTAATTCATGAGTATTAATATAAGAGTTATATTAATTCATGAATTAGTTGTTGTTTGCTTAATATAATAATTAATATAAGTGTTATATTAATTATGAAATTAAACATCCAACTAAGATGCACATTGTATGTTATAATTGTTATAATGTATAGGATGCATGCTTAATTCATAAATAATTGATATAAGTGTTATATTAATTTATGAATTAGGAGTTGTATATTTAAGAGCATAATCGATATAAGTGTTATATTGATTATGAAGTTAAATATTCAATTTGCCATGCCTTAGCGAATGTATGTTTGAGAAGCATATAGAAGTTTGTTGTAGGAAGTCTAGTTTTTGCAAGTGTTGTAAAAATGACTTAGACTTTTAAAAACTATAACAAAGAAAAGAGCATGTTCATTTAGGGTTAATGGTTCGATCAGGTTCATTAGATGAATAGGTCGAAATCTCGTAAATGCTAAGGTTATGAGAAACTCACCCGGTGAAATCCTGTTCGAGGTTGGAGGTATTTAAGCTGACGGTTTACAGAACACCTCCTACCTGGGGACGATCCGGTACTTGAGTAAAGTTAACCAGGCTTTATGAGCGTGCGGGAGAGGTGTGAGGTTAATTAAATCTGTTAATAACCTAGACATCTCAGGTAAATAGTTTGCCTAGACTTAAGGTTTTATATTCTTAGCCGGATAAAACCTGAGTGTTTACCCTAAAAACCGTCCACGATGCTTAGTAGATGTGTTGAGAAGGAATATATGATATATCCCTCTCCTGCTACGCACTCCCTAAAAGTTCACAACGTGAGAATTTTGCTTGACCTCATGATGCCATATGGGGCATCTCCAGTCGGGTGGTGTTTGCAACTTTCAATAGCAAGGTGAATGGAGTAAGTATCTATAGTAAGTGGGAGAAGGAAGTACGTCAGTATTTCCTACGGTCTCCTCCATTGGATAGAACCGTGAGATTCCCATGTTCCGCCTGCAAGGTGACCCTAGGAGGCACCAATCCAGTCGGAGGGTCGTTTCATGGGGGTCGAACAAGTCAGTCACCTGTTATGGATAAAGAAACCATTCTAACTGAAGGGAATGAACTCTTCATTCCCCGCAGCGGAAGCGTTTGGAATCGTTACTTTGATTTATTTAGAATTAAACTAAAAACAAGGTTAAGCATATATGAAATTACCTTTGATGAACAATCATCTTCTTGTGTTCCTTTTTCCACGAGATCTTCCTCGCTATGACTCGAACACGGGATCAAGGCTTGTGGGAGCTCTTTGAAAGAATGAGAGAACAATTCTCTGTAGAAGGAAAGAATGAGAGAACAATTCTCTGCAGAAGGTGAGTAGTGTGTTTGGCCAACCCTTTGGCTAAACCTAAATGTCTTATTTATAATAAGGCTTTTAGGAATTAATTTTATTTTATAAAATACATTTTAATATCTAATATATTAAAATATGTATTTTATATTTATTTGAATCTTATTCAAATATTATAAAATTAATCTTTTATAATATACTTTAAACCAATTTGAATCTCATTCAAATAACATATGTATATAGTTTTTAATATTAATGTATCACATACATAAACTATTTCCTCTAATATTTAATGTATCAAATACAATAAATATATTTTACTCTTCTACATTTAATATATCAAATATATTAAATATTAATTTGAATATTTCAAATTTTTCTTTCAACTAAATTGATCCTTTTAGTGTTACTATGAGCTAGCAAGGGGACCTTATGGACCTACAGATTTATAAGCTCCAATGATACAAAATTAATTAATTAAACTCTTTAATTAATTAACTTTCATTCATTAACTCTAGGTCACTCCACTATAGGCCTAGAGTTGCACTCTTATGCACTGTAGGACAAGTTGTGTCCATGGATATAACCATTACATGCAAGTCGATCCTTCACGAGTTGTTCGTAATTACAGCTGGGTCAAAAGTCCATTTTACCCCTGTAATTACATCTTACACCTTAAGTACCACTGATTCTCTAATGAACAACCTGTTTATGATCCAACCATAAACGAAGTCCCTCTCAGGCCAGTGAGAGGGTGGGGCCCCATTGTTCAAGTCCCGAAATCAGCACTTAAGGGAACAACTCATCTACTTTCCCTATATGGGAAGAAGTGAATTCCATCTTGTGAAACTTATGTTCCCAACTCCCTATTTGGTCAAGTCCCTAAAATGGTAGGCTTATTGAATCGGCTATAAAGGCCATTCTCACCCATACAAATCAAAGGACGTGCCCTCACAGGCAGGAGTTCATAAATCACTCAGGATTAAGATCGAGTCACATATGATCATCCTGTGAAATATTAATCTTCTCAAATAACGAATTTATAAAGAGAGATTATATATTTCGTGGTCCAGTCTTATACAAACTCATTGTATAGGATACCCCCACTCACATGTCTCTACATGAATGATTTGGATCAAATCTGTAACAACCCGAATTCCAGGTAAGAGAAATTTATTTATTTTTATTATTGTCGGTTCAATAAGGGGTTTAAAAAGAAGATGCTGGTCAAATTTGGGCTTAAAAGATGTCAGGGCGAGTCATTTGACTAGGTCAAACATCGGGTTGAGTAGTATTAATACTAATACTAATAATATTATTATTATTAAATATAAAATAATAATAATATTATTATTATTATTAAATATAAAATTATAATATTATTATTATTATTTAATATAATATAATATAATATTATTATTATTAATAATAAAAAAAAAAAAAAAAAAAAAATTAAAAACCCTCAGGGGTCTTCTTCGTGAAGAAGACCCGCAGCCCCCCCCTCTCTTTCTTTTTTTTATTTTTTATTTTTCTCTCCCTCCGTCCAATCTCTCCTTAGATTCCGACCACTCACGCCATTTTTCCTCCGCCGTTTCTCCCATCAGCGAGCTCTCATCCACAACGTCGTCTCAGCGGCAAGCGGCAGCGGCGGCGAGCGACGGTTTGATTGGCGAAGCTTGAACAACCGTCGTCCAACTTCTTTTCTCGGCGACAACGTTCGATCTACGAACTTCCGACATCGTCAAGTAGCAGGTAAGTGATTCTTCCCTCTAACGACCTTATATCTTACTCTATTGAGTATCGATTTCGACCGCAACCATCATTTTTCAACTCTGACTTTTGTAGTTCACAAACATTCTGTCCAACCTCAATACCCACTTTATTTTGGCATTGGATTCGTGAAATTTCACATTAGCTCGAGGTCCAACACGACTTACAACATTTGTCAGTGAGTTTTCGTTAGGTAACAATGCGTCGATTCCTTCTAATTTCTTTGTAAATGTGGTGATGTTGAATTTAAGACTGGTGTGTAGGGTCGGACGATTCTTTGATATCAAGAAACGAGTTTTTTGGAGTAACAATTATTTTGGGTAATTGTTCTAAACACCACCTTTGATTTTATTAAGTTTCGACAATTTTTTTATAACACTCTAGTTAGCCTCAAAAGTAGTATTAAGTGCTGAAAATTGTTGTAGGTTGAGACCAAAAGCTTTCGTAGCAATTTTTGTAACTTCGTCGGACTTAGCTTAAAGGTAAGTGACCTTACTACTGGTCAGCCTTCGGGCTAGGTTGGGGAACTTTTCTGATTTCATGATAAAGTTTGAATGTATGATGAGATTCTGAGTAGTTGTCCATTGAAATGTTGAATATATGTGGTTGAAGTACTGATTCAGTTTTATGTAAATGTTGTGAATTTCTGCATGTAGCTCTTAAGGTACTCTGACGTAGTTGGATGAGAAACTTATGTATATGGTGATCTGAAGTGATGAGAATGTTAGTTTTATCACGTTGAGCATATGAAAAAATTATTTGATTGTTGTTATGGAATTTCATGTTTTAACATGATGCATATATATGTCATGGGACCTCATTGTTGTATGCCACATGTTTAACTCAGTCAAGATAATGTAGTGGCAATTATACCCATCCCCTAGTCATGTTGGTACCTAGTAGACTGAGGCTTTGCTCCACTGACTGGATGCCAACTAACCATCAGTAGGGGTGAGTTTCCAGAGGAGTCTACTATACCGAGAAGTTGTGAGAGTTATGGTGGGATTGGGTTAATTGTTCACTTAGATGGCCATAATGGTAAGTACAAAACAGTCAGGTTTAGGTCCCACTAGTTACTAGTCAAAGTCTCAGTCAGTTCATGTTGCATGTGTTTGCATAGCCTAACCCCGGTGGTGGGGTTACTTACTGAGTATTTTATTTAAAATACTCATTCTTTCTTAAAACTATTTTTTTCAGGTAATTCTAGGAACGTATCAGGTGCTTGACGAGGTGATCGGTTGATGATGTCATGGGACACGTGGAGTCAGAGCTTCCGCATTCTTTTAAATTCTTTTTCTTTCAGTCGGTCCAACAGTTTTGCTAAGGATTAGAAAAAAATAAATTTTGGCGTTAAATTTTATCTTGTTGGAACTTGTTTAATCGTTTTATGTTTTCATTGGGATCCCAAAATTAAATGTATTTGACTATTTGTTGACCAGGGACTTTATATTTTAATTTCATTAATTCAAAAATAAAATTTTCAGCCTATTTAATGAGTTTTATGACGTCATGTTCTTGGTAACGGCCCTAGAGTGATGTCATAGGAAGTCGGGTCGTTACAGTTGGTATCAGAGCCTAAGTTTTACGTTCTGTAGACTGGCTTACATCGTAAGCCCTAAATGTTCCCATGGCTCATCAATAGGTTCGTCGTCATCGCCAGGTATGTTCATTTTTTTTTTTTTTTTACAAGTGTTATGAAAGATGGTATTTGAATGAATTTGAATAAATTAATGCGTGAGCAGTGATTTTTGTCTTGATTGATGATTTGATAAAGTAGTTGGGTTATATTTGGTAGGTTATGGCACGTAACAGAAGCTTAGTCAGGCGAGGTTGGTCTAGTAGAGGTCAGTCAAGTAATTCCCGTAAGAAAAGCTCCAGTAAGCGGGGTAAGTCTGATCAGGGCCTGTCAAGTAACCAGGTAGAAAATACATCAGTGGGACAAATGCCCCCTTCTCAAGCAGTCGGCCAGATTGAGAGGTCACCAGTGGGATTGACGCCCACAACTCAGCCTGGTTTTCAGAATGAGAATACACATGCGGCTCAGCATGCAGGAACTTTACTAACGGCGACTATGATGGAGGCTATGCAGACGTTGATTCAGACGGCAGTCGCTAACCAGGTGGCTCAAGTGAACAGGGACCAGAGGGGTTTGTCAGAAGAGGCGAGACATCTGCGAGACTTCAGAAAATACGACCCACGTTCCTTCAATGGGTCGTTAGCAGATCCGACGAAAGCCGAGATATGGTTGTCGTCCATTGAGACCATTTTTCGTTATATGAGATGCCCAGAGGAGCAGAAAGTGCAGTGTGCAGCCTTCGTGCTGATAGACGATGCTCAATTATGGTGGGAGTCGGCCGAGAGGTCGATTGATACTAGCGGAGGACCGGTGACCTGGTCACAATTCAAGGAAGCCTTTTACCAGCAGTATTTCCCAGCTGTAACTCGATATAAAAAGCAAGCAGAGTTCTTGCATCTCAAGCAAGGAAGTCGGTCTGTGGCTGAATATGAAATAGAGTTCAGCAGGTTGTCTCGTTTCGCCCCTGAGTTAGTGGCAACAGAAGCCACGAAAGCAGAACGATTCATTATGGGTCTGAGGAGCGAGGTCCAAGGCATAGTGGCAGCTCTTGCTCCACCAGATTACGCCGCGGCCCTCCGCGCGGCAACTCTGATTGATAATCGTGCACCTGGAGAGCCTCAGATACCTATGGGTACGAGTTCATTTTCAGGTCAGAAGAGAAGGTCAGATCAGATGTCCTTGGGTTCCCAACGTGTTCAGCGTAACTCCGGGGGCTCACATCAGAACCAGAGACAACAGTTCACCAGACAAGAGAGCTCTGGTAGAGACAAACCGATATGCAACTCTTGTGGGAGGCGTCATTGGGGCCGCTGCTTAGCACGAACAGGGGTATGTTTCAGGTGTGGACAAGAGGGGCATATGTCAGATCGTTGTCCTAGGAGGAATGCCCCAGGCAGTAGGGATCAACCCTCAAGCTCGAACTAGGCTAGTGCAGGCAGACAAGCTCAAAACAAGGGTAAAGTTTATGCTACCACCCGTCAAGAAGCCGAGAACTCGAATGCAGTTGTGACAGGTACGCTCCCTATTTTGGGTCACTATGCTCTAGTATTGTTTGATTCGGGTTCCACCCATTCATTTGTTTCTACTGCATTCGTAAGTCAAGCTAAGTTAGAATTGGAACCACTGGACTGTGTCTTGTCTGTTTCCACCCCATCCGGGGTGATTGCGCTAGTACATGATAAAGTGAAAGCGTGTCAGGTGTTAGTGTCAGAGCGACTGTTGGATGTAATACTAGTGGTCCTAGACATGACAGACTTTGATGTAATTCTCGAGATGGATTGGTTGGCGGAGAACCACGCCAACATCGACTGCTTTCGTAAAGAAGTGGTGTTTAACCCACCAGCAGGGGTAAACTTCAAGTTTAAGGGGACTAGAATCGAGGTTTTGCCCAAGGTAGTCTCTGCTGTAAAGGCAAGGAAGTTGATCTGTCAAGGCGCTTGGGGTCTATTAGCCAGCGTGGTTGACACCAGGTGCATTGAGGTTTCAATAGCATCAGTGCCCGTGGTCAGTGAGTTTGCAGATGTGTTTCCCGATGACCTCCTAGGGTTGCCACCCATTCGGGAGGTAGAGTTCAACATCGAGCTAGAACCAGGGACGAGTCCTATTTCTAAAGCTCCGTATAGAATGGCCCCAGCAGAGTTGAAAGAGCTCAAATCCCAGGTTCAGGAGTTATTAGACAAGGGTTTCATACGCCCTAGCGTATCACCTTGGGGTGCACCAGTTTTGTTTGTGAAAAAGAAAGATGGTTCCATGCGGCTGTGCATCGACTACCGAGAGTTGAATAAAGTAACTATTAAAAACAGGTATCCCCTCCCGCGTATAGATGACTTGTTCGATCAGTTACATGGAGCCACTGTGTTTTCAAAGATTGATCTACGTTCAGGGTACCACCAGTTGAGAATAAAGAGTGATGATATTCCTAAGACGGCGTTCAGGTCTAGATATGGACACTACGAGTTCACTGTGATGTCATTTGGGCTGACTAACGCACCAGCTGTCTTTATGGGTTTGATGAACAAGGTGTTCAAGGAGTTTCTTGACACGTTCGTGATAGTATTTATCGACGATATTTTGGTCTATTCCAAAACGAAGGCAGAGCATGAGGAACACCTTAGGAGAGTTCTGACAATCCTACGGTTGAACAAGTTGTATGCCAAATTTTCTAAGTGCGAGTTTTGGCTACATCAGGTGGCGTTCCTAGGACACGTGGTGTCTAAAGATGGGATCTTAGTTGACCCTGCAAAGGTAGAGGCAGTGACCGATTGGCCTCGCCCAACTACAGTCAGAGAGGTGCGTAGCTTCCTAGGACTGGCAGGGTACTATCGGCGGTTCGTGCAGGATTTCTCCCGCATAGCCACACCCCTGACTCAGTTAACTAGGAAAGGGAATTCTTTTGTCTGGAGCGGAGCTTGTGAAGAAAGTTTTCAAGAACTCAAGCGGAGGTTATTTTCGGCACCAGTACTCACGGTACCCGAGGGAGTTGGGAATTTCGTTATTTACAGTGACGCCTCTAAAAAAGGGTTAGGATGTGTGTTGATGCAGCAGGGTAAGGTCATTGCTTACGCCTCTCGCCAGCTAAAGGGGTACGAACAGAATTACCCAACTCATGATCTGGAGTTGGCAGCGGTGGTTTTTGCTTTGAAGATTTGGAGGCACTACTTGTATGGTGAGAAGATTCAAATCTTCACAGACCATAAGAGCTTGAAGTATTTCTTCACTCAGAAAGAGTTGAACATGAGACAGAGAAGGTGGCTAGAGTTAGTAAAGGATTACGACTGCGAGATCCTGTACCACCCAGGTAAGGCTAACGTAGTGGCAGATGCTCTCAGTAGGAAGACAGTCCATTCGTCAGCCTTAATCACTACTCAAGCCCACTTATGTAATGATTTGGAGCGAGCTGGGATAGCAGCTTCCGTGAGGGAAATTACTGCGCAGATAGCACAAATGTCAGTACGACCGACCTTAAGGCAAAAGATTATTAATGCACAACGAGGAGATCCTAGTCTCGCCGAGTACTTCTGTCAAGTGGAGTCAGGACAAGCCAGTGAGTTTACGGTTTCTTCAGAGAGTGGCCTCTTTTATCAAGGACGTTTGTGCGTACCGAAAAATGTCGATCTTAAGAACGAGTTGTTAGCTGAGGCCCACTGCTCTCCATTCTCGATACATCAGGGTAACACTAAGATGTATAAGGATTTAAAACGTTACTATTGGTGGCGAAACATGAAGCGAGAGGTGGCCGACTTCGTTAGTAAGTGCTTGGGTTGTCAGCAGGTGAAGGCGCCGAGGCAAAGACCGACAGGTTTGTTGCAGTCTTTGAGTGTGCCAGAGTGGAAGTGGGAGAACATAGCTATGGATTTCATAGTAGGGCTGCCTAGAACAGTTAAAGGTTACACACTGGTTTGGGTTATCATTGACAGACTCACGAAGTCAGCACATTTCCTTCTGGGAAAATCTACATATTCTGTCGAAAAATGGGCACAATTGTATCTGAAAGAGATTGTCAGACTTCATGGGGTGCCAGTGTCTATTATATCCGATAGAGACCCTCGTTTCACTTCCAATTTCTGGCAGAGTCTTCAGAAGGCGTTAGGCACGCAGTTGGAGCTTAGTACAGCTTTTCACCCACAGACAGATGGTCAGACCGAACGTCTTAATCAGACTCTGGAGGACATGTTACGTGCATGTGCGTTGGATTTTGTAGGGAGTTGGGATTCTCACCTGCATTTGATGGAATTTGCTTATAACAACAGTTTTCAGGCAACTATTGGCATGTCACCATTCGAAGCTCTTTATGGAAGGAGTTGTAGATCCCCTGTGTACTGGGATGAAGTAGGTGAACGCAAGTTGTTAGGACCCGAGTTGGTCCAACTAACAAATGATGCCATCCAAAAAATAAGAGCGAGGATGCATACAGCGCAAAGTAGACAGAAGAGTTACGCTGACACTAGGCGAAGAGACTTGGAGTTCACAGCAGGCGATAAAGTGTTCCTAAAAGTAGCACCCATGAAGGGAGTTCTGAGGTTCGGTAAGAAAGGGAAGCTTAGTCCACGTTTCATTGGGCCGTTTGAGATTTTGGAACGTATTGGCCCTGTGGCATATCGTTTAGCTTTGCCACCAGCTCTCTCTGCGGTTCACAACGTTTTTCATGTGTCTATGTTGCGGAAGTATATGGCAGACCCTTCTCATGTGATTGACTTTGAGTCTTTGTGCCTAGACGAGAATATGAGTTATGAGGAAAAGCCCAAGCAAATCTTGGCAAGGGAGTCGAAGACCCTGCGGAATCGAGAAATACCCCTTGTCAAAGTTCTTTGGCAGAACCATCAGTTTGGGGAAGCAACGTGGGAACGAGAGGGTGATATGAGGTCTAAATACCCGGAGCTCTTTCAAGATGAGGAACTTTCGGGGACAAAAGTTCTTAAGGAGGGAAGATTGTAACAACCCGAATTCCAGGTAAGAGAAATTTATTTATTTTTATTATTGTCGGTTCAATAAGGGGTTTAAAAAGAAGATGTTGGTCAAATTTGGGCTTAAAAGATGTCAGGGCGAGTCATTTGACTAGGTCAAACATCGGGTTGAGTAGTATTAATACTAATACTAATAATATTATTATTATTAAATATAAAATAATAATAATATTATTATTATTATTAAATATAAAATAATTATATTATTATTATTATTTAATATAATATAATATAATATTATTATTATTAATAATAAAAAAAAAAAAAAAAAAAAAATTAAAAACCCTCAGGGGTCTTCTTCGTGAAGAAGACCCGCAACCCCCCCCCTCTCTTTCTTTTTTATTTTTTTTATTTTTCTCTCCCTCCGTCCAATCTCTCCTTAGATTCCGACCACTCACGCCATTTTTCCTCCGCCGTTTCTCCCATCAGCGAGCTCTCATCCACAACGTCGTCTCAGCGGCAAGCGGCAGCAGCGGCGAGCGACGGTTTGATTGGCGAAGCTTGAACAACCATCGTCCAACTTCTTTTCTCGGCGACAACGTTCGATCTACGAACTTCCGACATCGTCAAGTAGCGGGTAAGTGATTCTTCCCTCTAACGACCTTATATCTTACTCTATTGAGTATCGATTTCGACCGCAACCATCATTTTTCAACTCTGACTTTTGTAGTTCACAAACATTCTGTCCAACCTCAATACCCACTTTATTTTGGCATTGGATTCGTGAAATTTCACATTAGCTCGAGGTCCAACACGACTTACAACATTTGTCGGTGAGTTTTCGTTAGGTAACAATGCGTCGATTCCTTCTAATTTCTTTGTAAATGTGGTGATGTTGAATTTAAGACTGGTGTGTAGGGTCGGACGATTCTTTGATATCAAGAAACGAGTTTTTTGGAGTAACAATTATTTTGGGTAATTGTTCTAAACACCACCTTTGATTTTATTAAGTTTCGACAATTTTTTTATAACACTCTAGTTAGCCTCAAAAGTAGTATTAAGTGCTGAAAATTGTTGTAGGTTGAGACCAAAAGCTTTCGTAGCAATTTTTGTAACTTCGTCGGACTTAGCTTAAAGGTAAGTGACCTTACTACTGGTCAGCCTTCGGGCTAGGTTGGGGAACTTTTCTGATTTCATGATAAAGTTTGAATGTATGATGAGATTCTGAGTAGTTGTCCATTGAAATGTTGAATATATGTGGTTGAAGTACTGATTCAGTTTTATGTAAATGTTGTGAATTTCTGCATGTAGCTCTTAAGGTACTCTGACGTAGTTGGATGAGAAACTTATGTATATGGTGATCTGAAGTGATGAGAATGTTAGTTTTATCACGTTGAGCATATGAAAAAATTATTTGATTGTTGTTATGGAATTTCATGTTTTAACATGATGCATATATATGTCATGGGACCTCATTGTTGTATGCCACATGTTTAACTCAGTCAAGATAATGTAGTGGCAATTATACCCATCCCCTAGTCATGTTGGTACCTAGTAGACTGAGGCTTTGCTCCACTGACTGGATGCCAACTAACCATCAGTAGGGGTGAGTTTCCAGAGGAGTCTACTATACCGAGAAGTTGTGAGAGTTATGGTGGGATTGGGTTAATTGTTCACTTAGATGGCCATAATGGTAAGTACAAAACAGTCAGGTTTAGGTCCCACTAGTTACTAGTCAAAGTCTCAGTCAGTTCATGTTGCATGTGTTTGCATAGCCTAACCCCGGTGGTGGGGTTACTTACTGAGTATTTTATTTAAAATACTCATTCTTTCTTAAAACTATTTTTTTCAGGTAATTCTAGGAACGTATCAGGTGCTTGACGAGGTGATCGGTTGATGATGTCATGGGACACGTGGAGTCAGAGCTTCCGCATTCTTTTAAATTCTTTTTCTTTCAGTCGGTCCAACAGTTTTGCTAAGGATTAGAAAAAAATAAATTTTGGCGTTAAATTTTATCTTGTTGGAACTTGTTTAATCGTTTTATGTTTTCATTGGGATCCCAAAATTAAATGTATTTGACTATTTGTTGACCAGGGACTTTATATTTTAATTTCATTAATTCAAAAATAAAATTTTCAGCCTATTTAATGAGTTTTATGACGTCATGTTCTTGGTAACGGCCCTAGAGTGATGTCATAGGAAGTCGGGTCGTTACAGTTGGTATCAGAGCCTAAGTTTTAGGTTCTGTAGACTGGCTTACATCGTAAGCCCTAAATGTTCCCATGGCTCATCAATAGGTTCGTCGTCATCGCCAGGTATGTTCATTTTTTTTTTTTTTTTACAAGTGTTATGAAAGATGGTATTTGAATGAATTTGAATAAATTAATGCGTGAGCAGTGATTTTTGTCTTGATTGATGATTTGATAAAGTAGTTGGGTTATATTTGGTAGGTTATGGCACGTAACAGAAGCTTAGTCAGGCGAGGTTGGTCTAGTAGAGGTCAGTCAAGTAATTCCCGTAAGAAAAGCTCCAGTAAGCGGGGTAAGTCTGATCAGGGCCTGTCAAGTAACCAGGTAGAAAATACATCAGTGGGACAAATGCCCCCTTCTCAAGCAGTCGGCCAGATTGAGAGGTCACCAGTGGGATTGACGCCCACAACTCAGCCTGGTTTTCAGAATGAGAATACACATGCGGCTCAGCATGCAGGAACTTTACTAACGGCGACTATGATGGAGGCTATGCAGACGTTGATTCAGACGGCAGTCGCTAACCAGGTGGCTCAAGTGAACAGGGACCAGAGGGGTTTGTCAGAAGAGGCGAGACATCTGCGAGACTTCAGAAAATACGACCCACGTTCCTTCAATGGGTCGTTAGCAGATCCGACGAAAGCCGAGATATGGTTGTCGTCCATTGAGACCATTTTTCGTTATATGAGATGCCCAGAGGAGCAGAAAGTGCAGTGTGCAGCCTTCGTGCTGATAGACGATGCTCAATTATGGTGGGAGTCGGCCGAGAGGTCGATTGATACTAGCGGAGGACCGGTGACCTGGTCACAATTCAAGGAAGCCTTTTACCAGCAGTATTTCCCAGCTGTAACTCGATATAAAAAGCAAGCAGAGTTCTTGCATCTCAAGCAAGGAAGTCGGTCTGTGGCTGAATATGAAATAGAGTTCAGCAGGTTGTCTCGTTTCGCCCCTGAGTTAGTGGCAACAGAAGCCACGAAAGCAGAACGATTCATTATGGGTCTGAGGAGCGAGGTCCAAGGCATAGTGGCAGCTCTTGCTCCACCAGATTACGCCGCGGCCCTCCGCGCGGCAACTCTGATTGATAATCGTGCACCTGGAGAGCCTCAGATACCTATGGGTACGAGTTCATTTTCAGGTCAGAAGAGAAGGTCAGATCAGATGTCCTTGGGTTCCCAACGTGTTCAGCGTAACTCCGGGGGCTCACATCAGAACCAGAGACAACAGTTCACCAGACAAGAGAGCTCTGGTAGAGACAAACCGATATGCAACTCTTGTGGGAGGCGTCATTGGGGCCGCTGCTTAGCACGAACAGGGGTATGTTTCAGGTGTGGACAAGAGGGGCATATGTCAGATCGTTGTCCTAGGAGGAATGCCCCAGGCAGTAGGGATCAACCCTCAAGCTCGAACTAGGCTAGTGCAGGCAGACAAGCTCAAAACAAGGGTAAAGTTTATGCTACCACCCGTCAAGAAGCCGAGAACTCGAATGCAGTTGTGACAGGTACGCTCCCTATTTTGGGTCACTATGCTCTAGTATTGTTTGATTCGGGTTCCACCCATTCATTTGTTTCTACTGCATTCGTAAGTCAAGCTAAGTTAGAATTGGAACCACTGGACTGTGTCTTGTCTGTTTCCACCCCATCCGGGGTGATTGCGCTAGTACATGATAAAGTGAAAGCGTGTCAGGTGTTAGTGTCAGAGCGACTGTTGGATGTAATACTAGTGGTCCTAGACATGACAGACTTTGATGTAATTCTCGAGATGGATTGGTTGGCGGAGAACCACGCCAACATCGACTGCTTTCGTAAAGAAGTGGTGTTTAACCCACCAGCAGGGGTAAACTTCAAGTTTAAGGGGACTAGAATCGAGGTTTTGCCCAAGGTAGTCTCTGCTGTAAAGGCAAGGAAGTTGATCTGTCAAGGCGCTTGGGGTCTATTAGCCAGCGTGGTTGACACCAGGTGCATTGAGGTTTCAATAGCATCAGTGCCCGTGGTCAGTGAGTTTGCAGATGTGTTTCCCGATGACCTCCTAGGGTTGCCACCCATTCGGGAGGTAGAGTTCAACATCGAGCTAGAACCAGGGACGAGTCCTATTTCTAAAGCTCCGTATAGAATGGCCCCAGCAGAGTTGAAAGAGCTCAAATCCCAGGTTCAGGAGTTATTAGACAAGGGTTTCATACGCCCTAGCGTATCACCTTGGGGTGCACCAGTTTTGTTTGTGAAAAAGAAAGATGGTTCCATGCGGCTGTGCATCGACTACCGAGAGTTGAATAAAGTAACTATTAAAAACAGGTATCCCCTCCCGCGTATAGATGACTTGTTCGATCAGTTACATGGAGCCACTGTGTTTTCAAAGATTGATCTACGTTCAGGGTACCACCAGTTGAGAATAAAGAGTGATGATATTCCTAAGACGGCGTTCAGGTCTAGATATGGACACTACGAGTTCACTGTGATGTCATTTGGGCTGACTAACGCACCAGCTGTCTTTATGGGTTTGATGAACAAGGTGTTCAAGGAGTTTCTTGACACGTTCGTGATAGTATTTATCGACGATATTTTGGTCTATTCCAAAACGAAGGCAGAGCATGAGGAACACCTTAGGAGAGTTCTGACAATCCTACGGTTGAACAAGTTGTATGCCAAATTTTCTAAGTGCGAGTTTTGGCTACATCAGGTGGCGTTCCTAGGACACGTGGTGTCTAAAGATGGGATCTTAGTTGACCCTGCAAAGGTAGAGGCAGTGACCGATTGGCCTCGCCCAACTACAGTCAGAGAGGTGCGTAGCTTCCTAGGACTGGCAGGGTACTATCGGCGGTTCGTGCAGGATTTCTCCCGCATAGCCACACCCCTGACTCAGTTAACTAGGAAAGGGAATTCTTTTGTCTGGAGCGGAGCTTGTGAAGAAAGTTTTCAAGAACTCAAGCGGAGGTTATTTTCGGCACCAGTACTCACGGTACCCGAGGGAGTTGGGAATTTCGTTATTTACAGTGACGCCTCTAAAAAAGGGTTAGGATGTGTGTTGATGCAGCAGGGTAAGGTCATTGCTTACGCCTCTCGCCAGCTAAAGGGGTACGAACAGAATTACCCAACTCATGATCTGGAGTTGGCAGCGGTGGTTTTTGCTTTGAAGATTTGGAGGCACTACTTGTATGGTGAGAAGATTCAAATCTTCACAGACCATAAGAGCTTGAAGTATTTCTTCACTCAGAAAGAGTTGAACATGAGACAGAGAAGGTGGCTAGAGTTAGTAAAGGATTACGACTGCGAGATCCTGTACCACCCAGGTAAGGCTAACGTAGTGGCAGATGCTCTCAGTAGGAAGACAGTCCATTCGTCAGCCTTAATCACTACTCAAGCCCACTTATGTAATGATTTGGAGCGAGCTGGGATAGCAGCTTCCGTGAGGGAAATTACTGCGCAGATAGCACAAATGTCAGTACGACCGACCTTAAGGCAAAAGATTATTAATGCACAACGAGGAGATCCTAGTCTCGCCGAGTACTTCTGTCAAGTGGAGTCAGGACAAGCCAGTGAGTTTACGGTTTCTTCAGAGAGTGGCCTCTTTTATCAAGGACGTTTGTGCGTACCGAAAAATGTCGATCTTAAGAACGAGTTGTTAGCTGAGGCCCACTGCTCTCCATTCTCGATACATCAGGGTAACACTAAGATGTATAAGGATTTAAAACGTTACTATTGGTGGCGAAACATGAAGCGAGAGGTGGCCGACTTCGTTAGTAAGTGCTTGGGTTGTCAGCAGGTGAAGGCGCCGAGGCAAAGACCGACAGGTTTGTTGCAGTCTTTGAGTGTGCCAGAGTGGAAGTGGGAGAACATAGCTATGGATTTCATAGTAGGGCTGCCTAGAACAGTTAAAGGTTACACACTGGTTTGGGTTATCATTGACAGACTCACGAAGTCAGCACATTTCCTTCTGGGAAAATCTACATATTCTGTCGAAAAATGGGCACAATTGTATCTGAAAGAGATTGTCAGACTTCATGGGGTGCCAGTGTCTATTATATCCGATAGAGACCCTCGTTTCACTTCCAATTTCTGGCAGAGTCTTCAGAAGGCGTTAGGCACGCAGTTGGAGCTTAGTACAGCTTTTCACCCACAGACAGATGGTCAGACCGAACGTCTTAATCAGACTCTGGAGGACATGTTACGTGCATGTGCGTTGGATTTTGTAGGGAGTTGGGATTCTCACCTGCATTTGATGGAATTTGCTTATAACAACTGTTTTCAGGCAACTATTGGCATGTCACCATTCGAAGCTCTTTATGGAAGGAGTTGTAGATCCCCTGTGTACTGGGATGAAGTAGGTGAACGCAAGTTGTTAGGACCCGAGTTGGTCCAACTAACAAATGATGCCATCCAAAAAATAAGAGCGAGGATGCATACAGCGCAAAGTAGACAGAAGAGTTACGCTGACACTAGGCGAAGAGACTTGGAGTTCACAGCAGGCGATAAAGTGTTCCTAAAAGTAGCACCCATGAAGGGAGTTCTGAGGTTCGGTAAGAAAGGGAAGCTTAGTCCACGTTTCATTGGGCCGTTTGAGATTTTGGAACGTATTGGCCCTGTGGCATATCGTTTAGCTTTGCCACCAGCTCTCTCTGCGGTTCACAACGTTTTTCATGTGTCTATGTTGCGGAAGTATATGGCAGACCCTTCTCATGTGATTGACTTTGAGTCTTTGTGCCTAGACGAGAATATGAGTTATGAGGAAAAGCCCAAGCAAATCTTGGCAAGGGAGTCGAAGACCCTGCGGAATCGAGAAATACCCCTTGTCAAAGTTCTTTGGCAGAACCATCAGTTTGGGGAAGCAACGTGGGAACGAGAGGGTGATATGAGGTCTAAATACCCGGAGCTCTTTCAAGATGAGGAACTTTCGGGGACAAAAGTTCTTAAGGAGGGAAGATTGTAACAACCCGAATTCCAGGTAAGAGAAATTTATTTATTTTTATTATTGTCGGTTCAATAAGGGGTTTAAAAAGAAGATGTTGGTCAAATTTGGGCTTAAACGATGTCAGGGCGAGTCATTTGACTAGGTCAAACATCGGGTTGAGTAGTATTAATACTAATACTAATAATATTATTATTATTAAATATAAAATAATAATAATATTATTATTATTATTAAATATAAAATAATTATATTATTATTATTATTTAATATAATATAATATAATATTATTATTATTAATAATAAAAAAAAAAAAAAAAAAAAATTAAAAACCCTCAGGGGTCTTCTTCGTGAAGAAGACCCGCAGCCCCCCCCTCTCTTTCTTTTTTTTTTTTTTTATTTTTCTCTCCCTCCGTCCAATCTCTCCTTAGATTCCGACCACTCACGCCATTTTTCCTCCGCCGTTTCTCCCATCAGCGAGCTCTCATCCACAACGTCGTCTCAGCGGCAAGCGGCAGCGGCGGCGAGCGACGGTTTGATTGGCGAAGCTTGAACAACCATCGTCCAACTTCTTTTCTCGGCGACAACGTTCGATCTACGAACTTCCGACATCGTCAAGTAGCGGGTAAGTGATTCTTCCCTCTAACGACCTTATATCTTACTCTATTGAGTATCGATTTCGACCGCAACCATCATTTTTCAACTCTGACTTTTGTAGTTCACAAACATTCTGTCCAACCTCAATACCCACTTTATTTTGGCATTGGATTCGTGAAATTTCACATTAGCTCGAGGTCCAACACGACTTACAACATTTGTCGGTGAGTTTTCGTTAGGTAACAATGCGTCGATTCCTTCTAATTTCTTTGTAAATGTGGTGATGTTGAATTTAAGACTGGTGTGTAGGGTCGGACGATTCTTTGATATCAAGAAACGAGTTTTTTGGAGTAACAATTATTTTGGGTAATTGTTCTAAACACCACCTTTGATTTTATTAAGTTTCGACAATTTTTTTATAACACTCTAGTTAGCCTCAAAAGTAGTATTAAGTGCTGAAAATTGTTGTAGGTTGAGACCAAAAGCTTTCGTAGCAATTTTTGTAACTTCGTCGGACTTAGCTTAAAGGTAAGTGACCTTACTACTGGTCAGCCTTCGGGCTAGGTTGGGGAACTTTTCTGATTTCATGATAAAGTTTGAATGTATGATGAGATTCTGAGTAGTTGTCCATTGAAATGTTGAATATATGTGGTTGAAGTACTGATTCAGTTTTATGTAAATGTTGTGAATTTCTGCATGTAGCTCTTAAGGTACTCTGACGTAGTTGGATGAGAAACTTATGTATATGGTGATCTGAAGTGATGAGAATGTTAGTTTTATCACGTTGAGCATATGAAAAAATTATTTGATTGTTGTTATGGAATTTCATGTTTTAACATGATGCATATATATGTCATGGGACCTCATTGTTGTATGCCACATGTTTAACTCAGTCAAGATAATGTAGTGGCAATTATACCCATCCCCTAGTCATGTTGGTACCTAGTAGACTGAGGCTTTGCTCCACTGACTGGATGCCAACTAACCATCAGTAGGGGTGAGTTTCCAGAGGAGTCTACTATACCGAGAAGTTGTGAGAGTTATGGTGGGATTGGGTTAATTGTTCACTTAGATGGCCATAATGGTAAGTACAGAACAGTCAGGTTTAGGTCCCACTAGTTACTAGTCAAAGTCTCAGTCAGTTCATGTTGCATGTGTTTGCATAGCCTAACCCCGGTGGTGGGGTTACTTACTGAGTATTTTATTTAAAATACTCATTCTTTCTTAAAACTATTTTTTTCAGGTAATTCTAGGAACGTATCAGGTGCTTGACGAGGTGATCGGTTGATGATGTCATGGGACACGTGGAGTCAGAGCTTCCGCATTCTTTTAAATTCTTTTTCTTTCAGTCGGTCCAACAGTTTTGCTAAGGATTAGAAAAAAATAAATTTTGGCGTTAAATTTTATCTTGTTGGAACTTGTTTAATCGTTTTATGTTTTCATTGGGATCCCAAAATTAAATGTATTTGACTATTTGTTGACCAGAGACTTTATATTTTAATTTCATTAATTCAAAAATAAAATTTTCAGCCTATTTAATGAGTTTTATGACGTCATGTTCTTGGTAACGGCCCTAGAGTGATGTCATAGGAAGTCGGGTCGTTACAAAATCATTTGTAACAATTACAAAGTGGGCCGTATCAATAGTGTTACCAGGATAAGGCACCCAACCTTATCCATATACTATAGACCCTTTAGGTTATTACTTGAACATGATCCTCCCGTATGTCAACTACATACAGTTCAAGATTACACTAATAACCTTGGATTTTATTTATATAATGAATATTATAAATTGCAAATAATAATAATAAAATAATTATCAAATAATTATTAATTAATTACGAGGCTTTAGGGCATAAATCCCAACACTAACTCACTAAAGTATCGTTGCATGTAAATAAAGAGTTTGGGTACTTTATTTGCTGCTAAACTTCTTAATTGGTTTAAATAGGTTAAAATCGTTTCACTAATAGTTTTACATTCTTTTTTCAGCATGTCGAGCTCTTTTGTTCAGTTGTTAGCACACGACAAATTAACCGGTGAAAATTTTGGGACGTGGAAGTCGAACCTTTATGCAGTTTTGGTTCTCGACAACCTAAGATTTGTCTTAACGGAGGAGTGTCCTCCGGTTCCTAGTTCAAATGCCTCACGAACTGTTCGTGAAGCATATGACGGTTGGATTCGGGCTAACGACAAAGCTCGAGTTTATATCCTGGCAAGCATATCTGATGTTTTGTCAAGGAAGCATGAGGGGATGGTTTCCGCTAAGGAAATCATGGCTTCACTACAAGAGATGTTTGAAAAGCCTTCCTCATCACTTAGGTATGAAGCCCTCAAGCACATTTACAACTGCCGTATGGCTGAAGGAACCTCTGTTAGGGAACATGTCCTTAACATGATGGTGTACTTCAATACAGCAGAAGTAAATGGGGCAACCGTCGACGAACAAGGTCAGGTTGGATTTATCTTGGAATCTCTTCCGAAGAGTTTCCTGCACTTCAGGGCCAATATGGTCATGAACAAGATAGAATACAATCTGACATCTCTTCTGAACGAGCTTCAGAGTTATCATTCCCTGGATACCTCGAAAGGAAAAGAGAAGGAGGTAAATGTTACCACTTCTGTGAAGTTCCAGAAAGGGTCTGGGTCTGGGACTAAATCTGAACCTCTTACTGTGAGTAATAAGATTATTCACAAGAAGAAGAGAAGTGCCAGGAAGGGCAAAACCCCAGCTGTAGGCAAGGTTAAAGCTTCACACAGTGGAAAATGTTTTCATTGTGGTGAAGAAGGGCACTGGAAGCGAAACTGCCCTAAATACCTAGCGGAGAAAAAGGCACAGAATGAACGACAAGGAAACTAGTTCCTGTTTGCCTGTTTCTTGACGAAGATGCCTTATGAAGACGTCTTCGCAGTTTATACAGTGGGAGCTTGCTTGTTTATAGTTGTTTGTATAGAAATAATTTCAAGTGTTGTAATTATTGTCGATAAACTCAAGTTTTTGTTGAACGCTTTAGATGTATATAGTATCTTTTGTTTTTTAATGAATAATTCATTTTGCAAAAGACGTATACAAGTAGTGTTCTATTAAACTTGGTAACAACTAAAGTGTTAAGACTTATATTGTTTTTTATTGGAAGCTATAAATTAACAATGGTTGTTAGTTATGCTGGTTCTTCTCAAGTGTTGAGAAAGCTTTAATGTAGTGGGAGAATTATGAGATAATTCGGCCTGCTGTATTAGTATGTTTTATGACTCTAGTTATCATGCTTGATGATGACAGTGAGTTCATAAACAATAACCAGTGGCTCAAAGCCATGGATCTTCAAGAGGTTTACAGACCAAGTCTATGAGGTGAAAACCTCTAAGGCTTGACTTTCTGGCAAAGGGATTGTCCCGAAGAGAAGGGGTTAATTGTGTATTAACTTCGTTTCTTGTTGTCAGATGTAAGTTATATAGAATACTCGTATCCATTGCCCTGTTCTATCTGATAGGATAAGGTAAATGGATATCAAGACTAGCTATCTTGATAGAGTATCTATTAGTCTCAACCAGGGAGATACATTATTCAGGATTAAGAGCAAATCGTTTGCGAGCTTCTTCAATCCATTTATGAATTCAAATAAGCATCTATATTCTGATTTATAAGGTTTGTTTTTCAAATCTTATGGTTTTGAACATTACATTGATAAAACTTGTTGGACAAGTGTTTAATCAATGTTAAAGCTTTCATAATATATTCCCGTAATTTTGTCCTAATCATTGAGAATGATGTAGGATTTATTAGTGACTTTTAGCATAAACTAGCGACCCACTCCCAAATAGTTGATCTGGAGGTAGGCTTTGTTTGTTCTAAGGATTCAGCTTGATGTGAGTCGTAAGAACAAATCGCTAGTGCTGTCTCTAAAATATTTTATTGACAAGTTGTTGTCAATATTTGATGGTCTATGAAAATGGTTTCCTTAGACACCTCAAGTGTTGAGGATACGAGATGCACCCAAGTGTATTTACATATTGGAGGTCAGATGTATCTTTTGAGATACATGGCCCGATATGTGCTATGCAGTGGGAGCTGTCAGTATTATTAGTCCAATTAGATTGGATTCCGGTTAAAGTTTTGTCCTTGTACTTAGAGGAGTAGAATACAATAGTTGTATTGTTGATACCTCGTTAGTAGCTAAGTCTATTTGCAGCTTGTGAAGCAGCAGTAAGTTTATAAGTTGAGCTCACAGTTAGTGCTACGAGGAGATGTGATGGTCACATGGAAAGCCTTGTAGTACTTCATGCTGATTAGTTTACTAAGTCTCTCATGGCTAAAGTATTTGAGAGACACCTAGAAGAGTCTAGGGCTCCGAGTTGCTAGAGAGGACAGTGGGAGAAAACTTCTGATATATGATATATTAGTTTTCTCTATCTAACATGTACACCACGGACGTTTAAGTCCAAGTGGGAGTTTGTTGGGTTTTATGTCCTAAAACTCGTGGTTTGTAAACTGTTATGTTTGTAAATATTCTATTTAGAATCAAGAGTTATTAGTTTTATTCAGTAAAAGAGTTTACTGGAATAAAGTGAAACGTGTTTGGTTTAACCTATACCAATGACCAACACCCTTGGCTGAATATGAGTACTTGAGCTTCATGTGTGACATGATTGTGGATCAGGCTCAAGTAGTCAGTCAAAACGGTCTATAGTATATGGATAAGGCTGGGTACCTTATCCTGGTAACACTATTGGATGCGGCTCACTTTGTATTGTACAGGACGATGTGATCTGAATCGTTCCACATGGCCTATTAAGTCGCTCTCTCTTTATAACTCCGTTTACTGATGAGACCGACTTATACATATTGATGGCCTAGGTAACTCGATCTCAATCCTGAGCTCGCTATGAACTTCTGCTTATTCGATAGTATCCTTTGACTTGCACGGGAGAGAGTGACCCAGAAGCGCCGACTCAATAAGCCTACCATCTTGGGGATAAAGTCGAATAGGTAGCTGGGGACATAGTACAGCAAGATTGGAGTTCACTCCTAACCCGCTCTTCAGGGTTAGTAGATAGGTTGTTCCCTTAATAGCTGACTCCGGGGCTTGAACAATGAGCGCTCACACTCTCATGGGATGAGAGGGTTAATTGATCTGTTGGTTGGACCACAGATCTATTGTTCATTAGAGGTGTCAGCGGTACTTAAGGAACAAGACGTAATACAGGGGTTAAACGGTTTAAATGACCCAGCTGTGATTACGAACAACCTATGAAGGGTCGACTTGCCAGTGACGGTTATATCAGGGGACACAATATATCTATAGTGAGGAGAGTGCAACCCCTGGACTATAGTGGAGTCTCTGGGGGTTAACGAAAGTTGATTGATTCGGGTCAAAAGAGTTTTGACCGAATAATCTCGTATCGTTGGAGCTCATGATCTGTAGGTCCTTTAGTTCTCCTGGCTAGCTCGGATAACGTCGTGCAACAGTATAAGAGAAATTTAAAAGAAAAAGAATTTGAATTGTTCAAATTCGGTTTATGAAAGAAGAATGGACATATTTAAATATGATTTAAATATGGGGATGACCTAAAACATGAATAGGATTCATGTGTAAAAAAGTCGGTTTTCGGAAAACCGGGTTTAGTCATATTATTTAATTAATATTTGATATTTAATTAAATAATAATTATTAATTAAAATGTTTAATTAATAATTATATATATATATATATATATATTTTATTTATTAAAAAGTTTAATAAATAAAATTATTATTATTATTTTTAATAATAATAATAATAATTATATATATATATATGTGTCTTGCATGCAGCAAGACACATATACATATATTAAGTAACAATATATATATATTTTGGACTTGGGTCTTCAAAAGGGCAGAAGTGAATTGAAACTCATTCAATTTCATTTTATGAAATTGAGAGAATTGGTTGGGTACACGAAAGTTTAAAAAAAAAAACTTCTGAAGTTTTTTTTTCTTTCAATCCTCTGCCCTTCTTCTTCTTCATCTTTTCTTTTTCATTTTCTCTTCTTTCGGAGTCCCACAACTCCGTTGCACGACGCCGAGGATAGCGGGACTACCTCGGGTGGTCCTTGGGGCGTTCGTGAGAAGAGGTTGGAAGAGTTCGTGACGAGGAACGGCCGACAGACTTGAAGAAATTGGAGCTACAAGGGTATGTATTTCTAATTTCTTATTTCCGTCTTTTGAGCATGTTTTCTATTTGTTAAATTGATGAAATTAGAGTATCATCGATCCGAAATCGCCTTCCGCTGCGCATGTCGCTCCATCAGCTGCCTCCCCCAAACTTATCTTCTCATTGTCCCCAATGAGAGTCTGAGGTGGCACACCCCCAAACTTGTCTTAGAAGCATCTAGTCTAAGGAAAAAACAAGTAGAACTTAAAACTCCTAGGTATAGAATGACCTTCGTAGAACAGATAGCTCAGAGGCAGACTTTTCTAAAAAAAAAAACAACATGGTAAGGGCTTACAGAGGTGCATGCTTAGCAATAAATGAAGCTAAATTAAACCAACAAGGGTGTACTTTGACACTCATCCAGCATGCTTAATAGATAGATCACATAGTGAAGTCAGTAAAGCAGCAAAATATTGAGATTTAAACATAGCCAGCCCATCAAAAAGTCATCCAACATCATGCGAAAAACTAACAAAATATTGCGGAAACCGCAAGGAATTCGCAATGAATCCTACAGAGCAATTTTAGCTGTGAGCAAGGCTCCTAGCATGCGATATTCAAACATCAATAACTACAGCAAGCAGCGAAACTACCTAAGCTAACTACTCAGATGACAATCAAACAAAATCAAACTACTCTAGACAAATAAATTAACAAATCAAACAGATCATTGATTAAGGGGGGGGGGGGGGGTAACAGTTCACAGAAAAGTTTTTTTTTTCTTTAAGAGGGATAAAAAATACTCCCTCGAATGCCGTCAGTCTGGCATTCAATCATCCTTGTCCTCTTCTCTCCTTTCTTTTGGAGGCACCCAGGGGCTCAACAGACCAGTAGGGAAGGTGGGGAATGTGCATCTCAGGTGCTCAGCCAGCTCTCGGTCCCTTGCCTGCGAGTACTCGCCCATTGGGCTAACTTGTGTTGCAAATCCATCAGACAGGCCATGGACAGTGACTGTGCAGCAGCCAGACCATCCAGCTCGAACTCCATATTGCCCCTTCGACTCATCCTCAAGATCATGGGCAGCTCCAGATGTCCAGTGTATGCCAATTGCCTCTCTCCCTTCGTAATCGGTACATCTGCGCGCAAACACAACTTAGTAATTGTATTTGGGAAAAAGAGCTGACCCTTACCTTTTTTGGAGCACTCGGTGATGGAGTCAGCAATGATTTCACCCACATCGATGGTGAGTCCTCTCATGATGGCATAGAGCAGCAGTGATCTTCCCTGGTTGATGGTCGTTTCATGTGTCACCGGGGAGATTCGTCTGCGAACAAAGGAGAACCAGACTGCTGCTTTGTCTTTAAGGGTCGCACTCATCAATGTGTGCTTCCCATTCCTTGAGACTGTCCAAGCCGCCTCACGTTTGCCTATTATATTCAGGGCTTCTTCCAGGACTGCCTCTGAGGGTGATTCAATTATTCGTGCGTAATCAGAGTACTTATACCCCTTGAGAGCATAAGCTTCGTTGATGGCTTTGGCTGAGAAATCAACCTCTATCCCCCTCACCATTGACAGACAATCTTCAGGATGCGTGAGGTTGGCGTAGAAGTCGTACACCATGTTCGGGTAGGCTGGAATTGGAGGCCTGCAGAGTTCTTCCCATCCATGGTTAATGATCCCTGCGAGCAAGAATTGCGGCAGGTCCGCAAGGGCATCAAGAAATCATCGCTCGTGGAAGAGTTCTCTCTTCATCAGTTCGAGGCCTTTGGCCTCTGCCTCCTTGGAGATATACCTCGCAGCTCGAGGTTCCTCTTCCGGATACATCTTCTTCTTTCCCTTTTCCTTTTCTTTGGCCGACTCAAAGACCTCAGTCTTCATCTTTTTCAAAGAGGGCTCAGCTTCAACCCTCTTCCTTTTGGATCGTTTGGAAGCCTTTGGCCGCTTGGCCTTCACAATTACGGGGGCCTTCTTCTTGAGTCGCGCCTTGGTGGTCATGTGCTGGAGACATTCACCCAACGTCTCTTCCATTGAGTCCCTGCTTTCCCCCTCCACAGGGCTGTCAAGATTGACATCCCTTAAGGGGGAAAACACCTCTTCTTCCTCAGCCGGATCGTCGATTGGCACCGAATCTTGGCGCTCTTCAGAAGGATTTTCAGGCTCCGGCGTATGCTTAGGAGATTCAGGGCTCTGGACGGCCGTCTCAAATGATGGCCGACCACTGTCGAGGCTTTCCTCGCTCGGGGTCTTCTGCTCTCTGATCGGTGAATCAGACACTGTGACTTTCCACTTCTTCTTCTTTGGGGTCCTCGTCGGATCAGAGGGGTCAACAGCTACCTCCGTCGCCACCTTCCATTTCCTTCTCCTCACCGGCAGCTTTGGGGGTCTCGAGGGTTGCGCAACATCGGCGTCTGCCAAGGAGAGCAACGCCTCCCTCACAGTCTCTTCTGCGTCAGGTGACGCTTTCTTGGGTGTGAATCGGTCCGATCGTGTGGTCACCATTGCTGCTTCTTGGAAGATCTGAGTGTGGGAGTTGCAGAGGAAAGAGAAGTCTGAATTATGGAGTTCCAACGGTTTGAGCAATCGTAGAGGACAAAAGTCCCCACTGCCGGCTACTTATACTCAAGTATCTCCCAACGGCTCTTTTTGTTGCGGACTCCACAATTTTTCAGCAATTATTCAGTATCTTCAATATAACCGTTAGGATTTTTCTTGATTTGGGTTGCAAGATTTGAGCAACCAAATCTTTGATTTCTCCAGATCTTTTCGTGGATCTTCTTCTCTTGATTCACCTCCCTCATTGTCGCTTAAAATCTCTCATTATTATAATCCTAATCAAAATAAAAACACTTAATTAAAACAAGAAATAACCATACGATACGAAATCTAAAAACAATAAAGAAAATCTAAGGCATAGCCCTCTGACGGATGAGCACAGTGATCACTCATCCTCTCTCGATTCACTTCTTAGGCTTCAGATAGAAGGAAGGCCGAGAGTGTCTTCACATCTCCTTCCTCAAAATAATGCTTCAACCTCGCACCATTTACCATGAACGACTGCCCTTGGTGTAGGTTTCGAATTTCAATAGCACCATGAACAAAGACATTAGTAATCACAAAAGGACCTGACCATCTAGACTTAAGTTTGTCAGGAAATAACCGTAATCGTGAGTTGAATAATAAAACATGCTGGCCTTTCTTAAAGTCCTTGATCCTAAGTCTACTATCATGTCAAATCTTAGTCTTTTCTTTATACATTTTAGCATTTTCATAGGACATATGTCTTAGTTCATCTAACTCATGTAATTGCAGAGACCGCAATGTTCCTGCATCGGTCACACAATAATTCAGTTCTTTTAAGGCCCAAAAGGCTTTGATTTCTAATTCGAAAGGTAAGTGACATGCTTTTCCGTATACTAGCCTATAAGGAGACATACCTAAGGGTGTTTTATATGCAGTCCTATACGCCCAAAGTGCATCATCTAACTTAAAAGACCAGTCATTTCTATTAGGTTTAACCACTTTTTCCAGTATGTTCTTGATCTCTCTATTAGATATTTCAGCTTGTCCATTTGAGTGTGGGTGATAAGGAGTTGCTACTCTATGTTTAACATCATATTTAGCTAGTACCTTCTCCATAGCTTTATTTATAAAGTGGGTTTCTTCATCACTTATTATTGCACGTGGTGTACCAAATCTTGTAAAAATATGCCTATTCAGAAATTTAATGACTGTCTTGGCATCATTTGAGGGACATGCAATGGCTTCTCC
Source organism: Herpetospermum pedunculosum (assembly GCA_028017165.1). Taxonomy (NCBI): domain Eukaryota; kingdom Viridiplantae; phylum Streptophyta; class Magnoliopsida; order Cucurbitales; family Cucurbitaceae; genus Herpetospermum; species Herpetospermum pedunculosum. The sequence goes on from CM051527.1 coordinate 36,343,150, forward strand.
CCATTTAGAAACGTAATCTACAACTACTAGTATATAAAGATTACCTGCAGATGGAGGGAATGGTCCCATGAAGTCAATGCCCCATACATCAAAGAGTTCCAACTCTAAGATATAGGTGAAAGACATCTCATCCTTCCTACTGAGGTTACCTGTCCGTTGACACTCATTGCAGCTGTGTGCATGGTCATGTGCATCTTTGAAGATTGTGGGCCAATAGTAGCCACTTTGGAACACCTTTGCAGCCGTCCTTTGACCACCAAAATGTCCACCGTAAGGAGATGTATGACAGTGCTGCAACACTGACTTCGCCTCAGCAGCTGATACACACTTCCTCAGCAATCCATCTGCACAACTCTTGTAAAGTGTAGGATCGTCCCAGATGTACTTCCTAGCTTCGTGTAGGAACCTCTTCTTTTCTTGCCCCCCTCTGAAAGTTGGTAATACCTGCGAGGCAAGGAAGTTAGCAATATCCGCAAACCAAGGTTCCTCATCGTCATCACGATGTGCTAACTCAAAGACATGTTCATCAACAAAAGCATCAGAAATTGCTGGCTCAGCAATTATTTCGCAATTACTTCGCAATCTAGATAAATGGTCAGCAACTACATTTTCGCATCCTTTTTTTTTTTTATCTCTAATGTCTAAATCAAACTCTTGCAATAATAACACCCATCTAATTAGGCGTGGTTTAGCATCAGCCTTCCTCATTAAATATTTTATTGCAGAGTGATCAGTGTAAACAATTGTTTTAGTACCTACAATGTAATTCCTAAACTTTTCACATGCAAACACTACAGCTAGCATTTCCTTCTCTGTGGTAGTGTAATTACATTGTGCTTCATTTAAAGTCTCACTTGCATAATATACAGGGTGTGTTAGTTTATCAATCTTTTGCCCCAGCATAGCCCTAATCGCATAGTCACTAGCATCACACATCAGCTCAAACGGTAAATCCCAATTTGGACCTACTATAATTGGTGCTTTGACTAAGGCTTCTTTAAGTTTTGTCCACGCTAGGAAACATTCTTTTGAGAAGACAAAAGGTTTATTTAGCTCTAGAATCTCACACAAGGGTTTAGAGATCTTTGAGAAGTTTTTTTATAAATCTCCTATAAAAACCCGCATGACCTAGGAAACTCCTTATAGATTTGACGTTTTGAGGTTCCACTAGCTTCTCTATGATTTCTATTTTGGCCCTATCGACCTCTACTCCTGCTCTGGACACTCTATGTCCTAGGACTATTCCTTCTTCCACCATGAAGTGGCATTTTTCCCAATTTAAGACTTGGTTGGTCTCTTCACACCTACAGAGGACTTGTCCTAAGTTTTCTAAGCAGTTGTTAAAAGAATCACCAAAGACTGAGAAGTCATCCATAAATATTTCTATCATGGACTCATCTAAGTCAGAGAAAATAGCCAACATGCATCTTTGGAATGTTGCTGGTGCATTGCATAAGCCAAATGGCATTCTGCGAAAAGCAAATGTTCCAAAGGGACATGTGAAGGTTGTTTTCTCCTGGTCCTCAGGGTCTATGGTAATTTGGTTATATCCTGAATAACCATCTAAAAAGCAGTAATAGGCTCTGCCAGCTATTCTATCTAACATTTGATCTATAAATGGTAAAGGAAAGTGATCTTTTTTGGTTTCTTTGTTAAGTTTTCTGTAGTCCATACAGACTCTCCATCCTGTAACAGTTCTAGTTGGTATTAGTTCGTTGTTTTTATTCACTATTACAGTCATACCACCTTTCTTAGGCACACATTGAATCAGACTCACCCATTGACTATTGGCTATGGGGAAAATTACACCTGCGTCTAACCATTTGATAATTTCTTTTTTAACTACCTCCTTCATGGAGGGGTTCAACCTACGTTGGTGATCTACCTTAGGTGTATGTTCCTCTTCCAACAATATTTTATGCATGTAGTAGGAAGGACTAATACCTCTTATATCAGCAATCATCTAGGCAATAGCTTTCTTATGTTGCTTAAGCAGCAATATTAACGCAATTTCATGCTGTTTACTCAATTTGGACGAACAAATAACAGGTAAAGTATCTTGCTCTCCTAGATATGCATACTTAAGATGACCATGCAATGGTTTCAGTTCTAGTGAAGGTGGGTGTTCAATTGATGGTTTCAAAGGATTTGTGGTCCTCTCAGACAATTTATTAGTCATACATACATGCTGAGGGTTGTCCACAGATATATCCATCAATTCAGAGATATTTAAATCATCTATATCTACTTGTGAATAGTTAGTGGCATGCTTAATTAACAGTTCATGCTCAAGTTCTTCTTCCATAAGTGAATCTACTACATCTATAGTTGCACAGGATTCAGAGTCAGAGGGATACCTTAGAGCTTTAAATACACTGAATTTAACCTCCTCATCATGAACTCTCATGGTGAGCTCACCTTTTTGAACATCGATTAGAGCCCTACCTGTGGCTAGGAATGGTCTGCCCAATAAGATTGGTACCTTCTTGTCTGCCTCATAATCCAGAATTATAAAGCCTGCAAGAAAAATGAATTTGTCAACCTTGACAAGTATATCCTCAATTTTACCCTCAGGGTATGCGATGGATCTGTCTGCAAGTTGCAAGGTGACAGTAGTAGGTCGTGCTTCCCCTATCCCAAGTTGACAGAATAGTGACAAGGGCATGAGATTGATGCTGGCTCCCAGATCACACAGAGCTCTGCCCACGTGCTAGCCTCCCAATTTGACTGGTAAGGTGAAGGAACCAGGATCCTTCTCCTTCTTTGGCAGTTTGTTTTGGAGTATAGCACTACACTCCTCAGTGAGATCCACTGTTTCAAATTCACCAATGATTTTCTTGTTAGTAATTATATCTTTCAAGAATTTAACATAAGAAGGCATAAATTGCAAAACTTCCACAAATGGGATATTAACATGCACTTGTTTTAAAATTTCTAAAAACTTATGAAAGTGCACTTCCTGTTCTTGTTTCTTTTTCAGCCTTCTAGGGAATGGAGGTGGTGGCACAACAGAAGCGGAAATAGAAAAAAAAAGGACCTGAGATGAGAATAAATTTTTTCTATATTGAGAAAATAAAGGAAGTTATGATAGACTGCCCCTAGGTGGATGTAGCTCTAAACCTTTGTAGTATCGTTGCAATAAAGAATAAATGATGGGTACATTATTACTTTTGCTAAAACTTGATTGGATAATATAAAAGGGTAATAACAATTTCACTAAATACGATATGCTTACTTTTTTCAGCATGTCCAACTCAATAGTACAATTATTAGCTTCTGAGAAACTTAACAGGGATAATTACGCAACGTGGAAATCAAATTTAAACACAATACTGGTAATTGATGATCTAAGGTTCGTTTTAACCGAGGAGTGTCCTCCAAACCCCGGCACAAATGCAAATCGAAATGTTCGGGATGCATATGACAGGTGGACAAGGACAAATGATAAAGCCCGCGTCTACATTCTGGCCAACATATCTGATGTATTGGCTAAGAAACACGATGGTATGGGTGCTGCCAAAGAGATTATGGAATCTCTGAAGGGGATGTTTGGACAACTGTCCTTCTCCCTTAAGCATGATGCCATCAAGTACGTTTATAACTGCCGCATGAGAGAAGGGACCTCTGTTAGAGAACATGTCCTGGACATGATGGTCCATTTCAATGTGGCAGAAGTAAATGGAGCTGTCATAGATGAGAAGAGTCAGGTCAGTTTTATCAAATATTAACTAAATAATAAGACTAATCCCGGTTTCTTAAACCGAATCATCACACATGAATCCTTATTCATGTTTTAGACCGATCTCATATTTAAATCATATTTAAATATGTCCATCATTCTTCCAAAACCGAATTTGAATAAATTCAAATTCTTTTTCTCTCATATTGTTACACGGCTTAATCCGAGCTAGCCAGGAGAACCTAAAGGACCTACAGATCATGAGCTCCAACGATACGAGATTAACCGGCCAAACTCTTTAACCAAGCTAACCAACATTCGTTAACCCTCAGAGACTCCACTAAAGTCCAAGGGTTGCCTTCTCCTCACCGTAGATATATTTCTGTCCTCTTGATATAACCATCATCAGTATGTCGATCCTTCACAGGTCGTTCGTAATTACAGCTGGGTCAAAATAACCGTTTTACCCCCGTAATTACATCTTGTTCCTTAAGTCCCACTGATCCTCTAATGAACTATTGGTTTGTGGTCCAACCACCAAACCGATTGGTAAGTGATCTCATCACCATACCAAGTCCTCTCGGGCCAATGAGAGGGTGGGATCCCTAGTTCAAGACCCGGAGTCAGCACTTAAGGGAACAACCTCTCTACTAATCCCTAAAGGCGGGTAGGAGTGAATTCCATCTCGCAGAACTATGTTCCCAGCTACCTACCCGGTCTTATCCCCAAGATGGTAGGCTTATTGAGTCGGCGATCTCGGGACACTCTCACCCATACAAGTTGTTGCGTGCTCAATGTTTAAAAGAAATATGCAATAAGAGAGCACTCAGAACATGCAAGCATACATGATCTTGTAGCAAGTAGTAAGTATTTTTTCATTCGTTTTCCCACAGAGATTTATTCTTAGTTACTCGCGAAGTGTATTGTTAAGCAAGAATGGGTGGATTTGATGGGGTAGATTTGGTTTTAAGTTGCCTAATTACTAAGGAATATGTAAAGGATAGATGCATAAACAAGTGCAAGTAAATGATAAACTCAAATGTAAAGAGAAGAGATAACTAAACGAAGAGGAAAAATGACTAAGGCAGATTTTAACTTAAAGGAATTGCGAGAACAACAATTTTACCGCAATGTTCTTAACAGCGAAAGTGTGTAAAATGTGGAAACAAGGGCTACTAACGACTCCTCTATAGGTTTTTTCACACGATTCTCAAGCATTAGATCAACTCACTATGCATCAAACTAACTCATTCTCATGTATCTTCCGATTTCATGCATTAGATTCTTTAGTTTACTCATGTCCAAGTAAGGTCTTAAGCATCTTGTTAAAGTAGTAAGTTGTGATTTGTACTAGGAAAACGCCTATTCCTAGGTCGTTTTCTGGCTACCTTGAGAGGCTAGCATGAGTGTATGACTCTGAACTCTTACTCCTTCCAGAGGTTAGGAGTTCTTTGGACAAAATGGATGGCCAATCGAAATTGCCCGTGGGATGAAGCTTACATACAATCAATGCATTCGAGAGCTATCCTACATGCTTGGTTCACGTGTTTCTTCCTACAGAGTTGTCATTAGCATGCCCCTATGTGACTTAGTTACTCATGGATGCAGATAGAATAGAAAGAGTAGATGAAGAAGACATGCTTAGAAGAAGATTTAAAGTTAAAACAGAAGCTAAAGGCAGTAACAGAGAAGGTAAAGAAACTTGTGACTTGATGAAAATAGTACTTCGATTTATTAAGAATTGAACTAAACAAATGACAACCTTAGAGAACTAAAGTAAAGCAGACAGCAACGAAATGAATTAAAGTAGCTATTGGAAAGGAAATAACAACAGACAGTAATGAAAATGGGAAAGTAAAGCAGAAAGCAATGAAGTTGAGCGTGATCGCCTCGACGCAGATGCCTCGGCTGAAGGGAGAGAAAGGCAAGCCTTGCTTGGATGAATCTAATCAGAAGAGAAGATGAATCTTCTCTCCTTCCTATCAGATTATCGACTCCAACAGCTAAGCTTTCCAACCCAACAGACGGAAGAGAAAAACAGGAGAAAGAATTGTGCTGCGAAGAGACTTCTACACTTTTCAGATGTGTTTCAACCCTCCTCTTTGACCTCCTTTTATAGTATTCTGCAGGTGCGATTGGGCCAAGGAGAACCATCCATTCTCAACGTCGTACTTCTACGTGGCTGGAGGAGAAAGAACGAATCCCTGAAATATCGGATCACAACAGAAAAATGTTAGCCAACTTACGGATTTCACTTAAAACATTGCGGTTTTAGCAATGTTTCCGCAATTCCTCCGCAATGCACAAGTTTCATTCCTTTAACTTCATTTTTAATTCCTTTTCTTTCCTTTTGCATATAAGTCCTAATTTAGCTTCCTTCTTCTAATTCTCATATATAAGCATAGGTTCAAGCTAAATCCTATCAAAAATACTTACAAATGCACAACTTCCTAACACAAATAAGTCCTAAAATAGTCACTTTTGGAGACGTAACACACCCCCAAACTTAAGGTTTTGCTCGTCCTCGAGCAATCTAAAGACTTACTTAGGCTGCTGTTTACCTCTCTAACCACTTGCTGACTCCCCCAAGTTCCTATCTATGGCAATGCTGTCCTGTGACACATTTCTTAGTTAAAACTAACTTCTCATTTTTCTTCTTCTGACTTCTCACGCCTTAAAACTCCACTGTTTTATTAACTCCCTACAACTGACCTATCTGCTTCTGTCATTAAGTTCATTGTGCAACTATCCCTAAGGTTTCAAATTCTACCTAGCTTTACCCTAGACTCAGTACATGCTTCTAACGCTTTTCTTTTGAGCTACCTAGGATTCCTTAGAGTCATGCCAGTCTCAGTATAAACCAGTGACAGTAGTACATTCATAGAACAACCTAAACCCTGGCATCACTACATTGGACATACATTCATCTCCCTAAACAAACCTACAAGCTACAACCCTGTGCTTAGCTAACATTAGGATCAAAGTTCATTCACAAAGGACACCTAAGCACAAAGTTACAACTTATAGGCATACACTCTTCTTCCTTGGGTTTTCCCTTTTTTTTTTTTTCCTTTCTTTCTTTGGTGGAGCCTCTCCTTTGGTTTCCTTTTGATGCAATGCCACTTGTGGGTTACACACATGGCACTGATTACTCAGCAACTTCAAGAGAGACACCCCTCTTTATTTCATTTTTTTGTTTTTCAGTTCATCATTCTTTTTTTTCAAGGAGAAGAAGAATGCTTATGTTAAACGGGAGAGAGGAATGTTCCTAGGCCTAGGGCTGCCTCCCCCAAACTTAAACTTCTCATTGTCCCCAATGAGAGTCTGAGGTGGCACACCCCCAAACTTGCCCTAGAAGCATCTAGTCTAGGGCAAAACAAAGAGAATCTAAAAGTCTTAGGCATAGAATGAACTTTCCTAAAGCAGATACTACAACAGCAGAATTTCGCAAAAACAACAAGTTAAGGACTAACAGAGATGCATGCTGAACATTTTAAGAGAGCGAATTTAAACTATCAAAGGTGCTCTAAGACACTCATCCAACATGCTTACAAATAGGTCATATATGGACGTCACACAAGCAGCAGAAAAGCAAAAATTGAAACAGAACCAGCCTGGCTAACAGTCACACAAAAGCATGCTGAAGGGAACGAACTCTTCATTCCCCGCAGCGGAAGCGATTGGAATCGTTACTTTGGTTTATTTAGAATTAAACTAAAACAAGTTTAAGCATATTACCTTTGAAGAATACAAAGCTCTTCTTGTGTTCCTTTTTCCACGAGATCTTCCTCGCTATGACTCGAACACGGGATCAAGCTTGTGGGAGCTCTTTGAAAGAATGAGAGAACAATTCTCTGCAGAAAGTGAGTAGTGTGTTTGGCCAACCTTTTGGCTAAACCTAAATGTCTTATTTATAATAAGGGTTTTAGGAAATAATTTTATTTTATAAAATACATTTTAATATCTAATATATTAAAATATGTATTTTATATTTATTTGAATTTTATTCAAATATTATAAAATTAATCTTTTATAATATACTTTAAACCAATTTGAATCACATTCAAATAACATAAGTATATAGTTTTTAATATTAATGTATCATATACATAAACTCTTTCCTCTAATATTTAATGTATCAAATACAATAAATATATTTTACTCTTCTACATTTAATATATCAAATATATTAAATATTAATTTGAATATTTCAAATTTTCTTTCAACTAAATTGATCCTTTTAGTGTTACTATGAGCTAGCAAGGGGACCTTATGGACCTACAGATTTATAAGCTCCAATGATACAAAATTAATTAATTAAACTCATTAATTAATTGACTTTCATTCATTAACTCTAGGTCGCTCCACTATAGGCCTAGAGTTGCACTCTTATGCACTGTAAGACAAGTTGTGTCCATGGATATAACCATTACATGCAAGTCGATCCTTCACGAGTTGTTCGTAATTACAGCTGGGTCAAAAGTCCGTTTTACCCCTGTAATTACATCTTACACCTTAAGTACCACTGATTCTCTAATGAACAACTTGTTTATGATCCAACCATAAACCAAGTCCCTCTCGGGCCAGTGAGAGGGTGGGGCCCCATTGTTCAAGTCCCGAAATCAGCACTTAAGGGAACTACTCATCTACTTTCCCTATATGGGAAGGAGTGAATTCCATCTTGTGAAACTTATGTTCCCAACTCCCTATTTGGTCAAGTTCCCAAAATGGTAGGCTTATTGAATCGGCTATAAAGGTCATTCTCACCCATACAAATCAAAGGACGAGCCCTCACAGGCAGGAGTTCATAACTCACTCAGGATTAAGATCGAGTCACATATGATCATCCTGTGAAATATTAATCTTCTCAAATAACGGATTTATAAAGAGAGATTATATATTTCGTGGTCCAGTCTTATACAAACTCATTGTATAGGATACCCCCACTCACATTTCTCTACATGAATGATTTGGATCAAATCATTTGTAACAATTACAAAGTGGGCCGTATCAATAGTGTTACCAAGATAAGGCACCCAACCTTATCCATATACTATAGACCCTTTAGGTTATTACTTGAACATGATCCTCCCGTATGTCAACTACATACAGTTCAAGATTACACTAATAACCTTGGATTTTATTTATATAATGAATATTATAAATTGCAAATATTAATAATAAAATAATTATCAAATAATTATTAATTAATTACGAGGCTTTAGGGCATAAATCCCAACAATCTCCCACTTGCACTAAAGCCGGTGAGACATGTATCCTAGGGCATACTCTACACCCAACATGTTCTCCCACTTGCCCTAGTGAAGATGAGACATGTCTCATAATCCTAGACATTCTAGGTGGCTTTCAAACACTTTAGCCTGGAAAGTCTTTTTATATAGATCAAAACGACTGTCAATTAAAAGTCATCTTGGTCCTACCACGATTCTTTCTCTCTCAGCAGGATACCCTATATATTGATGTTATCTAAGTTCCTTAAGTTTAGCCATTACATAAAATGTTTTAGGCTTAACTATATCTGAAACATCTTTCAGACCAATAAGAAATTATTTGAGTTATGCAAGTTCTTTACTTCATAAGCAAGAACACTTAACTTGCATACCATGCTCCACCATCTAGGGTAAACATAGATTTCCATAAATCTTTGTTAAAACCAGTGCATCTCGTAAAGATCAAATCTTTAACCTCATACACAAAGATATAATTTCTCATTTTATCCATAGATATTTTGAGAAAAGTTTTTATTTTTCTGCGAAATGGTCATACCATTGGGTTAACTAATAAATGCTAACCAATTTTACTGTCAAATGTCATGTCTCAAGTGTACATTAGATTTTCTCCCACTCAAACGTAGATAGACAATCTTATGTTCTCAACATTTTGATATGTCTGAGGATACTCTTCCTTATACAAGATAAACTTCACGTAAGAATGATACATTATCATTTTTGAAGTACTACATCATATACTTGACAACAATTTTGTCAATATAAGATATATGAGACATATATAACATTTTGTCCTCGAAATCTCTATTTATAGGACATACCCAGTAATTCAAATCATTTCTTTGGAATTGGTTAGCTAGTCAACATTGTATGTAGGATTGAAATCTTACATCATTCACAATGAGTAATAAGTCATCCACATAAAATATGAGACAACTCCCCTAATAATTAATGATCTTCTTGTCTATACAATATCATTAATATTTATTCAAAGTCATAGTTTTTGTTACTTTTATCAAACCTTACATTCAAAAATCTAGTGATCAAATTCATTTCATAAATGAACCTTTACTGCTTGCAAACCTTTTGCTTTTGATTTTTGAAATTGAACTCATGTAATTGATTTGTAAATACATTCTTTAAGACTTCTTTTCAAAAAAAAAGATTTCTTAAACCTTCACTTGACATATGTCATATGCAACTATGAATTAGGAAATGCTTATATACTCTAATATGACAACAAATGAGAAAGTTTATCCATAGTTTACTTTCTCCATCTATATTTGTCATTAGTCTTATTTTGAAGGTCTGAACCTTCTTATCTACAAATCTTTTACTTTTGTAGATATATTCAAAACCTATGGGTTTTACCCCATAACGAATATCTACAAATTCTAGATAAAGATGAGTACATCTACTCTATCTCGAGATTTATGACTTTGGTCTACTAGTCTTTGTTATTGACCCTCATTTCAACTTTGAGGTCAAGAAGCCCTACATTTTGTCATCTAATTTGACAACTTAGGCTTCATATAAGCTCTTGTAACGGTCGGGTCATCTCATAACTCTCCCACTACGATGAGGCTTATCCAATTCATGACTAGGATCCATTTGACTATCAAATGTAATGAAATTGTTAACAACTTTTATTAACTATTTAGTGGCTTCACTTGGAACCAACTTTTCAACACTATTGAACATATTCAAGTTTCAGCATGTATGCTTAAAACTCTCAAAACTCGAAGGGTTGTAAACTAAATTTACTACTCTTCTATAATCTCAAAGTTGTCTCATGGACACCTTTTAGATATAATGATGTTCACTATACAATCTATATTGTATATCCTAACAAGAGTCTGATAATGACGTGTAATTCTTTATTGTTCTGACCATGTCTAACAAGGTCTTGTTTCTCCTCTTACAGCACAATTTCACACAATTGTACTTTGTGCTAGAGTTGAGATAAAATCTCACTTTCTATCAATTAGTCTTAGTACATAAGGTTCCTGTACTTTTCACTGTGATCTGATCATAGTGTCTTGATAGATTTACCTAATTGACCTTCAACTTGAGTCTTATATTCCTTGAACTTTTCAAAATATTCAGACTTATGTTGCATTAGGTTACGATACTTATTTCTTGAATAATCATCAGCTAGAGTGATGAAATATTCATCAGTGTTCTTTGGCCTGTAGGCTTTTCCAACAAAACCTATTGATTATCTTGCATGAAAGGCAAGATCTTAAGACATATAAAGTAATTGAATCTAACATTTAGAGAATCACTTCGTAGTAGTCTTTTTATTCAAATTGATCAGAATCAATCTTGAATGCCATAGACCAAGTATCATATTTTAGGAGAATATAAATTGTCTTTATATTCTGGATTCTATAATCCTGAATATCTCACTGTGTAGTATTTTATATGTTAACAATTTAACATATACAAATTATTCTTATTTTTCAGCTGAACTTTTCAAACAATTTTGAAAATAAAAGTTTAGTACTAAGATATTCATACTATATGAACATTTTATTAGTAATAAAGTTAGAGAAATTGAATTTCTCCTATGGTACTAAAAACACCATATTCAGCATTAAATAACAATTATTTTTATGGACATCTTAATGTCTCCCACTACATTAATTGAGATGGGTTTTCTGGTGCCAAAAAGTAGAGATCATTCTACATCATTAAGTATTTTCCAAGAATTATATAAAGTGTAATGAAGAACAAATCTAAATAGTGGATCTGAATCTACTATATAGGTGGTAATGATTATTTTCCACAAAAAATCTAGTAAATCAAATTTACTTTTATCCATGTTCTTCTCGTAGAGGTATTTCATAAATTCCTCTCATTATGACTACTTTGCTAATATAGAAACTATTTTCTTTTAGCTACAGTCATATGGTTTCTTTTCTTGGATTTTGGTAATACTTAATTTTTGAGATTATTTAGATAAATATCTAAATCTAGCTTTTATTGACTTCAACAATATCTCATATGTTGTTGTCATCTTCTTTATCTTCTTAGCTTGACATCTAATATGTCAAATAGAAAATTTGTATAAGTCGTCTCGTTATATTGATTTATTAATCATGTGCTTCACGAACAATTCGATTAGCATTGACAACAAGTTTTTTAGAACGTTTCTCAATAAAGACAAATTAAAGAAAAATTTTACACTGTCATTATATAGTGTTAACATTATTTTTCCAAGTGATATTATTTTCTCAATTTGACAAATTAGCAACGAAAAATAAAATTGAGAGAAATAGACATAATATTGAAATATATAAAAAAATATTATTTAACAACATGCAATCAATATTCATTCAATTTCAGCATAGAAAACAAACAATTTGATAAATGAACCCTAAAACATTAATTTCTAATGCTATGATACTTTAGTGAGTTAGAACAGGTGCCGCCGTAGGGTAGGTCAAATGCTCCTTCACTAAACTGAGACAATCTCAACGAAGTGTTATCCCAAAATAACTCTTATTTCTATAACATTTAGTTACCATTAGTTTGGTCAAGAAAATCATTAACAACCTTAATGAGATCTTTGTAAGTGTAACCCATCATTTTTGATTTTATAATTTTATTCCAACAAGTGCCGCCGTAGGGTAGGTCAAGTATTGGAAATAAAATTACAATCCTATCCTTCTCAGGAGATTCACCCTGATATTGACCCATGTAAACACCTTCCGTAGGGGGACGGTCCAAAAGCCGCCGCGAGGCCCCACATGAATCTCACGTTGTGAACCAATGATAGAGACCGTAGGATATGTTGACACATTTCCTTCTCTCACTTACTATTTAAAAATACTTTCTCAAGAGATTCACCCTGATATTGACCCATGTAAACACCTTCCGTAGGGGGACGGTCCAAAGCCGCCTCGAGGCCTCACATGAATCTCACGTTGTGAATCTATGGTAGAGACTGTAGGGTGATTTTGACATATGTCTTTCTTCCACTAAGTATTTTGAAATAGGGTTTTCTATTACTTAGACAAATTAGGCTAATCTCATTTATCTAAGTTTTTCAATCTACCCTTTCATAACCCTTATGTTGGTTAGATTGATTTTAATGTGAATTATCAAGTATATTAAACTATTTAAAACTAATCACATTATGAGTCTGTTTAATGAAATAAAATAAAATTTGACTAATTCAACCCCCAGGCCAGTTCTTAGGTAGAGGTGTTCCTTTTCAGTCAACTTAAGTACCTCACCCGAGTAACCTTTCTTAGACAGGGTTCCCTTATAGTCAATTTTTATTTCAAATTCATTAATCTTTAATTAACTATTAATTACTAGATCAATGAACTTCAGTTGATTTTAAGCAATGTTTTTAATCCTATTAAAAACTAATTCACCTTATGGATAATCTTGAATTTTTAACAATTTTAAACCCTTTAAAACAAAATTAAAAATTATCATATATTCTAATCTTATTAGAATAAAAGATAAACTAAATTCAAATATTTAAACTATTTAAAGAATAATCTTATTAGAATAAAAGATAAACTAAATTAAAATATTTAAACTATTTAAAGAATGAATTAAATTATCTAATCTCATAGGAAAATATCCTAATCTCATAGGAAAATATCCTAAGCTCATTTGGAAAATATATCTCAATCTTATTGGGAAAATATATCTCAATTTTATTAGGAAAAGATTTCCTAATCTTATTAAGAAAATATTTTCCTGATATCACTATATGGAAAATATATCCTAATAAATATTAGAAAAATATGAATTCCTATTATAAAAGGAAGTATCCTAATTTAAAATTTCCAAATATAACAATTATATTGAAAATATGGAAATATAAACATATTAGGAAATCATCTAATCAAATTAGAAAGCATTTTAATCATAATATTCCAAATATAACACTTATATTAAAAATAATTAAAATGCATGATCATGCTTAACCTATGGTGGGATTTTAGTCTAGATGGACATACTTTATGCAATCAATTAATAGAATTAAATCATACATCAACATGCATAACTAAACAGCAAAATTGACCGGCATATTTGGCATATCCTAAGAAATTGAAAACAATTTAAATTACATTAATTTAAATCCAAGACATATCTTGGTCTTCAAAATTTTCTCCTTTTGAGATCCACCACAATTTAGGTTAAACAAAACCCTAAAACATCCTCTACATGTGTTTAGCAGTCGCGGCCACAAGTTTGAAACTTCGCAGGTTGCATCTTCAATTGGTTTCCATCCATGAGCTTCCATCATCTATTAAAAAACTGATTTCTAATATGATAAATAGAACCCACTCACGAATGTCAGCATTTGTACATGCTAATAATTCCCATCCAATTTGATTGGATCAACACAATTGAAGCACCTTAGTGAAAGAACCTTAATTTCAACATCCAACATCAATCCGCGAACGACGTTTGCAGTTCCCATGTTCATTGGTGACATTCACCTTTTCGATGATAAAAGCTTAACTTTGTGACATGCTCCAACCGCGAGATCAAATTCTTCCACCAACTTTTGAATGAAACAAAATTTGCCAATTGAAACTCTCAATCTCAACTTGCCAATTCCAGTGTTCATCGTGGTTCAAGTTGACCGCAATAAACTTTATATGAAAAATAAAAAATACAAATAGAATAGAAACAATCCTAGGCCCTTAAGGGTTTTACAATTCAACTAATCAAATGAAAATCTAATGTCAAATACGCCTAAACAATCAATTTGCAAAACGACATATATCAAATATATGAAACACGATTAAAACACCCACCATACATGAACTTTTAATTCTAAACAAAAAACAAAGATGCTCTGATACCAATTGAAGGGAACGAACTCTTCATTCCCCGCAGCGGAAGCGATTGGAATCGTTACTTTGGTTTATTTAGAATTAAACTAAAACAAGTTTAAGCATATTACCTTTGAAGACTACAAAGCTCTTCTTGTGTTCCTTTTTCCACGAGATCTTCCTCGCTATAACTCGAACACGGGATCAAGCTTGTGGGAGCTCTTTGAAAGAATGAGAGAACAATTCTCTGCAGAAAGTGAGTAGTGTGTTTGGCCAACCTTTTGGCTAAACCTAAATGTCTTATTTATAATAAGACTTTTAGGAATTAATTTTATTTTATAAAATACATTTTAATATCTAATATATTAAAATATGTATTTTATATTTATTTGAATCTTATTCAAATATTATAAAATTAATCTTTTATAATATACTTTAAACCAATTTGAATCACATTCAAATAACATAAGTATATAGTTTTTAATATTAATGTATCATATACATAAACTATTTCCTCTAATATTTAATGTATCAAATACAATAAATATATTTTACTCTTCTACATTTAATATATCAAATATATTAAATATTAATTTGAATATTTCAAATTTTCTTTCAACTAAATTGATCCTTTTAGTGTTACTATGAGCTAGCAAGGGAACCTTATGGACCTACAGATTTATAAGCTCCAATGATACAAAATTAATTAATTAAACTCATTAATTAATTGACTTTCATTCATTAACTCTAGGTCGCTCCACTATAGGCCTAGAGTTGCACTCTTATGCACTGTAAGGCAAGTTGTGTCCATGGATATAACCATTACATGCAAGTCGATCCTTCACGAGTTGTTCGTAATTACAGCTGGGTCAAAAGTCCGTTTTACCCCTGTAATTACATCTTACACCTTAAGTACCACTGATTCTCTAATGAACAATTTGTTTATGATCCAACCATAAACCAAGTCCCTCTCGGGCCAGTGAGAGGGTGGGGCCCCATTGTTCAAGTCCCGAAATCAGCACTTAAGGGAACTACTCATCTACTTTCCCTATATGGGAAGGAGTGAATTCCATCTTGTGAAACTTATGTTCCCAACTCCCTATTTGGTCAAGTTCCCAAAATGGTAGGCTTATTGAATCGACTATAAAGATCATTCTCACCCATACAAATCAAAGGACGAGCCCTCACAGGCAGGAGTTCATAACTCACTCAGGATTAAGATCGAGTCACATATGATCATCCTGTGAAATATTAATCTTCTCAAATAACGGATTTATAAAGAGAGATTATATATTTCGTGGTCCAGTCTTATACAAACTCATTGTATAGGATACCCCCACTCACATGTCTCTACATGAATGATTTGGATCAAATCATTTGTAACAATTACAAAGTGGGCCGTATCAATAGTGTTACCAGGATAAGGCACCCAACCTTATCCATATACTATAGACCCTTTAGGTTATTACTTGAACATGATCCTCCCGTATGTCAACTACATACAGTTCAAGATTACACTAATAACCTTGGATTTTATTTATATAATGAATATTATAAATTGCAAATATTAATAATAAAATAATTATCAAATAATTATTAATTATTTACGAGGCTTTAGGGCATAAATCCCAACACATGCGATACTAACAAAAATTGCGGTATCCGCAATAATTTCGCAATGAACCCGCAGGGCATATATATCAGTAAACAGCCCCTTTTGCATGCTATTCCCAGTCACCTACAGCTATACAAAAAGGAAACTAAAACAGCCTACGTAATCAGCTACCATCTACCTAAACTAAACTATCCTAAACAGCCAAAAGGAAGAATAAAAAACAGATCAAATATTAGATTCAAAATGACAGAATTCACAAAGTTTAACGAAAAGCAGATTTTTCTTTTTTTGTAAGAGGGAACAGAAGTACTCCCTCGAGTGCCCTTCAGACCGGCATTCAATCTTCCTCATCCTCATCTTTCCTTTCCCTAGGAGGTGCCCACGGTTTCAACAGGTCAGTGGGGAAAGCAGGGAAGATGCACCCCAACTGATCAGCCACGTCTTTGTCCCGAGCCTGTGCATATTCTGCCCACTGCGCCATCATGTGCTGTAGGTTTCTAATCTCAATAGCACCATGAGCAAAGACGTTAGTAATAACAAACGGACCTGACCACCTAGACTTAAGTTTGCCCGGAAATAACCTTAACCATGAATTGAACAATAAGACATGTTGACCTTTTTAAAAGTCCTTGATCCTAAGTCTACTGCCATGCCAAATCTTAGTTTTTTCTTTATACATTTTAGCATTTTCATAGGACATATGTCTCAGCTCATCCAACTCATGTAATTGCAGAGACCGCAATGTTCCAGCATCGGTCACACAATAATTCAGTTCTTTTAAGGCCCAAAAGGCTTTGATTTCCAATTCGAAGGGAAGATGACATGATTTTCCATACACTAGCCTATAAGGAGACATACCTAAGGGTGTTTTATATGCAATCCTATAGGCCCACAGTGCATCATCAATTCATGCTAAACGACTATGATTGTTGGCACATAATAAATATTTCATTCCCAAAATAAACTACTCCTAACATACGAAATCTAAACAAAGCATGATAAAATCCTAATTTAAGAGTTTAGGGATCAGAAATCTCCCTTGTCAATCTGCCTCATATGGATATTCTTCAATGTTTTGAGGCACCACTTCTGCTCCTGTAAGATACTTAAGTCTTGATTTACGGGGTCGGACATTCTGCCACACCTTGAATTTGTTGATTCTTTCAAAGAGACTGCATGTTATAACATCCCAAGGTTTGTACTTTCTGTGCGTTGGTTTTGTTTCTACAATATTTGCTACAACATAGCTTTGATGCGATGGGACTTCTTTTTCTGGCACATCTCTTTCTAACTCCTTCAGCTGGAGCATTTGTGGTGGTGGTGGCTCAACTCTTTCATTGGTGGAGAAGCTCGCTACAACCTCAAACATTTCAAATTCTTGTTCCTCAAGCAGCGCATTAGTCTCTTTGGCCTCATCCAGCACAATTTCATTTTTCTCAACTTTCACCAACTCCACCATTTCATATGGAGATTCCATTGGATCACTCTTCTCAGATTCGAAGGTAACAAAGGATTCATCATCATAAAAATCGAACATCTGAGGGCATGGTGGTAGTGATTTTGCTATAGCAAGTAGATCTTGTAAGTCATTTGTGAGCTGAGCTAATTGCACATCCATTCTCCTCATGGATGCATCATTCCTTTCCATGAATTCTATCCATAGCGCCTCCAAAGTGGGTGATAATTCTTCACTTGGAGTTGGGGCATAATGTTGATAGTTTTCATGTTGGGGGAACTCTTCATAATGAGCAATTTGCACATGCTCTTCCCAAGGATTACTTGAGAGTTGCCACTGATCATGTTCACACATGTACGAATAATGGTTGTCATAGCTTTGTTGATATTGCCTCTCTTGATAATTCAAGGTTGGGCAATTCTCCAAGTTATGATTATCCCCACAATAAGCACATGGCTGATAAAATTCTTCAAATTGTTGTGGGCAAACTCGTCCTCCAATTAAGTTCTGCAGCGTATTCATTTACTTTGTCGTACACATACGTTTTCCACCTGCATAGTTTCTCTATGTTGCGAGTTGAGGTTTGGAAACTCTTTCATAAACTAGCTTGATAGTACCTGTAAAAGAAATGAAAGAAGATTAGCTCCACTAGATATTGAGTTTTTTTTTTCTAACTTAACAAACTTCGTATTCACTAAAAAAAATCCCCGGCAGCGGCGCCAAAAACTTGTTGCGTGCTCAATGTTTAAAAGAAATATGCAATAAGAGAGCACTCAGAACATGCAAGCATACATGATCTTGTAGCAAGTAGTAAGTATTTTTTCATTCGTTTTCCCACAGAGATTTATTCTTAGTTACTCGCGAAGTGTATTGTTAAGCAAGAATGGGTGGATTTGATGGGGTAGATTTGGTTTTAAGTTGCCTAATTACTAAGGAATATGTAAAGGATAGATGCATAAACAAGTGCAAGTAAATGATAAACTCAAATGTAAAGAGAAGAGATAACTAAACGAAGAGGAAAAATGACTAAGGCAAATTTTAACTTAAAGGAATTGCGAGAACAGCAATTTTACCGCAATGTTCTTAACAGCGAAAGTGTGTAAAATGTGGAAACAAGGGCTACTAACGACTCCTCTATAGGCTTTTTCACACGATTCTCAAGCATTAGATCAACTCACTATGCATCAAACTAACTCATTCTCATGTATCTTCCGATTTCATGCATTAGATTCTTTAGTTTACTCATGTCCAAGTAAGGTCTTAAGCATCTTGTTAAAGCAGTAAGTTGTGATTTGTACTAGGAAAACGCCTATTCCTAGGTCGATTTCTGGCTATCTTGAGAGGCTAGCATGAGTGTATGACTCTGAACTCTTACTCCTTCCAGAGGTTAGGAGTTCTTTGGACAAAATGGATGGCCAATCGAAATTGCCCGTGGGATGAAGCTTACATACAATCAATGCATTCGAGAGCTATCCTACATGCTTGGTTCACGTGTTTCTTCCTACAGAGTTGTCATTAGCATGCCCCTATGTGACTTAGTTACTCATGGATGCAGATAGAATAGAAAGAGTAGATGAAGAAGACATGCTTAGAAGAAGATTTAAAGTTAAAACAGAAGCTAAAGGCAGTAACAGAGAAGGTAAAGAAACTTGTGACTTGATGAAAATAGTACTTCAATTTATTAAGAATTGAACTAAACAAATGACAGCCTTAGAGAACTAAAGTAAAGCAGACAGCAACAAAATGAATTAAAGTAGCTATTGGAAAGGAAATAACAACAGACAGTAATGAAAATGGGAAAGTAAAGCAGAAAGCAATGAAGTTGAGCGTGATCGCCTCGACGCAGATGCCTCGGCTGAAGGGAGAGAAACGCAAGCCTTGCTTGGATGAATCTAATCAGAAGAGAAGATGAATCTTCTCTCCTTCCTATCAGATTATCGACTCCAACAGCTAAGCTTTCCAACCCAACAGACGGAAGAGAAAAACAGAAGAAAGAATTGTGCTGCGAAGAGACTTCTACGCTTTTCAGATGTGTTTCAACCCTCCTCTTTGACCTCCTTTTATAGTATTCTGCAGGTGCGATTGGGCCAAGGAGAACCATCCATTCTCAACGTCGTAATTCTACGTGGCTGGAGGAGAAAGAACGAATTCCTGAAATATCGGATCACAACAGAAAAGGTTAGCCAACTTACGGATTTCACTTAAAACATTGCGGTTTTAGCAATGTTTCCGCAATGCCTCCGCAATGCACAAGTTTCATTCCTTTAACTTCATTTTTAATTCATTTTCTTTCCTTTTGCATATAAGTCCTAATTTAGCTTCCTTCTTATAATTCTCATATATAAGCATAGGTTCAAGCTAAATCCTATCAAAAATACTTACAAATGCACAACTTCCTAACACAAATAAGTCCTAAAATAGTCACTTTTGGAGACGTAACACAAGTCAAAGGATAAGCCCGAATAAACAGGAGTTCATAGCGTGCTCAGGATTCAGATCGAGTTACCTAGGTCATCATATGAAAAAGTCGGTCTTTACAGTAAACGGAGTTGTAAAGAAAGAGTGACTTTATTTCGCGGTTCAGTCTTATGCAAACTCATTGCATAGGACGCCCCCACTCACATGTCTCCACTGTTGGGATTTATGCCCTAAAGCCTCGTAATTAAGTAAAAATTATTTGATAATTATTTTATTATTATTATTTGCAATTTATAATATTCATTATATAAATAAAATCCAAGGTTATTAGTGTAATCTTGAACTGTATGTAGACATACGGGAGGATCATGTTCAAGTAATAACCTAAAGGGTCTATAGTATATGGATAAGGTTGGGTGCCTTATCCTGGTAACACTATTGATATGGCCCACTTTGTAATTGTTATAAATGATTTGATCCAAATCATTCATGTAGAGACATTTGAGTGGGGGTATCCTATACAATGAGTTTGTATAAGACTGGACCACGAAATATATAATCTCTCTTTATAAATCCGTTATTTGAGAAGATTAATACCTTCAGTCATGGAGAACCATCCATTATAAACAGCAACCCTCCACGTGGCAGCAGGGGAAGGCTTAGGCGGCTGAAAGATCGCAACCACGACGACTGGCGGCTGGGAAAAGTTCAGCAGCAGCAGCATGGAATTGCGGTTTCCTTGCGGTGGCCGCAATGTTTATTGCGCTCCCAGCAATGTTTCAGCAATTCTCCTGCAATGTACATTTTAACTCTTTTAGCATCATTTTCTATTCTTTTTCGTTCCTTTTCCAAATAAGTCCTATTTTAGCTTCATTCCTCGAATTCTCACATTTAAGCACGTATTAAGCTAAATTATAACAAAAATACTCAAGAGATTACATGATTTTAAGGTAAATATGACCCTAAAGAATATACTTTTGGAGAGGTAACAACTTCCAACCCCAGGAAGTATGATCCTTACTCGAGCACATACAACCCTGGTTGGCGTGACCATCCCAACATGAGCTACGGGAATAGAGACGGGCAACAACGCTTTCAAGGTCAGTCCTATGATAGACCTACCAATTCTACCCAAGCTCAGGCCTCAAGTTCCTCCAGCTCATTGGAAGAGATGGTTCGGACCATTGTTACATCGACAAGCCAATTCCAAAAAGAAGCTCGAGAAGAGCTAAACTCACACAAAGCAGAGCTGCAAAATCTGAACAAGCAGCTGACCCAAATGGCGGTGCCGATAAGAAAAATTGAGAGCAAGAGTGATAACTCCATTTTGGAGCTATTATTCACTTCCTAATTCTAGCTAAATTCCGCTTTTAATTGGTTTATTTATCTCGTTTATAGGAGATTTGCGGAAAAGAGCTCGTGCGTCCATTGGACCCGTTTTGGAGCTTTGAGCGGTGTTTTAACGCCCCGGGAGTGCATCGGGAAAAGGGCATGTTGATCCAAGAAGAACCAGACCAAAATTGCCTAGGAGAGGCAATTTTCCAGTTCAAACCCGAGAGCAAGCGTCGAGCATTCAGCGTCGAGACGCTTGCTCGACGCTGCCTGGCGTCGAGACCCTGCTGTGGCGTCGAGACGCTCCGAAGGAGGCACACGGAGGAAATCATCGAGCCAGCGTCGAGACGCTCGCCTAGCGTCTCGACGCCATCGCGAGGCACGCGCGGATTAATTAGGTCGCAGCGTCGCGACGTTGCCTAGCGTCTCGATGCTCCGACGATTTTAAAAGGGCTGCAAGATGATTTTGCAGCCAACTTTTTGCCATTTTTTAGAACTTTGGTAGACGTACTTTATGTGGTACTCCAAATTCAAGCTGTCGAGGCTTTCCAAAATACAATTTATAAACCCGATGTACACCGAGCTATTTGAAGCTTAGTGGTAACGGGGTCGATCCACAGGGAAATAAGAAATCTAATTTAACTAAGCCTAATTTGCTAGAGATAAAAAGTATGCACAAATTAAAATAAAAGAATGGTAATTTGGTTTGGGGGAAAGGGAGCTCCTAATATGCTAGCTAACGGAAAATTAAAGGACAACGTGCAAAAATTAAACGGTCGTGCTTAACTTCGAGAAGAGGGATTGATCGTTATGGATGTTCGGATCATCGATACAATTTACTCGCTAGCCATGTTCATGCACACAATTCATTTAGCCATTTCTAACTCAAATGACCCAAAGATATGATTAGAAATGTGCAATCCTAATCGTTCTTGGCCAACAATCCATTCAAGGTCGCGACCCCTAAATCGACTATAAGCTAGTAACGAGACCATTGTGACGGCTTAATCCTAAGACTAACCCGGTTTCTCTCTCGCCTAAAGCCTAACATGAAAACGTTAATTAATTCAGAATACCAACTGTCACCTTGGAATGAATCAATTAGCCATGCTTAAGCCCGTGCTACCTAGCGATTTGGGCAATTATACGTCCTAACCTTTAACCCTCTATCATGCATAGGAATTAGAGCGTCAATCTAATTTAGCTACACATGCTAGAATTGGAATAAGAACAAGCAAGAGATGCAAGAAACATGCTTATTATCTCAACATTTACAAAGGGGCCAAACCTCCCCAAACATCCAAAACTTACAAAACCATACTCAAAATTAAGCACTAACCTTAGTTTAGCCTTCCATGGAGGATAAATAAATCAAATCCCCCATGGACGAGCTTAGTAGCATACAAAGAGGAGAAGAAGAAGCTCAAAAATGGTGGAAGTTGGCGTAGACCCGAGAGGAAGAAGAAGATAAAAAGTTAGAATCAAAATCGGGCAAAAATAGGCGTTTTCACACCCTTCACACGTCGGAGCGTCTTGACGCTAGGCAAGCGTCTCGACGCTGTGCCCTAAGTTGGCTGCCGCGCGCGCGCGGGCGTTGGGACGCTCGGACAGCGTCTCGACGCTGTCGTGCGTCCATCTGGAAATAAGTCGGGCTGGCGTCGAGACCCTCGGGCGGCGTCTCGACGCTGTCGCGCGCTTTGTCTTCGGTAGGCAGTCGGGGCAGCGTCGAGACGCTGGGGCACGCAGGCACGTCGGATGGTGTCGGGGCGGCGTCGAGACCTTCGGGCGGCGTCTCGATGCTGGCAGCGTCGAGCTAGCGTCTCGACGCTGCCGCCCATGCAAGTGTGCTCTCGGGTTTTTGATGCCAAAATTTGTCTCTTCAAGGCAATTTTTGCCATCTCTTGGATTCTTTAAGCTCTTTCACTCCCGATGCATCTATGAAGCTCTAAAACGGCACTTTAAGCCCCGAAATGTGTCTCTGGACTTCCCGAGCTCTCCACCATGAAAACACCTACAAGGAAGAATTTTAATCAATATATGTCATGGTTTTAGCCAGAATTAGGGACATAAAGATAGCTCTATTTTGGAGCTATCAAAATACCCCCGACCTAAATCTTGCTAGTCCTCGAGCAAGGTATACTCTAAATAATCTCCAAAGAATTAAACGCATGCTGAAAACTCTAATCTCAATGCTTGTGAAACAAGGTACTTGGAATAATGTAAAACCATCAAATGCATGCAAACGTTGAATTCATTTCAAAATTTAAACTCCTATTCCCTTACGTGTGTGTGTGTTTAGCACCTCTCAACCTAGCTCACGTAATCCCGGAACAACCTTATACAGTCCTATAACTCGTTTTCCCCCTACTTATGGCGATAAGAATAGTCTAACGGCTTTTAGTGATAGAAAGAGCAACAAAACATAAGGCCTACATTTTATTCTTTTCTTTGAGTACTTTGTACCCATTTTTTTTCTTTTTGAACTACTTTTTTTTTATATTTTTCTCCAAGAGAGCCTAACACGTCAAACTAAATCTAGCTTCACGTTTTTAAGGACCATTGCTCACTTCTATTAGTTCGCTTTCATGCAGTGACAACCGTGGGTTACACGATCGCCCCTGGTTACACGGGCAACACAAGAAGGAGGAGCAACTCTAGAGTTTTTATTTTTCATGCTAACACTTTTTTTTTTTAGGCAATAGCTATGCTATACAACAAATGAGTCATTACTACCTCTAACACATCAAGCCTCCCTAATGGTACCTTTCGGGGTGACGACAAGGTTTCAGACAAAATAAGATCATTCTAGACCTACGGAGCTGAGAATAAGAGGGCTATGTGCTCAGTGAATGTAGGGAAATAACAGAAAAAAATTTAAAATAGGCTCAAAATGTGCATACATTGTCAAATTTTCGAATCATGCAAATACAGAGTGTTCACAAGCAAATCACGGACCGTCCTCATCGGACAACATGCATTCAGATTCTAATCTAACAGCCAGAGTACACATATGCTCGACAACTACTAAGAAGTCTTATCTCTATCAACAAACTCCACCCCCACCTTAAGATATGCATTGTCCCCAATGCATTCAACTATAAAAACAATAAAATTCTAAGGGAACAGAAAACCTCCCCTGAATTTTATGGGGCTGACGGGTGGAGATGCGCACCATCGTCTTCCAATATGCTCTCGAATTGTCGGCCATTCCACCTCTTCTCCTAAGAAAGAAACAAACAAACAACGAATTCAAAAGCTAATATAAACAAAAGCAAAACAGTAAATAACAGAATTACAGTCCAAGCTCGGGTGCCTCCGAGAAGCGCAAATTTTTAAAGTCGATTGCTCGACTGTATTCATTCTTCCACTCATCCATAATCGATCGGGGGCGGCGCTAGAAGTAATGTGGCGTCATAGCACTCAGCGTCCCTGTTGCGTGCTCAATGTGTTAAAATAAATAAGCAATAAGGCAGAGAGAGCACTCAGAACATGCAAGCATACATGGTCTTATAGCAAGTAGTAAGTATATTTCATTCGTTTTCCCACAGAGATTTATTATAAGCTATTCATGAAGTGTAAAGTTAAGAAAGAAGGGGTGGATTTGATGGGGTAGAATTGGTTTTTAATTGTCTATTTCCTACTGAATACGAAGAGGGTAGCAACACAAACAAGTGCAAGTCAAAGCTAAACTCAAATGAGAAGAGACGAGATTAATAAATGAAGACAAAAACAGCTAGACAGAATTGTAACTTAGCAGAATTGCGGAAACAGCAATTCTTCCGCAATTTTAGTAACAGCGAAAGTGTGTAAAATGATGAGTTAAGGGCTACTAACGACTATCCTATAGGCTTTTTCATACGATTCTCAAGCACTGGATCAACTCTCTATGCATCAAACTATCTCATTCTCATGTATCTTCCGATTTCATGCATTAGATTCTTTAGTTTACTCATGTCCAAGTAAGGTCTTAAGCATCTTGTTAAGGCAGAAAAATATGGTTTGTACTAGGGAAACGCCTATTCCTAGGTCGTTTCCTGGTTACCTTGAAAGGCTAGCATGATAGTATGACTCTGAACTCTTACTCCTTCCAGAGGTTAGGAGTTCTTTGGACAAAATGGATGGCCAATCGAAATTGCCCGTGGGATGAAGCTTACATACAATCAATGCTTCGAGAGCTATCCTACATGCTTGGTTCACGTTTTTTAGCCTATAGTGTTGTCATTAGCATGCCCCTAAGTGATTTAGCTACTCATGGATGTAAACAGAACAGAAGCAAGAGAAGAAGTAGACATGTTTAGACGGAATTTAAAGACAAAACAGTAAGGGAAAGCAGTAGAATGTAAAGGCAAGAAACTGTGAAATGAAGAATTGAGATTTGATTACTTGATTGTTTGATTGACAAAGAAAAGCTTTAAAGCAAATAACAGGAAGACAGAACACAACGAAATAGTCTAAACTAGCTACTAGAAAAGAAACAGCAACAAGACAAAGCTGGAAAATGGAAATGAAGAGCAGAAAGCAGTAAAACAAGCTCGAATGTCTCGTTGCAGTCGCCTCGAATGAAGGATGAGGAAGGTCAGCCTTGCTTGGATGAATCCAATCAGGAGAGAAGAAGAATCTCCTCTCCTTCCTATCAGATTATCGATTCCAACAACTGAGCTTCGCAAACCAGCAGACGGCAAAGGAAAACAGGAGAAAAAATGGACTGCGAGAAGACTTCTACGCTTTCGGATGATGTTTGAACCCTCGACTTTGACCCCTATTTATAGTAATCTGCAGGTGCATTTGGGCCAAGGAGAACCATCAATCTTCAACGTCGTACTTCAGAATGGATGGAGGAGAAAGAACGAATCCCTGAAATCACGGAAATTAACAGAAAAAGATCAGTCAACTTACGGTTTTCACTTGAAACATTGCGGTGTCCGCAATGTTTCCGCAATGCTATCGCAATGCTTGTTTTTCATTCTTTTCCTTCGGTTTTCAACCCTTTTCTTTCCTACTGTACTTAAGTCCTAATTTAGCTACCTTCTTCTAATTCTCATATTTAAGCATAGGTTTAGGCTAAATGCTATCAAAAACACCTAAGAGTGAACATCTTTCTAAGATAATTAAGTCCTAAAAAGGTCACTTTTGGAGACGTAACACACCCCCAAACTTAAGGTTTTGCTTGTCCTCAAGCAATCTAAGGACTTTCCTAGGCTGCTGTTTCTTCTTCTTCAACCACTTACTAACTCCCCTATATTCTCATCTATAGCAGTGCTGTCCTGTGACACACTTCTAAGCTTAAAACTACCCTCTCATCTAGCTTCTTCTGATTTCGCATGCCTAAAACTCCTACTGCTTTTATTCACTCCCTACAACTGATCTACCTGCTTTTATCATATCATGCCACTATCCCTAAGGTTTCAAATTCTACCTAGCTTTACCCCAGACTCAGTACATGCTTCTAGTTTATATTTATGAGCTACCTAGGATTCCTTAGAGTCATGCCAGTCTTAGTATTAATGGTAACAGTAGTACTTTTAGAGAACAACCTAAACCCTGGCATCACTACATTGGATATACACTCATCTCCCTAAACAACCCTACAAGCTACAACTTTGTGCTTAGCTAATTGAGGATCAGAGTTCTTTTTAAATAGGACATCTAAACCACAAAGTTGCAACTCCTAGGTATACATTCTTCCTCCCTACTTTTTCCTTTTTTCCTTTCTCAGGTGGAGCCTTTCCTTTGGTTGCCTTTTGATGCAATGCCACTTGTGGGATACACACTTGGCACTGATTACTCAGCAACCTAAGAGAGACTCCCCTCCTTATTCTATTTTTCATTTTTTTTTTCAGTTCATTATTTTTGTCAAGGAGAAGAAGAATGCTTATGTTTTAAGGGAGAGAGGAATGTTCCTAGGCCTAGGGTGGCCTCCCCCAAACTTCAACTACTCATTGTCCCCAATGAGTGTCTGAGGTGGCACACCCCCAAACTATCTAGAAGCATCTAGTCTAAGGTAAAACAAAGAGAATCTAAAAGCCCTAGGCATAGACAGAACATTCTAAAAGAAAATATCACAGCAGCAGAAAACTTGAAAAACAGACAGGCAAGGACTTACAGCTATGCATGCTGAGCTATTTAGAGGTTAATTTAAACTAGCAAAAGGGTGTCCTATGACACTCATCCAGCATGCATTTAGATAAGCTATATAAGGTAGTCATGATAGCAGCAAAAGATAGAATTTAAACAGATTACAGCCTAGCTAAGCAGACAGTCCAAAACATGCTTTCAGTAATAAAAATTGCGGGTACCGCAATTATTTCGCAATCAAGCCAGGGCAGATATATCAGTTACTAAGGCCCCTAAGCATGCTTTATCCAGTCGTTCAAGCTCAACAAAAAGAAAACTAAACTATCCTACCTAATCAGCTAACAACAGGCTATACTAAGCAATTTAAAAACATAAAACCAAGCAACTAAAACAGATCAAAATTTGTACTAAAAACAGCATAATTCACATGGTCTATCAGAAAGCAGATTTTGTTTTTTTTTTTTTTCTAAGGGAAGAGCAATACTCCCTGCAGTGCAATTCAAACCAGCACTCAAATGCCTTCATCCTCGTCAGGTTGTCGTGGTCGTGGAGGCACCCATGGAGTCAGGAGATTCGTGGGGAAATCAGGGAAAATGCAGCCAAGCTGGTCAGCAACTTCCTTGTCCCGTGCCTGTGCGTAAGTGGCCCATTGAGCCATCCTTCTTTGCATATCCATCAGGCAAGCCATGGATAGTGACTGATCAGCAGCCAACCTATCCAATTCGAACTCCATGTTCCCCTTCCTCTTCAGCCTCAAGCCAGCAGGCAGCTCCAAGTGGCCCGTGTATGCCATCTGCTGCTCCATTCGCTCAATGGGAACCCCTGCAAGCAAACAGAGTTTAGTTATGGTATTAGGGAAAAACAATGGTCCCTTACCTTTCTTGGCGCACTCAGCAATGGCGGCTGACATGATTTCACCAACGTTGACCGTGAGACCTCGCATAATGGCATAGACCAGCAGCGATCTGCTCTGGTTGATGGTGGTCTCATGAGTCACGGGGGACAACTTCCTCCTTACAAATGCAAACCATACAGCCGCCTTAGCTGTGAGGTTGGCACTCATGAGAGTGTGCCTCCCATTGCGTGATACAGTCCAAGCTGCTTCAGGCTGGCCAATGGTTCGAATGGCCTCTTCCAGGACTGCCTCAGTAGGCTCATCAACGATCCTCGCATAGTCAGTATGTTTTTGGCCTTTGAGGCCATAGGCTTCGTTGATGGCCTTTGCTGAGTAGTCCACTTCTACTCCCCTAACCACAGACAGCCCCTCCTCAGAGTTTCGCAGGTTGGCGTAGAAGTCGTATACCATACTCGTGTAGGCCGGATTGGGTGGCCTGCACAACTCCTCCCAGCTGTGATTCACTATGCCTGCGCGCAAGAATTGCGGCAGGTCAGCAGGTCTGTCGAGGAAGCCCTTCTCGTGCAGCAACTCCCTCTTCCTCAGCTCAATGCCTCTGGACTCAGCGTCAGAGGACACATACCTCACTGACTGAGGCTCATCTTCAGGGTAAAGCTTGGCCTTCCCTTTGTCTGCTGGTTTGGCTGACTCCGCAGCCTCAACCTTGAGCCTCTTGAGCGATGGCTCAGTGCTCTCCTTTTCTGAAGAAGGCGCCCTCTTGGTCTTCTTCTTTTTCAGCTTCTTGGACCGCTTGGCCTTGAGAATCTTGGCCTTCTTCTTCTTCTTGAGTTTTGCCTCGATGGTGATCTGCTGGAGGCACGCCCCCAGCGTCTCTTCCATGGAATCATCCTTCTGCGCAGGACT
Organism: Herpetospermum pedunculosum; assembly: GCA_028017165.1. NCBI lineage: Eukaryota > Viridiplantae > Streptophyta > Magnoliopsida > Cucurbitales > Cucurbitaceae > Herpetospermum > Herpetospermum pedunculosum. Next base: position 36,372,540 of record CM051527.1, read on the forward strand.
CCCGGGATTGGCTTCCCTCAACGGAGAGAAAACCTCTTCTTCCTCACCTTCCCCACTGCCCTGCGTTGATTCTTGGTACTCCCCATATGGGAATTCAGGGTCAGGCCGTGGGGAAGTGTGCGACGGCGTGGTTCCTTGCTCTGCTGGAGGTGTCTGAGCAGAACTCTGTGGTGAAGACGGCTGCTCAGGGCTCTGCGCTGGCGGTGATGAGGAGAGCTCAGGGCTCTGTGCTGGTGAGGCTGGTGAAAGGCTGCGCTCGGCTGACTCGTGGGATGGCTGGCTGTGTTCTTGACTCTCCACAGAGGGAGTCTTGTTCTTGATTTCTTCCTCGGCCACCGCCATACTCCATCGTCGCTTCCTGGGTGTGCCTGCTGGTTCAGAAGGCCCAGCAAGTATCTCTGTGACTACCTTCCACTTCTTCTTGCGGACAGGTAGTTTCGGCAGGCGTTCGGTACGCGCAGCCTCAGCATCAGCCAAGGCAAGCAGTGCATCTCTCGCAGCCGTTTCAGCGTCATCGGCCCTTTTCTTGGCCGCAGATCTTTCAGCCCTTGTGAGTACCATTTTTGAATCGTGGAGGTTTGGAGAGAAGAATCACAGATGAAGAGAATCAAAGCTTTCTTGGAGTTCAGAGAATGGGAGAATCGTACAGATCAACGCGCCTTCTAACGGATATAAAGACAACGGATAAATCCCAACGGCTATATCTTTGCGGATCCTGCAAATCCAGCGCAATTTTAGGGGCGTTTGGAGATTTTTTTTTCATCTAAATGTCATTCTTTGCTCATCCGTATCTTTTATTTGGCCCAATATTTTCTTGATTTTTAAAGCTGGATTTACCCTCCTTGATTCCCTCTATTGATTCCCTACAAAAAGAAATAAAATCAACATCAAATACGTAATTAAAATCACACAACAAAACACACAAACGAGAACCGGAAAATCGCAAAAAATAAACTAAGGCATGAGCCTCATATTGACGAGCACAGCAATCACTCGTCCTCTCTCGTTCTTAATTTCATGCTTCAGTCAAGAGGAAGGCCGAGAGAGTCTTCACATCTCCTTCCTCATAGTAGTGCTTCAACCTTGCCCCATTAACCATGAATGGTTGGCCTTGCTGCAAGTTCTTTATCTCGATGGCACCATGAACAAACACATTAGTAATCATGAAAGGACCTGACCATCTGAACTTTAGTTTGCCTGGAAATAACCTCAATCGTGAGTTGAATAATAAAACAAGTTGGCCTTTCTTAAAGTCCTTGATCCTAAGTCTACTATCGTGCCAAATCTTGGTCTTTTCCTTATACATTTTGGCATTTTCATAAGACATTTGCCTAAGCTCATCAAGCTCATGTAATTGCAAAGACCGCAACGTTCCCGCATCGGTCACGCAATAATTCAACTCTTTTAGTGCCCAAAATGCCTTAATTTCTAACTCAAATGGAAGATGACAAGCTTTACCATATACAAGCCTGTAAGGAGACATACCTAGGGGTGTCTTATATGCAGTTCTATACGCCCATAGTGCATCCTCGAGTTTAAATGACCAGTCCTTTCTATTAGGTTTGACCACTTTTTCTAGGATGTTCTTAATCTCCCTATTTGAAATTTCAGCCTGACCATTCGAGTGTGGGTGATAAGGAGTGGCTACTCTATGTCTAATGTTATACTTAGCCAACACTCTCTCCATAGCCTTATTAATGAAGTGGGACCCCTCATCACTAATGACAGCACGAGGTGTCCCAAACCTAGTAAAAATGTGCCTATGCAAGAATTTTATGACTGTTTTAGCATCATTATTAGGACATGCTATGGCCTCTACCCACTTGGATACATAGTCTACTGCCACTAATATGTAAAGGTTACCTGAAGATGGGGGAAATGGTCCCATGAAATCAATGCCCCACACATCAAAGAGCTCTAACTCTAAGATGTAGGTGAGAGGCATCTCATCCTTGCGACTGAGGTTACCTGTTCTTTGACATTCATCACAGCTGTGGGCATAGTTGTGGGCATCCTTGAAGATCGTTGGCCAATAGTAGCCACTCTGAAATACCTTTGCAGCTGTTCTTTGGCCACCAAAGTGTCCACCATAAGGAGCTGTGTGACAGTGCTGCAGCACAGACTTCGCCTCAGCAGCTGAAACACACTTCCTTAGCAAGTCGTCAGCACATGTTCTGTAAAGTGTGGGGTCATCCCAGATGAATTTCCTTGTCTCATGAAGGAACCTCTTCTTCTCTTGTCCTCCCTTGAAAACTGGTAATACCTGTGATGCAAGGAAGTTAGCAATGTCAGCGAACCAAGGTTCCTCATCGTTATCACGATGAGTCAATACAAAGACATGTTCATCAATAAAAGCATCAGAAATTGCGGGTTCCGCAATTTTTTCGCAATTGTGCTGCAATCGAGAAAGGTGATCCGCAACCACATTTTCACATCCTTTCTTGTCTCGAATGTCCAGATCAAATTCCTGCAGCAATAACACCCACCTAATCAACCTAGGCTTAGCATCAGCCTTCCTCATGAGATACTTTAAGGCAGAATGGTCAGTGTACACAATTGTCCTAGTGCCTACAATGTAATTTCTAAACTTCTCACAAGCAAATACTACAGCGAGCATCTCCTTCTCAGTAGTTGTATAATTACATTGAGCCTCATTCAGGGTTTTACTGGCATAGTATACAGGGTGTGTTAGCTTGTCAATTTTCTGTCCTAACATAACCCCTACAGCATAGTCACTAGCATCACATAACATCTCAAATGGGAGATCCCAATCTGGCCCTACTATAACAGGTGCTGTGACCAGTGCTTTCTTAAGGGTTTTCCAAGCTACTAAACACTCCTTAGAGAAGATGAATGGCCTATTTAGCTCTAGAAGCTCACACAGAGGCTTGGCTATCTTAGAAAAGTCTTTAATGAACCTTCTGTAGAAGCCAGCATGTCCTAAGAAACTTCTAATGGCCTTGACATTCTGAGGCTCTACCAACTTTTCTATGATTTCTATCTTAGCCCTGTCAACTTCTACACCTGCCCTTGACACTCTATGACCTAAGACAATCCCCTCATCTACCATGAAGTGACACTTCTCCCAATTAAGGACTAAGTTAGTCTCTTCACATCTAGCCAGGACTTGTCCTAAATTCTTTAGACAGTTGGTAAAGGAATCCCCAAAGACTGAGAAATCATCCATGAATATCTCTATCATGGACTCATCCAAATCAGAGAAGATTGCCAACATGCACCTTTGGAAAGTTGCCGGTGCATTGCATAAGCCAAAAGGCATTCTGCGAAAGGCAAAAGTTCCAAAAGGGCAAGTGAAGGTGGTCTTCTCTTGATCCTTAGGGTCTATAGTGATCTGGTTATAACCTGAATAACCGTCTAAGAAACAGTAGTAGGCTCTACCAGCTATCCTGTCTAGCATTTGGTCAATAAAGGGTAGAGGGAAATGGTCTTTTTTGGTCTCTTTATTTAGCTTCCTATAATCCATACATACTCTCCACCCTGTGACAGTCCTAGTTGGAATCAGTTCATTGTTCTCATTGACTACCACAGTCATCCCCCCCTTCTTAGGTACACACTGTATAGGGCTCACCCACTGACTACTAGCTATGGGGAAGATCACACCAGCATCTAACCATTTTATTATTTCTTTCTTAACTACCTCTTTCATAGAAGGATTCAGCCTACGTTGGTGGTCTACTCTAGGGGTATGTTCTTCCTCTAGTATAATCTTATGCATGCAATAAGAAGGGCTAATGCCTCTAATATCAGCAATAGTCCATGCAATAGCCTTCCTATGTTGCTTAAGCAGTAATATCAGTTCAACCTCATGCTTTTCACTTAATTTAGAAGAAATGATAACAGGCAAAGTTTCGTTACTCCCTAAATATGCATACTTGAGGTGAGTGGGGAGAGGTTTTAATTCTAAGACAGGTGGATGCTCAATGGAGGGCTTTAAAGGATTTAAGGATCTATCAGTTAGTTCTATATTCATACATACAGGTTGTGGTTTATCTACAGGCATATCCATTATCTCAGATACATTTAAGTCAGCTACATCTAAGTGTACATACTCATTAGCATGCTTAGTTAATAATACATGCTCCAATTGTTCTTCCATTAAAGAATCTACAACGTCCATGCTAGCACAGGATTCAAGATCAGAGGGGTACCTTAAAGCTTTATACACACTAAATTTCACCTCTTCATCATGAACCCTCATAGTGAGCTCACCTTTTTGGACGTCGATCAGGGCCCTACCTGTGGCAAGAAATGGTCTGCCTAATAGGATGGGGACCTCCTTGTCTGCTTCATAATCCAGGATAATGAAATCTGCAAGGAAAATAAATTTGTCAACTTTCACTAGAATATCCTCAATCTTACCTTCAGGGTATGCGATGGATCTGTCTGCTAGTTGTAAAGTGACAGTGGTTGGACGTGCTTCTCCTATTCCAAGCTGGCGGAATAGTGATAGGGGCATGAGGTTTATGCTGGCGCCCAGGTCACAAAGCGCTCTGCCCACGTGCTTGCCTCCAAGTTCTACAGGTAAGGTGAAGGAACCAGGATCCTTCTCCTTCTTGGGCAGCTTGTTCTGGAGTATGGCACTGCACTCCTCAGTGAGGTTTACTGTTTCAAACTCACCAATTATTTTTTTGTTAGTAATAATATCTTTCAAAAACTTTACATAGGAAGGCATAGACTGTAAAACTTCTACAAAAGGAATGTTGACATGCACTTGCTTAAGAATTTCTAAGAATTTATTAAAATGCACTTCCTGTTCCTGCTTCTTCTTAAGCCTTCGAGGATATGGAGGTGGTGGCACATATGCAGGTACGTCAGGTCGCCTTAGGATAGGTGGAGGTCTTGGAATTTCTTCTATCTCCTCAATAATCGGTTCCAGCCTGGCTCCTGATGTGCTGGTAGATGGTGGACCTTGGTTTGGCAAAGACTCCAGTGGGGCACTAGACTCAGTGTTCTCTACTCTCTTTGGTGTGTCCTTTGTGCTGCTCACCAATGGTCTACCACTTCTAAGTTCAATTGCTTGAACTTGTTCCTTACCATCTCTCCTTGGTACTTCAGTGTCAGCAGGAAGCCTACCTTGGGGCCTACTCTTGAGTTCATTGGCTAGTTGCCCTATTTGGTTCTCTAGGCTCCTAAGAGTGGCTTGCTGACTCTGTAGTGTGGCATCATTCTTGGCTATGTACTCCTTGAGTAGGTTTTCTACAGAAGATCCTACAGGTTGGCTGTACGGTTTTTGATACATTGATTGGTTATGTTGGGGAGTGAAACCAGATGTTCCACTCTGCCTTGGTTGGTTAGGATTTTGGTTAGCATTCTGTTGGCCACCCCATGACAGGTTTGGGTGGTTCCTCCAACCAGGGTTGTAAGTATTGGAATAGGGGTTGTTCCTAGGCTGCTGCTGACTTCCAATATAGCAGACTGAGGCTGGATTCCCAGGGCAGTATTCATACAGGTGCCCTTCCCCACAGAATCCACATATAAGTGTTTCACCTTGACTTGGTTGGGTGCCCATTGACATGGCGGTAGCGGTGTTAACACTTGGTTGGAGATTGGCTTGAGCCATTTGCTTAACTAGGTTGGTCAGGGCATTTATTTGGCTGCTCATTGCACTTAGAGCATCCTTGTCTTGAGCTCTAGTTGGCTCAACTGGATCATTTGACCACCTACAGTGAGATGCTGAGATCTTCTCCAAGATCTCATAGGCCTCGTTGTAACTCTTGGACAACATGGAACCTCCAGCGGATGAATTTAAGACTTGTCTAGTGCTGGGATTGCATCCTTTGAAGAAGACCTCTATTTGGATACACCATGGGATGCCATGGTGTGGACATTTAAGAAGTAGATCTTTGAACCTTGTCCAAGCTTCGTGAAGGGACTCAGTGTCAGCTTGTTTAAACTTGATTATGTCATCACGAAAGGTAGAATTCCTATCAGGTGGGAAGTATTTGACTAGGAATTTTTCTGCTAAGTCTGTCCAATTAAGGACAGATCCAGAGGGTAATGAGTTTAACCACGTTTTGGCTTTGTCCCTCAAAGAATAAGGGAACAGGTATAGCCTCAAGGCTTCTTGGGAAACTCCAGGGATGATGAAGGTATCACTGACTCCTAAGAAGTTCCTAAGATGGTTGTGGGGGTCCTCATTTTCCACTCCAAAGAATTGTCCCACAGTGGACAACATTTGGAACATCACTGGCTTTAACTCGAATGAGTGGGCAGTGATTTCAGGACGGATTATGCTGGGGTTCAGCTCCCCAGGCATAGGTACTAAATATGAGAGGATGGCACTATTCTTGTCATTCGCTATTTCGATGGGATTGCGAATGACAGGTACCTGATTTGGAACTATCTCTTCCATTTCTTCTTGAGACAATTGCGGAGGAATTGCGGTTCCCACAATTACTTGAGGTATAGAGGGTTGGTTAAAGAGACGTTTCTTGGCTCTATTTCTGGCCCTAAGTAATCTCTCAGGCTCAGGATTGAACTCTAGATCACTACTTGAAGGCTCACTCATAAACTAACCCAATAGTACCTGCAAAAGAAATGAAACAGATCAGCTTCAATAGGCAATAAACTTGGTGTTTCAAACTTAACAAACTTCGTTTTCACTTAAATAAATCCCCGGCAGCGGCGCCAAAAACTTGTTGCGTGCTCAATGTGTTAAAATAAATAAGCAATAAGGCAGAGAGAGCACTCAGAACATGCAAGCATACATGGTCTTATAGCAAGTAGTAAGTATATTTCATTCGTTTTCCCACAGAGATTTATTATAAGCTATTCATGAAGTGTAAAGTTAAGAAAGAAGGGGTGGATTTGATGGGGTAGAATTGGTTTTTAATTGTCTATTTCCTACTGAATACGAAGAGGGTAGCAACACAAACAAGTGCAAGTCAAAGCTAAACTCAAATGAGAAGAGACGAGATTAATAAATGAAGACAAAAACAGCTAGACAGAATTGTAACTTAGCAGAATTGCGGAAACAACAATTCTTCCGCAATTTTAGTAACAGCGAAAGTGTGTAAAATGATGAGTTAAGGGCTACTAACGACTATCCTATAGGCTTTTTCATACGATTCTCAAGCACTGGATCAACTCTCTATGCATCAAACTATCTCATTCTCATGTATCTTCCGATTTCATGCATTAGATTCTTTAGTTTACTCATGTCCAAGTAAGGTCTTAAGCATCTCGTTAAGGCAGAAAAATATGGTTTGTACTAGGGAAACGCCTATTCCTAGGTCGTTTCCTGGTTACCTTGAAAGGCTAGCATGATAGTATGACTCTGAACTCTTACTCCTTCCAGAGGTTAGGAGTTCTTTGGACAAAATGGATGGCCAATCGAAATTGCCCGTGGGATGAAGCTTACATACAATCAATGCTTCGAGAGCTATCCTACATGCTTGGTTCACGTTTTTTAGCCTATAGTGTTGTCATTAGCATGCCCCTAAGTGATTTAGCTACTCATGGATGTAAACAGAACAGAAGCAAGAGAAGAAGTAGACATGTTTAGACGGAATTTAAAGACAAAACAGTAAGGGAAAGCAGTAGAATGTAAAGGCAAGAAACTGTGAAATGAAGAATTGAGATTTGATTACTTGATTGTTTGATTGACAAAGAAAAGCTTTAAAGCAAATAACAGGAAGACAGAACACAACGAAATAGTCTAAACTAGCTACTAGAAAAGAAACAGCAACAAGACAAAGCTGGAAAATGGAAATGAAGAGCAGAAAGCAGTAAAACAAGCTCGAATGTCTCGTTGCAGTCGCCTCGAATGAAGGATGAGGAAGGTCAGCCTTGCTTGGATGAATCCAATCAGGAGAGAAGAAGAATCTCCTCTCCTTCCTATCAGATTATCGATTCCAACAACTGAGCTTCGCAAACCAGCAGACGGCAAAGGAAAACAGGAGAAAAAATGGACTGCGAGAAGACTTCTACGCTTTCGGATGATGTTTGAACCCTCGACTTTGACCCCTATTTATAGTAATCTGCAGGTGCATTTGGGCCAAGGAGAACCATCAATCTTCAACGTCGTACTTCAGAATGGATGGAGGAGAAAGAACGAATCCCTGAAATCACGGAAATTAACAGAAAAAGATCAGTCAACTTACGGTTTTCACTTGAAACATTGCGGTGTCCGCAATGTTTCCGCAATGCTATCGCAATGCTTGTTTTTCATTCTTTTCCTTCGGTTTTCAACCCTTTTCTTTCCTACTGTACTTAAGTCCTAATTTAGCTACCTTCTTCTAATTCTCATATTTAAGCATAGGTTTAGGCTAAATGCTATCAAAAACACCTAAGAGTGAACATCTTTCTAAGATAATTAAGTCCTAAAAAGGTCACTTTTGGAGACGTAACAGTCCCCCTCGTGGAAAGTCTTCAACCGGTGCCCATTCACTTTTTGCACCTCATCCGAGTCCAAGCTCTGAATCTCTACACTGCCATAAGGAAAATTTTTAGTTATGGTATAAGGTCCTTTCCAACGGGAACGAAGCTTACCTGGCATGAACTTCAGACGGGACTCAAACAGCAAAACTTTCTGACCGACTTCGAAGTCTTTCTTTAAGATCCTTCGGTCATGAAACTGTTTGGACTTCTCTTTATAGATCCTAGAGTTCTCGTAGGAGTCCAAACGCAATTCCTCCAATTCCTGTAACTGAAGCAATCGTGCCTTGCCAGCTTCGTCAGAGCTCATGTTACACTTCTTGATCGCCCAGAATGCTTTGTGCTCAATCTCCACGGGTAAGTGGCATGCCTTACCAAAAACCAACCGGTATGGGGACATACCGATAGGGGTTTTGTAGGCGGTGCGGTAGGCCCACAAAGCATCTTGCAAACGAGCGCTCCAATCCTTCCTACTCGGTCTCACGGTTTTCTCCAGAATTGACTTTACCTCTCTGTTGGAGACCTCGGCTTGCCCATTGGCTTGAGGATGGTAGGCGGTGGACACGCGATGATGCACACCATACTTCCTCAGCAGAGCCTCCACAGATCGGTTGCAAAAATGAGTCCCCTGGTCACTGATTATAGCTCGTGGGATTCCAAACCTAGTAAAAATATGAGACTGAACGAACCTAACAACAGAATTAGCATCGTTAGTCTTCGTGGCTTTCGCCTCAACCCACTTTGAAACATAATCAACAGCCAGCAATATATAAGAAAAACCACAAGAAGGCGGGAAGGGTCCCATAAAATCCATGCCCCAAACGTCAAAGATTTCACAGACTAAGACAGAGGTTTGAGGCATTTCATTTCTACCAGATATCGACCCTATTCTTTGACATCTATTGCAGGTTTTACAAAATTCATACGAATCTTTAAACAGGGAAGTCAAGTAAAACCCACTATCTAAAACTTTCCTTGCTGTCCTCCTAGGCCCAAAATGTCCCCCACATGCATAGTCATGACAAAAAGTAAGAATAGATGCATGCTCATTCTCAGGGACACATCTCCTAATTATCTGATTAGAACAGAACTTCCATAAATGGGGATCCTCCCACACATAGTACTTAGCGTCGCTTTTCAGCTTCACTTTCCTAGCATAAGAGAAACCAGAAGGAAAATTACCTGTGACCAAGTAATTTACCATATCAGCATACCAAGGAAGGACTGTATCAAGTCTGAAGAGTGTCTCATCGGGGAAATCTTCATTCAGAGGCATGAGGTCTTCCTTTCTGACCAAGCGGCTCAGATGGTCGGCTACCGGGTTTTCTGCTCCTCTCCTATCCTTGATCTTCACATCGAAGTACTGGAGGAGCAAAATCCACCGAAGTAGCCTCGGTTTCGCGTCCTTCTTGGTCATCAGGTACCGAACAGCTGCGTGATCAGAGAAAACAGTTACTTGAGAGCCAATAATATAAGGACGAAACTTATCAAGCGCAAATACAATAGAAAGAAGTTCTTTTTCTGTTGTCGTGTAATTGCACTGCGCTGGATTAAGCGTCCTGGAGGCATAGTAAATGACACGGCTCTTGTTGTCGATCCTCTGACCAAGCACGGCTTCCAAGGCATAGTTGCTGGCGTCGCACATAATCTCGAAAGGCAAGTCCCACTGGGGTGGGTGTATGATGGGCGCGCTCGTCAAACTATCCTTGAGCAAATCGAAGGCTTTTCTGCACTCCTCCCCAAAATCAAACGTGACATCCTTCTGAAGGAGGTACGTCATAGGCATGGCAACCTTGGAGAAGTCCTGGATAAACCTGCGATAAAACCCTGCATGGCCAAGAAAAGACCGAACCTCCCTAACATTCGTTGGGTATGGCAGATTAGAGATAACATCGATTTTAGCCTTATCTACCTCTATACCCTTAGCAGAAACCACATGCCCTAAAACGATACCTTGACTAGCCATAAAATGACATTTTTCAAAATTCACCACAAGGTTCATTTCAATACATCTTTTCAGGCCATGCGATAAATTAATTAAACAGTCATCGAAGGAATTGCCATAAACTGTAAAATCATCCATGAACACTTCAATGCATTTTTCAACAAACTCAGAAAAAATACTCATCATGCATCTCTGAAATGTACCAGGGGCGTTACAAAGCCCAAAAGGCATCCTTCTAAATGCAAATGTGCCAAAGGGGCACGTGAACGTTGTTTTCTCTTGGTCTTCTATGGCTATGGGGATTTGGTAAAAGCCAGAGAAACCATCGAGAAAACAAAAGAATGGCTTCCCAGCTAAGCGCTCCACCATCTGATCAATAAAAGGAATGGGAAAATGGTCCTTCCTAGTGACCTCATTAAGCTTCCTAAAGTCTATGCACATTCTCCATCCATTTTGAATTCTTTTGGGCACTAATTCATTTTTCTCATTCCTAACCACAGTTATGCCAGTTTTCTTGGGAACGACATGAATAGGACTGACCCACTTACTATCTGAGATAGGATAGATGATACCTGCTTCGAGGAGTTTGAGAATCTCAGAAACTACTACCTCCTTCATCGCGGGATTGAGCCTCCTTTGGGGCTCTCGTGAAGGTTTCGCTCCATCCTCGAGCAGGATTCTGTGCATGCACGTAGCTGGACTTAGCCCATGTAAATCTGCTAATGTCCATCCAATCGCCAGCTTGTGCTCTTTAAGAACTTCCATTAACTTCCCTTCCTGAGCCGGTATAAGGTCCTTCGCTATGATGACTGGCAACATCTCATCATCCCCCAAATACGCGTATTTGAGATGATCAGGTAAGTCTTTCAACTCCAATTTAGGTGCCTGCAAAGTAGAGGGGAGCATCTTAACACGATTCTGAACAGTTGCCAAAGAAGAGACAGTTGAATCACAAGGTTCAGACATGGATGGTTCATGCATATCAGATTCATCAAAAAGATCAGTCATAAACAATGGGTCATCCCCATCTCTATCAGACATGCATTCATCCTGAACTAACGATTCAACTGTATCTACTTGACAAAGAGAGTGGACGCTCTCATCATGCTCCAACTCATTAGACACATCAACCTCAACAACTTGTCCACGATACTCAACAGATAAAGTGCCCTTATCTACATTTATCTTAGTCTTAGCAGTTTTCATAAAGGGCCTACCTAATAAGATCGACGCATACGAAGAAGCAGAATTTCCATCCATTTTCAGAATATAAAAATCCACAGGAAAAATCAGCCCATTAACATTCACTAATACATCTTCCACTACTCCTAAAGGATGCACGAAAGACCTATCAGCAAGTTGTATAACAACACCAGTTTCCTGTATTTCTTTTAAATTCAAATCCTGATAAACAGAGTGAGCCATGACACTAATGGAGGCTCCTAGATCTAGCATAACTCTTCTAATTTTCTTACCTCCAATAGTACAAGGGAGAGAAAAAATACCTGGATCGTCGCATTTTTCTGGTAAGTCCTTTGTGATCAAAGCGGAAACGTTCTTACTTACCACGACGCATTCTTTCTCTTTTGTCTTCCTCTTGTTGGTGCATAAGTCCTTCAGGAACTTAGCGTACCTTGGGATTTGCTTGATGGCATCCAACAGAATGATGTTGATCTCTACCTTCCTGAATGTGTCTAGGAACTCCTCCTCGTAGTTCTCCTTGGGCGGTCTTGCTAACCTGCTAGGAAAAGGAGCCTTAGGCACATAAACTCTAGTGCACGTAGGATCGAAATTTACCCCATGCCACCGTGGTTCGGGATTTTCTGTCTGTGGCTCGATGTGGCCATGATCGACTTCCACCGGCGGGGTACTCGTGGGAAGATGCTTCCCACTTCTCAAGGTGATGGCACTAGTGTTCTCCGCGTGCTGATGCTCCATCACTGTCACCTTCTCGGCCATCTGAGACATTTCCTTGCCCAGATCTTGCACCATCATTCCAAAACCGTCCAGTCTTTCCCGAGTGTCGTCCTGAAATTTCCGGTTAGCTGAAACAAAATCTTGCAAAAATTTTTCAAAATAATTACCTGAAAATGATGTCTGAGCTTGCACAGAAGCTTGAGAAACATTTTCCGCTAACCGGACCATTGCATTGCCTATTTCTGACACTCGAGCATTAAGCGCGTTTAACTCAACTGAGAAACGGTCTTGCTCACCCCCTTTACCTTCGTAATGATGCGAATTTCCAGCCATATTCGAGATTAGTTGTCTTGCTTCTTCAGGTGTTTTATCCATGAGTGAACCTCCACTGGCAGCATCAATAAACTGCCGAACACGTGGGAGCAAGCCATCACAAAAATGCTGAATGAGGAGTTGATCGGTTATTTGATGGTTAGGACAACTCTCGCACAAACGATTAAACCTTTCCCAACAATCATAAAGGCTCTCTCCTTCTGCTTGAATGATACCGCATATTTGCTTCCTGAGGGAGGCAACCTTCGAAGGGGGAAAATACTTATCTAAGAACATTCCCTGCATCTTCTTCCAGGTGGTGATGGACCCAGGTGGAAGGTAATACATCCAATCCTTCGCCCGATCCTTTAAAGTGGAGGGGAATGCCCTTAGAAAAAGCTGAGCTTCAGTTGCATTATCGGTCCTCATTGACGAACACACCATCTTGAAGGCTTTGAGGTGTCTGATGGGATCCTCATCTGCGTTACCAAAGAAAGAAGGAAGTGAGTTGATTAGACTAGCCTTGAGTTCAAAGTTACCTGCTGATACCAGATACAATATACTCGATGAATTCCGGTCTAGACCAGCTGCGGCAAGTTGCCTCAAGGTCCCTTGTTGCTCAAAATTACCCACGACCTTCATCTTGGCGCTTTCTTTTGGATTTTCAGGGAATCACTGCGCTAAAAAAAAAAACTCAAACAAAACGGGTAAAATAATACAAAAGAATTAAACTGTACAAAAAGTAAAGAACTTTTTTTTTTTTTTTAAACTAACAAACTAAACTTAACTAAACGAAATTAAACTTAGTTCCCCGGCAACGGCGCCAATTTTGGTAGACGTACTTTATGTGGTACTCCAAATTCAAGCTGTCGAGGCTTGCCAAAATACAATTTATAAACCCGATGTACACCGAGCTATTTGAAGCTTAGTGGTAACGGGGTCGATCCACAGGGAAATAAGAAATCTAATTTAACTAAGCCTAATTTGCTAGAGATAAAAAGTATGCACAAATTAAAATAAAAGAATGGTAATTTGGTTTGGGGGGAAGGGAGCTCCTAATATGCTAGCTAACGGAAAATTAAAGGACAACGTCCAAAAATTAAACGGTCGTGCTTAACTTCGAGAAGAGGGATTGATCGTTATGGATGTTCGGATCATCGATACAATTTACTCGCTAGCCATGTTCATGTACACAATTCATTTAGCTATTTCTAACTCAAATGACCCAAAGATATGATTAGAAATGTGCAATCCTAATCGTTCTTGGCCAACAATCCATTCAAGGTCGCGACCCCTAAATCGACTATAAGCTAGTAACGGGAACATTGTGACGGCTTAATCCTAAGACTAACCCGGTTTCTCTCTCGCCTAAAGCCTAACATGAAAACGTTAATTAATTCAGAATACCAACTGTCACCTTGGAATGAATCAATTAGCCATGCTTAAGCCCGTGCTACCTAGCGGTTTGGGAAATTATACGTCCCAACCTTTAGCCCTCTATCATGCATAGGAATTAGAGCGTCAATCTAATTTAGCCACACATAAAAGAATTGGAATAAGAACAAGCAAGAGATGCAAGAAACATGCTTATTATCTCAACATTTACAAAGGGGCAAAACCTCCCCAAACATCCAAAACTTACAAAACCATACTCAAAATTAAGCACTAACCTTAGATTAGCCTTCCATGGAGGATAAATAAATCAAATCCCCCATGGAAGAGCTTAGTAGCATACAAAGAGGAGAAGAAGAAGCTAAAAAATGGTGGAAGTTGGCGTAGACCCGAGAGGAAGAAGAAGATAAAAAGTTAGAATCAAAATCAGGCAAAAATAGGCGTTTTCACGCCCTTCACACGTCGGAGCGTCGAGACGCTAGGCAAGCGTCTCGACGTTGTGCCCTAAGTTGGCTGCCGCGTGCGCGCGCGGGCGTCGAGACGCTCGGACAGCGTCTCGACGCTTTCGCGCGTCCATCTGGAAATAAGTCGGGCTGGCGTCGAGACCCTCGGGCGACGTCTCGACGCTGTCGCGCGCTTTGTCTTCGGTAGGCAGTCGGGGCAGCGTCGAGACCCTCGAGCAGCGTCTCGACGTTGGGGCGCGCGCGTGCGTCGGATGGTGTCGGGGCGGCGTCTCGTCACTGGCAGCGTCGAGCTAGCGTCTCGACGCTGCCGCCCATGCAAGTGTGCTCTCGGGTTTTTGATGCCAAAATTTGTATCTTCAAGGCAATTTTTGCCATCTCTTGGATTCTTTAAGCTCTTTCACTCCCGATGCATCTATGAAGCTCTAAAACGACACTTTAAGCCCCGAAATGTGTCTTTGGACTTCCCGAGCTCTCCACCATGAAATCACCTACAAGGAAGCATTTTAATCAATATATGTCATGGTTTTAGCCAGAATTAGGGACATAAAGATAACTCTATTTTGGAGCTATCAAACTTCATCTTCTTCCTCTCGGTTTTCTTCTCTCTTTAGCTTAGCTCCGCCATTTGTGGCATGTTTTGGAGCTTTTAACTTGTAATAGGATAGAGATGACTTCCATGGCCTCCGTTGGAGCGGTGGTGACAATCCGTCCCATGGACGGCTAAGGTATTGTGAACGATTTGGGATAATTTGAGGGATTATTTGTTAGATTTCTATGCTTTGATAATCCATGCTTTAAATTTCAACTTGGTTTCTGATTTGTATGCATTTATTGTTCTTACTTCATCCTATGCATGCGTTAGATTTCGCCGACTGACAATCGCGTTTTCTAGCTTATGTTAGCGTTAAAGAGTAGCGATGCCGTGTCTCTCACTATTCGACTAGTAAAACAGAACAATGAAAATAAATCGGAGTATCAAGTCATGCATGATAGTTGTTGGTTACATTCAGCATTGGCGGGTAGCCAGTTAACAATTTGATTACGTGGTCGAATGTCCGTCGCGGTATGTTAGTGACTGTTTAGAGTCAATTTGGGGCTGATCACCCTAATGAAACTTTAAATAATGTTTAATTGGATCTTCTGATTTGGTTAATTACTATGGAGCCGGTTACACTAGGGGTTTCCCGGGTATCTGACCGCGTGTATTACAAACTGTTAGCCTTACGATTGTATTAAATGATAAGTTGTAGAATGTCTAACAAAGAAATCCCGAAAATCCCCAAACCGTGCACTCGTCATTCTCTCTCTCTTTTAATTTTCCGTTAGCGATTAATTCCTTTATTTGCATGCTTATACTCCCCCTCGTTACAAAAACCCAACTGATCAATTAATTTCAATTCCAATTTAATTTCAATCACGCCCTTCTCCGTGGATCGACCCTGTTACAACTAGCTGCAAAGCTTTGGTTAATAGGCTTATAAATTGTATTTTGGCGGGTCTCGACAACCCGAATTTATAGCAAGACATTAAAAAAAAAAAAACCTGTTGCCAAAATTGGCGCCGTTGCCGGGGAAGGGCAAAAATTGATTGAAATCATGTTTGAATTTGAATTTGGTTGATTGGTTGTGTGCTAAAATTTTTTTCCGTTTGTAGTTTGTATGTTTAAAATTTTGTTTGTGTATGACCCGTTCTTCTGAGATTAGTGGATTGCAGTTTACACCTAAGATCGAAAGAGAAGAGTGGCGGTTAAGAAGAGAGGCTCGGGAGGGGCAGAGATTGTTTGAAGAAGAAGGCGATCCCTTCTTTGGTGACGAGATGGCGCAAGGAGAAGCGCCAAGGACGCTGAAACAGCTGGCAGCGCTAGATTTAATTTGCAAGCCCTGTGCATCAACTACCCTGTGGTAGCAGGTAATTTTGAATTAAAATCCGGTTTAATTCACCAGTTGCCTTCTTTCCATGGCAATGCAGGCGAGGATGCAAACAAGCATTTGATGGAGTTTCATTGCGTCTGTGCGGGGATGAAGCCCGCAGGAGTGACGGAGGAGCAGCTGAATTTGAGGGCATTCCCCTTTACGCTTAAGGATAAAGCCAAGGATTGGTTTTATTATTTGCCCTCCGGATCGATTACGACGTGGCAGGACATGAAGAGGGTTTTCCTAGAGAAGTATTTCCCTGCGTCCCTTGCCACAACACTGAGGAAGAGAATTTATGGGATCACTCAAGACGTGGGTGAGTCCCTGCATGAGTACTGGGAACGCTTTGGGCGCCTGTGCGCAAGCTTCCTGCATCATCAGATTGCCGATCAGCTCCTGATCCAGTATTTTTATGAGGGTATGACGCCTCATGATCGGTAGATGATCGACGCAGCGAGCGGTGGGGCTCTGATTGACAAGACCCCGGTTGAGGCCAAGCAGTTAACTGCAAACATGGCGGCCAACTCGCAGCAGTTTGGTATTCGTGGGCAGGGGCAAGTTCACAGTATGACCCAGAGCCATGAGATGGGGCAAGTTCACAGTATGACCCAGAGCCATGAGATGACAGAGATGAAGGCCCAGGTGGCCGAGATTGGAAATTTATTGAAAAAATTTGTCGGAGGAAGCCGAGAGGAGGAGGTGAACGCAATCGAGGGATATGCTTCCAACCCAAGGAAGTATGATCCTTACTCGAACACATACAACCCCGGTTGGCGCGACCACCCCAATTTCATCTATGGGAATAGGGAAGGACAACAACGCTTCCAAGGCCAGTCCCATGATAGGCCTAATACTTCCACCCAAGCTCAAGCCTCGAGCTCCTCCAGTTCATTGGAAGAGATGGTTCGAACCATCGTGACGTCGACCAACCAATTTCAGAAAGAAGCTCGAGAAGAGCTAAACACACACAAAGCCGAGCTGCAAAATTTGAACAAGCAGCTGACGCAAATGGCGGTGTCGATAAGCAAAATAGAGAGCAAGAGCTTTGGGAAGCTTCCTTCCCAAACCACGGTGAACTCATGTGAGAACGTGAGTGCAATCCAGCTGAGGAGTGGGAAATCAGTTCCCTCCAGAGCCGTGAAGGAAGCCAAGGACAGTTTGAATGAGTCCTCCCCGATTGCTCCGAAGAATCTGAATGATGTTGAGAAAGAAGAAGTGAATGTGCAAGAGAATGTCGCCAAAGCACCCTTCCCTAGTAGGCTTGCGAAGCCTACTGTGGAGACCGAAGACGAGGATGTCTTGAGAACCTTCCAGAAGGTGATGGTGAACATACCGCTTCTTGAGGCAGTGAGCCAAGTGCCTAAATATGCCAAATTCCTCAAGAGCTGGTACACGAAGAAGAGAAAGTCCAGAGGGACTGAAAAGAGAAAGGAGAATGTCTCTGCGATCCTCCCAGGTACGTTGCCCGCCAAGTGCAACGACCCAGGTACGTTTACTATCTCTTGCATGATAGGTAGTAAAACTGTAAAAAATGCCATGCTTGATCTTGGAGCTTCTGTGAACGTTATGTCTTATGCTTTATTTCTTGAACTGAACTTAAATGAATTGCATGAGTGTGACGCGGTTGTCCAGTTAGTTAACGGGTCGAGTATATTTCCTAGAGGGAAGGTTGAGGATGTTCTCGTGAGAGTGGGTGAGATGATGTTCCCTGCTGATTTTCTTGTGCTTGATATGAATGAAAAATCTTTGCATGCTTCGTCCTCTATGTTGTTAGGACGCCCTTTTCTTAAGACCGCTAAGGTCAAAATTGATGTGTTCAAGGGTGTAATTTGCTTAGAGTTTGATGATACAGTGCATGAGTTTTCGTTATTTGAAAAGAAGTCTGTTGAGAATGTATCTTGTGTTGAGTATGTCGAGAATGAGAGTCTTACCTCGCGCTTGAGGGATGATTCTCATGTCTCAGTAAAAAAATCTGATTTGAATTTGATTGAAGTTGATGCTTTTTTTTGCACTAATAAATGTGATATTCACGTGCTTAAGGCACGAAGAGTGCAAAAAGTTTTGAATGATGATTGCAGGTGTAGTGTAGAAGAGGACAAGACTGGAACGTCCCCCGCACTATCAGAATATGGATGAGTCATTGGAGAGAATTCAGTCGAGCAAACGACTTTAAAAATTCTGCGCTTCTCGGAGGCACCCGAGTGATGAAATGTCTTTCTGTCTTAGTTTAGTTGCTGTTTTTTGTTGTGTTCAGTTTAATTTAGCCTTATGTAGCTTGCTGTTTTTTGTTAGGAATCGAGGAAGTTGAGGAAAATTTTGGGCTTCGATGATGAACGCGCCGCTTCCTTTCCCTCGCCAACTTCGCAAAGAGTCAGGGAACTGTAGTTTTTTTTTTTTCTTCCCTTTAAGTTTGTGTATCTGACTAAGTGGCATTGAGGACAATGCCAACTTTTGAAGTTGGGGGTGGAGTTTGTGGACGAGCATGTGTAGTCGGTTGAGCAGTGCTAATTTAGAATATTGAAGTGCTTGAGACTCTGTTTACAGTTTTCTAACTATGATAATCTAGGAAATGCATGTTGGAAATCTGAGCACGTACATAATCTAGTTTTTGCATGATGAGTTTTGCATTTATTAGGTTCATGTCAAAAATTTTAAATTTTTTTCTGTTGCTCCCTTGCATCTATCGAGCACTTAGCAACCTCATCTTAGATTCCGTTGGTTTAGTCAATCGCATGTAGCATTAATTCTTGTTGTCACCCCGAAAGGCACCCTTAGGTAGCTTGTTGCATGAGAGTTAGCTTACGCTAAGCCTAAAGTAAAAAAAAAAATAGAAAAGCATGTTGGTTAGAAAATTCTCTCGAGGCGCTCCTCCTTCTTATTGGTGCACCTAAGAAGTGAGCGTTAGTCCTTAAAAACGTGAAGTTTATGCATGAATTTGACGTGTTAGGCAACTCGAGGTTGAAAAGAAAAAGAGAACAAATGGTTGGGTTCAAAGAACCTTAATAAGGGGTACAAAGTACTCGTGAAAAGAAAAAGGAATGAGAAAATATTTAGGTCTCTTAGTTATCTACGCTCTCTCGTGTAAGTCAAGTGTAGACTGTTCTTAAACGCTAGAAGTAGGGGGAATACGGGATGATTTGTTGCATGTGGTTTTTCCAGGCTTATGTGGGTTTAGGATAGGTTGGCTAGCACACACACACGTTAGGGAGCGATAGTTAATTTTTGATATGGTCGTAGTAAATGCATGCACAGATTGCTTTTATGATTATGTTGTGTTTGAATTTGTAAAATGCATTGAGATTTGAGTTAGTAGCATGTAAGCTTGTCCTTAGAGTCAATTTCTTTATTAGCCTTGCTCGAGGACTAGTGTTGCGTGCTCAATGTGTAAAAGAAATAAGCAACAAGAGAGAGAGAGCACTCAGAACATGCAAGCATACATGATCTTGTAGCAAGTAGTAAGTATTTTTTCATTCGTTTTCCCACAGAGACTTATTATTAGTTACTCGCGAAGTGTGTTGTTAAGCAAGAATGGGTGGATTTGATGGGGTAAATTTGGTTTTTAATTGCCTAATTACTAATGAATATATTAAGGATAGCAACATGAACAAGTGCAAGTCAATGATAAACTTAAATGTAAAGAGAAGAGAATAATAAACGAAGAGAAAAATGGCTAAGCAGAATTTGAAACTTAATAGAATTGCCAGAACAGCAATTCTACCGCAATGTTACTAGCAGCGAAAGTGTGTAAAATGGAGAAACAAGGGCTACTAACGACTCCTCTATAGGCATTTTCACACGATTCTCAAGCATTGGATCAACTCACTATGCATCAAACTAACTCATTCTCATGTATCTTCCGATTTCATGCATTAGATTCTTTAGTTTACTCATGTCCAAGTAAGGTCTTAAGCATCTTGTTAAAGCAGTAAGTTATGATTTGTACTAGGAAAACGCCTATTCCTAGGTCGTTTTCTGGCTACCTTGAGAGGCTAGCATGAGTGTATGACTCTGAACTCTTACTCCTTCCAGAGGTTAGGAGTTCTTTGGACAAAATGGATGGCCAATCGAAATTGCCCGTGGGATGAAGCTTACATACAATCAATGCATTCGAGAGCTATCCTACATGCTTGGTTCACGTGTTTTAGCTTATAGAATTGTCATTAGTATGCCCCTATGTGACTTAGCTACTCATGGATGTAGAGAGAACGGAAATAATAGATGAAGTAGACATGCTTAGAAGGAAATTAAAGACAAAACAGCAAGGAAAAACAGTAGACAGCAAAGACAAAGACCATGAAATAACGAAGTGTGCTTTTGATTTATCAAGTGCTTGAACGAAACAAATGGAAACTCAGAGTTCTAAAGTAAAGACAGAAAGCTACGAAAAGGAATGGATTAACTAATGGAAAAGAAATAACAACAAAATAGTGCTGGAAATGAAAAGAAAAGACAGAAAGCAAGTAAAGTGAGCTTGAACGCCTCGTCGCAAACGCCTCGGCTGAAGGGTGAGAAAGGTAAGCCTTGCTTGGATGAATCCAATCAGGAGAGAAGATGAATCTTCTCTCCTTCCTATCAGATTGTCGACTTCAACAGCTGAACCTCTCAAACCAACAGACGGAGAAGAAAATGGATGGAAAAGACTGCGCTGCGAAGAGACTTCTACGCTTTCGGATGATGATTAAACCTTCCTCTTTGACCTCCTTTTATAGTGTTCTGCAGGTGCGATTGGGCCAAGGAGAACCATCCATCCTCAACGTCGTACTTCAAAATGGATGGAGGAGAAAGAACGAATCCCTGAAATATCGGATTACAACAGAAAAAGGTTAGCCAACTTACGGATTTCACTTAAAACATTGCGGTTTTAGCAATGTTTCCGCAATGCTTCCGCAATGCACAATTTTCATTCTTCTAACTTCGTTTTTCATTCTTTTTCTCTCCTTTTGCACACAAGTCCTAATTTAGCTTTCTTCTTCTAATTCTCATATATAAGCATAGGTTTAAGCTAAATTCTATCAAAAACACCTAAGAGTGTACATCTTTCTAAGATAAATAAGTCCTAAAAAGGTCACTTTTGAAGACGTAACACACCCCCAAACTTAAGGTTTTGCTTGTCCTCGAGCAATCTAAGGACTTGCTTAGGCTGTTTTTTTATCCTCTTTAACCACTTGCTGACTCCCCTACATTCCTATCTATAGCAGTGTTGTCCTGTGACACACTTCTAAGTTTACAACTACCCTCTTACTTTGCTTCTTCTGACTTCGCATGCCTAAAGCTCCTACTGTTTCATTAACCCCTTACAGCTGATCTACTTGCTTCTGTCATATCGTGCCACTATCCCTAAAGTTTCAAATTCTACCTAGCTTTACCCCAGACTCAGTACATGCTTCTAGTTTTTACTTTTGAGCTACCTAGGATTCCTTAGAGTCATGCCAGTCTTAGTATTAACAGTGACAGTAGTACTTTTAGAGAACAACCTAAACCCTGGCATCACTACATTGGACATACATTCATCTCCCTAAACAACCCTACAAGCTACAACTTTGTGCTCAGCTAATTGAGGATCAGAGTTCTTTTTATTCAGGACATCTAAGCCACAAAGTTGCAACTCCTAGGCATACATTCTTCTTCCCTATTTCTTCCTTTTTTCTTTCTTACTTTGGTGGAGCCTCTCCTTTGGTTGCCTTTTGATGCAATGCCACTTGTGGGTTACACACTTGGCACTGATTACTCAGCAACTTTAAGAGAGACACCCCTCTTTTTTCTATTTTTCATTTTTTTTTTTCAGCTCATCATTTTTTTTTTGTAAAGGAGAAGAAGAATGCTTATGCTTTAAGGGAGAGAGGAATGTTCCTAGGCCTAGGGTGGCCTCCCCCAAACTTAAACTACTCATTGTCCCCAATGAGTGTCTGAGGTGGCACACCCCCAAACTTGTCCTAGAAGCATCTAGTCTAGGGTAAAACAAAGAGAATCTAAAAGCCCTAGGCATAGACAGAAAATTCTAAAAGCAAACATCACAGTAGCAGAAATTCATAAAAACAGGCAGGTAAGGACTTAAAGCTATGCATGCTGAGCACTTTTACGAGGTTAATTTAAACTATCAAAGGTGTCCTATGACACTCATCCAACATGCTTTTAGATAAGCTATATAAGGTAGTCAAGATAGCAGCAAAAGACAAAATTTAAACAGAACCAGCCTAGCTTAAACAGTCAGTCAAAAACATGCATTTACTAATAAAAATTGCGGTTTCCGCAATTATTTCGCAATGGATACAGGGCAGATATATCAGTGATCAAGGCCCCTATGCATGCTCTTTCCAGTCATTTAAGCTATACAAAAAGGAAACTAAACTAATCTACCTATTCAGATACCATCAGACTACACTAAACAACTTTAAACACTAAAACTTAAAGAACTAAAACAGATCAAAATATTAACTCAAAACAGCCAAATTCACATGGTTCAACGAAAAGCAGTTTGATTTTTTTTTCTTTAAGGGAACAGCAATACTCCCTGGAGTGCTAATCAGCCTAGCACTCAGATGTCTTCCTCATCATCATCCTTCCTTGGTCTTGGAGGCGCCCATGGTGTCAGTAGGTCCGTGGGGAACTCAGGAAAGATGCAGCCCAATTGGTCTGCCACATCTTTATCCCTTGCCTGCGCATATGTGGCCCACTGAGCCATCTTCTTCTGCAGGTCCATCAGACAGACCATTGACAGAGACTGAGCAGCAGCCAGGCCATCCAGCTCGAACTCCATGTTCCCCTTCCTTCGAATCCTCAAGGCAGTAGGCAACTCCAGGTGCCCCGTGTAGGCCAGCTGCCTTTCCATCCGCTCGATTCGTACCCCTGCACGTAAGCAAAGCTTAGTGATTGTATTGGGAAAGAAAAGTGGACCCTTACCCTTTTTGGCGCAGTCAGCGATTGAGGCTGCAATGACCTCGCCAACGTTGATTGTGAGGCCTCGCATGATCGCATAGACCAGCAGCGATCTGCTTTGGTTGATGGTGGTCTCGTGGGTCACTGGGGACAGCTTCCTCCGCACGAAGGAAAACCAGACAGCCGCCTTGGCTGTGAGGGTAGCACTCATCAGGGTGTGCTTCCCATTGTGTGAAACTGTCCACGCTGCCTCAGGTTGGCCAATGACCCGAATTGCTTCCTCCAGGACAGCTTCTGTTGGCTCATCAACGATCCTAGCATAGTCAGTGTTCTTTTGACCCTTGAGGCCATAGGCTTCATTGATTGCCTTCGCTGAGAAATCCACCTCGACTCCTCTGACCACAAATAGGCCATCCTCAGGGTTCATCAAATTGGCGTAGAAATCATACACCATGCTGGAGTAGGCGGGGATGGGCGGTCTGCACAGCTCTTCCCAGCCATGATTTGTGATCCCTGCGCGCAAGAATTGCGGCAGGTCTGCTAGCGCGTCGAGGAATCCTTTCTCGTGCAGCAGGTCCCTCTTCCTCAGCTCAGTGCCCCTTGATTCTGCATTAAAGGACACATACCTCACAGATTGAGGCTCATCTTCGGGGTACAGCTTGGCTTTCCCCTTGTCTTTTAGTTTGGCTGATTCAGCAGCCTCGATCTTGAGCTTCTTTGGGGAAGGCTCACTACCAACCTTCTTTGATGAAGGCTCACCCCTGGCTTTCTTTTTCTTGGACTTCTTCGAAGCCTTTGGCCGTTTGGCTTTGACAACCTTGGGGGCTTTCTTTCTCAGTCTCGCCTTGGTCGTGATCTGTTGGAGGCAATCCCCCAACGTCTCATTCATCGAATCATCTCCTTCCACAGGGTTGTTGGGGCTAACCTCCCTCAAGGGAGAGAATACCTCGTCTTCCTCAGCTGCGTCATCCCCCTGCACCGATTCTTGATGGTCTGCCTCTGGAATTTCAGGTTCAGGCGTCTGGGAGATGGGTGAAGCTTCAGGGCTCTGCGGCGGTGGAGAGTTTTCAGAGCTCTGTGGCGACGGTGATGGTTCAGGGCTTCGCGCCGGTGGAGATGGCGAATGGCTTTGTCTGGCCGTCTCGTAGGATGGACGGCCACTCTCTCGACTCTCCACAGAGGGAGTCTTCTTCTTGATTGCTGCATCAGCCACAACCATACTCCACTTTCTCTTCTTGGGCGTTCCTGCAGGTTCAGATGGTCCAGCAGGAATCTCCGTCACTACCTTCCACTTCTTCTTGCGAACAGGAAGTTTGGGAAGGCGTTCAGTTCGCGCGGCCTCAGCGTCTGCCAAGGCTAGAAGTGCCTCTCTCGCAGCGATCTCAGCGTCGTCAGCCTTCTTCTTGGATGCAAATCTCTCAGCTCTCGTTAGCACCATGGTGGAGTCGTAAGAATCTGGAAAGAAGGATCACAGAGGAAGAAGGAGAGATCTTTCTTGGAGTTCAGGGAATGAAGAAAGCGTACGGATCAGAGCGCTTCTAACGGCTATAAGTAATGATGGAAATCCCAACGGCTATTTCTGATGCGGATTTCGCAAATCTACCGCAATTAAATGGCCGTTTGGAGATTTTCCTGAATTTAAATGCCAATCTTCTCTCAACTGAATCTTTGATTTGGCCCAATATCTCCCTCGATTTTTTATCTTGATTTCATCTCCTTGATTCCCTCTATCGATTCCCTATTAAAAGAAATAAAATCAACATCAAATTCGTATTTAAAATCACACAAAAATCTATACAAACAGTAACCGAAAGAATAGCAAAAAATAAACTAAGGCATTAGCCTCGCATGGACGAGCACAATAATCACTCGTCCTCTCTCGTTCTTATTTTCACGTTTCAGTCAAGAGGAAGGCCGAGAGAGTCTTCACATCTCCTTCCTCATAATAATGCTTCAATCTTGCACCATTAACCATGAACGGTTGTCGTTGCTGCAGGTTCCTAATCTCGATTGCACCATGAACAAACACGTTAGTTATCACAAAAGGACCTGACCATCTGGACTTAAGTTTGCCTGGAAATAATCTCAAACGTGAGTTAAATAACAAGACAAGCTGGGCTTTCTTAAAGTCCTTAATCCTAAGTCTACTATCATGCCAAATCTTAGTCTTTTCCTTATACATTTTTGCATTTTCATAGGACATATGTCTAAGCTCATCAAGCTCATGTAATTGCAGAGACCGCAATGTTCCCGCATCGGTCACGCAATAATTCAGTTCTTTCAAGGCCCAAAATGCTTTAATTTCCAATTCGAATGGTAAGTGACATGCTTTGCCATACACAAGTCTATAAGGAGACATACCTAGGGGTGTCTTATATGCAGTTCTATATGCCCAAAGTGCATCCTCGAGTTTAAACGACCAATCTTTTCTATTGGGTTTGACCACTTTTTCGAGTATGTTTTTAATCTCCCTATTTGAAATTTCAGCTTGTCCATTCGAATGTGGGTGATAAGGGGTGGCTACCCTATGTCTAACATTGTATTTAGCCAACACTTTCTCCATAGCTTTATTAATGAAGTGTGTCCCTTCATCACTAATTATAGCACGAGGTGTTCCAAACCTAGTAAAGATATGTCTATTAAGGAACTTAATGACTGTTTTGGCATCATTATTTGGACATGCTATGGCCTCTACCCACTTAGACACATAGTCTACAGCTACAAGTATGTAAAGGTTACCTGATGACGGGGGAAATGGCCCCATGAAGTCAATTCCCCACACATCAAAGAGCTCCAACTCTAAGATGTAAGTGAGAGGCATCTCATCCTTTCGACTAAGGTTACCTGTTCTCTGGCATTCATCACAGCTGTGTGCGTATTCGTGGGCATCCTTGAAGATCGTGGGCCAATAGTAGCCACTCTGGAACACCTTTGCAGCTGTTCTTTGGCCACCAAAGTGTCCACCATAGGGGGCTATATGGCAGTGCTGCAGCACAGACTTCGCCTCAGCAGCTGACACACACTTCCTTAGCAAACCATCTGCACATGTCTTGTAAAGTGTAGGATCATCCCATATGAACTTCCTAGCTTCATGCAGGAACCTCTTCTTTTCTTGTCCTCCCTTGAAAGTTGGTAGTACCTGCGATGCAAGGAAGTTAGCAATGTCAGCAAACCAAGGTTCCTCATCGTTATCACGATGTGCTAAAACAAAGACATGCTCATCAATAAAAGCATCAGAAATTGCGGTTTCCGCAATGTTATCGCAATTATGTTGCAATCTGGAAAGATGATCCGCAACCACATTTTCACATCCTTTCTTATCTCTAATGTCTAGATCAAATTCCTGCAGCAACAACACCCACCTAATCAACCTAGGCTTAGCATCAGCCTTCCTCATGAGGTACTTTAAGGCAGAGTGGTCAGTGTACACGATTGTCCTAGTGCCTACAATGTAATTCCTAAACTTCTCACAGGCAAACACTACAGCTAGCATCTCCTTCTCAGTGGTTGTGTAATTACATTGTGCCTCATTAAGTGTCTTACTAGCATAGTATACAGGGTGTGTTAGCTTGTCAATCTTTTGTCCTAACATAACCCCTACAGCATAGTCACTTGCATCACATAACATCTCGAATGGGAGGTCCCAATTTGGTCCTACTATAATAGGTGCTTTGACTAGTGCTTTCTTAAGGGTTTTCCAGGCTAAGAAACATTCTTTAGAGAAGATAAATGGTCTGTTCAGCTCTAGAAGCTCACACAAAGGTTTGGAGATCTTAGAAAAGTCTTTTATGAACCTTCTATAGAAACCTGAGTGTCCTAAGAAGCTTCTAATGGCTTTCACATTCTGAGGTTCCACCAACTTCTCTATTATTTCAATTTTGGCCCTATCAACCTCCACTCCTGCTCTAGACACTCTGTGACCTAGGACTATCCCCTCTTCCACCATGAAGTGGCATTTTTCCCAATTAAGGACTAGGTTGGTTGTTAAGTCTCTGAAAGTGACTTATTTAGGACCCATTTAGCTTAAGAAGATGTACACTTTTAGGTGTTTTTGATAGCATTTAGCCTAAACCTATGCTTTAACATGAGAATTAGAAGAAGGTAGCTAATTTAGGACTTATGCACAATAGGTAGAAAAAGGGTTGAAAACCGAAGGAAAAGAATGAAAAATGAGCATTGCGAATGAATTGCGAAAACATTGCGGTGACCGCAATTATTCAAGTGAAAACCGTAAGTTGACTGATCTTTTTCTGTTAATTTCCGTATTTTCAGGGATTCGTTCTTTCTCCTCCATCCATTCTGATATATGACGTTGAGGATTGATGGTTCTCCTTGGCCCAAACGCACCTGCAAACTACTATAAAAGGGGGCCAAAGTCGGAGGTTTGATCATCATCCGAAAGCGTGAAGTCGTCTAGCAGTCCATCTGTTCCACTGTTATTCCTTTGCCGTCTGTTGGTTTGCGAAGCTCAGCTGCTGGAGTCGATAATCTGATAGGAAGGAGAGTAGATTCTTCTTCTCTCCCGATTGGATTCATCCACGCAAGGCTGTCTTTTTGATCCTTCATTCGAGGCGATTGCGACGAGGCTTCAAGCACCACTTTACAAGCTTTCTGTCTTTCTTTTCTGTTTTACATTTCTGCTTCGTGCTGTCCTTTTCTTAAGTAGCTAGATTAGTTTATTTCGTTGCTTTCTCCCTTGTTGCTATTTACTTTAAAGCTTTCATCTGTTCGTCAAACAATTTCAGTAATCGAAGTACGTTTCTGCATTTCTCACTTCCCATTTCCTGCTACGGTTTTACTTCCTGTTCTAAGTTTATTCCTCTTCTAAGCATGTCTGTTTTATCGTCCATTTCTGTTCACCTTGCATCCATGAGTAGCTAAATCACCTAGGGGCATGCTAATGACAGAACTATAGGCTAAAAAAATGTGCATCAAGTATGTAGGATAGCTCTCGAATCATTGATTGTATGTAAGCTTCATCCCACGGGCAATTTCGATTGGCCATCCATTTTGTCCAAAGAACTCCTAACCTCTGGAAGGAGTAAGAGTTCAGAGTCATATAAGCATGCTAGCCTTTCATGGTAATCAGGAAACGGCCTAGGAATAGGCGTTTCCCTAGTACAAACTAAACACTCCTGCTTAAACAAGATGCTTAAGTCCTTACTTTGAAGTCGAGTAAACTTAAGACTCTAATGCATGGAATCGGACGATACTTGAGATAGAGTGAGTTTGATGTATAGAGAGTTGATCCAATGCTTGAGAATCGTAATAAAATGCCTATAGGATAGTCATTAGTAGCCCTTAATTCACCCATTTACTCAGTTTCGCTGTTATTTAATTGCGGTAACATTGCGGTCCTCGCAATTCTGCCAGATTTTCATTCTGTTTAGCTGTTTTCTTCTTCGTTTATCAATTCCATCTCTTGTCCTTTGAGTCTGATTTCAACTTTAATTCGTTTATGTTATATCCCTTTTTACATTCAGCAAAAAGTAGATAATTAAAAACCAATTTTACCCCATCAAATTCATCCCATCTTTCTTAACAATCACACTTCGCGAATAGCTAAAAATGAGTCTCTGTGGAAAAAACGAATGAAATATACTTACTACTTGCTGTGAGACCATGTATGCTTGCATGTTCTAAGTGCTCTCTCTACCCTTTTGCATATTTATCTTTACACATTGAGCACGCAACAAGTTTTTGGCGCCGCTGCCGGGGACTTATTTTAAGTGAAAACGAAGTTTGTTAAGTCTGAAACATCAAAGTATTTTCCATTGAATTTGATCCATCGTCATTTCTTTTTCAGGTACCATTTAGGGTAGTTTATGAATGAGACTCCATCTAGTGATCTAGAGTTCAACCCTGAGCCCGAGAGATTACTTAGAGCTAGGAATAGAGCCAAGAAACGTCTCTTTAAACAAACCCTTTTACCTCCAATCATTGCAGAGACTACAATTCCTCCGCAATTACCTCAAGAAGAAATGGCTGGAGTAAATCAAAACCTGGTGCCTGTCACTCGCAATCCCATTGAAATAGCGAATGACAAGGACAGCGCCATCCTTTCATATTTAGTACCTATGCCTGGGGAGCTCAACCCCAGCATAATCCGTCCTGAAATCACTGCCAACTCATTCGAGTTAAAGCCAGTGATGTTCCAAATGTTGTCCACTGTGGGACAATTCTTTGGAATAGAAAATGAGGACCCCCATAACCACCTTAGGAACTTCCTAGGAGTTAGTGACACATTCCTAATCCCTGGAGTTTCCCAAGAAGCCCTGAGGCTATATCTTTTCCCTTACTCTTTAAGGGACAAAGCCAAAACATGGTTAAATTCCTTACCCTCAGGATCTGTCCGCAATTGGACAGATTTAGCAGAAAAATTCCTAGTCAAATATTTCCCACCAGATAGGAATTCGACCTTTCGTGATGATATCATAAAATTCAAACAAGCTCCAAGTGAGTCTCTTCACGAAGCTTGGACAAGATTCAAAGACCTTCTCATTAAATGTCCACACCATGGCATTCCATGGTGTATCCAAATAGAAGTCTTCTTTAAAGGATGCAACCCCAGCACCAGACAAGTTCTAAATTCATCTGCTGGTGGTTCCATGTTGTCCAAGAGTTACAACGAAGCTTATGAGATCTTGGAGAAGATCTCAACATCTCATTGTAGGTGGTCAGACGATCCAGTAGAGCCAACTAGGGCTCAAGACAAGGATGCTCTAAGCGCCATGAGCACCCAAATAAATGCCCTGACCAACCTAGTTAAGCAAATGGCTCAGGCCAATCTCCAAACCAGTGCCAATACCGCCACAGCCATGTCAATGGGCACCCAACCAAGCCAAGGCGAGGCACTAGTCTGTGGATTCTGTGGGGAAGGGCACCCATATGAATACTGCCCTGGGAATCCATCCTCAGTCTGCTATGTAGGAAGCCAGCAGCAGCCTAGGAATAACCCCTACTCCAACACCTATAACCCTTGTTGGAGAAACCACCCTAACCTGTCATGGGGTGGCCAACAAAACACTAACCAAAATTCTAACCAACCTAGACCGAGTGGAACACCTGGTTTCACTCCCCAACATAACCAATCAATGTACCAAAAACCATACAATCAACCTGTAGGATCTTCTGTAGAAAACCTACTCAAGGAATATATAGCTAAGAATGATGCTACTCTTCAGAGCCAGCAAGCTACTCTTAGGAGCCTAGAGAACCAAATAGGCCAATTAGCCAATGAACTTAAAAGTAGGCCCCAGGGTAGACTCCCTGCTGACACCGAGGTACCAAGGAGAGATGGCAAAGAACAAGTTCAAGCAATTGAACTTAGGAGTGGAAGACCATTGGTGAGTAACACAAAAGACATACCAAAGAGAGTAGAGAACACTGAGTCTAGTGCTCCACTGGAGTCTCTGCCAAGCCAAGGTCCACCACAACCTAGCACATCAGGAGCCAGGCTAGAGCCAATTGTTGAGGACGTAGAAGAAATTCCAAGGCCTCCACCTATCCTAAGGCGTCCTGACGTGCCTGCATATGTGCCACCACCTCCATACCCTCGAAGGCTTAAGAAGAAGCAGGAACAGGAAGTTCATTTTAATAAATTTTTAGAAATACTTAAGCAAGTGCATGTTAACATTCCTTTTGTAGAGGTTTTACAGTCTATGCCTTCATATGTAAAGTTTTTGAAGGACATTATTACTAACAAAAAAATAATTGGTGAGTTTGAAACAGTAAACCTCACCGAGGAGTGCAGTGCCATCCTCCAGAACAAGCTGCCCAAGAAGGAGAAGGATCCTGGTTCCTTCACCTTACCTGTAGAACTTGGAGGCAAGCACGTGGGCAGAGCGCTTTGTGACCTGGGCGCCAGCATCAATCTCATGCCCTTGTCCCTATTCCGCCAGTTGGGAATAGGAGAAGCACGTCCAACCACAGTCACTTTACAACTAGCAGACAGATCCATTGCATATCCAGAAGGTAAGATTGAGGATATTCTAGTTAAAGTTGACAAATTCATTTTCCTTGCAGATTTCATTGTCCTGGACTATGAGGCAGACAAGGAGGTCCCCATCCTGCTAGGTAGACCATTTCTAGCCACAGGTAGGGCACTCATAGATGTTCAAAAAGGTGAGTTAACTATGAGGGTTCATGATGAAGAGGTCAAATTTAGTGTTTACAAAGCTTTAAGGTATCCCTCTGATTCTGAGTCTTGTGCTAGCATGGATGTTGTTGACTCACTAATGGAAGAACAATTAGAGCATGTACTGTTAACCAAGCATGCTAGTGAATATGTACAAGTAGATGTAGCTGACTTGAATGTATCTGACATAATGAATATGCCTGTAGATAAACCTCATCATGTATGTATGAATATAGATTTAACTGATAGAACTGTAAATCCGTTAAAACCCTCCATTGAGCATCCACCTGTTTTAGAACTGAAACCACTACCCACTCACCTCAAATATGCATATCTAGGAGATAATGATACGCTGCCTGTAATTATTTCTTCTAAGCTAAGTGAACAGCATGAGGTTGATTTAATTTTACTGCTTAAGCAACATAGGAAGGCTATAGCATGGACTATTGCTGATATTCGAGGCATTAGCCCTTCTTATTGCATGCACAAAATTATACTAGAGGAAGAGCACACACCTAGGGTAGATCACCAGCGTAGGTTAAACCCCTCTATGAAAGAGGTAGTGAAGAAAGAAATAATAAAGTGGTTAGATGCAGGAGTGATTTTCCCCATAGCTAGTAGCCAGTGGGTGAGCCCCATCCAATGTGTACCTAAAAAGGGGGGAATAACTGTGGTAGTCAATGAGAACAACGAACTGATTCCAACAAGGACTGTCACAGGGTGGAGGGTATGTATGGATTACAGAAAACTAAATAAAGAAACTAAAAAAGACCATTTCCCTATACCGTTCATTGACCAGATGCTAGACAGAATAGCTGGTAGAGCCTACTATTGTTTCTTAGATGGCTATTCAGGCTATAATCAAATTACTATAGACCCTAAGGATCAAGAGAAGACCACTTTCACTTGCCCTTTTGGAACGTTCGCCTTCCGCAGAATGCCTTTTGGCTTATGCAATGCACCGGCAACTTTCCAAAGGTGCATGATGGCAATCTTCTCTGAGTTGGATGAGTCCATGATAGAAATATTCATGGATGACTTCTCAGTCTTTGGGGATTCATTCAAAACCTGTCTAGAAAACCTAGGACAAGTCCTGGCTAGGTGTGAGGAGACCAACCTAGTCCTCAATTGGGAAAAGTGCCATTTTATGGTAGACGAAGGGATTGTCTTAGGACATAGAGTGTCAAGGGCAGGTGTAGAAGTGGATAGGGCAAAAATAGAGATCATAGAGAAGTTGGTAGAGCCCCAGAATGTCAAAGCCATTAGAAGCTTCTTAGGGCACGCTGGCTTCTATAGAAGGTTCATCAAGGACTTTTCTAAGATAGCCAAGCCTCTGTGCGAGCTTCTAGAGCTAATTAGACCATTTATCTTCTCTAAAGAATGTGTAGTAGCTTGGAAAACCCTTAAGGAAGCACTAGTCACAGCACCTATCATAGTCGGACCAAATTGGGATCTCCCATTTGAGATGCTATGTGATGCCAGTGACTATGCTGTAGGAGTCATGTTAGGACAGAAGATTGACAAGCTGACACACCCTGTCTATTATGCTAGCAAGACCTTGAATGAGGCTCAATGTAATTATACAACTACAGAGAAAGAGATGCTTGCTGTAGTATTTGCTTGTGAAAAATTTAGAAATTACATTGTAGGCACTAGGACCATTGTATACACTGACCATTCTGCTTTAAAATATCTTATGAGGAAGGCTGACGCTAAGCCTAGATTGATTAGATGGGTGTTATTGCTGCAGGAATTTGATTTGGACATTCGGGACAAGAAAGGTTGTGAAAATGTGGTTGCAGATCACCTGTCTCGATTGCAGCACAATTGCGAAAAAATTGCGGAGACCGCAATTTCTGATGCTTTTATAGATGAACATGTCTTTGCTTTGGCTCATCGTGATAACGATGAGGAACCTTGGTTTGCTGACATTGCTAACTTCCGTGCATCACAGGTATTGCCAGTGTTCAAGGGAGGACAAGAGAAGAAGAGGTTCCTTCATGAAGCAAGGAAATTCATCTGGGATGACCCCACACTTTACAGAACCTGTGCTGATGGGTTGTTAAGGAAGTGTGTTTCAGCTGCTGAAGCGAAGTCTGTGCTGCAGCACTGTCACTCATCTCCTTATGGTGGACACTTTGGTGGCCAAAGAACAGCTGCGAAGGTATTTCAGAGTGGCTACTATTGGCCAACAATCTTCAAGGATGCCCACAACTACGCCCACAGCTGTGATGAGTGCCAAAGGACAGGTAACCTCAGTCGCAAGGATGAGATGCCCCTCACCTACATTTTAGAGTTGGAGCTCTTTGATGTGTGGGGCATTGACTTCATGGGACTATTCCCTCCATCATCAGGTAACCTTTACATTTTGGTAGCAGTAGACTACGTGTCCAAGTGGGTAGAAGCCAAAGCATGTCCTAATAATGATGCTAAAACAGTCACTAGCTTCTTGCATAGGCACATTTTCACTAGATTTGGGACTCCTCGTGCTATCATTAGTGATGAGGGGTCACATTTCATTAATAAGGCTATGGAGAAGATATTGGCTAAATATAACATTAGACATAGGGTAGCTACTCCCTACCACCCACACTCAAATGGCCAAGCTGAAATTTCCAATAGGGAGATAAAGAACATCCTAGAAAAGGTAGTCAAACCTAATAGGAAAGACTGGTCCTTCAAGCTTGAGGATGCACTTTGGGCTTATAGGACAGCATATAAGACACCTCTAGGAATGTCCCCCTATAGGTTGGTGTATGGCAAGGTGTTGCGTGCTCAATGTGTAAAGATAATTATGCAAAAGTGTAGAGAGAGCACTTAGAACATGCAAGCATACATGGTCTCACAGCAAGTAGTAAGTATATTTCATTCGTTTTTTCCACAGAGACTCATTTTTAGCTATTCGCGAAGTGTGTTTGTTAAGAAAGATGGGATGAATTTGATGGGGTAAAGTTGGTTTTTAATTATCTACTTTTTGCTGAATGTATAAAGGGATATAACATAAACAAATGCAAGTTAAAACTAGACTTAAAAGACAAGAGATGGAATTAATAAACGAGAAAGAAAACAGCTAAACAGAATGAAAAATCTGGCAGAATTGCGAGGACCGCAATGTTTCCGCAATTAAACAGCAGTGAAAGTGTGTAAATGGGTGAATTAAGGGCTACTAATGACTATCCTATAGGCATTTTATTACGATTCTCAAGCATTGGACCAACTCTCTATACATCAAACTCACTCTATCTCAAGTATCGTCTGATTCCATGCATTAGAGTCTTAAGTTTACTCGACTTCAAAGTAAGGTCTTAAGCATCTTGTTAAAACAGGAGTGTTTAGTTTGTACTAGGGAAACGCCTATTCCTAGGCCGTTTCCTGATTACCATGAAAGGCTAGCATGATTATATGACTCTGAACTCTTACTCCTTCCAGAGGTTAGGAGTTCTTTAGACAAAATGGATGGCCAATCGAAATTGCCCGTGGGATGAAGCTTACATACAATCAATGTTCGAGTGTTAATCTGCCTACTTGATTCACGTTTTTTAGCCTATAGTTCTGTCATTAGCATGCCCCTAAGTGACTTAGCTACTCATGGATATATAGAGAACAGAAATGGTAGATAAGATAGACATGCTTAGAAGGGAAATGTGCTTAAAACAGTAAGCCAAACCCGTAGCAGAAGATGGGAAATGAGAAATGCAGAAATGAACTTTGATTACTGAAATTGTTTGTTGAACAGATAAAAGCTGTAAAGTAAATAGCAACAAGACAGAAAGCAACGAAATAAACTAATCTAGCTACTTAGGAAAAGAACAGCACGAAGCAGAATGTAAAACAGAAGAGAAAGACAGAAAAACAGTAAAGAGTTGCTGGAAAGCTTCGTGGCAGTCGCCTCGAATGAAGGGGATGAAAGATCAGCCTTGCTTGGATGAATCCAATCGAGAGAGAAGAAGAATCTTCTCTCCTTCCTATCAGATTATCGATTCCAACAGCTGAGACTCTCACTCCAACAGACGGCAAAGGAAAACAGATGGAAATGGTGGACTGCGAGAAGACTTCTGCGCTTCGAGTGATGATCAAACCTCCGACTTTGGCCCCCTTTTATAGTTGTTTGCAGGTGCGTTTGGGCCAAGGAGAACCATCAATCTTCAACGTCGTATATCAGAATGGATGGAGGAGAAAGAACGAATCCCTGAAAATACGGAAATTAACAGAAAAAGATCAGTCAACTTACGGTTTTCACTTGAATAATTGCGGTCACCGCAATGATTTCGCAATTCATTCGCAATGTTTATTTTTTCATTCTTTTCCTTCGGTTTTCAACCCTTTTTCTACCTATTGTGCATAAGTCCTAAATTAGCTACCTTCTTCTAATTCTCATGTTAAAGCATAGGTTTAGGCTAAATGCTATCAAAAACACCTAAAAGTGTACATCTTCTTAAGCTAAATGGGTCCTAAATAAGTCACTTTCAGAGACTTAACACACCCCCAAACTTAAGGCTTTGCTTGTCCTCAAGCATACTAAGGACTTACTTAGGCTGCTGTTTTATCTTCTTTAACTACTTACCGACTCCCCTATATCCCTATCTCTAGCAGTGCTGTCCTGTGACACACTTCTAAGTTTAGAACTAACCTCTTTATCAAGCTTCTTCTGACTTCACCTGCCTACTATACCTGCTGTTTTTATTAACCCCCTACTACTGATCTAGCTACTTTTATGACATCATGCCACTATCCCTAAGGTTTCAAATTCTACCAAGCTTTACTCCAGACTCAGTACATGCTTCTAGCTTTATTTTTAATGTGTCTAGGATTCCTTAGAGTCATGCCAGTCTTAGTATTAACAGTGACAGTAGTACTTTTAGAGAACAACCTAAACCCTGGCATCACTTCATTGGATAAACACTCATCTCCCTAAACAACCCTACAAGTTACAACTTTGTGCTTTAGCTAATTGAGGATCAGAGTTCTTTTTAAATAGGACATCTAAGCCACAAAGTTATAACTCCTAGGTATACATTCTTCTTCCCTATTCTTTCCTTTTTCTTACTTAGGTGGAGCCTCTCCTTTGGTTGCCTTTTGATGCAACGCCACTTGTGGGTTACACACTTGGCACTGATTACTCAGCAACCTAAGAGAAACTCCCCCCCTTTATTCTTTTTTCATTGTTTTTCAGTTCATCATCATTTTTTTTTTTAAAGGAGAAGAAGAATGCTTATGTTTCTAAGGGAGAGAGGAATGTTCCTAGGCCTAGGGTGGCCTCCCCCAAACTTCAACTACTCATTGTCCCCAATGAGTGTTTGAGGTGGCACACCCCCAAACTTGTCCTCGAAGCATCTAGTCTAAAGTAAAACAAAGAGAATCTAAAAATCCTAGGCATAGGCACAACATTCTAAAAGCAATTATTCCAGCAGCAGAAATTTTGACAAAACAGACAGTTTAAGGACTGATGGTTTATGCATGCTGAGCCCTATTCAGAGGCTAATTTAAACTAGCAAAGGGTGTCCTATGACACTCATCCAGCATGCTTGAAGATCAGCTATATAAGGTAGTCATGCTAGCAGCAAAAGATAGAATATAACCGATCACAGCCTAACTAAACAGACAGTCCAAAACATGCAATCAGTCACAAAAATTGCGGGAACCGCAATTATTTCGCAATTCAATCCGGGCAGATATAACATTGATTCAGGCCCCTAGCATGCTTTTTCCTGTAACTCATGCATCCTAAAAATAAAACTAAACTATCCTACCTATTCAGCTAACATCAGACTAGACTAAGCAAAAGAAAAAGCATAAAACTAAACATTAAAAACAGATCAAAAATTGAACACAAACAGCATAATTCACAATATCCTATCAGAAAGCAGAAAATTTGTCTTTTGTTTCTTAAGGGAATAGCAATACTCCCTTTAGTGCACTTCAAACCAGCACTCAATTCTCATCATCCTCATCTGGTTGCCTTGGTCGTGGGGGCACCCATGGAGTTAGGAGGTTGGTGGGGAAGTCCGGGAAGATGCATCCCAACTGGTCTGCAACTTCTTTGTCCCTTGCCTGCGCATAGTTGGCCCATTGAGCCAATCTTCTCTGCAAGTCCATTAAGCAGGCCATGGATAGGGACTGTTCAGCAGCCAGCCTATCCAACTCAAACTCCATATTCCCCTTTCTTCTCAGCCTCAGGTTCGCAGGCAGCTCCAAATGGCCTGTGTACGGCATCTGCTGCTCCAAGCGCTCGGTGGGAACTCCTGCAAGCAAACACAATTTGGTTATAGTGTTGGGGAAAAATAATGGCCCCTTACCTTTTCTGGCGCATTCAGCAATGGCAGCTGACATGATCTCCCCCACATTGACCGTGAGACCGCGCATGATGGCATAAACCAGCAGTGATCTACTCTGGTTGATTGTTGTCTCGTGGGTCACAGGGGACAACTTTCTCCTCACAAAGGCAAACCAAACAGCTGCCTTTGCTGTCAGATTGGCACTCATTAAGGTGTGCCTCCCATTGCGTGAGACAGTCCACGCTGCTTCAGGCTGGCCAATTGTGCGAATGGCCTCTTCCAGCACGGCCTCAGTCGGCTCATCAACTATCCGTGCATAATCTGTGTGCGTTTGGCCCTTGAGACCAAAGGCTTCATTGATGGCCTTGGCTGAGAAATCAACTTCCACCCCTCTGACCACAGTTAGGCCATCCTCAGGGCTGAGCACATTGGCGTAGAAATCGTACACCATGCTCGTGTAGGCTGGATTAGGCGGTCTGCAGAATTCCTCCCAGCCGTGGTTGATCACTCCTGCGCGCAAGAACTGCGGCAGGTCAGCGAGGCGGTCGAGGAAACCTTTCTCGTGCAACAGGTCCCTCTTCCTTAGCTCAGCACCCCTAGATTCAGCGTCAGACGAGACATACCTCACTGACTGAGGTTCGTCTTCAGGGTAGAGTTTAGCCTTCCCCTTATCTGCTGGTTTGGATGATGCAGCAGCCTCCACCTTGAGGCGTTTGAGCGAAGGCTCAGCACTCTCCTTGTCCGTCGATGGCACCTCCTTGGCCTTTTTCTTCAACTTCTTGGCCTTAACAATCTTGGCCTTCTTCTTCTTCTTGAGCCTGGCCTTGATATTGATCTGCTGGAGGCATGCCCCCAACGTTTCTTCCATAGAATCGTCCTGCTGTGCAGGCTCGGCAGGGCTATCTTCCCTCATAGGAGAAAAGACTTCGTCTTCCCCAGCATCTCCACTGCCTTGCGTGGATTCTTGATAATCTCCATAAGGAAATTCCGGATCAGGCCGTGGAGAATTATGCTCTGCTGATGGTGTCTGCGCAGAACTCAGTGGCGAAGATTGCAGCTCAGGGCTCTGCGCTGCTGCAGGTGTCGGATCAGAACTCTGAGGTGCTGGAGACAACTCAGGGCTCTGTGCAGGCGGTGACGACTCTGCGCTTGGCACTGGTTCAGCTGGGAGAGGGCTGCGCGCAGGTGATGCAGACGGCGACGAACCTTCTTTGGCTGACTCGTGGGATGCACGATCAGTTTCTTGACTCTCCACAGAGGGAGTCCTTGCGGTGCTTGGTTCGGCGGCTGTCTTGACACTCCACCGGCGTTTCTTGGGCGTGCCCACTGGCTCAGATGGTCCAGCAGGGATCTCAGTGACCACCCTCCACTTCTTCCTACGAATAGGAAGCTTGGGAAGAGGACCGGTGCGAACGGCACCATCGTCTGCAAGGGTGAGAAGCGCTTCCCTCGCAGCCGCTTCAGCTGCGTCATCAGCCTTCTTCTTTGCTGCGGATCTTTCAGCACGTGTGGCCACCATTGTCAAGTCTTGAAGATCTTGAGAGAAGAATCAAAGATGGAGAGAATCGCTGAATTCTTGGAGAGCAAAGAGAGAGATAATCGTAACATTCGAGCGCCTTCCAACGGATATAAAGGCAACGGATAAAATCCCAACGGCTCTTTTTGCGGATCCAGCAATTTTAGCGCAATTCCAGGGATATTATTTCATTGAAATCCCCAACTTTGCCCGTCCGTATCTTTTATTTGGCTCAACCGTTTCTTGATTTTTAAAGTGGGATTTACTCTCCTTGATCCCCTCTTTCGAATCCTTGCAAAAACAAACAAAACAAACATTAAATACGCAATTAAAATTACACCACAAAACATACAAATGATAACCGGAAAAACAGAAAAAATAAACTAAGGCATTGGCCTTGACTAAACGAGCACAGTAACCACTCGTTCTCTCTCGTTCTTTTTGTCATGCTTCAGTCAAGAGGAAGGCCGAGAGAGTCTTCACATCTCCTTCCTCATAGTAGTGCTTCAACCTAGCACCATTGACCATAAATGGCTGACCTTGCTGCAAGTTCTTTATCTCTATTGCACCATGAACAAAGACATTAGTAATAAGAAATGGACCCGACCATCTAGACTTAAGTTTCCCTGGAAATAGTTTCAACCGTGAGTTAAACAACAAAACAAGTTGACCCTTCTTAAAGTCCTTAACTCTAAGTCTACTATCGTGCCAAATCTTGGTTTTTTCCTTGTACATCTTAGCATTTTCATAGGCCATATGTCTAAGCTCATCAAGCTCATGTAATTGCAAATACCGCAATGTTCCAGCATCGGTCACGCCATAATTCAGTTCTTTTAAGGCCCAAAAGGCTTTGATTTCCAATTCGAAGGGAAGATGACATGCTTTTCCATACACTAGCCTATAAGGAGACATACCTAAGGGTGTTTTATATGCAATCCTATAGGCCCACAGTGCATCATCAATTCCTGTTAAACGACTGTGATTGTTGGCACATAATAAATATTTCATTCCCAAAATAAACTACTCCTAACATGCGAAATCTAAGCAAAGCATGATAAAATCCTAATTTAAGAGTTTAGGGATCAGAAATCTCCCTTGTCAATCTGCCTCATATGGATATTCTTCAATGTTTCGAGGCATCACTTCTGCTTCGTTAAGATACTTAAGTCTTGATTTACGGGGTCGGACATTCTGCCACACCTTGAAATTGTTGATTCTTTCAAAGAGACTGCATGTTATAACATTCCAAGGTTTGTACTTTATGTGCGTTGGTTTTGTTTCTACAACATTTGCTACAACATAGCTTTGATGCGATGGGACTTCTTTTGCTGGCACAACTCTTTCATTGGTGGAGGAGCTTGTTGCATCATCAGACATTTCAAATTCTGGTTCCTCAAGCATCGCATTAGTCTCTTGGGCCTCATCCAGCACGATTTCAACCAACTCCACCATTTCATATGGCGATTCCATTGGATCACTCTTCTCAGTTTCGAAGGTAACAAAGGATTCATCATCATAAAAATCGAACATCTGAGGGCATGGTGGTGGTGATTTTGCTATAGCAAGTAGCTCTTGTAAGTCATTTGTGAGCTGAGCTAATTGCACATCCATTCTCCTCATGGATGCATC
This sequence comes from Herpetospermum pedunculosum, assembly GCA_028017165.1. NCBI lineage: Eukaryota > Viridiplantae > Streptophyta > Magnoliopsida > Cucurbitales > Cucurbitaceae > Herpetospermum > Herpetospermum pedunculosum. The sequence continues at coordinate 36,413,313 of CM051527.1, forward strand.
ATTCCTTTCCATGAATTCTATCCATAGTGCCTCCAAAGTGGGTGATAATTCTTCACTTGGAGTTGGGGCATAATGTTGATAGTTTTCATGTTGGGGGAACTCTTCATAATGAGCAATTTGCACATGCTCTTCCCAAGGATTATTTGAGAGTTGCCACTGATCATGTTCACACATGTACGAATAATGGTTGTCATAGCTTTGTTGATATTGCCTCTCTTGATAATTCAATGTTGGGCAATTCTCCAAGTTATGATTATCCCCACAATAAGCACATGGCTGATAAAATTCTTCAAACTGTTGTGGGCAAACTCGTCCTCCAATTAAGTTCTGCAGCGTATTCATTACTTTGTCGTACACATACGTTTTCCACTTGCAAAGTTTCTCTTTGTGCGAGTTGAGGTTTGGAAACTCATTCATAAACTAGCTTGATAGTACCTGCAAAAGAAATGAAAATAGGTCAGCTCCAATAGATATTAAGATTTGTGTTTCTAGCTTAACAAACTTCGTTTTCACTTAAAATAAGTCCCCGGCAGCGGCGCCAAAAACTTGTTGCGTGCTCAATGTGTAAAGATAATTATGCAAAAGTGTAGAGAGAGCACTTAGAACATGCAAGCATACATGGTCTCACAGCAAGTAGTAAGTATATTTCATTCGTTTTTTCCACAGAGACTCATTTTTAGCTATTCGCGAAGTGTGTTTGTTAAGAAAGATGGGATGAATTTGATGGGGTAAAGTTGGTTTTTAATTATCTACTTTTTGCTGAATGTATAAAGGGATATAACATAAACAAATGCAAGTTAAAACTATACTTAAAAGACAAGAGATGGAATTAATAAACGAGAAAGAAAACAGCTAAACAGAATGAAAAATCTGGCAGAATTGCGAGGACCGCAATATTTCCGCAATTAAACAGCAGTGAAAGTGTGTAAATGGGTGAATTAAGGGCTACTAATGACTATCCTATAGGCATTTTATTACGATTCTCAAGCATTGGACCAACTCTCTATACATCAAACTCACTCTATCTCAAGTATCGTCCGATTCCATGCATTAGAGTCTTAAGTTTACTCGACTTCAAAGTAAGGTCTTAAGCATCTTGTTAAAACAGGAGTGTTTAGTTTGTACTAGGGAAACGCCTATTCCTAGGCCGTTTCCTGATTACCATGAAAGGCTAGCATGATTATATGACTCTGAACTCTTACTCCTTCCAGAGGTTAGGAGTTCTTTAGACAAAATGGATGGCCAATCGAAATTGCCCGTGGGATGAAGCTTACATACAATCAATGTTCGAGTGTTAATCTGCCTACTTGATTCACGTTTTTTAGCCTATAGTTCTGTCATTAGCATGCCCCTAAGTGACTTAGCTACTCATGGATATATAGAGAACAGAAATGGTAGATAAGATAGACATGCTTAGAAGGGAAATGTGCTTAAAACAGTAAGCCAAACCCGTAGCAGAAGATGGGAAATGAGAAATGCAGAAATGAACTTTGATTACTGAAATTGTTTGTTGAACAGATAAAAGCTGTAAAGTAAATAGCAACAAGACAGAAAGCAACGAAATAAACTAATCTAGCTACTTAGGAAAAGAACAGCACGAAGCAGAATGTAAAACAGAAGAGAAAGACAGAAAAACAGTAAAGAGTTGCTGGAAAGCTTCGTGGCAGTCGCCTCGAATGAAGGGGATGAAAGATCAGCCTTGCTTGGATGAATCCAATCGAGAGAGAAGAAGAATCTTCTCTCCTTCCTATCAGATTATCGATTCCAACAGCTGAGACTCTCACTCCAACAGACGGCAAAGGAAAACAGATGGAAATGGTGGACTGCGAGAAGACTTCTGCGCTTCGAGTGATGATCAAACCTCCGACTTTGGCCCCCTTTTATAGTTGTTTGCAGGTGCGTTTGGGCCAAGGAGAACCATCAATCTTCAACGTCGTATATCAGAATGGATGGAGGAGAAAGAACGAATCCCTGAAAATACGGAAATTAACAGAAAAAGATCAGTCAACTTACGGTTTTCACTTGAATAATTGCGGTCACCGCAATGATTTCGCAATTCATTCGCAATGTTTATTTTTTCATTCTTTTCCTTCGGTTTTCAACCCTTTTTCTACCTATTGTGCATAAGTCCTAAATTAGCTACCTTCTTCTAATTCTCATGTTAAAGCATAGGTTTAGGCTAAATGCTATCAAAAACACCTAAAAGTGTACATCTTCTTAAGCTAAATGGGTCCTAAATAAGTCACTTTCAGAGACTTAACACACCCCCAAACTTAAGGCTTTGCTTGTCCTCAAGCATACTAAGGACTTACTTAGGCTGCTGTTTTATCTTCTTTAACTACTTACCGACTCCCCTATATCCCTATCTCTAGCAGTGCTGTCCTGTGACACACTTCTAAGTTTAGAACTAACCTCTTTATCAAGCTTCTTCTGACTTCACCTGCCTACTATACCTGCTGTTTTTATTAACCCCCTACTACTGATCTAGCTACTTTTATGACATCATGCCACTATCCCTAAGGTTTCAAATTCTACCAAGCTTTACTCCAGACTCAGTACATGCTTCTAGCTTTATTTTTAATGTGTCTAGGATTCCTTAGAGTCATGCCAGTCTTAGTATTAACAGTGACAGTAGTACTTTTAGAGAACAACCTAAACCCTGGCATCACTTCATTGGATAAACACTCATCTCCCTAAACAACCCTACAAGTTACAACTTTGTGCTTTAGCTAATTGAGGATCAGAGTTCTTTTTAAATAGGACATCTAAGCCACAAAGTTATAACTCCTAGGTATACATTCTTCTTCCCTATTCTTTCCTTTTTCTTACTTAGGTGGAGCCTCTCCTTTGGTTGCCTTTTGATGCAACGCCACTTGTGGGTTACACACTTGGCACTGATTACTCAGCAACCTAAGAGAAACTCCCCCCCTTTATTCTTTTTTCATTGTTTTTCAGTTCATCATCATTTTTTTTTTTAAAGGAGAAGAAGAATGCTTATGTTTCTAAGGGAGAGAGGAATGTTCCTAGGCCTAGGGTGGCCTCCCCCAAACTTCAACTACTCATTGTCCCCAATGAGTGTTTGAGGTGGCACACCCCCAAACTTGTCCTCGAAGCATCTAGTCTAAAGTAAAACAAAGAGAATCTAAAAATCCTAGGCATAGGCACAACATTCTAAAAGCAATTATTCCAGCAGCAGAAATTTTGACAAAACAGACAGTTTAAGGACTGATGGTTTATGCATGCTGAGCCCTATTCAGAGGCTAATTTAAACTAGCAAAGGGTGTCCTATGACACTCATCCAGCATGCTTGAAGATCAGCTATATAAGGTAGTCATGCTAGCAGCAAAAGATAGAATATAACCGATCACAGCCTAACTAAACAGACAGTCCAAAACATGCAATCAGTCACAAAAATTGCGGGAACCGCAATTATTTCGCAATTCAATCCGGGCAGATATAACATTGATTCAGGCCCCTAGCATGCTTTTTCCTGTAACTCATGCATCCTAAAAATAAAACTAAACTATCCTACCTATTCAGCTAACATCAGACTAGACTAAGCAAAAGAAAAAGCATAAAACTAAACATTAAAAACAGATCAAAAATTGAACACAAACAGCATAATTCACAATATCCTATCAGAAAGCAGAAAATTTGTCTTTTGTTTCTTAAGGGAATAGCAATACTCCCTTTAGTGCACTTCAAACCAGCACTCAATTCTCATCATCCTCATCTGGTTGCCTTGGTCGTGGGGGCACCCATGGAGTTAGGAGGTTGGTGGGGAAGTCCGGGAAGATGCATCCCAACTGGTCTGCAACTTCTTTGTCCCTTGCCTGCGCATAGTTGGCCCATTGAGCCAATCTTCTCTGCAAGTCCATTAAGCAGGCCATGGATAGGGACTGTTCAGCAGCCAGCCTATCCAACTCAAACTCCATATTCCCCTTTCTTCTCAGCCTCAGGTTCGCAGGCAGCTCCAAATGGCCTGTGTACGGCATCTGCTGCTCCAAGCGCTCGGTGGGAACTCCTGCAAGCAAACACAATTTGGTTATAGTGTTGGGGAAAAATAATGGCCCCTTACCTTTTCTGGCGCATTCAGCAATGGCAGCTGACATGATCTCCCCCACATTGACCGTGAGACCGCGCATGATGGCATAAACCAGCAGTGATCTACTCTGGTTGATTGTTGTCTCGTGGGTCACAGGGGACAACTTTCTCCTCACAAAGGCAAACCAAACAGCTGCCTTTGCTGTCAGATTGGCACTCATTAAGGTGTGCCTCCCATTGCGTGAGACAGTCCACGCTGCTTCAGGCTGGCCAATTGTGCGAATGGCCTCTTCCAGCACGGCCTCAGTCGGCTCATCAACTATCCGTGCATAATCTGTGTGCGTTTGGCCCTTGAGACCAAAGGCTTCATTGATGGCCTTGGCTGAGAAATCAACTTCCACCCCTCTGACCACAGTTAGGCCATCCTCAGGGCTGAGCACATTGGCGTAGAAATCGTACACCATGCTCGTGTAGGCTGGATTAGGCGGTCTGCAGAATTCCTCCCAGCCGTGGTTGATCACTCCTGCGCGCAAGAACTGCGGCAGGTCAGCGAGGCGGTCGAGGAAACCTTTCTCGTGCAACAGGTCCCTCTTCCTTAGCTCAGCACCCCTAGATTCAGCGTCAGACGAGACATACCTCACTGACTGAGGTTCGTCTTCAGGGTAGAGTTTAGCCTTCCCCTTATCTGCTGGTTTGGATGATGCAGCAGCCTCCACCTTGAGGCGTTTGAGCGAAGGCTCAGCACTCTCCTTGTCCGTCGATGGCACCTCCTTGGCCTTTTTCTTCAACTTCTTGGCCTTAACAATCTTGGCCTTCTTCTTCTTCTTGAGCCTGGCCTTGATATTGATCTGCTGGAGGCATGCCCCCAACGTTTCTTCCATAGAATCGTCCTGCTGTGCAGGCTCGGCAGGGCTATCTTCCCTCATAGGAGAAAAGACTTCGTCTTCCCCAGCATCTCCACTGCCTTGCGTGGATTCTTGATAATCTCCATAAGGAAATTCCGGATCAGGCCGTGGAGAATTATGCTCTGCTGATGGTGTCTGCGCAGAACTCAGTGGCGAAGATTGCAGCTCAGGGCTCTGCGCTGCTGCAGGTGTCGGATCAGAACTCTGAGGTGCTGGAGACAACTCAGGGCTCTGTGCAGGCGGTGACGACTCTGCGCTTGGCACTGGTTCAGCTGGGAGAGGGCTGCGCGCAGGTGATGCAGACGGCGACGAACCTTCTTTGGCTGACTCGTGGGATGCACGATCAGTTTCTTGACTCTCCACAGAGGGAGTCCTTGCGGTGCTTGGTTCGGCGGCTGTCTTGACACTCCACCGGCGTTTCTTGGGCGTGCCCACTGGCTCAGATGGTCCAGCAGGGATCTCAGTGACCACCCTCCACTTCTTCCTACGAATAGGAAGCTTGGGAAGAGGACCGGTGCGAACGGCACCATCGTCTGCAAGGGTGAGAAGCGCTTCCCTCGCAGCCGCTTCAGCTGCGTCATCAGCCTTCTTCTTTGCTGCGGATCTTTCAGCACGTGTGGCCACCATTGTCAAGTCTTGAAGATCTTGAGAGAAGAATCAAAGATGGAGAGAATCGCTGAATTCTTGGAGAGCAAAGAGAGAGATAATCGTAACATTCGAGCGCCTTCCAACGGATATAAAGGCAACGGATAAAATCCCAACGGCTCTTTTTGCGGATCCAGCAATTTTAGCGCAATTCCAGGGATATTATTTCATTGAAATCCCCAACTTTGCCCGTCCGTATCTTTTATTTGGCTCAACCGTTTCTTGATTTTTAAAGTGGGATTTACTCTCCTTGATCCCCTCTTTCGAATCCTTGCAAAAACAAACAAAACAAACATTAAATACGCAATTAAAATTACACCACAAAACATACAAATGATAACCGGAAAAACAGAAAAAATAAACTAAGGCATTGGCCTTGACTAAACGAGCACAGTAACCACTCGTTCTCTCTCGTTCTTTTTGTCATGCTTCAGTCAAGAGGAAGGCCGAGAGAGTCTTCACATCTCCTTCCTCATAGTAGTGCTTCAACCTAGCACCATTGACCATAAATGGCTGACCTTGCTGCAAGTTCTTTATCTCTATTGCACCATGAACAAAGACATTAGTAATAAGAAATGGACCCGACCATCTAGACTTAAGTTTCCCTGGAAATAGTTTCAACCGTGAGTTAAACAACAAAACAAGTTGACCCTTCTTAAAGTCCTTAACTCTAAGTCTACTATCGTGCCAAATCTTGGTTTTTTCCTTGTACATCTTAGCATTTTCATAGGCCATATGTCTAAGCTCATCAAGCTCATGTAATTGCAAATACCGCAATGTTCCAGCATCGGTCACGCCATAATTCAGTTCTTTTAAGGCCCAAAAGGCTTTGATTTCCAATTCGAAGGGAAGATGACATGCTTTTCCATACACTAGCCTATAAGGAGACATACCTAAGGGTGTTTTATATGCAATCCTATAGGCCCACAGTGCATCATCAATTCCTGTTAAACGACTGTGATTGTTGGCACATAATAAATATTTCATTCCCAAAATAAACTACTCCTAACATGCGAAATCTAAGCAAAGCATGATAAAATCCTAATTTAAGAGTTTAGGGATCAGAAATCTCCCTTGTCAATCTGCCTCATATGGATATTCTTCAATGTTTCGAGGCATCACTTCTGCTTCGTTAAGATACTTAAGTCTTGATTTACGGGGTCGGACATTCTGCCACACCTTGAAATTGTTGATTCTTTCAAAGAGACTGCATGTTATAACATTCCAAGGTTTGTACTTTATGTGCGTTGGTTTTGTTTCTACAACATTTGCTACAACATAGCTTTGATGCGATGGGACTTCTTTTGCTGGCACAACTCTTTCATTGGTGGAGGAGCTTGTTGCATCATCAGACATTTCAAATTCTGGTTCCTCAAGCATCGCATTAGTCTCTTGGGCCTCATCCAGCACGATTTCAACCAACTCCACCATTTCATATGGCGATTCCATTGGATCACTCTTCTCAGTTTCGAAGGTAACAAAGGATTCATCATCATAAAAATCGAACATCTGAGGGCATGGTGGTGGTGATTTTGCTATAGCAAGTAGCTCTTGTAAGTCATTTGTGAGCTGAGCTAATTGCACATCCATTCTCCTCATGGATGCATCATTCCTTTCCATGAATTCTATCCATAGTGCCTCCAAAGTGGGTGATAATTCTTCACTTGGAGTTGGGGCATAATGTTGATAGTTTTCATGTTGGGGGAACTCTTCATAATGAGCAATTTGCACATGCTCTTCCCAAGGATTATTTGAGAGTTGCCACTGATCATGTTCACACATGTACGAATAATGGTTGTCATAGCTTTGTTGATATTGCCTCTCTTGATAATTCAATGTTGGGCAATTCTCCAAGTTATGATTATCCCCACAATAAGCACATGGCTGATAAAATTCTTCAAACTGTTGTGGGCAAACTCGTCCTCCAATTAAGTTCTGCAGCGTATTCATTACTTTGTCGTACACATACGTTTTCCACTTGCAAAGTTTCTCTTTGTGCGAGTTGAGGTTTGGAAACTCATTCATAAACTAGCTTGATAGTACCTGCAAAAGAAATGAAAATAGGTCAGCTCCAATAGATATTAAGATTTGTGTTTCTAGCTTAACAAACTTCGTTTTCACTTAAAATAAGTCCCCGGCAGCGGCGCCAAAAACTTGTTGCGTGCTCAATGTGTAAAGATAATTATGCAAAAGTGTAGAGAGAGCACTTAGAACATGCAAGCATACATGGTCTCACAGCAAGTAGTAAGTATATTTCATTCGTTTTTTCCACAGAGACTCATTTTTAGCTATTCGCGAAGTGTGTTTGTTAAGAAAGATGGGATGAATTTGATGGGGTAAAGTTGGTTTTTAATTATCTACTTTTTGCTGAATGTATAAAGGGATATAACATAAACAAATGCAAGTTAAAACTATACTTAAAAGACAAGAGATGGAATTAATAAACGAGAAAGAAAACAGCTAAACAGAATGAAAAATCTGGCAGAATTGCGAGGACCGCAATATTTCCGCAATTAAACAGCAGTGAAAGTGTGTAAATGGGTGAATTAAGGGCTACTAATGACTATCCTATAGGCATTTTATTACGATTCTCAAGCATTGGACCAACTCTCTATACATCAAACTCACTCTATCTCAAGTATCGTCCGATTCCATGCATTAGAGTCTTAAGTTTACTCGACTTCAAAGTAAGGTCTTAAGCATCTTGTTAAAACAGGAGTGTTTAGTTTGTACTAGGGAAACGCCTATTCCTAGGCCGTTTCCTGATTACCATGAAAGGCTAGCATGATTATATGACTCTGAACTCTTACTCCTTCCAGAGGTTAGGAGTTCTTTAGACAAAATGGATGGCCAATCGAAATTGCCCGTGGGATGAAGCTTACATACAATCAATGTTCGAGTGTTAATCTGCCTACTTGATTCACGTTTTTTAGCCTATAGTTCTGTCATTAGCATGCCCCTAAGTGACTTAGCTACTCATGGATATATAGAGAACAGAAATGGTAGATAAGATAGACATGCTTAGAAGGGAAATGTGCTTAAAACAGTAAGCCAAACCCGTAGCAGAAGATGGGAAATGAGAAATGCAGAAATGAACTTTGATTACTGAAATTGTTTGTTGAACAGATAAAAGCTGTAAAGTAAATAGCAACAAGACAGAAAGCAACGAAATAAACTAATCTAGCTACTTAGGAAAAGAACAGCACGAAGCAGAATGTAAAACAGAAGAGAAAGACAGAAAAACAGTAAAGAGTTGCTGGAAAGCTTCGTGGCAGTCGCCTCGAATGAAGGGGATGAAAGATCAGCCTTGCTTGGATGAATCCAATCGAGAGAGAAGAAGAATCTTCTCTCCTTCCTATCAGATTATCGATTCCAACAGCTGAGACTCTCACTCCAACAGACGGCAAAGGAAAACAGATGGAAATGGTGGACTGCGAGAAGACTTCTGCGCTTCGAGTGATGATCAAACCTCCGACTTTGGCCCCCTTTTATAGTTGTTTGCAGGTGCGTTTGGGCCAAGGAGAACCATCAATCTTCAACGTCGTATATCAGAATGGATGGAGGAGAAAGAACGAATCCCTGAAAATACGGAAATTAACAGAAAAAGATCAGTCAACTTACGATTTTCACTTGAATAATTGCGGTCACCGCAATGATTTCGCAATTCATTCGCAATGTTTATTTTTTCATTCTTTTCCTTCGGTTTTCAACCCTTTTTCTACCTATTGTGCATAAGTCCTAAATTAGCTACCTTCTTCTAATTCTCATGTTAAAGCATAGGTTTAGGCTAAATGCTATCAAAAACACCTAAAAGTGTACATCTTCTTAAGCTAAATGGGTCCTAAATAAGTCACTTTCAGAGACTTAACACAAGGCTTGCCACTTGCCACTTGAGTTAGAAAACAAAGCATTTTGGGCCATGAAGGAATTGAATTTTTGTGTAAAGGATGCGGGGACATTGAGATCTTTGCAGCTACATGAACTTGATGAGCTTAGGCATATGGCCTACGAGAATGCCAAAATGTATAAAGAAAAGACCAAAATATGGCACGACAGTAGACTCAGGATCAAAGACTTTAGGAAAGGCCAACTTGTACTCTTATTTAACTCACGATTAAAGTTATTTCCAGGCAAATTAAAGTCTAGATGGTCGGGTCCATTTGTTATTACTAATGTCTTTGTTCATGGTGCAATAGAGATAAAGAACTTGCAGCAAGGCCAGCCATTTATGGTCAATGGTGCTAGGTTGAAGCACTACTATGAGGAAGGAGATGTGAAGACTCTCTCGGCTTTCCTCTTGACTGAAGCATGACAAAGGGAACGAGAGAGAACGAGTGGTTACTGTGCTCGTTTAGTCAAGGCCAATGCCTTAGTTTATTTTTACTGTTTTTCCGATTATTGTTTGTATGTTTTGTGGTGTGTTTTTAATTGCGTATTTAATGTTTGTTTTATTTGTTTTTGTAGGGAATCGAAAGAGGGAATCAAGGAGAGTAAATCAAGCTTTAAAAATCAAGAAACGATCGAGCCAAATAAAAGATACGGACGAGCAAAGTTTGAGATTTTAATGATAAAATATCCCTACAATTGCGCTAAAATTGCTGGATCCGCAAAAAAAGAGCCGTTGGGATTTTTCCGTTGCATTTATAGCCGTTAGAACGCGCTCGTTCGATACGATCCTCTCATTTTCTGATTTTCAAGAAATCTGCGATTCTCTCCATCTCTGATCCTTCTCTCCAAACCTCCAAGATTCGACAATGGTGTCCACACGTGCTGAAAGATCCGCAGCCAAGAAGAAGGCTGATGACGCAGCTGAAGCGGCTGCGAGGGAAGCGCTTCTCACCCTTGCAGACGATGGTGCCGTTCGCACCGGTCCTCTTCCCAAGCTTCCTATTCGTAGGAAGAAGTGGAGGGTGGTCACTGAGATCCCTGCTGGACCATCTGAGCCAGTGGGCACGCCCAAGAAACGCCGGTGGAGTGTCAAGACGGCCGCCGAACCAAGCACAGCAAAGACTCCCTCTGTGGAGAGTCAAGAAACTGATCGTGCATCCCACGAGTCAGCCAATGAAGGTTCGTCGCCGTCTACATCACCTGCGCGCAGCCCTCTCCCATCTGAACCAGTGCCAAGAGCAGAGTCGTCACCGCCTGCACAGAGCCCCGAGTTGTCTCCAGCACCTCAGAGTTCTGATCCGACACCTGCAGCAGCGCAGAGTCCTGAGCTGCCATCTTCGCCACTGAGTTCTGCGCAGACACCATCAGCAGAGCACAATTATCCACGGCCTGATCCTGAATTCCCTTATGGGGATTATCAAGAGTCCACGCAAGGCAGTGGAGATGCTGGGGAAGACGAAGTCTTCTCTCCTATGAGGGAAGATAGCCCTGCCGAGCCTGCACAGCAGGACGATTCTATGGAAGAAACGTTGGGGGCATGCCTCCAGCAGATCAACATCAAGGCCAGGCTCAAGAAGAAGAAGAAGGCCAAGATTGTCAAGGCCAAGAAGTTGAAGAAAAAGAAGGCCAAGAAGGTGCCGTCAACGGACAAGGAGAGTACTGAGCCTTCGCTCAAACGCCTCAAGGTGGAGGCTGCCGAATCATCCAAACCAGCAGATAAGGGGAAGGCTAAACTCTACCCTGAAGACGAACCTCCGTCAGTGAGGTATGTCTCATCTGATGCTGAGTCCAGGGGTGCTGAGCTGAGGAAGAGGGACCTGTTGCACGAGAAAGGATTCCTCGACCGACTTGCTGACCTGCCGCAGTTCTTGCGCGCAGGGGTGATCAACCACGGCTGGGAGGAATTCTGCAGACCGCCTAATCCAGCATACACGAGCATGGTGTATGATTTCTACGCTAATGTGCTCAGCCCTGAGGATGGCCTGTCTGTGGTCAGAGGGGTAGAAGTAGATTTCTCCGCCAAGGCCATCAATGAAGCATTTGGTCTCAAGGGCCAACCTCATACAGATTATGCACGAATAGTTGATGAGCCGACTGAGGCAGTGCTGGAAGAGGCCATTCGCACAATTGGCCAGCCTGAAGCAGCGTGGACTGTCTCACGCAATGGGAGGCACACCTTAATGAGTGCCAATCTGACAGCAAAGGCAGCTGTTTGGTTTGCCTTTGTGAGGAGAAAGTTGTCCCCTGTGACCCACGAGACGACAATCAACCAGAGTAGATCACTGCTGGTCTATGCCATCATGCGCGGTCTCACGGTCAATGTGGGGGAAATCATGTCAGCTGCCATTGCTGAATGCGCAAAGAAAGGTAAGGGACCCTTGTTTTTCCCTAATACCATAACCAAGCTATGTTTGCTTGCAGGAGTCCCCACCGAGCGCTTGGAGCAGCAGCTGCCTTACACAGGCCATTTGGAGCTGCCTGCTAACCTGAGGCTGAGAAGAAAGGGGAATATGGAGTTTGAATTGGATAGGTTGGCTGCTGAACAGTCCCTATCCATGGCCTGCTTGATGGACATGCAGAGGAGAATGGCTCAATGGGCCAACTATGCGCAGGCAAGGGATAAGGAAGTTGCAGACCAGCTGGGGTGCATCTTCCCGGACTTCCCCACCAATCTCCTAACTCCATGGGTGCCCCCACGACCAAGGCAACCAGATGAGGATGATGAGAATTGAGTGCTGGTTTGAAGTGCACTAAAGGGAGTATTGCTGTTCCCTTAGAAAAAAAAACAATTTTTCTGCTTTCTGATAGGATCATGTGCAGTATGCTGTTTTGTGTTCAACTTTTGTTCTGTTTTTAATGTTTAGTGTTATGCTTTTTCTTTTGCTTAGTCTAGTCTAATGTTAGCTGAATAGGTAGGATAGTTTAGATTTATTTTTAGGATGCGTGAGTAACAGGAAAAAGCATGCTAGGGGCCTGAATCAATGTTAAATCTGCCCGGATTGAATTGCGAAATAATTGCGGTTCCCGCAATTTTTGTGACTGATTGCATGTTTTGGACTGTCTGTTTAGTTAGGCTGTGATCGGTTATATTCTATCTTTTGCTGCTAGCATGACTCCCTTATATAGCTGATCTTCAAGCATGCTGGATGAGTGTCATAGGACACCCTTTGGTAGTTTAAATTAGCCTCTGAATAGGGCTCAGCATGCATAAACTATCAGTCCTTAAACTGTCTGTTTTGTTCAAATTTTCTGCTGCTGGGGTAATTGCTTTTAAATGTTTTGCCTATGCCTAGGATTTTTAGATTCTCTTTGTTTTACTTTAGACTAGATGCTTCTAGGACAAGTTTGGGGGTGTGCCACCTCAGACACTCATTGGGGACAATGAGTAGTTGAAGTTTGAGGGAGGCCACCCTAGGCCTAGGAACATTCCTCTCTTCCTTAGGACATAAGCATTCTTCTTCTCCTTTAAGAAAATTTTTTGTGATAAATAGAAAAAGTGAAAAATAAGAATAAAGAGGGGAGTCTCTCTCAAGTGCTGAGTAATCAGTGCCAAGTGTGTAAACCACAAGTGGCATTGCATCAAAAGGCAGCCCAAGGAGAGACTCCACCCAAGTAAAAAAGGGAAAAGGAGAAATAGAGGAAGAAGGATGTATGCTTAGGAGTTATAATCTTGTGGCTTAGATGTCCTATTTAAAAAAGAACTCTGATCCTCAAAGAGCTAAGCACAAGGTTGTAGGTTCTAGGTTTGTCTAAGGAGATGAATGTATATCCAATGTAGTGATGCCAGGGTTTAGGTTGTTCTCTAAAAGTACCACTGTCACTGTTAATACTAAGACTGGCATGACTCTAAGGAATCCTAGACACATTAAAAATAAAGCTAGAAGCATGTACTGAGTCTGGAGTAAAGCTTGGTAGAATTTGAAACCTTAGGGATAGTGGCATGATGTCATAAAAGTAGCTAGATCAGTAGTAGGGGGTTAATAAAAACAGCAGGTATAGTAGGCAGGTGAAGTCAGAAGAAGCTTGATAAAGAGGTTAGTTCTAAACTCAGAAGTGTGTCACAGGACAGCACTGCTAGAGATAGGGATATAGGGGAGTCGGTAAGTAGTTAAAGAAGATAAAATAACAGCCTAAGTAAGTCCTTAGTATGCTTGAGGACAAGCAAAACCTTAAGTTTGGGGGTGTGTTAAGTCTCTGAAAGTGACTTATTTAGGACCCATTTAGCTTAAGAAGATGTACACTTTTAGGTGTTTTTGATAGCATTTAGCCTAAACCTATGCTTTAACATGAGAATTAGAAGAAGGTAGCTAATTTAGGACTTATGCACAATAGGTAGAAAAAGGGTTGAAAACCGAAGGAAAAGAATGAAAAATGAGCATTGCGAATGAATTGCGAAAACATTGCGGTGACCGCAATTATTCAAGTGAAAACCGTAAGTTGACTGATCTTTTTCTGTTAATTTCCGTATTTTCAGGGATTCGTTCTTTCTCCTCCATCCATTCTGATATATGACGTTGAGGATTGATGGTTCTCCTTGGCCCAAACGCACCTGCAAACTACTATAAAAGGGGGCCAAAGTCGGAGGTTTGATCATCATCCGAAAGCGTGAAGTCGTCTAGCAGTCCATCTGTTCCACTGTTTTTCCTTTGCCGTCTGTTGGTTTGCGAAGCTCAGCTGCTGGAGTCGATAATCTGATAGGAAGGAGAGTAGATTCTTCTTCTCTCCCGATTGGATTCATCCACGCAAGGCTGTCTTTTTGATCCTTCATTCGAGGCGATTGCGACGAGGCTTCAAGCACCACTTTACAAGCTTTCTGTCTTTCTTTTCTGTTTTACATTTCTGCTTCGTGCTGTCCTTTTCTTAAGTAGCTAGATTAGTTTATTTCGTTGCTTTCTCCCTTGTTGCTATTTACTTTAAAGCTTTCATCTGTTCGTCAAACAATTTCAGTAATCGAAGTACGTTTCTGCATTTCTCACTTCCCATTTCCTGCTACGGTTTTACTTCCTGTTCTAAGTGTATTCCTCTTCTAAGCATGTCTGTTTTATCGTCCATTTCTGTTCACCTTGCATCCATGAGTAGCTAAATCACCTAGGGGCATGCTAATGACAGAACTATAGGCTAAAAAAATGTGCATCAAGTATGTAGGATAGCTCTCGAATCATTGATTGTATGTAAGCTTCATCCCACGGGCAATTTCGATTGGCCATCCATTTTGTCCAAAGAACTCCTAACCTCTGGAAGGAGTAAGAGTTCAGAGTCATATAAGCATGCTAGCCTTTCATGGTAATCAGGAAACGGCCTAGGAATAGGCGTTTCCCTAGTACAAACTAAACACTCCTGCTTAAACAAGATGCTTAAGTCCTTACTTTGAAGTCGAGTAAACTTAAGACTCTAATGCATGGAATCGGACGATACTTGAGATAGAGTGAGTTTGATGTATAGAGAGTTGATCCAATGCTTGAGAATCGTAATAAAATGCTTATAGGATAGTCATTAGTAGCCCTTAATTCACCCATTTACTCAGTTTCGCTGTTATTTAATTGCGGTAACATTGCGGTCCTCGCAATTCTGCCAGATTTTCATTCTGTTTAGCTGTTTTCTTCTTCGTTTATCAATTCCATCTCTTGTCCTTTGAGTCTGATTTCAACTTTAATTCGTTTATGTTATATCCCTTTTTACATTCAGCAAAAAGTAGATAATTAAAAACCAATTTTACCCCATCAAATTCATCCCATCTTTCTTAACAATCACACTTCGCGAATAGCTAAAAATGAGTCTCTGTGGAAAAAACGAATGAAATATACTTACTACTTGCTGTGAGACCATGTATGCTTGCATGTTCTAAGTGCTCTCTCTACCCTTTTGCATATTTATCTTTACACATTGAGCACGCAACATTGGTCTCCTCACACCTAGCCAGGACTTGTCCTAAGTTCTCTAAACAGTTTGTGAATGAATCACCAAAGACTGAGAAGTCATCCATAAATATCTCTATCATGGATTCATCTAAGTCAGAGAAGATTGCCAACATGCACCTTTGGAACGTTGCTGGTGCATTGCATAAGCAAAAAGGCATTCTGATGAAGGCAAATATTCCAAAAGGGCAAGTGAAGGTAGTCTTCTCTTGGTCCTTGGGGTCTATAGTGATTTGGTTATATCCAGAATAACCATCTAGAAAGCAGTAGTAAGCTCTACCAGCTATCCTATCTAACATTTGGTCAATAAATGGTAGAGGGAAGTGATCTTTCTTTGTTTCCTTATTCAATTTCCTATAATCCATACAAACTCTCCATCCTGTAATAGTCCTAGTTGGAATCAGTTCATTGCTCTCATTTACTACTACAGTCATCCCCCCCTTCTTAGGTACACATTGTATAGGGCTCACCCACTGGCTACTAGCTATAGGGAAGATTACACCTGCATCTAACCATTTTATGATTTCTTTTTTAACTACCTCTTTCATAGAGGGGTTCAGCCTACGTTGGTGATCTACTCGGGGTGTATGTTCTTCCTCTAAGATTATCTTATGCATGCAGTAAGAAGGGCTAATGCCTCTAATGTCAGCAATAGTCCATGCAATAGCCTTTTTATGCTGCTTAAGTAATAATATCAGTTCAACCTCATGCTTTTCACTCAATTTAGAAGAAATAATCACAGGCAGAGTATCATTACTTCCTAGATATGCATACTTGAGGTGAGTGGGTAAAGGTTTCAATTCTAAGGCAGGTGGATGCTCAATGGATGGTTTTAAAGAATTCATGGATCTGTTAGTCAGGTCTTTATTTATACATACATGCTGTGTCTTATCTACAGGTATATCCATTATCTCAGAAACATTTAAATCAGTTAAATCTAATTGTACATATTCATTAGCATGCTTAGTTAATAATTCATGCTCCAGCTGTTCTTCCATCAGTGAATCTACAATGTCCATGCTAGCACAAGATTCAGAGTCAGAGGGGTACCTTAAGGCTATATAAACACTAAATTTAACCTCCTCATCATGAACCCTCATAGTGAGCTCACCTTTCTGGACATCTATCAGGGCCCTACCTGTGGCTAGAAATGGTCTGCCTAATAGGATGGGGACCTCCTTGTCTGCTTCATAATCCAGGATGATGAAATCTGCAAGGAAAATAAACTTGTCAACCTTTACAAGAATATCCTCAATCTTACCCTCAGGGTATGCTATGGATCTGTCTGCAAGTTGTAAAGTGACAGTGGTTGGACGTGCTTCTCCTATTCCAAGCTGGCGGAATAGTGATAGGGGCATGAGGTTTATGCTGGCTCCCAGGTCACAAAGAGCTCTGCCCACGTGCTTGCCTCCTAGCTCCACTGGTAAGGTGAAGGAACCAGGATCCTTCTCCTTCTTGGGTAGCTTGTTCTGGAGTATGGCACTGCACTCCTCAGTGAGATTCACTGTTTCAAATTCACCAATTATTTTTTTGTTAGTGATTATATCCTTTAAGAACTTAACATAAGAGGGCATAGACTGTAGAACTTCTACAAAAGGAATATTCACATGCACTTGTTTAAGAATTTCTAAGAATTTGTTAAAGTGCACTTCCTGTTCTTGTTTTTTCTTTAGCCTTCGAGGAAATGGAGGTGGTGGCACATATTGTTACGTCTCCAAAAGTGACCTTTTTAGGACTTAATTATCTTAGAAAGATGTTCACTCTTAGGTGTTTTTGATAGCATTTAGCCTAAACCTATGCTTAAATATGAGAATTAGAAGAAGGTAGCTAAATTAGGACTTATGTACAATAGGGAAGAAAAGGGTTGAAAACCGAAGGAAAAGAATGAAAAACAAGCATTGCGATAGCATTGCGGAAAAATTGCTGAACCCGCAATGTTTCAAGTGAAAACCGTAAGTTGACTGATCTTTTTCTGTTAATTTTCGTTATTTCAGGGATTCGTTCTTTCTCCTCCATCCATTCTGAAGTACGACGTTGAAGATTGATGGTTCTCCTTGGCCCAAAGACGTCTGCAGACTACTATAAATAGGGGTCAAAGTCGAGGGTTCAAACATCATCCGAAAGCGTAGAAGTCTTCTCGCAGTCCAACTTTTCTCCTGTTTTTTCTTTGCCGTCTGCTGGTTTGCGAAGCTCAGCTGTTGGAATCGATAATCTGATAGGAGGGAGAGGAGATTCTTCTTCTCTCCTGATTGGATTCATCCAAGCAAGGCTGACCTTTCTCATTCTTCATTCGAGGCGGCTGCAACGAGACATTCGAGCTTGTTTTACTGCTTTCTGCTCTTCATTTCCATTTTCCAGCTTTGTCTTGTTGTTGTTTCTTTTCTAGTAGCTAGATTATACTATTTCGTTGTGTTCTGTCTTCCTGTTATTTGCTTTAAAGCTGTTCTTTGTCAATCAAACAATCAAGTAATCAAATCTCAATTCTTCATTTCACAGTTTCTTGCCTTTACATTCTACTGCTTTCCCTTACTGTTTTGTCTTTAAATTCCTTCTAAGCATGTCTACTTCTTTTCTTACTTCTGTTCTATCTACATCCATGAGTAGCTAAATCACTTAGGGGCATGCTAATGACAACACTTTAGGCTAAAAAACGTGAACCAAGCATGTAGGATAGCTCTCGAAGCATTGATTGTATGTAAGCTTCATCCCACGGGCAATTTCGATTGGCCATCCATTTTGTCCAAAGAACTCCTAACCTCTGGAAGGAGTAAGAGTTCAGAGTCATACTATCATGCTAGCCTTTCAAGGTAACCAGGAAACGACCTAGGAATAGGCGTTTCCCTAGTACAAACCATATTTTTCTGCCTTAACAAGACGCTTAAGACCTTACTTGGACATGAGTAAACTAAAGAATCTAATGCATGAAATCGGAAGATACATGAGAATGAGATAGTTTGATGCATAGAGAGTTGATCCAATGCTTGAGAATCGTGAGAAAAAGCCTATAGGATAGTCGTTAGTAGCCCTTAACTCATCATTTTACACACTTTCGCTGTTACTATAATTGCGGTAAAATTGCTGTTTCCGCAATTCTGCTAAGTTACAATTCTGTCTAGCTGTTTTTGTCTTCATTTATTAATCTCGTCTCTTCTCATTTGAGTTTAGCTTTGACTTGCACTTGTTTATGTTGCTACCCTCTTCGTATTCAGTAGGAAATAGATAATTAAA
The DNA here is from genome assembly GCA_028017165.1 of Herpetospermum pedunculosum. Lineage (NCBI taxonomy): Eukaryota > Viridiplantae > Streptophyta > Magnoliopsida > Cucurbitales > Cucurbitaceae > Herpetospermum > Herpetospermum pedunculosum. Next base: position 36,431,938 of record CM051527.1, read on the forward strand.
AACCAATTCTACCCCATCAAATCCACCCCTTCTTTCTTAACTTTACACTTCATGAATAGCTTATAATAAATCTCTGTGGGAAAACGAATGAAATATACTTACTACTTGCTATAAGACCATGTATGCTTGCATGTTCTGAGTGCTCTCTTTACCTTATTGCTTATTTATTTTAACACATTGAGCACGTAACAAGTTTTTGGCGCCGCTGCCGGGGATTTATTTAAGTGAAAACGAAGTTTGTTAAGTTTGAAATACCAAGTTTATTGCCTATTGAAGCTGATCTGTTTCATTTCTTTTGCAGGTACTATTGGGTTAGTTTATGAGTGAGCCTTCAAGTAGTGATCTAGAGTTCAATCCTGAGCCTGAGAGATTACTTAGGGCCAGAAATAGAGCCAAGAAACGTCTTTTTAAACAACCCCCTTCACCTCAAGTAATTGCGGGAACCGCAATTCCGCCGCAATTGTCTCAAGAAGAAATGAATGGAATAGTTCCAAATCTGGTGCCTGTCACTCGCAATCCCATCGAAATAGCGAATGACAAGGATAGCGCCATACTCTCGTACCTAGTACCTATGCCTGGGGAGCTGAACCCCAGCATAATCCGTCCTGAAATCACTGCCAACTCATTCGAGTTAAAGCCAGTGATGTTCCAAATGTTGTCCACTGTGGGACAATTCTTTGGAGTGGAAAATGAGGATCCCCACAACCATCTTAGAAACTTCTTAGGAGTTAGTGATACATTCATCATCCCTGGAGTTTCCCAACAAGTCTTGAGGCTATACCTGTTCCCTTATTCTTTGAGAGACAAAGCCAAAACGTGGTTAAACTCATTACCCTCTGGATCTGTCCTTAATTGGACAGACTTAGCAGAAAAATTCCTAGTCAAATACTTCCCACCTGATAGGAATTCTACCTTTCGTGATGACATAATCAAGTTCAAACAAGCTGACACTGAGTCTCTTCACGAAGCTTGGACAAGGTTCAAAGATCTACTTCTTAAATGTCCACACCATGGCATCCCATGGTGTATCCAAATAGAGGTCTTTTTCAAAGGATGCAATCCCAGCACTAGACAAGTCTTAAATTCATCCGCTGGAGGTTCCATGTTGTCCAAGAGTTACAACGAGGCCTATGAGATCTTGGAGAAGATCTCAGCATCTCACTGTAGGTGGTCAGATGATCCAGTTGAGCCAACTAGAGCTCAAGACAAGGATGCTCTAAGTGCAATGAGCAGCCAAATAAATGCCCTGACCAACCTAGTTAAGCAAATGGCTCAAGCCAATCTCCAACCAAGTGTTAACACCGCTACCGCCATGTCAATGGGCACCCAACCAAGTCAAGGTGAAACACTTATATGTGGATTCTGTGGGGAAGGGCACCTGTATGAATACTGCCTTGGGAATCCAGCCTCAGTCTGCTATATTGGAAGTCAGCAGCAGCCTAGGAACAACCCCTATTCCAATACTTACAACCCTGGTTGGAGGAACCACCCAAACCTGTCATGGGGTGGCCAACAGAATACTAACCAAAATCCTAACCAACCTAGACCGAGTGGAACACCTGGTTTCACTCCCCAACATAACCAATCAATGTATCAAAAACCTTACAGCCAACCTGTAGGATCTTCTGTAGAAAACTTACTCAAGGAATACATAGCCAAAAATGATGCTACTTTGCAAAGTCAGCAAGCCACTCTTAGGAGCCTAGAGAACCAAATAGGCCAGTTAGCCAATGAACTCAAGAGTAGGCCCCAAGGTAGACTCCCTGCTGACACTGAAGTACCAAGGAGAGATGGTAAAGAGCAAGTTCAAGCAATTGAACTTAGAAGTGGTAGACCATTGGTGAGCAACAAAAAGGACACATCAAAGAGAGTAGAGAACACTGAGTCTAGTGCTCCACTGGAGTCTCTGCCAAACCAAGGTCCACCACCAACTAGCACATCAGGAGCCAGGCTAGAGCCAATTATTGAGGAGATAGAAGAAATTCCAAGACCTCCACCTATCCTAAGGCGACCTGAAGTGCCTGCATATGTGCCACCACCTCCATATCCTCGAAGGCTTAAGATGAAGCAGGAACAGGAAGTGCATTTTAATAAATTCTTAGAAATTCTTAAGCAAGTGCATGTCAACATTCCTTTTGTAGAAGTTTTACAGTCTATGCCTTCCTATGTAAAGTTTTTGAAAGATATTATTACTAACAAAAAAATAATTGGTGAGTTTGAAACAGTAAATCTCACTGAGGAGTGCAGTGCCATCCTCCAGAACAAGCTGCCCAAGAAGGAGAAGGATCCTGGTTCCTTCACCTTACCTGTAGAACTTGGAGGCAAGCACGTGGGCAGAGCGCTTTGTGACCTGGGCGCCAGCATAAACCTCATGCCCCTATCACTATTCCGCCAGTTGGGAATAGGAGAAGCACGTCCAACCACTGTCACTTTACAACTAACAGACAGATCCATTGCATACCCTGAAGGTAAGATTGAGGATATTCTAGTGAAAGTTGACAAATTTATTTTCCTTGCAGATTTCATTATCCTGGATTATGAAGCAGACAAGGAGGTCCCCATCCTGTTAGGCAGACCATTTCTAGCCACAGGTAGGGCCCTGATCGACGTCCAAAAAGGTGAGCTCACTATGAGGGTTCATGATGAAGAGGTGAAATTTAGTGTGTATAAAGCTTTAAGGTACCCCTCTGACCTTGAATCCTGTGCTAGCATGGACGTTGTAGATTCTTTGATGGAAGAACAATTGGAGCATGTATTATTAACCAAGCATGCTAATGAATATGTAGGATTATAATTAACTGACTTAAACATAGCTGAGATAATGGACATATCTGTAAATAACCCTCAGCATGTTTGTCTGAATATTGACTTAACTGATAGAGCCTTAAATCCTTTAAAGCCATCCATTGAGCATCCACCTGTCTTAGAGTTAAAACCTCTCCCCACTCACCTCAAGTATGCATATCTAGGGAATAATGAGACTTTGCCTGTAATTATTTCTTCTAAGCTAAGTGAACAGCATGAGGTTGAATTAATATTACTACTTAAGCAACATAGGAAGGCTATTGCATGGACTATTGCTGATATCAGAGGCATTAGCCCTTCTTATTGCATGCATAAGATTATACTAGAGGAAGAGCACACACCTAGAGTAGATCACCAACGTAGGCTGAACCCCTCTATGAAAGAGGTAGTTAAGAAAGAAATAATTAAATGGTTAGATGCTGGTGTGATCTTTCCCATAGCTAGTAGTCAGTGGGTGAGCCCTATACAGTGTGTACCTAAGAAGGGTGGGATGACTGTGGTAGTCAATGAGAACAATGAATTGATTCCAACTAGGACTGTCACAGGATGGAGAGTTTGCATGGATTATAGGAAGCTAAATAAAGAGACCAAGAAAGACCATTTCCCTCTACCCTTTATTGACCAAATGCTAGACAGGATAGCTGGTAGAGCCTACTACTGTTTCTTAGACGGTTATTCAGGTTATAACCAGATCACTATAGACCCTAAGGATCAAGAGAAGACTACCTTCACTTGCCCTTTTGGAACTTTTGCCTTTCGCAGAATGCCTTTTGGCTTATGCAATGCACTGACAACTTTTCAAAGGTGCATGTTGGCAATCTTCTCTGATTTGGATGAGTCCAGGATAGAGATATTCATGGATGATTTCTCAGTCTTTGGGGATTCATTTACAAACTGTCTAGAGAATTTAGGACAGGTCTTGGCTAGGTGTGAAGAGACTAACTTAGTCCTTAATTGGGAGAAGTGTCACTTCATGGTAGATGAGGGGATTGTCTTAGGTCATAGAGTGTCAAGGGCAGGTGTAGAAGTTGACAGGGCTAAGATAGAAATCATAGAGAAGTTGGTAGAGCCTCAGAATGTCAAGGCCATTAGAAGTTTCTTAGGACATGTTGGCTTCTACAGAAGGTTCATTAAGGACTTTTCTAAGATAGCCAAGCCTCTGTGTGAGCTTCTAGAGCTAAATAGGCCATTCATCTTCTCTAAGGAATGTTTAGTAGCTTGGAAAACCCTTAAGGAAGCACTAGTCACGGCACCTATTATAGTAGGACCAGATTGGGATCTCCCATTTGAGATGTTATGTGATGCTAGTGACTATGCTGTAGGGTTTATGTTAGGACAGAAGATTGACAAGCTAACACACCCTGTATACTATGCTAGTAAAACCCTAAATGAGGCTCAATGTAATTATACAACTACTGAAAAAGAGATGCTTGCTGTAGTGTTTGCTTGTGAGAAATTTAGAAACTATATTGTAGGCACTAGGACAATTGTGTACACTGACCATTCTGCCTTGAAGTATCTCATGAGGAAGGCTGATGCTAAGCCTAGGTTGATTAGGTGGGTGTTATTGCTGCAGGAATTTGATTTGGACATTCGAGACAAGAAAGGATGTGAAAATGTGGTTGCGGATCACCTGTCTCGATTGCAGCACAATTGCGAAAAAATTGCGGAACCCGCAATTTCTGATGCTTTTATTGATGAACATGTCTTTGTATTGACTCATCGTGATAACGATGAGGAACCTTGGTTTGCTGACATTGCTAACTTCCTTGCATCACAGGTGTTACCGGTTTTCAAGGGAGGACAAGAGAAGAAGAGGTTCCTTCATGAAGCAAGGAAATTCATATGGGATGATCCCACACTTTACAAGACATGTGCTGACGGCTTGCTAAGGAAGTGTGTTTCAGCTGCTGAGGCGAAGTCTGTGCTGCAGCACTGCCACACAGCTCCTTATGGTGGACACTTTGGTGGCCAAAGAACAGCTGCAAAGTTATTTCAGAGTGGCTACTATTGGCCAACGATCTTCAAGGATGCCCACAACTATGCCCACAGCTGTGATGAATGCCAAAGAACAGGTAACCTCAGTCGAAAGGATGAGATGCCTTTCACCTACATCTTAGAGTTGGAGCTCTTTGATGTATGGGGCATTGACTTCATGGGACCATTTCCCCCATCCTCAGGTAACCTTTACATTTTGGTGGCAGTAGACTATGTATCCAAGTGGGTAGAGGCCATAGCATGTCCTAATAATGATGCTAAAACAGTCATAAAATTCTTGCATAGGCACATTTTTACTAGGTTTGGGACACCTCGTGCTGTCATTAGTGATGAGGGGACACACTTCATTAGTAAGGCTATGGAGAGAGTGTTGGCTAAGTATAACATTAGACATAGAATAGCCACTCCCTATCACCCACACTCGAATGGTCAGGCTGAAATTTCAAATAGGGAGATTAAGAACATCCTAGAAAAAGTGGTTAAACCTAATAGAAAGGACTGGTCATTTAAACTCGAGGATGCACTTTGGGCATATAGAACTGCATATAAGACACCCCTAGGTATGTCTCCTTACAGACTTGTGTATGGTAAAGCTTGTCATCTTCCATTTGAGTTAGAAATTAAGGCATTTTGGGCACTAAAAGAGTTGAATTACTGCGTGACCGATGCGGGAACGTTGCGGTCTCTGCAATTACACGAGCTTGATGAGCTTAGACAAATGTCTTATGAAAATGCCAAAATGTATAAGGAAAAGACCAAGATTTGGCACGATAGTAGACTTAGGATCAAGGACTTTAAGAAAGGCCAACTTGTTTTATTATTTAACTCACGATTGAGGTTGTTTCCAGGCAAACTAAAGTCCAGATGGTCAGGTCCTTTCATGATTACTAATGTGTTTGTTCATGGTGCCATCGAGATAAAGAACTTGCAGCAAGGTCAACCATTCATGGTTAATGGTGCAAGGTTGAAGCACTACTATGAGGAAGGAGATGTGAAGACTCTCTCGGCCTTCCTCTTGACTGAAGCGTGAAATTAAGGACGAGAGAGGACGAGTGATTACTGTGCTCGTCAATATGAGGCTCATGCCTTAGTTTATTTTTTGCGATTTTCCGGTTATCGTTTGTGTGTTTTGTTGTATGATTTTAATTACGTATTTGATGTTGATTTTATTTCTTTTTGTAGGGAATCAATAGAGGGAATCAAGGAGAGTAAATCCAGCTTTAAAAATCAAGAAAATATTGGGCCAAATAAAAGATACGGATGAGCAAAGATTGACATTTAGATGGAAAAAAATCTCCAACGGTCACTAAAATTGCGCTGGATTTGCAGGATCCGCAAAAATATAGCCGTTGGGATTTATCCGTTTTCTTTATATCCGTTAGAAGGCGCGTTGATCTGTACGATTCTCCCATTCTCTGAACTCCGAGAAAGCTTCGATTCTCTTCATCTGTGATTCTTCTCTCCAAACCTCCACGATTCAAAAATGGTACTCACGAGGGCTGAAAGATCTGCGGCCAAGAAAAGGGCCGATGACGCTGAAACGGCTGCGAGAGAAGCACTGCTTGCCTTGGCTGATGCTGAGGCTGCGCGTACCGAACGCCTGCCGAAACTGCCTGTCCGCAAGAAGAAGTGGAAGGTAGTTACAGAGATACCTGCTGGACCTTCTGAACCAGCAGGCACACCCAAGAAGCGACGATGGAGTATGGCGGTGGCCGAGGAAGAAATCAAGAACAAGACTCCCTCTGTCGAGAGTCAAGAACAAAGCCAGCCATCCCACGAGTCAGCCGAGCGCAGCCTTTCACCAGCCCCACCAGCACAGAGCCCTGAGCTCTCCTCATCACCGCCAGCGCAGAGCCCTGAGCAGCCGTCTTCACCACAGAGTTCTGCACAGACACCTACAGCAGAGCAAGGAACCACGCCGTCGCACACTTCCCCACGGCCTGACCCTGAATTCCCATATGGGGAGTACCAAGAATCAACGCAGGGCAGTGGGGAAGGTGAGGAAGAAGAGGTTTTCTCTCCGTTGAGGGAAGCCAATCCTGAGAGTCCTGCGCAGAAGGATGATTCCATGGAAGAGACGCTGGGGGCGTGCCTCCAGCAGATCAGCATCGAGGCAAAACTCAAGAAGAAGAAGAAGGCCAAGATTCTTAAGGCCAAGCGGTCCAAGAAGCTGAAAAAGAAGAAGGCCAAGAGGGCGCCTTCATCAGAAAAGGAGAGCACTGAGCCATCGCTCAAAAGACTCAAGGTTGAGGCTGCGGAGTCAGCCAAACCAGCAGACAAAGGGAAGGCCAAGCTTTACCCTGAAGATGAGCCTCAGTCAGTGAGGTATGTGTCCTCTGACGCTGAGTCCAGGGGTATTGAGCTGAGAAAGAGGGAGTTGCTGCATGAGAAAGGCTTCCTCGACAGACCTGCTGACCTGCCGCAATTCTTGCGCACAGGCATTGTGAATCACAGCTGGGAGGAGTTGTGCAGGCCACCCAATCCGGCTTACACGAGTATGGTATACGACTTCTACGCCAACCTACGAAACTCTGAGGAGGGGCTGTCTGTGGTCAGAGGGGTAGAAGTGGACTTCTCAGCAAAGGCCATCAACGAAGCCTATGGTCTGAAGGGCCAAAAACATACAGATTATGCACGGATTGTTGATGAGCCTACTGAGGCAGTCCTGGAAGAGGCCATTCGCACCATTGGCCAGCCTGAAGCTTCCTGGACCGTGTCACGCAATGGGAGGCACACTCTCATGAGTGCCAACCTCACAGCTAAGGCAGCTGTTTGGTTTTCCTTCGTGAGAAGGAAACTGTCCCCAGTGACTCATGAGACCACGATCAACCAGAGCAGATCGCTGCTGGTATATGCGATAATGAGAGGTCTCACGATCAACGTGGGAGAAGTCATTGCTGCTGCCATTGCTGAGTGCGCTAAGAAAGGTAAGGGACCATTGTTTTTCCCTAATACCATAACTAAACTCTGTTTGCTTGCAGGAGTTCCCATTGAGCGGATGGAGCAGCAGATGGCCTACACGGGCCACTTGGAGCTACCTGCTGGCTTAAGGTTGAAGAGGAAGGGGAATATGGAGTTCGATCTGGATAGGTTGGCTGCTGATCAGTCACTGTCCATGGCTTGCATGATGGATATGCAGAAGAGGATGGCTCAATGGGCCACTTACGCGCAGGCACGGGACAAGGAAATTGCAGACCAACTTGGGTGCATCTTCCCTGACTTCCCCACGAATCTCATGAATCCATGGGTGCCTCCACGACCACGACAACCTGATGAGGATGAAGACATTTGAGTGCTGGTTTGAATTGCACTGAAGGGAGTATTGCTGTTCCCTTAGAAAAAAAAAACAAAATCTGCTTTCTGATAGACCATGTGAATTATGCTGTTTTTAGTACAATTTTGATCTGTTTTAGTTGCTTAGTTTTATGTTTTTAAGTTGCTTAGTATAGCCTGCTGCTAGCTGATTAGGTAGGATAGTTTAGGTTTCTTTTTGTTGAGCTTGAACGACTGGATAAAGCATGCTTAGGGGCCTTAGTAACTGATATATCTGCCCTGACTTGATTGCGAAATAATTGCGGTACCCGCAATTTTTATTACTGAAAGCATGTTTTGGACTGTCTGCTTAGCTAGGCTGTGATCTGTTTAAATTCTATCTTTTGCTGCTATCATGACTACCTTATATAGCTTATCTAAATGCATGCTGGATGAGTGTCATAGGACACCCTTTGATAGTTTAAATTAACCTCTAAATAGCTCAGCATGCATAGCTGTAAGTCCTTGCCTGTCTGTTTTTCAAATTCCTGCTGCTGTGATATTTTCTTTTAGAATGTTCTGTCTATGCCTAGGGCTTTTAGATTCTCTTTGTTTTACCTTAGACTAGATGCTTCTAGATAGTTTGGGGGTGTGCCACCTCAGACACTCATTGGGGACAATGAGTAGTTGAAGTTTGGGGGAGGCCACCCTAGGCCTAGGAACATTCCTCTCTCCCTTAAAACATAAGCATTCTTCTTCTCCTTGACAAAAATAATGAACTGAAAAAAAAAATGAAAAATAGAATAAGGAGGGGAGTCTCTCTTAGGTTGCTGAGTAATCAGTGCCAAGTGTGTTACCCACAAGTGGCATTGCATCAAAAGGCAACCAAAGGAAAGGCTCCACCTGAGAAAGGAAAAAAAGGAAAAAGTAGGGAGGAAGAATGTATACCTAGGAGTTGCAACTTTGTGGCTTAGATGTCCTATTTAAAAAGAACTCTGATCCTCAATTAGCTAAGCACAAAGTTGTAGCTTGTAGGGTTGTTTAGGGAGATGAGTGTATATCCAATGTAGTGATGCCAGGGTTTAGGTTGTTCTCTAAAAGTACTACTGTTACCATTAATACTAAGACTGGCATGACTCTAAGGAATCCTAGGTAGCTCATAAATATAAACTAGAAGCATGTACTGAGTCTGGGGTAAAGCTAGGTAGAATTTGAAACCTTAGGGATAGTGGCATGATATGATAAAAGCAGGTAGATCAGTTGTAGGGAGTTAATAAAAGCAGTAGGAGTTTTAGGCATGCGAAATCAGAAGAAGCTAGATGAGAGGGTAGTTTTAAGCTTAGAAGGGTGTCACAGGACAACACTGCTATAGATGAGAATATAGGGGAGTCAGTAAGTGGTTAAAGAAGAAGAAACAGCAGCCTAGGAAAGTCCTTAGATTGCTTGAGGACAAGCAAAACCTTAAGTTTGGGGGTGTGTTACGTCTCCAAAAGTGACCTTTTTAGGACTTAATTATCTTAGAAAGATGTTCACTCTTAGGTGTTTTTGATAGCATTTAGCCTAAACCTATGCTTAAATATGAGAATTAGAAGAAGGTAGCTAAATTAGGACTTATGTACAATAGGGAAGAAAAGGGTTGAAAACCGAAGGAAAAGAATGAAAAACAAGCATTGCGATAGCATTGCGGAAAAATTGCTGAACCCGCAATGTTTCAAGTGAAAACCGTAAGTTGACTGATCTTTTTCTGTTAATTTCTGTTATTTCAGGGATTCGTTCTTTCTCCTCCATCCATTCTGAAGTACGACGTTAAAGATTGATGGTTCTCCTTGGCCCAAAGACGTCTGCAGACTACTATAAATAGGGGTCAAAGTCGAGGGTTCAAACATCATCCGAAAGCGTAGAAGTCTTCTCACAGTCCAACTTTTCTCCTGTTTTTTCTTTGCCGTCTGCTGGTTTGCGAAGCTCAGCTGTTGGAATCGATAATCTGATAGGAAGGAGAGGAGATTCTTCTTCTCTCCTGATTGGATTCATACAAGCAAGGCTGACCTTTCTCATCCTTCATTCGAGGCGGCTGCAACGAGACATTCGAGCTTGTTTTACTGCTTTCTGCTCTTCATTTCCATTTTCCAGCTTTGTCTTGTTGCTGTTTCTTTTCTAGTAGCTAGATTATACTATTTCGTTGTGTTCTGTCTTCCTGTTATTTGCTTTAAAGCTGTTCTTTGTCAATCAAACAATCAAGTAATCAAATCTCAATTCTTCATTTCACAGTTTCTTGCCTTTACATTCTACTGCTTTCCCTTACTGTTTTGTCTTTAAATTCCTTCTAAGCATGTCTACTTCTTCTCTTACTTCTGTTCTATCTACATCCATGAGTAGCTAAATCACTTAGGGGCATGCTAATGACAACACTTTAGGCTAAAAAACGTGAACCAAGCATGTAGGATAGCTCTCGAAGCATTGATTGTATGTAAGCTTCATCCCACGGGCAATTTCGATTGGCCATCCATTTTGTCCAAAGAACTCCTAACCTCTGGAAGGAGTAAGAGTTCAGAGTTATACTATCATGCTAGCCTTTCAAGGTAACCAGGAAACAGCCTAGGAATAGGCGTTTCCCTAGTACAAACCATATTTTTCTGCCTTAACAAGACGCTTAAGACCTTACTTGGACATGAGTAAACTAAAGAATCTAATGCATGAAATCGGAAGATACATGAGAATGAGATAGTTTGATGCATAGAGAGTTGATCCAATGCTTGAGAATCGTGAGAAAAAGCCTATAGGATAGTCGTTAGTAGCCCTTAACTCATCATTTTACACACTTTCGCTGTTACTACAATTGCGGTAAAATTGCTGTTTCCGCAATTCTGCTAAGTTACAATTCTGTCTAGCTGTTTTTGTCTTCATTTATTAATCTCGTCTCTTCTCATTTGAGTTTAGCTTTGACTTGCACTTGTTTATATTGCTACCCTCTTCGTATTCAGTAGGAAATAGATAATTAAAAACCAATTCTACCCCATCAAATCCACCCCTTCTTTCTTAACTTTACACTTCATGAATAGCTTATAATAAATCTCTGTGGGAAAACGAATGAAATATACTTACTACTTGCTATAAGACCATGTATGCTTGCATGTTCTGAGTGCTCTCTCTACCTTATTGCTTATTTATTTTAACACATTGAGCACGTAACACATATGCAGGCACTTCAGGTCGCCTCAGGATAGGTGGAGGCCTTGGAATTTCTTCTATCTCTTCTATGATTGGCTCCAGCCTTGCTCCTGATGTGCTTGGTGATGGTTGACCTTGGTTTGGCAGAGACTCGAGTGGAGCACTAGACTCATTGTTCTCTACTCTCTTTGGGGTTTCTTTAGTGTTGCTCACCAATGGTCTCCCACTTCTGAGTTCAATTGCTTGAACTTGTTCTTTACCATCTCTCCTTGGCACTTCAGTGTCAGCAGGAAGTCTACCTTGGGGCCTACTTTTGAGTTCATTGGCTAGTTGCCCTATTTGGTTCTCTAGACTCCTAAGGGTAGCTTGCTGGCTTTGAAGAGTAGCATCATTCTTGGCGATGTACTCTTTGAGTAGATTTTCTACAGAAGACCCTACTGGTTGGTTGTATGGTTTTTGATACATGGATTGGTTATGTTGGGGAGTGAAACCAGGTGTTCCACTCGGTCTTGGTTGGTTAGGAGTTTGGTTAGTATTCTGTTGGCCACCCCATGAAAGGTTTGGGTGGTTCCTCCAACCAGGATTGTAGGTGTTAGAATAGGGGTTGTTCCTAGGCTGCTGTTGGCTTCCAACATAGCAGACTGAGGCTGGATTCCCAGGGCAGTATTGATACAGGTGCCCTTCCCCACAGAATCCACAGATAAGTGTCTCACCTTGAATTGGTTGTGTGCCCATTGACATGGTTGTGGCGGTGTTGACACTAGTTTGGAGATTGGCTTGAGCCATTTGTTTGACTAGGTTGGTCAGGGCGCTTATTTGGCTACTCATGGCATTGAGTGCGTCCTTATTTTGAGCTCTACTTGGCTCGATTGGATCATCTGACCACCTACAGTGAGATGCTGAGATCTTCTCCAAGATCTCATAGGCTTCGTTATAACTCTTGGACAGCATGGAACCTCCAGCAGATGAATTTAAAACTTGTCTGGTGCTGGGGTTGCATCCTTTGAAAAAGACCTCTATTTGGATACACCATGGAATACCATGGTGTGGACATTTAAGCAGAAGGTCCTTGAACCTTGTCCAAGCTTCGTGAAGAGACTCGTTTTCAGCTTGTTTGAATTTTATTATATCATCACGAAAGGTAGAATTCCTATCAGGTGGGAAATATTTGACTAGGAATTTCTCCGCCAAGTCTGTCCAATTGAGGACTGATCCAGAGGGTAATGAGTTTAACCACGTCTTTGCTTTGTCCCTCAAAGAGTAAGGGAAGAGGTAGAGCCTCAAGGCTTCTTGGGAAACTCCAGGGATAAGGAATGTATCACTAACTCCTAAGAAGTTTCTAAGATGGTTGTGGGGATCCTCATTTTCCACTCCAAAAAATTGTCCCACAGTGGACAACATTTGGAACATTACTGGCTTTAACTCGAATGAGTTGGCAGTAATTTCAGGGCGGATTATGCTTGGGTTTAGCTCCCCAGGCATAGGCACTAGGTAAGAAAGAATGGCACTATCCTTATCATTCGCTATTTCGATGGGATTGCGAGTGGTAGGTACCGGATTTGGGACTGGTCTTTCCATTTCTAAGTGAAGGGATTGCGAAGACTCCGCAGAATCAGCAATTAATTGAGGTATAGAGGGTTGGTGAAAGAGACGTTTCTTAGCTTTGTTTCTGGCCCTAAATAATCTCTCAGGGTCAGGATTGAACTCTAGATCAGTACTTGAATGCTCATTCATAAACTAACCCAATGGTACCTGCACAAGAAATGAGAAAAAGATCAATTCCAATGGATATTAAACTTTGTGTTTCAAACTTAACAAACTTCGTTTTCGCTAAACTAAGTCCCCGGCAGCGGCGCCAAAAACTTGTTGCGTGCTCAATGTGTAAAAGAAATAAGCAACAAGAGAGAGAGAGCACTCAGAACATGCAAGCATACATGATCTTGTAGCAAGTAGTAAGTATTTTTTCATTCGTTTTCCCACAGAGACTTATTATTAGTTACTCGCGAAGTGTGTTGTTAAGCAAGAATGGGTGGATTTGATGGGGTAAATTTGGTTTTTAATTGCCTAATTACTAATGAATATATTAAGGATAGCAACATGAACAAGTGCAAGTCAATGATAAACTTAAATGTAAAGAGAAGAGAATAATAAACGAAGAGAAAAATGGCTAAGCACAATTTTAAACTTAATAGAATTGCGAGAACAGCAATTCTACCGCAATGTTACTAGCAGCGAAAGTGTGTAAAATGGAGAAACAAGGGCTACTAACGACTCCTCTATAGGCATTTTCACACGATTCTCAAGCATTGGATCAACTCACGATGCATCAAACTAACTCATTCTCATGTATCTTCCGATTTCATGTATTAGATTCTTTAGTTTACTCATGTCCAAGTAAGGTCTTAAGCATCTTGTTAAAGCAGTAAGTTATGATTTGTACTAGGAAAACGCCTATTCCTAGGTCGTTTTCTGGCTACCTTGAGAGGCTAGCATGAGTGTATGACTCAGAACTCTTACTCCTTCCAGAGGTTAGGAGTTCTTTGGACAAAATGGATGGCCAATCGAAATTGCCCGTGGGATGAAGCTTACATACAATCAATGCATTCGAGAGCTATCCTACATGCTTGGTTCACGTGTTTTAGCTTATAGAATTGTCATTAGTATGCCCCTATGTGACTTAGCTACTCATGGATGTAGAGAGAACAAAAATAATAGATGAAGTAGACATGCTTAGAAGGAAATTAAAGACAAAACAGCAAGGAAAAACAGTAGACAGCAAAGACAAAGACCATGAAATAACGAAGTGTGCTTTTGATTTATCAAGTGCTTGAACGAAACAAATGCAAGGATAGATGTTGCGTGCTCAATGTGTTAAAATAACTAAGCAATAAGATAGAAAGAGCACTCAGAACATGCAAGCATACATGATCTTATAGCAAGTAGTAAGTATTTTTTCATTCGTTTTCCCACAGAGATTTATTGTAAGCTATTCATGAAGTGTTTTGTTAAGAAAGAATGGATGAGTTTGATGGGGTAGAATTGGTTTTAAATTGTCTATTTTCTAAGGAATGTGTAGAGGGTAGCAACATAAACAAGTGCAAATCAAAGTTAAACTCAAAGGAAAAGAGATGAGATTAATAAACGTATAAGAAAACAGCTAAACAGAATTGTGAACTTAGCAGAATTGCGGAAACAGCAATTCTACCGCAATTTTCCTAACAGCGAAAGTGTGTAAAATGGAGAAACAAGGGCTACTAACGACTCCTCTATAGGCATTTTCTCACGATTCTCAAGCATTGGATCAACTCTCTATGCATCAAACTCACTCAATCTCATGTATCGTCCGATTCCATGCATTAGATTCTTTAGTTTACTCATGTCCAAGTAAGGTCTTAAGCATCTTGTTAAAGCAGAAAGTTATGGTTTGTACTAGGAAAACGCCTATTCCTAGGTCGTTTTCTGGCTACCTTGAAAGGCTAGCATGAGTGTATGACTCTGAACTCTTACTCCTTCCAGAGGTTAGGAGTTCTTTGGACAAAATGGATGGCCAATCGAAATTGCCCGTGGGATGAAGCTTACATACAATCAATGCTTCGAGAGCTATCCTACATGCTTGGTTCACGTTTTTTAGCCTATAGTATTGTCATTAGCATGCCCCTATGTCACTTAGTTACTCATGGATATAGGGAGAACAAAAAGAAGAGAGAAAACAGACATGCTTAGAAGAGAAATAAACTGAAAACAGCAAGGTAAGACAGTGAGTTGCAAAGATGGGAAATTGAGAAATGAAGAACTATGCTTTAATTACTTGCTTGTTTGAATGAACAGAAGAGCAACTTAAAGTGAATAACAGAAGACAGAACACAACGAAATGAACTGATCTAGCTACTAGAAAAGAAACAACAACAATGCAAAGCTGGAAAATGGAAATAAAGACAGAAAGCAGGTAAGTGAGCTTGAACGCCTCGTCGCAACTGCCTCGGCTGAAGGATGAGAAAGATCAGCCTTGCTTGGATGAATCCAATCGAGAGAGAAGATAAATCTCCTCTCCTTCCTATCAGATTATCGATTCCAACAGCTGGGCTTCGCAAACCAACAGACGGCAAAGGGAAACAGGAGAAAAGATGGAGCTGCGAGAAGACTTCTACGCTTTCGGATGATGATTGAACCCTCGACTTTGACCCCCTTTTATAGCAATCTGCAGGCGCATTTGGGCCAAGGAGAACCATCAATCTTCAACGTCGTACTTCAGAATGGATGGAGGAGAAAGAACGAATCCCTGAAATAACGGAATTTAACAGAAAAAGATCAGTCAACTTACGGTTTTCACTTGAAACATTGCGGTTTCAGCAATGTTTCCGCAATGCTGTCGCAATGTAGTTTTTTCATTCTTTTACTTCGGTTTTCAATCCTTTTCTTTCCTTTTGCACACAAGTCCTAATTTAGCTACCTTCTTTTAATTCTCACAAATAAGCATAGGTTTAAGCTAAATCCCATCAAAAACACCTAAGAGTGTGCATCTTTCTAAGCTAAATAAGTCCTAAATAAGTCACTTTTGGAGACATAACAATAGAGCACTCAGAACATGCAAGCATACATGATCTTGTAGCAAGTAATAAGTATTTTTTCATTCGATTTCCCACAGAGATTTATTCTTAGTTACTAACGAAGTGAGAGGTTAAGTGAGAAATGGTGGTTTAAATGGGGTAGATTTGGGTTTAAGGTGCCTAACTATTAAGGAACGTGCAAGATATGAAAGCATAAACAAGTGCAAGTAAATAATTAAACTTGAATGTAGAGGGAAGAGAACAACAAACTAAGAAAGAAATGGCTAAGGCAAAATTTTGAACTAAGAGAATTGCGGAAACAACAATTTTCTAGCAATGTTACTAACAACGAATTAGGGGTAAAGTATGGAAACAAGGGCTACTAACGACTCCTCTATAGGCTTTTTCATACGATTCTCAAGCAGTAGATCAACTCATCATGCATCAAACTAACTCAATCTCATGTATCTTTCGATTTCATGCATTAGATCCTTTAGTTTACTCATGTTCAAGTAAGGCCTTAAGCATCTATTTATCAAAGCAAGTTTAGTGATTTGTACTAGGAAAACGCCTATTCCTAGGTCGTTTTCTAGCTACCATGAAAGGCTAGCATGAATGTACGACTCTGAACTCTTACTCCTTCCAGAGGTTAGGAGTTCTTTGGACAAAATGGATGGCCAATCGAAATTGCCCGTGGGATGAAGCTTACATACATTCAATGCATTTGAAGCTAACTTACATGCTTGATTCACGTATTTCTACCTATAGTCTTGTCATTAGCATGCCCTTATGTGGTTTAGTTACTCATGGCAGATGTGGAAATGGAAAGACTTGTGTATTTAAACATGCTCGACAGTATTCAAGAAGAAACAACAGAAAACAAAAGAGGTGGAGAACTTGCGAAGTGATGAAATAACGCTTTGATTAACCAAGGTTTGAACTGAACAAATAACAACTTTGAACAACGGAAACTAAACAGACAAGTACGAAATAGAGTGGAGTAGCAGACGAAAGTAAAATAGCAAAGACAGAAACGAAAAGGGGAACAAGAACAGTAGAAAGCAATAAAGTATGCGTGTGAACTCCTCGCTGCAACGCTTTGGATGAAAACCGAAGGTAAGCTTGATCGTGGATGAATCCAATCAGAAGAGATGAAAGATCCTCTCTTCTTCCTCTTAGATTATCGATTCCACCAGCTAAAACCTCCACGCCAACACCCGTGAGAGAAAACAATGAGAAACTGCGTTGAAGGAGAGATCTACGCCTTTCGAGTGTGTCTTCAACCTTCCCCTTTGACCTCCTTTTATAGTGTTCTGCAGGTACGATTGGGCAAAGGAGAACCATCCATTCTGAACGTCGTTCTTCTACGTGGCAGCAGGAGAAAAAACGAGCGGCTGAAAGATCGCAACAAAATAGAAATCAGTTAAACAAGTAACAACTTTCACTTAAAACATTGCTAAGACCGCAATGTTTCCGCAATGCTTCAGCAATGTGCAATTTTCACTCTTTAGCTTTGTTTTTGGTTCTTTTCCTTTCCTTTTACACATAAGTCCTAATTTAGCTTCATTCTACTAATTCTTATATATAAGCACAAGTTTAAGCCAAATCCTACCAAAAACGCTTAAGAGTGTACATCTTTCTCTATCAAATAAGTCCTAAAATAGTCACTTTTGGAGACGTAACAAGTGCATCGGGAAAAGAGCATGTAAGAAGAATCGGACCAAAATTGCCTAGGAGAGGCAATTTTCCAGTTCAAACCCGAGAGCAAGCGTAGAGCAGTCAGCGTCGAGACGCTTGCTCGACGCTGCCTGGCGTCGAGACCCTGCCGTGGCGTCAAGACACTCCGAAGGAGGCGCGCGGAGGAAATCATCGGGCCAGCGTCGAGACGCTCGCCTAGCGTCTCGACGCCATCGTGAGGCGCGCGCGGATTAATTAGGTCGCAGCGTCGCGACGCTGCCCTAGCGTCTCGACCCTCCGACGATTTTAAAGGGCTGCAAGACGATTTTCCAGCCAACTTTTTGCCATTTTTTAGAACTTCATCTTCTTCCTCTCGGTTTTTCTTCTCTCTTTAGCTTAGCTCCGCCATTTGTGGCATGTTTTGGAGCTTTTAACTTGTAATAGGATAGAGATGACTTCTATGGCCTCCGTTGGAACGGTCGTGACAATCCGTCCCATGGACAGCTAAGGTATTGTGAACGGTTTGGGATAATTTGAGGGATTATTTGTTAGATTTCTATGCTTTGATAATCCATGCTTTAAATTTCAACTTGGTTTCTGATTTGTATGCATTTATTGTTCTTACTTCATCCTATGCATGCGTTAGATTTCGCCGACTGACAATCGCGTTTTCTAGCTTATGTTAGCGTTAAAGAGTAGCGATGCCGTGCCTCTCACTATTCGACTAGTAACACAGAACAATGAAAATAAATCGGAGTATCGAGTCATGCATGATAGTTGTTGGTTACATTCAGCGTTGGCGGGTAGCCAGTTAGCAATTTGATTACGTGGTCGAATGTCCGTCGCGGTATGCTAGTGACTGTTTAGAGTCAATTTGGGTCTGATCACCCTAATGAGACTTTAAATAATGTTTAATTGGATCTTCTGATTTGGTTAATTACTATGGAGCCGGATACACTAGGGGTTTCCCGGGTAACTGACCGCGTGTATTACAAACTGTTAGCCTTAGGATTGTATTAAATGATAAGTTGTAGAATGTCTAACAAAGAAATCCCGAAAATCCCCAAACCGTGCACTCGTCATTCTCTCTCTCTTTTAATTTTCCGTTAGCGATTAATTTCTTTATTTGCATGCTTAAACTCCCCCTCGTTACAAAAACCCAACTGATCAATTAATTTCAATTCCAATTTAATTTCAATCACGTTCTTCTCCGTGGATCGACCCTGTTACCACTAGCTGCAAAGCTTCGGTTAATAGGCTTATAAATTGTATTTTGGCGGGTCTCGACAACCCGAGTTTATAGCAGGACATTCAAAAAAAAAAACCTGTTGCCAAAGAGCTCTGGGAAGCTTCCTTCCCAAACCACTGTGAACTCATGTGAAAACGTGAGCTCAATCCAGCTAAGGAGTGGGAAATCAGTTCCCTCCAGAGCTGCGAAGGAAGCGAAGGACAGTTTGAATGAGTCCTTCCCTGTTGTTCTTGATGATGAGAATGTGAAGAAAGAAAAGAATGTGCAAGAGTGTGTTCCCAAAGCACCCTTCCCCAGTAGGCTTGCGAAGCCTGCTCTAGTGAACGAAGACGAGGAGGTCCTGAGAACCTTCCAGAAGGTGATGGTGAACATACCGCTTCTTGAGGCGGTGAGCCAAGTGCCTAAATATGCTAAATTCCTAAAGAGTTGGTGCACAAAGAAGCGGAAGTCCAGAGGGACTGAAAGGAAAAAGGAGAATATTTCTGCGATCCTCCCAGGTACGTTGCCCGCCAAGTGCAACGACCCAGGTACGTTTACTATCTCGTGCATGATAGGTAGTAAAATTGTTAAAAATGCCATGCTTGACCTTGGAGCATCTGTTAATGTCATGTCTTATGCTTTATTTTTTGAACTGAATCTTAATGAGTTGCATGAGACTGATGTTGTCATTCAGCTAGCTAATGGGTCTTGCATATGTCCTAGAGGGAAGGTCGAGGATGTTTTGATTAGAGTAGGAGATATGATGTTTCCTGCAGATTTTCTCGTGCTTGATATGAATAAGAATTCTCTGAATGTTTCGTCCTCCATGTTGTTAGGGCGTCCTTTTTTAAAGACCGCGAAGGTCAAAATTGATGTGTTTAAGGGCGTGATTTCTTTGGAGTTTGATGAAACTGTGCATGAGTTTTCTTTATTTGATAAGAAGTCTGTGGAGGATGTTGCTTGTATGGAGTCTGTCGAGAATGGGAGTTTGACCTCGCGCTTGAGGGATAACTCTCATGTCTCCGTTAAAAAATCTGATTTAATTTTGATTGAAGTGGATACTGTTTTTTGTACTAATCAAAGTGATATTCACGTGCTTGAGGAACGAAGAGAAAATAAATTTGTTGATGTGATTTGCAGGACCAGTGTGGACGAGGACATGTCTGGAACGTCCCCTGCACTGTCAGAATATGGATGAGTCCGAAGGGAGAATTCAGTCGAGCAAACGACTTTAAAAATTCTGCGCTTCTCGGAGGCACCCGAGTGTTGAACTGTCTTTTCTGTTTTTAGTTTCATTGCTGTTTTTTTAGTTGTTTTTAGTTTAATTTAGCTAATGTAGCTTGCTGTTTTTTTTTAGGGAATAAGGAGAGTAGAGGAAATTTTGGGCTCCGATGTGGAACGCGCCGCGTCTTTTCCCTCGCCGACTTCACAAAGAATCATGGAAGTGTCCTTTTTCTTTCCCTTTAACTTTTGTGCATCTGATTAAGGAGCATTGAGGACAATGCTCGCTTTAGAAGTTGAGGGTGGATATTGTGGATAAGCATGTGCAGTTTGTTGAGCAGTGCTAATTTTGAATTTGAAGTGCTTGGGACTCTGTTTACTGCTTTCTAACTATGATGATCTAGGAAATGCATTTTGGAATCTGAGCATTTGCATAATCTAGTTTTTGCATGATGAGTTTTGCATTTATTAGGTTCATGTCGAAAATTTTAAAAAAAACATTGTTGCTCCCTTGCATCTATCGAGCACTTAGCAACCTCGTCTTAATCTTCGTAGGCTTAGTTTGATTGCATGTAGCATTAATTCTTGTTGTCACCCCGAAAGGCACCCTTAGGTAGCTTGTTGCATGAGAGTTAGTAGTCAAATTAATCGAGTTAGCTTACGCTAAGCCTAAAGTAAAAAAAATAGAAAAGCATGTTTGGCTAGAAAATTCCCTCGAGGCGCTCCTTCTTCTTATTAGCGCTTAAGAAGTGAGCGTTAGTCTTTAAAAACGTGAAGTTTAATGCATGAATTTGACGTGTTAGGCAACTCGAGGTGGGAAAGAAAAAGAAAATAAAAAGTTGGGTTCAAAGAACCTCAATAAAGGGTACAAAGTGCTCGTGAAAAGAAAAAGAATGAGAAAATGTTTAGGTCTCTTAATTTATTACT
Source organism: Herpetospermum pedunculosum (assembly GCA_028017165.1). NCBI lineage: Eukaryota > Viridiplantae > Streptophyta > Magnoliopsida > Cucurbitales > Cucurbitaceae > Herpetospermum > Herpetospermum pedunculosum. The sequence goes on from CM051527.1 coordinate 36,452,761, forward strand.
CTCTCTTGTGTAAGTCAAGCTTAGACTGTTCTTAATCGCTAGAAGTAGGGGGAAAACGGGAAGATATGTTGCAGGTGGTTTTTCCGGGCTTACGTAGGTTTAGGATAGGTTGGCTAGCACACACACGTTAGGGAGCGATAGTTAATTTTTGATATGTTCGTAATAAAATGCATGCGCTGATTGCTTTCGTGATTATGTTATGTTTAAATTTGCAAAATGCATCGAGGTTTGAATTAGTAGCATGTAAGCATGTCCTTAGAGTCAAATTCTTTATTTGCCTTGCTCGAGGACTAGCAAGATTTAAGTTGGGGGTGTTTGATAACTCCATTTTGGAGCTATTATTCACTCCCTAATTCTAGCTATATGTCGTGTTTAATTGTTTAATATATCTCATTTATAGGAGAATTGCGGCAAAGAGCTCATGCGTCCATTGGACTCGTTTCGGAGTTAAAAGCGTTGTTTTAGCGCCCCGGGAGTGCTTCGGGAAAAGGGCAAGTTAATCCAAGAAGAATCGGACCAAAATTGCCTAGGAGAGGCAATTTTCCAGCCCAAACCCGAGAGCAAGCGTCGAGACGCTTGCTCAACGCTGCCTGGCGTCGAGACCCTGCCGCGGCGTCGAGACGCTCCGAGGGGCACGCGCGCAGGAAATTATCGGGCCAGCGTCGAGACGCTCGCCCAACGTCTCGACGCCATCGCGAGGCGCGCGCGGATTCATTAGGTCGCAGCGTCGTGACGCTGTCCCAGCGTCTCGACGCTCCGACGAATTTAAAGGGCTGTAAGGACGATTTTGCAGCCATCTTCTTTGCTTCATCTTCTACCTCTCAGGTTTTTATTAGTTTTTCTTCTTGCTCCGCCATTTGTGGCCATTTCTTGGAGCTTTTCTTTGTATGTAAGGTAGAGATTATGGCTAAGGCATCCATGGGAGCGTTTGTGACGATTCTCCCCATGGCCGGCTAAGGTACGTGTGCGATTCGGGATAGTTTAGGGAGATTTTGTTAGACTCCGTCACTTTGATAATCCATGCTATAAATTATGAGAGTGGCTTGATGTTTGTATGCATTTATTGTTCTTACTTAATCCCATGCATGTGTTAGATTTCGCCGACGGACAATCGAGTTTTCTAGCATGTGTTAGTGTTAAAGATTAGCGATGCCATGCCTCTAACTTTTCGCCTAGTAACACAGAACAATTAAACAAATCGAAGTAATGATTTATGCATGATAAATGTTGGGTACTTCAGCGTTGGCGGGTAGTCAATTAGCATTAGGATTGCATGGTCGAATGTTCGTCGCGATTAGCTAGTAACTGTTTAGAGTAATTATGGAGATGATCCCTCTAGGGATACTTTAAATAATGTTTAATTGGACTGTTGGTTTAATTAATTATATGAAGCCGGTTACAAAAGGGAGTCCCAGTAACCGATCGCGTGCATAAGAAATTGATAGCCTAGATTTGAATTAAATGATGAATGATGGAATGTCTAACAAAAATCCCGAAACTCCCCGAATCAAGCACTTGTTAATCTCTCTCTCTTTAATTCTTTCCGTTAGCACTTTTATTTTTCTCATTGCATGATAAAACCCCCAAGTTACCAAAACTCAATCAATCAACCATTTGGAATCTCGAACTTTGATTTCAATCATATTAAGACCTTCTCTGTGGATCGACCCTGTTACCACTAGCTGCAAAGCTAAGGTTAATAGGTTTATAAATTTATTTTGGCGGGTCTCGACAACCCGAATTTAGAGAGGATATTCAAAATCCGTCTCACCAATCATGCATCGTTTTAACTAAGTCCCATGCATCTCTCGATTACATGCATTAGATCTTATAGTTTACTCATATCCAAGTAAGACTTAAAAACCTATTTATACACCCAAGCTAACAAACGTGCTAGGAGAACGCCTATTCCTAGGTCATTCTCTGATTCCCATAAAAGGCTAACATGAATGGATGACTCTGAATTCTTACTCCTTCTGGAGGTTAGGAATTCTTTAGACAAAATGGATGGCCAGTCGAAATCGCCCATGGGATGAAGCTCACATACATTCAATGCATTAATGCTATTCTACATGTTGAATTCTCATATTTCTAGCCTAGAGATTCATCTTTAGTAGACCTCTCTTAGATTAGTTACTCATGGTTTTCGAAGAACTAAGGGAGATGGATTGATTGAACATGTATTAAAGAACTCAGTAAAAGTACTTGATGAGGAAAAGATAAATAGAAGAACTCAAATAACTAATTGATTACTCTCTTAAAAACAAGGTTCCAAACACTTCATAGACAAACGTGCGATGATCCGAAAGCAGTAAAGAACAAGTGCATTAGAAACTGATTCAGAACAACGTAGCAAATGCAAAGCAGTAAGAAAGCTGTAAATGTGCCAGAATCCTCCACGTTGCAAAATGCCTCGGATGAAGGGGAAGATTAGCCGATCTTGGGGATAATTTCAATCGGAAGAGAAGAGGGATCTTCTCTTCTTCCTTTCGAAATATCAACGCCAAGGGCTGATTTCTTCGATCCAACAAACGGGAGAAGGAATGTCGTCTGCGGGTTGCTTCGCAACTGGGATCTCCTCGCTTCTGAGTTTGTGTGGAATGAATTGAAATGGATTCAATTCGATTCCAAATCTGATTGCCTTTGATCCTTCATCTCACCCTCTTTATATAGCTTTTAGGTAGTTGCAAAAGGCTGCTCATGAATCGTGGATCACCATTCAACTTTGTGAGGCAGTCAAGCTTGACATGTGGCAGCAGCAGGGCGAGTTGATGGCTGGAAAAATGCAGTCAACAAAGACTGACGGCTGGAAAAATTCAGCAGCAAAGACTGTTTCATTGCGAGCATCACAATGTTTCCGCAATGTTCCTGCAATGTACATTTTAGATCTTTTTACATCATTTTGCATCCTTTTTCTTTCCTTTTCCAAATAAGCCTTAATTTAGCATCATTTCTCAAATTCTCACATTTAAGCACACATTAAGCTAACTCTTAACAAAAACACTCAAGAATTTCCATGATTACTAGGTAAATATGGCCTTAAATAATGTACTTTTGGAGAGGTAACACTTTTCTCTCTAGATTTTTGGGGTTTTCTCCCATATTCATATATATAAAGGATAGACTTGGTTGATTTAGCTTGGTGTTCATCACGAGCAAGGTAAGTGCTCTAATTTGAGGTTAGGGGTTATACTTGATGCGATTTGTAAGGGTTTAGTTCTTAAATTTACAACTTAGCATGACTGATTGGGTATTTACTTCTTCAGTTTTAATCCTTATTTAGCATGTGTAAAAGATTGATTGACGCTCATGAATTTATACATGTTTGATAGCTCCAAATTAGATCTATAATTTACTCCCTAATATTAGCTAAATATCGTGCTTAATTATGTTTAATTGCCTCTGTTGTAGGTGTTTCACGGTTAGATAGCTCGAGGAGTCCAAGGACGTCGTTCGTGGCTAAGAAGGTCATATTAAAGCCTCGGGATCGCATCGGGAAAAAAAGGGCATCAAAAGTGGAGATTTTGCCTAAAGGGAGCAACCAAAAGCAAAATAATTTACCCAAGCGTCGAGACGCTGTCCCGAAGCGCCTCGACACTCCAAATGCGCGCATTTTGAACTTTTCGTTCGTAGCGTCGGCGAATATAAAACCCATTTTTCGATTTTTAGGTCACTTTTTCTTCTTCCTCTCTTCCCCTTTACAGATTTCTCTCCAAACTTTGGGGTTTCTCCCCTCTTTGCCGTAGTAAAGCTCAAAACACTTTGGATTTGCTTGATTTTCATCATTAGTACTGTTACCTCTCCAAATGAGAGTTATTTAGGTCTATATTTGCTTTATATTCATGAAGTCTTTTGAGCATTTTAGCTAGTAGTGAGCATAATATGTGTTAAATAGTGACATTTTGTGAAATGGTATGAATTCAAGGCTTATGTGAAAAATCTGTGCATAAGTGTGTAAATTGGTGAAAAAATGTTTAATTGATGCTTTGCAGATGTATTGCTAAAGTTTTGCGAGGAACGCAATGGGATCAGAAGAAAGACAACTTTAAACAGAGCATTGTGATCGCAACGCAATCGCAATACTGGTCTTTGCTGCTGCGTTTTTCCAGCCGCCGGCCCTTCTTGCATCCGCCACATGTGAGGTTGTTACCTCAAATTGGATGGAGATCCGCAGCCTATGGAACCTTTGAAGGCTATATAAGAGAGCTAGATGAAGAAAGAAAGCAATCCAACCCAACCATTCGACGGTGAAGAGAATCGAAAGAGGCCAACTACCGCAACGAGAATTTGCTCCCCTGTTTGTTGGATCGAAGAAACAAAGGCTCCCTTGGCATCTGTAATTCATCTGCCTAACCTTGACCAAGTACAACCAAGAACAACAAGGGCGAGGCTGGAGCCCATCATTGAGGAACCAGAAGAAATTCCTAGGCCTCCCCCTGTCCTTAGGCAATCTGTTTTGCCTACCTATGTGCCACCACCTCCATTTCCTAGACGGCTTAAAAAGAAACAGGAACAAGAAGCTCATTTCCATAATTTTTTGGAAATCTTGAAGCAAGTTCATGTTAATATTCCTTTTGTGGAAGTTTTACAGTTCATGCCAACGTATGTGAAGTTTTTAAAGGATATAATAATTAACAAGAAAGTCATTGGGGAGTTTGAAACTGTTAATCTCACTGAAGAGTGTAGTGCCATACTCCAGAACAAACTGCCAAAGAAAGAAAAGGATCCTGGTTCTTTCACCTTGCAAGTAGAATTGGGAGGCAAGATTGTGGGAAGAGCTTTATGTGATCTAGGAGCCAATATAAACCTAATGCCCTTGTCATTATTCCAACAGCTTGGAATAGGCGAGGCACGTCCAACAACAGTCACCTTACAACTTGCAGACAGATCCATCTCATACCCTAAAGGTAAATTTGAGGATATTATAGTCAAGGTTGACAAATTTATTTTTCTTGCAGATTTTATCATTCTGGATTACGAGGTAGACAAAGAGGTGCCAATCATCATAGGCAGACCTTTCTTAGCCACAGGTAGGGCCCTAATTGATGTTCAAAAGGGTGAACTTACCATGCGAGTCAACGATGAAGAGGTTAAGTTTAGTGTCTTTACAGCCTTGAGGTATCCTTCTGACCTTGAAAATTGTGCTACTGTAGATATATTAGACTCACTAATTGAAGACGAACTTGAGCATGAATTATTAGTCAAGCATGCTACTGATTATGCACAAATTGATTTGAATGATTTAAACATTGCTGAAATTATGGATGTATCTCTGAATAACCCTCAGCATGTATGCATGACCAATGAACTATCTGAAAGAACCACAACTCCCATGATGCCATCAATTGAACAACCACCTTTGTTAGAATTAAAACCACTGCCACAACACCTTAAATATGCATATTTAGGAGAAAAAGACACATTGCCTGTCATCATTTCGTCCAAATTGAATGAACAACATGAAAATGCGTTAATTTTGCTGCTTAAGCAACATAGAAAAGCAATTGGGCGGACGATTGCTGACATTAGGGGCATAAAACCTTCTTATTGTATGCACAAGATATTGTTAGAGGAATGACACACACCTAGGATAGAGCATCAACGTAGGTTGAACCCCTCCATGAAGGAGGTAGTTAAAAAGGAAATCATTAAATGGTTAGATGCTGGTGTAATCTTTCCAATATCCAATAGTCAATGGGCCAGTCCTATCCAATGTGTACCAAAAAAGGGTGGTATATCAGTAATAGTTAATGAAAATAATGAATTAATACCCACTCGAACCGTCACAGGATGGAGAGTGTGTATGGACTACCGAAAGCTTAATAAAGAAACAAAAAGAGACCATTTCCCTTTACCTTTTATTAATCAAATGCTTTTTCAGTGTTTGGTGATTCCTTTAACCATTGTCTAGCCAATCTAGGACAAGTTCTCACTAGGTGTGAGGAAACCAATTTAGTTTTGAATTGGGAAAAATGCCACTTCATGGTGGAAGAAGGGCCAAAATAGAAATCATAGAGAAGCTAGTTGAACCTAAGAATGTAAAAGCCATAAGAAGTTTCCTAGGACACGCAGGGTTTTATAGAAGATTTAAAAAAGATTTATCAAAAATCTTCAAACCCCTCTGTAAGCTATTAGAGCTAAATAGAACTTTTATCTTTTCAAATGACTGTTTAATAGCATGGACTAAGCTTAAAACTGCCATAGTAAAAGCTCCAATCATAATCAGTCCAAATTGGGATATGCCCTTTGAATTGATGTGTGATGCGAGTGATTATGCAATTGGAGCTATGCTTGGCCAGAAGAGAGATAAATTAACACACCCTATCTATCATGCAAGTAAAACATTAAATGAGGCTCAATGTAACTACACTACCACAAGAAAAAGAGATGTTGTCTGTAGTGTTTGCATGTGAGAAATTTAGGGCATATATTGTAGGAAATAAAACAATTGTATATACTGATCATGCTGCAATAAAGTACTTAATGAGGAAGGCTGATGCCAAGCTTCGGCTAATTAGATGGGTGTTACTCTTGCAGGAGTTTGATTTGGAAATACGAGACAAAAAGGGATGTGAAAACGTGGTTGCTGACCACTTATCAAGATTGCAGAGTCATTGCGAATCTATTGCGGAGCCCGCAATGATGGATTCTTTTATTGATGAACATGTTTTTGTTTTATTACATTGTGATAATAATGTTGAGCCTTGGTTTGCCGACATTGCCAATTTTCTTGCCTCACAAGTGTTACCTGAATTCAACAGAGGGCAGGTCAAGAAGAAGTTCTTGAATGATGCCAGGAAGTACATTTGGGATGATCCAACACTGTACAAGTGTTGTGCGGATGGATTGCTAAGGAAATGTGTATCAGCTGCTGAAGCAAGATCCATCCTACAGCATTGCCATACAGCTCCGTATGGAGGGAACTTTGGTGGTCAAAGGACTGCTGCGAAGGTATTTCAGAGTGGCTACTTCTGGCCAACAATCTTCAAGGATGCACATGACTACGCGCGCAATTGCGATGAATGCCAACGAACAGGTAACCTCGGTAGGAAGGATGAGTTGCCTCTAACATACATCTTAGAGTTAGAACTCTTTGACGTATGGGGTATTGACTTCATGAGTCCATTCCCACCGTCTGCTGGTAATCTATATATTTTAGTAGCTGTAGACTATGTCTCAAAATGGGTTGAGGCAATTGCATGTCCTTTAAATGATGCTGAGACAGTTATAAAATTTCTTAATAGACATATCTTCACACGATTTGGCACTCCACGTGCCATCATAAGTGATGATGGAACACATTTCATAAACAAAGATATGGAGAAGGTGTTAGCTAAATATAATGTTAAGCATAGGGTAGCAACACCCTATCATCCCCATTCAAATGGGCAAGCAGAAATCTCTAATAGAGAGATCAAAAGTATCTTAGAGAAAGTTGTAAAACTGAATAGAAATGATTGGTCTTTTAAATTAGACGATGCAATGTGAGCATATAGAACTGTGTATAAAACACCTTTAGGAATGTCCCCCTATAGGTTAATTTATGGAAAAGCATGCCATATCCCCCTAGAATTAGAAAACAAAGCCTTTTGGGCTTTAAAGGAGTTAAACTTTTGTGTGACCGATGCAGGAACATTGCGGTCTCTGCAATTACATGAATTAGATGAATTAAGGCACATGTCATACGAAAATGCTAAGATGTATAAAGAAAAAACTAAAATTTGGCATGATAGTAGACTTAGGCCAAATGATTTCAAAAAGGGCCAATATGTTTTATTATTTAATTCACGATTGAAGATGTTTCCTGGAAAACTCAAGTCTCGTTGGTCTGGTCCCTTTGTAGTTACTAATGTGTTTGTGCATGGTGCAATTGAGATCCAAAATTTGGAACAGGGCCAACCGTTTATGGTGAATGGTGCAGGATTGAAGCACTACTATGAGGAAGGAGACGTAGGAACGCTCTCGGCATTCCTCTTGTCCGAAGTTTAAAATCAATCAAGAAGAGACGAGCATGGAAGTTTTTAGAAATATCTTTTTGCTCAAAATATTATTAGGAATGCGAGAAATTTATTATTTACTGCTTTTTGTTAATTAAACCCTTAATTACTGAAATTAATTAGTTTTGTTTAATGTTGACTGAAATTAGGAGGCGATATTTGAAGTTCAAACGGCAAGATCGGTGGATAAAGTGAGAGGAAGAGAGGAATTATAGGAAAATCAAGAAAAATCAGAGTTTTGGGATTGTGAAGATCCTGCGGCAGTCGCCAAAACAGGAAATAAAATCTCCAACGGTTATATTTTGAAGATTTTGTGTGAGATTAGAGGTATTACGATTGCATTGCGGAGTCCGCAAAGGCGTGGCCTTAAATGTTCAAAACCGTTATAAATAGGTAAAGACTGAACAACCCACTTCCCACTCACAATTCCGAAACCCCCGAGCTCTCAATAGATTCCCTCTCTTCTCCCTCACAAGAATCCATTCGTCTCTTGATCTCCAAGAAAAGAAACCATGGTATCGACCCGTCGGCAAGGAAGTTCTACTCCAACAAAACGTTCTCCCACTACGGAAGACACAACTATGGCAGGGGATGTATCTCAAAAAAAAAAAAAAACTATGGCAGGGGATGCTCTGATCTCCTTAGCCTCGGCTGAGGCAGTGATAGCTCTAAAATAGAGCTATAATTATAGCCTCAAATCTAGCTAAATGCCATGCTTAATTTAGTTAAATTGCCTTTTTATAGGTGCTTTCGTGGCGAAGAGCTCGGGAAGTAAAATTATGAATTTCAGGGTTAAAACGGTCATTTAAGAGGTTTCGGGAAGTGTTCGGGTCAAGAAGATAGGCAAAACGGAGCTCGGGAGCCAAAACGAGCCAAAAATGGGCCAAGACCCGAGAGGTCAGCGCCTAGGCGCCGGCGCCCAGCGCCCAGGCGCCCAACCGCGCCGCACGCCCAGACCGCCCACGCACAGACGCCCGCGCACGCCCGTGTCCGCGCGCGCAGCCGGGTGCCCGCCATCGTAAGCCCCGCGCGTCCGCGCCATCATGCACCCCTGCGCCCGAGTCCGCGCGCGCGCCGCACGCCAACACCCGCGCGCGTCCTCGCTCGTCCGCCTCCGCGCCCGTGTCCGACATCAAAAGTCAGCGCGCGCGCCGGCCGCCCAGCGCCCAGGCGCCGCTCGCCTCGCCCACGCCCGTGTCCGCGCGCGCGCCGGCCGCCCAGCGCCCAGGCGCCGCTCGCCTCGCCCACGCCCGTGTCCGCGCGCGCCCCTCGCCCACGCCTCGCCTCGCCCGCGCGCACACCCCTTCCCTGACGCAAAATACCCGTCATCTAAAGTCCTGAAGCCCGACATTAAAAGTCTACAAAAATGCCAAGTTTGTAATTTTTCCAGAGGGCTCAGCGCCTAGGCGCTGACTTATGGCGCCTAGGCGCTGTCCCGATTCTGTGCGCGCGCCCCCGCGGCGCCTAGGCGCTGACTTATGGCGCCTAGGCGCTAGTCTGACGCAGAAATGGGTATTTAAGTCCGTTTTTGCTGTTTTTAGGTCATTCTTTCCCATTCTCTCTCAATTTCTTCCGCCCCCTTTCTTTGTAGAGCTCAAATCTTGAGCCAAAATACGTTTCTTACCTATTTCTAATACATTTGAGTGGATTACTCTTGATTTTCACAACGGGCAACTAAGGTAAGTGCTCTAATTCGAGTTTAGGGGTTGTCTTGATGCTTAGGGAGGGTTTATATTAATTTCTAGCTTGGTTTTGTTAATTTCTTGCATCTCTTGGTCTGTATTAAGAACGAATAACTTGCCTTTCCGATTAGGAGTGACGTCCATAATTAGTTAAGCATGCTTAGTTGGTTATTATTGATTTTTGACAAACTTCAATACTTAGTAGCGAAAGTCTAGCTCGTGGCTAATCAATTCGAGCCTAAGTGACAGTTGGGGGTAGGAGTTGATTAACGTTTTCACGGCGGGCTTAAGACTAAGGGATAAATCGAATTAGTTTTAGGATTAATTCGTCTCAATGATACCCGTTACTGTTTGTTAATTGGTTTAAGCGTCATGAACTTAGATTAATTGGGAAGCATGTTTAATTAGAATTTACGCCTCTAATTAATTCTTTGGGGTGCTTCGGACCCGTTTGGGACGAAGCATTTTGTGTGCATGAAATAGAACAACTTTGCGAATTAGAATCCCTATGAACTAAGCGCATCAAGATAAATCCCGACACTTGAATTAGGAGCACGTGTTACATTTAATTATTTTTCGCTCTTTACTTTTCGCAATTATTTTTCCATTAGCTTAGTTTAGTTTTAATTAACTCCCCCTTTATTTGCTTTTGAGTTTTAGTTAAAAGACAAATAGAAATTAGCTAGGAGAAAATAACTTAGGTTCCCTGTGGTTCGACACCCGTTACCACTAGCTGCAAAGCTTAGTAGTTTCGGTATTATAAATGTTATTTTGGCAAGCCTCGACAGCTTGAAATTGGAGTACCCCAAAAGTGCTCTACCAAAATTGGCGCCGTTGCCGGGGAACCAATTAGATTCTCTTAGTTAAATTTTATTTGTTTAAAAACCACAAAAATATTTTCCTTTTCTTGTGTCTTCTTGTTTTAGTATGGCAGGTGATCGCTTGGAAGATTGGGTGATAGCTTCAAGGCGTGAAGCTGAAGAGATCACTCTTGATTTCGAGAGGGGATGCAGCGAGCTTGATTGTCTAGAGGAAGCAAATGTTTCCTGGAGAGATGAGGGGTTTAGAAGGACATTGAGGGCAGTAAAAGGATTTCCGAGTCAAATGCGCAAGCTGTTCTCCGAGGTTTGGTGGACATCAATCAGTGAAACGCAGGCAAGAGCAAAATGTTGTGTTTGCTCGGCTGGGGGTCATACCTCCTACACATGTCCTGAGTCGCCACAAACCGGCCTTCTTGAAACCTTGTTGGGTTTTATGTCCTAAAACTCGTAGTTTTTAAACTGTATGAATGTAAATATTATATTTCAATAAAGTTGTTATTGAATTTTAGTGAATTGTGTTTGTATTAACCTATACCAATAACTAACACCCACGGCGATAGTGTGAGTACTTGAACTTCATGTGTGACATGAATGTGAATCAAGTTCAAGTAGATAGCCAAAATGGTCTATAGTATAGGGATAAGGCTGGGTACCTTATCCTGGGGACACTATTGGACGCGGCTCACTTTGTATAGTACAAAACGATGTGATTCGAATCGTTTCATGTAGAGACATGTGAGTGAGGGCGTCCTGTGCAATGAGTTTGCACAAGACCGAACCAAGAAATAAAATCGCTCTTTCTTTATAACACCGTTTACTGTAAAGACCGGTTTTTTCATGTGATGACTTAGGTAACTCGATCTCAATCCTGAGCTTACTATGAACTCCTGTTTATTCAACCTTATCCTTTGATTTGTACGGGTGAGAGTGGCCAGATTGCCGACTCAATATGCCTACCATCTTGGGGATAAGATTGAATAAGTGGCTGGGGACATAGTTGTAGCAAGATTGGAATTCACTCCTACCCGTTTTCAGGGTTAGTAGAAAGGTTGTTCCCTTTAGTGCTGACTCCAGGTCTTGAACAGTGGGCCCATCCTCTCCTGATCAGGGAGGAATCTGATTTGATGGTTGGACCACAAATCAATTGTTCATTAGAGGTGTCAGTGGTACTTAAGGAACAAGATATAATACAAGGGTTAAACGGTATAAATGACCCGTTGTGATTATGAACGACCTGTGAAGGATCGACTTACTGATGATAGTTATATCAACAGGACACAATATATCTACAGTGAGGAGAGTGCAGCCCTTGGACTTTAGTGGAGTCTCCGGGGGTTAACGAATGTTGGTTAGTTCGGTTGAAAGAGTTTTGACCGGATAATCTCGTATCGTTGGAGCTCATGATCTGTAGGTCCTTACGGTTCTCCTGGCTAGCTCGGATAAAGCCGTGAAACAATATAAAAGAAAAGAAAAGAATTTGAATCGTTCAAATTCGGGTTTGTGGAAGAAGAATAGACATATTTAAATATGATTTAAATATGAGATTGGTCTGAAAACATGAATAGGATTCATGTGCAAAAAGTCGGTTTTCGGAAAACCGGGTTTAATTATATTATTTAATTAATATTTGATATTGAATTAAATAATATTAATTAAATATATATATATTTTTATTAATTAAAAAGTTTAATTAATAAAATAATTATTATTATTTTTAATAATAATAATATATATAAATATATATATATATATATATATATATATATACATGTGTCTTACATGCAAGATGTAAGACACATGTATGTTTTATATATACACAGCATATATATAAATTTTGACTCATCAGATCAGATCAAATAAAAAAAAAAAAAAAAAAGAAAATTAAAGTGTGGAGATAGTGGATTTTTGGGTCGTCAATTGTAAATTGAAATTGGATTTTCAATTTTTGAAGACTCTCTCTCTATCTCTACGTCTTCTTCGTTTAGCTTCTGTCCTCTGTTGAAAAACAGTTTTTCTTCAGTGAAGCTTCTTCCCTCTTTTCTTGAATTAAAGGAGTCCCACCACTCCGTTTCTCGGCCCGAGGATAGCGGGATTACCGTGGGTGGTCCACGAACGTTTCGTGAGAAGGCTCGGTGAGCTCGTGAGGAGCTTCTGGCGGTGAATTTGGAGAAATACGAACGACAAGGGTATGTGTTCTAAATTCTCTTTTTCATTGCGTTTGCATGTTTCCGTTTTGTTTAAATTGATGAAATTAGAGTGTCCATGATCCAAATCGCTTCCGCTGCGTGCCATGAGCGCTCCATCAATTAGTATCAGAGCGTTTTTGGCCACTCAATTTCAATCAATTTAAGTTATGGTGGGTTTTATTTAGAAATTGTTTCTGAATGGAATTCTAAAGTGAATATCGATTTTGGCATAGTTTCTTTTGAATTTCATTATTTGTAATTGCCCGAGAATGTATGGGCTTTAATGTATGCTAAAGAGTCTGTATTTTTAGAGTCATTAGAGTCCATATAGGGTTCTTTGTGAAAGAAGTTTGAGTTTGAAACTCGCCGAAATGTTCGGTGTAATTTCAAACTCGTTCTGGGCAATACGAGAAGAAATTCGAAGAAATTTTGGCCGAAGCGTTCGGAGGAAGCAAGTTGGTCAAAGGCGGTGCGAAGAGTTCGAAGTCCGCTCAAGACGTGGCTTGTTGATCAAGCTTGTAATTAATTGGTTATTGCTTGCTAAATGCCAAAATCGATCCACTTTAGTATGTTTAATTAATTATGCATTGTGAATGTATGTTTTAATTAAATTCCATGTTTGTATGTGCATAACGTATGCCATATAGATTTAAAATCCCACCGTAGGAAGCATGCTTCATGCATTGAAAATATGTTATAAGTGTTATAATATATCGTATGCATATTTGGCAATTCATGAATTTTGATATAAAAGTTATATTAATTCATGAATTAGTTGTTGTTAGTTTAATAGAATAATTGATATAAGTGTTATATTAATTATGAAATTAAATCAACAACATAGATTGCCATTTTTTTTATGCACATGGTATATTATAAGTATTATAATGTATAGGATGCATGTTTATTCATGAATATTAATATAAGAGTTATATTAATTCATGAATTAGATGTTGTTTGCTTAATAGAATAATTGATATAAGTGTTATATTAATTATGAAATTAAACATCCAACATTAGATGCATTTTGTTTGTTATAAGTGTTATAATGTATAGGATGCATGCTTAATTCATGAGAACTAATATAAGTGTTATATTAATTTATGAATTAGGAGTTGTATATTTAAAATCATAATCGATATAATTGTTATATTAATTATGAAATTAAATATTCAACTTGTCATGCCTTAGTGTTGCATGTTTGAGAAGCATGTAGAAGTTTGTTGTAGTAAGTCTTAGTTTTGCAAAGCGTTGTAAAATTGGCATAGACTTTTAAAATCTATAACAAAGACAAAGGCATGCTCACTTAGGGTTGAATGTATCGTTCCGTTTCATTAGATGAATAGGTCGATATCTTGTAAATGCTAAGGTTACAAAAAACTCACCCGGGGACATCCTGTTCGAGGTTGGAGGTATTTAAGCTGACGGTTTACGGAACACCTCCTACCTGGGGACCATCCGGTACTTGAGTAAAGTTAACCCGGCTTTATGAGCATGCGTGAGTGGTGTGAGGTAATAAAGTGTTTATCACCTAGACATCATAGGTAAAAGTTTGTTTTACCTAGACTTAGGCCTTATTGTCTTAGCCGGATAATGCCTGAGTAATTTACCCATTCCGTCTTAAAATACTTAGTAGAGGTGTTGAGAAGGTATATATGATATGTCCCTCTCCTCCTACGTTCTCTGTTAAGTTCACACCGTGAGAATTATGCTCGGCCTCGTGATGTCAATAGGGCATCCCCATTCGGATGGTATTTGCATAATTCAAGAGCAAGGTGAATGGAGAAAGTATTTATAGTAAGTGGGAGAAGGAAGTATGTCAATACATCCTGCGGTCTCCTCCATTGGATTGAACCGTGAGATTCCTATGTTCTGCCTGCTAGGTGCCCACAAGTGGTACCGATCCATTCGGAGGGCCGTTTCATAGAAATCGGAACATCTCAATCACCATTTATGGATAAAGAAACATAGAGCCATTCCCAACTTTGACATTTCCATTCGGTTGCATCGTTGGGGCCGCCCTATGAATTCTAAAAATGGAGGGTCACACTTACGAGATTTGCTAAGGAGTTAGTAAATCTTGACCAAACAGCGATAACTAAGATGCTATAGGAATATGAGATATTCTGGTATTAGCATTTAGTCAAGAATGTCTTGATTCAGTGAAGGAATGCTTGACTGCCCCTCGGTAGCGACCATTCTGACCCATTGAAGTATCGTTGCAGTTTAATAATGAGTTTTGGGTACATTATTATTCTTTGCTAAATTCTTGATTGGTGTGTAAATTAGGTTAAAACCTTTTCACTAATATTTATTCATTCTCTTTTCAGCATGACTAGCTCTTTTATTCACTTACTAGCTTCCGATAAGTTAACCGGCGATAACTACGCGACCTGGAAATCGAACTTGAATACGATTCTCGTTCTAGATGATCTCAGGTTCGTCTTATCAGAGGATTGTCCTCCCCCTCCTAGCTCGGATGCGACTCGAACTGTTCGAGAAGCATATGATAGATGGACAAGGGCTAATGATAAAGCCCGAGTCTATATCTTAGCCAGCATATCTGATGTGTTAGCTAAGAAGCACGAGGATATGGTTTCTGCTAAAGAAATCATGTCTTCATTACAGGAGATGTTTGGACTTCCGTCCTCATCGGTCTGTCATGAAGCCCTCAAATTCGTTTACAACTCTCGCATGAAGGAGGGAACCTCTGTTAGGGAGCATGTCCTTAACATGATGGTCCACTTCAATGTGGCGGAAGTAAACAGAGCTATTATAAATGAGTCAAGTCAAGTAAGCTTTATCTTGGAATCTCTTCCGAAGAGTTTCCTTCAGTTCAGAACCAATTTGGTAATGAACAAGATAAAGTATAATTTGACTTCTCTCCTCAGCGAGCTACAGACCTATCAGTCCCTACAGACTTCTAAAGGAAAAGAGAAGGAGGCAAACGTTGTCACTTCTAGGAAATTCCAAAAGGGGTCGTCTTCTGGGAGTAAGTCTGAACTTTCTTCTATTAAGAATAAGAGTATTCAAAAGAAGAAGAAAGATAAAAGGAAGGGAAAAGCACCTGCTACTGCTAAGAGCAAGAGTAGATCTGCAGACAAAGGAAAATGTTTCCATTGTGGTGTAGATGGGCACTGGAAACGGAATTGCCCAAAGTATCTTGCAGAGAAAAAGGCTGAGAAAGAAAGACAAGGTAAATATGATTTACTTGTTGTTGAAACATGTTTAGTAGAACATGATTGTCATACCTGGATACTTGATTCAGGAGCTACTAACCATGTTTGTTCTTCTTTTCGGGAAACTAGTTCTTGGCAGCCACTTTCTCGAGGTGAGATAACTCTCAGAGTTGGAACTGGAGAGGTTGTCTCAGCTGAAGCAGTGGGAGCTGTAAAGTTGTTGTATAGAGATAGTTTCATTTTACTAGAAAATGTACTCCTGGTTCCTACCTTCCAGAGGAATCTTGTATCTATATCTTGTTTGTTAGAACAGTTGTATAAAGTATCTTTTGTTCATAATGAAGCGTTCATTAGCAAAAGAGGTGTACGTATTTGTTCTGCGAAACTTGAAAACAACTTGTATGTGTTAAGACCAACCGAAGCCAAAGCTATTTTGAACACTGAAATGTTTAAAACAGCTGAGACTCAAACTAAAAGGCAGAAACTTTCTCCAAGTACTTATCTTTGGCACTTAAGACTAGGTCACATTAATCTCAATAGGATTGGGAGATTGGTTAAGAGTGGTCTCCTAAATCGTTTAGAGGACAACTCTTTACCGCCATGTGAGTCTTGTCTTGAGGGCAAAATGACCAAACGATCTTTTTCTGAAAAAGGTCATAGGTCCAAAGAACCTCTAGAAATCGTGCATTCGGATCTCTGCGGTCCTTTGAATGTCAAAGCACGAGGAGGGTATGAATATTTCATCAGTTTCATTGATGATTATTCTAGGTACGGTTATCTTTATCTAATGCATCATAAGTCCGAAGCTCTTGAAAAGTTCAAAGAGTATAAGGCAGAGGTTGAGAACACATTAGGTAAATCGATAAAAACACTCCGATCAGATCGAGGTGGAGAGTATATGGATTTAAGATTCCAGGACTATATGATAGAACATGGAATAGTATCTCAACTCTCAGCGCCAGGAACACCACAGCAGAATGGTGTGTCCGAGAGGAGAAATAGAACTTTGTTAGACATGGTTCGATCTATGATGAGTTATGCTCATTTGCCTAGTTCGTTTTGGGGATATGCAGTAGAGACTGCAGTATATATTTTGAACATGGTTCCCTCTAAAAGTGTTTCTGAAACACCTTATGAGTTATGGAGAGGGCGTAAAGGTAGTTTACGTCACTTCAGGATTTGGGGGTGTCCAGCACATGTGCTAGTACCCAATCCAAAGAAGTTGGAACATCGTTCAAAATTGTGCCTATTTGTAGGTTACCCCAAGGAAACGAAAGGTGGTCTATTTTATGATCCTCATGAGAACAAGGTACTAGTATCGACTAATGCCACGTTCTTAGAGGAAGACCACATGAGAGATCATCGACCGTCGAGCAAAATTGTTTTGTCCGAATTTTCCAGGAAAGCTACAGACGGATCAACAACGATTGTTGATCAGGCTGGTCCTTCTCAAGAGTTGAGAAAGCCTCGACGCAGTGGGAGAGATGTAAGACAGCCCGACCGCTACATCGGCTTGTCTGAAACTCAAGTCGTCATACCTGATGATGGCGTTGAGGATCCATTGACCTTTAAACAGGCAATGAATGACATAGACAAGGACCAGTGGCTTAAAGCCATGGATCTCGAAATGGAGTCTATGTACTTCAATTCGGTCTGGGATCTTGTAGACCAACCAGATAGTGAAAGACCTATCGGTTGCAAGTGGATCTACAAGAGAAAACGAGACCAAGCCGGTAAGGTGCAAACCTTTAAGGCTCGACTTGTGGCAAAAGGTTATTCCCAAAGAGAAGGGGTGGACTATGAAGAAACTTTTTCTCCTGTTGCCATGTTAAAGTCGATTAGAATACTCTTATCCATTGCTACATTTTATGATTATGAAATCTGGCAGATGGATGTCAAGACTGCCTTTCTGAATGGTAATCTTGAGGAGAGTATCTATATGGCTCAACCAGAGGGATTCATACTTCAGGGTCAAGAGCAAAAGGTTTGCAAGCTTAATCGATCCATTTATGGGTTGAAGCAAGCATCTAGATCCTGGAATATAAGGTTTGATACGGCGATCAAATCTTATGGCTTTGAACAAAATATTGACGAACCTTGTGTTTACAAGAAAGTAGTCAATACAGTTGTAGCTTTCTTAGTCTTGTACGTAGACGATATGCTACTCATTGGGAATGATGTAGGGTTCCTAACTGACGTTAAGAATTGGCTAGCGACCCAATTCCAAATGAAAGATTTGGGAGAGGCTCAGTTTGTTCTAGGGATTCAGATCATAAGGAATCGTAAGAACAAAGTGCTAGCGCTGTCTCAAGCATCTTATATTGACAAGGTGTTGTCAAGATATTCGATGCAGAATTCCAAGAAAGGTTCGCTGCCTTTTAGGCATGGAATTCACTTGTCTAAGGAACAGTCTCCTAAGACACCTCAAGAGGTTGAGGATATGAGACGAATTTCCTATGCATCTGCAGTTGGTAGTCTCATGTACGCTATGTTGTGTACAAGACCCGACATCTGCTATGCAGTAGGAATTGTCAGTAGGTTCCAGTCCAATCCAGGATATGATCACTGGACAGCCGTTAAACACGTCCTCAAGTATCTTAGGAGAACGAGAGACTATGTGCTTGTGTATGGCGCGAAGGATTTGATCCTTGCAGGATACACTGACTCTGATTTTCAGACTGATATTGATTCTAGGAAATCTACATCCGGATCAGTGTTCACTCTTAACGGAGGAGCAATAGTATGGAGGAGTATAAAGCAAGGTTGTATTGCTGACTCCACCATGGAACCTGAGTATGTCGCAGCTTGCGAAGCAGCGAAGGAAGCTGTATGGCTTAGGAAGTTCTTGACAGATTTGGAAATTGTTCCAAATATGAACTTGCCAATCACCCTTTATTGTGATAACAGCGGTGCAGTGGCAAATTCTAAAGAACCTAGAAGCCATCAGCGTGGAAAGCATATTGAGCGGAAGTATCATCTCATCAGGGAGATAGTGCAACGAGAAGATGTGATCGTCACACAGGTAGCCTCGGAGCACAACATTGCTGATCCGTTTACTAAGTCTCTCACGGCTAAAGTGTTTGAGAGACACCTAGAAAGTCTAGGACTGCGAGCTGCTCAGTAGGACAGTGGGAGAAACTTTAGATATTTGATATTCTAGTTCTCTCGACCAGCATGTACTCCACTGACGTTTTAGTCCAAGTGGGAGTTTGTTGGGTTTTATGTCCTAAAACTCGTAGTTTTTAAACTGTATGAATGTAAATATTATATTTCAATAAAGTTGTTATTGAATTTTAGTGAATTGTGTTTGTATTAACCTATACCAATAACTAACACCCATGGCGATAGTGTGAGTACTTGAACTTCATGTGTGACATGAATGTGAATCAAGTTCAAGTAGATAGCCAAAATGGTCTATAGTATAGGGATAAGGCTGGGTACCTTATCCTGGGGACACTATTGGACGCGGCTCACTTTGTATAGTACAAAACGATGTGATTCGAATCGTTTAATGTAGAGACATGTGAGTGAGGGCGTCCTGTGCAATGAGTTTGCACAAGACCGAACCAAGAAATAAAATCGCTCTTTCTTTATAACACCGTTTACTGTAAAGACCGGTTTTTTCATGTGATGACTTAGGTAACTCGATCTCAATCCTGAGCTTACTATGAACTCCTGTTTATTCAACCTTATCCTTTGATTTGTACGGGTGAGAGTGGCCAGATTGCCGACTCAATATGCCTATCATCTTGGGGATAAGATTGAATAAGTGGCTGGGGACATAGTTGTAGCAAGATTGGAATTCACTCCTACCCGTTTTCAGGGTTAGTAGAAAGGTTGTTCCCTTTAGTGCTGACTCCAGGTCTTGAACAGTGGGCCCATCCTCTCCTGATCAGGGAGGAATCTGATTTGATGGTTGGACCACAAATCAATTGTTCATTAGAGGTGTCAGTGGTACTTAAGGAACAAGATATAATACAAGGGTTAAACGGTATAAATGACCCGTTGTGATTATGAACGACCTGTGAAGGATCGACTTACTGATGATAGTTATATCAACAGGACACAATATATCTACAGTGAGGAGAGTGCAGCCCTTGGACTTTAGTGGAGTCTCCGGGGGTTAACGAATGTTGGTTAGTTCGGTTGAAAGAGTTTTGACCGGATAATCTCGTATCGTTGGAGCTCATGATCTGTAGGTCCTTACGGTTCTCCTGGCTAGCTCGGATAAGGCCGTGAAACAATATAAAAGAAAAGAAAAGAATTTGAATCGTTCAAATTCGGGTTTGTGGAAGAAGAATAGACATATTTAAATATGATTTAAATATGAGATTGGTCTGAAAACATGAATAGGATTCATGTGCAAAAAGTCGGTTTTCGGAAAACCGGGTTTAATTATATTATTTAATTAATATTTGATATTGAATTAAATAATATTAATTAAATATATATATATTTTTATTAATTAAAAAGTTTAATTAATAAAATAATTATTATTATTTTTAATAATAATAATATATATAAATATATATATATATATATATATATATATATATATATATATATATATATATATACATGTGTCTTACATGCAAGATGTAAGACACATGTATGTTTTATATATACACAGCATATATATAAATTTTGACTCATCAGATCAGATCAAACAAAAATAAAAAAAAAAAGAAAATTAAAGTGTGGAGATAGTGGATTTTTGGGTCGTCAATTGTAAATTGAAATTGGATTTTCAATTTTTGAAGACTCTCTCTCTATCTCTACGTCTTCTTCGTTTAGCTTATGTCCTCTGTTGAAAAACAGTTTTTCTTCAGTGAAGCTTCTTCCCTCTTTTCTTGAATTAAAGGAGTCCCACCACTCCGTTTCTCGGCCCGAGGATAGCGGGATTACCGTGGGTGGTCCACGAACGTTTCGTGAGAAGGCTCGGTGAGCTCGTGAGAAGCTTCTGGCGGTGAATTTGGAGAAATACGAACGACAAGGGTATGTGTTCTAAATTTTCTTTTTCATTGCGTTTGCATGTTTCCGTTTTGTTTAAATTGATGAAATTAGAGTGTCCATGATCCAAATCGCTTCCGCTGCGTGCCATGAGCGCTCCATCAATCTACCCCGCCCAAGAGGTCCCCGAGCTTCTAAAACAATTTCCTCTGCGCAACGACCTTAGTGTTGAAAGAATGAGAGAGCAGATTGATTCTATGCTCGAGGAATTGCACCCAGATCGCAAGGAAGAACTTGAGAGTGGTCCGCCATGCGAAGATGAGATCGGTGAGATTAAGGAAGATACCGAGCCTAGTCCCGAGGAGGATGTTCAGGTGATAGAGTTTGAGGCTGACAAGCCTCTATCTGTTTTATTTCCTGTTAAATCCTGTATTGATGCATGCTTTCTTCCTTCTTCTCCTAAGTCTGTCGAGTCTTTTATTTTTGTTGAGTCAGTTGAGTCTCCTTTCATTTTGTTTCAGTCTGTTGAGTCTTTATTTTTCCCATATATTGAAAATACCAAAAAAATAACAACTCTGTCCGGCTGCCTCCAAAAGTCGAAGAGCTTGCTTCTCTTAGCAGGTTTTATTGATTCAAGGAAGAAGGGGCCGAAGAAGTACGAGAATTTTTACGTACCCTGACAGAGTGGAGGACACGTCGAGCATAACGACGTTAAAAATTTGCGCTTCTTGGGAGGCAACCCATGAGTATTTCAATTTTTGTCTTTACTTTTAGTTTTTGTTTTCCTAGCTTAGCTCTTTCTTGTTTTCTTAGGTAATAAGCGAGAGATGATTTGCATTTTGGATCTGAAGACGAGGTTGCGCATCCCTACTCACCGATCCCGCAAAAATTCAGGGGAGGTTTCTGTTCCCTTTAATTTTTGTCGTTATCATTGTTTATCTGTGGGATTAGATGCATTGAGGACAATGCAATCTTTTAGGTGGGGGGTAGAATGTATATTCGGACTTCGTTGTAGTTCTTGAGCATGTCATACTCTGATTTTGAGATGTTTAGGAATCTGAATGCATGTTGTCCGATGAGGACTTTCTGTGATTTGTTTGTAAATACTCCATAGTTGTGCATTGCGAGAAAGCCATGAGAATGTATGCATAGTTTGAGCATATTTTAAATTTTTTTCGATTATTCCCCTACATTCACTGAGCACGTAGACCTCTTACTCTTAGTTCTGTAGGCTTAGAATAATTTTATTTGGTCTGAAAACTTGTTGTCACCCCGAAAGGTACCTTTAGGGAGGCTTGATGTGTTAGAATTTATAACGAATCATTTGATTTAGCGAAGCTATATGCCTATTTAAAAATAAATCATTTAGAGTAAAGAGCATGTTTGTAATATATTATGAGGTGCTCCTCCTTCTTGTGTTGCCCGTGTAACCAGGGGCGATCGTGTAACCCACGGTTGCCACTGCATGAAAAGGCAACTAACAGAAGTGAGCACTAGTCCTTAAAAACGTGAAGCGAACTAAAAGCTTGACGTGTTAGGCTCTCAAGAAAAGAAAAGAAAAAAAATAGTTAGGCCTTTTGTTTTGTTATTCTTTCCGACATTGAAAAGCCATTAGACGGTTCTCATTGCCAGAAGTAGGGGGAAGATGAGTATTAGGATTGATTAAGGTGGTTCCGGGTCTATGAAAACTAGGATAGGAGGCGCTAATCACACACACACGTAGGGAATAGGAGTTAATATTTTGAAATATTCACAATTTATGCATATGCTTGATTGTTTTCCGTTAGCATGATTATCTTGTTTTTGCAAGTATTGAGATTTGAGTCGTCAGCATGCATGCTTATTTCTATGAGATAAATCTAAGTTTTCCTTGCTCGAGAACTAGCAAGATTCAGGTGGGGGGTATTTTGATAGCTCTAAAATAGAGCTATAATTATAGCCTCAAATCTAGCTAAATGCCATGCTTAATTTAGTTAAATTGCCTTTTTATAGGTGTTTTCGTGGCGAAGAGCTCGGGAAGTAAAATTATGAATTTCTGGGTTAAAACGGTCATTTAAGAGGTTTCGGGAAGTGTTCGGGTCAAGAAGATAGGCAAAACGGAGCTCGGGAGCCAAAACGAGCCAAAAATGGGCCAACACCCGAGAGGTCAGCGCCTAGGCGCCGGCGCCCAGCGCCCAGGCGCCCAACCGCGCCGCACGCCCAGACCGCCCACGCACAGACGCCCGCGCACGCCCGTGTCCGCGCGCGCAGCTGGGTGCCCGCCATCGTAAGCCCCGCGCGCGCGTCCGCGCGCGCTCGCCCCGGTCCTTGCCCCGCGCGTCCGCGCCATCATGCACCCCAGCGCCCGAGTCCGCGCGCGCCGCACGCCAACACCCGCGCGCGTCCTCGCTCGTCCGCCTCCGCGCCCGTGTCCGACATCAAAAGTCAGCGCGCGCGCCGGCCGCCCAGCGCCCAGGCGCCGCTCGCCTCGCCCACGCCCGTGTCCGCGCGCGCCCGCGCGCCTCGCCTCGCCTGTCCCGCGCGCGCCCCTCGCCCACGCCTCGCCTCGCCCGCGCGCACACCCCTTCCCTGACGCAAAATACCCGTCATCTAAAGTCCTGAAGCCCGACATTAAAAGTCTACAAAAATGCCAAGTTTGTAATTTTTCCAGAGCGCTCAGCGCCTAGGCGCTGACTTATGGCGCCTAGGCGCTGTCCCGATTCTGTGCGCGCGCCCCCGCGGCGCCTAGGCGCTGACTTATGGCGCCTAGGCGCTAGTCTGACGCAGAAATGGGTATTTAAGTCCGTTTTTGCTGTTTTTAGGTCATTCTTTCCCATTCTCTCTCAATTTCTTCCGCCCCCTTTCTTTGTAGAGCTCAAATCTTGAGCCAAAATACGTTTCTTACCTATTTCTAATACATTTGAGTGGATTACTCTTGATTTTCACAACGGGCAACTAAGGTAAGTGCTCTAATTCGAGTTTAGGGGTTGTCTTGATGCTTAGGGAGGGTTTATATTAATTTCTAGCTTGGTTTTGTTAATTTCTTGCATCTCTTGGTCTGTATTAAGAACGAATAACTTGCCTTTCCGATTAGGAGTGACGTCCATAATTAGTTACGCATGCTTAGTTGGCTATTATTGATTTTTGACAAACTTCAATACTTAGTAGCGAAAGTCTAGCTCGTGGCTAATCAATTCGAGCCTAAGTGACAGTTGGGGGTAGGAGTTGATTAACGTTTTCACGGCGGGCTTAAGACTAAGGGATAAATCGAATTAGTTTTAGGATTAATTCGTCTCAATGATACCCGTTACTGTTTGTTAATTGGTTTAAGCGTCATGAACTTAGATTAATTGGGAAGCATGTTTAATTAGAATTTACGCCTCTAATTAATTTTTTGGGGTGCTTCGGACCCGTTTGGGACGAAGCATTTTGTGTGCATGAAATAGAACAACTTTGCGAATTAGAATCCCTATGAACTAAGCGCATCAAGATAAATCCCGACACTCGAATTAGGAGCACGTGTTACATTTAATTATTTTTCGCTCTTTACTTTTCGCAATTATTTTTCCGTTAGCTTAGTTTAGTTTTAATTAACTCCCCCTTTATTTGCTTTTGAGTTTTAGTTAAAAGACAAATAGAAATTAGCTAGGAGAAAATAACTTAGGTTCCCTGTGGTTCGACACCCGTTACCACTAGCTGCAAAGCTTAGTAGTTTCGGTATTATAAATGTTATTTTGGCAAGCCTCGACAGCTTGAAATTGGAGTACCCCAAAAGTGCTCTACCAGGCAGCCAACCCCTCTGAGCCTAGAAAGATTCCTGCAAAAAGAAAGAGAAAGGTCACGGCCGGAAGGGATCCCAAGACCAAGATTAGAGAAGACACGAGTGAAGAAAGCCCCACCGCCAGCGTACCATCGTTCGAAACTGCCATGGAAAGTCAATCGGCTACGCAACAGTTGTCAGGGACCGAGGTCTCTCCTCCAGAGCAGTCGAATTCGGCATCTACCACAATTGGTGATGCGGAAGAGGTCATCAGCCCCATCAGGGACGTCAGCCCTGATGCGCAAGGTGGAGAGGAAGACGACAGTCCCCTGAGGGATGAAAGTCCTGTTGCGGAAGAGATGGAGAGACGTCACCTGTGGCCGAAACAATAGATGAATGCATCAACCGGATGGCTGCTGAAGTAGTGGCTGGATTATGAAAAGGGGCAGAGACGGTGTCCAAGAAGAGGACCCCTGTAATCGTAAAGGCGAAAAGGCCGATGGCCTCAAAGAAGGCTAAGAAAAAGAAGACCGAGTCCGAACACCCTGCCAAAAAGATGAAGACGAAAGCTGTTGAGGCAGCTAAGGCCAAGGCCAAGGCGAAAGGCAAAAGGAAAATGTTTCAAGAGGATGAACCTCCAGTTGAGAGGTATGTGTCTGAGGCAGCGAAGGCCAGGGGTGTGACCTTGATGAAGAGAGAACTCCTCCATGAGAGAGGAATTTTGGATACTTTTGCGGACCTGCCACAATTCTTGCGCACAGGCATTGCAAATCATGGCTGGGAAGAACTGTGTAGGCCACCAATTCAAGCCTACTCAGAGATGGTCTATGACTTTTATGCAAATCTGATTCTGATGGAGCGACATGCGCAGCGGAAAGCGATTTCGGACCGATGATACTCTAATTTCATCAATTTAACAAATAGAAAACATGCTCTAAAGACGGAATTAAGAAATTAGAAATACATACCCTTGTAGCTCCAATTTCTTCAAGTCCGCCGGCCGTTCCTCGTCACGAACTCTACCGACCTCTTCTCACGAACGCCCCGAGGACCACCCCAGGTAGTCCCGCTATCCTCGGCGCCGGGCAACGAAGTGGTGGGACTCCGTTACAAGATAAAAGAATAGAAAAAGAAGGAGAAGAAGAAGATGGAACTCATCCATGGCCGTGGGTTTTTTTTTATCTCAAGAATACAGTACCTTTAAAAAACAACTTCAAAGTGAAGCTTTCTAATTTTCACTCGTGTACCCCAAAACCCATTAGCCATGAATTTGCCATGCCATTTGGCATGCATGCAAAATAGCAAAATATATATATTAAATAAAATTAATTCATAATTAATTTTAAATAATAATAAATATTTTATTTATTAAACTTTTTAATAAATAAAATATATATATATATATATATTTAATTAATTAAACTTTTTAATTAATTAATATTATTTAATTAAATATCAAATATTAATTAAATAATATGGCTAAACCCGGTTTTCCGAAAACTGACTTTTTGCACATGAATCCTATTCATGTTTTTTTACCATTCCCATATTTAAATCATATTTAAATATGTCCATCATTCTTCCATAAACCGAATTTGAACAATTCAAATTCTTTATCTTTTTCTTTTATTTTCTCTTATATTGTTGCACGGCGTTATCCGAGCTAGCCAGAAGAACCTAAAGGACCTACAGATCATGAGCTCCAACGATACGAGATTATTCGGTCAAAACTCTTTTAACCCGAATCAATCAACTTTCGTTAACCCCCGGAGACTCCACTATAGTCCGAGGGTTGCACTCTCCTCACTGTAGATATATTGTGTCCTCTTGATATAACCGTCATGGCCAAGTCGACCCTTCACAGGTTGTTCGTAATCACAGCTGGGTCGTTTAAACCGTTTAACCCCTGCGTTACGTCTTTGTTCCTTAAGTACCACTGACACCTCTAATGAACAATTGATCAGTGGTCCAACCAACAGATCAGGAACCCTCTCTAACGAGGAGAGGGTAGGCGTCTATTGTTCAAGCCCCGGAGTCAGCTATGAAGGGAACAACCTATCTACTAACCCTGAACAGCGGGTTAGGAGTAAACTCCATCTTACTACACTATGTCCCCAGCTACCTATTGGACTTTATCCCTGAGATGGTAGGCTTATTGAGCGGACATTCTGCCACTCTCACCCATACAAGTCTAAGGATACTGTCTAATAAGCAGGAGTTCATAGTAAGCTCAGGATTGAGATCGAGTTACCTAGGCCATCAATATGTATAAGTCGGTCTCATCAGTAAACGGAGTTATAAAGAGAGAGCGACTTAATACGCGGTTCGGTCTTATGCAAACTCTTTGCACAGGACGCCCTCACTCGCACATCTCCATGTGAAACGATTCAGATCACATCGTTTTGTACAATACAAAGTGAGCCGCATCCAATAGTGTTACCAGGATAAGGTACCCAACCTTATCCGTATACTATAGACAATTTTGACTGACTACTTGAGCCTGATCCACAATCATGTCATACATGAGGCTCTAATACTCATATTCAGCCATGGGTGTTGGTCATTGGTATAGGTTAACATAAACACGTTTCACTTTATTTCAGTAAACTCTTTCACTGAATAAAACTAATAACTCTTTATTCTAAATAGAGTATTTACAAACATAACAGTTTACAAACCACGAGTTTTAGGACATAAAACCCAACAAACTCCCACTTGGACTTAAACGTCCGTGGTGTACATGTTAGGTGGAGAAAACTAATATATCATATATGAGAAGTTTTCTCCCACTGTCCTCTCCAGCAACTCGGAGCCCTAGACTCTTCTAGGTGTCTCTCAAACACTTTAGGCATGAAAGACTTAGTAAACAAATCAGCATGAAGTACTACGAGACATTCCATGTGACCGTCACATCTCCTCATAGCACTATCTACGAGCTCAACATATAAACCTATTGCTGCTTCACAAGCTGCAAATAGACTTAGCTACAAACGAGGAATCAGCAATACAACTCTTGTATTCTACTCCTCTAAGTACAAGGACAAAACTTTAACCGGAATCCAATCCAATTGGACTAATATTACTGACATCTCCCACTGCATAGCACATATCGGGTCATGTATCTCAAAAGATACACCTGATCTCCAATATGTAAATGCACTTGGGTGCATCTCGTATCCTCAACATTTGAGGTGTCTCAGAAAACTATTTCCATAGACCATCGAATATTAACAACAACTTGTCAATAAAAGATTTTAGAGACAACACTAGCGATTTGTTCTTGCGACTCAGATCAACCTGAATCCTTAGAACAAACTAAGCCTACCTCCAAATCAACTATTTGGGTGTGGGTCGCTAGTTTAGGCTAAAAGTCAGAAATGAATCCTACATCATTCTCAATGATTAGGACATTAATTACGGAAACAGTTTATGAAAGCTACAACTTTGACTAAACCCTTGTCAAACAAGGTTTATCAATTTATTGTTCAAAGCCATAAGATTTGATCACTGTATCAAACCTTACAATTCAGGACGAAGATGCTTTCTTCAATTCATAAATGAATCGAATAAACCTAGCAAACCATTTGCTCTTTGTCCCAAACTATGAATCTTTCTGGTAGAGACTCATAGATACTCAATCAAGATAACAATTCTGCAGAAAAGCTATCTTGACATCCACTTGCCAAATTCTATAAAGATAGAACATGGTAGTGGGTAAGAGTCATCTATTTAACTTACGTCTGGCAACAAGAGAAAGAGAGTATACACAATAAACCCTTTCTCTTCGGGACAGTCCCTTTACCAGAAAGTCAAGCCATAAAAGTTTTCACCTTAGTGACTTGGTCTCAATACCATTAATAGATATTTGGCTTTGAGCCATTTGGCCTTGTCTATGTGATTCATTGCCTAATTAAAGACAGCGAATCCTCAATGTTATCATCAAGTATGAGAACTTTGAGTTAAAGACAAGCCAGTGCAACGGATCGGGTTGTCCTACAACCCTCCCACTGCATCAAGGCTTTCTCAACGGTTGAGAAACTCTAGTTTGATCAACAACCTTTGTGTTGATATCTACAATAGCTTTCGTTACACTGTGAGTCTTAACATACTAGTTGTTTTCGAGTTTAATAGAACACATCAGTATATATCTTTTGCTAAATGAACTGTTCATTTATAAAACCAAAAGATATAATATACAAGTGTTCAGTTTAAACCAGAAATATAGACAATAATTACATATAACAAATTTTATTATCTGT
Source organism: Herpetospermum pedunculosum (assembly GCA_028017165.1). NCBI lineage: Eukaryota > Viridiplantae > Streptophyta > Magnoliopsida > Cucurbitales > Cucurbitaceae > Herpetospermum > Herpetospermum pedunculosum. The sequence continues at coordinate 36,481,574 of CM051527.1, forward strand.
ATACAACAACTACAAAGACTCCCACTAGTTCACCTGCAACGATATCTCCATATCTCACAGCGAGAAAACGACTGTCAGGAACTAGTTTCCCGTAGAAAAACAAACACGAATAGTGGTTCCTGAAGACATCCAGGTATGACATTCATATCCACTAAACTTGTTTTGACAAATAAATCACATTTATCTTGTCGTTCTTTCTCAGCCTGTTTCTCAGCAAAGTATTTGGAGCAGTTACGCTTCCAATACCCATCTTCATTACAATGGAAACATTTTCCTTTGCCTGAAGACTTCACCTTGCGAACAGTAGGGGCTTTGCCCTTCCTCCTGTTACTCTTCTTCTTCTGAATAATCTCATTACTCAGAGAAGCTTACTTAGGCTTACTCCCTGACGCCAACCTCTTAAGGAATTTCTTCGAAGTGACAACACTTGCCTCATTCTCTATTCCTTTGGAAGTGTACAGAGACTGATAAGTCTGAAAAGACGATGGTAGCAATGTTTACTTCTGCCACATTCAAATGGACCATCATGTTAAGGACAAGCTCCCTAACAGAGGTATCCTCCACTATGCGAGAGTTATAAACGAACTTGAGGATTTCATTACGAAGTGATGAGGACGAGTGTTATGTCTCCAAAAGTGACTTATTTAGGACTTATTTAGCTTAGAAAGATGCACACTCTTAGGTGTTTTTGATAGGATTTAGCTTAAACCTATGCTTATTTGTGAGAATTAAAAGAAGGTAGCTAAATTAGGACTTGTGTGCAAAAGGAAAGAAAAGGATTGAAAACCGAAGTAAAAGAATGAAAAAACTACATTGCGACAGCATTGCGGAAACATTGCTGAAACCGCAATGTTTCAAGTGAAAACCGTAAGTTGACTGATCTTTTTCTGTTAATTTCCGTTATTTCAGGGATTCGTTCTTTCTCCTCCATCCATTTTGAAGTACGACGTTGAAGATTGATGGTTCTCCTTGGCCCAAACGCACCTGCAGATTGCTATAAAAGGGGGTCAAAGTCGAGGGTTCAATCATCATCCGGAAAGCGTAGAAGTCTTCTCGCAGCTCCATATTTTTCTCCTGTTTTCCTTTGCCGTCTGTGGGTTTGCGAAGCTCAGCTGTCGGAATCGATAATCTGATAGGAAGGAGAGGAGATTTATCTTCTCTCTCGATTGGATTCATCCAAGCAAGGCTGATCTTTCTCATCCTTCAGCCGAGGCGGTTGCGACGAGGCGTTCGAGCTTGTTTTACTGCTTTCTGTCTCTCATTTCTACTTTCCAGCATTGTTTAGTTGTTGTTTCTGTTCTAGTAGCTAGTTTACTGCATTTCGTGGTGTTCTGTCTTTTTGTTATCCACTTTAAGCTTTCTTTTGTTCATTCAAACAATCAAGTAATCAAAAGCAAAATTCAGTATTTCACAGTTTCTTACATTTGCAGTCTACTGTTTTTCATTACTGTTTTGTCCTTAAATTCCTTCTGAACATGTCTGTTTTATCTTTTATTTCTGTTCTCCCTACATCCATGAGTAACTAAGTCACATAGGGGCATGCTAATGACAACACTATAGGCTAAAAAACGTGAACCAAGCATGTAGGATAGCTCTCGAAGCATTGATTGTATGTAAGCTTCATCCCACGGGCAATTTCGATTGGCCATCCATTTTGTCCAAAGAACTCCTAACCTCTGGAAGGAGTAAGAGTTCAGAGTCATACACTCATGCTAGCCTTTCAAGGTAGCCAGAAAACGACCTAGGAATAGGCGTTTTCCTAGTACAAACCATAACTTTCTGCTTTAACAAGATGCTTAAGACCTTACTTGGACATGAGTAAACTAAAGAATCTAATGCATGGAATCGGACGATACATGAGATTGAGTGAGTTTGATGCATAGAGAGTTGATCCAATGCTTGAGAATCGTGAGAGAATGCCTATAGAGGAGTCGTTAGTAGCCCTTGTTTCTCCATTTTACACACTTTCGCTGTTAGGAAAATTGCGATAGAATTGCTGTTTCCGCAATTCTGCTAAGTTTACAATTCTGTTTAGCTGTTTTCTTCTTCGTTTATTAATCTCGTCTCTTTTCAATTGAGTTTAACTTTGACTTGCACTTGTTTACGTTGCTACCCTCTACGTATTCAGTAGGAAATAGACAATTTAAAACCAATTCTACCCCATCAAATCCACCCTTTCTTTCTTAACTTTACACTTCACGAGTAGCTTATAATAAATCTCTGTGGGAAAACGAATGAAAAAATACTTACTACTTGCTATAAGATCATGTATGCTTGCATGTTCTAAATGCTCTCTCTATCTTATTGCTTATTTATTTTAACACATTGAGCACGCAACAAGTTTTTGGCGCCGCTGCCGGGGATTTATTTAAGTGAAAACGAAGTTTGTTAAGTTTGAAACACCAAGTTTATTGCCTATTGAAGCTGATCTGTTTCATTTCTTTTGCAGGTACTATTGGGTTAGTTTATGAGTGAGCCTTCAAGTAGTGATCTAGAGTTCAATCCTGAGCCTGAGAGATTACTTAGGGCCAGAAATAGAGCCAAGAAACGTCTCTTTAACCAACCTTCTAGACCTCCAATAATTGCGGGAACCGCAATTCCTCCGCAATTGTCTCAAGAAGAAATGGATGGAATAGTTCCAAATTCGGTGCCTGTCACTCGCAATCCCATCGAAATAGCGAATGACAAGGATAGCGCCATACTCTCTTACTTAGTACCTATGCCTGAGGAGCTGAACCCCAGCATAATCCGTCCTGAAATCACTGCCAACTCATTCGAGTTAAAGCCAGTGATGTTCCAAATGTTGTCCACTGTGGGACAATTCTTTGGAATAGAAAATGAGGACCCCCACAACCATCTTAGAAACTTCCTAGGAGTCAGTGATACATTCATCATCCCTGGAGTTTCCCAAGAAGCCTTGAGGCTATACCTTTTCCCTTATTCTTTGAGGGACAAAGCCAAAACGTGGTTAAACTCATTACCCTCTGGATCTGTCCGCAATTGGACAGACTTAGCAGAGAAATTCCTAGTCAAATACTTCCCCCCTGATAGGAATTCTACCTTTCGTGACGACATAATCAAGTTCAAACAAGCTGACACTGAGTCTCTTCACGAAGCTTGGACAAGGTTTAAAGATCTACTTCTTAAATGTCCACACCATGGCATCCCATGGTGTATTGTTGCGTGCTCAATGTGTTAAAATAAATAAGCAATAAAATAGAGAGAGCACTCAGAACATGCAAGCATACATGGTCCTATAGCAAGTAGTAAGTATTTTTCATTCGTTTTCCCACAGAGATTTATTATAAGCTACTAGAGAAGTGTAAAGTTAAGAAAGAATGGGTGGATTTGATGGGGTCAAATTGGTTTTAAATTGTCTATTTCCTACTGAATACGTAGAGGGTAGCAACATAAACAAGTGCAAGTCAAAGCTAAACTCAAATGAAAAGAAACGAGATTAATAAATGAAGAAGAAAACAGCTAAACAGAATTGTGAACTTAGCAGAATTGCGGAAACAGCAATTCTACCGCAATTTTCCTAACAGCGAAAGTGTGTAAAATGGAGAAACAAGGGCTACTAACGACTCCTCTATAGGCATTTTCTCACGATTCTCAAGCATTGGATCAACTCTCTATGCATCAAACTCACTCAATCTCATGTATCGTCCGATTCCATGCATTAGATTCTTTAGTTTACTCATGTCCAAGTAAGGTCTTAAGCATCTTGTTAAAGCAGAAAGTTATGGTTTGTACTAGGAAAACGCCTATTCCTAGGTCGTTTTCTGGCTACCTTGAAAGGCTAGCATGAGTGTATGACTCTGAACTCTTACTCCTTCCAGAGGTTAGGAGTTCTTTGGACAAAATGGATGGCCAATCGAAATTGCCCGTGGGATGAAGCTTACATATAATCAATGCTTCGAGAGCTATCCTACATGCTTGGCTCACGTTTTTTAGCCTATAGTATTGTCATTAGCATGCCCCTATGTGACTTAGTTACTCATGGATATAGGGAGAACAGAAAGACGAGATAAAATAGACATGCTTAGAAGATAAATACACTGAAAACAGCAAGGTAAGACAGTGAGTTGCACAGATAGGAAATTGAGAAATGAAGAACTATGCTTTAATTACTTGATTGTTTGAATGAAGAGAGAGCAACTTAAAGTGAATAACAGAAGACAGAACACAACGAAATGAACTGATCTAGCTACTAGAAAAGAAACCACAACAATACAAAGTTGGAAAATGGAAATAAAGAGCAGAAAGCAGTAAAACAAGCTCGAACGCCTCGTCGCAACCGCCTCGGCTGAAGGATGAGAAAGACCAGCCTTGCTTGGATGAATCCAATCGGGAGAGAAGATGAATCTCCTCTCCTTCCTATCAGATTATCGATTCCAACAGCTGAGCTTCGCAAACCAACGGACGGCAAAGAAAAACAGGAGAAAAGATGGAGCTGCGAGAAGACTTCTACGCTTTCGGATGATGATTGAACCCTCGACTTTGACCCCCTTTTATAGTAATCTGCAGGTGCGTTTGGGCCAAGGAGAACCATCAATCTTCAACGTCGTACTTCAAAATGGATGGAGGAGAAAGAACGAATCCCTGAAATAACGGAAATTAACAGAAAAAGATCAGTCACCTTACGGTTTTCACTTGAAACATTGCGGTTTCAACAATGTTTCCGCAATGCTGTCGCAATGTAGTTTTTTCATTCTTTTACTTCGGTTTTCAATCCTTTTCTTTCCTTTTGCACACAAGTCCTAATTTAGCTACCTTCTTTTAATTCTCACAAATAAGCATAGGTTTAAGCTAAATCCTATCAAAAACACCTAAGAGTGTGCATCTTTCTAAGCTAAATAAGTCCTAAATAAGTCACTTTTGGAGACATAACACACCCCCAAACTTAAGGTTTTGCTCGTCCTCGAGCAAACTAAGGAATTACTTAGGCTGCTGTTTCATCTTCTTTAACCACTTACTGACTCCCTATATCCCTATCTATAGCAGTGCTGTCCTGTGACACATTTCTAAGTTTAAAACTATCCTCTTATCTAGCTTCTTCTGACTTTGCATGCCTAATACTCCTGCTGTTTTCATTAACTCCCTACAACTGATCTACCTGCTTTTGTCATATCATGCCACTATCCCTAAGGTTTCAAATTCTACCTAGCTTTACCCCAGACTCAGTACATGCTTCTAGTTTTTACTTATGAGCTACCTAGGATTCCTTAGAGTCATGCCAGTCTTAGTATTAACAGTGACAGTAGTACTTTAAGAGAACAACCTAAACCCTGGCATCACTATATTGGACATACATTCATCTCCCTAAACAACCCTACAAGCTACAACTTTGTGCTCAGCTAATTGAGGATCAGAGTTCTTTTTTAAACAGGACATCTAAGCCGCAAAGTTGCAACTCCTAGGTATACATTCTTCTTCCCTACTTTTTCCTTTTTTCTTTCTTAGGTGGAGCCTTTCCTTTGGTTGCCTTTTGATGCAATGCCACTTGTGGGTTACACACTTGGCACTGATTACTCAGCAACCTAAGAGAGACTCCCCTCTTTATTCTGTTTTTCATTTTTTTTTTTTTTTTTTTTTCAGCTCATCATTTTTTGTAAAGGAGAAGAAGAATGCTTATGTTTTTAAAGGAGAGAGGAATGTTCCTAGGCCTAGGGTGGCCTCCCCCAAACTTAAACTACTCATTCTCCCCAATGAGTGTCTGAGGTGGCACACCCCCAAACTGTCCTAGAAGCATCTAGTCTAAGGTAAAACAAAGAGAATCTAAAAGTCCTAGGCATAGGCAGAACATGCTAAAAGTAAATATCACAGCAGCAGAAATTTGAAAAAAAACAGACAGGTAAGGACTTAAAGCTATGCATGCTGAGCTTTTTAGAGGTTAATTTAAACTATCAAAGGATGTCCTATGACACTCATCCAGCATGCTTTGAGATACGCTATATAAGGTAGTCATGATAGCAGCAAAAGAAAGAATTTACACAGAACCAGCCTAACTAAACAGACAGTCAAAAACAGGCATTCAGTAATAAAAATTGCGGTTTCCGCAATTATTTCGCAATAAAGCCAGGGCAGATATATCATTGATTAAGGCCCCTATGCATGCTTTTTCCAGTCATCCAAGCTATACAAAAAGGAAACTAACCTAATCTACCTAAGCAGCTATCATCAGACTACACTAAACAATTTAAAAACTTAACACTAAGCAACTAAAACAGATCAAATTATTAACTAAAACCAGCATAACTCACACGGTTCACAAAAAGCAGTTTGATTTTTTTTTTTTTATTGTAAGGGAATAGTAATACTCCCTTGAGTGCAATTCAAACTAGCACTCAGATGTCTTCATCCTCATCAGGCCTTCGTGGTCTTGGAGGCGCCCATGGAGTCAGCAGGTCCGTGGGGAATTCAGGGAAAAGGCAACCCAGCTGGTCAGCGACTTCCTTGTCCCTTGCCTGTGCGTAGGTGGCCCATTGAGCCATCCTCTTCTGTAAATCCATCAGGCACGCCATGGACAGTGACTGAGCAGCAGCCAATCTATCCAGCTCGAACTCCATGTTCCCTTTCCTTCTCAGCCTCAAGCCGGTAGGCAGCTCCAAGTGGCCTGTGTAAGCCATCTGCTGTTCCATCCGCTCAATGGGGACTCCTGCACGCAAGCATAGTTTAGTAATAGTATTAGGGAAGAACAATGGACCCTTACCCTTCTTGGCGCATTCAGCAATGGCAGCTGTAATGACTTCGCCCACGTTGATGGTGAGACCTCGCATGATTGCATAGACCAGCAGCGATCTGCTCTGGTTGATTGTGGTCTCATGTGTTACGGGGGACAGCTTCCTTCTCACGAAGGAAAACCAGACAGCCGCCTTAGCTGTGAGGTTGGCACTCATGAGAGTGTGCCTCCCATTGCGCGACACGGTCCATGAGGCTTCAGGCTGGCCAATGATCCGGATGGCCTCTTCCAGGACGGCTTCAGTAGGTTCATCAACGATCCTTGAGTAATCAGTGTGTTTCTGGCCCTTGAGGCCGTAGGCTTCGTTGATTGCCTTTGCTGAGAAGTCTACTTCAACTCCTCTGACCACAGACAATCCCTCCTCAGAATTCCTCAAATTGGCGTAGAAGTCATACACCATGCTTGTGTAAGCTGGATTGGGTGGTCTGCAGAACTCCTCCCAGCCGTGATTCGTAATTCCTGCGCGCAAGAATTGCGGCAGGTCAGCAGGTCTGTCGAGGAAGCCCTTCTCGTGCAGCAGCTCCCTTTTCCTCAGCTCAATGCCTCTAGACTCAGCGTCAGAAGACACGTACCTCACTGACTGAGGCTCATCTTCAGGGTACAGCTTGGCCTTCCCCTTGTCTTTCAGTTTGGCTGACTCAGCAGCCTCAATCTTGAGCTTCTTTGGGGAAGGCTCGTCACTCCCCTTCTTGGATGAAGGCACAGCCCTGGACTTCTTCTTCTTCTTGGACTTCTTTTTAGTTCTTGGCCGTTTGGCCTTGACAACCGTGGCTTCCTTCTTCCTCAATCGTGCCTTTGTTGTCATTTGCTGGAGGCAGTCCCCTAGTGTCTCGTCCATCGAGTCATCCTTCTGTACAGGGCTCTCAGGGCTGGCTTCCCTCAAAGGAGAGAAGACCTCGTCTTCCTCAGCTTCCCCACTGCCCTGCGTCGATTCTTGGTACTCCCCATATGGGAATTCAGGGTCAGGCCGTGGAGAAGTGTGCGAAGGAGTGGTGCTTTGTGCTGGTGGGGTACACTCAGAACTCTGCGGTGATGAAGGCAACTCAGGGCTCTGCGCTGGTGGCGATGAAGAGAGCTCAGGGCTTCGAACCGGTGGGGATGGTGAAGGGCTGCGCTCGGCTGTCTCGTGGGATGGCTGGCCTAGTTCTTGACTCTCCACAGAGGGAGTCTTTTTCTTGATTTCTTCTTCGGCCACAGCCATACTCCATTTGCGCTTCTTGGGTGTGCCTGCTGGTTCAGAGGGTCCAGCAGGTATCTCTGTGACGACCTTCCACTTCTTCTTGCGGATTGGAAGTTTGGGAAGTCGTTCAGTTCGCGCAGCATCAGCGTCTGCAAGGGCAAGAAGTGCTTCCCTCGCAGCCGTTTCAGCCTCATCAGCCCGTTTCTTGGACGCAGATCGTTCGGCTCTTGTTAGCACCATTGTTAAATTGTGGAGATTTGGAGAGAGGAATCACAGATGAAGAGAAAAGCAGCTTTCTTGAAGTTCAGATAATGGGAGAATCGTGCGGATCAACGCGCCTTCTAACGGATATAAAGAAAACCCAAAAAATCCTAACGGCTAAAGTTTTGCGGATTCTGCAAATCCAGCGCAATTCTAGTGACCGTTGGAGATTTTCTGCATTTAAATGTCAATCTTTGCTCAACCGTATCTTTGATTTGGCCCAATTTCTTTTTGATCTTTTTAGCTGGATTTAATCTCCTTGATTTCCTCTATTGATTCCCTACAAAAAGAAATAAAATCAACATTAAATTCGTAATTAAAATCATACAAACATATACACAAACGATAACCGGAAAAAAATGGAAAAAATAAACTAAGGCATGAGCCCCGTCTGGACGAGCACAGCAATCACTCGTCCTCTCTCGTTCTTAATTTCACGCTTCAGTCAAGAGGAAGGCCGAGAGAGTCTTCACATCTCCTTCCTCATAGTAGTGCTTCAATCTTGCACCATTAACCATGAATGGTTGTCCTTGCTGCAGGTTTTTTATCTCGATGGCACCATGAACAAACACGTTAGTAATTATAAATGGACCTGACCATCTAGACTTAAGTTTGCCTGGAAATAATTTCAATCGTGAGTTAAATAATAAGACAAGCTGGCCTTTCTTGAAGTCCTTAATCCTAAGTCTACTGTCGTGCCAAATCTTGGTCTTTTCTTTATACATTTTGACATTTTCATAAGACATATGCCTAAGCTCATCAAGCTCATGTAATTGCAAAGACCGCAACGTTCCCGCATCGGTCACGCAATAATTCAACTCTTTTAGTGCCCAAAATGCCTTAATTTCTAACTCGAATGGAAGATGACAAGCTTTACCATACACAAGTCTGTAAGGAGACATACCTAGGGGTGTCTTATAGGCAGTCCTATACGCCCAAAGTGCATCCTCGAGTTTAAACGCCCAATCCTTTCTGTTGGGTTTGACCACTTTTTCTAGGATGTTCTTAATCTTCCTATTTGAAATTTCAGCCTGTCCATTCGAGTGTGGGTGATAGGGAGTGGCTACTCTATGTCTAATGTTATACTTAGCCAACACTCTCTCCATAGCCTTATTAATGAAATGTGTCCCTTCATCGCTAATGATAGCACGTGGTGTTCCAAACCTAGTAAAAATGTGCCTATGCAAGAATTTTATGACTGTTTTGGCATCATTATTGGGACATGCTATGGCCTCTACCCACTTGGATACATAGTCTACTGCCACTAATATGTAAAGGTTACCTGATGATGGGGGAAATGGTCCCATGAAGTCAATGCCCCACACATCAAAGAGCTCCAACTCTAAGATGTAAGTGAGAGGCATTTCATCCTTGCGACTAAAGTTACCTGTCCTTTGGCATTCATCACAGCTGTGTGCATAGTTGTGTGCATCCTTGAAGATCGTTGGCCAATAGTAGCCACTCTGAAATACCTTTGCAGCTGTTCTTTGGCCACCAAAGTGTCCACCATAAGGAGCTGTGTGGCAGTGCTGCAGCACAGACTTTGCCTCAGCAGCTGAAACACACTTCCTTAGCAGGCCGTCAGCACATGTTTTGTAAAGTGTGGGGTCATCCCATATGAATTTCCTTGCTTCATGAAGGAACCTCTTCTTCTCTTGTCCTCCCTTGAAAGTTGGTATGACCTGCGATGCAAGGAAGTTAGCAATGTCAGCAAACCAAGGTTCCTCATCGTTATCACGATGAGTCAATACAAAGACATGTTCATCAATAAATGCATCAGAAATTGCGGTTTCCGCAATTTTTTCGCAATTATGCTGCAATCTAGAAAGATGATCCGCAACCACATTTTCACATCCTTTCTTATCTCTAATGTCTAGATCAAACTCTTGCAGCAGCAGTACCCACCTAATCAACCTAGGCTTAGCATCAGCCTTCCTCATAAGGTACTTTAAAGCAGAATGGTCAGTGTACACAATCGTTCTGGTGCCTACAATATAGTTCCTAAATTTCTCACAAGCAAACACTACAGCTAGCATCTCCTTCTCAGTGGTTGCGTAGTTGCATTGTGCCTCATTAAGTGTCTTACTAGCATAGTAAACAGGGTGTGTTAACTTGTCAATCTTCTGTCCTAACATGACCCCTACAGCATAGTCACTAGCATCACATAACATCTCAAAGGGAAGATCCCAATTAGGCCCTACTATAATAGGTGCTGTGACTAGTGCTTCCTTAAGGGTTTTCCAAGCTAAGACACACTCTTTAGAGAAAATGAATGGTTTGTTTAGCTCTAGAAGTTCACATAAAGGCTTGGAGATCTTAGAAAAGTCCTTAATGAACCTTCTTAAGAAACCAGCATGCCCTAAGAAACTTCTAATGGCCTTGACATTTTGGGGTTCTACCAATTTCTCTACTACTTCAATTTTTTCCCTGTCAACTTCTACCCCTGCCCTTGACACTCTATGACCTAAGACAATCCCTTCATCCACCATGAAGTGGCATTTTTCCCAATTTAGGACTAGGTTGGTCTCCTCACACCTCAGGACTTGTCCTAGGTTCTCTAGACAGTTTGTAAATGAATCCCCAAAGACTGAGAAATCATCCATGAATATCTCTATCATGGACTCATCCAAATCAGAGAAGATTGCCAATATGCACCTTTGGAAAGTTCCCGGTGCATTGCATTAGCCAAAAGGCATTATGCGAAAGGCAAAAGTTCCAAAAGGGCAAGTGAAGGTAGTCTTCTCTTGGTCCTTAGGGTCTATAGTAATCTGATTATACCCTGAATAACCGTCTAAGAAACAGTAGTAGGCTCTACCAGCTATTCTATCTAGCATCTGGTCAATGAATGGTAGAGGAAAATGGTCTTTTTTGGTTTCTTTATTTAGTTTCCTATAATCCATGCAAACTCTCCACCCTGTGATAGTCCTTGTTGGAATCAGTTCATTGTTCTCATTGACTACCACAGTCATCCCCCCCTTCTTAGGTACACATTGTATAGGGCTCACCCACTGACTACTAGCTATGGGGATTCCCAGGGCAGTATTCGTACAGGGATGACTGTGGTAGTCAATGAGAACAATGAACTGATTCCAACTAGGACTGTCACAGGATGGAGAGTATGTATGGATTATAGGAAGCTAAATAAAGAGACCAAAAAAGACCATTTCCCTCTACCATTTATTGACCAAATGTTAGACAGAATAGCTGGTAGAGCCTACTACTGTTTCTTAGACGGTTACTCAGGTTATAACCAGATCACTATAGACCCTAAGGATCAAGAGAAGACTACCTTCACTTGCCCTTTTGGAACTTTTGCCTTTCGCAGAATGCCTTTTGGCTTATGCAATGCACCGGCAACTTTCCAAAGGTGCATGTTGGCAATCTTCTCTGATTTGGATGAGTCCATGATAGAGATATTCATGGATGATTTCTCAGTCTTTGGGGATTCATTTACAAACTGTCTAGAGAATTTAGGACAAGTCTTGGCTAGATGTGAAGAGACTAACTTAGTCCTTAATTGGGAGAAGTGTCACTTCATGGTAGATGAGGGGATTGTCTTAGGTCATAGAGTGTCAAGGGCAGGTGTAGAAGTTGACAGGGCTAAGATAGAAATCATAGAGAAGTTGGTGGAGCCTCAGAATGTCAAGGCCATTAGAAGTTTCTTAGGGCATGCTGGCTTCTACAGAAGGTTCATTAAGGACTTTTCTAAAATAGCTAAGCATCTGTGTGAGCTTCTAGAGCTAAATAGGCCATTCATCTTCTCTAAGGAGTGTTTAGTAGCTTGGAAAACCCTTAAGAAAGCACTGGTCACAGCACCTATTATAGTAGGGCCAGATTGGGATCTCCCATTTGAGATGTTATGTGATGCTAGTGACTATGCTGTAGGGGTTATGTTAGGACAGAAAATTGACAAGCTAACACACCCTGTATACTATGCTAGTAAAACCCTGAATGAGGCTCAATGTGTTAATAAAAGTAAGCAATAAGGAAGAAAGAGCACTCAGAACATGCAAGCATACATGATCTTATAGCAAGTAGTAAGTATTTTTTCATTCGTTTTCCCACAAAGATTTATTTATAAGCTACTTGTGAAGTATAAAGTTAAGAAAGAAGGGGTGGATTTGAAGGGGTAAAAGACAAGAGACGAAACTAATAAATGAAGAAGAAAACAGCTAAACAGAATGGTAACTTAGCAGAATTGCGGGCACCGCAATGTTTCCGCAATTGTAAAAACAGTGAAAGTGTGTAAAATGGAGAATTAAGGGCTACTAACGACTATCCTATAGGCATTTTAATACGATTCCCAAGCATTGTATCAACTCTCTATGCATCAAACTCACTCTATCTCATGTATCGTCCGATTCCATGCATTAGATTCTTTAGTTTACTCAACTCAAAGTAAGGTCTCAAGCATCTTGTTAAAGCAGAAGTGTTTAGTTTGTACTAGGAAAACGCTTATTCCTAAGCCGTTTTCTGGTTACCTTGAAAGGCTAGCATGACTATATGACTCTGAACTCTTACTCCTTCCAGAGGTTAGGAGTTCTTTGGACAAAATGGATGGCCAATCGAAATTGCCCGTGGGATGAAGCTTACATACAATCAATGGTTCGAGAGCTATCCTACATTCTTGGTTCACGTTTTTTAGCCTATAGTTCTGTCATTAGCATGCCCCTAAGTGACTTAGCTACTCATGGATAGGGGGTAAGTAGAAATACGAGATGAAACAGACATGCTTAGAAGAGGAATGGAATGAAAACAGTAAAGGAAAGCAGTAGAATGCGATGGCAAGAAACTGTGAGATGAAAACTTGAGATTTGATTACTTTGATTGGTTGAACGAACACGGGAAAGCTTAAAGTAAATAATCCAAAGACAGAAAGCAACGAAATGAAGTATTCTAGCTATTAGAAAGAGAGAACAACACAAAGCAGAAATGTAAACTAGAAAAAGAAAGACAGAAAGCAGTAAATGTGCTTGGAAGCCTCGTCGCAACTGCCTCGGCTGAAGGGGATGAAAGAATAGCTTTGCTTGGATGAATCCAATCGGGAGAGAAGGTGGATCTTCTCTCCTTCCTATCAGATTGTCGATTCCAACAGCTGAGACTCTCACTCCAACAGACGGCAAAGGAAAACACGAAGAAAAATGGAGCTGCGAAAGGACTTCTACGCTTCCAGATGATGTTTGAACCTCCGACTTTGACCCCCTTTTATAGTAGTTTGCAGGTGCGTTTGGGCCAAGGAGAACCATCAATCTTCAACGTCGTATATCAGAATGGATGGAGGAGAAAGAACGAATCCCTGAAATCACGGAATTTAACAGAAAAAGATCAGTCAACTTACGGTTTTCACTTGAATAATTGCGGCTTCAGCAATGTTTTCGCAATGGTGTCGCAATGCAGTTTTTTTCATTCTTTTCCTTCGGTTTTTAACCCTTTTCTTTCCTATTGTACATAAGTCCTAATTTAGCTACCTTCTTCTAATTCTCATATTTAAGCATAGGTTTAGGCTAAATGCTATCAAAAATACCTAAGAGTGAACATCTTTCTAAGCTAATTAAGTCCTAAAAAGGTCACTTTTGGAGACGTAACACACCCCCAAACTTAAGGTTTTGCTTGTCCTCAAGCAAACTAAGGACTTCCCTAGGCTGCTGTTTCTTCTTCTTTAACCACTTACTGACTCCCCTATATCCCTATCTATAGCACTGCTGTCCTGTGACACACTTCTAAGCTTAAAACTACCCTCTTATCTAGCTTCTTCTGACTTTGCCTGCCTAACACTCCTTCTGTTTTCATTAACTCCCTACAACTGATCTATTTGCTTTTGTCATATCATGCCACTATCCCTGAGGTTTCAAATTCTGCCTAGCTTTACTTCAGACTCAGTACATGCTTCTAGCTTTATTTTTAAATTGTCTAGGATTCCTTAGAGTCATGCCAGTCTTAGTATTAACGGTGACAGTGGTACTTTTAGAGAACAACCTAAACCCTGGCATCACTACATTGGATAGACATTCATCTCCCTAAACAACCCTACAAGTTACAACTTTGTGCTTAGCTAATTTGAGGATCAGAGTTCTTTTTTAAATAGGACATCTAAGCCACAAAGTTATAACTCCTAGGTATACATTCTTCTTCCCTATTCTTTATCCTTTTTCTTACTTAGGTGGGGCCTCGCCTCTGGTTGCCTTTTGATGCAATGCCACTTGTGGGTCACACACTTGGCACTGATTATTTAGCAACCTAAGAGAAACCCCCCTCTTTATTCTATTCTTCATTTTTTTTTGTAAAGGAGAAGAAGAATGCTTATGTTTCTAAGGGAGAGAGGAATGTTCCTAGGCCTAGGGTGGCCTCCCCCAAACTTCAACTACTCATTGTCCCCAATGAGTGTCTGAGGTGGCACACCCCCAAACTATCCTAGAAGCATCTAGTCTAAGGTAAAACAAAGAGAATCTAAAGCCCTAGGCATAGACAAAACATTCAAATGGCAAATATCACAGCAGCAGAAATAATAAAAAACAGACAGATAAGGGCTTAAAGCTGTGCATGCTGAGCTTTTTAGAGGTTGATTTAAACTAGCAAAGGGTGTCCTATGACACTCATCCAGCATGCTTTTAGATAAGCTATATATGGTATTCATGATAGCAGCAAAAGATGGAATTTAAACAGATCACAGCCTAGCTAAACAGACAGTCCAAAACATGCTTTCAGTAATAAAAATTGCGGGTACCGCAATTATTTCGCAATCAAGCCAGGGCAGATATAACAGTGATTAAGGCCCCTAAGCATGCTTTTTCCAGTCATTCGAGCTCCCTAAAAATAAAACAAAACTAACCTACCTAGTCAGCTATCATTAGACTATACTACGCAAGATTAAAAACATAAAACTAAGCATCTAAAACAGATCAAAAGTGTACGAAAAACAGCATAATTCACATGGTCTATCAGAAAGCAGAAAATTGTTTTTTTTTCTAAGGGAACAGCAATACTCCCTTCAGTGCACTTCAAACCAGCACTCAAACGTCTTCATCCTCATCTGGTTGTCGTGGTCGTGGAGGCACCCATGGAGTCAGAAGGTTTGTGGGGAAGTCAGGGAAGATACAGCCAAGTTGGTCTGCAACTTCCTTGTCCCGTGCCTGCGCGTAAGTGGCCCATTGAGCCATTCTCTTCTGCATATCCATCAGGCAAGCCATGGACAGTGACTGATCAACAGCCAGCCTATCCAGCTCGAATTCCATGTTCCCCTTCCTCTTCAGCCGTAAGCCAGCAGGTAACTCCAAGTGGCCTGTGTAAGCCATTTGCTGCTCCATGCGCTCGATGGGAACTCCTGCAAGCAAACAGAGTTTAGTTATAGTATTAGGGAAAAACAATGGTCCCTTACCTTTCTTGGCGCACTCAGCAATAGCAGCAGTGATGACTTCTCCCACGTTGATCGTGAGACCTCTCATTATCGCATACACCAGCAGCGATCGGCTCTGGTTGATTGTAGTCTCGTGAGTTACTGGGGACAATCTCCTTCTCACGAACGAAAACCAAACAGCCGCCTTAGCCGTGAGGTTGGCACTCATGAGAGTGTGCCTCCCATTGCGTGACACGGTCCAGGAAGCTTCAGGCTGGCCAATGGTCCGAATGGCCTCTTCCAGAACTGCCTCAGTAGGCTCATCAACAATCCGGGCATAATCTGTATGTGTTTGGCCCTTGAGACCATAGGCTTCGTTGATGGCCCTGGCTGAGAAATCCACTTCGACCCCTCTGACCACAGACAGGCCATCCTCAGGGCTGAGCACATTGGCGTAGAAATCATACACCATGCTCGTGTAGGCTGGATTGGGCGGTCTGCAAAATTCCTCCCAGCCGTGGTTTATAACTCCTGCGCGCAAGAACTGCGGCAGGTCAGCAGGTCGGTCGAGGAAGCCCTTCTCGTGCAGCAACTCCCTCTTCCTCAATTCAATGCCTCTGGATTCAGCGTCAGAGGACACATACCTCACCGATTGAGGCTCATCTTCAGGGTAGAGCTTGGCCTTCCCTTTGTCTGTTGGTTTGGCTGACTCCGCAGCCTCAACCTTAATTTTCTTGAGCGATGGCTCCGTGCTTTCCTTCTCTGATGAAGGTGCTCTCTTGACCTTCTTCTTCTTCAGCTTCTTGGATCGCTTGGCCTTGAGAATCTTGGCCTTCTTCTTCTTCTTGAGCTTGGCCTTGACGGTGATCTGCTGGAGACACGCCCCCAATGTCTCTTCCATTGAGTCAGTCTTCTGTTCAAGACTCTCCGGGCTGTCTTCCCTCATAGGAGAGAAGACCTCGTCTTCCTCAGCATCTCCACTGCCCTGCGTTGACTCTTGGTACTCCCCATATGGGAATTCAGGATCAGGCCGTGGAGAAGTGTGAGACGGCGTGGTGCTCTGTGCTGCTGCAGGTGTCTGTGCAGAACTCAGTGGTGAAGACGGCTGCTCAGGGCTCTGCGCTGGCTCAGATGGTGAAGGGCTGTGCGCAGGCGTTGCAGATGGCGACGAACTTTTCTTGGTCGATTCGTGGGACGCACGATCCGTTTCTTGACTCTCCACAGAGGGAGTCTTTGCTTTGCTTGGTTCGGCGGCCATCTCGATACTCCACCGGCGCTTCTTGGGTGCGCCTGCTGGTTCAGAGGGTCCAGCAGGTATCTCAGAGACAACCTTCCACTTCTTCTTGCGAATCGGCAGCTTATCCAGTCGTTCCGTTCGTGCAGCCTCAGCATCAGCCAAGGCAAGCAATGCATCTCTCGCAGCCGTTTCAGCGTCGTCAGCCCTTTTCTTGGCCGCAGATCTCTCAGCCCTTGTGAGTACCATTGTTGGATCTTGGAGATTTGGAAAGAAGAATCAAAGATGAAGAGAATCGCAGCTTGTTCGAAGATCAGATGATGAGAGAGACGTACAGATCCTCGCGCCTTCCAACGGATATAAAGAAAACGGAAAAAAAATCCCAACGGCTATATTTTTTTTGCGGATCCCGCAATTCCTGCGCAATCTTTAATGCCCGTTGGAGATTTTTTTTCATTTAAATTGCAATCTTTGCTCAACCGTATCTTCGATTTGGCTCAACATCTTCTTGATTTCTTTGGCTGGATTTAATCTCCTTTATCCCCTCTCTTGATTCTCTGCAAAAATAAATAAAACAAACATTAAATACTCAATTAAAATCACACCAACATATGTACAAATGATAACCGGAAAAAGTGCAAAAAATAAACTAAGGCATTAGCCTTGACTAAACGAGCACAGTAACCGCTCGTTCTCTCTCGTTCTTAATTTCATGCTTCATTCAAGAGGAAGGCCGAGAGAGTCTTCACATCTCCTTCCTCATAGTAGTGTTTCAACCGTGCACCATTAACCATAAACGGTTGGCCTTGCTGCAAGTTCTTTATCTCTATGGCACCATGAACAAACACATTAGTAATCACAAATGGACCTGACCATCTAGACTTAAGTTTCCCTGGAAATAGTTTCAACCTTGAGTTGAACAACAACACAAGTTGACCCTTCTGAAAGTCCTTAACTCTAAGTCTACTATCGTGCCAAATCTTGGTCTTTTCCTTGTACATCTTAGCATTTTCATAGGCCATATGTCTAAGCTCATCAAGCTCATGTAATTGTAAGGACCGCAATGTTCCCGCATCCTTTACACAAAAATTTAATTCCTTCATGGCCCAAAATGCTTTGTTTTCTAACTCAAGTGGTAAGTGACAAGTCTTGCCATATACCAGCCTATAAGGAGACATACCTAGGGGTGTCTTATATGCTGTCCTATAAGCCCAAAGTGCATCCTCAAGCTTAAAGGACCAGTCTTTCCTATTAGGTTTGACCACTTTTTCTAGGATGTTCTTAATCTCCCTATTTGAAATTTCAGCCTGTCCATTCGAGTGTGGGTGATAAGGGGTGGCTACTCTATGTCTAATGTTATACTTAGCCAATATTTTCTCCATAGCCTTGTTAATGAAATGTGACCCCTCATCACTAATGATGGCACGAGGTGTCCCAAACCTAGTAAAAATGTGCCTATGCAAGAAATTGGTGATTGTTTTAGCATCATTATTGGGACATGCTTTGGCCTCTACCCACTTGGATACGTAGTCTACTGCTACCAAAATGTAAAGGTTACCTGATGATGGAGGGAATGGCCCCATGAAGTCAATGCCCCACACATCAAAGAGCTCCAACTCTAAGATGTAGGTGAGTGGCATCTCATCCTTTCGACTGAGGTTACCTGTTCTTTGGCATTCATCACAGCTGTGGGCATAGTTGTGGGCATCCTTGAAGATCGTTGGCCAATAGTAGCCACTCTGAAATACCTTTGCAGCTGTTCTTTGGCCACCAAAGTGTCCACCATAAGGAGCTGTGTGGCAGTGCTGCAGCACAGACTTCGCTTCAGCAGCTGAAACACACTTCCTTAGCAAGCCGTCAGCACAGGTTCTGTAAAGTGTGGGGTCATCCCATATGAATTTCCTTGCTTCATGAAGGAACCTCTTCTTCTCTTGTCCTCCCTTGAAAACTGGTAATACCTGTGATGCAAGGAAGTTAGCAATGTCAGCAAACCAAGGTTCCTCATCGTTATCACAATGAGTCAAAACAAAGACATGTTCATCAATGAAAGCATCAGAAATTGCGGGTTCCGCAATTTTTTCGCAATTGTGCTGCAATCGAGAAAGGTGATCCGCAACCACATTTTCACATCCTTTCTTGTCTCGAATGTCCAAATCAAATTCCTGCAGCAATAACACCCACCTAATCAACCTAGGCTTAGCATCAGCCTTCCTCATAAGATATTTCAAGGCAGAATGGACAGTGTACACAATTGTCCTAGTGCCTACAATATAGTTCCTGAATTTCTCACAAGCAAACACTACAGCAAGCATCTCTTTCTCAGTAGTTGTATAATTACATTGAGCCTCATTCAAGGTTTTACTAGCATAATAGACAGGGTGTGTTAGTTTGTCAATCTTCTGTCCTAACATAACCCCTACAGCATAGTCACTAGCATCACATAACATCTCAAATGGGAGATCCCAATCTGGCCCTACTATAACAGGTGCTGTGACTAGTGCTTTCTTAAGGGTTGTCCAAGCTACTACACATTTCTTAGAGAAGATGAATGGTCTGTTAAGTTCTAGAAGCTCACACAGAGGCTTGACTATCTTAGAAAAGTTCTTAATGAACCTTCTATAGAAGCCAGCATGCCCTAAGAAACTTCTAATGGCTTTGACATTTTGGGGCTCTACTAACTTCTCTATGATCTCAATTTTGGCCCTATCGACCTCTACACCTGCCCTCGACACTCTATGATCTAAGACAATTCCCTCATCTACCATGAAGTGACACTTCTCCCAATTAAGGACTAAGTTAGTCTCCTCACATCTAGCCAGGACTTGTCCTAAATTCTCTAGACAGTTGGTAAAGGAATCCCCAAAGACTGAGAAATCATCCATGAATATCTCTATCATGGACTCATCCAAGTCAGAAAAGATTGCCAACATGCACCTTTGGAAAGTTGCCGGTGCATTGCATAAGCCAAAAGGCATTCTGCGAAAGGCAAAAGTTTCAAAAGGGCAAGTAAAGGTAGTCTTTTCTTGGTCCTTAGGGTCTATAGTAATCTGGTTATACCCTGAATAACCGTCTAAGAAACAATAGTAGGCTCTACCAGCTATTCTGTCTAGCATTTGGTCAATGAATGGTAGAGGGAAGTGGTCTTTTTTAGTTTCTTTATTGAGTTTCCTATAATCCATACATACTCTCCACCCCGTGACAGTCCTAGTTGGGATCAGTTCGTTGTTCTCATTGACTACCACAGTCATCCCACCCTTTTTAGGTACACACTGTATAGGGCTTACCCACTGACTACTAGCTATGGGGAAGATCACACCAGCATCTAACCATTTTATTATTTCTTTCTTTACTACCTCTTTCATAGAGGGATTCAGCCTACGTTGATGATCTACTCTAGGTGTGTGCTCTTCCTCTAGTATAATCTTATGCATGCAATAAGAAGGGCTAATGCCTCTAATATCAACAATAGTCCATGCAATAGCCTTCCTATGTTGCTTAAGTAGTAATATCAGTTCAACCTCATGCTTTTCACTTAATTTAGAAGAAATGATAACAGGCAGAGTTTCATTACTCCCTAAATATGCATACTTGAGGTGAGTGGGTAGTGGTTTTAGTTCTAAAACAGGTGGATGCTCAATGGATGGCTTTAAAGGATTTAATGATCTATCAGTTAGGTCTATATTCATACATACATGTTGTGGTTTATCTACAGGCATATCCATTATTTCAGATACATTCAAGTCAGCTACATCTAATTGTACATATTCATTAGCATGCTTAGTTAATAGTACATGCTCTAATTGTTCTTCCATTAGTGAGTCAACAATATCCATGCTAGCACAAGACTCAGAATCAGAGGGGTACCTTAAGGCTTTATAAACACTAAATTTCACCTCTTCATCATGAACCCTCATAGTGAGCTCACCTTTTTGAACATCTATTAGTGCCCTACCTGTGGCTAGAAATGGTCTACCTAGCAGGATGGGGACCTCCTTGTCTGCTTCATAATCTAGGATAATGAAATCTGCAAGGAAAATAAACTTGTCAACCTTTACTAAAATATCCTCAATCTTACCTTCAGGGTATGCAATGGATCTGTCTGCAAGTTGTAAAGTGACAGTGGTTGGACGTCCTTCTCCTATTCCTAGCTGGGGGAATAGTGATAGGGGCATGAGGTTTATGCTGGCGCCCAGGTCACAAAGCGCTCTGCCCACATGCTTGCCTCCAAGTTCTACAGGTAAGGTGAAGGAACCAGGATCCTTCTCCTTCTTGGGCAACTTGTTTTGGAGTATGGCACTGCACTCCTCAGTGAGGTTTACTGTTTCAAACTCACCAATTATTTTTTTGTTAGTAATAATGTCCTTCAAAAACTTTACATATGAAGGCATAGATGATGGAGCGACTTGCGCAGCGGAAAGCGATTTCGGACCGATGATACTCTAATTTCATCAATTTAACAAATAGAAAACATGCTCAAAAGACGGAATTAAGAAATTAGAAATACATACCCTTGTAGCTCCAATTTCTTCAAGTCCGCCGGCCGATCCTCGTCACGAACTCTTCCGACCTCTTCTCACGAACGCCCCGAGGACCACCCCAAGTAGTCCCGCTATCCTCGGCGCCGCGCAACGGAGTTGTGGGACTCCGAAACAAAGAGAAAAGGAAAAGAAAAAAGGAAGAAAGAAGAAGAAGATGGAGAGGGAGAGAGCAAAAATGAAAAACCTCAATTCAAAAAATGAATTCCATTTTTTCATTTTACGTATATCCCTTTCTAACCTCTTTTTTTTTTTTTTTAATAGCCAAAGGACACTTGCATCACATGCAAGTGTCCAGCCACAATTATATATATATATTTATATATATATTTAATATTTATTTAAAAAAGAAATTAAAATAAATATAATATATATTTTTTATTAATTAAACTTTTTAATTAATAAATATATATATTTTTTTAATTAATTAAACTTTTTAATTAATTAAAATTATTTAATTCAATATCAAATATTAATTAAATAATATGACTAAACTCGGTTTTCCGAAAACCGAATTTTTACACATGAATCCTATTCATGGTTTTGACCATTCCCATATTTAAATCATATTTAAATATGTCCATCCTTCTTCCAAAAATCGAATTTGAACAATTCAAATTCTTTTCATTTTTCTTTTATTTTCTCTTATATTGTTGCACGGCGTTATCCGAGCTAGCCAGGAGAACCTAAAGGACCTACAGATCATGAGCTCCAACGATACGAGATTATTCGGTCAAAACTCTTTCAACCGAACTAACCAACATTCGTTAACCCTCGGAGACTCCACTATAGTCCGAGGGTTGCACTCTCCTCACTGTAGATATATTATGTCCTCTGATATAACCGTCACTGGCAAGTCGACCCTTCACAGGTTGTTCGTAATCACAGCTGGGTCATTTAAACCGTTTAACCCCTGCATTATGTCTTGTTCCTTAAGTACCACTGACACCTCTAATGAACAATAGATCTGTGGTCCAACCAACAGATCAATTAACTCTCTCATCTCATGAGAGTGAGCGCGCTAATTGTTCAAGCCCCGGAGTCAGCTATTAAGGGAACAACCTATCTACTAACCCTGAAGAGCGGGTTAGGAGTGAACTCCAATCTTGCTGTACTATGTCCCCAGCTACCTATTCGACTTTATCCCCAAGATGGTAGGCTTATTGAGTCGGCGCTTATGGGCCACTCTCACCCGTGCAAGTCAAAGGATACTATCGAATAAGCAGGAGTTCATAGCGAGCTCAGGATTGAGATCGAGTTACCTAGGCCATCAATATGTATAAGTCGGTCTCATCAGTAAACGGAGTTATAAAGAGTGAGCGACTTAATACGCGGTTCGGTCTCATGCAAACTCTTTGCACAGGACGCCCTCACTCGCACATCTCCATGTGAAACGATTCGGATCACATCGTTTTGTACAATAGAAAGTGAGCCGCATCCAATAGTGTTACCAGGATAAGGTACCCAGCCTTATCCGTATACTATAGACCGTTTTGACTGACTACTTGAGCCTGATCCACAATCATGTCATACATGAGGCTCAAGTACTCATATTCAGCCAAGGATGTTGGTCATTGGTATAGGTTAACCTAAACACATTTCACTTTATACCAGTAAACTCTTTTACTGTATAAAACTAATAACTCTTTATTCTAAATAGAGTATTTACAAACATAACAGTTTACAAACCACGAGTTTTAGGACATAGAACCCAACAAACTCCCACTTGGACTTAAACGTCCGTGGTGTACATGTTAGGTGGAGAAAACTAATATATCATATATCAGAAGCTTTCTCCCACTGTCCTCTCCAGCAACTCGGAGCCCTAGACTCTTCTAGGTGTCTATCAAACACTTTAGCCATGAGAGACATAGTAAACTAATCAGCATGAAGTACTACGAGGCTTTCCATGTGACCATCACATCTCCTCATAGCACTATCTGCGAGCTCAACTTATAAACCTATTGCTGCTTCACAAGCTGCAAATAGACTTAGCTACCAACGAGGAATCAGAAATACAACTCTTGTATTCTACTCCTCTAAGTTCAAGGAAAAAACTTTAACCGGAATCCAATCCAATTGGACTAATATTACTGACAGCTCCCACTGCATAGCACATATCGGGTCATGTATCTCAAAAGATACACCTAACCTCCAATATGTAAATGCACTTGGGTGCATCTCGTATCCTCAACACTTGAGGTGTCTCAGAAAACCATTTCCATAGACCATCAAATATTGACAACAACTTGTCAATAAAAGATTTTAGAGACAACACTAGCGATTTGTTCTTGCGACTCAGATCAACCTGAATCCTTAGAACAAACTAAGCCTACCTCTAAATCAACTATTTGGGTGTGGGTCGCTAGTTAAATGCTTAATGTCAGAGAAGAATCCTACATCATTCTCAATGATTAGGACATTAATTACGGAAACAGTTTATGAAAGCTACAACATTGACTAAACCCTTGGCAAACAAGGTTTATCAATTTATTGTTCAAAGCCATAAGATTTGATCACTGTATCAAACCTTACAGTTCAGGACGAAGATGCTTTCTCCAATTCATAAATGAATCGAATAAACCCAGCAAACCATTTGCTCTTTGTCCCAAACTATGAATCTTTCTGGTAGAGACTCATAGAAACTCAATCAAGATAACAATTCTGCAGAAAAGCTATCTTGACATCCACTTGCCAAATTCTATAAAGATAGAACATGGTAGTGGATAAGAGTCATCTATTTAACTTACGCCTGGCAACAAGAGAAAGAGAGTATACACAATAAACCCTTTCTCTTCGGGACAGTCCCTTTACCAGAAAGTCAAGCCATAAAAGTTTTCACCTTAGTGACTTGGTCTCAATACCATTCATAGATATTTGGCTTTGAGCCATTTGGCCTTGTCTATGTGATTCATTGCCTAATTAAAGACAGCGAATCCTCAATGTTATCATCAAGTATGAGAACTTTGAGTTAAAGACAAGCCAGTGCAACGGATCGGGTTGTCCTACAACCCTCCCACTGTCTTGAGGCTTTCTCAACGATTGAGAAACTCTAGTTTGATCAACAACCTTTGTTGATATCTACAATAGCTTTCGTTAACTCTGTGAGTCTTAACATGCTAGTTGTTTTCGAGTTTAATAGAACACATCAGTATATATCTTTTGTTAAATGAACTGTTCATTTATAAAACCAAAAGATATAATATACAAGTGTTCAGTTAAAACCAGAAATATAGACAATAATTACATATAACAAATGTTATTATCTCTATACAACAACTACAAAGACTCCCACTAGTTCAGCTGCAACGACATCTCCATATCTTACAGCGAGAAAACGACTGTCAGGAACTAGTTTCCTGTAGAAAAAACAAACACGAATAGTGGTTTCTGAAGACATCCAGGTATGACATTCATATCCACTAAACTTGTTTTGACAAATAAATCACATTTATCTTGTCGTTCTTTCTCAGCCTGTTTCTCAGCAAAGTATTTGGAGCAGTTACGCTTCCAATACCTATCTTCAATACAATGGAAACATTTTCCTATGTTTGAAGACATTACCTTTCGAACAGTAGGGGCTTTGTCATTTCTCCTGTTACTCTTCTTCTTCTGAATAATCTCATTACTCAGAGAAGTTGCTTAGGCTTACTCCCTGACGCCAACCTCTTAAGGAACTTCGTCGAAGTGACAACATTTGCCTCCTTCTCTATTCCTTTGGAAGTGTACAGAGACTGATAAGTCTGAAAAGACGATGCTAGCAACGTTTACTTCTGCCACATTCAAATGGACCATCATGTTAAGGACAAGCTCCCTAACAGAGGTATCCTCCACTATGCGAGAGTTATAAACGAACTTGAGGATTTCATTACGAAGTGATGAGGACGAATGTCCACCATTGCTTGTAATGAAGACTTGATTTCCTTTAAGGAAATCATAACCTCATACTACTTGCACAAGGCATCAAATATGCTTGCCAAGATATAGATTTGGGCTTTATCAATAGCCCTAATCCATCCATCGTATGCATCTCAAACACTTCGAGATGCACTCGAGACAGGAGCTGAAGGACATTCCTCCGTTAAGACAAACCTCAGGTCGTCCAGAACCAGAATCGTATTCAGGTTCGACTTCCAGGTTCCGTAATACTCTCCGGTTAATTTGTCGTGAGCTAACACTAAATAAAACGAGCTCGACATGCCGAAAAAGAATGTAAATCTATTAGTGAAACAGTTTTAACCTATTTAAACCAATTTAAAAGATTTAGAAGCAAATAAAGTACCCAAACTCTTTATTTACTAACAACGATACTTTAGTAAGTCAGAATGGTCCCTACCGTAGGGTAGGTGAGCACTCCTTTACTAAATCAAGACATTCTTGACTAAATGCTATCACCAGAATAACTCATATTCCTATAGCATCTTAGTTATCGTTTTTGGTCTGGATTTACTAACTCCTTAGCAAATCCCGTAAGTGTGACCCTCCGTTTTTAGAACGCACAGAACGGCCCCAACATAGCAACCGTATGGAATGCCAGTGTTGGGAATGGCCCTATGTTTCTTTATCCATAAATGGTGACTGAGGTGTTCGATCTCCCATGCCCAGCCCTCCGTTTGGATGGTGCCCCTAGTGCAGCCTGCAGACGGAACATGGGAATCTCACGGTTCAATCCAACGGAGGAGACCACAGGAAGCACCGACGCACTTCCTTCTCCCACTTACTATAGACACTTACTCCATTCACCTTGCTATTGAAAGTTGCAAACACCACCCGTCTGGAGATGCCCCATATGGCATCATGAGGCCAAGCAAAATTCTCACGTTGTGAACTTTTAGGGAGTGCGTAGCAGGAGAGGGATATATCATATATTCCTTCTCAACACATCTACTAAGCATCGTGGACGGTTTTTAGGGTAAACTACTCAGGTTTTATCCGGCTAAGAAAATAAAACCTTAAGTCTAGGCAAACTTTTTACCTGAGATGTCTAGGTTATTAACAGATTTAAATAACCTCACACCTCTCCCGCACGCTCATAAAGCCTGGTTAACTTTACTCAAGTACCGGATCGTCCCCAGGTAGGAGGTGTTCCGTAAACCGTCAGCTTAAATACCTCCAACCTTAGACAAGATTTCACCGGGTGAGTTTCTCATAACCTTAGCATTTACGAGATTTCGACCTATTCATCTAATGAACCTGATCGAACCATTAACCCTAAATGAACATGCTCTTTTCTTTGTTATAGATTTTAAAAGTCTAAGTCATTTTTACAACACTTGCAAAAACTAGACGTACTACAACAAACTTCTATATGCTTCTCAAACATACATTCGCTAAGGCATGACAAATTGAATATTTAACTTCATAATCAATATAACACTTATATCGATTATGCTCTTAAATATACAACTCCTAATTCATAAATTAATATAACACTTATATCAAATATTTATGAATTAAGCATGCATCCTATACATTATAACAATTATAACATACAATAATGCATCTTGGTTGGATGTTTAATTTCATAATTAATATAACACTTATATTAATTATTCTATTAAGCAAACAACAACTAATTCATGAATTAATATAACACTTATATTAATACTCATGAATTAAACATGCATCCAATATATTATAACACTTATAACCTATAATATGCATAAAACCAGGACAACCTATGTTGTAAATTTAATTTCATAATTAATATAACACTTATATCAATTATTCTATTAAATTAGCAACATCTAATTCATGAATTAATATAACTCTTATATTAATACTCATGAATTCCCAAATATGCATACTATATATTATAACACTTATAACATAATTTTAATGCATGGAGCATGCTTCCTACGGTGGGATTTTAAATCTATATGGCATACGTTATGCACATACAAACATGGATTTTAATTAAAACATACATTCACAATGCATAATTAATTAAACACACTAAAGTGGATCGATTTTGGCATTTAGCAAGCAATAACTAATTTATTACAAGCTTGAACAACAAGCTACGTCTTGAGCGGACTTCGAACTCTTCGCACCGCCTTTGACCAACTTGCTTCCTCCGAACGCTTCGGCCAATTTCTCTTCGAATTTCTCCTCGAATTGCCTAGAACGAGTTTGAACTTATACCGAACATTTCGGCGAGCTCAAAACTCGAGCTTCTTTCACAAAGAAACCTATATGGACTCTAATGACTCTAAAAATACAGACGCTTCAGCACACATTAAAGCCCATACATTCTCGTGCAATTACAAATTTTGAAATTCAAATAGAAACTATGCCAAAATCGATATTCACTTTAGACGCCAATTCAGAAACAATTTCTAAATAAAAAAAAAACCCACCAACTTAAATTGATGCAAATTGAGTTAATCACAAAATCGCTCTGATACCAATTGATGGAGCGACTTGCGCAGCGGAAAGCGATTTCGGACCGATGATACTCTAATTTCATCAATTTAACAAATAGAAAACATGCTCAAAAGACGGAATTAAGAAATTAGAAATACATACCCTTGTAGCTCCAATTTCTTCAAGTCCGCCGGCCGATCCTCGTCACGAACTCTTCCGACCTCTTCTCACGAACGCCCCGAGGACCACCCCAAGTAGTCCCGCTATCCTCGGCGCCGCGCAACGGAGTTGTGGGACTCCGAAACAAAGAGAAAAGGAAAAGAAAAAAGGAAGAAAGAAGAAGAAGATGGAGAGGCAGAGAGCAAAAATGAAAAACCTCAATTCAAAAAATGAATTCCATTTTTTCATTTTACGTATATCCCTTTCTAACCTCTTTTTTTTTTTTTTTAATAGCCAAAGGACACTTGCATCACATGCAAGTGTCCAGCCACAATTATATATATATATTTATATATATATTTAATATTTATTTAAAAAAGAAATTTAAATAAATATAATATATATTTTTTATTAATTAAACTTTTTAATTAATAAATATATATATTTTTTTAATTAATTAAACTTTTTAATTAATTAAAATTATTTAATTCAATATCAAATATTAATTAAATAATATGACTAAACTCGGTTTTCCGAAAACCGAATTTTTACACATGAATCCTATTCATGGTTTTGACCATTCCCATATTTAAATCATATTTAAATATGTCCATCCTTCTTCCAAAAATCGAATTTGAACAATTCAAATTCTTTTCATTTTTCTTTTATTTTCTCTTATATTGTTGCACGGCGTTATCCGAGCTAGCCAGGAGAACCTAAAGGACCTACAGATCATGAGCTCCAACGATACGAGATTATTCGGTCAAAACTCTTTCAACCGAACTAACCAACATTCGTTAACCCTCGGAGACTCCACTATAGTCCGAGGGTTGCACTCTCCTCACTGTAGATATATTATGTCCTCTGATATAACCGTCACTGGCAAGTCGACCCTTCACAGGTTGTTCGTAATCACAGCTGGGTCATTTAAACCGTTTAACCCCTGCATTATGTCTTGTTCCTTAAGTACCACTGACACCTCTAATGAACAATAGATCTGTGGTCCAACCAACAGATCAATTAACTCTCTCATCTCATGAGAGTGAGCGCGCTAATTGTTCAAGCCCCGGAGTCAGCTATTAAGGGAACAACCTATCTACTAACCCTGAAGAGCGGGTTAGGAGTGAACTCCAATCTTGCTGTACTATGTCCCCAGCTACCTATTCGACTTTATCCCCAAGATGGTAGGCTTATTGAGTCGGCGCTTATGGGCCACTCTCACCCGTGCAAGTCAAAGGATACTATCGAATAAGCAGGAGTTCATAGCGAGCTCAGGATTGAGATCGAGTTACCTAGGCCATCAATATGTATAAGTCGGTCTCATCAGTAAACGGAGTTATAAAGAGTGAGCGACTTAATACGCGGTTCGGTCTCATGCAAACTCTTTGCACAGGACGCCCTCACTCGCACATCTCCATGTGAAACGATTCGGATCACATCGTTTTGTACAATACAAAGTGAGCCGCATCCAATAGTGTTACCAGGATAAGGTACCCAGCCTTATCCGTATACTATAGACCGTTTTGACTGACTACTTGAGCCTGATCCACAATCATGTCATACATGAGGCTCAAGTACTCATATTCAGCCAAGGATGTTGGTCATTGGTATAGGTTAACCTAAACACATTTCACTTTATACCAGTAAACTCTTTTACTGTATAAAACTAATAACTCTTTATTCTAAATAGAGTATTTACAAACATAACAGTTTACAAACCACGAGTTTTAGGACATAGAACCCAACAATAGATTGTAAAACTTCTACAAAAGGAATGTTGACATGCACTTGTTTAAGAATTTCAAGAAATTTGTTAAAGTGCACTTCCTGTTCTTGTTTCTTCTTAAGCCTTCGAGGATATGGAGGTGGTGGCACATATGCAGGCACGTCAGGTCGCCTTAGGATTGGAGGAGGCCTTGGAATTTCTTCTATCTCCTCAATAATTGGTTCTAGCCTTGTTCCTGAGCCAAAAGTTGCCGGTGCATTGCATAAGCCAAAAGGCATTATGCGAAAGGCAAAAGTTCCAAAAGGGCAAGTGAAGGTAGTCTTCTCTTGGTCCTTAGGGTCTATAGTAATCTGATTATACCCTGAATAACCGTCTAAGAAACAGTAGTAGGCTCTACCAGCTATTCTATCTAGCATCTGGTCAATGAATGGTAGAGGAAAATGGTCTTTTTTGGTTTCTTTATTTAGTTTCCTATAATCCATGCAAACTCTCCACCCTGTGATAGTCCTTGTTGGAATCAGTTCATTGTTCTCATTGACTACCACAGTCATCCCCCCCTTCTTAGGTACACATTGTATAGGGCTCACCCACTGACTACTAGCTATGGGGATTCCCAGGGCAGTATTCGTACAGGGATGACTGTGGTAGTCAATGAGAACAATGAACTGATTCCAACTAGGACTGTCACAGGATGGAGAGTATGTATGGATTATAGGAAGCTAAATAAAGAGACCAAAAAAGACCATTTCCCTCTACCATTTATTGACCAAATGTTAGACAGAATAGCTGGTAGAGCCTACTACTGTTTCTTAGACGGTTACTCAGGTTATAACCAGATCACTATAGACCCTAAGGATCAAGAGAAGACTACCTTCACTTGCCCTTTTGGAACTTTTGCCTTTCGCAGAATGCCTTTTGGCTTATGCAATGCACCGGCAACTTTCCAAAGGTGCATGTTGGCAATCTTCTCTGATTTGGATGAGTCCATGATAGAGATATTCATGGATGATTTCTCAGTCTTTGGGGATTCATTTACAAACTGTCTAGAGAATTTAGGACAAGTCTTGGCTAGATGTGAAGAGACTAACTTAGTCCTTAATTGGGAGAAGTGTCACTTCATGGTAGATGAGGGGATTGTCTTAGGTCATAGAGTGTCAAGGGCAGGTGTAGAAGTTGACAGGGCTAAGATAGAAATCATAGAGAAGTTGGTGGAGCCTCAGAATGTCAAGGCCATTAGAAGTTTCTTAGGGCATGCTGGCTTCTACAGAAGGTTCATTAAGGACTTTTCTAAAATAGCTAAGCATCTGTGTGAGCTTCTAGAGCTAAATAGGCCATTCATCTTCTCTAAGGAGTGTTTAGTAGCTTGGAAAACCCTTAAGAAAGCACTGGTCACAGCACCTATTATAGTAGGGCCAGATTGGGATCTCCCATTTGAGATGTTATGTGATGCTAGTGACTATGCTGTAGGGGTTATGTTAGGACAGAAAATTGACAAGCTAACACACCCTGTATACTATGCTAGTAAAACCCTGAATGAGGCTCAATGTGTTAATAAAAGTAAGCAATAAGGAAGAAAGAGCACTAAGAACATGCAAGCATACATGATCTTATAGCAAGTAGTAAGTATTTTTTCATTCGTTTTCCCACAGAGATTTATTTATAAGCTACTTGTGAAGTATAAAGTTAAGAAAGAAGGGGTGGATTTGAAGGGGTAAAAGACAAGAGACGAAACTAATAAATGAAGAAGAAAACAGCTAAACAGAATGGTAACTTAGCAGAATTGCGGGCACCGCAATGTTTCCGCAATTGTAAAAACAGTGAAAGTGTGTAAAATGGAGAATTAAGGGCTACTAACGACTATCCTATAGGTATTTTAATACGATTCCCAAGCATTGTATCAACTCTCTATGCATCAAACTCACTCTATCTCATGTATCGTCCGATTCCATGCATTAGATTCTTTAGTTTACTCAACTCAAAGTAAGGTCTCAAGCATCTTGTTAAAGCAGAAGTGTTTAGTTTGTACTAGGAAAACGCTTATTCCTAAGCCGTTTTCTGGTTACCTTGAAAGGCTAGCATGACTATATGACTCTGAACTCTTACTCCTTCCAGAGGTTAGGAGTTCTTTGGACAAAATGGATGGCCAATCGAAATTGCCCGTGGGATGAAGCTTACATACAATCAATGGTTCGAGAGCTATCCTACATGCTTGGTTCACGTTTTTTAGCCTATAGTTCTGTCATTAGCATGCCCCTAAGTGACTTAGCTACTCATGGATAGGGGGTAAGTAGAAATACGAGATGAAACAGACATGCTTAGAAGAGGAATGGAATGAAAACAGTAAAGGAAAGCAGTAGAATGCGATGGCAAGAAACTGTGAGATGAAAACTTGAGATTTGATTACTTTGATTGGTTGAACGAACACGGGAAAGCTTAAAGTAAATAATCCAAAGACAGAAAGCAACGAAATGAAGTATTCTAGCTATTAGAAAGAGAGAACAACACAAAGCAGAAATGTAAACTAGAAAAAGAAAGACAGAAAGCAGTAAATGTGCTTGGAAGCCTCGTCGCAACTGCCTCGGCTGAAGGGGATGAAAGAATAGCTTTGCTTGGATGAATCCAATCGGGAGAGAAGGTGGATCTTCTCTCCTTCCTATCAGATTGTCGATTCCAACAGCTGAGACTCTCACTCCAACAGACGGCAAAGGAAAACACGAAGAAAAATGGAGCTGCGAAAGGACTTCTACGCTTCCGGATGATGTTTGAACCTCCGACTTTGACCCCCTTTTATAGTAGTTTGCAGGTGCGTTTGGGCCAAGGAGAACCATCAATCTTCAACGTCGTATATAAGAATGGATGGAGGAGAAAGAACGAATCCCTGAAATCACGGAATTTAACAGAAAAAGATCAGTCAACTTACGGTTTTCACTTGAATAATTGCGGCTTCAGCAATGTTTTCGCAATGCTGTCGCAATGCAGTTTTTTTCATTCTTTTCCTTCGGTTTTTAACCCTTTTCTTTCCTATTGTACATAAGTCCTAATTTAGCTACCTTCTTCTAATTCTCATATTTAAGCATAGGTTTAGGCTAAATGCTATCAAAAATACCTAAGAGTGAACATCTTTCTAAGCTAATTAAGTCCTAAAAAGGTCACTTTTGGAGACGTAACAAGAATTTAGGACAAGTCTTGGCTAGATGTGAAGAGACTAACTTAGTCCTTAATTGGGAGAAGTGTCACTTCATGGTAGATGAGGGGATTGTCTTAGGTCATAGAGTGTCAAGGGCAGGTGTAGAAGTTGACAGGGCTAAGATAGAAATCATAGAGAAGTTGGTGGAGCCTCAGAATGTCAAGGCCATTAGAAGTTTCTTAGGGCATGTTGGCTTCTACAGAAGGTTCATTAAGGACTTTTCTAAAATAGCTAAGCATCTGTGTGAGCTTCTAGAGCTAAATAGGCCATTCATCTTCTCTAAGGAGTGTTTAGTAGCTTGGAAAACCCTTAAGAAAGCACTGGTCACAGCACCTATTATAGTAGGGCCAGATTGGGATCTCCCATTTGAGATGTTATGTGATGCTAGTGACTATGCTGTAGGGGTTATGTTAGGACAGAAAATTGACAAGCTAACACACCCTGTATACTATGCTAGTAAAACCCTGAATGAGGCTCAATGTAATTATACAACTACTGAAAAAGAGATGCTTGCTGTAGTGTTTGCTTGTGAGAAATTTAGAAACTATATTGTAGGCACTAGGACAATTGTGTACACTGACCATTCTGCCTTGAAGTATCTCATGAGGAAGGCTGATGCTAAGCCTAGGTTGATTAGGTGGGTGTTATTGCTGCAGGAATTTGATCTGGACATTCGAGACAAGAAAGGATGTGAAAATGTGGTTGCGGATCACCTTTCTCGATTGCAGCACAATTGCGAAAAAATTGCGGAACCCGCAATTTCTGATGCTTTTATTGATGAACATGTCTTTGTATTGACTCATCGTGATAACGATGAGGAACCTTGGTTCGCTGACATTGCTAACTTCCTTGCATCACAGGTATTACCAGTTTTCAAGGGAGGACAAGAGAAGAAGAGGTTCCTTCATGAGGCAAGGAAATTCATCTGGGATGACCCCACACTTTACAGAACATGTGCTGACGGCTTGCTAAGGAAGTGTGTTTCAGCTGTTGAGGCGAAGTCTGTGCTGCAGCACTGTCACACAGCTCCTTATGGTGGACACTTTGGTGGCCAAAGAACAGCTGCAAAGGTATTTCAGAGTGGCTACTATTGGCCAACGATCTTCAAGGATGACCACAACTATGCCCACAGCTGTGATGAATGCCAAAGAACAGGTAACCTCAGTCGCAAGGATGAAATGCCTCTCACCTACATCTTAGAGTTGGAGCTCTTTGATGTGTGGGGCATTGATTTCATGGGACCATTTCCCCCATCTTCAGGTAACCTTTACATATTAGTGGCAGTAGACTATGTATCCAAGTGGGTAGAAGCCATAGCATGTCCCAATAATGATGCCAAAACAGTAATAAAATTCTTGCATAGGCATATTTTTACTAGGTTTGGAACACCTCGTGCTATCATTAGTGATGAGGGGTCCCACTTCATTAATAAGGCTATGGAGAGAGTGTTGGCTAAGTATAACATTAGACATAGAGTAGCCACTCCTTATCACCCACACTCGAATGGTCAGGCTGAAATTTCAAATAGGGAGATTAAGAACATCCTAGAAAAAGTGGTCAAACCTAATAGAAAGGACTGGTCATTTAAACTCGAGGATGCACTATGGGCGTATAGAACTGCATATAAGACACCCCTAGGTATGTCTCCTTACAGACTTGTATATAGTAAAGCTTGTCATCTTCCATTTGAATTAGAAATTAAGGCATTTTGGGCACTAAAAGAGTTGAATTATTGCGTGACCGATGCGGGAACGTTGCGGTCTTTGCAATTACATGAGCTTGATGAGCTTAGACAAATGTCTTATGAAAATGCCAAGATGTATAAGGAAAAGACCAAGATTTGGCACGATAGTAGACTGAGGATCAAAGACTTTAAGAAAGGCCAACTTGTTTTATTATTTAACTCACGATTGAGGTTATTTCCAGGCAAATTAAAGTCCAGATGGTCAGGTCCTTTCATGATTACTAATGTGTTTGTTCATGGTGCCATCGAGATAAAGAACTTGCAGCAAGGTCAACCATTCATGGTTAATGGTGCAAGGTTGAAGCACTACTATGAGGAAGGAGATGTGAAGACTCTCTCGGCCTTCCTCTTGACTGAAGCGTGAAATTAAGAACGAGAGAGGACGAGTGATTGCTGTGCTCGTCAACCTGAGGCTCATGCCTTAGTTTATTTTTTGCGATTTTCCGGTTATCGTTTGTGTGTTTTGTTGTGTGATTTTAATTACGTATTTGATGTTGATTTTATTTCTTTTTGTAGGGAATCAATATAGGGAATCAAGGAGAGTAAATCCAGCTTTAAAAATCAAGAAAATATTGGGCCAAATAAAAGATACGGATGAGCAAAGATTGACATTTAGATGAAAAAAATCTCCAACGGTCACTAAAATTGCGCTGGATTTGCAGGATCCGCAATAATGTAGCCGTTGGGATTTATCCGTTTCCTTTATATCCGTTAGAAGGCGCGTTGATCTATACGATTCTCCGATTCTCTGAACTCCAAGAAAGCTTCGATTCTCTTCATCTGTGATTCTTCTCTCCAAACCTCCACGATTCAAAAATGGTACTCACAAGGGCTGAAAGATCTGCGGCCAAGAAAAGGGCCGATGACGCTGAAACGGCTGCGAGAGAAGCACTGCTTGCCTTGGCTGATGCTGAGACTGCGCGTACCGAACGCCTGCCGAAACTGCCTGTCCGCAAGAAGAAGTGGAAGGTAGTCACGGAGATACCTGCTGGACCTTCTGAACCAGCAGGCACACCCAAGAAGCGACGCTGGAGTATGGCGGTGGCCGAGGAAGAAATCAAGAACAAGACTCCCTCTGTGGAGAGTCAAGAACAAAGCCAGCCATCCCACGAGTCAGCCGAGCGCAGCCTTTCACCAGCCCCACCAGCACAGAGCCCTGAGCTCTCCTCATCACCGCCAGCGCAGAGCCTTGAGCAGCCTTCTTCACCACAAAGTTCTGCTCAGACACCTCCAGCAGAGCAAGGAACCACGCCGTCGCACACTTCCCCACGGCCTGACCCTGAATTCCCATATGGGGAGTACCAAGAATCAACGCAGGGCAGTGGGGAAGGTGAGGAAGACGAGGTTTTCTCTCCGTTGAGGGAAGCCAATCCTGGGAGTCCTGCGCAGCAGGATGATTCCATGGAAGAGACGCTGGGGGCGTGCCTCCAGCAGATCACCATCGAGGCAAAACTCAAGAAGAAGAAGAAGGCCAAGATTCTTAAGGCCAAGCGGTCCAAGAAGCTGAAAAAGAAGAAGGCCAAGAGGGCGCCTTCATCAGAAAAGGAGAGCACTGAGCCATCGCTCAAGAGACTCAAGGTTGAGGCTGCGGAGTCAGCCAAACCAGCAGACAAAGGGAAGGCCAAGCTTTACCCTGAAGATGAGCCTCAGTCAGTGAGGTATGTGTCCTCTGACGCTGAGTCCAGAGGCATTGAGCTGAGGAAGAGGGAGTTCCTGCACGAGAAGGGCTTCCTCGACAGACCTGCTGACCTGCCGCAATTCTTGCGCGCAGGCATAGTGAATCACAGCTGGGAGGAGTTGTGCAGGCCACCCACTCCGGCCTACACGAGTATGGTATACGACTTCTACGCCAACCTGCGAAACTCTGAGGAGGGGCTGTCTGTGGTTAGGGGAGTAGAAGTGGACTACTCAGCAAAGGCCATCAACGAAGCCTATGGCCTCAAAGGCCAAAAACATACTGACTATGCGAGGATCGTTGATGAGCCTACTGAGGCAGTCCTGGAAGAGGCCATTCGAACCATTGGCCAGCCTGAAGCAGCTTGGACTGTATCACGCAATGGGAGGCACACTCTCATGAGTGCCAACCTCACAGCTAAGGCGGCTGTATGGTTTGCATTTGTAAGGAGAAAGCTGTCCCCTGTGACTCATGAGACCACCATCAACCAGAGCAGATCGCTGCTGGTCTATGCCATTATGCGAGGTCTCACGGTCAACGTTGGTGAAACCATGTCAGCCGCCATTGCTGAGTGCGCCAAGAAAGGTAAGGGACCATTGTTTTTCCCTAATACCATAACTAAACTCTGTTTGCTTGCAGGGGTTCCCATTGAGCGAATGGAGCAGCAGATGGCGTACACGGGCCACTTGGAGCTGCCTGCTGGCTTGAGGCTGAAGAGGAAGGGGAACATGGAGTTCGAATTGGATAGGTTGGCTGCTGATCAGTCACTATCCATGGCTTGCCTGATGGATATGCAACGAAGGATGGCTCAATGGGCCACTTACGCACAGGCACGGGACAAGGAAGTTGCTGACCAGCTTGGCTGCATTTTCCCTGATTTCCCCACGAATCTCCTGACTCCATGGGTGCCTCCACGACCACGACAACCTGATGAGGATGAAGACATTTGAGTGCTGGTTTGAATTGCACTGAAGGGAGTATTGCTGTTCCCTTAGAAAAAAAAAAACAAAATCTGCTTTCTGATAGACCATGTGAATTATGCTGTTTTTAGTACAAATTTTGATCTGTTTTAGTTGCGTAGTTTTATGTTTTTAAATTGCTTAGTATAGCCTGCTGTTAGCTGATTAGGTAGGATAGTTTAGTTTTCTTTTTGTTGAGCTTGAACGACTAGATAAAGCATGCTTAGGGGCCTTAGTAACTGATATATCCGCCCTGACTTGATTGCGAAATAATTGCGGTACCCGCAATTTTTATTACTGAAAGCATGTTTTGGACTGTCTGCTTAGCTAGGCTGTAATCTGTTTAAATTCTATCTTTTGCTGCTATCATGACTACCTTATATAGCTTATCTAAATGCATGCTGGATGAGTGTCATAGGACACCCTTTGATAGTTTAAATTAACCTCTAAA
This sequence comes from Herpetospermum pedunculosum, assembly GCA_028017165.1. Classification (NCBI taxonomy): domain Eukaryota; kingdom Viridiplantae; phylum Streptophyta; class Magnoliopsida; order Cucurbitales; family Cucurbitaceae; genus Herpetospermum; species Herpetospermum pedunculosum. The sequence continues at coordinate 36,519,126 of CM051527.1, forward strand.
TAGCTCAGCATGCATAGCTGTAAGTCCTTGCCTGTCTGTTTTTCAAATTCCTGTTGCTGTGATATTTTCTTTTAGAATGTTCTGTCTATGCCTAGGGCTTTTAGATTCTCTTTGTTTTACCTTAGACTAGATGCTTCTAGATAGTTTGGGGGTGTGCCACCTCAGACACTCATTGGGGACAATGAGTAGTTGAAGTTTGGGGGAGGCCACCCTAGGCCTAGGAACATTCCTCTCTCCCTTAAAACATAAGCATTCTTCTTCTCCTTGACAAAAATAATGAACTGAAAAAAAAAAAAATGAAAAATAGAATAAGGAGAGGAGTCTCTCGTAGGTTGCTGAGTAATCAGTGCCAAGTGTGTAACCCACAAGTGGCATTGCATCAAAAGGCAACCAAAGGAAAGGCTCCACCTGAGAAAGGAAAAAAGGAAAAAGTAGGGAGGAAGAATGTATACCTAGGAGTTGCAACTTTGTGGCTTAGATGTCCTATTTAAAAAGAACTCTGATCCGCAATTAGCTAAGCACAAAGTTGTAGCTTGTAGGGTTGTTTAGGGAGATGAGTGTATATCCAATGTAGTGATGCCAGGGTTTAGGTTGTTCTCTAAAAGTACTACTGTTACCATTAATACTAAGACTGGCATGACTCTAAGGAATCCTAGGTAGCTCATAAATATAAACTAGAAGCATGTACTGAGTCTGGGGTAAAGCTAGGTAGAATTTGAAACCTTAGGGATAGTGGCATGATATGATAAAAGCAGGTAGATCAGTTGTGTGGCCTAGGAACATTCCTCTCTCCCTTAAAACATAAGCATTCTTCTTCTCCTTGACAAAAATAATGAACTGAAAAAAAAAAAAAATGAAAAATAGAATAAGGAGGGGAGTCTCTCGTAGGTTGCTGAGTAATCAGTGCCAAGTGTGTAACCCACAAGTGGCATTGCATCAAAAGGCAACCAAAGGAAAGGCTCCACCTGAGAAAGGAAAAAAGGAAAAAGTAGGGAGGAAGAATGTATACCTAGGAGTTGCAACTTTGTGGCTTAGATGTCCTATTTAAAAAGAACTCTGATCCGCAATTAGCTAAGCACAAAGTTGTAGCTTGTAGGGTTGTTTAGGGAGATGAGTGTATATCCAATGTAGTGATGCCAGGGTTTAGGTTGTTCTCTAAAAGTACTACTGTTACCATTAATACTAAGACTGGCATGACTCTAAGGAATCCTAGGTAGCTCATAAATATAAACTAGAAGCATGTACTGAGTCTGGGGTAAAGCTAGGTAGAATTTGAAACCTTAGGGATAGTGGCATGATATGATAAAAGCAGGTAGATCAGTTGTAGGGAGTGAATAAAAGCAGTAGGAGTTTTAGGCATGCGAAATCAGAAGAAGCTAGAAGAGAGGGTAGTTTTAAGCTTAGAAGTGTGTCACAGGACAGCACTGCTATAGATGAGAATATAGGGGAGTCAGTAAGTAGTTAAAGAAGAAGAAACAGCAGCCTAGGAAAGTCCTTAGATTGCTCGAGGGCAAGCAAAACCTTAAGTTTGGGGGTGTGTTACGTCTCCAAAAGTGACCTTTTTAGGACTTAATTATCTTAGAAAGATGTTCACTCTTAGGTGTTTTTGATAGCATTTAGCCTAAACCTATGCTTAAATATGAGAATTAGAAGAAGGTAGCTAAATTGGGACTTAAGTACAATAGGAAAGAAAAGGGTTGAAAACCGAAGGAAAAGAATGAAAAACAAGCATTGCGATGGCATTGCGGAAACATTGCGGACACCGCAATGTTTCAAGTGAAAACCGTAAGTTGACTGATCTTTTTCTGTTAATTTCCGTGATTTCAGGGATTCGTTCTTTCTCCTCCATCCATTCTGAAGTACGACGTTGAAGATTGATGGTTCTCCTTGGCCCAAATGCACCTGCAGATTACTATAAATAGGGGTCAAAGTCGAGGGTTCAATCATCATCCGAAAGCGTAGAAGTCTTCTCGCAGTCCAACTTTTCTCCTGTTTTCCTTTGCCGTCTGCTGGTTTGCGAAGCTCAGCTGTTGGAATCGATAATCTGATAGGAAGGAGAGGAGATTCTTCTTCTCTCCCGATTGGATTCATCCAAGCAAGGCTGACCTTTCTCATCCTTCATTCGAGGCGACTGCAACGAGACTTTCGAGCTGTTTTACTGCTTTTTGCTCTTCATTTCCATTTTCCAGCTTTGTCTTGTCGTTGTTTCCTTTCTAGTAGCTAGATTATACTATTTCGTTGTGTTCTGTCTTCCTGTTATTTGCTTTAAAGCTTTTCTTTGTCAATCAAACAATCAAGTAATCAAATCTCAATTCTTCTTTTCACAGTTTCTTGCCTTTACATTCTACTGCTTTCCCTTACTGTTTTGTCTTTAAATTCCGTCTAAGCATGTCTACTTCTTCTCTTGCTTCTGTTCTGTTTACATCCATGAGTAGCTAAATCACTTAGGGGCATGCTAATGACAACACTTTAGGCTAAAAAACGTGAACCAAGCATGTAGAATAGCTCTCGAAGCATTGATTGTATGTAAGCTTCATCCCACGGGCAATTTCGATTGGCCATCCATTTTGTCTAAAGAACTCCTAACCTCTGGAAGGAGTAAGAGTTCAGAGTCATACTATCATGCTAGCCTTTCAAGGTAACCAGGAAACGACCTAGGAATAGGCGTTTCCCTAGTACAAACCATATTTCTCTGCCTTAACAAGATGCTTAAGACCTTACTTGGACATGAGTAAACTAAAGCATCTAATGCATGAAATCGGAAGATACATGAGAATGAGATAGTTTGATGCATAGAGAGTTGATCCAATGCTTGAGAATCGTGAGAAAAAGCCTATAGGATAGTCGTTAGTAGCCCTTAATTCATCATTTTACACACTTTCGCTGTTATTACAATTGCGGTAAAATTGCTGTTTCCGCAATTCTGCTAAGTTACGATTCTGTCTAGCTGTTTTTGTCTTCATTTATTAATCTCGTCTCTTCTCATTTGAGTTTAGCTTTGACTTGCACTCGTTTATGTTGCTACCCTCTTCGTATTCAGTAGGAAATAGACAATTAAAAACCAATTCTACCCCATCAAATCCACCCCTTCTTTCTTAACTTTACACTTCATGAATAGCTTATAATAAATCTCTGTGGGAAAACGAATGAAATATACTTACTACTTGCTATAAGACCATGTATGCTTGCATGATCTGAGTGCTCTCTCTACCTTATTGCATATTTATTTTAGCACATTGAGCACGCAACAGTAAGCAACACCAAAGAAACACCAAAGAGAGTAGAGAACACTGAGTCTAGTGCTCCACTGGAGTCTCTGCCAAACCAAGGTCCGCCACCAACAAGCACATCTGGAACAAGGCTGGAGCCAATCATAGAGGAGATAGAAGAAATTCCAAGGCCTCCACCTATCCTGAGGCGACCTGAAGTGCCTGCATATGTGCCACCACCTCCATTTCCTAGAAGGCTAAAGAAAAAACAAGAACAGGAAGTGCACTTTAATAAATTTCTAGAAATTCTTAAGCAAGTGCATGTTAATATTCCTTTTGTAGAAGTTTTACAATCTATGCCTTCTTATGTAAAATTTTTGAAGGATATTATAACTAACAAGAGAATAATTGGTGAGTTTGAAACAGTCAATCTCACTGAGGAGTGCAGTGCAATACTACAGAACAAGCTACCCAAGAAGGAGAAGGATCCTGGTTCCTTCACCTTACCTGTAGAGCTGGGAGGCAAGCACGTGGGCAGAGCTCTTTGTGACCTGGGAGCCAGCATAAATCTCATGCCCCTATCACTATTCCGCCAGCTAGGAATAGGAGAGGCACGTCCAACCACTGTCACCTTACAACTAGCAGACAGATCCATTGCATACCCTGAAGGTAAGATTGAGGATATTCTTGTAAAGGTTGACAAGTTTATTTTCCTTGCAGATTTCATTATCCTGGATTATGAAGCAGACAAGGAGGTCCTCATCCTGTTAGGTAGACCATTTCTAGCCACAGGTAGGGCACTGATAGATGTCCAAAAAGGTGAGCTCACTATGAGGGTTCATGATGAAGAGGTGAAATTTAGTGTTTATAAAGCCTTAAGGTACCCCTCTGACTCTGAATCTTGTGCTAGCATGGACATTGTAGATTCATTAATGGAAGAACAATTGGAGCATGAATTGTTGACTAAGCATGCTAATAACTATGTAGGATTAGAATTAACTGACTTAAACATAGCTGAGATAATGGATATACCTGTAAATAACCCTCAGCATGTTTGTATGAATATTGATTTAACTGAAAAATCTTTGAATCCATTAAAACCATCCATTGAGCATCCACCTGTTTTAGAATTGAAACCTCTTCCCACTCACCTCAAGTATGCATATCTAGGAAGTAATGATACTTTGCCTGTGATTATTTCTTCTAAACTAAGTGAAAAGCATGAGGTTGAACTGATTTTACTACTTAAGCAACATAGGAAGGCTATTGCATGGACCATTGCTGATATCTGAGGCATTAGCCCTTCTTATTGCATGCATAAGATTATATTAGAGGAAGAGCATACACCTAGAGTAGATCACCAACGTAGGCTGAACCCCTCTATGAAAGAGGTAGTTAAAAAGGAAATAATAAAATGGTTAGATGCTGGTGTGATCTTCCCCATAGCTAGTAGCCAGTGGGTGAGCCCTATACAATGTGTACCTAAGAAGGGGGGGATGACTGTGGTAGTCAATGAGAACAATGAACTGATTCCAACAAGGACTATCACAGGGTGGAGAGTTTGCATGGATTATAGGAAACTAAATAAAGAAACCAAAAAAGACCATTTTCCTCTACCATTCATTGACCAGATGCTAGATAGAATAGCGGGTAGAGCCTACTACTGTTTCTTAGACGGTTATTCAGGGTATAATCAGATTACTATAGACCCTAAGGACCAAGAGAAGACTACCTTCACTTGCCCTTTTGGAACTTTTGCCTTTCGCAGAATGCCTTTTGGCTTATGCAATGCACCGGCAACTTTCCAAAGGTGCATGTTGGCAATCTTCTCTGATTTGGATGAGTCCATGATAGAGATATTCATGGATGATTTCTCAGTCTTTGGGGATTCATTTACAAACTGTCTAGAGAACTTAGGTCAAGTCCTGGCTAGGTGTGAGGAGACCAACCTAGTCCTAAATTGGGAAAAATGCCACTTCATGGTGGATGAAGGGATTGTCTTAGGTCATAGAGTGTCAAGGGCAGGGGTAGAAGTTGACAGGGCAAAAATTGAAGTAATAGAGAAATTGGTAGAACCCCAAAATGTCAAGGCCATTAGAAGTTTCTTAGGGCATGCTGGTTTCTATAGAAGGTTCATTAAGGACTTTTCTAAGATCTCCAAGCCTTTATGTGAACTTCTAGAGCTAAACAAACCATTCATTTTCTCTAAAGAGTGTGTCTTAGCTTGGAAAACCCTTAAGGAAGCACTAGTCACAGCACCTATTATAGTAGGGCCTAATTGGGATCTTCCCTTTGAGATGTTATGTGATGCCAGTGACTATGCTGTAGGGGTCATGTTAGGACAGAAAATTGACAAGTTAACACACCCTGTATACTATGCTAGTAAGACACTTAATGAGGCACAATGCAACTACACAACCACTGAGAAGAAGATGCTAGCTGTAGTGTTTGCTTGTGAGAAATTTAGGAACTATATTGTAGGCACCAGAACGATTGTGTACACTGACCATTCTGCTTTAAAGTACCTTATGAGGAAGGCTGATGCTAAGCCTAGGTTGATTAGGTGGGTGTTGCTGCTGCAAGAGTTTGATCTAGACATTAGAGATAAGAAAGGATGTGAAAATGTGGTTGCGGATCATCTTTCTAGATTGCAGCATAATTGCGAAAAAATTGCGGAAACCACAATTTCTGATGCTTTTATTGATGAACGTGTCTTTGTATTGACTCATCGTGATAACGATGAGGAACCTTGGTTTGCTGACATTGCTAACTTCCTTGCATCGCAGGTAATACCAACTTTCAAGGGAGGACAAGAGAAGAAGAGGTTCCTTCATGAAGCAAGGAAATTCATATGGGATGACCCCACACTTTACAAAACATGTGCTGACGGCCTGCTAAGGAAGTGTGTTTCAGCTGCTGAGGCAAAGTCTGTGCTGCAGCACTGCCACACAGCTCCTTATGGTGGACACTTTGGTGGCCAAAGAACAGCTGCAAAGGTATTTCAGAGTGGCTACTATTGGCCAACGATCTTCAAGGATGCACACAACTATGCACACAGCTGTGATGAATGCCAAAGGACAGGTAACCTTAGTCGCAAGGATGAAATGCCTCTCACTTACATCTTAGAGTTGGAGCTCTTTCATGTGTGGGGCATTGACTTCATGGGACCATTTCCCCCATCATCAGGTAACCTTTACATATTAGTGGCAGTAGACTATGTATCCAAGTGGGTAGAGGCCATAGCATGTCTCAATAATGATGCCAAAACAGTCATAAAATTCTTGCATAGGCACATTTTTACTAGGTTTGGAACACCACGTGCTATCATTAGCGATGAAGGGACACATTTCATTAATAAGGCTATGGAGAGAGTGTTGGCTAAGTATAACATTAGACATAGAGTAGCCACTCCCTATCACCCACACTCGAATGGACAGGCTGAAATTTCAAATAGGGAGATTAAGAATATCCTAGAAAAAGTGGTCAAACCCAACAGAAAGGATTGGGCGTTTAAACTTGAGGATGCACTTTGGGCGTATAGGACTGCCTATAAGACACCCCTAGGTATGTCTCCTTACAGACTTGTGTATGGTAAAGCTTGTCATCTTCCATTCGAGTTAGAAATTAAGGCATTTTGGGCACTAAAAGAGTTGAATTATTGCGTGACCGATGCGGGAACGTTGCGGTCTTTGCAATTACATGAGCTTGATGAGCTTAGGCATATGTCTTATGAAAATGCCAAAATGTATAAGGAAAAGACCAAGATTTGGCACGATAGTAGACTTAGGATTAAGGACTTCAAGAAGGGCCAGCTTGTCTTATTATTTAACTCACGATTGAAATTATTTCAAGGCAAACTTAAGTCTAGATGGTCAGGTCCATTTGTAATTACTAATGTGTTTGTTCATGGTGCCATCGAGATAAAGAACCTGCAGCAAGGACAACCATTCATGGTTAATGGTGCAAGGTTGAAGCACTACTATGAGGAAGGAGATGTGAAGACTCTCTCGGCCTTCCTCTTGACTGAAGCGTGAAATTAAGAACGAGAGAGGACGAGTGATTACTGTGCTCGTCCAGACGGGGCTCATGCCTTAGTCTATTTTTTTCAATTTTTCCGATTATCATTTGTGTATATGTTTGTATGATTTTAATTACGAATTTGATGTTGATTTTATTTCTTTTTGTAGGGAATCAATAGAGGGAATCAAGGAGATTAAATCCAATTAAAAAGATCAAGAAGATATTGGGCCAAATCAAAGATACGGATGAGCAAAGATTGACATTTAAATGCAGAAAATCTCCAACGGTCACTAGAATTGCGCTGGTTTTGCAGAATCCGCAAAAATATAGCCGTTGGGATTTTTTTTGGGTTTTCTTTATATCCGTTAGAAGGCGCGTTGATCCGTACGATTCTCCCATCATCTGAACTCCAAGAAAGCTGCTTTTCTCTTCATCTGTGATTCCTCTCTCTAAATCTCCACAATTCGACAATGGTGCTAACAAGAGCCGAACGATCTGCGTCCAAGAAACGGGCTGATGAGGCTGAAACGGCTGCGAGGGAAGCGCTTCTTGCCCTTGCAGACGCTGATGCTGCACGAACTGAACGACTTCCCAAACTTCCGATACGCAAGAAGAAGTGGAAGGTCGTCACAGAGATACCTGCTGGACCTTCTGAACCAGCAGACACACCCAAGAAGCGCAAATGGAGTATGGCTGTGGCCGAAGAAGAAAGCAAGAAAAAGACTCCCTCTGTGGAGAGTCAAGAACTAGGCCAGCCATCCCACGAGACAGCCGAGCGCAGCCCTTCACCATCTCCACCGGTTCAAAGCCCGGAGCTCTCCTCATCGCCACCAGCGCAGAGCCCTGAGCTGCCTTCATCACCGTAGAGTTCTGCACAGACCCCTACAGCAGAACAAAGCACCACGCCTTCGCACACTTCTCCACGGCCTGACCCTGAATTCCCATATGGGGAGTACCAAGAATCGACGCAGGGCAGTGGGGAAGCTGAGGAAGACGAGGTCTTCTCTCCTTTGAGGGAAGCCAGCCCTGAGAGCCCTGCACAGAAAAATGACTCGATGGACGAGACACTGGGGGATTGCCTCCAGCAGATGACAACAAAGGCACGATTGAGGAAGAAGGAAGCCACGGTTGTCAAGGCCAAACGGCCAAGAACAAAAAAGAAGTCCAAGAAGAAGAAGAAGTCCAGGGCTGCGCCTTCATCCAAGAAGGAAAGTGACGAGCCTTCCCCAAAGAAGCTCAAGATTGAGGCTGCTGAGTCAGCCAGACTAAAAGACAAGGGGAAGGCTAAGCTGTACCCTGAAGATGAGCCTCAGTCAGTGAGGTACGTGTCTTCTGACGCTGAGTCTAGAGGCATTGAGCTGAGGAAAAGGGAGCTGCTGCACGAGAAGGGCTTCCTCGACAGACCTGCTGACCTGCCGCAATTCTTGCGCGCCGGAATTACGAATCACGGCTGGGAGGAGTTCTGCAGACCACCCAATCCAGCTTACACAAGCATGGTGTATGACTTCTACGCCAATTTGAGGAATTCTGAGGAGGGGTTGTCTGTGGTCAGGGGAGTAGAAGTGGACTTCTCAGCAAAAGCCATCAACGAAGCCTACGGCCTCAAGGGCCAGAAACATAATGACTATGCAAGGATTGTTGATGAGCCTACTGAAGCAGTCCTGGAAGAGGCCATCCGGATCATTGGCCAACCTGAAGCATCATGGACCGTGTCGCGCAATGGGAGGCACACTCTCATGAGTGCCAACCTCACAGCTAAGGCGGCTGTCTGGTTTTCTTTCGTGAGAAGGAAGCTGTCCCCCGTGACACATGAGACCACAATCAACCAGAGCAGATCGCTGCTGGTCTATGCAATCATGCGAGGTCTCACCATCAACGTGGGCGAAGTCATTACAGCTGCCATTGCTGACTGCGCCAAGAAAGGTAAGGGTCCATTGTTCTTCCCTAATACTATTACTAAACTATGCTTGCGTGCAGGAGTCCCCACTGAGCGGATGGAACAGCAGATGGCTTACACAGGCCACTTAGAGCTGCCTACCAGCTTGAGGCTGAGAAGGAAAGGGAACATGGAGTTCGAGCTGGATAGATTGGCTGCTGCTCAGTCACTGTCCATGGCGTGCCTGATGGATTTACAGAAGAAGATGGCTCAATGGGCCACATACGCACAGGCAAGGGACAAGGAAGTCGCTGACCAGCTGGGTTGCCTTTTCCCTGACTTCCCCACGGACCTGCTATCTCCATGGGCGCCTTCAAGATCACGAGGGCCTGATGAGGATGAAGACATCTGGTGCTAGTTTGAATTGCACTCAAGGGAGTATTGCTGTTCCCTTACAATTAAAAAAAAAAATCAAACTGCTTTTTGTGAACCGTGTGAATTATGCTGTTTTTAGTTAGTAATTTGATCTGTTGTAGTTGCTTAGTGTTAAGTTTTTAAATTGTTTAGTGTAGTTTGATGATAGCTGCTTAGGTAGATTAGGTTAGTTTCCTTTTTGTATAGCTTGGATGACTGGAAAAAGCATGTATAGGGGCCTTAATCAATGATATATCTGCCCTGGCTTTATTGCGAAATAATTACGGAAACTGCAATTTTTATTACTGAATGCCTGTTTTTGACTGTCTGTTTAGTTAGGCTGGTTCTGTGTAAATTCTTTCTTTTGATGCTATCATGACTACCTTATATAGCGTATCTCAAAGCATGCTGGATGAGTGTCATGGGACATCCTTTGATAGTTTAAATTAACCTCTAAAAAGCTCAGCATGCATAGCTTTAAGTCCTTACCTGTCTGTTTTTTTCAAACTTCTGCTGCTGTGATATTTACTTTTAGCATGTTCTGCCTATGCCTAAGACTTTTAGATTCTCTTTGTTTTACCTTAGACTAGTTTGGGGGTGTGCCACCTCAGACACTCATTGGGGACAATGAGTAGTTTAAGTGTGGGGGAGGCCACCCTAGGCCTAGGAACATTCCTCTCTCCCTTAAAAACATAAGCATTCTTCTTCTCCTTTACAAAAAATGATGAGCTGAAAAAAAAAAAAAAATGAAAAACAGAATAAAAAGGGGAGTCTCTCTTAGGTTGCTGAGTAATCAGTGCCAAGTGTGTAACCCACAAGTGGATTGCATCAAAAGGCAACCAAAGGAAAGGCTCCACCTAAGAAAGAAAAAAGGAAAAAGTAGGGAAGAAGAATGTATACCTAGGAGTTGCAACTTTGTGGCTTAGATGTCCTGTTTAAAGAACTCTGATCCTCAATTAGCTGAGCACAAAGTTGTAGCTTGTAGGGTTGTTTAGGGAGATGAATGTATGTCCAATGTAGTGATGCCAGGGTTTAGGTTGTTCTCTTAAAGCACTACTGTCACTGTTAATACTAAGACTGGCATGACTCTAAGGAATCCTAGGTAGCTCATAAGTAGAAACTAGAAGCATGTACTGAGTCTGGGGTAAAGCTAGGTAGAATTTGAAACCTTAGGGATAGTGGCATGATATGACAAAAGCAAGAAGATCAGTTGTAGGGAGTTAATAAAACAGTAGGAGTATTAGGCATGCGAAGTCAGAAGAAGCTAGATAAGAGGATAGTTTTAAACTTAGGAGTGTGTCACAGGACAGCACTGCTATAGATAGGGATATAGGGGAGTCAGTAAGTGGTTAAAGAAGAGGAAACAGCAGCCTAAGTAAGTCCTTAGTTTGCTCGAGGACGAGCAAAACCTTAAGTTTGGGGGTGTGTTATGTCTCCAAAAGTTACTTATTTAGGACTTATTTAGCTTAGAAAGATGCACACTCTTAGGTGTTTTTGATAGGATTTAGCTTAAACCTATGCTTATTTGTGAGAATTAAAAGAAGGTAGCTAAATTAGGACTTGTGTGCAAAAGGAAAGAAAAGGATTGAAAACCGAAGTAAAAGAATGAAAAAACTACATTGCGACAGCATTGCGGAAACATTGCTGAAACCGCAATGTTTCAAGTGAAAACCGTAAGTTGACTGATCTTTTTCTGTTAATTTCCGTTATTTCAGGGATTCGTTCTTTCTCCTCCATCCATTTTGAAGTACGACGTTGAAGATTGATGGTTCTCCTTGGCCCAAACGCACCTGCAGATTGCTATAAAAGGGGGTCAAAGTCGAGGGTTCAATCATCATCCGGAAAGCGTAGAAGTCTTCTCGCAGCTCCATCTTTTCTCCTGTTTTCCTTTGCCGTCTGTGGGTTTGCGAAGCTCAGCTGTTGGAATCGATAATCTGATAGGAAGGAGAGGAGATTTATCTTCTCTCTCGATTGGATTCATCCAAGCAAGGCTGATCTTTCTCATCCTTCAGCCGAGGCGGTTGCGACGAGGCGTTCGAGCTTGTTTTACTGCTTTCTGTCTCTCATTTCTACTTTCCAGCATTGTTTAGTTGTTGTTTCTGTTCTAGTAGCTAGTTTACTGCATTTCGTGGTGTTTTGTCTTTGTGTTATCCACTTTAAGCTTTCTTTTGTTCATTCAAACAATCAAGTAATCAAAAGCAAAATTCAGTATTTCACAGTTTCTTACCTTTGCAGTCTACTGTTTTTCATTACTGTTTTGTCCTTAAATTCCTTCTGAACATGTCTGTTTTATCTTTTATTTCTGTTCTCCCTACATCCATGAGTAACTAAGTCACATAGGGGCATGCTAATGACAACACTATGGGCTAAAAAAACGTGAGCCAAGCATGTAGGATAGCTCTCGAAGCATTGATTGTATGTAAGCTTCATCCCACGGGCAATTTCGATTGGCCATCCATTTTGTCCAAAGAACTCCTAACCTCTGGAAGGAGTAAGAGTTCAGAGTCATACACTCATGCTAGCCTTTCAAGGTAGCCAGAAAACGACCTAGGAATAGGCGTTTTCCTAGTACAAACCATAACTTTCTGCTTTAACAAGATGCTTAAGACCTTACTTGGACATGAGTAAACTAAAGAATCTAATGCATGGAATCGGACGATACATGAGATTGAGTGAGTTTGATGCATAGAGAGTTGATCCAATGCTTGAGAATCGTGAGAGAATGCCTATAGAGGAGTCGTTAGTAGCCTTTGTTTCTCCATTTTACACACTTTCGCTGTTAGGAAAATTGCGGTAGAATTGCTGTTTCCGCAATTCTGCTAAGTTTACAATTCTGTTTAGCTGTTTTCTTCTTCGTTTATTAATCTCGTCTCTTTTCAATTGAGTTTAACTTTGACTTGCACTTGTTTACGTTGCTACCCTCTACGTATTCAGTAGGAAATAGACAATTTAAAACCAATTCTACCCCATCAAATCCACCCTTTCTTTCTTAACTTTACACTTCACGAGTAGCTTATAATAAATCTCTGTGGGAAAACGAATGAAAAAATACTTACTACTTGCTATAAGATCATGTATGCTTGCATGTTCTAAGTGCTCTCTCTATCTTATTGCTTATTTATTTTAACACATTGAGCACGCAACGAGTGTCCACCATTGCTTGTAATGAAGACATGATTTCCTTTACGGAAATCATAACCTCATACTACTTGCACAAGGCATCAAATATGCTTGCCAAGATATAGATTTGGGCTTTATCAATATCCCTAATCCATCCATCGTATGCATCTCGAACACTTCGAGATGCACTCGAGTAGGAGCTGAAGGACATTCCTCCGTTAAGACAAACCTCAGGTCGTCCAGAACCAGAATCGTATTCAGGTTCGACTTCCAGGTTCCGTAATACTCTCCGGTTAACTTGTCGTGAGCTAACAACTATATAAACGAGCTCGACATGCCAAAAAAGAATGTAAAACTATTAGTGAAACAGTTTTAACCTATTTAAACCAATTAAGAGGTTTAGCAGTAAATAAAGTACCCAAACTATTTATTTACATGCAACGATATTTTAGTGAGTTAGAATGATCGCTACCTAAGGGTAAACGAGCACTCCTTCACTAAACCAAGACATTCTTGACTAAATGCTGGCTCCAGAATAACTCATATTCCACTAGCATCTTAGTTATCATTTTCGGTCAAGATTTACTAACTCCTTAGCAAATCTCGTAAGTGTGACCCTCCATTTTTAGAACACACAGGACGGCCCCAACAGTGCAACCTAAGGGAATGTCAGAGTTGGGAATGGCCCTATGTTTCTTTATCCATAAATGGTGACTGACTTGTTCAACTCCCATGAAACGGCCCTCCTAAGGGATTGGTGCCACCTAGGGCACCTTGCAGGCGGAACATGGGAATCTCACGGTTCAATCCAATGGAGGAGACCATAGGAAGCACCGACGCATTTACTTCACCCACTTACTATAGACACTTACTCCATTCACCTTGCTATTGAAATTTGCAAATACCATCCTAAGGGGGTTGCCACATTAGCAACACGAGGCCGAGCAAAATTCTCACGTTGTGAACTATAGGGAGTGCGTAGCAGGAGAGGGATATATCGTATATTCTTTCTCAACACATCTACTAAGCATCGTCCAACGGTTTTTAGGGTAAACTACTCAGGTTTTATCCGGCTAAGAAGATAAAACCTTAAGTCTAGGCAAACTATTTACGTGAGATGTCTAGGTTATAACAAATTATTAACCTCACACCTCTTACGCATGCTCATAAAGCCAGTTAACTTTACTCAAGTACCGGTTAGTCCCCAGGTAGGAGGTGATCCGTCAATTCATTTACCTCCAACCTTAGACAAGATTTCACCGGGTGAGTTTCTCATAACCTTAGCATTTACGAGATTTCGACCTAGTCATCTAATGAACCTGATCGAACCATTTAACCCTAAATGAACATGCTTTTCTTTGTTATAGATTTTAAAAGTCTAAGTCATTTTTACAACACTTGCAAAAACTAGACTTACTACAACAAAATCTATATGCTTCTCAAACATACAAACGCTAAGGCATGACAAGTTGAATATTTAACTTCATAATCAATATAACACTTATATCGATTATGCTCTTAAATATACAACTCCTAATTCATAAATTAATATAACACTTATATCAATTATTATGAATTATGCATGCATCCTATACATAATAACATTTATAACATACAATATGCATAAAACTAATGTTGAATGTTTTAATTTTATAATTAATATAACACTTATATTAATTATTCTATTAAGTAAACAACATCAAATTCATGAATTAATATAACTCTTATATTAATACTCATGAATTAAACATGCATATACATTACAACACTTATAATATACAATAAGCATAAAACTAGGATAACCAATGTTGTACGTTTAATTTCATAATTAATATAACGCTTATATCAATTTCTCTATTAAACTAACAACATACAATTCATGAATTAATATAACTTTTATATTAATTCTTATGAATTCCTAAATATGCATACTATATATTATAACACTTATAACATATTTACTATGCTGGAGCATGCTTCCTACAGTGGGATTTTAAATCTATATGGCATACGTTATGCACATACAAACATGAATTTCAATTAAAACATACATTCACAATGCATAATTAATTAAACACACTAAAGTGGATCGATTTTGGCATTTAGCAAGCAATAACTAATTTATTACAAGCTTGAACAACAAGCTACGTCTTGAGCGGACTTCGAACTCTTCGCACCGCCTTTGACCAACTTGCTTCCTCCGAACGCTTCGGCCAAATTCTCTTCGAATTTCTCCTCGTATTGCCTAGAACGAGTTTGAACTTATACCGAACATTTCGGCGAGCTCCAAACTCAAACTTCTTTCACAAAGAAACCTATATGGACTCTAATGACTCTAAAAATACAGACTTTTTTAGCACGCATTAAAGCCCATACATTCTCGGGCAATTACAAATTGGGAAATTAAAAAAGAAACTATGCCAAAATCGATATTCACTTTAGACATCAATTCAGAAACAATTTCTAAATTAAAATACCCACCAACTTAAATTGATGCAAATTGAGTTAATCACAAAATCGCTCTGATACCAATTGATGGAGCGACATGCGCAGCGGAAAGCGATTTCGGACCGATGATACTCTAATTTCATCAATTTAACAAATAGAAAACATGCTCTAAAGACGGAATTAAGAAATTAGAAATACATACCCTTGTAGCTCCAATTTCTTCAAGTTCGCCGGCCGTTCCTCGTCACGAACTCTACCGACCTCTTCTCACGAACGCCCCGAGGACCACCCCAGATAGTCCCGCTATCCTCGGCGCCGGGCAACGAAGTGGTGGGACTCCGTTACAAGAGAAAAGAATAGAAAAAGAAGGAGAAGAAGAAGATGGAACTCATCCATGGCCGTGGGTTTTTTTTTATCTCAAGAATACAGTACCTTTAAAAAACAACTTCAAAGTGAAGCTTTCTAATTTTCACTCGTGTACCCCAAAACCCATTAGCCATGAATTTGCCATGCCATTTGGCATGCATGCAAAATAGCAAAATATATATATTAAATAAAATTAATTCATAATTAATTTTAAATAATAATAAATATTTTATTTATTAAACTTTTTAATAAATAAAATATATATATATATATATATATTTAATTAATTAAACTTTTTAATTAATTAAATATCAAATATTAATTAAATAATATGGCTAAACCCGGTTTTCCGAAAACCGACTTTTTGCACATGAATCCTATTCATGTTTTTTTTACCATTCCCATATTTAAATCATATTTAAATATGTCCATCATTCTTCCATAAACCGAATTTGAAAAATTCAAATTCTTTATCTTTTTCTTTTATTTTCTCTTATATTGTTGCACGGCGTTATCCGAGCTAGCCAGGAGAACCTAAAGGACCTACAGATCATGAGCTCCAACGATACGAGATTATTCGGTGAAAACTCTTTTAACCCGAATCAATCAACTTTCGTTAACCCCCGGAGACTCCACTATAGTTCGAGGGTTGCACTCTCCTCACTGTAGATATATTGTGTCCTCTTGATATAACCGTCATGGCCAAGTCGACCCTTCACAGGTTGTTCGTAATCACAGCTGGGTCGTTTAAACCGTTTAACCCCTGCGTTACGTCTTTGTTCCTTAAGTACCACTGACACCTCTAATGAACAATTGATCAGTGGTCCAACCAACAGATCAGGAACCCTCTCTAACGAGGAGAGGGTAGGCGCCTATTGTTCAAGCCCCGAAGTCAGCTATTAAGGGAACAACCTATCTACTAACCCTGAAGAGCGGGTTAGGAGTAAACTCCATCTTACTACACTATGTCCCCAACTACCTATTGGACTTTATCCCTGGGATGGTAGGCTTATTGAGCAGACAGTCTGCCACTCTCACCCATACAAGTCTAAGGATACTGTCTAATAAGCAGGAGTTCATAGTAAGCTCAGGATTGAGATCGACTTACCTAGGCCATCAATATGTATAAGTCGGTCTCATCAGTAAACGGAGTTATAAAGAGAGAGCGACTTAATACGCGGTTCGGTCTTATGCAAACTCTTTGCACAGGACGCCCTCACTCGCACATCTCCATGTGAAACGATTCAGATCACATCGTTTTGTACAATACAAAGTGAGCCGCATCCAATAGTGTTACCAGGATAAGGTACCCAACCTTATCCGTATACTATAGACAATTTTGACTGACTACTTGAGCCTGATCCACAATCATGTCATACATGAGGCTCTAGTACTCATATTCAGCCATGGGTGTTGGTCATTGGTATATGTTAACATAAACACGTTTCACTTTATTTCAGTAAACTCTTTCACTGAATAAAACTAATAACTCTTTATTCTAAATAGAGTATTTACAAACATAACAGTTTACAAACCACGAGTTTTAGGACATAAAACCCAACAGATTCATCCCGAAGGCTGCTACTCTACAGTAAGGGGCGTTGAGATTGACTTCTCAGCTGAGGCGATCAATGAGATTTATGCTCTCAAGGAGCATAAGAATTCAGATTATGCAAAGCTAATGGCCAACCCGTCTTAGGCTATTTTGGAGGAGGTGTTGAGTGAGATAGGAAAGCCCGAGGCAATGTGGGCAGTTTCCAAATAAGGAAAACACACATTGATGAGTGCAGTGCTTAAAGACAAGGCAGCCGTCTGGTTTTCCCTGATCAGATGAAGGATCACTCCCGTGACACACGAGACAACAATCAATCAAGGGAGGTCCTTGCTTCTCTATGCGATCATGAAAGGGCTGACGATTGACGTGGGCGAACTCATATCTGCCTCCATCCTTGAATGCGCAAAGAAGGGAAAAGGCAAACTCTTCTTCCCCAATACCATAACTAAGCTGTGTCTTCGCGCAGGAGTGGCAGTGACAAGAGAGGATAAGAAGTTGGCCTATGCAGGCCACTTAGAGCTGCCAAGCGATCTGAAGTTGAAGAGGAAGGGCAATATGCAGATCGAGCTGGACAGCCTTGCCTCTGCTCAGTCCATGTCTATGTCATGTTTGCTGGACATACAGCAAAAACTAGCCCAATGGGCTGAGTACTCTCAAGCATAAGACATAGAACTGGCTGAGCACTTGAGGTGCAAGTTCCCTGATTTCCCTACTGCCTTGTTGGACCCCTAGATGCCTCCGAGTGTGGAGAAGATTGATGAAGAAGAAGAAGAAGAAAATGAATGAATGCCATTGATTGACGGCATTCGAGGGAGTTATTCTTTTTTCCCTCACCCTGCTTTTCTGTTACCTGTGACCCCCCCCCCCCCCCCCCCCCAATATAAACTGATCTGTTTTAAATTTCCGTAGTTAGCTTAGTTTAGAGTAGCTTAGAGTAGTTTTACTTCGTTAGCACAATTAGTTTAGATATATCTGCTCTGTTATATAGATTGTGATTTCATTGCACTCTCCGCATGTCCCTTTCAAATATGTTTTTGTCTAAATCAGCCTGTTCTCATTAGAAAAATCCAAGCATGTTGTTGCTGTTGCTGTGAAATCTTCTGCTATTTGTTCTGTCTCTATCTCTTAATACTTTGCTGAATGTGATTCTTTGTGGGTTGTTTGCTGTTTGTTGAAGTGTGTTGGATGAGTGTCGAGTACACACTTTAAAATTGAATTAGCTTCATAAATTGGAAAGCATGAAACCTTGTAAGACCTTACCTTTGCTTTGAATAAACCTCTGCCTAGTGTGTTATCTACCCTAGGAGAGCCATTCCAACCTTTAGTTATTTTAAGTCTGCTTGCTTTTAACTTCAACTAGATGCTTCTAATACAGTTTGGAGGTGTGCCACCCAATGCTCTCGTTGAGGACAATGAGAAGTCCAAGTTTGGGGGTAAGGCAGCCTTCTAGTCCTAGGAACACTCCTCTCTCCCTTATTAGATATGCATTGTTCTTCTTTGAAAAAAAAAAACAAAAAAAACAAAATAAGTAAAAAGAATTTTTCTTTTCTCTAGGAATGCTGAGTAATCATGGCCACTTGTGTAACCCACAAGGGGCACTGCATAAAAAGGCAAACATAAGGAAAAAGAAAGCATTGCAAAAGAAAGAAAAAAAAAGAAAAAAAAAAACAGAAAACAAAGAAGAAGAATGTATGCCAGAAGGTTGCAGCCTTGAATGCTTAGATGTCCTTTGTACTGAAATCTGATCCTAAGTTAGCTAAGCAAGGGGCTGTAACTAGAAGGCTTATCTAGGGAAATGGGTGTCTGTCCTAACTAGAGTGATGCCATGGCTTAGATTGTTCTATGGATTCTGTACCCTGTCACTTTTTTTTGTTCTGAGCATGGCATGACTCTAAGGATTCTAGGAAATAAAAGAATAAAATTTAGAAGCATGTACTGAGCTTTAAGTTAAGAATAAGTAGATTTTAAAGTTAAAGGTTGTC
This sequence comes from Herpetospermum pedunculosum, assembly GCA_028017165.1. Classification (NCBI taxonomy): domain Eukaryota; kingdom Viridiplantae; phylum Streptophyta; class Magnoliopsida; order Cucurbitales; family Cucurbitaceae; genus Herpetospermum; species Herpetospermum pedunculosum. The sequence goes on from CM051527.1 coordinate 36,538,116, forward strand.
CCACAGTAGCGTCTCGACGCTGCAGACCCGAGAGCAAAATTGAAGACAACGTTGAGACGCTGCTTGTAGCATCGGCAGCGTCTCGACGCTACGACGACGGGCGCGTGCTGGAAAAGTTCGTATGGAGCGTCGAGACGCTGGCTTGTAGTGTCGAGACACTACGTTGATTATAAAAACCCATTTTTCCAATTCTTAGGCATTGATCCTCGGTTTTAGACTTTGTTGGAGGCTTTTCTCTCTAGATTTTTGGGGTTTTCTCCCCCATTCATATATATAAAGCATAGACTTGGTTGATTTAGCTTGGTGTTCATGACGAGCAAGGTAAGTGCTCTAATTTGAGGTTAGGGGTTATACTTGATGCGATTTGTAAGGGTTTAGTTCTTAAATTTACAACGTAGCATGACTGATTAGGTATTTACTTCTTCAGTTTTAATCCTTATTTAGCATGTGTAAAAGATTGATTGACGCTCATGAATTTATACATGTTTGATAGCTCCAAATTAGAGCTATAATTTACTCCCTAATAGTAGCTAAATATCGTGCTTAATTATGTTTAATTGCCTCCGTTGTAGGTGTTTCACGGTTAGAGAGCTCGAGAAGTCCAAGGTCGTCGTTCGTGGCTAAGAAGGTCATATTAAAGCCTCGGGATCGCATCGGGAAAAGAAGGGCATCAAAAGTGGAGATTTTGCCTAAATGGAGCAACCAAAAGCAAAATAATTTGCCCAAGCGTCGAGACGCTGTCCCGAAGCGCCTCGACACTCCAAACGCGCGCATTCTGAACTTTCCGTCTGTAGCGTCGGCGAATATAAAATCCATTTTTCGATTTTTCGGTCACTTCTTCTTCTTCCTCTCTTCCCCTTTACAGATTTCTCTCCAAACTTTGGGGTTTCTCCCCTCTTTGATGTAATAAAGCTCAAAACACTTGGGATTTGCTTGATTTTCATCATGAGTATTGTTACCTCTCCAAATGAGAGTTATTTAGGTCTATATTTGCTTTATATTCATGAAGTCTTTTGAGCATTTTAGCTAGTAGTGAGCATAATATGTGTTAAATAGTGACATTTTGTGAAATGGTATGAATTCAAGGCTTATGTGACAAATCTGTGCATAAGTGTGTAAATTGGTGAAAAAATGTCTAATTGATGCTTTGACGATGTATTGCTGAAGTTTTGCGAGGAACGCAATGGGATCAGAAGAAAGACAACTTGAAAGAGAGCATTGCGATCGCAAAGCAATCACAATACTGGTCTTTGCTGCCGCGTTTTTCCAGCCGCCGGCCCTTCCTGCATCCGCCACGTGTGAGGTTGTTACCTCAAATTGGATGGAGATCCGCAGCCTATGGAACCTCTGAAGGCTATATAAGAGAGCTAGATGAAGAAAGAAAGCAATCCAACCCAACCATTCGAAGGTGAAGAGAATCGAAAGAGGCCAATGATAGCTAAAAAATAGAGCTATTATTTACTCCCTAATTATAGCTAAAACCATGCTCAATATTGATTAAAATGCCTTTTTGTAGGTAAACTCATGGTAGAGAGCTCGAGGAGTCTGAGGACGTGTTTCGGTGCTAAGAGCGGCATTTTAGAGCTTCATGGATGCATCGGGAGTGAAGGGGCTTGAAGAATTGAAGTAATTGCAAAAATTGCCATTGAAAGGCAATTTTTGGCCACCAAACCCGAGAGCAAACGTTGAGCGACAGCGTCGAGACGCTGGCTCAACGCTGCTCAGCGTCGAGACGCTGTCCTAGCGTCTCGACGCCGCCCCGACGATTTCCGAAGACTGACGAGCGCGCGCGTCTCAACGCTCGCTCAACGCCGACAGCGTCGCGTCGCTGGCCTAGCGTCTCGACGCTACCCCGAGCGCCTGCGCGGCCAACTTAGGGCGCAGCGTCGAGATGCTGCCCTAGCGTCTCGACGCTCCGACGGATATAAATTCATCATTTCCGATTTTTAGACTGATCTTCTCTCCTTTTCCCCTCGAGATTGCCGTTTTCTTCCATTTATTTCTGGTTTTTGTCCATTTTTGGGTTGTATGAAGAAGACAATCTTCATGGATGCTTGGCAAGACTTCATCTCCATGGATAGCTAGAGGTTAGTGGTTGGTTAGTTAAGTTTAGGGATTGATTATCTTTTGTATTAGGTGAGATTAGAGCTTAATTGAATGTTTAGCATGAATGAAAGATTTTCTTGCATCTCTTGGTCTGTATTAAGAACGAATAACTTGCCTTTCCGATTAGGAGTGACGTCCATTATTAGTTACGCATGCTTAGTTGGCTATTATTGATTTTTGACAAACTTCAATACTTAGTAGCGAAAGTCTAGCTCGTGGCTAATCAATTCGAGCCCAAGTGACAGTTGGGGGTAGGATTGATTAACGTTCTCACGGCGGGCTTAAGACTAAGAGATAAATCGAGTTAGTTCTAGGATTAATTCGTCTCAATGATACCCGCTACTGTTTGTTAATTGATTTAAGAGTCATGAACTTAGATTAATTAGTGGGCATGTTTAATTAGGATTGCACTTCCCTAATTAATTCATTGGGATGTTTGGACCCGATACGGACATAACATTTTGTGTGCATGAAACGTCTTGGCTAATTCACATGTTAATCAATGAACCAAAATAGATTAGATCAATCCCGACACTTGCTAATCAATCGTATTCGTCAATTTCATACTTCCCGTTTTAATTTTCCGCTAGCGTAAATTTAGTTTTCGCCACTGTTTTTCCCAAACAAAATCCCCCTATTTTATCGTTCCAAATTTAATTCAATTAATTTAGGATTATTGATCGCTCCCTGTGGATTGACCCCATTACCACTTAGCTGCAAATTGCTCGGTGCATTCGGGTTTATAAATTTCATTTTGGCGGGTCTCGACAACCCGAAATTTGTGAACGTACAAAAGTTCACTACCAGCCAACTACCGCAACGAGAATTTGCTCCCCCGTTTGTTGGATCGAAGAAACAAAGGCTCCCATGGCATCTGTAATTCAAAAGGAAGAAGAGAAGATCCATCTTCTCTTCTGATTGAGTTTCTTCCCAAGACACGCCATTCTTCTCCTTCAACCGAGGCGGATCGTGGCTGAGAGAACCTTCACCTATTCTACTGCTTTCCTTTAGTTATTGCTTTGAAATTGAATTCTGTTTTACTCTAAGTTTCTGCTTTCGAATTGGATCGTATTTCGTTTTCGAGTTGTTACTGGATTTGTTTCGTTTAAGTAATCAATAAGTTTTGTTGAGTTCTTCTCTTATTCATAATTAATCAATCAGTTTTGTTGAGTTTTATTCATGAGTAATTAATTAGTTTTGTTAAGTTCTCCTATGATCATGCGTAGCTAGAATTAGAAAGGTTGCTGAGATGAATCTATAGGGGATAACAATGTGAATTCAGCATGTAAATGAGCATGAGTGCATTGAATGAATGTGAACTTCACCCCATGGACATTTTCGACCGACCATCCATTTTGTTCTAAAGAATTCCTAACCTCTGGAAGGAGTAAGAATTTAGAGTCATTCATTCATGTTAGCCTTTCATGGTAGACAGAGAGTGGTCTAGGAATAGGAACTCTCCTAACACGTTCTATAGCATGAGCATATAAATAGATTCCTAAAACTTACTTGGATATGAGTAACTTAAGAGTCTAAAGCATATAATCGGAAGATGTATGAGATCTAGCTAAAACGATGCATGTGATGTTTGTTTGTTGTTGAATGATCATGATTTCTGCCTATGGAGGATTCTTACCAACCTTGCTGCTTTCATCTTAAACTTTACTTGCTGTTAATCTGTTGCTAATCCATTGCGAGAGTATTGCGAGAGCCGCAATCTTATTTTCTGCCTTTATCTTAGATTTCACTTGTCAATCCATTGCTAGCTTATTGCGAAAGTATTGCGAGATCCGCAATACTATCTTTCAATAGTGTAGTTCCTTAGCTTATTTTGCATTGCTGTAACTTTGTGTTTTCCTTGTGTCCTTTACAATTTTGTGTCTCAAACCGAAATCCATTCATTCCTGGTTACCTTAACTAATTTAACACGCATAAAATCGGCATTTACTCAACTTAGTCTCTGTGGGAAATCGATATAAAACATACTTATCACTTGTTGCAGACCATGTATACTTGCATGATCTGAGTGCTCTTCGCACCTAATTTACATACACACTGAGCACGCAAAAAGTACCTAAGGTAAGTGCTCGAATTTGAGGTTTAGAGATTATCTTGATGCTTAGTGAGGGTTTGTATGAGTTTCTAGCTTAGAATTATATGATCTTTTGCATTCTCTTCTGTTGTTTGTATCCCGCCAATAGCTTGCGTAACTGATTAGGAGTGACGCCCGAGTCGTTATGCATGTTTTACCGTTAAAGATTAGGACGTATAATTGCCTCAATCGCTAAGTAACAAGGTATACGCGTGGCTAATTAATTCGAGCCTAAGTGACAGTTGAGGGTATGAGTGATAGCACTCCAAAAGTGCTAATATTTAGCTCCTAAGTCTTGCAAATTAGAATAATTATTTGGGCTTAATTGATATATTTTGTATAATTTAATTGCTAAGGGGTAAATTGGGCATTTGCGATAATTAAGAGCTTAAATGAATATTTTATAATATTTTATTAATTAGTCGTTTTGAGTGATTAAGCTATACTAATTAAATAATCTAATCTTAATTCAAAATCAATTACTGGTTTGATGGTGCACGTCTCATTAAGACAATGGGTGTGCCTAGGTTCAAATCTTGGTGGATGCAGGATTTTCCCTAATTTTTATAAAAGTCAACGGTCAATGGTCAACAACCCACGCGGCCCAGCCACCCCATCCCCCCGCACCAGACGCGCGCGCGCGGCCTCCCCCCGCCCCGCCCCGCTCCGCGCCCGTCATTGAAAGCCCGCGTGCCCTCGCCTCCCCTCGCCCCGCTCCGCACGCCCGTCATTGAAAGCCAGCGCCCTCGCCCCGCTCGGCCCAGCACCCCTGCGCGCGGCCCAAGCCACCATGCCCGTCATTAAAAGTCCAAAAAAATTGCCTGTCATTAAAAGTCTAAAAAAGCGGTGTTTTCCATTTTGACATTCTTCCGTAGCGTCTCGACGCTACTCTGAAGTATAAAATGAACATTTTCGCGATTTTAAGTTATTCCATCTTCGTTTTGGGCTCGGGATTGACGCTTTTTCACCATTTTTGAAGCTCTTCTTCTCCATTTGGGTTGTATGAACTCTACAACCTCCATGGAAGCTTGAAATACTCCATCTCCCATGGAAGGCTAGAGGTAAATGCTTGATTAGTTAGTTGAGGGATTGATTTCTATTGTATTTAGGTGAGATTTGTGTTTTATATGAATGTTTAGCATATGTGTATGAACTCTTGCATCTCTTTCCTGTATTAAGAACGAATAACATGCCTTTCTAATTCGGATTGACGCCCATAATTGTTACCCATGTTAGTCGGCTAGCATTGATTCCTGATTAGTTTTAATGCAAGTAGCGAGGGTCTAATCGTGCCTAATCAATTTAACCCTATGTGACGAATAGGGTATGAATTGATTATCGTATCGCGGTGGGCTCAAGGTTAAGAGAGAAATCGAATTAATTTTAGGATTAATTCGTCGCGATGTTACCCATTACTGTTTTCTGATTAATTTAGGACTAATCACCTTGAATTGATTAAGAGGCATGTTTAATTAGAATTGTCTGTTTCTAATTAATTCTCCGGGGTGTTTGTATCGGTGTCGAGCAAACATTTCGCGTGCATGAGCATCTCGGCTAATTCCCATGTTTATCGATGAACTGAAATACAATAGAGCAATCCCAATACTTTCTAATTAAGTGTTGCGTGCTCAATGTGTAAATTAAAATGCAATGGTAGAACACTCAGAACATGCAAGCATACATGGTCTTGTAGCAAGTAATAAGTATTTTTTCATTCGACTTCCCACATATATTTTGATACGGATCCAATCACCGAACCATTGCATGTACCGGAAGGAGCCATTACAAGAAGCAAGGCAAAGAAGATTCAAGAGGCTTTTACACTACATCTCCAAAGGCTAGCTAATGCACAAGAAGAGACAAATATTTTTTAACCCAAATTTCTTTACAATGTTATTTCAATGAGTCAAGAAGATAATGGTGTAAAGATGGCACGGGAAAAGTCTTCTAGTTTGAAAGATGGCACGGGGGACAAAACAACTGTGCAGAAATTTTAAGCAGTGGGCTGTCCAGCTTGCACCTCTTGGGAGTTTGGAGTGTTTCAACTACTCAAACGTTGAAATATTGAAAAGCACGTCTTAAAGTAGCTAGTTAAGACAATTTAAAGCATTTCTATTGTTTTGGGTTTTTCCATATGACTTTTCAATTGTTGTTGAATTGAATTTCATTCCATAGGTTTTATTTTCTTCAATTCTGCATTTAATGACTTTTGGAGACCTTTGGTATTTGGAAGCTTGAACGTCCATTTTGGCCTATTTAAAGGCTTGTAATGCTCTTCAAAATACAGATTATGCTTATCAAGAACTTGTGTTTCTTAAAACCCCTTTTGATGTTGTTTCTTTCAAATCTTGTTTTAGGTTTGATGTTAATCGGTTCATTGAATTAGTTTTGATCAACCTAATTCTGGAGTGAGTCGTCTTAGGATCTAAGAGTGACAATCATAGATTCTAAGTGTGATCTAAGAGTCATTCACCTTCTAACTAAACTCTTGGTTGGAATCAATCGTTAAGTTAGTCTTCTTTGTGGGCATTTACAAGGATCCTAGAAGGACCTCTAGCTTTGTAAATCAAGCAACGTTGGGAGCTTATCATTTGGTATCAGAGCATGTGGTCAACATCTTCGCCCGTCTCTAGAGGTGAAATATCTTTACTTTGTGTTATTATTATTATTAGTTTTTCTGAAAGCATTTACTTATAAAGTGTAATACAAGACATACTACAACTTGTCTTGAAAGTCTTGCTCTCGGATTATCAAAAAAAAAAAAACAAAAAAAAAAAAACAAAAAAACAGTAGCAAAAAGAAGAAGAAATCAATAGCAAAAGCAAACAAAAAAAAAATATATTCAAAGATCCGAGGCACACGAAAAGTTCTCGTCATTAAGTTTTAATTTGATTTTTGAGTTATTGATCCTAAGGTTGAGTTTCTCTAGTATTAGTTTGTGAGAAGTTGATTTTTTTGAATTGGTTATATCAAGCTTAAAGTAAGATTGCACCAAAATCTAAACCAACCCTTACATCTTTGACCTAGTACCAAAAGCCTACCCTTGAGTGTTAAACACGAGTGTCCTTGAGTGAAATCTTTGTGAGAAGTGTGGAGAGGTCCTCTTTACTGTTTTTTTTTTGTTCTACTTCAATTTTTTGATAGATCATGGCGCATGATGGAAAAGATGTACAACAAGTGGTAGATCCAAATATGGCTATTCTTCAAGCCATTAAAGGTATGATTGAAATGATGAATGAAGATAGACAAGAAAGGAGGGCACAACAACAACGAGAAGAACAAGCATTGCAAGAAGATGAAGGCATGTTTGACATAGCTTTGGCCGAACAAGAAAGAAACTTTGAAGGAAGAGGAAATATGAGAGGAAGAGGAAGAGTTAACCTTGCAAACATTATGCAACCTAGAAGGATGGAAAGAGTGAATGAAGATAGAGATGGAGGCGTTAAACTCAAGATCCCACCTTTTAGTGGAACAGCGGATTCCGAGACATACTTGCAATGGGAAAGGAAGATAGAACATGTGTTTGATTGAAATACATATAGTGAGAATAAGAAGATGAAACTTGCCATTGCCGAATTCACCAATTATGCATGTGATTGGTATCATCATCTCAAATCCGACCGAAGAAGAAAAGAGGAGGATCCCATAGAAACTTGGGAAGAACTTAAAGAAGCCATGAGAAAAAGGTACGTTCCTAAACATCATGAAAGAGATTTGAAAACTAAATTGCAAACTTTGAGGCAAGGAACAAAAAGTGTTGCTGAATATTATCAAGAGATGCAGACTTTGATGGAAAGAGCAAAGATCCTGGAAGAGGAGGAAGACACCATGTCTAGATTCATGGGAGGTTTGAATCAAGAACTTGCTCATATTGTCGATAGAAATCCACCACCTTTTTTGGAAGATATGTATCACTATGCTGTTAAAATTGAAGCTCAGTTGAAGGCAGAAAAGGAACATTCGAAGAGGTATACATCTAAAGCTAACAACTTTTCAAATTCTAATACTTGGAACAAGAATGGTTTTGTGAATAGGAATGAATCAATTCATTCAAAAGAGAAGTTTGGTGCTGCCAAAAGAGTGGAGGCCGAGAGCTCCAATGCTAAAAAAAATGAAGTTTCAAAGGAGGTAAGGGAGAAGTCTAGTTCTATTCAATGTTGGAAATGCAAAGGATTTGGACACATGAGCAAAGAGTGTGTCAATAAAAGAGTCATGGTGGTAAGAAATGGCGTGCTTGAATCAGATGATGAATGTGAGGAACATGATGCACAAATTGAGGAAGAATCTGAAGCACATGATGGTGAGTATGTTGAAGAAGGTAACTACATATCCTTGATTTGAAGAAGGGTACTTAATGTGCAAATCAAGGAAGATAAAGTTGAAGATCAAAGAGAAAACTTGTTTCACACAAGATGCTTAGTTGAAAAGAACCCATGTAGCTTGGTGATCGATAGTGGAAGTTGCACAAATGTGGTGAGTAGTTTTCTTGTAAAAAGACTTCAACTTGCGACCCATCCACATCCGAAACCATACAAACTTCATTGGTTGACAAACAAAGGAGAACTTAAGGTGAACTCTGAAGCTCTTATTCCTTTTACTTTGGGAAGATATAAGGATGAAGTTCTTTGCGATGTTGTACCTATGCATGCGGGGGATATATTGTTAGGTCGACCTTGGCAATATGATAGAGAAGTTACATATAATGGGCTGCTGAACAAGTATAACTTTACTTTGAATGGAAAGAAGTTTACTTTACTTCCATTGTCTCCATACGAAGTACATTGTGACCATTTGAAATTAGAGAAAAAAAGAATAGAATTCGAAGAAAAAGAGAGGAGAGAAGAAAGTAAGTTCAAAGAGAGAGAGAAGAGTGACAAAAAAGAGAAAAGTTCTTGGTTTTAAACACATGATTGAGTTGTATAAGGTTGAGAAATCTGAATTTTTTGATGTGTATACACAATGTTTAGGAGGGAAAAATGTACATGACCATATTGTGTTTGATGGTATGCTATTTAGGAAGGGTAAGCTTTGTATTCCTAAGTGTTCTATTCGAGAGTTACTTGTGAAGGAGGCTCATGGGGGAGGACTTATGGGGCATTTTGGAGAATTTAAAACATATAGCATGTTGTGTGAACACTTTTATTGGTTGAAAATGAGAAAGGATGTGAACAAAGTGTGCAAGCAATGTTTCAAATGTAAGGAGGCCAAGTCTAAGACACAACCACATGGTCTTTACACACCTTTAGATGTTCCTAGTGAACCTTGGGTAGACATTAGCATGGATTCTGTTTTAGGGTTACCAAGGACTAGAAAACATCATGATAGCATTTTTGTGGTGGTTGATAGGTTTAGTAAGATGGCACACTTCATTCCATGTAACAAAACGGACGATGCTACTAACATAGCTAATCTATTCTTTAGGGAAGTGGTTAGATTGCATGGCATTCCCAAAACAATTGTTAGTGATAGGAATGTTAAATTTTTAAGTCATTTTTGGAAAGTCTTGTGGGGGAAATTGGGTACTAAGCTTTTGTTTTCTACAACTTCTCACCCACAAACTGATGGACAAACCGAGGTGGTTAATAGAACATTGGGAGCCTTGCTTAGGTCACTGATGTCTAAGAATCTTAAGTCTTGGGAGGAGAGTCTACCTTTTGTAGAGTTTGCATACAATAGAGCAATACATAGCACTACTCATTGTTCACCTTTTGAGGTTGTGTATGGCTTTAATCCTTTAACTCCTCTAGATTTATCACATTTACCACCTAATATGTTTACTAGTGATGCAGCTTGTTCTAAGGCTGAATACATCAAGACTTTGCACAAAGAAATCAAAGAAAGGATTGAAAAGAAGAATCAAAAGTTAGTCACTCGCAAGAACCGAGGGAGAAAGGAATTGATTTTTAAACCTGGTGATTGGGTTTGGGTTCATCTACGAAAGGAAAGGTTTCCGGATCAAAGGAAGTCAAAACTTCAACCAAGGGGAGATGGTCCTTTTCAAGTGCTTGAACGGATCAATGACAATGCATACAAACTAGATCTTCGAGGTGAGTACAATGTAAGTTCTACTTTTAATGTTGTTGATTTAACTTCTTTTGATATAGGTGATGAAGACCTTGATTTGAGGACAAATCCTTTTAAAGAAAGGGGGGATGATACGGATCCAATCACCGAACCATTGCATGTACCGGAAGGAGCCATTACAAGAAGCAAGGCAAAGAAGATTCAAGAGGCTTTTACACTACATCTTCAAAGGCTAGCTAATGCACAAGAAGAGACAAATATTTTTGAACCCAAATTTCTTTACAATGTTATTTCAATGAGTCAAGAAGATAATGGTGTAAAGATGGCACGGGAAAAGTCTTCTAGTTTGAAAGATGGCACGCGGGACAAAAAAACTGTGCAGAAATTGTAAGCAGTGGGCTGTCCAGCTTGCACCTCTTGGGAGAGAGACGTACTCCATGAGAAGGCCAAGCGGCCAAAAGGCAACCAAAGGAAGAGACTCTAGCTAAGACGATGCATGAAATGTTAATTTGCTGCTGAATGATCATAGATAAATGCCTATAGAGGACTCTTAAGTCAACCTTGTTGTCTTACTTTAGATTTTAATCGTTGCTACTTTATTGCGAGAATATTGCGAGAACCGCAATATCAAATTCTGCCTTTACCTTAGTCATTTTCTTTACTTTTTACTCCATTGCGAATCCATTGCGAAAGTATTGCGAGACCCGCAATACTAGTTTCCCACATTATAGTTTCCTCAACTTAGTTTGTTTTGTGTTTATTTTTGCATTCTTCTTGCATCTTTTATAATTCCGTACCTCAAACCAAAATCTATCCAAATTAAGTTACCTTATCTAATCTAACACACACCAAATCGCTAGTCACTCAACTCAGTCTCTGTGGAAAAACGATATAAATTATACTTATCACTTGCTGCACACCATGTATGCTTGCATGATCTGAGTTGCTCTCCACCTTTAATTTACATACACACTGAGCACGCAACACGAGACATATTAACTAATTAAATATGTCATTTACATGGAGTTATCAAACACCCCCAACTTAAATCTTGCTAGTCCTCGAGAAAGTAAAATAAAGAATTCGACTCTAAGGACATGCTTACATGCTACTAATTCAAACCTCGATGCATTTTACAAATCCAAACATAACATAATCTCGAAAGCAATAAGTGCATGCATTTTATTACGAACATATCAAAAATTAACTATCGCTCCCTAACGTGTGTGTGTGCTAGCCAACCTATCCTAAACCAACGTATGCCCGGAAAAACCACATGCAACATATCATCCCGTTTTCCCCCTACTTCTAGCGATTAAGAACAGTCTAAGCTTGACTACACAAGAGAGAGTAATAAATTAAGAGACCTAAACATTTTCTCATTCTTTTTCTTTTATTGAGTACTTTGTACTCTTTGTTAAGGTTCTTTGAACCCAACTTTATTTTCTTTTTCTTTCCCATCTCGAGTTGCCTAACATGTCAAGCTTTGGCCAAAGCTTCACATTTTTAAGGACTAACGCTCACTTCTTTTAGGTACCAATAACAAGGAGGAGCGCCTCGAGAGACTTTTTCTAGCTAATCATGCTTTTCTATATATATATATTTTTTTTTTCGCTTTAGGCTTAGCGTAAGCTAACTCGATTAATTTTACCACTAACTCTCATGCAACAAGCTACCTAAGGGTGCCTTTCGGGGTGACAATAAGAATAAATGCAACATGCAATCAACTAAGCCTACGGAGATTAAGACGAGGTTGCTAAGTGCTAGATAGATGCAAGGGAGCAACAAAAAATATTTTAAATTTTTTGACATGAACCTAATAAATGCAAAACAACATCATGCAAAAACTCGATTATGCAAATGCTCAGATTTCCAAAATGGCACTTCCTAGATCATCATAACTAGAAAGCATATAAACAGAGTCCCAAGCACTTCGAATTCAAAATAATCACTGCTCAACAAACTACCCATGCTTGTCCACAACTTCCACCCCCAACTTTAGAAGTTAGCATTGTCCTCAATGCTATTTAATCAGATACACAAAAGATAAAGGGAATTAAAAATAAGACTTCCCTGATTCTTTGTGAAGTCGGCGAGGGAAGGGACGCGGCGCGTTCCTCATCGGAGCCCAAAATTTCCTCAACTCTCCTCATTACCTAAAAAAAACAGCAAGCTACATTAGCTAAATTAAACTAAGAACAACAAAAAAAAAACAGCAATGAACTAAAAGCAGAAAAGACAGTTCAACACTCGGGTGCCTCCGAGAAGCGCAGAATTTTTAAAGTCGCTTGCTCGACTGAATTCTCCCATCGAACTGATCCATAGTCCGATAGCGCGGGGGACGTCCCAAACATGTCCTTGTCCATGCCGGTCCTGCAAACAATATCCAAAACTTTCTTTTCTCTTCGTGCCTCTAGCACGTGAATATCATCATCGTTAGTACAAAAAACAACACTCACATTCAACAAATTCAAATCAGATTTTTTCACAGAGACATAAGAGCTATCCCTCAAGCTCGAGGTCAAACTCTTATTCTCGACAAACAAACAGGAAACATTCTCAACTGACTTCTCTTTAAACAAGGAAAACTCATGCACTGTGTCATCAAACTCTAATGAAATAACGCCCTTAAACACATCGATCTTGACCCTCGCGGTCTTTAGAAAAGGGCGTCCTAATAACATAGAGAACGCTTGTTACGTGCTCAATGTGTTAAAATAAATAAGCAATAAGGTAGAGAGAGCACTCAGAACATGCAAGCATACATGGTCTTATAGCAAGTAGTAAGTATATTTCATTCGTTTTCCCACAGAGATTTATTATAAGCTATTCATGAAGTGTAAAGTTAAGAAAGAAGGGGTGGATTTGATGGGGTAGAATTGGTTTTTAATTATCTATTTCCTACTGAATACGAAGAGGGTAGCAACATAAACCAGTGCAAGTCAAAGCTAAACTCAAATGAGAAGAGACGAGATTAATAAATGAAGACAAAAACAGCTAGACAGAATTGTAACTTAGCAGAATTGCGGAAACAGCAATTTTACCGCAATTGTAGTAACAGCGAAAGTGTGTAAAATGATGAGTTAAGGGCTACTAACGACTATCCTATAGGCTTTTTCTCACGATTCTCAAGCATTGGATCAACTCTCTATGCATCAAACTATCTCATTCTCATGTATCTTCCGATTTCATGCATTAGATTCTTTAGTTTACTCATGTCCAAGTAAGGTCTTAAGCGTCTTGTTAAGGCAGAAAAATATGGTTTGTACTAGGGAAACGCCTATTCCTAGGTCGTTTCCTGGTTACCTTGAAAGGCTAGCATGATAGTATGACTCTGAACTCTTACTCCTTCCAGAGGTTAGGAGTTCTTTGGACAAAATGGATGGCCAATCGAAATTGCCCGTGGGATGAAGCTTACATACAATCAATGCTTCGAGAGCTATCCTACATGCTTGGTTCACGTTTTTTAGCCTAAAGTGTTGTCATTAGCATGCCCCTAAGTGATTTAGCTACTCATGGATGTAGATAGAACAGAAGTAAGAGAAGAAGTAGACATGCTTAGAATAAATTTAAAGACAAAACAGTAAGGGAAAGCAGTAGAATGTAAAGGCAAGAAACTGTGAAATGAAGAATTGAGATTTGATTACTTGATTGTTTGATTGACAAAGAACAGCTTTAAAGCAAATAACAGGAAGACAGAACACAACGAAATAGTATAATCTAGCTACTAGAAAAGAAACAGCAACAAGACAAAGCTGGAAAATGGAAATGAAGAGCAGAAAGCAGTAAAACAAGCTCGAATGTCTCGTTGCAGCCGCCTCGAATGAAGGATGAGAAAGGTCAGCCTTGCTTGGATGAATCCAATCAGGAGAGAAGAAGAATCTCCTCTCCTTCCTATCAGATTATCGATTCCAACAGCTGAGCTTCGCAAACCAGCAGACGGCAAAGAAAAAACAGGAGAAAAGTTGGACTGCGAGAAGACTTCTACGCTTTCGGATGATGTTTGAACCCTCGACTTTGACCCCTATTTATAGTAGTCTGCAGACGTCTTTGGGCCAAGGAGAACCATCAATCTTCAACGTCGTACTTCAGAATGGATGGAGGAGAAAGAACGAATCCCTGAAATAACGGAAATTAACAGAAAAAGATCAGTCAACTTACGGTTTTCACTTGAAACATTGCGGGTTCAGCAATTTTTCCGCAATGCTATCGCAATGCTTGTTTTTCATTCTTTTCCTTCGGTTTTCAACCCTTTTCTTCCCTATTGTACATAAGTCCTAATTTAGCTACCTTCTTCTAATTCTCATATTTAAGCATAGGTTTAGGCTAAATGCTATCAAAAACACCTAAGAGTGAACATCTTTCTAAGATAATTAAGTCCTAAAAAGGTCACTTTTGGAGACGTAACACACCCCCAAACTTAAGGTTTTGCTTGTCCTCAAGCAATCTAAGGACTTTCCTAGGCTGCTGTTTCTTCTTCTTTAACCACTTACTGACTCCCCTATATTCTCATCTATAGCAGTGCTGTCCTGTGACACACTTCTAAGCTTAAAACTACCCTCTCATCTAGCTTCTTCTGATTTCGCATGCCTAAAACTCCTACTGCTTTTATTAACTCCCTACAACTGATCTACCTGCTTTTATCATATCATGCCACTATCCCTAAGGTTTCAAATTCTACCTAGCTTTACCCCAGACTCAGTACATGCTTCTAGTTTATATTTATGAGCTACCTAGGATTCCTTAGAGTCATGCCAGTCTTAGTATTAATGGTAACAGTAGTACTTTTAGAGAACAACCTAAACCCTGGCATCACTACATTGGATATACACTCATCTCCCTAAACAACCCTACAAGCTACAACTTTGTGCTTAGCTAATTGAGGATCAGAGTTCTTTTTAAATAGGACATCTAAGCCACAAAGTCGCAACTCCTAGGTATACATTCTTCCTCCCTACTTTTTCCTTTTTTTCCTTTCTCAGGTGGAGCCTTTCCTTTGGTTGCCTTTTGATGCAATGCCACTTGTGGGTAACACACTTGGCACTGATTACTCAGCAACCTAAGAGAGACTCCCCTCCTTATTCTATTTTTCATTTTTTTTTCAGTTCATTATTTTTGTCAAGGAGAAGAAGAATGCTTATGTTTTAAGGGAGAGAGGAATGTTCCTAGGCCTAGGGTGGCCTCCCCCAAACTTCAACTACTCATTGTCCCCAATGAGTGTCTGAGGTGGCACACCCCCAAACTATCTAGAAGCATCTAGTCTAAGGTAAAACAAAGAGAATCTAAAAGCCCTAGGCATAGACAGAACATTCTAAAAGAAAATATCACAGCAGCAGGAATTTGAAAAACAGACAGGCAAGGACTTACAGCTATGCATGCTGAGCTATTTAGAGGTTAATTTAAACTATCAAAGGGTGTCCTATGACACTCATCCGGCATGCATTTAGATAAGCTATATAAGGTAGTCATGATAGCAGCAAAAGATAGAATTTAAACAGATCACAGCCTAGCTAAGCAGACAGTCCAAAACATGCTTTCAGTAATAAAAATTGCGGGTACCGCAATTATTTCGCAATCAAGTCAGGGCAGATATATCAGTTACTAAGGCCCCTAAGCATGCTTTATCCAGTCGTTCAAGCTCAACAAAAAGAAACCTAAACTATCCTACCTAATCAGCTAGCAGCAGGCTATACTAAGCAACTTAAAAACATAAAACTAAGCAACTAAAACAGATCAAAATTGTACTAAAAACAGCATAATTCACATGGTCTATCAGAAAGCAGATTTTGTTTTTTTTTTTCTAAGGGAACAGCAATACTCCCTTCAGTGCAATTCAAACCAGCACTCAAATGTCTTCATCCTCATCAGGTTGTCGTGGTCGTGGAGGCACCCATGGATTCAGGAGATTCGTGGGGAAGTCAGGGAAGATGCACCCAAGTTGGTCTGCAATTTCCTTGTCCCGTGCCTGCGCGTAAGTGGCCCATTGAGCCATCCTCTTCTGCATATCCATCATGCAAGCCATGGACAGTGACTGATCAGCAGCCAACCTATCCAGTTCGAACTCCATATTCCCCTTCCTCTTCAGCCTTAAGCCAGCAGGTAGCTCCAAGTGGCCCGTGTAGGCCATCTGCTGCTCCATCCGCTCAATGGGAACTCCTGCAAGCAAACAGAGTTTAGTTATGGTATTAGGGAAAAACAATGGTCCCTTACCTTTCTTAGCGCACTCAGCAATGGCAGCAGCAATGACTTCTCCCACGTTGATCGTGAGACCTCTCATTATCGCATATACCAGCAGCGATCTGCTCTGGTTGATCGTGGTCTCATGAGTCACTGGGGACAGTTTCCTTCTCACGAAGGAAAACCAAACAGCTGCCTTAGCTGTGAGGTTGGCACTCATGAGAGTGTGCCTCCCATTGCGTGACACGGTCCAGGAAGCTTCAGGCTGGCCAATGGTGCGAATGGCCTCTTCCAGGACTGCCTCAGTAGGCTCATCAACAATCCGTGCATAATCTGTATGTTTTTGGCCCTTCAGACCATAGGCTTCGTTGATGGCCTTTGCTGAGAAGTCCACTTCTACCCCTCTGACCACAGACAGCCCCTCCTCAGAGTTTCGTAGGTTGGCGTAGAAGTCGTATACCATACTCGTGTAAGCCGGATTGGGTGGCCTGCACAACTCCTCCCAGCTGTGATTCACAATGCCTGTGCGCAAGAATTGCGGCAGGTCAGCAGGTCTGTCGAGGAAGCCTTTCTCATGCAGCAACTCCCTCTTTCTCAGCTCAATACCCCTGGACTCAGCGTCAGAGGACACATACCTCACTGACTGAGGCTCATCTTCAGGGTAAAGCTTGGCCTTCCATTTGTCTGCTGGTTTGGCTGACTCCGCAGCCTCAACCTTGAGTCTTTTGAGCGATGGCTCAGTGCTCTCCTTTTCTGATGAAGGCGCCCTCTTGGCCTTCTTCTTTTTCAGCTTCTTGGACCGCTTGGCCTTAAGAATCTTGGCCTTCTTCTTCTTCTTGAGTTTTGCCTCGATGGTGATCTGCTGGAGGCACGCCCCCAGCGTCTCTTCCATGGAATCATCCTTCTGCGCAGGACTCTCAGGATTGGCTTCCCTCAACGGAGAGAAAACCTCTTCTTCCTCACCTTCCCCACTGCCCTGCGTTGATTCTTGGTACTCCCCATATGGGAATTCAGGGTCAGGCCGTGGGGAAGTGTGCGACGGCGTGGTTCCTTGCTCTGCTGTAGGTGTCTGTGCAGAACTCTGTGGTGAAGACGGCTGCTCAGGGCTCTGCGCTGGCGGTGATGAGGAGAGCTCAGGGCTCTGTGCTGGTGGGGCTGGTGAAAGGCTGCGCTCGGCTGACTCGTGGGATGGCTGGCTTTGTTCTTGACTCTCCACAGAGGGAGTCTTGTTCTTGATTTCTTCCTCGGCTACCGCCATACTCCATCGTCGCTTCTTGGGTGTGCCTGCTGGTTCAGAAGGTCCAGCAGGTATCTCTGTAACTACCTTCCACTTCTTCTTGCGGACAGGCAGTTTCGGCAGGCGTTCGGTACGCGCAGCCTCAGCATCAGCCAAGGCAAGCAGTGCTTCTCTCGCAGCCGTTTCAGCGTCATCGGACCTTTTCTTGGCCGCAGATCTTTCAGCCCTCGTGAGTACCATTTTTGAATCGTGGAGGTTTGGAGAGAAGAATCACAGATGAAGAGAATCGAAGCTTTCTCGGAGTTCAGAGAATGGGAGAATCGTACAGATCAACGCGCCTTCTAACGGATATAAAGAAAACGGATAAAGCCCAACGGCTATATTTTTGCGGATCCTGCAAATCCAGCGCAATTTTAGTGACCGTTGGAGATTTTTTTCCATCTAAATGTCAATCTTTGCTCATCCGTATCTTTTATTTGGCCCAATATTTTCTTGATTTTTAAAGCTGGATTTACTCTCCTTGATTCCCTCTATTGATTCCATACAAAAAGAAATAAAATCAACATCAAATACGTAATTAAAATCATACAACAAAACACACAAACGATAACCGGAAAATCGCAAAAAATAAACTAAGGCATGAGCCTCATATTGACGAGCACAGTAATCACTCGTTCTCTCTCGTCCTTAATTTCACGCTTCAGTCAAGAGGAAGGCCGAGAGAGTCTTCACATCTCCTTCCTCATAGTAGTGCTTCAACCTTGCACCATTAACCATGAATGGTTGACCTTGCTGCAAGTTCTTTATCTCGATGGCACCATGAACAAACACATTAGTAATCATGAAAGGACCTGACCATCTGGACTTTAGTTTGCCTGGAAACAACCTCAATCGTGAGTTAAATAATAAAACAAGTTGGCCTTTCTTAAAGTCCTTGATCCTAAGTCTACTATCGTGCCAAATCTTGGTCTTTTCCTTATACATTTTGGCATTTTCATAAGACATTTGTCTAAGCTCATCAAGCTCGTGTAATTGCAGAGACCGCAACGTTCCCGCATCGGTCACGCAGTAATTCAACTCTTTTAGTGCCCAAAATGCCTTAATTTCTAACTCAAATGGAAGATGACAAGCTTTACCATACACAAGTCTGTAAGGAGACATACCTAGGGGTGTCTTATATGCAGTTCTATATGCCCAAAGTGCATCCTCGAGTTTAAATGACCAGTCCTTTCTATTAGGTTTAACCACTTTTTCTAGGATGTTCTTAATCTCCCTATTTGAAATTTCAGCCTGACCATTCGAGTGTGGGTGATAGGGAGTGGCTATTCTATGTCTAATGTTATACTTAGCCAACACTCTCTCCATAGCCTTATTAATGAAGTGTGTCCCCTCATCACTAATGACAGCACGAGGTGTCCCAAACCTAGTAAAAATGTGCCTATGCAAGAATTTTATGACTGTTTTAGCATCATTATTAGGACATGCTATGGCCTCTACCCACTTGGATACATAGTCTACTGCCACCAAAATGTAAAGGTTACCTGAGGATGGGGGAAATGGTCCCATGAAGTCAATGCCCCATACATCAAAGAGCTCCAACTCTAAGATGTAGGTGAGAGGCAGCTCATCCTTTCGACTGAGGTTACCTGTTCTTTGGCATTCATCACAGCTGTGGGCATAGTTGTGGGCATCCTTGAAGATCGTTGGCCAATAGTAGCCACTCTGAAATACCTTTGCAGCTGTTCTTTGGCCACCAAAGTGTCCACCATAAGGAGTTGTGTGGCAGTGCTGCAGCACAGACTTCGCCTCAGCAGCTGAAACACACTTCCTTAGCAAGCCGTCAGCACATGTCTTGTAAAGTGTGGGATCATCCCATATGAATTTCCTTGCTTCATGAAGGAACCTCTTCTTCTCTTGTCCTCCCTTGAAAACTGGTAACACCTGTGATGCAAGGAAGTTAGCAATGTCAGCAAACCAAGGTTCCTCATCGTTATCACGATGAGTCAATACAAAGACATGTTCATCAATAAAAGCATCAGAAATTGCGGGTTCCGCAATTTTTTCCCAATTGTGCTGCAATCGAGACAGGTGATCCGCAACCACATTTTCACATCCTTTCTTCTCTCGAATGTCCAAATCAAATTCCTGCAGCAATAACACCCACCTAATCAACCTAGGCTTAGCATCAGCCTTCCTCATGAGATACTTCAAGGCAGAATGGTCAGTGTACACAATTGTCCTAGTGCCTACAATATAGTTTCTAAATTTCTCACAAGCAAACACTACAGCAAGCATCTCTTTTTCAGTAGTTGTATAATTACATTGAGCCTCATTCAGGGTTTTACTAGCATAGTATACAGGGTGTGTTAGCTTGTCAATCTTCTGTCCTAACATAACCCCTACAGCATAGTCACTAGCATCACATAACATCTCAAATGGGAGATCCCAATCTGGTCCTACTATAATAGGTGCCGTGACTAGTGCTTCCTTAAGGGTTTTCCAAGCTACTAAACATTCCTTAGAGAAGATGAATGGCCTATTTAGCTCTAGAAGCTCACACAGAGGCTTGGCTATCTTAGAAAAGTCCTTAATGAACCTTCTGTAGAAGCCAGCATGTCCTAAGAAACTTCTAATGGCCTTGACATTTTGAGGCTCTACCAACTTCTCTATGATTTCTATCTTAGCCCTGTCAACTTCTACACCTGCCCTTGACACTCTATGACCTAAGACAATCCCCTCATCTACCATGAAGTGACACTTCTCCCAATTAAGGACTAAGTTAGTCTCTTCACACCTAGCCAAGACCTGTCCTAAATTCTCTAGACAGTTTGTAAATGAATCCCCAAAGACTGAGAAATCATCCATGAATATCTCTATCATGGACTCATCCAAATCAGAGAAGATTGCCAACATGCACCTTTGGAAAGTTGCCGGTGCATTGCATAAGCCAAAAGGCATTCTGCGAAAGGCAAAAGTTCCAAAAGGGCAAGTGAAGGTAGTCTTCTCTTGATCCTTAGGGTCTATAGTGATCTGGTTATAACCTGAATAACCGTCTAAGAAACAGTAGTAGGCTCTACCAACTATCCTGTCTAGCATTTGGTCAATAAAGGGTAGAGGGAAATGGTCTTTCTTGGTCTCTTTATTTAGCTTCCTATAATCCATGCAAACTCTCCATCCTGTGACAGTCCTAGTTGGAATCAGTTCATTGTTCTCATTGACTACCACAGTCATCCCACCCTTCTTAGGTACACACTGTATAGGGCTCACCCACTGACTACTAGCTATGGGAAAGATCACACCAGCATCTAACCATTTAATTATTTCTTTCTTAACTACCTCTTTCATAGAGGGGTTCAGCCTACGTTGGTGATCTACTCTAGGTGTGTGCTCTTCCTCTAGTATAATCTTATGCATGCAATAAGAAGGGCTAATGCCTCTGATATCAGCAATAGTCCATGCAATAGCCTTCCTATGTTGCTTAAGTAGTAATATTAATTCAATCTCATGCTGTTCACTTAGCTTAGAAGAAATAATTACAGGCAAAGTCTCATTATTCCCTAGATATGCATACTTGAGGTGAGTGGGGAGAGGTTTTAACTCTAAGACAGGTGGATGCTCAATGGATGGCTTTAAAGGATTTAAGGCTCTATCAGTTAAGTCAATATTCAGACAAACATGCTGAGGGTTATTTACAGATATGTCCATTATCTCAGCTATGTTTAAGTCAGTTAATTCTAATCCTACATATTCATTAGCATGCTTGGTTAATAATACATGCTCCAATTGTTCTTCCATCAAAGAATCTACAACGTCCATGCTAGCACAGGATTCAAGGTCAGAGGGGTACCTTAAAGCTTTATACACACTAAATTTCACCTCTTCATCATGAACCCTCATAGTGAGCTCACCTTTTTGGACGTCGATCAGGGCCCTACCTGTGGCTAGAAATGGTCTGCCTAACAGGATGGGGACCTCCTTGTCTGCTTCATAATCCAGGATAATGAAATCTGCAAGGAAAATAAATTTGTCAAATTTCACTAGAATATCCTCAATCTTACCTTCAGGGTATGCAATGGATCTGTCTGCTAGTTGTAAAGTGACAGTGGTTGGACGTGCTTCTCCTATTCCCAACTGGCGGAATAGTGATAGGGGCATGAGGTTTATGCTGGCGCCCAGGTCACAAAGCACTCTGCCCACGTGCTTGCCTCCAAGTTCTACAGGTAAGGTGAAGGAACCAGGATCCTTCTCCTTCTTGGGCAGCTTGTTCTGGAGGATGGCACTGCACTCCTCAGTGAGATTTACTGTTTCAAACTCACCAATTATTTTTTTGTTAGTAATAATATCTTTCAAAAACTTTACATAGGAAGGCATAGACTGTAAAACTTCTACAAAAGGAATGTTGACATGCACTTGCTTAAGAATTTCTAAGAATTTTTTAAAATGCACTTCCTGTTCCTGCTTCTTCTTAAGCCTTCGAGGATATGGAGGTGGTGGCACATATTGTTGCGTGCTCAATGTGTAAAGATAATTATGCAAAAGTGTAGAGAGAGCACTTAGAACATGCAAGCATACATGGTCTCACAGCAAGTAGTAAGTATATTTCATTCGTTTTTTCCACAGAGACTCATTTTTAGCTATTCGCGAAGTGTGTTTGTTAAGAAAGATGGGATGAATTTGATGGGGTAAAATTGGTTTTTAATTATCTACTTTTTGCTGAATGTATAAAGGGATATAACATAAACAAATGCAAGTTGAAATTAGATGCAAAGGACAAGAGATGGAATTAATAAACGAGGAAGAAAACAGCTAAACAGAATGCAACTTAGCAGAATTGTGAGAACCGCAATTAATCCGCAATTAACTCAACAGCAAAAGTATGTAAATGGGCAAATTAAGGGCTACTAATGACTATCCTATAGGCAGTTTATTACGATTATCAAGCTTTGGATCAACTCTCTATACATCAAACTCACTCTATCTCAAGTATCGTCCGATTCCATGCATTAGAGTCTTAAGTTTACTCGACTTCAAAGTAAGGTCTCAAGCATCTTATTTAAGCAGGAGTGTTTAGTTTGTACTAGGGAAACGCCTATTCCTAGGCCGTTTCCTGATTACCATGAAAGGCTAGCATGATTATATGACTCTGAACTCTTACTCCCTCCAGAGGTTAGGAGTTCTTTGGACAAAATGGATGGCCAATCGAAATTGCCCGTGGGATGAAGCTTACATACAATCAATGTTCGAGTGTTAATCTGCCTACTTGATTCACGTTTTTTAGCCTATAGTTCTGTCATTAGCATGCCCCTAAGTGACTTAGCTACTCATGGATATATAGAGAACAGAAATGGTAGATAAGATAGACATGCTTAGAAGGGAAATGTGCTTAAAACAGTAAGCCAAACCCGTAGCAGAAGATGGGAAATGAGAAATGCAGAAATGAACTTTGATTACTGAAAATTGTTTGTTGAACAGATAAAAGCTGTAAAGTAAATAGCAACAAGACCGAAAGCAACGAAATAAACTAATCTAGCTACTTAGGAAAAGAACAGCACGAAGCAGAATGTAAAACAGAAGAGAAAGACAGAAAAACAGTAAAGAGTTGCTTGAAAGCTTCGTGGCAGTCGCCTCGAATGAAGGGGATGAAAGATCAGCCTTGCTTGGATGAATCCAATCGAGAGAGAAGAAGAATCTTCTCTCCTTCCTATCAGATTATCGATTCCAACAGCTGAGACTCTCACTCCAACAGACGGCAAAGGAAAACAGATGGAAATGGTGGACTGCGAGAAGACTTCTGCGCTTCGAGTGATGATCAAACCTCCGACTTTGGCCCCCTTTTATAGTAGTTTGCAGGTGCGTTTGGGCCAAGGAGAACCATCAATCTTCAACGTCATATATCAGAATGGATGGAGGAGAAAGAACGAATCTTTGAAAATACGGAAATTAACAGAAAAAGATCAGTCAACTTACGGTTTTCACTTGAATAATTGCGGTCACCGCAATGATTTCGCAATTCATTCGCAATGTTTATTTTTTCATTCTTTTCCTTCGGTTTTCAACCCTTTTTCTACCTATTGCACATAAGTCCTAAATTAGCTACCTTCTTCTAATTCTCATATTAAAGCATAGGTTTAGGCTAAATGCTAACAAAAACACCTAAAAGTGTACATCTTCCTAAGCTAAATGGGTCCTAAATAAGTCACTTTCAGAGACTTAACACACCCCCAAACTTAAGGCTTTGCTTGTCCTCAAGCATACTAAGGACTTACTTAGGCTGCTGTTTTATCTTCTTTAACTACTTACCGACTCCCCTATATCCCTATCTCTAGCAGTGCTGTCCTGTGACACACTTCTAAGTTTAGAATTAACCTCTTATCAAGCTTCTTCTGACTTCACCTGCCTACTATACCTGCTGTTTCTGTTAACCCCTTACTACTGATCTAACTACTTCTATGATATCATGCTACTATCCCTAAGGTTTCAAATTCTACCAAGCTTTACTCCAGACTCAGTACATGCTTCTAGCTTTATTTTTAATGTGCTTAGGATTCCCTAGAGTCATGCCAGTCTTAGTATAAACAGTGACAGTGGTACTTTTAGAGAACAACCTAAACCCTGGCATCACTACATTGGATATACATTCATCTCCCTAGACAAACCTAGAAACTACAACCTTGTGCTTAGCTCTTTGAGGATCAGAGTTCTTTTTTTAAATAGGACATCTAAGCCACAAGATTATAACTCCTAAGCATACATCCTTCTTCCCCTATTTCTCCTTTTCCCTTTTTTACTTAGGTGGAGTCTCTCCTTGGGTTGCCTTTTGATGCAATGCCACTTGTGGTTTACACACTTGGCACTGATTACTCAGCACTTGAGAGAGACTCCCCTCTTTATTCTTATTTTTCACTTTTTCTATTTATCACAAAAAATTTTCTTAAAGGAGAAGAAGAATGCTTATGTCCTAAGGGAGAGAGGAATGTTCCTAGGCCTAGGGTGGCCTCCCCCAAACTTCAACTACTCATTGTCCCCAATGAGTGTCTGAGGTGGCACACCCCCAAACTATCCTAGAAGCATCTAGTCCAAAGTAAAACAAAGAGAATTTAAAAATCCTAGGCATAGGCAAAACATTCTAAAAGCAACTATCCCAGCAGCAGAAAATTTGAACATAACAGAAAGTCTTAAGGACTTATGGTTTATGCATGCTGAGCACTATTCAGAGGCAAATTTAAACTATCAAAGGGTGTCCTATGACACTCATCCAGCATGCTTCAAGATCAGCTATATAAGGTAGTCATGCTAGCAGCAAAAGATAGAATTTAACAGATCACAGCCTAACTAAACAGACAGGCCAAAACATGCAATCAGTCACAAAAATTGCGGGAACCGCAATTATTTCGCAATTCAATCCGGGCAGATATAACATTGATTCAGGCCCCTAGCATGCTTTTTCCTGTAACTCATGCATCCTAAAAATAAAACTAAACTATCCGTCCTATTCAGCTAACATCAGACTAGACTAAGCGAAAGAAAAAACATAAAACTAAACATTAAAAACAGATCAAAAGTTGAACACAAAACAGCATAATGCACATGATCCTATCAGAAAGCAGAAAATTTGTTTTTTTTTTTTTCTAAGGGAACAGCAATACTCCCTTTAGTGCACTTCAAACCAGCACTCAATTCTCATCATCCTCATCTGGTTGCCTTGGTCGTGGGGGCACCCATGGAGTTAGGAGGTTGGTGGGGAAGTCCGGGAAGATGCATCCCAACTGGTCTGCAACTTCTTTGTCCCTTGCCTGCGCATAGTTGGCCCATTGAGCCAATCTTCTCTGCAAGTCCATTAAGCAGGCCATGGATAGGGACTGTTCAGCAGCCAGCCTATCCAACTCAAACTCCATATTCCCCTTTCTTCTCAGCCTCAGGTTCGCAGGCAGCTCCAAATGGCCTGTGTACGGCATCTGCTGCTCCAAGCGCTCGGTGGGGACTCCTGCAAGCAAACATAGCTTGGTTATGGTATTAGGGAAAAACAAGGGTCCCTTACCTTTCTTTGCGCATTCAGCAATGGCAGCTGACATGATTTCCCCCACATTGACCGTGAGACCGCGCATGATAGCATAAACCAGCAGTGATCTACTCTGGTTGATTGTCGTCTCGTGGGTCACAGGGGACAGTTTTCTCCTCACAAAGGCAAACCAAACAGCTGCCTTTGCTGTCAGATTGGCACTCATTAAGGTGTGCCTCCCATTGCGTGAGACAGTCCACGCTGCTTCAGGCTGGCCAATTGTGCGAATGGCCTCTTCCAGCACGGCCTCAGTCGGCTCATCAACTATCCGTGCATAATCTGTGTGCGTTTGGCCCTTGAGACCAAAGGCTTCATTGATGGCCTTGGCTGAGAAATCAACTTCCACCCCTCTGACCACAGATAGGCCATCCTCAGGGCTGAGCACATTGGCGTAGAAATCGTACACCATGCTCGTGTAGGCTGGATTAGGCGGTCTGCAGAATTCCTCCCAGCCATGGTTGATCACTCCTGCGCGCAAGAACTGCGGCAGGTCAGCGAGTCGGTCGAGGAAACCTTTCTCGTGCAACAGGTCCCTCTTCCTCAGCTCAGCACCCCTGGATTCAGCATCAGACGAAACATACCTCACTGACTGAGGTTCGTCTTCAGGGTAGAGTTTAGCCTTCCCCTTATCTGCTGGTTTGGATGATGCAGCAGCCTCCACCTTGAGGCGTTTGAGCGAAGGCTCAGCACTCTCCTTGTCCGCCGAGGGCACCTTCTTGGCCTTCTTTTTCTTCAACTTCTTGGCCTTGCCAATCGTGGCCTTCTTCTTCTTCTTGAGTCTGGCCTTGATATTGATCTGCTGGAGGCATGCCCCCAACGTTTCTTCCATAGAATCGTCCTGCTGTGCAGGCTCGGCAGGGCTATCTTCCCTCATAGGAGAGAAGACTTCGTCTTCCCCAGCATCTCCACTGCCTTGCGTGGATTCTTGATAATCTCCATAAGGAAATTCCGGATCAGGCCGTGGGTAATTGTGCTCTGCTGATGGTGTCTGCGCAGAACTCAGTGGCGAAGATGGCAGCTCAGGACTCTGCGCTGCTGCAGGTGTCGGATCAGAACTCTGAGGTGCTGGAGACAACACGGGGCTCTGTGCAGGCGGTGACGACTCTGCGCTTGGCACTGGTTCAGCTGGGAGAGGGCTGCGCGCAGGTGATGCAGACGGCGACGAACCTTCTTTGGCTGACTCGTGGGATGCACGATCAGTTTCTTGACTCTCCACAGAGGGAGTCCTTGCGGTGCTTGGTTCGGCGGCTGTCTTGACACTCCACCGGCGTTTCTTGGGCGTGCCCACTGGCTCAGATGGTCCAGCAGGGATCTCAGTGACCACCCTCCACTTCTTCCTACGAATAGGAAGCTTGGGAAGAGGACCGGTGCGAACGGCACCATCGTCTGCAAGGGTGAGAAGTGCTTCCCTCGCAGCCGCTTCAGCTGCGTCATCAGCCTTCTTCTTTGCTGCGGATCTTTCAGCACGTGTGGCCACCATTGTCAAGTCTTGAAGATCTTGAGAGAAGAATCAAAGATGGAGAGAATCGCTGAATTCTTGGAGAGCAAAGAGAGAGATAATCGTAACATTCGAGCGCCTTCCAACGGATATAAAAACAACGGATAAAATCCCAACGGCTCTTTTTGCGGATCCAGCAATTTTAGCGCAATTCCAGGGATATTATTTCATTGAAATCTCCAACTTTGCCCGTCCGTATCTTTTATTTGGCTCAACCGTTTCTTGATTTTTAAAGTGGGATTTACTCTCCTTGATCCCCTCTTTCGAATCCTTGCAAAAACAAACAAAACAAACATTAAATACGCAATTAAAATTACACCACAAATTATACAAATGATAACCGGAAAAACAGAAAAAAATAAACTAAGGCATTGGCCTTGACTAAACGAGCACAGTAACCACTCGTTCTCTCTCGTTCTCTTTGTCATGCTTCAGTCAAGAGGAAGGCCGAGAGAGTCTTCACATCTCCTTCCTCATAGTAGTGCTTCAACCTAGCACCATTGACCATAAATGGCTGACCCTGCTGCAAGTTCTTTATCTCTATTGCACCATGAACAAAGACATTAGTAATAACAAATGGACCTGACCATCTAGACTTTAGTTTGCCTGGAAATATCTTTAAACGTGAGTTAAATAATAGGACAAGTTGGCCTTTCCTAAAGTCTTTGATCCTAAGTCTACTGTCGTGCCATATTTTGGTCTTTTCTTTATACATTTTGGCATTCTCATAGGCCATATGCCTAAGCTCATCAAGTTCATGTAGCTGCAACGATCTCAATGTCCCCGCATCCTTTACACAGAAATTTAATTCCTTCATGGCCCAAAATGCTTTGTTTTCTAACTCAAGTGGCAAGTGGCAAGCCTTGCCATACACCAACCTATAGGGAGACATGCCTAGGGGTGTCTTATATGCTGTTCTATAAGCCCAAAGTGCATCCTCAAGCTTAAATGACCAGTCTTTCCTATTAGGTTTGACTACCTTTTCTAGGATGTTTTTTATCTCCCTATTAGAAATTTCAGCTTGACCATTCGAGTGTGGGTGATAGGGAGTAGCTACCCTATGTCTAATGTTATATTTAGCCAATACTTTCTCCATAGCCTTATTAATGAAATGTGACCCCTCATCACTAATGATAGCACGAGGAGTCCCAAATCTAGTGAAAATGTGCCTATGCAAGAAGCTAGTGACTGTTTTAGCATCATTATTATGACATGCTTTGGCTTCTACCCACTTGGACACGTAGTCTACTGCTACTAAAATGTAAAGGTTACCTGATGATGGAGGGAATGGTCCCATGAAATCAATGCCCCACACATCAAAGAGCTCCAACTCTAAGATGTAGGTGAGGGGCATCTCATCCTTGCGACTGAGGTTACCTGTCCTTTGGCATTCGTCACAGCTGTGGGCATAATTGTGGGCATCCTTGAAGATTGTTGGCCAATAGTAGCCACTCTGAAATACCTTCGCAGCTGTCCTTTGACCACCAAAGTGTCCACCGTAAGGAGATGAGTGACAGTGCTGTAGCACAGACTTCGCTTCAGCAGCTGAAACACACTTCCTTAGTAAGCCATCAGCACAGGTTCTGTAAAGTGTGGGGTCATCCCAGATGAATTTCCTTGCTTCATGAAGGAACCTCTTCTTCTCTTGTCCTCCCTTGAACACTGGTAATACCTGTGATGCACGGAAGTTAGCAATGTCAGCAAACCAAGGTTCCTCATCGTTATCACGATGAGCCAAAGCAAAGACATGTTCATCTATAAAAGCATCAGAAATTGCGGTCTCCGCAATTTTTTCGCAATTATGCTGCAATCGAGACAGGTGATCTGCAACCACATTTTCACAACCTTTCTTGTCCCGAATGTCCAAATCAAATTCCTGCAGCAATAACACCCATCTAATCAATCTAGGCTTAGCATCAGCCTTCCTCATAAGATATTTTAAAGCAGAATGGTCAGTGTATACAATGGTCCTAGTGCCTACAATATAGTTTCTGAATTTTTCACAAGCAAATACTACAGCAAGCATTTCTTTCTCTGTAGTTGTATAATTACATTGAGCCTCATTCAAGGTCTTACTAGCATAATAGACAGGGTGTGTCAGCTTGTCAATCTTTTGTCCTAACATGACTCCTACAGCATAGTCACTGGCATCACATAGCATCTCAAATGGGAGATCCCAATTTGGTCCTACTATGATTGGTGCTGTGACCAGTGCTTCTTTAAGGGTTTTCCAAGCTACTACACATTCTTTAGAGAAGATAAATGGTCTATTTAGCTCTAGAAGCTCGCACAGAGGCTTGGCTATCTTAGAAAAGTCCTTAATGAACCTTCTGTAGAAGCCAGCGTGCCCTAAGAAGCTTCTAATGGCCTTGACATTCTGGGGCTCTACCAATTTCTCTATGATCTCTATTTTTGCCCTATCCACTTCTACACCTGCCCTTGACACTCTATGTCCTAAGACAATCCCTTCATCTACCATAAAATGGCACTTTTCCCAATTTAGGACTAGGTTGGTCTCTTCACACCTAGCCAGGACTTGTCCTAGGTTGTCTAGACAGGTTTTAAATGAATCCCCAAAGACTGAGAAGTCATCCATGAATATTTCTATCATGGACTCATCCAACTCAGAGAAGATTGCCATCATGCACCTTTGGAAAGTTGCCGGTGCATTGCATAAGCCAAAAGGCATTCTGCGGAAGGCAAACGTTCCAAAAGGACAAGTGAAGGTGGTCTTTTCTTGATCCTTAGGGTCTATAGTAATTTGATTATAGCCAGAGTACCCATCTAAAAAACAATAGTAGGCTCTACCAGTTATTCTGTCTAGCATCTGGTCAATAAACGGTATAGGGAAATGGTCTTTTTTAGTTTCTTTATTTAGTTTTCTGTAATCCATACATACCCTCCAACCTGTGACAGTCCTTGTTGGAATTAGTTCGTTATTCTCATTGACTACCACAGTTATTCCCCCCTTTTTAGGTACACATTGGATGGGGCTCACCCACTGGCTACTAGCTATGGGGAAAATTACTCCTGCATCTAACCACTTGATTATTTCCTTCTTCACTACCTCTTTCATAGAGGGGTTCAACCTACGCTGGTGATCTACCCTAGGTGTGTGCTCTTCCTCTAGTATAATTTTGTGCATGCAATAAGAAGGGCTAATGCCTCGAATATCAGCAATCGTCCATGCTATAGCCTTCCTATGTTGCTTAAGCAGTAAAATTAAATCAACCTCATGCTGTTCACTTAGTTTAGAAGAAATAATCACAGGCAGCGTATCATTATCTCCTAAATATGCATATTTGAGGTGAGTAGGTAGTGGTTTCAGTTCTAAAAGAGGTGGATGCTCAATGGAGGGCTTCAGAGGATTAATAGTTCTATCAGTTAAATCTATATTCATACATACATGTTGAGGGTTATTTACAGGCATATTCATTATGTCAGATACATTCAAGTCAGCTACATCTACTTGTACATATTCACTAGCATGCTTGGTTAACAGTACATGCTCTAATTGTTCTTCCATTAGTGAGTCAACAACATCCATGCTAGCACAGGATTCAAGGTCAGAGGGATACCTTAAAGCTTTATAAACACTAAATTTTACCTCTTCATCATGAACCCTCATAGTTAACTCACCTTTTTGAACATCTATTAGTGCCCTACCTGTGGCTAGAAATGGTCTACCTAGCAGGATGGGGACCTCCTTGTCTGCTTCATAGTCCAGGACAATGAAATCTGCAAGGAAAATGAATTTGTCAACTTTAACTAGAATATCCTCGATCTTACCTTCTGGATATGCGATGGATCTGTCTGCTAGTTGTAAAGTGACTGTGGTTGGACGTGCTTCTCCCATTCCCAACTGGCGGAATAGGGACAGGGGCATGAGATTTATGCTGGCGCCCAGGTCACAAAGCGCTCTGCCCACGTGCTTGCCTCCAAGTTCTACAGGTAAGGTGAAGGAACCAGGATCCTTCTCCTTCTTGGGCAGCTTGTTCTGGAGGATGGCACTGCACTCCTCGGTGAGGTTTACTGTTTCAAACTCACCAATTATTTTTTTGTTAGTAATAATGTCCTTCAAAAACTTTACATATGAAGGCATAGACTGTAAAACCTCTACAAAAGGAATGTTAACATGCACTTGCTTAAGTATTTCTAAAAATTTATTAAAATGAACTTCCTGTTCCTGCTTCTTCTTAAGTCTTCGGGGGTATGGAGGTGGTGGCACATATGCAGGCACGTCAGGACGCCTTAAGATAGGTGGAGGCCTTGGAATTTCTTCTACGTCCTCAACAATTGGCTCTAGCCTGGCTCCTGATGTGCTAGTTGGTGGTGGACCTTGGCTTGGCAGAGACTCCAGTGGAGCACTAGACTCAGTGTTCTCTACTCTCTTTGGTGTGTCCTTTGTGTTGTTCACCAAGGGTCTACCACTTCTAAGTTCAATTGCTTGAACTTGTTCTTTGCCATCTCTCCTTGGTACCTCGGTATCAGCAGGGAGTCTACCTTGGGGCCTACTTTTAAGTTCATTGGCTAATTGGCCTATTTGGTTTTCTAGGCTCCTAAGAGTAGCTTGCTGGCTCTGAAGAGTAGCATCATTCTTAGCTATATATTCCTTGAGTAGGTTTTCTACAGAAGATCCTACAGGTTGATTGTAAGGCTTTTGGTACATTGACTGGTTATGTTGGGGAGTGAAACCAGGTGTTCCACTCGGCCTTGGTTGGTTAGGATTTTGGTTAGTGTTCTGTTGGCCACCCCATGACAGGTTAGGGTGGTTTCTCCAACCAGGGTTATAGGTGTTGGAGTAGGGGTTATTCCTAGGCTGCTGCTGGCTTCCAACATAGCAGACTGAAGATGGATTCCCAGGGCAGTATTCATATGGGTGCCCTTCCCCACAGAATCCACAGATAAGTGCCTCGCCTTGACTTGGTTGGGTGCCCATTGACATGGCTGTGGCGGTATTGGCACTGGTTTGGAGATTGGCCTGAGCCATTTGCTTAACTAGGTTGGTCAGGGCGTTTATTTGGGTGCTCATGGCGCTTAGAGCATCCTTGTCTTGAGCTCTAGTTGGCTCTACAGGATCGTCTGACCACCTACAATGAGATGTTGAGATCTTCTCCAAGATCTCATAAGCTTCGTTGTAACTCTTGGACAACATGGAACCACCAGCAGATGAATTTAGAACTTGTCTGGTGCTGGGGTTGCATCCTTTAAAGAAGACTTCTATTTGGATACACCATGGAATGCCATGGTGTGGACATTTAATGAGAAGGTCTTTGAATCTTGTCCAAGCTTCGTGAAGGGACTCACTTGGAGCTTGTTTGAACTTTATGATATCATCACGAAAGGTTGAATTCCTATCTGGTGGGAAATATTTGACTAGGAATTTTTCTGCTAAATCTGTCCAATTGAGGACAGATCCTGAGGGTAAAGAATTTAACCAGGTTTTAGCTTTGTCCCTTAAAGAGTAAGGGAAAAGATATAACCTCAGGGCTTCTTGGGAAACTCCAGGGATTAGGAATGTGTCACTAACTCCTAGGAAGTTCCTAAGGTGGTTATGGGGGTCCTCATTTTCTATTCCAAAGAATTGTCCCACAGTGGACAACATTTGGAACATCACTGGCTTTAACTCGAATGAGTTGGCAGTGATTTCAGGACGGATTATGCTGGGGTTCAGCTCCCCAGGCATCGGTACTAAATATGAAAGGATGGCGCTATCCTTGTCATTCGCTATTTCAATGGGATTGCGAGTGACAGGCACCAGGTTTTGATTTACTCCAGCCATTTCTTCTTGAGGTAATTGCGGAGGAATTGTAGTCTCTGCAATGATTGGAGGTAAAAGGGTTTGTTTAAAGAGACGTTTCTTGGCTCTATTCCTAGCTCTAAGTAATCTCTCGGGCTCAGGGTTGAACTCTAGATCACTACTTGGAGTCTCATTCATAAACTACCCTAAATGGTACCTGAAAAATAAATGAAGATGGATCAAATTCAATGGAAAATACTTCGATGTTTCAAACTTAACAAACTTCGTTTTCACTTAAAATAAGTCCCCGGCAGCGGCGCCAAAAACTTGTTGCGTGCTCAATGTGTAAAGATAATTATGCAAAAGTGTAGAGAGAGCACTTAGAACATGCAAGCATACATGGTCTCACAGCAAGTAGTAAGTATATTTCATTCGTTTTTTCCACAGAGACTCATTTTTAGCTATTCGCGAAGTGTGTTTGTTAAGAAAGATGGGATGAATTTGATGGGGTAAAATTGGTTTTTAATTATCTACTTTTTGCTGAATGTATAAAGGGATATAACATAAACAAATGCAAGTTGAAATTAGATGCAAAGGACAAGAGATGGAATTAATAAACGAGGAAGAAAACAGCTAAACAGAATGCAACTTAGCAGAATTGTGAGAACCGCAATTAATCCGCAATTAACTCAACAGCAAAAGTATGTAAATGGGCAAATTAAGGGCTACTAATGACTATCCTATAGGCAGTTTATTACGATTATCAAGCTTTGGATCAACTCTCTATACATCAAACTCACTCTATCTCAAGTATCGTCCGATTCCATGCATTAGAGTCTTAAGTTTACTCGACTTCAAAGTAAGGTCTCAAGCATCTTATTTAAGCAGGAGTGTTTAGTTTGTACTAGGGAAACGCCTATTCCTAGGTCGTTTCCTGATTACCATGAAAGGCTAGCATGATTATATGACTCTGAACTCTTACTCCTTCCAGAGGTTAGGAGTTCTTTGGACAAAATGGATGGCCAATCGAAATTGCCCGTGGGATGAAGCTTACATACAATCAATGTTCGAGTGTTAATCTGCCTACTTGATTCACGTTTTTTAGCCTATAGTTCTGTCATTAGCATGCCCCTAAGTGACTTAGCTACTCATGGATATATAGAGAACAGAAATGGTAGATAAGATAGACATGCTTAGAAGGGAAATGTGCTTAAAACAGTAAGCCAAACCCGTAGCAGAAGATGGGAAATGAGAAATGCAGAAATGCACTTTGATTACTGAAAATTGTTTGTTGAACAGATAAAAGCTGTAAAGTAAATAGCAACAAGACAGAAAGCAACGAAATAAACTAATCTAGCTACTTAGGAAAAGAACAGCACGAAGCAGAATGTAAAACAGAAGAGAAAGACAGAAAAACAGTAAAGAGTTGCTTGAAAGCTTCGTGGCAGTCGCCTCGAATGAAGGGGATGAAAGATCAGCCTTGCTTGGATGAATCCAATCGAGAGAGAAGAAGAATCTTCTCTCCTTCCTATCAGATTATCGATTCCAACAGCTGAGACTCTCACTCCAACAGACGGCAAAGGAAAACAGATGGAAATGGTGGACTGCGAGAAGACTTCTGCGCTTCGAGTGATGATCAAACCTCCGACTTTGGCCCCCTTTTATAGTAGTTTGCAGGTGCGTTTGGGCCAAGGAGAACCATCAATCTTCAACGTCATATATCAGAATGGATGGAGGAGAAAGAACGAATCCCTGAAAATACGGAAATTAACAGAAAAAGATCAGTCAACTTACGGTTTTCACTTGAATAATTGCGGTCACCGCAATGATTTCGCAATTCATTCGCAATGTTTATTTTTTCATTCTTTTCCTTCGGTTTTCAACCCTTTTTCTACCTATTGCACATAAGTCCTAAATTAGCTACCTTCTTCTAATTCTCATATTAAAGCATAGGTTTAGGCTAAATGCTAACAAAAACACCTAAAAGTGTACATCTTCCTAAGCTAAATGGGTCCTAAATAAGTCACTTTCAGAGACTTAACACATATGCAGGCACTTCAGGTCGCCTTAGGATAGGTGGAGGTCTTGGAATTTCTTCTATCTCCTCAATAATTGGCTCTAGCCTGGCTCCTGATGTGCTAGTTGGTGGTGGACCTTGGTTTGGCAGAGACTCCAGTGGAGCACTAGACTCAGTGTTCTCTACTCTCTTTGATGTGTCCTTTTTGTTGCTCACCAATGGTCTACCACTTCTAAGTTCAATTGCTTGAACTTGCTCTTTACCATCTCTCTTTGGTACTTCAGTGTCAGCAGGGAGTCTACCTTGGGGCCTACTCTTGAGTTCATTGGCTAACTGGCCTATTTGGTTCTCTAGGCTCCTAAGAGTGGCTTGCTGACTTTGCAAAGTAGCATCATTTTTGGCTATGTATTCCTTGAGTAAGTTTTCTACAGAAGATCCTACAGGTTGGCTGTAAGGTTTTTGATACATTGATTGGTTATGTTGGGGAGTGAAACCAGGTGTTCCACTCGGTCTAGGTTGGTTAGGATTTTGGTTAGTATTCTGTTGGCCACCCCATGACAGGTTTGGGTGGTTCCTCCAACCAGGGTTGTAAGTATTGGAATAGGGGTTGTTCCTAGGCTGCTGCTGACTTCCAATATAGCAGACTGAGGCTGGATTCCCAGGGCAGTATTCATACAGGTGCCCTTCCCCACAGAATCCACATATAAGTGTTTCACCTTGACTTGGTTGGGTGCCCATTGACATGGCGGTAGCGGTGTTAACACTTGGTTGGAGATTGGCTTGAGCCATTTGCTTAACTAGGTTGGTCAGGGCATTTATTTGGCTGCTCATTGCACTTAGAGCATCCTTGTCTTGAGCTCTAGTTGGCTCAACTGGATCATCTGACCACCTACAGTGAGATGCTGAGATCTTCTCCAAGATCTCATAGGCCTCGTTGTAACTCTTGGACAACATGGAACCTCCAGCGGATGAATTTAAGACTTGTCTAGTGCTGGGATTGCATCCTTTGAAAAAGACCTCTATTTGGATACACCATGGGATGTCATGAGGTGGACATTTAAGAAGTAGATCTTTGAACCTTGTCCAAGCTTCGTGAAGAGACTCAGTGTCAGCTTGTTTGAACTTGATTATGTCATCACGAAAGGTAGAATTCCTATCAGGTGGGAAGTATTTGACTAGGAATTTTTCTGCTAAGTCTGTCCAATTAAGGACAGATCCAGAGGGTAATGAGTTTAACCACGTTTTGGCTTTGTCCCTCAAAGAATAAGGGAACAGGTATAGCCTCAAGGCTTCTTGGGAAACTCCAGGGATGATGAATGTATCACTAACTCCTAAGAAGTTTCTAAGATGGTTGTGGGGATCCTCATTTTCCACTCCAAAGAATTGTCCCACAGTGGACAACATTTGGAACATCACTGGCTTTAACTCGAATGAGTTGGCAGTGATTTCAAGACGGATTATGCTGGGGTTCAGCTCCCCAGGCATAGGTACTAGGTACGAGAGTATGGCGCTATCCTTGTCATTCGCTATTTCGATGGGATTGCGAGTGACAGGCACCGGATTTGGAACTATTCCATTCATTTCTTCTTGAGACAATTGCGGCGGAATTGCGGTTCCCGCAATTACTTGAGGTGAAGGGGGTTGTTTAAAAAGACGTTTCTTGGCTCTATTTCTGGCCCTAAGTAATCTCTCAGGCTCAGGATTGAACTCTAGATCACTACTTGAAGGCTCACTCATAAACTAACCCAATAGTACCTGCAAAAGAAATGAAACAGATCAGCTTCAATAGGCAATAAACTTGGTATTTCAAACTTAACAAACTTCGTTTTCACTTAAATAAATCCCCGGCAGCGGCGCCAAAAACTTGTTACGTGCTCAATGTGTTAAAATAAATAAGCAATAAGGTAGAGAGAGCACTCAGAACATGCAAGCATACATGGTCTTATAGCAAGTAGTAAGTATATTTCATTCGTTTTCCCACAGAGATTTATTATAAGCTATTCATGAAGTGTAAAGTTAAGAAAGAAGGGGTGGATTTGATGGGGTAGAATTGGTTTTTAATTATCTATTTCCTACTGAATACGAAGAGGGTAGCAACATAAACAAGTGCAAGTCAAAGCTAAACTCAAATGAGAAGAGACGAGATTAATAAATGAAGACAAAAACAGCTAGACAGAATTGTAACTTAGCAGAATTGCGGAAACAGCAATTTTACCGCAATTGTAGTAACAGCGAAAGTGTGTAAAATGATTAGTTAAGGGCTACTAACGACTATCCTATAGGCTTTTTCTCACGATTCTCAAGCATTGGATCAACTCTCTATGCATCAAACTATCTCATTCTCATGTATCTTCCGATTTCATGCATTAGATTCTTTAGTTTACTCATGTCCAAGTAAGGTCTTAAGCGTCTTGTTAAGGCAGAAAAATATGGTTTGTACTAGGGAAACGCCTATTCCTAGGTCGTTTCCTGGTTACCTTGAAAGGCTAGCATGATAGTATGACTCTGAACTCTTACTCCTTCCAGAGGTTAGGAGTTCTTTGGACAAAATGGATGGCCAATCGAAATTGCCCGTGGGATGAAGCTTACATACAATCAATGCTTCGAGAGCTATCCTACATGCTTGGTTCACGTTTTTTAGCCTAAAGTGTTGTCATTAGCATGCCCCTAAGTGATTTAGCTACTCATGGATGTAGATAGAACAGAAGTAAGAGAAGAAGTAGACATGCTTAGAAGGAATTTAAAGACAAAACAGTAAGGGAAAGCAGTAGAATGTAAAGGCAAGAAACTGTGAAATGAAGAATTGAGATTTGATTACTTGATTGTTTGATTGACAAAGAACAGCTTTAAAGCAAATAACAGGAAGACAGAACACAACGAAATAGTATAATCTAGCTACTAGAAAAGAAACAGCAACAAGACAAAGCTGGAAAATGGAAATGAAGAGCAGAAAGCAGTAAAACAAGCTCGAATGTCTCGTTGCAGCCGCCTCGAATGAAGGATGAGAAAGGTCAGCCTTGCTTGGATGAATCCAATCAGGAGAGAAGAAGAATCTCCTCTCCTTCCTATCAGATTATCGATTCCAACAGCTGAGCTTCGCAAACCAGCAGACGGCAAAGAAAAATCAGGAGAAAAGTTGGACTGCGAGAAGACTTCTACGCTTTCGGATGATGTTTGAACCCTCGACTTTGACCCCTATTTATAGTAGTCTGCAGACGTCTTTGGGCCAAGGAGAACCATCAATCTTCAACGTCGTACTTCAGAATGGATGGAGGAGAAAGAACGAATCCCTGAAATAACGGAAATTAACAGAAAAAGATCAGTCAACTTACGGTTTTCACTTGAAACATTGCGGGTTCAGCAATTTTTCCGCAATGCTATCGCAATGCTTGTTTTTCATTCTTTTCCTTCGGTTTTCAACCCTTTTCTTCCCTATTGTACATAAGTCCTAATTTAGCTACCTTCTTCTAATTCTCATATTTAAGCATAGGTTTAGGCTAAATGCTATCAAAAACACCTAAGAGTGAACATCTTTCTAAGATAATTAAGTCCTAAAAAGGTCACTTTTGGAGACGTAACAACGATACATGCAAAGAATTCCTATTCATATCTAGCACAAAAAAATCAGCAGGAAACATCATTTCACCTACTTTGACCAGAACATCCTCAACCTTCCCTCTAGGAAATATGCTAGATCCATTAGCTAACTGAACAACAACATCACACTCATGCAATTAATTTAAATTCAATTCTAGAAATAAAGGATAAGACATGACATTTACAGAAGCACCAAGATCAAGCATTGCATTTTTAACCACTTTTCTACCTATAGTGCAAGAGATAGTAAAAGTACCTGGATCGTTGCACTTGGTAGGCAACGTACCTGCGAGGATTGCGCATACATTCTCCTTCTTCTTTTCCTCAGTCCCTCTGGACTTTCGCTTCTTCGTGCCCCAGTTCTTGAGGAATTTAGCATACTTGGGCACTTGACTCACCGCCTCAAGAAGTGGTATGTTCACCATCACCTTCTGGAAGGTTCTCAGGACCTCCTCATCGTCGCTCACAAGAGTAGGCTTCGGAAGCCTACTGGGGAAGGGGGCTTTGGGAACACACTCTTGCACAGTTTTCTCTTCTTTTTCTTCATTGAAATCATCAAGAACAACCGGGGAGGACTCATTCAAACTGTCCTTCGCTTCCTTCGCGGCTCTGGAGGGAACTGATTTCCCACTCTTTAGCTGGATTGAGCTCACGTTCTCCATTGAGTTCCCAGTGGTTTGGGAAGGAAGCTTCCCAGAGCTTTTGCTCTCAATCTTGCTTATCGACACCGCCATTTGGGTCAGCTGCTTGTTCAGATTTTGCAGCTCTGCTTTATGCGAGTTTAGCTCTTATCGAGCTTCTTTTTGGAACTGGCTTGTCGACGTAACGATGGTTCGTACCATCTCTTCCAATGAACTGGAGGAACTCGAGGCTTGAGCTTGGGTAGAACTGTTAGGTCTATCATATGACGGACCTTGAAAGCGTTGTCGTCGCTCTCTATTCCCGTAGCTCATGTTGGGATGGTCACGCCAACCGGGGTTGTATGTGCTCGAGTAAGGATCATACTTCCTGGGGTTGGAAGCATATCCCCCGATCGCGTTGAACTCCTCCTCTCGATTACCTCCTACAAACTTCTTGAGCAAGTTTCCAATCTCGGCCACCTTGGCCTTCATTTCAGCCATCTCATGATTCTGGGTCACACTGTGAACTTGACCCGCTCCACGAATACCGAATTTCTGCGAGTTGGTCGCCATGTTTGCAATTAACTGCTTGGCCTCAACTGGGGTCTTGTAAATCAGCGCCCCACCACTCGCGGCATCGATCATCTGTCGATCATGAGGCGTCATGCCCTCATAAAAGTATTGGATAAGAAGTTGGTCGGCAATTTGATGATGCGGAAAGCTTGCGCACAGGCGCCCAAAGCGTTTCCAATATTTATGCAGGGACTCACCCACATCCTGGGTGATCCCATATATCCTTTTCCTCAAGGTCGTGGAAAGAGACGCAGGGAAATATTTCTCAAGAAAGACCCTTTTCTCAAGAAGCCTAACTAAAAATCCCTAAACCATCCTGAATCTCACACGGTACCTTAGCCGACCATGGAGAGAGTCGTCACAAACGCTCCCACAAATATCTTGGCCATAATCTCAAGCTCCAATACAATGGAAAGCTCCAAAAACAAGCCACAAATGGCGGAGCAAAGGTAAAAATGGAGAAAAAGCCAAGAGGAAGAAGAAGATGGGAGAGGATGGCTGCAAAAATCGTCCTTCAGCCTTCTTAAATCCGTCGGAGCGTCGAGACGTTGGGACAGTGTCGCGACGCTACGGCCTAAATTATCAGCGCGCGCCTCGCGTTGGCGTCTCGACGCTGCCCCGATGATATCCAGCGCGCGCGCCCCTCGAAGCGTCTCGATGCCAGGCAGCGTTGAGCAAGCGTCTCGACGCTGTCTGCTCGACGCTTGCTCTCGGGTTTGGGCTGGAAAATTGCCTCTCCATGGCAATTTTAGTCCGGTTCTTCTTGGGTAAGCTTGACCTTTTCCCGATGCACTCCTGAGACGTTAAAACACCGCTTTTAGCTACGAAACGAGTCCAATGGACACATGAGCTCTTCGCCACAATTCTCCTACAAGCGAGACATATTAACTAATTAAATACGGTATTTAGCTAGAATTAGGGAGTGATAATTAGCTCCAAAATGGAGTTATCAGATTTGTGAGGGTTTAGTTCTTAAATTTGCAACTTTGCATGACTGGTTCAACATTTACTTCTTCCGTTTTATCCTTATTTAGCATGTGTAAAATATTGATTGACGCTTGTTATGTCTCCAAAAGTGACTTATTTAGGACTTATTTAGCTTAGAAAGATGCACACTCTTAGGTGTTTTTGATAGGATTTAGCTTAAACCTATGCTTATTTGTGAGAATTAAAAGAAGGTAGCTAAATTAGGACTTGTGTGCAAAAGGAAAGAAAAGGATTGAAAACCGAAGTAAAAGAATGAAAAAACTACATTGCGACAGCATTGCGGAAACATTGCTGAAACCGCAATGTTTCAAGTGAAAACCGTAAGTTGACTGATCTTTTTCTGTTAATTTCCGTTATTTCAGGGATTCGTTCTTTCTCCTCCATCCATTTTGAAGTACGACGTTGAAGATTGATGGTTCTCCTTGGCCCAAACGCACCTGCAGATTGCTATAAAAGGGGGTCAAAGTCGAGGGTTCAATCATCATCCGGAAAGCGTAGAAGTCTTCTCGCAGCTCCATCTTTTCTCCTGTTTTCCTTTGCCGTCTGTGGGTTTGCGAAGCTCAGCTGTTGGAATCGATAATCTGATAGGAAGGAGAGGAGATTTATCTTCTCTCTCGATTGGATTCATCCAAGCAAGGCTGATCTTTCTCATCCTTCAGCCGAGGCGGTTGCGACGAGGCGTTCGAGCTTGTTTTACTGCTTTCTGTCTCTCATTTCTACTTTCCAGCATTGTTTAGTTGTTGTTTCTGTTCTAGTAGCTAGTTTACTGCATTTCGTGGTGTTCTGTCTTTGTGTTATCCACTTTAAGCTTTCTTTTGTTCATTCAAACAATCAAGTAATCAAAAGCAAAATTCAGTATTTCACAGTTTCTTACCTTTGCAGTCTACTGTTTTTCATTACTGTTTTGTCCTTAAATTCCTTCTGAACATGTCTGTTTTATCTTTTATTTCTGTTCTCCCTACAT
The DNA here is from genome assembly GCA_028017165.1 of Herpetospermum pedunculosum. Lineage (NCBI taxonomy): Eukaryota > Viridiplantae > Streptophyta > Magnoliopsida > Cucurbitales > Cucurbitaceae > Herpetospermum > Herpetospermum pedunculosum. The sequence continues at coordinate 36,579,807 of CM051527.1, forward strand.
CCATGAGTAACTAAGTCACATAGGGGCATGCTAATGACAACACTATAGGCTAAAAAAACGTGAACCAAGCATGTAGGATAGCTCTCGAAGCATTGATTGTATGTAAGCTTCATCCCACGGGCAATTTCGATTGGCCATCCATTTTGTCCAAAGAACTCCTAACCTCTGGAAGGAGTAAGAGTTCAGAGTCATACACTCATGCTAGCCTTTCAAGGTAGCCAGAAAACGACCTAGGAATAGGCGTTTTCCTAGTACAAACCATAACTTTCTGCTTTAACAAGATGCTTAAGACCTTACTTGGACATGAGTAAACTAAAGAATCTAATGCATGGAATCGGACGATACATGAGATTGAGTGAGTTTGATGCATAGAGAGTTGATCCAATGCTTGAGAATCGTGAGAGAATGCCTATAGAGGAGTCGTTAGTAGCCCTTGTTTCTCCATTTTACACACTTTCGCTGTTAGGAAAATTGCGGTAGAATTGCTGTTTCCGCAATTCTGCTAAGTTTACAATTCTGTTTAGCTGTTTTCTTCTTCGTTTATTAATCTCGTCTCTTTTCAATTGAGTTTAACTTTGACTTGCACTTGTTTACGTTGCTACCCTCTACGTATTAAGTAGGAAATAGACAATTTAAAACCAATTCTACCCCATCAAATCCACCCTTTCTTTCTTAACTTTACACTTCACGAGTAGCTTATAATAAATCTCTGTGGGAAAACGAATGAAAAAATACTTACTACTTGCTATAAGATCATGTATGCTTGCATGTTCTAAGTGCTCTCTCTATCTTATTGCTTATTTATTTTAACACATTGAGCACGCAACAAGTTTTTGGCGCCGCTGCCGGGGATTTATTTAAGTGAAAACGAAGTTTGTTAAGTTTGAAGCACCAAGTTTATTGCCTATTGAAGCTGATCTGTTTCATTTCTTTTGCAGGTACTATTGGGTTAGTTTATGAGTGAGCCTTCAAGTAGTGATCTAGAGTTCAATCCTGAGCCTGAGAGATTACTTAGGGCCAGAAATAGAGCCAAGAAACGTCTCTTTAACCAACCTTCTAGACCTCCAATAATTGCCGGAACCGCAATTCCTCCGCAATTGTCTCAAGAAGAAATGGATGGAATAGTTCCAAATCCGGTGCTTGTCACTCGCAATCCCATCGAAATAGCGAATGACAAGGATAGCGCCCTACTCTCTTACTTAGTACCTATGCCTGGGGAGCTGAACCCCAGCATAATCCGTCCTGAAATCACTGCCAACTCATTCGAGTTAAAGCCAGTGATGTTCCAAATGTTGTCCACTGTGGGACAATTCTTCGGAATAGAAAATGAGGACCCCCACAACCATCTTAGAAACTTCCTAGGAGTCAGTGATACATTCATCATCCCTGGAGTTTCCCAAGAAGCCTTGAGGCTATACCTTTTCCCTTATTCTTTGAGGGACAAAGCCAAAACGTGGTTAAACTCATTACCCTCTGGATCTGTCCGCAATTGGACAAACTTAGCAGAGAAATTCCTAGTCAAATACTTCCCCCCTGATAGGAATTCTACCTTTCGTGACGACATAATCAAGTTCAAACAAGCTGACACTGAGTCTCTTCACGAAGCTTGGACAAGGTTTAAAGATCTACTTCTTAAATGTCCACACCATGGCATCCCATGGTGTATCCAAATAGAGGTCTTTTTCAAAGGATGCAACCCCAGCACTAGACAAGTCTTAAATTCATCTGCTTGAGGTTCCATGTTGTTCAAGAGTTACAACGAGGCCTATGAGATCTTGGAGAAGATCTCAGCATCTCACTGTAGGTGGTCAGATGATCCAGTTGAGCCAACTAGAGCTCAAAACAAGGATGCTCTAAGTGCAATGAGCAGCCAAATAAATGCCCTGACCAACCTATGTAAGCAAATGGCTCAAGCCAATCTCCAAACAAGTGTCAACACCGCCACAGCCATGTATATGGGCACCCAACCAAGTCAAGGTGAGACACTTATCTGTGGATTCTGTGGGGAAGGGCACCTGTATGAATACTGCCCTGGGAATCCAGCCTCAGTCTGCTATATTGGAAGCCAACAGCAGCCTAGGAACAACCCCTATTCCAACACTTACAACCCTGGTTGGAGGAACCACCCAAACCTGTCATGGGGTGGCCAACAAAATGCTAATCAAAATCCTAACCAACCAAGACCGAGTGGAACACCTGGTTTCACTCCCCAACATAACCAATCCATGTACCAAAAGCCATACAACCAACCTGTAGGATCTTCTGTAGAAAACTTACTCAAGGAATACATAGCCAAGAATGATGCCACTCTACAGAGTCAGCAAGCTACTCTTAGGAGCCTAGAGAACCAAATAGGGCAACTAGCCAATGAAATCAAAAGTAGGCCCCAAGGTAGACTTCCTGCTGACACTGAAGTGCCAAGGAGAGATGGTAAAGAGCAAGTTCAAGCAATTGAACTTAGAAGTGGTAGACCATTGGTAAGCAACACCAAAGAAACACCAAAGAGAGTAGAGAACACTGAGTCTAGTGCTCCACTGGAGTCTCTGCCAAACCAAGGTCCGCCACCAACAAGCACATCAGGAACAAGGCTGGAGCCAATCATAGAAGAGATAGAAGAAATTCCAAGGCCTCCACCTATCCTGAGGCGACCTGAAGTGCCTGCATATGTGCCACCACCTCCATTTCCTAGAAGGCTAAAGAAAAAACAAGAACAGGAAGTGCACTTTAATAAATTTCTAGAAATTCTTAAGCAAGTGCATGTTAATATTCCTTTTGTAGAAGTTTTACAATCTATGCCTTCTTATGTAAAATTTTTGAAGGATATTATAACTAACAAGAGAATAATTGGTGAGTTTGAAACAGTCAATCTCACTGAGGAGTGCAGTGCCATACTCCAGAACAAGCTACCCAAGAAGGAGAAGGATCCTGGTTCCTTCACCTTACCTGTAGAGCTGGGAGGCAAGTGTTGCGTGCTCAATGTGTAAAGATAAATAAGCAAGAAAGTAGAGAGAGCACTCAGAACATGCAAGCATACATGGTCTCACAGCAAGTAGTAAGTATATTTCATTCGTTTTTTCCACAGAGACTTATGTTCAGCTATTCGCGAAGTGGATTTGTTAAGAAAGATGGGGTGGATTTGATGGGGTAAAATTGGTTTTTAATTATCTAATTTTTGCTGAATGTGTAAAGGAATATAACATAAACAAATGCAAGTTGAAATTAGATTCAAAGGACAAGAGATGGAATTGATAAACGAAGAAGAAAACAGCTAAACAGAATGAAAATTTAGCAGAATTGCGGGGACCGCAATGTTTCCGCAATTAAACAGCAGCGAAAGTGTGTAATTGGGTGAGTTAAGGGCTACTAATGACTATCCTATAGGCATTATTATACGATTCTCAAACACTGGATCTACTCTCTATGCATCAAACTCACTCTATCTCATGTATCGTCCGATTCCATGCTTTAGATTCCTAAGTTTACTCGACTTCAAAGTAAGGTCTTAATCATCTTGTTAAAACAGAAGTGTTTAGTTTGTACTAGGGAAACGCCTATTCCTAGGCCGTTTCCTGATTACCATGAAAGGCTAGCATGATTATATGACTCTGAACTCTTACTCCTTCCAGAGGTTAGGAGTTCTTTGGACAAAATGGATGGCCAATCGAAATTGCCCGTGGGATGAAGCTTACATACAATCAATGTTTCGAAGGCGATCCTACATGCTTGGTTCACGTTTTTTAGCCTATAGTTCTGTCATTAGCATGCCCCTAAGTGACTTAGCTACTCATGGATATATAGAGAACAGAAATGTAAGATGAAACAGACATGCTTAGAAGGGAAATAAACTTAAAACAGCAAGACAAAACCGTAGCAGCAAAAGAAAGAAACTGTGAAATGAACGTTGCGATTTGATTACTTTGAATGTTGAACGAACAAAGAGAAACTTAAAGGCAGTAATTCAAAGACAGACAACAACGAAATGCAGTAACTAAAACACTAAACTAGGAACAACAATGATCAAAACTGGAAATTAGAAGAAGAACGACAGAAAACAGTAAAATGGCGCTTGGAAGCTCCGTTGCAGTCGCCTCGAATGAAGGGGATGAAAGGTCAGCCTTGCTTGGATGAATCCAATCGAGAGAGAAGAAGAATCTCCTCTCCTTCCTATCAGATTATCGATTTCAACAGCTGAGACTCTCACTCCAACAGACGGCAAAGGAAAACAGGGAGAAAAAGTGGACTGTGAGAAGGCTTCTACGCTTTCGGATGATGACTGAACCTCCGACTTTGACCCCCTTTTATAGTAGTTTGCAGGTGCGTTTGGGCCAAGGAGAACCATCAATCTTCAACGTCATATATCAGAATGGATGGAGGAGAAAGAACGAATCCCTGAAATTACGGAAATTAACAGAAACAGATCAGTCAACTTACGGTTTTCACTTGAATAATTGCGGCTTCAGCAATGTTTTCGCAATGCTGTCGCAATGCAGCTTTTTTTAATTCTTTTCCTTCGGTTTTCAACCCTTTTCTTTCCTATTGTACAAAAGTCTTAATTCGGTTTTCAACCCTTTTCTTTCCTATTGTACAAAAGTCTTAATTTAGCTACCTTCTTCTCATTCTCATATTTAAGCATAGGTTTAGGCTAAATGCTATCAAAAACACCTAAAAGTGTACATCTTCTTAAGCTAAACGGGTCCTAAATAAGTCACTTTCAGAGACTTAACACACCCCCAAACTTAAGGTTTTGCTTGTCCTCAAGCATACTACGGACTTACCTAGGCTGCTGTTTCTTCTTCTTTAACCATCTACTGACTCTCCCATATCCCAATCTATAGCACTGCTGTCCTGTGACACACTTCTAAGCTTAAAACCACCCTCTTATCAAGCTTCCTCTGACTTTGCCTGCCTAACACTCCTTCTGTTTTCATTTACTTCCTACAACTGATCTATTTACTTTTGTCATATCATGCCACTATCCCTAAGGTTTCAAACTCTGCCTAGCTTTACCTCAGACTCAGTACATGCTTCTAGCTTTATTTTTAATGTGTCTAGGATTCCTTAGAGTCATGCCAGTCTTAGTATTAACGGTGACAGTAGTACTTTTAAAGAACAACCTAAACCCTGGCATCACTACATTGGATAAACACTCATCTCCCTAAACAACCCTACGAGTTACAACTTTGTGCTTAGCTAATTGAGGATCAGAGTTCTTTTTAAATAGGACACCTAAGCCACAAAGTTATAACTCCTAGGTATACATTCTTCTTCCCTATTCTTTTCCCTTTTTCTTACTTAGGTGGGGCCTCTCCTTTGGTTGCCTTTTGATGCAATGCCACTTGTGGGTCACACACTTGGCACTGATTATTTAGCAACCTAAGAGAGACCCCCTCTTTATTCTATTTTTCATCATTTTTTTTTCAGTTCATCATTTTTTGTAAAGGAGAAGAAGAATGCTTATGTTTCTAAGGGAGAGAGGAATGTTCCTAGGCCTAGGGTGGCCTCCCCCAAACTTCAACTACTCATTGTCCCCAATGAGTGTCTGAGGTGGCACACCCCCAAACTATCCTAGAAGCATCTAGTCTAAGGTAAAACAAAGAGAATCTAAAAGCCCTAGGTATAGACAGAACATTTAAAAGAAAATATCACCGCAGCAGTAATTAAAAAAACAGACAGTTAAGGGCTTAAAGCTGTGCATGCTGAGCTTTTTAGAGGTCGATTTAAACTATCAAAGGGTGTCCTATGACACTCATCCAGCATGCATTTAGATAAGCTATATAAGGCAGTCATGTGAGCAGGAAAAGATAGAATTTAAACAGATCACAGCCTAGCTAAACAGACAGTCCAAAACATGCTTTTAGTCATGAAAATTGCGGGTACCGCAATTATTTCGCAATTAGATCAGGGCAGTTATAACATTGATTAAGGCCCCTAAGCATGCTTTTTTCAGTCACTCAAGCTTCCTAAAAATAAAACTAAACTATCCTACCTAGTCAGCTAACATCAGACTATACTAAGCAAAAGGAAAAGCATAAAACTAAACATCTAAAACAGATCAAAATTGAACCAAAAACAGCATAATTCACATGGTCCTATCAGAAAGCAGAAAATTGTTTTTTTTTTTTCTAAGGGAACAGCAATACTCCCTTTAGTGCACTTCAAACCAGCACTTAAACTTCTTCATCCTCATCTGGTTGCCGTGGTCGTGGGGGCACCCATGGAGTCAGGAGATTTGTGGGGAAGTCAAGGAAGATGCACCCCAGTTGGTCTGCAACTTCCTTGTCCCTCGCCTGCGCATAAGTGGCCCATTGAGCCATTCTCCTCTGCATATCCATCAGGCAGGCCATGGATAGGGACTGTTCAGCAGCCAGCCTATCCAGTTCAAACTCCATATTCCCCTTCCTTCTCAGCCTCAGGTTAGCAGGCAGCTCCAAGTGGCCCGTGTAGGCCATCTGCTGCTCCGGGCGCTCGGTGGGGACTCCTGCAAGCAAACATAGCTTGGTTATGGTATTAGGGAAAAACAGTGGTCCCTTACCTTTCTTGGCGCATTCAGCAATGGCCGTAGTGATGACTTCTCCCACATTGATCGTGAGACCTCTCATTATCGCATATACCAGTAGCGATCGGCTCTGGTTGATTGTAGTCTCGTGAGTCACAGGGGACAATCTCCTTCGCACGAACGAAAACCAAACAGCTGCCTTAGCCGTGAGGTTGGCACTCATGAGAGTGTGCCTCCCATTGCGTGACACGGTCCAGGAAGCTTCAGGCTGGCCAATGGTGCGAATGGCCTCTTCCAGCACTGCCTCAGTAGGCTCATCAACGATCCGTGCATAATCTGTATGTGTTTGGCCTTTGAGACCATAGGCTTCGTTGATGGCCTTGGCTGAGAAATCCACTTCTACCCCTCTGACCACAGACAGGCCATCCTCAGGGCTGAGCACATTGGCGTAGAAATCATACACCATGCTCGTGTAGGCTGGATTGGGCGGTCTGCAGAATTCCTCCCAGCCATGGTTGATCACTCCTGCGCGCAAGAACTGCGGCAGGTCAGCAGGTCGGTCGAGGAAGCCTTTCTCGTGCAGCAACTCCCTCTTCCTTAACTCAACGCCCCTGGATTCAGCGTCAGATGAAACATACCTCACTGACTGAGGTTCGTCTTCAGGGTAGAGTTTGGCCTTCCCCTTATCTGCTGGCTTGGCTGACTCGGCAGCCTCAACCTTGAGTCGTTTGAGCGAAGGCTCAGTGCTCTCTTTGTCTGCTGAAGGCACCCTCTTGGCCTTCTTCTTCTTCAGTTTCTTGGATCGCCTGGCCTTGACAATCTTGGCCTTCTTCTTCTTCTTGAGCTTAGCCTTGATATTGATCTGCTGGAGGCATGCCCCCAACGTCTCTTCCATGGAATCATCCTGCCGTGCAGGACTATCGGCACTAGCTTCCCTTGCAGGCGAGAAGACCTCGTCTTCACCACCTTCCCCACTGCCCTGAGTGGATTCCTGGTACTCCCCATAGGGGAATTCAGGATCAGGCTGTGGAGGCGTGTGCGAAGGTGTGGCACTCTGCTCTGCTGTAGGCGTCTGCACGGAATTCAGTGGTGAAGACGGCGTCGCAGGGCTCTGTGCAGGCGGTGACGATGAAAGCTCCGGGCTGTGCACTGGTTCAGATGATGAAGGGTTGTGCGCAGGTGAGGCAGACGGCGACGAACTCTTCTTTGGCGACTCGTGGGACGCACGATCCGTTTCTTGACTCTCCACAGAGGGAGTCTTGGCTTTGCTTGGTTCGGCGGCCGTCTCGACACTCCACCGGCGTTTCTTGGGCGTGCCCGCTGGTTCAGAAGGTCCAGCAGGGATCTCAGTGACAACCCTCCACTTCTTCCTACGGATCGGAAGCTTGGGAAGAGGTCCGGCGCGTACAGCCCCAGCATCTGCAAGGGTCAGAAGTGCTTCCCTCGCAGCCGCTTCAGCTGCATCATCGGCCTTCTTCTTGGCTGCGGATCTTTCAGCCCTCGTGGACACCATTGTCGAATCTTGGAGGTTTGGACAGAAGGATCAAAGATGAAGAGAATCTCAGTTTTCTTGGAAATCAGAGAATGAGAGAATCGTATCGATCGAGCGCCTTCTAACGGATATAAAGGCAACGGCTAAATCCCAACGGCTCTATTTTGCGGATCCTGCAATTCCAGCGCAATTCTAGGGATACTTTTTCATCAAAATCTCAAACTTTGCTCGTCCGTATCTTTTATTTGGCTCGATCGTTTTTTGATTTTTAAAGCTGGGATTACTCTCCTTGATTCCCTCTTTCGATTCCCTACAAAAAGAAATAAAAACAATATCAAATACGTAATTAAAATCACACAACAAAACACACAAATGACAACCGGAAAATCGCAAAAAATAAACTAAGGCATAAGCCTTATGTTGACGAGCACAGTAACCACTCGTCCTCTCTCGTTCTCATTGTCACGCTTCAGTCAAAAGGAAGGCCGAGAGAGTCTTCACATCTCCTTCCTCATAGTAATGCTTCAACCTCGCCCCATTGGCCATAAATGGTTGGCCTTGCTGCAAGTTTTTTATCTCTATGGCACCATGAACAAACACATTAGTAATGACAAATGGACCCGACCATCTAGACTTAAGTTTCCCTGGAAATAGTTTCAACCGTGAGTTAAACAACAATACAAGTTGACCCTTCTTAAAGTCCTTAACTCTAAGTCTACTATCGTGCCAAATCTTGGTTTTTTCCTTGTACATCTTAGCATTTTCATAGGCCATATGCCTAAGCTCATCAAGCTCATGTAATTGCAAAGACCTCAGTGTCCCCGCATCTTTTACACAAAAATTTAATTCCTTCATGGCCCAAAATGCTTTGTTTTCTAACTCAAGTGGTAAGTGACAAGCCTTGCCATATACCAGCCTATAAGGGGACATTCCTAGAGGTGTCTTATATGCTGTCCTATAAGCCCAAAGTGCATCCTCAAGCTTGAAGGACCAGTCTTTCCTATTAGGTTTGACTACTTTTTCTAGGATGTTCTTAATTTCCCTATTTGAGATTTCAGCTTGTCCATTTGAGTATGGGTGATAGGGAGTGGCTACTCTATGCCTAATGTTATATTTAGCCAATACTTTTTCCATAGCCTTGTTAATGAAATGTGACCCCTCATCACTAATGATAGCACGAGGTGTCCCAAACCTAGTAAAAATGTGCCTATGCAAGAAGTTGGTGACTTTTTTAGCATCATTATTAGGACATGCTTTGGCTTCTACCCACTTAGACACATAGTCCACTGCTACTAATATGTAAAGGTTACCTGATGATGGAGGGAATGGCCCCATGAAGTCAATGCCCCATACATCAAAGAGCTCTAACTCTAAGATGTAGGTGAGGGGCATCTCATCCTTTCGACTGAGGTTACCTGTTCTTTGGCATTCATCACAGCTGTGGGCATAGTTGTGGGCATCTTTGAAGATCGTTGGCCAATAATAGCCACTCTGAAATACCTTTGCAGCTGTTCTTTGGCCACCAAAGTGTCCACCATAAGGAGATGTGTGACAGTGCTGCAGCACAGACTTCGCTTCAGCAGCTGAAACACACTTCCTTAGCAAGCCATCAGCACAGGTTCTGTAAAGTGTGGGGTCGTCCCAGATGAATTTCCTTGCTTCATGAAGGAACCTCTTCTTCTCTTGTCCTCCCTTGAACACTGGTAATACCTGTGATGCACGGAAGTTAGCAATGTCAGCAAACCAAGGTTCCTCATCGTTATCACGATGAGTCAAAGCAAAGACATGTTCATCAATAAAAGCATCAGAAATTGCGGGGTCCGCAATTTTGTCGCAATTGTGCTGCAATCGAGACAGGTGATCTGCAACCACGTTTTCACATCCTTTCTTGTCCCGAATGTCCAAATCAAATTCCTGCAGCAATAACACCCATCTAATCAACCTAGGCTTTGCATCAGCCTTCCTCATAAGATATTTCAAGGCAGAATGGTCAGTATATACAATTGTCCTAGTGCCTACAATATAGTTTCTGAATTTTTCGCAAGCAAACACTACAGCAAGCATCTCTTTTTCAGTAGTGGTATAATTACATTGAGCCTCATTCAAGGTCTTACTAGCATAATAGACAGGATGTGTTAGCTTGTCAATCTTCTGGCCTAACATCACTCCTACAGCATAGTCACTGGCATCACATAACATCTCAAAGGGCAGATCCCAATTTGGTCCTACTATGATAGGGGCTGTGACTAGTGCTTTCTTAAGGGTGGTCCAAGCTACTACACATTCCTTAGAGAAGATGAAGGGCCTATTTAGCTCTAATAGCTCACACAGAGGCTTGGCTATCTTAGAAAAGTCTTGAATGAACCTTCTGTAGAAGCCAGCATGCCCTAAGAAGCTTCTAATGGCTTTGACATTCTGGGGCTCTACCAACTTCTCTATGATCTCAATTTTGGCTCGGTCAACTTCGACTCCTGCCCTCGACACTCTATGTCCTAAGACAATCCCCTCATCCACCATAAAATGGCATTTTTCCCAATTTAAGACTAGGTTGGTCTCCTCACACCTAGCCAGGACTTGTCCTAGGTTTTCTAGACAGTTTGAAAATGAGTCCCCACAGACTGAGAAGTCATCCATGAATATTTCTATCATGGACTCATCCAACTCAGAGAAGATTGCCATCATGCACCTTTGGAAAGTTGCCGGTGCATTGCATAAGCCAAAAGGCATTCTGCGAAAGGCAAAGGTTCCAAAAGGGCAAGTAAAGGTGGTCTTCTCTTGATCCTTAGGGTCTATAGTTATTTGATTATAGCCTGAATAGCCATCTAAGAAACAATAGTAGGCTCTACCAGCTATTCTGTCTAACATCTGGTCAATGAACGGAAGAGGAAAATGGTCTTTTTTAGTTTCTTTATTTAATTTCCTGTAATCCATACACACTCTCCACCCTGTGACAGTCCTTGTTGGAATCAGTTCGTTGTTCTCATTGACTACCACAGTTATTCCCCCCTTTTTAGGTACACATTGGATGGGGCTCACCCACTGGCTACTAGCTATTGGGAAGATCACTCCTGCATCTAACCATTTTATTATTTCCTTCTTTACTACCTCTTTCATAGAGGGGTTTAGCCTACGCTGGTGATCTACCCTAGGTGTGTGCTCTTCCTCTAGTATAATTTTGTGCATGCAATAAGAAGGGCTAATGCCTCGAATATCAGCAATAGTCCATGCTATAGCCTTCCTATGTTGCTTAAGCAATAAAATCAGTTCAACCTCATGCTTTTCACTTAATTTAGAAGAAATGATAACAGGCAGAGTTTCATTACTTCCTAGATATGCATACTTGAGGTGAGTAGGTAGTGGTTTCAGTTCTAAAACAGGTGGATGCTCAATGGAGGGCTTTAAAGGATTCACAGATCTATCAGTTAAATCTATATTCATACATACATGTTGTGGTTTATCTACAGGCATATCCATTATGTCAGATACATTCAAGTCAGCTATATCTAATTGTACATATTCGTTAGCATGCTTAGTTAATAATACATGCTCCAATTGTTCCTCCATCAAGGAGTCTACTACGTCCATGCTAGCACAGGATTCAAGGTCAGAGGGGTACCTTAAAGCTTTATATACGCTAAACTTCACCTCTTCATCATGAACCCTCATAGTGAGCTCACCTTTTTGGACGTCTATAAGTGCCCTACCTGTGGCTAGAAATGGTCTGCCTAGCAGGATGGGGACCTTCTTGTCTGCCTCATAGTCCAGGACAATGAAATCTGCAAGGAAAATAAATTTGTCAACTTTAACTAGAATATCCTCAATCTTACCTTCAGGGTATGCGATGGATTTGTCTGCTAGTTGTAAAGTGACAGTGGTCGGACGTGCTTCTCCTATTCCCAACTGGCGGAATAGGGACAGGGGCATGAGATTTATGCTGGCGCCCAGGTCACAAAGCGCTCTGCCCACGTGCTTGCCTCCAAGTTCTACAGGTAAGGTGAAGGAACCAGGATCCTTCTCCTTCCTGGGCAGCTTGTTCTGGAGGATGGCACTGCACTCCTCAGTGAGGTTTACTGTTTCAAACTCACCAATTATTTTTTTGTTAGTAATGATGTCCTTCAAAAACTTTACATAAGAAGGCATAGACTGCAAAACTTCTACAAAAGGAATGTTAACATGCACTTGCTTAAGAATTTCTAAGAATTTATTAAAATGAACTTCCTGTTCCTGCTTCTTCTTAAGCCTTCGAGGGTATGGAGGTGGTGGCACATATGCAGGTATGTCAGGGCGCTTTAGGATAGGTGGAGGCCTTGGAATGTCTTCTACCTCCTCAATAATTGGCTCTAGCCTGGCTCCTGATGTCCTAGTTGGTGGTGGACCTTGGTTTGGCAGAGACTCCAGTGGAGCACTAGACTCAGTGTTCTCTACTCTCTTTGGTATGTCTTTTGTGTTGCTCACCAATGGTCTTCCACTCCTAAGTTCAATTGCTTGAACTTGTTCTTTACCATCTCTCCTTGGTACCTCGGTGTCAGCAGGGAGTCTACCTTGGGGCCTACTCTTAAGTTCATTGGCTAATTGGCCTATTTGGTTTTCTAGGCTCCTAGAAGTAGCTTGCTGGCTTTGAAGAGTAGCATCATTCTTAGCTATGTATTCCTTGAGTAGGTTTTCTACAGAAGATCCTACAGGTTGATTGTATGGTTTTTGGTACATTGACTGGTTATGTTGAGGAGTGAAACCAGGTGTTCCACTCGGCCTTGGTTGGTTAGAATTTTGGTTAGCGTTTTGTTGGCCACCCCATGACAGGTTAGGGTGGTTTCTCCAACCAGGGTTATAGGTGTTGGAGTAGGGGTTATTCCTAGGCTGCTGCTGGCTTCCAATGTAGCAGACTGAGGATGGATTCCCAGGGCAGTATTCATATGGGTGCCCTTCCCCACAGAATCCACAGACAAGTGCCTCGCCTTGACTTGGTTGGGTGCCCATTGACATGGCTGTGGCGGTATTGGCACTGGTTTGGAGATTGGCCTGAGCCATTTGCTTAACTAGGTTGGTCAGGGCGTTTATTTGGGTGCTCATGGCGCTTAGAGCATCCTTGTCTTGAGCCCTAGTTGGCTCAACTGGATCATCTGACCACCTACAGTGAGATGCTGAGATCTTCTCCAAGATCTCATAAGCTTCGTTGTAACTCTTGGACAACATGGAACCTCCAGCGGATGAGTTTAGAACTTGTCTGGTGCTGGGGTTGCATCCTTTAAAGAAGACTTCTATTTGGATACACCATGGGATGTCATGGTGTGGACATTTAATGAGAAGGTCTTTGAATCTTGTCCAAGCTTCGTGAAGAGACTCACTTGGAGCTTGTTTGAATTTGATGATATCATCACGAAAGGTCGAATTCCTATCTGGTGGGAAATATTTGACTAGGAATTTTTCTACTAAGTCTGTCCAATTGTGGACAGATCCTGAGGGTAATGAATTTAACCACGTTTTGGCTTTGTCCCTCAAAGAGTAAGGGAACAGATATAGCCTCAGGGCTTCTTGGGAAACTCCAGGAATCAGGAATGTGTCACTAACTCCTAGGAAGTTCCTAAGGTGGTTATGGGGGTCCTCATTTTCTATTCCAAAGAATTGTCCCACAGTGGACAACATTTGGAACATCACTGGCTTTAACTCGAATGAGTTGGCAGTGATTTCAGGACGGATTATGCTGGGGTTCAGTTCCCCAGGCATAGGTACTAGGTACGAAAGGATGGCGCTATCCTTGTCATTCGCTATTTCAATGGGATTGCGAGTGACAGGCACCAGGTTTTGATCTACTCCAGCCATTTCTTCTTGAGTGGATTGCGGAGACTCTGCGGTTTCAGCAATTATTTGAGGTAAGAGGGGTTGTTTAAAGAGACGTTTCTTTGCTCTATTTCTAGCTCTAAGTAATCTCTCGGGCTCAGGGTTGAACTCTAGATCACTACTTGGAGTCTCATTCATAAACTACCCTAAATGGTACCTGAAAAAGAAATGGAAATGGATCAAATTCAATGGAAAATATCTTGGTGTTTCAGACTTAACAAACTTCGTTTTCACTTAAAATAAGTCCCCGGCAGCGGCGCCAAAAACTTGTTGCGTGCTCAATGTGTAAAGATAAATAAGCAAGAAAGTAGAGAGAGCACTCAGAACATGCAAGCATACATGGTCTCACAGCAAGTAGTAAGTATATTTCATTCGTTTTTTCCACAGAGACTTATGTTCAGCTATTCGCGAAGTGGATTTGTTAAGAAAGATGGGGTGGATTTGATGGGGTAAAATTGGTTTTTAATTATCTAATTTTTGCTGAATGTGTAAAGGAATATAACATAAACAAATGCAAGTTGAAATTAGATTCAAAGGACAAGAGATGGAATTGATAAACGAAGAAGAAAACAGCTAAACAGAATGAAAATTTAGCAGAATTGCGGGGACCGGAATGTTTCCGCAATTAAACAGCAGCGAAAGTGTGTAATTGGGTGAGTTAAGGGCTACTAATGACTATCCTATAGGCATTATTATACGATTCTCAAACACTGGATCTACTCTCTATGCATCAAACTCACTCTATCTCGTGTATCGTCCGATTCCATGCTTTAGATTCCTAAGTTTACTCGACTTCAAAGTAAGGTCTTAATCATCTTGTTAAAACAGAAGTGTTTAGTTTGTACTAGGGAAACGCCTATTCCTAGGCCGTTTCTGAAAGAATTTCGGCATGCATAGCGGAAGCATCGTTGGATCTAAGTACTCTTATTTTGTTAATTTAAAAAGAAAAAGCATGTAATTTGAAAATCAAAGACAATAATTTAGAAGTTACCTTTGAAGTTCAAATTCTTCTTGATTCCAAACTCGATCTTCGAACGTAACGGTCACGAACCACCACGAGAGTCTTCCCGACTATTCTCCGGCCTTAGAACGGGATTGTGGGATCCTTTGAGTGACTAATTTAAAAGAGAATTGAAGATGGAATTGGAGAGAATGGTAGAGAAATTGTCTTTACAATTTCTCAAAGTTCATCAAAATTCCAAGAAGAAGTCAATCTCATTAACCCTTTGTATATATAGAAGACTACATGCAAAAACATGCAAAATTGAGTTAACAATAGGATGCCATGTAGAATCCACTCAATTTAGTGGGATTAGTGGCTTGATGTGGGATGAACACTTAGCAAAAAAGTTTGACTCATAAAACCACCAACAAATGGTTTTTCCCACTAACTCAAGAATTGGATTTTTCCACTAACTTAAGAATTGGATTTTTCCACTCACTTTAGTCATCAAAATAACTCTTGACTTTCAAGGTTTAGTGGAGTCAACATTTGACTTTTGACTTTCAAAGTTGTAGTCAATTGTCTTAAATTTGACTTTTGACTAACTTTGATCAAATTAATTCAATTTAAAAATTAATTCAAATAATTAATTTTAAATCAAATTAAATTAATATTAAATAATTAATTAAACAATTTAATTAATTCAAATTTAATATCCAATAAATCCAACACTAATCCCGATCATTCCCCATATACATGATTATGAATCCATATTCATATTTTCGATAATTAAATCTTATTTAAATATCACCATCTCTCTCTATTGTTCAATTCGCAATTGAACGTTATGTCGTTAAATATATCACATATATTTAACGTTAATTCCCTAATTCGAATTCGAACACTTCGAATTCACTCGTCACACTGTTCTAAGGTTTAGTCCGATATGAGCTAGCAGGGGGACCTCATGGACCTACAGATCATGAGCTCCAACGATCCGAGATTAACTGATTAAACTCTTTAACCTAGTTAATCAACATTCGTTAACTATCAGGACATTCCACTATAGCCTAGTAGTTGCATTCTCCTCACTGTAGATATATTTATGTCCACTCGATATAACCATGATTAGTAAGTTGACCCTTCACAGGTTGTTCGTAATTTACGGTCGGGTCAAATATCTGTTTTACCCCCGTAATTACATCTTGCTCCTTAAGTCCCACTGATCCTCTAATGAACAATTGGTTTGTGATCCAATCACTAAACCAATTGGTATGTGATCTAATCACTATACCGAGTCCCTCTCGGGCCAATGAGAAGGTGGGGCCCCTTGTTCAAGACCTGGAGTCAGCACTTAAGGGAACAACCTATCTACTATCCCTAGAGACGGGTAGGAGTGAATTCCATCTTGCACCCTATGTCCCCAGCTATCTATCCGGTCTTACCCCTGAAATGGGAGGCATATTGAGTCGGCGCTGTTGAGCCACTCTCACCCATGCAGATCTAAGGATAATCCCGAATAAACAGGAGTTCATAGTTAGCTCAGGATTAAGGTCAAGTTACCTAGGTCATCGTTTTGAAATAGTCAGTCTTTAAAACAGTAAACAGCGTTATAAAGTAAGAGTGACTTATTTCGCGGTCCGGTCTAATGCAAACTCTTTGCATAGGACGCCCCCATTCACATGTCTCCACATGAACGATTCAGGATCACATCGTTTGTACTAAATACAAAATGGGCCGCATCCAATAGTGTCCCCAAGATAAGGTATCCAGCCTTATCCGTATACTATAGACCGTTTTGGCTATTTACTCGAACTTGATCCACTTTTATGTCTCCACATAAAGTTCAAGTATTCATGTTATAGCCATGGATCTTAGTTTATTGGATTTAGGGTTTTCTAAAATGAAATAAGCAATTCACATATTCAATAATAACTTTATTGAATAAACCTCAATAACACTTTATTGGTAATCAAATATGTTTATCGTTTACAAACCACGAGTTTTAGGACATAAAACCCAACTATTTCCTGATTACCATGAAAGGCTAGCATGATTATATGACTCTGAACTCTTACTCCTTCCAGAGGTTAGGAGTTCTTTGGACAAAATGGATGGCCAATCGAAATTGCCCGTGGGATGAAGCTTACATACAATCAATGTTTCGAAGGCGATCCTACATGCTTGGTTCACGTTTTTTAGCCTATAGTTCTGTCATTAGCATGCCCCTAAGTGACTTAGCTACTCATGGATATATAGAGAACAGAAATGTAAGATGAAACAGACATGCTTAGAAGGGAAATAAACTTAAAACAGCAAGACAAAACCGTAGCAGCAAAAGAAAGAAACTGTGAAATGAACGTTGCGATTTGATTACTTTGAATGTTGAACGAACAAAGAGAAACTTAAAGGCAGTAATTCAAAGACAGACAACAACGAAATGCAGTAACTAAAACACTAAACTAGGAACAACAATGATCAAAACTGGAAATTAGAAGAAGAACGACAGAAAACAGTAAAATGGCGCTTGAAAGCTCCGTTGCAGTCGCCTCGAATGAAGGGGATGAAAGGTCAGCCTTGCTTGGATGAATCCAATCGAGAGAGAAGAAGAATCTCCTCTCCTTCCTATCAGATTATCGATTCCAACAGCTGAGACTCTCACTCCAACAGACGGCAAAGGAAAACAGGGAGAAAAAGTGGACTGTGAGAAGGCTTCTACGCTTTCGGATGATGACTGAACCTCCGACTTTGACCCCCTTTTATAGTAGTTTGCAGGTGCGTTTGGGCCAAGGAGAACCATCAATCTTCAACGTCATATATCAGAATGGATGGAGGAGAAAGAACGAATCCCTGAAATTACGGAAATTAACAGAAACAGATCAGTCAACTTACGGTTTTCACTTGAATAATTGCGGCTTCAGCAATGTTTTCGCAATGCTGTCGCAATGCAGCTTTTTTTCATTCTTTTCCTTCGGTTTTCAACCCTTTTCTTTCCTATTGTACAAAAGTCCTAATTTAGCTACCTTCTTCTCATTCTCATATTTAAGCATAGGTTTAGGCTAAATGCTATCAAAAACACCTAAAAGTGTACATCTTCTTAAGCTAAACGGGTCCTAAATAAGTCACTTTCAGAGACTTAACAGCAAGCACGTGGGCAGAGCTCTTTGTGACCTGGGAGCCAGCATAAATCTCATGCCCCTATCACTATTCCGCCAGCTAGGAATAGGAGAGGCACGTCCAACCACTGTCACCTTACAACTAGCAGACAGATCCGTTGCATACCCTGAAGGTAAGATTGAGGATATTCTTGTAAAGGTTGACAAGTTTATTTTCCTTGCAGATTTCATTATCCTGGATTATGAAGCAGACAAGGAGGTCCCCATCCTGTTAGGTAGACCATTTCTAGCCACAGGTAGGGCACTGATAGATGTCCAAAAAGGTGAGATCACTATGAGGGTTCATGATGAAGAGGTGAAATTTAGTGTTTATAAAGCCTTAAGGTACCCCTCTGACTCTGAATCTTGTGCTAGCATGGACATTGTAGATTCATTAATGGAAGAACAATTGGAGCATGAATTGTTGACTAAGCATGCTAATAACTATGTAGGATTAGAATTAACTGACTTAAACATAGCTGAGATAATGGATATACCTGTAAATAACCCTCAGCATGTTTGTATGAATATTGATTTAACTGAAAAATCTTTGAATCCATTAAAACCATCCATTGAGCATCCACCTGTTTTAGAATTGAAACCTCTTCCCACTCACCTCAAGTATGCATATCTAGGAAGTAATGATACTTTGCCTGTGATTATTTCTTCTAAACTAAGTGAAAAGCATGAGGTTGAACTGATTTTACTACTTAAGCAACATAGGAAGGCTATTGCATGGACCATTGCTGATATCAGAGGCATTAGCCCTTCTTATTGCATGCATAAGATTATATTAGAGGAAGAGCATACACCTAGAGTAGATCACCAACGTAGGCTGAACCCCTCTATGAAAGAGGTAGTTAAAAAGGAAATAATAAAATGGTTAGATGCTGGTGTGATCTTCCCCATAGCTAGTAGCCAGTGGGTGAGCCCTATACAATGTGTACCTAAGAAGGGGGGGATGACTGTGGTAGTCAATGAGAACAATGAACTGATTCCAACCAGGACTATCACAGGGTGGAGAGTTTGCATGGATTATAGGAAACTAAATAAAGAAACCAAAAAAGACCATTTTCCTCTACCATTCATTGACCAGATGCTAGATAGAATAGCGGGTAGAGCCTACTACTGTTTCTTAGACGGTTATTCAGGGTATAATCAGATTACTATAGACCCTAAGGACCAAGAGAAGACTACCTTCACTTGTCCTTTTGGAACTTTTGCCTTTCGCAGAATGCCTTTTGGCTTATGCAATGCACCGGCAACTTTCCAAAGGTGCATGTTGGCAATCTTCTCTGATTTGGATGAGTCCATGATAGAGATATTCATGGATGATTTCTCAGTCTTTGGGGATTCATTTACAAACTGTCTAGAGAACTTAGGACAAGTCCTGGCTAGGTGTGAGGAGACCAACCTAGTCCTAAATTGGGAAAAATGTCACTTCATGGTGGATGAAGGGATTGTCTTAGGTCATAGAGTGTCAAGGGCAGGGGTAGAAGTTGACAGGGCAAAAATTGAAGTAATAGAGAAATTGGTAGAACCCCAAAATGTCAAGGCCATTAGAAGTTTCTTAGGGCATGCTGGTTTCTATAGAAGGTTCATTAAGGACTTTTCTAAGATCTCCAAGCCTTTATGTGAACTTCTAGAGCTAAACAAACCATTCATTTTCTCTAAAGAGTGTGTCTTAGCTTGGAAAACCCTTAAGGAAGCACTAGTCACAGCACCTATTATAGTAGGGCCTAATTGGGATCTTCCCTTTGAGATGTTATGTGATGCCAGTGACTATGCTGTAGGGGTCATGTTAGGACAGAAGATTGACAAGTTAACACACCCTGTATACTATGCTAGTAAGACACTTAATGAGGCACAATGCAACTACACAACCACTGAGAAGGAGATGCTAGCTGTAGTGTTTGCTTGTGAGAAATTTAGGAACTATATTGTAGGCACCAGAACGATTGTGTACACTGACCATTCTGCTTTAAAGTACCTTATGAGGAAGGCTGATGCTAAGCCTAGGTTGATTAGGTGGGTGCTGCTGCTGCAAGAGTTTGATCTAGACATTAGAGATAAGAAAGGATGTGAAAATGTGGTTGCGGATCATCTTTCTAGATTGCAGCATAATTGCGAAAAAATTGCGGAAACCGCAATTTCTGATGCTTTTATTGATGAACATGTCTTTGTATTGACTCATCGTGATAACGATGAGGAACCTTGGTTTGCTGACATTGCTAACTTCCTTGCATCGCAGGTAATACCAACTTTCAAGGGAGGACAAGAGAAGAAGAGGTTCCTTCATGAAGCAAGAAAATTCATATGGGATGACCCCACACTTTACAAAACATGTGCTGACGGCCTGCTAAGGAAGTGTGTTTCAGCTGCTGAGGCAAAGTCTGTGCTGCAGCACTGCCACACAGCTCCTTATGGTGGACACTTTGGTGGCCAAAGAACAGCTGCAAAGGTATTTCAGAGTGGCTACTATTGGCCAACAATCTTCAAGGATGCACACAACTATGCACACAGCTGTGATGAATGCCAAAGGACAGGTAACCTTAGTCGCAAGGATGAAATGCCTCTCACTTACATCTTAGAGTTGGAGCTCTTTGATGTGTGGGGCATTGACTTCATGGGACCATTTCCCCCATCATCAGGTAACCTTTACATATTAGTGGCAGTAGACTATGTATCCAAGTGGGTAGAGGCCATAGCATGTCCCAATAATGATGCCAAAACACTCATAAAATTCTTGCATAGGCACATTTTTACTAGGTTTGGAACACCACGTGCTATCATTAGCGATGAAGGGACACATTTCATTAATAAGGCTATGGAGAGAGTGTTGGCTAAGTATAACATTAGACATAGAGTAGCCACTCCCTATCACCCACACTCGAATGGACAGGCTGAAATTTCAAATAGGGAGATTAAGAATATCCTAGAAAAAGTGGTCAAACCCAACAGAAAGGATTGGGCGTTTAAACTCGAGGATGCACTTTGGGCGTATAGGACTGCCTATAAGACACCCCTAGGTATGTCTCCTTACAGACTTGTGTATGGTAAAGCTTGTCATCTTCCATTCGAGTTAGAAATTAAGGCATTTTGGGCACTAAAAGAGTTGAATTATTGCGTGACCGATGCGGGAACGTTGCGGTCTTTGCAATTACATGAGCTTGATGAGCTTAGGCATATGTCTTATGAAAATGCCAAAATGTATAAGGAAAAGACCAAGATTTGGCACGATAGTAGACTTAGGATTAAGGACTTCAAGAAAGGCCAGCTTGTCTTATTATTTAACTCACGATTGAAATTATTTCCAGGCAAACTTAAGTCTAGATGGTCAGGTCCATTTGTAATTACTAATGTGTTTGTTCATGGTGCCATCGAGATAAAGAACCTGCAGCAAG
This sequence comes from Herpetospermum pedunculosum, assembly GCA_028017165.1. NCBI lineage: Eukaryota > Viridiplantae > Streptophyta > Magnoliopsida > Cucurbitales > Cucurbitaceae > Herpetospermum > Herpetospermum pedunculosum. The sequence continues at coordinate 36,601,135 of CM051527.1, forward strand.
GACAACCATTCATGGTTAATGGTGCAAGGTTGAAGCACTACTATGAGGAAGGAGATGTGAAGACTCTCTCGGCCTTCCTCTTGACTGAAGCGTGAAATTAAGAACGAGAGAGGACGAGTGATTACTGTGCTCGTCCAGACGGGGCTCATGCCTTAGTCTATTTTTTTCAATTTTTCCGATTATCATTTGTGTATATGTTTGTATGATTTTAATTACGAATTTGATGTTGATTTTATTTCTTTTTGTAGGGAATCAATAGAGGGAATCAAGAAGATTAAATCCAGCTAAAAAGATCAAAAAGATATTGGGCCAAATCAAAGATACGGATGAGCAAAGATTGACATTTAAATGCAGAAAATCTCCAACGGTCACTAGAATTGCGCTGGATTTGCAGAATCCGCAAAAATATAGCCGTTGGGATTTTTTTTGGGTTTTCTTTATATTCGTTAGAAGGCGCGTTGATCCGTACGATTCTCCCATCATCTGAACTCCAAGAAAGCTGCTTTTCTCTTCATCTGTGATTCCTCTCTCCAAATCTCCACAATTCGACAATGGTGCTAACAAGAGCCGAACGATCTGCGTCCAAGAAACGGGCTGATGAGGCTCAAACGGCTGCGAGGGAAGCGCTTCTTGCCCTTGCAGACGCTGATGCTGCACGAACTGAACGACTTCCCAAACTTCCGATTCGCAAGAAGAAGTGGAAGGTCGTCACAGAGATACCTGCTGGACCTTCTGAACCAGCAGGCACACCCAAGAAGCGCAAATGGAGTATGGCTGTGGCCGAAGAAGAAAGCAAGAAAAAGACTCCCTCTGTGGAGAGTCAAGAACTAGGCCAGCCATCCCACGAGACAGCCGAGCGCAGCCCTTCACCATCTCCACCGGTTCAAAGCCCGGAGATCTCCTCATCGCCACCAGCGCAGAGCCCTGAGCTGCCTTCATCACCGCAGAGTTCTGCACAGACCCCTACAGCAGAACAAAGCACCACGCCTTCGCACACTTCTCCACGGCCTGACCCTAAATTCCCATATGGGGAGTACCAAGAATCGACGCAGGGCAGTGGGGAAGCTGAGGAAGACGAGGTCTTCTCTCCTTTGAGGGAAGCCAGCCCTGAGAGCCCTGCACAGAAGAATGACTCGATGGACGAGACACTGGGGGATTGCCTCCAGCAGATGACAACAAAGGCACGATTGAGGAAGAAGGAAGCCACGGTTGTCAAGGCCAAACGGCCAAGAACAAAAAAGAAGTCCAAGAAGAAGAAGAAGTCCAGGGCTGCGCCTTCATCCAAGAAGGAAAGTGACGAGCCTTCCCCAAAGAAGCTCAAGATTGAGGCTGCTGAGTCAGCCAGACTAAAAGACAAGGGGAAGGCTAAGCTGTACCCTGAAGATGAGCCTCAGTCAGTGAGGTACGTGTCTTCTGACGCTGAGTCTAGAGGCATTGAGCTGAGGAAAAGGGAGTTGCTGCACGAGAAGGGCTTCCTCGACAGACCTGCTGACCTGCCGCAATTATTGCGCGCCGGAATTACGAATCACGGCTGGGAGGAGTTCTGCAGACCACCCAATCCAGCTTACACAAGCATGGTGTATGACTTCTACGCCAATTTGAGGAATTCTGAGGAGGGGTTGTCTGTGGTCAGGGGAGTAGAAGTGGACTTCTCAGCAAAAGCCATCAACGAAGCCTACGGCCTCAAGGGCCAGAAACATAATGACTATGCAAGGATTGTTGATGAGCCTACTGAAGCAGTCCTGGAAGAGGCCATCCGAATCATTGGCCAGCCTGAAGCATCATGAACCGTGTCGCGCAATGGGAGGCACACTCTCATGAGTGCCAACCTCACAGCTAAGGCGGTTGTCTGGTTTTCCTTCGTGAGAAGGAAGCTGTCCCCCGTGACACATGAGACCACAATCAACCAGAGCAGATCGCTGCTGGTCTATGCAATCATGCGAGGTCTCACCATCAACGTGGGCGAAGTCATTACAGCTGCCATTGCTGACTGCGCCAAGAAAGGTAAGGGTCCATTGTTCTTCCCTAATACTATTACTAAACTATGCTTGCGTGCAGGAGTCCCCACTGAGCGGATGGAACAGCAGATGGCTTACACAGGCCACTTAGAGCTGCCTACCGGCTTGAGGCTGAGAAGGAAAGGGAACATGGAGTTCGAGCTGGATAGATTGGCTGCTGCTCAGTCACTGTCCTTGGCGTGCCGGATGGATTTACAGAAGAAGATGGCTCAATGGGCCACATACGCACAGGCAAGAGACAAGGAAGTCGCTGACCAGCTGGGTTGCCTTTTCCCTGACTTCCCCACGGACCGGCTATCTCCATGGGCGCCTTCAAGATCACGAGGGCCTGATGAGGATGAAGACATCTGAGTTCTAGTTTGAATTGCACTCAAGGGAGTATTGCTGTTCCCTTACAATTAAAAAAAAATCAAGCTGCTTTTTGTGAACCGTGTGACTTATGCTGTTTTTAGTTAGTAATTTGATCTGTTGTAGTTGCTTAGTGTTAAGTTTTTAAATTGTTTAGTGTAGTTTGATGATAGCTGCTTAGGTAGATTAGGTTAGTTTCCTTTTTGTATAGCTTGGATGACTGGAAAAAGCATGTATAGGGGCCTTAATCAATGATATATCTGCCCTGGCTTTATTGCGAAATAATTGCGGAAACCGCAATTTTTATTACTGAATGCCTGTTTTTGACTGTCTGTTTAGTTAGGCTGGTTCTGTGTAAATTCTTTCTTTTGATGCTATCATGACTACCTTATATAGCGTATCTCAAAGCATGCTGGATGAGTGTCATGGGACATCCTTTGATAGTTTAAATTAACCTCTAAAAAGCTCAGCATGCATAGCTTTAAGTCCTTACCTGTCTGTTTTTTTCAAACTTCTGCTGCTGTGATATTTACTTTTAGCATGTTCTGCCTATGCCTAGGACTTTTAGATTCTCTTTGTTTTACCTTAGACTAGATGCTTCTAGGACAGTTTGGGGGTGTGCCACCTCAGAAACTCATTGGGGACAATGAGTAGTTTAAGTTTGGGGGAGGCCACCCTAGGCCTAGGAACATTCCTCTCTCCCTTAAAAACATAAGCATTCTTCTTCTCCTTTACAAAAAATGATGAGCTGAAAAAAAAAAAAAAAATGAAAAACAGAATAAAGAGGGGAGTCTCTCTTAGGTTGCTGAGTAATCAGTGCCAAGTGTGTAACCCACAAGTGGCATTGCATCAAAAGGCAACCAAAGGAAAGGCTCCACCTAAGAAAGAAAAAAGGAAAAAGTAGGGAAGAAGAATGTATACCTAGGAGTTGCAACTTTGTGGCTTAGATGTCCTGTTTAAAGAACTCTGATCCTCAATTAGCTGAGCACAAAGTTGTAGCTTGTAGGGTTGTTTAGGGAGATGAATGTATGTCCAATGTAGTGATGCCAGGGTTTAGGTTGTTCTCTTAAAGCACTACTGTCACTGTTAATACTAAGACTGGCATGACTCTAAGGAATCCTAGGTAGCTCATAGGTAGAAACTAGAAGCATGTACTGAGTCTGGGGTAAAGCTAGGTAGAATTTGAAACCTTAGGGATAGTGGCATGATATGACAAAAGCAAGAAGATCAGTTGTAGGGAGTTAATAAAACAGTAGGAGTATTAGGCATGCGAAGTCAGAAGAAGCTAGATAAGAGGATAGTTTTAAACTTAGGAGTGTGTCACAGGACAGCACTGCTATAGATAGGGATATAGGGGAGTCAGTAAGTGGTTAAAGAAGAGGAAACAGCAGCCTAAGTAAGTCCTTAGTTTGCTCGAGGACGAGCAAAACCTTAAGTTTGGGGGTGTGTTATGTCCCCAAAAGTGACTTATTTAGGACTTATTTAGCTTAGAAAGATGCACACTCTTAGGTGTTTTTGATAGGATTTAGCTTAAACCTATGCTTATTTGTGAGAATTAAAAGAAGGTAGCTAAATTAGGACTTGTGTGCAAAAGGAAAGAAAAGGATTGAAAACCGAAGTAAAAGAATGAAAAAACTACATTGCGACAGCATTGCGGAAACATTGCTGAAACCGCAATGTTTCAAGTGAAAACCGTAAGTTGACCGATCTTTTTCTGTTAATTTCCGTTATTTCAGGAATTCGTTCTTTCTCCTCCATCCATTTTGAAGTACGACGTTGAAGATTGATGGTTCTCCTTGGCCCAAACGCACCTGCAGATTGCTATAAAAGGGGGTCAAAGTCGAGGGTTCAATCATCATCCGGAAAGCGTAGAAGTCTTCTCGCAGCTCCATCTTTTCTCCTGTTTTCATTTGCCGTCTGTGGGTTTGCGAAGCTCAGCTGTTGGAATCGATAATCTGATAGGAAGGAGAGGAGATTTATCTTCTCTCTCGATTGGATTCATCCAAGCAAGGCTGATCTTTCTCATCCTTCAGCCGAGGCGGTTGCGACGAGGCGTTCGAGCTTGTTTTACTGCTTTCTGTCTCTCATTTCTACTTTCCAGCATTGTTTAGTTGTTGTTTCTGTTCTAGTAGCTAGTTTACTGCATTTCGTGGTGTTCTGTCTTTGTGTTATCCACTTTAAGCTTTCTTTTGTTCATTCAAACAATCAAGTAATCAAAAGCAAAATTCAGTATTTCACAGTTTCTTACCTTTGCAGTCTACTGTTTTTCATTACTGTTTTGTCCTTAAATTCCTTCTGAACATGTCTGTTTTATCTTTTATTTCTGTTCTCCCTACATCCATGAGTAACTAAGTCACATAGGGGCATGCTAATGACAACACTATAGGCTAAAAAAACGTGAACCAAGCATGTAGGATAGCTCTCGAAGCATTGATTGTATGTAAGCTTCATCCCACGGGCAATTTCGATTGGCCATCCATTTTGTCCAAAGAACTCCTAACCTCTGGAAGGAGTAAGAGTTCAGAGTCATACACTCATGCTTGCCTTTCAAGGTAGCCAGAAAACGACCTAGGAATAGGCGTTTTCCTAGTACAAACCATAACTTTCTGCTTTAACAAGATGCTTAAGACCTTACTTGGACATGAGTAAACTAAAGAATCTAATGCATGGAATCGGACGATACATGAGATTGAGTGAGTTTGATGCATAGAGAGTTGATCCAATGCTTGAGAATCGTGAGAGAATGCCTATAGAGGAGTCGTTAGTAGCCCTTGTTTCTCCATTTTACACACTTTCGCTGTTAGGAAAATTGCGGTAGAATTGCTGTTTCCGCAATTCTGCTAAGTTTACAATTCTGTTTAGCTGTTTTCTTCTTCATTTATTAATCTCGTCTCTTTTCAATCGAGTTTAACTTTGACTTGCACTTGTTTACGTTGCTACCCTCTACGTATTCAGTAGGAAATAGACAATTTAAAACCAATTCTACCCCATCAAATCCACCCTTTCTTTCTTAACTTTACACTTCACGAGTAGCTTATAATAAATCTCTGTGGGAAAACGAATGAAAAAATACTTACTACTTGCTATAAGATCATGTATGCTTGCATGTTCTAAGTGCTCTCTCTATCTTATTGCTTATTTATTTTAACACATTGAGCACGCAACAACGCTCATAAATTTATGCATGTTATACCGTTAATTAGATTATTTATGCCATTCCTCTTCTAATCGCCAAGGTAACAAGGGTTCGATGATTCCATGGGTAGTACATAAGTATGCTACTCTAGACAGTGTTAGCTAACCCGGGGAAGTAGAGAAATCGAAGTATCGGCTTAGGCTTCCTAGTTTAATGTTCGTCGCAATGCGCCCGTTACTGTTTTGATTAGTTTAGAATTGATCAATCTGAATTAATTAATTGCAATGTTTAGTTAGATTTGACACATCTAGCTAATTTCTATGGGGTCGGTTGCTTAGGTCATCCGGGTAAGTGTTTGTGTGTTTGATTGTGATCTTCCTAAGTATATTTGAATCCCCGTGAGCTAAGTCGCATCAAAGTAATCGCATTAAAATTAGAAGCACATGTACTTAGTTTTAGTTTCTTGTTCTTTTATTTTTCCGTTAGTTTAATTTCTGCACGTTTTTAGTTTAGTTCTCTCTAACCTTCCCCCCGTTTGCCTTCAGTTTTCAATAAAAGCAAATATGAATTAATTAGGAGAATTTAATTTAGGTTCCTGGCGGATCGATTTTGTTACCGCTGATCTACAAGTTACCAGTATTATAAATGTGATTTTGGCGGGACTCGACACCCCGAACATAGTGAACATTCAAAAAGTTCACTACCATTATCCCTACATAGAACTTCTTCACCCATTGTACCCTCTTGATGCCTGGATGAGCACACAATTTGTGTCAGTTGTACATGTTGAGCACCTTGGTGACAAATGCAGGGATAGGGCCAGCTATATCACTGAAGCATTTTTTCCTAAATAGGCTCCTCCGCTTAATTATTTTTCTCTTCTAAATCATGTGTACCTACTTTATGCTTTCGAAAAGGTTGATCGCAAGATTCTTCGTTGGTGACTTTGTTGCCTTAGGCGCAACTGCCTTATTTGAAATTAGGTCAAATTTTTATGTAAGTTTGAATAGTACTCGAGTGTCTAATTAGTTCAAATATTTTATTTCGTGTTTAATAAGTCTTTGAGCTTTTAATTTTGTATTTAATATGTATTTGGCCTATTTAACATTGTTTTTAACATTTTCTTAAAATTCATAATTTTATTGGACACAAAGCCTTACGTTGTGAAACTTTAATGTCCTATTAGAAACAAAATTCAATTGTCAACATGAACGTTACTCAACTAGCCTAATGTATGTACCTGATACCTTGAGAAAGCAATTTATTTTACACTTAATTTAGCTCATTTGTCTTTTAAAGAGAAGGGGGTATGATAGCTCTAATTTAGAGCTATAATTTACTCCTTAATCTCAGCTAATACCGTGCTTAATAATGCTAATTTGCCTTGATTACGGTGACTCACGATCGAGAGCCCGTAAAGTTCGTTAGACGTCGTTCGGGGCTAAGAAGGTCATTTTAGAGCCTCGGGACAAGAGGAGCTTCAAGCATGAAGAAATTGCGAAAATGAGTCATCCAAAGGAAATTTAAATTTCTCAAACCTGAGATCAAGCGTCGAGACGCTGCTCGACGCTGTCCCGAAGCATCTCGACGCTCTGAAGTTTTGTGCGGGCCGAGTTCCGTCTGTAGCGTCTCGACGATACGACGAGTATAAAAAGAAAAAGTTTTGATTTTAGGGTTGTCTTGTCTTGTCTTCTCCGATCCCAATACTGATTTTTGTCGTTTTTTAGTGGTTTTCCACCATTGTTGGATGTTCTTGAAGCTTGGAATGGGATTCGTTGGACTCCCAACCTCCATGGAAGAGTAGAAGGTTAGTATCCGATTAGAGGATGTAAGGATTGGCTAATTAGTTCTTAATTGTAATGTTTAGCTTAACTTTCAAGCACTTTCTTCTTCTAAACTTCATCTTAGTAATATGTATGCATGATGGGCTGATAATCTTGATTGCTTGTGTATTATTCCGTTAATTAGATGAGTGAAGCGATTGCTTCTCCTAATCGCCGAATTAACGCGAGTTTGATTAAACAATTTTCTGCATTGGCTATCCATGTTTGATGTTGTGTTAATTATTCTTGGACTAGAAATCAAATCGGTAGATTAATTTTAGCTATCCGAATTAAATAACCATCACTGCAATTGATCCTTATGGAACGGTCGTCCCCAATTGATCAATTGCCAAGTTTAATTAGAATTGCACCCTTCTAATTAATTGTTTGTGGGTATGTTTATGTCGATGTTTCGATTGAGAATTTCGTGTGTTTGTTCGGTTCTAGCTAATTCCCTTGTTAGTTGGTGGGACGGATTTTGAATATCCTCCCTAAATTCGAGTTGTCGAGACTCGCCAAAATACAATTTATAAGCCTATTATCAATAGCTTTGCAGCCAGTGGTAACAGGGTCGATCCAAGGAGAAGGTTATGACTGAAATTAAATTAATCTTGAAATTAATTAATTGATTGAGTTTTTGTAACGGGGGATGTTTAAGCATGCAAAGTAAGGAATTAAACGCTAACGGAAGAATAAAAGAGAAAGAGAGACGAGTGCACGGTTTGAGGATTTTCGGGATTTATTTGTTAGACATTTTAAGCTTATCATTTAACACAAATCTAAGGCGAGCGGTTTGTAATACACACGGTCGATTACCCGAGAAGCCCCAAGGTAACCGGCTCCATAGAAATTAATTAGACCACACAGTTCTAATTAAACATTATCTAAAATTGCATTAGGGTGATCAGCCCCAAATTGACTCTAGATAGTCACTAGCAAACCGCGACAGACATTCGATCACGTAATCTAATTGCTAACTGGTTGCCCGCAAACGCTGTATGCAACCAACAACCATCATGCATGACTCGATACTCCGGTTTAGTTTTATCATTCTGTGTTACTAGTCGAATAGTGAGAGGCACGACATCGCTACTCTTTAACGTTAACAAAATGCTAGAAAACACGAGTGTCAATCGGCGAAATCTAACACATGCATAGGGTGAAGCAAGAATGATAAATGCATACAAATCAGCCACCAATTTGTAAACTAAGCATGGATTATCAAAGCTAAAAAGTCTAACAACAATCCCTTAAATTTATCCCAAACCGTTCACTTTACCTTAGCCGTCCATGGGACGGATTGTCATCACCGCTCCAAAGAAGGCCGTGGAAGTCATCCCTATCCTATTACAAATTACAAGCTCATAAACCAGCCACAAATGGCGGAGCTAAGGTGAAAATGGGGGAAAAGCCGAGAGGAAGAAGATGAAAAACCGCACAAGAATGGCTGAAAATTGTCATTACAACCCCTTTAAATCGTCGTAGCGTCGAGACGCTAGGGCAGCGTCGCGACGCTACGCCCTAAGTGATCCGCGCGCGCCTCGCGATGGCGTCGAGACGCTAGGGCAGCGTCTCGACGCTGGCCCGATAATTCCTTGCGCGCGCCTCCTCCAAAGCGTCTCGACGCCGCAGCAGGGTCTCGACGCTTCGGCAGCGTCGAGCTAGCGTCTCGACGCTATTGCTCGATGCTAGCTCTCGGGTTTGGGGCTGGAAAAATTGCCTCTCCTAGGCAATTTTGGTCCGTTTCTTCTTGGATCGACTTGCCCTTTCCCGATGCACTCCCGGGGCGTTAAAACTCCGCTTTTAGCTCCGAAACGGGTCCATAGGACGCACGAGCTCTTTGCCGCATTTCTCCTACAAACGAGATTAATTATACAATTAAATGCGGAATTTAGCCATAATTAGGAAGAGAATAATAGCTCCAAAATGGAGTTATCAAACACCCCCAACTTGAATCTTGCTAGTCCTCGAGCAAGGCTAATTAAGAAATTGACTCTAAGGACACGCTTACATGCTACTAACTCAAATCTCCATGCATTTCACAAATTTGAACACAACATAATCATGAAAGCAATTCGTGCATGCATTTACTACGAACATATCAAAAATTAACTATTGCCCCCTAACGTGTGTGTGTGCTAGACAACCAATCCTAAACTCACATAAGCCCAGAAAAACCACATGCAACACAACATCCTGTTTTCCCCCTACTTCTAGCGTTTAAGAACAGTCTAGTACACTTGACTTACACGAGAGAGAGAAGCAAACTAAGAGACCTAAAAAAATTTCTCTTTCCTTTTTCTTTTCACGAGTACTTTGTACTCTTTTATTGAGGTTCTTTGAACCAATCAATTTATTCTCTTTTTCTTTCCAACCTCGAGTTTCCTAACACGTCAAATTCATGCATAAACTTCACGTTTTTAAGGACTAACGCTCACTTCTTAAGTGCACTAATAAGAAGGAGGAGCGCCTCGAGAGAATTTTCTAACCAACATGCTTTTCTATTTTTTTTTTTTTTAGGCTTAGCGTAAGCTAACTCAATTAATCAACCGCTAACTCTCATGCAACAAGCTACCTAAGAGTGCCTTTTGGGGTGACAACGAGAATTAATGCTACATGCAATTGACTAAGCCTACGGAATCTAGGACGAGGTTGCTAAGTGCTCGATAGATGCAAGAGAGCAACAGGAAAAATTTTAAAATTTTTGACATGAACCTAATAAATGCAAAACTCATGCAAAAACTAGATTATGTACGTGCTCAGATTTCCAACATGCATTTCCTAGATTATCATCATTAGAAAGCAGTAAACAGAGTCCCAAGCACTTCAATATTCAAAATAGCACTGCTCAACCGACTACACATGCAAGTCCACGACATCCACCCCCAACTTCAAAAGTTTGCATTGTCCTCAATGTCACTTAGTCAGATACACAAAGTAAGAGGGGAGAAGAAACTACACTTCCCTGACCCTTTGTGAAGTTGGCGAGGGGAAGGAAGCGGCGCGCTCATCATCGAAGCCCAAAATTTTCCTCAACTTCCTCGATTCCTAAAAAAAACAACAACCTAAGTAAGTCTAAATTACACTAAAAAGCAACAAAAAACAGCAACTAAACTAAAACAGAAATAACAGTTCATCGCTCGGGTGCCTCCGAGAAGCGCAGAATTTTTAAAGTCGTTTGCTCGACTGAATTCTCTCCAAAGACTCATCCGTATTCTGATAGTGCGGGGGACGTTCCAGTCTTGTCCTCCTCCACACTACACCTGCGATCAACATCCAAAACTTTTTGCACTCTTCGTGCCTCAAGCACGTGAATATCACATTTGTAAGTGCAAAAAACAACATCAACTTCTATCAAATTCAAATCAGATTTTTTAACCGAGACATGAGAATCATCCCTAAAGCGCGAGGTAAGACTCCCATTCTCATCATACTCAACATATGCAATGTTCTCCACAGATTTCTTTTCAAATAATGAAAATTTGTGCACTGTATCATCAAACTCTAAGGAAATGACACCCTTAAACACATCGATTTTGACCCTAGCGGTCTTAAGAAAAGGGCGTCCTAACAGCATAGAGGACGAAGCATGCAACGATTTTTCATTCATGTCAAGAACCAGAAAATCAGCAGGGAACATCATATCTCCTACCCTAACGAGAACATCCTCGACCTTCCCTCTAGGACATATACTCGACCCGTTAGCTAACTGGACATCCACGTTACACTCATGCAGTTCATTTAAGTTCAGTTCAAGAAATAAAGCATAAGACATAACGTTCACAGAAGCTCCTAAGTCAAGCATGGCATTTTTGACTACTTTACTACCTATCATGCAAGAGATAGTAAAAGTACCTGGGTCGTTGCACTTGGCGAGCAACGTACCTGGGAGGATCGCGGAAACGTTCTCCTTTTTCTTCTCAGTCCCTCTGGACTTCCTCTTCTTCGTGCACCAGCTCTTGAGGAATTTGGCATATTTTTGCACTTGGCTCACTGCCTCAAGGAGCGGGATGTTTACCATCACCTTCTGGAAGGTACGAAGGACCTCCTCATCTTCGGTCTCCAAAGTAGGCTTCGCAAGCCTACTAGGGAAGGGTGCTCTGGCAATATCCTCTTGCACACTAACTTCTTCTTTTTTCTCAATTTTCAGATTCTCGGGAGCAGGCTGGGCGGACTCATTCAGGCTGTCCTTGACTTCCTTCACGGCTCTGAAGGAAAGTGATTTTCCACTCCTTAGCTGGATAGCACTCACGTTCTCACATGAGTTGACCGTGGTTTGGGAAGGAAGCTTCCCAGAGCTCTTGCTCTCGATTTTGCTAATCTACACCGCCATTTGCGTCAGCTGCTTGTTCAAATTTTGCAGCTCGGCTTTGTGGGAGTTAAGCTCTTCTCGAGCTTCTTTCTGGAACTGGCTGGTAGTCGTGACAATGGTCCTGACCATTTCTTCCAATGAGCTAGAGGAGCTCGAGGCTTGAGCTTGGGTGGAAGTGTTAGGCCTATCGTGAGACTGGCCTTGGAAGCGTGGTTGTCCTTCCCTGTTCCCATAGCTGAAGTTGGGGTGATCGCGCCAACCGGGGTTGTAAGTATTCGAATACGGATCATACTTCCTCGGGTTGGAAGCATACCCCCCGATTGTGTTCACCTCCTCCGCCTCGCGGTTTCCTCCAACAATCTTTTTCAACATATTTCCGATTTCGGCCACCTGGGCCCTCATTTCTGTCATCTCGTGGCTCTGGGTCACACCGTGGACTTGCCCCTGCCCTCGAATACCAAACTGCTGTGAGTTGGCTGCCATGTTCGCAATAAGCTGCTTGGCCTCAACTGGGGTCTTGTCGATCAGAGCCCCACCGCTCGCTGCGTCATCCCCTCATAAAAATACTGTATCAGAAGCTGATCGGCAATCTGATGATGTGGGAAGCTTGCGCACAGGCGCCCAAAACGTTCCCAGTACTCGTGCAGAGACTCACCCGCGTCCTGAGTGATCCCATAAATTCTCTTTCTCAGTGTCGTGGCCAAGGACGCAGGGAAGTATTTCTCGAGAAAAACCCTCTTCATGTCCAGCCACGTCGTTATCGAGCCGGAGGGCAGATAATAGAGCCAATCCTTGGCTTTGTCCTTGAGCGTAAAGGGGAATGCCCTCATATTCAGCTGCTCCTCCGTGACTCCCGCGGGCTTCATCCCCGCACAGACGCAGTGAAACTCCATTAAGTGCTTGTTCGCGTCCTCCCCTACATTGCCATGGAAAGAAGGCAATTGGTGAATTAAACCTGACTTTAATTCGAAGTTACCTGCTACCACGGGGTAGTTGATACACAGGGGTTGCAAGTTCAAATCTGGCGCTGCCAGCTGTTTCAGCGTCCTTGGCGCTTCTCCTTGCGCCATCTCTTCAACAAAGAAGGGATTGCCTTCTTCCTCAAACAATCTCTGCCCCTCCCAGGCTTCTCTCCTCAACCGCCGCTCTTCTCTTTCGATCTCAGGTATAAACTGCAATCCACTAATCTCAGAAGAACGGGTCATACACAAACAAAAATTTAAACATACAACTACAAACAGAAAAAAATTTCAGCACACCATCAATCAACCAAATTCAAAGTCAATCATAATTTCAATCAAATTTTGCCTTCTCCCCGGCAACGGCGCCAATTTTGGTGTTACGGATTTTGAATATCCTCCCTAAATTCGAGTTGTCGAGACTCGCCAAAATACAATTTATAAGCCTATTATCAATAGCTTTGCAGCCAGTGGTAACAGGGTCGATCCAAGGAGAAGGTTATGATAAATGCATACAAATCAGCCACCAATTTGTGATTTATTGTAGTTGTCGAGTCTTGTGGAATTCTGAATTGGAGACTCATTAGTTGATCTTTGCATGCTGATTTGATTATGACATTCTGTGAAGTACTTCTGGAATCTTCGTATTTGTGTTTGTGAAGAAGTTGAGCTTATATGCGTTTGTTGAGCCTATTTTTTTTAAAAAAATCTATGTTGCTTCCCGGTATAAATTGAGCACGTAGCACCATATCTTAATTCTGTAGGCTTAGATTGGTCTTACTAGCCTTGAATTATCGTTGTCACCTCGAAAGGCACCCTTAGAGTGGACTTGATGCCTCAGTGTCTGTAATTTTTCATTCGAGTTTTAGCAAAGCTATCTGCGAAAAATAAAAGAGTAATAAAAGCATGTAAATAAATCTCCTGAGGTGTTCCTCTTTCTCGTTGGGTTTTATGTCCTAAAACTCGTGGTTTGTAAACCGAATGTATATTCTATTTTGCAATAAAGTTGTTATTGAGTTTTATTCAGTAAAATTGTTATTGAATAAAGTGAATTGTGTTTACTTTTAACCTAACTCCAATAAACAAAGAACCCATGGCTATAGGTTGTATACTTGAACTTCATGTGTGACATGATTGTGGATCAAGTTCAAGTAAATAGCCAGAACGATTTATAGTATAGGGATAAGGCTGGGTACTTTATCCTGGGGACACTATTGGACGCGGCCCGCTTGGCATAGTACAAACGATGTGATCCGAAATCGTTCATGTGGAGACATGCGAGTGGGGGTGTCCTGTGCAAGGAGTTTTCATAAGACTGAACTGCGAAACAAGTCACTCTTTCTTTATAACTCCGTTTACTGTAAAGACTGACTTTTTCTTATGATGACCTAGGTAACTCGATTTGAATCTTGAGCACGCTATGAACTCCTGTTTATTTGGGCTTATCCTTTGACTTGTATGGGTGAGAGTGGCCCGAGATCGCCGACTCAATAACCCTACCGTCTTGGGGATAAGACCGGGTAGGTAGCTGAGAACATAGTCCTGTGAGATGGAATTCACTCCTACCCGCCTTGAGGGATTAGTAGAGAGGTTGTTTCGTTAAGTGCTGACTCCGGGTCTTGAACTAGGGATCCCACCTTCTCGTTGGCCTGAGAGGGACTTGGTATAGTGATGAGATCACATACCAATCGGTTTGGTGGTTGGACCACAAACCAATAGTTCATTAGAGGATCAGTGGGACTTAAGGAACAAGATGTAATTACGGGGGTAAAACGGTTATTTTGACCCGGCTGTATATACGAACGACGTGTGAAAGATCGACTTACTAATGATGGTTATATCAAGAGGATAGAAATATATCTACGGTGAGGAGAGTGCAACCCTTGGACTTTACTGGAGTCTCCGGGGGTTAACGAATGTTGGTTAGCTTGGCTAAAGAATTTGGTCGGTTAATATCGTATCGTTGGAGCTCATGATCTGTAGGTTCTTTAGGTTCTCCTGGCTAGCACGAATTAAGCCATGTAACAATATGAGAGAAAAATAATTTGAATTTATTCAAATTCATTCTTGGAAGAATGATGGACATATTTAAATATGATTTAAATATGGGATCGGTCTAAAACATGAATAGGGATTCATGTGTGGTGATTCGGTTTAAGAAACCGAGATTAGTCTTATTATTTAATTAATATTTGATATTGAATTAAATAATAATATTAATTAATTAAAAAGTTTAATTAATTAAAATTTATTTTGTTTATTAAAATTAATTATGAATTAATTTTAAAATGACAAAATATTACAAGGGGGATTATCCAAGTTGAGTGGATTTATCCAAGTCAAGTGGATTTATCCAAGTTGAATGGGTTTATCCAAGTTGTGAAGTGGATTGTGAATCACCAATTACATGCATAAACTCATCAATTGTTGAACACTTGTGTGAAGACTAATTCATCCAATTTGAGGTGTCATGTTAAGCAAAGAGTTTGTTGCACGTGAATTGCCTATAAATTGGATGAAGTTCAAATGGTTTGAGGTTGATGAATTTTCAAAGAGTTTGAATATTTGGATGAGCATGAAGAGTTCATGTTACTTGAGAAATTAGAAAGCTAAGTGTTAGATATTTCTCACAAAATCCTCATCACTTTCATCTTCCCATCTTCATATTCCAAACTTTTTCTTTCATAAAGGAGTCTCACCACTCCGTTGCTCGGCCCGAGGATAGCGGGACTACCAGAGGTGGTTCTCGGAGAGTTCGAGAGAAGCTTTGAAGGGTTCGTGAAGAGATTCGAGCATCAGAATAGAAGTCCTTAGAACTACAAGAGGTATGTGTTCTAATTCCGTTTATTTCAAAGCTTTGAGTATGTTTCTTATTTAGCTAAATTGATGAAATTAGAGTGCCAATGATCCGACTCGCTTCCTCTGCGCTACATGCGCTCCATCAATTGGTATCAGAGCATTTTTTGGTCACTCAATTTGCATCAATTTGAGCTCGGTGGGTATTTATTTTAGAAATTATTTTTCTGGGCGTCTAAAGTGTTTTTCCGGTTTTGGCATATTTTTTTGAGCTTTTATTTGTACTTCGTTTTGTAAATGTCCGAGCGTGTATGGGCTTTAATGTGTGTAGAAGAGTCTGTAAAAAATTCGGAGTCATTAGAGTCCATATAGGCTTTCAATTCGAAGACAGAAGCTCGGGTGTCGGAAAAAACAGCTTGCTGTTTTTTTTTCTGCAAAATTCCAGCACAAAATCGGTTCAGCGCAAGGTGGAAGAATGATAACTCCATTTTGGAGCTATTATTCATTCCCTAATTCAAGCTAAATTTCGCATTTAATTGTCTAATTTATCTCGTTTATAGGAGAATTGCGGTGAAGAGCTCATGCGTCCATTGGACTTGTTTCGGAGCTAAGAGCGGTGTTTTAACGCCCCGGGAGTGCATCGGGAAAAGGGCAAGTTGATCCATGAAGAACCGAACCAAAATTGCCTAGGAGAGGCAATTTTCAAGCCCAAACCCGAGAGCAAGCGTCGAGACGCTTGCTCAACGCTGCCGAGCGTCGAGACCCTACCGTGGCGTCGAGACGCTCTGAGGGAGGCGCGTGCAAGAAATTATCGGGCCAGCGTCGAGACGCTCGCCTAGCGTCTCGACGCCATCGCGAGGCGCGCGCTGGATGTTTAGGTCGCAGCGTCGCGACGCTTTCCCAGCGTCTCGACGCTCCGACGGATTTAAATTGGCTGAAGACGATTTTTCAGCAAGCTTTTTCCGAACTTCATCTTCTTCCTCTCGGTTTTTCTTCCATTTTTAGCTTAGCTCCGCCATTTGTGGCATAGTTTTGGAGCTTTTATTTGTAATAGGCTTAGAGATGATGTCCAAGGCCTCCGTTGGAGCGTTTGTGACAATCCGCCCCATGGTCGGCTAAGGTACTGTGAACGGTTTGGGGTGATTTGGGGATTATTTGTTAGGCTTTTTGCACTTTGATAATCTATGCTTATGGTTCTGAATAGGTTTATATAATTGATTGCATTTGTTATTCTTGCTTAAACCCATGCATAAGTTAGATTTCGCCGACGGACAATCGAGTTTTCTATCTTATGTTACTGTTATAGAATAGCGATGTCGTGTGATAGCACTCCAAAAGTGCTAATATTTAGCTCCTAAGTCTTGTAAATTAGAGTAATTATTTGGGCTTAATTGATTTATTTGGTATAATTTAATTGCTAAGGGGTAAATCGGGCATTTGCGATAATTAAGAGCTTAAATGAATATTTTATAATATTTTATTAGTTAGTCGTTTTGAATGATTAAGCTACATTAATTAAATAATCTAATTTTAACTCAAAATTGATTAGTGGCTTGATGGTGCAGGGCCCATTAAGAAAATGGGGGTGCCAAGGCTCAAATCTTGGTTGATGTAGGATTTTCCCAAATTTTTATAAAAGTCCACGGTCAACGGTCAATGGCCAACAGCCCACACGCCCACGGCTCAGACCCGCGCGCGCGCGCGGCCCAGCATGCCTTCAGCCCATGCGCGCGCGCGGCCCAGCACACCTTCAGCCCGCCCGCGACCCGCACGCCCGCTCGCCCCGCGACCCGCCTCAGCGCGCGGCCCATCCGCCCGCGCCCGTTGCGCAGCCCATGCGCGCGCGCGGCCCAGCACGCCTTCAGCCCGCCCGCGACCCGCCTCAGCGCCTGCCGACCCGTCCGCGCGCCCCTGCGCGGCCCAATTGGCCAATTTCGGCCCAAAACTCATTTTTTTAGCTTTTTAAGCGTTTTAACCTAATTTTTCAGCCACCATTCACTTAGGAGAGAGAAATTTCGATATTGAGAGTTGTAGCCTCGGGTTTGGTGATATTTTCATCAATTTTCAAGGTTTTTGGACAATTTTGGATCAATTTTCATCACGTTTGGCTAAGGTAAGTGCTCTAATTCGAGTTTAGGGTTGTCTTGATGCATTAGGGAGGGTTTAGCTTTAAATTTCCAGCTTGTATTTGATAATTTCTTGCATGTTCTTCCTTTGTTTGAATCCCATGAGCATGTATGACTGATTAGGAGTGACGTCCGAGTCCTCACGCATGGTTTACCGTTAAAGGTTATGACGTATAATTGCCTCAATCGCTAGGTAACAAGGGTCTAAGCGTGACTAATTAATTCTAGCCTAAGTGACAGTAGGAGAATAGCATTAATTATCGTTTGCACGATAGACTTAGGGAAAGAATAGAAATCGCGCCAATTGGTCGAGTTCTCGATCAATCGGTTCGTCGCGATATTACCCGTCACTGTTCTTTGATTGATTTAAGCGTAGCTAACTTAGATTAATTAGCGAGCATGTTTAATTGGAATTGCACTTTTCTAATTAATTCTTTGGGATGTTTGCTACGGAAACGAGCAAACATTTCGCGTGCATGAGATTAAATTACAAGCATGATTAGAATCCCTATGATCTAAGCGCATCAAGATAAATCCCGATCCCTCGAATTAGGAGCACGTGTTCCATTTATTTTTCCGCTCTTTACTTTTCGCATTTATTTTTCTGTTAGCTTAATTTTACTTAGTTTAGTTTTAATTAACTCCCCCTTTTATTTTATTTTGAGTTTTAGTTTAAAAGACAAATAGAAATTAATTAGGAGAGATTGATTAAGGTTCCCTGCGGATCGACCCGTTACCACTAGCTGCAAGGCTTAGTAGTTTCGGTAATTATAAATTTTATTTTGGCGGGATTCGACACCCCGAAAATTAGTTGGACATTCAAAAATCCCTCTACCAAAATTGGCGCCGTTGCCGGGGAACCATTTAATTTCTCTTAGTTAAATTTTATTTGTTTAAAAAAAAACCAAAAATATTTTTCTTTGTCTTGTGTCTTCTCGTTTAGCATGGCAGATTATCCATTTGATTATTGGGGACAAGTTTCAAGTTATGAAGGTGAAAGAGCTCCTCCGAATTCTTGCCAAAGAATGTCATTGGAGCAGATGGTTGACAATTTAGTCAACAGCACGCTCCAATTCGAGCAGGGAATGCGCTAGTCTCGTCTAGAGACTGAAGTTGAGTGGCAAGGAATGGAGGAGCAACAAAACCAATTTCCTCATAATTATTGTCGAGGTATGTCACTGGAACAAATGGTTAATGAATTAGTTGATAGCACTCACCAATATTCGCAGGCAATGCACGAGGCTCGGTTAG
Source organism: Herpetospermum pedunculosum (assembly GCA_028017165.1). Lineage (NCBI taxonomy): Eukaryota > Viridiplantae > Streptophyta > Magnoliopsida > Cucurbitales > Cucurbitaceae > Herpetospermum > Herpetospermum pedunculosum. The sequence goes on from CM051527.1 coordinate 36,619,904, forward strand.
AAGCCAAGCTCCGCGAAGCGAATGAGCAAATAAGCCGTTTGCTCAATCCTGCGAAGGAATTGGAGGGTGAGGAAGATCATCCAGTTGAGCATACCACTGCGGAGAGGTTCTTTGAGGAAATACACCCCGATAGTGATGAAGAGATTGAGAATGCTCCGCCATGCGAAGATGTGATCGGTGAGATTAAGGAAGATGTCGAGCCTAGTTCCGATGAGGATGTTCAGGTGATAGAGTATGAGGCTGACAAGCCTCTATCTGTTTTATTTCCTGTTAAATCCTCTATTGATGCATGCTTTCTTCCTTGTTCTCCTAAGTCCGTCGAGTCTTTATTTTCAGTTGAGTTTTATTTTGTTTTATTTCAGTCTGTTGAGTCTTTTATTTTTCCATATATCAAAAATACCAAAAAAATAACAACTCTGTCCGGCTGCCTCCAAAAGTCGAAGAGTTTGCTTCTCTTAGCAGGTTTTGTTGATTCAAGGAACAAGGGGCCGAAGAAGTACGAGAATTTCTATGTACCCTGACAGAGAGGAGGACACGTCGAGCATAACGACGTTAAAAATTTGCGCTTCTTGGGAGGCAACCCATGAGTATTTTGAATTCATGTCTTTACTTTTAGTTTTTATTTTCCTAGCTTAGTTTTTTTTGCTTTCTTTTGTAGGAGTTTTGTGGCTTAGGATCGGAACAGTGGGCGAAGAGTGCACTGCTCCAACCGACAACCTAGCAAAATTCAGGGGAGGTTTTCTGTTCCCTTTTATTTTGTGCGTTTTATCTGCTTAGTCTGAAGTGTGATACATAGAGGACTATGTATCCTTTTAGGTTGGGGGTGGAGAAGTTTGTTGGATTTCTGAAGTTGTTGAGCTGTGGAAATTTTGAATTAGAAGTGCTTTGGTCTGCTGTTGCATGTTGTTCGATGAGGACAATCTATGAAATGCTTTTAAATTCTTCGTATTTACATATCTAGAAAAGCATGAGACTGTATGTGCATTTTGAGCATTTTTCAAAAAAATTTAAAATTTTTCTGTTTCTCCCTTGCATCTATCGAGCACGTAGCATCCTATTATTGGTTCTGTAGGCTTAGAATTGTCTTATGTTGCATGAAATCTTGTTGTCACCCCGAAAGGCACCCCTAGGGAAGGCTTGATGCATGATAGGTTGTATTAAATTAATCGTGTTATAGCAAAGCTATTGCCTAAAAAAAAAAAAGTAAGTAAGTAAGCATGAAAATAAAAACTCTAGAGATGTTCCTCCTTCTTAAAGTGCACATTAAGAAGTGAGCATTAGTCCTTAAAAACGTGAAGCGAAATGAAGCTTGACGTGTTAGGCTCTCTTGGAGAAGCAAAAGAAAAGTAAAACAAAAAAGTGGATCAAAAGAAATAAAGAGTACAAAGTACTCAAGAAAAAGAAAATTTAGGTCTTTTAATTTGTTACTCTCTTGATTGTTGAAAAGCCATAGACTGTTCTTTATTGCTAGAAGTAGGGGGAAAACGAGATGTAGAGTTGCATATGGTTTTTCCGAGTCTATAAGAGCTAGAATAGGTTGGCTAATCACACACGCACGTAGGGGAGTAGCAGTTTAATTTTTGAAATGTTCTCAGCTTATGTATGCAATTGATTGTTTTCTTCTGTTGTAAGTGCCTTGTTTTTTTTAAAGCATTGAGGTTAGAGTCGTTGCATGCAATTTCATTCTTAGGAGCTAGTTTAGAGTTTTCCTTGCTCGAGGACTAGCAAGATTTAGGTTGGGGGTTTTGATAGCACTCCAAAAGTGCTAATATAATATTTAGCTCCTAAGTCTTGTAAATTAGAGTAATTATTTGGGCTTAATTGATTTATTTGGTATAATTTAATTGCTAAGGGGTAAATCGGGCATTTGCGATAATTAAGAGCTTAAATGAATATTTTATAATATTTTATTAGTTAGTCGTTTTGAGTGATTAAGCTACATTAATTAAATAATCTAATTTTAACTCAAAATTGATTAGTGGCTTGATGGTGTCGGGCTTGTTAAGAAAATGGGGGTGCCAAGGCTCAAATCTTGGTTGATGTAGGATTTTCCCACATTTTTATAAAAGTCAACGGTCAACGGTCAATGGTCAACAGCCCAGCACGCCTTCAGCCCGCCTGCCGACCCGTCCGCGCGCCCCTGCGCGGCCCAATTGGCCAAATTCGGCCCAAAACTCATTTTTTAAGCGTTTTAACCTAATTTTTCAGCCACCATTCACTTAGAAGAGAGAAATTTCGATATTGAGAGTTGTAGCCTCGGGTTTGGTGATATTTTCATCAATTTTGGATCAATTTTCATCACGTTTGGCTAAGGTAAGTGCTCTAATTCGAGTTTAGGGTTGTCTTGATGCATTAGGGAGGGTTTAGCTTTAAATTTCCAGCTTGTATTTGATAGTTTCTTGCATGTTCTTCCTTTGTTTGAATCCCATGAGCATGTATGACTGATTAGGAGTGACGTCCGAGTCCTCACGCATGTTTTACCGTTAAAGGTTAGGACGTATAATTGCCTCAATCGCTAGGTAACAAGGGTCTAAGCGTGACTAATTAATTCTAGCCTAAGTGACAGTAGGAGAATAGCATTAATTATCGTTTGCACGATAGACTTAGGGAAAGAATAGAAATCGCGCCAATTGGTCGAGTTCTCGATCAATCGGTTCGTCGCGATATTACCCGTCACTGTTCTTTGATTGATTTAAGCGTAGCTAACTTAGATTAATTAGCGAGCATGTTTAATTGGAATTGCACTTTTCTAATTAATTCTTTGGGATGTTTGCTACGGAAACGAGCAAACATTTCGCGTGCATGAGATTAAATTACAAGCATGATTAGAATCCCTATGATCTAAGCGCATCAAGATAAATCCCGATCCCTCGAATTAGGAGCACGTGTTCCATTTATTTTTCCGCTCTTTACTTTTCGCATTTATTTTTCCGTTAGCTTAATTTTACTTAGTTTAGTTTTAATTAACTCCCCCTTTTATTTTATTTTGAGTTTTAGTTTAAAAGACAAATAGAAATTAATTAGGAGAGATTGATTAAGGTTCCCTGCGGATCGACCCGTTACCACTAGCTGCAAAGCTTAGTAGTTTCGGTAATTATAAATTTTATTTTGGCGGGATTCGACACCCCGAAAATTAGTTGGACATTCAAAAATCCCTCTACCATCGTGCCTCTCACTATTCGCCTAGTAACACAGGATAACAAAAATAAATCGGAGTATCGAGTCATGCATGATAATTGTTGGGTACTTTAGGGTTGCCGGGTAGCCAATTAGCAATTAGAATTCATATTCGAATGTTCGTCGCGGTTAGCTAGTGACTGTTTAGAGTCAATTTGGGGCTGATCACTCTAAAGAGGCTTTAAATAATGTTTAGTTAGGACCTTAGTTCTAATTAATTAATATGGAGCCGGTTACACAAGGGGTTCCCAGGTAACCGACCGCGTGCATGTCAATGTATAGCCTTAGATTTCGAATTAAATGATAAATGTAAGAATGCCTAGCAAGAATCCCGACATCCCCCGAATCGATCACTCTTCATTCTCTTTCTTTTTAATTCTTCTGTTAGCGATTAATTTCTCTTGTTGCATGCTTAAACTCCCCCCTTGTTAAAGAACCCAATTAATCAATTAATTTCTATTTCAAACCTTAATTTCAATCACGTCCTTCTCTGTGGATCGACCCTGTTACCACTAGCTGCAAAGCTTTTGTTAATAGGTATTATAAATTTATTTTGGCAAGCCTCGACAGCTTCATATTTAGGGAGGATATTCAAAATCCGTCACACCAAAGAAACGGTCCGGTTCATTGAAATTCAGACCGGTTCCGGATTCTTCACCCTCTGATGGTTCAGTTCAGCGCTCTTTTTGTCCAGTTCGGGTTGGTTTTGGGCCGGTTTCGAGCTGTTGAAGATGGGTTTGCTGTTTTGATCCGGTTCGGGTTTTGTTGAAGTTTTTGGTGCTGTTTTTTTGGCCGGTTCAAGCAAATTCAAGTTGGTTTGTGGCGGTTCGGAGGGTTCGGAAGCGTCTCAACCTAGTTGATGAATTATTATTGTAATAATTTAGTTGCTTGCTTGCCCGTGATGCCAAAATCGGTCCACTTTAGTGTGTTTAATTAATTATGCATTGTGAATGTATGTTTTAATTAAAGTCTCTTGTATGTGCATAAAGTATGCCATATAGATTTCAAATCCCACCATAGGAAGCATGTTGCATGCATTGAAAGTATAATATAAGTGTTATGTTGAATAGTATGCATGCTTAATTCATGAGAATTAATATAAGTGTTTTATTAATTTATGAATTGGATGTTGCTTGTTTAAAAGTGTAATTGATATAAATGTTATATTAATTATGAAATTAAACATACAACATAGTTGCCTTAGTTGAATATAATTGTTATATTCTTGCTTGGGAGCACGTTATAAAATGATTGTAATGGTTATATTCTAGCTTAGGAAGCATGTTATAGAATGTCTTTGTTTTATAAATCGTTGTAAAATGATATAGACATTTAAAATTTGTAACAAAGATAAATGCATGCTCACTAAGGGTTAAAGAATTCCAATGCGATTAGGAATTCAGTATCGATTTGTTTTAATAGTTAAAATAGGTCGATATCTTGTAAAGCTATGGTTACAAGAGAACTCACCCGGTGAGATCCTGTACTAAGGTTGGAGGTATTTAAGATGACGGTTTACGAATCACCTCCTACCTGGGTATCGATCCGGTACTTGAGTTAAGTTAACCCGACTTTATGAGCATGCACGCGAGAGGTGTAAGTGATGGAGCGCATGTAGCGCAGCGGAAGCGAGTCGGATCATTGGCACTCTAATTTCATCAATTTAGCTAAACAAGAAACATGCTCAAAGCTTTGAAATAAAAGGAATTAGAACACATACCTCTTGTAGTTCTAAGGACTTCTATTCCGATGCTCAAATCTCTTCACGAACCCTTCAAAACTTCTCTCGAACTCACCGAGAACCACCTCCGGTAGTCCCGCTATCCTCGGACCGAGCAACGGAGTGGTGGGACTTCTTTATGAAAGAAAAAGTTTGGAAGATGAAGATGGGAAGATGAAAGTGATGAGGATTTTGTGAGAAATATCTAACACTTAGCTTTCTAATTTCTCAAGTAACATGAACTCTTCATGCTCATCCAAATATTCAAACTCTTTGAAAATTCATCAACCTCAAACCCTTTGAACTTCATCCAACTTATAGGCAATTCACATGCAACAAAATCTTTGCTTAGCATGACACCTCAAATCGGATGGATTAGTCTTCACCCAAGTGTTCCAAAATTGATGAGTTTATATGCATGTTGTTGGTGATTCACAATCCACTTCACAACATGGATAAATCCACTCAACTTGGATAAATACACTTTGACTTGGATAATCTGACTTATAATATTTTGTCATTTTAAAATTAATTCATAATTAATTTTAATAAACAAAATAAATTATAATTAATTAATATTATTATTTAATTCAATATCAAATATTAATTATATAATAAGACTCATCCCGGTTTCTTAAACCGAATCATCACACATGAATCCCTATTCATGTTTTAGACCGATCCCATATTTAAATCATATTTAAATATGTCCATCATTCTTCCAAAACCGAATTTGAATAAATTCAAATTATTTTTCTCTCATATTGTTACACGACTTAATCCGAGCTACCCATGAGAACCTAAAGAACCTACAGATCATGAGTTCCAACGATACGAGATTAACCGACCAAACTCTTTAGCCAAGCTAACAAACATTCGTTAACCCCCAGAGACTCCACTAAAGTCCAAGGGTTGCACTCTCCTCACCGTAGATATATTTCTGTCCTCTTGATATAACCATCATCAGTAAGTTGATCCTTCATAGGTTGTTCGTAATTACAGCTGGGTCAAAATAACCGTTTTACCCCCGTAATTACATCTTGTTCCTTAAGTCCCACTGATCCTCTAATGAACTATTGGTTTGTGGTCCAACCACCAAACCGATTGGTATGTGATCTCATCACTATACCAAGTCCCTCTCGGGCCAATGAGAGGGTGGGATCCCTAGTTCAAGACTCGGAGTCAACACTTAAGGGAACAACCTCTCTACTAATCCCTCAAGGCGGGTAAGAGTGAATTCCTTCTTGCAGGACTATGTTCCCAGCTACCTACTCGGTCTTATCCCCAAGATGATAGGATTATTGAGTCGGTGATCTCGGGCCACTCTCACCCATACAAGTCAAAGGATAAGCCCGAATAGACAGGAGTTCATAGCGTGCTCAGGATTCAGATCGAGTTACCTCGGTCATAATATGAAAAGGTCGGTCTTTACAGTAAACGGAGTTATAAAGAAAGAGTGACTTTATTTCGCGGTTCAGTCTTATGCAAACTCATTGCATAGGACGCCCCCACTCACATGTCTCCACATGAACGATTTCGGATCACATCGTTTGTACTATACAAAGTGGGCCGCGTCCAATAGTGTCCCCAGGATAAGGTACCCAACCTTATCCCTATACTATAGACCGTTCTGGCTATTACTTGAACTTGATCCACAATCATGTCACACATGAAGTTCAAGTATACAACCTATAGCCATGGGTTCTTTGTTTATCGAAGTTAGGTTAAAAGTAAAAACAATTCACTTTATTCAATAACAACTTTACTAAATAAATCTCAATAACAACTTTATTGCAAAATAGAATATACATTCAGTTTACAAACCACGAGTTTTAGGACATAAAAGCCAACAGTATAGTTATAAAGCGTTTATAACCTAGACATCTTAGGTAAAAGTATGTTCTACCTAGACTTAGGTTTTATTGTCTATGCCGGATAATGCCTAAGTAAACGTATACCCAAACCGTTCTAAAATACTTAGTAGTGGTGTTGAGAAGGTATATATGATATATCAATCTCCTCCTACGCTCTCTGTGAAGTTCACACCGTGAGATTTATGCTCGGCCTCATGATGTCAATAGGGCATCTCCAGACGGGTGGTGTTTGCATAAATCAATAGCAAGGTGAATGGAGAAAGTATTTATAGTAAGTGGGAGAAGGAAGTATGTCAATACATCCTGCGGTCTCCTTCATTGGATTGAACCATGAGATTCTCATGTTTCGCCTGCTGGTTGCTCTTAGAGGCACCGTCCATACGGAAGGCCGTTTCATGGGAGTCGGAACATCTCAGTCACCAGAAATGGATAAAGATTACTTAGAGTCATTCCCAACACTGACATTCCATACGGTTGCACTGTTGGGGTGGCCCTAAGAAATCTAAAAATGGTGGGTCACACTTACAAGATTTGCTAAGGAGTTGGTAAATTCTTGACCAAACAGCGATAACTAAGATGTTATAGGAATATGAGTTATTCTGGTATTAACATTTAGTCAAGATTGTCTTGGTTCAATGAAGGAGTGGTTGACTGCCCCACGATAGCAATTATTCTAACTCACTGAAGTATCGTTGCAAATTAATAATGAGTTTATGGGTACATTATTACTTTTTGCTAAATTCTTGATTGGTTGTTAAAAATAGGTTAAGTTCAATTCACTAATAGAATTCATTCTTTTCAGCATGTCTAGCTCTAGTTCATTTATCTAGTTACTAACTTCCGATAAACTGAACGACGATAACTACACGACCTGGAAATCGAACTTGAATACGATTCTTGTTATCGATGATCTTAGGTTTGTCTTAACAAAAGAATGTCTTCCCCCTCCTAGATCGTCTGCAACTCGAAATGTACGAGATGCATTTGACAGGTGGACTAGGGCTAATGATAAAGCCCGAGTCTACATCTTGGCCAGCACATCCGATGTGTTAGCTAAGAAGCATGAGGTAATGGTCTCCGCTAAGGAGATCATGGATTCATTACAGACTATGTTTGGACAACCGTCCTCATCGGTCTATCATGATACCCTCATGGCGAGGAAAGCTGAGAAGAAACAACAAAGTAAATATGATTTACTCTTTGTTGAAACATGTTTAGTGGAACATGATAGTTCTGCCTGGATACTGCAGGAGCCACTAACCATGTTTGTTCTTATTTCCATGAAACTAGTTCCTGGCAGCTGCTTGCTGAAGGTGAGATAACTCTCAGAGTTGGAACATGAGAGGTTGTCTCAGCCAAGGCAGTAGGAGCTGTCAAGTTGTTATATAGAGATAGTTTCATTTTACTTGAAAGAGTATTGTTGGTTCCTAGCTTTAAAAGGAACCTTATATCTATCTCTTGTTTACTTGAACATTTGTATAAAGTATCTTTTGATTTTAAAGAAGCGTTCATTAGCAAAAGAGGTGTACATATATGTTCTGCGAAACTTGAAAACAACTTGTATGTGTTAAGACCAACAAAGGCAAAAGCTATTTTGAACACCGAGATGTTTAAAACAGCTGAGACTCAAACTAAAAGGCAGAAACTTTCTCCAAGTACCTATCTCTGGCACTTGAGACTAGGCCACATTAATCTCAATAGGATTGGGAGATTGGTTAAGAGTGGTCTCCTAAATCAATTAGAGGACAACTCTTTACCACCATGTGAGTATTGTCTTGAGGGCAAGATGACCAAACGATCTTTTTCTGAAAAAGGTCATAGGTCCAAAGAAACTCTAGAGCTTGTACATTCAGACCTTTGTGGTCCGATGAATGTTAAAGCACGGGGAGAGTATGAATATTTCATCAACTTCATTGATGATTATTCTAGGTACGACTATCTTTACCTATTGCATCATAAGTCTGAAGCTCTTGAAAAGTTCAAGGAGTATAAGGCAGAGGTTGAGAACACATTAGGTTAAACGATTAAAACACTCTGATCAGATCGAGGTGGAGAGTATATGGATTTAAGATTCCAGGACTATATGATAGAACATGGAATAGTATCCCAACTCTCAGCACTCGGAACACCATAGCAGAACGGTGTATCCGAGAGGAGATATAGAATCTTGTTAGACATGGTTCGATCTATGATGAGCTATGCTAATCTGCCTAGTTCGTTTTGGGGATATGCAGTAGAGGCTGCTCTATATATTTTGAACGCAGTTCCCTCTAAGAGTGTTTCATAAACACCTTATGAGTTATGGAGAGGGCGTAAAGGTAGTTTACCTCACTTCAGGATTTGGGGGTGTCTGGCACACGTGATAGTGACCAATCCAAAGAAATTGGAACTTCGTTCAAAATTATGCCTATTTGTAGGGTACCCCAAGGAAACGAAAGGTGGTCTATTTTACGATCTTCAACAGGACAAGGTGGTTGTATCGACAAACACTACGTTCTTAGAGGAAGATCACATTAGAGATCATCAACCATCGAGCAAAATTGTTTTGACCGAACTTTCCAAGAAAGCTACAGATGGGTCAACAAGAGTTGTTGATCAGGCTGGTCCTTCTCAAGAGTTGAGAATACCTCGACGTAGTGGGAGGGATGTGAGACAGCCCGACCGCTACATGGGTTTAACGGAAACCCTGGTCGTCATACCTGATGACGACGTTGAGGATCCATTGACCTTTAAACAGGCAATGAATGACATAGACAAAGACCAGTGGCTTAAAGCCATGAACCTCAAAATGGAGTCGATGTACTTCAATAAAGTCTGGGATCTTGTAGAGCAACCTGATGGTGAAAGACCTATCGGTTGCAAGTGGATCTACAAGAGGAAACGAGATCAAGCCGGTAAGGTGAAAACTTTTAAGGCTCGACTTGTGGCAAAGGGTTATTCCCAAAGGGAAGGGGTGGACTATGAAGAAACCTTCTCCCCTGTTGCCATGTTAAAGTCGATTAGAATACTCTTGTCCATTGCCACGTTTTACGATTATGAAATTTGGCAAATGGATGTCAAGACATCCTTTCTGAATGGAAATCTTGAAGAGAGTATTTATATGGCTCAACCAGAGGGGTTCATAGTTCATGGTCAAGAGCAAAAGTTTTGCAAGCTTAATCGATCCATTTATGGATTGAAGCAAGCGTCTAGATCCTGGAATATAAGGTTTGATACTGCGATCAAATCTTATGGCTTTGAACAGAATGTTGACGAACCTTGTGTTTACAAGAAAATAGTCAAATCTGTTGTAGCTTTCTTAGTCTTATATGTAGCTGATATCCTACTCATTGGGAATGATGTAGGGTTCCTGACTGACGTTAAGCAATGGCTAGCGACCCAATTCCAAATGAAAGATTTGGGAGAGGCTCAGTTTGTTCTAGGGATTCAAATCATAAGGAATCGTAAGAACAAAACGCTAGCGTTGTCTCAAGCATCTTATATTGACAAGGTGTTGATACGATATTTGATGCAGAATTCAAAGAAAGGTTAGTTACCTTTCAGGCATGGAATTCAACTGTCGAAGGAACAGTGTCCTAAGACACCTCAAGAAGTTGAGGATATGAGACGAATTCCTTATTCATCAGCAGTCGGTAGTCTGATGTTCGCCATGTTATGTACACGACCCGACATATGCTATGTAGTGGGAATTGTCAGTAGGTATCAGTCCAATCTGGGATATGATCATTGGACTGTCGGTAAACACATCCTCAAGTATCTTCGGAGAACGAGGGACTATGTGCTCGTGTATGGCGCGAAGGATTTGATCCTTACAGGATACACTGACTCTGATTTTCAAACCGATAAGGATTCGAGGAAATCCATATCGGGATCAGTGTTCACTCTTAACGGAGGGGCAATAGTATGGAGGAGTATAAAGCAAGGTTGTATTGCTGACTCCACCATGGAAGTTGAGTATGTTGCGGCTTGCGAAGCTGCGAAAGAGGTTGTATGGCTTAGGAAGTTCTTGACGGATTTGGAAGTTGTTCCAAATATGAATTTGCCTATCACACTTTATTGCGATAATACTGGTGCTGTGGCAAATTCAAGAGAACCAAGAAGCCATAAGTGTGGAAAGCACATTGAGCGAAAATATCATCTCATCAGGGAGATAGTGCATCGAGGAGACGTGATCGTTATGCAGATCGCCTCGGAGCACAATATTGCTGATCCGTTTACAAAGTATCTCACGGCTAAAGTGTTCGAGGGGCACCTAGTGAGTCTAGGACTGCGAGTTGTACAGTAGGATAATGGGAGAAAAGCCATGGATGTATTAGATATTCCAGTTTTTCTCATCCAGCATGTAATACTCCACTAGCGTTTTAGTCCAAGTGAGAGTTTGTTGGGTTTTATGTCCTAAAATCGTGGTTTGTAAACTAAATGTATATTCTATTTTGCAATAAAGTTGTTATTCAGTTTTATTCAGTAAAATTGTTATTGAATAAAGTGAATTGTGTTGACTTTTAACCTAACTCCAATAAACAAAAAACCAATGGCTATAGGTTGTATACTTGAAAGTCATGTGTGACCTGATTGTGAATCAAGTTCAAGTAAATAGCCAAAACGGTCTATAGTATAGGGATAAGGTTGGGTACCTTATCCTGGGGACACTATTGGACGCGGCTCGCTTGGCATAGTACAAACGATGTGAACCGAAATCGTTCATGTGGAGACATGCGAGTGGGGGCGTCCTGTGCAATGAGTTTGCATAAGACTGAACCGCGAAACAAGTCACTTTTTATTTATAACTCCGTTACTGTAAAGACCGACTTTTTCGTATGATGACTTAGGTAACTCGATCTGAATCTTGAGCACGCTATGAACTCCTATTTATTTGAGCTTATCCTTTGACTTGTATGGGTGAGAGTGGCCCGAGATCGCCGACTCTATAAGCCTACCATCTTGGGGATAAGACCGGGTAGGTGGCTGGGAACATAGTTCTGTGAGATGGAATTCACTTCTACCCGCGTTGAGGGATTAGTAGAGAGGTTGTTCCCTTAAGTGCTGAATCTGGGTCTTGAACTAGGGATCCCACCTTCTCATTGGCCCGAGAGGGACTTGGTATAGTGATGAGATCACATACCAATTGGTTTTGTGGTTGGACCACAAACCAATAGTTCATTAGAGGATCAGTGGGACTTAAGAAACAAGAGGTAATTACGGGGGTAAAACAATTATTTTGACCCAACTGTAATAACGAACGACCTGTGAAGGATCGAGTTACTAATGATCGTTATATCAAGAGGACAGAAATATATCTACGGTGAGGAGAGTGCAACCCTTGGACTTTAGTGGAGTCTCTAGGGTTAACGAATGTTGGTTAGCTTGGTTAAAGAGTTTGGCCGGTTAATCTCATATCGTTGGAGCTTATGATCTGTAGGTTCTTTAGGTTCTCCTTGCTAGCTCGGATTAAGCCGTGTAACAATATGAGAGAAAAAGAATTTGAATTTATTCAAATTCATTTTTGGAAGAATGATGAACATATTTAAATATGATTTAAATATGGGATCGGTCTAAAACATGAATAGGGATTCATGTGTGATGATTCGGTTTAAGAAATCGAGATTAGTCTTATTATTTAATTAATATTTGATATTAAATTAAATAATAATATTAATTAATTAAAATTTATTTTGTTTATTAAAATTAATTATAAATTAATTTTAAAATGACAAAATATTACAAGTGGGATTATCCAAGTTGAGTGGATTTAATCAAGTCTAGTGGATTTATCCAAGTTGAGTGGGTTTATCCAAGTTGTGAAGTGGATTGTGAATCACCAACAACATGCATAAACTCATCAATTGTTGAACACTTGTGTGAAGACTAACTCATCCAATTTGAGGTGTCATGCTAAGCAAAAAGTTTGTTGCATGTGAATTGCCTATAAATTGGATGAAGTTCAAATGGTTTGAGGTTGATGAATTTTCAAAGAGTTTGAATATTTGGATGAGCATGAAGAGTTCATGTTACTTGAGAAATTAGAAAGCTAAGTGTTAGATATTTCTCACAAAATCCTCATCACTTTCATCTTCCCATCTTCATCTTCCAAACTTTTTCTTTCATAAAGAAGTCCCACCACTCCGTTGCTCGGTCCGAGGATAGCGGGACTACCGGAGGTGGTTCTCAGAGAGTTCGAGAGAAGTTTTGAAGGGTTCGTGAAGAGATTCGAGCATCGGAATAGAAGTCCTTAGAACTACAAGAGGTATGTGTTCTAATTTCTTTTATTTCAAAGCTTTGAGCATGTTTCTTGTTTAGCTAAATTGATGAAATTAGAGTGCCAATGATCCGACTCGCTTCCGCTGCGCTACATGCGCTCCATCACTTCTTGTGTTGCCTAAAGTAACTAGGGGCGATCGTTGGTAGAGGATTTTTGGGTATATCCACTATTTTTTGGGGTGTAGAATCCCGCCAAAATGAAATTTATAAATACCTCTATTACTAAGCTAACTTGTAGCTAGTGGTAGACGGGTCGATCCGTAGGGAACGTAAATTATTTTCTCTTAATTAATTCCTATTTGCTTTTTAATTAAAACAACAAATTAAACAATAAAGTAAATGGGAGAATTGGGTTACGTAAAAGTAAAGGAAAGCGGTAAAAATAGCTAACGATAAAAAAAAAAAAGTAACCTGTGCTCCTAATTCGAGTGCTCGGGATTTACTTGATGCGTTTAGTTCATCGGGATTCTAATTAGCAAAGTAATTCTATTTCATGCACGCAAAATGTCTTGTCCCAACCGGGTCCAAAGCACCCCAAAGAATTAATTAGAGGCGTCAATTCTAATTAAACATGCTTCTTAATTAATCTAAGGTGATAAGCCATCAATTATTCAGAAAACAGTAACAGGTATAATTGCGACGAATTATTTCTTGAGACTAATTCGATTTCTCTCCTAACCTTGAGCCCACCGTGAAAACGTTAATCAACTCATAACCCCAATGTCACTTGGGCTCGAATTGATTAGCCACAAGCTAGACCCTCGCTACAATGCATTAAAGTTTATCAAGAATTAACGCTTAGCCTACTAACATGCGTAACAATTATGGGTGTCAATCCTAATTAGAAAGGCATGGCATTCGTTCTTTATACAGATTGGAGATGCAAAAAATAAACAACACAATGCTAGAAATGCATACAAAAACCCTCACTAAGCATCAAAGTAAATCCTTAACTCAAATTAGAGCACTTACCTTAGCCAAACGTGTTGAAAATCGATCCAAAATTGTCCAAAACCTTGAAAATTGATGAAAAATAACACCAAACCCGAGGCCAAAACTCTCGTAATCGAAAATTCTCTCTCCTAGATGAATGGTGGCTGAAAAACTAGGTCAAAAGTGCTTAAAAAGCTAAAAAAATGAATTTCGGTCCTAAATTGGCCGTGCATGGGGCGTGCTGGGCCACGCGCGAATGTGGGCCTGCTGCGTGCATAGAGGCTGGGCCGTGGGCCGTGGATGAGTTCCGGTCCTAAATTGGCCGTGCATGGGGCGTGTTGGGCCGCGCGCGAATGTGGGCCTGCTGCGTGCATGGAGGCTGGGCCGTGGGCCGTGTGGGCTGTGGATGTTGACCATTGACCGTTGACTTTTAAAAAATTAAGGGAAAATCTTATATCCACCAAGATTTGAACCTGGCCACTCCCATTGTCTTAATGACCTAAACCATAAAGCCATTAATCAATTTTGAGTTAAAATTAGATTATTTGATTAATGTAGCTTAATCACTCAAAACGACTAATTAATAAAATATTATAAAATATTCATTTAAGCTCTTAATTATCGCAAATGCCCGATTTACCCCTGGTAGATCTACTTTTGGGGTAGTCCAAATTTCGGGTTGTCGAGACCCGTCAAAATACAATTTATAAGCCTATTAACCAAAGCTTTGCAGCTAGTGGTAACAGGGTCGATCCACGGAGAAGGTTATGATTGATGTTAAATTAAACTTGAAATTAATTGATTAATTGGGTTCTTGTAACGGGGGGATGTTTAAGCATGCAAAACAGAGAATTAAACGCTAACGGAGGAATAAAAGAGAGAAAGAAAGACGAGTGCATGGTTTGGGGATTTTCGGGATTTATTTGTTAGACATTCTACACTTATCATTTAAAACAATCCTAAGGCTAGCAGTTTGAAATACACGCGGTCAGTTACCCCGACAAACGCCTAGTGTAACCGGCTCCATAGCAATTAATTAAACCACAAAGTTCTAATTAAATAGTATCTAAAGTTGCATTAGGGTGATCAGCCCCAAATTGACTCTAAATAGTCACTAGCATACCGCGACAGACATTCGATCACATAATCCAATTGCTAAATGGCTACCCGCCAACGCTGTATGTAACCAACAATTATCATGCATGACTCGATACTCCAGTTTAGTTTTATTATTCTGTGTTACTAGTCGAATAGTGAGAGGAACAACATCGCTACTCTTTAACGCTAACATATGCTAGAAAACACGAGTGTCAATCGGCGAAATCTAACATATCCATAGGATGAAGTAAGAATAATAAATGCATACAAATTCAAACACAACATAATCATGAAAGCAATCCGTGCATGCATTTACTACGAACATATCAAAAATTAACTATTGCCCCCTATCGTGTGTGTGTGCTAGACAACCTATCCTAAACCCACATAAGCCCGGAAAAACCACATGCAACACATCATCCTGTTTTCCCCCTACTTCTAGCGTTTAAGAACAGTCTACACTTGACTTACACGAGAGAGAGAAGCAAACTAAGAGACCTAAATATTTTCTCTTTCCTTTTTCTTTTCACGAGTACTTTGTACTCTTTTATTGAGGTTCTTTGAACCCAACAATTTATTCTCTTTTTCTTTCCAACCTCGAGCTGCCTAACACGTCAAATTCATGCATAAATTTCACGTTTTTAAGGACTAACGCTCACTTCTTAGGTGCACCAATAAGAAGGAGGAGCGCCTCGAGAGAATTTTCTAACCAACGTGCTTTTCTACTTTTTATTTTATTTTATTTTAGGCTTAGCGTAAGCTAACTCGATTAATCTACCGCTAACTCTCATGCAACAAGCTACCTAAGAGTGCCTTTCGAGGTGACAACGAGAATTAATGCTACATGCAATTGACTAAGCCTACGGAATCTAAGATGAGGTTGCTAAGTGCTCGATAGATGCAATGGAGCAACAGAAATTTTTTTTTTTTTAATTTTTGACATGAACCTAATAAATGCAAAACTCATGCAAAAACTAGATTATGTACGTGCTCAGATTTCCAATATGTACTTCCTAGATTATCATCACTAGCAAGCAGTAAACAGAGTCCCAAGCACTTCAATATCAAAATAGCACTGCTCAACCGACTACACATGCTTATCCACAAACTCCACCCCCAACTTCAAAAGTTGGCATTGTTCTCAATGCCACTTAGTCAGATACACAAAGTAAAAGGGAAAAAGAAACTACACTTCCCTGACTCTTTGTGAGGCTGACGAAGGAAAGGAAGCGGCGCGCTCATCATTGAAGCCCAAAATTTTCCTCAACTTCCTCGATTCCTAAAAAAAAACAGCAAACTACATAAGTCTAAATTAAACTAAAAACAACAAAAAACAACAACTAAACTAAAACAGAAAAAACATTTCATCGCTCGGGTGCCTCCGAGAAGCGCATAATTTTTAAAGTCGTTTGCTCGACTCAATTCTCTCCAAAGACTCATCCATATTCTGATAGTGTGGGGGACGTTCCAATCTTGTCCTCTTCCACACTACACCTGCACACATCATTCAAAACTTTTTGCACTCTTCGTGCCTCAAGCACGTGAATATCGCATTTGTTAGTGCAAAAAACAGCATCAACTTCTATCAAATTCAAATCAGATTTTGTAACTGAGACATGAGAATCATCCCTCAAGCGCGAGGTAAGACTCCCATTCTCGACATACTCAACACAAGCAATACTCTCCACATTCACAAGCGTTTTCGATGCATTTACAAAAAACTCATTCACCATTCCATCAAATTCTACCGACAAGGCACCCCTATCAACATCAATTTTGACCTTAGCGGTCTTCATAAATGGGCGTCCTAGTAAGATAGAAGAGGAAACATGTGAAGAATTTTCATTCACATTCAGCACGTAGAAATCGCATGGAAACAATAAGTCCTTCACTTTGACTAAAATGTCCTCAATTTTCCCTCACGGATGCGCATAAGATCGATCGGCTAGTTGGACAACTATATTAGACTCAATTAAATCACACAATTCCAGCTCTTTAAACACATCAAAAGACATGACATTAATTGAGGCACCGAGATCTAACATGACATTTTCAATAAGTTTAGTACCGATAGTGCATGGGATAGTAAACATACCAGGATCGATGCACTTCGGTGGAAGAGTACCTTGGAAAATTGCGGAAACAGTTTCTTTCTTTTTCTCATCGCTTTTTCTCGACATTCTCTTGCTTGTGCACCAATTCTTGAGGAACTTTGCATATTTCGGCACTTGGCTTACTTCCTCAAGAAGCGGTATGTTGACCACCACCTTCTGGAAGGTTCTAAAGACCTCCTCGTCTTCGTTCACCAAAGTAGGTGTTGCGTGCTCAATGTTAAAATAAATATGCAATGATAGAGCACTCAGAACATGCAAGCATACATGGTCTTGTAGCAAGTAATAAGTATTTTTTCATTCGATTTCCCACAGAGATTTATTCTTAGTTACTTACGAAGTGAGATGCTAACTTAGAAAAGGTGGTTTAGATGGGGTAGAATTGGGTTTAATGTGTCTAACTAATAAAGAAAGTGCAAGATATGCAAGCATAAACAAGAGCAAGTAAATATATTAACTTGAATGTAGGAGAAAAAGACTTGCGGAGAGAGCAATTAAATAAAATCGCAAAGCAAAAGAAAGCTGGAAAAATGGCTAAGGCAAAAAGTGAAACTGGAAGAATTGCGCAAACAACAATGTTCTCGCAATTCTGCAGCAACGTTTTAAGGGTAAGTTGTGGAAACAAGAGCTACTAACGACTCCTCTATAGGTTTTTTCATACGAATCTTCAACAGTAGATCAACTCATCATGCATCAAACTAACTCATTCTCATGTATCTTCCGATTTCATGCATTAGATCCTTTAGTTTACTCATGTCCAAGTAAGGTCTTAAGCATCTTTTTATAAAAGTGAGTTTAGTGATTTGTACTAGGAAAACGCCTATTCCTAGGTCGTTTTCTGGCTACCATGGAAGGCTAGCATGAATGTACGACTCTGAACTCTTACTCCTTCCAGAGGTTAGGAGTTCTTTGGACAAAATGGATGGCCAATCGAAATTGCCCGTGGGATGAAGCTTACATACATTCAATGCATTCGAAGCTAACCTACATGCTTGATCCACGTATTTCTACCTATGGACTTGTCATTAGCATACCCTTATGTGGTTTAGTTACTCATGGATGAAGATGGAATAGAAAGATTTGAGTACTTAAACATGCTTAACAGAATTTAATGACAGCAAACGAAGAAAGAAAGCATTAAAGAGAATTGCGAAGTAGTCAAATAATTCCTCTATTTCGTGAGATTCAAAGCTTAATGTGCCACGAGTACAAAACAAGAAAGACTAAACGATTGAAGGAGAATTGAATTGCAGTAGCAAACAGAAGTAAAGAGCAGAAGACAGTAAAGAAAATAAGAGACAGAAAGCAGTAGAAAGCAATCTAAAGTGTGTGCGTGAACTCCTCGCTGCAAGCGCCTCGGATGAAGGGCGAAGGTGAGCTTGTTTGGGGATGAATCCAATCAGAAGAGAATAAGGATCTTCTCTTCTTCCTCTCAGATTATCGATGCCAACAGCTGGAACCTTCACGCCAACAAACGGCAGAAGAAATAGGGAAGAAACCGCGTTGAGATGGGAGTTCTACGCTTTTCGAGTGTGTTTCAACCTTCCCTTTTGACCTCCTTTTATAGTGTGCTGTAGGTACGATTGGGCCAAGGAGAACCATCCATTCTAAACGTCGTATTTCTACGTGGCAGCAGGAGAAAGAATGGGCCCCTGAAAGATCGGAACAAAACAGAAATCGGTTAGACAACTTACGGATTTCACTTAAAACATTGCGGTTTTAGCAATGTTTTCGCAATGCTTCCGCAATGTGCAATTTTCAATCCTTTAACTTCGTTTTTGGTTATTTTTCTCTTCTTTTGCATATAAGTCCTAATTTAGCTTCATTCTTCTAATTCTCATATATAATCACAAGTTTGAGCTAAATCCTACCAAAAACACTTAAGAATGTGCAACTTTCTATAGCTAAATAGTCCTAAAATAGTCACTTTTGGAGACGTAACACACCCCCAAACTTAAGGTTTTGCTCGTCCTCGAGCAATATAAGGACTTTACTTGGGCTGCTGTTTATCCTCTCTAACCACTTGCTGACTCCCCTAAATTCACTATCTGTGGCAATGTTGTCCTGTGACACGCTTCTAAGCTTAAAAACTAACTTCTCATTTTGCTTCTTCTGACTTCTCTCGCCTTATACTCCTACTGTTTTATTAACTCCCTACAACTGATCTATCTGCTTCTGTCATTAAGTTCATTGTACAACTATCCCTAAGATTTCAAATTCTACCTAGCTTTACCCTAGACTCAGTACATGCTTCTAATGCTTTTCATTTAGACTACCTAGGATTCCTTAGAGTCATGCCAGTCTTAGTATAAACCAGAAACAGTAGTACATTCATAGAACAACCTAAACCCTGGCATCACTACATTGGATATACATTCATCTCCCTTTATCAAACCTATAAGCTACAACTCTGTGCTTAGCTAATTGAGGATCAGAGTTCTTTTATTGAGGACACCTAAGCACAGAGCTACAACTCATAGGCATACATTCTTCTTCCTTAGTTTTTCCCTTTTTTTTTTCCTTTGGTGGAGCCTCTCCTTTGGTTGCCTTTTGATGCAATGCCACTTGTGGGTTACACACATGGTACTGATTGCTCAGCAACTTCAAGAGAGACACCCCACTTTATTTTCTTTTTTCATTTTATTTTTCAGTTCATCATTTTTTCAAAAGGAGAAGAAGAATGTTTATGTTTAAAAGGGAGAGAGGAATGTTCCTAGGCCTAGGGCTGCCTCCCCCAAACTAAAACTTCTCATTGTCCCCAATGAGAGTCTGAGGTGGCACACCCCCAAACTTATCCTAGAAGCATCTAGTCTAGGGTAAAACAAAGAGAATCTAAAAGTCCTAGGCATAGAATGAACTTTCCTAAAGAAAATACTACAGCAGCAGAAATTTACAAAAACAGTAAAGAAGGGCTTACAAAGATGCATGTTGAACATTTTAAGAGAGCGAATTTAAACTATCAAAGGTGCTCTAAGACACTCATCCAGCATGCTTACAGATAGGTCATATATGGCAGTCACACCAGCAGCAAAAGAACAAAATTTAAACAGAACCAACCTATCAAAACAGTCAGACAATAGCATGTGATAACTAACAAAAATTGCGGAATCCGCAAAGATTTCGCAATGATCCTACAAGGCAGATATATCAGCGAACAAGGCCCCTTTGCATGCTATTTCCAGTCATCTACAAGTACTCAAAAAGGAAACTAAAACATGCTAGCTACTCAGAAACCAACTACCTATACTAAACTATCCTAAACAATCAAAAGAAATTAAAAACAGAACAAGTATTTGATTCAAAATTATCAGTCACCAGTTAACGAAAAGCAGAGTTTTTTTTTTGTAGGGAACATAAATACTCCCTTGTCAATCTGCCTCATATGGATATTCTTCAATGTTTCGAGGCATCACTTTTGCTCCTTTAAGATACTTAAGTCTTGATTTACGGGGTCGGACATTCTGCCTCACCTTGAATTTGTTGATTCTTTCAAAGAGACTGCATGTTATAACATCCCAAGGTTTGTACTTTCTGTGCGTTGGTTTTGTTTCTACAACATTTGCTACAACATAGCTTTGATGCGATGAGACTTCTTTTTCGGGCACATCTCTTTCTAACTCCTTCAGCTGAAGCATTTGTGGTGGTGGTGGCTCAACTCTTTCATTGGTGGAGAAGCTTGCTGCAACATCAGACATTTCAAATTCTTGTTCCTCAAGCAGCGCAATAGTCTCTTTGGCCTCATCCAGCACAATTTCATTTTTCTCAACTTTCACCAACTCCACCATTTCATATGGATATTCCATTGGATCACTCTTCTCAGATTCGAAGGTAACAAAGGATTCATTATCATAAAAATCGAACATCTGAGGGCATGGTGGTAGTGATTTTTCTATAGCAAGTAGATCTTGTAAGTCATTTGTGAGCTGAGCTAATTGCACATCCATTCTCCTCATGGATGCATCATTCCTTTCCATGAATTCTATCCATAGCGCCTCCAGAGCGGGTGATAATTCTTCATTTGGAGTTGGGGCATAATGTTAATAGTCTTCATGTTGGTGGAACTCTTCATAATGAGTAACTTGCCCATGCTCTTCCCAAGAATTATTTGAGAGTTGCCACTGATCATGTTCACACATGTACGAATAATGGTTGTCATAGCTTTGTTGATATTGCCTCTCTTGATAATTCAATGTTAGGCAATTCTCCAAGTTATGATTATCCCCACAATAAGCACATGGCTGATAAAATTCTTCAAACTGTTGTGGGAAAACTCGTCCTCCAATTAAGTTCTGCAGCGTATTCATTTACCTTGTCGTACACGTATGTTTTCCACCTGCAAAGTTTCTCTCTGTGCGAGTTGAGGTTTGGAAACTCATTCATAAACTAGCTTGATAGTACCTGTAAGAGAAATGAAAGAAGATTAGCTCCAATAGATATTAAGTTTTTTTTCTAAATTAACAAACTTCGTGTTCACTAAACAAAATCCCGGGCAGCGGCGCCAAAAACTTGTTGCGTGCTCAATGTTAAAATAAATATGCAATGATAGAGCACTCAGAACATGCAAGCATACATGGTCTTGTAGCAAGTAATAAGTATTTTTTCATTCGATTTCCCACAGAGATTTATTCTTAGTTACTTACGAAGTGAGATGCTAACTTAGAAAAGGTGGTTTAGATGGGGTAGAATTGGGTTTAATGTGTCTAACTAATAAAGAGAGTGCAAGATATGCAAGCATAAACAAGAGCAAGTAAATATATTAACTTGAATGTAGGAGAAAAAGACTTGCGGAGAGAGCAATTAAATAAAATCGCAAAGCAAAAGAAAGCTGGAAAAATGGCTAAGGCAAAAAGTGAAACTGGAAGAATTGCGGAAACAGCAATGTTCTCGCAATTCTGCAGCAACGTTTTAAGGGTAAGTTGTGGAAACAAGAGCTACTAACGACTCCTCTATAGGCTTTTTCATACGAATCTTCAGCAGTAGATCAACTCATCATGCATCAAACTAACTCATTCTCATGTATCTTATGATTTCATGCATTAGATCCTTTAGTTTACTCATGTCCAAGTAAGGTCTTAAGCATCTTTTTATAAAAGTGAGTTTAGTGATTTGTACTAGGAAAACGCCTATTCCTAGGTCGTTTTCTGGCTACCATGGAAGGCTAGCATGAATGTACGACTCTGAACTCTTACTCCTTCCAGAGGTTAGGAGTTCTTTGGACAAAATGGATGGCCAATCGAAATTGCCCGTGGGATGAAGCTTACATACATTCAATGCATTCGAAGCTAACCTACATGCTTGATCCACGTATTTCTACCTATGGACTTGTCATTAGCATACCCTTATGTGGTTTAGTTACTCATTGATGAAGATGGAATAGAAAGATTTGAGTACTTAAACAAGCTTAACAGAATTTAATGACAGCAAACGAAGAAAGAAAGCATTAAAGAGAATTGCGAAGTAGTCAAATAATTCCTCTATTTCGTGAGATTCAAAGCTTAATGTGCCACGAGTACAAAACAAGAAAGACTAAACGATTGAAGGAGAATTGAATTGCAGTAGCAAACAGAAGTAAAGAGCAGAAGACAGTAAAGAAAATAAGAGACAGAAAGCAGTAGAAAGCAATCTAAAGTGTGTGCGTGAACTCCTCGCCGCAAGCGCCTCGGATGAAGGGCGAAGGTGAGCTTGTTTGGGGATGAATCCAATCAGAAGAGAAGAAGGATCTTCTCTTCTTCCTCTCAGATTATCGATGCCAACAGCTGGAACCTTCACGCCAACAAACGGGAGAAGAAATAGGGAAGAAACCGCGTTGAGATGGGAGTTCTACGCTTTTCGAGTGTGTTTCAACCTTCCCTTTTGACCTCATTTTATAGTGTGCTGTAGGTACGATTGGGCCAAGGAGAACCATCCATTCTAAACGTCGTATCTCTACGTGGCAGCAGGAGAAAGAATGGGCCCCTGAAAGATCGGAACAAAACAGAAATCGGTTAGACAACTTACGGATTTCACTTAAAACATTGCGGTTTTAGCAATGTTTTCGCAATGCTGCTGCAATGTGCAATTTTCAATCCTTTAACTTCGTTTTTGGTTATTTTTCTCTCCTTTTGCATATAAGTCCTAATTTAGCTTCATTCTTCTAATTCTCATATATAAGCACAAGTTTGAGCTAAATCCTACCAAAAATACTTAAGAATGTGCAACTTTCTATAGCTAAATAGTCCTAAAATAGTCACTTTTGGAGACGTAACAGTAGGCTTCGCAAGCCTACTAGGGAAGGGTGCTCTTGCAACATTCTCTTGCACATTGACTTCTTTCTCAACTTTCAGCTCATCAAGAGCAGCTGGGGCGGACTCATTCAGGTTGTCCTCTGCTTTCTTCACGGCTCTGGAGGAAAGTGATTTCCGACTCCTCAGCTGGATTGCACTCACTTTCTCACATGAGTTTACCGTGGTTTGGGAAGGAAGCTTCCCAGAGCTCTTGCTCTCTATTTTGCTAATCGACACCGCCATTTGCCTCAGCTGCTTGTTCAAGTTTTGCAGCTCGGCTTTGTGTGAGTTTAGCTTTTCTGGAGCTTCTTTATGAAACTGGTTGGTCGATGTCACGATGGTCCGAACCATCTCTTCTAACGAACTGGAGGAGCTCGAGGCTTGAGCTTGGGTGGAAGTGTTAGGCCTATCATGAGACTGTCCTTGGAAGCGTTGTTGTCCTTCCCTATTCCCATAGCTGAAATTGGGGTGATCGCGCCAACTGGGGTTGTATGTATTCGAATAAGGATCATACTTCCTCGGGTTGGAAGCATATCCCCCGATTGCGTTCACCTCCTCCGCCTCGCGGTTTCCTCCGACAAACTTTTTCAACAGATTTCCAATCTCGGCCACCTGGGCCTTCATCTCTGTCATCTCATGGCTCTGGGTCACACTGTGAACTTGCCCCTGCCCTCGAATACCAAACTGCTGCGAGTTGGCCGCCATGTTTGCAATTAGCTGCTTGGCCTCAACTGGGGTCTTGTCAATAAGAGCCCCACCGCTCGCTGCGTCTATCATCTGCCGATCATGGGGCGTCATGCCCTCATAGAAATACTGGATCAAGAGCTGATCGGCGATCTGATGATGCGGGAAGCTTGCGCACAGGCGCCCAAAGCGTTCCCAGTACTCATGCAGAGACTCACTGTTACGTCTCCAAAAGTGACTATTTTAGGGACTTATTTGCTATAGAATGGTGTACACTCTTAAGCGTTTTTGGTAGAATTTAGCCTAAACATGTGCTTTTATATGAGAATGTCTAGAATGAAGCTAAATTAGGACTTATGTGTAAAAGGAAGGAAAAAGAAGCAAAAACAAAGCTAAAGAGTTGAAATTTCCATATTGCAGAACCATTGCGAAAACATTGTTGTCTCAGCAATGTTTTAAGTGAAAATTGTTAAGTTGTCTAACAGTTTGCCATTTTGTTACGATCTTTCAGCAGGCCATTCTTTCTCCTGCTGCCACGTGGAAGGTCGTCGTTCAGAATGGATGGTTCTCCTTGGCTGAAGACTACCTGCAAAACACTATAAAAGGAGGTCAAAGGGGAAGGACAAACACACACTCGAAGGCGTAGAACTCCCATCTCAACGCAGTCTTTTCTTCCTGTTTTCTCTTCCGTTTGTTGGCGTGAAGGACTCAGCTGTTGGAGTCGATAATCTGAGAGGAAGAAGAGAAGATCTTTCTTCTCTTCTGATTGGATTCATCCAAACAAAGCTCCCCTTCTCCCTTCATCCGAGGCGCTTGCGACGAGGGGCTTTACGCACACATCTACTTGCTCTTTACTGCTTTTTGCTTTCCTTTTCGTTGCTGTCTGTTGTTATTTCCCTTCTGTTTGCTACTACAATTCACTTCGTCTTCTTCTGTTTAGTTCGTATCAGTTTAGAGTTGTTGATTGTTAAGCTTTGAACCTTGTTTAATCGAAGAAGTTTTTGACTAGTTCACAAGTTCTTCATTGCTTTTATTGTTTATGTTCTCTTTTATTTCCACTTCATTACTGCTAAGCATGTCTACACCATCTATTCTTTCCATTCCATCATCATCCATGAGTAACTAAACCACATAAGGGTCTGCTAATGATGAATCTATAGGTAGAAATATGTGAATTCAGCATGTAGGATAGCTTCAAGTGCATTGAATGTATGTGTGCTTCATCCCACGAACAATTTCGATTGGCCATCCATTTTGTCTAAAGAACTCCTAACCTCTGGAAGGAGTAAGAGTTCAGAGTCGTCCATTCATGCCAGCCTTTCATGGTAGCCAGAAAACGACCTAGGAATAGGCGTTTTCCTAGCACAAATCATTAACTTGCTTATATAAATAGATGCTTAAGCCTTACTTGGACATGAGTAAACTAAAGGATCTAATGCATGAAATCGAGAGATACATGAGAATGAGTTAATTTGATGCATGATAAGTTGATCTACTGCTGAAGAATCGTATGAAAAAGCCTATAGAGGAGTCGTTAGTAGCCCTTGTTTCCACACTTCACCCTTAAAACGCTGTTAGTACCATTGCTAGAAAATTGCTGTCTGCGCAATTTTCTTAGTTTAATTTTTGCCTTAGCCATTCTTTTTAGTTTTCTGTTTTGCGATTTTATTGCTAGATAATTGCTTTCTCCGCAATTCTTTTTCCTCTACATTCGAGTTAACCTCTCTACTTGTCTTTGTGTATGCTTGCATATTTCGCACGTTCTTTGATAGTTAGGCACATTACTCCCAATTCTACCCCATTTAAACCACCCTTTCTAACTCAACATCTCACTTTGCTAGTAACTAAGAATAAATCTCTGTGGGAAATCGAATGAAAAAATACTTATTACTTGCTACAAGACCATGTATGCTTGCATGTTCTGAGTGCTCTCACATCGCATTTTAAATTACACATTGAGCACGCAACACTCACCCACGTCCTGAGTGATCCCATAAATTCTCTTTCTCAGTGTCGTGGCCAAGGACGTAGGGAAGTATTTCTCTAGGAAGACCCTCTTCATGTCCTGCCACGTCGTTATCGAGCCGGAGGGCAGATAATAAAGCTAGTCCTTGGCTTTGTCCTTGAGCGTAAAGGGGAATGCCCTCATATTCAACTGCTCCTCCGTCACTCCCGCGGGCTTCATCCCCGCACAGACGCAGTGAAACTCCATTAAGTGCTTGTTCGCGTCCTCCCCTGCATTGCCATGGAAAGAAGGCAACTGGTGAATTAAACCTGACTTTAATTCAAAATTACCTGCTACCACGGGGTAGTTGATGCACAGGGGCTGCAAATTTAAGTCTGGCGCTGCCAGCTGTTTCAGCGTCCTTGGCGCTTCTCCTTGCGCCATCTCGTCAACCAAGAAGGGATCGCCTGAAGGGAATGAACTCTTCATTCCCCGCAGCGGAAGCGTTTGGAATCGATTCTTTGGTTTATTTAGAATTAAACTAAAAATACAAGGTTAAGCATATGTATTACCTTTGAGGAATCATCTTCTTGTGTTCCTTTTTCCACGAGATCTTCCTCGCTATGACTCGAACACGGGATCAAGGCTTGTGGGAGCTCTTTGAAAGAATGAGAGAACAATTCTCTGCCGAGGGTGAATAGTGTGTTTTGGCCAACCCTTTGGCTAAACCTAAATGTCTTATTTATAATAAGGCTTTTAGGAATTAATTTTATTTTATAAAATATATTTTAATATCTAATATATTAAAATATGTATTTTATATTTATTTGAATCTTATTCAAATATTATAAAATTAATCTTTTATAATATACTTTAAACCAATTTGAATCTCATTCAAATAACATGTGTATATAGTTTTTAATATTAATGTATCATATACATAAACTATTTTCTCTAATATTTAATGTATCAAATACAATAAATATATTTTACTCTTCTACATTTAATATATCAAATATATTAAATATTAATTTGAATATTTCAAATTTTTCTTTCAACTAAATTGATCCTTTTAGTGTTACTATGAGCTAGCAAGGGGACCTTATGGACCTACAGATTTATAAGCTCCAATGATACAAAATTAATTAATTAAACTCTTTAATTAATTGACTTTCATTCATTAACTCTAGGTCACTCCACTATAGGCCTAGAGTTGCACTCTTATGCACTGTAGGACAAGTTGTGTCCATGGATATAACCATTACATGCAAGTCGATCCTTCACGAGTTGTTCGTAATTACAGCTGGGTCAAAAGTCCGTTTTACCCCTGTAATTACATCTTACACCTTAAGTACCACTGATTCTCTAATGAATAACTTGTTTATGATCCAACCATAAACCAAGTCCCTCTCGGGCCAGTGAGAGGGTGGGGCCCCATTGTTCAAGTCCCGAAATCAGCACTTAAGGGAACTACTCATCTACTTTCCCTATATGGGAAGAAGTGAATTCCATCTTGTGAAACTTATGTTCCCAACTCCCTATTTGGTCAAGTCCCCAAAATGGTAGGCTTATTGAATCGGCTATAAAGGCCATTCTCACCCATACAAATCAAAGGACGAGCCCTCACAGGCAGGAGTTCATAACTCACTCAGGATTAAGATCGAGTCACATATGATCATCCTGTGAAATACTAATCTTCTCAAATAACGGATTTATAAAGAGAGATTATATATTTCGTGGTCCAGTCTTATACAAACTCATTGTATAGGATACCCCCACTCACATGTCTCTACATGAATGATTTGGATCAAATCATTTGTAACAATTACAAAGTGGGCCGTATCAATAGTGTTACCAGGATAAGGCACCCAACCTTATCCATATACTATAGACCTATTAGGTTATTACTTGAACATGATCCTCCCGTATGTCAACTACATACTGTTGGGTTTTATGTCCTAAAACTCGTGGTTTGTAAACTATTATGTTTGTAAATATTCTATTTAGAATAAAGAGTTATTAGTTTTATTCAGTAAAAGAGTTTACTGGTATAAAGTGAAATGTGTTTAGGTTAACCTATACCAATGACCAACATCCTTGGCTGAATATGAGTACTTGAGCTTCATGTATGACATGATTGTGGATCAGGCTCAAGTAGTCAGTCAAAACGGTCTATAGTATACGGATAAGGCTGGGTACCTTATCCTGGTAACACTATTGGATGCGGCTCACTTTGTATTGTACAAAACGATGTGATCCGAATCGTTTCACATGGAGATGTGCGAGTGAGGGCGTCCTGTGCAAAGAGTTTGCATAAGACCGAACCGCGTATTAAGTCGCTCTCTCTTTATAACTCCGTTTACTGATGAGACCGACTTATACATATTGATGGCCTAGGTAACTCGATCTCAATCCTGAGCTCGCTATGAACTCCTGCTTATTCGATAGTATCCTTTGACTTGCACGGGTGAGAGTGGCCCATTAGCGCCGACTCAATAAGCCTACCATCTTGGGGATAAAGTCGAATAGGTAGCTGGGGACATAGTACAGCAAGATTGGAGTTCACTCCTAACCTGCTCTTCAGGATTAGCAGATAGGTTGTTCCCTTAATAGCTGACTCCGGGGCTTGAACAATTAGCGCGCTCACTCTCATGAGATGAGAGGGTTAATTGATCTGTTGGTTGGACCACAGATCTATTGTTCATTAGAGGTGTCAGTGGTACTTAAGGAACAAGACGTAATGCAGGGGTTAAACGGTTTAAATGACCCAGCTGTGATTACGAACAACCTGTGAAGGGTCGACTTGCCGGTGACGGTTATATCAGAGGACATAATATATCTACAGTGAGGAGAGTGCAACCCTCGGACTATAGTGGAGTCTCCGGGGGTTAACGAAAGTTGATTGATTCGGGTTAAAAGAGTTTTAACCGGATAATCTCGTATCGTTGGAGCTCATGATCTGTAGGTCCTTTAGGTTCTCCTGGCTAGCTCGGATAACGTCGTGCAACAGTATAAAAGAAAAGAAAAAGAGAAAAAAAAAAGAATTTGAATTGTTCAAATTCGGTTTGTTGAAGAAGGATAGACATATTTAAATGTGATTTAAATATGGGATTGGCCTATAACATGAATAGGATTCATGTGTAAAAAGTCGGTTTTTTGGAAAATCGAGTTTAATCATATTATTTAATTAATACTGGATATATAATTAAATAATAATTATTAATTAAAATGTTTAATTAATAATTATATATATATTTTTATTTATTAAAAAGTTTAATAAATAAAATTATTATTATTATTTTTAATAATAATAATTAAATATATATATATGTGTCTTGCATGCAGCAAGACACATATATATATATTTTGTTTTAAATGATATATATATATGGGAGATTGGCAAATGGGCTAAAAAAAAAGGAGGAGAAACAATTGAAAGTGTTTCAATTGAAAACAAACATGGGTATACGTTTTTGGCTTTAAAAAGTTCTTTCAATTTGTTGAAAGTACATCACAGAAGCCTCCCCCTGCCATCTATTTCTTCTTCTTCTTCTTCTCTTTCTTTTCTTTTTCGTTTCTTTTCTATTCGGAGTCCCACAATTCCGTTGCACGGCGCCGAGGATAGCGGGACTACCTGGGGTGGTCCTCGCAGCGTTCGTGAGAAGAGTCCGGAAGAAGTTCGTGACGAGGAACGTGCGGCGGAGCTTGAAGAAATTGGAACTACAAGGGTATGTATTCTAATTTCTTAATTCCGTCTTTTGAGCATGTTTACTATTTGTTAAATTGATGAAATTAGAGTATCATCGGTCCGAAATCGCGTTCCGCTGCGCATGTCGCTCCATCAATTGGTATCAGAGCGATTTTGTGATTAACTCAATTTGCATCAATTTAAGTTGGTGGGTATTTTAATTTAGAAATTGTTTCTGAATGGTCGTCTAAAGTGAAAATCGATTTTGGCATCGTTTCTTTCGAATTTCATAATTTGTAATTGCCCGAGAATGTATGGGCGTTAATGCGTGCTGAAAAAGTTTGTATTTTTAGAGTCATTAGAGTCCATATAGGTTTCTTTGTGAAAGAAGCTTGAGTTTGGAACGCGCCGAATTGTTCGGTAGAAGTTCAAACTCGTTCTAGGCATTACGAGGAGAAATTCGAAGAGAAATTGGCCGAAGCGTTCGGGGAAGCAAGCTGGTCAAAAGCGGTGCGAAGAGTTCGAAGTCGGCTCAAGACTTAGCTTGTTGTTCAAGCTTGTAATAAATTAGTTATTGCTTGCTAAATGCCAAAATCGATCCACTTTAGTGTGTTTAATTAATTATGCATTGTGAATGTATGTTTTAATTGAAATCCATATTTGTATGTGCATAACGTATGCCATATAGATTTAAAATCCCACCGTAGGAAGCATGCTCCATGCATAGTAAATATGTTATAAGTGTTATAATATATAGTATGCATATTTAGGAATTCATGAGAATTAATATAAAAGTTATATTAATTCATGAATTGAATGTTGTTAGTTTAATAGAGAAATTGGTATAAGCGTTATATTAATTATGAAATTGAA
Source organism: Herpetospermum pedunculosum (assembly GCA_028017165.1). Classification (NCBI taxonomy): domain Eukaryota; kingdom Viridiplantae; phylum Streptophyta; class Magnoliopsida; order Cucurbitales; family Cucurbitaceae; genus Herpetospermum; species Herpetospermum pedunculosum. The sequence continues at coordinate 36,650,528 of CM051527.1, forward strand.
CTTACAACATTGGTTATCCTAGTTTTATGCATATTGTATATTATAAGTGTTGTAATGTATATGCATGTTTAATTCATGAGTATTAATATAAGAGTTATATTAATTCATGAATTTGATGTTGTTTACTTAATAGAATAATTAATATAAGTGTTATATTAATTATGAAATTAAAACATCCAACATTAGTTTTATGCATATTGTATGTTATAATTGTTATAATGTATAGGATGCATGCTTAATTCATTTAAAATTGATATAAGTGTTATATTAATTTATGAATTAGGAGTTGTATGTTTAAAGAGCATAATCGATATAAGTGTTATATTGATTATGAAGTTAAATATTCAACTTGTCATGCCTTAGCGAATGTATGTTTGAGAAGCATATAGAAGTTTGTTATTATAGAAAGTCTAGTTTTTGCAATCGTTGTAAAAATGACTTAGACTTTTAAAATATATAACAAAGATAAGTGGCATGTTCATTTAGGGTTAAATGAGTCGATCAGGTTCATTAGATGAATAGGTCGAAATCTCGTAAATGCTAAGGTTATGAGAAACTCACCCGGTGAAATCTTGTCTAAGGTTGGAGGTAATTGAATTGACGGAACACCTCCTACCTGGGGACGATCCGGTAATTGAGTAAAGTTAACCAGGCTTTATGAGCGTGCTTGAGAGGTGTGAGGTTAATTAAATCTGTTAATAACCTAGACTTCTCAGGTAAATAGTTTGCCTAGACTTAAGGTTTTATTTACTTAGCCAGATAAAACCTGAGTATTTACCCTAAAATTACCGTTTACGATGCTTAGTAGATGTGTTGAGAAGGAATATATGATATATCCCTCTCCTGCTACGCACTCCCTAAAGTTCACAACGTGAGAATTTTGCTTGGCCTCATGATGCCATATGGGGCATCTCCAGACGGGTGGTGTTTGCAACTTTCAATAGCAAGGTGAATGGAGTAAGTGTCTATAGTAAGTGGGAGAAGGAAGTGCGTCGGTGCTTCCTGTGGTCTCCTCCGTTGGATTGAACCGTGAGATTCCCATGTTCCGCCTGCAGGCTGCCCTAGGGGCACCATCCAAACGGAGGGCTGGGCATGGGAGATCGAACACCTCAGTCACCATTTATGGATAAAGAAACATAGGGCCATTCCCAACACTGACATTCCATACGGTTGCTATGTTGGGGCCGTTCTGTGCGTTCTAAAAACGAAGGGTCACACTTACGGGATTTGCTAAGGAGTTAGTAAATTCAGACCAAAAACGATAACTAAGATGCTATAGGAATATGAGTTATTCTGGTGATAGCATTTAGTCAAGAATGTCTTGATTTAGTAAAGGAGTGCTCACCTACCCTACGGTAGGGACCATTCTGACTTACTAAAGTATCGTAGTTAGTAAATAAAAAGTTTGGGTACTTTATTTACTTCTAAATTTTTCTTAATTGGTTTAAATAGGTTAAAACCGTTTCACTAATAGATTTACATTCTTTTTCGGCATGTCGAGCTCATTTTATTCAGTTGTTAGCTCACGACAAATTAACCGAACAGAATTACGGAACCTGGAAGTCGAACCTGAATACGATTCTGGTTCTGGACGACCTGAGGTTTGTCTTAACGAAGGAATGTCCTTCAGCTGCTGGCTCGAGTGCATCTCAAAGTGTTCGAGATGCATACGATCGATGGATTATGGTTATTGATAAAGCCCAAATTTATATCTTGGCAAGCATATTTGATGCCTTGTGCAAGTAGTATGAGGTTATGATTTCCGTAAAGGAAATCATGTCTTCATTACAAGCAATGGTGGACACTCGTCCTCATCACTTCGTAATGAAGTCCTCAAGTTCGTTTATAACTCTCGCATAGTGGAGGATACCTTTGTTAGGGAGCTTGTCCTTAACATAATGGTCCACTTGAATGCGGCAGAAGTAAACGTTGCTACCATCGTCATTTCAGACTTATCAGTTCCTGTACACTTCCAAAGGAATAGAGAAGGAGGCAAATGTTGTCACTTCGACGAAGTTTCTTAAGAGGTCGGCGTCAGGGAGTAAGCCTAAGTCTGCTTCTCTGAGTAATGAGATTATTCAGAAGAAGAAGAGTAACAGGAGGAAGGGCAAAGCCCCTACTGTTCGCAAAGTGAAGTCTTCAGACAAAGGAAAATGTTTCCATTGTAATGAAGATGGGTGTTGGAAGCGTAACTGCTCCAAATACTTTGCTGAGAAACAGGCTAAGAAAGAACGACAAGATAAATGTGATTTATTTGTCAAAACAAGTTTAGTGGATATGAATTTCATACCTGGATGTCTTCAGGAACCACTATTCGTGTTTGTTTTTCTACAGGAAACTAGTTCCTGACAGTCGTTTTCTCGCTGTGAGATATGGAGATATCGTTGCAGCTGGACTAGTGGGAGTCTTTGTAGTTGTTGTATAGAGATAATAACATTTGTTATATGTAATTATTGTCTATATTTCTGGTTTAAACCGAACACTTGTATATTATATCTTTTGATTTTATAAATGAACAGTTCATTTAGCAAAAGATATATACTGATGTGTTCTATTAAACTCGAAAACAACTAGCATGTTAAGACTCACAGTGTAACGAAAGCTATTGTAGATATCAACAAAGGTTGTTGATCAAACTAGAGTTTCTCAACCGTTGAGAAAGCCTCAATGCAGTGGGAGGGTTGTGGGACAACTCGATCCGCTGTACTGGCTTGTCTTTAACTCAAAGTTCTCATACTTGATGATAACATTGAGGATTCGTTGTCTTTAATTAGGCAATGGGTCACATAGACAAGGTCATATGGCTCAAAGCCACAAATCTATGGATGGTATTGAGACCAAGCCACTAAGGTGAAAACCTTTATGGCTTGACTTTGGTAATGGGATTGTCCCGAAGAGAAAGGGTTTATTGTGTATACTCTTTTTCTCTTGTTGCTAGACGTAAGTTAAATAGATGACTCTTATCCACTACCATGTTCTATCTTTATAGAATTTGGCAAGTGGATGTCAAGATAGCTTTTCTGCAGAATTGTTATCTTGATTGAGTATCTATAAGTCTCAACCAGATAGATTAATAATTCGAGGACAAAGAGAAAATGGTTTGCGAGCCTATTCGATTCATTTATGAATTAGAATAAGCATCTTTATCCTGAATTGTAAGGTTTGATATGGTGATCAAACCTTATGGCTTTGAACAGAAGTTTGAACGAAAGTTTGATAAACCTTGTTTGACAAGGGTTTAGTCAATGATGTAGCTTTCATAAATTGTTTCCGTAATTAATGTCCTAATCATTGAGAATGATGTAGGATTCTTTTCTGACATCAAGCATAAACTAGCGACCCATACCCAAATAGTTGATTTGGAGGTAGGCTTAGTTTGTTCTAAGGATTCAGGTTGATCTGAGTCGCAAGAACAAATCGCTAGTGTTGTCTCTAAAATCTTTTATTGACAAGTTGTTGTTAATATTCGATGGTCTATGGAAATGGTTTCCTGAGACACCTCAAATGTTGAGGATACGAGATGCACCCAAGTGCATTTACATATTGGAGGTTACATGTATCTTTTGAGATACATGACCCGATATGTGCTATGCAGTGGGAGCTGTCAGTAATATTAGTCCAATTGGATTGGATTCCGGTTAAAGTTTTGTCCTTGTACTTAGAGGAGTAGAATACAAGAGTTGTATTGTTGATTCCTCGTTAGTAGCTAAGTCTATTTGCAGCTTGTGAAACAGCAATATGTTTATATGTTGAGCTCGCAGATAGTGCTATGAGGAGATGTGATGGTCATATGGAAAGCCTCGTAGTACTTCATGCTGATTTGTTTACTAAGTCTCTCATGGCTAAAGTGTTTGAGAAACACCTAGAAGAGTCTAGGGCTCCGAGTTGCTGGAGAGGACAGTGGGAGAAAACTTCTGATATATGATATATTAGTTTTCTCCACCTAACATGTACACCACGGACGTTTAAGTCCAAGTGGGAGTTTGTTGGGTTTTATGTCCTAAAACTCGTGGTTTGTAAACTATTATGTTTGTAAATATTCTATTTAGAATAAAGAGTTATTAGTTTTATTCAGTAAAAGAGTTTACTGGTATAAAGTGAAATGTGTTTAGGTTAACCTATACCAATGACCAACATCCTTGGCTGAATATGAGTACTTGAGCTTCATGTATGACATGATTGTGGATCAGGCTCAAGTAGTCAGTCAAAACGGTCTATAGTATACGGATAAGGCTGGGTACCTTATCCTGGTAACACTATTGGATGCGGCTCACTTTGTATTGTACAAAACGATGTGATCCGAATCGTTTCACATGGAGATGTGCGAGTGAGGGCGTCCTGTGCAAAGAGTTTGCATAAGACCGAACCGCGTATTAAGTCGCTCTCTCTTTATAACTCCGTTTACTGATGAGACCGACTTATACATATTGATGGCCTAGGTAACTCGATCTCAATCCTGAGCTCGCTATGAACTCCTGCTTATTCGATAGTATCCTTTGACTTGCACGGGTGAGAGTGGCCCATTAGCGCCGACTCAATAAGCCTACCATCTTGGGGATAAAGTCGAATAGGTAGCTGGGGACATAGTACAGCAAGATTGGAGTTCACTCCTAACCTGCTCTTCAGGATTAGCAGATAGGTTGTTCTCTTAATAGCTGACTCCGGGGCTTGAACAATTAGCGCGCTCACTCTCATGAGATGAGAGGGTTAATTGATCTGTTGGTTGGACCACAGATCTATTGTTCATTAGAGGTGTCAGTGGTACTTAAGGAACAAGACGTAATGCCGGGGTTAAACGGTTTAAATGACCCAGCTGTGATTACGAACAACTTGTGAAGGGTCGACTTGCCGGTGACGGTTATATCAGAGGACATAATATATCTACAGTGAGGAGAGTGCAACCCTCGGACTATAGTGGAGTCTCCGGGGGTTAACGAAAGTTGATTGATTCGGGTTAAAAGAGTTTTAACCGGATAATCTCGTATCGTTGGAGCTCATGATCTGTAGGTCCTTTAGGTTCTCCTGGCTAGCTCGGATAACGTCGTGCAACAGTATAAAAGAAAAGAAAAAGAGAAAAAAAAAAGAATTTGAATTGTTCAAATTCGGTTTGTTGAAGAAGGATAGACATATTTAAATGTGATTTAAATATGGGATTGGCCTATAACATGAATAGGATTCATGTGTAAAAAGTCGGTTTTTTGGAAAATCGAGTTTAATCATATTATTTAATTAATATTGGATATATAATTAAATAATAATTATTAATTAAAATGTTTAATTAATAATTATATATATATTTTTATTTATTAAAAAGTTTAATAAATAAAATTATTATTATTATTTTTAATAATAATAATTAAATATATATATATATATGTGTCTTGCATGCAGCAAGACACATATATATATATTTTGTTTTAAATGATATATATATATGGGAGATTGGCAGATGGGCTAAAAAAAAGGAGGAGAAACAATTGAAAGTGTTTCAATTGAAAACAAACATGGGTATACGTTTTTGGCTTTAAAAAGTTCTTTCAATTTGTTGAAAGTACATCACAGAAGCCTCCCCCTGCCATCTATTTCTTCTTCTTCTTCTTCTCTTTCTTTTCTTTTTCGTTTCTTTTCTATTCGGAGTCCCACAATTCCGTTGCACGGCGCCGAGTATAGCGGGACTACCTAGGGTGGTCCTTGCAGCGTTCGTGAGAAGAGTCCGGAAGAAGTTCGTGACGAGGAACGTGCGGCGGAGCTTGAAGAAATTGGAACTACAAGGGTATGTATTCTAATTTCTTAATTCCGTCTTTTGAGCATGTTTACTATTTGTTAAATTGATGAAATTAGAGTATCATCGGTCCGAAATCGCGTTCCGCTGCGCATGTCGCTCCATCACATACAGTTCAAGATTACACTAATAACCTTGGATTTTATTTATATAATGAATATTATAAATTGCAAATATTAATAATAAAATAATTATCAAATAATTATTAATTAATTACGAGGTTTTAGGGCATAAATCCCAACAATCTCCCACTTGCACTAAAGCCGGTGAGACATGTATCATAGGGCATACTCTACACCCAACATGTTCTCCCACTTGCCCTAGTGAAGACTAGACATGTCTCATAATCCTAGACATTCTAGGTGGCTTTCAAACACTTTAGCCTGGAAAGTCTTTTTATATAGATCAAAACGATTGTCAATTAAAAGTCATCTTGGTCCTACCACGATTCTTTCTCTCTCAGGATACCCTATATATTGATGTTATCTAAGTTCCTTAAGTTTAGCCATTACATAAAACGTTTTAGGCTTAACTATATCTGAAACATCTTTGAGACCAATAAGAAATTATTTGAGTTATGCAAGTTCTTTACTTCATAAGTAAGAACATTTAACTTGCATACCACACTCCATCATCTAGGGTAAACATAGATTTCCATAAATCTTTGTTAAAACCAGTGCATCTCGTAAAGATCAAATTTTTAACCTCATACACAAAAATATAATTTCTCAATTTATCCATAGATATTTTGAGAAAAGTTTTTATTTTTCCGTGCAATGGTCATACCATTGGGTTCACTAATAAATGCTAACCCATTTTACTGTCAAATGTCATGTCTCAAGTGTACATTAGATTTTCTCCCACTCAAACGTAGATAGTCAATCTTATGTTCTCAACATTTTGAAATGTCTTAGGACACTATTCCTTAGACAATCTAAACTTCATCTAAGAATGATACATTATCATTTTTTGAAGTACTACATCATATACTTGACAACAAATTTGTCAATATAAGATGTGTGAGACATAAATAACATTTTGTCCTCGAAAACTCTATTTTAGGACATACCCAGTAATTTAAATCATTCATTTGGAATCGGTTAGGTAGTCAACATTTTATGTTGGATTCAAATCTTACAGCATTCACAATGGGTAATAAGTCATCCACATAAAATATGAGAAAATTCCACTAAGTAATTAATGATTTTCTTGTCTATACAATATCATTAATATTTATTCAAAGTCATAGTTTTTGATACTTTTATCAAACCTTACATTCAAAAATCTAGTGATCAAATTCATTTCATAAATGAACATTTACTGCTTGCAAACCTTTTGCTTTTGATTTTTGAAATTGAACTCATGTAATTGATTTGTAAATGCATTCTTTAAGACTTCTTTTCAAAAAAAAGATTTCTTAAGTCTTCACTTGACATATCTCATATGCAACTATGAATTAGGAAATGCTTTTATACTCTAATATGACAACAAATGAGAAAGTTTATTCATGGTTTACTTTCTCCCACTATATTTGTCATTAGTCTTATTTTGAAGGTCAGTACCTTCTTATTTACAAATCTTTTACTTTTGTAGATATATTCAAAACCTATGGGTTTTACCCCATCACGAATATCTACAAGTTCTAGATAAAGATGAGTACATCTACTCTATCTCGAGATTTATGACTTTGGTCTACTAGTATTTGTTATTGACCTCATTTCAACTTTGAGGTCAAGAAGCCCTACATTTTGTCATCTAATACGACAACTTAGGCTTCATATAAGCTCTTGTAACGGTCGGGTCATCTCATAACTCTCCCACTACGATGAGGCTTATCCAATTCATGACTAGGATCCATTTGACTATCAAATGTAATTACATTATTAACAACTTTTGTTAACTATTTAGTGGCTTCACTTGGAACCAACTTTTCAACACTATTGAACATATTCAAGTTTCAACATGTATGCTTAAAACTCCCAAAACTCGAAGGGTTGTAAACTAACTTTACTACTCTTCTATAATCTCAAAGTTGTCTCATGGACACCTTTTAGATAGAATCATGTTCACTATACAATCTATATTGTATATCCTAACAAGAGTCTTATAATGGCGTGTAATTCTTTATTGTTCTGACCATGTCTAACAAGGTCTTGTTTCTCCTCTTACAGCATAATTTCACACAATTGTACTTTGTGCTAGAGTTGAGATAAAATCTCACTTTCTATCAATTAGTCTTAGTACATAACGTTCCTGTACTTTTCACTGTGATCTGATCATAGTGTTTTGATAGATTTACCTAATTGACCTTCAACTTGAGTCTTATATTCCTTGTACTTTTCAAAATATTCAGACTTATGTTGCATTAGGTTACGATACTTATTTCTTGAATAATCATCAGCTAGAGTGATATGAAATATTCATCAGTGTTCTTTGGCCTGTAGGCTTTTCCAACAAAAACCTATTAATTATCTTGCATGAAAGGCAAGATCTTAAGACATATAAAGTAATTAACTCTAACATTTAGAGAATCACTTCGTAGTAGTCTTTTTATTCAAATTGATCAGAATCAATCTTGAATGCCAAAAACGGGTATCATATTTTAGGAGAATATAAATTGTCTTTATATTCTGGATTCTATAATCCTGAATATCTCACTGTGTAGTATTTTATATGTTAACAATTTAACACATACAAATTATTCTTATTTTTCGGCTGAACTTTTCAAACAATTTTGAAAATAAAAACTTAGTACTAAAATATTCATACTATACGAACATTTTATTAGTAATAAAGTTAGAGAAATTGAATTTCTCCTATGGTACTAAAAACACCATATTCAGCATTAAATAACAATTATTTGTTATGGACATCTTAATGTCTCCCACTACATTAATTGAAATGGGTTTTCTGGTGCCAACAAGTAGAGATCATTCTACATAATTAAGTATTTTCCAAGAATTATATAAAATGTAATGAAGAACAAATCTTAATAGTGGATCTGAATCTACTATATAGGTGGTAATGAAAAAATCTAGTAAATCAAATTTACTTTTATCCATGTTCTTCTTATAGAGGTATTTCATAAATTCCTCTTATTATGACTACTTTGCTAATTTAGAAACTATTTTCTTTTAGCTACAGTCATATGGTTTCTTTTCTTGGATTTTGGTAATACTTAATTTTTTAGATTATTTAGATAAATATCCAAATCTAGCTTTTATTGACTTCAACAATATCTCATATGTTGTTGTCATCTTCTTTATCTTCTTAGCTTGACATCTAATATGTCAAATAGAAAATTTGTATAAGCCATCTCGTTATATTGATTTATTAATCATGTGCTTTACGAACAATTCGATTAGCATTGGCAACAGGTTTTTGAGAACATTTCTCAATAAAGACAAATTAAAGAAAAAATTTACACGGTCATTATATAGTGTTAACATTATTTTTCCAAGTGATATTATTTTCTCAATTTGACAAATTAGTAACGAAAATTAAAATTGAGAGAAATAGACATAATATTGAAATACATAAAAAAAATATATATATTTATCTAATAACATGCAATTAATATTCATTCAATTTCAGCATAGAAAACAAACAATTTGATAAATGAACCCTGAAACATTATTTTTTAATGCTTTGATACTTTAGTGAGTTAGAACAAGTGCCGCCGTAGGGTAGGTCAAATGCCCCTTCACTAAACCGAGACAATCTCAACCAAGTGTTATCCCAAAATAACTCTTATTTCTATAACATTTAGTTACCATTAGTTTGGTCAAGAAAATCATTAACAACCTTAATGATATCTTTGTAAGTGTAACCCATCATTTTAGATTCTATAATTTTATCCCAACAAGTGCCGCCGTAGGGTAGGTCTAGTATTGGAAATAAAATTACAATCTTATCCTTCTCAGGAGACTCACCCTGATATTTACCCATGTAAACACCTTCCGTAGGGGGACGGTCCAAAAGCCGCCGCGAGGCCCCACATGAATCTCACGTTGTGAACAAATGATAGAGACTGTAGGATATGTTGACACATTTCCTTCTCCCACTTACTATTTAAAAATACTTTCTCAAGAGATTCACCCTGATATTGACCCATGTAAACACCTTCCGTAGGGGGACGGTCCAAAGCCGCCTCGAGGCCTCACATGAATCTCACGTTGTGAATCTATGGTAGAGACCGTAGGGTTATTTTGACATATGTCTTTCTCCCACTAAGTATTTTGAAATAGGGTTTTCTATTACTTAGACAAATTAGGCTAATCTCATTTATCTAAGTTTTTCAATCTACCCTTTCATAACCCTTATGTTGGTTAGATTGATTTTAATGTGAATTATCAAGTATATTAAACTATTTAAAACTAATCACATTATGAGCCTGCTTAATGAAATAAAATAAAATTTGACTAATTCAACCCCCAGGCCAGTTCTTAGGTAGAGGTGTTCCTTTTCAGTCAACTTAAGTACCTCACCCGAGTAACCTTTCTTAGACAGGGTTCCCTTATAGTCAATTTTTATTTCAAATTCATTAATCTTTAATTAATTATTAATTACTAGATCAATGAACTTCAGTTGATTTTAAGCAATGTTTTTAATCCTATTTAAAAACTAATTCACCTTATGGATAATCTTGAATTTTTAACAATTTTAAACCCTTTAAAATAAAATTAAAGATTATCATATATTCTAATCTTATTAGAATAAAAGATAAACTAAATTCAAATATTTAAACTATTTAAAGAATGAATTAAATTATCTTTTAAATAGGGAAAGAAAAAATCTAATGAAAATATCCCTAATACTTATTGGGAAAATATATCTCAATCTTATTGGGAAAAGATTTATCAATCTTAGGAAAAGATTTTTCTGATATCACCAAATCTTATTAGGAAAAGATTTCCCAATATTATTAGGAAAAAATTTCCTGATATCACTCTATCTAGGAAAAGATATCCTAATCAATATTAGAAAAATATGGATTCCTATTATAAAAGGAAGTATCCTAATTTAAAATTTCCAAATATAACAATTATATTGTAAATATGGAAATATAAACATATTAGGAAATCATATAATCAAATTAGAAAGCATTTTAATCATAATATTCCAAATATAACACTTATATTAAAAATAATTAAAATGCATGATCATGCTTAACCTATGGTGGAATTTTAATCTAGATGGCATACTCTATGCAATCAATTAAAATTTAAAACATACATCAACATGCATAATTAAATTAAAAACAACATGCATAATTAAATTAAAAACACAGCAAAATTGACCGGCATATTTGGCATATCCTAAGAAATTAAAACAAATTTTGAATTACATTAATTTAAATCCAAGACATATCTTGGTCTTCAAAATCCTCCTTTTTAATTCTTCCACCTTTGAATCCAATTTCCATAACTCAATTTGGCATTCCAAATCAAATCAAATCCATAGACATTCCAAATCTGAATTTAAATTTTCATATTTTATTTTGGACATTCCAAATATTCCAAATATGAATCTAAATCTACAGAATTGATTTTGGACATTCCAAATCAAATCTATAGAAATTCCAAATCTGAATCTAAATTTCCAGATTTTATTTTGGACATTCCAAACATTCCAAATCTGAATCTAAATCTACAGAATTGATTTTGGACATTCCAAATCAAATCTATAGAAATTCCAAATCTGAATCTAAATTTTCAGATTTTATTTTGGACATTCCAAACATTCCAAATCTGAATCTAAATCTACCGAATTGATTTTGGACATTCCAAATCAAATCTATAGACATTCCAAATCTGAAATTCGGTAGGATTCACACAAATTAAATCTTCAATTTCGTAATGGCTTCATGGCTTCAATTCCACCATCGTTTTACACCATCTTCAATTCCGTAATGGCTTCAAATCCACCAATTTTAATTGGTTTCAATCCGTAATGGCTTCAAAAATGATACAGAGAAGTCCTATCTCTTTCGAGTTTCACATTTGATCTAAACAAAGCAATAAAACTAATGCTAAAATACGCCTAAACAGTCAATTTGCAAACCACATATATCACATATATGAAAAACAAATTAAAATACCCACCAACTTTTAATTCTAAACAAAACTCAAAGAAAGCTCTGATACCAATTGAAGGGAATGAACTCTTCATTCCCCGCAGCGGAAGCGTTTGGAATCGATTCTTTGGTTTATTTAGAATTAAACTAAAAATACAAGGTTAAGCATATGTATTACCTTTGATGAATCATCTTCTTGTGTTCCTTTTTCCACGAGATCTTCCTCGCTATGACTCGAACACGGGATCAAGGCTTGTGGGAGCTCTTTGAAAGAATGAGAGAACAATTCTCTGCCGAGGGTGAATAGTGTGTTTTGAACAACCCTTTGGCTAAACCTAAATGTCTTATTTATAATAAGGCTTTTAGGAATTAATTTTATTTTATAAAATATATTTTAATATCTAATATATTAAAATATGTATTTTATATTTATTTGAATCTTATTCAAATATTATAAAATTAATCTTTTATAATATACTTTAAACCAATTTGAATCTCATTCAAATAACATGTCTATATAGTTTTTAATATTAATGTATCATATACATAAACTATTTTCTCTAATATTTAATGTATCAAATACAATAAATATATTTTACTCTTCTACATTTAATATATCAAATATATTAAATATTAATTTGAATATTTCAAATTTTTCTTTCAACTAAATTGATCCTTTTAGTGTTACTATGAGCTAGCAAGGGGACCTTATGGACCTACAGATTTATAAGCTCCAATGATACAAAATTAATTAATTAAACTCTTTAATTAATTGACTTTCATTCATTAACTCTAGGTCACTCCACTATAGGCCTAGAGTTGCACTCTTATGCACTGTAGGACAAGTTGTGTCCATGGATATAACCATTACATGCAAGTCGATCCTTCACGAGTTGTTCGTAATTACAGCTGGGTCAAAAGTCCGTTTTACCCCTGTAATTACATCTTACACCTTAAGTACCATTGATTCTCTAATGAACAACTTGTTTATGATCCAACCATAAACCAAGTCCCTCTCGGGCCAGTGAGAGGGTGGGGCCCCATTGTTCAAGTGCCGAAATCAGCACTTAAGGGAACTACTCATCTACTTTCCCTATATGGGAAGAAGTGAATTCCATCTTGTGAAACTTATGTTCCCAACTCCCTATTTGGTCAAGTCCCCAAAATGGTAGGCTTATTGAATCGGCTATAAAGGCCATTCTCACCCATACAAATCAAAGGACGAGCCCTCACAGGCAGGAGTTCATAACTCACTCAGGATTAAGATCGAGTCACATATGATCATCCTGTGAAATACTAATCTTCTAAAATAACGGATTTATAAAGAGAGATTATATATTTCGTGGTCCAGTCTTATACAAACTCATTGTATAGGATACCCCCACTCACATGTCTCTACATGAATGATTTGGATCAAATCATTTGTAACAATTACAAAGTGGGCCGTATCAATAGTGTTACCAGGATAAGGCACCCAACCTTATCCATATACTATAGACCCTTTAGGTTATTACTTGAACATGATCCTCCCGTATGTCAACTACATACAGTTCAAGATTACACTAATAACCTTGGATTTTATTTATATAATGAATATTATAAATTGCAAATATTAATAATAAAATAATTATCAAATAATTATTAATTAATTACGAGGCTTTAGGGCATAAATCCCAACATCGCCTTCTTCTCCAAACAATCTCTGCCCCTCGCGGGCCTCTCTTCTCAACCGCCGCTCTTCTCTTTCGATTTCAGGTATAAACTGCAATCCACTAATCTCAGAAGAACGGGTCATACACAAACAAAATTTTAAACATACAAACTACAAACAGAAAAAAATTTCAGCACACAATCAGTCAACCAAAATTGAAGTCAAACATAATTTCAATCAAATTTTTGCCTTCTCCCCGGCAACGACGCCAATTTTGGTAGATCTACTTTTGGGGTAGTCCAAATTCCGGGTTTTCGAGACCGGCCAAAATACAATTTATAAGCCTATTAACCAAAGCTTTGCAGCTAGTGGTAACAGGGTCGATCCACGGAGAAGGTTATGATTGAAATTAAATTAAACTTGAAATTAATTGATTAATTGGGTTCTTGTAACCGGGGGATGTTTAAGCATGCAAAACAGAGAATTAAACGCTAACGGAGGAATAAAAGAGAGAAATAAAGACGAGTGCACGGTTTGGGGATTTTCGGGATTTATTTGTTAGACATTCTACACTTATCATTTAAAACAATCCTAAGGCTAGCAGTTTGTAATACACGCGGTCAGTTACCCCGGCAAACGCCGAGTGTAACCGGCTCCATAGCATTTAATTAAACCACAAAGTTCTAATTAAACAGTATCTAAAGTTGCATTAGGGTGATCAGCCCCAAATTGACTCTAAATAGTCACTAGCATACCGCGACAGACATTCGATCACATAATCCAATTGCTAACTGGCTACCCGCCAACGCTGTATGTAACCAACAATTATCATGCATGACTCGATACTCCGGTTTAGTTTTATTATTCTGTGTTACTAGTCGAATAGTGAGAGGCACGGCATCGCTACTCTTTAACGCTAACAGATGCTAGAAAACACGAGTGTCAATCGGCGAAATCTAACATATGCATAGGATGAAGTAAGAATAATAAATGCATACAAATCAGCAACCAAGTTGGAAATTAAAGCATGGATTATCAAACCATAAATGTCTAACAAATTATCCCAAACCGCTCACTATACCTTAGCCGTCCATGGGACGGATTGTCATCACCGCTCCAAGGAAGGCCATGGAAGTCATCCCTAAGCTATTACAACTTACAAGCTCCAAAACATGCCACAAATGGCGGAGCTAAGGTAGAAAATGGAGAGAAGCCGAGAGGAAGAACATGAAGTTCGGAAAAAATGGTAAAGAATAGCTGAAAAATCGTCCTTCAGCCGATTTAAAATCGTCGTAGCGTCGAGACGCTGGGACAGCGTCGCGATGCTGCGACCTAATTAATCCGCGCGCGCCTCGCGATGGCGTCGAGACGCTAGGGCAGCGTCTCGACGCTGGCCCGATGATTTCTTGCGCGCGCCTCCTTCGGAGCGTCTCGACGCCGCAGCAGGGTCTCGACGCTTCGGCAGCGTCGAGCAAGCGTCTCGACGCTGATGCTCGACGCTTGCTCTCGGGTTTGGGCTGGAAAATTGCCTCTCCTAGGCAATTTTGGTCCGTTTCTTCTTGGATTGACTTGCCCTTTTCCCGATGCACTCCCGGGGCGTTAAAACTCCGCTATTAGCTCCGAAACGGGTCCAATGGACGCACGAGCTCTTCGCCGCATTTCTCCTATAAACGAGATTAATTAAACAATTAAATGCGGAATTTAGCCATAATTAGGAAGTGAATAATAGCTCCTAAATGGAGTTATCAACCCCTTAGCAATTAAATTATACAAAATATATCAATTAAGCCCAAATAATTATTCTAATTTACAAGACTTAGGAGCTAAATATATTATAACTTTTTGAGTGCTATCAATCTTGTAACCCACGGTTGACACTGCATGAAAGATGAGCTAATAGAAGCGAACACTATTCCTTAAAAATGTGAAGTTTGCCCGTAGTCAGATACATTGTGCAGTGGAACTGCAGGTAAGCTGAAACGAAGGCAAATTTGACATGTAGGGCCCTCTTGGAGATAAAAAAAAAAAAGAGAAAAAAAAATGTTTTAGGCCTTATAATATGTTGCTTGCTCTGATGTTGAAAGGCCTCTAGACTGTTCTCATTCGCCAGAAGTAGAGGGAAAACGAAATATAGGGTCAATTAAGAGCACTCTGGGTTTATGAAAATTAAGATAGGGAGCTAAGCACACACACACTTAGGGAACGGTAGTCTAAATTTTTTGGAATTTTCTCAATCAATGCATGCATGTAATTACTTCCTTCCGATGCAAATTCTTCGCTTCCTTTAGTACTGAGAATCGAGTGGTCAGCATGCAAGTTAATTTTTGTGGGGATAATTCTGAATTTTGTCTCACTCGAGGACTAGCAAGATCTTAAGTTGGGGGTTTTTGATAGCTCTAATTTAGAGCTATAATTTACTCCCTAATCCCTGCTAATATCGTGGTTAATTATGCTAATTTGCCTTGATTACAGGTGATTCACGGTCGAGAGCCCGTAAAGTCCGTTAGACGTCGTTCAGGGCTAAGAAGGTCATTTTAGAGCCTCGAGAACGCATCTGGACAAGATGAGCTTCAAGCATGAAGAAATTGGCAAAAGGAGTCATCCAAAGGCAATTTAAATTGCTCAAACCCGAGAGCAATTGTCGAGACGCTGCTCGACGCTGTCCTGAAGCGTCTCGACGCTCCGAAGTTCTGTGCGGCCCGAGTTGATGGAGCTATATATGAAGCAGAGGCAATTTTGGACCGATGATACTCTAATTTCATCAATTTAACAAATAGAATACATGCTCAAAAGACGGAAATAAGAAAAATAGAAAACATACCCTTATAGTTCTATGTATTTCTTCGCGTTCCGCCGCTCGTTCTTCGTCACGAACTCTTCAAGCTTCTTCTCATGAACGCGCCGAGGACCACCCCAGGTAGTCCCGCTATCCTCGACGCCGAGCAACGAAGTGGTGGGACTCCAAAGAAAGAAGAAAAGAAAAGAAAAAGAAGAGGAAGAAAGAAGGCAGAGGGATCTGGGGCCCTTGAAGTTCTAATTTGACTTCACGAAGGCACAAATAATTTAAATTTGTCAAAAAACAAAAGCCAAAAGCCCACTGTCCTTTTATATATTTTTGCCAAATTTTAATATATATCACATATATATAAAAACTCAAATGATGCAGGTAAGACACATATATATATTTATATATATATATATATTAATATATTAATTATATATACATTATTATTATTTTTAAAATTAATACATTATTAATTTTAAATAATAATAAATATTTTATTTATTAAACTTTTTAATAAATAAATATATATATATATATATATTATTAATTAATTAAACTTTTTAATTAATTAATATTATTTAATCAAATATCAATTAAATAATATGGCTGAATCCGGTTTTCCGGAAAACAGAATTTTTGGCACATGAATCGTATTCATGTTTTCGACCTTGTTGACCGAGAAATTTCGGCCAATCAACGGTCGCCACGTGTCTTCATCACGGCCGGTGGATCAGATAAACTTGAACGAGTAAATTCGGTCACACCGTAATTGGGCTCGAAATCGGGCCGGTGCAGAAAAGATATTCCAAAAACAATTTGGCCCGAAGGTCAAGCCCATTGGGCTCAAAATTCAAAAGATCATTTGAACCAAGGCCATTGGATCCAGGCCCAAGCCCACCAGGCCCATGAGAACTCTATAAATAGAGAGCTCATTTTCATTTGCAAGGTTCAAAAAATTTCTACTGCTAAGAGCTCAGAGAGAATTCCCAAGCAATGAAGACTCCCTGAATCCTTGGAAGACTGAACGATCATCCAACATCGAGAACAAGCTGCGAAGCCCTCGAGATACATTTACATTTAAGAGAGAGAATCAGAGAATCAAACATTAAAGATTGTAATCCACTACGCACTGATACATACAAAGATAAATACAAATTCAAATTCATTTACACGTGTTCGAATCTCCATCCGTCGTTCGAAATCTCGTGTGAACAGATTGGCACGCCCAGTGGGACCTCTCTACCTTTCATCTCTCTCTCTGAACAAAAATTAACAATGACATCAAAGAAAACAACATTCCAGGCTGTCAGTTCCAACAGCCCTTACAGGGGACCTACCACCCGCAGCCGCGTCATCAAAGAAGTCTCGCAGACGGGCGAGCACACTCCTGCCATCGTGAGCAAAATATACAAGCGACTGACGGAGTCTGCGAAGGTTGGGATAATCATCAAGGACAATCCCTTGTTCGATGAGGTTGTTCTCTCCTCTCATCAGCCGAATAAGGTGTCTGACTCCAACGTATCTGTAATGATGGCGGATGCGCGCACTATCGACGAAGCGATGGCTGAAATGGAAAAGAAAATCAGCTTCCTGATGAAAGCAGTCGAGGACAAAGACTTCGAGATTGCCCAACTGAGGAGTCAGATGCAAAGTCGTGAGGTCGTGGAGTCAAGTCTAACTCCTGCGGCCAGAAGGAGTGACAAAGAAAAAATGGTCATCCAGGAAGACCAAGCGCAACACTCAATGTCGGTCGCTTCCTTATCTGTACAACAACTGCAGGACATGATTACCAACACCATCCGAGCCCAGTACGGTGGACCAGCCCAGAGCACCCTCTTGTATACCAAACCGTACTCCAAGAGGATCCACAACTTGAGGATGCCCATCGGGTACCAGCCGCCGAAATTTCAACAGTTCGATGAGAAGGGCAATCCTAAACAGCACATTGCCCACTTTGTTGAAACATGCGAGAACGCTGGAACTCGCGGAGACTTGCTGGTTAGGCAATTCGTCCGAACTTTGAAAGGAAACGCCTTTGATTGGTACACCGACTTGGAGCCTGAGACGATTGACAGTTGGGAACAGTTTGAGAGAGACTTTTTGAATCGTTTCTACAGCACGAGGCGGACAGTCAGCATGTCTGAACTCTCGCATGCTAGCCAAAGAATGCGCGAGCCTGTCGTCGAATTCATTAACCGTTGGAGATCGTTGAGTCTTGACTGCAAGGACCGACTCACGGAAGTGTCTGCTGTCGAGATGTGCATCGGTGGCATGCATTGGGGACTTCACTACATCCTGCAAGGGATAAAGCCCCAAACATTCGAGGAGTTAGCAACTCGCGCCCATGATATGGAGTTGAGTATTGTCAATAGAGGAAACAAAGACCTCTTAATCCCCGACGTAAATAAAACAAAGACGGAAATGAAGGGCGCTGGGAAGATCACGAAGAATGTCGTGAAAGAATCTATGGTCGTCAACACGACCCCTTTAAGGTTTTCCTCTAAAGCAAAGGAAAACAAAACGGAAGCAAGAAATGTCAAAGGCGAAAGACGTCGCCTTACGTTGAAAGAAAGACAAGAAAAAGTCTACCCGTTTCCAGACTCTGACATTCCCGATATGTTAGAGCAATTGCTGGAAACACAACTCATCCAACTGCCAGAATGCAAACGACCGAAGGAGTTAGGAAAGGTAAATGATCCTAACTACTGCAAATACCACCGGGTCGTCAGTCATCCTGTAGGCAAATGTTTCGTCTTGAAAGAGCTAATCATGAAGTTAGCTAGTGAAAAGAGGATTGAGCTGGATCTCGACGAGATAGCTCAAGCAAATCACGCCGCCGTAACATTGAACTCCGGCGTTCAATTATCTCCTGTTTCTCCTAAGAAGCAAGAGGAGAGTTTAATCCAGTTCGGGACTTGCGAACCTGTAATCATTCGATACGAACATGAAATCCTACAGGAGACTGCGCGGGTGAAACCCGAACCCGTTGGGGATGAGGATGAAGGATAGACCGTCGTAACTCGTCGGAAAATGCGGCGACAGAGACCTGTCCAGAAAGAAGCCCGCCTACTTCGAGAGTATAGGCGAAAAAGCAAACTTCCAAAGAGAAAAGGAAGAAAGAGTATGAGAAGGCCAAAGCTTGTCGTGGAGGAAAACAAAGACCTCCATCGACCCCAGCAGCCTATGACCCTACGAGAATTTTTCCCCAAGGGATTCTTTAATGAAAAGCAGGAAGAAACATTTGAAGCTGCTACGTGCCATGTCGTTGTTGCAATCGAGGATGACAGCGCCACTCCAAGTTCAACGGAGTTGGTAACAAAGTTGGACGATACACCTTCCCTCAATGTAGTAGATTCACCTCAAATGGACAAAACTGCTCACGTCAACACGTTGAAGGACTCTAATGTTTCAGAACCTTCAACCTCTACAGCACATGCATGTGTGTCTGATTGCATGTCCATGAGCTTCACCGATGATGATTTGATGTTGGGGTCAAAACCTCACAATAGACCTTTGTTTGTCTCAGGATACATTCGAGAACAGAGGGTCGGTCAAATCCCCATTGATGATGGATCGACCGTCAACATAACGCCGAAATCAACCATGAAGGAGATTGGCATCCTGATGGAAGAGCTATCAAGTAGGTGTTGGGATTTATGCCCTAAAGCCTCGTAATTAATTAATAATTATTTGATAATTATTTTATTATTAATATTTGCAATTTATAATATTCATTATATAAATAAAATCCAAGGTTATTAGTGTAATCTTGAACTGTATGTAGTTGACATACGGGAGGATCATGTTCAAGTAATAACCTAAAGGGTCTATAGTATATGGATAAGGTTGGGTGCCTTATCCTGGTAACACTATTGATACGACCCACTTTGTAATTGTTACAAATGATTTGATCCAAATCATTCATGTAGAGACATGTGAGTGGGGGTATCCTATACAATGAGTTTGTATAAGACTGGACCACGAAATATATAATCTCTCTTTATAAATCCGTTATTTGAGAAGATTAGTATTTCACAGGATGATCATATGTGACTCGATCTTAATCCTGACTGAGTTATGAACTTCTGCCTGTGAGGGCTCGTCCTTTGATTTGTATGGGTGAGAATGGCCTTTATAGCCGATTCAATAAGCCTACCATTTTGGGGACTTGACCAAATAGGGAGTTGGGAACATAAGTTTCACAAGATGGAATTCACTTCTTCCCATATAGGGAAAGTAGATGAGTAGTTCCCTTAAGTGCTGATTTCGGGACTTGAACAATGGGGCCCCACCCTCTCACTGGCCCGAGAGGGACTTGGTTTATGGTTGGATCATAAACAAGTTGTTCATTAGAGAATCAGTGGTACTTAAGGTGTAAGATGTAATTACAGGGGTAAAACGGACTTTTGACCCAGCTGTAATTACGAACAACTCGTGAAGGATCGACTTGCATGTAATGGTTATATCCATGGACACAACTTGTCCTACAGTGCATAAGAGTGCAACTCTAGGCCTATAGTGGAGTGACCTAGAGTTAATGAATGAAAGTCAATTAATTAAAGAGTTTAATTAATTAATTTTGTATCATTGGAGCTTATAAATCTGTAGGTCCATAATGTCCCCTTGCTAGCTCATAGTAACACTAAAAAGATCAATTTAGTTGAAAGAAAAATTTGAAATATTCAAATTATTATTTAATATATTTGATATATTAAATGTAGAAGAGTAAAATATATTTATTGTATTTGATACATTAAATATTAGAGGAAATAGTTTATGTATATGATACATTAATATTAAAAACTATATACATATGTTATTTGAATGAGATTCAAATTGGTTTAAATTATATTATAAAAGATTAATTTTATAATATTTGAATAAGATTCAAATAATTATAAAATACATATTTTAATATATTAGATATTAAAATGTATTTTATAAAATAAAATTAATTCCTAAAAGCCTTATTATAAATAAGACATTTAGGTTTAGCCAAAAAGTTGGCCAAACACACTACTCACACCCTCTGCAGAGAATTGTTCTCTCATTCTTTCAAAGAGCTCCCACAAACTTGATCCCGTGTTCGAGTCATAGCGAGGAAGATCTCGTGGAAAAAGGAACACAAGAAGATGATTGTTCATCAAACGTAAAACATTTGCTTAACTTGTTTTTTTAGTTTAATTATAAACAAAACAAAAGATTTATTCCAATCGCTTCCGCTGCGGGGAATGAAGAGTTCATTCCCTTCAATTGGTATCAGAGCTTTCTTTGAATTTTGTTTAGACTTAAAATTGTGTATGGTGGGTATTTTAAGTTTATATATATGTGATATATATGGTTTGCAAAATTGATTGTTTAGGCATATTTGATTGGCATTAGATTTAAACCTTTTGATTAGATCAAATTGTAAAACCCATAAGGGTTAAGGATTTTTGTAATTTAATCTGTTCTTCAAAGAGATGGAGACAAGATGGCGGACGACTGTGATTTCGTTAGGCGGTGAAGATTCTTTGAAAGAATGATTGATTTGCATATGCAACTTATTTGTTGAGGTGAGTCAAAGTGATGAATACAAAGTGCAAGTGGTGTACTCATTTAGCTTAAATGTTAGGCGGTGAAGACATTGATTCTGCTGAACATTAATTCTTGAATTGAATTGATGAATTCTTTTTAAAATCTCAATTTGGAATTGAGTGTCTTCTCGAATTGAATTGATTTGATGAATTCTTATTAAAATCTCAATTTAGAATTGAGTAACTGAGAATAGAGTTTTTCAAATTGTTTGGACAATGGGTCTTCAATCTGTCACCATCGCCTATGCATTGCAGAAAGAGTTTGAGTTGACCAATCTGGTGGTTTGAAAAGCATATATTTTTTTTCAAAGGCGGGTGGATACTCAAGACAATTTTAGGGTTTCTAAATTTTGATGGATCAACAAAGGAAGGAAATTCGAAGACCAAGATATGTCTTGGATTTAAATTATTGTAATTTAAATTAGTTTTCAATTTCTTAGGATATGCCAAATACGCCGGTCAATTTTGCTGTGTTTTTTTTTTAAATTTAATTATGCATGTTGATGTATGTTTTAAATTATGTTTGGTTGCATAAAGTATGTCATCTAGATTAAAATCCCACCATAGGTCAAGCATGATCATGCATTTTAATTATCTTTAATATAAGTGTTATATTTGGAATATTATGATTAAAATGCTTTCTAATTTGATTAGATGATTTCCTAATATGTTTATATTTCCATAGCTTTCAATATAATTGTTATATTTGGAAATTTTAAATTATGATACTTCCTTTCATAATAGGAATCCATATTTTTCTAATAAGGATTAGGATATCTTTTCCTAGAGTGATATTTTTTCGAGATTGGGAAATCTTTTCCAATGAGATTGGGAAATCTTTTCCAATGAGATTGGGAAAAATCTTTTCCCAATGAGATTGAAAAAAAAAAAAAAAAAAAAAATTTCCCAATGAGATTGAGAAAAATCTTTTCCCAATAAGATTGAGAAAAATCTTTTCCCAGGATATTTTCCAAATAAGTTTAGGATATTTTCCTAATGAGATTAGATTTTTTTTTTTTCCTTATTTAAAAGATAATTTAATTCATTCTTTAAATAGTTTAAATATTTGAATTTAGTTTATCTTTTATTCTAATAAGATTAGAATATATGATAATCTTTAATTTTGTTTTAAAGGGTTTAAAATTGTTAAAAATTCAAGATTATCCATAAGGTGAATTAGTTTTTAATAGGATTAAAAACATTGCTTAAAATAAACTTAAGTTCATTGATCTAGTAATTAATAGTTAATTAAAGATTAATGAATTTGAAATAAAAATTGACTATAAGGGAACCCTGTCTAAGAAAGGTTACTCGGGTGAGGTACTTAAGTTGACTGAAAAGGAACACCTCTACCTAAGAACTGGCCTGGGGGTTCAATTAGTCAAATTTTATTTTATTTCATTAAGCAGGCTCATAATGTGATTAGTTTTAAATAGTTTAATATACTTGATAATTCACATTAAAATCAATCCAACCAACATAAGGGTTATGAAAGGGTAGATTGAAAAACTTAGATAAATGAGATTAGCCTAATTTGTCTAAGTAATAGAAAACCCTATTTCATAATACTTAGTGGGAGAAAGACATATGTCAAAATCACCCTACGGTCTCTACCATAGATTCACAACGTGAGATTCATGTGAGGCCTCGAGGCGGCTTTGGACCGTCCCCCTACGGAAGGTGTTTACATGGGTCAATATCAGGGTGAATCTCTTGAGAAAGTATTTTTAAATAGTAAGTGGGAAAGGAAATGTGTCAACATATCCTACGGTCTCTATCATTGGTTCACAACGTGAGATTCATGTGGGGCCTTGCGGCGGCTTTTGGACCGTCCCCCTACGGAAGGTGTTTACATGGGTCAATATCAGGGTGAATCTCCTGAGAAGGATAGAATTGTAATTTTATTTCCAATACTTGACCTACCCTACGGCGGCACTTGTTGGGATAAAATTATAAAATCTAAAATGATGGGTTACACTTACAAAGATCTCATTAAGGTTGTTAATGATTTTTTTGACCAAAGGTAACTAAATGTTATGGAAATAAGAGTTATTTTGGGATAACACTTGGTTGAGATTGTCTCAGTTTAGTGAAGGAGCATTTGACCTACCCTACGGCGACACCTGTTCTAACTCACTAAAGTATCACAGCATTAGAAATTAATGTTTTAGGGTTCATTTATCAAATTGTTTGTTTTCTATGCTGAAATTGAATGAATATTGATTGCATGTTGTTAAATAATATTTTTATTATATATTTCAATATTATGTCTATTTCTCTCAATTTTATTTTTCGTTGCTAATTTGTCAAATTGAGAAAATAATATCACTTGGAAAAATAATGTTAACACTATATAATGACAATGTAAATTTTTTCTTTAATTTGTCTTTATTGAGAAACTTTCTCAAAAACCTGTTGCCAATGCAAATAGAATTGTTCATGAAGCACATGATTAATAAATCAATATAACGAGATGACTTATACAAATTTTCTATTTGACATATTAGATGTCAAGCTAAGAAGATAAAGAAGATGACAAAAACATATGAGATATTGTTGAAGTCAATAAAAGCTAGATTTAGATATTTATCTAAATAATCTCAAAAATTAAGTATTACCAAAATCCAAGAAAAGAAACCATA
Source organism: Herpetospermum pedunculosum (assembly GCA_028017165.1). Taxonomy (NCBI): domain Eukaryota; kingdom Viridiplantae; phylum Streptophyta; class Magnoliopsida; order Cucurbitales; family Cucurbitaceae; genus Herpetospermum; species Herpetospermum pedunculosum. Next base: position 36,675,040 of record CM051527.1, read on the forward strand.
TGACTGTAGCTAAAAGAAAATAGTTTCTAAATTAGCAAAGTAGTCATAATAAGAGGAATTTATGAAATACCTCTATAAGAAGAACATGGATAAAAGTAAATTTGATTTACTAGATTTTTTCATTACCACTTATATAGTAGATTCAGATCCACTATTAAGATTTGTTCTTCATTACACTTTATATAATTCTTGGAAAATACTTAATGATGTAGAATGATCTCTACTCGTTGGCACCAGAAAACCCATCTCAATTAATGTAGTGGGAGACATTAAGATGTCCATAAAAAAAAATAATTGTTATTTAATGCTGAATATGGTGTTTTTAGTACCATAGGAGAAATTCAATTTCTCTAACTTTATTACTAATAAAATGTTCATATAGTATGAATATTTTAGTACTAAATTTTTATTTTCAAAATTGTTTGAAAAGTTCAGCCGAAAAATAAGAATAATTTGTATGTGTTAAATTGTTAACATATAAAATACTACACAGTGAGATATTCAGGATTATAGATTCCAGAATATAAAGACAAATTATATTCTCCTAAAATATGATACCTGTCTTTGGCATTCAAGATTGATTCTGATCAATTTGAATAAAAAGACTACTACGAAGTGATTCTCTAAATGTTAGAGTTAATTACTTTATATGTCTTAAGATCTTGCCTTTCATGCAAGATAATCCATAGATTTTTGTTGGAAAAGCCTACAGGCCAAAGAACACCGATGAATATTTCATCACTCTAGCTGATGATTATTCAAGAAATAAGTATCGTAACCTAATGCAACATAAGTCTGAATATTTTGAAAAGTTCAAGAAATATAAGACTCAAGTTGAAGGTCAATTAGGTAAATCTATCAAGACACTATGATCAGATCACAGTGAAAAGTACAGGAACCTTATGTACTAAGACTAATTGATAGAAAGTGAGATTTTATCTCAACTCTAGCACAAAGTACAATTGTGTGAAATTGTGCTGTAAGAGGAGAAACAAGACCTTGTTAGACATGGTCACAACAATAAAAAATTACACGTCATTATCAGACTCTTGTTAGGATATACAATATAGATTGTATAGTGAACATCATTATATCTAAAAGGTGTCCATGAGACAACTTTGAGATTATAGAAGAATAGTAAAGTTAGTTTACAACCCTTCGAGTTTTGAGAGTTTTAAGCATACATGTTGAAACTTGAATATGTTCAATAGTGTTGAAAAGTTGGTTCCAAGTGAAGCCACTAAATAGTTAATAAAAGTTGTTAACAATTTAATTACATTTGATAGTCAAATGGATCCTAGTCATGAATTGGATAAGCCTCATCGTAGTGGGAGAGTTATGAGATGACCCGACCATTACAAGAGCTTATATGAAGCCTAAGTTGTCAAACTAGATGACAAAATGTAGGGCTTCTTGACCTCAAAGTTGAAATGAGGGTCAATGACAAAGACTAGTAGACCAAAGTCATAAATCTCGAGATAGAGTAGATGTACTCATCTTTATCTAGAAATTGTAGATATTCGTGATGGGGTAAAACCCATAGGTTTTGAATATATCTACAAAAGTAAAAGATTTGTAAATAAGAAGGTACAGACCTTCAAAATAAGACTAATGACAAATATAGATGGAGAAAGTAAACTATGGATAAACTTTCTCATTTGTTGTCATATTAGAGTATATAAGCATTTCCTAATTCATAGTTGCATATGAGATATGTCAAGTGTGATGGAGCGCATGTAGCGCAGCGGAAGCGAGACGGATCATTGGCACTCTAATTTCATCAATTTAGCTAAATAAGAAACATGCACAAAGCTTTGAAATAAAAGGAATTAGAACACATACCTCTTGTAGTTCTAAAGACTTCTCTTCCAACGCTCGAATCTCCTCACGAACCCTTCGAAGCTTCCCTCGAACTCCTCGAGAACTACCTCCGGTAGTCCCGCTATCCTCGGGCCGAGCAACGGAGTGGTGGGACTCCTTTATGAAAGAAAAAGTTTGGAAGAAGAAGATGGGAAGATGAAAGTGATGAGGATTTTGTGAGAAGAAGTCTAACACTTAGCTTTCTAATTTCTCAAGTAACATGAACTCTTCATGCTCATCCAAATATTCAAACTCTTTGAAAATTCATCAACTTCAAACCATTTGAACTTCATCCAATTTATAGGCAATTCACATGCAACAAAGTCTTTGCTTAGCATGACACCTCAAATTGGATGGATTAGTCTTCAACCAAGTGTTCCAAAATTGATGAGTTTATATGCATGTTGTTGGTGATTCACAATCCACTTCACAACTTGGATAAACCCACTCAACTTGGATAAATCCACTCAACATGGATAATTCCACTTTGACTTATAATCACACTTGTAATATTTTGTCATTTTAAAATTAATTCATAATTAATTTTAATAACCAAAATAAATTATAATTAATTAAACTTTTTAATTAATTAATATTACTATTTAATTCAATATCAAATATTAATTAAATAATAAGACTAATCCCGGTTTCTTAAGCCTACCATTTTGGGGACTTGACCAAATAGGGAGTTGGGAACATAAGTTTCACAAGATGGAATTCACTTCTTCCCATATAGGGAAAGTAGATGAGTAGTTCCCTTAAGTGCTGATTTCGGGACTTGAACAATGGGGCCCCACCCTCTCACTGGCCCGAGAGGGACTTGGTTTATGGTTGGATCATAAACAAGTTGTTCATTAGAGAATCAGTGGTACTTAAGGTGTAAGATGTAATTACAGGGGTAAAACGGACTTTTGACCCAGCTGTAATTACGAACAACTCGTGAAGGATCGACTTGCATGTAATGGTTATATCCATGGACACAACTTGTCCTACAGTGCATAAGAGTGCAACTCTAGGCCTATAGTGGAGTGACCTAGAGTTAATGAATGAAAGTCAATTAATTAAAGAGTTTAATTAATTAATTTTGTATCATTGGAGCTTATAAATCTGTAGGTCCATAAGGTCCCCTTGCTAGCTGATAGTAACACTAAAAAGATCAATTTAGTTGAAAGAAAAATTTGAAATATTCAAATTATTATTTAATATATTTGATATATTAAATGTAGAAGAGTAAAATATATTTATTGTATTTGATACATTAAATATTAGAGGAAATAGTTTATGTATATGATACATTAATATTAAAAACTATATACATATGTTATTTGAATGAGATTCAAATTGGTTTAAAGTATATTATAAAAGATTAATTTTATAATATTTGAATAAGATTCAAATAAATATAAAATACATATTTTAATATATTAGATATTAAAATGTATTTTATAAAATAAAATTAATTCCTAAAAGCCTTATTATAAATAAGACATTTAGGTTTAGCCAAAAGGTTGGCCAAACACACTACTCACACCCTCTGTAGAGAATTGTTCTCTCATTCTTTCAAAGAGCTCCCACAAGCTTGATCCCGTGTTCGAGTCATAGCGAGGAAGATCTCGTGGAAAAAGGAACACAAGAAGATGATTGTTCATCAAAGGTAAAACATTTGCATAACTTGTTTTTTTAGTTTAATTATAAACAAAACAAAAGATCGATTACAATCGCTTCCGCTGCGGGGAATGAAGAGTTCATTCCCTTCAGTAGCAAGCTGGTAATCCAGGGTTTCAATCAGGGAGGACAACGAGCGATCGACATGATTCGCCTACTGCTCATCATCGGAGAGTTAAAAGCACATACCCTATTTCATGTCATAGACTCCAGGACTACCTATAAAATATTGTTGGGTCGCCCTTGGATTCATGGAAATGGGGTAATAATTTCCACCTTGCATCAGTGCTTTAAGTTTTATCAAGACGGCGTCAAAAAGGTGGAGGCAGACACTAAGCCATTTTCAGAGGCCGAGTATCATTTCGCGGATGCCAAGTTTTATATAAATAACAGCACCATAGAAGAAATAATGCCAAAAGAAATCCCTTTGATCAGCGGGGAGCAGAAGACTTGCGCAGGGAAAGAATCAACCAAAGAAGAAAATGTTCCGAAGTTTTGCGAAAGCAAGACATCCGTCAGCCCTACGAAGGCTAAGGCCTTGAAAGACGAGAAAAGTTCGAACCCTTCTGTTCTGCGCTACGTTCCCTTGTCCCGGCGTAAGAAAGGTGAATCACCATTCGCAGAATGTACTAAAAGTTTGAAAGTTGGTGACATTAAGATCCTGAAAGAAAACTTTGTCACCCCTCTTACGAAGATAACGAAACAAGAGATCGAGAAGCCGAAAGATACCCAGAAAGGGATGGTCTTGCCTGAGAAACGGACAAAAGAAGGATACGATCCTAAAGCATATAAACTGTTAGCAAAAGCAGGTTATGACTTCACAACTCACACCGAGTTCAAGGGCCTGAAAATCTTGGAAGGCAGACCAGAGCTTTCTTCGACACAAAAGAAGCTCCTAAAGGAGGGATATTCTATATCGGCATCAAGAAAGGGGCTTGGATATAAGTCGCCTGAACCAGTCCGTATAACCCGAAAAGGGAAAGAGAAAGTGGTCAACAGTAATAACATAACGACCAAGGAGGTAGACAACTCAAAAGAAGAGGAAGTTGTCAAACCCAAAATCTCTATCTTTAAGAGCATCAAGCCGCCGACTACGCGCGCTTCGGCTTTCCAGCGATTGAAAGCGGCTGTGACAGAAGAAAACAGTTCGCACTCAACACATAATCCCATCAGATCTTCCGTCTTTCAAAGGTTGAGTAAACCGACAGATAAAAAAGAAAACATGCTGTCCACTGAACCTCTCTCACGGCAATCAACATTTCAAAGGTTGAGTAAGCCAGCAGATGAGAAGGAAAACACACAGTCCACTAAACCTCTCTCACGGAAGTCGGCATTTCAAAGATTGAGTAAGCCGATAGAGGAGAAAGAAAATACGTTGCCCGATAAATTGATAACTCCAAAATAGAGCTATTATTTACTCCCTAATTATAGCTAAAACCATGCTCAATATTGATTAAAATGCCTTCTTGTAGGTGATTTCATGGTAGAGAGCTCGAGGAGTCCGATGACGTGTTTTGGGGCTAAAAGCGACGTTTGAGAGCTTCATGAACGCATCGGGAGTGAAGGGGCTTGAAGAATTGAAGAAATGCCAAAATTTTCCATTGAAAGGCAAAATTTGGCCAACAAACCCGAGAGCAAGCGTTGAGCGGCAGCGTCGAGACGCTGGCTCAACGCTGCTCAACGTCGAGACGCTGTCCTAGCGTCGACACGCCGCCCCGAAGATTTCCGGATTTTGACGCGCCCCAGCGTCGAGCGCGTGCGTCTCAACGCTCGCTCAACGCCGACAGCGTCGCGACGCTGTCCTAGCGTCTCGACGCTACCCCATGCGCGCGCGCTGCCAACTTAGGGCACAGCGTCGAGACGCTGCCCTAGCGTCTCGACGCTCTGACGGCTTTAAAAGCCTTTCTTCTCCGATTTTAGCCGCAAGTTTTGTTCCATTTTTGGTTTCTCCACCATTGTTAGGCTCGGGTGGGAGCTCTAAACTTACATATTTTCCATTATCTCTTCAATAAAGCTCCAACATTAGTATTTTCTCTTGATTTGCACAGCGGTGAGCTAAGGTAAGTGCTCTAATTCGGGTATTAGGGGTTATCTTGATGCTTAGGGAGGGTTTATATGAATTTTTTGCTTGGTTTTGTTAATTTCTTGCATCTCTTGGTCTGTATTAAGAACGAAGAACTTGCATTTCCGATTAGGAGTGACGTCCATAATTAGTTACGCATGCTTAGTTGGCTATTATTGATTTTTGACAAACTTCAATACTTAGTAGCGAAAGTCTAGCTTGTGGCTAATCAATTCGAGCCTAAGTGACAGTTGGGGGTAGGAATTGATTAACGTTCTCACGGCGGGCTTAAGACTAAGATCAGATAAATCAAATTAGTTCTAGGATTAATTCGTCTCAATGATACCCGTTACTGTTTGTTAATTAATTTAAGAGTCATGAACTTAGATTAATTAGTGGGCATGTTTAATTAGGATTGCATTTTCCTAATTAATTCATTGGGATGTTTGGACCCGATAGGGACATAACATTTTGTGTGCATGAATTAGAATTACCTTGCTAATTAGAATCCCTATGAACTAAGCGCATCAAGATAAACCCCGACACTCGAATTAGGAGCACGTGTTACATTTAATTGTTTTTTTTTCGCTCTTTACTTTTCGCATTTATTTTCCCGTTAGTTTAGTTTTAATTAACTCCCCCTTTATTTGCTTTTGAGTTTTAGTTTTAAGACAAATAGAAATTAGCTAGGAGAAAATAATTTAGGTTCCCTGTGGTTCGACACCCGTTACCACTAGCTGCAAAGCTTAGTAGTTTCGGTAATTATAAATGTTATTTTGGCAAGCCTCGACAGCTTGAAATTAGAGTACCCCAAAAGTGCTCTACCAAAATTGGCGCCGTTGCCGGGGAACCATTTAATTTTTCTTAGTTAAATATTTATTTGTTTAGAAAACCAAAAAAATATTTTCCTTTTCTAGTGTCTGCTTGTTTAAGTATGGAAAATATTCGTTTAGAAGAGTGGGTGATAGCTTCAAGGCGGGAAGCCGCGAGGATTGCTCTTGTCGATGAGAGGGAATATAGGGAGTTTTTGAGTATTCCCCATCATGGCGAGGAGTACATAAGGAGGCTGCAGGCAATAAAGGAAACTCCGAAGCAAATGCGTAAGCTGCACTCCGAGGTTTGGTGGACGTTTATTAGAGAAACGCAGGCGAGAGCAAAAGGTTGTGCTTGCTCGGTAGGGGGTCATACTTCCTACGCATGTCCTGAGGCGCCACAAACCAGTCTTCTCGATGCCTACCCTGCACAAGAGCATCCCGAGTTAGGAAATCAATCCTCCCTGTCCTATAATCTAAATTTTGAAGAACAGAGGGAGCAAATTGATTTTATGCTCGAGGAGTTACACCCCAGTTGCAAAAAAGAAACCAGGAGTATTCCGCCATGCGAAGATGAGATCGTCGGGATTAAAGAAAAAGCCGAGCCTACTATCTTGAAGAAATTTCAGGTGATAGAGTTTGAGGCTGGCGAGTCTCTTTCTGTTTTATTTCCTAAACTTCCCTCTATCGATGCATGCTTTCTTCCTTTTTCCCCTGTTGAGTCTTTATTTTCAGTTGAGTCTTGTTTTGTTTTATTTCATTCTGTTGAGTCTTTTATTTTTCCATATATCAAAAAAATCAAAAAAATAACAACTCAGTCCGGCTGCCTACAAAAGTCGAAGAGCTTGCTTATCTTAGCAGGCTTTGTTGATTCAAGGAAGAAGGGGCCGAAGAAGTACGAAATTTTTTACGTACCCTGACAGAGAGGAGGACACGTCGAGCATAACGACGTTAAAAATTTGCGCTTCTTGAGAGGCAACCCATGAGTATTTTAATTTCCCGTTTTTACTTTTAGTTTTTATTTTCCTAGCTTAGCTTTTTCTTGCTTTCTTTTGTAGGAGTTTTGTGTCTTAAGGATCGGAACAGTGGGCGAAGAGTGCACTGCTCCAACTGACAACCTCACAAAATTCATGGGAGGTTTTCTGGTCCCTTTTATTTTGTGCATTTTAACTGCTTAGTCTGAAGTGTGATACATAGAGGACTATGTATCCTTTTAGGTTTGGGGGTGGAGTTGTCTGTTGGATGGATTCCTGTAGTTGTTGAGCAATGGATATTCTAAATTTGAAGTGCTTTTGTCTGCTATTGCATGTGTTCGATGAGGACAATCTAGGAAATGCTTTTAAATTCTTCGTAGTTGCATATTTAGAAAAGCATGAGATTGTATGTGTTAGTTGAGCATTTTTCAAAAAAAATTTAAATTTTTTTTCTGTTGCTCCCTTGCATCTATCGAGCACTTAGCAATCCATTCTTGGTTCTGTAGGCTTAGAATAATCTTATGTAGCCTGAAATCATGTTGTCACCCCGAAAGGCACCTCTAGGGAAGGCTTTTTGCATGGTAGGTTGTAATAGATTAGTCGAGATTATAGCGAAGCTATTGCCTAAGTAAAAAATTCAAGCTGTTTAGGGAGTACTTTATGTGGTACTCCAAATTCAAGCTGTTGAGGCTTGCCAAAATACAATTTATAAACCCGAGTACACCGAGTTATTTGCAGCTAAGTGGTAACGGGGTCGATCCACAGGGAAATAAAAATTTAATTTAACTAAGCCTAGTTTGCTAGAGATAAAAAGTATGCACAAATTGAAATAAAAGAATGGTAATTTGGTTTGGGGGGAAGGGAGCTCCTAATATGCAAGCTAACGGAAAATTAAAGGACAACGTGCAAAATTTAAACGTCGTGCTTAACTTCGAGAAATGGAATTGATCATTATGGATGTTCGGATCATTGGTACAATTTCTTAACTAATCATGCTTATGCACACAATTCATTTGGCTAATGCTAGCTCAAATGACCCAAGGATTTAATTACACTCGTGCAATTCTAATTATACTTGGCCAATAATCTATCTAAGGTCGCGACCCCTAAATCGACTATAGGCCAGTGACGGGAACATTGTGACGGCCTAATCCTAAGACTAACCCGGTTTCTCTCTTGCCTAAAGCCTAACATGAAAACATTAATTAACTCAGATTACCAACTGTCACTTTGGGTTGAATCAATTAGCCATGCTTAAGCCCGTGCTACCTAGCGGTTTGGGCAATTATACGTCCCAACCTTTAGCCCTCTATCATGCATAGGAATTAGAGCGTCAATCTAATTTAGCTACACATGCTAGATATGGAATAAGAACAAGCAAGAGATGCAAGAAACATGCTAATTATATCAACATTTACAAAGGGGCAAACCTCCCCAAACATCCATAACTTACAAAACCCAAATCGAAATTAAGCACTAACCTTAGTTTAGCCTTCCATGGAGGATGAATAAATCCAATCCCCCATGGAAGAGTTTAGTAGCATACAAAGAGGAGAAGAAGAAGGCAAAAAATGGTGGAAAATGGTGGAAACCCGAGAGGAAAAAGATTGGGGAAGAAGGAGAATCAAAAGTTGGCTTCAAAATGGCGTTTTCACGCCTTTAAGTGTCGGAGCGTCGAGACGCTAGGCAAGCGTCTCGACGCTGTGCCCTAAGTTGGCAGTTGCGTGCGCGCGCGGGCGTCGAGACGCTCGGACAGCGTCTCGACGCTGTCGCGCGTCCATCTGGAAATTTGTTGGGCTGGCGTCGAGACCCTCGGGCGGCGTCGAGACGCTGAGGCGCGCTTTGTCTTCGGTAGGCAGTCGGGGTAGCGTCGAGACCCTCGGGCGGCGTCTCGACGCTGGGGCGCGCTCGTGCGTCGGATGGTGTCCGGGCGGCGTCGAGACGCTCGGCCAGCGTCGAGCTAGCGTCTCGACGCTGCCGCCCATGCAAGTGTGCTCTCGGGTTTGGATGGCCAAATTGTGTCTCTTCAAGGCAATTTTTGCCATCTCTTGGATTCTTCAAGCCATTTCACTCCCGATGCATCTATGAAGCACTAAAACGGCACTTTAAGCCCCGAAATGTGTCTTTGGACTTCCCGAGCTCTCTACCATGAAATCACCTACAAGAAAGCGTTTTAATCAATATATGTCATGGTCTTAGCCAGAATTAGGGACATAAAGATAACTCTATATTGGGGCTATCAAAATACCCCCGACCTAAATCTTGCTAGTCCTCGAGCAAGGTATACTCTAAATAATCTCCAAAGAATTCAACGCATGCTGAAAACTCTAATCTCAATGCTTGTGAAACAAGGTACTTAAATAAATTCAGAACCATCAAATGCATGCAAACGTTGAATTCATTTCAAAATTTAAACTCCTATTCCCTTACGTGTGTGTGTGTTTAGCACCTCTCAACCTAGCTCATGCAAGCCCGGGACAACCTTATATAGCCCTAAGACTCGTTTTCCCCCTACTTATGGCGATAAGAACAGTCTAACGGCTTTTAGCGATAGAAAGAGCAACAGAACATAAGGCCTACATTTTCTTTCTTTTCTTTGAGTACTTTGTACCCAATTTTCTTTTTGAACTACTTTTTTTTTTCTCCAAGAAAGCCTAACACGTCAAACTAAATCTAGCTTCACGTTTCTAAGGACCATTGCTCACTTCTATTAGTTCCCTTTCATGCAGTGACAACCGTGGGTTACACGATCGCCCCTGGTTACACGGGCAACACAAGAAGGATGAGCAACTCTAGAGTTTTTATTTTTCATGCTAACACTTTTTTTTAGGCAATAGCTATGCTATACAACAAATGAGTCATTACTACTTCTAACACATCAAGCCTCCCTAATGGTACCTTTCGGGGTGACAACAAGGTTTCAGACAAAATAAGATCATTCTAGACCTACGGAGCTGAGAATAAGAGGGCTAAGTGCTCAGTGAATGTAGGGAAATAACAGAAAAAAATTTAAAACAAGCTCAAAATGTGCATACATTGTCAAATTTTTGAATCATGCAAATACGGAGTGTTCACAAGCAAATCACAGACCGTCCTCATCGGACAACATGCATTCCGATTCTAATCTAACAGCCAGAGTACACATATGCTCGACAACTACTAAGAAGTCTCATCTCTATCTATCAACAAACTCCACCCCCCACCTTAAGATATGCATTCTCCCTAATGCATTAAACAGTCAAAACAATAAAATCCTAAGGGAACAGAAAACCTCCCCTGAATTTTATGGAGCCGACGGGCGGAGATGTGCACCATCGTCTTCCAATGTGCTCTCGAATTGTCGGCCATTCCACCTTTTCTCCTAAGAAAACAAGAAAGCAAACAACAAATTCAAAAGCTAATATAAACAGAAGTAAAACAGTAAATAACAAAATTACAGTCCAAGCTCGGGTGCCTCCGAGAAGCGCAAATTTTTAAAGTCGATTGCTCGACTGTATTAGCTCATCCACTCATCCATAATCGAACTTGGAAGATGCCCCATCCATCTTCCTAATTTCCTCTTTCCTGCGAAAATCCATGAGCAATTCTTTCTCTCGTGCCTTCTGCGCACATACAACATCAATTTTAATTTTTGCATTGTTCATAAAAGGTTGATCCCATAAAATTGATGCAAAAACATGAGAGATATTTTCATGCATTCCAGAAGCATAAGGATCAGCAGGAAAGAACGGGTCATTTACTTTGCCCAAAACATCTTCCACCTTTTTCAAGGGGTGCACATAGGATTTATCAACCAATTGCACAATAGAACAAGATTCATGCAAGTCATTCAGTTTAAGCTCATTAAAAACAGCATGCGACTCAACATTAATCGATGGCTCTAAATCTAGCATGGCTTGATTAGTCATTTCATTTCCCAAAGTGCAAGGTAAAGTGGAAGGGAGTAGATTAGCAGGGTTCTCAACATTTGTCAAAGCAGAAACAGATGAATCACAAAATTCAGTCAAGGATGGTTCATGCAACTCATAATCATCAAAAAGTTCAATTAAAAATAATGGGTCATCCCCATCCTCAACAGTCATGCATTCATTATGAGTTAAAGATTCAAAAGTGTCTACTTGACAAAGAGAGAATACATCATCAACATGCTCTTCTACAATGGGCAAATGCATCTCAACAATCTCTCCGCCATACTCAACAGATAAAATGCCCTTATCCACGTTTATTTTAGTTTTAGCAGTTTTCATAAAGGGCCTACCTTATAAGATCGAAGCAGGCGAAGAGGAATAATTTTCATCCATTTTCAGAACATAAAAGTCAACAGGAAAAATTAATTCATTAACTTGCACTAACACATCTTCAACTATTCCTAAAGGATGCACAGAAGTTCTATCAGCAAGTTGAATAAATGTTCCTGTTTTATTCATTCCCTTCAATTTCAGTTTCTGATAAATGGAATAAGGCATAACGCTAATGGAGGCTCCTAGATCAAGCATTGCTCTTCTAATATGCATGCCTCCAATCTTACAAGGGAGAGAGAACATACCTGGATCGTCGCATTTAACCGGTAAGCTCTTTGTGATCAAAGCAGAAACGTTCTCACTTACCACGACGCGTTCACTCTCCTTTGTCTTCCTCTGGTTGGTGCAAAGTTTCCTTAGGAACTTGGCGTACCTCGGAATTTCCTTCAGGGCATCCATTAGAGGGATGTTGATCTCTACCTTCCTGAATGTGTCCAGGAACTTCTTCTCGTAGTCCTTCTTAGGCGGTCTCGCTAACCTGCTAGGAAAAGAAGCCTTAGGCACATAAACTCTAGTGCATGTAGGATCGAAATTTACCCCATGCCACCGTGGTTCGGGATTTTCTGTCTGTGGCTCAATGCGGCCATAATCGACTTCCACCGGCGGGGTACTCGTGGGAAGATGCTTCCCACTTCTCAAGGCGATGGTACTCAAGTTTTCAGCTTTTTGCCTTTCCATCATATTTACCTTCTCGGCCATAAAGGATATTTCCTTACCCAAATCTTTCATATGAGTTCCAACGTTATCGAGCTTGTCCGTGGTTACTGTAAGGAGAAATTGATGTTGGGTTTTATGTCCTAAAACTCGTAGTTTGTAAACTGTATGAATGTATATATTATATTTCAATAAAGTTGTTATTGAATTTTAGTGAATTGTGTTTGTATTAACCTATACCAATAACTAACACCCATGGCGATAGTGTGAGTACTTAAACTTCATGTGTGACATGAATGTGAATCAAGTTCAAGTAGACAGCCAAAATGGTCTATAGTATAGGGATAAGGCTGGGTACCTTATCCTGGGGACACTATTGGACGCGGCTCACTTTGTATAGTACAAAACGATGTGATTCGAATCGTTTCATGTAGAGACATGTGAGTGAGGGCGTCCTGTGCAATGAGTTTGCACAAGACCGAACCAAAAAAATAAAATCGCTCTTTCTTTATAACACCGTTTACTGTAAAGACCGTTTTTATTCATATGATGACTTAGGTAACTCGATCTCAATCCTAAGCTCACTATGAACTCCTGTTTATTTGACCTTATCCTTTGACTTGTACGGGTGAGAGTGGTCAGATCGCGGACTCAATAAGCCTACCATCTTGGGGATAAGATCGAATAAGTGGCTCGGGACATAGTTGTGCGAGATGGAATTCACTCCTACCCGTTTTAAAGGTTAGTAGAGAGGTTGTTCCCTTAAGTGCTGACTTCAGGTCTTGAACAATGGGCCCATCCTCCCCTGATCAGGGAGGAATCTGATTTGATGGTTGGACCACAAATCATTTGTTCATTAGAGGTGTCAGTGGTACTTAAGGAACAAGATATTGTTGGGTTTTATGTCCTAAAACTCGTGGTTTGTAAACTGTTATGTTTGTAAATACTCTATTTAGAATAAAGAGTTATTAGTTTTATACAGTAAAAGAGTTTACTGGTATAAAGTGAAATGTGTTTAGGTTAACCTATACCAATGACCAACACCCTTGGCTGAATATGAGTACTTGAGCTTCATGTATGACATGAATGTGGATCAGGCTCAAGTAGTCAGTCAAAACGGTCTATAGTATACGGATAAGGCTTGGTACCTTATCCTGGTAACACTATTGCATGCGGCTCACTTTGTATTGTACAAAACGATGTGATCCGAATCGTTTCACATGGAGATGTGCGAGTGAGGGCGTCCTATGCAAAGAGTTTGCATAAGACCGAACCGCGTATTAAGTCGCTCTCTCTTTATAACTCCGTTTACTGATGAGACCGACTTATACATTTTGATGGCCTAGGTAACTCGAGCTTAATCCTGAGCTTGCTATGAACTCCTGCTTATTCGGAAGTATCCTTTGACTTGTACGGGTGAGAGTGGCGGAACGCCCGCTCAATAATCCTACCAACTTGGGGAAAAAGTAGAATAGGTAGCTGGGGACATAGTACAACAAGATTGGAATTCACTCCTAACCCGCTCTTCATGGTTAGTAGATAGGTTGTTCCCTTAATAGCTGACTCCAGGGCTTGAACAATGTGAGCTCACACTCTCATGTGATGAGAGAGTTATATTGATCTGATGGTTGGACCACAGATCTATTGTTCATTAGAGGTGTCAGTGGTACTTAAGGAACAAGATGTAATGCAGGGGTTAAACGGTTTAAATGACCCAGCTGTGATTACGAACAACCTGTGAAGGATCGACTTACCGATGACGGTTATATCAAGAGGACACAATATATCTACAGTGAGGAGAGTGCAACCCTCAGACTATAGTGGAGTCTCCGGGGGTTAACGAAAGTTGATTGATTCGGGTTAAAAGAGTTTTGACCGAATAATCTCGTATCGTTGGAGCTCATGATCTGTAGGTCCTTTAGGTTCTCCTGGCTAGCTCGGATAACGTCGTGCAACAGTTTAAAAGAAAAGAAAAAAGAAAAAGAATTTGAATTGTTCAAATTCGGTTTATGGAAGAAGGATAGACATATTTAAATGTGATTTAAATATGGACATATTTAAATGTGATTTAAATATGGACATATTTAAATGTGATTTAAATATGGACATATTTAAATGTGATTTAAATATGAGATTGACCTAAAACATGAATAGGATTCATGTGTAAAAAAGTCGGTTTTTCGGAAAACCGGGTTTAATTATATTATTTAATTAATATTTGATATTGAATTAAATAATAGTTATTAATTAAAAAGTTTAATTAATAATTATATATATATATATTTTATTTATTAAAAAGTTTAATAAATAAAATTATTATTATTATTTTTAATAATAATAATAATTAAATATATATATATATATATATATTTAATTATTATTATTATATATATATATATATATGTCTTGCATGCAGCAAGACACATATATATGTGTATATATATATATATGTAAGTTTGGGCTTTGAAGGATTAAGATTGAAATTGAAATACTTTCAATTGTTGGAGAAGTTTCACAGTAGGGGTATACGAAGGTGAAAAAAAAAAAAACTTAGTTTTTCATTTTTTCAGCCTCTTCGTTACTCCTTCTTCCTTCTTCTTCTTCCTCTCCTTTTCTTCTTTTTTTCTCTTTGTTTCGGAGTCCCACAACTCCGTTGCGCGGCGCCGAGGATAGCGGAACTACCTGGGGTGGTCCTCGGGGTGTTCGTGAGGAGAGGTCGGAAGAGTTCGTGACGAGGAACGGCCGGCGGGCTTGAAGAAATTGGAGCTACAAGGGTATGTATTTATAATTTCTTATTTCCGTCGCTTTGAGCATGTTTACTATTTGTTAAATTGATGAAATTAGAGTATCATCGGTCCGAAATCGCTTTCCGCTGCGCATGTCACTCCATCAGATATAATACAAGGGTTAAACGGTATAAATGACCCGTTGTGATTACGAACGACCTGTGAAGGATCGACTTACTGATGATAGTTATATCAAGAGGACACAATATATCTACAGTGAGGAGAGTGGAACCCTTGGACTTTAGTGGAGTCTCCGGGGGTTAACGAATGTTGGTTAGTTCGTTTGAAAGAGTTTTGACCGAATAATCTCGTATCGTTGGAGCTCATGATCTGTAGGTCCTTACGGTTCTCCTGGCTAGCTCGGATAAAGCCGTGAAACAATATAAAAGAAAAGAAAAGAATTTGAATCGTTCAAATTCGGGTTTGTGGAAGAATATGGACATATTTAAATATGATTTAAATATGAGATTGGTCTACAATATGAATTGGATTCATATGTGAAAAGTCGGTTTTCGGAAAACCGGGATTAATTATATTATTTAATTAATATTTGATATTGAATTAAATAATATTAATTAATAAAATAATTATTATTATTTTTAATAATAATAATATAAAAAAAAAAAAAAATATATATATATATATATATATATATATATATATATATATATATATATATATATATATATATATATATATATATACATACATGTGTCTTACATGCAAGATGTAAGACACATGTTTGATATATATACAAGGTATATATATAAGATGAGATCAAAAAAAAAAAAAAAAAATTGCATCAGTGCCTTTTGGGGTACACAACACAAAAATTGAAATTTGATTTCAATTTCTTCTCCGTCTTCTTCCTCAGCTCTCTGTAAAAGAAAAATAAGTTTTTCTTCAGTGAGCTTCTTCCTTCTTTTCTCTTGTAAAAGGAGTCTCACTACTCCGTTTCTCGGCCCGAGGATAGCGGGACTACCGGGGGTGGTCCACGAATATTTCGTGAGAAGGCTCGTTGAGCTCGTGAGGAGCTTCTGGCGGTGAAAATTGAAGAAATTCGAACGACAAGGGTATGTGTTCTAATTTCTCTTTTTCATTGCGTTTGCATGTTTCCGTTTGTTTAAATTGATGAAATTAGAGTGTCTATGATCCAAATCGCTTCCGCTGCGTGCCATGCGCTCCATCAATTGGTATCATAGCGTTTTTGGCCACTCAATTTCCATCAATTTAAGTTATGGTGGGTTTTATTTTAGAAATTGTTTCTTATTGGCGTCTAAAGTGAATATCGATTTTGGCATAGTTTCTTTTTTGAATTTCAAAATTTGTAATAGCCCGAGAATGTATGGGCTTTAATGCATGCTAAAGAGTCTGTATTTTAGAGTCATTAGAGCCCATATAGGTTTCTTTGTGAAAGAAGTTTGAGTTTGGAACTCGCCGAATTGTTCGGTGTAAGTTCAAACTCGTTCTAGGCAATACGAGGAGAAATTCGAAGAGATTTTGGCCGAAGCGTTCGGAGGAAGCAAGTTGGTCAAAGGCGGTGCGAAGAGTTCGAAGTCCGCTCAAGACGTAGCTTGTTGTTCAAGCTTGTAATAAATTAGTTATTGCTTGTTAAATGCCAAAATCGATCCACTTTAGTATGTTTAATTAATTATGCATTGCGAATGTATGTTTTAATTAAATTCCATGTTTGTATGTGCATAACGTATGCCATATAGATTTAAAATCCCACCGTAGGAAGCATGCTTCATGCATTGTAAATATGTTATAAGTATTATAATATATCGTATGCATATTTGGCAATTCATGAGTTTTGATATAAAAGTTATATTAATTCATGAATTAGTTGTTGTTAGTTCAATAGAATAATTGATATAAGTGTTATATTAATTATGAAATTGAATGTACAACATAGGTTGTCCTAATTTTATGCACATGGTTTGTTATAAGTGTTATAATGTATAGGATGCATGTTTATTCATGAGTATTAATATAAGAGTTATATTAATTCATGAATTAGATGTTGTTTGCTTAATAGAATAATTGATATAAGTGTTATATTAATTATGAAATTAAACATCCAACATTAGATGCATTTTGTTTGTTATAAGTGTTATAATGTATAGGATGCATGCTTAATTCAGAGTATTGATATAAGTGTTATATTGATTATGAATTAAGAGTTGAATGTTTAAGAGCATAATCGATATAAGTGTTCTATTGATTATGAAATTAAATATTCAACTAGTCATGCCTTAGTGTTGCATGTTTAAGAAGCATGTAGAAGTTTGTTGTAGTTAGTCTTAGTTTTGCAAAGCGTTGTAAAATTGGCATAGACTTTTAAAATCTATAACAAAGATAAAGGCATGGTCACTTAGGGTTGAATGTATCGTTCCGTTTCATTAGATGAATAGGTCGATATCTTGTAAATGCTAAGGTTACAAGAAACTCACCCGGGGACATCCTGTTCGAGGTTGGAGGTATTTAAGCTGACGGTTTACGGAACACCTCCTACCTGGGGACCATCTGGTACTTGAGTAAAGTTAACCCGACTTTATGAGCATGCGTGAGTGGTGTGAGGTAATAAAGTGTTTATCACCTAGACATCATAGGTAAAAGTTTGTTTTACCTAGACTTAGGTCTTATTGTCTTAGTCGGATAATGCCTGAGTAATTTACCCATTCCGTCTTAAAATACTTAGTAGAGGTGTTGAGAAGGTATATATGATATATCCCTCTCCTCCTACGTTCTCTGTCAATTTCACACCGTGAGAATTATGTTCGGCCTCGTGATGTCAATAGGGCATCCCCATTCGGATGGTATTTGCATAATTCAAGAGCAAGGTGAATGGAGAAAGTATTTATAGTAAGTGGGAGAAGGAAGTATGTCAATACATCCTGCGGTCTCCTTCATTGGATTGAACCGTGAGATTCCTATGTTCCGCCTACTAGGTGCCCACAAGAGGTACCGATCCATTCGGAGGGCCGTTTCATAGGAATCGGAACATCTCAATCACCATTTATGGATAAAGAAACATAGAGCCATTCCCAACTTTGACATTTCCATTCAGTTGCATCGTTGGGGCCGCCCTATGAATTCTAAAAATGGAGGGTCACACTTACGAGATTTGCTAAGGAGTTAGTAAATCTTGACCAAACAGCGATAACTAAGATGCTATAGGAATATGAGATATTCTGGTATTAGCATTTAGTCAAGAATGTCTTGATTCAGTGAAGGAATGCTTGACTGCCCCTCGGTAGCGACCATTCTGACCCACTGAAGTATCGTTGCAGTTTAATAATGAGTTTTGGGTACATTATTATGAAGGGAATGAACTCTTCATTCCCCGCAGCGGAAGCGATTGGAATCGATCTTTTGTTTTGTTTAGAATTAAACTAAAAAAAAAACAAGTTAAACAAATGTTTTACCTTTGATGAACAATCATCTTCTTGTGTTCCTTTTTCCACGAGATCTTCCTCGCTATGACTCGAACACGGGATCAAGCTTGTGGGAGCTCTTTGAAAGAATGAGAGAACAATTCTCTGCAGAGGGTGTGAGTAGTGTGTTTGGCCAACCTTTTGGCTAAACCTAAATGTCTTATTTATAATGAGGCTTTTAGGAATTAATTTTATTTTATAAAATACATTTTAATATCTAATATATTAAAATATGTATTTTATATTTATTTGAATCTTATTCAAATATTATAAAATTAATCTTTTATAATATACTTTAAACCAATTTGAATCATATTCAAATAACATAAGTATATAGTTTTTAATATTAATGTATCATATACATAAACTATTTCCTCTAGTATTTAATGCATCAAATACAATAAATATATTTTACTCTTCTACATTTAATATATCAAATATATTAAATATTAATTTGAATATTTCAAATTTTCTTTCAACTAAATTGATCCTTTTAGTGTTAGTATGAGCTAGCAAGGGGACCTTATGGACCTACAGATTTATAAGCTCCAATGATACAAAATTAATTAATTAAACTCATTAATTAATTGACTTTCATTCATTAACTCTAGGTCACTCCACTATAGGCCTAGAGTTGCACTCTTATGCACTGTAAGACAAGTTGTGTCCATGGATATAACCATTACATGCAAGTCGATCCTTCACGAGTTGTTCGTAATTACAGCTGGGTCAAAAGTCCGTTTTACTCCTGTAATTACATCTTACACCTTAAGTACCACTGATTCTCTAATGAACAACTTGTTTATGATCCAACCATAAACCAAGTCCCTCTCGGGCCAGTGAGAGGGTGGGGCCCCATTGTTCAAGTCCCGAAATCAGCACTTAAGGGAACTACTCATCTACTTTCCCTATATGGGAAGAAGTGAATTCCATCTTGTGAAACTTATGTTCCCAACTCCCTATTTGGTCAAGTCCCCAAAATAGTAGGCTTATTGAATCGGCTATAAAGGCCATTCTCACCCATACAAATCAAAGGACGAGCCCTCACAGGCAAGAGTTCATAACTCACTCAGGATTAAGATCGAGTCACATATGATCATCTTGTGAAATACTAATCTTCTCAAATAACGGATTTATAAAGAGAGATTATATATTTCGTGGTCCAGTCTTATACAAACTCATTGTATAGGATACCCCCACTCACATGTCTCTACATGAATGATTTGGATCAAATCATTTGTAACAATTACAAAGTGGGCCGTATCAATAGTGTTACCAGGATAAGGCACCCAACCTTATCCATATACTATAGACCCTTTAGGTTATTACTTGAACATGATCCTCCCGTATGTCAACTACATACAGTTCAAGATTACACTAATAACCTTGGATTTTATTTATATAATGAATATTATAAATTGCAAATATTAATAATAAAATAATTATCAAATAATTATTAATTAATTACGAGGCTTTAGGGCATAAATCCCAACAATCTCCCACTTGCACTAAAGCCGGTGAGACATGTATCCTAGGGCATACTCTACGCCCAACATGTTCTCCCACTTGCCCTAGTGAAGATGAGACATGTCTCATAATCCTAGAGACATTCTAGGTGGCTTTCAAACACTTTAGCCTGGAAAGTCTTTTTATATAGATCAAAACGATTGTCAATTAAAAGTCATCTTGGTCCTACCACGATTCTTTCTCTCTCAGGATACCCTATATATTGATGTTATCTAAGTTCCTTAAGTTTAGCCATTACATAAAACGTTTTAGGCTTAACTATATCTGAAACATCTTTCAGACCAATAAGAAATTATTTGAGTTATGCAAGTTCTTTACTTCATAAGTAAGAACATTTAACTTGCATACCATACTCCATAATCTAGGGTAAACATAGATTTCCATAAATCTTTGTCAAAACCAGTGCATCTCGTAAAGATCAAATCTTTAACCTCATACACAAAAATATAATTTCTCAATTTATCCATAGATATTTTGAGAAAAGTTTTTATTTTTCTGTTCAATGGTCATACCATTGGGTTAACTAATAAATGCTAACCAATTTTACTGTCAAATGTCATGTCTCAAGTGTACATTAGATTTTCTCCCACTCAAACGTAGATAGTCAATCTTATGTTCTCAACATTTTGAAATGTCTTAGGACACTATTCCTTAGACAATCTAAACTTCATGTAAGAATGATACATTATCATTTTTTGAAGTACTACATCATATACTTGACAACAAATTTGTCAATATAAGATGTGTGAGACATAAATAACATTTTGTCCTCGAAAACTCTATTTTAGGACATACCCAGTAATTTAAATCATTCATTTGGAATTGGTTAAGTAGTCAACATTTTATGTTGGATTCAAATCTTACAACATTCACAATGGGTAATAAGTCATCCACATAAAATATGAGAAAATTCCACTAAGTAATTAATGATTTTCTTGTCTATACAATATCATTAATATTTATTCAAAGTCATAGTTTTTGATACTTTTATCAAACCTTACATTCAAAAATCTAGTGATCAAATTCATTTCATAAATGAACCTTTACTGCTTGCAAACCTTTTGCTTTTGATTTTTGAAATTGAACTCATGTAATTGATTTGTAAATGCATTCTTTAAGACTTCTTTTAAAAAAAAGATTTCTTAAACCTTCACTTGACATATCTCATATGCAACTATGAATTAGGAAATGCTTATATACTCTAATATGACAACAAATGAGAAAGTTTATCCATAGTTTACTTTCTCCATCTATATTTGTCATTAGTCTTATTTTGAAGGTCTGTACCTTCTTATTTACAAATCTTTTACTTTTGTAGATATATTCAAAACCTATGGGTTTTACCCCATCACGAATATCTACAATTTCTAGATAAAGATGAGTACATCTACTCTATCTCGAGATTTATGACTTTGGTCTACTAGTCTTTGTCATTGACCCTCATTTCAACTTTGAGGTCAAGAAGCCCTACATTTTGTCATCTAATTTGACAACTTAGGCTTCATATAAGCTCTTGTAACGGTCGGGTCATCTCATAACTCTCCCACTACGATGAGGCTTATCCAATTCATGACTAGGATCCATTTGACTATCAAATGTAATTAAATTGTTAACAACTTTTATTAACTATTTAGTGGCTTCACTTGGAACCAACTTTTCAACACTATTAAACATATTCAAGTTTCAACATGTATGCTTAAAACTCTCAAAACTCGAAGGGTTGTAAACTAACTTTACTACTCTTCTATAATCTCAAAGTTGTCTCATGGACACCTTTTAGATATAATGATGTTCACTATACAATCTATATTGTATATCCTAACAAGAGTCTGATAATGACGTGTAATTCTTTATTGTTCTGACCATGTCTAACAAGGTCTTGTTTCTCCTCTTACAGCACAATTTCACACAATTGTACTTTGTGCTAGAGTTGAGATAAAATCTCACTTTCTATCAATTAGTCTTAGTACATAAGGTTCCTGTACTTTTCACTGTGATCTGATCATAGTGTCTTGATAGATTTACCTAATTGACCTTCAACTTGAGTCTTATATTCCTTGAACTTTTCAAAATATTCAGACTTATGTTGCATTAGGTTACGATACTTATTTCTTGAATAATCATCAGCTAGAGTGATGAAATATTCATCGGTGTTCTTTGGCCTGTAGGCTTTTCCAACAAAAACCTATGGATTATCTTGCATGAAAGGCAAGATCTTAAGACATATAAAGTAATTAACTCTAACATTTAGAGAATCACTTCGTAGTAGTCTTTTTATTCAAATTGATCAGAATCAATCTTGAATGCCAAAGACGGGTATCATATTTTAGGAGAATATAATTTGTCTTTATATTCTGGAATCTATAATCCTGAATATCTCACTGTGTAGTATTTTATATGTTAACAATTTAACACATACAAATTATTCTTATTTTTCGGCTGAACTTTTCAAACAATTTTGAAAATAAAAATTTAGTACTAAAATATTCATACTATATGAACATTTTATTAGTAATAAAGTTAGAGAAATTGAATTTCTCCTATGGTACTAAAAACACCATATTCAGCATTAAATAACAATTATTTCTTATGGACATCTTAATGTCTCCCACTACATTAATTGAGATGGGTTTTCTGGTGCCAACAAGTAGAGATCATTCTACATAATTAAGTATTTTCCAAGAATTATATAAAATGTAATGAAGAACAAATCTTAATAGTGGATCTGAATCTACTATATAGGTGGTAATGAAAAAATCTAGTAAATCAAATTTACTTTTATCCATGTTCTTCTTATAGAGGTATTTCATAAATTCCTCTTATTATGACTACTTTGCTAATTTAGAAACTATTTTCTTTTAGCTACAGTCATATGGTTTCGTTTCTTGGATTTTGGTAATACTTAATTTTTGAGATTATTTAGATAAATATCTAAATCTAGCTTTTATTGACTTCAACAATATCTCATATGTTGTTGACATCTTCTTTATCTTCTTAGCTTGACATCTAATATGTCAAATAGAAAATTTGTATAAGCCATCTCGTTATCTTGATTTATTAATCATGTGCTTCACGAACAATTCGATTAGCATTGGCAACAGGTTTTTGAGAACATTTCTCAATAAAGACAAATTAAAGAAAAAAATTTACACGGTCATTATATAGTGTTAACATTATTTTTCCAAGTGATATTATTTTCTCAATTTGACAAATTAGTAACGAAAATTAAAATTGAGAGAAATAGACATAATATTGAAATATATAAAAAATATATATATTTATCTAATAACATGCAATCAATATTCATTCAATTTCAGCATAAAAAACAAACAATTTGATAAATGAACCCTAAAACATTAATTTCTAATGCTATGATACTTTAGTGAGTTAGAACAAGTGCCGCCGTAGGGTAGGTCAAATGCTCCTTCACTAAACCGAGACAATCTCAACCAAGTGTTATCCCAAAATAACTCTTATTTCTATAACATTTAGTTACCATTAGTTTGGTCAAGAAAATCATTAACAACCTTAATGATATCTTTGTAAGTGTAACCCATCATTTTAGATTCTATAATTTTATCCCAACAAGTGCCGCCGTAGGGTAGGTCAAGTATTGGAAATAAAATTACAATCCTATCCTTCTCAGGAGATTCACCCTGATATTGACCCATGTAAACACCTTCCGTAGGGGGACGGTCCAAAAGCCGCCGCGAGGCCCCACATGAATCTCACGTTGTGAACCAATGAAAGAGACCGTAGGATATGTTGACACATTTCCTTCTCCCACTTACTATTTAAAAATACTTTCTCAAGAGATTCACCCTGATATTGACCCATGTGTACACACCTTCCGTAGGGGGACGGTCCAAAGCCGCCTCGAGGCCTCACATGAATCTCACGATGTGAATCTATGGTAGAGACTGTAGGGTGATTTTGACATATGTCTTTCTCCCACTAAGTATTTTGAAATAGGGTTTTCTATTACTTAGACAAATTAGGCGAATCTCATTTATCTAAGTTTTTCAATCTACCCTTTCATAACCCTTATGTTGGTTAGATTGATTTTAATGTGAATTATCAAGTATATTAAACTATTTAAAACTAATCACATTATGAGCCTGCTTAATGAAATAAATAAAAATTTGACTAATTCAACCCCCAGGCCAATTCTTAGGTAGAGGTGTTCCTTTTCAGTCAACTTAAGTACCTCACCCGAGTAACCTTTCTTAGACAGGGCTCCCTTATAGTCAATTTTTATTTTAAATTCATTAATCTTTAATTAACTATTAATTACTAGATCAATGAACTTCAGTTGATTTTAAGCAATGTTTTTAATCCTATTAAAAACCAATTCACCTTATGGATAATCTTGAATTTTTAACAATTTTAAACCCTTTAAAACAAAATTAAAGATTATCATATATTCTAATCTTATTAGAATAAAAGATAAACTAAATTCAAATATTTAAACTATTTAAAGAATGAATTAAATTATCTTTTAAATAAGGAAAGAAAAAATCTAATCTCATAGGAAAATATCCTAAGCTCATTTGGAAAATATCCTAACTTATGGAAAATATTTCACAATTAGGAAAAGATTTTCCAATTTTTCCAATCTTATTAGAAAAAGATTTCCCAATTTTCGAAAAAAAATCACTCTAGGAAAAGATATCCTAATTCTTATTAGAAAAATATGGATTCCTATTATGAAAGGAAGTATCCTAATTTAAAATTTCCAAATATAACAATTATATTAAAGATATGGAAGTATAAACATATTAGGAAATATTTAATCAAATTAGACAGCATTTTAATCATAATATTCCAAATATAACACTTATATTAAAAATAATTAAAATGCATGATCATGCTTAACCTATGGTGGGATTTTAATCTAGATGGCATACTCTATGCAATCAATTAAAATTTAAAACATACATCAACATGCATAATTAAATAAAAAATACAGCAAAATTGACCGGCATATTTGGCATCCTAAGAAATTGAAAACAACTTAAATTACAATAATTTAAATCCAAGACATATCTTGGTCTTCAATTCCCTTTACTTTTTGAATCCATCAAAATTAGAGTTTAGAAACCCTAAATTTTGTCTTTTGAATTTCAGCAGCCATCTTCACGTTTCCAATCGCAAATAAAAAAAAATGGTTTGATCAACATTACACCAATCTCCCACCTTGTCAGCTTCATCGCGTTTCCATATGATAATTAAATTTGAAGACAATTTACAAATTGATTTCATACGCGGCCTGTCTACTTTGAAATTCAACTCAATTTGAAAATTTGAAATTGTCGCAATCGTATGCAGCAAGCGATATTCCAGCGGACTATAACTTTTCAAATTACAACAATCCTAACCTTTATAGGTTTTACAATTTGATCTAATCAAAGCAATAAACCTAATGCCATAAATATGCCTAAACAGTCAATTCGCAAACCACATACATCACATATATGAAACACGATTAAAACACCCACCATACATGAACTTTTAATTCTAAACAAAACTCAAAGACTGCTCTGATACCAATTGAAGGGAATGAACTCTTCATTCCCCGCAGCGGAAGCGATTGGAATCGATCTTTTGTTTTGTTTAGAATTAAACTAAAAAAAAACAAGTTAAACAAATGTTTTACCTTTGATGAACAATCATCTTCTTGTGTTCCTTTTTCCACGAGATCTTCCTCGCTATGACTCGAACACGGGATCAAGCTTGTGGGAGCTCTTTGAAAGAATGAGAGAACAATTCTCTGCAGAGGGTGTGAGTAGTGTGTTTGGCCAACCTTTTGGCTAAACCTAAATGTCTTATTTATAATGAGGCTTTTAGGAATTAATTTTATTTTATAAAATACATTTTAATATCTAATATATTAAAATATGTATTTTATATTTATTTGAATCTTATTCAAATATTATAAAATTAATCTTTTATAATATACTTTAAACCAATTTGAATCACATTCAAATAACATAAGTATATAGTTTTTAATATTAATGTATCATATACATAAACTATTTCCTCTAGTATTTAATGCATCAAATACAATAAATATATTTTACTCTTCTACATTTAATATATCAAATATATTAAATATTAATTTGAATATTTCAAATTTTCTTTCAACTAAATTGATCCTTTTAGTGTTACTATGAGCTAGCAAGGGGACCTTATGGACCTACAGATTTATAAGCTCCAATGATACAAAATTAATTAATTAAACTCATTAATTAATTGACTTTCATTCATTAACTCTAGGTCACTCCACTATAGGCCTAGAGTTGCACTCTTATGCACTGTAAGACAAGTTGTGTCCATGGATATAACCATTACATGCAAGTCGATCCTTCACGAGTTGTTCGTAATTACAGCTGGGTCAAAAGTCCGTTTTACCCCTGTAATTACATCTTACACCTTAAGTACCACTGATTATCTAATAAACAACTTGTTTATGATCCAACCATAAACCAAGTCCCTCTCGGGCCAGTGAGAGGGTGGGGCCCCATTGTTCAAGTCCCGAAATCAGCACTTAAGGGAACTACTCATCTACTTTCCCAATATGGGAAGAAGTGAATTCCATCTTGTGAAACTTATGTTCCCAACTTCCTATTTGGTCAAGTCCCCAAAATGGTAGACTTATTGAATCGGCTATAAAGGCCATTCTCACCCATACAAATCAAAGGACGAGCCCTCACAGGCAGGAGTTCATAACTCACTCAGGATTAAGATCGAGTCACATATGATCATCTTGTGAAATACTAATCTTCTCAAATAACGGATTTATAAAGAGAGATTATATATTTCGTGGTCCAGTCTTATACAAACTCATTGTATAGGATACCCCCACTCACATGTCTCTACATGAATGATTTGGATCAAATCATTTGTAACAATTACAATGTGGGCCGTATCAATAGTGTTACCAGGATAAGGCACCCAACCTTATCCATATACTATAGACCCTTTAGGTTATTACTTGAACATGATCCTCCCGTATGTCAACTACATACAGTTCAAGATTACACTAATAACCTTGGATTTTATTTATATAATGAATATTATAAATTGCAAATATTAATAATAAAATAATTATCAAATAATTATTAATTAATTACGAGGCTTTAGGGCATAAATCCCAACATATTATTCTTTGCTAAATTCTTGATTGGTGTGTAAATTAGGTTAAAACCTTTTCACTAATATTTTTTCATTCTCTTTTCAGCATGTCTAGCTCTTTCATTCACTTACTAGCTTCTGATAAGTTAACTGGCGATAACTACGCGACCTGGAAATCGAACTTGAATACGATTCTCGTTCTAGATGATCTCAGGTTCGTCTTATCAGAGGATTGTCCTCCCCCTCCTAGCTCGGATGCGACTCGAACTGTTCGAGAAGCATATGATAGATGGACAAGGGCTAATGATAAAGCCCGAGTCTATATTTTAGCCAGCATATCTGATGTGTTAGCTAAGAAGCACGAGGATATGGTTTCTGCTAAAGAAATCATGTCTTCATTACAGGCGATGTTTGGACTACCGTCCTCATCGGTCTTTCATGAAGCCCTCAAATACGTTTACAACTCTCGCATGAAGGAGGGTACCTCTGTTAGGGAGCATGTCCTTAACATGATGGTCCAGTTCAATGTGGCGGAAGTAAATGGATCTACTATTGATGAGTCAAGTCAAGTAAGCTTTATCATGGAATCTCTTCCGAAGAGTTTCCTTCAGTTCAGAACCAATATGGTAATGAACAAGATAAAGTATAATTTGACTTCTCTTCTCAGCGAGCTACAGACCTATCAGTCCCTTCACACTTCTAAAGGAAAAGAGAAGGAGGCAAACGTTGTCACTTCTAGGAAATTCCAAAAGGGGTCGTCTTCAGGGAGTAGGTCTGAACTTTCTTCTATTAAGAATAAGAGTATTCAAAAGAAGAAGAAAGATAAAAGGAAGGGAAAAACACCTGCAGCAGGTAAGAGCAAGACTAAATCTACAGACAAAGGAAAATGTTTCCATTGTGGTGTAGATGGGCACTGGAAACGAAATTGCCCAAAGTATCTTGCAGAGAAAAAGGCTGAGAAGAAAAACAAGGTAAATATGATTTACTTGTTGTCGAAACATGTTTAGTAGAACATGATTGTCATACCTGGATACTTGATTCAGGAGCTACTAACTATGTTTGTTCTTCTTTTCAGGAAACTAGTTCTTGGCAGCCACTTTCTCGCGGTGAGATAACTCTCAGAGTTGGAACTGGAGAGGTTGTCTCAGCTGAAGCAGTGGGAGCTGTAAAGTTGTTGTATAGAGATAGTTTCATTTTACTAGAAAATGTACTCCTGGTTCCTACCTTCAAGAGGAATCTTGTATCTATATCTTGTTTGTTAGAACAGTTGTATAAAGTATCTTTTGTTCATAATGAAGCGTTCATTAGCAAAAGAGGTGTATGTATTTGTTCTGCGAAACTTGAAAACAACTTGTATGTGTTAAGACCAACCGAAGCCAAAGCTATTTTGAACACTGAAATGTTTAAAACAGCTGAGACTCAAACTAAAAGGCAGAAACCTTCTCCAAGTACTTATCTTTGGCACTTAAGACTAGGTCACATTAAACTCAATAGGATTGGGAGATTGGTTAAGAGTGGTTTGCTAAATCGTTTAGAGGACAACTCTTTACCGCCATGTGAGTCTTGTCTTGAGGGCAAAATGACCAAACGATCTTTTTCTGAAAAAGGTCATAGGTCCAAAGAACCTCTAGAAATCGTGCATTCGGATCTCTGCGGTCCTTTGAATGTCAAAGCACGAGGAGGGTATGAATATTTCATCAGTTTCATTGATGATTATTCTAGGTACGGTTATCTTTATCTAATGCATCATAAGTCCGAAGCTCTTGAAAAGTTCAAAGAGTATAAGGCAAAGGTTGAGAACACATTAGGTAAATCAATAAAAACACTCCGATCAGATCGAGGTGGAGAGTATATGGATTTAAGATTCCAGGACTATATGATAGAACATGGAATAGTATCTCAACTCTCAGCGCCAGGAACACCACAGCAGAATGGTGTGTCCGAAAGGAGAAATAGAACCCTGTTAGACATGGTTCGATCTATGATGAGTTATGCTCATTTGCCTAGTTCGTTTTGGGGATATGCAGTAGAGACTGCAGTATATATTTTGAACATGGTTCCCTCTAAGAGTGTTTCTGAAACACCTTATGAGTTATGGAGATGGCGTAAAGGTAGTTTACGTCACTTCAAGATTTGGGGGTGTCCGGCACATGTGCTAGTACCCAATCCAAAGAAGTTGGAACATCCTTCAAAATTATGCCTATTTGTAGGTTACCCCAAGGAAACGAAAGGTGGTCTATTTTACGATCCTCATGAGAACAAGGTACTAGTATCGACTAATGCCACGTTCTTAGAGGAAGACCACATAAGAGATCATCAACCGTCGAGCAAAATTGTTTTGTCCGAATTTTCCAGGAAAGCTACAGACGGATCAACAAAGGTTGTTGATCAGGCTGGTCCTTCTCAAGAGTTGAGAAAGCCTCGACGCAGTGGGAGGGATGTAAGACAGCCTGACCGCTACATCGGCTTGTCTGAAACTCAAGTCGTCATACCTGATGATGGCGTTGAGGATCCATTGACCTTTAAACAGGCAATGAATGACATAGACAAGGACTAGTGGCTTAAAGCCATGAATCTCGAAATGGAGTCTATGTACTTCAATTCGGTCTGGGATCTTGTAGACCAACCAGATAGTGAAAGACCTATCGGTTGCAAATGGATCTACAAGAGAAAACGAGACCAAGTCGGTAAGGTGCAAACCTTTAAGGCTCGACTTGTGGCAAAAGTTTATTCCCAAAGAGAAGGGGTGGACTATGAAGAAACCTTTTCTTCTGTTGCCATGTTAAAGTCGATTAGAATACTCTTATCCATTGCTACATTTTATGATTATGAAATCTGGCAAATGGATGTCAAGACTGCCTTTCTGAATGGTAATCTTGAGGAGAGTATCTATATGGCTCAACCAGAGGGATTCATACTTCAGGGGCAAGAGCAAAAGGTTTGCAAGCTTAATCGATCCATTTATGGGTTGAAGCAAGCATCTAGATCCTGGAATATAAGGTTTGATACGGCAATCAAATCTTATGGCTTTGAACAAAATATTGACGAACCTTGTGTTTACAAGAAAGTAGTCAATACTGTTGTAGCTT
Organism: Herpetospermum pedunculosum; assembly: GCA_028017165.1. Lineage (NCBI taxonomy): Eukaryota > Viridiplantae > Streptophyta > Magnoliopsida > Cucurbitales > Cucurbitaceae > Herpetospermum > Herpetospermum pedunculosum. Next base: position 36,705,341 of record CM051527.1, read on the forward strand.
TCTTAGTCTTGTACGTAGACCATATACTACTCATTCGAAATGATGTAGGATTCCTAACTGATGTTAAGAATTGGCTAGCGACCCAATTCCAAATGAAAGATTTGAGAGAGGCTCAGTTTGTTCTAGGGATTCAGATCATAAGGAATCGTAAGAACAAAGTGCTAGCGCTATCTCAAACATCTTATATTGACAAGGTGTTGTCAAGATATTCAATGCAGAATTCCAAGAAAGGTTCGCTGCCTTTTAGGCATGGAATTCACTTGTTTAAGGAACAGTCTCCTAAGACACCTCAAGAGGTTGAGGATATGAGACGAATTCCCTATGCATCTGCAGTTGGTAGTCTCATGTACGCTATGCTGTGTACAAGACCCGACATCTGCTATGCAGTAGGAATTGTCAGTAGGTTCCAGTCCAATCCAGGATATGATCACTGAACAGCCGTTAAACACGTTCTCAAGTATCTTAGGAGAACGAGAGACTATGTGCTTGGGTATGGCGCGAAGGATTTGATCCTTGCAGGATACACTGACTCTGATTTTCAGACTGATATAGATTCCAGGAAATCTACATCAGGATCAGTGTTCACTCTTAACGGAGGAGCAATAGTATGGAGGAGTATAAAGCAAGGTTGTATTGCTGACTCCACCATGGAAGCTGAGTATGTCGCAGCTTGCGAAGCAGCGAAGGAAGTAGTATGGCTCATGAAGTTCATAACAAATTTGGAAGTTGTTCCAAATATGAATTTGCCCATCACACTTTATTGTGATAACAGTGGTGCTGTGGCAAATTCTAAAGAACCTCGGAGTCATAAGCGCGGGAAGCACATCGAGCGGAAATATCACCTTATCAGGGAGATAGTGCAACGAGGAGATGTGATTTTCACACAGATTGCCTCCGAGCACAATGTTGTTGATCCGTTTACAAAGTCTCTCACGGCTAAAGTGTTTGAGAGACACCTAAAAAGTCTAGGGCTGCGAGCTGCTCAGTAGGACAGTGGGAGAAACTTTAGATATTTGATATTCTAGTGGGAGTTTGTTGGGTTTTATGTCCTAAAACTCGTAGTTTGTAAACTGTATGAATGTATATATTATATTTCAATAAAGTTGTTATTGAATTTTAGTGAATTGTGTTTGTATTAACCTATACCAATAACTAACACCCATGGCGATAGTGTGAGTACTTGAACTTCATGTGTGACATGAATGTGAATCAAGTTCAAGTAGACAGCCAAAATGGTCTATAGTATAGGGATAAGGCTGGGTACCTTATCCTGGGGACACTATTGGACGCGGCTCACTTTGTATAGTACAAAACGATGTGATTCGAATCGTTTCATGTAGAGACATGTGAGTGAGGGCGTCCTGTGCAATGAGTTTGCACAAGACCGAACCAAAAAAATAAAATCGCTCTTTCTTTATAACACCGTTTACTGTAAAGACCGTTTTTATTCATATGATGACTTAGGTAACTCGATCTCAATCCTAAGCTCACTATGAACTCCTGTTTATTTGACCTTATCCTTTGACTTGTACGGGTGAGAGTGGTCAGATCGCCGACTCAATAAGCCTACCATCTTGGGGATAAGATCGAATAAGTGGCTGGGGACATAGTTGTGCGAGATGGAATTCACTCCTACCCGTTTTAAAGGTTAGTAGAGAGGTTGTTCCCTTAAGTGCTGACTCAAGGTCTTGAACAATGGGCTCATCCTCTCCTGATCAGGGAGGAATCTGATTTGATGGTTGGACCACAAATCAATTGTTCATTAGAGGTGCAAGTGGTACTTAAGGAACAAGATATAATACAAAACGATGTGATTCGAATCGTTTCATGTAGAGACATGTGAGTGAGGGCGTCCTGTGCAATGAGTTTGCACAAGACCGAACCAAAAAAATAAAATCGCTCTTTCTTTATAACACCGTTTACTGTAAAGACCGTTTTTATTCATATGATGACTTAGGTAACTCGATCTCAATCCTAAGCTCACTATGAACTCCTGTTTATTTGACCTTATCCTTTGACTTGTACGGGTGAGAGTGGCCAGATCGCCGACTCAATAAGCCTACCATCTTGGGGATAAGATCGAATAAGTGGCTGGGGACATAGTTGTGCGAGATGGAATTCACTCCTACCCGTTTTAAAGGTTAGTAGAGAGGTTGTTCCCTTAAGTGCTGACTCCAGGTCTTGAACAATGGGCCCATCCTCTCCTGATCAGGGAGGAATCTGATTTGATGGTTGGACCACAAATCAATTGTTCATTAGAGGTGTCAGTGGTACTTAAGGAACAAGATATAATACAAGGGTTAAACGGTATAAATGACCCGTTGTGATTACGAACGACCTGTGAAGGATCGACTTACTAATGATAGTTATATCAAGAGGACACAATATATCTACAGTGAGGAGAGTGCAACCCTTGGACTTTAGTGGAGTCTCCGGGGGTTAACGAATGTTGGTTAGTTCGGTTGAAAGAGTTTTGACCGAATAATCTCGTATCGTTGGAGCTCATGATCTGTAGGTCCTTACGGTTCTCCTGGCTAGCTCGGATAAAGCCGTGAAACAATATAAAAGAAAAGAAAAGAATTTGAATCGTTCAAATTCGGGTTTGTGGAAGAATATGGACATATTTAAATATGATTTAAATATGAGATTGGTCTACAATATGAATTGGATTCATATGTGAAAAGTCAGTTTTCGGAAAACCGGGATTAATTATATTATTTAATTAATATTTGATATTGAATTAAATAATATTAATTAATTTATATATATATATTTTTTTTATTAATTAAAAAGTTTAATTAATAAAATAATAATTATTATTTTTAATAATAATAATATATAAATATATATATATATATATACATGTGTCTTACATGCAAGATGTAAGACACATGTTTGATATATATACAAGGTATATATATATAAGATCAGATCAAAAATAAAAAATAAAAAAAATTGCGTCAGTGCCTTTTGGGGTACACAACACAAAAATTGAAATTTGATTTCAATTTCTTCTTCGTCTTCTTCCTCAGCTCTCTGTAAAAGAAAAATAAGATTTTCTTCAGTGAGTTTCTTCCTTCTTTTCTCTTGTAAAAGGAGTCCCACTACTCCGTTTCTCGGCCCGAGGATAGCGGGACTACCGGGGGTGGTCCACGAAGATTTCGTGAGAAGGCTCGTTGAGCTCGTGAGGAGCTTCTGGCGGTGAAAATTGAAGAAATTCGAACGACAAGGGTATGTGTGCTAATTTCTCTTTTTCATTGCGTTTGCATGTTTCCGTTTGTTTAAATTGATGAAATTAGAGTGTCTATGATCCAAATCGCTTCCGCTGCGTGCCATGCGCTCCATCACTTGAAACATGTCCTCAACAGTTCTTCCTGAAACAGAAGATTGGGTTTTCAGAAAATCATCCTTTAAAGCGAGAACAACTTTACTTACCTCAAAAAGCTGAGCCTTAAGCTCGGCCACATCCCTTCTCAAGCGAGCTTGCTCCTCGCTTCCGTCTCCACTCCGCTCCAAGCTTCTAGCCAAGTTGGAAATTAAAACTCTAGCTTCAGCGGGTGTCTTGTCCATGAGCGAACCGCCACTGGCGACATCAACTAACTGTCGGTTTGGCGGTAAGAGACCCTCGTAGAAATTCTGGATTAGGCGCTGGTCAGACACTTGGTGGTTGGGACAATCCTCACACAACCGACCAAATCTCTCCCAACACTCAAGAACGGTCTCTTTTTCTCCTTGCTCAATTCTATTAATCATTCTTCTGAAGGCGGCGACCTTGGGAGGTGGAAAATACTTTGCATAAAACGCTCCCTGCAGCTCAGCCCAAGAAGTGATGGACCCGGTCGGCAGGTAATACATCCACTCTTTCGCCTCCTCCTTTAAGGAGAAAGGAAAAGCTCTAAGATGGAGTTGATCTTCGGTGATGTCGTCGGTCCTAAATGACGAACACACCATTTGAAATGCCTTGACGTGTCTGACGGGATTCTCATCTGCATTACCACAAAAAGAAGGTAATAAGTCAATCAGATCAGCTTTAAGTTCAAAATTACCTGCAGCTACCGGATACATGATACTCGATGAGTTCCGGCGTAGCTCAGATGATGCAAGCTCCCTCAAGGTTCTTTGTTGCTCATAATTACCCACGACCTCCATCTTGGCGCTTCTTTTGAATTTTCAAAGAATGACTGCGCTCAAAAACTCGAACAAAAACGGGTAAAATAATACAAAAGAATTAAACTGTACAAAAAAGTAAAGAAAATTTTTAAAACGAACAAACTAAACTTAATCAAACTAAATTAAACTTAGATCCCCGGCAATGGCGCCAATTTTGGTAGAGAACTTTATGTGGTACTCCAAATTCAAGCTGTCGAGGCTTGCCAAAATACAATTTATAAACCCGAGTACACCGAGCTATTTGCAGCTAAGTGGTAACGGGGTCGATCCACAGGGAAATAAGAAATTTAATTTAACTAAGACTAGTTTACTAGAGATAAAAAGTATGCACAAATTGAAATAAAAGAATGGTAATTTGGTTTGGGGGGAAGGGAGCTCCTAATATGCAAGCTAACAAAAATTAAAGGACAACGTACAAAATTTAAACGGTCGTGCTTAACTTCGAGAAATGGAATTGATCATTATGGATGTTTGGATCATTGGTACAATTTCTTAACTAATCATGCTTATGCACACAATTCATTTGGCTAATGCTAGCTCAAATGACCCAAGGATTTAATTAGACTCGTGCAATTATAATTATACTTGGCCAATAATCTATCTAAGGTCACGACCCCTAAATCGACTATAGGCCAGTGACGGGAACATTGTGACGGCCTAATCCTAAGACTAACCCGGTTTCTCTCTTGCCTAAAGCCTAACATGAAAACATTAATTAACTCAGATTACCAACTGTCACTTTGGGTTGAATCAATTAGCCATGCTTAAGCCCGTGCTACCTAGCGGTTTGGGCAATTATACGTCCCAACCTTTAGCCCTCTATCATGCATAGGAATTAGAGCGTCAATCTAATTTAGCTACACATGCTAGATATGGAATAAGAACAAGCAAGAGATGCAAGAAACATGCTAATTATCTCAACATTTACAAAGGGGCAAACCTCCCCAAACATCCATAACTTACAAAATCCAAATCGAAATTAAGCACTAACCTTAGTTTAGCCTTCCATGGAGGATGAATAAATTCAATCCCCCATGGAAGAGCTTAGTAGCATACAAAGAGGAGAAGAAGAAGGCCAAAAATGGTGGAAACGCGAGAGGAAAAAGATTGGGGAAGAAGGAGAATCAAAAGTTGGCTTCAAAATGGCGTTTTCACGCCTTTAAGTGTCGGAGCGTCGAGACGCTAGGCAAGCGTCTCGACGCTGTGCCCTAAGTTGGCAGTCGCGCGCGTGCGCGGGCGTCGAGACGCTCGGACAGCGTCTCGACGCTGTCGCACGTCCATCTGGAAATTTGTCGGGCTGGCGTCTCGACGCTGGGGCGCGCTCGTGCGTCGAATGGTGTCCGGGAGGCGTCGAGACGCTCGGCCAGCGTCGAGACGCTGCCGCCCATGCAAGTGTGCTCTCGGGTTTGGATGGCCAAATTGTGTCTCTTCAAGGCAATTTTTGCCATCTCTTGGATTCTTCAAGCCATTTCACTCCCGATGCATCTATGAAGCTCTAAAACGGCACTTTAAGCCCCGAAATGTGTCTTTAGACTTCTCGAGCTCTCTACCATGAAATCACCTACAAGAAAGCGTTTTAATCAATATATGTCATGGTTTTAGCCAGAATTAGGGACATAAACACTACAAGAAAGTTGACTTTTTTCGAAGGTCACAACCTTCGAAAAAACACTAAATAAACCTTCGAAAAATCTTTTTTCGAAGGTTAACTCAACCTTCGAAAAGTGTCGAAATAAATTCCGTCGGGAAAAGCTTTTCAAAGGTTCATTAACCTTCGAAAATTAGTCCTTTTTTTCGAGGGTTCATTAACCTTCGAAAATTAGTCTTTTTTTCAAAGGTTCATTAACCTTCGAAAATTAGTCCTTTTTTCAAAGGTTCATTAACCTTCGAAAATTAGTCCTTTTTTCGAAGGTTTATATAATGCTATTTTCAAAGATTTTAAAGCCTTCGAAAAATATTTCTTTTATCGACGTTTGAAAATTCTTCAAAAAAACCAAATCATTTATTATTAGCAAATATCATAAGGTTCTATGCTAATCTCTACTTGTAGTGCCCTAATTATCAAACACAGGGATATAGAACACAATAGACAAGAATATATGATAAATATTAGGATATAGAACACAATAGACAAGAATATATGATAAATATTATTTTTTTATATATAAGAAACCGTCGACAAGTATATTTCTCTAAAAAAAAGGGGAACCAACAAATTAACCGGACCCCCAACAACTATACAAACAGAGAACAAACTAACATGAAACAAAATGTAAGTCAAAAAAACTCAAAACCCTAAAAATAAAACCATTCAAGTAAACATGATACACGAGAAAATTTTCATAAGATTCTATGAATTCAAAGCTCACAATTAGGGTCCGTGCTGCTCCCAATCCTAAGTTCTCGGAATCTCAAACATAACCAAATCAATTACTTGAACCAAGGATGGTGTTTTTGATGTCTTATGTGAATGAATATTTGTACCTGCAAATTAAAGTTTATGTTAATATGTTGTTTATCATATGCATTGACACCCGATAGAAACCCTCGTCTAACTTCCGAGACACTTGTAGTGAGCAGATACCATTTGAGTTAGCAAACTTGAGCATAGCTAAACTAGTTATGAGATTAAACATTTGTCCTAAATGTCAGATATTCGAATCTTCTCGTTCACATTATTGAACTAAAAAAATTTAGCACTTGAGGTCAACTTTAGAGTACCGTATTTATATGGATCAAAAATTGTTCAACTAACATGCTAAAAGAATATGAAATGAGGAAGGAAATGACATTATATTGTTTAATGTACCTGTACTCTCAAGTGATTTGACGTTTGACTTCTTAAAAGTAAATCCAATGAAATTGGTATCTTTTAAAGTTACATCTGAAACAAAAAAGAAGAGGTTGAAGGAAAGTGCAAATGGCATAAAATGAGCAATCAAGCAAAATTAAGGAGCTTAAGGAATAATAGAAAATGAGGCGAGCAACTTAAGGAATAATAGAAAATGATAGAAAATGAGGCTAATTAAACTTGTAATAAACAATGGAGAATGGACACAAACCGTAAAGTTAAAAGTTAAAATGAGGCAGCTTTAAGGAATGTTCAAATAGTCCTTACAAAAACTTAAAAAACTTCTAAAAGTAAAAATGTTCAAATAGTCCTTACAAAAACTTAAAAACTTCTAAATGTAAAAACACAACAGACCACTTCAAATCTAGTCTAAAAGCCAAGAAATGGTTCTAATTGAACTACCAAGCTAATAAACTCAATGAGATCAGCTGTATAAACCATAAATAAAAACAAATCAAGAAGTGGGATAGAAGTATAAAACTACAAGTTTCAAAGAAATTAAAAAACAGGGGGAAAAAATGTCTCAAAGATTCCTCCAAGAACTAATTCCAATCAAACAGTTCAATAATTTTCAGAAGAAAAAAAAATCAAATTTAAGCAAGTAGTTAAGACAAAATACAAAATAATAACACTACATAATTTTGTTCTTTATTCCTAGCCCCATCGACCACATCTCTATTCTCAAAAGCACTAGAAGAAGAAATGGAAAATCATCAATAATAAACTTAATAAGAATACATATTGTAGACTAGACACCAAAAACAGCACTAATTGGCTAAATTATGTAAATATCAAGGTAACTTCAAACATTATATGGTTATACATATATTCAAACAAATTATGAAGAATAGGGTGATATTATTTGGGAGAAATACCTGAATGTATTTGACTGCATCTTTCTCAAAAGTTTCATAAGATTGAGACTCTAGGTTATCCATAAGAGGCTGAAATAAAATCAGAGAAATATTTGCACCAAATTAATGGCAATATTTTAATATTAAATGTCACCATAAACAAGAATATATCAGGTGTGCAACAAGTAATGATTCAGTACAAGTTATGACCTCTGGTCTAACAAAACTTACTTGCAGAGGGGCCTGTAAGTAGTCCCTGTATCCGAGCTGAAATGAGAAAATGGGTGTCAAAGGAAAGAAGCTAATTGGAATGTCAAAACAAGCTAAATTACCATTTCATTTCACTTAAGGGTGTACAATTAATTTAAAAACAAACATCTTCATCCAACAAGTTCAAACAGGAAAACCATAAAAAAGATTCTTGAGATACAAAAACATACACTTCAAATTAAAAAAGAAAGTCAAGAATGGAAGAAGACACATACCGTGGAGTACTCTGAAGGGTACAAAATGAGAAATTGGGATGGTCATGGAGATGAAAGGGAAGAAGAACAAAAATGAAGCTCCTAGAAACAAAGACAGGAAGAATGAAAGAAATACGATACCAGTCAATGTTGGTTGAATTAGAGTTACCTTTAGATTAGTCACTTCTTCTTTGAGAGTCCCCACCACCTTTTCAGCATCAATAAATCTACCCTTTCTTTAGAAGTGCATCAATAAATCTAAAGAAATGAGATTAGAATATTAGAATGAAAGTAATCAAATGATGTCTGATTCAAATTATAACCATCAGCCGTGAGGGAGGACATTGAAAAATACCATGGAAAAAGTCTCAAAAGCCCAGCTAACGGCTACCTGCTTGTCTGGGGTCTATGAAAGAATCTTCAATTCAAGTTACATCAGTATTTATCAATAAGAAATTAAAAGACAATTCATTTTCAGTGGCAGCCGAAAGAACAGACTAATTTGCGGAAAATTTGCAGTTTAACTTTCAAGGGTTCGGCGCCATATCATCTCTTCGAATGCTTCAAAGATCAATCAAGTTCAGCCAAAGACTTCAATCTTTATTCCATCTTTTGCTGCTTTATGCCATCATGGAACACTGTGGCAATTCAATCCATTACTTTTCCCTGTTAGTTCAAATCACTATCCATATAATAAGAGAAGATAAAATCTGAAAAGAAAAAAAGAAGATTATTCCATGTGTGAATCAAAGAAAAGCTTTGATGATGTGATTGAACAAGAGACATTAGAAAAGGCCAATATTAAAGATTAATCACAACAGTAGACACAGAGTAGTTTGGGTTTAAAGGCCCATTCTTGAGTTTTAGCTTCGTAATGATGATAGCTTATACATATAAAGGACAAGAGATCCCCAGTGCCTAAGAGTTCTACATTTTGTCCAACTACAACATAATTTCCTAATAACTAAGAAACACATGATAAAGCAAATCGTAAAAATGATCCACTTTCAGGAGGAATAACAAGAAAAACAACAACCACTTGGATGGATGGATACATGAATACAATACATCGAGATTCAGATTCAGATGATTAAGTAGAAACAGAGAAATCAAAGGATAGAAATCCACTTCGTTTACCTCTTCACGCCGCGGCTAATTTTACTACCAACTTACGGATACCTAGGGCTAGGGCTAGGGTTCGACGGCGGCGTCGGAACTTCCATTCTGATTCGCCGCCTTGGAGTTGGAATTAGCGGTCATCATCTTCCTAAACTCTTCGAAATTAACATTTCCATCGCCATCGGAATCGACGGAGCTGATCATCCTTTGACAGTCCTCCATGGAGCAACTGATTCCGAGGCGATTGAGGACGAGATGGAGCTCAGAGTGAGAGATTAGGCCGTTGTGATCCTGATCGTAGAGGTCGAAGGCGTCACGAAGCTCCGTGGTTCCGGCATCACCGGTGGCCATCGGTTCCTTACAGAAGGTAGCGAATTCGTCGAGGTTGATGAAACCGTCCTTATCGACGTCGAGATCCTCCATGACGGAGCGGAATTCTTCGTAAGGGACGGCGGAGCCTAAGGACTTGAGGACGGAATCGGGCTCGGAGATGGAGATCTGGCCGTCGCCATTCGCATCAAAGCGGTCGAAAACCTCGCGGAGTTCCTCGTTGTCGTGGAGGAAGGACAACGTATATTTAATTTTTAAAAAAGGTCGTATAACTTTTTTCGAAGGTTTTTAAACCTTCGATAAATAGTATTTTTTTTTTTTTTTTAAATCGTATTTTTTTCGAAGGTTTTTAATAACCTTCCATAAATAATGAATATTTTTTTAATTTTTTTTAATAATCTTGATAAAGAGAGATATGAACGTATATTTAATTTTTTTTAAAAATGTATACTTTTTTCGAAGGTTTTTAATAACCTTCGACAAAGAGTAATTATTTTTTTTAAAAAAAGAAATGTATACTTTTTTCGAAGGTCTGTAACAAACCTTTGATAAAGAGTAAAAAATTTTAAAAGTTATTTTAATACTGAATGTATACGTTAAAAAAAAATCGTATATCTTTTTTCGAAGGTTATTAATAACCTTCGATAAATAGTAGATATTTTTTAAAAAAATGTATATGTTTTTTCAAAGGATTTTAATAATCTTCGATAAAGAAAGTATATTTTATTTTTTAAAAAAATGTATAACTTTTTTCGAAAATTTTTAATAACCTTCGATGAAGAGTAAATATTTAAAAAAAAAAAATGTATATTTTTTTCGAAGGTTTTTAACAACCTTCGATAAAGATTAAATATTTTTCGATATAGAGTAAATATTTTTCAAAGGTTATTTTAAAACCTTTGATAAATGTATATATTTTTCGAAGGTTTTTTTAACCTTTGTTAAATAGTATATCTTTTTCAAAGGTTTTTAATAACCTTCGTTAAATAGTTGATATTTTTCAAAGGTTATTTTAACACCTCCGATAATTGTATATATTTTTCAAAGACTTTTAATAGCTTTCGATAAAGAATAGAAATTTTCGAAGATTTTTAAATACTTTCGATAAATGTATATCTTTTTCGAAGGTTTTTTATAACCTTTGCTAAAAAATATATATTTTTCGAGGGTATTTTTAATACCTCCGATAAATGTATATATTTTTCAAAGGTTTTTAATAATCTTCGATAAAGATTATATATTTTTCAAAGACCTTAAAATACCTTCGATAAATGTGATCTTTTTCGAAGGTTTTTTATAACCTTCGATAAAAGATGGTCGAAATAGGCCCACTTTGTTGTAGTGAAAGATAGCTCTATTTTGGGGCTATCAATCCCTCACCGCATCGTGACTGATAATGGAAGACAATTTTCCAATAGTCTAATGGACAATTTATGTGAGAAATTCAACTTCAAGCAATGCAAGTCATCCATGTACAACGCTCCGACAAATGGATTGGCAGAAGCATTCAACAAGACATTGTGCAACTTGTTGAAAAAAGTGGTCTCCAAGTCAAAAAGAGACTGGCAGAAAAAAAGATTGGTGAGGCATTATGGGCGTACCGAACTACCCACCGCACTCCTACAGGGGTCACACCTTATTCCCTAGTCTATGGGGTTGAAGTTGTGCTCCCTTTGGAAAGAGAAATCCCATCCTTAAGGATGGCGGTGCAAGAAGGGTTAACTACGGAAGAGAATGCAAAATTGCGTCTCCAAGAATTGGAAGCACTCGATGAAAGAAGATTAGATGCTCAACAAGCCTTAGAATGCTACCAAGCACGAATGACTAAGGCCTTCAACAAAAATTTGAAGCCTCGATCATTTCAAGTTGGTGATCTAGTACTTGCAGTTCGAAGACCCATTATCACAACGCGACACACGGGGAGCAAGTTCACCCCTAAATGGGACGGACCCTATGTTGTCAAAGAAGTCTACACAAATGGGGCATACAAGATCGTGGATCAGGACGAATTAAGAATTGGCCCAATCAACGGCAAGTTTCTCAAGAAATTTTATGCATAAAATGTAATACTCATTAACGTAAAAGTATAAACTACATGTTGCTCCTGGCCCGCATGAGCTTAAAAGGTGAACGACCCAAAAAAATAAAAAAATAAAAAATAAAAAAATAAATAAATAAAGTAAAAAAAAAAAATCATTCATCTGAACTACGTTATGACTTGATCCCTTCCATCTAAGGGTACGTAGGCAACTTAAAGAAAAAAAATCAACTTTAAGTCCAGTCACGATATAAGAAAAAGATTTCATTCAAAGATATGTAGTCGTTTACAAAAAACAAAAAGGGTTTACAACGGTGACGATGATCCAACGTTGGCGAAAAATGGTAGTTGTACGAAAGGTTCTCATCATGACGGTTGACCAAGATTTAAAAGAAAAAGTATTTCCAGTCCCAAAGAGATTAAAGATGTCTGCTTCTAGATAGACCTACAAGTCGCATCCGACAAGTGGACACCCGTAACAGGGGCAACGCTTAGGCGTGAGTAGGCATCCCACAACCCAACGTCACATATCTAACTCATTTGCAAAAGAAAAAGAAGTTAAGTCTGAAAGGTTTAAAGATGTCTGCTTCTAGATAGACCTACAAGTCGCATCCGACAAGTGGACACCCGTAACGGGGGCAACACTTGGGCGTGAGTGGGCGTCCCACCACCCAGTGTCACATCCTTAACTTTTTCAAAATGAAAAGCAAAAAAAAAAACTCTTTCAAACTGAAAAGAAAAAAAAAAGTATTTCCAATCTCAAAGAGGTTAAAGATGCCTGCTTCTAGATAGACCTACAAGTCGCATCCGACAAGTGGACACCCGTAACAGGGGCAACGCTTAGGCGTGAGTGGGCATCCCACAACCCAGCGTCACATCTCTAACTCCTTTGCAAAAGGAAAAGATTTTAAGTCTGAAAGGTTTAAGGATGTCTGCTTCTAGATAGACCTACAAGTCGCAGCCGACAAGTAGACACCCGTAACAGGGGTAACACTTGGGCGTGAGTGGGCTTCCCACCACCCAGTGTCACATCCTTAACTCTTTCAAACTGAAAAGCAAAAAAAAAAAACTCTTTCAAACTGAAAAGCAAAAAAACTCTTTCAAATTGAAAAAAAAAAAAAGTATTTACAATCCCAAAGAGGCTAAAGATGTCTGCTTCTAGATAGACCTACAAGTCGCATCCGACAAGTGGACACCCGTAACAGGGGCAACGCTTAGGCGTGAGTGGGCATCCCACATCCTAGCGTCACATCTCTAACTCCTTTGCAAAAGGAAAAGATTTTAAGTTTGAAAGGTTTAAGGATGTCTGCTTCTAGATAGACCTACAGGTCGCATCCGACAAGTGGACACCCGTAACAGGGGCAACACTTAGGCGTGAGTGGGCGTCCCACCACCCAGCGTCACATCCTTAAATCCTTTAGACTGAAAAAAGAAACGTTTTTTTTTAGGAAGCTTTTGTTTTGTATTTTAAAAAAATAATAAAAAAATTCCACAAGCTCAAATATGTTTTGTATTTTAAAAAAAAGTAAAAAAAAAAAAAAAAAAAAACAAAAACTTTTCCACAAGTTTAAATACACATAAAAAAAAATGGCGTCGACACGAGTTTTAAATTGAGTTTGTTTTGTTGTTAAATTATATTCAATTCCAAGAAAATAAGAAAATACATGGAGATGACATGGCGGGCTCCAAATTTCTAAGTCTAAATTTGAGTTTTAAATTTCCAATTTCAAATTTCCAAATAAAAAAGAATTACAAAAATATTACATGGGATTTTCAAAATTCTTAAGTCTAGGTTTTAAGTCAAAACTTACAATTTACTAAGTTCATAAGTCTCATGTTAATGCTAAATCTCAATTCCAAACCTTCTAATTACCAACTCTCAATTACATAGGTTGCTTCCTAAGCTACAACGGTTGAAAATCACATATTAAAATTCTCATATTCTCATAAGCTATAAATTAAAATTCTCAATTACACAACATCCATAATCTCAGCCAAAATTAAAATTACAACCACAAATAATCACAACCACAACATTAAAAGCCATAACAGTCCATAATCACAACCACAAAATTAAAGACAAAATTAAAGGTCATCACAGTCCAAACCACAAAATTAAAAGCAACAGCCCATAATCACAACCACCAAATTAAAGGTCATCCCAGTCCAAACCACAAAATTAAAAACCACATTCCATAATCACAACCACAAAATTAAAGGCCAACACAGTCCCAACCACAAAATTAAAAGCCACAGTCCATAATCACAACCACAAAATTAAAGGTCATCACAGTCCAAACCCCAAAATTAAAACAACAAGTCACAATACAGTCAAAAAAAAAAAAATTAAAATCCCGAAAAAAAATTAAATCAACAGTCCATAGTCACAACTTAAAATATACAATTCAATAGAGATAATAGAAAAATTATCTGTAGCAATTCCTCAAATCGATCAAGCTTCAGCAATGAGTTGCACAATTCCTCAAATCGATCAAGCTTCAGCGATGAGCCGCAATTTTTAACGCTGTAAAACCAAAAAAACACCAAAAAAAAAAATCAGAAACGAAATAAATTTTTTTGAATAAAACATATACAAATTCAAATCTGTAAAAAAAAGAAAAAAAGAAAAAAAAAAAAGAAAAAAAGGTTTTTGAAACAGAAACATGAAGAATTTTTAATTTTATTTTTTGAAAACAATATGAAAAAAATACCTACTGTGGCCGTAGCGGGCTACGGCGTGGAGCGAGGTGGCGGTTCAAACAAAGAATGAGAAAGGGCTTCTCATTCCTTTTATACTAAGGGATGAAACCTAAGGGAAGGAGGAACTTCTCCTCCCCTCTTCTTGCCTTTTCAACTTCTTCAATCAAAGAATGAGAAAGGGCTTCTCATTCCTTTTATACTAAGGGATGAAACCTATTTATACTAAGGGATGAAACCTAAGGGAAGGAGGAACTTCTCCTCTCCTCTTGCCTTTTCAACTTCTTCAAACAAAGAATGAGAAAGGGCTTCTCATTCCTTTTATACTAAGGGATGAAACCTAAGGGAAGGAGGATTAGGGTTTTAAGGTGAGGAACTTCTCCTCTCCTCTTGCCTTTTCAACTTCTTCAAACAAAAAATGAGAAAGGGCTTCTCATTCCTTTTATACTAAGGGATGAAACTTAAGCATTCCTTTTATACTAAGGGATGAAACTTAAGGGAAGGAGGATTAGGGTTTGAAGGTGAATTTACTAAAATATCCTTCACTTAAGTCAAGAAATTCTGCAAAAAATGTGTACAAAGATGAACTCGAGCTCAAGACCAAAGAAAACAATAGTCATCCAAGTTCTGCTCTACCAAACAAACTTCTTTGTTATTATTTGTCTTCACATTTTAATATTGCATGCGGCTTATTATTTAGGCCAAAATAAAATTTTCAACACTCCTACTCCGAATTCAAGCCAAACTTCAAGAAAATATCATAGTTTTCCCTAGAATTAAAATTTTGGGCATATTCCAAATTTTATTTCCAAGCATGATTTAGAGTCAAAAGTTATCTAAATCCAAGTCTCAAATCAAAATTGGCGGTTTGGGGATACTTCATATTTTATCCACGTCGAAATTGGAGAAAAGATCAAAGTCAAACCCTATTCAAAATTCAATTGGGCAGACGCAAGACTCTACTCTACATCCCAAAGTAAACTAAGGTAGAACAAAAAAATCTACCGAAGTTCAAATCAAGTTTCTGCCAAATAAGAAAAATCAAAATTGTGAGCTAAATTCATATTTTTGGTCAATTGGCATAAAATGGTGTATCGGTCAAAATAGTTGATTTATGGATCAAATTTCATATTTCGATAAAATTGATACGTCAAAGCGGAGTCGAAACTAGAGGTGTCCTACGTTTCAATTTATCTATTTAACTTTTCCGAGACTCACCCACACATACTTGTGCATAACTCTCGAAAAAGGGGGCATTTGTTGAACGAGAAATTTCGGCCAATTAACGGTCGCCACGTGTCTTCATCACGACCGGTGGATCTGATAAACTTGAACGAGTAAATTCGGTCACACCGTAATTGGGCTCGAAATCGGGCCGATCCAGAAAAGATATTCCAAAGACAATTTGGATCGAAGGTCAAGCCCATTGGGCTCAAAATTCAAAAGCTCATTTGAACCAAGCCCATTGGATCCAAGCCCAAGCCCATTGGATCCAGGCCCAAGCCCACCAGGCCCATGAGAACTCTATAAATAGAGAGCTCATTTTCATTTGGAAGGTTCAGAAAATTTCTACTGCTAAGAGCTCAGAGAGAATTCCCAAGCAACGAAGACTCCCTGAATCCTTGGAAGACTGAACGATCATCCAACATCGAGAACAAGCTGTGAAGCCCTCGAAACAAATCCAACATCGAGAACAAGCTGCGAAGCCCTCGAGATACATTTACATTTAAGAGAGAGAATCAGAGGATCAAACATTAGAGATTGTAATCCACTACGCACTAATACATACAAAGATAAATACAAATTCAAATTCATTTACACGTGTTCGAATCTCCATCCGTCGTTCGAAATCTCGTGTGAACAGACCTTTCTCATATTTAAATCATATTTAAATATGTTCATCCTTCTTCCGAAAACCAAATTTGAACAATTCAAATTCTTTTCCTTTTCCTTTTTCTTTTTCTTTTCTCCTCAATTGTTGCATGGCATTATCCGAGCTAGCCAGGAGAACCTAAAGGACCTACAGATCATGAGCTCCAACGATACGAGATTATTCGGTTAAAACTCTTTTAACCCGAATCAATCAACTTTCGTTAACCCCCGAAGACTCCACTATAGTCCGAGGGTTGCACTCTTCTCACTGTAGATATATTATGTCCTCTTGATATAACCGTCATGGGCAAGTCGACCCTTCACAGGTTGTTCGTAACCACACCTAGGTCGTTTAAACCGTTTAACCCCTGCGTTACGTCTTTGTTCCTTAAGTACCACTGACACCTCTAATGAACAATTGATCAGTGGTCCAACCAACATATCAGGAACCCTCGCTTGCCAAGGAGAGGGTGGGCGCCCATTCTTCAAGCCCTGGGGTCAGCTATTAAGGGAACAACCTATCTACTAACCCTGAAGAGCGGGTTAGGAGTGAACTCCATCTTACTACACTATGTCCCCAACTACCTATTGGACTTTATCCCTGAGATGGTAGGCTTATTGAGCGGACATTCAGCCACTCTCACCCATACAAGTCTAAGGATACTGTCTAATAAGCAGGAGTTCATAGTAAGCTTAGGATTAAGATTGAGTTACCTAGGCCATCAGGTGAAATAGTCGGTCTCTTCAGTAAACGACGTTATAAAGAGAGAGCGACTTTTCGTGGTTCAGTCTTACGCAAACTCATCGCGTAGGACGCCCCCGCTCGCACATCTCGATGTGAAACGCCTCGGATCACATCGTTTTGTACTATACAAAACAGGTCGCATCCAATAGTGTTACCAAGGTAAGGTACCCAGCTTTATCCATATACTATAGACCGTTTTGACTGTCTACTTGAGCTTGACCCACATTCATGTCATACATGAAACTCAAGTACTCATGAATGTCAAGGGTGTTGGTCATTGGTATAGATTAATGCAAACACGTTTCACTTTATTCCAGCAAACACCTTTACAGAATAAAACTTAATAACTCATTATTTCTAAATAGATAATTTACAAACATAATTGTTTACAAACCACAAATTTTAGGACATTAAACCCAACAACCTCCCACTTAGACTTAAACGTCCGTGGTGTACATGTTGGCGAGGAGAACTATAATATCATATATCTATAGTTTTCTCCCACTATCCTATTTAGCAACCCGGAGCCCTAAACTCTTTAGGTATCTCTGGTGTGGGGATTTTTGGAATATCCCACTAATTTTCAAGCTGTCGAAGCTTGACCAAAATGAATTTATAAACCTGTAGCCTTTAGCTTTGCAGCTAGCGGTAATAGAGTCGAACCACAGAGAGAGAAAAAAATTGAAATTAATTGTTCGAGGTGTAATTAAATTGATCGGAAGATTGTCACAAAACAGGGTTTTTTTTTAATCATGCAAGTCAAGTGTAACAGCGCTAGCGGAAAAATGTAAATGAGATTAAAAAGTGTTGGATTTGGGAGATTCGGGACTTTGCTAAGTATTATAACATCTATCATTTAATTCTAAGGTATGGCTATCAATGTAACATGCACGTGAATGGTTGTCCGACAACCCTAGAGCAACCGGCCTCATAATAATTAATTAGAATTTCACAATCCTAACTAAACAGTGTTCGCAATTAAATTAGAGTGATCAGCCCCAAATTAACCCAAACAGTCACTAGCACTTCACGACGAACGTTCAATCAAACACGCTAAATGCTAATTGACTACCCGGCAACCCTAAAGTAATCAACATTCAGTGTGAATAATGTGATGCTTCGATTTGTTCTACCATTCTGTGTTACTAATCGACAAGGAGAGGCACGACATCGCTAGTCTATAACAATAGAATATGCTAGAAAACGAGATTGTTCGTCTAGAAATCTAACACATTCATGGATGAAGCAAGAAGAGTAGATGCATAGCAACAATAAAGCCAAAACAGAATTCAAAGTTCAACTTATCAAAATATTACAAACTTAGCAAAAATCCCTAAATCATTCTCAAATCCTACGTTACCTTAGCCTTCCATGGAGAAATTGAATGCCAAAGCTTCCATTGAAACCTTGGACATTATCCCAAGCTAAAGAGAAAGAAAAAGCTCAAAAAACGCCTAACAATGGCGAAATCCCGAGAGAGAATGGCGGAGAAGATGAAGAAAAATCGTTAAAATGGCCTATATAATCCGTTGGAGCGTCGAGACGCTAGGCCAGCGTCGCGACGCTGCGACCTAAAAATATCAGCGCGCTGTCGAGACGCTCGGTCAGCGTCTCGACGCTGGCCCGATAATCTTCAGCGCGCGCGCCTCTTCGGAGCGTCTCGACGCTTGCTCGATGGTTTGGGGCTGGAAAATTGCCTTTGCATGGCAATTTTCTCCAAATCCTCATGGTTGAACTTCCCCTTTTCCCGATGCCATCCCGGAGTGCTAAAACAACTTCCTAAGCCACGAAACGCGTCCAATGGACACCATGAGCTCTTTGCCGCAAATCACCTATAAACAAGATAAATTAAACGTTTAAGCGCGGCTTTTAGCTAGAGTTAGGGAGTGATATTTAGCTCCAAAATGGAGTTATCAAACACCCCCAACCTAAATCTTGCTAGTCCTCGAGCAAGGCAAACATAGAATTCTACTCTAAAGGACCATGCATACATGCTTCAAATTCAAACCTCAATGCTTTTTACAAATCTAAACATTACATATTCAAGAAAGCAATCGGCGCATGCATTTAATTAAGAACACATCAAAACCCGGAAAAACCGCATGCAACATGTCATCCCATTTTCTCCCTACTTCTAGCATTTAAGAACAGTCTAAACTTTATCACATAAGAGAGAGCAATAAATTAAGAGGCCTAAAACAATATTCTCATACTTTTTTTTTTCTCTTTTTGAGTACTTTGTACTCTTTGTTTGGTTCTTTGAACCCAACTTTTTCATTCTTTTTCTTTCCAAACCCGAGAAGCCTAACATGTCAAGCTCATGCATAAACTTCACATTTTTAAGGACTAACGCTCACTTCTTAAGTGCACCATTAAGAAAGAGGAGCGCCTCAGGAGAATTTTTCTAAACAACATTCTTTTCAATTTTTTTTTACTTTAGGCTTAGCTTTTGCTAACTCGATTAATTAATCACTAACTCTCATGCAACAAGCTACCCTAGGGGTGACTTTCGGGGTGACAACAAGAATCAACGTGACATGCGATCAATCTAAGCCTACGGAGTCTAAGAAAAGGTTGTTAAGTGCTCGATAGAATCAACGGAGCAACAATTTTTTTTTAAAATTTTTTGACATGGACCTAATAAATGCAAAGCTACCTCATGCAAAAACTAGACATGCAAATTCCAAGATTCCAAAAAGCACTTCCTAGATCATCACAATTAGAAAGCAATAAACGGAGTCCCAAGCACTTCAAATTCTAAGCTAACACTGCTCAACAAACTGCATATGGAAATCCAAAACATTCACCCCCAACCTCAGAAGATAGCATTGTCCTCAATGTTTCTAATTAGATGCGCAAAAATAAAAAGAAAGGAAAACGAAACTTCCCTGATCTTTGCGAGGTTGGCGAGGGACAAGAGGCGGCGCTTTCTTACAAAAACTCAATTTCCTCAACTTCTCCTCATCCTCCTAATAAAAAAAACAGCAAGCAAAATAAACTAAATTAAACTACAAAACTTCAACTAAAACAACCAAACTTAAAGACTTAAAAACAGTTCAACACTCGGGCGCCTCCGAGAAGCGCATAATTTTTAAAGTCGTTTGCTCAGCCGAATTCTCCCCAAGAACTCAACCATAATCCGACAGCGCGGGGGACGTTCCAATCATTTCTTCGTCCACGCTGATCCTGCAAACATCATTCAAAAACATTTTTTCTCTTCGTGCTTCGAGCACGTGAATATCATCTTTATTAGTTCCATAAAAAACAGAACCATCATCATTCAAATTTAAATCTTTTTTCTTAACAGAAACATAAGAATTGTCCCTCAAGCTCGAGGTCAAATTCTTATCCTTCACACAGTCCACAGATTTTGCATTTTCATTCTCATCATGCACAGAAGATTTCGATGCATTCATAAAAAAATTATTCACCATTCCATCAAATTCTACAGACAAGGCACCCCTATCAACATCAATCTTGACCTTAGTTCATAAACGGGCGTCCTAGTAAGATAGAAGAGGAAACATGCGAAGAATTTTTGTTCATATCTATCACGTAGAAATCACATGGAAACAACAAATCTTTCACCTTAAGAAAAATGTCCTCAATTTTCCCTAACAGTTGCACATAAGATCGATCGGCTAGTTGGACAACTACATTAGTCTCAATTAAATTACACAATTCAAGTTCTTTAAACATCAAAAGACATCACATTAATTGAGGCACCGAGATCAAGCATGGCATTTTCAATCAATTTAGTACCAATAGTGCATGAGATAGTGAACATACCAGGATCAACGAACTTTGGTGGAAGCGTACCTTAGAAAATTGCAGAGACAGTTTCTTTCTTTTTCTCATCGTTCTTTCTCAACGTTCTCTTACCCGTGCACCAACTCTTGAGGAACTTGGCACATTTCAGATTTTTTTTCATGGCCTCCAAGAGGGATGTTCACCGTCACCTTCTGGAAGGTTTTGAGGACCTCATCATCTTCATTCACGACCAAAGGCTTTGCGAGCCTACTCGGAAAGGGTGCTATGGGAACATTCTCCTGCATGTTTTTCTTCAGTTCTTCATTTTTCTCAACCTTTTCATTCTCAAGATGGCTCGGGAAGTATGCAATCGGTTTCTCCATTTTCTCTAAATCAGGAATCAACAAACGGCTTGGGAAAGGAGCCTTGGGCTTGTAATCTTTCAAATTTGAGGTCGGATCTAACCGAACTCCCTTTCTTCTTGACTCAAGATCTTCAATCTTTTCCTCAGTCTTGCTTTCCTCTTTCTCCACAACAACGGTGTGTGAAGAACTTTCTCTCCCACTTCGTAAATTTATAGCACACACCTGCTCACAGGAATTCATTCTCGCGTATGGTGATAACATCCAAGGGTTCTCATTCAACTCAACAGGTGTAGAACTCGAGGGAAAATCCCTTCCACTCTTAAGAGCAATAACATTTAGGCGTTCTGCTGCCTGAGTTTCCACCTTACTCATCCTATCTTTAATCCCAGTAATTCCCTCGCTCAGAGACTGAGTTTGCGCTCTAGTTTCTTCGCGATGCTCAATGCTTATTTCCACGAAGGACTTGAACATTCCCTCAAGGGATTGACCGGAAACAGAAGGAAGAACTTGTGATGAGTTTTCTTGCAGTTTAAGGACAACGCTACATACCTTAGACACTTGGTCTCTGAGCTCCTTGATTTCGCTTGAGAGGCGGGTTTGCTCGTGTTTTCCACTTCCATATTGCTGAATGTTGTGAGGCATATTTGAAATCAAATGCCTAGCTTCCGCTGGGGTCTTGTCAATCAGCGCCCCTCCACTAGCTGTTGTAATCGGATATGATATACACAACGGTTGGCGGTTCAAGTCAGGTGTCGCCAACTGCCTTAGCGTTTTCTGAACCTCATTGTTGCTCGCCAAGACTTTCATCTCTTCCGAATGTAACCTGGACTTTAATAATCTTGGAAGAGAGGATCGTTATCCAATTAAAGAAAAACAGACACAATTCACTAAAAGAAATTTTTTAAAATAACCAATCAACCTAAATCCAAAACAAACATAAATTTCATTTTTAGTTGCTCTCCCCGGCAACGACGCCAATTTTGGTGTGTGGATGTTTGGAATATCCCACTAATTCTCAAGCTGTCGAAGCTTGACCAAAATGAATTTATAAACCTGTAGCATTTAGCTTTGCAGCTAGCGGTAACAGAGTCGAACCATAGAAAGAGAATAAAAATTGAAATTAATTGTTCGAGGTGTAATTAAATTGATCGGAAGATTGTCACAAAACGGGGGGTTTTTTTTAATCATGCAAGTCAAGTGTAAAAGCACTAACGGAAAAATGTAAATGAGATTAAAAAGTGTTGGATTTGGGAGATTCGGGACTTTGCTAAGTATTATAACATCTATCATTTAATTCTAAGGTATGACTATCAATGTAACATGCACGTGAATGGTTGCCTGGCAACCCTAGAGCAACCGGCCTCATAATAATTAATTAGAATTTCGCAATCCTAACTAAACAGTGTTCGCAATTAAATTAGAGTGATCAGCCCCAAATTAACCCAAACAGTCACTAGCACTTCACGACGAACGTTCAATCAAACACGCTAAATGCTAATTGACTACCCGGCAACCCTAAAGTAATCAGCATTCAATGTGAATAATGTGATGCTTCGATTTGTTCTACCATTCTGTGTTACTAAATCGACAAGGAGAGGCACGACATCGCTAGTCTATAACAATAGAATATGCTAGAAAACGAGATTGTCCGTCTAGAAATCTAACACATTCATGGATGAAGCAAGAAGAGTAGATGCATAGCAACAATAAAGCCAAAACAGAATTCAAAGTTCAACTTATCAAAATATTACAAACTTAGAAAAAATCCCTAAATCAAACAACATACAAAGTTTGTAACATAGTTGTAATAATCCATAATTGTTAGATATATGGTATGTATATAGTTGAAATTTAACATTAGAATTGTGTTTCTTAAAAAAAAAAAAAAAAAAAATAAACATTAGAATTGTGAAAATAACGTAGAAAGATGCTTTAAAAGCACCAATATTTAGATTCATAAGAACATACAAACCGGTAAATATATAATAGTGGAAGGACGAATCCCAAATTTAGCTAACCTTTTACTCTTTTAAAATTGTGTGAAGAACAATTGTGGTCACCACAAACAATTAAGCTTGGAGCAAATACCTTGCTTATAATGTTTCGAATAAAACTCTTTCTCTTTCATTTTGTGGGATCATTTTTCTAGAGGACATGTCTCATATCTTCCCTAGATTCTTACCTGAGGGTGGCGGCCTTGATTGGGTGCCCCTCTAAGATCTCTGGTAAACTCGGGCTCGGGGGGGCCTTTGCCTTCATTTCTTGAAGAGCACGAGGTCACCTCTTCATCAATAGAAAGGCTCTGACTTTCTAAAAATGGCAACAACTCTCGAATTTCCAGCGGCGCAAACAAAAGAGGGTGGCACTGGCGACGACACAAGCATAAGAGAGCGGCGACAACGGCGTGAGGAGAAGAAGGACGTGAGGTAAAGAAGGTTGTGAGCTTTAAACCCTATTTTATTATTATTATTTGTAATCTTATTTTTTTATTAATATTAATTTTAAATCGGTTAGAATCTAGAGAATGAAATTAGGGAAGTGGAGGAGATTTTTTTTTTTTAAATATATCATTTTGGGAAATAAGGAATGGTAAATAAGGATGGTAAATAAGGAATGAAAAAGAAGGGAGAGTTTAAACCAAAAAAAAAAAAAAAAGACACATATCAAAATTTAATAAAAAAGAAGACATTTATCGAAATGGGGTACTAAAAAGGACTATATACTACTATTTCCCACTAACAACTCTTGTCTCAATAACCCAAGAGCTTTATTGGTTATTATTTTCGGTCAACTCTCTCTTCTAAAACGATATAGAGAACTCCAAGGATAATCCTACTATAAAATACGTCATTATGACTCAAAGGCACTAAGTCCAACTGAGTTCCCATAATTCTCTAAATCTAAGTTTGCTATACATTTTCTTTTTGATCTAATGTATGCACTAGAGTGTGTGTGGCACGTACCACACCGTTGTCAGATTTTGACTTTGATTTGTGCTTAACTCGCTACATCATTTCTCTCTGATCTGACTTAAGCATTGAAGGTGTGTGGTAAGCACCACATCGGTCAGTTTCCTTCTGTCCTGCTGATCATCTATATTTTAAATCTACAAATTTTATCGTTGAAGCACATGAAGGTTGGAGATCATGTGAGATTTCTCATGGCCGGATTCTGGCATCAGTACACCCATATTAGAATTTCGTTAAATAATTTGCAAAAACTTATTGATAAGAAAACTAATGCATTTTTATCTTATTTTTTGATTTTTTTAGTTTTTTTTTTTGGTTTTCTATTTTTTCAAAACAAAAATCATATACGTTTATTCACACGAGATCTCGAATGATGGATGGAAATTCGACACGTGTAAATGAAATTTGAATCTGTATTTGTATTGTATGTATCAGTGCGTAGTGGATTACAATCTCTAATGTTTATCCTCTGATTCGACACGTGTATTGTATGTATCAGTGCGTAGTGGATTACACGTGTAAATGAAATTTGAATGTGTGGCACGTACCATTTAAATAGCTTTCTGGCCCGATTCGATTTCGAGCCCAATTGAGCTATGACCGAATTTGCTCGGGTAAGTTTATTTGATCCGCCGACCATGATGAAGACACGTGGCGACCGTTGATTGGCCGAAATTTCTCGGTCAACAACGTTTGATAAATGTTTTTATTCTATGTTTTTTAAAAATAGAAAATCAAACTTGTTTGATAACTCTTTTTGGTTTTTGATTTTCGTGCTGGAACCCCCACTCAACCAACTACGAGGGTCCCGGCCCTCGACCAGAGGCGCAACGGAAGAAAGACTAAACAAAAGCCTAAAACTGGTTGAGGACCTTAAGCAATCAATAAGGAACAAACTAAGAATTGAAGAAACATTTCTAACACTTAGAAAAATTCTTTAATTCGAGTCCACTGGTAAAAACCCTCTCCACTGGTAAACCGACCGGTAAAAGTCAACTGGAAAAGTTGACCGGTAAAAGCCACCGGTAAAAATATCACCGGTATATATCACATATACACCGGTATATATTATACCGAGGAAATACCGACCGGTATATACCACCGGTATATATATATCACGGGTAAATAATATATATACCACCGGTATATATCACCGGTATATACCATATATACCACCGGTATATATCCCACCGGTAAATTTACCACCGGTATATATACCACCGGTAAATTATATATACCACCGGTATATATCCCACCGGTATATATACCGACCGGTATATATACCACCGGTAAAATATATATACCACCGGTATATATCCCACCGGTATATATACCGACCGGTATATATACCACCGGTAAAATATATATACCACCGGTATATATACCACCGGTAAATATACCACCGGTATATTTTCCAGTGAAGAGAAACCAAGAAAAAAAACACCGGTATATATCATATATACACCGGTATATATTGACAAAAATACCTTATTTTGACGTTCGTCTTCTCGTCTACCTCAGCACCTCTACTGCCCCCTCGATCTCTACGTCTCCTCCGGTCACGAACTCAGCACGGGCACCAACGAGGACCACCCTTAGAGTAGTCCCAACTATTCTCGGGCTTAATAGCGGAGTAGTGGGACTCCTTGAGCTAAGGGGGTTTGTTGAGAGGTAGGAAGAAAGATGAAGCTTTTGGTTTGTGTTTGGAATTGTGTTAATATGAACTTGATGAACAATTCATCAAGAACATCAAGAACACAATACAACAAACACTTTGAATTTCAACAACTTGAAATCCAAATATCAAGGGAAAAAGAATTAACAACTTAATTCTTCTTCAATCTTTCCCAAAGAGTCACCTTGAATCTACAAGCACCAAAGCTACAACTTCTCTTCTTCTTCAAGCTTCAACCATGGAGATTTCCTTCAACACTTGAAGTTTCTCAATCCAAAAGACTTGAAAGAAGAAACACCCACGAGAGAGAGAGAGAAGTGCAAAACTTAGAGATTAACCCATCCAAGCCAAAACCAATCCAACCAAATCCATTTGACTTGCTTCATGAGTAAGGAAAGAATAGTGGAATACACATGTTGAACATGCATCAACAACATTAATGATAATAATAATAATTATAAATAATTATTATTTATTAAAATTAATAATAATTAAAACAATTTTAATTATATAATTTATTATTAATATTAATATCAAATACTAATATAATAATAAACCTTCCACTATATCCCGGTTTTCAGAAAACCGACTTTTCCAAAATATGAATCAATATTCATATTTTTCTCCGGTCGAGTATTTAAATCACATTTAAATACAACTTCCTCCGATTATATATTTAAATCACATTTAAATATACAAACCCCTCGAACAAACCCTAATTCAGATTTCTCCGAATACAACCCTATAGCACTGCTATACCGCTTTATCCGAGCTAGCCAGGAGAACCTAAAGGACCTACAGATCATGAGCTCCAACGATACGAGATCATTCGGTCAAAACTCTTTTGACCCGAATCGATCAACATTCGTTAACCCCCGGAGACTCCACTAAAGTCCAAGGGCTGCACTCTCCTCACTGTAGATATGTTGTGTCCTCTTGATATAACCGTCATTGGTAAGTCGATCCTTCACAGGTTGTCCGTAATCACAGCTGGGTCGTATAAACCGTTTAACCCCTGCATTACATCTTGATCCTTAAGTACCACTGACACCTCTAATGAACAATAGATCTTTGGTCCAACCAATAGATCAATATAACTCTCTCATCACATGAGAGTGTGAGCTCACATTGTTCAAGCCCCGGAGTCAGCTATTAAGGGAACAACCTATCTACTAACCCTGAAGAGCGGGTTAGGAGTGAATTCCAATATTGCTACACTATGTCCCCAGCTACGTATTCGGCTTTATCCCCAAGTTGGTAGGCTTATTGAGCGGGCGTTCAGCCACTCTCACCCGTACAAGTCAAAGGATACTTCCGAATAAGCAGGAGTTCATAGCAAGCTCAGGATTAAGAACGAGTTACCTAGGCCATCAAAGTGTATAAGTCAGTCTCGATCAGTAAACGGTGTTATAAAGAGAGAGTGACTTAATACGCGGTTCGATCTTGTGTAAACTCTTTACACAGGACGCCCTCACTTCTCACATCTTCATGTGGAACGATTCGGATCACATCGTTCTGTACAATACAAAGTGAGCCGCATCCAATAGTGTTACCAGGATAAGGTACCCAGCCTTATCCATATACTATAGATCATTTTGGCAGTATACTTGAACCTGATCCACAATCATGTCATACATGAGGTTCAAATACTCAAACAATGCCAAGGGTGTTGGTTATTGGTATAGGATAAAACATGTTTCACTTTAATCCAGTAAACTCTTTTACTGAATTAAAACTTAATAACTCTTTATTACTAAATAGATTGTTTACAAACATAACAGTTTACAAAACCACAAGTTTTAGGACATAAAACCCAACATTTCGAACACACAAAAGTTCAAAGTGGTTGAATAATTATTATTTAATTTTGTATTTCTTTTATAATTTTTTTTTAAAAATAATGTTAATTTATTAGAAGTTACAAATTGAAACATTTATTAAAATTTAAATAAGGTCCAAATATTTGATGAAATTGAAAATTTAGGGTAAAAAATGATTTTCTCATAAAAAGAATTTATTGTATCGATAGTTTAATATATTAGACAATTTTTAGTTGATGTTTATATCCCTAAGTTAGGAAAATAAAATATGTTGATAGTGTCGAGGGGATAGGTATATTGGTATAACATCAAAATAATATTAAAATATAATATATTAAAAAAAAAAAAATTATAATTTATAATATGTTATATTTATAATATTTTTAGGGAAATTGTAACAAATGTCAATCTAGAGTAAAATAATTAAAAATATAGCACTTTTTAAAACTTTTTGCAAATATGACAATTTCTATCACTAATAATAGTATATAACCTCAGTTTTTTATAGAATTTTGTCAGTGATTTTTGAATTTGCTCGGTCTGTCATATATGAGCGATAGTCACTAATTTTTTGCCATATTTATAAAATGTTTTAAATTTGGTTATATTTGTCATTATTTTGAGTCTGATTGCTGGTTATGAAAACAGACCATATTTTTATACTAAAAAAATATTAATAATATCTTTGTTTTAAAAGAATATATTAATAATTTAATGACAATTTTCATTGCAAAAAAATATTAATGACAGTTGTTGACCGAGAAATTTCGGCCAATCAGTGGTCGCCACGTGTCTTCATCACGGCCGGTGGATCAGATAGACTTGACCGAGCAAATTCAGTCACACCGCAATTGGGCTCGAAATCGGATCGGTCGAGAAAAGCTATTCAAAAGACAACTTGGCTCAAAGTCCAAGCCCATTGGGCTCAAAATTCAAAAGCCCATTGGATCCAGACCCTAGCACACCAGGCTCATGAGAACTCTATAAATCTCATTCTTCCTTTTCAAGGTTCAGAAAATTTCTACTCCTAAGAGTTCAGAGAGAATTCCAACGAAGACTCCGTGAATCCTTGGAAGACTGAACGATCATCCAACATCGAGAATAAACTAAGAAGCCCTCGATCCAAATTCAACATCGAGAACAAGCTGCAAAGCCCTCGAAACAAATCCAACATCGAGAATAAGCTGCGAAGCCCTCGAGATACATTTACATTTGAGAGAGAAAAAATCAGAGGATCAAACATTAGAGATTGTAATCCACTACGCACTGATACATACAATACAATTAAATACAAATTCAAATTTCATTTACACGTGTCGAATTTTCATCCGTCGTTCGAAATTTCGTGTGAACAACAGTTTGATTTCAATTTCAATGAATAAATAAATAAATAAACATTTGAAGATAATTTCAATAATTTAAATAAAGTTGATAGAGAAAAAAGAACATGAAATTTTGAAATAAAAAACATGTTTTGAAAAACTTTTTTTTTTTCATTTTTTAAAATTTGTTAATGAATGTAGAAATGTTTTTAAAAACTGAAAAACTAAAAACTTAATTCGTTATCAAACCTGTTTTCTAAAATTTAAAAATAAAAAATAAAAAATAAAAATTGTGGATTTAAATTTAAAAATCAAAAATCAAAAATAGAAATTGAATGGATTATAAAACCGTTAAAAAAATATGTATAGTATAAAAAAAAAGTTTCTAGCGAAAATAATATTTAAATTTTATTATTTTATATTATTATTATTTTGTTGTTGATAAAGTGGCTATGGGGAAAGCATATGATTATTGACAGAAAAAAAAAATGAATGGGAATTTTCTTTTCAGGTTTCAAATATTGTCCGACTCTGGAGTGTTGCTGCTCAACTTTTCTGTTGATGTACATTATTGGCTTCTGCTGGTTTTGGTATATATTTCCCACTTTTTTAGTACCTTCAAAATATCTCTCATGGACCAGCTATGCTTACCATTTTCTTTCATGTACTATATTTTCTAAAGTATTTTTAAAATTACGTCAACCAAACATTTTTTTAGATTTTTTTAGATTTTTTTTTTTTTTTTTTTTTTGACAATATGTGGGATGAGAAATCGAACCTAAGACCTTTTTTTTTATCACTAATCATAGATCATGCCAGTTAGCTATGTTCTTGTTGACACATTTATTTAATTTTTTGTTTTAGGAGTGTTTGATATATTTAAAATATGAAACCAAACTCTTCCGACATGAATTAAAAAGAAGTTCAATTTTTACACTTAGAATTCACGAATTCCAACCCTACACTTGAATAAATAGTGCATAAACAACTAGTTAAGTTTTTTTTTTAAGGAAGAATTTTTACTTGATCTACATTTTATAGTTGAATGCAATTATTTTGGTTGGTACCGAGTGTGTTAGGATATAAATAGTATTCCACATTGGCTAGATAACAGAAAAATTATGAGTATATAAGGGAGGATAATTATCTCCTGCATGAGACATTTTAGATGAAACCAAAAGCAAAATCATGAATGTTATGCGACAATATCATACTGTTACTTTATTCTTAATAAAGTAGTATCAGAGTCATGTCTCTGACTTTAACCATGTCTGTAAAATTCTCGAGTGTCGAATTGAGTTTTGCGGGTTTTTCAAGTGTAATATGTCTCTGACTTAATCATGTCTGTAAAATCCTCGAGTGTCGAATTGAGTTTTGCGGGTTACTCAAGTGTAATATGATCTTACCTGAAGGAGGATAATTATCTCCAATGGTATAAGGCCTTTTGGGTGAAATCAAAAGCAAAATCATAAGAGTTTAGATTCAAAATTGACAATATCATACCATTGTGGAGATGTTGAGTTACGTTGTTGTTAACAAATTGATTTAATTATGTTTGATGTGTTTGTTGAAAGAGATTGGGCACATTGGTAAGGTTGAGTTTTTCTTTATATACTTAATTTTGTTGTTAGGTTCGAGTAATTTATTGATTGGATGATATTTTGCAACCTATGATAAAATTAGAAGAGCTACAAATTGTTTGCAATTATTCAAACTAGGGCTTTATTCGATAAAATTAGAAGTTAAAGATTAAAATTAAATTCCTTTAAAAAAAAGGTAAATGGTTTTTTTTTAAAATAAATTTGATAGTCATCTAAATTTTTTTTTTTTTTTTAAAAAAAAATTGCAAGTAGATTATAATTTTAAAAAATAAAGAAATCATTTTTTAAAAACACAAATTTTGAAAGTAGATTATAATTTTGAAGGATAAAAAAAAAAAAAAAAAAAAAAAAAAAAAAAATTTAGGTTGGATTCCTCCCATGACATCATATGGTACCTAAACATATTTTGACCGACATCATGAATTCATTATAAATTATAAATCTACGTTAATGTGAACATAACTCAATCAACTAATTATGACACTATACGTTTTAAATGTTCGATGGATGTTGAATTTCATTGCACCTTATTGAACTTATCTATGTTATTGATTTGATTTTTTTTTTTATTTACGTATTTTTTTTGTAAATTATGCTTATTCACAAAACATTTTTTTTTTTTGTTTTATAATATACTTTATGAACATTTTTCTAAATATTTTTTTTAAAAAATAGGGCTCATTTAATAACGTTTTATATTTTACTTTCTGCTTTTGTAATCATGCTTATTTTACTACCAATTTTCTTGTGTTTCTGTTTTCAAAAACTGACCATTATTTTTATGTGCATCTAAAAAAAATGAAAAGATAAGCAAAATGTTTTTTTTTTAAATAAAAAATAAAAAATAAAATTATTATCAAACCAAACTTAAATTTGTTCTCAAATTTGAATTTTTTTTTTTTTTTTTTTTTTTTTTTTTTTTTTTTGACAAAATAAAGACGAGAGATTGGAATTTATGATGTCTTTCATCTAAGGTAAATAAGATATCTATTACAATTCTAAAACATCATTCAATTTTAATCCCATGGTCAATCTTGTAAAAAAGAATTTTGCTTTAATTTTTTTAATTTACTTTATTCCTCAAATGAAAATGGTGGGGTGGCCTAGTAATTGAAAAAAGAGTTTGAAGAGGGTCATTCCACACTTGAATGATATGAAAAGTCAAGAGTTAGAAAAAGGAAAACAAAAATCTATCTAAAAAGTAGGTTAAAGAGATTGGGCTGCAAAACCCTCCAACATGATAGGCCTTTTATTCCCTTCTCTCAAGGAATGGCTTTTTAGTCCCATGGAGAGTCTCCTCTTGTCATGATAGACACTTCATTTAAAAAAAAACATTTATATAATTGTCTTTTTCTTTCCCTTTTCTATACTTTTAATATCATCTAGGATGATTTTCTTTCTCTTTTCTATACTTTCAATATCATCTAGGATGATTTTCAAAGATTTTGAAGCACAATTATTGCATATCTCTTCATTAAAGTTGATCAATTAGAATCTAGAAAAGCTAGAAAAAAAAGTTGATTTTTTTTTTGGACAATTTATTATTGTCAACAATTACTCACATGCATTTATGGTTTATTTTTATATTATTTATTATTTTCTTCTTTTGCAATTATTTATCATGAAAGTTCGTAATTCACTATTTATATTGTAAACAATGCTATATAATTTATTTCATGCTTTATATTAATTATCATATAAATTTACTGTTTATTAAAATATCTCCCCGTAAGTTTATAAATAACTATAAGTTTGCTGGTGCAAGAATCTCAACTTCCTTTCCGTCGAGCTTCCAGCGGATTGGACCGCCGGTTGATCTGAAGTTGATCTGCACAGGAAAAATAATATAACTTGCACCGGTGTGGGCCTGACCCCACTAGACTCTGATGCTTAAGTAAGAGAAAATTCTAAGCATAAGTAAGAGTGTATGCGTATGTAGTGCAGATTGCGTACCTCATAATGATCCTTATGGGGGTATTTATAGGCAGAGGGGGTGTGGACGATTAGTGTCGGTCCGTACCCTTCCTCATCACGAGGATCTTTGATTCCCCGATGTAGGCGAGGAGATGTGGACGGTCTGCGCCGGTCTGTACCCCTCCTCATGATGAGGATCGTTGACCCCCTGATCCTAGGCGGATTAGGGGACGTTGTCGTACCGTTGCATTGTCAAGTAAAGCAGGAACGTCCCATCAGACATTCTTCACCCCGATTATGTGGGGTGGTGACGGCGTGGCGACAACAGATCTCCGTATTTCCCGAAGGATCGTATCGTCAGGGGTCTTAAGGGTCGACCCTAGGCCGTTGGGATATCTATTGGTGACGTCGGGGCCTCGGCCTCTTGATGAGGTGGGTCGTGACGTCAGGCGCTAACCTCATGTTGAGGTGGCCTGGAACATTTTTCTGACCAACGGGCTGACCCGCCGTCTGTGGGTCTTCTCGCTAGTTTAATCTAGTGCGAGGTACTGAGGCATTTAGGGAAGTCGCCAATCCGTCGTCATGGACATCGTTCCCGAACCGGCGGTTCGACGTTTGGAGTGGCAGATGTCGTCCCGTAATGATGTGGGTTTTGTGATCAAGGCGACCTTTCGGATTTCGAGGGTCGTATGTCGTTGTCTGAGCACGTACCCCTCTGCGGGGAAACGATTCGAGTTCGAGTCACCACTCGCCTGAGGAATCGTATTGTCTCGCGTTCACACCTTTCTCTAATTGTCTTTTTAACAGCGTTTGAAGCATCGTCCGCGAAAAAGAGGGGTTGTCGTTGTGGGGGTAGCGTGTCGTTCCGCCTTCTAGGAGCGGTTCGTTTCGACTTCGCGCCCTCGTCACCCGACCCACATCCTTTCGCCATTCATTCGGAGATGGATCTAGGTCGATGGTTTCGATCGTGCGGCTTGTGATTTGTGCGGGCGAGGGGTATTAAAAGTAAGAGTCGTGGGGGATGCGTCACACTCTGTCTAATACCCTTCTTCTTCTTCTTTCGACCTTTCCTCTCGAGAAACTTCTTTCACTCGTCCACTTCCGCCTTCATCAATGGCTCGTGGTGAATCTTCTCAGAATGTTAATCGCGGTGGCATAGCCAGTTCGTCTGGGAGACGGGGTGGAATGACCGAGGTCGGGTTGGCCCAACTACGCGCAGACTTCAACATCCGTCAAGTGTGTTGTTGAGAATCCCTTCACCTGGGGAGAGGATAGAGGCCCCGCCCCGAGGGAAGGTTGGCCTCTATCGGAACATGTTTCCTCGGGCGCTTAGGCTTTGTTAACTCTCCAAAGGAGAGTGATCACTCTAATTTAGAGTTATTGTTTACTCCCTAATTATAGCTTAAAACCATGCTTAATATTGATTAAATTGCCTTGTTATAGGTAAGCTCGTAGTTGAGAGCTCGCGGAGTCCAATAACGTATTTTGGAGCTAAAGAAGTCGTTTTAGAGCTTCGTGGACGCATGGGGAATGAAGGAGCTCAAGAAGGGAAGAAATTGCCAAAAGGAAGCATCCAAGGCAAAGAATTTGCTCCAAACCCGAAAGCTAGCGTCGAGACGCTAGCCCGAAGCGTCTCGACGCTCCGAGAAGAAAAACGTTGAAATCAGCGTCCGTAGCGTCTCGACGCTACGACGAATATAAAAATAATTTTTCCCGAATTTAGGGCATTCACTGTTCATTATCCCTCTTGGGATTGCGGTTTTTCTCCCTCTTTTTCTGGTTTTTCTTCATTTTGGGCTATATAAAGAGGACAACCTCCATGGATTCTTGGAGGAGCTGCTTCTCCATAGATAGCTAGAGGTATTTATGCTTGATTAGTTAGTTCAGGGATTGATTTCTATTGTAATTAGGTGAGATTTGTGCTTTAATTGAATGTTTAGCATGTTGGTATGAATTTCTTGCATCTCTTAATCTAATTTATGAACAAATGACTTGCCATTCTGATTAGGAGTGACGTCTTTAATTTGTTACGCATGTTAGTCGGCTAGCATTAATCTTTGATTTGTCTTAATGCAAGTAGCGAAGGTCTAGCTCGTGGCTAATCAATTCGAGCCTAAGTGACAGTTGAGGGTAGGAGTTGATTAACGTTTTCACGGTGGGCTTAAGGTTAGCAGAGAAATCGAATTAATCTTAGGGTTAACTCATCGCAATGTTACCCGTCACTGATCTTTAATCAATTTAGGATTAGCTACCTTAGATTAATTAAAGAGCATGTTTAATTAGAATTGTCTGTTTCCAATTAATTCTTTGGGGTGTTTTGGACCCGAGAGGGACAAAGCATTTTGTGTGCATGAAGCATCTTGGCTAATTTCCTTGTTAATCGATGAACCGAAATACATTAGATCCATCCTGATACTTTCTAATTAAGCATTCTTGTCAAATTTACATTTTCCCAATTAATTTTTCGTTAGCGCAATTCCTTGCATGTTCGTAATTTTTCCAAACAAAAACTCCCCTTTGTTTTTACCTCATTACCAATTCAATTTAATTAAATTAGGATTATAGATCGCTCCCTGTGGATCGACTCCATTTCCACTAGCTGCAAATCTTAGTGTATTTGGATTATAAATATTATTTTGGCGGGCTTCGACAACCCGAAATTTTTAGGACGTTCAAAAATCTAATTACTAGAGAGTTATTTGGAGCAAAAAAATAGAAGGAGTATAGAGTCTTCAGTGAGTATTTGATGTGTTTTAAGTAATGTTTCAAAGGAATTGGCATGCAGTTGAGTGAAAGGTTACTTTTGAGTCCTTATGCGATAAATGTACATACTTTACTAGAATAAAGTGAAACGTGTTTAGGTTAACCTATACAAATGACCAACACCCCATGGCTGATTATGAGTGCTTGAGCCTAATGTATGACATGATAGTGGATCAGGCTCAAATAGTCGGTCAAAACGGTCTATAGTATACGGATAAGCCTGCGTACCTTATCCTGGTAACACTATTGGATGCGGCTCACTTTGTATTGTACAAAACGATGTGATCTGAATCGTTTCACATGAAGATGTGCGAGTGAGGGCGTCCTCTGCAAAGATTTGTATAAGACCGAACCGCGAAGTATGTCGTTCTCTCTTTATAACACGGTTTACTGATGAGACCTACATTTTCATTGGATGACTTAGGTAACTCGATCTCAATCCTGAGCTCGCTATGAACTCCTGCTTATTCGAAAGTATCATTTGACTTGCACGGGTGAGAGTGGCCCATAAGCGCCGACTCAATAAGCCTACCATCTTCGGGATAAAGTCGAATAGGTAGCTGGGGACATAGTACAACAAGATTGGAGTTCACTCCTAACCCGCTTTTCAGGGTTAGTAGATAAGTTATTCCCTTAATAGCTGACTCCAGGGCTTGAACAATTAGCGCGCACACTCTATGAGAGAATTAACTGATTTGTTGGTTGGACCACAAATCTATTGTTCATTAGAGGTGTTAGTGGTACTTAAGGAACAA
Organism: Herpetospermum pedunculosum; assembly: GCA_028017165.1. Taxonomy (NCBI): domain Eukaryota; kingdom Viridiplantae; phylum Streptophyta; class Magnoliopsida; order Cucurbitales; family Cucurbitaceae; genus Herpetospermum; species Herpetospermum pedunculosum. Next base: position 36,741,415 of record CM051527.1, read on the forward strand.
GATGTAATGCAGGGTTAAACGGTTTAAATGACCCAACTGTGATTACGAACAACCTGTGAATGGTCGACTTGCTCGTGACTGTTATATCAGAGGACATAATATATCTACAGTGAGGAGAGTGTAACCGTCAGACTATAGTGGAGTCTCCGGGAGTTAACGAATGTTGATTAGTTCGATTAAAAGAGTTTTGACCGGATAAACTCGTATCGTTGGAGCTCATGATCTGTAAGTTCTTTAGGTTCTCCTGGCTAACTCGGATAACGCCGTGCAACAATATAAGAGAAAAGGAAAAAGAATTTGAAATGTTCAAATTCGATTTGTGGAAGAATGATGGACATAATTAAATATGATTTAAATATGAGATTGGTCTAAAACATGAATAGGATTCATGTGCAAAAAAGTCGATTTTCGGAAAACCGGGTTTAACCATATTATTTAATTAATATTTGATATTGAATTAATTAATATTAATTAATTAAAAGTTTAATTAATTAATATATATATATATATATTTTATTTATTAAATTGTTTAATAAATAAAAATATTTATTATTATTTAAAAGTAATTAAGTTTTAATTAATTTTTAAAATAATAATAATTATATATATAAAATATATATATATATAATGGATATATATGACTTACCAAGGTGGAGGATGGGTACACTTGAGATAACAATCTTAAAAACTTCAATTCTGAAGTTTTGGAAAGAATGAAGCTCTCGGGTCACTTTTCTTTCCCTGAAGTTTTTTTTTCTTCTTTAACCCACCCCTCAGACCACCATCTTTGCTCTCCTTCCTCTTTTTTCTTCTTTCCTTTTCTTTTTTAATGGAGTCCCACAACTTCGTTGCACGGGGCCGAGGATAATGGGACTACCTGGGGTGGTCCTTGGGGCGTTCGTGAGAAGAGGCCGGAAGAGTTCGTGACGAGGAACGAACTACAAGGGTATGTAATTATAATTTCTTATTTTCCGTTGTTTGAGCATGTTTTCTATTTGTTAAATTGATGGAATTAGAGTATCATCGATCCAAAACGCTTTCACAGCGTGATACGCTTCATCAATTGGTATCAGAGTGTATTTTGATCAACTCAATTTGCATCAATTTAAGTTGGTGGGTATTTTAATTTAGAAATTGTTTCTGAATGGACCTCTAAAGTGAATATCGGTTTTGACATTGTTTCTTTTTTAATTTTATTATTTGTAATTACCCGAGAATGTATGGGCTTTAATGTGTGTTGAAGAGTCTGTATTCTTTAGAGTCATTAGAGTCCATATAGGTTTCTTTGTGAAAGAAGCTCGATTTTTGAGCTCGCCGAAATGTTTGGTGCAAGTTCAAACTCGTTCTAGGCAATACAAAGAGAAGCTCGAAGACAAATTGACCGAAGTGTTCGTGGGAGGAAGCTTGTCTGAGGCGGTACGAAGAGTTCAAAGTCCGCTCAAGTTATAGCTTGTTGTTCAAGCTTGTAATAAAATAGTTATTGCTTGCTTGATGCCAAAACCGGTCCACTTTAGTGTTTAATTAATTATGCATTGCGAATGTATATTTTAATTAAATTCCATGTTTGTATGTCCATAAAGTATGCCATATAGATTTAAAATCCCACCATAGGAAGTATGCTCCATGCATTGGTATTATGTTATAAGTGTTATAATATATAGTATGCATATTTGAGAATTTATGAGTATTAATATAAGAGATATTAATTCATGAATTAGATGTTGTTAGTTTAATAGAATAATTGATATAAGTGTTATATTAATTATGAAATTAAATATACAAAATAGGTTGCCCTGGTTTTATGCATATTGTAGGTTATAAGTGTTATAATGTATAGGATGCATGTTTAATTCATGAGTATTAATATAAGAGTTATATTAATTCATGAATTAGTTGGTGTTTGGTTAATAGAATAATTGATATAATTGTTATATTAATTATGCAATTAAACATCCAACATTAGATGCATTTTGTATGTTATAAGTGTTATAATGTATAGGATGCATGCTTAATTCAGAGAATCGATATAAGTGTTATATTTATTATGAATTAGGAGTTGTATGTTTAAGAGCATAATCGATATAAGTGTTATATTGATTATGAAGTTAAATATTCAACTTGTCATGCCTTAGCGATGCATGTTTGAGAAGCATGTAGAAAGTTGTTGTAGAAAGTCTAGTTTTGCAAGTGTTGTAAAAATGACTTAGACTTTTAAAATCTATAACAAAGAAAAGCATGTTCATTTAGGGTTAAATGATTCGATCTCTTTCATTAGATGAATAGGTCGATATCTCGTAAATGCTAAGGTTATGAGAAACTCACCCGGTGAACTCCTAAGGTTGGAGGTTTTGAATTGACGGAACACCTCCTACCTGGGGACTATCCGGTTCGTGAGTAAAGTTAACCGGCTTTATGACCATGCGTGAGAGGTGTGAGGTTAGTAAAGTGTTTATAACCTAGACATCTCAGGTAAAATTGTTTGCCTAGACTTATGGTTTTATTTACTTAGCTAGATAAAACCTGAGTATTTACCCTAATCACCGTCTATGATGCTTAGTAGATGTGTTGAGAAGGAATATATGATATATCCCTCTCCTGCTACACACTCCCAATAGTTCACAACGTGAGAATTTTGCTTGCCCTCATGATGCCATATGAGACATCTCTAGACGGGTGGTGTTTGGAACTTTCAATAGCAAGGTGAATGGAGTAAGTATCTATAATAAATGGGAGAAGGAAGTACGTCAGTACATCCTGCGGTCTCCTCCATTAGATTGAACCGTGAGATTCCCATGTTTCGCTTGCAGGCTGCCCTAGGGGCACCATCCAAACAGAGGGTCGTTCATGGGAGTCGAAACATCTCTATCACCATTTATGGATAAAGGAACACAGGGTCATTCCCAACCCTGACCTTCCCTACGGTTGCACTGTTGGGGTCGTCCCGTGAATTCTAAAAATGGAGGGTCACACTTACGGGATTTGCTAAGGTGTTAGTAAATCCATACCAAAAACGATAACTAAGATGCTAGTTGAATATGAGTTATTCTGGAGTTAGCATTTAGTCAAGAATGTCTTGATTTAGTAAATGAGTGCTTGACTGCCCCAAGGTAGCAACGATTCTGACTTACTAAAGTATCGTTGTAAGTAAATGAAGAGTTTAGGTACTTTATTTACTGTTAAACCTTTTAATTGGTTTAAATAGATTAAAACTGTTTTACTAATAGATTTACATTCTTTTTCAGCATGTCGAGCTCCTTTATACAGTTGTTAGCTCATGACAAATTGACTGGTGAAAATTACGGGACCTGGAAGTCGAACCTAAATACGATTCTGGTTCTCGACAATCTTAAGTTTGTCTTAACGGAGGAATGTCCTCCAGCTCCTGGCTCGAGTACTTCTCAAAGTGTTCGAGAGGCATACGATGGATGGATTAGGGCTAATGATAAAGCCCGAGTCTATATCTTGGCAAGCATATCTGATGTCTTGTGCAAGAAGCACGAGGGGATGGTTTTCTCTAAGGAAATCGTGCTTTCATTACATGGGATGTTTGGACAGCCGTCCTCATCTCTTCGACATGAGGCCCTCAAGTTCGTTTATAACTACCGTATGGTGGAGGGTACCTCTGTTAGGGAACATGTCCTTAACATGATGGTCCACTTTAATACGACGGAAGTAAACAGAGCTTCCATCGACAAGAAAAGTCAAGTCAGTTTCATCTTGGAATTTCTTCCGAAGAGTTTCCTTCATTGCAGAACCAATATGGTGATGAATAAGATTGAATACAACTTGACTTCTCTCCTAAACGAGCTTCAGATTTACTAGTCTCTGCACACCTCAGAAGGAAAGGAGAATGAGGCAAATGTTGTCTCTTCAAAGAAATTCCATGAGGGGTCGGGCTTAGGGAGTAAGCCTGAATTGACTTTTCTGAGTAATAAGATTATTCAAAAGAATAAGAGTAACAGGAGAAAAGACAAAGCCCCTACTATACGCAAGGAAAATTCTTCTGACAAGGGAAAATGTTTCCATTGTAACGAAGATAGGCACTGGAAGCGTAACTGCCCCAAATACCTTGCGCAGAAGAAAGTTGAGAAGGAACGAAAAGATAAATTAGATTTATTGATTGTCGTAACAGTTTAGTGGTATATGAGTGTCATATTTCACTAATCGTGTTTATTCCTCATTACAGGAAACTAGTTCCTGATAGCAGCTGGCTGTGAGATGACTTGTGAAGACATCGTCACAGCTAATCCAGTGAGAGCTTGTAGTAGTTGTTGTATAGAGATAATATCATGTGATGTATTTATTTTCTATATTTCCAGTTTGAACTGAACACCTGCATATGTTATCTTTTGTTTGTATATAAAGAACCGTTCTTTTCGCAAAAGATATATACTGTGGTGTTCTATTAAACTCGAAAACAACTAAAGGGTTAAGACTTATAGTGTAATAAGAAAGTTGTTTTTATTCAACAATGATTGTTGATCAAACTAGAGCTTCTCAATCGTTGAGAAATCCTTAATGTAGTGGGAGGGATGTGAGACAACCAAGACCGCTGTATTGGCTTGTCTTAAACTCGATGTTGTCATATTCAATGATGACATGGAGGATTTATAGACAAGACCAAGTGGTTCAAAACCATGAATATATGAGTGGTTATGAGACCAAGCCTCTAAAGGTGAAAACCTTTTGGGCTTGACTATCTGGTAAAGGGATCGTCCTGAAGAGAAAGGATTTATTGTGTATACTCTACTTCTCTTGTTGCTAGACGTAAGTTAATAGATGACTCTTATCCATTCCCATGTTCTATTTGGATAGAATAAGGCAAATGGATATCCAGACTAGCTATCTTCATTTGAGTGTATATTAGTCTCAATCAGAATAGATTCATAATTCGAGAACAAAGAGCAAATGGTTTGCAAGCCTATTCGATTCATTTATGAATTAGAATAAACATTTTTATCCTGAATTGTAAGGTTAAATATGTTAATCAAATTTTATTGTTTTGAATAACAGTTTGAACAAAAGTTTGATGAACCTTGTTTGACAAGGGTTTAATCAAAGTCGTAGCTTTCTTAATATGTTTCCGTAATTAATGTCCTAATCATTGAGAATGATGTAGGATTCACTTTCTGACATTTAATCATAAACTACCGACCCACTCCCAATTAGTTGTGTTGGAGGTAGGCTTATTTTGTCTCTAAAATCTTTTATTGACAAGCAGTTGTCAATATTCGATGGTCTATGAAAATGGTTTCCAGAGACACCTCAAGTGTTGAGGATATGAGACGCACCCAAGTGCATTTACATATTGAAGGTCATATACATTTTTCTAGATGTATGACCCGATATGTGCTATGCAGTGGGAGTTGTCAGTAGTGCAAGTCCAATTGATTTTAATCATTGGATTCTGGTTACAGTTTTGTCCCAGTTCATAGAGCAATGGAATACAAGAGTTGTATTGCTGATTCCTTGGTGATGGCTAAATCTTGTTGCAGCTTGTGAAGCAGCAATTGGTTTATAAGTTGAGCTCGCAGTTAGTGCTATGAGGAGATGTGATGATCACATAGAAAGCCTCGTAGCACTTCATGCTGATAAGTTTACTAAGTCTCTCATGGCTAAAGTGTTTGAGAGACACCTAGAAGAGTTTAGGGCTTCGAGTTGCTGGAGATGACAGTGGGAGAAAACTTCATGATATATGATATATTAGTTTTCTCCACCTAACATGTACACCACAGACGTTTAAGTTCAAGTGGGAGTTTGTTGGGTTTTATGTCCAAAAACTCGTGGTTTGTAAACTATTATGTTTTTAAATACTCTATTTAGAATAAAGAGTTATTAGTTTTATTCAGTAAAGGAGTTTACTGGAATAAATTGAAACGTGTTTAGGTTAACCTATACCAATGACCAACACCCATGGCTGATTATGAGTGCTTGAGCCTCATGTATGACATGATTGTGGATCAGGCTCAAGTAGTCAGTCAAAACGGTCTATAGTATACGGATTAGGCTGGGTACCTTATCCTGGTAACATTATTGGATGCGGCTCACTTTGTATTGTACAAAACGATGTGATCCGAATCGTTTCACATGGAGATGTGCGAGTGAGGGCGTCCTGTGCAGAGAGTTTATATAAGATCGAACCGCGAAATATGTCGCTCTCTCTTTATAACACCGTTTACTGATGAGACCGACATTTTTATTTAATGGCCTAGGTAACTCGATCTCAATCCTGAGCTCTCTATGAACTCCTGCTTATTCGAAAGTATCCTTTGACTTGCACGGGTGAGAGTGGCCCATAAGCGCCGACTCAATAAGCCTATCATCTTGGGGATAAAGTCGAATAGGTAGCTGGGGACATAGTACAGCAAGATTGGAGTTCACTCCTAACCCGCTTTTCAGGGTTAGTAGATAGGTTGTTCTCTTAATAGCTGACTCTAGGGCTTGAACAATTAGCGCACACACTCTCATGAGATGAGAGAGTTAACTGATCTGTTTGTTGGACCACAAATCTATTGTTCATTAGAGGTGTCAGTGGTACTTAATGAACAAGATGTAATGTAGGGGTTAGACGGTTTAAAGAACCCAGCTGTGATTACGAACAACCTAAGAAGGGTCGACTTGTTCTTGACGGTTATATCAGAGGACATAATATATCTACAGTGAGGAGAGTGCAACCTTCAGACTATAGTGGAGTCTCCGGGGGTTAACGAATGTTGATTAGTTCGGTTAAAAGCATTTTGACCGGATAATCTCGTATCGTTGGAGCTCATGATCTGTAGGTCCTTTAGGTTCTCCTAGCTAACTCGGATAACGCCGTGCAACAATATAAGATAAAAGAAAAAAGAAAATAAATTTGAAACGTTCAAATTCGGTTTGTGGAAAAATGATGGACATATTTAAATATGATTTAAATATGGGATTAGTCTAAAACATGAATATGATTCATGTGAAAAAAAGTCAGTTTTCGAAAAACCGTGTTTAGGAATATTATTTAATTAATATTTGATATTGAATTAAATAATATTAATTAATTAATATATATATATATTTTATTTATTAAATTGTTTAATAAATAAAAAAATTTATTATTATTTAAAATTAATTAAGTTTTAATTAATTTTTAAAATAATAATAATTTTATATATATATATATATATATATATATATATAATGGATATATATGGCTTACCAAATTGGAGGATGGGTACACTTGAGATGAACAATCTTAAAAACTTCAATTCTGAAGTTTTGGAAAGAATGAGCTCTCGGGTCACTTTTCTTTCCCTGAAGTTTTTTTTTTTCTTCTTTAACCCACTCCTCAGACCACCATCTTTGCTCTTCTTCCTCTTCTTTTTTCTTTCCTTTTCTTTTTAACGGAGCCCACAACTCCGTTGCACGACGCCGAGGATAGCGGGACTACCTGGGTGGTCCTCGGGGCGTTCATGAGAAAAGGCCGGAAGAGTTCGTGAGGAGGAACGAGCGACAGATCTTGAAGAAATCGGAACTACATGGGTATGTAATTCTAATTTATTATTTTCCGTTGTTTGAGCATGTTTTCTATTTGTTAAATTCATGGAATTAGAGTATCATCGATTCAAAATCGCTTCCGCAGCATGATACCCTCCATCAATTTTTCCGTTGCAGCCATCCAATGAGGATTGTTGGATCATTTTAGGATAATTTGTGGGTGAAACCCTGGGGGAATATGTAGAAAAGGGTATAAAGAGAAGAAAAGATTTTTGCATAAGAATAGTTTTCAGTGTTTGAGCTTTTAGGGAGAAGAAGAAGACTTCTGTTGAAGTGTTCTCCAATAAATCTGTAGCTGTGAAGACGAGCACCTGAAGAAGAGCTCAAGGAGTGTAGATTGTTGTGGAGGAGCAAGGAAGTTGTGTGAAGATCCGAAGGAACCCGAGTAGCTGGAAGAGTCTTCAACAACACCCTTGCTCATTTTCTAGTTGTCTTATTCTTCTTCCCTTTCCATTTGTTGTTATTATAGCTGGTTATGAAGAGTATGAACTCTGTTGTTAAGATTTTCTTTATTTATAGCATGAGTAGCTAATTTCATCAAGGGATTGCTAGGATGATTCGGTAGTTAAGAGATCGGGGTTTCAGCGTATGATTAACATGATATTCTCAAAGCATGTGTGTTTTTTTTCCAATAATGCAATTTCGACCGACCATTCATTTTGTATTACTGATTTCTGAACCTCCGAGAGGAGTAGAAAGTCCGATTCATGTGTTTTTACTAGCCTTTCATGGTAGTTAGAGATGAGGCTAAACCTAGTCACTCTCCTAGTACGCTTGATAGCATGTTGATATGAATAGGATGCTAGTTCTGTTTGGATATGAATGAAGCTTGATTCTTAATACTCAAACTCGATAAATCATGTGTGTTTATGCTAAGCGGATTGTATTTCTCTAAATCGCTGCTGAACTGCCTAATCCGTGAGTACTGTATGATTCCTAGCCTACCCTGTTTGTTAGAGTAGATTCTTCTTCATTTTTGTATTCGTTGTTTCAAGGCTATTTAAGCATTATTCGAGTAATATCCTTGTGCGCTGTTCAAGTCTAGTTTGCATTTTCTCTGCATTATTATATTAATTGCATTTAGTTCTTTACATTTCGTTGCTCTCATTACATTGAAATAGCATTCCGCCTCACACCTTTTGTCACTGGTTACATTTTCTCTAAGTTAGCAAACAAAAACCGTGCACGCTTACTCAAATCTCTGTGGGAAAACGATATAAATGGTTAAATAATTTTTGTTAATAAAATTCTCTATGTTCGGGGTGTCGAATCCCGCCAAAATAACATTTATAAATCCGATACTACTGAGCTTAGCAACTAGTGGTAGTCGGGTGTCGAACCACAGGGAACCTAAATTATTTCCTCTTAATTAATTTCTACTTGCTTTTAATAAAACTCAAAATAAAGGAGTAATATAAAGAGGGAAATGCTAACGGGGAATTAAACTAAAACAGTAAAATAGCTAACGGAAAAATAAAAATGCGAGAAAAATAAACGGAACACGTGCTCCTAATTTGAGTGTCGGGATTGATTGTTGATGTAGTTCAGACCATAGACACAAAAGATACTTAACGGTTTTTGTTAACACTCACACACATTACAAGGCCCAATAAAAACAAGTAATCCTATGCTTTAATTAGAACTAGTAATCCCAAGTAATTTATAAGGAGTTGACAGCTCCTAACTAAGCTTCACTAATAATTCTAACTTAGGGGCGATCGCTCTCCCAAATTAGGATTAGTTGCGAGCGATGGGTAATCATGTGACGAGCCAATTGATGAAATCTCTAACAATGAGACTCGATTTTATTCTATCTCTAGAACTTATCAGCAACCCAAACAAACATGGCCACATTTAATTCAGAATGTTAGATTTAATTACTCAAAACATGAAGTGCGATCGCTAAGTCATGGATTTTTAATCGAACCAACACACAATATACTAAACGAGTGTCAACCATAAAGAAAATCATGTTGAACATTAAAGAACGAGGCTAGAGATGAATTGAACGCTAGAACAAGTTAATAAAAAGATAAAAGTTCAGGTCTCACCTAATACATCAACAAAACAAACCCTAAACCCAAATTATAGAGCACTTACCTTAGTTGTCCGTTGTGAAAATCAAGAGAAATTAGCAAGAAATTAGCTCCAATGTATTAAAATGGGTAAGAAATAAGTTTTGAGCTGAAGAACCGAGCTCTACAAGAATGGGGGCTAAGGAAAATTGGGAGAGAATACCCTAATATCTACCCATTTTTGCTGTCAGGCCAGCGCCTAGGCGCCAAGGCACTGTGGGCGCGCGCGCGCGGAATCGGGACAACGCCTGGGTGCTACGCTTTCTAGCATCGGGACAACGCCTAGGCGCTGCGGCGCTGACCTCTTGGGTTTAGGCGCAGAGGCGCTGGCCTCTCTGGTCTGGAATGATGTCGGGCGCCTAGGCGCTGCGTCTGGGTCTGGGAGGTTAGCGACAGCGCAAGGACGCTGTCGGCCAGCGCCTGGGCGCTGGGCCTTCTGCCTGGTGCCTCCGTTGGGCGCCTGGGCGTTGCCTTCTCGGGTTTAAGCCCCAATTTGCATGTTTTTGGCCTCCAAGCTCCTTTTGGCTTATCTCTTTGACCCGAACACTTCTCGAAACTCCTAAAATGCACGATTTAGCCCCAAAAATCATAAATGGACTTCCCGAGCTCTTCGCCGCGAAACACCTATAATAAGGCAATTTAATTGAATTAAGCACGACATTTAGCTAAATTTAAGGCTATAATTATAGCTCTATTTTAGAGCTATCAATAAAGTATACTTATTACTAATGGAGCGTATCACGCAGCGGAAGCGATTTTTTATAGATGAAATTCTAATTTCATCAATTTAACAAATAGAAAACATGCTCAAAACGACGGAAATAAGAAATTAGAAATACATACCCTTGTAGTTCCGAATTTCTTCAAGTCCGTCGGCCGTTCCTCATCACGAACTCTTCCGGCCTCTACTCACGAACGCCCCGAGGACCTTCCCAGATAGTCCCGCTATCCTCGACGCCGAACAACGGAGTTGTGGGACTCCGAAAATAAAAGAAAAGAAAGGAAGAAGAAGAAGAAATGAAGAACAGAAGGAAGCAGAAGGTAGAAAGGGTATTGGGCTGAAGAAGAAAGAATATAAAAAAATCTTCAAAAGTTTTTTTTTTTTTTTTAAATCAATTCTTCATGAAGGCAATGGCCAAGCGAAAATGAAAAACTCATTTTCATTTCAATTTAACCACCCCAAAACCCACTCCTCTCTCTTCCACACGTTATATATATATATATATATATTATTATTATTATTATTAAAAATAATATTAAATTTTTTATTTATTAAACTTTTTAATAAATAAAAAATATATATATATATATAATTATTAATTAAACTTTTTAATTAATAAATATTATTTAATTCAATATCAAATATTAATTAAATAATATAACTAAACCCGGTTTTTTCGAAAAACCAACTTTTTTCACATGAATCTTATTCATGTAATATGCATACCCATATTTTCTCTTATACTATTGCAAGACGTTATCCGAGCTAGTCAGGAGAACCTAAAGAACTTACAGATCATGAGCTCCAACGATACGAGATTATCCGGTCAAAACTCTTTCAACCGATCTAACCAACATTCGTTAACCCCCGGAGACTCCACTATATTCTGAGGGTTGCACTCTCCTCACTATAGATATATTATGTCCTTTGATATAACCGTCACGGGCAAGTCGACCCTTCACAGGTTGTTCGTAATCACAGCTGGGTAATTTAAACCGTTTAACCCCTGCATTACGTCTTGTTCCTTAAGTACCACTGACACCTCTAATGAACAATAGATTAGTGGTCCTACCAACAGATCAATTAACCCTCTCATCACATGAGAGTGTGAGCGCTCATTGTTCAAGCCCCGAGGTCAGCTATTAAGGGAACAACCTATCTACTAACCCTGAAGAGCGGGTTAGGAGTGAACTCCATCTTACTATACTATGTCCCCAACTACCTATTGGACTTTATCCCTGAGATGATAAGTTATTGAGTCGGCGCTAATGAGCCACTCTCACCCATACAAGTCTAAGGATACTTTCTAATAAGTAGGAGTTCATAGTAAGCTCAGAATTAAGATCGAGTTACCTAGGCCAACAAATGAAAATGTTGGTCTCATCATTAAACGGTGTTATAAAGAGAGAGCGACATATTTCGCGGTTCGGTCTTATGCAAACTCTTTGCACAGGACGCCCTCACTCGCACATCTCCATGTGAAACGATTCAGATCACATCGTTTTGTACAATACAAAGTGAGCTGCATCCAATAGTGTTACCATGATAAGGTACCCAGCCTTATCCGTATACTATAGACAATTTTGACTTACTACTTGAGCCTGATCCACAATGATGTCATACATGAGGCTCAAGTACTCATATTCAGCCATGGGTGTTGGTCATTGGTATAGGTTAACTTAAACACGTTTCACTTTATTCCAGTAAACTTTTTTACTGAATAAAAGTAATAACTCTTTATTCTAAATAGATTATTTACAAACATAACAGTTTACAAACCACGAGTTTTAGGACATAAAACCCAACAATTACTTGTTGTAGACCATGTATGCTTGCATGAATTGAGCGCTCCCCATTATTATTTTGCACACACATTGAGCGCGCAACAAGTTTTTGGCGCCATTGCCGGGGATTTGTTTGTCTGCATAACGGTTCGTGTTAGCTTGAGAACTGAGCTAAACGATTGGATCCTAACTATTGAATTGTCTTTTGTAGGTACTAAGGAAGATGGTTTATGAGTGAATTTTCTGGCTACGAATTCAATTTATATCCAGAGCCAGAGAGAACTTTTAGAACTAGACTGTGGGAAAAAAGGGAAACCATAGCCACTATGGAGAACCAAAATCGAAATCCACCCCCTTTAACTGGAAGAAACCAACCCAATCTTAACCCACCTGGAAATATGCAACCAGTAGTTGAACCAAATAGAGCAGGAGTCATTAGGAACCCCATTGACATAGCTAATGATAAGCAAAGTGCCACATTAAGTTACCTAGTCCCAATGCTAGAGGAGCTAAATCCCAGCATTATCTGACCTAAAATCACAGCTCACTCTTTGGAACTAAAGCCAGTGATGTTTCAGATGTTGTCCACTGTGGGACAATTTTAAGGGATTGAAAATGAGGACCCGCACAATCACTTGCGTAATTTTCTTGGTGTTAGCGATACCTTCGTTATACCTGGAGTTACTCAAGAGGTGTTACGCTTGTACTTGTTTCCATATTCTCTGCGGGATAAAGCAAAAACTTGGCTAAACTCACTACCATCAGGATCTATCGCAGGCTGGAATGATTTAGCTGAAAAAGTTCTTAGTTAAGTATTTCCCACCCGATAGGAATTCTAACTTTAGAGACAACATCATTCAGTTCAAGCAATCCGAGAACGAGTCAGTGCACAAAGCATGGACACGTTACAAAGATTGGTGGCTTAAATGCCCACACCATGGTATTCCGTGGTGCATTCAGATAAAAGTCCTCTTTAAGGGATGAAATCCTAGTACGAGGCAAGTACTAAACTCTTCAGCTGGACGGTCCATGCTTTCTAAGAGCTATAAAGAGGCATACAAAATCTTGGAAAAGATTTCAGCCACAAATTGTAGGTTGTCAGATGATCCAATAGATCCAAGTAGAAGAAAAGGGGCATACAAAGTTGATGCGCTGAATGTGATGAGTAATCAAATCACAACGCTCACAAATATGATGAAGCAACTAGCTCAAGCAAATCTTCAACAGAATGCTAATGCTTCTACTTCACCAATGCCAGCCGTATAAAATCAAATAGCTGCTTTGGTATGCGTCTATTGTGGGGAGGGGCACGTTTATGATTATTGTCCAGCCAACCCCGCATCTGTTTGTTATGTAGGAAGTCAACCTCAAAAAAGGAACAATCCATATTCAAACACCTATAATCCTGGATGGAGGAACCATCCAAATTTCTCATGGAATTGGCAAGGAAATAGCAACACAATGCAGAATATGCAACCTAGACCCAATGGACCTCCAGGATTTCCCCAGCATAATCAATCCAACCCAACAGAGTTCCAAAAACCACCAGTACCTAGTCAGTCGATAAGTTCGTCAATAGAGAGTTTTCTAAAGGAGTACATGGCTAAGAATGATGCAACTATCAGAGCCAACAAACCTTTTTGATAAACTTAGAAAACCAACTAGGCCAATTAACAAGTGAAATAAAAAACCGACCACAAGGACGATTGCCTTCGGATACGGAAAATTCGAGAAGGGAAGGAAAGAAGAAAGTTCAAGCTATTGAACTTAGAAGTGGAAAATCCTTAGCAAGTAGTGGTAGAACTGAACCAAAGCGAGTAGAGGACAGTGAGCCTAATGCTTCACTTGTAACCCAACAAAACTTTAGCAACGCTAACGCAAATGATAAGCAGAAAGCTAGGCTTGATCTGATAGAGGAGGAAACATAAGAGATTCTTACGACCATTCCTGTAGGTCTTAGAACTAACATACCAGTGTATGTCCCACTAATAGCACTCTAAAAGTGCTAATTTATAGTTCCTAAGTCTTGTGAATTAAGGAGTCATTTGAGCTTAATGTTTATATTTTGTAGAATTTAATTGCTTAGGGGTAAATCAGACCATTGCATTAATTAAGAGCTTAAATGGGTATTTTAGAACATATTATTAATTAATCGTTTTGAGTGTTTATACGATATTAATTAATTAATCAAATATTATCCTAATTGTGATGAGTGGTCTGGTGGTGCAAGAGGAATTTGGCAAGTTGATAAGCCTGAGTTCCAGTTTAGAGGAGGTTATAATTTCTTAATATTTTTCTCAGGCGCAGATCCTAGCGTCGAGACGCTGATAACTCCATTTTGGAGCTATTATTCATTCCCTAATTCAAGCTAAATTCCGCATTTAATTGTCTAATTTATCTCGTTTATAGGAGATTTGCGGAGAAGAGCTCGTGCGTCCATTGGACTTATTTCGGAGCTAAGAGCGGTGTTTTAACGCCCCGGGAGTGCATCGGAAAAAGGGCAAACTAATCCAAGAAGAATCGGACCAAAATTTTCTAGGAGAGGCAATTTTCCAGCCCAAACCCGAGAGCAAGCGTCGAGACGCTTGCTCAACGCTGCCGAGCGTCGAGACCCTGCCGTGGCGTCGAGACGCCCCGAGCGAGGCGTGCGCAAGAAATTATCGGGCCAGCGTCGAGACGTTCGCCTAGCGTCTCGACGCCATCGCGAGGCACGCGCGCAGATTCATTAGGTCGCAGCGTCGCGACGTTGTCCCAGCGTCTCGACGCTCCGACGGAATTAAAAAGCTGGAGGACGATTTTCCAGCAGCCATCTTCGTTTTTCATCTTCTTCCTCTCGGTTTTTCATCTTCTTCCTCTCGGAATTAAAAAGCTGGAGGACGATTTTCCGCCATTTGTGGCCTAGGTGTGGAGCTTTTATTTGTAATAAGCTTAGAGATGGTGTCCGAGGCTTCTCTTGGAGCGTTTGTGACGATTCGCCCCATGGTCGGCTAAGGTATTGTGAACGGTTTGGGGTAATTTAAGGGATTTCTTGTTAGACTTTTATACTTTGATAATCAATGCTTTAAATTCCAATTTGGTTTCTGATTTGTATGCATTTATTGTTCTTACTTCATACCATGCATGTGTTAGATTTCGCCGACGGACAATCGAGTTTTCTAGCATATGTTAGAGTTAAAGAGTAGCGATGCCGTGCCTCTCACTATTCGCCTAGTAACACATAACAATAAAATAAATCGGAGTATCGAGTCATGCATGATAGTTGTTGGGTACTTCAGCGTTGGCGGGTAGCCAGTTAGCAATTTGATTACGTGGTCGAATGTCCGTCGCGGTATGCTAGTGACTGTTTAGAGTCATATTGGGGCTGATCACTCTAATGAGACCTTAAACAATGTTTAATTAGATCTTTTGATTTAGTTAATTGCTATGGAGCTGATTACTTTAGGGTGCCCTGGGTAACCGACCGCGTGTATGACAAACTGTTAGCCTTAGGATTGTATTAAATGATAAGTGGTAGAATGTCTAACAAAGAAATCCTGAAAATCCCCGAACCATACACTCTTCATTCTCTCTTTTTTTTTAATCCTTCCGTTAGCGTTTAATTCTTTTTATCGCATGCTAAAACTCCCCCCTTGTTACAAAACCCAATCGGTCAAGTAAATTCAGTTTCAAACTTTAATTTCAATCACATCCTTCTCTGTGGAACGACCTTGTTACCACTAGTTGCAAAGCTTTGGTTAATAGGTATTATAAATTCATTTTGGTCAGGCCTCGACAGCCTGTGAAATTTGTAGGATATTCAAAAATCCTACTACCAAAATTGGCGCCGTTGCCGAGGAAGGCAAAAAGTGATTGAAATTATGTTTGACTTTGATTTTGGTTGATTGATGGTGTGCTGAAATTTTTTTCTGTTTGTTTTTGTGTGTTTTAAAATTTTGTTTGTGTATGACCCGTTCTTCTGAGATTAGTGGATTACAGTTTATTCCTGAGATCGAAAGAGAAGAGTGGCGGTTGAGAAGAGAAGCCCGCGAGGGGCAAAGGTTGTTTGGAGAAGAAGGCGATCCCTTGTTTGGCGAGGAGATGGCGCAAGGAGAAGCGCCAAGGACGTTGAAACAGCTGGCAGCGCCAGATTTGAATTTGCATCCCCTGTGCATCAACTACCCCGTGGTAGCAGGTAATTTTGAATTAAAATCCGGTTTAATTCACCAATTGCCTTCTTTCCATGGTAATGCAGGTGATGATGCGAACAAGCATTTGATGGAGTTTCATTGCGTCTGTGCGGGGATGAAGCCCGCAGGAGTAACGGAGGAGCAGCTGAATTTAAGGGCATTCCCCTTCACGCTTAAGGATAAAGCCAAGGACTGGCTTTATTATTTGCCCTCCGGATCGATTACGACGTGGCAGGACATGAAGAGGGTTTTCTTGGAGAAATTTTTCCCTGTGTCCCTGGCCACAACACTGAGGAAGATAATTTATGGGATCACCCAGGATGTTGGTGAGTCCCTGCATGAATACTGGGAACGCTTTGGGCGCCTGTGCGCAAGCTTCCCGCATCATCAAATTGTCGATCAGCTCCTGATCCAGTATTTTTATGAGGGTATGACGCCTCATGATCGGCAGATGATGGATGCCGCGAGCGGTGGGGCGTTGATTGGTAAGACCCCGGTGGAGGCCAAACAGTTGATTGCAAACATGGCGGCCAACTCGCAGCAGTTCGGTATTCGCGGGCAGGGGCAAGTTCACAGCGTGGCCCAGAGTCACGAGATGACGGAAATGAAGGCCCAGGTGGCCGAGATTGGAAATTTATTGAAGAAGTTTGTCGGAGGAAGCCGAGAAGAGGAGGTCAACGCAATCGGGGGATATGCTTCCAACCCAAGGAAGTATGATCCTTACTCGAACACATACAACCCTGGTTGGCGTGACCATCCCAATTTGAGTTATGGGAATAGGGAAGGACAACAACGTTTCCAAGGCCAGTCCTACGATAGGCCTAACACTTCCTCCCAAGCTCAAGCCTCGAGCTCCTCCAGCTCATTGGAAGAGATGGTTCGGACCATCGTGACATCGACAAGCCAATTTCAGAAAGAAGCTCGAGAAGAGCTAAACTCACACAAAGCAGAGCTGCAAAATCTGAACAAGCAACTGACACAAATGGCGGTGTCGATAAGCAAAATTGAGAGCAAGAGCTCTGGGAAGCTTCCTTCCCAAACCACGGTGAACTCATGTGAGAACGTGAGTGCAATCCAACTGAGGAGTGGGAAATCAGTTCCCTCCAGAGCCGTGAAGGAAGCCAAGGGCAGTTTGAATGAGCACGCCCCAGTTACTCTTGATGAGCTGAAGGATGAGAAAGAAGAGAAGATTGTGCAAGAGAATGTCGCCACAACACCCTTCCCCAGTAGGCTTGCGAAGCTTACTCTGGCAAACGAAGACGAGGAGGTCCTGAGAACCTTCCAGAAGGTGGTGGTGAACATACCGCTTCTCGACGCAGTGAGTCAAGTACCGAAATATGCCAAGTTCCTCAAGAATTGGTGCACAAACAAAAGAATGTCGAGAAAGAATGATGAGAAGAAAAAAGAAACTGTCTCTGCAATTTTCCAAGGTACTCTCCCACCGAAGTGCATCGATCCTGGTATGTTTACTATCCCATGCACTATCGGTACTAAACTTATTGAAAATGCCATGTTAGATCTCGGTGCCTCAATTAATGTCATGTCTTTTGATGTGTTTAAAGAGCTTGAAATGTTCAATTTAATTGAGTCTAATATAGTTGTCCAACTAGCCGATCGATCTTATGTGCATCCATTAGGGAAAATTGAGGACATTTTAGTCAAAGTGAAGGATTTGTTGTTTCCATGTGATTTCTATGTGCTAAATATGAACAAAAACTCTTCGCATGTTTCCTCTTCTATCTTACTTGGGCGCCCGTTTATGAAGACCGCTAAGGTCAAAATTGATGTTGATAGGGGTGCTTTGTCTGTAGAATTTGATGGAATTGTGAATGAGTTTTTTGTGAATGCATCGAAATCTCTTGTGAATGTTGAGAATGTTGCTTGTATGGATTCTGTCGAGAATGAGAGTCTTACCTCGCGCTTGAGGGACGATTCTCATGTCTCTGTTAAAAAATCTGATTTGAATTTGTTTAATGAGAAGGCTGTTTTTTATACTAATCATTGTGATATTCACGTGCTTGAGGCACGAAGAGAACAAAAAGTTTTGAATGGTGTTTGCAGGTGCAATGTGGATGAGGACATGTCTGGAACGTCCCCCGGACTATCAGAATATGGATGAGTTGTTGGAGAGAATTCATTCGAGAAAACGACTTTAAAAATTATGCGCTTCTCGGAGGCACCCGAGTGTTGAACTGTTCTTTCTGTTTTTAATTTCATTGCTGTTTTTTGTTCTTAGTTTAGTTTAATTTAGCTAATGTAGCTTGCTGTTTTTTTTTTTAGGAATCGAGGAAGTTGATGAAAATTTTGGGCTTCGATGATGAACGCGCCGCGTCCCTTCTTTCGCCAATTTCGCTAAGAATCAGGGGAGTATTGTTTTTCATTCCCTCTTTCTTCTTTGTGTATCTGATTAAGTGGCATTGAGGACAATGCCAACTTTTGAAGTTGGGGGTGGTTGTCGTGGACTTGCATGTGTAGTTGGTTGAGCAGTGCTAATTTTGAATATTGAAGTGCTTGGGACTCTGTTTACTGTCTTCTAATTATGATAATCTAGGAAATGCATATTGGAAATCTGAGCATGTACATAATCTAGTTTTTGCATGAGTCGTTTTGCATTTATTAGGTTCATGTCAAAAATTATAAAAAAATTTCTCTTGCTCCCTTGCATCTATCGAGCACTTAGGCAACTTCATCTTAATCTCCGTTGGCTTAGTTGATCGCATGTAGCTTTAATTCTTGTTGTCACCCCGAAAGCCACTCTTAGGTAGCTTGTTGCATGAGGGTAAGTGGTCAAATTAATTGAGTTAGCTTGCGCTAAGCCTAAAATAAAAAAAAAATAGAAAAGCATGTTAACAAGAAAAGTCTCTTGAGGCGCTTAGTAAGCGGAATTTTGTGAATATTTCGTATGTTTCGGGTTGTCGAGACCCGCCAAATTAAAATTTATAACTCTGCCTAAGGCTTCTTCAAAACTTGTAGAAAGCGGTAGTCAGGATCGTACCACAGGGAATTTAATAGCTTAATCTAAATTCAGAATTTTAATTGCTTAATGAGAGAAAAATGTTGATGGGGGGTTTTGAGAATTAAGAGAAGAAAAGAGAAAATAAAGGGAAAAATTAAATGACAATTTGGAATAACGGGAGAAATGAAAATTGTAATGAAAATACTCAATCTAAAGGTTCCGGGTTATTAATTGCAATGTGATTCGGATCATAGACGCCCAAGACTTAGCATGCTTTTGACTAACACCCACGCAAATTACATATTTCTAAGAAGAAACAAGCAATCCCAAGTAGTTGATGAAGAGTTGACAACTCTTCATTAAGCTTCGATGTTAATTCAATTGAGGGCGAACGCTCTCCCAAATAGAATTAACTACGAACGACGGGTAACCGTGCGACGAGTACGTTACTGAGACCTCTAATAACGGCCTCGATTTACTCTTCAACTAGAGCCTAATGGGTAACTAAATTAAATGCTGCAGCACCAATTTAAATACTCTAAGACTGCTGTCACTCAACCCATAAGAGGCAAACGCATAATGGGTTTTTAACCAACCCAACAATCAATAAACTAAATGGGAGTCAAACCAAGAAGAAATTGATGCTGGAAATTAAAGCTTAGATTAGAGAAGAGTTGAAAGCTAAACATGCTAAACATATACAAACAATCCAAGTCTCACCCAATCACACTTACAACATCTAACCCATCTCCTAAAGATTAAGTATTACCTCTTAGTTAGCCATGGATGCAAAGGGGAAGAAAGAAATTCATGGGTGGCCTTCCAAGCTCCATTAATGGAGTTACAATACCCAAAAATGGGTGGAGAATCGGTTTTAGAAGAGAAGGGGGAGAAGAGAATGCCCTAATTTCGGAAAACGGACTTAAATACCCATTTCTGCGTCAGATTAGCGCCTAGGCGCCGCGGGCGCGCGCGCACAGAATCGGGACAGCGCCTAGGCGCTGAGCTCTCTGGAAAATTTACAAAATCTGGGATTTTTTATAACTTTTAATGTCGGACTTTTTTAGGACTTTTAATGACGGGTAATTAGGGTCATGGCTAGGGTCAGCGCGCGGGCGAGGAACGGCGAGGCGAGCGGCGTGCGCGGGCGCGCGCGGACACAGACTTTTCATGACGGGCGCTCGGGCGCCTGGGCGCTGTGCGGGCGAGGACGCGCGGGGGCGCGCGCGGACACGGGTGTGGGCGGGCGTTGCAGGCGAGGACGCGCGGGCGGCGCGCGCGGAGGACTTTAGATGACGGGCGGCCGGCGCGGTGCGCGCGGGCGTGCGGGCGTCTGGGCTGCTGCTTCCGTTGGGCGCCTGGGCGCTGACCTCTCGGGTCTTGGCCCATTTTTGGTTTGTTTTGGCTCCCGAGCTCCGTTTGACCTATCTTCTTGACCCGAACACTTCCCGAAACCTCTTAAATGACCGATTTAACCCTGAAATTCATAATTTGACTTCCCGAGCTCTTTGCCACGAAATACCTAAAATAAGGAGATTTAATTGAATTAAGCATGGCATTTAGCTAGATTTAAGGCTATAATTATAGCTTTATTTTAGAGCTATCAAAATACCCCCGACCTGAATCTTGCTAGTCCTCGAGCAAGGAATACTTTGATTTATCTCATAAGAATAAACATGCATGCTGACGACTCGAATCTCAATACTTGCAAAACAAGATAATCATGCTAACGGAAAACAATCAAGCATATGCATAATTTGTGAACATTTCAAAATATTAACTCCTATTCCCTAACGTATGTGTGTGATTAGCGCCTCCTTTCCTAGCTTCCATAGACCCGGAATCACCTTAATCAATCCTAATACTCATCTTCCCCCTACTTCTGGCAATAAGAACAGACTATCGACTTTTCAATGTCGGAAAGAATAACAAAACAAAAGGCCTAACTAATTTTTTTCTTTTCTTTTCTTCAGAGCCTAACACGTCAAGCATTTGTTTCGCTTCACGTTTTTAAGGACTAGTGCTCACTTCTGTTAGTTGCCCTTTCATGCAGTGGCAACCGTGGGTTACACGATCGCCCCTGGTTACACGGGCAACACAAGAAGAAGGAGCACCTCAGAGTATATTACAAACATGCTTTTACTCTCAATAATTTTTTTTATAGGCACATAGCTTTGCTAAATCAAATGATTCATTATAAATTCTAACACATCAAGCCTCCCTAAATGAACCTTTCGGGGTGACAACGAGCTTTCAGATAAAATAAAATAACTCTAAGCCTACAGAACTACGAGTAAGAGGTCTTCGTGCTCAGTGAATGTAGGGGAATAATCGAAAAAAATTTAAAATATGCTCAAAATATGCATACATTCTCATAGTTTTCTCGCAATGCACAACTATGGAGTATTTACAAATAAATCACACAAAGTCCTCATCGGACAACATGCATTCAGATTCCTAAACATCTCAAAATCAGAATATGACATGCTCAAGAACTACAATGGAGTTCAAATATAAATTCCACCCCTACCTAAAAGACTGCATTGTCCTCAATGCATCTAATCCACCAAATAATCAATGATAACAACAAAAATTAAAGGGAACAGAAACCTCCCCTGAATTTTTGTGGGATCGGTGAGAGGGTACGCATAACTTCAAGTTCAATGTAGTTCCGAAATATCGGTCATCTCCCGTTTATTACCTAAAAATCAAAATAACAAACTTAAACATCTAAAACTAAGCAAGCAAAAACTATAAAAAAAAAACAGCAACTAACAAAAATACAGTTCAATGCTCGGGTGCCTCCGAGAAGCGCAAATTTTTAAAGTCGATTGCTCGACTGAATTCTCCCTTTCGAATTCATCCATAGTCCAACGGCGCGGGGGGTACTCCAATCATCCCTTCGTCCGCGTCAGACCTACAAACATCAATTAAACAAAATTTTTCTTTCCGTGCCTCATGCACGCCAACATCATCATTATCAAATAACAAGCAGACAGATCCATCATTATTCACAATAAAATTTGGATCATCGTCAAAAGCATACAGAAAACAAGCAGATTTAGAATTAATCTCATTCAAATTCAGATTCCCATTCTTATCACAAGTAGACTTTAAATCATGCATAAGAAATTCATTCTTAGTCTTATCAAATTCCACAGAGAGAGCACCCCTATCAACATCAATTTTGACCCTCGCCGTCTTCATAAAAGGGCGACCCAATGTTGCGTGCTCAATGTGTTGAAATAATTAGGCAATAAAAGAAATAGAGCACTCAGAACATGCAAGCATACATGATCTTATAGCAAGTAGTAAGTATATTTCATTCGTTTTCCCACAGAGATTTATTTTGAGCTATTCGCGAAGTGTTTTGTTAAGAAAGAAGGGGTGGATTTGATGGGGTAGAATTGGTTTTTAATTATCTAATTTTTGCTGAATGTGTAAAGGGTAGTAACATAAACGAGAACAAGTTAAAGCTAAGCTCAAATGAAAAGAGACGAGATTAATAAATGAAGACAAAAACAGCTAGACAGAATTGTAACTTAAGCAGAATTGCGGAGACAGCAATTCTACCGCAATTAAATAGCAGCGAAAGTGTGTAAATGGGTGAATTAAGGGCTACTAATGACTATCCTATAGGCATTTTTATACGATTCTCAAACACTGGATCTACTCACTATGCATCAAACTATCTCAATCTCATGTATCGTCCGATTCCATGCATTAGATTCTTCAGTTTACTCAACTCAAAGTAAGGTCTTAAGCATCTTGTTAAAGCAGAAAGATATGGTTTGTACTAGGGAAACGCCTATTCCTAGGTCGTTTCCTGGTTACCTTGAAAGGCTAGCATGATGGTATGACTCTGAACTCTTACTCCTTCCAGAGGTTAGGAGTTCTTTGGACAAAATGGATGGCCAATCGAAATTGCCCGTGGGATGAAGCTTACATACAATCAATGCTTCGAGAGCTATCCTATATGCTTGATTCACGTTTTTTAGCCTATAGTGTTGTCATTAGCACGCCCCTAAGTGACTTAGTTACTCATGGATATAAGGAGAACAGAACTAAAGGATAAAATAAACATGCTTAGAAGGAAAATGTGCTTAAAACAGCAAGGGAAAACAGTAGAATGCAAAGGCGAGAGACTGTGAAATACTGAACTTTATGTTTGATTAATTGATTGTTTGAATGAACATAAGAGATACTTAAAGTAAAGAACAGAAAGACAGAACACTACGAAATGAACTAAATTAGCCACAAGAACAGAAACAACAACAAGACAGAGTTGAAAAATGGAAATGAAGAACAGAAAGCAATAAAACAAGCTCGAAAGTCTCGTTGCAGCCGCCTCGAATGAAGGATGAGAAAGGTCAGCCTTGCTTGGATGAATCCAATCGGGAGAGAAGAAGAATTTCCTCTCCTTCCTATCAGATTATCGATTCCAACAGCTGAGCTTCGCAAACCAGCAGACGGCAGAGGAAAACAGGAGAAAAGATGGACTGCGAGAAGACTTCTACGCTTTCGGATGATGTTTGAACCCTCGACTTTGACCCCTATTTATAGTAATCTGCAGGTGCATTTGGGCCAAGGAGAACCATCAATCTTCAACGTCGTACTTCAGAATGGATGGATGAGAAAGAACGAATCCCTGAAATAACGGAAATTAACAGAAAAAGATCAGTCAACTTACGGTTTTCACTTGAAACATTGCGGGAACCGCAATGTTTCCGCAATGCTTGTTTTTCATTCTTTTCCTTCGGTTTTCAACCCTTTTCTTTCCTATTG
Source organism: Herpetospermum pedunculosum (assembly GCA_028017165.1). Classification (NCBI taxonomy): domain Eukaryota; kingdom Viridiplantae; phylum Streptophyta; class Magnoliopsida; order Cucurbitales; family Cucurbitaceae; genus Herpetospermum; species Herpetospermum pedunculosum. The sequence continues at coordinate 36,765,429 of CM051527.1, forward strand.
TACATAAGTCCTAATTTAGCTACCTTCTTCTAATTCTCATATTTAAGCATAGGTTTAGGCTAAATGCTATCAAAAACACCTAAGAGTGAACATCTTTCTAAGCCAATTAAGTCCTAAAAAGGTCACTTTTGGAGACGTAACACACCCCCAAACTTAAGGTTTTGCTTGTCTTCAAGCAATCTAAGGACTTTCCTAGGCTGCTGTTTCTTCTTCTTCAACCACTTACTAACTCCCCTATATCCCTATCTATAGCACTGCTGTCCTGTGACACACTTCTAAGCTTAAAACTACCCTCTTATCTAGCTTCTTCTGACTTTGCCTGCCTAACACTCCTTCTGTTTCCATTAACTCCCTACAACTGATCTATTTGCTTTTGTCATATCATGCCACTCTCCCTAAGGTTTCAAATTCTGCCTAGCTTTACCTCAGACTCAGTACATGCTTCTAGCTTTATTTTTAATGTGTCTAGGATTCCTTAGAGTCATGCCAGTCTTAGTATTAACGGTAACAATAATACTTTTAAAGAACAACCTAAACTCTGGCATCACTACATTGGATAAACACTCATCTCCCTAAACAACCCTACAAGTTACAACTTTGTGCCTAGCTCATTTGAGGATCAGAGTTCTTTTTTTTAAATAGGACATCTAAGCCACAAAGTTGCAACTCCTAGGTATACATTCTTCTTCCCTACTTCTTCTTTTTCTTCATTCTTAGGTGGAGCCTTTCCTTTGGTTGCCTTTTGATGCAATGCCACTTGTGGGTTACACACTTGGCACTGATTACTCAGCAACCTGAGAGAGACTCCCCTCTTTATTCTATTCTTCATTTTTTTTTTTTTTAGTTCATTTTCTTTTAAAGGAGAAGAAGAATGCTTATGTTTCCAAGGGAGAGAGGAATGTTCCTAGGCCTAGGGTGGCCTCCCCCAAACTTAACTACTCATTGTCCCCAATGAGTGTCTGAGGTGGCACACCCCCAAACTTGTCCTAGAAGCATCTAGTCTAAGGTAAAACAAAGAGAATCTAAAAGACCTAGGCATAGACAGAACATTCTAAAAGAAAATATCACAGCAGCAGAAATTTGAGAAAAAAACAGACAGATAAGGTCTTAAAGCTGTGCATGCTGAGCTTTTTAGAGGTTAATTTAAACTATCAAAAGATGTCCTAAGACACTCATCCAGCATGCTTTTAGATAAGCTATATAAGGTAGTCATGATAGCAGCAAAAGATGGAATTTAAACAGATCACAGCCTAGCTAAACAGACAGTCCAAAACATGCTGTCAGTCATAAAAATTGCGGGTACCGCAATTATTTCGCAATCAGATCAGGGCAGATATAACAGTGATTAAGGCCCCTAAACATGCTTTTTCCAGTCATTCAAGCTCTCTAAAAATAAAACAAAACTAACCTACCTAGTCAACTATCATCAGACTATACTAAGCAAAATTAAAAACATAAAACTAAGCATCGAAAACAGATCAAAAGTGTACGAAAAACAGCATAATTCACATGGTCTATCAGAAAGCAGAAAATTGTTTTTTTTTTCCAAGGGAACAGCAATACTCCCTTCAGTGCAATTCAAACCAGCACTCAGATGTCTTCATCCTCATCAGGTTGTCGTGGTCGTGGAGGCACCCATGGAGTCAGGAGATTTGTGGGGAAGTCAGGGAAGATGCACCCAAGTTGGTCTGCAACTTCCTTGTCCCGTGCCTGCGCGTAAGTGGCCCATTGAGCCATCCTCCTTTGCATATCCATCAGGCACGCCATGGATAGTGACTGATCAGCAGCCAACCTATCCAGTTCGAACTCCATATTCCCCTTCCTCTTCAACCTCAAGCCAGCAGGCAGCTCCAAGTGGCCCGTGTAAGCCATCTCCTGCTCCATCCGCTCAATGGGAACTCCTGCAAGTAGACATAGTTTAGTTATGGTGTTAGGGAAAAACAGTGGTCCCTTACCTTTCTTGGCGCACTCAGCAATGGCGGCTGACATGATTTCCCCCACATTGACCGTGAGACCTCGCATAATGGCATAGACCAGCAGCGATCTGCTCTGGTTGATGGTCGTCTCATGGGTCACAGGGGACAACTTCCTCCTTACAAAGGCAAACCATACAGCTGCCTTTGCTGTAAGGTTGGCACTCATGAGGGTGTGCCTCCCATTGCGTGATACAGTCCACGCTGCTTCAGGCTGGCCAATGGTTCGAATGGCCTCCTCCAGCACTGCCTCAGTAGGCTCATCAACGATCCTCGCATAGTCAGTATGTCTTTGGCCCTTGAGGCCATAAGCTTCGTTGATGGCTTTTGCTGAGTAGTCCACTTCTACTCCCCTAACCACAGAAAGCCCCTCCTCAGAGTTTCGCAGGTTGGCGTAGAAGTCGTATACCATACTCGTGTAAGCTGGATTGGGTGGCCTGCACAACTCCTCCCAGCCATGATTTATGATTCCTGCACGCAAGAACTGCGGCAGGTCAGCAGGTCTGTCGAGGAAGCCTTTCTCGTGCAGCAACTCCCTCTTCCTCAGCTCAACGCCCCTGGACTCAGCGTCAGAGGAAACATACCTCACTGACTGAGGCTCATCTTCAGGGTAGAGCTTGGCCTTCCCTTTGTCTGCTGGCTTGGCTGACTCTGCAGCCTCAACCTTGAGTCTTTTAAGCGACGGCTCAGCGCTCTCTTTTTCTGACGAAGGCGCTTTCTTGGCCTTCTTCTTCTTCAGCTTCTTGGATCGCTTGGCCTTAAGAATCTTGGCCTTCTTCTTCTTCTTGAGCTTTGCCTCAATGGTGATCTGCTGAAGGCACGCCCCCAGCGTCTCTTCCATGGAATCATCCTTCTGCGCAGGGCTCTCAGGAATGGCTTCCCTCAACGGAGAGAACACCTCGTCTTCCTCACCTTCCCCACTGCCCTGAGTTGATTCTTGGTACTCCCCATATGGGAATTCAGGGTCAGGCCGTGGGGAAGTGTGTGACGGCGTGGTTGTTTGCTCTGCTGAAGGTGTCTGTGCAGAACTCAGTGGTGAAGACGGCAGCTCAGGGCTCTGCGCTGGCGGTGATGGAGAAGAGCTGTGCGCTGGTGGTGGAGGTGGCGAGACACTCCTCTTGGCTGAATCGTGGGACACACGATCAGTTTCTTGACTCTCCACAGAGGGAGTCTTTTCTTTGCTCGGTTCAGCGGCCACCGTTAAACTCCACCTACGCTTCTTGGGTGTGCCTGCTGGTTCAGAGGGTCCAGCAGGTATCTCAGAGACAACCTTCCACTTCTTCTTGCGAATCGGAAGCTTGGGTAAGCGTTCAGTTCGCACAGCGTCAGCCTCAGCCAAGGCCAGCAGTGCGTCTCTCGCAGCCGTTTCAGCGTCGTCAGCCCTCTTCTTGGCTGCAGATCTTTCAGCCCGTGTGAACACCATTGTTGAGTCTTGGAGATTTGGAGAGAAGAATCAAAGATGAAGAGAATCGCAGCTTTCTTGGAATTCAGAGAGTGGGAGAATCGTATCGATCGAGCGCCTTCTAACGGATATAAAGGAAACGGATAAATCCCAACGGCTATATTTTGCGGATCCTGCAAATCCAGCGCAATTTTAGGGATTTTTTTCATCCAAATGTCAATCTTTGCTCGTCCGTATCTTTTATTTGGCTCAATCTTTTCTTGATTTTTAAAGCTGGAGTTACTCTCCTTGATTCCCTCTTTCGATTCCCTACAAAAAGAAATAAAAACAACATCAAATTCGTAATTAAAATCATACAACAAAACACACAAACGATAACCGGGAAATCACAAAAAAAATAAACTAAGGCATGAGCCTTATGTTGACGAGCACAGCAATCACTCGTCCTCTCTCGTTCTCATTGTCACGCTTCAGTCAAGAGGAAGGCCGAGAGAGTCTTCACATCTCCTTCCTCATAGTAGTGCTTCAACCTTGCACCATTAACCATAAACGGTTGGCCTTGCTGCAAGTTCTTTATCTCTATGGCACCATGAACAAACACATTAGTAATCACAAATGGACCTGACCATCTAGACTTAAGTTTCCCTGGAAATAGTTTCAACCGTGAGTTAAACAACAAGACAAGTTGACCCTTCTTAAAGTCCTTAACTCTAAGTCTACTATCGTGCCAAATCTTGGTCTTTTCCTTATACATTTTAGCATTTTCATAGGCCATATGTCTAAGCTCATCAAGCTCATGTAATTGCAAAGACCGCAATGTTCCCGCATCATTTACGCAAAAATTCAATTCCTTCATGGCCCAAAATGCTTTGATTTCTAACTCAAGTGGTAAGTGACAAGTCTTGCCATATACCAGCCTATAAGGAGACATACCTAGGGGTGTCTTATATGCTGTCCTATACGCCCAAAGTGCATCCTCGAGCTTAAAGGACCAGTCTTTCCTATTAGGTCTGACCACTTTTTCTAGGATGTTCTTAATTTCCTTATTTGAAATTTCAGCCTGTCCATTCGAGTGTGGGTGATAGGGAGTGGCTACTCTATGTCTAATGTTATACTTAGCCAACACTTTCTCCATAGCCTTATTAATGAAATGTGTCCCTTCATCACTAATGATAGCACGAGGTGTCCCAAACCGAGTAAAAATGTGCCTATGCAAGAATTTTATGACTGTTTTGGCATCATTATTGGGACATGCTTTGGCTTCTACCCACTTGGATACATAGTCTACTGCCACTAATATGTAAAGGTTACCTGATGATGGAGGGAATGGCCCCATGAAGTCAATGCCCCACACATCAAAGAGCTCCAACTCTAAGATGTAGGTGAGGGGCATCTCATCCTTTCGACTGAGGTTACCTGTTCTTTGGCATTCATCACAGCTGTGGGCATAGTTGTGGGCATCCTTGAAGATCGTTGGCCAATAGTAGCCACTCTGAAATACCTTTGCAGCTGTTCTTTGGCCACCAAAGTGTCCACCATAAGGAGCTGTATGACAATGCTGTAGCACAGACTTCGCTTCAGCAGCTGAAACACACTTCCTTAGCAAGCCGTCAGCACATGTTCTGTAAAGTGTGGGGTCATCCCAGATGAATTTCCTTGCTTCATGAAGGAACCTCTTCTTCTCTTGACCTCCCTTGAAAACTGGTAATACCTGTGATGCAAGGAAGTTAGCAATGTCAGCAAACCAAGGTTCCTCATCGTTATCACAATGAGTCAAAACAAAGACATGTTCATCAATAAAAGCATCAGAAATTGCGGGTTCCGCAATTTTTTCGCAATTGTGCTGCAATCGAGAAAGGTGATCCGCAACCACATTTTCACATCCTTTCTTGTCTCGAATGTCCAAATCAAATTCCTGCAGCAATAACACCCACCTAATCAACCTAGGCTTAGCATCAGCCTTCCTCATAAGATATTTCAAGGCAGAATGGTCAGTGTACACAATTGTCCTAGTGCCTACAATATAGTTTCTGAATTTCTCACAAGCGAACACTACAGCAAGCATCTCTTTCTCAGCAGTGGTATAATTACATTGAGCCTCATTCAAGGTTTTACTAGCATAATAGACAGGATGTGTTAGCTTGTCAATCTTCTGTCCTAACATGACCCCTACAGCATAATCACTAGCATCACATAACATCTCAAATGGGAGATCCCAGTCTGGCCCTACTATAATAGGTGCTGTGACTAGCGCTTTCTTAAGGGTTGTCCAAGCTACTACACATTCCTTAGAGAAGATGAATGGCCTATTTATTTCTAGAAGCTCACACAGAGGCTTGGCTATCTTGGAAAAGTCCTTAATGAACCTTCTGTAGAAACCAGCATGCCCTAAGAAACTCCTAATGGCCTTGACATTCTGCGGCTCTACCAACTTCTCTATGATTTCTATCTTTGCCCTGTCAACTTCTACACCTGCCTTTGACACTCTATGACCTAAGACAATCCCCTCATCTACCATGAAGTGACACTTCTCCCAATTAAGGACTAAGTTAGTCTCTTCACATCTAGCCAGGACTTGTCCTAAATTCTCTAGACAGTTGGTAAAGGAATCCCCAAAGATTGAGAAATCATCCATGAATATCTCTATCATGGACTCATCCAAATCAGAGAAGATTGCCAACATGCACCTTTGGAAAGTTGCCGGTGCATTGCATAAGCTAAAAGGCATTCTGCGAAAGGCAAAAGTTCAAAAAGGGCAAGTGAAGGTGGTCTTCTCTTGATCCTTAGGGTCTATAGTGATTTGGTTGTACCCTGAATAACCGTCTAAGAAACAGTAATAGGCTCTACCAGCTATTCTGTCTAACATTTGGTCAATGAATGGTAGGGGGAAGTGGTCTTTTTTAGTTTCTTTATTTAGTTTCCTATAATCCATACATACTCTCCACCCTGTGACAGTCCTAGTTGGAATCAGTTCGTTGTTCTCATTGACTACCACAGTCATCCCCCCCTTCTTAGGTACACATTGTATAGGGCTCACCCACTAACTACTAGCTATGGGGAAGAACACACCAGCATCTAACCATTTTATTATTTCTTTCTTAACTACCTCTTTCATAGAGGGATTTAGCCTACGTTGATGATCTACTCTAGGTGTGTGCTCTTCCTCTAGTATAATCTTATGCATGCAATAAGAAGGGCTAATGCCTCTAATATCAGCAATAGTCCATGCAATAGCCTTCCTATGTTGCTTAAGCAGTAATATCAGTTCAACCTCATGCTTTTCACTTAATTTAGAAGAAATGATAACAGGCAGAGTTTCATTACTCCCTAAATATGCATACTTGAGGTGAGTGGGGAGTGGCTTTAATTCTAATACAGGCGGATGCTCAATGGATGGCTTTAAAGGATTTAAGGCTCTATCAGTTAAGTCAATATTCATACAAACATGCTGAGGGTTATTTACAGATATGTCCATTATCTCAGCTATGTTTAAGTCAGTTAATTCTAATCCTACATATTCATTGGCATGCTTGGTTAATAATACATGCTCCAATTGTTCTTCCATTAAAGAGTCTACAACGTCCATGCTAGCACAGGATTCAAGGTCAGAGGGGTACCTTAAAGCTTTATACACACTAAATTTCACCTCTTCATCATGAACCCTCATAGTAAGCTCACCTTTTTGGACGTCTATCAGTGCCCTACCTGTGGCTAGAAATGGTCTGCCTAACAGGATGGGGACCTCCTTGTCTGCTTCATAATCCAGGATAATGAAATCTGCAAGGAAAATAAACTTGTCAACCTTTACTAAAATATCCTCAATCTTACCTTCTGGGTATGCAATGGATCTGTCTGCTAATTGTAAAGTGACAGTGGTTGGACGTGCTTCTCCTATTCCTAGCTGGCGGAATAGTGATAGGGGCATGAGGTTTATGCTGGCGCCCAGGTCACAAAGCGCTCTGCCCACGTGCTTGCCTCCAAGTTCTACAGGTAAGGTGAAGGAACCAGGATCCTTCTCCTTCTTGGGCAACTTGTTTTGGAGTATGGCACTGCACTCCTCAGTGAGGTTTACTGTTTCAAACTCACCAATTATTTTTTTGTTAGTAATAATATCTTTCAAAAACTTTACATAGGAAGGCATAGACTGTAAAACTTCTACAAAAGGAATGTTGACATGCACTTGCTTAAGAATTTCTAAGAATTTATTAAAATGCACTTCCTGTTCCTGCTTCTTCTTAAGCCTTCGAGGATATGGAGGTGGTGGCACATATGCAGGCACGTCAGGTCGCCTTAGGATAGGTGGAGGTCTTGGAATTTCTTCTATCTCCTCAATAATTGGCTCTAGCCTGGCTCCTGATGTGCTATTTGGTGGTGGACCTTCGTTTGGCAGAGACTCCAGTGGAGCACTAGACTCAGTGTTCTCTACTCTCTTTGGTGTTTCCTTTGTGTTGCTCACCAATGGTCTACCACTTCTAAGTTCAATTGCTTGAACTTGCTCTTTACCATCTCTCCTTGGTACTTCAGTGTCAGCAGAGAGTCTACCTTGGGGCCTACTCTTGAGTTCATTGGCTAATTGGCCTATTTGGTTCTCTAGGCTCCTAAGAGTAGCTTGCTGGCTTTGAAGAGTAGCATCATTTTTGGCTATGTATTCCTTGAGTAAGTTTTCTACAGAAGATCCTACAGGTTGGTTGTATGGTTTTTGATACATTGATTGGTTATGTTGGGGAGTGAAACCAGGTGTTCCACTCGGTCTAGGTTGGTTAGGATTTTGGTTAGTATTTTGTTGGCCACCCCATGACAGGTTTGGGTGGTTCCTCCAACCAGGGTTGTAAGTATTGGAATAGGGGTTGTTCCTAGGCTGCTGCTGGCTTCCAATGTAGCAGACTGAGGCTGGATTCCCAGGGCAATATTCATACAGGTGCCCTTCCCCACAGAATCCACATACAAGTGTCTCACCTTGACTTGGTTGGGTGCCCATCGACATGGCGGTAGCGGTGTTGACACTTGTTTGGAGATTGGCTTGAGCCATTTGCTTAACTAGGTTGGTCAGGGCATTTATTTGGCTGCTCATCGCACTTAGAGCATCCTTGTCTTGAGCCCTAGTTGGCTCAACTGGATCATCTGACCACCTACAGTGAGATGCTGAGATCTTCTCCAAGATCTTATAGGCCTCGTTGTAACTCTTGGACAACATGGAACCACCAGCAGATGAATTTAAGACTTGCCTAGTGCTGGGGTTGCATCCTTTGAAAAAGACCTCTATTTGGATACACCATGGGATGCCATGATGTGGACATTTGAGAAGAAGGTCCTTGAACCTTGTCCAAGCTTCGTGAAGAGATTCATTATCAGCTTGTTTGAGTTTAACTATGTCATCACGAAAGGTAGAATTCCTATCAGGTGGGAAGTATTTGACTAGGAATTTCTCTGCTAAATCTGTCCAATTAAGGACAGATCCAGAGGGTAATGAGTTCAACCATGTTTTGGCTTTGTCCCTCAAAGAGTAAGGGAACAAGTATAGCCTCAAAGCTTCTTGGGACACTCCAGGGATGATGAAGGTATCACTAACTCCTAAGAAGTTCCTAAGATGGTTGTGGGGGTCCTCATTTTCTACTCCAAAGAATTGTCCCACAGTGGACAACATTTGGAACATCACTAGCTTTAACTCGAATGAGTTGGCAGTGATTTCAGAACGGATTATGCTGGGGTTCAGCTCCCCAGGCATAGGTACTAAATATGAAAGAATGGCACTATTCTTGTCATTCGCTATTTCGATGGGGTTGCGAATGACAGGTACCTGATTTGGAACTATCTCGTCCATTTCTTCGATTTCGGGTATGATTTGAGGTATAGGAGGTTGTTTAAAGAGTCGTTTCTTTGCTTTGTTTCTAGCTCTAAGTAGTCTCTCAGGCTCAGGATTGAACTCTAGATCTCTACTTGAAGGCTCACTCATAAACTACCCCAATAGTACCTGCAAAAGAAATGAAACAGATCAGCTTCAATAAGCAATAAACTTGGTGTTTCAAACTTAACAAACTTCGTTTTCACTTAAATAAATCCCCGGCAGCGGCGCCAAAAACTTGTTGCGTGCTCAATGTGTTGAAATAATTAGGCAATAAAAGAAATAGAGCACTCAGAACATGCAAGCATACATGATCTTATAGCAAGTAGTAAGTATATTTCATTCGTTTTCCCACAAAGATTTATTTTGAGCTATTCGCGAAGTGTTTTGTTAAGAAAGAAGGGGTGGATTTGATGGGGTAGAATTGGTTTTTAACTATCTAATTTTTGCTGAATGTGTAAAGGGTAGTAACATAAACGAGAACAAGTTAAAGCTAAGCTCAAATGAAAAGAGACGAGATTAATAAATGAAGACAAAAACAGCTAGACAGAATTGTAACTTAAGCAGAATTGCGGAGACAGCAATTCTACCGCAATTAAATAGCAGCGAAAGTGTGTAAATGGGTGAATTAAGGGCTACTAATGACTATCCTATAGGCATTTTTATACGATTCTCAAACACTGGATCTACTCACTATGCATCAAACTATCTCAATCTCATGTATCGTCCGATTCCATGCATTAGATTCTTCAGTTTACTCAACTCAAAGTAAGGTCTTAAGCATCTTGTTAAAGCAGAAAGATATGGTTTGTACTAGGGAAACGCCTATTCCTAGGTCGTTTCCTGGTTACCTTGAAAGGCTAGCATGATGGTATGACTCTGAACTCTTACTCCTTCCAGAGGTTAGGAGTTCTTTGGACAAAATGGATGGCCAATCGAAATTGCCCGTGGGATGAAGCTTACATACAATCAATGCTTCGAGAGCTATCCTATATGCTTGATTCACGTTTTTTAGCCTATAGTGTTGTCATTAGCACGCCCCTAAGTGACTTAGTTACTCATGGATATAAGGAGAACAGAACTAAAGGATAAAATAAACATGCTTAGAAGGAAAATGTGCTTAAAACAGCAAGGGAAAACAGTAGAATGCAAAGGCGAGAGACTGTGAAATACTGAACTTTATGTTTGATTAATTGATTGTTTGAATGAACATAAGAGATACTTAAAGTAAAGAACAGGAAGACAGAACACTACGAAATGAACTAAATTAGCCACAAGAACAGAAACAACAACAAGACAGAGTTGAAAAATGGAAATGAAGAACAGAAAGCAATAAAACAAGCTCGAAAGTCTCGTTGCAGCCGCCTCGAATGAAGGATGAGAAAGGTCAGCCTTGCTTGGATGAATCCAATCGGGAGAGAAGAAGAATTTCCTCTCCTTCCTATCAGATTATCGATTCCAACAGCTGAGCTTCGCAAACCAGCAGACGGCAGAGGAAAACAGGAGAAAAGATGGACTGCGAGAAGACTTCTACGCTTTCGGATGATGTTTGAACCCTCGACTTTGACCCCTATTTATAGTAATCTGCAGGTGCATTTGGGCCAAGGAGAACCATCAATCTTCAACTTCGTACTTCAGAATGGATGGATGAGAAAGAACGAATCCCTGAAATAACGGAAATTAACAGAAAAAGATCAGTCAACTTACGGTTTTCACTTGAAACATTGCGGGAACCGCAATGTTTCCGCAATGCTTTCGCAATGCTTGTTTTTCATTCTTTTCCTTCGGTTTTCAACCCTTTTCTTTCCTATTGTACATAAGTCCTAATTTAGCTACCTTCTTCTAATTCTCATATTTAAGCATAGGTTTAGGCTAAATGCTATCAAAAATACCTAAGAGTGAACATCTTTCTAAGCCAATTAAGTCCTAAAAAGGTCACTTTTGGAGACGTAACACCCAACAAAATAGAAGATGAGACAGTAGAAGGATTTCCATTCATATCCAAAACATAAAAGTCAAAACCATGTCATTAACTCTAACAAGAACGTCTTCTACCTTCCCTAATGAATGGATGTAAGATCGATCGGCTAGCTGTACTACTACGCTCGTCTCATGCATTTCACTCAAGTTAAGTTCTTTAAACTTGGCATGGGACATAACATTAATAGAGGCTCCGAGATCTATCATAACATTTTTAATGACTCTACTACCTATCATGCAAGGAAGTGTGAACATACCTGGATCTCCGCATTTAGTAGGTAGAGTACCTGGAAGGATCGCTAAGACATTCTCTTTCTTTTTCTCATTATTCATTCTTGCCTTCATCTTGCAAGTAACCCAATCCGTCAAAAATTTAGCATATTTTGGGATTTTCCTCACGGCCTCCAAGAGTGGAATGTTTACCATTTCCTTTTGGAAGGTCTTCAAAACCACCTCATCTTCGTTCACATCCTTGGGCTTTGCAAGCCTACTTAGGAGGGGTGCTATGGGGATACTTGCTGGAACAATTTCGTTCAATTCTTTCTTTTCTTCAAACTCTTCATTCAAAAGATGGCTCGTGGAAGGTGCATTCGGTTCGCTCTTCTTCTCTGGATTAGGACTCAACAAACGACTTGGGACAACTTCATTACCATCACATAAATTTATTGCACATACCTGCTCACAGGGATTAACTGTCAAGTGTGGAGGTATCAACCAAGGGTTTCCACTGAGCTCTACAGGTGCAGAACGTGAAAGACTGTGTCCAACCTTCTTGATCGCACCCAAAATCTCCTCGTCTTTAATCTCCATAGGGGGTCTCATCAACCTACTAGGGAAGGGAGCCTTAGGAACATAAGATTTCATATATGAAAGAGGATTGGAACATACCGGACTTCTTGAAGATGTTGCCTCCTTTCTTACCATGGGCTTTTCTACCTTTTTCTCGCACTCAATGGAAACAGAGGGTGGTGAAATTTCCTCCCCACTTATGAGAGTGATAGCATTAATACTCTCCGCTTTACGAGTTTCCAACTTGACTATCCTCCCAGCCACTTGGGTTATCGCATTGCTAAGATTTTGAAATTGGTCCTGGCTTTGTTTTTGAATCTCCTGGCTTTGTTTTTGAAGCTCCTGGCTTTGTTTTTGAAAAACTAAATTTGACTCCACCAGAGATTTTATTATTTCCCCAAGTGATTTGCCTGAAACAGAGGAACAAATTTGAGGTAAGCTTTCTTTAAGTTCATATACAGCGCTACTTACCTCGGCCATGAGGTCCTTCAGCTCGTTCATTTCGCTCTTGAGGCGAATTTGGTCACTTCTTCCACATCCATATTGTTGAAGATTTCCAGCCATGTTCGAGATTAAGAGTCTAGCTTCAACTGGGGTTTTATTCATTAGGGCTCCACCGCTAGCTGCATCGATCATCCTCTGATCATATGGGAGCAAACCTACATACACATGCCCAATGAGAGTTTGTTCAGAGATCTTGTGATTCGGGCATTCTTCGCACAATCTAATAAACCTCTCCCAATATTCATGTAGATTTTCGCCCTCCTCCTGTTGAACGACACAAATTCTTCTCCTAGCGGCTGTAGCTTCCGAAGCAGGAAAGAATTTTTCTAAATAGAGCGTCTGCATATCGCTCCAAGTGGAAATAGAGCCCGACGGTAGGTAGTGTAACCATTCTCTTGCTTTTCCCTTAAAGGTAAAAGGGAAAGCTCTCAAGCTCACTTGATCTTCCGTGGCTTCGTTTATCATTAATCCTGCTCTCACCAATTGAAATTCCTTGAGATGAATATGTGGGCTTTCACCTGCATTACCAAAAAATGAAGGAAGTAAGTTGATGAAGCTAGCCTTAAGTTCGAAATTACCTGTTACCGCAGGATACGATATACATAATGGTTGATGGTCTAAATACGGCATCGCCAACTCCCTAAGAGTCTTTTGATACCCATCATTCCTTTCCGAGGCTTCCATCATACCCTGCTCTTAACAAACACTAGGAAAACGCTTAAAACAATAAAAGAAAGAAAAAAAAAACAAACAAAACAGAATTTTTTAAACTAAACAATTAAAATTTAAATCAAGACAAACTGATTTAAATTCCCCGGCAGCGGCGCCAAATTTGGTAAGCGGAATTTTGTGAATATTCCGTATGTTTCGGGTTGTCGAGACCCGCCAATTTAAAATTTATAACTCTGCCTAAGGCTTCTTCAAAACTTGTAGAAAGCGGTAGTTAGGATCGTACCACAGGGAATTTAATAGCTTAATCTAAATTCAGAATTTTAATTGCTTAATGAGAGAAAAATGTTGATGGGGGGTTTTGAGAATTAAGAGAAGAAAAGAGAAAATAAAGGGAAAAATTAAATGACAATTTGGAATAACGGGAGAAATGGAAATTGTAATGAAAATACTCAATCTAAAGGTTCCGGGTTATTAATTGCGATGTGATTCGGATCATAGACGCCCAAGACTTAGCATGCTTTTGACTAGCACCCACGCAAATTACATATTTCTAAGAAGAAACAAGCAATCCCAAGTAGTTGATGAAGAGTTGACAGCTCTTCATTAAGCTTCGATGTTAATTCAATTGAGGGCGAACGCTCTCCCAAATAGAATTAACTACGAGCGACGGGTAACCGTGCGACGACTACGTTACTGAGACCTCTAATAACGGGCTCGATTTACTCTTCGACTAGAGCCAAATGGGTAACTAAATTAAATGCTGCAGCACCAATTTAAGTACTCTAAGACTGCTGTCACTCAACCCATAAGAGGCAAACGCATAATGGGTTTTTAACCAACCCAACAATCAATAAACTAAATGGGAGTCAAACCAAGAAGAAATTGATGCTGGAAATTAAAGCTTAGATTAGAGAAGATTTGAATGTTAAACATGCTAAACATATACAAACAATCCAAGTCTCACCCAATCACATTTACAACATCTAACCCATCTCCTAAAGATTAAGTATTACCTCTTAGTTAGCCATGGATGCAAATGGGAAGAAAGAAATTCATGGGTGGCCTTCCAAGCTCCATTAATGGAGTTACAATACCCAAAAATGGGTGGAGAATCGGTTTTAAAAGAGAAGGGGGAGAAGAGAATGCCCTAATTTCGGAAAAACAGACTTAAATACCCATTTCTGCGTCAGATTAGCGCCTAGGCGCCATAAGTCAGCGCATAGGCGCCGCGGGCGCGCGCGCACAGAATCGGGTCAGCGCCTAGGCGCTGAGCTCTCTGGAAAATTTACAAAATCTGGGATTTTTTATAACTTTTAATGTCAGACTTTTTTAGGACTTTTAATGACGGGTAATTAGGGTCATGGTTAGGGTCAGCGCGTGGGCGAGGCGAGCGGCGCGCGCGGACACGAACTTTTCATGACGGGCGCTCAGGCGCCTGGGCGCTGTGCGGGCGAGGACGCGAGGGGGCGCGCGCGGACACGGGCGTGGGCGGGCGAGCGGGCGTTGGCGAGCGGCGCGCGCGCGGACTTTTGATGTCGGACACGGGCGCGGAGGCGGAGCGGGCGAGGATGCACGGGCGTTGGCGTGCGGGACCTTTAATGTCGGGCATAGCGCGCGCGCGGGCGTGCGGGCGTCTGGGCTGCTGCTTCCGTTGGGCGCCGGCGCCTGGGCGCTGACCTCTCGGGTCTTGTCCCATTTTTGGCTCGTTTTGGCTCCCGAGCTCCGTTTGGCCTATCTTCTTGACACGAACACTTCCCGAAACCTCTTAAATGACCGATTTAAACCTGAAATTCATAATTTGACTTCCCGAGCTCTTTGCCACGAAATACCTAAAATAAGGAAATTTAATTGAATTAAGCATGGCATTTAGCTAGATTTAAGGCTATAATTATAGCTCTATTTTAGAGCTATCAGCGCTCCTCCTTCTTATTGGTGCACCTAAGAAGCGAGCGTTAGTCCTTAAAAACGTGAAGTTTATGCATGAATTTGACGTGTTAGGCAACTCGAGGTTGGAAAGAAAAAGAAAATAAAGAGTTGGGTTCAAAGAACCTTAAAAAAAAAAAGGGGGTACAAAGTACTCGCGAAAGAAAAAGAATGAGAAAATATTTAGGTCTCTTAGTTTGCTACTCTCTCTTGTGTAAGTCAAGTGTAGTCTGTTCTTAAACGCTAGAAGTAGGGGGAAAACAGGATGATATGTTGTGCATGTGGTTTTTCCGGGCTTATGGTGGGTTTAGGATAGGTTGGCTAGCACACACACACGTTAGGGAGTGATAGTTAATTTTTGATATGTTCGTAGTAAATGCATGCGCGGATTGCTTTCATGATTATGTTGTGTTTCAATTTGCAAAATGCGTCGAGGTTTGAATTAGAAGCATGTAAGCATGTCCTTAGAGTCAATTTCTTTATTAGCCTTGCTCGAGGACTAGCAAGATTCAAGTTGGGGGTGTTTGATAACTCCATTTTGGAGCTATTATTCATTCCCTAATTCAAGCTAAATTCCGCATTTAATTGTCTAATTTATCTCGTTTATAGGAGATTTGCGGAGAAGAGCTCGTGCGTCCATTGGGCTTATTTCGGAGCTAAGAGCGGTGTTTTAACGCCCCAGGAGTGCATCGGAAAAGGGCAAACTAATCCAAGAAGAATCGGACCAAAATTGCCTAGGAGAGGCAATTTTCCAGCCCAAACCCGAGAGCAAGCGTCGAGCAGATAGCGTCGAGACGCTTGCTCAACGCTGCCGAGCGTCGAGACCTTGTCGTGGCGTCGAGACGCCCCGAGCGAGGCGCGCGCAAGAAATTATCGGGCCAGCGTCTCGACGCTCGCCTAGCGTCTCGACGCCATCGCGAGGCGCGCGCGCGGATTCATTAGGTCGCAGCGTCACGACGCTGTCCCAGCGTCTCGACGCTCCGACGGAATTAAAAAGCTGGAGGACGATTTTCCAGCAGCCATCTTCGTTTTTCATCTTCTTCCTCTCGGTTTTTCCTCTTCTTTTAGCTTAGCTCCACCATTTATGGCCTAGGTGTGGAGCTTTTATTTGTAATAAGCTTATAGATGGTGTCCGAGGCTTCTCTTGGAGCGTTTGTGACGATTCGCCCCATGGTCGGCTAAGGTATTGTGAACGGTTTGGGGTAATTTAAGGGATTTCTTGTTAGACTTTTATACTTTGATAATCCATGCTTTAAATTCCAATTTGGTTTCTGATTTGTATGCATTTATTGTTCTTACTTCATACCATGCATGTGTTAGATTTCGCCGACGAACAATCGAGTTTTCTAGCATATGTTAGAGTTAAAGAGTAGCGATGCCGTGCCTCTCACTATTCGCCTAGTAACACAGAACAATAAAATAAATCGGAGTATCGAGTCATGCATGATAGTTGTTGGGTACTTCAGCGTTGGCGGGTAGCCAGTTAGCAATTTGATTACGTGGTCGAATGTCCGTCGCGGTATGCAAGTGACTGTTTAGAGTCAATTTGGGGCTGATCACTCTAATGAGACCTTAAACAATGTTTAATTAGATCTTTTGATTTAGTTAATTGCTATGATGCCGATTACTTTAGGGTGCCCTGTTTAGAGTCAGTTAGGCATTGGAGAGGCTCGCCCTACTACAGTCACATTGCAACTGGCAGACCGCTCGATATCCTATTGTTGCATGCTCAGTGTGTAAATAAAAATGCGATGTGAGAGCACTCAGAACATGCAAGCATACATGGTCTTGTAGCAAGTAATAAGTATTTTTTCATTCGATTTCCCACAAAGATTTATTCTTAGTTACTAACGAAGTGAGATGCTAAATTAGAAAGAGTGGTTTAAATGGGGTGAATTGGAGATCAATGTGCCTAACTAATGAAGAATATATGAGATATGCAAGCATAAACAAAAGCAAGTGAAGAGATTAAC
The DNA here is from genome assembly GCA_028017165.1 of Herpetospermum pedunculosum. NCBI lineage: Eukaryota > Viridiplantae > Streptophyta > Magnoliopsida > Cucurbitales > Cucurbitaceae > Herpetospermum > Herpetospermum pedunculosum. Next base: position 36,782,487 of record CM051527.1, read on the forward strand.
TTGAATGTAGAGGAAAAAGAACTGCGGAGAAAGCAATTGTATAGCAATAAAATCGCAAAAGTAAAAGATTGGAAAAATGGCTAAGGCAAAAACTGACTTAAGGAATTGCGGAGACAGCAATTGTATAGCAATTAATTTAGCAACGTTTTAAGGGTAACATGGGGAAACAAGGTCAACTAACGACTCCTCTATAGGCTTTTTCATACGATTATTCAGCAGTAACTCAACTTACCATGCATCAATTTAACTTGTTCTCATGCATCTCTCGATTACATGCATTAGATCCTTTAGTTCACTCATATCCAAGTAAGGCTTAAGCATCTGTTTATATAAGTAAGTTAATGAATTGTGCTAGGAAAATGCCTATTCCTAGGTCATTTTCTGGCTACCATGAAAGGCTAGCATGAATGGACGACTCTGAACTCTTACTCCTTCCGGAGGTTAGGAGTTCTTTGGACAAAATGGATGGCCAATCGAAATTGCCCGTGGGATGAAGCATACATACATTCAATGCATTTGAAGCTATCCTACATGCTGAATTCACGTATTTCTACCTATAGATTCATCATTAGCAGACCCTTGTATGATTAGTTACTCATGGATGAGATGGAAGTGAAAAGATTAGATTGATTAAACATGGTTTAAAGCAAAATGGAAGTAAAGGAAAAACAGAAGGCGATAAGAAGCTTGCAACGTTTGTAAATGATTCCTCTATTACGTAAGATTCAAAGCTTAATGTGCAACGACTATAAAACAGTAAAGACTAAACAACTGAAGACGAATTGAATTGAAGTAGCAAACAGAAGCAAATAGCAGAAGACAGTAGCGAAATGAAAGACAAAAAGCAGTAGAAAGCGATGTAAATGTGTGCGTAAAGCTCCTCGCCGCAAGCGCCTCGGATGAAGGGGAAGGTTAGCGTTGTTTGGGGATGAATCCAATCAGAAGAGAAGAAGGATCTTCTCTTCTTCCTCTCAGATTATCGGTGCCAAAAGCTGATTCCTTCAATCCAACAAACGGGAGAGAAAATGGAGAGAAACTGCGTTGAGAGGGGGAGTTCTACGCTTCCAAGCTTGTTGTTCTCCTTCCCCCTTGACCTCCTTTTATAGCTCTTTGCAGGTACTCTTCAGTCAAGGAGAACCATCCATTCTGAACGACGTCTCACCACGTGGCAGCAGGGGAGAAATTGGGCGGCTGAAAGATCGGAACAAAACGGCGGACGGTTGGAACAACTTATCATTTGCAGCTTAAACATTGCGGAGACAGCAATGTTTCAGCAATTTTCCTGCAATGCACAATCTCAACTCTTTTAACTTAGTCCTAATTTAGTCCTAATTTAGTTCCATTCTATGAACTCTCACATATAACCACATATTAAACTAAATTCTAACAAAAACGCTTAAGAGTTTACTCAATTCCATGGTAAATAAGTCCCTAATTTATGCACTTTTGGAGACGTAACACACCCCCAAACTTAAGTTATTGCTCGTCCTCGAGCAATAAAAGGGCTTATTTAGGCTACTAATACTTGTCTTTTACTCTCTACCTGACTACTTGCTGACTTCCCTAAGCTTACTATCCGTGGCATGGCTGTCTTGTGACACTCTTCTAAGTTCAAACTAACTTCACGTTTTGCTTATTCTGGTTTCTCTTGCCTTTAAAACCTATTGCCTTTTATAATTTTCCTACAACTGATTTATCTGCCTAAGTCATTAGGTGCATTGTGCAGCTATCCCTAAGTTTTCAAGTTCTTCCTAGTTTTATCCCAGACTCAGTACATGCTTCTAATGTTTTTCTTTTAAGCTACCTAGGATTCCTTAGAGTCATGTCAGTCTTAGTACACACGAGTGACAGTAGTGTATTTCATAGAACAACCTAAACCCTGACATACTACATTGGATATACACTCATCTCCCTTAACACACCTTCAAGCTATAGCCCTGTGTTTAGCAAACTAAGGATCAGAGTTCATTCATACAGGACACCTAAGCACTTAGGCTATAACTTGTAGGCATACATTTTTCTTCCTTAGCTTTTTCTTTTTCTTTTCTTTTTCTGGTAGAGTCTCTCCTTATGTTTTGCCTTTTGATGCAGTGCCACTTGTGCGTTACACAAATGACCCTGATTACTCAGCATCCTCAAGAGAGACACTACTCTTTATTCTTTTGTTTTTTTTTTTCTTTTCATGTTTTTTTTTTTTTTCAAAGAACAAGAATGCTTGTGTTTAAAGAGGGAGAGAGGAATGTTCCTAGGCCTAGAGGCTGCCTCCCCCAAACTTAAACTTCTCATTGTCCCCAATGAGAGTCTGAGGTGGCACACCCCCAAACTTGTCCTAGAAGCATCTAGTCTAAGGCAAAACAAGCAGAACTTAAAACTCCTAGGCATAGAATGACCTTCTTAAAGCAGATACTCAGAGGCAGAATTTTTGTAAAAACAACAAGGTAAGGGCTTATAGAGGTGCATGCTGAGCAATAACTGAAGTTAAATTTAAACGAACAAAGGTGTATTATGACACTCATCCAGCATGCTTAATAGACAGATCACATATTGAACTCAGTAAGGCAGCAGAAAATCGAAATTTAAACAGAGCTAGCCCATCCAAAAAGAACATCTAACAGCATGCACAAACTAACAAAAATTGCGGACACCGCAAGAAATTCGCAATAAACCTACAGAGCAAATTTGGATGTGATCAAGGCTCCTAGCATGCTATATTCAGATATCAACAACTACACAAAACAACAAAACTAACTAAGCTAACTACTCAGATACCATCAAACAAAATCAAACTATCCTAAACAAACAAATGAACAATTAACAGATCATTGATTGGATTAAACATAAGGGTCACAATTCACAGAAAAGCATGGTTTTTTTCTTTTTCAAGAGGGACCAGAAATACTCCCTCGAATGCCGTCAAGCTGGCATTCAATCATCCTTGTCCTCGTCTCTCCTCTCCTTTGGAGGCGCCTATGGCTTCAGCAGATCAGCAGGGAAGGTGGGGAATATGCACCCCAGCTGATCAGCCACATCCTTATCCCTCGCATGCGCATACTCAGCCCACTGAGCCATCTTGTGCTGCAGGTCCATCAGGCATGCCATGGACAGTGACTGTGCAGCAGCCAAGCCGTCCATCTCAAATTCCATATTGCCCCGCCTTCTCACCCTCAAAATTGTGGGCAGCTCCAGATGGCCTGTGTAAGCCAATTGCCTCTTACCCTTCTCCATTGGCACACCTGCACGCAAGCACAGTTTAGTTATAGTGTTTGGGAAAAATAATTGGCCCTTACCTTACTTTGAGCAGTCAATGATGGAGGCAGCAATGACTTCACCAACGTCAATGGTGAGTCCCCGCATGATGGCATACAGCAGCAATGAACGCCCCTGGTTGATAGTCGTCTCGTGCGTCACGGAGGAGATACGTCTGCGCACAAGAGAGAACCAGACAGCCGCCTTGTCTCGCAGGGTTGCACTCATTAGGGTGTGCTTCCCATTCCGTGAGACCGCCCAGGCTGCCTCAGGTTTGCCGATTGTGTGCAAGGCCTCTTCTAAGACTGCCTCAGATGGCGAGTCAACAATCTTGGCATACTCAGAATATGTATGCCCTTTGAGAGCATAGGCCTCATTGATGGCATTGGCAGAGAAGTCGATTTCTACCCCCCTCACTGTTGATAGGCATGCTTCAGGGTGTGTGAGATTGGCGTAGAAATCGTACACCATATCCGGATATGCTGGAATTGGGGGCCTGCAGAGTTCCTCCCAGCCGTGGTTGATGATCCCTGCGCGCAAGAATTGCGGCAGGTCCGCCAATGCATCAAGGAATCCTCGCTCGTCTAGGAGTTTCTTCTTCATCAATTCGAGGCCTTTGGCCTCTGCTTCTTGGGAGACATACCTCGCAGCTCGAGGTTCGTCTTCTGGGTACATCTTTCTTTTCCCTTTTTCTTTCGCTTTGGCCGATTCAGAGGCCTCAATCTTCATCTTCTTTAAAGAAGGCTCAGCTCCAACCTTCTTCTTCTTGGCTCGTTTGGAGGACTTCGGCCGCTTGCCCTTGACAATCACTGGGTCCTTCTTCTTGTGCCGTGCCTTGGGGGCCAGATGCTGGAGGCAATCCCCAGTGTCTCGTCCATGGAATCCTTGCTTCCCCCTTCCACAGGGCTGTCAAGACTGACATCCCGTAAGGGGAAAAACACTTCTTCTTCCTCCGCCGGCTCTTCGCTTGGCACCGAATCTTGGTGCTCTTCAGATGGGGCTTCAGGCGTCGGTGTCTGTGGAGAAGGTTCAGGGCTCTGCCTGGCCGTCTCATATGATGGCCGGCCACTCCCTCGACTCACCTCGCTGGGAGTCTTTTCTTTGATCGGTGAGTCCTCCACCGCAATCTTCCACTTCCTTTTCTTCGGAGTACCGACTGGATCAGAGGGACCAGCAGGTACCTCAGTCGCTACCTTCCATTTCTTTCTTCGCACTGGTAGCTTCGGAGGCCGTGAGGGTTGCGCAGTTCGGCGTCTGCTAAGGAAAGCATCGCCTCCCTCGCAGCTTCTTCTGCGTCAGGCGACACTTTCTTGGGCGTGGAACGATCTGCTCGTGTTGACACCATTGCTGTTTCTTTCAGGTCTGAGTGTGGGAGATTCAGAGGGAGAAGAAGGCTGAGTGTTTGAAGCTCCAACGGTCTGAGAAAACGTAGAGGGCAGGGATCCCCCAACGACGGCTATTTGTGCTCAAGTACTCTCCAACGGCTCTTTTCTGTTGCGGACTCAGCAAATTCTCCGCAATTAATCCGTCTAGCCGTTACGATTTTTCTTGATTTGAGTTGCAAGATTTAGCAACCAAATCTCTGATTTAGCCAGATCTTCTTCGTGGATCTTCTCCCCTCGATTCATCTCCTTCATTGCCTCTTAAAGATCTCCCATTAATATCCTTTTAATCAAAACAAAAATCCGTAATTAAAACCAAAAATAAACAAACAAAACACAATCTAAAAAAAACTTGAAGAAAAAAACTAAGGCATGGCCTTCTGACGGATGAGCACAGTGGTCACTCATCACCTTTCGAATTGCTTTTTAGGCTTCAGCTAGGAGGAAGGCCGAGAGTGTCTGCACATCTCCTTCCTCATAGTAATTCTTCAACCTCGCACCATGATGAACGTCATTTATGTCATGTTTTTACCCTTTAAAGCATACTCATTAATTGACTTTTTGAGTTGAATTGAAGATAATTGTGCATGTAATTGATAAGAAAAGAATAAAAATAGGAAAGTCACATGCTCAAGGTCGTTTTGTCATTATGAAGCAATTAAGAGGGTAAAAGAGTCATTTTTTATAAGAATTAATGTTGTTTTAATTATTTTCAGAAAAACTGTATTCTGCTTCAGCTTGTGGCCACAAAGTTTAAGTTTGTGGCCACAGAGGAGTCACATAGTGCAAAATCCAGCTTGTGGCCACAGAGGAGTCACAGAGTGCAGAATCCAGCTTGTGGCCACATAAGAGGCCACAGAGTGCAGTTGACTGGTCAAACGAATTGGTTGAGATATTTTGTCAAAGATCTTCCAAAGATTCAGCCAACCAACTCCCTATTTGACCTAACAACCCTTCCCAAAGATCTCTCCCTCATTTTAGCAACCTCCAAACAAACCCTAAGGCCTATAAAAGGCACCTCAAGCCTTCATTCAAATAATCGATAATTTCTTTACAACAATCAATCTCCACATAGTCGATCAACCTCCTTTCTCTCTCGAAGAACTTACCCAAATTCCCGAAATTCCAAACAAGAGCGGACCACTCCTCTGTAATAGTTCTACTTCAGCCAGCTCCGAAAGGAAGGTGCTGCGAGGATTCGATTTGCATTGACGACGTGAATCGAGCGAGTAGAGACCCTTCATCCGTTGTCCAGCAGTTCGAGAGAGAGAAAGTTGGAAAATTTTCAGATTTACTTTCTATTTAATTCTGCACATTTTCTATTTACATTCTGTTTTTATTTCGCACTTATTTCCGTTCTTAACTTTAGATGCAAAATTACCATTTTACCCTTTTCGCAACTTTCGCATTTATAATTTAATTTTCAGTTCAAAACCATTGTTATTCCAATTCTGTCCTTTATTTATTATTTACATTCTGTTTTTATTCCATTTTCATTTTATCTTTAATTTTCGAGTAAAATTACCATTTTACCCTTTTAGCAATTTTTGCACTTATGAATTATTTTTCAATGAAGTATTTTAGTCTAGTTCTCATTATGAGCTAAGTTTTCCTAAGGGATTCAATTATGTGAATGCCCGTTAAGAAATGAGCTAGCTTGACAGCTGTAAATTACAGTTTTACCCTTATGCCTTATGTGGTTCGTCCTTTACTGAATATATGCAAAAATGTTATATTAATTTGATCACTTAATTAGCATGAAATGTTAATGTCGATACTGGACAGGTCGGGCAATTAACCACTCTCGTAAAGGTGATATAGCAGAAAAACCTAGGAATAGGATTTCGTCGATTGTTCTTGATGATTGGGGAAAAAGACTATAGGATCAATAGGATTGCACTCTTAACCATCTAAGATCACATTATCCACTGGACCGTGAGTATAATGGCTTAGACTCCTAAAGGTACTTGCAAAGAGGCTGAATAGGAGATGAATCTGATCCAAAAGCATAAGGTACTATGTGGTGACTCTATGGTCACAGGCTGTCAAGTAAACTCAACTTAGGGCTGAAACATGATTGGATCCCCGTTTTAATTATTATTTTCCACCCAAAACCAACCAAACATTATCAACTTATCTTTGTTACTTTTCATTGCATTCGAAAAACAAATTCTTTCTAAAACTAAATTCTTCAACAGTCTCTTGGGATACGATACTTGGAATACTTTCCAAATTATTACTTGATTGACAAGTGTATACTTGCACTTGACCATAAACTTCATTGCAGGTTATTGAACCAAATTAAACACACACGTTTTGGTCCATCACACCATTCACCATGAACGGTTGCCCTTGGTGTAGATTCCGGATCTCAATAGCACCATGAACAAAAACGTTAGTTATCACAAAAGGACCTGACCATCTAGACTTAAGTTTTCCTGGAAATAACCTTAACCGTGAGTTGAATAACAAGACATGCTGCCCCTTTTTAAAGTCCTTGAACCTCAGTCTACTATCATGCCAAATCTTAGTTTTTTCTTTATACATTTTAGCATTTTCGTAGGACATATGTCTTAGCTCATCTAACTCATGTAATTGCAGAGACCGCAAAGTTCCAGCATCGGTCACGCAATAATTTAGTTCTTTTAAGGCCCAAAAGGCTTTGATTTCTAATTCGAAGGGAAGATGACATGCTTTTCCATACACTAGCCTATAAGGAGACATACCTAAGGGTGTTTTATATGCAGTCCTATATGCCCAAAGTGCATCGTCTAACTTAAAAGGCCAGTCATTTCTATTAGGTTTAACCACTTTTTCAAGTATGTTCTTGATCTCCCTATTTCAGCTTGTCCATTGGAGTGTGGGTGATAAGGGGTTGCTACTCTATGTCTAACATTGTATTTAGCTAGTACCTTTTCCATAGCTTTATTTATAATGTGGGTTCCCTCATCACTAATTATAGCACGTGGTGTACCAAATCTTGTAAAAATATGCCTATTAAGAAACTTAATGACTGTTTTGGCATCGTTTGATGGACATGCAATGGCTTCGACCCATTTAGAAACGTAATCTACAGCTACTAATATATAGAGGTTACCTGAAGATGGAGGGAATGGTCCCATGAAATCAATGCCCCATACATCAAAGAGTTCCAACTCTAAGATATAGGTGAGAGGCATCTCATCCTTCCTACTAAGGTTACCTGTTCTTTGGCACTCATTGCAGCTGTGTGCATGGTCGTGTGCATCTTTGAAGATCGTGGGCCAATAGTAGCCACTTTGGAACACCTTTGCAGCCGTCCTTTGGCCACCAAAATGGCCACCGTAAGGAGATGTGTGGCAGTGCTGCAACACTGACTTTGCCTCAGCAGCTGATACACACTTCCTCAGCAATCCGTCTACACAAGTCTTGTAAAGTGTAGGATCGTCCTAGATGAACTTCCTAGCTTCGTTTAGGAACCTCTTCTTTTCTTGCCCCCCTTTGAAAGTTGGTAGTACCTGCGAGGCAAGGAAGTTAGCAATGTCCGCAAACCAGGGTTCCTCATCGTTATCACGATGTGCCAATACAAAGACATGCTCATCAACAAAGGCATCAGAAATTGCTGGCTCAGCAATTTTTTCGCAATTACTTCGCAATCTAGATAAATGGTCAGCAACTACATTTTCGCATCCTTTTTTATCTCTAATGTCTAAGTCAAACTCTTGCAATAATAATACCCATCTAATCAACCTAGGCTTAGCATCAGCCTTCCTCATTAGATATTTTAGTGTAGAGTGATCGGTGTACACAATTGTTCTAGTGCCTACAATGTAATTCCTAAACTTTTCGCAGGCAAACACTACGGCTAGCATTTCCTTCTCTGTGGTTGTGTAATTACATTGTGCCTCATTTAAAGTCTTACTTGCATAATATACAGGATGTGTTAGTTTATCTATTTTTTGTCCTAGCATGACCTCTACTGCATAGTCACTAGCATCGCACATCATTTCAAATGGTAAATCCCAGTTGGGCCCTACTATAATTGGTGCTTTGACTAAGGCTTCCTTAAGCGTTGTCCATGCTAGGAAACATTCTTCGGAGAAGACAAATGGTTTATTAAGCTCTAGAAGCTCACACAAAGGTTTAGAGATTTTTGAAAAGTTTTTAATGAATCTCCTATAGAACCCTGCGTGACCTAAGAAACTTCTAATAGCCTTTACATTTTGAGGTTCCACTAGCTTCTCTATTATTTCTATTTTGGCCCTATCGACCTCTACTCCTGCTCTAGATACTCTATGTCCTAGGACTATCCCTTCTTCCACCATAAAGTGGCATTTCTCCCAATTTAAAACTAGGTTGGTCTCCTCACACCTAGTTAGGACTTGTCCTAAGTTTTCTAAGCAACTATTGAAAGAATCACCAAAGACTAAGAAGTCATCCATAAATATTTCTATCATGGACTCATCCAAGTCAGAGAAAATGGCCAACATGCACCTTTGGAATGTTGCTGGTGCATTGCATAAGCCAAATGGCATTCGGCGAAAAGCAAATGTTCCAAAGGGACATGTGAAGGTTGTTTTCTCCTGATCCACAGGGTCTATGGTGATTTGGTTATATCTAGAATAACCATCTAAAAAGCAGTAATAGGCTCGGCCAGCTATTCTATCTAACATCTGATCTATAAACGGTAAAGGAAAGTGATATTTTTTTGTTTCTTTGTTAAGTTTTCTGTAGTCCATACAAACTATCCATCCTGTAACAGTTCTAGTTGGAATCAGTTCGTTATTCTCATTAACTATTACAGTCATCCCACCCTTCTTATGCACACATTGGATCGGACTCACCCATTGACTATTGGCTATAGGGAAAATTACACATGCATCTAACCATTTGATAATTTCTTTCTTTACTGCCTCCTTCATGGAGGGGTTCAACCTACGTTGGTGATCTACCCTAGGCGTATGTTCCTCTTCCAACAATATTTTATGCATGCAATAGGAAGGACTAATACCTCTTATATCAGCAATCGTCCATGCAATAGCCTTTTTATGTTGCTTAAGCAACAATATTAGCGCAATTTCATGATGTTTACTCAGTTTGGAAGAAATGATAACAGGCAAAGTGTCTTCCTCTACTAGATATGCATACTTAAGATGATCCGGCAATGGTTTTAATTCTAATAGAGGTGGATGTTCAATTGATGATTTCAAGGGATTCGTGGTTCTCCCAGACAATTTATTAGTCATACAAACATGCTGAGGGTTGTCCACAGGTATATCCATTAATTCAGAAATGTTTAAATCAGTTACATCTACTTGTACATAGTTAGTGGCATGCTTAATTAACAGTTCATGCTCAAGTTGTTCTTCCATAAGGGAATCTACTACATCTACTACATCTACATTTGCACAGGATTCAGAATCAGAGGGATACCTTAGAGCTTTAAATACACTGAATTTAACCTCCTCATCATGAACCCTCATGGTGAGCTCACCTTTCTAGACATCGATTAAAGCCCTACCTGTGGCTAGAAATGGTCTGCCCAATAAGATTGGTACCTCCTTGTCTGCCTCATAATCCAGAATGATGAAGTCTGTAAGAAAGATGAATTTGTCAACCTTGACAAGTATATCCTCAATTTTCCCCTCCGGGTATGCTATGGATCTGTCTGCAAGCTGCAAGGTGACAGTAGTAGGTCGTGCTTCTCCTATTCCAAGCTGACGAAATAGAGACAAGGGCATGAGATTGATGCTGGCTCCCAGATCACACAAAGCTCTGCCCACGTGCTTGCCTCCCAAATCGACTGGTAAGGTGAAGGAACCAGGATCCTTCTCCTTCTTTGGTAGTTTGTTTTGGAGTATAGCACTGCACTCCTCGGTGAGATTCACTGTTTCAAATTCACCAATAATTTTTTTGTTAGTAATTATATCTTTCAAGAATTTGACATAAGAAGGCATAGATTGCAAAACTTCCACAAATGGGATATTAACATGCACTTGTTTTAAAATTTCTAAAAACTTATTAAAGTGCACTTCCTGTTCTTGTTTTTTCTTCAGCCTTCTAGGGAATGGAGGTGGTGGCACATATGTAGGCAATTCAGGTCGCCTAATGACAGGTGGAGGCCTTGGGATTTCTTCTGGTTCCTCAATGATAGGTTTCAGCCTCACCCTTGTTGTGCTTGGTGGTGATTGATCATGGTTTTGCAAAGAATCCAGTGGAGCACTAGACTCTTCATTCTCTACTCGCTTTGGGGCTTCTCTGTTGTTGATTACCAATGGTCTCCCACTACGAAGTTCAATTGCTTGAACTTGTTCTTTTCCATCCCTTATTGGCACTTCAGTGTCTGCAGACAATCTACCTTGGGGCCTATTTTTCAGTTCATTCGCTAACTGCCCTATTTGGTTTTCTAAGCTCCTAAGGGTGGCTTGCTGACTTTGCAGGGTTGCATCATTTTTTGCAATATACTCTTTAAGTAAATTCTCTACTGATGATCCTATGGGTTGGTTATATGGCTTTTGGTACATAGATTGGTTATTTTGTTGGGTGAAACCAGGTGTTCCACTCGGTCTTGGTTGGTTTTGTGCTTGATTAGTGTTTTGTTGCCCACCCCAAGAAAGATTTGGGTGGTTCCTCCAACCAGGATTATGGGTGTTAGAATAGGGGTTGTTCCTAGGCTGCTGTTGACTTCCAACATAGCAGACCGAGGCTAAATTCCCAGGGCAGAAATCATACAAGTGCCCTTCCCTACAGAATCCACAGATTAGTGTCTCACCTTGACTATTTGATGCGCCCATTGAAACGGCTGCTGCGGTGTTGACACTTGGTTGGAGATTGGTTTGAGCCATTTGTTTGACTAGATTGGTCAGGGCATTGATTTGGCTACTCATTGCACTAAGTGCATCCTTGTCTTGAGATCTTCTAGGCTCTACAGGATCGTCTGACCACCTACAATGGGAAGTTGAGATTTTCTCCAAAATCTCGTAGGCTTCATTGTAGCTCTTTGAAAGCATGGAACCACCAGCTGACGAATTCAACACTTGCCTTGTGCTGGGGTTGCATCCTTTAAAGAACACTTCTATTTGGATACACCATGGAATGCCATGGTGTGGACATTTAAGCAATAGATCTTTGAATCTTGTTCAAGCTTCGTGTAATGATTCATTTTCGGCTTGTTTGAACTTGATTATATCATCACGAAAGTTGAAATTCCTATCAGGTGGGAAGTATTTGACTAGGAATTTTTCAGCTAGATCTGTCCAATTGACAATCGATCCAGAGGGAAGGGAATTTAACCACGTTTTGGCTTTATCTCTTAATGAGTAAGGAAAGAGGTAAAGTCTTAAAGCTTCTTGGGAAACTCCAGGGATGAGGAAAGTATCACTAACTCCTAGGAAATTTCCCAGATGGTTGTGGGGATCTTCGTTTTCCACTCCAAAGAATTGTCCAACTGTGGACAACATTTGGAACATTACTGGTTTTAACTCGAATAAGTGAGCTGTAATCTCAGGGCGTGTAATGCTCGGATTAAGCTCCTCAGGCATGGGAACTAAGTATGAAAGGATGGCACTATCCTTCTCATTCGCGATTTCGATGGGGTTGCGAATGGTAGGTGCTTGGTTTGGGGCTGCTCTATCCATTTCGGGTGGTTGGGATTGCGGTGACTCTGCGGAGTCAGTAATATTTTGAGTTACAGGTGGCTGTTTAAAGAGGCGTTTCTTAGCTTTGTTTCTGGCCCTAAGAAGTCTTTCACGCTCAGGATTGAACTCTAGGTTGCTATTTGAATGCTCATTCATAAACTAGCTCAATGGTACCTGTAAAAGAAATGAAAGAAGATTAGCTCCAATAGATATTAATATGTTTTTTTCTAAAATAACAAACTTCGTGTTTACTAAACAAAATCCCCGGCAGCGGCGCCAAAAACTTGTTGCGTGCTCAGTGTGTAAATAAAAATGCGATATGAGAGCACTCAGAACATGCAAGCATACATGGTCTTGTAGCAAGTAATAAGTATTTTTTCATTCGATTTCCCACAGAGATTTATTCTTAGTTACTAACGAAGTGAGATGCTAAATTAGAAAGGGTGGTTTAAATGGGGTGAATTGGAGATCAATGTGCCTAACTAATGAAGAATATATGAGATATGCAAGCATAAACAAAAGCAAGTGAAGAGATTAACTTGAATATAGAGGAAAAAGAACTGCGGAGAAAGCAATTGTATAGCAATAAAATCGCAAAAGTAAAAGACTGGAAAAATGGCTAAGGCAAAAACTGACTTAAGGAATTGCGGAGACAACAATTGTATAGCAATTAATTTAGCAACGTTTTAAGGGTAAGATGGGGAAACAAGGTCAACTAACGACTCCTCTATAGGCGTTTTCATACGATTATTCAGCAGTAACTCAACTTACCATGCATCAATTTAACTTATTCTCATGCATCTCTCGATTACATGCATTAGATCCTTTAGTTCACTCATATCCAAGTAAGGCTTAAGCATCTGTTTATATAAGTAAGTTAATGAATTGTGCTAGGAAAACGCCTATTCCTAGGTCGTTTTCTGGCTACCATGAAAGGCTAGCATGAATGGACGACTCTGAACTCTTACTCCTTCCGGAGGTTAGGAGTTCTTTGGACAAAATGGATGGCCAATCGAAATTGCCCGTGGGATGAAGCATACATACATTCAATGCATTTGAAGCTATCCTACATGCTGAATTCACGTATTTCTACCTATAGATTCATCATTAGCAGACCCTTGTGTGATTAGTTACTCATGGATGAGATGGAATTGAGAAGATTAGATTGATTAAACATGGTTTAAAGCAAAATGGAAGTAAAGGAAAAACAGAAGGCGATAAGAAGCTTGCAACGTTTGTAAATGATTCCTCTATTACGTAAGATTCAAAGCTTAATGTGCAACGACTATAAAACAGTAAAGACTAAACAACTGAAGACGAATTGAATTGAAGTAGCAAACAGAAGCAAATAGCAGAAGACAGTAGCGAAATGAAAGACAGAAAGCAGTAGAAAGCGATGTAAATGTGTGCATAAAGCTCCTCGCCGCAAGCGCCTCGGATGAAGGAGAAGGTTAGCGTTGTTTGGGGATGAATCCAATCAGAAGAGAAGAAGGATCTTCTCTTCTTCCTCTCAGATTATCGGTGCCAAAAGCTGATTCCTTCAATCCAACAAACGGGAGAGAAAATGGAGAGAAACTGCGTTGAGAGGGGGAGTTCTACGCTTCCAAGCTTGTTGTTCTCCTTCCCCCTTGACCTCCTTTTATAGCTCTTTGCAGGTACTCTACAGTCAAGGAGAACCATCCATTCTGAACGACGTCTCACCACGTGGCAGCAGGGGAGAAATTGGGCGGCTGAAAGATCGCAACAAAACAGCGGACGGTTGGAACAACTTATCATTTGCAGCTTAAACATTGTGGAGACATCAATGTTTCAGCAATTTTCCTGCAATGCACAATCTCAACTCTTTTAACTTCGTTTTTTATTCCTTTTACAAATAAGTCCTAATTTAGTTCCATTCTATGAACTCTCACATATAAGCACATATTAAACTAAATTCTAACAAAAACGCTTAAGAGTTTACTCAATTCCATGGTAAATAAGTCCCTAATTTATGCACTTTTGGAGACGTAACACCTATCTTGAGATAGAGGATATTCTGGTCAAAGTTGAAAAATTTATTTTTCTTGCAGATTTCATTATCTTGGATTATGAAGTTGACAAAGAAGTGCCCATTATCTTGGGAAGACCATTCCTCGCGACAGGACAAGCGCTTATTGTTGGGCTTTATGTCCTAAAACTCGTGGTTTGTAAACTGAATGTATATTCTATTTTGCAATATATATGTTATTGAGATTTATTCAGTAAAGTTGTTATTGAATAAAGTGAATTGTGTTTAATTTTAAACTAACTCCAATAAACAAAGAACCCATGGCTAAAGGTTGTATACTTGAACTTCATGTGTGACATGATTGTGGATCAAGTTCAAGTAATAGCCAGAACGGTCTATAGTATAGGGATAAGGTTGGGTACCTTATCCTGGGACACTATTGGACGCGACCCACTTTACATAGGACAAACGATGTGATCCGAATTCGTTCATGTGGAGACATGTGAGTAGGGGCGTCCTGTGCAATGAGTTTGCATAAGACTGAACCGCGAAACAAGTTGCTCTTTCTCTATAACTCCGTTTGCTTTAAAGACCGACTTTTTCATATGATGACCTAGTTAACTCGATCTGAATCCTGAGCACGCTATGAACTCCTGTTTATTCGGGCTTATTCTTTGACTTGTATGGGTGAGAGTGGCCCGAGATTGCCGACTCAATAAGCCTACCATCTTGGGGATAAGGCCGGGTAGGTAGCTGGGAACATAGTCCTGCGAGATGGAATTCACTCCTACCAGCCTTGAGGGATTAGTAGAGAGGTTGTTCCCTTAAGTGCTGACTCCGGGTCTTGAACTAGGGATCCCACCCTCTCATTGGCCCGAGAGGGACTTGGTATAGTGATGAGATCACATACCAATCGGTTTGGTGGTTGGACCATAAACCAATAGTTCATTCGAGGGTCAGTGGGACTTAAGGATCAAGATGTAATTACGGGCGTAAAACGGTTATTTTGACCCAACTATAATTACGAACAACCTGTGAAGGATCGACTTACTGATGATGGTTATATCAAGAGGACAAAAATATATCTACGGTGAGGAGAGTGCAACCCGTGGACTTTAGTGGAGTCTCTGGGGGTTAACGAATGTTGGTTAGCTTGGCTAAAGAGTTTGGACGGTTAATCTCGTATCGTTGGAGCTCATGATCTGTAGGTCCTTTAGGTTCTCCTGGCTAGCTCGGATTAAGCCGTGTAACAATATGAGAGAAAAATAATTTGAATTTATTCAATTTTTGGAAGAATGATGGACATATTTAAATATGATTTAAATATGGGATCGGTCTAAAACATGAATAGGGATTCATGTGTGATGATTCGGTTTAAGAAACCGAGATTACTCTTATTATTTAATTAATATTTGATATTGAATTAAATAATAATATTAATTAATTAAAAGGTTTAATTAATTAAAATTTATTTTGTTTATTAAAATTAATTATGAATTAATTTTAAAATGACAAAATATTACAAGTGGGATTATCCAAGTCAAGTGGATTTATCCAAGTTGAGTGGATTTATCCAAGTTGTGAAGTGGATTGTGAATCACCAACATATACTCATCAATTTTGGAACACTTGGTTGAAGACTAATCCATCCAATTTGAGGTGTCATGCTAAGTAAAGAGTTTGTTGCATGTAAATTCCCTATAAATTGGATGAAGTTCAAATGGTTTGAAGTTGATGAAGTTTCAAAGAGTTTGAACATTTGGATGAGGGTTGATGAAGAGTTCATGTAGCTTGAGAAATTAGAAAGCTAAGTGTTAGATATTTCTCACAAAATCCTCATCTTCCTATCCTCATCTTCCAAACTTTTTCTCTTGTAAAGCAGTTCCACCACTCCGTTGCTCGGCCCGAGGATAGCGGGACTACCGGAGGTGGTTCTCGGAGAGTTCGAGAGAAGCTTTGAAGGGTTCGTGAAAAGATTCTAGCATCGGAATAGAAGTCCTTAGAACTTCAAGAGTGTTCTAAATCCTTTTATTTCAAAGCTTTGAGCATGTTTCTTATTTAGCTAAATTGATGAAATTAAAGTGCCAATGATCCGACTCGCTTCCGCTGCGCTACATGCGCTCAATCAATTGGTATCAGAGCATTTTTTGGTCACTCAATTTGCATCAATTTGAGCTCGGTGGGTATTTGTTTTAGAAATTATTTTTCTGGGCGTCTAAAAGATTTTTCCGGTTTTGGCATATTTTTGTGAGTTTTTTTTTGTATTTCGTTTTGTAATCGCCAGAGCGTGTATGGGCTTTAATGTGTGCAAAAGAGTCTGTAAAAAAATTTGGAGTCATTAGAGTCCATATAGGCTTTCAATTCGAAGACAGAAGCTCGGGTGTCGGAAAAAACAGCTTGCTGTTTTTTTTTTCTGGAAAATTCCAGCACAAAACCGGTTCAGCGCAAGGTGGAAGAAATGGTCCGGTTCGGTCCTCGGGCGGTCCGGTTCAATGAAAGTCAGACCGGTTTCGGGTTCTTCATCCTCTGACGGTTTAGTTCAGCGCTCGTTTGGTCCAGTTCGGGTTGGTTTGGGTCCGATTTCGAGCTGTTGAAGACGGGTTTGCTGTTTTGAACCAGTTCGGTTTTTGTTGAAACTTTTGTTGTTTTTTTTTTTTTTGGCTGGTTCAAGCAAATTCAAGCCGGTTTGGGGCGGTTCGATGGGTTCAGAAGCGTCTCAACCTAGTTTATGAATTATTCTTGTAATAATTTAGTTGCTTGCTTGCCCGTGATGCCAAAACCGGTCCACTTTAGTGTGTTTAATTAATTATGCATTGTGAATGTATGTTTTTAATTAAAGTCTCTTGTATGTGCATAAAGTATGCCATATAGATTTCAAATCTCACCATAGGAAGCATGTTCCATGCATTGATAGTATAATATAAGTGTTATGTTGTATAGTATGCATGCTTAATTCATGAGAATTAATATAAGTGTTATATTAATTTATGAATTGGATGTTGCTTGTTTAAAAGTGTAATTGATATAAGTGTTATATTAATTGTGAAATTAAACATACAAGATAGTTGCCTTAGTTGAATATAATTGTTATATTCTTGCTTGGGAAACATGTTATAAAATGAATGTAATCGTTATATTCTAGCTTAGGAAGCATGTTATAGAATGTCTTTGTTTTATAAAGCGTTGTAAAATGAGATAGACATTTAAAATCTATAACAAAGATAAATGCATGCTCACTAAGGGTTATAGAATTCAAATGCGATTAGGAATTTAGTATCGACTCGTTTTAATAGTTAAAATAGGTCGATATCTTGTAAAGCTAAGGTTACAAGAGAACTCACCTGGTGAGATCCTGTACTAAGGTTGGAGGTATTTAAGATGACGGTTTACGAAATCCCTCCTATCTGGGGATCGATCCGGTACTTGAGTTAAGTTAACCCAGCTTTATGAGCATGCACGTGAGAGGTGTAAGGTTTTAAAGCGTTTATCACCTAGACATCTTAGGTAAAAATCCAATTTTACCTAGACTTAGGTTTTATTGTCTTAGCCGGATAATACCTAAGTAAAAGTATACCCAAACTGTATAAAATACTTAGTTGGGTGTTGAGAAGGTATATATATGATATATCAATCTCATCCTACGCTCTCTGTGAAGTTCACACTGTGAGATTTATGCTCGGCCTCATGATGTCAATAGGGCATCTCCAGACGGGTTGTGTTTGCATAAATAAATAGCAAGGTGAATGGAGAAAGTATTTATAGTAAGTGGGAGAAGGAAGTATGTCAATACATCCTGCGGTCTCCTCCATTGGATTGAACCGTGAGATTCCCATGTTCCGCCTGCTGGTTGCTCTTAGAGGCACCGTCCATACAGAGGGTCGTTTCATGGGAGTCGGAACATCCCAGTCACCAGAAATGGATAAATATTACTTAGAGCCATTCCCAACACTGACATTCCATACGGTTGCACTGTTGGGGTCGCCGTAAGAAATCTAAAAATGGCGGGTCACACTTACAAGATTTGCTAAGGAGTTAGTAAATTCTTGACCAAACAACGATAACTAAGATGCTATAGGAATATGAGTTATTCTGGTATTAGCATTTAGTCAAGATTGTCTTGGTTCAGTGAAGTAGTGCTTGACTGCCCTACGGTAGCAATAATTCTGACTCACTGAAGTATCGTTGCAAATTAATAATGAGTTTATGGTTACATTATTACTTTTTCTAAATCTTTATTGGATGTACGAAATGGGTTAAAATGAACTCACTAATAGAATTTATTCTTGTTCAGCATGTCTAGCTCGTTTATCCAATTACTAGCTTCCGATAAACTAAACGACAATAACTACACGACCTGGAAATCGAACTTGAATACGATTCTTGTTATCGATGATCTTAGGTTTGTCTTAACAGAGGAATGCCTCCTTCTCCTAGCTCGTCTGTAACTGGACTTGTTCAAGATGCATTTGACAGGTGGAGTAGGGCTAATGATAAAGCCCGAGTCTACATCCTTGCCAGCAGATCCGATGTGTTAGCTAAGAAGCATGAGGTAATGGTCTCCGCTAAGGAAATCATTGATTCATTACAGACAATGTTTGGACAATCGTCCTCATCGGTCTATCATGATACCCTCATGGCGAGGAAAGCTGAGAAGAAACAACAAAGTAAATATGATTTACTCGTTGGTGAAACATGTTTAGTGGAACATGATAGTTCTGCCTGGATACTGGATTCAGGAGCCACAAACCATGTTTGTTCTTCTTTCCAGGAAACTAGTTCCTGGCAGCTGCTTGCTGAAGGTGAGATAACTCTCAGAGTTGGAACTCGAGAGGTTGTCTCAGCCAAGGCAGTGGGAGTTGTCAAGTTTTTATATAGAGATAGTTTCATTTTACTTAAAAATGTACTGTTGGTTCCTAACTTTAAAAGAAACCTTGTATCTATCTCTTGTTTGCTTGAACATTTGTATAAAGTATCTTTTGATTTGAATGAAGCGTTCATTAGCAAAATAGGTGTACATATATGTTCTGCGAAACTTGAAAACAACTTGTATGTGTTAAGACCAACAGAGACAAAAGCTATTTTGAACACCGAGATGTTTAAAACAACTGAGACTCAAACTAAAAGGCAGAAACTTTCTCCAAGTACCTATCTTTGGCACTTGAGACTAGGCCACATTAATCTCAATAGGATTGGGAGATTGGTTAAAGAGT
Organism: Herpetospermum pedunculosum; assembly: GCA_028017165.1. Taxonomy (NCBI): domain Eukaryota; kingdom Viridiplantae; phylum Streptophyta; class Magnoliopsida; order Cucurbitales; family Cucurbitaceae; genus Herpetospermum; species Herpetospermum pedunculosum. The sequence goes on from CM051527.1 coordinate 36,801,928, forward strand.
GGTCTCCTAAATCGGTTAGAGGACAACTCTTTACCACCATGTGAGTCTTGTCTTGAGGGCAAGATGACCAAACGATCTTTTTCTGAAAAAGGTCATAGGTCCAAAGAAACTCTAGAGCTTGTACATTCACACCTTTGTGGTCCGATGAATGTTAAAGCACGGAGAGGGTATGAATATTTCATTAGCTTCATTGATGATTATTCTAGGTACGACTATCTTTACCTAATGCATCATAAGTCTAAACCTCTTGAAAAGTTCAAGGAGTATAAGGCAGAGGTTGAGAACACATTAGGTAAAACGATTAAAACACTCCGATCAGATCGAGGTGGAGAGTATTGGTAACAAGGATTTGTTTGAATGTCCTGCTATAAATTCGGGTTGTCGAGACCCGCCAAAATACAATTTATAAGCATATTAACCAAAGCTTTGCAGCTAGTGGTAACAGGGTCGATCCACGGAGAAGGACGTGATTGAAATTAAATTGGAATTGAAATCAATTGATTAATTGGGTTTTTGTAACAGGGGGATGTTTAAGCATGCAAATAAAGGAAATAATCGCTAACGGAAAATTAAGAGAGAGAGAGATTGAAGAGTGCACGGTTTGGGGATTTTCGGGATTTCTTTGTTAGACATTCTACAACTTATCATTTAATACAATCCTAGGCTAACAGTTTGTAATACACGCGGTCAGTTACCCCGGGAAACCCCTAGTGTAACTGGCTCCATAGCAATTAACCAAATCAGAAGATCCAATTAAACATTATCTAAAGTTTCATTAGGGTGATCAGCCCCAAATTGACTCTAAACAGTCACTAGCATACCGCGACGGACATTCGACCACGTAATCAAATTGCTAACTGGCTACCCGCCAACGCTGAATGTAACCAACAACTATCATGCATGACTCGATACTCCGATTTAATTCTATTGTTCTGTGTTACTAGTCGAATAGTGAGAGGCACGACATCGCTACTCTTTAACGCTAACTGTTACCTCTCCAAAAGTACATTATTTAAGGTCATATTTACCTAGAAATCATGGAAATTCTTGAGTGTTTTTGTTAAGAGTTAGCTTAATGTGTGCTTAAATGTGAGAATTTGAGAAATGATGCTAAATTAAGGCTTATTTGGAAAAGGAAAGAAAAAGGATGCAAAATGATGTAAAAAGAGCTAAAATGTACATTGCAGGAACATTGCTGAAAAATTGCGGAGCTCGCAATAAAACAGTCTTTGCTACTGCATTTTTTTCCAGTCAACAGTCTTTGTTGACTGAGTTTTTCCAGTAGTCAACTCTCCCTGGTGCTGCCACATGTCAAGCTTGACTACCTCACAAAATTGAATGGTGATCCACAATTATTGAGCAGCTTTTGCAACCACCTAGAGGCTATATAAAGAGAGTGAAATGAAGGATCAAAGCAATTGAAATGGAATTGAATTTCCCTCAATTCAAACACAATCTGAAAGTGAGGAGATCCCGATCGTGAAGAATCCCGAAGACGAAACCTCTTCCCCCGGTTGTTGGATTGAAGAAACAAGCCCTTGGCGTTGATAATTCGAGAGGAAGAAGAGAAGATCCTTCTTCTCTTCTGATTGAAATTATCCCCAAGATCAGCTAATCTTCCCCTTCATCCGAGGCGATTCACGACTTGGAGGATCCTTACGCACCTTACTGCTTTCCTTTATCGCTTTCCAATTTAATTTATGCTTCCTCTAAATGTTGTTCTGAATCATTTAATGCTTTTTCCCTTTCATTGTTGCTTTTGGATTGACATATGTTTGTTTACAAATGTTTATGTGAATTGCTTTCTTACAAGAGTAATCAATTGGTTTTATTGAATTCTTCATTCTGTCATTCTTTAATCAATAATTTTGTTGAGTTCTTCATCTTATCACTTCTTCATCAATTAATTTTACTGAGTTCTTTAAATCATGTTCAATCCATCCATCTCCCTTTGTTCTTCGAAAACCATGAGTAACTAATCTAAGAGAGGTCTGCTAAAGAGGAATCTGTAGGCTAGAAGCATGAGAATTCAGCATGTAGAGTAGCATGATTGCATTGAATGTATGTGATCTTCATCCCACGGGCAATTTCGACCGGCAATCCATTTTGTCTAAAGATTTCCTAACCTCCGGAAGGAGTAAGAATTCAGAGTCATCCATTCATGTTAGCCTTTTATGGTAATCAAAAAATGACCTAGGAATAGGCGTTCTCCTAGCACGTTTATTAGCATGTGTTTATGATTAGGTTGTTAGCTTTACTTGGACAGAAGTAATCTAAGAAACTAATGCATGTAATCGGAAGATGCATGAGAACTAGCTAAGACGATGCATGAGATGTTAATCTACTGTTGAATGATCATAGTTAAATGCCTATAGAGGATTCTTAAGTCGACCTTGCTGCCTTACTTTACATTAAAATCGTTGCTAATTTATTGCTAGATTATTGCAAGAACCGCAATTCTACTTTTCCACATTATGACTTTACCTCTTTGCTACCTTTTCATTTATGTTTACATTCTTCTTGCATCTTTTATATTCTTGTACCTCAACCCAAAATCTATCCAATTTAAGTTACCTTATTTAATCTAAAACACCAAATCGTTAGTCACTAAACTTAATCTCTGTGGGAAAACGAATTAAATTATACTTATCACTTGCTGCAGACCATGTATGCTTGCATGATGTTAGCGATCTTCGCATTTACATTTTACATACACACTGAGCGCGCAACACTAACATAAGCTAGAAAACGCGATTGTCAGTCGGCGAAATCTAACGCATGCATAGGATGAAGTAAGAACAATAAATGCATACAATTCAGAAACCAAGTTGGAATTTAAAGCATGGATTATCAAAGCATAGAAATCTAACAAATAATCCCTCAAATTATCCCAAACCGTTCACAATACCTTAGCCGTTGATAGCTCCATTTTGGAGCTATAATTATGTCCCTAATTCACGATTATAACTTGCTTAATCTTGCTTTTATGTGTTAATTGCAGGTGTTCTCGGTAATTCGCCCTCGGGAGCGTTTCGGCGCTTTTCGGGGCTTAATATCGCATTTTAAAGACCTAAGAACACTTTCGGGGAAGAACCATGCAAAAACATGAAGATTGGGCGTTTTGGGGAAATTGAAGGCAAAATACCATGCAAAAACCCGAGAGCTAGCGTCGAGCGACAGCGTCGCGACGCTAGCTCGACGCTGCCCAAGCGTCGAGACGCTGCCAGAGCGTCTCAACGCTCCGAAGTCTGAGGCGTGAAATTGAAAATCCACCCGAGAGCAAGCGTCGAGTGATAGCGTCTCGACGCTCGCTCGACGCCGCGCAAGCGTCTCGACGCCACCCCGACTGCGCGCGCGGATTATTTAGGGCGCAGCGTCGAGACGCTGCCCTAGCGTCTCGATGCTCCGACGTATTACTTAAGTTTTTGTCCGATTTTTAGCCGCCATCTTCATCACCTACCTAGGGCTCCGCACCTGATAAGACGTTTCAGCAGCTGTTTTCACCACGGGAGAGGCTTGGAAGCTTGGAATGGAGCCATCCCACATCACACACAACATGAGTGAGTAGTCTTAGCGTTTTTGGCTCGGGATTGTATAGGAATAATGTAGTTTGAACTCTTGGTGAGGTTGTTGAACTAAAATTATGATTTGGCTTGAATGATTTATTGTATTGGTTTCTATTTCTTTCTTTATTCCATGAATGTGCTTGAATGATTTAGGACTAGGCACCCTTGATTTCGAGCATGCTTCATTTGTTAAAGGTTTTGATGTCGTGCCTCTCTAAACCGCCAAGTAACAAAGACTTACGATACCTTTGAGCGCATAGGCGTCCTTGCGTTCTTGGTATTCGTTCTTCTCGAATTAGAATCCGTAATCGATACACTAATTTCGCGTCCAAATTAGATAATCGTCGTAGTTAGCTCGTTGCTATCGATTGGTCTTGGGAAAGTGTTGGCCGCCAATGTCCAATCGATATGCTTGATTAGCATGATTTATTATGTCTAATTAATATCCATGGAGCATGTCTGAGTTAATTCATTAATTTGAGACGAGCTGCGTATTCGTTAAATTGTTTAGCAATTATATTCATCAACCTATGATCCAAGAGGCATGCTAATTTTATTCTCGATCGTCCCGAGTCGAACGCCCCGTTAGTTGAATTTTTCCCGTTTGCATTGTTTCCTCTTAGTTAGTTAAAAACCAACAAATCCCCCATATTTCATTTATTTTCATAGTTTGCAAATTTAATTGAGATTAAGTCAAATTAGCTTAATTCCCTGTGGATCGACCCCGTTGCCACTAATCTACTAATAGTTCAGTGAATTCGGGTAAATATAAACTCATTTTGGCGGGTCTCGACAACCCGATGATTGGCGATAGTTCGAAAATATCGTTACCAAAATTGGCGCCGTTGCCGGGGAACTAAGTGTAATTCGGCCTAATTTAAATTTGATTTGTAGACTTTTGACTTTTGTTTTAAAATTTGTTTATTCTTTGATTATTTGCAAGATTTGATCGGTTTGTTTAAGTGTGCTAGAGTGCCTAATTCTTGATTGAGAAAATGGAAGTTGACGATGAGGGTGAAGCCCCAAAAACACTCAGGCAGTGGACATCGGTTGCTATGGACCACCAACCATCTTGTATTTCCTACCCGGAAATCTCACGTGAGTTTTTGCTTAAATCTGGTTTAATTGACCATCTGCCTTCTTTTTGTGGTGCAGCGGATGAAGATCCCTTTAAACACCTCAAGGATTTTCAAATGACAAGTTCTGCGATGAAGCCAAGCTACATAACTGAAGATCAGCTCTACCTGAGAGCTTTTCCATTCACTTTGAGAGGGGAAGCTCGAGATTGGCTACATTACATACCATCGGGAACCATCTACACTTGGGAGAAGATGAAGAGTCTGTTCTTGGAAAGGTATTTCCCAGCTTCAAGAGCCAGAGCCGTGAAAAAAGATATCTTTAGTTTCAAGCAAGAAGAGAAAGAGGCATTTCACGAGTGCTGGGAGAGATTCATTAAGCTCTGCGAGAGATGCCCGAACCATCTGATAGCAGAGGCCGCGCTTATCGAATTCTTCTATGATGGTTTGCTTCCGCATGACTGTCAGATGCTCGATGCATCGAGTGGAGAAGCCCTTAGGGAGAAAACGCCTGCGGAAGCCAGACAGTTGATCAACAACATGGCTGAGAACCGTCGCCAATACGGGGGAAGAAACGAACAAGCTAAAATGTTTACCGACATAGAGGAGCTCAAGGAAAAAGTGTCTCAGGTATTTGGCCTATTTCATACGTTGCAAGAAAACTCATTTCAGGTTGTTTCTTCTATTTCAGGTCAAGCCATTGAAGGAATGTTCAAGTCCTTCATGGAGACCAACAAGGAGACCAATTCGCAGATGCGGTCTCTAAGTGAGGAGACCAGGTTGGATATGAGATCGCTAAGAGATGGGTTCACGGAGATGAAGGACAGGATGAGTAGAATGGAATCCAAAGCGGAAAGCGTTAGTGCAATAAATCTCAGAAGTGGTAAAGAAGTGCCATCTCAGACCACTCCCGAGGACTCTAACAAGGATACAGAGATATCTCCAGATAAGTGTCTTCAAACACCCTCTGAAACGGTTGTAGCTTCTCCTTATATTTCTATGAAGTCTTACACTCCCGTTGCTCCTTTTCCGAGTAGGTTGGTGAGGCCACCTAAGGAGGTCGAGGACGCGGACGTCCTTGAGACGCTGAAAAAGGTTGGGATCAATATGCCGCTGCTTGATGCAATTCAGCAAATCCCAAGGTACGCGAAATTTCTAAAAGAGATGTGCACCATGAAGAGGAAGACTAAAGGTGCTGAGAGAGTTGTGGTAAGCAAGAATGTTTCTGCCCTGATAACACAAGGTATTCCAAGCAAATGTCAGGACCCAGGTATGTTCCTCTTTCCATGTACTATAGGAGATAGAGAAATCGAGCACGCCATGCTAGACTTAGGAGCCTCAATTAATGTTATGCCATACTCAGTCTACAAGAGTCTCGATTTAGAAGGTATGCAGGAAACAAGTTTAATTATCCAGTTAGCTAATAGGTCTTCTATTCGTCCTTTAGGGGTGATTGAGGATGTGTTGGTGATAACTCCATTTTGGAGCTATTAAATACTTCCTAATTATGGCTAAAGTCCGCGTTTAATTGTATAATTGATCTCGTTTGTAGGAGAAATGCGGCAAAGAGCTCGTGCGTCCATTGGACCCGTTCGAGAGCTAACAACGGAGTTTTAACGCCCCGGGAGTGCATGGGGAAAGGGCAAATCGATCCGAGAAGAAACGGACCAAAATTGCCTAGGAGAGGCAATTTTTCCAGCCCCAAACCCGAGAGCTAGCGTCGAGACGCTAGCTCGACGCTGTCAAAACCCGAGAGCTAGCGTCGACTGACAGCGTCGAGACGCTAGCTCGACGCTGCCAAGGCGTCGAGACTCTGCTGAGGCGTCAAGACGCTCCGGAGGAGGCGCGCGCAAAGAATCATCGGGCCAGCGTCGAGACGCTGCCCTAGCGTCGAGACGCCATCGCGAGGCGCGCGCGGATTATTTAGGGCGCAATGTCGAGACGCTGCCCTAGCGTCTCGACGCTACGTCGATTACAGAAGCTAAAATGACGATTTTCTGCGCAATTTTTGGGGATCTTCTCCATTCTTAGGCGATTCTTCTTCTTCTTCCTCTCGTTTTTCCACCATTTTTCCTTTAGCTCAGCCATTGTTGGCTTGTTTATGAGCTCTTCTCTTGTATTTTGTTGATGACATCTTCCATGGCTTACCTTGGAGCGGAATTGACAACCCGTTCCATGGACGGCTAAGGTAAGAGTGAACGGTTTGGGAAACATTTGAGGGATTTTTGTTAGATGTTTTAGTTTTGATAATCCATGCTTTGATTACATTTTCGTGAATGTTTATTTGCATTTATCTCTCTTGCTTCATCCAACGCATATGTTAGATTTCGACGATTGACACTCGAGTTGTCTTGCATGTTGTGTATGTTAAAGAGTAGCGATGTCGTGCCTCTCACTGCTCGACTAAGTAACACAGATTGATAAAACTAAATCGGAGTATCGAGTCGTGTATGATGGTTGTTGATTGCATACAGCGTTGGCGGGCAATCAGTTAGCAATTAGATTACGCGCTTGAATGTTCGTCGCGGTTAGCTAGTGACTATCTAGAATAAATTTAGGGCTGATCACCTTAATGCAATTTTGGATAATGTTTAATCGGACTTGTGTGGTCTGATTAATTTCTATGGAGCCGGCTACCTTGAGGTTTCTCGGGTAGTCGTCCGTGTGTACTATGAACTGTTTGCCATGAATTTTGTATTAAATGATAAGCTGAATTTGTCTAACAATTAATCCCGAAAATCCCCAAACCGTGCACGCGTCTCTCTCTTTTATTTCTTCCGTTAGCGTTTATTGCTTTCTTTGCATGCTGAAAAAAATCCCCCTGTTACAGAAACATTGATCAGTTAATTAATCTCAATTTTAATATTAATTTCGATCATACCTTCTCCTTGGATCGACCCTGTTACCACTGGCTGCAAAGCCATTGAGAATAGGCTTATAAATTGTATTTTGGCGAGTTTCGACAACTCGAATTTGGACTACCCCAACAGTAGGTCTACCAAAATTGACGCCGTTGCCGGGAGAAGGCAAATTTGATTGAAATTATGATTGACTTTGAATTTGGTTAATTGATGGTTTGCTGAAATTTTTTTTTCTGTTTGTAGTTGTATGTTTAAATTTTTGTTTGTGTATGACCCGTTCCTCTGAGATTAGTGGATTGCAGTTTATCCCGGAAATCGAAAGAGAGGAGCGGCGGTTAAGTAGAGAAGCCCGGGAGGGGCAGAGATTGTTTGAGGAAGAAGGCAATCCCTTCTTGTTTGAGGAGATGGCGCAAGGTGATGCGCCGCGGACGCTGAAACAGCTGGCAGCGCCAGATTTGAACCTGCAGCCCTTGTGCATAAACTACCCCGTGGTAGCAGGTAACTTCGAGTTAAAGTCAGGTTTAATTCACCAGTTACCTTCTTTTCATGGTAATGCAGGGGAGGACGCAAATAAACATTTGATGGAGTTTCACTGCGTCTGCGCGGGGATGAAGCCCGCTGGAGTCACGGAGGAGAACCTGAACATGAGGGCATTCCCCTTCACGCTCAAGGACAAAGCCAAAGATTGGCTGTATTATCTGCCCTCCAGATCAATCACCACGTGGCAGGACATGAAGCGGGTATTTCTGGAAAAATACTTCCCCGCATCCTTGGCCACGACGTTGAGAAAGAGAATATATGGGATCACTCAGGACGTGGGTGAGTCCTTGCACGAATACTGGGAACGTTTTGGGCGCCTGTGCGCAAGCTTCCCACACCATCAGATTGCCGATCAGCTTCTGATACAGTATTTCTACGAGGGGATGACGCCCCACGATCGGCAAATGATTGATGCGGCGAGCGGTGGGGCTCTGATTGACAAGACCCCCGCTGAGGCCAAACAGCTTATTGCGAACATGGCAACCAACTCGCAGCAGTTTGGTATTCGAGGGCAGGGGCAAGTCCATGGTGTGACCCAGAGCCATGAACTGATTGAGATGAAGGCCCAGGTGGCCGAAATTGGAAATATGTTGAAGAATATTGTTGGAGGAACTCGCGAGGCGGAGGAGGTGAATGCAATCGGGGGGTACGCTTCCAACAGAGGAAGTATGACCCATATTCAAACACTTATAACCCCGATTGGCGCGATCACCCCAACTTCAGCTATGGGAACAAGGAAGGACAACCACGCTTCCAAGGCCAGTCTCACGATAGGCCCAACACTTCCACCCTAGCTCAAGCCTCGAGCTCCTCCAGCTCACTGGAAGAAATGGTAAGGACCATTGTCAAGACCACCAGCCAGTTTCAAAAAGAAGCTCGAGAAGAGCTTAACTCTCACAAGGCCGAGCTGCAGAATTTAAACAAGCAGCTGACACAAATGGCGGTGACAATTAGTAAAATCGAGAGCAAGAGCTCAGGGAAGCTTCCTTCCCAAACTACGGTCAACTCATGTGAAAACGTGAGTGCTATTCAGCTGAGAAGTGGAAAGTCACTTTCCCCCAGAGCCGTGAAGGAAGCCAAGGACAGCCTGAACGAGTCCGCCCCGCCTGCTCCTGAGAATCAGAATGAGAAAAAGGAAGAAGTCAGTGTACCAGAGGAAGTTGCCAGAGCACCCTTCCCTAGTAGGCTTGCGAAGCCTACTTTGGAATCCGATGATGAGGAGGTCCTTCGTACATTCCAAAAGGTGATGGTCAACATTCCGCTCCTAGAGGCAGTCAGCCAGGTGCCTAAGTACGCCAAATTTTTAAGGAGCTGGTGCACGAAGAAAAGGAAGTCCAGAGGGACTGAGACGAGAAAAGAGAACGTTTATGCGATCCTCCCAGGTACGTTGCCCGCCAAGTGCAACGACCCAGGTACCTTTACTATTCCTTGTATGATAGGTAGTAAGGTAGTTAGAAATGCGATGCTTGACTTAGGAGCTTCTGTGAACGTTATGTCTTATGCTTTGTTTCTTGAACTGAACTTAAATGAACTGCATGAGTGTAACGTGACTGTCCAGTTAGCTAATGGGTCGAGTGTATGTCCTAGAGGGAAAGTGGAAGATGTTCTTGTTAGAGTAGGTGACATGATGTTTCCCGCTGATTTCCTTATACTTGATATGAATGAAAAATCGTTGCATGCTTCGTCCTCTATGCTGTTAGGACGCCCTTTTCTTAAGACCGCTAGGGTCAAAATCGACGTGTTTAAGGGTGTCGTTTCTTTAGAGTTTGATGATACGATGCATGAATTTTCATTATTTGAAAGGAAGTCTGTTGAGAATGTTTCTGTGGTTGAGTATGATGAGAATGGGAGTCTAACCTCGAGCTTGAGGGATGGTTCCCATGTCTCAGTAAAAAAATCTGGCTTAAATCTGAATGATGTGAATGCTGTTTTTTGCACTAATGACTGTGATATTCACGTGCCCGAGGCACGAAGAGTGCAAAATTTTTCGAATGATGCTTGCAGGACAAGTGTGGATGCGGACAAGTCTGGATCGTCCCCCGCACTTTCAGATTATGGTTGAGTCAGTGGAGAGAATTCAGTCGAGCAAACGACTTTAAAAATTCTGCGCTTCTCGGAGGCACCCGAGCGATGAACTATTTTTTCTGTGTTTAGTTTAGTTGCTGTTTTTATTGCTTTTTAGTTTAATTTAGTCTTACATAGCTTGCTGTTTTTTTTTAGGAATCGAGGAAGAGAGTACAATTTTGGGCTTCGATGTACGGGCGCGCCGCTTCCTTACCCTCGCCAACTTCACAAAGAGTCAGGGAAGTGTAGTTTCTTCTTCCCTTTTACTTTGTGTATCTGACTGTATGGCATTGAGGACAATGCCAACTTTTGAAGTTGGGGGTGGAGTTTGGGTTCATGGATATGCATGTGTAGTCTGTTGAGAAGTGCTATATCGATATTGAAGTGCTTGAGACTCTGTTTACTGTTTTCTGATGATGATAATCTAGGAAATGCATGTTGGAAATCTGTGCACGTACATAATCTAGCTTTTGCATGAGTTTTGCATTTATTAGGTTCATGTCAAAAATTTTAAAATTTTTTCTGTTGCTCCCTTGCATCTTATCGAGCACTTAGCAACCTCATCCTAGATTCCGTAGGCTTTGTAAATCGCATGTTGCACTAATTCTCGTTGTCACCCCGAAAGGCACTTTTAGGTAGCTTGTTGCATGAGAGTTAGTGGTTGGTTAATTGAGATAGCGTATGCTAAGCCTAATGTTTTAAAAAAAAAAAGGTTAGAAAAGCATGTTGGATAGAAAATCCTCTCGAGGCGCTCCTCCTTCTTATTAGTGCACTTAAGAAGTGAGCGTTAGTCCTTAAAAACGTGAAGCTTTGGCCAAAGTTTGACGTGTTAGGCAGCTCGAGGTGGAAAGAAAAAGAGAATAAATTGTTGGTTCAAAGAACCTTAATAAAAGAGTACAAAGTACTCATGAAAAGAAAAAGGAATGAGAAAAATAATTAGGTCTCTTAATTTGCTCCTTTCTCTCGTGTAAGTCAAGTGTAGACTGTTCTTAAACGCTAGAAGTAGGGGGAAAACGGGATGTTGTGTTGCATGTGGTTTTTCCGGGTTTACGTGAGTTTAGGAGTGGTTGGCTAGCACACACGTTAGGGGGCAATATTTGATTTTTGATATGTTCATAGTAAATGCATGCACGAAATGCTTTCATGATTATGTTGTGTTTAAAATTTCAAAATGCATGGAGGTTTGAGTTAGTAGCATGTAGGCGTGTCCTTAGAGTCAATTTCTTTGTAGCACTTGCTCGAGGACTAGCAAGGTTTAAGTTGGGGGTGTTTGATAACTCCATTTTGGAGCTATTAAATACTTCCTAATTATGGCTAAAGTCCGCGTTTAATTGTATAATTGATCTCGTTTGTAGGAGAAATGCGGCAAAGAGCTCGTGCGTCCATTGGACCCGTTCGAGAGCTAACAACGGAGTTTTAACGCCCCGGGAGTGCATCGGGAAAGGGCAAATCGATCCGAGAAGAAACGGACCAAAATTGCCTAGGAGAGGCAATTTTTCCAGCCCCAAACCCGAGAGCTAGCGTCGAGACGCTAGCTCGACGCTGTCAAAACCCGAGAGCTGGCGTCGACTGATAGCGTCGAGACGCTAGCTCGACGCTGCCAAGGCGTCGAGACTCTGCTGAGGCGTCGAGACGCTCCGGAGGAGGCGCGCGCAAAGAATCATCGGGCCAGTGTCGAGACGCTGCCCTAGCGTCTCGACGCCATCGCGAGGCGCGCACGGATTATTTAGGGCGCAGCGTCGAGACGCTGCCCTAGCGTCTCGATGCTACGTCGATTACAGAAGCTAAAATGACGATTTTCTGCGCAATTTTTGAGGATCTTCTCCATTCTTAGGCGATTGTTCTTCTTCTTCCTCTCGTTTTTCCACCATTTTTCCTTTAGCTCAGCCATTGTTGGCTTGTTTATGAGCTCTTCTCTTGTATTTTGTTGATGACATCTTCCATGGCCTACCTTGGAGCGGAATTGACAACCCGTTCCATGGACGGCTAAGGTAAGAGTGAACGGTTTGGGAAACATTTGAGGGATTTTTGTTAGATGTCTTAGTTTTGATAATCCATTCTTTGATTACATTTTGGTGACTGTGTATTTGCATTTATTTCTCTTGCTTCATCCAACGCATATGTTAGATTTCGACGATTGACATTCGAGTTGTCTTGCATGTTGTGTATGTTAAAGAGTAGCGATGTCGTGCCTCTCACTGCTCGACTAAGTAACACAGATTGATAAAACTAAATCGGAGTATCGAGTCGTGTATGATGGTTGTTGATTGCATACAGCGTTGGCGGGCAATCAGTTAGCAATTAGATTACGCGCTTGAATGTTCGTCGCGGTTAGCTAGTGACTATCTAGAATAAATTTAGGGCTGATCACCTTAATGCAATTTTGGAAAATGTTTAATCGGACTTGTGTGGTCTGATTAATTTCTATGGAGCCGGCTACCTTGAGGTTTCTCGGGTAGTCGTCCGTGTGTACTATGAACTGTTTGCCATGAATTTTGTATTAAATGATAAGCTGAATTTGTCTAACAATTAATCCCGAAAATCCCCAAACCGTGCACGCATCTCTCTCTTTTATTTCTTCTGTTAGCGTTTATTGCTTTCTTTGCATGCTGAAAAAAATCCCCCTGTTACAGAAACATTGATCAGTTAATTAATCTCAATTTTAATATTAATTTTGATCATACCTTCTCCTTGGATCGACCCTGTTACCACTGGCTGCAAAGCCATTGAGATTAGGCTTATAAATTGTATTTTGGCGAGTTTTCGACAACTCGAATTTGGACTACCCCAAAAGTAGGTCTACCAGTTGGTTAGAGTTAAGGACCTGATCTTTCCTGCTGATTTTTATGTGATAAATATGGAAGAAAACGCATCACCCACTACTTCAGTCTTACTAGGTAGACCTATCATGAAAACCGCTAAGACAAAAATTAATGTGCATGATGGTACCTTGTCAGTTGAGTATGAAGGGGGTGTGTTCGAATTTAATGTATTTGATGCCATGAAACACCATGCTGATGTGCATTCTGTCTGTAAAATTGATCTGATCGATACTTTAGAACAAGAAGAATGCATGACTGTTGTTGATGGGGAAGTGTTACGTGCTCAATGTGTGAAATAAATAGCAATAAGAGAGAGAGAGCACTTAGAACATGCAAGCATACATGATCTTGTAGCAAGTAGTAAGTATTTTTTCATTCGTTTTCCCACAGAGATTTATTATTAGCTACTCGTGAAGTGTATTGTTAAGCAACAATGGGTGGATTTGAAGGGGTAGATTTGGTTTTAAAATTCCTATTTACTGCTGAATATATAAAAGGTAGCAACATAAACAAGTGCAAGTCAATGGTAAACGCAGATGTAAAGAGACGAAATTAATAAACGAAGAGAAAAGTAGTCAAGCAGAATTTTTAACTTAGCAGAATTGCGAGAACAGCAATTCTACCGCAATGTTACTAACAGCGAAAGTGTGTAAAATGGAGAAACAAGGGCTACTAACGACTCCTCTATAGGCATTTTCACACGATTCTCAAACATTGGATCAACTCACTATGCATCAAACTAACTCAATCTCATGCATCTTCCGATTTCATGCATTAGATTCTTTAGTTTACTCATGTCCAAGTAAGGTCTTAAGCATCTTGTTAAAGCAGAAAGTTATGGTTTGTACTAGGAAAACGCCTATTCCTAGGTCGTTTTCTGGCTACCTTGAGAGGCTAGCATGAGTGTATGACTCTGAACTCTTACTCCTTCCAGAGGTTAGGAGTTCTTTGGACAAAATGGATGGCCAATCGAAATTGCCCGTGGGATGAAGCTTACATACAATTAATGCATTCGAGAGCTATCCTACATGCTTGGTTCACGTTTTTTTAGCCTATAGTATTGTCATTAGCATGCCCCTATGTGACTTAGTTACTCATGGATATAGAGAGAACAGAATTATTAGAGAAAGTAGGCATGCTCAGAAGAAGAATAAACTTAAAACAGCAAGGCAAAACAGTAAACAGCAAAGACAAGAAACTGTGGAATAATGAATTGTGCTTTCGATTAATTGATTGTTTGAATGAACAAAGGGAAACTTAAAGTGAATAACATAAAGACAGAAAGCAACGAAATGAAATGGACTACCGATTGGAAAAGAAATAACAACAAAACAATGCTGGAAATGAAAAGTAAACGACAGAAAGCAGTAAGTGAGCTTGAACGCCTCGTCGCAAATGCCTCGGCTGAAGGGAGAAAAAGGGTAGCCTTGCTTGGATGAATCCAATCAGGAGAGAAGAAGAATCTTCTCTCCTTCCTATCAGATTGTCGACTCCAACAGCTGAACCTCTCAAACCAACAGACGGAGAAGAAAAAGAATGGGAAAGACTGCGCTTCGAAAAGACTTCTACGCTTTCGGATGATGATCAAACCCTCTACTTTGACCCCCTTTTATAGTAATCTGCAGGTGCGTTTGGGCCAAGGAGAACCATCCATCCTCAACGTCGTATTTCAAAATGGATGGAGGAGAAAGAACGAATCCCTGAAATAACGGAACATAACAGAAAAAGATCAGTCAACTTACGGATTTCACTTAAAACATTGCTGTTTTAGCAATGTTTCCGCAATGCTGCCGCAATGCACATTTTTCATTCTTTTAGCTTCGTTTTTCATCCATTTTCTTTCCTTTTGTACATAAGTCCTAATTTAGCTACCTTCTTCTAATTCTCATATATAAGTATAGGTTTAAGCTAAATCCTCTCAAAAACACCCAAGAGTGTACATCTTTCTAAGCTAAATAAGTCCTAAATTAGTCACTTTTAGAGGCATAACACACCCCCAAACTTAAGGTTTTGCTCGTCCTCGAGCAATCTAAGGACTTACTTAGGCTGCTGTTTTATCTTCTCTAACCACTTGCTGACTCCCCTAAATTCCTATCTTTAGCAGTGCTGTCCTGTGACACACTTCTAAGTTTACAACTACCCTCTTTACTTTGCTTCTTCTGACTTCGCATGCCTAATGATCAACTGTTTTATTAACCCCTTACAGCTGATCTACTTGCTTCTGTCCTATCGTGCCACTATCCCTAAGGTTTCAAATTCTACCTAGCTTTACCCCAGACTCAGTACATGCTTCTAGTTTTACTTTTGAGCTACCTAGGATTCCTTAGAGTCATGCCAGCCTTAGTATTAACAGTGACAGTAGTACATTTAGAGAACAACCTAAACCCTGGCATCACTACATTGGACATACATTCATCTCCCTAAACAACCCTACAAGCTACAACTTTGTGCTCAGCTAATTGAGGATCAGAGTTCTTTTTAATCAGGACATCTAAGCCACAAAGTTGCAATTCCTAGGTATACATTCTTCTTCCCCATTTCTTCCTTTTTTCTTTCTTACTTTGGTGGAGCCTCTCCTTTGGTTGCCTTTTGATGCAATGCCACTTGTGGGTTACACCCTTGGCACTGATTACTCAGCAACCTAAGAGAGACACCCCTCTTTATTCTATTTTTCATTTTTTTTTTTCAGCTCATCATTTTTTTTATAAAGGAGAAGAAGAATGCTTATGCTTTAAGGGAGAGAGGAATGTTCCTAGGCCTAGGGTGGCCTCCCCCAATCTTAAACTACTCATTGTCCCCAATGAGTGTCTGAGGTGGCACACCCCCAAACTTGTCCTAGAAGCATCTAGTCTAAGGTAAAACAAAGAGAATCTAAAAGCCCTAGGCATAGACAGAAAATTCTAAAAGCAAACATCACAGCAGCAGAAATTCATAAAAACAGGCAGGTAAGGACTTAAAGCTATGCATGCTGAGCAAATTTCAGAAGCTAATTTAAACTATCAAAGGTGTCCTATGACACTCATCCAGCATGCTTTTAGATAGGCTATATAAGGTAGTCAAGATAGCAGCAAAAGACAAAATTTAAACAGAACCAGCCTAGCTAAACAGACAGTCAAAAACATGCATTTACTAATAAAAATTGCGGATTCCGCAATTATTTCGCAATGGATCCAGGGCAGATATATCAGTGATTAAGGCCCCTATGCATGCTCTTTCCAGTCATTAAAGCTATACAAAAAAGGAAACTAAACTAATCTACCTATTCAGCTATCATCAGCCTATACTAAGAAATTCTAAACAGCAGCAATAAAGAACTAAAACAGATCCAAATTTAACTCAAAATAGCATAATTCACATGGTTCAATAAAAAGCAGTTTTATTTTTTTTCTTATAGGGAACAGAAATACTCCCTTGAGTGCCAATCAACCTAGCACTCAGATGTCCTCATCATCATCATCCCTTCTTGGTCTTGGAGGCGCCCATGGAGTCAGTAGGTCCGTGGGGAACTCAGGGAAGATGCAGCCCAATTGGTCAGCAACCTCTTTGTCCCTTGCCTGTGCATATGTGGCCCATTGAGCCATCTTCTTCTGCAAATCCATCAGGCAGGCCATTGACAGAGACTGAGCAGCAGCCAGGCCATCGAGCTCGAACTCCATATTCCCCTTCCTTCGCATCCTCAAGGCAGTAGGCAACTCCATGTGCCCCGTGTAGGCCAGCTGCCTCTCCATTCGCTCGATTGGGACCCCTGCACGTAAGTAGAACTTAGTAATTGTATTAGGAAAGAAAAGTGGACCCTTACCCTTTTTAGCGCAGTCTGCGATTGAGGCTGCAATGACTTCACCAACGTTGATTGTGAGGCCCCTCATGATCGCATAGACCAGCAGCGATCTGCCTTGGTTGATGGTGGTCTCATGGGTCACTGGGACAACCTTCTGCGCACAAATGAGAACCAGACAGCTGCCTTTGCTGTGAGGTTAGCACTCATGAGAGTGTGCCTCCCATTGCGTGAAACTGTCCATGATGCCTCAGGCTGGCCAATGAGCCGAATTGCTTCCTCCAGGACAGCCTCCGTTGGCTCATCAACTATCCTTGCATAATCCGTGTGCTTTTGCCCCTTGAGGCCATAGGCTTCGTTGATTGCCTTAGCTGAGAAGTCCACCTCGACTCCTCTGACCACAGATAGGCCATCCTCAAGGTTCATCACATTGGCGTAAAAATCATACACCATGCTGGAGTAGGCGGGGTTGGGCGGCCTGCACAGCTCTTCCCAGCCGTGATTTGTGATCCCTGCGCGCAAGAATTGCGGCAGGTCTGCGAGAACGTCGAGGAATCCTTTCTCGTGCAGCAGATCCCTCTTCCTCAGCTCAGTGCCCCTTGATTCTGCATCAGAGGACACATACCTCACTGATTGAGGCTCATCTTCGGGGTACAGCTTGGCTTTCCCCTTGTCTTTTGGTTTGGC
The DNA here is from genome assembly GCA_028017165.1 of Herpetospermum pedunculosum. Lineage (NCBI taxonomy): Eukaryota > Viridiplantae > Streptophyta > Magnoliopsida > Cucurbitales > Cucurbitaceae > Herpetospermum > Herpetospermum pedunculosum. Next base: position 36,819,319 of record CM051527.1, read on the forward strand.
TGATTCTGCAGCCTCGATCTTGAGCTTCTTTGGGGATGGCTCATCACTCACCTTCTTTGATGAAGGCTCACCCCTGGCTTTCTTTTTCTTGGACTTCTTCGAGGCTTTTGGCCGTTTGGCCTTGACAACCTTGGTGGCCTTCTTTTTCAATCTTGCCTTGGTTGTGATCTGCTGGAGGCAATCCCCCAGTGTCTCGTCCATGGAATCATCCCCCTGCACTGGACTCTCGGGGCTGGCTTCCCTCAAAGGAGAGAAAACCTCGTCTTCTTCAGCTTCCTCACTACCCTGCGTCGATTTTTGACGCTCTCCATATGGAAACTCGGGGTCAGGCTTCCGAGAGATGGGTGATGCTTCAGGGCTCTGCGCCGGTGGAGTCTGTGCAGAGCTCTGTGGAGATGGAGAAGGGTCAGGGCTTCGCGCTGGTGGAGATGGTGAAGAGCTTTGCTCGGCTGTCTCGTGGGACGGACGACCTCGTTCTTGACTCTGCACAGAGGGAGTCTTCTTCTTGATTGCTGCATCAGCTACAGCCATACTCCACTTGCGTTTCTTGGGCGTTCCTGCTGGTTCAGAGGGTCCAGCAGGGATCTCCGTAACCACCTTCCACTTCTTCTTGCGGACAGGCAGCTTGGGGAGTCGTTCAGTGCGCGCAGCCTCAGCATCTGCCAAGGCGAGGAGTGCTTCCCTCGCAGCAATTTCAGCGTCGTCAGCCTTCTTTTTGGACGCAGATCTCTCAGCTCTCGTTAGCACCATGATGGAATCGTAGGAATCTGGAAAGAGGGATTGCAGAGGAAGAAGGAGAGAGCTTTCTTGGAGTTTAGAGAATGGGGGAAACGTACGGATCAGAGCGCTTCTAACGGCTATAAGTAATAATGGAAATTCCAACGGCTATTTCCGTTGCGGATTCTGCAAATCCAGCGCAATTTTTGTGACCGTTGGAGATTTTTCCGTTTCAAATGCTAATATCTTCTCAATGTAATCTTTGATTCGGTCCCATATCTTCCCCGATTCTTTTATCCTAAATTCATCTCCTTGATTCCCTCTGTCGATCCCCTACAAAAACATACAAAATAAACAACAAAATCGTAATTAAAATCTCACTCAAACATACACAAATGATAACCGAAAAAACATCAAAAAATAAACTAAGGCAAGAAGCCTCGAATGGACGAGCACAGTAATCACTCGTCCTCTCCCGTTCTTAATTTCACGTTTCAGTCAAGAGGAAGGCCGAGAGAGTCTTCACATCTCCTTCCTCATAATAATGCTTCAATCGTGCACCATTAACCATGAACGGTTGCCCTTGCTGCAGGTTCCTAATCTCGATTGCACCATGAACAAACACGTTAGTTATCACAAAAGGACCTGACCATCTGGACTTAAGTTTGCCTGGAAATAATCTCAACCGTGAGTTAAATAATAAGACAAGCTGGCCTTTCTTAAAGTCCTTAATCCTAAGTCTACTGTCGTGCCAAATCTTGGTCTTTTCCTTATACATTTTAGCATTTTCATAGGACATATGTCTAAGCTCATCAAGCTCATGTAATTGCAAAGACCGCAATGTTCCCGCATCGGTCACGCAATAATTCAACTCTTTTAGGGCCCAAAATGCTTTAATTTCTAATTCAAATGGTAAGTGACATGCTTTGCCATACACAAGTCTATAAGGAGACATACCTAGGGGTGTCTTATATGCAGTCCTATATGCCCAAAGTGCATCCTCGAGTTTAAACGACCAATCTTTTCTATTGGGTTTGACCACTTTTTCGAGTATGTTTTTAATCTCCCTATTTGAAATTTCAGCTTGGCCATTCGAATGTGGGTGATAAGGGGTGGCTACTCTATGTCTAACATTGTATTTAGCCAACACTTTCTCCATAGCTTTATTAATAAAGTGTGTCCCTTCATCACTAATTATAGCACGAGGTGTCCCAAACCTAGTAAAAATATGTCTATTAAGGAACTTAATGACTGTCTTGGCATCATTGTTTGGACATGCTATGGCTTCTACCCATTTAGATACATAGTCTACAGCTACAAGTATGTAAAGGTTACCTGATGATGGGGGAAATGGCCCCATGAAGTCAATGCCCCACACATCAAAGAGCTCCAACTCTAAGATGTAAGTGAGAGGCATCTCATCCTTTCGACTAAGGTTACCTGTTCTCTGGCATTCATCACAGTTGTGTGCATAGTTGTGGGCATCCTTGAAGATCGTGGGCCAATAGTAGCCACTCTGGAACACCTTTGCAGCTGTCCTTTGGCCACCAAAATGTCCACCATAGGGGGCTGTATGGCAGTGCTGCAACACAGACTTTGCCTCAGCAGCTGATACACACTTCCTTAACAAACCATCAGCACACGTTTTGTAGAGTGTAGGATCATCCCATATGAACTTCCTAGCTTCATGAAGGAACCTCTTCTTTTCTTGTCCTCCCTTGAAAGTTGGTAGTACCTGCGAGGCAAGGAAGTTAGCAATGTCAGCAAACCAAGGTTCCTCATCGTTATCACGATGAGTCAATACAAAAACATGTTCATCAATAAAAGCATCAGAAATCGCGGTTTCAGCAATGTTTCCGCAATTATGCTGCAATCTAGAAAGATGATCCGCAACCACATTTTCACATCCTTTCTTATCTCTAATGTCCAGATCAAACTCTTGCAGCAGCAATACCCATCTAATCAACCTAGGCTTAGCATCAGCCTTCCTCATAAGGTACTTTAGTGCAGAGTGATCTGTATACACGATTGTTCTAGTGCCAACAATGTAATTCCTAAATTTTTCACAGGCAAACACTACAGCTAGCATCTCCTTCTCAGTGGTTGTGTAATTACATTGTGCCTCATTAAGTGTCTTACTAGCATAGTATACAGGGTGTGTTAGCTTGTCAATCTTTTGTCCTAGCATAACCCCTACAGCATAGTCATTAGCATCACATAACATCTCAAAGGGAAGGTCCCAATTTGGTCCTACTATAATAGGGGCTTTGACTAGTGCTTCCTTAAGGGTTTTCCAAGCTAGGAAACATTCTCTAGAGAAGATGAATGGCTTATTGAGCTCTAGAAGCTCACACAAAGGCTTGGAGATCTTAGAAAAGTTCTTAATGAACCTTCTATAGAAACGTGCATGTCCTAAGAAACTTCTAATGGCTTTTACATTCTGAGGTTCTACCAATTTCTCTATGATTTCAATCTTGGCCCTGTCGACCTCTACACCTGCCCTAGACACTCTATGACCTAAGACAATCCCTTCGTCCACCATGAAGTGGCACTTCTCCCAATTAAGGACTAGGTTGGTCTCCTCACACCTAGCCAGGACTTGTTCTAAGTTCTCTAAACAGTTTGTGAATGAATCACCAAAGACTGAGAAATCATCCATGAATATCTCTATCATGGACTCATCTAAATCAGAGAAGATTGCCAACATGCATCTTTGGAATGTTGCCGGTGCATTGCATAAGCCAAAAGGCATTCTGCGAAAGGCAAAAGTTCCAAAAGGGCAAGTGAAGGTAGTCTTCTCCTGGTCCTTAGGGTCTATAGTGATCTGGTTATATCCTGAATAACCGTCTAGAAAGCAGTAATAAGCTCTACCAGCTATCCTATCTAACATTTGGTCAATGAAGGGTAGAGGGAAGTGGTCCTTTTTGGTTTCCTTATTTAATTTCCTATAATCCATACACACTCTCCACCCTGTGATAGTCCTAGTTGGAATCAGTTCATTGCTCTCATTGACTACCACAGTCATCCCCCCCTTCTTAGGTACACATTGTATAGGACTCACCCACTGACTACTAGCTATAGGGAAGATCACACCAGCATCTAACCATTTTATTATTTCCTTTTTAACTACCTCTTTCATAGAGGGGTTCAGCCTACGTTGGTGATCTACTCGGGGTGTATGTTCTTGCTCTAGTATTATCTTATGCATGCAGTAGGAAGGGCTAATGCCTCTAATGTCAGCAATAGTCCATGCAATAGCCTTCCTATGTTGTTTAAGTAATAAAATCAGCTCAACCTCATGCTTCTCACTTAATTTAGATGAAATAATCACAGGCAGAGTCTCATTACTTCCTAAATATGCATACTTAAGATGTGTGGCTGTTGCGTGCTCAGTGTAAACGATAAATAAGCAATAAGGTAGAGAGAGCACTTAGAACATGCAAGCATACATGGTCTCACAGCAAGTAGTAAGTATATTTCATTCGTTTTTTCCACAGAGACTTATGTTTAGCTATTCGCGAAGTGTATTTGTTAAGAAAGATGGGGTGGATTTGAAGGGGTAAAATTGGTTTTTAATTATCTAATTTTTGCTGAATGTGTAAAGGGATGCAACATAAACAAATTAAAGTTGAAATCAGACTCAAAGGACAAGAGATGGAATTGATAAACGAAGAAGAAAACAGCTAAACAGAATAATAAAATGGCAGAATTGCGAGGACCGCATTGTTACCGCAATTGAATAACAGCGAAAGTGTGTAAATGGGTGAATTTAAGGCTACTAATGACTATCCTATAGGCATTTTATTACGATTCTCAAGCACTGGATCAACTCTCTATACATCAAGCTCACTCTATCTCAAGTATCGTCCGATTCCATGCATTAGAGTCTTAAGTTTACTCGACTTCAAAGTAAGGTCTTAAGCATCTTGTTAAAACAGGAGTGTTTAGTTTGTACTAGGAAAACGCTTATTCCTAAGCCGTTTTCTGATTACCGTGAAAGGCTAGCATGATTATATGACTCTGAACTCTTACTCCTTCCAGAGGTTAGGAGTTCTTTGGACAAAATGGATGGCCAATCGAAATTGCCCGTGGGATGAAGCTTACATACAATCAATGTTTCGAAGGCGATCCTACATGCTTGGTTCACGTTTTTTAGCCTATAGTTCTGTCATTAGCATGCCCCTAAGTGACTTAGCTACTCATGGATATATGGAGAACAGAAAGGGTAGATAAAACAGACATGCTTAGAAGAGAAATGTGCTTAAAACAGCAAGACAAAACCGTAGCAGAAAAAGGTGGAAACTGTGAAATGCAGAATTGTACTTTGATTACTTTGAGTGTTTGAACGACAAAGGAAAGCTTTGAAAGAAATGATTCCAAGACAGACAACAACGAAATGCAGTAAGTAAAACACTAAACTAGAACAACAACTAATCAAAGCTGGAAATGAGAAGAAAAAGACAGAAAAGCAGTAAAGGTTGCTTGAAAGCTTCGTTGCAGTCGCCTCGAATGAAAGGGATGAGAGGTCAGCCTTGCTTGGATGAATCCAATCGAGAGAGAAGAAGAATCTCCTCTCCTTCCTATCAGATTATCGATTCCAACAGCTGAGACTCCCACTCCAACAGACGGTAAAGGAAAACAGAGAGAAATGATGGACTGCGAGAAGACTTCTGCGCTTCGAATGATGATCAAACCTCCGACTTTGGCCCCCTTTTATAGTAGTTTGCAGGTGCGTTTGGGCCAAGGAGAACCATCAATCTTCAACGTCATATATCAGAATGGATGGAGGAGAAAGAACGAATCCCTGAAATTACGGAAATTAACAGAAAAAGATCAGTCAACTTACGGTTTTCACTTGAATAATTGCGGTCACCGCAATGTTTTCGCAATTCATTCGCAATGCTCATTTTTTCATTCTTTTCCTTCGGTTTTCAACCCTTTTTCTACCTATTGTACATAAGTCCTAGATTAGCTACCTTCTTCTAATTCTCATATTAAAGCATAGGTTTAGGCTAAATGTTATCAAAAACACCTAAAAGTGTACATCTTCCTAAGCTAAATGGGTCCTAAATAAGTCACTTTCAGAGACTTAACAGTGGCCAGTGGTTTCAATTCTAAGACAGGTGGATGCTCAATGGATGGTTTTAATGGATTCAGGGATCTTTCAGTTAAGTCAGTAGTCATACAAACATGCTGTATCCTATCTACAGGTATATCCATTATCTCAGAAATATTTAAATCAGTTAAATATAATCCTACATAATTATTAGCATGCTTAGTCAATAATTCATGCTCCAGCTGTTCTTCCATCAGTGACTCTACAATGTCCATGCTAGCACAAGATTCAGAGTCAGAGGGGTACCTTAAGGCTTTATAAACGCTAAATTTAACCTCCTCATCATGAACCCTCATAGTGAGCTCACCTTTCTGGACATCTATCAGGGCCCTACCTGTGGCTAGAAATGGTCTGCCTAATAGGATGGGGACCTCCTTGTCTGCTTCATAATCCAGGATAATGAAATCTGCAAGGAAAATAAACTTGTCAACCTTTACAAGAATATCCTCAATCTTACCCTCAGGGTAGGCTATGGATCTGTCTGCAAGTTGTAAAGTGACAGTGGTTGGACGTGCTTCTCCTATTCCTAGCTGGCGGAATAGTGATAGGGGCATGAGGTTTATGCTGGCTCCCAGGTCACAAAGAGCTCTGCCCACGTGCTTGCCTCCTAGCTCTACTGGTAAGGTGAAGGAACCAGGATCCTTCTCCTTCTTGGGTAGCTTGTTCTGGAGTATGGCACTACACTCCTCAGTGAGATTTACTGTTTCAAACTCACCAATTATTTTCTTGTTAGTGATAATATCCTTCAAAAATTTAACATAGGAAGGCATAGACTGTAAAACTTCTACAAAAGGAATATTCACATGCATTTGTTTAAGAATTTCTAAAAAGTTGTTAAAGTGCACTTCCTGTTCTTGTTTTTTCTTTAGCCTTCGAGGAAATGGAGGTGGTGGCACATATGCAGGCACTTCAGGTCGCCTCAAGATAGGTGGAGGCCTTGGGATTTCTTCTATCTCTTCTATGATTGGCTCCAGTCTTGATCCTGATGTGCTTGTTGGTGGTGGACCTTGGTTTGGCAGAGACTCCAGTGGAGCACTAGACTCATTGTTCTCTACTCCCTTTGGTGTTTCTTTGGTGTTGCTCACCAATGGTCTCCCACTCCTAAGTTCAATTGCTTGAACTTGTTCTTTACCATCTCTTCTTGGCACCTCAGTGTCAGCAGGTAGTCTACCTTGGGGCCTATTTTTGAGTTCGTTGGCTAGTTGCCCTATTTGGTTCTCTAGGCTCTTAAGGGTAGCTTGCTGGCTCTGTAGAGTGGCATCATTCTTGGCTATGTATTCTTTGAGTAGATTTTCTACAGAAGACCCTACTGGTTGGTTGTATGGTTTTTGATACATGGATTGGTTATGTTGGGGAGTGAAACCAGGTGTTCCACTCGGTCTTGGCTGGTTAGGAGCTTGGTTAGCATTCTGTTGGCCACCCCATGAAAGGTTTGGGTGGTTCCTCCAACCAGGATTGTAAGTGTTTGAATAGGGGTTGTTCCTAGGCTGCTGTTGGCTTCCAACATAGCAGACTGAGGCTGGATTCCCAGGGCAGTATTCATACAGGTGCCCTTCCCCACAGAATCCACAGATAAGTGTCTCACCTTGACTTGGTTGGGTGCCCATTGACATGGCTGTGGCGGTGTTGACACTAGTTTGGAGATTGGCTTGAGCAATTTGCTTAACTAGGTTGGTCAGGGCGCTTATTTGGCTACTCATGGCATTGAGTGCGTCCTTGTCTTGAGCTCTAGTTGGCTCAACTGGATCATCTGACCACCTATAGTGAGATGCTGAGATCTTCTCCAAGATCTCATAGGCTTCGTTATAACTCTTGGACAGCATGGAACCTCCAACAGATGAGTTTAACACTTGTCTGGTGCTGGGGTTGCATCATTTGAAAAAGACCTCTATTTGGATACACCATGGGATGCCATGGTGTGGACATTTGAGAAGAAGGTCCTTGAACCTTGTCCAAGCTTCGTGAAGAGACTCATTTTCAGCTTGTTTGAACTTAATTATGTCACCACGAAAGATAGAATTCCTATCAGGTGGGAAGTATTTGACTAGGAATTTCTCTGCCAAGTCTGTCCAGTTGAGGACTGATCCAGAGGGTAATGAGTTTAACCACGTTTTGGCTTTGTCCCTCAAAGAGTAAGGGAAGAGGTAGAGCCTCAAGGCTTCTTGGGAAACTCCAGGGATGATAAAGGTATCACTAACTCCTAGGAAGTTTCTAAGATGGTTGTGGGGGTCCTCATTTTCCACTCCAAAGAATTGTCCCACAGTGGATAACATTTGGAACATCACTGGCTTTAACTCGAATGAGTTGGCAGTGATTTCAGGGCGGATTATGCTGGGGTTCAGCTCCCCAGGCATAGGTACTAGGTATGAGAGAATGGCACTATCCTTATCATTCGCTATTTCGATGGGATTGCGAGTGACAGGCACCGGATTTGGAACTAATCTATCCATTTCTTCTTGATAGAATTGCGGAGGAATTGCGGTTCCCGCAATTATTGGAGGTATAGAGGGTTGGTCAAAGAGACGTTTCTTGGCCCTATTTTTGGCTCTAACTAATCTCTCAGGCTCAGGATTGAACTCTAGATCACTACTTGAAGGCTCATTCATAAACTAACCCAATGGTACCTGTAAAAGAAATGAAAATAGATCAGCTTCAATAGATAATAAACTTGGTGTTTCAAACTTAACAAACTTCGTTTTCACTAAACTAAATCCCCGGCAGCGGCGCCAAAAACTTGTTACGTGCTCAATGTGTGAAATAAATAGCAATAAGAGAGAGAGAGCACTTAGAACATGCAAGCATACATGATCTTGTAGCAAGTAGTAAGTATTTTTTCATTCGTTTTCCCACAGAGATTTATTATTAGCTACTCGTGAAGTGTATTGTTAAGCAAGAATGGGTGGATTTGAAGGGGTAGATTTGGTTTTAAAATTCCTATTTACTGCTGAATATATAAAAGGTAGCAACATAAACAAGTGCAAGTCAATGGTAAACGCAGATGTAAAGAGACGAAATTAATAAACGAAGAGAAAAGTAGTCAAGCAGAATTTTTAACTTAGCAGAATTGCGAGATTAGCAATTCTACCGCAATGTTACTAACAGCGAAAGTGTGTAAAATGGAGAAACAAGGGCTACTAACGACTCCTCTATAGGCATTTTCACACGATTCTCAAGCATTGGATCAACTCACTATGCATCAAACTAACTCAATCTCATGCATCTTCCGATTTCATGCATTAGATTCTTTAATTTACTCATGTCCAAGTAAGGTCTTAAGCATCTTGTTAAAGTAGAAAGTTATGGTTTGTACTAGGAAAACGCCTATTCCTAGGTCGTTTTCTGGCTACCTTGAGAGGCTAGCATGAGTGTATGACTCTGAACTCTTACTCCTTCCAGAGGTTAGGAGTTCTTTGGACAAAATGGATGGCCAATCGAAATTGCCCGTGGGATGAAGCTTACATACAATCAATGCATTCGAGAGCTATCCTACATGCTTGGTTCACGTTTTTTTAGCCTATAGTATTGCCATTAGCATGCCCCTATGTGACTTAGTTACTCATGGATATAGAGAGAACATAATTATTAGAGAAAGTAGGCATGCTCAGAAGAAGAATAAACTTAAAACAGCAAGGCAAAACAGTAAACAGCAAAGACAAGAAACTATGGAATAATGAATTGTGCTTTCGATTAATTGATTGTTTGAATGAACAAAGGGAAACTTAAAGTGAATAACATAAAGACAGAAAGCAACGAAATGAAATGGACTACCGATTGGAAAAGAAATAACAACAAAACAATGCTGGAAATGAAAAGTAAACGACAGAAAGCAGTAAGTGAGCTTGAACGCCTCGTCGCAAACGCCTCGGCTGAAGGGAGAAAAAGGGTAGCCTTTCTTGGATGAATCCAATCAGGAGAGAAGAAGAATCTTCTCTCCTTCCTATCAGATTGTCGACTCCAACAGCTGAACCTCTCAAACCAACAGACGGAGAAGAAAAAGAATGGGAAAGACTGCGCTGCGAAAAGACTTCTACGCTTTCGGATGATGATCAAACCCTCTACTTTGACCCCCTTTTATAGTAATCTGCAGGTGCGTTTGGGCCAAGGAGAACCATCCATCCTCAACGTCGTATTTCAAAATGGATGGAGGAGAAAGAACGAATCCCTGAAATAACGAAACATAACAGAAAAAGATCAGTCAACTTACGGATTTCACTTAAAACATTGCTGTTTTAGCAATGTTTCCGCAATGCACATTTTTCATTCTTTTAGCTTCGTTTTTCATCCCTTTTCTTTCCTTTTGTACATAAGTCCTAATTTAGCTACCTTCTTCTAATTCTCATATATAAGTATAGGTTTAAGCTAAATCCTCTCAAAAACACCCAAGAGTGTACATCTTTCTAAGCTAAATAAGTCCTAAATTAGTCACTTTTAGAGGCATAACAGGAAGACCCACTCGTTTTTACTAAAATTGTTGGCGAAGTTGAAAGTAGTGTTCCCATATTTTGTGACTTATCTGAACAATCTACTTTTGCTTTAGAGGCGTGTGAAAAGCCACCTAAAATATTGCCATCTCTTTTGCAGGCTCCGAAGTTGGAACTTAAGGAGTTGCCGGGTCATCTCAAGTACGTATACTTGGGTGAGGTGGAGACACTCCCGGTAATTATCTCCAAGGAGCTTACATCGGAGCAAGAGGGCAAGTTGGTTGAGGTCTTGAAAAAGAACAGAAGAGCGATAGGATGGACGTTGGCAGACTTGCACGGGTTGAGTCCAGTTCTGTGCATGCACAAGATTCGGCTGAATGAGGGAGCGAAGCCATCCCGAGAGCCTCAGCGGAGACTGAACCCAGCAATGAAAGAGGTAGTGTTGTCTGAGATACACAAACTCCTTGATGCAGGTATTATCTTTCCCATTTCTGATAGCCAGTGGGTTAGCCCTATTCATGTTGTACCTAAAAAGACGGGCATAACTGTTATTAGAAATGAGCGGGGTGAGTTAGTGCCTAAGAGAGTGCGAAATGGGTGGAGGATGTGTATAGATTTTAGAAAACTGAATGATGTGACTAAGAAGGACCATTTTCCGATTCCCTTCATAGATTAAATGGTGGAGCGTTTAGCTGGGAAGCCATTCTTCTGTTTTCTAGATGGTTTTTCTGGGTTTTATCAAATTCCCATAGCCCAGGAAGACCAAGAAAAGACTACTTTTACCTGTCCATTCGGAACTTACGCATATAGGAGAATGCCCTTTGGGCTTTGTAATGCTCCAGGGACTTTTCAGCGATGCATGATGAGCATATTTACTGAATTCGTAGAAAAATGCATCGAAGTCTTTATGGATGATTTCACTGTATGTGGGAGTTCATTTGAGGATTGCCTGTTTAACTTGTCTAGAGTCATGGAAAGATGCATTGAGACTAATCTTGTTTTAAATTTTGAAAAGTGTCATTTCATGGCCAGTCAGGGCATTGTCTTAGGTCACGTTGTGTCAGCTAAGGGGATAAAGGTCGATAAAGCTAAAATAGATGTTATATATGATTTACCTTACCCCACGAATCTTCGGGAAGTGCGTTCTTTTCTTGGTCATGCAGGTTTCTACCGCAGGTTCATCAAGGACTTCTCGAAGATAGTGACTCCGATGACGAGCTTGCTGAAAAAAGATGTCCCATTCTGTTTTGACAAAGAGTGCAAGCTGGCTTTCGATGTTCTGAAGAAGTGCTTGACCAACGCACCCATCATCCATCCACCGCAGTGGGGAATCCCTTCGAGATCATGTGCGACGCAAGCAATTATGCCGTGGGCGCTGTATTGGGCCAGAGGTTAGACAAGAAAAGCCACGTAATTTATTATGCCTCCAGGACGCTCAACTCCGCGCAAATCGGTTACACAACAACAGAGAAGGAGCTGCTTTCCATTGTTTTCCCTCTTGATAAATTTCGGCCTTATATTCTTGGATCTAAAGTGATTGTGTTTTCTGATCATGCAGCAGTTCGTTAATTGATGAACAAGAAGGACTCGAAGCCTAGACTGCTCAGATGGGTATTACTACTCCAGGAGTTCGACGTCTCAGTCCAGGATAGGAAAGGATCAGAAAACACAGTTGCCGACCACTTGAGCCGCATTGTGCGTAATGAGGATGACTTGCCTCTGAATGATGAGTTCCCTGATGAAGTGTGTCCCTAAGTCTGAGCATACGTCCATACTTATATTTTGCTATGAATTTGCATGTGGGGGACACTTTGGGCAAAATAGGACAGCGAGGAAAATATTAGATTGTGGGTTTTTCTGGCCATCACTGTTTAAGGACTGTTATGAATTTTGCAAATCATGTGATCAGTGTCAGAGAAAAGGGTCCATCACAAGTAGGAATGAAATGCTCCAAAACCCCATTTTAACTTGCGAAATTTTTGAGGTTTGGGGTATGGACTTTATGGGACCCTTTCCCCCTTCATTTGGTTTTGTCTATATCTTGTTGGTTGTGGACTACGTGTCTAAGTGGGTGGAGGCTAAGGCCACCAAAGTTGATACTGCTAATGTTGTTTCCAGTTTTGTCAAATCCAATATTTTTAGCAGGTATGGAGTTCCACGAGCCATCATAAGCGACCAGGGGAGCCACTTCTGCAACAAGACGATCCAGGCCTTGATGAGGAAGTATGGGGTAAATCACAAAATCTCAACCCCGTACCATCCTCAAACCAATGGCCAAGCAGAAGTTTCCAATCGAGAGGTGAAAAGCATCCTCGAGAAAGTCCAGCAAGGAAGGATTGGAGTCTCAAGTTGGACGACGCTTTGTGGGCCTATCGCACGGCTTACAAAACCCCCATAGGGATGTCTCCCTACCGGATGGTTTTTAGGAAAGCCTATCATCTCCCTGTGGAGATCGAGCACAAAGCTTACTGGGCCGTGAAGAAGTGTAATATGGACTTTGACAAGGCTGGCAAAGAAAGACTCCTCAAATTGCAAGAACTAGAGGAGCTTCGCCTGGATGCATATGAGAACTCGAAGACCTACAAGGAAAAGACCAAGATGTTCCACGACAGACGAGTCGTCAGGAAACACTTCGAAGTTGTTCAGAAGGTCCTCTTGTTCAACTCCCGCCTGAAGTTCATGCCAGGTAAACTTCGTTCCCGGTGGCTTGGTCCTTTTATTATAACCGATGTCCATCACTATGGTGCAGTCAAGATTCAGAGCCTGGATTCAGAGAAGACATTCACGGTGATTGGCCAACGACTGAAGATCTTCCATGAGGGAATGTCAGAGGACTTCGACGACCATGCCTACTTGAAAGAGCCCGATTATGAGAAAGGATGAAATGAGTTTTGGTAAAGTCGAGCAATCGACTCTAAAAATTTGCGCTACTCGGAGGCACCCGAGCTTGAACTGTACATGCTTTTTGTTTACTTTACCGTCTTTAGGATTAGCTTAGGTTCTTACTCTGATGTTGTGAGTTTTCAGGTGAAACAATGGCTCGTCCTTGAGGTTTATTTCCTAAGGATAAAGCGCACTCTCCAACCCTCTAAGTCACAATTCAGGGAAGGTTTTCTTTCCTTAGAATTTTGACTGTGCATATTTAGTCCAATGAGGACATTGTCCATTTCTAAGTTGGGGGTGGTGGGTTGTGCCTTACATTGATTGTCGAGTTTAGTTGTGGAATTCTGATTAGCATATTCTGTTGTGATGAATGCGTGCTAGTCTGACTATGAAATTCTGTGATATACTGTTGAGGTCTTCGTATTTGTATTTGTTGTGAAATTCAGCATGATTGCATTTGTTAAGGCCATTTTGAAAATTTTTTCAAGTTATTTCCCTGTTTAAGCTTCGCATGTTAGCACTCTATCTTGGATCTGTGGGTTTAGGGTAGTTCTGTTTGTTTTGAAATTCGTTGTCACCTCGAAAGGCAACCTTAGGATGGGCTAAGATTCGCTCTTGTTTGTAATCCATGCGCTTAAAATTTTAACATGATTTTTAGGCTAAAAAGAAATTGAATGCATTTTTTATAAGCAGAAAAGTAATCTCCTGAGGCGTTCCTCCTTCTTGAGTTGCCTTAGTAGCCAGGGGCGGTCGTGTAACCCACGGTCGCCACTACATGAAAAGGAAGCACAAAGAAGTGAACGCTAGTCCTTAAAAATGTGAACTTTGCCCGTAGTCAGATGCACTGTGCAATGAAATTGCAGGCAAGCTGAAACGAAAGCAAAATTGACATGTCAGGCGCTCATAGAGATCAAAAAAAAAAAAGAGAAAAGATGCCTTGCGATCTATTACTTGCTTAGACGATGAATAGCCCTTAGACTGTTCTGTTTAGCCATAAGTAGGGGGAAGGCGAAGTTTTGGGACGGGTAGAGCTGTTCTAAGCCTGTTAAAATCTAAGATCGAGGAGCTAGGTCCGAAGCATAAATAGGGAAGCATCTTTAAATTTTTCGAATTGTTCTTAACCAATGTATGCATGCAGCTGTTTCTTTCGAAAGCAAGTGCCTTGTCGTTTCCAGTACTGAGAATTGAGTCCCTAGCATGCATATCGTTTTATTTTGGTTAATCAGAATTCCACCTTGCTAGAGGACTAGCAAGATTTAAGTTGGGGGTGTTTGATAGCTCCATTTTGGAGCTATAATTATGTCCCTAATTCACGATTATAACTTGCTTAATCTTGCTTTTATGTGTTAATTGCAGGTGTTCTCGGTAATTCGCCCTCGGGAGCGTTTCGGCGCTTTTCGGCGCTTAATATCGCATTTTAAAGACCTAAGAACACTTCCGGGGAAGAACCATGCAAAAACATGAAGATTGGGCATTTTGGGGAAATTGAAGGCAAAATACCATGCAAAAACCCGAGAGCTAGCGTCGAGCGACGCTAGCTCGAGCTGCCCAAGCGTCGAGACGCTGCCAGAGCGTCTCGACGCTCCGAAGTCTGAGGCGTGAAATTGAAAATCCACCCGAGAGCAAGAGTCGAGTGATAGCGTCTCGACGCTCGCGCGACGCCGCGCAAGCGTCTCGACGCCACCCCGACTGCGCGCGCGGATTATTTAGGGTGCAGCGTCGAGACACTGCCCTAGCGTCTCGACGCTCCGACGGATTACTTAAGTTTTTGTCCGATTTTTAGCTGCCATCTTCATCACCTACCTCGGGCTCCGCACCTGATAAGACGTTTCAGCAGCTGTTTTCACCATGGGAGAGGCTTGGAAGCTTGGAATGGAGCCATCCCACATCACACACAACATGAGTGAGTAGTCTTAGCGTTTTTGGCTCGGGATTGTATAGGAATAATGTAGTTTGAACTCTTGGTGAGGTTGTTGAACTAAAATTGTGATTTGGCTTGAATGATTTATTGAATTGTTTTCTATTTCTTTGTTTGTTCCATGAATGTGCTTGAATGATTTAGGACTAGGCACCCTTGATTTCGAGCATGCTTCATTTGTTAAAGGTTTTGATGCCGTGCCTCTCTAAACCGCCAAGTAACAAAGACTTACGATACCTTTGAGCGCATAGGCATCCTTGCGTTCTTGGTATTCGTTCTTCTCGAATTAGAATCCGTAATCGATACACTAATTTCGCGTCCAAATTAGATAATCGTCGTAGTTAGCTCGTTGCTATCGATTGGTCTTGGGAGAGCGTTGGTCGCCAATGTCCAATCGATATGCTTGATTAGCATGATTTATTATGTCTAATTAATATCCATGGAGCATGTCTGAGTTAATTCATTAATTTGAGACGAGCTGCGTATTCGTTAAATTGTTTAGCCATTATATTCGTCAACCTATGATCCAAGAGGCATGCTAATTTTATTCCCGATCGTCCCGAGTCGAACGCCCCGTTAGTTGAATTTTTCCCGTTTGCATTGTTTCCTCTTAGTTAGTTAAAAACCAACAAATCCCCCATATTTCATTTATTTTCATAGTTTGCAAATTTAATTGAGATTAAGTCAAATTAGCTTAATTCCCTGTGGATCGACCTCGTTGCCACTAATCTACTAATAGTTCAGTGAATTGGGGTAAATATAAATTCATTTTGGCGGGTCTCGACAACCCGATGATTGGCGATAGTTCGAAAATATCGTTACCAGCCGTCCATGGGACGGATTGTCACCACCGCTCCAACGGAGGCCATGGAAGTCATCTCTATCCTATTACAAGTTACAAGCTCCAAAGCATGCCACAAATGGCGGAGCTAAGCTAAAAAATGGACAAAAACCGAGAGGAAGAAGATGAAGTGCGAGATAGATTGCAAAAAGTTTAAGAATATGGATGCAAAAATCGTCTTGCAGCCCTTTAAAATCGTCGGAGCGTCGAGACGCTAGGGCAGCGTCGCGACGCTGCGACCTAATTAATCCGCGCGCGCCTCGCGATGGCGTCTCGACGCTGGCAAGATAATTTCCTCCGCGCGCCTCCTTCGGAGTGTCTCGACGCCGCAGCAGGGTCTCGACGCCAGGCAGCATCGAGCAAGCGTCTCGACGCTTGCTCTCGGGTTTGAGCTGGAAAATTGCCTCTCCTAGGCAATTTTGGTCCGATTCTTCTTGGATCAACTTACCCTTTTCCCGATGCATTCCCGGGGCGTTAAAACACCACTTTTAGCTCCAAAACGGGTCCAATGGACGCACGAGCTCTTTTCCGCAAATCTCCTATAAACGAGATAAATAAACCAATTAAAAGCGGAATTTAGCTAGATTTAGGAAGTGAATAATAGCTCCAAAATGGAGTTATCAAACACCCCCAACTTGAATCTTGCTAGTCCTCGAGCAAGGCTAATAAAGAAATTGACTCTAAGGACACGCTTACATGCTACTAACTCAAATCTCAATGCATTTTACAAATTCAAACACAACATAATCATGAAAGCAATCCGTGCATGCATTTACTACGAACATGTCAAAAATTAACTATCACTCCCTAACGTGTGTGTGTGCTAGACAATCTATCCTAAACCCACATAAGCCTGGAAAACCACATGCAACACATCATCCCGTTCATCCCGGGCGGATTTTTGAATATCCACTTAATCTCAAGCTGTCGAGGCTTGCCAAAATACGATTTATAAAGCCTATAACCAAGGCTTTGCAGCCAGTGGTAACAGGGTCGGTCCAAGGAGTAGGAACGATCAAAATCACTATTAAAATTGGGATTTAATTAATTGATTGGTTTGGTAACGGGGGGATTTTTAGCATGCAAGGAAAGATAATAAAACGCTAACGGAAGAAGGAATAACAAGTAGAAAACGTGTGCACGGTTTGGGAGTTTCGGGATTAATTGCTAGACAATTTCAGTTCATCATTTAATGCAAAATTCATGGTATTCAGTTTATTATACACGCGGACGACTACCAGAGAAGCCCCAAAGTAGCCGACTCCATGGATTTTAATCAGACCACACAGTTCCAATTATACGTTATCCAAAACTACATTAAGGTGATCAGCCCTAAGTTAATTTTAGACAGTCACTAGCTAACCGCGACGAACATTCAAGTGTGAATTCTAATTGCTAGTAGATTGCCCGCACACGCCGTATGCAATCAACAATTATCCTACACGACTCGATACTCCGATTTAGTTTTATCTACCTGTGTTACTTAGTCGAGCAGTGAGAGGCACGGCATTGCTACTCTTTAACATACACAACATGCAAGATGACTCGAGTGTCAATCGTCGAAATCTAACATGCGCGTTGGATTAAGCAAGATAGACAAATGCAAATAAACAGAAACCAATATGCATAATCAAAGCGTAGATTATCAGAACCAAAATTGCTAACAAAAATTCCCTAAACCAATCCCAAACCGTTCACCCTTACCTTAGCCGCTCATGGCGTGGTTTGTCAAATCCGCTCCAACCACGGCCATGGAAGGTGTCATCAACGTGTTACAAAGAAGAAGAGGCTCTCTAACATGCCAACAATGGCGGAGCTTGAAGAGAAATAGAGAAATCTAGAGGAAGAAGAAGATCAAAAGCTCTAAAAATCGTGGAGAAGAAGATGTCAAAAAATGGTGCAGAAAAATCGTCATTTAACCTCTAACATGCCAACAATGCTCGGGTGCCTTCGATGGCGTCGCGACGCTGCCCCGATGATTTTCCTGCGCGAGCCTCCTCCGAAGCGTCTCGACGCTAAGCAGAGTCTCGACGCCAGGCAGCGTCGAGCTAGCGTCTCGACGCTACCACTCGACGCTAGCTCTCGGGTTTTTCCAGCGTCGAGCCAGCGTCTCGACGCTGGCTCTCGGGTTTGGGGGCTGGAACTTTGCCTCTCCTAGGCAGTTTTGGCCCGTTTCTTCACGGATCAACTTCCCCTTTCCCGACGCATTCCCGGGGCATTAAAACTCCACTTTAAGCACTCGAACGGGCCCAACGGACGCACGAGCTCTTTGCCGCGTTTCTCCTACAAATGAGATATATTAACCAATTAAAAGCGGACCTTAGCTATAATTAGGAAGTATTTAATAGCTCCAAATTGGAGTTATCAAACACCCCCAACTTAAACATTGCTAGTCCTCGAGCAAGCACTACAAAGATATTGACTCTAAGGACGCGCCTACATGCAACTAACTCAAACCTCCATGCATATTAAAAACTTAAACACAACATAATCATGGAAGCAGTTTGTTCATGCATTTACTACGAACATATGAAAAATTAACTCTTGCCCCCTAACGTGTGTGTGTGCTAGCCAACCACTCCTAAACTCACGTAAACCCGAAAAAACCACATGCAACACACATCCCGTTTTCCCCCTACTTCTAGCGTTTAAGAAAAGACTAAACTTGACATACACGAGAGAGAGAAGCAAATTAAGAGACCTAATTATTTTTTCTCATTCTTTTTCTTTTCACGAGCACTTTGTACTCTTTAAGGTTCTTTGAACCAACTTTTATTCACTTTTTCTTTCCAACTCGAGCTGCCTAACACGTCAAACTTTGGCCAAAGCTTCACGTTTTTAAGGACTAAGGCTCACTTCTTTAGCGCTACAAAGAAGGAGGAGCGCCTCGAGAGGATTTTTTTCTATCAAACATGCTTTTCTATTTTTTTTTACATTAGGCTAAGCACATGCTTTCTCGATTAACCAACTACTAACTCTCATGCAACAAGCTACCTAAGAGTGCCTTTCGGGGTGACAACGAGAATTAGCGCAACATGCGATTTTCGAGCCTAAGGAATCTAGGGAGAGGTTGCTAAGTGCGCGACAAGTGCAAGGGAGCAACAGAAATTTTTTTAAAATTTTTGACATGAACCTAATAAACGCAAAACTCATGCAAAAACTCGATTATGAACATGCTCAAACTTCCAACATACATTTCCTAGGCTATCATCGTCAGAAAACAGTAAACAGAGTCCCAAGCACTTCAATATCGATATAGCACTTCTCAACAAACTACACATGCCAACCAGTCAGATATACAAAGTAAAAGGGAAGAAGAACTACACTTCCCTGACTCTTTGTGAAGCTGGCAAGGGCGATGAAGCGGCGCACAAACACATCGGAGCCCAAAATTGTCTTCTCTTCCTCAATTCCTAAAAAAAAACAGCAAGCAAATTAAAACTAAGTTAATCTAAAAAGCAACTAAACTAAACTAAAGCATAAAAACAGTCCATCACTCGGGTGCCTCCGAGAAGCGCAGAATTTTTAAAGTCGGTTGCTCGACTGTATTCTCTCCACAGACTCATCCATAGTCTGTAAGTGCGGGGGACGATCCAGACTTGTCCACGTCCACACTTTTCCTGTAATCAAAATTTGAAACCATTTGCACTCTTCGTGCCGCAAGCACGTGAATATCAGAATTGTTAGTGCAAAAACCAGCATTATCATCAAACAAATTCAAATAAGATTTTCTAACTGAGACATGGGAACCATCCCTCAAGCTCGAGGGTAGACTCACATTCTCATCATGCTCAACAACAGATACATTCTCAGCATTCACAGACGACTTCGATGCATTTATAAGAAATTCATTCACCATTCCATCAAATTCTACCGATAAGGCACCCCTATCAACATCAATTTTGACCTTAGCGGTCTTCATAAATGGGCGGCCTAATAAAATAGAAGAGGAAACCTGTGAAGAATTTTCATTCATGTTCAGCACATAGAAATCGCATGGAAACAATAAGTCCTTCACTTTGACTAAAATGTCCTCAATATTCCCTAAAGGATGCACATAAGATCGATCGGCTAGTTGGACAACTATATTGGACTCAATTAAATCACACAATTCAAGCTCTTTAAACACATCAAAAGACATGACATTAATTGAGGCACCGAGATCTAACATGGCATTTTCAATGAATTTAGTACCGATAGTGCATGAGATAGTAAACATACTAGGATCGATGCACTTCGGTGGAAGAGTACCTTGGAATATTGCGGAGACGGTTTCTTTCTTCGTCTCATCACTCTTTCTGGACATTCTCTTGCTTGTGCACCACTTCTTGAGGAACTTGGCATATTTCGGCACTTGGCTTACTGCCTCAAGAAGTGGGATGTTGACCACCACCTTTTGGAAGGTTCGAAGGACCTCCGCATCCTCAGTCTCCAAAGTAGGCTTCACAAGCAGACTTGGGAATGGCGCTCTGGTAACATCCTCAGGTACACTGACCTTCTCACCTTTTCTCTCATTCTGAATCTCAAGAGCAGGCGGGGCGGACTTGTTCAGGCTGTCCGTAGCTTCCTTCACAGCTCTAGTGGAAAGTGACTTCCCACTCCGCAGCTGAATAGCACTCACGTTTTCACATGAGTTGACCGTAGTTTGGGAAGGAAGCTTCCCCGAGCTCTTGCTCTCAATCTTACTGATAGACATCGCCATTTGTGTCAGCTGCTTGTTCAGATTCTGCAGCTGAATAGCACTCAAACATACAAGATACAAACAGAAAAAAATTTCAGCCAACCATCAATCAATTAAATTCAAACTTCAATCATAATTTTAATCAAATTGCCTACTCCCCGGCAACGGCGCCAATTTTGGTGGGCGGATTTTTGAATATCCACTTAATCTCAAGCTGTCGAGGCTTGCCAAAATAAGATTTATAAAGCCTATAACCAAGGCTTTGCAGCCAGTGGTAACAGGGTCGGTCCAAGCGGTAGGAACGATCAAAATTACTATTAAAATTGGGATTTAATTAATTGATTGGTTTGGTAACGGGGGGATTTTTAGCATGCAAGGAAAGATAATAAAACGCTAACGGAAGAAGGAATAACAAGTAGAAAACGTGTGCACGGTTTGGGAGTTTCGGGATTAATTGCTAGACAGTTTCAGTTCATCATTTAATGCAAAATTCATGGTATTCAGTTTATTATACACGCGGACAACTACCAGAGAAGCCCCAAAGTAGCCGACTCCATGGATTTTAATCAGACCACACAGTTCCAATTATACGTTATCCAAAACTACATTAAGGTGATCAGCCCTAAGTTAATTTTAGACAGTCACTAGCTAACCGCGACGAACATTCAAGTGTGAATTCTAATTGCTAGTAGATTGCCCGCAAACGCCGTATGCAATCAACAATTATCCTACACGACTCGATACTCCGATTTAGTTTTATCTACCTGTGTTACTTAGTCGAGCAGTGAGAGGCACGACATCGCTACTCTTTAACATACACAACATGCAAGATGACTCGAGTGTCAATCGTCGAAATCTAACATGCGCGTTGGATTAAGCAAGATAGACAAATGCAAATAAACAGAAACCAATATGCATAATCAAAGCGTAGATTATCAGAACCAAAATTGCTAACAAAAATTCCCTAAACCAATCCCAAACCGTTCACCCTTACCTTAGCCGCTCATGGCGCGGTTTGTCAAATCCGCTCCAACCACGGCCATGGAAGGTGTCATCAACGTGTTACAAAGAAGAAGAGGCTCTCTAACATGCCAACAATGGCGGAGCTTGAAGTGAAATAGAGAAATCTAGAGGAAGAAGAAGATCAAAAGCTCTAAAAATCGTGGAGAAGAAGATGTCAAAAAATGGTGCAGAAAAATCGTCATTTAACTTCTGCAATCGTCGTAGCGTCGAGACGCTAGGCCAGCGTCTCGACGCTGTGCCCTAAGTTTTCCGCGCGCGCCTTCGATGGCGTCGCGACGCTGCCCCGATGATTTTCCTGCGCGCGCCTCCTCCGGAGCGTCTCGACGCCAAGCAGAGTCTCGACGCCAGGCAGCGTTGAGCTAGGGTCTCGACGCTAGCTCTCGGGTTTTCCCAGCGTCGAGCCAGCGTCTCGACGCTATAGCTCGACGCTATAGCTCGACGCTGGCTCTCGGGTTTGGGGGCTGGAACTTTGCCTCTCCTAGGCAGTTTTGGCCCGTTTCTTCACGGATCAACTTCCCCTTTCCCGACGCATTCCCGGGGCATTAAAACTCCACTTTAAGCACTCGAACGGGCCCAACGGACGCACGAGCTCTTTGCCGCGTTTCTCCTACAAATGAGATATATTAACCAATTAAAAGCGGACCTTAGCTATAATTAGGAAGTATTTAATAGATCCAAATTGGAGTTATCAAACATCATCTCACCCACTCTCACGAGAACATCCTCAACCTTCCCTCTAGGAAATATACTCGACCCGTTAGCTAACTGGACAACCACGTCACACTCATGCAATTCATTTAAGTTCAGTTCAAGAAATAACGCATAAGACATAACGTTCACAGAAGCTCCAAGGTCAAGCATGGCATTTTTGACTACTTTACTACCTATCATGCAAGAGATAGTAAAAGTACCTGGATTGTTGCACTTGGCGGGCAACGTACCTGGGAGGATCTTCAAAAACATTTTCCTTTTTCTTTTCAGTCCCTCTGGACTTCCTCTTCTTTGTGCACCTGCTCCTGAGGAATTTGGCATATTTTGGCACTTGGCTCACTACCTCAAGGAGCGGTATGTTCACCATCACCTTCTGGAAGGTTCTCAAGACCTCCTCGTCTTCGGTCTCCAAAGTAGGCTTCGCAAGCCTACTAGGGAAAGGTGCTTTGGCAACATTCTCTTGCACATTCATTTCTTCTTTCTTCTCATCATTCAGATTCTTGGGAGCAATCGGGGAGGACTCATTCAGGTTGTCCTCTGCTTCCTTCACGACTCTGGAGGGAACTGATTTCCCACTCCTCAGCTGGATTGCACTCACGTTCTCACATGAGTTCACCGTGGTTTGGGAAGGAAGCTTCCCAGAGCTCTTGCTCTCTATTTTGATTATCGACACCGCCATTTGCGTCAGCTGCTTGTTCAAGTTTTGCAGCTCGGCTTTGTGTGAGTTTAGCTCTTCTCGAGCTTCTTTCTGAAATTGGCTTGTCGACGTCACGATGGTCCGAACCATCTCTTCCATTGAGCTGGAGGAGCTCGAGGCTTGAGCTTGGGAGGAAGTGTTAGGCCTATCATGGGACTGGCCTTGGAAGCGTTGTTGTCCTTCCCTATTCCCATAGCTGAAATTGGGGTGGTCGCGCCAACCGGGGTTGTATGTGTTCGAGTAAGGATCATACTTCCTTGGGTTGGAAGCATATCCCCCGATTGCGTTCACCTCCTCTTCTCGGCTTCCTCCGACAAATTTCTTCAATAAATTTACAATCTCGGCCACCTGGGCCTTCATCTCTGTCATCTCATGGCTCTGGGTCACACTGTGAACTTGCCCCTGCCCACGAATACCAAACTGCTGCGAGTTGGCCGCCATGTTTGCAATTAGCTGCTTGACCTCCACCGGGGTCTTATCAATCAAAGCCCCACCGCTCGCGGCGTCGATCATCTGCCGATCATGAGGCGTCATACCCTCATAAATATACTGGATCAGGAGCTGATCGGCAATCTGATGATGCGGGAAGCTTGCGCACAGGCGCCCAAAGCGTTCCCAGTACTCATGCAGGGACTCACCCACGTCCTGAGTGATCCCATAAATTCTCTTCCTCAGAGTTGTGGCAAGGGACGCAGGGAAATACTTTTCCAAGAAAACCCTCTTCATGTCCTGCCACGTTGTGATTGATCCGGAGGGCAGATAATAAAGCCAGTCCTTGGCTTTATCCTTAAGCGTAAAGGGGAATGCCCTCAAATTCAGCTGCTCCTCCGTCACTCCTGCGGGCTTCATCCTCGCACAGACGCAATGAAGCTCCATCAAGTGCTTGTTTGCATCCTCACCTGCATTACCATGGAAAGAAGGCAACTGGTGAATTAAACCGGATTTTAATTCGAAATTACCTGCTACCACGGGGTAGTTGATGCACAGGGGTTGCAAATTCAAATCTGGCGCTGTCAGCTGTTTCAGCGTCCTTGGCGCTTCTCCTTGCGCCATCTCGTCACCAAAGAAGGGATCGCCTTCTTCTTCAAACAATCTCTGCCCCTCGCGGGCCTCTCTTCTCAACCGCCGCTCCTCTCTTTCGATCTCAGGTATAAACTGTAATCCACTAATCTTAGAAGAACGGGTCATACACAAACAAAATTTTAAACATACAAACTACAAACAAAATTTTTTTTCAGCACACAACCAATCAACCAAATTCAAATTCAAACATGATTTCAATCAATTTTTGCCCTTCCCCGGCAACGGCACCAATTTTGGTAACAATGATTTGTTTGAATGTCCTGCTATAAATTCGAGTTGTCGCGACCCGCCAAAATCAATTTATAAGCCTATTAACAAAAGCTTTGCAGCTAGTGGTAACAGGGTCGATCCACGGAGAAGGACGTGATTGAAATTAAATTGGAATTGAAATCAATTGATTAATTGGGTTTTTGTAACAGGGGGATGTTTAAGCATGCAAATAAAGGAAATAATCGCTAACGGAAAATTAAGATTGAGAGAGATTGGCGAGTGCACGGTTTGGGGATTTTCAGAATTTCTTTGTTAGACATTCTACAACTTATCATTTAATACAATCCTAGGCTAACAGTTTGTAATACACGCGGTCTGTTACCCCGAGAAACCCCTAGTGTAACCGGCTCCATAGCAATTAACCAAATCAGAAGATCCAATTAAACATTATCTAAAGTTTCATTAGGGTGATCAGCCCCAAATTGACTCTAAACAGTCACTAGCATACCGCGACGGACATTCGACCACGTAATCAAATTGCTAACTGGCTACCCGCCAACGCTGAATGTAACCAACAACTATCATGCATGACTCGATACTCCGATTTAATTCTATTGTTCTGTGTTACTAGTCGAATAGTGAGATGCACGGCATCGCTACTCTTTAACGCTAACTGTTGCGTGCTCAATGTGTAAAATAAATAAGCAATAAGAGAGAGAGAGCACTCAGAACATGCAAGCATACATGATCTTATAGCAAGTAGTAAGTATTTTTTCATTCGTTTTCCCACAGAGATTTAGTATTAGCTACTCGTGAAGTGTATTGTTAAGAAAGAATGGGTGGATTTGATGGGGTAGAATTGGTTTGAAGTTGTCTAATTTCTAAGGAATATGTAAAGGGTAGCAACATAAACAAGTGCAAGTCAAAGATAAACTCAAATGAAAAGAGAAGAGATTAATAAACGAAGAGGAAAAGTAGTCAAGCAGAATATTTAACTTAGCAGAATTGCGGAAACAGCAATTCTACCGCAATGTTACTAACAGCGAAAGTGTGTAAAATGGAGAAACAAGGGCTACTAACGACTCCTCTATAGGCATTTTCTCACGATTCTCAAGCATTGGATCAACTCACTATGCATCAAACTCACTCAATCTCATGTATCTTCCGATTTCATGCATTAGCTTCTTTAGTTTACTCATGTCCAAGTAAGGTCTTAAGCATCTTGTTAAAGCAGAAAGTTATGGTTTGTACTAGGAAAACGCCTATTCCTAGGTCGTTTTCTGGCTACCTTGAAAGGCTAGCATGAGTGTATGACTCTGAACTCTTACTCCTTCCAGAGGTTAGGAGTTCTTTGGACAAAATGGATGGCCAATCGAAATTGCCCGTGGGATGAAGCTTACATACAATCAATGCTTCGAGAGCTATCCTACATGCTTGGTTCACGTTTTTTAGCCTATAGGATTGTCATTAGCATGCCCCTATGTGACTTAGTTACTCATGGATATAGAGAGAACATAAATAAGAGATGAAGTAGACATGCTTAGAAGAGAAATAAACTCAAAACAGCAAGGCAAAACAGTACGCAGCAAAGATAAGAGACTGTGAAATGAAGAATTGTGCTTTGATTACTTGATTGTCTGAATGAACAAAGGAAAGCTTAAAGTGAATAACATAAAGACAGAAAGCAACGAAATGAAATGAACTAGCTAACAACAAAGAAACAACAACTAAACAGTGCTGGAAATGAGAAATAAAAGACAGAAAGCAGTAAGTTGAGCGTGCTCGCTTCGTCGCAGTTGCCTCGGCTGAGAGAAGGAAAGAGTAGCCTTGTTTGGATGAATCCAATCAGGAGAGAAGATGAATCTTCTCTCCTTCCTATCAGATTGTCGACTCCAACAGCTAAGCTTTCCAACCCAACAGACGGAAGAGAAAAACAGGAGAAAAGATGGAGCTGCGAAGAGACTTCTACGCTTTCGGATGATGATCAAACCCTCTACTTTGACCCCCTTTTATAGTAATTTGCAGGTGCGTTTGGGCCAAGGAGAACCATCCATCCTCAACGTCGTACTTCAAAATGGATGGAGGAGAAAGAACGAATCCCTGAAATAACGGAATATAACAGAAAAAGATCAGCCAACTTACGGATTTCACTTAAAACATTGTTGTTTTAGCAATGTTTCCGCAATGCTGCCGCAATGCATATTTTCACTCTTTTAGCTTCGTTTTTCATCCCTTTTCTTTCCTTTTGTACATAAGTCTAAATTTAGCTACCTTCTTCTAATTCTCATATATAAGTATGGGTTTAAGCTAAATCCTCTCAAAAACACCTAAGAGTGTACATCTTTCTATGCTAAATAAGTCCTAAAAATGTCACTTTTGGAGACGTAACACACCCCCAAACTTAAGGTTTTGCTCGTCCTCGAGCAATCTAAGGACTTACTTAGGCTGCTGTTTTATCTTCTCTAACCACTTGCTGACTCCCCTAAATTCCTATCTATAGCAGTGCTGTCCTGTGACACACTTCTAAGTTTTCAACTACCCTCTTGTTTTGCCTCTTCTGACTTCGCATGCCTATCCTGCTGTTTCATTAACTCCCTACGCCTGATCTACTTGCTCTTTTCATATCATGCAACTATCCCTAAGGTTTCAAACTCTACCTAGCTTTACCCCAGACTCAGTACATGCTTCTAGTTTTACTTTTGAGCTACCTAGGATTCCTTAGAGTCATGCCAGTCTTAGTATTAACAGTGACAGTGGTACATTTAGAGAACAACCTAAACCCTGGCATCACTACATTGGACATACATTCATCTCCCTAAACAACCCTACAAGTTACAACTTTGTGCTCAGTTAATTGAGGATCAGAGTTCTTTTTAATCAGGACATCTAAGCCACAAAGTTGCAACTCCTAGGTATACATTCTTCTTCCCTATTTAATCCTTTTCCTTTCTTTCTTACTTAGGTGAAGCCTCTCCTTTGGTTGCCTTTTGATGCAATGCCACTTGTGGGTTACACACTTGACACTAATTACTCAGCAACTAAAAAGAGACACCCCTCTTTATTCTATTTTTCATTTTTTTTTTTTTCAGCTCCTCATTTTTTCTATAAAGGAGAAGAAGAATGCTTATGCTTTAAGGGAGAGAGGAATGTTCCTAGGCCTAGGGTGGCCTCCCCCAAACCTAAACTACTCATTGTCCCCAATGAGTGTCTGAGGTGGCACACCCCCAAACTTGTCCTAGAAGCATCTAGTCTAAGGTAAAACAAAGAGAATCTAAAAGCCCTAGGCATAGACAGAGAATCCTAAAAGCAAACATCACAGCAGCAGAAATTTATAAAAACAGTCAGGTAAGGACTTACAGCTATGCATGCTGAGCAAATTTCAGAGTCTAATTTAAACTATCAAAGGTGTCCTTATGACACTCATCCAGCATGCTTTTAGATAGGCTATATAAGGTAGTCAAGATAGCAGCAAAAGACAAAATTTAAACAGAACCAGCCTAGCTAAACAGACAGTCAAAAACATGCATTTACGAATAAAAATTGCGGATTCCGCAATTATTTCGCAATGGATCCAGGGCAGATATATCAGTGATTAAGGCCCCTACGCATGCTTTTTCCAGTCATATAAGCTATACAAAAAGGAAACTAAACTAACCTACCTATTCAGCTATCATCAGACTACACTAAACAAGTTTAAACACTAAAACCAAAGAACTAAAACAGATCAAAATATTAACTCAAAACAGCCAAAATCTCATGGTTCAACGAAAAGCAGTTTATTTATTTATTTTTTTTTCTTTTATTAAGGGAACAGCAATACTCCCTGGAGTGCTAGTCAGCCAAGCACTCAGATGTCTTCTTCATCATCGTCATTCCTTTGTGGCCTTGGAGGCGCCCATGGTGTCAGCAGGTCCGTGGGGAACTCAGGGAAGAGGCAGCCCAATTGGTCAGCAACCTCCTTGTCCCTTGCCTGTGCATATGTGGCCCATTGAGCCATCTTCTTCTGTAAGTCCATCAGGCAGGCCATGGATAGAGATTGAGCAGCAGCCAACCCATCCAGCTCGAACTCCATGTTTCCCTTCCTTCGCAACCTCAAGGCAGTAGGCAACTCCAGGTAGCTGTTAAGTCTCTGAAAGTGACTTATTTAGGACCCATTTAGCTTAAGAAGATGTACACTTTTAGGTGTTTTTGATAGCATTTAGCCTAAACCTATGCTTAAATATGAGAATGAGAAGAAGGTAGCTAAATTAGGACTTATGCACAATAGGAAAGAAAAGGGTTGAAAACCGAAGGAAAAGAATGAAAAAAACTGCATTGCGACAGCATTGCTAAAACATTGCTGAAGCCGCAATTATTCAAGTGAAAACCGTAAGTTGAGTGATCTTTTTCTGTTAATTTCCGTGATTTCAGAGATTCGTTCTTTCTCCTCCATCCATTCTGATATACGACGTTGAAGATTGATGGTTCTCCTTGGCCCAAACGCACCTGCAAACTACTGTAAAAGGGGGTCAAAGTCGGAGGTTCAAGCATCATCCGAAAGCGTAGAAGTCTTCTCGCAGTCCATCTTTTCTCCTGTTTTCCTTTGCCGTCTGCTGGTTTGCGAAGCTCAGCTGTTGGAATCGATAATCTGATAGGAAGGAGAGGAGATTCTTCTTCTCTCCCGATTGGATTCATCCAAGCAAGGCTGACCTTTCTCATCCTTCATTCGAGGCGACTGCAACGAGTCATTCGAGCTGTTTATTGCTTTCTGTTTTTCATTTCTACTTTACAAACTCTGTCTTGTGTTGTTTCTGTTCTAGTGGTTCAGTCAGTTCATTTCGTTGTGTTCTGTCTTGCTGTTCTTTACTTTAAGTATCTTTATTATTCATTCAAACAATCAATTAATCAAGCGCAAAGTTCAGTATTTCACAGTTTCGTTCCTTTACATTCTACTGTTTTCCTTTACTGTTGTAAGCACATTTCCCTTCGAAGCATGTCTGTTTTATCTTTTAGTTCTGTTCTCCTTATATCCATGAGTAACTAAATCACTTAGGGGCATGCTAATGACAACTCCATAGGCTAAAAAACGTGAATCAAGCATGTAGGATAGCTCTCGAACATTGATTGTATGTAAGCTTCATCCCACGGGCAATTTCGATTGGCCATCCATTTTGTCCAAAGAACTCCTAACCTCTGGAAGGAGTAAGAGTTCAGAGTCATATTATCATGCTAGCCTTTCAAGGTAACCAGGAAACGGCCTAGGAATAGGCGTTTCCCTAGTACAAACCATATCTTTCTGCCTTAACAAGATGCTTAAGACCTTACTTTGAGTTGAGTAAACTAAAGAATCTAATGCATGGAATCGGACGATACATGAGATTGAGATAGTTTGATGCATAGAGAGTAGATTCAGTGCTTGAGAATCGTATAAAAATGCCTATAGGATAGTCATTAGTAGCCCTTAATTCGCCCATTTACACACTTTCGCTGTTATTGTAATTGCGGTAGAATTGCGGTCTCCGCAATTCCGTCTAAGTTTCCATTCTGTTTCGCTATCTTTGCATTCATTTATTAATTTCGTTTCTTTTCATTTTAGTTTAGCTTTGACTTGTTCTCGTTTATGTTACTACCCTTTACACATTCAGCAAAATTTAGACAATTAAAAACCAATTTTACCCCATCAAATCCACCCCTTCTTTCTTAACAAAACACTTCGCGAATAGCTAAAAATAAGTCTCTGTGGGAAAACGAATGAAATATACTTACTACTTGCTATAAGATCATGTATGCTTGCATGTTCTGAGTGCTCTCTCTCTCTTATTGCTTATTCTTATTAACACATTGAGCACGCAACAAGTTTTTGGCGCCGCTGCCGGGGACTTATTTTAAGTGAAAACGAAGTTTGTTAAGTTTGAAAAAAAAAAAAAAAACAAGTTTATTGCTTATTGAAGCTGATCTGTTTCATTTCTTTTGCAGGTACTATTGGGGTAGTTTATGAGTGAGCCTTCAAGTAGAGATCTAGAGTTCAATCCTGAGCCCGAGAGACTATTTAAAGCCAGAAATAAAGCCAAGAAACGTCTTTTTAAACAACCCCCTATACCTCAAATCATACCTGAAATCGAAGAAATGGACGAGATAGTTCCAAATCAGGTACCTGTCATTCGCAACCCCATCGAAATAGCGAATGACAAGAATAGTGCCATTCTTTCATATTTAGTACCTATGCCTGGGGAGCTGAACCCCAGCATAATCCGTCCTGAGATCACTGCCAACTCATTCGAGTTAAAGCCAGTGATGTTCCAAATGTTGTCCACTGTGGGACAATTCTTTGGAATAGAAAATGAGGACCCCCACAACCATCTTAGGAACTTCTTAGGAGTTAGTGATACCTTCATCATCCCTGGAGTTTCCCAAGAAGCCTTGAGGCTATACTTGTTCCCTTACTCTTTGAGGGACAAAGCCAAAACATGGTTGAACTCATTACCCTCTGGATCTGTCCGCAACTGGACAGATTTAGCAGAAAAATTCCTAGTCAAATACTTCCCACCTGATAGGAATTCTACCTTTCGTGATGACATAGTTAAATTCAAACAAGCTGATAATGAGTCTCTTCACGAAGCTTGGACGAGATTCAAAGACCTTCTCATTAAATGTCCACACCATGGCATTCCATGGTGCATCCAAATAGAAGTCTTTTTCAAAGGATGCAACCCCAGCACCAGACAAGTTCTAAATTCATCTGCTGGTGGTTCCATGTTGTCCAAGAGTTACAACGAGGCCTATGAGATCTTGGAGAAGATCTCAACATCTCACTGTAGGTGGTCAGATGATCCAGTTGAGCCAACTAGAGCTCAAGACAAGGATGCTCTGAGTGCCATGAGCACCCAAATAAACGCCCTGACCAACCTAGTTAAGCAAATGGCTCAGGCCAATCTCCAAACCAGTGCCAATACCGCCACAGCCATGTCAATGGGCACCCAACCAAGTCAAGGCGAGGCACTTATCTGTGGATTCTGTGGGGAAGGGCACCCATATGAATACTGCCCTGGGAATCCATCCTCAGTCTGCTACATTGGAAGCCAGCAGCAGCCTAGGAATAACCCCTACTCACAAACTTACAACCCTGGTTGGAGAAACCACCCAAACCTGTCATGGGTGGCCAACAGAATGTTAACCAAAATTCTAACCAACCTAGACCGAGTGGAACACCTGGTTTCACTCCCCAACATAACCAATCAATGTATCAAAAACCATACAACCAACCTGTAGGATCTTCTGTAGAAAACTTACTCAAGGAATACATAGCTAAGAATGATGCTACTCTTCAAAGGCAGCAAGCTAGTCTTAGGAGCCTAGAGAACCAAATAGGCCAATTGGCCAATGAACTCAAGAGTAGGCCCCAAGGTAGACTTCCTGCTGATACCGAGGTGCCAAGGAGAGATGGTAAAGAACAAGTTCAAGCAATTGAACTTAGAAGTGGTAGACCCTTGGTGAGCAGCACAAAGGACACACCGAAGAGAGTAGAGAACACTGAGTCTAGTGCTCCACTGAAGTCTCTGCCAAACCAAGGTCCACCACCAACTAGCACATCAGGAGCCAGGCTAGAGCCAATTATTGAGGAGATAGAAGAAATTCCAAGGCCTCCTCCAATCCTAAGGCGACCTGACGTGCCTGCATATGTGCCACCACCTCCATATCCTCGAAGGCTTAAGAAGAAACAAGAACAGGAAGTGCACTTTAACAAATTTCTTGAAATTCTTAAACAAGTGCATGTCAACATTCCTTTTGTAGAAGTTTTACAGTCTATGCCTTCCTATGTAAAGTTTTTGAAGGACATTATTACTAACAAAAAAATAATTGGTGAGTTTGAAACAGTCAACCTCACTGAGGAGTGCAGTGCCATCCTCCAAAACAAGTTGCCCAAGAAGGAGAAGGATCCTGGTTCCTTCACCCTACCTGTAGAACTTGGAGGCAAGCACGTGGGCAGAGCGCTTTGTGACCTGGGCGCCAGCATAAACCTCATGCCCCTATCACTATTCCGCCAGTTGGGAATAGGAGAAGCACGTCCAACCACTGTCACTTTACAACTAGCAGACAGATCCATCGCATACCCTGAAGGTAAGATTGAGGATATTCTAGTAAAAGTTGACAAATTTATTTTCCTTGCAGATTTCATTATCCTGGATTATGAAGCAGACAAGGAGGTCCCCATCCTGCTAGGCAGACCATTTCTAGCCACAGGTAGGGCACTTATAGACGTCCAAAAAGGTGAGCTCACTATGAGGGTTCATGATGAAGAGGTGAAATTTAGTGTGTATAAAGCTTTAAGGTATCCCTCTGACCTTGAATCCTGTGCTAGCATGGACGTAGTAGACTCCTTGATGGAGGAACAATTGGAGCATGTATTATTAACTAAGCATGCTAATGAATATGTACAATTAGATGTAGCTGACTTGAATGTATCTGACATAATGGATATGCCTGTAGATAAACCACAACATGTATGTATGAATATAGACCTAACTGATAGATCTGTGAATCCTTTAAAGCCATCCATTGAGCATCCACCTGTTTTAGAACTAAAACCACTCCCCACTCACCTCAAGTATGCATATCTAGGAAGTAATGAAACTCTGCCTGTTATCATTTCTTCTAAATTAAGTGAAAAACATGAGGTTGAACTGATTTTACTGCTTAAGCAACATAGGAAGGCTATTGCATGGACTATTGCTGATATTAGAGGCATTAGCCCTTCTTATTGCATGCACAAAATTATACTAGAGGAAGAGCACACACCTAGGGTAGATCACCAACGTAGGCTAAACCCCTCTATGAAAGAGGTAGTAAAGAAGGAAATAATAAAATGGTTAGATGCAGGTGTGATCTTCCCAATAGCTAGTAGCCAGTGGGTGAGCCCCATCCAATGTGTACCCAAAAAGGGGGGGATGACTGTGGTAGTCAATGAGAACAACGAACTGATTCCAACTAGGACTGTCACAGGATGGAGAGTGTGCATGGATTACAGGAAATTAAATAAAGAAACTAAAAAAGACCACTTCCCTCTGCCGTTCATTGACCAAATGTTAGACAGAATAGCTGGTAGAGCCTACTATTGTTTCTTAGATGGTTATTCTGGCTATAATCAGATTACTATAGACCCTAAGGACCAAGAGAAGACTACCTTCACTTGCCCTTTTGGAACTTTTGCCTTTCGCAGAATGCCTTTTGGCTTATGCAATGCACCGGCAACTTTCCAAAGGTGCATGATGGCAATCTTCTCTGAGTTGGATGAGTCCATGATAGAAATATTCATGGATGACTTCTCAGTCTTTGGGGATTCATTCACAAACTGTCTAGAGAATTTAGGACAAGTCTTGGCTAGATGTGAAGAGACTAACTTAGTCCTTAATTGGGAAAAGTGTCACTTCATGGTAGATGAGGGGATTGTCTTAGGTCATAGAGTGTCGAGGGCAGGTGTAGAGGTCGATAGGGCCAAAATTGAGATCATAGAGAAGTTAGTAGAGCCCCAGAATGTCAAGGCCATTAGAAGTTTCTTAGGGCATGCTGGCTTCTACAGAAGGTTCATTAAGGACTTTTCTAAGATAGCCAAGCCTCTGTGTGAGCTTCTAGAACTAAACAGGCCATTCATCTTCTCTAAGGAATGTGTAGTAGCTTGGACAACCCTTAAGAAAGCACTAGTCACAGCCCCTATCATAGTAGGACCAAATTGGGATCTTCCCTTTGAGATGTTATGTGATGCCAGTGACTATGCTGTAGGAGTGATGTTAGGACAGAAGATTGACAAGCTAACACACCCTGTCTATTATGCTAGTAAAACTTTAAATGAGGCTCAATGTAATTATACAACTACTGAGAAAGAGATGCTTGCTGTAGTGTTTGCTTGCGAAAAATTTAGAAACTATATTGTAGGCACTAGGACAATTGTGTACACTGACCATTCTGCCTTGAAGTATCTTATGAGGAAGGCTGATGCTAAGCCTAGGTTGATTAGGTGGGTACTGCTGCTACAAGAGTTTGATTTGGACATTCGAGACAAGAAGGGATGTGAAAATGTGGTTGCGGATCACCTGTCTCGATTGCAGCACAATTGCGAAAAAATTGCGGACCCCGCAATTTCTGATGCTTTTATTGATGAACATGTCTTTGCTTTGACTCATCGTGATAACGATGAGGAACCTTGGTTTGCTGACATTGCTAACTTCCGTGCATCACAGGTTTTACCAGTTTTCAAGGGAGGACAAGAGAAGAGGAGGTTCCTTCATGAAGCAAGGAAATTCATATGGGATGACCCCACACTTTACAGAACCTGTGCTGACGGCTTGCTAAGGAAGTGTGTTTCAGCTGCTGAAGCGAAGTCTGTGCTGCAACACTGCCACACAGCTCCTTATGGTGGACACTTTGGTGGCCAAAGAACAGCTGCAAAGGTATTTCAGAGTGGCTACTATTGGCCAACAATCTTCAAGGATGCCCACAACTATGCCCACAGCTGCGATGAATGCCAAAGAACAGGTAACCTCAGTCGAAAGGATGAGATGCCCCTCACCTACATCTTAGAGTTGGAGCTCTTTAATGTGTGGGGCATTGACTTCATGGGGCCATTCCCTCCATCATCAGGTAACCTTTACATTTTAGTAGCAGTAGACTACGTTTCCAACTGGGTAGAGGCCAAAGCATGTCCCAATAATGATGCTAAAACAGTCACCAAATTCTTGCATAGGCACATTTTTACTAGGTTTGGGACACCTCGTGCCATCATTAGTGATGAGGGGTCACATTTCATTAACAAGGCTATGGAGAAGGTATTGGCTAAGTATAACATTAGACATAGAGTAGCCACTCCCTATCACCCACACTCGAATGGACAAGCTGAAATTTCAAATAGGGAAATTAAGAACATCCTAGAAAAAGTGGTCAAACCTAATAGGAAAGACTGGTCCTTTAAGCTTGAGGATGCACTTTGGGCTTATAGGACAGCATATAAGACACCCCTAGGTATGTCTCCTTATAGGCTGGTATATGGCAAGGCTTGTCACTTACCACTTGAGTTAGAAAACAAAGCATTTTGGGCCATGAAGGAATTGAATTTTTGTGTAAAGGATGCAGGAACACTGAGGTCTTTGCAATTACATGAGCTTGATGAGCTTAGACATATGGCCTATGAAAATGCTAAGATGTATAAGGAGAAGACCAAGATTTGGCACGATAGTAGACTTAGAGTTAAGGACTTTAAGAAGGGTCAACTTGTTTTGTTGTTTAACTCACGGTTGAAACTATTTCCAGGGAAACTTAAGTCTAGATGGTCAGGTCCATTTGTGATTACTAATGTGTTTGTTCATGGTGCCATAGAGATAAAGAACTTGCAGCAAGGTCAGCCGTTTATGGTTAATGGTGCAAGGTTGAAGCACTACTATGAGGAAGGAGATGTGAAGACTCTCTCGGCCTTCCTCTTGAATGAAGCATGAAAACGAGAACGAGAGAGGACGAGTGATTGCTGTGCTCGTCAACATAAGGCTCATGCCTTAGTTTATTTTTTGCGATTTTCCGGTTATCATTTGTGTGTTTTGTTGTGTGATTTTAATTACGAATTTGATGTTGTTTTTATTTCTTTTTGTAGGGAATCGAAAGAGGGAATCAAGGAGAATAATTCCAGCTTTAAAAATCAAGAAAAGATTGAGCCAAATAAAAGATACGGGCGACCAAAGATTGACATTTTGATGAAAAAATATCCCTAAAATTGCGCTGGAATTGCAGGATCCGCAAAATATAGCCGTTGGGATTTAGCCGTTTCCTTTATATCCGTTAGAAGGCGCTTGATCGATACGATTCTCCCACTCTCTGATTTCCAAGAAAACTGCGATTCTCTTCATCTTTGATTCTTCTCTCCAAACCTCCAAGACTCAACAATGGTGTTCACACGGGCTGAAAGATCAGCAGCCAAGAAGAGGGCTGACGACGCTGCTGAAACAGCTGCGAGAGACGCACTGCTCGCCTTGGCTACGGCTGACGCTGCGCGGACTGAACGCCTTCCCAAGCTTCCGATCCGTAGGAAGAAGTGGAGGGTTGTCACAGAAATCCCTGTTGGACCTTCTGAACCAGCGGGCACACCCAAGAAGCGCCGGTGGAGTGTCGAGATGGCCGCCGAACCAAGCAAAGCAAAGACTCCCTCTGTGGAGAGTCAAGAAACGGATCGTGCGTCCCACGAGTCGACCAAGAAGGGTTCGTCGCCATCTGCATCGCCTGCGCACAGCCCTTCACCATCTGAACCAGTGCAGAGCCCAGAGCTCCCTTCATCGCCGCCTGCACAGAGCCCTGAGTTGTCTTCATCACCTCAGAGTTCTGCGCAGACACCTTCAGCAGAGCAACCAACCACGCCGTCGCACACTTCCCCACGGCCTGACCCTGAATTCCCATATGGGGAGTACCAAGAATCGACTCAGGGCAGTGGGGACGGTGAGGAAGACGAGGTGTTCTCTCCTATGAGGGAAGACAGCCCGGAGAGTCTTGAACAGAAGACTGACTCAATGGAAGAGACGTTGGGGGCGTGCCTGCAGCAGATCACCATTGAGGCAAAGCTCAAGAAGAAGAAGAAGGCCAAGGCTCTTAAGGCCAAGCGATCCAAGAAGCTGAAGAAGAAGAAGGCCAAGAAGGTTGAGGCTGTCGAGTCAGCCAAAGAGAGCACTGAGCCTTCGCTCAAACGACTCAAGGTTGAGGCTGCCGAGTCAGCCAAGCCAACAGATAAAGGGAAGGCCAAGCTCTACCCTGAAGATGAGCCTCAGTCAGTGAGGTATGTTTCCTCTGATGCTGAGTCCAGGGGCGTTGAGCTGAGGAAGAGGGAGTTGCTGCACGAGAAGGGCTTCCTCGACAGACCTGCTGACCTGCCGCAGTTCTTGCGCGCAGGAATTATAAATCACAGCTGGGAGGAATTATGTAGGCCACCTAATCCGGCTTACACAGCTATGGTATACGACTTCTACGCCAACCTGCGCAACTCTGAAGAGGGGCTCTCTGTGGTAAGAGGAGTAGAGGTGGACTACTCAGCAACAGCCATCAACGAAGCTTATGGCCTCAAGGGCCAAAGACACACTGATTATGCGAGGATCGTTGATGAGCCTACTGAGGCAGTGCTGGAGGAGGCCATTCGAACAATTGGCCAGCCTGAAGCAGCGTGGACTGTATCACGCAATGGGAGGCACACCCTCATGAGTGCCAACCTGACAGCAAAGGCAGCTGTATGGTTTGCCTTTGTGAGGAGAAAGCTGTCCCCTGTGACCCATGAGACGACCATCAACCAGAGCAGATCGCTGCTGGTCTACGCCATTATGCGAGGTCTCACGGTCAATGTGGGGGAAATCATGTCAGCTGCCATTGCTGAGTGCGCCAAGAAAGGTAAGGGACCACTGTTTTTCCCTAACACCATAACCAAACTATGTTTGCTTGCAGGCGTCCCCACTGAGCGAATGGAGCAGCAGATGGCTTACACAGGCCACTTGGAGCTGCCTGCTAGCCTGAGGCTGAAGAGAAAAGGGAATATGGAGTTCGAACTAGATAGGCTGGCTGCTGATCAGTCACTATCCATGGCGTGCCTGATGGATATATAGAAGAGGATGGCTCAATGGGCCACGTACGCGCAGGCAAGGGACAAGGAGGTTGCAGACCAACTTGGGTGCATCTTCCCTGACTTCCCTACGAATCTCCTGACTCCATGGGTGCCTCCACGACCACGACAACCAGATGAGGATGAAGACGTTTGAGTGCTGGTTTGAATTGCACTGAAGGGAGTATTGCTGTTCCCTTAGAAACAAAAACAATTTTCTGCTTTCTGATAGACTATGTGGATTATGCTGTTTTTTAGTCCACTTTTGATCTGTTTTAGATGCTTAGTTTTCTGTTTTTAATCTTGCTTAGTATAGTCTGATGATAGGTGACTAGGTAGGTTAGTTTTGTTTTATTTTTAGAAGAGCTTGAATGACTGGAAAGAGCATGCTTAGGGGCCTTAATCACTGTTATATCTGCCCTGACTTAATTGCGAAATAATTGCGGTCCCCGCAATTTTTATGACTGAAAGCATGTTTTGGACTGTCTGTTTAGCTAGGCTGTGATCTGTTTAAATTCCATCTTTTGCTGCTATCATGACTAACTTATATAGCTTATCTAAATGCATGCTGAATGAGTGTCATAGGACACCCTTTTGATAGTTTAAATCAACCTCTAAAAAGCTCAGCATGCACAGCTTTAAGCCCTTATCTGTCTGTTTTTTTTTAAATTACTGCTGCTGTGATATTTGCCGTTTGTATGTTTTGTCTATGCCTAGGGCTTTAGATTCTCTTTGTTTTACCTTAGACTAGATGCTTCTAGGATAGTTTGGGGGTGTGCCACCACAGACACTCATTGGGGACAATGAGTAGTTGAAGTTTGGGGGAGGCCACCCTAGGCCTAGGAACATTCCTCTCTCCCTTAGAAACATAAGCATTCTTCTTCTCCTTTGCAAAAAAATGATGAACTGAAAAAAAAAAAATGAAAAATAGAATAAAAGAGGGGAGTCTCTCTTAGGTTGCTAAGTAATCAGTGCCAAGTGTGTGACCCACAAGTGGCATTGCATCAAAAGGCAACCAAAGGAGAGGCCCCACCTAAGTAAGAAAAAGGGAATAGGGAAGAAGAATGTATACCTAGGAGTTATAACTTTGTGGCTTAGATGTCCTATTTAAAGAGAACTCTGATCCTCAATTAACTAAGCACAAAGTTGTAACTTGTAGGGTTGTTTAGGGAAATGAGTGTTTATCCAATGTAGTGATGCCAGGGTTTAGGTTGTTCTTTAAAAGTACTACTGTTACCGTTAATACTAAGACTGGCATGACTCTAAGGAATCCTAGACACATTAAAAATAAAACTAGAAGCATGTACTGAGTCTGAGGTAAAGCTAGGCAGAATTTGAAACCTTAGGGATAGTGGCATGATATGACAAAAGCAAATAGATCAGTTGTAGGAAGTTAATAAAAGCAGATGGAGTGTTAGGCAGGCGAAGTCAGAAGAAGCTAGATAAGAGGGTAGTTTTACACTGAGAAGTGTGTCACAGGACAGCAGTGCTATAGATAGGGATATAGGAGAGTCAGTAGGTGGTTAAAGAAGGTGAAACAGCAGCCTAGGTAAGTCCTTAGTGTGCTTGAGGACAAGCAAAACCTTAAGTTTGGGGGTGTGTTAAGTCTCTGAAAGTGACTTATTTAGGACCCATTTAGCTTAAGAAGATGTACACTTTTAGGTGTTTTTGATAGCATTTAGCCTAAACCTATGCTTAAATATGAGAATGAGAAGAAGGTAGCTAAATTAGGACTTATGCACAATAGGAAAGAAAAGGGTTGAAAACCGAAGGAAAAGAATGAAAAAAACTGCATTGCGACAGCATTGCTAAAACATTGCTGAAGCCGCAATTATTCAAGTGAAAACCGTAAGTTGACTGATCTTTTTCTGTTAATTTCCGTGATTTCAGGGATTCGTTCTTTCTCCTCCATCCATTCTGATATACGACGTTGAAGATTGATGGTTCTCCTTGGCCCAAACGCACCTGCAAACTACTATAAAAGGGGGTCAAAGTCGGAGGTTCAAGCATCATCCGAAAGCGTAGAAGTCTTCTCGCAGTCCATCTTTTCTCCTGTTTTCCTTTGCCGTCTGCTGGTTTGCGAAGCTCAGCTGTTGGAATCGATAATCTGATAGGAAGGAGAGGAGATTCTTCTTCTCTCCCGATTGGATTCATCCAAGCAAGGCTGACCTTTCTCATCCTTCATTCGAGGCGACTGCAACGAGTCATTGGAGCTGTTTATTGCTTTCTGTTTTTCATTTCTACTTTACAAACTCTGTCTTGTGTTGTTTCTGTTCTAGTGGTTCAGTCAGTTCATTTCGTTGTGTTCTGTCTTGCTGTTCTTTACTTTAAGTATCTTTATTATTCATTCAAACAATCAATTAATCAAGCGCAAAGTTCAGTATTTCACAGTTTCATTCCTTTA
The DNA here is from genome assembly GCA_028017165.1 of Herpetospermum pedunculosum. Lineage (NCBI taxonomy): Eukaryota > Viridiplantae > Streptophyta > Magnoliopsida > Cucurbitales > Cucurbitaceae > Herpetospermum > Herpetospermum pedunculosum. The sequence continues at coordinate 36,859,618 of CM051527.1, forward strand.
CATTCTACTGTTTTCCTTTACTGTTGTAAGCACATTTCCCTTCGAAGCATGTCTGTTTTATCTTTTAGTTCTGTTCTCCTTATATCCATGAGTAACTAAATCACTTAGGGGCATGCTAATGACAACTCCATAGGCTAAAAAACGTGAATCAAGCATGTAGGGTAGCTCTCGAACATTGATTGTATGTAAGCTTCATCCCACGGGCAATTTCGATTGGCCATCCATTTTGTCCAAAGAACTCCTAACCTCTGGAAGGAGTAAGAGTTCAGAGTCATATTATCATGCTAGCCTTTCAAGGTAACCAGGAAACGGCCTAGGAATAGGCGTTTCCCTAGTACAAACCATATCTTTCTGCCTTAACAAGATGCTTAAGACCTTACTTTGAGTTGAGTAAACTAAAGAATCTAATGCATGGAATCGGACGATACATGAGATTGAGATAGTTTGATGCATAGAGAGTAGATCCAGTGCTTGAGAATCGTATAAAAATGCCTATAGGATAGTCATTAGTAGCCCTTAATTCGCTCATTTACACACTTTCGCTGTTATTGTAATTGCGGTAGAATTGCGGTCTCCGCAATTCCGTCTAAGTTTCCATTCTGTTTCGCTATCTTTGCATTCATTTATTAATTTCGTTTCTTTTCATTTTAGTTTAGCTTTGACTTGTTCTCGTTTATGTTACTACCCTTTACACATTCAGCAAAAATTAGACAATTAAAAACCAATTTTACCCCATCAAATCCACCCCTTCTTTCTTAACAAAACACTTCGCGAATAGCTAAAAATAAGTCTCTGTGGGAAAACGAATGAAATATACTTACTACTTGCTATAAGATCATGTATGTTTGCATGTTCTGAGTGCTCTCTCTCTCTTATTGCTTATTCTTATTAACACATTGAGCACGCAACAGTAGCCTGTGTAGGCCAGTTGCCGTTCCATCCGCTCGATTGGGACCCCTGCACGTAAGAAAAGCTTAGTAATTGTATTAGGAAAGAAAAATGGACCCTTACCCTTTTTGGCGCAGTCAGCAATTGAAGCTGCAATGACCTCGCCCACGTTGATTGTGAGGCCTCTCATGATCGCGTAGACCAGCAGCGATCTGCCTTGGTTGATGGTTGTCTCATGGGTCACTGGGGACAGCTTCCTCCTCACGAAGGAAAAGCAGACACCCGCCTTGGCTGTGAGTGTAGCACTCATCAGGGTGTGCCTCCCATTGCGCGATACTGTCCACGAGGCCTCTGGCTGGCCAATGATCCGAATTGCCTTCTCCAGGACAGCTTCTGTTGGCTCATCAACGATCCTTGCATAATCAGTGTTTTTCTGACCCTTGAGGCCATAGGCTTCGTTGATCGCCTTCGCTGAGAAGTCCACCTCGACTCCTCTGACCACAGACAGGCCATCCTCAGGATTCATCAAATTGGCGTAAAAGTCATACACCATACTAGAGTAAGCGGGATTGGGTGGCCTGCACAGCTCCTCCCAGCCGTGATTCGTGATCCCTGCGCGCAAGAATTGCGGCAGGTCAGCGAGTGCGTCGAGGAATCCCTTCTCGTGCAGCAGTTCCCTCTTCCTCAGCTCAGTGCCTCTGGACTCAGCATCAGAGGACACATACCTCACTGATTGAGGCTCATCTTCAGGGTACAGCTTGGCTTTCCCTTTGTCCTTCTGTTTGGCTGACTCAGCAGCCTCAATCTTGAGCTTCTTCAGAGACGGCTCATCACTCTCCTTCTTTGATGAAGGCTCACCCCTTGACAACCTTGGCGGCTTTCTTTTTCAATCTTGCCTTTGTTGTCATCTGCTGGAGGCAATCCCCCAGTGTCTCGTCCATTGAATCATCCCTTTGCGCAAGGCTCTCAGGGCTGGCTTCCCTCAAAGGAGAGAAGACCTCTTCTTCCTCAGCTTCCCCACTACCCTGCGTCGATTCTTGATACTCTCCATATGGAAATTCAGGGTCAGGTTGTGGGGAAGTGGGTGATGCTTCAGGGCTCTCTGCTGGTGGCGTGTGTTCAGAGCTCTGCGCTGGTGGTGATGGAGAAAGCTTAGGGCTTCGCGTTGGTGGAGATGGCGAAGAGCTCTGCTTGGCCGACTCGTGTGACAGACGGCCACTTTCTTGACTCTCCACAGAGGGAGTCTTTTTCTTGATCGCTTCTTCGGCCACAACCATGCTCCACTTGCGTTTCTTGGGTGTTCCTGCTGGTTCAGAGGGTCCAGCAGGTATCTCCGTAACCATCTTCCACTTCTTCTTGCGGACAGGCAGCTTGGGGAGTCTTTCAGTGCGCGCAGCCTCAGCATCTGCCAGGGCGAGGAGTGCTTCCCTTGCAGCAATTTCAGCGTCGTCGGCCTTCTTCTTGGACGCAGACCTTTCAGCTCTCGTTAGCACCATTGTTGAATCGTGGGAATCTGGAAAGAAGAATTGCAGATGAAGAGAGAGAGAGATTTCTGGGAGTTCAGATAATTGGGAAATCGTACGGATCAACGCGCTTCTAACGGATATAAATAATGATGGAAATCCCAACGGCTATATTCGTTGCGGATTCTGCAAATCCAGCGCAATTCTAGTGACCGTTGGAGATTTTCTGAGTTTAACTGCCAATCTTCTCTCATCTGAATCTTTGATTTGGCCCAATATCTCCTCGATTTTTTTTAGCTTGATTTTATCTCCTTGATTCCCTCTATTGATTCCCTACAAAAAGAAATAAAATCAACATCAAATTCGTAATTAAAATCACACAAAAATATACACAAACAATAACCGAAAAAAAAGAAAAAAATAAACTAAGGCATTAGCCTCGCATGGACAAGCACAGGAATCACTCGTCCTCTCTCGTTCTTATTTTCATGTTTCAGTCAAGAGGAAGGCCGAGAGAGTCTTCACATCTCCTTCCTCATAGTAGTGCTTCAATCTTGCACCATTAACCATGAATGGTTGCCCTTGCTGCAGGTTCTTAATCTCGATTGCACCATGAACAAACACATTAGTTATTACAAATGGACCTGACCATCTGGACTTAAGTTTGCCTGGAAATAATCTCAATCGTGAGTTAAATAATAAGACAAGCTGACCTTTCTTAAAGTCCTTAATCCTAAGTCTACTATCATGCCAAATCTTGGTCTTTTCCTTATACATTTTAGCATTTTCATAGGACATATGTCTAAGCTCATCAAGCTCATGTAATTGCAAAGACCGCAATGTTCCCGCATCGGTCACGCAATAATTCAACTCTTTTAACCCCCTATACCTCAAATCATACCTGAAATCGAAGAAATGGACGAGATAGTTCCAAATCAGGTACCTGTCATTCGCAACCCCATCGAAATAGCGAATGACAAGAATAGTGCCATTCTTTCATATTTAGTACCTATGCCTGGGGAGCTGAACCCCAGCATAATCCGTCCTGAGATCACTGCCAACTCATTCGAGTTAAAGCCAGTGATGTTCCAATTGTTGTCCACTGTGGGACAATTCTTTGGAATAGAAAATGAGGACCCCCACAACCATCTTAGGAACTTCTTAGGAGTTAGTGATACCTTCATCATCCCTGGAGTTTCCCAAGAAGCCTTGAGGCTATACTTGTTCCCTTACTCTTTGAGGGACAAAGCCAAAACATGGTTGAACTCATTACCCTCTGGATCTGTCCGCAACTGGACAGATTTAGCAGAAAAATTCCTAGTCAAATACTTCCCACCTGATAGGAATTCTACCTTTCGTGATGACATAGTTAAATTCAAACAAGCTGATAATGAGTCTCTTCACGAAGCTTGGACGAGATTCAAAGACCTTCTCATTAAATGTCCACACCATGGCATTCCATGGTGCATCCAAATAGAAGTCTTTTTCAAAGGATGCAACCCCAGCACCAGACAAGTTCTAAATTCATCTGCTGGTGGTTCCATGTTGTCCAAGAGTTACAACGAGGCCTATGAGATCTTGGAGAAGATCTCAACATCTCACTGTAGGTGGTCAGATGATCCAGTTGAGCCAACTAGAGCTCAAGACAAGGATGCTCTGAGTGCCATGAGCACCCAAATAAACGCCCTGACCAACCTTGTTAAGCAAATGGCTCAGGCCAATCTCCAAACCAGTGCCAATACCGCCACAGCCATGTCAATGGGCACCCAACCAAGTCAAGGCGAGGCACTTATCTGTGGATTCTGTGGGGAAGGGCACCCATATGAATACTGCCCTGGGAATCCATCCTCAGTCTGCTACATTGGAAGCCAGCAGCAGCCTAGGAATAACCCCCACTCACAAACTTACAACCCTGGTTGGAGAAACCACCCAAACCTGTCATGGGTGGCCAACAGAATGTTAACCAAAATTCTAACCAACCTAGACCGAGTGGAACACCTGGTTTCACTCCCCAACATAACCAATCAATGTATCAAAAACCATACAACCAACCTGTAGGATCTTCTGTAGAAAACTTACTCAAGGAATACATAGCTAAGAATGATGCTACTCTTCAAAGGCAGCAAGCTAGTCTTAGGAGCCTAGAGAACCAAATAGGCCAATTGGCCAATGAACTCAAGAGTAGGCCCCAAGGTAGACTTCCTGCTGATACCGAGGTGCCAAGGAGAGATGGTAAAGAACAAGTTCAAGCAATTGAACTTAGAAGTGGTAGACCCTTGGTGAGTGTTAAGTCTCTGAAAGTGACTTATTTAGGACCCATTTAGCTTAAGAAGATGTACACATTTAGGTGTTTTTGTTAGCAATTAGCTTAAACCTATGCTTTAATATGAGAATTAGAAGAAGGTAGCTAATATAGGACTTGTGTACAATAGGTAGAAAAAGGGTTGAAAACCGAAGAAAAGAATGAAAAAATAACCATTGCAAATGAATTGCGGAATAATTGCGGTGACCGCAATTATTCAAGTTAAAACCGTAAGTTGGCTGATCATTTTCTGTTTAGATCCGACTTTTCAGGGATTCGTTCTTTCTCCTCCATCCATTCTGATATATGACGTTGAAGGTTGATGGTTCTCCTTGGCCCAAACGCACCTGCAAACTACTATAAAAGGGGGTCAAAGTCGGAGGTTCAGTCATCATTCGAAGGGCAGAAGTCTTCTCGCAGTCCACCATTTCTCTCTAAATTCCTTTGCCGTCTGTTGGAGTGAGGTTCTCAGCTTTTGGAGTCGATAATCTGATAGGAAGGAGAGAAGATTCTTCTTCTCTCTCGATTGGATTCATCCAAGCACGGCTGAATTCCCATCACCATCATTCGAGGCTACTGCCACGAAGATTTCCAGCAAACCGTTACTGTTTTCTGCTCTTTTCCTCTCATTTCCATTACTGATCATTGTTGTTCTTAGTTGAGTCATTTCAATTAATGCATTTCGTTGTTGTCTGTCTTGGATTCAGTTCTTTTTAAGCTTCCCTTTGTCATTCAAACACTTAAAGTAATCAAAGTAAGTTTCTGCATTTCACAGTTCTACCTTGTTCTGCTACGAGTTTTGCTTACTGTTTTACACACATTTCTCTTCTAAGCATGTTTACTTTATCTACCATTTCTGCTCTTTACATATCCATGAGTGACTAAAATCATTTAGGGGCATGCTAATGACAGAACTATAGGCTAAAAAACGTGAGTCAAGTAGGTAGATTAACACTCGAACATTGATTGTATGTAAGCTTCATCCCACGGGCAATTTCGATTGGCCATCCATTTTGTCCAAAGAACTCCTAACCTCTGGAAGGAGTAAGAGTTCAGAGTCATATAATCATGCTAGCCTTTCATGGTAATCAGGAAACGGCCTAGGAATAGGCGTTTCCCTAGTACAGACTGCACACTCCTGCTTTAACAAGATGCTTAAGACCTTACTTTGAAGTCGAGTAAACTTGAGTCTCTCATGCATGGAATCGGACGATACTTGAGATAGAGTGAGTTTGATGTATAGAGAGTTGATCCAAAGCTTGATAATCGTAATAAAATGCCTATAGGATAGTCATTAGTAGCCCTTAATCCCCCATTTTAATCAGATTCGCTGCTAATTAATTGCGGAAACATTGCGGTCCTCGCAATTCTGCCTTTTTATCATTCTGTTTAGCTGTTTTCTTCCTCGATTATTAATTCCATCTCTTGTCCTTTAGGTCTAGTTTTAACTTTAATTTGTTTATGTTATATCCCTCTACACATTCAGCAAAAAGTAGTTAATTAAAAACCAATTTTAACCCATCAAATTCATCCCATCTTTCTTAACATTCACACTTCGCGAATAGCTAAAAACAAGTCTCTGTGGAAAAAACGAATTAAATATACTCACTACTTGCTGTAAGACCATGTATGCTTGCATGTTCTAAGTGCTCTCTCTACACTTTTGCATATTTATCTTTACACATTGAGCACGCAACAAGTTTTTGGCGCCGCTGCCGGGGACTTATTTTAAGTGAAAACGAAGTTGTTAAGTTTGAAAAATCAAGTTTATCATTGAGTGAAACTAATCTGTTTCATTTCTTTTGCAGGTGCCATTAAGGTAGTTTATGAGTGAGCGTTCACATAGTAATTTAGAGTTCGATCCTGAACCTGAAAGATCACTTCGAGCTAGGAATAAGGCAAAGAAACGTCTCTTTAAACAACCTCCTATACCTCAACCCACACCTGAAACTAAAGAAATGGGCGATCTAGTTCCAAATCCGGCACAAGCCATTCGCAACCCCATCGAAATAGCGAATGACAAGAATAGTGCCATTCTGTCATATCTAGTACCTATGTCTGGGGAGCTGAACCCCAGCATAATCCGCCCTGAAATCACTGCCCACTCATTCGAGTTAAAGCCAGTGATGTTCCAAATGTTGTCCACTGTGGGACAATTCTTTGGAATAGAAAATGAGGACCCCCATAACCACCTTAGGAACTTCCTAGGAGTTAGTGACACATTCCTAATCCCTGGAGTTTCCCAAGAAGCCCTGAGGCTATATCTTTTCCCTTACTCTTTGAGGGACAAAGCCAAAACATGGTTGAACTCGTTGCCCTCAGGATCTGTCCGCAATTGGACAGATTTAGCAGAAAAATTCCTAGTCAAATACTTCCCACCTGATAGGAATTCAATCTTTCGTGATGATATCATAAAGTTTAAACAAGCTGATAATGAGTCTCTTCACGAAGCTTGGACTAGATTCAAAGACCTTCTCATTAAATGTCCACATCATGGCATTCCATGGTGTATCCAAATAGAAGTCTTCTTTAAAGGATGCAACCCCAGCACCAGACAAGTCTTAAATTCATCTGCTGGAGGTTCCATGTTGTCCAAGAGTTACAACGAAGCTTATGAGATCTTGGAGAAGATCTCAGCATCTCACTGTAGATGGTCAGACGATCCAGTAGAGCCAACTAGGGCTCAAGACAAGGATGCTCTAAGCGCCATGAGCACCCAAATAAATGCCCTGACCAACTTAGTCAAGCAAATGGCTCAGGCCAATCTCCAAACCAGTGCCAACACCGCCACAGCCATGTCAATGGGCACTCAACCAAATCAAGGCGAGGCACCTATCTGTGGATTCTGTGGGGAAGGGCACCCTTATGAATATTGCCCTGGGAATCCATCCTCAGTCTGCTATGTAGGAAGTCAGCAGCAGCCTAGGAATAACCCCTACTCCAACACCTATAACCCTGGTTGGAGAAACCACCCTAACCTGTCATGGGGTGGCCAACAAAACACTAACCAAAATCCCAACCAACCAAGGCCGAGTGGAACACCTGGTTTCACTCCCCAGCATAACCAGTCAATGTACCAAAAACCTTACAATCAACCTGTAGGATCTTCTGTAGAAAACCTACTCAAGGAATATATAGCTAAGAATGATGCTACTCTTCAGAGCCAGCAAGCTACTCTTAGGAGCCTGGAAAACCAAATAGGCCAATTAGCCAATGAACTTAAAAGTAGGCCCCAAGGTAGACTCCCTTCTGACACCGAGGTACCAAGGAGAGATGGCAAAGAACAAGTTCAAGCCATTGAACTTAGGAGTGGAAGACCATTGGTGAGCATTACAAAAGACACACCAAAGAGAGTAGAGAACACTGAGTCTAGTGCTCCACTGGAATCTCTGCCAAGCCAAGGTCCACCACCAACTAGCACATCAGGAGCCAGGCTAGAGCCAATTGTTGAGGACGTAGAAGAAATTCCAAGACCTCCACCTATCTTAAGGCGTCCTGACGTGCCTACATATGTGCCACCACCTCCATACCCTCGAAGGCTGAAGAAGAAGCAGGAACAGGAAGTTCATTTCAATAAATTCTTAGAAATACTTAAGCAAGTGCATGTGAACATTCCTTTTGTAGAAGTTTTACAGTCTATGCCTTCATATGTAAAGTTTTTGAAGGACATTATTACTAACAAAAGAATAATTGGTGAGTTTGAAACAGTAAACCTCACCGAGGAGTGCAGTGCCATCCTCCAGAACAAGCTGCCCAAGAAGGAGAAGGATCCTGGTTCCTTCACCCTACCTGTAGAACTTGGAGGCAAGCATGTGGGCAGAGCGCTTTGTGACCTGGGCGCCAGCATAAATCTCATGCCCCTATCCCTATTCCGCCAGTTGGGAATGGGAGAAGCACGTCCAACTACTGTCACTTTACAACTAGCAGACAGATCCATTGCATATCCAGAAGGTAAGATTGAGGATATTCTAGTTAAAGTTGACAAGTTTATTTTCCTTGCAGATTTCATTGTCCTGGACTATGAGGCAGACAAGGAGGTTCCCATCCTGCTAGGTAGACCATTTCTAGCCACAGGTAGGGCACTAATAGACGTACAAAAAGGTGAGTTAACTATGAGGGTTCATGATGAAGAGGTAAAATTTAGTGTTTACAAAGCTTTAAGGTATCCCTCTGATTCTGAGTCTTGTGCTCGCATTGATGTTGTTGACTCACTAATGGAAGAACAATTAGAGCATGTATTATTAACCAAGCATGCTAACGAATATGTAGGATTAGATGTAGATGATCTAAATGTATCTGACATAATGAATATGCCTGTAGATAGACCTCAGCATGTATGTATGACTATAGATTTAACTGATAGAATTGTAAATCCGTTAAAGCCCTCCATTGAGCATCCACCTGTTTTAGAACTGAAACCACTACCAACTCACCTCAAATACGCATACCTAGGAGATAATGATACGCTGCCTGTAATTATTTCTTCTAAGCTTAGTGAACAGCATGAGGTTGATTTAATTTTACTGCTTAAGCAACATAGGAAGGCTATAGCATGGACTATTGCTGATATTCGAGGCATTAGCCCTTCTTATTGCATGCACAAAATTATATTAGAGGAAGAACACACACCTAAGGTAGATCACCAGCGTAGGTTAAACCCCTCTATGAAAGAGGTAGTGAAGAAAGAAATAATCAAGTGGTTAGATGCAGGAGTGATTTTCCCCATAGCTAGTAGCCAGTGGGTGAGCCCCATCCAATGTGTACCTAAAAAGGGGGGAATAACTGTGGTCGTCAATGAGAACAACGAACTGATTCCAACAAGGACTGTCACGGGGTGGAGGGTATGTATGGATTACAGAAAACTGAATAAAGAAACTAAAAAAGACCATTTCCCCCTACCATTTATTGACCAGATGCTAGACAGAATAGCTGGTAGAGCCTACTATTGTTTTTTAGATGGGTACTCTGGCTATAATCAAATCACTATAGACCCTAAGGATCAAGAGAAGACTACCTTCACTTGCCCTTTTGGAACGTTTGCCTTCCGCAGAATGCCTTTTGGCTTATGCAATGCACCGGCAACTTTCCAAAGGTGCATGATGGCAATCTTCTCTGAGTTGGATGAGTCCATAATAGAAATATTCATGGATGACTTCTCAGTCTTTGGGGACTCATTTAAAACCTGTCTAGAGAACCTAGGACAAGTCCTGGCTAGGTGTGAGGAGACCAACCTAGTCCTAAATTGGGAAAAATGCCATTTTATGGTAGATGAAGGGATTGTCTTAGGACATAGAGTGTCAAGGGCAGGTGTAGAAGTGGATAGGGCAAAAATAGAGGTCATAGAGAAGTTGGTAGAGCCCCAGAATGTCAAGGCTATTAGGAGTTTCTTAGGGCATGCTGGCTTCTATAGAAGGTTCATCAAGGACTTTTCTAAGATAGCCAAGCCTCTATGTGAGCTTCTAGAGTTAGGTAGGCCATTCATCTTTTCTAAAGAATGTGTAGTAGCTTGGAAAACCCTTAAGGAAGCACTGGTCACAGCACCAATCATAATAGGACCAAATTGGGATCTCCCATTTGAGATGCTATGTGATGCCAGTGACTATGCTGTAGGAGTCATGTTAGGACAGAAGATTGACAAGCTCACACATCCTGTCTATTATGCTAGTAAGACCTTGAATGAGGCTCAATGTAACTATACAGCTACAGAGAAGGAGATGCTTGCTGTAGTTTTTGCTTGTGAAAAATTTAGAAACTATATTGTAGGAACTAGGACCATTGTATATACTGACCATTCTGCTTTAAAATATCTGATGAGGAAGGCTGATGCTAAGCCTAGATTGATTAGATGGGTGTTATTGCTGCAGGAATTCGATTTGGACATTCGGGACAAGAAGGGATGTGAAAACGTGGTTGCAGATCACCTGTCTCGATTGCAGCACAATTGCGAAAAAATTGCGGACCCCGCAATTTCTGATGCTTTTATAGATGAACATATCTTTGCTTTGACTCATCGTGATAACGATGAGGAACCTTGGTTCGCTGACATTGCTAACTTCCGTGCAGCACAGGTATTACCAGTGTTCAAGGGAGGACAAGAGAAGAAGAGGTTCCTCCATGAAGCAAGGAAATTCATCTGGGATGACCCCATACTTTACAGGACCTGTGCTGATGGGTTGTTGAGGAAGTGTGTTACAGCTGCTGAAGCGAAGTCTGTGCTGCAGCACTGTCACTCATCTCCTTACGGTGGGCACTTTGGTGGTCAAAGAACAGCTGCTAAGGTATTTCAGAGTGGCTACTACTGGCCAACAATCTTCAAGGACGCCCACAATTATGCCCACAACTGTGACGAATGCCAAAGGACAGGTAACCTCAGTCGCAAGGATGAGATGCCTGTTGCGTGCTCAATGTGTAAAGATAAATAAGCAAAAGGATGGAGAGAGCACTTAGAACATGCAAGCATACATGGTCTCACAGCAAGTAGTAAGTATATTTAATTCGTTTTTCCACAGAGACTTAGTTTTAGCTATTCGCGAAGTGTGTTTGTTAAGAAAGATGGGATGGATGTGATGGGGTAAAATTTGTTTTTAATTAACTACTTTTTGCTGAATGTATAAAGGAATATACCATAAACAACTTAAAGTTAAAATCAGGCTTAAAAGACAAGAGATGGACTCAATAAACGAAGAAGAAAACAGCTAGACAGAAAGCAATTTAGCAGAATTGCGAGAACCGCAATTAATCCGCAATTAATTGGCAGCGAAAAACTGGTTAAATGGGTGAATTAAGGGCTACTAATGACTGTCCTATAGGCATTTTATTACAATTATCAAACTTTGGATCAACTCTCTACACATTAAACTCACTCTATCTCAAGTATCGTCCGATTCCATGCATGAGAGACTCAAGTTTACTCGCCTTCAAAGTAAGGTCTTAAGCATCTTGTTAAAACAGGAGTGTTCAGTTTATACTAGGGAAACGCCTATTCCTAGGCCGTTTCCTGATTACCATGAAAGGCTAGCATGATTATACGACTCTGAACTCTTACTCCTTCCAGAGGTTAGGAGTTCTTTGGACAAAATGGATGGCCAATCGAAATTGCCCGTGGGATGAAGCTTACATATAATCAATGTTCGAGTGTTGATCTACCTACTTGACTTACGTTTTTAAGCCTATAGTTCTGTCATTAGCATGCCCCTAAATGAATTTAGTTACTCATGGATATATGTAGAACAGAAATATAAGATAAAGTAGACATGCTTAGAAGGAAAAAGTGCTTAAAACAGCAAGCCAAACTCGTAGCAGAATAAGGAATAACTGTGAAATGCAGAAACTTACTTTGATTACTTCAAGTGTTTGAATGACAAAGGAAAGCTTAAACAGAATGAATTCAAGGCAGACAACAACGAAATGCAATAAGTAAATGACTAAGCTAAGAACAACATTGAACAGAAATGGAATTGAGAAGGAAAGAGCCGAAAACAGTAAAGGTGTGCTGGAAATCTTCGTGGCAGTCGCCTCGAATGATGGTGATGAGAATTCAGCCGTGCTTGGATGAATCCAATCGAGAGAGAAGAAGAATCTTCTCTCCTTCCTATCAGATTATCGATTCCAAAAGCTTAGACTCTCACTCCAACAGACGGCAAAGAAAGAACAGTGGAAAGGGTGGACTGCAGAAAGACTTCTACGCTTCGAGTTGTCACTGAACCTCCGACTTTGGCCCCCTTTTATAGTAGTTTGCAGGTGCGATTGGGCCAAGGAGAACCATCAATCTTCAACGTCGTATATCAGAATGGGTGGAGGAGAAAGAACGAATCCCTGAAAAGTCGGATCTAAACAGAAAAATGTCAGCCAACTTACGGTTTTAACTTGAATAATTGCGGCCACCGCAATTATTCCGCAATGCATTCGCAAGGGTTATTTTTTCATTCTTTTCTTCGGTTTTCACCCCTTTTCCTACCTATTGTGCATAAGTCCTATATTAGCTACCTTCTTCTAATTCTCATATTAAAGCATAGGTTTAGGCTAAATGCTCACAAAAACACCTAAATGTGTACATCTTCTTAAGCTAAATGGGTCCTAAATAAGTCACTTTCAGAGACTTAACACACCCCCAAACTTAAGGCTTTGCTTGTCCTCAAGCATACTAAGGACTTACTTAGGCTGCTGTTTCTTCTTCTTTAACTACTCACTAACTCCCTTATATTCTTGTCTATAGCAATGCTGTCCTGTGACACACTTCTTAGTTTAGAACTAACCTCTTGTCTAGCTTCTTCTGACTTCACCTGCCTACTATACCTACTGCTTTTGTTAACCCCCTACTACTGATCTAACTACTTCTATGATATCATGCTATTATCCCTAAGGTTTCAAATTCTACCAAGCTTTACTCTAGACTCAGTACATGCTTCCAGCTTATTTTTAATGTGTCTAGGATTCCTTAGAGTCATGCCAGTCTTAGTATTAACAGTGACAGTGGTACTTTATAGAGAACAACCTAAACCCTGGCATCACTACATTGGATAAACATTCATCTCCCTAGACAAACCTAAAAGCTACAACCTTGTGCTTAGCTCATTAAGGATCAGAGTTCTTTTTCATAGGACATCTAAGCCACAAGATTATAACTCCCAAGCACACATTCTTCTTCCCCTATTTCTCTTTTTTCTTTCTTTTTTTACTTAGGTGGAGTCTCCCCTTGGTTTGCCTTTTGATGCAATGCCACTTGTGGTTTACACACTTGGCACTGATTACTCAGCAACTTGAGAAAGACTCCCCTCTTTATTCTATTTTTCACTTTTTCTATTTATCACAAAAATTTTTTTTAGGAGAAGAAGAATGCTTATGTCTTAAGGAAGAGAGGAATGTTCCTAGGCCTAGGGTGGCCTCCCCCAAACTTCAACTACTCATTGTCCCCAATGAGTGTTTGAGGTGGGACACCCCCAAACTTGTCCTAGAAGCATCTAGTCTAAAGTAAAACAAAGAGAATCTAAACATCCTAGGCATAGGCAAAACATTCTAGAAGCAACTATCCCAGCAGCAGAAAATTTGAACATAACAGACAGGTTTAAGGACTTATGGTTTATGCATGCTGAGCACTATTCAGAGGCAAATTTAAACTATCAAAAGGTGTCCTATGACACTCATCCAGCATGCTTCAAGATCAGCTATATAAGGTAGTCATGCTAGCAGCAAAAGATAGAATTTAACAGATCACAGCCTAACTAAACGGGCAGTCAAAGACATGCAATCAGTCACAAAAATTGCGGGAACCGCAATTATTTCGCAATACAATCTGGGCAGATTTAACATTAACTCAGGCCCCTAGCATGCTTTTTCCCGTTACTCATGCATCCAAAAAAATAAAACTAAACTATCCTACTTAATCAACTAACATCAGACTATCCTAAGCAAAAGGAAAAACATAAAACTAAACATCCAAAACAGATCAAAACTTAACCAAAAAACAGCAGAATATACATTACTCTATCAAAAAGCAGGAAAATTGTCTTTTGTTTCTTTAGGGATCAGTAATACTCCCTCTAGTGCTCTTCAAACCAGCACTCAATTCTCATCATCCTCTTCTGGTCGCCTTGGTCGTGGGGGCACCCATGGAGTTAGGAGGTTGGTGGGGAAGTCTGGGAAGATGCACCCCAATTGGTCTGCAACTTCTCTGTCCCTCGCCTGCGCATAGTTGGCCCATTGAGCCATTCTTCTCTGCAGGTCCATCAAACAGGCCATGGATAGGGACTGCTCAGCAGCCAACCTATCCAACTCAAACTCCATATTGCCCTTCCTTCTCAGCCGTAGGTGTGCAGGCAACTCCAGATGGCCTGTGTAGGGCAGCTGCTGCTCCAAGCGCTCGGTAGGAACTCCTGCAAGCAAACATAACTTTGTTATGATGTTGGGGAAAAATAATGGCCCCTTACCCTTTTTAGCACACTCGGCGATGGCAGCATTGATGACTTCTCCCACGTTGATCGTGAGACCTCTCATGATAGCATAAACCAGCAGCGAACGGCTCTGGTTAATTGTAGTCTCATGAGTCACTGGGGAGAGTCTTCTTCTGACGAAAGAGAACCACACAGCTGCCTTAGCCGTGAGGTTGGCACTCATGAGCGTGTGCCGCCCATTGCGTGAGACTGTCCAGGAGGCCTCAGGCTGGCCAATGGTGCGGATGGCTTCTTCTAGCACAGCCTCAGTCGGCTCATCCACTATCCGTGCATAGTCTGTGTGAGGCTGGCCCCTTAGACCAAATGCTTCATTAATGGCTTTGGCTGAGAAATCAACCTCCACCCCTCTGACCACAGAGAGGCCATCCTCAGGGCTGAGCACGTTGGCATAGAAGTCATACACCATACTCGTGTATGCTGGATTGGGAGGTCGGCAGAATTCCTCCCAGCCATGGTTGATCACCCCTGCGCGCAAGAACTGCGGCAGGTCAGCAAGTCGATCAAGGAACCCCTTCTCGTGCAACAGGTCTCTTTTTCTCAGCTCCACACCCCTGGATTCGGCATCGGATGAGACATACCTCACTGATGGAGGTTCGTCTTCAGGGTAGAGCTTAGCCTTCCCCTTATCGGCTGGCTTGGAAGATTCAGCAGCCTCCACCTTGAGGCGTTTGAGCGAGGGCTCAGCACTGTCTTTGTCTGCTGAAGGCACTCGCTTGGCCTTCTTCTTCTTGAGTTTCTTGGATTTCTTGGCCTTGACAAGCTTGGCCTTCTTTTTCTTTTTCAGCTTTGCCTGGAGTTGTGGGAAACAGGCCCCCAACGTCTCCTCCATAGAATCATCCTGCTGTGCAGGCTCATCAGGGCTGTCTTCTCTCATGGGAGAGAAGATTTCTTCTTCTTCTGCCTCTCCACTGCCTTGCGTGGATTCTTGGTAATCCCCATAAGGGAATTCCGGATCAGGCCGTGGAGAGTTGTGCTCTGCTGATGGGGTATGCGCAGAACTCCATGGTGAAGACGGCAGCTCAGGACTCTGCACATCCGCAGGTGGTAGATCAGCACTCTGAGGTGCTGGAGATGACTCGGCGCTCTGCGCAGGTGGTGATGATTCGGTGCTTGGCACTTGGTCAGATGGCAGGGGGCTGCGCACAGGTGATGCAGACGGCAGAGGGCTGCGCACAGGTGATGCAGACGGCGTCGCACCTTCTTTAGCTGACTCGTGGGATGCACGATCAGATTCTTGACTCGCCACAGAGGGAGTCTTGGATTTGCTTGGTCCGGCGGCAGTCTTGACAGTCCACCGGCGCTTCGTGGGCGTGCCCACTGGCTCAGATGGGCCAGCAGGGATCTCAGTGACCACCCTCCACTTCTTCCTACGAATAGGAAGCTTACCAAGACTGCCAGTGCGTACAGCACCCTGATCAGCAAGGGTGAGAAGCGCTTCCCTCGCAGCCGCTTCAGCTGCGTCGTCGGCCTTCTTCTTGGCGGCGGATCTCTCAGCCCTAGTGGAAACCATGGTCGAATCTTGGAGGTTTGGAGAGAGAGACCAAAGGTGGAGAGAATCGCAGAAATCTTGGAGAGCAAAGAATGAGAAGATCGTATCAAACGGGCGCCTTCTAACGGCTATAAAAGCAACGGATGAAATCCCAACGGCTCTTTTTGCGGAGTCAGCAATTTCTGCGCAATTCTAGGGACAATATTTCATAATAAATCCCAACTTTGATCGCCCGTATCTTTCATTTGGCCCAACCGAATCTTGATTTTTAAAGTGCGATTTACTCCACTTGATCCCCTCTTTCGATTCCCTACAAAAACAAACAAAACAAACATTAAATACGCAATTAAAATTACACCACAAAACATACAAACGATCATCGATAAAAACAAAAAAAAAAATAAACTAAGGCATTGGCCTTGACTAAACGAGCACAGGAACCACTCGTTCTCTCTCGTTTCTAACTTCATGCTTCATGTAGGAGGAAGGCTGAGAGAGTCTTTACATCCCCCTCCTCATAGTAGTGCTTCAACCTAGCACCATTGACCATAAATGGTTGTCCTTGCTGCAAGTTTTTTATCTCTACTGCACCATGAATAAAGACATTAGTAACAACAAATGGACCCGACCATCTAGACTTTAATTTGCCTGGAAATAGCTTTAATCGTGAGTTAAATAACAGTACAAGTTGGCCTTTCTTAAAATCTTTGATCCTGAGTCTACTGTCATGCCATATTTTTGTCTTTTCTTTGTACATCTTGGCATTCTCATAGGCCATGTGCCTAAGCTCATCAAGATCATGCAGCTGTAAAGATCTTAATGTCCCTGCATCCTTCACACAAAAATTTAATTCTTTCATGGCCCAAAATGCCTTGTTCTCCAACTCAAGTGGCAAGTGGCAAGCCTTGCCATATACCAACCTATAGGGAGACATTCCTAGAGGTGTCTTATATGCTGTTCTATATGCCCAAAGTGCATCCTCAAGCTTGAAAGACCAGTCTTTCCTATTAGGTTTGACTACCTTCTCTAGAATGTTCTTGATCTCCCTATTGGAAATCTCAGCTTGACCATTCGAGTGTGGGTGATAGGGAGTAGCTACTCTATGCCTAATGTTATACTTAGCCAATATCTTCTCCATAGCCTTATTAATGAAATGTGACCCCTCATCACTAATGATAGCACGAGGAGTCCCAAATCTAGTGAAAATGTGTCTATGCAAGAAATTAGTGACTGTCTTAGCATCATTATTAGGACATGCCTTAGCTTCTACCCACTTTGACACGTAGTCTACTGCTACTAGAATATACAAGTTACCTGATGATGGAGGGAAGGGTCCCATGAAATCAATGCCCCATACATCGAAGAGCTCCAACTCTAAGATGTAGGTGAGGGGCATCTCATCCTTACGACTGAGGTTACCTGTCCTTTGGCACTCGTCACAGTTGTGGGCATAGTTGTGGGCGTCCTTAAAAATTGTTGGCCAGTAGTAGCCACTTTGAAATACCTTGGCAGCTGTCCTTTGTCCACCAAAGTGCCCACCGTAAGAAGATGAATGACAGTGCTGCAGCACAGACTTCGCTTCAGCAGCTGAAACACATTTCCTCAACAACCCATTAGCACAGGTCCTGTAAAGTATGGGGTCATCCCAGATGAATTTCCTTGCTTCATGGAAGAACCTTTTCTTCTCTTGTCCTCCCTTGAACACTGGTAATACCTGTGATGCACGGAAGTTAGCAATGTCAGCGAACCAAGGTTCCTCATCGTTATCACGATGAGTCAAAACAAAGATATGTTCATCTATAAAAGCATCAGAAATTGCGGGGTCCGCAATTTTTTCGCAATTGTGCTGCAATCGAGACAGGTGATCTGCAACCACATTTTCACATCCCTTCTTGTCCCGAATGTCCAAATCGAATTCCTGCAGCAATAACACCCATCTAATTAGTCTAGGCTTAGCATCAGCCTTTCTCATTAGATATTTTAAAGCAGAATGGTCAGTATATACAATGGTCCTAGTTCCTACAATATAGTTCCTAAATTTTTCACAAGCAAATACTACAGCAAGCATCTCTTTCTCTGTAGTTGTATAGTTACATTGGGCCTCATTCAAGGTCTTACTAGCATAATAAACAGGATGTGTGAGCTTGTCAATCTTCTGTCCTAACATGACTCCTACAGCATAGTCACTGGCATCACATAGCATCTCAAATGGGAGATCCCAATTTGGTCCTACTATGATTGGTGCTGTGACCAGTGCTTCCTTAAGGGCTTTCCAAGCTACTACACAATCTTTAGAAAAGATGAAAGGTCTACCTAGCTCTAGAAGCTCGCACAGAGGCTTGGCTATCTTAGAAAAGTCCTTGATGAACCTTCTATAGAAGCCAGCATGCCCTAAGAAGCTTCTAATGGCTTTGACGTTCTGGGGCTCTACCAATTTCTCTATGACCTCTATTTTTGCCCTATCCACTTCTACACCCGCCCTTGATACTCGATGTCCTAAGACAATCCCTTCATCTACCATAAAATGGCACTTTTCCCGATTCAGGACTAGGTTAGTCTCCTCACACCTAGTCAGGACTTGTCCTAGGTTTTCTAGACAGGTTTTAAAGGAGTCCCCAAAGACTGAGAAGTCATCCATGAATATTTCTATCATGGACTCATCCAACTCAGAGAAGATGGCCATCATGCACCTCTGGAAAGTTGCCGGTGCATTGCATAAGCCAAAAGGCATTCTGCGGAAGGCAAACGTTCCAAAAGGGCAAGTGAAGGTGGTCTTCTCTTGATCCTTAGGGTCTATAGTTATTTGATTGTAGCCTGAATAGCCATCTAGGAAACAGTAGTAGGCTCTACCAGCTATTCTGTCTAGCATCTGGTCAATAAACGGTATGGGGAAGTGGTCTTTTTTAGTTTCTTTATTTAGTTTTCTGTAATCCATACATACCCTCCACCCTGTGACAGTCCTTGTTGGAATTAATTCGTTATTCTCATTGACTACCACAGTTATTCCCCCCTTTTTAGGTACACACTGGATGGGGCTCACCCACTGGCTACTAGCTATGGGGAAAATTACTCCTGCATCTAACCACTTTATTATTTCTTTCTTCACTACCTCTTTCATAGAGGGGTTTAACCTACGCTGGTGATCTACCCTAGGTGTGTGTTCTTCCTCTAGAATAATTTTGTGCATACAATAAGAAGGGCTAATGCCTCGAATATCAGCAATAGACCATGCTATAGCCTTCCTATGTTGCTTAAGCAGTAAAATTAAATCAACCTCATGCTGTTCACTTAGCTTAGAAGAAATAATTACAGGCAGTGTGTCATTATCTCCTAGATATGCATATTTGAGGTGAGTAGGTAGTGGTTTCAGTTCTAAAACAGGTGGATGCTCAATGGAGGGCTTCAGAGGGTTAATAGTTCTATCAGTTAAATCTATATTCATACATACATGCTGAGGGTTATTTACAGGCATGTTCATTATGTCAGCTACATTTAGATCATCTACATCTATTTGTACATATTCACTAGCATGCTTGGTTAATAATACATGCTCTAATTGTTCTTCCATAAGTGAGTCAATAACATCCATGCTAGCACAAGACTCAGAATCAGAGGGGTATTTTAAAGCTTTGTAAACACTAAATTTTACCTCTTCATCATGAACTCTCATAGTTAACTCACCTTTTTGCACATCTATTAGTGCCCTACCTGTGGCTAGAAATGGCCTACCTAGCAGGATGGGTACCTCCTTGTCTGCTTCATAGTCCAGGACAATGAAATCTGCAAGGAAAATGAATTTGTCAACTTTAACTAGAATATCCTCAATCTTACCTTCTGGATATGCGATGGATCTGTCTGCTAGTTGTAAAGTGACAGTAGTTGGACGTGCTTCTCCTATTCCCAACTGACGGAATAGGGACAGGGGCATGAGATTTATGCTGGCGCCCAGGTCACAAAGCGCTCTGCCCACATGCTTGCCTCCAAGTTCTACAGGTAAGGTGAAGGAACCAGGATCCTTCTCCTTCTTGGGCAGCTTGTTCTGGAGGATGGCACTGCACTCCTCGGTGAGGTTTACTGTTTCAAACTCACCAATTATCTTTTTGTTAGTAATGATATCCTTCAAAAATTTTACATATGAAGGCATAGACTGTAAAACCTCTACAAAAGGAATGTTCACATGCACTTGCTTAAGTATTTCTAAGAATTTATTAAAATGAACTTCCTGTTCCTGCTTCTTCTTCAGTCTTCGAGGGTATGGAGGTGGTGGCACATATGCAGGCACGTCAGGACGCCTTAAGATAGGTGGAGGCCTTGGAATTTCTTCTACGTCCTCTACAATTGGCTCTAACCTGGCTCCTGATGTGCTAGTTGGTGGTGGACCTTGGCTTGGCAGAGACTCCAGTGGAGCACTAGACTCAGTGTTCTCTACTCTTTTTGGTGTGTCCTTTGTAATGCTCACCAATGGTCTTCCACTCCTAAGTTCAATGGCTTGAACTTGTTCCTTGCCATCTCTCCTTGGTACCTCGGTATCAGCAGGGAGTCTACCTTGGGGCCTACTTTTAAGTTCATTGGCTAATTGGCCTATTTGGTTTTCCAGGCTCCTAAGGGTAGCTTGCTGGCTCTGAAGAGTAGCATCATTTTTAGCTATATATTCCTTGAGTAGGTTTTCTACAGACGATCCTACAGGTTGATTGTAAGGCTTTTGGTACATTGACTGGTTATGTTGGGGAGTGAAACCAGGTGTTCCACTCGGCCTTGGTTGGTTAGGATTTTGGTTAGTGTTTTGTTGGCCACCCCATGACAGGTTAGGGTGGTTTCTCCAACCAGGATTATAAGTTTGTGAGTAGGGGTTATTCCTTGGTTGCTGCTGACTTCCTACATAGCAGACCGAGGATGGATTCCCAGGACAGTATTCATAGGGGTGTCCTTCCCCACAGAATCCACAGATTGGTGCCTCGCCTTGACTTGGTTGAGTGCCCATTGACATGGCTGTGGCGGTATTGGCACTGGTTTGGAGATTGGCCTGAGCCATTTGCTTAACTAAGTTGGTCAGGGCATTTATTTGGGTGCTCATGGCGCTTAGAGCATCCTTGTCTTGAGCTCTAGTTGGCTCTACAGGATCGTCTGACCATCTACAATGAGATGTTGAGATCTTCTCCAAGATCTCATAAGCTTCGTTGTAACTCTTGGACAACATGGAACCTCCAGCAGATGAATTTAAGACTTGTCTGGTGCTGGGGTTGCATCCTTTAAAGAAGACTTCTATTTGGATACACCATGGAATGCCATGGTGTGGACATTTAATGAGAAGGTCTTTGAATCGTGTCCATGCTTCGTGAAGAGACTCACTTGGAGCTTGTTTGAATTTTATGATGTCATCACGAAAAGTTGAATTCCTATCTGGTGGGAAGTATTTGACTAGGAATTTTTCTGCTAGATCTGTCCAATTGCGAACAGATCCTGAGGGTAAAGAATTTAGCCACGTTTTGGCTTTGTCCCTCAAAGAATAAGGGAAAAGATATAGCCTAAGGGCCTCTTGGGAAACTCCAGGGATTAGGAAGGTGTCACTAACTCCTAGGAAGTTCCTAAGGTGATTATGGGGGTCCTCATTTTCTATTCCAAAGAATTGTCCCACAGTGGACAACATTTGGAACATCACTGGCTTTAACTCGAAGGAGTGGGCAGTGATTTCAGGACGGATTATGCTGGGGTTCAGCTCCCCAGGCATAGGTACTAAATATGAAAGGATGGCGCTATCCTTGTCATTCGCTATTTCGATGGGGTTGCGAATGGCTTGCGCCGGATTTGGAACTACATCGCCCATTTCTCTAGTTTCAGGTGTGGTTTGAGGTATAGGAGGTTGTTTAAAGAGACGTTTCTTTGCCTTATTCCTAGCTCGAAGTGATCTTTCAGGTTCAGGATCGAACTCTAAATCACTATGTGAACGCTCACTCATAAACTACCTTAATAGCACCTGCAAAAGAAATGAAACAGATTAGTTTCACTCAATGATAAACTTGACTTCTTAAACTTAACAACTTCGTTTTCACTTAAAATAAGTCCCCGGCAGCGGCGCCAAAAACTTGTTGCGTGCTCAATGTGTAAAGATAAATAAGCAAAAGGATGGAGAGAGCACTTAGAACATGCAAGCATACATGGTCTCACAGCAAGTAGTAAGTATATTTAATTCGTTTTTCCACAGAGACTTAGTTTTAGCTATTCGCGAAGTGTGTTTGTTAAGAAAGATGGGATGGATGTGATGGGGTAAAATTTGTTTTTAATTAACTACTTTTTGCTGAATGTATAAAGGAATATACCATAAACAACTTAAAGTTAAAATCAGGCTTAAAAGACAAGAGATGGACTCAATAAACGAAGAAGAAAACAGCTAGACAGAAAGCAATTTAGCAGAATTGCGAGAACCGCAATTAATCCGCAATTAATTGGCAGCGAAAAACTGGTTAAATGGGTGAATTAAGGGCTACTAATGACTGTCCTATAGGCATTTTATTACAATTATCAAACTTTGGATCAACTCTCTACACATTAAACTCACTCTATCTCAAGTATCGTCCGATTCCATGCATGAGAGACTCAAGTTTACTCGCCTTCAAAGTAAGGTCTTAAGCATCTTGTTAAAACAGGAGTGTTCAGTTTATACTAGGGAAACGCCTATTCCTAGGCCGTTTCCTGATTACCATGAAAGGCTAGCATGATTATACGACTCTGAACTCTTACTCCTTCCAGAGGTTAGGAGTTCTTTGGACAAAATGGATGGCCAATCGAAATTGCCCGTGGGATGAAGCTTACATATAATCAATGTTCGAGTGTTGATCTACCTACTTGACTTACGTTTTTAAGCCTATAGTTCTGTCATTAGCATGCCCCTAAATGAATTTAGTTACTCATGGATATATGTAGAACAGAAATATAAGATAAAGTAGACATGCTTAGAAGGAAAAAGTGCTTAAAACAGCAAGCCAAACTCGTAGCAGAATAAGGAATAACTGTGAAATGCAGAAACTTACTTTGATTACTTCAAGTGTTTGAATGACAAAGGAAAGCTTAAACAGAATGAATTCAAGGCAGACAACAACGAAATGCAATAAGTAAATGACTAAGCTAAGAACAACATTGAACAGAAATGGAATTGAGAAGGAAAGAGCCGAAAACAGTAAAGGTGTGCTGGAAATCTTCGTGGCAGTCGCCTCGAATGATGGTGATGAGAATTCAGCCGTGCTTGGATGAATCCAATCGAGAGAGAAGAAGAATCTTCTCTCCTTCCTATCAGATTATCGATTCCAAAAGCTTAGACTCTCACTCCAACAGACGGCAAAGAAAGAACAGTGGAAAGGGTGGACTGCAGAAAGACTTCTACGCTTCGAGTTGTCACTGAACCTCCGACTTTGGCCCCCTTTTATAGTAGTTTGCAGGTGCGATTGGGCCAAGGAGAACCATCAATCTTCAACGTCGTATATCAGAATGGGTGGAGGAGAAAGAACGAATCCCTGAAAAGTCGGATCTAAACAGAAAAATGTCAGCCAACTTACGGTTTTAACTTGAATAATTGCGGCCACCGCAATTATTCCGCAATGCATTCGCAAGGGTTATTTTTTCATTCTTTTCTTCGGTTTTCACCCCTTTTCCTACCTATTGTGCATAAGTCCTATATTAGCTACCTTCTTCTAATTCTCATATTAAAGCATAGGTTTAGGCTAAATGCTCACAAAAACACCTAAATGTGTACATCTTCTTAAGCTAAATGGGTCCTAAATAAGTCACTTTCAGAGACTTAACAATGCCCCTCACCTACATCTTAGAATTGGAGCTCTTTGATGTGTGGGGCATTGATTTCATGGGACCATTCCCTCCATCATCAGGTAACCTGTACATTTTAGTAGCAGTAGACTACGTGTCAAAGTGGGTAGAAGCTAAGGCATGTCCTAATAATGATGCTAAAACAGTCACTAACTTCTTGCATAGACACATTTTCACCAGATTTGGGACTCCTCGTGCTATCATTAGTGATGAGGGGTCACATTTCATTAATAAGGCTATGGAGAAATTATTGGCTAAATATAACATTAGACATAGGGTAGCTACTCCCTACCACCCACACTCAAATGGCCAAGCTGAGATTTCCAATAGGGAAATAAAGAACATCCTAGAAAAGGTAGTCAAACCTAATAGGAAAGACTGGTCTTTCAAGCTTGAGGATGCACTTTGGGCTTACAGAACAGCATATAAGACACCTCTAGGAATGTCTCCCTATAGGTTGGTGTATGGCAAGGCTTGCCACTTGCCACTTGAGTTGGAAAACAAGGCATTTTGGGCCATGAAAGAATTAAATTTTTGTGTGAAGGATGCAGGGACATTAAGATCTTTACAGCTACATGAACTTGATGAGCTTAGGCACATGGCCTATGAGAATGCCAAGATGTACAAAGAAAAGACAAAAATATGGCATGACAGTAGACTCAGGATCAAAGACTTTAAAAAGGGCCAACTTGTATTATTATTTAACTCACGGTTAAAGCTATTTCCAGGCAAATTAAAGTCTAGATGGTCAGGTCCATTTATTATTACTAATGTCTTTGTTCATGGTGCCATAGAGATTAAAAACTTGCAGCAAGGACAGCCATTTATGGTCAATGGTGCTAGGTTGAAGCACTACTATGAGGAGGGGGATGTGAAGACTCTCTCGGCCTTCCTCCTACATGAAGCATGAAGTTAGAAACGAGAGAGAACGAGTGGTTACTGTGCTCGTTTAGTCAAGGCCAATGCCTTAGTTTATTTTTCTGTTTTTTCGATGATCGTTTGTATGTTTTGTGAGGTATTTTTAATTGCGTAGTTAATGTTTGTTTTATTTGTTTTTGTAGGGAATCGAAAGAGGGGATCAAGGGGAGTAAATCCCACTTTAAAAATCAAGAAACGGTTGAGCCAAATGAAAGATACGGGCGATCAAAGTTTGGATTTGTTATGAAATATTGTCCCTAGAATTGCGCAAAAATTGCTGGATCCGCAAAAAGAGCCGTTGGGATTTTTCCGTTGCTTTTATAGCCGTTAGAAGGCGCCCGATTGATACGATCCTCTCATTCTTTGCTCTCCAAGATTTCTGCGATTCTCTCCACCTTTGATCTCTCTCTCCAAACCTCCAAGATTCGACAATGGTTTCCACTAGGGCTGAGAGATCCGCCGCCAAGAAGAAGGCCGACGACGCAGCTGAAGCGGCTGCAAGGGAAGCGCTTCTCGCCCTTGCTGATGAGGGTGCTGTACGCACTGGCCGTCTCTCCAAGCTTCCTATTCGGAGGAAGAAGTGGAGGGTGGTCACTGAGATCCCTGCTGGGCCATCTGAGCCAGTGGGCACGCCAAAGAAGCGCCGGTGGACTGTCAAGACTGCCGCCGAACGAACCATCGCCAAGACTCCCTCTGTGGAGAGTCAAGAACCTGATCGTGCATCTCACGAGTCAGCAAAGGAAGGTTCGTCGCCTGTGTCACCTGTGCGCAGCCCTCTCCCATCTGAACCGGTGCAAAGCACAGAATCTTCACCACCTGCGCAGCGCGCCGAGTCATCTCCAGCGCTTCAGAGTTCTGATCTACCACCTGCGGCTGTGCAGAGTCCTTCGCCATGGAGTTCTGCACATACACCATCAGCAGAGCACAACTCTCCACGGCCTGATCCTGAATTCCCTTATGGGGATTATCAGGAGTCCACGCAAGGCAGTGGAGATGCTGGGGAAGAAGAAGTCTTCTCTCCTATGAGGGAAGACAGCCCTGATGTTCCTGCACAGCAGGATGATTCTATGGAAGAAACGTTGGGGGCTTGCCTCCAACAGATCAACATGGAGAAAGAGAAGAAGAAGGCCAAGAAGGAGGCCAAGAAAGCCAAGAAACTGAAGAAGAAGAAGGCCAAGCGAGTGCCTTCAGCAGACAAAGACAGTACTGAGCCTTCGCTCAAACGCCTCAAGGTGGAGGCTGCTGAATCTTCCAAGCCAGCCGATAAGGGGAAGGCTAAACTCTATCCTGAAGATGAACCTCCGTCAGTGAGGTATGTCTCGTCTGATGCTGAATCCAGAGGCGTGGAGCTGAGGAAAAGGGACCTGTTGCACGAGAAGGGGTTCCTTGATCGACTTGCTGACCTGCCGCAGTTCTTGCGCGCAGGGGTGATCAACCATGGCTGGGAGGAATTCTGCCGACCTCCCAATCCAGCATACACGAGCATGGTGTATGACTTTTATGCTAACGTGCTCAGCCCTGAGGATGGCCTATCTGTGGTCAGAGGGGTGGAGGTTGATTTCTCAGCCAAAGCCATTAATGAAGCATTTGGTCTAAGGGGCCAGCCTCACACAGATTATGCACGGATAGTTGATGAGCCGACCGAGGCTGTGCTGGAAGAAGCCATCCGCACCATTGGCCAGCCTGAGGCCGCCTGGACAGTCTCACGCAATGGGCGGCACACGCTCATGAGTGCCAACCTCACGGCTAAGGCAGCTGTGTGGTTTTCATTCGTAAGAAGAAGACTCTCCCCAGTGACTCATGAGACTACAATTAACCAGAGCCGTTCGCTGCTGGTTTATGCTATAATGAGAGGTCTCACGATCAACGTGGGAGAAGTCATCACTGCTGCCATAGCTGAGTGTGCAAAAAAGGGTAAGGGGCCGTTATTTTTCCCCAACATCATCACAAAGTTATGCTTGCTTGCAGGAGTTCCCACCGAGCGCTTGGAGCAGCAGCTGCCCTACACAGGCCATCTGGAGTTGCCTGCACACCTAAGGCTGAGAAGAAAGGGCAACATGGAGTTTGAGTTGGATAGGCTGGCGGCTGAACAGTCCCTATCCATGGCCTGCTTGATGGACATGCAGAGGAGAATGGCTCAATGGGCCAATTATGCGCAGGCGAGGGACAAAGAAGTTGCAGACCAGTTGGGGTGCATCTTCCCGGACTTCCCCACCAACCTCCTAACTCCATGGGTGCCCCCACGACCAAGGCAACCAGATGAGGATGATGAGAATTGAGTGCTGGTTTGAAGAGCACTAGAGGGAGTATTACTGATCCCTCAAGAAACAAAAGACAATTTTCCTGCTTTTTGATAGAGTAATGTATATTATGCTGTTTTGTGGTTAAATTTTGATCTGTTTTGGATGTTTAGTTTTATGTTTTTCCTTTTGCTTAGTCTAGTTTGATGTTAGTTGACTAGGTAGGTTAGTTTAGTTTTATTTTTAGGGTGCATGAGTAACGGGAAAAAGCATGCTAGGGGCCTGAGTTAATGTTATATCTGCCCGGATTGGATTGCGAAATAATTGCGGTTCCCGCAATTTTTGTGACTGATAGCATGTTTTGGACTGTCTGTTTAGTTAGGCTGTGATCTGTTAAAATTCTATCTTTTGCTGCTAGCATGACTACCTTATATAGCTGATCTTGAAGCATGCTGGATGAGTGTCATAGGACACCTTTTGATAGTTTAAATTTGCCTCTGAATAGTGCTCAGCATGCATAAACCATAAGGCCTTAAACCTGTCTGTTATGTTCAAATTTTCTGCTGCTGGGATAGTTGCTTCTAGAATGTTTTGCCTATGCCTAGGATGTTTAGATTCTCTTTGTTTTACTTTAGACTAGATGCTTCTAGGACAAGTTTGGGGGTGTGCCACCTCAAACACTCATTGGGGACAATGAGTAGTTGAAGTTTGGGGGAGGCCACCCTAGGCCTAGGAACATTCCTCTCTTCCTTAGGACATAAGCATTCTTCTTCTCCTAAAAATTTTTGTGATAAATAGAAAAAGTAAAAAAAAATAGAATAAAGAGGGGAGTTTTTCTCAAGTTGCTGAGTAATCAGTGCCAAGTGTGTAAACCACAAGTGGCATTGCATCAAAAGGCAAACCAAGGGGAGACTCCACCTAAGTAAAAAAGAAAGAAAAAGGAGAAATAGGGGAAGAAGAATGTATGCTTGGGAGTTATAATCTTGTGGCTTAGATGTCCTATGAAAAAAGAACTCTGATCCTTAATGAGCTAAGCACAAGGTTGTAGCTTTTAGGTTTGTCTAGGGAGATGAATGTATATCCAATGTAGTGATGCCAGGGTTTAGGTTGTTCTCTAAAAAGTACCACTGTCACTGTTAATACTAAGACTGGCATGACTCTAAGGAATCCTAGACACATTAAAAATAAGCTAGAAGCATGTACTGAGTCTGGAGTAAAGCTTGGTAGAATTTGAAACCTTAGGGATAATAGCATGATATCATACAAGTAGTTAGATCAGTAGTAGGGGGTTAACAAAAGCAGTGGGTATAGTAGGCAGGTGAAGTCAGAAGAAGCTAGACAAGAGGTTAGTTCTAAACTTGGAAGTGTGTCACAGGACAACATTGCTATAGACAAGAATATAAGGGAGTTAGTGAGTAGTTAAAGAAGAAGAAACAGCAGCCTAGGTAAATCCTTAGTATGCTTGAGGACAAGCAAAGCCTTAAGTTTGGGGGTGTGTTAAGTCTCTGAAAGTGACTTATTTAGGACCCATTTAGCTTAAGAAGATGTACACATTTAGGTGTTTTTGTTAGCAATTAGCTTAAACCTATGCTTTAATATGAGAATTAGAAGAAGGTAGCTAATATAGGACTTGTGTACAATAGGTAGAAAAAGGGTTGAAAACCGAAGAAAAGAATGAAAAAATAACCATTGCAAATGAATTGCGGAATAATTGCGGTGACCGCAATTATTCAAGTTAAAACCGTAAGTTGGCTGATCATTTTCTGTTTAGATCCGACTTTTCAGGGATTCGTTCTTTCTCCTCCATCCATTCTGATATATGACGTTGAAGGTTGATGGTTCTCCTTGGCCCAAACGCACCTGCAAACTACTATAAAAGGGGGTCAAAGTCGGAGGTTCAGTCATCATTTGAAGGGCAGAAGTCTTCTCGCAGTCCACCATTTCTCTCTAAATTCCTTTGCCGTCTGTTGGAGTGAGGTTCTCAGCTTTTGGAGTCGATAATCTGATAGGAAGGAGAGAAGATTCTTCTTCTCTCTCGATTGGATTCATCCAAGCACGGCTGAATTCCCATCACCATCATTCGAGGCGACTGCCACGAAGATTTCCAGCAAACCGTTACTGTTTTCTGCTCTTTTCCTCTCATTTCCATTACTGATCATTGTTGTTCTTAGTTGAGTCATTTCAATTAATGCATTTCGTTGTTGTCTGTCTTGGATTCAGTTCTTTTTAAGCTTCCCTTTGTCATTCAAACACTTAAAGTAATCAAAGTAAGTTTCTGCATTTCACAGTTCTACCTTGTTCTGCTACGAGTTTTGCTTACTGTTTTACACACATTTCTCTTCTAAGCATGTTTACTTTATCTACCATTTCTGCTCTTTACATATCCATGAGTGACTAAAATCATTTAGGGGCATGCTAATGACAGAACTATAGGCTAAAAAACGTGAGTCAAGTAGGTAGATTAACACTCGAACATTGATTGTATGTAAGCTTCATCCCACGGGCAATTTCGATTGGCCATCCATTTTGTCCAAAGAACTCCTAACCTCTGGAAGGAGTAAGAGTTCAGAGTCATATAATCATGCTAGCCTTTCATGGTAATCAGGAAACGGCCTAGGAATAGGCGTTTCCCTAGTACAGACTGCACACTCCTGCTTTAACAAGATGCTTAAGACCTTACTTTGAAGTCGAGTAAACTTGAGTCTCTCATGCATGGAATCGGACGATACTTGAGATAGAGTGAGTTTGATGTATAGAGAGTTGATCCAAAGCTTGATAATCGTAATAAAATGCCTATAGGATAGTCATTAGTAGCCCTTAATCCCCCATTTTAATCAGATTCGCTGCTAATTAATTGCGGAAACATTGCGGTCCTCGCAATTCTGCCTTTTTATCATTCTGTTTAGCTGTTTTCTTCCTCGATTATTAATTCCATCTCTTGTCCTTTAGGTCTAGTTTTAACTTTAATTTGTTTATGTTATATCCCTCTACACATTCAGCAAAAAGTAGTTAATTAAAAACCAATTTTAACCCATCAAATTCATCCCATCTTTCTTAACATTCACACTTCGCGAATAGCTAAAAACAAGTCTCTGTGGAAAAAACGAATTAAATATACTCACTACTTGCTGTAAGACCATGTATGCTTGCATGTTCTAAGTGCTCTCTCTACACTTTTGCATATTTATCTTTACACATTGAGCACGCAACAGTGAGCAGCACAAAGGACACACCGAAGAGAGTAGAGAACACTGAGTCTAGTGCTCCACTGGAGTCTCTGCCAAACCAAGGTCCACCACCAACTAGCACATCAGGAGCCAGGCTAGAGCCAATTATTGAGGAGATAGAAGAAATTCCAAGGCCTCCTCCAATCCTAAGGCGACCTGACGTGCCTGCATATGTGCCACCACCTCCATATCCTCGAAGGCTTAAGAAGAAACAAGAACAGGAAGTGCACTTTAACAAATTTCTTGAAATTCTTAAACAAGTGCATGTCAACATTCCTTTTGTAGAAGTTTTACAGTCTATGCCTTCCTATGTAAAGTTTTTGAAGGACATTATTACTAACAAAAAAATAATTGGTGAGTTTGAAACAGTCAACCTCACTGAGGAGTGCAGTGCCATCCTCCAAAACAAGTTGCCCAAGAAGGAGAAGGATCCTGGTTCCTTCACCCTACCTGTAGAACTTGGAGGCAAGCACGTGGGCAGAGCGCTTTGTGACCTGGGCGCCAGCATAAACCTCATGCCCCTATCACTATTCCGCCAGTTGGGAATAGGAGAAGCACGTCCAACCACTGTCACTTTACAACTAGCAGACAGATCCATCGCATACCCTGAAGGTAAGATTGAGGATATTCTAGTAAAAGTTGACAAATTTATTTTCCTTGCAGATTTCATTATCCTGGATTATGAAGCAGACAAGGAGGTCCCCATCCTGCTAGGCAGACCATTTCTAGCCACAGGTAGGGCACTTATAGACGTCCAAAAAGGTGAGCTCACTATGAGGGTTCATGATGAAGAGGTGAAATTTAGTGTGTATAAAGCTTTAAGGTATCCCTCTGACCTTGAATCCTGTGCTAGCATGGACGTAGTAGACTCCTTGATGGAGGAACAATTGGAGCATGTATTATTAACTAAGCATGCTAATGAATATGTACAATTAGATGTAGCTGACTTGAATGTATCTGACATAATGGATATGCCTGTAGATAAACCACAACATGTATGTATGAATATAGACCTAACTGATAGATCTGTGAATCCTTTAAAGCCATCCATTGAGCATCCACCTGTTTTAGAACTAAAACCACTCCCCACTCACCTCAAGTATGCATATCTAGGAAGTAATGAAACTCTGCCTGTTATCATTTCTTCTAAATTAAGTGAAAAACATGAGGTTGAACTGATTTTACTGCTTAAGCAACATAGGAAGGCTATTGCATGGACTATTGCTGATATTAGAGGCATTAGCCCTTCTTATTGCATGCACAAAATTATACTAGAGGAAGAGCACACACCTAGGGTAGATCACCAACGTAGGCTAAACCCCTCTATGAAAGAGGTAGTAAAGAAGGAAATAATAAAATGGTTAGATGCAGGTGTGATCTTCCCAATAGCTAGTAGCCAGTGGGTGAGCCCCATCCAATGTGTACCCAAAAAGGGGGGGATGACTGTGGTAGTCAATGAGAACAACGAACTGATTCCAACTAGGACTGTCACAGGATGGAGAGTGTGCATGGATTACAGGAAATTAAATAAAGAAACTAAAAAAGACCACTTCCCTCTGCCGTTCATTGACCAAATGTTAGACAGAATAGCTGGTAGAGCCTACTATTGTTTCTTAGATGGTTATTCTGGCTATAATCAGATTACTATAGACCCTAAGGACCAAGAGAAGACTACCTTCACTTGCCCTTTTGGAACTTTTGCCTTTCGCAGAATGCCTTTTGGCTTATGCAATGCACCGGCAACTTTCCAAAGGTGCATGATGGCAATCTTCTCTGAGTTGGATGAGTCCATGATAGAAATATTCATGGATGACTTCTCAGTCTTTGGGGATTCATTCACAAACTGTCTAGAGAATTTAGGACAAGTCTTGGCTAGATGTGAAGAGACTAACTTAGTCCTTAATTGGGAAAAGTGTCACTTCATGGTAGATGAGGGGATTGTCTTAGGTCATAGAGTGTCGAGGGCAGGTGTAGAGGTCGATAGGGCCAAAATTGAGATCATAGAGAAGTTAGTAGAGCCCCAGAATGTCAAGGCCATTAGAAGTTTCTTAGGGCATGCTGGCTTCTACAGAAGGTTCATTAAGGACTTTTCTAAGATAGCCAAGCCTCTGTGTGAGCTTCTAGAACTAAACAGGCCATTCATCTTCTCTAAGGAATGTGTAGTAGCTTGGACAACCCTTAAGAAAGCACTAGTCACAGCCCCTATCATAGTAGGACAAAATTGGGATCTTCCCTTTGAGATGTTATGTGATGCCAGTGACTATGCTGTAGGAGTGATGTTAGGACAGAAGATTGACAAGCTAACACACCCTGTCTATTATGCTAGTAAAACTTTAAATGAGGCTCAATGTAATTATACAACTACTGAGAAAGAGATGCTTGCGGTAGTGTTTGCTTGCGAAAAATTTAGAAACTATATTGTAGGCACTAGGACAATTGTGTACACTGACCATTCTGCCTTGAAGTATCTTATGAGGAAGGCTGATGCTAAGCCTAGGTTGATTAGGTGGGTACTGCTGCTACAAGAGTTTGATTTGGACATTCGAGACAAGAAGGGATGTGAAAATGTGGTTGCGGATCACCTGTCTCGATTGCAGCACAATTGCGAAAAAATTGCGGACCCCGCAATTTCTGATGCTTTTATTGATGAACATGTCTTTGCTTTGACTCATCGTGATAACGATGAGGAACCTTGGTTTGCTGACATTGCTAACTTCCGTGCATCACAGGTTTTACCAGTTTTCAAGGGAGGACAAGAGAAGAGGAGGTTCCTTCATGAAGCAAGGAAATTCATATGGGATGACCCCACACTTTACAGAACCTGTGCTGACGGCTTGCTAAGGAAGTGTGTTTCAGCTGCTGAAGCGAAGTCTGTGCTGCAACACTGCCACACAGCTCCTTATGGTGGACACTTTGGTGGCCAAAGAACAGCTGCAAAGGTATTTCAGAGTGGCTACTATTGGCCAACAATCTTCAAGGATGCCCACAACTATGCCCACAGCTGCGATGAATGCCAAAGAACAGGTAACCTCAGTCGAAAGGATGAGATGCCCCTCACCTACATCTTAGAGTTGGAGCTCTTTGATGTGTGGGGCATTGACTTCATGGGGCCATTCCCTCCATCATCAGGTAACCTTTACATTTTAGTAGCAGTAGACTACGTTTCCAACTGGGTAGAGGCCAAAGCATGTCCCAATAATGATGCTAAAACAGTCACCAAATTCTTGCATAGGCACATTTTTACTAGGTTTGGGACACCTCGTGCCATCATTAGTGATGAGGGGTCACATTTCATTAACAAGGCTATGGAGAAGGTATTGGCTAAGTATAACATTAGACATAGAGTAGCCACTCCCTATCACCCACACTCGAATGGACAAGCTGAAATTTCAAATAGGGAAATTAAGAACATCCTAGAAAAAGTGGTCAAACCTAATAGGAAAGACTGGTCCTTTAAGCTTGAGGATGCACTTTGGGCTTATAGGACAGCATATAAGACACCCCTAGGTATGTCTCCTTATAGGCTGGTATATGGCAAGGCTTGTCACTTACCACTTGAGTTAGAAAACAAAGCATTTTGGGCCATGAAGGAATTGAATTTTTGTGTAAAGGATGCAGGAACACTGAGGTCTTTGCAATTACATGAGCTTGATGAGCTTAGACATATGGCCTATGAAAATGCTAAGATGTATAAGGAGAAGACCAAGATTTGGCACGATAGTAGACTTAGAGTTAAGGACTTTAAGAAGGGTCAACTTGTTTTGTTGTTTAACTCACGGTTGAAACTATTTCCAGGGAAACTTAAGTCTAGATGGTCAGGTCCATTTGTGATTACTAATGTGTTTGTTCATGGTGCCATAGAGATAAAGAACTTGCAGCAAGGTCAGCCGTTTATGGTTAATGGTGCAAGGTTGAAGCACTACTATGAGGAAGGAGATGTGAAGACTCTCTCGGCCTTCCTCTTGAATGAAGCATGAAAACGAGAACGAGAGAGGACGAGTGATTGCTGTGCTCGTCAACATAAGGCTCATGCCTTAGTTTATTTTTTGCGATTTTCCGGTTATCATTTGTGTGTTTTGTTGTGTGATTTTAATTACGAATTTGATGTTGTTTTTATTTCTTTTTGTAGGGAATCGAAAGAGGGAATCAAGGAGAATAATTCCAGCTTTAAAAATCAAGAAAAGATTGAGCCAAATAAAAGATACGGGCGAGCAAAGATTGACATTTTGATGAAAAAATATCCCTAAAATTGCGCTGGAATTGCAGGATCCGCAAAATATAGCCGTTGGGATTTAGCCGTTTCCTTTATATCCGTTAGAAGGCGCTTGATCGATACGATTCTCCCACTCTCTGATTTCCAAGAAAACTGCGATTCTCTTCATCTTTGATTCTTCTCTCCAAACCTCCAAGACTCAACAATGGTGTTCACACGGGCTGAAAGATCAGCAGCCAAGAAGAGGGCTGACGACGCTGCTGAAACAGCTGCGAGAGACGCACTGCTCGCCTTGGCTACGGCTGACGCTGCGCGGACTGAACGCCTTCCCAAGCTTCCGATCCGTAGGAAGAAGTGGAGGGTTGTCACAGAAATCCCTGTTGGACCTTCTGAACCAGCGGGCACACCCAAGAAGCGCCGGTGGAGTGTCGAGATGGCCGCCGAACGAAGCAAAGCAAAGACTCCCTCTGTGGAGAGTCAAGAAACGGATCGTGCGTCCCACGAGTCGACCAAGAAGGGTTCGTCGCCATCTGCATCGCCTGCGCACAGCCCTTCACCATCTGAACCAGTGCAGAGCCCAGAGCTCCCTTCATCGCCGCCTGCACAGAGCCCTGAGTTGTCTTCATCACCTCAGAGTTCTGCGCAGACACCTTCAGCAGAGCAACCAACCACGCCGTCGCACACTTCCCCACGGCCTGACCCTGAATTCCCATATGGGGAGTACCAAGAATCGACTCAGGGCAGTGGGGACGGTGAGGAAGACGAGGTGTTCTCTCCTATGAGGGAAGACAGCCCGGAGAGTCTTGAACAGAAGACTGACTCAATGGAAGAGACGTTGGGGGCGTGCCTGCAGCAGATCACCATTGAGGCAAAGCTCAAGAAGAAGAAGAAGGCCAAGGCTCTTAAGGCCAAGCGATCCAAGAAGCTGAAGAAGAAGAAGGCCAAGAAGGTTGAGGCTGCCGAGTCAGCCAAAGAGA
This sequence comes from Herpetospermum pedunculosum, assembly GCA_028017165.1. Taxonomy (NCBI): domain Eukaryota; kingdom Viridiplantae; phylum Streptophyta; class Magnoliopsida; order Cucurbitales; family Cucurbitaceae; genus Herpetospermum; species Herpetospermum pedunculosum. The sequence continues at coordinate 36,895,103 of CM051527.1, forward strand.
GCACTGAGCCTTCGCTCAAACGACTCAAGGTTGAGGCTGCCGAGTCAGCCAAGCCAGCAGATAAAGGGAAGGCCAAGCTCTACCCTGAAGATGAGCCTCAGTCAGTGAGGTATGTTTCCTCTGATGCTGAGTCCAGGGGCGTTGAGCTGAGGAAGAGGGAGTTGCTGCACGAGAAGGGCTTCCTCGACAGACCTGCTGACCTGCCGCAGTTCTTGCGCGCAGGAATTATAAATCACAGCTGGGAGGAATTATGTAGGCCACCTAATCCGGCTTACACAGCTATGGTATACGACTTCTACGCCAACCTGCGCAACTCTGAAGAGGGGCTCTCTGTGGTAAGAGGAGTAGAGGTGGACTACTCAGCAACAGCCATCAACGAAGCTTATGGCCTCAAGGGCCAAAGACACACTGATTATGCGAGGATCGTTGATGAGCCTACTGAGGCAGTGCTGGAGGAGGCCATTCGAACAATTGGCCAGCCTGAAGCAGCGTGGACTGTATCACGCAATGGGAGGCACACCCTCATGAGTGCCAACCTGACAGCAAAGGCAGCTGTATGGTTTGCCTTTGTGAGGAGAAAGCTGTCCCCTGTGACCCATGAGACGACCATCAACCAGAGCAGATCGCTGCTGGTCTACGCCATTATGCGAGGTCTCACGGTCAATGTGGGGGAAATCATGTCAGCTGCCATTGCTGAGTGCGCCAAGAAAGGTAAGGGACCACTGTTTTTCCCTAACACCATAACCAAACTATGTTTGCTTGCAGGCGTCCCCACTGAGCGAATGGAGCAGCAGATGGCTTACACAGGCCACTTGGAGCTGCCTGCTAGCCTGAGGCTGAAGAGAAAAGGGAATATGGAGTTCGAACTAGATAGGCTGGCTGCTGATCAGTCACTATCCATGGCGTGCCTGATGGATATATAGAAGAGGATGGCTCAATGGGCCACGTACGCGCAGGCAAGGGACAAGGAGGTTGCAGACCAACTTGGGTGCATCTTCCCTGACTTCCCTACGAATCTCCTGACTCCATGGGTGCCTCCACGACCACGACAACCAGATGAGGATGAAGACGTTTGAGTGCTGGTTTGAATTGCACTGAAGGGAGTATTGCTGTTCCCTTAGAAACAAAAACAATTTTCTGCTTTCTGATAGACTATGTGGATTATGCTGTTTTTTAGTCCACTTTTGATCTGTTTTAGATGCTTAGTTTTCTGTTTTTAATCTTGCTTAGTATAGTCTGATGATAGGTGACTAGGTAGGTTAGTTTTGTTTTATTTTTAGAAGAGCTTGAATGACTGGAAAGAGCATGCTTAGGGGCCTTAATCACTGTTATATCTGCCCTGACTTAATTGCGAAATAATTGCGGTCCCCGCAATTTTTATGACTGAAAGCATGTTTTGGACTGTCTGTTTAGCTAGGCTGTGATCTGTTTAAATTCCATCTTTTGCTGCTATCATGACTAACTTATATAGCTTATCTAAATGCATGCTGAATGAGTGTCATAGGACACCCTTTTGATAGTTTAAATCAACCTCTAAAAAGCTCAGCATGCACAGCTTTAAGCCCTTATCTGTCTGTTTTTTTTTAAATTACTGCTGCTGTGATATTTGCCGTTTGTATGTTTTGTCTATGCCTAGGGCTTTAGATTCTCTTTGTTTTACCTTAGACTAGATGCTTCTAGGATAGTTTGGGGGTGTGCCACCACAGACACTCATTGGGGACAATGAGTAGTTGAAGTTTGGGGGAGGCCACCCTAGGCCTAGGAACATTCCTCTCTCCCTTAGAAACATAAGCATTCTTCTTCTCCTTTGCAAAAAAATGATGAACTGAAAAAAAAAAAAATGAAAAATAGAATAAAAGAGGGGAGTCTCTCTTAGGTTGCTAAGTAATCAGTGCCAAGTGTGTGACCCACAAGTGGCATTGCATCAAAAGGCAACCAAAGGAGAGGCCCCACCTAAGTAAGAAAAAGGGAATAGGGAAGAAGAATGTATACCTAGGAGTTATAACTTTGTGGCTTAGATGTCCTATTTAAAGAGAACTCTGATCCTCAATTAACTAAGCACAAAGTTGTAACTTGTAGGGTTGTTTAGGGAAATGAGTGTTTATCCAATGTAGTGATGCCAGGGTTTAGGTTGTTCTTTAAAAGTACTACTGTTACCGTTAATACTAAGACTGGCATGACTCTAAGGAATCCTAGACACATTAAAAATAAAACTAGAAGCATGTACTGAGTCTGAGGTAAAGCTAGGCAGAATTTGAAACCTTAGGGATAGTGGCATGATATGACAAAAGCAAATAGATCAGTTGTAGGAAGTTAATAAAAGCAGATGGAGTGTTAGGCAGGCGAAGTCAGAAGAAGCTAGATAAGAGGGTAGTTTTACACTGAGAAGTGTGTCACAGGACAGCAGTGCTATAGATAGGGATATAGGAGAGTCAGTAGGTGGTTAAAGAAGGTGAAACAGCAGCCTAGGTAAGTCCTTAGTGTGCTTGAGGACAAGCAAAACCTTAAGTTTGGGGGTGTGTTAAGTCTCTGAAAGTGACTTATTTAGGACCCATTTAGCTTAAGAAGATGTACACTTTTAGGTGTTTTTGATAGCATTTAGCCTAAACCTATGCTTAAATATGAGAATGAGAAGAAGGTAGCTAAATTAGGACTTATGCACAATAGGAAAGAAAAGGGTTGAAAACCGAAGGAAAAGAATGAAAAAAACTGCATTGCGACAGCATTGCTAAAACATTGCTGAAGCCGCAATTATTCAAGTGAAAACCGTAAGTTGACTGATCTTTTTCTGTTAATTTCCGTGATTTCAGGGATTCGTTCTTTCTCCTCCATCCATTCTGATATACGACGTTGAAGATTGATGGTTCTCCTTGGCCCAAACGCACCTGCAAACTACTATAAAAGGGGGTCAAAGTCGGAGGTTCAAGCATCATCCGAAAGCGTAGAAGTCTTCTCGCAGTCCATCTTTTCTCCTGTTTTCCTTTGCCGTCTGCTGGTTTGCGAAGCTCAGCTGTTGGAATCGATAATCTGATAGGAAGGAGAGGAGATTCTTCTTCTCTCCCGATTGGATTCATCCAAGCAAGGCTGACCTTTCTCATCCTTCATTCGAGGCGACTGCAACGAGTCATTGGAGCTGTTTATTGCTTTCTGTTTTTCATTTCTACTTTACAAACTCTGTCTTGTGTTGTTTCTGTTCTAGTGGTTCAGTCAGTTCATTTCGTTGTGTTCTGTCTTGCTGTTCTTTACTTTAAGTATCTTTATTATTCATTCAAACAATCAATTAATCAAGCGCAAAGTTCAGTATTTCACAGTTTCGTTCCTTTACATTCTACTGTTTTCCTTTACTGTTGTAAGCACATTTCCCTTCGAAGCATGTCTGTTTTATCTTTTAGTTCTGTTCTCCTTATATCCATGAGTAACTAAATCACTTAGGGGCATGCTAATGACAACTCCATAGGCTAAAAAACGTGAATCAAGCATGTAGGGTAGCTCTCGAACATTGATTGTATGTAAGCTTCATCCCACGGGCAATTTCGATTGGCCATCCATTTTGTCCAAAGAACTCCTAACCTCTGGAAGGAGTAAGAGTTCAGAGTCATATTATCATGCTAGCCTTTCAAGGTAACCAGGAAACGGCCTAGGAATAGGCGTTTCCCTAGTACAAACCATATCTTTCTGCCTTAACAAGATGCTTAAGACCTTACTTTGAGTTGAGTAAACTAAAGAATCTAATGCATGGAATCGGACGATACATGAGATTGAGATAGTTTGATGCATAGAGAGTAGATCCAGTGCTTGAGAATCGTATAAAAATGCCTATAGGATAGTCATTAGTAGCCCTTAATTCGCTCATTTACACACTTTCGCTGTTATTGTAATTGCGGTAGAATTGCGGTCTCCGCAATTCCGTCTAAGTTTCCATTCTGTTTCGCTATCTTTGCATTCATTTATTAATTTCGTTTCTTTTCATTTTAGTTTAGCTTTGACTTGTTCTCGTTTATGTTACTACCCTTTACACATTCAGCAAAAATTAGACAATTAAAAACCAATTTTACCCCATCAAATCCACCCCTTCTTTCTTAACAAAACACTTCGCGAATAGCTAAAAATAAGTCTCTGTGGGAAAACGAATGAAATATACTTACTACTTGCTATAAGATCATGTATGTTTGCATGTTCTGAGTGCTCTCTCTCTCTTATTGCTTATTCTTATTAACACATTGAGCACGCAACAGTAGCCTGTGTAGGCCAGTTGCCGTTCCATCCGCTCGATTGGGACCCCTGCACGTAAGAAAAGCTTAGTAATTGTATTAGGAAAGAAAAATGGACCCTTACCCTTTTTGGCGCAGTCAGCAATTGAAGCTGCAATGACCTCGCCCACGTTGATTGTGAGGCCTCTCATGATCGCGTAGACCAGCAGCGATCTGCCTTGGTTGATGGTTGTCTCATGGGTCACTGGGGACAGCTTCCTCCTCACGAAGGAAAACCAGACAGCCGCCTTGGCTGTGAGTGTAGCACTCATCAGGGTGTGCCTCCCATTGCGCGATACTGTCCACGAGGCCTCTGGCTGGCCAATGATCCGAATTGCCTTCTCCAGGACAGCTTCTGTTGGCTCATCAACGATCCTTGCATAATCAGTGTTTTTCTGACCCTTGAGGCCATAGGCTTCGTTGATCGCCTTCGCTGAGAAGTCCACCTCGACTCCTCTGACCACAGACAGGCCATCCTCAGGATTCATCAAATTGGCGTAAAAGTCATACACCATACTAGAGTAAGCGGGATTGGGTGGCCTGCACAGCTCCTCCCAGCCGTGATTCGTGATCCCTGCGCGCAAGAATTGCGGCAGGTCAGCGAGTGCGTCGAGGAATCCCTTCTCGTGCAGCAGTTCCCTCTTCCTCAGCTCAGTGCCTCTGGACTCAGCATCAGAGGACACATACCTCACTGATTGAGGCTCATCTTCAGGGTACAGCTTGGCTTTCCCTTTGTCCTTCTGTTTGGCTGACTCAGCAGCCTCAATCTTGAGCTTCTTCAGAGACGGCTCATCACTCTCCTTCTTTGATGAAGGCTCACCCCTTGACAACCTTGGCGGCTTTCTTTTTCAATCTTGCCTTTGTTGTCATCTGCTGGAGGCAATCCCCCAGTGTCTCGTCCATTGAATCATCCCTTTGCGCAAGGCTCTCAGGGCTGGCTTCCCTCAAAGGAGAGAAGACCTCTTCTTCCTCAGCTTCCCCACTACCCTGCGTCGATTCTTGATACTCTCCATATGGAAATTCAGGGTCAGGTTGTGGGGAAGTGGGTGATGCTTCAGGGCTCTCTGCTGGTGGCGTGTGTTCAGAGCTCTGCGCTGGTGGTGATGGAGAAAGCTCAGGGCTTCGCGTTGGTGGAGATGGCGAAGAGCTCTGCTTGGCCGACTCGTGTGACAGACGGCCACTTTCTTGACTCTCCACAGAGGGAGTCTTTTTCTTGATCGCTTCTTCGGCCACAACCATGCTCCACTTGCGTTTCTTGGGTGTTCCTGCTGGTTCAGAGGGTCCAGCAGGTATCTCCGTAACCATCTTCCACTTCTTCTTGCGGACAGGCAGCTTGGGGAGTCTTTCAGTGCGCGCAGCCTCAGCATCTGCCAGGGCGAGGAGTGCTTCCCTTGCAGCAATTTCAGCGTCGTCGGCCTTCTTCTTGGACGCAGACCTTTCAGCTCTCGTTAGCACCATTGTTGAATCGTGGGAATCTGGAAAGAAGAATTGCAGATGAAGAGAGAGAGAGATTTCTGGGAGTTCAGATAATTGGGAAATCGTACGGATCAACGCGCTTCTAACGGATATAAATAATGATGGAAATCCCAACGGCTATATTCGTTGCGGATTCTGCAAATCCAGCGCAATTCTAGTGACCGTTGGAGATTTTCTGAGTTTAACTGCCAATCTTCTCTCATCTGAATCTTTGATTTGGCCCAATATCTCCTCGATTTTTTTTAGCTTGATTTTATCTCCTTGATTCCCTCTATTGATTCCCTACAAAAAGAAATAAAATCAACATCAAATTCGTAATTAAAATCACACAAAAATATACACAAACAATAACCGAAAAAAAAGAAAAAAATAAACTAAGGCATTAGCCTCGCATGGACAAGCACATGAATCACTCGTCCTCTCTCGTTCTTATTTTCATGTTTCAGTCAAGAGGAAGGCCGAGAGAGTCTTCACATCTCCTTCCTCATACTAGTGCTTCAATCTTGCACCATTAACCATGAATGGTTGCCCTTGCTGCAGGTTCTTAATCTCGATTGCACCATGAACAAACACATTAGTTATTACAAATGGACCTGACCATCTGGACTTAAGTTTGCCTGGAAATAATCTCAATCGTGAGTTAAATAATAAGACAAGCTGGCCTTTCTTAAAGTTCTTAATCCTAAGTCTACTATCATGCCAAATCTTGGTCTTTTCCTTATACATTTTAGCATTTTCATAGGACATATGTCTAAGCTCATGAAGCTCATGTAATTGCAAAGACCGCAATGTTCCCGCATCGGTCACGCAATAATTCAACTCTTTTAAGGCCCAAAATGCTTTAATTTCTAATTCGAAGGGTAAGTGACATGCTTTGCCATACACAAGTCTATAAGGAGACATACCTAGGGGTGTCTTATATGCAGTTCTATACGCCCAAAGTGCATCCTCGAGTTTAAACGACCAATCTTTTCTATTGGGTTTGACCACTTTTTCGAGTATGTTCTTAATCTCCCTATTTGAAATTTCAGCTTGTCCATTCGAATGTGGGTGATAAGGGGTGGCTACTCTATGTCTAACATTATATTTAGCCAACACTTTCTCCATAGCTCTATTAATCAAATGTGTCCCTTCATCACTAATTATGGCACGAGGTGTTCCAAACCTAGTAAAAATATGTCTATGAAGGAACTTAATGACTGTTTTGGCATCATTATTTGGACATGCTATGGCCTCTACCCACTTAGATACATAGTCTACTGCTACAAGGATGTAAAGGTTACCTGATGATGGGGGGAATGGTCCCATGAAGTCAATGCCCCACACATCAAAGAGCTCCAACTCTAGGATGTAAGTGAGAGGCATCTCATCCTTTCGACTAAGGTTACATGTTCTCTGGCAGTCATCACAGCTGTGTGCATAGTTGTGGGCATCCTTGAAGATCGTTGGCCAATAGTAGCCACTCTGGAACACCTTTGCAGCTGTTCGTTGGCCACCAAAATGTCCACCATAGGGTGCTGTATGGCAGTGCTGCAGCACAGACTTCGCCTCAGCAGCTGACACACACTTCCTGAGCAGACCATCAGCACATGTCTTATAAAGTGTGGGATCATCCCATATGAATTTCCTTGCTTCATGAAGGAACCTCTTCTTCTCTTGGCCTCCCTTGAAAGTTGGTAGTACCTGCGATGCAAGGAAGTTAGCAATGTCAGCAAACCAAGGTTCCTCATCGTTATCACGATGAGTTAATACAAAGACATGTTCATCAATAAAAGCATCAGAAATTGCGGTTTCCACAATTTTTCCGCAATTATGCTGCAATCTAGAAAGATGATCTGCAACCACATTTTCACATCCTTTCTTATCTCTAATGTCCAGATCAAACTCTTGCAGCAGCAATACCCATCTAATCAACCTAGGCTTAGCATCAGCCTTCCTCATAAGGTACTTTAGTGCAGAGTGATCTGTATACACGATTGTTCAAGTGCCTACAATGTAATTCCTAAATTTCTCACAAGCAAACACTACAGCTAGCATCTCCTTCTCAGTGGTTGTGTAGTTACATTGTGCCTCATTAAGTGTCTTACTAGCATAGTATACAGGGTGTGTTAACTTGTCAATCTTTTGTCCAAACATAACCCCTACAGCATAGTCACTAGCATCACATAACATCTCAAAGGGGAGATCCCAATTTGGCCCTACTATAATAGGTGTTGTGACTAGTGCTTCCTTAAGGGTTTTCCAGGCTAGGAAACATTCTTTAGAGAAGATGAATGGTTTGTTTAGCTCTAGAAGCTCACATAAAGGCTTGGAGATCTTAGAAAAGTCCTTAATGAACCTTCTATAGAAGTCAGCATGCCCTAAGAAACTTCTAATGGCTTTGACATTCTGAGGTTCTACCAATTTCTCTATTATTTCAATTTTGGCCCTATCGACCTCTACACTTGCTCTAGACACTCTATGACCTAAGACAATCCCTTCATCCACCATGAAATGGCACTTCTCCCAATTTAGGACTAGGTTGGTCTCCTCACACCTAGCCAGGACTTGTCCTAAGTTCTCTAGACAGTTTGTAAATGAATCCCCAAAGACTGAGAAATCATCCATGAATATCTCTATCATAGACTCATCCAAATCAGAGAAGATTGCCAACATGCACCTTTGGAATGTTGCCGGTGCATTGCATAAGCCAAAAGGCATTCTGCGAAAGGCAAAAGTTCCAAACGGGCAAGTGAAGGTAGTCTTTTCTTGGTCCTTAGGGTCTATAGTGATCTGGTTATATCCTGAATAACCGTCTAAGAAGTAGTAGTAGGCTCTACTAGCTATCCTATCTAACATCTGGTCAATGAATGGTAGACGGAAGTGGTCTTTTTTGGTTTCCTTGTTTAATTTCCTATAATCCATGCAAACTCTCCATCCTGTGATAGTCCTAGTTGGAATCAGTTCATTGTTCTCATTGACTACTGTTGCGTGCTCAATGTGTTAAAATAAATAAGCAATAAGATAGAAAGAGCACTCAGAACATGCAAGCATACATGATCTTATAGCAAGTAGTAAGTATTTTTTCATTCGTTTTCCCACAGAGATTTATTATAAGCTATTCATGAAGTGTAAAGTTAAGAAAGAAAGGGTGGATTCGATGGTGTAGAATTGGTTTTAAATTGTCTATTTCCTACTGAATATGTAGAGGGTAGTAACATGAACAAGTGCAAGTTAAAGCTAAACTCAAACGAAAAGAAACGAGACTAATAAACGAAGACAAAGATGGCTAGACAAAACTGTAACTTTAGAAGAATTGCGGAAACAGCAATTCTACCGCAATTTAATTAACAACGAAAGTGTGTAAAATGATGAATTAAGGGCTACTAACGACTATCCTATAGGCTTTTTAATACGATTCTCAAGTACTGGATCAACTCACTATGCATCAAACTATCTCATTCTCATGTATCTTCCGATTTCATGCATTAGATTCTTTAGTTTACTCATGTCCAAGTAAGGTCTTAAGCATCTTGTTAAGGCAGAAGAATATGGTTTGTACTAGGGAAACGCCTATTCCTAGGCCGTTTCCTGGCTACCTTGAAAGGCTAGCATGATAGTATGACTCTGAACTCTTACTCCTTCCAGAGGTTAGGAGTTCTTTGGACAAAATGGATGGCCAATCGAAATTGCCCGTGGGATGAAGCTCACATACAATCAATGCTTCGAGAGCTATCCTACATGCTTGGTTTACGTTTTTTAGCCTATAGTGTTGTCATTAGCATGCCCCTATGTGACTTAGTTACTCATGGATATAGGAAGAACAGAAAGAAGAGATAAAATAGACATGCTTAGAAGAGAAATGAAGACAAACAGTAAGGGAAACACAGTAACAGCAAAGCGAAGAAACTGTGAAATGGAGAATTGTACTTTGATTACTTGATTGTTTGAATGAATAAAAAGGGAAGCTTAAAGTAAATAATGTAAAGACAGACAGCAACGAAATGAAATGATCTAGCTATTAGAAGAGAAACAGCAACTAAACAGAACTGGAATTTAGAATTGAAAGACAGAAAGCAGTAAATGATGCTTGAAAGCCTCGTCGCAACCGCCTCGAATGAAGGATGAGAAAGGTCAGCCTTGCTTGGATGAATCCAATCAGGAGAGAAGAAGAATCTCCTCTCCTTCCTATCAGATTATCGATTCCAACAGCTGAGCTTCGCAAACCAGCAGACGGCAAAGGAAAACAGGAGAAAAGTTGGACTGCGAGAAGACTTCTACGCTTTCGGATGATGTTTGAACCTTCGACTTTGACCCCTATTTATAGTAATCTGCCGGTGCATTTGGGCCAAGGAGAACCATCAATCTTCAACGTCGTACTTCAGAATGGATGGAGGAGAAAGAACGAATCCCTGAAATCACGGAAATTAACAGAAAAAGATCAGTCAACTTACGGTTTTCACTTGAAACATTGCGGTGTCCGCAATGTTTCCGCAATGCCATCGCAATGCTTGTTTTTCATTCTTTTCCTTCGGTTTTCAACCCTTTTCTTTCCTATTGTACTTAAGTCCTAATTTAGCTACCTTCTTCTAATTCTCATATTTAAGCATAGGTTTAGGCTAAATGCTATCAAAAACACCTAAGAGTGAACATCTTTCTAAGATAATTAAGTCCTAAAAAGGTCACTTTTGGAGACGTAACAACTACCACAGTCATCCCCCCCTTCTTAGGTACACATTGTATAGGGCTCACCCACTGACTACTAGCTATGGGGAAGATCACACCAGCATCTAACCATTTTATTATTTCCTTTTTAACTACCTCTTTCATAAAAGGGTTCAGCCTACGTTGGTGATCTACTCGGGGTGTATGCTCTTCCTCTAATATAATCTTATGCATGCAATAAGAAGGGCTAATGCCTCTAATGTCAGCAATAGTCCATGCAATAGCCTTCCTATGTTGTTTAAGTAATAAAATCAGTTCAACCTCATGTTCTTCACTTAGTTTAGAAGAAATAATCACAGGCAAAGTATCATTACTTCCTAGATATGCATACTTGAGGTGAGTGGGTAGAGGTTTCAATTCTAAGACAGGTGGATGCTCAATGGATGGTTTTAAAGGATTCATGGATCTGTCAGTCAGGTCTTTATTTATACATACATGCTGTGTTTTATCTACAGGTATATCCATTATCTCAGAAACATTTAAATCAGTTAAATCTAATTGTACATATTCATTAGCATGCTTAGTTAATGATACATGCTCCAGCTGTTCTTCCATTAATGAATCTACAATGTCCATGCTAGCACAAGATTCAGAGTCAGAGGGGTACCTTAAGGCTTTATATACACTAAATTTCACCTCTTCATCATGAACCCTCATCGTGAGCTCACCTTTTTGGACATCTATCAGGGCCCTACCTGTGGCTAGAAAAGGTCTGCCTAGTAGGATGGGGACCTCCTTGTCTGCTTCATAATCCAGGATAATGAAATCTGCAAGGAAAATAAACTTGTCAACCTTTACAAGAATATCCTCAATCTTACCCTCAGGGTAGGCTATGGATCTGTCCGCTAGTTGTAAAGTGACAGTGGTTGGACGTGCTTCTCCTATTCCTAGCTGGCGGAATAGTGATAGGGGCATGAGGTTTATGCTGGCTCCCAGGTCACAAAGAGCTCTGCCCACGTGCTTGCCTCCTAGCTCTACAGGTAAGGTGAAGGAACCAGGATCCTTCTCCTTCTTGGGTAGCTTGTTCTGGAGTATGGCACTGCACTCCTCAGTGAGATTGACTGTTTCAAACTCACCAATTATTCTCTTGTTAGTAATAATATCCTTCAAAAACTTTACATAAGAGGGCATAGACTGTAAAACTTCTACAAAAGGAATATTAACATGCACTTGCTTAAGGATTTCTAAAAATTTGTTAAAGTGCACTTCCTGATCTTGTTTTTTCTTTAGCCTTCTAGGAAATGGAGGTGGTGGCACATATGCAGGCACTTCAGGTCGCCTCAGGATAGGTGGAGGCCTTGGGATTTCTTCTATCTCTTCTATGATTGGCTCCAACCTTGATCCTGATGTGCTTGTTGGTGGTGGACCTTGGTTTGGCAGAGACTCCAGTGGAGCACTAGACTCATTGTTCTCTACTCTCTTTGGTGTTTCTTTTGTGTTACTTACCAATGGTCTCCCACTTCTAAGTTCAATTGCTTGAACTTGCTCTTTACCATCTCTCCTTGGCACTTCAGTGTCAGCAGGTAGTCTACCTTGGGGCCTACTTTTAAGTTCGTTGGCTAGTTGCCCTATTTGGTTCTCTAGGCTCCTAAGAGTAGCTTGCTGACTCTGTAGAGTGGCATCATTCTTGGCTATGTATTCTTTGAGTAGATTTTCTACAGAAGACCCTACTGGTTGGTTGTATGGTTTCTGATACATGGATTGGTTATGTTGGGGAGTAAAACCAGGTGTTCCACTCGGTCTTGGTTGGTTAGGAGCTTGGTTAGCATTCTGTTGGCCACCCCATGAAAGGTTTGGGTGGTTCCTCCAACCAGGATTGTAAGTATTGGAATAGGGGTTGTTCCTAGGCTGCTGCTGGCTTCCAATATAGCAGACTGAGGCTGGATTCCCAGGGCAGTATTCATACAGGTGCCCTTCCCCACAGAATCCACAGATAAGTGTTTCACCTTGACTTGGCTGGGTGCCCATTGACATGGCTGTGGCGGTGTTGACACTAGTTTGGAGATTGGCTTGAGCCATTTGCTTGACTAGGTTGGTCAGGGCGCTTATTTGGCTACTCATGGCATTGAGTGCGTCCTTGTCTTGAGCTCTAGTTGGCTCAACTGGATCATCTGACCACCTACAGTGAGATGCTGAGATCTTCTCCAAGATCTCATAGGCTTCATTATAACTCTTGGACAACATGGAACCACCAGCAGATGAATTTAAGACTTGTCTAGTGCTGGGGTTGCATCCTTTGAAAAAGACCTCTATTTGGATACACCATGGGATGCCATGGTGTGGACATTTAAGAAGAAGGTCTTTGAACCTTGTCCAAGCTTCGTGAAGAGACTCATTCTCAGCTTGTTTGAACTTGATTATATCATCACGAAAGGTGGAATTCCTATCAGGTGGGAAATACTTAACTAGGAATTTTTCTGCCAAATCTGTCCAAATTGAGGACTGATCCAGAGGGTAATGAGTTTAACCACGTCTTTGCCTTGTCCCTCAATGAGTAAGGGAAGAGGTAGAGCCTCAAGGCTTCTTGGGAAACTCCAGGGATGATGAATGTATCACTGACTCCTAGGAAGTTTCTAAGATGGTTGTGGGGATCCTCATTTTCCACTCCAAAGAATTGTCCCATAGTGGACAACATTTGGAACATCACTGGCTTTAACTCGAATGAGTTGGCAGTAATTTCAGGACGGATTATGCTGGGGTTCAGCTCCCCAGGCATAGGTACTAGGTATGAGAGAATGGCACTATCCTTATCATTCGCTATTTCGATGGGATTGCGAGTGACAGGCACCGGATTTGGAACTAATCTATCCATTTCTTCTTGATAGAATTACGGAGGAATTGCGGTTCCCGCAATTATTGGAGGTATAGAGGGTTGGTCAAAGAGACGTTTCTTGGCTCTATTTCTGGCTCTAAATAGTCTCTCGGGCTCAGGATTGAACTCTAGATCACTACTTGAAGACTCATTCATAAACTAACCCAATGGTTCCTGCAAAAGAAATGAAATAGATCAGCTTCAATAGATAATAAACTTGGTGTTTCAAACTTAACAAACTTCGTTTTCACTAAACTAAATCCCCGGCAGCGGCGCCAAAAACTTGTTGCGTGCTCAATGTGTAAAATAAATAAGCAATAAGAGAGAGAGAGCACTCAGAACATGCAAGCATACATGATCTTATAGCAAGTAGTAAGTATTTTTTCATTCGTTTTCCCACAGAGATTTAGTATTAGCTACTCGTGAAGTGTATTGTTAAGAAAGAATGGGTGGATTTGATGGGGTAGAATTGGTTTGAAGTTGTCTAATTTCTAAGGAATATGTAAAGGGTAGCAACATAAACAAGTGCAAGTCAAAGATAAACTCAAATGAAAAGAGAAGAGATTAATAAACGAAGAGGAAAAGTAGTCAAGCAGAATATTTAACTTAGCAGAATTGCGGAAACAGCAATTCTACCGCAATGTTACTAACAGCGAAAGTGTGTAAAATGGAGAAACAAGGGCTACTAACGACTCCTCTATAGGCATTTTCTCACGATTCTCAAGCATTGGATCAACTCACTATGCATCAAACTCACTCAATCTCATGTATCTTCCGATTTCATGCATTAGATTCTTTAGTTTACTCATGTCCAAGTAAGGTCTTAAGCATCTTGTTAAAGCAGAAAGTTATGGTTTGTACTAGGAAAACGCCTATTCCTAGGTCGTTTTCTGGCTACCTTGAAAGGCTAGCATGAGTGTATGACTCTGAACTCTTACTCCTTCCAGAGGTTAGGAGTTCTTTGGACAAAATGGATGGCCAATCGAAATTTCCCGTGGGATGAAGCTTACATACAATCAATGCTTCGAGAGCTATCCTACATGCTTGGTTCACGTTTTTTAGCCTATAGGATTGTCATTAGCATGCCCCTATTTGACTTAGTTACTCATGGATATAGAGAGAACAGAAATAAGAGATGAAGTAGACATGCTTAGAAGAGAAATAAACTCAAAACAGCAAGGCAAAACAGTACGCAGCAAAGATAAGAGACTGTGAAATGAAGAATTGTGCTTTGATTACTTGATTGTCTGAATGAACAAAGGAAAGCTTAAAGTGAATAACATAAAGACAGAAAGCAACGAAATGAAATGAACTAGCGAACAACAAAGAAACAACAACTAAACAGTGCTGGAAATGAGAAATAAAAGACAGAAAGTAGTAAGTTGAGCATGCTCGCTTCGTCGCAGTTGCCTCGGCTGAGAGGAGGAAAGAGTAGCCTTGCTTGGATGAATCCAATCAGGAGAGAAGATGAATCTTCTCTCCTTCCTATCAGATTGTCGACTCCAACAGCTAAGCTTTCCAACCCAACAGACGGAAGAGAAAAACAGGAGAAAAGATGGAGCTGCGAAGAGACTTCTACGCTTTCGGATGATGATCAAACCCTCTACTTTGACCCCTTTTATAGTAATCTGCAGGTGCGTTTGGGCCAAGGAGAACCATCCATCCTCAACGTCGTACTTCAAAATGGATGGAGGAGAAAGAACGAATCCCTGAAATAACGGAATATAACAGAAAAAGATCAGCCAACTTACAGATTTCACTTAAAACATTGCTGTTTTAGCAATGTTTCCGCAATGTTGCCGCAATGCATAATTTCACTCTTTTAGCTTCGTTTTTCATCCCTTTTCTTTCCTTTTGTACATAAGTCTAAATTTAGTTACCTTCTTCTAATTCTCATATATAAGTATAGGTTTAAGCTAAATCCTCTCAAAAACACCTAAGAGTGCACATCTTTCTAAGCTAAATAAGTCCTAAAAAGGTCACTTTTGGAGACATAACACTAACATAAGCTAGAAAACGTGATTGTCAGTCGGCGAAATCTAACGCATGCATAGGATGAAGTAAGAACAATAAATGCATACAATTCAGAAACCAAGTTGGAATTTAAAGCATGGATTATCAAAGCATAGAAATCTAACAAATAATCCCTCAAATTATCCCAAACCGTTCACAATACCTTAGCCGTCCATGGGACGGATTGTCACCATCGCTCCAACGGAGGCCATGGAAGTCATTTCTATCCTATTACAAGTTACAAGCTCCAAAGCATGCCACAAATGGCGGAGCTAAGCTAAAAAATGGAGAAAAACCGAGAGGAAGAAGATGAAGTGCGAGATAGATTGCAAAAAGTTAAAGAATATGGCTGCAAAAATCGTCTTGCAGCCCTTTAAAATCGTCGGAGCGTCGCGACGCTGCGACCTAATTAATCCGCGTGCGCCTCGCGATGGCGTCGAGACGCTAGGCGAGCGTCTCGACGCTGGCCCGATAATTTCCTCCGCGCGCCTCCTTTGGAGCATCTCGACGCCGCAGCAGGGTCTCGACGCCAGGCAGCGTCGAGCAAGCGTCTCGACGCTTGCTCTCGGGTTTGAGCTGGTAGGCAATTTTGGTCGGATTCTTCTTGGATCAACTTGCCCTTTTCCCGATGCATTCCCGGGGCGTTAAAACACTGCTTTTAGCTCCAAAACGAGTCCAATTGACGCACGATCTCTTTTCCGCAAATCTCCTATAAACGAGATAAATAAACCAATTAAAAGCGGAATTTAGCTAGATTTAGGAAGTGAATAATAGCTCCAAAATGGAGTTATCAAGTATATGGATTTAAGATTCCAGGACTATATGATAGAACATGGAATAGTATCCCAACTCTCAGCACCCGAAAGACCGTAGCAGAACGGTGTGTCTGAAAGGAGAAATAGAACCCTGTAAGATATGGTTCGATCTATGATGAGCTATGCTCAACTGCCTAGTT
Source organism: Herpetospermum pedunculosum (assembly GCA_028017165.1). NCBI lineage: Eukaryota > Viridiplantae > Streptophyta > Magnoliopsida > Cucurbitales > Cucurbitaceae > Herpetospermum > Herpetospermum pedunculosum. The sequence goes on from CM051527.1 coordinate 36,911,313, forward strand.
CGTTTTGGGGATATGCAGTAGAGGCTGCTGTATATATTTTGAACGCAGTTCCCTCTAAGAGTGTTTCAGAAACACCTTATGAGTTATGGAGAGGGCGTAAAGTGAGTTTACGTCACTTCAGAATTTGGGGGTGTCCGGCACATGTGTTGGTGCCCAATCCAAAGAAGTTGGAACATCGTTCAAAATTATGCCTATTCGTAGGCAACCCCAAGGAAACGAAAGGTGGTCTATTTTACGATCCTCAACAAGACAAGGTGCTTGTATCGACAAACACGACGTTCTTAGAGGAAGACCACATGAGAGATCATCAACCTTCGAGCAAAATTGTTTTGACCGAACTTTCCAGGAAAGCTACAGATGAGTGAACAAGAGTTGTTGATCAGGCTGGTCCTTCTTAAAAGTTGAGAATACCTTGACGTAGTGGGAGGGATGTGAGACAACCCGACCGCTACATGGGTTTAACGGAAACTCAGGTCGTCATACCTGATGACGGCGTTGAGGATCCATTGACCTTTAAACAGGCAATGAATGACATAGACAAGGACCAGTGGCTTAAAGCCATGAACCTCGAAATGGAGTCGATGTACTTCAATTCGGTCTGGGATCTTGTAGAGCAACCTGATGGTGAAAGACCTATCGGTTGCAAGTGGATCTAAAAGAGGAAACGAGACCAAGTCGGTAAGGTACAAACCTTTAAGGCTCGACTTGTGGCAAAGAGTTATTCCCAGGGGATGTGGTGGACTATGAAGAAACCTTCTCCCATGTTGCTATGTTAAAGTCGATTAGAATACTCTTCTCCATTGCCACATTTTATGATTATGAAATTAGGCAAATGGATGTCAAGACAACCTTTCTGAATGGAAATCTTGAAGAGAGTATTTATATGCCTCAACCAGAGGGGTTCATAATTCAGTGTCAAGAGCAAAAGGTTTGCAAGCTTTAATCGATCAATTTATGGGTTGAAGCAAGCGTCTAGATCCTAGAATATAAGGTTTGATACTACGACCAAATCTTATGGATTTGAACAGAATGTTGATGAACCTTGTGTCTACAAAAAAATTCTTAGTCTTATACGTAGATGATATCCTACTCATTGGGAATGTTGTAGGATTCCTGACTGACGTTAAGCAATGGCTAGCGACCCAATTCCAAATGAAAGATTTGGGAGAGACTCAGGTTGTTCTGGGGATTCAAATCGTAAGGAATCGTAAGAACAAAACGCTAGCGCTGTTGTTACGTCTCTAAAAGTGCATATTTTAGGGACTTATTTGCTATAGAATGGTGTAAACTCTTAAGCGTTTTTGATAGAATTTAGTCTAAACATGTGCTTATATATGAGAATTCATAGAATGGAACTAAATCAAGAGTTATTTGTAAAAGGAACAAGAAAGGATAAAAAACGAAGCTAAAAGAGTTCAAATTCTGTATTGCAGGAACATTGCGAAAACATTGCTGTCTCCGCAATGTTTAAGTTAAAATTGTTAAGTTGTCTAACCGTCCGCCGTTTTGTTGCGATCTTTCAGGCGCCCAATTTCCCTCATGCTGCCACGTGGAAGGTCGTCGTTCAGAATGGATGGTTCTCCTTGGCTGAAGCATACCTGCAAAACATTATAAAAGGAGGTCAAAGGGGAACGAGAACAACAAGCTTGGAAGCGTAGAATTCCCATCTCAACGCAGTTTCTCTCTATTTTCTCTTCCGTTTGTTGGCGTGAAGGAATCAGCTGTTGGAATCGATAATCTGAGAGGAAGAAGAGGAGATCCTTCTTCTCTTCTGATTGGATTCATCCCCAAACAAAGCTCACCTTCTCCCTTCATCCGAGGCGCTTGCGGAGAGGAGTTCACGCACACTTTACACTACTTTTTACTGTGTTCTGTCGTTCCTTTTTGTTTCTATGGCTGCCATTTACTTCTGTTTGCTACATTGATTCAATTCGTTTCCATTTGCTTAGTCGATTCTGCTTTATAGTCGTTGCACATTAAGTTTGAATCTTATTGAATAGAGGGATCATTTACCCACGTTGCAAGTTTCTTTATCGCTTTCTATTTCTTTCTTTACTTTCATTCTACTGTCAATTATGCTTAATCGACCTAATCTTTCCAATCCATCATCATCCATGAGTAACTAAACCACATAAGGGTCTGCTAATGATGAATCTATAGGTAGAAATACGTGAATTCAGCATGTAGGATAGCTTCGCAGGCATTGAATGTATGTGTACTTCATCACACGGACAATTTCGATTGGCCATCCATTTTGTCTAAAGAACTCCTAACCTCCGAAAGGAGTAAGAGTTCAGAGTCGTCCATTCATGCTAGCCTTTTATGGTAGCCAGAAAACGACCTAGGAATAGGCGTTTTCCTAGCACAATTCATTAACTTGCTTATATAAATAGATGCTTAAGTCTTACTTGGACATGAGTGAACTAAAGGATCTAATGCATGAAATCGAGAGATACAGGAGAATGAGTTAATTTGATGCATGATAAGTTGATCTACTGCTGAAGAATCGTATGAAAAAGCCTATAGAGGAGTCGTTAGTTGCCCTTGTTTCCACACTTCACCCTTAAAACGTTGTTAGTTCAATTGCTAGAAAATTGCTGTCTGCGCAATTTTCTTAGTTCTACTTTTGCCTTAGCCAATTTTTTCAGTTTTCTGTTTTGCGATTTTATTGCTAGATAATTGCTTTCTTCGCAATTCTTTTTCTTCTACATTCAAGTTAACCTCGTTACTCGTCTTTGTTTATGCTTGCATATCTCGCACGTTCTTCATTAGTTAGACACATTACTCTCCAATTCACCTCATTTACACCACCCTTTCTAATTTAACATCTCACTTCGTTAGTAACTAAGAATAAATCTCTGTGGGAAATCGAATGAAAAAATACTTATTACTTGCTACAAGATCATGTATGCTTGCATGTTCTGAGTGCTCTCACATTGCATCTTTATTTAAACACTGAGCACGCAACAAGTTTTTGGCGCCGCTGCCGGGGATTTTGTTTAGTAAACACGAAGTTTGTTAAGTGAGAAACACAAAACTTAATATCTATTGGAGCTCATCTATTCTCATTTCTTTTACAGGTACCATCGGGTTAGTTTATGAATCAGCATTCAAGTAGCGATCTAGAGTTCAATCCTGAGCCTGAAAGATTACTTAGGGCCAGAAACAAAGCTAAGAAACGCCTCTTTAAACAATCCCCAATAACTCAAAACATTGCTGACTCCGCGGAGTCATCGCAATTCCATCAAATCAAAATGGATAGACCAGTCCCAAACCAAGCACCTACCATTCGCAACCCCATCGAAATTGCGAATGATAAGGATAGTGCCATCCTCTCATACTTAGTTCCCATGCCTGGGGAGCTTAACCCAAGCATTATACGCGCTGAGATTACTGCCAACTCATTCGAGTTAAAGTCAGTAATGTTCCAAATGCTGTCCACTGTGGGACAATTCTTTGGAGTGGAAAACGAAGATCCCCACAATCATCTGAGAAATTTCCTAGGAGTTAGTGATACTTTCCTCATCCCTGGAGTTTTCCAAGAAGCCTTACGACTTTATCTTTTTCCCTACTCATTAAGAGACAAAGCCAAGACGTGGTTAAATTCCTTACCCTCTGGATCAATTGTCAATTGGATAGATCTGGCTGAGAAATTCCTAGTCAAATACTTCCCACCTGATAGGAATTCCAACTTTCGTGATGATATCATTAAATTCAAACAAGCCAAAAACGAATCCCTTCACGAAGCTTGGACAAGGTTCAAGGACCTTTTGCTTAAATGTCCACACCATGGCATTCCATGGTGTATCCAAATAGAAGTGTTCTTTAAAGGATGCAACCCCAGCACAAGGCAAGTGCTGAATTCTTCAGCTGGTGGTTCCATGCTTTCTAAGAGCTACAATGAAGCCTACGAGATTTTGGAGAAAATCTCGACTTCTCATTGTAGATGGTCAGACGATCCTGTAGAGCCTAGGAGAGCGCAAGACAAGGATGCACTTAGTGCAATGAGTAGCCAAATTAATGCCCTGACCAATCTAATAAAACAAATGGGTCAAACCAATCTCCAACCTAGTGTCAACACCGCAGCAGCCATTTCAATGGGCGCACCAACTAGTCAAGGTGAGACACTAATCTGTGGGTTCTGTGGGGAAGGGCACTTGTATGATTTCTGCCCTGTGAATCCAGCCTCAGCCTGCTATGTTGGAAGTCAACAACAGTCTAGGAACAACCCCTATTCTAACACCTACAATCCTGGTTGGAGGAACCACCCAAATCTCTCTTGGGGTGGGCAACAAAACACTAACCAAGCACCAAACCAACCAAGACCGAGTGGAACACCTGGTTTCACTCAACAAAATAACCAATCTATGTACCAAAAGCCATATAACCAACCAATAGGGTCATCAGTACAAAATTTGCTTAAGAAGTACATTGCAAAAAATGATGCAACCCTACAAAGTCAGCAAGCCACCCTTAGGAGCTTAGAAAACCAAATAGGGCAGTTAGCAAATGAACTGAAAAATAGGCCCCAAGGTAGATTGCCTGCAGACACTGAAGTGCCAAGAAGGGATGGAAAAGAGCAAGTTCAAGCAATTGAACTTCGTAGTGGAAGACCATTGGTGAGCAACAATAGAGAAGCACCAAAGCGAGTAGAGAATGAAGAGTCTAGTGCTCCACTGGATTCTCTGCCAGACCATGATCAACCACCAACGAGCACAACAAGGGTGAGGCTGGAACCTATCATAGAGGAACCAGAAGAAATTCCAAGGGCTCCACCTGTCATTAGGCGACCTGAATTGCCTACATATGTGCCACCACCTCCATTCCCTAGAAGGCTGAGGAAAAAACAAGAACAGGAAGTGCACTTTAATAAGTTTTTAGAAATTTTAAAACAAGTGCATGTGAATATCCCATTTGTCGAAGTTTTGCAATCTATGCCTTCTTATGTTAAATTTTTGAAAGATATAATTACTAACAAGAAAATTATTGGTGAATTTGAAACAGTGAATCTCACCGAGGAGTGCAGTGCTATACTCCAAAACAAACTACCAAAGAAGGAGAAGGATCCTGGTTCCTTCACCTTACCAGTCGAGTTGGGAGGCAAGCACGTGGGCAGAGCTCTGTGTGATCTGGGAGCCAGCATCAATCTCATGCCCTTATCACTATTCCGTCAGCTTGGAATAGGGGAAGTACGACCTACTACTGTCACCTTGCAGCTTGCAGACAGATCCATAGCATAGCCGGAGGGGAAAATTGAGGATATTCTTGTCAAGGTTGACAAATTCATCTTTCTTGCAGACTTCATCATTCTGGATTATGAGGCAGACAAGGAGGTACCAATCTTATTGGGCAGACCATTTCTAGCCACAGGTAGGGCTTTGATCGATGTCCAAAAAGGTGAGCTCACCATGAGAGTTCATGATGAGGAGGTTAAATTTAGTGTCTTTAAAGCTCTAAGGTATCCCTCTGATTCTGAATCTTGTGCAAGTATAGATGTAGTAGATTCACTGATGGAAGAACAACTTGAGCATGAACTCTTAATTAAGCAAGCTACTGACTATGTACAAATAGATATAACTGACTTAAACATTTCTGAAATAATGGATATACCTGTGGACAACCCTCAGCATGTTTGTATGACTAATGACTTGTCTGACAGATCCACGAATCCATTGAAACCATCAATTGAACATCCACCTCTATTGGAATTAAAACCATTGCCTGATCATCTTAAGTATGCATATCTAGGAGACCATGATACTTTGCCTGTTATTATTTCGTCCAAGTTAAGTGAACAGCATGAAATTGCGCTAATATTGCTGCTTAAGCAACATAAAAAGGCTATTGCATGGACGATTGCTGATATAAGAGGTATTAGTCCTTCCTATTGCATGCATAAGATATTGTTGGAAGAGGAACATACACCTAGAGTAGATCACCAACGTAAGTTGAACCCCTCCATGAAGGAGGTAGTTAAAAAAGAAATCATCAAATGGTTAGATGCAGGTGTAATTTTTCCCATAGCTAATAGTCAATGGGTGAGTCCAATTCAATGTGTGCCTAAGAAGGGTGGAATGACTGTAATAGTTAATGAGAGTAATGAACTAATTCCAACTAGAACTGTTACAGGATGAAGAGTCTGTATGGACTATATAAAATTAAACAAAGAAACAAAAAAAGATCATTTTCCTTTACCGTTTATAGATCAGATGTTAGATAGGATAGCCGGCCGAGCCTACTACTGTTTCTTAGATGGTTATTCTGGATATAACCAAATCACCATAGACCCTGTGGACCAGGAGAAAACAACCTTTACATGTCCCTTTGGAACATTTTCTTTTCGCAGAATGCCTTTTGCCTTATGCAATGCACCAGCAACATTCCAAAGGTGCATGCTGGCCATTTTCTCTGACTTAGATGAGTCCATGATAGAAATATTTATGGATGACTTCTCAGTCTTTGGTGATTCTTTTAATAATTGCTTAGAAAACTTAGGACAAGTCCTAGCTAGGTGTGAGGAGACCAACCTAGTCCTAAATTGGGAAAAATGCCACTTTATGGTGGAAGAAGGAATAGTCATAGGTCATAGAGTGTCTAGAGCAGGAGTAGAGGTCGATAGGGCCAAGATAGAGATAATAAAGAAGCTAGTGGAACCTTAAAATGTAAAAGCTATTAGAAGTTTCCTAGGTCATGCAGGCTTTTATAGGAGATTCATTAAAAACTTTTCAAAAATCTCTAAACCTTTGTGTGAGCTTCTAGAGCTTAACAAGCCATTTGTCTTCTCAAAAGAATGTTTCTTAGCATGGACAACACTTAAGGAAGCCTTAGTCAAAGCACCAATTATAGTAGGGCCCAATTGGGACTTACCGTTTGAAATGATGTGTGATGCTAGTGACTATGCAGTAGGGGTCATGCTAGGACAAAAAATAGATAAACTAACACATCCTGTATACTATGCAAGTAAGACTCTGAATGAAGCACAATGTAATTACACAACCACGGAGAAGGAAATGCTAGCCATAGTGTATTCTTGTGAGAAGTTTAGGAATTACATTGTAGGAACTAGAACCATTGTGTACACCGATCACTCTGCACTAAAATACTTAATGAGGAAGGCGGATGCTAAGCCTAGATTAATTAGATGGGTATTATTGTTGCAAGAGTTTGATCTAGACATTAGAGATAAAAAAGGATGTGAAAATGTAGTTGTTGCCATTTATCACGATTGCGAAGTAATTGCGAAAAAGTTGTTGAGCCAGCAATTTCTGATGCCTTTGTTGATGAGCATGTCTTTGTGTTAGCCCATCGTGATAACGATGAGGAACCGTGGTTTGCGGATATTGCTAACTTCCTTGCCTCGCAGGTACTACCAACTTTCAAAGGGGGGCAAGAAAAGAAGAGGTTTCTACATGAAGCTAGGAAGTTCATCTGGGACGATCCTACACTTTACAAGACATGTGCAGACGGATTACTGAGGAAGTGTGTATCAGCTGCTGAGGCGAAGTCAGTGTTGCAGTACTGCCATACGTCTCCCTATGGTGGACATTTTGGTGGCCAAAGGACGGCTGCAAAGGTGTTCCAAAGTGGCTACTACTGGCCCATGATAGTCAAGGATGCACACGACCATGCACACAGCTGCGATGAATGTCAACGGACAGGTAATCTCAGTAGGAAAGATGAGATGCCTCTCACCTACATCTTGGAGTTGGAACTCTTTGATGTGTGGGGCATCGACTTCATGGGACCATTCCCTCCATCTGCAGGTAATCTCTATATACTCGTAGCTGTAGATTATGTATCTAAATGGGTAGAAGGCATAGCATGTTCATCAAATGATGCCAAGACAGTCATTAAGTTTCTTAATAGGCATATTTTTACAAGGTTTGGTACACCACGTGCTATAATTAGTGATGAGGGAACTCACTTTATTAATAAAGCTATGGAAAAGGTATTAGCTAAATACAATGTTAGACATAGAGTAACAACCCCTTATCACCCACACTCAAATGGACAAGCTGAGATATCCAATAGGGAGATCAAAAACATACTTGAAAAAGTGGTCAAACCTAATAGAAAAGACTGGTCTTTTAAGTTAGACGATGCACTTTGGGCATATAGGACTGCATATAAAGCACCCTTAGGTATGTCTCCTTATAGGCTAGTGTATGGAAAAGCATGTCATCTTCCATTCGAATTAGAAATCAAAGCCTTTTGGGCCTTAAAAGAGCTGAATTATTGCGTGACCGATGCTGGAACTTTGCGGTCTCTGCAATTACATGAGTTAGATGAGCTAAGACATATGTCCTACGAAAATGCTAAAGTGTATAAGGAAAAAACTAAGATTTGGCATGATAGTAGACTTAGGATCAAGGACTTTAAAAAAGGCCAGCATGTCTTATTATTCAACTCACGGTTAAGGTTATTTCCAGGCAAACTTAAGTCTAGATGGTCAGGTCCTTTTGTTATTACTAACGTCTTTGTTCATGGTGCTATTGAGATTCAGAATCTACATCACGGGCAATCGTTCATGGTGAATGGTGCAAGGTTGAAGCATTACTACGAGGAAGGAGATGTGCAGACACTCTCGGCCTTCCTCTTATTTGAAGCTTGAGAATCAAATCGAGAGGGGATGAGTGACCACTGTGCTCATCCATCAAAAGGCCATGCCTTAGTTTTTTTTTCTTTCGTATTGTCGGTTGGTGTTGTGTGTTTATTTTTTATTTTAATTACGGATTTTTGTTTTAATTAGGTGGATTTTAATAGGAGACTTTACGAGGAGATCAAGGAGATGAATCAAGGGGAGAAGATCCACGAAGAAGATCGGGCTAAATTTAGGATTCGGTTGCTAAATCTTGCAACTCGAATCAAGAAAAATCCTAACGGCTAGGTGAATTTATTGCGGAGAAGTTGCTGAGTCCGCAACAGAAACTAGCCGTTGGAGGGCACTCAAGTACAAATAGCCGTCAGTGGATCCCTGCCCTCTACGTTTTCTCAATCCGTTGGACCTAAAAAATTTAGTCTTCTTCTTCCTCTGCATCTCCTACCTTCAGATCCTCAAAGCACGACAATGGTATCTACACGAGCAGATCCTTCCACACCTAAGAAAAAGTCGCCTGACGCAGAGGAAGCTGCGAGAGAGGCGCTGCTTTCCTTAGCAGATGCCGATGCTGCGCCGCCCTCACGGCCTCCGAAGCTGCCAGTGCGGAAAAAGAAGTGGAAGGTGGTGATTGAGATCCCTGTTGGTCCTTCTGAACCAATCGGTACACCTAAGAAACGGAAGTGGAAGGTTGCGGTGGAGGACTCACCGATCAAAGAAAAGAATCACAGCGAGGACAGTCGTGGGAGTGGCCGCCCATCATATGAGACGGCCAGGCAAAGCCCTGAACCTTCCCCATAGACGCCGGAGCCTGAAGCTCCACCTGAAGAGCACCAAGACTCGGTGCCAAGTGAAGAGTCGGCGGAGGACGATGAGGTATTCTCCCCCTTAAGGGAAGTCAGTCTTGACAGCCCTATGGAGGGGGGAAGCAGGGATTCGATGGACGAAACGTTGGGGGAATGTCTCCAGCAAATGGCCTCCAAGGCGCGCCTCAAGAAGAGGATCCCTGTGATCGTGAAAGGCAAACGGCCGAAGGCCTCCAAGCGAGCCAAGAAGAAGAAGGTGGGGAGTGAACCTTCTTTAAAGAAACTGAAAGATGAGGCTGCTGAGTCGGCCAAGGCAAAAGAGAAGGGGAAAAAGAAGATGTACCCCGAGGACGAACCTCAGGCTGCGAGGTTTGTCTCACAAGAAGCAGAGGCCAAGGGCCTCGAATTGAGGAAGAAGGAACTCCTCCACGAGCGAGGATTCCTGGATGCGTTGGCAGACCTGCCGCAATTCTTGCGCGCAGGAATTATCACCCATGGCTGGGAGGAGCTGTGTAGACCCCCAATTCCAGCCTACCCGGACATGGTGTATGACTTCTACGCCAACCTCACGCACCCTGAAGCATGTCTGTCCACAGTGAGGGGGGTAGAGGTCGACTTCTCCGCCAATGCCATCAATGAGGCCTATGCCATTAAGGGGTATCCTCATTCTGATTACGCCAAGATGGTTGACCTGCCTTCTGAGGCAGTCTTAGAAGAGGCCTTGCACACGATAGGCAAACCAGAAGCATCTTGGGCAATTTCAAGGAACGAGAAGCACACCCTGATGAGTGCAACCCTGAGAGACAAGGCGGCCGTCTGGTTCTCTTTTGTGCGCAGACGTATCTCCCCTGTGACCCACGAGACGACTATCAACCAGGGGCGATCATTGCTGCTGTATGCCATCATGCGGGGACTCACCATTGACGTTGGTGAAGTCATTGCCGCCTCCATTGCTGATTGTTCAACGAAAGGTAAGGGTCAGCTATTTTTCCCAAATACCATAACTAAATTGTGCCTTCGTGTAGGAGTGCCAATGGAGAAGAATGAGAAGCAGTTGGCTTACACGGGCCATCTGGAGCTGCCCACCCTCTTGAGGATGCGTAGGAGGGGCAACATGGAATTTGAGATGGACAGCTTGGTTGCGGCACAATCGCTGTCCATGGCCTGCCTAATGGACCTGCAGCAAAAGATGGCTCAGTGGGCTGAGTATGCACAGGCAAGGGACAAGGACGTAGCTGACCAGCTGGGATGCATATTCCCCGCCTTCCCTACGGATCTGTTGAAGCCATGGGCACCTCCTACAGCAAGGAGAGATGAGGATGAAGATGTTTGAATGTCAATCTGAATGGCATTCGAGGGAGTTTTTCTGATCCCTCTTGAAAAAAAAAAAAAAACAGCTTTTCTGTGACTTGTGACCTCTGTTATTACTCAAATCAATGGTATGTTTTAATTGTTCTTTTGTTTGTTTAGGATAGTTTTCTTTTGTTTGATGGTATCTGAGTAGTTAGTCTAGTTAGTTTTACTGTTTAGGATAGTTTTGGATGTATGAAATAGCCTGCTAGGAGCCTTGATGAATGCTAAAAATGCTCTGTAGGTTTATTGCGAATTCTTTGCGGAGTCCGCAATTTTTTGTTAGTTTTCGCATGCTATTGGATGGCTGTTGGATGGGCTGTTTCTGTTTCTATCTCGATATTTTACTGCTGTACTGACTTCATTATGTGATCTAACTGTTAAAGCATGCTGGATGAGTGTCTTAGTGATAACTCCATTTTGGAGCTATTAAATACTTCCTAATTATAGCTTAAGTCCGCGTTTAATTGGTTAATTATCTCATTTGTAGGAGAAATGCGGCAAAGAGCTCGTGCGTCCGTTGGGCCCGTTCGAGTGCTTAAAGTGGAGTTTTAATGCCCCGGGAGTGCATCGGGAAAAGGGGGACTTGATCCGTGAAGAAACGGGCCAAAACCGCCTTGGAGAGGCAAAGTTCCAGCCCCAAACCCGAGAGTCAGCGTCGAGACGCTGGCTCGACGCTGGAAAAACCCGAGAGCTAGCGTCGAGTGATAGCGTCGAGACGCTAGCTCGACGTGTTGCGTGCTCAATGTGTTAATAAAAGTAAGCAATAAGGAAGAAAGAGCACTCAGAACATGCAAGCATACATGATCTTATAGCAAGTAGTAAGTATTTTTTCATTCGTTTTCCCACAGAGATTTATTTATAAGCTACTTGTGAAGTATAAAGTTAAGAAAGAAGGGGTGAATTTGAAGGGGTAAAATTGGTTTTTAATTTCCTACTTCTTACCGAATGTCTAGAGGAATGCAACATAAACAAATGCAAGTTGAAATTAGACTCAAAAGACAAGAGACGAAACTAATAAATGAAGAAGAAAACAGCTAAACAGAATGGTAACTTAGCAGAATTGCGGGCACCGCAATGTTTCCGCAATTGTAAAAACAGTGAAAGTGTGTAAAATGGAGAATTAAGGGCTACTAACGACTATCCTATAGGCATTTTAATACGATTCCCAAGCATTGTATCAACTCTCTATGCATCAAACTCACTCTATCTCATGTATCGTCCGATTCCATGCATTAGATTCTTTAGTTTACTCAACTCAAAGTAAGGTCTTAAGCATCTTGTTAAAACAGAAGTGTTTAGTTTGTACTAGGGGAACGCCTATTCCTAGGCCGTTTCCTGGCTACCATGAAAGGCTAGCATGATTATACGACTCTGAACTCTTACTCCTTCCAGAGGTTAGGAGTTCTTTGGACAAAATGGATGGCCAATCGAAATTACCCGTGGAATGAAGCTTACATACAATCAATGGTTCGAGAGCTATCCTACATGCTTGGTTCACGTTTTTTAGCCTATAGTTATGTCATTAGCATGCCCCTAAGTGACTTAGCTACTCATGGATATGGGGTAAGTAGAAATACGAGATGAAACAGACATGATTAGAAGAGGAATGAACTGAAAACAGTAAAGGAAAGCAGTAGAATGCAGAGGCAAGAAACTGTGAAATGAAGAATGGAGATTTGATTACTTGATTGTTTGATTGGACAAAAGAAAGCTTTAAAGTAAATAACAGCAAGACAGAAAGCAACGAAATGAAGTGTTCTAGCTATTAGAAAGAGAACAACACAAAGCAGAAATGTAAACTAGGAAAAGAAAGACAGAAAGCAGTAAATGTTGCTTGGAAGCCTCGTCGCAACTGCCTCGGCTGAAGGGGATGAAAGAATAGCTTTGCTTGGATGAATCCAATCGGGAGAGAAGGTGGATCTTCTCTCCTTCCTATCAGATTGTCGATTCCAACAGCTGAGACTCTCACTCCAACAGACGGCAAAGGAAAACACGAAGAAAAATGGAGCTGCGAGAGGACTTCTACGCTTCCGGATGATGTTTGAACCTCCGACTTTGACCCCCTTTTATAGTAGTTTGCAGGTGCGTTTGGGCCAAGGAGAACCATCAATCTTCAACGTCGTATATCAGAATGGATGGAGGAGAAAGAACGAATCCCTGAAATCACGGAAATTAACAGAAAAAGATCAGTCAACTTACGGTTTTCACTTGAATAATTGCGGCTTCAGCAATGTTTTCGCAATGCTGTCGCAATGCAGTTTTTTCATTCTTTTCCTTCGGTTTTTAACCCTTTTCTTTCCTATTGTACATAAGTCCTAATTTAGCTACCTTCTTCTAATTCTCATATTTAAGCATAGGTTTAGGCTAAATGCTATCAAAAACACCTAAGAGTGAACATCTTTCTAAGCTAATTAAGTCCTAAAAAGGTCACTTTTGGAGACGTAACACACCCCCAAACTTAAGGTTTTGCTTGTCCTCAAGCAAACTAAGGACTTCCCTAGGCTGCTGTTTCTTCTTCTTTAACCACTTACTGACTCCCCTATATCCCTATCTATAGCACTGCTGTCCTGTGACACACTTCTAAGCTTAAAACTACCCTCTTATCTAGCTTCTTCTGACTTCGCCTGCCTAACACTCTATCTGTTTCCATTAACTCCCTACAACTGATCCTCTTGCTTTTGTCATATCATGCCACTATCCCTAAGGTTTCAAACTCTGCCTAGCTTTACCTCAGACTCAGTACATGCTTCTAGCTTTATTTTTAATGTGTCTAGGATTCCTTAGAGTCATGCCAGTCTTAGTATTAACGGTGACAGTAGTACTTTTAAAGAACAACCTAAACCCTGGCATCACTACATTGGATAAACACTCATCTCCCTAAACAACCCTACAAGTTACAACTTTGTGCTTAGCTAATTGAGGATCAGAGTTCTTTTTAAATAGGACATCTAAGCCACAAAGTTATAACTCCTAGGTATACATTCTTCTTCCCTATTCTTTTCCCTTTTTCTTACTTAGGTGGGGCCTCTCCTTTGGTTGCCTTTTGATGCAATGCCACTTGTGGGTCACACACTTGGCACTGATTACTTAGCAACCTAAGAGAGACCCCCCTCTTTATTCTATTTTTCATTTTTTTTTTTTTTCAGTTCATCATTTTTTGTAAAGGAGAAGAAGAATGCTTATGTTTCTAAGGGAGAGAGGAATGTTCCTAGGCCTAGGGTGGCCTCCCCCAAACTTCAACTACTCATTGTCCCCAATGAGTGTCTGAGGTGGCACACCCCCAAACTATCCTAGAAGCATCTAGTCTAAGGTAAAACAAAGAGAATCTAAAACCCTAGGCATAGATAAAACATTCAAACGGCAAATATCACAGCAGCAGGAATAAAAAAAAAACAGACAGATAAGGGCTTAAAGCTGTGCATGCTGAGCTTTTTAGAGGTTGATTTAAACTAGCAAAGGGTGTCCTATGACACTCATCCAGCATGCTTTTAGATAAGCTATATATGGTAGTCATGATAGCAGCAAAAAATGGAATTTAAACAGATCACAGCCTAGCTAAACAGACAGTCCAAAACATGCTTTCAGTAATAAAAATTGCGGGTACCGCAATTATTTCGCAATCAATCAGGGCAGATATAACAGTGATTAAGGCCCCTAAGCATGCTTTTTCCAGTCATTCGAGCTCCCTAAAAATAAAACAAAACTAACCTACCTAGTCAGCTATCATCAGACTATACTAAGCAATATTAAAAACATAAAACTAAGCAACTAAAACAGATCAAAATTTGTACTAAAAACAGCATAATTCACATGGTCTATCTGAAAGCAGAAAATTGTTTTTTTTTTTCTAAGGGAACAGCAATACTCCCTTGAGTGCAGTCAAACCAGCACTCAGATGTCGTCATCCTCATCAGGTTGTCGTGGTCGTGGGGGCACCCATGGAGTCAGGAGATTCGTGGGAAAATCAGGGAAGATGCATCCAAGTTGGTCAGCAACTTCCTTGTCCCGTGCCTGCGCGTAAGTGGCCCATTGAGCCATCCTCTTCTGCATATCCATCAGGCAAGCCATGGACAGCGACTGATCAGCAGCCAATCTATCCAATTCGAATTCCATGTTCCCCTTCCTTTTCAGCCTTAAGCCAGCAGGTAACTCCAAGTGGCCCGTGTAAGCCATCTGCTGCTCCATTCGCTCAATAGGGACTCCTGCAAGCAAACAGAGTTTAGTTATAGTATTAGGGAAAAACAATGGACCCTTACCCTTCTTGGCGCACTCAGTAATGGCAGCAACAATGACTTCTCCCACGTTGATCGTGAGACCTCTCATTATCGCATATACCAGCAGCGATCTGCTCTGGTTGATGGTGGTCTCATGAGTCACTAGGGACAGTTTCCTTCTCACGAAAGAAAACCAAACAGCCGCCTTAGCTGTGAGGTTGGCACTCATGAGAGTGTGCCTCCCATTGCGTGACACGGTCCAGGATGCCTCAGGCTGGCCAATGGTCCGAATGGCCTCTTCCAGAACTGCCTCAGTAGGCTCATCAACAATCCGTGCATAAGTGGAACAATCCGTGCATAATCTGTATGTGTTTGGCCCTTGAGACCATAGGCTTCGTTGATGGCCTTGGCTGAGAAATCCACTTCTACCCCTCTGACCACAGACAGGCCATCCTCAGGACTGAGCACATTGGCGTAGAAATCATACACCATGTTCGTGTAGGCTGGATTAGGCGGTCTGCAAAATTCCTCCCAGCCGTGGTTTATAACTCCTGCGCGCAAGAACTGCGGCAGGTCAGCAGGTCGGTCGAGGAAGCCCTTCTCGTGCAGCAACTCCCTCTTCCTCAATTCAATGCCTCTGGATTCAGCGTCAGAGGACACATACCTCACCGATTGAGGCTCATCTTCAGGGTAGAGCTTGGCCTTCCCTTTGTCTGTTGGTTTGGCTGACTCCGCAGCCTCAACCTTAATTTTCTTGAGCGATGGCTCCGTGCTTTCCTTCTCTGATGAAGGTGCTCTCTTGACCTTCTTCTTCTTCAGCTTCTTGGATCGCTTGGCCTTGAGAATCTTGGCCTTCTTCTTCTTCTTGAGCTTGGCCTTGACGGTAATCTGCTGGAGGCACGCCCCCAATGTCTCTTCCATTGAGTCAGTCTTCTGTTCAAGACTCTCCGGGCTGTCTTCCCTCATAGGAGAGAAGACCTCGTCTTCCTCAGCATCTCCACTGCCCTGCGTTGACTCTTGGTACTCCCCATATGGGAATTCAGGATCAGGCCGTGGAGAAGTGTGAGACGGCGTGGTGCTCTGTGCTGCTGCAGGTGTCTGTGCAGAACTCAGTGGTGAAGACGGCTGCTCAGGGCTCTGCGCTGGCGGTGATGAAGAGAGCTCTGGGCTCTGCACTGGTTCAGATGGTGAAGGGCTGTGCGCAGGCGATGCAGACGGCGACGAACCCTTCTTGGTCGATTCGTGGGACGCACGATCCGTTTCTTGACTCTCCACAGAGGGAGTCTTTGCTTTGCTTGGTTCGGCGGCCATCTCGATACTCCACCGACGCTTCTTGGGTGTGCCTGCTGGTTCAGAGGGTCCAGCAGGTATCTCAGAGACAACCTTCCACTTCTTCTTGCGAATCGGCAGCTTATCCAGTCGTTCCGTTCGCGCAGCCTCAGCATCAGCCAAGGCAAGCAATGCATCTCTCGCAGCCGTTTCAGCGTCGTCAGCCCTTTTCTTGGCCGCAGATCTTTCAGCCCTTGTGAGTACCATTTTTGGATCTTGGAGATTTGGAAAGAAGAATCACAGATGAAGAGAATCGCAGCTTGCTCGAAGATCAGATGATGAGAGAGACGTACAGATCCTCGCGCCTTCCAACGGATATAAAGAAAACGGAAAAAAAAAATCCCAACGGCTATATTTTTGCGGATCCCGCAATTCCTGCGCAATCTTTAAGGCCCGTTGGAGATTTTTTTTCATTTAAATTGCAATCTTTGCTCAACCGTATCTTCGATTTGGCTCAACATCTTCTTGATTTCTTTGGCTGGATTTAATCTCCTTTATCCCCTCTCTTGATTCTCTGCAAAAATAAATAAAACAAACATTAAATACTCAATTAAAATCACACCAACATATGTACAAATGATAACCGGAAAAAGTGCAAAAAATAAACTAAGGCATTAGCCTTGACTAAACGAGCACAGTAACCACTCGTTCTCTCTCGTTCTTAATTTCATGCTTCAGTCAAGAGGAAGGCCGAGAGAGTCGTCACATCTCCTTCCTCATAGTAGTGCTTCAACCTTGCACCATTAACCATAAACGGTTGGCCTTGCTGCAAGTTCTTTATCTCTATGGCACCATGAACAAACACATTAGTAATCACAAATGGACCTGACCATCTAGACTTAAGTTTCCCTGGAAATAGTTTCAATCGTGAGTTAAACAACAAAACACGTTGACCCTTCTTAAAGTCCTTAACTCTAAGTCTACTATCGTGCAAAATCTTGGTCTTTTCCTTATACATCTTAGCATTTTCATAGGCCATATGTCTAAGCTCATCAAGCTCATGTAATTGTAAGGACCGCAATGTTCCCGCATCCTTTACGCAAAAATTCAATTCCTTCATGACCCAAAATGCTTTGTTTTCTAACTCAAGTGGTAAGTGACAAGTCTTGCCATATACCAGCCTATAAGGAGACATACCTAGGGGTGTCTTATATGCTGTCCTATAAGCCCAAAGTGCATCCTCAAGCTTAAAGGACCAGTCTTTCCTATTAGGTTTGACCACTTTTTCTAGGATGTTCTTAATCTCCCTATTTGAAATTTCAGCCTGTCCATTCGAGTGTGGGTGATAGGGGGTGGCTACTCTATGTCTAATGTTATACTTAGCCAATACTTTCTCCATAGCCTTGTTAATGAAATGTGACCCCTCATCACTAATGATGGCACGTGGTGTCCCAAACCTAGTAAAAATGTGCCTATGCAAGAAATTGGTGACTGTTTTAGCATCATTATTGGGACATGCTTTGGCCTCTACCCACTTGGATACGTAGTCTACTGCTACCAAAATGTAAAGGTTACCTGATGATGGAGGGAATGGCCCCATGAAATCAATGCCCCACACATCAAAGAGCTCCAACTCTAAGATGTAAGTGAGAGGCATTTCATCCTTGCGGCTGAGATTACCTGTCCTTTGGCATTCATCACAGCTGTGGGCATAGTTGTGGGCATCCTTGAAGATCGTTGGCCAATAGTAGCCACTCTGAAATACCTTTGCAGCTGTTCTTTGGCCACCACAGTGTCCACCATAAGGAGCTGTGTGGCAGTGCTGCAGTACAGACTTCGCCTCAGCAGCTGAAACACACTTCCTTAGCAAGCCGTCAGCACAGGTTCTATAAAGTGTGGGGTCATCCCATATGAATTTCCTTGCTTCATGAAGGAACCTCTTCTTCTCTTGTCCTCCCTTGAAAACTGGTAATACCTGTGATGCAAGGAAGTTAGCAATGTCAGCAAACCAAGGTTCCTCATCGTTATCACGATGAGCCAAAACAAAGACATGTTCATCAATAAAAGCATCAGAAATTGCGGGTTCCGCAATTTTTTCGCAATTGTGCTGCAATCGAGAAAGGTGATCCGCAACCACATTTTCACATCCTTTCTTGTCTCGAATGTCCAAATCAAATTCCTGCAGCAATAACACCCACCTAATCAACCTAGGCTTAGCATCAGCCTTCCTCATAAGATATTTCAAGGCAGAATGGTCAGTGTACACAATTGTCCTAGTGCCTACAATATAGTTCCTGAATTTCTCACAAGCAAACACTACAGCAAGCATCTCTTTCTCAGTAGTTGTGTAATTACATTGAGCCTCATTCAAGGTCTTACTAGCATAATAGACAGGGTGTGTTAGCTTGTCAATCTTCTGTCCTAACATAACCCCTACAGCATAGTCACTAGCATCACATAACATCTCAAATGGGAGATCCCAATCTGGCCCTACTATAACAGGTGCTGTGACTAGTGCTTTCTTAAGGGTTGTCCAAGCTACTACACATTCCTTAGAGAATATGAATGGCCTGTTTAGTTCTAGAAGCTCACACAGAGGCTTGGCTATCTTAGAAAAGTCCTTAATGAACCTTCTATAGAAGCCAGCATGCCCTAAGAAACTTCTAATGGCTTTGAAATTTTGTGGTTCTACCAACTTCTCTATGATTTCTATTTTCGCTCGGTCAACTTCTACACCTGCCCTCGACACTCTATGACCTAAGACAATCCCCTCATCTACCATGAAGTGACACTTTTCCCAATTAAGGACTAAGTTAGTCTCTTCACATCTAGCCAGGACTTGTCCTAGGTTCTCTAGACAGTTGGTGAATGAATCCCCAAAGACTGAGAAATCATCCATGAATATCTCTATCATGGACTCATCCAAGTCAGAAAAGATTGCCAACATGCACCTTTGGGAAGTTGCCGGTGCATTGCATAAGCCAAAAGGCATTCTGCGAAAGGCAAAAGTTCCAAAAGGGCAAGTAAAGGTAGTCTTTTCTTGGTCCTTGGGGTCTATAGTGATTTGGTTGTACCCTGAATAACCGTCTAGGAAACAGTAATAGGCTCTACCAGCTATTCTGTCTAGCATTTGGTCAATGAATGGTAGAGGGAAGTGGTCTTTTTTAGTTTCTTTATTGAGCTTCCTATAATCCATACATACTCTCCACCCCGTGACAGTCCTAGTTGGAATCAGTTCGTTGTTCTCATTGACTACCACAGTCATCCCACCCTTTTTAGGTACACACTGTATAGGGCTTACCCACTGACTACTGGCTATGGGGAAGATCACACCAGCATCTAACTATTTTATTATTTCTTTCTTTACTACCTCTTTCATAGAGGGATTCAGCCTACGTTGAT
This sequence comes from Herpetospermum pedunculosum, assembly GCA_028017165.1. Classification (NCBI taxonomy): domain Eukaryota; kingdom Viridiplantae; phylum Streptophyta; class Magnoliopsida; order Cucurbitales; family Cucurbitaceae; genus Herpetospermum; species Herpetospermum pedunculosum. Next base: position 36,930,953 of record CM051527.1, read on the forward strand.
GATCTACTCTAGGTGTGTGCTCTTCCTCTAGTATAATCTTATGCATGCAATAAGAAGGGCTAATGCCTCTAATATCAGCAATAGTCCATGCAATAGCCTTCCTATGTTGCTTAAGCAGTAATATCAGTTCAACCTCATGCTTTTCACTTAATTTAGAAGAAATGATAACATGCAGAGTTTCATTACTCCCTAAATATGCATACTTGAGGTGAGTGGGTAGTGGTTTTAGTTCTAAAACAGGTGGATGCTCAATGGATGGCTTTAAAGGATTTAATGATCTGTCAGTTAGGTCTATATTCATACATACATGTTGTGGTTTATCTACAGGCATATCCATTATTTCAGATACATTTAAGTCAGCTACATCTAATTGTACATATTCATTAGCATGCTTAGTTAATAGTACATGCTCTAATTGTTCTTCCATTAGTGAGTCAACAATATCCATGCTAGCACAAGACTCGGAATCAGAGGGGTACCTTAAGGCTTTATAAACACTAAATTTCACCTCTTCATCATGAACCCTCATAGTGAGCTCACCTTTTTGAACATCTATTAGTGCCCTACCTGTGGCTAGAAATGGTCTACCTAGCAGGATGGGGACCTCCTTGTCTGCTTCATAATCCAGGATAATGAAATCTGCAAGGAAAATAAATTTGTCAACTTTCACTAGAATATCCTCAATCTTACCTTCAGGGTATGCAATGGATCTGTCTGCTAGTTGTAAAGTGACAGTGGTTGGACGTGCTTCTCCTATTCCTAGCTGGCGGAATAGTGATAGGGGCATGAGGTTTATGCTGGCGCCCAGGTCACAAAGCGCTCTCCCCACATGCTTGCCTCCAAGTTCTACAGGTAAGGTGAAGGAACCAGGATCCTTCTCCCTCTTGGGCAACTTGTTTTGGAGTATGGCACTGCACTCCTCAGTGAGGTTTACTGTTTCAAACTCACCAATTATTTTTTTGTTAGTAATAATGTCCTTCAAAAACTTTACATATGAAGGCATAGATTGTAAAACTTCTACAAAAGGAATGTTGACATGCACTTGTTTAAGAATTTCAAGAAATTTGTTAAAGTGCACTTCCTGTTCTTGTTTCTTCTTAAGCCTTCGAGGATATGGAGGTGGTGGCACATATGCAGGCACGTCAGGTCGCCTTAGGATTGGAGGAGGCCTTGGAATTTCTTCTATCTCCTCAATAATTGGCTCTAGCCTGGCTCCTGATGTGCTTGTTGGTGGTGGACCTTGGTTTGGCAGAGACTCCAGTGGAGCACTAGACTCAGTGTTCTCTACTCTCTTTGGTGTGTCCTTTGTGTTGCTCACCAAGGGTCTACCACTTCTAAGTTCAATTGCTTGAACTTGTTCTTTACCATCTCTCCTTGGCACCTCGGTATCAGCAGGAAGTCTACCTTGGGGCCTACTCTTGAGTTCATTGGCCAATTGGCCTATTTGGTTCTCTAGGCTCCTAAGAGTAGCTTGCTGGCTTTGAAGAGTAGCATCATTCTTAGCTATGTATTCCTTGAGTAAGTTTTCTACAGAAGATCCTACAGGTTGGTTGTAAGGTTTTTGATACATTGATTGGTTATGTTGGGGAGTGAAACCAGGTGTTCCACTCGGTCTAGGCTGGTTAGTATTTTGGTTAGCATTTTGTTGGCCACCCCATGACAGGTTTGGGTGGTTTCTCCAACCAGGGTTGTAAGTTTGTGAGTAGGGGTTATTCCTAGGCTGCTGTTGGCTTCCTACATAGCAGACTGAGGATGGATTCCCAGGGCAGTATTCATATGGGTGCCCTTCCCCACAGAATCCACAGATAAGTGCCTCGCCTTGACTTGGTTGGGTGCCCATTGACATGGCTGTGGCGGTATTGGCACTGGTTTGGAGATTGGCCTGAGCCATTTGCTTAACTAGGTTGGTCAGGGCGTTTATTTGGGTGCTCATGGCGCTAAGAGCATCCTTGTCTTGAGCTCTAGTTGGCTCGACTGGATCATCTGACCACCTACAGTGAGATGTTGAGATCTTCTCCAGGATCTCATAAGCTTCGCTGTAACTCTTGGACAACATGGAACCACCAGCAGATGAATTTAGAACTTGTCTGGTGCTGGGGTTGCATCCTTTGAAAAAGACCTCTATTTGGATACACCATGGGATGCCATGGTGTGGACATTTAATGAGAAGATCTTTGAATCTTGTCCAAGCTTCGTGAAGAGACTCACTTGGAGCTTGTTTGAATTTGATGATATCATCACGAAAGGTACAATTCCTATCTGGTGGGAAATATTTGACTAGGAATTTTTCTGCTAAGTCTGTCCAATTGAGGACAGATCCAGAGGGTAATGAGTTTAACCACGTTTTGGCTTTGTCCCTCAAAGAGTAAGGGAACAGATATAGCCTCAAGGCTTCTTGGGAAACTCCAGGGATCAGGAATGTGTCACTAACTCCTAGGAAGTTTCTAAGATGGTTGTGGGGGTCCTCATTTTCTATTCCAAAGAATTGTCGCACAGTGGACAACATTTGGAACATCACTGGCTTTAACTCGAATGAGTTGGCAGTGATCTCAGGACGGATTATGCTGGGGTTCAGCTCCCCAGGCATAGGTACTAGGTAAGAAAGTATGGCGCTATCCTTATCATTCGCTATTTCGATGGGATTGCGAGTGACAGGCACCAGGTTTTGATCTCTTCTATCCATTTCTTCTTGAGGAGATTGTGGTAACCTTGCGGTTTCAGCAATTAATGGAGGTAATGAAGGTTGTTTAAAGAGGCGTTTCTTGGCTCTATTCCTAGCTCTAAGTAATCTCTCGGGCTCAGGGTTGAACTCTAGATCACTACTTGGAGGCTCATTCATAAACTAACCTAAATGGTACCTGAAAAAGAAATGAAAATGGATCAGTTTCAATGGAAAATAACTTGGTCTTTCAAACTTAACTAACTTCGTTTTCACTTAAATAAATCCCCGGCAGCGGCGCCAAAAACTTGTTGCGTGCTCAATGTGTTAATAAAAGTAAGCAATAAGGAAGAAAGAGCACTCAGAACATGCAAGCATACATGATCTTATAGCAAGTAGTAAGTATTTTTTCATTCGTTTTCCCACAGAGATTTATTTATAAGCTACTTGTGAAGTATAAAGTTAAGAAAGAAGGGGTGAATTTGAAGGGGTAAAATTGGTTTTTAATTTCCTACTTCTTACCGAATGTCTAGAGGAATGCAACATAAACAAATGCAAGTTGAAATTAGACTCAAAAGACAAGAGACGAAACTAATAAATGAAGAAGAAAACAGCTAAACAGAATGGTAACTTAGCAGAATTGCGGGCACCGCAATGTTTCCGCAATTGTAAAAACAGTGAAAGTGTGTAAAATGGAGAATTAAGGGCTACTAACGACTATCCTATAGGCATTTTAATACGATTCCCAAGCATTGTATCAACTCTCTATGCATCAAACTCACTCTATCTCATGTATCGTCCGATTCCATGCATTAGATTCTTTAGTTTACTCAACTCAAAGTAAGGTCTTAAGCATCTTGTTAAAACAGAAGTGTTTAGTTTGTACTAGGGGAACGCCTATTCCTAGGCCGTTTCCTGGCTACCATGAAAGGCTAGCATGATTATACGACTCTGAACTCTTACTCCTTCCAGAGGTTAGGAGTTCTTTGGACAAAATGGATGGCCAATCGAAATTACCCGTGGAATGAAGCTTACATACAATCAATGGTTCGAGAGCTATCCTACATGCTTGGTTCACGTTTTTTAGCCTATAGTTCTGTCATTAGCATGCCCCTAAGTGACTTAGCTACTCATGGATATGGGGTAAGTAGAAATACGAGATGAAACAGACATGATTAGAAGAGGAATGAACTGAAAACAGTAAAGGAAAGCAGTAGAATGCAGAGGCAAGAAACTGTGAAATGAAGAATGGAGATTTGATTACTTGATTGTTTGATTGGACAAAAGAAAGCTTTAAAGTAAATAACAGCAAGACAGAAAGCAACGAAATGAAGTGTTCTAGCTATTAGAAAGAGAACAACACAAAGCATAAATGTAAACTAGGAAAAGAAAGACAGAAAGCAGTAAATGTTGCTTGGAAGCCTCGTCGCAACTGCCTCGGCTGAAGGGGATGAAAGAATAGCTTTGCTTGGATGAATCCAATCGGGAGAGAAGGTGGATCTTCTCTCCTTCCTATCAGATTGTCGATTCCAACAGCTGAGACTCTCACTCCAACAGACGGCAAAGAAAAACACGAAGAAAAATGGAGCTGCGAGAGGACTTCTAGGCTTCCGGATGATGTTTGAACCTCCGACTTTGACCCCCTTTTATAGTAGTTTGCAGGTGCGTTTGGGCCAAGGAGAACCATCAATCTTCAACGTCGTATATCAGAAAGGATGGAGGAGAAAGAACGAATCCCTGAAATCACGGAAATTAACAGAAAAAGATCAGTCAACTTACGGTTTTCACTTGAATAATTGCGGCTTCAGCAATGTTTTCGCAATGCTGTCGCAATGCAGTTTTTTCATTCTTTTCCTTCGGTTTTTAACCCTTTTCTTTCCTATTGTACATAAGTCCTAATTTAGCTACCTTCTTCTAATTCTCATATTTAAGCATAGGTTTAGGCTAAATGCTATCAAAAACACCTAAGAGTGAACATCTTTCTAAGCTAATTAAGTCCTAAAAAGGTCACTTTTGGAGACGTAACACGACGCTGCCTGGCGTCGAGACTCTGCTTGGCGTCGAGACGCTTCAGAGGAGGCGCGCGCAGGAAAATCATCAGGGCAGCGTCGCGACGCCATCGAAGGTGCGCGCGGAAAACTTAGGGCACAGCGTCGAGACGCTGGCCTAGCGTCTCGACGCTACGACGATTGCAGAAGTTAAATGACGATTTTTCTGCACATTTTTGGACATTTTCTTCACCACCATTTTTAGAGCTTTTCATCTTCTTCTTCCTCTAGATTTCTCTATTTTCCTTTGAGCTCCGCCATTGTTGGCATGCGAGTGAGCTCCCCTTTCTTTGTAATACGTTGATGACGCCTTCCATGGCCGTGGTTGGAGCGGATTTGACAAACCGCGCCATGAGCGGCTAAGGTAAGGGTGAACGGTTTGGGAATAGTTTAGGGAATTTTTGTTAACAATTTTGGTTCTGATAATTACGCTTTGATTATGCATATTGGGTTCTGTTTATTTGCATTTATCTATCTTGCTTAATCCAACGCGCATGTTAGATTTCGACGATTGACACTCGAGTCATCTTGCATGTTGTGTATGTTAAAGAGTAGCGATGTCGTGCCTCTCACTGCTCGACTAAGTAACACAGGTAGATAAAACTAAATCGGAGTATCGAGTCGTGTATGATAATTGTTGATTGCATACGGCGTTTGCGGGAAATCTACTAGCAATTAGAATTCACGCTTGAATGTTCGTCGCGGTTAGCTAGTGACTGTCTAGATTTATCTTAGGGCTGATCACCTTAAGGTAAGTTTGGATAACGTATAATTGGAACTGTGTGGTCTAATTAAAATCCATGGAGTCGGCTACTTTGGGGCTTCTCTGGTAGTCGTCCGCGTGTATAATAAACTGAATACCATGAATTTTGCATTAAATGATGAACCGAAATTGTCTAGCAATTAATCCCGAAACTCCCAAACCGTGCACGCGTTTTCTACTTGTTATTCTTTCTCCCGTTAGCGTTTTATTATTTTTCCTTGCATGCTAAAAATCCCCCCGTTACCAAATCAATCAATTAATTAAATCCCAATTTTAATAGTGATTTTGATCGTTCCTACTCCTTGGATCGACCCTGTTACCACTGGCTGCAAAGCCTTGGTTATAGGCTTTATAAATCGTATTTTGGCAAGCCTCGACAGCTTGAGATTAAGTGGATTTTCAAAAATCCGCGCACCACTTAGTACACCTTTGATAGTTTAAATTATCTTCCTTTAGTGCTCAGCATGAACCTCTATAAGACCTTAACATGCTGTTTTTACACAGTTTCTGCATCCGAGTTATCTGCTTTAGGGAGGTCGTTTTTATGCCTAGGAATTTTAAGTTCTGCTTGTTTTGCCCTAGACTAGATGCTTCTAGGACAAGTTTGGGGGTGTGCCACCTCAGACGCTCATTGGGGACAATGAGAAGTTTAAGTTTGGGGGAGGCAACGTCTAGGCCTAGAAACATTCCTCTCTCCCTCTTTAAACTTAAGCATTCTTCTTCTTTGAAAAAAAAATATGATGAAAAGAAAAAAAAATGAAAAGCAAAAGAATAAAGAGTAGTGTCTCTCTTGAGGTTACTGAGTAATCAGGGCCATTTGTGTAACCCACAAGTGGCACTGCATCAAAAGGCAAACCAAAAGGAGAGACTCTACTAGGAAAAGGAAAAAAGGAAAAAGAAGAAACAAGGAAGAAGGGTGTATGCCTGCGAGTCATAGCTTATGTGCTTAGGTGTCCTTTATGAATGAACTCTGATCCTCAGTTGCTAAGCACAGGGCTGTAGCTTGTAGGTTTGTTAAGGGAGATGAGTGTATATCCAATGTAGTGATGCCAGGGTTTAGGTTGTTCTATGAATGTACTATTGTTACTTGTGTGTACTAAGACTGACCTGACTCTATGGAATCCTAGGTGGCTTAAAAGAAAGACATTAGAAGCATGTACTGAGTCTCGGGTGAAACGAGGTAGAATTTGAAACCTTAGGGATAGTTGCACAATGAATCTAATGACCAAAGCAGATAGATTAGTTGTAGGAAATTTATAAAAGCAGTAGGTTTACAAGGCAAGAGAAATCAGAATAAGCAGTAGGTTTAGTTTGAACTTAGAAGAGTGTCACAGGACAGCCATGCCTTAGATAGTGAACTTAGGGGAGTCAGCAAGTAGTTAGATAGAGTGATAACAGCCTAAATAAGCCCTTATATTGCTCGAGGACGAGCAATAACTTAAGTTTGGGGGTGTGTTACGTCTCCAAAAGTGCATATTTTAGGAACTTATTTGCTATAGAATGGTGTAAACTCTTAAGCGTTTTTGATAGAATTTAGTCTAAACATGTGCTTATATATGAGAATTCATAGAATGGAACTAAATCAAGAGTTATTTGTCAAAGGAACAAGAAAGGATAAAAAATGAAGCTAAAAGAGTTCAAATTCTGTATTGCAGGAACATTGCGAAAACATTGCTGTCTCCGCAATGTTTAAGTTAAAATTGTTAAGTTGTCTAACCGTCCGCCGTTTTGGTGCGATCTTTCAGGCGCCCAATTTCCCTCATGCTGCCACGTGGAAGGTCGTCGTTCAGAATGGATGGTTCTCCTTGGCTGAAGCATACCTGCAAAACACTATAAAAGGAGGTCAAAGGAGAAGGAGAACAACAAGCTTGGAAGCGTAGAATTCCCATCTCAACGCAGTTTCTCTCTATTTTCTCTTCCGTTTGTTGGCGTGAAGGAATTAGCTGTTGGAATCGATAATCTGAGAGGAAGAAGAGGAGATCCTTCTTCTCTTCTGATTGGATTCATCCCCAAACAAAGCTCACCTTCTCCCTTCATTCGAGGCGCTTGCGGCGAGGAGTTCACGCACACTTTACACTGCTTTTTACTGTGTTCTGTCGTTCCTTTTTGTTTCTGTTGCTGCCATTTACTTCTGTTTGCTATATTGATTCAATTCGTTTCCATTTGCTTAGTCGTTTCTGCTTTATAGTCGTTGCACATTAAGTTTGAATCTTATTGAATAGAGGGATCATTTACCCACGTTGCAAGTTTCTTTATCGCTTTCTGTTTCTTTCTTTACTTTCATTCTACTGTCAATTATGCTTAATCGACCTAATCTTTCCAATCCATCATCATCCATGAGTAACTAAACCACATAAGGGTCTGCTAATGATGAATCTATAGGTAGAAATACGTGAATTCAGCATGTAGGATAGCTTCGCACGCATTGAATGTATGTGTACTTCATCTCACGGACAATTTCGATTGGCCATCCATTTTGTCTAAAGAACTCCTAACCTCCGGAAGGAGTAAGAGTTCAGAGTCGTCCATTCATGCTAGCCTTTTATGGTAGCCAGAAAACGACCTAGGAATAGGCGTTTTCCTAGCACAATTCATTAACTTGCTTATATAAATAGATGCTTAAGTCTTACTTGGACATGAGTGAACTAAACGATCTAATGCATGAAATCGAGATATACATGAGAATGAGTAAATTTGATGCATGATAAGTTGATCTACTACTGAAGAATCGTATGAAAAAGCCTATAGAGGAGTCGTTAGTTGCCCTTGTTTCCACACTTCACCCTTAAAACGTTGTTAGTTCAATTGCTAGAAAATTGCTGTCTGCGCAATTTTCTTAGTTCTACTTTTGCCTTTGCCAATTTTTTCAGTTTTCTGTTTTGCGATTTTATTGCTAGATAATTGCTTTCTCCGCAATTCTTTTTCTTCTACATTCAAGTTAACCTCGTTACTCATCTTTGTTTATGCTTGCATATCTCGCACGTTCTTCATTAGTTAGGCACATTACTCTCCAATTCACCTCATTTACACCACCCTTTCTAATTTAACATCTCACTTCGTTAGTAACTAAGAATAAATCTCTGTGGGAAATCGAATGAAAAAATACTTATTACTTGCTACAAGATCATGTATGCTTGCATGTTCTGAGTGCTCTCACATTGCATCTTTATTTAAACACTGAGCACGCAACAGCTGTCTCAAACATCTTATATCGACAAGGTGTAGATACGATATTCGATGCAGAATTCCAAGAAGGGTTCTTTACCTTTCAGGCACGGAATTCAATTGTCAAAGGAAGAGTGTCCTAAGACGCCTCAAGAAGTTGAGGATATGAGACGAATTCCTTATGCATCAGCAGTCGGTAGTCTGATGTACGCCATGTTATGTACCCGACCCGACATATGCTATGCAGTGGGAATTGTCAGTAGGTATCAGTCCAATTCAGGATATGATCATTGGACTGCCGTTAAACACATCCTCAAGTATCTTCGGAGAATGAGGGACTATGTGCTCGTGTATGGCGCGAAGGATTTGATCCTTACAGGATACACTGACTCTGATTTTCAAACCGATTAGGATTCGAGAAAATCCACATCGGGATCAGTGTTCACTCTTAACAGAGGGGAAATAGTATGAAGGAGTATAAAGCAAGGTTGTATAGCTGACTCCACCATGGAAGCTCAGTATGTCGCGACTTGCGAAGCTGCGAAAGAGGCTGTATGGCTTAAGAAGTTCTTGACGGATTTGGAAGTTGTTCCAAATATGAATTTGCCTATCACACTTTATTGTGATAATACTAGTGTTGTGGCAAATTCCAGAGAACCAAGAAGCCATAAGCATGGAAAGCACATTGAGCGTAAATATCATCTCATCAGGGAGATAGTGTATCGAGGAGACGTGATCGTTATGCAGATCGCCTCGGAGCACAATATTGCTGATCCGTTTACAACGTCCCTCATGGCTAAAGTGTTCGAGGGGCACCTAGTGAGTCTAGAACTGTGAGTTGTATAGTAGGACAGTGGGAGAAAAGCCATGGATGTATTTGATATTCCAGTTTTTCTCATCTAGCATGTAATACTCCACTGACGTTTTAGTCCAAGTGGGAGTTTGTTGGGTTTTATGTCCTAAAACTCGTGGTTTGTAAACTGAATGTATATTCTATTTTGCAATAAATATGTTATTGAGATTTATTCAGTAAAGTTGTTATTGAATAAAGTGAATTGTGTTTACTTTTAACCTAACTCCAATAAACAAAGAACCCATGGCTATAGGTTGTATACTTGAACTTCATGTGTGGCATGATTGTGGATCAAGTTCAAGTAATAGGCAGAACGGTCTATAGTATAGGGATAAGGTTGGGTACCTTATCCTGGGGACACTATTGGACGCGACCCGCTTTACATAGTACAAACGATGTGATCCGAAATCGTTCATGTGGAGACATGCGAGTAGGGGCGTCCTATGCAATGAGTTTGCATAAGACTGAACCGCGAAACAAGTCGCTCTTTCTTTATAACTTCGTTTACTGTAAAGACCGACTTTTTCATATGATGACCTAGGTAACTCGATCTGAATTTTGAGCACGCTATGAACTCCAGTTTATTCGGGCTTATCCTTTGAATAGTATGGGTGAGAGTGGCCCGAGATCGCCGACTCAATGAGCCTACCATCTTGGGGATAAGACCGGGTAGGTAGCTGGGAACATAGTCCTGCGAGATGGAATTCACTCATACCCGCCTTGAGGGATTAGTAGAGAGGTTGTTCTCTTAAGTGCTGACTCCAGATCTTGAACTAGGGATCCCACCCTCTCATTGGCCCGAGAGGGACTTGGTATAGTGATGAGATCACATACCAATCGGTTTGGTGGTTGGACCACAAACCAATAGTTCATTAGAGGATCAATGAGACTTAACGAACAAGATGTAATTACGGGGGTAAAACGGTTATTTTGACCCAACTATAATTACGAACAACCTGTGAAGGATCGACTTACTGATGATGGTTATATCAAGAGGACGAAAATATATCTAAGGTGAGGAGAGTGCAACCCTTGGACTTTAGTGGAGTCTCTGTGGGTTAACGAATGTTGGTTAGCTTGCCTAAAGAGTTTGACCGGTTAATCTCGTATCGTTGGAGCTCATGATCTGTAGGTCCTTTAGGTTCTCCTGGCTAGCTCAGATTAAGCCGTGTAACAATATGAGAGAAAAAAGAATTTGAATTTATTCAAATTCATTTTTGGAAGAATGATGAACATATTTAAATATGATTTAAATATGTGATCGGTCTAAAACATGAATAGGGATTCATGTGTGATGATTCGGTTTAACAAACTAGGATTAGTCTTATTATTTAATTAATATTTTATATTGAATTAACTAATAATATTATTTAATTAAAATTTATTTTTTTTATTAAAATTAATTATGAATTAATTTTAAAATGACAAAATATTACAAGTGGGATTATCCAAGTCAAAGTGGATTTATCCAAGTTCAGTGGATTTATCCAAGTTGTGAAGTGGATTGTGAATCACCAACCACATGCATAAACTCATCAATTTTGGAACACTTGGTTGAAGACTAATCCATCCAATTTGAGGTGTTATGCTAAGCAAAGAGTTTGTTGCATGTAAATTGCCTATAAATTGGATGAAGTTCAAATGGTTTGAAGTTGATGAATTTTCAAAGAGTTTGAACATTTGGATGAGGGTTGATGAAGAGTTCATGTAGCTTGAGAAATTAGAAAGCTAAGTGTTAGATATTTCTCACAAAATCCTCATTTTCCCATCTTCATCTTCCAAACTTTTTCTCTTGTGAAGGAGTCCCACCACTCCGTTGCTCGGCCCGAAGATAGCGGGACTACCGGAGGTGGTTCTCGGAGAGTTCGAGAGAAGCTTTGAAGGGTTCGTGAAGAGATTCGAGCATCAGAATAGAAGTCCTTAGAACTACAAGAGGTATGTGTTTTAATTCCTTTTATTTCAAAACTTTGAGCATGTTTCTTATTTAGCTAAATTAGTGAAATTAAAGTGCCAATGATCCGACTCGCTTCCGCTGCGCTACATGTGCTCCATCACTTATAGATGTCCAAAATGTAGTTGACCATGCGTGTGAATGAAGAAGAGGTAAAGTTCAGTGTGTTCAAGGCGCTAAGGTATCCTTTTGATTTGGAAGACTGTGCTGTTATTAATGTCATTGTTACTCTAGTCGAGCATGAGCATGAAGCAGAATTGTTAAAATTGCATGTTAGTAATCATGGTCAAGTAGACTTAGAAAATTTGAATGTTTACATTGCCCGCGATGATGTTGAAAGCAACATTGACGCAATTCCGCATGCATGTATGAGAAATGTTGTTATTGATCGTGTATCTTCACCTATGCTTCCTTCTATTGAACAGCCACCCATGCTTGAACTTAAACCATTGCCTGAGCATTTGAAGTATGCATATTTAGGGGGAAATGACCTTTTCCTGTCATAATTTCGTCTACATTGAATCAAGAACATGAAAACGAGTTATTGATTTTGCTGAAACAGCATAAAAAGGCCATAGGTTGGACATTGGCTGATATTAGGGGAATTAGTCCTTCATATTGCATGCATAAAATTATGCTAGACGGAGGACACTCTCCTCGAATTGAGCATCAAAGAAGATTAAATCCATCTATGAAAGAGGTAGTAAAAAAGAAAATTATCAAATGGTTACATGCTGGAGTTATATTTCCCATTTCGAATAGTCAATGGGTCAGTCTCACTCAGTGTGTCCCAAAGAAGGGAGGAATGACTGTTGTTGTCAACAAACTGAATGAGTTGATTCCCACTCGCACAGTAACTGGTAGGGGTGTACAAAAAAACCGGAACCCACGAAACCCAACCCAACCCAACCCAACTTTTCGGGTTGGGTTGGGTTTTTTTTAAATATGGGTTGGGTTGGGTCTGTTTTTCAAAAACCCAAATTTTCGGGTCCGTTCGCGGGTTGAACCAAATTTGGCTCGGTTCAACCCGAACCGACCCGGATTGACTAAATTAAAAAAAAAAAATTATATATATATATATATATAATTACAAATTCTAGCGTTCAGTTTAACTTTCACTTTCCCAATTCGATTTTCATCGCACGCCTCTTCTCGCAGCTTTCTCACTTCCCAAACCCTCGGCCTCTCTCACTCTCTCTCGCCATTCTCTTGTCTCAACTCTCTCACTCTCTCTTGCCGTTCTCTTCTCTCAGCAGCTCTCTCACTCTCTCACTCTCTCACTCTTAAGCTCAGCAGTCGTTTCCCACCCTCTTCCGGTCGTCATTCCCTCTCACTTTCGAGCTCTCATCCGTTCGCCATCTTTGTCGAGCTTCCCCTCCGGCTGTCTCTGTCGAGCTCCCCTCCGGCCGTCTCTGTCGAGCTCCCCTCCGTTCGCCGTCTCTGTCGAGCTCCCCCTCCGTTCGTCGTCTCTGCTGAGCTCCCCCTTAGTTCGTCGTCTCTGCCGAGCTTCCCCTCCGGCTCCGGCTCCGTTCGCCATCTCTCTGCCTTGGCCCTCCGGCTCCGACCGTTGATCCATCAATCGCCGAGGTATTCCGGACAACCTATTCTCAATTTTTTTAAGTTGTAGTTCATTTTACTTTTATGTTTGATTGAATAATAATAATAAAAAAAAAAAGTTAAGAACATTTTTTCATAATTTTTTACAGAAATATTTCGAGTCTTCGACGCCGACTTGCCAAGTTATTCTGATTTCCGACAAGGTGTTCAATGTTCACTGAGGTATTCTAACTTGGCCTCTATTTTTTTTTTCATAATCAATTCATTTCAAGTTATATTGTTTTTTAACAAAAACATACAAATCTCAGATTGTGAAGTGAGAAGTTAAATTAGCGTTTAGAGAATACTCTTGAAATTTGACAGTTTCTAATATCATCAGTCTTTTTCTGGGGTCTTGGGTATCAGTTTGGACAGTTCAGATCATACCACCTTAAATCTGTTTTTTATTTTATATATAAAGGAGGAAAATAAAAGGATAATTTTATGAAAAAACTATTGAGAAAGAGTTGAGGTTATATGATCTGATCTTTCTGTGCTGATCTAAGAAGATCCCAATTTAATAAAATTGAATATCTCTTTTATGATGATCCATATTTGTTCAATGATTAGGGTTTGTATTTCTCTCATTTTTCCATGGTTGTTAATTAGATTTTGTATTTTGATTGGCATGGAGCCATAGTAGTTTATTTTATAATTGCAAGCAAATATTTTGATTGGTATGAAGCCAGAATCGTTGAATTTCTAATTGCAAGCAAATATTCTGATTGGCATGAAGCCATGATCGTTGAATTTGTAATTGCAAGCAAATATTTTGATTGGCATGAAGCCATGATCGTTGAATTTGTAATTGCAAGCCAATGTTTTGATTGGCATGAAGCCATGATCTGTTTTTTTTTCCTTAGAAATTTGTTGAGTTTAGTTTTATTTTACTTTGTATAGATGGAAAGCGGTAGTAGTGCAAGTGGTAGTGGAACTCCGGTCTCCAATAATCCAATTGATTGTCGGAGTACATGTAAACCACCCTTACCTTCGAAATCTAGTAGGAAAAGACCTTATAAACAAACTTCTACGGTATGGGATCATTTCACAAGATTGGAAAACAACAATGATAGGTGCAAGTGTAATTATTGTGATACAGAATATGCTTGTGAAACTAGCAGTTGTGGAACTAGCACATTATGGAAGCACCTAAAAAAACTATGTAAAAAGTATCCCTATGAGGAGGAAGTGAAAGGACAAACATCGCTAAGTTTTCAACCTTTGTTAGATGGAAGTGGGGGTAGTAATTTTGTGAGTTCAATATTTAGTCAACAAGCTTGTAGAGCGGCATGTGTTAAGATGATAGTAATTGATGAGTTACCATTCAAATTTGTAGAGAATGAGGGTTTTAGATTTTTTTGCAGTATTTCATGTCCAAAGTTTGACCCTCCCTCAAGAGTAACAATTGGTAGAGATGTATTGCAACTCTTTCTTGATGAGAAAAAAAAGTTGAAATCTCTCTTAGTAAAAAATTATATGAGGGTTTGTCTTAAAACTGACACATGGACTTCTCTGCAAAATATTAACTACATGGTATTCACTGCCCACTTTATTGATTCAGAATGGAGTTTGCATAAAAAAACTTGAACTTTTGTCAAGTTGCTGATCACAAAGGAGAGACTATTGGAAAGGTCATTGAGAAATTTTTATTGGAATGGGGGATTGATAAGGTTTTTTCCATCACTGTTGATAATGCAAGTTCGAATGACGTTGCTATTTCATATATTAGGAAAAGACTTGGAAGTTGGAAATCACTTATCTTAGATGGAGAATTATTACACATGAGATGTTGTGCTCACATAATAAATTTGATTGTGAATGATGGGTTGAAGGACATGCATGATTCGATTGCTAGGGTTCGTAAGGCTATAAGGTATGTTAGATCCTCCCCTAGTAGATTGACAAGATTTAAAGTTTGTGTGGAACGAGAGAAAATCGAATGCAAAGCACTTGTTTGTTTAGATGTGGCAACTAGATGGAATTCTAGTTATTTAATGCTTGATCATGCACTGAAATTTGAGAATGCTTTTAAAATTTTACAATACGAAGTGCCAGAATTTGTTGACTACTTCAAAGAGGATAAGGATAATCATGAAATTGTAAATAAATATCGAGGGCCACCAACTCCTGAGGATTGGAGAAATGTTGAAGTGTTTGTTCAGTTTTTGAAGGTGTTCTACGATGTCACTACAAAAATAAGTGGTTCTTTATATGTGACTTCTAATTCTTATTTTCATGAACTTTGGGGTATTCAAGAACTCTTAATTAGTTGGAGCATGAATTCGAGCTCTATTTTGAGTAAGATGGCTACAAATATGAAAAAAAAGTTTGACAAGTATTGGGATTCAGTTGAGAAGATCAATAAGTTGATATTTATAGTTGTCGTGCTTGATGCTCGTTACAAGTTGGATTATGTTGCCTTTTGGTTTTCGAATGTTTATGAAGAAGTTCTGATGAAAGAGATGATTGATGGTATAAAGATGTATTTGGTTCGTATGTATGCTTTTTACAAATCAGCTGATAGCGCTCATAGTACCCAAGGCCAAAGTTGTAGTGGTAGTACTGGTCATCAACCATCAGAATCAAGTGCTGCTTCCTCCAGTTCGGAAATTAGCGGTGGAACGAGCTCGAGTGGTTCATTATTAGTGTCACGGTACAAAAAAAGAAGACTAGAGGAAAGTTCTTTAGAAGTGAAGAATGACGTGGATCGTTATTTATCTGATCCTAATGAGGAACTTCATGATAATTTTGATGTTCTTGCTTGGTGGAGACTGAATAACTTTAAATACCCAATTCTATCACAAATTGCCCAAGATGTTTTGGCAGTTCCAGTGTCTACCGTTGCTTCTGAATCAACATTTAGTACAGGGGAGGATTCTTGATTCCTTTAGAAGTTCTTTGACACCTCAATCAGTGGAAGCTTTGATATGTACACAAAATTGGATTCGCGGCAAATCGCGATCGGTGTTATTAGATCTTTCCCCAGAGCTTGAAGATTTGGAGACTTGTGTTAAAATTGAGACAGGTAACGCTAACTCATTTATTGTTTATTTCTTGTCATTTACAATGTATTGTTTTCAAATGTTTAGAAATTCTCATGTTTTTCATAGACTTTAAATTTCATCAATGTCAGGCATGCTGGAATCCCCTCAGAATGACAAATTTCATGTAAGAGTAAATTATTTTTCATTAGTTTAGTTATGGTCCCTCAATTTCTTTAACTAACTATTTGTATTGTTTTTTAATTTTTCAGGACATAGCCTAATGCTCGTGATGCCGATGTCTCTCAATGTTCGATGTTCGATGTTCGATGTTCGATGTTTTGGCTTGATGCCAATTTATGGACTATTGTTTTTTGAACTTTACTTTAAATATTAAAGTACTTTTTAGTATGTTTTTTATTCGTTAGATGACTATTATTATTTTGTTTGAATGATTAAAAAGAACTTTTAATATGTATTTTTGTAGAACTTTTTAATATTTGATATTTGAGCTTGATGAAATTTTAATTATTAGTGTAATTCTAATTATATGTTGCATTTGTGTGATGTGAATAAGGTTTAGTGTAATTATATGTTGTATTTGGGATGTGAGTAAGCATTATAGTGTAATTATATGTTATATTTGTGTGATTAGAATAAACATAAGATTTTAATTAACTAAAAAATTAAATAAAAAAATCAATTTAAAAAAGATGCCAACCCGCCAACCCAACCCGAAATTTAAGGGTTGGTTTGGGTTGGGTTGGGTTGACTAGAATGTTGGGTTGGGTTGGGTTGAGAATTCTCCAACCCGAAATTTTCGGGTTGGGTTGAAAAACCCAAAAACCCAACCCAACCCAACCAATGAACACCCCTAGTAACTGGTTGGCGAGTATGCATGGACTATCGCAAATTAAACAAAGTAACTAAGAAGAACCATTTTCCGCTTCCTTTTATAGATAAAATGCTTGATAGATTAACAGGACAATCTTTTTATTGTTTTTTGGATGGATACTCCAGATATAACCAAATCACTATTGACCCATGTTACGTCTCCAAAAGTGATTATTTTAGGACTTGTTTGCTATAGAAAGATGTACACTCTTAGGTGTTTTTGGTAGGATTTAGCTTAAACTCGTGCTTATATATGAGAATTAGTAGAATGAAGCTAAATTAGGACTTATATGTAAAAGGAAAGGAAAAGAACCAAAAACAAAGTTAATAGAGTGAAAATTGCACATTGCTGAAGCATTGCGAAAACATTGCTAAAACCGCAATGTTGTAAGTGAAATCCGTAAGTTGTCTAACCAATTTCTGTTTTGTTCCGATCTTTCAGGGGCCCATTCTTTCTCCTGCTGCCACATAGAAGAACGACGTTGAGAATGGATGGTTCTCCTTGACCCAATCGTACCTGCAGAACACTATAAAAGGAGGTCAAGATGGAAGGTTGAAACACACTCGAAAGGCGTAGAATTCTCATCTCAGCGCAGTCTTTTCTTCCTGTTTTCTCATCCGGTTGTTGGCTTGAAGGTCTTAGCTATTGGAGTCGATAATCTGAGAGGAAGAAGAGAAGATTTGTCTTCTCTTCGGATTGGATTCATCTAAACAAAGCTCTCCTTCCCCCTTCAACTGAGGCGTCTGCGACGAGAAGCTCACGCACAGATTTACTTACTTTGTGTTGTTTCTGTTTCTGTTTCCTTTGTTGTCTGTTGCATTTCCCTTTCGTCAGCTACTCTATTTCATTTCGTTGCTTTCTGTTTCACTTTAGTTATTCAAAGTTGTCATTTGTTTAGTTCAAACGCTGGTTAATCAAAGCATTATTTCATCACTTCGCAAGTTCTTCACCTTCTCTGCTTACTGTCCTTGCCTTCTGTTTTGTCTTTAAATATTCTACTAAGCATGTCGTCTCCATCTATTCTTCCCATTCCATCTTCATCCATGAGTAACTAAATAACATAAGGGCATGCTAATGACAAGTCTATAGGAAGAAATACGTGAATCAAGCATGTAGGATAGCTCTCGAATGCATTGAATGTATGTAAGCTTCATCCCACGGGCAATTTCGATTGGCCATCCATTTTGTCCAAAGAACTCCTAACCTCTAGAAGGAGTAAGAGTTCAAAGTCGTACATTCATGCTAGCCTCTCAAGGTAGCCAAAAAACGACCTAGGAATAGGCGTTTTCCTAGTACAAATCACAACTTGCTGTCATAAAAAGATGCTTAAGACCTTACTTGGACATGAGTAAACTAAAGGATCTAATGCATGAAATCGGAAGATACATGAGAATGAGTTAGTTTGATGCATGATGAGTTGATCTACTGCTTGAGAATCGTGTGAATAGCCTATAGAGGAGTCGTTAGTAGCCCTTGTTTCCACACTTTACACATAATTCGCTGTCAGTAACATTGCTAAATAATTGCTGTTTCCGCAATTTCCTTAGTTAAAATTCTGCCTTAGCCATTTCTCTCTTCATTTGTTATTCTCTTCTCTTTACATTCAAGTTTATTATCTACTTGCACTTGTTTATGCTTCCATCATTTACACATTCCTTAGCAATTAGGTACTTTAAAACCAAATCAACCCCATTTAATCCACCCATTCTCACTTAACAAATCACTTCGCTAGTAACTAAGAATAAATCTCTGTGGGAAATCGAATGAAAAAATACTTATTACTTGCTACAAGATCATGTATGCTTGCATGTTCTGAGTGCTCTATCATTGCTTCTTTATTTTAAACATTGAGCACGCAACAACCCAAAAGATCAAGAAAAAATAACTTTCACATGTCTCTTTGGCACGTTTGCATTTCGCAAAATGCCCTTTGAATTATGGAATGGTCCTGAAACATTTCAGCGGTGCATGTAGGCAATTTTTTCTGATTTGGCCGAGTCAGTTGTAGAAATTTTCATGGATGATTTTTTGGTATTTGGTGACTTTTTCGAGCATTGTTTGTTGAAATTAGGAAGAATGCTGGATAGATGCGAGGATACAAATTTAGTTCTCAATTGGAAAAAATGCCACTTTATGGTAAAATAAGAGATTGTATCGGGGAATAGAGTGTCAAAAGAAGGAATTGAAGTCAACAAGGCCAAGGTAGAAGTAATCGAAAACCTTAATCCACCATTCAATGTTAAAGGGATTAAAAGTTTTTTAGGATACCTACGGTTCTATAGGAGGTTCATTCAAGATTTCTCTAAAATTTTGAAACTCTTATGTGAACTTTTAGAACTAAACCGAACGTTTATTTTCTCGAATGAATGTTTTGTTGCATGGAAAAATCTAAAGAACGCCTAAGTACACGCACCGATAGTCATAAGTCCAAATTGGGAAGCTCCTTTCGACCTGATGTGTGATGCAAGTGACTATGCGATAGGCGCAATGTTAGGGCAGAAGCTAGAAAAGATAGTCCACCCAATTTATTACGCAAGTAGGACATTGAATGAGGCTCAGTGTAATTACACCACCACGGAAAAATAAATGTTAGCAGTGGTATTCGCGTGTGAAAAGTTTAGCGCCTATCTGGTTGGAAACAAGACTACCATACACACTGATCATGTTGCCATCAAATATTTGATGAACAAAGTTGATGCTAAGCCTAGACTAATACGATGGGTCTTGTTATTGCAGGAGTTTGACTTGGAAATTAAAGATAAAAAAGTATGTGAGAACGTAATCGCTGATCATTCATCACGATTGGAGGGACCTCGCGAAGAAAATGCAGAAGCCGCATTCATGGATACATTTGCTGATGAGCAAATTCTTACCTTAACACATTTTTGATGAAAATTTAGAACCATGGTTTGCTGACATTACGAATTTCCTTGCTTCGCAGGTGATGTCAGAGTTTGATCGAGGACAAGATAGAAACAAATGCTTGAACGAGGCGAATAAGTACTTATGGGATGACCCAATTTTATATAGATGCTGCGCGGATGGGTTGCTGAGGACATGCGTCACCGCATCTGAAGCAATAACTATCCTGGAGCATTATCACTCAGCGCCATATGGGGGTCCTTTTGATGGTCAACGAACCGCCACAAAGGTATTTCAAAGTCGCTACTTTTAGCCAACTGTTTTCAAGGATGCGTATTTATTTGACAAAACCTGTAACAAATGTCAACGCACGGGAAACATACGTCGAAGAGAGGAAATGCCCTTAACTTATATTCTAGAGTTGGAATTATTCGATGTATGGGGGATAGACTTCATGGGTCCATTTCCCCCGTCGGCAGGTAATATTTACATTTTGTTAGCAGTTGACTATGTTTCCAAATGGGTAGAAGCCATAACATGTCCTCTGAATGATGCAAAGACTGTAATAAAATTTCTGAATAAGCATGTGTTTAAACGATTCGGCACACCTAGGGAAATTATTAGTGATGTGGGTACACACTTTATAAAAAAATCCATGGCTAATAAATTAGCTAAGTATAATGTCAAGCATAGGGTAGCAATACCGTAATACCGTACCCCGAATAATAATGTTTAATTTTATCTAGAGAAATAAAATGCGAAGAGGGTTGTGACAAAAACTACGAAACAAACAATAAAATAAAAGTAAGCATTGAGACAATTCAAGAGACAAGTATTTCAGGGATATGATTTCACCAATTAGATTGACATTCTAATTAATTAAAAGCCTAGATTATTCATGCGAA
Organism: Herpetospermum pedunculosum; assembly: GCA_028017165.1. NCBI lineage: Eukaryota > Viridiplantae > Streptophyta > Magnoliopsida > Cucurbitales > Cucurbitaceae > Herpetospermum > Herpetospermum pedunculosum. The sequence goes on from CM051527.1 coordinate 36,951,631, forward strand.
CTTCCAAAAATTTAGAAAGACAAAAATAACAACTGCCTCCAACGAGGACAATTGGTCTCATGCAATGAAATAAAACTAATTGTTCAATCTAGTTTTTAAAAACATGCAAGGCATTAAAACTTCTTCTTTAAAACAACTTCTAAAAGAACCCTAATCATTCTCATGTTAGAATTACCCTTAATCATGCATTCAAGATCTAGTCTAAACTACCATTTTACAAGCATAAGATTAAACGAAGAAAACATATAATCTTTGATCAGGAGATTATAAGCAATAAGCACGTAAATGCACGAAAGGAAAATAAGCAATCTATCTAGACATTCAATTTAATTAGAACATCAAAACTAACGGCTACATCAATCCCCAAGATAATAAATCTAGCTACACATGTTCAATACTAAAAACGTCTTAAGCAATAAGCACCCAACGCTCTCGAAAATATGGAAAAAAAAGGTTATATAGACAAACCTGCAGCAGCGTCGAGACCCTAGGGGAGTGTCTCGACGTTGCCCCAAAATAGCCCTAATTTCAAAATTGGAAGGCCAGCGTCGAGACGCTAGGCACAGTGTCTCGACGCTACGGACGGGTTTGACGCTAATTTGATTTCCGTAGCGTCTCGACGCTACGCTGCGGGAACTCTAGCTTAATGATGAATTTCAAGCTTCTCGACGCTATGCCCTCGAGATTTTTGGCTTGAACTCTTTGTCCGCTGACTTGGCTTCTTCAAAGTCACCCCATTTGGTTCATCTTTTGATTATAAACCTCCATTTAGCTCTAATTGCTCGATTCCTGCAACATATAAGAAAATCAACGTGAAAGTACTTGTTTACACAACAAACTAGCAATAAAAAGGCTATAGAGATAGTGCACTATGTGAGCTATCAAACACCCCCAAATTTAAGCTTTTGCTAGTCCTCGAGCAAAATAAAACAAGACCATAAAACTAATCAACAAATGCATGCATGTGACTCCAACCTCAATATTCTCGATATAGACAAACCATAATTGAAGAATAAATAAAACCATAACCTATTGATCTCCCTTAGCATCCAAAACTACAAATAAAGCTAAGCATTCATCTAAGGGTTGAGTCATGGTGACAATCAAGAGAACAAACAATCATAGGCTACTCTTTTATGAAAAAAAAAAAAACTCAAGTACCTCATTGAATTATCAAAATTGAATGCACAAGATTTAATACCTCACTCAATTTTGCTCAATACTCTCATTATTCAAGGCATGTATAAGATAGGCACTCAAACAAATGCATAAAATATTTTTACCATAAGCTTGCTAAAATATCAAATCTTCATCATCAATGAATCAAATGAATGTCACATTTCACGGGTCTCGCTTTGGTTTTAATTGGGCTTAGGTAAAGGTGGATTTATGGACATTTTAAGCTACTCAATTGGACGAATTATAGCTTATACCACATGAAACTCAAATAATTTGAAAACTTTATGAGAAGTCACTTCACTATGTTGCTTTCGTTCATTTTTTTTTCTTTTTCTTTTTCTTTTTCTTTTTTTTTAAGCAATCTTTCCTTTTATGACAGAGCCACTACAATGTTTTATGAAAAACTTCAACTCTCTCCTTTGAGTGAAATAAAGTAGCATGTGGTATACTCCTATAATCTTTAATTCAAGGTTGAAGAGTAGGAAATCAACAATATAATGGATAAAAGGCTTGTAATGCTGCAAATTTCCAACAAAAAGGTCTAAGGCTCAAAATTGGCTTTCTAAAGACAAAATCAAGGTTGGTCTTTTGAGAAAGCTAAACATGGTTTAACCTAATTGCCCTTGTGAAAATAAGACATTCACATCGAGTTCAGAGATTCCAGACATGCATATCAAAGCAAGTTCTAGAAAAAACAGTCATACATGGAAACACTCAATTTAAGAAAGTAGAGCACTGTGTAATGATAGTGCTTAATGGCTAAAAAACTCACAGACAGGCAGGGTATAATGACATTAAGCCTTATGCATTCATCAATCAATAAAGCAATGAGATACTATCTTAAAAAAAAAATCAAATAAAAGCCTAATCATGCTATCTCTCTCATGCATGAAAACTCACACCAAAGATGCATTCTTAGCTTACAAAGTAATCACAAATAACAGAAGGGAATCAAAATTAAAAAATCAACTTCTTAGATATGGTCTCATAGTTCACCAATTTCAGACCACCAAATATCAGAACACTTTATAGGCTATCCTAATCACATGCGAAACATCTCAGATCAAACTTGAAAAAACTCTTTTATTTAGCATAAACAGGGTCTTTGACATGCTAATCCCACCCCCAAATTTCAAAATATGCATTGTCCTTAATGTATACAATGAACTACAACATGCATAAAACAATAATAAAAAGAGATAGGGGAAACGAGACTGCCCTGAAATGCGCATGCTCACTGGTCCTCATCGGATGAGACATATGGTGGCATCGGAGGAGGGAATGACTGATCGGCCCCAAATGCATGCTGATAACGCAGGCACTCATACAGGTGAGTGAACTGCTCCTTGGAACGCCGATGGTGGCGCTGAACTCGTAGCGACAGGTGCTGGAGTTGCTCGTCTATAGATGTGGGAGCACGAGCTCGCTGAGGAGGAACGTGCAAATCTGGAATAGGCTCCTCAGGATCCTCATCGTTCTCATCCTGGTATCCCGCATCGGCAACTGCGTTGTCCCTTCCTCGCAGCCGCATGATGAAATTCTTCTCCATGAGCACTAGGGGATGGACCACCTCCTCATTTCCATCCCATACAACACCAGCCCGGTGACATAAGTCTGTAATCAGAGACGAGTGCCCAAGGTCGCTGGTGGTGGCACCTCGTCTAGTGTGGCGCAACGAATAATGAATGATCTTGCCCACATTCACTGAGCGACCGGTGGCAATCGCATAGAGAAGGATCGCCCTATCCTTCGTCACATCGCTTAGACGAGCGATCGGGAGCAGCTTGGCACAGATAAAACTGTGCCATACGCGGTTTGAGACAGTGAGGTCAGTGGCGCGAAATCGAAAGACCTCTCCTCGCCTGATGACCCATTGTGCACCCGACTGACATAACTCCCTAATAACTTGTTGGACGTCCAGCTGCTCTCTGGCGTAAATAGTGTAATCATCATGATCAAAATTTGGCAGAGAATAGTATCTGTTAATAGTGGCGGCGACGAACGGGATGCGACGGCCTCGTACATAGGAGCTCGAGTCTCCCTCGACCATGTTGGCATAAAACTCCCACACAATGGAGACCACAGAAGTGCACGGATGCCGCACAAATTCAGACCAACCTCGGCGGATGATATTTTCATAAAGATGAGGCTGGTGGACTTCATCGGGAGCCAGGCCCCGCTCAGGTTGGACATTCCTTTCGACCAGATATCGTTGGAAATGCCCAAAAGCATCACGACAAATAAAGCGATGAGAATCAAATGGAGTCGCCGATGAAGATGATGCTCGGGATCGTTTGGAACTCATTTTCTATTTCTGTTTTTTTTTTTTTTTTTTTCCAAGAACACCAAGAACACTTTCTCAAAATTCCAACACAACCCCCAAATTGAAATGCTCAAACACAACAAAAGTTCCAACAACTCACCCCAATGAACTCAAAATAACTCCAAACTACACTAGAGAATGTAAAAGGACAAGAAAGTGTAGAAAATACCCTTGAAGAATTCCTTGGATTGGGACGTTGAATGCTAAAAAATTTGGAGAACGTTCTTCAATCAAGCAACATACGACCACGAAACTCAAGATTTGGAGTTGTGGAGTGGAGATCGGAAGAAAATGGAAGGATTTGTGGTAAGATAGAAGAGGTTTGGCTGAAAAATGAGAGAGAGGGAGAAGAAAAAAAAAACTATAGGGTTTCAAAAGAGAGTGCCCACTGTTTTGGGAAATCTGGAATTTTAATTCCAGATTTTGTGATAGCGTCTCGACGCTAGGGCAGCGTCTCGACGCTGTCCTCTCGGTTTTTGGCGCTGCAGGAAAGTCCGTAGCGTCTAGAGGCTATGGCAGCGTCTCGACGCTGCGGCCTCGGTTCTTGAGTTTGCAGAAAATTCCAGAGCGTCGAGACGCCTGCCAAGGGTCTCAACGCTCTCCTCTCGGGTTGCGTGCTTGCAAAGGTTTTTTTTTTATTTTTTTTACCTACTAAAATAAAAATAAACACATTAAAATGAAACAACAACAACTAAAAACAATGTAAAGAACAAAAATAAAAACATAAACTAAATTGGGATGCTTCCCAACTAGCGCTTTAGTTTAACGTCTTTAGCTAGACGGGCCGATGCATCATTCAGGGTCGTCCAACTGTAAGTTCTCCAGGCGTCGTTCCTCAGTGCCACAATAGTGTTTGATTTGTTGCCCATTTACTTTGAATGACCCTCCATCAGTGGCGTGCATCTCAACTGCTCCATGTGGGAACACTTCCTTGATAGTGAATGGTCCCGACCACCTAGTCCTCAATTTATCTGGAAACATACGTAAACGAGAGTTAAAAAGAAGTACTTGTTGTCCAGGTGTACACGAGCGGTGTTGAATTCTTTGATCATGCCATCTCGCAGTGCGTTCTTTGTAAAGCTTGGCATTCGCATAAGCTTGGCCTCGAAACTCCTCCAACTCATTAAGTTGTAGCAGTCGTTCTTCTCCAGCTTTCTAAGAGTCAAAGTTCAACTTCCTGGTGGCCCAAAATGCTTTATGTTCCAATTCCACAGGTAAGTGACATGCCTTCCCAAACACCAAGGGATACGGGGATGTACCAATTGGAGTTTTGAAGGCTGTACGGTAGGCCCATAAAGCTTCATCCAATTTGATAGCCCAATCATTCCTAGAGGTGCGAACGGTCTTCTCCAAAATTTGTTTTATTTCCTTGTTAGAAACTTCAGCTAGACCGTTAGTTTGGGGATGATAAGTAGTGGAAATTTTATGTTTAACTCCATATTTAACAAGTAAAGCATTAAACAGTTTATTGCAAAAATGAGATCCCCCATCACTAATGATAGCTCGTGGAGTGCCAAACCTAGTAAAGATGTTCTTATGAAGGAACTGTAAGACAATACGAGCATCATTTTTCTTAGTGGCTGTTACGTCTCCAAAAGTGACTATTTTAGGACTTATTTACCTTAGAAAGAGGTACACTCTTAGGTGTTTTTGGTAGGATTTAGCTTGAACTAGTGCTTATATATGAGAATTAGAAGAATGAAGCTAAATTATGACATATATACAAAAGGAAAGAAAAAGAACCAAAAACCAAGTTAAAGGAATGAAAATTGTGCATTGCGGAAGCATTGCGGAAACATTGCTAAAACCGCAATGTTTTAAGTGAAATCCGTAAGTTGTCTAACCATTTTCTGTTTTGTTCCGATCTTTCAGGGATCCATTCTTTCTCCTGCAGCCACGTAGAAGTACGACGTTGAAAATGGATGGTTCTCCTTGGCCCAATCGTACCTGCAGAACACTATAAAAGAAGGTCAAGATGGAAGGTTGAAACACACTCGAACAGCGTAGACTTCCAGTTCAACGCAGCTTCTTCCACTCTTTTTCTCTCTTCCGTCTGTTGGTTTGAAAGGTTCAGCTATTGGAGTCGACAATCAGATAGGAAGGAGAGAAGATTTATCTTCTCTTCTGATTAGATTCATCCAAGCAAGGCTTCCTTTCACCCTTCAGCCGAGGCGTTCGCAACGAGAAGATCACGCACGGCTTTACTGCTTTCTGTTTTAGCTTTCCATTTCCATTCCTGTTTGTTGTCATTTCCCTTTTAGTTTGCTACTCTATTCCATTTCGTTGCTTTCTGTTTTACTTTAGTTATTCCAATTCATCATTTGTTTAGTTCAAACGATTGGTTAATCGAAGCACAATTCATCACTTTGCAAGTTCTTTACCTTCTCTGTTTATCGTTTCTGCCTTCTGTTTTGTCTTCAATAATCTATTAAGCACGTCATCTTCATCTACTTCTCCCATTCCACCTTCTTCCATGAGTAACTAAATCACATAGGGGTAAGCTAATGACAAATCTATAGGTAGAAACACGTGAATCAAGCATGTAGGATAGCTCTCGAATGCATTGAATGTATGTAAGCTTCATCCAACGGGCAATTTCGATTGGCCATCCATTTTGTCCAAAGAACGCCTAACCTCTGGAAGGAGTAAGAGTTCAGAGTCATACACTCATGCTAGCCTCTCAAGGTAGCCAGAAAACGACCTAGGAATAGGCGTTTTCCTAGTACAAACCTATACTTGTTGTTATAAAAAGATGCTTAAGACCTTACTTGGACATGAGTAAACTAAAGAATCTAATGCATGAAATCGGAAGATACATGAGAATGAGTTAGTTTGATGCATGATGAGTAGATCTAATGCTTGAGAATCGTGTGAAAAAGCCTATAGAGGAGTCGTTAGTAGCCCTTATTTCCCCACTTTACACACATTTTGCTGTTAGTAACATTGCGAAATAATTGTTGTTTCCGCAATTCCCTTAAGTTAAAATTTGCCTTAGTCATTTTTCTCTTCGGTTGATTGTTCTCTTCTTTACATTCGAGTTTATTATCTACTTGCACTTGTTTATGCTTCCATCATTTACACATTCATTAGGAATTAGGCAATTTAAAACCAAATCTACCTCATTTAATCCACCCATTCTCACTTAACAAAACACTTCGTAAGTAACTAAGAATAAATCTCTGTGGGAAATCGAATGAAAAAATACTTATTACTTGCTACAAGATCATGTATGCTTGCATGTTCTGAGTGCTCTATTCTTGCATCTTTATTTTAAACATTGAGCACGCAACAAGTTTTTGGCGCCGCTGCCGGGGATTTTGTTTAGTGAACACGAAGTTTGTTAATTTAGAAAAAAAAAACTTAATATCTATTGGAGCTAATCTTCTTTCATTTCCTTTACAGGTACTATCAAGCTAGTTTATGAAAGAGTTTCCAAACCTCAACTCGCAACAAAGAGAAACTTTGCAGGTGGAAGACGTATGTGTACGACAAAGTAAATCAATACGCTGCAAAACTTAATTGGAGGACGAGTTTGCCCACAACAGTTTGAAGAATTTTATCAGCCATGTGCTTATTGTGGGGATAATCATAACTTGGAGAATTGCCCAACCTTGAATTATCAAGAGAGGCAATATCAACAAAGCTATGACAACCATTATTCGTACATGTGTGAACATGATCAGTGGCAACTCTCAAATAATCCTTGGGAAGAGCATGTGCAAATTGCTCATTATGAAGAGTTCCCCCAACATGAAGACTATCAACATTATGCCCCAACTCCAAATGAAGAATTATCACCCGCTTTGGAGGCGTTATGGATAGAATTCATGGAAAGGAATGATGCATCCATGAGGAGAATGGATGTGCAATTAGCTCAGCTCACAAATGACTTACAAGATCTACTTGCTATAGCAAAATCACTACCACCATGCCCTCAGATGTTCGATTTTTATGATGATGAATCCTTTGTTACCTTCGAATCTGAGAAGAGTGATCCAATGGAATATCCATATGAAATGGTGGAGTTGGTGAAAGGTGAGAAAAATGAAATTGTGCTGGATGAGGCCAGATAGACTATTGCGCTGCTTGAGGAACAAAAATTTGAAATGTCTGATGTTGCAGCAAGCTTCTCCACCAATGAAAGAGTTGAGCCACCACCACCACAAATGCTCCAGCTAAAGGAGTTAGAAAGAGATGTGCACGAAAAAGAAGTCCCATCGCATCAAAGCTATGTTGTAGCAAATGTTGTAGAAACAAAACCAACGCACAGAAAGTACAAACCTTGGGATGTTATAACATGCAGTCTCTTTGAAAGAATCAACAAATTCAAGGTGTGGCAGAATGTCCGACCCCGTAAATCAAGACTTAAGTATCTTACAGGAGCAGAAGTGGTGCCTCGAAACATTGAAGAATATCCATATGAGGCAGATTGACAAGGGAGATTTCTGATCCCTAAACTCTTAAATTAGGATTTTATCATGCTTTGTTTAGATTTCGTATGTTAGGAGTAGTTTATTTTGGGAATGAAATATTTATTATGTGCCAACAATCATAGTCGTTTAGCATGAATTGATGATGCACTGTGGGCCTATAGGATTGCATATAAAACACGCTTAGGTATGTCTCCTTATAGACTTGTGTATGGAAAAGCATGTCACTTACCATTCGAATTAGAAATCAAAGCATTTTGGGCACTAAAAGAGCTGAATTATTGCGTGACCGATGCGGGAACATTGCGGTCTCTGCAATTACATGAGCTTGATGAGCTGAGACATATGTCCTATGAAAATGCCAAAATGTACAAGGAAAAAACTAAAATTTGGCATGACAGTAGACTTAGGATTAAGGACTTTAAGAAAGGCCAGCATGTCTTGTTATTTAACTCAAGGTTGAGATTATTTCCAGGCAAACATAAGTCCAGATGGTCAGGTCCTTTCGTTATAACTAATGTGTTTGTTCATGGTGCAATTGAGATTAGGAACCTGCAGCACGGGCAACCGATTATGGTCAATGGTGCACGTTTGAAGCACTACTATGAGGAAGGAGATGTGAAGACACTCTCGACCTTCCTTTTATCTGAAGCTTGAAAATAAGACCGAGAGAAGACGAGTGATTACTGTGCTCGTCCATGCGAGGCCATGCCTTAGTTTATTTTTGCTGTTTTTATTCCTTCGGTTGTTATTTTTGTATGTTTATGTGTGATTTTTATTACGAATTTGTCGTTAATTTTGTACGTTTTTATAGGGGATCAAAAGAGGAAATCAAGGAGATGAATCAAGGGAAAAGAATCGGGGAAGATATCGGGCCGAATCAAAGATGAAGTTATGAGAATCTTGGCATTTAAATCAAGAAAATCTCCAACGGCCATTTAATTGCGGTGGTTTTGCTGAAACCGCAACAGAAATAGCCGTTGGGATTCACTTGATTACAAATAGTCGTTAGAACAGCTGTGGCCCGTACGCTTCCTTCATTCATTGAACTTCAAGAAAACTATCTTCTTCTTCCTCTGCAATTCCTCTTTTCAGATTTCTCCGATTCGACCATGGTGCTTACACGGGCTGAGAGATCTGCTTCATAGAAGAAGGCGTCCGACGCTGAGGCAGCTGCGAGAGAGGCACTACTTGCCTTGGCAGATGCCGAAGCTGCGCGACCCGAACGACCTTCCAAGCTTCCTATCCGCAAGAAGAAGTGGAAGGTGGTGACTGAAATCCCTGCTGGTCCATCTGAACCAGCAGGAACGCCCAAGAAGAGAAAGTTGAAGATGGCTGTCGAAGACGCACCGATCAAGGAAAAGACTCCCACTGTGGAGAGTCAAGGGAGTGGTCGTCCAGCTTACGAGACGGCCAGACAAAGCCCCGAGCCATCTCCATCTCCACAGAGCCCTGAGCTCTCTCCACCTCCACAGAGCCTTGAGGCATCACCATCGCCGTCGCCCGAGCCTGAAATTCCAATAGAAGAACAGCAAGAATCAGCACCGGGCGACGAAACGGATGAAGAAGATGAGGTCTTCTCTCCTTTGAGGGAAGTCTGCCCCGATAGCCCAGCAAAGGGGGACGACTCAATGGATGAGACGTTGGGGGATTGCCTTCAACAGATCACCACCAGGGCACGGCTGAGGAAGGAAGCACCCAAGGTTGTCAAGGCCAAACGGCCTAAATCTTCAAAGAAATCCAAGAAGAGGAAGGTTATCTGAAGAAGCTAAAGATCGAGGCTGCTGAGTCAGCCAAGGCAAGGGAAAAGGGGAAAGCCAAGTTATACCCCGAAGATGAACCTCAATCTGTGAGGTATGTGTCTTCAGACGCCGAATCAAGGGGCACTGAACTGAGGAAGAGGGACCTACTCCACGAGAAGGGGTTCCTTGATGCATTGGCAGACCTGCCGCAATTCTTGCGCGCAAGGATCACCAACCACGGTTGGGAAGAGCTGTGTAGACCGCCCATCCCCGCCTACTCCAGCATGGTGTACGACTTCTATGCCAATCTGACGCACCCTGAGGATGGCCTGTCAACGGTGAGGGGGCTTGAGGTTGACTTTTCAGCCAAGGATATTAATGAGGCCTATGGTCTCAAGGGGCAGAAGCATACTGACTATGCAAGAATCACCGACGCACCAACTGAGGCTGTCCTGGAAGAAGCACTGCGCATCATAGGTCAGCCTGAGGCAGCTTGGACGATCTCACGCAATGGGAAGCATACTCTGATGAGTGCTACCCTCACGGCCAAGGCAGCTTTCTGGTTCTCCTTCGTGCGAAGGCGTCTGTCCCCAGTGACCCACGAAACCACCATAAATAAGGGAAGATCGCTGCTGGTATATGCGATCATGAGGGGTCTCACTATCAATGTTGGTGAGGTTATTGCAGCCTCTATCGCCGAGTGCGCGAAGAAAGGTAAGGGCCCTCTCTTCTTCCCAAACACCATTACTAAACTCTGTCTACGTGCAGATGTACCCATCGAGAGGAAGGAGAGGCAGCTGGCCTACACAGGGCATCTGGAGTTGCCCACAGCCTTGCGGATGCGACGAAAAGGGAACATGGAGTTTGAGTTGGATGGGTTGGCTGCTGCTCAATCCCTCTCTATGGCCTGCCTGATGGACTTTCAGAAGAAGATGGCGCAATGGGCTGAGTACGCTCAAGCGAGGGACAAAGATGTGGCAGATCAGTTGGGCGGCATCTTCCCTGCCTTCCCCACTGATCTACTGAAGCCATGGACCCCTCCAAGAGCACACGGAGGATGTTTTTGTTCTTTTGCTGCTTTCTTGACTACCATATATGACCTATCTATAAGCATGCTGGATGAGTGTCTTAAGGCACCTTTGATAGTTTAAATTAGTTCTCTTAAGTTGCTCAGCATGCGTAGCTTTAAGTCCTTACAATACTGTTTTTACAACTTTCTGCTGCTGAGTTATTTGCTTTAAGAATGTTCTGTCTATGCCTAGGCCTTTTAGATTCTCTTTGTTTTGCCCTAGACTAGATGCTTCTAGGACAAGTTTGGGGGCGTGCCACCTCAGACTCTCATTGGGGAAAATGAGAAGTTTTAGTTTGGGGGAGGCCACCCTAGGCCTAGGAACATTCCTCTGTCCCTTTAGGCATAAGCATTCTTGACATAAGCATTCTTCTTCTCCTTTGCAAAAATGATGAACTGAAGAAAAAAATAAAAAAGAATAAAAGAGGTGTCTCTCTTAAATTTGCTGAGTAATCAGTGCCATGTGTGTAACCCACAAGTGGCATTGCATCAAAAGGCAACCAAAGGAGAGGCCCCCAAAGAAAGAAAGAAAAAGGAAAAACTAAGGAAGAAGAATGTATGCCTAGGAGTTGCAGCTTTGTGCTTAGGTGTCCTGAATAAAAGAACTCTGATCCTCAATTAGCTAAGCACAAGGTTGTAGCTTTTAGGTTTGTCTAGGGAGATGAATGTCTATCCAATGTAGTGATGCCAGGGTTTAGTTTGTTCTATGAATGTACTACTGTCACTGGTTTGTACTAAGACTGGCATGACTCTAAGGAATCCGAGGCAGCTCAAAAGCTAAAGCAGTAGAAGCATGTACTGAGTCTGGGTAAAGCTGGGTAGAATTTGAAACCTTAGGGATAGTTGCACTATATGACAGAAGCAAATAGATCAGTCGTGGGAAGTTAATGAAACAGTAGGATCATAAGGCAAGAGAAGTCAGAAGAAGCAAGATGAGAAGTTAGTTTTAAACTTAGAAAGGTGTCACAGGACAGCTTTGCCATAGATAGGGAATTGAGGGGAGTCAGCAAGTGGTTAGAGAAGTTAAAACAGCAGCCTAAGTAAGTCCTTAGATTGCTCGAGGACGAGCAAAACCTTAAGTTTGGGGGTGTGTTACGTCTCCAAAAGTGACTATTTTAGGACTTATTTACGTTAGAAAGAGGTACACTATTAGGTGTTTTTGGTAGGATTTAGCTTGAACTAGTGCTTATATATGAGAATTACAAGAATGAAGCTAAATTAGGACTTATATACAAAAGGAAAGAAAAAGAACCAAAAACAAAGTTAAAGGAATGAAAATCGTGCATTGCGGAAGCATTGCGGAAACATTGCTAAAACCGCAATGTTTTAAGTGAAATCCGTAAGTTGTCTAACCATTTTCTGTTTTGTTCCGATCTTTCAGGGATCCATTCTTTCTCCTGCAGCCACGTAGAAGTACGACGTTGAAAATGGATGGTTCTCCTTGGCCCAATCGTACCTGCAGAACACTATAAAAGGAGGTCAAGATGGAAGGTTGAAACACACTCGAACAGCGTAGACTTCCAGTTCAACGCAGCTTCTTCCACTCTTTTTCTCTCTTCCGTCTAATGGTTTGAAAGGTTCAGCTGTTGGAGTCAACAATCTGATAGGAAGGAGAGAAGATTTATCTTCTCTTCTGATTAGATTCATCCAAGCAAGGCTTCCTTTCACCCTTCAGCCGAGGCGTTCGCAACGAGAAGATCACGCACGACTTTACTGCTTTCTGTTTTAGCTTTCCATTTCCATTACTGTTTGTTGTCATTTCCCTTTTAGTTTGCTACTCTATTCCATTTCGTTGCTTTCTGTTTTACTTTAGTTATTCCAATTCATCATTTGTTTAGTTCAAACGATTGGTTAATCGAAGCACAATTCATCACTTTGCAAGTTCTTTACCTTCTCTGTTTATCGTTTCTGCCTTCTGTTTTGTCTTCAATATTCTATTAAGCATGTCATCTTCATCTACTTCTCCCATTCCACCTTCTTCCATGAGTAACTAAATCACATAGGGGTAAGCTAATGACAAATCTATAGGTAGAAACACGTGAGTCAAGCATGTAGGATAGCTCTCGAATGGATTGAATGTATGTAAGCTTCATCCCACGGGCAATTTCGATTGGCCATCCATTTTGTCCAAAGAACTCCTAACCTCTGGAAGGAGTAAGAGTTCAGAGTCATACACTCATGCTAGCCTCTCAAGGTAGCCAGAAAACGACCTAGGAATAGGCGTTTTCCTAGTACAAACTTATACTTGCTGTTATAAAAAGATGCTTAAGACCTTACTTGGACATGAGTAAACTAAAGAATCTAATGCATGAAATCGGAAGATACATGAGAATGAGTTAGTTTGATGCATGATGAGTTGATCTAATGCTTGAGAACCGTGTGAAAAAGCCTATAGAGGAGTCGTTAGTAGCCCTTGTTTCCCCACTTTACACACATTTTGCTGTTAGTAACATTGCGAAATAATTGATGTTTCCGCAATTCCCTTAAGTTAAAATTTGCCTTAGTCATTTTTTCTCTTCGTTTGATTGTTCTCTTCTTTACATTCGAGTTTATTATCTACTTGCACTTGTTTATGCTTCCATCATTTACACATTCATTAGTAATTAGGCAATTTAAAACCAAATCTACCTCATTTAATCCACCCATTCTCACTTAACAAAATACTTCGTAAGTAACTAAGAATAAATCTCTGTGGGAAATCGATTGAAAAAATACTTATTACTTGCTACAAGATCATGTATGCTTGCATGTTCTGAGTGCTCTATTCTTGCATCTTTATTTTAAACATTGAGCACGCAACAGTGGCAATTGCCTCAACCCATTTAGACACATAATCTATTGCAACTAGAATATATAAAAAACCATGGGAAGAGGGAAAGGGGCCAATAAAATCAATTCCCCAAACATCAAACAACTCAACCTCAAGAATAGGAGTTAAAGGCAATTCATGGTGTCTGGAGATATTACCTGTTCTCTGGCACCTATCACACGTCTTAACAAATGTATAACAATCCCTAAACATAGTAGGCCAATAGAAACCAGATTGCAATACTTTGGCAGCAGTACGTATGGGTCCAAAATGACCACCATAAGGAGAGGAATGACAATCATGCATAATCTTAGTTACCTCCTCATGTGGAACACACCGTCTTATTAATTTGTCTGAACAAACCTTAAAGAGCAAAGAGTCGTCCCACAAGTAAGACTTGACATCATGGAGAAATTTCTTTTTTTGGTGAGACTTCAAGTCTGGTGGCATCACCTTTCCTGCAAGAAAATTAACGTAATCAGCAAACCATGGAATAGTAGATTTTACCTGGTATAATCTCTCATCAGGAAAGTCCTCTGTGATAGGAAAGGTCTTGTGGTGGTTCTTATGCTCAATGCGAGACAAATGATCTGCAACCACATTCTCACATCATTTCCTATCCCGTATGTCAAAATCAAACTCCTGCAAAAGAAGAACCCATCGAATCAAACGAGGTTTAACATCTTTTTTATCAAATAAATAACGAACAGTTGCATGGTCAGTATGAAAAATGACTTTAGTTCCTAACAAATAGGACCTAAATTTATCAAAAGAAAATACAGCAGCAAGCATTTCTTTTTCAGTGCTGGTGTAATTTTGTTGTGCATTGTCCAAAGTTCTACTAGCATAATAAATGGCCCTAAAAAGCTTATCACGACGTTGGCCTAAAACTGCTCCTACAGCAAAATCACAAGCATCACACATAATCTCAAAAGATTGACTCCAATCAGGTACAACAATTATAGGTGCACTAGCCAACTTTTCCTTTAACAAATTAAATGCTAGAAGACATTCATCAGAAAACACAAAAGCAGACTCTTTTTCAAGAAGATTGCACAAGGGTTTTACTACTTTAGAATTTTTTTTAATAAAATGACGATAAAACCCTGCATGCCCAAGAAAACTCCGAACTCCCTTCACATTTATTGGAGGAGGTAGTTGCTTATGATAGAGTTTCGGCATGCATAGCGGAAGCATCGTTGGATCTGAGTACTCTTATTTTGTTAATTTAAAAAGAAAAAACATGTAATTTGAAAATCAAAGACAATAATTTAGAAGTTACCTTTGAAGTTCAAATTCTTCTTGATTCCAAACTCGATCTTCGAACGTAACGGTCACGAACCACCACGAGAGTCTTCCCGACTATTCTCCGGCCTTAGAACGGGATTGTGGGATCCTTTGAGTGACTAATTTAAAAGAGAATTGAAGATGGAATTGGAGAGAAAAGTAGAGAAATTGTCTTTACAATTTCTCAAAGTTCATCAAAATTCCAAGAAGAAGTCAATCTAATTAACCCTTTGTATATATAGAAGACTACATGCAAAAACATGCAAAATTGAGTTAACAATAGGATGCCATGTAGAATCCACTCAATTTAGTGGGATTAGTGGCTTGATGTGGGATGAACACTTAGCAAAAAAGTTTGACTCATAAAACCACCAACAAATGGTTTTTCCCACTAACTCAAGAATTGGATTTTTCCACTAACTTAAGAATTGGATTTTTCCACTCACTCTAGTCATCAAAATGACTCTTGACTTTCAAGGTTTAGTGGAGTCAACATTTGACTTTTGACTTTCAAAGTTGTAGTCAATTATCTTAAAATTGACTTTTGACTAACTTTGATCAAATTAATTCAATTTAAAAATTAATTCAAATAATTAATTTTAAATCAAATTAAATTAATATTAAATAATTAATTAAACAATTTAATTAATTCAAATTTAATATCCAATAAATCCAACACTAATCCCGATCATTCCCGATATACATGATTATGAATCCATATTCATATTTTCGATAATTAAATCTTATCACCATCTCTCTGTATTGTTCAATTCGCAATTGAACGTTATGTCGTTAAATATATCACATATATTTAACGTTAATTCCCTAATTCGAATTCGAACACTTTGAATTCACTCGTCACACTGTTCTAAGGTTTAGTCTGATATGAGCTAGCAGGGGGACATCATGGACCTACAGATCATGAGCTCCAACGATCTGAGATTAACTGATTAAACTCTTTAACCCAGTTAATCAACATTCGTTAACTACCAGGACATTCCACTATAGCCTAGTAGTTGCACTCTCCTCACTATAGATATATTTATGTCCACTCGATATAACCATGATTAGTAAGTTGACCCTTCACAGGTTGTTCGTAATTTACGGTCGGGTCAAATATCTGTTTTACCCCAGTAATTACATCTTGCTCCTTAAGTCCCACTGATCCTCTAATGAACAATTGGTTTGTGATCCAATCACTAAACAGATTGGTATGTGATCTAATCACTATACCGAGTCCCTCTCGGGCCAATGAGAAGGTGGGGCCCCTTGTTCAAGACTTGGAGTCAGCACTTAAGGGAACAACCTATCTACTATCCTTAGAGACGGGTAGGAGTGAATTCCATCTGGCACCCTATGTCCCCAGCTATCTATCCGGTCTTACCCCTGAAATGGGAGGCTTATTGAGTCGGCGCTGTTGAGCCACTCTCACCCATGCAGATCTAAGGATAATCCCGAATAAACAGGAGTTCATAGTTAGCTTAGGATTAAGGTCAAGTTACCTAGGTCATCGTTTTGAAATAGTCAGTCTTTAAAACAGTAAACAGCGTTATAAAGCAAGAGTGACTTATTTCGCGGTCCGGTCTAATGCAAACTCTTTGCATAGGACGCCCCCATTCACATGTCTCCACATGAACGATTCAGGATCACATCGTTTGTACTAAATACAAAATGGGCCGCATCCAATAGTGTCCCCAGGATAAGGTATCCAGCCTTATCCGTATACTATAGACCGTTTTGACTATTTACTCGAACTTGATCCACTTTTATGTCTCCACGTAAAGTTCAAGTACTCATGTTATAGCCATGGATCTTAGTTTATTGGATTTAGGGTTTTCTAAAATGAAATAAGCAATTCACATATTCAATAATAACTTTATTGAATAAACCTCAATAACACTTTTTTAGTAATAAAATATGTTTATCGTTTACAAACCACGAGTTTTAGGACATAAAACCCAACAGCTTAGTAGCTGAAATCTTCGCTCGATCTACCTCCAAGCCTTTTTCAGAGACTTTATGGCCGAACACTATACCTTCATTAACCATAAAATGACATTTCTCCCAATTTAAAACAAGGTTAGTCTCCTCACAACGCTGCAAGACAAGAGAAAGGTTAGCTAAACATGAGTCAAAGGAAGATCCAAAAACTGAAAAATCATCCATGAAAACCTCCATAATGTCCTCCACCATGTCATGAAATATGGACATCATGCAACGCTTAAAAGTGGCTGGAGCATTACACAGTCCAAATGGCATTCGTCTGAAAGAAAAAGTACCATAGGGACATGTGAATGTAGTCTTTTCTTGATCCTCAGGAGCATTGGAAATCTGATTATAACCTGAATATCCATCAAGAAAACAATAGTAAGGATAACCAGCAAGTCTATCAAGCATCTGATCAATAAAGGGAAGAGGGAAGTGATCCTTTCTAGTGGCCTTGTTCAATTTTCTATAATCTATGCACACTCGCCACCCTGTTACCGTCCTTGTAGAGATGAATTCATTGTTTTCATTCTTTACAACTGTCATCCCCCCATTCTTAGGAACAACCTGCACAGGACTCACCCATGAACTATCAGATATGGCATAAATAATACTTGCATTAAGTAATTTCAATACCTCAGCCTTTACCACCTCTTTCATGGCGGGATTGAATCTTCTCTGGTGCTCAATTGATGGACTAAAAGTGCCCTCCATTAAAATCTTATGCATGATAGCAGTTGGGCTAATTCCCTTAGTATCACTAGTAGACCATCCTATAGCAGAACGATGAGCACGTAATATCCTCAATATTTTTTCTTCTTCTACTTTCCTCAAGCCAGCAGATATAATAACAGGAAAAGTATAAGAATCATCTAAGAAAGCATAGCGAAGATGTGCAGGCAATTGCTTTAATTCAGGCTCAGTAGGTTTCAATGTAGTTATTTCATTCACAGACAATTGAAATATCTTTTCTTTTCTAAACTCTCCAATGGATAAAGATCTAAAGCATCAGAATAGAAAGCAATTTCTTCATCTAAGATTCCTAGATTTTCAAATGTCAAATCCAACATGCATTTCTCAAGAGGATCAACAGGCAACACTAAGTCCCTATACTCATTAACAGTGTGATCAACTATATCAATCATGTGACATGTACTAACCTCATTTGGATATTTCATAGTTCGAAAGATATTGAAGACTACTTCTTCATCATTTACCCTCAGAGTTAGCTTTCCTTGCTGCACATCGATCAAAGCCCTCCCAGTGACCAAGAAAGGTCTTCCCAGAATGATAGGGACCTCAGCATCTTCCTCCATATCTAAGACCAAAAAATCTGCAGGGAAAAAGAATTTATCAACCTTTACTATAACATCCTCTACAATACCGCTAGGATATGTGACAGAGCGGTCAGCTAACTGCAATGATATTGTAGTGGGTTGCACTTCTCCAAGGCCAAGTTTCCTGAAAACAAACAAAGGCATCAAATTAATACTTGCACCTAAATCACATAAGGCCTTTTGAAAGAAAGAACTACCAATATGACAAGGAATAGTAAAACTCCCTGGATCTTTCAATTTTTGTGGTAACTTCTTCTGAAGTATGGCGCTGCATTCCTCAGTCAGGTTTACAGTCTCATAAGCCTTCAACCTCCTTTTCTTAGACATAATCTCTTTCATGAATTTCACATAATTTGGCATTTGTTCAAGTGCATCTGCAAAAGGAATGTTAATGTGAAGTTTCTTGAAAATATCTAAAAACTTAGAAAATTGAGAATCAATCTTTTTCTTTTGAAAACGTTGAGGATAAGGAATAGAGTTAGGAATAGTAGGAAGAGTAGAACTATAAGGCCTGTCAATTTTTGGAATGTGTGTGGCCTCCTCCAGAGCTTCCTCAATGATTTCCTCATCATCAATTGTGAGTGGTGCTTTACTTTTTACTTTCACTGGTTCAGCTAACTGCTTTCCACTTCTCAAGGCTACTGCCTTGCATGATTCTCTTGGATTCACCTTAGTGTCACTTGGAAACTTCCCTTTTTGCAATGTATGCAAGGAAGATGCTATCTGACTCAATTGAACCTCTATGTTCTTGATAGAAGATCCATGGGTGTGCATTGTGCTGCAAACATTTTCCCTCGTTCTATTATGAGACTCAGCAAACATAGACTTTGTCTCAGAAAGGAAAGCTCCCAACATATCTTCAATAGATTTTTTCTTTTCTTCCTATGGTGGAGGTCCAAATCCAGGAGGATTCAATACATTCCTGTTGTTGGCATATGAAAATTCTCATGATTCCTCAATCCAGGATGATAATGAGTAGGGAGTGAATTCTGCATCTGATTTTCCCTATAGCCAAAATTCCTGTTGTTGACATATTGAGCTTGCTCAACATTTGGCTCCTCCTAATGTGGTGTCGCAATGGCAGCTGGTATGAATTCCATGGACTGAGGTGCACCTGGCCTTGTATGTGTAGTCAAAGCATGAGTTAATGTAGCCATTTGAGACTTTAGAGCACTAACCTCATCGACCTCATATAAGCCGACAACTATCTTATGAGAAGATCGTTCAGTGGGCCATTGGTAACTGTTGGATGCCATATATTCCAATAAAGTTAGTGCACTTTCAACAGTTCTTGAAAATAAAGTGCCACCAGCTGCAGCATCCAAAATGGTCTTTGTGTTACCATTCAACCCATTATAAAACAATTGAATCTGTAGTGGTCCGTCATAACCATGTTGTGGGCACTTTTGCAGAAGATTCTTGTAACGGTCCCATGCCTCATAAAGCTGTTCATAATCATGTTGTCTGAATGTCCCAATTTCAGTCCTCAGCTGGATTGTCTTTGCAACTAGGAAGAATTTTATCAAGAATACCTGAACCAGCTGATCCCATGAAGTAATGCTCCCAGGTGTCACAGAATCTAGCCAATCCTTCGCTTTATCCTGCAAAGGAAAAGAAAATAAACGTAAGCATATAGCCTCAGGAGTAACACCATTAATCTTAACTGTACTGCAAAGTTCAAGAAAAGATTTAAGATGAGAATTTGGGTCTTCAGAAGGAAATCCTTTAAAAGATCTATTTTGAGCCATCTGAATGAGTCCTGTTTTGAGCTCTAAATTGTTGGCATTAATGGGTGCGTAGGCTATTCTTGAATGTTCAGCAGGGATGACAGGATGGAAATAGTCCCTAATGGCTCTCTGATCCTGCTGCACAACTTGACGCAAAGGTGCATTCAGTTGCACTTATTGCTCAATTGGCAACTGGCTCATCGGTTGATTTTGAATATTCATGACTTCAGTCTTGTCTTTTTTCACCCTTCGATTCTTTTTGCAAGTCTTTTCAATTTCAGGATCAAAAGGAACTAAAACTGTTTCTATCCTTTCGCATGCAAAACCAATGATTCTCTGGAAAACAAAAAATACACAAGTCAATAAAATACTAAGAAACAAAACTCTAAAGTAAGACCAAACAGGTTCTCCACGGTATTAAGCGAAACTAAATATTTTCCAATCCCCGGCAACGGCGCCAAAAACTTGTTACGCACTTTCAATGTAGTGCAAAACCGCAAATGTACGGGTCAAGTAATAAAGTGTAAATAATTACGAATATCGTCCTCAGGATTGGATTTCTAGCTCACTTAAGTACCCCGAATAATAATGTTTAATTTTATCTAGAGAAATAAAATGCGAAGAGAGTTGTGACAAAAACTACGAAACAAACAATAAAATAAAAGTAAGAATTGAGACAATTCAAGAGACAAGTATCTCAGGGATATGATTTCACCAATTAGATTGACATTCTAATTAATTAAAAGCCTAGATTATTCATGCGAACTTCCATATGTTTAGAAGGAAAAAAATAACAACTGCCTCCAACGAGGACAATTGGTCTCATGCAATGAAATAAAACTAATTGTTCAATCTAGTTTTTAAAAACATGCAAGGCATTAAAACTTCTTCTTTAAAACAACTTCTAAAAGAACCCTAATCATTCTCATGTTAGAATTACCCTTAGTCATGCATTCAAGATCTAGTCTAAACAACCATTTTACAAGCATAAGATTAAACAAAGAAAACATACAATCTTTGATCAGGAGATTATAAGCAATAAGCACGTAAATGCACGAAAGGAAAATAAGCAATCTATCTACACATTCAATTTAATTAGAACATCAAAACTAACGGCTACATCAATCCCCAAGATAATAAATTTAGCTACACATGTTCAACACTAAAAACGTCTTAAACAATGAGAAATCCATAAACAAAGTTCTAAGAAAAGGAGAATAAAACTCAATGTCGTGCCGTTCTCCGTTCTCGGCGTGTGGTCTACGATCCTATGCTTCGAAATCTCTTCCTCTGCTTCAATCGTCGTTTCCTCCTCTCCAAGTGTGATACTCTGGAAAATATGGAAAAATAAGGTTATATAGACAAACCCGCAGCAGTGTCGAGACCCTAGGGGAGTGTCGAGACCCTAGGGGAGTGTCTCGGCGCTGCCCCAAAATAGGCCTAATTTCCAAATTGGAAGGCCAGCGTCGAGACGCTAGGCACAGTGTCTCAACGCTACGGACGAATTTGACGCTAATTTGATTTTCGTAGCGTCTCAACGCTACGCTATGGCGTCTCGACGCTGCTTGTTACGTCTCCAAAAGTGACTATTTTAGGACTTATTTGTGATAGGAAGTTGTGCATTTGTAACTATTTTTGGTAGGATTTAGCTTGAACTTGTGCTTATATATGAGAATTAGAAGAATGAAGCTAAATTATGACTTATATGCAAAAGGAAAGAAAAAGAACCAAAAACGAAGTTAAAGGTTTGAAAATTGCACATTGCGGAAGCATTGCTAAAACCGCAATGTTTTAAGTGAAATCCGTAAGTTGTCTAACCATTTTCTGTTATGTTCCGATCTTTCAGGGATCCATTCTTTCTCCTACAGCCACGTAGAAGTACGACGTTGAGAATGGATGGTTCTCCTTGGCCCAATCGTACCTGTAGAACACTATAAAAGGAGGTCAAGATGGAAGGTTGAAACACACTCGAACAGCGTCGAACTCTCTTCTCAGCGCAGTCTTTTCTCCTGTTTTTCTCATCCGGTTGTTGGATTGAAGGTCTCAGCTATTGGAGTCGATAATCTGAAAGGAAGAAGAGAAGTTTTGTCTTCTCTTCTGATTGGATTCATCCAAGCAAAGCTTGCCTTCTTCCCCCTTCGGCCGAGGCGTCTGCGACGAGGCGATCACGCTCGGATTTAATTGCTTTCTGCTTTAGCTGTCTGTTTAGCTTGTTGTTTGCTGTAATTTCACTTTCGTTTGCTACTCTACTTCATTTCGTTGCTTTCTGTTTTACTTTAGTTATTCAAGGCTGTCATTTGTTTAGTTCAATTTCTAGTTAATCGAAGTATTATTTCATCAATTCACAAGTTCTTCGCCTTCTCTGCTTACTGTTTCCCTCTTCTGTTTTGTCTTTATTATTGTACTAAGCATGTTGTCTCCATCTATTCTCCCCAATCCATCTGCATCCATGAGTAACTAAATCACATAAGGGTATGCTAATGACAAATCTATAGGTAGAAACACGTGAATCGAGCATGTAGGATAGCTTTCGAATGCATTGAATGTATGTAAGCTTCATCCCACGGGCAATTTCGATTGGCCATCCATTTTGTCCAAAGAACTCCTAACCTCTAGAAGGAGTAAGAGTTGAGAGTCGTACATTCATGCTAGCCTCTCAAGGTAGCCAGAAAACGGCCTAGGAATAGGCGTTTTCCTAGTACAAATCACAACTTGCTGTCATAAAAAGATGCTTAAGACCTTACTTGGACATGAGTAAACTAAAGGATCTAATGCATGAAATCGGAAGATACATGAGAATGAGTTAGTTTGATGCATGGGGAGTTGATCTACTGCTTGAGAATCGTATGAAAAAGCCTATAGAGGAGTCGTTAGTAGCCCTTGTTTCCACACTTTACACACATTTCGCTGTTAGTAACATTGCTAAATAATTGCTGTTTCCGCAATTCCTTTAGTTGAAATTTTGCCTTAGTCATTTTTTCTCTTCATTTGCTATTCTCTTCTCTTACATTCAAGTTTATTGTCTACTTACACTTGTTCATGATTCCATCCTCTACACACTCCTTAGTAATTAGGCACATTAAAACCAAGTCTACCCCATTTAATCCACCCATTCTCACTTAACAAATCACTTTGCTAGTAACTAAGAATAAATCTCTGTGGGAAATCGAATGAAAAAATACTTATTACTTGCTACAAGATCATGTATGCTTGCATGTTCTGAGTGCTCTACCATTGCATATTTCTTTTAACCATTGAGCACGCAACAAGTTTTTGGCGCCGCTGCCGGGGATTTAGTTTAGTGAAAACGAAGTTTGTCAAGTTAGAAACACACACCTTAATATCTATTGGAGCTGATCTATTTTCATTTCTTTTGCAGGTACCATTGGGTTAGTTTATGAATGAGCATTCAAGTAGCGATCTAGAGTTCAATCCTGAGCCTGAGAGATTACTTAGGGCAGAAACAGAGCTAAGAAACGTCTCTTCAACCAACCCCTTATACCTCCAAACGTTGCTGACTCAGCAGAGTCTTCGCAATTCTCTCGAATAGAAATGGATAGAACAAACCCAAATCCAGCACCTACCATTCGCAACCCCATCGAAATAGCGAATGACAAGGATAGTGCCATTCTCTCCTACTTAGTTCCCATGCCTGGGGAGCTAAACCCAAGCATTATACGCCCTGAAATTACTGCCAACTCATTCGAGTTAAAGCCAGTAATGTTCCAAATGTTGTCCACTGTGGGACAATTCTTTGGAGTGGAAAATGAGGATCCCCACAACCATCTCAGAAACTTCCTAGGAGTTAGTGATACCTTCCTTATCCCTGGAGTTTCCCAAGAAGCCTTGAGGCTTTACCTCTTCCCTTACTCATTAAGAGATAAAGCCAAAACGTGGTTAAACTCATTACCTTCCGGATCAGTTGTCAATTGGACAGATCTGGCTGATAAATTCCTTGTCAAATACTTTCCACCTGATAGGAATTCAAACTTTCGTGATGACATTATTAAGTTCAAACAAGCTGAAAATCAGTCTCTTCACGAAGCTTGGACAAGGTTCAAGGACCTTTTGCTTAAATGTCCACACCATGGCATCCCATGGTGTATCCAAATAAAAGTCTTTTTTAAAGGATGCAACCCCAGCACAAGGCAAGTGCTGAATTCGTCAGCTGGTGGTTCCATGCTTTCGGAAAGCTACAATGAAGCCTATGAGATCCTGGAGAAGATCTCAGCCTCTCACTGTAGGTGGTCAGATGATCCAGTAGAGCCTAGGAGAGCTCAAGACAAGGATGCTCTCAGTGCAATGAGCAACCAAATAAACGCCCTGACCAACCTAGTCAAACAAATGGCTAAAACCAATCTCCAATCCAGTGTCAACACCGCAGCAACCATCTCAATGGGGGCACAAACAAGTCAAGGTGAGACACTGATCTGTGGATTCTGTGGGGAAGGGCACCTGTATGAATACTGCCCTGGGAATCCAGCCTCAGTCTGCTATGTTGGAAGCCAACTGCAGCCTAGGAACAACCCCTACTCTAACACTTACAATCCTGGTTGGAGAAACCACCCAAATCTTTCTTGGGGTGGCCAACAGAATACTAACCAAGCTCAAAACCAACCAAGACCGAGTGGAACACCTGGTTTCACTCCCCAAAATAACCAATCCATGTATCAAAAACCATATAACCAACCAATAGGGGCATCTGTAGAAAATCTACTTAAGGAGTACATTGCAAAGAATGATGCCACTCTTCAAAGTCAGCAAGCTACCCTTAGGAGCCTAGAGAACCAAATAGGGCAATTAGCCAATGAACTCAAAAGTAGGCCCCAAGGTAGATTGCCTGTTGACACTAAAGTGCCTAGAAGGGATGGAAAAGAGCAAGTTCAAGCAATTGAACTTCGAAGTGGAAGACCATTGCTGAGCAACACTAGAGAAACACCAAAGAGAGTAGAGAATGAAGAGTCTAGTGCTCCACTGGATTCTCTGCCAAACCAAGGTCAACCACCAACAAGCACATCAAGGGTGAGGCTAGAACCTATCATAGAGGAACTAGAAGAAATTCCTAGACCCCCACCTGTTCTGAGGCGACCTGAAGTGCCTACATATGTGCCACAACCTCCATTCCCTAGAAGGCTGAAGAAAAAACAAGAACAGGAAGTGCACTTTAATAAATTTTTAGAAATTCTAAAGCAACTGCATGTTAATATTCCTTTTGTAGAGGTTTTGCAATCCATGCCTTCTTATGTTAAGTTTTTAAAGGATATAATCACTAACAAGAAAATTATTGGTGAATTTGAAACAGTGAATCTCACCGAGGAGTGCAGTGCTATACTCCAGAATAAGCTACCAAAGAAGGAGAAGGATCCTGGTTCCTTCACCTTACCAGTGGAGTTGAGAGGCAAGCACGTGGGCAGAGCTCTTTGTGACCTGGGAGCCAGCATAAATCTCATGCCCCTATCACTATTCCGTCAGCTTGGAATAGGGGAAGCACGTCCTACCACTGTCATCTTGCAGTTGGCAGACAGATCCATAGCCTACCCTGAGGGTAAGATAGAGGATATTCTTGTCAAGGTTGACAAGTTCATTTTTCTTGCAGACTTCATCATTCTGGATTATGAAGCAGATAAGGAGGTCCCCATCCTATTAGGCAGACCATTTCTAGCCACAGGTAGGGCTTTGATTGATGTCCAGAAAGGTGAGCTCACCATGAGGGTTCATGATGAGGAGGTTAAGTTTAGTGTCTTTAAAGCCCTAAGGTATCCTTCTGACTCTGAATCTTGTGCAAGTATGGACATAGTAGATTCACTAATGGAAGAACAACTTGAGCATGAACTACTGATTAAGCATGGCAATGATTATGTACAATTAGATGTAGCTGATTTAAATATTTCTGAAATAATGGATATACATGTGGATAAACCTCAGCATGTTTGTATGACTAGTGACTTGACTGAAAGATCCATGAATCCATTGAAATCATCCATTGAGCATCCACCTATCTTAGAATTAAAACCATTGCCTGAACATCTTAAGTATGCATATCTAGGAAATGATGATACTTTGCCTGTTATTATTTCGTCCAAATTGAGTGAAAAGCATGAAATTGAGTTAATATTATTGCTTAAACAACATAAAAAGGCTATTGCATGGACGATTGCTGACATTAGAGGTATTAGCCCTTCTTACTGCATGCATAAGATAATATTGGAAGAAGAACATACACCCCGAGTAGATCACCAACGTAGGTTGAACCCCTCCATGAAGGAGGTAGTTAAAAAAGAGATAATAAAGTGGTTAGACGCAGGTGTAATCTTCCATATAGCTAGTAGTCAGTGGGTGAGTCCAATACAATGTGTACCTAAGAAGGGGGGGATGACTGTAGTAGTGAATGAGAGCAATGAACTGATTCCAACTAGAACTATTACAGGATGGAGAGTCTGTATGGACTATAGAAAATTGAATAAAGAAACAAAAAAAGATCACTTCCCTTTACCATTTATAGACCAGATGTTAGATAGGATAGCTGGTAGAGCTTATTACTGCTTCTTAGATGGTTATTCTGGATATAACCAAATCACCATAGACCCTGTGGACCAGGAGAAAACAACCTTCACATGTCCCTTTGGAACGTTTGCTTTTCGCAGAATGCCTTTTGGCTTATGCAATGCACCAGCAACATTCCAAAGGTGCATGTTGGCCATTTTCTCTAACTTAGATGAATCCATGATAGAGATATTTATGGATGACTTCTCAGTCTTTGGTGATTCTTTTACGAATTGTTTAGAGAACTTAGGACAAGTCCTAGCTAGGTGTGAGGAGACCAACCTAGTCCTTAATTGGGAGAAATGCCACTTTATGGTGGAAGAAGGGATAGTCCTAGGTCATAGAGTGTCTAGAGCAGGAGTAGAGGTCGATAGGGCCAAGATTGAGATAATAGAGAAGCTAGTGGAACCTCATAATGTAAAAGCTATTAGAAGTTTCCTAGGACACGCAGGTTTCTATAGAAGGTTCATTAAGAACTTCTCCAAGATCTCCAAGCCTTTGTGTGAGCTTCTAGAGCTGAATAAGCCATTTATCTTCTCAAAAGAATGTTTCTTAGCCTGGACAACCCTTAAGGAAGCATTAGTCAAAGCACCTATTATAGTAGGACCAAATTGGGATCTCCCATTTGAGATGTTATGTGATGCGAGTGACTATGCAGTAGGGGTTCTGCTAGGACAGAAAATTGACAAACTAACACATCCTGTATACTATGCTAGTAAGACACTGAATGAGGCACAATGTAATTACACAACCACGGAGAAGGAAATGCTAGCTGTAGTGTTTGCTTGTGAGAAGTTTAGGAATTACATTGTAGGCACCAGGACAATCGTGTACACTGATCAGTCTGCACTAAAATACCTTATGAGGAAGGCTGATGCTAAGCCTAGGTTAATTAGATGGGTATTGTTGCTGCAAGAGTTTGATCTAGACATTAGAGATAAGAAAGGATGCGAAAATGTGGTTGCGGATCATCTTTCTAGATTACAGCATAATTGCGATAAATTGCGGAAACCGCAATTTCTGATGCCTTTATCGATAAGCATGTCTTTGTGTTAGCACATCGTGATAACGATGAGGAACCTTGGTTTGCTGATATTGCTAACTTCCTTGCCTCGCAGGTACTACCAACTTTCAAGGGAGGACAAGAAAAGAAGAGGTTTCTACATGAAGCTAGGAAGTTCATCTGGGACGATCCTACACTCTACAAGACATGTGCAGATGGTTTGCTGAGGAAGTGTGTGTCAGCTGCTGAAGCAAAGTCTGTGCTGCAGCACTGCCATACATCTCCCTATGGTGGACACTGTGGTGGCCAAAGAGCAGCTGCAAAGGTGTTCCAGAGTGGCTACTATTGGCCTACGATCTTCAAAGATGCTCACGACCATGCACACAGCTGCGATGAATGCCAGAGAACAGGTAACCTTAGTCGGAAGGATGAGATGCCTCTCACTTACATCTTAGAGTTGGAGCTCTTTGATGTGTGGGGCATTGACTTCATGGGACCATTTCCCCCATCAGCAGGTAACCTTTACATACTTGTAGCTGTAGATTATGTATCTAAATGGGTAGAAGCCATAGCATGTCCAACAAATGATGCCAAAACAGTCATTAAGTTCCTTAATAGACATATCTTTACTAGGTTTGGTACACCTCGTGCTATAATTAGTGATGAAGGGACTCACTTTATTAATAAAGCTATGGAAAAAGTGTTGGCTAAGTACAATGTTAGACATAGAGTAGCCACCCCTTATCATCCACATTCGAATGGACAAGCTGAAATATCAAATAGGGAGATTAAAAACATACCAGAAAAAGTGGTCAAACCCAATAGAAAAGATTGGTCGTTTAAGTTAGAGGATGCACTTTGGGCATATAGGAGTGCATATAAGACACCCTAGGTATGTCTCCTTATAGACTTGTGTATGGCAAAGCGTGTCACTTACCATTCGAATTGGAAATCAAAGCATTTTGGGCCCTAAAAGAGTTGAATTATTGCGTGACCGATGCGGGAACATTGCGGTCTCTGCAATTACATGAGCTTGATGAGCTGAGACATATGTCCTATGAAAATGCCAAAATGTACAAGGAAAAAATTAAAATTTGGCATGATAGTAGACTTAGGATTAAGGACTTTAAGAAAGGCCAGCATGTCTTGTTATTTAACTCAAGGTTGAGATTATTTCCAGGCAAACTTAAGTCCAGATGGTCAGGTCCTTTCGTTATAACTAATGTGTTTGTTCATGGTGCAATTGAGATTAGGAACCTGCAGATTGGGCAACCATTTATGGTCAATGGTGCACGATTGAAGCATTACTACGAGGAAGAAGATGTGAAGACTCTCTCGGCCTTCCTTTTATCTGAAGCTTGAAAATAAAACCGAGAGAGGACGAGTGATTACTGTGCTCGTCCATGCGAGGCTATGCCTTAGAGTTTTTTTTGTCGTTTTCAATTTCTTCGGTTGTTATTTTTGTATGTTTAGGTGTGATTTTTATTACGAATTTGATGTTAATTTTGTATGTTTTAATAGGGGATCGAAAGAGGAAATCAGGGAGAAGAATCAAGGGTAAAGAATCGGGGAAGAAATCGGGCCGAATCAAAGATTAAGTTATGAGAATCTTGGTATTTAAATCAAGAAAATCTCCAACGGCCATTTAATTGCGGTGGATTTGCTGAAACCGCCACAGATATAGCCGTTGGGATTCACTTGATTACAAATGGCCGTTAGAACAGCTGTGGCCCGTACGCTTCCTTCATTCGTTGGACTTCAAGAAATCTATCTTCTTCTTCCTCTGCAATTCCTATTTTCAGATCTCTCCGATTCGACAATGGTGCTTACGCGGGCTGAGAGATCTGCTTCCAAGAAGAAGGCGACTGACGCAGAGGCAGCTGCGAGAGAGGCATTACTGGCCTTGGCAGATGCCGAAGCTGCGCAACCCGAACGACCATCCAAGCTTCCTGTACGCAAGAAGAAGTGGAAGGTGGTGACTGAAATCCCTGCTGGTCCATCTGAACCAGTGGGTACGCCCAAGAAGAGAAAGTGGAAGATGGCTGTCGAAGACGCACCGATCAAGGAAAAGACTCCCACTGTGGAGAGTCAAGGGAGTGGTCGTCCATCCTACGAGACGGCCAGACAAAGCCCCGAGCCATCTCCACCTCCACAAAGCCCTGAGGCATCGCCATCGTCGCAAACGCCCGAGCCTGAAATTCCAATTGAAGAACATCAAGAATCAGGGTCGGGCGAAGAGACGGCTGAGGAAGATGAGGTCTTCTCTCCTTTGAGGGAAGTCTGCCCCGATAGCCCAGCAAAGAGGGACGACTCAATGGATGAGACGTTGGGGGACTGCCTCCAGCAGATCACCACCAGGGCTCGGCTGAGGAAGAAAGCGCCCAAGGTTGTCAAGGCCAAACGACCGAAAGCTTCAAAAGGATCCAAGAAGAAGAAGGTCAGTAGTGAGCCTTCATTGAAGAGACTGAAGGTCGAGGCTGCTGAGTCGGCCAAGGCACGGGATAAGGGGAAAGCCAAAATGTACCCTAAAGATGAACCTCAAGCTGTGAGGTATGTGTCTTCTGATGCAGAGTCAAGGGGCACTGAACTGAGGAAAAGAGACCTACTCCATGAGAAGGGGTTTCTTGACGCATTGGCAGACTTGCCGCAATTCTTGCGCGCAGGGATCACCAACCACGGCTGGGAAGAGCTGGGCAGACCGCCCGTCCCTGCCTACTCCAGCATGGTGTACGACTTCTATGCAAATCTGACGCACCCCGAGGATGGTCTGTCCATGGTGAGGGGAATTGAGGTGGATTTTTCAGCCAAGGCTATTAATGAAGCCTATGGCCTCAAGGGGCAGAAGTATACCGACTACGCAAGGATCATCGACGCACCAACTGAGGCTGTCCTGGAAGAAGCACTGCGCATCATAGGCCAACCTGAGGCGGCGTGGACAATCTCACGCAACGGGAAGCACACTCTGATGAGTGTGACCCTTACGGCAAAGGCAGCCGTGTGGTTCTCCTTCGTGCGCAGGCGTCTGTCCCCGGTAACCCACGAAAACACAATCAATCAGGGGCGATCGTTGCTGGTATATGCAATTATGAGGGGCCTCACTATAGATGTAGGGGAGGTCATTGCAGCCTCAATTACCGACTGCGCCAAGAAAGGTAAGGGCCCTCTTTTCTTCCCAAACACCATCACTAAGCTTTGTTTACGTGCAGGTGTACCAATCGAGAGGATGGAGAGGCAGCTGGCCTACACGGGTCATCTGGAGCTGCCTACAGGCCTGAGGATGCGCAGGAAGGGGAACATGGAGTTTGAGCTAGATGGCTTGGCTGCTGCTCAATCCCTCTCTATGGCATGCCTGATGGACCTTAAGAAGAAGATGGCGCAATGGGCTGAGTACGCTCAAGCGAGGGACAAAGATGTGGTAGATCAGTTGGGCTGCATCTTCCCTGCCTTCCCCACTGATCTACTGAAGCCATGGACGCCTCAAAGAGCACGGAGGGATGATGATGAGGATGTTTGAGTGCCAGTCTGAAGGGCACTCGAGGGAGTACTTCTGTTCCCTCTAAAAAAAATCAAACTGCTTTTCGTTAAACTGTGTGAATTCTGTTATTTTGAATCAATATTTGATCTGTTTTTAGTTCTTTCTTTTGGTTGTTTAGGATAGTTTAGGATAGATAGTTGGTATCTGATTAAGTAGGTTGTTTTAGTTTTCCTTTTGGTATAGTTGTGATAACTGGAAATAGCATGCAAAAGGGGCTGCTTACTGATATATCTGCCCTGTAAATTCATTGCGAAATTATTGCGGACTCCGCAATTTTTGTTAGTTAGCGCATGTTTTTGACTGACTGATTAGCTAGGCTGGTTCTGTTTCAATTTTGTTCTTTTGCTGCCTTCTTGACTACCATATATGACCTATCTATAAGCATGTTGGATGAGTGTCTTAAGGCACCTTTGATAGTTTAAATTAGTTCTCTTAAGTTGCTCAGCATGCGTAGCTTTAAGTCCTTACCATACTGTTTTTACAAATTTCTGCTGCTGAGTTATTTGCTTTAAGAATGTTCTGTCTATGCCTAGGCCTTTTAGATTCTCTTTGTTTTGCCCTAGACTAGATGCTTCTAGGACAAGTTTGGGGGTGTGCCACCTCAGACTCTCATTGGGGACAATGAGAAGTTTTAGTTTGGGGGAGGCCACCCTAGGCCTAGGAACATTCCTCTCTCTCTTTGGACATAAGCATTCTTGTTCTCCTTTGAAAAAATGAACTGAAAAAAAAAAAAAAAAAATAGAATAAAGTGGGATGTCTCTTTTGAAGTTGCTGAGTAATCAGTGCCATGTGTGTAACCCACAAGTGGCATTGCATCAAAAGGCAACCAAAGGAGAGGCTCCACCAAAGAAAGAAAGAAAAAAGAAAAAACTAAGGAAGAAGAATGTATGCCTAGGAGTTGCAGCTTTGTGCTTAGGTGTCCTGAATAAAAGAACTCTGATCCTCAATTAGCTAAGCACAAGGTTGTAGCTTGTAGGTTTGTTTAGGGAGATGAATGTATATCCAATGTAGTGATGCCAGGGTTTAGGTTGTTCTATGAATGTACTACTGTCACTGGTTTATACTAAGACTGGCATGACTCTAAGGAATCCTAGGTAGCTCAAAAGAAAAACATTAGAAGCATGTACTGAGTCTGGGGTAAAGCTAGGTAGAATTTAAAACCTTAGGGATAGTTGCACTATATGACAGAAGCAAATAGATCAATCGTGGGGAGTTAATGAAACAGTAGGATCATAAGGCAAGAGAAGTCAGAAGAAGCAAAATGAGAAGTTAGTTTTAAACTTAGAAATGTGTCACAGGACAGCTTTGCCATAGATAGGGAACTTAGGGGAGTCAGCAAGTGGTTAGAGAAGTTAAAACAGCAGCCTAAGTAAGTCCTTAGATTGCTCGAGGACGAGCAAAACCTTAAGTTTGGGGGTGTGTTACGTCTCCAAAAGTGACTATTTTAGGACTTATTTGTGATAGGAAGTTGTGCATTTGTAAGTATTTTTGGTAGGATTTAGCTTGAACTTGTGCTTATATATGAGAATTAGAAGAATGAAGCTAAATTAGGACTTATATGCAAGAGGAAAGAAAAAGAACCAAAAACGAAGTTAAAGGATTGAAAATTGCACATTGCGGAAGCATTGCGAAAACATTGCTAAAACCGCAATGTTTTAAGTGAAATCCGTAAGTTGTCTAACCATTTTCTGTTTTTTTCCGATCTTTCAGGGATCCATTCTTTCTCCTGCAGCCACGTAGAAGTACGACGTTGAGAATGGATGGTTCTCCTTGGCCCAATCGTACCTGCAGAACACTATAAAAGGAGGTCAAGATGGAAGGTTGAAACACACTCGAACATCGTCAAACTCTCTTCTCAGCGCAGTCTTTTCTCCTGTTTTTCTCATCCGGTTGTTGGATTGAAGGTCTCAGCTATTGGAGTCGATAATCTGAAAGGAAGAAGAGAAGTTTTGTCTTCTCTTCTAATTGGATTCATCCAAGCAAAGCTTGCCTTCTTCCCCCTTCGGCCGAGGCGTCTGCGACGAGGCGATCACGCTCGGATTTAATTGCTTTCTGCTTTAGCTGTCTGTTTAGCTTGTTGTTTGCTGTCATTTCACTTTCGTTTGCTACTCTACTTCATTTCGTTGCTTTCTTTTTTACTTTAGTTATTCAAGGTTGTCATTTGTTTAGTTCAATTTCTAGTTAATCGAAGTATTATTTCATCAATTCACAAGTTCTTCACCTTCTCTACTTACTGTTTCCCTCTTCTGTTTTGTCTTTATTATTCTACTAAGCATGTTGTCTCCATCTATTCTCCCCAATCCATCTGCATCCATGAGTAACTAAATCACATAAGGGTATGCTAATGACAAATCTATAGGTAGAAACACGTGAATCAAGCATGTAGGATAGCTTTCGAATGCATTGAATGTATGTAAGCTTCATCCCACGGGCAATTTCGATTGGCCATCCATTTTGTCCAAAGAACTCCTAACCTCTGGAAGGAGTAAGAGTTCAGAGTCATACACTGATGCTAGCCTCTCAAGGTAGCCAGAAAACGACCTAGGAATAGGCGTTTTCCTAGTACAAATCAATACTTGCTGTTATAAAAAGATTCTTAAGACCTTACTTGGACATGAGTAAACTAAAGGATCTAATGCATGAAATCGGAAGATACATGAGAATGAGTTAGTTTGATGCATGGGGAGTTGATCTACTGCTTGAGAATCGTGTGAAAAAGCCTATAGAGGAGTCGTTAGTAGCCCTTGTTTCCACACTTTACACACATTTCGCTGTTAGTAACATTGCTAAATAATTGCGGTTTCCGCAATTCCTTTAGTTGAAATTTTGCCTTAGTCATTTTTTCTCTTTATTTGCTATTCTCTTCTCTTACATTCAAGTTTATTGTCTACTTACACTTGTTCATGCTTCCATCCTCTACACACTCCTTAGTAATTAGGCACATTAAAACCAAGTCTACCCCATTTAATCCACCCATTCTCACTTAACAAATCACTTTGCTAGTAACTAAGAATAAATCTCTGTGGGAAATCGAATGAAAAAATACTTATTACTTGCTACAAGATCATGTATGCTTGCATGTTCTGAGTGCTCTACCATTGCATATTTCTTTTAACCATTGAGCACGCAACACTGCTGCTGCGGGAACTCTGGCTTAATGATGAATTTCAAGCGTCTCGACGCTATGCCCTCGGAATTTTTGGCTTGAACTCTTTGTCCCCTGACTTGGCTTCTTCAAAGTCACCCCATTTGGTTCATCTTTTGATTATAAACCTCCATTTAGCTCCAATTGCTCGATTCCTGCAACATAGAAGAAATTCAACGTGAAAGTACTTGTTTACACAACAAACTAGCGATAAAAAGGCTATAGAGATAGCGCACTATGTGAACTATCAATATCAAATAGGGAAATTAAGAGCATCTTAGAAAAAGTTGTTAAACCTAACCGGAAGGATTGGTCGTTTAAACTAGATAAAGCTATATGGACTTATAGAACAGCGTATAAAACACTCATTGGAATGTCCCCTATCGGTTAGTGTATGGCAAGGCTTTCCACTTACCTCTCGAAGTAGAAAACAAAGCTTTTTGGGCACTTAAGGAATTGAACTTTTGTCTAACTGATGCAGAAACTTTGTGATCCCTACAATTGCATGAATTAGAAGAACTTAGGCACATGGCCTATGAAAATGCCAAGTTATATAAAGAAAAAACTAAAATATGGCATGATAGCAAGAAAAAGGAACGCCGAGAGCGTCCTTTGTTCACTTTCGCCATAGTAATGCTTCAGCCTTGCACCGTTAGGAGCACAAAGTTTGCAAAGATTATATGGTCTAAATTGTCTTATGAAGAACTAAGGAGCACAAAGTTTGCAAAGATTATATTTTTCTTGCTACAACAATTGTTAATTTCATTGCTGTAAGTTTAATTTTCGGAATAAATTCGTTATTTGACAATTAGTAATTGATTTTTTTTTTAGGTGGGAGGAGTAATTGTTAAGGTAACAGTAAGAAAGGGATAACGGCTAGTTGAAGTCTAAAAGATTAAGATGTGATAGTCGGCTGCAGGGAATCAGTACGACGTGACGTTGAGCTAATGTTGCGATTTTACCAAAATCTATAAAATCCCAACGGTAACATTTCCAATCACTTAATTGGGGAGAAATTGTCGGCTGAATGATAGTGGTAGCAAAAATTACGAAGGTTGCTAATTCTATAAAAAGCCCACTTTCTTTCACTCTTCCACACACGCTCAAACATCCTAAATCTCCAAGAAAAATTTCTCAGCCTCCCGTCCTCATATTTTCAAAGACCTAACCCAAACATCTGAAATTTCGCCGAACGCTACGATGGTATCCACCAGAGAACCGATGCGATCGTCTTCATCGACATCAAGGGGTCTAAAGGAAGCAAAGAACCCGAGAGTTTGAAGAAGGAAGCAGCCACTGAGGAGTCAACCTTCGCCAGTGACGCCGCAGAAATGTCTGTGGGGAGTGATGTTAGAGTGCCGATTCCATCTGCGCAAAGAGAGAAAACGAGCGGTAAATCAATGAAGGTTAAGAAGGTCAAGAGGCGCAGACAAGAGGAAGGCCAAAGCCAAGGTTCGCCGTTGGCCGACCCCGCTATTCAAGAACTGCAGAGCCCCCCATCAATGACATCGAAGAAAAGGTCTTGGACAGAAATCTCACTGATGCGTCAGCCATATCTCGAAGTTGAAGCTGTCGAACAGACGATCATTGATGCAAAGACGAGGACCGAGAAAGACAAAAGTTCAGAGAAAGAAGCAGGGGAAGCAGCGACGAAGAGACAGTTGAAGATAAAAATATCGAGGAAGAAAAGCACGAAGAAGCGGCAGAGGCAATTGAGGAAGCCCAGACGAAAATTGACGAAAATCCACCAGAGTTAGAAGAAGAATGCATGAGGATTGCTGCGCTCGTAGAAAAGTTAGACACTGAATTAGGGGCAGACACCGATGGAGAGCCCGAAAAGAAGAAAAAGAAGCCAATTGTGGTCAAGGCCAAATGCCCAAGACCTTCAAGAAGAATTGCGCCGAAAAAGACGATGCCGCCGCAAGAACAAAGCATCAAAATGAAGGCTGTTGAAGCAGCCAAAATTAAAGAAAAAGGGAAAGCCAATATGCTGAGTGAAGAAGAAGAAGTACCAACAGATCGCTATATCTCTACTAAAGCGCGAGAGCGCAGCGAAACCCTTTGGGCCTGCGATCTCTTACATGAAAGAGGATTCCTAGATCCATTGGACACTCTTCCCCAGGTCTTGCGGTCAGGAATTATTAATCATGACTGGATGGAGTTCTGTAGGCCTCCGGTGATGGCCTACCCTGATATGGTCTGCGACTTTTATCCTAATATTGAAATTGAAGAAGGAGAATATTCAGTGGTGCGAGGGGTTGAGGTCGACTTCCCTCTGAAGGCCATCAATATTGCGTACGAATTGTTGAACCATCAGAAATAAGAGTATGGAGAAATGTTGGGAAACCCAACGGAAGCAGTGCTAGAGGCCACTTTAAGAGAAGTAGGAGTTCCGCAGGCCTAGCGGTTCGTATCAAAACAAGGGAAGAACACATTGCTTAATTCCCATCTGAAGGCTAAGGCCAATGTCTTGTTTGCGGTGTTAAAAAGACGCCTTCTGCCAGTTACACATGAAACATCCATCAACCGGAACCGCACTCTCCTCCTATATGCTATAATGAAAGGGTTCACCATCAATGTGTGAGAGTTAATCTGTAGCTCCATCAAGGATTGTTCCAAAAAGGAAAAAGGCCAATTGTTCTTCCCTAACAAAATCACTAAGTTGTGTTTGCTTGCAGGAGTTCCGGTATTGGCTGAAGAGAAGAAGTTCCCTTACGCAAGATGGTAGTGAACTTTTGTACGTTCGAAAATTTCAAGTTGTCGAGGCTTGCCAAAATAAAATTTATAATACCGAAACTACTAAGCTTTGCAGCTAGTGGTAACGGGTGTCGAACCACAGGGAACCTAAATCAATCTCTCTTAACTAATTTCTATTTGTCTTTTAAATTTAAACTCAAAATAAAACTGTGAATTAAAGGGGAAGTTAATTAAAACTAAAGTAAACGGGAAACTTAAACTAACGGAAAATTAAATAGCGAAAAATAAAGAACGGAAAAATTAATGTAACATGTGCTCCTAATTCGAGGGATAGGGATTTTCTTGATGCGCTTAGATCATAGGGATTCTAATCATGCTTAGCAATTTAATCTCATGCACGCGAAATGTTTGCTCGTTTCCGAAGCAAACATCCCAATGAATTAATTAGAGGCTCTAATTAAACATGCTCATTAATTAATCTAAGTTGATCAAGCCTAAATTGATTAAAGAACAGTAACAGGTAGTATCGCGACGAATTAACCCGGAGACTAAATCGATTTTTCCTCTTTACCCAAAATCCAACATGAAGGTTAACTAATTTCTACTCCCAACTGTCACATGGGATCAAACTAAAGACCCATATTCAGATTCGTGTTACCTAACAATTGAGGCAATTATACGACCTAATCTCTAACGGTAAAGCATGCACAAGGACTCGGGCGTCACTCTTAATCAGTTACACAAGCTATTGAGATGAAGTTTAAGGAAGAAGATGCAAGAAATCAAACAATTACAAGTTGGAAAATTCATACAAACCCTCCCTAAGCATCAAGATTACCAATAAATCTCAAATGAGAGCACTTACCTTAGTTGCCCGTTGTGAAAATCAAGAGAACTCCAATGTAATAGCATAGGTAAGAAATAGGTTTTGGCTCAAGAAACGAGCTCTACAAAAGATGGGGGTGGAAGAAATTGGGAGAGAATGACCTAAAATCAGCAAAAACGAACTTAAATACTCATTTTTGCGTCAGACTAGCGCCTAGGCGCTGCGGGAGCGCGCGCACAGAATCGGGACAGCGCCTAGGCGCTGACCTCTCTGGAAAATTTACAAACCGGGCATTTTTGTTGACTTTTAATGACGGGCATTTTTTACCTTTAATGACGGGCATTTACAGTCAAGGATAGGGCGCGCGGGGGCCGAAGGGCGAGGCGCGCGCGTCTGGGCATGAGGTGTTGACCGTTGACTGGTGCTGTTGACTTTTACAAAATTAAAGAAAATCTTAAATCCACCAAGATTTGAACCTGGGCACCCCATTGTGTTGGCAAGCTCTGCACCATTAAGCCATTAATCAATTTTAAATTATAATTAGATTATTTAATTAATGAAGCTTAATCACTCAAAACGACTAATTAATAAAATATTCTAAAATATTCATTTAAGCTCTTAATTATCGCAAATGCCCGATTTACCCCTTAACAATTAAATTATACAAAATATATCAATTAAGGCCAAATAATTATTCTAATTTACAAGACTTAGGAGCTAAATATTAGCACTTTTAGAGTGCTATCAAAATACCCCCAACCTAAATGTTGCTAGTCCTCGAGCAAGGTGTACTTGATAACTCCATTTTGGAGCTATTAAATACGTCCTAATTATAGCTAAAGGCCGCTCGCAATTGATTAAATGTATCTCTTTTGTAGGAGAAAAGCGGCAAAGAGCTCGTGCGTCCATTGGGCATGTTCGAGAGCTTAAAGCAAAGTTTTAGCGCCCCGGGAATGCATCGGGAAGAGGGGAACTTGTTCCGTGAAGAAACGGGCCAAAACAGCCTTGGAGAGGCAAAGCATCAGCCCCAAACCCGAGAGCCAGCGTCGAGCTATAGCGTCGAGACGCTGGCTCGACGCTGGAAAAACCCGAGAGCAAGCGTCGAGTGATAGCGTCGAGACGCTAGCTCGACGCTGCCCTGGCGTCGAGACCCTGCTTGGCGTCGAGACGCTTCGGAGGAGGCGCGCGCTGGAAATTCATCGGGGCAGCGTCGCGACGCTGGCCTAGCGTCGCGACGCCATCGCGCGCGCGCGGATTACTTAGGGCACAGCGTCGAGACGCTGGCCTAGCGTCTCGACGCTACGACGAAGACAGTAGCTAAAAGACGATTTTCCTGCACTTTTTTGGAGAGCTTTTTCTTCTTCTTCTCTTGGCGGATTCCGGCGATTCCACTCTTCTTCTTCCCCATTTTCTCTCTATATTCCGTGGAGCTCCGCCATTGTTGGCATGCGAGTGAGCTCCACTTTCCATTCTAATAGGTAGATGAACTCTTCCATGGTCGTTGGTGGAGCGGGATTGACGAACCGCGCCATGAGCGGCTAAGGTAAGGGTGACGGTTTGGGATTTGTTTAGGGGAATTTTGTTAGACTCTTATTGCTTTGATAATCTGAGTATAATTTGCATATTGGTTCTGTTTACATTGCATTTATTTACCTTGCTTAATCCAACGCGCGTGCTAAAATACGTTGATTGACACTCGGGTAGTTTCGCATGTTGTGTATGTTAAAGAGTAGCGATGTCGTGCCTCTCACTGCTCGACTAAGTAACACAGGTAAATAGAACTAAATCGAAGTATCGGGTCGGGTAGGATAATTGTTGGTTGCATACAGCGTTTGCGGGCAACCTACTAGCAATTAGAATTCACGCCCGAATGTTCGTCGCGGTTAGCTAGTGACTGTCTAAATTCATCTTAGGACTGATCATCTTAATGTGAGATTAGATAACGTGTAATTAGGACTGTGTGGCCTAATTAAAATCCATGGAGTCGGCTACTTTGGGGCTTCTCTGGTAGTCGTCCGCGTGCTTAGTAAATTGAATTCCATGTTATTAGAATTAAATGATAAGTTGTATTTGTCTAACAATTGACCCCGAGACTCCCCAAACCGTGCACACGTTCTCTTCTTATTATTTCCTTCTTCCGTTAGCTTTCTCATTATTTCCTATTTGCATGATAAAACCCCCCGTTACCAATTAATCAATCAAATCCCAATTTCACTAGTAAATTCAACTCTCCTATTCCTTGGATCGACCCTGTTACCACTGGCTGCAAAGCCTTGGCAATAGGCATTATAAATCGTATTTTGGCAAGCCTCGACAGCTTGAGATTAGGCGGACATTCAAAAATCCGTCCACCAAAAATTGGCGCCGTTGCCGGGGAGTAGGCAATTGGTTGAATTTATGATTGGAGTCTGAATTTGATTTATTAATGGTTGACTGAAATTTTTTTCTGTTTGTATGTTGTATGTTTAGATTTTTGTTTGTGTATGACCCGTTCCTCTGAGGGTAGCTTGCAGTATATTCCTGAGATTGACAGAGAGGAGCGGCGGTTACGTAAAGAAGCCCGGGAGGGGCAAGGAACGTTGGAAAGAGAAGAAGGCAATCCCTTCTTGTTTGACGAGATGGCGCAAGGTGAAGCGCCACGGACGCTTAAGCAACTGGCAGCCCCAGACCTGAACCTGCAGCCCTTGTGCATTAACTACCCCGTGGTAGCAGGTAACTTCGAGTTGAAATCTGGTTTAATTCACCAGTTACCTTCTTTCCATGGAAACGCAGGTGAGGACGCGAACAAGCATTTGATGGAGTTCCATTGCGTCTGCGCGGGGATGAAGCCCGCAGGGGTCACGGAAGAGCAACTCAATATGAGGGCATTCCCCTTCACGCTCAAGGATAAGGCCAAGGATTGGCTGTACTATTTGCCTTCCGGATCCATCACCACGTGGCAGGATATGAAGCGGGTATTTTTGGAGAAATACTTTCCCGCATCCTTAGCCACCACTCTGCGGAAGAGAATTTATGGGATCACCCAGGATGTAGGTGAGTCCCTGCATGAGTATTGGGAACGCTTTGGGCGCCTGTGCGCGAGTTTCCCACACCACCAGATCGCCGATCAGCTGCTCATACAGTACTTTTATGAGGGGATGACGCCCCACGACAGGCAGATGATCGATGCAGCGAGTGGAGGGGCACTGATTGACAAGACCCCAGTTGAGGCCAAGCAGCTCATTGCAAATATGGCTACCAACTCGCAGCAGTTTGGGATCAGGGGGCAAGGACAAGTGCACAGCGTGGCTCAGAGCCATGAGATGTCTGAAATGAGGGCCCAGGTGGCCGAGATA
The DNA here is from genome assembly GCA_028017165.1 of Herpetospermum pedunculosum. Taxonomy (NCBI): domain Eukaryota; kingdom Viridiplantae; phylum Streptophyta; class Magnoliopsida; order Cucurbitales; family Cucurbitaceae; genus Herpetospermum; species Herpetospermum pedunculosum. Next base: position 36,992,604 of record CM051527.1, read on the forward strand.
GGTAGTATGTTGAAGAAAATTGTTGGAGGACACCGCGAAGAGGCGGAGGTCAATGCAATCGGGGGGTATGCTTCCAACCCTAGGAAGTATGATCCATATGCTAACACTTATAACCCCGGTTGGCGTGACCATCCAAATTTCAGCTATGGGAACAGGGAAGGACAAAATCGTTTCCAAGGCCAGTCCCAGGATAGGCCTAACTCTTCCACCCAGGCTCAAGCTTCGAGCTCCTCCAACTCACTTGAAGAGATGGTCAGGACCATCGTGACTAGCACCAGCCAGTTCCAGAAAGAGGCTCGCGAGGAGCTAAATTCTCATAAGGCAGAGCTGCAGAATTTGAACAAGCAGCTGACACAAATGGCGGTGTCTATCAGTAAGATTGAGAGCAAGAGCTCGGGGAAGCTTCCTTCCCAAACTACAGTAAACTCATGTGAAAACGTGAGTGCCATTCAGCTGCGCAGTGGGAAGTCACTTTCCACCAGAGCTGCGAAGGAAGCCACGGACAGCCTGAACAAGTCCGCCCCGACTGCTCCTGAGACTCAGAATGAGAAAAGAAATGAGAAGGTCAGTGTACCTGAGGATGTTGCCAGAGCACCATTCCCGAGTAGGCTTGCGAAGCGTACTTTGGAATCTGAGGATGCGGAGGTCCTTCGAACCTTCCAAAAGGTGGTGGTCAACATCCCACTTCTTGAGGCCGTAAGCCAAGTGCCAAAATACGCCAAGTTTCTCAAGAAGTGGTGCACGAGTAAGAGAATGTCGAGAAAAAGCGACGAGACGAAGAAAGAAACCGTCTCCGCAATCTTCCAAGGTAATCTTCCACCGAAGTGCATCGATCCTGGTATGTTTTCTATCCCATGCACTATCGGTACTAAATTCATTGAAAATGCCATGTTAGATCTCGGTGCCTCGATTAATGTCATGTCTTATGATGTTTTTAAAGAACTTGAACTGTGTACTTTAATCGAGTCTAATATAGTTATCCAACTAGCCGATCGATCTTGTGTGCATCCTTTAGGGAAGATTGAGGATGTTTTAGTCAAAGTAAAGGACTTACTGTTTCCATGCGATTTTTATGTGCTGAGCATGAATGAGAATTCTTCGCATGTTTCCTCTTCTATTTTACTAGGCCGCCCATTTATGAAGACCGCTAAGGTCAAGATAGATGTTGATAGGGGTGCTTTGTCTGTAGAATTTGATGGAACGGTGAACGAGTTTATTATAAATGCATCGAAATCGTTTGTAAATGACGAGAATTTGTCTGTTGTTGAGCATGTCGAGAATGGGAGTCTACCCTCGCGCTTGAGGGATGGTTCCCATGTCTCGGTAAAAATTTCTGATTTAAATGTGTGTGATAATGACACTGGATTTTGCACTAACATGTCTGATATTCACGTGCCCGAGGCACGAAGAGTGCAAAATATTTTTCAGGTGGATGGCAGAGAAGGTGTGGCCAAGGACAAGTCTGGATCGTCCCCCGCACCTACAGACTATGGATGAGTCTGTTGAGAGAATACAGTCGAGCAACCGACTTTAAAAATTCTGCGCTTCTCGGAGGCACCCGAGTGTTGAACTGTTTTTATGCTTTAGTTTAGTTTTATTGCTTTTTAGTATTAATTAGCTTGCTGTTTTTTTTTAGGGAATCGAGGAAGAGAAGACAATTTTGGGCTCTGATGCGTTCGTGCGCCGCTTCCTCACCCTCGCCAGCTTCACCAAGAGTCAGGGAAGTGTATTTCTGCTTCCCTTTTACTTTATTGTATCTGACTGATTGGCATTGAGGACAATGCCAAATTTTGAAGTTGGGGGTGGAGTAGTCCGATGGATGTGCATGTGTAGTTTGTTGAGAAGTGTTATAAAGATATTGAAGTGCTTGGGACTCTGTTTATTGTTTTCTGACTGTGATAGCCTAGGAAATGCATGTTGGAAATCTGAGCATGTTCATAATCGAGTTTTTGCATGAGTTTTGTGTTTATTAGGTTCATGTCAAAAATTTTAAAATTTTTTCTGTTGCTCCCTTGCACTCATCGCGCACTTAGCAACTTCTCCCTAGATTCCGTAAGCTTGGTTTGTCGCATGTTTAGCTAATTCTCGTTGTCACCCCGAAAGGCACCCTTAGGTAGCTTGTTGCATGAGAGTTAGTAGCTAATTAATTGAGGAAGCATGTGCTTAGCCTAATGAAAAAAATAGAAAAGCATGTTCTATAGAAAATTTTCTCTCGAGGCGCTCCTCCTTCTTTTTAAGCGCTTAAAAGAAGTGAGCGTTAGTCCTTAAAAACGTGAAGTTTTATGCATGAATTTGACGTGTTAGGCATCTCGAGTAGGAAGGAAAAAGAAATGAAAGGTTGGTTCAAAGAACCCAAAATAAAAGAGTACAAAGTACTTTTGAAAACAAAGAAAAAGAATGAGAAAATAATTAGGTCTCTTAATTTACTTCTCTCTCTCGTGTAAGTCAAGTGTAGCTGTTCTTAAACGCTAGAAGTAGGGGGAAAACGGGATGTGCGTTGCATGTAGGTTTTCCAGGTTTACGTGAATTTAGGAGTGGTTGTCTAGCGCACACACACGTTAGGGGGCAAGAGTTAATTTTTGATATGTCCTAGTTAATACATGAACAAAATGCTTCCATGATTATACTCGTGTTTGAAATTTCAATATGCATGGAGGTTTGAGTTAGAATGCATGTAAGCGCGTCCTTAGAGTCAATGTCTTTGTAGTGCTTGCTCGAGGACTAGCAATGTTTAAGTTGGGGGTGTTTGATAACTCCATTTTGGAGCTATTAAATACGTCCTAATTATAGCTAAAGGCCGCTCGCAATTGATTAAATGTATCTCTTTTGTAGGAGAAAAGCGGCAAAGAGCTCGTGCGTCCATTGGGCATGTTCGAGAGCTTAAAGCAAAGTTTTAGCGCCCCGGGAATGCATCGGGAAGAGGGGAACTTGTTCCGTGAAGAAACGGACCAAAACAGCCTTGGAGAGGCAAAGCATCAGCCCCAAACCCGAGAGCCAGCGTCGAGCTATAGCGTCGAGACGCTGGCTCGACGCTGGAAAAACCCGAGAGCAAGCGCCGAGTGATAGCGTCGAGACGCTAGCTCGACGCTGCCCTGGCGTCGAGACCCTGCTTGGCGTCGAGACGCTTCGGAGGAGGCGCGCGCTGGAAATTCATCGGGGCAGCGTCGCGACGCTGGCCTAGCGTCGCGACGCCATCGCGCGCGCGCGGATTACTTAGGGCACAGCGTCGAGACGCTGGCCTAGCGTCTCGACGCTACGACGAAGACAGTAGCTAAAAGACGATTTTCCTGCACTTTTTTGGAGAGCTTTTTCTTCTTCTTCTCTTGGCGGATTCCAGCGATTCCACTCTTCTTCTTCCCCATTTTCTCTCTATATTCCGTGGAGCTCCGCCATTGTTGGCATGCGAGTGAGCTCCACTTTCCATTGTAATAGGTAGATGAACTCTTCCATGGTCGTTGGTGGAGCGGGATTGACGAACCGCGCCATGAGCGGCTAAGGTAAGGGTGACGGTTTGGGATTTGTTTAGGGGAATTTTGTTAGACTCTTATTGCTTTGATAATCTGAGTATAATTTGCATATTGGTTCTGTTTACATTGCATTTATTTACCTTGCTTAATCCAACGCGCGTGCTAAAATACGTTGATTGACACTCGGGTAGTTTCGCATGTTGTGTATGTTAAAGAGTAGCGATGCCGTGCCTCTCACTGCTCGACTAAGTAACACAGGTAAATAGAACTAAATCGAAGTATCGGGTCGGGTAGGATAATTGTTGGTTGCATACAGCGTTTGCGGGCAACCTACTAGCAATTAGAATTCACGCCCGAATGTTCGTCGCGGTTAGCTAGTGACTGTCTAAATTCATCTTAGGACTGATCATCTTAATGTGAGATTAGATAACGTGTAATTAGGACTGTGTGGCCTAATTAAAATCCATGGAGTCGGCTACTTTGGGGCTTCTCTGGTAGTCGTCCGCGTGCTTAGTAAATTGAATTCCATGTTATTAGAATTAAATGATAAGTTGTATTTGTCTAACAATTGACCCCGAGACTCCCCAAACCGTGCACACGTTCTCTTCTTATTATTTCCTTCTTCCGTTAGCTTTCTCATTATTTCCTATTTGCATGATAAAACCCTCCGTTACCAATTAATCAATCAAATCCCAATTTCACTAGTAAATTCAACTCTCCTATTCCTTGGATCGACCCTGTTACCACTGGCTGCAAAGCCTTGGCAATAGGCATTATAAATCGTATTTTGGCAAGCCTCGACAGCTTGAGATTAGGCGGACATTCAAAAATCCGTCCACCAGTACTTTAATTTATCTTATAAGAAACCACTTGTATGCTGACGACTCAAATCTCAAAACTCGTGAACACAAGATATTAATGCTAACGGAAAAACAAACAAGTGTATGCATAAGTTAAGAACATTTCAAAATTTTAAATCCTACTCTCACGTGTGTGTGTGCTTAGCTTCTCTTACTCTAGCTCTTATAGACCCTGAATTCCTTTAATCGATCCTAAGACTCGTTTTCCCCCTACTTCTAGCGTTGAGAACAGTCTAATGGCTTAACGGGTCGGAAAAAGCAACAAAACAATTGGCCCAATTCTTTTCTTCTTTTCCTTGGTACTTTGTACCCTTTTCTTTTTATTTTTCTTCTTTCGAGAGAGCCTAACACGTCAAGCTTAATTCACTTCACGTTTTTAAGGACAAGTGTTCACTTTAATTAGTCACCCTTTCATGCAGAGGCAACCGTGGGTTACACGATCGCCCCTGATTACACAGGCAACACAAGAAGGAGGAACACCTCAAGAAAGAACATTTTTCATGCTTTTTACTCACAGAAAATTGAAAAATTTGAGGCATAAATTTTTGCTTACAACAAATGAGTTATTACAAATTCTAACACATCAAGCCTCCCTAAATATGCCTTTCGAGGTGACAACAAATTTTCAGATCAAATAAAATAACTCTAAGCTTATCAGAACCAAGAGTAAGAGGGTTATGTGCTCGATGAATGTAGAGAGTATTCGAAAAAAAATAAAATAAGCTCAAAATATGCATATAACTCATGGTTTACTCGGAATGCACAAATATGGAGTATTCACAAGTAAATCACAGACAGTCCTCATCAGACAACATGCATTCAGATTCTCATAAATCTCAAAATTAGAGCATCCATGCACAATCACTATAAAGAAGTCCAAAACTAAATTCTACCCCCCACCTAAAAGACTGCATTGTCCTCAATGCATCTAATCCCACAGATAAACAATTAAAATGACAAAAATCAAAGGGAACAGAAACCTCCCCTGAATTTTTGCGGGATCGGTGAGTAGGGATGCGCAACCTTGTCTTCAAAATATATCTGAAATGTAGGTCGTCTCTTGCTTATTACCTAAGAAAGCAAGAAAAAGCTAATCTAGGGAAATAAAAATTAAAAGTAAAGACAAAAATTGAAATGCTCATGGGTTGCCTCCCAAGAAGCGCAAATTTTTAACGTCGTTATGCTCGACGTTTCCTCCACTCTGTCAGGGTACGTAAAAATTCTCGTACTTCTTCGGCCCCTTCTTCCTTGAATCAACAAAACCTGCTAAGAGAAGCAAGCTCTTCGACTTTTGGAGGCAGCCGGACAGAGTTGATATTTTTTTGATTTTTTTGATATATGGAAAAATAAAAGACTCAACAGACTGAAATAAAACAAAACAAGACTCAACTGACTTAGGAGAAAAAGGAAGAAAGCATGCATCAATAGAGGAAATTTCAGGAAATAAAACGGAAAGAGACTTGTCAGCCTCAAACTCTATCACCTGAACATCCTCCTCGGGACTAGGCTCGGCTTCTTCCTTAATCTCACCGATCTCATCTTCGCATGGCGGAGCATTCTCAATCTCTTCATCAGTATCGGGGTATATTTCCTCAAAGAACCTCTCCTCAGTGGTATGCTCAACTGGATGATCTTCCTCACCCTCCAATTCCTTCGCTCGATTGAGCAAACGGCTTATTTGCTCATTGGCTTCGCGGAACTTCGCTTCTAACCAAGCCTCGCGCATTGCCTGCGAATATTGGTGAGTGTTATCAACTAATTCATTAACCATTTGTTCCAGTGACATACCTCGACAATATTTATGAGGAAATTGGTTTTGTTGCTCCTCCATTCCTTGCAACTCAACTTCAGTCTATAGGCGAGACTGGCGCATTCCCTGCTCGAATTGGAGCGTGTTGTTGACTAAATTGTCAACCACCTGCTCCAATGACATTCTTTGGCAAGAATTCGGAGGAGATCTTTCAAATAGATAATAACTTGAAACTTGTCCCCAATAATCAAATAGATAATCTGCCATGCTAAACGAGAAGACACAAGAAAAAGAAAAATATTTTTTTGATTTTTCTAACAAATAAAATTTAACTAAGAGAAATTAAATGGTTCCCCGGCAATGGCGCCAATTTTGGTAGTGAACTTTTGTACGTTCACAAATTTCAAGCTGTCGAGGCTTGCCAAAATAAAATTTATAATACCGAAACCACTAAGCTTTGCAGCTAGTGGTAACGGGTGTCGAACCACAAGGAACCTAAATCAATCTCTCTTAACTAATTTCTATTTGTCTTTTAAATTTAAACTCAAAATAAAACTGTGAATTAAAGGGGAAGTTAATTAAAACTAAAGTAAACGGGAAACTTAAACTAATGGAAAATTAAATAGCGAAAAATAAAGAACGAAAAAATTAATGTAACATGTGCTCCTAATTCGAGGGATAGGGATTTTCTTTATGCGCTTAGATCATAGGGATTCTAATCATGCTTAGCAATTTAATCTCATGCACGCGAAATGGTTGCTCGTTTCCGAAGCAAACATCCCAATGAATTAATTAGAGGCTCTAATTAAACATGCTCATTAATTAATCTAAGTTTATCAAGCCTAAATTGATTAAAGAACAGTAACGGGTAGTATCGCGACGAATTAACACGGAGACTAAATCGATTTTTCCTCTTTACCCAAAATCCAACATGAAGGTTAACTAATTTCTACCCCCAACTGTCACTTGGGATCAAACTAAATACCCATATTCAGATTCGTGTTACCTAGCGATTGAGGCAATTATACGTCCTAATCTCTAACGGTAAAGCATGCATAGAGGACTCGGGCGTCACTCCTAATCAGTTACACAAGCTATTGAGATGAAGTTTAAGGAAGAAGATGCAAGAAATTTAACAATTACAAGCTGGAAAATTCATACAAACCCTCCCTAAGCATCAAGATTACCCCTAAATCTCAACTTAGAGCACTTACCTTAGTTGCCCGTTGTGAAAATCAAGAGAAATCAATAATAAAAGAACTCCAATGTATTAGAATAGGTAAGAAATAGGTTTTGGCTCAAGAAACGAGCTCTACAAAAGATGGGGGCGGAAGAAATTGGGAGAGAATGATCTAAAATCAGCAAAAACGGATTTAAATACTCATTTCTGTGTCAGACTAGCGCCTAGGGAGCGCGCGCACAGAATCGGGACAGCGCCTAGGCGCTGACCTCTCTGGAAAATTTACAAACCGGGCATTTTTGTTGACTTTTAATGACGGGCATTTACAGTCAAGGATAGGGCGCGCGGGGGCTGAGTGATGGGCCGAGGGCGAGGCTTTTAATGACGGGTGAGGGCACGCGCGTCTGAGCATGAGGTGTTGACCGTTGACCGGTGCTGTTGACTTTTACAAAATTAAGGAAAATCTTGATTCCACCAAGATTTAAACCTGGGGACCCACATTGTCTTGGCAAGCCCTGCACCATTAAGCCATTAATAAATTTTGAGTTATAATTAGATTATTTAATTAGTGAAGCTTAATCACTCAAAACGACTAATTAATAAAATATTCTAAAATATTCATTTAAGCTCTTAATTATCGCAAATGCCCGATTTACCCCTTAACAATTAAATTATACAACATATATCAATTAAGGCCAAATAATTATTCTAATTTACAAGACTTAGGAGCTAAATATTAGCACTTTTAGAGTGCTATCACAAGACACATAGAATTGCCTACAGAGTTGAAACCGCATAGAGGAGGGAAAATGGAGGCGAAATTGAACAACCTGATCAACATGCAAGGCATCCTGAATGCCGAGTTGGTGGATCTGCAGCAAAAGTAGATCAGATGGGCCCAACACGACAAACTAAGGGGCGAACCCCTTATCGCCCATCTTTAATACCAGCTGCCTGCCTTCCCCGTGCAAATCCTGAAGCCGTGGGTGGCTCCTCGAGATGTGGATGAAGAGGAATGAGAAGACTGAAATCGTTTTGGGGAATTTTGTTGATCCCTGTCTTACCTTGCTTTTCTGATAACAATGATACCCCCCCCCCCCCCCCCCCCACCCAATTGAAATCAATGTCTGTTTCTCTTTTTACTTTCTTAGGATAGGATAGAATAGTTTAGTTTTTGTGTAATGGTTGTATTTCCCTCTAGGCCCAAGTTAGTTAGATTAGTTAGTTGTAGCTAGAGCTACCCTTGCATGTTTTATTAATGAAATTGCCTTCTGCATTCAATGTTGCCTGTCCAGTAAGGAGCATGTCACTCTCTCGTGCATGTTAATCCCGTTATCTTGCATAATTCTCCTTAGTGTTGCGTTTGTTTTATAAATTTAGCACTACTGCAGCTTCCTTACGTTTCTGTCTTGTGATGTAGCTGCCTATTTATAATGCATACATGTATGGTTTGTTTTCTTAGTTAGCAGGTTATGACGAACTTGTTGGATTAGTGTCAAGTACCGACTTTAGGTAGAGCAATAAAAGTATCTGGGCAGTCGAGTAAGGCTGTTAAAACCAACCTTTTTGCGAGCTAGGCAATCTTATAACACTCGATAAGGCCTAAGAGATCTCATTTCACACCTTAGAAGTAGAAATGATCCTCTATCTCAATCTTGTGTTAGATGCTTCTAGCGAAGTTTGGGGGAGCCGCCTTCCAATACTCTCATTGGGGACAATGAGAAGTTTAAGTTTTGGGGTGAGGCAACCTAGAGAAAAGATGAAAAACTCAATAACATTCGTCTTTCCTAAGTAAAAGAACTTCCCTAAAAGTGCTAAAAAAAAATTCTTTTCTCTAAGTTGCTGAGTAACCAGGGTTGATTGTGAGCCTCACAGTTGGCACTGCGTAAAAAGGCAACTAAGGAGAAAGGAAAATGTAAAAAGAGCAAAAGTATAGCAAAAGGGAAGGCCTCATCACTCCTAAGATACAATTCTGAAAGGCTTGAATGTCTTACGAATTGAACTCTGATCTTATGTTTAAAACTAAGTGAAGAGTTGTATCTGAAGAGTGTGCTTAGGAAAAGAATGACTACCTTGAGGGTGATGCCATGTTCTACTTGCTCTGTGAAACTGAAATGTAATTACTTGGGTTTATGGAATGGTATGACCAAGAGGGAAGTATTGAGAAAAAGGAGAAAGCTTAAGTGTACAAAAAGCTAGAAGAATGCACTGAATGCAAGACTGAGAGGAGGAAAGCTTCGTGCTAAAGTGTGAGAGATAATGAAATCAAGGAATAGGTGGAAATTTTAGAATGATAAGATTGTAGGTTGTTCAAAGATGGTTGGTATTAATGTTTAGCATAAAGTAGAGAGAATATATGCTTTGCTTTTAGTCAGTCACAGGACAACAAGAGTATTAGCCAAGTAACTTCAAGAAGATTTCACCATGCAACAGTTTTGCTAGAAAATTGCGTGTTTAGAAAAAAAAGAGTTTTTTTTTTTTTTTTGATAGGAAACAGAAACAATTTCATTGATAGTATGAAAGAGTGTTACAAAAGAAATCCTATCTTTTAATTACAAAAAGACCCTCCATTGATTATGAAGGGTGGTTAGACCATAATTACAAAAAGGAGATGTTAATTTACTCCAAGTAATGGCTAAAATAGTAGTAGAATCGATGAAATGTTGAGCGTCTTTGTAAATGTCCCTAAAAACTCGCATGTTTCTCTCGTTCCATAGATTCCAAAAGAAAGCACGAACAAAGCAGAGCCATAAAATCTTCTTTGCTTTCTTGAAGGGGTGACCCATGAAAATAATATAATATAAAGAGAGGATATTACCCGGTCGGGGGATAGGCCACTTGAAAGCTTGAAGAAGGAAATCCCAAAACTTTGTAGCATACGGACACTCACTGAATAAATGCAATTGATTTTCACCATTTGCAACACACATGTGGCAGCAGTTTGGAGAAATTGTATGCTTTGGTAATCTCTTTTGAAGTCTGTCATATGTATTAATGCAAGAATGGCTGAGTTCCCATATAAAAAACTTCACCTTCTTTGGGTATTTTCCGGACCATATAGTGTTGTACAGTGCTGCATGTTCGTTAGTGCTCGATGAAGCTAATGCCAAAGCCATCGATTTTGATGAGAACTTGTTGTCTTTCTCTAAATTCCATAGCCAAGTGTCCTCTCTATCAATCGAGCTGAAAACTGCCATAGAGCTATTGAATGATGACCATTCCTCAATTTCATTGTCTTGTAGGTTCCTTCTAAAATCCAGCAGCCACATATTTGTTCGGGGGCACCAAACCTCAGTTATGGAGGCTTCTTTCTTCTTGGACAAATTATAAAGATTTGGGAAAATCATTTGTAAGCTCATGTGCCCATACCATACATCTTTCCAGAAGTATGTCTTTGTCCCATTTCCTATCTTAATAGATATGTGCTCGTATATTAAGATCTTTAGGGAATCAATGGCTTTCCATGGGCCTCTTGCCGAGTTCATGGAAAAAGTATTTGGTCTTGTATCAAAGTGTGTAGAGCCGTATTTGATCTCTATAACTTTTCTCCATATGGCCTCTTTCTCAACATTAAAACGCCATATCCATTTCGAGAGGAGCGATTTGTTCCTTATTTGCATATCAAGAATACCGAGGCCACCTTCCTCAATAGGATTCTTGACTTTATTCCATTTAAGCAAATGCATCCCCTTATATTCAGCACAACCCCTCCAAAGGTAATTCCTGAAAAGCCTTTCTATGTCATCTGTGACTGATTTTGGAGCTCTAAAAAGGGAGAGATAATAAATGGGCAGATTTGCCAAAGTGGCTTGTATGAGGGTTAATCTTCCCCCCTTCGATAAATTAGCTCCCTATGAGGACAATCTTTTCTCAATCTTTTCAATGATTGGAGCCCAAAACAGCTTTTTGTTAGGCTTACCATTTAAAGGCAGCCCAAGGTATGAGTTAGGCCAAATACCTTTCTTGCACTTGGTGAGTGAGGCAATTCTATCAATCAGATCATTCTCCAAATTCAATCCTAAGAGTTCTGATTTTCTGCAATTAATGTTCAATCCCGATGCTTTTTCAAATAACTCAATGATGTGAAAAAGATTCTTGATGTGATGATCTTCATATGATGAAAATATAAGAGTATCATCGGCAAATTGGAGGTGGGTAATTGATATATGAGATTCCCTTTTCAGCTCAAAACCTTTTATGGCTCCTTCATTTTCAGCCTTTAACAACATCCTACTAAGGCAATCAACAACAATAATAAAAAGGAAAGGGGATAGGGGATCACCTTGTCTGAGTCCTCTTGATGCTAATATTTTCCCTCGTGGCTTCCCATTAATCATGATGGAAAAGTTTGTTGTTGAGATGCACCCTTGAATCCATCTCCTCCATTTGATGCCGAAGCGTTTGGCTTTTAGGATCTCGTTCAAGAATTTCCAATCCACCATATCAAAGGCTTTTTTGCTGTTAGGACGCCCTTTCCTTAAGACCGCTAGGGTCAAAATCGATGTGTTTAAGGGCGTCGTTTCTTTAGAGTTTGATGATATTTTGCATGAGTTCTCATTATTTGAAAGGAAGTCTGCTGTGAATGTTTCTATGGTTGAGCATGACGAGAATGGGAGTCTACCCTCGCTGTTACGTCTCCAAAAGTGACTATTTTAGGACTTATTTGTGATAGAAAGTTGTGCATTTGTAAGTGTTTTTGGTAGGATTTAGCTTGAACTTGTGCTTATATATGAGAATTAGAAGAATGAAGCTAAATTAGGACTTATATACAAAAGGAAAGAAAAAAAACCAAAAACGAAGTTAAAGGAATGAAAATTGTGCATTGCGGAAGCATTGCGGAAACATTGCTAAAACCGCAATGTTTTAAGTGAAATCCGTAAGTTGTCTAACTATTTTCTGTTTTGTTCCGACCTTTCAGGGATCCATTCTTTCTCCTGCAGCCACGTAGAAGTACGACGTTGAGAATGGATGGTTCTCCTTGGCCCAATTGTACCTGCAGAACACTATAAAAGGGGGTCAAGATGGAAGGTTGAAACACACTCGAACAGCGTAGACTTCCAGTTCAACGCAGCTTCTTCCACTCTTTTTCTCTCTTCCGTCTGTTGGTTTGAAAGGTTCAGCTGTTGGAGTCGACAATCTGATAGGAAGGAGAGAAGATTTATCTTCTCTTCTGATTAGATTCATCCAAGCAAGGCTTCCTTTCACCCTTCAGCCGAGGCGTTCGCAACGAGAAGATCACGCACGGCTTTACTGCTTTCTGCTTTAGTTTTCCATTTCCATTACTGTTTGTTGTTATTTCCCTTTCATTAGCTACTCTATTCTATTTCGTTGCTTTCTGTTTTACTTTGGCTATTCAAAGCTATCATTTGTTAGTTCAAACGCTAGTTAATTCAAGCATAATTTCATTACTTCGCACGTTCTTCATCTCGTCTGCTCACTGCCTTTAGCTTCTGTTTTGTCTTTAATCTTCTACTAAGCATGTCATCTTCATCTACTTCTCCCATTCCACCTTCATCCATGAGTAACTAAGTCACATAAGGGTATGCTAATGACAAATCTATAGGTAGAAACACGTGAATCAAGCATGTAGGATAGCTCTCGAATGCATTGAATGTATGTAAGCTTCATCCCACGGGCAATTTCGATTGGCCATCCATTTTGTCCAAAGAACTCCTAACCTCTGAAGAAGTAAGAGTTCAGAGTCATACACTCATGCTAGCCTCTCAAGGTAGCCAGAAAACGACCTAGGAATAGGCGTTTTTCCTAGTACAAATCACAACTTATTGTTTTAACAAGATGCTTAAGACCTTACTTGGACATGAGTAAACTAAAGGATCTAATGCATGAAATCAGAAGATACATGAGAATGAGTTAGTTTGATGCATGATGAGTTGATCTAAAGCTTGAGAATCGTGTGAAAAAGCCTATAGAGGATTCGTTAGTAGCCCTTGTTTCCCCACTTTACACACATTTTGCTGTTAGTAACATTGCGAAATAATTGTTGTTTCCGCAATTCCCTTAAGTTAAAATTTGCCTTAGTCATTTTTTCTCTTCGTTTGATTGTTCTCTTCTTTACATTCTAGTTTATTATCTACTTGCACTTGTTTATGCTTCCATCATTTACACATTCCTTAGTAATTAGGCAATTTAAAACCAAATCTACCTCATTTAATCCACCCATTCTCACTTAACAAAACACTTCGTAAGTAACTAAGAATAAATCTCTGTGGGAAATCGAATGAAAAAATACTTATTACTTGCTACAAGATCATGTATGCTTGCATGTTCTGAGTGCTTTATTCTTGCATCTTTATTTTAAACATTGATCACGCAACACTCGCGCTTGAGGGATGGTTCCCATGTCTCGGTTAAAAAATCTGACTTAAATTTGATGGATGATACTGCTGTTTTTTGCACTAATAACTCTGATATTCACGTGCTTGAGGCACGAAGAGTGCAAATTGTTTCAAATGTTGACTGCAGGAAAAGTGTGGACGTGGACAAGTTTGGATCGTCCCCCGCACTTACAGACTATGGTTGAGTCAGTGGAGAGAATACAGTCGAGCAAACGACTTTAAAAATTCTGCGCTTCTCGGAGGCACCCGAGCGATGAACTGTTTTTTCTGTTTTAGTTTAGTTGCTGTTTTTTTATTTCTTTTTAGATTAATTTAGTCTTTCTTTGCTTGCTGTTTTTTTTTTAGGAATCGAGGAAGAGAAGACAATTTTGGGCTTCGATGTATGTGCGCGCCGCTTCCTCACCCTCGCCAGCTTCACAAAGAGTCAGGGAAGTGTTGTTTCTTCTTCCCTTTTTACTTTGTATATCTGACTGTATGGCATTGCGGACAATGCCAAATTTTGAAGTTGGGGGTGGAGATGGTCTGATGGATATGCATGTGTAGTTTGTTGAGAAGTGTTATATCGATATTGAAGTGCTTGGGACTCTGTTTACTGTTTTCTGATAATGATAGCCTAGGAAATGCATGTTGGAAATCTGAGCACGTTCATAATCGAGTTTTTGCATGAGTCTTGCATTTATTAAGTTCATGTCAAAAAATTTAAATTTTTTTCTGTTGCTCCCTTGCATCTTTAGCGCACTTAGCAACCTCGTCTTAGATTCCGTAGGCTTTGTGAATTGCATGTTGCACTAATTCTCGTTGTCACCCCGAAAGGCACTCTTAGGTAGCTTGTTGCATGAGAGTTAGTGGTTGGTTAATTGAGATAGCGTATGCTAAGCCTAATGCAAAAAAAAAATAAATAGAAAAGCATGTTTGATAGAAAAATCCTCTCGAGGCGCTCCTCCTTCTTATTAGTGCTCTTAAGAAGTGAGCGTTAGTCCTTAAAAACGTGAAGTTTATGCATGAATTTGACGTGTTAGGCAGCTCGGGGTGGAAAGAAAAAGTGAATAAATTGATGGTTCAAAGAACCTTAATAAAAGAGTACAAAGTACTCGTGAAAAGAAAAAGAATGAGAAAAATAATTAGGTCTCTTAATTTGCTTCTCTCTCTCGTGTAAGTCAAGTGTAGACTGTTCTTAAACGCTAGAAGTAGGGGGAAAACGGGATGTGTGTTGCATGTGGTTTTTCCGGGTTTACGTGAGTTTAGGAGTGGTTGGCTAGCACACACACACGTTAGGGGGCAAGAGTTAATTTTTGATATGTTCGTAGTAAATGCATGTACGAAATGCTTTCATGATTATGTTGTGTTTAAATTTTCAATATGCATGGAGGTTTGAGTTAGTAGCATGTAGGCGCGTCCTTAGAGTCAATATCTTTGTAGCACTTGCTCGAGGACTAGCAATGTTTAAGTTGGGGGTGTTTGATAACTCCATTTTGGAGCTATTAAATACTTCCTAATTGTAGCTTAAGTCCGCTTTTATTTGGTTAATATATCTCGTTTGTAGGAGAATTGCGGCAAAGAGCTCGTGCGTCCGTTGGACCCGTTCGAGAGCTAAAAGTTGAGTTTTAACGCTGTTAAGTCTCTGAAAGTGACTTATTTAGAACCCACTTAGCTTAGGAAGATGTACACTTTTAGGTGTTTTTGTTAGCATTTAGCCTAAACCTATGCTTTAATATGAGAATTAGAAGAAGGTAGCTAATATAGGACTTATGTACAATAGGTAGAAAAAGGGTTGAAAACCGAAGGAAAAGAATGAAAAAATGAGCATTGCGAATGAATTGCGAAAACATTGCTGAGGCCGCAATTATTCAAGTGAAAACCGTAAGTTGACTGATCTTTTTCTGTTAATTTCCGTAATTTCAGGGATTCGTTCTTTCTCCTCCATCCATTCTGATATACGACGTTGAAGATTGATGGTTCTCCTTGGCCCAAACGCACCTGCAAACTACTATAAAAGGGGGCCAAAGTCGGAGGTTTGATCATCATTCGAAGCGCAGAAGTCTTCTCGCAGTCCATCATTTCTCTCTGTTTTCCTTTGCCGTTTGTTGGAGTGAGAGTCTCAGCTTTTGGAGTCGATAATCTGATAGGAAGGAGAGGAGATTCTTCTTCTCTCTCGATTGGATTCATCCAAGCAAGGCTGACTTTTCATCACCTTCATTCGAGGCGACTGCCACGAAGCTTTCCAGCAATCCTTTACTGCTTTTCTGTCTTGTTCTTCTTACTTCCATTTCTGATCACTGTTGTTCTTAGTTTAGAGTTTGAGTTACTGCATTTCGTTGTTGTCTGTCTTTTAATCATTTCTTTTAAAGCTTTCCTTTGTCGTCAAACAATCAAAGCAATCAAAGTACACTTCTGCATTTCACAGTTTCTACCTTCTGCTGCTACGGTTTTGTATTACTGTTTTAAGCACATTTTCCTTCTAAGCATGTCTATCTTATCTGCCATTTCTGTTCTCTATATATACATGAGTAGCTAAGTCACTTCGGGGCATGCTAATGACAGAACTATAGGCTAAAAAAAACGTGAATCAAGTAGGCAGATTAACACTCGAACATTGATTGTATGTAAGCTTCATCCCACGGGCAATTTCGATTGGCCATCCATTTTGTCCAAAGAACTCCTAACCTCTGAAAGGAGTAAGAGTTCAGAGTCATATAATCATGCTAGCCTTTCATGGTAATCAGGAAACGGCCTAGGAATAGGCGTTTCCCTAGTACAAACTAAACACTCCTGCTTAAACAAGATGCTTAAGTCCTTACTTTGAAGTCGAGTAAACTTAAGACTCTAATGCATGGAATCGGACGATACTTGAGATAGAGTGAGTTTGATGTATAGAGAGTTGATCCAATGCTTGAGAATCGTAAGAAAATGCCTATAGGATAGTCATTAGTAGCCCTTAATCCACCCATTTACACACGTTCGTTGCTGTTTAATTGCGGAAACATTGCGGTCCTCGCAATTCTGCCAGATTTTCATTCTGTTTAGCTGTTTTCTTTCTCGTTTATTAATTCCATCTCTTGCCTTTTAAGTCTAGTTTTAACTTGCATTTGTTTATGTTATATCCCTTTATACATTCAGCAAAAAGTAGATAATTAAAAACCAATTTTACCTCATCAAATTCATCCCATCTTTCTTAACAAACACACTTCGCGAATAGCTAAAAATGAGTCTCTGTGGAAAAAACGAATGAAATATACTTACTACTTGCTGTGAGACCATGTATGCTTGCATGTTCTAAGTGCTCTCTCTACACTTTTGCATAATTATCTTTACACATTGAGCACGCAACAAGTTTTTGGCGCCGCTGCCGGGGACTTATTTTAAGTGAAAACGAAGTTTGTTAAGTCTGAAACATCAAATTATTTTCCATTGAATTTGATCCATCTTCATTTCTTTTTCAGGTACCGTTTAGGGTAGTTTATGAATGAGACTCCAAGTAGTGATCTAGAGTTCAACCCTGAGCCCGAGAGATTACTTAGAGCTAGGAATAGAGCCAAGAAACGTCTCTTTAAACAAACCCTTTTACCTCCAATCATTGCAGAGACTACAATTCCTCCGCAATTACCTCAAGAAGAAATGGCTGGAGTAAATCAAAACCTGGTGCCTGTCACTCGCAATCCCATTGAAATAGCGAATGACAAGGATAGCGCCATCCTTTCATATTTAGTACCTATGCCTGGGGAGCTGAACCCCAGCATAATCCGTCCTGAAATCACTGCCAACTCATTCGAGTTAAAGCCAGTGATGTTCCAAATGTTGTCCACTGTGGGGCAATTCTTTGGAATAGAAAATGAGGACCCCCATAACCACCTTAGGAACTTCTTAGGAGTTAGTGACACCTTCCTAATCCCTGGAGTTTCCCAAGAAGCCCTGAGGCTATATCTTTTCCCTTACTCTTTGAGGGACAAAGCCAAAACATGGTTAAATTCTTTACCCTCAGGATCTGTCCGCAATTGGACAGATTTAGCAGAAAAATTCCTAGTCAAATACTTCCCACCTGATAGGAATTCTACCTTTCGTGATGATATCATAAAGTTCAAACAAGCTCCAAGTGAGTCTCTTCACGAAGCTTGGACAAGATTCAAAGACCTTCTCATTAAATGTCCACACCATGGCATTCCATGGTGTATCCAAATAGAAGTGTTCTTTAAAGGATGCAACCCCAGCACCAGACAAGTTTTAAATTCATCTGCTGGAGGTTCCATGTTGTCCAAGAGTTACAACGAAGCTTATGAGATCTTGGAGAAGATCTCAACATCTCACTGTAGGTGGTCAGACGATCCAGTAGAGCCAACTAGGGCTCAAGATAAGGATGCTCTAAGCGCCATGAGCACCCAAATAAATGCCCTGACCAACCTAGTTAAGCAAATGGCTCAGGCCAATCTCCAAACCAGTGCCAATACCGCCACAGCTATGTCAATGGGCACCCAACCAAATCAAGGCGAGGCACCTATCTGTGGATTCTGTGGGGAAGGGCACCCATATGAATACTGCCCTGGGAATCCATCTTCAGTCTGCTATGTTGGAAGCCAGCAGCAGCCTAGGAATAACCCCTACTCCAACACCTATAACCCTGGTTGGAGAAACCACCCTAACTTGTCATGGGGTGGCCAACAGAACACTAACCAAAATCCTAACCAACCAAGGCCGAGTGGAACACCTGGTTTCACTCCCCAACATAACCAATCAATGTACCAAAAACCATACAATCAACCTGTAGGATCTTCTGTAGAAAACCTACTCAAGGAATATATAGCTAAGAATGATGCTACTCTTCAGAGCCAGCAAGCTACTCTTAGGAGCCTAGAGAACCAAATAGGCCAATTAGCCAATGAACTTAAAAGTAGGCCCCAAGGTAGACTCCCTGCTGATACCGAGGTACCAAGGAGAGATGGCAAAGAACAAGTTCAAGCAATTGAACTTAGAAGTGGTAGACCCTTGGTGAACAACACAAAGGACACACCAAAGAGAGTAGAAAACACTGAGTCTAGTGCTCCACTGGAGTCTCTGCCAAGCCAAGGTCCACCACCAACTAGCACATCAGGAGCCAGGCTAGAGCCAATTGTTGAGGACGTAGAAGAAATTCCAAGGCCTCCACCTATCTTAAGGCGTCCTGACGTGCCTGCATATGTGCCACCACCTCCATACCCCCGAAGGCTTAAAAAGAAGCAGGAACAGGAAGTTCATTTTAATAAATTTTTAGAAATACTTAAGCAAGTGCATGTTAACATTCCTTTTGTAGAGGTTTTACAGTCTATGCCTTCATATGTAAAGTTTTTGAAGGACATTATTACTAACAAGAAAATAATTGGTGAGTTTGAAACAGTGAACCTCACCGAGGAGTGCAGTGCCATCCTCCAGAACAAACTGCCCAAGAAGGAGAAGGATCCTGGTTCCTTCACCTTACCTGTAGAACTTGGAGGCAAGCACGTGGGCAGAGCGCTTTGTGACCTGGGCGCCAGCATAAACCTCATGCCCCTGTCCCTATTCCGCCAGTTGGGAATGGGAGAAGCACGTCCAACCACAGTCACTTTACAACTAGCAGACAGATCCATCGCATATCCAGAAGGTAAGATCGAGGATATTCTAGTTAAAGTTGACAAATTCATTTTCCTTGCAGATTTCATTGTCCTGGACTATGAGGCAGACAAGGAGGTCCCCATCCTGCTAGGTAGACCATTTCTAGCCACAGGTAGGGCACTAATAGATGTTCAAAAAGGTGAGTTAACTATGAGGGTTCATGATGAAGAGGTAAAATTTAGTGTTTATAAAGCTTTAAGGTATCCCTCTGACCTTGAATCCTGTGCTAGCATGGATGTTGTTGACTCATTAATGGAAGAACAATTAGAGCATGTATTGTTAACCAAGCATGCTAGTGAATATGTACAAGTAGATGTAGCTGACTTAAATGTATCTGACATAATGAATATGCCTGTAGATAAACCTCAACATGTATGTATGAATATAGATTTAACTGATAGAACTATAAATCCGTTAAAACCCTCCATTGAGCATCCACCTGTGTTAGAACTGAAACCACTACCTACTCACCTCAAATATGCATATTTAGGAGATAATGATACGCTGCCTGTAATTATTTCTTCTAAACTAAGTGAACAGCATGAGGTTGATTTAATTTTACTGCTTAAGCAACATAGGAAGGCTATAGCATGGACGATTGCTGATATTCGAGGCATTAGCCCTTCTTATTGCATGCACAAAATTATACTAGAGGAAGAGCACACACCTAGGGTAGATCACCAGCGTAGGTTGAACCCCTCTATGAAAGAGGTAGTGAAGAAGGAAATAATCAAGTGGTTAGATGCAGGAGTAATTTTCCCCATAGCTAGTAGCCAGTGGGTGAGCCCCATCCAATGTGTACCTAAAAAGGGGGGAATAACTGTGGTAGTCAATGAGAATAACGAACTAATTCCAACAAGGACTGTCACAGGTTGGAGGGTATGTATGGATTACAGAAAATTAAATAAAGAAACTAAAAAAGACCATTTCCCTATACCGTTTATTGACCAGATGCTAGACAGAATAGCTGGTAGAGCCTACTATTGTTTTTTAGATGGGTACTCTGGCTATAATCAAATTACTATAGACCCTAAGGATCAAGAGAAGACCACCTTCACTTGCCCTTTTGGAACGTTTGCCTTCCGCAGAATGCCTTTTGGCTTATGCAATGCACCAGCAACTTTCCAAAGGTGCATGATGGCAATCTTCTCTGAGTTGGATGAGTCCATGATAGAAATATTCATGGATGACTTCTCAGTCTTTGGGGATTCATTTAAAACCTGTCTAGAAAACTTAGGACAAGTCCTGGCTAGGTGTGAAGAGACCAACCTAGTCCTAAATTGGGAAAAGTGCCATTTTATGGTAGATGAAGGGATTGTCTTAGGACATAGAGTGTCAAGGGCAGGTGTAGAAGTGGATAGGGCAAAAATAGAGATCATAGAGAAATTGGTAGAACCCCAGAATGTCAAAGCCATTAGAAGCTTCTTAGGGCACGCTGGCTTCTACAGAAGGTTCATTAAGGACTTTTCTAAGATAGCCAAGCCTCTGTGCGAGCTTCTCGAGCTAAATAGACCATTTATCTTCTCTAAAGAATGTGTAGTAGCTTGGAAAACCCTTAAGGAAGCACTAGTCACAGCACCTATCATAGTCGGACCAAATTGGGATCTCCCATTTGAGATGCTATGTGATGCCAGTGACTATGCTGTAGGAGTCATGTTAGGACAAAAGATTGACAAGCTGACACACCCTGTCTATTATGCTAGTAAGACCTTGAATGAGGCTCAATGTAATTATACAACTACAGAGAAAGAAATGCTTGCTGTAGTATTTGCTTGTGAAAAATTCAGAAACTATATTGTAGGCACTAGGACCATTGTATACACTGACCATTCTGCTTTAAAATATCTTATGAGGAAGGCTGATGCTAAGCCTAGATTGATTAGATGGGTGTTATTGCTGCAGGAATTTGATTTGGACATTCGGGACAAGAAAGGTTGTGAAAATGTGGTTGCAGATCACCTGTCTCGATTGCAGCACAATTGCGAAAAAATTGCGGAGACCGCAATTTCTGATGCTTTTATAGATGAACATGTCTTTGCTTTGGCTCATCGTGATAACGATGAGGAACCTTGGTTTGCTGACATTGCTAACTTCCGTGCATCACAGGTATTACCAGTGTTCAAGGGAGGACAAGAGAAGAAGAGGTTCCTTCATGAAGCAAGGAAATTCATCTGGGATGACCCCACACTTTACAGAACCTGTGCTGATGGCTTACTAAGGAAGTGTGTTTCAGCTGCTGAAGCGAAGTCTGTGCTACAGCACTGTCACTCATCTCCTTACGGTGGACACTTTGGTGGTCAAAGGACAGCTGCGAAGGTATTTCAGAGTGGCTACTATTGGCCAACAATCTTCAAGGATGCCCACAATTATGCCCACAGCTGTGACGAATGCCAAAGGACAGGTAACCTCAGTCGCAAGGATGAGATGCCCCTCACCTACATCTTAGAGTTGGAGCTCTTTGATGTGTGGGGCATTGATTTCATGGGACCATTCCCTCCATCATCAGGTAACCTTTACATTTTAGTAGCAGTAGACTACGTGTCCAAGTGGGTAGAAGCCAAAGCATGTCCTAATAATGATGCTAAAACAGTCACTAGCTTCTTGCATAGGCACATTTTCACTAGATTTGGGACTCCTCGTGCTATCATTAGTGATGAGGGGTCACATTTCATTAATAAGGCTATGGAGAAAGTATTGGCTAAATATAACATTAGACATAGGGTAGCTACTCCCTATCACCCACACTCGAATGGTCAAGCTGAAATTTCTAATAGGGAGATAAAAAACATCCTAGAAAAGGTAGTCAAACCTAATAGGAAAGACTGGTCATTTAAGCTTGAGGATGCACTTTGGGCTTATAGAACAGCATATAAGACACCCCTAGGCATGTCTCCCTATAGGTTGGTGTATGGCAAGGCTTGCCACTTGCCACTTGAGTTAGAAAACAAAGCATTTTGGGCCATGAAGGAATTGAATTTCTGTGTAAAGGATGCGGGGACATTGAGATCTTTGCAGCTACATGAACTTGATGAGCTTAGGCATATGGCCTATGAGAATGCCAAAATGTATAAAGAAAAGACCAAAATATGGCACGACAGTAGACTTAGGATCAAAGACTTTAGGAAAGGCCAACTTGTCCTATTATTTAACTCACGTTTAAAGATATTTCCAGGCAAACTAAAGTCTAGATGGTCAGGTCCATTTGTTATTACTAATGTCTTTATTCATGGTGCAATAGAGATAAAGAACTTGCAGCAAGGCCAGCCATTTATGGTCAATGGTGCTAGGTTGAAGCACTACTATGAGGAAGGAGATGTGAAGACTCTCTCGGCCTTCCTCTTGACTGAAGCATAACAAAGAGAACGAGAGAGAACGAGTGGTTACTGTGCTCGTTTAGTCAAGGCCAAATGCCTTAGTTTATTTTTACTGTTTTTCCGATTATCGTTTGTATGTTTTGTGGTGTGTTTTTAATTGCGTATTTAATGTTTGTTTTATTTGTTTTTGTAGGGAATCGAAAGAGGGAATCAAGGAGAGTAAATCAAGCTTTAAAAATCAAGAAACGGTTGAGCCAAATAAAAGATATGGACGAGCAAAGTTGGAGATTTTTTATGAAATAATATCCCTACAATTGCGCTAAAATTGCTGGATCCGCAAAAAAGAGCCGTTGGGATTTTTTTCCGTTGCATTTATAGCCGTTAGAACGCGCTTGTTCGATACGAATCTCTCATTCTCTGATTTCAAGAAATCTGCGATTCTCTCCATCTCTGATCCATCTCTCCAAACCTCCAAGATTCGACAATGGTGGCCACACGTGCTGAAAGATCCGCAGCCAAGAAGAAGGCTGATGACGCAGCTGAAGCGGCTGCGAGGGAAGCGCTTCTCGCCCTTGCAGACGATGGTGCCGTTCGCACCGGTCCTCTTCCCAAGCTTCCTATTCGTAGGAAGAAGTGGAGGGTGGTCACTGAGATCCCTGCTGGACCATCTGAGCCAGTGGGCACGCCCAAGAAACGCCGGTGGAGTGTCAAGACGGCCGCCGAACCAAGCACAGCAAAGACTCCCTCTGTGGAGAGTCAAGAACCTGATCGTGCATCCCACGAGTCAGCCAAAGAAGGATCGTCACCGTCTGCCTCACCTGCGCACAGCCCTCTCCCATCTGAACCAGTGCCAAGCGCAGAGTCGTCACCGCCTGCACAGAGCCCCGTGTTGTCTCCAGCACCTCAGAGTTTTGATCCGACACCTGCAGCAGCGCAGAGTCCTGAGCTGCAATCTTCGCCACTGAGTTCTGCGCAGACACCATCAGCAGAGCACAATTATCCACGGCCTGATCCTGAATTCCCTTATGGGGATTATCAAGAGTCCACGCAAGGCAGTGGAGATGCTGGGGAAGACGAAGTCTTTTCTCCTATGAGGGAAGATAGCCCTGCCGAGCCTGCACAGCAGGACGATTCTATGGAAGAAACGTTGGGGGCATGCCTCCAGCAGATCAATATCAAGGCCAGGCTCAAGAAGAAGAAGAAGGACAAGATTGTTAAGGCCAAGAAGTTGAAGAAAAAGGCCAAGGAGGTGCCATCGACGGACAAGGAGAGTGCTGAGCCTTCGCTCAAACGCCTCAAGGTGGAGGCTGCTGCATCATCCAAACCAGCAGATAAGGGGAAGGCTAAACTCTACCCTGAAGACGAACCTCAGTCAGTGAGGTATGTCTCGTCTGACGCTGAATCTAGGGGTGCTGAGCTAAGGAAGAGGGACCTGTTGCACGAGAAAGGTTTCCTCGACCGCCTCGCTGACCTGCCGCAGTTCTTGCGCGCAGGAGTGATCAACCACGGCTGGGAGGAATTCTGCAGACCGCCTAATCCAGCATACACGGGCATGGTGTACGATTTCTACGCCAATGTGCTCAGCCCTGAGGATGGCCTGTCTGTGGTCAGAGGGGTGGAAGTGGATTTCTCAGCCAAGGCCATCAATGAAGCCTTTGGTCTCAAGGGCCAACCTCATACAGATTATGCACGGATAGTTGATGAGCCGACTGAGGCAGTGCTGGAAGAGGCCATTCGCACAATTGGCCAGCCTGAAGCAGCGTGGACTGTCTCACGCAATGGGAGGCACACCTTAATGAGTGCCAATCTGACAGCAAAGGCAGCTGTTTGGTTTGCCTTTGTGAGGAGAAAACTGTCCCCTGTGACCCACGAGACGACAATCAACCAGAGTAGATCACTGCTGGTTTATGCTATCATGCGCGGTCTCACGGTCAATGTGGGGGAAATCATGTCAGCTGCCATTGCTGAATGCGCAAAGAAAGGTAAGGGACCCTTGTTTTTCCCTAATACCATAACCAAGCTATGTTTGCTTGCAGGAGTCCCCACCGAGCGTTTGGAGCAGCAGATGCCGTACACAGGCCATTTGGAGCTGCCTGCTAACCTGAGGCTGAGAAGAAAGGGGAATATGGAGTTTGAATTGGATAGGTTGGCTGCTGAACAGTCCCTATCCATGGCCTGCTTGATGGACATGCAGAGGAGAATGGCTCAATGGGCCAACTATGCGCAGGCAAGGGATAAGGAAGTTGCAGACCAGCTGGGGTGCATCTTCCCGGACTTCCCTACCAATCTCCTAACTCCATGGGTGCCCCCACGACCAAGGCAACCAGATGAGGATGACGAGAATTGAGTGCTGGTTTGAAGTGCACTAAAGGGAGTATTGCTGTTCCCTTAGAAAAAAAAAACAATTTTTCTGCTTTCTGATAGGATCATGTATATTATGCTGTTTTGTGTTCAACTTTTGATCTGTTTTTAATGTTTAGTTTTATGTTTTTTCTTCTGCTTAGTCTAGTCTGATGTTAGCTGAATAGGTAGGATAGTTTAGTTTTATTTTTAGGATGCATGAGTAACAGTAGAAAGCATGCTAGGGGCCTGAATCAATGTTAAATCTGCCCGGATTGGATTGCGAAATAATTGCGGTTCCCGCAATTGTTGTGACTGATTGCATGTTTTGGCCTGTCTGTTTAGTTAGGCTGTGATCTGTTATATTCTATCTGTTGCTGCTAGCATGACTACCTTATATAGCTGATCTTAAAGCATGCTGGATGAGTGTCATAGGACACGCTTTGATAGTTTAAATTCGCCTCTGAATAGTGCTCAGCATGCATAAACCGTAAGTCCTTAAAACTGTCTGTTATGTTCAAATTTTCTGCTGTTGGAATAATTGCTTTTAGAATGTTTTGCCTATGCCTAGGATTTTTAGATTCTCTTGGTTTTACTGTAGACTAGATGCTTCTAGGATAAGTTTGGGGGTGTGCCACCTCAAACACTCATTGGGGACAATGAGTAGTTGAAGTTTGGGGGAGGCCACCCTAGGCCTAGGAACATTCCTCTCTTCCTTAGGACATAAGCATTCCTCTTCTCCTTTAAGAAAATTTTTTTGTGATAAATAGAAAAAAGTGAAAAATAGAATAAAGAGGGGAGTCTCTCTCAAGTGCTGAGTAATCAGTGCCAAGTGTGTAAACCACAAGTGGCATTGCATCAAAAGGCAACCCAAGGAGAGACTCCACCTAAGTAAAAAAGGAAAAAGGGAGAAATAGGGGAAGAAGAATGTATGCTTAGGAGTTATAATCTTGTGGTTTAGATGTCCTAGTTAAAAAAAAAAAAGAGAGAACTCTGATCCTTAATGAGCTAAGCACAAGGTTGTAGCTTTTAGGTTTGTCTAGGGAGATGAATGTATATCCAATATAGTGATGCCAGGGCTTAGGTTGTTCTCTAAAAGTACCACTGTCACTGTTAATACTAAGACTGGCATGACTCTAAGGAATCCTAGGCACATTAAAAGTTAAGCTAGAAGCATGTACTGAGTCTGGAGTAAAGCTTGGTAGAATTTGAAACCTTAGGGATAGTAGCATGATATCATAGAAGTAGTTAGATCAGTAGTAAGGGGTTAACAGAAACAGCAGGTATAGTAGGCAGGTGAAGTCAGAAGAAGCTTGATAAGAGGTTAATTCTAAACTTAGAGGTGTGTCACAGGACAGCACTGCTAGAGATAGGGATATAGGGGAGTCGGTAAGTAGTTAAAGAAGATAAAACAGCAGCCTAAGTAAGTCCTTAGTATGCTTGAGGACAAGCAAAGCCTTAAGTTTGGGGGTGTGTTAAGTCTCTGAAAGTGACTTATTTAGAACCCACTTAGCTTAGGAAGATGTACACTTTTAGGTGTTTTTGTTAGCATTTAGCCTAAACCTATGCTTTAATATGAGAATTAGAAGAAGGTAGCTAATATAGGACTTATGTACAATAGGTAGAAAAAGGGTTGAAAACCGAAGGAAAAGAATGAAAAAATGAGCATTGCGAATGAATTGCGAAAACATTGCTGAGGCCGCAATTATTCAAGTGAAAACCGTAAGTTGACTGATCTTTTTCTGTTAATTTCCGTAATTTCAGGGATTCGTTCTTTCTCCTCCATCCATTCTGATATACGACGTTGAAGATTGATGGTTCTCCTTGGCCCAAACGCACCTGCAAACTACTATAAAAGGGGGCCAAAGTCGGAGGTTTGATCATCATTCGAAGCGCAGAAGTCTTCTCGCAGTCCATCATTTCTCTCTGTTTTCCTTTGCCGTTTGTTGGAGTGAGAGTCTCAGCTTTTGGAGTCGATAATCTGATAGGAAGGAGAGGAGATTCTTCTTCTCTCTCGATTGGATTCATCCAAGCAAGGCTGACTTTTCATCACCTTCATTCGAGGCGACTGCCACGAAGCTTTCCAGCAATCCTTTACTGCTTTTCTGTCTTGTTCTTCTTACTTCCATTTCTGATCACTGTTGTTCTTAGTTTAGAGTTTGAGTTACTGCATTTCGTTGTTGTCTGTCTTTTAATCATTTCTTTTAAAGCTTTCCTTTGTCGTCAAACAATCAAAGCAATCAAAGTACACTTCTGCATTTCACAGTTTCTACCTTCTGCTGCTACGGTTTTGTATTACTGTTTTAAGCACATTTTCCTTCTAAGCATGTCTATCTTATCTGCCATTTCTGTTCTCTATATATACATGAGTAGCTAAGTCACTTCGGGGCATGCTAATGACAGAACTATAGGCTAAAAAAAACGTGAATCAAGTAGGCAGATTAACACTCGAACATTGATTGTATGTAAGCTTCATCCCACGGGCAATTTCGATTGGCCATCCATTTTGTCCAAAGAACTCCTAACCTCTGGAAGGAGTAAGAGTTCAGAGTCATATAATCATGCTAGCCTTTCATGGTAATCAGGAAACGGCCTAGGAATAGGCGTTTCCCTAGTACAAACTAAACACTCCTGCTTAAACAAGATGCTTAAGTCCTTACTTTGAAGTCGAGTAAACTTAAGACTCTAATGCATGGAATCGGACGATACTTGAGATAGAGTGAGTTTGATGTATAGAGAGTTGATCCAATGCTTGAGAATCGTAAGAAAATGCCTATAGGATAGTCATTAGTAGCCCTTAATCCACCCATTTACACACGTTCGTTGCTGTTTAATTGCGGAAACATTGCGGTCCTCGCAATTCTGCCAGATTTTCATTCTGTTTAGCTGTTTTCTTTCTCGTTTATTAATTCCATCTCTTGCCTTTTAAGTCTAGTTTTAACTTGCATTTGTTTATGTTATATCCCTTTATACATTCAGCAAAAAGTAGATAATTAAAAACCAATTTTACCCCATCAAATTCATCCCATCTTTCTTAACAAACACACTTCGCGAATAGCTAAAAATGAGTCTCTGTGGAAAAAACGAATGAAATATACTTACTACTTGCTGTGAGACCATGTATGCTTGCATGTTCTAAGTGCTCTCTCTACACTTTTGCATAATTATCTTTACACATTGAGCACGCAACAAACGCCCCGGGAGTGCATCGAGAAAAGGGGAAGTTGATCCGTGAAGAAACGGGCCAAAACTGCCTAAAAGAGGCAAATTTCCAGCCCCAAACCCGAGAGCCAGCGTCGAGACGCTGGCTCGACGCTGCAAAAACCCGAGAGCCAGCGTCGAGTTGTAGCGTCGAGACGCTAGCTCGACGCTGCCGAGCGTCGAGACTCTTCTTGGCGTCGAGACGCTCCGGAGGAGGCGCGCGCAGGAAAATCATCGGGCAAGCGTCGAGACGCTGCCCTAGCATCTCGACGCCATCGCGAGGCGCGCGCGGATTATTTAGGGCGCAGCGTCGAGACGCTGGCCTAGCGTCTCGACGCTACGTCGATTACAGAACATAAATGACGATTTTCTGCGCGGATTTGGGAGTTCTTGATCAACATTTGGAGCTTTCTTCTTCTTCTTCCTCTCATTTCTCTTAGTTTTCCTTAGCTCACCCATTGTTGGAATGTTTAAGAGCTTTTCCCTTCTTGTATTGTGTTGATGACGCCTTCCATGGCCTTCGTTGGAGCGGAATTGACAACCCGTTCCATGGATGGCTAAGGTAAGGGTGAACGGTTTGGGGATTGTTTAAGGGATTTTTGTTAGACATTTTGGTTTTGATAATCCATACTTTGATTACATTTTGGTTGCTGTTTATATGCATTTGTCTATCTTGCTTAAACCCACGCATATGTTAGATTTCGACGATTGACACTCGAGTCATCTTGCATGTTGTGTATGTTAAAGAGTAGCGATGTCGTGCCTCTCACTGCTCGACTAAGTAACACAGATAGATAAAACTAAATCGGAGTATAGAGTCGTGTATGATAGTTGTTGATTACATACAGCGTTTGCGGGCAATCTACTAGCAATTAGATTACATGCTTGAATGTTCGTCGCGGTTAGCTAGTGACTGTCTAGAATAAATTTAGGGCTGATCACCTTAATGCAATTTTGGATAAAGTTTAATCGGAACTGTGTGGTCTGATAAATATCTATGGAGCCGGCTACCTTGGGGCTTCTCGGGTAGTTGTCCGTGTGTATCATAAACTGTACGCCATGAATTTTGTATTAAATGATGAACTGAAATTGTCTAGCAATTAATCCCGAAACTCCCAAACCGTGCACACGTCTCTCTATTTTTATTCCTTCCGTTAGCATTTATTGATTCCTTTGCATGCTGAAAAATCCCCCCGTTACAAAACCAATCAATTAGTTAATTCCCAATTTTAATAGTAATTTTAATCATACCTTCTCCTTGGATCGACCATGTTACCACTAGCTGCAAAGCCTTGGTTATAGGCTTATAAATCGTATTTTGGCAAGCTTCGACGGCTTGAGATTAAGCGATAATTCAAAATATCGCGCAGCAATGTATAGCCTTAGATTTCGAATTAAATGATAAATGTAAGAATGCCTGGCAAGAATCCCGACATCCCCCGAATCGATCACACTTCATTCTCTTTCTTTTTAATTCTTCTGTTAGCGATTAATTTCTCTTGTTGCATGCTTAAACTCCCCTCTTGTTACAGAACCCAATTGATCAATTAATTTCTATTTCAAACCTTAATTTCAATCACGTCCTTCTCTGTGGATCGACCGTGTTGCCGCTAGGTGCAAAGCTAAGGTTAATTGGTATTATAAATTTAGTTTGGCAAGCCTCGACAACTTGATATTTAGGGAGGATATTCAAAATCCGTCCCACCAAAATTGGCGCCGTTGTCGGGGAAGGCATGGTTTGATTGAAATTATGTTTGACTTTGATTTTGGTTGATTGATTGTGTGCTGAAATTTTTTTCTCTGTTTGTTTTTTTTTGTATGTTTAAAATTTTGTTTGTGCATGACCCGTTCTTGTGAGATTAGTGGATTACAGTTTATACCTGAAATTGAAAGAGAAGAGCGGCAGTTGAGAAAGGAAGACCCCGGGAGGGGCGAAGATTGTTTGAGGAAGAAGGCAATCCCTTCTTTGGCGAGGAGATGGCGCAAGGAGAAGCGCCAAGGACGTTGAAACAGCTGGCAGCGCCAGATTTGAATTTGCAACCCCTGTGCATCAACTACCCCGTGGTAGCAGGTAATTTTGAATTAAAATCCGGTTTATTTCACCAATTGCCTTCTTTCCATGGTAATGCAGGCGAGGATGCGAACAAGCATTTGATGGAGTTTCATTGCGTCTGTGCGGGGATGAAGCCCGCAGGAGTAACGGAGGAGCAGCTGAATTTAAGGGCATTCCCCTTCACGCTTAAGGATAAAGCCAAGGACTGGCTTTATTATTTGCCCTCCGGATCGATTACGACGTGGTAGGACATGAAGAGGGTTTTCTTAGAGAAATATTTATCTGCGTCCCTTGCCACAACACTGAGGAAAAGAATTTATGGGATCACTCAGGACGTGGGTGAGTCCCTGCATGAGTACTAGGAACGCTTTGGGCGCCTGTGCACAAGCTTCTCGCATCATCAAATTGTCGATCAGCTCCTGATCCAATATTTTTATGACGGTATGACGCCTTATGATCGGCAGATGATCGATGTCGCGAGTGGTGGGGCGTTGATTGATAAGACCCCGGTTGAGGCCAAACAGTTAATTGCAAACATGGCGGCCAACTCGCAACAGTTCGGTATTCGTGGGCAGGGGCAAGTTCACAGCGTGGCCTAGAGTCACGAGATGTCTGAAATGAAGGCCCAGGTGGCCGAGATTGGAAATTTATTGAAGAAATTTGTCGGAGGTAGCCGAGAAGAGGAGGTCAACGCAATCGGGGGATATGCTTCCAACCCAAGGAAGTATGATCCTTACTCGAACACATACAACCCTGGTTGGCGTGACCATCCCAATTTGAGTTATGAGAATAGAGAGGGACAACAACGCTTCCAAGGCCAGTCTTATGATAGGCCTTCCAATTCAACCCAAGCTCAAGCCTCGAGCTCCTCCAGGTCATTGGAAGAGATGGTTCGGACCATCGTGACATCGACAAGCCAATTTCAGAAAGAAGCTCGAGAAGAGCTAAACTCACACAAAGCAGAGCAGCAAAATCTGAACAAGCAGCTGACACAAATGGCGGTGTCGATAAGCAAGATCGAGAGCAAGAGCTCTGGGA
Organism: Herpetospermum pedunculosum; assembly: GCA_028017165.1. Lineage (NCBI taxonomy): Eukaryota > Viridiplantae > Streptophyta > Magnoliopsida > Cucurbitales > Cucurbitaceae > Herpetospermum > Herpetospermum pedunculosum. Next base: position 37,023,782 of record CM051527.1, read on the forward strand.
AGCTTCCTTCCCAAACCACTGTGAACTCATGTGAGAACGTGAGTGCAATCCAGCTAAGGAGTGGGAAATCAGTTCCCTCCAGAGCCGTGAAGGAAGCCAAGGACAGTTTGAATGAGTCCTCCCCAGTGGTTCTTGATGAGCTGAATGATGAGAAAGAGAAGATTGTGCAAGAAAAGGTCGCCAAAGCACCCTTCCCCAGTAGGCTTGCGAAGCCTTCTCTGGTAAACGAAGACGAGGAGGTCCTGAGAACCTTCCAGAAGGTGATGGTGAACATACCGCTTCTTGAGGCAGTGAGCCAAGTGCCGAAATATGCCAAATTTCTGAAGAACTGGTGCACAAAGAAAAGGAAGTCCAGAGGGACTGAAAAGAAAAAGGAGAATGTTTCCGCGATCCTCCAAGGTACGTTGCCCGCAAAGTGCAACGACCCAGGTACGTTTACTATCTCATGCAGGATAGGTAGTAAAATTGTTAAAAACGCCATGCTTGACCTTGGAGCATCTGTTAATGTCATGTCGCATGCTTTATTTTTAGATTTGAATCTTAATGAGTTGCATGAGACTGATGTGGTGATTCAGCTTGCTAATGGGTCTTGCATACGTCCTAGAGGGAAGGTCGAGGATGTATTGATTAGAGTAGGAGATATGATGTTTCCTGCAGATTTTCTCGTGCTTGACATGAATAAAAATTCTTTGCATGCTTCGTCCTCTATGTTGTTAGGGCGCCATTTTCTTAAGACCGCGAGGGTCAAAATAGATGTGTTTAAGGGCGTAATTTCCTTAGAGTTTGATGATACAGTGCATGAGTTTTCTTTATTTGAGAAGAAATCTGTGGAGAATGTTTCCTGTGTAGAGTCTGTCAAGACTGAGAGTTTGACCTCGCGCTTGAAGAAATCTGTGGAGAATGTTTCCTGTGTAGGGCTATCAGTTTCACAATAGCATCTCCTCGTTGGATGATCTCTCGAATGAGATGATATTTTCGCTCAATATGTTTCCCGCATTTATGGCTCCTTGGCTCTTTTTAATTTGCAACTGCTCCACTATTATCACAAAAGAGAGTGATAGGCAGATGTATATTTGGAACAACTTCCAAATCCTTCAAAAACTTTCTAAGCCACACAGCTTCTTTTGCTGCGTCACAGGCAGCTACGTATTCTGCTTCCATAGTGGAGTCAGCAACACAACTTAGCTTCATACTCCGCCATACTGCAGCTCCTCCATTCAGAGTGAACATTGATCCCGATGTTGATTTTCTCGAATCTCTATCTGACTAGAAATCAGAATCAGTGTATCCTGTAAGAATCAGATTCTTACCTTTATACACGAGCATGTAATCCCTCGTTCTCCTAAGATACTTGAGAATATTCTTAACGGTTGTCCAATGTATAAGTCCAAGATTGGACTGAAACCTGCTGGCAACACTTACTGCATAGCATATGTCGGGTCGTGTACACAACATAGCATACATCAGACTTCCAACTGCCGATGCATAGGGAATGCGTCTCATGTCCTCAACTTCTTAAGGTGTCTTAGGACATTGTTCCTTCGACAAGTGAATTCCATGCCTGAAGGGTAGCAAACCCCTCTTGGAATTCTGTATCTTATATCTTGACAACATCTTGTCAATATAGGATGCTTGAGACATGGCTAATGTTCTATTCTTGCGGTTTCGAACTATTTGGATCCCAAGAATATATTGAGCCTCTCCCAAATCTTTCATTTGGAATTGAGTTGCTAGCCATTTCTTGACGTCAATCAGGTATCTTACATCATTCCCAATGAGTAAGATATCATCGACATATAAGACGAGGAATGTTATAGATGTTTTGACAATCTTCTTGTAAACACAAGGTTCGTCAATGTTTTGTTCAAAACCATAAGATTTGATCGCATTATCACACCTTATATTCCAGCATCTAGATGCTTGTTTCAACCCATAAATGGATCGTTTAAGCTTACAAACTTTTTGTTCCTGATGCTGTATTATAAACCCCTCTGGTTGAGACATATAGATACTCTCTTCAAGATTGCCATTCAGAAAGGCTGTCTTGACATCCATTTGCCAAGTCTCATAATCATAATATGTAGCAATGGACAAGAGTATTCTAATTGATTTTAACATGACAACAGGAGAGAAGGTTTCATCATAGTCTACCTCCTCTCTCTAGGTATAACCCTTTGTCACTAATCGAGCTTTAAAGGTCTGTATCTTACCAGCTTGGTCTCGTTTTCTTTTGAAGATCCATTTACAACCAATAGGCTTTACCCCATCTGGTTGATCTACAAGTTCCCAGACCGAGTTGAAGTACATCGACTCCATATCGAGGTCCATGGCTTTGATCCACTGATCTTTGTCAACATCATTCATTGCATGTTTATAGGTCAATGGATCCTCTATTCCATCATCTGGTATGGTGTTTTGAGTTCCTACTAAACTCATGTAACGGTCAGGTTGTTGCACAACCCTCCCACTACGTCGAGGCACTCTCAACTCTGGAGATGGATGTGAGTAATCAGAAGGATTAGCTCCATCAACAACTCTTGTTGAGGGACCAATCTCATCAACAACTCTTGCTATTTGTAGCTTCTTTAGAAATTTCACGCAATACTAGTTTACTGCAAGGTTGATGATCTCTCATGTGATCTTCTTCGAGAAAAGTAGCATTGGTCGATACAAAAACTTTATTTTCTTCACGATCAAAGAAGTATCCAGCTTTTGATTTTTTTTGGGTAGCCTATGAATAAACATACTTTTTGAACGACGTTCCAATTTCTTAGGGTTTTGCACCAACACATGTGTCGGGCATCCCCAGATCCTGAAGTGACGTAAACTAGTTTTGCGCCCTCTCCATAACTCAGAAGGTGTTCCAGTAACACTTTTAGAGGGAACATTGTTCAAAATGTAGGTATCTGTCTCTACAGGATATCCGCAAAACGAATCAGGAAAATGAGCATAGCTCATCATCGATCGAACCATGTCTAACAAGGTTCTGTTTCTTCTCTCCGATACACCGTTTTGCTGAGGCGTACTAGGGTCGGAGAGTTGTGACTGGATTCCATGTTCTATCAAATAGTCCTGGAATCTCAGGTCCATGTACTCTCTACCTCGATCTGATCGAAGTGTCTTAATTGTTTTACCTAATAAGTTCTCAACTTCAGCCTTATACTCCTTGAACTTTTCAAGAGCTTCGGACTTATGATGTATTAGGTAAACATAACCGTACCTTGAATAATCATCTATGAAACTGATGAAATATTCATATCCTCCTCGTGCTTTGACATTCATTGGTCCATAGAGGTCCGAATGCACGAGTTCTAAGGATTCTTTAGCTCTAAGACCTTTTTTCAGTAAAAGATCTTTTCGTCATTTTTCCCTCAAGACAAACTCACATGCTGGTAAAGAGTTGTCTTCTAACTGGCTTAGATGACCATTTTTAACCAATCTCTCAATCCTATTGAAATTAATGTGGCCAAGTGTTAAGTGCCAAAGATATGTACTTGAAGAAACTTTTTGCCTTTTGTTTCGTGTCTCAGCCATTTTAAACATCTCAATATTTAAAATAGCTTTCGCTCTGGTCGGTTTTAACTTATATCAGTTGTTTTCTAGTTTTGCAGAACAAATAGGAATACCTCTTTTAGTAATGAACACTTCATTAATTTCAAAAGATACTTTATACAATTGTTCTAACAAACCAGAGATAGATACAAGATTCCTTTTCATTCCAGGAACAAGATACACATTATCTAATATAATGAATCTATCTCCAAAAAACAACTTCAAATCTCCCACTAATTTTGCTGAGACAACCTCTCATGTTCCAACCTTGAGAGTTATCTCGCCTTCCGCAAACGTTCTCCAGGAACTAGTTTCCTGAAAAGAAGAACAAGTATGATTAGTGGCCCCTGAATCCAGTATCCAGGAAGAGTCATCACTCTCCACTAAATATGTTTCAATAACGAGTAAATCATATTTACCTTGTTTTGTCTTTTCAGCTTTCTTCTCTGCAAGATACTTTGGGCAGTTTCTTTTCCAATGCCCATTCTCGTTGCAGTGGAAACATTTTACTTTATCTGCAACTTGAGCCTTGTTTTCTGGTAGCGATATTTTTGAACAATCGCCAAATATCGGGTTGTCGAGACCCGCCAAAATAAATTTGTAAATGCCCGATTTCACCGAGCGATTAGTAGCCTAGTGATAACGGGGTCAGTCCACAGGGAATTATGCAAATTCAACTTAATTTTAATTAAACTTGCAAACAAAAGAAATGAACAAATTGGGGGAATTTTTGGGTTGAAATATGCTAACGAAAAATTCACGCAAAAAGGGAAAAATTAATCTAACAGAGCGTTTGACTTGGGATGCTCGGGACTAAGGATTAACGAATTATTGGATCACAGGTTAACGGAAAATTTAGCTAAACATGCGGATGAATACACAATTCGTCTCGATTGATAAATCAATCCAAACACGCCCCATGGATAATTAATTAGGCAAAATAAATTATGCTAATCAAGCATACCGATTGGACATTGGGGGCAAACGCTCTCCCAAGACCAATCCATAGCAACGGGCTAACTACGACGATTATTTATAGCTCTAAAATAGAGCTATAATTATAGCCTTAAATCTAGCTAAATGTCATGCTTAATTCAATTAAATCTTCTTATTTTAGGTATTTCGTGGCAAAGAGCTCGGGAAGTCAAATTATGAATTTCAGGGCTAAATCGGTCATTTTAGAGGTTTTGGGAAGTGTTCGGGTCAAGGAGATAGGCCAAAAGGAGCTCGGGAGCCAAAACGACTAAAAAATGGGCTTAGACCCGAGAGATCAGCGCCCAAGCTTCGGCGCGCAGCGCTCAGGCACCCAACCGGAGGCATCAGGCCCAGACGCGCCCGTCATTAAAAGTCCCAGACGCCCTCGCCCGCTCGCCCGTCATCAAAGGTCCCAGACGCCCAGACGCCCGCGCGCCCGTCATTGAAGGTCCCACGCGCCCTCGCCTCGCCCCGCTCCGCGCCCAGACGCCCGCGTGCCCGTCATTAAAAGCCCGCGCGCGCTCGTCTTGGCTCATGATGCCCGTCAATAAAAGTCAACAAAAACTCGTCATTAAAAGTCAAAAAAATGCCCGATTTGTAAATTTTCCAGAGAGGTTAGCGCCTAGGCGCTGACTTATGGCGCCTAGGCGCTGTCCCGATTCTGTGCGCACGCCCCCGCAGCGCCTAGGCGTTGACTTATGGCGCCTAGGCGCTGGCCATACGCAGAAATGGGTATTTAAGTCTGTTTTTCTGATTTTAGGTCATTCTTCTCCGCCCCCTTCTCGATTTCTTCAGCATTTTTCCCTCTTTTGAACTTTGTAACCTCCATTAATGGAGTGGGTGTGCTTAATCTTGGATTTCTTCACTCCATTCTCCTCCATGTCTAGCTAAAAGGTAAGCATTTAATCTTTAGGGGATGGATTAACACTTTGTGATGTGATTTAGGTGAGACTTGTTCTAATGAATGAATTGTTGGCTTGTTTTAGCATTTAACTATTCTCTTCCATGCTCTCTAATGTCCAGCACAATTTTCTTTATGGTTGACACCCATTGGGCATGTTGTGTGTTGGGTGGATTAAAAATTCATGACTTAGCGATTGCACTTCGTGAATTGAGTAATTAATCTTGCATTCTTAATGGATAGGGCCCTATTTGTTTTGAGTTGCTGATAATCATTGAGAATGAGTAAAATCAAGCATGTTGTGGGTTTTCTTATATTTTGTTTGTCGCATGAATACCCGTCGCTCGCGAATAACTCTAATTTGAGAGAGCGGTCACCCCTAAATTAGAGTTCCTAGCGAAGCTTAGTTTAGAGTCGTCACCTCTAAATTGATTACCCGGGATTGTCAATTTCTATTTAAAGCTTGGGACCACTTGTGTTAATTAGGAATTACAATGTGCGTGAATGTTAAAAACCAGCTGAACGTCTCTAGTGTCTATGAACCAAAAATCACATCGCATCAATTAATCCGGAACCTTTAGATTAAGTGCGCTCGTCTCATTTCTTTATTCTCCCGGTTTTCCAAACTCTTACTCATTTCTTCTCTTAAATTGCATGTTTTCTGTTTTTAGATTGTTTCAAAACCCCCTGTTACCTCATTTGTTACAATTGACATTTAAAACTAAAATTTGGACTGAATTAGTCAATTTCCCTGTGGTACGATCCTGACTTCCGCTTTCTACAAGTTATTGAAGAAGCTCTAGCCAGTGTTATAAATTTTAATTTGGCGGGCCTCGACAACCTGAAACAAACGGAACATTAAAAAATTTCGTTACCAAATTTGGCGCTGTTGCCGGGGAAATTGAATAAGTTTTGACTGAATTTTAATTTTATTTGTTGTTTTTCATAATTCTTGGTTCTGTTGATTTTAGCTCTCTTTTGTTGTATGACCCGTTCCTCTGAGGTTAGTGGATTGCAGTTTATACCCGAAATAGATAAAGAGGAACGACGAATAAGAAGAGAAGTTAGAGAAGGAAGAAAATTTTTTGAGGAAGAAGGTTCAGGATCGCCTGAACAAGTTGAAATGGCAAATAATGATGCGCCACGTACTTTGAAGCAACTGGCTGCGCCTGACTTGAACCAACAGCCTCTGTGTATAACATACCCGGTTGTCGCAGGTAACTTCGAACTGAAATCTGGGTTGATTCACCAGCTTCCATCTTTTTATGGTAACGCAGGTGACGATGCCCACAAGCACCTTATGGAATTCCACTGTGTGTGTGCTGGAATGAAGCCACCAGGAGTGACGGAGGAGCAGTTGAACCTCAGAGCCTTTCCCTTCACCCTGAAGGATAAGGCAAAGAATTGGCTCTACCACCTACCGTCTGGGTCGATCACCACGTGGAATGAAATGAAGAGGCTTTTCTTGGAAAAGTTTTTCCATGCGTCGTTGGCAACCATGATCCGGAAGCAGATCTATGGTATCACTCAGGATCATGGAGAGTCTCTCCATGAGTATTGGGCGAGGTTCGGGCGGCTGTGCTCCAGTTTCCCTCACCACCAGATCGCGGATCAACTTGTGATCCAATATTTTTATGAGGGGATGGTGCCCCACGATAGACAGATGATCGATGCTGCCAGCGGAGGAGCTCTGATTGACAAAACACCTGCGGAGGCAAGGCAGCTGATCTCGAACATGGCTGGAAATTCCCAGCAATTTGGAGTTCGTGGAGGGCAAGTTCATCAAGTACAGCAGTCTCAAGGATTTAATGACACTCAGATGACAGAACTTCGTAGCATGTTTCAACAGTTGATGGGGAGCCGTGGGCAAGGCACCGAGGAAGTGAATGCCATCGGAGGCTCTCCTTCAAATCAAAGGAGATATGACCCTTATGCAAATACCTACAATCCGGGATGGAAGGATCATCCTAACCTGAGCTATGGAAACCGTGAAGCCCAACAGAGGTTTCAAAATCAATCACATGATAGACCTCCAATTTCCACCCAAGCTCAGACTTCATCTCCTTCTAGCACTATGGAAGATCTAGTGCACACCCTTGTCACAAATACTTGTCAATTCCAGAAGGATGTTCGAACTGAATTAAACAAGCACTCCAGAGACATACAGAGGATGGGTAAACAGTTATCACAGATAGTTGTAGCAGTTAGGCGGTTGGAAAACCAAGGCTCGGGGAAGCTGCCCGCTCAGACCACAACGAACTCATGTGAAAACGTGAGTGCTATGACATTGAGGAATGGGAAGGAGATTCCTTCTAACATCACACATCAGAAAAATCAGAATGTGAGGAACCAGTAGCAGAAAGCAGTGTAACACCCCCCGAGGGCTCGGTATGTAAATATCCTACCTTAAATGTTAAAGATTGTTTTCCTAGGGCTCCTTTCCCTTGTAGGCTGGCCGTGCCCAAGCCTAAGGCGGAGGATGTAGACAAAGAAGTCCTAGAAATCTTTAAGAAGGTAGTTGTGAACATCCCACTGTTGGAGGCTATCCAGCAAATCCCTAAGTATTCGAAATTCATGAAGAATCGGTGCAGCTCCAAGAGGAGGCCTAGAATTGATGATGGGGAAATGAAGAGTGAAAACGTCTCAGCAATATTCCCAGGTACTCTTCCTGAAAACGTGGAGATCCTGGTATGTTCATCTTACCCTGTTCTATAGGTGACACGCCGATTAAGCATGCTATGCTAGATTTAGGCGCGTCGATAAATGTTATGTCTTACACCATGTTTAGAGATCTTAAGTTGAATATTTTGCGTGAGACTAGCGTTATTGTACAACTAGCAGATAAATCTCGTATGCATCCCATGGGGGTAGTTGAGAATGTTTTGGTGCAAGTGAACGATTTGTTCTTCCCCGTTGATTTCTATATTTTGCCAATGCGTGAAAACCCATCCGATATTCCCTCCTCCATATTGCTAGGACGCCCTTTTATGAACACTTCTCAAGTTAAAATTGATGTTGCTAAGGGAACCTTTTCTGTGGAGTTTGACGGAATTGTGAATGACTTTTCATTAAATGCCGAGAAATCTGACTTGCCTGTTAGGAGTTTAGATAAAAAATCTGTTGTTGATTGCTTGGGGAAAGAAACTGAAAAAATGAAATCTGTTTGTTCTTTGTCTGTGTTTGATGATGATCCAAATTTTGTTGTTCATATGGATGGTTTTGTTTGTTTGTTATCTGTTAATGATGGTGTTGGCGTGCATGAGGCACGGAAAGAAAAAATATGTTTTGATGATGTTTGTAGGTCCGAGAAGGACGGAGGAATGATTGGAATGCCCTCCGCACTATTTGACTACGGTTGAGTTCGAAGAGGACAATACAGTCGAGCAATCGACTTTAAAAATTTGCGCTTCTCGGAGGCACCCGAGCATTGGACTGTATTTTTGATTAGTTGCTTTTTTTTTATAGTTTTTGCTTGTTTAGTTTTAGTTGTTTAAGTTTGTTATTTTGCTTTCTTAGGTAATAAACGGGAGATGACTGATATTTCGGATCTACATTGAATTTAAAGTTGTGCGTACCCTCTCACCGATCCCACAAAAATTAAGGGGAGGTTTACGTTCCCTTTAATTTTTGTTGTTATCATTGATTATATGGTGGGTTAGATGCATTGGGGACAATGCAGTCTTTTAGGTGGGGGGTGGAATTTATATTTGAACTTCGTTGTAGTTCTTGAGCATGTCATACTCTGGTTTTGAGATTATTAGGAATCTGAATGCATGTTGTCCGATGAGGACTTTCTGTGATTTGTTTGTAAATACTCCATAGTTGTGCATTGCGAGAAAGCCATGAGAATGTATGCTTATTTTGAGCCTATTTAAAAAAAAAAATCGATTATTCCCCTACATTCACTAAGCACGTAGACCTCTTACTCTTAGTTCTGTAGGTTTAGAATTATTTTATTTTGTCTGAAAACTCGTTGTCACCCTGAAAGGTTCATTTAGGGAGGCTTGATGTGTTAGAATTTATAACGAATCATTTGTATTAGCAAAGCTATATGCCTATAAAAAATATTCATTGAGAGTTAGAGCATGTTGGAAATATATTCTGAGGTGCTCCTCCTTCTTGTGTTGCCCGTGTAACCAGGGGCGATCGTGTAACCCACGGTTGCCACTGCATGAAAGGGCAACTAACAGAAGTGAGCACTGGTTCTTAAAAACGTGAAACGAAATAAAAGCTTGACCTGTTAGGCTCTCAAGAAAAGAAAAGAAAAAAGGAAAAAATTAGTTAGGCCTTTTTGTTTTGTTATTCTTTCCGACATTGAAAAGCCGATAGACTATTCTTATTGCGAGAAGTAAGGGGAAGATGAGTATTAGGATTGATTAAAGTGGTTCCGGGTCTATAGAAGCTAGGATAGGAGGCGCTAAGCATACACACACGTTCGGGAATAGGAGTTAATATTTTGAAATATCCACAATTTATGCATATGTTTGATTGTTTTCCGTTAGCATGATTATCTTGTTTTTGCAAGTTTTGAGATTCGAGTCGTCAGCATGCATGTCTATTCTTATAAGATAAATTAAAGTGTTCCTTGCTCGAGGACTAGCAAGATTCAGGTCGGGGGTATTTTGATAGCTCTAATAGAGCTGTAATTATATCCTTAAATCTAGCTAAATGACATGCTTAATTCAATTAAATCTCCTTATCTTAGGTATTTCGTGGCAAAGAGCTCGGGAAGTCAAATTACGAATTTTAGGGCTAAATCGGTCATTTTAGAGGTTTCGGGAAGTGTTCGGGTCAAGGAGATATGCCAAAAGGAGCTCGGGAGCCAAAATGACTAAAAAATGGGCTTAGACTCGAGTGGTCAGCGCCCAAGCGCCGGCGCGCAGCGCCCAGGCGCCCAACCGGAGGCATCAGGCCCAGACGCGCCCGTCATTAAAAGTCCCAGACGCCCTCGCCCGCTCGCCCGTCGTCAAAGGTCCCAGACGCCCAGACGCTCGCTCAGCGCCCGCGCGCCCGTCATTAAAGGTCCCGCGCGCCCTCCCCTCGACCCGCTCTGCGCCCAGACGCCCGCGCCCGCGCGCGCGCTCGCCTTGGCTCACGATGCCTGTCATTAAAAGTCAACAAAAGCCCGTCATTAAAAGTCAAAAAAATGCCCGATTTGTAAATTTTCCAGAGAGGTTAGCGCCTAGGCGCTGACTTATGGCGCCTAGGCATTGTCCCGATTCTGTGCGCGCGCCCCCGCAGCGCCTAGCCGCTGACTTATGGCGCCTAGGCGCTGGCCATATGAAGAAATGGGTATTTAAGTTTGTTTTTCTGATTTTAGGTCATTCTTCTCCGCCCCCTTCTCGATTTCTTCAGCATTTTTCCCTCTTTTGAACTTTGTAACCTCCATTAATGGAGTGGGTGAGCTTAATCTTGGATTTCTTCACTCCATTCTCCTCCATGTCTAGCTAAAAGGTAAGCATTTAATCTTTAGGGGATGGATTAACACTTTGTGATGTGATTTAGGTGAGACTTGTTCTAATGAATGAATTGTTGGCTTGTTTTAGCATTTAACTCTTCTCCTCCATGCTCTCTAATGTCCAGTACAATTTTATTTATGGTTGACACTCATTGGGCATGGTGTGTGTTGGGTGGATTAAAAATTCATGACTTAGCGATTGCACTTCGTGAATTGAGTAATTAATCTTGCATTCTTAATGGATAGGGCCCTATTTGTTTTGAGTTGCTGATAATCATTGAGAATGAGTAAAATCAAGCATGTTGTGGGTTTTCTTATAATTTGTTTGTCGCATGCATACCCGTCGCTCGCGAATAACTCTAATTTGGGAGAGCGATCGCCCCTAAATTAGAGTTCCTAGCGAAGCTTAGTTTAGAGCCGTCACCTCTAAATTGATTACCCGGGATTGTCAATTTCTATTTAAAGCTTGGGACCCCTTGTGTTAATTAGGAATTACAATGTGCGTGAATGTTAAAAGCCAGCTAAGGTCTCTAGTGTCTATGAATCAAAAATCACATCGCATCAATTCATCCGGAACCTTTAGATTAAGTGCGCTCGTCTCATTTCTTTATTCTCTCGTTTTTCCAAACTCTTACTCATTTCTTCTCTTAAATTGCATGTTTTCTGTTTTTAGATTATTTCAAAATCTCTCGTTACCTCATTTGTTACAATTGACATTTAAAACTAAAATTTGGACTGAATTAGTCAATTTCCCTGTGGTACGATCCTGACTTCCGCTTTCTACAAGTTATTGAAGAAGCTCTAGCCAGTGTTATAAATTTTAATTTGGCGGGCCTCGACAGGCTGAAACAAACGGAACATTCAAAAATTCCGTTACCAATTATCTAACGTGGAAGCCAAATTAGTGTATCGATTTTAATTACATCTTCAAGAAGGACGAACGCCAAGAATGCAAGGAAGCCTATGCATTTTATGGCATCGTCAATCCATGTTACTTGGCGATTAAGAGAGGCACGACATCATAATATTTAACTAATGAATCATGCTTGAAATCAAAGTAGTCTACTCCTATCAATCAAACACGTTCATGTAATACACATAGAAGAAGAAACTAATTCAACCAATGTTCTAATCAAATCAGAATTTAAAGCATAAACCTCACCAAAATTGCTAATTACATTAATCCATTACAATCCCAAGCCAAAACACTAAAAACTACTCACTCATGATGAATGTGACTTGAAGTGGCTCCAATCCAAACTCCATGGCTTCTCCCATGGTGAAAATAGCTTGAAAAACGTCTAAAATGGTGCGGAGCCCGAGGAGGAAGACGGAGTTCGGCGCTGGAAAACAAACTTTTTAATATATATTCCGTCGTAGCGTCGAGACGCTGCGCCCTAAAATTCCAGCGCACTGATGTCGGGGTGGCGTCGGGACGCTGTGGAGCGTTGAGCGAGCGTCTCGACGCCGCCCACTCGATGCTTGCTCTCTGGTGGAAATTGCGGGGCGCGCTTCAGACTTCGGAGCGTCGCGACGCTAGGCAGCGTTGAGCCAGCGTCTAGACGCTCCCTGCTAAACAAACCCATCCTAAATGTGCCTTTCGAGGTGACAATGAATTTTAAGCCAAGCAGAACTACCCTAAGCCCACAGATCCAAGATAGAGTGCTAAACACGAAGCTTAATCAAGGAAATAACGAAGAAATTTTTTCGAAATGGGCTTAACAAATGCATACATGCTACATTTCACTACAGATACAAATACGGAGGTTCCAACAATACATCACAGAATTTCATAATCAAATTAGCATGCACACATCAACACAAAGCACATTTATCAGAATTCCACAACAATACTCGACAACCGCTGTAAAGCACAACCCACCACCCCCAACTTAGAAAGAGACAATGTCTTCATTGGACTAATAAAGCACAATCAAAATTCTAGGGAACAGAAAACCTCCCCTGAATTGTGATTTAGAGGGTTGGAGAGCACGCTTCTTCTTTTTCAAGCGATACCGCAAGGACGAGCCATCATTTCTCCTGAAAAACTCACAACATGAGAGTAAGAACCTAAGCTAATCCTAAAAGCAGTAAAATAAACAAAAAGCATGTACAGTTCAGACTCGGGTCCCTCGAGAAGCGCAAATTTTTAGAGTCGATTGCTCGACTTTACCAACACTTTTTCATCCTTTCTCATACTCGGGTTCTCCCAAGTGGGCATACTCGTCAAAGTGCTCTGTCTCCCCTTCGTGGAAGATTTTCAATCGCTGGCCATTCACGGTGGATTCCTTTCCTGATTCTAGACTCTGAATCTTGACTGCACCATAATGATGGACGTGAGTTATAACAAAAGAACCAATCCAACGGGAACGAAGTTTACCTGGCATGAACTTCAGGTGGGAATTGAACAAGAGGACCTTCTGACCAACTTCGAAGTGTTTCTGAATGACTCGTCTGTCGTGGAACAACTTGGTCTTCTCCTTATAGATCCTCGAATTCTCATATGCGTCCAAGCGAAGCTCCTCTAGTTCTTGCAATTTGAGGAGTCTTTCTTCACCAGCCTGATCGAAGCTCATATTGCACTTCTTCACAGCCCAATACGCTTTGTGCTCTATCTCCACTGGGAGATGAAAAGATTTCCCAAAGACCATCTGATAGGGAGACATCTCTATGGGGGTCTTGTAAGCCGTGCGATAGGCCCACAACGCGTCGTCTAGTGTTGCGTGCTCAGTGTGTGTGTAAATTAAATGTGAAGAGCACTCAGATCATGCAAGTATACATGGTCTGCAGCAAATGATAAGTATATTTTATATGATTTTCCCACAAATATTTGATTAAGTTTATGCTAAGTACAAATTGATTGAAGGAAGATGTAACCGATGACAAAATGTTGTTGGTTGGGTTGCTGAAATAACGATTTGATGCGTGTTAAACTAGATAAGGTAACCAGGAATGAAATGGATTTTGATTCGAGACACGAAATTGTAAAGGACACAAGGAAAACACAAAGTTATAGTAATACAAAAGAACTAAGGAGACTATAATATAAAAAGATAGTATTGCGGGACTCGCAATACTTCCGCAATAAGCTAACAATGGATTTGACAGACAATTAAAATCTAAGATAAAGACAGGAAATAGTATTGCGGGGCTCGCAATACTTTTGCAATAGTTTAGCAACAGATTAACAGCAAGTAAAATCTAAGATAAAAGCAGCAAGGTTGGCTAAGAATCCTCCATAGGCAGAAACCATGATCATTCAACAGTGAACCAGCATTACATGCATCGTATTTAGCTAGATCTCATACATCTTCCGATTATATGCATTAGGTTCATAAGTTACTCATATCCGAGTAAGGCTAAGAACCTATTTATGATTGCATGCTATTCAACATGTTAGGAAAGCACCTATTCCTAGATCACTCTCTGGTTACCATGAAAGGCTAACATGAATGAATGACTCTGAATTCTTACTCCTTCCAAACGTTAGGAATTCTTTAGAACAAAATGGATGGCCGGTCGAAAATGTCCATGGGATGAAGTTCACATTCATTCAATGCATTCATGCTCATTTACATGTTGAATTCACATACATGTGTCCTACAGATTCATCTTAACAAACGTTTATACACCTAGCTACTCATGGCTTTAGAAGAACTTAACAAAACTAATTGATTACTCATGAATAGAACTCAACAAAACTAATTGATTGAATTATGATTGAGAGAAGAACTCAACAAAATTAATCGATTACTTATAAAAGCAAATCCAATAACAATTCATAAAACAAACACAACTCAATCCGAAAGCGATATTAAAGAAAAACAGTAGATGAACCGAACAAGAACTAAGAGGAACAATATCTAATTCGAAAAGCAATTAAAGAAAGCAGTAGATCAGATGAAGATCCTCTTGACCACGATTCGCCTCGGATGAAGGAGAAGAATGGCCGATCTTGGGAAGGAATTCAATCAGAAGAGAGATGAATCTTCTCTTCCTCTTTTTTAATTATCGACGCCAAGGGATCGTTGGTTCTTCGATCCAACAATCGGGAGAGGCTTTTTGATTCTCTTCACCGTCGAGTGGTTTGTGGATTGAATTCCCTTCAATTTAATGCTTTGATCCTTCATCTAGCTCTCTTTATATAGCCTTTAGTGGTTCAAAGTCTGCTCCCTAATCATGGATCACCATCCAAATTTGAGGTAACAACCTCACACGTGGCAGCTATAGGAAGGTCGGCGGCTGGAAAAACGCAGCAACAAAGACCAGTAGTGCGATTGCGTTGCGATCGCAATGCTCTGTTTTCGGTTGTGCTTCTTCTGATCTCATTGCGCTCCTCGCAAAACTTCAGCAATACATCTGCAAAGCATTAATTAGACATTTTTTCACCAATTTGCACACTTATTCGTAGCTTTTTCACATAAGCCTTAAATTAACCTCAATTCCCAAAATGTCACTTTTAAACACATATTATGCTAACTTTTAACTAAAATGCTTAAGAGATTCCATGAATATCAAGTAATTATAGCCCTAAATAACTCTCTTTTGGAGAGGTAACACACCCCCAAACTTGAGTTATTGCTAGTCCTCGAGCAATACAAAGACTCATTTTCCCTCTCTTTTTGTAGTTGTCTGGCTGCTAACTCTTGTCCTTATCTCTAACTAACTAAATTGCTTATTCTCTTGGCTTACTGTCGAAGGTACTCATGTCCTGTGACATACTTCAAGCTAAAACCAACTTCATGTTTTGACATTCTGAATTCCTTTGCCTTTAAAACCTCCAGTTTTTAATAACTCCTTACCTTCTAGTTTATCCACCTATATGATTAAGCACATTGTGCAGTCATTCCTTAGCTTTAAAATCTACCTGGCTTCAACTTAAAACTCAGTACATGTTTCTAAATTTTTATTCTTTTATTTCCTAGGAATCCTTAGAGTCATGCCATGCTTAGAAAAAAAACAAAGTGACAGAGTACAGAATCCATAGAACAATCTAAGCCATGACATCACTCTTGTTAGGACAGACACTCATTTCCCTAGATAAGCCTTCTAGTTACAGCCCATTGCTTAGCTAACTTAGGATCAGAGTTCAGTACATAGGACATCTAAGCACTTACGGCTACAACCTTCTCGCATACATCATCCTTCTTTGTTTTCTATTTTTATTTTTTTCCTTTTTCTCTTTCAATGCTTTCTTTTCCTTAAGTTTGCCTTTTGATGCAGTGCCCCTTGTGGGTTACACAAGTGGCTCTGATTACTCAGCATTCCTAAAGAAAAGACAATGCCTCTTTTTTGTATTCTCTTTTTTTTTTCAAAGAAGAACAATGCATATCTAATAAGGGAGAGAGGAGTGTTCCTAGGGACTAGAAGGTTGCCTCACCCCCAAACTTGGACTTCTCATTGTTCTCAATGAGAGCATTGGGTGGCACACCCCCAAACTTAATTAGAAGCATCTAGTTTAAGTTAAAAGCAAGAATACTTTAAATATCTAAGGGTTGGAATGGCTCTCCTAGGTTAGATAACACATTAGGCAGAGGTTTATTCAAAACAAAGGTAAGGTCTTACAGGGTTGCATGCTTCTGAACCTATGTGACCTATGAAGCTAATTCAATCTTTGGTAACAGGATTTTTGAATGTCCCGCTATAAATTCGGGTTGTCGAGACCCGCCAAAATATAATTTATAAGCCTATTAACCAAAGCTTTGCAGCTAGTGGTAACAGGTCGATCCACGGAGAAGGACGTGATTGAAATTAAATTAGAATTGAAATCAATTGATTAATTGGGTTTTTGTAACAGGGGGATGTTTAAACATGCAAATAAGAGAAATAATCGCTAACGGAAAATTAAAAGAGAGAGATTGACGAGTGCACGATTTGGGGATTTTCGGGATTTCTTTGTTAGACATTCTACAATTTATCATTTAATACAATCCTAAGGTTAACAGTTTGTAATACACGCGGTCGGTTACCCCGGCAAACACCTAGTGTAACCGGCTCCATAGTAATTAACCAAATCAGAAGATCCAATTAAACATTATTTAAAGTTTCCTTAGGGTGATCAACCCCAAATTGACTATAAACAGTCACTAGCATACCGCGACGGACATTCGATCACGTAATCAAATTGCTAATTGGCTACCCGCCAACGCTGAATGTAACCAACAACTATCATGCATGACTCGATACTCCGGTTTAATTCTATTGTTCTGTGTTACTAGTCGAATAGTGAGAGGCACGACATCGCTACTCTTTAACGCTAACATAAGCTAGAAAACGCGATTGTCAGTCGGCGAAATCTAACACATGCATAGGATGAAGTAAGAACAATAAATGCATACAAATCAGAAACCAAGTTGGAATTTAAAGCATGGATTATCAAAGCATAGAAATCTAACAAATAATCCGTCAAATTATCCCAAACCGTTCACAATACCTTAGCCGTCCATGGGACGGATTGTCACCACCGCTCCAACGGAGGCCATGGAAGTCATCTCTATCCTATTACAAGTTACAAGCTCCAAAACACGCCACAAATGGCGGAGCTAAGCTAAAAGATGGAGAAAAGCCGAGAAGAAGAAGATGAAGTTCTAAAAGATGGCAAAAGAATGGCTGCAAAATCGTCTTGCAACCCTTAAAAATCGTCGGAGCGTCGAGACGCTAGGGCAGCGTCGCGACGCTGCGACCTAATTAATCCGCGCGCGCCTCGCGATGGCGTCGAGACGCTAGGCGAGCGTCTCGACGCTGGCCCGATAATTTCATGTGCGCGCCTCCTTCGGAGCGTCTCGACGCCGCAGCAGGGTCTCGACGCCAGGAAGCGTCGAGCAAGCGTCTCGACGTTGACTGCTCGACGCTTGCTCTCGGGTTTGGGCTGGAAAATTGCCTCTCCTAGGCAATTTTGGTCCGGTTCTTCTTGGATCACTTTGCCCTTTTCCCGATGCACTCCCGGGGCGTTAAAACACCGCTTTTAGCTCCAAAACGGGTCCAATGGACGCACGAGCTCTTCTCCGCAATTCTCCTATAAACGAGATAAATAAACCAATTAAATGCGGAATTTAGCTAGATTTAGGAAGTGAATAATAGCTCCAAAATGGAGTTATCAATCTAAAGCGTGTACTTGACACTCATCCAGCACACTCAACAAGCAATAAACAGCCCACAAAGAATCACATTTTAGCCAGTTGCAAAAGATATAGACAGAAACTATCAGCAGAGAAAATAGTCCAAGGTAGCTAAACATTATAAATCTAACAACATTATCATAAGACAAATTCGGAAGGCAGAAATCCACACTTTGCTCCATGCTTAAGTATAATATTGTAATGGCACAAGCATGCAAAATAATCATTTCAAAATGAAGGCATCATCAACTCATGCTAAACGACTATGGTAAGCACATTAACAAAGATTTCAAGCATGATAGCAGAAGCATCAAACTATTTTCAGAATTGTCTCCCAGCACACTATGATTGTTGGCACATGATAAATATTTCATTCCCAAAATAAACTACTCCTAACATACAAAATCTAAGCAAAGCATGATAAAAGCCTAATTTAAGAGTTTAGGGATCAGAAATCTCCCTTGTCAATCTGCCTCATATGGATATTCTTCAATGTTTCGAGGCATCCCTTCTGCTCCTTTAAGATACTTAAGTCTTGATTTACAGGGTCGGACATTCTGCCACACCTTGAAATTTTGATTCTTTCAAAGAGACTGCATGTTATAACATCCCAAGGTTTGTACTTTCTGTGTGTTGGTACAACATCGGTTTGATGCGATGGGACTTCTTTTTCTGGCACATCTCTTTCTAACTCCTTCAACTGGAGTATTTGTGGTGGTGGTGGCTCAGCTCTTTCATTGGTGGAGAAGCTTGCTGCAACATCAAACATTTCAAATTCTTGTTCCTCAAGCAGCGCATTAGTCTCTTTGGCCTCATCCAACACAATTTAATTTTTCTCAACTTTCACCAACTCCACCATTTCATATGGAGATTCCATTGGATCACTCTTCTCAGAATCGAAGGTAACAAAAGAGTCATCATCATAAAAATCAAACATCTGAGGGCATGGTGGTGGTGATTTTACTATAGCAAGTAGATTTTGTAAGTCATTTGTGAGCTGGGCTAATTGCACATCAATTCTCCTCATGGATGCATCATTCATTTCCATGAATTCTATCCATAGCGCCTCCAAAGCGGGTGGTAATTCTTCATTTTGAGTTGGCGCATAATGTTGATAGTCTTCATGTTGGTGGAACTCTTTATAATGAGCAACTTCCACATGCTCTTCCCAAGGATTATTTGAGAGTTGCCACTGATCATGTCCAGACAAATACGAATAATGGTTGTCATAGCTTTGTTGATATTGTCTCTCTTGATAATTCAATGTTGGGCAATTCTCCAAGTTATGATTATCCCCACAATAAGCGCATGACTGATAAAATTCTTCAAACTGTTGTGGGCAAACTCTTCCTCCATTTAAGTTCTGCAGCGTATTCATTTACTTTGTCGTACACATACGTTTTTCACCTGCATAGTTTCTCTCTGTGCCTGAAAATTATAGTAAACAAATTAAGCTCACGTATTCAACACATATCTTACAATCAATCAACTTAACACAAAAGTAATGGAAATCCCCGGCAGCGGCGCCAAAAACTTGTTGCGTGCTCAGTGTGTGTGTAAATTAAATGCGAAGAGCACTCAGATCATGCAAGTATACATGGTCTACAGCAAGTTATAAGTATATTTTATATCGTTTTCCCACAGAGATTTAATTAAGTTTATGCTAAGTACAGATTGATTGAAGGAAAATGTAACCGATGACAAAATGTTGTTGGTTGGGTTGCTGAAATAACGATTTGATGCATGTAAATTAGATAAGGTAACCAGGAATGAAATGGATTTTGATTCGAGACACGAAATTGTAAAGGACACAAGGAAAATACAAAGTTATAGTAATACAAAAGAACTAAGGAGACTATAATATAAAAAGATAGTATTGCGGGACTAGCAATACTTCCGCAATAAGCTAACAATGGATTTGACAGACAATTAAAATCTAAGATAAAGACAGGAAATAGTATTGCGGGGCTCGCAATACTTTTGCAATAGTTTAGCAACAAATTAACAACAAGTAAAATCTAAGATAAAAGCAGCAAGGTTGGCTAAGAATCCTCCATAGGCAGAAACCATGATCATTCAACAATGAACCAGCATTACATGCATCGTATTTAGCTAGATCTCATACATCTTCCGATTATATGCATTAGGTTCATAAGTTACTCATATCCGAGTAAGGCTAAGAACCTATTTATGATTGCATGCTATTCAACGTGTTAGGAAAGCACCTATTCTTATATCACTCTCTGGTTACCATGAAAGGCTAACATGAATGAATGACTCTGAATTCTTACTCCTTTCAGAGGTTAGGAATTCTTTAGAACAAAATGGATGGCCGGTCGAAAATGTCCATGGGATGAAGTTCACATTCATTCAATGCATTCATGCTCATTTTAACAAACGTTTATAAACCTAGCTACTCATGGCTTTAGAAGAACTTAACAAAACTAATTGATTACTCATGAATAGAACTCAACAAAACTAATTGATTGAATTATGATTGAGAGAAGAACTCAACAAAATTAATCGATTACTTATAAAAGCAAATCCAATAACAATTCATAAAGCAAACACAACTCAATCCAGAAGCGATATTAAAGAAAACCAGTAGATGAACCGAACAAGAACTAAGAGGAACAATATCTAATTCGAAATGCAATTAAAGAAAGCAGTAGATCAGATGAAGATACTTTTGACCACGATTCGCCTCGGATGAAGGAGAAGAATGGCCGATCCTGGGAAGGAATTCAATCAGAAGAGAGATGAATCTTCTCTTCCTCCTTTTGAATTATCGACGCCAAGGGATCGTTGGTTCTTCGATCCAACAATCGGGAGAGGGTTTTTGGATTCTCTTCACCGTCGAGTGGTTTATGGATTGAATTCCCTTCAATTCAATGCTTTGATCCTTCATCTAGCTCTCTTTATATAGCCTTTAGTGGTTCAAAGTCTGCTCCCTAATCATGGATCACCATCCAAATTTGAGGTAACAACCTCACACGTGGCAGCAATAGGAAGGTCGGCGGCTGGAAAAACGCAGCAACAAAGACCAGTATTGTGATTGCGTTGCGATCGCAATGCTCTGTTTTCGGTTGTGCTTCTTTTGATCCCATTGCGCTCCTCGCAAAACTTCAGCAATACATCTGCAAAGCATTAATTAGACATTTTTTCACTAATTTGCACACTTATTCGTAGCTTTTTCACATAAGCCTTAAATTAACCTCAATTCCCAAAATGTCACTTTTAAACACATATTATGCTCACCTTTAACTAAAATGCTTAAGAGATTCCATGAATATCAAGTAATTATAGCCCTAAATAACTCTCTTTTGGAGAGGTAACATCCAGCTTGAGACTCCAATCTTTTCTCCCAGGACTTACTGTCTTCTCAAGGATGGATTTCACCTCTCGGTTAGAGACCTCAGCTTGTACATTTGTTTGAGGATGGTTCGGGGTAGATATTTTATGATTGACCCCATACCTTCTCATCAGGGCCTGGATCGTCTTGTTGCAGAAATGACTCCCCTGATCGCTTATAATGGCTCGTGGAACTCCATACCTGCTAAAAATGTTAGACTTAACAAAACTAGAAACGACATTAGCAGTATCAACATTGGTGGCCTTGGCCTCCACCCACTTAGAAACATAGTCCACAGCCAGTAATATATAAACAAAACCGCATGAAGGGGGAAAAGGGCCCATAAAGTCCAAACCCCAAACCTCAAAAATTTCACAAGTCAATATAGAGGTTTGGAGCATTCCAGTCCTACTCGTGATGGATCCTTTCCTTTGGCACTAATCACATGATTTACAGAATTCAAAACAGTCTTTAAATAGTGATGGCCAGAAAAAACCACAATCAAGTATTTTTCTCGCTGTCCTAGATGGCCCAAAGTGCCCCCCACGTGCAAACTCATGACAAAATTCAAGAATGGACTTATGCTTAGATTTAGGGACACATCTCCTAATTACTTGGTCTGCAGAGAATTTCCATAATGTAGGTTCTTCCCAGACATAACTCTTGGCTTCGCTTTTCAGCTTAGCCCTCCTATTATACGAATAGTCAAATGGGAACGTACCTGTGACCAAATAATTGACTATGTCGGCGTACCTTAGTATCTTCACGCTCACTTGGAAGAGGACTTCATCAGGGAATTCGTCATTCAGTGGCAAGTCATCCTCTCCTCGCACAATGCGGCTCAAGTGATCATCGCCCGTATTTTATGATCCTTTCCTATCCTGGACTGAAACATCGAACTCCTGAAGAAGCAGAACCCACCTGAGCAGCCTAGGCTTCGAATCCTTCTTGTTCATCAAATATCGAACTGCTGCATGATCAGAAAATACAACCACTTTAGATCCAAGTATATAAGGTCGAAATTTATCAAGAGCGAATACAATGGACAACAGCTCCTTCTTTGTGGTGGTGTAACCGATCTGCGCGGAGTTGAGCGTCCTGGAGGCATAATATATCACGTGGCTCTTCTTGTCTATCCTCTGACCCAGCACAGCACCAACAACGTAATTGCTTGCATCGCACATAATCTCGAAGGGGGTCCCCCACTGCGGTGGATGAATGATGAGTGCATTCGTAAGACACTTCTTCAACACATCAAAGGCATGCTTGCACTCCTTGCCAAAGCAGAATGGGACATCTTTTTTCAGCAAGCTCGTCATCGGGGTCACTATCTTCGAGAAGTCCTTGATGAACCTGCAATAGAAACCTGCGTGGCCAAGAAAAGAGCGCACTTCCCGAATATTGGTGGGGTAAGGTAAGTCAGATATAACATCAATTTTCGCCTTATCTACCTCTATACCCCTAGCTGACACAACGTGACCTAGGACTATGCCTTGACTGGCCATGAAATGACACTTCTCGAAATTTAAAACAAGATTAGTTTCAATGCATCTTTCCATGACTCTAGACAAGTTAATCAGGAAATCCTCAAATGAACTCCCATAGACTGTGAAATCATTCATAAAGACCTCTATGCATTTTTCTACGAATTCAGTAAATATACTCATCATGCAACGCTGAAAAGTCCCTGGAGCATTACAAAGGCCAAACGACATCCTCCTATATGCATAAGTTCCAAATGGACATGTAAAAGTGGTATTTTCTTGGTCTTCCTGATCTATGGGAATTTGATAAAATCCAGAAAAACCATCTAGAAAACAGAAGTATGGCTTCCCAGCTAAACGCTCCACCATCTGATCTATGAAAGGGATTGGGAAATGCTCCTTTTTGGTCACATCATTTAATTTTCTAAAATCTATACACATCTTCCACCCATTTTGCACTCCTTTAGGCACTAACTCACCCTTCTCATTCCTAATAACAGTTATGCCCGTCTTTTTAGGTACAACATGAATTGGGCTAACCCACTGACTATCAGAAATGGGATAGATGATACCTGCATCAAAGAGTTTGTGTATCTCAGAAAACACTACCTCTTTCATGGCTGGGTTCAGTCTCCTCTGAGGCTCTCGGGATGGCTTTGCTCCATCATTCAGCCGAATATTGTGCATACATAGAACTGGACTCAACCCATGCAAATCCGCCAAGGTCCATCCTATCGCTCGCTTTTTTTTCTTCAGTATCTCCACCAACTTGCTTTCTTGCTCTGATGTAAGCTCCTTAGAAATAATTACCGGAAGTATCTCCACTTCCCCCAAGTACACGTACTTGAGGTGACCCGGCAACTCCTTAAGTTCCAACTTGGGAGCCTGCAAAAGAGATGGTAACATCTTAGTTGGCTTTTCACATGCCTCTAAAGCAAAGGTAACTTGTTCACATGAATTAGACAATAGAGGCATGCTATTCTCAACCTCGCCAACAGTTTCAGTAAAAACAAATGGGTCATCCCCATCAACAACAGTCATGCATTCTTCTTGTTCTAAAGTGTCTATCAAATCAGTTTTACAGACATAATGCACATCAGCATGGTGTTTAATGGCATTAAAGACATTAAATTCAATCACCTCTCCTTCATACTCCACAGACAACGTTCCATCATGCACATTAATCTTAGTCCTAGCAGTTTTCATGAAAGGTCTACCCAATAGGACTGAAGCAGCAGATGATGCATTATCTTCCATTTTTAAGACATAAAAATCAGTAGGAAAAATAAGATCTCTAACCCGGACTAACACATCCTCAACTACTCCTAAAGGGTGAATAGAGGACCTATCAGCCAATTGGATTATGACACTAGTTTCCTGCAACCCTTCCAGATCAAGACTTTTATAAATAGAGTATGGCATCACATTAATCGAAGCCCCTAAATCTAGCATCGCATGCTTGATTTCCTTATCTCCTATGGTGCATGGTGAGAAACATACCTGGATCTTGACATTTATCTGGCATGTTTCGCGTGATCAAGGCAGAAACATTTTTACTTACCACCACTCTTTCGGTGCTCTTTGCTTTTCTCTTGTTAGTGCACATTTCATTGAGGAATTTTGCATACCTTGGAATTTGTTGTATGGCATCTAGCAAAGGTATGTTGATTCCAACTTTCTTCAGTGTATCGAGGATGTCCACGTCCTTGTCTTCCTTGGGTGGCCTCACCAACCTGCTAGGAAAAGGGGCAGTGGGAATGTAAGACTTCATAGAAGGAGATGGGGTAGCACATACCGTGTTCTCTTGAGGTGTTGGATGACACTTTTCTTCAAGCATCTCGGGACTCTTGTTAGAATCATCAGGCACAGGCCGCGATGGTATTTCTTTGCCACTTCTGAGGGCAATGGCGCTAATACCTTCCGCAGCATAAGTCTCTTCCTTACTCATCCCATCCTTCATCTCTGCGATCTCTTTCCTCAATAACTAAATTTGCGTTTTGGACTCGTCGCGAATCTCCTTCCTCAACGACTCAAATTGCGCTTTGGACTCTTCCCGACGCTCCATGTCCATTTCCATAAAGGATTTGAACATTCCTTCAAGGGATTTACCTGAAGCAGAAGAGAATGCTTGTGATGAGTTCTCTTCCAATTTAAGAACGACGCTACATAACTTAGACACTTGAGTCTTAAGTTCGTCCACGTCCGTCGACAACCGAGCTTGCGCATTCCCTCCTCCATACTGCTGAAGGTTCCCTGCCATGTTGGAGATCAGCTGTCTAGCCTCCGCAGGTGTCTTTTCCCTAAGAGCTCCTCCACTCGAAGCATCGAGCATTTGCCGGTCATATGGTTGCAAACCGTCATAGAAAAACCGAATGAGGTCAGCCTCTGATATCTGATGGTTCGGGCAGCTCTGGCATAGCTTAATGTATTGCTCCCAACACTGGTAAAACGCCTCTTCAACCGATTGAGCAAATCCGTAGATCTCCTTCCTCCGGATTGTGGCTCTTGAAGCTGGAAAATATTTATCCATAAACACGCTCTTCAACTTGCCCCAAGTGGAAATGGTCCCCGAAGGTAAATAATGCAGCCAGTCTCGTGCTTTCCCTTTCAAAGTGAATGGAAAGGCCCTCAAGTTGAGTTGATCTTCAGTCACTTCGCTCGGCCTCATAGCAGAACACACCATTTGGAAACCTTTTACATGCTTGATAGGATCTTCGCCTGTTTCACCACAAAAAGAAGGCAATTGATTAATTAGACCGGATTTAAGCTCAAACTTACCTGTGATTTCCGGGTAGGAAATGCACAAAGGTTGGCGGTCCAAATCAACCGACGCCCATTATCTGAGCGTTTTCTGAACTTCGGCCTCATTGCCATCCATAGGAACTTCCATTTTCTCAATTCAAATTTCGCACTCTAGCACACTTAACAAACAAATCAAATTTTGTAAATAATAAAAGAATAAACAAATCAAAATAAAAATTCAAAAAGTCTACAAATTAAATCTAAATTAGGCCGAATTAACCTTAATTCCCCGGCAACGACGCCAATTTTGGTAGCGATATTTTTGAACAATCGCCAAATATCGGGTTGTCGAGACCTGCAAAAATAAATTTGTAAATGCCCTATTAAACTTGCAAACAAAAGAAATGAACAAATTGGGGGAATTTTTGGGTTGAAATATGCTAACGGAAAATTCACACAAAAAGGGAAAAATTAATCTAACGAAGCGTTTGACTTGGGATGCTCGGGACTAAGGATTAGGGAATTATTGGATCACAGGTTAATGGAAAATTTAGCTAAACATGCGGATGAATACGCAATTCGTCTCGATTGATAAATCAATCCAAACACGCCCCATGGATAATTAATTAGGCAAAATAAATTATGCTAATCAAGCATACCGATTGGACATTGGGGGCCAACGCTCTCCCAAGACCAATCGATAGCACCGGGCTAACTACGACGATTATCTAACGTGGAAGCCAAATTAGTGTATCGATTTTAATTACTTCTTCAAGAAGGACGAACGCCAAGAATGCAAGGAAGCCTATGCATTCTATGGCATCGTCAATCCATGTTACTTGGCGATTAAGAGAGGCATGACATCATAATCTTTAACTAATTAAGCACATAATTAGCATGAATTAGGGACATAAATATAGCTCCAAAATGGAGCTATCACTTTCGCGGTCATTAGGAGTTTTACTTTTCCCCTTCCCTTTCTTTTTCATCGAAATACTCATATTTTTAGAAGAAGAAGAAGGGCCAGACTTAGTCCCAGAGGACGATTCTCTATAGAAATTTTTAGGGGTAGCAACATTTGCCTCTACTTCATGTCCCTTAGATAAGTCTGAAGCTCATTCAGAAGAGTAGTCAAGTTATATTCTATTTTATTCATTATCGCATTTGTGCGGAACTGTAGGAAGCTCTTCGGAAGAGACTCTAGAATAAAACTGACCTGACTCGTCTCATCTATGACAGCTCCATTTACTTCTGCCACATTGAAATGGACCATCATGTCCAGGACATGTTCTCTAACAGAGGTCCCTTCTCTCATACGGCAGTTCTAAACGTAGTTGATGGCATCATGCCTAAGGAAGAAGGACGGTTGTCGAAACATCCCCTTCAGAGATTCCATAATCTCTTTGGCAGCACCCATACCATCGTGTTTCTTAGCCAATACATCAGATATGTTGGCCAGAATGTAGATGCGGGCTTTATCATTTGCCCTTGTCCACCTGTCATATGCATCCCGAACATTTTGGTTTGCATTTGTGCCAGGGTTTGGAGGACACTCCTCAGTTAAAACGAACCTTAGATCATCAATTACCAGTATTGTGTTTAAATTTGATTTCCACGTTGCGTAATTATCCCCGTTAAGTTTCTCAGAAGCTAATAACTATACTATTGAGTTGGACATGCTGAAAAAAGTAAACATATCGTATTTAGTTAAATTACTATTAACCCTTTTATATTATCCAATCAAGTTTTAGCAAAAGTAATAATGTACCCATCATTTATTCTTTATTGCAACGATACAACAAAGGTTTAGAGCAACATCCACCTAGGGGCAGTCTATCACTCCTCCTTTGAAATGAGACAATCTCAGCTAATCACTATTACCAGAATAACTCATATTCCAATAGATCTTTTAACTATCGTTTACTTTGGTCAAGAAGTTACTAACACTTAGTAATTCTTGTAAGTGTGACCCTTCATTTTCAGACCTCAGAGATCGGAATCAACAAGCTCCCGAAGTTTGAAAGACAATGTTGAAAATGGACCAATGAGACCCTATCCATTTCTGGAGTTCGTGGTGTTCCGAATCCCATGATACAACCCTCCTAAGGGGTGGTCGCTCCCAGGGCAGACTCACAGGCGCATCATGGGAATCTCATGGTGCAACCTAATGGAGGAGACCGTAGGATGTGTTGACACACAGCCTTCGCCCACTTACTATGAACGACTTCCCCTATCCACCTTGTTATTGACTCATGCAAATACTTTCCTACTGGAGGTCGCTCCCAGGGTGACTCGAAACCGAGCATGAATCTCACGGTGTGAACTCTTAGGGACGTAGGAGCTGAAAACATTTTTCCTCCCACTTAAGTGTTCTAGACGGTTGGGTATGATTTTACTTAGGCATATATTTTGGCTAACTAAAACATATCCTAAGTCTAGGTAATTTTTCCGAGTATAACGTTTATAATGGATTTTAACCTATGATGTCTAGGTGATAAACCTTTTAAAACCTCACATCACTCACGCATGCTCATAAAACCGGGTTAGCTAAACTCAAACGCCAGTTCGATGCCCAGGTAGGAGGTGTTCCGTAAACCGTCAACTTAAATACCCCCAACCTTAGACAGCATCTTACCGGGTGAGTTTTTCTTGTAACCGAAGTTTTACGAGATATCGACCTATTTTAACTATTAAAACATGAGATTGCTTGGTAGTTAACCCTAAATGAACATGCATTTATCTTTGTTATAGGTTCTAATGTCTAATTCATTTTATAACACTTATAAGGAAAAAAGAGACAAGTCATATAACATACATCTAACATGCTTTTATATAACAATTATATAAAACCATTCCATGCAAAAATATAACAACTTATATCAAATCTCATGGAATCCTAAACATGCATACTTATATTATAACACTTATAACATACTTTCAATGCATGCTTCATGCTTATCCTATGGTGGTATTTTAAATCTACATGGCATACAATATGCACACAATATTGTGTTTATTTAAACTATACATTCACAATGCATAAATAAATAAACCACACTTAAAATGGATTGGTTTTGGCATCCTAAACAAGCAATTACCTAAATTATTACAATAATAAAATAGGAAAAATCCTCGAACCGCCCCCGAAGACTTCGAATCGGCTCGAAGTGCTTGTAAGTTGTTGGATTGCACGAACCGCCGTCGAACCGGACCGAACCGACACTTGAAGCCTCTTCCAATTTTGATAAATTACATCCTAAAATGGACTCTAATGACTCTAGAAAAATTACAGACTCTTTGTAACACATTAAAGCCTATCAGAAGGCAATTACAATCATTATTACAAATTGGAAGAGAATTGGATGCCAAAGACCAAAAGTTTCCATTTTAGCACACATGCATTCATCACATGAATTACTACCCACCAACTATAAATTAACCAAAAAATAGTACTTAAAGCATGCTCTGATACCATTTGAAAGAGTTTCAGCATGCATAACGGAAGCAACGTTGGATCTAAGTACTCTTATTTTGTTAATTTAAATGAAAAAAACATGTAATTTGAAAATCAAAGACAATAATTTAGAAGTTACCTTTGAAGTTCAAATTCTTCTCGATTCCAAACCCGATCTTCGAACGTAACGGTCACGAACCACCAGGAGAGTCTTCCCGACTATTCTCCAGCCTTAGAACGGGATTGTGGGATCCTTTGAGTGACTAATTTAAAAGAGAATTGAAGATGGAATTGAAGAGAATAATAGATAAAATGTCTTTACAATTCTCAAAGTTCATCAAAATTCCAAGAAAAAGTTAATCTAATTAACCCTTTGTATATATAGAAGACTAAATCCAAAAACATGCAAAATTGAGTTAACAATAGGATGCCATGTAGAATACACTCAATTTAGTGGGATTAGTGGCTTGATGTTGGATGAACACTTAGCAAAAAAGTTTGACTCATAAAAACACCAACAAATGGTTTTTCCCACTAACTCAAGAATTAGATTTTTCCACTCACTTAAGAATTGGATTTTTTCACTAACTTTAGTCATCAAATTGACTCTTGACTTTCAAGTTTAGTGGAGTCAACATTTGACCTTTGACTTTCAAAGTTTTAGTCAATTGTCTACAATTTGACTTTTGACTAACTTTGATCGAATTAATTAAATTTAAAAATTAATTCAAATAATTAATTTTAAATTAAATTAAATTAATATTAAATAATTAATTAATTCAAATTTAACATCCAATAAATCCAACACTAATCCCGATAATTTCCGATATACATGATTATGAATCCCTATTCATATTTTCGATATTTAAATCTTATTTAAATATCTCCATCTCTCTCTATTGTTCAATTCACAATTGAACGTTATGTCGTTAAATATATCACATATATTTAACGCTTATTCCTTAATTCGAATTCACTCGTCACGTTGTTCTAAGGTTTAGTCTAATATGAGCTAGCAGGGGGACCTCATGGACCTACAAATCATGAGCTCCAACGATCCGAGATTAACTGATTAAACTCTTTAACCCAGTTAATCAACATTCGTTAACTACTAGGACATTCCACTATAGCCTAGTAGTTGAATTCTCCTCACTGTAGATATATTTATGTCCACTCGATATAACCATGATTAGTAAGTTGACCCTTCACAGGTTGTTCGTAATTTACTGTTGGGTCAAATATCTGTTTGACCCCTGTAATTACATCTTGCTCCTTAAGTCCCACTGATCCTCTAATGAACAATTGGTTTGTGATCCAATCACTAAACCGATTGGTATGTAATCTAATCACTATATCGTGTCCCTCTCGGGCCAATGAGAAGGTGGGGCCCCTTTTTCAAGACCTGGAGTCAGCACTTAAGGGAACAACCTATCTACTATCCCTAGAGACGGGTAGAAGGGAATTTCATCTTGCACCCTATGTCCCCAGCTATCTATCCAGTCCTACCTCTGAAATGGGAGGCTTATTGAGTTGGCGCTGTTGAGCCACTCTCACCCATGCATATCTAAGAATAATCCCGAATAAACAGGAGTTCATATTTAGCTCAGGATTAAGGTCAAGTTACCTACGTCATCGTTTTGAAATAGTCAGTCTTTAAAACAGTAAACATCGTTATAAAGCAAGAGTGACTTATTTCGCGGTCCGGTCTAATGCAAGCTCTTTGCATAGGACGCCCCCATTCACATGTCTCCACATGAACGATTCAGGATCACATCGTTTGTACTAAATACAAAATGGGCCGCATCCAATAGTGTCCCCATGATAAGGTATCCAGCCTTATCCGTATACTATAGAACGTTTTGGCTATTTACTCGAACTTGATCCACTTTTATGTCTCCACATAAAGTTCAAGTACTCATGTAATAGCCATGGATCTTAGTTTATTGGATTTAGGATTTTCTAAAATGAAATAAGCAATTCACATATTCAATAATAACATTATTGAATAAACCTCAATAACACTTTATTAGTAATAAAATATGTTTATCGTTTACAAACCAAGAGTTTTAGGACATAAAACCCAACATAACATTCCTCTTTCCTAAGTAAGAGAACCTCCCTAAAAAGTGCTAAACAGAAAAAGAAAAAAAAATTGTTCTCTAACTTGCTGAGTAACCAGGGTTGATTGTGAGCCTGACAGTTGACACTTCATAAAAAGGCAACTAAGGAGAAAGGAAAATGTAAAAAGAGCAAAAGTATAGCAAAGGGGAAGGACTCGTCACTCCTTAGATACAACTCTAAAAGGCTTAGATGTCCTACGAATTGAACTCTGATCTTATGTTTAAAATTGAGTGAAGAGTTGTATCTAAAGAGTGTGCTTGGGAAAAGAATGATTACCTTGAGGGTGATGCAATGTTTCACTTGTTCTGTGAAATTGAAATCGGATTACTCGATTTTGTGGGAATGGCATGATCAAAGGGAGATATTGAGAAAAAGGAGAAAACTTAATATAAAAAGCCAGAAGTATGTACTAAATGCAAGATTGAGAGGAAAAGAGTTTTGAGCTAAAATATGGGAGATTGAAATCAAGGAGTAGGTGGAAATTGTAGAATGATAAGATTGCAAAATGCTAAAAGGAAGTTGGTAGAGATATTTAGCAAAAAGAGAGAATTTTATGCTTTACTTTAGTCGGTTACAAGACAGCAAGAGTGCTAGCCAGACAGCTTCAAGATGATTTTGCCATGAAGTAGTTCCTAGCAAATTGCGTGTTAGCAGAAAAATGATGTGGATATGTTGGGCAGCTAAAGTGGTAGACAACAATGTTAGGGTTATAAACTTTATTGTCAATGCTAGGAGATTAGTGAACATGATCATTACTCGAGGATGAGTAATAGCTCAAGTTTGGGGGTGTGTTAACTCTCCAAATGAGAATTATTTAGTGCCAAATTAGGAAGAATATAGAGTCCTTAATGAGTATTTGATAAACTTTAATTAATGTTTCAAAGGATTTAGCATATATTTGAGTAAAAGGTTGCTTTTGAGTCCTTAGGCGATAAATGAACATATTTAAGCCTGTTTGTACTTAATAAGCCCTTCTGTGCGCACTGCAGGTTTCGCGAGGATTTCGCTAAAGAAGCATCAGACCAGGAAGGCTGGATCAAAGACAATAGGAACTTTGCGGGCGCGATGCGAACACAAAATTGGCGTCTTTAAGGATTTTTGCGATAGCAACGCATTCGCAAAAACTGTACCTGAAGCACGTGAAATGGCAGCGCCTGTCCCCTGCCGTACAATCCAAGATGCTTTTTCGGCTGCAGCCATCCAATGAGGAGCATTGGATCATTTTAGGGCAATTTGAGGGTGAAAACCCTGCGGATATAAATAGAAAAGGGTAGAAAGAGAAGGGAGAGAGTCGTTAGAGAGAGGACTAAAGAATTTCTAGGAGGATTTGCTTCGTTTTGAGAGCTTTTAGAGAGAAGAAGAAGACCTCCATTGAAGTGCTCTCCAAGAAAGCCGTAGGTGTGAAGATTAGCACCTGGAGAGGAGCTGAAGGAGTGTCGATTGCTGAGAAGGAGGAAGAGTTGCTTGAAGATCTGAAGGGAACCGAGCAGTGTGAAGCATTCTTCATCAACTCTTACTCATTCTTAGCTATTCTTGTCTTCTTCCCTTCGTTGTTGTTGTAGGTAGACTAAATGTTTATGAACTTTGTTGTTGTTCTTTCTGTTTTTCAAGTTATGAGTAGCTAATCTCGTTAAGGGATGGCTAGGATGATTTAATAATAAACTAGATTGGGGTTTCAGCAAATGTTTAGCATGAATTGTTCAAAGCATGTGTATTTTCATGATAATAATGCCTTTTGGACCGGCCATCCATTATGTGTTGCTGATTTTTGAACCTCCGAGAGGAGTAGGAAGTATGAGTCATGTGTTTTTGCTAGCCTTTCATGGTATCCAGAGAACAGTCTAATCGTAGTCACTCTCCTAGCACGTCAGATAGCATGTTTGTATGAATAGAATGATAGCCTCATTTGGATATGAATGAACATGATTTCTAATGCTCAAGATCGATAGATCTTGTGGGTAAATGTTAGAACAATGCATATGCATGCTTATTCGCAGCTGAAACTTCCTGATCTATGAGTTACTACATGAGTCCTAGCCTACCCTGTTTGTTAGAATCGAAGTTTTGTTGCTGTTTTATTTGCGTTTATCTTGCTGTTTACGCATTCTTAGTTGTAAACTCTTGTGTTCTGTTTAAGTATTGTTGTTCTGCATTATTTCTGCATTTTATTACTTAGTTGCATTAAACCTTTAATTTCCATTGATTTTATTGCATTTCCACAGCATTCCACCTAAACCAATTTGTCACTGGTTACTTTCTCATTGTTAACAAGTATAAACCGTGCATGCTTTAACTCAAATCTCTGTGGAAAAATGATATAAAAAAATACTTATCACTTGCTGCTGACCATGTATGCTTGCATGAGTTAAGACTTTCCATTTATAATTGCACACAGATTGGGAAAACAACAGTTACATATCTCGCTCCACTCCGAGGGGGTCACGTATCCCGCTCCTCTCTGAGGGGGGGGGGGGGTCACTTCTCCTAAGGGAGTCACGTATCTCGCTTCTCTCCGAGGGGGTCACTCGTCCCAGGGGGTTACGTATCTCCCTCCTCTCCAAGGGGGTCACCTTTTCATGCTCATACCTGTTTAGGCTGACACATTTAGTTTGGATCTAATCCTACCAAGATCGATTTCCTTAGAGTGTGGCTCGCCTTACGCAGCGAGCTTCTCATCATGCTCGGCCAACTCCATAGGGGTCGGCTCCTTTCACAGGTCGATTCTTTTGTTAGATCGACTTCCTGTGTTGAGCCTCGTCTGTACCACGTCGGATTTGGCTCAAGTCTCGATTGGATCTCCGTCGAGACCCAACCTTGGGTAAGATTAACTATCGTCGGGATTGACTTTTCTTACGATTACTTTTGAGGTACATTTTCTCACTACTTTATCTTTGTAGTGGATCGTCTAAAAGGTGGTTGCTTGGAAGCAGTAGACTTCCTACGTGTTGGGTCTTCCCAAAGTCATCTCTGTGATGAACTCCTCTATTTAGGTGTCTAGGAGACGTCGTGTTCAGAGGTGACGCCTTCGTTCACGGTCTCCGTCTCAGTCAAGCAGTCGGGCTAATGCTTCTTTTTTTTCTCCATCTTTCGGTGAAAGGAGTTCTTCTGGGGCTAGTTTGATCAAGATCGACGAACCACTCCTTTTGGA
Source organism: Herpetospermum pedunculosum (assembly GCA_028017165.1). NCBI lineage: Eukaryota > Viridiplantae > Streptophyta > Magnoliopsida > Cucurbitales > Cucurbitaceae > Herpetospermum > Herpetospermum pedunculosum. The sequence continues at coordinate 37,058,087 of CM051527.1, forward strand.
TTTTGACGAGGTGACTCGCTTAGAACGAGTCTCCTCTAGTTAATTGGACTTGTAAAACTACAAACCTGCTGTAAATTACGCTCGTGCTTGGCAAGGTTTCCATAGTATGGCTATGCACCTCCGCGAGGTATGCTTCTTTTTTTCTTTGCTTTGTTATTTTTTCCTTGTTTTGGGTTTTCCCTGACTAGCTTTTTTGCTTGTTGACAGACCTTCCTGGATATGTTTGCGTCTACTCATCTACTATCTCACGAGATTCTTTATCTTTTCCAGTATTCAGTTCCTCGATCTGAGCTAGAGCGCGTGGGAGTTCTTCATACCAAGGTCATTCAATCTCTAGCGAGTGTCAAGGTTTCTCTTGCTGTGGAGCTTGTGGCAACAAAGAATGAGCTCTCTTTGTGAAAGATCGTTTGAGTGACCCATCGTTCTTGGCTGATGAATTCAAGAACAGTCTACAGTACATCTCGTTTTAGGACGAGATGATGGGTACTAGAGTAACTTGGTAGGATGATTTGGCCAAAGGGCGTTATCCTAATTGCTAATTTGAGTTCCTGCACAACTAGTTTAAGGAAATTCAAAATATTCCTCCTAAGTTTGAGGATTACGGGGCTGCTATTGGTGAGGACTTCCTGTATGATGTCCCAGAGTTTCCTCACATCTGGTTTGATTTTCTGCATTTAGTCTTTGTTTTTTTAGCAATGTAGCTTTTCCTTGAACTTTAGCAGTGTTGCATTTTTTAATCTAGTTTACTATCGAGTTTTGTTTTTTAATGAATAGATATTTGTCTCCTTTCCCCCACTTAAGTTTATTTGGTTTTTTCTTGTTGTTTGCTTAACGCCAATGTACTTGAGTAGAGGAAGACATACTTGGTAGAGTTTTCATTTCAAAACTTTGGAAGTAGCTGTTTCACAGTGCTGTTAGTGATACACACTTCTTCCTGAACTGTTGATGGATGCGGCTCCAACATTGACGTTCGTTTTCATTGTAGGCTTGACGGCAGATTTCGGTCTTGGGCCGACCCTTATAGATGTCGGCGACCTTGTATTGGACCGACCCTTACGGGGGTCGGTAATTCTCCGCTTGGCCGACCCTTACGAGGGTCGACGGTTCTTCACGCTCGGTAGATCTACGGGGTCGGTTGTCCTGTCTTTAATTTGATCCTTGTTGGAGTCGGTGGCGTTGTTTTGGGCTGATCCCTTACAGGGATTGGTCGTTTTCCTCGAGGTCAACGACTGTTCACTAGGTCGACTCCACATGGTCGACTTATCTAGCTTTGGAGCGATCTTGATTGGCTTTCTCTCTTTCTTAAGGCTAATCGATCCATCGATTTCTCGGGTCGAGAGTTCTAGAACGTCATTTATATCTTCGTTTTACCCAGAATTTTTCCTTTAAAAAATCCCATACTGCTCATCTAGTGTAACGACCCAACTTTTCCTATGACATCACTCTAAGGCCATTACTACGTCCACGACGTCATAAATCTCAAAAAGACTTTAATCTGTATTTTAGAATAAAGAAAATAAATAAAGTTTAGAAACATCTCAAAGTCCACGTAAATACATTTATTTCGGGATCCCAGTAAAATCATGAAAAGAATTAATCAATGCGTCATTTAAGACAAAACTTAAAATCAAACTACTAGTTTTGAAAACCTTACCAAAATCAATGCACTGACTCATAAAAAATACGACATGAAAGAATGCGAAAGCTCTGACTCCTCTAGTCCCATGGCATCATCCAACAAACAACCTCGTCAAACGCCCTGTACGTTCTTGTCATTACCTGAAAAAAATATTTTAAGAAAAAAATATTTTAAAATACTCAGTAAGTAACTTCACTACTGGGGTCAGAATATTCAACCACATGCAACATGAACTGACTGAAACCTTAACTACAGAGACCTAAACTTTGTCATTTCCAACTTACCACCTCATTTTCGTTTCCTCTCGATGTGAATCAATTTCATACACATCACCTCCAGGTATATCAATTTCATATACAAGGAACCCTCTACGGATGCATCACTTTCATGCACGCTAAAACCTCTAGGTATGCATCACTTTCATGCATAGGTGAGCATTACTTTCATACTCATCAGCTCTACGCACATCACTTTTATGTGATTAGAGCCCCTAAACATGCAATCATATATTTTATGAAATTGAGGGATATTTGTCTTAAAACTTTATGACTCTGATGTCGCACACACATACATGAGGTCCCACGCAAAACATTTTAGAAATTGAAAGCGATGCAACATGGAGTAATTTTCTCTCATGTCTCAACTTCAAACTTCAAACTTTCAACATACATCTCATTCATAAACCGTTCCTATTAACTTACACAACGACCTTTCTTTCATCTTTCAAGTATAAGCATAACACGAAACTCCTCATACTTAAGCATAACACATCATTTTTGCAAGCATAAACCTAACATAGACATAATATATCATTTTGCTATTCGTAAACATAACATATCATTTTGTCATGCATAAGCTTCACATAAACATCAGATGTAAACTTTTGTCACCATACAAAAGTATTCAGGATCACCTACAGAAATCCATTCGCCAATTCAAACAAATATCATAAAAGTTTTCAACCTAGCCCGAAGGCTAACCAGCAGTAAGGTCACTTACCTCAAATCTAATTTGGCCAAATTAGTCCTCCAAACTTGCTTGCAAAAGCCTAAAACCAATCTTAAAAAAAATATAACTTTCAACTAAGAAAAACAACAACCATAGTGAACACAATAAGAAATTTTAGAACTTCCTTACCAACTGGAACAATGCTAAAAACACTACTTGTTCGTGCTGGTCACGTGCTCAAAATGCCCCATCATATCAACTCGCAAACAACCTCAACGCTACAGAGGCAGGAATTCACCTACGAACCCGAACCAACCGAATGGCTCCAACGCTCGCAAAAGGCCGGCGAACAGAGCGCAACTGGTCGGTTATTAAAGATGTAGACTGGCGCGACCAATAGAAGATTGTTGTGACTCCGACCGGTTCTGACGCGAAGAAAAGGTCGTGGCTCCGATGGAATTTTCAATCAATGCCAACGTGTGAAGGGAGAGAGACGCGAAATAGACCGGTCGGAGGTGGAAGCTAGATGAATGAGAGAAGAACAAACAATGGACGAGTTGACTGGTGGAGAAGAGCAAATGAGGTGCGGCTATGTGGGTTTCACGTGGAGAAAGAAGGAGATGAAGGAAAATTGTTGTTAGGTTAACTCAAGACCTTTCTTTTCCTTACTTTCCCATTTTATTCTTTTTTTTCTTACTTAATTCTTTTAAAACCAAATTAAATTCCAAAATAAAATTAAAAGAACTTTAATCGAGAAGGGTCTTAAAAGACAATTTTTACCAATTTAAATCCCAAAAATAAAAATCCAATTCTTTATTAATAAATTTCTAAAGTAGTTAATTTGAGATTTAAATTACAAAATCTCTCATCCACAACTTTAAAAAAACTTTATTATCTTAATTCATTCAATTTAAATCTAATTTGCTCAAATTGGATTTGAAGTAAGAATCCAATTAATCTAAATTTATATCCAAGAGAGTAATATATATATATATATATATATTTCTTGAAAACACGAGGCGTTACATCCAATATGGATTTTTGAACTGCAGGCGGATTTAGAGTTGTTGACCTTGGAGTCGTTGCAATTTCGCTGCCAGGATAGGCTTTTCGTCCTTTCCTTTTGCAGGGGTCTCTTGATTTTATCGGTTGAGCTCTCATCCGCTATCTTTGAACGGTCGAATGTATTTTACCGTTGTCAGATGACCTCGCTGTTGGTTTGCTCGTCTCTGTCCCATGAAGGGTAGGTTTCATATGTACTTTACCGTTGTTAGATGACCTCGCAGTAGGTTGTTCATCTTGTCGTCTTTTTCGTTACATGGTCGATCCCATAGCATGTCGTCCCGCTGACTTTATGATGTTTGGCCGATCTTTATGGAATCAGGTGTATGTTGTCAGGTCAACTTCATAATGCTTGGTTGACCCCTTCTCGTGTGGTCACAAGTTGTTTGACCGATCCTTATGGAATTGGGTGTATGTTGTCTGTTCAAGTTCATAATGCTTGGTCGACCCCTTTTGAGGGTGATCTCAAGTTGTGTGACCGACTGCTATCTTTGAATCAGTCGGGCATGTTGGTCCGCTGGCCGATGTCTTTCTAGCTGGGTTGACCATTTCGTCGCTAATTCCCCTTTTGGATCTTCCCAAGGGGATCACTATTTTTGGTTCCTCCTGAGTAGGTCACCATTTTCGATTCCTCCCGGGGGGTCATCCTTTTTTGTTCCTCTCAAGGGGGTCACCATTTTTTGTTCCTCCCTATGTCACATTTTTTGGTTTTTGTATGCCCCCGGTGATCGTTCGTCTGGGCCAGTCGCTCTTTCAGGTCTTGTTGCTTTTCTTTATCTTCCAATTGCTGGCTTCTTCTCTTCGATTGAGGACTTTCTCCCTTTGGTTGAATCTCGCCTTACCAAGGTTTGATTTGACACCTCCGATTATTGATCAGTCATTGGGTCTCCTCTTGGTCTTTAGACTTCTAGGTCCCTTTTCTAGGCTTGCTACATCCGGTTTCTGCTTTCGTTGGAGCTTCGTTATGTGGACAATATTTTGTTCTAACGCTTGAGCTCTTTCTTCTAGAACTGCATACCGTTAAACGGGTATGGGTTCTTAGACTGTAGGCAGATTTTTCGTTTTTGGCCTTGCCCCACGTGTTGTCGCCCGATCTGGCTCTACCACCATTGTTTGTTGCGTCATTAGCATATGTGATTCGACTGGTCGATCATTCTTGTCAACGGGGATTTTTGGGTCACGATCCATCACTTACCTTGGGTGTTGTTGTCGATCTGACTCTACTAGTATGCCTTCGTCACGTACTACTCGTATGGTATGGATTTTCGAAATGCAACTATCGAATCTGGTTCCACAAACATCACATACTGCTCATCCAGTATGTATTTTTAAAATGCAGACGAGATTAACGTCGTTGGCCTTGTCTTCTGCGCTACTACCGGATTTGGTTCCACCAACATTGTTTGTTGCGGTGTCGGTCTTGATCTGGATCTTCCATCAATTGAAGAATTGTTCTTTCCACATGGTTACTTGCCATGATGATATCTAGAATTCTGCAGGATTCTCGTTGAATTACTCGTTCCCAGAGACGACGCCAACTGTTGATAATTGAATTTGGTCAACGATGAATTTGTATATCTTGGCGGAATGAGTATAGACCTGCAAGAAGGTAGATATGTGAGCCTTGCACTAGTGTGACACTGGCCACACGCGCTCCGACAGTCAAGTCAAATATGGGAGTGATTTAGGAAAGGAGAAAATCTCCATATTTGGTGAGTGAAGTTCATATGGATAGTCTTTTGATTACCTTTTCCTCCATGCATCTCCTCCTTTTATAAGCTCTCCAAATAATCGTTATAAAGAAATACGCTCATTATTATTCTATTAATGAGCAGTTGTAATGTCCGGGTGGTTGAGCACTTTATGGTAAGCCCCAATTTCAAGATATCGAGACTTGCCAAAATAAAATTTATAATACCGATTACACTAAGCTAAGTTGTAGCTAGTGGTAACCAGGTCGATCCACAAGGAGCTATCATATAAAAATGAGAGATTGATTGAATTGTAATTGTTTAATTAAAGTAACAAAACAAGGGTAATTTTTTATCATGCAATTGAGAAAATAAACTAACGGAGAAATTAATCAAGAGTATGAACGTGCTGGATTTGGGAAATTCGGGATTTGCAAAATAATGTAATTCATATCATTGAGCATCTATAAACTTAATCAGAACCAATTCGAGCGCACAAACAGTTACCCGGAAACCGTTGACAGTAACCGACCCAAGAAATTAGCTAGAGGTGTCAATTCCAACTAAACGTGCAATTAATTTACCTAAGGTGATCAGTCCTAGATTAATTAAAAACATTAACGGGTGCATTGTGACGGATGTTCGACTTGGGAACCCAAAGGTGATTTTCCAATTTATCTACTTCTTCAAGGTTAGCTAACAAAGATTAAGGTAGCATGCTTATGTACTACCTACGGTTGCACCGAACCCTTGTTACTTAGGCGGTTAGGAGATGCAACCGCATCACTAATCTAATTAACAATAGGACATGGAAGCAATCAAGGGTGTCAAGCTATTATGCAAGCACATTCATAAGATATGCATGGTAGAAGAAGATGCATCAAAATAAATTCAGACCAAGATATAAATTTAAAGCACAAGTCTCAAATCCTTACAAAATTCACAAATCCCTAAATTAATCCCCAAATCCGACACTTTACCTTAGTCTTCCATTGTCATGGAATGAATCCAAGCTCTCATAGAGACCATTTGGTTCATACAGCAAGAAAATGTAGAAGAAGGAGCTCCAAACCGAGCTCCAACGGTGGAAAAATTCCAAAAAACGGATGATAAATTCTTGCCTAAAATCGGAGAAGATGACTTAAATAGTCATCGTAGCATCGATACGCTACAGGCAGCGTCGACACGCTACGGACGGAAATCTTCAGCGCGCGCCTCTTCGGAGCGTCGAGATGCTAAGGCCAGCGTTGAGCAGAGTCTTGACGTTTGCTCTCGGGTTTTTTTATTCAAATTTTACTTCGAGAGCGTCTCGATGTCGTTGGGAAGCGTCTCGATGCTGGACTAAAGTGCAACCTTTGTCCTTTGCTCCTCTTCTTTGCCCGATGCAATCCTGAGACATTAAGATGGCCTTCTTAGCTCCGAAAAGAGTCCTTTGAACTCTACGAGATCTTCACCGTGAAACACCTATAAGATAGGCAAATTAACAATACTAAGCACGATTTTTAGCTACAATTAGGGAGTAAAACATAACTCTAAATTAGAGTTATCAAATACCCCCAACCTAAATCTTGCTAGTCCTCGAGCAAGGCAAACTTCAAATTATCTCTAAGGATTACAATTGCATGCTACTAACTCTAATCTCAATGCTTTTAAAATCAAGGCATTTACAGCAATCTAGAAAGCAACCGAATGCATGCACTAATCAAGAACAATTCAAAAATTAACTATTACTCCCTTACGTGTGTGTGTGTGATTAGCCAACCTATCTGTTACCTCTCCAAAAGTACATTATTTAGGGTCGTATTTACCTTAAAATCATGTAATCTCTTGAGTGTTTTTGTTAGAAGTTAGCTTAATGTGTGCTTAAATGTGAGAATTCGAGGAGTGAGGCTAAAATAAGACTTATTTGGAAAAGGAACGAAAAAGGATGAAAAAAGATGTAAAAAGAGTTAAAATGTGCATTGCAGGAGATTTGCGGATCATTGCTGAAACCGCAATGAACATTGCGGCCCTCGCAAGGAAATCGCAATGCCAAGTTGTTTTCTGCTGAACTTTTCCAGCCGTCAGTCGTCATTGTTGCGACTTTCCAGCCGCCTAAGCCTTCCCCTGCTGCCACGTGGATTATTGTTGTTCAGAATGGATGGTTCTCCGTGGCTGAAGGCACCTGCAAAAGCTATAAAAAGAGGCAAAGGATGAAGGGAAAAAACAGCTCAGAAGCGTGGAGTTCTCCGTTGCAAAGCGATCTGCATACGAATTTTCCTTCTCCCGTTTGTTGGAACGAAGAAATCAGCCCTTGGCGTCGATGATTCGAGAGGAAGAAGAGAAGATCCTTCTTCTCTTCTGATTGAATTCATCCCCAAGAACAGCTAATCTTCCCCTTCATCCGAGGCGTTTGCGACGAGGAGATCCATGCACTTTTTACAGCTTTCTTTACTGTTTTCTGTCTATTGTTCCCATTGCTACACTGTTCTGAATTCTTCTCTAATTCACTTAATTCTTACTACTTTCGTATCATCTTACAATGTTCTTGAGAAATGTTCTGAACCTTAGTTGTGATAAGTAATACATTAAGCCTCTTAAATTCTTCATTTTGTTATCTCTTGTTCAATCGCTTTTATTAAGTTCTTTTAAATCATGCTTAATCATTCCATCTCCCTTAGATCTGCACAAACCATGAGTAACTAATCAAACAAAGGTCTGCTAAAGATGAATCTATAGGTTAGAAATACGAGAGTTCAGCATGTAGGATAGCTCGATTGCATTGAATGTATGTATGCTTCATCCCATGGGCAATTTCGACCGGCCATCCATTTTGTCTAAAGAACTCCTAACCTCCAGAAGGAGTAAGAGTTCAGAGTCATCCATTCATGCTAGCCTTTTATGGTAACCAGAAAATTACCTAGGAATAGGCGTTCTCCTAGCACGATTGTTAGCTTGCTTATATAAATAGGTGTTTATGTCTTACTAGGATATGAGTGAACTAAAGATCTAATGCATGTAATCGAGAGATGCATGAGACTGAGCTAAATCGATGCATGATAAGTTAATCTACTGCTGAATGATCGTAGTTAAGTGCCTATAGAGAAGTCTTAAGTCGACCTTGTTGCTTTATCTTACCCTTAAATCGTTGTTAATTTAATTGCTAGATTATTGCGAGAACCGCAATAAAATAGTTATGTTTTTGCCTTAGAATTTTTTCTAGTCTTTTACTCTTGCGATTTTATTGCTAGAACATTGCGAGATCCGCAATTCTTTCTTCTCCACAATATAGCTTATACTCTTTACTTGCTTTCGATTCATGATTGCATCCTTCTTGCTTCTTTATTATTTTGGTACATCAACCCCAAATCTACCCAAATTAAGTTACCTTATCTAATTTAGCACCTCAACTCGTTAGTAACTAAACTCAATCTCTGTGGGAAAATGAATTAAAAAATACTTATCACTTGCTGCAGACCATGTATGCTTGCATGATCTGAGTGTTCTTCGCATTACATTTTATTTACACACTGTGAGCACGCAACAAGTTTTTGGCGCCGCTGCCGAGATTTTGTTTAATAAACACGAATTGTGTTATTTTAGAAAAACATAATATTTATTGGAGCTAATCTTTTTGCATTTCCTTTACAGGTACTATCAAGCTAGTTTATGAATGAGTTTCCAAATCTCAACCTAGAATTTAATCCTAAGCCTGAGAGACTTCTACGGGCCAGAAATAAAACCAAGAAACGCCTTTTTAAACAGCCACCTGTAATTCAGCACATTGCGGACCACGCATAGTCCTCGCAATCACAACAAGCTGAAATGGATCGAGCAGGAGAAGCACCTCAACTCGCACAGAATGAAACTATGCAGGTGAACAACATATGTGTACGGCAAAGTAAATGAATACGCTGCAGAACTTAATTGGAGGAAGAGGTTGCCCACAACAGTTGAAGAATTTTATCAGTCATGTGCTTATTGTGGGGATAATAATAACTTGGAGAATTGCCCAACTTGGAATTATCAAGAGAGGCAATATCAACAAAGCTATGACAACCATGATTCGTACATGTGTGAACATGATCAGTGGCAACTCTCAAATAATCCTTGGGAAGAGCATGTGCAAATTGCTCATTATGAAGAGTTCCCCCAACATGAAGACTATCAACATTATGCCCCAACTCCAAATGAAGAATTATCACCCACTTTGGAGGCGCTATGGATAGAATTCATGGAAAGGAATGATGCATCCATGAGGAAAATTGATGTGCAATTAGCCCGGCTCACAAATAACTTACAAGATCTACTTGATATAGAAAAATCACCACCACCATGCCCTCAGATGTTTGATTTTTATAATGATGACTCCTTTGTTACCTTCGAATCTGAGAAGAGTGATCCAATGGAATCTCCATATGAAATGGTGGAGTTGGTGAAAGTTGAGAAAAATGAAATTGTGTTGGATGAGGCCAAAGAGACTAATGCGCTGCTTGAGGAACAAGAATTTGAAATGTCTGATGATGCAGCAAGCTTCTCCACCAATGAAAGAGCTGAGCCACCACCACCACAAATGCTCCAGCTGAAGGAGTTACAAAGAGATGTGCCAGAAAAAGAAGTCCCATTACATCAAAGCTATGTTGTAGCAAATGTTGTAGAAACAAAATCAACGCACAGAAAGTACAAACCTTGGGATGTTATAACATGCAGTCTCTTTGAAAGAATCAACAATTTCAAGGTGTGGCAGAATGTCCGACCCCGTAAATCAAGACTTAAGTATCTTAAAAGGGCATAAGTGATGCCTCGAAACATTGAAGAATATCCATATGAGGCAGATTGACAAGGGAGATTTCTGATCCCTAAACTCTTAAATTAGGCTTTTATCATGCTTTGCTTAGATTTCGTATGTTAGTAGTAGTTTATTTTAGGAATGAAATATTTATCATGTGCCAACAATCATAGTATACTAGGAGACAATTATGAAAATAGTTTGATGCTTCTGCTATCATGCTTCAAATCTTTGTTAATGAGCTTACCATAGTCGTTTAACAGGAATTGATGATGCCTTCATTTTGAAATGATTATTTTGCATGCTTGTGCCATTACAATATTATACTGAAGCATGGAGCAAAGTGTGGAATTCTGCCTTCCGAATTTGTCTTATGATAATGCTGTTAGATTTATAATGTTTAGCTAGCTTGGACTATTTTCTCTGCTGATAGTTCTGTTGGGTTTTATGTCCTAAAACTCGTAGTTTGTAAACTGTTTGAATGTAAATATTCTATTTCAATAAAGTTGTTATTGAATTTTAGTGAATTGTGTTTGTATTAACCTATACCAATAACTAACACCCATGGCGATAGTGTGAGTACTTGAACTTCATGTGTGACATGAATGTGGATCAAGTTCAAGTAAACAGCCAAAATGGTCTATAGTATAGGGATAAGGCTGGGTACCTTATCCTGGGGACACTATTGGATGCGGCTCACTTTGTATAGTACAAAACAATGTGATTCAGTGAGGGCGTCCTGTGCAATGAGTTTGCACAAGACCGAACCAAAAAATAAAATCGCTCTTTCTTTACAACACCGTTTACTCTAAAGACTGTTTTTATTTCATTTGATGACTTAGGTAACTCGATCTCAATCCTGAGCTCACTATGAACTCCTGTTTATTCGACCTTATCCTTTGACTTGTACGGGTGAGAGTGGCCTTATCGCCGACTCAATAAGCCTACCATCTTGGGGATAAGATCGAATAAGTGGCTGGGGACATAGTTGTGCGAGATGGAATTCACTCCTACCCGTTTCAAGGGTTAGTAGAGAGGTTGTTCCCTTAAGTGCTGACTCCAGGTCTTGAACAATGGGCCCATCCTCTCCTGATCAGGGAGGAATCTGATTTGATGGTTGGACCACAAATCAATTGTTCATTAGAGGTGTCAGTGGTACTTAAGGAACAAGATATAATACAAGGGTGAAACGGTATAAATGACCCGTTGTGATTACGAACGACCTGTGAAGGATCGACTTACTGATGATAGTTATATCAAGAGGACACAATATATCTACAGTGAGGAGAGTGCAGCTCTTGGACTTTAGTGGAGTCTCCGGGGGTTAACGAATGTTGGTTAGTTCGGTTGAAAGAGTTTTGACCGGATAATCTCGTATCGTTAGAGCTCATGATCTGTAGGTCCTTACGGTTCTCCTGGCTAGCTCGGATAAAGCCGTGAAACAATATAAAAGAAAAGAAAAGAATTTGAATCGTTCAAATTCGGGTTTGTGGAAGAATTTGGACATATTTAAATATGATTTAAATATGAGATTGGTCTACAATAAGAATTGGATTCATATGCAAAAAGTCGGTTTTCGAAAAACCGAGTTTAATTATATTATTTAATTAATATTTGATATTGAATTAAATAATATTAATTAAGGGCTGGTTGCACAAATAGCAATCAGGCCCAAACTAATTGCAAATTTAGCAAACTTTAAAATGTTTTGCAAATATGGCAAAAAAACCCGTTTCTATCACTGATAGACTTTATTATATCACTCATAGACTTCTATCAGTGATAGACTATTATCTCTGATAGACTATTATCACTGACAAAAATCTATAAAAAGTTGGGGTGATCAGCGATAGACTTCTATCAGTCATAAGATATCAGCGATAGAAATTGCTATATCCGCAAAATTTTTAAAAACATGTTATATTTGCAAACAATAAGTCTTAAATTGTCATTTACTACAATTTCCCATTAATTAATATATATATATATATATATCTTTTTTATTAATTAAAAAGTTTAATTAATAAAATAATTATTATTATTTTTAATAATAATAATAATAATATATAAATATATATATATATATATATATATATATATATATATATATATATATTTACATGTGTCTTACATGCAAGATGTAAGACACATATAAAATATATATACAAGGTATATATATATGATTCCTCAAATCAATTAAAAAAAAAAAAGAAAAAAAAAAAAAATCAAATTGTGAGTGCCTTTTTGGGTTCACAAATTGAATTGAAATTTGGATTTCATTTTCTCTACGTCTTCTTCCTCTCGGCCTCAGCTTTCTGAATAAAAAGTTAGTTTTTCTTCGGTGAGCTTCTTCCTTCTTTTCTCTTGTAAAAGGAGTCTCACTACTCCGTTTCTCGGTCCGAGGATAGCGGGACTACCGTGGGTGGTCCACGAAGGTTTCGTGAGAAGGCTCGTTGAGCTCGTGAGGAGCTTCTGGCGGTGAAAATTGAAGAAATTCGAACGACAAGGGTATGTGTTCTAATTTCTCTTTTTCATTGCTTTTGCATGTTTCCGTTTGTTTAAATTGATGAAATTAAAGTGTCTATGATCCAAATCGCTTCCGCTGCGTGCCATGCGCTCCATCAATTGGTATCAGAGCGTTTTTGGCCACTCAATTTCCATCAATTTAAGTTATGGTGGGTTTTATTTTAGAAATTGTTTCTGATTGGCGTCTAAAGTGAATATCGATTTGGGCATAGTTTCTTTTTGAATTTCATTATTTGTAATTTCCCGAGAATGTATGGGCTTTAATGCATGCTAAAGAGTCTATATTTTTAGAGTCATTAGAGTCCATATAGGTTTCTTTGTGAAAGAAGTTTGAGTTTGAAACTCGCCGAAATGTTCGGTGTAAGTTCAAACTCGTTCTATGCTTTACGAGGAGAAATTCGAAGAGATTTTGGCCGAAGCGTTCGGAGGAAGCAAGTTGGTCAAAGGCGGTGCGAAGAGTTCGAAGTCCGCTCAAGACGTAGCTTGTTGTTCAAGCTTGTAATAAATTAGTTATTGCTTGTTAAATGCCAAAATCGATCCACTTTAGTGTGTTTAATTAATTATGCATTGCGAATGTATGTTTTAATTAAATTCCATGTTTGTATGTGCATAACGTATGCCATATAGATTTAAAATCCCACCGTAGGAAGCATGCTTCATGCATTGAAAATATGTTATAAGTATTATAATATATCGTATGCATATTTGGCAATTCATGAGTTTTGATATAAAAGTTATATTAATTCATGAATTAGTTGTTGTTAATTCAATAGAATAATTGATATAAGTGTTATATTAATTATGAAATTGAATGAACAACATAGGTTGTCCTAGTTTTATGCACATGGTATATTATAAGTGTTATAATGTATAGGATGCATGTTTATTCATGAGTATTAATATAAGAGTTATATTAATTCATGAATTAGATGTTGTTTGCTTAATAGAATAATTGATATAAGTGTTATATTAATTATGAAATTAAACATCCAACATTAGATGCATTTTGTTTGTTATAAGTGTTATAATGTATAGGATGCATGCTTAATTCAGAGTATTGATATAAGTGTTATATTGATTATGAATTAAGAGTTGAATGTTTAAGAGCATAATCGATATAAGTGTTCTATTGATTATGAAATTAAATATTCAACTTGTCATGCCTTAGTGATGCATGTTTGAGAAGCATGTAGAAGTTTGTTGTAGTTAGTCTTAGTTTTGCAAAGCGTTGTAAAATTTGCATAGACTTTTAAAATCTATAACAAAGACAAAGGCATGCTCACTTAGGGTTGAAAGTATCGTTATGTTTCATTAGATGAATAGGTCGATATCTTGTAAATGCTAAGGTTACAAGAAACTCACCCGGGGACATCCTGTTCGAGGTTGGAGGTATTTAAGCTGACGGTTTACGGAACACCTCCTACCTGGGGACCATCCGGTACTTGAGTAAAGTTAACCCGGCTTTATGAGCATGCGTGAGTGGTGTGAGGTAATAAAGTGTTTATCACCTAGACATCATAGGTAAAAGCTTGTTTTACCTAGACTTAGGTCTTATTGTCTTAGTCGGATAATACCTGAGTAATTTACCCATTCCGTCTTAAAATACTTAGTAGAGGTGTTGAGAAGGTATATATGATATATCCCTCTCCTACTACGTTCTCTGTCAAGTTCACACCGTGAGAATTATGCTCGGCCTCGTGATGTCAATAGGGCATCCCCATTCGGATGGTATTTGCATAATTCAAGAGCAAGGTGAATGGAGAAAGTATTTATAGTAAGTGGGAGAAGGAAGTATGTCAATACATCCTGCGGTCTCCTCCATTGGATTGAACCGTGAGATTCCTATGTTCTGCCTGCTAGGTGCCCACAATAGGTACCGATCCATTCGGAGGGCCGTTTCATAGGAATCGGAACATCTCAATCACCATTCCCAACTTTGACATTTCCATTCGGTTGCATCGTTGGGGCCGCCCTATCAATTCTAAAAATGGAGGGTCACACTTACGAGATTTGCTAACGAGTTAGTAAATCTTGACCAAACAGCGATAACTAAGATGCTATAGGAATATGAGATATTCTGGTATTAGCATTTAGTCAAGAATGTCTTGATTTAGTGAAGGAATGCTTGACTGCCCCTCGGTAGCGACCATACTGACCCACTGAAGTATCGTTGCAGTTTAATACTGAGTTTTGGGTACATTATTATTCTTTGCTAAATTTTTGATTGGTGTGTAAATTAGGTTAAAACCTTTTCACTAATATTTTATTCATTCTCTTTTCAGCATGTCTAGCTCTTTTATTCACTTACTAGCTTCCGATAAGTTAACGGGCGATAACTACGCGACCTGGAAATCGAACATGAATACGGTTCTCGTTCTAGATGATCTCAAGTTCGTCTTATCAGAGGATTGTCCTCCCCCTCCTAGCTCGGATGCGACTCGAACTATTCGAGAAGCATATGATAGATGGACAAGGGCTAATGATAAAGACCGAGTCTATATCTTAGCCAGCATATCTGATGTGTTAGCTAAGAAGCACGAGGATATGGTTTCTGCTAAAGAAATCATGTCTTCATTACAGGCGATGTTTGGACTACCGTCCTCATCGGTCTGTCATGAAGCCCTCAAATACGTTTACAACTCTCGCATGAAGGAGGGTACCTCTGTTAGGGAGCATGTCTTTAACATGATGGTCCACTTCAATGTGGCGGAAGTAAACGGAGCTACTATTGATGAGTCAAGTCAAGTAAGCTTTATGTTGCGTGCTCAATGTGTAAAAGAAATAAGCAATAAGAGAGAGAGAGCACTCAGAACATGCAAGCATACATTATCTTGTAGCAAGTAATAAGTATTTTTTCATTCGTTTTCCCACAGAGATTTATTATTAGCTACTCGTGAAGTGTATTGTTAAGCAAGAATGGGTGGATTTGATGGGGTAGATTTGGTTTAAAAGTGCATAATTACTAATGAATCGATAAAGGATAGCAACATGAACAAGTGCAAGTCAATGATAAACTCAACCGTAAAGAGAAGAGATTAATAAACGAAGAGAAAAATAGCTAAGCAGAATTTTTAACTTAGTAGAATTGCGAGAACAGCAATTTTACCGCAATGTTACTAACAGCGAAAGTGTGTAAAATGGAGAAACAAGGGCTACTAACGACTCCTCTATAAGCATTTTCACACGATTCTCAAGCATTGGATCAACTCACTATGCATCAAACTAACTCATTCTCATGTATCTTCCGATTTCATGCATTAGATTCTTTAGTTTACTCATGTCCAAGTAAGGTCTTAAGCATCTTGTTAAAGCAGTAAGTTATGATTTCTACTAGGAAAACGCCTATTCCTAGGTCGTTTTCTGGTTACCTTGAGAGGCTAGCATGAGTGTATGACTCTGAACTCTTACTCCTTCCAGAGGTTAGGAGTTCTTTGGACAAAATGGATGGCCAATCGAAATTGCCCGTGGGATGAAGCTTACATACAATCAATGCATTCGAGAGCTATCCTACATGCTTGGTTCACGTGTTTTAGCCTCTAGTATTGTCATTAGCATGCCCCTATGTGACTTAGTTACTCATGGATGTAGAGAGAATTGAAATAATAGATGAAGTAGACATGCTTAGAAGAAAATGAAAGACAAAACTGCAAGGAAAAGCAGTAGGCAGAGAAGGTAAAGGCAAAGTGTGAAATGATGAATTGTGCTTTGATTAATCAATTGTTTGAATGAACAAATGAGAACTTAAAGTGATTAACATAAAGACAGAAAGCAACGAAATGGAATGGATTGACTAATGGAAAAGAAATAACAACAAAACGGTGCTGTAAATGAAAAGTAAAGACAGAAAGCAGTAAAATGAGCTTGATCGCCTCGTCGCAAACGCCTCGGCTGAAGGGAGAGAAAGGTAAGCCATGCTTGGATGAATCCAATCAGGAGAGAAGATGAATCTTCTCTCCTTCCTATCAGATTGTCGACTCCAACAGCTGAACCTCTCAAACCAACAGACGGAGAAGAGAATGAATGGGAAAGACTGCGCTACGAAGAGACTTCTACGCTTTCGGATGATGATTAAACCTTCCTCTTTGACCTCCTTTTATAGTGTTCTGCAGGTGTGATTGGGCCAAGGAGAACCATCCATCCTCAACGTCGTACTTCAAAATGGATGGAGGAGAAAGAACGAATCCCTGAAATATCGGATCACAACAGAAAAAGGTTAGCCAACTTACGGATTTCACTTAAAACATTGCGGTTTTAGCAATGTTTCCGCAATGCTTCCGCAATGCACAATTTTCATTCTTTTAACTTCTTTTTCATTCCTTTTCTTTCCTTTTGCACACAAGTCCTAATTTAGCTTCCTTCTTCTAATTCTCATATATAAGCATAGGTTTAAGCTAAATCCTATCAAAAACACCTAAGAGTGTACATCTTTCTAAGATAAATAAGTCCTAAAAAGGTCACTTTTGGAGACGTAACACACCCCCAAACTTAAGGTTTTGCTTGTCCTCGAGCAAACTAAGGACTTACTTAGGCTGCTGTTTTATCCTCTCTAACCACTTGCTGACTCCCCTAAATTCTTATCTATAGCAGTGCTGTCTTGTGACACATTTCTAAGTTTACAACTACCCTCTTATTTTGCTTCTTCTGACTTCGCATGCCTAATGCTCCTACTGTCTCATTAACTCCCTACGACTGATCTACTTGCTTTTGTCATATCGTGCAACTATCCCTAAGGTTTCAAATTCTACCTAGCTTTACCCCAGACTCAGTACATGCTTCTAGTTTTTACTTTTGAGCTACCTAGGATTCCTTAGAGTCATGCCAGTCTTAGTATTAACATTGACAGGAGTACATTTAGAGAACAACCTAAACCCTGGCATCACTACATTGGACATACATTCATCTCCCTAAACAACCCTACAAGCTACAACTTTGTGCTCAGCTTACTTGAGGATCAGAGTTCTTTTTATTCAGGACATCTAAGCCACAAAGTTGCAACTCCTAGGTATACATTCTTCTTCCCTATTTCTTCCTTTTTTTCTTTCTTACTTTGGTGGAGCCTCTCCTTTGGTTGCCTTTTGATGCAATGCCACTTGTGGGTTACACACTTGGCACTGATTACTCAGCAACTTAAAGAGAGACACCCCTCTTTATTCTATTTTTCACTTTTTTTTTTTCAGTTCATCATTTTTGTAAAGGAGAAGAAGAATGCTTATGCTTTAAAGGAGAGAGGAATGTTCCTAGGCCTAGGGTGGCCTCCCCCAAACTTAAACTACTCATTGTCCCTAATGAGTGTCTGAGGTGGCACACCCCCAAACTTGTCCTATAAGCATCTAGTCTAAGGTAAAACAAAGAGAATCTAAAAGCCCTAGGCATAGACAGAACATTCGAAAAGCAAAAATCACAGCAGCAGAAATTTATAAAAACAGGCAGGTAAGGACTTAAAGCTACGCATGCTGAGCAGTTTTAAGAGGCTAATCTAAACTATCAAAGGTGCCTTAAGACACTCATCCAACATGCTTATAGATAGGCTATATAAGGCAGTCAAGATAGCAGCAAAAGAACAAAATTAAAAACAGAACCAACCTAACTAAACAGTCAGTCAAAAACATGCACTTACTAACAAAAATTGCGTATTCCGCAATTATTTCGCAATGGATACAGGGCAGGTATATCAGTGATCAAGGCCCCTATGCATGCTCTTTCCAGTCAGTTAAGCTATACAAAAAGGAAACTAAACTAATCTACCTATTCAGCTACCATCAGACTATACTAAGCAATTCTAAACAGCAAAAATAAAGAACTAAAAACAGATCAAAATTGATTCCAAAATAGCAGAATTCACATGGTTTAACGAAAAGCAGTTTGATTTTTTTTTCTTTTAGGGAACGAAAATACTCCCTGGAGTGCTAATCAGCCTAGCACTCAGATGTCCTCATCATCATCATCCCTTCTTGGTCTTGGAGGCGCCCATGGAGTCAGTAGGTCCGTGGGGAACTCAGGAAAGATGCAGCCTAATTGGTCAGCAACATCTTTATCCCTTGCCTGCGCATATGTGGCCCATTGAGCCATCTTCTTCTGCAGATCCATCAGACAGGCCATTGACAGAGACTGAGCAGCAGCCAGACCATCTAGCTCGAACTCCATGTTCCCCTTCCTTCGCATCCTCAAGGCAGTAGGCAACTCTAGGTGCCCCGTGTAGGCCAGCTGCCTCTCCATCCTTTCGATTGGAACCCCTGCACGTAAGCAGAGCTTAGTAATTGTATTAGGAAAGAAAAGTGGACCCTTACCCTTTTTGGCGCAGTCAGCGATTGAGGCTGCAATGACCTCGCCAACGTTGATTGTGAGGCCCCTCATGATCGCATAGACCAGCAGCGATCTGCCTTGGTTGATGGTGGTCTCGTGGGTTACTGGGGACAGCTTCCTCCGCACGAAGGAAAACCAGACAGCTGCCTTGGCTGTGAGGGTAGCACTCATCAGGGTGTGCTTCCCATTGCGTGAAACTGTCCACGCTGCCTCAGGTTGGCCAATGATCCGAATTGCTTCCTCCAGGACAGCTTCTGTTGGCTCATCAATGATCCTGGCATAGTCAGTGTGCTTTTGCCCCTTGAGGCCATAGGCTTCATTGATTGCCTTAGCTGAGAAATCCACCTCGACTCCTCTGACCACAGATAGGCCATCCTCAGGGTTCATCAAATTGGCGTAAAAATCATACACCATGCTGGAGTAGGCGGGGATGGGCGGTCTGAACAGCTCTTCCCAGCCATGATTTGTGATCCCTGCGCGCAAGAATTGCGGCAGGTCTGCTAGCGCGTCAAGGAACCCCTTCTCATGGAGCAGGTCCCTCTTCCTTAACTCAGTGCCTCTGGACTCAGCATCAGAGGACACATACCTTACAGATTGAGGCTCATCTTCGGGGTACAGCTTGGCTTTCCCCTTATCCTTCGGTTTGGCTGATTCAGCAGCCTCAATCTTGAGCTTCTTCAAAGAGGGCTCATCACTAACCTTCTTTGATGAAGGCTCACCCCTGGCTTTCTTTTTCTTGGACTTCTTCGAAGCCTTTGGCCGTTTGGCCTTGACAACCTTGGTGGCTTTCTTTCTCAATTTTGCCTTGGTTGTGATCTGTTGAA
The DNA here is from genome assembly GCA_028017165.1 of Herpetospermum pedunculosum. Lineage (NCBI taxonomy): Eukaryota > Viridiplantae > Streptophyta > Magnoliopsida > Cucurbitales > Cucurbitaceae > Herpetospermum > Herpetospermum pedunculosum. Next base: position 37,077,848 of record CM051527.1, read on the forward strand.
GGCAATCCCCCAATGTCTCATCCATCGAATCATCCCCCTGTGCTGGACTCTCGGGGCTGACTTCCCTCAAAGGAGAGAAGACCTCTTCTTCTTCAGCTTCTTCACCGCCCTGCGCCGATTCTTGATGCTCTTTATCTGGAATTGCAGGTTCAGGCGTCTGGGAGACGGGTGATGCTTCAGGGCTCTACGGCGGTGAAGAGTGTTCAGAGCTCTGCGGAGATGGAGAAGGTTCAGGGCTTCGCACTGGTGTAGATGGAGAAGAGCTTTGCCTGGCCGTCTCGTGGGACGGACGGCCACTTTCTTGACTCTCCACAGAGGGAGTCTTCTTCTTGATTGCTGCGTCGGCCACAGCCACCTTCCATTTGCGTTTCTTGGGCGTTCCTGCTGGTTCAGATGGCCCAGCAGGGATCTCCGTCACAACCTTCCACTTCTTCCTGCGGACAGGGAGCTTGGGAAGGGGTTCGGTTCGCGCGGCTTCAGCATCTGCCAAGGCAAGGAGTGCCTCTCTCGCAGCAATCTCAGCGTCGTCAGCATTCTTCTTGGACGCAGATCTCTCAGCTCTTGTTAGCACCATGGTGGAATCGTAGGGATCTGGAAAGAGGAATTGCAGATGAAGAGGGAGAGAGATGTCTTGGAGTTCTGTGAATGAAGGAAGCGTATGGCCCAGAGCGCTTCTAACGGCTATATGTAATGATGGAAATCCCAACGGCTATTTTCTCTTGCGGATTCAGCAAATCTACCGCAATTAAATGGCCGTTCGGAGATTTTCTTGAATTTAAATGCCAATCTTCTCTCAACTAAATCTTTGATTCAGCCCAATATCTTCCTCGATTTTTAATCTTGAATTCATCTCCTTGATTCCCTCTATCGATCCCCTATTAAAAGAAATAAAATCAACATCAAATTCGTAATTAAAATCACACAAAAATATACACAAATCGTAACCGAAAGAATAGCAAAAAATAAACTAAGGCATAGCCTCGCATGGACGAGCACAGTGATCACTCGTCCTCTCTCGCTCTTATTTTCACGTTTCAGTCAAGAGGAAGGCCGAGAGAGTCTTCACATCTCCTTCCTCATAATAATGCTTCAATCGTGCACCATTAACCATGAACGGTTGCCCTTGCTGCAGGTTCCTAATCTCGATTGCACCATGAACAAACACATTAGTTATCACAAAAGGACCTGACCATCTGGACTTAAGTTTGCCTGGAAATAATCTCAACCGTGAGTTAAATAACAAGACAAGTTGGCCTTTCTTAAAGTCCTTAATCCTAAGTCTACTGTCGTGCCAAATCTTGGTTTTTTCCTTATACATTTTAGCATTTTCATAAGACATATGTCTAAGCTCATCAAGCTCATGTAATTGCAGAGACCGCAATGTTCCCGCATCGGTCACGCAATAATTCAGTTCTTTCAAGGCCCAAAATGCTTTAATTTCTAATTCGAATGGTAAGTGACATGCTTTGCCATACACAAGTCTATAAGGAGACATACCTAGGGGTGTCTTATATGCAGTCCTATATGCCCAAAGTACATCCTCGAGTTTAAAAGACCAATCTTTTCTATTTGGTTTGACCACTTTTTCGAGTATGTTTTTAATCTCCCTATTTGAAATTTCAGCTTGGCCATTCGAATGTGGGTGATAAGGGGTGGCTACTCTATGTCTAACATTATATTTAGCCAACACTTTTTCCATAGCTTTATTAATAAAGTGTGTTCCTTCATCACTCATTATAGCACGAGGTGTACCAAACCTAGTAAAAATATGTCTATTAAGGAATTTAATGACTGTTTTGGCATCATTGTTTGGACATGCTATGGCTTCTACCCACTTAGACACATAGTCTACAGCTACAAGTATGTAAAGGTTACCTGATGATGGGGGAAATGGTCCCATGAAATCAATGTCCCACACATCAAAGAGCTCCAGCTCTAGGATGTAAGTGAGAGGCATCTCATCCTTTCGACTAAGGTTACCTGTTCTCTGGCATTCGTCACAGCTGTGTGCGTATTCGTGGGCATCCTTGAAGATCATGGGCCAATAGTAGCCACTCTGGAACACCTTTGCAGCTGTCCTTTGGCCACCAAAATGTCCACCATAGGGGGCTGTATGGCAGTGCTGCAGCACAGACTTCGCCTCAGCAGCTGACACACACTTCCTCAGCAAACCGTCTGCACATGTCTTGTAGAGTGTAGGATCGTCCCATATGAACTTCCTAGCTTCATGCAAGAACCTCTTCTTTTCTTGTCCTCCCTTGAAAAGGGGAAGTACCTGCGATGCAAGGAAGTTAGCAATGTCAGCAAACCAAGGTTCCTCATCGTTATCACGATGTGCTAATACAAAGACATGCTCATCTATAAAGGCATCAGAAATTGCGGTTTCCGCAATGTTATCGCAATTATGTTGCAATCTGGAAAGATGATCCGCAACAACATTTTCACAGCCTTTCTTATCTCTAATGTCCAGATCAAACTCTTGCAGCAGCAATACCCACCTAATCAACCTAGGCTTCGCATCAGCCTTCCTCATAAGGTACTTTAGTGCAGAGTGATCTGTATACACGATTGTTCTAGTGCCTACAATGTAATTCCTAAACTTCTCACAGGCAAACACTACAGCTAGCATCTCCTTCTCAGTGGTTGTGTAATTACATTGTGTCTCATTAAGTGTCTTACTAGCATAGTATACAGGGTGTGTTAGCTTGTCAATCTTTTGTCCTAGCATAACCCCTACTGCATAGTCACTTGCATCACACAACATCTCAAATGGGAGGTCCCAATTTGGTCCTACTATAATAGGTGCTTTGACTAATGCTTCCTTAAGGGTTGTCCAGGCTAGGAAACATTCTTTAGAGAAGATGAATGGCTTATTCAGATCTAGAAGCTCACACAAAGGCTTTGAGATCTTTGAAAAGTTCTTAATGAATCTTCTATAGAAACCTGCGTGTCCTAAGAAACTTCTAATGGCTTTCACATTCTGAGGTTCCACTAACTTCTCTATTATTTCAATCTTGGCCCTATCGACCTCTACTCCTGCTCTAGACACTCTATGACCTAGGACTATCCCTTCTTCCACCATGAAGTGGCATTTCTCCCAATTAAGGACTAGGTTGGTCTCCTCACACCTAGCCAGGACTTGTCCTAAGTTCTCTAAACAGTTTGTGAATGAATCACCAAAGACTGAGAAGTTGTTACGTCTCCAAAAGTGACCTTTTTAGGACTTATTTAGCTTAGAAAGATGTGCACTCTTAGGTGTTTTTGAGAGGATTTAGCTTAAACCTATACTTATATATGAGAATTAAAAGAAGGTAGCTAAATTTAGACTTATGTACAAAAGGAAAGAAAAGGGATGAAAAACGAAGCTAAAAGAGTGAAAATATGCATTGCGGCAGCATTGCGGAAACATTGCTAAAACATAAATGTTTTAAGTGAAATCCGTAAGTTGGCTGATCTTTTTCTGTTATATTCCGTTATTTCAGGGATTCGTTCTTTCTCCTCCATCCATTTTGAAGTACGACGTTGAGGATGGATGGTTCTCCTTGGCCCAAACGCACCTGCAGATTACTATAAAAGGGGGTCAAAGTAGAGGGTTTGATCATCATCCGAAAACGTAGAAGTCTCTTCGCAGCTCCATCTTTTCTCCTGTTTTTCTCTTCCGTCTGTTGGGTTGGAAAGCTTAGCTGTTGGAGTCGACAATCTGATAGGAAGGAGAGAAGATTCATCTTCTCTCCTGATTGGATTCATCCATACAAGGCTACTCTTTCCTCCTCTCAGCCGAGGCAACTGCGACGAAGCGAGCACGCTCAACTTACTGCTTTCTGTCTTTTATTTCTCATTTCCAGCACTGTTTAGTTGTTGTTAGGTTGTTAGCTAGTTCATTTCATTTCGTTGCTTTCTGTCTTTATGTTATTCACTTTAAGCTTTCCTTTGTTCATTCAGACAATCAAGTAATCAAAGCACAATTCTTCATTTCACAGTCTCTTATCTTTGCTGCGTACTAGTTTGCCTTGCTGTTTTGAGTTTATTTCTCTTCTAAGCATGTCTACTTCATCTCTTATTTCTGTTCTCTCTATATCCATGAGTAACTAAGTCACATAGGGGCATGCTAATGACAATCCTATAGGCTAAAAAACGTGAACCAAGCATGTAGGATAGCTCTCGAAGCATTGATTGTATGTAAGCTTCATCCCACGGGCAATTTCGATTGGCCATCCATTTTGTCCAAAGAACTCCTAACCTCTGGAAGGAGTAAGAGTTCAGAGTCATACACTCATGCTAGCCTTTCAAGGTAGCCAGAAAACGACCTAGGAATAGGCGTTTTCCTAGTACAAACCATAACTTTCTGCTTTAACAAGATGCTTAAGACCTTACTTGGACATGAGTAAACTAAAGAATCTAATGCATGAAATCGGAAGATACATGAGATTGAGTGAGTTTGATGCATAGTGAGTTGATCCAATGCTTGAGAATCGTGAGAAAATGCCTATAGAGGAGTCGTTAGTAGCCCTTGTTTCTCCATTTTACACACTTTCGCTGTTAGTAACATTGCGGTAGAATTGCTGTTTCCGCAATTCTGCTAAGTTAAATATTCTGCTTGACTACTTTTCCTCTTCGTTTATTAATCTCTTCTCTTTTCATTTGAGTTTATCTTTGACTTGCACTTGTTTATGTTGCTACCCTTTACATATTCCTTAGAAATTAGACAACTTCAAACCAATTCTACCCCATCAAATCCACCCATTCTTTCTTAACAATACACTTCACGAGTAGCTAATACTAAATCTCTGTGGGAAAACGAATGAAAAAATACTTACTACTTGCTATAAGATCATGTATGCTTGCATGTTCTGAGTGCTCTCTCTCTCTTATTGCTTATTTATTTTACACATTGAGCACGCAACAAGTTTTTGGCGCCGCTGCCGGGGATTTAGTTTAGTGAAAACGAAGTTTGTTAAGTTTGAAACACCAAGTTTATTATCTATTGAAGCTGATCTATTTCATTTCTTTTGCAGGAACCATTGGGTTAGTTTATGAATGAGTCTTCAAGTAGTGATCTAGAGTTCAATCCTGAGCCCGAGAGACTATTTAGAGCTAGAAATAGAGCCAAGAAACGTCTTTTTGACCAACCCTCTATACCTCCAATAATTGCGGGAACCGCAATTCCTCCGCAATTCTATCAAGAAGAAATGGATAGATTAGTTCCAAATCCGGTGCCTGTCACTCGCAATCCCATCGAAATATCGAATGATAAGGATAGTGCCATTCTCTCATACCTAGTACCTATGTCTGGGGAGCTGAACCCCAGCATAATCCGTCCTGAAATTACTGCCAACTCATTCGAGTTAAAGCCAGTGATGTTCCAAATGTTGTCCACTGTGGGACAATTCTTTGGAGTGGAAAATGAGGATCGCCACAACCATCTTAGAAACTTCCTAGGAGTCAGTGATACATTCATCATCCCTGGAGTTTCCCAAGAAGCCTTGAGGCTCTACCTCTTCCCTTACTCATTGAGGGACAAGGCAAAGACGTGGTTAAACTCATTACCCTCTGGATCAGTCCTCAATTGGACAGATTTGGCAGAAAAATTCCTAGTTAAGTATTTCCCACCTGATAAGAATTCCACCTTTCGTGATGATATAATCAAGTTCAAACAAGCTGAGAATGAGTCTCTTCACGAAGCTTGGACAAGGTTCAAAGACCTTCTTCTTAAATGTCCACACCATGGCATCCCATTGTGTATCCAAATAGAGGTCTTTTTCAAAGGATGCAACCTCAGCACTAGACAAGTCTTAAATTCATCTGCTGGTGGTTCCATGTTGTCCAAGAGTTATAATGAAGCCTATGAGATCTTGGAGAAGATCTCAGCATCTCACTGTAGGTGGTCAGATGATCCAGTTGAGCCAACAGGAGCTCAAGACAAGGACGCACTCAATGCCATGAGTAGCCAAATAAGCGCCCTGACCAACCTAGTCAAGCAAATGGCTCAAGCCAATCTCCAAACTAGTGTCAACACCGCCACAGCCATGTCAATGGGCACCCAGCCAAGTCAAGGTGAGACACTTATCTGTGGATTCTGTGGGGAAGGGCACCTGTATGAATACTGCCCTGGGAATCCAGCCTCAGTCTGCTATATTGGAAGCCAGCAGCAGCCTAGGAACAACCCCTATTCCAATACTTACAATCCTGGTTGGAGGAACCACCCAAACCTTTCATGGGGTGGCCAACAGAATGCTAACCAAGCTCCTAACCAACCAAGACCGAGTGGAACACCTGGTTTCACTCCCCAACATAACCAATCCATGTATCGGAAACCATACAACCAACCAGTAGGGTCTTCTGTAGAAAATCTACTCAAAGAATACATAGCCAAGAATGATGCCACTCTACAGAGTCAGCAAGCTACTCTTAGGAGCCTAGAGAACCAAATAGGGCAACTAGCCAACGAACTTAAAAGTAGGCCCCAAGGTAGACTACCTGTTGACACTGAAGTGCCAAGGAGAGATGGTAAAGAGCAAGTTCAAGCAATTGAACTTAGAAGTGGGAGACCATTGGTAAGTAACACAAAAGAAACACCAAAGAGAGTAGAGAACAATGAGTCTAGTGCTCCACTGGAGTCTCTGCCAAACCAAGATCCACCACCAACAAGCACATCAGGATCAAGGCTGGAGCCAATCATAGAAGAGATAGAAGAAATCCCAAGGCCTCCACCTATCCTGAGGCGACCTGAAGTGCCTGCATATGTGCCACCACCTCCATTTCCTAGAAGGCTAAAGAAAAAACAAGAACAGGAAGTGCACTTTAACAAATTTTTAGAAATCCTTAAGCAAGTGCATGTTAGGATTCCTTTTGTAGAAGTTTTACAGTCTATGCCCTCTTATGTAAAGTTTTTGAAGGATATTATTACTAACAAGAGAATAATTGGTGAGTTTGAAACAGTCAATCTCACTGAGGAGTGCAGTGTCATACTCCAGAACAAGCTACCCAAGAAGGAGAAGGATCCTGGTTCTTTCACCTTACCTGTAGAGCTAGGAGGCAAGCACGTGGGCAGAGCTCTTTGTGACATGAGAGCCAGCATAAACCTCATGCCCCTATCACTATTCCGCCAGCTAGGAATAGGAGAAGCACGTCCAACCACTGTCACTTTACAACTAGCGGACAGATCCATAGCCTACCCTGAGGGTAAGATTGAGGATATTCTTGTAAAGGTTGACAAGTTTATTTTCCTTGCAGATTTCATTATCCTGGATTATGAAGCAGACAAGGAGGTCCCCATCCTACTAGGCAGACCTTTTCTAGCCACAGGTAGGGCCCTGATAGATGTCCAAAAAGGTGAGCTCACGATGAGGGTTCATGATGAAGAGGTGAAATTTAGTGTATATAAAGCCTTAAGGTACCCCTCTGACTCTGAATCTTGTGCTAGCATGGAAATTGTAGATTCATTAATGGAAGAACAGCTGGAGCATGTATTATTAACTAAGCATGCTAATGAATATGTACAATTAGATTTAACTGATTTAAATGTTTCTGAGATAATGGATATACCTGTAGATAAAACACAGCATGTATGTATAAATAAAGACCTGACTGACAGATCCATGAATCCTTTAAAACCATCCATTGAGCATCCACCTGTCTTAGAATTGAAACCTCTACCCACTCACCTCAAGTATGCATATCTAGGAAGTAATGATACTTTGCCTGTGATTATTTCTTCTAAACTAAGTGAAGAACATGAGGTTGAACTGATTTTATTACTTAAACAACATAGGAAGGCTATTGCATGGACTATTGCTGACATTAGAGGCATTAGCTCTTCTTATTGCATGCGTACCTAAGAATGTGTACCTAAGAAGAGCATACACCCCGAGTAGATCACCAACGTAGGCTGAACCCCTCTATGAAAGAGGTAGTTAAAAAGGAAATAATAAAATGGTTAGATGCTGGTGTGATCTTCCCCATAGCTAGTAGTCAGTGGGTGAGCCCTATACAATGTGTACCTAAGAAGGGGGGGATGACTGTGGTAGTCAATGAGAACAATGAACTGATTCCAACTAGGACTATCACAGGATGGAGAGTTTGCATGGATTATAGGAAATTAAACAAGGAAACCAAAAAAGACCACTTCCCTCTACCATTCATTGACCAGATGTTAGATAGGATAGCTGGTAGAGCCTACTACTGCTTCTTAGACGGTTATTCAGGATATAACCAGATCACTATAGACCCTAAGGACCAAGAAAAGACTACCTTCACTTGCCCTTTTGGAACTTTTGCCTTTCGCAGAATGCCTTTTGGCTTATGCAATGCACCGACAACATTCCAAAGGTGCATGTTGGCAATCTTCTCTGATTTGGATGAGTCTATGATAGAGATATTCATGGATGATTTCTCAGTCTTTGGGGATTCATTTACAAACTGTCTAGAGAACTTAGGACAAGTCCTGGCTAGGTGTGAGGAGACCAACCTAGTCCTAAATTGGGAGAAGTGCCATTTCATGGTGGATGAAGGGATTGTCTTAGGTCATAGAGTGTCTAGAGCAGGTGTAGAGGTCGATAGGGCCAAAATTGAAATAATAGAGAAATTGGTAGAACCTCAGAATGTCAAAGCCATTAGAAGTTTCTTAGGGCATGCTGGCTTCTATAGAAGGTTCATTAAGGACTTTTCTAAGATCTCCAAGCATTTATGTGAGCTTCTAGAGCTAAACAAACCATTCATCTTCTCTAACGAATGTTTCCTAGCCTGGAAAACCCTTAAGGAAGCACTAGTCACAGCACCTATTATAGTAGGGCCAAATTGGGATCTCCCCTTTGAGATGTTATGTGATGCTAGTGACTATGCTGTAGGGGTTATGTTAGGACAAAAGATTGACAAGTTAACACACCCTGTATACTATGCTAGTAAGACACTTAATGAGGCACAATGTAACTACACAACCACTGAGAAGGAGATGCTAACTGTAGTGTTTGCTTGTGAGAAATTTAGGAATTACATTGTAGGCACTAGAACAATCGTGTATACAGATCACTCTGCACTAAAGTACCTTATGAGGAAGGCTGATGCTAAGCCTAGGTTGATTAGATGGGTATTGCTGCTGCAAGAGTTTGATCTGGACATTAGAGATAAGAAAGGATGTGAAAATGTGGTTGCAGATCATCTTTCTAGATTGCAGCATAATTGCGGAAAAATTGCGGAAACCGCAATTTCTGATGCTTTTATTGATGAACATGTCTTTGTATTAACTCATCGTGATAACGATGAGGAACCTTGGTTTGCTGACATTGCTAACTTCCTTGCATCGCAGGTACTACCAACTTTCAAGGGAGGCCAAGAGAAGAAGAGGTTCCTTCATGAAGCAAGGAAATTCATATAGGATGATCCCACACTTTACAAGACATGTGCTGATGGTCTGCTCAGGAAGTGTGTGTCAGCTGCTGAGGCGAAATCTGTGCTGCAGCACTGCCATACAGCACCCTATGGTGGACATTTTGGTGGCCAACGAACAACTGCAAAGGTGTTCCAGAGTGGCTACTATTGGCCAACGATCTTCAAGGATGCCCACAACTATGCACATAGCTGTGATGACTGCCAGAGAACAGGTAACCTTAGTCGAAAGGATGAGATGCCTCTCACTTACATCCTAGAGTTGGAGCTCTTTGATGTGTGGGGCATTGACTTCATGGGACCATTCCCCCCATCATCAGGTAACCTTTACATCCTTGTAGCAGTAGACTATGTATCTAAGTGGGTAGAGGCCATAGCATGTCCAAATAATGATGCCAAAACAGTCATTAAGTTCCTTCATAGACATATTTTTACTAGGTTTGGAACACCTCGTGCCATAATTAGTGATGAAGGGACACATTTCATTAATAGAGCTATGGAGAAAGTGTTGGCTAAATATAATGTTAGACATAGAGTAGCCACCCCTTATCACCCACATTCGAATGGACAAGCTGAAATTTCAAATAGGGAGATTAAGAACATACTCGAAAAAGTGGTCAAACCCAATAGACAAGATTGGTCGTTTAAACTCGAGGATGCACTTTGGGCGTATAGAACTGCATATAAGACACCCCTAGGTATGTCTCCTTATAGACTTGTGTATGGCGAAGCATGTCACTTACCCTTCGAATTAGAAATTAAAGCATTTTGGGCCTTAAAAGAGTTGAATTATTGCGTGACCGATGCGGGAACATTGCGGTCTTTGCAATTACATGAGCTTGATGAGCTTAGACATATGTCCTATGAAAATGCTAAAATGTATAAGGAAAAGACCAAGATTTGGCATGATAGTAGACTTAGGATTAAGGACTTTAAGAAAGGCCAGCTTGTCTTATTATTTAACTCACGATTGAGATTATTTCCAGGCAAACTTAAGTCCAGATGGTCAGGTCCATTTGTAATAACTAATGTGTTTGTTCATGGTGCAATCGAGATTAAGAACCTGCAGCAAGGGCAACCATTCATGGTTAATGGTGCAAGATTGAAGCACTACTATGAGGAAGGAGATGTGAAGACTCTCTCGGCCTTCCTCTTGACTGAAACATGAAAATAAGAACGAGAGAGGACGAGTGATTCCTGTGCTTGTCCATGCGAGGCTAATGCCTTAGTTTATTTTTTGCTATTTTTCCGGTTATTGTTTGTGTATATTTTTGTGTGATTTTAATTACGAATTTGATGTTGATTTTATTTCTTTTTGTAGGGAATCAATAGAGGGAATCAAGGAGATAAAATCAAGCTAAAAAAAATCGAGGAGATATTGGGCCAAATCAAAGATTCAGATGAGAGAAGATTGGCAGTTAAACTCAGAAAATCTCCAACGGTCACTAGAATTGCGCTGGATTTGCAGAATCCGCAACGAATATAGCCGTTGGGATTTCCATCATTATTTATATCCGTTAGAAGCGCGCTGATCCGTACGATTTCCCAATTATCTGAACTCCCAGAAATCTCTCTCCCTCTTCATCTGCAATTCTTCTTTCCAGATTCCCACGATTCAACAATGGTGCTAACGAGAGCTGAAAGGTCTGCGTCCAAGAAGAAGGTCGACGACGCTGAAATTGCTGCGAGGGAAGCACTCCTCGCCCTGGCAGATGCTGAGGCTGTGCGCACTGAAAGACTCCCCAAGCTGCCTGTCCGCAAGAAGGAGTGGATGGTGGTTACGGAGATACCTGCTGGACCCTCTGAACCAGCAGGAACACCCAAGAAACGCAAGTGGAGCATGGCTGTGGCCGAAGAAGGGATCAAGAAAAAGACTCCCTCTGTGGAGAGTCAAGAAAGTGGCCGTCTGTCACACGAGTCGGCCAAGTAGAGCTCTTCGCCATCTCCACCAACGCGAAGCCCTGAGCTTTCTCCATCACCACCAGCGCAGAGCTCTGAACACACGCCACCAGCAGAGAGCCCTGAAGCATCACCCACTTCCCCACAACCTGACCCTGAATTTCCATATGGAGAGTATCAAGAATCGACGCAGGGTAGTGGGGAAGCTGAAGAAGAAGAGGTCTTCTCTCCTTTGAGGGAAGCCAGCCCTGAGAGCCCTGCGCAAAGGGATGATTCAATGGACGAGACACTGGGGGATTGCCTCCAGCAGATGACAACAAAGGCAAGATTGAAAAAGAAAGCCGCCAAGGTTGTCAAGGCCAAACGGCCAAAAACAAAAAAGAAGTCCAAGAAAAAGAAAACCGAGCCTTCATCAAAGAAGGAGAGTGATGAGCCGTCTCTGAAGAAGCTCAAGATTGAGGCTGCTGAGTCAGCCAAACCGAAGGACAAAGGGAAAGCCAAGCTGTACCCTGAAGATGAGCCTCAATCAGTGAGGTATGTGTCCTCTGATGCTGAGTCCAGAGGCACTGAGCTGAGGAAGAGGGAACTGCTGCACGAGAAGGGATTCCTCGACGCACTCGCTGACCTGCCGCAATTCTTAGGGTGGGAGGAGCTGTGCAGGCCACCCAATCCCGCTTACTCTAGTATGGTGTATGACTTTTACGCCAATTTGATGAATCCTGAGGATGGCCTGTCTGTGGTCAGAGGAGTCGAGGTGGACTTCTCAGCGAAGGCGATCAACGAAGCCTATGGCCTCAAGGGTCAGAAAAACACTGATTATGCAAGGATCGTTGATGAGCCAACAGAAGCTGTCCTGGAGGAGGCAATTCGGATCATTGGCCAGCCAGAGGCCTCGTGGACAGTATCGCGCAATGGGAGGCACACGCTGATGAGTGCTACACTCACAGCCAAGGCGGCTGTCTGGTTTTCCTTCGTGAGGAGGAAGCTGTCCCCAGTGACCCATGAGACAACCATCAACCAAGGCAGATCGCTGCTGGTCTACGCGATCATGAGAGGCCTCACAATCAACGTGGGCGAGGTCATTGCAGCTTCAATTGCTGACTGCGCCAAAAAGGGTAAGGGTCCACTTTTCTTTCCTAATACAATTACTAAGCTTTGCTTACGTGCAGGGGTCCCAATCGAGCGGATGGAACGACAACTGGCCTACACAGGCTACCTGGAGTTGCCTACTGCCTTGAGGTTGCGAAGGAAGGGAAACATGGAGTTCGAGCTGGATGGGTTGGCTGCTGCTCAATCTCTATCCATGGCCTGCCTGATGGACTTACAGAAGAAGATGGCTCAATGGGCCACATATGCACAGGCAAGGGACAAGGAGGTTGTTGACCAATTGGGCTGCCTCTTCCCTGAGTTCCCCACGGACCTGCTGACACCATGGGCGCCTCCAAGGCCACGAAGGAATGGCGATGATGAAGAAGACATCTGAGTGCTTGGCTGACTAGCACTCCGGGGAGTATTGTTGTTCCCTTAATAAAAGAAAAAAAAATAAATAAACTGCTTTTCGTTGAACCATGAGATTTTGGCTGTTTTGAGTTAATATTTTGATCTGTTTTAGTTCTTTGGTTTTAGTGTTTAAACTTGTTTAGTGTAGTCTGATGATAGCTGAATAGGTAGGTTAGTTTAGTTTCCTTTTTGTATAGCTTATATGACTGGAAAAAGCATGCGTAGGGGCCTTAATCACTGATATATCTGCCCTGGATCCATTGCGAAATAATTGCGAAATCCGCAATTTTTATTAGTAAATGCATGTTTTTGACTGTCTGTTTAGCTAGGCTGGTTCTGTTTAAATTTTGTCTTTTGCTGCTATCTTGACTACCTTATATAGCCTATCTAAAAGCATGCTGGATGAGTGTCATAAGGACACCTTTGATAGTTTAAATTAGCCTCTGAAATTTGCTCAGCATGCATAGCTGTAAGTCCTTACCTGACTGTTTTTATAAATTTCTGCTGCTGTGATGTTTGCTTTTAGAATTCTCTGTCTATGCCTAGGGCTTTTAGATTCTCTTTGTTTTACCTTAGACTAGATGCTTCTAGGACAAGTTTGGGGGTGTGCCACCTCAGACGGACAAGTTTGGGGGTGTGCCACCTTCAGACACTCATTGGGGACAATGAGTAGTTTAAGTTTGGGGGAGGCCACCCTAGGCCTAGGAACATTCCTCTCTCCCTTAAAGCATAAGCATTCTTCTTCTCCTTTATAGAAAAAATGATGAGCTGAAAAAAAAAAAATGAAAAATAGAATAAAGAGGGGTGTCTCTTTTTAGTTGCTGAGTAATCAGTGCCAAGTGTGTAACCCACAAGTGGCATTGCATCAAAAGGCAACCAAAGGAGAGGCTCCACCTAAGTAAGAAAGAAAGGAAAAGGATTAAATAGGGAAGAAGAATGTATACCTAGGAGTTGCAACTTTGTGGCTTAGATGTCCTGATTAAAAAGAACTCTGATCCTCAATTAACTGAGCACAAAGTTGTAACTTGTAGGGTTGTTTAGGGAGATGAATGTATGTCCAATGTAGTGATGCCAGGGTTTAGGTTGTTCTCTAAATGTACCACTGTCACTGTTAATACTAAGACTGGCATGACTCTAAGGAATCCTAGGTAGCTCAAAAGTAAAACTAGAAGCATGTACTGAGTCTGGGTAAAGCTAGGTAGAGTTTGAAACCTTAGGGATAAGTTGCATGATATGACAAGAGCAAGTAGATCAGGCGTAGGGAGTTAATGAAACAGCAGGATAGGCATGCGAAGTCAGAAGAGGCAAAACAAGAGGGTAGTTGAAAACTTAGAAGTGTGTCACAGGACAACACTGCTATAGATAAGAATTTAGGGGAGTCAGCAAGTGGTTAGAGAAGATAAAACAGCAGCCTAAGTAAGTCCTTAGATTGCTCGAGGGAGAGCAAAACCTTAAGTTTGGGGGTGTGTTACGTCTCCAAAAGTGACCTTTTTAGGACTTATTTAGCTTAGAAAGATGTGCACTCTTAGGTGTTTTTGAGAGGATTTAGCTTAAACCTATACTTATATATGAGAATTAGAAGAAGGTAGCTAAATTTAGACTTATGTACAAAAGGAAAGAAAAGGGATGAAAAACGAAGCTAAAAGAGTGAAAATATGCATTGCGGCAGCATTGCGGAAACATTGCTAAAACAGCAATGTTTTAAGTGAAATCCGTAAGTTGGCTGATCTTTTTCTTATATATTCCGTTATTTCAGGGATTCGTTCTTTCTCCTCCATCCATTTTGAAGTACGACGTTGAGGATGGATGGTTCTCCTTGGCCCAAACGCACCTGCAGATTACTATAAAAGGGGGTCAAAGTAGAGGGTTTGATCATCATCCGAAAGCGTAGAAGTCTCTTCGCAGCGCCATCTTTTCTCCTGTTTTTCTCTTCCGTCTGTTGGGTTGGAAAGCTTAGCTGTTGGAGTCGACAATCTGATAGGCATCTTCTCTCCTGATTGGATTCATCCAAGCAAGGCTACTCTTTCCTCCTCTCAGCCGAGGCAACTGCGACGAAGCGAGCACGCTCAACTTACTGCTTTCTGTCTTTTATTTCTCATTTCCAGCACTGTTTAGTTGTTGTTTCTTTGTTGTTAGCTAGTTCATTTCATTTCGTTGCTTTCTGTCTCTATGTTATTCACTTTAAGCTTTCCTTTGTTCATTCAGACAATCAAGTAATCAAAGCACAATTCTTCATTTCACAGTCTCTTATCTTTGCTGCGTACTGTTTTGCCTTGCTGTTTTGAGTTTATTTCTCTTCTAAGCATGTCTACTTCATCTCTTATTTCTGTTCTCTCTATATCCATGAGTAACTAAGTCACATAGGGGCATGCTAATGACAATCCTATAGGCTAAAAAACGTGAACCAAGCATGTAGGATAGCTCTCGAAGCATTGATTGTATGTAAGCTTCATCCCACGGGCAATTTCGATTGGCCATCCATTTTTTCCAAAGAACTCCTAACCTCTGGAAGGAGTAAGAGTTCAGAGTCATACACTCATGCTAGCTTTTCAAGGTAGCCAGAAAACGACCTAGGAATAGGCGTTTTCCTAGTACAAACCATAACTTTCTGCTTTAACAAGATGCTTAAGACCTTACTTGGACATGAGTAAACTAAAGAATCTAATGCATGAAATCGGAAGATACATGAGATTGAGTGAGTTTGATGCATAGTGAGTTGATCCAATGCTTGAGAATCGTGAGAAAATGCCTATAGAGGAGTCGTTAGTAGCCCTTGTTTCTCCATTTTACACACTTTCGTTGTTAGTAACATTGCGGTAGAATTGTTGTTTCCGCAATTCTGCTAAGTTAAATATTCTGCTTGACTACTTTTCCTCTTCGTTTATTAATCTCTTCTCTTTTCATTTGAGTTTATCTTTGACTTGCACTTGTTTATGTTGCTACCCTTTACATATTCCTTAGAAATTAGACAACTTCAAACCAATTCTACACCATCAAATCCACCCATTCTTTCTTAACAATACACTTCACGAGTAGCTAATACTAAATCTCTGTGGGAAAACGAATGAAAAAATACTTACTACTTGCTATAAGATCATGTATGCTTGCATGTTCTGAGTGCTCTCTCTCTCTTATTGCTTATTTATTTTACACATTGAGCACGCAACAGAAGTCATCCATAAATATCTCTATCATGGATTCATCTAAGTCAGAGAAGATTGCCAACATGCACCTTTGGAACGTTGCTGGTGCATTGCATAAGCCAAAAGGCATTCTTCGAAAGGCAAATGTTCCAAAAGGGCAAGTGAAGGTGGTCTTCTCCTGGTCCTTAGGGTCTATAGTGATCTGGTTATATCCTGAATAACCGTCTAGAAAGCAGTAATAAGCTCTACCAGCTATCCTATCCAACATCTGGTCAATAAATGGTAAAGGGAAGTGATCCTTTTTTGTTTCCTTATTCAATTTCCTATAATCCATACAAACTCTCCATCCTGTAATAGTTCTAGTTGGAATCAGTTCATTGCTCTCATTTACTACTACAGTCATCCCCCCCTTCTTAGGTACACATTGTATAGGGCTCACCCACTGACTACTAGCTATAGGGAAGATTACACCTGCATCTAACCACTCTATAATCTCATTCTTAACTACCTCTTTCATAGAGGGGTTCAACCTACGTTGGTGATCTACTCGGGGTGTATGCTCTTCCTCTAAGATTATCTTATGCATGCAGTAAGAAGGGCTAATGCCTCTAATGTCAGCAATAGTCCATGCAATAGCCTTTTTATGCTGCCTAAGTAATAATATCAGTTCAACCTCATGTTTTTCACTTAATTTAGAAGAAATAATCACAGGCAGAGTATCATTGCTTCCTAGATATGCATACTTGAGGTGAGTGGGTAAATGTTTCAATTCTAAGATAGGTGGATGCTCAATGGATGGTTTTAATGGATTCAAGGATCTGTCAGTCAAGTCATTATTCATACAAACATGCTGTATCCTATCTACAGGTATATCCATTATTTCAGAAACATTTAAATCAGTTAAATCTAATTGTACATATTCATTAGCATGTGTTGCGTGCTCAATGTGTTAAAGATAAATAAGCAAGAAGGTAGATAGAGCACTCAGAACATGCAAGCATACATGGTCTCACAGCAAGTAGTAAGTATATTTCATTCGTTTTTTCCACAGAGACTTATTTTTAGCTATTCATGAAGTGTATTTGTTAAGAAAGAAGGGGTGGATTTGATGGGGTAAAATTGGTTTTTAATTATCTAATTTTTGCTGAATGTGTAAAGGAATGCAACATAAATAAATGCAAGTTGAAATTAGCCTCAAAAGACAAGAGATGGAATTAATAAACGAAGAAGAAAACAGCTAAACAGAATGGTAACTTAGCAGAATTGCGGACACCGCAATTTTACCGCAACTGAATAACAGCGAAAGTGTGTAAATGGGTGAATTAAGGGCTACTAATGACTATCCTATAGGCATTTTTATACGATTCTCAAGCACTGGATCTACTCTCTATGCATCAAACTCACTCTATCTCATGTATCGTCCGATTCCATGCATTAGATTCTTTAGTTTACTCGACTCAAAGTAAGGTCTTAAGCATCTTGTTAAAACAGAAGTGTTTAGTTTGTACTAGGGAAACGCCTATTCCTAGGCCGTTTCCTGGTTACCATGAAAGGCTAGCATGATTATACGACTCTGAACTCTTACTCCTTCCAGAGGTTAGGAGTTCTTTGGACAAAATGGATGGCCAATCGAAATTGCCCGTGGGATGAAGCTTACATACAATCAATGCTTCGAGAGCTATCCTACATGCTTGGTTCACGTTTTTTAGCCTATGGTTCTGTCATTAGCATACCCCTAAGTGACTTAGCTACTCATGGATATACAGAGAACAGAAATGTAAGATAAAACAGACATGCTTAGAAGGGAAATATACTCCAAACAGTAAGACAAAACCGTAGCAGCGGAAGATGGAAACTGTGAAATGAAGTCTTGCAATTTGATTACTTTGAATGTTGAACGGACAAAAGGGAACTTAAAGGAAATAATTCAAAGACAGACAGCGACGAAATGCAGTAGATAGAACACTAAGCTAGAAACAACAACTGATCAAAGCTGGAAATTAGAAAAGGAAAAACAGAAAGCAGGAAATGACGCGTGAAAGCTTCGTCGCAATCGCCTCGAATGAAGGATCAAAAAGAGCAGCCTTGCTTGGATGAATCCAATCGGGAGAGAAAAAGAATTTCCTCTCCTTCCTATCAGATTATCGACTCCAACAGCTGAGCTTCGCAAACCAACAGACGGCAAAGGAAAAACAGGAGAACAGATGGACTGCGAGAAGACTCTACGCTTTTCGGATGATGACTGAACCTCCGACTTTGACCCCCTTTTATAGTAGTTTGCAGGTGCGTTTGGGCCAAGGAGAACCATCAATCTTCAACGTCATATATCAGAATGGATGGAGGAGAAAGAACGAATCCCTGAAATTACGGAAATTAACAGAAACAGATCAGTCAACTTACGGTTTTCACTTGAATAATTGCGGCTTCAGCAATGTTTTCGCAATGCTGTCGCAATGCAGCTTTTTTTCATTCTTTTCCTTCGGTTTTCAACCCTTTTCTTTCCTATTGTACAAAAGTCCTAATTTAGCTACCTTCTTCTCATTCTCATATTTAAGCATAGGTTTAGGCTAAATGCTATCAAAAACACCTAAAAGTGTACATCTTCTTAAGCTAAATGGGTCCTAAATAAGTCACTTTCAGAGACTTAACACACCCCCAAACTTAAGGTTTTGCTTGTCCTCAAGCACACTAAGGACTTACCTAGGCTGCTGTTTCACCTTCTTTAACCACCTACTGACTCCCCTATATCCCTATCTATAGCACTGCTGTCCTGTGACACACTTCTCAGTTTAGAACTACCCTCTTATCTAGCTTCTTCTGACTTCGCCTGCCTAACACTCACCTGCTTTTATTAACTTCCTACAACTGATCTATTTGCTTTTGTCATATCATGCCGCTATCCCTAAGGTTTCAAATTCTGCCTAGCTTTACCTCAGACTCAGTACATGCTTCTAGCTTTATTTTTAATGTGTCTAGGATTCCTTAGAGTCATGCCAGTCTTAGTATTAACGGTGACAGTAGTACTTTTAAAGAACAACCTAAACCCTGGCATCACTACATTGGATAAACACTCATCTCCCTAAACAACCCTACGAGTTACAACTTTGTGCTTAGCTAATTGAGGATCAGAGTTCTTTTTAAATAGGACACCTAAGCCACAAAGTTATAACTCCTAGGTATACATTCTTCTTCCCTATTCTTTTCCCTTTTTCATACTTAGGTGGGGCCTCTCCTTTGGTTGCCTTTTGATGCAATGCCACTTGTGGGTCACACACTTGGCACTGATTACTTAGCAACCTAAGAGAGACCCCCCTCTTTATTCTATTTTTCATTTTTTTTTTTTTTTTTTTTTTTTTTTTTGTAAAGGAGAAGAAGAATGCTTATGTTTCTAAGGGAGAGAGGAATGTTCCTAGGCCTAGGGTGGCCTCCCCCAAACTTCAACTACTCATTGTCCCCAATGAGTGTCTGAGGTGGCACACCCCCAAACTTATCCTAGAAGCATCTAGTCTAAGGTGAAACAAAGAGAATCTAAAGCCCTAGGCATAGACAAAACATTCAAATGGCAAATATCACAGCAGCAGAAATAATAAAAAACAGACAGATAAGGGCTTAAAGCTGTGCATGCTGAGCTTTGTAGAGGTTGATTTCAACTATCAAAAGGGTGTCCTATGACACTCATTCAGCATGCATTTAGATAAGCTATATAAGGTAGTCATGATAGCAGCAAAAGATGGAATTTAAACAGATCACAGCCTAGCTAAACAGACAGTCCAAAACATGCTTTCAGTCATGAAAATTGCGGGTACCGCAATTATTTCGCAATTAAGTCAGGGCAGATATAACAGTGATTAAGGCCCCTAAGCATGCTTTTTCCAGTCATTCAAGCTCTTCTAAAAATAAAACAAAACTAACCTACCTAGGCTCCTATCATCAGACTATACTAAGCAAAATAAAAAACATAAAGCTAAGCATCTAAGACCGATCAAAAAGTGTACTAAAACAGCATAATTCACATAGTCTATCAGAAAGCAGAAAATTGTTTTTTTTTTTTTTTTTTTTTTTTCTAAGGGAACAGCAATACTCCCTTCAGTGCACTTCAAACCAGCACTCAAACATCTTCATCCTCATCTGGTTGTCGTGGTCGTGGAGGCAGGAGATTTGTGGGGAAGTCAGGAAAGATGCACCCAAGTTGGTCTGCAACTTCCTTGTCCCTTGCCTGCGCATAAGTGGCCCATTGAGCCATTCTCCTCTGCATATCCATCAGGCAGGCCATGGATAGGGACTGCTCAGCAGCTAGCCTATCCAGTTCAAACTCCATATTCCCCTTCCTCTTCAGCCTCAGGCTAGCCGGCAGCTCCAAGTGGCCTGTGTAAGCCATTTGCTGCTCCATGCGCTCGGTGGGGACTCCTGCAAGCAAACATAGTTTGGTTATGGTATTAGGGAAAAACAGTGGTCCCTTACCTTTCTTGGCGCACTCAGCAATAGCAGCAGTGATGACTTCTCCCACGTTGAACGTGAGACCTCTCATTATCGCATACACCAGCAGCGATCGGCTCTGGTTGATTGTAGTCTCGTGAGTCACTGGGGACAATCTCCTTCTCACGAACGAAAACCAAACAGCCGCCTTAGCCGTGAGGTTGGCACTCATGAGAGTGTGCCTCCCATTGCGTGATACAGTCCACGCTGCTTCAGGCTGGCCAATGGTTCGAATGGCCTCTTCCAAAACTGCCTCAGTAGGCTCATCAACGATCCGTGCATAATCTGTATGTGTTTGGCCCCTGAGACCATAGGCTTCGTTGATGGCCTTAGCTGAGAAATCCACTTCTACCCCTCTGACCACAGACAGGCCATCCTCAGGGCTGAGCACATTGGCGTAGAAATCATACACCATGCTCGTGTAGGCTGGATTGGGCGGTCTGCAAAATTCCTCCCAGCCGTGGTTTATCACTCCTGCGCGCAAGAACTGCGGCAGGTCAGCAGGTCGGTCGAGGAAGCCTTTCTCGTGCAGCAACTCCCTCTTCCTCAGCTCAGCACCCCTGGACTCAGCATCAGAGGAAACGTACCTCACTGACTGAGGCTCGTCTTCAGGGTAGAGCTTTGCCTTCCCTTTATCTGATGGTTTGGCTGACTCGGCAGCCTCAACCTTGAGTCGTTTGAGCGAAGGCTCGGTGCTCTCTTTGTCTGCTGAAGGCGCCCTTTTAGCCTTCTTCTTTTTCAGCTTCTTGGATCGCCTGGCCTTGACAATCTTGGCCTTCTTCTTTTTGAGCTTTGCCTCAATGTTGATCTGCTGCAGGCATGCCCCCAGCGTCTCTTCCATGGAATCATCCTGCTGTGCAGGACTCTCTGGGCTAGCTTCCCTTGCAGGCGAGAAGACCTCGTCTTCACCACCTTCCCCACTGCCCTGAGTGGATTCCTGGTACTCCCCATATGGGAATTCAGGGTCAGGCCGTGGAGGCGTGTGCGAAGGTGTGGAACTCTGCTCTGCTGTAGGCGTCTGCACGGAATTCAGTGGTGAAGACGGCGTCTCAGGGCTCTGTGCAGGCGGCGATGATGAAAGCTCTGGGCTGTGCACTGGTCCAGATGGTGAAGGGTTGTGCGCAGGCGATGCAGACGGCGACGAACCCTTCTTGGTCGACTCGTGGGACGCACGATCCGTTTCTTGACTCTCCACAGAGGGAGTCTTTGCTTTGCTTGGTTCGGCGGCCGTCTCGACACTCCACCGGCGCTTCTTGGGCGTGCCCGCTGGTTCAGAAGGGCCAGCAGGGATTTCTGTGACAACCCTCCACTTCTTCCTACGGATCGGAAGTTTGGGAAGAGGTCCGGTGCGTACAGCCCCAGCATCTGCAAGGGTCAGAAGTGCTTCCCTCGCAGCCGCTTCAGCTGCGTCATCAGCCTTCTTCTTGGCTGCGGATCTTTCAGCTCTTGTGGACACCATTGTCGAATCTTGGAGGTTTGGAGAGAAGGATCAAAGATGAAGAGAATCTCAGTTTTCTTGGAAATCAGAGAATGCGAGAATCGTATCGATCGAGCGCCTTCTAACGGATATAAAGGCAACGGCTAAATCCCAACGGCTATATTTTGCGAATCCTGCAATTCCAGCGCAATTTTAGGGATATTTTTTCATCAAAATGGCAAACTTTGCTCGTCCGTATCTTTTATTTGGCTCGATCGTTTCTTGATTTTTAAAGCTGGAATTACTCTCCTTGATTCCCTCTTTCGATTCCCTACAAAAAGAAATAAAAACAATATCAAATTTGTAATTAAAATCACACAACAAAACACACAAATGATAACCGGAAAATCGCAAAAAAAAAAAAAATAAATAAACTAAGGCATGAGCCTTATGTTGACGAGCACAGCAATCACTCGTCCTCTCTCGTTCTCATTGTTATGCTTCAGTCAAGAGGAAGGCCGAGAGAGTCTTCACATCTCCTTCCTCATAATAGTGCTTTAATCTTGCACCATTAACCATGAATGGTTGGCCTTGCTGCAAGTTCTTTATCTCTATTGCACCATGAACAAACACATTAGTAATGACAAATGGACCCGACAATCTAGACTTAAGTTTCCCTGGAAATAGTTTCAACCGTGAGTTAAACAACAAAACAAGTTGACCCTTCTTAAAGTCCTTAACTCTAAGTCTACTATCGTGCCAAATCTTGGTTTTTTCCTTGTACATCTTAGCATTTTCATAGGCCATATGCCTAAGCTCATCAAGCTCATGTAATTGCAAAGACCTCAGTGTCCCCGCATCCTTTACACAAAAATTCAATTCCTTCATGGCCCAAAATGCCTTGTTTTCTAACTCAAGTGGTAAGTGACAAGCCTTGCCATATACCAGCCTATAAGGGGACATACCTAGGGGTGTCTTATATGCTGTCCTATAAGCCCAAAGTGCATCCTCAAGCTTGAAGGACCAGTCTTTCCTATTAGGTTTGACCACTTTTTCTAGGATGTTCTTAATTTCCCTATTTGAGATTTCAGCTTGTCCATTTGAGTGTGGGTGATAGGGAGTGGCTACTCTATGTCTAATGTTATACTTAGCCAACACTCTCTCCATAGCCTTGTTAATGAAATGTGACCCCTCATCACTAATGATGGCACGAGGTGTCCCAAACCTAGTAAAAATGTGCCTATGCAAGAAGTTGGTGACTGTTTTAGCATCATTATTAGGACATGCTTTGGCTTCTACCCACTTGGACACATAGTCCACTGCTACTAATATGTAAAGGTTACCTGATGATGGAGGGAATGGTCCCATGAAGTCAATGCCCCACACATCAAAGAGCTCTAACTCTAAGATGTAGGTGAGGGGCATCTCATCCTTTCGACTGAGGTTACCTGTTCTTTGGCATTCATCACAGCTGTGGGCATAGTTGTGGGCATCTTTGAAGATCGTTGGCCAATAATAGCCACTCTGAAATACCTTTGCAGCTGTTCTTTGGCCACCAAAGTGTCCACCATAAGGAGATGTGTGACAGTGCTGCAGCACAGACTTCGCTTCAGCAGCTGAAACACACTTCCTTAGCAAGCCGTCAGCACATGTTCTGTAAAGTGTGGGGTCATCCCAGATAAATTTCCTTGCTTCATGAAGGAACCTCTTCTTCTCTTGTCCTCCCTTGAAAACTGGTAAAACCTGTGATGCACGGAAGTTAGCAATGTCAGCAAACCAAGGTTCCTCATCGTTATCACGATGAGTCAAAGCAAAGACATGTTCATCAATAAAAGCATCAGAAATTGCGGGCTCCGCAATTTTTTCGCAATTGTGCTGCAATCGAGACAGGTGATCTGCAACCACGTTTTCACATCCTTTCTTGTCTCGAATGTCCAAATCAAACTCTTGCAACAGCAGTACCCACCTAATCAACCTAGGCTTAGCATCAGCCTTCCTCATAAGATACTTCAAGGCAGAATGGTCAGTGTACACAATTGTCCTAGTGCCTACAATATAGTTTCTAAATTTTTCACAAGCAAATACTACAGCAAGCATTTCTTTCTCAGTAGTTGTATAATTACATTGAGCCTCATTCAAGGTTTTACTGGCATAATATACAGGGTGTGTTAGCTTGTCAATCCTCTGTCCTAAAATGTCTCCTACAGCATAGTCACTGGCATCACATAGCATCTCAAATGGGAGATCCCAATTTGGTCCTACTATTATAGGTGCGGTGACTAGTGCTTTCTTAAGGGTAGTCCAAGCTATTAAGCATTCCTGAGAGAAGATGAATGGTCTATTTAGCTCTAAAAGCTCACACAGAGGCTTGGCTATCTTAGAAAAGTCCTTAATGAACCTTCTGTAGAAGCCAGCATGCCCTAAGAAACTTCTAATGGCCTTGACATTCTGGGGCTCTACTAACTTCTCTATGATCTCAATTTTGGCCCTATCGACCTCTACACCTGCCCTCGACACTCTATGACCTAAGACAATCCCCTCATCTACCATGAAGTGACACTTTTCCCAATTAAGGACTAAGTTAGTCTCTTCACATCTTGCCAAGACTTGTCCTAAATTCTCTAGACAGTTTGTGAATGAATCCCCAAAGACTGAGAAGTCATCCATGAATATTTCTATCATGGACTCATCCAACTCAGAGAAGATTGCCATCATGCACCTTTGGAAAGTTGCCGGTGCATTGCATAAGCCAAAAGGCATTCTGCGAAAGGCAAAAGTTCCAAAAGGGCAAGTGAAGGTAGTCTTCTCTTGGTCCTTAGGGTCTATAGTAATCTGATTATAGCCAGAATAACCATCTAAGAAACAATAGTAGGCTCTACCAGCTATTCTGTCTAACATCTGGTCAATGAACGGTAGAGGGAAGTGGTCTTTTTTAGTTTCTTTATTTAATTTCCTGTAATCCATGCACACTCTCCATCCTGTGACAGTCCTAGTTGGAATCAGTTCGTTGTTCTCATTGACTACCACAGTCATCCCACCCTTTTTAGGTACGCACTGTATAGGGCTCACCCACTGGCTACTAGCTATTGGGAAGATCACTCCTGCATCTAACCATTTTATTATTTCCTTCTTTACTACCTCTTTCATAGAGGGGTTTAGCCTACGTTGGTGATCTACCCTAGGTGTGTGCTCTTCCTCTAGTATAATTTTGTGCATGCAATAAGAAGGGCTAATGCCTCGAATATCAGCAATAGTCCATGCTATAGCCTTCCTATGTTGCTTAAGCAGTAAAATTAATTCAACCTCATGCTTTTCACTTAGCTTAGAAGAAATAATTACAGGCAGTGTATCATTATTTCCTAAATACGCATATTTGAGGTGAGTGGGTAGTGGTTTCAGTTCTAAAACAGGTGGATGCTCAATGGAGGGCTTTAAAGGATTCACAGATCTATCAGTTAAATCTATATTCATACATACATGTTGTGGTTTATCTACAGGCATATCCATTATGTCAGATACATTCAAGTCAGCTATATCTAATTGTACATATTCATTAGCATGCTTAGTTAATAATACATGCTCCAATTGTTCCTCCATCAAGGAGTCTACTACGTCCATGCTAGCACAGGATTCAAGGTCAGAGGGGTACCTTAAAGCTTTATATACACTAAACTTCACCTCTTCATCATGAACCCTCATAGTAAGCTCACCTTTTTGGACGTCTATAAGTGCCCTACCTGTGGCTAGAAATGGTCTGCCTAGCAGGATGGGGACCTCCTTGTCTGCCTCATAGTCCAGGACAATGAAATCTGCAAGGAAAATAAATTTGTCAACTTTCACTAGAATATCCTCAATCTTACCTTCAGGGTATGCGATGGATCTGTCTGCTAGTTGTAAAGTGACAGTGGTTGGACGTGCTTCTCCTATTCCCAACTGGCGGAATAGGGACAGGGGCATGAGATTTATGCTGGCGCCCAGGTCACAAAGCGCTCTGCCCACGTGCTTGCCTCCAAGTTCTACAGGTAAGGTGAAGGAACCAGGATCCTTCTCCTTCTTGGGCAGCTTGTTCTGGAGGATGGCACTGCACTCCTCAGTGAGGTTTACTGTTTCAAACTCACCAATTATTTTTTTGTTAGTAATAATGTCCTTCAAAAACTTTACATAAGAAGGCATAGACTGCAAAACTTCTACAAAAGGAATGTTAACATGCACTTGCTTAAGAATTTCTAAGAATTTATTAAAATGAACTTCCTGTTCCTGCTTCTTCTTAAGCCTTCGAGGGTATGGAGGTGGTGGCACATATGCAGGCACGTCAGGGCGCCTTAGGATAGGTGGAGGCCTCGGAATTTCTTCTATCTCCTCAACAATTGGCTCTAGCCTGGCTCCTGATGTGCTAGTTGGTGGTGGACCTTGGTTTTGCAGAGACTCCAGTGGAGCACTAGACTCAGTGTTCTCTACTCTCTTTGGTGTGTCCTTTGTGTTGCTCACCAATGGTCTTCCACTCCTAAGTTCAATTGCTTGAACTTGTTCTTTTCCATCTCTCCTTGGTACCTCGGTGTCAGCAGGGAGTCTACCTTGGGGCCTACTCTTGAGTTCATTGGCTAATTGGCCTATTTGGTTTTCTAGGCTTCTAAGAGTAGCTTGCTGGCTTTGAAGCGTAGCATCATTCTTAGCTATGTATTCCTTGAGTAAGTTTTCTACAGAAGATCCTACAGGTTGATTGTATGGTTTTTGGTACATTGACTGGTTATGTTGGGGAGTGAAACCAGGTGTTCCACTCGGTCTAGGTTGGTTAGGATTTTGGTTAGTGTTTTGTTGGCCACCCCGTGACAGGTTTGGGTGGTTTCTCCAACCAGGGTTATAGGTGTTGGAGTAGGGGTTATTCCTAGGCTGCTGCTGGCTCCCAACATAGCAGACTGAGGATGGATTCCCAGGGCAGTATTCATATGGGTGCCCTTCCCCACAGAATCCACAGATAAGTGCCTCGCCTTGACTTGGCTGGGTGCCCATTGACATGGCTGTGGCGGTATTGGCACTGGTTTGGAGATTGGCCTGAGCCATTTGCTTAACTAGGTTGGTCAGAGCGTTTATTTGGGTGCTCATGGCGCTTAGAGCATCCTTGTCTTGAGCTCTAGTTGGCTCTACTGGATCATCTGACCACCTACAGTGAGATGTTGAGATCTTCTCCAAGATCTCATAAGCTTCGTTGTAACTCTTGGACAACATGGAACCTCCAGCAGATGAGTTTAGAACTTGTCTGGTGCTGGGGTTGCATCCTTTAAAGAAGACTTCTATTTGGATACACCATGGAATGCCATGGTGTGGACATTTAATGAGAAGGTCTTTGAATCTTGTCCAAGCTTCGTGAAGAGACTCACTCGGAGCTTGTTTAAATTTTATGATATCATCACGAAAGGTCGAATTCCTATCTGGTGGGAAATATTTGACTAGGAATTTTTCTGCTAAGTCTGTCCAATTGAGGACAGATCCTGAGGGTAATGAATTTAACCATGTTTTGGCTTTGTCCCTCAAAGAGTAAGGGAAAAGATATAGCCTCAAGGCTTCTTGGGAAACTCCAGGAATGAGGAAGGTATCACTGACTCCTAGGAAGTTCCTAAGGTGGTTATGGGGGTCCTCATTTTCTATTCCAAAGAATTGTCCCACAGTGGACAACATTTGGAACATCACTGGTTTTAACTCGAAGGAGTTGGCAGTGATTTCAGGACGGATTATGCTGGGGTTCAGCTCCCCAGGCATAGGTACTAGGTACGAAAGGATGGCGCTATCCTTGTCATTCGCTATTTCAATGGGATTGCGAGTGACAGGCACCAGGTTTTGATCTATTCCAGCCATTTCTTCTTGAGTGGATTGCGGAGACTCTGCGGTTTCAGCAATTATTTGAGGTAAAAGGGGTTGTTTAAAGAGACGTTTCTTGGCTCTATTTCTAGCTTTAAATAATCTCTCAGGCTCAGGGTTGAACTCTAGATCACTACTTGGAGTCTCATTCATAAACTACCCTAAATGGTACCTGAAGAAGAAATGAAGATGGATCAAACT
Source organism: Herpetospermum pedunculosum (assembly GCA_028017165.1). Lineage (NCBI taxonomy): Eukaryota > Viridiplantae > Streptophyta > Magnoliopsida > Cucurbitales > Cucurbitaceae > Herpetospermum > Herpetospermum pedunculosum. The sequence goes on from CM051527.1 coordinate 37,105,724, forward strand.
CAATGGAAAATAACTTGATGTTTCAGACTTAACAAACTTCGTTTTCACTTAAAATAAGTCCCCGGCAGCGGCGCCAAAAACTTGTTGCGTGCTCAATGTGTTAAAGATAAATAAGCAAGAAGGTAGATAGAGCACTCAGAACATGCAAGCATACATGGTCTCACAGCAAGTAGTAAGTATATTTCATTCGTTTTTTCCACAGAGACTTATTTTTAGCTATTCATGAAGTGTATTTGTTAAGAAAGAAGGGGTGGATTTGATGGGGTAAAATTGGTTTTTAATTATCTAATTTTTGCTGAATGTGTAAAGGAATGCAACATAAATAAATGCAAGTTGAAATTAGACTCAAAAGACAAGAGATGGAATTAATAAACGAAGAAGAAAACAGCTAAACAGAATGGTAACTTAGCAGAATTGCGGACACCGCAATTTTACCGCAACTGAATAACAGCGAAAGTGTGTAAATGGGTGAATTAAGGGCTACTAATGACTATCCTATAGGCATTTTTATACGATTCTCAAGCACTGGATCTACTCTCTATGCATCAAACTCACTCTATCTCATGTATCGTCCGATTCCATGCATTAGATTCTTTAGTTTACTCGACTCAAAGTAAGGTCTTAAGCATCTTGTTAAAACAGAAGTGTTTAGTTTGTACTAGGGAAACGCCTATTCCTAGGCCGTTTCCTGGTTACCATGAAAGGCTAGCATGATTATACGACTCTGAACTCTTACTCCTTCCAGAGGTTAGGAGTTCTTTGGACAAAATGGATGGCCAATCGAAATTGCCCGTGGGATGAAGCTTACATACAATCAATGCTTCGAGAGCTATCCTACATGCTTGGTTCACGTTTTTTAGCCTATGGTTCTGTCATTAGCATACCCCTAAGTCACTTAGCTACTCATGGATATACAGAGAACAGAAATGTAAGATAAAACAGACATGCTTAGAAGGGAAATATACTCCAAACAGTAAGACAAAACCGTAGCAGCGGAAGATGGAAACTGTGAAATGAAGTCTTGCAATTTGATTACTTTGAATGTTGAACGGACAAAAGGGAACTTAAAGGAAATAATTCAAAGACAGACAGCGACGAAATGCAGTAGATAGAACACTAAGCTAGAAACAACAACTGATCAAAGCTGGAAATTAGAAAAGGAAAAACAGAAAGCAGGAAATGACGCGTGAAAGCTTCGTCGCAATCGCCTCGAATGAAGGATCAAAAAGAGCAGCCTTGCTTGGATGAATCCAATCGGGAGAGAAAAAGAATTTCCTCTCCTTCCTATCAGATTATCGACTCCAACAGCTGAGCTTCGCAAACCAACAGACGGCAAAGGAAAAACAGGAGAACAGATGGACTGCGAGAAGACTCTACGCTTTTCGGATGATGACTGAACCTCCGACTTTGACCCCCTTTTATAGTAGTTTGCAGGTGCGTTTGGGCCAAGGAGAACCATCAATCTTCAACGTCATATATCAGAATGGATGGAGGAGAAAGAACGAATCCCTGAAATTACGGAAATTAACAGAAACAGATCAGTCAACTTACGGTTTTCACTTGAATAATTGCGGTTTCAGCAATGTTTTCGCAATGCTGTCGCAATGCAGCTTTTTTTCATTCTTTTCCTTCGGTTTTCAACCCTTTTCTTTCCTATTGTACAAAAGTCCTAATTTAGCTACCTTCTTCTCATTCTCATATTTAAGCATAGGTTTAGGCTAAATGCTATCAAAAACACCTAAAAGTGTACATCTTCTTAAGCTAAATGGGTCCTAAATAAGTCACTTTCAGAGACTTAACAGCATGCTTAGTCAATAATTCATGCTCCAGTTGTTCTTCCATCAGTGAATCAACAATGTCCATGCTAGCACAAGATTCAGAGTCAGAGGGGTACCTTAAGGCTTTAAAAACACTAAATTTAACCTCCTCATCGTGAACCCTCATAGTGAGCTCACCTTTTTGGACATTAATCAGGGCCCTTCCTGTGGCTAGAAATGGTCTGCCTAATAGGATGGGGACCTCCTTGTCTGCTTCATAATCCAGGATGATGAAATCTGCAAGGAAAATAAACTTGTCAACCTTCACAAGAATATCCTCAATCTTACCCTCAGGGTATGCTATGGATCTGTCTGCAAGTTGTAAGGTGACAGTGGTGGGACGTGCTTCTCCTATTCCTAGCTGGTGGAATAGTGATAGGGGCATGAGGTTTATGCTGGCTCCCAGGTCACAAAGAGCTCTGCCCACGTGCTTGCCTCCTAGCTCTACTGGTAAGGTGAAGGAACCAGGATCCTTCTCCTTCTTTGGTAGCTTGTTCTGGAGTATGGCACTGCACTCCTCAGTGAGATTCACTGTTTCAAATTCACCAATGATATTCTTGTTAGTGATTATATCCTTTAAAAATTTAACATAAGAGGGCATAGATTGTAAAACTTCTACAAAAGGAATATTCACATGCACTTGTTTAAGAATTTCTAAAAATTTGTTAAAGTACACTTCCTGTTCTTGTTTTTTCTTTAGCCTTCGAGGAAATGGAGGTGGTGGCACATATGCAGGCACCTCAGGTCGCCTCAGGATAGGTGGAGGCCTTGGAATTTCTTCTATCTCTTCTATGATTGGTTCCAGCCTATCCTTTGATGTGCTTGTTGGTGGTTGACCTTGGATTGGCAGAGACTCCAGTGGAGCACTAGACTCTTTGTTCTCTACTCTCTTTGGTGCTTCTCTAGTGTTGCTCACCAAAGGTCTACCGCTTCTGAGTTCAATTGCTTGAACTTGCTCCTTTCCATCTCTCCTTGGCACCTCAGTGTCAGCAGGAAGTCTACCTTGGGGCCTACTTTTGAGTTCATTGGCTAGTTGCCCTATTTGGTTCTCTAGGCTCCTAAGGGTAGCTTGCTGACTTTGTAGAGTAGCATCATTCTTGGCGATGTACTCTTTGAGTAGATTTTCTACAGATGACCCTACTGGTTGGTTGTATGGCTTTTGATACATGGATTGGTTATGTTGGGGAGTGAAACCAGGTGTTCCACTCGGTCTTGGTTGGTTAGGAGCTTGGTTAGCAGTCTGTTGGCCACCCCATGAAAGGTTTGGGTGGTTCCTCCAACCAGGATTGTAAGTGTTGGAATAGGGGTTGTTCCTAGGCTGCTGTTGGCTTCCAACATAGCAGACTGAGGCTGGATTCCCAGGGCAGTATTCATGCAAGTGCCCTTCCCCACAGAATCCAAAGATTATTGTCTCACCCCGACTTGGTTGTGTGCCCATTGACATGGCTGTGGCGGTGTTGACACTAGTTTGGAGATTGGCTTGAGCCATTTGTTTAACTAGGTTGGTCAGGGCGCTTATTTGGCTACTCATGGCATTGAGTGCGTCCTTATTTTGAGCTTTACTTGGCTCGATTGGATCATCTGACCACCTACAGTGAGATGCTGAGATCTTCTCCAAGATCTCATAGGCTTCATTATAACTTTTGGACAGCATGGAACCACCAGCAGATGAATTTAACACTTGTCTGGTGCTGGGGTTGCATCCTTTGAAAAAGACTTCTATTTGGATACACCATGGAATCCCATGGTGTGGATATTTAAGCAGCCGGTCCTTGAACCTTGTCCAAGCTTCGTGAAGGGACTCATTTTCAGCTTGTTTGAACTTGATTATGTCATCACGAAAGGTAGAATTCCTATCAGGTGGAAAGTATTTAACTAGGAATTTCTCAGCCAAGTCTGTCCAATTGAGGACTGATCTAGAGGGTAATGAGTTTAACCACGTCTTTGCTTTGTCCCTTAATGAGTAGGGAAAGAGGTAGAGCCTCAAGGCTTCTTGGGAAACTCTAGGAATGATAAAGGTATCACTAACTCCTAGGAAGTTTCTAAGATGGTTGTGGGGGTCCTCATTTTCCACTCCAAAGAATTGTCCCACAGTGGACAACATTTGGAACATTACTGGCTTTAACTCGAATGAGTTGGCAGTAATTTCAGGGCGGATTATGCTGGGGTTCAGCTCCCCAGGCATAGGTACTAGGTAGGAAAGAATGGCACTATCCTTATCATTCGCTATTTCGATGGGATTGCGAGTGGTAGGTACCGGATTTGGGACTGGTCTGTCCATTTCTTCTTGATAGGATTGCGGAGGAATTGCGGTTTCCGCAATTATTGGAGGTAAAGAGGGTTGGTTAAAGAGACGTTTCTTAGCTCTATTTCTGGCCCTAAGTAATCTCTCAGGCTCAGGATTGAACTCTAGATCTCTACTTGAAGGCTCATTCATAAACTAACCCAATGGTACCTGCAAAAGAAATGAAAATAGATCAGCTCCAATAGATAATAAACTTGGTGTTTCAAACTTAACAAACTTCGTTTTCACTAAACTAAATCCCCGGCAGCGGCGCCAAAAACTTGTTGCGTGCTCAATGTGTAAAAGAAATAAGCAATAAGAGAGAGAGAGCACTCAGAACATGCAAGCATACATGATCTTGTAGCAAGTAATAAGTATTTTTTCATTCGTTTTCCCACAGAGATTTATTATTAGCTACTCGTGAAGTGTATTGTTAAGCAAGAATGGGTGGATTTGATGGGGTAGATTTGGTTTAAAAGTGCCTAATTACTAATGAATCGATAAAGGATAGCAACATGAACAAGTGCAAGTCAATGATAAACTCAACCGTAAAGAGAAGAGATTAATAAACGAAGAGAAAAATAGCTAAGCAGAATTTTTAACTTAGTAGAATTGCGAGAACAGCAATTTTACCGCAATGTTACTAACAGCGAAAGTGTGTAAAATGGAGAAACAAGGGCTACTAACGACTCCTCTATAGGCATTTTCACACGATTCTCAAGCATTGGATCAACTCACTATGCATCAAACTAACTCATTCTCATGTATCTTCCGATTTCATGCATTAGATTCTTTAGTTTACTCATGTCCAAGTAAGGTCTTAAGCATCTTGTTAAAGCAGTAAGTTATGATTTGTACTAGGAAAACGCCTATTCCTAGGTCGTTTTCTGGTTACCTTGAGAGGCTAGCATGAGTGTATGACTCTGAACTCTTACTCCTTCCAGAGGTTAGGAGTTCTTTGGACAAAATGGATGGCCAATCGAAATTGCCCGTGGGATGAAGCTTACATACGATCAATGCATTCGAGAGCTATCCTACATGCTTGGTTCACGTGTTTTAGCCTATAGTATTGTCATTAGCATGCCCCTATGTGACTTAGTTACTCATGGATGTAGAGAGAACAGAAATAATAGATGAAGTAGACATGCTTAGAAGAAAATGAAAGACAAAACAGCAAGGAAAAACAGTAGGCAGAGAAGGTAAAGGCAAAGTGTGAAATGATGAATTGTGTTTTGATTAATCAATTGTTTGAATGAACAAATGAGAACTTAAAGTGATTAACATAAAGACAGAAAGCAACGAAATGGAATGGATTGACTAATGGAAAAGAAATAACAACAAAACGGTGCTAGAAATGAAAAGTAAAGACAGAAAGCAGTAAAATGAGCTTGATCGCCTCGTCGCAAACGCCTCGGCTGAAGGGAGAGAAAGGTAAGCCTTGCTTGGATGAATCCAATCAGGAGAGAAGATGAATCTTCTCTCCCTCCTATCAGATTGTCGACTCCAACAGCTGAACCTCTCAAACCAACAGACGGAGAAGAGAATGAATGGGAAAGACTGCGCTGCGAAGAGACTTCTACGCTTTCGGATGATGATTAAACCTTCCTCTTTGACCTCCTTTTATAGTGTTCTGCAGGTGCGATTGGGCCAAGGAGAACCATCCATCCTCAACGTCGTACTTCAAAATGGATGGAGGAGAAAGAACGAATCCCTGAAATATCGGATCACAACAGAAAAAGGTTAGCCAACTTACGGATTTCACTTAAAACATTGTGGTTTTAGCAATGTTTCCGCAATGCTTCCGCAATGCACAATTTTCATTCTTTTAACTTCTTTTTCATTCATTTTCTTTCCTTTTGCACACAAGTCCTAATTTAGCTTCCTTCTTCTAATTCTCATATATAAGCATAGGTTTAAGCTAAATCCTATCAAAAACACCTAAGAGTGTACTTCTTTCTAAGATAAATAAGTCCTAAAAAGGTCACTTTTGGAGACGTAACACTTTATCATGGAATCTCTTCCGAAGAGTTTCCTTCAGTTCAGAACCAATATGGTAATGAACAAGATAAAGTATAATTTGACTTCTCTTCTCAGCGAGCTACAGACCTATCAGTCCCTTCACACTTCTAAAGGAAAAGAGAAGGAGGCAAACGTTGTCACTTCTAGGAAATTCCAAAAGGGGTCATCATCAGGGAGTAGGTCTGAACTTTCTTCTATTAAGAATAAGAGTATTCAAAAGAAGAAGAAAGATAAAAGGAAGGGAAAAGCACCTGCTGCAGGTAAGAGCAAGACTAAATCTACAGACAAATGAAAATGTTTCCATTGTGGTGTAGATGGGCACTGGAACGGAATTGCCCAAAGTATCTTGCAGAGAAAAAGGATGAGAAGGAAAGACAAGGTAAATATGATTTATTTGTTGTCGAAACATGTTTAGTAGAACATGATTGTCATACCTGGATACTTGATTCAGGAGCTACTAACCATGTTTGTTCTTCTTTTCAGGAAACTAGTTCTTGGCAGCCACTTTCTCGAGGTGAGATAACTCTCAGAGTTGGAACTGGAGAGGTTGTCTCAGCTAAAGTAGTGGGAGATGTAAAGTTGTTGTATAGAGATAGTTTCTTTTTACTAGAAAATGTACTCCTGGTTCCTACCTTCAAGAGGAATCTTGTATCTATATCTTGTTTGTTAGAACAGTTGTATAAAGTATCTTTTGTTCATAATGAAGCGTTCATTAGCAAAAGAGGTGTACGTATTTGTTCTGCGAAACTTGAAAACAACTTGTATGTGTTAAGACCAACCGAAGCCAAAGCTATTTTGAACACTGAAATGTTTAAAACAGCTGAGACTCAAACTAAAAGGCAGAAACTTTCTCCAAGTACTTATCTTTGGCACTTAAGACTAGGTCACATTAATCTCAATAGGATTGGGAGATTGGTTAAGAGTGGTCTGCTAAATCGTTTATAGGACAACTCTTTACCGCCATGTGAGTCTTGTCTTGAGGGCAAAATGACCAAACGATCTTTTTCTGAAAAAGGTCATAGGTTCAAAGAACTTCTAGAAATCGTGCATTCGGATCTCTGCGGTCCTTTGAATGTCAAAGCGCGAGGAGGGTATGAATATTTCATCAGTTTCATTGATGATTATTCTAGGTACGGTTTTCTTTATCTAATGCATCATAAGTCCGAAGCTCTTGAAAAGTTCAAAGAGTATAAGGCAGAGGTTGAGAACACATTAGGTAAATTGATAAAAACACTCCGATCAGATCGAGGTGGAGAGTATATGGATTTAAGATTCCACGACTATATGATAGAACATGGAATAGTATCTCAACTCTCAGCGCCAGGAACACCACAGCAGAATGGTGTGTCCGAGAGGAGAAATAGAACCCTGTTAGACATGGTTCGATCTATGATGAGTTATGCTCATTTGCCTAGTTCGTTTTGGGGATATGTAGTAGAGACTGCAGTATATATTTTGAACATGGTTCCCTCTAAGAGTGTTTCTGAAACACCTTATGAGTTATGGAGAGGGCGTAAAGGTAGTTTACGTCACTTCAGAATTTGGGGGTGTCCGGCACATGTGCTAGTACCCAATCCAAAGAAGTTGGAACATCGTTCAAAATTGTGCCTATTTGTAGGTTACCCCAAGGAAACGAAAGGTGGTCTATTTTACGATCCTCATGAGAACAAGGTACTAGTATCGACTAATGCCAAGTTCTTAGAGGAAGACCACATGAGAGATCATCAACCGTCGAGCAAAATTATTTTGTCCGAATTTTCCAGAAAAGCTACAGACGAATCAACAAAGGTTGTTGATCAGGCTGGTCCTTCTCAAGAGTTGAGAAAGCCTCGACGCAGTGAGAGGGATGTAAGACAGCCCGACCGCTACATCGGCTTGTCTGAAACTCAAGTCGTCATACCTGATGATGGCGTTGAGGATCCATTGTCCTTTAAACAGGCTATGAATGACATAGACAAGGACCAGTGGCTTAAAGCCATGGATCTCGAAATGGAGTCTATGTACTTCAATTCGGTCTGGGATCTTGTAGACCAACCAGATAGTGAAAGACCTATCGGTTGCAAGTGGATCTACAAGAGAAAACGAGACCAAGCCGGTAAGGTGCAAACCTTTAAGGCTCGACTTGTGGCAAAAGGTTATTCCCAAAGAGAAGGGGTGGACTATGAAGAAACTTTTTCTCCAGTTGCCATGTTAAAGTCGATTAGAATACTCTTATCCATTGCTACATTTTATGATTATGAAATCTGGCAAATGGATGTCAAGACTGCCTTTCTGAATGGTAATCTTGAGGAGAGTATCTATATGGCTCAACCAGAGGGATTCATACTTAAGGGTCAAGAGCAAAAGGTTTGCAAGCTTAATCGATCCATTTATGGGTTGAAGCAAGCATCTAGATCCTGGAATATAAGGTTTGATACAGCGATCAAATCTTATGGCTTTGAACAAAATATTGACGAACCTTGTGTTTACAAGAAAGTAGTCAATACTGTTGTAGCTTTCTTAGTCTTGTACGTAGACGATATACTACTCATTGGGAATGATGTAGGGTTCCTAACTGACGTTAAGAATTGGCTAGCGACCCAATTCCAAATGAAAGATTTGGGAGAGGCTCAGTTTGTTCTAGGGATTCAGATCATAAAGAATCGTAAGAAAAAGTGCTAGCGTTGTCTCAAGCATCTTATATTGACAAGGTGTTGTCAAGATATTCGATGCAGAATTCCAAGAAAGGTTCGCTGCCTTTTAGGCATGGAATTCACTTGTCTAAGGAACAGTCTCCTAAGACACCTCAAAAGGTTGAGGATATGAGACGAATTCCCTATGCATCTGCAGTTGGTAGTCTCATGTACGCTATGTTGGGTACAAGACCCGACATCTGCTATGCAGTAGGAATTGTCAGTAGGTTCCAGTCCAATCCAGGATATGATCACGGGACAGTCGTTAAACACGTCCTCAAGTATCTTAGGAGAACGAGAGACTATGTGCTTGTGTATGGCGCGAAGGATTTGATCCTTGCAGGATACACTGACTCTGATTTTCAGACTGATATAGATTCCAGGAAATCTACATCAGGATCAGTGTTCACTCTTAACGGAGGAGCAATAGTATGGAGGAGTATAAAGCAAGGTTGTATTGCTGACTCCACCATGGAAGCTGAGTATGTCGCAGCTTGCGAAGCAGCGAAGGAAGCTGTATGGCTTAGGAAATTCTTGACAGATTTGGAAATTGTTCCAAATATGAACTTGCCAATCACCCTTTATTGTGATAACAACGGTGCAGTGGCAAATTCTAAAGAACCTAGAAGCCATAAGCGTGGAAAGCATATTGAGCGGAAATATCATCTCATCAGAGAGATAGTGCAACGAGGAGATGTGATCGTCACACAGGTAGCCTCGGAGCACAACATTGCTGATCCGTTTACTAAGTCTCTCACGGCTAAAGTGTTTGAGAGACACCTAAAAAGTCTAGGGCTGCGAGCTACTCAGTAGGACAGTGGGAGAAACTTTAGATATTTGATATTCTAGTTTTCTCGACCAGCATGTACTCCACTGACGTTTTAGTCCAAGTGGGAGTTTGTTGGGTTTTATGTCCTAAAACTCGTAGTTTGTAAACTGTTTGAATGTAAATATTCTATTTCAATAAAGTTGTTATTGAATTTTAGTGAATTGTGTTTGTATTAACCTATACCAATAACTAACACCCATGGCGATAGTGTGAGTACTTGAACTTCATGTGTGACATGAATGTGGATCAAGTTCAAGTAAACAGCCAAAATGGTCTATAGTATAGGGATAAGGCTGGGTACCTTATCCTGGGGACACTATTGGACGCGGCTCACTTTGTATAGTACAAAACGATGTGATTCGAATCGTTTCATGTACAGACATGTGAGTGAGGGCGTCCTGTGCAATGAGTTTGCACAAGACCGAACCAAAAAATAAAATCGCTCTTTCTTTACAACACCGTTTACTGTAAAGACCGTTTTTATTTCATTTGATGACTTAGGTAACTCGATCTCAATCCTGAGCTCACTATGAACTCCTGTTTATTCGACCTTATCCTTTGACTTGTACGGGTGAGAGTGGCCTTATCGCCGACTCAATAAGCCTACCATCTTGGGGATAAGATCGAATAAGTGGCTGGGGACATAGTTGTGCGAGATGGAATTCACTCCTACCCGTTTCAAGGGTTAGTAGAGAGGTTGTTCCCTTAAGTGCTGACTCCAGGTCTTGAACAATGGGCCCATCCTCTCTTGATCAGGGAGGAATCTGATTTGATGGTTGAACCACAAATCAATTGTTCATTAGAGGTGTCAGTGGTACTTAAGGAACAAGATATAATACAAGGGTGAAACGGTATAAATGACCCGTTGTGATTACGAACGACCTGTGAAGGATCGACTTACTGATGATAGTTATATCAAGAGGACACAATATATCTACAGTGAGGAGAGTGCAGCCCTTGGACTTTAGTGGAGTCTCCGAGGGTTAACGAATGTTGGTTAGTTCGGTTGAAAGAGTTTTGACCGGATAATCTCGTATCGTTGGAGCTCATGATCTGTAGGTCCTTACGGTTCTCCTGGCTAGCTCGGATAAAGCCGTGAAACAATATAAAAGAAAAGAAAAGAATTTGAATCGTTCAAATTCGGGTTTGTGGAAGAATTTGGACATATTTAAATATGATTTAAATATGAGATTGGTCTACAATATGAATTGGATTCATATGCAAAAAGTCGGTTTTCGAAAAACCGGGTTTAATTATATTATTTAATTAATATTTGATATTGAATTAAATAATATTAATTAATATATATATATATATATATATATCTTTTTTATTAATTAAAAAGTTTAATTAATAAAATAATTATTATTATTTTTAATAGTAATAATAATAATATATAAATATATATATATATATATATATTTACATGTGTCTTACATGCAAGATGTAAGACACATGTAAAATATATATACAAGGTATATATATATGATTCCTCAGATCAATTAAAAAAAAAATTAAAAAAAAAAAAAAAATCAAATTGTGAGTGCCTTTTTGGGTTCACAAATTGAATTGAAATTTGGATATCATTTTCTCTACGTCTTCTTACTCTCGGCCTCAGCTTTCTGAATAAAAAGTTAGTTTTTCTTCAGTGAGCTTCTTCCTTCTTTTCTCTTGTAAAAGGAGTCCCACTACTCCGTTTCTCGGCCCGAGGATAGCGGGACTACCGTGGGTGGTCCACGAAGGTTTCGTGAGAAGGCTCGTTGAGCTCGTGAGGAGCTTCTGGCGGTGAAAATTGAAGAAATTCGAACGACAAGGGTATGTGTTCTAATTTCTCTTTTTCATTGCTTTTGCATGTTTCCGTTTGTTTAAATTGATGAAATTAGAGTGTCTATGATCTAAATCGCTTCCGCTGCGTGCCATGCGCTCCATCAAGTTCTTGTCTATATCTTTTGCAAATGGCTAAAATGTGACCCTCTGTGTGCTGCTAGAGCTAAATAGAGCTTTTATCTTTTCAAATGAGTGTTTGATAGCTCGGAATAAGCTCAAGACTTCTTTAGTCAAGGCTCCAATTATAATCGAACCAAATTGGTGAATTGATGTGCGATGCTAGTGACTATGCAATTGGGGCTATGCTGGGCCAAAAGATAGATAAACTAACACACCTTGTATATTATGCAAGTAAAACTTTAAATGAAGCACAATGTAATTACACTACCACTGAGAAAGAAATGTTAGCAGTAGTGTTTGCATGTGAAAAATTTAGGCCTTATATTGTAGGTAATAAAACGATTGTATACACTGATCATTCTGCAATAAAATACTTAATGAGGAAGGTTGATGCCAAGCCTCGACTAATTAGATGGGTGTTACTATTGCAAGAGTTTGATCTAGAGATTAGAGATACAAAAGGATGTGAAAATGTAATTGCTGATCATTTATCTAGATCGCAGAGTCATTGCGAAAAAATTGCGGAACCCGCAATGACTGACTCCTTTATTGATGAACATGTCTTTGTGTTAGTGCATTGTGATAACAATGAAGAACCTTGGTTTGCGGATATTGCTAACTTCCTTGCCTCACAGGGGCTACCAACTTTCAGAGGGGGGCAAGAAAAGAAGAGGTTCTTACACGAGGCTAAGAAGTACATCTGGGCTGATCCAACCCTTTACAAAAGTTGTGCGGATGGATTGTTAAGGAAGTGTGTGTCAGCTGCTGAATCAAGGTCAGTCTTGCAGCATTGTTGTTACGTCTCCAAAAGTGACTATTTTGGGACTTGTTTGCTATAGAAAGATGTACACTCTTAGGTGTTTTTGGCAGGATTTAGCTTAAACTCGTGCTTATATTTGAGAATTAGAAGAATGAAACTAAATTAGGACTTATATGCAAAAGGAAAGAAAAAGAACCAAAAACGAAGTTAAAGGATTGAAAATTGCACATTGCTGAAGCATTGCGGAAACATTGCTAAAACCGCAATGTTTTAAGTGAAATCCGTAAGTTGTCTAACCATTTTCTGTTTTGTTCCGATCTTTCAGGGATCCATTCTTTCTCCTGCAGCCACGTAGAAGTACGACGTTGAGAATGGATGGTTCTCCTTGGCCCAATCGTACCTGCAGAACACTATAAAAGGAGGTCAAGATGGAAGGTTGAAACACACTCGAACATCGTAGAACTCTCTTCTCAGCGCAGTCTTTTCTCCTGTTTTTCTCATCCGGTTGTTGGATTAAAGGTCTCAGCTATTGGAGTCGATAATCTGAGAGGAATAAGAGAAGTTTTGTCTTCTCTTCTGATTGGATTCATCCAAGCAAAGCTTGCCTTCTTTCCCCTTCAGCCGAGGCGTCTGCGACGAGGCGATCACGCACAGATTTACTGCTTTCTGCTTTAGCTTTCTATTTCCTTTGTTGTTTGTTGTCAGTTACCTTTCGTTAGCTACTCTACTTCACTTCGTTGCTTTCTGTTTTACTTTAGTGATTTAAGTCTGTCATTTGTTTAGTTCAAACTTTAGTTAATCGAAGTATTATTTTCGTCAATTCACAAGTTCTTCATCTCGTCTACTCACTGTCTTTAGCTTCTGTTTTGTCTTTAATATTCTACTTAGCATGTCGTCTCCATCTCTACTTCCCATTCCATCTTCATCCATGAGTAACTAAGTCACATAAGGGCATGCTAATGACAAGTCTATAGGGTAGAAATACGTGAATCAAGCATGTAGGATAACTCTCGAATGCATTGAATGTATGTAAGCTTCATCCCACGGGCAATTTCGATTGGCCATCCATTTTGTCCATGGAACTCCTAACCTCTGGAAGGAGTAAGAGTTCAGAGTCGTACATTCATGCTAGCCTTTCAAGGTAGCCAGAAAACGACCTAGGAATAGGCGTTTTCCTAGTACAAATCACAACTTACTGTCATAACAAGATGCTTAAGACCTTACTTGGACATGAGTAAACTAAAGAATCTAATGCATTAAATCGGAAGATACATGAGAATGAGTTAGTTTGATGCATGGTGAGTTGATCTACTGCTTGAGAATTGTATGAAAAAGCCTATAGAGGAGTCATTAGTAGCCCTTGTTTCCACACTTTACACACATTTCGCTGTTAGTAACATTGCTAAATAATTGCTGTTTCCGCAATTCTGTTAGTTGAAATTTTGCCTTAGTCATTTTTCTCTTCATTTGTTATTCTCTTCTCTTTACATTCAAGTTTATTATCTACTTGCTCTTGTTTATGCTTCCATCCTTTACACATTCCTTAGTAATTAGGCACCTTAAAACCAAATCTACGTCATTTAATCCACCCATTCTCACTTAACAAAACACTTCGCTAGTAACTAAGAATAAATCTCTGTGGGAAATCGAATGAAAAAATACTTATTACTTGCTACAAGATCATGTATGCTTGCATGTTCTGAGTGCTCTATCATTGCTTCTTTATTTTAAACATTGAGCACGCAACAAGTTTTTGGCGCCGCTGCCGGGGATTTAGTTTAGTGAAAACGAAGTTTGTTAAGTTAGAAACACACATCTTAATATCTATTGGAGCTGATCTATTTTCATTTCTTTTGCAGGTACCATTGGGTTAGTTTATGAATGAGCATTCAAGTAGCGATCTAGAGTTCAATCCTGAGCCTGAGAGATTACTTAGGGCCAGAAACAGAGCTAAGAAACGTCTCTTCAACCAACCCCTTATACATCCAAACCTTGCTGACTCTACTGAGTCATCACAATTCTCTCAAATAGAAATGGATAGAACAAACCCAAATCCAGCACCTACCATTCGCAACCCCATCGAAATAGCGAATGACAAGGATAGTGCCATTCTCTCCTACTTAGTTCCCATGTCTGGGGAGATAAACCCAAGCATCATACGCCCTGAAATTACTGCCAACTCATTCGAGTTAAAGCCAGTAATGTTCCAAATGTTGTCCACTGTGGGACAATTCTTTGGAGTGGAAAATGAGGACCCCCACAACCATCTAAGAAACTTCCTAGGAGTTAGTGATACCTTCATTATCCCTGGAGTTTCCCAAGAAGCCTTGAGGCTTTACCTCTTCCCTTACTCATTAAGAGATAAAGCCAAAATGTGGTTAAACTCATTACCTTCCGGATCAGTTGTCAACTGGACAGATCTGGCTGAGAAATTCCTAGTCAAATACTTTCCACCTGATAGGAATTCAAACTTTCGTGATGACATTATTAAATTCAAACAAGCTGAAAATGAGTCTCTTCACGAAGCTTGGACAAGGTTCAAGGACCTTCTGCTTAAATGTCCACACCATGACATCCCATGGTGTATTCAAATAGAAGTCTTTTTCAAAGGATGCAACCCTAGCACTAGGCAAGTGCTGAATTCGTCAGCTGGTGGTTCCATGCTTTCTAAAAGCTATAATGAAGCCTATGAGATCCTGGAGAAGATCTCAGCCTCTCACTGTAGATGGTCAGATGATCCAGTCGAGCCTAGGAGAGCTCAAGACAAGGATGCTCTCAGTGCCATGAGTAGCCAAATAAACGCCCTGACCAACCTAGTCAAACAAATGGCTCAAACCAATCTCCAATCCAGTGTCAACACCGCAGCAGCCATCTCAATGGGGGCACAAACAAGTCAAGGTGAGACACTGATCTGTGGATTCTGTGGGGAAGGGCACCTGTATGAATACTGCCCTGGGAATCCAGCCTCAGTCTGTTACGCTGGAAGCCAACAGCAGCCTAGGAACAACCCCTACTCTAACACTTACAATCCTGGTTGGAGGAACCACCCAAATCTTTCTTGGGGTGGCCAACAGAACACTAACCAAAGTCCAAACCAACCAAGACCAAGTGGAACATCTGGTTTCACTCCCCAAAATAACCAATCCATGTATCAAAAACCATATAACCAACCGATAGGGTCATCTGTAGAAAATCTACTTAAGGAGTACATTGCAAAGAATGATGCTACTCTACAAAGTCAGCAAGCTACCCTTAGGAGCCTAGCGAACCAAATAGGGCAATTAGCCAATGAACTCAAAGGTAGGCCCCAAGGTAGACTGCCTGCTGGCACTGAGGTGCCTAGAAGGGATGGAAAAGAGCAAGTTCAAGCAATTGAACTTCGAAGTGGGAGACCATTGGTGAGCAACACTAGAGAAACACCAAAGAGAGTAGAGAATGAAGAGTCTAGTGCTCCACTGGATTCTCTGCCGAACCAAGGTCAACCACCAACAAGCACATCAAGGGTGAGGCTGGAACCTATCATAGAGGAACTAGAAGAAATTCCAAGGCCTCCACCTGTCCTGAGGCGACCTGAAGTGCCTACATATGTGCCACCACCTCCATTCCCTAGAAGGCTAAAGAAAAAACAAGAACAGGAAGTGCACTTTAATAAATTTTTAGAAATTCTAAAGCAAGTGCATGTTAATATTCCGTTTGTAGAGGTTTTGCAATCTATGCCTTCTTATGTTAAGTTTTTGAAGGATATAATTACTAACAAGAAAATTATTGGTGAATTTGAAACAGTGAATCTCACTGAGGAGTGCAGTGCTATACTCCAGAACAAGCTACCAAAGAAGGAGAAGGATCCTAGTTCCTTCACCTTACCAGTGGAGTTGTGAGGCAAGCACGTGGGCAGAGCTCTTTGTGACCTGGGAGCCAGCATAAATCTCATGCCCCTATCACTATTCCGTCAGCTTGGAATAGGGGAAGCACGTCCTACCACTGTCACCTTGCAGTTGGCAGACAGATCCATAGCCTACCCTAAGGGTAAGATAGAGGATATTCTTGTCAAGGTTGACAAGTTCATTTTTCTTGCAGACTTCATCATTCTGGATTATGAAGCAGACAAGGAGGTCCCCATCCTATTAGGCAGACCATTTCTAGCCACAGGTAGGGCTTTGATTGATGTCCAGAAAGGTGAGCTCACCATGAGGGTTCATGATGAGGAGGTTAAGTTTAGTGTCTTTAAAGCTCTAAGGTATCCTTCTGACTCTGAATCTTGTGCAAGTATGGACATAGTAGATTCACTGATGGAAGAACAACTTGAGCATGAATTATTAATTAAGCATGCCAATGATTATGTACAATTAGATGTAACTGACTTAAATATTTCTGAAATAATGGATATACATGTGGACAAACCTCAGCATGCTTGTATGACTAGTGACTTGACTGAAAGATCCATGAGTCCATTGAAACCATCCATTGAGCATCCACCTATCTTAGAATTAAAATCATTGCCTGAACATCTTAAGTATGCATATCTAGGAAATGATGATACTTTGCATGTTATTATTTCGTCCAAATTGAGTGAAAAGCATGAAATTGAGCTGATATTATTGCTTAAGCAACATAAAAAGGCTATTGCATGGACGATTGCTGACATTAGAGGTATTAGCCCTTCTTACTGCATGCATAAGATAATATTGGAAGAAGAACATACACCCCGAGTAGATCACCAACGTAGGTTGAACCCCTCCATGAAGGAGGTAGTTAAAAAAGAGATAATAAAGTGGTTAGACGCAGGTGTAATCTTCCCTATAGCTAGTAGTCAGTGGGTGAGTCCAATACAATGTGTACCTAAGAAGGGGGGGATGACTGTAGTAGTGAATGAGAGCAATGAACTGATTCCAACTAGAACTATTACAGGATGGAGAGTCTGTATGGACTATAGAAAATTAAATAAGGAAACAAAAAAATATCATTTTCCCTTACCGTTTATAGACCAGATGTTAGATAGGATAGCTGGCCGAGCCTACTACTGCTTTCTAGATGGTTATTCTGGATATAACCAAATCACCATAGACCCTGTGGACCAAGAGAAAACAACCTTCACATGTCCCTTTGGAACATTTGCTTTTCGCAGAATGCCTTTTGGCTTATGCAATGCACCAGCAACATTTCAAAGGTGCATGTTGGCTATTTTCTCTGACTTAGATGAATCCATGATAGAGATATTTATGGATGACTTCTCAGTCTTTGGGGATTCTTTTACAAATTGCTTAGAGAACTTAGGACAAGTCCTAGCTAGGTGTGAGGAGACTAACCTAGTCCTTAATTGGAAAAAATGCCACTTTATGGTGAAAGAAGGAATAGTCCTAGGTCATAGAGTGTCTAGGGCAGGAGTAGAGGTCGATAGGGCCAAGATAGAAATAATAGAGAAGCTAGTGGAACCTCAGAATGTAAAAGCTATTAGAAGTTTCCTAGGACACGCAGGTTTCTATAGAAGGTTCATTAAGAACTTCTCCAAGATTTCTAAACCTTTGTGTGAGCTTCTAGAGCTGAATAAGCCATTTATCTTCTCAAAAGAATGTTTTTTAGCCTGGACAACCCTTAAGGAAGCATTAGTCAAAGCACCTATTATAGTAGGACCAAATTGGGATTTCCCATTTGAGATGTTATGTGATGCGAGTGACTATGCAGTAGGGGTTATGCTAGGACAAAAGATTGACAAACTAACACATCCTGTATACTATGCTAGTAAGACACTAAATGAGGCACAATGTAATTACACAACCACGGAGAAGGAAATACTAGCTGTAGTGTTTGCTTGTGAGAAGTTTAGGAATTACATTGTAGGCACTAAGACCATTGTGTACACTGATCACTCTGCCCTAAAATACCTTATGAGGAAGGCTGATGCTAAGCCTAGGTTAATTAGATGGGTATTGTTGCTGCAAGAGTTTGATCTAGACATTAGAGATAAGAAAGGATGCGAAAATGTAGTTGCGGATCATCTTTCTAGATTGCAGCATAATTGCGATAAAATTGCGGAAACCGCAATTTCTGATGCCTTTATCGATGAGAATGTCTTTGTGTTAGCACATCGTGATAACGATGAGGAACCTTGGTTTGCTGATATTGCTAACTTCCTTGCCTCGCAGGTACTACCAACTTTCAAGGGAGGACAAGAAAAGAAGAGGTTTCTACATGAAGCTAGGAAGTTCATCTGGGACGATCCTACACTTTACAAAACATGTGCAGACGGTTTGCTGAGGAAATGTGTGTCAGCTGCTGAAGCGAAGTCTGTGCTGCAGCACTGCCATACATCTCCCTATGGTGGACACTTTGGTGGCCAAAGAACAGCTGCAAAGGTTTTCCAGAGTGGCTACTATTGGCCTACGATCTTCAAAGATGCCCACGACCATGCACACAGCTGCAATGAATGCCAGAGAACAGGTAACCTTAGTCGGAAGGATGAGATGCCTCTCACTTACATCTTAGAGTTGGAGCTCTTTGATGTGTGGGGCATTGACTTCATGGGACCATTTCCCCCATCAGCAGGTAACCTCTATATACTTGTAGCTGTAGACTATGTATCTAAATGGGTAGAGGCCATAGCATGTCCAACAAATGATGCCAAGACAGTCATTAAGTTCTTTAATAGACATATCTTTACTAGGTTTGGTACACCTCGTGCTATAATTAGTGATGAAGGGACTCACTTTATTAATAAAGCTATGGAAAAAGTGTTGGCTAAGTACAGTGTTAGACATAGAGTAGCCACCCCTTATCATCCACATTCGAATGGACAAGCTGAAATATCAAATAGGGAGATTAAAAACATACTCGAAAAAGTGGTCAAACCCCATAGAAAAGATTGGTCGTTTAAGTTAGAGGATGCACTTTGGGCATATAGGACTGCATACAAGACACCCCTAGGTATGTCTCCTTATAGACTTGTGTATGGAAAAGCATGTCACTTACCATTCGAATTGGAAATCAAAGCATTTTGGGCCCTAAAAGAGTTGAATTATTGCGTGACCGATGCGGGAACATTGCGGTCTCTGCAATTACATGAGCTTGATGAGCTGAGACATATGTCCTATGAAAATGCCAAAATGTACAAGGAAAAAACTAAAATTTGGCATGATAGTAGACTTAGGATTAAGGACTTTAAGAAAGGCCAGCATGTCTTGTTATTTAACTCAAGGTTGAGATTATTTCCAATCAAACTTAAGTCCAGATGGTCAGGTCCTTTCGTTATAACTAATGTGTTTGTTCATGGGGCAATTGAGATTAGGAACCTGCAGCACGGGCAACCGTTCATGGTCAATGGTGCACGTTTGAAGCACTACTACGAGGAAGGAGATGTGAAGACACTCTCGGCCTTCCTCTTATCTGAAGTTTGAAAATAAAACCAAGAGAGGACGACTGATTACTGTGCTCGTCCATACGAGGCTATGCCTTAGTTTTTTTTGTTGTTGTTTTCAATTTCTTCGGTTGTTATTTTTGTATGTTTAGGTGTGATTTTTATTACGAATTTGATGTTAATTTTTTGTGTTTTAATAGGGGACCAAAAGAGGAAATGAAGGAGATGAATCAAGGGTAAAGAATCGGGAAAGAAATCGGGTCGAATCAAAGATTGAGTTGTGAGAATCTTGGGATTTAAATCAAGAAAATCTCCAACGGCCATTTAATTGCGGTGGATTTGCTGAAACCGCAACAGAAATAGCCGTTGGGATTCACTTGATTACAAATAGCCGTTAGAACAGCTGTGGCCCGTACGCTTCCTTCACTCGTTGGACTTCAAGAAATCTATCTTCTTCTTCCTCTGCAATTCCTATTTTCAGATCTCTCCGATTCGACAATGGTGCTTACACGGGCTGAGAGATCTGCTTCCAAGAAGAAGGCAACTGACGCAGAGGCAGCTGCGAGAGAAGCACTACTTGCCTTGGCAGATGCCGAAGCTGCGCGACCCGAACGACCTTCTAAGCTTCCTGTCCGCAAGAAGAAGTGGAAGGTGGTGACCGAAATCCCTTCTGGTCCATCTGAACAAGTAGGTACGCCCAAGAAGAGAAATTGGAAGATGGCAGTCGAAGACGCACCGATCAAGGAAAAGACTCCCACTGTGGAGAGTCAAGGGAGTGGCCGTCCATCCTACGAGACGGCCAGACAAAGCCCCGATCCATCTACATCTCCACAGAGCCCTGCACTATCTCCACCTACACAAAGCCCTGAGGCATCGCCATCTTCGCAGACACCAGAGCCTGACGCCCCGAGTAAAGAACATCAAGAATCAGGGCCGGGCGAAGAGACGGCTGAGGAAGATGAAGTCTTCTCTCCTTTGAGGGAAGTCAGCCCCGATAGCCCAGCAGAGGGGGGAGACACAATGGATGAGACGTTGGGGGACTGCCTCCAGCAGATCACCACCAGGGCACGGCTGAGGAAGAAAGCACCCAAGGTTGTAAAGGCCAAACGGCCGAAAGCTTCAAAAAGATCCAAGAAGAAGAAGGTCAGTAGTGAGCCTTCTTTGAAGAGGGTGAAGGTCGAGGCTGCTGATTCGGCCAAGGCACGGGATAAGGGGAAAGCCAAATTGTACCCCGAAGACGAACCTCAAGCTGTGAGGTATGTATCTTCAGATGCTTGTTGCGTGCTCAATGTGTTAAAATAAATAAGCAATAAGATAGAAAGAGCACTCAGAACATGCAAGCATACATGATCTTATAGCAAGTAGTAAGTATTTTTTCATTCGTTTTCCCACAGAGATTTATTATAAGCTATTCATGAAGTGTAAAGTTAAGAAAGAAAGGGTGGATTCGATGGTGTAGAATTGGTTTTAAATTGTCTATTTCCTACTGAATATGTAGAGGGTAGTAACATAAACAAGTGCAAGTTAAAGCTAAACTCAAACGAAAAGAAACGAGACTAATAAATGAAGACAAAGATGGCTAGACAGAATTGTAACTTTAAAAGAATTGCGGATACAGCAATTTTACCGCAATTGTAATAACAGCGAAAGTGTGTAAAATGATGAATTAAGGGCTACTCACGACTATCCTATAGGCTTTTTCTCACGATTCTCAAGCATTGGATCAACTCTCTATGCATCAAACTATCTCAATCTCATGTATCGTCCGATTCCATGCATTAGATTCTTCAGTTTACTCAGCTCAAAGTAAGGTCTTAAGCATCTTGTTAAAGCAGAAAGATATGGTTTGTACTAGGGAAACGCCTATTCCTAGGTCGTTTCCTGGTTACCTTGAAAGGCTAGCATGATGGTATGACTCTGAACTCTTACTCCTTCCAGAGGTTAGGAGTTCTTTGGACAAAATGGATGGCCAATCGAAATTGCCCGTGGGATGAAGCTTACATACAATCAATGCTTCGAAAGCTACCCTATATGCTTGATTCACGTTTTTTAGCCTATCGTGTTGTCATTAGCATGCCCCTAAGTGACTTAGTTACTCATGGATATAAGAAGAACAGAACTAAAGGATAAAATAAACATGCTTAGAAGGGAAATGTGCTTAAAACAGCAAGGGAAAACAGTAGAATGTAAAGGCGAGAGGCTGTGAAATACTGAACTTTATGTTTGATTAATTGATTGTTTGAATGAACATAAGAGATATTTAAAGTAAAGAACAGGAAGACAGAACACAACGAAATGAACTAAATTAGCCACAAGAACAGAAACAACAACAAGACAGAGTTGAAAAATGGAAATGAAGAACAGAAAGCAATAAAACAAGCTCGAAAGTCTCGTTGCAGCCGCCTCGAATGAAGGATGAGAAAGGTCAGCATTGCTTGGATGAATCCAATCGGGAGAGAAGAAGAATCTCCTCTCCTTCCTATCAGATTATCGATTCCAACAGCTGAGCTTCGCAAACCAGCAGACGGTAGAGGAAAACAGGAGAAAAGATGGACTGCGAGAAGACTTCTACGCTTTCGGATGATGCTTGAACCCTCGACTTTGACCCCTATTTATAGTAATCTGCAGGTGCATTTGGGCCAAGGAGAACCATCAATCTTCAACGTCGTACTTCAGAATGGATGGAGGAGAAAGAACGAATCCCTGAAATCACGGAAATTAACAGAAAAAGATCAGTCAACTTACGGTTTTCACTTGAAACATTGCGGTGACCGCAATGTTTCCGCAATGCTATCGCAATGCTTGTTTTTCATTCTTTTCCTTCGGTTTTCAACCCTTTTCTTTCCTATTGTACATAAGTCCTAATCTAGCTACCTTCTTCTAATTCTCATATTTAAGCATAGGTTTAGGCTAAATGCTATCAAAAACACCTAAAAGTGAACATCTTTCTAAGATAATTAAGTCCTAAAAAGGTCACTTTTGGAGACGTAACACACCCCCAAACTTAAGGTTTTGCTTGTCCCCGAGCAATCTAAGGACTTTCCTAGGCTGCTGTTTCTTCTTCTTCAACCACTTACTAACTCCCTTATATTCTTATCCCTAGCACTGCTGTCCTGTGACACACTTCTAAGCTTAAAACTACCCTCTTATCTAGCTTCTTCTGACTTTGCCTGCCTAACACTCCTTCTGTTTTCATTAACTCCCTACAACTGATCTATTTGCTTTTGTCATATCATGCCACTATCCCTGAGGTTTCAAATTCTGCCTAGCTTTACCTCAGACTCAGTACATGCTTCTAGCTTTATTTTAAATTGTCTAGGATTCCTTAAAGTCATGCCAGTCTTAGTATTAACGGTGACAGTAGTACTTTTAGAGAACAACCTAAGCCCTGGCATCACTACATTGGATATACACTCATCTCCCTAAACAACCCTACAAGCTACAACTTTGCTCTTAGCTAATTGAGGATCAGAGTTCTTCTTAAATAGGACATCTAAGCCACAAAGTTGCAACTCCTAGGTATACATTCTTCTTCCCTACTCTTTTCCTTTTTTTCTTTCTTAGGTGGAGTCTTTCCTTTGGTTGCCTTTTGATGCAATGCCACTTGTGGGTTACACACTTGGCACTGACTACTCAGCAACCTAAGAGAGACTCCCCTCTTTATTCTATTTTTCATTTTTTTTTTTTTTTTTTTTTTTTTTTTCAGTTCATTATTTTTGTCAAGGAGAAGAAGAATGCTTATGTTTTGAGGGAGAGAGGAATGTTCCTAGGCCTAGGGGGGCCTCGCCCAAACTTCAACTACTCATTGTCCCCAATGAGTGTCTGAGGTGGCACACCCCCAAACTTGTCCTAGAAGCATCTAGTTTAAGGTGAAACAAAGAGAATCTAAAAGCCCTAAGCATAGACAGAACATGCTAAAAGAAAATATCACAGCAGCAGAAAACTTGAAAAACAGACAGGCAAGGACTTACAACTATGCATGCTGAGCTATTTAGAGGTTAATTTAAACTATCAAAGGGTGTCCTATGACACTCATCCAGCATGCATTTAGATAAGCTATATAAGGTAGTCATGATAGCAGAAAAAGATAGAATTTAAACAGATCACAGCCTAGCTAAGCAGACAGTCCAAAACATGCTTTCAGTAATAAAAATTGCGGGTACCGCAATTATTTCGCAATCAAGTCAGGGCAGATATATCAATTACTAAGGCCCCTAAGCATGCTTTATCCAGTCGTTCAAGCTCAACAAAAAGAAAACTAAACTATCCTACCTAATCAGCTAACAGCAGGCTATACTAAGCAATTTAAAAACATAAAACTAAGCAACTAAAACAGATCAAAATTTGTACTAAAAACAGCATAATTCACATGGTCTATCAGAAAGAAGATTTTGTTTTTTTTTTCTAAGGGAACAGCAATACTCCCTTCAGTGCAATTCAAACCAGCACTCATATGTCTTCATCCTCATCAGGTTGTCGTGGTCGTGGAGGCACCCATGGAGTCAGGAGATTTGTGGGGAAGTCAGGGAAGATGCACCCAAGTTGGTCTGCAACCTCCTTGTCCCGTGCCTGCGCGTAAGTGGCCCATTGAGCCATCCTCCTCTACATATCCATCAGGCATGCCATGGATAGTGACTGATCAGCAGCCAGCCTATCCAGTTCGAACTCCATATTCCCCTTCCTCTTCAGCCTCAAGCTAGCAGGCAGCTCCAAGTGGCCTGTCTAAGCCATCTGCTGCTCCATTCGCTCAATAGGGACTCCTGCAAGCAAACATAGTTTGGTTATGGTGTTAGGGAAAAACAATGGTCCCTTACCTTTTTTGGCGCACTCAGCAATGGCGGCTGACATGATTTCACCCACGTTGACCGTGAGACCTCGCATGATGGCATAGACCAGCAGCGACCTGCTCTGGTTGAT
Source organism: Herpetospermum pedunculosum (assembly GCA_028017165.1). Taxonomy (NCBI): domain Eukaryota; kingdom Viridiplantae; phylum Streptophyta; class Magnoliopsida; order Cucurbitales; family Cucurbitaceae; genus Herpetospermum; species Herpetospermum pedunculosum. Next base: position 37,130,320 of record CM051527.1, read on the forward strand.
GGTCGTCTCATGGGTCACAGGGGACAGCTTCCTCCTTACAAAGGCAAACCATACAGCTGCCTTTGCTGTAAGGTTGGCACTCATGAGGGTGTGCCTCCCATTGCGTGATACAGTCCACGCTGCTTCAGGCTGGCCAATGGTTCGAATGGCCTCCTCCAGCACTGCCTCAATAGGCTCATCAACGATCCTCGCATAGTCAGTATGTCTTTGGCCCTTGAGGCCATAAGCTTCGTTGATGGCTTTTGCTGAGTAGTCCACCTCTACTCCCTAACCACAGAAAGCCCCTCCTCAGAGTTTCGCAGGTTGGCGTAGAAGTCGTATACCATACTCGTGTAAGCTGGATTGGGTGGCCTGCACAACTCTTCCCAGCTGTGATTTATAATTCCTGCGCGCAAGAACTGCGGCAGGTCAGCAGGTCTGTCGAGGAAGCCTTTCTCGTGCAGCAACTCCCTCTTCCTCAGCTCAACGCCTCTGGACTCAGCGTCAGAGGACACATACCTCACTGACTGAGGTTCGTCTTCAGGGTAACGCTTGGCTGTCCCTTTGTCTGCTGGCTTGGCTGACTCTGCAGCCTCAACTTTGAGTCTTTTGAGCGATGGCTCAGTGCTCTCTTTTTCTGACGAAGGCGCCTTCTTGGCCTTCTTCTTTTTCAGCTTCTTGGATCGCTTAGCCTTGATAATCTTGGCCTTCTTCTTCTTGAGCTTCGCCTCGATGGCGATCTGCTGAAGGCACGCCCCCAACGTCTCTTCCATGGAATCATCCCTCTGCACAGGACTCTCAGGATTGGATTCCCTCGCCGGAGAGAAAACCTCTTCTTCCTCACCTTCCCTACTGCCCTGCGTTGATTCTTGGTACTCCCCATATGGGAATTCAGGGTCAGGCCGTGGGGAAGGGTGCGACGGCGTGGTTGTTTGCTCTGCTGAAGGTGTCTGTGCAGAACTCAGTGGTGAAGACGGCTGCTCAAGGCTCTGCGCTGGCGGTGATGGAGAAGAGTTGTGCGCTGGTGGTGCAGGTGGCGAGACACTCCTCTTGGCTGAATCGTGGGACACACGATCAGTTTCTTGACTCTCCACAGAGGGAGTCTTTTCTTTGCTCGGTTCAGCAGCCACCGTTAAACTCCACCTACGCTTCTTGGGTGTGCCTGCTGGTTCAGAGGGTCCAGCAGGTATCTCAGAGACAACCTTCCACTTCTTCTTGCGAATCGGAAGCTTGGGTAAGCGTTCAGTTCGCGCAGCATCAGCCTCAGCCAAGGCCAGCAGTGCGTCTCTCGCAGCCGTTTCAGCGTCGTCAGCCCTCTTCTTGGCTGCAGATCTTTCAGCCCGTGTGAACACCATTATTGAGTCTTGGAGATTTGGAGAGAAGAATCAAAGATGAAGAGAATCGCAGTTTTCTTGGAATTCAGAGAGTGGGAGAATCGTACAGATCGAGCGGCTTCTAACGGATATAAAGGAAACGGATAAATCCCAACGGCTATATTTTGCGGATCCTGCAAATCAAGCGCAATTTGAGGGATTTTTTTCATCTAAATGTCAATCTTCGCTCGTCCGTATCTTTTATTTGGCTCAATCTTTTCTTGATTTTTAAAGCTGGAATTACTCTCCTTGATTCCCTCTTTCGATTCCCTACAAAAAGAAATAAAAACAACAACAAATTCGTAATTAAAATCATACAACAAAACACACAAACGATAACCGGAAAATCGCAAAAAAATAAACTAAGGCATGAGCCTTATGTCGACGAGCACAGCAATCACTCGTCCTCTCTCGTTTTCATTGTCACGCTTCAGTCAAGAGGAAGGCCGAGAGAGTCTTCACATCTCCTTCCTCATAGTAGTGCTTCAATCTTGCACCATTAACCATAAATGGTTGACCTTGCTGCAAGTTCTTTATCTCTATGGCACCATGAACAAACACATTAGTAATCACAAATGGACCTGACCACCTCGACTTAAGTTTCCCTGGAAATAGTTTCAACCGTGAGTTAAACAACAATACAAGCTGACCCTTCTTAAAGTCCTTAACTCTAAGTCTACTATCGTGCCAAATCTTGGTCTTTTCCTTATACATTTTGGCATTTTCATAAGACATTTGCCTAAACTCATCAAGCTCATGTAATTGCAAAGACCGCAACGTTCCCGCATCAGTCACGCAATAATTCAACTCCTTTAGTGCCCAAAATGCCTTAATTTCTAACTCAAATGGAAGATGACAAGCTTTACCATATACAAGCCTGTAAGGAGACATACCTAGAGGTGTCTTATATGCTGTCCTATATGCCCAAAGTGCATCCTCAAGCTTAAAGGACCAGTCTTTCCTTTTCGGTTTGACCACTTTTTCTAGGATGTTCTTAATCTCCCTATTCGAAATTTCAGCCTGTCCATTCGAGTGTGGATGATAGGGAGTGGCTATTCTATGTCTAATGTTATACTTAGCCAACACTCTCTCCATGGCCTTATTAATGAAATGTGTCCCCTCATCACTAATGACAGCCCGAGGTGTCCCAAACCTAGTAAAAATGTGCCTATGCAAGAATTTTATAACTGTTTTAGCATCATTAGTGGGACATGCTATGGCGTCTACCCACTTGGATACGTAGTCTACTGCCACCAAAATGTAAAGGTTACCTGAGGATGGAGGAAATGGCCCCATGAAGTCAATGCCCCATACATCAAAGAGCTCCAACTCTAAGATGTAGGTGAGAGGCATCTCATCCTTTCGACTGAGGTTACCTGTTCTTTGGCATTCATCACAGCTGTGGGCATAGTTGTGGGCATCATTGAAGATCGTTGGCCAATAGTAGCCACTCTGAAATACCTTTGCAGCTGTTCTTTGGCCACCAAAGTGTCCACCATAAGGAGCTGTGTGGCAGTGCTGCAGCACAGACTTCGCCTCAGCAGCTGAAACACACTTCCTTAGCAAGCCGTCAGCACATGTTCTGTAAAGTGTGGGGTCATCCCAGATGAATTTCCTTGCCTCATGAAGGAACCTCTTCTTCTCTTGTCCTCCCTTGAAAACTGGTAATACCTGTGATGCAAGGAAGTTAGCAATGTCAGCGAACCAAGGTTCCTCATCGTTATCACGATGAGTCAATACAAAGACATGTTCATCAATAAAAGCATCAGAAATTGCGGCCTCCGCAATTTTTTCGCAATTGTGCTGCAATCGAGAAAGGTGATCCGCAACCACATTTTCACATCCCTTCTTGTCTCGAATGTCCAGATCAAATTCCTGCAGCAATAACACCCACCTAATCAACCTAGGCTTAGCATCAGCCTTCCTCATGAGGTACTTTAAGGCAGAATGGTCAGTGTATACAATTGTCCTAGTGCCTACAATATAGTTTCTGAATTTCTCACAAGCGAACACTACAGCAAGCATCTCTTTCTCAGTAGTTGTATAATTACATTGAGCCTCATTCAAGGTCTTACTAGCATAGTATACAGGGTGTGTTAGCTTGTCAATCTTCTGTCCTAACATAACCCCTACAGCATAGTCACTAGCATCACATAACATCTCAAATGGGAGATCCCAATCTGGCCCTACTATAACAGGTGCTGTGACTAGTGCTTTCTTAAGGGTTTGCCAAGCTACTAAACACTCCTTAGAGAAGACGAATGGCCTATTTAGCTCTAGAAGCTCACACAGAGGCTTGGCTATCTTAGAAAAGTCCTTAATGAACCTTCTGTAGAAGCCAGCATGCCCTAAGAAACTTCTAATGGCCTTGACATTCTGAGGCTCTACCAACTTCTCTATGATTTCTATCTTAGCCCTGTCAACTTCTACACCTGCCCTTGACACTCTATGACCTAAGACAATCCCCTCATCTACCATGAAGTGACACTTCTCCCAATTAAGGACTAAGTTAGTCTCTTCACATCTAGTCAAGACTTGTCCTAAATTCTCTAGACAGTTTGTAAATGAATCCCCAAAGACTGAGAAATCATCCATGAATATCTCTATCATGGACTCATCCAAATCAGAGAAGATTGCCAACATGCACCTTTGGAAAGTTGTCGGTGCATTGCATAAGCCAAAAGGCATTCTGCGAAAGGCAAAAGTTCCAAAAGGGCAAGTGAAGGTAGTCTTCTCTTGATCCTTAGGGTCTATAGTGATCTGGTTATAACCTGAGTAACCGTCTAAGAAGCAGTAGTAGGCTCTACCAGCTATTATGTCTAACATTTGGTCAATAAATGGTAGAGGGAAATGGTCTTTTTTTGTCTCTTTATTTAGCTTCCTATAATCCATACATACTCTCCACCCTGTGACAGTCCTAGTTGGAATCAGTTCATTGTTCTCATTGACTACCACAGTCATCCCACCCTTTTTAGGTACACACTGTATAGGGCTCACCCACTGACTACTAGCTATGGGGAAGATCACACCAGCATCTAACCATTTAATTATTTCTTTCTTAACTACCTCTTTCATAGAGGGATTCAGCCTACGTTGATGATCTACTCTAGGTGTGTGCTCTTCCTCTAGTATAATCTTATGCATGCAATAAGAAGGGCTAATGCCTCTAATATCAGCAATAGTCCATGCAATAGCCTTCCTATGTTGCTTAAGTAGTAATATTAATTCAACCTCATGCTGTTCACTTAGCTTAGAAGAAATAATTACAGGCAGAGTTTTATTACTCCCTAAATATGCATACTTGAGGTGAGTGGGGATTGGCTTTAATTCTAATACAGGTGGATGCTCAATGGATGGCTTTAAAGGATTTAAGGATCTATCAGTTAGTTCTATATTCATACAAACATGCTGAGGGTTATTTACAGATATGTCCATTATCTCAGCTATGTTTAAGTCAGTTAATTCTAATCCTACATATTCATTGGCATGCTTGGTTAATAATACATGCTCCAATTGTTCTTCCATTAAAGAGTCTACAACGTCCATGCTAGCACAGGATTCAAGGTCAGAGGGGTACCTTAAAGCTTTATACACACTAAATTTCACCTCTTCATCATGAACCCTCATAGTAAGCTCACCTTTTTGGACGTCTATCAGTGCCCTACCTGTGGCAAGAAATGGTCTGCCTAACAGGATGGGGACCTCCTTGTCTGCTTCATAATAATCCAGGATAATGAAATCTGCAAGGAAAATAAATTTGTCAACTTTCACTAGAATATCCTCAATCTTACCTTCAGGGTATGCAATGGATCTGTCTGCTAGTTGTAAAGTGACAGTGGTTGGACGTGCTTCTCCTATTCCTAGCTGGCGGAATAGTGATAGGGGCATGAGGTTTATGCTGGCGCCCAGGTCACAAAGCGCTCTGCCCACGTGCTTGCCTCCAAGTTCTACAGGTAAGGTGAAGGAACCAGGATCCTTCTCCTTCTTGGGCAACTTGTTTTGGAGTATGGCACTGCACTCCTCAGTGAGGTTTACTGTTTCAAACTCACCAATTATTTTTTTGTTAGTGATAATATCTTTCAAAAACTTTACATAGGAAGGCATAGACTGTAAGACTTCTACAAAAGGAATGTTGACATGCACTTGCTTAAGAATTTCTAAGAATTTATTAAAATGCACTTCCTGTTCCTGCTTCTTCTTAAGCCTTCGAGGATATGGAGGCGGTGGCACAAATGCAGGCACGTCAGGGCGCCTTAGGATAGGTAGAGGCCTTGGAATTTCTTCTATCTCCTCAATGATTGGCTCTAGCCTGGCTCCTGATGTGCTAGTTGGTGGTGGACCTTGGTTTGGCAGAGACTCCAGTGGAGCACTAGACTCAGTGTTCTCTACTCTCTTTGGTGTGTCCTTTGTGTTGCTCACCAAGGGTCTACCACTTCTAAGTTCAATTGCTTGAACTTGTTCTTTACAATCTCTCCTTGGCACCTCGGTGTCAGCAGGGAGTCTACCTTGGGGCCTACTCTTGAGTTCATTGGCCAATTGGCCTATTTGGTTCTCTAGGCTCCTAAGAGTAGCTTGCTGGCTTTGAAGAGTAGCATCATTCTTAGCTATGTATTCCTTGAGTAAGTTTTCTACAGAAGATCCTACAGGTTGGTTGTATGGTTTTTGATACATTGATTGGTTATGTTGGGGAGTGAAACCAGGTGTTCCACTCGGTCTAGGTTGGTTAGGATTTTGGTTAGCATTTTGTTGGCCACCCCATGACAGGTTTGGGTGGTTCCTCCAACCAGGGTTGTAAGTATTGGAATAGGGGTTGTTCCTAGGCTGCTGCTGGCTTCCAATGTAGCAGACTGAGGCTGGATTCCCAGGGCAGTATTCATACAAGTGCCCTTCCCCACAGAATCCACATATGAGTGTCTCACCTTGACTTGGTTGGGTGCCCATTGACATGGCGGTAGCGGTGTTGACACTTGTTTGGAGATTGGTTTGAGCCATTTGCTTGACTAGGTTGGTCAGGGCATTTATTTGGCTGCTCATTGCACTTAGAGCATCCTTGTCTTGAGCTCTAGTTGGCTCAACTGGATCATCTGACCACCTACAGTGAGATGCTGAGATCTTCTCCAAGATCTCATAGGCCTCGTTGTAACTCTTGGACAACATGGAACCTCCAGCAGATGAGTTTAAGACTTGTCTAGTGTTGGGGTTGCATCCTTTGAAAAAGACCTCTATTTGGATACACCATGGGATGCCATGGTGTGGACATTTAAGAAGTAGATCTTTAAACCTTGTCCAAGCTTCGTGAAGAGATTCATTATCAGCTTGTTTGAATTTAACTATGTCATCACGAAAGGTAGAATTCCTATCAGGTGGGAAGTATTTGACTAGGAATTTTTCTGCTAAGTCTGTCCAATTAAGGACAGATCCAGAGGGTAATGAGTTTAACCACGTTTTGGCTTTGTCCCTCAAAGAGTAAGGGAAAAGGTATAGCCTCAAGGCTTCTTGGGAAACTCCAGGGATGAGGAATGTGTCACTGACTCCTAAGAAGTTCCTAAGATGGTTGTGGGGGTCGTCATTTTCCACTCCAAAGAATTGTCCCACAGTGGACAACATTTGGAACATCACTGGCTTTAACTCGAATGAGTTGGCAGTGATTTCAGGACGGATTATGCTGGGGTTCAGCTCCCCAGGCATAGGTACTAGGTACGAGAGTATGGCGCTATCCTTGTCATTCGCTATTTCGATGGGATTGCGAGTGACAGGCACCGGATTTGGAACTATTCCATTCATTTCTTCTTGAGACAATTGCGGAGGAATTGTGGTTCCCGCAATTACTTGAGGTATAGAGGGTTGGTTAAAGAGACGTTTCTTGGCTCTATTTCTGGCCCTAAGTAATCTCTCAGGCTCAGGATTGAACTCTAGATCACTACTTGAAGGCTCACTCATAAACTAACCCAATAGTACCTGAAAAAGAAATGAAGCTAGATTAGTTACAATAGACAATAAACTCGGTGTTTCAAACTTAACAAACTTCGTTTTCACTTAAATAAATCCCCGGCAGCGGCGCCAAAAACTTGTTGCGTGCTCAATGTGTTAAAATAAATAAGCAATAAGATAGAAAGAGCACTCAGAACATGCAAGCATACATGATCTTATAGCAAGTAGTAAGTATTTTTTCATTCGTTTTCCCACAGAGATTTATTATAAGCTATTCATGAAGTGTAAAGTTAAGAAAGAAAGGGTGGATTCGATGGTGTAGAATTGGTTTTAAATTGTCTATTTCCTACTGAATATGTAGAGGGTAGTAACATAAACAAGTGCAAGTTAAAGCTAAACTCAAACGAAAAGAAACGAGACTAATAAATGAAGACAAAGATGGCTAGACAGAATTGTAACTTTAAAAGAATTGCGGATACAGCAATTTTACCGCAATTGTAATAACAACGAAAGTGTGTAAAATGATGAATTAAGGGCTACTAACGACTATCCTATAGGCTTTTTCTCACGATTCTCAAGCATTGGATCAACTCTCTATGCATCAAACTATCTCAATCTCATGTATCGTCTGATTCCATGCATTAGATTCTTCAGTTTACTCAGCTCAAAGTAAGGTCTTAAGCATCTTGTTAAAGCAGAAAGATATGGTTTGTACTAGGGAAACGCATATTCCTAGGTCGTTTCCTGGTTACCTTGAAAGGCTAGCATGATGGTATGACTCTGAACTCTTACTCCTTCCAGAGGTTAGGAGTTCTTTGGACAAAATGGATGGCCAATCGAAATTGCCCGTGGGATGAAGCTTACATACAATCAATGCTTCGAAAGCTACCCTATATGCTTGATTCACGTTTTTTAGCCTATCGTGTTGTCATTAGCATGCCCCTAAGTGACTTAGATACTCATGGATATAAGGAGAACAGAACTAAAGGATAAAATAAACATGCTTAGAAGGGAAATGTGCTTAAAACAGCAAGGGAAAACAGTAGAATGTAAAGGCGAGAGGCTGTGAAATACTGAACTTTATGTTTGATTAATTGATTGTTTGAATGAACATAAGAGATATTTAAAGTAAAGAGCAGGAAGACAGAACACAACGAAATGAACTAAATTAGCCACAAGAACAGAAACAACAACAAGACAGAGTTGAAAAATGGAAATGAAGAACAGAAAGCAATAAAACAAGCTCGAAAGTCTCGTTGCAGCCGCCTCGAATGAAGGATGAGAAAGGTCAGCCTTGCTTGGATGAATCCAATCGAGAGAGAAGAAGAATCTCCTCTCCTTCCTATCAGATTATCGATTCCAACAGCTGAGCTTCGCAAACCAGCAGACGGTAGAGGAAAACAGGAGAAAAGATGGACTGCGAGAAGACTTCTACGCTTTCGGATGATGCTTGAACCCTCGACTTTGACCCCTATTTATAGTAATCTGCAGGTGCATTTGGGCCAAGGAGAACCATCAATCTTCAACGTCGTACTTCAGAATGGATGGAGGAGAAAGAACGAATCCCTGAAATCACGGAAATTAACAGGAAAAGATCAGTCAACTTACGGTTTTCACTTGAAACATTGCGGTGACCGCAATGTTTCCGCAATGCTATCGCAATGCTTGTTTTTCATTCTTTTCCTTCGGTTTTCAACCCTTTTCTTTCCTATTGTACATAAGTCCTAATCTAGCTACCTTCTTCTAATTCTCATATTTAAGCATAGGTTTAGGCTAAATGCTATCAAAAACACCTAAAAGTGAACATCTTTCTAAGATAATTAAGTCCTAAAAAGGTCACTTTTGGAGACGTAACAATGCTGAATCACGAGGCAGTGAGTTAAGGAAAAGAGACCTACTCCATGAGAAGGGGTTTCTTGACACATTGGCAGACCTGCCGCAATTCTTGCGCGCAGGGATCACCAACCACGGCTGGGAAGAGCGGTGCAGACCGCCCATCCCTGCCTATTCCAGCATGGTATAGGACTTCTATGCAAATCTGACGCACCCCGAGGATGGTCTGTCCATGGTAAGGGGAATTGAGGTGGATTTTACAGCCAAGGCTATTAATGAAGCCTATGGCCTCAAGGGGCAGAAACATACTGACTATGCAAGGATCATCGACGCTCCAACTGAGGCTGTCCTGGAAGAAGCATTGCGCATCATAGGCCAACCTGAGGCGGCTTTGACGATCTCACGCAATGGGAAGCATACTCTGATGAGTGCTACCCTCACGGCCAAGGCAGCTGTCTGGTTCTCCTTCGTGCGAAGGCGTCTGTCCCCAGTGACCCACGAAACCACCATAAATCAGGGAAGATCGCTACTGGTATATGCGATCATGAGGGGTCTCACTATCAATGTTGGTGACGTTATTGCAGCCTCCATCGCCGAGTGCGCGAAGAAAGGTAAAGGCCCTCTCTTCTTCCCAAACACCATTACTAAACTCTGTCTACGTGCAGGTGTACCCGTCGAGAGGAAGGAGAGGCAGCTGGCCTACACAGGGCATCTGGAGTTGCCCACAGCCTTGCGGATGCGAAGAAAAGGGAATATGGAGTTTGAGCTAGACGGCCTGGCTGCAGCTCAATCTCTCTCTATGGCCTGCCTGAAGGACCTTCAGAAGAAGATGGCGCAATGGGCTGAGTACGCTCAAGCGAGGGACAAAGATGTGGCAGATCAGTTGGGATGCATCTTCCCTGCCTTCCCCACGGATCTACTGAAGCCATGGACGCCCCCAAGAGCACGAAGGGACGATGATGAGGATGTTTGAGTGCCAGCCTGAAGGGCACTCGAGGGAGTATTTCTGTTCCCTCTTAAAGATAAAAAAAAATCAAACTGTTTTTCGTTAAACTGTGTGAATTCTGTTATTTTGAATCAATATTTGATCTGTTTTTAGTTCTTTCTTTTTGTTGTTTAGGGTAGTTTAGTATAGATAGATGGTATCTGATTAAGTAGGTTGTTTTAGTTTCCTTTTGGTATAGCTGTGATGACTGGATATAGCATGCAAAAGGGGCTGCTTACTGATATATATGCCCTGCGGGTTCATTGCGAAATTATTGCGGACTCCGCAATTTTTGTTAGTTATCGCATGCTTTTGACTGACTGATTAGCTAGGCTGGTTCTGTTTCAATTTTGTTCTTTTGCTGCTTTCTTGACTGCCATATATGACCTATCTGTAAGCATGCTGGATGAGTGTCTTAAGACACCTTTGATAGTTTGAATTAGCTCTCTTAAGTTGCTCACATGCATGTCTTTAAGTCCTTACCGTACTGTTTTACAAATTTCTGCTGCTGTGTTATTTGCTTTAAGAATGTTCTTTCTATGCCTAGGATTTTTGGATTCTCTTTGTTTTGCCCTAGACTAGATGCTTCTAGGACAAGTTTGGGGGTGTGCCACCTCAGACTCTCATTGGGGACAATGAGAGGTTTAAGTTTGGGGGAGGCCACCCTAGGCCTAGGAACATTCCTCTCTCCTTTTAAGCATAAGCATTCTTCTTCTCCTTTTGAAAAAAATGATGAACTGAAAAAAAAAAAATTAAAAAAAAAATGAAAATAGAATAAGGAGGGGTGTCTCTCTTGGAGTTGCTGAGTAATCAGTGCCATGTGTGTAACCCACAAGTGGCATTGCATCAAAAGGCAACCAAAGGAGAGGCTCCACCAAAGTAAGAAAGAAAAAGGAAAAACTAGGGAAGAAGAATGTATACCTAGGAGTTACAGCTTTGTGGCTTGGGTGTCCTGAATAAAAGAACTCTGATCCTCAATTAGCTAAGCACAAAGTTGTAGCTTGTAGGTTTGTTTAGGGAGATGAATGTATATCCAATGTAGTGATGCCAGGGTTTAGGTTGTTCTATGAATGTACTACTGTCACTGGTTTATACTAAGACTGGCATGACTCTAAGGAATCCTAGGTAGCTCAAAAGTAAAACATTAGAAGCATGTACTGAGTCTAGGGTAAAGCTAGGTAGAATTTGAAACCTTAGGGATAGTTGCACAATGAACTTAATGACAGAAGCAAATAGGTCAGTTGTGGGGAGTTTATGAAACAGTAGGATCATAATGCAGGAGAAGGCAGAAGAAGCAAAATAAGAAGTTAGTTTTAAGCTTAGAAGCGTGTCACAGGACAGCTTTGCCATAGATAGTGAACTTAGGGGAGTCAACAAGTAGTTAGAGAGGTTAACAGCAGCCTAGATAAAGTCCTTCGATTGCTCGAGGACGAGCAAAACCTTAATTTTGGGGGTGTGTTACGTCTCCAAAAGTGACTATTTTGGGACTTGTTTGCTATAGAAAGATGTACACTCTTAGGTGTTTTTGGTAGGATTTAGCTTAAACTCGTGCTTATATATGAGAATTAGAAGAATGAAGCTAAATTAGGACTTATATGCAAAAGGAAAGAAAAAGAACCAAAAACGAAGTTAAAGGATTGAAAATTGCACATTGCTGAAGCATTGCGGAAACATTGCTAAAACCGCAATGTTTTAAGTGAAATCCGTAAGTTGTCTAACAATTTTCTGTTTTGTTCCGATCTTTCAGGGATCCATTCTTTCTCCTGCAGCCACGTAGAAGTACGACGTTGAGAATGGATGGTTCTCCTTGGCCCAATCGTACCTGCAGAACACTATAAAAGGAGGTCAAGATGGAAGGTTGAAACACACTCGAACAACGTAGAACTCTCTTCTCAGCGCAGACTTTTCTCCTGTTTTTCTCATCCGGTTGTTGGATTAAAGGTCTCAGCTATTGGAGTCGATAATCTGAGAGGAAGAAGAGAAGTTTTGTCTTCTCTTCTGATTGGATTCATCCAAGCAAAGCTTGCCTTCTTTCCCTTTCAGCCGAGGCGTCTGCGACGAGGCGATCACGCACGGATTTACTGCTTTCTGCTTTAGCTTCCTATTTCCTTTGTTGTTTGTTGTCAGTTACCTTTCGTTAGCTACTCTACTTCACTTCGTTGCTTTCTGTTTTACTTTAGTGATTTAAGTCTGTCATTTGTTTACTTCAAACTTTAGTTAATCGAAGTATTATTTTCGTCAATTCACAAGTTCTTCATCTCGTCTACACACTGTCTTTAGCTTCTGTTTTGTCTTTAATATTCTACTTAGCATGTCGTCTCCATCTCTACTTCCCATTCCATCTTCATCCATGAGTAACTAAGTCACATAAGGGCATGCTAATGCCAAGTCTATAGGGTAGAAATACGTGAATCAAGCATGTACGATAGCTCTCGAATGCATTGAATGTATGTAAGCTTCATCCCACGGGCAATTTCGATTGGCCATCCATTTTGTCCATGGAACTCCTAACCTCTGGAAGGAGTAAGAGTTCAGAGTCGTACATTCATGCTAGCCTCTCAAGGTAGCCAGAAAACGACCTAGGAATAGGCGTTTTCCTAGTACAAATCACAACTTACTGTCATAACAAGATGCTTAAGACCTTACTTGGACATGAGTAAACTAAAGAATCTAATGCATGAAATCGGAAGATACATGAGAATGAGTTAGTTTGATGCATGGTGAGTTGATCTACTGCTTGAGAATTGTATGAAAAAGCCTATAGAGGAGTCGTTAGTAGCCCTTGTTTCCACACTTTACACACATTTCGCTGTTAGTAACATTGCTAAATAATTGATGTTTCCGCAATTCTTTTAGTTGAAATTTTGCCTTAGTCATTTTTCTCTTCATTTGTTATTCTCTTCTCTTTACATTCAAGTTTATTATCTACTTGCTCTTGTTTATGCTTCCATCCTTTACACATTCCTTAGTAATTAGGCACCTTAAAACCAAATCTACCTCATTTAATCCACCCATTCTCACTTAACAAAACACTTCGCTAGTAACTAAGAATAAATCTCTGTGGGAAATCGAATGAAAAAAATACTTATTACTTGCTACAAGATCATGTATGCTTGCATGTTCTGAGTGCTCTATCATTGCTTCTTTATTTTAAACATTGAGCACGCACCAATTGCCATACAACTCCTTATGGTGGACACTTTGGTGGTCAAAGGACGGCTGCAAAGGTGTTCCAAAGTGGCTACTTCTGGCCCACGATCTTCAAGGATGCACACGACTATGCACACAGCTGCAATGAGTGTCAACGTACAGGTAACCTTAGTAGAAAAGATGAGATGCCTCTCACCTATATCTTAGAGTTAGAACTCTTTGATGTATGGGGCATTGACTTCATGGGACCATTCCCTCCATCTGCTGGTAATCTTTACATTCTAGTAGCTGTAAATTATGTATCAAAAAGGGTAGAAGCAATCGCATGTCCTTTAAATGATGCCAAAACAGTTGTTATATTTCTAAATAGGCACATTTTCACAAGATTTGGTACACCACGTGCAATCATAAGTGATGAAGGAACGCACTTTATAAACAAAGCTATGGAAAAAGTACTAGCTAAATATAATGTTAGACATAGAGTAGCAACACCCTATCATCCACACTCAAATGGACAAGCTGAAATATCTAATAGAGAGATCAAGAGCATACTTGAGAAAGTTGTTAAACCTAATAGAAATGATTGGTCTTTTAAGTTAGATGATGCACTGTGGGCGTATAGGACTGCATATAAAACGCCATTAGGAATGTCTCCTTATAGGTTAGTGTATGGTAAAGCATGCCACTTACCCCTTGAATTAGAAATCAAAGCCTTTTGGGCCTTAAAAGAGTTGAATTATTGCGTAACCGATGCGGGAACATTGCGGTCTCTGCAATTACATGAGTTAGATGAACTAAGACATATGTCATATGAAAATGCTCAAATGTATAAAGAAAGAACTAAGATTTGGCATGATAATAGACTTAGGATTATGGACTTCAAAAAGGGCCAACATGTTTTATTATTCAACTCACGATTAAGATTATTTCCTGGCAAACTTAAGTCTCGGTGGTCAGGACCTTTTGTGATTCCTAATGTATTTGTCCATGGTGCAATTGAAATTCGAAATTTGAACCAAGGGCAGCCGTTCATGGTAAATGGTGCGAGATTGAAGCACTATTATGAGGAAGGAGATGTGAAGACACTCTCGGCCTTCCTCCTATCCGAAGCCTAAAAAGAAAATCAAGAGAAAATGAGCAAGGGCATTCAAGGAAAAATTGCTATGCTCAACCACAGAGGGCTATGGAATAGATCTTCGTATTTGTTTTTCTTTTAGCTTGTTTATCATATTGTTATTTCTAGTTTTAATTAAGTTGTTTTTATTTTTATTAGTGAGCGTGGTAATTGGAGATCTTAAACGGCAATGAAGGAGGTGAATCAAGAGGAGAAGATCAAGTGAAAGATCTTGCAGAATCGAAGATTTAGTTGATAAGATCTTGCAACAAATAAACCAAGGGAAAGAAAATCTCAACGGTTATATTTCAATGCTGAGAAATTGCGGAAAAATTGCGGAAAAATTGCGGAGTCCGCAATAGAAGAGGCGTTGAGAAAACGCCCGAGTATAAATAGAAGGCGTTGGGGATCATTTTCCTCTACGATTTCTTGAACCTTCGAAACTCCACATGCAAGAGCTCTCATTCCTCTGAAACATCCAAGCTCAGACCTCCAAGAAACAACAATGGTGTCCACGAGAGCCGAACGATCCATGCCCAAGAAAGCATCACCTGACGCGGAAGAGACAAGATTGGTAAGGGAGGCGTTGCTATCTTTGGCAAACGCCGAGGCTGCGAAACCCTCGAGGCCCCCAAAGCTTCCTTTGAGAAGGAAGTGGAAGGTGGCAACGACGGAAGCTGCTGATCCCTCTGATCCGACGAAACCTCCTAAGAAGAAGAAGTGGAAAGTAACAATGCCTGATTCATGCCCAAGAAAGCATGCCCAAGAAAGCATCACCTGACGCGGAAGAGACAAGATTGGTAAGGGAGGCGTTGCTATCTTTGGCAAACGCCGAGGCTGCGAAACCTTCGAGGCCCCCAAAGCTTCCTTTGAGAAGGAAGTGGAAGGTGGCAACGACGGAAGCTGCTGATCCCTCTGATCCGACGAAACCTCCTAAGAAGAAGAAGTGGAAAGTAACAATGCCTGATTCCCCGATCAGAGAGAAGAAGACCACGAGTGAGGAAAGCCTCAACAGTGGTCGGCCATCATTTGAGACAGCCATGCAGAGCCCTGAATCCCCTCAGCCTCAGTCGGAGTCTGAAATTCCTTCTGAAGAACAACAAGAATCGGTGCCGATTGATGATCCGACTGAGAGGAAGAAGTCGTTTCCCCCTTTAGGGATGTCAATCTTGACAGCCCTGAGGTGCAGGAAACCAGGGAATCGCTGAAGGAAGAAGAAGATTCACTGGATGAATGCATCCAGCAGATAGCCGCCAAGGCAAAGCTCAAGAAGAGAGCCCCTGTTATTGTGAAGGGCTAGCGGCCAAAAGCCTCGAAGAGGACTAAAAGGAAGAAGGTTGAAGCTGAACCTTCTATCAAGAAAATAAAAACCGAGGCTGTCGAAGCAGCCAAAGCGAAGGACAAGGGAAGAGGAAGATGTACAGAGAAGATGAGCCTCGAGCTGCGAGGTATTTCTCCAAAGAAGTAGAGGCCAAGGGCCTAGAATTGATGAAGAAAGAACTCCTCCACGAGAGAGGATTTCTTGATGCTCTTGCGGACCTGCCGCAATTCTTGCGCGCAGAGATTATGAATCATGGCTGGGAAGAGCTATGTAGGCCTCCAATGCCAGCCTACTCTGACATGGTGTATGACTTCTATGCCAACCTCACGCATCCCGAAATTTGTTCTTCAATGGTGAGAGGAGTAAAAGTTGATTTCTCAGCCAAAGCAATCAACGAAGCATATGCTCTCAAGGGGCATAAACACTCTGAATACGCAAGGATCATGGAATCACCCTCAGAGGCAGTCCTGGAGGAAGCTCTGAATACAATAGGGAAACCTGAGGCAGCGTGGGCAGTCTCAAGGAATGGGAGGCACACACTGATGAGTGCAGCCCTCAGGGACAAAGCAGCCATCTGGTTCTCCCTCATCCGCAGACGAATCTCCCCTGTCACACATGAGACAACCATCAATCAGGGGAGATCACTGCTGATCTACGCGATCATGAAGGGACTCACCATTGATGTGGGTGAAGTCATCGCAACCTCTGTCATCGAATGCTCCAAGAAAGGTAAGGGCCAACTCTTTTTCCCCAATACCATTACTAAACTTTGTTTGCGTGCAGGAGTGCCTGTGACGAAGGAGGAGAGGCAATTAGCCTATGCTGGCTACTTGGAGCTTCCCAGTATCCTGAGGATGAGAAGAAGGGGCAACATGGAGTTCGAGATGGATGGACTTACTGCTGCACAGTCCTTGTCCATGGCCTGCCTGATGGACTTACAACGAAAGTTAGCCCAATGGTCTGAATATTCGCAGGCAAGGGACCAAGAGCTAGCTGAGCACTTGCGATGCACGTTCCCTACCTTCCCTGCTGGATTGCTGAAACCTTGGGTACCTCCAAGCGAGAGGAGTGAAGAAGATAAGGTTGATTGAATGCCAGACTGACGGCATTCGAGGGAGTATTTCTGATCCCTCTCCAAAACAAGGAAAAAATCTGCTTTTCTGTGACCTGCTACCCCCCCTATAATCAATTGTTTGATCTGTTTTAAATTGTTAATTTGCTTGAGTAGAGTAGTTTAATTTAGTTTAATGTCGTATGATTAGGTAGCTTAGATAGTTTTGCTGTTTTCTGTAGTGTTTATGAATGAATATCGCATGCTAGGAGCCTTGATCACAGTTAAAATTGCTCTGTTGGAATAATTGCGAATTTTTTGCGGCTACCGCAATATTTTATTCATTTTAAGCATGTTGTTGGATGACTTTCTGATGGGCTGTCTTTTTTTAAATCTCTTTATTTTGCTGCATTGCTGAGGTCCATAGGTAGTCTGTCTATTGAGCATGCTGGATGAGTGTCAAGTACACCCTTGTTAGTTTACATTAGCTTCATATATTGCTGAGCATGTACCTCTGTGAGACCTTACCATGTTGTTTTTAGTGAAATTCTGCTGATGAGTTTATCTGAACTGGGAGGGTCATTCTATCCCTAGGAGTTTTAAGTTCTACCTGTTTTTTCCTTAGACTAGATGCTTTTAAGACAAGTTTGGGGGTGTGCCACCTCAGCTTCTCATTGGGGACAATGAGGAGATAAGTTTGGGGGAGACAACCTTTAGGCCTAGGAACACTCCTCTCTCCCTCTTGAAAAACATAAACATTCTTCTTCTTTGAAAAAAAAAATGAAAAAGAAAGAAAAAGAAAAGTAAATGGTAGTGTCTCTCTCTAAAGGATGCTGAGTAATTAGGGTCATTTGTGTAACCCATAAGTGACACTGCATCAAAAGGCAAACCAAAAGAAGACTCTACCAAAAGAGAAAAAGGGAAAGTAAAACCAAGGAAGAAGAATGTGTGCCAACAAGCTATGGCCTAAGTGCTTAGGTGTCCTGTGTAATTAAACTCTGATCCTTAGTTTGCTAAGCACAGGGCTGTAGCTTGAAGGTTTGTCAAGGGAGATGAGTGTCGATCCAACACAGTGATGCCAGGGCTTAGTTGTTCTATGGACTGTACTCTGATTCTCGTGTGTGCTAAGCCTGACATGACTTTAAGGATTCCTAGGTAGCTCAATAATAAATACATTAGAAGCATGTACTGAGTATGAGTTAAAACTAGGGAGAGTTTGAAAACTTAGGGATAACTGCACAATGAACCCAATGACATAGGCAGATAAACCATTTGTAGGAAGTTTGTAAAGACAAAAGGTTTTAAAGGCAAGAGAAACCAGAATAAGCAGAAAGTGAAGTTAGTTTGAACCTAGAAGAGTGTCACAGGACAGCGAAGCCTTTGATAGTAAGCCTAGGGAAGTCAACAAGTGAGTTAGGTAGAGTTTAAAAGACCAGAATTAGCACCGCAAATACTAAGCCTTTATATTGCTCGAGGACGAGCAATAACTCAAGTTTGAGGGTGTGTTACCTCTCTAAAAGTACATTATTTAGGGTCGTATTTACCTTAAAATCATGTAATCTCTTGAGTGTTTTTGTTAGAAGTTAGCTTAATGTGTGCTTAAATGTGAGAATTCGAGGAGTGAGGCTAAAATAGGACTTATTTGGAAAAGGAACGAAAAAAGATGAAAAAAGATGTAAAAAGAGTTAAAATGTACATTGCAGGAGAATTCCGGAAACATTGTTGAAACCGCAATGAACATTGCGGCCCTCGCAAGGAAATCGCAATGTCAAGTTGTTTTCTGCTGACCTTTTCCAGCCGTTAGTCGTCATTGTTGCGACTTTCCAGCCGCCTAAGCCTTCCCCTGTTGCCACGTGGATGATTGTTGTTCAGAATGGATGGTTCTCCGTGGCTGAAGGCACCTGCAAAAGCTATAAAAAGAGGCAAAGGATGAAGGGAAAAAACAGCTCAGAAGCGTGGAGTTCTCCGTTGCAAAGCGATCTGCATACGAATTTTCCTTCTCCCGTTTGTTGGAACGAAGAAATCAGCCCTTGGTGTCGATTGAATTCATCCCCAAGAACAGTTAATCTTCCCCTTCATCCGAGGCGTTTGCGACGAGGAGATCCATGCACTTTTTACAGCTTTCTTTACTGTTTTCTGTCTATTGTTCCCATTGCTACACTGTTCTGAAATCTTCTCTAATTCACTTAATTCTTACTGCTTTCGTATCATCGTACAATGTTCTTGAGAAATGTTCTGAACCTTAGTTTTGATAAGTAATACATTAGGCCTCTTAAGTTCTTCATTTTGTTATCTCTTGTTCAATCGCTTTTATTAAGTTCTTTTAAATCTTGTTTAATCATTCCATCTCCCTTAGATCTGCACAAACCATGAGTAACTAATCAAACAAAGGTCTGCTAACACTACAACAAATTCGGCCTACGATGACGGTTGTAATAATGAAAAACCCTACGAGGGCGGTTTTGGTAAAATGCGCCAATTTTTACGAAAAAAAACATATTTTTTCGGAAATTAAATATAGAATGACGGTCTAAAACAGCCATCGTTTGTCCCTTTTGATGGCGGTTTCAAACCATCATCGTAAGATAAGATTGTTTGAATAACTTATCAAAACGACGTCGTTTTGACTCCAGCCGTCATCAAAAGTGTTATTCAAAACGACGTCGTTTTGATTAGCCCTAAAATCTTTCACTTTAAATTTCTCTCCACAAAATCTTCATCTCTCTCACCGACGTTTCACTTTAAATTTCTCTCCACAAAATCTTCATCTCTCTCACCGACGTCGCGCCTCCTCTATATTGCCTCGTCCATCGTACGGACGTTGTTCACCGTGGGTCTTTTTCGCCACCGCCGGATGAAGAAAATCAACTCCGGCCAATTCTTGTATGGTTATTCTCACTCAAGTTCTTGTATATAATCTCTCATGTATTCTCACCTTCGATAATGGGGTTTTCTTCTCTTTATTTTGTTAGAGTATGTTATTTAAAGGAGAGAGAAGTCTAAATGAGTAGTCGAAGCTCTTACCACCAACTTATTTTGGATTTTAAGTTTCCTTCTACAAACTCATTTCTCCAAATGAATATCAAATGTCTTATTTAATTTAATTTTAATTTGACATCTGTTTGGTTTTTTATTTTTTCAGATGTGAGAAGATCTGATTCGGAAGGCCAAAAATGGAGGCTTAAACGTGGTTGAAATCTTTGTTTTCTGGAATATCCATGAGCCTTCTCCCGGAATTGTAAGTAAATTCAATAATAATTCGACTTTTTAACCTCTTTATCATTGTTATTATTGATTTCCATGATTTTTCATTATTGATTTCAATACAATTTTGAGAAGAGATGTGATTTGGTGAGGTACGTTAAGAAGATAAAGAAAGCAGGCATCTTTCTATGATATATATCAATAATATTGTTTTTTATAAAAAAAAACTTATATGATATAAATAGTAGTTTACAGTGTCAAAGAAACAAATACTTTAATTGAAAGAAGTTTTCAAATGAATTGTCATCACTTTGTGTCTGTTTTTATTTGTTTTGGTAATTGTGTGGAGAAATATATGTTTCTATAGCATTTGAAGAGTTTATTGACATTTTATTTTTATGGCATACTGGTAGGTGAGTTAAAAGAGGTGTCTCTTTCCATGTTATTTGTGAGGTGGTCTCCAGTCTTTTCGATTGTTTTTTTTTTTTTATTGTTACTGTCATGCCTTTTTTATTGATTTGTTAAATGATTTCTCACTGTCTAGTTCTCACCATAATAGTTGGTCAATCATTTTCCTCTTCATTGTTACTCTATAATCCTCTCTTGAAGAAAAGAAGGAAACACTCCTTAAGTTATAACAAAAAAAAGATTGTTTCTTCAAAATAGTTGAAACTCATATTTGTTATTTTTAGTTGCATATATATAGGAGTGGCTTGTGTAAAATGTATTTTTGACTTGTGAGATTAAAACTTTGTTATAGGAAATGGAAGTAGTTGAGAAATCTAATAGAATAGACTTTTGTGGGGATGGTTTCTACTTGTCTATTAGTGTCATTGCACAATCAGTTTTCTGCCATTTATTTAGATTTTTGTAGGGATGGTTGTAGTTGCAGGGCTCCTTTTATGGAAAAATAATTGGTTTCAAAATAGATAGGATTGAGAAACCTCCTTAATGTATACCATATATTATGAAAAGAATGAGAGGGTTGTGTATAGAAATAACTGGGAATCTCTTGTGTAATTCTTTCACTAACAAAATGGAAAAATATTTTTTATTGAAGCCCTTTTCGTATAGTTAGTTGGCTGACTCCTTTTGTAAGATAGTCTTTTTGTATGCCCTTTGTATTACTTTTTGTATTATAGGAAAAACAATGAGAGAAATGAGTGAGGTAGCTTCATTTTCCATCAAAAGATGTCAAGATATTTCTAACAGTAGTTGTTACCCCAATTAAATTTATATTTATATTTTGCTTTTAAGGTTGAAACTCAATTGCATTGTAGCTTTATTTCTATATTTGGCTTCAGGGGGTTTAGAAACAATTAGGAAGTATATTTTTCATGTCTTTATCCCCTGCATGTCTTTCAATTTGTTTCAGGCCACTAATGAAAATCTTCCCCCAAATGTTATAAAGCAACTTGCTAAAGAGTTGAAGAGCCTCCCTCCTGAAAGCTTAAAAGTAGGTGTTAACGACGATGACGTTTCAACAATATACGGTGATATTGAAGGCCTTGGCATGCTATTTTATCACTCTATCACTGAAGTTTGTCGTTTTGAGTCTTTGACATGGAGTTTATTTTTCTTACTGAATTATGATTGTTGTCCTTGCAGTTGGAACTCCCTATGAGAATGGCCTCTTCCGCATGAAGTTGATATTGTCTCTGAGTTCTTCTTGTGGATAAGATTTATCTGAGGATCTAATCTATTAAATTTCTGCTTTCATGCTAAGAAAAAAAATTATTCATTGCCCCATGTCTTTTATTCTTGTCCCTGGATTGCCTCAACGGCATATTATATCTCTATAACTTTCTTTTATTTCTTTATAAGTTACTTCCTTTAAGGTCTTTCACCCAAATATTGCAACCAATGTGGAAATTTGTGTCAACACTTTGAAGAATGATGAAGAATGATTGGAATTCAAGCCTTGGACTATCACATGTCCTAATTGTAAATTCTCTCTCAAATTTGTGTCTATTATTATCATATTTCTTGGCTGATATCCTTAATTGGCTGGAGAGAACAGTTTTAGAAATCCCTTAATATATTGATTTCCGTTTTAGATGTTTTGTTTCAAAATCTCTCTATGATAATATAGGTGTTATGTGGAACAGGTTGTTAGATGTATACTCATTAAACCATTTCCAGAATTAGCTTTGAAGAACAATCTCCCAAGATGCTGGTTGAAAATTATTGCATATGCGTGAAAAGTTTTTTTTTTTTTTTTGTGTTTTTATGATATAGGAGCTTCGTAAGGATGATTTCGGTCTTGTTCAATCTTAATACAACTCATCCTTGATAAAGTAAGTTAAGTTTTGATAACAGTTGTTGTTATGTTCATAAGTTTTGATAAATTTAATTGTTCATTCTAGTTTGATGAGTAATATTTATGTCCATGATAAGTTTAGTTCATTACGAGGTTGTTATTATATGCATGTTTGACCAATTTCCAATATTCTTATTTATTTATATATTTTGTATAGTGTCCTCGCCAAGAAGGTAGCGTGTAATGTGAGTACTATGTGCTGAAGTTTATGAGAGAGATTTTTGCATAATTTGCGGACTCCTTTGAAGTCCCTTGTATGTAATGCATATTTACTATTATATTTTGAAATATACATTATATTTTTTTCATTTAATCATAATATTTATCTTTTTTTTTCATGTAGTTTAATAGTAAGAAGTCATTTACATGAGAAGAACTCGACCTAGTACGAACGGAATTGGCAAATCATATTCCAAGCATCGCATTTGGGTAAACTAGTGTAGTTTGTAGCTTTTGTAACAATTTTGGATGTAAATATGAAATATGGGATTCTTGTTTTTACTTTGTACTTTCTATTTAGACTCTTTTCAAGAAGAATGAAAGCTTTTGTAGCAATTTTGGATGTAAATATGAAATATTTTGTTGTTTTGAATGAAATGACCAGAATTCTAGTTTTATTCCAACTTAGTTTCATTGTTTTGAATGAAATGACCAGAATACATACAACATTGTATTTATTGAATTAGAAGAATTTCAGTTATGCAACGTTATTGAAACAAAACAGTAATATATTGTTTGCATTGGGTAATGCCCAAAAATGACATGTTTTGCCCGTCATTAAAACAACTTACAAAGACCGTTTTTCCCCGTCATTAAACATACTTACAATGACGGTTTATAACTGCCCTCTTATCCCTACAATGGCGGTTTTAAACCGCCCTCTTAACCATACAATGGCGGTTTTGAACTTACAAACCGCCATCGTAGGGATAAGATGGCGGTTATAAACCGCCATTGTAGGGTTAAAAGGGCGGTTTTTAACCGCCATTATAGGGATAAGATGGCGGTTACATTTAATGGCGGTTTTAAACCGTCATTAAAAGATAACCGCCATCATACCCCTAAGATGGCACCACCTTAGATGGCGGTTGTAAAACTGCCATCATATGCCTACGATGGCAGTTTCCCATCGTAGGCCTAATTTGTTGTAGTGTAAAGATGAATCTATAGGTTAGAAATACGAGAGTTCAGCATGTAGGATTGCTCGATTGCATTGAATGTATGTATGCTTCATCTCATGGGCAATTTCGACCGGCCATCCATTTTGTCTAAAGAACTCCTAACCTCCGGAAGGAGTAAGAGTTCAGAGTCATCCATTCATGCTAGCCTTTTATGGTAACCAGAAAATGACCTAGGAATAGGCGTTCTCCTAGCACGATTGTTAGCTTGCTTATATAAATAGGTGTTTATGTCTTACTTGGATATGAGTGAATTAAAGATCTAATGCATGTAATCGAGAGATGCATGAGACTAAGCTAAATCGATGCATGATAAGTTAATCTACTGCTGAATGATCGTAGTTAAGTGCCTATAGAGGAGTCTTAAGTCGACCTTGTTGCTTTATCTTACCCTTAAATCGTTGCTAATTTAATTGCTAGATTATTGCGAGAACCGCAATAAAATAGTTATGTTTTTGCCTTAGCATTTTTTCTAGTCTTTTACTCTTGCAATTTTATTGCTAGAACATTGCGAGATCCGCAATTCTTTCTTCTCCACAATATAGCTTATACTCTTTACTTGCTTTCCATTTATGATTGCATCCTTCTTGCTTCTTTATTATTTTGGTACATCAACCCCAAATCTACCCAAATTAAGTTACCGTATCTAATTTAGCACCTCAACTCGTTAGTAACTAAACTCAATCTCTGTGGGAAAACGAATTAAAAAATACTTATCACTTGCTGCAGACCATGTATGCTTGTATGATCTGAGTGCTCTTCGCATTACATTTTATTTACACAACTGAGCACGCAACACTATCCTAGCCCAAGTAAACTCTAAAAAATCGCATGCAATACTACATCTCGTTTTTCCCCTACTTCTAACAACAAAGAACAGTCTATAGCTTTTTCACATTAGAGAGAGTAACAAATCAAGAGGCCTAATTTTTTTTTTCTTTTTTTCTTTTCTTTTGAGTACTTTGTACTTTTCTTTTGACTCTTTGAACCATATTTTTTCTTTTTTCTTCTCCAAGAGAGACTATGTTGTCAAGATTGCTTTCGTTCCAGCTTACCCGCAGTTCCACTGCACAACATATCTAACTACCAGCAAGCTTCACAAATCTAGAACTAATGCTCACTTCTCAATGCGCATTTAAGAAGGAGGAGCATCTCAGGAGGTTTTATTAACATGCTTTGTTTTTTTTATTTAGTTAGGCTAATAGCTTTGTTTTAACTCGATAAACCTATTAAACTCACTTATGCTTGAAGCTTTCCTTAGGGGTGCCTTACGGGGTGACAACAAGAATTCATGCTACAAAAGGTAAATCTAAGCCTACAAAGTCCAGAACAGGTTGCTAAGTGCTCGATAGATGCAAGGGAGTAACAAATTATTTTTTAATTTTTTTGAAATGAAGCTCAATCAGTGAAAACAATCTCATGTTCATCTAGATATGCAAATACGAAGATTTTAAAAGCATTTCCTAGATCGTCATCATTCAACAGCATGCAACCACAGGCCAAAGCATCTCAAATTTAAAATCTACACATGCTCGATAACTGCACATAAAGTCCACGGACACTCCACCCCCAACCTTAGAAAATGCATTGTTCTCAATGCATAAACCGCCAGATAAAGCGATAAACGAGCAAAATGAAGGAAACACGAAGACTTCCCTGATCTTTACAAGGTTGGTGGAGGATGAACCGCGATCTTCTTCCAATTAAAGGATCTCAATCACGAACATTCCTCTTATTCTCCTAACAAGCAAACAAAAGCAAAACAGACAAAACTTAAACAACTAAACTACTAAAGCAATAAAATAAAAATAATAGAAAAACAGTTCAAGACTCGGGTGCCTCCGAGAAGCGCAGAATTTTTAAAGTCGGTTGCTCGACTGTATTCTCCCAATCAAATCAACCGTTGTCCATTAATGCGGGAGATTCACCTTTCGTTCTCCCACTCTTCTCGGACCTATCATCAATCAAACAAAAAAAAAATTATTTTGTGCCTCTTGTACAAAGACATTATCACAATTAGACAAAAAACAAACATTACCAACATCATCATTCAAATATATATTCAACAGACACAACATATTTCAAAGCATACATTGAAAACTCATTCAATATTCCATCAAATTCCACTGATAGAACACCCCTATCCACATCTATTTTGACATTTGTGGTCATCATAAATGGGTGGCCTAGCAAAATGGAAGAGGAAACATGAGATGACCTTTCATTCATATCAAGAACATAGAAATCTGCAGGAAACAACATGTCATTAACTCTCACAAGAATATCTTTAGCTTTCCCGAAAGGATGAATGTAAGATCTATCGGCTAATTGCACTACAACACTAGTCTTATGCATTTCACTTAATTCAAGTTCTTTAAACAGAGCATAAGACATGACATTAATAGATGCACCGAGATCTAACATGAAATTTTTTATCATTCTATTCCCTATTGTGCAAGAAAGAGTGAACATACCTGGATCCTCACACTTGATCGGTAAAGTACCTGGAAAAATAGCTTAAACATTCTCTTTTTTCTTCTTTTCATCAATCATCTTTGATTTCCTCTTGCCACTGCACCAACTCTTCAAGAATTTTACATATTTAGGAATCTGTTTGACAGCTTCCAGAAGAGGGATATTCACCGTCACCTTTTGGAAAGTCTTCAAGACTTCCTCATCATCATTTGCCTCCTTAGGCTTCACAAGCCTACTCGGTAAGGGTGCTAGGGGAACATCCTCTAGTACTTGCAAGGGCATTTCTTCATTCAACTTTTTTCTCTTCTCTGATTCAACATTCGAGGGAATTACCTTCCTGCTTCTCAAATTAATCAAACTCACATTTTCGCATGAGTTGATAGTCGTCTAGGAGAGATGTTTCCCCGAACTCTTACTTTCCAACTTACTGATCGACACGGTCATTTGTGTCAGCTACTTGCTCAGATTTAGCAGCTCTGCTTTGTGGGTATTAAGCTCATCGCGAGCATTTTTTTGGAATTGGCCTGTCGTGTTCACAATGGTTCTTACCATCTCTTCCATAGAATTTCCTGAAGTGGAGGGTTGAGCATGGATGGGATTCTGCGGTCTCTCGAAAGACTGACCTTGATAACGTTGTCCTTCCCAGTTCCCATAACTCAAATTTGGGTGATCTCTCCACCCAAGGTTATATGTATTCGAATATGGGTCATACTTCCTCGGATGGGAGGCATAACCTCCAATGGCATTAACTTCTTCCAAATCTCGAATACCTACTCCTACAAATTTCTTCAGCAAATTATTCGTCTCTGCCACTTGGGCTTTTATGTCATTGACTTCACTTGTCTGGTTAATCTGATGATGCTGACCTGCTCCTCCTCTGACACCAAACTGTTGAGAGTTCCCTGCCATGTTGGATATCAATTGCTTAGCCTCTGCGGGATTCTTGTCAATCAACGTTCCACCGCTAGCTGCATCAATCATTTGTCGGTCATGAGGAGTCATACCCTCATAGAAATAATGTAGGAGTAGTTGGTCGGCAATCTGATGGTGTGGAAAACTTGCGCACAGCCTACTGAACCTCTCCCAGTATTCATGCAATGATTCACAAACATCTTAGGTAATCCCATAAATTATTTTCCTCAATGTCGTCGCGAGGGAAGCCGAAAAATATTTCTTTAAAAAGAGCCTCTTCATCTCATTCCAGGTTGTAATCGAGCCTGATGGTAAGTAGTATAACCAATCCTTAGCTTCATCCTTCAGAGTGAAGGGAAAAGCTCTTTGATTGAGTTGTTCTTCAGTTACTCCTGGGGGCTTCATCCCCGAGCAGACACAGTGAAACTCCATCAAGTGTTTATTTGCATTTTCACCTGCATTACAATGAAAAGAAGGTAATTGATGAATCAAACCGGATTTCAATTCAAAATTACCAGCTACAACTGGATATGTAATGCAGAGCGGCTGCTGGTTCAGATCTGGCACTGCCCGCTGCTTCAATGTCCTCGACGCTTCCTCGTGCGCCATCTCTTCTCTCCCAGAAGGACCGAGTCCTTCCTCTTCAAACAATTTTAGACTTTCTCGTCATTCTCTTCTCAGTCTCCGTTCTTCTCTTTCTATCTCTGGAATATATTGCAAACCATTAACTTCAGAAGAACGGGTCATACAACACAAAGAAATCTAAAAGTAAACAGAATAAAAAAAGTTTCAAAACAAACTAAACAATCAAAACCAATCAAAAATTGATTTTTAGTTGCTCCCCAGCAACGACGCCAATTTTGGTAGAGCACTTTATGGTGTTCCCCAATTTCAAGTTGTCGAGACTTACCAAAATAAAATTTGTAATACCGATTACACTGGGGTAACTTGTAGCTAGTGGTAACCAGGTCGATCCACAAAGAGTTATCATATAAAAATCAAAGATTGATTGAATTTAACTGTTTAATCAAAGTAACAAAACAAGGGGGATTTTTGGTCATGCATTTGAGAAAATAAACTAATAGAGAAATTAATCAAGAGTACGAGCGTGCTGGATTTGGGGAATTTCGGATTTGCGAAATAATGTAATTCATATCATTGAGAATCTATAAACTTAATCAGAACCAATTCGAGCGCACAAACAGTTACCCGGAAACCGCTGACTGTAACCGACCCAAGAAATTAGCTAGAGGTGTCAATTTCAACTAAACGTGCAATTAATTTACCTAAGGTGATCAGTCCTAGATTAATTAAAAACAGTAACGGGTGCATTGTGACGGATGTTCGACTTGGGAACCCAAAGGCGATTTTCCGATTTATCTACTTCTTCAAGGTTACCTAACAAAGACTAAGATAGCATGCTTATGTACTACCTACGACTTCACCGAACCCTCGTTACTTAGGCGATTAGGAGAGGCAATTGCATCACTAATCTAATTAACAATAGGACATGCAAGCAATCAAGGGTGTGAAGCTATTATGCAAGCACATTCATAAGATAAGCATTGAAGAAGAAGATGCATCAAAATAAATTTAGACCAAGATAGAAATTTAAAGAACAAGTCTCAAATCCTTACAAAATTCACAAATCCCTAAATTAATCCAAAAATCCTACACTTTACCTTAGTCTTCCAAGGTCATGGAATGAATCCAAGCTCCCATGGAGACCATTTGGTTCATACAACAAGAAAAGGTAGAAGAATGAGCTCCAAACCGAGCTCTAATGGTGGAAAAATTCAGAAAAATGGATGATAGTTTCTTGCCTAGAATCGGAGAAGATGACTTAAATAGTCGTCGTAGCGTCGAGACGCTACAGACGGAAATCTTCAACACGCACCTCTTCAGAGCGTCGAGACGTTAAGGCCAGCGTCGAGCAGCGTCTCGACGCTGAAGCTTGATGCTTGCTCTCAGGTTTTTTATTCAAATTTCATTTGGAGAGCGTCTCGACGTCGTTGGGCAGCATCTCGACGCTAGACTAAAATGCAACATTTGTCCTTTGCTCCTCTTCTTTGCCCGATGCAATCCCGAGACCTTAAGATGACCTTCTTAGCTTCGAAAAGAGTCTTTTGAACTCTATGAGCTCTTCACCGTGAAACATATATAAGAGATGCAAATTAACATTATTAAGCACGGTTTTTAGCTACAATTAAGGATTAAAACATAACTCTAAATTATAGCTATCACTGGGCAATCAATTGCACGAAATTGCCAGAATGAGGGGTGGTTATGTTTGTGGTTTGGTCGACCCTCTGATTCTTCGGGTTCGGCTGACTCCTTCGAGGGTCAGTCCCTCTCTTTCGACTGGCTTGATTGGTTGATCAACTCTTTCATACCTTCTTTGGCCCTTGGGTTCTAGTCCATTCAACCTTTAAATCATACCGTACTACAAATTTGGGATCTAATGACAAATAAAATTTGTCATCAATGCATTCGATGACAATTTTTTTAGTCGTTATAATCGATGTCATCTTTACTCTATAGATGACAGAAATCGTTATAATTGATTTTTTATTGACATTTTTTTTTGTCTTCATAATATGATTAATGACAATTATTCATAGTCAAGAGACGTTATTTTATGACACTTAAACATTGTCACTAAAAAACTCACGCATATCATATTTGTTGTCAACTTATTCATATTAAGGACAGTAAAGTTTGTCAACGCAATGTCAATAATGACATATATTCAGAGTATTAATTGGTTGAAGACGAAAATTGTTTTGTGTTAACAAATTTAATTGAATGACAGGATTTTTTTCTCAAAAAATATGTTTTATTAATTTTTTAGTGTCGTAAATTTGAATATATTGATATTTCTAATTGTCATTATTTTTAAATTTCATGACCTTGATTACCTTTATTTCTCTTAATGATGGTTCACCAAAGCCATAAAACTAACGGATGAACATACTTGCGAATACACATGTAACCAAAATAAAGCACTCCAAGTTTGACAAAAAACGTAATATGATTGAAATAAGAAGTTGTATATATCATTTAAATATCATTCACTTTTACACAATGTTCATCATTTGTTGCAATATTGACATTAAAACATTGCATAACATGATGAAATGTATATATCTAACCCAACCAAAAGACTTATCATTTGTTGCAATTTGACTTTTAGCTTCAGTAAATATCTTGATTTCGCTTTGTAGCTCATATTCAAGAAGACACAAATACTATTTTAGAAATAATCTCAATACTTATTATATCGCAAAACAATGAGCAACCGTTACGAAGAAAAGTACAAAGTGAGCAACCGTTACGAAGGAAATGCAATAAAGTGTGTATAAGTCATTTTGAACATCAATGCAACTTTAAACAACTGCTTAAAGTGAACCTAAGATAACCAAGTAGCCAACCAAATGCCTAAAAAATGTCTAAATGTCATTTTCAATCTCAAATCAAGTTAAGAACTCCCTAAAGTCAACCTAAGAGTACAAAGTAAGATGGAAATGCAACAAAGTGTGTATAAGTCATTTTTAACATGAATGCAACTTCAAACAAGTTCCCAAAATGAACCTAAAAGAACCAAGTAGCCAACAAAATGCATAAAAAGTGTCTAAATGTCATTTTCAATCTCAAACCAAGTTAAGAAGTGCCTAAAGTAAACCTAAGAGTACAACGTAGGAAGGAAATGCAGCTTCAAACAAGTTCCCAAAGTGAACCTAAAAGAAGCCAAGTGGCAACAAAATGCCTAAAATTTAAGTGTCTAAATGTCATTTTCAATCTCAAACCAAGTTAAGAAGTGCCCAAAGTGAACCTAAGAGTACAAAGTATAACAAAACGAAAAGTGGCTACCATAACTGCAGGATAGCCATTAAGAAGTGTCTAAATGTACAAAATACCAAAGATATGCAATAAACTTTATATAGAGGATAACAAAATCAAAAGTGACTACCATAACTGCAAGATAGTCATTAAGAAGTGTCTAAATGTATAAAGTACCAAAGACATGCAATAAACTTCAATGTTAAATCAAGAAATTTAATCTCTATTCTAAGTTGCATGACATACCTCTTTGACACCGAAGATATTTTCAATTCAAAGTTCGTTCATAAGTGCACATAAATATCATTGACATACAAGTGATCCCTAATAACTGCAACCTCCCTAGATATATGATTCCCACATTTTAAACATGGACAACGAATCAAATGGAACCATTGGCATGATGTAAACCAAATTCAATAAATGTTTCAACTCCTAACTCATACTCTTTAGACAATTTGTTTCTCATCATCCATTATTTGTGTATTGTACAATTTTGAAAACCTTAATATTTAATAATTTTTCGTAAATAAACCTGATAAAAAAAGCATATCAACAAATTGAACTTCTTATGGCCACAAATATATGTTTGAACAAATTAAAATGGATTTAATAATCATGTGTTTTCGTGATTGACTTCACTCGCCTTTTGGAATCTACTTTTATCTTCCCAGGTATAGGTCGGAAGATTCTTATTATAAATCCATATTTAGCAACTACAAAAGATGTGAAGAACAATAACTACCATGTGTAGCAATATGAAGAAAGTTTATAATGAAGATGAACTTCCACATGTTCAGATATAATTTCCATAATATTATGGTATTTGTCAAATACATTATTGTGAATTGCAACAAAAAAAAATAGTAATAAAAAAAAACACACATAACTTTTTGAAGTTTGATAAAAAAATGGTGCAATTTGTACTTGAAGTTGTCATTGATGCATAGGAAATGATCGGGCACATAAGAAGAAATAAAAATAAAAATAATGTAGGCAAGAGAATTAGTATTTAAGCTTAACAAAACTTAAGAACATAACTAAATATACTAATCGTAACAAAGCTTATAAACATAACAACTAATATTATCTTGACATCCAAGCAAATTTGCGTAATTAAAATGCTCACATGACACTTCAAAAATGTTTTGGAGGGAAATCTGATACGATATATAAGTGAGACATTAAGACAAATAGTTGAGAGGCATAAATACTTACATGCTAATATCCAATATACTTGTATACTAAATTTTTATTTGTGACTACTAACCTCATCACAGAATCAAGACTAGAGTGCATGATAGAAGTTTTGTTAATTCTTACATTCCAATGGCCTATAAATCAACTTACTAAATTAATTGCACTCATACATATGACTAGAAAAATATAAGTTCATTCTCAAATCGGACACATCTTATTTGATTTTCATAATTGCTACTTGTCACTTAATCACCTGGTATCTTAATTATGATTTATGGATACAATATACTAAGGGTATATTATCTATGATTTATAGATATTGATGGAGCGTATAACGCAGCGAAAGCGATTTTGGATCGTTGATACTCTAATTTCATCAATTTAACAAACTAGAAACATGCTCAAACAACGGAAATAAGAAATTAGAATTGCATACCCTTGTAGTTCCGATTTCTTCAAGATCTTCCGCTCGTTCCTCGTCACGAACTCTTCGGTCCTCTTCTCACGAACGCTTCGAGCCTCTTCTCACAAACGCCTCGAGGACCACCTTCGGTAGTCTCGCTATCCTTGGCGCCGAGCAACGGAGATATGGGACTCCATTAAAAGAGAAAACGAAAAAGAAGATGAGAAGAAAGGAAAAAAAAACTTCTGAGCTGAGTGGCATCTCCGAATCTCATAACAACAAAAACTCAAAAATGAGTTTTGCAATATGTATACCCCATTTCCAACTCATTCCCTTTTTTATTTAACCAAGTATATATATATATATATATATATATATATATTATTATTTTAAATAAAAATAATTCTGAATTAATTTTAAATAATAATAAATATTTTATTTATTAAACATTTTAATAAATAAAATATATATTTTATTTATTAATTAATTAAACTTTTTAATTAATTAATATTATTTCAATTCAATATCAAATATTAATTAAATAATATGGCTAAACCTAATTTTCCGAAAACCGACTTTTTGCACATGAATCTTATTCATAGTTTTAGACCATTCTCATATTTAAATCATATTTAAATATGTCCATCATTCTTCCAAAAATTGAACTTGAACAATTCAAATTCTTTTTCTTTTTCTTTTCTCTTATATTGGTGCACGACGTTATCCGAGCTAGCCAGGAGAACCTAAAGAACCTACAGATCATGAGCTCCAATGATACGAGATTATCCAGTCAAAACTCTTTTAACCGAACTAATCAACATTCGTTAACCCCCAGAGACTCCACTATAGTCTGAGGGCTGCACTCTCCTCACTGTAGATATATTATGTCCTCTTGATATAACCATCATGGGCGAGTCGATCCTTCACAGGTTGTTCGTAATCACAGTCGGGTCATTTATACCGTTCAACCCCTGCAATACTTCTTGTTCCTTAAGTACCACTGACACCTCTAATGAACATTTAATTTGTGGTCCAACCAACAGATTAGGTCCCTCTCTTGCCAAGGAGAGGGTGGATGCCCATTGTTCAAGCCCTAGAGTCAGCTATTAAGGGAAAACCTATCTATTAACTTTGAAGAGCAGGTTAGAAGTGAATTCCATCTTGTTGTACTATGTCCCCAACCACCTATTCGAGTTTTTCCACAAGATGGTAGGCTTATTTCGTCGGCGATCTGGCCACTCTCACTCGTGCAAGTCAAAGGATACTCTCGAATAAATAGGAGTTCATAGCGAACTCAGGATTAAGATGGAGTTACCTAGGCCATCATATGAAAAGAAAAGTCGGTCTCTTCAGTAAACGGTGTTATAAAGAGAGAGCGACTTGATTTCGCGGTTCAGTCTTATGCAAACTCTTTGCACAGGACGCCCTCGCTTCTCACATCTCCATGTGAAACGATTCGGATCACATCGATTTGTACTATACAAAGCGAGCTGCATCCAATAGTGTTACCATGATAAGGTACCCAGCCTTATCCATATACTATAGACCGTTTTGACTATCTATTTGAGCTTGATCCACAATCATGTTGATAGCACTAAAAAAGTGCTAATATTTAGCTCCATCAGGGTAATTATTTGTGCTTAATTGATGTATTTTGTATCATTTAATCGCTAAGGGGTAAATCGGGCATTTGCGTTAATTAAGAGCTTAAAAGAGTATTTTAGTATATTTTATTAATTAGTTGTTTTGAGTAATTATACTACATTAATTAAATAATCTAATGTTATCTCAAAACTAATTAGTGGCTTAATGGTGTTGGCCTCTCTTAGGAAATGGAGAAGCCAAGGTTTAAATCCTGGTAGAGGCATAAATTTCATTTTATTTGTAAAAAGGTCATCGCCCGGCCTAGAATTGCTTTTTTAGCGTTTTAAACCCTAAAATCCGCCGACTATTCATCAAAAAGAGAGAAAATTCGATATTTTTTTTTAGCCTCGGGTTTGGTGAGTTTTTCACTAATTTCCACAATTTTGGAGCAACTTTTGATCGATTTTCAACACGTTTGGCTAAGGTAAGTGCTCTAATTTGAGTTTAGGGATTATCTTGATGCTTAGTGAGGGTTTGATTAAATTTCTAGCTTAGAATTGCATGATTTCTTGCATTCTCTACCTTGGTATATATCTCAATAGCATGTGTAGCCTAATTAGGATTGACAACCTAGTTCCTATGCATGTTTTACCGTTACAGATTAGGACGTATAATTGCCTCAATCGCCAAGTAACAAGGGTCTAAGCGTGGCTAATTAATTCGAGCATAAGTGACAGTTGAGGGTATGAATTAATTATTGTTTTCACGATTGTTTTCACGATAGACTTAAGGTAAAGGAAAAAATCGAATTAGTCTTAGGACTAACGTCGCGATGCTACCCGTTACTGTTCTTTAATCAATTTAGGCTTGATCAACTTGAATTAATTAAAGAACATGTTTAATTAGAATTTACTCCTCTAATTAAATCATTGGGATGTTTGTTACGGTCGCGTGCATGAGATATAATGGCTAAGCATGATTAGAATCCCTATGATCTAAGCGCATCAAGAAAATCCCTATCCCTCGAATTAGGAGCACATGTTACATTTATTTTTCCGTTCTTCATTTTTCGCTATTTAATTTTCCGTTAGTTTAATTTTCTGCTTAGTTTAGTTTTCCTTTAACCTCCCCACTTTTTATCGCTTTATTTTATTGTTTTAATTAAAAAGACAAATAGAAATTAATTAAGAGAGAATAATTTAGGTTTCTTGCGGATCGACTCGTTACTACTAGCTACAAGTTAGCTTAGTAGTTTCGGTATTATAAATATTGTTTTGGCGGGATTCGACACCCCGAAGCGTGAACGTACAAAAAGTTCACTACCACATGTCATACATGAAGCTCAAGTACTCATGAATCGCCATGGGTGTTGGTCATTGGTATAGGTTATTCTAAACACGTTTCACTTTATTTGAGTAAACTCTTTTACTAAATAAAACTTAATAACTCTTTATTACAAAATAGAGTATTTACAAACACAACAGTTTACAAACCACGAGTTTTAGAACATAAAACCTAACAAACTCCCACTTGGACTAAAACGTCTGTCGTGTACATGTTGGCCGAGAAAACAAAATATCTCATATCTCATGTTTTCTCCCACTGTCCTACTTAACAACTCGGAGACCTAAACTCTTTAGGTGTCTCTCAAACACTTTAGCCGTGAGAGACTTAGTAAACACATCAGCATGAAGTGTTGTGAGGTTTTCCATGTGACCATCACATCTCCTTAGAGAACTATCCAAGAGTTCAACTTATAAACCTTTTTGCTACTTCTGAAGATGCAAGAAATTTAGCTATTACCGAGGAATTAGAAATACAACTCTTCTATTTTATTCCTCCTTAGCATTGAGAAAAAACTCTAGCCGCGAAAATCTAACAGCTCCCACTGCACAACACATATCGGGTCATGTATCTAAGAAGGCATACATCTGACCTTCAATATGTGAATGCACATGGATGCGTCTCATATCCTCAACGCTTGAGGTGTCTTAGGAAACCATTTCCATAGGCCATCGAATATTGACAACATTTTGTCAATACAAGATTTTTAGAGACAGCACTAGCGATTGTTCTTACGATTCAGATCAACCTGAATCCTTAGAACATACTAAGCCATTTCCAAATCAACTATTTCGAATTGGATCACTAGTTTATGCTTATCAGAGAAGTGAATCCTACATCATTCTCAATGACTAGGATAAGAACTATGGAAATTTATTATGAAAGCAGCAACATTGATTAAACACTTGTCATCCAAGTTTTATCAATGTAATGTTCAAAGCCACAAGATTTTATCACAATATCAAAACTTATAATTCAGAATTTAGACGCTTGATCCAATTCATAAATGGATTGAATAAGCATGCAAACAATTTGCTCTTAATCCTGACAAATGAATCTACCTGGTTGAGACTTATAGATACTCTGATCAAGATAACTAGTCTTGACATCCATTTACCTTATCCTATCACATAGAGTAGGGCATTGGATACGAGTATTCTATTTAACTATCACCTGACAACAAGAGATGAAGAAATACACAATTAACCCATTCCCTTTGGGACAGTCTCTTTTTCCAGAAACCCTTAGAGGTTTTCACTTCATAGGCTAGGTCTCTTTACCTCTCGAAGATTCATGGCTTTGAGCCACTGGTCCTTGTCTATGTACAAGCTGTTATCATCAAGTATGATAACTAGAGTCATACGATAAGCCAATACAATGGACCAAGTTATCCCATAATCCTCCCACTGCATCGAGACTTTCTCAACACTTTATAAGAACCAGTTGTATTAACAACCCTTGTTAATTTAAAAATAGCTTCCAATAATCTTTAAGCAATATGTCTTAACACACTAGTTGTTTTCGAGTTTAATAGAACACAAAGAGTATAAATCTTTTGTCAAATGAACAGTTCATTATCAAAACAAAAGATATCATATACGTGTGTTTAGTTCAAACAAGAAATATAGACAATAATTACATCATATGAATATATCTCTATACAACAACTACATAAAGCTCCCACTCGTTCAGTTGCGAAGACGTCTTCATAAGTCATCTTCGTTGAGAAACCGGCTATCAGGAACTAACTTCCTAAAAAGAAAAACAAACATGATTAGTGGTTCCTGAATCAAAATTCCAGGTATGACACTCATAATCCACTAAACATGTTTGGACAATAAATCACATTTACATTGTCATTCTTTCTGAGCTTGTTTCTCAGCAAGCTACTTGGGGAAGTTGCGCTTCCAATGCCCATCTTCACCACAAAAGAAACACTTTCATTTCTCTGAAGATTTTAGCTTGTGAACAGTAGGGGTTTTGTCCTGCTTCTGTTCTTCTTCTGAATAATCTTATTACTCATAGAAGCACCTTCAGACTTACTCCCTAACCCCGACCCCTTTTGGAACTTCTTAGAAGTGACAACGTTTTCCTCCTTCTCTTTTCCTTTTGAGGTGTCCAAGGACTGGTAAATCTGAAGTTCATTTAGAAGAGATGTCGAGTTTTATTCTATCTTATTCATTACCATGTTGGTTCTGGAATGTAGGAAACTCTTCTGAAGAGATTCCAAGATAAAACACACTTGACCATTCTCGTCGATGGTAGCACCATTTACTTCCGCCACATTAAAGTTAACCATCATGTTAAGGACATGTTCCCTAACAGAGGTACCCTCTACCATGCGACAGTTGTAAATATACTTGAGGGCTTCATATCGATGAGATGGGGACGGTTGTCCAAACATGCCTTGCAATGAAGACATGATATACTTCGCCGAAACCATAACCTCGTGCTTCTTGGACAGAACATCATATATGCTGGCCAAGATATAGACTCGGGTTTTATCGTTAGCCCTAATCCAACCATCGTATGCTTCACGAACCGTTCATGTAGCATTCGAACAAGGAGGTGGAGGACAATCCTCCGTTAAGACAAATCTAAGGTCGTCTAAAACCAGAATCGTATTCAGGTTTGACTTCCATGTCCCATAGTTTTCGCCAGTCAATTTGTCGTGCGCTAATAGTTGAATAAATGAACTCGACATGCTGAAAAAAAATGTAAAACTATTAGTGAAACGGTTTTAACATACTTAAATCAATTAAAAGATTTAACATTAAATAAAGGACCCAAACTCTTTATTTACTAGCAACGATACTTTAGTAAGTCAGAATGGTCGCTACCTTGGGGCAGTCGAGCACTCCTTCACTAAACCAAGACATTCTTGACTAAATGCTAATACCAAAATAACCCTTATTCCTATAGCATCTTAGTTATCGTTTTTGGTTAAGATTTACTAACTCCTTAGCAAATCCCGTAAGTGTGACCCTCCATTTTTAGAACGCACAGGACGACCCCAACGGCGCAACCTTAGGGAATGTCAGTGTTAGGAATGACCCTATGTTTCTTTATCCATAAATGGTGACTGAGATGTCCCGACCCTCCTTAATGGATCGGTGCCCTTAGGGCAGCCTGCAGACGGAACATGGGAATCTCACGGTTCAATCCAATAGAGGAGACCGCAGGACGTACTGACGTACTTCCTTCTCCCACTTACTATAAATACTTTATTCATTCACCTTTCTATTGAAAGTTACAAACACTGCCCTTCTGGGGAATGCCCTATTGATATTACACGGCCAAGCAAAATTCTCCCGGTGTGAACTTCAGGGAGAGCGTAACAGGAGAGGGATATATCATATATTCCTTCTCAACACATCTACTAAGTATTTTAGACGGTTTAGGGTAAATTACTTCAGGCTTTATCCGGCTAAGTAAATAAAACCTTAAAGTATAGGTAAACGTTTTACCTAAGATGTCTAGGTTATAAACACTTTATTAACCTCACACCTCTCACGCATGCTCATAAAGTCGGTTTAACTTTACTCAAGTACCGGATCATCCTCAGGTAGGAGGTGTTCCGTAAACCGTCAGCTTAAATACCGCCAACCTCCAACAGGATTTCACTGGGTGAGTTTCTCATAACCTTAATATTTACGAGATATCGACCTATTCGTCTAATGAAAAAGATCGAATCATTTAACCTTAAATGAACATGCTCTTTGTATTTGTTATAGATTTTAAAAGTCTAAGTCAATTTTACAACGCTTGCAAAAACTAGACTTTCTACAACAACTTCTACATGCTTCTCAAACATGCATCACTAAGGCATGACAACTTGAATATTTAACTTCATAATAAATATAACACTTATATCGATTATGCTCTTAAACATACAACTCCTAATTCATAACCAATATAACACTTATATTGAATCTCATGAATTAAGCATGCATCCGATACATTATAACACTTATAACATACAATATGCAACTAAATGTAGGGCAACCTATGTTGTACGTTTAATTTCATAATTAATATAACACTTATATCAATTATTTTATTAAACAAACAACATCTAATTTATAAATTAATATAACTCTTATATCAATACTCATGAATTCCTAAATATGCATACGTTATATTATAACACTTATAACATATTTTCAATGCATGGAGCATGCTTCCTACGATGAGATTTTAAATCTATATGACATACGTTATGCCCATACAAACATGGATTTAATTAAAACATACATACGCAATGCATAATTAATTAAACACACTAAAGTGGACTAGTTTTGGCATCAAACAAGCAATAACTATTTTATTACAAGCGATGTCTTGAGCGGACTTCGAACTCTTCGTACCGCCTTGGACAAGCTTGGTCCCCCAAACACTTCGGTCAATTTCTCTTCGAGTTTGAACTTGCACCGAACAATTCGGCCAGCTCAAAACTCGAGCTTTTTTCACAAAGAAACCTATATGGACTCTAATGACTCTAAAAGAATACAGACTCTTCAGCACACATTAAAGCCCATACATTCTCGGGCAAATACAAATAATGAAATTAAAAAAGAAACGATGTCAAAGCCGATATACACTTTAAACGCCCATTCAGAAACAATTTCTAAAATAAAATACCAACCAGCTTAAATTGATGAAAATTGAGTTGATCAAAATACGCTCTGATACCAATTGATGGAGCGTATAACGCAGCGGAAGCGATTTTGGATCGTTGATACTCTAATTTTATCAATTTGACAAACTAGAAACATGCTCAAACAACGGAAATAATAAATTAGAATTTAGAATTACATACCCTTGTATTCTAATTTCTTCAATATCCGTCGTTCATTCCTCGTCACGAACTCTTCGGTCCTCTTCTCACGAACGCTTCGAGCCTCTTCTCATGAATGCCTCGAGGACCACCTCTGGTAGTCCCGCTATCCTCGGCGCCGAGCAACGGAGTTGTGGGACTCCGTTAAAATAGAAAATGAAAAAGAAGAAGAGAAGAAAGGAAAAAAAAAAGGCTTCTGAGATGAGGGGCATCTCCGAATCTCAAAACAACAAAAACTCAAAAATGATTTTTGCAATATGTATACCCCATTTCCCACTCATTCCCTTTTTTTATTTAACCTTATATATATATATATAATTTTTTTTATTATTATTATTTTAAATAAAATTAATTCTTAATTAATTTTAAATAAAAATAAATATTTTATTTATTAACTATTTTAATAAATAAAAAAATATAAATTTTATTAATTAATTAATATTATTTAATTCAATATCAAATATTAATTAAATAATATGGCTAAACCCGGTTTTTCGAAAACGACTTTTTGCACATGAATCTTATTCATAGTTTTAGACCATTTCCATATTTAAATCATATTTAAATATGTCCATCATTCTTCCATAAAATGAATTTGAATAATTCAATTTCTTTTTCTTTTTCATTTCTCTTATATTGTTGCACAACGTTATCCGAGCTAGCCAGGAGAACTTAAAGGACCTACAGATCATGAGCTCCAACGATACGAGATTATCCGGTCAAAACTCTTTTAACCGAACTAATCAACATTCTTTAACCCTCAAAGACTCCACTATAGTCTTAGGGATGCACTCTCCCCACTGTAG
Source organism: Herpetospermum pedunculosum (assembly GCA_028017165.1). Lineage (NCBI taxonomy): Eukaryota > Viridiplantae > Streptophyta > Magnoliopsida > Cucurbitales > Cucurbitaceae > Herpetospermum > Herpetospermum pedunculosum. The sequence goes on from CM051527.1 coordinate 37,171,160, forward strand.
ATATATTATGTCCTCTTGATATAACCATCATGGGCGAGTCGATCATTCACAGGTTGTTTGTAATCACAGTCGAGTCATTTATATCGTTTAACCCCTACTTTACTTCTTGTTCCTTAAGTACCACTGACACCTCTAATGAACAATTAATCTTTGGTCCAACCAAGAGATCAGGTCCCTCTCTTACCAAGGAGAGGGTGGGCGCCCATTGTTCAAGCCCTGGAGTCAGCTATTAAGGGAACAACTTATCTACTAACCCTGAAGATCAGGTTGGGAGTGAATTTCATCTTGTTGTACTATGTCCTCAGCCACCTATTTGAGTTTATCCCCAAGATGGTAGACTTATTGAGTCGGCGATCTGGCCACTCTCACCCGTGCAAGTCAAAGGATACTCTCGAATAAATAGGAGTTCATAGCGAGCTCAGGATTAAGATCGAGTTACCTAGGCCATCATATGAGAAAAAAAGTCGGTCTCTTCAGTAAACGGTGTTATAAAGAGAGAGCGACTTGATTTCGTGGTTCAGTCTTATGCAAACTCTTTGCACAGGTCGCCCTCGCTTCTCACATCTCCATGTGAAACGATTCGGATGACATCGTTTTGTACTATACAAAGCTAGCCGCATCCAATAGTGTTACCAGGATAAGGTACCCAACCTTATCCATATACTATAGACCGTTTTGACTATCTACTCGAGCCTGATCCACAATCATGTCATACATGAAGCTCAAGTACTCATGAATCATCATGGGTGTTGGTAATTGGTATAGGTTATTCTAAACACGTTTCACTTTATTCCAGTAAACTCTTTTACTGAATAAAACTTAATAACTCTTTATTACTCAATAGAGTATTTACAAACACAAAGTTTACAAACCACGAGTTTTAGGACATAAAACCCAACATATACAATATATTATTATACGGAACACAAATATTACCATTAATAATCAAAACTTCTTAACATAAATTTGAAATATAATTAAAAGTAAATATATAACTGAAAATATGAACAAAAGGGAAAAATAAGAGCTTTAAAACTAACAAGAAGTATTCTTTGGGTTTTTGTACAGATGGCCCACCCATCGGGGGGCGTGAGGTTGTTTTACCTGTTTTTTTAACACTTATGTTTTTTGACCTTCTGCTCTCGTCAGCAACTCCCTGATCACGATTGCTAGCCATCTCACGCCGTATACAAAGACGATTTTGTCCTTATCCATTTCCACCCACTTCTTGTGGCCAGTTTGGACCAGCAGATTGTCGCGATTTTTGACCCTCTGCTTGACACGATTTTTGACCCACCGCTTGTCGCGATTTCACACCATCTGCTTGTCTCGAGTTTGGACTGTGTGCTTGGCACGATTTTCTACCCTCTCCTTATTGATAACTCCATTTTGGAGCTAAATATCATTCCATAACTCTAGCTAAAAGTCGTGCTTAAACGTTTAATTTATCTTGTTTTATAGGTGATTTGCGGCAAAGAGCTGGTGGTGTCCATTGGACGTGTTTCATGGCTTAGGAAGCTGTTTTAGAGCTCTGAGATTGCATAGAGAAAAGGAAAATTTAAACCATGAAGATTTGGAGAAAATTGCCATGCAAAGGCAATTTCCAGCCCCCAAACCCGAGAGCTAGCGTCGAGATGCTGCTCAGCACTGCCCGGCGTCGAGAGGCTCCGAAGAGGCGCGCGCGCTGGAGATTTTTGGGTCAACGTCGAGACATCATATTGGGCATTCTGAATGTTGATTACTTTAGGGTTGTCGGGTAATCAATTAGCATTTTGCATGTTTAATTGAACGTTCGTTATGAAGCACTAGTGACTGCTTGGGTTATTTTAGGACTGATCAATCTAATTTAATTAGCGAGCATTGTATAATTACGATTGTAAAATTCTGATTAATTTGTATGAGGTCGGTTGCTTTAGGGTTGCCGGGCAACCGTTCATGTGCATACTTTATCCATCGCCATGCCATAGAATTAAATGATAAATGTTGCAATACTTAGCAAGTCCCGAAACTCTCAAATCCATCACTTTATAATCTCAATTACATTTTTCCGTTAGTATCTTTTTAGACCAATCTTGCATGATAAAAACCCCTAGTTTTGTGACAAACAACCGATCAATTTATTTAAACTTCGAACAATTAATTTCATCTTACGCTCTCTCTGTGGTTCGACCCTGTTACCGCTAGCTGCAAAGCTAAGAGCTACAGGTTATAAATTTCATTTTTGGCAAGCTTCGAAAACTTGAGAAATTAGTAGGATATTCCAAAATCCACTTATAAAAAAATGGCGCCGTTGCCGGGGAACCATTTAGTTTCTCTTAGTTAAATTTTATTTGTTTAAAACCCCAAAAATATTTTCTCTTTTGTTGTGTCTTCTTGTTTTAGTATGACAGATGTTCGTTTAGAAGAGTGGGTGATATCGTCGAGGAGTGAAGCTGAAGAAACTGCTCTTGATCACGAGAGGGAATGTACTGAGTTTGAGAGTCAAATGGATGCAAACATTTCTCGTGAAGATGAGGGGTTTTCAAGGACGTTGCTGGCAATAAAAACAACTTGGGACACAAATGTATAAGCTGCACTCCGAGGTTTGGTGGACGTTTATTAGAGAAATGCAGGCAAGAGCAAAATGTTGTGTTTGCTCGGTTGGGGGTCATACTTCCTACACATGTCCTGAGTCGCCACAATCGGGTTTTCTTGAAGCCTACCCCGCCCAAGAGCTTCCTGAGCTAGAAAGACAATTTCCTCTGCCCTATATTCTTGGTGTTGAAGAAATGAGAGAGCAAATTGGTCGTATGCTCGAAGTATTGCACCCAGATCGTAAGGAAGAACTCGAGAATATTTTTCCATGTGAGGATGAGATTAGTGAGATTAAGGAAGAGGCCGAGCCTAGTCCCGAGGAGAAGATTCAGGTGATAGAGTTTGAGGCTGACGAGTCTCTATCTATTTTATTTCCTGCAAATTCCTCTATTGATGCATGTTCTCTTCCTATTTCTCCTAAGTCTGTTGAGTCTTTTATTTCCGTTGAGTCTGTCGAGTCTTACTTTGTTTTTTTTCAGTCTGTTGAGTCTTTATTTTTCCCATATATTAAAAAAATAAAAAAATTAACTATGTCCGGCTGCCTGCAAAAGTCGAAGAGCTTGTTTCTCTTAGCAGGTTTTGTTGATTCGAGGAAGACGGGGGCCGAAGAAATACGAGAATTTCTATGCACCTTGACAGAGTGGAGGACACGTCGAGCATAACGACGTTAAAAAAAAATTGCGCTTCTTGGGAGGCAACCCATGTGTTTTTAAATTCTTGTCTTTACTTTCTGTTTTTATTTTTCCTAGCTTAGTTTCTTTGTTTTTCTTTTTGTAGGGGTTTGTGGCCTAAGGAACGAGATATTTAGGCAAGGACTGCGCTGCTCCAACCACCAACCTAACAAAATTCAAGGGAGGTGATAACTCCATTTTGGAGCTATTAAATACGTCCTAATTATAGCTAAAGTCCGCTTTCAATTGATTAAATATATCTCTTTTGTAGGAGAAAAGCGGCAAAGAGCTCGTGCGTCCGTTGGGCATGTTCGAGTGCTTAAAGCAGAGTTTTAGCGCCCCGGGAATGCATCGGGAAGAGGGGAACTTGTTCCGTGAAGAAACGGGCCAAAACTGCCTTGGAGAGGCAAAGCTTCAGCCCCAAACCCGAGAGCCAGCGTCGAGCTATAGCGTCGAGACGCTGGCTCGACGCTGGAAAAACCCGAGAGCAAGCGTCGAGTGATAGCGTCGAGATGCTAGCTCGACGCTGCCCTGGCGTCGAGACCCTGCTTGGCGTCGAGACGCTCCGGAGGAGGCGCGCCCAGGAATTTTATCGGGGCAGCGTCACGACGCTGGCCTTGCGTCGCGACGCCATCGCGAGTGCGCGCGCGGATTAATTAGGGCACAGCGTCGAGACGCTGGCCTAGCGTCTCGACGCTACGACGATTACAGCAGCTAAAAGACGATTTTCCTGCACATTTTTGAGGATCTTCTCCTTCATCTCTCTACGGATTTTGCTGGTTTTTGTTCCCTTCTTCCCCATTTTCTCTCTATTTTCCGTGGAGCTCCGCCATTGTTGGCATGCTTGTGAGCTCCACTTTCCTTTGTAATAGGTAGATGAACTCTTCCATGGTCGTTGGTGGAGCGGGATTGACGAACCGCGCCATGAGCGGCTAAGGTAAGGGTGACGGTTTGGGATTTGTTTAGGGGAATTTTGTTAGACAATTTAGCTTTGATAATCTGAGTTTTGATATGCATATTGGTTCTGTTTACTTTGCATTTATCTACTTTGCTTAATCCAACGCGCATGTTAAAATACGCCGATTGACACTCGAGTAGTTTCGCATGTTGTGTATGTTAAAGAGTAGCGATGCCGTGCCTCTCACTGCTCGACTAAGTAACACAGGTAGATAGAATTAAATCGAAGTATCGGGTCGGGTTGGAAAATTGTTGATTGCATACAGCGTTTGCGGGCAATCTACTAGCAATTAGAATTCACGCTCGAATGTTCGTCGCGGTTAGCTAGTGACTGTCTAAATTTACTTTGGGCTGATCACCTTGACGTAGGATTAGATAAAGTGTAATTAGAACTGTGTGGTCTAATAAAACTCCATGGAGTCGGCTACTTTGGGGCTTCTCTAGTAGTCGTCCGCGTGTTCAGTAAATTGAATTCCATGTTAATAGAATTAAATGATAAGTTGAATTTGTCTAACAATTGATCCCGAGACTCCCCAAACCGTGCACACGTTCTCTACATATTATTCTTCCTTCGTTAGCTTTCTTACTATTTCTCTTGCATGACTAAAACCCCCCGTTACCAATTAATCAATTAAATCCCAGTTTCACTAGTAAATTCAATCTTCCTATTCCTTGGATCGACCCTGTTACCACTGGCTGCAAAGCCTTGGTCATAGGCTTTATAAATCGTATTTTGGCAAGCCTCGACAGCTTGAGATTAAGTGGATATTCAAAAATCCGCCCACCAAAATTGGCGCCGTTGCCGGGGATTAGGCAATTGATTGAATTTATGATTGAAGTTTGAATTTGATTTATTGATGGTCGACTGAAATTTTTTTTCTTGTTTGTAATTTGTATGTTTAGATTTTTGTTTGTGTATGACCCGTTCCTCTGAGGGTAGTTTGCAGTTTATCCCTGAGATTGACAGAGAGGAGCGGCGGTTACGTAGAGAAGCCCGTGAGGGGCAAGGAACGTTTGAAAGAGAAGAAGGCAATCCCTTCTTATTTGACGAGATGGCGCAAGGTGATGCGCCGCGGACGCTTAAGCAACTGGCAGCGCCAGACCTGAACCTGCAGCCTTTGTGCATTAACTACCCCGTGGTAGCAGGTAACTTCGAATTAAAATCCGGTTTAATTCACCAGTTACCTTCCTTTCATGGCAACGCAGGTGAGGACGCGAACAAACATCTGATGGAGTTCCATTGCGTCTGCGCGGGAATGAAGCCCGCAGGAGTCACGGAGGAGCAACTGAATATGAGGGCATTCCCCTTCACGCTCAAGGACAAGGCCAAGGATTGGCTGTACTATTTGCCTTCCGGATCCATCACCACGTGGCAGGATATGAAGCGGGTATTTTTGGAGAAATACTTTCCCGCATCCTTAGCCACCACTCTGCGGAAGAGGATATATGGGATCACCCAGGATGTAGGTGAGTCCCTGCATGAATACTGGGAACGCTTCGGGCGCCTGTGCGCGAGCTTCCCACATCATCAGATTGCCGATCAGTTATTGATTCAGTACTTTTATGAGGGGATGACGCCCCATGACCGGCAGATGATCGATGCAGCGAGTGGCGGGGCACTGATTGACAAGACTCCAGTTGAGGCCAAGCAGTTGATTGCAAACATGGCCACCAACTCGCAGCAAATCGGTATTCGGGGACAAGGCCAAGTGCACAGCGTGGCTCAGAGCCACGAGATGACTGAAATGAGGGCCCAGGTGGCCGAGATAGGCAGTATGTTGAAGAAAATAGTTGGAGGACACCGCGAGGATGCGGAGGTCAACGCGATCGGGGGGTATGCTTCCAATCCAAGGAAGTACGACCCATATGCAAACACTTACAACCCCGGTTGGCGCGACCATCCTAATTTCAGCTATGGGAACAGGGAAGGACAAACTCATTTCCAAGGCCAATCCCAGGATAGGCCTAATTCTTCCACCCAGGCTCAAGCCTCGAGCTCCTCCGGCTCACTTGAAGAGATGGTAAGAACCATCGTGACTAGCACCAGCCAGTTTCAGAAAGAGGCTCGAGAAGAGCTTAATTCTCACAAGGCAAAGCTGCAGAATTTGAACAAGCAGCTGACACAGATGGCGGTGTCTATTAGTAAGATTGAGAGCAAGAGCTCGGGGAAGCTTCCTTCCCAAACTACAGTAAACTCATGTGAAAACGTGAGTGCCATTCAGCTGCGCAGTGGGAAGTCACTTTCCACCAGAGCTGCGAAGGAAGCCACGGACAGCCTGAACAAGTCCGCCCCGACTGCTCCTGAGACTCAGAATGAGAAAAAAGATGAGAAGGTCAGTGTACCTGAGGATGTTGCCAGAGCACCATTCCCGAGTAGGCTTGCGAAGCCTACTTTGGAATCTGATGATGAGGAGGTCCTTCGAACCTTCCAAAAGGTGATGGTAAATATCCCGCTCCTAGAGGCAGTCAGTCAAGTGCCCAAGTACGCAAAATTTCTAAGGAGCTGGTGCGCTACGAAAAGGAAGTCCAGAGGGACTGAGAAAAAGAAGGAAAACGTCTCTGCCATACTCCCAGGTACGTTGCCTGCAAAGTGCAACGATCCAGGTACTTTTACTATCCCTTGCACTATAGGTAGTAAAATTGTTCATAATGCCATGTTAGACCTAGGAGCCTCTGTTAATGTTATGTCTTATGCATTGTATCGTGAACTGAATTTAAATGAAATGCATGAATGTAATGTTTCTGTTCAGTTGGCTAATGGGTCGAGCATCTGTCCTAGGGGGAAGGTAGAGGATGTTTTGGTTAGAGTTGGGAATATGACGTTTCCCGCTGATTTCCTTGTTTTAGATATGAATGAAAACTCATTGCATGCTTCGTCCTCCATGTTGTTAGGACGTCCCTTTCTTAAGACCGCTAGGGTCAAAATTGATGTGTATAAGGGCGTTGTTTCTCTGGAGTTTGATGATACTTTGCATGAGTTCTCTTTGTTTGGAAAATCTGCTGGAAATGTATCTGTTTGTGAGCATGATGAGAATGGGAGTCTACCCTCGCGCTTGAGGGATGGTTCCCATGTCTCAGTTAAAATTTCTGATTTAATTATGTGTGATGATAATGCTGATTTTTGCACTAACACTTCTTATATTCACGTGCCCGAGGCACGAAGAGTGCAAAATATTTTTCAGGTGGATGGCAGGAAAGGTGTGGCCAAGGACAAGTCTGGATCGTCCCCCGCACCTACAGACTATGGATGAGTCTGTTGAGAGAATACAGTCGAGCAACCGACTTTAAAAATTCTGCGCTTCTCGGAGGCACCCGAGCGATGGACTGTTTTTATGCTTTAGTTTAGTTTTATTGCTTTTTAGATTAATTTAGTATTAATTAGCTTGCTGTTTTTTTTTAGTAATCGAGGAAGAGAAGACAATTTTGGGCTCTGATGCGTTCGTGCGCCGCTTCCTCGCCCTCGCCAGCTTCACCAAGAGTCAGGGAAGTGTATTTCTTCTTCCCTTTTACTTCGTTGTATCTGACTGGTTGGCATTGAGGACAATGCCAAATTTTGAAGTTGGGGGTGGAGTAGTCCGATGGATGTGCATGTGTAGTTTGTTGAGAAGTGTTGCAAAGATATTGAAGTGCTTGGGACTCTGTTTATTGTTTTCTGACTGTGATAGCCTAGGAAATGCATGTTGGAAATCTGAGCATGTTCATAATCGAGTTTTTGCATGAGTTTTGTGTTTATTAGGTTCATGTCAAAAATTTTAAAAAAAATTTCTGTTGCTCTCTTGCACTTATCGCGCACTTAGCAACCTCTCCCTAGATTCCGTAAGCTTGGTTTATCGCATGTTTAGCTAATTCTCGTTGTCACCCCGAAAGGCACCCTTAGGTAGCTTGTTGCATGAGAGTTAGTAGTTAGTTAATTGAGAAAGCATGTGCTTAGCCTAATATAAAAAAAAATAGAAAAGCATGTTTGGTAGAAAATTCCTCTCGAGGCGCTCCTCCTTCTTATTAGCGCTTAAAAGAAGTGAGCGTCAGTCCTTAAAAACGTGAAGCTTTGGCCAAAGTTTGACGTGTTAGGCAGCTCGAGTAGGAAAGTAAAAGAAACAAAAAGTTGGTTCAAAGAACCCAAATAAAAGAGTACAAAGTACTTTTGAAAAGAAAGAAAAAGAATGAGAAAATAATTAGGTCTCTTAATTTGCTTCTCTCTCTCGTGTAAGTCAAGTGTAGCTGTTCTTAAACGCTAGAAGTAGGGGGAAAATGGGATGTGCGTTGCATGTAGGTTTTCCAGGTTTACGTGAGTTTAGGAGTGGTTGTCTAGCACACACACACGTTAGGGGGCAAGAGTTAATTTTTGATATGTCCTAGTTAATGCATGAACAAAATGCTTCCATGATTATACTCGTGTTTAAATTTCAATATGCATGGAGGTTTGAGTTAGAATGCATGTAAGCGCGTCCTTAGAGTCAATGTCTTTGTAATGCTTGCTCGAGGACTAGCAATGTTTAAGTTGGGGGTGTTTGATAACTCCATTTTGGAGCTATTAAATACGTCCTAATTATAGCTAAAGTCCGCTTTCAATTGATTAAATATATCTCTTTTGTAGGAGAAAAGCGGCAAAGAGCTCGTGCGTCCGTTGGGCATGTTCGAGTGCTTAAAGCAGAGTTTTAGCGCCCCGGGAATGCATCGGGAAGAGGGGAACTTGTTCCGTGAAGAAACGGGCCAAAACTGCCTTGGAGAGGCAAAGCTTCAGCCCCAAACCCGAGAGCCAGCGTCGAGCTATAGCGTCGAGACGCTGGCTCGACGCTGGAAAAACCCGAGAGCAAGCGTCGAGTGATAGCGTCGAGACGCTAGCTCGACGCTGCCCTGGCGTCGAGACCCTGCTTGGCGTCGAGACGCTCCGGAGGAGGCGCGCGCAGGAATTTTATCGGGGCAGCGTCGCGACGCTGGCTTTGCGTCGCGACGCCATCGCGAGCGCGCGCGCGGATTACTTAGGGCACAGCGTCGAGACGCTGGCCTAGCATCTCGACGCTACGACGATTACAGCAGCTAAAAGACGATTTTCCTGCACATTTTTGAGGATCTTCTCCTTCATCTCTCTACGGATTTTGCTGGTTTTTGTTCCCTTCTTCCCCATTTTCTCTCTATTTTCCGTGGAGCTCCGCCATTGTTGGCATGCTTGTGAGCTCCACTTTCCTTTGTAATAGGTAGATGAACTCTTCCATGGTCGTTGGTGGAGCGGGATTGACGAACCGCGCCATGAACGGCTAAGGTAAGGGTGACGGTTTGGGATTTGTTTAGGGGAATTTTGTTAGACAATTTAGCTTTGATAATCTGAGTTTTGATATGCATATTGGTTCTGTTTACTTTGCATTTATCTACTTTGCTTAATCCAACGCGCATGTTAAAATACGCCGATTGACACTTGAGTAGTTTCGCATGTTGTGTATGTTAAAGAGTAGCGATGCCGTGCCTCTCACTGCTCGACTAAGTAACACAGGTAGATATAATTAAATCAAAGTATCGGGTCGGGTTGGAAAATTGTTGATTGCATACAGCGTTTGCGGGCAATCTACTAGCAATTAGAATTCACGCTCGAATGTTCGTCGCGGTTAGCTAGTGACTGTCTAAATTTACTTTGGGGCTGATCACCTTGACGTAGGATTAGATAAAGTGTAATTAGAACTGTGTGGTCTAATAAAAATCCATGGAGTCGGCTACTTTGGGGCTTCTCTGGTAGTCGTCCGCGTGTTCAGTAAATTGAATTCCATGTTAATAGAATTAAATGATAAGTTGAATTTGTCTAACAATTGATCCCGAGACTCCCCAAACCGTGCACACGTTCTCTACATATTATTCTTCCTTCGTTAGCTTTCTTACTATTTCTCTTGCATGACTAAAACCCCCCGTTACCAATTAATCAATTAAATCCCAGTTTCACTAGTAAATTCAATCTTCCTATTCCTTGGATCGACCCTGTTACCACTGGCTGCAAAGCCTTGGTCATAGGCTTTATAAATCGTATTTTGGCAAGCCTCGACAGCTTGAGATTAAGTGGATATTCAAAAATCCGCCCACCAGGAGGTTTTTTGTTCCCTTAAATTTTATAATTTTAATTGCTTAGTCTGATGTGTGATACATAGAGGACTATGTATCCTTTGAAGGTTGGGGGTGGAGAAGTTTGTTGGATTTCTGTAGTTGTTGAGTTGTAGAAATTCTGAATTAGAAGTGCTTTGGTCTGTTGTTTCATGTTGTTCGATGAGGACAATCTATGAAATGCTTTTAAATTCTTCGTATTTGCATATCTAGAAAAGCATGAGATTGTATGTGTAGGTTGAGCACTTATCGTGATTTTCGAGCCTGTGATTGGCACGATTTTTTACCCTCTCCTTATCGTGCTTTCTGACAATCTGTCGAGCCCTAGATTAATCATTTTCTTATCCAGAATTAGAAGTGTGGTATAAAAGAAGACCGAATTTGAAGTATTTCCCCAATTCACATTGTTTTTAGCCTCTCGTGTCTGTACAATTGCTCGCATGTCTTCGTTCAACTCGATTTTTTTCTTTCATCGCTCTGTAATTAGCCCCTCCAGAAGAAGTAGACGTATGTGCTCCTGAATCGCTCTGAAATGGTATTTTTACACATGCCTCTGTCTTTCTTGTCGGGTAGACGTTAGCTTTTTTTTCACTTTGTTACATGTCTTACTCAAAGTTTGGTTTCTTGTCTCTCTCTGCATACGAATCGCATGAAGACGAAGTTTTAGGGCTTATTTCTAGTACTCGTAGCATTCTCTTATGGCATTTGAAGTTTTAGAGCTTATTCTTAGTCTTCATAGCAGTCTCTTATGAAGTGTAGTTTGTAATGTATATTTCTCTTATGGGTGTAGTTTGTAGTTTGTAATGTCAGTTTGGTAGAGAGAATCTGAAACTCTAGTTCGTAATGTCAGTTTGGTAGAGAGAATCTGAAACTCTAGTTCGTAATGTCAGTTTGGTAGAGACAATATGATACTCCATTTCTTTTCAACACATAATCACCGTCTAAAGGTAGGCGAGGCAGAACACTTTCCCGCCCAAATGATGAATTTGTGACACATTCGACATGCAAATGGTGTAGTGAAGCGCAAGCTCAGTCCATCGCACCTCAACATGTTCAAGAGAACCATATTTGGGCGGTTTGTTGATGTCCAATTGGTGTTCAACAGTTCCTATGTGCATTACATTTTGTTAAGGGAGGTTGAAGAGGAGCGACCCAACGCAATGAGCTTTTATACCAACGAAAAGTTAGTGACGTTCACTGTAGACACCGTATTTGGTCTGGACATTTGTTTATTTTATTGAGTCTTTTTAACTTTAAAAAATCACTTTTTTTATTTATGTATTTAATTAATTCTGAAAATTAGAAAGAAAAATAAAAAATAACGTTTTAATTATTTGGAAAGAATTTTTACTTAAGTAGACAATTGAAATCAAGTTTTAAATGAATATAAAAAATTTAAATCCTTTTATGGCTAAGATTTGATATTCCTTCGTTAAATTGAATGAGTAAAAGATTTTAATCCATTTTGGGTTAAGATTTGATATTCATTTAAGAATAAAATTTGATTTTAATCCATTTTTGTCAAAAAAAAATCGTTTCAATTAAGAATGATATTTCGATCCCTTAATTGTTTGATTTTAACCTTGTTTGACATTCGCATCGTCTATAAATACCGAGGGACGGAAAAAAAAAATAAAAAGTTGAAATCTTAGAGAAAAGCCACCAAATTAAGAAGAGATTTTATCTTTTATAGTAAAAAATCATTATTTGATTAATAAAAATATTTTCTCTCCTCCCAAAATCCCTCTTCTTCCTCCTTTCTCATGTGATGTACACCGAGGCACAAAACCCATCATCTTCTCCATCTCATGCAAATCAAGGCTTCCCTCCCAACCACCATCTTCTTCACCTTCAGATCAACTCCCAACCACCATCTTTTTCAATCTACCATTCCCAAACAAAATAATACCAGGTGGCGGCAAACGAAAAACAGGCGGCTAACGAAGTCTCCTCGGCAGCGAATCACGTTAAGCAGACGGTGGCGGACGAAATCTCCTCGGCGGCGTACGAACCACGGGCAGACGCAACCAGACGGCGGACCAACGAGGAGATCTGTGGCGGACGAGGCTTCACGAAAGCAGACAACGGCGGGACGCACAAGCATCCATCTTCAGCTTCGTGGAGAAGAAGGAGGGGCAGCAAACGTGGCTAGACTTTGCTTTGTTGGTAAACAAATTTTTTCTATTTTTTCTATTTTTTTAGATTTTGTCTAATCTACAAAAATGCTATTAGTTAATTTCCAAATATATTCCCAAGTATATATGAAATTTCAAATATACCTTGGTCTATATGCGTTTCAAATATACCCTTGGCTGTATATGAGATTTCAAATATACCCCGATTTATATGAGGTTCCATTTATGCTCTTGTTTCTAATTACCTTTATGCCCCTGCATGTTTGATTACATTTTTGCTATTACAAGCATGCCATTGTGTCATTTACAAAATTGCATTTTTAAAGTTTTCCAATTTAATGTTTGAACTTTTTATTTTTCATTTATAATGTTTTTTTCTTTTCAAATTTAAGATTTTAAGGTATCTTTTAATTTTACCTTAATTTAAGTTTGTAAATAAATTTTAATTATTTATTTTAATACATATTTCAAATGAATTTCAACTTTACCTTTAATTGCATTTTCTAAATAAATCTCAATTTTGCCTTATAATCAATATTCAATAATTTTGTTTAAAAATAAATGTTTTGCTAAATAAAATTGTGTTTTTTTTGAGGGCTGAGTAATGTGACTTTCGTAGAGTTTCGACTCTCGTGCAAGCACAAGAAAATCCTCCCAATCACTTTCAAAAAAATAAATCAACTTATTTTAAAAATAAAATATTATCATATAAATCCTATGACGGAATTGGGATAATTTTCTCAAATTCTTGAGGTAAATAATTTCCTTTTAAATAAAAAGAAATTTAACATGATAATTAATCAAGAATAAATTTCACTAAAAATAATCAAACTCTTACTTTATTTTAAGGTTAAAATTTGATTAAATGAGATTTTTTTTTAAATTATTAATTATTTTCTCAAATTAAGGACGTTCTAAAATTAACGGGATAATGTAAGATAAAATATGGCTACCGTTTTAACGGGTGTTGTAGGGTGCTAATACCTTCCCTACATTCAAACGACCCCCGAACTTGATTTCTGTTTTCTCAGATCAGTTTTCGTTTTAAGGTGACCAATCACACCCAAAATGATTGGTGGCGACTCCATCTCTTTTATTTTTAAAACAAAACCCTTAAAAGAGGACGTTGGCCGCTCCGGGTCGCGATGACGTTGCGACAGCATGGCGACTCCACTGGGGATTTTTTTTAGGGTCAAGGCCATTTATTTTTTCCTTTATTATCCAATTTTCAAATTTTAGTCCTTCGTTTTTATTTATTTATTTTTATATTTATTTCTTTGTTTATTTATTTATCGTTATGTATTACTCTATTTTATTATCTTATTTATTTATTATCGTGATATTTCATTTATGGTCATTTATTACGCATTGCCATACATTCCACACACACCCACGAGCCTCCCACCCGGGCTATACCTTTTAGGACTAGACTCGGAGACTGAGTAGTGTGACCTTCGTGGAATTTCGATTCCTGTGCAGGCGCATGAAATTCTTCACTCAAGCTAACTACGTTGTTTAATCAGATAGGGAGCTTGGGGACCGTTTCCCTCTAGGATGCATTAGAGCTTAACTTTACACTCATATTCTCTATTAGCATTAATCTATGAGTTTAATTTATGAATGTCTGTCATGTTGTATAGTTGTTTTTTAGTAGCTTGAAATTTATGGTTATTTTATTTTATTTATTATTATTATTATTATTTTTTTTATATATATATTTTCCTCTGTGTTTTTTTTTTCTTTAAAAAAAAATATTTTCTTGTTTTAGTTCATTGATCATATAAAGGAAACTTTTCTTAATTTGTTTTAGAATTTATTTGTTTGCAAAAAAAAAAGGGGTCACTTTTTTTCTCTCTTTCTTCATTTATTTTTTTTTCTTTTCCATATTTATTATTTTTCCTATTTCACTTTTTGAAAAATTAAAAAAAAAAAAAAATCTTTTGAAATTATTAACGAGAATTGTGCAAGGGTAGATTTGACAAAATATTCAATCATTGATTTTGACAGTAAAATAAACATGAGTTTGATGAAATTGTCTCCCATGGTTCCTACCCCACAAGATATGAATGTGGTAGATCAAGCAACGGTGCGTCAGTGGTCGGAGAATATACAACACACTCAGGAGAACTGCCTATCAACTACTGTGATAATGCCATTTAAAAGTATAAATTTCCGTGAAAACCAATTGGATTCTTTGAAGCAAACATGGGAGGGTTAAGTGCAGACAGGAAAACTAAGTTCATAAGCAAGTATGGTCACATAGCTCAACTCATGTACGTACAAGTCAACCCGTCAGTATTGAGAGCATTGGTACAACATTGGGATCCAGCTTATCGGTGTTTTACATTCGAGTCATCAGACATGACTCCCACCATCGAAGAATATCAATCCCTATTGCATATGCCATCACAAGCAGAAATTAGAGTTTACTCCTATGATGAAGGGCTCACAATGAAGAGAGTGTTATCCACACTTCTTGGTAAAATTCGCACTGGTGAAATTGAAAAATAGATAAAGAGGAAAAAAAGAAATTTATGCTTGCCGTTAGAATATATATTTACCCTCCAAAAAAGATTCGCAAATGAGGATAAGGAATTAATGTTGCTAGCTTTATGTATCTTCAATACAGTTTTATTTCCAAAAATATGTGGACACGTTGAAGAACGTATAGTCAAATTATTTCTTAAGGTGGAAGCAGGAGTCGACCCTATTATACCTATATTGGCGGAAACTTTTCGAAGTCTGAATTATTCCAGGACGAAGGGTACGGGGACATTCATCGGATACGCTCCATTGTTGTATATTTGGATCCTCAGTCATATAAAATGTCCACCAGAATTCAAATGTCCTCAAGTCAAGTTTTCAAATTCATGGAACAAGTTGCAAAACCCTATCTGGGAGTTCATCTAGTCAAATTGGAGTCTCATTTTCCCTAAGAAATGCGCTTGGGAAGCTTTCTTTGCTGAATTAAAAGTAGAAGATATAGTGTGGAAAACACCTTGGATGTCGACAAGGCCTATGATGTATAGATGTGGTAAGTTTCAAAATCTACCTCTCTTCGGGCCATGGGGATGTATAGCCTACGCTCCCCCATTAGTATTACGACAGATTTGGGTACGACAATTCATCCCCACTACGCATGAATTGAAAGGCACATAATTTGGCTATGATGATGGATTCTGCAAAGATAAAATCCAAGAAATAGTAAAGACATGGAAGTTTGTCACTAAAATTCAAAGCGGTCAACACCATGATGACACCTCAGAGGCGTACAAGATGTGGCATTCGAACAAGGCTAAAACCATGGCTACACCGTCAAGAATTGAAACCAAGAAAGAAGTAAGTACTAAGTAATGACAGCTCAACCGACAGAACAAGGAACGCGTGAAACAAAATGTAGCAAGTTACGGATGATGAATTCTTCACTAGCTCAAGAAAATAGAAGACTGCAGGTAGAGGTAGAACAGGGATTGTGTTGCGTGCTCAATGTGTTAAAATAAATAGGCAATAAGATAGAGAGAGCACTCAGAACATGCAAGCATACATGATCTTATAGCAAGTAGTAAGTATTTTTTCATTCGTTTTCCAACAGAGATTTATTATGAGCTACTCGTGAAGTGTATTGTTAAGAAAGAAGGGATGGATTTGAGGAGGTAGAATTGGTTTTAAGTTATCTATTTTCTACGGAATATGTAAAGGGCAGCAACATAAACAAGTGCAAGTCAAAGATAAACTTAAATGAAAAAGAGAAGAGACTAATAAACGAAGAGGAAGTTGGCTAAACAGAATTTTAACTTAGCAGAATTGCGGAAACAGCAATTCTACCGCAATGTACTAACAGCGAAAGTGTGTAAAATGGAGAAACAAGGGCTACTAACGACTCCTCTATAGGCATTTTCTCACGATTCTCAAGCATTGGATCCACTCTCTATGTATCAAACTCACTCAATCTCATGTATCTTCCGATTTCATGCATTAGATTCTTTAGTTTACTCATGTTCAAGTAAGGTCTTAAGCATCTTGTTAAAGCAGAAAGTTATGGTTTGTACTAGGAAAACGCCTATTCCTAGGTCGTTTTCTGGCTACCTTGAAAGGCTAGTATGAGTGTATGACTCTGAACTCTTACTCCTTCCAGAGGTTAGGAGTTCTTTGGACAAAATGGATGGCCAATCGAAATTGCCCGTGGGATGAAGCTTACATACAATCAATGCTTCGAGAGCTATCCTACATGCTTGGTTCACGTCTTTTTTAGCCTATAGACTTGTCATTAGCATGCCCCTATGTGACTTAGCTACTCATGGATATAGACAGAACAGTAGTAAGAAAAGAAGTAGACATGCTTAGAAGTAATTTAAAGACAAACAGCAAGGAGAAAACAGTAGCAGCAAAGAGAAGAGACTGTGAAATGAAGAATTTTTGCTTCGATTACTTGATTGTTTGAATGAACAAAGGAAAGCTTAAAGTAAATAACACAATGACAGACAGCAACGAAATGAAATGAACTATCCACTAGAACAGAAACAACAACTAAACATAGATGGAAATCAGGAATAAAAGACAGAAAGCAGGTAATTGAGCTGGAACGCCTCGTCGCAACCGCCTCGGCTGTAGGATGAGAAAGATCAGCTTTGCTTTGATGAATCCAATCGGGAGAGAAGATGAATCTTCTCTCCTTCCTATCAGATTATCGACTCCAACAGCTAGACTTCGCAAACCAACAGACGGCAAAAAAAACAGGAGAAAAGATGGAGCTGCGAGAAGACTTCTACGCTTTCGGATGATGATCGAACCCTCTACTTTGACCCCCTTTTATAGTAATCTGCAGGTGCGTTTGGGCCAAGGAGAATCATCAATCCTCAACGTCGTACTTCAAAATGGATGGAGGAGAAAGACCGAATCCCTGAAATAACGGAAATTAACAGAAACAGATCAGTCAACTTACGGTTTTCACTTGAAACATTGCGGTTTTAGCAATGTTTCCGCAATGCTGCCGCAATGCACATTTTTCCTTCTTTTAAATTCGGTTTTTAATCCTTTTCTTTCCTTTTGCATACAAGTCCTAATTTAGCTACCTTCTTTTAATTCTCATATATAAGCATAGGTTTAAGCTAAATCCTATCAAAAACACCTAAAAGTGTACATCTTTCTAAGATAAATAAGTCCTAAAAAGGTCACTTTTGGAGACGTAACACACCCCCAAACTTAAGGTTTTGCTCGTCCTCGAGCAGTCTAAGGACTTGTTTAGGCTGCCGTTTCATTCCCTTTAACTACTTACTGACTCCCCTACATTCCTATCTATAGCAGTGCTGTCCTGTGACACACTCCTAAGTTTACACTTAACCTTTCATATTGCTTCTTCTGACTTCGCACGCCTAATACTCCTGCTGTTTCATTAACTCCCTACAACTGATCTACTTGCCTTTATCGTATTGTGCATCTATTCCTAAGGTTTCAAATTCTACCTAGCTTTACCCCAGACTCAGTACATGCTTCTAGTTTTACTTTTGAGCTACCTAGGATTCCTTAGAGTCATGCCAGTCTTAGTATTAACAGTGACAGTAGTACTTTAAGAGAACAACCTAAACCCTGGCATCACTACATTGGACATACATTCATCTCCCTAAACAACCCTACCAGTTACAACTTTGTGCTCAGCTAATTGAGGATCAGAGTTCTTTTTAATCAGGACATCTAAGCCACAAAGTTGTAACTCCTAGGTGTACATTCTTCTTCCCTATTTCTTCCTTTTTCCTTCTCACTTTGGTGGTGCCTCTCCTTTGGTTGCCTTTTGATGCAATGCCACTTGTGGGTTACACACTTGGCACTGATTACTCAGCAACCTAAGAGAAACACCCCTTTTTATTCTATTTCTCAAAAAAAATTTTAGCTCATCATTTATTATTTTTTTTTTTTGTAAAGGAGAAGAAGAATGCTTATGCTTAAAGGGAGAGAGGAATGTTCCTAGGCCTAGGGTGGCCTCCCCCAAACTTAAACTACTCATTGTCCCCAATGAGTGTCTGAAGTGGCACACCCCCAAACTTGTCTTAGAAGCATCTAGTCTAAGGTAAAACAAAGAGAATATAAAAGCCCTAGGCATAGACAGAACATTCTAAAAGTAAATATCACAGCAGCAGAAATTCATAAAAACAGGCAGGTAAGGACTTAAAGCTCTGCATGCTGAGCAGTTTTTGGAGGTTAATTTAAACTATCAAAGGGTGTCCTATGACACTCATCCAGCATGCTTTAAGATAAGCTATATAAGGTAGTCATGATAGCAGCAAAAGACAGAATTTAAACAGAACCAGCCTAGCTAAACAGTCAATCTAAAACATGCATTTACTAATAAAAATTGCGGTGTCCGCAATTATTTCGCAATAAAGACAGGGCGGATATATCAGTGGTTAAGGCCCCTATGCATGCTTTTTCCAATCATCCAAGCTATACAAAAATGAAACTAAACTAATCTACCTAATCAGCTACCATCAGACTACACTAAACAACTTTAAACAGTAAAACTAAGCAACTAAAAAAGATCAAAAGATTAACTCAAAACAGCATAATTCACATGGTTCAACAAAAAGCAGTTTTATTTGTTTTCTTATTTTAAGGGAACAACAATACTCCCTTTAGTGCTTCTCAGACTAGCACTCAAATTTCTTCCTCATCATCAGTCCTTCGTGGTCGTGGAGGCGCCCATGGAGTCATTAGGTTCGTGGGGAATTCAGGAAAAATGCATCCCAATTGGTCAGCAACTTCCTTGTCCCTTGCCTGCCCATATGTGGCCCATTGAGCCATCCTCTTCTGCAGATCCGTCAGGCAGGCCATGGTCAAAGACTGAGCAGCAGCCAGGCCATCGAGCTCGAACTCCATGTTCCCTTTTCTGCGCAACCTCAAAGCAGTAGGCAATTCCAGGTAGCCCGTGTAGGCCAGCTGCCTTTCCATGCGCTCGATTGGGACCCCTGCACGTAAGCACAGTTTAGTAATGGTGTTGGGAAAGAAAAGTGGTCCCTTACCCTTTTTGGCGCAGTCAGCAATGGAAGCTGCAATGACTTCGCCCACATTGATTGTGAGACCTCGCATGATCGCGTAGACCAGCAGCGATCTGCTCTGGTTGATGGTGGTCTCATGGGTCACTGGGGACAGCTTCCTCCGCACAAATGAAGACCATAGAACCGCCTTGGCTGTGAGGGTGGCACTCATTAGGGTGTGCCTCTCATTGCGCGAGACTGTCCATGATGCCTCAGGCTGCCCAATTATTCGTATGGCCTCTTCCAGGACGGCTTCTTTAGGCTCATCAACGATCCTCGCATAGTCAGTGTGTTTTTGGCCCTTGAGGCCATAGGCTTCGTTGATCGCCTTTGCTGAAAAGTCTACCTCAACCCCTCTGACCACAGATAGGCCATCCTCAGGAGTCATCAGATTGGCGTAGAAGTCATACACCATGCTGGAATAGGCTGGATTGGGTGGTCGGCACAACTCCTCCCAACCATGATTCATGATCCCTGCGCGCAAGAACTGCGGCAGGTCTGCGGGGGCGTCTAGGAATCCCTTCTCGTGCAACAACTCTCTCTTCCTCAGCTCAGCGCCTCTGGACTCAGCATCAGAGGATACATACCTCACTGATTGAGGCTCATCTTCAGGGTAAAGCTTGGCTTTCCCTTTGTCTTTCGGTTTGGCTGACTCAGCAGCCTCAATCTTGAGCTTCTTCAGAGATGGCTCATCACTCTCCTTCTGTGCAGACGGTGCATCCCTGATCTTCTTTTTCTTGGACTTCTTTTTTTTTTTTGGCCGTTTGGCCTTGACAACCTTGGCTGCCTTCTTCTTTTTCAACTTCGCCTTGGTTGTCAACTGCTGGAGGCAATCCCCCAGTGTTTCGTCCATCGAATCTTCCTTCTGTGCAGGGCTCTCAGGAATGGCCTCCCTCAAAGGAGAGAAGACCTCCTCTTCCTCAGCTTCCCCACTGCCCTGCGTCGATTCTTGGTACTCCCCATATGGGAATTCAGGGTCAGGTTGTGGGGAAGTGGGTGATGCTTCAGGGCTCTCTGCTGGTGGGGTACGTTCAGAACTCTGCGGTGATGAAGGCAGCTCAGGGCTTTGCGCTGGTGGAGATGGCGAAGAGCTCTGCTTTGGGGACTCGTGTGACCGAGGATCACTTTCTTGACTCTCCACAGAGGGAGTCTTTTCCTTGCTTGCTTCTTCGGCCACCGCCATACTCCATTTGCGTTTCTTGGGTGTGCCTGCTGGTTCAGAGGGTCCAGCAGGTATCTCCGTAACTACCTTCCACTTCTTCTTGCGGACAGGCAGTTTGGGTAGGCGTTCAGTACGCGCAGCCTCAGCGTCTGCAAGAGCAAGAAGTGCTTCCCTCGCAGCAATTTCAGCGTCGTCGGCCTTCTTCTTGGACGCAGATCGTTCAGCTCTCGTTAGCACCATCGTTGAATTGTGGGATTCTGGAAAGAAGAATTGCAGATGAAGAGGGAGAGAGATTTCTTGGAGTTCAGATGATTGGGAAATCGTACAGATCAGCGCGCGTCTTAACGGATATAAGTAATGATGAAATCCCAACGGCTATATTTGTTGCGGATTTTGCAAATCCAGCGCAATTCTAGTGACCGTTGGGGATTTTCTGCATTTAAATGTCAATCTTTGCCTAACCGAATCTTTGATTTGGCCCAATATCTCCTTGATTTTTTTAGCTGGATTTATTCTCCTTGATACCCTCTATCGATTCCCTACAACAAGAAATAAAATCAACATTAAATTCGTAATTAAAATCACACAAAAATATACACAAACGATAACCGGAAAAATAGAAAAAATAAACTAAGGCATGAGCCTCGCATGGACGAGCACAGTGATCACTCGTCCTCTCTCGTTCTTGTTTTCACGTCTCAGTCAAGAGGAAGGCCGAGAGAGTCTTCACATCTCCTTCCTCATAGTAGTGCTTCAATCTTGCACCATTGACCATGAATGGTTGTCCTTGTTGCAGGTTCTTTATCTCGATTGCACCATGAACAAACACATTAGTTATTATAAATGGACCTGACCATCTAGACTTAAGTTTGCCTGGAAATAATTTTAATCGTGACTTAAATAATAAGACAAGCTGGCCTTTCTTAAAGTCCTTAATCCTAAGTCTATTGTCGTGCCAAATCTTGGTCTTTTCCTTATACATTTTAGCATTTTCATAAGACATATGCCTAAGCTCATCAAGCTCATGTAATTGCAAAGACCGCAATGTTCCCGCATCGGTCACGCAGTAATTCAACTCTTTTAGGGCCCAAAATGCTTTAATTTCTAACTCGAATGGCAAGTGACATGCTTTACCATACACAAGTCTATAAGGAGACATACCTAGGGGTGTCTTGTATGCAGTTCTATATGCCCAAAGTGCATCCTCGAGTTTAAACGCCCAATCTTTTCTATTGGGTTTGACCACTTTTTCCAGTATGTTTTTAATCTCCCTATTTGAAATTTCAGCTTGGCCATTCGAGTGTGGGTGATAAGGGGTGGCTACTCTATGTCTAACATTATACTTAGCCAACACTCTCTCCATAGCTTTGTTAATGAAATGTGTCCCTTCATCACTGATTATAGCACGAGGTGTCCCAAATCTAGTAAAAATATGTCTATGCAAGAATCTTATGACTGTTTTGGCATCATTATTTGGACATGCTATGGCCTCTACCCACTTAGATACATAGTCTACTGCTACCAATATGTAAAGGTTACCTGATGATAGGGGAAATGGTCCCATGAAATCGATGCCCCACACATCAAAGAGCTCCAACTCTAAGATGTAAGTGAGAGGCATCTCATCCTTTCGACTGAGGTTACCTGTTCTCTGGCATTCATCACAGCTGTGGGCATAGTTGTGGGCATCCTTGAAGATCGTTGGCCAATAGTAGCCACTCTGGAACACCTTTGCAGCTGTCCTTTGGCCACCAAAATGTCCACCATAGGGTGCTTTATGGCAGTGCTGCAGCACAGACTTCGCCTCAGCAGCTGACACACACTTCCTGAGCAGACCATCAGCACAAGTCTTGTAAAGTGTGGGATCATCCCATATGAATTTCCTTGCTTCATGAAGGAACCTCTTCTTCTCTTGGCCTCCCTTGAAAGTTGGTAGTACCTGTGATGCAAGGAAGTTAGCAATGTCAGCAAACCAAGGTTCCTCATCGTTATCACGATGAGTCAATACAAAGACATGTTCATCAATAAAAGCATCAGAAATTGCGGTTTCCGCAATTTTTTCGCAATTATGCTGCAATCGAGAAAGGTGATCCGCAACCACATTTTCACATCCTTTCTTATCTCTAATGTCCAGATCAAACTCTTGCAGCAGCAAGACCCATCTAATCAACCTAGGCTTAGCATCAGCCTTCCTCATAAGGTACTTTAAAGCAGAATGGTCAGTGTACACAATTGTCCTAGTGCTTACAATGTAATTCCTAAACTTCTCACAAGCAAACACTACAGCTAGCATCTCCTTCTCAGTAGTTGTGTAATTACATTGTGCCTCATTAAGTGTCTTACTAGCATAGTATACAGGGTGTGTTAACTTGTCAATCTTCTGCCCTAACATAACCCCTACAGCATAGTCACTTCATCACATAACATCTCAAAGGGAAGATCCCAATTAGGCCCTACTATGATAGGTGCTGTGACTAGTGCTTCCTTAAGGGTTTTCCAAGCTAGGAAACATTCTTTAGAGAAAATGAATGGTTTGTTTAGCTCTAGAAGCTCACATAAAGGCTTGGAGATCTTAGAAAAATCCTTAATGAACCTTCTATAGAAGCCAGCATGCCCTAAGAAACTTCTAATGGCTTTTACATTTTGAGGTTCTACCAATTTCTCTATTATTTCAATTTTTGCCCTGTCAACCTATACACCTGCCCTTGACACTCTATGACCTAAGACAATCCCTTCATCCACCATGAAATGGCACTTTTCCCAATTTAGGACTAGGTTGGTCTCCCCACACCTAGCCAGGACTTGTCCTAAGTTCTCTAGACAGTTTGTGAATGAATCCCCAAAGACTGAGAAATCATCCATGAATATCTCTATCATGGACTCATCCAAATCAGAGAAGATTGCCAACATGCACCTTTGGAATGTTGCCGGTGCATTGCATAAGCCAAAAGGCATTCTGCGAAAGGCAAAAGTTCCAAAAGGGCAAGTGAAGGTTGTCTTTTCTTGGTCCTTAGGGTCTATAGTAATCTGGTTATATCCTGAATAACCGTCTAAGAAGCAGTAGTAGGCTCTACCAGCTATCCTATCTAACATCTGGTCAATGAATGGTAGAGGGAAGTGGTCTTTTTTGGTTTCCTTATTGAGTTTCCTATAATCCATGCAAACTCTCCATCCTGTGACAGTCCTAGTTGGAATCAGTTCATTGTTCTCATTGACTACCACAGTCATCCCCCCTTTCTTAGGTACACATTGTATAGGGCTCACCCTCTGACTACTATCTATAGGGAAGATCACACCAGCATCTAACCATTTTATTATTTCCTTTTTAACTACCTCTTTCATAGAGGGGTTCAACCTACGTTGGTGGTCTACTCTAGGTGTATGTTCTTCCTCTAATATAATCTTATGCATGCAATAGGAAGGGCTAATGCCTCTAATATCAGCAATAGTCCATGCAATAGCCTTCCTATGTTGCTTAAGTAATAAAATCAGTTCAACCTCATGCTTTTCACTTAATTTAGAAGAAATAATCACAGGCAAAGTATCATTACTTCCTAGATATGCATACTTGAGGTGAGTGGGTAGAGGTTTCAATTCTAAGACAGGTGGATGCTCAATGGATGGTTTTAAAGGATTCATGGATTTGGTAGTTAGGTCTTTATTTATACATACATGCTGTGTTTTATCTACAGGTATATCCATTATCTCAGATACATTCAAATCAGCTACATCTAATTGTACATATTCATTAACATGCTTAGTTAATAATACATGCTCCAGCTGTTCTTCCATTAGTGAGTCTACAATGTCCATGTGTTGCGTGCTCAATGTGTTAAAATAAATAAGCAATAAGATAGAGAGAGCACTCAGAACATGCAAGCATACATGGTCCTATAGCAAGTAGTAAGTATTTTTCATTCGTTTTCCCACAGAGATTTATTATAAGCTACTAGAGAAGTGTAAAGTTAAGAAAGAATGGGTGGATTTGATGGGGTCAAATTGGTTTTAAGTTGTCTATTTCCTACTGAATACGTAGAGGGTAGCAACATAAACAAGTGCAAGTCAAAGCTAAACTCAAATGAAAAGAAACGAGATTAATAAATGAAGAAGAAACAGCTAAACAGAATTGAGAACTTAGCAGAATTGCGGAAACAGCAATTCTACCGCAATTTTCCTAACAGCGAAAGTGTGTAAAAGGGAGAAACAAGGGCTACTAACGACTTCTCTATAGGCATTTTCTCACGATTCTCAAGCATTGGATCAACTCTCTATGCATCAAACTCACTCAATCTCATGTATCGTCCGATTCCATGAATTAGATTCTTTAGTTTACTCATGTCCAAGTAAGGTCTTAAGCATCTTGTTAAAGCAGAAAGTTATAGTTTGTACTAGGAAAACGCCTATTCCTAGGTCGTTTTCTGGCTACCTTGAAAGGCTAGCATGAGTGTATGACTCTGAACTCTTACTCCTTCCAGAGGTTAGGAGTTCTTTGGACAAAATGGATGGCCAATCGAAATTGCCCGTGGGATGAAGCTTACATACAATCAATGCTTCGAGAGCTATCCTACATGCTTGGTTCACGTTTTTTAGCCTATAGTATTGTCATTAGCATGCCCCTATGTGACTTAGTTACTCATGGATGTGGGGAGAACAGAAAGAAGAGATAAAGCAGACATGCTTAGAAGGATTTTAAAGACAAAACAGTAGGGGAAAACAGTAGACTGCAAAGGTAAGAAACTGTGAAATACTGAATTTTGCTTTTGATTACTTGATTGTTTGAAGGAACAAAAGAAAGCTTTAAATGAATAACACAAAGACGGAACTCCACGAAATGCAATAAACTAGCTACTAAAACAGAAACAACAACTAAACAATGCTGGAAAGTAGAAATGAAAAACAGAAAGCAGGTAAATGAGCTTGAATGCCTCGTCGCACCCGCCTCGGCTGAAGGATGAAAAAGATCAGCCTTGCTTGGATGAATCCAATCGGGAGAGAAGATAGATCTCCTCTCCTTCCTATTAGATTATCGATTCCAACAGCTGAGCTTCGCAAACCAACAGACGGCAAAGGAAAACAGGAGAAAAGATGGAGCTGCGAGAAGACTTCTACGCTTTCGGATGATGATTGAACCCTCGACTTTGACCCCCTTTTATAGCAATCTGCAGGTGCGTTTGGGCCAAGGAGAACCATCAATCTTCAACGTCGTACTTCAAAATGGATGGAGGAGAAAGAACGAATCCCTGAAATAACGGAAATTAACAGAAAAAGATCAGTCAACTTACGGTTTTCACTTGAAACATTGCGGTTTCAGCAATGTTTCCGCAATGCTGTCGCAATGTAGTTTTTTCATTCTTTTACTTCGGTTTTCAATCCTTTTCTTTCCTTTTGCACACAAGTCCTAATTTAGCTACCTTCTTTTAATTCTCACAAATAAGCATAGGTTTAAGCTAAATCCTATCAAAAACACCTAAGAGTGTGCATCTTTCTAAGCTAAATAAGTCCTAAATAAGTCACTTTTGGAGACATAACACACCCCCAAACTTAAGGTTTTGCTTGTCCTCAAGCAATCTAAGGACTTACTTAGGCTGCTGCTTCATCTTCTTTAACCACTTACTGACTCCCCTATATCCCTATCTATAGCAGTGCTGTCCTGTGACACACTTCTAAGCTTAAAACTACCCTCTTATCTAGCTTCTTCTGACTTCGCATGCCTAATACTCCTGCTGTTTTCATTAACTCCCTACAACTGATCTACCTGCTTTTGTCATATCATGCCACTATCCCTAAGGTTTCAAATTCTTCCTAGCTTTACCCCAGACTCAGTACATGCTTCTAGTTTTTACTTATGAGCTACCTAGGATTCCTTAGAGTCATGCCAGTCTTAGTATTAACAGTGACAGTAGTACTTTAAGAGAACAACCTAAACCCTGGCATCACTACATTGGACATACATTCATCTCCCTAAACAACCCTACAAGCTACAACTTTGTGCTCAGCTAATTGAGGATCAGAGTTCTTTTTATCAGGACATCTAAGCCACAAAGCTGGAACTCCTAGGTATACATTCTTCTTCCCTACTCTTTTCCTTTTTTCTTACTTAGGTGGTGCCTCTCCTTTGGTTGCCTTTTGATGCAATGCCACTTGTGGATTACACACTTGGCACTGATTACTCAGCAACCTAAGAGAGACACCCCTGTTTATTCTATTTTTCATTTTTTTTTTTTTTTTTTTTTTAGCTCATCATTTTTTGAAAGGAGAAGAAGAATACTTATGTTTTTAAGGGAGAGAGGAATGTTCCTAGGCCTAGGGTGGCCTCCCCCAAACTTAAACTACTCATGGTCCCCAATGAGTTTCTGAGGTGGCACACCCCCAAACTGTCCTAGAAGCATCTAGTCTAAGGTAAAACAAAGAGAATCTAAAAGTCCTAGGCATAGGCAGAACATTCTAAAAGTAAATATCACAGCAGCAGAAATGTGAAAAAAACAGACAGGTAAGGACTTAAAGCGATGCATGCTGAGCTTCTTAGAGGTTAATTTAAACTATCAAAGGGTGTCCTATGACACTCATCCAGCATGCTTGAAGATAAGCTATATAAGGTAGTCATGATAGCAGCAAAAGAAAGAATTCAAACAGAACCAACCTAACTAAACAGACAGTCAAAAACAGGCATTCAGTAATAAAAATTGCGGGTTCCGCAATTATTTCGCAATAAAGCCAGGGCAGATATATCATTGATTAAGGCCCCTATGCATGCTTTTTCCAGTCATTCAAGCTCTCTAAAAATGAAACTAAACTAATCTACCTAATCAGCTAGCATCAGACTACACTAAACAATTTAAAAACCTAAAACTAAGCATCTAAAACAGATCAAAATATTAACTAAAAACAGCATAATTCACACGGTTCACAAAAAGCAGTTTGATTTTTTTTTTTTTTTTTTTTTTTTTTAATTGTAAGGGAACATCAATACTCCCTTGAGTGCAATTCAAACTAGCACTCAGATGTCTTCATCCTCATCAGGCCTTCGTGATCTTGGAGGCGCCCATGGAGATAGCAGGTCCGTGGGGAAGTTAGGGAAAAGGCAACCCAGCTGGTCAGCGAGTTCCTTGTCCCTTGCCTGTGCGTATGTGGCCCATTGAGCCATCCTCTTCTGTAAATCCATCAGGCACGCCATGGACAGTGACTGAGCAGCAGCCAATCTATCCAACTCGAACTCCATGTTTCCCTTCCTTCTAAGCCTCAAGCCTGTAGGCAGCTCCAAGTGGCCTGTGTAAGCCATCTGCTGTTCCATCCGCTCAATGGGGACTCCTGCACGCAAGCATAGTTTAGTAATAGTATTAGGGAAGAACAATGGACCCTTACCTTTCTTGGCGCAGTAAGCAATGGCAGCTGTAATGACTTCGCCCACGTTGATGGTGAGACCTCGCATGATTGCATAGACCAGCAGCGATCTGCTCTGGTTGATTGTGGTCTCATGTGTCACGGGGGACAGCTTCCTTCTCACGAAGGAAAACCAGACAGCCGCCTTAGCTGTGAGGTTGGCACTCATGAGAGTGTGCCTCCCATTGCGCGACACGGTCCATGAGGCTTCAGGCTGGCCAATGATCCGAATGGCCTCTTCCAGGACTGCTTCAGTAGGCTCATCAACAATCCTTGCATAGTCATTATGTTTCTGGCCCTTGAGGCCGTAGGCTTCGTTGATGGCTTTTGCTGAGAAGTCCACTTCTACTCCCCTGACCACAGACAACCCTTCCTTAGAATTCCTCAAATTGGCGTAGAAGTCATACACCATGCCTGTGTAAGCTGGATTGGGTGGTCTGCAGAACTCCTCCCAGCCGTGATTCGTAATTCCTGCGCGCAAGAATTGCGGCAGGTCAGCAGGTCTGTCGAGGAAGCTCTTCTCGTGCAGCAGCTCCCTTTTCCTCAGCTCAATGCCTCTAGACTCAGCGTCAGAAGACACATACCTTACTGACTGAGGCTCATCTTCAGGGTACAGCTTAGCCTTCCCCTTGTCTTTTAGTCTGGCTGACTCAACAGCCTCAATCTTGAGCTTCTTTGGGGAAGGCTCGTCACTTTCCTTCTTGGATGAAGGCGCAGCCCTGGACTTCTTCTTCTTCTTGGACTTCTTTTTTGTTCTTGGCCGTTTGGCCTTGACAACCGTGGCTTCCTTCTTCCTCAATCGTGCCTTTGTTGTCATCTGCTGGAGGCAATCCCCTAGTGTCTCGTCCATAGAGTCATCCTTCTGTGCAGGGCTCTCAGGGCTGGCTTCCCTCAAAGGAGAGAAGACCTCGTCTTCCTCAGCTTCCCCACTGCCCTGCGTCGATTCTTGGTACTCCCCATATGGGAATTCAGGGTCAGGCCGTGGAGAAGTGTGCGAAGGAGTGGTGCTTTGCGCTGCTGTAGGGGTCTGTGCAGAACTCTGCGGTGATGAAGGCAGCTCAGGGCTCTGCGCTGGTGGCGATGAAGAGAGCTCAGGGCTTCGAACCGGTGGGGATGGTGAAGGGCTGCGCTCGGCTGTCTCGTGGGATGGCTGGCCTAGTTCTTGACTCTCCACAGAGGGAGTCTTTTTCTTGCTTTCTTCTTCGGCCACAGCCATACTCCATTTGCGCTTCTTGGGTGTGCCTGCTGGTTCAGAGGGTCCAGCAGGTATCTCTGTGACGACCTTCCACTTCTTCTTGCGGATCGGAAGTTTGGGAAGTCGTTCAGTTCGCGCAGCATCAACGTCTACAAGGGCAAGAAGTGCTTCCCTCGCAGCCGTTTCAGCCTCATCAGCCCGTTTCTTGGACGCAGATCGTTCGGCTCTTGTTAGCACCATCGTTGAATCGTGGAGATTTGGAGAGAGGAATCACAGATGAAGAGAAAAGCAGCTTTCTTGGAGTTCAGATAATGGGAGAATCGTACGGATCAACGCGCCTTCTAACGGATATAAAGAAAACCCAAAAAATCCCAACGGCTATATTTTTGCGGATTCTGCAAATCCAGCGCAATCCTAGTGACCGTTGGAGATTTCCTGCATTTAAATGTCAATCTTTGCTCAACCGTATCTTTGATTTGGCCCAATATCTTTTTGATCTTTTTAGCTGGATTTAATCTCCTTGATTCCCTCTATTGATTCCCTACAAAAAGAAATAAAATCAACATCAAATTCGTAATTAAAATTATACAAAGATATACACAAACGATAACCGGAAAAATGGAAAAAATAAACTAAGGCATGAGCCTCATATTGACGAGCACAGCAATCACTCGTCCTCTCTCGTTCTTAATTTCACGCTTCAGTCAAGAGGAAGGCCGAGAGAGTCTTCACATCTCCTTCCTCATAGTAATGCTTCAACCTTGCACCATTAACCATGAAGGGTTGTCCTTGCTGCAGGTTCTTTATCTCGATGGCACCATGAACAAACACATTAGTAATTACAAATGGACCTGACCATCTAGACTTAAGTTTGCCTGGAAATAATTTCAATCGTGAGTTAAATAATAAGACAAGCTGGCCTTTCTTGAAGTCCTTAATCCTAAGTCGACTGTCGTGCCAAATTTTGGTCTTTTCCTTATACATTTTGGCATTTTCATAAGACATATGCCTAAGCTCATCCAGCTCATGTAATTGCAAAGACCGCAATGTTCCCGCATCGGTCACGCAATAATTCAACTCTTTTAGTGCCCAAAATGCCTTAATTTCTAACTCGAATGGAAGATGACAAGCTTTACCATACACAAGTCTGTAAGGAGACATACCTAGGGGTGTCTTATACGCAGTTCTATACGCCCAAAGTGCATCCTCGAGTTTAAACGCCCAATCCTTTCTGTTGGGTTTGACCACTTTTTCTAGGATGTTCTTAATCTCCCTATTTGAAATTTCAGCCTGTCCATTCGAGTGTGGGTGATAGGGAGTGGCTACTCTATGTCTAATGTTATACTTAGCCAACACTCTCTCCATAGCTTTATTAATGAAATGTGTCCCCTCATCACTAATGATAGCACGAGGTGTTCCAAACCTAGTAAAAATGTGCCTATGCAAGAATTTTATGACTGTTTTGGCATCATTATTGGGACATGCTATGGCCTCTACCCACTTGGATACATAGTCTACTGCCACTAATATGTAAAGGTTACCTGATGATGGGGGAAATGGTCCCATGAAGTCAATGCCCCACACATCAAAGAGCTCCAACTCTAAGATGTAAGTGAGAGGCATTTCATCCTTGCGACTAAGGTTACCTGTTCTTTGGCATTCATCACAGCTGTGGGCATAGTTGTGGGCATCCTTGAAGATTGTTGGCCAATAGTAGCCACTCTGAAATACCTTTGCAGCTGTTCTTTGGCCACCAAAGTGTCCACCATAAGGAGCTGTGTGGCAGTGCTGCAGCACAGACTTCGCCTCAGCAGCTGAAACACACTTCCTTAGCAAGCCGTCAGCACATGTCTTGTAAAGTGTGGGGTCATCCCATATGAATTTCCTTGCTTCATGAAGGAACCTCTTCTTCTCTTGTCCTCCCTTGAAAGTTGGTAGTACCTGCGATGCAAGGAAGTTAGCAATGTCAGCAAACCAAGGTTCCTCATCGTTATCACGATGAGTCAATACAAAGACATGTTCATCAATAAAAGCATCAGAAATTGCGGTTTCCGCAATATTTCCGCAATTATGCTGCAATCTAGAAAGATGATCCGCAACCACATTTTCACTTCCTTTCTTATCTCTAATGTCAAGATCAAACTCTTGCAGCAGCAGTACCCATCTAATCAACCTAGGCTTAGCATCAACCTTTCTCATAAGGTACTTCAAGGCAGAATGGTCAGTGTACACGATTGTCCTAGTGCCTACAATGTAATTCCTAAACTTCTCACAAGCAAACACTACAGCTAGCATCTCCTTCTCAGTAGTTGTGTAATTACATTGTGCCTCATTAAGTGTCTTACTAGCATAGTATACAGGGTGTGTTAACTTGTCAATCTTCTGTCCTAACATAACCCCTACAGCATAGTCACTGGCATCACATAACATCTCAAAGGGAAGATCCCAATTAGGCCCTACTATAATAGGTGCTGTGACTAGTGCTTCCTTAAGGGTTTTCCAAGCTAGGACACACTCTTTAGAGAAAATGAATGGTTTGTTTAGCTCTAAAAGTTCACATAAAGGCTTGGAGATCTTAGAAAAGTCCTTAATGAACCTTCTATAGAAACCAGCATGCCCTAAGAAACTTCTAATGGCCTTGACATTTTGGGGTTCTACCAATTTCTCTATTACTTCAATTTTTGCCCTGTCAACTTCTACACCTGCCCTTGACACTCTATGACCTAAGACAATCCCTTCATCCACCATGAAGTGGCACTTTTCCCAATTTAGGACTAGGTTGGTCTCCTCACACCTAGCCAGGACTTGTCCTAGGTTCTCTAGACAGTTTGTAAATGAATCCCCAAAGACTGAGAAATCATCCATGAATATCTCTATCATGGACTCATCCAAATCAGAGAAGATTGCCAACATGCACCTTTGGAAAGTTGTCGGTGCATTGCATAAGCCAAAAGGCATTCTGCGAAAGGCAAAAGTTCCAAAAGGGCAAGTGAAGGTAGTCTTCTCTTGGTCCTTAGGGTCTATAGTAATCTAGTTATATCCTGAATAACCGTCTAAGAAGCAGTAGTAGGCTCTACCAGCTATTCTATCTAGCATCTGGTCAATGAATGGTAGAGGGAAGTGGTCGTTTTTGGTTTCTTTATTTAGTTTCCTATAATCCATGCAAACTCTCCATCCTGTGATAGTCCTTGTTGGAATCAGTTCATTGTTCTCATTGACTACCACAGTCATCCCCCCTTCTTAGGTACACATTGTATAGGGCTCACCCACTGGCTACTAGCTATGGGGAAGATCACACCAGCATCTAACCATTTTATTATTTCCTTTTTAACTACCTCTTTCATAGAGGGATTCAACCTACGTTGGTGATCTACTCTAGGGGTATGCTCTTCCTCTAATATAATCTTATGCATGCAATAAGAAGGGCTAATGCCTCTAATATCAGCAATAGTCCACGCAATAGCCTTCCTATGTTGCTTAAGTAGTAAAATCAGTTCCACCTCATGCTTTTCACTTAGTTTAGAAGAAATAATTACAGGCAAAGTATCATTACTTCCTAGATATGCATACTTGAGGTGAGTGGGGAGAGGTTTCAATTCTAAGACAGGTGGATGCTCAATGGATGGTCTTAATGGATTCAAAGATTTTTCAGTTAAATCAATATTCATACAAACATGCTGAGGGTTATTTACAGGTATATCCATTATCTCAGCTATGTTTAAGTCAGTTAAGTCTAATCCTACATATTCATGAGCATGCTTAGTCAACAATTCATGCTCCAATTGTTCTTCCATTAGTGAATCAACAATGTCCATGCTAGCACAAGATTCAGAGTCAGAGGGGTACCTTAAGGCTTTATAAACACTAAATTTCACCTCTTCATCATGAACCCTCATAGTGAGCTCACCTTTTTGGACATCTATCAGTGCCCTACCTGTGGCTAGAATTGGTCTGCCTAACAGGATGGGGACCTCCTTGTCTGCTTCATAATCCAGGATAATGAAATCTGCAAGGAAAATAAACTTGTCAACCTTTACAAGAATATCCTCAATCTTACCTTCAGGTTATGCAATGGATTTGTCTGCTAGTTGTAAGGTGACAGTGGTTGGACGTGCTTCTCCTATTCCTAGCTGGCGGAATAGTGATAGGGGCATGAGGTTTATGCAGGCTCCCAGATCACAAAGAGCTCTGCCCACGTGCTTGCCTCCTAGCCCTACAGGTAAGGTGAAGGAACCAGGATCCTTCTCCTTCTTGGGTAGCTTGTTCTGGAGTATGGCACTGCACTCCTCAGTGAGATTGACTGTTTCAAACTCACCAATTATTCTCTTGTTAGTTATAATATCCTTCAAAAACTTTACATAAGAAGGCATAGACTGTAAAACTTCTACAAAAGGAATATTAACATGCACTTGCTTAAGAATTTCTAGAAATTTATTAAAGTGCACTTCCTGTTCTTGTTTTTTCTTTAGCCTTCTAGGAAATGGAGGTGGTGGCACATATGCAGGCACTTCAGGTCGCCTTAGGATAGGTGGAGGCCTTGGAATTTCTTCTATCTCTTCTATGATTGGCTCCAGCCTTTGTCCTGATGTGCTTGTTGGTGGTTGACCTTGGTTTGACAGAGACTCCAGTGGAGCACTAGACTCAGTGTTCTCTACTCTCTTTGGTGTGTCCTTGGTGTTGCTCACCAATGGTCTACCACTTCTAAGTTCAATTGCTTGAACTTGTTCTTTACCATCTCTCCTTGGCACTTCAGTGTCAGCAGGGAGTCTACCTTGGGGCCTACTTTTGATTTCATTGGCTAGTTGCCCTATTTGGTTCTCTAGGCTCCTAAGAGTAGCTTGCTGACTCTCTAGAGTGGCATCATTCTTGGCTATGTATTCCTTGAGTAAGTTTTCTACAGAAGATCCTACAGGTTGGTTTTATGGTTTTTGATACATGGATTGGTTATGTTGGGGAGTGAAACCAGGTGTTCCACTCGGTCTTGGTTGGTTAGGATTTTGATTAGCATTTTGTTGGCCACCCCATGACAGGTTTGGGTGGTTCCTCCAACCAGGGTTGTAAGTGTTGGAATAGGGGTTGTTCCTAGGCTGCTGCTGGCTTCCAATATAGCAGACTGAGGCTGGATTCCCAGGGCAGTATTCATACAGGTGCCCTTCCCCACAGAATCCACAGATAAGTGTCTCACCTTGACTTGGTTGGGTGCCCATTGACATGGCTGTGGCGGTGTTGACACTTGTTTGGAGATTGGCTTGAGCCATTTGCTTAACTAGGTTGGTCAGGGCATTTATTTGGCTGCTCATTGCACTTAGAGCATCCTTGTCTTGAGCTCTAGTTGGCTCAACTGGATCATCTGACCACCTACAGTGAGATGCTGAGATCTTCTCCAAGATCTCATAGGCCTCGTTGTAACTCTTGGACAACATGGAACCTCCAGCAGATGAATTTAAGACTTGTCTAGTGCTGGGGTTGCATCCTTTGAAAAAGACCTCTATTTGGATACACCATGGGATGCCATGGTGTGGACATTTCAGAAGAAGATCTTTAAACCTTGTCCAAGCTTCGTGAAGAGACTTAGTGTCAGCTTGTTTGAACTTGATTATGTCATCACGAAAGGTAGAATTCCTATCAGATGGGAAGTATTTGACTAGGAATTTTTCTGCTAAGTCTGTCCAATTACGGACTGATCTTGAGGGTAATGAGTTTAACCACGTTTTGGCTTTGTCCCTCAAAGAGTAAGGGAACAGATAGAGCCTCAAGGCTTCTTGGGAAACTCCAGGGATGATGAATGTATCACTGACTCCTAGGAAGTTTCTAAGATGGTTGTGGGGATCCTGATTTTCTATTCCAAAGAATTGTCCCACAGTGGACAACATTTGGAACATCACTGGCTTTAACTCGAATGAGTTGGCAGTGATTTCAGGACGGATTATGCTGGGGTTCAGCTCCCCAGGCATAGGTACTAAGTAAGAGAGTATGGCGCTATCCTTGTCATTCGCTATTTCGATGGGATTGCGAGTGACAAGCACCGGATTTGGAACTATTCCATCCATTTCTTCTTGAGACAATTGCGGAGGAATTGCGGTTCCCGCAATTACTTGAGGTAAAGAGGGTTGGTTAAAGAGGCGTTTCTTGGCTCTATTTCTGGCCTTAAGTAATCTCTCAGGCTCAGGATTGAACTCTAGATCACTACTTGAAGGCTCACTCATAAACTAACCCAATAGTACCTGCAAAAGAAATGAAACAGATTAGCTTCAATAGGCAATAAACTTGGTGTTTCAAACTTAACAAACTTCGTTTTCACTTAAATAAATCCCCGGCAGCGGCGCCAAAAACTTGTTGCGTGCTCAATGTGTTAAAATAAATAAGCAATAAGATAGAGAGAGCACTCAGAACATGCAAGCATACATGGTCCTATAGCAAGTAGTAAGTATTTTTCATTCGTTTTCCCACAGAGATTTATTATAAGCTATTAGAGAAGTGTAAAGTTAAGAAAGAATGGGTGGATTTGATGGGGTCAAATTGGTTTTAAGTTGTCTATTTCCTACTGAATACGTTGAGGGTAGCAACATAAACAAGTGCAAGTCAAAGCTAAACTCAAATGAAAAGAAACGAGATTAATAAATGAAGAAGAAATAGCTAAACAGAATTGAGAACTTAGCAGAATTGCGGAAACAACAATTCTACCGCAATTTTCCTAACAGCGAAAGTGTGTAAAAGGGAGAAACAAGGGCTACTAACGACTTCTCTATAGGCATTTTCTCACGATTCTCAAGCATTGGATCAACTCTCTATGCATCAAACTCACTCAATCTCATGTATCGTCCGATTCCATGCATTAGATTCTTTAGTTTACTCATGTCCAAGTAAGGTCTTAAGCATCTTGTTAAAGCAGAAAGTTATAGTTTGTACTAGGAAAACGCCTATTCCTAGGTCGTTTTCTGGCTACCTTGAAAGGCTAGCATGAGTGTATGACTCTGAACTCTTACTCCTTCCAGAGGTTAGGAGTTCTTTGGACAAAATGGATGGCCAATCGAAATTGCCCGTGGGATGAAGCTTACATACAATCAATGCTTCGAGAGCTATCCTACATGCTTGGTTCACGTTTTTTAGCCTATAGTATTGTCATTAGCATGCCCCTATGTGACTTAGTTACTCATGGATGTGGGGAGAACAGAAAGAAGAGATAAAGCAGACATGCTTAGAAGGATTTTAAAGACAAAACAGTAGGGGAAAACAGTAGACTGCAAAGGTAAGAAACTGTGAAATACTGAATTTTGCTTTTGATTACTTGATTGTTTGAAGGAACAAAAGAAAGCTTTAAATGAATAACACAAAGACAGAACTCCACGAAATGCAATAAACTAGCTACTAAAACAGAAACAACAACTAAACAATGCTGGAAAGTAGAAATGAAAAACAGAAAGCAGGTAAATGAGCTTGAATGCCTCGTCGCACCCGCCTCGGCTGAAGGATGAGAAAGATCAGCCTTGCTTGGATGAATCCAATCGGGAGAGAAGATAGATCTCCTCTCCTTCCTATTAGATTATCGATTCCAACAGCTGAGCTTCGCAAACCAACAGACGGCAAAGGAAAACAGGAGAAAAGATGGAGCTGCGAGAAGACTTCTACGCTTTCGGATGATGATTGAACCCTCGACTTTGACCCCCTTTTATAGCAATCTGCAGGTGCGTTTGGGCCAAGGAGAACCATCAATCTTCAACGTCGTACTTCAAAATGGATGGAGGAGAAAGAACGAATCCCTGAAATAACGGAAATTAACAGAAAAAGATCAGTCAACTTACGGTTTTCACTTGAAACATTGCGGTTTCAGCAATGTTTCCGCAATGCTGTCGCAATGTAGTTTTTTCATTCTTTTACTTCGGTTTTCAATCCTTTTCTTTCCTTTTGCACACAAGTCCTAATTTAGCTACCTTCTTTTAATTCTCACAAATAAGCATAGGTTTAAGCTAAATCCTATCAAAAACACCTAAGAGTGTGCATCTTTCTAAGCTAAATAAGTCCTAAATAAGTCACTTTTGGAGACATAACACCATGCTAGCACAAGATTCAGAGTCAGAGGGGTACCTTAAGGCTTTATATACACTAAATTTCACCTCTTCATCATGAACCCTCATCGTGAGCTCACCTTTTTGGACATCTATCAGGGCCCTACCTGTGGCTAGAAATGGTCTGCCTAATAGGATGGGGACCTCCTTGTCTGCTTCATAATCCAGGATAATGAAATCTGAAGGAAAATAAACTTGTCAACCTTTACAAGAATATCCTCAATCTTACCCTCAGGGTATGCTATAGATCTGTCTGCTAGTTGTAAAGTGACAGTGGTTGGACGTGCTTCTCCTATCCCTAGCTGGCGGAATAGTGATAGGGGCATGAGGTTTATGCTGGCTCCCAGGTCACAAAGAGCTCTGCCCACGTGCTTGCCTCCTAGCTCTACTGGCAAGGTGAAGGAACCAGGATCCTTCTCCTTCTTGGGTAGCTTGTTCTGGAGTATGGCACTGCACTCCTCAGTGAGATTTACTGTTTCAAACTCACCAATTATTCTTTTGTTAGTAATAATATCCTTCAAAAACTTTACATAAGAGGGCATAGACTGTAAAACTTCTACAAAAGGAATATTAACATGCACTTGCTTAAGGATTTCTAGAAATTTATTAAAGTGCACTTCCTGTTCTTGTTTCTTCTTTAGCCTTCTAGGAAATGGAGGTGGTGGCACATATGCAGGCACTTCAGGTCGCCTCAGGATAGGTGGAGGCCTTGGAATTTCTTCTATCTCTTCTATGATTGGATCCAGCCTTGGTCCTGATGTGCTTGGTGATGGTTGATCTTGGTTTGGCAGCGACTCCAGTGGAGCACTAGACTCAGTGTTCTCTACTCTCTTTGGTGTTTCTTTTGTGTTGCTCACCAATGGTCTACCACTTCTAAGTTCAATTGCTTGAACTTGCTCTTTACCATCTCTCCTTGGCACTTCAGTGTCAGCAGGTAGTCTACCTTGGGGCCTACTCTTGAGTTCGTTGGCTAGTTGCCCTATTTGGTTCTCTAGGCTCCTAAGAGTAGCTTGCTGACTCTGTAGAGTGGCATCATTCTTGGCTATGTATTCCTTGAGTAAGTTTTCTACAGAAGACCCTACAGGTTGGTTATATGGTTTTTGGTACATGGATTGGTTATGTTGGGGAGTGAAACCAGGTGTTCCACTCGGTCTTGGTTGGTTAGGAGCTTGGTTAGCATTCTTTTGGCCACCCCATGACAGGTTTGGGTGGTTCCTCCAACCAGGATTGTAAGTATTGGAATAGGGGTTGTTCTTAGGCTGCTGCTGGCTTCCAACATAGCAGACTGAGGCTGGATTCCCAGGGCAGTATTCATACAGGTGCCCTTCCCCACAGAATCCACAGATAAGTGTCTCACCTTGACTTGGTTGGGTGCCCATTGACATGGCTGTGGCGGTGTTGACACTAGTTTGGAGATTGGCTTGAGCCATTTGCTTGACTAGGTTGGTCAGGGCGCTTATTTGACTACTCATGGCATTGAGTGCGTCCTTGTCTTGAGCTCTAGTTGGCTCAACTGGATTATCTGACCACCTACAGTGAGATGCTGAGATCTTCTCCAAGATCTCATAGGCTTCATTATAACTCTTGGACAACATGGAACCACCAGCAGATGAATTTAAGACTTGTCTAGTGCTGGGGTTGCATCCTTTGAAAAAGACCTCTATTTGGATACACCATGGGATGCCATGATGTGGACATTTAAGAAGAAGGTCCTTGAACCTTGTCCAAGCTTCGTGAAGAGACTCACTCTCAGCTTGTTTGAACTTGATTATATCATCACGAAAGGTAGAATTCCTATCAGGTGGGAAGTATTTGACTAGGAATTTCTCTGCTAAGTCTGTCCAATTAAGGACTGATCTAGAGGGTAATGAGTTTAACCACGTTTTGGCTTTGTCCCTCAAAGAGTAAGGGAACAGATAGAGCCTCAAGGCTTCTTGGGAAACTCCAGGGATGATGAATGTATCACTAACTCCTAGGAAGTTTCTAAGATGGTTGTGGGGATCCTCATTTTCCACTCCAAAGAATTGTCCCACAGTGGACAACATTTGGAACATCACTGGCTTTAACTCGAATGAGTTGGCAGTGATTTCAGGGAGGATTATGCTGGGCTTCAGCTCCCCAGGCATAGGTACTAGGTAAGAAAGTATGGCGCTATCCTTATCATTCGCTATTTCGATGGGATTGCGAGTGACAGGCACCGGATTTGGAACTATTCCATCCATTTCTTCTTGAGAAAATTGCGGAGGAATTGCGGTTCCCGCAATTATTGGAGGTATAGAGGGTTGGTCAAAGAGACGTTTCTTGGCTCTATTTCTGGCTCTAAATAGTCTCTCGGGCTCAGGATTGAACTCTAGATCGCTACTTGAAGACTCATTCATAAACTAACCCAATGGTACCTGCAAAAGAAATGGAAATAGATCAGTTACAATAGACAATAAACTTGGTGTTTCAAACTTAACAAACTTCGTTTTCACTAAAATAAATCCCCGGCAGCGGCGCCAAAAACTTGTTGCGTGCTCAATGTGTTAAAATAAATAGGCAATAAGATAGAGAGAGCACTCAGAACATGCAAGCATACATGATCTTATAGCAAGTAGTAAGTATTTTTTCATTCGTTTTCCCACAGAGATTTATTATGAGCTACTCGTGAAGTGTATTGTTAAGAAAGAAGGGATGGATTTGAGGAGGTAGAATTGGTTTTAAGTTATCTATTTTCTACGGAATATGTAAAGGGCAGCAACATAAACAAGTGCAAGTCAAAGATAAACTTAAATGAAAAAGAGAAGAGACTAATAAACGAAGAGGAAGTTGGCTAAACAGAATTTTAACTTAGCAGAATTGCGGAAACAGCAATTCTACCGCAATGTACTAACAGCGAAAGTGTGTAAAATGGAGAAACAAGGGCTACTAACGACTCCTCTATAGGCATTTTCTCACGATTCTCAAGCATTGGATCCACTCTCTATGTATCAAACTCACTCAATCTCATGTATCTTCCGATTTCATGCATTAGATTCTTTAGTTTACTCATGTCCAAGTAAGGTCTTAAGCATCTTGTTAAAGCAGAAAGTTATGGTTTGTACTAGGAAAACGCCTATTCCTAGGTCGTTTTCTGGCTACCTTGAAAGGCTAGTATGAGTGTATGACTCTGAACTCTTACTCCTTCCAGAGGTTAGGAGTTCTTTGATCAAAATGGATGGCCAATCGAAATTGCCCGTGGGATGAAGCTTACATACAATCAATGCTTCGAGAGCTATCCTACATGCTTGGTTCACGTCTTTTTTAGCCTATAGACTTGTCATTAGCATGCCCCTATGTGACTTAGCTACTCGTGAATATAGACAGAACAGTAGTAAGAAAAGAAGTAGACATGCTTAGAAGTAATTTAAAGACAAACAGCAAGGAGAAAACAGTAGCAGCAAAGAGAAGAGACTGTGAAATAAAGAATTTTTGCTTCGATTACTTGATTGTTTGAATGAACAAAGGAAAGCTTAAAGTAAATAACACAACGACAGACAGCAACGAAATGAAATGAACTATCCACTAGAACAGAAACAACAACTAAACAGAGATGGAAATCAGGAATAAAAGACAGAAAGCAGGTAATTGAGCTGGAACGCCTCGTCGCAACCGCCTCGGCTGTAGGATGAGAAAGATCAGCTTTGCTTGGATGAATACAATCGGGAGAGAAGATGAATCTTCTCTCCTTCCTATCAGATTATCGACTCCAACAGCTAGACTTCGCAAACCAACAGACGACAAAGAAAAACAGGAGAAAAGATGGAGCTGCGAGAAGACTTCTACGCTTTCGGATGATGATCGAACCCTCTACTTTGACCCCCTTTTATAGTAATCTGCAGGTGCGTTTGGGCCAAGGAGAACCATCAATCCTCAACGTCGTACTTCAAAATGGATGGAGGAGAAAGACCGAATCCCTGAAATAACGGAAATTAACAAAAACAGATCAGGCAACTTACGGTTTTCACTTGAAACATTGCGGTTTTAGCAATGTTTCCGCAATGCTGCCGCAATGCACATTTTTCCTTCTTTTAACTTCGGTTTTTAATCCTTTTCTTTCCTTTTGCATACAAGTCCTAATTTAGCTACCTTCTTTTAATTCTCATATATAAGCATAGGTTTAAGCTAAATCCTATCAAAAACACCTAAAAGTGTACATCTTTCTAAGATAAATAAGTCCTAAAAAGGTCACTTTTGGAGACGTAGCAGATTGCGTCGCAATTTCGATCTAGAAAAAGAATTAAATCAAATAAGAGGTGACCTAAAAAATCAGGGAAAATTAGAAAAAGAAATATCCCTTTTAGATGGAGAAGCTCGTGACCTAAACAGAAGATGGTATCGTTCGAGGAAAGATAACGAGGCCCTACAAGCTACGATAAGGTCACGAAACAAACAGATTTCGAGGCAGGAGTCCGAGATCACCACACTCCATGAGTTGGTAAAGACTTTTGAAGAAGGTATTAGTTTGAAGAACGAAGTGGTTGTAGAAATAGAGGAAAAGAACAGATCATTATACCAAATAGTTGAAAACGTACAGTTGCTACTCAATACAAAATAAGAGCAATTAAACAGGGCCAGGCAGGAAAACATGACTCTAAGAGAGTCTACCCAGTTACTCAGTATTCATCTCAGTAAGTATCAAAATGTCGATGAAAATCTAATGAAAGAACACACTTTCATAAAGGAGCAATATGACATATTAGGGAAGGGCTATGAGTTTTTGAAATGTAGCAATATAACGTTGC
The DNA here is from genome assembly GCA_028017165.1 of Herpetospermum pedunculosum. Classification (NCBI taxonomy): domain Eukaryota; kingdom Viridiplantae; phylum Streptophyta; class Magnoliopsida; order Cucurbitales; family Cucurbitaceae; genus Herpetospermum; species Herpetospermum pedunculosum. Next base: position 37,213,175 of record CM051527.1, read on the forward strand.
ATGGAAAATTAGAAACCATGATCACTCGGATTAAGAAGGTCACTAGGAGGGCAGATGAGTTGGCAGAAGATGCACGCACCCTCACAAGAGCCATCGCACCCACTGATAACTCCATTTTGGAGCTATTATTCACTTCTTAATTATGGCTAAATCCCGCATTTGATTGTATAATTAATCTCGTTTGTAGGAGAAATGCGGCAAAGAGATCGTGCGTCCATTGGACCCGTTTCGGAGCTAAAAGTGGAGTTTTAACGCCCCGGGAGTGCATCGGGAAAGGGCAAGTCGATCCAAGAAGAAACATACCAAAATTGCCTAGGAGAGGCAATTTTTCCAGCCCCAAACCCGAGAGCTAGCGTCGAGACCCTACTGCGGCGTCGAGACGCTCCGGAGGAGGCGCGCGCAAGAAGTTATCGGGCCAGCGTCGAGACGCTGCCCTAGCGTCTCGATGCCATCGCGAGGCGCGCGCGGATCACTTAGGGCGTAACGTCGCGACGCTGCCCTAGCGTCTCGACGCTACGACGATTTAAAGAAGTTGTAGGACGATTTTTGCAGCACTTCTTCACCCATTTTTAGAACTCCATCTTCTTCCTCTCGGCTTTTCTTCGTTTTTCATCTTTGCTCCGCCATTTGTGGCATGTTTTGGAGCTTTTAATTTGTATTAGCTTGGAGATGACTTCCTCGGCCTTCCTTGGAGCGGTGATGACAATCCGTCCCATGAACGGCTAAGGTTAGGTGAACGGTTTGGGATAAATTTGAGGGATTGTTGTTAGACTTTTTAGCTTTGATAATCCATGCTTAGTTTACAAATTGGTGGCTGATTTGTATGCATTTATCATTCTTGCTTCACCCTATGCATGTGTTAGATTTCGCCGATTGACACTCGTGTTTTCTAGCATTTTGTTAATGTTAAAGAGTAGCGATGTCGTGCCTCTCACTATTCGACTAGTAACACAGAATGATAAAACTAAACCGGAGTATCGAATCATGCATGATGGTTGTTGGTTGCATACAGCGTTTGCGGGCAACCAATTAGCAATTAGATTACGTGATCGAATGTCTGTCGCGGTTAGCTAGTGACTATCTAGAGTCAATTTGGGGCTGATCACCCTAATGCAATTTTAGATAATGTTTAATTAGAACTGTGTGGTCTAATTAATTTCTATGGAGCCGGTTACCTTGGGGCTTCTCGGGTAATCGACCGTGTGTATTACAAACTGCTCGCCTTAGATTTGTGTTAAATGATAAGCTGAAAATGTCTAACAAATAAATCCCCAAAATCCCCAAACCGTGCACTCGTCTCTCTCTTTCTTTTATTCTTCCGTTAGCATTTAATTATCTTGTTTGCATGCTTACACATCCCCCCGTTACAAAAAACCCAATCAATTAATTAATTTCAAGTTTAATTTAATTTCAGTCATAACCTTCTTCTTGGATCGACCCTGTTACCACTGGTTGCAAAGCTATTGATAGTAGGCTTATAAATTGTATTTTGGCGAGTCTCGACAACTCGAATTTAGGGAGGATATTCAAAATTTGTCCCACCAAAATTGGCGCCGTTGCCGGGGAGAAGGCAAAAATTTGATTGAAATTATGATTGAATTTGAATTTGGATGATTGATTGGTTGCTGAAAAAATTTTCTGTTTGTAGTTGTATGTTTAAATTTTTGTTTGTGTATGACCCGTTCTTCTGAGATTAGTGGATTGCAGTTTATACCTGAAATCGAAAGAGAAGAGCGGCGGTTGAGGAGAGAAGCCCGCGAGGGGCAGAGACTGCCAGAGGAAGAAGGCAATCCCTTCTTGTTTGAGGAGATGGCGCAAGGAGAGGCGCCGAGGACGCTGAAACAGCTGGCAGCGCCAGATTTGAACTTGCAACCCCTGTGTATCAACTACCCCGTGGTAGCAGGTAACTTCGAATTAAAGTCAGGTTTAATTCACCAGTTGCCTTCTTTCCATGGCAATGCAGGGGAGGACGCGAACAAGAACTTAATGGAGTTTCACTGCGTCTGTGCGGGGATGAAACCCGCGGGAGTCACGGAGGAGCAGCTGAATATGAGGGCATTCCCCTTTACGCTCAAGGACAAAGCCAAGGATTGGCTCTATTATCTGCCCTCCGGCTCGATAACGACGTGGCAGGACATGAAAAGGGTTTTTCTCGAGAAATACTTCCCTGCGTCCTTGGCCACGACATTGAGGAAGAGAATATATGGGATCACTCAGGACGTGGGTGAGTCCTTGCACGAGTACTGGGAACGCTTTGGGCGCCTGTGCGCAAGCTTCCCACATCATCAGATCGCCGATCAGCTTCTGATACAGTATTTTTATGAGGGGATGACGCCCCACGATCGGCAGATGATAGATGCAGCGAACGGTGGGGCTTTGATCGACAAGACCCCAGTTGAGGCCAAACAGCTAATTGCAAACATGGCGGCCAACTCGCAGCAGTTTGGTATTCGAGGGCAGGGGCAGGTCCACAGTGTGACCCAGAGCCACGAGATGACAGAAATGAGGGCCCAGGTGGCCGAAATCGGAAATATGTTGAAAAGGATTGTTGGAGGAAACCGCGAGGCGGAGGAGGTGAACGCAATCGGGGGGTATGCTTCCAACCCGAGGAAGTATGATCCGTATTCGAATACTTACAACCCCGGTTGGCGCGATCACCCCAACTTCAGCTATGGGAACAGGGAAGGACAACCACGCTTCCAAGGCTAGTCTCACGATAGGCCTAACACTTCCACCCAAGCTCAAGCCTCGAGCTCCTCCAGCTCATTGGAAGAAATGGTCAGGACCATTGTCACGACTACCAGCCAGTTCCAGAAAGAAGCTCGAGAAGAGCTTAACTCCCACAAAGCCGAGCTGCAAAATTTGAACAAGCAGCTGACGCAAATGGCGGTGTCGATTAGCAAAATCGAGAGCAAGAGCTCTGGGTAGCTTCCTTCCCAAACCACGGTCAACTCATGTGAGAACGTGAGTGCTATCCAACTAAGGAGTGGGAAATCACTTCCCACCAGAGCCGTGAAGGAAGCAGAGGACAGCCTGAATGAGTCCGCCCCAGCTGCTCTTGATAAGCTGAAAGTTGAGAAAGAAAAGAATGTGCAAGAGAATGTTGCCAGAGCACCCTTCCCTAGTAGGCTTGCGAAGCCTACTTTGGAGACCGAAGATGAGGAGGTCCTTCGTACCTTCCAGAAGGTGGTGGTCAACATCCCGCTTCTCGAGGCAGTAAGCCAAGTGCCGAAATATGCCAAGTTCCTCAAGAAGTGGTGCACAAGCAAGAGAATGTCGAGAAAGAGTGATGAGACGAAGAAAGAAACTGTCTCCGCAATTTTCCAAGGTACGCTTCCACCGAAGTGCATCGATCCTGGTATGTTTACTATCCCATGCACTATTGGTACTAAACTTATTGAAAATGCCATGTTAGATCTTGGTGCCTCAATTAATGTCATGTCTTTTGATGTGTTTAAAGAGCTTGAATTGTGTGATTTAATTGAGTCTAATATAGTTGTCCAACTAGCCGATCGATCTTATGTGCATCCGTTAGGGAAGATTGAGGACATTTTAGTCAAAGTGAAGGACTTATTGTTTCCATGCGACTTTTATGTGCTGAACATGAATGAAAATTTTTCGCATGTTTCCTCTTCTATTTTACTAGGCCGCCCATTTATGAAGACCGCTAAGGTCAAAATTGATGTTGATAGGGGTGCCCTGTCGGTAGAATTTGATGGAATGGTGAATGAGTTTCTTATAAATGCATCGAAATCGCTTGTGAATGTGGAGAGTATTGCTTGTGTTGAGTATGTCGAGAATGAGAGTCTTACCTCGCGCTTGAGGGATGATTCTCATGTCTCCGTGAAAAATTCTGATTTAAATTTGTTAAAAATGAATGCTGTTTTTTGCACTAACAAATGTGATATTCTCGTGCTTGAGGCACGAAGAGTGCAAAAAGTTTTGAATGTTGATCGCAGGTGTAGTGTGGAGGAGGACAAGACTGGAACGTCCCCCGCACTATCGGAATATGGATGAGTCTTTGGCGAGAATTCAGTCGAGCAAACGACTTTAAAAATTCTGCGCTTCTCGGAGGCACCCGAGCGATGAACTGTTATTTCTGTTTTAGTTTAGTTGCTATTTTTTTTGTTGCTTTTTAGTGTAATTTAGACTTACTTAGTTTGCTGTTTTTTTTTAGGAATCGAGGAAGTTGAGGAAAATTTTGGGCTTCGATGATGAACGCGTCGCTTCCTTTCCCCCGCCAGCTTCACAAAGAGTCAGGGAAGTGTAGTTTCTTCTTCCCTTTTACTTTATGTATCTGACTGAGTGGCATTGAGGACAATGCCAACTTTTGAAGTTGGGGGTGGATGTCGTGGACTTGCATGTGTAGTTGGTTGAGCAGTGCTATATTGAATATTGAAGTGCTTGGGACTCTGTTTACTGCTTGCTAGTGATGATAATCTAGGAAATGCATGTTGGTTAGAAAATTCTCTCGAGGCGCTCCTCCTTCTTATTAGTGCACTTAAGAAGTGAGCGTTAGTCCTTAAAAACGTGAAGTTTATGCATGAATTTGACGTGTTAGGCAGCTCGAGGTTGGAAAGAAAAAGAGAATAAATTGTTTGGTTCAAAGAACCTTAATAAAAGGGTACAAAGTACTCGTGAAAAGAAAAAGAAAGAGAAAATATTTAGGTCTCTTAGTTTGCTTCTCTCTCTCGTGTAAGTCAAGTGTAGACTGTTCTTAAACGCTAGAACTAGGGGGAAAACGGGATGATGTGTTGCATGTGGTTTTTCTGGGCTTATGTGAGTTTAGGATAGGTTGTCTAGCACACACACACACGTTAGGGGGCAATAGTTAATTTTTGATATGTTCGTAGTAAATGCATGCACGAATTGCTTTCATGATTATGTTGTGTTTGAATTTGCAAAATGCATGGAGGTTTGAGTTAGTAGCATGTAAGCATGTCCTTAGAGTCAATTTATTTATTAGCCTTGCTCGAGGACTAGCAAGATTCAAGTTGGGGGTGTTTGATAACTCCATTTTGGAGCTATTATTCACTTCCTAATTATGGCTAAATCCCGCATTTGATTGTATAATTAATCTCGTTTGTAGGAGAAATGCGGCAAAGAGCTCGTGCGTCCATTGGACCCGTTTCGGAGCTAAAAGTGGAGTTTTAACGCCCCGGGAGTGCATCGGGAAAGGGCAAATCGATCCAAGAAGAAACGGACCAAAATTGCCTAGAAGAGGCAATTTTTCCAGCCCCAAACCCGAGAGCTAGCGTCGAGACGCTAGCTCGACGCTGCCGAAGCGTCGAGACCCTGCTGTGGCGTCGAGACCCTCCGGAGGAGGCGCGCGCGGATCACTTAGGGCGTAGCGTCGCGACGCTTCCCTAGCGTCTCGACGCTACGACGATTTAAAGAAGCTGTAGGACGATTTTTGCAGCACTTCTTCACCCATTTTTAGAACTCCATCTTCTTCCTCTCGGCTTTTCTTCGTTTTTCATCTTTGCTCCGCCATTTGTGGCATGTTTTGGAGCTTTTAATTTGTATTAGCATGGAGATGAATTCCTCGGCCTTCCTTGGAGCGGTGATGACAATCCGTCCCATGGACGGCTAAGGTTAGGTGAACGGTTTGGGATAAATTTGAGGGATTGTTGTTAGACTTTTTAGCTTTGATAATCCATGCTTAGTTTACAAATTGGTGGCTGATTTGTATGCATTTATCATTCTTGCTTCACCCTATGCATGTGTTAGATTTCGCCGATTGACACTCGTGTTTTCTAGCATTTTGTTAATGTTAAAGAGTAGTGATGCTGTGCCTCTCACTATTCGACTAGTAACACAGAAGGATAAAACTAAACCGGAGTATCGAATCATGCATGATGGTTGTTGGTTGCATACAGCGTTTGCGGGCAACCAGTTAGCAATTAGATTACGTGATCGAATGTCTGTCGCGGTTAGCTAGTGACTATCTAGAGTCAATTTGGGGCTGATCACCCTAATGCAATTTTAGAGAATGTTTAATTAGAACTGTGTGGTCTAATTAATTTCTATGGAGCCGGTTACCTTGGGGCTTCCCGGGTAATCGACCGTGTGTATTACAAACTGCTCGCCTTAGATTTGTGTTAAATGATAAGCTGAAAATGTCTAACAAATAAATCCCGAAAATCCCCAAACCGTGCACTCGTCTCTCTCTTTCTTTTATTCTTCCGTTAGCATTTAATTATCTTGTTTGCATGCTTACACATCCCCCCGTTACAAAAGACCCAATCAATTAATTAATTTCAAGTTTAATTTAATTTCAGTCATAACCTTCTCCTTGGATCGACCCTGTTACCACTGGCTGCAAAGCTATTGATAATAGGCTTATAAATTATATTTTGGCGAGTCTCGACAACTCGAATTTATGGAGGATATTCAAATTTGTCCCACCACCCACACAGCGAAACAACAAGAATATGCTCAGATTCTTGGGAAAACTTCGTACAAGTTTAGAATACTCGAGAAAATTTTATTAAACTTCTATTTAATTTATGTCATTTCAATTTTTTGCATATCTTGTATTTCGAATTGCATAATTTAAATTTCTTTTATTTTCTTTTAATTTATGAAAAGTGATGGAGCGATATACGCAGCGAAAAGCGATTTTGGACCGATGATACTCTAATTTCATCAATTTAACAAATAGAAAACACGCTCAACACAACGGAAATAAGAAATTAGAAATACATACCCTTGTAGTTCCAATTTCTTCAAGCTCCGCCGCTCTTTCCTCGTCACGAACTCATCCGGCCTCTTCTCACGAACGCCCCGAGGACCAAACCCAGGTAGTCTCGCTATCCTCGGCGCCGCGCAACGGAGTTGTGGGACTCCAATTAGAAGAGAAAAGAAAAAGAAAAGAGGAAGAAAGAAGAAGAACTAAGAAAGAGAGAGGGCTGAAGAAAAAAAAAACCAAAGAGAAAAACTCTCTAAATTCGTTTTTTTTTTTCAATCTGAGTACCCCTCTCAACTTCCCACCCTCTTCTAATTTTAATGGCCAAACTAAAGAAACCCATATATATATATATATATATATATATATATAACTCAATATACATATATGTGTCTTGTTGCATGCAAGACACATATATATATATATATATATATATATATAATTATTATAATTATTAAAAATAATAATAATAATTTTATTTATTAAACTTTTTAATAAATAATATATATATATATATATAATTATTAATTAAAATTTTTAATTAATAAATATTATTTAATTCAATATCAAATATTAATTAAATAATATGATTAAACCCGGTTTTCCGATAACCGACTTTTTTACACATGAATCCTATTCATGTTTTAGGCCATTCCCTATTTAAATATGTCCATCCTCCTTCCATAATCGAATTTGAACAATTCAAATTCTTTTTCTTTTAATTTTCTCTTATACTGTTGCACGATAATATCCAAGCTAGCCAGGAGAACCTAAAGGACCTACGGATCATGAGCTCCAACGATACGAGATTATTCGGTCAAAACTCTTTTAACCCGAATCAATCAACTTTCGTTAACCCCCGGAGACTCCACTATAGTCTGAGGGTTGCACTCTCCTCACTGTAGATATATTGTGTCCTCTAATATAACCGTCACGGGCAAGTCGACCCTTCACAGGTTGTTCGTAATCACAGCTGGGTCATTTAAACCTTTTAACCCCTGAATTACGTCTTGTTCCTTAAGTACCACTGACACCTCTAATGAACAATAGATATGTGGTCCAACCAACAGATCAATTAACCCTCTCATCTCATGAGAGTGTGCACGCTAATTGTTCAAACCCCAGAGTCAGCTATTAAGGGAACAACCTATCTACTAACCTGAAGAGCGGGTTAGGAGTGAACTCCATTCTTGTTGTACTATGTCCCCAGCTACCTATTCGACTTTATCCCCAAGATGGTAGGCTTATTGAGTCGGCGCTTATGGGCCACTCTCACCCGTGCAAGTCAAAGGATACTATCGTATATGCAGGAGTTCATAGCGAGCTCAGAATTGAGATCGAGTTACCTAGGCCATCAATATGTATAAGTCGGTCTCATCAGTAAACAGAGTTACAAAGAGAGAGCGACTTAATACGCGGTTCGGTCTTATGCAAACTCTTTGCACAGGACGCCCTCACTCGCACATCTCCATGTGAAACGATTCGGATCACATCGTTTTGTACAATACAAAATGAGCTGCATCCTATAGTGTTACCAGGATAAGGTACCCAGCCTTATCCGTATACTATAGACCGTTTTGACTTACTACTTGAGCCTGATCCACAATCATGTCATACATGAGGCTCAAGTACTCATATTCAGCCATGGGTGTTTGTCATTGGTATAGGTTAACTTAAACACGTTTCACTTTATTCCAGTAAACTCTTTTACTAAATAAAACTAATAACTCTTTATTCTAAATAGAATATTTACAATCATAACAGTTTACAAACCACGAGTTTTAGGACATAAAACCCAACAAACTCCCACTTGGACTTAAACGTCTGTGGTGTACATGTTAGGTGGAGAAAACTAATATATCATATATCATAAAGTTTTCTCTCACTGTCCTCTCCAGCAACTCGGAGCCCTAGACTCTTCTAGGTGTCTCTCAAACACTTTAGCCATGAGAGACATAGTAAACCAATCAACATGAAGTACTACGAGACTTTCCATGTGACCATCACATCTTCTCATAGCACTATACTTGAGTTCAACTTATAAACTGTGTGCTGCTTCACAAGCTGCAACAAAGATTAACTACTACCAAGGAATTAGCAATACAACTCTTGTATTCTACTCCTCTAAGTACAAGGACAAAACTTTAATCGGAATCCAATCCAATTGGACTAATATTGCAGACATCTCTCACTACATAACACATATCGGGTCATGTATCTCAAAACATACACCTGACCTCCAATATGTAAATGCACTTGGGTGCATCTCGTATCCCCAACACTTGAGGTGTCTCAGGAAACCATTTCCATAGACCATCGAATATTGACAACAACTTATCAATAAAAGATTTTAGAGACAACACTAGCGATATGTTCTTACGACTTAGATCAACATGAATCCTTAGAACAAACTAAGCCCTCTTCCAAATCAACTATTTGGGTGTGGGTCGCTAGTTTAAGCTAAAAGTCATAAATGAATCCTACACCATTCTCGATGATTAGGACAAAAAATACGAGAATATGTTATGAAAGCTACATCATTGGCTAAACCCTTGTCAAACAAGGTTTATCAAACTTTCGTTCCAACTTTTGTTCAAAGCCATAAGGTTTGATCACCATATCAAACCTTACAATTTAGGATAAAGATGCTTATTCTAATTCATAAATGAATCGAATAGGCTCGCAAACCATTTGCTCTTTGTCCTCAAATTATGAATCTATTTGGTTGAGAGTTATAGATACTCTGATCAAGATAGCTATTCTGCAGGAAAGCTAACTTGACATCCACTTGCCTTATTCTATGAAGATAGAACATGACAATGGATAAGAGTCATCTATTTAACTTACGTCTGGAAATAAGAGAAAGAGAGTATACACGATAAACCCTTTCTCTTCAGGACAATCTCATTACCAGAAAGTCAAGCCATAAAGGTTTTCACCTTAGTGGCTTGGTCACAATACCATCCATAGATTTGTGGCTTTGAGCCATTTGACCTTGTCTATGTGATCCATCGCCTAATTAAAGACAACGAATCCTAAATGTTATCATCAAGTATGAGAACTTTCAGTTAAAGACAAGCCAGTGCAGCGGATCGGGTCGTCCCACAACCCTCCCACTGCTTTAAGGCTTTCTCAACGGTTGAGAAACTCTAGTTTGATCAACAACCTTTGTTGATATCTACTACAACTTTCGTTAACACTGTGAGTCTTAACACGCTAGTTGTTTTCGAGTTTAATAGAACACATCAGTATATATCTTTTGCTAAATGAACTGTTCATTATAAAACCAAAAGATATAATATACAAGTGTTTAGTTTAAACCAGAAATATAGACAATAATTACATATAACAAATGTTATTATCTCTATACAACAACTACAAAGTCTCCCACTAGTTCAACTGCAACGATATCTCCATATCTCACAGCGAGAAAGCGACTGTCATGAACTAGTTTCCTGTAGAAAAACAAACATGAATAGTGGTTCCTGAAGACATCCAGGTATGACATTCATATCCACTAAACTTGTTTTGACAAATAAATCACATTTATCTTGTCGTTCTTTCTCAGCCTGTTTCTCAGCAAGGTATTTGGAGAAGTTACGCTTCCAATACCCATCTTCATTACAATGAAAACATTTTCCTTTGTCTGAAGACTTCACCTTGCGAACAGTAGGGGCTTTGCCCTTCCTCCTGTTACTCTTCTTCTTCTGAATAATCTCATTACTCAGAGAAGCAGACTTAGGCTTACTCCCTGACGCCAACCTCTTAAGGAATTTCTTCGAAGTGACAACACTTGCCTGATTCTCTATTCCTTTGGAAGTGTACAGAGACTGGTAAGTCTGAAAAGACGATGGTAGCAACGTTTACTTCTGCCGCATTAAAGTGGACCATCATGTTAAGGACAAGCTCCCTAACAGAGGTATCCTCCACTATGCGAGAGTTATAAACGAACTTGAGGACTTCATTACGAAGTAATGAGGACGACTGTCCACCATTGCTTGTAATGAAGACATGATTTCCTTTGCGGAAATCATAACCTCATACTACTTGCACAAGACATCAAATATGCTTGCCAAGATATAGATTTGGGCTTTATCAATAGCCATAATCCATCCATCGTATGCCTCTCGAACACTTCGAGAAGCATTTGAGTCAAGAGTGGGAGGACACATTCCTCCGTTAAGACAAACCTAAGGTCGTCCAGAACCAGAATCGTATTCAGGTTCGACTTCCAAGTTCCGTATTTCTCTCCGGTTAACTTGTCGTGAGCTAACAACTGTATAAAAGAGCTCGACATGCCGAAACAGAATGTAAAACTATTAGTGAAATGATTTTAAACTATTTAAACCAATTATGAGGTTTAGCAGTAAATAAAGTACCCAAACTCTTTATTTACTCGCAACGATACTTTAGTAAGTCAGAATGGTCGCTACCGTAGGGCAGTCGAACATTCCTTTACTAAATCAAGACAATCTTGACTAAATGCTAATGCCAGAATAACTCATATTCCTATAGCATCTTAGTTATCGTTTTTGGTATGGATTTACTAACTACTTAGCAAATCCCGTAAGTGTGACCCTCCATTTTTAAAATGCACAGGACGACCCCAACAGTGCAACCGTAGGGAATGTCAGAGTTGGAATGGCCCTGTGTTTCTTTATCCATAAATGGTGACTGAGGTGTTCGATCTCCCATGCCCAGCCCTCCGTTTGGATGGTGCCCCTAGGGCAGCCTGCAGGCGGAACATGGGAATCTCACGATTCAATCCAATGGAGGAGACCGTAGGATGTTGTAACGACCCGTAATTTTAGATTAATCACAAGCACGTTATTATAACTAACCCTTGGGTTTATTTGAAATAAAAGGAACGCGCTCCGAAAAATTCGGCAGCACAACGACGTAACTTCAATAACTACCCAATTATGAAACACCTGAAAAGCAGAAAAACTCAACAAAACCCCGCACTTCAGGTAAATAAAGACACCATCTAGTCCAACCACGCTCTCAGTCAGAAAAATAAATATAAAACCCTTCAGGTCGAAATCCTGAAAGACAACTCAAGTCTAACTACCAAACATACAACCTTATTAACTTATAAGACCAATGTTGAACTCTAAAACGAACTGAAACAAGAAGAGGGTAATAACTTTAGCCCGTATACAACTTTTAGCCTTAAGCCAACTACTAGAAATAACACATAAAGACTGAAAGTAGCGGAAGCAACTTCATAAATAAATAACACTTGACTAACTATAAATACATAAAAGATATTAAGCTAATGGTCTCTTTTTCTCACGTCTCCTCGTCAGCATCACCAAGCTCGTAGTAGTACTCATCACCTGCAAAAATTGCATAATTTGTGGGAGTCAGTACATAACACGTACTGGTAAGTAGCTCCTACCTGAGGAGCCACAAACAACAAACATACATGCATCACAACGATGTGCTTCTCACATCAAACATATCAACAATAATCATTTGAACATGCTCAATACATAAATAACAACATCATGCATACACTCGTGTCATACATATGCATCAGCTAACTTGAGCTCTAACAAGCTCTCTCAAAATACAACCGAGTACTAACAACTCTATCCAGTTCTTCTCAAACTCTATTGAGTCCTCTCCGACTCAACCCTAGCTTCACAAGCTCTCTTAGACTCTACTGAGTTCCCTAAGTCCACTCTCGGACTCCACCGAGTTATCTCAACTCAACTCAACTCAACTCGTGGCCCTCACAAGCCCTCTGAGACTAACTCCTTCGAGTCACATCGACCCCTGACCATTTGTACCCAGGGCATCGACACTTCTCTATGGCGCTCAGCGTTCGACCCTTGACCATTTGTACCCAAGGCCTCGAACTGTTGCATCGCCCCTTGACCATTTGTACCCAAGGCGCACCGATGACTTTGCAACGTGTTGGCCCTTCTCGCGGCGCCCAACACTTGCTTAAACCATGGTGACATATCACCCCTCGACCATTTGTACCCGAGGTGCACTGATATTCACCCTACTTCCCTTAGTGACTTACTACCCCTCGACCATTTGTACCCGAGGCGCACTAGTATTCACTGAACATTCTCTATAACCACAAGTTATACTTTTTCCTTAACACCAATCAACCGACCGTGACATACTACCCCTCGACCATTTGTACCCGAGGCGCACTAGTATTCACTGAACATTCCCTGTAACCACAAGTTACACTCTTTTCTCACCACCTCGCTAGACTACATGAATCCTACGTCATGTAACTAGACCAAACTCGAAACCACCCAACATGAATATGTACAGCACACCCACAACACATTTATCATGTTATCCAATCAACACATCATACCCAAAGAACTTCACCACAATGCAACACACACATCAATGATCGCATCATCAGATCAATATATTCAAGAACTCATTCAAATATACTAAGCACTCAGTAGTGCAAGCCCTATCAAAGAAACCATATTCAACAACACGTATTGCTAAGCACTCATATGTGCTTAGTCTTAACAGAGAACATATATAACCAACAGCACACGATTATTGTTGCGTGCTCAATGTGTTAAAATAAATAAGCAATAAGATAGTAAGAGCACTCAGAACATGCAAGCATACATGATCTTATAGCAAGTAGTAAGTATTTTTTCATTCGTTTTCCCACAGAGATTTATTATAAGCTATTCATGAAGTGTAAAGTTAAGAAAGAAAGGGTGGATTCGATGGTGTAGAATTGGTTTTAAATTGTCTATTTCCTTCTGAATATGTAGAGGGTAGTAACATAAACAAGTGCAAGTTAAAGCTAAACTCAAACGAAAAGAAACGAGACTAATAAATGAAGACAAAGATGGCTAGACAGAATTGTAACTTTAAAAGAATTGCGGATACAGCAATTTTACCGCAATTGTAATAACAGCGAAAGTGTGTAAAATGATGAATTAAGGGCTACTAACGACTATCCTATAGGCTTTTTCTCACGATTCTCAAGCATTGGATCCACTCTCTATGCATCAAACTATCTCAATCTCATGTATCGTCCGATTCCATGCATTAGATTCTTCAGTTTACTCAGCTCAAAGTAAGGTCTTAAGCATCTTGTTAAAGCAGAAAGATATGGTTTGTACTAGGGAAACGCCTATTCCTAGGTCGTTTCCTGGTTACCTTGAAAGGCTAGCATGATGGTATGACTCTGAACTCTTACTCCTTCCAGAGGTTAGGAGTTCTTTGGACAAAATGGATGGCCAATCGAAATTGCCCGTGGGATGAAGCTTACATACAATCAATGCTTCGAAAGCTACCCTATATGCTTGATTCACGTTTTTTAGCCTATAGTGTTGTCATTAGCATGCCCCTAAGTGACTTAGTTACTCATGGATATAAGGAGAACAGAACTAAAGGATAAAATAAACATGCTTAGAAGGGAAATGTGCTTAAAACAGCAAGGGAAAACAGTAGAATGTAAAGGCGAGAGTCTGTGAAATACTGAATTTTGTGTTTGATTAATTGATTGTTTAAATGAACATAAGAGATACTTAAAGTAAAGAACAGCAAGACAGAACACAACGAAATGAACTAGATTAGCCACACGAACAGAAACAACACAAGACAGAGTTGTAAAGTAGAAATGAAGAACAGAAAGCAGTAAAACAGCTCGAATGACTCGTTGCAGCCGCTTCGAATGAAGGATGAGAAAGGTCAGCCTTGCTTGGATGAATCCAATCGGGAGAGAAGAAGAATCTCCTCTCCTTCCTATCAGATTATCGATTCCAACAGCTGAGCTTCGCAAACCAGCAGACGGCAAAGAAAACTAGGAGAAAAGATGGACTGCGAGAAGACTTCTACTCTTTCGGATGATGATCAAACCCTCTACTTTGACCCCCTTTTATAGTAATTTGCAGGTGCGTTTGGGCCAAGGAGAACCATCCATCCTCAACGTCGTACTTCAAAATGGATGGAGGAGAAAGAACGAATCCCTGAAATAACGGAAAATAACAGAAAAAGATCAGTCAACTTACGGATTTCACTTGAAACATTGCGGTTTCAGCAATGTTTCCGCAATGCTGCCGCAATGCTCATTTTTCCTTCTTTTAACTTCGGTTTTTAATCCTTTTCTTTCCTTTTGCACACAAGTCCTAATTTAGCTACCTTCTTCTAAATCTCATATATAAGCATAGGTTTAAGCTAAATCCTATCAAAAACACCTAAGAGTGTACATCTTTCTAAGCTAAATAAGTCCTAAAAAGGTCACTTTTGGAGACGTAACACACCCCCAAACTTAAGGTTTTGCTCGTCCTCGAGCAATCTAAGGACTTGCCTAGGCTGCTGTTTCATCTTCTTTAACCACTTACTGACTACATTCCTATCTATAGCAGTGCTGTCCTGTGACACACTTCCAAGTTTACAACTAACCTTTCATATTGCTTCTTCTGACTTCGCACGCCTAATACTCCTGCTGTTTCATTAACTCCCTACAACTGATCTACTTGCTTTTATCATATCGTGCATCTATCCCTAAGGTTTCGAATTCTACCTAGCTTTACCCCAGACTCAGTACATGCTTCTAGCTTTTACTTTTGAATTACCTAGGATTCCTTAGAGTCATGCCAGTCTTAGTATTAATAGTGACAGTAGTACTTTTAGAGAACAACCTAAACCCTGGCATCACTACATTGGACATACATTCATCTCCCTAAACAACCCTACAAGTTACAACTTTGTGCTCAGCTAATTGAGGATCAGAGTTCTTTTTATTTAGGACATCTAAGCCACAAAGTTGCAACTCCTAGGTGTACATTCTTCTTCCCTATTTTTTTCCTTTTTCTTTCTTACTTTGGTGGAGCCTCTCCTTTGGTTGCCTTTTGATGCAATGCCACTTGTGGGTTACACACTTGGCACTGATTACTCAGCAACCTAAGAGAGACACCCCTATTTATTCTATTTTTCATTTTTTTTTTCAGCTCATCATTTTTTATAAAGGAGAAGAAGAATGCTTATGCTTTAAGGGAGAGAGGAATGTTCCTAGGCCTAGGGTGGCCTCCCCCAAACTTAAACTACTCATTGTCCCCAATGAGTGTCTGAGGTGGCACACCCCCAAACTTGTCCTAGAAGCATCTAGTCTAAGGTAAAACAAAGAGAATCTAAAAGCCCTAGGCATAGACAGAAAATTCTAAAAGTAAATATCACAGCAGCAGAAATTCGTAAAGACAGGCAGGTAAGGACTTAAAGCTATGCCTGTTGAGCACTTTTAAGAGGCTAATTTAAACTATCAAAGGTGTCCTATGACACTCATCCAGCATGCTTTGAGATAAGCTATATAAGGTAGTCAAGATAGCAGCAAAAGACAGAATTTAAACAGAACCAGCCTAGCTAAACAGTCAGTCAAAAACATGCATTTACTAATAAAAATTGCGGATTCTGCAATTATTTCGCAATAGATACAGGGCAGATATATCAGTGATCAGGGCCCCTATGCATGCTTTTTCCAGTCATTCAAGCTATACAAAAATGAAACTAAACTAATCTACCTATTCAGCTACCATCAGACTACACTAAACAAATTTAAACAGCAAAAATAAAGAATTAAAGACAGACCAAATATTAACTCAAAACAACAGAATTCACATGGTTCGACGAAAAGCAGCTTGATTATTATATTTTTTTTCTTTTAAGGAACAGAAATACTCCCTTGTCAATCTGCCTCATATGGATATTCTTCAATGTTTCGAGACATCACTTTTGCTCCTTTAAGATACTTAAGTCTTGATTTACGGGGTCGGACATTCTGCCACACCTTGAATTTGTTGATTCTTTCAAAGAGACTGCATGTTATAACATCCCAAGGTTTGTACTTTATGTGCGTTGGTTTTGTTTCTACAATATTTGCTACAACATAGCTTTGATGCGATGAGACTTCTTTTTCTGGCACAACTCTTTCTAACTCCTTCAGCTGGAGCATTTGTGGTGGTGGTGGCTCAACTCTTTCATTGGTGGAGAAGCTTGCTACAACCTCAAACATTTCAAATTCTTGTTCCTCAAGCAGCGCATTAGTCTCTTTGGCCTCATCCAGCACAATTTCATTTTTCTCAACTGTCACCAACTCCACCATTTCATATGGAGATTCCATTGGATCACTCTTCTCAGATTCGAAGGTAACAAAAGATTCATCATCATAAAAATCGAACATCTGAGGGCATGGTGGTAGTGATTTTGCTATAGCAAGTAGCTCTTGTAAGTCATTTGTGAGCTGAGCTAATTGCACATCCATTCTCCTCATGGATGCATCATTCCTTTCCATGAATTCTATCCATAGTGCCTCCAAAGTGGGTGATAATTCTTCACTTGGAGTTGGGGCATAATGTTGATAGTTTTCATGTTGGGGGAACTCTTCATAATGAGCAATTTGCACATGCTCTTCCCAAGGATTATTTGAGAGTTGCCACTGATCATGTTCACACATGTACGAATAATGGTTGTCATAGCTTTGTTGATATTGCCTCTCTTGATAATTCAATGTTGGGCAATTCTCCAAGTTATGATTATCCCCACAATAAGCACATGGCTGGTAAAATCCTTCAAACTGTTGTGGGCAAACTCGTCCTCCAATTAAGTTCTGCAGCGTATTCATTTACTTTGTCGTACCCATACGTTTTCCACCTGCAAAGTTTCTCTCTGTTGCGAGTTGAGGTTTGGAAACTCTTTCATAAACTAGCTTGATAGTACCTGTAAAGGAAATGAAAGAAGATTAGCTCCAATAGATATTAAGAGTTGGTTTTCTAACTTAACAAACTTCGTTTTCACTAAACTAAATCCCCGGCAGCGGCGCCAAAAACTTGTTGCGTGCTCAATGTGTTAAAATAAATAAGCAATAAGATAGTAAGAGCACTCAGAACATGCAAGCATACATGATCTTATAGCAAGTAGTAAGTATTTTTTCATTCGTTTTCCCACAGAGATTTATTATAAGCTATTCATGAAGTGTAAAGTTAAGAAAGAAAGGGTGGATTCGATGGTGTAGAATTGGTTTTAAATTGTCTATTTCCTACTGAATATGTAGAGGGTAGTAACATAAACAAGTGCAAGTTAAAGCTAAACTCAAACGAAAAGAAACGAGACTAATAAATGAAGACAAAGATGGCTAGACAGAATTGTAACTTTAAAAGAATTGCGGATACAGCAATTTTACCGCAATTGTAATAACAGCGAAAGTGTGTAAAATGATGAATTAAGGGCTACTAACGACTATCCTATAGGCTTTTTCTCACGATTATCAAGCATTGGATCCACTCTCTATGCATCAAACTATCTCAATCTCATGTATCGTCCGATTCCATGCATTAGATTCTTCAGTTTACTCAGCTCAAAGTAAGGTCTTAAGCATCTTGTTAAAGCAGAAAGATATGGTTTGTACTAGGGAAACGCCTATTCCTAGGTCGTTTCCTGGTTACCTTGAAAGGCTAGCATGATGGTATGACTCTGAACTCTTACTCCTTCCAGAGGTTAGGAGTTCTTTGGACAAAATGGATGGCCAATCGAAATTGCCCGTGGGATGAAGCTTACATACAATCAATGCTTCGAAAGCTACCCTATATGCTTGATTCACGTTTTTTAGCCTATAGTGTTGTCATTAGCATGCCCCTAAGTGACTTAGTTACTCATGGATATAAAGAGAACAGAACTAAAGGATAAAATAAACATGCTTAGAAGGGAAATGTGCTTAAAACAGCAAGGGAAAACAGTAGAATGTAAAGGCGAGAGTCTGTGAAATACTGAATTTTGTGTTTGATTAATTGATTGTTTAAATGAACATAAGAGATACTTAAAGTAAAGAACAACAAGACAGAACACAACGAAATGAACTAGATTAGCCACACGAACAGAAACAACACAAGACAGAGTTGTAAAGTAGAAATGAAGAACAGAAAGCAGTAAAACAGCTCGAATGACTCGTTGCAGCCGCTTCGAATGAAGGATGAGAAAGGTCAGCCTTGCTTGGATGAATCAAATCGAGAGAGAAGAAGAATCTCCTCTCCTTCCTATCAGATTATCGATTCCAACAGCTGAGCTTCGCAAACCAGCAGACGGCAAAGAAAACTAGGAGAAAAGATGGACTGCGAGAAGACTTCTACGCTTTCGGATGATGATCAAACCCTCTACTTTGACCCCCTTTTATAGTAATTTGCAGGTGCGTTTGGGCCAAGGAGAACCATCCATCCTCAACGTCGTACTTCAAAATGGATGGAGGAGAAAGAACGAATCCCTGAAATAACGGAAAATAACAGAAAAAGATCAGTCAACTTACGGATTTCACTTGAAACATTGCGGTTTCAGCAATGTTTCCGCAATGCTGCCGCAATGCTCATTTTTCCTTCTTTTAACTTCGGTTTTTAATCCTTTTCTTTCCTTTTGCACACAAGTCCTAATTTAGCTACCTTCTTCTAAATCTCATATATAAGCATAGGTTTAAGCTAAATCCTATCAAAAACACCTAAGAGTGTACATCTTTCTAAGCTAAATAAGTCCTAATAAGGTCACTTTTGGAGACGTAACAATTATGCTAAGCACTCACATGTGCTTAGTCTTATCAAGGAATTCAAAAGCAACAACATATGGATTGCTAAGCACTCAGATGTGCTTAGTCTTATCAGAGACACAACATACATGGTTCATATAACATATAATATAAAGTAATCACTAAAGCATGCATGCGAACATACAACAAATATCAAACAGACTCCACAAGTAAGAACTACTTACTTAAGAACTCCTAAAACAACTCAAGGTCCTCAAACCGCTTAACCCTTGATTCGAACACTCCAAATTGAACCTAGACTTCAAACAGAACAATCCAAGAATTAGGAATAAATTTCCAGCAGCTTAAGATACGCTTAAATGTGCTGAAAAGAAGCCTTACCGCTTAAGTTTCACCCAACTAACTCAATCCCTTGTAGGTGGGTATTCGGCGATATTCTGAATGGTTCGAGAGCTGCAAACAGACGGTTCCTATGCGTTGGGATATTAATTACACCAGCTATAAATTAATCAAAAGAGGTGCATTGGGATATTAATTACACCAGCTATAAATTAATCAAAAGAGGTTAGAACGCCACGCTACCTACTGCCTTACCCAAAAGGACACGACAGTGTGCTAGTTCGTGATCGATGAAGTCCAAACCTGCAAATCTAGAGTCGTTATGAAGTGGGTAAGCCAAATCTATGGTCAATTAAGTTTGGGTCATTGGCGAAACTTACCAAAGAGAGGAAATTGTCGATGGTCGCCGAAACCAAGCGAGTGAGGCCGCATCTAAAGGATCAAGGTTATTGAAACGATGCTAAAATGAGAGATTGAAAAGAACACAAGAAGAAACTTACCCAATTATGAGATCTGTCACGAACTTGATCTAGGTCCTTGGGCATTCTCACACACCAATGACGTCTGAACTCGCCGCGAACCACCAGAAGGTGCCGCCGTCAGATCGCGCGTCGTCGCGGCAAGGGATTCACCGTCGTGAAGGAGATCGCCCCTAGGAGGGCGTCGATGGAACCCGCTTTTCGCGAGGCCAGTCGTTCGTCTACGGCGAAGAGGTTGTCGCGCGCACGCTTGAGGATGAAGGACCCATCCTCATCGGAGGTTGTCGCCACCGGCTGCAAACGCCGAAGAAGGGAGTTGAGGATCCCCATCTGTCGCGAAGCTCATCGCGCGGTCGCTTGGGTTGAGCCACTGCCGAACATCGATGATCGGAGGAAGACGAGGGGCATCGCCGGATTCGCCTCTTGCATCGTCGTTGAGCTCCTCGTCGGATTTGTTGGCCGAAGGCGGCCCCCTTCATGAAGCGATGGACAAAGGCTGAGAGCTGAGGGGGAGTTGGGCGTCTGATTCGTGAAGGGGAGAGGGATAAATGAAATTGGGGCTAGGGTTCTTTTTCTTTTGACTTTTTCCTTCTCCATTAATTTCCCAATAAAAGAATGTCTATTAAAAGAAATGAAGTCTATAGTTCTCAATTTCTAAATTAAAACAAATATCTAACTTCAGCTTCTAAAGAAAATGTGAAAACTAACAAAACGGATTCGAACTTCTCTTTGAACCTGAAGATCGGTTAATGAATTAAACCTCATAACATTCAAGGAAATCTAATTATCTACCTTGAGGGACTAAACTAAAATGCTAATTTTCCAAATTAGAGCCCTTCAACAAATAAGTCCAATTAATCTAACACTAACAGACCGAAGTTATTTAAAGGCATATTTTAACTCTAAAATAGCCTAATTTTGAAACGTGGGGCGTTACAGACTCCCCAACTTAAAAAAACTTTCGTCCTCGAAAGTTCGTTGGTCTAACACCTCTCGACACTTGGTATTGATTTGGACTTCTCTTATTCCAAGCTACTAATTCCTACTAGTTGTAGGCTTATGGCACTTTTACCCGAGAAACTTCTTGATTTCATAGGGTTTTAGTTTCACTCACTAGGAACCAAAAGCCAACCTTCAACTAAACGCGAGCTATCTAGCCAATTATAGGAGCATCTTAAGCCTACAAACAAACAACAAGCAAACGACAAGCCATCGAGCTAAAAGAACCACTAATACTTAACTACATAATATGCATGAAACACACCACTAACTAACAACCTAGATGGAACATCTCATGCATAACTATTCAAAATTCAAGACAACATGCCAAACATAGAACAATCAAACAAGGCATACGAGTCAAGCAATAATCAGTCATAGCAATCAAACCAGGTAACTCACACAACATAACAATGATGTAAATAAATATATAACAAAATGAGTATACATACCTGGTGATGGAGAGAAGACTGAGAAACACCATTAGCTTTACTACTTAATTAACCATCTAACAACCTAGGATCTAGGTTAGTCTACAGGAACAACTCCGCTCTGATACCAACTGTAACGACCCGTAATTTTAGATTAATCACAAGCACGTTATTATAACTAACCCTTGGGTTTATTTGAAATAAAAGGAACGCGCTCCGAAAAATTCGGCAGCACAACGACGTAACTTCAATAACTACCCAATTATGAAACACCTGAAAAGCAGAAAAACTCAACAAAACCCCGCACTTCAGGTAAATAAAGACACCATCTAGTCCAACCACGCTCTCAGTCAGAAAAATAAATATAAAACCCTTCAGGTCGAAATCCTGAAAGACAACTCAAGTCTAACTACCAAACATACAACCTTATTAACTTATAAGACCAATGTTGAACTCTAAAACGAACTGAAACAAGAAGAGGGTAATAACTTTAGCCCGTATACAACTTTTAGCCTTAAGCCAACTACTAGAAATAACACATAAAGACTGAAAGTAGCGGAAGCAACTTCATAAATAAATAACACTTGACTAACTATAAATACATAAAAGATATTAAGCTAATGGTCTCTTTTTCTCACGTCTCCTCGTCAGCATCACCAAGCTCGTAGTAGTACTCATCACCTGCAAAAATTGCATAATTTGTGGGAGTCAGTACATAACACGTACTGGTAAGTAGCTCCTACCTGAGGAGCCACAAACAACAAACATACATGCATCACAACGATGTGCTTCTCACATCAAACATATCAACAATAATCATTTGAACATGCTCAATACATAAATAACAACATCATGCATACACTCGTGTCATACATATGCATCAGCTAACTTGAGCTCTAACAAGCTCTCTCAAAATACAACCGAGTACTAACAACTCTATCCAGTTCTTCTCAAACTCTATTGAGTCCTCTCCGACTCAACCCTAGCTTCACAAGCTCTCTTAGACTCTACTGAGTTCCCTAAGTCCACTCTCGGACTCCACCGAGTTATCTCAACTCAACTCAACTCAACTCGTGGCCCTCACAAGCCCTCTAAGACTAACTCCTTCGAGTCACATCGACCCCTGACCATTTGTACCCAGGGCATCGACACTTCTCTATGGCGCTCAGCGTTCGACCCTTGACCATTTGTACCCAAGACCTCGAACTGTTGCATCGCCCCTTGACCATTTGTACCCAAGGCACACCGATGACTTTGCAACGTGTTGGCCCTTCTCGCGGCGCCCAACACTTGCTTAAACCATGGTGACATATCACCCCTCGACCATTTGTACCCGAGGTGCACTGATATTCACCCTACTTCCCTTAGTGACTTACTACCCCTCGACCATTTGTACCCGAGGCGCACTAGTATTCACTGAACATTCTCTATAACCACAAGTTATACTTTTTCCTTAACACCAATCAACCGACCGTGACATACTACCCCTCGACCATTTGTACCCGAGGCGCACTAGTATTCACTGAACATTCCCTGTAACCACAAGTTACACTCTTTTCTCACCACCTCGCTAGACTACATGAATCCTACGTCATGTAACTAGACCAAACTCGAAACCACCCAACATGAATATGTACAGCACACCCACAACACATTTATCATGTTATCCAATCAACACATCATACCCAAAGAACTTCACCACAATGCAACACACACATCAATGATCGCATCATCAGATCAATATATTCAAGAACTCACTCAAATATACTAAGCACTCAGTAGTGCAAGCCCTATCAAAGAAACCATATTCAACAACACGTATTGCTAAGCACTCATATGTGCTTAGTCTTAACAGAGAACATATATAACCAACAGCACACGATTATGCTAAGCACTCACATGTGCTTA
Source organism: Herpetospermum pedunculosum (assembly GCA_028017165.1). Taxonomy (NCBI): domain Eukaryota; kingdom Viridiplantae; phylum Streptophyta; class Magnoliopsida; order Cucurbitales; family Cucurbitaceae; genus Herpetospermum; species Herpetospermum pedunculosum. The sequence continues at coordinate 37,236,545 of CM051527.1, forward strand.
GTCTTATCAAGGAATTCAAAAACAACAACATATGGATTGCTAAGCACTCAGATGTGCTTAGTCTTATCAGAGACACAACATACATGGTTCATATAACATATAATATAAAGTAATCACTAAAGCATGCATGCGAACATACAACAAATATCAAACAGACTCCACAAGTAAGAACTACTTACTTAAGAACTCCTAAAACAACTCAAGGTCCTCAAACCGCTTAACCCTTGATTCGAACACTCCAAATTGAACCTAGACTTCAAACAGAACAATCCAAGAATTAGGAATAAATTTCCAGCAGCTTAAGATACGCTTAAATGTGCTGAAAAGAAGCCTTACCGCTTAAGTTTCACCCAACTAACTCAATCCCTTGTAGGTGGGTATTCGGCGATATTCTGAATGGTCCGAGAGCTGCAAACAGACGGTTCCTATGCGTTGGGATATTAATTACACCAGCTATAAATTAATCAAAAGAGGTGCGTTGGGATATTAATTATACCAGCTATAAATTAATCAAAAGAGGTTAGAACGCCACGCTACCTACTGCCTTACCCAAAAGGACACGACAGTGTGCTAGTTCGTGATCGATGAAGTCCAAACCTGCAAATCTAGAGTCGTTATGAAGTGGGTAAGCCAAATCTATGGTCAATTAAGTTTGGGTCATTGGCGAAACTTACCAAAGAGAGGAAATTGTCGATGGTCGCCGAAACCAAGCGAGTGAGGCCGCATCTAAAGGATCAAGGTTATTGAAACGATGCTAAAATGAGAGATTGAAAAGAACACAAGAAGAAACTTACCCAATTATGAGATCTGTCACGAACTTGATCTAGGTCCTTGGGCATTCTCACACGCCAATGACGTCTGAACTCGCCGCGAACCACCAGAAGGTGCCGCCGTCAGATCGCGCGTCGTCGCGGTAAGGGATTCACCGTCGTGAAGGAGATCGCCCCTAGGAGGGCGTCGATGGAACCCGCTTTTCGCGAGGCCAGTCGTTCGTCTACGGCGAAGAGGTTGTCGCGCGCACGCTTGAGGATGAAGGACCCATCCTCGTCGGAGGTTGTCGCCACCGGCTGCAAACGCCGAAGAAGGGAGTTGAGGATCCCCATCTGTCGCGAAGCTCATCGCGCGGTCGCTTGGGTTGAGCCACTGCCGAACATCGATGATCGGAGGAAGACGAGGGGCATCGCCGGATTCGCCTCTTGCATCGTCGTTGAGCGCCTCGTCGGATTTGTTGGCCGAAGGCTGCCCCCTTCATGAAGCGATGGACAAAGGCTGAGAGCTGAGGGGGAGTTGGGCGTCTGATTCGTGAAGGGGAGAGGGATAAATGAAATTGGGGCTAGGGTTCTTTTTCTTTTGACTTTTTCCTTCTCCATTAATTTCCCAATAAAAGAATGTCTAATAAAAGAAATGAAGTCTATAGTTCTCAATTTCTAAATTAAAACAAATATCTAACTTCAGCTTCTAAAGAAAATGTGAAAACTAACAAAACGGATTCGAGCTTCACTTTGAACCTGAAGATCGGTTAATGAATTAAACCTCATAACATTCAAGGAAATCTAATTATCTACCTTGAGGGACTAAACTAAAATGCTAATTTTCCAAATTAGAGCCCTTCAACAAATAAGTCCAATTAATCTAACACTAACAGACCGAAGTTATTTAAAGGCATATTTTAACTCTAAAATAGCCTAATTTTGAAACGTGGGGCGTTACAGATGTACTGACGTACTTCCTTCTCCCACTTACTCCATTCACCTTGCTATTGAAAGTTGCAAACACCACCCGTCTGGAGATGCCCCATATGGCATCATGAGGCCAAGCAAAATTCTCATGTTGTGAACTATAGGGAGTGCGTAGCAGAAGAGGGATATATCGTATATTCCTTCTCAACACATCTACTAAGCATCGTGGACGATTTTTAGGGTAACTACTCAGGTTTTATCCGGCTAAGAAAATAAAACTTTAAGTCTAGGCAAACAATTTTACCTGAGATGTCTAGGTTATAAACACTTTACTAACCTCACACCTCTAATGCATGCTCATAAAGCCGATTAACTTTACTCAAGTACAGGATCGTCCCCAGGTAGGAGGTGTTCCGTCAATTCATTTTCCTCCAACCTTAGACAAGATTTCACCGGGTGAGTTTCTCATGACCTTAGCATTTACGAGATATCCACCTATTCATCTAATGAACCAGATCGACTCATTTAACCCTAAATGAACATGCTTTTCTTTGTTATAGATTTTAAAAGTCTAAGTCATTTTTACAACACTTGCAAAAACTAGACTTTCTACAACAACTTCTACATGCTTCTCAAACATGCATCACTAAGGCATTACAAATTGAATATTTAACTTCATAATCAATATAACACTTATATGCTCTTAAATATACAACTCCTAATTCATAAATTAATATAACACTTATATCAATTTTATGAATTAAGCATGCATCCTATACATTATAACAATTATAACATATAATATGCATCTAAAGTTGGAAGTTTAATTTCATAATTAATATAACACTTATATTAATTATTCTATTAAGCAAACAACAACTAATTAATGAATTAATATAACTCTTATATTAATACTCATGAATTAAACATGCATCCTATACATTATAACACTTATAACCTACAATATGCATAAAACCAGGGCAACCTATGTTGTAAATTTAATTTCATAATTAATATAACACTTATATAAATTATTCTATTAAATTAGCAACATCTAATTCATGAATTAATATAACTCTTATATTAATACTCATGAATTCCCAAATATGCATACTATATATTATAACACTGATAACATATTTTCAATGCATGGAGCATGCTTCCTACGGTGGGATTTTAAATCTATATGGCATACGTTATGCACATACAAACATGTAATTTAATTAAAACATACATTCGCAATGCATAATTAATTAAACACACTAAAGTGGATCGATTTTGGCATTTAGCAAGCAATAACTATTTTATTACAAGCTTGAAAAACAAGCTAAGTCTTGAGCGGACTTTGAACTCTTCGCACCGCCTTTGACCAGCTTGCTTCCCCGAATGCTTCGGCCAATTTCTCTTCGAACTTCTCATTTGTATCGCCTAGAACAAATTTGAACTTATACCGAACATTTCGGCGAGCTCAAAACTCGAGCTTCTTTCACAAAGAAACCTATATGGACTCTAATGACTCTAAAAATACATACTCTTCAGCACACATTAAAGCCCATACATTCTCGGGCAATTACAAATTTTGAAATTCAAATAGAAACTATGCCAAAATCGATATTCACTTTAGACGCCAATTCAGAAACAATTTCTAAATTAAAATACCCAACAACTTAAATTGATGCAAATTGAGTTAATCACAAAATCGCTCTGATACCAATTGATGGAGCGATATACGTAGCAGAAAGCGATTTTGGACCGATGATACTCTAATTTCATCAATTTAACAAATAGAAAACATGCTCAACACAACGGAAATAAGAAATTAGAAATACATACCCTTGTAGTTCCAATTTCTTCAAGCTCCGCCGCTCTTTCCTCATCACGAACTCATCCGGCCTCTTCTCACGAACGCCCCGAGAACCACCCCAGGTAGTCCCGCTATCCTCGTCGCCGCGCAACGGAGTTGTGGGACTCCGATTAGAAGAGAAAATAAAAAGAAAAGAGGAAGAAAGAAGAAGAAATAAGAAAGAGAGAGGGCTGAAGAAAAAAAAAACCAGAGAGAAAAACTCTCTCTAAATTCGTTTTTTTTTTTCAATCTGAGTACCCCTCTCAACCTCCCTCCCTCTTTTCATTTCAATGGCCAAACTAAAGAAACCCATATATATATATATATAACTCAATATACATATATGTGTCTTGCTGCATGCAAATATATATATATATATATATATTTAATTATTATTATTATTAAAAATAATAATAATAATTTTATTTATTAAACTTTTTAATAAATAAAATATGTATATAATTATTAATTAAACTTTTTAATTAATAAATATTATTTAATTCAATATAAAATATTAATTAAATAATATGATTAAACCCGGTTTTCTGAAAACCGACTTTTTTACACATGAATCTTATTCATGTTTTAGGCCATTCCCATATTTAAATATGTCCATCCTCCTTCCATAATCGAATTTGAACAATTCAAATTCTTTTTCTTTTAATTTTCTCTTATACTATTGCACGACGTTATCCTAGCTAGCCAAGAGAACCTAAAGGACCAACAGATCATGAGCTCCAAGGATACGAGATTATTCGGTCAAAACTCTTTTAACCAGAATCAATCAACTTTCGTTATCCCCCGGAGACTCCACTATAGTCCGAGGGTTGCACTCTCCTCACTGTAGATATATTGTGTCATCTGATATAACCGTCACGGGCAAGTCGACCCTTCACAGGTTGTTCGTATTCACAGCTGGGTCATTTAAACCTTTTAACCCCTGCATTACGTCTTGTTCCTTAAGTACCACTGACACCTCTAATTAACAATAGATCTGTGGTCCAACCAACAGATCAATTAACCCTCTCATCTCATGAGAGTGTGCGCACTAATTGTTCAAGCCCCGTAGTCAGCTATTAAGGGAACAACCTATCTACTAACCCTGAAGAGCGGGTTAGGAGTGAACTCCATTCTTGTTGTACTATGTCCCCAGCTACCTATTCGACTTTATCCCCAAGATTGTAGGCTTATTGAGTCGGCGCTTATGGGCCACTCTCACCCCTGCAAGTCAAAGGTTACTATCGCCAAAGCGAGCATGGCTCAGCGGCATATGTATGTCTTGATGACCAAGAGGTCTGTGGTTCGAATCCCCCCACCCCCAATGTACTCAAAAAAAAAAAGTCAAAGGATACTATCGTATAAGCAGGAGTTCATAGCGAGCTCAAGATTGAGATCGAGTTACCTAGGCCATCAATATGTATAAGTCGGTCTCATCAGTAAACGGAGTTATAAAGAGAGAGCGACTTAATACGCGGTTAGGTCTTATGCAAACTCTTTGCGCAGGACGCCCTCACTTGCACATCTCCATGTGAAACGATTCAGATCACATCGTTTTGTACAATACAAAATGAGCCGCATCCTATAGTGTTACCAGGATAAGGTACCCAACCTTATCCGTATACTATAGACTGTTTTGACTGACTACTTGAGCCTGATCCACAATCATGTCATACATGAGGTTCAAGTACTCATATTCAGCCATGGGTGTTGGTCATTGGTATAGGTTAACTTAAACACGTTTCACTTTATTCTAGTAAACTCTTTTACTGAATAAAACTAATAACTCTTTATTCTAAATAGAATATTTACAATCATAACAGTTTACAAACCACGAGTTTTAGGACATAAAACCCAACAAAAAGCAAGTCGCGAGTTCTTTTTATTCTCTCACCTCATTCCTCCACATGTTTACTATTACATACATATCATACACCCCACTAAAGTTTATTTAATTAAAAACAGGGTAAAAAATAGCTCAATCACCACCAACTTGCCGCATTCACGGCACCAGACAAACAACGAGAATTATGGAAGAACAACAGGCAGAAATAGAAAAAACGAGAAAGGAAATGAGTGAGCTGCGAGAAAAGGTAGAATCAATATTCAGCATGTTAGAAAAAGGAAAAGCAGTGGCTGATATGGCACAAGCTAGCAACACCACTAATGACTCCTTCAAAGTCAATCCCTCTTCGCACTTGCAAAATGAAGAATTCATCCTGCCGCCATACACATCGTGTAACCCGATGTACCCTTTCCAGTTCTTCAAAGGTGAGGGAGTCTCCATGAATGACCAGGCTGAATTTGTACACCCTAAAGAAGATCCATCCAGGGTAATTATCACGGTTTCTAATCTGGAAAAATCTGAGGTCATGAAGGATTCAACAAAAGGAGAATGAAAAACCTCTAACAATGCAACACTCGAAGTCCTTGAGGAAAGATTCAGAGCAATTGATGGGACAAATGTCTTTGGGAATATTGACGCCTCCAAGTTGTGCCTTGTTCCTGACGTTGTAATTCCACCAAAGTTCAAGGTGCAAGAATTTGAAAAGTACGAGGGGACATCATGCCCGAGAAGCCATCTCATCATGTATTGCAGGAAAATGGCAGCACATGTTCAGAATGAAAAGTTGCTAATCCACTACTTTCAAGACTGTGTAACTGGTCCGACATCTCGATGGTATATGCATTTAGATAGTGCTCATATCTACTCATGGAAGAATTTAGCAGATTCTTTCCTAAAGCAATATAAGCACAACATAGACATGGCCCATGATCGGATGGATTTGCAAAGAATGGAAAAGAAGAGCACAGAAAGCTTCAAAGAGTACGCGCAAAGGTGGAGAGATATCGCAGTACAAATACAACCTCCCCTAACTAATAAAGAGTTATCAGCCATGTTCATGAACACTCCCAAGTCTCCCTTCTACGATAAGATGATTGTGAGCGCCTCAACCAATTTCTCAGACATAATGACGATTGGAGAGCGGATTGAATATGGAAGCAAACACGGTAAAATAACTGACACAACTGAGTCGTCAGCTGCGAAGAAAGGGGAGGTTCAAATGGTGGGCAGTGCAAGTCAACCTAATTGGAGTCAACAACCGTACTCCAACTCCAGGATGCCGCAATATCATTCAAATTATAGCACAATGCCCTTCAGCTTTTCCTCAAAACCCACGACCTCACGGTAATCAAGGCTACCAGCCTAGGAATCAACAAGCGCTTGTCTATGCTCAGGGGAAACAAAGCAATAGAGGAGCTTATAAACAGACTCAGTTTGACCCGATACCAATGACATACGCTGATTTGTTACCCCAGTTATTTCAAAATAATTAATTATCACCTGTACCTGCAGTACCTATACAACCTCCTTATCCAAAGTGATACGACGCGAATGCCCACTGTGACTATCATGCAGGGGCAGCATGACACTCGACAGAAAAATGTATCACACTAAAATATAGGGTGCAAGAGCTGGTCAAAACAGGATGGTTGAACTTCAAGAAGGGAAATGAGCCCAATGTCAACAACAATCCTCTACCGAATCACCAGAATCCTCGTGTGAACGCAATAGAAGTTCACGAACCAAACTTGAAGAAAGATGTCAAGGGAATGAAGATCTCTATGGAAGAACTATTTAAGATTTTATTCAGCAATGGGTACATTGAGGTAGAATATCTTCAACCTGATTCGGCTCATGATAAATATGAGGATAATTTGATGTGTTTGTACCATGTTGGAGCAAAACGTCATTCCATTGACAAATGCCATCATTTTCGCCAAAAGGTCCAAGGGTTGCTAGATTCACATATCCTAACAGTCTTGCAGAAAAAAACCTCTCAATCATCACAGGAAGGCGAAGTAAATGCGGCAAAAGTGTTCTCTCCTGATGGAAGTTCAATGGTTCCGAAGCCTTTAACCATTTTTTACCAAGAGAAGATGGGCACCTCTATTACCAATCCAAGGCCAATTACTATCCAAATACCGTCTCCCTTTGAATATAAGAGTTCTAAAGCAGTGCCCTGGAAATACGGATATGAGGTCATTGTTGGTAATGACTCACTTCCAGTGGAGAACATCACAGGAGTGGGAAGTCTAACGCGAAGTGGGAGGTGTTATACACCACAAGAACTACTGAAAGACAAAAACAAGGAAAAAAGGGAAGGCCAAAGTCTACGAGGATATGAAAAACGAGGCGGGAGAATCCATCATAGTAAAAAACTCGGAGGCTAAGCAGCCAGCAGCTGAGGAGGACATCCAAGAATTTTTAAAGCTGGTCAAACAAAGCGATTACAAAGTGATAGAGCAATTAAGCCGGACACCTGCAAAAATTTCCATATTAACCTTGCTGCTGTCTTCGGAGGCGCATTGCAAGACTTTGCTAAATACACTAAACCAGGCTTATGTCCCACAAGATATTACGGTGGACAATTTAGATAATATCATCGGAAACATTAATGCAGCAAGTTCTGTGACATTCACAAACGATGAACTACCACCAGAAGGAACATGTCACACTAAGGTCCTTCATATTACAGTCAAATGCAGAAGGTTTGTTGTGGCAAAAGTTCTTGTTGATAACGGTTCCTCTCTAAATATAATGCCTAAATCTACGTTGGAAAGGTTGTCAGTCGACATGTCCCACATTAGGCCAAGCACTATGATAGTGAGAGCTTTTGATGGGGCGCGCAGTGAAGTGATCGAAGACATAGATGTTCCTATTCAAATAGGACCTTGCACTTTTAACATAACATTTCAGGTCATGAATATTAATCCAGCCTACAGTTTCCTATTGGGACGCCCTTGGATTCATTCTGTTGGGGTGGTCCCATCGTCACTACACCAGAAGCTTAAATTCGTTGTTGATCACAAGCTAGTAATCATATCCGGATAGGAAAACATTTTAATCTCAAAGCCTTCCTCAATGCCTTACATAGAAGCAGCAGAAGAGACCTTTGAATCCTCATTTCAATCGTTCGAGGTTGTAAATACAACAACTCTACCTAGAGAGATAGAAAAGGTGCAGCTACGACTGAACAAGCTTTCTCTGAACGCGAGCAGTAAGAGCTTATACGATCTGTTAAACATGCAAAAAAATATGAGGAGGTTTGGGTTGGGATACAAACCGAGCAAAGGGGACATGATCAATACGAATAAAAGGGGAAATCGTCAGACAAAGTTTGAGGATTACGAGTCTGAACATCGGATGAATTTCATTCCTCATCTTTATGATTCATTCAAATTTGCGGGTGTAATTTATCCAAAGGCCAAGACTCTGTGGTTATGGCAATAATTAAAGAAATGGAAGAAGCAGATCCTCTAGTATACCTATGCCCGGAGGATTTTGAACTCAACAATTGGACTATTTTCGAGCTACCTTCTGTTACTAATGAAATATCAAAGTAATTGTTTAACTATTTTGTTTACTTTAGATGTTTTGGTATTTTAAATTTCTATGTTAGCATTTCAACATTTCAGTAAAAGAATCAACATTTCGTTTCAACTCTTTGTCTACTTCTCTACTCTAACCCAATTTTCTTTAATTTATTTGGTTCCTCTATATTTTTCATTTTTTTTTCATCATACCAAATAATTGTTCTTTTAAACAGTGATAATGAGATTGAAAGCGCCATTGGTTATAAACATGAACTGGACACCCCTACATGCAACGTTGAATCTGATAACGAAATAAGTGATGATGAAGAGAATGTTGAGTTTACCCCTGAGTTATTAAGAATGATTGATGAAGAGGAAAAAATGTTAGGACCACATGAGCAGTTGATAGAGACAATCAATCTAGGGTCCCAAACAGAGGTCAAAGACGTTAAAATTGGGACGAGCATGTCTACTGAAAGTCGTCGGATGTTGATAAGTTTACTCCATGAATATGCTGATGTTTTTGCTTGGTCTTATCAAGACATGTCGGGTTTAGACACGAACATAGTAGCACATCACATACCACTTAAATCCGAATGTAAACCAGTAAGACAAAAGTTGCGTAAAATGAAGTCAGATATGCTGATTAAAATAAAAGAGGAAGTTAGCAAAAAGATGAATGCAGGATTCTTGACAGTGGCAAACTATCCTGAATGGGTGGCAAATATTGTACCTGTATCGAAAAAGAATGGGCAAGTGCGGATGTTCGTCGATTACAGAGATTTAAATCGAGCAAGCCCTAAAGACAATTTCCCTCTTCCTCATATAAATGTGCTAGTAGATAATACTGCAGGATTTTCCACTTTTTCCTTCATGGACTGATTTTCTGGCTATAACCAAATAAAAATGGCACAAGAGGATCAGGAAATGACTACGTTCATAACACTGTGGGGAACCTAACGCCTTAAGGTCATGCCATTTGGATTGAGAAATGCTGGGGCAACCTATCAGCGGGCCATGGTCGCTCTCTTCAATGATATGATGCATAAAGAGATTGCTAAGTCAAGACAAGGAGAGGAGCATACGACTATTCTCCAGAAGTTGTTCGATCGGTTGAGAAAGTTTAAATTAAAGTTGAATCCAAATAAATGCCTGTTTGGGGCAACTTCTGGGAAGTTATTAGGCTTTGTTGTAAGCCAAGAAGGAATCAAGGTCGATCTAGATAAAGTCAAAGCTATCATAGAGATGCCACCACCACATGCCCAAAAAGAAGTTAGAGGATTCCTAGGAAGATTGAACTATATTGCAAGATTCATATCACATCTAATAGCAACATGTGAACCGATCTTTAAGGTACTTCGTCAGAATGATGCAGGGATATGGGATGAAAATTGTCAAAAAGCGTTTGAGAAAATCAAACAATACTTGCAGAATCCTCTTATTCTTGTACCGCCAACTCCAGGTCGCCCACTTATTTTATATATCACTGTGACGGAAAATTCATTGGGGTGTGTACTAGGACAACATGATGAATCGGGAAGAAGAGAGCAAGACATATATTACTAGAGCAAGAAATTTACTAGTTGTGAAGCAAAATACACCATGTTAGAAAAGACATGTTGTGCACTAGCTTGGGCTGCTCGCCGTCTCAGACCGTACATGCTATACTACACGACTTGGCTCATTTCGAATATTGATCCCATTAAATACATTTGCGAAAAGCCATTCCTCTCTGGCAGATTCGCGAGGTGGCAAGTTCTTCTATTCGAGTATGATATCGTTTATGTCACTCGAAACTCAATAAAAGGAAGTGCACTGGCTGATTATTTGGCCGAACAACCCGTAGATGACTATGAACCAATGAAGTTTGACTTTCCTGACGAATTTATATCTACCGTAATGAAAGAAGAGGAAATCTTGGAATCAGAAGAATGGACCATGTTGTTTGACGAGGCTTCTAATGAGTTGGGTAATGGAATAAGAGTCATTTTAATATCACCTAAAGGGAAGCTATTTCCTCTCACCGCAAAATTAGGCTTTGATTGTACTCATAATATGGCTGAATATGAGGCATGCTCTATGGGGGTTCAGGTTGCTTTAGATATGAAAGTTAAGAAACTCCGAGTGCTAGAAGATTCAATGTTAGTGATTCATCAATTAAGAGGGGAATGGGAGACAAGAGACTCCAAGTTGTTGCCATATAAGAAGCTTATAACAGAATTGGCTCAAAGATTCGAAGAAATCACTTTTGACTATCTACCAAGGGAAAGTAACCAAATAGCAGATGCTCTGGCCATATTGGCAGACATGCTCAACATAGATCCCGATCAAGAGATTGAACCCATAAAAATCGGAAAACGAGATGAAATGTTGTTTGAGATTTACATGACATCTCCCAAAAATTCCAAACCATAAATTATAAATTCGAAACTTCAAAGTTCTGCTTGGTCTTCTAATTTTGTTTAATAGATTTAAACAAAATGAAAACTGATCAGTTTCTGAGTTTGGTTTGAAAAAGTGTAATTTCTTTTGGTAAATTTGAATCCGATCTTGTATCATTGTATGGTATTCAGGAATCAAAATCCACCTTTTTACAAAGTTTGATCCATTCCTTCATTCATGTCTCTCTTTTTTTTTCTCTTTCTTCACACATATATATATATGTTCTTTTATTGTTAAAAAAATAATAACAAAAACAAACTGATAAGTACTATGACAGTACTCCCAAACTTCCAACTGTTTTTTGTTTTGTTGTCCTCGGTTAATATAAGACCATTCTCTCTGCTCTTGTACCAACAATCTTATTAAATTGTATTGTACTTGTTGTTGTTGGCCCATTGCACAACATCATCCTCTGTAATCATGTAAATCTTGGCCCAACTTTGTTGTCCTCATACCTTCTCTCTATATTCCATTCATGGGTTTTTTTGAAGTTGTGTACACTATTCAGTTGGCTTTGATTCATGATTGCTTGTTTTGACCATTCTGCTCATCTTTCTCCTCAGAAACCCAGTTTTCATTTTTGTTTTTGAATGAAAGCATCCTATTAGAAATGTAATAGTTGCTATAGAATGATCAATATTTTGTATCTATTTTCGTTTTCGTTTTTGAATGAGGTTACTTTTATATCTATTTTCAGCATGTTAAAAAGTTTCAATTGGTCCATGATTAAGTTATATTTGTTAACTTTGATGGAGTAATGATCAAACATGGAATAAGTTTTCCTAATAAATTTAATACGTTAAACTATTAGACCTAAAATTAAAGATGGAGTGAACTTATTAGAATAGTTTCTTATAATCTCATGTTGGTACTAAGTACTTATCATATTTCTTACTAGATTTACAATCATGGATAAATCATGGATGAACAAGAATAGATTATCCAAAGATTTTGAGTTGGGTGTAGAAAACTTCATCAAATTTGGATTTTCTAATACAAATAGTACTAGTATTCGTTGTCCTTGTTTGAAATGTGGGAATTGTGAAAAACTAAACATCAACGATATTAGAGATCATTTATATGTCAATGGCATTGACGAAAGTTATAAAATTTGGTTTTGGCATGGCGAAGAACTTCCTAGTTCATCCTTGCGTAGTGAATATTTTGAGTCGGACACACATATGGATGAAGAGAATGATATTGGAAGTATAAAAGAAATGGTTCAAGTTGCGCACGAGGAATATTCAAAAGATCCTAATGAATTTGAGAAGTTGCTTAATGATGCTGAAAAACCATTATACGAAGGATGCAAAAAATTTACCAAGTTGTCTACGTTAGTCAAGCTGTATAATTTAAAAGTTCGATATGGATGGAGTGATACTAGTTTTTCAGAACTACTCAAAACTTTAAAGGAAATCTTGCCTACTACTAATGAGCTCCCAACATCAATGTATGAGGCAAAGAAAACATTAGGTGCACTAGGAATGGACTATGAAAAGATTCATGCATGTCCTAATGATTGTTGTTTGTATAGAAAGGAATTTGCTGATGCAATTGAATGCCCCGAATGTGGTGAATCAAGGTGGAAATCTAGTAATAATTCAAGTAAAAGGAAAAAAGAAATTCCTGCAAAAGTTATATGGTATTTTCCACCTATTCCACGATTCAAAAGGATGTTTAGAAGTATTGATTGTGCTAGTAACTTGACTTGGCATGCTGATTCTAGAAAAGTAGATGGTAAGTTACGTCATCCAGCAGACTCACCGACTTGGAAGTCCGTAGATTTAAAGTGGCCCGACTTTAGTTCTGAATCTAGGAATCTTCGTTTAGCATTGTCCGCAGATGGGGTAAATCCGTATGGTGATATGAGCTCTAAATATAGTTGTTGGCCAGTAGTGATGGTTATTTATAATCTTCCACCATGGTTGTGCATGAAAAGAAAGTTTATGATGTTATCGATGTTGATCTCGGGTCCAAAGCAACCAGGGGATGACATTGGCATATACTAAGCACCATTGATTGAAGATCTAAAACTGTTATGGGAAAATGGTGTTGAATGTTATGATGCTCATCGAGAAGAACTATTCAAGTTAAGGGCAATTTTGTTGTGGACAATCAATGATTTTCCTGCATATGGAAACCTTAGTGGATGTAGTGTGAAAGGGTACAAGGCATGTCCAATTTGTGGAGATAATACGTCTCGTATAAGACTAAAATATGGAAAAAAAAATGGCATACATTGGACATCGAAAACTTCTAGCACGTTATCATCCATTTCGGCGTCAAAAGAAACCATTTAATGGTAAAAAGGAACTTGGAACCATTCCAGCACCTTTGTCAGGGGAGATGGTATTTTCAAAAGCTAAAGATGTTGAATTCACAAAAGGAAAGAAAAATAAGAAAAAAAAAAACGAAGAAAGGAACTGAAAGGAGTTGTTGGAACCGGTTGTCTGCTTTCTTTGAGCTCCCTTATTGGAAACATCTTGATGTTAGACATTGTTTAGATGTGATGCACATTGAAAAAAATGTTTGCATGAATCTCATAGGTACACTTCTCGATATTCCAGGGAAAACTAAGGATGGATATGAGGCAAGGCGTGATTTAGTCCATTTAAAAATTCGACAAGAGCTTGCACCTATTAGTGGGGATAAAAAAGCCTTTATTCCCCCTGCTTGTTATACTCTTACAAGGGCAGAAAAACGTTGTGTTTTGAAGGCCTTGTCCAAAATGAAGGTTCCTCAAGGTTATTCTTCCAATGTTAAAAATCTTGTATCAATGGCAGATTTAAAACTTAATGGTCTAAAATCTCATGATTGTCATGTTCTCTTACAACAGTTGTTCCCTATTGCAATAAGATCTGTGCTACCAACATATGTTCGGTCTGCCATAACTCGATTGTGTATTTTTTTCAATTCTATATGTAACAAAGTCCTAGATGTTGTACAGTTAGAAAAGTTGCAAGAAGACATTGTGGTTATATTATGTTTATTGGAGAAGTATTTTCCTCCTTCATTCTTCACAATAATGATGCATCTCACAGTGCACATCGTTAGAGAAGTCAAACTTTGTGGGCCTATATATTTACGATGGATGTATCCCTTTGAAAGATTCATGAAAGTAATTAAAAACTCTGTGAGAAATAGACGTCGTCCAGAAGGTTGTATTGCTGAAACCTACCTACTAGAAGAAGCTGTTGAGTTTTGTTCAGATTTTTTACCTGGACTAGATCCTATTGGGCTAGGCACTCACAAGTTACAAGACTGCTCAAACAATTCAAATATTGATAGACCATTGTCAACTGGAGTTCCTTTCAAACCAGAACAAAGAATTTTACACCAAGCTCATCGATATGTTTTGGAAAATACAATTGATGTGCAACCATATATAGAGTAAGTTTCCATGATTTTGTTCAATTTATTTTGTTTGAAATTTATGGTATGAATCTAACTATATTACAATATTTCTTATGTTCCCCTCAAAGGAAACATATGATAATGTTGCAATTACAAAATCCAAGTAGATCCAAAAACCAGAAATGGGTTCAAGATGAACATAATCGAACTTTCATATCTTGGTTACACGAAGAGGTAAAATGTTAAATCTATTATTTAACCTATACTTTTTATGAAAACTTTGTAACTTATGTTAGTAATTCTCATATTAGGTGGCAAATGAGCTTGAAATGGAAGATAATGATGTTTCTGATAATTTGAGGTGGATTGCTCATGGCCCACATCCAATTGTGATTACATATAAAGGTTATGTAATTAATGGATGTCGTTATTACACAAAGTCTTGGGATAATGATCGGAGCGTACAAAATAGTGGAGTTAGTTTAGTTGCAGAAACAATGCAAGTATCTAGCTCAAAAGATAAAAATCCTATAATTGGAGATATGTCTTTTTATGGAGTGATACAAGAGATTTGGGAACTAAATTATAATACATTTAATGTTGCCATGTTTAAATGTGATTGGGTTGAAAATAATAGTGGTATCAAAACCGATGAGCTTGGTTTTGTGTTAGTTGATTTAAATAAAATAGGCCACAAGTCTGAGTCTTTTATACTAGCAACCCAAGCAAGACAAGTGTTTTATGTTGAGGATCCAAGTGATGTTGTATGGTCAATTGTGCTTACTCCACCACAAAGAGACTTTGAAGATCAATATAATGATGACGAACTTGGAGATACAATACTAAATTGTCAAGGAATACCAAATGATATGCCAAATATTAGTACTAGTAATGACTTGGATGAAAACATCTCAACATATGCTCGAGTGGATTGTGAGGGCACATGGGTTCCTACATAGGAATTCCTAGGTGTGTTTTCACTTGTTGATTTTTATGGCTTTATCTTATTTATCTTGTTTGAATTGTCTGCTTAATATGTATATCATACTCACTTTTATTTTTATTTTTTTATAGTCTAATTCTTACACTACATGGAGCATGTCCAATCAAGTGATAAGAACTTGAAAGAGCCTTTGGATGACGAGAATATAGATGTTAAGCCAAATCAAACATCTAAGAAAAGGAAAACACGAGGGTCCACTGTTATGGTTGAAGTAACACGCATTAGGAGTGCGGGAGAAAGAAAATTAGTTGAATACAATGACGATGGAGTACCAATCGGTGAAAATGGAACTAAGTTACAGTCTGCTATTGGGTCTTTTGTTCATCATCATATCCCACTAACATATGCATCCTGGAAACATGTACCTACTGAGTTGAAAGAAAAAATATACAATATTGTTGAGGTATGTTTGTTTTCATTTGATATTGTTGTTGTATGTAAATTTTTACTTTGAAAATAACTGTTGTTAATTAATGTTTAGGCTGCATTTATAGTTGATGGTAGATCTAAAAAGAGAATTCTCAAAACTGCAAGCGTAGCCTTTCGTCAATTCAAGAATTGGTTAACAACACGTCATATTTTACCATTTAAGGATGAACCTCAACTCTTGTTAAATCCACCGGAAATATACTCCTTCATTGATAAAATTCAATGGCTCGAGTTTGTTAGCTCAAGATTAACGGTAGATTTTGAGGTATGAAGTTTTTCATTTTACTATAACAATGTTTGTTACGTTTTTCATTTTCCATGTTATCGTAACTCATAATCATTACATTTATGTAGCAATTGAGACGCCTACAACAAGAACGACGAGCTAAGAATAAGTATAATCATCGACTTTCAAGGAAAGGTTATGCTAATCTTGTCGAGGAAATGGTAAGAATATTGTTTTATGGTGTCATGATATGCAATGTGATTATGCATCTAACTTTGTGTTTATGGAAATGTAGAAGAATACATCTTCTAGTGATCAATGTGACATCGGTCGAGCTAATTTGTGGAAAAAGGCTCGAGCAAACAAAAAAGGAGAATATGACAATGAAGATGTCCAAGAAGTAGTTAATCGAATAGTAAGAAAAAAGTTACATGTACATGAAATGTATGACATATATATATACTATGAAATTATAATGGTATTTCTTTCCTCTATAGGATGTGATCTTAAAGGATTCTCACCAAGCTTCCAACAAATATCCCTCACCTAATGATGCTTTGACTCAAGCATTGGGTACTCCAGAACACCATGGACGTGTACGTGGGGTGGGTGCTTTCATTACACCAACAACGTACTTTCATACAGCGAAACGTAGTTCCAAACCAAAGACAGATAAAGTTGTTGATGAGAATGAAGCACTTCGTCAGCGGGTTAAAGAATTGGAAGACCAAATTAAAAACTCACGATTTACACCAAAATCTGAACATGGAAGTTGCTCCAGGCAACCTTTGCAATGTGAGAATGAATCGGAAGAGAAACAAACAGCAAATAAGGTAAAGAAAACAGTTGATCTAAACACTAAGGAGTTGGACAGTGATGAAGAAGTGAGCATCTTAAAGGTAAGTTGCATTAATCAACATTTGGAGGATATCAAGAGTGGATGCAAAGAGAAACAAACTTCAATTAAGGTAAAATTTCTTATATATATTTCAATAGGATGATATATTATAAAGTGTTATAATTTGGACACTTGGTTATGTTAGGAGAAAACTCCAAGGAAGATGACCAAAGAGAAACAAGGTTCAAGTGTGGCAACATCTGATTTACCAATATCTTTGAAGGCGATTCTTAGGTTTGCTGAAAAGGTAATGGATAAAAATACTAGCATTTCCTTTCAACTACCTCCCGAGCTTTTTGGTATCAATCGAAAGAGTTATGTCTTGCGAGAAGATATATTTGACTTCTGTAGCATGCAAGAAGTTAAAACGTCATCAATGGTGGCTTATATGGCGTAAGTAGTATTATTTGCTTACGATTTTATCATATTTAGTGGCTATAAATTATTTTGTATTAAGTATGAGTCCAATCTTTTGTAGGTACCTGCATTATATTTATTGAAAGCAAGATTCACAGTACATCTTTGCAGACCCATCTCTTTTATCTTCGGGACAAAACACTCCCGAAATTAGAGCCCGAAACCTGTGTAGCAGATTAATGAGTACAAAAGAAAACCAGTTAGTCCTTGCTCCTTGCAATCCAGGGTTAGTTTTACTCATTTCAAAATTGAGTAACAATTTTGAATTGTTTTTTTAAAAAACTAATTCGTTGTGTTTTAGTGGTCATTGGTTACTAGTTGCTATAAATGCGTATCAGAATATGGTGTATTGTCTCGATTCAATGAGAACAGGTTCGCGAGAAGATGTAAAAAACGTGACGAATACGTAAGTTTTATTGTTTCTGTAATTTTGTTGGTTTTTTTGGGAGGGGGAGGGGGAGGGGGAGGGGTGAAGCTTGAGAGGACCTACTTTTGTACTTTATTAATTATTTTTGATGAATTATTGTGGTGATTCATGTGTTATCAGTGCTGTTGTTCCATTTTAGTCCTTAAATTTTGTTTCTAACATTTGATATGAAGTTAAACTTAGGATGTTGGTTTTTATTGTTTTTTATTGCATTATTGTTCTTGTTTTGTTTTGAGTAAATGGTTAGTTGAATAACTTATATCTTTGTAACTTGTTTTGAGGATTCTGATTTTTTTTTTTTTTGTTGGTTTTGCTTTTTGCTTATGATTTTTGGTAAGAAGTTACAACTTAGGATGTTTTTTTTCAGTGCGATAGCGATTTTTCGATCTCAAAAGAATTTGAAAACGACGCGAAACGTTACATTCTGGAAAGTAGTGAAGGCAAGTCTTTAAACATTACTAACTTATTCTATTCTATTATATATGTACACATTTAGTGCATAGGTAAATACATGATTGCTTTTGGTATTATTGCAGTGCCCTTTACAAGTTGGAAGCGTTGAATGTGGGTATTACGTGATGAGATATATGAAAGAGATAATGAGTAAAACAAGTATCGTAATCACGGATACGGTATGTTATTAAACTATATTTGCATTTTAATAGTTGAAATAATGTAATGACAAAATATTTGACTATATTTAATGTTTATAGATGGATACAAGGAGCCCATACTCACAATTTGAGTTGGATGAAGTGCGAAAAGAGTGGGCTGATTTTTTGGGAAGTTACATTTGACTAGTTTGTAATTGTTCGTATGTGGATCTTTTTGGTGTGGCTAACAATGGGAGTATCTCATATACTTGGATAGATGTTTTGATCCTTATAAGTAAAAATTATAGATTGACATATGAGGATAGGTAATTTGTGATTTTGGAATATATAGTTCATACAACCGATTGGAAGTTGTAATTTTTGTAATTGTCCATATGGGGTTGATATACTTGTAATTTTGGAATCGTATATATGTCCATATGGGATATGGATATACTTGTAATTTTTGGAATCGGTCATATGGGGGGTTGATATACTTGTAATTTTTGAATCGTTCATATGGGGATGATAGTTCTTGTAATTTTGGAAGTGTTACATTCCAACGAGGGTTGGTACAATTCTTGTAATGTTGGAATTCTTCATGAGGTTCATAGTTTGATACAATGTTGAAAATATATGAACTTTATTAATATTATTGGTGGATTTGGTTTATACATACTTATTGAATGTCTATTATTTATTTGCTTCATAAAATTATGTCTTCATCAAGATATCAAATATATTATTATAGGTGATACAGGAAATTTAAAGTGGATGCTGAATATTTATTGTAATTGAAATACAAAATGTAAAATTCTTGACATGCACAGTTCATCAAGATAATATTAAACCTTGACGTTTTGTTTTTATATCTTGACGTTTCCAATAAGTCAAGATTTAGCAACTTTTTTCTTGACAGGCGATTACTTGACGTTTCAGACATGTCATCGATTTTACTACTTGACGTTTCAAACATATCAAGACAAGTAGATCTTGACGTTTTTTTCTGAATAACTTGACGCTTCAAATAAGTCAAGGTTCAGTCACCTTTTTCTTGACAGGCGATTACTTGACGGATGTAAAAACGTCAAGTGTATTCGAACTTGACATGTAAAAAACGTCAAGTAACGCAGTTTTTGTTGTAGTGATATTCCAGCGTCTTGCATGAATATCGAACAGGAACCTGATGGCAAGCCTTGGTACCATGATATAAAGCCTTATATCAAGTATAGAGAATATCTGCATGATACCTCAGAAAATGACAAGCGCACACTTAGGAAACTAGCAATGAAATTCTTCCTGAATGGAGAGTTGCTCTACAAAAGAAATCAAGACATGGTACTTCTAAGATGTGTGGATACAACTGAAGCCAACACGATCAGGAAAGACACTCACTAGGGAATCTGTGGCACACATGCAAATGGACATATGATGGCTAAGCAAGTATTAAGAGTTGGGTACTACTGGTTAACCATGGAATCTGATTGTATCAAATATGCGAGGGAATGCCATAAATGTCGGATTTATGCAGACATGGCCCACACTCCTTCATCTCATTTGCACGTCATGACAGCCCCTTGGCCATTCTTTATGTGGGGATTGGACGTTATAGGTCCCATCGAACCTAGAGCTTCAAATGAGCATCGGTTCATCTTATTGGCTATAGATTATTTTACTAAGTGGGTGGAAGCGATGACATATCGAGAAGTGACAAAGGGAGTTGTGATCAAGTTTATAAAAAAAGGAGATCATATGTCATTATGGTCTTCCAGAAGCTGTAATATCTGATAATGCAAAGAACCTGAACAAAAAAATTGATGCACGAACTATGTGAGCAATTTAAGATAAAAAATTTGAACTCAACTCCGTAAAGACTGAAGATGAATGGAACAGTAGAAGCAGCCAACAAGAATATAAAGAAGATCATACAGAAAATGACAATGACATACAAAGATTAACACGACATGCTTCCTTTCGCATTACATGGATACCGCACATCAGTTCACACTTCACTGGAGCAACGCTATTTTCATTAGTCTACGGTATGGAAGTTGTTCTTCCTATTGAAGCAAAAATTTCATCATTAAGGATTGTTACCTCTCCAAAAGTACATTATTTAGGGACTTATTTACCATGAAATCGTGTAATCTCTTAAGCGTTTTTGTTAGAATTTAGCTTAATACGTGCTAAATATGAGAATTCAAGGAATGAAGCTAAAGAAGGACTTATTTGGAAAAGGAACGAAAAAGAATAGAAAATGATGCTTAAAGAGCTAAAATGTTCATTGCAGGAGAATTGCTGAAACATTGCTGGGAGCGCAATAAACATTGCGGCCACCGCGAGGAATCCGTAATTCCAAGTTGCTGCTGCTAAGTTTTTTCCAGCCGCCAGTCGTCACAGTTGCGATATTTCAGCCACCTAAGCCTTCCCCTGCTGTCACGTGGAGGGTTGTTGTTCAGAATGGATGGTTCTCCATGACTGAAGGTACCTGCAAAAAGCTATAAAAGGAGGTGAAGGGTGAAGGAGAAACACAGCTCGAAAACGTAGAGTTCCCCGTCTCAACGCAATCCACATATCCATTTCCTTATCCCGTTTGTTGGATTGAAGAAATCAGCCCTTGGCGCTGATAATTCGAGAGGAAGAAGAGAAGATCCTTCTTCTCTTCTGATTGAATTCATCCCCAAGAACCGCTAATCTTCCCCTTCATCCGAGGCGCTTGCGACGAGGAGATTCGCGCACACTTTAAGAAGCTTTCTTACTACTTTCTGTCTTCTGTTTCCATTTGTTACACTGCTGTGATTAGTATTCAATTTGTTCAGTTCTTTACTATTTTACATACCTTCGCACATTGAGCTTTGAATCTTAATTTATAAAGTAATCGTTTAAGTCTTTGCAAGTCTTCATCTCGTTATCTGTTTTTCCATTACTTTCATTGAGTACTTTAAATCATGCTTAGTCAATCTATTCTTTCCAATCCTCCATCAACCATGAGTAACTAATCACACAAGGGTCTGCTAAAGATGAATCTATAGGTTAGAAATACGTGAGTTCAACATGTAGGATAGCTTCGAATGCATTGAATGTATGTGTACTTCATCCCATGGGCAATTTCGATCGGCCATCCATTTTGTCTAGAGAACTCCTAACCTCCGGAAGGAGTAAGAGTTCAGAGTCGTCCATTCATGCTAGCCTTTCATGGTAGCCAGAAAATCACCTAGGAATAGGCGTTTTCCTAGCACGGTTCATTAGCTTGCTTGTATAAATAGATGTTTATGTCTTACATGGATATGAGTGAACTAAAAGATCTAATGCATGTAATCGAGAGATGCATGAGACTGAGCTAAATCGATGCATGATAAGTTAATCTACTACTGAATGATCGTATCTAAAAGCCTATAGAGGAGTCTTAAGTCGACCTTGTTTCCTCATCTCACCTTCAAATCGTTGCTAAATTAATTGCTAGAAAATTGCGGGAACCGCAATTCTATAGTTCTGTTTTTGCCTTAGCCATTTTTCCAGTCTTTTACTTCTGCGAATTTATTGCAAGAACATTGCTAGCTCCGCAATTCGTTCTTTTCCACATTAAAGTTTAATCTCTTTACTTGCTTTCGTTTATGCTTGCATACTTCGTACATTCTTCGTCAGTTTGGCACATCAACCTCAAATCCACCCAATTTAAGCGACCCTCTCTAATTTAACTCCTCACTTCGTTAGTAACTAAACTCAATCTCTGTGGGAAAACGAATGAAAAAATACTTATCACTTGCTGCAGACCATTTATGCTTGCATGTTCTGAGTGCTCTCGCATTACATTTTATTTACACACTGAGCACGCAACAAGTTTTTGGCGCCGCTGCCGGGGATTTTGTTTAGTAAACACGAATTGTGTTATTTTAGAAAAAAAAACTTCATATCTATTGGAGGTAATCTTCTTTCATTTCCTTTACAGGTACCATCAAGCTAGTTTATGAATGAGCATCCAAATATCAACCTAGAGTTCAATCCTGGGCCTGAAAGACTTCTAAGGGCCAGAAACAAAACTAAGAAACGCCTTTTAAACAGCCACCTGTAACTCAACACATTGCGGACTCCGCAGAGTCATCACAATCCCAACAAACCGAAATGGATAGAGAAGCCCCAAACCGAGCACCTACCATTCGCAACCCCATCGAAATTGCGAATGATAAGGATAGTGCCATCCTTTCGTACCTAGTACCCATGCCGGAGGAGCTTAATCCGAGCATTATACGCCCCGAGATTATAGCTCACTCATTCGAGTTAAAACCCGTCATGTTCCAAATGCTGTCCACAGTTGGACAATTCTTTGGAGAGGAAAACGAAGACCCCCACAACCACTTGAGAAACTTCCTAGGAGTAAGTGATACTTTTGTCATCCCAGGAGTGTCTTGGTGCGCGGATTTTTGAATATCCACTTAATCTCAAGCTGTCGAGGCTTACCAAAATACGATTTATAAAGCCTATAACCAAGGCTTTGCAGGCAGTGGTAACAGGGTCGATCCAAGGAGTAGGAACGATCAAAATCACTATTAAAATTGGGATTTAGTTAATTGATTGGTTTTGTAACGGGGGGATTTTTAGCATGCAAGGGAAATAAGAATAAAGTGCTAACGGAAGAAAGAATAACAAGTAGAAAACGCGTGCACGGTTTGGGAGTTTCGGGATTAATTGCTAGAAAATTTCGGTTCATCATTTAATGCAAAATTCATGGTATTCAGTTTATTATACACGCGGACGACTACCAGAGAAGCCCCAAAGTAGCCGACTCCATGGATTTTAATCAGACCACACAGTTCCAAATATACGTTATCCAAACTTACATTAAGGTGATCAGCCCTTAGATAAATCTAGACAGTCACTAGCTAACTGCGACGAATATTCAAGCGTGAATTCTAATTGCTAGTAGATTGCCCGCAAACGCCGTATGCAATCAACAATTATCCTACACGACTCGATACTCCGATTTAGTTTTATCTACCTGTGTTACTTAGTCGAGCAGTGAGAGGCACGACATCGCTACTCTTTAACATACACAACATGCAAGATGACTCGAGTGTCAATCGTCGAAATCTAACATGCGCGTTGGATTAAGCAAGATAGATAAATGCAAATAAACAGAAACCAATATGCATATCAAAGCGTAAATTATCAGAACCAAAATTGCTAACAAAAATTCCCTAAACTATTCCCAAACCGTTCACCCTTACGTTAGCCGCTCATGGCGCGGTTTGTCAAATCCGCTCCAACCACGGCCATGGAAGGCGTCATCAACGTATTACAAAGAAAGGGGAGCTCACTCGCATGCCAACAATGGCGGAGCTCAAAGGAAAATAGAGAAATCTAGAGGAAGAAGAAGATGAAAAGCTCTAAAAATGGTGGTGAAGAAGATGTCCAAAAATGTGCAGAAAAATCGTCATTTAACTTCTGCAATCGTCGTAGCGTCGAGACGCTAGGCCAGCGTCTCGACGCTGTGCCCTAAGTTTTCCCCGCGCGCCTTCGATGGTGTCGCGACGCTGCCCCGATGATTTTCCTGCGCGCGCCTCCTCTGAAGCGTCTCGACGCCAAGCAGAGTCTCGACGCCAGGCAGCGTCGAGCTAGCGTCTCGACGCTATCACTCGACGCTAGCTCTCTGGTTTTTCCAGCGTCGAGCCAGCGTCTCGACGCTATAGCTCGACGCTGGCTCTCGGGTTTGGGGCTGGAACTTTGCCTCTCCAAGGCGGTTTTGGCCCGTTTCTTCACGGATCAAGTCCCCCTTTTCCCGATGCACTCCCGGGGCATTAAAACTCCACTTTAAGCACTCGAACGGGCCCAACGGACGCACGAGCTCTTTGCCGCATTTCTCCTACAAATGAGATATATTAACCAATTAAACGCGGACTTAAGCTATAATTAGGAAGTATTTAATAGCTCCAAAATGGAGTTATCAAACACCCCCAACTTAAACATTGCTAGTCCTCGAGCAAGCACTACAAAGACATTGACTCTAAGGACGCGCCTACATGCAACTAACTCAAACCTCCATGCATATTGAAAAACTTAAACACAACATAATCATGGAAGCATTTTGTTCATGCATTTACTACGAACACATCAAAAATTAACTCTTGCCCCCTAACGTGTGTGTGTGCTAGCCAACCACTCCTAAACTCACGTAAACCCGAAAAAACCACATGCAACACACATCCCGTTTTCCCCCTACTTCTAGCGTTTAAGAACAGTCTAAACTTGACTTACACGAGAGAGAGAAGAAAATTAAGAGACCTAATTATTTTTTCTCATTCTTTTTCTTTTCACGAGCACTTTGTACTCTTTTATTAAGGTTCTTTGAACCAACTTTTTATTAATTTTTTTTCTTTCCAACTCGAGCTGCCTAACACGTCAAACTTTGGCCAAAGCTTCACGTTTTGAAGGACTCACGCTCACTTCTTTAGCGCTACAAAGAAGGAGGAGCGCCTCGAGAGGAATTTTCTAACAAACATGCTTTTCTGTTTTTTTTTTTTTTTAGGCTAAGCACATGCTTTCTCAATTAACCAACTACTAACTCTCATGCAACAAGCTACCTAAGGGTGCCTTTCGGGGTGACAACGAGAATTAGCGCAACATGCGATTTTCGAGCCTACGGAATCTAGGGAAGGGTTGCTAAGTGCTCGACAAGTGCAAGGGAGCAACAAAAAAAATTTTAAAATTTTTGACATGAACCTAATAAACGCAAAACTCATGCAAAAACTCGATTATGAACATGCTCAAATTTCCAACATGCATTTCCTAGGCTATCATCGTCAGAAAACAGTAAACAGAGTCCCAAGCACTTCAATATCAATATAGCACTTCTCAACAAACTACACATGCGTATCCATCAGACCAACTCCACCCCCAACTTCAAAATTTGGCATTGTCCCCAATGCCATCCAGTCAGATATACAAAGTAAAAGGGAAGAAGAAGTACACTTCCCTCACTCTTTGTGAAGCTAGCGAGGGCGAGGAAGCGGCGCACAAATGCATCAGAGCCCAAAATTGTCTTCTCTTCCTCGATTCCTAAAAAAAAACAGCAAGCAAATTAAAACTAAGTTAATCTAAAAAGCAACTAAACTAAACTAAAGCATAAAAACAGTCCATCGCTCGGGTGCCTCCGAGAAGCGCAAATTTTTTAAAGTCGGTTGCTCGACTGTTGTTGCGTGCTCAATGTGTAAAATAAATAAGCAATAAGAGAAAGAGAGCACTCAGAACATGCAAGCATACATGATCTTGTAGCAAGTAGTAAGTATTTTTTCATTCGTTTTCCCACAGAGATTTATTATTAGCTACTCGTGAAGTGTATTGTTAAGCAAGAATGGGTGGATTTGATGGGGTAAAATTGGTTTTAAGTTGTCTAATTTCTAAGAAATATGTAAAGGGTAGCAACATAAACAAGTGCAAGTCAATGATAAACTCAAATGAAAAGAGAAGAGATTAATAAATGAAGAGGAAAATAGCTAAACAGAATTTTTAACTTAGCAGAATTGCGAGAACAGCAATTCTACCGCAATGTTACTAACAGCGAAAGTGTGTAAAGTGGAGAAACAAGGGCTACTAACGACTTCTCTATAGGCATTTTCACACTATTCTCAAGCATTGGATCAACTCACTATGCATCAAACTAACTCAATCTCATGTATCTTCCGATTTCATGCATTAGATTCTTTAGTTTACTCATGTCCAAGTAAGGTCTTAAGCATCTTGTTAAAGCAGAAAGTTATGGTTTGTACTAGGAAAACGCCTATTCCTAGGTCGTTTTCTGGCTACCTTAACAGGCTAGCATGAGTGTATGACTCTGAACTCTTACTCCTTCCAGAGGTTAGGAGTTCTTTGGACAAAATGGATGGCCAATCGAAATTGCCCGTGGGATGAAGCTTACATACAATCAATGCCTTCGAGAGCTATCCTACATGCTTGGTTCACGTTTTTTAGCCTATAGTATTGTAATTAGCATGCCCCTATGTGACTTAGTTACTCATGGATGTAGAGAGAACAGAAATAATAGATGAAATAGACATGCTTAGAAGGAACTTAAAGACAAAACAGCCAGGAAGAACAGTAGACAGCAAAGACAAAGATTATGAAATAACGAAGTGTGCTTTTGATTTATCAAGTGCTTGAACGAAACAAATGGAAACTCAGAGTTCTAAAGTAAAGACAGAAAGCTACGAAAAGGAATAGATTAACTACTGGAAAAGAAATGACAACAAATAATGCTGGAAATAAGAAGCTAAAGACAGAAAGCAATAAAATGAGCTTGAACGCCTCGTCGCAAACGCCTCGGCTGAAGGGAGAGAAAGGTGAGCCTTGCTTGGATGAATCCAATCAGGAGAGAAGATGTCTTCTCTCCTATCAGATTGTCGACTCCAACAGCTAAGCTTTCCAACCCAACAGACGGAAGAGAAAAACAGGAGAAAGAATGGAGCTGCGAAGAGACTTCTACGCTTTTGGATGATGATCAAACCCTCTACTTTGACCCTCTTTTATAGTAGTCTGCAGGTGCGTTTGGGCCAAGGAGAACCATCCATCATCAACGTCGTACTTCAAAATGGATGGAGGAGAAAGAACGAATCCCTGAAATAACGGAACATAACAGAAAAAGATCAGCCAACTTACGGATTTCACTTAAAACATTGTTGTTTTAGCAATGTTTCCGCAATGCTGCCGCAATGCACTTTTTTCATTCTTTTAACTTCGTTTTTCATCCCTTTTCTTTCCTTTTGTACATAAGTCCTAATTTAGCTACCTTCTTCTAATTCTCATATATAAGTATAGGTTTAAGCTAAATCCTCTCAAAAACACCCAAGAGTGTACATCTTTCTAAGCTAAATAAGTCCTAAATTAGTCACTTTTAGAGGCATAACACACCCCCAAACTTAAGGTTTTGCTCGTCCTCGAGCAATCTAAGGACTTACTTAGGCTGCTGTTTTATCTTCTCTAACCACTTGCTGACTCCCCTAAATTCCTATCTTTAGCAGTGCTGTCCTGTGACACACTTCTAAGTTTACAACTACCCTCTTTACTTTGGTTCTTCTAACTTCGCATGCCTAATGATCCTACTGTTTTATTAACCCCTTACAGTTGATTTACTTGCTTCTGTCCTATCGTGCAACTATCCCTAAGGTTTCAAATTCTACCTAGCTTTACCCCAGACTCAGTACATGCTTCTAGTTTTACTTTTGAGCTACCTAGGATTCCTTAGAGTCATGCCAGCCTTAGTATTAACAGTGACAGTGGTACATTTAGAGAACAACCTAAACCCTGGCATCACTACATTGGACATACATTCATCTCCCTAAACAACCCTACAAGCTACAACTTTGTGCTCAGCTAATTGAGGATCAGAGTTCTTTTTAATCAGGACATCTAAGCCACAAAGTTGCAACTCCTAGGTATACATTCTTCTTCCCTATTTATTCCTTTTCCTCTCTTTCTTACTTAGGTGGAGCCTCTCCTTTGGTTGCCTTTTGATGCAATGCCACTTGTGGGTTACACACTTGGCACTGATTACTCAGCAACTAAAGAGAGACACCCCTCTTTATTCTATTTTTCATTTTTTTTTTTTTTCAGCTCATCATTTTTTTTATAAAGGAGAAGAAGAATGCTTATGCTTTAAGGGAGAGGGGAATGTTCCTAGGCCTAGGGTGGCCTCCCCCAAACTTAAACTACTCATTGTCCCCAATGAGTGTCTGAGGTGGCACACCCCCAAACTTGTCCTAGAAGCATCTAGTCTAAGGTAAAACAAAGAGAATCTAAAAGCCCTAGGCATAGACATAGAATTCTAAAAGCAAACATCACAGCAGCAGAAATTCATAAAAACAAGCAGGTAAGGACTTAAAGCTCTGCATGCTGAGCAAATTTCAGAGGCTAATTTAAACTATCAAAGGTGTCCTATGACACTCATCCAGCATGCTTTTAGATAGTTTATATAAGGTAGTCAAGATAGCAGCAAAAGATAAAATTTTAAACAGAACCAGCCTAGCTAAACAGACAGTCAAAAACATGCATTTACTAATAAAAATTGCGGATTCCGCAATTATTTCGCAATGGATCCAGGGCAGATATATCAGTGTTTAAGGCCCCTATGCATGCTCTTTCCAGTCATTTAAGCTATACAAAAAAGGAAACTAAACTAATCTACCTATTCAGCGATCATCAGCCAATACTAAGCAATTCTAAACATTAAAACCAAAGAACTAAAAATAGATTAAAATTAACTCAAAATAGCAGAGTTCACATGGTTCAATAAAAAGCAGTTTGATTTTTTTTCTTTTAGGGAACAGAAATACTCCGTTGAGTGCCTCTCGGTCTGGCACTCAGATGTCCTCATCATCATCACCCCTTCTTGGTCTTGGAGGCACCCATGGTGTCAGTAGGTCCGTGGGGAACTCAAGGAAGATGCAGCCCAACTGGTCAGCAACCTCCTTGTCCCTTGCCTGTGCATACGTGGCCCATTGAGCCATCTTCTTCTGCAAATCCATCAGGCAGGCCATTGACAGAGACTGAGCAGCAGCCAGGCCATCGAGCTCGAACTCCATATTCCCCTTCCTTCGCATCCTCAAGAAAGTAGGCAACTCCAGGTGCCCCGTGTAGGCCAGCTGCCTCTCCATTCGCTCGATTGGGACCCCTGCACGTAAGCATAGCTTAGTAATTGTATTAGGAAAGAAAAGTGGACCCTTACCCTTTTTTAGCGCAATCTGCGATTGAGGCTGCAATGACTTCACCAACGTTGATTGTGAGGCCCCTCATGATCCCATAAACCAGCAGCGATCTGCCTTGGTTGATGGTGGTCTCGTGGGTCACTGGGGACAACCTTCTGCGCACAAACGAGAACCAAACAGCTGCCTTTGCTGTGAGGTTAGCACTCATGAGAGTGTGCCTCCCATTGCGTGAAACTGTCCATGATGCTTCAGGTTGGCCAATGATCCGAATTGCTTCCTCCAGGACCGCTTCTGTTGGCTCATCAACTATCCTTGCATAATCCGTGTGCTTTTGCCCCTTGAGGCCATAGGCTTCATTGATTGCCTTAGCTGAGAAGTCCACCTCGACCCCTCTGACCACAGATAGGCCATCCTCAGGGTTCATCACATTGGCGTAAAAATCATACACCATGCTGGAGTAGGCGGGGTTGGGCAGCCTGCACAGCTCTTCCCAGCCGTGATTTGTGATCCCTGCGCGCAAGAATTGCGGCAGGTCTGCGAGCGCGTCGAGGATCCTTTCTCGTGCAGCAGGTCCCTCTTCCTCAGCTCAGTGCCCCTTGATTCTGCATCAGAGGACACATACCTCACTGATTGAGGCTCATCTTCGGGGTACAGCTTGGCTTTCCCCTTGTCTTTTGGTTTGGCTGATTCAGCAGCCTCGATCTTGAGCTTCTTCAGAGACGGCTCATCACTCACCTTCTTGGATGAAGGCTCACCCCTTGCCCTCTTTTTCTTGGACTTCTTCGAGGCTTTTGGCCGTTTGGCCTTGACAACCTTGGTGGCCTTCTTTTTCCATCTTGCCTTGGTTGTGATCTGCTGGAGGCAATCCCCCAGTGTTTCGTCCATTGAATCATCCCCCTGCGCTGGACTCTCGGGGCTTGCTTCCCTCAAAGGAGAGAAGACCTCTTCTTCTTCAGCTTCCTCACTACCCTGCGTCGATTCTTGACGCTCTCCATATGGAAACTCGGGGTCAGGCTTTTGGGAGATGGGTGACGCTTCAGGGCTCTGCGCCGGTGGAGTCTGTGCAGAGCTCTGTGGAGATGGAGAAGGGTCAGGGCTTCGCGCTGGTGGAGATGGTGAAGAGCTTTGCTCGGCTGTCTCGTGGGACGGACGGCCTCGTTCTTGACTCTCCACAGAGGGAGTCTTCTTCTTGATTTCTGCATCAGCTACAGCCATACTCCACTTGCGTTTCTTGGGCGTTCCTGCTGGTTCAGAGGGTCCAGCAGGGATCTCCGTAACCACCTTCCACTTCTTCTTGCGGACAGGAAGCTTGGGGAGTCGTTCAGTGCGCGCAACCTCAGCATCTGCCAAGGCGAGGAGTGCTTCCCTCGCAGCAATTTCAGCGTCGTCAGCCTTCTTTTTGGACGCAGATCTCTCTGCTCTCATTAGCACCATGATGGAATCGTAGAAATCTGGAAAGAGGGATTGCAGAGGAAGAAGGAGAGAGCTTTCTTGGAGTTCAGAGAATGAGGGAAACGTACGGATCAGAGCGCTTCTAACGGCTATAAGTAATGATGGAAATCCCAACGGCTATTTCCGTTGCGGATTCTGCAAATCCAGCGCAATTTTAGTGACCGTTGGAGATTTTTCCGTTTCAAATGCTAATATCTTCTCAATGTAATCTTCGATTCGGTCCCATATCTTCCCCGATTCTTTTA
This sequence comes from Herpetospermum pedunculosum, assembly GCA_028017165.1. Classification (NCBI taxonomy): domain Eukaryota; kingdom Viridiplantae; phylum Streptophyta; class Magnoliopsida; order Cucurbitales; family Cucurbitaceae; genus Herpetospermum; species Herpetospermum pedunculosum. Next base: position 37,267,623 of record CM051527.1, read on the forward strand.
TCCTAAATTCATCTCCTTGATCCCCTCTGTCGATCCCCTACAAAAACATACAAAATAAACAACAAAATCGTAATTAAAATCTCACTCAAACATACACAAATGATAACCGAAAAAACATCAAAAAATAAACTAAGGCAAAAAGCCTCGAATGGACGAGCACAGTAATCACTCGTCCTCTCTCGTTCTTAATTTCACGTTTCAGTCAAGAGGAAGGCCGAGAGAGTCTTCACATCTCCTTCCTCATAATAATGCTTCAATCGTGCACCATTAACCATGAACGGTTGCCCTTGCTGCAGGTTCCTAATATCGATTGCACCATGAACAAACACGTTAGTTATCACAAAAGGACCTGACCATCTGGACTTAAGTTTGCCTGGAAATAATTTCAACCGTGAGTTAAATAATAAGACAAACTGGCCTTTCTTAAAGTCCTTAATCCTAAGTCTACTGTCGTGCCAAATCTTGGTCTTTTCCTTATACATTTTAGCATTTTCATAGGACATATGTCTAAGCTCATCAAGCTCATGTAATTGCAAAGACCGCAATGTTCCCGCATCGGTCACGCAATAATTCAGTTCTTTTAGGGCCCAAAATGCTTTAATTTCCAATTCGAATGGTAAGTGACATGCTTTGCCATACACAAGTCTATAAGGAGACATACCTAGGGGTGTCTTATATGTAGTCCTATATGCCCAAAGTGCATCCTCGAGTTTAAACGACCAATCTTTTCTATTGGGTTTGACCACTTTTTCGAGTATGTTTTTAATCTTCCTATTTGATATTTCAGCTTGGCCATTCGAATGTGGGTGATAAGGGGTGGCTACTCTATGTCTAACATTGTATTTAGCCAACACTTTCTCCATAGCTTTATTAATGAAGTGTGTTCCTTCATCCCTAATTATAGCACGAGGTGTACCAAACCTAGTAAAAATATGCCTATTAAGGAACTTAATGACTGTTTTGGCATCATTGTTTGGACAGGCTATGGCCTCTACCCACTTAGATACATAGTCTACAGCTACAAGTATGTAAAGGTTACCTGATGATGGGGGAAATGGCCCCATGAAGTCAATGCCCCACACATCAAAGAGCTCCAACTCTAAGATGTAAGTGAGAGGCATCTCATCCTTTCGACTAAGGTTACCTGTTCTCTGGCATTCATCACAGCTGTGTGCATAGTTGTGGGCATCCTTGAAGATCGTGGGCCAATAGTAGCTACTCTGGAACACCTTTGCAGCTGTCCTTTGGCCACCAAAATGTCCACCATAGGGGGCTGTATGGCAGTGCTGCAGCACAGACTTCGCCTCAGCAGCTGATACACACTTCCTTAGCAAACCATCAGCACACGTTTTGTAGAGTGTAGGATCATCCCATATGAACTTCCTAGCTTCATGAAGGAACCTCTTTTTTTCTTGTCCTCCCTTGAAAGTTGGTAGTACCTGCGAGGCAAGGAAGTTAGCAATGTCAGCAAACCAAGGCTCCTCATCGTTATCACGATGAGTTAATACAAAGACATGTTCATCAATAAAAGCATCAGAAATTGCGGTTTCCGCAATGTTTCCGCAATTTTTCCGCAATTATGCTGCAATCTAGAAAGATGATCCGCAACCACATTTTCGCATACTTTCTTATCTCTAATGTCCAGATCAAACTCTTGCAACAGCAGCACCCATCTAATCAACCTAGGCTTAGCATCAGCCTTCCTCAGAAGGTACTTTAGTGCAGAGTGATCTGTATACACGATTGTTCTAGTGCCAACAATGTAATTCCTAAATTTTTCACAAGCAAACACTACAGCTAGCATTTCCTTCTCAGTGGTTGTGTAATTACATTGTGCCTCATTAAGTGTCTTACTAGCATAGTATACAGGGTGTGTTAACTTGTCAATCTTTTGTCCTAGCATAACCCCTACAGCATAGTCACTAGCATCACATAACATCTCAAAGGGAAGGTCCCAATTTGGTCCTACTATAATAGGGGCTTTGACTAGTGCTTCTTTAAGGGTTTTCCAGGCAAGGAAACATTCTTTAGAGAAGATAAATGGCTTATTTAGCTCTAGAAGCTCACACAAAGGCTTGGAGATCTTAGAAAAGTTCTTAATGAACCTTCTATAGAAGCCTGCGTGTCCTAAGAAACTTCTAATGGCTTTCACATTCTGAGGCTCCACCAACTTCTCTATTATTTCAATCTTGGCCCTATCGACCTCTACACCTGCTCTAGACACTCTATGACCTAAGACAATCCCTTCGTCCACCATGAAGTGGCACTTCTCCCAATTAAGGACTAGGTTGGTCTCCTCACACCTAGCCAGGACTTGTTCTAAGTTCTCTAAACAGTTTGTGAATGAATCACCAAAGACTGAGAAATCATCCATGAATATCTCTATCATGGACTCATCTAAATCAGAGAATATTGCCAACATGCACCTTTGGAATGTTGCCGGTGCATTGCATAAGCCAAAAGGCATTCTGCGAAAGGCAAAAGTTCCAAAAGGGCAAGTGAAGGTTGTCTTCTCCTGGTCCTTAGGGTCTATAGTGATCTGGTTATATCCTGAATATCCGTCTAAGAAGCAGTAGTAAGCTCGACCAGCTATTCTATCTAACATTTGGTCAATGAATGGTAGAGGGAAGTGGTCCTTTTTGGTTTCCTTATTTAATTTCCTATAATCCATACACACTCTCCACCCTGTAATAGTCCTAGTTGGAATCAGTTCATTGCTCTCATTGACTACCACAGTCATCCCCCCCTTCTTAGGTACACATTGTATAGGACTCACCCACTGACTACTAGCTATAGGAAAGATCACACCAGCATCTAACCATTTTATTATTTCCTTTTTAACTACCTCTTTCATAGAGGGGTTCAACCTACGTTGGTGATCTACTCGGGGTGTATGTTCTTCCTCTAGTATTATCTTATGCATGCAGTAGGAAGGGCTAATGCCTCTAATGTCAGCAATAATCCATGCAATAGCCTTCCTATGTTGTTTAAGTAATAAAATCAGTTCAACCTCATGCTTCTCACTTAATTTAGATGAAATAATCACAGGCAGAGTCTCATTGCTTCCTAAATATGCATACTTAAGATGTGTGGGCAGTGGTTTCAATTCTAAGCCAGGTGGATGCTCAATGGATGGTTTTAATGGATTCAAAGATTTTTCAGTTAAGTCAATATTCATACAAACATGCTGAGGGTTATTTACAGGTGTGTCCATTATCTCAGCTATGTTTAAGTCAGTTAATTCGAATTCTACATAGTTATTAGCATGCTTAGTCAACAATTCATGCTCCAATTGTTCTTCCATTAATGAATCTACAATGTCCATGCTAGCACAAGATTCAGAGTCAGAGGGGTACTGTTGCGTGCTCAATGTGCTAAAATAAATATGCAATAAGGTAGAGAGAGCACTCACATCATGCAAGCATACATGGTCTTATAACAAGTAGTAAGTATATTTCATTCGTTTTCCCACAGAGATTTATTATAAGCTATTCATGAAGTGTAAAGTTAAGAAAGAAGGGGTGGATTTGATGGGGTAGAATTGGTTTTTAATTGTCTATTTCCTACTGAATACGAAGAGGGTAGCAACATAAACAAGTGCAAGTCAAAGCTAAACTCAAATGAGAAGAGACGAGATTAATAAATGAAGACAAAAACAGCTAGACAGAATCGTAATTTAGCAGAATTGCGGATACAGCAATTTTACCGCAATTGTAATAACAGCGAAAGTATGTAAAATGATGAATTAAGGGCTACTAACGACTATCCTATAGGCTTTTTCTCACGATTCTCAAGCATTGGATCAACTCTCTATGCATCAAACTATCTCATTCTCATGTATCTTCCGATTTCATGCATTAGATTCTTTAGTTTACTCATGTCCAAGTAAGGTCTTAAGCATCTTGTTAAGGCAGAAAAATATGGTTTGTACTAGGGAAATGCCTATTCCTAGGTCGTTTCCTGGTTACCTTGAAAGGCTAGCATGATAGTATGACTCTGAACTCTTACTCCTTCCAGAGGTTAGGAGTTCTTTAGACAAAATGGATGGCCAATCGAAATTGCCCGTGGGATGAAGCTTACATACAATCAATGCTTCGAGAGTTATCCTACATGCTTGGTTCACGTTTTTTAGCCTAAAGTGTTGTCATTAGCATGCCCCTAAGTGATTTAGCTACTCATGGATGTAAACAGAACAGAAGCAAGAGAAGAAGTAGACATGCTTAGCAGGAATTTAAAGACAGAACAGGAAGGCAAAGCAGTAGAGTGCAAAGGCGAGAAACTGTGGAATGAAGAATTGAGATTTGATTACTTGATTGTTTGACTCAACAAATGAAAGCTTTAAAGTAAATAACAGCAAGACAGAACACAACGAAATAGTCTAATCTAGCTACTAGAAAGGAAACAACGACAAGACAAAGCTGGAAAATGGAAATGAAGAGCAAAAAGCAGTAAAACAGCTCGAATGTCTCGTCGCAAACGCCTCGAATGAAGGATGAGAAAGGTCAGCCTTGCTTGGATGAATCCAATCAGGAGAGAAGAAGAATCTCCTCTCCTTCCTATCAGATTATCGATTCCAACAGCTGAGCTTCGCAAACCAGCAGACGGCAAAGGAAAACAGGAGAAAAGTTGGACTGCGAGAAGACTTCTACGCTTTAGGATGATGATTGAACCCTCGACTTTGACCCCTATTTATAGTAATCTGCAGGTGCATTTGGGCCAAGGAGAACCATCAATCTTCAACGTCGTACTTCAGAATGGATGGAGGAGAAAGAACGAATCCCTGAAATCACGGAAATTAACAGAAAAAGATCAGTCAACTTACGGTTTTCACTTAAACATTGCGGTGTCCGCAATGTTTCCGCAATGCCATCGCAATGCTTGTTTTTCATTCTTTTCCTTCGGTTTTCAACCCTTTTCTTTCCTATTGTACTTAAGTCCTAATTTAGCTACCTTCTTCTAATTCTCATATTTAAGCATAGGTTTAGGCTAAATGCTATCAAAAACACCTAAGAGTGAACATCTTTCTAAGATAATTAAGTCCTAAAAAGGTCACTTTTGGAGACGTAACACACCCCCAAACTTAAGGTTTTGCTTGTCCTCGAGCAATCTAAGGACTTTCCTAGGCTGCTGTTTCTTCTTCTTTAACCACTTACTAACTCCCTTATATTCTCATCTATAGCAGTGTTGTCCTGTGACACACTTCTAAGCTTAAAACTACACTCTCATCTAGCTTCTTCTGATTCCGCATGCCTAAAACTCCTACTGCTTTTATTCACTCCCTACAACTGATCTACCTGCTTTTATCATATCATGCCACTATCCCTAAGGTTTCAAATTCTACCTAGCTTTACCCCAGACTCAGTACATGCTTCTAGTTTATATTTATGAGCTACCTAGGATTCCTTAGAGTCATGCCAGTCTTAGTATTAATGGTAACAGTAGTACTTTTAGAGAACAACCTAAACCCTGGCATCACTACATTGGATATACACTCATCTCCCTAAACAACCCTACAAGCTACAACTTTGTGCTTAGCTAATTGAGGATCAGAGTTCTTTTTAAATAGGACATCTAAGCCACAAAGTTGCAACTCCTAGGTATACATTCTTCTTCCCTACTCTTTTCCTTTTTTCTTTCTTAGGTGGGGTCTTTCCTTTGGTTGCCTTTTGATGCAATGCCACTTGTGGGTTACACACTTGGCACTGATTACTCAGCAACCTAAGAGAGACTCCCCTCTTTATTCTATTTGTCATTTTTTTTTTTTTTCAGTTCATTATTTTTGTCAAGGAGAAGAAGAATGCTTATGTTTTGAGGGAGAGAGGAATGTTCCTAGGCCTAGGGTGGCCTCCCCCAAACTTCAACTACTCATTGTCCCCAATGAGTGTCTGAGGTGGCACACCCCCAAACTTATCCTAGAAGCATCTAGTCTAAGGTGAAACAAAGAAAATCTAAAAGCCCTAGGCATAGACAGAACATTCTAAAAGAAAATATCACAGCAGCAGAAAACTTTGAAAAACAGACAGGCAAGGACTTACAGCTATGCATGCTGAGCTATTTAGAGGTTAATTTAAACTAGCAAAGGGTGTCCTATGACACTCATCCAGCATGCATTTAGATAAGCTACATAAGGTAGTCATGATAGCAGCAAAAGATAGAATTTAAACATATTACAGCCTAGCTAAGCAGACAGTCCAAAACATGCTTTCAGTAATAAAAATTGCGGGTACCGCAATTATTTCGCAATCAAGCCAGAGCAGATATATCAGTTACTAAGGCCCCTAAGCATGCTTTATCCAGTCGTTCAAGCTCAACAAAAAGAAAACTAAACTATCCTACCTAATCAGCTAACAGCAGGCTATACTAAGCAATTGAAAAACATAAAACTAAGCAACTAAAACAGATCAAAATTGTCCTAAAAACAGCATAATTCACATGGTTTATCAGAAAGCAGATTGTGTTTTTTTTTTTTTTTAAGGGAACAGCAATACTCCCTGCAGTGCAATTCAAACCAGCACTCAAATGTCTTCATCCTCATCAGGTTGTCGTGGTCGTGGAGGCACCCATGGAGTCAGGAGATTCGTGGGGAAATCAGGGAAAATGCAGCCAAGCTGGTCAGCAACTTCCTTGTCCCGTGCCTGTGCGTAAGTGGCCCATTGAGCCATCCTTCGTTGCATATCCATCAGGCAAGCCATGGATAGTGACTGATCAGCAGCCAACCTATCCAATTCGAACTCCATGTTCCCCTTCCTCTTCAGCCTTAAGCCAGCAGGCAGCTCCAAGTGGCCCGTGTACGCCATCTGCTGCTCCATTCGCTCAATGGGAACCCCTGCAAGCAAACAGAGTTTAGTTATGGTATTAGGGAAAAACAATGGTCCCTTACCTTTCTTGGCGCACTCAGCAATGGCGGCTGACATGATTTCACCTACGTTGACCGTGAGACCTCGCATAATGGCATAGACCAGCAGCGATCTGCTCTGGTTGATGGTGGTCTCATGAGTCACGGGGGACAGCTTCCTCCTTACAAATGCAAACCATACAGCCGCCTTAGCTGTGAGGTTGGCACTCATGAGAGTGTGCCTCCCATTGCGTGATACAGTCCAAGCTGCTTCAGGCTGGCCAATGGTTCGAATGGCCTCTTCCAGGACTGCCTCAGTAGGCTCATCAACGATCCTCGCATAGTCAGTATGTTTTTGGCCTTTGAGGCCATAGGCTTCGTTGATGGCCTTTGCTGAGTAGTCCACTTCTACTCCCCTAACCACAGACAGCCCCTCCTCAGAGTTTCGCAGGTTGGCGTAGAAGTCGTATACCATACTCGTGTAGGCCGGATTGGGTGGCCTGCACAACTCCTCCCAGCTGTGATTCACTATGCCTGCGCGCAAGAATTGCGGCAGGTCAGCAGGTCTGTCGAGGAAGCCCTTCTCGTGCAGCAACTCCCTCTTCCTCAGCTCAATGCCTCTGGACTCAGCGTCAGAGGACACATACCTCACTGACTGAGGCTCATCTTCAGGGTAAAGCTTGGCCTTCCCTTTGTCTGCTGGTTTGGCTGACTCCGCAGCCTCAACCTTGAGTCTCTTGAGCGACGGCTCAGTGCTCTCCTTTTCTGATGAAGGCGCCCTCTTGGCCTTCTTCTTTTTCAGCTTCTTGGACCGCTTGGCCTTAAGAATCTTGGCCTTCTTCTTCTTCTTGAGTTTTGCCTCGATGGTGATCTGCTGGAGGCACGCCCCCAGCGTCTCTTCCATGGAATCATCCTGCTGCGCAGGACTCCCAGGATTGGCTTCCCTCAACGGAGAGAAAACCTCGTCTTCCTCACCTTCCCCACTGCCCTGCGTTGATTCTTGGTACTCCCCATATGGGAATTCAGGGTCAGGCCGTGGGGAAGTGTGCGACGGCGTGGTTCCTTGCTCTGCTGGAGGTGTCTGAGCAGAACTTTGTGGTGAAGAAGGCTGCTCAAGGCTCTGCGCTGGCGGTGATGAGGAGAGCTCAGGGCTCTGTGCTGGTGGGGCTGGTGAAAGGCTGCGCTCGGCTGACTCGGGGGATGGCTGGCTTTGTTCTTGACTCTCCACAGAGGGAGTCTTGTTCTTGATTTCTTCCTCGGCCACCGCCATATTCCAGCGTCGCTTCTTGGGTGTGCCTGCTGGTTCAGAAGGTCCAGCAGGTATCTCCGTGACTACCTTCCACTTCTTCTTGCGGACAGGCAGTTTCGGCAGGCGTTCGGTACGCGCAGCCTCAGCATCAGCCAAGGCAAGCAGTGCTTCTCTCGCAGCCGTTTCAGCGTCATCGGCCCTTTTCTTGGCCGCAGATCTTTCAGCCCTTGTGAGTACCATTTTTGAATCGTGGAGGTTTGGAGAGAAGAATCACAGATGAAGAGAATCGAAGCTTTCTTGGAGTTCAGAGAATGGGAGAATCGTATAGATCAACGCGCCTTCTAACGGATATAAAGGAAACGGATAAATCCCAACGGCTACATTATTGCGGATCCTGCAAATCCAGCGCAATTTTAGTGACCGTTGGAGATTTTTTTCATCTAAATGTCAATCTTTGCTCATCCGTATCTTTTATTTGGCCCAATATTTTCTTGATTTTTAAAGCTGGATTTACTCTCCTCGATTCCCTCTATTGATTCCCTACAAAAAGAAATAAAATCAACATCAAATACGTAATTAAAATCACACAACAAAACACACAAACGATAACCGGAAAATCGCAAAAAATAAACTAAGGCATGAGCCTCATGTTGACGAGCACAGCAATCACTCGTCCTCTCTCGTTCTTAATTTCACGCTTCAGTCAAGAGGAAGGCCGAGAGAGTTTTCACATCTCCTTCCTCATAGTAGTGCTTCAACCTTGCACCATTAACCATGAATGGTTGACCTTGCTGCAAGTTCTTTATCTCGATGGCACCATGAACAAACACATTAGTAATCATGAAAGGACCTGACCATCTGGACTTTAATTTGCCTGGAAATAACCTCAATCGTGAGTTAAATAATAAAACAAGTTGGCCTTTCTTAAAGTCCTTGATCCTAAGTCTACTATCGTGCCAAACCTTGGTCTTTTCCTTATACATCTTGGCATTTTCATAAGACATTTGTCTAAGCTCATCAAGCTCATGTAATTGCAAAGACCGCAACGTTCCCGCATCGGTCACGCAATAATTCAACTCTTTTAGTGCCCAAAATGCCTTAATTTCTAATTCAAATGGAAGATGACAAGCTTTACCATATACAAGTCTGTAAGGAGACATACCTAGGGGTGTCTTATATGCAGTTCTATACGCCCATAGTGCATCCTCGAGTTTAAATGACCAGTCCTTTCTATTAGGTTTGACCACTTTTTCTAGGATGTTCTTAATCTCCCTATTTGAAATTTCAGCCTGACCATTCGAGTGTGGGTGATAAGGAGTGGCTACTCTATGTCTAATGTTATACTTAGCCAACACTCTCTCCATAGCCTTATTAATGAAGTGGGACCCCTCATCACTAATGACAGCACGAGGTGTCCCAAACCTAGTAAAAATGTGCCTATGCAAGAATTTTATGACTGTTTTAGCATCATTATTAGGACATGCTATGGCCTCTACCCACTTGGATACATAGTCTACTGCCACTAATATATAAAGGTTACCTGAAGATGGGGGGAATGGTCCCATGAAATCAATGCCCCACACATCAAAGAGCTCTAACTCTAAGATGTAGGTGAGAGGCATCTCATCCTTGCGACTGAGGTTACCTGTTCTTTGGCATTCATCACAGCTGTGGGCATAGTTGTGGGCATCCTTGAAGATCGTTCGCCAATAGTAGCCACTCTGAAATACCTTTGCAGCTGTTCTTTGGCCACCAAAGTGTCCACCATAAGGAGCTGTGTGACAGTGCTGCAGCACAGACTTCGCCTCAACAGCTGAAACACACTTCCTTAGCAAGCCGTCAGCACATGTTCTGTAAAGTGTGGGGTCATCCCAGATGAATTTCCTTGCCTCATGAAGGAACCTCTTCTTCTCTTGTCCTCCCTTGAAAACTGGTAATACCTGTGATGCAAGGAAGTTAGCAATGTCAGCGAACAAAGGTTCCTCATCGTTATCACGATGAGTCAATACAAAGACATGTTCATCAATAAAAGCATCAGAAATTGCGGGTTCCGCAATTTTTTCGCAATTGTGCTGCAATCGAGAAAGGTGATCCGCAACCACATTTTCACATCCTTTCTTGTCTCGAATGTCCAGATCAAATTCCTGCAGCAATAACACCCACCTAATCAACCTAGGCTTAGCATCAGCCTTCCTCATGAGATACTTCAAGGCAGAATGGTCAGTGTACACAATTATCCTAGTGCCTACAATATAGTTTCTAAATTTCTCACAAGCAAACACTACAGCAAGCATCTCTTTTTCAGTAGTTGTATAATTACATTGAGCCTCATTCAGGGTTTTACTAGCATAGTATACAGGGTGTGTTAGCTTGTCAATTTTCTGTCCTAACATAACCCCTACAGCATAGTCACTAGCATCACATAACATCTCAAATGGGAGATCCCAATCTGGCCCTACTATAATAGGTGTTGTGACCAGTGCTTTCTTAAGGGTTTTCCAAGCTACTAAACACTCCTTAGAAAAGATGAATGGCCTATTTAGCTCTAGAAGCTCACACAGAGGCTTAGCTATTTTAGAAAAGTCCTTAATGAACCTTCTGTAGAAGCCAGCATGCCCTAAGAAACTTCTAATGGCCTTGACATTCTGAGGCTCCACCAACTTCTCTATGATTTCTATCTTAGCCCTGTCAACTTCTACACCTGCCCTTGACACTCTATGACCTAAGACAATCCCCTCATCTACCATGAAGTGACACTTCTCCCAATTAAGGACTAAGTTAGTCTCTTCACATCTAGCCAAGACTTGTCCTAAATTCTCTAGACAGTTTGTAAATGAATCCCCAAAGACTGAGAAATCATCCATGAATATCTCTATCATGGACTCATCCAAATCAGAGAAGATTGCCAACATGCACCTTTGGAAAGTTGCCGGTGCCTTGCATAAGCCAAAAGGCATTCTGCGAAAGGCAAAAGTTCCAAAAGGGCAAGTGAAGGTAGTCTTCTCTTGATCCTTAGGGTCTATAGTGATCTGGTTATAACCTGAGTAACCGTCTAAGAAACAGTAGTAGGCTCTACCAGCTATTCTGTCTAACATTTGGTCAATAAATGGTAGAGGGAAATGGGCTTTTTTGGTCTCTTTATTTAGCTTCCTATAATCCATACATACTCTCCATCCTGTGACAGTCCTAGTTGGAATCAGTTCATTTTTCTCATTGACTACCACAGTCATCCCACCCTTTTTAGGTACACATTGTATAGGGCTCACCCACTGGCTACTAGCTATGGGGAAGATCACACCAGCATCTAACCATTTTATTATTTCTTTCTTAACTACCTCTTTCATAGAGGGATTCAGCCTACGTTGGTGGTCTACTCTAGGGGTATGTTCTTCCTCTAGTATAATCTTATGCATGCAATAAGAAGGGCTAATGCCTCTGATATCGGCAATAGTCCATGCAATAGCCTTCCTATGTTGCTTAAGCAGTAATATCAGTTCAACCTCATGCTTTTCACTTAATTTAGAAGAAATGATAACAGGCAAAGTTTCGTTACTCCCTAAAAATGCATACTTGAGGTGAGTGGGGAGAGGTTTTAATTCTAAGACAGGTGGATGCTCAATGGAGGGCTTTAAAGGATTTAAGGATCTATCAGTTAGTTCTATATTCATACATACAGGTTGTGGTTTATCTACAGGCATATTCATTATCTCAGATACATTTAAGTCAGCTACATCTAAGTGTACATACTCATTAGCATGCTTAGTTAATAGTACATGCTCCAATTGTTCTTCCATTAAAGAATCTACAACGTCCATGCTAGCACAGGATTCAAGGTCAGAGGGGTACCTTAAAGCTTTATACACACTAAATTTCACCTCTTCATCATGAACCCTCATAGTGAGCTCACCTTTTTGGACGTCTATCAGTGCCCTACCTGTGGCAAGAAATGGTCTGCCTAACAGGATGGGGACCTCCTTGTCTGCTTCATAATCCAGGATAATGAAATCTGCAAGGAAAATAAATTTGTCAACTTTCACTAGAATATCCTCAATCTTACCTTCAGGGTATGCAATGGATCTGTCTGCTAGTTGTAAAGTGACAGTGGTTGGACGTGCTTCTCCTATTCCCAACTGGCGGAATAGTGATAGGGGCATGAGGTTTATGCTGGCGCCCAGGTCACAAAGCGCTCTACCCACGTGCTTGCCTCCAAGTTCTACAGGTAAGGTGAAGGAACCAGGATCCTTCTCCTTCTTGGGCAGCTTGTTCTGGAGGATGGCACTGCACTCCTCAGTGAGGTTTACTGTTTCAAACTCACCAATTATTTTTTTGTTAGTAATAATATCTTTCAAAAACTTTACATAGGAAGGCATAGACTGTAAAACTTCTACAAAAGGAATGTTGACATGCACTTGCTTAAGAATTTCTAAGAATTTATTAAAATGCACTTCCTGTTCCTGCTTCTTCTTAAGCCTTCGAGGATATGGAGGTGGTGGCACATATGCAGGTACGTCAGGTCGCCTTAGGATAGGTGGAGGTCTTGGAATTTCTTCTATCTCCTCAATAATCGGTTCCAGCCTGGCTCCTGATGTGCTTGTAGATGGTGGACCTTGGTTTGGCAAAGACTCCAGTGGGGCACTAGACTCCGTGTTCTCTACTCTCTTTGGTGTGTCCTTTGTGCTGCTCACCAATGGTCTACCACTTCTAAGTTCAATTGCTTGAACTTGTTCCTTACAATCTCTCCTTGGTACTTCAGTGTCAGCAGGAAGCCTACCTTGGGGCCTACTCTTGAGTTCATTGGCTAACTGGCCTATTTGGTTCTCTAGGCTCCTAAGAGTGGCTTGCTGACTTTGCAAAGTAGCATCATTTTTGGCTATGTATTCCTTGAGTAAGTTTTCTACAGAAGATCCTACAGGTTGGCTGTAAGGTTTTTGATACATTGATTGGTTATGTTGGGGAGTGAAACCAGGTGTTCCACTCGGCCTTGGTTGGTTAGGATTTTGGTTAGCATTCTGTTGGCCACCCCATGACAGGTTTGGGTGGTTCCTCCAACCAGGGTTGTAAGTATTGGAATAGGGGTTGTTCCTAGGCTGCTGTTGGCTTCCAACATAGCAGACTGAGGCTGGATTCCCAGGGCAGTATTCATACGGGTGCCCTTCCCCACAGAATCCACATACAAGTGTCTCACCTTGACTTGGTTGGGTGCCCATTGACATGGCTGTGGCGGTGTTGACACTTGTTTGGAGATTGGCTTGAGCCATTTGCTTAACTAGGTTGGTCAGGGCATTTATTTGGCTGCTCATTGCACTTAGAGCATCCTTGTCTTGAGCTCTAGTTGGCTCAACTGGATCATCTGACCACCTACAGTGAGATGCTGAGATCTTCTCCAAGATCTCATAGGCCTCGTTGTAGCTCTTGGACAACATGGAACCACCAGCAGATGAGTTTAAGACTTGTCTAGTGTTGGGGTTGCATCCTTTGAAAAAGACCTCTATTTGGATACACCATGGGATGCCATGGTGTGGACATTTAAGAAGAAGATCTTTAAACCTTGTCCAAGCTTCGTGAAGAGACTCAGTGTCAGCTTGTTTAAACTTGATTATGTCATCACGAAAGGTAGAATTCCTATCAGGTGGGAAGTATTTGACTAGGAATTTTTCTGCTAAGTCTGTCCAATTAAGGACAGATCCAGAAGGTAATGAGTTTAACCACGTTTTGGCTTTGTCCCTCAAAGAATAAAGGAACAGGTATAACCTCAAGGCTTCTTGGGAAACTCCAGGGATGATGAATGTATCACTAACTCCTAAGAAGTTTCTAAGATGGTTGTGGGGATCCTCATTTTCCACTCCAAAGAATTGTCCCACAGTGGACAACATTTGGAACATCACTGGCTTTAACTCGAATGAGTTGGCAGTGATTTCAGGACGGATTATGCTGGGGTTCAGCTCCCCAGGCATAGGTACTAGGTACGAGAGTATGGCGCTATCCTTGTCATTCGCTATTTCGATGGGATTGCTAGTGACAGGCACCGGATTTGGAACTATTCCATCCATTTCTTCTTGAGACAATTGCGGAGGAATTGCAGTTCCCGCAATTACTTGAGGTATAGAGGGTTGGTTAAAGAGACGTTTCTTGGCTCTATTTCTGGCCCTAAGTAATCTCTCAGGCTCAGGATCGAAGTCTAGATCACTACTTGAAGGCTCACTCATAAACTAACCCAATAGTACCTGCAAAAGAAATGAAACAGATCAGCTTCAATAGGCAATAAACTTGGTGTTTCAAACTTAACAAACTTCGTTTTCACTTAAATAAATCCCCGGCAGCGGCGCCAAAAACTTGTTGCGTGCTCAATGTGCTAAAATAAATATGCAATAAGGTAGAGAGAGCACTCAGATCATGCAAGCATACATGGTCTTATAGCAAGTATTAAGTATATTTCATTCGTTTTCCCACAGAGATTTATTATAAGCTATTCATGAAGTGTAAAGTTAAGAAAGAAGGGGTGGATTTGATGGGGTAGAATTGGTTTTTAATTGTCTATTTCCTACTGAATACGAAGAGGGTAGAAACATAAACAAGTGCAAGTCAAAGCTAAACTCAAATGAGAAGAGACGAGATTAATAAATGAAGACAAAAACAGCTAGACAGAATCGTAACTTAGCAGAATTGCGGATACAGCAATTTTACCGCAATTGTAATAACAGCGAAAGTATGTAAAATGATGAATTAAGGGCTACTAACGACTATCCTATAGGCTTTTTCTCACGATTCTCAAGCATTGGATCAACTCTCTATGCATCAAACTATCTCATTCTCATGTATCTTCCGATTTCATGCATTAGATTCTTTAGTTTACTCATGTCCAAGTAAGGTCTTAAGCATCTTGTTAAGGCAGAAAAATATGGTTTGTACTAGGGAAACGCCTATTCCTAGGTCGTTTCCTGGTTACCTTGAAAGGCTAGCATGATAGTATGACTCTGAACTCTTACTCCTTCCAGAGGTTAGGAGTTCTTTAGACAAAATGGATGGCCAATCGAAATTGCCCGTGGGATGAAGCTTACATACAATCAATGCTTCGAGAGCTATCCTACATGCTTGGTTCACGTTTTTTAGCCTAAAGTGTTGTCATTAGCATGCCCCTAAGTGATTTAGCTACTCATGGATGTAAACAGAACAGAAGCAAGAGAAGAAGTAGACATGCTTAGCAGGAATTTAAAGACAGAACAGGAAGGCAAAGCAGTAGAGTGCAAAGGCGAGAAACTGTGGAATGAAGAATTGAGATTTGATTACTTGATTGTTTGACTCAACAAATGAAAGCTTTAAAGTAAATAACAGCAAGACAGAACACAACGAAATAGTCTAATCTAGCTACTAGAAAGGAAACAACGACAAGACAAAGCTGGAAAATGGAAATGAAGAGCAAAAAGCAGTAAAACAGCTCGAATGTCTCGTCGCAAACGCCTCGAATGAAGGATGAGAAAGGTCAGCCTTGCTTGGATGAATCCAATCAGGAGAGAAGAAGAATCTCCTCTCCTTCCTATCAGATTATCGATTCCAACAGCTGAGCTTCGCAAACCAGCAGACGGCAAAGGAAAACAGGAGAAAAGTTGGACTGCGAGAAGACTTCTACGCTTTCGGATGATGATTGAACCCTCGACTTTGACCCCTATTTATAGTAATCTGCAGGTGCATTTGGGCCAAGGAGAACCATCAATCTTCAACGTCGTACTTCAGAATGGATGGAGGAGAAAGAACGAATCCCTGAAATCACGGAAATTAACAGAAAAAGATCAGTCAACTTACGGTTTTCACTTGAAACATTGCGGTGTCCGCAATGTTTCCGCAATGCCATCGCAATGCTTGTTTTTCATTCTTTTCCTTCGGTTTTCAACCCTTTTCTTTCCTATTGTACTTAAGTCCTAATTTAGCTACCTTCTTCTAATTCTCATATTTAAGCATAGGTTTAGGCTAAATGCTATCAAAAACACCTAAGAGTGAACATCTTTCTAAGATAATTAAGTCCTAAAAAGGTCACTTTTGGAGACGTAACAGGTACCTTAAGGCTTTATAAACACTAAATTTCACCTCTTCATCATGAACCCTCATAGTGAGCTCACCTTTTTGGACATCTATCAGTGCCCTACCTGTGGCTAGGAATGGTCTGCCTAACAGGATGGGGACCTCCTTGTCTGCTTCATAATCCAGGATAATGAAATCTGCAAGGAAAATAAACTTGTCAACCTTTACAAGAATATCCTCAATCTTACCTTCAGGGTAGGCTATGGATCTGTCTGCTAGTTGTAAAGTGACAGTGGTTGGACGTGCTTCTCCTATTCCTAGCTGGCGGAATAGTGATAGGGGCATGAGGTTTATGCTGGCTCCCAGGTCACAAAGAGCTCTGCCCACGTGCTTGCCTCCTAGCTCTACAGGTAAGGTGAAGGAACCAGGATCCTTCTCCTTCTTGGGTAGCTTGTTCTGAAGTATGGCACTGCACTCCTCAGTGAGATTTACTGTTTCAAACTCACCAATTATTTTCTTGTTAGTGATAATAACCTTCAAAAATTTAACATAGGAAGGCATTGACTGTAAAACTTCTACAAAAGGAATATTCACATGCACTTGTTTAAGAATTTCTAAAAATTTGTTAAAGTGCACTTCCTGTTCTTGTTTTTTCTTTAGCCTTCGAGGAAATGGAGGTGGTGGCACATATGCAGGCACTTCAGGTCGCCTCAAGATAGGTGGAGGCCTTGGGATTTCTTCTATCTCTTCTATGATTGGCTCCAGCCTTGGTCCTGATGTGCTTGTTGGTGGTGGACCTTGGTTTGGCAGAGACTCCAGTGGAGCACTAGACTCATTGTTCTCTACTCTCTTTTGTGTTTCTTTAGGGTTGCTCACCAATGGTCTCCCACTCCTGAGTTCAATTGCTTGAACTTGTTCTTTACCATCTCTCCTTGGCACTTTAGTGTCAGCAGGTAGTCTACCTTGGGGCCTACTTTTGAGTTCATTGGCTAGTTGCCCTATTTGGTTCTCTAGGCTCCTAAGGGTAGCTTGCTGACTCTGTAGAGTGGCATCATTCTTGGCTATGTATTCCTTGAGTAGGTTTTCTACAGAGGATCCTACAGGTTTGTTGTATGGTTTTTGGTACATGGATTGGTTATGTTGGGGAGTGAAACCAGGTGTTCCACTCGGTCTTGGCTGGTTAGGAGCTTGGTTAGCATTCTGTTGGCCACCCCATGAAAGGTTTGGGTGGTTCCTCCAACCAGGATTGTAAGTGTTTGAATAGGGGTTATTCCTAGGCTGCTGTTGGCTTCCAACATAGCAGACTGAGGCTGGATTCCCAGGGCAGTATTCATACAGGTGCCCTTCCCCACAGAATCCACAGATAAGTGTCTCACCTTGACTTGGTTGGGTGCCCATTGACATGGCTGTGGCGGTGTTGACACTAGTTTGGAGATTGGCTTGAGCCATTTGCTTAACTAGGTTGGTCAGGGCGCTTATTTGGCTACTCATGGCATTGAGTGCGTCCTTGTCTTGAGCTCTAGTTGGCTCAACTGGATCATCTGACCACCTACAGTGAGATGCTGAGATCTTCTCCAAGATCTCATAGGCTTCGTTATAACTCTTGGACAGCATGGAACCACCAGCAGATGAATTTAACACTTGTCTGGTGCTGGGGTTGCATCCTTTGAAAAAGACCTCTATTTGGATACACCATGGGATGCCATGGTGTGGACATTTAAGAAGAAGGTCCTTGAACCTTGTCCAAGCTTCGTGAAGGGACTCATTTCCAGCTTGTTTGAACTTGATTATATCATCACGAAAGGTAGAATTCCTATCATGTGGGAAGTATTTGACTAGGAATTTCTCTGCCAAGTCTGTCCAATTGAGGACTGATCCAGAGGGTAATGAGTTTAACCACGTCTTTGCTTTGTCCCTCAAAGAGTAAGGGAAGAGGTAGAGCCTCAAGGCTTCTTGGGAAACTCCAGGGATGATGAATGTATCACTGACTCCTAGGAAGTTTCTAAGATGGTTGTGGGGGTCCTCATTTTCCACTCCAAAGAATTGTCCCACAGTGGACAACATTTGGAACATCACTGGCTTTAACTCGAATGAGTTGGCAGTAATTTCAGGGCGGATTATGCTGGGGTTCAGCTCCCCAGGCATAGGTACTAGGTATGAGAGAATGGCACTATCCTTATCATTTGCTATTTCGATGGGATTGCGAGTGACAGGCACCGGATTTGGAACTAATCTATCCATTTCTTCTTGATAGAATTGCGGAGGAATTGCGGTTCCCGCAATTATTGGAGGTATAGAGGGTTGGTCAAAGAGACGTTTCTTGGCTCTATTTCTGGCTCTAAATAATCTCTCAGGCTCAGGATTGAACTCTAGATCACTACTTGAAGACTCATTCATAAACTAACCCAATGGTACCTGCAAAAGAAATGAAAATAGCTCAGCTTCAATAGATAATAAACTTGGTGTTTCAAACTTAACAAACTTCGTTTTCACTAAACTAAATCCCCGGCAGCGGCGCCAAAAACTTGTTGCGTGCTCAATGTGTAAAATAAATAAGCAATAAGAGAAAGAGAGCACTCAGAACATGCAAGCATACATGATCTTGTAGCAAGTAGTAAGTATTTTTTCATTCGTTTTCCCACAGAGATTTATTATTAGCTACTCGTGAAGTGTATTGTTAAGCAAGAATGGGTGGATTTGATGGGGTAAAATTGGTTTTAAGTTGTCTAATTTCTAAGAAATATGTAAAGGGTAGCAACATAAAAAAGTGCAAGTCAATGATAAACTCAAATAAAAAGAGAAGAGATTAATAAATGAAGAGGAAAATAGCTAAACAGAATTTTTAACTTAGCAGAATTGCGAGAACAGCAATTCTACCGCAATGTTACTAACAGCGAAAGTGTGTAAAGTGGAGAAATAAGGGCTACTAACGACTCCTCTATAGGCATTTTCACACTATTCTCAAGCATTGGATCAACTCACTATGCATCAAACTAACTCAATCTCATGTATCTTCCGATTTCATGCATTAGATCCTTTAGTTTACTCATGTCCAAGTAAGGTCTTAAGCATCTTGTTAAAGCAGAAAGTTATGGTTTGTACTAGGAAAACGCCTATTCCTAGGTCGTTTTCTGGCTACCTTGAGAGGCTAGCATGAGTGTATGACTCTGAACTCTTACTCCTTCCAGAGGTTAGGAGTTCTTTGGACAAAATGGATGGCCAATCGAAATTGCCCGTGGGATGAAGCTTACATACAATCAATGCCTTCGAGAGCTATCCTACATGCTTGGTTCACGTTTTTTAGCCTATAGTATTGTCATTAGCATGCCCCTATGTGACTTAGTTACTCATGGATGTAGAGAGAACATAAATAATAGATGAAATAGACATGCTTAGAAGGAACTTAAAGACAAAACAGCCAGGAAGAACAGTAGACAGCAAAGACAAAGATTATGAAATAACGAAGTGTGCTTTTGATTTATCAAGTGCTTGAACGAAACAAATGGAAACTCGGAGTTCTAAAGTAAAGACAGAAAGCTACGAAAAGGAATAGATTAACTACTGGAAAAGAAATGACAACAAATAATGCTGGAAATAAGAAGCTAAAGACAGAAAGCAATAAAATGAGCTTGAACGCCTCGTCGCAAACGCCTCGGCTGAAGGGAGAGAAAGGTGAGCCTTGCTTGGATGAATCCAATCAGGAGAGAAGATGAATCTTCTCTCCTTCCTATCAGATTGTCGACTCCAACAGCTAAGCTTTCCAACCCAACAGACGGAAGAGAAAAACAGGAGAAAGAATGGAGCTGCGAAGAGACTTCTACGCTTTTGGATGATGATCAAACCCTCTACTTTGACCCCCTTTTATAGTAGTCTGCAGGTGCGTTTGGGCCAAGGAGAACCATCCATCCTCAACGTCGTACTTCAAAATGGATGGAGGAGAAAGAACGAATCCCTGAAATAACGGAACATAACAGAAAAAGATCAGCCAACTTACGGATTTCACTTAAAACATTGTTGTTTTAGCAATGTTTCCGCAATGCTGCCGCAATGCACTTTTTTCATTCTTTTAACTTCGTTTTTCATCCCTTTTCTTTCCTTTTGTACATAAGTCTTAATTTAGCTACCTTCTTCTAATTCTCATATATAAGTATAGGTTTTAGCTAAATCCTCTCAAAAACACCCAAGAGTGTACATCTTTCTAAGCTAAATAAGTCCTAAATTAGTCACTTTTAGAGGCATAACAACTGTATTCTCTCCACAGACTCATCCATAGTCTGTAAGTGCGGGGGACGATCCAGACTTGTCCACGTCCACACTTTTCCTGTAATCAAAATTTGAAACCATTTGCACTCTTCGTGCCTCAAGCACGTGAATATCAGAATTGTTAGTGCAAAAACCAGCATTATCATCAAACAAATTCAAGTCAGATTTTCTAACCGAGACATGGGAACCATCCCTCAAGCTCGAGGGTAGACTCCCATTCTCGTCATGCTCAATCATAACAGAAATATTCTCAGCAGATTTCCTATCAAATAATGAGAACTCATGCAAAATATCATCAAACTCTAAAGAAACGACGCCCTTAAACACATCGATTTTGACCCTAGCGGTCTTAAGGAAAGGGCGTCCTAACAACATAGAGAACGAAGCATGCGATGACTTTTCATTCATGTCTAAAACAAGGAAATCAGCGGGGAACATCATATCCCCAACTCTAACAAGAACATCCTCTACTTTCCCCCTCGGACATATGCTTGACCCATTAGCCAACTGGACAGACACGTTACACTCATGCAATTCATTTAAATTCAAATCAAGAAACAGTGCATAAGACATAACGTTCACAGAGGCTTCTAAGTCTAGCATGGCATTATGAACTACCTTACTACCTATCGTGCAAGGGATAGTGAAGGTACCTGGATCATTGCAATTTGCAGGCAACGTACCTGGGAGGATAGCAGAAACGTTCTCTTTTCTCATCTCAGTCCCTCTGGACTTTCTTTTCTTCGTGCACCAGCTCCTTAGAAATTTTGCATACTTGGGCACTTGACTGACTGCCTTTAGGAGCGGGATATTTACCATCACCTTCTGGAAGGTATGAAGGACCTCCTCGTCATCGGATTCCAAAGTAGGCTTCGCAAGCCTACTCGGGAATGGTGCTCTGGTAACATCCTCAGGTACACTGACCTTCTCTTCTTTCTTCTCATTCTGAATCTCTGGAGCAGGCGGGGCGGACTTGTTCAGGCTGTCCGTAGCTTCCTTCACAACTCTAGTGGAAAGTGACTTCCCACTCCGCAGCTGAATAGCACTCACGTTTTCACATGAGTTGACCGTAGTTTGGGAAGGAAGCTTCCCCGAGCTCTTGCTCTCAATCTTACTGATAGACACCGCCATTTGTGTCAGCTGATTGTTCAGATTCTGCAGCTCGACCTTGTGAGAATTAAGCTCTTCTCGAGCCTCTTTTTGGAACTGGCTGGTGCTGGTCACGATGGTCCTCACCATCTCTTCTAATGAGGTGGAGGAGCTCGAGGCTTGAGCCTGGGTGGAAGAGTTAGGCCTATCCTGAGACTGGCTGTTACGTCTCCAAAAGTGACCTTTTTAGGACTTAATTATCTTAGAAAGATGTTCACTCTTAGGTGTTTTTGATAGCATTTAGCCTAAACCTATGCTTAAATATGAGAATTAGAAGAAGGTAGCTAAATTAGGACTTAAGTACAATAGGAAAGAAAAGGGTTGAAAATCGAAGGAAAAGAATTAAAAACAAGCATTGCGACAGAATTGCGGAAACATTGCTGAAACCGCAATGTTTCAAGTGAAAACCGTAAGTTGACTGATCTTTTTCTGTTAATCTCCGTTATTTCAGGGATTCGTTCTTTCTCCTCCATCCATTTTGAAGTACGACGTTGAAGATTGATGGTTCTCCTTGGCCCAAACGCACCTGCAGATTGCTATAAAAGGGGGTCAAAGTCGAGGGTTCAATCATCATCCGAAAGCGTAGAAGTCTTCTCGCAGCTCCATCTTTTCTCATGTCGTTCCTCTCTGTCTGTTGGTGTGAGAGTCTCAGCTGTTGGAATCGACAATCTGATAGGACTCTCCCGATTGGATTCATCCAAGCAAAGCTATTCTTTCATCCCCTTCAGCCGAGGCATCTGCAACTAGGCGTTCACGCTCGTTTTTATGCTTTCTGTCTTTATTTCCATTTTCCAGCTTTAGTTTGTTGTTGTTTCCTTTCTTGTAACTAGATCAGTCCATTTCGTTGTGTTCTGTCTTTCTGTTATGCACTTTAAATTCCTCTTCTTGTCCATTCAAACAATCAAGTAATCAAAGCATAGTTATTATTTCACAAGTTTTCCATCTTTTGCTGCTACGGTCTTTCCTTACTGTTTTAAATATATTGCTCTTCTAAGCATGTTTCCTTCATCTCTCATTTCTGTTTACCCCATATCCATGAGTAACTAAGTCACTTAGGGGCATGCTAATGACAATACTATAGGCTAAAAAACGTGAACCAAGCATGTAGGATAGCTCTCGAAGCATTGATTGTATGTAAGCTTCATCCCACGGGCAATTTCGATTGGCCATCCATTTTGTCCAAAGAACTCCTAACCTCTGGAAGGAGTAAGAGTTCAGAGTCATACACTCATGCTAGCCTTTCAAGGTAGCCAGAAAACGACCTAGGAATAGGCGTTTTCCTAGTACAAACCATAACTTTCTGCTTTAACAAGATGCTTAAGACCTTACTTGGACATGAGTAAACTAAAGAATCTAATGCATGGAATCGGACGATACATGAGATTGAGTGAGTTTGATGCATAGAGAGTTGATCCAATGTTTGAGAATCGTGTGAAAATGCCTATAGAGGAGTCGTTAGTAGCCCTTGTTTCTCCGTTTTACACACTTTCGTTGTTGTTAAAATTGCGGTAGAATTGCTGTTTCCGCAATTCTGCTTAAGTTACATTTCTGTCTAGCTGTTTTTGTCTTCGTTTATTACTCTCGTCTCTTTTCATTTGAGTTTAACTTTGACTTGCATTTGTTTATGTTGCTACCCTCTACGTATTCAGTAGGAAATAGACAATTTAAAACCAATTCTATCCCATCAAATCCACCCCTTCTTTCTTAACTTTACACTTCATGAATAGCTTATAATAAATCTCTGTGGGAAAACGAATGAAAAAATACTTACTACTTGCTATAAGATCATGTATGCTTGCATGTTCTGAGTGCTCTCTCTATCTTATTGCCTAATTATTTTAACACATTGAGCACGCAACAAGTTTTTGGCGCCGCTGCCGGGGATTTATTTAAGTGAAAACGAAGTTTGTTAAGTTTGAAACACCGAGCTTATTGTCTATTGTAACTAGTCCAGTTTCATTTCTTTTTCAGGTACCATCGGGTTAGTTTATGAGTGAGCATTCAAGTAGTGATCTAGAGTTCAATCCTGAGCCTGAGAGATTTCTTAGGGCCAGAAATAGAGCCAAGAAACGTCTCTTTAACCAACCCTCTATACCTCCAATAATTGCGGGAACCGCAATTCCTCCGCAATTGTCTCAAGAAGAAATGGCTGGAATAATTCCAAATCCGGTGCCTGCCACTCGCAATCCCATCGAAATAGCGAATGACAAGGATAGCGCCATACTCTCTTACTTAGTACCTATGCCTGGGGAGCTGAACCCCAGCATAATCCGTCCTGAAATCACTGCCCACTCATTCGAGTTAAAGCCAGTGATGTTCCAGATGTTGTCCACTGTGGGACAATTCTTTGGAGTGGAAAATGAGGACCCCCACAACCATCTTAGAAACTTCTTAGGAGTAAGTGATACATTCATCATCCCTGGAGTTTCCCAAGAAGCCTTGAGGCTATACCTTTTCCCTTACTCTTTGAGGGACAAAGCCAAAACATGGTTGAACTCATTACCCTCAGGATCAGTCCTTAATTGGACAGACTTAGCAGAGAAATTCCTAGTCAAATACTTCCCACCTGATAGGAATTCTACCTTTCGTGATGACATAATCAAGTTCAAACAAGCTGACACTGAGTCTCTTCACGAAGCTTGGACAAGGTTTAAAGATCTTCTTCTTAAATGTCCACACCATGGCATCCCATGGTGTATCCAAATAGAGGTCTTTTTCAAAGGATGCAACCCCAACACTAGACAAGTCTTAAACTCATCTGCTGGAGGTTCCATGTTGTCCAAGAGTTACAACGAGGCCTATGAGATCTTGGAGAAGATCTCTGCATCTCACTGTAGGTGGTCAGATGATCCAGTTGAGCCAACTAGAGCTCAAGACAAGGATGCTCTAAGTGCAATGAGCAGCCAAATAAATGCCCTGACCAACCTAGTTAAGCAAATGGCTCAGGCCAATCTCCAAACAAGTGTCAACACCGCCACAGCCATGTCAATGGGCACCCAACCAAGTCAAGGTGAGACACTTATCTGTGGATTCTGTGGGGAAGGGCACCCGTATGAATACTGCCCTGGGAATCCAGCCTCAGTCTGCTATGTTGGAAGCCAGCAGCAGCCTAGGAACAATCCCTACTCTAATACTTAAATCCTGGTTGGAGGAACCACCCAAACCTGTCATGGGGTGGCCAACAGAATGCTAATCAGAATCCTAACCAACCAAGACCGAGTGGAACACCTGGTTTCACTCCCCAACATAACCAATCCATGTATCAAAAACCATACAACCAACCTGTAGGGTCTTCTGTAGAAAACTTACTCAAGGAATACATAGCCAAGAATGATGCCACTCTACAGAGCCAGCAAGCTACTCATAGGAGCCTAGAGAACCAAATAGGGCAACTAGCCAATGAAATCAAAAGTAGGCCCCAAGGTAGACTCCCTGCTGACACTGAAGTGCCAAGGAGAGATGGTAAAGAACAAGTTCAAGCAATTGAACTTAGAAGTGGTAGACCATTGGTAAGCAACACCAAGGACACACCAAAGAGAGTAGAGAACACTGAGTCTAGTGCTCCACTGGAGTCTCTGCCAAACCAAGGTCCACCACCAACAAGCACATCAGGAGCAAGGCTGGAGCCAATCATAGAGGAGATAGAAGAAATTCCAAGGCCTCCACCTATCCTGAGGCGACCTGATGTGCCTGCATATGTGCCACCGCCTCCATTCCCTAGAAGGCTAAAGAAAAAACAAGAACAGGAAGTGCACTTTAATAAATTTCTAGAAATTCTTAAGCAAGTGCATGTTAATATTCCTTTTGTAGAAGTTTTACAGTCTATGCCTTCTTATGTAAAGTTTTTGAAGGATATTATAACTAACAACAGAATAATTGGTGAGTTTGAAACAGTCAATCTCACTGAGGAGTGCAGTGCTATACTCCAGAACAAGCTACCCAAGAAGGAGAAGGATCCTGGTTCCTTCACCTTACCTGTAGAGCTAGGAGGCAAGCACGTGGGCAGAGCTCTTTGTGACCTGGGAGCCAGCATAAACCTCATGCCCCTATCACTATTCCGCCAGCTAGGAATAGGAGAAGCACGTCCAACCACTGTCACTTTACAACTAGCAGACAGATCCATTGCATACCCTGAAGGTAAGATTGAGGATATTTTAGTAAAGGTTGACAAGTTTATTTTCCTTGCAGATTTCATTATCCTGGATTATGAAGCAGACAAGGAGGTCCCCATCCTTTAGGCAGACCATTTCTAGCCACAGGTAGGGCACTAATAGATGTCCAAAAAGGTGAGCTCACTATGAGGGTTCATGATGAAGAGGTGAAATTTAGTGTTTATAAAGCCTTAAGGTACCCCTCTGACTCTGAATCTTGTGCTAGCATGGACATTGTAGATTCATTAATGGAAGAACAATTGGAGCATGAATTGTTGACTAAGCATGCTAATAACTATGTAGAATTCGAATTAACTGACTTAAACATAGCTGAGATAATGGACACACCTGTAAATAACCCTCAGCATGTTTGTATGAATATTGACTTAACTGAAAAATCTTTGAATCCATTAAAACCATCCATTGAGCATCCACCTGTCTTAGAATTAAAACCTCTCCCCACTCACCTCAAGTATG
Organism: Herpetospermum pedunculosum; assembly: GCA_028017165.1. Classification (NCBI taxonomy): domain Eukaryota; kingdom Viridiplantae; phylum Streptophyta; class Magnoliopsida; order Cucurbitales; family Cucurbitaceae; genus Herpetospermum; species Herpetospermum pedunculosum. Next base: position 37,293,763 of record CM051527.1, read on the forward strand.
CATATCTAGGAAGTAATGATACTTTGCCTGTGATTATTTCTTCTAAATTAAGTGAAAAGCATGAGGTTGAACTGATTTTACTACTTAAGCAACATAGGAAGGCTATTGCATGGACTATTGCTGATATTAGAGGCATTAGCCCTTCTTATTGCATGCATAAGATTATACTAGAGGAAGAGCATACACCTAGAGTAGATCACCAACGTAGGTTGAATCCCTCTATGAAAGAGGTAGTTAAGAAAGAAATAATTAAATGGTTAGATGCTGGTGTGATCTTCCCCATAGCTAGTAGTCAGTGGGTGAGTCCTATACAATGTGTACCTAAGAAGGGGGGGATGACTGTGGTAGTCAATGAGAACAATGAACTGATTCCAACTAGGACTATCACAGGGTGGAGAGTTTGCATGGATTATAGGAAACTAAATAAAGAAACCAAAAAAGACCATTTCCCTCTACCATTCATTGACCAGATGCTAGATAGAATAGCTGGTAGAGCCTACTACTGCTTCTTAGACGGTTACTCAGGTTATAACCAGATCACTATAGACCCTAAGGATCAAGAGAAGACGACCTTCACTTGCCCTTTTGGAACTTTTGCCTTTCGCAGAATGCCTTTTGGCTTATGCAATGCACCGGCAACTTTCCAAAGGTGCATGTTGGCAATTTTCTCTGATTTGGATGAGTCCATGATAGAGATATTCATGGATGATTTCTCAGTCTTTGGGGATTCATTTACAAACTGTCTAGAGAACCTAGGACAAGTCCTGGCTAGGTGTGAGGAGACCAACCTAGTCCTAAATTGGGAAAAGTGCCATTTCATGGTGGATGAAGGGATTGTCTTAGGTCATAGAGTATCGAGGGCAGGTGTAGAAGTTGACAGGGCAAAAATTGAAATAATAAAGAAATTGGTAGAACCCCAAAATGTCAAGGCCATTAGAAGTTTCTTAGGGCATGTTGGTTTCTATAGAAGGTTCATTAAGGACTTTTCTAAGATCTCCAAACCTCTATGTGAGCTTTTAGAGCTAAACAAACCATTCATTTTCTCTAAAGAGTGTGTCCTAGCTTGGAAAACCCTTAAGAAAGCACTAGTCACAGCGCCTATTATAGTAGGGCCAAATTGGGATCTCCCATTTGAGATGTTATGTGATGCTAGTGACTATGTTGTATGGGTTATGATAGGGCAAAAGATTGACAAGTTAACACACCCTGTCTATTATGCTAGTAAGACACTTAATGAGGCACAATGCAACTACACAACCACTGAGAAAGAAATGCTAGCTGTAGTGTTTGCTTGTGAGAAATTTAGGAACTATATTGTAGGCACTAGGACAATCGTGTACACTGACCATTCTGCTTTAAAGTACCTTATGAGGAAGGCTGATGCTAAGCCTAGGTTGATTAGGTGGGTACTGCTGCTGCAAGAGTTTGATTTAGACATTAGAGATAAGAAAAGAAGTGAAAATGTGGTTGCGGATCCTCTTTCTAGATTGCAGCATAATTGCGAAAAAATTGCGGAACCCGCAATTTCTGATGCTTTTATTGATGAACATGTCTTTGTATTGACTCATCGTGATAACGATGAGGAACCTTGGTTTGCTGACATTGCTAACTTCCTTGCATCACAGGTACTACCAACTTTCAAGGGAAGCCAAGAGAAGAAGAGGTTCTTTCATGAGGCAAGGAAATTCATATGGGATGACCCCACCCTTTACAAAACATGTGCTGACGGCTTGCTAAGGAAGTGTGTTTCAGCTGCTGAGGCGAAGTCTGTGCTGCAGCACTGCCACACAGCTCCTTATGGTGGACACATTGGTGGCCAAAGAACAGCTGCAAAGGTATTTCAGAGTGGCTACTATTGGCCAACGATCTTCAAGGATGCACACAACTATGCACACAGCTGTGATGAATGCCAAAGGACAGGTAACCTTAGTCGCAAGGATGAAATGCCTCTCACTTACATCTTAGAGTTGGAGCTCTTTGATGTGTGGGGCATTGACTTCATGGGACCATTTCCCCCATCATCAGGTAACCTTTACATATTAGTGGCGGTAGACTATGTATCCAAGTGGGTAGAGGCAATAGCATGTCCCAATAATGATGCCAAAACAGTAATAAAATTCTTGCATAGGCACATTTTTACTAGGTTTGGAACACCTCGTGCTATCATTAGTGATGAGGGGACACATTTCATTAATAAGGCTATGGAGAGAGTGTTGGCTAAGTATAACATTAGACATAGAGTAGCCACTCCCTATCACCCATACTCGAATGGACAGGCTGAAATTTCAAATAGGGAGATTAAGAACATCCTAGAAAAAGTGGTCAAACCCAATAGAAAGGACTGGTCATTTAAACTCGAGGATGCACTTTGGGCATACAGGACTGCATATAAGACACCCCTAGGTATGTCTCCTTACAGGCTTGTGTATGGTAAAGCTTGTCATCTTCCATTCGAGTTAGAAATTAAGGCATTTTGGGCACTAAAAGAGTTGAATTATTGCGTGACCGATGCGGGAACGTTGCGGTCTTTGCAATTACATGAGCTTGATGAGCTTAGGCATATGTCTTATGAAAATGCCAAAATGTATAAGGAAAAGACCAAGATTTGGCACGACAGTAGACTTAGGATTAAGGACTTCAAGAAAGGCCAACTTGTCTTATTGTTTAACTCACGGTTGAAATTATTTCCAGGCAAACTTAAGTCTAGATGGTCAGGTCCTTTTGTAATTACTAATGTGTTCGTTCATGGTGCCATCGAGATAAAGAACCTGCAGCAAGGACAACCATTCATGGTTAATGGTGCAAGATTGAAGCACTACTATGAGGAAGGGGATGTGAAGACTCTCTCGGCCTTCCTCTTGACTGAAGCGTGAAATTAAGAACGAGAGAGGACGAGTGATTGTTGTGCTCGTCAATATGAGGCTCATGACTTAGTTTATTTTTTGCGATTTTCCGGTTATCGTTTGTGTATCTTTTTGTATGATTTTAATTACGAATTTAATGTTGATTTTATTTCTTTTTGTAGGGAATCAATAGAGGGAATCAAGGAGATTAAATCCAGCTAAAAAAATCAAGAAGATATTGGGCCAAATAAAAGATACGATGGAGCAAAGATTGACATTTAAATGAAAAAAAATCTCCAACGGTCACTAGAATTGCGCTGGATTTGCAGACTCCGCAAAAATATAGCCGTTGGGATTTTTCTGTTTTCTTTATATCCGTTGAGACGCGCGTTGATCTATACGATTTCCCAAGTATCTGAACTCCAAGAAATCTGCGTTTCTCTTCATCTGTGATTCTTCTCTCCAAACCTCCACGATTCAGCAATGGTGCTCACGAGGGCTGAAAGATCTGCGGCCAAGAAATGAAAGATCAGCAATGGAAGCACTTCTGGCCCTTGCAGAGGCTGATGCTGCGCGAACTGAGAGACTCCCTAAACTTCTGATTCGCAAGAAAAAGTGGAAGGTCGTAACACAGATACCTGCTGGACCCTCTGAACCAGCAGGCACACCCAAGAAGCGCAAGTGGAGTCTGGCTGTGGCCGAGGAAGGAATCAAGAACAAGACTCCCTCTGTGGAGAGTCAAGAACGAGGCCAGCCATCCCACGAGACAGCCGAGCGCAGCCCTTCACCATCTCCACCGGTTCAAAGCCCTGAGCTCTCCTCATCGCCACCAGCGCAGAGCCCTGAGCTGCCTTCATCACCGCAGAGTTCTGCACAGACCCCTACAGCAGCACAAAGCACCACTCCTTCACACACTTCCCCACGGCCTGACCCTGAATTCCCATATGGGGAGTACCAAGAATCAACGCAGGGCAGCGGGGAAGCTGAGGAAGAAGAAGTCTTCTCTCCGTTGAGGGAAGCCAGCCCTGAGAGTTCTGCGCAGAAGGATGATTCTATGGAAGAAACACTGGGGGCTTGCCTCCAGCAGATCACCACCAAGGCAAAGCTGAAGAAGAAGAAGGTTGCCAAGGTTATTAAGGCCAAGCGGTCCAAGAAGTCAAAGAAGAAGAAGGCCAAAAGGGCGCCTTCATCAGAGAAAGAGAGCGTTGAGCCGTCGCTCAAGAAGCTCAAGATTGAGGCTGCGGAGTCAGCCAAACCAAAGGACAAAGGGAAGGCCAAGCTTTACCCTGAAGATGAGCCTCAATCAGTGAGGTACGTGTCCTCTGACGCTGAGTCCAGAGGCATTGAGCTGAGGAAGAGGGAGTTGCTGCATGAGAAGGGCTTCCTCGACAGACCTGCTGACCTGCCGCAGTTCTTGCGCGCAGGAATTACAAATCATGGATGGGAGGAGTTGTGCAGACCACCCAATCCAGCTTACACAAGCATGGTGTATGACTTTTACGCCAATGTGCTTAATCCTGAGGATGGCCTGTCTGTGGTCAGAGGGGTGGAAGTAGACTTCTCAGCAAAAGCCATCAACGAAGCCTATGGCCTCAAGGGCCAAAGACATACTGACTATGCAAGGATTGTTGATGAGCCTACTGAAGCCGTCCTGGAAGAGGCCATTCGGACCATTGGCCAGCCTGAAGCATCCTGGAACGTGTCACGCAATGGGAGGCATACTCTCATGAGTGTCAACCTCACAGCTAAGGCGGCTGTATGGTTTTCCTTCGTGAGAAGGAAACTATCCCCAGTGACTCATGAGACCACCATCAACCAGAGCGGATCGCTGCTGGTCTATGCAATCATGCGAGGTCTCACGATCAACGTGGGTGAAGTCATGTCAGCTGCCATTGCTGAGTGCGCCAAGAAGGGTAAGGGTCCATTGTTTTTCCCTAATACTATAACTAAACTCTGCTTGCGTGCAGGGGTTCCCATTGAGCGAATGGAGCAGCAGATGGCTTACACAGGCCACGTGGAGCTCCCTGCTGGCTTGAGGCTAAAAAGGAAGGGGAACATGGAATTCGAGCTGGATAGGTTGGCTGCTGATCAGTCGCTGTCCATGGCTTGCCTGATGGATATGCAGAAGAGGATGGCTCAATGGGCCACTTACGCACAGGCAAGGGACAAGGAAGTTGCTGACCAACTTGGTTGCATCTTCCCTGATTTTCCCACGAATCTCCTGACTCCATGGGTGCCTCCAAGATCAAGAAGGAGTGATGATGAGGAAGATGTCTGAGTGCTAGTTTGAGGAGCACCAAAAGGGAGTATTGCTGTTCCCTTAGACAAATACAAAAAAAAAAAAAAATCTGCTTTCTGTTAGACCATGTGAATTATGCTGTTTTTAGTTAATATTTTGATCTGTTTTAGTTGCTTAGTTTTCAGTTTTTAAATTGTTTAGTGTAGTCTGATGATAGCTGAGTAGGTAGGTTAGTTTAGTTTTATTTTTGTAGAGCTTGAGTGACGGGAAAAAAGCATGCTTATGGGCCTTAATCACTGTTATATCTGCCCTGTATCTATTGCGAAATAATTGCGGAAACCGCAATTTTTATTACTGAATGCCTGCTGTGGACTGTCTGTTTAGCTAGGCTGTGATCTGTTTAAATTCTATCTTTTGCTGCGATCATGACTACCTTAGATAGCTTATCTTAAAGCATGCTGGATGAGTGTCATAGGACACCCTTTGATAGCTTAAATTAACCTCTAAAAAGCTCAGCATGCATAGCTGTAAGTCCTTGCCTGTCTGTTTTTTTTTCAATTTTCTGCTGCTGTGATATTTTCTTTTAGAATGTTCTGTCTATGCCTAGGGCTTTTAGATTCTCTTGGTTTTACCTTAGACTAGATGCTTCTAGGACAAGTTTGGGGGTGTGCCACCTCAGACACTCATTGGGGACAATGAGTAGTTGAAGTTTGGGGGAGGCCACCCTAGGCCTAAGAACATTCCTCTCTCCCTTAAAACATAAGCATTCTTCTTCTCCTTTAAAAAAAAAAAAAAAAAAAAAAAAAAAAAAATGATGAGCTGAAAAGAGACAATGAAAAAAGGCAACCAAAGAAGAGGCTCCACCAAAGTAAGAGAGAAAGAAAAAGAAGAAATAGGGAAGAAGAATGTATACCTAGGAGTTGCAATTTTGTGGCTTAGATGTCCTGTTTAAAAAGAACTCTGATCCTCAATTAGCTAAGAAGTTGTAGCTTGTAGGGTTGTTTAGGGAGATGAGTGTATATCCAATGTTGTGATGCCAGGGTTTAGGTTGATCTCTAGGAGTACTACTGTCACCGTTAATACTAAGACTGGCATAACTCTAAGGAATCCTAGGTAGCTCATAAGTATAAACTAGAAGCATGTACTGAGTCTGGGGTAAAGCTAGGTAGAATTTGAAACCTTAGGGATAGTAGCATGATATGACAAAAGCAGGTAGATCAGTTGTAGGGAGTTAATAAAAACAGTAGGAGTATTAGGCATGCGAAATCAGAAGAAGCTAGATGAGAGGGTAGTTTTAAGCTTAGAAGTGTGTCACAGGACAGCACTGCTATAGATAAGAATATAGGGGAGTTAGTAAGTGGTTAAAGAAGAAGAAACAGCAGCCTAGGAAAGTCCTTAGATTGCTCGAGGACAAGCAAAACCTTAAGTTTGGGGGTGTGTTACGTCTCCAAAAGTGACCTTTTTAGGACTTAATTATCTTAGAAAGATGTTCACTCTTAGGTGTTTTTGATAGCATTTAGCCTAAACCTATGCTTAAATATGAGAATTAGAAGAAGGTAGCTAAATTAGGACTTAAATACAATAGGAAAGAAAAGGGTTGAAAACCGAAGGAAAAGAATGAAAAACAAGCATTGCGACAGAATTGCGGAAACATTGCTGAAACCGCAATGTTTCAAGTGAAAACCGTAAGTTGACTGATCTTTTTCTGTTAATCTCCGTTATTTCAGGGATTCGTTCTTTCTCCTCCATCCATTTTGAAGTACGACGTTGAAGATTGATGGTTCTCCTTGGCCCAAACGCACCTGCAGATTGCTATAAAAGGGGGTCAAAGTCGAGGGTTCAATCATCATCCGAAAGCGTAGAAGTCTTCTCGCAGCTCCATCTTTTCTCCTGTCGTTCCTCTCTGTCTGTTGGTGTGAGAGTCTCAGCTGTTGGAATCGACAATCTGATAGGAAGGAGAGAAGATTCATCTTCTCTCCCGATTGGATTCATCCAAGCAAAACTATTCTTTCATCCCCTTCAGCCGAGGCATCTGCAACTAGGCGTTCACGCTCGTTTTTATGCTTTCTGTCTTTATTTCCATTTTCAAGCTTTAGTTTGTTGTTGTTTCCTTTCTTGTAACTAGATCAGTCCATTTCGTTGTGTTCTGTCTTTCTGTTATGCACTTTAAATTCCTCTTCTTGTCCATTCAAACAATCAAGTAATCAAAGCATAGTTATTATTTCACAAGTTTTCCATCTTTTGCTGCTACGGTCTTTCCTTACTGTTTTAAATATATTGCTCTTCTAAGCATGTTTCCTTCATCTCTCATTTCTGTTTACCCCATATCCATGAGTAACTAAGTCACTTAGGGGCATGCTAATGACAATACTATAGGCTAAAAAACGTGAACCAAGCATGTAGGATAGCTCTCGAAGCATTGATTGTATGTAAGCTTCATCCCACGGGCAATTTCGATTGGCCATCCATTTTGTCCAAAGAACTCCTAACCTCTGGAAGGAGTAAGAGTTCAGAGTCATACACTCATGCTAGCCTTTCAAGGTAGCCAGAAAACGACCTAGGAATAGGCGTTTTCCTAGTACAAACCATAACTTTCTGCTTTAACAAGATGCTTAAGACCTTACTTAGACATGAGTAAACTAAAGAATCTAATGCATGGAATCGGACGATACATGAGATTGAGTGAGTTTGATGCATAGAGAGTTGATCCAATGTTTGAGAATCGTGTGAAAATGCCTATAGAGGAGTCGTTAGTAGCCCTTGTTTCTCCGTTTTACACACTTTCGCTGTTGTTAAAATTGCGGTAGAATTGCTGTTTCCGCAATTCTGCTTAAGCTACATTTCTGTCTAGCTGTTTTTGTCTTCGTTTATTACACTCGTCTCTTTTCATTTGAGTTTAACTTTGACTTGCATTTGTTTATGTTGCTACCCTCTACGTATTCAGTAGGAAATAGACAATTTAAAACCAATTCTATCCCATCAAATCCACCCCTTCTTTCTTAACTTTACACTTCATGAATAGCTTATAATAAATCTCTGTGGGAAAACGAATGAAAAAATACTTACTACTTGCTATAAGATCATGTATGCTTGCATGTTCTGAGTGCTCTCTCTATCTTATTGCCTAATTATTTTAACACATTGAGCACGCAACACTGGCCTTGGAAGCGAGATTGTCCTTCCCTATTCCCATAGCTAAAGTTGGGGTGGTCGCGCCAACCGGGGTTATACGTGTTTGAATATGGGTCGTACTTCCTTGGGTTGGAAGCGTACCCCCCGATCGCGTTGACCTCCTCCGCCTCGCGGGTTCCTCCAACGATTTTTTTCAGCATACTTCCTATCTCGGCCACCTGGGCCTTCATCTCAATCAATTCATGGCTCTGGGCCACGCTATGGACTCGTCCTTGCCCCCGAATACCGAATTGCTGCGAGTTTGTTGCCATGTTTGCTATGAGCTGTTTGGCCTCAACCGGAGTCTTGTCAATTAAGGCCCCGCCGCTCGCTGCATCAATCATTTGCCGATCGTGGGGCGTCATCCCCTCGTAGAAATACTGTATAAGCAGTTGCTCGGCAATCTGATGGTGTGGGAAGCTCGCGCACAGGCGCCCAAAACGTTCCTAGTATTCGTGCAGGGACTAACCTACATCCTGGGTGATCCCATAAATCCTCTTCCGCAGTGTGGTGGCCAAGGATGCGGGAAAGTATTTTTCCAAAAATACCCGCTTCATATCCTGCCACGTGGTGATCGATCCGGAGGGCAGATAATATAGCCAATCCTTGGCCTTGTCTTTGAGCGTGAAGGGGAATGCCCTCATGTTCAACTGCTCCTCCGTGACCCCTGCGGGCTTCATCCCCGCGCAGACGCAATGGAATTCCATCAAGTGTTTGTTCGCGTCCTCACCTGCGTTGCCATGAAAAGAAGGTAACTGGTGAATTAAACCTGACTTTAATTCGAAGTTACCTGCTACCACGGGGTAGTTTATGCACAAAGGCTGCAGGTTCAAGTCTGGCGCTGCCAGTTGCTTTAGCGTCCGCGGCGCGTCACCTTGCGCCATTTCTCCAGTCAAGAAGGGATTGCCTTCTTCTTCTTCAATCGGTCTCTACCCCTCCCGGGCTTCTCTTCGTAACCGCCGCTCCTCTCTGTCGATTTCTGGGATAAACTTCAATCCACTAACCTCAGAGGAACGGGTCATACACAAACAAAAACTCAAACATACAAGATACAAACAGAAAAAAGAAAATTTTCAGCCAACCATCAATTAATTAAATTCAAACTTCAATCATAATTCTAATCAAATTGCCTACTCCCCGGCAACGGCGCCAATTTTGGTGCGCGGATTTTTGAATATCCACTTAATCTCAAGCTGTCGAGGCTTACCAAAATACGATTTATAAAGCCTATAACCAAGGCTTTGCAGCCAGTGGTAACAGGGTCGATCCAAGGAGTAGGAACGATCAAAATCACTATTAAAATTGGGATTTAGTTAATTGATTGGTTTTGTAACGGGGGATTTTTAGCATGCAAGGGAAATAAGAATAAAGTGCTAACGGAAGAAAGAATAACAAGTAGAAAACGCGTGCACGGTTTGGGAGTTTCGGGATTAATTGCTAGAAAATTTCGGTTCATCATTTAATGCAAAATTCATGGTATTCAGTTTATTATACACGCGGACGACTACCAGAGAAGCCCCAAAGTAGCCGACTCCATGGATTTTAATCAGACCACACAGTTCCAATTATACGTTATCCAAACTTACATTAAGGTGATCAGCCCTAAGATAAATATAGACAGTCACTAGCTAACCGCGACGAACATTCAAGCGTGAATTCTAATTGCTAGTAGATTGCCCGCAAACGCCGTATGCAATCAACAATTATCCTACACGACTCGATACTCCGATTTAGTTTTATCTACCTGTGTTACTTAGTCGAGCAGTGAGAGGCACGTCATCGCTACTCTTTAACATACACAACATGCAAGATGACTCGAGTGTCAATCGTCGAAATCTAACATGCGCGTTGGATTAAGCAAGATAGATAAATGCAAATAAACAGAAACCAATATGCATATCAAAGCGTAAATTATCAGAACCAAAATTGCTAACAAAAATTCCCTAAACTATTCCCAAACCGTTCACCCTTACCTTAGCCGCTCATGGCGCGGTTTGTCAAATTCGCTCCAACCACGGCCATGGAAGGCGTCATCAACGTATTACAAAGAAAGGGGAGCTCACTCGCATGCCAACAATGACGGAGCTCAAAGGAAAATAGAGAAATCTAGAGGAAGAAGAAGATGAAAAGCTCTAAAAATGGTGGTGAAGAAGATGTCCAAAAATGTGCAGAAAAATCGTCATTTAACTTCTGCAATCGTCGTAGCGTCGAGACGCTGTGCCCTAAGTTTTCCGCGCGCGCCTTCGATGGCGTCGCGACGCTGGGTCAGCGTCGCGACGCTGCCCCGATGATTTTCCTGCGCGCGCCTCCTCCGAAGCGTCTCGACGCCAAGCAGAGTCTCGATGCCAGGCAGCGTCGAGCTAGCGTCTCGACGCTATCACTCGACGCTAGCTCTCGGGTTTTTCCAGCGTCGAGCCAGCGTCTCGACGCTGGCTCTCGGGTTTGGGGCTGGAACTTTGCCTCTCCAAGGCGGGTTTGGCCCGTTTCTTCACGGATCAAGTCCCCCTTTTCCCGATGCACTCTCGGGGCATTAAAACTCCACTTTAAGCACTCGAACGGGCCCAACGGACGCACGAGCTCTTTGCCGCATTTCTCCTACAAATGAGATATATTAACCAATTAAACGCGGACTTAAGCTATAATTAGGAAGTATTTAATAGCTCCAAAATGGAGTTATCATGTCTCAAGAATCCTTAAGACTTTATCTTTTCCCATACTCGTTAAGAGATAAGGCCAAAACGTGGTTGAATTCCTTCCCCTCTGAATCAATTGTCAATTGGACAGATCTTGCTGAAAAGTTCCTAGTAAAATACTTTCCACCAGATAGGAACTTCAACTTCCGTGATGATATTATTAAGTTCAAGCAAGCCGAAAACGAATCATTAGACGAAGCTTGGACTAGATTCAAGGACCTATTACTTAAATGTCCACACCATGGCATTCCATTGTGTATTCAAATAGAAGTGTTCTTCAAAGGATGCAACCGCAGAACGAGGCAAGTGTTGAATTCCTCAGCTGGAGGTTCCATGCTTTCAAAGAGCTACAATGAAGCCTATGAGATTTTGGAGAAAATCTCAACATCACATTGTAGATGGTCAGACGATCCTGTGGAGCTAAGGAAGGCTCAAGACATGGATGCACTCAGTGCAATGAGCAGCCAAATCAATGCCCTGACCAATCTAGTAAAACAAATGGCTCAAACCAATATTCAACAAAGTGTCAACACCGCAATAGTTGTTTCAACGAGCGCAACAACCAATCAAGGTGAGACACTAGTCTGTGGATTCTGTGGGGAAGGGCACGTGCATGATTTTTGCCCTGGGAATCCATCCTCGGTATGTTATGTTGGAAGTCAACAACAACCAAGGAACAACCCCTACTCCAACACTTATAACCCTGGTTGGAGAATCCACCCAAATCTTTCGTGGGGTGGACAACAAAATACTAACCAAGTACAAAATCAACCAAGACCGAGTGGAACATCTGGTTTCACTCAACAAACTAACCAACCCATTTACCAAAAACAATATAACCAACCGATAGGATCATCAGTAGAGAATTTGCTTAAGGAATACATTGCAAAAAATGATGCAACCCTGCAAAGTCAGCAAGCAACCCTGAGGAGCTTAGAAGACCAAATAGGGCAGTTAGCAAATGAACTGAAAAATAGGCCCCAAGGTAGATTGCCTGCAGACACTGAAACACCAAGAAGGGATGGAAAAGAACAAGTTCAAGCAATTGAACTTCGTAGTGGAAGACCGTTGGTGATGAATAGCAGAGAAGCCCCAAAGCAAGTAGAGAATGAAGAGTCTAGTGCTCCACTGGATTCTCTGCCCAACCTTGATCAATCACCACCAAACACAACAAGGGTGAGGCTGAAACCTATCATTGAGGAACCAGAAGAAATCCCGAGACCTCCACCTGTCATTAGGCGACCTGAATTGCCTACATATGTGCCACCACCTCCATTCCCTAGAAGGCTGAAGAAGAAACAAGAACAGGAAGTGCACTTTCATAAGGTTTTAGAAATTTTAAAACAAGTGCATGTTAACATCCCATTTGTGGAAGTTTTGCAATCTATGCCTTCTTATGTTAAATTCTTGAAAGATATAATTACTAACAAAAAAATCATTGGTGAATTTGAAACAGTGAATCTCACTGAGGAGTGCAGTGCTATACTCCAAAACAAACTGCCAAAGATGGAGAAGGATCCTGCTTCCTTCACCTTACCAGTCGAATTGGGAGGCAAGCACGTGGGCAGAGCTCTGTGTGATCTGGGAGCCAACATCAATCTCATGCCCTTGTCACTATTCCAACAGCTTGGGATAGGGGAAGCACGACCTACTACTGTCACCTTGCAGCTTGCAGACAGATCCATCGCATACCCTGAGGGTAAAATTGAGGATATACTTGTCAAGGTTGACAAATTTATTTTTCTTGCAGACTTTATAATTCTGGATTATGAGGCAGACAAGGAGGTACCAATCTTATTGGGCAGACCTTTCTTAGCCACAGGTAGGGCTTTAATCGATGTCCAGAAAGGTGAGCTCACCATGAGAGTTCATGATGAGGAGGTTAAATTCAGTGTATTTAAAGCTCTAAGGTACCCCTCTGATCTTGAATCCTGTGCAAATATAGATGTAGTAGATTCACTTATGGAAGAAGAACTTTAGCATGAACTGTTAATTAAGCATGCTACTAACTATGCACAAGTAGATATAGATGATTTAAATATCTCTGAATTGATGGATGTATCTGTGGACAACCCTCAGCATGTATGTATGACTAATAAATTGTCTGAGAGAACCACAAATCCTTTGAAACCATCAATTGAACACCCAGCTTTACTAGAATTAAAACCATTGCCTGATCATCTTAAGTATGCATATCTAGGAGAGCAAGATACTTTGCCTGTTATTATTTCGTCCAAACTAAGTAAACAACATGAAATTGCGTTAATATTGCTGCTTAAGCAACATAAAAAAGCTATTGCTTCGACGATTGCTGACATAAGAGGTATTAGTCCTTCCTATTGCATGCATAAAGTATTGTTGGAAGAGGAACATACACCTAGGGTAGATCACCAACGTAGGTTGAACCCCTCCATGAAGGAGGCAGTAAAAAAAGAAATTATCAAATGGTTAGACGCAGGTGTAATTTTCCCCATAGCCAATAGTCAATGGGTTAGTCCGATTCAATGTGTGCCTAAGAAAGGTGGAATGACTGTAATAGTTAATGAAAACAACGAACTAATACCAACTAGAACTGTTACAGGATGGAGAGTCTGTATGGACTACAGAAAACTTAACAAAGAAACCAAAAAAGACCATTTTCCTTTACCATTTATAGATCAAATGTTAGATAGAATAGCTGGCCGAGCCTATTACTGCTTTTTAGATGGTTATTCAAGATATAACTAAATTACCATAGACCCTGAGGACCAGGAGAAAACGACCTTTACATGTCCCTTTGGAACATTTGCCTTTCGCAGAATGCCATTTGGCTAATGCAATGCACCAGCAACATTCCAAAGGTGCATGTTGGCTATTTTCTCTGACTTAGATGAGTCCATGATAGAAATATTTATGGATGACTTCTCAGTCTTTGGTGATTCTTTTAACAACTGTTTAGAAAACTTGGGACAAGTCCTAACTAGGTGTGAAGAGACCAACCTAGTCTTAAATTGGGAAAAATGCCACTTTATGGTGGAAGAAGGAATAGTCCTAGGACATAGAGTATCTAGAGCAGGAGTAGAGGTCGATAGGGCCAAAATAGAAATAATAGAGAAGCTAGTGGAACCTCAAAACGTCAAAGCTATAAGGAGTTTCCTAGGGCATAAAGGTTTTTATAGGAGATTCATAAAAAACTTCTCACAAATCTCTAAACCCTTGTGTGAGCTTCTAGAGCTAAATAAACCGTTTATCTTCTCAAAAGAATGTTTCCTAGCATGGAAAAAACTTAAAGAAGCCTTAGTCAAAGCACCAATTATAGTAGGCCCAAATTGGGATTTACCTTTTGAACTAACGTGTGATGCTAGTGACTATGCGATTGGGGCTATGCTGGGGCAGAAAATAGATAAACTAACACATCCTGTATATTATGCAAGTAAGACTTTAAATGAAGCACAATGTAATTACACTACCACAGAGAAGGAAATGTTGGCTGTAGTGTTTGCGTGTGAAAAAATTAGGCCTTATATTGTAGGAACTAAAACAATTGTTTACATTGACCACTCTGCAATAAAATATTTAATGAGGAAGGTTGATGCTAAACCACGACTAATTAGATGGGTGTTATTATTGCAAGAGTTTGACTTAGACATTAGAGATAAAAAAGGATGCGAAAACGTAGTTGCTGACCATTTATCTAGATTGCGAAGTAATTGCGAAATAATTGCTGAGCCCGCAATTTCTGATGTCTTTGTTGATGAACAAGTCTTTGTGTTAGGGCATTGCGATAACAATGAGGAACCTTGGTTTGCGGATATTGCTAACTTCCTTGTCTCGCAGGTACTACCAACTTTCAGAGGGAGGCAAGAAAAGAAGAGGTTCCTACACGAAGCTAGGAAGTACATCTGGGACGATCCTACACTTTACAAAAGTTGTGCGGATGGACTGATGAGGAAGTGTGTATCAGCCGCTGAGGCAAAGTCAGTATTGCAGCACTGTCATACATCTCCTTACGGTGGACATTTTGGTGGTCAAAAGACGGCTGCAAAGGTGTTCCAAAGTGGCTACTACTGGCCCACGATCTTCAAGGATGCCCACGATCATGCACACAGCTGCAATGAGTGTCAACGCACAGGTAACCTTAGTAGAAAAGATGAGATGCCTCTCACATATATCTTAGAGTTGGAACTCTTCGATGTATGGGGCATTGACTTCATGGGACCATTCCCTCCATCTGCGGGTAATCTTTATATACTAGTAGTTGTAGATTATGTTTCTAAATGGGTAGAAGCCATTGCATGTCCCTCAAATGATGCCAAGACAGTCATTAAATTTCTGAATAGGCATATTTTTACAAGATTTGGTACACCACGTGCAATAATAAGTGATGAAAGAACCCACTTTATAAATAAAGCTATGGAAAAAGTACTGGCTAAATATAATGGTAGACATAGAGTAGCAACCCCTTATCACCCACACTCAAATGGACAAGCTGAAATATCTAATAGAGAGATCAAGAGCATACTTGAAAAAGTGGTTAAACCTAATAGAAATGACTGGTCTTTTAAGTTAGACGATGCACTGTGGGCGTATAGGACTGCATATAAAACGCCCTTAGGCATGTCTCCTTATAGGTTAGTGTATGGAAAAGCATGCCACTTACCCTTCGAATTAGAAATCAAAGCCTTTTGGGCCTTAAAAGAGCTGAATTATTGCGTAACCGATGCGGGAACATTGCGGTCTCTGCAATTACATGAGTTAGATGAACTAAGACACATGTCATATGAAAATGCTAAAATGTATAAGGAAAAAACAAAGATTTGGCATGATAGTAGACTTAGGATCAAGGACTTTAAAAAGGGCCAGCATGTTTTATTATTTAACTCGCGATTGAGGTTATTTCCAGGCAAACTTAAGTCTAGGTGGTCAGGTCCTTTTGTGATTACTAATGTCTTTGTTCATGGTGCTATTGAAATTCTAAACCTAAACCAAGGGCAGCCGTTCATGGTAAATGGTGCGAGGTTGAAGCACTATTATGAGGAAGGAGATGTGAAGACACTCTCGGCCTTCCTTCTATCTAAATCATAAGAGGCGAATCAAGAGAGGATGAGTGATCACTGTGCTCATCCGTCAGAGGGCTATGCCTTAGATTTTTCTTTATTTTTTTTAGATTGCGTATCGTATGATTATTTCTTGTTTTAATTAAGTGTTTTTATTTTGATTAGGAGTATAATAATGGGAGATTTTAAGCGACAATGAGGGAGGTGAATCAAGAGGAGAAGATCCACGAAAAGATCTAGAGAAATCAGAGATTTGGTTGCTAAAATCTTGCAACACAAATCAAGAAAAATCCTAACGGTTATATTGAAAATGCTGAATAATTGCTGAAGAATTGCGGAGTCCGCGACAAAAGAGCCATTGGGAGAACACTTGAGTATAAATAGCCGGCATTGGGGATCTCTGTCCTCTACGATTTCTCAATCCGTTGGAACTCCACAACTCAGAACTCTCGTCCCTCTGCAACTCCCAAACTTAGATCTTCAAAGAAGCAACAATTGTGACCACAAGAGCAGACCGATCCACACCCAAGAAAGCGTCACCTGACGCAGAAGAGACAAGACTGGTAAGGGAGGCGTTGTTGTCTTTGGCAGACGCCGACGCTGCGCAACCCTCAAGGCCCCCAAAGCTTCTTGTGAGAAGGAAGAAATGGAAGGTGGCGACGGAGGTAGCTGCTGACCCCTCTGATCCGGTAGGAACCCCTAAGAAGAGGAAGTGGAAGGTCGAAGTGTCTGATTCACCGATTAGAGAGAAGAAGACCCCCAGCGAGGAAAGCCTCGATAGTGGTCGTCCATCATTTGAGACGGCCATGCAGAGCCCGAATCTTCTCAACATGCGCCGGAGCCTGAAATTCCATCTGAAGAGCACCAAGATTCGGTGTCAATCGACGATCCGGCTGAGGAAGACGAGGTGTTTTCCCCCTTAAGGGATGTCAATCTTGACAGCCCTGTGGAGGGGGAAAGCAGGGACTCAATGGACGAAACGGTGGGTGAATGTCTACAGCACATGGCCACAAAGGCGCGACTCAAGAAGAAGGCCCCCATGATTGTAAAGGGCAAGCGGCCAAAGGCTTCCAAACGGACCAAAAGGAAGAGGGTTGAAGCTGAACCCTCTTTGAAGAAAATGCAGATTGAGGCTGTTGAATCGGCCAAAGAAAGAGCCAAGGGGAAGAAGAAGATGTATCAAGAAGATGAGCCTCGAGCTGCGAGGTATGTCTCCAAGGAAGCAGAGGCCAAGGGCCTCGAACTGATGAAGAAAGAACTCCTCCACGAGCGAGGATTTCTTGATGCCCTTGCGGACCTGCCGCAATTCTTGCGCGCAGGGATCATTAACCATGGTTGGGAGGAGTTATGCAGGCCTCCAATTCCAGCCTACCCTGACATGGTGTACGACTTCTACGCCAACCTCACGCATCCTGAAGCGTGTCTGTCAATGGTGAGGGGGATAGAGGTTGATTTCTCAGCCAACGCCATCAACGAAGCATATGCTCTCAAGGGGCATAAGCACTCTGAATATGCAAGAATAATCGAATCACCCTCAGAGGCAGTCCTAGAGGAAGCCTTGAATACAATAGGAAAACCTGAGGCAGCTTGGGCAGTCTCAAGGAATGGGAGGCACACATTGATGAGTGCGACCCTCAGAGACAAAGCAGCCGTCTGGTTCTCCCTTGTACGCAGACGAATCTCCTCGGTCACACTTGAAACAACCATCAACCAGGGGCGATCGCTGCTGCTCTATGCCATAATGAGGGGACTCACCATTGATGTGGGTGAAGTCATTGCTGCCTCTATCGCCGAATGCTCGAAAAAAGGTAAGGGCCAACTCTTTTTCCCAAATACGATTACTAAGCTTTGTTTACGTGCAGGAGTACAAGTTACGAGGGATGAGAGGCAATTGGCCTATACTGGCCATCTACAGCTGCCCACGATCTTGCGGATGCGGAGAAGGGGCAATATGGAGTTCGAGATGGATGGTCTAGCTGCTGCACAGTCGTTGTCCATGGCCTGCCTGATGGACTTGCAACACAAGATAGCCCAATGGGCTGAATATTCGCAAGCAAGGGACCGAGAGCTGGCTGAGCAGCTGAGATGCACATTCCCCACCTTCCCTGCTTGTCTATTAAAGCCTTGGGTGCCTCCAAGAGAAAGGAGTGATGAGGATGAGGATGTTTGAATGTTAGACTGAAGGCATTCGAGGGAGTATTTCTGATCCCTCTTAAAAAAAAAACAACAAGAAATCTGCTTTTCTGTGACCTGTTACACCCATTTTAATCAACTATTTGATCTGCTTTGAATTGTTAATTTGTTTGTTTATAGTAGTTTAATTTTGTTTACTTTCATCTGAGTAGGTAGCTTAGGTAGTTTTGCTGTTTTCTGTAGCTGTTTGTGAATGAATATCGCATGCTAGGAGCCTTGATCACAGCTTAATTTGCTCTGTTGGATTAATTGCGAATCCCTTGCGGTGTCCGCAATATTTTGTTAGTTTTCGGATGTTGTTGGATGACTTTTTGATGGGCTGTCTAGGTTTAAATCTCAATATTTTGCTGCTTTATTGAATTCAATAGGTGATTTGTCCATTGCGCATGCTAGATGAGTGTCATAGTACACCCTTGTTCGTTTAATTTAGCTTCATATATTGCTAAGCATGCACCTCTGTAAGCCCTTACCATATTGTTTTTTTAAAATTCTGCCTCTGAGTTATCTGTTCTACGAAGGTCATTCTATACCTAGGAGTTTTAAGTTCTACTTGTTTTTTCTTAGACTAGATGCTTCTAAGACAAGTTTGGGGGTGTGCCACCTCAGACTCTCATTGGGGACAATGAGAAGATAAGTTTGAGGGAGGCAGCCTCTAGGCCTAGGAACATTCCTCTCTCCCTCTTGAAAAACATAAGCATTCTTCTTCTTTGAAAAAAAAAATGAAAATGAAAGAAACAGAAAAATAAAGGGTAGTGTCTCTCTAAAGGATGCTGAGTAATCAGGGCCATTTGTGTAACCCACAAGTGGCACTGCATCAAAAGGCAAACCGAAAGAAGACTCTACCGAAAGGAAAGAAAAAGAAAAATAAAACCAAGGAAGAAGAGTGTATGCCAACAAGCTATGGCCTAAGTGCTTAGGTGTCCTGTGTAATTGAACTCTGATCCTTAGTTGCTAAGCACAGGGCTGTAGCTTGAAGGTTTGTTAAGGGAGATGAGTGTTGATCCAACACAGTGATGCCAAGGCTTAGTTGTTCTATGGACTGTACTCTGATCCTCGTGTGTGCTAAGCTTGGTATGACTGTAAGGATTCCTAGGTAGCTCAATAATAAATACCTTAGAAGCATGTACTGAGTCTGGGTTAAAATTAGGGAGAATTTTAAAACTTAGGGATAGCTGCACAATGAACCTAATGACATAGGCAGATAAACCATTTGTTCGGAAATTTGTAAAAGACAAAAGGTTTTAAAGGCAAGAGAAACCAGAATGAGCAGAATGTGAAGTTAGTTTGAACTTAGGAGAGTGTCACAGGACATCAATGCCTTGGATAGTAAGCCTAGGGAAGTCAGCAAGTCAGTTAGATAGAGTTTAAAAGACAAGAATTAGCAGCCCAAGTAAGCCCTTATATTGCTCGAGGACGAGCAATAACTCAAGTTTGGGGGTGTGTTACCTCTCCAAAAGTACATTATTTAGGGACTTATTTACCATGAAATCGTGTAATCTCTTAAGCGTTTTTGTTAGAATTTAGCTTAATACGTGCTTAAATATGAGAATTCAAGGAATGAAGCTAAAGTAGGACTTATTTGGAAAAGGAACGAAAAAGAATAGAAAATGATGCTTAAAGAGCTAAAATGTTCATTGCGGGAGAATTGCTGAAACATTGCTGGGAGCGCAATAAACATTGCGGCCACCGCGAGGAATCCGTAATTCCAAGTTGTTGCTGCTAAGTTTTTTCCAGCCGCCAGTCGTCACGGTTGCGATATTTCAGCCGCCTAAGCCTTCCCCTGCTGCCACGTGGAGGGTTGTTGTTCAGAATGGATGGTTCTCCATGACTGAAGGTACCTGCAAAAAGCTATAAAAGGAGTTGAATGGTGAAGGAGAAACACAGCTCGGAAGCGTAGAGTTCTCCATCTCAACGCAATCCACATATCCATTTCCTTATCCCGTTTGTTGGAGTGAAGAAATCAGCTCTTCGCGCCGATAATTCGAGAGGAAGAAGAGAAGATCCTTCTTCTCTTCTGATTGAATTCATCCCCGAGAACCGCTAATCTTCCCCTTCATCCGAGGCGCTTGCGACGAGGAGATCCGCGCACACTTTAAGAAGCTTTCTTACTACTTTCTGTCTTCTGTTTCCATTTGTTACACTGCTGTGATTAGTATTCAATTTGTTCAGTTCTTTACTATTTTACATACCTTCGCACATTGAGCTTTGAATCTTAATTTATAAAGTAGTCATTTAAGTCTTTGCAAGTCTTCATCTCGTTATCTGTTTTTCCATTACTTTCATTGAGTACTTTAAATCATGCTTAGTCAATCTAGTCTTTCCAATCCTCCATCAACCATGAGTAACTAATCACACAAGGGTCTGCTAAAGATGAATCTATAGGTTAGAAATACGTGAGTTCAACATGTAGGATAGCTTCGAATGCATTGAATGTATGTGTACTTCATCCCATGGGCAATTCGATTGGCCATCCATTTTGTCTAGAGAACTCCTAACCTCCGGAAGGAGTAAGAGTTCAGAGTCGTCCATTCATGCTAGCCTTTCATGGTAGCCAGAAAACGACCTAGGAATAGGCGTTTTCCTAGCACGGTTCATTAGCTTGCTTGTATAAATAGATGTTTATGTCATACTTGGATATGAGTGAACTAAAAGATCTAATGCATGTAATCGAGAGATGTATGAGACTGAGCTAAATCGATGCATGATAAGTTAATCTACTGCTGAATGATCGTATGTAAAAGCCTATAGAGGAGTCTTAAGTCGACCTTGTTTCCTCATCTCACCTTCAAATCGTTGCTTAATTAATTGCTAGAAAATTGCGGGAACCGCAATTCTATAGTTCTGTTTTTGCCTTAGCCATTTTTCCAGTCTTTTACTTCTGCGAATTTATTGCTAGAACATTGCTAGCTCCGCAATTCTTTCTTTTCCACATTAAAGTTTAATCTCTTTACTTGCTTTCGTTTATGCTTGCATACTTCGTACATTCTTCGTCAGTTTGGCACATCAACCTCAAATCCACCCAATTTAAGTGACCCTCTCTAATTTAACTCCTCACTTCGTTAGTAACTAAACTCAATCTTTGTGGGAAAACGAATGAAAAAATACTTATCACTTGCTGCAGACCATGTATGCTTGCATGTTCTGAGTGCTCTCGCATTATATTTTATTTACACACTGAGCACGCAACAAGGATCCTCATGGAAACTAAGTTAGAAGAAGCTGAATGGATCCAAAATCGTTATGAACAACTCAATTTTGTGGAAGAGAAGAGGTTAACTACACTGTGTAGAGGGCAATTCTACCAACGACGAATGATGAAAGCCTACGACAAGAAGGTGCGTCCTAAAGTATTCAAGGAAGGAGATTTGGTCTTGAAGCGAATTATCCCATGCCAGAAGGATCATCGAGGAAAATGGACTCCCAATTATGAATGACCTTTCGTCGTAAAAAAAGCTTTTTCTAGAGGAGCTTTGATTTTGACCAATATGGATGGGAATGAGCTACAAAATCCAACTAGCTCAGACTCTGTTCGGAAGTATTATGCATGAATCATCAATACCATAGAAGACTTGTTTGTGTCACTAGATTTCAATGTTGTAATTAGGAGGATAGCATTCCAGATTCATTATCATGTTTAAAAGAACTACTTTATCTTTCAAGCTTTCGAATATATTTCCTCACATCCTAGCCTTGAGACATGTACTTTTATTCTTTTGATCATAAATTGAAATCTTATTTGGGAAGCATATAACATGTTGCTCATCCTTTTGAATGTTGATATAGTTCTTTGTTATCTTTGCATTTAATAGAAAACAAAGGGTGCAAGTACTTGACATTTTCAAATTAACATTAGTAGTTCAAAAGAAATTCATATGAGTTCAAATAGTCAACCTTTATTAGGCAAGGTCATCATTGGTACGCTTTAATTTCTCCTGCAATAAAAAAAAAAGAATGAATTTGTGGTGCAAAGTCAGTGTCCAACCAAGATTTCTTCCAGAGCCCAATGCGAAGGTGGTGCTTGAGCTAAAAAAAAAATCCCACATGTGCATAATTCGCGAAGTAATTGCCTCATTCGCAACATCACTTGCATATTTCAAATTTTGACGTTTTAGATATGCATGTTTTCACAAAGTAATTGCATAATATCATCTCACACATGCATACAAAAGAATTAAAAACAAAATATTCATGCACTATTTTCTCATTTCGCATGTCAAATCTTTTATCTTCATCAATTGCGCATCATCTCATGCATGTTTTCACAAAATGTTGTCAACTTTTATCACATTCTTCATTAAAAAAAAAAAAAAAAAAAAAAAACAAAAAAAAAAAAAAACAAACAAATAAACAAACGAACAAAAATTTGTGATCATTTTGATAATCCTTGTGCTTACTTTGGTCATTCTTGTTAGTTGAAACGTTAGCAAGAATTATAGAAAAATGGGGAATCATCACTTGAAGAAGAAAAAAAAATGCTTTCACTATTCTTTATGGAAAAATGTAATCCTCAACCATTTTATTATCTTCTTGGAAATATCTCTCTCGGCCTTCATTGTTGAGTGTTGAACTAAGTTCTAAATTGAGGGAACTCTATTTTAACCTTCTCATGTGCTAAGCATCATACCACCATATACCAGTAGAACAAGTTTTGATCTTCTCACTGGAGCAAACGCCCATTTGCAGTGGGAGTCTGAAATGTCTCACGGTAAAATCTTGAACCTGCATGCCACATGAACTTTGAGGCAATTCACCCTGATTCTTGATTCACATAAAATTCCGTACTAAACTCACCATCTACATTTATATGATTGTCTCTGCATTTATCTACCCACCTAACTTCTTGCTAAGCCGCCATATTTTAGATGGCAAACCTCCCAAATTATTCAAGAGAACTTCAAATGTAATAAATAGTATTGAACTCTTGTGATCTACTGCTTCATAATTAAGACTTGTAATTTCTCATATATTCCTCATATTCGACTCAAATTATTATTTTTTTCCACTCTTATCACTTGTCATCTCTCTGTGCTCGTTCAAAGTGATTCCAAGACTAAAAATAATTGTTTTGAGAACAAATGAGTCAGCAACTTTGGAAATTATCTCGAAATCCCAACTTCATTCAATGAGTTTTGTTCGGAGGATCTTCATCGCAATGCCAAAGAAACAACATGGAAGGATTACATGAGTTGTAAGGGATTAATCATATATCACCAATCTTTTGTATGTGATTGCACATTTTCTTGCAAAAATAAAAATAAAAATAAAATAAAATAAAAATGTTGCAAGATTTGTGCAATCAATAAATCAAAGAACTACATCCAGAATTCGTGAAAAATCTCCTTTGCAAGGCGACCAATTGGGGGAAAGCCTCCATCTTCGCTAAACTAAGACAATTCTTTCAACTTTGCACAGTGGAGCAAAGTCTTCATCAGCAAAACTGGAGCAAAGCCTCTGTTTTTGCCACACTGGAGCAGAGCCATCATGAACAAACTGGAGCAAAGCTTTTGTCTTTGCCACACTGAAACAACGCTACCATAAAAAGACTGGAGCAAAGTCTTCATCTTTACAAACTGGAGCAAAGTCTTCATCTTTGTCACACTGGGGCAAAATCAACATCAACAAGTTGAAGCATTTGATTGCGTCATTTAAAAAAAAAAAAAAAAAATAAAATAAAATAAAATGTTGCAATCAGAAGATCAAAAAGTTTCATCGCGAAATGGTTAAAAATCTCACGTCCAAATCAACATTGGAGCAAAGCCTTCATCTTTGTCATACTGGAGCAAGACTACCATCGAAAAACTGGAGCAAAGCCTTCGTCTTTGCCACACTAGAACAAGACCTCTATCAACAAAAATGGAGCAAGGTCACAATCAACGCACTGGGGCAAAGGCGTCGACTTTACCACATTTGGGCAAAATCGTTCATATTCGTCACACAAGACCAAGTCAAGAAGGAGATAATCAAATTATCGAGAACTTCGAGCTTACTCAAACAAAGAAGCATATATGAGATGACTTCCCAAAGGGCTGACTTCAAGTTCTTAAAATTATTGTCCAAAGAATTAGTATCACTTCACTCGTCTTCATTTTTATCATATTTAAAAATCTTTCTCAAATACTTGAAAATATATCATCAATATCTTATTGTTTAGGAGATTTGAAAACCGCATTCTCTTCTGCTTTTTTATTTACGAAAAAAACATGTATTGTTTACCATTTGATACTTTATTCGAACTCAAACTCATTTTCTTGTATTCAAACCATTGTGTCTATTACAAGACTAAATTATGAAGCAGCTAATCAAGTAAGATATTCAATACTACAAAACTACCATTGATAGTTCTCTAAACAAGCACATGAGACACTTCTCAAAAATCCACCATGCCTAATATGGTTGAGTAATCTACGATTGACATACATAGTCCCTTTCGAGTGAAAGCATTAAAAAAAATGATGACATGTTCTCTTTTGATTCTTTGCTAAATATCAGCTAACGAAAAAAATGAGAGTAGACAGGGATGATCATTTTCCTTAAACATGAAAATCATTTTGATATCATAATTTTCACATATCTTACATTTCGTTAACCAATTTAAGGTCATTTACATCATTAATTCTCAAAAGCAAAAATCAATCTCATATATTATAGTTAGATAGCAAAAGTCAGTCATATAAAGATCATGCATACATGCTGCATTTATGGCTTTTCAATCTACCATTGGAATACACATGCATACATGTTGCATTCATGACACTTTAGTAGGCACATTCGTACATGTTGTATTCATAACAATTTTAAAAATCTACCATTGGCATACACATGCATACATGTTGCATTCATGACACTTTAGTAGGCACATGCGTACATGTTGCATTCATAACAATTTTAAAAATCTACCATCAGCATACACATGCATACATGTTGCATTCATGGCACTTTTGAGTAGGCACATGCATACATATTGCATTCATGACATTCATTTTTCTACTATTGGCGTGCATATGCATCAATTCATAATGCCCTCAAATTCAGTTTCATTGGTCAAACCAAAATAAATTAAGGCACACAGTGTCATACTTTATTAATGAGCAAGTTCCACCGTAACGCTGGACAAAAATTCATTGGCAAATTCATCCACAGGATCTAGTCCATTTACATGTCATTACATTCTCTTTTTAGAGTCATCATCAATTCATTTTAGTCTTCACATCGTGTGAAAAAAACTCACATTTCATAACTCATGCATTTAAAGCAAATTTCTTCTAATCTTTAAAATAAAATAAAAAAATAAAAAAATAAAAAAATTTATCACTTAATCTTTTACATTTATTTGTTGGTTAAATCGAACCCTAATCCAAGATTAGTCGGTCGAAGCCTGTGGACATAACCCAGGTCTGTTCAATTCCATTGTTTGTTAAATCGAACCATAATCCAAGATTAGTCGGTCGAAGCCTGTGGACATAACCCAGGTCCGTTTAATTTCCTTGCTGGTTAAATCGAACCCTAATCCAAGATTAGCCGGTCGAAGCCTGTGGACATAACTCAGGTCCGTTCAATTCCCTTTTTTGTTAAATCGAACCCTAATCCAAGATTAGTCGGTCGAAGCCTGTGGAAATAACCCAGGTCCGTTTAATTTCCTTGTTGGTTAAATCGAACCATAATCCAAGATTAGCCGGTCGAAGCCTGTGGACATAACTCAGGTTCGTTGAATTCCCTTGTTGGTTAAATCGAACCCTAGTCCAAGATTAGTCGGTCAAAGCCTGTGGACATAACTCAGGTCTGTTTAATTTCCTTGTTGGTTAAATTGAAACCTAATCCAAGATTATCCGGTCGAAGCCCGTGGACATAACCCAGGTCCGTCTAATTTCCTTGTTGGTTAAACCGAACCCTAATCCAAGATTAGCCGGTCGAAGCCTGTGGACATAACCGAGGTCCGTTTAATTTCCTTGATGGTTAAATCGAACCCTAATCCAAGATTAGCCGGTCAAAGCCTATGGACATAACCCAGGTCCGTTCAATTCCCTTGTTGGTTAAATTGAACCTTAATCCAAGATTAGCCTGTCGAAGCCTGTGGACATAACCCAGGTCCGTTTAATTTCCTTGGTGGTTAAATCTAACCCTAATCCTGTTGGGTTTTATGTCCTAAAACTCGTGGTTTGTAAACTGTTATGTTTGTAAATATTGTATTCAGAATAAAGAGTTATTAGTTGTATTCAGTACATGAGTTTATTGGAATAAAATGAAACGTGTTTAGGTTAACATATACCAATGACCAACACCCTTGGCTGAATATGAGTACCTGAGCCTCATATATGACATGATTGTGGGTCAGGCTCAAGTAGTCAGTCAAAATGGTCTATATTATACCGATAAGGTTGGGTACCTTATCCTCGTAACACTATTGGATGCGACTCACTTTGTATTGTACAAAACGATGTGATCTGAATCGTTTCACATGGAGATGTTCGAGTGAGGGCGTCTTGTGCAAAGAGTTTGCATAAGACTGGACCGTGAAATATGTCGCTCTCTCTCTATAACACCATTTACTTATGAGACCGACATTTTCATTTGATGGCCTAGGTAACTCGATCTTAATCCTGAGCTCGCTATGAACTCGTGCTTATTCGAAAGCATCCTTTGACTAACACGGGTGAGAGTGGCCCATAAGTGCTGACTCAATAAGCCTACCTTCTTAGGGATAAAGTGGAATAGGTAGCTGGGGACATAGTACAGCAAGATTCGAGTTCACTCCTAACCCGCTCTTCAGGGTTAGTAGATAGGTTGTTCCTTAATAGCTGACTACTGGGCTTGAACAATTAGAGCTCACACTCTCATGAGATGAGAGAGTTAATTGATCTGTTGTTTGACTACAAATCTATTGTTCATTAGAGGTGTCAGTGGTACTTAAGGAACAAGATGTAATGCAGGGGTTAAACTGTTTAAATGACCCAGCTGTGATTACGAACAACCTGTGACGGGTCGACTTGCCTGTGACGGTTATATCAGAGGACATAATATATCTACAGTGAGGAGAGTGCAACCCTCGGACTATAGTGGAGTCTCCGGGGGTTAACGAATGTTGATTAGTTCGGTTAAAAGAGTTTTAACCGGATAATCTTGTATCGTTGGAGCTCATGATCTGTAGGTTCTTTAGGTTCTTCTAGCTAGCTCGGGTAACGTCGTGCAACAATATAAGAGAAAAGGAAGAAGAAAAAGAATTTGAATTGTTCAAATTCGGCTTGTGGAAGAATGATGGATATATTTAAATATGATTTAAATATGAGAATGGTCTAAAACATGAATAGGATTCATGTGCAAAAAAGTCGATTTTCGGAAAACTGGGTTTAGCCATTTTATTTAATTAATATTTGATATTGAATTAAATAATATTAATTAATTAATATATATATATATATGTTATTAATTATTTGTTTAATTATTAAAAAAATTATTATTATTAGTTTATAATAATAATAATAATAATATATATATATAAATAAATTTTGCATGTTTGACACATGTTATTTATTTAAATATATATATATATATCTATTATATATATACGAGAATGGCGGTAGTGGATGTAGGGGTATTCATTTGGAGAAGCATAATTGATTTTTCTTTTTTCGGTTATGTACTTCGTCAATTGAAGATCTTCTCAATTCTAAGGGCTTTCATTCCTTCTTCCTCTTTTCTTTTCGTTTTTTCTTCCAACGGAGTCCACAACTCCGTTGCGCGGCGCCGAGGATAGCGGGACTACCTGGGGTGGTCCCCGGGGTGGTCCCCGGGGCGTTCGTGAGAGAAAGTGCGAAGTGTTCGTGACGAAGAACGGCTGGCGAAACTCGAAGAAAATTAGAACTTCAAGGGTATGTTTTCTAATTTCTTATTTTCGTCGTTTAAGCATGTTTTCTATTTGTTAAATTGATGAAATTAGAGTTTCATCGATCTGAAATCGCTTCCACAGCGTGATACGCTCCATCAATTGGTATCAGAGCGTTTTGTGATCAACTCAATTTGCATCAATTTAATTACGTGGGTATTTTTTTTTTAGAAATTGTTTCTGAATGGATGTCTAAAGTGAATATCGGTTTTTGCATTTTTTCTTTTTGAACTTCATTATTTGTAATTGCCCGAGAATGTATGGGCTTTAATGTGTGCTCAAAAGTCTGTATTCTTTAAGAATCATTAGAGTCCATATAGGTTTTTTTGTGAAAGAAGCTCAAGTTTTGAGCTCGCCGAAATGTTCGGTGCAAGTTCAAACTCGTTCTAGGCGATACAAAGAGAAGCTCGAAGATAAATTGACCGAAGCGTTCGGGGGAGCAAGCTTGTTTGAGGCGGTACGAAGAGTTCGAAGTCCGCTCAAGATTTAGCTTGTTGTTCAAGCTTGTAATAAATTAGTTATTGCGTGTTTGATGCCAAAACCGGTCCACTTTAGTGTGTTTAATTAATTATGCATATCGTATGTATGTTTTAATTAAATCCATGTTTGTATGTGCATAAAGTATGCCATATAGCATTAAAATCCCACCTTAGGAAGCATGCTCCATGCATTGAAAATATGTTATAAGTGTTATAATATATAATATGCATATTTGGGAATTCATGAGTATTAATATAAGAGTTATATTAATTCATGAATTAGATGTTGTTAGTTTAATAGAATAATTGATATAACTGTTATATTAATTATGAAATTAAACATACAATATAGGTTGCCCTGGATTTATGCATATTGTAGGTTATAAGTGTTATAATGTATAGGATGCATGTTTAATTCATGAGTATTAATATAAGAGTTATATTAATTCATGAATTAAGTGTTGTTTGGTTAATAGAATAATTGATATAATTGTTATATTAATTATGAAATTAAGCATCCAACTTTTGATCCATTTGGTATGTTATAATTGTTATAGTGTATAGGATGTTTGCTTAATTCATAAGAATTGATATAAGTGTTATATTAATTTATGAACTAGGAGTTGTATGTTTAAGAGCATAATCGATATAAGTGTTATATTGATTATGAAGTTAAATATTCAACTTATCAAGCCTTAGTTATGCATGTTTGAGAAGCATGTAGAGTTTGTTGTAGAAAGTCTAGTTTTTGGAAGGGTTGGAAAAATGTCTTAGACTTTTAAAATCTATAACAAAGAAAAGCATGTTCATTTAGGGCTAAATGATTCGGTCTGGTTCATTAGATGAATAGGTCGATATCTCGTAAATGCTAAGGTTGTGAGAAACTCACTTGGTGAAATCCTGTCTAAGGTTGGAGGATTTGAATTGACGGAACACCTCCTACCTGGGGACTATCCGGTACTTGAGTAAAGTTAACCGGATTTATGAGCATGCGTGAGAGGTGTGAGGTTAGTAAAGTGTTTATAACGTAGACATCTCAGGTAAAATGTTTGCCTAGACTTAATGTTTTATTTACTTAGCCAGATAAAACCTGAGTATTTACCCTAAACACCGTCTATGATGCTTAGTAGATGTGTTGAGAAGGAATATATGATATATCCCTCTCCTGCTACGTACTCCCTATAGTTCACAACATGAGAATTTTTTCCGGCCGTGTATTGTCAATAGGGCAATCCCCAGTCGGGCGGTGTTTGCGACTTTCAATAGCAAGGTGAATGGAGTAAGTGTCTATAGTAAGTGGGAGAAGAAAGTGCGTCAGTACTTCCTGCGGTCTCCTCCATTGGGTTGAACCGGGAGATTCTCATGTTCTGCCTGCAAGGTGACCCTATGAGGCACCAACCCATTCGGAGGGCTGGGCATGGGAGATCGAACACCTCAGTCACCATTCTTGGATAAAGAAACACAAAGGCCATTCCCAACTCATACATTCCATTTCGGTTGCACTGTTGGGGCCGTCCTGTGAATTCTAAAAATGGAGGGTCACACTTACGGGATTTACTAAGGAGTTAGTGAATCTAGACCAAAAATGATAACTAAGATGCTATAGGATTATGAGTTATTCTGGAATTAACATTTAGTCAAGATTGTCTTGATTTAGTTAAGGAGTGCTCGACTACCAGTCGGTAGCGGCCATTCAGACCTACTAAAGTATCGTTGTTAGTAAATAAAGAGTTTGGGTACTTTATTTACTGCTAAACTTTTTAATTGGTTTAAATAGGTTAAAATCATTTCACTAATAGATTTACATTCTGTTTCAGCATGCCGAGATCGTTTATACAGCTCCTATCACATGACAAATTAACCGATGAGAATTATGGGATATGGAAGTCGAACCTAAATACGACTTTGGTTCTTGACGACCTGAGATTTGTCTTAACGGAGGAGTGTCCTCCAGTTCCTGGTTCTAATGCTTCACGAACTGTTCGCGAAGCATACGACGGTTGGATAAGGGCTAACGAAAAAGCCCGAGTCTACATCTTGGCAAGCATATCTGATGTTTTGGACAAGAAGCACGAAGTAATGGTTTCCGCGAAGGAATTCATGTCTTCATTACAAGGGATGTTCGGACAGCCGTCCACATCTCTTTTTCATGAAGCCTTCAAGGACATTTACAACTCGCACATGTTGGAAGGTACCTCTGTTAGGGAACACGTACTTAACATGATGGTCCACTTTAATGTGGCTGAGGTAAATGGTTCTACCGTCGATGAGAGAAGTCAAGTTTGTTTGATCTTGGAATCTCTTCCGAAGAGCATCTGTTACGTCTCCAAAAGTGACTATTTTAGGACTTATTTGTGATAGGAAGTTGTGCATTTGTAAGTATTTTTGGTAGGATTTAGCTTGAACTTGTGCTTATATATGAGAATTAGAAGAATGAAGCTAAATTAGGACTTTTATGCAAAAGGAAAGAAAAAGAACCAAAAACGAAGTTAAAGGATTGAAAATTGTGCATTGCTGAAGCATTGCGGAAACATTGCTAAAACCGCAATGTTTTAAGTGAAATCCGTAAGTTGTCTAACCATTTTCTGTTTTGTTCCGATCTTTCAGGGATCCATTCTTTCTCCTGCAGCCACGTAGAAGTACGACGTTGAGAATTGATGGTTCTCCTTGGCCCAATCGTACCTGCAGAACACTATAAAAGGAGGTCAAGATGGAAGGTTGAAACACACTCGAACAGCGTAGACTTCTCAGTTCAACGCAGCTTTTTCCACTCTTTTTCTCTCTTCCGTCTGTTGGCTTGAAAGGATCAGCTGTTGGAATCGACAATCTGATAGGAAGGAGAGAAGATTTATCTTCTCTTCTGATTGGATTCATCCAAGCAAGGCTTTCTTTCTTTCCTTCAGCCGAGGCGTTTGCAACAAGAAGATCACGCTCGGATTTACTGCTTTCTGCCTTAGCTTTCTGTTTTCGTTGTTGTTTGTTGTCATTTCCCTTTCATTAGCTACTCTATTCCATTTCGTTGTTTTCTGTTTTACTTTGGCTATTCAAAGCTATCATTTGTTTAGTTCAAACGCTAGTTAATCAAAGCATAATTTCATTACTTCGCAAGTTCTTCATCTCGTATGCTCACTGCCTTTAGCTTCTGTTTTGTCTTTAATCTTCTACTTAGTATGTTGTCTCCATCTATTCTCCCCAATCCATCTGCATCCATGAGTAACTAAATCACATAAGGGCAGGCTAATGACAAGTCTATAGGGTAAAACACGTGAATCAAGCATGTAGGATAGCTCTCGAATGCATTGAATGTATGTAAGCTTCATCCCACGGGCAATTTCGATTGGCCATCCATTTTGTCCAAAGAACTCCTAACCTCTGGAAGGATTAAGAGTTCAGAGTCTTACATTCATGCTAGCCTCTCAAGGTAGCCAGAAAACGACCTAGGAATAGGCGTTTTCCTAGTACAAATCATAACTTATTGTTTTAACAAGATGCTTAAGACCTTACTTGGACATGAGTAAACTGAAGAATCTAATTCATGAAATCGGAAGATTCATGAGAATGAGTTAGTTTGATGCATGGTGAGTTGATCTACTGCTTGAGAATCGTAAGAAAAAGCCTATAGTGGAGTTGTTAGTAGCCCTTGTTTCCACACTTTACACACATTTCGCTGTTAAGAACATTGCTAAATAATTGTTGTTTCCGCAATTCCTTTAATTGAAATTTTGCCTTAGTCAATTTTCTCTTTGTTTGTTATTCCCTTCTCTTTACTTTCAAGTTTATTGTTTACTTGCACTTGTTTATGCTTCCATCCTTTACACATTCCTTAGTAATTAGGCACATCAAAACCAAATCTACCTCATTTAATCCACCCAATCTCACTTAACAAAACACTTCGCTAGTAACTAAGAATAAATCTCTGTGGGAAATCGAATGAAAAAATACTTATTACTTGCTACAAGATCATGTATGCTTGCATGTTCTGAGTGCTCTATCATTGCATATTTCTTTTAAACATTGAGCACGCAACAAGTTTTTGGCGCCGCTGCCGGGGATTTAATTTAGTGAAAACGAAGTTTGTTAAGTTAGAAACACACAGCTTAATATCTATTGGAGCTGATCTATTTTCATTTCTTTTGCAGGTACCATTGGGTTAGTTTATGAATGAGCATTCAAGTAGCGATCTAGAGTTCAATCCTGAGCCTGAGAGATTACTTAGGGCCAGAAACAGAGCTAAGAAACGTCTCTTCAACCAACTCCTTATACCTCCAAACACTGTTGACTCTACTGAGTCATCACAATCCCATCAAATAGAAATGGATAGAACAAACCCAAATCCAGCACCTACCATTCGCAACCCCATCGAAATAGCGAATGACAAGGATAGTGCCATTCTCTCATACTTAGTTCCCATGTCTGGGGAGCTAAACCCAAGCATCATACGCCCTGAAATTACTGCCAACTCATTCGAGTTAAAGCCAGTAATGTTCCAAATGTTGTCCACTGTGGGACAATTCTTTGGAGTGGAAAATGAGGACCCCCACAACCATCTAAGAAACTTCCTAGAAGTTAGTGATACCTTCCTTATCCCTGGAGTTTCCCAAGAAGCCTTGAGGCTTTACCTCTTCCCTTACTCATTAAGAGATAAAGCCAAAACGTGGTTAAACTCATTACCCTCCGGATCAGTTGTCAATTGGACAGATCTGGCTGAGAAATTCCTAGTCAAATTCTTTCCACCTGATAGGAATTCAAACTTTCGTGATGATATTATTAAATTCAAACAGGCTGAAAATGAGTCTCTTCACGAAGCTTGGACAAGGTTCAAGTACCTTCTGCTTAAATGTCCACACCATGGCATCCCATGGTGTATTCAAATAAAAGTCTTTTTCAAAGGATGCAACCCCAGCACAAGGCAAGTACTGAATTCGTCAGCTGGTGGTTCCATGCTTTCGAAAAGCTATAATGAAGCCTATGAGATCCTGGAGAAGATCTCAGCCTCTCACTGTAGGTGGTCAGATGATCCAGTCGAGCCTAGGAGAGCTCAAGACAAGGATGCTCTTAGTGCAATGAGCAACCAAATAAACGCCCTGACCAACCTAGTCAAACAAATGGCTCAAACCAATCTCCAATCCAGTGTCAACACCGCAGCAGCCATCTCAATGGGGGCACAAACAAGTCAAGGTGAGACACTAATCTGTGGATTCTGTGGGGAAGGGCACCTGTATGAATACTGCCCTGGGAATCCAGCCTCAGTCTGCTATGTTGGAAGCCAACAGCAGCCTAGGAACAACCCCTACTCTAACACTTACAACCCTGGTTGGAGAAACCACCCAAATCTTTCTGGGGGTGGCCAACAGAATTCTAACCAAGCTCCAAACCAGCCAAGACCGAGTGGAACACCTGGTTTCACTCCCCAAAATAACCAATCCATGTATCAAAAACCATATAACCAACCAATAGGGTCATCTGTAGAAAATCTAGTTAAGGAGTACATTGCAAAGAATGATGCTACTCTACAAAGTCAGCAAGCTACCCTTAGGAGCCTAGAGAACCAAATAGGGCAATTAGCCAATGAACTAAAAAGTAGGCCCCAAGGTAGATTGACTGCTAACACTGAGGTGCCTAGAAGGGATGGAAAAGAGCAAGTTCAAGCAATTGAACTTCGAAGTGGAAGACCATTGGTGAGCAACACTAGAGACACACCAAAGAGAGTAGAGAATGAAGAGTCTAGTGCTCCACTGGATTCTCTGCCAAACCAAGGTCAACCACCAACAAGCACATCAAAGGTGAGGCTGGAACCTATCATAGAGGAACTAGAAGAAATTCCAAGGCCTCCACCTGTCCTGAGGCGACCTGAAGTGCCTACATATGTGCCACCACCTCCATTCCCTGGAAGGCTAAAGAAAAAACAAGAACAGGAAGTGCACTTTAATAAATTTTTAGAAATTCTAAAGAAAGTGCATGTTAATATTCCTTTTGTAGAGGTTTTGCAATCCATGCCTTCTTATGTTAAGTTTTTGAAGGATATAATTACTAACAAGAAAATTATTGGTGAATTTGAAACAGTGAATCTCACTGAGGAGTGCAGTGCTATACTCCAGAATAAGCTACCAAAGAAGGAGAAGGATCCTGGTTCCTTCACCTTACCAGTAGAGTTGGGAGGCAAGCACGTAGGCAGAGCTCTTTGTGACCTGGGAGCCAGCATAAATCTCATGCCCCTATCACTATTCCGTCAGCTTGGAATAGGGGAAGCACGTCCTACCACTGTCACCTTGCAGTTGGCAGACAGATCCATAGCCTACCCTGAGGGTAAGATAGAGGATATTCTTGTCAAGGTTGACAAGTTCATTTTTCTTGCAGACTTCATCATTCTGGATTATGAAGCAGACAAGGAGGTCCCCATCCTATTAGGCAGACCATTTCTAGCCACAGGTAGGGCTTTGATTGATGTCCAGAAAGGTGAGCTCACCATGAGGGTTCATGATGAGGAGGTTAAGTTTAGTGTCTTTAAAGCCCTAAGGTATCCCTCTGACTCTGAATCTTGTGCAAGTATGGACATAGTAGATTCACTAATGGAAGAACAGCTTGAGCATGAACTACTGATTAAGCATGCCAATGATTATGTACAATTAGATGTAGCTGATTTAAATATTTCTGAAATAATGGATATACATATGGATAAACCTCAGCATGTTTGTATGACTAGTGACTTGACTGAAAGATCCATGAATCCATTGAAACCATCCATTGAGCATCCACCTATCTTAGAATTAAAACCACTGCCTGAACATCTTAAGTATGCATATCTAGGGAGTGATGATACTTTGCCTGTTATTATTTCGTCCAAATTGAGTGAAAAGCATGAAATTGAGTTGATATTATTGCTTAAACAACATAAAAAGGCTATTGCATGGACGATTGCTGACATTAGAGGTATTAGCCCTTCTTACTGCATGCATAAGATAATATTGGAAGAAGAACATACACCCCGAGTAGATCACCAACGTAGGTTGAACCCCTCCATGGAGGAGGTAGTTAAAAAAGAGATAATAAAGTGGTTAGACGCAGGTGTAATCTTCCCTATAGCTAGTAGTCAGTGGGTGAGTTCAATACAATGTGTACCTAAGAAGGGGGGGATGACTGTAGTAGTGAATGAGAGCAATAAACTGATTCCAACTAGAACTATTACAGGATGGAGAGTCTGTATGGACTATAGAAAATTGAATAAAGAAACAAAGAAAGATCACTTTCCTTTACCATTTATAGATCAGATGTTAGATAGGATAGCTGGTAGAGCTTATTACTGCTTTCTAGATGGTTATTCTGGATATAACCAAATCACCATAGACATTGTGGACCAGGAGAAAACAACCTTCACATGTCCCTTTGGAACATTTGCTTTTCGCAGAATGCCTTTTGGCTTATGCAATGCACCAGCAACATTCCAAAGGTGCATGTTGGCCATTTTCTCTGACTTAGATGAATCCATGATAGAGATATTTATGGATTACTTCTCAGTCTTTGGTGATTCTTTTACAAATTGTTTAGAGAACTTAGGACAAGTCCTAGCTAGGTGTGAGGAGACCAACCTAGTCCTTAATTGGGAGAAATGCCACTTTATGGTGGAAGAAGGGATAGTCCTAGGTCATAGAGTGTCTAGAGCAGGAGTAGAAGTCGATAGGGCCAAGATTGAAATAATAGAGAAGTTAGTGGAACCTCAGAATGTAAAGGCTATTAGAAGCTTCTTAGGACACGCAGGTTTCTATAGAAGGTTCATTAAGAACTTTTCAAAGATCTCTAAACCTTTGTGTGAGCTTCTAGAGCTGAATAAGCCATTTATCTTCTCAAAAGAATGTTTTTTAGCCTGGACAACCCTTAAGGAAGCATTAGTCAAAGCACCTATTATAGTAGGGCCAAATTGGGACCTCCCATTTGAGATGTTGTGTTATGCGAGTGACTATGCAGTAGGGGTTATGCTAGGACAAAAGATTGACAAACTAACACATCCTGTATACTATGCTAGTAAGACACTGAATGAGGCACAATGTAATTACACAACCACGGAGAAGGAAATACTAGCTGTAGTGTTTGCTTGTGAGAAGTTTAGGAATTACATTGTAGGCACTAGGACAATCGTGTACACTGATCACTCTGCACTAAAATACCTTATGAGGAAGGCTGATGCTAAGCCTAGGTTAATTAGATGGGTACTGTTGCTGCAAGAGTTTGATCTAGACATTAGAGATAAGAAAGGATGCGAAAATGTGGTTGCGGATCATCTTTCTAGATTGCAGCATGATTGCGATAAAATTGCGGAAACCGCAATTTCTGATGCCTTTATCGATGAACATGTCTTTGTGTTAACACATCGTGATAACGATGAGGAACCTTGGTTTGCTGATATTGCTAACTTCCTTGCCTCGCAGGTACTACCAACTTTCAAGGGAGGACAAGAAAAGAAGAGGTTCCTACATGAAGCTAGGAAGTTCATCTGGGACGATCCTACACTCTACAAGACATGTGCAGATGGTTTGCTGAGGAAGTGTGTGTCAGCTGCTGAAGCAAAGTCTGTGCTGCAGCACTGCCATACATCTCCCTATGGTGGACACTTTGGTGGCCAAAGAACAGCTGCAAAGGTGTTCCAGAATGGCTACTATTGGCCCACGATCTTCAAAGATGCCCACGACCATGCACACAGCTGCAATGAATGCCAGAGAACAGGTAACCTTAATCGGAAGGATGAGATGCCTCTCACTGACATCTTAGAGTTGGAGCTCTTTGATGTGTGGGGCATTGACTTCATGGGACCATTTCCCCCGTCAGCAGGTAACCTTTACATACTTGTAGCTGTAGACTATGTATCTAAATGGGTAGAAGCCATAGCATGTCCAACAAATGATGCCAAAACAGTCATTAAGTTCCTTAATAGACATATCTTTACTAGGTTTGGTACACCCCGTGCGATAATTAGTGATGAAGGGACACACTTTATTAATAAAGCTATGGAAAAAGTGTTGGCTAAGTACAATGTTAGACATAGAGTAGCCACCCCTTATCACCCCCATTCGAATGGACAAGCTGAAATATAAAATAGGGAGATTAAAAACATACTCGAAAAAGTGGTCAAACCCAATAGAAAAGATTGGTCGTTTAAGTTAGAGGATGCACTTTGGGCATATAGGACTGCATATAAGACACCCCTAGGTATGTCTCCTTATAGACTTGTGTATGGCAAAGCATGTCACTTACCATTCGAATGGGAAATCAAAGCATTTTGGGCCCTAAAAGAGCTAAATTATTGCGTGACCGATGCGGGAACATTGCGGTCTCTGCAATTACATGAGCTTGATGAGCTGAGACATATGTCCTATGAAAATGCTAAAATGTATAAGGAAAAAACTAAAATTTGGCATGACAGTAGACTTAGGATTAAGGACTTTAAGAAAGGCCAGCATGTCTTGTTATTTAACTCGAGGTTGAGATTATTTCCAGGCAAACTTAAGTCCAGATGGTCAGGTCCTTTTGTTATAACTAATGTGTTTGTTCATGGTGCAATTGAGATTAGGAACCTGCAGCACGGGCAACCGTTCATGGTCAATGGTGCACGTTTGAAGCATTACTACGAGGAAGGAGATGTGAAGACTCTCTCGGCCTTCCTCTTATCTGAAACTTGAAAATAAAACCGAGAGGGGACGAGTGATTACTTTGCTCGTCCATGCGAGGCTATGCCTTAGAGTTTTTTTTTTGTTGTTTTGAATTTCGTCGGTTATTATTTTTGTATGTTTAGGTGTGATTTTTATTACGAATTTGTTGTTAATTTTGTACGTTTTTATAGGGGATCAAAAGAGGAAATCAAGGAGATGAATCACGGTAAAGAATCGGGGAAGAAATCGGGCCGAATCAAAGATTAAGTTATGAGAATCTTGGCATTTTAATCAAGAAAATCTCCAACGGCCATTTAATTGCGGTGGATTTGCTGAAACCGCAACAGAAATAGCCGTTGGGATTCACTTGATTACAAATAGCCGTTAGAACAGTTGTGGCCCGTACGCTTCCTTCACTCGTTAAACTTCAAGAAAACTATCTTCTTCTTCCTCTGCAATTCCTCTTTTCAGATTTCTCCGATTCGACAATGGTGCTTACACGGGCTGAGAGATCTGCTTCCAAGAAGATGGCAACCGACGCAGAGGCAGCTGCGAGAGAGCCACTACTTGCCTTGGCAGATGCCGAAGCTGCGCGACCCGAACGACCTTCCAAGCTTCCTATCCGCAAGAAGAAGTGGAAGGTGGTGACAGAAATCCCTGCTGGTCCATCTGAACCAGCAGGTATGCCCAAGAAGAGAAAGTGGAAGATGGTTGTCGAAGACGCACCGATCAAGGAAAAGACTCCCACTGTGGAGAGTCAAGGGAGTGGCCGTCCATCCTACGAGACGGCCAGACAAAGCCCCGAGCCATCTCCATCTCTACAGAGCCCTGCGCTATCTCCACCTACACAAAGCCCTGAGGCATCGCCATCTTCGCAGACACAAGAGCCTGACTCCCCGAGTAAAGAACATCAAGAATCAGCGCCGGGCAAAGAAACGGCTGAAGAAGATGAGGTCTTCTCTCCTTTGAGGGAAGTCTGCCCCGATAGCCCAGCAAAGGGGGAAGACTCAATGGACGAGACATTGGGGGACTGCCTTCAGCAGATCACCACCAGGGCTCGGCTGAGGAAGAAAGCACCAAAGGTTGTCAAGGCCAAACAGCCAAAAGCTTCAAAGAAATCCAAGAAGAAGAAGGTCAGTAGTGAGCCTTCATTGAAGAGGCTGAAGGTCGAGGCTGCTGAGTCGGCCAAGGCACGGGATAAGGGGAAAGCCAAATTGTACCCCGAAGATGAACCTCAAGCTGTGAGGTATGTGTCTTCTGATGCAGAGTCAAGGGGCACTGAACTGAGAAAAAGAGACCTACTCCATGAGAAGGGGTTTCTTGACGCATTGGCAGACCTGCCGCAATTCTTGCGCGCAGGGATCACCAACCACGGCTGGGAAGAGTTGTGCAGACCGCCCATCCCTGCCTACTCCAGCATGGTGTACGACTTCTATGCAAATCTGACGCACCCCGAGGATGGTCTGTCCATGGTGAGGGGAATTGAGGTGGATTTTTCAGCCAAGGCTATTAATGAAGCCTATGGCCTCAAGGGGCAGAAGTATACCGACTACGCAAGGATCATCGACGCACCAACTGAGGCTGTCCTGGAAGAAGCATTGCGCATCATAGGACAACCTGAGGCGGCTTGGACGATCTCACGCAATGGGAAGCATACTCTGATGAGTGCTACCCTCACGGCCAAGGCAGCTGTCTGGTTCTCCTTCGTGCGCAGGCGTCTGTCCCCGGTAACCCACGAAACCACAATCAATCAGGGGCGATCGTTGCTGGTATATGCAATTATGAGGGGCCTCACTATAGATGTCGGGGAGGTCATTGCAGCCTCAATTACCGACTGCGCCAAGAAAGGTAAGGGCCCTCTTTTCTTCCCAAACACCATCACTAAGCTTTGTTTACGTGCAGGTGTACCAATCGAGAGGATGGAGAGGCAGCTGGCCTACACGGGTCATCTGGAGCTGCCTACAGGCCTGAGGATGCGCAGGAAGGGGAATATGGAATTTGAGCTAGACGGCCTGGTTGCAGCTCAATCTCTCTCTATGGCCTGCCTGATGGACCTTCAGAAGAAGATGGCGCAATGGGCCGAGTATGCTCAGGCGAGGGACAAAGACGTGGCTGATCAGTTGGGCTGCATCTTCCCTGCCTTCCCCACTGATCTACTGAAGCCATGGACGCCTCCAAGAGCACGGAGGGATGATGATGAGGATGTTTGAGTGCCAGTCAGAAGGGCACTCGAGGGAGTACTTCTGTTCCCTCTTAAAGATAAAAAAAAAAAAAGAAAAATCAAACTGCTTTTCGTTAAACTGTGTGAATTCTGTTATTTTGAATCAATATTTGATCAGTTTTTAGTTCTGTATTTTGGTTGTTTAGGATAGTTTAGGATAGATAGATGGTATCTGATTAAGTAGGTTGTTTTAGTTTTCCTTTTGGTATAGCTGTGATGAATGGAAATAGCATGCAAATGGGGCTGCTTACTGAGATATCTGCCCTGTATATTCATTGCGAAATTATTGCGGACTCCGCAATTTTTGTTAGTTATCGCATGCTTTTGACTGACTGATTAGCTAGGCTGGTTCTGTTTCAATTTTGTTCTTTTGCTGCTTTCTTGACTACCATATATGACCTATCTATAAGCATGCTGGATGAGTGTCTTAAAGCACCTTTGATAGTTTAAATTAGCTCTCTTAAGTTGCTCAGCATGCGTAGCTTTAAGTCCTTACCATACTGTTTTTACAAATTTCTGCTGCTAAGTTATTTGCTTTAAGAATGTTCTGTCTATGCCTAGGATTTTTAGATTCTCTTTGTTTTGCCCTAGACTAAATGCTTCTAGGACAAGTTTGGAGGTGTGCCACCTCAAACTCTCATTGGGGACAATGAGAAGTTTAAGTTTGGGGAAGGTCACCCTAGGCCTAGGAACATTCCTCTCCCCGTTTAGACATAAGCATTCTTCTTCCCCTTTGCAAAAAAAAAAAAAACAAAATGAAAAAAGAATAAAGAGGGGTGTCTCTCTTAAAGTTGCTGAGTAATCAGTACCATGTGTGTAACCCACAAGTGGCATTGCATCAAAAGGCAACCAAAGGAGAGGCCCCCAAAGAAAGAAAGAAAAAGGGAAAACTAGGGAAGAAGAATGTATGCCTAGGAGTTGCAGCTTTGTGGCTTAGGTGTCTTGAATAAAAGAACTTTGATCCTCAATTAGCTAAGCACAAAGTTGTAGCTTGTAGGTTTGTTTAGGGAGATGAATGTATATCCAATGTAGTGATGTCAGGGTTTAGGTTGTTCTCTGAATGTACTACTGTCACTGGTTTATACTAAGACTGGCATGACTCTAAGGAATCTTAGGTAGCTCAAAAGAAAAACATTAGAAGCATGTACTGAGTCGGGGGTAAAGCTAGGTAGAATTTGAAACCTTAGGGATAGTTGCACAATGAACTTAATGACCAAAGCAAATAGATCAGTTGTGGGGAGTTAATGAAACAATAGGGTCATAAGGCAAGAGAAGGCAAAAGAAGCAAAATGAGAAGTTAGTTTTAAGCTTAGAAGTGTGTCACAGGACAGCTTTGCTGTAGATAAGGAACTTAGGGGAGTCAGCAAGTGGTTAGAGAAGTGTAAACAGTAGCCTAGATAAAGTCCTTAGATTGCTCGAGGACGAGCAAAACCTTAAGTTTGGGGGTGTGTTACGTCTCCAAAAGTGACTATTTTAGGACTTATTTGTGATAGGAAGTTGTGCATTTGTAAGTATTTTTGGTAGGATTTAGCTTGAACTTGTGCTTATATATGAGAATTAGAAGAATGAAGTTAAATTAGGACTTATATGCAAAAGGAAAGAAAAAGAACCAAAAACGAAGTTAAAGGATTGAAAATTGTGCATTGCTGAAGCATTGCGGAAACATTGCTAAAACCGCAATGTTTTAAGTGAAATCCGTAAGTTGTCTAACCATTTTCTGTTTTGTTCCGATCTTTCAGGGATCCATTCTCTCTCCTGCAGCCACGTAGAAGTACGACGTTGAGAATGGATGGTTCTCCTTGGCCCAATCGTACCTGCAGAACACTATAAAAGGAGGTCAAGATGGAAGGTTGAAACACACTCGAACAGCGTAGACTTCTCAGTTCAACGCAACTTTTTCCACTCTTTTTCTCTCTTCCGTCTGTTGGCTTGAAAGGATCAGATGTTGGAATCGACAATCTGATAGGAAGGAGAGAAGATTTATCTTCTCTTCTGATTGGATTCATCCAAGCAAGGCTTTCTTTCTTTCCTTCAGTCGAGGCGTTTGCAACAAGAAGATCACGCTCGGATTTACTGCTTTCTGCCTTAGCTTTCTGTTTTCGTTGTTGTTTGTTGTCATTTCCCTTTCATTAGCTACTCTATTCCATTTCGTTGTTTTCTGTTTTACTTTGGCTATTCAAAGCTATCATTTGTTTAGTTCAAACGCTAGTTAATCAAAGCATAATTTCATTACTTCGCAAGTTCTTCATCTCGTATGCTCACTGCCTTTAGCTTCTGTTTTGTCTTTAATCTTCTACTTAGTATGTTGTCTCCATCTATTCTCCCCAATCCATCTGCATCCATGAGTAACTAAATCACATAAGGGCAGGCTAATGACAAGTCTATAGGGTAAAACACGTGAATCAAGCATGTAGGATAGCTCTCGAATGCATTGAATGTATGTAAGCTTCATCCCACGGGCAATTTCGATTGGCCATCCATTTTGTCCAAAGAACTCCTAACCTCTGGAAGGAGTAAGAGTTCCGAGTCGCACATTCATGCTAGCCTCTCAAGGTAGCCAGAAAACGACCTAGGAATAGGCGTTTTCCTAGTACAAATCATAACTTACTGTTTTAACAAGATGCTTAAGACCTTACTTGGACATGAGTAAACTGAAGAATCTAATGCATGAAATCGGAAGATACATGAGAATGAGTTAGTTTGATGCATGGTGAGTTGATCTACTGCTTGAGAATCGTAAGAAAAAACCTATAGAGGAGTTGTTAGTAGCCCTTGTTTCCACACTTTACACACATTTCGCTGTTAAGAACATTGCTAAATAATTGTTGTTTCTGCAATTCCTTTAATTGAAATTTTGCCTTAGTCAATTTTCTCTTTGTTTGTTATTCCCTTCTCTTTACATTCAAGTTTATTGTTTACTTGCACTTGTTTATGCTTCCATCCTTTACACATTCCTTAGTAATTAGGCACATCAAAACCAAATCTACCTCATTTAATCCACCCAATCTCACTTAACAAAACACTTCTCGCTAGTAACTAAGAATAAATCTTTGTGGGAAATCGAATGAAAAAATACTTATTACTTGCTACAAGATCATGTATGCTTGCATGTTCTGAGTGCTCTATCATTGCATATTTCTTTTAAACATTGAGCACGCAACAGCATCCTTAATTTCAGGACCAATATGGTCTTGAATAAGATTCAATATAATTTTACATCTCTTTTGAACGAGCTTCATATTTACAGGTCTCTGCATTCCTTGAAAGGAAAGGAGAAGGAAGCAAATGTTGCTACTTCTGTGAAATTCCAGAAGGGGTCTGGGTCAGGGAGTAAATCTGAACCTTTATCTGTGAGTAATAAGATTATTCACAAAAAGAAGAGGAGTACCAGGAAGGGAAAAAACCCTACTGTTGGCAAGGTCAAACCTTCTCACAGTGGAAAGTGTTTTCATTATGGTGAAGAAGGGCATTGGAAGCAAAACTGCCCCAAATACCTTGCGCAGAAGAAAGCTGAGAAGGAACGACAAGGAAACTAGTTCCTGATAGGAGCTGGCCGTGAGATGACTTGTGAAGACATCGTCACAGCTAAACCAGTGGGAGTTTGTAATAGTTGTTGTATAGACTTAATATCATCTGATGTATTTATTGTCTATATTTATAGTTTGAACTGAACACTTGTATATGTTATCTTTTGTTGTATATAAAGAACCGTTCTTTTCGCAAAAGATGTATACTGTGGTGTTTTTTTAAACTCGAAAACAACTAAAATGTTAAGACTTACAGTGTAATAAGAAAGCAGTTGTTATTCAAAAATG
The DNA here is from genome assembly GCA_028017165.1 of Herpetospermum pedunculosum. Classification (NCBI taxonomy): domain Eukaryota; kingdom Viridiplantae; phylum Streptophyta; class Magnoliopsida; order Cucurbitales; family Cucurbitaceae; genus Herpetospermum; species Herpetospermum pedunculosum. The sequence goes on from CM051527.1 coordinate 37,337,974, forward strand.
GTTGTTGATCAAACTTGAGCTTCTCAACCGTTGAGAAACCCTCAATACAGTGGGAAGGTTCTGAGACAACCCGGTCCGCTATATTGGCTTGTCTTAAACTCGATGTTGTCATATTCGATGATGACGTTGAAGATTCGTAGACAAGGCCAACTGGCTCAAAGCCATGAATCTATGAGTGGTTATGAGACCAAGCCTCTAAAGGTGAAAACCTTTTGGGCTTGACTATCTGGTAAAGGGACCGTCCCGAAGAGAAAGGGTTTATTGTATATACTCTCCTTCTCTTGTTACCAGACGTAAGTTAATAGATGACTCTTATCCATTCCTATGTTCTATTTTGATACAATAAGGAAAATGGATGGCAAGACTAGCTATCTTGATATGAGTATCTATTAGTCTCAATCAAAATAAATTCATAATTCGAGGACAAAGAGCAAATGATTTGCGAGCCTATTCTCGATTCATTTATGAATTGGAATAAGCATCTTTATCCTGAATTGTAAGGTTTGATATGGTGATCAAATCTTATGGTTTTGACCATCAGTTTGAACAAAAGTTTGATGAACCTTGTTTGACAAGGGTTTAATCAAAGTCGTAGCTTTTTTAATCTGTTTCCGTAATTGATGTCTTAATCATTGAGAATGATGTAGGATTCTTTTCTGACATTTAAGCATAAACATGCGACCCACTCCCAAATAGTTGATCTGGAGGTAGGCTTAGTTTGTTCTAAGGATTCAGGTTGATCTGAGTCGTAAGAACAAATCGCTAGTGTTGTCTCTAAAAATCTTTTATTAACAAGTTGCTGTCAATATTTGATGGTCTATGGAAATGGTTTCCAAAGACACCTCAAGTGTTGAGGAGATGAGACGCACCCAAGTGCATTTACATATTCGAGGTCAGATACATTTTTCGAGAAGTATGACCTGATATGTGCTATGCAGTGGGAGTTGTTAGTAGTGCAAGTCCAATTGATTTTGTTCATTGGATTATGGTTAAAGTTTGTCCCAATGCAAACGAGGAGTAGAATACAAGAGTTGTATAACAGATTCCTCGGTGGTAGCTAAAATCTGATTGCAGCTTGCGCGACAGCAATAGGTCTATAAGTTGAGCTCGTAGATAGTGCTATGAGGAGATGTGATGGCCAAATGGAAAGCCTCGTAGTACTTCATGCTGATTAGTTTACTAAGTCTCTCATGGCTAAAGTGTTTGAGAGATACCTAGAACAGTCTAGGGCTCTGAGTTGCTGGAGAGGACAGTAGGAGAAAACTTCATGATATATGATATATTAGTTTTCTCCACCTAACATGTACACCACCGACGTTTAAGTCAAAGTGGAAGTTTGTTGGGTTTTATGTCCTAAAACTCGTGGTTTGTAAACTGTTATGTTTGTAAATATTCTATTTAGAATAAAGAGTTATTAGTTTTATTCAGTAAAGGAGTGTCCTGCAATAAAGTGAAACGTGTTTAGGTTAACTTATACCAATGACCAACACCCTTGACTGAATATGAGTACTGGAGTCTCATGTATGACATGATTGTGGGTCAGGCTCAAGTAGTTAGTCAAAATAGTCTATAATATACGGATAAGGCTGGGTACCTTATCTTGGTAACACTATTGGATGCGGCTCACTTTGTATTGTACAAAACGACATGATCCGAATCGTTTCACATGGAGATGTGCGAGTGAGGGCGCCATGTGCAAAGAGTTTGCATAAGACTGAACTGCGAAATATGTCGCTCTCTCTTTACAACACCGTTTATTGATGAGACCGACATTTTCATTTTATGGCCTAGGTAACTCGATCTTAATCCTGAGCTCGCTATGAACTCCTTCTTTTTCGAAAGTATCCTTTGACTTTCACGGGTGAGAGTGGCCCATAAGCGCCGACTCAATAAGCCTACCATCTTGGGGATAAAGTCGAATAGGTAGCTGGGGACATAGTCCAGCAAGATTGGAGTTCACTCCTAACCCGCTCTTCAGGGTTAGTAGATAGGTTGTTCCCTTAATAGCTGACTTCGGGGCTTGAACAATTAGAGCTCACACTCTCATGAGATGAGAGAGTTAAATGATCTGTTGGTTGGACCACAAATCTATTGTTCATTAGAGGTGTCAGTGGTACTTAAGAAACAAGATGTAATGCAGGGGTTAAACGGTTTAAATGACCCAGCTGTGATTACGAACAACCTGTGAAGGGTCGACTTGCGTGTGACCGTTATATCAGAGGACATAATATATCTACAGTGAGGAGAGTGCAACCCTCGGACTATAGTGGAGTCTCCGGGGGTTAACGAATGTTGATTAGTTCGGTTAAAATAGTTTTAACCGGATAATCTCGTATCGTTGGAGCTCATGATCTGTAGGTCCTTTAGGTTCTCCTGGCAAGCTCGGGTAACGTCGTGCAAGAATATAAGAGAAAAGGAAGAAGAAAAAGAATTTGAATTGTTAAAATTTGGCTTGTGGAAGAATAATGGACATATTTAAATATGATTTAAATATGGGAATGGTCTAAAACATGAATATGATTCATGTGCAAAAAAGTCAGTTTTCGGAAAACTAGGTTTAGCCATTTTATTTAATTAATATTTGATATTGAATTAAATAATATTAATTAATTAAAAAGTTTAATTAATTAATATATATATAATGTATATATACACCAACCCTAACACATCAAGCCTCCCTAGATGAACTTTTCGGGGTGACAACAAGGTTTCAGACCAAATAAAATAATTTTAAGCCTACAGAACTGAGAATAAGAGGTCTATGTGCTTAGTGAATGCAGGAGAGTAATCGGAAATAAAAAATTAAAATAGGCTCAAACTATGCATACATTTTCATGGTTTATTCGAAATCCACAAATATGGAGTATTCACGAGTATATCACAGACTGTCCTCATCGGACAACATGCAATCAGATTCTAAAGCATCTCAAAATCAGAGTATTATACATGATAGACAAATACAAACAAGTCCAATAACAAACTCCACCCCCCACCTAAAAGAATGCATTGTCCCCAATTTTGCGGGGATCGGTGGATAGAGATGTGCATCCTCATCTTCACAATAGATCCGAAATGTTGGTTATCCCTCGCTTCCTCCTAAGAAAAACAAAACAACAAACTTCAAAAGCTGAAATGAACAAAAACAAGAAAACAACAACTACCAAAATTATAGTCCAAGCTCGGGTGCCTCCGAGAAGCGCAAATTTTTAAAGTCGATTGCTCGACTGTATTCTAAAACTCGAATCACCCATTGTCCATCAACTTGGGAGATGCACCATTCATCTTCCCATCTTTCTTGGACCTATTCAAAACAACAGAAAAACTTTTATTCTGCGCCTTACGCACAAAAACATCATCATACTCTGATAAACAACAATTAGAAATAGGATAATCATTCGTAATTAATTTCAGATTCTCATTCTCAGAATAGACACCATCAATCTTATCATCAAAATTCTACTCAGACAAGTCAAATTTTGCAGAAATGATTGAAAATTCATTCATTACTCCGTCAAATTCCACAGAGAAGGTTCCCTTCTCAACATCGATTTTGACCTTAGAGGTCTTCATAAAAGGATGCCCTAACAATATGGAAGAAGGAATATCGGATGCCTTCTCATTCATAGGCAGCACATAGAAATCGATAGGAAAAAATAAATCATTTACTTGCACCAAAACGTCTTCAACTATTCCCAAGGGATGCATGCGAGATCTATCGGCCAGTTGCACAACAATGCTGGTCTAACGCAAAACATTCAACTTAAGCTCCTTAAACATGGTATATGACATAACGTTAATTGAAGCACCTAAGTCTAGCATTGCATGATTAATCGATGTATCTCCTATAGCACAAGGCAATGTAAACATACCTGGATCTCCGCGCTTCTTAGGTATAAAGTACCTGGAAATAAGGCTGAGACATTCTCGTTCTTCGTTTCCCCATCACTAACTTTCTGCTTCTTCTTGCAGCTGCACCAATTCTTGAAGAATTTTGCATATTTTGGAATTTGTTTGATTGCCTCTAATAAAGGAATGTTGATCTCCACCTTTCTAAATGTGTCCAGGATTTCCTCGTCTCGATTTCTGTTACGTCACCAAAAGTGACTATTTTAGGACTTATTTGCTATAGAAAGATGTACACCGTTAAGCGTTTTTGGTAGAATTTAGCTTAAACTTGGACTTATATATGAAAATTAGTAGAATGAAGCTAAATGAGGACGTAGGTGTAAAAGGAAAGAAAAAGAAACAAAAACAAAGCTAAAGACTTGAGATTTGCACATTGCTGAAGCATTGCGAAAACATTGCGGTTTCAGCAATGTTTTAAGTGAAATCTGTTAAGTTGTCTAACCAATTTCTATTTTGTTACGATCTTTCAGCGATCCATTCCTTCTCCTGCTGCCACGTGGAAGGTCGACGTTCAGAATGGATGGTCCTCCTTGGCTGAAGACTACCTGCAAAACCCTATAAAAGGAGGTCAAGATGGAAGGACAAAGACACACTCGAACGGCGTAGACTCCCATTTCAACGCATTCTCTCATTTGTTCTGTCTTCCGGTTGTTGGTACGAGAGGTTCAGCTGGTGGAATCGATAGTCTGAGAGGAAGAAGAGATGATCTTTCTTCTCTTCTGAGTAGATTCATCCACAATTAAGCTTACCTTCGGCTGTCATCCGAGGCGTTGCGACGAGGAGTTCACACGCATACAGCTTTCTACTGCTTTCCTTTGCTTTTTGTTTCCCTTTTTATTGCTGTCTGTTGTAACTCGTTTGTGGTTGCTACTCTGATTCATTTCGTCTCTTTCTGTTTAAGTTTTCATTAGCTTAAGTTGTTGCTTTGTTCAGTTTGAACCTTGGTAAATCAAAGAGTTAATTTGGCTACCTCACAATTGTTTTACTGTTGTTCTTCTCCTATTCTGCCATTTACATTCTGTTAAGCATGACTTCACCATCTATTCTTTCAATTCCCTCTTCATCCATGAGTAACTAAACCACATAAGGGTATGCTAATGGCAAGTCTATAGGTAGAAATATGTGAGTCAAGCATGTAGGTTAGCTTCAATTGCATTGAATGTATGTAAGCTTCATCCCACGGGCAATTTCGATTGGCCATCCATTTTGTCTAAAGAACTCCTAACCTCTGGAAGGAGTAAGAGTTCAGAGTCGTACATTCATGCTAGCCTTTCATGGTAGCAAGAAAACGACCTAGGAAAAGGCGTTTTCCTAGTTCAAACCATTAACTTGCTTTTATAAATAGATGCTTAAGGCCTTACTTGGACATGAGTAAACTAAAGGATCTAATGCATGAAATCTAAAGATAGATGAGAATAAGTTAGTTTGATGCATGATGAGTTGATCTACTGCTTGAGAATCGTATGAAAAAGCCTATAGAGGAGTCGTTAGTAGCCCTTATTTCCCTACTTTACCCCTAATTCGCTGTTAGTAACATTGCTAGAAAATTGTTGTTTCCGCAATTTTCTTAGTTCAAATTTTTGCCTTAACCATTTCCTTCTTAGTTTGCTGTTTTGTAATTCTCTTCCCTCTACATTCGAGTTTAATTATTTACTTGCACTCATTTAAGCTTTCATATCTCGCACGTTCCTTAATAGTTAGGCACTTTAAACTCAAATCTACCCCATTTAAACCACCCATTCTCAATTAACATCTCACTTCGTTAGTAACTAAGAATAAATCTCTGTGGGAAATCGAATGAAAAAATACTTATTACTTGCTACAGGACCATGTATGCTTGAATGTTCTGAGTGCTCTACCATTGCATCTTTATTTTAAACATTGAGCACGCAACAAGTTTTTGGCGCCGCTGCCGGGGATTTTGTTTAGTAAAAACGAAGTTTGTTAAGTTAGAAACACAAATCTTACTACCTATTGGAGCTGATCTATTCTCATTTCTTTTGCAGGTACCATTGGGTTAGTTTATGAATGAGCATTCAAGTAGCGATCTAGAGTTCAATCCTGAGCCTGAAAGGTTACTTAGGGCCAGAAACAAAGCTAAGAAACGCCTCTTCAAACAACCCCGTATACCTCGAAACATTGCTGACTCTGCGGAGTCTTCGCAATTCTATCAAGTAAAAATGGATAGACCAATCCCAAATCCAGCACCTACCATTCGCAACCCCATCAAAATAGCGAATGACAAAGATAGTGCCATCCTTTCCTACTTAGTTCCCATGCCTGGGGAGCTAAACCCAAGCATCATACGCCTTGAGATTACTACCAACTCATTCGAGTTAAAGCGAGTAATGTTCCAAATGTTGTCCACTGTGGGACAATTCTTTGGAGTGGAAAATGAGGACCCCCACAACCATCTAAGAAACTTCCTAGGAGTTAGTGATACCTTCCTTATCCCTGGAGTTTCCCAAGAAGCTTTGAGGCTTTACCTCTTCCCTTACTCATTAAGAGATAAATCAAAACGTGGTTAAATTCCTTACCCTCCGGATCAATTGTGAATTGGACAGATCTGGCTGAGAAATTCCTAGTCAAATACTTCCCACCTGATAGGAATTATATTCCAACTTTCGTGATGACATAATTAAGTTCAAACAAGCCGAAAACGAGTCTCTTCACGAAGCTTGGACAAGGTTCAAGGACCTTTTGCTTAAATGTCCACACCATGGCATTCCATGGTGTATTCAAATAGAAGTATTCTTTAAAGGATGCAACCCCAGCACAAGGCAAGTGCTAAACTCTCCAGCTGGTGGTTCCATGCTTTCAAAGAGTTACAATGAAGCCTATGAGATTCTGGAGAAAATCTCAACTTCCCACTGTAGATGGTCAGATGATCCCGTAGAGCCTAGGAGAGCTCAAGACAAGGATGCACTCAGTGCAATGAGTAGCCAAATAAACGCCCTGACCAATCTAGTCAAACAAATGGCTCAAACCAATCTCCAGTCTAGTGTCAACACCGCAGCAGCCGTTTCAATAGGGGCACCAACTAGTCAAGGTGAGACACTAATCTGTGGATTCTGTGGAGAAGGTGTTGGGTTTTATGTCCTAAAACTCGTGGTTTGTAAACGATAAACATATTTTATTACTAATAAAGTGTTATTGAGGTTTATTCAATAAAGTTATTATTGAATATGTGAATTGCTTATTTCATTTTAGAAAACCCTAAATCCAATAAACTAAGATCCATGGCTATAACATGAGTACTTGAACTTTATGTGGAGACATAAAAGTGGATCAAGTTCGAGTAAATAGCCAAAACGGTCTATAGTATACGGATAAGGCTGGATACCTTATCCTGGGGACACTATTGGATGCGGCCCATTTTGTATTTAGTACAAACGATGTGATTCTGAATCGTTCATGTGGAGACATGTGAATGGGGGCGTCCTATGCAAAGAGTTTGCATTAGACCAGACCGCGAAATAAGTCACTCTTGCTTTATAACGCTGTTTACTGTTTTAAAGACTGACTATTTCAAAACGATGACCTAGGTAACTTGACCTTAATCCTGAGCTAACTATGAACTCCTGTTTATTCGGGATTATCCTTAGATCTGCATGGGTGAGAGTGGCTCAACAGCGCCGACTCAATAAGCCTCCCATTTCAGGGGTAAGACCGAATAGATAGCTGGGGACATAGGGTGCAAGATGGAATTCACTCTTACCCGTCTCTAGGGATAGTAGATAGGTTGTTCCCTTAAGTGCTGACTCCAGGTCTTGAACAAGGGGCCCCACCTTCTCATTGGCCCGAGAGGGACTCGGTATAGTGATTAGATCACATACCAATCTGTTTAGTGATTGGATCACAAACCAATTGTTCATTAGAGGATCAGTGGGACTTAAGGAGCAAGATGTAATTACTGGGGTAAAACAGATATTTGACCCGACCGTAAATTACGAACAACCTGTGAAGGGTCAACTTACTAATCATGGTTATATCGAGTGGACATAAATATATCTATAGTGAGGAGAGTGCAACTACTAGGCTATAGTGGAATGTCCTGGTAGTTAACGAATGTTGATTAACTAGGTTAAAGAGTTTAATCAGTTAATCTCGGATCGTTGGAGCTCATGATCTGTAGGTCCATGAGGTCCCCTTGCTAGCTCATATCGGACTAAACCTTAGAACAGTGTGACGAGTGAATTCGAAGTGTTCGAATTCAAATTAGGGAATTAACGTTAAATATATGTGATATATTTAACGACATAACGTTCAATTGCGAATTGAACAATAGAGAGAGATGGTGATATTTAAATAAGATTTAAATATCGAAAATATGAATATGGATTCATAATCATGTATATCGGGAATGATCGAGATTAGTGTTGGATTTATTGGATATTAAATTTGAATTAATTAAATTGTTTATTAATTATTTAATATTAATTTAATTTGATTTAAAATTAATTATTTGAATTAATTTTTAAATTGAATTAATTTGATCAAAGTTAGTCAAAAGTCAAATTTAAGACAATTGACTACAACTTTGAAAGTCAAAAGTCAAATGTTGACTTCACTAAACCTTGAAAGTCAAGAGTCATTTTGATGACTAAAGTTAGTTGAAAAATCCAATTCTTAAGTTAGTGGAAAAATCCAATTCTTGAGTTAGTGGGAAAAACCATTTGTTGGTGGTTTTATGAGTCAAACTTTTTTGCTAAGTGTTCATCCCACATCAAGCCACTAATCCCACTAAATTGAGTGGATTCTACATGGCATCCTTTTGTTAACTCAATTTTGCATGTTTTTGCATGTAGTCTTCTATATATACAAAGGGTTAATTAGATTGACTTCTTCTTGAAATTTTGATGAACTTTGAGAAATTGTAAAGACAATTTCTCTACCATTCTCTCCAATTCCATCTACAATTCTCTTTTAAATTAGTCACTCAAAGGATCCCACAATCTCGTTCTAAGGCCGGAGAATAGTCGGGAAGACTCTCGTGGTGGTTCGTGACCGTTACGTTCGAAGATCGAGTTTGGAATCAAGAAGAATTTGAACTTCAAAGGTAACTTCTAAATTATTGTCTTTGATTTTCAAATAACATGCTTTTTCCTTTAAAATTAACAAAATAAGAGTACTTAGATCCAACGATGCTTCCGCTATGCATGCCGAAACTCTTACAAATGGTATCAGAGCATGATTTAAGTACTCTTTTTTGGTTAATTTAGAGTTGGTGGGTAGTAATTCATGTGATGAATGTATGTGTGCTAAAATGGAAATTTTTGGTTTTTGACATCCATTTCTCTTCCAATTTGTAATAATTATTGTAATTGCCTTGTGATGGGCTTTAATGTGTTACAAAGAGTATGTATTTTTCTAGAGGTGATTTCATATAAGTTGTTATATTTTTGCATGGAATGGTTTTATATAATTGTTATATAAAAGCATGTTAGATGTATGTTATAAGGTTTGTTTTTTTTATAAGTGTTATAAAATGAATTAGACATTAAAACTTATAACAAAGATAAATGCATGCTCATTTTGGGTTAACTACCAATCAATCTCCTGTTTTAATAGTTAAAATAGGTCGATATCTTGTAAAACTTCGGTTACAAGAAAAACTCACCCGGTAAGATGCTGTCTCAGCCTGGGGGTATTTAAGTTGACGGTTTACGGAACACCTCCTACCTGGGCATCGAACTGGCGTTTGAGTTTAGCTAACCCGGTTTTATGAGCATGCGTGAGTGATGTGAGGTTTTAAAAGGTTTATCACCTAGACATCATAGGTTAACATCCAGTATAAACGTTATACTCGGAAAGATTACCTAGACTTAGGATATGTTTTAGTTAGCCAAAATATATGCCTAAGTAAAATCATACCTAACCGTCTAGAACACTTCAGTGGGAGGAAAAATGTTTTCAGCTCCTACGTCCCTTAGAGTTCACACCGTGAGATTCATGCTCGGCTTCGAGTCTCCCTGGGAGCGACCTCCAGTAGGAAAGTATTTGCATGAGTCAATAACAAGGTGAATAGGGGAAGTCGTTCATAGTAAGTGGGCGAAGGTTGTGTGTCAACACATCCTACGGTCTCCTCCATTAGGTTGCACCGTGAGATTCCCATGATGCACCTGCGAGTCTGCCCTGGGAGCGACCACCCCTTAGGAGGGTTGTATCATGGGATTCGGAACACCGCGAACTCCAGAAATGGATAGGGTCTCATAGGTCCGTTTTCAGCATTGTCTTTCCAACTTCAGGAGCTTGTTGATTCCGATCTCTGAGGTCTGAAAATGGAGGGTCACACTTACAAGAATTACTAAGTGTTAGTAACTTCTTGACCAAAGTAAACGATAGCTAAAAGATCTATTGGAATATGAGTTATTCTGGTAAAAGTGATTAGCTGAGATTGTCTCAATTCAAAGGAGGAGTGATAGACTGCCCCTAGGTGGATGTTGCTCTAATCCTTTGTAGTATCGTTGCAATAAAGAATAAATGATGGGTACATTATTACTTTTGCTAAAACTTAATTGGATAATATAGAAGGGTAATAGCAATTTCACTAAATACGATATGTTTATATTTTTCAGCATGTCCAACTCAATAGTACAGTTACTAGCTTCTGAGAAACTTAACGGGGATAATTACGCAACGTGGAAATCAAATTTAAACACAATACTGGTAATTGATGATCTAAGGTTCGTTTTAACTGAGGAGTGTCCTCAAAACCCCGGCACAAATGCAAACCGAAATGTTCGGGATGCATATGACAGATGGACAAGGGCAAATGATAAAGCCCGCGTCTACATTCTGGCCAGCATATCTGATGTATTGGCTAAGAAACACCATGGTATGGGTGCTGCCAAAGAGATTATGGAATCTCTGAAGGGGATGTTTGGACAACCGTCCTTCTCCCTTAGGCATGATGCCATCAAGTACGTTTATAACTGTCGCATGAAAGAAGGGACCTCTGTTAGAGAACATGTCCTGGACATGATGGTCCATTTCAATGTGGCAGAAGTAAATGGAGCTGTCATAGATGAGAAGAGTCAGGTCAGTTTTATTCTAGAGTCTCTTCCGAAGAGCTTCCTACAGTTCCGCACAAATGCGATGATGAACAAAATTGAATATAACTTGACTACTCTTCTGAATGAGCTTCAGACTTATCAGTCCCTCCTGAAAACTAAGGGACATAAAGTGGAGGCAAATGTTGCTACCACTAAAAAGTTCTATAGAGGATCGTCCTCTAGGACGAAGTCTGGCCCTTCTTCTTCTAAAAATAAGAGTATTTCGATGAAAAAGAAAGGGAAGGGGAAAAGTAAAACTCCTAATGACCACAAAAGCAAGGCTCAAGTTGCAGATAAAGGAAAATGTTTCCACTGCAACGAGAATTGGCATTGGAAAAGAAACTGCCCAAAGTACCTTGCAGAGAAGAAAGCTGAAAAGGCAAAACAAGGTAAATATGATTTACTAGTTGTTAAATATGATTTACTAGTTGTTGAAACATGTTTAGTGGAGAGTGATGACTCTTCCTGGATACTGGATTCAGGGGCCACTAATCATATTTGTTCTTCTTTTCAGGAAACTAGTTCCTGGAGAACGCTTGCGGAAGGCGAGATAACTCTCAGGGTTGGAACAGGAGAGGTTGTCTCAGCAAAATTAGTGGAAGATTTGAAGTTGTTTTTTGGAGATAGATTCATTATATTAGATAATGTGTATCTTGTTCCTGGAATGAAAAGGAATCTTGTATCTATCTCTTGTTTGTTAGAATAATTGTATAAAGTATCTTTTGAAATTAATGAAGTGTTCATTACCAAAAGAGGTATTCCTATTTGTTCTGCAAAACTAGAAAACAACTTATATAAGTTAAAACCGACCAGAGCGAAAGCTATTTTAAATATCGAGATGTTTAAAACGGCTGAGACGCGAAACAAAAGGCAAAAAGTTTCTTCAAGTACATATCTTTGGCACTTAAGACTTGGCCACATTAATCTCAATAGGATTGAGAGATTGGTTAAGAATGGTCATCTAAGCCAGTTAGAAGACAACTCTTTACCCGCATGTGAGTCTTGTCTTGAGGGGAAAATGACGAAAAGATCTTTTACTGGAAAAGGTCTTAGAGCCAAAGAATCCTTAGAACTCGTGCATTCGGACCTCTGTGGACCAATGAATGTCAAAGCACGAGGAGAATATGAATATTTCATCAGTTTCATAGATGATTATTCAAGGTACGGTTATGTTTACCTAATACATCATAAGTCTGATGCTCTTGAAAAGTTCAAGGAGTATAAGGCAGGAGTTGAGAACTTAATAGGTAAAACAATTAAGACACTTCGATCAGATCGAGGTTGAGAGTACATGGACCTAAGATTCCAGGACTATTTGATAGAACATGGAATCCAGTCACAACTCTCTGCACCTAGTACGGCACAGCAAAACGGTGTATCGGAGAGAAGAAACAGAACCTTGTTAGACATGGTTCGATCGATGATGAGCTATGCTCATTTGCCTGATTCGTTTTGGGGATATGCAGTAGAGACTGCTGCCTACATTTTGAACAATGTTCCCTCTAAAAGTGTTACTGGAACACCTTATGAGTTATGGAGAGGGCGTAAAACTAGTTTACGTCACTTCAGGATCTGGGGATGCCCGACACATGTGTTGGTGCAAAACCCTAAGAAATTGGAACGTCGTTCAAAAGTATGTTTATTCATAGGCTACCCAAAAGAATCGAAAGCTGGATACTTCTTTGATCCAGAAGAAAATAAAGTATTTGTATCGACAAATGCTACTTTTCTCGAAGAAGATCACATGAGAGATCATCAACCTCGCAGTAAACTAGTATTGCGTGAAATTTCTAAAGAAGCTACAGTTAGATCAACAAGAGTTGTTGATGAGATTGGTCCCTCAACAAGAGTTGTTGATGGAGCTAATACTTCTGATTACTCACATCCATCTCATGAGTTGAGAGTGCCTCGACGTAGTGGGAGGGTTGTGCAACAACCTGACCGTTACATGGGTTTAGTAGAAACTCAAATCATCATACCAGATGATGTAATAGAGGATCCATTGACCTATAAACAGGCAATGAATGATGTTGACAAAGATCAGTGGATCAAAGCCATGGACCTCGAAATGGAGTCGATGTACTTCAATTCGGTCTGGGAACTTGTAGATCAACCAGATGGGGTAAAACCTATTGGTTGTAAATAGATCTACAAAAGGAAACGAGACCAAGCTGGTAAGGTACAGACCTTTAAAGCTCGATTAGTGACAAAGGGTTATACCCAGAGAGAGGGGGTAGACTATGATGAAACCTTCTCTCCTGTTGTCATGTTAAAATCAATTAGAATAGTCTTGTCCATTGCCACATATTATGACTATGAGATTTGGCAAATGGATGTCAACACAGCCTTTCCGAATGGCAATCTTGAAGAGAGTATCTATATGTCTCAACCAGAGGGGTTTATAATACAACATCAAGAACAAAAAGTTTGTAAGCTTAAACGATCCATTTATGGGTTGAAACAAGCATCTAGATGCTGGAATATAAGGTTTGATACTGCGATCAAATCTTATGGTTTTGAACAAAACATTGATGAACCTTGTGTTTACAAGAAGATTGTCAAAACTTTTGTAGCATTCCTCGTGTTATATGTCGATGATATCTTACTCATTGGGAATGATGTAAGATGCCTGACTGACGTGAAGAAATGGCTAGCAACTCAATTCCAAATGAAAGATTTGGGAGAAGCTCAATATATTCTTGGGATCCAAATAGTTCGGAACCGCAAGAATAGAACATTAGCCATGTCTCAAGCATCCTATATTGACAAGATGTTGTCAAGATATAAGATGCAGAATTCCAAGAGGGGTTTGCTACCCTTCAGGCATGGAATTCACTTGTCGAAGGAACAATGTCCTAAGACACCTCAAGAAGTTGAGGATATGAGACGCATTCCCTATGCATCGGCAGTTCGAAGTCTGATGTATGCTATGTTGTGTACACGACCCGACATATGCTATGCAGTAGGTGTTGTCAGCAGGTTTCAGTCCAATCCTGGACTTATACATTGGACAACCGTTAAGAATATCCTCAAGTATCTTAGGAGAACGAGGGATTACATGCTCGTGTATAAAGGTAAGGATCTGATTCTTACAGGATACACTGATTCTGATTTCCAGTCGGATAGAGATTCGAGAAAATCAACATCGGGATCAGTGTTCACTCTGAATGGAGGAGCTGTAGTATGGCGGAGTATCAAGCAAAGTTGTGTTGCTGACTCCACTATGGAAGCAGAATACGTAGCTGCCTGTGAAGCAGCAAAAGAAGTTGTGTGGCTTAGAAAGTTTTTGAACGATTTGGAAGTTGTTCCAAATATGCATCTGCCTATCACTCTCTTTTGTGATAACAGTGGAGCAGTTGCAAATTCAAAAGAGCCAAGGAGCCATAAACGCGGGAAACATATTGAGCGAAAATATCATCTCATTCGAGAGATCGTCCAACGAGGAGACGTTATTGTGAAACAAATAGCCTCTGAGGACAACATTGCTGATCCATTTACAAAGGCTCTCACGGCTAAAGTGTTTGAGGGTCACCTAGTGAGACTAGGACTACAGGATGTATAATCTAGGGCAAGTGGGAGAAAACTATGGGTATGTGATGCCCTAGTTTATTGTATTTATTTCTCATTTTGAAAAACTCAACATTATGTATATTTATGGATATATATTTGTTACCACTGGAGTTTTAGTCCAAGTGGGAGTTTGTTGGGTTTTATGTCCTAAAACTCTTGGTTTGTAAACGATAAACATATTTTATTACTAATAAAGTGTTATTGAGGTTTATTCAATAAAGTTATTATTGAATATGTGAATTGCTTATTTCATTTTAGAAAACCCTAAATCCAATAAACTAAGATCCATGGCTATAACATGAGTACTTGAACTTTATGTGGAGACATAAAAGTGGATCAAGTTCGAGTAAATAGTCAAAACGGTCTATAGTATACGGATAAGGCTGGATACCTTATCCTGGGGACACTATTGGATGCGGCCCATTTTGTATTTAGTACAAACGATGTGATTCTGAATCGTTCATGTGGAGACATGTGAATGGGGGCGTCCTATGCAAAGAGTTTGCATTAGACCAGACCGGGAAATAAGTCACTCTTGCTTTATAACGCTGTTTACTGTTTTAAAGACTGACTATTTCAAAACGATGACCTAGGTAACTTGACCTTAATCCTGAGCTAACTATGAACTCCTGTTTATTCGGGATTATCCTTAGATCTACATGGGTGAGAGTGGCTCAACAACGCCGACTCAATAAGCCTCCCATTTCAGGGGTAAGACCGAATAGATAGCTGGGGACATAGGGTGCAAGATGGAATTCACTCCTACCCGTCTCTAGGGATAGTAGATAGGTTGTTCCCTTAAGTGCTGACTCCAGGTCTTGAACAAGGGGCCCCACCTTCTCATTGGCCCGAGAGGGACTCGGTATAGTGATTAGATCACATACCAATCTGTTTAGTGATTGGATCACAAACCAATTGTTCATTAGAGGATCAGTGGGACTTAAGGAGCAATATGTAATTACTGGGGTAAAACAGATATTTGACCCGACCGTAAATTACGAACAACCTGTGAAGGGTCAACTTACTAATCATGGTTATATCGAGTGGACATAAATATATCTATAGTGAGGAGAGTGCAACTACTAGGCTATAGTTGAATGTCCTGGTAGTTAACGAATGTTCATTAACTGGGTTAAAGAGTTTAATCAGTTAATCTCGAATCGTTGGAGCTCATGATCTGTAGGTCCATGAGGTCCCCCTGCTAGCTCATATCGGACTAAACCTTAGAACAGTGTGACGAGTGAATTCGAAGTTTTCGAATTCGAATTAGGGAATTAACGTTAAATATATGTGATATATTTAACGACATAACGTTCAATTGCGAATTGAACAATAGAGAGAGATGGTGATATTTAAATAAGATTTAAATATCGAAAATATGAATATGGATTCATAATCATGTATATCGGGAATGATCGAGATTAGTGTTGGATTTATTGGATATTAAATTTGAATTAATTAAATTGTTTAATTAATTATTTAATATTAATTTAATTTGATTTAAAATTAATTATTTGAATTAATTTTTAAATTGAATTAATTTGATCAAAGTTAGTCAAAAGTCAAATTTAAGACAATTGACTACAACTTTGAAAGTCAAAAGTCAAATGTTGACTCCACTAAACCTTGAAAGTCAAGAGTCATTTTGATAACTAAAGTTAGTGGAAAAATTCAATTCTTAAGTTAGTGGAAAAATCCAATTCTTGAGTTAGTGGGGAAAACCATTTGTTGGTGGTTTTATGAGTCAAACTTTTTTGCTAAGTGTTCATCCCACATCAAGCCACTAATCCCACTAAATTGAGTGGATTCTACATGGCATCCTTTTGTTAACTCAATTTTGCATGTTTTTGCATGTAGTCTTCTATATATACAAAGGGTTAATTAGATTGACTTCTTCTTGAAATTTTGATGAACTTTGAGAAATTGTAAAGACAATTTCTCTACCATTCTCTCCAATTCCATCTTCAATTCTCTTTTAAATTAGTCACTCAAAGGATCCCACAATCTCGTTCTAAGGCCGGATAATAGTCGGGAAGACTCTCGTGGTGGTTCGTGACCGTTACGTTCGAAGATCGAGTTTGGAATCAAGAAGAATTTGAACTTCAAAGGTAACTTCTAAATTATTGTCTTTGATTTTCAAATAACATGCTTTTTCCTTTTAAATTAACAAAATAAGAGTACTTAGATCCAACGATGCTTCCGCTATGCATGTCGAAACTCTTACAGAAGGGCACCTATATGAATACTGCCCTGGGAATCCAGCCTCAGTCTGCTATGTTGGAAGCCAACAGCAGCCTAGGAACAACCTCTACTCTAACACTTACAATCCTGGTTGGAGGAACCACCCAAATCTTTCTTGTGGTGGGCAACAGAACACTAACCAAGCTCAAAACCAACCAAGACCGAGTTGAACACCTGGTTTCACTCCACAAAATAACCAATCCATGTACCAAAAACCATATAACCAACCAATAGGGTCATCAGTAGAAAATCTGCTTAAGGAGTACATTGCAAAGAATGATGCTACCCTACAAAGTCAGCAAGCTACCCTTAGGAGCCTAGAGAACCAAATAGGGCAATTAGCCAATGAACTCAAGAATAGGCCCCAAGATAGGTTGCCTGCTGACACTGAAGTGCCTAGAAGGGATGGAAAAGAGCAAGTTCAAGCAATTGAACTTCGCAGTGGAAGACCATTGGTGAGCAACACTAGAGAAACACCAAAGCGAGTAGAGAATGAAGAGTCTAGTGCTCCACTGGATTCTCTGCCGAACCATGATCAACCACCACCAAGCACATCAAGGGTGAGGCTGGAACCTATCATAGAGGAACCAGAAGAAATTCCAAGGCCTCCACCTGTCCTTAGGCGACCTGAAGTGCCTACATATGTGCCACCACCTCCATTTCCTAGAAGGCTAAAGAAAAAACAAGAACAGGAAGTGCACTTTAATAAATTTTTAGAAATTTTGAAGCAAGTGCATGTGAATATTCCATTTGTAGAGGTTTTGCAATCCATGCCTTCTTATGTTAAATTTTTGAAGGATACTATTACTAACAAAAAGATCATTGGTGAATTTGAAACAGTGAATCTTACTGAGGAGTGCAGTGCTATACTCCAGAACAAACTTCCAAAGAAGGAGAAGGATCCTGGTTCCTTCACCTTACCAGTCGAGTTTGGAGGCAAGCATGTGGGCAGAGCTCTTTGTGACCTGGGAGCCAGCATAAATCTCATGCCTTTATCACTATTCCGTCAGCTTGGAATAGGGGAAGCACGTCCTACTACTGTCACCTTGCAGCTTGCAGATAGATCCATAGCCTACCTTGAGGGTAAGATAGAGGATATCCTTGTCAAGGTTGACAAGTTCATTTTTCTTGCAGACTTCATCATTCTGGATTATGAAGCAGACAAGGAGGTCCCCATCCTATTAGGCAGACCATTTCTAGCCACAGGTAGGGCCTTAATTGATGTCCAGAAATGTGAGCTCACCATGAGGGTTCATGATGAGGAGGTTAAGTTTAGTGTCTTTAAAGCTCTGAGGTATCCTTCTGATTCTGAATCTTGTGCTAGTATGGATGTAGGAGATTCACTGATGGAGGAACAACTTGAGCATGAACTAATGATTAAGCATGCTCCTGACTATGTATAGATAGATACGACTAACTTACATATTTCTGAAATAATGGATATACTTGTGGACAAACTTCAGCATGTGTGCATGACTAACGACTTGTCTGAAAGATCCATGAATCCATTGAAACCATCCATTGAGCATCCACCTCTCTTAGAATTAAAACCATTGCCTGATCATCTTAAGTATGCATATCTAGGAGAGCATGATACTTTGCATGTGATCATTTCGTCCAAATTGAGTGAAAAACATGAAATTGCGCTAATATTGCTGCTTAAGCAACATAAAAAAGCTATTGCATGGACGATTGCTGACATTAGAGGTATTAGTCCTTCTTATTGCATGCATAAGATATTATTGGAAGAGGAACATACACCGAGAGTAGATCACCAACGTAGGTTGAACCCCTCCATGAAGGAGGTAGTTAAAAAAGAAATAATCAAATGGTTAGATGTAGGTGTAATCTCCCTACGGTGGGCATTTTGGTGGCCAAAGAACAGCTGCAAAGGTGTTCCAGAGTGGCTACTATTGGCCCACGATCTTCAAAGATGCCCACGACTATGCACACAGCTGCGATGAATGTCAAAGAACAGGTAACCTTAGTCGAAAGGATGAGATGCCTCTCACCTACATCTTGGAGTTGGAGCTCTTTGATGTGTGGGGCATCGATTTCATGGGACCATTCCCCCCATCTGCATGTAATATTTATATACTTGTAGCTGTAGACTATGTATCTAAATGGGTAGAAGCCATAGCATGTCCATCGAATGATGCCAAAACAGTAATTAAGTTCCTTAATAGGCATATCTTTTCAAGGTTTGGTACACCCCGTGCTATAATTAGTGATGAAGGGACGCACTTTATTAATAAAGCTATGGAAAAAGTGTTAGCTAAGTACAATGTTAGACATAGAGTAGCAACCCCTTATCACCCACACTCAAATGGACAAGCTGAAATATCCAATAGGGAGATTAAAAACATACTCGAAAAAGTGGTTAAACCTAATAGAAAAGATTGGTCTTTTAAGTTAGATGATGTACTTTGGGCATATAGGACTGCATATAAAACACCCCTAGCTATGTCTCCTTATAGGCTTGTATACGGGAAAACATGTCATTTACCCTTCGAGATGGAAATCAAAGCCTTTTGGGCCTTAAAAGAACTGAATTATTGCGTGACCGATGCGGGAACATTGCGGTCTCTGCAATTACATGAGCTCGATGAGCTGAGACATATGTCCTACGAAAATGCCAAAATGTATAAGGAAAAAACTAAAATTTGGCATGATAGTAGACTTAGGATTAAGGACTTTAAGAAAGGCCAGCATGTCTTATTATTTAACTCAAGGTTAAGATTATTTCCAGGCAAACTTAAGTCCAGATGGTCAGGTCCTTTTGTGATAACTAACGTGTTTGTTCATGGTGCGATTGAGATTAGAAACCTGCAGCACGGGCAACCGTTTATGGTCAATGGTGCACGATTGAAGCATTACTACGAGGAAGGAGATGTGAAGACACTCTCGGCCTTCCTCTTATCTGAAGCTTAAGAATCAAATCGAGAGGGCATGAGTGACCACTGTGCTCATCCAACAGAAGGCTATGCCTTAGTTTTTTTTCCCAAGTATTTTTCGGTTTGTGTTTT
This sequence comes from Herpetospermum pedunculosum, assembly GCA_028017165.1. NCBI lineage: Eukaryota > Viridiplantae > Streptophyta > Magnoliopsida > Cucurbitales > Cucurbitaceae > Herpetospermum > Herpetospermum pedunculosum. Next base: position 37,357,772 of record CM051527.1, read on the forward strand.
ATGTGTTTAGTTGTGATTTTATTTACGGATTTTGTTGTAATTAGGTGAATTCAAATGAGAGATCTTTAAGAGGAGATCAAGGAGATGAATCAAGGGAAGCAAATCAACAAGAAAGATCAGGCGAATCAAAGATTTGGTTGATTGAATCTTGCAACTTAAATCAAGAAACCCCAACGGCTAGGCAATTTAATTGCGGTAGATTTACTGAATCCGCAACAGAATAGAGCCGTTGGGATCCACTCGAGTACAAATAGTCGTTAGATCATCGTTGCCCCTCACGCAATCTTCATCCGTTGGACCTCAAGATTTCATTCTTCTTCTTCCTCTGCATCTCCTACCTCCAAACCTTCCAAGAACGAAAATGGTATCCACACGGGCCGACCATTCCACGCCCAAAAAGAAGTCACCTGACGCAGAAGAAGCTGCGAGAGAGGCACTACTTGCCTTAGCAGATGCTGACGCTGCGCAGCCCTCACGGCTTCCAAAGCTGCCGGTGCGCCGAAAGAAGTGGAAGGTTGTGACGGAGATCCCTGCTGGTCCGTCTGAACCAGTGGGCACACCCAAGAAAAGGAAGTGGAAGTTGGCGGTCGGGGACGCACCGATAAAAGAAAAGACTCCCACCGAGGAGAGTAATGAGAGTGGCCGTCCATCCTATGAGACGGTTGTTACGTCTCTAAAAGTGACCATTTTAGGACTTATTTATCTTAGAAAGATGTACACTCTTAGGTGTTTTTGATAGGATTTAGCTTAAACCTATGCTTATATATGAGAATTAGAAGAAGGAAGCTAAATTAGGACTTGTGTGCAAAAGGAGAGAAAAAGAATGAAAAACGAAGTTAGGAGAATGAAAATTGTGCATTGCGGAAGCATTGCGGAAACATTGCTAAAACCGCAATGTTTCAAGTGAAATCCGTAAGTTGGCTAACCTTTTTCTGTTGTGATCCGATATTTCAGGGATTCGTTCTTTCTCCTCCATCCATGTTGAAGTACGACGTTGAGAATGGATGGTTCTCCTTGACCCAATCGCACCTGCAGAATACTATAAAAGGAGGTCAAAGTGGAGGGTTGAAACATAATCCGAAAGCGTAGAAGTCTCTTCGCAGCGCAGTCTTTTCCATTCTTTCTCTTCTCCGTCTGTTGGTTTGAGAGGTTCAGCTGTTGAAGTCGACAATCTGATAGGAAGGAGAGAAGATTCATCTTCTCTTCTGATTGGATTCATCCAAGCAGGGCTTACCTTTCTCTCCCTTCAGCCGAGGCGTCTGCGACGAGGCGATCAAGCTCACTTTACTTGCTTTCTGTCTTTAACTTTTCATTTCCAGCACCGTTTGTTGTTATTTCTTTTCCATTAGTTAATCCATTCCATTTCGTTGCTTTCTGTCTTTATGTTAGTAACTTTAAGTCTTCATTTGTTTAGTTCAAACGCTTGATTAATCAAAAGCACAATTCATTATTTCACAATTTCTTTTCCATTTCTGCCTACTGTTTTTCTTCTCTGTTTTATCTTTAGTTTTCTTCTAAGCATGTCTACTTCGTCTAATAGTTCTGTTCTCTCTACATCCATGAGTAACTAAGTAACATAGGGGCATGCTAATGACAATACTATAGGCTAAAACACGTGAACCAAGCATGTAGGATAGCTCTCGAATGCATTGATTGTATGTAAGCTTCATCTTACGGGCAATTTCGATTGGCCATCCATTTTGTCCAAAGAACTCCTAACCTCTGGAAGGAGTAAGAGTTCAGAGTCATACACTCATGCTAGCCTCTCAAGGTAGCCAGAAAACGACCTAGGAATAGGCGTTTTCCTAGTACAAATCATAACTTACTGCTTTAACAAGATGCTTAAGACCTTACTTGGACATGAGTAAACTAAAGAATCTAATGCATGAAATCGGAAGATACATGAGAATGAGTTAGTTTGATGCATAGTGAGTTGATCCAATGCTTGAGAATCGTGTGAAAATGCCTATAGAGGAGTCGTTAGTAGCCCTTGTTTCTCCATTTTACACACTTTCGCTGTTAGTAACATTGCGGTAAAATTGCTGTTCTCGCAATTCTGTTAAGCTAAAAATTCTGCCTTAGCCATTTTCCTCTTCGTTTATTAATTTCTTCTCTTTACATTTGAGTTTTTCATTGATTTGCACTTGTTCATGTTGCTATCCTTTATATATTCATTAGTAAATAAGAACTTTAAAACCAAATCTACCCCATTAAATCCACCCTTTCTTACTTAACAACACACTTCGCGAGTAACTAATAATAAATCTCTGTGGGAAAACGAATGAAAAAATACTTATTACTTGCTACAAGATCATGTATGCTTGCATGTTCTGAGTGCTCTCTCTCTCTCTTATTGTTTATTTCTTTTACACATTGAGCACGCAACAAGTTTTTGGCGCCGCTGCCGGGGATTTAGTTTAGTGAAAACGAAGTTTTTTAAGTTTGAAACACCAAGTTTATTATCTATTGGAGCTGATCTATTTTCATTTCTTTTGCAGGTACCATTGGGTTAGTTTATGAATGAGCCTTCAAGTAGCGATCTAGAGTTCAATCCTGAGCCTGAGAGATTACTTAGGGCCAGAAATAGAGCTAAGAAACGTCTCTTTAACCAACCCTCTTTACCTCAAATAATTGCGGAAACCGCAATTCCTCCGCAATCCTATCAAGAAGAAATGGACAGACCAGTCCCAAATCCGGTACCTACCACTCGCAATCCCATCGAAATAGCGAATGATAAGGATAGTGCCATTCTTTCCTACCTAGTACCTATGCCTGGGGAGCTAAACCCAAGCATAATCCGCCCTGAAATTACTGCCAACTCATTCGAGTTAAAGCCAGTAATGTTCCAAATGTTGTCCACTGTGGGACAATTCTTTGGAGTAGAAAATGAGGACCCCCACAACCATCTTAGAAACTTCCTAGGAGTTAGTGATACCTTTATCATCCCTGGAGTTTCCCAAGAAGCCTTGAGGCTCTACCTCTTCCCCTACTCATTACGGGACAAAGCAAAGACGTGGTTAAACTCATTACCCTCTAGATCAGTCCTCAATTGGACAGACTTGGCGGAGAAATTCCTAGTTAAATATTTCCCACCTGATAGGAATTCTACCATTCGTGATGATATAATCAAGTTCAAACAAGCTGAGAATGAGTCCCTTCACGAAGCTTGGACAAGGTTCAAGGACCTTCTGCTTAAATGTCCACACCATGGCATTCCATGGTGTATCCAAATAGAGGTCTTTTTCAAAGGATGCAACCCCAGCACCAGACAAGTGTTAAATTCATCTGCTGGTGGTTCCATGCTGTCCAAAAGTTATAACGAAGCCTATGAGATCTTGGAGAAGATCTCAGCATCTCACTGTAGGTGGTCAGATGATCCAATAGAGCCATGTAGAGCTCAAAATAAAGACGCACTCAATACCATGAGTAGCCAAATAAGCGCCCTGACCAACCTAGTTAAACAAATGGCTCAAGCCAATCTCCAAACTAGTGTCAACACCGCCACAGCCATGTCAATGGGCACACAACCAAGTCAAGGTGAGACACTAGTCTGTGGATTCTGTGGGGAAGGGCACCTGTATGAATACTGCCCTGGGAATCCAGCCTCAGTCTGCTATGTTGGAAGCCAACAGCAGCCTAGGAACCACCCCTATTCCAACACTTACAATCCTGGTTGGAGGAACCACCCAAACCTTTCATGGGGTGGCCAACAGAATACTAACCAAGCTCCTAACCATCCAAGACCAAGTGGAACACCTGGTTTCACTCCCCAACATAACCAATCCATGTATCAAAAACCATACAACCAACTAGTAGGGTCTTCTGTAGAAAATCTACTCAAAGAGTACATCGCCAAGAATGATGCTACTCTACAAAGCCAGCAAGCTACCCTCAGGAGCCTAGAGAATCAAATAGGGCAACTAGCCAATGAACTCAAAAATAGGCCCCAAGGGAGACTTCCTGCTGACACTGAGGTACCAAGGAGAGATGGAAAAGAACAAGTTCAAGCAATTGAACTTAGAAGTGGTAGACCATTGGTGAGCAACACTAGAGAAACACCAAAGAGAGTAGAGAATGAAGAGTCTAGTGCTCCACTGGATTCTCTGCCAAACCAAGGTCAACCACCAACAAGCACATCAAGGGCAAGGCTGGAGCCAATCATAGAAGAGATAGAAGAAATTCCAAGGCCTCCACCTATCCTGGGGCGACCTGAAGTGCCTGCTTATGTGCCACCACCTCCATTTCCTCGAAGGCTAAAGAAAAAACAAGAACAGGAAGTGCACTTTAATAAATTCTTAGAAATTCTTAAACAAGTGCATGTGAATATTCCTTTTGTAGAAGTTCTACAGTCTATGCCCTCTTATGTTAAGTTTTTAAAGGATATAATCACTAACAAAAAAATTATTGGCGAATTTGAAACAGTGAATCTCACTGAGGAGTGCAGTGCTATACTCCAGAACAAGCTACCCAAGAAGGAGAAGGATCCTGGTTCCTTCACCCTACCAGTGGAGTTAGGAGGCAAGCACGTGGGCAGAGCTCTTTGTGACCTGGGAGCCAGCATAAACCTCATGCCCCTATCACTATTCCGCCAGCTAGGAATAGGAGAAGCACGTCCCACCACTGTCACCTTACAACTTGCAGACAGATCCATAGCCTACCCCGAGGGTAAGATAGAGGACATTCTTGTAAAGGTTGACAAGTTTATTTTCCTTGCAGATTTCATCATCCTGGATTATGAAGCAGACAAGGAGGTCCCCATCCTATTAGGCAGACCATTTCTAGCCACAGGTAGGGCCTTGATTGATGTCCAGAAAGGTGAGCTCACTATTAGGGTTCACGATGAGGAGGTTAAATTTAGTGTTTTTAAAGCCTTAAGGTACCCCTCTGACTCTGAATCTTGTGCTAGCATGGACATTGTAGATTCACTGATGGAAGAACAGCTGGAGCATGAATTATTGACTAAGCATGCTAATAATTATGTACAATTAGATTTAACTGATTTGAATGTTTCTGAAATAATGAATATACCTGTAGATAAAATACAGCATGTTTGTATGAATAGTGACTTGACTGACAGATCCATGAACCCATTAAAGCCATCCATTGAGCATCCACCTGTCTTAGAATTGAAACCCTTACCCACTCATCTTAAGTATGCATATTTAGGAAGTAATGATACTCTGCCTGTGATTATTTCATCTAAATTGAGTGAGAAGCATGAGGTTGAGCTGATATTATTACTTAGGCAGCATAAAAAGGCTATTGCATGGACTATTGCTGACATTAGAGGTATTAGCCCTTCTTACTGCATGCATAAGATAATATTAGAGGAAGAACATACACCCCGAGTAGATCACCAACGTAGGTTGAACCCCTCTATGAAAGAGGTAGTTAAGAAAGAGATTATAAAGTGGTTAGATGCAGGTGTAATCTTCCCTATAGCTAGTAGTCAGTGGGTGAGTCCTATACAATGTGTACCTAAGAAGGGGGGGATGACTGTAGTAGTGAATGAGAGCAATGAACTGATTCCAACTAGAACTATTACAGGATGAAGAGTTTGCATGGATTATAGGAAATTGAATAAGGAAACAAAAAAAGATCACTTCCCTTTACCATTTATTGACCAGATGTTAGATAGGATAGATGGTAGAGCTTATTACTGCTTTCTAGACGGTTATTCAGGATATAACCAGATCACTATAGACCCTAAGGACCAGGAGAAGACCACCTTCACTTGCCCTTTTGGAACATTTGCCTTTCGCAGAATGCCTTTTGGCTTATGCAATGCACCAGCAACGTTCCAAAGGTGCATGTTGGCAATCTTCTCTGACTTAGATGAATCCATGATAGAGATATTTATGGATGACTTCTCAGTCTTTGGTGATTCATTCACAAACTGTTTAGAGAACTTAGGACAAGTCCTGGCTAGGTGTGAGGAGACCAACTTAGTACTTAATTGGGAGAAATGCCACTTCATGGTGGAAGAAGGGATAGTCCTAGGTCATAGAGTGTCTAGAGCAGGAGTAGAGGTCGATAGGGCCAAGATTGAAATAATAGAGAAGTTGGTGGAACCTCAGAATGTGAAAGCCATTAGAAGTTTCTTAGGACACGCAGGTTTCTATAGAAGGTTCATTAAGAACTTTTCAAAGATCTCCAAGCCTTTGTGTGAGCTTCTAGAGCTGAATAAGCCATTCATCTTCTCTAGAGAATGTTTCCTAGCCTGGACAACCCTTAAGGAAGCATTAGTCAAAGCACCTATTATAGTAGGACCAAATTGGGATCTCCCATTTGAGATGTTATGTGATGCAAGTGACTATGCTGTAGGGGTTATGCTAGGACAAAAGATTGACAAGCTAACACACCCTGTATACTATGCTAGTAAGACACTTAATGAGGCACAATGTAATTACACAACCACGGAAAAGGAGATGCTAGCTGTAGTGTTTGCCTGTGAGAAGTTTAGGAATTACATTGTAGGCACTAGAACAATCGTGTATACAGATCACTCTGCACTAAAGTACCTTATGAGGAAGGCTGATGCTAAGCCTAGGTTGATTAGATGGGTATTGCTGCTGCAAGAGTTTGATCTGGACATTAGAAATAAGAAAGGGTGCGAGAATGTGGTTGCGGATCATCTTTCCAGATTGCAACATAATTGCGATAACATTGCGGAAACCGCAATTTCTGATGCCTTTATCGATGAGCATGTCTTTGTATTAGCACATCGTGATAACGATGAGGAACCTTGGTTTGCTGACATTGCTAACTTCCTTGCCTCGCAGGTACTACCAACTTTCAAGGGAGGACAAGAAAAGAAGAGGTTCCTGCATGAAGCTAGGAAGTTCATATGGGACGATCCTACACTCTACAAGACATGTGCAGACGGTTTACTAAGGAAATGTGTGTCAGCTGCTGAGGCGAAGTCTGTGCTGCAGCACTGCCATACAGCCCCCTATGGTGGACATTTTGGTGGCCAAAGGACAGCTGCAAAGGTGTTCCAGAGTGGCTACTATTGGCCCACGATCTTCAAAGATGCCCACGAATACGCACACAGCTGTGATGAATGCCAGAGAACAGGTAACCTTAGTCGAAAGGATGAGATGCCTCTCACTTACATCTTAGAGTTGGAGTTCTTTGATGTGTGGGGCATTGACTTCATGGGACCATTTCCTCCATCATCAGCTAACCTTTACATACTTGTAGCTGTAGACTATGTGTCTAAATGGTTAGAAGCCATAGCATGTCCAAACAATGATGCCAAAACAGTCATTAAGTTCCTTAATAGGCATATTTTTACTAGGTTTGGTACACCTCGTGCTATAATTAGTGATGAAGGAACACACTTCATTAATAAAGATATGGGAAAAGTGTTGGCTAAGTACAATGTTAGACATAGAGTAGCCACCCCTTATCACCCACATTCGAATGGCCAAGCTGAAATATCAAATAGGGAGATTAAAAACATACTCGAAAAAGTGGTCAAACCCAATAGAAAAGATTGGTCGTTTAAACTCGAGGATGCACTTTGGGCATATAGGACTGCATATAAGACACCCCTAGGTATGTCTCCTTATAGACTTGTGTATGGCAAAGCATGTCACTTACCATTCGAATTGGAAATTAAAGCATTTTGGGCCCTAAAAGAGTTGAATTATTGCGTGACCGATGCGGGAACATTGCGGTCTCTGCAATTACATGAGCTTGATGAGCTTAGACATATGTCCTATGAAAATGCTAAAATGTATAAGGAAAAGACTAAGATTTGGCATGATAGTAGACTTAGGATTAAGGACTTTAAGAAAGGCCAACTTGTCTTGTTATTTAACTCACGGTTGAGATTATTTCCAGGCAAACTTAAGTCCAGATGGTCAGGTCCTTTTGTGATAACTAATGTGTTTGTTCATGGTGCAATCGAGATTAGGAACCTGCAGCAAGGGCAACCGTTCATGGTTAATGGTGCACGATTGAAGCATTATTATGAGGAAGGAGATGTGAAGACTCTCTCGGCCTTCCTCTTGACTGAAACGTGAAAATAAGAGCGAGAGAGGACGAGTGATCACTGTGCTCGTCCACGCGAGGCTATGCCTTAGTTTATTTTTTTTGATGTTTTTTCGGTTACTATTTGTGTCTGTTTAAGTGTGATTTTAATTACGATTTTGTTGTTTATCTTGTACGTTTTTGTAGGGGATTGAAAGAGGGAATCAAGGAGATGAATCTAGGATAAAAAAATCGGGGAAGTTATGAGGCTGAATCAAAGATTACGTTGAGGAGATATTGGCATTTGAAACGGAAAAATCTCCAACGGCCAATTAAATTGCGATGGATTTGCAGAATCCGCAACAGAAATAGCCGTTGGGATTTTTATCATTACAAATAGCCGTTAGATGCGTCGTGGCCAATACGCTTCCCCTATTCACTGAACTCCAAGAAAACTCTCTCCTTCTTCCTCTGCAATCCCTCTTTCCAGATTCCTACGATTCCACCATGGTGCTAACAAGAGCTGAGAGATCTGCGTCCAAGAAGAAGGCCGACGACGCTGAAATAGCTGCGAGAGAGGCACTCCTTGCCTTGGCAGATGCTGAAGCCGCACGAACCGAACGCCTTCCCAAGCTCTCTGTCCGCAGGAAGAAGTGGAAGTTGGTGACGGAGATCCCTGCTGGGCCGTCTGAACCAGCAGGAACGCCCAAGAAACGCAAGTGGAAGGTGGCTGTGGCCGACGCAGCAATCAAGAAGAAGACTCCCTCTGTGGAGAGTCAAGAAAGTGGTCGTCCGTCCCACGAGACGGCCAGGCAAAGCTCTTCTCCATCTCCACCAGCGCGAAGCCCTGAACCGTCTCCATCTCCACAGAGCTCTAAACAAACTCCACCGCCGCAGAGCCCTGAAGCATCACCCATCTCCCAGACGCCTGAACCTGAAATTCCAGATGAAGAACATCAAGAATCGGCGCAGGGCGGTGAAGAAGCTGAAGAAGAAGAGGTCTTCTCTCCTTTGAGGGAAGTCAGCCCCGAGAGCCCAGAACAGGGGGATGATTCGATGGATGAGACATTGGGGGATTGCCTCCAACAGATCACAACCAAGGCGAGATTGAGAAAGACAGCCACCAAGGTTGTCAAGGCCAAACGGCCAAAGGCTTCGAAGAAGTCCAAGAAAAAGAAAGCCAGGGGTGAGCCTTCATCAAAGAAGGTTAGTGGAGAGCCCTCTCTGAAGAAGCTCAAGATCGAGGCTGCGGAATCAGCCAAAGCAAAAGACAAGGGGAAAGCCAAGCTGTACCCCGAAGATGAGCCTCAATCTGTGAGGTATGTGTCCTCTGATGCTGAGTCCAGAGGCACTGAATTAAGGAAGAGGGACCTGCTACATGAGAAGGGGTTCCTCGACGCGCTAGCAGACCTGCCGCAGTTCTTGCGCGCAGGGATCACCAATCACGGCTGGGAAGAGCTGTGCAGACCACCTGTCCCCGCCTACTCCAGCATGGTGTATGATTTCTACGCCAACTTGATGAACCCTGAGGATGGCCTATCTGTGGTCAGAGGAATCGAGGTGGATTTCTCAGCTAAGGCAATCAATGAAGCCTATGGCCTCAAGGGTCAAAAACACACTGATTATGCAAGGATCATTGATGCGCCAACTGAGGCGGTCCTGGAAGAAGCGCTGAGGATCATTGGCCAACCTGAGGCAGCGTGGACAGTTTCGCGCAATGGGAAGCACACTCTGATGAGTGCTACCCTCACAGCCAAGGCAGCTGTCTGGTTCTCATTCGTGCGGAGGAGGCTGTCCCCAGTGACCCACGAGACCACCATCAACCAAGGCAGATCGCTGCTGGTTTATGCAATCATGAGGGGCCTCACAATCAATGTTGGTGAGGTCATTGCAGCCTCAATCGCCGACTGCGCCAAAAAGGGTAAGGGTCCACTTTTCTTTCTCAATACAATCACTAAGCTTTTCTTACGTGCAGGGGTTCCAATCGAGCTGATGGAAAGGCAGCTGGCCTACACGGGACACCTGGAGCTGCCTACAGGCCTGAGGATGCGACGGAAGGGGAACATGGAGTTTGAGCTAGATGGCTTGGCTGCTGCTCAGTCTCTGTCAATGGCCTGTCTGATGGATCTGCAGAAGAAGATGGCTCAATGGGCCACATATGCGCAGGCAAGGGATAAGGATGTTGCTGACCAATTGGGCTGCATCTTTCCTGAGTTTCCCACGGACCTACTGACACCATGGGCGCCTCCAGGACCACGGAGGAATGATGATGATGAGGACATCTGAGTGCTGGGCTGATTGGCACTTGTTGCGTGCTCAATGTGTTGAAATAATTAGGCAATAAAAGAGATAGAGCACTCAGAACATGCAAGCATACATGATCTTATAGCAAGTAGTAAGTATATTTCATTCGTTTTCCCACAGAGATTTATTTTTAGCTATTCGCGAAGTGTTTTGTTAAGAAAGAAGGGGTGGATTTGATGGGGTAAAATTGGTTTTTAATTATCTAATTTTTGCTGAATGTGTAAAGGGTAGTAACATAAACAAGAACAAGTTAAAGCTAAGCTCAAATGAAAAGAGACGAGATTAATAAATGAAGATAAAAACAGCTAGGCTGAATTGTAACTTAAGCAGAATTGCGGAGACAGCAATTCTACCGCAATTAAATAGCAGCGAAGGTGTGTAAATGGGTGAATTAAGGGCTACTAATGACTATCCTATAGGCATTTTTATACGATCCTCAAGCACTGGATCTACTCTCTGTGCATCAAACTATCTCAATCTCATGTATCGTCCGATTCCATGCGTTAGATTCTTTAGTTTACTCAACTCAAAGTAAGGTCTTAAGCATCTTGTTAAGGCAGGAAGATATGGCTTGTACTAGGGAAACGCCTATTCCTAGGCCGTTTCCTGGTTACCTTGAAAGGCTAGCATGATAGTATGACTCTGAACTCTTACTCCTTCCAGAGGTTAGGAGTTCTTTGGACAAAATGGATGGCCAATCGAAATTGCCCGTGGAATGAAGCGTACATACAATCAATGCTTCGAGAACTATCCTACATGCTTGATTCACGTTTTTTAGCCTAAAGTGTTGTCATTAGCATGCCCCTAAGTGACTTAGTTACTCATGGATATAAGGAGAACAGAACTAAAGGATAAGATAGACATGCTTAGAAGGGAAATGTGCTTAAAACAGCAAGGGAAAGCAGTAGAATGCAAAGGCGAGAGACTGTAAAATACTGTACTTTATGTTTGATTAATTGATTGTTTGAATGAACATAAGAGATACTTAAAGTAAAGAACAGAAAGACATAACGCAACGAAATGAACTAAATTAGCCACAAGAACAGAAACAACACAAGACAGAGTTGGAAAATGGAAATGAAGAACAGAAAACAGTAAAGCAAGCTTGAATGTCTCGTTGCAGCCGCCTCGAATGAAGGATGAGAAAAGTCAGCCTTGCTTGGATGAATCCAATCGGGAGAGAAGAAGAATCTCCTCTCCTTCCTATTAGATTATCGATTCCAACAGCTGAGCTTCGCAAACCAGCAGACGGCAAAGAAAAACAGGAGAAAAGATGGACTGCGAGAAGACTTCTACGCTTTCGGATGATGTTTGAACCCTCGACTTTGACCCCTATTTATAGTAATCTGCAGGTGCATTTGGGCCAAGGAGAACCATCAATCTTCAACGTCGTACTTCAGAATGGATGGAGGAGAAAGAACGAATCCCTGAAATAACGGAAATTAACAGAAAAAGATCAGTCAACTTACGGTTTTCACTTGAAACATTGCGGGAACCGCAATGTTTCCGCAATGCTTTCGCAATGCTTGTTTTTCATTCTTTTCCTTCGGTTTTCAACCCTTTTCTTTCCTATTGTACATAAGTCCTAATTTAGCTACCTTCTTCTAATTCTCATATTTAAGCATAGGTTTAGGCTAAATGCTATCAAAAACACCTAAGAGTGCACATCTTTCTAAGCCAATTAAGTCCTAAAAAGGTCACTTTTGGAGACGTAACACACCCCCAAACTTAAGGTTTTGCTTGTCCTCAAGCAATCTAAAGACTTTCCCAGGCTGCTGTTTTTCTTCTTCAACCACTTACTAACTCCCCTATATCCCTATCTATAGCACTGCTGTCCTGTGACACACTTCTAAGCTTAAAACTACCCTCTTATCTAGCTTCTTCTGACTTCGCCTGCCTAACACTCCTTCTGTTTCCATTAACTCCCTACAACTGATCTATTTCCTTTTGTCATATCATGCCACTCTCCCTAAGGTTTCAAATTCTGCCTAGCTTTACCTCAGACTCAGTACATGCTTCTAGCTTTATTTTTAATGTGTCTAGGATTCCTTAGAGTCATGTCAGTCTTAGTATTAACGGTAACAGTAGTACTTTTAAAGAACAACCTAAACCCTGGCATCACTACATTGGATAAACACTCATCTCCCTAAACAACCCTACAAGTTACAACTTTGTGCCTAGCTCATTTGAGGATCAGAGTTCTTTTTTAAATAGGACATCTAAGCCACAAAGTTGCAACTCCTAGGTATACATTCTTCTTCCCTACTTCTTCTTTTTCTTCTTTCTTAGGTGGAGCCTTTCCTTTGGTTGCCTTTTGATGCAATGCCACTTGTGGGTTACACACTTGGCACTGATTACTCAGCAACCTGAGAGAGACTCCCCTCTTTATTCTATTCTTCATTTTTTTTTTTTTAGTTCATTTTCTTTTAAAGGAGAAGAAGAATGCTTATGTTTCCAAGGGAGAGAGGAATGTTCCTAGGCCTAGGGTGGCCTCCCCCAAACTTAACTACTCATTGTCCCCAATGAGTGTCTGAGGTGGCACACCCCCAAACTTGTCCTAGAAGCATCTAGTCTAAGGTAAAACAAAGAGAATCTAAAAGACCTAGGCATAGACAGAACATTCTAAAAGAAAATATCACAGCAGCAGAAATTTGAGAAAAAACAGACAGATAAGGTCTTAAAGCTGTGCATGCTGAGCTTTTTAGAGGTTAATTTAAACTATCAAAAGATGTCCTAAGACACTCATCCAGCATGCTTTTAGATAAGCTATATAAGGTAGTCATGATAGCAGCAAAAGATGGAATTTAAACAGATCACAGCCTAGCTAAACAGACAGTCCAAAACATGCTGTCAGTCATAAAAATTGCGGGTACCGCAATTATTTCGCAATCAGATCAGGGCAGATATAACAGTGATTAAGGCCCCTAAACATGCTTTTTCCAGTCATTCAAGCTCTCTAAAAATAAAACAAAACTAACCTACCTAGTCAACTATCATCAGACTATACTAAGCAAAATTAAAAACATAAAACTAAGCATCGAAAACAGATCAAAAGTGTACGAAAAACAGCATAATTCACATGGTCTATCAGAAAGCAGAAAATTGTTTTTTTTTTTTTCAAGGGAACAGCAATACTCCCTTCAGTGCAATTCAAACCAGCACTCAGATGTCTTCATCCTCATCAGGTCGTCGTGATCGTGGAGGCACCCATGGAGTCAGGAGATTTGTGGGGAAGTCAGGGAAGATGCACCCAAGTTGGTCTGCAACTTCCTTGTCCCGTGCCTGCGCGTAAGTGGCCCATTGAGCCATCCTCCTTTGCATATCCATCAGGCACGCCATGGATAGTGACTGATCAGCAGCCAACCTATCCAGTTCGAACTCCATATTCCCCTTCCTCTTCAACCTCAAGCCAGCAGGCAGCTCCAAGTGGCCCGTGTAAGCCATCTGCTGCTCCATCCGCTCAATGGGAACTCCTGCAAGCAGACATAGTTTAGTTATGGTGTTAGGGAAAAACAGTGGTCCCTTACCTTTCTTGGCGCACTCAGCAATGGCGGCTGACATGATTTCCCCCACATTGACCGTGAGACCTCGCATAATGGCATAGACCAGCAGCGATCTGCTCTGGTTGATGGTCGTCTCATGGGTCACAGGGGACAGCTTCCTCCTTACAAAGGCAAACCATACAGCTGCCTTTGCTGTAAGGTTGGCACTCATGAGGGTGTGCCTCCCATTGCGTGATACAGTCCACGCTGCTTCAGGCTGGCCAATGGTTCGAATGGCCTCCTCCAGCACTGCCTCAGTAGGCTCATCAACGATCCTCGCATAGTCAGTATGTCTTTGGCCCTTGAGGCCATAAGCTTCGTTGATGGCTTTTGCTGAGTAGTCCACTTCTACTCCCCTAACCACAGAAAGCCCCTCCTCAGAGTTTCGCAGGTTGGCGTAGAAGTCGTATACCATACTCGTGTAAGCTGGATTGGGTGGCCTGCACAACTCCTCCCAGCCATGATTTATGATTCCTGCGCGCAAGAACTGCGGCAGGTCAGCAGGTCTGTCGAGGAAGCCTTTCTCGTGCAGCAACTCCCTCTTCCTCAGCTCAACGCCCCTGGACTCAGCGTCAGAGGAAACATACCTCACTGACTGAGGCTCATCTTCAGGATAGAGCTTGGCCTTCCCTTTGTCTGCTGGCTTGGCTGACTCTGCAGCCTCAACCTTGAGTCTTTTGAGCGACGGCTCAGCGCTCTCTTTTTCTGACGAAGGCGCCTTCTTGGCCTTCTTCTTCTTCAGCTTCTTGGATCGCTTGGCCTTAAGAATCTTGGCCTTCTTCTTCTTCTTGAGCTTTGCCTCAATGGTGATCTGCTGAAGGCACGCCCCCAGCGTCTCTTCCATGGAATCATCCTTCTGCGCAGGGCTCTCAGGAATGGCTTCCCTTAACGGAGAGAACACCTCGTCTTCCTCACCTTCCCCACTGCCCTGAGTTGATTCTTGGTACTCCCCATATGGGAATTCAGGGTCAGGCCGTGGGGAAGTGTGTGACGGCGTGGTTGTTTGCTCTGCTGAAGGTGTCTGTGCAGAACTCAGTGGTGAAGACGGCAGCTCAGGGCTCTGCGCTGGCGGTGATGGAGAAGAGCTGTGCGCTGGTGGTGCAGGTGGCGAGACACTCCTCTTGGCTGAATCGTGGGACACACGATCAGTTTCTTGACTCTCCACAGAGGGAGTCTTTTCTTTGCTCGGTTCAGCGGCCACCGTTAAACTCCACCTACGCTTCTTGGGTGTGCCTGCTGGTTTAGAGGGTCCAGCAGGTATCTCAGAGACAACCTTCCACTTCTTCTTGCGAATCGGAAGCTTGGGTAAGCGTTCAGTTCGCGCAGCGTCAGCCTCAGCCAAGGCCAGCAGTGCGTCTCTCGCAGCCGTTTCAGCGTCGTCAGCCCTCTTCTTGGCTGCAGATCTTTCAGCCCGTGTGAACACCATTGTTGAGTCTTGGAGATTTGGAGAGAAGAATCAAAGATGAAGAGAATCGCAGCTTTCTTGGAATTCAGAGAGTGGGAGAATCGTATCGATCGAGCGCCTTCTAACGGATATAAAGGAAACGGATAAATCCCAACGGCTATATTTTGCGGATCCTGCAAATCCAGCGCAATTTTAGGGATTTTTTTTTTTCATCTAAATGTCAATCTTTGCTCGTCCGTATCTTTTATTTGGCTCAATCTTTTCTTGATTTTTAAAGCTGGAGTTACTCTCCTTGATTCCCTCTTTCGATTCCCTACAAAAAGAAATAAAAACAACATCAAATTCGTAATTAAAATCATACAACAAAACACACAAACGATAACCGGGAAATCACAAAAAAAATAAACTAAGGCATGAGCCTTATGTTGACGAGCACAGCAATCTCTCGTCCTCTCTCGTTCTCATTGTCACGCTTCAGTCAAGAGGAAGGCCGAGAGAGTCTTCACATCTCCTTCCTCATAGTAGTGCTTCAACCTTGCACCATTAACCATAAACGGTTGGCCTTGCTGCAAGTTCTTTATCTCTATGGCACCATGAACAAACACATTAGTAATCACAAATGGACCTGACCATCTAGACTTAAGTTTCCCTGGAAATAGTTTCAACCGTGAGTTAAACAACAAGACAAGTTGACCCTTCTTAAAGTCCTTAACTCTAAGTCTACTATCGTGCCAAATCTTGGTCTTTTCCTTATACATTTTAGCATTTTCATAGGCCATATGTCTAAGCTCATCAAGCTCATGTAATTGCAAAGACCGCAATGTTCCCGCATCATTTACGCAAAAATTCAATTCCTTCATGGCCCAAAATGCTTTGATTTCTAACTCAAGTGGTAAGTGACAAGTCTTGCCATATACCAACCTATAAGGAGACATACCTAGGGGTGTCTTATATGCTGTCCTATACGCCCAAAGTGCATCCTCGAGCTTAAAGGACCAGTCTTTCCTATTAGGTTTGACCACTTTTTCTAGGATGTTCTTAATTTCCCTATTTGAAATTTCAGCCTGTCCATTCGAGTGTGGGTGATAGGGAGTGGCTACTCTATGTCTAATGTTATACTTAGCCAACACTTTCTCCATAGCCTTATTAATGAAATGTGTCCCTTCATCACTAATGATAGCACGAGGTGTCCCAAACCGAGTAAAAATGTGCCTATGCAAGAATTTTATGACTGTTTTGGCATCATTATTGGGACATGCTTTGGCTTCTACCCACTTGGATACATAGTCTACTGCCACTAATATGTAAAGGTTACCTGATGATGGAGGGAATGGCCCCATGAAGTCAATGCCCCACACATCAAAGAGCTCCAACTCTAAGATGTAGGTGAGGGGCATCTCATCCTTTCGACTAAGGTTACCTGTTCTTTGGCATTCATCACAGCTGTGGGCATAGTTGTGGGCATCCTTGAAGATCGTTGGCCAATAGTAGCCACTCTGAAATACCTTTGCAGCTGTTCTTTGGCCACCAAAGTGTCCACCATAAGGAGCTGTGTGACAATGCTGTAGCACAGACTTCGCTTCAGCAGCTGAAACACACTTCCTTAGCAAGCCGTCAGCACATGTTCTGTAAAGTGTGGGGTCATCCCAGATGAATTTCCTTGCTTCATGAAGGAACCTCTTCTTCTCTTGACCTCCCTTGAAAACTGGTAATACCTGTGATGCAAGGAAGTTAGCAATGTCAGCAAACCAAGGTTCCTCATCGTTATCACAATGAGTCAAAACAAAGACATGTTCATCAATAAAAGCATCAGAAATTGCGGGTTCCGCAATTTTTTCGCAATTGTGCTGCAATCGAGAAAGGTGATCCGCAACCACATTTTCACATCCTTTCTTGTCTCGAATGTCCAAATCAAATTCCTGCAGCAATAACACCCACCTAATCAACCTAGGCTTAGCATCAGCCTTCCTCATAAGATATTTCAAGGCAGAATGGTCAGTGTACACAATTGTCCTAGTGCCTACAATATAGTTTCTGAATTTCTCACAAGCGAACACTACAGCAAGCATCTCTTTCTCAGTAGTTGTATAATTACATTGAGCCTCATTCAAGGTTTTACTAGCATAATAGACAGGATGTGTTAGCTTGTCAATCTTCTGTCCTAACATAACCCCTACAACATAGTCACTAGCATCACATAACATCTCAAATGGGAGATCCCAATCTGGCCCTACTATAACAGGTGCTGTGACTAGTGCTTTCTTAAGGGTTGTCCAAGCTACTACACATTCCTTAGAGAAGATAAATGGCCTATTTAGCTCTAGAAGCTCACACAGAGGCTTGGCTATCTTAGAAAAGTCTTTAATGAACCTTCTGTAGAAGCCAGCATGCCCTAAGAAACTTCTAATAGCCTTGACATTCTGAGGCTCTACCAACTTCTCTATGATTTCTATTTTCGCTCGGTCAACTTCTACACCTGCCCTCGACACTCTATGTCCTAAAACAATCCCCTCATCCACCATGAAGTGACACTTCTCCCAATTAAGGACTAAGTTAGTCTCTTCACATCTAGCCAGGACTTGTCCTAGGTTCTCTAGACAGTTGGTGAATGAATCCCCAAAGACTGAAAAGTCATCCATGAATATCTCTATCATGGATTCATCCAAATCAGAGAAGATTGCCAACATGCACCTTTGGAAAGTTGCCGGTGCATTGCATAAGCCAAAAGGCATTCTGCGAAAGGCAAAAGTTCCAAAAGGGCAAGTAAAGGTAGTCTTTTCTTGGTCTTTGGGGCTATAGTGATTTGGTTGTACCCTGAATAACCGTCTAAGAAACAGTAATAGGCTCTACCAGCTATTCTGTCTAACATTTGGTCAATGAATGGTAGAGGGAAGTGGTCTTTTTTAGTTTCTTTATTTAGTTTCCTATAATCCATACATACTCTCCACCCTGTGACAGTCCTAGTTGGAATCAGTTCGTTGTTCTCATTGACTACCACAGTCATCCCCCCCTTCTTAGGTACACATTGTATAGGGCTCACCCACTGACTACTAGCTATGGGGAAGATCACACCAGCATCTAACCATTTTATTATTTCTTTCTTAACTACCTCTTTCATAGAGGGATTTAGCCTACGTTGATGATCTACTCTAGGTGTGTGCTCTTCCTCTAGTATAATCTTATGCATGCAATAAGAAGGGCTAATGCCTCTAATATCAGCAATAGTCCATGCAATAGCCTTCCTATGTTGCTTAAGCAGTAATATCAGTTCAACCTCATGCTTTTCACTTAATTTAGAAGAAATGATAACAGGCAGAGTTTCATTACTCCCTAAATATGCATACTTGAGGTGAGTGGGGAGTGGCTTTAATTCTAATACAGGCGGATGCTCAATGGATTGCTTTAAAGGATTTAAGGCTCTATTAGTTAAGTCAATATTCATACAAACATGCTGAGGGTTATTTACAGATATGTCCATTATCTCAGCTATGTTTAAGTCAGTTAATTCTAATCCTACATATTCATTGGCATGCTTGGTTAATAATACATGCTCCAATTGTTCTTCCATTAAAGAGTCTACAACGTCCATGCTAGCACAGGATTCAAGGTCAGAGGGGTACCTTAAAGCTTTATACACACTAAATTTCACCTCTTCATCATGAACCCTCATAGTAAGCTCACCTTTTTGGACGTCTATCAGTGCCCTACCTGTGGCTAGAAATGGTCTGCCTAACAGGATGGGGACCTCCTTGTCTGCTTCATAATCCAGGATAATGAAATCTGCAAGGAAAATAAACTTGTCAACCTTTACTAAAATATCCTCAATCTTACCTTCTGGGTATGCAATGGATCTGTCTGCTAATTGTAAAGTGACAGTGGTTGGACGTGCTTCTCCTATTCCTAGCTGGCGGAATAGTGATAGGGGCATGAGGTTTATGCTGGCGCCCAGGTCACAAAGCGCTCTGCCCACGTGCTTGCCTCCAAGTTCTACAGGTAAGGTGAAGGAACCAGGATCCTTCTCCTTCTTGGGCAACTTGTTTTGGAGTATGGCACTGCACTCCTCAGTGAGGTTTACTGTTTCAAACTCACCAATTATTTTTTTGTTAGTAATAATATCTTTCAAGAACTTTACATAGGAAGGCATAGACTGTAAAACTTCTACAAAAGGAATGTTGACATGCACTTGCTTAAGAATTTCTAAGAATTTATTAAAATGCACTTCCTGTTCCTGCTTCTTCTTAAGCCTTCGAGGATATGGAGGTGGTGGCACATATGCAGGCACGTCAGGTCGCCTTAGGATAGGTGGAGGTCTTGGAATTTCTTCTATCTCCTCAATAATTGGCTCTAGCCTGGCTCCTGATGTGCTAGTTGGTGGTGGACCTTGGTTTGGCAGAGACTCCAGTGGAGCACTAGACTCAGTGTTCTCTACTCTCTTTGGTGTTTCCTTTGTGTTGCTCACCAATGGTCTACCACTTCTAAGTTCAATTGCTTGAACTTGCTCTTTACCATCTCTCCTTGGTACTTCAGTGTCAGCAGGGAGTCTACCTTGGGGCCTACTCTTGAGTTCATTGGCTAATTGGCCTATTTGGTTCTCTAGGCTCCTAAGAGTAGCTTGCTGGCTTTGAAGAGTAGCATCATTTTTGGCTATGTATTCCTTGAGTAAGTTTTCTACAGAAGATCCTACAGGTTGGTTGTATGGTTTTTGATACATTGATTGGTTATGTTGGGGAGTGAAACCAGGTGTTCCACTCGGTCTAGGTTGGTTAGGATTTTGGTTAGTATTTTGTTGGCCACCCCATGACAGGTTTGGGTGGTTCCTCCAACCAGGGTTGTAAGTATTGGAATAGGGGTTGTTCCTAGGCTGCTGCTGGCTTCCAATGTAGCAGACTGAGGCTGGATTCCCAGGGCAATATTCATACAGGTGCCCTTCCCCACAGAATCCACATACAAGTGTCTCACCTTGACTTTGTTGGGTGCCCATCGACATGGCGGTAGCGGTGTTGACACTTGTTTGGAGATTGGCTTGAGCCATTTGCTTAACTAGGTTGGTCAGGGCATTTATTTGGCTCCTCATCGCACTTAGAGCATCCTTGTCTTGAGCCCTAGTTGGCTCAACTGGATCATCTGACCACCTACAGTGAGATGCTGAGATCTTCTCCAAGATCTCATAGGCCTCGTTGTAACTCTTGGACAACATGGAACCACCAGCAGATGAATTTAAGACTTGCCTAGTGCTGGGGTTGCATCCTTTGAAAAAGACCTCTATTTGGATACACCATGGGATGCCATGATGTGGACATTTGAGAAGAAGGTCCTTGAACCTTGTCCAAGCTTCGTGAAGAGATTCATTATCAGCTTGTTTGAACTTAACTATATCATCACGAAAGGTAGAATTCCTATCAGGTGGGAAGTATTTGACTAGGAATTTCTCTGCTAAGTCTGTCCAATTGCGGACAGATCCAGAGGGTAATGAGTTCAACCATGTTTTGGCTTTGTCCCTCAAAGAGTAAGGGAACAGGTATAGCCTCAAAGCTTCTTGGGACACTCTAGGGATGATGAAGGTATCACTAACTCCTAAGAAGTTCCTAAGATGGTTGTGGGGGTCCTCATTTTCTACTCCAAAGAATTGTCCCACAGTGGACAACATTTGGAACATCACTGGCTTTAACTCGAATGAGTTGGCAGTGATTTCAGGACGGATTATGCTGGGGTTCAGCTCCCCAGGCATAGGTACTAAATATGAAAGAATGGCACTATTCTTGTCATTCGCTATTTCGATGGGGTTGCGAATGACAGGTACCTGATTTGGAACTATCTCGTCCATTTCTTCGATTTCGGGTATGATTTGAGGTATAGGAGGTTGTTTAAAGAGTCGTTTCTTTGCTTTGTTTCTAGCTCTAAGTAGTCTCTCAGGCTCAGGATTGAACTCTAGATCTCTACTTGAAGGCTCACTCATAAACTACCCCAATAGTACCTGCAAAAGAAATGAAACAGATCAGCTTCAATAAGCAATAAACTTGGTGTTTCAAACTTAACAAACTTCGTTTTCACTTAAATAAATCCCCGGCAGCGGCGCCAAAAACTTGTTGCGTGCTCAATGTGTTGAAATAATTAGGCAATAAAAGAGATAGAGCACTCAGAACATGCAAGCATACATGATCTTATAGCAAGTAGTAAGTATATTTCATTCGTTTTCCCACAGAGATTTATTTTTAGCTATTCGCGAAGTGTTTTGTTAAGAAAGAAGGGGTGGATTTGATGGGGTAAAATTGGTTTTTAATTATCTAATTTTTGCTGAATGTGTAAAGGGTAGTAACATAAACAAGAACAAGTTAAAGCTAAGCTCAAATGAAAAGAGACGAGATTAATAAATGAAGATAAAAACAGCTAGGCAGAATTGTAACTTAAGCAGAATTGCGGAGACAGCAATTCTACCGCAATTAAATAGCAGCGAAGGTGTGTAAATGGGTGAATTAAGGGCTACTAATGACTATCCTATAGGCATTTTTATACGATCCTCAAGCACTGGATCTACTCTCTGTGCATCAAACTATCTCAATCTCATGTATCGTCCGATTCCATGCGTTAGATTCTTTAGTTTACTCAACTCAAAGTAAGGTCTTAAGCATCTTGTTAAGGCAGGAAGATATGGCTTGTACTAGGGAAACGCCTATTCCTAGGCCGTTTCCTGGTTACCTTGAAAGGCTAGCATGATAGTATGACTCTGAACTCTTACTCCTTCCAGAGGTTAGGAGTTCTTTGGACAAAATGGATGGCCAATCGAAATTGCCCGTGGAATGAAGCGTACATACAATCAATGCTTCGAGAACTATCCTACATGCTTGATTCACGTTTTTTAGCCTAAAGTGTTGTCATTAGCATGCCCCTAAGTGACTTAGTTACTCATGGATATAAGGAGAACAGAACTAAAGGATAAGATAGACATGCTTAGAAGGGAAATGTGCTTAAAACAGCAAGGGAAAGCAGTAGAATGCAAAGGCGAGAGACTGTGAAATACTGAACTTTATGTTTGATTAATTGATTGTTTGAATGAACATAAGAGATACTTAAAGTAAAGAACAGAAAGACAGAACGCAACGAAATGAACTAAATTAGCCACAAGAACAGAAACAACACAAGACAGAGTTGGAAAATGGAAATGAAGAACAGAAAACAGTAAAGCAAGCTTGAATGTCTCGTTGCAGCCGCCTCGAATGAAGGATGAGAAAAGTCAGCCTTGCTTGGATGAATCCAATCGGGAGAGAAGAAGAATCTCCTCTCCTTCCTATTAGATTATCGATTCCAACAGCTGAGCTTCGCAAACCAGCAGACGGCAAAGAAAAACAGGAGAAAAGATGGACTGCGAGAAGACTTCTACGCTTTCGGATGATGTTTGAACCCTCGACTTTGACCCCTATTTATAGTAATCTGCAGGTGCATTTGGGCCAAGGAGAACCATCAATCTTCAACGTCGTACTTCAGAATGGATGGAGGAGAAAGAACGAATCCCTGAAATAACGGAAATTAACAGAAAAAGATCAGTCAACTTACGATTTTCACTTGAAACATTGCGGGAACCGCAATGTTTCCGCAATGCTTTCGCAATGCTTGTTTTTCATTCTTTTCCTTCGGTTTTCAACCCTTTTCTTTCCTATTGTACATAAGTCCTAATTTAGCTACCTTCTTCTAATTCTCATATTTAAGCATAGGTTTAGGCTAAATGCTATCAAAAACACCTAAGAGTGAACATCTTTCTAAGCCAATTAAGTCCTAAAAAGGTCACTTTTGGAGACGTAACAGCACTCAAGGGAGTATTTCTGTTCCCTAAAAGAAAAAAAAAATCAAACTGCTTTTCGTTGAACCATGTGAATTCTGCTGTTTTGAGTTAATATTTGGTCTGTTTTTAGTTCTATATTTTTGTTGTTTAGATTTGTTTAGTGTAGTCTGATGGTAGCTGAATAGGTAGATTAGTTTAGTTTCCTTTTAGTATAGCTTAAATGACTGGAAAGAGCATGCATAGGGGCCTTGATCACTGCTTTATCTGCCTTGTATCCATTGCGAAATAATTGCGGAATCCGCAATTTTTGTTAGTAATTGCATGTTTTTGACTGACTGTTTAGCTAGGCTGGTTCTGTTTAATTTTGTTCTTTTGCTGCTATCTTGACTACTTTATATAGCCTTTCTATAAGCATGCTGGATGAGTGTCATAAGGCACCTTTAATAGTTTAAATTAACCTCTTAAAAGTGCTCAGCATGCTTAGCTTTAAGTCCTTACCTGCCTGTTTTTATAAATTTCTGCTGCTGTGATGTTTGCTTTTAGAATGTTCTGTCTATCCCTAGGACTTTTACATTCTCTTTGTTTTACCCTAGACTAGATGCTTCTAGGACAAGTTTGGGGGTGTGCCACCTCAGACACTCATTGGGGACAATGAGTAATTTAAGTTTGGGGGAGGCCACCCTAGGCCTAGGAACATTCCTCTCTCCCTTAAAGCATAAGCATTCTTCTTCTCCTTTACAAAAATGATGAACTGAAAAAAAAAAAAAAAAATGAAAAATAGAATAAAGAGGGGTGTCTCTCTTAAGTTGCTGAGTAATCAGTGCCAAGTGTGTAACCCACAAGTGGCATTGCATCAAAAGGCAACCAAAGGAGAGGCTCCACCAAAGTGAGAAAGAAAAAAGAAAGAAATAGGGAAGAAGAATGTATACCTAGGAGTTGCAACTTTGTGGCTTAAATGTCCTGATTAAAAAGAACTTTGATCCTCAATTAGCTGAGCGCAAAGTTGTAGCTTGTAGGGTTGTTTAGGGAGATGAATGTATGTCCAATGTAGTGATGCCAGGGTTTAGGTTGTTCTCTAAATGTACTATTGTCACTGTTAATACTAAGACTGGCATGACTCTAAGGAATCCTAGGTAGCTCAAAAGTAAAAACTAGAAGCATGTACTGAGTCTGGGGTAAAGCTAGGTAGAATTTGAAACCTTAGGGATAGTTGCACGATATGACAAAAGCAAGTAGATCAGTCGTAGGAAGTTAATGAGACAGTAGGAGCATTAGGCATGCGAAGTCAGAAGAAGCAAAATAAGAGGGTAGTTGTAAACTTAGAAGTGTGCCACAGGACAGCGCTGCCTTAGATAGGAATTTAGGGGAGTCAGCAAGTGGTTAAAGAGGATAAAACAGCAGCCTAAGTAAGTCCTTAGTATGCTCGAGGACGAGCAAAACCTTAAGTTTGGGGGTGTGTTACGTCTCTAAAAGTGACCATTTTAGGACTTATTTATCTTAGAAAGATGTACACTCTTAGGTGTTTTTGATAGGATTTAGCTTAAACCTATGCTTATATATGAGAATTAGAAGAAGGAAGCTAAATTAGGACTTGTGTGCAAAAGGAGAGAAAAAGAATGAAAAACGAAGTTAGGAGAATGAAAATTGTGCATTGCGGAAACATTGCTAAAACCGCAATGTTTCAAGTGAAATCCGTAAGTTGGCTAACCTTTTTCTGTTGTGATCTGATATTTCAGGGATTCGTTCTTTCTCCTCCATCCATGTTGAAGTACGACGTTGAGAATGGATGGTTCTCCTTGACCCAATCGCACCTGCAGAATACTATAAAAGGAGGTCAAAGTGGAGGGTTGAAACATAATCCGAAAGCGTAGAAGTCTCTTCGCAGCGCAGTCTTTTCCATTCTTTCTCTTCTCCGTCTGTTGGTTTGAGAGGTTCAGCTGTTGGAGTCGACAATCTGATAGGAAGGAGAGAAGATTCATCTTCTCTTCTGATTGGATGCATCCAAGCAGGGCTTACCTTTCTCTCCCTTCAGCCGAGGCGTCTGCGACGAGGCGATCAAGCTCACTTTACTTGCTTTCTATCTTTAACTTTTCATTTCCAGCACCGTTTGTTGTTATTTCTTTTCCATTAGTTAATCCATTCCATTTCGTTGCTTTCTGTCTTTATGTTAGTAACTTTAAGTCTTCATTTGTTTAGTTCAAACGCTTGATTAATCAAAAGCACAATTCATTATTTCACAATTTCTTTTCCATTTCTGCCTACTGTTTTTCTTCTCTGTTTTATCTTTAGTTTTCTTCTAAGCATGTCTACTTCGTCTAATAGTTCTGTTCTCTCTACATCCATGAGTAACTAAGTAACATAGGGGCATGCTAATGACAATACTATAGGCTAAAACACGTGAACCAAGCATGTAGGATAGCTCTCGAATGCATTGATTGTATGTAAGCTTCATCCTACGGGCAATTTCGATTGGCCATCCATTTTGTCCAAAGAACTCCTAACCTCTGGAAGGAGTAAGAGTTCAGAGTCATACACTCATGCTAGCCTCTCAAGGTAGCCAGAAAACGACCTAGGAATAGGCGTTTTCCTAGTACAAATCATAACTTACTGCTTTAACAAGATGCTTAAGACCTTACTTGGACATGAGTAAACTAAAGAATCTAATGCATGAAATCGGAAGATACATGAGAATGAGTTAGTTTGATGCATAGTGAGTTGATCCAATGCTTGAGAATCGTGTGAAAATGCCTATAGAGGAGTCGTTAGTAGCCCTTGTTTCTCCATTTTACACACTTTCGCTGTTAGTAACATTGCGGTAAAATTGCTGTTCTCGCAATTCTGTTAAGCTAAAAATTCTGCCTTAGCCATTTTCCTCTTCGTTTATTAATTTCTTCTCTTTACATTTGAGTTTTTCATTGATTTGCACTTGTTCATGTTGCTATCCTTTATATATTCATTAGTAAATAGGAACTTTAAAACCAAATCTACCACATTAAATCCACCCTTTCTTACTTAACAACACACTTCGCGAGTAACTAATAATAAATCTATGTGGGAAAACGAATGAAAAAATACTTATTACTTGCTACAAGATCATGTATGCTTGCATGTTCTGAGTGCTCTCTCTCTCTCTCTCTTATTGTTTATTTCTTTTACACATTGAGCACGCAACAACGGCCAGGCAGAGCCCTGAGCCATCACCTTTCCCGCAGACGCCCGAGCACGAGGCACCATCTGAAGAGCACCAAGACTCGGTGCCAAGTGAAGAGGCGGCTGAAGAAGAGGAGGTCTTCTCTCCTTTGAGAGATGTCAGTCCTGACAGCCCTGTAGAGGGGGGGAGTAAGGACTCCATGGAAGAAACGTTGGGGGATTGTCTCCAACAAATGACCACCAGGGCTCGGCTGAGGAAGAAGGCGCCCAAGATTGTGAAGGCCAAGCGGCCAAAGGCTTCCAAACGTTCCAAGAAGAAGAAGGTCATATCTGAACCTTCTTTAAAGAAGCTGAAAGTTGAGGCTGCTGAGTCGGCCAAGGCAAGGGAGAAGGGGAAGGCAAAATTGTACCCCGAAGACGACCCTCAAGCCGTGAGGTATGTCTCTCAAGATGCAGAGACGAGGGGCACTGAATTGAGGAAGAGAGACCTGCTCCATGAGAAGGGATTTCTTGATGCACTGGCGGACCTGCCGCAATTCTTGTCGCAGGGATCACCAACCATGGCTGGGAAGAGCTGTGCAGACCGCCCATCCCCGCCTACTCCGACATGGTGTACGATTTTTACGCCAACCTGACGCACCCTGAAGATGGTCTGTCCATGGTGAGGGGGATTGAAGTTGATTTCTCGGCCAAGGCCATCAATGAAGCTTATGCCCTCAGAGGGCATAAGTACACTGATTATGCGAGAATCATCGACTCACCATCTGCAGCTGTCTTGGAAGAAGCCCTGCGCATCATAGGACAACCTGAGGCGGCTTGGACAATTTCAAGAAATGGGAAGCACACCCTGATGAGTGCAACCCTCAAGGACAAGGCAGCCGTCTGGTTTTCCTTTGTGCGGAGGCGTCTCTCCCCTGTGACCCACGAGACGACCATAAACCAGGGGAGATCTTTGCTGCTGTACGCCATTATGAGGGGCCTCACCATAGATGTTGGTGAGGTCATTGCATCCTTCATAGTCGACTGTGCAAAGAAAGGTAAGGGCCCTCTTTTCTTCCCAAACACCATTACTAAACTCTGATTGCGTGCAGGAGTGCCTATAGAGAGGACGGAGAGGCAGCTGGCCTACACAGGTCATCTGGAGTTGCCTACAGGCCTGAGGATGCGAAGAAGGGGAAACATGGAGTTTGAGCTAGATGGCCTGGCTGCTGCTCAATCCTTATCCATGGCGTGCTTAATGGACCTGCAGCACAAGATGGCGCAGTGGGCTGAATATGCGCAGGCGAGGGACAAGGATGTGGCTGAGCAGCTGGGGTGCATCTTCCCTGCTTTCCCCACTGATCTATTGAAGCCGTGGGCACCTCCTAGGGAGAGGAGAGATGAGGATATTTGAGTGCCAGTTTGAAGGGCACTCGAGGGAGTACTTCTGTTCCCTCTTGAAAAAAAAACCTGCTTTTCGTTAACTTTGTGAATTCTGTTTGAATCCAATACTTGATCTGTTTTTAATTTCTTTGTTTGTTTAGGATAGTTTAGTATAGGTTGATGGTATCTGAGTAGTTAGCTTGTTTTAGTTTTCTATTTTGAGTAGTTTTTGATGGCTGGAGATAGCATGCTAGGGGCCTTGATCACTGATAAATATGCCCTGTAGGTTTATTGCGAAATTTTTGCGGAATCCGCAATTTTTGTTAAGTTTCGCATGCTATTAACTGACTGATAGGTAGGCTGGTTCTGTTTAAATTTTGCTCTCTTGCTGCTTTCTTGACTACCATATATGACCTATCTATGAGCATGCTGGATGAGTGTCTTAGTACACCTTTGATAAGTTAAAATAGCTCCCTTAAATTGCTCAGCATGAATCTCTTTAAGCCCTTCACAGACTGTTTTTTGCAAAAATCTGCTGCTGTGTTATTTGCTTTAAGAATGTTCATTCTATGCCTAGGACTTTTAGATTCTCCTTGTTTTTCCCTAGACTAGATGCTTCTAGGACAAGTTTGGGGGTGTGCCACCTCAGACTCTCATTGGGGACAATGAAAAGTTTTAGTTTGGGGGAGGCAGCCCTAGGCCTAGGAACATTCCTCTCTCCCTTTTAAACATAAGCATTCTTCTTCCCCTTTGAAAAAAAGATGAACTGAAAAAATAAAAAAATAAAGAGTGGTGTCTCTCTTGAGGTTGCTGAGTAATCAGTGCCATGTGTGTAACCCACATGTGGCATTGCATCAAAAGGCAACCAAAGAAGAGGTGTTGCGTGCTCAATGTGTTAAAATAAATAAGCAATAAGATAGAGAGAGCACTCAGAACATGCAAGCATACATGATCCTATAGCAAGTAGTAAGTATTTTTTCATTCGTTTTCCCACAGAGATTTATTATAAGCTACTCGTGAAGTGTAAAGTTAAGAAAGAAAGGGTGGATTTGATGGGGTAGAATTGGTTTTAAATTGTCTATTTCCTACTGAATACGAAGAGGGTAGTAACATAAACAAGTGCAAGTCAAAGTTAAACTCAAATGAAAAGAGACGAAATTTATAAACGAAGACAAAAACAGCTAGACAGAATTGTAACTTTAGCAGAATTGCGGAAACAACAATTCTACTGCAATTTTCCTAACAGCGAAAGTGTGTAAAATGGAGAAACAATGGCTACTAACGACTCCTCTATAGGCATTTTCTCACGATTCTCAAGCATTGGATCAACTCTCTATGCATCAAACTCACTCAATCTCATGTATCGTCCGATTCCATGCATTAGATTCTTTAGTTTACTCATGTCCAAGTAAGGTCTTAAGCATCTTGTTAAAGCAGAAAGTTATGGTTTGTACTAGGGAAACGCCTATTCCTAGGTCATTTTATGGCTACCTTGAAAGGCTAGCATGAGTGTATGACTCTGAACTCTTACTCCTTCCAGAGGTTAGGAGTTCTTTGGACAAAATGGATGGCCAATCGAAATTGCCCGTGGGATGAAGCTTACATACAATCAATGCTTCGAGAGCTATCCTACATGCTTGATTCACGTTTTTTAGCCTATAGTACTGTCATTAGCATGCCCCTAAGTGACTTAGTTACTCATGGATATGGGGTAAACAGAAATAAGAGATGAAGGAAACATGCTTAGAAGAGAAATATACTTAAAACAGTAAGGAAAAACCGTAGCAGCAAAAGATGGAAAACTTGTGAAATAATAACTATGCTTTGATTACTTGATTGTTTAAATGGACAAGAAGAGGAACTTAAAGTGCATAACAGAAAGACAGAACACAACGAAATGGACTGATCTAGTTACAAGAAAGAAAACAACAACAAACTAAAGCTGGAAAATGGAAATAAAGATAGAAAGCATAAAAACGAGCGTGAACGCCTAGTTGCAGATGCCTCGGCTGAAGGGGATGAAAGAATAGCTTTGCTTGGATGAATCCAATCGGGAGAGAAGATGAATCCAATCGGGAGAGAAGATGAATCTTCTCTCCTTCCTATCAGATTGTCGATTCCAACAGCTGAGACTCTCACACCAACAGACAGAGAAGAACGACAGGAGAAAAGATGGAGCTGCGAGAAGACTTCTACGCTTTCGGATGATGATTGAACCCTCGACTTTGACCCCCTTTTATAGCAATCTGCAGGCGCATTTTGGCCAAGGAGAACCATCAATCTTCAACGTCGTACTTCAGAATGGATGGAGGAGAAAGAACGAATCCCTGAAATAACGGAAATTAACAGAAAAAGATCAGTCAACTTACGGTTTTCACTTGAAACATTGCGGTTTCAGCAATGTTTCCGCAATGCTGTCGCAATGTTGTTTTTTCATTCTTTTACTTCGGTTTTCAATCCTTTTCTTTCCTTTTGCACATAAGTCCTAATTTAGCTACCTTCTTTTAATTCTCACGAATAAGCATAGGTTTAAGCTAAATCCTATCAAAAACACCTAAGGGTGTGCATCTTTCTAAGCTAAATAAGTCCTAAATAAGTCACTTTTGGAGACATAACAAGAGGCCCTACCAAAGAAGGAGAGAAAATGAAAAACCAAGGAAGAAGAGTGTATGCCTATGAGTTATAGCTTATGTGCTTAGGTGTCCTATGTGAATGAACTCTGATCCTCAATTAACTAAGCACAGGGTTGTAGCTTGTAGGTTTGTTAAGGGAGATGAATGTATGTCCAATGTAGTGATGCCAGGGTTTAGGTTGTTCTATAAAAAGTACTATTGTCACTGGTTTATACTAAGACTGGCATGACTCTAAGGAATCCTAGGCAGCTCAAAAGAAAAACATTAGAAGCATGTACTGAGTCTGGGGTAAAGCTAGGTAGAGTTTGAAAACTTAGGGATACTTGCACAATGAACTTAATGACCAAAGGAGATAGATCAGTTGTAGGGAGTTAATAAAAACAGTAGGATTATAAGGCGAGAGAAGTCAGAAGAAGCAAAATGAGAAGTTAGTTTTAAACTTAGAAGCGTGTCACAGGACAGCCATGCCTTAGATAGTGAATTTAGGGAGGCCAGTAAGCAGTTAGAAACAGGAATAGCAGCCCAAATACAGTCCTTTTATTGCTCGAGGACGAGCAAAACCTTACGTTTGGGGGTGTGTTACGTCTCCAAAAGTGACTATTTTAGGACTTATTTGCTATAGAAAGATGTACACCCTTAAGCGTTTTTGGTAGAATTTAGCTTAAACTTGGACTTATATATGAAAATTAGTAGGATGAAGCTAAATGAGGACGTAGGTGTAAAAGGAAAGAAAAAGAAACAAAAACAAAGCTAAAGACTTGAGATTTGCACATTGCTGAAGCATTGCGAAAACATTGCGGTTTCAGCAATGTTTTAAGTAAAATCTGTTAAGTTGTCTAACCAATTTCTATTTTGTTACGATCTTTCAGTGATCCATTCCTTCTCCTGCTGCCACGTGGAATGTCGACGTTCAGAATGGATGGTCCTCCTTGGCTGAAGACTACCTGCAAAACCCTATAAAAGGAGGTCAAGATGGAAGGACAAAGACACACTCGAACGGCGTAGACTCCCATTTCAACGCATTCTCTCATTTGTTCTGTCTTCCGGTTGTTGGTACGAGAGGTTCAGCTGGTGGAATCGATAGTCTGAGAGGAAGAAGAGAGGATCTTTCTTCTCTTCTGATTAGATTCATCCACAATTAAGCTTACCTTCGGCTGTCATCCGAGGCGTTGCGACGAGGAGTTCACACGCATACAGCTTTCTACTGCTTTCCTTTGCTTTCTGTTTCCCTTTTTATTGCTGTCTGTTGTAACTCGTTTGTGGTTGCTACTCTGATTCATTTCGTCTCTTTCTGTTTAAGTTTTCATTAGCTTAAGTTGTTGCTTTGTTCAGTCTGAACCTTGGTAAATCAAAGAGTTAATTTGGCTACCTCACAATTGTTTTACTGCTGTTCTTCTCCTATTCTGCCATTTACATTCTGTTAAGCATGACTTCACCATCTATTCTTTCCATTCCCTCTTCATCCATGAGTAACTAAACCACATAAGGGTATGCTAATGGCAAGTCTATAGGTAGAAATACGTGAGTCAAGCATGTAGGTTAGCTTCAATTGCATTGAATGTATGTAAGCTTCATCCCACGGGCAATTTCGATTGGCCATCCATTTTGTCTAAAGAACTCCTAACCTCTGGAAGGAGTAAGAGTTCAGAGTTGTACATTCATGCTAGCCTTTCATGGTAGCCAGAAAACGGCCTAGGAATAGGCGTTTTCCTAGTTCAAACCATTAACTTGCTTTTATAAATAGATGTTTAAGGCCTTACTTGGACATGAGTAAACTAAAGAATCTAATGCATGAAATCGAAAGATACATGAGAATAAGTTAGTTTGATGCATGATGAGTTGATCTACTGCTTGAGAATCGTATGAAAAAGCCTATAGAGGAGTCGTTAGTAGCCCTTATTTTCCTACTTTACCCCTAATTCGCTGTTAGTAACATTGCTAGAAAATTGTTGTTTCCGCAATTTTCTTAGTTCAAATTTTTGCCTTAACCATTTCCTTCTTAGTTTGCTGTTTTGTAATTCTCTTCCCTCTACATTCGAGTTTAATTATTTACTTGCACTCGTTTAAGCTTTCATATCTCGCACGTTCCTTAATAGTTAGGCACTTTAAACTCAAATCTACCCCATTTAAACCACCCATTCTCACTTAACATCTCACTTCGTTAGTAACTAAGAATAAATCTCTGTGGGAAATCGAATGAAACAATACTTATTACTTGCTACAGCACCATGTATGCTTGCATGTTCTGAGTGCTCTACCATTGCATCTTTATTTTAAACATTGAGCACGCAACAATTTCCTTTCGAAGGCCTTGCTAACCTGCTAGGAAAAGGAGCCTTTGGAATATTAGTTTCAAAAGATAAGGGGGGATCACAACGTACCGAACCTCCAAAAGTCGTCACATGACTCTCCGTTGCTGGGTTTGCTCGACTCTGATTTTCCTTCACATATCCTTTTAGTGAGCATGGCTCAGCGGGCATATGTATGTGTTGATGACCAAGAGGTCTGTGGTTCGAATCCCTTCATCCCCAATGTACTAAAAAAAAAGGAAGGAATCTTATTCCCGCTTCTCAAAGTAATCGCGCTCACGTTTTCACATGAGTTCACTGTGGTCTGAGCGGGGAGTTTCCCTGAACCTTGGTTCTCCAACCTGCTAACTGATACAGCTATCTGAGATATCTGCTTCCCCATACTCTGAATATCCGCTGAGTGCTTATTCAATTCAGCTTTGGCCTCCTTCTGAAGCTGACTGGTGTTTGTGACAAGAGTGTGGATTGGGTCTTCCATAGAACTCATAAAAGATGAAGCTTGTTTCTGTGTGGAAGCCTGGGGTCTTTCATATGATTGATTCTGGAACCTCTTTTGACATTCGTCGTTCCCATAACTCAGGTTAGGATGATCCCTCCATCCTGGATTGTAAGTGTTGGAATAGGGATCATATCTCCTCTGATTGGAGGCATAACCTCCAATGGCTTTCAGCTCTTTTGTGCCTTGCCCACGGTTTCCCATCATCTGCTGGAACATATTTCGAAGCTCAGACATCTGATTTGTTGGGTTTAATGTCCTTAAACTCGTGGTTTGTAAACTATGTTTGTAAATATACTATTTAGAATAATCAGTTATTAGTTTTATTCGGTAAATGCGTTTACCGGAATAAAGTGAAACGTGTTTTGCATTAATCTATACCAATACACAAAACCCTTGACATATGCCAAATACTGGAGCTTCATGTATGACATGATTGTGGATCAAGCTCTAGCATTTATAGTCAAAAACGGTCTATAGTACATGGATTAGGCTGGGTACCTATTCCTTGTAACATTATTGAATGCTGCCTGCTCTGTGTTACACATAACGATGTGATCTGAATCGTTTCACATCGAGATGTGCGGGCGGGGGCGTTCTACGCGATGAGTTTGAGTAAGACTGAACCACGAAAAAGTCGCTCTCTCTTTATAACACTGTTTACTAAAGAGACTGACTATTTCACTTTATGATGGCCTAGGTAACTCGATCTGAATCCTGAGCTTGCTATGAACTCCTGCTTATTCGAGAGTATCATTAGACTTGTATGGGTGAGAGTGGCGGAACGCCCGCTCAATAAGCCTACCAACTTGGGGATAAACTCGAATAGGTAGCTGGGGACATAGTGTGGCAAGAAGGAGTTTACTCATAACCCGCTCTTCAGGGTTAGTAGATAGGTTGTTCCCTTAATAGTTGACATCTAGTCTTGAACAATCTGCGTACACTCTCTTCAAGCTTGAGAGAGGATCTGATCTGTCGGTTGGACCGCTGATCAATTGTTCATTAGAGGTGTCAGTGGAACTTAAGGAACTAAGATGTAACACAGGGGTTAAGCGGTTTTTATGACCCAGCTGTGATTACGGACAACCTGTAAAGGGTCGACTTGCCCATGACGGTTATATCAAGAGGACATAATATATCTACAGTGAGGAGAGTGCAACTCTCGGACTATAGTGGAGTCTCCAGGAGTTAACGAATGTTGATCGATTCGGGTTAAAAGAGTTTTGACCGAATGATCTCGTATCGTTGGAGCTCATGATCTGTAGGTCCTTTAGGTTCTCCTGGCTAGCTCGGATAAAGCGGTATAGCAGGGCTATAGGGTAGAACTCGGAGAAATCCGAATTCGGGTTTGTTGTTCGAGGTTTTATGTATTTAAATATGATTTAAATATATAATCGGAAGAAGTCGTATTTAAATATGATTTAAATATCGACCGGTGGAAAATATGAATTTTGATTCATAGATTGGAATAGTCGGTTTTCGGAAACCGGGCTAACTGGATAGTTTATTATAATGTTAATATTTGATATTAATATTAATAATAAATATTATAATTAAAAAAAATTTAATTATAATTAATAATTTATAATATTAATAATTATTTATAATTATTATTATTATTATTATTAAGAATCCAGTATGGAGCCATGCATTGTGCATGGGCTCCATGTGGATTCTATATCCATTCTCATACTCCATTTTTGGAGAATTGGATGAATTCCAATTGAAGGGTGTGATATTGACTTCATGCTCAACCTTGCTCTCTTGATTGTTTTCTCCCAACCGAACATCCATCTTCAAGTGTTGAAGAAGAAGTTCTTGGTTGTTGCTTGAGATTGATGAAGTCTTGAAGCTTTGGACTTTTGAAGATTAGAGGTTAGTTCTTTGGAAGAACTCAAAGTAAGTGTAAAGTTGTTTATACTTATTTCTCTAATTTTGAATTTCAATTGTTGAAATTCATGAGTTTGTTGTTTGAGTTCATCATGTTCTTGATGAATTGTTCATCAAGTTCTTGGTAAACTCATAACAAAACTCATCCAAGCTTCATCACTTTCTTCCTCCCTCTCAACAAACCCCCTTAGCTCAAGGAGTCCCACTACTCCGCTATTAAGCTCGTGAATAGTTGGGACTACTCTAAGGGTGGTCCTCGTTGGTGCCCGTGCTGAGTTCGTGACCGGAGGAGACGTAGAGATCGAGGGGGCAGTAGAGGTGCTGAGGTAGACGAGAAGACGAACGTCAAAATAAGGTATTTTTGTCAATATATACCGGTGTATATATGATATATACCGGTACTTTTTCAAGAGTTCTCTTCGCTGGAAAATATACCGGTGGTATATATATCGGTGGTAAATATACCGGTGGTATATTTGATATTTACCGGTGATATATACCGGTGGTATATATGGTATTTACCGGTGGTATATATACCGGTGGTAAATATACCGGTGGTATATATGGTATTTACCGGTGATATATACCGGTGATATATACCGGTGGTATATATATTATTTACCCGTGATATATATATATACTGGTGGTATATATCGGTCAGTATTTCCTCGGTATAATATATACCGGTGTATATATGATATATACCGGTGGTTTATACCGGTCAACTTTTTCGGTTGACTTTTACCGGTCGGTTTACCGGTGGAGAGGGGTTTTACCGGTGGACTCGAATTCAAGAATTTTTCTAAGTGTTAGAAATCTTTCTTCAATTCTTAGTTCGTTCTTTATTGATTGCTTAAGGTCCTCAACCAGTTTTAGGCTTTTGTTTAAGCCTTTCTTCTGCTGCGCCTCTGGTCGGGGGTCGGGACCCTCGCAGTTGGTTGAGTGGGGGTTCCAGCAATTGGTATCAGAGCATGCTTTTAGTTCTCAATTTGGAATGAATTGAGTCCTAGGTGGGTTTAGTTTGTTTTCTTACTTGGGTGGCTGAAATGTATCGGATTATGGCAACCGTTTAATTTCTTGTTCTTTACTTTCGGTTTGTAATTGCCTTGTTTGTTAATTAAGGCTTAATGTTTGGCTGAGAGTCTGTATTCGTTGAGTCTTAGAGTTTTAGGCTGTTGCGGAAGTCGTGGTGTGCAAGAAGCCGGAAGCCGAGGAGGTTGAAGTTGTTCGAAGAGTTCGAAAAGCTTCAAGAGCCTAGCTCGGGGTTGGTCGAGCTTGTAATAATTAGTTGTTGCTTGCTTGTTGCCATAATCTGATTCGTTTTAGTGTGTTTAATTTATAGGATGCATGAGATGTATGGTTTAAATTAACGCCCTTGCTTGTGCATAAAGTATGTCATGTAGATTTCAAATCCCACCATAGGAAGCATGTTTCATGCATTTTGTATATAATAAGTGTTATGATGTATAGGATGCATGCCTAATTCATTAGAATTAATATAAGCATTATATTGATTTTGAATTAGGAGTTCTATGTTTAAAACCATAATTGATATAAGCGTTATATTGATTATGTATTTAAATATTCAACTAATCATGCCTTAGTGTTTGTATGTTTGAGAAGCATATAGAATTTTGTTGTAGTAAGTCTAGCAAGTGTTGTAAAAATGACTTAGACTTTTAAAAAATCTATAACAAAGAGAATTGCATGTTCATTTAGGGTTAATGATACGTCCGGTTCATTAGATGAATATGTCGTTATCTCGTAAATGCTAAGGTTATGAGAAACTCACCAGGTGAAATCCTGTTCGAGGTTGGAGGTATTTAAGTTGACGGTTTACGGAACACCTCCTACCTGGGGACAATCCGGTACTTGAGTAAAGTTAACCAGGCTTTATGAGCGTGCGGGTGAGGTGTGAGGTTAATTAATCTGTTAATAACCTAGATATCTCAGGTAAAATAGTTTGCCTAGACTTAAGGTTTTGTTTTCTTAGCCGGATAAAACCTGAGTAAGTACCCTAAAATCCGTCTTAACGATGCTTAGTAGATGTGTTGAGAAGGAATATATGATATATCCCTCTCCTGCTACGCACTCCCTTAAAGTTCACAACGTGAGAATTTTGCAGGGCCTCGTGATGTCATTAGAGGCATCTCCAGTCGGGTGGTGTTTGCAACTTTCAATAGCAAGGTGAATGGAGTAAGTGTCTATTGTAAGTGGGTGAAGGAAGCGCGTCGGTGCTTCCTGTGGTCTCCTTTATTGGACTGAACCGTAAGATTCCCATGTTTCGCCTGCAAGGTGACCCTAGGAGGCACCAATCCAGTCGGAGGGCGGGGCATGGGAGATCAAACACCTCAGTCACCATTTATGGATAGAGAAACATAGGGTCATTCCCAACTTTGACATTCCAGTCGGTTGCGCTGTTGGGGCCGTTCTGTGCATTCTAAAAATGGAGGGTCACACTTACGGGATTTGCTAAAGAGTTAGTAAATCCAGACCAAAAATGATAACTAAGATGCTATAGGAATATGAGTTATTCTGGAGTTAGCATTTAGTCAAGAATATCTTGATTTAGTAAAGGAGTGACTCGACTGCCAGTCGGCAGCGACCATTCTGACTTACTAAAGTATCGTTGCTAGTAAATAAAAAGTTTGGGTCATTTATTTACTAGTAAACTTTTTAGTTGGTTTAAATAGGTTAAAACCGTTTCACTGATAGATTTACATTCTGTTTCAGCATGGCGAGTTCTTTCGTACAGTTATTAGCGAACGACAAATTAACCGGCGAAAATTATGAGACATGGAAGTCCAACTTGAATACGATTCTAGTGTTGGATGACCTAAGATTTGTCTTAACGGAGGACTGTCCTCCGACTCCTGCTGCAAATGTTTCACGAAGTGTTCGTGAGGCATACGATCGTTGGATTAGGGCTAATGATAAAGCCCGGGTCTATATCTTGGCAAGCATGCAAGATGTCTTGGCCAAGAGGCACGAGGTAATAGGTTTCCGCTAAGGAAATCATGACTTCATTGCAAGCGATGTTTGGACAACCGTCCTCAACGCTTCGCCATGAAGCCCTCAAATACGTTTACAATGCTCGAATGAAGGAGGGCACATCTGTTAGGGAGCATGTCCTTAATATGATGGTCCACTACATGACAGCAGAAGTAAACGGGGCTACGATCGATGAAAAGAGCCAAGTTAGCTTCATTCTAGAATCTCTTCCGAAGAGCTTTCTAAATTTCAGATCTAATATGGTCATGAATAAGATTGAATATAACTTGACCACTCTTCTGCATGAGCTGCAGACTTACGAGTCCCTACGAGCCTCTAAAGGAAAGGAGAAGGAGGCTAATGTAGTAACTTCAAAGAAATTCCAGAAGGGGACCGGGTCGGGAACTAAGTCTGAAGCCATTACTACGAGTAGTAAGACTATTCGTAAAAAGAAGAAAAGTAGGAGAAAAGGCAAGGCTCCAATGGTTGTGGCCAGGGTTAAAACTTCGGACAAAGGAAAATGTTTCCATTGTAACGAAGACGGGCACTGGAAGCGAAATTGCCCGAAATACCTTGAGGAGAAACGCGCCGAGAAAGAACGACGAGGTAAATAAGATTTATTTGTCTAAACAAGTTTGGTGGATTTATGAATGTCATACCTGAATTATCTTTCAGGAACCACTAATCTTATTTGTTCTTTCTGTTTCAGGAAACTAGTTCCTGACTACTGGTTTCTCCATCTGGATGACTTTTGTAGACATCTTCATAGCTGCTCACTTGGGAGCTTGTCTGTTTTGAGTGTTGTTTGTATATATTTAATCACATACTCTGGTTATGTAATTATCTGTATATATTTCTGCTACAATAGAACTTCTGTATATATTGTATCTTTTGTTGTATATAAATGAACTGTTCATTTTAACAAAAGATATATACTCTGTTCTATTTAAATCAGAAAACAACATTGTGGTTAAGACTTTATATTATAGAAAGTTGTCTTGGTTATACTCAATAGTTGAGAAAACCATCAAACGTTGGTTTGTCCATATGACTCAATGTTATCATGTTTGATGATAATATTGAGAATTCATTGTCTTTAATTAAACAATGAATTTATACACTAGAAACCAATGATTTAAAATCACAGATTTACAAAGGTTTGGAGACCGAACCTTTAAGGTGAAAACCTTTAAGGTTTGAACTTTTGGTAATGGGATTGTCCCAAAGTAGAGGGGTAGATTGTGTATCAACTTCTTTACTTGTTACCAAATATAAGTTAATTAGGTTACTAGTATTAAGATTAGTTATCTTGGTAAGAGTGTCTATGAGTCTCAACCTCTGTAAATCATTATTTTAGATTAAGAGCAATAATGTTGCTAGCTTGTTCAGTTCACTTCTGAATTGAACCTAGCACTTAATCTTAAATAATGTAGGGATTGATTTAATTATCAAAGTCTTGTGATTTTGAATGTTGAGATCATAGCTTTTATAATATGCGTTGCATAATTCTTGTCTTAATCGTTTTAAATGATGTAGGATTAAGTTCTGACTTTTTAGCATATACTAGTGACACGTTTTCACATTGCTCGGAAAATGGTTGTTTGTTCTATGGATTCAGGTTCATCTGAGTCGTAAGAACAAATCTCTAGTATAATCTCTTCATACCTGATATTGACAAGAGTTGTCCATAATCTAGGTAAAAGAGATGTTATCCCTATGCAATAAGAAATTGGATGTTAAGATGTATCTTTTCTGAAATACATAACCCAATATGCTTATCGCAGTGGGAGTTGTCAGAGAGTGTTTAATCCTGGTTAAAACTTTGTCATAAACGTTCATGAGGAACATAATACAAGTGTTGCATTATGGGTGCCTCAGTAATAACTAGCACGAATTGCAGCTTATTTAAAGCAGCAATAGTTAGACTGTTGAACTCTTAAGTAGTACCGTGAGGCTATGTGATGGTCACATAGGGAACCTCGTAGTACTTCATGCTGACAGGTTTACTAAGTCTCTCATGGTTAAAGTGTTTGAGAGGACACCTAGAAGAGTCTAGGGATCCGAGTTGCTAAAAGGATAGTAGGAGATTACAAACTGATGTGAGACATTGTAGTTCTCTCCCTACCAACATATACACCACGGACGTTTAAGTCCAAGTGGGAGTTTGTTGGGTTTAATGTCCTTAAACTCGTGGTTTGTAAAGTATGTTTGTAAATATACTATTTAGAATAATCAGTTATTAGTTTTATTCGGTAAATGCGTTTACCGGAATAAAGTGAAACGTGTTTTGCATTAATCTATACCAATACACAAAACCCTTGACATATGCCAAATACTGGAGCTTCATGTATGACATGATTGTGAATCAAGCTCTAGCATTTATAGTAAAAAACGGTCTATAGTATATGGATTAGGTTGGGTACCTATTCCTGGTAACACTATTGAATGCGGCCTGCTCTGTGTTACACAGAACGATGTGATCTGAATCGTTTCACATCAAGATGTGCGGGCGGGGGCGTTCTACGCGATGAGTTTGCGTAAGACTGAACCACGAAAAAGTCGCTCTCTCTTTATAACACCGTTTACTGAAGAGACCGACTATTTCACTTTATGATGGCCTAGGTAACTCGATCTGAATCCTGAGCTTGCTTTGAACTCCTGCTTATTCGAGAGTATCCTTAGACTTGTATGGGTGAGAGTGGCGGAACGCCCGCTCAATAAGCCTACCAACTTGGGGATAAACTCGAATAGGTAGCTGGGGACATAGTGTGGCAAGAAGGAGTTTACTCCTAACCCGCTCTTCAGGGTTAGTAGATAGGTTGTTCCCTTAATAGTTGATATCTAGTCTTGAACAATCTGCGCACAATCTCTTCAAGCTTGAGAGAGGATCTGATCTGTCGGTTGGACCGCTGATCAATTCTTCACTAGAGGTGTCAGTGGAACTTAAGGAACTAAGATGTAACACAGGGGTTAAGCGGTTTTTATGACCCAGCTGTGATTACGGACAAACTGTAAAGGGTCGACTTGCCCATGACGGTTATATCAAGAGGACATAATATATCTACAGTGAGGATAGTGCAACTCTCCTACTATAGTGGAGTCTCCGGGAGTTAACGAATGTTGATCGATTTGGGTTAAAAGAGTTTTGACCGAATGATCTCGTATCGTTGGAGCTCATGATCTGTAGGTCCTTTAGGTTCTCCTGGCTAGCTCGGATAAAGCGGTATAGTAGGGCTATAGGGTAGAACTCGGAGAAATCCGAATTCGGGTTTGTTGTTCGAGGTTTTATGTATTTAAATATGATTTAAATATATAATCGGAAGAAGTCATATTTAAATATGATTTAAATATCGACCGGTGGAAAATATGAATTTTGATTCGTATATTGGAATAGTCGGTTTTCAGAAATCGGGCTAAGTGGATAGTTTATTATAATGTTAATATTTGATATTAATATTAATAATAAATATTATAATTAAAATTGTTTTAATTATAATTAATAATTTATAATATTAATAATTATTTATAATTATTATTATTATTATTATTAAGAATCCACTATGGAGCCATGCATTGTGCATGGGCTCCATGTGGATTCCATATCCATTCTCATACTTCATTTTTGGAGAATTGGATGAATTCCAATTGAAGGGTGTGATATTGACTTCATGCTCAAGCTTGCTCTCTTGATTGTTTTCTCCCAACCGAACATCCATCTTCAAGTGTTGAAGAAGAAGTTCTTGGTTGTTGCTTGAGATTGATGAAATCTTGAAGCTTTGGACTTTTGAAGATTAGAGGTTAGTTCTTTGGAAGAACTCAAAGTAAGTGTAAAGTTGTTTATACTTATTTCTCTAATTTTGAATTTCAATTGTTGAAATTCATGAGTTTGTTGTTTGAGTTCATCATGTTCTTGATGAATTGTTCATCAAGTTCTTGGTAAACTCATAACAAAACTCATCCAAGCTTCATCACTTTATTCCTCCCTCTCAACAAACCCCCTTCGCTCAAGGAGTCCCACTACTCCGCTATTAAGCCCGAGAATAGTTGGAACTACTCTAAGGGTGGTCCTCGTTGGTGCTCGTGCTGAGTTCGTGACGGGAGGAGACGTAGAGATCGAGGGGGCAGTAGAGGTGTTGAGGTAGACGAGAAGACGAACGTCAAAATAAGGTATTTTTGTCAATATATACCGGTGTATATATGATATATACCGGTACTTTTTCAAGAGTTCTCTTCGTTGGAAAATATACCGGTGGTATATATAATATTTACCACCATATTTGATATTTACCGGTGATATATACCGGTGGTATATATATCGGTGGTATATATGGTATTTACCGGTGGTATATATACCGGTGGTATATATGGTATTTACCGGTGATATTTACCGGTGATATATACCGGTGATATATACCGGTGGTATATATATTATTTACCCGTGATATATATATATACCGGTGGTATATACCGGTCAGTATTTCCTCAGTATAATATATACCGGTGTATATATGATATATACCGGTGATATATTTACCGGTGGTTTATACCAGTCAACTTTTTCGGTTGTCTTTTACCGGTCGGTTTACCGGTGGAGAGGGGTTTTACCGGTGGACTCGAATTCAAGAATTTTTCTAAGTGTTAGAAATCTTTCTTCAATTCTTAGTTCGTTCCTTATTGATTGCTTAAGGTCCTCAACCAGTTTTAGGCTTTTGTTTAAGTCTTTCTTCTGTTGCGCCTCTGGTCGAGGGTCGGGACCCTCGCAGTTGGTTGAGTGGGGCTTCCAGCATGATTATCACTAAAATTTTGAGCTTGTTGTACCTGATGCATTTGGCCACCACGCACTTCGAACTGCTAGGAATTCCCAGCGATGTTCGAAATCAACTGCCTTGCCTCAGCACGTGTCTTATCAATGATGGCTCCTCCACTGGCGGCATCTATCATCTGTCTGTCGTGGGGCACCATGCCCTCATAGAAATACTGGATCAAAAGCTGATCTGCTATCAGATGGTGAGGGAAGTTGGCACACAGCCTCCTGAATCTCTACCAATATTCATGGAGGGCCTCTTCTTGATCCTGCGTGATCCCATAAATCAGTTTCCTCAGTGTGGTTGCCAATGATGCAGGGAAGTACTTTTCCAGGAAAAGTCTTTTCATTTCGTTCCACGTCGTGATCGATCCTGACGACGAGTAATAGAGTTAGTCCTTAGCCTTATCCTTCAGGGATAAGGAAAAGGCTCTCAAGTTTAACTGTTCCTCTGTCACTCCCAGTGGCTTCATCCTGGCACACACAGTGGAATTCCATCAGATGTATGGGGGCGTCATCACCTGCATTGCCATAAAAAGATGGAAGTTGGTGAATTATCCCAGATCTAAGCTCAAAGTTACCTGCGACAACCGGATATGTTATGCACATGGGTTGCTGGTCCAAGTCTGGCGCTGCCAACTACTTTAAAGTTCGCGGGGCATCGTTATTTGCCATCTGAGCACGTTCAGGCGTTCCTTAACTGTCTCCTTCGAACAACTGTCTTCCTTCCTTCGTTTCTCTCCTCACTCGTTGCTCCTCTCTGTTAATTTCAGGAATGAACTGCAAACCACTGAACTCAGAGGAACGGGTCATACAACAAAAGGAAGCAAACTCAAATAGAACAAAATTTTAGAAAAAGAACAAATAAAATATAAATCAAGATAAACTAATTTAAATTCCCCAGCAATGGCGCCAAATTTGGTAGCGGCCTTTTTGAATGGCCACCCTATCGGGGTGTCGAAACCCGCCAAATTAAAATTTATAAACTCTGCCTAAAGCTTCTAAAAATTATAGATAGAGGTAGCCAGGTATCGAACCAAAGGGAATCTAATTTAGCTTAGTCTAAATTCTAATTTTACTTGCTAATTGATAAAAATAATACTAACAGGGGATTTTTAGAATTTAATTTCTTAAACATGCAAATTAAGGAGTGAAAAAGAATTTAAAACACTGGAATTTACGAAATTGACGAGCACACTTAATCTAAAGGATTGGGATTTTTCGTGCGATGCTGTTGGGTTTTATGTCCTAAAACTCGTGGTTTCTAAACAGTTATGTTTGTAATAATTCTATTTAGTAATAATGAGTTATTGAGTTTTATTCAGTAAAATAGTTTACTAGAATAAAGTGAAACGTGTTTAGATTGTCCTATACCAATGACCAACACCCATGGCGAATGATGAGTACTTGAGCTTCATGTATGACATGAATGTGGATCAGGCTCGAGTAAACAGTAAAAACGGCCTATAGTATATGGATAAGGATGGGTACCTTATCCTGGTAACAATATTGGATGCGGCTCGCTTTGTATAGTACAAAACGATGTGATCCGGATCGTGTCACATTATTGAGATGTGCGAGCGAGGGATTCCTAATGCAATGAGTTTGCATAAGACTGAACCGCGAAATTAAGTTGCTCTCTCTTTATAACAACGTTTACTGAAGAGACCGACTTTTTCATATGATTGCCTAGGCAACTCGAGCTTAATCCTGAGCTCGCTATGAACTCCTATTTATTCGAGACTATCCTTTGACTTGCACAGGTGAGAGTGGACCATTAGCGCCGACTCAATATGCCTCCCATCTTGGGGATAAACTTGAATAGGTGGCTGGGGACATAGTACAGGAAGATAGAATTCACTCATAACCCGCTCTTCAGGGTTAGTAGATAGGTTGTTCCCTTAATAGCTTACTTCAGAGCTTGAACAATGGGTACCCACCTTCTCCTGATCAGAGAGGGTTCTGATCTGCTGGT
This sequence comes from Herpetospermum pedunculosum, assembly GCA_028017165.1. Classification (NCBI taxonomy): domain Eukaryota; kingdom Viridiplantae; phylum Streptophyta; class Magnoliopsida; order Cucurbitales; family Cucurbitaceae; genus Herpetospermum; species Herpetospermum pedunculosum. Next base: position 37,402,387 of record CM051527.1, read on the forward strand.
TGGACCACAGATCAATTGTTCATTAGAGGTGTCAGTGGTACTTAAGGAACAAGACGTAATACAAGGGTTAAACGGTATAAATGACCTGGCTGTGATTACGAACAACTTGTGAAGGATCAACTTGCCCATGACGTTTATATCAAGAGAACATAATATATCTACAGTGAGGAGAGTACAACCCTCAGACGATAGTGGAGTCTCCATGGGTTAACGAATGTTGATTAGTTCGGTTAAAAGAGTTTTGACCGGATAATCTCGTATCGTTGGAGCTCATGATCTGTAGGTCCTTTAGGTTCTCCTGACTAGCTCGGATAACGTCGTGCAACAAAATAAGAGAAAAGAAAAGGAAAAAAAACTTAAATTTGTTCAAATTCGATTTTTGAAAGAATGATGGACATATTTAAATATGATTTAAATATGAGAATGGTCTAAAACACGAATAAGATTCATGTGCAAAAATTCGATTTTCGGAAAATCGAGTTTAGCCATATATTTAATTAATATTTGATATTGAATTAAATAATATTAATTAATTAAAAAGTTTAATTAATTAATTAATATATATATATATATATATTATTAATTAAAAAGTTTAATTAATAAAATATTTATTATTCTTTAAAATTAATTAAGAATTAATTTTATAAAATTATAGTAATATATATATATATATATTATAGATATATGGCTAAATAAATAATTCTAAGGTTTATTGGGTTCTTGGGCACTCAATTAATTTTGAGTTTCAAAACTCATTTTCAGAGGATTTGCTTCGGGTGGTGATGAAGTTATTAAAAACTTCTCTGAATTTTTTTAAAAAATCCTTCGAAGGACTTGAAAAGTTCTTCAAAGCATTAGACCATCTACTTCCTTCATTCTCTCCTTCTCTTTTGTTTCTTTTCTCTTCTAACGGAGGCTCACAACTCCATTGCTAGGTGTCGAGGATAGCGGGACTACCGGAGGTGGTCCTCAAGGCGTTCGTGAGAAGAAGCTCGAGGCGTTCGTGAGAAAAAGCCCGAAGAGTTCGTGACGAGGAACGAGCGGCGAAGCTGAAGAAAATTAGAACTACAAGGGTATGTTTTCTAATTTTTCTCATTTCCGCTTTTCGAGCATGTTTCTAGTTCGTTAAATTGATGAAATTAGAGTATCAACGATCCAAAATCGCATCTGCGACGTCTTGCGCTCCATCAATTGGTATCAGAGCGTATTTTGATCAACTCAATTTGCATCAATTTAAGCTCGGTGGGTATTTTAATATAGAAATTGTTTCTAAATGGACGTCTAAAGTGTTTATCGGTTTTGGCATCGTTTCTTTTTTAATTTTATTATTTGTAATTGCCCGAGAATGTATGGGCTTTAATGTGTGTTGAAGAGTCTGTATTATTTAGAGTCATTAGAGTCCATATAGGTTTCTTTGTGAAAGAAGCTCGAGTTTTGAGCTGGCCAAAATGTTCGGCGTTAGTTCAAACTCGTTCTGGGCGGTACAAAGAGAAGCTCGAAGATAAATTGACCGAAGCATTCGAGGGAGCAAGCTTGTCCAAGGCGGTACGAAGAGTTCGAAGTCCGCTCAAGATTTAGCTTGTTGTTCAAGCTTGTAATAAAATAGTTATTGCTTGCTTGATGCCAAAACCGGTCCACTTTAGTGTGTTTAATTAATTATGCATAGCGTATGTATGTTTTAATTAAATTTCATGTTTGTGTGTGCATAAAATATGTCATATAGATTTAAAATCTCACCGTAGGAAGCATGCTCCATGCATTGAAAATATGTTATCAGTGTTATAATATATAGTATGCATATTTAGGAATTCATGAGTATTGATATAAAAGTTATATTAATTCATGAATTAGATGTTGTTAGTTTAATAGAATAATTTATATAAGTATTATATTAATTATGAAATTAAACATACAACATAGGTTGCCCTAGTTTTATGCATATTGTATGTTATAAGTGTTATAATGTATATGATGCATGCTTAATTCATGAGAATTGATAAAAGTGTTATATTAATTTATGAATTAGGAGTTGTTGTTTGGTTAATAGAATAATTGATGTAAATGTTATATTAATTATGAAATTAAACATCCAACATTAGTTGGATATTGTATGTTATAAGTAATATAATGTATAGGATGCATGCTTAATTCATGAGAATTGATATAAGTGTTATATTAATTTATGAATTAGGAGTGCATGTTTAAGAGCATAATTGATATAAGCGTTATATTGATTATGAAGTTAAATATTCAACTTGCCATGCCTTAGTGTTGCATGTTTGAGAAGCATGTAGATGTTTGTTGTAGTAAGTCTAAGTTTTTGCAAGTGTTGTAAAATTGACATAGACTTTTTAAAATTTATAACAAAGAAAAGCATGCTCATTTAGGGTTAAATGATTCGATCTGGTTCATTAGATGAATAGGTCGATATCTCGTAAATCCTAAGGTTATGAGAAACTCACCCGGTGAACTCCTGTCTATGTTGAAGGATTTTGAATTGACGGATCACCTCCTACCTGGGGACTATCCGGTACTTGAGTAAAATTAACCAGGCTTTATGAGCATGCGTGAGACGTGTGAGGTTAGTAAAGTGTTAATAACCTAGACATCTAAGGTAAAATTGTTTTCCTAGACTTAAGGTTTTATTTACTTAGCCAGATAAAACATGAGTATTTACCCTAAACACCGTCTATAATGCTTAGTAGAAGTAGTGTTGAGAAGGAATATATGATATATCCCTCTCCTGCTACACACTCCCTAAAGTTCACAACGTCAGAATTTTGTTCGGTCGTGCGATGTCAATAGGGCATACCCCAGAAGGGCGGTGTTTGCAACTTTCAATAGCAAGGTGAATGGAGTAAGTATCTATAGTAAGTGGGAGAAGAAAGTACGTCATACGGTCTCCTCCATTGGATTGAACCGTAAGATTCTCATGTTCCGCCTGCAAGGTGCCCTCAGAGGCACCAATCCCTACGGAGGTTCGTTTCATGGGAGTCGGAACATCTCAGTCACCATTTATGGATAAAGAAACACAGGGTCATTCCCAACACTAACATTTCCTACGGTTGCATTGTTGGGGTCGTCCTGTGTATTCTAAAAATGGAGGGCCACACTTACGGGATTTGCTAAGGAGTTAGTAAATCCAGACCAAAAACGATAACTAAGATGCTAGTGGAATATGAGCTATTATGGAGTTAACATTTAGTCAAGAATGTCTTAGTTTAGTAAAGGAGTGCTCGACTGCCCCAAGATAGCGACCATTCTGACTTACTAAAGTATCGTTGCTAGTAAATAAATAGTTAGGGTACTTTATTTACTGTTAAACCTGTTAATTGGTTTAAATAGGTTAAAATCGTTTCACTAATAGATTTACATTCTTTCTCAGCATGTTGAGCTCGTTTATACAGTTGTTAGCTCACGACAAATTAACTGGAGAAAATTACAGGACCTAGAAGTCGAACCTGAATACGATTATGGTTCTTGACGGCCTCAAGTTTGTCTTAACTGAGGATTGTCCTCCTACTCCTGGCTTTAATGCTTCTCGAAGTATTCGAGAGGCATACGATGGATGGATTAGGGCTAATGATAAAGCCCGAGTCTATATCTCGACTAGCATGCAAGATGTTTTGGCCAAGAGGCATGAGGTTATGGTTTCCGCAAAGGAAATCATGTCTTCAGTATAAGCAATGTTTGGACACCCGTCATCATCGCTTCGTCATGAAGCCCTCAAGTTCTTTTATAACTCTCGCATGGTGGAAGGCACCTCTATTAGGAAACATGTCCTTAACATGATGGTCCACTTTAATGCGGCAGAAGTAAACGGTGCTTCCATCCATGAGAAAAGCCAAGTTAGTTTTATCTTGGAATCTCTTCCGAAGAGTTTCTTTAATTTCAGATCCAATATGGTGATGAATAAGATAGAATATAACTTGACTTCTCTCTTGAACGAACTTCAGACTTACCAATCTCTGCGCACCCTTAAAGGAAAGGAGAAGGAGGCAAACGTTGTCACTTCTAAGAAATTCCAGAAGGGGTCAGGGTTCGGGAGTAAGTCTGAATCTACTTCTATGAGTAATAAGATTATTCAAAAGAAGAAGAAAAACAGGAGGAAGGGCAAAGCCCCTGCTGTTCACAAGGCAAAGTCTTCAGACAAAGGAAAGTGTTTCTTTTGTGGTGAAGATGAGCATTGGAAGCGTAATTGCCTCAAATACCTTGCAGAGAAACACGTTGAGAAAGAACGACAAGGTAAATGTGATTTATTTATTGTTGTAACAAGTTTAGTGATATATGATTGTCATATTTCACTAATCGTGTTTATTCTTCTTTTCAGGAAACTAGTTCCTGACAGCAGATTTCTCGTCGTGAGATGACTTATGAAGACATCGTCACAGCGGAACCAGTGGGAGCTTGATATAGTTGTTGTATAGAAATAATCACATTAGTTGTATGTAATTATTGTCTATATTTCTGGTTTGTATTTAAGACTTGTATATAGTATCTTTTGTTTTATAATGAACAGTTCATTAAGCAAAAGTTGTATACTGTTGTGTTCTATTAAACTCGAAAAACAACTTGCGTGTTAATACATACAGAGTACAATAGGAAAGCTATAATTATTCAACAATGGTTGTTGATAAAACTGGAGCTTCTCAACCGTTGAGAAAACCTCAATGCAGTGGGAGGGATGTGGGACAACCCGATCCGCTGTAATGGCTTGTCTTGAACTCAAAGTTGTCATATTCGATGAGGACATTGAGGATCTGTTGTTCTTTAAATAGACATTAGATCATGTAGACAAGGCCCAATGGCTCAAAGCCATGAATCTGTCAGTGGTATTGAGACCAAGCCTGTAAGGTGAAAACCTTTATGGCTTGACTTTCTGGCAAATGGACTGCCCTAAAGAGAAAGAGTTTATTGGGTATTCTCTATTTCTCTTGTTGCTAGATGCGAGTTAAATAGATGGCTTTTATCCGTTGTCATGTTCTATCTGGATAGAATAAGGCAAGTGGATGTCAAATTAGCTTTCCTGCAGAATAGCTATCTTGATGTGATATAAGTCTCAATCAGATAGATTCATAATTCGAGGACAAAGAGAAAATTGTTTGCGAGCTTATTCGATTCATTTATGAATTGGAATTAGCATCTAAATCTTGAACTATAAGGTTTGATACGGTGATCAAATCTTATGGCTTTGAACAATAGTTTGATTAACCTTGTTAGACAAGGGTATAATATATGTTGTAGCTTTCGTAATCTATTTCCGTTGTTCGTATCCTTATCATTGAGAATGATGTAGGATTTACTTCTGAGAATTAAGCACAATTAAGCATAAACTAGTGACCCGTTTCCAAATAGTAATTTTGGGAGAGGCTTAGTTTGTTCTAAGGATTCAGGTTGATCTGAGTCGAAGAACAAATCGCTAGTGTTGTCTCTAAAAATCTTGTATTGACAAAGTGTTGTCAATATTCGATGGTCTATGGAAATGGTTTCCTAGACACCTCAAGTGTTGAGGATATGAGACGCACCCATGTGCATTTACATATTGGAGGTCAGATGTATCTTTTTAAATACATGACCCGATATATGCTATGCAGTGGGAGCTGTTAGTAATGATAGTCCAATTGGATTTGATCATTGGACTATGGTTAAAGTTTGTCCCAGTGCATAGGAGAAATAGAATACAAGGGTTGTATTGCTAATTTCTCAGTGGTAGTTAAGTCTTGTTGCAGCTTGTAAAGCAGCAAAAAGTTTATAAGTTGAGCTCATGGTTAGTGCTATTAGTGATATGAGGAGATGTGATGGTCACATGGAAAACCTCGCAACACTTCATGCTGATAAGTTTATTAAGTCTATCGTGGCTAAAGTGTTTGAGAGACACCTAGAAGAGTCTAGGGCTCCGAGTTGCTAAGTAGGACAGTGGGAGAAAACTTCTGATATATGATATATTAGTTTTCTCGACCGACATGTATACCACAGATATTTTAGTCCAAGTGGGAGTTTCTTGGGTTTTATGTCCTAAAACTCGTGGTTTGTAAACAGTTATGTTTGTAATTATTCTATTTAGTAATAGTGAGTTATTAAGTTTTATTCAGTAAAAGAGTTTACTATAATAAAGTGAAATGTGTTTAGTTTATCCTATATCAATGACCAACACCCCATGGCGAAGGATGAGTACTTAAGCTTCATGTATGACATGAATGTGGATCAGGCTCAAGTAGACAGTCAAAACGTTCTATAGTATATGGATAAGGCTGGGTACCTTATCCTGGTAACACTATTGGATGCGGCTCGCTTTGTATAGTACAAAACGATGTGATCCGAATCGTTTCACATTGAGATGTGCGAGCGAGGGCGTCCTATGCAATGAGTTCGCATAAGACTGAACCACAAAAATTAAGTCGCTCTCTCTTTATAACACTGTTTACTGAAGAGACCGACTTTTTCATATGATGGCCTAGGCAACTCGAGATTAATCCTCAGCTCGCTATGAACTCCTATTTATTCGAGAGTATCCTTTGACTTGCAAGGGTGAGAGTGGCCCATTAGCGTCGACTCAATATGCCTACCATCTTGGGGATAAACTCGAATAGGTGGCTGGAGACATAATACAACAAGATAGAATTCACTCCTAACCCGTTCTTCAGGGTTAGTAGATAGGTTGTTCCCTTAATAGTTGACTCCAGGGCTTGAACAATGGGTACCCACCTTCTCCTTATCAGAGAGGGTTCAGATCTGATGGTTGGACCACAAATCAATTGTTCATTAGAGGTGTCAGTGGTACTAAAGGAACAAGACATAATACATGGGTTAAAAAGTATAAATGACCCGGCTGTGATTACGAACAACCTTTGAACGATCGACTTGCCCACGACGGTTATATCAAGAGGACATAATATATCTACAGTAAGAAGAGCACAACCCTCGGACTATAGTGGAGTCTCTGGGGGTTAACAAATGGTGATTAGCTCGGTTAAAAAAAAATGACCGGATAATCTCGTATCGTTGGAGCTCATGATCTGTAGGTCTTTTAGGTTCTCCTGACTAGCTCGGATAACGTCGTGCAACAATATAAGAGAAAAGAAAAGGAAAAAGATTTTGAATTTGTTGAAATTCGATTTTTGGAAGAATGATGGACATATTTAAATATGATTTAAATATGGGAATGGTCTAAAACATGAATCTATTCATGTGCAAAAAGTCAGTTTTAGGAAAACTGGGTTTAGACATATTATTTAATTAATATTTGATATTGAATTAAATAATATTAATTAATTAATATATATATATTTTATTAATTAAAAAGTTTAATTAATAAAATATTTATTATTATTTAAAATTAATTAAGAATTAATTTTATAAAATATATATATATATATTATAGATATATATATATATATATATATATATTATAGATATATGTATATATATATATATTATAGATATATGGCAAAATAAAGAATTCTAAGGTTTAGTGGGTTCTTGGGTACTCAATTAAATGGCCACCCTATCGGGGTGTCGAAACCCGCCAAATTAAAATTTATAAACTCTACCTAAAGCTTCTAAAAATTATAGATAGTGGTAGTCAGGTATCGAACCAAGGGAATCTAATTTAGCTTAGTCTAAATTCTAATTTTACTTGCTAATTGATAAAAATAATACTAACGGGGGATTTTTAGAATTTAATTTCTTAAACATGCAAATTAAGGAGTGAAAAAGAATTTAAAACACTGGAATTTACGAAATTGACGAGCACACTTAATCTAAAGGATTGGGATTTTCCGTGCGATGTTGTTGGGTTTTATGTCCTAAAACTCGTGGTTTCTAAACAGTTATGTTTGTAATAATTCTATTTAGTAATAATGAGTTATTGAGTTTTATTCAGTAAAATAGTTTACTAGAATAAAGTGAAACGTGTTTAGATTATCGTATACCAATGACCAACACCCATGGCGAATGATGAGTACTTGAGCTTCATGTATGACATGAATGTGGATCAGGCTCGAGTAGACAGTAAAAACGGTCTATAGTATATGGATAAGGATGGGTACCTTATCCTGGTAACAATATTGGATGCGGCTCGCTTTGTATAGTACAAAACGATGTGATCCGAATCGTTTCACATTGAGATGTGCGAGCGAGGGATTCCTATGCAATGAGTTTGCATAAGACTGGACCGCGAAATTAAGTCGCTCTCTCTTTATAACAACGTTTACTGAAGAGACCGACTTTTTCATATGATTGCCTAGGCAACTCGAGCTTAATCCTGAGCTCGCTATGAACTCCTATTTATTCGAGACTATCCTTTGACTTGCACGGGTGAGAGTGGACCATTAGCGCCGACTCAATATGCCTCCCATCTTGGGGATAAACTTGAATAGGTGGCTGGGGACATAGTACAGGAAGATAGAATTCACTCATAACCCACTCTTCAGGGTTAGTAGATAGGTTGTTCCCTGAATAGCTTACTCCAGGGCTTGAACAATGGGTACCCACCTTCTCCTGATCAGAGAGGGTTCTGATCTGCTGGTTGGACCACAGATCAATTGTTCATTAGAGGTGTCAGTGGTACTTAAGGAACAAGACGTAATACAAGGGTTAAACGGTATAAATGACCTGGCTGTGATTACAAACAACTTGTGAAGGATCAACTTGCCCATGACGTTTATATCAAGAGAACATAATATATCTACAGTGAGGAGAGTACAACCCTCGGACTATAGTGGAGTCTCCACGGGTTAACGAATGTTGATTAGTTCGGTTAAAAGAGTTTTGACCGGATAATCTCGTATCGTTGGAGCTCATGATCTGTAGGTCCTTTAGGTTCTCCTAACTAGCTCGGATAACGTCGTGCAACAAAATAAGAGAAAAGAAAAGGAAAAAGAACTTAAATTTGTTCAAATTCGATTTTTGAAAGAATGATGGACATATTTAAATATGATTTAAATATGAGAATGGTCTAAAACACGAATAAGATTCATGTGCAAAAAGTCGATTTTCGGAAAATCGAGTTTAGCCATATATTTAATTAATATTTGATATTGAATTAAATAATATTAATTAATTAAAAAATTTAATTAATTAATATATATATATATATATTATTAATTAAAAAGTTTAATTAATAAAATATTTATTATTATTTAAAATTAATTAAGAATTAATTTTATAAAATTATAGTAATATATATATATATATATATATATATATATATATATATTATAGATATATGGCTAAATAAATAATTCTAAGGTTTATTGGGTTCTTGGGCACTCAATTAATTTTGAGTTTCAAAACTCATTTTCAGAGGATTTGCTTCGAGTGGTGATGAAGTTATTAAAAACTTCTCTGAAGTTTTTTAAAAAATCATTCGAAGGACTTAAGGAACAATTTTCTTTTAACCGAACTAATCAACATTCGTTAACCCCCGGAGACTCCACTATAGTCTGAGGGTTTCACTCTCCACATTGTAGATATATTATGTCATCTTGATATAACCATCACTGGCAAGTCGATCCTTTACAGGTCGTTCGTAATCACAGCGGGTCATTTATACCGTTTAACCCCTACATTACTTCTCGTTCCTTAAGTACCACTGACACCTCTAATGAACAATTGATATGTGGTCCAACCAGCAGATCAGATCCCTCTCTGATCAGGAGAGGGTGGGGCCCCATTGCTCAAGATCTGGAGTCATCTATTAAGAGAACAACCTATCTACTAACCCTGAAAGCGGGTTAGGAGTGAAATTCGTCTTGTTGTACTATGTCGCCAACCATCTAATCGAGTTTATCCCAAAGATGGTAGGCTTATTGAGTCGGCGCTAATAAGTCACTTTCACCCATGCAAGTCAAAGGATACTCTCGAATAAACAGGAGTTCATAGCGAGCTCAGGATTGAGATCGAATTACCTAGGTAATCATATGAAAAAGTCGATCTCTTCAGTAAACGGTGTTATAAAAGATTTGAGAGAGTTTCGGCATGCATAGCGGAAGCAACGTTGGATCTAAGTACTCTAATTTTGATAAATTCAAAGGAAAAAGCATGTAATTTGAAAATCAAAGATAATAAATTCTTTATGCCTATCAAAGAACCTCGAGATTAGAAATAACCTTTGAAGCTCAAATTCTTCTCGATTTCAAACCCGATCTTCGAACATAACGGTCACGAACCACCACGAGAGTCTTTCCGACTATTCTCCAGCCTAAGAACGAGATTGTGGGATCCTTTGGGTGACTAATTTAAAAGAGGAATGAAGATGAATTTGGAGAGAAAGGAAGAGAAATTGTCTTTACAATTCTCAAAATTAATCAAAATTCCAAGAACAAGTTAATCTAATTAACCCTTTGTATATATAGAAGACTACATGCAAAAATATGCAAAATTGAGTTAACATTAGGATGACATCTAGAATCCACTCAATTTAGTGGGATTAGTGGCTTGATGTGGGATGAACACTTAGCAAAAAAGTTTGAGTCATAAAAACACCAACAAATGGTTTTTCCCACTAACTCAATAATTGGATTTTTCCACTAACTTAAGAATTTGATTTTTCCACTAACTTTAGTCATCAAATTAACTCTTGACTTTCAAGGTTTAGTGGAGTCAACATTTGACTTTAGACTTTCAAAGTTTTAGTCAATTGTCTACAATTTGACTTTTGACTAACTTTGATCAAATTAATTCAATTTAAAAATTAATTCAAATAATTAATTTTAAATTAAATTAAATTAATATTAAATAATTAATTAAACAATTTAATTAATTCAAATTTAATATCCAATAAATCCAACATTAATCCCGATCGTTCTCGATATACATGATTATGAATCCCTATTCATATTTTTGATATTTAAATCTTATTTAAATATCGTCATCTCTCTCTATTGTTCAATTCGCAATTGAACGTTATGTCACTTATTCCCTAATTCGAATTTGAACACTTCGAATTCACTTGTCACACTGTTCTAAGGTTTAGTCTGATATGAGCTAGCAGGGGGACCTCATGGACCTACAGATCATGAGCTCCAACGATCCGAGATTAACTGATTAAACTCTTTAACCCAGTTAATCCACATTCGTTAACTACCAGGACATTCCACTATAGCCTAGTAGTTGCACTCTTCTCACTGTAGATATATTTATCTCCACTCGATATAACCATGATTAGTAAGTTGACCCTTCACAGGTTGTTCGTAATTTACGGTTGGGTCAAATATCTGTTTTACCCCCGTAATTACATCTTGCTTCTTAAGTCTCACTGATCCTCTAATGAACAATTGGTTTGTGATCCAATCACTAAACCGATTGGTATGTGATCTAATCACTATACCGAGTCCCTCTCAGGCCAATGAGAAGGTGGGGCCCCTTGTTCAAGACCTGGAGTCATCACTTAACGGAACAACCTATCTACTATCCCTAGAGACGGGTAGGAGTGAATTCCATCTTGCACTCTATGTCCCCAGCTATCTATCCGGTCTTACCCCTGAAATGGGAGGTTTATTGAGTCGGCGTTGTTGAGCCACTCTCACCCATGCAGATCAAAGGATAATCCTGAATAAACAGGAGTTCGTAGTTAGCTCAGGATTAAGGTCAAGTTACCTAGGTCATCGTTTTGAAAAAAACAGTCTTTAAAACAGTAAACATCGTTATAAAGCAAGAGTGACTTATTTCGCGGTTCGGTCTAATGCAAACTCTTTTCATAGGACGCCCCAATTCACATGTCTCCACATGAACAATTTAGGATCACATCGTTTGTACTAAATACAAAATGGGTCGCATCCAATAGTGTCCCCAGGATAAGGTATCCAACCTTATCCGTATACTATAGACCGTTTTGGCTATTTACTCGAACTTGATCCACTTTTATGTCTCCACATAAAGTTCAAGTACTCATGTTATAGCCATGATCTTAGTTTATTGGATTTAAGGTTTTCTAAAATGAAAATAGCAATTCACATATTCAATAATAACTTTATTGAATAAACCTCAATAACATTTTATTAGTAATAAAATATGTTTATCGTTTACAAACCACGAGTTTTAGAACATAAAACCCAAAAAACTCCCACTTGGACTAAAACTCCAGTGGTATATATATATATATATATATATATATATATACATAATGTTGAGTTTTTCAGAAAGAGAAATAAATACAATAAATTAGGGCATCACACACCCATAGTTTTCTCCCACTTGCCCTAGATTATACATCTCGTAGTCCTAGTCTCACTAGGTGACCCTCAAACACTTTAGTCGTGAGAGCCTTTGTAAATGGATCAACATGCGTCTCATATCCTCAACTTCTTGAGGTGTCTTAGGACACTGTTCCTTCGACAAGTGAATTTCATGCATGAAGGGTAGCAAACCCCTCTTGAAATTCTGCATTTTATATCTTGACAACATCTTGTCAATATAGGATGTTTGAGACATGGCTAATGTTCTATTTTTGCGGTTTCGAACTATTTGGATCCCAAGAATATATTGAGCTTCTCCCAAATCTTTCATTTAGAATTGAGTTGCTAGCCATTTCTTGACGTCAGTCAAGCATCTTACATCATTCCCAATGAGTAAGATATCATTGACATATAACACGAGGAATGCTACAGATGTTTTAACAATCTTCTTGTAAACACAAGGTTCGTCAATATTTTGTTCGAAACCATAAGATTTGATCGCAGTATCGAACCTTATATTCCAGCATCTAGATGCTTGTTTCAACCCATAAATGGATCGTTTAAGCTTACAAACTTTTTTTTCTTAATGTTGTATTATAAACCCCTCTGGTTGAGACATATAGATACTCTCTTCAAGATTGCCATTCCGAAAGGTTGTCTTGACATCCATTTGCCAAATCTCATAATCATAATAAGTGGCAATGGACAAGAGTATTCTAATTGATTTTAACATGACAACAGGATATAAGATTTCTTCATAGTCTACCCCCTCTCTCTGGGTATAACCCTTTGTCACTAATCGAGCTTTAAAGTCTGTACCTTACCAGCTTGGTCTCGTTTCCGTTTGTAGATCCATTTACAACCAATAGGTTTTACCCCATCTGGTTGATCTACAAGTTTTCAGACCGAATTGAAGTACATCGACTCCATTTCGAGGTCCATGGCTTTGATCCATTGATCTTTGTCAACATCATTCAATGCCTGTTTATAGGTCAATGGATCCTCTATTCCATCATCTGGTATGATGAATTGAGTTTCTACTAAACCCATGTAACGGTCAGGTTGCTGCACAACCCTCCCACTACGTCGAGGCACTCTCAACTCTTAAGATAGATGTGAGTAATCAGAAGTATTAGCTTCATCAATAACTCTTGTTGAGGGACCAATCTCATCAAGAACTCTTGTTGATCTATCTGTAGCTTCTTTAGAAATTTCACGCAATACTAGTTTACTGCGAGGTTGATGATCTCTCATGTGATCTTCTTCGAGAAAAGTAGCATTTTTTGATACAAATACTTTATTTTCTTCTGGATCGAAGAAGTACCCAGCTTTCGATTCTTTTGGGTAGCCTATGAATAAACATACTTTTGAACGACGTTCCAATTTCTTAGAATTCTGCACCAACACATGTGTCGGGCATCCCCAGATCCTGAAGTGACGTAAACTAGTTTTACGCCCTCACCATAACTCATAAGGTGTTCTAGTAACACTTTTAGAGGGAACCTTGTTCAAAATGTAGGCAGCAGTCTCTATTGCATATCCCCAAAACGAATCAGGCAAATGAGCATAGCTCATCATCGATCGATCCATGTTTAACAAGGTTCTGTTTCTTCTCTCTAATACACCATTTTTCTGAGGCGTACTAGGTGTAGAGAGTTGTGACTGGATTCCATGTTCTATCAAATAGTCCTGGAATCACAGGTCCATGTCCTCTCCACCTCGATCTGATCGAAGTGTCTTAATTGTTTTACCTAATAAGTTCTCAACTTCAGCCTTATACTCCTTGAACTTTTCAAGAGCTTCGTACTTATGATGCATTAGGTAAACATAACCGTACCTTGAATAATCATCTATGAAACTGATGAAATATCCATATCCTCCTCGTGCTTTGACATTCATTGGTCCACAGAGGTTCGAATGCACGAGTTCTAAGGATTCTTTGGCTCTAAGACCTTTTCTAGTAAAAGATCTTTTCGTCATTTTTCCCTCAAGACAAGACTCACATGCTGCTGGTAAAGAGTTGTCTTCTAACTGGCTTAGATGACCATTCTTAACCAATCTCTCAATCCTATTGAGATTAATGTGGCCAAGTCTTAAGTGCCAAAGATATGTACTTGAAGAAACTTTTTTCCCTTTGTTTCGCGTCTCAGCCGTTTTAAACATCTCGATATTTAAAATAGCTATTGCTCTGGTCGGTTTTAAATTATATAAGTTGTTTTCTAGTTTTGCAGAACAAATAGGAATACCTCTTTTGTTAATGAACACTTCATAATTTCAAAAGATGCTTTATACAATTGTTCTAACAAACAAGAGATAGATACAAGATTCCTTTTCATTCCAAGAACAAGATACACATTTTCTAATATAATGAATCTATCTCCAAAAAACAACTTCAAATCTCCCACTGATTTTGCTGAGACAACCTCTCATGTTCCAACCCTAAGAGTTATCTCGCCTTCCGCAAGCATTCTCCAGGAACTAGTTTCCTGAAAAGAAGAACAAATATGATTAGTGCCCCCTGAATCCAATATCCAGGAAGAATCATCACTCTCCACTAAACATGTTTCAACAACTAGTAAATCATATTTACCTTGTTTTGCCTTTTCAGCTTTCTTTTCTACAAGGTACTTTGGGCAGTTTCTTTTCCAATGCCCATTCTCGTTGCAGTGGAAACATTTTCCTTTATCTGCAACTTGAGCCATTATTTAGCGGTCATTAGGAGTTTTAATTTTCCCCTTCCCTTTCTCTTTCATCGAAATACTCTTATTTTTAGAAGAAGAAGGGTTAGACTTCGTCCCAGAGGACGATCCTCTATAGAACTTTTTAGTGGTAGCAACATTTGCCTCCACTTCATGTCCCTTAGTTTTCAGGAGGGACTGATAAGTCTGAAGCTCATTCAGAAGAGTAGTCAAGTTATATTCAATTTTATTCATCATTGCATTTGTGCGGATCTGTAGGAAGCTCTTCGGAAGAGACTCCAGAATAAAACTGACCTGACTTTTCTCATCTATGACAGCTCCGTTTACTTCTGCCACATTAAAATGGACCATCATGTCCAGGACATGTTCTCTAACAGAGGTCCCTTCTCTCATACGGCAGTTATAAACGTACTTGTTAGCATCATGCCTAAGGGAGAAGGAAGGTTGTCCAAACATCCCCTTCAGAGATTCCATAATCTCTTTGGCAGCACCCATACCATCGTGTTTCTTAGCCAATACAACAGATATGCTGGCCAGAATGTATACGTGGGCTTTATCATTTTCCCTTGTCCATCTGTCATATGCATCCCGAACATTTCGGTTTGCATTTATGTCGAGGTTTGGAGGACACTCCTCAGTTAAAACCAACCTTAGATCATCAATCGCTAGTATTGTGTTTAAATTTGATTTCCACGTTGCGTAATTATCCCCGTTAAGTTTCTCAGAAGCTAGTAATTGTACTATTGAGTTGGACATGCTGAAAAAAGTAAACATATCGTATTTAGTGAAATTGCTATTAACCCTTTTATATTATCCAATCAAGTTTTAGCAAAATTAATAATGTACTCATCATTTATTATTTATTGGAACGATACTACAAAGGTTTAGAGCAACATCCACCTAGGGGCAGTCTATCACTCCTCCTTTGAATTGAGACAATCTCAGCTAATCACTATTACCAGAATAACTCATATTCCAATATATCTTTTACCTATCGTTTACTTTGGTCAAGAAGTTACTAACACTTAGTAATTCTTGTAAGTGTGACCCTCCATTTTCAGACCTCAGAGATCGGAATCAACAAGCTTCCGAAGTTGGAAAGACAATGCTGAAAACGGACCTATGAGACCCTATCCATTTCTGGAGTTCGCGGTGTTCCGAATCACATGATACAGCCCTCCTAAGGGGTGGTCGCTCCCAGGGCAGACTCGCAGGCGCATCATGGGAATCTCACGGTGCAACCTAATGGAGGAGACTGTAGGATGTGTTGACACACAGCCTTCGCCCACGTACTATGAACGACTTCCCCTATTCACCTTGTTATTGACTCATGCAAATACTTTCCTATTGGAGGTCCCTTCCAGGGCGACTCGAAGCCGAGCATGAATCTCACGGTGTGAACTCTTAGGGACGTAGGAGCTTAAAAAAAAAATTCTCCCACTGAAGTGTTCTAGACGGTTGGGTGTGATTTTACTTAGGCATATATTTTGGCTAACTAAAACATATCCTAAGTCTAGGTAATCTTTCTGAGTATAACGTTTATACTTGATTTTAACCTATGATGTCTAGGTGATAAACCTTTTAAAACCTCACATCACTCACGCATGCTCATAAAATCGGGTTAGCTAAACTCAAACGCCAGTTCGATGCCCAGGTAGGAGGTGTTCCGTAAACCGTCAACTTAAATACCCCCCAACCTTAGACAGCATCTTACCGGGTGAGTTTTTCTTGTAACCGAAGTTTTACAAGATATCGACCTATTTTAACTATTAAAAGAGGAGATTGCTTGGTAGTTAACCCTAAATGAGCATGCATTTATCTTTGTTATAGGTTTTAATGTCTAATTCATTTTATAACACTTATAAAAAAAATACCTTATAACTTACATCTAACATGCTTTTATATAACAATTATATAAAACCATTTCATGCAAAAATATAACAACTTATATCAAATCTCATGGAATCCTAAACATGCATACTTATATTATAACACTTATAACATACTTTCAATGCATGTTTCATGTTTATCCTATGGTGGGATTTTAAATCTACATGACATACAATATGCACACAAGAGTATGTTTATTTAAACTATACATTCACAATGCATAAATAAATAAACCACACTAAAAATGGATTGGTTTTGGCATCCTAAACAAAGAATTACCTAAATTATTACAATAATAAATTAGGAAAAAGCCTTGAACTGCCCCCGAACACTCTGAATCGGCTCAAAGCGCTTGTAAGTTGTTGGATTGCACGAACCGTCGTCGAACCGGACCGAACCGCCACTTGATGCCTCTTCCAATTTTGATAAATTACATCCTAAAATGGACTCTAATGACTCTAGAAAAAATACATACTCTTTGTAACACATTAAATCCCATCACAAGGCAATTACAATAATTATTACAAATTGGAAGAGAATTGGATGCCAAAGACCAAAAATATCCATTTTCGCACACATGCATTCATCACATGAATTACTACCCACCAACTCTAAATTAACCAAAAGAAAGAGTACTTAAACCATGCTCTTATACCATTTGACAGAGTTTCGGCATTCATAGCAGAAGCAACGTGGGATCTAAGTACTCTACTTTTGATAAATTAAAAGGAAAAATCATGTAATTTGAAAATCAAAGATAATAAATTAGAAATTACCTTTGAAGCTCAAATTCTTCTCGGTTCCAAACCCGATCTTCGAACGTAACGGTCACGAACCACCACGAGAGTCTTTCCGACTATTCTCCGGCTCTAGAACGGGATTGTGGGATCCTTTGAGTGACTAAATTTAAAAGAGGAATGAAGATGGATTTGGAGAGAAAGGAAGAGAAATTGTTTTTACAATTCTCAAAATTAATCAAAATTCCAAGAACAAGTTAATCTAATTAACCCTTTGTATATAAAGAAGACTACATGCAAAAATATACAAAAATGAGTTAACATTAGGATGATATCTAGAATCCACTCAATTTAGTGGGATTAGTGGCTTGATGTGGGATGAACACTTAGCAAAAAAGTTTGAGTCATAAAAACACCAACAAATGGTTTTTCCCACTAACTCAAGAATTGGATTTTTCCACTAACTTAAGAATTGAATTTTTCCACTAACTTTAGTCATCAAATTGACTCTTGACTTTCAAGGTTTAATGGAGTCAACATTTGATTTTTGACTTTCAAAGTTTTAGTCAATTGTCTACAATTTGACTTTTGACTAACTTTGATCAAATTAATTCAATTTAAAAATTAATTCAAATAATTAATTTTAAACTAAATTAAATTAATATTAAATATTTAATTAAACAATTTAATTAATTAAAATTTAATATCCAATAAATCCAACATTAATCCCGATCATTCTCGATATACATGATTATGAATCCCTATTCATATTTTCGATATTTAAATCTGATTTAAATATCTCCATTGATGGAGCGCCCAAGGCACGCAGCGGAAGCGATTTGGATCATAGACACTCTAATTTCATCAATTTAAACAAAACGGAAACATGCAAAAGCGATGAAAAAGAGAAATTAGAACACATACCCTTGTCGTTCGTATTTCTCCAAATTCACCGCCAGAATCTCCTCACGAGCTCACCGAGCCTTCTCACGAAACGTTCGTGGACCACCCACGGTAGTCCCGCTATCCTCAGGCCGAGAAACGGAGTGGTGGGACTCCTTTAATTTAAGAAAAGAGGGAAGAAGCTCCACTGAAAGAAAAACAATTTTTCTTCACAGAACAGAAGCTGAAGGAGAAGAAGAGATAGTGATAGAGAGAGAGTGAATCCAAATTCACAATTCAAAGTTTTTGAATTCGTGTACCCCTCAAGCACTATCAATTTCATTTCCTTTTCTTTTTTTTTTTTTTTTTTTTTATATTTGATCTGTCAAAATATATATATGCTGCTTCTTACATGTGTCTTACATGCTTGCATGTAAGACACATGTAAATATATATATATATATATATATATATATATATATATATATTTATAAATTATTATTATTAAAAATAATAATAATTATTTTATTAATTAAACTTTTTAATTAATAAAAAATATATATATATATTTTAATTAATATTATTTAATCAATATCAAATATTAATTAAATAATACAATTATACTCGGTTTTCCGAAAACCGACTTTTTGCACATGAATCCTATTCATGTTTTCAGACCAATCTCATATTTAAATCATATTTAAATATGTCTATCCTTCTTCCACAAACCCGAATTTGAACGATTCAAATTCTTTTCTTTTCTTTTATATTGTTTCACGGCTTTATCCGAGTTAGCCAGGAGAACCGTAAGGACCTACAGATCATGAGCTCCAACGATACGAGATTATCCGGTCAAAACTCTTTCAACCGAACTAACCAACATTCGTTAACCCCCGGAGACTCCACTAAAGTCCAAGGGCTGCACTCTCCTCACTGTAGATATATTGTGTCCTGTTGATATAACTATCATCAGTAAGTCGATCCTTCACAGGTTGTTCATAATCACAACGGGTCATTTATACCGTTTAACCCTTGTATTATATCTTGTTCCTTAAGTACCACTGACACCTCTAATGAACAATTGATTTGTGGTCCAACCATCAAATCAGATTCCTCCCTGATCAGGAGAGGATGGGCCCAATGTTCAAGACCTGGAGTCAGCACTAAAGGGAACAACCTTTCTACTAACCCTGAAAGCGGGTAGGAGTGAACTCCAATCTTGCTACAACTATGTCCCCAGCCACTTATTCAATCTTATCCCCAAGATGGTAGGCATATTGAGTCGGCAAACTGGCCACTCTCACCCGTACAAATCAAAGGATAAGGTTGAATAAACAGGAGTTCATAGTAAGCTCAGGATTGAGATCGAGTTACCTAAGTCATCAAATGAAAAAATCGGTCTTTACAGTAAACGGTGTTATAAAGAAAGAGCGATTTTAATTCTTGGTTCGGTCTTGTGCAAACTCATTGCACAGGACGCCCTCACTCCCATGTCTCTACATGAAACGATTCGAATCACATCGTTTTGTACTATACAAAGTGAGCCGCGTCCAATAGTGTCCCCAGGATAAGGTACCCAGCCTTATCCCTATACTATAGACCATTTTGGCTGTCTACTTGAACTTGATTCACATTCATGTCACACATGAAGTTCAAGTACTCACACTACTGCCATGGGTGTTAGTTATTGGTATAGGTTAATACAAACACAATTCACTAAAATTCAATAATAACTTTATTGAAATATAATATATATACATTCAAACAGTTTACAAACTACGAGTTTTAGGACATAAAACCCAACAAACTCCCACTTGGACTAAAACGTCAGTGGAGTACATGCTGGTCGAGAGAACTAGAATATCAAATATCTAAAGTTTCTCCCACTGTCCTACTGAGCAGCTCGCAGCCCTATACTTTGTAGGTGTCTCTCAAACACTTTAGCCGTGAGAGACTTAGTAAACGGATCAGCAATGTTGTGCTCCGAGGCTACCTGTGTGACGATCACATCTCCTCGTTGCACTATCTCCCTGATGAGATGATATTTCCGCTCAATATGCTTTCCACGCTTATGGCTTCTAGGTTCTTTAGAATTTGCCACTGCACCGCTGTTATCACAATAAAGGGTGATTGGCAAGTTCATATTTGGAACAACTTCCAAATCTGTCAAGAACTTCCTAAGCCATACAGCTTCCTTCGCTGCTTCGCAAGCTGCGACATACTCAGCTTCCATGGTGGAGTCAGCAATACAACCTTGCTTTATACTCCTCCATACTATTGCTCCTTCGTTAAGAGTGAACACTGATCCTGATGTAGATTTCCTCGAATCTATATCAGTCTGAAAATCAGAGTCAGTGTATCCTGCAAGGATCAAATCCTTCGCGCCATACACAAGCATATAGTCTCTCGTTCTCCTAAGATACTTGAGGATGTGTTTAACGGCTGTCCAGTGATCATATCCTGGATTGGACTGGAACCTACTGACAATTCCTACTGCATAGCAGATGTCGGGTCTTGTACACAACATAGCGTACATGAGACTACCAACTGCAGATGCATAGGGAATTCGTCTCATATCCTCAACCTCTTGAGGTGTCTTAGGAGACTGTTCCTTAGACAAGTGAATTCCATGCCTAAAAGGCAGCGAACCTTTCTTGGAATTCTGCATCGAATATCTTGACAACACCTTGTCAATATAAGATGCTTGAGACAACGCTAGCACTTTGTTCTTACGATTCCTTATGATCTGAATCCCTAGAACAAACTGAGCCTCTCCCAAATCTTTCATTTGGAATTGGGTCGCTAGCCAATTCTTAACGTCAGTTAGGAACCCTACATCATTCCCAATGAGTAGTATATCGTCTACGTACAAGACTAAGAAAGCTACAACAGTATTGACTACTTTCTTGTAAACACAAGGTTCGTCAATATTTTGTTCAAAGCCATAAGATTTGATCGCCGTATCAAACCTTATATTCCAGGATCTAGATGCTTGCTTCAACCCATAAATGGATCGATTAAGCTTGCAAACCTTTTGCTCTTGACCCTGAAGTATGAATCCCTCTGGTTGAGCCATATAGATACTCTCCTCAAGATTACCATTCAGAAAGGCAGCCTTGACATCCATTTGCCAGATTTCATAATCATAAAATGCAGCAATGGATAAGAGAATTCTAATCGACTTTAACATGGCAACAGGAGAAAAGGTTTCTTCATAGTCCACCCCTTCTCTTTGGGAATAACCTTTTGCCACAAGTCGAGCCTTAAAGGTTTGCACCTTACCAGCTTGGTCTCGTTTTCTCTTGTAGATCCACTTGCAACCGATAGGTCTTTCACTATCTGGTTGGTCTACAAGATCCCAGACCGAATTGAAGTACATAGACTCCATTTCGAGATCCATGGCTTTAAGCCACTGGTCCTTGTCTGTATCATTCATTGCCTGTTTAAAGGTCAATGGATCCTCAACGCCATCATCAGGTATGACGACTTGAGTTTCAGACAAGCCAATGTAGCGGTCGGGCTGTCTTACATCCCTCCCACTGCGTCGAGGCTTTCTCAACTCTTGAGAAGGACCAGCCTGATCAACAACCGTTGTTGATCCGTCTGTAGCTTTCCTGGAAAATTCGGACAAAACAATTTTGCTCGACGGTTGATGATCTCTCATGTGGTCTTCCTCTAAGAACGTGGCATTAGTCGATACTAGTACCTTGTTCTCATGAGGATCGTAAAATAGACCACCTTTCGTTTCCTTGGGGTAACCTACAAATAGGCACAATTTTGAACGATGTTCCAACTTCTTTGGATTGGGTACTAGCACATGTGCCGGACACCCCCAAATCCTGAAGTGACGTAAACTACCTTTACGCCCTCTCCATAACTCATAAGGTGTTTCAGAAACACTCTTAGAGGGAACCATGTTCAAAATATATACTGCAGTCTCTACTGCATATCCCCAAAACGAACTAGGCAAATGAGCATAACTCATCATAGATCGAACCATGTCTAACAGGGTTCTATTTCTCCTCTCGGACACACCATTCTGCTGTGGTGTTCCTGGCGCTGAGAGTTGAGATACTATTCCATGTTCTATCATATAGTCCTGGAATCTTAAATCCATATACTCTCCACCTCGATCTGATCGGAGTGTTTTTATCGATTTACCTAATGTGTTCTCAACCTCTGCCTTATACTCTTTGAACTTTTCAAGAGCTTCGGACTTATGATGCATTAGATAAAGATAACCGTACCTAGAATAATCATCAATGAAACTGATGAAATATTCATACCCTCCTCGTGCTTTGACATTCAAAGGACCGCAGAGATCCGAATGCACGATTTCTAGAGGTTCTTTGGACCTATGACCTTTTTCAGAAAAAGATCGTTTGGTCATCTTGCCCTCAAGACAAGACTCACATGGCGGTAAAGAGTTGTCCTCTAAACGATTTAGCAGACCACTCTTAACCAATCTCCCAATCCTATTGAGATTAATGTGACCTAGTCTTAAGTGCCAAAGATAAGTACTTGGAGAAAGTTTCTGCCTTTTAGTTTGAGTCTCAGCTGTTTTAAACATTTCAGTGTTCAAAATAGCTTTGGCTTCGGTTGGTCTTAACACATACAAGTTGTTTTCAAGTTTCGCAGAACAAATACGTACACCTCTTTTGCTAATGAACGCTTCATTATGTACAAAAGATACTTTATACAACTGTTCTAACAAACAAGATATAGATACAAGATTCCTCTGGAAGGTAGGAACCAGGAGTACATTTTCTAGTAAAATGAAACTATCTCTATACAACAACTTTACAGCTCCCACTGCTTCAGCTGAGACAACCTCTCCAGTTCCAACTCTGAGAGTTATCTCACCGCGAGAAAGTGGCTGCCAAGAACTAGTTTCCTGAAAAGAAGAACAAACATGGTTAGTAGCTCCTGAATCAAGTATCCAGGTATGACAATCATGTTCTACTAAACATGTTTCAACAACAAGTAAATCATATTTACCTTGTCTTTCTTTCTCAGCCTTTTTCTCTGCAAGATACTTTGGGCAATTGCGTTTCCAGTGCCCATCTACACCACAATGGAAACATTTTCCTTTGTCTGCAGATCTACTCTTGCTCTTAGCAGTAGCAGGTGCTTTTCCCTTCCTTTTATCTTTCTTCTTCTTTTGAATACTCTTATTCTTAATAGAAGAAAGTTCTGACTTACTCCCAGAAGATGACCCCTTTTGGAATTTCCTAGAAGTGACAACATTTGCCTCCTTCTCTTTTCCTTTAGAAGTGTGTAGGGACTGATAGGTCTGTAGCTCGCTGAGGAGAGAAGTCAAATTATACTTTATCTTGTTCATTACCAAATTGGTTCTGAACTGAAGGAAACTCTTCGGAAGAGATTCCAAGATAAAGCTTACTTGACTTGACTCATTTATAATAGCTCCGTTTACTTCCGCCACATTGAAGTGGACCATCATGTTAAGGACATGCTCCCTAACAGAGGTTCCCTCCTTCATGCGAGAGTTGTAAACGAATTTGAGGGCTTCATGACAGACCGATGAGGACGGAAGTCCAAACATCTCCTGTAATGAAGACATGATTTCTTTAGCAGAAACCATATCCTCGTGCTTCTTAGCTAACACATCAGATATGCTGGCTAAGATATAGACTCGGGCTTTATCATTAGCCCTTGTCCATCTATCATATGCTTCTCGAACAGTTCGAGTCGCATCCGAGCTAGGAGGGGGAGGACAATCCTCTGATAAGACGAACCTGAGATCATCTAGAACAAGAATCGTATTCAAGTTCGATTTCCAGGTCGCGTAGTTATCGCCGGTTAACTTATCGGAAGCTAGTAAGTGAATAAAAGAGCTAGACATGCTGAAAAGAGAATGAATAAATATTAGTGAAAAGGTTTTAACCTAATTTACACACCAATCAAGAATTTAGCAAAGACTAATAATGTACCCAAAACTCATTATTAAACTGCAACGATACTTCAGTGGGTCAGAATGGTCGCTACCGAGGGGTAGTCAAGCATTCCTTCACTGAATCAAGACATTCTTGACTAAATGCTAATACCAGAATATCTCATATTCCTATAGCATCTTAGTTATCGCTGTTTGGTCAAGATTTACTAACTCCTTAGCAAATCTCGTAAGTGTGACCCTCCATTTTTAGAATTCATAGGGCGGCCCCAACGATGCAACCGAATGGAAATGTCAAAGTTGGGAATGGCTCTATGTTTCTTTATCCATAAATGGTGATTGAGATGTTCCGATTCCTATGAAACGGCCCTCCGAATGGATCGGTACCACTTGTGGGCACCTAGCAGGCAGAACATAGGAATCTCACGGTTCAATCCAATGGAGGAGACCGCAGGATGTATTGACATACTTCCTTCTCCCACTTACTATAAATACTTTCTCCATTCACCTTGCTCTTGAATTATGCAAATACCATCCGAATGGGGATGCCCTATTGACATCACGAGGCCGAGCATAATTCTCACGGTGTGAACTTGACATAGAACGTAGGAGGAGAGGGACATATCATATATACCTTCTCAACACCTCTACTAAGTATTTTAAGACGGAATGGGTAAATTACTCAGGCATTATCCGGCTAAGACAATAAGGCCTAAGTCTAGGTAAAACAAACTTTTACCTATGATGTCTAGGTGATAAACACTTTATTACCTCACACCACTCACGCATGCTCATAAAGCCGGGTTAACTTTACTCAAGAACCGGATGGTCCCCAGGTAGGAGGTGTTCCGTAAACCGTCAGCTTAAATACCTCCAACCTCGAACAGGATGTCCCCGGGTGAGTTTCTTGTAACCTTAGCATTTACAAGATATCGACCTATTCATCTAATGAAACGGAACGATACATTCAACCCTAAGTGAGCATGCCTTTGTCTTTGTTATAGATTTTAAAAGTCTATGCCAATTTTACAACGCTTTGCAAAACTAAGACTTACTACAACAAACTTCTACATGCTTCTCAAACATGCATCACTAAAGCACGACAAGTTGAATATTTAATTTCATAATTAATATAACAATTATATCAATTATGTTTTTAAATATACAACTCCTAATTCATAAATTAATATAACACTTATATCAATTCTCATGAATTAAGCATGCATCCTATACATTATAACACTTATAACAAACAAAATGCATCTAATGTTGGATGTTTAATTTCATAATTAATATAACACTTATATCAATTATTCTATTAAGCAAACAACATCTAATTCATGAATTAATATAACTCTTATATTAATACTCATGAATAAACATGCATCCTATACATTATAACACTTATAATATACCATGTGCATAAAATTAGGGCAACCTATGTTGTTGATTTAATTTCATAATTAATATAACACTTATATCAATTATTCTATTAAACTAACAACAACTAATTCATGAATTAATATAACTTTTATATCAAAATTCATGAATTGCCAAATATGCATACGATATATTATAACACTTATAACATATTTTCAATGCATGAAGCATGCTTCCTATGGTGGGATTTTAAATCTATATGGCATACGTTATGCACATACAAACATGGAATTTAATTAAAACATACATTCGCAATGCATAATTAATTAAACATACTAAAGTGGATCGATTTTGGCATTTAGCAAGCAATAACTAATTTATTACAAGCTTGATCAACAAGCCACGTCTTGAGCGGACTTCGAACTCTTCGCACCGCCTTTGACCAACTTGCTTCCTCCGAACGCTTCGGCCAAATTTTCTTCGAATTTCTCCTCGTAAAGCCCAGAATGAGTTTGAACTTACACCGAACATTTCGGCGAGTTTCAAATTCAAACTTCTTTCACAAAGAACCCTATATGGACTCTAATGACTCTAAAAATACAAACTCTTTAGCATGCATTAAAGCCCATACAAACTCGGGCAATTACAAATAATGAAATTCAAAAGAAACTATGCCAAAATCGATATTCACTTTAGAATCCATTCAGAAACAATTTCTAAATAAAACCCACCATAACTTAAATTGATTGAAATTGAGTGGCCAAAAACGCTCTGATACCAATTGATGGAGCGCCCAAGGCACGCAGCGGAAGCGATTTGGATCATAGACACTCTAATTTCATCAATTTAAACAAAACGGAAACATGCAAAAGCGATGAAAAAGAGAAATTAGAACACATACCCTTGTCGTTCGTATTTCTCCAAATTCACCGCCAGAATCTCCTCACGAGCTCACCGAGCTTTCTCACGAAACGTTCGTGGACCACCCACGGTAGTCCCGCTATCCTCAGGCCGAGAAACGGAGTGGTGGGACTCCTTTAATTTAAGAAAAGAGGGAAGAAGCTCCACTGAAAGAAAAACAATTTTTCTTCACAGAACAGAAGCTGAAGGAGAAGAAGAGATAGTGATAGAGAGAGAGTGAATCCAAATTCACAATTCAAAGTTTTTGAATTCGTGTACCCCTCAAGCACTATCAATTTCATTTCCTTTTCTTTTTTTTTTTTTTTTTTTTTTTATATTTGATCTGTCAAAATATATATATGCTGCTTCTTACATGTGTCTTACATGCTTGCATGTAAGACACATGTAAATATATATATATATATATATATATATATTTATTTATAAATTATTATTATTAAAAATAATAATAATTATTTTATTAATTAAACTTTTTAATTAATAAAAAATATATATATATATTTTAATTAATATTATTTAATCAATATCAAATATTAATTAAATAATACAATTATACTCGGTTTTCCGAAAACCGACTTTTTGCACATGAATCCTATTCATGTTTTCAGACCAATCTCATATTTAAATCATATTTAAATATGTCCATATTTAAATCATATTTAAATATGTCTATCCTTCTTCCACAAACCCGAATTTGAACGATTCAAATTCTTTTCTTTTCTTTTATATTATTTCACGGCTTTATCCGAGCTAGCCAGGAGAACCGTAAGGACCTACAGATCATGAGCTCCAACGATACGAGATTATCCGGTCAAAACTCTTTCAACCGAACTAACCAACATTCGTTAACCCCCGGAGACTCCACTAAAGTCCAAGGGCTGCACTCTCCTCACTGTAGATATATTGTGTCCTGTTGATATAACTATCATCAGTAAGTCGATCCTTCACAGGTTGTTCATAATCACAACGGGTCATTTATACCGTTTAACCCTTGTATTATATCTTGTTCCTTAAGTACCACTGACACCTCTAATGAACAATTGATTTGTGGTCCAACCATCAAATCAGATTCCTCCCTGATCAGGAGAGGATGGGCCCAATGTTCAAGACCTGGAGTCAGCACTAAAGGGAACAACCTTTCTACTAACCCTGAAAGCGGGTAGGAGTGAACTCCAATCTTGCTACAACTATGTCCCCAGCCACTTATTCAATCTTATCCCCAAGATGGTAGGCATATTGAGTCGGCAAACTGGCCACTCTCACCCGTACAAATCAAAGGATAAGGTTGAATAAACAGGAGTTCATAGTAAGCTCAGGATTGAGATCGAGTTACCTAAGTCATCAAATGAAAAAATCGGTCTTTACAGTAAACGGTGTTATAAAGAAAGAGCGATTTTAATTCTTGGTTCGGTCTTGTGCAAACTCATTGCACAGGACGCCCTCACTCACATGTCTCTACATGAAACGATTCGAATCACATCGTTTTGTACTATACAAAGTGAGCCGCGTCCAATAGTGTCCCCAGGATAAGGTACCCAGCCTTATCCCTATACTATAGACCATTTTGGCTGTCTACTTGAACTTGATTCACATTCATGTCACACATGAAGTTCAAGTACTCACACTACTGCCATGGGTGTTAGTTATTGGTATAGGTTAATACAAACACAATTCACTAAAATTCAATAATAACTTTATTGAAATATAATATATATACATTCAAACAGTTTACAAACTACGAGTTTTAGGACATAAAACCCAACATCCATCTCTCTATTGTTCAATTCGCAATTGAACGTTATGTCGTTAAATATATCACATATAGTTAACGCTTATTCCCTAATTCAAATTCGAACACTTCGAATTCACTTGTCACATTGTTCTAAGGTTTAGTCTGATATGAGCTAGCAGGGGGACCTCATGGACCTACAGATCATGAGCTCCAACTATCAGAGATTAACTGATTAAACTCTTTAACCCAGTTAATCAACATTCGTTAACTACCAGGACATTCCACTATAGCCTAGTAGTTGCACTCTCCTCACTGTAGATATATTTATGTCCACTCGATATAACGATGATTAGTAAGTTGACCCTTCACAGGTTGTTCGTAATTTACGGTTGGGTCAAATATCTGTTTTACCCCCGTAATTACATCTTGCTCCTTAAGTCCCACTGATACTCTAATGAACAATTGGTTTGTGATCCAATCACTAAACCGATTGGTATGTGATCTAATCACTATACCGAGTCCCTCCCGGGCCAATGAGAAGGTGGGGCCCCTTGTTCAAGACTTGGAGTCAGCACTTAAGGGAACAACCTATCTACTATCCCTAGAGACGGGTAGGAGTGAATTTCATCTTGCACCCTATGTCCTCAGCTATCTATTCGGTCTTACCCCTGAAATGGGAGGCTTATTGAGTCGGCGTTGTTGAGCCACTTTCACCCATGCAGATCTAAGGATAATCCTGGATAAACAGGATTTCATAGTTAGCTCAGGATTAAGGTCAAGTTACCTAGGTCATCGTTTTGAAAAAATCAGTCTTTAAAACAGTAAACAGCGTTATAAAGCAAGAGTGACTTATTTCGCGGTCCGGTCTAATGCAAACTCTTTTCATAGGACGCCCTCATTCACATGTCTCCACATGAACGATTCAGGATCACATCGATTGTAATAAATACAAAATGGGTTGCATCCAATAGTGTCCCCAGGATAAGGTATCCAACCTTATCCGTATACTATAGACCGTTTTGGCTATCTAATCGAACTTGATCCACTTTTATGTCTACACATAAAGTTCAAGTACTCATGTTATAGTCATGGATCTTAGTTTATCGGATTGAGGGTTTTCTAAAATTAAATAAACAATTCACATATTCAATAATAACTTTATTGAATAAACCTCAATAACACTTTATTAGTAATAAAATATGTTTATCGTTTACAAACCACGAGTTTTAGGACATAAAACCCAACAATAAAGAGAGAGCGACTTGATTTCGCGGTCCAGTCTTATGCAAACTCATTGCACAGGACACCCTCGCTTGCACATCTCCATGTGAAACGATTAGGATCACATCGTTTTGCACAATACAAAGCGAGCCGCATCCAATAGTGTTACCAGGATAAGGGTACCCAGCCTTAACCATATACTATAAACCGTTTTGACTGTGTACTTGAGCCTGATCCACATTCATGTCCTACATGAAGCTTAAGTACTCATACTTCGCTATGGGTGTTTATTATTGGCACAGGTTAATGCAAACACATTTCACTTTATTCAATAAACACTTTTACTGAATAAAACTCAACAACTCTTTATTGCTAAATAGAATGCTTACAAACACAATTGTTTACAAACTACGAGTTTTAGGACATAAAACCCAACAAGCCTCACGTATGTAGTCTGTAATTATTTGTCTTACATCTACCTTACATGTGTTTTGCGTCATGTAGGATTTAGGGTCAGTTCTGAATGACCGGAAAAGCGATGTTTCGTCCTCTAGTCCCCTAGGATCATCCCCTATGGATGATGATACGTATTGAACGAGGAGACAATTGACAGGACTAATCCTCATGTCACTCCCGACCATTGTGTTCATGAAAATGACGTTGTATTAGAGATTGTTCCTGCTTGTCTGACTGGCAATGTGATTAATAAGGTAATCGAGGTTGACGAGACATAAGACGAGGCAACTCGTGTTATAGATAAAGATACGGATGTTGCGAGCCTGCGTATTATTCGGTTGCAGGAAAATAAAAATGATGTTATGTCGGTGCCCAACAATGGCGGGGGGTTGAATGTTGATGATAATCATAATATTGAGGTGGTACAAGCCAGATGAGACTGTTGAGAGTAATACATTTTATGGTTTCCAGATGGAGGATTTGTTGAAGGAATAATGAATGAGGTTACGCCTCTTCGTAGACGGAATGTGGAGTTGCATGTCGATCAGGAGGATACGCAATTGTTAGAAGTAGATAATATTAATGTGTTGGTTGTTGCGGACAACGACCACAACGAATGAGGTAATGCAGTATTGGAGTTGCCGACCACAGCCAAAGAGGTAATCATTGAAAAGGTGAATGACATTGGGTTAGTGGAAACGAAGATTCCAGAGTCAGTTCAGGCGACTGAAAGCGTTGGTATGCTTGTCGTGCCCACATCAAAATTTGATGACGTCCCTGAGAAAATCATGGGTTTGGCAAATGTCGTGGCTTCTGAGGTATGAAGTACTGCTTGTTCCATAGTTTACTATGAATAAACATATTCATTTTTCATTTTTGAATTGGACATGTGTTGGCAACTTATTACGGCTCCTCGACGTAGCCAACGCAAAAGACAGTATTCGTATAAGTTGAATCAGGTACCAGCAAATAAGAAGGTTGCCACAATAAGAGGAGTCGGGAAGGGCAAGTATGAAATTTCGTCCATGTCGGATAAGTATATTTCAGTGTACGATCCCTTGTTTCATCCACCAAGAAATATGGTGAGAATCTATGAAAAATGGTTGGTCGATAGATCAACTAATAGGGAGGTACGCGTCGTAGGGTCTCTGAGCAAAGATAAGGGGTATTTAAAAAAAAATCGACAAATGATTCGTTGTTACCTGATGTAAGTTTTAAGTGGTTTATAAATGAATTCGTGTTTAGTAAATATATATATTTATACAAGTACGATGTGCAGGATGTCGACATACTATTCATCTTTGTAAAGCGGAAGCTCCAATCACGAATGGATTTATGTGCATGTTCGTTCAACGTTGTTGAGGCTGCCTTCATGGTTAGTATTAGTTGTAATTTAATCTGTGTTCGATTTTCGTGCAGTGTATTCCACGATATTAGGCCGCACATAATCATTTATAGCGTGTTAATGCAGAAGTTCATTATATCCCTCGATGGTGCTTCTAAAGCAATGGAAGGACGAGACCTACAACAGATGGTTGAATGGTGGGGCGACAACGACCAATCATTTATTGATAAAGCATTGGGGAAGCATGAAGGATTCGAACCGAACTGATCAGATTGTGATTTCGTGTATGAACCAGTCCAATATAATGGCAATTGGATGCTCGTTGTCATGGATATGAAAAAAGCAAAGATTGAGATTGTAGATGTTGCGTGCTCAATGTGTAAATTAAAATGCAATGTGAGAGCACTCAGAACATGCAAGCATACATGGTCTTGTAGCAAGTAATAAATATTTTTTCATTCGATTTCCCACAGAGATTTATTCTTAGTTACTAGCGAAGTGAGATGTTAAATTCGAAAGGGTGGTTTAAATGAGGTAGAATTGGGATTAATGTGCCTAACTAGTAAAGAACGTGCTAGATATGTAAGCATAAACAAAGACAAGTAAAAAGGTTAACTTGAATGTAGAAGGAAAAGAATTGCGGAGAAAGCAATTATCTAGCAATATAAACGCAAAACAGAAAACTAAGAAAAATGGCTAAGGCAAAAGTAAAACTAAGAAAATTGCGCAGACAGCAATTTTCTAGCAATAGTACTAACAGCGTTTTAAGTGTGAATTGTGGAGACAAGGGCTACTAACGACTCCTCTATAGGCTTTTTCATACGATTCTTCAGCAGTAGATCTGATGGAGCGCTCATGGCACGCAGCGGAAGCGATTTTGGATCATGGACACTCTAATTTCATCAATTTAAACAAATGGAAACATGCAAAAGCGAAGAAAAAGAGAAGTTAGAACACATACCCTTGTCGTTCGTAATTCTCCAATTTCACCGCCAGAAGCTCCTCTCGAGCTCACCGAGCCTTCTCACGAAACGTTCGTGGACCACCCACGGTAGTCCCGCTATCCTCGGGCTGAGAAACGGAGTGGTGGGACTCCTTTTACAAAAGAAAAGGAAGAAGAAGCTCCACTGAAAAACTCTTTTTCAGAAGCTGAGAGGAAGAAGACGGAGAAGTGATAGAGAGAGAGAATCAAATTCTCAAATCTCAAATCGTATACCCCAGATGAAATTCTCAATTGAATCAAAATTCAATTTTTCTTAACTCAATTCTCTTCTGTTTTCTAATCTTATCAGCCCAATGTTACTTACGTAACATATATATATTTATATATACTTTAACATGTGTCTTGCATGCAGCAAGACACATGTATATATATATATATATATATATAAATAATTATTATTATTAAAAATAATAATAATAATTTTATTTATTAAACATTTTAATAAATAATATATATATATAATTATTAACTAAACTTTTTAATTAATAAATATTATTTAATTCAATATCAAATATTGATTAAATAATATAACTAAACTCGGTTTTTCAGAAAAAACCGACTTTTTTCACATGAATCTCATTCATGTTTCAGGCCAATGCCATATTTAAATCATATTTAAATATGTCCATATTTAAATCATATTTAAATATGTCTATCCTTCTTCCACAAATCCGAATTTGAACGATTAAAATTCTTTTCTTTTCTTTTATATTATTTCACGGCTTTATCCGAGCTAGCCAGGAGAACCGTAAGGACCTACAGATCATGAGCTCCAACGATACGAGATTATCCGGTCAAAACTCTTTCAACCGAACTAACCAACATTCGTTAACCCCCAGAGACTCCACTAAAGTCCAAGGGCTGCACTCTCCTCACTGTAGATATATTG
This sequence comes from Herpetospermum pedunculosum, assembly GCA_028017165.1. Taxonomy (NCBI): domain Eukaryota; kingdom Viridiplantae; phylum Streptophyta; class Magnoliopsida; order Cucurbitales; family Cucurbitaceae; genus Herpetospermum; species Herpetospermum pedunculosum. Next base: position 37,435,629 of record CM051527.1, read on the forward strand.
TGTCCTGTTGATATAACTATCATCAGTAAGTCGATCCTTCACAGGTCGTTCATAATCACAACGGGTCATTTAAACCGTTTAACCCTTGTATTATATCTTGTTCCTTAAGTACCACTGACACCTCTAATGAACAATTGATTTGTGGTCCAACCATCAAATCAGATTCCTCCCTGATCAGGAGAGGATGGGCCCAATGTTCAAGACCTGGAGTCAGCACTTAAGGGAACAACCTCTCTACTAACCCTTAAAGCGGGTAGGAGTGAATTCCAATCTTGCTACAACTACGTCCCCAGCCACTTATTCGATCTTATCCCCAAGATGGTAGGCATATTGAGTCGGCAATCTGGCCACTCTCACCCGTACAAATCAAAGGATAAGGTTGAATAAACAGGAGTTCATAGTAAGCTCAGGATTGAGATCGAGTTACCTAAGTCATCATAAGAATAAATCGGTCTTTACAGTAAACGGTGTTATAAAGAAAGAGCGATTTTAATTCTTGGTTCGGTCTTGTGCAAACTCATTGCACAGGACGCCCTCACTCACATGTCTCTACATGAAACGATTCGAATCACATCGTTTTGTACTATACAAAGTGAGACGCGTCCAATAGTGTCCCCAGGATAAGGTACCCAGCCTTATCCCTATACTATAGACCATTTTTGGCTGTCTACTTGAACTTGATTCACATTCATGTCACACATGAAGTTCAAGTACTCACACTGTCGCCATGGGTGTTAGTTATTGGTATAGGTTAATACAAACACAATTCACTAAAATTCAATAACAACTTTATTGAAATATAATATTTACATTCATAAAGTTTACAAACTACGAGTTTTAGGACATAAAACCCAACAAACTCCCACTTGGACTAAAACGTCAGTGGAGTACATGCTGGTCGAGAGAACTAGAATATCAAATATCTAAAGTTTCTCCCACTGTCCTACTGAGCAGCTCGCAGCCCTAGACTTTCTAGGTGTCTCTCAAACACTTTAGCCGTGAGAGACTTAGTAAACGGATCAGCAATGTTGTGCTCCGAGGCTACCTGTGTGACAATCACATCTCCTCGTTGCACTATCTCCCTGATGAGATGATATTTCCGCTCAATATGCTTTCCACGCTTATGGCTTCTAGGTTCTTTAGAATTTGCCACTGCACCACTGTTATCACAATAAAGGGTGATTGGCAAGTTCATATTTGGAACAACTTCCAAATCTGTCAAGAACTTCCTAAGCCATACAGCTTTCTTCGCTGCTTCGCAAGCTGCGACATACTCAGCTTCCATGGTGGAGTCAGCAATACAACCTTGCTTTATACTCCTCCATACTATTGCTCCTCCGTTAAGAGTGAACACTGATCCTGATGTAGATTTCCTAGAATCTATATCAGTCTGAAAATCAGAGTCAGTGTATCCTGCAAGGATCAAATCCTTCGCGCCATACACAAGCACATAGTCTTTCGTTCTCCTAAGATACTTGAGGACATGTTTAACGGCTGTCCAGTGATCATATCATGGATTGGACTGGAACCTACTGACAATTCCTACTGCATAACAGATGTCGGGTCGTGTACACAACATAGCGTACATGAGACTACCAACTACAGATGCATAGGGAATTCGTCTCATATCCTCAACCTCTTGAGGTGTCTTAGGAGACTGTTCCTTAGACAAGTGAATTCCATGCCTAAAAGGCAACGAACCTTTCTTGGAATTCTGCATCGAATATCTTGACAACACCTTGTCAATATAAGATGCTTGAGACAGCGCTAGCACTTTGTTCTTACGATCCCTTATGATCTGAATCCCTAGAACAAACTGAGCCTCTCCCAAATCTTTCATTTGGAATTGGGTCGCTAGCCAATTCTTAACGTCAGTTAGGAACCCTACATCATTCCCAATGAGTAGTATATCGTCTACGTACAAGACTAAGAAAGCTACAACAGTATTGACTACTTTCTTGTAAACACAAGGTTCGTCAATATTTTGTTCAAAGCCATAAGATTTGATCGCCATATCAAACCTTATATTCCAGGATCTAGATGCTTGCTTCAACCCATAAATTGATCGATTAAGCTTGCAAACCTTTTGCTCTTGACCCTGAAGTATGAATCCCTCTGGTTGAGCCATATAGATACTCTCCTCAAGATTACCATTCAGAAAGGCAGTCTTGACATCCATTTGCCAGATTTCATAATCATAAAATGCAGCAATGGATAAGAGTATTCTAATCGACTTTAACATGGCAACAGGAGAAAAGGTTTCTTCATAGTCCACCCCTTCTCTTTGGGAATAACCTTTTGCCACAAGTCGAGCCTTAAAGGTTTGCACCTTACCGGCTTGGTCTCGTTTTCTCTTGTAGATCCACTTGCAACCGATAGGTCTTTCACTATCTGGTTGGTCTACAAGATCCCAGACCGAATTGAAGTACATAGACTCCATTTCGAGATCCATGGCTTTAAGCCACTGGTCCTTGTCTATGTCATTCATTGCCTGTTTAAAGGTCAATGGATCCTCAACGCCATCATCAGGTATGACGACTTGAGTTTCAGACAAGTCGATGTAGCGGTCGGGCTGTCTTACATCCCTCCCACTGCGTCGAGGCTTTCTCAACTCTTGAGAAGGACCAGTCTGATCAACAACCTTTGTTGATCCGTCTGTAGCTTTCCTGGAAAATTTGGACAAAACAATTTTGCTCGACGGTTGATGATCTCTCATGTGGTCTTCCTCTAAGAACGTGGCATTAGTCGATACTAGTACCTTGTTCTCATGAGGATCGTAAAAAAAACACCTTTCGTTTCCTTGGGGTAACCTACAAATAGGCACAATTTTGAACGATGTTCCAACTTCTTTGGATTGGGTACTAGCAGATGTGCCGGACACCCCCAAATCCTGAAGTGACGTAAACTACCTTTACGCCCTCTCCATAACTCATAAGGTGTTTCAGAAACACTTTTAGAGGGAACCATGTTCAAAATATATACTGCAGTCTCTACTGCATATCCCCAAAACGAACTAGGCAAATGAGCATAACTCATCATAGATCGAACCATGTCTAACAGGGTTCTATTTCTCCTCTCGGACACACCATTCTGCTGTGGTGTTCCTGGCGCTGAGAGTTGAGATACTATTCCATGTTCTATCATATAGTCCTGGAATCTTAAATCCATATACTCTCCACCTCGATCTGATCGGAGTGTTTTTATCGATTTACCTAATGTGTTCTCAACCTCTGCCTTATACTCTTTGAACTTTTCAAGAGCTTCGGACTTATGATGCATTAGATAAAGATAACCGTACCTAGAATAATCATCAATGAAACTGATGAAATATTCATACCCTCCTCGTGCTTTGACATTCAAAGGACCGCAGAGATCCGAATGCACGATTTCTAGAGGTTCTTTGGACCTATGACCTTTTTCAGAAAAAGATCGTTTGGTCATTTTGCCCTCAAGACAAGACTCACATGGCGGTAAAGAGTTGTCCTCTAAACGATTTAGCTGACCACTCTTAACCAATCTCCCAATCCTATTGAGATTAATGTGACCTAGTCTTAAGTGCCAAAGATAAGTACTTGGAGAAAGTTTCTGCCTTTTAGTTTGAGTCTCAGCTGTTTTAAACATTTCAGTGTTCAAAATAGCTTTGGCTTCGGTTGGTCTTAACACATACAAGTTGTTTTCAAGTTTCGCAGAACAAATACGTACACCTCTTTTGCTAATGAACGCTTCATTATGAACAAAAGATACTTTATACAACTGTTCTAACAAACAAGATATAGATACAAGATTCCTCTGGAAGGTAGGAACCAGGAGTACATTTTCTAGTAAAATGAAACTATCTCTATACAACAACTTTACAGCTCCCACTGCTTCAGCTGAGACAACCTCTCCAGTTCCAACTCTGAGAGTTATCTCACCGCGAGAAAGTGGCTGCCAAGAACTAGTTTCCTGAAAAGAAGAACAAACATGGTTAGTAGCTCCTGAATCAAGTATCCAGGTATGACAATCATGTTCTACTAAACATGTTTCAACAACAAGTAAATCATATTTACCTTGTCTTTCTTTCTCAGCCTTTTTCTCTGCAAGATACTTTGGGCAATTGCGTTTCCAGTGCCCATCTACACCACAATGGAAACATTTTCCTTTGTCTGTAGATTTATTCTTGCTCTTAGCAGTAGCAGGTGCTTTTCCCTTCCTTTTATCTTTCTTCTTCTTTTGAATACTCTTATTCTTAATAGAAGAAAGTTCAGACCTACTCCCTGAAGACGACCCCTTTTGGAATTTCCTAGAAGTGACAACGTTTGCCTCCTTCTCTTTTCCTTTAGAAGTCTGTAGGGACTGATAGGTCTGTAGCTCGCTGAGGAGAGAAGTCAAATTATACTTTATCTTGTTCATTACCAAATTGGTTCTGAACTGAAGGAAACTCTTCGGAAGAGATTCCAAGATAAAGCTTACTTGACTTGACTCATTTATAATAGCTCCGTTTACTTCCGCCACATTGAAGTGGACCATCATGTTAAGGACATGCTCCCTAACAGAGGTTCCCTCCTTCATGCGAGAGTTGTAAACGAATTTGAGGGCTTCATGACAGACCGATGAGGACGGAAGTCCAAACATCTCCTGTAATGAAGACATGATTTCTTTAGCAGAAACCATATCCTCGTGCTTCTTAGCTAACACATCAGATATGCTGGCTAAGATATAGACTCGGGCTTTATCATTAGCCCTTGTCCATCTATCATATGCTTCTCGAACAGTTCGAGTCGCATCCGAGCTAGGAGGGGGAGGACAATCCTCTGATAAGACGAACCTGAGATCATCTAGAACGAGAATCGTATTCAAGTTCGATTTCCAGGTCGCGTAGTTATCGCCGGTTAACTTATCGGAAGCTAGTAAGTGAATGAAAGAGCTAGACATGCTGAAAAGAGAATGAATAAATATTAGTGAAAAGGTTTTAACCTAATTTACACACCAATCAAGAATTTAGCAAAGAATAATAATGTACCCAAAACTCATTATTAAACTGCAACGATACTTCAGTGGGTCAGAATGGTCGCTACCGAGGGGCAGTCAAGCATTCCTTCACTGAATCAAGACATTCTTGACTAAATGCTAATACCAGAATATCTCATATTCCTATAGCATCTTAGTTATCGCTGTTTGGTCAAGATTTACTAACTCCTTAGCAAATCTCGTAAGTGTGACCCTCCATTTTTAGAATTCATAGGGCGGCCCCAACGATGCAACCGAATGGAAATGTCAAAGTTGGGAATGGCTCTATGTTTCTTTATCCATAAATGGTGATTGAGATGCTCCGATTCCTATGAAACGGCCCTCCGAATGGATCGGTACCACTTGTGGGCACCTAGCAGGCAGAACATAGGAATCTCACGGTTCAATCCAATGGAGGAGACCGCAGGATGTATTGACATACTTCCTTCTCCCACTTACTATAAATACTTTCTCCATTCACCTTGCTCTTGAATTATGCAAATACCATCCGAATGGGGATGCCCTATTGACATCACGAGGCCGAGCATAATTCTCACGGTGTGAACTTGACAGAGAACGTAGGAGGAGAGGAATATATCATATATACCTTCTCAACACCTCTACTAAGTATTTTAAGACGGAATGGGTAAATTACTCAGGCATTATCCGGCTAAGACAATAAGACCTAAGTCTAGGTAAAACAAACTTTTACCTATGATGTCTAGGTGATAAACACTTTATTACCTCACACCACTCACGCATGCTCATAAAGCCGGGTTAACTTTACTCAAGTACCGGATGGTCCCCAGGTAGGAGGTGTTCCGTAAACCGTCAGCTTAAATACCTCCAACCTCGAACAGGATGTCCCCGGGTGAGTTTCTTGTAACCTTAGCATTTACAAGATATCGACCTATTCATCTAATGAAAAGGAACGATACATTCAACCCTAAGTGAGCATGCCTTTGTCTTTGTTATAGATTTTAAAAGTCTATGCCAATTTTACAACGCTTTGCAAAACTAAGACTTACTACAACAAACTTCTACATGCTTCACAAACATGCATCACTAAGGCACGACAAGTTGAATATTTAATTTCATAATTAATATAAAAATTATATCGATTATGTTTTTAAATATACAACTCCTAATTCATAAATTAATATAACACTTATATCAATTCTCATGAATTAAGCATGCATCCTATACATTATAACACTTATAACAAACAAAATGCATCTAATGTTGGATGTTTAATTTCATAATTAATATAACACTTATATCAATTATTCTATTAAGCAAACAACATCTAATTCATGAATTAATATAACTCTTATATTAATACTCATGAATAAACATGCATCCTATACATTATAACACTTATAATATACCATGTGCATAAAATTAGGACAACCTATGTTGTACATTCAATTTCATAATTAATATAACACTTATATCAATTATTCTATTGAATTAACAACAACTAATTCATGAATTAATATAACTCTTATATCAAAATTCATGAATTGCCAAATATGCATACGATATATTATAACACTTATAACATATTTTCAATGCATGAAGCATGCTTCCTACGGTGGGATTTTAAATCTATATGGCATACGTTATGCACATACAAACATGAAATTTAATTAAAACATACATTCGCAATGCATAATTAATTAAACATACTAAAGTGGATCGATTTTGGCATTTAGCAAGCAATAACTAATTTATTACAAGCTTGATCAACAAGCCACGTCTTGAGCGGACTTCGAACTCTTCGCACCGCCTTTGACCAACTTGCTTCCTCCGAACGCTTCGGCCTAATTTTCTTTGAATTTCTCCTCGTAATGCCCAGAACGAGTTTGAACTTACACCGAACATTTCGGCGAGTTTCAAACTTAAACTTCTTTCACAAAGAAACCTATATGGACTCTAATGACTCTAAAAATACAGACTCTTTAGCATGCAATAAAGCCCATACATTCTCGGGCAATTACAAATAATGAAATTCAAAAAGAAACTATGCCAAAATCGATATTCACTTTAGAATCCATTCAGAAACAATTTCTAAATAAAACCCACCATAACTTAAATTGATAGAAATTGAGTGGCCAAAAACGCTCTGATACCAATTGATGGAGCGCTCATGGCACGCAGCGGAAGCGATTTTGGATCATGGACACTCTAATTTCATCAATTTAAACAAATGGAAACATGCAAAAGCGAAGAAAAAGAGAAGTTAGAACACATACCCTTGTCGTTCGTAATTCTCCAATTTCATCGCCAGAAGCTCCTCACGAGCTCACCGAGCCTTCTCACGAAACGTTCGTGGACCACCCACGGTAGTCCCGCTATCCTCGGGCTGAGAAACGGAGTGGTGGGACTCCTTTTACAAAAGAAAAGGAAGAAGAAGCTCCACTGAAAAACTCTTTTTCAGAAGCTGAGAGGAAGAAGACGGAGAAGTGATAGAGAGAGAGAATCAAATTCTCAAATCTCAAATCGTATACCCCAGATGAAATTCTCAATTGAATCAAAATTCAATTTTTCTTAACTCAATTCTCTTCTGTTTTCTAATCTTATCAGCCCAATGTTACTTAAGTAACATATATATATTTATATATACTTTAACATGTGTCTTGCATGCAGCAAAACACATGTATATATATATATATATATAAATAATTATTATTATTAAAAATAATAATAATAATTTTATTTATTAAACATTTTAATAAATAATATATATATATAATTATTAATTAAACTTTTTAATTAATAAATATTATTTAATTCAATATCAAATATTGATTAAATAATATAACTAAACTCGGTTTTTCAGAAAAAACCGACTTTTTTCACATGAATCTCATTCATGTTTCAGGCCAATGCCATATTTAAATTATATTTAAATATGTCCATATTTAAATTATATTTAAATATGTCCATATTTAAATCATATTTAAATATGTCTATCCTTCTTCCACAAATCCGAATTTGAACGATTCAAATTCTTTTCTTTTCTTTTATATTATTTCACGGCTTTATCCGAGCTAGCTAGGAGAACCGTAAGGACCTACAGATCATGAGCTCCAACGATACAAGATTATCCGGTCAAAACTCTTTCAACCAAACTAACCAACATTCGTTAACCCCCGGAGACTCCACTAAAGTCCAAGGGCTGCACTCTCCTCACTGTAGATATATTGTGTCCTGTTGATATAACTATCATCAGTAAGTCGATCCTTCACAGGTCGTTCATAATCACAACGGGTCATTTAAACCGTTTAACCCTTGTATTATATCTTGTTCCTTAAGTACCACTGACACCTCTAATGAACAATTGATTTGTGGTCCAACCATCAAATCAGATTCCTCCCTGATCAGGAGAGGATGGGCCCAATGTTCAAGACCTGGAGTCAGCACTTAAGGGAACAACCTCTCTACTAACCCTTAAAGCGGGTAGGAGTGAATTCCAATCTTGCTACAACTACGTCCCCAGCCACTTATTTGATCTTATCCCCAAGATGGTAGGCATATTGAGTCGGCAATCTGGCCACTCTCACCCGTACAAATCAAAGGATAAGGTTGAATAAACAGGAGTTCATAGTAAGCTCAGGATTGAGATCGAGTTACCTAAGTCATCATAAGAATAAATCGGTCTTTACAGTAAACGGTGTTATAAAGAAAGAGCGATTTTAATTCTTGGTTCGGTCTTGTGCAAACTCATTGCACAGGACGCCCTCACTCACATGTCTCTACATGAAACGATTCGAATCACATCGTTTTGTACTATACAAAGTGAGCCGCGTCCAATAGTGTCCCCAGGATAAGGTACCCAGCCTTATCCCTATACTATAGACCATTTTTGGCTGTCTACTTGAACTTGATTCACATTCATGTCACACATGAAGTTCAAGTACTCACACTGTCGCCATGGGTGTTAGTTATTGGTATAGGTTAATACAAACACAATTCACTAAAATTCAATAACAACTTTATTGAAATATAATATTTACATTCATTAAGTTTACAAACTACGAGTTTTAGGACATAAAACCCAACAAGATCAACTCATCATGCATCAAATTAACTCATTCTCATGTATCTTTCGATTTCATGCATTAGATCCTTTAGTTCACTCATGTCCAAGTAAGGCTAAAGCATCTATTTATATAAGCAAGTTAATGACTTGTGCTAGGAAAACGCCTATTCCTAGGTCGTTTTCTGGTTACCATGAAAGGCTAGCATGAATGGACGACTCTGAACTCTTACTCCTTCCAGAGGTTAGGAGTTCTTTGGACAAAATGGATGGCCAATCGAAATTGCCCGTGGGATGAAGCATACATACATTCAATGCATTTGAGCTATCATACATGCTGAATTCACGGATTTCTACCTATAGATTCATCATTAGCAGACCCTTATGTGGTTTAGTTACTCATGGACGAAGATGGAGTGGAGAGACTTGATTGATTAAACATGCTTAATAGAATTTCAATGACAGCAAAAGAAGACAGAGAGCACTAAAGAGAGTTGCGAAGTAGTCGAATAACTTTTCTATTGCGTAAGATTCAGAGCTAAAAATGTAGCGTTTGTAAAACCATAAAGACTAACCAACCGAAGACGAATTGAAACAATGTAGCAAACTAAAGTAAATGGCAACAAACAGAAGTGAAAAGGGAAGACAAAAAGTAGCAGAAAGCAGGTAAATCGTGCGCGTGAACCCTCGTCGCAAGCGCCTCGGATGAAGGGAGAAGGGAAGCTTTGTTTGGATGAATCCAATCAGAAGAGAAGAAAGATCTTCTCTTCTTCCTCTCAGATTATCGACTCCAACAGCTGTGTCCTTCACGCCAACAAACGGAAGAGAGAATAGAGAGAATACTGCGTTGAGATGGGAGTTCTACGCTTCCAAGCTTGTTGTTCTCCTTCCCCCTTGACCTCCTTTTATAGTGTTTTGCAGGTACGATTCGGCCAAGGAGAACCATCCATTCTGAACGACGACCTTTCACGTGGCAGCACGAGAGAAATTGGACGGCTGAAAGATCGCTACAAAATAGAAAACGGTTAAGACAACTTAACATTTTCACTTAAAACATTGTGGAGACAGCAATGTTTCCGCAATGTTCTTGCAATACAGAAAATTCAACTCTTTAGCTTTGTTTTTTATTCTTTTTCCTTCCTTTTACACATAAGTCCTGTTTTAGCTTCATTCTATAAATTCATATATATAAGCACATGTATAGACTAAATTCTATCAAAAACGCTTAAGAGTTTACACCATTCTATAGCAAATAAGTCCCTAAAATATGCACTTTTGGAGACGTAACACACCCCCAAACTTAAGTTTTTGCTCGTCCTCGAGCAATATAAGGACTTACTTGGGCTGCTATCACTCTATCTAACTACTTGCTGACTTCCCTAAGTTCACTATCTAAAGCACGGCTGTCCTGTGACACCCTTTTAAGTTAAAACTATCTTTCCATCCTGCTTTTCTGACTTCTCTTGCCTTGAAAAACCTACTGCCTTTCTAAATTTCCTACCACTGATCTATCTGTCTTATGTCATTAAGTTCATTGTGCAACTATCCCTAAGTTTTCAAATTTTTCCTAGCTTTACCCCAGACTCAGTACATGCTTCTAATGTTTTTCTTTTGAGCTACCTAGGATTCCTTAGAGTCATGCCAGTCTTAGTACACACAAGTAACAGTAGTACATTTCATAGAACAACCTAAACCCTGGCATCACTACATTGGATATACATTCATCTCCCTTAACAAACCTACAAGCTACAACCCTGTGCTTAGCTAATTGAGGATCAGAGTTCATTCATACAGGACACCTAAGCACATAAGCTATAACTCATAGGCACACATTCTTCTTCCTTGGTTTTTCCTTTGTCATTTTTCTTTCCTTTTTTGGTAGGGTCTCTTCCTTTGGTTGCCTTTTGATGCAATGCCACTTGTGGGTTACACACATAGCACTGATTACTCAGCAACCTCAAGAGAGACACTACTCTTTATTCTTTTGTTTTTCATTTTTTTTTCAGTTCATTTTTTTTTTTCAAAGAAGAAGAATGCTTATGTGTAAAAGGGAGAGAGGAATGTTCCTAGGCCTAGGGCTGCCTCCCCCAAACTTAAACTTCTCATTGTCCCCAATGAGAGTCTGAGGTGGCACACCCCCAAACTAGTCCTAGAAGCATCTAGTCTAAGGCAAAGCAAGCAAAATTTAAAACTCCTAGGCATAGAATGACTTTCCTAAAGCAGATAACACAGCAGCAGAAATTTTGTAAAAACAACATGTTAAGGGCTTATAGATGTGCATGCTGAGCAATTTAAGGAAGCTAATTTAAACTATCAAAGGTGTACGAAGACACTCATCCAGCATGCTCACAGATAGATCACATATTGAAGTCAATAAAGCAGCAAGATATAAAAAATTAAACAGAAGCAGCCCTTCCAACAGTCATTCAATAGCATGCGAAAACTAACAAAAAATTGCGGATTCAACAAAGAATTCGCAATAGACCTACAGAGCATTTTTAGCATTGATCAGGCTCCTAGCATGCTATTTCCAGTCATAAAAAACTATCCTAAACAGTAAAACTAACTAGACTAACTACTCAGAAACCATCAAATAAAAGCAAACTATCCTAAACAAACAAAAAGAACAATTAAAACAGACCAAGCATTTGATTAAAAACAGAATTGACAAGTCACAGAAAAGCAGATTTTTGGTTTTTTATTTCCAAGAGGGATCAGAAAACTCCCTCGAATGTCGTTCAAGCTGGCATTCAATCCTCCTCATCCTCATCTCTCCTTTCTCTAGGAGGCGCCCATGGCTTCAACAGGTCAGTGGGGAAGGCAGGGAATATGCACCCCAACTGGTCAGCCACATCTTTGTCCCTAGCTTGTGCATATTCGGCTCATTGAGCCATCTTGCGCTGCAGGTCCATCAAACAAGCCATGTTCAGCGATTGAGCAGCACCAAGGCCATCCAGCTCAAATTCCATGTTACCCCTCCTTCGCATCCTCAAGACTGTGGGCAGCTCCAGATGTCCGGTGTAAGCCAGCTGCCTCTCTTTCCTCTCTATAGGCACACCTGCACGTAGGCAAAGTTTAGTAATGGTATTCGGGAAAAAGAGAGGACCCTTACCTTTCTTTGAACAGTCGGTGATGGAGGCGGCAATGACTTCACCAACATCTATGGTGAGGCCCCTCATGATGGCATACAGCAGCAGTGATCGCCCCTGGTTGATAGTTGTTTCGTGGGTCACAGGGGAGATGCGTCTGCGCACAAACGAGAACCAAACGGCTGCCTTATCCTTGAGGGTTGCACTCATCAGGGTGTGCTTCCCATTCCTTGAAATTGTCCAGGCCGCCTCAGGTTTGCCTATGATTTGCAGGGCTTCTTCTAGGACAGCTGCAGAGGGTGATTCGACGATTCTCGCATAGTCAGTGTACTTATGCCCTTTGAGAGCATAAGCTTCATTAATGGCCTTGGCCGAGAAGTCGACCTCGATTCCCCTCACCATGGACAGACCATCTTCGGGGTGCGTAAGGTTGGCGTAGAAATCATACACCATGTCGGAGTAGGCGGGGATGGGCGGTCTGCACAACTCTTCCCAACCATGGTTGGTGATCCCTGCGCGCAAGAATTGCGGCAGGTCCGCCAATGCATCAAGAAAGCCGCTCTCATGGAGGAGATCTCTCTTTCTCAATTTGAGGCTCCTAGCCTCTGCTTCTTGTGAGACAAATCGCACAGCTGCAGGTTCGTCCTCGGGGTACATCTTCTTCTTCCCCTTCTCTTTTGCCTTAACCGATTCAGCAGCCTCAACCTTCAATTTCTTTAAAGAAGGTTCACCACTAACCTTCTTCTTCTTGGGTCGCTTGGAGGCCTTCGGTCTCTTGGCTTTTACGATCACAGGGACCCTCTTCTTGAGGCGTGCCTTGGTGGTGATCTGCTGGAGGCAGTCCCCCAACGTTTCATCCATGGAGTCTTTGCTTCCCCCCTCCGCAGGGCTGTCAAGACTGACTTCCCTCAAAGGGGAGAAGACCTCATCTTCCTCCGCCGGTTCTTCACTTGGCACCGAGTCTTGGTGCTCTTCAGGTGGAGCTTTAGGCTTCGGCGTCTGTAGAGAAGGCTCAGGGCTTTGTCTGGCCGTCTCATAGGATGGGCGGCCACTCCCACGACTCTCCTCGGTGGGAGTCTTTTCTTTGATCGGGGGGTCCTCCACCGCAACTGTCCACTTTCGTTTCTTGGGTGTACCGACTGGTTCAGACGGACCAGCAGGGATCTCGGTCACCACCTTCCACTTCTTTCGTCGCACTGGTAGCTTTGGAGGTCGTGAGGGCTGCGCAGCATCGGCGTCTGCTAAGGAAAGCAGTGCCTCTCTCGCAGCTTCTTCTGCGTCAGGCGACTTCTTTTTGGGCGTGGAACGATCGGCCCGTGTGGATACCATTTTCGTGTTTTGAGGATCTGAAGGTAGGAGATGCAGATGAAGAAGAAGACTGAAATCTTGAGGTCCAACGGATTGAGAAAAACGTAGAGGGCATCGATCGAAGGTTGGCTATTTGTACTCGAGTGCAGTCCAACGGCTATATTCTGTTGCGGATTCAGCAAATCTACCGCAATTAAATAGCCTAGCCGTTGGGAGATTTCTTGATTTAAGTTGCAAGATTTAATCACCAAATCATTGATTTAGCCCGATCTTCTTCGTGGATTTTCTCCCCTTGATTCATTTCCTTGATCTCCTCTTAAAGATCCCCTATTAAATTCACCTAATTACAACAAAATCCGTAAATAAAATCACAAATAAGCAACTAAAACACAAACCGAAAAATACTGGAAAAAAAAAAAAAAAAACTAAGGCATAGCCTTCTGTTGGATGAGCACAGTGGTCACTCATCCCCTCTCGATTCGATTCTCAAGCTTCAGATAAGAGGAAGGCCGAGAGTGTCTTCACATCTCCTTCCTCGTAGTAATGCTTCAATCGTGCACCATTGACCATAAACGGCTGCCCGTGCTGTAGGTTTCTAATATCAATCGCACCATGAGCAAACACGTTAGTTATCACAAAAGGACCTGACCATCTGGACTTAAGTTTGCCTGGAAATAACCTTAACCTTGAGTTGAATAATAAGACATGCTGGCCTTTCTTAAAGTCCTTGATCATAAGTCTACTATCATGCCAAATCTTAGTCTTTTCTTTATACATTTTAGCATTTTCATAGGACATATGTCTGAGCTCATCTAACTCATGTAATTGCAGAGACCGCAATGTTCCCGCATCGGTCACGCAATAATTCAGTTCTTTTAAGGCCCAAAATGCTTTGATTTCCAATTCGAAAGGAAGATGACATGCTTTCCCATACACTAGCCTATAAGGAGACATACCTAAGGGTGTTTTATATGCAGTCCTATACGCCCAAAGTGCATCGTCCAACTTAAAAGACCTGTCTTTTCTATTAGGTTTGACCACTTTTTCAAGTATGTTTTTGATCTCCCTATTGGATATTTCAGCTTGTCCATTTGAGTGTGGGTGATAAGGGGTTGCTACTCTATGTCTAACATTGTATTTAGCTAACACCTTTTTCATAGCCTTATTAATAAAGTGAGTTCCCTCATCACTAATTATAGCCCGTGGTGTACCAAACCTTGTGAAAATATGCCTATTTAGAAACTTAATGACTGTTTTGGCATCATTCGATGGACATGCTATGGCTTCTACCCATTTAGATACATAGTCTACAGCTACAAGTATATAAAGATTACCTGCAGATGGGGGGAATGGTCCCATGAAGTCAATGCCCCACACATCAAAGAGTTCCAACTCCAAGATGTAAGTGAGAGGCATCTCATCCTTCCGACTAAGGTTACCTGTTCTTTGACATTCATCGCAGCTGTGCGCATGGTCGTGTGCATCCTTGAATATCGTGGGCCAGTAGTAGCCACTTTGGAACACCTTTGCAGCCGTCCTTTGGCCACCAAAATGTCCACCATAGGGAGACGTATGGCAGTGGTGCAACACTGACTTCGCCTCAGCAGCCGATACACACTTCCTCAGCAGACCATCTGCGCAAGTCTTGTACAGTGTAGGATCGTCCCAGATGAACTTCCTAGCTTCATGTAGAAACCTCCTCTTTTCTTGCCCCCCTTTGAAAGTTGGTAGTACCTGCGAGGCAAGGAAGTTAGCAATATCTGCAAACCACGGTTCCTCATCGTTATCACGATGGGCTAACACAAAGACATGCTCATCAACAAAGGCATCAGAAATTGCTGGCTCAGCAATTTTATCGCAATTATGCCGCAATCTAGATAAATGGTCAGCAACTACATTCTCGCATCCTTTCTTATCTATAATGTCTAGATCAAGCTCTTGCAACAATAATACCCATCTAATTAACCTCGGCTTAGCATCAGCCTTCCTCATTAAGTATTTTAGTGCAGAGTGATCGGTGTACACAATAGTTCTAGTGCCTACAATGTAATTCCTAAACTTCTCACAGGCAAATACTACAGCTAGCATTTCCTTCTCCGTGGTTGTGTAATTACATTGTGCTTCATTCAGAGTCTTACTTGCATAGTATACAGGATGTGTTAGTTTATCTATTTTTTGTCCTAGCATGACCCCTACTGCATAGTCACTAGCATCACACAACATTTCAAATGGTAAGTCCTAATTTGGACCTACTATAATTGGTGCTTTGACTAATGCTTCTTTAAGTATTGTCCATGCTAGGAAACATTCCTTTGAGAAGACAAATGGTTTGTTAAGCTCTAGAAGCTCACACAAAGGTTTAGAGATTTTTGAGAAGTTCTTAATGAATCTCCTATAGAAACCTGCATGGCCTAAAAAACTTCTAATAGCTTTTACATTTTGAGGCTCCACTAGCTTCTCTATTATCTCTATCTTGGCCCTATCGACCTCTACTCCTGCTCTAGACACTCTATGACCTAGGACTATTCCTTCTTCCACCATAAAGTGGCATTTCTCCCAATTCAGGACTAGGTTGGTCTCCTCACACCTAGCTAGGACTTGTCCTAAGTTCTCTAAGCAATTATTAAAAGAATCACCAAAGACTGAAAAGTCATCCATAAATATTTCTATCATGGACTCATCTAAGTCAGAGAAAATAGCCAACATGCACCTTTGAAACGTTGTTGGTGCATTGCATAAGCCAAAAGGCATTCTGCGAAAAGCAAATGTTCCAAAGGGACATGTAAAGGTTGTTTTCTCCTGGTCCACGGGGTCTATGGTGATTTGGTTATATCCATAATAACCATCTAAGAAACAGTAGTAGGCTCGACCAGCTATTCTATCTAACATCTGATCTATAAACGGTAAAGGAAAGTGATCTTTTTTTGTTTCTTTGTTTAATTTTCTATAGTCCATACAGACTCTCCATCCTGTAATAGTTCTAGTTGGAATTAGTTCATTACTCTCATTAACTACTACAGTCATCCCCCATTTCTTAGGCACACATTGAATTGGACTCACCCATTGACTATTGGCTATAGGGAAGATTACACCTGCATCTAACCATTTGATTATTTCTTTTTTTACTACCTCCTTCATGGAGGGGTTCAACCTACGTTGGTGATCTACTCTAGGTGTATGTTCCTCTTCCAACAATATCTTATGCATGCAATAGGAAGGACTAATACCTCTTATATCAGCAATCGTCCATGCAATAGCTTTTTTATGTTGCTTAAGCAGCAATATTAGCGCAATTTCATGCTTTTCACTTAACTTGGACGAAATGATAACAGACAAAGTATCATGCTCTCCTAGATATGCATACTTAAGATGATCAGGCAATGGTTTTAATTCTAATAGAGGTGGATGCTCAATTGATGGTTTCAATGGATTCGTGGTTCTTTCAGACAAGTCATTAGTCATACAAACATGCTGAGGTTTGTCCACAGGTATATCCATTATTTCAGAAATGTTTAAGTCAGTTATATCTATTTGTACATAGTCGGTAGCATGCTTAATTAACAGTTCATGCTCAAGTTGTTCTTCCATCAGTAAATCTATTACATCTACACTTGCACAAGATTCAGAATCAGAGGGATACCTTAGAGCTTTAAAGACACTAAACTTAACCTCCTCATCATGAACCCTCATGGTGAGCTCACCTTTCTAGACATCGATCAAGGCCCTACCTGTGGCTAGAAATGGTCTGCCTAGTAAGATTGGTACCTCCTTGTCTGCCTCATAATCCAGAATGATGAAGTCTGCAAGAAAAATGAATTTGTCAACCTTGACAAGAATATCCTCAATCTTACCCTCAGGGTATGCTATGGATTTGTCTGCAAGCTGCAAGGTGACAGTAGTAGGACGTGCTTCCCCTATCCCAAGCTGACGGAATAGTGACAGGGGCATGAGATTGATGCTGGCTCCCAGATCACAAAGAGCTCTGCCCACGTGCTTGCCTCCCAACTCGACTGGTAAGGTGAAGGAACCAGGATCCTTCTCCTTCTTTGGTAGCTTGTTCTGGAGTATAGCACTGCACTCCTCAGTGAGATTCACTGTTTCAAATTCACCAATGATCTTTTTGTTAGTAATAATATCCTTCAAAAACTTAACATAAGAAGGCATAGATTGCAGAACCTCTACAAATGGAATATTCACATGCACTTGTTTTAAAATTTCTAAAAACTTATTAAAGTGCACTTCCTGTTCTTGTTTTTTTCTCAGCCTTCTAGAAAATGGAGGTTGTGGCACATATGTAGGCAATTCAGTTCGCCTAAGGACAGGTGGAGGCCTTGGGATTTCTTCTGGTTCCTCTATGATAGGTTCCAGCCTCACCCTTGATGTGCTTGGTGGTGGTTGATCACGGTTTGGCAGAGAATCCAGTGGAGCACTAGACTCTTCATTCTCTACTCGCTTTGGTGCTTCTCTATTGTTGCTTACCAATGGTCTTCCACTTCGAAGTTCAATCGCTTGAACTTGCTATTTTCCATCCCTTCTTGGCACTTCAGTGTCAGCAGGCAATCTACCTTGGGGCCTATTTTTTAGTTCATTTGCTAACTGCCCTATTTGGTTTTCTAGGCTCCTAAGGGTGGCTTGCTGACTTTGTAGGCTAGCATCGTTTTTTGCAATGTACTCCTTAAGTAAATTTTTGACTGATGACCCTACTGGTTGGTTATACGGCTTTTGGTACATGGATTGGTTATTTTGTTGAGTGAAACCAGGTGTTCCACTCGGTCTTGGTTGGTTTTGAGCTTGGTTAGCATTTTGTTGCCCACCCCAAGAGAGATTTGGGTGGTTCCTCCAACCAGGATTATAAGTGTTAGAATAGGGGTTGTTCCTAGGCTGCTGTTGACTTCCAACATAGCAGACTGAGGCTGGATTCCCAGGGCAGAAATCATACAGGTGCCCTTCCCCACAGAACCCACAGATTAGTGCCTCACCTTGACTAGTTTGTGCGCCCATTGAAATGGCTGCTGCGGTGTTGACACTAGCTTGGAGATTGGTTTGAGCCATTTGTTTAACTAGATTGGTCAGGGCGTTTATTTGGCTACTCATTGCACTGAGTGCGTCCTTGTCTTGAGCTCTCCTTGGCTCTACATGATCGTCTGACCATCTACAATGAGAAGTGGAGATTTTCTCCAAAATCTCGTAGGCTTCATTGTAGCTCTTAGAAAGCATGGAACCATCAGCTGAAGAATTTAGCACTTGCCATGTGCTGGGTTGCATCCTTTAAAGAACACTTCTATTTGGATACACCATGGGATGCCATGGTGTGGACATTTAAGCAGAAGGTCCTTGAACCTTGTCCAAGCTTCGTGAAGGGACTCGTTTTCGGCTTGTTTGAACTTGATTATATCATCACGAAAGTTGGAATTCCTATCAGGTGGGAAGTATTTGACTAGGAATTTCTCAGCCAGATCTGTCCAATTGACAATTGATCCGGAGGGTAAGGAATTTAACCACGTTTTAGCTTTATCTCTTAATGAGTAAGGGAAGAGGTAAAGCCTCAAAGCTTCTTGGGAAACTCCAGGGATAAGGAAGGTATCACTAACTCCTAAGAAATTTCTCAGATGATTGTGGGGATCCTCGTTTTCCACTCCAAAGAACTGTCCTACAGTGGACAGCATTTGGAACATTACTGGCTTTAACTCGAATGAGTTGGCAGTAATCTCAGGGCGTATAATGCTTGGGTTAAGCTCCCCAGGCATAGGAACTAAGTATGAGAGGATGGCACTATCCTTGTCATTCGCTATTTCGATGGGGTTGCGAAAGGTAGGTGCTTGGTTTGGGACTGGTCTATCCATTTCTACTTGATGGAATTGCGATGACTCCGCGGAGTCAGCAATGTTTTGAGTTACAGGGGGTTGTTTAAAGAGACGTTTCTTAGCTTTGTTTTTGGCCCTAAGTAATCTTTCAGGCTCAGGATTGAACTCCAGATCGCTACTTGAATGCTCATTCATAAACTAACCCAATGGTACCTGGAAAAGAAATGAAAGAAGATCAGCTCCAATAGATATTAAGATTTGTGTTTCTAACTTAACAAACTTCGTGTTTACTAAACAAAATCCCCGGCAGCGGCGCCAAAAACTTGTTGCGTGCTCAATGTGTAAATTAAAATGCAATGTGAGAGCACTCAGAACATGCAAGCATACATGGTCTTGTAGCAAGTAATAAGTATTTTTTCATTCGATTTCCCACAGAGATTTATTCTTAGTTACTAGCGAAGTGAGATGTTAAATTAGAAAGGGTGGTTTAAATGGGGTAGAATTGGGATTAATGTGCCTAACTAGTAAAGAACGTGCTAGATATGTAAGCATAAACAAAGACAAGTAAAGAGGTTAACTTGAATGTAGAAGGAAAAGAATTGCGGAGAAAGCAATTATCTAGCAATAAAATCGCAAAACAGAAAACTAAGAAAAATGGCTAAGGCAAAAGTAAAACTAAGAAAATTGCGCAGACAGCAATTTTCTAGCAATAGTGCTAACAGCGTTTTAAGGGTGAAGTGTGGAAACAAGGGCTACTAACGACTCCTCTATAGGCTTTTTCATACGATTCTTCAGCAGTAGATCAACTCATCATGCATCAAATTAACTCATTCTCATGTATCTTTCGATTTCATGCATTAGATCCTTTAGTTCACTCATGTCCAAGTAAGGCTAAAGCATCTATTTATATAAGCAAGTTAATGACTTGTGCTAGGAAAACGCCTATTCCTAGGTCGTTTTCTGGTTACCATGAAAGGCTAGCATGAATGGACGACTCTGAACTCTTGCTCTTTCCAGAGGTTAGGAGTTCTTTGGACAAAATGGATGGCCAATCGAAATTGCCCGTGGGATGAAGCATACATACATTCAATGCATTTGAGCTATCATACATGCTGAATTCACGAATTTCTACCTATAGATTCATCATTAGCAGACCCTTATGTGGTTTAGTTACTCATGGACGAAGATGGAGTGGAGAGACTTGATTGATTAAACATGCTTAATAGAATTTCAATGACAGCAAAAGAAGACAGAGAGTAGTAAAGAGAGTTGCGAAGTAGTCGAATAACTTTTCTATTGCGTAAGATTCAGAGCTAAAAATGTAGCGTTTGTAAAACCATAAAGACTAACCAACCGAAGACGAATTGAAACAATGTAGCAAACTAAAGTAAATGGCAACAAACAGAAGTGAAAAGGGAAGACAGAAAGTAGCAGAAAGCAGGTAAATCGTGCGCGTGAACCCTCGTCGCAAGCGCCTCGGATGAAGGGAGAATGGAAGCTTTGTTTGGATGAATCCAATCAGAAGAGAAGAAAGATCTTCTCTTCTTCCTCTCAGATTATCGACTCCAACAGCTGTGTCCTTCACACCAACAAACGGAAGAGAGAATAGAGAGAATACTGCGTTGAGATGGGAGTTCTACGCTTCCAAGCTTGTTGTTCTCCTTCCCCCTTGACCTCCTTTTATAGTGTTTTGCAGGTACGATTCGGCCAAGTAGAACCATCCATTCTGAACGACGACCTTTCACGTGGCAGCACGAGAGAAATTGGACGGCTGAAAGATCGCTACAAAACAGAAAACGGTTAAGACAACTTAACATTTTCACTTAAAACATTGCGGAGACAGCAATGTTTCCGCAATGTTCTTGCAATACAGAAAATTCAACTCTTTAGCTTTGTTTTTTATTCTTTTTCCTTCCTTTTACACATAAGTCCTGTTTTAGCTTCATTCTATAAATTCATATATATAAGCACATGTTTAGACTAAATTCTATCAAAAACGCTTAAGAGTTTACACCATTCTATAGCAAATAAGTCCCTAAAATATGCACTTTTGGAGACGTAACAGTAGACTCGAGACCGAATCTGGCAGATGAAGTATCAGTGTTGGAACTTGTCCGACCTTTGTCAATTGTGTTTTCGTCGCTGCTCGTTGCATGTGGATTCTATAAACACAACCCCTGAAAGGCGCGATGACATTGGCCAGTGGTACAAAACAAGACAGTCAACATTCATAATGGTGGTCGTGAATCAGGATATTATTGTGCTAAACTTATAGAATATCTAGCAACTGACAATAGTTTAAGCACATTGATTCCTAAAAAACTTGATATGTTTAAATTGAAATACGGAGTATAGTTGTGGTCGAACATATTTATGTGGTCATACATTATATAAGTTGTTTTCAGAACATGGTATTTGAATATTCGAAAAAATTATTTTCATAACTTTGTGATTGACTATAGTTGTAATAATCATGTACTTTAGAGATAATATCATTTTATTTTCAAATAACTTCAACATTGTGCTTGAATAATATTCATAGTCAGTTTTTTTTTTTTTAATATTTTGATTTCTGAACTTACAAATTAATTGTGTACAAACGAAAAGACGAAATGCTTGTCGCGATTCTTATCCCGAAACGTTCTACATTGTGTGACTCTTATCACGATGACGACTAATGTATAATCATGAGTGCAAATGTCAATCCATTGTTATTTTTTCTTGATGTGATTGGCGACGCCGAAACAATGAGGGTCAGTCATTGGGAAAATTTATAAATTTTTATTTTAAAAGGATCACGATGTGTCAGCCATTGACAGGCAGGCAGTGGTTGAATATGTCCATCATTGGGCCATCCATAGGAAACCATGTTGTGTCACCCTTATCGCGATGACGGCTAAGGTAATGATGAGTGCAAATGTCAATCGAAATCTTGACCTGTTAATTACTTTGCACATTGATAACAGTGAAATGTGTTGAAAATTGTTCCAAATAAATGAAAATGGGACTGGTTGGCGCGATACTTTTTGCGAAACCTTATCGGATATTTCAATCGGCAGGGTCATCCTAGGAAACAACCCCATTGTACGACACTTAGCGCGATGACGATTAGTAAATCCATCGGGCGCAGTGAATTAGATTGAAATTTTAATGAATGACTGATGAACGCGAGTATGAATGACTGACGATTAGTAAGTCCATCGGGCGCAGTGAATTTGCCATGGACGGTAACAATCAACTATATCCACTAGCATATGCAATTGTCGACACAGAGACAGATGAGTCATGGACATGGTTCATGACAAATTGGAAGAATATTGTGGGGGAGGACTTTAACCTAGTTATTGTGTCTGATTGTCACATGTTTATCTCGAATGCAGTAAAAGTCGTATTCCCTACTGCGTTTCACGGCCTATGCACCTTTCACCTAAATAATAATCTCCTAACTAAGTTCAAAAACAATGCAGTTGGTATGGTATTCACTAAGGCGTCTAGAGCATATCGAGAGCCTGAGTTCGACATGTATTGGGAACAACTTCGTGCCTTTAAAGATGGGGATGTAGCGGCATACTTGGAAGAGGTCGGAGTAGAACGATGGGCGAGATGTTATCAAACGGAGAGAAGATATTTCAATATGACAAACAACAATGTTGAGTCATTCAACTCCGTAACAGCTGCATCTATATTGATGCTCATAACAGCTTTGCTTGAATTCCTTAGAGGAGACCTGCAAGAGTGGTTTTATGACCGACGAAAATATCGGTCATCAAAAGAGTCGACCCACTCAGATTATGTTCAAACCGTGTTGGCTGATGAATGTGAGAAGGCAAGGCGACACACATTTGAGGGAATTGATTATTTTAGAGCTCATGTCAGAGATGGTCAGTTTGATGGTCTCGTTGACTTAAGCACAAGTACCACTTGCAAACAGTTCCAATGTTTGGAGATTCCTTGTTCTTATGTTATTGTTGCAGTCAGGGAACGAAATATCCTCCCATCCAGCCTTTGCAACAACTGTTATACCGTAAATTCACTAAAGTCTGCATATGCAGAGGCCATATGTCTGAATGGAAGAAACCATCCAGATATGTGGAAATGAAAATCCTCCTGCCATTGAGAATAGTTCAAGCTGGGAGGCGAAGGGTACAAAGGATCCATCTACTGGAGAACGTCGTCCCTCGCAAAGATGTAGTCGGTGTAGGAATGTGGGTCACAACAGGGTGACATGTACCCAACCACTTTCAAATAGGAGAATTAGATGAACATAGAGATTTAATCTTGTTCTTTACTTTTTCTTACTAACTTCATACGGAAATTACTAACTTCATACAAAAATTGTAAGTGAAATCAGTGCATGTTGGGGAGTGGTTGTTGAGTTATTGATTTTAAAAAAAGGGATTTAATTACAATTGATTTTATAAAGGTATCTTTTTTACACTCGTTGTACAACTTAAATCACATCTTTAATTTTAAAAATTGAAAACTGAATTAGTTACTAAAAAATATTCTTAAGGAATTTACTACACTGAATTAGTTATTAAACATAAACAACCGTAGTTCACGAATTCAATTTCATACTCTACATTAAACATAAACAATTGAAGGGGAATTAGAATAAATGGGGAGTTGCAAAAATAGCAAAAATAATTAGGCTAATTGCATTTATAGCAACTATGTTTAGTCTTTGCATATATAGCAAACAATCAGGGTAATCGCGTGTTAATCATTAACCTAAAAATTGAAAAGTTGAAAATACCCTCCCCTAACACTTTAAAGTAATCACATGTTAATCACTAACCTAAATGATTGCATGTTGATACACCCTGCTGTTGATACACATCTGATATATTTGTCCATTCTTTTTACATTGAAAATATTTAAGTTCAACCCAAATGAAAAAATTGAAGCCCGTTTATAATGGAAATGTCGAAAATACCCTATCCCTAAAAGTAATCAACTTGTATAATCATGCGTTAAACCTAGAAGTAACTTTTCGAAACCTTTACGATTTCTCTTATTATTGTGATTTTCCTCTCCCTCCAACATCGATTGATTCACTCTTGTTGTTGTGTTCTACTCATCAAGTACAAGGTAATAATTCTTTGAAATTATCTCTACTTTAGATTCACTCTTGTTTTAAATGAAGATGAAGCTTGATTACTGTTTGTTTTTCATCTTTTTTGGGGTGTATCACTCTTGTTTTAATTTACTATTTGTCTAGAAATTGAATGAAGGTGAAGTCCGATTAGAGTTTGTTTTTCTTCTTGTATTGTTTCCCTTTTTCACTTACTACATCATCTTGATAATTTAGATTACAACATGATATCCATCAGTAGCTCTTGATTATTTGGATGATAAACTACATAACTTTCCACTTAATTTATACAACACATATAAGGTGAATCAATTGTATAACTGATACACCAAATATTAAGTATATCAAGTGTCACTGATACACCGAATAGAAGGTAAATCAATTGTATAACTGATACACCCAATATAAGGTAAATCATATGTACAAAATTGATACACCAAATCTAAGGTAAATCAGTTATACAACTAATACACCAAATATAAGGTATTATCATGTGTCACTGATACACAAAATATAAGGTATATCATGTGTCACTGATACACCAAATGTAAGGTAAATCAGATGTACAACTGATACACCAAATATAAGGTAAATCAGTTGGACAACTGATACACCAAATCTAAGGTAAATCAGTTGTACAACGGATACACCAAATATAAGGTATATCATGTGTCACTGATACACCAAATGTAAGGTAAATCGGGTGTACAACTGATACACAAAATATAAGGTATATCAGATGTCACTGATACACTAAATAGAAGGTAAATCAGTTGTATAACTGATACACCAAATATAAGGTAAATCAATCGTATAACTGATACACCACATATAAGGTAAATTAGATTTACAATTAATACACCAAATATAAGGTAAATCAGTTGTACACCTGATACACCAAATATAAGGTAAATCATATTTATAACTGATACACCAAATATAAGGGTTATCAAATATGAGGTAAATTAGTTGTACAACTTATCCACCAAATATAAACTAAATCAGCTTTATAACTGATACACCAAATATAAGGGTTATCAAATATAAGGTAAATCAATTATATAACTGATACACTACATATAAGGTAAATCAGTCGTACAACTGATACACCAAATATAAATTAAATAGATTTTATAACTGATACACTAAATATAAGGTAAATCAGTTGTCATTGGTACACAAAATATAAGGTAAATCAGTAGTACAAAGGTATATCAGGTGTCACTGATATACCAAATAGAAGGTATATCAGTTGTATAATTGATACACCAAATTGAAGGTAAATCAGTTATAGAACTGATACACCAAATATTAAGTAAATAAGTTGTATAACTGATACACCAAATAAAAATGTTAAGAAGGATAAATTGGGAATATAAAAAAACAAAAAATCTAACTTTTAGAAATTTTGCTATATTTGCAAACCCAAAAAAGTGTGGCTAAATTTTTAATTAGCCTAATTTATTTTGCTATCCTTTATAATTTCCCTAGAATAAAATTAATATAGAGACAAAATGAAAAGGTTAGAAATACAATTTGAAAGGATGTCATTTTTTCTAGTTGAAAATATGAAGGGAGTTGGTGTAAAATTTTACCGCAAAGGTGGTTGTCCATGCCTTCTTCTTTTTTTTTTTTTTTTCTTAAATATGTATCATACATTTAAAATCTTGAGACATTATTTCGTTTTCTATGAAAATTAGAAAATTTACTCTTTAAATGTGAATTTCTCATTAAGATTAACAATTTAAAGGTATTTTTTTTTAAATAAATTATTTTATGTAATAATAAAAAAAAATTTCATAAACGTGTAATAATTTTCGTAGGAAATTTGATCCACTCATTGACAATATTAAAAGCATGTACATCTTAGTGAAAATTAACTTTATATTAAAATTTTGAGATATAAAAAAAAAATAGAATAATCTAAAGGTCACTCCTACTAATCGGATTCGGTTTCGTCAATGATCACCAATGGGGAGCTCTCCCTCTTCCTCTTCTTCTCCCTTCGTACAAAGCCCCTAAGTACTTCTTTGACGGATGATGGAGACCTGTCCTCTTCATCCTTTGCTTTCGCAGTTGATGGAGCCCTCTCCCTTCACCCTTTGCGTCTGCGGCAGCTAGGCCATTCTCCTCAACATTATTAGCACGGGACACGAGTGAAAGTGGGGTGTGAGCAGGTGCCTGGTTGACGCTGGGATCAGATATTTGCGGCTCCTCATTAGGATACGTATCCACCAAAGTTGGTGAAGTAGGGTGGGGCTTTGTGGGTGAATGTGAGGAACTAGATGAGGAGGACAGAGTGTGATATAATGGTTCCTCATTCTCGCTCTCTTCCGATGTAGTGGTTCGTTTATAGGACGACCCACCAGATTCGCCATCTGAATCGCAGTATGGCATTTTTTGGGGTGAAAAAACAAATTTTGTTAAGAAGAATAACACCTATGAATGAAAAATGTAGTTTAAAGTTTGTGGGATAAGAGTATAAATATAGAAGTTTGGTAGGGGAATATCAAGGGGTGGGTGTAACTGCAATTATACTGCATTAACACCATGCACGAAATCCGAGTATTTTACCATCGTAACGTCTTGAGATAATCACCCAACGATCTCAAATCGCGACAAGCAGAGGTTGAAAATCGCATTCGGCCATTGTGGAAAATCGCGACAAGGTTAGGGTAGAAATTCAAGCCAAGAATTGCGATAAAATCGCGAGAAGCATACTGTGCAAAATCGCGACCAACAGATGGTCGGAAATCGCAACAAGAAGTGGGTGGAAAGGGCGAAGGGCAAAACCGTCTTTGTATGCGGTGTGAGATTGCTAGCGATCGTGATCCAGTTGCTGACGACAGCAAAATGCCAGAAAGCTTTCATTTCAAGCCCGCGGGTCAAAAAACCTCACGCCCCCGTGGGGGTGGGTCATCCGTACAAAAACCCCAAGTATTCTTAAGTTAGAATTCAAACATAGAGAGTAAACTAAAATAAGCAAAGGGAAATCAAAAGGAGGAGAGGTTTGTAGCAATGTTTTGGTAGAAATCAAACATAACCTGAACAAATATGTAGAAAATTAGAAAGCACAAAATAAAAAATTCACCTGATTAGCCATATTCAGCCACTTATGTTGATTTCCAATGCATAGAACCTTAGCTCAAACAGCCAATTAAAGTAGTAAAATTCGTCCGGTAAATTCAGCGGACTAAAGAATGAAGTTATTGTTGAATCAACCGCAAAAAATCGTAAAATGGGACAGTCTATGAAATTTGAGTTTGTTCGTGTACCAACTGGAAGCTCTCATCTTTTGAACTTAAAATGTCTAGTTCCAATTGGGAAAAGAACATCCACAAAAAAATTTGAGGCTACAAGCATTAGCGGGACCATCAAAACAAGCATTAAAAAAAGGTAATTACCTCTAACACATTTTCACAAACACTCTACTTGCGACATTGATTTTCGAGGGGGAATGAGAGCCGATGGAGAACGAGGCCGAAGGAGATGTGAAGGAGAAAGTCAAATGAGTTTTTGAGAGAGTGAGAGTGAATTACTTGGGGACGGCCACGGGCTGGCCAACGACCAAGAACATTTTCAATGGAGGCCTGTTTACAAGCAATCAAGTTTTTGTGCCAAAGAAATTGGGAGTCCTGATTTTGGGGGCAAAACAAAAAATGGGGTTCACCATTTTTTGAGTTAAGTCCGGTAAATGGTGGACATTAATTACTATCGAAGTTTGTCCCATTTTTCAAGAACACATTTCTCTCTTCCTTTCTTTTTCTCTCCTTCCCAAGATTTTTTTAATTATTTAAAAACATGTAATTTAAACAAAATGTGTAAACGTACTAAAAATATAATTCTAGTACTTAAACAAAATTCAAAAGGTAGTATTCGTACCATTGACAGAATATCAGCTTATTTGAATCGATTTAAATTAATGAATTAAAATATTTCAAATTCACATATTATTGTACAAACTCTCCTTTATTTCAAAAGTATTCAAATAAAATGAATAATTAATGTGAGTGATATTGGGAAAAGGATGTGAATTATTGTGGTCAAAATTATTTTTGTTATCTTCAAATAAATTTGTAAATGATACATAAAATAAAAAGCAAAAATCACATTCTTAAATCCTTAATAATGAAACTATGAAAAATTATAGAAAAAATTATACAAAAAAACAGCTATTCAAATGGAATATGACGAGTTTAAGTGAGAGGCGAGAAAGATGTATTTAACACATGAGTTAGGACAAGACTATACTATGTCTTTTTTTTCTTTAAATTTGTAAAATATACATACATTAATAAAAAATAAAAAATAAAAATCTCAATCTTAGAATTCATAAAATGATGCTCTAGCACTGCTTCCTAAGAGCAGCGTGTCTACCGATTTCACCATAGCGGCTTTCTCGAAATCATAATAACCTATTATTATTCAATCGTCGAGATTGAAAAAATAGAATGTCAATGTGAGAGATATTAAAAAAAATAAGGTAGGTATCATGCTCAAAATTATTTTTGTTATCTTTAAAAAAATTTGTAAAGGATAGATAAAATAAAAATAAAAATTTTTATTCTTGGAATTTATTGGAAGAAGTTCTAATGAGATTTTTGAAAGGGTGATCAACCACATACAACAAACTTATGCATTTCTACGCATGTTGGGGTGGTAGGTTGAACTTATGATATCATGGTCACTAGACAATACATTACGTTGAGCTATGCTCTCTTTCGCCCTCCTTATTTTTCTTAAACCAACATGTGTCTAATTTATCTGCTAAAAAATAATTATATATATATTATTTTTAATGAATAATTATATATTGTTAAGATGCATTTTTTTTTTTTTTTTAGATATTGTTAAGATGCAACCGATATAAGTTTGTTGTATGTGGTAGACCCCAAAAGGTTTAATAATTGACGAAATGTGAGAAATTAAAAACAGGGAAAGTGGGGTTAATAATATGGGTGCGCTTCTTCAACCCCACCTCATATGTAGTGTGAAGGGCAATCCATATAGGACAAAAAAAAAATTATCTTTTTTTTCTAAACCACTTGATTCTTCTAATTTGTTTAAAAAATCATCCCCTCCTAAAATACCTCCACAAACTTCATAACTTTTCAAACTTTAGACTCTTCACACTAATTTGAGACTAAACAACTTCAACTTTTCGCAATTCTTTGGATCATAACACATCTAAATCGTTACTTAGTTGAAATTAAAGACATGAGGTTTTTATGTTTTTTTTTCTTTTTTTTTCGTTTTAACTATAAAACAAACAGCGAAAACAATTTCAAAAAGTGATTTATGAAAATATAATTTCACGAAATTTGTTGTGCTTTTGTTTTTTTTATTTTATTTTTGAAAACAAAGAGTTCTTAAATTTAATCACGACAGCGACAGCTATGGAATTCCCTTTAGTTCGAAAAGTTTAATCGTTCACAACGGCTAGTTATTTGGAACATGTAAAATGTCTAGTTTGTCATTTTCTCGGATCTGTGAATGGGGGAGAGGAGCCGGCACCCTGAATGCTTTTTTATTTATTAAAATAAAAAAACAAAAGAGAAAAGTTTCAAGTTTTAACTTTTTAACAACCAAAATATTTATAGCATTCTATATAATATCAATAAACTATCACCGGATGACATTCTAAAATTGATTTTAAACGGTCAATTGAGTTTTGATTTTTTAATCTTTTAGGTAGATCGAGCTATTTTTTTTTGCTATATTTGCAAAAGATTTTATATTTTGCTCTAATTACAAATAGCTTGGACTTAAAAAAAAATAGAAAACGGGTCAAATACTTCATCTCTAATTACCCTAAATATTTATTTATATATATATATTCTTAAAAAAAAAAAAAAAAAAAAAAACTCAAACTATATTTTATTAAGCTTTTTAATGTATTCAAAGTATTTTTAAATATTTTAAAATATTAATACAAATGTGAATATAACTTAATAGTGAACATATCAATTATGGTACAAAATTGATATTTTAATTTTTCTTTCCACAATTATTGAACTAAAAAAATTAATATAAGAATCCTAAAAAGGCTAACATTCTAAAAAAAAAAAGATACTTCGAATTTTCCAAAAATGTCAAACACACGTAAATGAGTTGAATTAATGAAATTATTTTAGGGTATAATGAATTAACTCTTCTTGTTTTTAAAATAAAAAAGAAAAATAAGAAGGCAGGGGTATTTCCGTGATTGCAACCAGCAATTCAAAATTCAATTTGGTTTACAAAATTGTTTTCAATTCTTAACGGTCAGTTCGTCATCATCTCCTTTCTTCTTCATCAAAACCTGCTTCCTCCCGTTTCGAAATTTGAATTCTCTCTCTCTCTCTCTCTCTCTCTCTCTCTCTCTCTCTCTCTCGCTCGCTTTCTTTTGAAGCTTCAATTTGTTTCAGATTCAGAAACAATGAAGACGAACACAGCAGAATCAATGGAGTCTGGTTTCTTGGGAAGCATTTCCGCCTCTTCCTTTCGAAACCTCCTTCCTCGATCCATTTCTTCTAAGAAAAAACTCATTTCATTTTCCTCCATTACTAAGAAAACTCCCAAATCAACCTCTGAAAATACCCCTCCTTCTCACCCAAACATTCCCCTCAAGGACGACGGACTTTCCACCGCCATTTCCAAGTCTTATGCCTCCGCTCCAGATCCCAATCTCGATCTATCTGCCTCTCACCATCTTAATTTCAAGGTACGCCGAATTTTCTTACACGAATTTCACTTTAATTGAAAGAACACTACTGATTTCTCTCTCTTAGGAGGAAGTTGTCCCATCAGACAGTCAGTCTGAAGTTCCTGCTCCTCCTGATCCGCCGATCAAGGTATAATGATGTTTATTTTATGTTTACTCTGTAGATCTGTGATTTCTTCTTGTTTTGATTGTGTGGTGAATTTCTTGTTCTTCTTCTTTGACGGCGGCGGTGGATTTTGAAATAGGTTGTAGTGAGAATTAGACCTAATGATAGAGAAGAGGAGCTGGACAGGACGGTGAAGAGGATTTCTTCAGATGAATTGACATTTCGGGACCGTAGCTTTTCTTTCGATTCGGTTTTTGATTCAGATTCAAAACAGGTACGAGCAACACTACAATTTTTCTTTTTCTTTTGTTTTGTTTCATTAAGAAGTCTGTATGACGAATGAATTAAATCTTAGTTTAGGGTTTAGGGTTTAGGGTTTAGCTTTCTTCTACTTGAAGTAACAAAATTGTGAATTCTCATGGCAATGCTTGGTTAATTTTAGGAAGATATCTTTCGGAAGATCGGAATTCCTCTGGTCAAGGATGCGTTGGCTGGTTATAACACTTCCATCATGTCATATGGTCAGGTAATAGTTGACACTATGTTTTTTGTTTTACACAAATTCTTTCATATCCAATAATGTCACAAGCTCTTAATTCTCATTTTGGATTACTTGAATTGAATCAAATAGACGGGAAGTGGTAAGACATTCACAATGTGGGGTCCCCCAAGTGCCATGGTTGATGATCCTTCACCTCTTAGTAACCAAGGCCTTGCTCCTCGCATCTTCCAAATGCTGTTTTCCGAGATTCAGAAAGTAGGTTTCCATTTCCTTTTTTTTAGATTACAATGCTTTACTTTGTTTGTGTATGGTTTATAAGCCTTATATTCTGGTTATCCAACTCAGGAACAAGAGAACTCTGAAGGAAAACTGATAAATTATCAGTGTCGTTGTTCTTTTGTAGAGGTATTGATCATCTTAATACTGGAGTTTTTATAATCTGTCTATTTGTCAATTCTAAGATCTCATAACCTTCTTTTGCATTGATTCCCATTCCAGATATTTAATGAACAAATTGGGGATTTGCTTGATCCTACCCAGAGGAACCTTAAGGTTAGATGGCAGCCCACCATTCTTAATGCGTGTCTGGTTTTCTTCAATATTCTTGTCTTTGGTATTTTATGCATCTTCTGGGCATTGATAAATTTTTTGCAATATTTCGCCAGATAAAAGATGATGCAAAGAATGGATTGTATGTTGAGAATGTCACAGAGGAATACGTGACAAGCTATGATGATGTGACTCAGATTCTCATCAAGGTTGGGAATGGAAACTAAGTTTATGTTTTTTCTCTGTGTTTTGCTTTATTTTTTAAGATTCTTCCTTTGTTTTTTATTATCCTGATTCAGGGTTCAAGATTCTTCCTTTGTTTTTTATCATCCTGATTCAGGGTTCATTTGCTTACCTTTCTCTATGTACAATGCAGGGCCTTTCGAGTAGAAAAGTCGGAACAACCACTGTTAATTCTAAGAGCTCCAGGTCTCATATTGTGTTTACTTTCATCATTGAGTCATGGTGCAAGGTACATTGATTCTAGAGTTCATTTACTTATTTATTATGAAGAAAACATGTTATTTGTGTTTTGGTTCTTCTTCTGTTTTGTTGGTCTCTTATCATTAATTATCATGTGATTTAGCAATTTATAACATAATTTCTTTGGATGCAGGAAACTTCATCCAAGTGTTTTGGTAGCTCAAAGACTAGCAGAATCAGCCTTGTTGATCTTGCTGGATTGGATAGGAATGTAAACGATGCCATGGGTAGACAATCCACAAGAGAAGGCAAGCATTTGAAGAAGTCTATGTCACGGCTCGGGTATGAGAAACAATGATTGTTGGAGTTACTGAAATATTCGAGTTCATTTTGTGCTTATGATATGTTTGGTTTCAACTAAGATATCTGACAATGGAAACGACTAATTTGCCTGGTTATTATGCTTGGAATTTGTCCTTTTTCTTACAAGCGTGGTAACTGTTGTTTTCATTACGTTGGTGTGCAGGCACTTGATTGATGCACTAACTAAAGAAACTGAACTAAAAACATCTGAAGATCGTTTGTACAGAGGTTCCTGCTTGACTCATTTATTAAGAGAAACATTGGGGGGCAATGCCAAGCTCACAGTTATTTGTGCTATCTCTCCAGATAACAAGTACATATCTCATCTATTAGTTTTTTTTTTCTCAAAGCACCCCAAACTTAGTAGTGTATACATAAAAAATTTATACTTCCATGTTTTCCATTAAGATTTATCTTCTCAATTTAAGTGCTGGCCTGGTCTGAAATGGGTACCTCGATGGATACATGATCGATCAGTTTTTTCCTTTACTCATCTAGATAGTTTTTCGTATTGTTAATAGCTTACATAGAAAATGCTGTTATCTTGAATATTAAAGTAGCTTTGCTTGTTTAAATGCAGCTATTCAGGTGAAACATTAAGGACGCTAAGATTTGGACAACGATTGAAATCCATTAAGAATCAACCAGTCATAAATGAAATAAAGGAAGATGACGTAAATGATCTGAGTGATCAAATTCGTCAATTAAAGGTAAGTTCGTTCATTCTTAGAAACTAACTAGTAAGTTTGAAATAGTTTGCTGATTCAAACCGAACTTCATGTTTTGTCTGATTGTAGGAAGAACTTATAAGAGAAAATGCCAGCTCAGGCAAGTCAGTTCAAAAGAGTGGTTACTTTCAAGGGCCTAATGTACGAGAAAGCCTGAATCATTTAAGAGTTAGTATCAATCGCTCTCTGATTTTGCCATGCATTGATAATGACTCAGACGAAGAGGTTAATTGTGATGAGGAAGATGTTAGGGAATTACATCACCAACTGGATAAGTTCCATAGCTTTTCTGAAGAGACCTCAGATAAAAGAGATTCACTTCAATTCTCCTCTGTAGGAGAAAGCTTTGCTTCATATTCAATGAGTGATGATGAAGTAAGTTATCCCCAAACAATTGATGAAATAAACCCAGAAGAACATGAGGATGAAGATTTTCATGAAGACAAGATTATTTTAACTGATAATCTTATTAGTACCCATGATTCCAAGGCTCCTGATCCTGTGAATCGAAGGAGTATTTCTGTCAGCTCATTCTGCCACTTTCCTAATCTTGAAGATCCACCATTGTCCGAGTCTCCGAAAATTGGAAATTCTCAAAGGAAAAGTTTGGCTGTTGCACCAAGTTTTGCAGAACCCCATAAAGATGTATTGAGGCAGTCCCTGAGTCAGAGTAAGAACTTCAGATCCTCGCTGCGATCGAGCAACAAATTTGAGGATCCCACTGAGTCCTTGGCAGCTAGTCTTCAAAGAGGTCTGAAGATAATTGATTATCACCAGCAAAGCTCAGCAGTAAACAAATCTGCAGTATCCTTCTCCTTTGAACACCTGGCACGAAAATCATGTCCAGAAGTCGACAAACCTATAGCCTCTCTTCAAACATTGGAAGAAGATAATGCAATTGCCATATCTTCTCCCCGTCAGCTTTGTGCATCTTGCCAAAGAAGAATTACCAAGAATGATGAAACCAATGAAGTCCCGAGTAGCTCGAACGAACTCGTAGAAGTAAACCAATCCAGGCATCTCAATGCTGTGGTAAGATTCAACGAGGGAGGGGATCTTGAAAAGGTATACAATACATTTCATTAAGCAGCTACATATTGTCACTCAATTTTTACCCCCCAACAATTAAGAGACTTTACAGTTTTCGTAATAGACAAAAAAAAAATGAACTTGTGGTAGTTTATTGTTGGAGATGCATAGCATGATACATTTATTTAGATATGGAATAGTGTAGACTTATCTAAAACAGATGTCTGAAATGTTGGTTAGTGTCATATTGAATACAGCTTCTGACATGCTCAATAATGTGTGGAATACTTGGCAGGAGAGTATACAAGAGAAATGTGAAATAATAAAGGAAGTGCAGGAGGTTCAAGACAATGGCACAAATGGATTCACTGATGTGTCTGAGAAGGAAGAACTTCTTATTGAAATCCAGAATTTAAGGAGTAAGCTGCAGGCATTTGCTGATGTTTCTGCAAACAAGTCAACTGACAAGCTGAGATCCTCGCTATTGTTGTCACGTTCGATCCAACTCAGAAAAAGCAGTCTAGGAGGAGGTTATCAAACTATTAACGAGGAGGAACTTGAAAAAGAAAGGGAGAGATGGACAGAAATGGAGAGTGAATGGATTTGTTTAACTGATGAATTGAGAGTTGATTTGGAATCCATTCGACAGCGAGCGGAGAAGGTGGAGCAGGAACTGAAAACGGAGAAAAAGTGCAATGAGGAAGTGGAGGATGCCCTTCACAGATCTGTTCTTGGACATGCTAGATTTGTTGAGCATTATGCTGATTTGCAAGAGAAATATAATGAGTTGGTTGGAAAGCACCGTGCCATCATGGGAGGGATAGCTGAGGTGAAAAGGGCAGCACAAAAAGCCGGTTCGAAAGGTCACGGTTCCCGCTTTTCGAAATCTCTTGCTGCTGAGCTTTCAGCCCTGAGATTTGAGAGGGACAGAGAGAGAGAATTCTTGAAAAAGGAAAACAAAAGCCTGAAGCTTCAACTTAGAGACACTGCTGAAGCTGTCCATGCTGCTGGAGAACTTCTTGTCAGGCTTAGAGAAGCAGAACATTCAGCATCAGCTGCAGAGGTAAACTCTTCTTAATTTTATGGATTGTGTATATATATGAACAAAAAAGCCATTTGGTTAAAAAACCAAGCTTGTTTTCAAAAAATTATGGCTATATCTACATTTTCTAATCCTAGTCGATTGTTTGAAAACTAAAAAAAAGTAGGTGGGCCTTTGATAACCATTTTATTTTTTATTTTCTGTGTTTGAAAAATTACATTAATAAACTTACTTTAGTACCTACTTTTAAAAACGTTTTAAAAAACAAGTCAAATTTTGAAATCTATTTAAACTTATTTTGGTTTTTAAATTTGGTTTAGATTTAAATTACATTAATAAACTTACTTTAGTACCTACTTTTAAAAACGTTTTAAAAAACAAGTCAAATTTTGAAATCTATTTAAACTTATTTTGGTTTTTAAATTTGGTTTAGAATTCAAATCTAATGTTTTTAAAGACTGTGAAAAGCCTACCAAAAATCGTGAGGAAACAAGCGTGGTTTTCAGAAACAGATACTCAAAAAACAAAATAGTAATTAAACGGTGTCGTAGTTTTCGTCAAAAGAGTGGGCATATATAGAAAATTCGGGGAGGACAGCTATACATGACACTTTCTTCTATTTTCTTACATATTTTCTAAAGAAATATTTGCATTCTTAGTCAAATTCCAAAGACAAAAACAAACTTTGAAAAACTATTTTTTCTTAGATTTCAAAACTTGGTTTGGTTTTTGAAAACATTGGTAGAAAATAGATAACAATACAAAGAAACCTATAGGTGAAAGTGGTGTAAACATAAGAGTAAACAGATCTCGAAAATTTGGGGTGGACTTTCAAAAACCAAATGATTATTAAACGGTCGTGATTTTGAAAAAAGTCTTTGTCAACTAAAAAGAGAGCCGATCTAGAAAATTGAGGGAGGACTTACATGACAGTTGCTTTATAAAACACAGGATAACTTTACATCAGTTCAGCAAGAAAACGAGAAGTTGAAGAAGCAAATGGAGAAGCTGAAGAGAAAACATAAGATGGAGATGATTACAATGAAGCAGTACCTTGCAGAGAGTAAATTGCCAGCTTCAGCTCTCGAACCGCTGTATCACGATAACTCCGACCTCGGAACCGACAAGAGAGCCTCATATCTGGACGATGATCAAGCTTGGAGATCAGAATTTGGAGCTATATATCAAGAGCAGCACTACTAAAACACTATCAACTTTACTATGTACAAAAGGGGGCTGGGCTGCACTAGAGAGACCCTACTTGGGTCAATGTGAGGTTGATTAATTTATGTGACATTGTGTGCTGTAGAGAGAATGGGTATTGGTTTTTTATTGTATGGATGATTCTTTAAGATAAGTATTATTTATCCAAAGTTCCCAATTATGTTTGCAATATGTGCTTGCTTGGTTTGATTACATGAGGATGAAATTATCTAAAATGTTTTTTTTTTACGAGAATCATTAATTCTTCAATAATAGGGTTGGATCCATGAACGAAGTATTCTGATAAATATGTAGCAAATGAATAAATAAATTATACTAGGTAGAAATTTAGGCATGTTTAACCTGTATTTTGTTTCTTTTTTCCTTTGTTTGAAAAGCCTGCATGGATCCCTCTCTCTCTCTCGTTGAATTGCAATCTCACTCAAGACAAGGTGATGTACACATTAACCCAACCCAGAATAAGTTTCAACTAAGGATGAAAATATATTCGTAAATCTGTTACCGATATTGATATCGATAAAAGATATTTTTGTTCTTGGTTGAAACTTATTCGATGTAAATGGTGTGTGATAATCCTAAATAAATGTAACGGTCATGTAATTTATGTTAAAATAGTAGTTGAAAATATAGTATAAATTCAGTTTTATTTTATAAATTTAAGGGAAAATTTTGCACAAAACCACCCATCTAATTAGAGATGTCCATTTAGTCTGCACGGACGGAAAATCTCCGAAGGAATAGGGTAGGGAGTAGAAGTTTTTTTTGCTCTGTTAGCTAAACGGGGCAGGGATGGATAATACCATACCCACCTCGTTTAGCTAACGGGGCAAAAAAAATCCTCATTCCCTGTCCCAATTACCCGTCTCACCCCGCCTTGTATTATTTTTTTTTATATATATATATATATATTCATAAAAAAAATAACCACATTCTCAAAAAAAATAATTACATCTTGTCAATGAAGTTTATTGAATTAAATATATATAATATTAATGAATTAAAAGTTAAAAAAAATGGTTAAGAATAAATTAAAAAAAAAATTAACCGCGGAGAATACTCGATCCCAGTGAATTGCTCGCGGGAATACATGTCCCGCAAAATTAAA
Organism: Herpetospermum pedunculosum; assembly: GCA_028017165.1. Classification (NCBI taxonomy): domain Eukaryota; kingdom Viridiplantae; phylum Streptophyta; class Magnoliopsida; order Cucurbitales; family Cucurbitaceae; genus Herpetospermum; species Herpetospermum pedunculosum. The sequence goes on from CM051527.1 coordinate 37,473,730, forward strand.
TGAAATGAAAATTTTTTAGGGTACAGGTCAGAGGACGGGGCAGAAAAGGCATTACCCGACCCGACCACATGGACATCTCTACCTCCAGTGGAGATTATTTTTAATTATTTATTTAAATATTGTTGAGTCGGCCACATGGACATCTCTACCTCCAGTGGAGATTATTTTTAATTATTTATTTAAATATTGTTGAGTTTGTGAGGTTGCAACTCCAGACACTTTGTTTACTAAACATTGTTGTTGGTATATTTGTTGGCTACGTCATTTAGTATTAGACAAAGCTTAATATTTTGTAAGTGTTGACGCGTGATTTCTTCCTTTAATTTATATTTGATAGAATTAGAATATTCGTAAATACACTGGATCTTGTTAAGAAAATCTTATTGAAGTTCCTCGTTTCTCTCTGAGGGCAATAATAATGAGGCAAAAGATGCGGATCCCAAAAAGAGCTCATTAGATGTTCCAGAAGATTATGTTGGGCTAATTCAAAGTGGGGTTGGGTCAAAAAAAATAAATGTTAGCCCAATTTTTTGTGTGGGCCAAGGGAGGAAAATGGATTCCTTTTGCAACAGTTTCAAGGTTCATCATTTAGCAAGAATCGCGTCGGATCACAAGCCGATGCTGGCTATGTGGGATTATGAGAACAATTTATGTCCCTAACACACACACGACGTCCTAGAATATTCGAAGAGGTTTGGACAAAATATGATGAATGCAAAGACATTATGTCAAGTCTGTGTGACAGGTCAAATAGAGAAACAATTCTTGTTCAAGGAAAAACAGGAAAGCTTAAAGCGTCTTGCTATAAGCTAACTATAGAGGCTCGTGATGGAGCGATATACGCAGCGGAAGCAATTTTGGATCGTTGATACTTTAGTTTCATTAATCTAACAAATAGAAAACATGCTCAAATAACAAAATTAAGAAATTAGAATTACATACCCTTGTAGATCCGATTTCTTTAACATCCGTCGGTCGTTCCTCGTCACAAACTCTTTCGGACTCTTCTCACGAACGTCCCGAGGACCACTCAAGGTAGTCCCGCTATCCTCGGCGCCGTGCAACAGAGTGATGGGACTCCATTACAAGAGAAAAGAAAAAAAAAAAAAAAAAAGGTAAAGAAGAAGGAATAGCAAAGGACTTCTTCCTTGTTGTTCTAGGAATGAAAGAAAAAAAACAGAACATAAAAATGTTTCAAAAATTTTCTTTTCAAAACATAAACCCAAAAGACACTTTTGCCATATCTTTTATATATATATATATATATATATATATAACAATACATATGTCTTACATGTGCATAGATATATATATATATAATTATTATTATTTTAAAAAATAATTAAAACTTAATTAATTTTAAATAATAATAAATATTTTTATTTATTACATTTTAATAAATAATATATATATATATATATTAATTAATTAAATTTTTTAATTAATTCAATATCAAATATTAATTAAATAATATGGTTAAACTCGGTTTTTCGAAAACATAATTTTTTGCACATGAATCCTATTCATGTTTTAGACCATTCTCATATTTAAATCATATTTAAGTATGTCAATCATTCTTACACAAACCGAATTTGAACAATTCAAATTCTTTTTCTTTCTCTTTTTCTTTTCTCTTCTATTGTTGTACGGCGTTATCCGAGCTAGCCAGGAGAACCTAAAGGACCTACAGATCATGAGCTCCAACGATACGAGATTATTCGGTCAAAACTCTTTTAACCCGAATCAATCAACTTTCGTTAACCCCCGGAGACTCTACTATAGTCCGAGGGTTGCACTTCCTCACTGTAGATATATTATGTCCTCTTGATATAACCGTCATGGGCAAGTCGACCCTTCACAGGTTGTTCGTAACCACAACTAGGTCGTTTAAACCGTTTAATCCCTGTGTTACGTCTTTGTTCCTTAAGTACCACTAACACCTCTAATGAATAATTGATCAGTGGTCCAACCAACAGATCAGGAACCCTCTCTGACGAGGAGATGGTAGGCGCCTATTGTTCAAACCCCGGAGTCAACTATTAAGGGAACAACCTATCTACTAACCCTAAAGAGCGGGTTAGAAGTGAACTTCATCTTACTACACTATGTCCCCAGCTACCTATTGGACTTTATCCCTGAGATGATAAGTTATTGAGTCGGCGTTAATGGGCCACTCTCACCCATACAATTATAAGGATACTGTCTAATAAGCAGGAGTTCATAGTAAGCTCAGGATTAAGATCGAGTTACCTAGACCATCAGTTTTAAATAGTCGGTCTCTTCAGTAAATAGCGTTATAAAGAGAGAGCGACTTTTTCGTGGTTCAGTCTTATGCAAACTTATTGCACAGGACGCCCCCGCTCGCACATCTCCATGTGAAACGATTCGGATCACATCGTTTTGTACAATACAATGCGAGTCGCATTCAATAGTGTTACTAGGATAAGGTACCCAGCCTTATTCGTGTTGGGTTTTATGTCCTAAAACTCGTGGTTTGTAAACTGAATATATATTCTATTTTGCAATAAAGTTGTTATTGAGTTTTATTTAGTAAAGTTGCTATTGAATAAAGTGAATTGTTTTTACTTTTAACCTAACTCCGATAAAAAAAAAAAAACCTATGACTATATGTTGTATACTTGAACTTCATGTGTGACATGATTGTGGATCAAGTTCAAGTAATAGCCAGAACGGTCTATAGTATAGGGATAAGGCTGGGTACCTTATCCTGGGGACACTATTGGACGCGACCCACTTTGTATAGTACAAATGATGTGATCCGAAATCGTTCATGTGGAGACATGTGAGTGGGGGCGTCCTATGCAATGAGTTTGCATAAGACTGAACCGTGAAATAAAGTCACTCTTTCTTTACAACTCCGTTTACTGTAAAGACCGACTTTTTCATATGATGACCTAGGTAACTCGATCTGAATCCTGAGCACGCTATGAACTCCTGTTTATTCGGGCTTATCCTTTGACTTGTATGGGTGAGAGTGGCCCGAGATCGCCGACTCAATAAGCCTACCATCTTGGGGATAAGACCGGGTAGGTAGCTGGAAACATAGTCCTGCGAGATGGAATTCACTCCTACCCGCCTTGAGGGATTAGTAGAGAGGTTGTTTCCTTAAGTGCTGACTCCGGGTCTTGAACTAGGGATCTCACCCTCTCATTGGCCCGAGAGGGACTTGGTATAGTGATGAGATCACATACCAATCGATTTGGTGGTTGGACCACAAACCAATAGTTCATTAGAGGATCAGTGAGACTTAAGGAACAAGATGTAATTACGGGGGTAAAACGGTTATTTTGACCCAGTTGTAATTACGAACAACTTGTGAAAGATCGACTTACTGATGATGGTTATATCAAGGGGACAAAAATATATCTACGGTGAGGAGAGTGCAACCCTTGGACTTTAGTGGAGTCTCCGGGGGTTAACGAATGTTGGTTAGCTTGGCTAAAGATTTTGGCCGGTTAATCTCGTATCGTTGGAGCTCATGATCCGTAGGTTCTTTAGGTTCTCATGGCTAGCTCGGATTAAGCCGTGTAACAATATGAGAGAAAAAGAATTTGAATTTATTCAAATTCGGTTTTGGAAGAATGATGGACATATTTAAATATGATTTAAATATGGGATCGGTCTAAAACATGAATAGGGATTCATGTGTGATGATTCGGTTTAAGAAATCGGGATTAGTCTTATTATTTAATTAATATTTGATATTGAATTAAATAATAATATTAATTAATTATAATTTATTTTGTTTATTAAAATTAATTTTAAAATGACAAAATATTACAAGTGGGATTATCCAAGTCAAAGTGGATTTATCCAAGTTGAGTGGATTTATCCAAGTTGTGAAGTGGATTGTGAATCACCAACAACATGCATATAAACTCATCAATTTTGGAACACTTGGTTAAAGACTAATCCATCCAATTTGAGGTGTCATGCTAAGCAAAGAGTTTGTTGCATGTGAATTGCCTATAAATTGGATGGAGTTCAAATGGTTTGAGATTGATGAATTTTCAAAGAGTTTGAATATTTGGATGAGCATGAAGAGTTCATGTTACTTGAGAAATTAGAAAGCTAAGTGTTAGATTTTTTCTCACAAAATTCTCATCACTTTCATCTTCTCTTCTTCTTCTTCCAAACTTTTTCTTTCATAAAGGAGTCCCACTACTCCGTTGCTCGGCCCGAGGATAGCGGGACTACCGGAGGTTGTTCTCAGGGAGTTCAAGAGAAGCTTTGAAGGGTTCGTGAAGAGATTCGAGCATCGGAATAGAAGTCCTTAGAACTACAAGAGGTATGTGTTCTAATTCCTTTTATTTCAAAGCTTTGAACATGTTTCTTATTTAGCTAAATTGATGAAATTAGAGTGCCATAGATCCGTCTCGCTTCCGCTGCGCTACATGCGCTCCATCAATCCGTATACTATAGACCGTTTTGACTGTCTACTTGAGCCTGATCCACATTCATGTCATACATGAAGCTCAAGTACTCATCCTTCGCCATGGGTGTTGGTCATGGGTATAGGATATACCAAACACGTTTAACTTTATTCCAGTAAAATCTTTTACTGAATAAAACTAATAACTCTTTATTCTAAATAGATATTTACAAACATAACTGTTTACAAACCACGAGTTTTAGGACATCAATCCCAACAGCTCCATCAGAGGGGCAATTGAGCAGAAGGAGAAAAGGATACAACTACTGATGAGTCGAAAAGACCGGGTGAGTCTAAATGAGCTCAATTTAACGAAAAGGGATCTGAAAGGTCTTCTAGAGGATGATGAGATATATTGGCGTCGGAGAGAAAGAGAGGATTAGTTGAATTGGGGAGACAGGAATACTAAGTGGTTCCATATGAAAGCAAATAATAGACAAAAGCTTAATTGTATCAAAGGCCTAGAAGACAATTTTGGGATCTGACGAGTCAAAGATGATGAGATCTATGCAGTGATTAGAGGTATGCATCCCACAAAGGCCCCGGGGCAGATGGTCTGCGCGGTCTTTTATCATAAATACTGAGATATTGTGGGGGATGATACATGCACTATATATTTAGCAATATTGAACGATGAAGTTGAAATGTCGAGTATTAATAAGACTTACATCGTTCTAATCCCAAAGGTGAAGGACCCAAAGTCTATAAAGGATTTCCAGTCGATTAGTTTGTGCCATGTCGTTTATATGATAGTTGCAAAGACTCTTGCCAACCATTTAAAAAGGGTCTTGGATACAGTTCTTTCCCCAGCCAATCTGCCTTTGTCCCTGGGAGACTAATAACTGATAACGTCAATTTGGGTTTTGAATGTATTCATGCGGTGAAAAGTAGGAGAATGGGGAAGGAAGGACTGGTGGCTATGAAACTTGACATGAGTAAATCCTACGATCGAGTGGAATGACTATATATCCATATGATCATGACAAAGATGAGTTTCAGTCACAGCTGAATCAGTTTAATAATGAGGTGTGTGGAGTCAGTCAGCTTACAAGTCGTACTAAACGTGATTCCAAGGAGTGGTTTCAGACCTAAGAGATGCCTCAAACAAGGTGATTTTGAAGGGAATGAACTCTTCAAACCCACGCAGCGGAAGCATTGGAATCTAGTCTTTAAATTTATTTAGAATTAAATTATAAAACAAGTTAACAATTAATACCTTTGAAGACTGATAGAACTCCAAAAGTGCTATTTTATAACCTTTAATTCTTGTTAGTTGATTCAAATTAATGTGTTTAATCACATGTTTTGCAAATATATCCACCCCCACCTAAAACAATACATTGTCCCCAATGTATAATTAAGTAGATTGATCCAAAAGAAATGAGAAAGATATATATATATATATTTTTTTTTAATTAAAGAGAAAAAAAAATTGAAGAACAAAAATCTTCCCATGTCAGTTCCCAGTTAGAAGTGTTCCCTTTCGGTCAACTTAAGTACCTCAGTCTAGACAGAACTATCTATCGGTAGATTTATCCTTAATAGATAACTAAGTAGACTTATCCTTAATAGATAACTAAGTAGATTACTCACAAAAGAAACAATAAAAAGAAGAAAACTCCCCTGAAATTTCTCATGTATGATTCTAAGGGCGATCGTGGTGTTCTCGCATCTAACAAGATCATCTTTTTCTTAAGGCCAAAGGCAACCTGAATCTCCAAACAACTAAAAAGCAACTCTGTTAGTAGTTAAATATTGTTGATAAAGTTCTGACATGTAAGAATAATTAAACAAAACAAAAACAAACTAAAAGAAAATATTTTTGTGATTTTTGTAAATTTTGTGATTTTTTTTTATTGTAATTAAAAATAAGAGTTTTTTTTTTCTTAAAAAAAATGTTTTTTTTTAGGAAAAATAATAATAATAATAAATAAATTTAACAAAGACATTTTTTTTGGTTAAGAAAGACATTATTTTTTTAAAAAAATAAAAAAAATAATAAATAAATTAAAAAAAAGAGAATTTAATTGGCTCCCCGGCAGCGGCGCCAATTTGATGCGAACTTCTTTTGTTTAAAAAAGACATTTTTTTTTTTTAAAGAAAACAATCTAAAAGAAATATTTTTGTGATTTTTTTTTAACAAGTAAATAATACCAGTTATTTTTTTTAGGAAAGAATAAAATAAAATAAAAAAATTTAACAAAGAGAATTTAATTGGCTCCCCGGCAACGGCGCCAATTTGATGCGAGCTTGTCGAGGCCCGTCAAATACAATTTATATTTACCGATCAACGGCTTGCAGTAAACTACAGCGGACCGGGTCGAACTCAGGGAACCGAAATTTAAATTCTCTAAATTAAACTTTATGTAAAAACAATAAATTGGGGGTTTTTGGATTGCATGTTAATGTAATGAATTAAAATAACAATTAAAATAAAGTTTAAAAGAATTAAAGAATTAAAGAAATAAACAAGAAATTACTTTGCTGATTCAGAGATTGTCGGGACTTAAAATGGATTTTGCTCATCGATTACTCCAATAAAAATATAATTTCTTAATTAAAAGCCTAATCGACTTAACTGGAACAGCCATGAAAAGTCTCTAAGATCCTATCATGCAATTAATCCGACAAAGCATCGTAATTAACTCTAAACTAGTCAATTAGTTGGGCACGATAGCGTTCCATGCTAACTACCTAGCAGCTCTAAGCACATGGATTTATTAGAACGTTAATTAAATTGATCAGATTCAATTAAACATTTTTCTATCCCTAAGGTCTATTATACGCACTATGTTAACTATGAAAAAGCCATAATATTAACACCAGTCATAACCTGACCCATCTTGCTACTACAATTAAGCATGCAATTTATGACAATTACGGATCACAAATTACAAACATAGCATACATGAACAATTAATATTTAATTGGTTAAGCTGTCACATTAACCAATATTAAATGCACATGAAATAAACAAAGAATATAAAACAATTAATCAAGAAATTAGATTGCAATTTAATACCAAAAATCTCACAAAAACGTTAAGCCCGACAAACCTCTAAATCAGCATTACAAGCTTAGCCGAACATAAAAATAAATAAAAAACTCTAAACAGAGGAAAAGGGAAAAAGAAAGATTAGTGATGGTGTGTGTTGGTGTAAGGGGAATGATGTAAGGTGTGAGGTGTCTTTTACAATCAAGACAATCTCTCTTTATATAGTTGAAGGAACAGACAAAACGGCTAAAAATAAAGAATTAAACTTGTGGTCAAAACAACGTGGAGATGTTGGAATGATACGAGATGTTGGAATGACACGTTGAAATGACTTCTTCGTGGGATGACTTCTTCCGGGATCAACCAGGAGCTGCCACGTGTCGTGAGTTGATGTTGGAGTAAAAATATAAGAAATAATAGTCTTCAAGGATCAAACTTTGGCTCAAAGAATAACATATTGAACCTTTCACCACCATACCAAGCTTCCAACTTTTAACATTAAATGATTTTTGTCTTCATAGTATCATCTGCGGCTCGGTTTGTTGATATTATACTCTAAAACTCCTCTTTTGAGTTCTTATTTAATATAAGTGTCTCATTCACCTCTGAATGCTCGAATCCTGCAAAACATGTGATTAAACACATTAATTTGAATCAACTAACAAGAATTAAAGGTTATAAAATAATACTTTTGGAGTTCTATCAAAGACCACAATCTTCTTGTGTTCCTTTTCCACGAGATCTTCCTCGCTATGACTCGAACACGGGACCAAGATCTTGTGGGAGTTTTCTTGAAGAAATAGTTTGAGAGAACAATTCTCTACGAATGAAGGAGTAATAGTTTTGGCCAAACCTAAATGTCCTATTTATAGGGCCTTTAGGAATTAATTTTATTTAAAAAAATACATTTTAATATCTATTATATTAAAATATGTATTTTATATTTATTTGAATCTCATTAAAATATCATAAAATTAATCTTTTATAATATACATTTAACCAATTTGAATCTCAAACAAATTTCATAAGTATATATAGTTTTCAATATTAATGTATCTAATACATAAATTATTTCCTCTAATATTTAATGTATCAAATATAATAAATATTTTTTTTCTTCTACATTTAATATATCAAATATATTAAATATTAATTTGAATATTTCAAATTTTTCTTTCAACTAAATTGATTCTTTTAGTGTTACTATGAGCTAGCAAGGGGACCTTATGGACTGATAACTCTAATTTAGAGTTATGTTTTACTCCATAATTATAGCTGAATACCATGCTTATTGATGATTAATTGTCTCCGTTGTAGGTGTTTCGCGGTTAAGAGCTCGTAGAGTCCAAAGAGCGCGTTTCGGTGCTAAGACGGGTGTTTTAGAAGCTTCGGGAAGCAACCGAACCAAAAAGAGAAGCAAAAGATTCAAGTTGAATTTTGGTCCAGCGTCGAGACGCTACCCAAGAGTGTCGCGACGCTGTCCAAGGCAAAATTGATATTCAGACCCGAGAGCAAGCGTCACGACGTTTCCTGTAGCGTCGCGACGTTTCGACGACTATAAAAGCCCTTATTCTCCGATTTTAGGTCATTCTCTCTCTGTTTTTCTCCTCGGGATTGTTGTTTCCCTCCCTTTTCTGGTTTTTCTGTTCTTTTGGGCTGTATGAAGACAAAAAAACTCCATGGATTCTTGGAGAAGCTTATTCTCCATGGATAACTAAGAGGTATATGCTTGATTAGTTAGTTGAAAGATTTATTTACTATTGTATTAGGTGAGATTAGTGTTTTAGATGTATGTTTAGCATCTTTGTATGAACTCTTGCATCTTCTACCTCTATAAATCTCGAAAAGCATGCCTTTCGTATTGGGAGTGACGTCTTGATTGTTACGCATGCTAGTCGGCTAGTGGTGGTGACGGATTTGGGAATATCTGTTAATTCACAGGCTGTCGAAGCCCGACCAAAATGAATTTATAAGCCTATTGACCTTAGCTTTGCAGCTAGTGGCAACAGGGTCGAACCACAGAGAATGACTGATTAGATTGAAATTAAAGTTCGATATACAAATTAATTGATTAATTGGGTTTTGTAACAAGAGGGGGATTTTAACATGCAAAGTGAGAAATAAATTGCTAACGGAGAAATTGAAGAGAAAGAGATTAAAAAGTGTTCGATTCGGGGGATTTCGGGATTTCGCTAGGCATTCTAATATTTATCATTTAATTCAAGACTAAGGCTAATAATTTGACATGCACGCGGTCGGTTACCCGGGAACCCTAAAGTAACCGACTCCATATTAATTAACTAGAACTAACAGTCCTAATTAAACATTATTCACAGTCTAGTTAGAGTGATCAGCCCCAATTCAACTCCGAATAGATTACTAGCTAACCACGACGAACATTCGAATATGCATTCCCATTGCTAATTGGCTACCCGGCAACCCTAAAGTACCCAACAATAAGCATGCATACATCGATACTCCGATTAGTTTTGTTGTCCTGTGTTACTAAGGCGAAAAGGAGAGGCAAGGCATCGCTATTCTATAACAATAACGCACGCTAGAAAACCCGATTGTCCGTCGTTGAAATCTAACATACGCATGGGTTTAAGCAAGAACAACAAATGCAATCAATAATCAAAGCCTATTCAGAATCATATGCATAGATTATCAAAATGTAAAAAGCCTAACGAAAATTCCCTAAATCATCCCGAATCTAACACAATACCTTAGCCAACCATGGAAGAAGTTGCCAAAACCGCTCCAACGGAAGCCTTGGCCATAATCCCTAGCTTTAATACAAAGAAAAGCTCCAAAAACTAGCCACAAATGGCGGAGCAAGAGGAAAAATAAAGAGAAAGCCGAGAGGAAGAAGATGAATAAAAAATTGGCAAAAGATGGCTGCAAAAATCGTCATTCAGCCTTTTAATTCCATCGGAGCGTCTCGACGCTGGGACAGCGTCGCGACGCTGCGACCTAAACGATCAGCGCGCGCCTCGCGATGGCGTCGATGTTGGGTTTTATGTCCTAAAACTTGTGGTTTGTAAACTGTTATGTTTGTAAATAATCTATTTAGTAATAAAGAGTTATTAAGTTTTAAATCAGTAAAGGAGTTTCCTGGATTAAAGTGAAACATGTTTTATCCTATACCAATAACCAACACCCTTGGCATTGTTTGAGTATTTGAACCTCATGTTTGACATGATTGTGGATCAGGTTCAAGTATACTGCCAAAATGATCTATAGTATATGGATAGGGCTAGGTACCTTATCCTGGTAACACTATTGGATGCGGCTCACTTTGTATTGTACAGAACGGTGTGATCCATATCGTTCCACATGGAGATGTGAGAAGTGAGGGTGTCCTGTGTAAAGAGTTTACACAAGATCGAACCGCGTATTAAGTCACTCTCTCTTTATAACACTACTGATCGAGACTGACTTATACACTTTGATGGCCTAGGTAACTCGTTCTTAATCCTGAGCTCGCTATGAACTCCTGCTTATTCAGAAGTATCCTTTGACTTGTACGGGTGAGAGTGGCGGAATGCCCGCTCAATAAGCCTACCAACTTGGGGATAAAGCTGAATAAGTAGTGTTGCGTGCTCAATGTTTAAAAGAAATATGCAATAATAGAGCACTCAGAACATGCAAGCATACATGATCTTGTAGCAAGTAATAAGTATTTTTTCATTCGATCTCCCACAAAGATTTATTCTTAGTTACTCGTGAAGTGTATTGTTAAGCAAGAATGGGTGGATTTAATGGGGTAGATTTGGTTTTAAATTGCCTAATTACTAAGGAATATGTAAAGGATAGAAACATAAACAAGTGCAAGTAAACGATAAACTCAAATGTAAAGAGAAGAGATTAATAAACGAAGAAAAAAATGGCTAAGGCAGAATTTTTAACTAAGGGAATTGCGGAAACAACAATTATACCGCAATGTTCTTAACAGCGAAATGTGTGTAAAGTGTGGAAACAAGGGCTACTAACGACTCCTCTATAAGCTTTTTCACACGATTCTGAAGCATCAGATCAACTCATCATGCATCAAACTAACTCAATCTCATGTATCTTCCGATTTCATGCATTAGATTCTTTAGTTTACTCATGTCCAAGTAAGGTCTTAAGCATCTTGTTAAAACAGTAAGTTGTGATTTGTACTAGGAAAACGCCTATTCCTAGGTCATTTTCTGGCTACCTTGAGAGGCTAGCATGAGTGTATGACTCTGAACTCTTACTCCTTCCAGAGGTTAGGAGTTCTTTGGACAAAATGGATGGCCAATCGAAATTGCCCGTGGGATGAAGCTTACATACAATCAATGCATTCGAGAGCTATCCTACATGCTTTGGTCACGTGTTTCTTCCTACAGATTCGTCATTAGCATGCCCTTATGTGATTTAGTTACTCATGAATGAAGGGGGAATGGGAGAAGTAGATGAAAATGACATGCTTAGAAGAAAATTAAAGACAAACAGAAACAGGAAACAGAAGTCAGAGAAGGTAACGAACTTGCGAAGTAATGAATTGTGCGTTGATTAACCAATCGTTTGAACGAAATAAATGAAGCCTTAGAATAACTAAAGTAAAAACAGAAAGCAACGAAATGGAATAGAGTAGCAGATACAAGGGAAATAGCGACAAACAGTACTGAAAATGAAAAGCTAAAACAGCAAAACGAAGAGATCCAAGCGTGATCGCCTCGTCGCAGACGCCTCGGCTGAATGAAGAGAAAGGCAAGCCTTGCTTGGATGAATCCAATCAGAAGAGAAGATAGATCTTCTCTCCTTCCTATCAGATTGTCGACTCCAACAGCTAACCCTTTCAAACCAACAGACGGAAGAGAGAGAAAGAGTGGATCGAGTGTGTTTCAACCTTCCACTTTGACCTCCTTTTATAGTATTCTGCAGGTGCGATTGGGTCAAGGAGAACCATCCATTCTCAACGTCGTACTTCTACGTGGCTGGAGGAGAAAGAATGGATCCCTGAAATATCGGATCAAAACAGAAAAAGGTTAGCCAACTTACGGATTTCACTTAAAACATTGCGGTTTTAGAAATGTTTCCGCAATGCCTCTGCAATGCACAGTTTTCATTATTTTAACTTCGTTTTTCATTCCTTTTCTTTCCTTTTGCATACAAGTCCTAATTTAGCTTCATTCTTCTAATTCTCATATATAAGCACAAGTTCAAGCTAAATCCTATCAAAAACACTTACAAATGCACAACTTCCTAACACAAATAAGTCCTAAAATAGTCACTTTTGGAGACGTAACACACCCCCAAACTTAATGTTTTGCTCGTCCTCGAGCAATCTAAGGACTTACTTAGGCTGCTGTTTTAATCTCTCTAACCACTTGCTGACTCCCCTAAGTTCCTATTGTTGGGATTTATGCCCTAAAGCCTCGTAATTAATTAATAATTATTTTATTATTAATATTTTCAATTTATAATATTCATTATATAAATAAAATCCAAGGTTATTAGTGTAATCTTGAACTGTATGTAGTTGACATACGGGAGGATCATGTTCAAGTAATAACCTAAAGGGTCTATAGTATATGGATAAGGTTGGGTGCCTTGTCCTGGTAACACTATTGATACGGCCCACTTTGTAATTGTTACAAATGATTTGATCCAAATCATTCATGTAGAGACATGTGAGTGGGGGTATCCTATACAATGAGTTTGTATAAGACTGGACCACGAAATATATAATCTCTCTTTATAAATCCGTTATTTGAGAAGATTAATATTTCACAGGATGATCATATGTGACTCGATCTTAATCCTGAGTGAGTTATGAACTCCTGCCTGTGAGGGCTCGTCCTTTGATTTGTATGGGTGAGAATGGCCTTTATAGCCGATTCAATAAGCCTACCATTTTGGGGACTTGACCAAATAGGGAGTTGGGAACATAAGTTTCACAAGATAGAATTCACTTCTTCCCATATAGGGAAAGTAGATGAGTAGTTCCCTTAAGTGCTGATTTCGGGACTTGAACAATGGGGCCCCACCCTCTCACTGGCCCGAGAGGGACTTCGTTTATGGTTGGATCATAAACAGGCTGTTCATTAGAGAATCAGTGGTACTTAAGGTGTAAGATGTAATTACAGGGGTAAAACGGACTTTTGACCCAGCTGTAATTACGAACAACTCGTGAAGGATCGACTTGCATGTAATGGTTATATCCATGGACACAACTTGTCCTACAGTGCATAAGAGTGCAACTCTAGGCCTATAGTGGAGTGACCTAGAGTTAATGAATGAAAGTCAATTAGTTAATGAGTTTAATTAATTAATTTTGTATCATTGGAGCTTATAAATCTGTAGGTCCATAAGGTCCCCTTGCTAGCTCATAGTAACACTAAAAGGATCAATTTAGTTGAAAGAAAATTTGAAATATTCAAATTAATATTTAATATATTTGATATATTAAATGTAGAAGAGTAAAATATATTTATTGTATTTGATACATTAAATATTAGAGGAAATAGTTTATGTATATGATACATTAATATTAAAAACTATATACTTATGTTATTTGAATGTGATTCAAATTGGTTTAAAGTATATTATAAAAGATTAATTTTATAATATTTGAATAAGATTCAAATAAATATAAAATACATATTTTAATATATTAGATATTAAAATGTATTTTATAAAATAAATTAATTCCTAAAAGCCTTATTATAAATAAGACATTTAGGTTTAGCCAAAAGGTTGGCCAAACACACTACTCACCTTCTGCAGAGAATTGTTCTCTCATTCTTTCCTTCGGCAGAGAATTGTTCTCTCATTCTTTCAAAGAGCTCCCACAAGCCTTGATCCCGTGTTCGAGTCATAGCGAGGAAGATCTCGTGGAAAAAGGAACACAAGAAGATGATTCATCAAAGGTAAAATCTATATGCTTAACCTTGTTTTTAGTTTAATTCTAAATAAAACCAAGTAACGATTCCAAACGCTTCCGCTGCGGGGAATGAAGAGTTCATTCCCTTCAATTGGTATAGAGCTTCTTTGAGTTTTGTTTAGAATTAATTGTAGATGGTGGGTATTTTAATTTTGTTCATATATGTGATATATGTGATTTGCAAAATTGATTGTTTAGGCATATTTGATTGGCATTAGATTTATCGCTTTTGATTAGATCAATTGTAAAACCTTAAAAGGTTTAGGGTCGTATGTAATTTGGAGAAATTTCATGCGGCGGTTGTTCTTTGCAATTTTCATTTGTTTATTTTATGAATCCAACATTTGTGGCTGCTGGTTAAACTAAATTTCCTCAAATCATTAAGCACTCTTGAAGTGGTTGAACCAAGATCAATTCAATTGTTGAATTGAATCTGGTGGAATTGAATTTAGTGGCGTGAGGATGTGTCAGGCTTCTTCAACTTGTGGTTGATGCGGGTAAACAAAAGATCAATTGAATTGTTAAATTGGATTCAAATTTGGAAGGCTAAAAAAAAAAAGAAGATTTTGAAGACCAAGATATGTCTTGGATTTAAATTAATGTAATTCAAAATTGCTTTCAATTTCTTAGGATATGCCAAATATGCCGGTCAATTTTGCTGTGTTATTAATTTTAATTATGCATGTTGATGTATGATTTAAATTTATTGATTGCATAAAGTATGTCATCTAGATTAAAATCCCACCATAGGTTAAGCATGACCATGCATTTTAATTATTTTTAATATAATTGTTATATTTGGAATAGTATGATTAAAATGCTTTCTAATTTGATTAGATGATTTCCTAATATGTTTATATTTCAATATCTTTCAATATAATTGTTATATTTGGAAATTTTAAACTAGGGATATATTTTCCTAGATATAGTGATATCTTTTAATAAGATCGAGAAATCTTGGGAAATCTTGGGAAATCTTTTCCTAGAGAAATCTTGGGAAATCTTGGGAAATCTTTCCTAATAAGATCGGGAAATCTTTCCTAATAAGATCGGGAAATCTTTCCTAATAAGATTGTAGGAAATCTTTCCTAATAAGATTGTAGGAAATCTTTTCCTAATAAGATTAGGAAATCTTTTATTGGATAAAAGAAATCTTTCCTAATAAGATTGTAGGAAATCTTTCCTAATAAGATTGTAGGAAATCTTTTCCTAATAAGATTAGGAAATCTTTTATTGGGAAATCTTTTATTAAAATCTTTTATTGGAAAATCTTTTATTGGAAAATCTTTTCCTAATAAGATTGGAAAATTTTTTCCCAAAATTTTTTCCCAATAAGATTGAGATATCTTTTCTCAATAAGTATTAGGATATTTTCCAAATGAGCTTAGGATATTTTACTAATGAGATTAGATTTTTTCTTTCGTTATTTAAAAGATAATTAATTCATTCTTTAAATAGTTTAAATATTTGAATTTAGTTTATCTTTTATTCTAATAAGGTTAGAATATATGATAATCTTTAATTTTGTTTTAAAGGGTTTAAAATTGTTAAAAATTCAAGATTATCCATAAGGTGAATTAATTTTTAATAGGATTAAAAAGATTGCTTAAAATCAACTAAAGTTCATTGATCTAGTAATTAATAGTTAATTAAAGATTAATGAATTTGAAATAAAAATTGACTATAAGGGAACCCTGTCTAAGAAAGGTTACTCGGGTGAGGTACTTAAGTTGACTGAAAAGGAACACCTCTACCTGAGAACTGGCCTGGGGGTTGAATTAGTCAAATTTTATTTTATTTCATTAAGCTGACTCATAATGTGATTAGTTTTAAATAGTTTAATATACTTGGTAATTCACATTAAGATCAATCTAACCAACATAAGGGTTATGAAAGGGTAGATTGAAAAACTTAGATAAATGAGATTAGCCTAATTTGTCTAAGTAATAGAAAACCCTATTTCAAAATACTTAGTGGGAGAAAGACATATGTCAAAATAACCCTACGGTCTCTACTATAGATTCACAACGTGAGATTCATGTGAGGCCTCGAGGCGGCTTTGGACCGTCCCCCTACGGAAGGTGTTTACATGGGTCAATATCAGGGTGAATCTATTGAGAAAGTATTTTTAAATAGTAAGTGGGAGAAGAAAATGTGTCAACATATCCTATGGTCTCTATCATTGGTTCACAACGTGAGATTCATGTGGGGCCTCGCGGCGGCTTTTGGACCGTCCCCCTACGGAAGGTGTTTACATGGGTCAATATCAGGGTGAATCTCTTGAGAAGGATAGAATTGTAATTTTATTTCCAATACTTGACCTACCCTACGGCGGCACTTGTTGGGATAAAATTATAGAATCTAAAATGATGGGTTACACTTACAAAGATATCATTAAGATTGTTAATGATTTTCTTGACCAAACTAATGGTAACTAAATGTTATAGAAATAAGAGTTATTTTGGGATAACACTTGGTTGAGATTGTCTCAGTTTAGTGAAGGAGCATTTGACCTACCCTACGGCGGCACTTGTTCTAACTCACTAAAGTATCATAGCATTAAAAAAAAAAATAATGTTTCAGGGTACCTTTATCAAATTGTTTGTTTTCTATGCTGAAATTGAATGAATATTGATTGCATGTTGTTAAATAATATTTTTTTTATATATATTTCAATATTATGTCTATTTCTCTCAATTTTAATTTTCGTTGCTAAGTTGTCAAATTGAGAAAATAATATCACTTGGAAAAATAATGTTGACACTATATAATGACAGTGTAAATTTTTTCTTTAATTTGTCTTTATTGAGAAACGTTCTCAAAAACCTGTTGCCAATGCTAATCGAATTGTTCGTGAAGCACATGATTAATAAATCAATATAACGAGATGATTTATACAAATTTTCTATTTGACATATTAGATGTCAAGCTAAGAAGATAAAGAAGATGACAACAACATATGAGATGTTGTTAAAGTCAATAAAAGCTAGATTTAGATATTTATCTAATTAATCTAAAAAATTAAGTATTACCAAAATCCAAGAAAAGAAACCATATGACTGTAGCTAAAAGAAAATAGTTTCTAAATTAGCAAAGTAGTCAGAGAGGAATTTGTGAAATACCTCTGTGAGAAGAACATGGAAAAAAGTAAATTTGATTTACTAGATTTTTGGTGGAAAATAATCATTACCACCTATATAGTAGATTCAAATCCACGATTAAGATTTGTTCTTCATTACACTTTATATAATTCTTGGAAAATACTTAATGATGTAGAATGATCTCTACTTGTTGGCACCAGAAAACCCATCTCAATTAATGTAGTGGGAGACATTAAGATGTCCATAAAAAATAATTGTTATTTAATGCTGAATATGGTGTTTTTAGTACCATAGGAGAAATTCAATTTCTCTAACTTTATTACTAATAAAATGTTCATATAGTATGAATATTTTAGTACTAAATTTTTATTTTCAAAATTGTTTGAAAAGTTCAGCTGAAAAATAAGAATAATTTGAATATGTTAAATTGTTAACATATAAAATACTACACATTGAGATATTCAAGATTATACAATCCAGAATATAAAGACAATTTATATTCTCCTAAAATATGATACTTGTCTTTGGCATTCAAGATTGATTCTGATCAATTTGAATAAAAAGACTACTACGAAGTGATTCTCTAAATGTTAGAGTTAATTACTTTATATGTCTTAAGATCTTGCCTTTAATGCAAGATAATCAATAGGTTTTTGTTGGAAAAGCCTACAGGCCAAAGAACACTGATGAATATTTCATCACTCTAGCTGATGATTATTCAAGAAATAAGTATCGTAACCTAATGCAACATAAGTCTGAATATTTTGAAAAGTTCAAGGAATATAAGACTCAAGTTGAAGGTCAATTAGGTAAATCTATCAAGACACTATGATCAGATCACAGTGAAAAGTACAGGAACCTTATGTACTAAGACTAATTGATAGAAAGTGAGATTTTATCTCAACCCTAGCACAAAGTACAATTGTGTGAAATTGTGTTGTAAGAGGAGAAACAAGACCTTGTTAGACATGGTCAGAACAATAAAGAATTACACGTCATTATCAGACTCTTGTTACGATATACAATATAGATTGTATAGTGAACATGATTCTATCTAAAAGGTGTCCATGAGACAACTTTGAGATTATAGAAGAGTAGTAAAGTTAGTTTACAACCCTTCGAGTTTTGAGAGTTTTAAGCATACATGCTGAAACTTGAATATGTTCAATAGTGTTGAAAAGTTGGTTCCAAGTGAAGCCACTAAATAGTTAATAAAAGTTGTTAACAATTTAATTACATTTGATAGTCAAATGGATCCTAGTCATGAATTGGATAAGCCTCATCGTAGTGGGAGAGTTATGAGATGACCCGACCGTTACAAGGGCTTATATGAAGCCTAAGTTGTCGTATTAGATGACAAAATGTAGGGCTTCTTGACCTCAAGTTAAAATGAGGGTCAAAGACAAAGACTAGTAGACCAAAGTCATAAATCTCGAGATAGAGTAGATGTACTCATCTTTATCTAGAACTTGTAGATATTCGTGATGGGGTAAAACCCATAGATTTTGAATATATCTACAAAAGCAAAAGATTTGTAAATAAAAAGGTACAGACATTCAAAATAAGACTAATGGCAAATATAGTGGGAGAAAGTAAACTATGGATAAACTTTCTCATTTGTTGTCATATTAGAGTATATAAGCATTTCCTAATTCATAGTTGCATATAAGATATGTCAAGTGAAGGTTTAAGAAATCTTTTTTGAAAAGAAGTCTTAAAGAATGCATTTACAAATCAATTACATGAGTTCAATTTCAAAAATCAAAAGCAAAAGGTTTGCAAGCAGTAAAGGTTAATTTATGAAATGAATTTAATCACTAGATTTTTGAATGTAAGGTTTGATAAAAGTATAAAAAACTATGACTTTGAATAAATATTAATGATATTGTATAGACAAGAAAATCATTAATTACTTAGTGGAATTTTCTCATATTTCATGTGGATGACTTACTACTCATTGTGAATGATATAAGATTTCAATCCAACATAAATTATTGACTATCTAACCAACTCCAAATGAATGATTTAAATTACTGGGTATGTCCTAAAATAGAGTTTTCGAGAACAAAATGTTATTTATGTCTCACACATCTTATATTGACAAATTTGTTGTCAAGTATATGATGTAATACTTCAAAAATGATAATGTATCATTCTTACATGAAGTTTAGATTATCTAAGGAATAGTGTCCTCAGACATTTCAAAATGTTGAGAACATAAGATTGACTATCTACGTTTGAGTGGGAGAAAATCTAATGTACACTTGAGACATGACATTTGACAGTAAAATTGGTTAGCATTTATTAGTTAACCCAATGGTATGACCATTGCGCGGAAAAATAAAATTTTTTCTCAAAATATCTATGGATAAAATGAGAAATTATATTTTTGTGTATGAGGTTAAAGATTTGATCTTTACGAGATGCACTGGTTTTAACAAAGATTTATGGAAATCTATGTTTACCCTAGATGGTGGAGCATGGTATGCAAGTTAAATGTTCTTGCTTATGAAGTAAAGAACTTGCATAACTCAAATAATTTCTTATTGGTCTGAAAGATGTTTCAGATATAGTTAAGCCTAAAACGTTTTATGTAATGGTTAAACTTAAGGAACTTAGATAACATCAATATATAGGGTATCCTGAGAGAGAAAGAATCGTGGTAGGACCAAGATGACTTTTAATTGACAGTCGTTTTGATCTATATAAAAAGACTTTCCAGGCTAAAGTGTTTGAAAGCCACCTAGAATGTCTAGGATTATGAGACATGTCTAGTCTTCACTAGGGCAAGTGGGAGAACATGTTGGGTGTAGAGTATGCCCTAGGATACATGTCTCACCGGCTTTAGTGCAAGTGGGAGATTGTTGGGATTTATGCCCTAAAGCCTCGTAATTAATTAATAATTATTTGATAATTATTTTATTATTAATATTTGCAATTTATAATATTCATTATATAAATAAAATCCAAGGTTATTAGTGTAATCTTGAACTGTATGTAGTTGACATACGGGAGGATCATGTTCAAGTAATAACCTAAAGGGTCTATAGTATATGGATAAGGTTGGGTGCCTTATCCTGGTAACACTATTGATACGGCCCACTTTGTAATTGTTACAAATGATTTGATCCAAATCATTCATGTAGAGACATGTGAGTGGGGGTATCCTATACAATGAGTTTGTATAAGACTGGACCACGAAATATATAATCTCTCTTTATAAATCCGTTATTTGAGAAGATTAATATTTCACAGGATGATCATATGTGACTCGATCTTAATCCTGAGTGAGTTATGAACTCCTGCCTGTGAGGGCTCGTCCTTTGATTTGTATGGGTGAGAATGGCCTTTATAGCCGATTCAATAAGCCTACCATTTTGGGGACTTGACCAAATAGGGAGTTGGGAACATAAGTTTCACAAGATGGAATTCACTTCTTCCCATATAGGGAAAGTAGATGAGTAGTTCCCTTAAGTGCTGATTTCGGGACTTGAACAATGGGGCCCCACCCTCTCACTGGCCCGAGAGGGACTTCGTTTATGGTTGGATCATAAACAGGCTGTTCATTAGAGAATCAGTGGTACTTAAGGTGTAAGATGTAATTACAGGGGTAAAACGGACTTTTGAATCAGAAATTTAAATCAGAAATTTTCCAGCAGATTTCCTATCAAATAATGAGAACTCATGCAAAATATCATCAAACTCCAGAGAAACAACGCCCTTAAACACATCAATCTTGACCCTAGCGGTCTTAAGGAAAGGACGTCCTAACAACATGGAGGACGAAGCATGCGATGACTTTTCATTCATATCTAA
This sequence comes from Herpetospermum pedunculosum, assembly GCA_028017165.1. Lineage (NCBI taxonomy): Eukaryota > Viridiplantae > Streptophyta > Magnoliopsida > Cucurbitales > Cucurbitaceae > Herpetospermum > Herpetospermum pedunculosum. Next base: position 37,495,008 of record CM051527.1, read on the forward strand.
AACAAGGAAATCAGCGGGGAATGTCATATCCCCAACTCTAACAAGAACATCCTCTACCTTCCCCCTCGGACATATGCATGACCCATTAGCCAACTGAACAGAAACATTACACTCATGCAACTCATTTAAATTCAAATCACGAAACAGTGCATAAGACATAACATTAACAGAGGCTCCTAAGTCTAACATGGCATTATGAACAACTTTACTACCTATAGTGCAAGGGATAGTAAAGGTACCTGGATCGTTGCACTTTGCAGGCAACGTACCTGGGAGTATGGCAGAGACGTTCTCCTTCTTTTTCTCAGTCCCTCTGGACTTCCTTTTCGTAGTGCACCAGCTCCTTAGAAATTTTGCATACTTGGGCACTTGACTGACTGCCTCTAGGAGCGGGATATTTACCATCACCTTTTGGAAGGATCGCAGGACCTCCTCGTCATCAGATTCCAAAGTAGGCTTCGCAAGCCTACTCGGGAATGGTGCTCTGGCAACATCCTCAGGTACACTGACCTTCTCATCTCTTTTCTCATTCTGAACCTCAGGAGCAGTCGGGGCGGACTTGTGCAGGCTGTCCGTGGCTTCCTTCACAGCTCTGGTGGAAAGTGTCTTCCCACTGCGCAGCTGAATGGCACTCACGTTTTCACATGAGTTTACTGTAGTCTGGGAAGGAAGCTTCCCCGAGCTCTTGCTCTCAATCTTACTGATAGACACCGCCATCTGTGTCAGCTGCTTGTTCAGATTCTGCAGCTCTGCCTTGTGCGAATTAAGCTCTTCTCGAGCCTCTTTTTGGAATTGGCTGGTGCTAGTCACGATGGTCCTTACCATCTCTTCAAGCGAACTGGAGGAGCTCGAGGCTTGAGCCTGGGTGGAAGAATTAGGCCTATCCTGGGACTGACCTTGGAAGCGAGATTGTCCTTCCCTATTCCCATAGCTAAAATTAGGATGGTCACGCCAACCGGGATTGTAAGTGTTTGCATATGGGTCGTACTTCCTTGGGTTGGAAGCGTACCCCCCGATCGCGTTGACCTCCTCCGCCTCGCGGTGTCCTCCAACAATTTTCTTCAACATACTGCCTATCTCGGCCACCTGGGCCCTCATCTCAGTCATCTCGTGGCTCTGAGCCACGCTGTGCACTTGTCCTTGCCCCCGAATACCGAATTGCTGCGAGTTTGTGGCCATGTTTGCAATCAACTGCTTGGCCTCAACTGGGGTCTTGTCAATCAGTGCCCCTCCACTCGCTGCATCAATCATCTGCCGGTCATGGGGCGTCATCCCCTCATAAAAGTACTGAATCAACAGCTGATCGGCGATCTGATGGTGTGGAAAACTCGCGCACAGGCGCCCGAAACGTTCCCAGTATTCGTGCAGGGACTCACCGACATCCTGGGTGATCCCATAAATCCTCTTCCGCAGAGTGGTGGCTAAGGATGCGGGAAAGTATTTTTCCAAAAATACCCGCTTCATATCCTGCCACGTGTTGATCGATCCGGAGGGCAGGTAATACAGCCAGTCTCTGGCTTTGTCCTTGAGTGTGAAGGGGAATGCCCTCATATTCAATTGCTCCTCCGTGACCCCTGCGGGCTTCATCCCCGCGCAGACGCAATGAAATTCCATCAAGTGTTTGTTTGCGTCCTCACCTGCGTTGCCATGGAAAGAAGGTAACTGGTGAATTAAACCAGATTTCAATTCGAAGTTACCTGCTACCACGGGGTAGTTAATGCACAAAGGCTGCAGGTTCAGGTCTGGCGTTGCCAGTTGTTTAAGCGCCCGTGGCGCATCACCTTGCGCCATCTCGTCAACCAAGAAGGGATTGCCTTCTTCTTCTTCTTCAATCGGCCTCTGCCCCTCCCGGGCTTCTCTTCGTAACCGCCGCTCCTCTCTGTCAATCTCAGGGATAAACTGCAATCTACCCTCAGAGGAACGGGTCATACACAAACAAAAATCCAAACATACAATATACAAACAGAAAAAAAAATTTCAGTCAACCATCAATAAATCAAATTCAAACTTCAATCATAAATTCAATCAAATGCCTATTCCCCGGCAGCGGCGCCAATTTTGGGACGCGATATTTTGAACTATCGCTTAATCTCAAGCTGTCGAGGCTTGCCAAAATACGATTTATAAAGCCTATGACCAAGGCTTTGCAGCCAGTGGTAACAGGGTCGATCCAAGGAATAGGAATGATCAAACGCACAATTAAAATTGGAATTTAATTAATTGATGGATTTTTAGTAACGGGGGGTTTTATCATGCAAGAGAAATAACGAGAAAGCTAACGAAAGAAAGAAATAATAAGAAGAGAATGTGTGCACGGTTTGGGAGTCTCGGGATCAATTGTTAGACAAATTCAGTTTATCATTTAATGCTAATAACATGGAATTCAGTTTATTGAGCACGCGGACGACTACCAGAGAAGCCCCAAAGTAGCCGACTCCATGGATTTTAATTAGACCACACAGTTCTAATTACACGTTATCTAATCCTACATCAAGGTGATCAGCCCTAAGGTAAATTTAGACAGTCACTAGCTAACCGCGACGAACATTCGAGCGTGAATTCTAATTGCTAATAGATTGCCCGCAAACGCCGTATGCAATCAACAATTATCCTACCCGACCCGATACTTCGATTTCGTTCTATCTACCTGTGTTACTTAGTCGAGCAGTGAGAGGCACGACATCGCTACTCTTTAACATACACAGCATGCGAAACTACCCGAGTGTCAATCGTCGTATTTTAGCATGCGCGTTGGATTAAGCAAGGTAAATAGATGCAAACAAACAGATTCCAATATGCATACTTCAAAACGCAGATTATCAAAACCAAATTTACTAACAAAAATATCCCTAAAACGTTCCCAAACCGTCACCCTTACCTTAGCCGCTCATGGCGTGGTTTGTCAATCCCGCTCCAAAGACGACCACGGAAGGATTCATCAACGTATTACAAAGAAGGTGGAGCTCACTAACATGCCAACAATGGCGGAGCTCCACGGAAAATAGAGAGAAAACGGGGAAGAAGAAGATTGGAAGCTCTAAAAATGGTGGAGAGATGATGGAGAAGATCCCAAAAATGTGCAGAAAAATCGTCATTTATCTTCTGCCATCGTCGTAGCGTCGAGACGCTAGGCCAGCGTCTCGACGCTGTGCCCTAAGTTTTCCGCGCGCGCCTTCGATGGCGTTGCGACGCTGGGCAGCGTTGCGACGCTGCCCCGATAAAATTCCTGCGCGCGCCTCCTCCGGAGCGTCTCGACGCCAAGCAGGGTCTCGACGCCAGGGCAGCGTCGAGCTAGCGTCTCGACGCTATCACTCGACGCTTGCTCTCGGGTTTTTCCAGCGTCGAGCCAGCGTCTCGACGCTGTAGCTCGACGCTGGCTCTCGGGTTTGGGGCTGAAGCTTTGCCTCTCCAAGGCTGTTTTGGCCCGTTTCTTCACGGATCAAGTTCCCCTCTTCCCGATGCATTCCCGGGGCGCTAAAACTCAACTTTAAGCTCTCGAACGGGTCCAACGGACGCACGAGCTCTTTGCCGCTTTTCTCCTACAAAAGAGATATATTTAATCAATTGAAAGCGGACTTTAGCTATAATTAGGAAGTATTTAATAGCTCCAAAATGGAGTTATCAAGTATCATTACTTCCTAGATATGCATACTTAAGATGTTCAGGCAGTGGTTTTAATTCTAAGATAGGTGGATGCTCAATGGATGGTTTTAATGGATTCATGGACCTTTCAGTCAAATCACTAGTCATACAAACATGCTGAGGTTTATCCACATGTATATCCATTATTTCAGAAATATTTAAATCAGTTACATCTAATTGTACATAATCATTGGCATGCTTAATCAATAATTCATGCTCAAGTTGTTCCTCCTTCAGTGAATCTACTATGTCCATGCTTGCACAAGATTCAGAGTCAGAAGGGTACCTTAGGGCTTTAAAAACACTAAACTTAACCTCCTCATCATGAACCCTCATGGTGAGCTCACCTTTCTGGACATCAATCAGGGCCCTACCTGTGGCTAGAAATGGTCTGCCTAATAGGATGGGGACGTCCTTGTCTGCTTCATAATCCAAGATGATGAAGTCTGCAAGAAAAATAAACTTGTCAACCTTTACAAGAATATCCTCAATCTTACCCTCAGGGTATGCTATGGATCTGTCTGCAAGCTGTAAGGTGACAGTGGTAGGACGTGTGTTACGTCTCCAAAAGTGACTATTTTAGGACTTATTTGTGTTAGGAAGTTGTGCATTTGTAAGTATTTTTGATAGGATTTAGCTTGAACCTATGCTTATATATGAGAATTAGAAGAATGAAGCTAAATTAGGACTTGTATGCAAAAGGAAAGAAAAGGAATGAAAAACGAAGTTAGAAGAATGAAAACTGTGCATTGCGGAAACATTGCTAAAACCGCAATGTTTTAAGTGAAATCCGTAAGTTGGCTAACCTTTTTCTGTTGTGATCCGATATTTCAGGGATTCGTTCTTTCTCCTCCAGCCACGTAGAAGTACGACGTTGAGGATGGATGGTTCTCCTTGGCCCAATCGCACCTGCTGAATACTATAAAAGGAGGTCAAAGAGGAGGGTTGAAGCACATCCGAAAAAGCGTAGACTTCTCATTTCAACGCAGCTTCTTCCACTCTTATTCTCTTTTCCGTCTGTTGGTTTGAAAGGTTCAGCTATTGGAGTCGACAATCTGATAGGAAGGAGAGAAGATTCATCTTCTCTTCTGATTGGATTCATCCAAGCAAGGCTTGCCTTTCTCTCTATTCAGCCGAGGCGTTCGCAATCGAGAAGACCACGCACAGCTTACTGCTTTCTGTTTTAGTTATCTACTTTCAGTACTGTTTGTTGTTATTTCCTTTCCATTAGCTACTCTATTCCATTTCGTTGCTTTCTGCCTTTACTTCAGTGTTTCTAAGTCTTCATTTGTTCATTCAAACAATTGGTTAATCAACGTACAATTCATCATTTCGCAATTTCTTTATTCTTCTTTGCCTACTGTTTTCCCTTTCCTGTTTTGTCTTTAATCTTCTTCTAAGCATGCCTTCTTCATCTACTATTCCTATTCTGTCTGCATCCATGAGTAACTAAGTCACATAAGGGCATGCTAATGACAATACTATAGGCTAAAACACGTGAACCAAGCATGTAGGATAGCTCTCGAATGCATTGGTTGTATGTAAGCTTCATCCCACGGGCAATTTCGATTGACCATCCATTTTGTCCAAAGAACTCCTAACCTCAGGAAGGAGTAAGAGTTCAGAGTCATACACTCATGCTAGCCTCTCAAGGTAGCCAGAAAACGACCTAAGAATAGGCGTTTTCCTAGTACAAGTCACAACTTACTGCTTTAACAAGATGCTTAAGACCTTACTTGGACATGAGTAAACTAAAGAATCTAATGCATGAAATCGGAAGATACATGAGAATGAGTTAGTTTGATGCATAGTGAGTTGATCTAATGCTTGAGAATCGTGTGAAAAAGCCTATGGAGGAGTCGTTAGTAGCCCTTGTTTCCACATTTTACACACTTTCGTTGTTAAGAACATTGCGGTAAAATTGCTGTTCTCGCAATTCCTTTAAGTTAAAATCTGCCTTAGTCATTTTTCCTCTTCGTTTAGTTATCTCTTCTCTTTGCATTTGAGTTTATCATTTACTTGCACTCGTTTATGCATCTATCCTTTACATTTTCCTTAGTAATTAGGCAACTTAAAACCAAATCTACCCCATCAAATCCACCCATTCTTGCTTAACAATACACTTCGCGAGTAACTAAGAATAAATCTCTGTGGGAAAACGAATGAAAAAATACTTACTACTTGCTACAAGATCATGTATGCTTGCATGTTCTGAGTGCTCTCTTATTGCATATTTCTTTTAAACATTGAGCACGCAACAAGTTTTTGGCGCCGCTGCCGGGGATTTAGTTTAGTGAAAACGAAGTTTGTTAAGTTAGAAACACAAAGTTTAATATCTATTGGAACTGATCTTTTTCTCATTTCTTTTGCAGGTACCATTGGGTTAGTTTATGAATGAGCATTCAAGTAGCGATCTAGAATTCAATCCCGAGCCTGAGAGATTATTTAAGGCCAGAAACAAAGCTAAGAAACGTCTCTTTAACCAACCCTCTATACCTCAAATAATTGCTGAAACCGCGGAGTCTCCGCAATTCTATCAAGAAGAAATGGACAGACCAGTCCCAAATCCGGTACCTACCACTCGCAATCCGATCGAAATAGCGAATGACAAGGATAGTGCCATTCTTTCCTACCTAGTACCTATGCCTGGGGAACTAAACCCAAGCATAATCCGCCCTGAAATTACTGCCAACTCATTCGAGTTAAAGCCAGTAATGTTCCAAATGTTGTCCACTGTGGGACAATTCTTTGGAGTGGAAAATGAGGATCCCCACAACCATCTTAGAAACTTCCTAGGAGTTAGTGATACCTTTCTCATCCCTGGAGTTTACCAAGAAGCTTTGAGGCTTTACCTCTTCCCTTACTCATTGAGGGACAAAGCCAAAACGTGGTTAAACTCATTACCCTCCGGATCAGTCCTCAATTGGACAGATCTGGTTGAGAAATTCCTAGTCAAATATTTCCCACCTGATAGGAATTCTACTTTTCGTGACGACATAATCAAGTTCAAACAAGCTGAAAATGAGTCGCTTCACGAAGCTTGGACAAGGTTCAAGGACCTTCTACTTAAATGTCCACACCATGGCATTCCATGGTGTATCCAAATAGAGGTCTTTTTCAAAGGATGCAACCCCAGCACCAGGCAAGTGCTAAATTCATCTGCTGGTGGTTCCATGCTGTCCAAAAGTTATAACGAAGCCTATGAGATCCTGGAGAAGATCTCAACATCTCACTGTAGGTGGTCAGATGATCCAATAGAGCCAAGTAGAGCTCAAGATAAGGACGCACTCAATGCCATGAGTAGCCAAATAAGCGCTCTGACCAACCTAGTAAAACAAATGGCTCAAGCCAATCTCCAAACCAGTGTCAACACCGCCACAGCCATGTCAATGGGCACACAACCAAGTCAAGGTGAGACACTTATCTGTGGATTCTGTGGGGAAGGGCACCTGTATGAATACTGCCCTGGGAATCCAGCCTCAGTCTGCTATGTTGGAAGCCAACAGCAGCCTAGGAACAACCCTTACTCTAACACCTACAATCCTGGTTGGAGGAACCACCCAAATCTTTCATGGGGTGGCCAACAAAATACTAACCAAACCCCTAACCAACCAAGACCGAGTGGAACACCTGGTTTCACTCCCCAACATAACCAATCCATGTATCAGAAACCATACAACCAACCAGTAGGGTCATCTGTAGAAAATCTACTCAAAGAGTACATCGCCAAGAATGATGCTACTCTACAAAGTCAGCAAGCTACCCTCAGGAGCCTAGAGAACCAAATAGGGCAACTAGCCAATGAACTCAAAAATATACCCCAAGGTAGGCTACCTGCTGACACTGAGGTGCCAAGGAGAGATGGAAAAGAACAAGTTCAAGCAATTGAACTTAGAAGTGGGAGACCATTGGTGAGCAACACTAAAGAAACCCCAAAGAGAGTAGAGAACAAAGAGTCTAATGCTCCACTGGAGTCTCTGCCACACCATGGTAAACCATCAACAAGCACATCAGGAGCAAGGCTGGAGCCAATCATAGAAGAGATAGAAGAAATTCCAAGGCCTCCACCTATCCTGAGGCGACCTGAAGTGCCTGCATATGTGCCACCACCTCCATTCCCTCGAAGGCTAAAGAAAAAACAAGAACAGGAAGTGCACTTTAATAAATTTTTTAGAAATTCTTAAGCAAGTGCATGTTAATATTCCTTTTGTAGAAGTTTTACAGTCTATGCCTTCTTATCTTAAGTTTTTAAAGGATATAATCACTAACAAAAAAATTATTGGCGAATTTGAAACAGTGAATCTCACTGAGGAGTGCAGTGCTATACTCACGAACAAGCTACCCAAGAAGGAGAAGGATCCTGGTTCCTTCACCCTACCAGTGGAGTTAGGAGGCAAGCACGTGGGCAGAGCTCTTTGTGACCTGGGAGCCAGCATAAACCTCATGCCTCTATCACTATTCCGCCAGCTGGGAATAGGAGAAGCACGTCCCACCACTGTCACCTTACAACTTGCAGACAGATCCATAGCATACCCTGAGGGTAAGATTGAGGATATTCTTGTAAAGGTTGACAAGTTTATTTTCCTTGCAGATTTCATCATCCTGGATTATGAAGCAGACAAGGAGGTCCCCATCTTATTAGGCAGACCATTTCTAGCCACAGGTAGGGCCCTGATTGATGTCCAGAAAGGTGAGCTCACCATGAGGGTTCATGATGAGGAGGTTAAATTTAGTGTTTTTAAAGCCCTAAGGTACCCCTCTGACTCTGAATCTTGTGCTAGCATGGACATTGTAGATTCACTAATGGAAGAACAGCTTGAGCATGAATTGTTAATAATGATGGAGCGACATGCCGCAGCGGAACGCGATTTCGGACCGATGATACTCTAATTTCATCAATTTAACAAATAGAAAACATGCTCAAAAGACGAAAATAAGAAATTAGAATACATACCCTTGTAGTTCCAATTTCTTCAAGCTCCGTCGCACGTTCCTCGTCACGAACTCTTCCGCCCTCTTCTCACGAACGCCTCGAGGACCACCCCAGGTAGTCCCGCTATCCTCGGCGCCGCGCAACGGAGTTGTGGGACTCCAATCAAAGAAGAAAAGAAAAGAAATAGAAAAGGAAGATTGAAGCAGATGGAAGAAGGTCTGACCACAGGTTGAGGTTGAAGAAGAACTTTTCTTCTTCAAAAAATCAAATAACCCGTAGCCTGAAGTTCTATATATTTCCAATTTGAAAACATATCAAATTTAAGTACCCCAAAGTCCACCCACCATAACTTAACCATTAAGTTAGCTTTATTATATATATATATAATTATTATTATTATAATTATTAAAAATAATAATAATAATTTTATTTATTAAACTTTTAATAAATAAAAAATATATATATATAATTATTAATTAAACTTTTTAATTAATAAATATTATTTAATTCAATATCAAATATTAATTAAATAATATGGCTAACTCCGGTTTTCCGAAAACCGATTTTTTACACATGAATCCTATTCATGTTTTAGGCCAATCCCATATTTAAATCACATTTAAATATGTCTATCCTTCTTCAACAAACCGAATTTGAACAATTCAAATTCTTTTTCTTTTTCTTTTCTTTTATACTGTTGCACGACGTTATCCGAGCTAGCCAGGAGAACCTAAAGGACCTACAGATCATGAGCTCCAACGATACGAGATTATTTGGTCAAAACTCTTTTAACCGAACTAACCAACATTCGTTAACCCCCGGAGACTCCACTATAGTCCGAGGGTTGCACTCTCCTCACTGTAGATATATTGTGTCCTCTTGATATAACCGTCATCGGTAAGTCGACCCTTCACAGGTTGTTCGTAATCACAGCTGGGTCATTTAAACCGTTTAACCCCTGCATTACGTCTTGTTCCTTAAGTACCACTGACACCTCTAATGAACAATAGATCTGTGGTCCAACCAACAGATCAGTTAACCCTCTCATCACATGAGAGTGTGAGCGCTCATTGTTCAAGCCCCGGAGTCAGCTATTAAGGGAACAACCTATCTACTAACCCTGAAGAGCGGGTTAGGAGTGAACTCCAATCTTGCTGTACTATGTCCCCAGCTACCTATTCGACTTTATCCCCAAGATGGTAGGCTTATTGAGTCGGCGCTAAAGGGCCACTCTCACCCGTGCAAGTCAAAGGATACTATCGAATAAGCAGGAGTTCATAGCAAGCTCAGGATTGAGATCGAGTTACCTAGGCCATCAATATGTATAAGTCGGTCTCATCAGTAAACGGAGTTATAAAGAGAGAGCGACTTAATACGCGGTTCGATCTTGTGTAAACTCTTTACACAGGATGCCCTCACTTCTCACATCTCCATGTGGAACGATTCGGATCAAATCGTTCTGTACAATACAAAGTGAGCCGCATCCAATAGTGTTACCAGGATAAGGTACCCAGCCTTATCCGTATACTATAGACCGTTTTGACTGACTACTTGAGCCTGATCCACAATCATGTCATACATGAAGCTCAAGTACTCATATTCAGCCAAGGGTGTTGGTCATTGGTATAGGTTAAACCAAACACGTTTCACTTTATTCCAGTAAACTCTTTTACTGAATAAAACTAATAACTCTTTATTCTAAATAGAATATTTACAAACATAACAGTTTACAAACCACGAGTTTTAGGACATAAAACCCAACAAACTCCCACTTGGACTTAAACGTCCGTGGTGTACATGTTAGGTGGAGAAAACTAATGTATCATATATCAGAAGCTTTCTCCCACTGTCCTCTCCAGTAACTCGGAGCCCTAGAATCTTCTAGGTGTCTCTCAAACACTTTAGCCATGAGAGACTTAGTAAACTTATCAGCATGAAGTACTAAAAAGCTTTCCATGTGACCATCACATCTCCTCATAGTACTAACTGCGAGCTCAACTTATAAACCTATTGCTGCTTCACAAGCTGCAAATAGACTTAGGTAGCAACGAGGAATCAGCAATACAACTCTTGTATTCTACTCCTCTAAGTACAAGGACAAAACTTTAACCGGAATCCAATCCAATTGGACTAATAATACTGACAACTCCCACTGCATAACACATATCGGGTCATGTATCACAAAAGATACATCTGACCTCCAATATGTAAATGCACTTGGGTGCATCTCGTATCCTCAACACTTGAGGTGTCTTAGGAAACCATTTTCATAGACCATCGAATATTGACAACAACTTGTCAATAAAAGATTTTAGAGACAACACTAGCGATTTGTTCTTACGACTCAGATCAAGCTGAATCCTTAGAACAGACAAAGCCTACCTCCAGATCAACTATTTGGGAGTGGGTCGCTAGTTTATGCTAAAAGTCAGAAATAGATCCTACATCATTCTCAATGATTAAGACAAAATTACGGGAACAATTTTTGAAAGCTACACCATTGATTAAACCCTTGTCAAACAAGGTTTGTCAAACTATTGTTCAAAGCCATAAGATTTGATCACATTATCAAAACTCACAATTCAGGACGAAGATGCTTTCTCCAATTCATAAATGAATCGAATAAGCTAGCAAACCATTTGCTCTTTGCCCTCGAAGTATGAATCTTTCTGGTTGAGACTTATAGATACTCAGATCAAGTTTGCAAGTCTTGACATCCATTTGCTTTATTCTATCAAAATAGAACAAAGCAATGGATAAGAGTTATCTATTTAACTTACACCTGGCAACAAGAGAAAGAGAGTATACCCAATAAACCCTTTCTCTTCGGGACAGTCCCATTACCAGAAAGTCAAGCCATAAAGGTTTTCACCTTAGTGGCTTGGTCTCATTAACATCCAAAGATTCATGGCTTTGAACCATTCGGCCTTGTCTATGTGATCCATTGTTTGTTTAGAGACAATGAATCCTCAATGTCATCATCAAGTATGATAACTTTGAGTTTAAGACAAGCCAATACAGCGGGCTGGGTTGTCCAACATCCCTCCCACTGCATTGAGGCTTTCTCAACAGTTGAGAAGCTCCAGTTTGATCAACAACCATTGTTGAATTCAACTATAGCTTTTTTATTAAAACTGTAAGTCTTAACACACTAGTTGTTTTCGAGTTTAATAGAACACATCAGTATATATCTTTTGCTAAATGAACTGTTCATTATAAAACCAAAAGATATAATATACAGGTGTTCAGTTTAAACTGGAACTATAATAATTACATCCAATGAAATTATTTCTATACAACAACTACAAAGACTCCCACTAGTTCAGCTGCAATGATATCTCCATATCTCACAGCGAGAAAACGACTGTCAGGAACTAGTTTCCTGTAGAAAAACAAACATAAATAGTGGTTCCTGAAGACATCCAGGTATGACATTCATATCCACTAAACTTGTTTTGACAAATAAATCACATTTATCTTGTCGTTCTTTCTCAGCCTGTTTCTCAACAAAGTATTTGGAGCAGTTACGCTTCCAATACCCATCTTCAGTACAATGGAAACATTTTCCTATGTTTGAAGACATTACCTTGCGAACAATAAGGGCTTTGCCATTTCTCCTTTTACTCTTCTTCTTCTGAATAATCTCTTTACTCAGAGAAGCATAAACTTACTCCCTAACGTCAACCTCTTAAGGAATTTCTTCGAAGTGACAACACTTGCCTCATTCTCTATTCCTTTGGAAGTGTACAAAGACTGATAAGTCTGAAAAGACGATGGTAGCAATGTTTACTTCTGTCGCATTAAAGTGGACCATCATGTTAAGGACAAGCTCCTTAACAGAGGTATCCTCCACTATGCGAGAGTTATAAACTAACTTGAGGACTTCATTACGAAGTAATTAGGACGAGTGTCCACCATTGCTTGTAATGAAGACATGATTTCCTTTGCGGAAATCATAACCTCATACTACTTGCACAAGGCATCAAATATGCTTGCCAAGATATAGATTTGGGCTTTATCAATAGCCCTAATCCATCCATCGTATGGCTCTCGAACACTTCGAAAATCATTTGAGTCAGGAGTTGAAGGACATTCCTCCGTTAAGACAAACCTCAGGTCGTCCAGAACCAGAATCGTATTCAGGTTCGACTTCCAGGTCCCGTAATTCTCTCCGGTTAACTTATCGTGAGCTAACAACTGTATAAACGAGCTCGACATGCCGAAATAGAATGTAAAACTATTAGTGAAACGGTTTTAACCTATTTAAACCAATTAAGAGGTTTAGCAGCAAATAAAGTACCCAAACTCTTTATTTACATGCAACGATACTTTAGTGAGTTAGAATGGTCGCTACCTAAGGGTAAACGAGCATTCCTTCACTAAACCAAGACAGTCTTGACTAAATGCTAACTCCAGAATAACTCATATTCCCATAGCATCTTAGTTATCGTTTCTGGTCAAGATTTACTAACTCTTTAGCAAATCTCGTAAGTGTGACCCTCCATTTTTAGAACGCACAGGACGGCCCCAACAGTGCAACCTAAGGGAATGTCAGAGTTGGGAATGGCCCAATGTTTCTTTATCCATAAATGGTGACTGACTTGTTCAACTCCCATGAAACGGCCCTCCTAAGGGATTGGTGCCACCAAGGGCACCTTGCAGGCGGAACATGGGAATCTCACGGTTCAATCCAATGGAGGAGACCGTAGGATGTACTGACGTATTTCCTTCTCCCACTTACTATAGACACTTACTCCATTCACCTTGCTATTGAAAGTTGCAAATACCATCCTAAGGGGGTTGCCACATTAGCAACACGAGGCCGAGCAAAATTCTCACGTTGTGAACTATACGGAGTGCGTAGCAGGAGAGGGATATATCATATATTCCTTCTCAACACATCTACTAAGCATCATGGACAGTTTTAGGGTAAACTACTCAGGTTTTATCTGGCTAAGTAAATAAAACCTTAAGTCTAGGCAAACTATTTACCTGAGATGTCTAGGTTATAAACTCTTTACTAACCTCACACCTCTCACGCATGCTCACAAAGCCGTGTTAACTTTACTCAAGTACCGGATCGTCCCCAGGTAGGAGGTGTTCCGTAAACCGTCAGCTTAAATACCTCCAACCTCGAACAGGATTTCACCGGGTGAGTTTCTCATAACCTTAGCATTTACGAGATTTCGACCTATTCATCTAATGAACCTGATCGAATCATTTAACCCTAAATGAACATGCTTTTCTTTTCTTTGTTATAGATTTTAAAAGTCTAAGTCATTTTTACAACACTTGCAAAAACTAGACTTACTACAACAAACTTCTATATGCTTCTCAAACATACATTCGCTAAGGCATGACAAATTGAATATTTAACTTCATAATCAATATAACACTTATATCGATTATGCTCTTAAATATACAATTCCTAATTCATAAATTAATATAACACTTATATCAAATATTTATGAATTAAGCATGCATCCTATACATTATAACAATTATAACATACAATAATGCATCTTGGTTGGATGTTTAATTTCATAATTAATATAACACTTATATTAATTATTCTATTAAACAAACAACAACTAATTCAGGAATTAATATAACACTTATATTAGTACACATGAATTAAACATGCATCCAATATATTATAACACTTATAACCTATAATATGCATAAAACCAGGACAACCTATGTTGTAAATTTAATTTCATAATTAATATAACACTTATATCAATTATTCTATTAAATTAGCAACATCTAATTCATGAATTAATATAACTCTTATATTAATACTCATGAATTCCCAAATATGCATACTATATATTATAACACTTATAACATAATACCAATGCATGGAGCATGCTTCCTATGGTGGGATTTTAAATCTATATGGCATACGTGATGCACATACAAACATGGATTTTAATTAAAACATACATTCACAATGCATAATTAATTAAACACACTAAAGTGGATCGATTTTGGCATTTAGCAAGCAATAACTATTTTATTACAAGCTTGAACAACAAGCTAAGTCTTGAGACGACTTCGAACTCTTCGCACCGCCTTTGACCAGCTTGCTTCCTCCGAACGCTTCGGCCAATTTCTCTTCGAATTTCTCCTCGTAATGCCCAGAACGAGTTTGAACTTATACCGAACATTTCGGCGAGCTCAAAACTCGAGCTTCTTTCACAAAGAAACCTATATGGACTCTAATGACTCTAAAAATACAGACTCTTCCGCACGCATTAAAGCCCATACATTCTCGGGCAATTACATATAATGAAATTCAAATAGAAACTATGCCAAAATCGATATTCACTTTAGACATCCATTCAGAAACATTTTCTAAATTAAAATACCCACCAACTTAAATTGATGCAAATTGAGTTAATCACAAAATCGCTCTGATACCAATTGATGGAGCGACATGCCGCAGCGGAACGCGATTTCGGACCGATGATACTCTAATTTCATCAATTTAACAAATAGAAAACATGCTCAAAAGACGAAAATAAGAAATTAGAATACATACCCTTGTAGTTCCAATTTCTTCAAGCTCCGTCGCACGTTCCTCGTCACGAACTCTTCCGCCCTCTTCTCACGAACGCCTCGAGGACCACCCCAGGTAGTCCCGCTATCCTCGGCGCCGCGCAACGGAGTTGTGGGACTCCAATCAAAGAAGAAAAGAAAAGAAATAGAAAAGGAAGATTGAAGCAGATGGAAGAAGGTCTGACCACAGGTTGAGGTTGAAGAAGAACTTTTCTTCTTCAAAAAATCAAATAACCCGTAGCCTGAAGTTCTATATATTTCCAATTTGAAAACATATCAAATTTAAGTACCCCAAAGTCCACCCACCATAACTTAGCCATTAAGTTAGCTTTATTATATATATATATAATTATTATTATTATTATTATTAAAAATAATAATAATAATTTTATTTATTAAACTTTTAATAAATAAAAAATATATATATATAATTATTAATTAAACTTTTTAATTAATAAATATTATTTAATTCAATATCAAATATTAATTAAATAATATGGCTAACTCCGGTTTTCCGAAAACCGATTTTTTACACATGAATCCTATTCATGTTTTAGGCCAATCCCATATTTAAATCACATTTAAATATGTCTATCCTTCTTCAACAAACCGAATTTGAACAATTCAAATTCTTTTTCTTTTTCTTTTCTTTTATACTGTTGCACGACGTTATCCGAGCTAGCCAGGAGAACCTAAAGAACCTACAGATCATGAGCTCCAACGATACGAGATTATTTGGTCAAAACTCTTTTAACCGAACTAACCAACATTCGTTAACCCCCGGAGACTCCACTATAGTCCGAGGGTTGCACTCTCCTCACTGTAGATATATTGTGTCCTCTTGATATAACCGTCATCGGTAAGTCGACCCTTCACAGGTTGTTCGTAATCACAGCTGGGTCATTTAAACCGTTTAACCCCTGCATTACGTCTTGTTCCTTAAGTACCACTGACACCTCTAATGAACAATAGATCTGTGGTCCAACCAACAGATCAGTTAACCCTCTCATCACATGAGAGTGTGAGCGCTCATTGTTCAAGCCCCGGAGTCAGCTATTAAGGGAACAACCTATCTACTAACCTTGAAGAGCGGGTTAGGAGTGAACTCCAATCTTGCTGTACTATGTCCCCAGCTACCTATTCGACTTTATCCCCAAGATGGTAGGCTTATTGAGTCGGCGCTAAAGGGCCACTCTCACCCGTGCAAGTCAAATGATACTATCGAATAAGCAGGAGTTCATAGCAAGCTCAGGATTGAGATCGAGTTACCTAGGCCATCAATATGTATAAGTCGGTCTCATCAGTAAACGGAGTTATAAAGAGAGAGCGACTTAATACGCGGTTCGATCTTGTGTAAACTCTTTACACAGGATGCCCTCACTTCTCACATCTCCATGTGGAACGATTCGGATCAAATCGTTCTGTACAATACAAAGTGAGCCGCATCCAATAGTGTTACCAGGATAAGGTACCCAGCCTTATCCGTATACTATAGACCGTTTTGACTGACTACTTGAGCCTGATCCACAATCATGTCATACATGAAGCTCAAGTACTCATATTCAGCCAAGGGTGTTGGTCATTGGTATAGGTTAAACCAAACACGTTTCACTTTATTCCAGTAAACTCTTTTACTGAATAAAACTAATAACTCTTTATTCTAAATAGAATATTTACAAACATAACAGTTTACAAACCACGAGTTTTAGGACATAAAACCCAACAAATAAAGCATGCCAATGATTATGTACAATTAGATTTAACTGATTTAAATGTTTCTGAAATAATGGATATACCTGTAGATAAAATACAGCATGTTTGTATGAATAGTAACTTGACTGACAGATCCATGAATCCATTAAAGCCATCCATTGAGCATCCACCTATCTTAGAACTGAAACCCTTACCCACTCATCTTAAGTATGCATATTTAGGAAGCAATGATACTCTGTCTGTTATTATCTCGTCCAAATTGAGTGCAAAGCATGAAACTGAGTTAATCTTATTACTTAAGCAATATAAAAAGGCTATTGCATGGACGATTGCTGACATTAGAGGCATTAGCCCTTCCTACTGCATGCATAAGATAATATTAGAAGAAGAGCATACACCCCGAGTAGATCACCAACGTAGGTTGAACCCCTCTATGAAAGAGGTAGTAAAAAAAGAAATCATTAAGTGGTTAGATGCAGGTGTAATCTTCCTTATAGCTAGTAGTCAGTGGGTGAGTCCAATACAATGTGTACCTAAGAAGGGGGGGATGACTGTAGTAGTGAATGAGAGCAATGAACTGATTCCAACTAGAACTATTACAGGATGGAGAGTCTGTATGGACTATAGAAAATTGATTAGGGAAACAAAAAAAGATCACTTCCCTTTACCATTTATTGACCAAATGTTAGATAGGATAGCTGGTAGAGCTTATTACTGCTTCCTAGATGGTTATTCTGGATATAACCAAATCACCATAGACCCTGTGGACCAGGAGAAGACAACCTTCACCTGTCCCTTTGGAACATTTGCTGTTCGCAGAATGCCTTTTGGCTTATGCAATGCACCAGCAACGTTCCAGAGGTGCATGTTGGCAATCTTCTCTGACTTAGATGAATCCATGATAGAAATATTTAAGGATGACTTCTCAGTCTTTGGTGATTCATTCACAAACTGTTTAGAGAACTTAGGACAAGTCCTGGCTAGGTGTGAGGAGACCAACCTAGTCCTTAATTGGGAAAAGTGCCACTTCATGGTGGAAGAGGGGATAGTCCTAGGTCATAGAGTGTCTAGAGCAGGAGTAGAGGTCGATAGGGCCAAGATTGAAATAATAGAGAAGTTAGTGGAACCTCAGAATGTGAAAGCCATTAGAAGTTTCTTAGGACACGCAGGTTTCTATAGAAGGTTCATTAAGAACTTTTCTAAGATCTCCAAACCTTTGTGTGAGCTTCTAGAGCTGAATAAGCCATTCATCTTCTCTAAAGAATGTTTACTAGCCTGGACAACCCTTAAGGAAGCACTAGTCAAAGCACCTATTATAGTAGGACCAAATTGGGACCTTCCCTTTGAGATGTTATGTGATGCAAGTGACTATGCTGTAGGGGTTATGCTAGGACAGAAGATTGACAAACTAACACACCCTGTATACTATGCTAGTAAGACACTTAATGAGGCACAATGTAATTACACAACCACGGAAAAGGAGATGCTAGCTGTAGTGTTTGCCTGTGAGAAGTTTAGGAATTACATTTTAGGCACTAGGACAATCGTGTACACTGATCATTCTGCACTAAAATACCTTATGAGGAAGGCTGATGCTAAGCCTAGGTTGATTAGATGGGTGTTGTTGCTGCAAGAGTTTGATCTAGACATTAGAGATAAGAAAGGATGCGAAAATGTGGTTGCGGATCATCTTTCTCGATTGCAACATAATTGCGATAAAATTGCAGAAACCGCAATTTCTGATGCCTTTATCGATGAGCATGTCTTTGTATTAGCACATCGTGATAACGATGAGGAACCTTGGTTTGCTGATATTGCTAACTTCCTTGCCTCGCAGGTACTACCAACTTTCAAGGGAAGCCAAGAGAAGAAGAGGTTCCTGCATGAAGCTAGGAAGTTCATATGGGATGATCCTACACTCTACAAGACATGTGCAGATGGTTTGCTGAGGAAGTGTGTGTCAGCTGCTGAGGCGAAGTCTGTGCTGCAGCACTGCCATACAGCCCCCTATGGTGGACATTTTGGTGGCCAAAGGACAGCTGCAAAGGTGTTCCAGAGTGGCTACTACTGGCCCACGATCTTCAAAGATGCCCACGAATACGCACACAGCTGTGATGAATATCAAAGAACAGGTAACCTTAGTCGGAAGGATGAGATGCCTCTCACTTACATCTTAGAGTTGGAGCTCTTTGATGTGTGGGGCATTGACTTCATGGGACCATTTCCCCCATCAGCAGGTAACCTTTACATACTTGTAGCTGTAGACTATGTATCTAAATGGGTAGAAGCCATAGCATGTCCAAACAATGACGCCAAAACAGTCATTAAGTTCCTTAATAGACATATCTTTACTAGGTTTGGTACACCTCGTGCTATAATTAGTGATGAAGGGACACACTTTATTAATAAAGCTATGAAAAAAGTGTTGGCTAAATACAATGTTAGACATAGAGTAGCCACCCCTTATCACCCACATTCGAATGGCCAAGCTGAAATATCAAATAGGGAGATTAAAAACATACTCGAAAAAGTGGTCAAACCCAATAGAAAAGATTGGTCGTTTAAACTCGAGGATGCACTTTGGGCATATAGGACTGCATATAAGACACCCCTAGGTATGTCTCCTTATAGACTTGTGTATGGCAAAGCATGTCACTTACCATTCGAATTGGAAATTAAAGCATTTTGGGCCTTGAAAGAACTGAATTATTGCGTGACCGATGCGGGAACATTGCGGTCTCTGCAATTACATGAGCTTGATGAGCTGAGACATATGTCTTATGAAAATGCTAAAATGTATAAGGAAAAGACCAAGATTTGGCATGACAGTAGACTTAGGATTAAGGACTTTAAGAAAGGCCAGCTTGTCTTGTTATTTAACTCAAGGTTGAGATTATTTCCAGGCAAACTTAAGTCCAAATGGTCAGGTCCTTTTGTGATAACTAACGTGTTTGTTCATGGTGCAATCGAGATTAGAAACCTGCAACACGGGCAACCGTTCATGGTTAATGGTGCACGATTGATGATGGAGCGCATGTAGCGCAGCGGAAGCGAGACGGATCATTGGCACTCTAATTTCATCAATTTAGCTAAATAAGAAACATGCACAAAGCTTTGAAATAAAAGGAATTAGAACACATACCTCTTGTAGTTCTAAAGACTTCTCTTCCAAAGCTCAAATCTGCTCACGAACCCTTCGAAGCTTCCCTCGAACTCCTCGAGAACCACCTCCGGTAGTCTCGCTATCCTCGGGCCGAGCAACGGAGTGGTGGGACTCCTTTATGAAAGAAAAAGTTTGGAAGAAGAAGATGGGAAGATGAAAGTGATGAGGATTTTGTGAGAAGAAGTCTAACACTTAGCTTTCTAATTTCTCAAGTAACATGAACTCTTCATGCTCATCCAACATTCAAACTCTTTGAAATTTCATCAACTACAAACCATTTGAACTTCATCCAATTTATAGGCAATTCACATGCAACAAAGTCTTTACTTAGCATGACACCTCAAATTGGATGGATTAGTCTTCAACCAAGTGTTCCAAAATTGATGAGTTTATATGCATGTTGTTGGTGATTCACAATCCACTTCACAACTTGGATAAACCCACTCAACTTGGGATAAATCCACTCAACATGGATAATTCCACTTTGACTTATAATCACACTTGTAATATTTTGTCATTTTAAAATTAATTCATAATTAATTTTAATAAGCAAAATAAATTATAATTAATTAAACTTTTTAATTAATTAATATTATTATTTAATTCAATATCAAATATTAATTAAATAATAAGACTAATCTCGGTTTCTTAAACCGAATCATCACACATGAATCCCTATTCATGTTTTACACCGATCCCATATTTAAATCATATTTAAATATGTCCATCATTCTTCCAAAACCGAATTTCAATAAATTCAAATTCTTTTTCTCTCATATTGTTACACGGCTTAATCCGAGCTAGCCAGGAGAACCTAAAGGACCTACAGATCATGAGCTCCAACGATACGAGATTAACCAGTCAAACTCTTTAACCAAGCTAACCAACATTCGTTAACCCCCGGAGACTCCACTAAAGTCCAAGGGTTGCACTCTCCTCACCGTAGATATATTTCTGTCCTCTTGATATAACCATCATTAGTAAGTCGATCCTTCACAGGTCGTTCGTAATTACAGCTGGGTCAAAATAACCGTTTTACCCCCGTAATTACATCTTGTTCCTTAAGTCCCACTGATCCTCTAATGAACTATTGGTTTGTGGTCCAACCACCAAACCGATTGGTATGTGATCTCATCACTATACCAAGTCCCTCTCGGGCCAATGAGAGGGTGGGATCCCTAGTTCAAGACCTGGAGTCAGCACTTAAGGGAACAACCTCTCTACTAATCCCTCAGAGCGGGTAGGAGTGAATTCCATCTCGCAGGACTATGTTCCCAGCTACCTACCCGGTCTTATCCCCAAGATGGTAGGCTTATTGAGTCGGCGATCTCGGGCCACTCTCACCCATACAAGTCAAAGGATAAGCCCGAATAAACAGGAGTTCATAGCGTGCTCAGGATTCAGATCGAGTTACCTAGGTCATCATATGAAAAAGTCGGTCTTTACAGTAAACGGAGTTATAAAGAAAGAGCGACTTGTTTCGCAGTTCAGTCTTATGCAAACTCATTGCATAGGACGCCCCCACTCACATGTCTCCACATGAACGATTTCGGATCACATCGTTTGTACTATACAAAGTGGGCCACGTCCAATAGTGTCCCCAGGATAAGGTACCCAGCCTTATCCCTATACTATAGACCGTTCTGGCTATTACTTGAACTTGATCCACAATCATGTCATACATGTAGTTCAAGTATACAACCTATAACCATGGGTTCTTTGTTTATTGGAGTTAGGTTAAAAGTAAAAACAATTCATTTTATTCAATAACAACTTTACTGAATAAATCTCAATAACAACTTTATTGCAAAATAGAATATACATTCAGTTTACAAACCACGAGTTTTAGGACATAAAACCCAACAATTGAAGCATTATTATGAGGAAGGAGATGTGAAGACTCTCTCGGCCTTCCTCTTGGCTGAAACTTGAAAATAAAACCGAGAGAGGACGAGTGATCACTGTGCTCGTCCATGCGAGGCTATGCCTTAGTTTATTTTTTGCTATTCTTTCGGTTATTATTTATGTATGTTTGTGTGTAATTTTTATTACGAATTTGATGTTGATTTTATTTCTTTTAATAGGGGATCAAAAGAGGGAATCAAGGAGATGAATCCAGGATAAAAAATCGGGGAAGATATTGGGCCAAATCAAAGATTAAGTTGAGGAAATATTTGCATTTGAAATGAGGAAATCTCCAACGGCCATTTAATTGCGATGGATTTGCTGAATCCGCAACAGAAATAGCCGTTGGGATTTTCATCATTACAAATAGCCGTTGGAATAGCGGTGGCCCGTACGCTTCCTTCATTCACTGAACTTCAAGAAATCTCTCTCCTTCTTCCTCTGCAATTCCTCTTTCCAGATTTCTACGATTCCACCATGGTGCTAACAAGGGCTGAGAGATCTGCTTCCAAAAAGAAGGCCGCTGGAGCAGAGGTAGCTGCGAGAGAGGCACTCCTTGCCTTGGCAGATGCCGAAGCCGCGCGAACCGAACGCCTTCCCAAGCTCCCTGTCCGCAAGAAGAAGTGGAAGGTGGTGACGGAAATCCCTGTTGGGCCATCTGAACCAGCAGGAACGCCCATGAAAAGGAAGTGGAAGATGGCCATTGACGATGCAGCGATCAAGAAAAAGACTCCCTCTGTGGAGAGTCAAGAAAGTGGCCGTCCATCCTACGAGACGGCCAAACAAAGCCATTCTCCATCTCCACCAGCGCGAAGCCCTGAGCCTTCTCCATCTCCACAGAGCTCTGAACAAACTCCACCGCCGCAGAGCCCTGAGGCATCACCAGTAGCCCAGACGCCTGAGCCTGAAAATCCAAATGAAGAGCATCAAGAATCGGCGCAGGGCGATGAAGCAGCTGAGGAAGAAGAGGTTTTCTCTCCTTTGAGGGAAGTCAGCCCCGATAGCCCAGAAAAGGGGGAAGATTCAATGGATGAAACGTTGGGGGATTGCCTCCAACAGATCACCACCAGGGCACGATTGAGAAAGAAAGCCACCAAGGTCATCAAGGCCAAACGGCCAAAAGCTTCGAAGAAGTCCAAGAAAAGGAAGGACAGAGGTGAGCCATCGTTGAAGAGGTTGAAGGTCGAGGTTGCTGAGTCAACGAGGGCAAAAGATAAGGGGAAGGCCAAGCTGTACCATGAAGATGCGCCTCAAGCTGTGAGGTATGTGTCCTCTGATGCAGAATCACGAGGCACTGAATTGAGGAAACGGGACCTGCTTCATGAGAAGGGGTTCCTGGACGCGTTGGCAGACCTGCCGCAATTCTTGCGCGCAGGGATCACCAACCATGGCTGGGAAGAGCTGTGCAGACCGCCCATCCCCGCCTACTCCAGCATGGTGTACGACTTCTATGCCAACTTGATGAACCCTGAGGATGGCTTGTCTGTGGTCAGAGGAATCGAGGTGGACATCTCAGCTAAGGCGATCAATGAAGCCTATGGCCTCAAGGGGCAAAAACACACTGACTATGCAAGGATCATTGATGCGCCGACTGAGGCTGTTCTGGAGGAAGCGCTGAGGATCATTGGCCAGCCTGAGGCAGCGTGGACGATCTCGCGCAATGGGAAGCACACTCTGATGAGTGCAACCCTGACGGCAAAGGCAGCTGTATGGTTTTCTTTCGTGCGTAGAAGGCTGTCCCCAGTGACCCACGAGACCACCATCAACCAAGGAAGATCGCTGCTGGTTTATGCGATCATGAGGGGCCTCACAATCAATGTTGGTGAGGTCATTGCAGCCTCAATCGCAGACTGTGCCAAAAAAGGTAAGGGTCCACTTTTCTTCCCCAACACAATCACTAAGCTTTGCTTACGTGCAGGTGTACCAATTGAGAGGATGGAGAGGCAGCTGGCCTACACGGGGCACCTGGAGCTGCCTACAGGCCTGCGAATGCGACGAAAGGGGAACATGGAGTTTGAGTTAGACGGCCTGGCTGCTGCTCAGTCTCTATCGATGGCCTGCCTGATGGACCTGCAGAAGAAGATGGCGCAATGGGCTGAGTATGCTCAAGCAAGGGATAAGGATGTGGCGGATCAGTTGGGCTGCATCTTTCCAGAGTTCCCCACTGACCTGCTGACGCCATGGGCACCTCCACGAGCACGGAGAGATGATGATGAGGACGTCTGAGTGCTAGTCTCAAGAGCACTCAAGGGAGTATTTCTGTTCCCTACAAAAAAAAAAAAAAATACTTTGCTTTTCGTTAAACTGTGTGAATTCTGTTGTTTTGAGTTAATATTTGGTCTGTCTTTAGTTCTTTATTTTTGTTGTTTAGATTTGTTTAGTATAGTCTGATGGTATCTGAATAGGTAGATTGTTTTAGTTTTCTTTTTGTATAGCTGAGATGACTGGAAAGAGCATGCATAGGGGCCTTGATCACTGATATATCTGCCCTGTTATCCATTGCGAAATTATTGCGGAATCCGCAATTTTTGTTAGTAATTGCATGTTTTTGACTGACTGATTAGCTAGGCTGGTTCTGTTTTAATTTTGTTCTTTTGCTGCTGTCTTGACTACCTTATATAGCCTATCTATAAGCATGCTGGATGAGTGTCTTAAGGCACCTTTGATAGTTCAAATTAGCCTCTTAAAATTGCTCAGCATGCGTAGCTTTAAGTCCTTCCCTGCCTGTTTTTATAAATTTCTGCTGCTGAGATGTTTGCTTTGAGAATGTTCTGTCTATCCCTAGGGCTTTTAGATTCTCTTTGTTTTACCCTAGACTAGATGCTTCTAGGACAAGTTTGGGGGTGTGCCACCTCAGACACTCATTGGGGACAATGAGTAGTTTAAGTTTGGGGGAGGCCACCCTAGGCCTAGGAACAATCCTCTCTCCCTTTAAGCATAAGCATTCTTCTTCTCCTTTACAAAAAAATGATGAACTGAAAAAAAAAATGAAAAATAGAATAAAGAGGGGTGTCTCTCTTAAAGTTGCTGAGTAATCAGTGCCAAGTGTGTAACCCACAAGTGGCATTGCATCAAAAGGCAACCAAAGGAGAGGCTCCACCAAAGTAAGAAAGGAAAAAGAAAGAAATAGGGAAGAAGAATGTATACCTAGGAGTTGCAACTTTGTGGCTTGGGTGTCCTGAATAAAAAAGAACTCTGATCCTCAATTAGCTAAGCGCAAAGTTGTAGCTTGTAGGGTTCTTTAGGGAGATGAATGTATGTCCAATGTAGTGATGCCAGGGTTTAGGTTGTTCTCTAAATGTACTACTGACACTGTTTAATACTAAGACTGACATGACTCTAAGGAATCCTAGGTAGCTCAAAAGTAAAAAGTAGAAGCATGTACTGAGTCTGGGGTAAAGCTAGGTAGAATTTGAAACCTTAGGGATAGTTGCACGATATGAAAGAAGCAAGTAGATCAGTCGTAGGGAGTTAATGAAACAGTAGGAGCATTAGGCGTGCGAAGTCAGAAGAAGCAAAATAAGAGGGTAGTTGTAAACTTAGAAGTGTGTCACAGGACAGCACTGCCATAGATAGGAATTTAGGGGAGTCAGCAAGTGGTTAGAGAGGATAAAACAGCAGCCTAAGTAAGTCCTTAGATTGCTCGAGGACGAGCAAAACCTTAAGTTTGGGGGTGTGTTACGTCTCCAAAAGTGACTATTTTAGGACTTATTTGTGTTAGGAAGTTGTGCATTTGTAAGTATTTTTTATAGGATTTAGCTTGAACCTATGCTTATATATGAGAATTAGAAGAATGAAGCTAAATTAGGACTTGTATGCAAAAGGAAAGAAAAGAAATGAAAAACGAAGTTAGAAGAATGAAAACTGTGCATTGCGGAGGCATTGCGGAAACATTGCTAAAACCGCAATGTTTTAAGTGAAATCCGTAAGTTGGCTAACCTTTTTCTGTTGTGATCCGATATTTCAGGGATTCGTTCTTTCTCCTCCAGCCACGTAGAAGTACGACGTTGAGGATGGATGGTTCTCCTTGGCCCAATCGCACCTGCTGAATACTATAAAAGGAGGTCAAAGAGAAGGGTTGAAGCACATCCGAAAAAGCGTAGACTTCTCATTTCAACGCAGCTTCTTCCACTCTTATTCTCTTTTCCGTCTGTTGGTTTGAAAGGTTCAGCTATTGGAGTGGACAATCTGATAGGAAGGAGAGAAGATTCATCTTCTCTTCTGATTGGATTCATCCAAGCAAGGCTTGCCTTTCTCTCTATTCAGCTGAGGCGTTCGCAATCGAGAAGACCACGCACAGCTTACTGCTTTCTGTTTTAGTTTTCTACTTTCAGTACTGTTTGTTGTTATTTCCTTTCCATTAGCTACTCTATTCCATTTCGTTGCTTTCTGCCTTTACTTCAGTGTTTCTAAGTCTTCATTTGTTCATTCAAACAATTGGTTAATCAACGTACAATTCATCATTTCGCAATTTCTTTATTCTTCTTTGCCTACTGTTTTCCCTTTCCTGTTTTGTCTTGAATCTTCTTCTAAGCATGCCTTCTTCATCTACTATTCCTATTCTGTCTGCATCCATGAGTAACTAAGTCACATAAGGGCATGCTAATGACAATACTATAGGCTAAAACACGTGAACCAAGCATGTAGGATAGCTCTCGAATGCATTGGTTGTATGTAAGCTTCATCCCACGGGAAATTTCGATTGGCCATCCATTTTGTCCAAAGAACTCCTAACCTCTGGAAGGAGTAAGAGTTCAGAGTCATACACTCATGCTAGCCTCTCAAGGTAGCCAGAAAACGACCTAGGAATAGGCGTTTTCCTAGTACAAGTCATAACTTACTGCTTTAACAAGATGCTTAAGACCTTACTTGGACATGAGTAAACTAAAGAATCTAATGCATGAAATCGGAAGATACATGAGAATGAGTTAGTTTGATGCATAGTGAGTTGATCTAATGCTTGAGAATCGTGTGAAAAAACCTATGGAGGAGTCGTTAGTAGCCCTTGTTTCCACATTTTACACACTTTCGCTGTTAAGAACATTGCGGTAAAATTGTTGTTCTCGCAATTCCTATAAGTTAAAATCTGCCTTAGTCATTTTTCCTCTTCGTTCAGTTATCTCTTCTCTTTGCATTTGAGTTTATCATTTACTTGCACTCGTTTATGCATCTATCCTTTACATTTTCCTTAGTAATTAGGCAACTTAAAACCAAATCTACCCCATCAAATCCACCCATTCTTGCTTAACAATACACTTCGCGAGTAACTAAGAATAAATCTCTGTGGGAAAACGAATGAAAAAATACTTACTACTTGCTACAAGATCATGTATGCTTGCTGATAACTCCATTTTGGAGCTATTAAATACGTCCTAATTATAGCTAAAGTCCGCTTTCAATTGATTAAATATATCTCTTTTGTAGGAGAAAAGCGGCAAAGAGCTCGTGCGTCCGTTGGGCATGTTCGAGTGCTTAAAGCAGAGTTTTAGCGCCCCGGGAATGCATCGGGAAGAGGGGAACTTGTTCCGTGAAGAAACGGGCCAAAACAGCCTTGGAGAGGCAAAACTTCAGCCCCAAACCCGAGAGCCAGCGTCGAGCTATAGCGTCGAGACGCTGGAAAAACCCGAGAGCAAGCGTCGAGTGATAGCGTCGAGACGCTAGCTCGACGCTGCCCTGGCGTCGAGACCCTGCTTGGCGTCGAGACGCTCCGGAGGAGGCGCGCGCAGGAATTTTATCGGGGCAGCGTCGCGACGCTGGCCTTGCGTCGCGACGCCATCGCGAGCGCGCGCGCGGAAAACTTAGGGCACAGCGTCGAGACGCTGGCCTAGCGTCTCGACGCTACGACGATGGCAGCAGCTAAAAGACGATTTTTCTGCACTTTTTTGGCATTCTTCATCTTCTTCATCTCTCTACGGTTTTAGGCGATTTTAAGCTTCTTCTTCCCCATTTTCTCTCTAGATTACGTGGAGCTCCGCCATTGTTGGCATGCTTGTGAGCTCCACTCTCCATTGTAATAGGTAGATGAACTCTTCCATGGTCGTTGTTGGAGCGGGATTGACAAACCGCACCATGAGCGGCTAAGGTAAGGGTGAACGGTTTGGGAATGTTTTAGGATGATTTTTGTTAGACGTTTTTGACTTTGATAATCTGATTTTGATGCATATTGGTTCTGTTTATTAGCATCTATTTACCTTGCTTAATCCAACGCGCATGCTAAAATACGTTGATTGACACTCGGGTAGTTTCGCATGTTGTGTATGTTAAAGAGTAGCGATGCCGTGCCTCTCACTGCTCGACTAAGTAACACAGGTAGATAGAACTAAATCGAAGTATCGGGTCGGGTTGGATGATTGTTGATTGCATACGGCGTTTGCGGGCAATCTACTAGCAATTAGAATTCACGCTCGAATGTTCGTCGCGGTTAGCTAGTGACTGTCTAAATTCATCTTAGGACTGATCATCTTAATGTGAGCTTAGATAACGTATAATTAGAACTGTGTGGTCTAATTAAAATCCATGGAGTCGGCTACTTTGGGGCTTCTCTGGTAGTCGTCCGCGTGCTCAATAAACTGTATTCCATGTTATTAGCATTAAATGATAAGTCGAACTTGTCTAACAATTGATCCCTAGACTCCCAAACCGTGCACACGTTCTCTTCTTATTATTTCCTTCTTCCGTTAGCTTTCATCATTATTTCTCCTGCATGATTAAAACCCCCCGTTACCAATTAATCAATTAAATCCCAATTTCACTAGTAAATTCAACCTTCCTATTCCTTGGATCGACCCTGTTACCACTGGCTGCAAAGCCTTGGTCATAGGCTTTATAAATCGTATTTTGGCAAGCCTCGACAGCTTGAGATTAAGTGGATATTCAAAAATCCGCCCACCACTTGCATGTTCTGAGTGCTCTCTTATTGCATATTTCTTTTAAACATTGAGCACGCAACAACGTGCTTCTTCTATTCCTAGCTGGCGGAATAGTGATAGAGGCATGAGGTTTATGCTGGCTCCCAGGTCACAAAGAGCTCTGCCCACGTGCTTGCCTCCCAACTCCACTGGTAGGGTGAAGGAACCAGGATCCTTCTCCTTCTTTGGTAGCTTGTTCTGGAGTATAGCACTGCACTCCTCAGTGAGATTCACTGTTTCAAATTCACAAATAATTTTTTTGTTAGTGATTATATCCTTCAAAAATTTAACATAAGAAGGCATGGATTGCAAAACCTCTACAAAAGGAATATTAACATGCACTTGTTTAAGAATTTCTAAAAATTTGTTAAAGTGCACTTCCTGTTTGTTTTTTCTTTAGCCTTCGAGGGAATGGAGGAGGTGGCACATATGCAGGTACTTCAGGTCGCCTCAGGATAGGTGGAGGCCTTGGAATTTCTTCTATCTCTTCTATGATTGGTTCCAGCCTCGCCCCTGATGTGCTTGTTGATGGTTGACCATGGTTTGGCAGAGATTCCAGTGGAGCACTAGACTCTTCGTTCTCTACTCTCTTTGGGGTTTCTCTAGTGTTGCTCACCAATGGTCTCCCACTTCTAAGTTCAATTGCTTGAACTTGTTCTTTTCCATCCCTTCTTGGCACCTCAGTGTCAGCAGGTAGTCTACCTTGGGGCCTACTTTTGAGTTCATTGGCTAGTTGCCCTATTTGGTTCTCTAGGCTCCTAAGGGTAGCTTGCTGACTTTGTAGAGTGGCATCATTCTTGGCAATGTACTCCTTAAGTAAATTTTCTACAGAAGATCCTATTGGTTGGTTGTATGGTTTTTGATACATGGATTGGTTATTTTGGGGAGTGAAACCAGGTGATCCACTCGGTCTTGGCTGGTTAGGAGCTTGGTTAGTATTTTGTTGGCCACCCCATGAAAGATTGGGGTGGTTCCTCCAACCAGGATTGTAAGTGTTAGAATAGGGGTTGTTCCTAGGCTGCTGTTGGCTTCCAACATAGCAGACTGAGGCTGGATTCCCAGGGCAGTATTCATACAAGTGCCCTTCCCCACAGAATCCACAGATTAGTGTCTCACCTTGACTTGGTTGTGTGCCCATTGACATGGCTGTGGCGGTGTTGACACTAGTTTGGAGATTGGCTTGAGCCATTTGTTTAACTAGGTTGGTCAGAGCGCTTATTTGGCTACTCATGGCATTGAGTGCGTCCTTATCTTGAGCTCTACTTGGCTCTATTGGATCATCTGACCACCTACAGTGAGATGCTGAGATCTTCTCCAGGATCTCATAGGCTTCGTTATAACTTTTGGAAAGCATGGAACCACCAGCAGATGAATTTAGCACTTGCCTGGTGCTGGGGTTGCATCCTTTGAAAAAGACCTCTATTTGGATACACCAGGAAATGCCATGGTGTGGACATTTAAGCAGAAGGTCCTTGAACCTTGTCCAAGCTTCGTGAAGAGATTCGTTTTCGGCTTGTTTGAACTTGATTATGTCATCACGAAAGGTAGAATTCCTATCAGGTGGGAAATATTTTACTAGGAATTTCTCCGCCAAGTCTGTCCAATTGAGAACTGATCCGGAAGGTAATGAGTTTAACCACGTTTTTGCTTTATCCCTTAAAGAGTAAGGGAAAAGGTAAAGCCTCAAAGCTTCTTGGGAAACTCCAGGGATAAGGAATGTATCACGAACTCCTAGGAAGTTTCTAAGATGGTTGTGGGGGTCCTCATTTTCCACTCCAAAGAATTGCCCCACAGTGGACAACATCTGGAACATTACTGGCTTTAACTCGAATGAGTTGGCAGTAATTTCAGGGCAGATTATGCTTGGGTTTAGCTCCCCAGGCATAGGTACTAGGTAAGAGAGTATGGCACTATCCTTGTCATTCGCTATTTCGATGGGATTGCGAGTGGTAGGTACCGGATTTGGGACTGGTCTTTCCATTTCTTCTTGATAGAATTGCGGAGACTCCGCGGTTTCAGCAATTATTTGAGGTATAGAGGGTTGGTTAAAAAGACGTTTCTTAGCTTTGTTTCTGGCCCTAAGTAATCTCTCAGGCTCAGGATTGAACTCTAGATCGCTACTTGAATGCTCATTCATAAACTAACCCAATGGTACCTGCAAAAGAAATGAAAATAGATCAGCTCCAATAGATGCTAAAATTTGTGTTTCTAACTTAACAAACTTCGTTTTCACTAAACTAAATCCCGGCAGCGGCGCCAAAAACTTGTTGCGTGCTCAATGTTTAAAAGAAATATGCAATAATAGAGCACTCAGAACATGCAAGCATACATGATCTTGTAGCAAGTAATAAGTATTTTTTCATTCGATTTCCCACAGAGATTTATTCTTAGTTACTCGTGAAGTGTATTGTTAAGCAAGAATGGGTGGATTTAATGGGGTAGATTTGGTTTTAAATTGCCTAATTACTAAGGAATATGTAAAGGATAGAAACATAAACAAGTGCAAGTAAACGATAAACTCAAATGTAAAAAGAAGAGATTAATAAACGAAGAAAAAAATGGCTAAGGCAGAATTTTTAACTAAGGGAATTGCGGTAACAGCAATTATACCGCAATGTTCTTAACAACGAAATGTGTGTAAAGTGTGGAAACAAGGGCTTCTAACGACTCCTCTATAGGCTTTTTCACACGATTCTCAAGCATCAGATCAACTCATCATGCATCAAACTAACTCAATCTCATGTATCTTCCGATTTCATGCATTAGATTCTTTAGTTTACTCATGTCCAAGTAAGGTCTTAAGCATCTTGTTAAAACAGTAAGTTGTGATTTGTACTAGGAAAACGCCTATTCCTAGGTCGTTTTCTGGCTACCTTGAGAGGCTAGCATGAGTGTATGACTCTGAACTCTTACTCCTTCCAGAGGTTAGGAGTTCTTTGGACAAAATGGATGGCCAATCGAAATTGCCCGTGGGATGAAGCTTACATACAATCAATGCATTCGAGAGCTATCCTACATGCTTTGGTCATGTGTTTCTTCCTACAGATTCGTCATTAGCATGCCCTTATGTGATTTAGTTACTCATGAATGAAGGGGGAATGAGAGAAGTAGATGAAAATGACATGCTTAGAAGAAAATTAAAGACAAACAGAAACAGGAAACAGAAGTCAGAGAAGGTAACGAACTTGCGAAGGAATGAATTGTGCGTTGATTAACCAATCGTTTGAACGAAACAAATGAAGCCTTAGAATAACTAAAGTAAAAACAGAAAGCAACGAAATGGAATAGAGTAGCAGATACAAGGGAAATAGCGACAAACAGTACTGAAAATGGAAAGCTAAAACAGCAAAACGAAGAGATCCAAGCGTGATCGCCTCGTTGCAGACGCCTCGGCTGAATGGAGAGAAAGGCAAGCCTTGCTTGGATGAATCCAATCAGAAGAGAAGATAGATCTTCTCTCCTTCCTATCAGATTGTCGACTCCAACAACTAACCCTTTCAAACCAACAGACGGAAGAGAGAGAAAGAGTGGAAGAAGCTGCGTTGAACTGAGAAGTCTACGCTGATCGAGTGTGTTTCAACCTTCCACTTTGACCTCCTTTTATAGTATTCTGCAGGTGCGATTGGGTCAAGGAGAACCATCCATTCTCAACGTCGTACTTCTACGTGGCTGGAGGAGAAAGAATGGATCCCTGAAATTTCGGATCAAAACAGAAAAATGTTAGCCAACTTACGGATTTCACTTAAAACATTGCGGTTTTAGCAATGTTTCCGCAATGCCTCCGCAATGCACAGTTTTCATTCTTTTAACTTCGTTTTTCATTCCTTTTCTTTCCTTTTGCATACAAGTCCTAATTTAGCTTCATTCTTCTAATTCTCATATATAAGCACAAGTTCAAGCTAAATCCTATCAAAAACACTTACAAATGCACAACTTCCTAACACAAATAAGTCCTAAAATAGTCACTTTTGGAGACGTAACAAGTAGCTGGGGACATAGTATAGCAAGATTGGAATTCACTCCTAACCCGCTCTTCAGGGTTAGTAGATAGGTTGTTCCCTTAATAGTTGACTCTGGGGCTTGAACAATGTGAGCTCACACTCTCATGTGATGAGAGAGTTATATTGATCTGTTGGTTGGACCAAAGATCTATTGTTCATTAGAGATGTGAGTGGTACTTAAGGAACAAGATGTAATGCAGGGGTTAAACGGTTTAAAAGACCCAGCTGTGATTACGGACAACCTGTGAAGGATCGACTTACCGATGACGGTTATATCAAGAGGACACAATATATCTACAGTGAGGAGAGTGCAGCCCTTGGACTTTAGTGGAGTCTCTGGGGGTTAACGAATGTTGATCGATTCGGGTCAAAAGAGTTTTGACCGAATGATCTCGTATCGTTGGAGCTCATGATCTGTAGGTCCTTTAGGTTCTCCTGGCTAGCTCGGATAAAGCGGTATAGCATTGCTAAAGGGTTAAATACGGAGAAATATGAATTTGGGTTTGTTCGAGGTTTTGTATATTTAAATGTGATTTAAATATATAATTGGAGGAAGTTGTATTTAAATGTGATTTAAATACTCGACCGGAGAAAAATATGAATTTTGATTCGTATTTTGGAAAAGTCGGTTTTCTGAAAACCGGGCAATAGTGGAAGGTTTATTATTATATTAGTATTTGATATTAATATTAATAATAAAGTAGATAATTAAAATTGTTTTAATTATAATTAATAATAATTATTTATAATTATTATTATTATTATTAATTTGGTTTCTTGCATGCCTTACATGTGACTTCCACTATTTTTCCTATTCCTTACTCATGAAGCAAGTCAAATGGATTTCTAATTTTTTTGGCTTGAATGAGTTAACTCTAGGCTCTAGCACTTCTTTCTCTCTCTCGTGGGAGCTTCTTCTCTCAAGTCTTTTGGATTGAGAATCTTCAAGTGTTGAAGAAAATCTCCATGGTTGAAGCTTGAAGAAGAAGAGAAGTTGTAGCTTTGGTTGTTGTAGAATCAAGGTGATTCTTTGGGAAAGATTCAAGAAGAGTTAAGTTGTTAATTCTTCTTCCCTTGATATTTGGATTTCAAGTTGTTGAAATTCAAAGGGTTTGTTGTATTGTGTTCTTGATGTTCTTGATAAATTGTTCATCAAGTTCATATTAACACAATTCCAAACTCAAGCCATAAGCTTCTTCTTGTTTCTCCACCCTCAAACTAACCCCCTTAGCTTAAGGAGTCCCACCACTCCGCTATTACCGCCTGAGAATAGCTGGGACTACTCTAAGGGTGGTCCTCGTGTGCTCGTGATTGTTCGTGCTGAGTTCGTGACCGGAGGAGAGGTAGAGATCGAGGGGGCTGTAGAGGAGCAGAGGTAGACGAGAAGACGAACATCAAAACAAGGTATGTTTGTCCTTGTAGCTCACTGGTATATTTACCGGTCGGTTTTACCGATTGGTAATTTACCGGTGGGGCTTCCCAAACGCTGTTTCTTAAGCGTTTGGGGGTTGTTTCCCCGGTCGAGATTTACCGGTCGTTTACCGGTAAATCCTACACCGAGGAAACCGGTCGGTAAGTGTTACCGGTTTGCTTTACCGGTTGAAATTTATCGGTTGATAAATTTACCGATCTAGAGTTTACCGATGGGGTTGAAATGGTTCGTTTACCGGTTGCCATTTACCGGTGTATGGGCGCCGGTTTATCGGTCAAGCTCTTGCTTCGGTAATTCCTTTACCGGTCTTCCTCGGTTGACTTTACCGGTCGGTATTTACCGGTGGTAGGGAATTACCGATGGGACTCGAAGTGATGAAAAATGTTAAGTGCTAGCATTGTTTCACACTTCTTGTTTGTTGCTTATTGATTGCTGAAGATCCTCAGCCAGTTTAGGCTTCTTCCACTGCGCCTCTGGTTGTGTCGGGATCCTTCGGTTTCCATCAATTGGTATGAGAGCATGCTTTAAGCTCTCAATTTTGCACAAATTGAGTCCTAGGTGGGTTGTTATGATTTCTTGCTTGGGTGGCTGAAGCGTTTTGGTTTATGGCATTGGTTTATTTTCTTTGTTGTTTACCTTTGGTATGTAATAGCCTTGACTTGTTAAATAAGGCTTAATGTGTGGCTTGAAGTCTGTAATTCGTTTAGTCTTAGAGTCTAGGGTTGTTGCGGAGCCAAGGTGTGCAAGGAGCCATGAAGCTGAGGTGCTTGGAGTTGCTCGAGGAGTTCGTTGAGCTTCAAGACCTAGCTTGGGGTTTTGACAAGCTTGTAATAATTAGTATTGCTTGCTTGATGCCATAAACCGAATTGCTTTAGTGTGATTAATTTATAGGATGCATGAGATGTATGGTTTAAATTAATGCCCTTGCTTGTGCATAAATTATGCCATATAGATTTCAAATCCCACCTAAGGAAGCATGTTGCATGCATTATGTATGTTATAAGTGTTATAATGTATAGGATGCATGCTTAATTCATGAGATTCAATGTAAGTGCTATATTGGTTATGAATTAGGGAATTGTATGTTTAAGAGCATAATTGATATAAGTGTTATATTAATTATGAAGTTAAATATTCAATTCGCCATGCCTTAGTGTTGCATGTTTGAGAAGCATGTAGAGTTGTTGTAGAAAGTCTAAGTTTTGCAAAGCGTTGTAAAATTGGATAAACTTTTCAAATCTATAACAAAGACTAAAAGCATGTTCATTTAGGGTTAAATGAGACGTCCGGTTCATTAGATGAATAGGTCGTTATCTCGTAAATGCTAAGGTTATGAGAAACTCACCCGGTGAAATTCTGTTCGAGGTTGGAGGTATTTAAGTTGACGGTTTACGGAACACCTCCTACCTGGGGACGATCCGGTACTTGAGTAAAGTTAACCCGGCTTTATGAGCGTGCGTAAGAGGTGTGAGGTTAATAAAAGTGTTTATAACCTAGACATCTCAGGTAAATAGTTTGCCTAGACTTAAGGTTTTATTTTCTTAGCCGGATAGAACCTGAGTAGTTTACCCTTAAAACCATTTATGATGCTTAGTAGATGTGTTGAGAAGGAATATACGATATATCCCTCTCCTGCTACGCACTCCTTATAAGTTCACAACGTAAGAATTTTGCTCGGCCTCGTGTTGCTAATGTGGCAACCCCATTCGGATGGTATTTGCAACTTTCAATAGCAAGGTGAATGGAGTAAGTATCTATAGTAAGTGGGAGAAGGAAGTACGTCAGTACATCCTACGGTCTCTTCCATTGGATTGAACCGTGAGATTCCCATGTTTCGCCTGCTAGGTGCCCACAAGTGGTACCGATCCATACGGAGGGCGGGGCATGGGAGGTCGAACACCTCAGTCACCATTTATGGATAGTGAAACATAGAGCCATTCCCAACACTGACATTCCATACGGTTGCTATGTTGGGGCCGTTCTATGCATTCTAAAAATGGAGGGTCACACTTACGGGATTTGCTAAGGAGTTAGTAAATCCAGACCAAAAACGATAACTAAGATGCTATAGGAATAAGAGTTATTCCGGAGTTAGCATTTAGTCAAGAACGTCTTGATTTAGTAAAGGAGTGCTCTCCTACCCTTAGGTAGGGACCATTCTGACTTATTAAAGTATCGTTGCTAGTAAATAAAGATTTTGGGTACTTTGTTTACTGCTAAATCCTTTAATTGGTTTAAATAAGTTAAAACCGTTTCACTAATAGATTTACATTCCTTTACAGCATGTCGAGTTCGTTCATACAGTTGCTGTCACACGACAAATTAACCGGAGAAAATTTTGGGTCATGGAAGTCGAACCTTAATGCAGTTTTGGTTCTCGACAACCTGAGATTTTTCTTAACAGAGGAGTGTCCTCCGGTTCCTGGTTCAAATGCCTCACGAACTGTTCGTGAAGCATACGACGGTTGGATTCGGGCTAATGATAAAGCTCGAGTTTACATCCTGGCAAGCATATCTGATGTTTTGTCAAGGAAGCATGAGGGGATGGTTTCCGCTAAGGAAATCATGGCTTCACTACAAGAGATGTTTGGAAAACCTTCCTCATCTCTTAGGTATGAAGCCCTCAAGCACATTTACAACTGCCGTATGGCTGAAGGAACCTCTGTTAGGGAGCATGTCCTTAACATGATGGTGTACTTCAATACTGCAGAAGTAAATGGAGCAACCGTTGATGAACAAGGTCAGGTTGGATTTATCTTGGAATCTCTTCCAAAGAGTTTTCTGCACTTCAGGGCCAATATGGTCATGAACAAGATAGAATACAATCTGACATCTCTTCTGAACGAGCTTCAGATATATCAGTCCCTGCATACCTCTAAAGGAAAGAAGAAGGAGGTAAATGTTGCCACTTCTATGAAATTCCAGAAAGGGTCTGGGTCTGGGACTAAATCTGAACCTCCTTCTGTGAGTAATAAGATTATTCACAAAAAGAAGAGAAGTGCAAGGAAGGGCAAAACCCCAACTGTTGGCAAGGTAAAAGCTTCACACAGTGGAAAGTGTTTTCATTGTGGTGAAGAAGGGCATTGGAAGCGTAACTGCCCCAAATATCTTGCGGAGGAAAAGGCAAAGAATGAACGACAAGGTAAATATGATTTATCTTTTTGTCTAAACATGTGTTGTGGATTATGATAGTCATACCTGGATGTTGATTCAGGAACCACTAATCATGTTTGTTATTCTTTTTCAGGAAACTAGTTCCTGTTTGCCTATTTCTTGACAAAGACGACTTATGAAGATGTCTTCGCAGTATCTACAGTGGGAGCTTGCTGATAGTTTAGTTGTCTGTATAGAAATAATTTCAACTGTTGTAATTATTATCTATAGAACTCAAGTTTGTTGAGAACACTTTTATTGTATATAGTATCTTTTGTTTATTAAATGAAGAGTTCATTTTGCAAAAGATATATACTAGTAGTGTTCCATTAAAACTTGGTAAACAACTAAAGTGTTAAGATTTATCTTGAAAGCAAAATTTAAATTAACAATGGTTGTTGGTTTAGCTGGTTCTTCTTAACCGTTGAGAAAGCCCTGATGCAGTGGGAGAATTATGAGATAATTCGGACTGCTGTATTAGTGTGTGTTATGACTCTAGTTATCATAGTTGTTGATAACGGTAAATTCATAAACAAGAACCAGTAGCTCAAATCCATGGATCTTCAAGGGGTTTAAAGACCTAGACTATGAGGTGAAAACCTCTAAGCCTTGACTTTCTGACAAAGGGACAATCCCGAAGAGAATGAGTTAATTGTGTATTAACTTCTTCTCTTGTTGTCAGATGTAAGTTATATAGAATACTCGTATCCATTGTCCATCGTCCTATTAGATAGGATAAGGTAAATGGATATCAAGATTAGCTATCTTGATAGAGTATCTATTAGTCTCAACCAGGAAGATTCATTATTTAAGATTCAGAGCAAATAGTTTGCAGTCTTATTCAATTCATTTATGAATTGGATTTAGTATCTAAATCTTAAATTATAAGGATTGTTTTTCGAATCAAATCTTATGGTTTTGAACATTACATTGATAAATATTGTTGGACAAGTATTTGATCAATGTAATAGCTTTCATAATAAATTCCCATAGTTTCACTCCTAATCATTGTGAATGATGAAGGAGTCATTTCTTTGATAAGCTTAGATTAGCTCTGTTGGTTCTAAGGATTCAGGTTAAACTGAATCGTAAGAACATATGGCTAGTGGGAGCTGTCAAAGGTAATGTGGTTAAAGTTTTGTCAAATGTGTAAAGAGGATTAGAATACAAGAGTTGTATTGCTGATTTCTCATGTGATAGCTAAGCTTTCTTGCAGCTTGTGAAGCAGCAAAAGGTTTATGAATTAAACTCAAAGTTTAGTGCTCTGAGAGGATGTGATAGTCACATGGGTTCCTCACAGCACTTCATGCTGTTTTTGTTTACTCTGTTTCTCATGGCTAAAGTGTTTGAGAAATACCTAAAGTGTTTAGGGCTCCAAGTTGTTCAATTAGGATAGTGGGAGTAAACTAGAAATATGAGATATTTCGTTTTCTCCACCAACATTTACACCACAAACGTTTTAGTCCAAGTGGGAGTTTGTTGGGTTTTATGTCCTAAAACTTGTGGTTTGTAAACTGTTATGTTTGTAAATAATCTATTTAGTAATAAAGAGTTATTAAGTTTTAAATCAGTAAAGGAGTTTACTGGATTAAAGTGAAACATGTTTTATCCTATACCAATAACCAACACTCTTGGCATTGTTTGAGTATTTAAACCTCATGTTTGACATGATTGTGGATCAGGTTCAAGTATACTGCCAAAATGATCTATAGTATTGGTGGGAGGATTTTTGAATATCCTCTTAATCTCAAGCAGTCGAGGCTTGCCAAAATACGATTTATAAGCCTATAACCAAGGCTTGGCAGCCAGTGGTAACAGGGTCGATCCAAGGAGAAGGTATGATTAAAATTACTATTAAAATTGAGAATTAACTAATTGATTAGTTTTGTAACGGGGGGATTTTTCAGCATGCAAAGGAATCAATAAATGCTAACGGAAGGAATAAAAATAGAGAGACGCGTGCACGGTTTGGGAGTTTCGGGATTAATTGCTAGACAATTTCAGTTCATCATTTAATACAAAATTCATGGCGTACAGTTTATGATACACACGGACGACTACCCGAGAAGCCCCAAGGTAGCCGGCTCCATAGATATTTATCAGACCACACAGTTCCGATTAAACTTTATCCAAAATTGCATTAAGGTGATCAGCCCTAAATTTATTCTAGACAGTCACTAGCTAACCGCGACGAACATTCAAGCATGTAATCTAATTGCTAGTAGATTGCCCGCAAACGCTATATGCAATCAACAACCATCATACACGACTCGATACTCCGATTTAGTTCTATCTATCTGTGTTACTTAGTCGAGCAGTGAGAGGAACGACATCGCTACTTTAACATACACAACATGCAAGATGACTCGAGTGTCAATCGTCGAAATCTAACATGCGCGTTGGATTAAGCAAGAAAGGTAAATGTATATAAACAGCCACCAATATGCATTCAAAGCTTAGATTATCAAAACTAAAATGTCTAACAAAAATCCCTTAAGCAATCCCCAAACCGTTCACCCTTACCTTAGCCGTCCATGGAACGGGTTGTCACTTCCGCTCCAACGAAGGCCATGGAAGGCGTCATCAACAAAATACAAGAAGGGAAAAGCTCTTAAACATGCCAACAATGGCTAAGCTAAAGGAAAACTAAGAGAAATTGAGAGGAAGAAGAAGAAGAAACGCTCCAAAGATGAAGTACTCCCCTCATTTTTGCGCAGAAATCGTCTTATACAGAAGCTGTAATCGTCGTAGCGTCGAGACGCTAGGCCAGCGTCTCGACGCTGTGCCCTAAGTAATCCGCGCGCGCGCCTCGCGATGGCGTCGAGACGCTAGGGCAGCGTCTCGACGCTTGCCCGATGATTTTCTTGCGCGCGCCTCCTCCGGAGCGTCTCGACGCCAAGCAGAGTCTCGACGCTATCACTCGACGCTAGCTCTCGGGCGGGTCCAACGGACGCACGAGCTCTTTGCCGCAATTCTCCTACAAACGAGATATATTAACCAATTAAAAGCGGACTTAAGCTACAATTAGGAAGTATTTAATAGCTCCAAAATGGAGTTATCAAACACCCCCAACTTAAACATTGCTAGTCCTCGAGCAAGTGCTACAAAGAAACTGACTCTAAGGACGCGCCTACATGCTACTAACTCAAACCTCCATGCATTTTGAAAATTTAAACATAACATAATCATGAAAGCATTTCGTGCATGCATTTACTACGAACATATCAAAAATCATCAACTATTGCCCCCTAACGTGTGTGTGTGCTAGCAAACCACTCCTAAACTCACGTAAACCCGGAAAAACCACATGCGACACGACATCCCGTTTTCCCCCTACTTCTAGCGTTTAAGAACAGTCTACACTTGACTTACACGAGAGAGAGAAGCAAATTAAGAGACCTAATTATTTTTTCTCATTCTTTTTCTTTTCACGAGTACTTTGTACTCTTTTATTAAGGTTCTTTGAACCATCAATTTATTCACTTTTTCTTTCCACCTCGAGCTGCCTAACACGTCAAATTCATGCATAAACTTCACGTTTTTAAGGACTAACGCTCACTTCTTAAGTGCACTAATAAGAAGGAGGAGCGCCTCGAGAGGATTTTTCTATCAAACATGCTTTTCTATTTTTTTTTTACATTAGGCTTAGCATACGCTATCTCAATTAACCAACCACTAACTCTCATGCAACAAGCTACCTAAGAGTGCCTTTCGGGGTGACAACGAGAATTAGTGCAACATGCGATTTTCGAGCCTACGGAATCTAGGATGGGGTTGCTAAGTGCTTGATAGATGCAAAGGAGCAACAGAAAAAAATTTAAAATTTTTGACATGAACCTAATAAACGCAAAACTCATGCAAAAACTAGATTATGTACGTGCTCAGATTTTCAACATGCATTTTTTAGGTTATCATCATCAGAAAACAGTAAACAGAGTCCCAAGCACTTCAATATCGATATAACACTTCTCAACAGACTACACATGCATATCCATCAGACCAACTCCACCCCCAACTTCAAAATTTGGCATTGTCCTCAATGTCATACAGTCAGATATACAAAGTAAAAGAGAAGAAGAAACTACACTTCCCTGACTCGTTGTGAAGCTGGCGAGGGTTAGGAAGCGGCGCACACATACATCGAAGACCAAAATTGTCTTCTCTTCCTCGATTCCTAAAAAAAAAAAAACAGCAAGCAAAGTAAGACTAAATTACACTAAAAAGCAATAAAAATCAGCAACTAACTAAAAACAAAAAGAACAGTTCATCGCTCGGGTGCCTCCGAGAAGCGCAGAATTTTTAAATTCGTTTGCTCGACTGTATTTTCTCCACTGACTCAACCATAGTCTGTAAGTGCGGGGGACGATCCAAACTTGTCCACTTCCACACTTTCCCTGCAGTCAACATTTGAAACCACTTGCACTCTTCGTGCTTCAAGCACGTGAATATCATAGTCATTAGTGCAAAAAACAGCAGTATCATCAATCAAATTTAAGTCAAATTTTTTTACTGAGACATGGGAACCATCCCTCAAGCGCGAGGGTAGACTCCCATTCTCGTCATGCTCAACCATAAAAACATTCTCAGCAGACTTCCTTTCAAATAATGAGAACTCATGCAAAATATCATCAAACTCTAAAGAGACGACGCCCTTAAACACATCGATTTTGACCCTAGCGGTCTTAAGGAAAGGGCGTCCTAACAGCATAGAGGACGAAGCATGCGATGACTTTTCATTCATATCTAAAACAAGGAAATCAGCGGGGAACATCATATCCCCTACCCTAACAAGAACATCTTCTACTTTCCCTCTAGGACATACACTCGACCCATTAGCTAACTGGACAATCACGTTACACTCATGCATTTCATTTAAATTCAGTTCAAGGAATAACGCATAAGACATAACGTTCACAGAAGCTCCTAAGTCTAGCATGACATTTCTAACTACCTTACTACCTATCATACAAGGAATAGTAAAGGTACCTGGATCGTTGCACTTGGCGGGCAATGTTACGTCTCCAAAAGTGACCTTTTTAGGGCTTAATTAGCTTAGAAAGATGTTCACTCTTAGGTGTTTTTGATAGCATTTAGCCTAAACCTATGCTTAAATATGAGAATTAGAAGAAGGTAGCTAAAGTAGGACTTATGCACAATAGGAAAGAAAAGAGTTGAAAACCGAAGGAAAAGAATGAAAAACAAGCTTTGCGAACGCATTGCGGAAACATTGCGGTCACCGCAATGTTTCAAGTGAAAACCGTAAGTTGACTGATCTTTTTCTGTTAATTTCCGTTATTTCAGGGATTCGTTCTTTCTCCTCCATCCATTCTGAAGTACGACGTTGAAGATTGATGGTTCTCCTTGGCCCAAATGCACCTGCAGATTACTATAAATAGGGGTCAAAGTCGAGGGTTCAAGCATCATCCGAAAGCGTAGAAGTCTTCTCGCAGTCCATCTTTTCTTCTGTTTTTTCTTTGCCGTCTGTTGGTTTGCGAAGCTCAGCTGTTGGAGTCGATAATCTGATAGGAAGGAGAGGAGATTCTTCTTCTCTCCCGATTGGATTCATCCAAGCAAGGCTGACCTTTTTGATCCTTCATTCGAGGCGACTGCAACGAGGCTTTCAAGCACCATTTACTGCTTTCTGTCTTTCCTTTCTAATTTCCAGCATTGTTTAGTTGTCGCTTCTGGTTTAGTGATTAGTCTACTTCATTTCGTTGCTTTCTGTCTTTGGATTATTTACTTTAAGCTTTCCCTTGTTCGTTCAAACAATCAAAGTAATCAAATCACAAGTTTTCATCTCACAGTTTCTTGCCTTTGCATTCTGCTGCTTTCCCTTGCTGTTTTAAGCACATTTCCCTTCTACGCATGTCTGTCTTATCTTTTAGTTCTGTTCTCCCTATATCCATGAGTAACTAAGTCACTTAGGGGCATGCTAATGACAACTCCATAGGCTAAAAAACGTGAATCAAGCATGTAGGATAGCTCTCGAAGCATTGATTGTATGTAAGCTTCATCCCACGGGCAATTTCGATTGGCCATCCATTTTGTCCAAAGAACTCCTAACCTCTGGAAGGAGTAAGAGTTCAGAGTCATATTATCATGCTAGCCTTTCAGGGTAACCAGGAAACGGCCTAGGAATAGGCGTTTCCCTAGTACAAACCATATCTTTCTGCTTTAACAAGATGCTTAAGACCTTACTTTGAGTTGAGTAAACTAAAGAATCTAATGCATGGAATCGGACGATACATGAGATTGAGATAGTTTGATGTATAGAGAGTAGATCCAGTGCTTGAGAATCGTATAAAAATGCCTATAGGATAGTCATTAGTAGCCCTTAATTCACCCATTTACACACTTTCGCTGTTATTGTAATTGCGGTAGAATTGCGGTCTCCGCAATTCCGTCTAAGTTTCCATTCTGTTTAGCTGTCTTTGCCTTCATTTATTAATTTTGTTTCTTTTCATTTGGGCTTAGATTTCACTTGTCCTTGTTTATGTTACTACCCTTTACACATTCAGCAAGAATTAGACAATTAAAAACCAATTTTACCCCATCAAATCCACCCTTTCTTTCTTAACAAAACACTTCGCGAATAGCTAAAAATAAATCTCTGTGGGAAAACGAATGAAATATACTTACTACTTGCTATAAGATCATGTATGCTTGCATGTTCTGAGTGCTCTATCTCTTTTATTGCCTAATTATTTTAACACATTGAGCACGCAACAGGCAACGTACCTGGGAGGATCGCAGAAACGTTCTCTTTTCTCATCTCAGTCCCTCTGGACTTCCTTTTCTTCGTGCACCAACTCCTTAAAAACTTGGCGTACTTTGGCACTTGACTGACTGCCTCTAGGAGCGTGATGTTGACCATCACCTTTTGGAAGGTACGAAGGACCTCCTCATCTTCGGATTCCAAAG
Source organism: Herpetospermum pedunculosum (assembly GCA_028017165.1). Taxonomy (NCBI): domain Eukaryota; kingdom Viridiplantae; phylum Streptophyta; class Magnoliopsida; order Cucurbitales; family Cucurbitaceae; genus Herpetospermum; species Herpetospermum pedunculosum. The sequence continues at coordinate 37,539,340 of CM051527.1, forward strand.
TAGGCTTCGCAAGCCTACTCGGGAAGGGTGCTCTGGCAACTTCCTCTGGTACACTGACCTTTTCATCTTTTTTCACATTCTGAATCTCTGGAGCAGGCGGGGCGGACTTGTTCAGGCTGTCCTTGATTTCCTTCACGGCTCTGGTGGAAAGTGACTTTCCACTCCTCAGCTGAATAGCACTCACGTTTTCACATGAGTTGACCGTGGTTTGGGAAGGAAGCTTCCCTGAGCTCTTGCTCTCGATCTTACTAATGGACACCGCCATTTGTGTCAGCTGCTTGTTCAAATTCTGCAGCTCGGCCTTGTGAGAATTAAGCTCTTCTCGAGCTTCTTTTTGGAACTGGCGGGTGCTCGTGACAATGGTCCTCACCATTTCTTCTAGTGAGCTGGAGGAGCTCGAGGCTTGAGCCTGGGTGGAAGAGTTAGGCCTATCGTGAGACTGGCCTTGGAAGCGAGATTGTCCTTCCCTGTTCCCATAGCTAAAGTTGGGGTGATCGCGCCAACCGGGGTTATACGTGTTTGAATATGGGTCGTACTTCCTCGGGTTGGAAGCGTACCCCCCGATTGCATTCACCTCCTCCGCCTCGCGGGTTCCTCCAACAATCTTCTTCAACATATTTCCAATTTCGGCCACCTGGGCCTTCATCTCAATCAGTTCATGGCTCTGGGTCACACTATGGACTTGCCCCTGCCCTCGAATACCAAACTGCTGCGAGTTTGTTGCCATGTTTTCTATGAGCTGTTTGGCCTCAACCGGGGTCTTGTCGATCAAGGCCCCGCCGCTCGCTGCATCAATCATTTGCCGATCGTGGGGCGTCATCCCCTCATAGAAATACTGTATTAGAAGTTTGTCGGCAATCTGATGGTGTGGGAAGCTTGCGCACAGGCGCCCAAAACGTTCCCAGTATTCATGCAGAGACTCACCCACGTCCTGAGTGATCCCATAAATCGTCTTTCGCAGTGTCGTGGCCAAGGATGCGGGGAAGTATTTTTCCAGAAATACCCGCTTCATGTCCTGCCACGTGGTGATCGATCCGGAGGGCAAATAATATAGCCAATCCTTGGCTTTGTCCTTGAGCGTGAAGGGGACTGCCCTCATGTTCAACTGCTCCTCCGTGACTCCTGCGGGCTTCATCCCCGCGCAGACGCAATGAAATTCCATAAGATGTTTGTTCGCGTCCTCCCCTGCGTTGCCATGAAAAGAAGGTAACTGGTGAATTAAACATGACTTTAACTCAAAGTTACCTGCTACCACGGGGTAGTTTATGCACAAGGGCTGCAGGTTCAGATCTGGGGCTGCCAGCTGCTTCAACGTCCGAGGCGCGTCACCTTGCGCCATCTCCTCAAACAAGAAGGGATTGCCTTCTTCTTCTCCAAACAGTCTCCGCCCCTCCCGGGCTTCTTTCCTTAACCGTCGCTCCTCTCTTTCGATTTCCGGGATAAACTGCAGTCCACTGATCTCAGAGGAACGGGTCATACACAAACAAAAATTCAAACATACAATATCAATCAATCAATTTAAAAAATCAATCATAATTTTAATCAAATTTGCCTTCTCCCCGGCAACGACGCCAATTTTGGTGGGAGGATTTTTTGAATATCCTCTTAATCTCAAGCTGTCGAGGCTTGCCAAAATACGATTTATAAGCCTATAACCAAGGCTTTGCAGCCAGTGGTAACAAGGTCGATCCAAGGAGAAGGTATGATTAAAATTACTATTAAAATTGGGAATTAACTAATTGATTGGTTTTGTAACGGGGGGATTTTTCAGCTTGCAAAGGAATCAATAAATGCTAACGGAAGGAATAAAAATAGAGAGACGCGTGCACGGTTTGGGAGTTTCGGGATTAATTGCTAGACAATTTCAGTTCATCATTTAATACAAAATTCATGGCGTACAGTTTATGATACACACGGACGACTACCCGAGAAGCCCCAAGGTAGCCGACTCCATAGATATTTATCAGACCACACAGTTCCGATTAAACTTTATCCAAAATTGCATTAAGGTGATCAGCCCTAAATTTATTCTAGACAGTCACTAGCTAACCGTGACGAACATTCAAGCATGTAATCTAATTGCTAGTAGATTGCCCGCAAACGCTGTATGCAATCAACAACCATCATACACGACTCGATACTCCGATTTAGTTTTATCTATCTGTGTTACTTAGTCGAGCAGTGAGAGGCACGACATCGCTACTCTTTAACATACACAACATGCAAGATGACTCGAGTGTCAATCGTCGAAATCTAACATGCGCGTTGGATTAAGCAAGAAAGATAAATGTATATAAACAACCACCAATATGCATTCAAAGCTTAGATTATCAAAACTAAAATGTCTAACAAAAATCCCTTAAGCAATCCCCAAACCGTTCACCTTTACCTTAGCCGTCCATGGAACGGGTTGTCAATTCTGCTCCAACGAAGGCCATGGAAGGCGTCATCAACAAAATACAAGAAGGGAAAAGCTCTTAAACATGCCAACAATGGCTGAGCTAAAGGAAAACTAAGAGAAATTGAGAGGAAGAAGAAGAAGAAACGCTCCAAAGATGAAGAACTCCCCTCATTTTTGCGCAGAAATCGTCTTATACAGAAGCTGTAATCGTCGTAGCGTCGAGACGCTAGGCCAGCGTCTCGACGCTGTGCCCTAAGTAATCTGCGCGCGCGCCTCGCGATGGCGTCGAGACGCTAGGGCAGCATCTCGACGCTTGCCCGATGATTTTCTTGCGCGCGCCTCCTCCGGAGCGTCTCGACGCCAAGTAGAGTCTCGACGCTTTGCAGCGTCGAGCTAGCGTCTCGACGCTATCACTCGACGCTAGCTCTCGGGCGGGTCCAACGGACGCACGAGCTCTTTGCCGCAATTCTCCTACAAACGAGATATATTAACCAATTAAAAGCGGACTTAAGCTACAATTAGGAAGTATTTAATAGCTCCAAAATGGAGTTATCAAGTATATGGATAGGGCTGGGTACCTTATCCTGATAACACTATTGGATGCAGCTCACTTTGTATTGTACAGAACGGTGTGATCCGAATCGTTCCACATGGAGATGTGAGAAGTGAGGGTGTCCTGTGTAAAGAGTTTACACAAGATCGAACCGCGTATTAAGTCACTCTCTCTTTAGAACACTGTTTACTGATCGAGACTGACTTATACACTTTGATGGCCTAGGTAACTCGTTCTTAATCCTGAGCTCGCTATGAACTCCTGCTTATTCAGAAGTATCCTTTGACTTGTACGGGTGAGAGTGGCGGAATGCCCGCTCAATAAGCCTACCAACTTCGGGATAAAGCTGAATAAGTAGCTGGGGACATAGTATAGCAAGATTGGAATTCACTCCTAACCCGCTCTTCAGTGTTAGTAGATAGGTTGTTCCCTTAATAGTTGACTCTGGGGCTTGAACAATGTGAGCTCACACTCTCATGTGATGAGAGAGTTATATTGATCTGTTGGTTGGACCAAAGATCTATTGTTCATTAGAGGTTTCAGTGGTACTTAAGGAACAAGATGTAATGCAGGGGTTAAACGGTTTAAAAGACCTAGCTGTGATTACGGACAACCTGTGAAGGATCGACTTACCGATGACGGTTATATCAAGAGGACACAATATATCTACAGTGAGGAGAGTGCAGCCCTTGGACTTTAGTGGAGTCTCTGAGGGTTAACGAATGTTGATCGATTCGGGTCAAAAGAGTTTTGACCGAATGATCTCGTATCGTTGGAGCTCATGATCTGTAGGTCCTTTAGGTTCTCCTGGCTAGCTCGGATAAAGCGGTATAGCAGTGCTAAAGGGTTAAATACGGAGAAATCTGAATTTGGGTTTGTTCGAAGTTTTGTATATTTAAATGTGATTTAAATATATAATTGGAGGAAGTTGTATTTAAATGTGATTTAAATACTCGACCGGAGAAAAATATGAATTTTGATTCGTATTTTGGAAAAGTCGGTTTTCTGAAAACCGGGCAATAGTGGAAGGTTTATTATTATATTAGTATTTGATATTAATATTAATAATAAAGTAGATAATTAAAACTGTTTTAATTATAATTAATTATAATTAATAATAATTATTTATAATTATTATTATTATTATTAATTTTGTTTCTTGCATGCCTTACATGTGGCTTCCACTATTTTTCCTATTCCTTACTCATGAAGCAAGTCAAATGGATTTCTAATTTTTTTGGCTTGAATGAGTTAACTCTAGGCTCTAGCACTTCTTTCTCTCTCTCGTGGGAGCTTCTTCTCTCAAGTCTTTTGGATTGAGAATCTTCAAGTGTTGAAGAAAATCTCCATGGTTGAAGCTTGAAGAAGAAGATAAGTTGTAGCTTTGGTTGTTGTAGAATCAAGGTGATTCTTTGGGAAAGATTCAAGAAGAGTTAAGTTGTTAATTCTTCTTCCCTTGATATTTGGATTTCAAGTTGTTGAAATTCAAAAGGTTTGTTGTATTGTATTCTTGATGTTCTTGATAAATTGTTCATCAAGTTCATATTAACACAATTCCAAACTCAAGCCATAAGCTTCTTCTTGTTTCTCCACCCTCAAACTAACCCCCTTAGCTTAAGAAGTCCCACCACTCCGCTATTACCGCCTGAGAATAGCTGGGACTACTCTAAGGGTGGTCCTCGTGTGCTCGTGATTGTTCGTGCTGAGTTCGTGGCCGGAGGAGAGGTAGAGATCGAGGGGGCTGTAGAGGAGCAGAGGTAGACGAGAAGACGAACATCAAAACAAGGTATGTTTGTCCTTGTAGCTCACTGGTATACTTACCGGTCGGTAAACCGGTCGGTTTTACCGATTGGGAATTTACCGGTGGGGCTTCCCAAACGCTGTTTCTTAAGCGTTTGGGGGTTGTTTCTCCGGTCGAGATTTACCGGTCGTTTACCGATAAATCCTACACCGAGGAAACCGGTCGGTAAGTGTTACCGGTTTGCTTTACCGATTGAAATTTATCGGTTGATAAATTTACCGGTTGATAAATTTACCGGTCTAGAGTTTACCGATGGGGTTGAACCGGTTCGTTTACCGGTTGCCATTTACTGGTGTATGGGCGCCGGTTTATCGGTCAAGCTCTTGCTTCGGTAATTCCTTTACCGGTCTTCCTCAGTTGACTTTACCGATCGGTATTTACCGGTGGTAGGGAATTACCGGTGGGACTCGAAGTGATGAAAAATGTTAAGTGTTAGCATTGTTTCACACTTCTTGTTTGTTGCTTATTGATTGCTGAAGATCCTCAGCCAGTTTAGGCTTCTTCCGCTGCGCCTCTGGTTGTGTCGGGATCCTTCGGTTTCAAACAGTCGAGACGCTGGGCGATCGTCTCGACGTTGCCCCGATGATTTCCAGCGCGTGCGCCCCTCGAAGCGTCTCGACGCCGCGGCAGGGTCTCGACGCCAGGCAACGTTGAGCAAGCATCTCGACGCTGTCTGGTCGACGCTTGCTCTCGGGTTTGGGGCTGGAAAATTGCCTTTCCTTGGCAATTTTGTCCGGTTCTTCTTGGACGATCTTGCCCTTTTTCCAATGCACTCCCGGAGCGTTAAAACACCGCTCTTAGCCACGAAACACGTCCAATGGACATGTTGCGTGCTCAATGTTTAAAATAAAGATGCAAGGATAGAGCACTCAGAACATGCAAGCATACATGATCTTGTAGCAAGTAATAAGTATTTTTTCATTCGATTTCCCACAGAGATTTATTCTTAGTTACTAGCGAAGTGAGTTGTTAAGTGAGAATGGGTGGATTAAATGGGGTAGATTTGGTTTTTAAAGTGCCTAAATGTGTGAGTTATGAAAGCATAAAAGTGCAAGTAAATAATTAAACTCGAATGTAGAGAGAAGAGAACAACAAACTAAGAAAGAAATGACTAAGGCAACATTTGAACTAAGAGAATTGCGGAAACAACAATTTTCTAGCAATGTTACTAACAGCGAATTAAGTGTAAAGTGTGGAAACAAGGGCTGCTAACGACTCCTCTATAGGCTTTTTCATACGATTCTCAAGCAGTAGATCAACTCATCATGCATCAAACTAACTCATTCTCATGTATCTTTCGATTTCATGCATTAGATCCTTTAGTTTACTCATGTCCAAGTAAGGCCTTAAGCATCTATTTATAAAAGCAAGTTATTGTTTCGTACTAGGAAAACGCCTATTCCTAGGTCGTTTTCTGGCTACCATGAAAGGCTAGCATGAATGTATGACTCTGAACTCTTACTCCTTCAAGAGGTTAGGAGTTCTTTGGACAAAATGGATGGCCAATCGAAATTGCCCGTGGGATGAAGCTTACATACATTCAATGCATTTGGAGCTAACCTACACGCTTGATTAACGTATTTCTACCTATAGTCTTGTCATTAGCATGCCCTTATGTAATTTAGTTACTCATGGATGAAGATGGAATGGGAAGAATAGACGAAAACGACATGCTTAACAGAATATAAAGGGTAAAATAGAAGAAGAAAACAGTAAGCAGAAGAGAGGGAGAGCTTGCGAAGTGATGAAATAATGCTTCGATTAACTAAAGTTTGAACTAAACAAATGACAACCTTGAACACTCAAGCTAAACAGAAAGAGACGAAATGAAGTAGAGTAGCAAATAGAAGGGAAATAACAACACCAGCAATGAAAAACAGAAAGAGAAAGCAATAAAGCGAGTAGATCCGTGCGTAGAGTCCCTCGTCGCGAATGCCTCGGCTGAAGGGAGAAGGGGAACCTTGCTTGGATGAATCTAATCAGAAGAGAAGACAAATCTTCTCTTCTTCCTATCAGATTGTCGACTCCAACAGCTGATCCCTTCAAACCAACAGACGGAAGAGACAAAAAGAGTAGAAAAGACTGCGTTGAACTGGAGAGTCTACGCCTTTCGAGTGTGTTTCAACCTTCCATCTTGACCTCCTTTTATAGTGTTCTGTAGGTACGATGGGGTCAAGGAGGACCATCCATTCTGAACGTCGTTCTTCTACGTGGCAGCAGGAGAAAGAATGGGCCCCTGAAAGATCGGAACAAAACAGAAATTGGTTAGACAACTTACGGATTTCACTTAAAACATTGCTGAAACCGCAACGTTTCCGCAATGCTTCAGCAATGTGCAATTTTCACTCATTAGCTTTGTTTTTGGTTCTTTTCCTTTCCTTTTACCCATAAGTCCTAATTTAGCTTCATTCTACTAATTCTCATATATAAGCACAAGTTTAAGCTAAATTCTACCAAAAACGCCTAAGGATGTACAACTTCCTATAGCAAATAAGTCCTAAAATAGTCACTTTTGGAGACGTAACACACCCCCAAACTTAAGGTTTTGCTCGTCCTCGAGCAATATAAGGACTTACTTAGGCTGCTGTTTAACCTCTCTAACCACTTGCTGACTCCCTTATATTCACTATCTATGGCCAAGTTGTCATGTGACACGCTTCTAAGTTTAAAACCAACTCTCTATTTTGCTTCTTCTGATTTCTCTTGCCTTATAATTCTACTGTTTTATTAACTCCCTACAACTGATCCATCTGCTTCTGTCATTAAGTTCATTGTGCATCTATCCCTAAGTTTTCAGATTCTACCTAGCTTTACCCTAGACTCAGTACATGCTTCTAATGCTTTTCTTTGAACTACCTAGGATTCCTTAGAGTCATGCCAGTCTTAGTATAAACCAGTGTCAGTAGTACATTCATAGAACAACCTAAACCCTGGCATCACTACATTGGATATACATTCATCTCCTTTTAACAAACCTATAAGCTACAACCCTGTGCTTAGCTAATTGAGGATCAGAGTTCTTTTATTGAGGACACCTAAGCACAGAGCTAAAACTCATAGGCATACATTCTTCTTCCTTAGTTTTTCCTTTTCCCCTTTCTTTCTTTGGTGGAGCCTCTCCTTTGGTTGCCTTTTGATGCAATGCCACTTGTTGGTTACACACATGGCACTGATTACTCAGCAACTTCAAAAGAGACACCACTCTTTATTCTATTTTCATTTTTTTCAGTTCATCACTTTTTTTTAAAGGAGAAGAAGAATGCTTATGTTTAGAAGGGAGAGAGGAATGTTCCTAGGCCTAGGGCTGCCTCCCCCAAACTAAAACTTCTCATTGTCCCCAATGAGAGTCTGAGGTGGCACACCCCCAAACTTATCCTAGAAGCATCTAGTCTAGAGCAAAACAAAGAGAATCTAAAAGTCTTAGGCATAGAATGAACCTTCCTAAAGCAAACCTTACAGCAGCAGAATTTTGCAAAAACAGAAATGTGAAGGACTCACAGAGATGCATGCTGAGCATTTTAAGAGAGCTAATTTAAACTATCAAAGGTGTCCTAAGACACTCATCCAGCATGCTCACAGATAGGTCATATATGGCAGCCAAGCAACCAGCAAAAGAGCAAAAATTAAACAGATCCAGCCTAGCTATCAGTTAGTCAACAGCATGCGATAACTAACAAAAATTGCGGGAACCGTAATAATTCCGCAATGAACATACATGGCATATATATCAGTGATCAAGACCCCTTTTTTTCATGCTATTGCCAGTCATCTACAACTAAACAAAAAGGAAACTAAAACATGCTATCTACTCAGATACCATCTACCTATACTAAACTATCCTAAACAATCAAAAGAAATTTAAAACAGACAAGCATTCGATTCAAAAACATCAGTCACCAGTTAACGAAAAGCAAGTTGTTTTGTTGTGTTTTTTTTTTTTTTTTTTATTAAGAGGGAACAAAAGTACTCCCTCGAGTGCCCTTCAGACTGACACTCAAACATCCTCATCATCATCCCTCCTTTCCTTACACGAGCTGATCAGCCACATCTTTATCCCTCGCCTGTGCGTATTCAGCCCACTGCGCCATCTTTCGCTGGAGGTCCATTAAGCAGGCCATGGAGAGTGATTGAGCAGCAGCCAGGCCATCCAGCTCAAACTCCATGTTGCCCCTCCTTCGCATCCTCAGGCCTGTGGGCAGCTCCAGATGGCCCGTGTAGGCCAGCTGCCTCTCCTTCCTCTCGATAGGGACACCTGCACGTAAACAGAGTTTAGTAATGGTGTTTGGGAAGAAGAGAGGGCCCTTACCTTTCTTTGTGCAGTCGGCAATGAAGGCTGCAACGACCTCTCCAACGTTTATGGTGAGGCTTCTCATAATGGCATAAACCAACAAAGATCTCCCCTGGTTTATGGTAGTCTCGTGGGTCACAGGGGATAGACGCCTTCGCACAAAGGAAAACCAGACGGGCGCCTTGGCATTGAGGGTCGCACTCATCAGAGTGTGCTTCCCATTCCTTGAGATTGTCCAGGCCGCCTCAGGTTGGCATATGATGCGCAGAGCCTCTTCCAAGACAGCCTCAGATGGTGCGTCGATGATCCTCGCGTAGTCAGTATGCTTCTGCCCCTTGAGGCCATAGGCTTCATTGATAGCCTTGGCCGAAAAATCGACCTCAATCCCCCTCACCATGGACAGACCATCCTCGGGGTGCGTTAGATTGGCGTAGAAATCGTATACCATGTTGGAGTAGGCAGGGATGGGCGGTCTGCACAGCTCTTCCCAGCGTGGTTGGCGATCCCTGCGCGCAAGAATTGCGGCAGGTCTGCCAATGCATCAAGAAACCCCTTCTCATGGAGCAGGTCTCTCTTCCTTAATTCAGTGCTCCTGGCCTCTGCATCTTGAGAGACATACCGCACGTCTTGAGGATCGTCTTCGGGGTACAGTTTTGCCTTCCCCTTATCCTTTGCCTTGGCCGATTCAGCAGCCTCGACCTTCAGCTTCTTTAAAGAAGGCTCACCACTGACCTTGTTCTTCTTGGAACGCTTAGACGTTTTCGGCCGCTTGGCCTTTACAATCTTGGGCGCTTTCTTCCTCAGCCGCGCCCTGGTGGTCATTTGTTGGAGGCAATCCCCCAACGTTTCATCCATGGAGTCGCTCTGTCCCCCTTCCGCAGGGCTGTCATGGCTGCCTTCCCTTAAGGGAGAGAAGACTTCATCTTCCTCCACTGGTTCATCGCTCGGCACCGAATCGTGGTGCTCTTCAAGTGGAGCTTCAGGCTCCGGTGTTGGTGAGGAAGGCGACGGCTCAGGGCTCTGGGAAGGTGGAGATGGCTCAGGGCTCTGTGAAGGTGGAGATGGCTCGGGGCTTTGTGAAGGTGGAGATGCCTCGGGGCTTTGTCTGGCCGTCTCGTTAGATGGGCGGCCACTCCCTCGACTCCCCTCGCTGGGAGTTTTTCCTTTGACGGGTGAATCCTCCACCTCTACCGACCACTTTCTTTTCTTTGGCGCACCTGCTGGCGCAGATGGACCAGCAGGGATCTCGGTCACCACCTTCCACTTCTTCTTGCGTACTGGAAGCTTAGGCGGTCGTGCGGGCTGCGCAGCTTCGGCCTCTGCCAAGGAGAGTAATGCCTCCCTCGCAGCTGCCTCTGCGTCAGGTGACTTTTTCTTGGAGGCAGATCGCTCAGCTCGTGTAAGCACCATTGTTGGTTTGGAAAGATCTGAAGGTAGGAGATGCAGAGGAAGAAGATGAATGATTCTTGAAGTCTAACGAATGAAGAAGGCGTAGAAGGCACAACTGATTTGACGGCTATTTGTAATCAAGTGGATCCCAACGGCTCTTTCTGTTGCGGTTTTTGCAAATCTGCCGCAATTAAATGGGCTGGCCGTTGGAGATTTTCTTGATTTGAATCCCAAGATTCAAACGACTAAATCTTTGATTTGGCCCGATTTCTTCATTGATTCTTTTCCCTGGATTCATCTCCTTGATTTCCTCTTTCGATCCCCTATTAAAACGTACAAAATTAACATCAAATTCGTAATAAAAATTACGCCTAGACACACAAAAATAAAAATAAAAGAAATACAAAACAACAAAAAAAAAACTAAGGCATAGCCTCGCATGGACGAGCACAGTAATCACTCGTCCCCTCTCGGTTTTATTTTCAAGATTCAGATAAGAGGAAGGCCGAGAGAGTCTTCACATCTCCTTCCTCGTAGTAATGCTTCAAACGTGCACCATTGACCATGAATGGTTGCCCATTCTGCAGGTTCCTAATCTCAATTGCACCATGAACAAACACGTTAGTTATAACAAAAGGACCTGACCATCTGGACTTAAGTTTGCCTGGAAATAATCTCAACCTTGAGTTAAATAACAAGACATGCTGGCCCTTCTTGAAGTCCTTAATCCTAAGTCTACTATCATGCCAAATTTTAGTTTTTTCCTTATACATTTTGGCATTTTCATAGGACATATGTCTCAGCTCATCGAGCTCATGTAATTGCAGAGACCGCAATGTTCCCGCATCGGTCACGCAATAATTCAACTCTTTTGGCCCAAAAGGCTTTGATTTCCAATTCGAATGGTAAGTGACATGCTTTTCCATACACAAGTCTATAAGGAGACATACCTAGGGGTGTCTTATATGCAGTCCTATATGCCCAAAGTGCATCCTCTAACTTAAACGACCAATCTTTTCTATTAGGTTTGACCACTTTTTCGAGTATGTTCTTAATCTCCCTATTTGATATTTCAGCTTGTCCATTCGAATGTGGGTGATAAGGGGTTGCTACTCTATGTCTAACATTGTATTTAGCTAACACTTTTTCCATAGCTTTATTAATAAAGTGCGTCCCTTCATCACTAATTATAGCCCGTGGTGTACCAAACCTTGTAAAGATGTGCCTATTAAGAAACTTAATGAATGTTTTGGCATCGTTTGATGGACATGCTATGGCTTCTACCCACTTAGATACATAGTCTACAGCTACGAGTATGTAGAGATTACCTGCTGAAGGAGGGAATGGTCCCATGAAGTCGATGCCCCACACATCAAAGAGCTCCAACTCTAAGATGTAAGTGAGAGGCATCTCATCCTTCCGACTCAGGTTACCTGTTCTTTGACATTCGTCGCAGCTGTGCGCATGGTCGTGTGCATCCTTGAATATCGTGGGCCAATAGTAGCCACTTTGGAACACCTTTGCAGCTGTTCTTTGGCCACCACAATGGCCACCATATGGAGACGTATGGCAGTGCTGCAACACTGACTTCGCCTCAGCAGCTGACACACACTTCCTCAGCAACCCATCTGCACATGTCTTGTAGAGTGTAGGATCGTCCCAGATGAACTTCCTAGCCTCATGTAGAAACCTTCTCTTTTCTTGCCCTCCCTTGAAAGTTGGTAGTACCTGCGAGGCAAGGAAGTTAGCAATATCAGCAAACCAAGGTTCCTCATCGTTATCACGATGTGCTAACACAAAGACATGCTCATCGATAAAGGCATCAGAAATTGCGGTTTCCGCAATTTTATCGCAATTATGCTGCAATCGAGAAAGATGATCCGCAACTACATTTTCGCATCCTTTCTTATCTCTAATGTCTAGATCAAACTCCTGCAACAACAAGACCCATCTAATTAACCTAGGCTTAGCATCAGCCTTCCTCATTAGGTATTTTAGTGCAGAATGATCAGTGTACACAATGGTCCTAGTGCCTACAATGTAATTCCTAAACTTCTCACAGGCAAATACTACAGCTAGCATTTCCTTTTCCGCGGTGGTGTAATTACATTGCGCTTCATTCAGTGTCTTACTTGCATAGTATACATGATGTGTTAGTTTGTCAATCTTTTGTCCTAGCATAACCCCTACTGCATAGTCACTCGCATCACACAACATCTCAAATGGGAGGTCCCAATTTGGCCCTACTATAACAGGTGCTGTGACTAAGGCTTCCTTAAGGGTTGTCCAGGCTAAGAAACATTCTTTTGAGAACACAAATGGCTTATTTAGCTCTAGAAGCTCACACAGAGGTTTAGAGATTTTTGAAAAGTTCTTAATGAACCTTCTATAGAAACCTGCGTGTCCTAGGAAACTTCTAATAGCCTTTACATTCTGAGGTTCCACTAGCTTTTCTATTATTTCAATCTTGGCCCTATCGACCTCTACTCCTGCTCTAGACACTCTATGACCTAGGATTATCCCTTCTTCCACCATAAAGTGGCATTTCTCCCAATTAAGGACTAGGTTGGTCTCCTCACACCTAGCTAGGACTTGTCCTAAGTTCTCTAAGCAATTTGTAAACGAATCACCAAAGACCGAGAAGTCATCCATAAATATTTCTATCATGGATTCATCTAAGTCAGAGAAAATGGCCAACATGCACCTTTGGAAAGTTGCTGGTGCATTGCATAAGCCAAAAGGCATTCTGCGAAAAGCAAAGGTTCCAAAGGGACATGTGAAGGTTGTTTTCTCCTGGTCCACAGGGTCTATGGTGATTTGGTTATATCCAGAATAACCATCTAAGAAACAGTAGTAGGCTCGGCCAGCTATCCTATCTAACATCTGATCTATAAACGGTAAAGGAAAATGATCTTTTTTTGTTTCTTTATTTAATTTTCTATAGTCCATACAGACTCTCCATCCTGTAATAGTTCTAGTTGGAATTAGTTCATTACTCTCATTCACTACTACAGTCATCCCCCCCTTCTTAGGTACACATTGAATTGGGCTTACCCACTGACTATTGGCTATAGGGAAGATTACACCTGCATCTAACCACTTGATTATCTCTTTTTTAACTACCTCCTTCATGGAGGGATTCAACCTACGTTGGTGATCTACTCGGGGTGTATGTTCTTCTTCCAATAATATCTTATGCATGCAGTAGGAAGGGCTAATACCTCTAATGTCAGCAATCGTCCATGCAATAGCCTTTTTATGTTGCTTAAGCAGCAATATTAACTCAATTTCATGCTTCTCACTTAATTTGGACGAAATGATAACAAGCAAAGTATCATGCTCTCCTAGATATGCATACTTAAGATGTTCAGGCAATGGTTTCAATTCTAAGAGAGGTGGATGCTGTTGCGTGCTCAATGTGTTAATAAAAATGATAAATAAGAGGGAGAGAGCACTCAGAACATGCAAGCATACATGGTCTTATAGCAAGTAGTAAGTATATTTCATTCGTTTTCCCACAGAGACTTGTTTTTAGCTATTCTCGAAGTGTTTTTGTTAAGAAAGATGGGGTGGATTTGAGGGGGTAAAATTGGTTTTTAATTATCTACTTTTTGCTGAATGTATAGAGGGACATAACATAAACAAATGCAAGTTAAAACTAGACTTAAGAGACAAGAGATGGAATTAATAAACGAGAAAGAAAACAGCTAAACAGAATGAAAATCTGGCAGAATTGCGAGGACCGCAATGTTTCCGCAATTAAACAGCAACGAAAGTGTGTAAATGGGTGGATTAAGGGCTACTAATGACTATCCTATAGGCCTTTTTATACGATTCTCAAGCACTGGATCTCCTCTCTATACATCAAACTCACTCTACCTCAAGTATCGTCCGATTCCATGCATTAGAGTCTTAAGTTTACTCGACTTCAAAGTAAGGACTTAAGCATCTTGTTTAAGCAGGAGTGTTTAGTTTGTACTAGGGAAACGCCTATTCCTAGGCCGTTTCCTGATTACCATGAAAGGCTAGCATGATTATATGACTCTGAACTCTTACTCCTTCCAGAGGTTAGGAGTTCTTTGGACAAAATGGATGGCCAATCGAAATTGCCCGTGGGATGAAGCTTACATACAATCAATGTTCGAGTGTTAATCTGCCTACTTGATTCACGTTTTTTAGCCTATAGTTCTGTCATTAGCATGCCCCTAAGTGACTTAGCTACTCATGTATATATAGAGAACAGAAATGGCAGATAAGATAGACATGCTTAGAAGGGAAATGTGCTTAAAACAGTAAGACAAAACCGTAGCAGCAGAAAGTAGAGACTGTGAAATGCAGAAGTGTACTTTAATTGCTTTGATTGTTTGACGACAAAGGAAAGCTTTAAAAGAAATGATTAAAAGACAGACAACAACGAAATGCAGTAACTCAAACTCTAAACTAAGAACAACAGTGATCAGAAATGGAAATAAGAAGAACAAGACAGAAAAGCAGTAAAGGATTGTTGGAAAGCTTCGTGGCAGTCGCCTCGAATGAAGGTGATGAAGAGTCAGCCTTGCTTGGATGAATCCAATCGAGAGAGAAGAAGAATCTCCTCTCCTTCCTATCAGATTATCGACTCCAAAAGCTGAGACTCTCACTCCAACAAACGGCAAAGGAAAACAGAGAGAAATGATGGACTGCGAGAAGACTTCTGCGCTTCGAATGATGACTGAACCTCCGACTTTGACCCCCTTTTATAGTAGTTTGCAGGTGCGTTTGGGCCAAGGAGAACCATCAGTCTTCAACGTCATATATCAGAATGGATGGAGGAGAAAGAACGAATCCCTGAAAAGTCGGATCTAAACAGAAAAAGGTCAGCCAACTTACAGTTTTAACTTGAATAATTGCGGTCACCGCAATGATTTCGCAATTCATTCGCAATGTTTATTTTTTCATTCTTTTCCTTCGGTTTTCAACCCTTTTTCTACCTATTGTGCATAAGTCCTAAATTAGCTACCTTCTTCTAATTCTCATATTAAAGCATAGGTTTAGGCTAAATGCTAACAAAAACACCTAAATGTGTACATCTTCTTAAGCTAAATGGGTCCTAAATAAGTCACTTTCAGAGACTTAACACACCCCCAAACTTAAGGCTTTGCTTGTCCTCAAGCATACTAAGGACTTACCTAGGCTGTTTATTTTATCTTCTTTAACTACTTGCCGACTCCCCTATATCCCTATCTCTAGCAGTGCTGTCCTGTGACACACTTCTAAGTTTAGAATTAACCTCTTATCAAGCTTCTTCTGACTTCACCTGCCTACCATACCTACTGTTTTTGTTAAACCCCTACTACTGATCTAACTACTTTTATGATATCATGCCACTATCCCTAAGGTTTCAAATTCTACCAAGCTTTACTCCAGACTCAGTACATGCTTCTAGCTTATTTTTAATGTGTCTAGGATTCCTTAGAGTCATGCCAGTCTTAGTATTAACAGTGACAGTAGTACTTTTAGAGAACAACCTAAACCCTGGCATCACTTCATTGGATAAACACTCATCTCCCTAAACAACCCTACAAGTTACAACTTTGTGCTTAGCTAATTGAGGATCAGAGTTCTTTTTTTTTAAATAGGACATCTAAGCCACAAAGTTATAACTCCTAGGTATACATTCTTCTTCCCTATTTTTTTCTTTTTCTTACTTAGGTGGAGCCTCTCCTTTGGTTGCCTTTTGATGCAACGCCACTTGTGGGTTACACACTTGGCACTGATTACTCAGCAACCTAAGAGAAACTCCCTCCTTTATTCTTTTTTCATTGTTTTTCAGTTCATCATCATTTTTTTTAAAGGAGAAGAAGAATGCTTATGTTTCTAAGGGAGAGAGGAATGTTCCTAGGCCTAGGGTGGCCTCCCCCAAACTTCAACTACTCATTGTCCCCAATGAGTGTCTGAGGTGGCACACCCCCAAACTATCCTAGAAGCATCTAGTCCAAAGTAAAACAAAGAGAAGTCAAAAAGCCTAGGCATAGGCAAAACATTCTAAAAGCATCTATCCCAGCAGCAGAAAATTTGAACATAACAGAAAGTCTTAAGGACTTATGGTTTATGCATGCTGAGCACTATTCAGAGGCAAATTTAAACTATCAAAGGGTGTCCTATGACACTCTTCCAGCATGCTTCAAGATCAGCTATATAAGGTAGTCATGGTAGCAGCAAAAGATAGAATTTAACAGATCACAGCCTAACTAAACAGACAGTCCAAAACATGCAATCAGTCACAAAAATTGCGGGAACCGCAATTATTTCGCAATTCAATCCGGGCAGATTTAACATTGATTCAGGCCCCTAGCATGCTTTTTCCTGTTACTCATGCATCCTAAAAATAAAACTAAACTATCCTACCTATTCAGCTAACATCTGACTAGACTAAGCAAAAGAAAAAACATAAAACTAAACATTAAAAACAGATCAAAAGTTGAACACAAAACAGCATAATGCACAATATCCTATCAGAAAGCAGAAAATTGTCTTTGTTTTCTAAGGGAACAACAATACTCCCTTCAGTGTACTTCAAACCAGCACTCAATTCTCATCATCCTCATCTGGTTGCCTTGGTCGTGGGGGCACCCATGGAGTTAGGAGGTTGGTGGGGAAGTCCGGGAAGATGCATCCCAACTGGTCTGCAACTTCCTTGTCCCTTGCCTGCGCATAGTTGGCCCATTGAGCCATTCTCCTCTGCATGTCCATTAAGCAGGCCATGGATAGGGACTGTTCAGCAGCCAGCCTATCCAACTCAAACTCCATATTCCCCTTTCTTCTCAGCCTCAGGTTCGCAGGCAGCTCCAAATGGCCTGTGTACGGCATCTGCTGCTCCAAGCGCTCGGTGGGGACTCCTGCAAGCAAACACAATTTTGTTATAGTGTTGGGGAAAAATAATGGCCCCTTACCTTTTCTGGCGCATTCAGCAATGGCAGCTGACATGATCTCCCCCACATTGATCGTGAGACCGCGCATGATAGCATAAACCAGCAGTGATCTACTCTGGTTGATTGTCGTCTCGTGAGTCACCGGGGACAGCTTTCTCCTCACAAAGGCAAACCACACAGCCGCCTTTGCTGTCAGATTGGCACTCATCAAGGTGTGCCGACCATTGCGTGAGACAGTCCACGCTGCTTCAGGCTGGCCAATTGTGCGAATGGCCTCTTCCAGCACGGCCTCAGTCGGCTCATCAACTATCCGTGCATAATCTGTGTGCGCTTGGCCCTTGAGACCAAAGGCTTCATTGATGGCCTTGGCTGAGAAATCAACTTCCACCCCTCTGACCACGGACAGGCCATCCTCAGGGCTGAGCACATTAGCGTAGAAATCATACACCATGCTCGTGTATGCTGGATTAGGCGGTCTGCAGAATTCTTCCCAGCCATGGTTGATCACCCCTGCGCGCAAGAACTGCGGCAGGTCAGCAAGTCGATCAAGGAATCCCTTCTCGTGCAATAGGTCCCGCTTCCTGAGCTCAACACCCCTGGATTCCGCATCAGATGAGACATACCTCACTGACGGAGGTTCGTCTTCAGGGTAGAGTTTAGCCTTCCCCTTATCTGCTGGTTGGGATGATGCAGCAGCCTCCACCTTGAGGCGTTTGAGCGAAGGCTCAGCACTCCCCTTGTCCGTCGATGGCACCTTCTTGGCCTTCTTTTTCTTTAACTTCTTGGCCTTATCAATTCTGGCCTTCTTCTGCTTCTTGAGCCTGGCCTTGGTGTTGAGTTGTGGGAAGCATGCCCCCAACGTCTCCTCCATAGAATCGTCTTGCTGTGCAGGCTCGACAGGGCTATCTTCCCTCATAGGAGAGAAGACTTCGGCTTCACCAGCATCTCCACTGCCTGGCGTGGACTCTTGATAATCCCCATATGGGAATTCAGGATCAGGCTGTGGAAAATTGTGCTCTGCTGATGGTGTCTGCGCAGAACTCAGTGGCGAAGATGATGGTCCAGGACTCTGCGCTGCTGCAGGTGTCGGATCAGAACTCTGAGGTGCTGGAGACAACTCGGGGCTCTGTGCAGGCGGTGACGACTCTGCGCTTGGCACTGGTTCAGATGGGAGAGGGCTGCGCACAGGTGACGCAGACGGCGACGAACCTTCTTTGGCTGACTCGTGGGATGCACGATCAGGTTCTTGACTCTCCACAGAGGGAGTCTTTGCTGTGCTTGATTCGGCGGCCGTCTTGACACTCCACCGGCGTTTCTTGGGCGTGCCCATTGGCTCAGATGGCCCAGCGGGGATCTTAGTGACCACCCTCCACTTCTTCCTACGAATAGGAAGCTTGGGAAGAGGACCGGTGCGAACGGCACCATCGTCTGCAAGGGCGAGAAGCGCTTCCCTCGCAGCTGCTTCAGCTGCGTCATCAGCCTTCTTCTTGGCTGCGGATCGTTCAGCACGTGTGGCCACCATTGCTGATTCTTGAAGATCTTGGGAGAGGAATCAAAGATGGAGAGAATCGCTGAATTCTTGGAGAGCAAAGAGAGAGATAATCGTAACGATCGAGCGGCTTCCAACGGATATAAAGGCAACGGATAAAATCCCAACGGCTCTTTTTGCGGATCCAGCAATTTTAGCGCAATTCCAGGGATATTATTTCATTGAAATCTCCAACTTTGCCCGTCCGTATCTTTTATTTGGCTCAACCGTTTCTTGAGTTTTAAAGTGGGATTTACTCTCCTTAATCCCCTCTTTCGAATCCTTGCAAAAACAAACAAAACAAACATTAAATACGCAATTAAAATTACACCACAAAACATACAAATGATAAGCGGAAAAACAGAGAAAAAAAAAAAAAAAAAAAAAAAAAAAAAACAAATCAACTAAGGCATTTGGCCTTGACTAAACGAGCACAGTAACCACTCGTTCTCTCTCTTTCTTTTTGTCATGCTTCAGTCAAGAGGAAGGCCGAGAGAGTCTTGACATCTCCTTCCTCATAGTAGTGCTTCAATCTAGCACCATTGACCATAAATGGCTGTCCTTGCTGCAAGTTCTTTATCTCTATTGCACCATGAACAAAGACATTAGTAACAACAAATGGACCCGACCATCTAGACTTTAGTTTGCCTGGAAATAACTTTAATCGTGAGTTAAATAAGAGTACAAGTTGGCCTTTCCTAAAGTCCTTGATCCTGAGTCTACTGTCGTGCCATATTTTGGTCTTTTCTTTATACATTTTGGCATTCTCATAGGCCATATGCCTAAGCTCATCAAGTTCATGTAGCTGCAAAGACCTTAGTGTCCCCGCATCCTTTACACAAAAATTCAATTCTTTCATGGCCCAAAATGCCTTGTTTTCCAACTCAAGTGGCAAGTGGCAGGCCTTGCCATACACCAACCTATAGGGAGACATGCCTAGGGGTGTTTTATATGCTGTTCTATAAGCCCAAAGTGCATCCTCAAGCTTAAATGACCAGTCTTTCCTATTAGGTTTGACTACCTTCTCTAAGATGTTCTTTATCTCCCTATTGGAAATTTCAGCTTGACCATTTGAGTGTGGGTGATAGGGAGTAGCTACCCTATGTCTAATGTTATATTTAGCCAATATCTTCTCCATAGCCTTATTAATGAAATGTGACCCCTCATCACTAATGATAGCACGAGGAGTCCCAAATCTAGTGAAAATGTGCCTATGCAAGAAGTTAGTGACTGTTTTAGCATCATTATTAGGACATGCTTTGGCTTCTACCCACTTGGACACGTAGTCTACTGCTACTAAAATGTACAGGTTACCTGATGATGGAGGGAATGGTCCCATGAAATCAATGCCCCACACATCAAAGAGCTCCAACTCTAAGATGTAGGTGAGGGGCATCTCATCCTTGCGACTGAGATTACCTGTCCTTTGGCACTCATCACAGCTGTGGGCATAGTCGTGTGCGTCCTTGAAGATTGTTGGCCAGTAGTAGCCACTCTGAAATACCTTCGCAGCTGTCCTTTGGCCACCAAAGTGTCCACCATAAGGAGATGAGTGACAGTGCTGCAGCACAGACTTTGCTTCAGCAGCTGAAACACACTTCCTTAACAAACCATCCGCACAGGTTCTGTAAAGTGTGGGGTCATCCCAAATGAATTTCCTTGCTTCATGAAGGAACCTCTTCTTCTCTTGTCCTCCCTTGAACACTGGCAATACCTGTGATGCACGGAAGTTAGCAATGTCAGCAAACCAAGGTTCCTCATCGTTATCACGATGAGCCAAAGCAACGACATGTTCATCTATAAAAGCATCAGAAATTGCGGTCTCCGCAATTTTATCGCAATTGTGCTGCAATCGAGACAGGTGATCTGCAACCACATTTTCACAACCTTTCTTGTCCCGAATGTCCAAATCAAATTCCTGCAGCAATAACACCCATCTAATCAATCTAGGCTTAGCATCAGCCTTTCTCATAAGATATTTTAAAGCAGAATGGTCAGTATATACAATGGTCCTAGTTCCTACAATATAGTTTCTAAATTTTTCACAAGCAAAGACTACAGCAAGCATCTCTTTCTCTGTAGTTGTATAATTACATTGAGCCTCATTCAAGGTCTTACTAGCATAATAGACAGGGTGTGTGAGCTTGTCAATCTTCTGTCCTAACATGACTCCTACAGCATAGTCACTGGCATCACATAGCATCTCAAATGGGAGATCCCAATTTGGTCCTACTATGATTGGTGCTGTGACCAGTGCTTCCTTAAGGGTTTTCCAAGCTACTACACATTCTTTAGAGAAGATAAATGGTCTATTTAGCTCTAGAAGCTCGCACAGAGGCTTGGCTATCTTAGAAAAGTCCTTGATGAACCTTCTGTAGAAGCCAGCATGCCCTAAGAAACTCCTAATAGCCTTGACATTCTGGGGTTCTACCAACTTCTCTATGATCTCTATCTTTGCCCTATCCACTTCTACACCTGCCCTTGACACTCTATGTCCTAAGACAATCCCTTCATCTACCATAAAATGGCACTTTTCCCAATTTAGGACTAGGTTGGTCTCTTCACACCTAGCCAGGACTTGTCCTAGGTTTTCTAGACAGGTTTTAAATGAATCCCCAAAAACTGAGAAGTCATCCATGAATATTTCTATCATGGATTCATCCAACTCAGAGAAGATTGCCATCATGCACCTTTGGAAAGTTGCCGGTGCATTGCATAAGCCAAAAGGCATTCTGCGGAAGGCAAACGTTCCAAAAGGGCAAGTGAAGGTGGTCTTCTCTTGATCCTTAGGGTCTATAGTAATTTGATTATAGCCAGAGTACCCATCTAAAAAACAATAGTAGGCTCTACCAGCTATTCTGTCTAGCATCTGGTCAATAAACGGTATAGGGAAATGGTCTTTTTTAGTTTCTTTATTTAACTTTCTGTAATCCATACATACCCTCCACCCTGTGACAGTCCTTGTTGGAATCAGTTCGTTGTTCTCATTGACTACCACCGTTATTCCCCCCTTTTTAGGTACACATTGTATGGGGCTCACCCACTGGCTACTAGCTATGGGGAAAATCACTCCTGCATCTAACCACTTTATTATTTCTTTCTTCACTACCTCTTTCATAGAGGGGTTTAACCTACGCTGGTGATCTACCTTAGGTGTGTGCTCTTCCTCTAATATAATTTTGTGCATGCAATAAGAAGGGCTAATGCCTCGAATATCAGCAATAGTCCATGCTATAGCCTTCCTATGTTGCTTAAGCAGTAAAATTAAATCAACCTCATTCTGTTCACTTAGCTTAGAAGAAATAATTACAGGCAGCGTGTCATTATCTCCTAAATATGCATATTTGAGGTGAGTAGGTAGTGGTTTCAGTTCTAAAATAGGTGGATGCTCAATGGAGGGTTTCAAAGGATTTACAGTTCTATCAGTTAAATCGATATTCATACATACATGTTGAGGGTTATTTACAGGCATATTCATTATGTCAGATACATTTAAGTCAGCTACATCTACTTGTACATATTCACTAGCATGCTTGGTTAACAATACATGCTCTAACTGTTCTTCCATTAGTGAGTCAACAACATCCATGCTAGCACAAGACTCAGAATCAGAGGGATACCTTAAAGCTTTGTAAACACTAAATTTTACCTCTTCATCATGAACCCTCATAGTTAACTCACCTTTTTGCACATCTATTAGTGCCCTACCTGTGGCTAGAAATGGTCTACCTAGCAGGATGGGAACCTCCTTGTCTGCCTCATAGTCCAGGACAATGAAATCTGCAAGGAAAATGAATTTGTCAACTTTAACTAGAATATCCTCAATCTTACCTTCTGGATATGCGATGGATCTGTCTGCTAGCTGTAAAGTGACAGTAGTTGGACGTGCTTCTCCCATTCCCAACTGGCGGAATAGGGACAGGGGCATGAGATTTATGCTGGCGCCCAGGTCACAAAGCGCTCTGCCCACGTGCTTGCCTCCAAGTTCCACAGGTAAGGTGAAGGAACCAGGATCCTTCTCCTTCTTGGGCAGCTTGTTCTGGAGGATGGCACTGCACTCCTCGGTGAGGTTCACTGTTTCAAACTCACCAATTATTTTTTTATTAGTAATAATGTCCTTCAAAAACTTTACATAAGAAGGCATAGACTGTAAAACTTCTACAAAAGGAATGTTAACATGCACTTGCTTAAGTATTTCTAAAAATTTATTAAAATGAACTTCCTGTTCCTGCTTCTTCTTAAGCCTTCGAGGGTATGGAGGTGGTGGCACATATGCAGGCACGTCAGGACGCCTTAAGATAGGTGGAGGCCTTGGAATTTCTTCTACGTCCTCAACAATTGGCTCTAGCCTGGCTCCTGATGTGCTAGTTGGTGGTGGACCTTGGCTTGGCAGAGACTCCAGTGGAGCACTAGACTCAGTGTTCTCTACTCTCTTTGGTGTGTCCTTCGTGTTGCTCACCAATGGTCTTCCACTCCTGAGTTCAATTGCTTGAACTTGTTCCTTGCCATCTCTCCTTGGTACCTCGGTATCAGCAGGGAGTCTACCTTGGGGCCTACTTTTAAGTTCATTGGCTAATTGGCCTATTTGGTTTTCCAGGCTCCTAAGAGTAGCTTGCTGGCTCTGAAGAGTAGCATCATTCTTAGCTATATATTCCTTGAGTAGGTTCTCTACAGAAGATCCTACAGGTTGATTGTAAGGTTTTTGGTACATTGATTGGTTATGTTGGGGAGTGAAACCAGGTGTTCCACTCGGCCTTGGTTGGTTAGGATTTTGGTTAGTGTTCTGTTGGCCACCCCATGACAGGTTAGGGTGGTTTCTCCAACCAGGATTGTAAGTTTGTGAGTAGGGGTTGTTCCTTGGCTGCTGCTGGCTTCCTACATAGCAGACCGAGGATGGATTCCCAGGGCAATATTCATAAGGGTGCCCTTCCCCACAGAATCCACAGATTGGTGCCTCGCCTTGACTTGGTTGGGTGCCCATTGACATGGCTGTGGCGGTATTGGCACTGGTTTGGAGATTGGCCTGAGCCATTTGCTTGACTAAGTTGGTCAGGGCATTTATTTGGGTGCTCATGGCGCTTAGAGCATCCTTGTCTTGAGCTCTAGTTGGCTCTACTGGATCGTCTGACCACCTACAGTGAGATGCTGAGATCTTCTCCAAGATCTCATAGGCCTCGTTGTAACTCTTGGACAACATGGAACCACCAGCAGATGAATTTAAGACTTGTCTGGTGCTGGGGTTGCATCCTTTAAAGAAGACTTCTATTTGGATACACCATGGGATGCCATGATGTGGACATTTAAGAAGAAAATCTTTGAATCTTGTCCAAGCTTCGTGAAGAGACTCACTTGGAGCTTGTTTGAACTTTATGATATCATCACGAAAGGTCGAATTCCTATCAGGTGGGAAGTATTTGACTAGGAATTTTTCTGCTAAATCTGTCCAATTGCGGACAGATCCTGAGGGTAAAGAATTTAACCATGTTTTGGCTTTGTCCCTCAAAGAGTAAGGGAAAAGATATAGCCTCAGGGCTTCTTGGGAAACTCCAGGGATTAGGAAGGTGTCACTAACTCCTAGGAAGTTCCTAAGGTGATTATGGGGGTCCTCATTTTCTATTCCAAAGAATTGTCCCACAGTGGACAACATTTGGAACATCACTGGCTTTAACTCAAATGAGTTGGCAGTGATTTCAGGACGGATTATGCTGGGGTTCAGCTCCCCAGGCATAGGTACTAAATATGAAAGGATGGCGCTATCCTTGTCATTCGCTATTTCAATGGGATTGCGAGTGACAGGCACCAGGTTTTGATTTACTCCAGCCATTTCTTCTTGAGGTAATTGCGGAGGAATTGTAGTCTCTGCAATGATTGGAGGTAAAAGGGTTTGTTTAAAGAGACGTTTCTTGGCTCTATTCCTAGCTCTAAGTAATCTCTCGGGCTCAGGATTGAACTCTAGATCATTACTTGGAGTCTCATTCATAAACTACCCTAAATGGTACCTGAAAAAGAAATGAAGATGGATCAAATTCAATGGAAAATAATTTGATGTTTCAGACTTAACAAACTTCGTTTTCACTTAAAATAAGTCCCCGGCAGCGGCGCCAAAAACTTGTTGCGTGCTCAATGTGTTAATAAAAATGATAAATAAGAGGGAGAGAGCACTCAGAACATGCAAGCATACATGGTCTTATAGCAAGTAGTAAGTATATTTCATTCGTTTTCCCACAGAGACTTGTTTTTAGCTATTCTCGAAGTGTTTTTGTTAAGAAAGATGGGGTGGATTTGAGGGGGTAAAATTGGTTTTTAATTATCTACTTTTTGCTGAATGTATAGAGGGACATAACATAAACAAATGCAAGTTAAAACTAGACTTAAGAGACAAGAGATGGAATTAATAAACGAGAAAGAAAACAGCTAAACAGAATGAAAATCTGGCAGAATTGCGAGGACCGCAATGTTTCCGCAATTAAACAGCAACGAAAGTGTGTAAATGGGTGGATTAAGGGCTACTAATGACTATCCTATAGGCCTTTTTATACGATTCTCAAGCACTGGATCTCCTCTCTATACATCAAACTCACTCTACCTCAAGTATCGTCCGATTCCATGCATTAGAGTCTTAAGTTTACTCGACTTCAAAGTAAGGACTTAAGCATCTTGTTTAAGCAGGAGTGTTTAGTTTGTACTAGGGAAACGCCTATTCCTAGGCCGTTTCCTGATTACCATGAAAGGCTAGCATGATTATATGACTCTGAACTCTTACTCCTTCCAGAGGTTAGGAGTTCTTTGGACAAAATGGATGGCCAATCGAAATTGCCCGTGGGATGAAGCTTACATACAATCAATGTTCGAGTGTTAATCTGCCTACTTGATTCACGTTTTTTAGCCTATAGTTCTGTCATTAGCATGCCCCTAAGTGACTTAGCTACTCATGTATATATAGAGAACAGAAATGGCAGATAAGATAGACATGCTTAGAAGGGAAATGTGCTTAAAACAGTAAGACAAAACCGTAGCAGCAGAAAGTAGAGACTGTGAAATGCAGAAGTGTACTTTAATTGCTTTGATTGTTTGACGACAAAGGAAAGCTTTAAAAGAAATGATTAAAAGACAGACAACAACGAAATGCAGTAACTCAAACTCTAAACTAAGAACAACAGTGATCAGAAATGGAAATAAGAAGAACAAGACAGAAAAGCAGTAAAGGATTGTTGGAAAGCTTCGTGGCAGTCGCCTCGAATGAAGGTGATGAAGAGTCAGCCTTGCTTGGATGAATCCAATCGAGAGAGAAGAAGAATCTCCTCTCCTTCCTATCAGATTATCGACTCCAAAAGCTGAGACTCTCACTCCAACAAACGGCAAAGGAAAACAGAGAGAAATGATGGACTGCGAGAAGACTTCTGCGCTTCGAATGATGACTGAACCTCCGACTTTGACCCCCTTTTATAGTAGTTTGCAGGTGCGTTTGGGCCAAGGAGAACCATCAGTCTTCAACATCATATATCAGAATGGATGGAGGAGAAAGAACGAATCCCTGAAAAGTCGGATCTAAACAGAAAAAGGTCAGCCAACTTACGGTTTTAACTTGAATAATTGCGGTCACCGCAATGATTTCGCAATTCATTCGCAATGTTTATTTTTTCATTCTTTTCCTTCGGTTTTCAACCCTTTTTCTACCTATTGTGCATAAGTCCTAAATTAGCTACCTTCTTCTAATTCTCATATTAAAGCATAGGTTTAGGCTAAATGCTAACAAAAACACCTAAATGTGTACATCTTCTTAAGCTAAATGGGTCCTAAATAAGTCACTTTCAGAGACTTAACAGATGCTCAATGGATGGTTTCAATGGATCCATGGATCTTTCAGTCAAGTCGTTAGTCATACAAACATGCTGAGGTTTATCCACAGGTATATCCATTATCTCAGAAATATTTAAATCAGTCGTATCTATTTGTACATAATCATTAGCATGCTTAATCAACAGTTCATGCTCAAGTTGTTCTTCCATCAGTGAATCTACTATGTCCATACTTGCACAAGATTCAGAGTCAGAAGGATACCTTAGTCCTTTAAAGACACTAAACTTAACCTCCTCATCATGAACCCTCATGGTGAGCTCACCTTTCTGGACATCGATCAAGGCCCTACCTGTGGCTAGAAATGGTCTGCCTAATAGGATGGGAACCTCCTTGTTTGCTTCATAATCCAGAATGATAAAGTCTGCAAGAAAAATGAATTTGTCAACCTTGACAAGAATATCCTCAATCTTACCTTCAGGGTATGCTATGGATCTGTCTGCAAGCTGCAAGGTGACAGTAGTGGGACGTGCTTCCCCTATTCCAAGCTGACAGAATAGTGATAAGGGCATGAGGTTTATGCTGGCTCCTAGGTCACAAAGAGCTCTGCCCACGTGCTTGCCTCCCAACTCGACTGGTAAGGTGAAGGAACAAGGATCCTTCTCCTTCTTTGGAAGCTTGTTCTGGAGTATAGCACTGCACTCCTCAGTAAGATTCACTGTTTCAAATTCACCAATGATCTTTTTGTTAGTTATAATATCTTTCAAAAATTTAACATAAGAGGGCATTGATTGCAAAACCTCTACAAATGGAATATTCACATGCACTTGCTTTAGAATTTCTAAAAATTTATTAAAGTGCACTTCCTGTTCTTGTTTTTTCTTTAGCCTTCTAGGGAATGGAGGTGGTGGCACATATGTAGGCACTTCAGGTCGCCTCAGGACAGGTGAAGGTCTTGGAATTTCTTCTGGTTCCTCTATGATAGGTTCCAGCCTCACCCTTGATGTGCTTGGAGGTAGTTGACCATGGTTAGGCAGAGAATCCAGTGGAGCACTAGACTCTTCATTCTCTACTCTCTTTGGTGTTTCTCTAGTGTTGCTCACCAATGGTCTCCCACTTCGAAGTTCAATTGCTTGAACTTGCTCTTTACCATCCCTTCTAGGCACTTCAGTGTCAGCAGGCAACCTACCTTGGGGCCTACTCTTGAGTTCATTGGCTAACTGCCCTATTTGGTTCTTTAGGCTCCTAAGGGTAGCTTGCTGACTTTGTAAGGTGGCATCATTCTTTGCAATGTACTCCTTAAGTAGATTTTCTACTGATGACCCCATTGGAGGGTTATATGATTTTTGATACATGGATTGGTTATTTTGGGGAGTGAAACCAGGTGTTCCACTCGGTCTTGGTTGGTTTTGACTTTGGTTAGTGTTTTGTTGGCCACCCCAAGAAAGATTTGGGTGGTTTCTCCAACCAGGATTGTAAGTGTTAGAGTAGGGGTTATTCCTAGGCTGCTGTTGGCTTCCAACATAGCAGACTGAGGCTGGATTCCCAGGGCAGTATTCATACAGGTGCCCTTCCCCACAGAATCCACAGATTAGTGTCTCACCTTGACTTGTTTGTGCGCCCATTGAAATGGCTGCTGCGGTGTTGACACTGGATTGGAGGTTCGTTTGAGCCATTTGTTTGACTAGATTGGTCAGGGCGTTTATTTGGCTACTCATTGTGCTAAGAGCATCCTTGTCTTGAGCTCTCCTAGGCTCTACAAGATCGTCTGACCATCTACAATGAGAGGTTGAGATCTTCTCCAGGATCTCATAGGCTTCATTGTAACTCTTTGAAAGCATGGAACCACCAGCTGAAGAGTTTAGCACTTTCCTTGTGCTGGGGTTGCATCCTTTAAAGAATACTTCTATTTGAATACACCATGGAATGCCATGGTGTGGACATTTAAGCAAAAGGTCCTTGAACCTTGTCCAAGCTTCGTGAAGGGACTCGTTTTCAGCTTGTTTGAATTTAATAATGTCATCACAGAAGTTGGAATTCCTATCAGGTGGGAAATATTTGACTAGGAATTTTTCAGCCAGATCTGTCCAATTGACAACTTATCCGGAAGGTAATGAGTTTAACCACGTTTTGGCTTTATCTCTTAATGAGTAGGGGACGAGGTAAAGCCTCAAAGCTTCTTGGGAAACTCCAGGGATAAGGAATGTATCACTAACTCCTAGGAAGTTTCTTAGATGGTTGTGGGGGTCCTCATTTTCCACTCCAAAGAATTGTCCCACAGTGGACAACATTTGGAACATTACTGGCTTTAACTCGAATGAGTTGGCAGTAATTTCAGGGCGTATTATGCTTGGGTTTAGCTCCCCAAGCATGCGTACTAAGTAGGAGAGGATGACACTATCCTTGTCATTCGCTATTTCGATGGGGTTGCGAATGGTAGGTGCTAGATTTGGGTTTGGTCTATCCATTTCTTCTTGATAGAATTGCGAAGACTCTGCGGAGTCAGCAATACTTTGGGTTACAAGGGGTTGTTTGAAGAGGCGTTTCTTAGCTTTGTTTCTGGCCCTAAGTAATCTTTCAGGCTCAGGATTGAACTCTAGATCGCTACTTGAATGCTCATTCATAAACTAACCCAATGGTACCTGCAAAAGAAATGAAAATAGATCAGCTCCAATTGATATTAAGATGTGTGATTCCAACTTAACAAACTTCGTTTTTACTAAACAAAATCCCCGGCAGCGGCGCCTAAAACTTGTTGCGTGCTCAATGTTTAAAATAAAGATGCAAGGATAGAGCACTCAGAACATGCAAGCATACATGATCTTGTAGCAAGTAATAAGTATTTTTTCATTCGATTTCCCACAGAGATTTATTCTTAGTTACTAGCGAAGTGAGTTGTTAAGTGAGAATGGGTGGATTAAATGGGGTAGATTTGGTTTTTAAAGTGCCTAAATGTGTGAGTTATGAAAGCATAAAAGTGCAAGTAAATAATTAAACTCGAATGTAGAGAGAAGAGAACAACAAACTAAGAAAGAAATGACTAAGGCAACATTTGAACTAAGAGAATTGCGGAAACAACAATTTTCTAGCAATGTTACTAACAGCGAATTAAGTGTAAAGTGTGGAAACAAGGGCTGCTAACGACTCCTCTATAGGCTTTTTCATACGATTCTCAAGCAGTAGATCAACTCATCATGCATCAAACTAACTCATTCTCATGTATCTTTCGATTTCATGCATTAGATCCTTTAGTTTACTCATGTCCAAGTAAGGCCTTAAGCATCTATTTATAAAAGCAAGTTATTGATTCGTACTAGGAAAACGCCTATTCCTAGGTCGTTTTCTGGCTACCATGAAAGGCTAGCATGAATGTATGACTCTGAACTCTTACTCCTTCCAGAGGTTAGGAGTTCTTTGGACAAAATGGATGGCCAATCGAAATTGCCCGTGGGATGAAGCTTACATACATTCAATGCATTTGGAGCTAACCTACACGCTTGATTCACGTATTTCTACCTATAGTCTTGTCATTAGCATGCCCTTATGTAATTTAGTTACTCATGGATGAAGATGGAATGGGAAGAATAGACGAAAACGACATGCTTAACAGAATATAAAGGGTAAAATAGAAGAAGAAAACAGTAAGCAGAAGAGAGGGAGAGCTTGCGAAATGATGAAATAATGCTTCGATTAACTAAAGTTTGAACTAAACAAATGACAACCTTGAACACTCAAGCTAAACAGAAAGAGACGAAATGAAGTAGAGTAGCAAATAGAAGGGAAATAACAACACCAGCAATGAAAAACAGAAAGAGAAAGCAATAAAGCGAGTAGATCCGTGCGTAGAGTCCCTCGTCGCGAACGCCTCGGCTGAAGGGAGAAGGGGAGCCTTGCTTGGATGAATCTAATCAGAAGAGAAGACAAATCTTCTCTTCTTCCTATCAGATTGTCGACTCCAACAGCTGATCCCTTCAAACCAACAGACGGAAGAGAGAAAAAGAGTAGAAAAGACTGCGTTGAACTGGAGAGTCTACGCCTTTCGAGTGTGTTTCAACCTTCCATCTTGACCTCCTTTTATAGTGTTCTGTAGGTACGATGGGGTCAAGGAGGACCATCCATTCTGAACGTCGTTCTTCTACGTGGCAGGAGGAGAAAGAATGGGCCCCTGAAAGATCGGAACAAAACAGAAATTGGTTAGACAACTTACGGATTTCACTTAAAACATTGTTGAAACCGCAACGTTTCCGCAATGCTTCAGCAATGTGCAATTTTCACTCATTAGCTTTGTTTTTGGTTCTTTTCCTTTCCTTTTACCCATAAGTCCTAATTTAGCTTCATTCAAATAATTCTCATATATAAGCACAAGTTTAAGCTAAATTCTACCAAAAACGCCTAAGGATGTACAACTTCCTATAGCAAATAAGTCCTAAAATAGTCACTTTTGGAGACGTAACAGGACACCATGAGCTCTTCGTCGCAATTCTCCTACAAACGAGACATATTAACTAATTAAATATGGCTTTTAGCTAGAACTAGGGAGTGATAATTAGCTCCAAAATGGAGTTATCAAACACCCCCAACTTAAATCTTGCTAGTCCTCGAGCAAGGCAAATAAAGAATTCGACTCTAAGGAGATGCTTACATGCTACTAATTCAAACCTCGATGCATTTTACAAATCCAAACAAAACATAATAACGAAAGCAATCAACGCATGCATTTCATTACGAACATATCAAAAATTAACTATCGCTCCCTAAAGTGTGTTTGTGCTAGCCAACCTATCCTAAACCTACGCAAGCCTGGAAAAACCACATACAACATATCATCCCGTTTTCCCCTACTTCTAGCGTTTAAGAACAGTCTAAGCTTGACTACACAAGAGAGAGTAATAAATAAAGAGACCTAAACATTTTCTCATTCTTTTTCTTTTCTTGAGTACTTTGTACTCTTTGTTAAGGTTCTTTGAACCCAACTTTATTTCCTTTTTCCTTCCAATCTCGAGTTGCCTAACATGTCAAGCTTTGGCCAAAGCTTCACATTTTTAAGGACTAACGCTCACTTCTTTTAGGTAATAAGAAGGAGGAGCGCCTCGAGAGACTTTTTCTAGCTAACATGTTTTTCTATTTTTTATTTTATTTTAGGCTTAGCGTAAACTAACTCAATTAATTGACCACTAACTCTCATGCACAAGCTACCTAAAGGTGCCTTTCGGGGTGACAACAAGAATTAACGCAACATGCAATTAACTAAGCTTTCGGAGATTAAGATGAGGTTGCTAAGTGCTCGATAGATGCAAGGGAGCAACAGGAAAAATTTTAAATTTTTTGACATGAACCTAATAAATGCAAAACAACATCATGCAAAAACTAGATTATGCAAATGCTCAGATTTCCAAAACAATACTTCCTAGATCATCATAATTAGAAAACATGTAAACAGAGTCCCAAGCACTTCAAATTCAAAATAAGCACTGCTCAACAAACTACACATGCATATCCACAACATCCACCCCCAACTTCAGAAGATAACATTGTCCTCAATGCTACTTAATCAGATACACAAAAGGTAAAGGGAAAGAAAAACAACACTTCCCTGATTCTTTGTGAAGTCGGCGAGGGGAAGGACGCGACACTTTCCATATCGGAGCCCAAAATTTCCTCAACTCTCCTCATTACCTAAAAAAAACAGCAAGCTACATTAAGCTAAATTACTTAAACTAAGAACAAAAAACAGCAATAAACTAAAAATAGAAAAGACAGTTCAACACTCGGGTGCCTCCGAGAAGCGCAGAATTTTTCAATTCGTTTGCTCGGCTGAATTCTCCCCTAAGACTCATCCATAGTCCGATAGCGTGGGGGACGTTCCAAACATGTCCTTGTCCACGCCGGTCCTGCAAAAAACATCCAAAACTTTCTTCTATCTTCGTGCCTCTAGCACGTGAATATCATCATGGTTAGTACAAAAATCAGCACCCACATCCAACAATTCTAAATCAGATTTTTTAACAGAGACATAAGAGCCATCCCTCAAGCTCGAGGTCAAACTCTTATTCTCGACATCCAGACATGCAACACTCTCTACTGATTTCTCTTTAAACAAGGAAAACTCATGCGTTGTGTCGTCAAGCTCTAATGAAATTATGCCCTTAAACACATCGATTTTGACCCTCGCGGTCTTTAAAAAAGGGCGTCCTAATAACATAGAGGACGATACATTCAAAGAATTCCTATTCATATCCAAAACTAGAAAATCAGCAGGAAACATCATTTCACCAACTTTAACCAGAACATCTTCAACCTTCCCTCTAGGTAATATGCTAGACCCATTAGCTAACTGAACAACAACATCAGACTCATGCAATTCATTTAAATTCAATTCCATAAATAAAGCATAAGACATGACATTTACAGAAGCACCAAGATCAAGTATTGCATTTTTAATCACTTTACTACCTATCATACAAGAGATAGTAATGTTGGGATTTATGCCCTAAAGCCTCGTAATTAATTAATAATTATTTGATAATTATTTTATTATTATTATTTGTAATTTATAATATTCATTATATATATAAAATCCAAGGTTATTAGTGTAATCTTGAACTGTATGTAGTTGACATACGAGAGGATCATGTTCAAGTAATAACCTAAAGGGTCTATAGTATATGGATAAGGTTGGGTGTCTTATCCTGGTAACACTATTGATACTGCCCACTTTGTAATTGTTACAAATGATTTGATCCAAATCATTCATGTAGAGACATGTGAGTGGGGGTATCCTATACAATGAGTTTGTATAAGACTGGACCACGAAATATATAATCTCTCTTTATAAATCCGTTATTTGAGAAGATTAATATTTCACAGGATGATCATATGTGACTCGATCTTAATCCTGAGTGAGTTATGAACTCCTGCCTGTGAGGGCTCGTCCTTTGATTTGTATGGGTGAGAATGGCCTTTATAGCCGATTCAATAAGCCTACCATTTTGGGGACTTGACCAAATAGGGAGTTGGGAACATAAGTTTCACAAGATGGAATTCACTTCTTCCCATATATGGAAAGTAGATGAGTAGTTCCCTTAAGTGCTGATTTCGGGACTTGAACAATGGGGCCCCACCCTCTCACTGGCCCGATAGGGACTTGGTTTATGGTTGGATCATAAACAGGTTGTTCATTAGAGAATTAGTGGTACTTAAGGTGTAAGATGTAATTACAGGGGTAAAATGGACTTTTTTGACCCAGCTGTAATTACGAACAACTCGTGAAGGATCGACTTGCATGTAATGGTTATATCCATGGACACAACTTGTCCTACAGTGCATAAGAGTGCAACTCTATGCCTATAGTGGAGTGACCTAGAGTTAATGAATGAAAGTTAATTAATTAAAGAGTTTAATTAATTAATTTTGTATCATTGAAGCTTATAAATCTGTAGGTTCATAAGGTCCCCTTGCTAGCTCATTGTAACACTAAAAGGATCAATTTAGTTTAAAGAAAAATTTGAAATATTCAAATTAATATTTAATATATTTGATATATTAAATGTAGAAGAGTAAAATATATTTATTGTATTTGATACATTAAATATTAGAGGAAATAGTTTATGTATATGATACATTAATATTAAAAACTATATACATATGTTATTTGAATGAGATTCAAATTGGTTTAAAGCATATTATAAAAGATTAATTTTATAATATTTGAATAAGATCCAAATAAATATAAAATACATATTTTAATATATTAGATATTAAAATGTATTTTATAAAATAAAATTAATTTCTAAAAGCCTTATTATAAATAAGACATTTAGGTTTAGCCAAAAGGTTGGCCAAACATACTACTCATCCTCTGCAGAGAGAATTGTTCTCTCATTCTTTCAAAGAGCTCCCACAAGCCTTGATCCCGTGTTCGAGTCATCGCGAGGAAGACTTCGTGGAAAAAGGAACACAAGAAGGTTATTGTTCTTCAAAGGTAATACATATGCTTAACCTTGTATTTTTAGTTTAATTTTAAATAAACTTAAAGTAACGATTCCAAACGCTTCCCCTGCGTGGGGAATGAAGAGTTCATTCCCTTCAAGTAAAAGTACCTGGATCATTGCACTTGGTAGGTAACGTACCTGGGAGGATCGCACAAACATTCTCCTTTTTTTCTCCAGTCCCTCTTAACTTCCGCTTCTTTGTGCACCAGTTCTTGAGAAATTTAGAATACTTGGGGATTTGACTCACCGCCTCAAGAAGTGGTATGTTCACAATCACTTTTTGGAAGGTTCTCAGGACCTCCTCATCATTGTTCACCAGAGTAGGCTTCGCAAGCCTACTGGGGAAGGGTGCTTTGGGAACACACTCTTGCACAGTCTTCTCTTTTTTCTCTTCAGTCTCATCATCAAGAACATCTGGGGAGGACTCATTCAGGCTCTCCTTCGCTTCCTTCACGGCTCTGGAGGGAACTGATTTCCCACTCCTTAGCTGGATTGAGCTCACGTTCTCACATGAGTTCACAGTGGTTTGGGAAGGAAGCTTCCCAGAGCTCTTGCTCTCAATCTTGCTTATCGACACCGCCATTTGGGTCCGCTGCTTGTTCAGATTCTGCAGCTCTGCTTTATGCGAGTTTAGCTCATCTCGAGCTTCTTTTTGGAATTGGCTTGTCGATGTAATGATGGTCCGTACCATCTCTTCCAATGAACTGGAGGAACTCGAGGCCTGAGCTTGGGTAGAATTGTTAGGCCTATCATACGACTGACCTTGAAAGCGTTGTTGTCCGTCTCTATTCCCGTAGCTCATGTTAGGATGGTCACGCCAACCGAGGTTGTACGTACTCGAGTAAGGATCATACTTCCTGGGGTTGGACGCATATCCCCCGATCGCGTTGACCTCCTCCTCTCGGTTACCTCCTACAAACTTCTTCAGCAAATTTCCAATCTCGGCCACCTGGGCCTTCATTTCAGACATCTCATGATTCTGGGTCACATTGTGCATTTGACCCGCTCCACGAATACCGAATTGCTGCGAGTTTGCTGCCATGTTTGCAATTTGACCCGCTCCACGAATACCTTCATTTTGTGGCAATGCAGGTGAGGATCCTCTGAAACATCTTAAAGAATTTCATCTGGTATGTTCGGGGATAATGCGCCAAGGAGTGACTAAGGACCAACTGAACTTCAGGGTCTTTCCTTTCACTTTGAAGGATAAGGCAAGAGAATGGTTGTATTGTCTTCCATCGGGGTCTGTCACGAGATGAAGCAGATTGAAAGGGCTATTTTTAGAAAAATATTTTCCTCCCTCAAAAGCTACTGCGATCAAGAAAAAAATTTATGGTATTCAGCAGGATAAGGGTGAGAATCTTCATGAGTACTGAGAGAAATTCAGCAGATTGTGCGAAAGTTTCCCCAATCATCGGATACCCGAGGATACTCTTATTCAGTACTTCTACGAAGGTTTACTCCCTTATGACCAACAAATGATAGATGCAGCCAGTGGAAGCTCCCTAATGGACAAAACTCTCGTGGAAGCAAGGCAACTAATTGATGGAGCGTATAACGCTGCGGAAGCAATTTTGATCGATGATACTCTAATTTCATCAATTTAACAACACAGAAACATGCTCGAAACTTTGAAAAATAAGAAATTAGAACACATACCTTTGTAGTTCGTATTTCTTCTAATTTCGCCACTTGAATCTCCTCACGAACTCTTCAAGAACCACCTCCAGTAGTCCTGCTATCCTTGGGCCGGTATGAGCGAAGTGGTTTTTGAAAGAAAAAGAAAGTGAATTGAAAAAAAAAAAAATTCTCAAATTCTCAAGCAAAACCAAAGCTCCCAGTAGTCTTTTTCAAAAGAGGTATATACGAAGAAGGAGAAGAAGAAGAATGTAAAAATGAAAAAAAAAATCTTTTACATTCTCTCTCAAATCAACTTACAGTTCATCAAATGAAAAAAAAAAGTTTCATTTCATATACATTTTGTTTAAAACTTAACAACTAAGTTTTGATGAAGATTAGTCATAGGTAATGTGTCAAACATGCACATTACCTAATATATATTAATATTATTATTATTTAAAATTAATTCAAAGTTAATTTTAAATAATATATATATATATATATATGGGAAATTGTAACCGATGTTAATTTAGAGTAAAATAATTAAAAATATAGCACTTTTATAAAAAAATTGCGGATATGACATTTTTTTATCACTGATAGTATGGTATATCGTTGATAGAAGTTTATCGCTGATAGTAGTCTTTTTTATAGAATTTTGTCAGTGATAATAGTCTATCACTGATAGAAGTCTATCAGTAATAGTCATAAAGTCTATCAATGACAGTCACTGTTTTTTTTTTTTTGCCATATTTGCAAAAGGTTTTAAACTTTGCTAAATTTGCAATTATTTTGAGCTTGATTGCTATTTGTGCAACCAATCCTATATATATATATATATATATATATTTATTAATTAAACTTTTTAATTAATATAAATATAATATATATTTTAATTAATTAAACATTTTAATTAATTCAATATCAAATATTAATTAAATAATATGACTAATCCCGGTTTTCCGAAAACTGACTTTTTACACATGAATCCCTATTCAAGTTTTAGACCCTTCCCATATTTAAATCATATTTAAATATGTCCATCATTCTTCCAAAACCGAATTTGAATAAATTCAAATTCATTTTCTCTTATATTGTTGCACGGCTTTATCCGAGCTAGCCAGGAGAACCTAAAGGACCTACAGATCATGAGCTCCAACGATACGAGATTACCTGGTTAAACTCTTTTAACCGACCTAATCAACATTCGTTAACCCTTGGAGACTCCACTAAAGTCCAATGGTTGCACTCTCCTCACAGTAGTTATATTGTGTTCTCTTGATATAACCATCATTAGTGAGTCAATCCTTCACAGGTCGTTCGTAATCACAGCGGGTCATTTATACCGGTTAACCCCTGCATTACATCTTGTTCCTTAAGTACCACTGACACCTCTAATGAACAATTGATTTATGGTCCAACCAACAAATCAGATCCCTCTCGGGCCAGGAGAAGGTGGGCCCATTGTTCAGGACCCGAAGTCAGCTATTAAGGGAACAACCTTTCTACTATCCCTAAAAGCAGGTAGGAGCGAATTCCGTCTTGCAAGACTATGTCCCCAGCTATCTATTCGGTCTTATCCCCAAGATGGTAGACTTATTGAGTCGGCGATCTGGCCACTCTCACCCGTACAAGTCAAAGGATAAGCTTGAATAAGCAAGAGTTCATACCGAGCTCAAGATTAAGATCAAGTTACTTAGGTCATCATATGAAAAAGTCGGTCCTTACAGTAAACGGTGTTATATAAAGAAAGAGCGACTTGATTTCTCGGTTCAGTCTTATGCAAACTCATTGCATAGGATGTGTTAACTCTCCAAATGAGAGTTATTTAGGTCTATACTTGCTTTATATTCATGAAGTCTTTTGAGCATTCTAGCTATTATTGAACATAATATGTGTTTAGTAGTGACATTTGTGAAATGGTGTTAAGTTAATACTTATTGTGAAAATCTGTGCATAAGTGTGTAAGTAGTGAAAAATGTCTAATTAATGCCTTTCAGGAGTGTTGCTGAAGTTTTGCGAGGAGCACAATGGGATAAGAAGAGGGACAACTCAAAACAGAACTTTGCGATTGCAACGCAATCGCAATACTTTCTGCTGCTGCGTGTTTTTAACCGCCGACCCTTCCTGTATCTGCCACGTCTGAGGTTGTTCCTCTAAATTTGATGAAGATCCGCGATTAGGGTACGAAGTATGCCTTTGAGGACTGTATATATAGAACAGCTGAGGAGATGAAAGGAATCAATCCTTTACGGTGAAGAGATTCGGAAAAGGCCAAAACCACAGAAAAAGAGATACTTTTCTCGATTGTTGGATCGAAGAAAAAAAAAGGCTCCCTTGGCGTCAGAAATTCAAGAGGAAGAAGAGAAGATCCCTCTTCTCTTCTGATTGAGTTTCCTTTCCAAGACAAGTCATTCTTCTCCTTCAACCGAGGCGAAACGTGGACAAGAGGACCTTCACCTACTCTACTGCTTTATTGTAGTTACTGTTTTTTAGATTGATTTGTGTTTTGCTATTCGAACTATTGCTGTATTCACTTATCATGAGTAATCAATTAGTTTTGTTGAGTTCTTCTAAATCATGAGTGGCTAGTATTATAAAGGTTTGTTAGGACGAATCCATAGGAAAAAAAGATGTGATTTCAGCATGTAAATAAGCATGCATGCATTGAATGAGTGTGAACTTCATCCCATGGACATTTTCGATCGGCCATCCATTTTGTTCTAAAGAGTTCCTAACCTCCGGAAGGAGTAAGATCTCAGAGTCACTCATGCATGTTAGCCTTTCACGGTAAATAGAGAGTGGTCTAGGAATAGGCACTCTCCTAACACGTTTGATAGCATGAACATATAAATATGTTTTTAACCTTACTTGGATATGAGTAATTTAAGAATCTAAAACATATAATCGGAAGATGTATGAGACCTAGCTAAAACGATGCATGTAATGTTAATTTGCTGCTGAATGATCATGGTTTATGCCTATGGAGGACTCTTAGCTAACCTTGCTGTCTTTATCTTAGATTTTATTTCTTTTTTGTTAATCTGCTGCTAGTTTATTGCTAAAGTATTGCGAGACCCGCAATACTATTTTCTATTCTGTGAGTTAGTTAGCCTATTTTCTTGGACTGTAGTTTCCTTAGTTTATTTGCATTGCTGTAACTTTGCATTTTCTTTGCGTCCTTTACAATTTTGTGTCTCGAATCAAAATCCATTTCATTCCTGGTTACCTTATCTAATTTAACACGCATCAAATCGTCATTTCACTCAACCTAGTCTCTGTGGGAAACGATATAAAATATATTTATCACTTGCTGCAGACCGTGTATACTTGCATGGTTATTTGCTTAAATTAATCAATATATAACCCCATTGAGCAAAGCAACAAGTTTTTGGCGCCGCTGCCGGGGACTCGGTTGAGTCAAAACGATTTGTGTTACTTTAGAAAGAGCTTAAATGATTGGAGCTAACCTTTTGCGTCCATTTTGCAGGCACTAACAACGCTGGTTTATGAATGAGTTTCCAAACTACAATCTCGAGTTTGATCCCGAGCCTGAAAGAACTTTAAGGAATAGAAATAAAATTAGAAGGGAAGCTGCACGCCGTTTGAATCAGCAAACTCAAGATCAGCCTGAAATTCAGCACCTTGTTGACAAAGCAGAATCAGTACAAACTGAATCGCAACAAGCTGAAATGGAAAGACCAGAAGAAGAACCAAATCGAGCACTTAACGCTCGCAATCCCATTGAAATTGCGAATGACAAGGACAGTGCTATATTATCCTACCTTGTACCTATGCCTGATGAGCTCAATCCGAGCATAATACGCCGAGAAATCACAGCTCACTCATTCGAACTGAAACCTGTAATGTTTCAGATGCTGTCAACAGTAGGCCAATTCTTCGGTGTTGAGAATGAAGACCCCTACAATCACTTAAGGAACTTCCTGGGAGTGAGTGATGTTAAGTCTCTGAAAGTGACTTATTTAGGACCCATTTAGCTTAAGAAGATGTACACATTTAGGTGTTTTTGTTAGCATTTAGCTTAAACCTATGCTTTAATATGAGAATTAGAAGAAGGTAGCTAATATAGGACTTGTGTACAATAGGTAGAAAAAGGGTTGAAAACCGAAGAAAAGAATGAAAAAATAACCATTGCAAATGAATTGCGGAATAATTGCGGTGACCGCAATTATTCAAGTTAAAACCGTAAGTTGGCTGATCTTTTTCTGTTTAGATCCGACTTTTCAGGGATTCGTTCTTTCTCCTCCATCCATTCTGATATATGACGTTGAAGATTGATGGTTCTCCTTGGCCCAAACGCACCTGCAAACTACTATAAAAGGGGGTCAAAGTCGGAGGTTCAGTCATCATTCGAAACGCAGAAGTCTTCTCGCAGTCCACCATTTCCATCTGTTTTCCTTTGCCGTCTGTTGGAGTGAGAGTCTAAGCTTTTGGAACCGATAATCTGATAGGAAGGAGGGGAGATTCTTCTTCTCTCTCGATTGGATTCATCCAAGCACGGCTGACTTTTCATCACCATCATTCGAGGCGACTGCCACGGAGTTTTCTAGCAAACCTTTACTGTTTTTCTGCTCTGTTCTTCTCATTTCCATTTCTGATCACTGTTGTTCTTAGTTTAGCATTTCAATTACTGCATTTCGTTGTTGTCTGTCTTGAATTCATTTCTTTTAGAGCTTCCCTTTGTCATTCAAACACTTTAAGTAATCGAAGTATACTTCTGCATTTTACAGTTTCTATCTGTTTCTGCTACGGCTTTGGCTTGCTGTTTTAAGTACATTTATCTTCTAAGCATGTCTGTTTTATCTACCATTTCTGTTCTCTACATATCCATGAGTAACTAAAATCACTTAGGGGCATGCTAATGACAGAACTATAGGCTAAAAAACGTGAGTCAAGTAGGCAGATTAACACTCGAACATTGATTGTATGTAAGCTTCATCCCACGGGCAATTTCGATTGGCCATCCATTTTGTCCAAAGAACTCCTAACCTCTGGAAGGAGTAAGAGTTCAGAGTCATATAATCATGCTAGCCTTTCATGGTAATCAGGAAACGGCCTAGGAATAGGCGTTTCCCTAGTACAAACTGAACACTCCTGTTTTAACAAGATGCTTAAGACCTTACTTTGAAGTCGAGTAAACTTGAGTCTCTCATGCATGGAATCGGACGATACTTGAGATAGAGTGAGTTTGATGTATAGAGAGTTGATCCAAAGCTTGATAATCGTAATAAACTGCCTATAGGATAGTCATTAGTAGCCCTTAATTCACCCTTTTAATCAGTTTCGCTGCCATTTAATTGCGGATTAATTGCGGTTCTCGCAATTCTGCTAAAACGCATTCTGTGTAGCTGTTTTCTCCTTCGTTTATTGATTCCATCTCTTG
Organism: Herpetospermum pedunculosum; assembly: GCA_028017165.1. NCBI lineage: Eukaryota > Viridiplantae > Streptophyta > Magnoliopsida > Cucurbitales > Cucurbitaceae > Herpetospermum > Herpetospermum pedunculosum. The sequence goes on from CM051527.1 coordinate 37,581,023, forward strand.
TTCTTTGAGCCTGATTTTAACTTTAATTTGTTTATGGTATATTCCTTTACACATCCAGTAAAACTTAGATAATTAAAAACCAATTTTACCCCATCAAATTCATCCCATCTTTCTTAACAAATACACTTCGCGAATAGCTAAAAATGAGTCTCTGTGGAAAAAACGAATGAAATATACTTACTACTTGCTGTGAGACCATGTATGCTTGCATGTTCTAAGTGCTCTCTCTCTCTCCTTTTGCATATTTATCTTTTCACATTGAGCACGCAACAAGTTTTTGGCGCCGCTGCCGGGGACTTATTTTAAGTGAAAACGAAGTTTGTTAAGTTTGAAACATCAAAATATTTTTCATTGAATTTGATCCATTTTCATTTCTTTTTCAGGTACCATTTAGGGTAGTTTATGAATGAGACTCCAAGTAGTGATCTAGAGTTCAACCCTGAGCCCGAGAGATTACTTAGAGCTAGGAATAGAGCCAAGAAACGTCTCTTTAAACAAACCCTTTTACCTCCAATCATTGCAGAGACTACAATTCCTCCGCAATTACCTCAAGAAGAAATGGCTGGAGTAAATCAAAACCTGGTGCCTGTCACTCGCAACCCCATTGAAATAGCGAATGACAAGGATAGCGCCATCCTTTCATATTTAGTACCTATGCCTGGGGAGCTGAACCCCAGCATAATCCGTCCTGAAATCACTGCCAACTCATTTGAGTTAAAGCCAGTGATGTTCCAAATGTTGTCCACTGTGGGACAATTCTTTGGAATAGAAAATGAGGACCCCCATAACCACCTTAGGAACTTCCTAGGAGTTAGTGACACATTCCTAATCCCTGGAGTTTCCCAAGAGGCCCTGAGGCTATATCTTTTCCCTTACTCTTTGAGGGACAAAGCCAAAACATGGTTAAATTCATTGCCCTCAGGATCTGTCCGCAATTGGACAGATTTAGCAGAAAAATTCCTAGTCAAATACTTCCCACCTGATAGGAATTCAACCTTTCGTGATGATATCATAAAATTCAAACAAGCTCCAAGTGAGTCTCTTCACGAAGCTTGGACAAGATTCAAAGACCTTCTCATTAAATGTCCACACCATGGCATTCCATGGTGTATCCAAATAGAAGTCTTCTTTAAAGGATGCAACCCCAGCACCAGACAAGTTCTAAATTCATCTGCTGGAGGTTCCATGTTGTCCAAGAGTTACAACGAAGCTTATGAGATCTTGGAGAAGATCTCAACATCTCATTGTAGGTGGTCAGACGATCCAGTAGAGCCAACTAGGGCTCAAGACAAGGATGCTCTAAGCGCCATGAGCACCCAAATAAACGCCCTGACCAACCTAGTTAAGCAAATGGCTCAGGCCAATCTCCAAACCAGTGCCAATACCGCCACAGCCATGTCAATGGGCACTCAACCAAATCAAGGCGAGGCACCAATCTGTGGATTCTGTGGGGAAGGGCACCCTTATGAATACTGCCCTGGGAATCCATCCTCAGTCTGCTATGTAGGAAGCCAGCAGCAGCCTAGGAATAACCCCTACTCCAACACCTATAACCCTGGTTGGAGAAACCACCCTAACCTGTCATGGGGTGGCCAACAGAACACTAACCCAAATTCTAACCAACCTAGACCGAGTGGAACACCTGGTTTCACTCCCCAACATAACCAGTCCATGTACCAAAAACCTTACAATCAATCTGTAGGATCTTCTGTAGAAAACCTACTCAAGGAATATATAGCTAAGAATGATGCTACTCTTCAGAGCCAGCAAGCTACTCTTAGGAGCCTGGAAAACCAAGTAGGCCAATTAGCCAATGAACTTAAAAGTAGGCCCCAAGGTAGACTCCCTGCTGATACCGAGGTACCAAGGAGAGATGGCAAGGAACAAGTTCAAGCAATTGAACTCAGGAGTGGAAGACCATTGGTGAGCAACACAAAGGACACACCAAAGAGAGTAGAGAACACTGAGTCTAGTGCTCCACTGGAGTCTCTGCCAAGCCAAGGTCCACCACCAACTAGCACACCAGGAGCCAGGCTAGAACCAATTGTTGAGGACGTAGAAGAAATTCCAAGGCCTCCACCTATCTTAAGGCGTCCTGACGTGCCTGCATATGTGCCACCACCTCCTTATCCTCGAAGGCTTAAGAAGAAGCAGGAACAGGAAGTTCATTTTAATAAATTCTTAGAAATACTTAAGCAAGTGCATGTGAATATTCCTTTTGTAGAGGTTTTACAGTCTATGCCTTCATATGTAAAGTTTTTGAAGGACATTATTACTAACAAAAAAATAATTGGTGAGTTTGAAACAGTAAACCTCACCGAGGAGTGCAGTGCCATCCTCCAAAACAAGCTGCCCAAGAAGGAGAAGGATCCTGGTTCCTTCACCCTACCTGTAGAACTTGGAGGCAAGCATGTGGGCAGAGCGCTTTGTGACCTGGGCGCCAGCATAAATCTCATGCCCCTGTCCCTATTTCGCCAGTTGGGAATGGGAGAAGCACGTCCGACCACAGTCACTTTACAACTAGCAGACAGATCCATCGCATATCCGGAAGGTAAGATCGAGGATATTCTAGTTAAAGTTGACAAATTTATTTTCCTTGCAGATTTCATTGTCCTGGACTATGAGGCAGACAAGGAGGTTCCCATCCTGCTAGGTAGACCATTTCTAGCCACAGGTAGGGCACTAATAGACGTGCAAAAAGGTGAGTTAACTATGAGGGTTCATGATGAAGAGGTAAAATTTAGTGTTTACAAAGCTTTAAGGTATCCCTCTGATTCTGAGTCTTGTGCTAGCATTGATGTAGTTGACTCACTAATGGAAGAACAATTAGAGCATGTATTATTAACCAAGCATGCTAACGAATATGTAGGATTAGATGTAGATGATCTAAATGTATCTGACATAATGAATATGCCTGTAGATAGACCTCAGCATGTATGTATGAGTATAGACTTAACTGATAGAACTGTAAATCCGTTAAAGCCCTCCATTGAGCATCCACCTGTTCTAGAACTGAAACCACTACCAACTCACCTCAAATATGCATATCTAGGAGATAATGATACGCTGCCTGTAATTATTTCTTCTAAGCTAAGTGAACAGCATGAGGTTGATTTGATTTTACTGCTTAAGCAACATAGGAAGGCTATAGCATGGACTATTGCTGATATTCGAGGCATTAGCCCTTCTTATTGCATGCACAAAATTATTCTAGAGGAAGAGCACACACCTAGGGTAGATCACCAGCGTAGGTTAAACCCCTCTATGAAAGAGGTAGTAAAGAAAGAAATAATAAAGTGGTTAGATGCAGGAGTAATTTTCCCCATAGCTAGTAGCCAGTGGGTGAGCCCCATCCAATGTGTACCTAAAAAGGGGGGAATAACTGTGGTAGTCAATGAGAACAACGAACTGATTCCAACAAGGACTGTCACAGGGTGGAGAGTGTGTATGGATTACAGGAAGTTGAATAAAGAAACTAAAAAAGACCATTTCCCTCTACCATTTATTGACCAGATGTTAGACAGAATAGCTGGTAGAGCCTACTATTGTTTTTTAGATGGGTACTCTGGCTATAATCAAATCACTATAGACCCTAAGGATCAAGAGAAGACTACCTTCACTTGCCCTTTTGGAACGTTTGCCTTCCGCAGAATGCCTTTTGGCTTATGCAATGCACCGGCAACTTTCCAAAGGTGCATGATGGCAATCTTCTCTGAGTTGGATGAGTCCATAATAGAAATATTCATGGATGACTTCTCAGTCTTTGGGGACTCATTTAAAACCTGTCTAGAGAACCTAGGACAAGTCCTGACTAGGTGTGAAGAAACCCACCTAGTCCTAAATTGGGAAAAGTGCCACTTTATGGTAGATGAAGGGATTGTTTTAGGACATAGAGTGTCAAGGGCAGGTGTGGAAGTGGATAGGGCAAAAATAGAGGTCATAGAGAAGTTGGTAGAGCCCCAGAATGTCAAAGCTATTAGGAGTTTCTTAGGGCATGCTGGCTTCTATAGAAGGTTCATCAAGGACTTCTCTAAGATAGCCAAGCCTCTATGTGAGCTACTGGAGCTAGGTAGGCCATTCATCTTCTCTAAGGAATGTGTATTAGCTTGGAAAACCCTTAAGGAAGCACTGGTCACAGCACCAATCATAGTAGGACCAAATTGGGATCTCCCATTTGAGATGCTATGCGATGCTAGTGACTATGCTGTAGGAGTCATGTTAGGACAGAAGATTGACAAGCTCACACATCCTGTCTATTATGCTAGTAAGACCTTGAATGAGGCTCAATGTAACTATACAACTACAGAGAAGGAGATGCTTGCTGTAGTATTTGCTTGTGAAAAATTTAGGAACTATATTGTAGGAACTAGGACCATTGTATATACTGACCATTCTGCTTTAAAATATCTGATGAGGAAGGCTGATGCTAAGCCTAGATTGATTAGATGGGTGTTATTGCTGCAGGAATTCGATTTGGACATTCGGGACAAGAAGGGATGTGAAAACGTGGTTGCAGATCACCTGTCTCGATTGCAGCACAATTGCGAAAAAATTGCGGACCCCGCAATTTCTGATGCTTTTATAGATGAACATATCTTTGCTTTGACTCATCGTGAAAACGATGAGGAACCTTGGTTTGCTGACATTGCTAACTTCCGTGCATCACAGGTATTGCCAGTGTTCAAGGGAGGACAAGAGAAGAAGAGGTTCCTCCATGAAGCAAGGAAATTCATATGGGATGACCCCATACTTTACAGGACCTGTGCTGATGGGTTGTTGAGAAAGTGTGTTACAGCTGCTGAAGCGAAGTCTGTGCTGCAGCACTGTCACTCATCTCCTTACGGTGGGCATTTTGGTGGTCAAAGAACAGCTGCTAAAGTATTTCAGAGTGGCTACTACTGGCCAACAATCTTCAAGGACGCCCACAACTATGCCCACAACTGTGACGAATGCCAAAGGACAGGTAACCTCAGTCGTAAGGATGAGATGCCTCTCACCTACATCTTAGAGTTGGAGCTCTTTGATGTGTGGGGCATTGATTTCATGGGACCATTCCCTCCATCATCAGGTAACCTGTACATTTTAGTAGCAGTAGACTACGTGTCAAAGTGGGTAGAAGCTAAGGCATGTCCTAATAATGATGCTAAAACAGTCACTCACTTCTTGCATAGACACATTTTCACTAGATTTGGGACTCCTCGTGCTATCATTAGTGATGAGGGGTCACATTTCATTAATAAGGCTATGAAGAAGATATTAGCTAAATATAACATTAGACATAGGGTAGCTACTCCCTACCACCCACACTCAAATGGCCAAGCTGAGATTTCCAATAGGGAGATAAAGAACATCCTAGAAAAGGTAGTCAAACCTAATAGGAAAGACTGGTCTTTCAAGCTTGAGGATGCACTTTGGGCTTACAGAACAGCATATAAGACACCTCTAGGAATGTCTCCCTATAGGTTGGTGTATGGCAAGGCTTGCCACTTGCCACTTGAATTGGAAAACAAGGCATTTTGGGCCATGAAAGAATTAAATTTTTGTGTGAAGGATGCGGGGACATTAAGATCTTTACAGCTACATGAACTTGACGAGCTTAGGCACATGGCCTATGAGAATGCCAAAATGTACAAAGAAAAGACAAAAATATGGCATGACAGTAGACTCAGGATCAAAGACTTTAAGAAGGGCCAACTTGTATTGTTATTTAACTCACGATTAAAGCTATTCCCAGGCAAATTAAAGTCTAGATGGTCAGGTCCATTTATTATTACTAATGTCTTTGTTCATGGTGCCATAGAGATCAAAAATTTGCAGCAAGGCCAGCCATTTATGGTCAATGGTGCTAGGTTGAAGCACTACTACGAGGAGGGGGATGTGAAGACTCTCTCGGCCTTCCTCCTACGTGAAGCATGAAGTTAGAAACGAGAGAGAACGAGTGGTTACTGAGCTCGTTCAGTCAAGGCCAATGCCTTAGTTTATTTTTACTGTTTTTTCGCTTATCGTTTGTACGTTTTGTGATGTGTTTTTAATTACGTGTTTAATGTTTGTTTTGTTTACTTTTGCAAGGAATCGAAAGAGGGGATCAAGGGGAGTAAATCCCACTTTAAAAATCAAGAAACGGTTGAGCCAAATGAAAGATACGGGCGATCAAAGTTTGGAATTTTTATGAAATATTATCCCTACAATTGCGCAAAAATTGCTGGATCCGCAAAAAGAGCCGTTGGGATTTTTTCCGTTTTGTTCATAGCCGTTAGAACGCGCTCGTTGATACGATTCTCTCATTCTTTGATCTCCAAGATTTCTGCGATTCTCTCCATCTGTGATTCTTCTCTCAAGATCTTCAAGACTCGACGATGGTTTCCACTAGGGCTGAAAGATCCGCAGCCAAGAAGAAGGCCGATGACGCAGCTGAAGCGGCTGCGAGGGAAGCGCTTCTCACCCTTGCTGATGAGGGTGCTGTACGCACTGGCCGTCTTGCCAAGCTTCCTATTCGTAGGAAGAAGTGGAGGGTGGTCACTGAGATCCCTGCTGGCCCATCTGAGCCAGTGGGCACGCCAAAGAAGCGTCGGTGGACTGTCAAGACTGCTGCCGAACCAAGCACCGCCAAGACTCCCTCTGTGGAGAGTCAAGAAACTGATCGTGCAGCCCACGAGTCAGCCAAAGAAGGTTCGTCGCCGTCTGTGTCACCTGCGCGCAGTCCCCTCTCGTCTGAACCAGTGCCAAGCGCAGAATCGTCACCACCTGCACAGAGCACCGAGTTGTCTCCAGCACCTCAGAGTTCTGATCCGACACCTGCAGCAGCGCAGAGCCCTGAGCTGCAGTCTTCGCCACTGAGTTCTGCGCCGATACCATCAGCAGCGCACAATTCTCCACGGCCTGATCCTGAATTCCCTTATGGGGATTATCAGGAGTCCACGCAAGGCAGTGGAGATGCTGGGGAAGAAGAAGTCTTCTCTCCTATGAGGGAAGACAGCCCTGCCAAGCCTGCACAGCAGGATGATTCTATGGAGGAGACGTTGGGGGCATGTTTCCCACAACTCCAGGCAAGGCTCAAAAAGAAGAAGAAGGCCACGACTGGAAAGGCCAAAAAGTTGAAGAAAAAGAAGGCCAAGAAGGTGCCATCGACGGACAAAGAGAGTACTGAGCCTTCGCTCAAACGCCTCAAGGTGGAGGCTGCTGAATCATCCAAACCAGCCGATAAGGGGAAGGCTAAACTCTACCCTGAAGATGAACCTCCGTCAGTGAGGTATGTCTCATCTGATGATGAATCCAGGGGTGTTGAGCTGAGGAAAAGGGACCTGTTGCACGAGAAGGGGTTCCTTGATCGACTTGCTGACCTGCCGCAGTTCTTGCGCGCAGGGGTGATCAACCATGGCTGGGAGGAATTCTGCAGACCTCCCAATCCAGCCTACTCGAGCATGGTGTACGATTTCTACGCCAATGTGCTCAGCCCTGAGGATGGCCTATCTGTGGTCAGAGGAGTGGAAGTTGATTTCTCAGCCAAGGCCATCAATGAAGCCTTTGGTCTCAGGGGCCAAGCGCACACAGATTATGCACGGATAGTAGATGAGCCGACCGAGGCTGTGCTAGAAGAGGCCCTTCGCACAATTGGCCAGCCTGAAGCCTCCTGGACGGTGTCACGCAATGGGCGGCACACACTCATGAGTGCCAACCTCACGGCTAAGGCAGCTGTGTGGTTTTCATTCGTCAGAAGAAGACTCTCCCCAGTGACTCATGAGACTACAATTAACCAGAGCCGTTCGCTGCTGGTTTATGCTATAATGAGAGGTCTCACGATCAACGTGGGAGAAGTCATCGCTGCTGCCATAGCTGAGTGTGCTAAAAAGGGTAAGGGGCCATTATTTTTCCCCAACACTATAACAAAATTGTGTTTGCTTGCAGGGGTTCCCACCGAGCGCTTGGAGCAGCAGCTGCCTTACACAGGCCATTTGGAGTTGCCGGCACACCTAAGGCTGAGAAGAAAGGGCAACATGGAATTTGAGTTGGATAGGCTGGCTGCTGAACAGTCCCTATCCATGGCCTGCTTGATGGACATGCAGAGGAGAATGGCTCAATGGGCCAACTATGCGCAGGCGAGGGACAGAGAAGTTGCAGACCAGTTGGGGTGCATCTTCCCAGACTTCCCCACCAACCTCCTAACTCCATGGGTGCCCCCACGACCAAGGCAACCAGATGAGGATGATGAGAATTGAGTGCTGGTTTGAAGAGCACTAGAGGGAGTATTACTGATCCCTTACGAAACAAAAGACAATTTTCCTGCTTTTTGATAGAATCATGTATAGTATGCTGTTTTGTATTCAATTTTTGATCTGTTTTTAATGTTTAGTTTTATGCTTTTTCTTTTGCTTAGTCTAGTTTGATGTTAGCTGAATAGGTAGGATAGTTTAGTTTTATTTTTAGGATGCATGAGTAACGGGAAAAAGCATGCGAGGGGCCTGAGTTAATGTTAAATCTGCCCAGATTGAATTGCGAAATAATTGCGGTTCCCGCAATTTTTGTGACTGATTGCATGTTTTGGACTGTCTGTTTAGTTAGGCTGTGATCTGTTAAATTCTATCTTTTGTTGCTAGCATGACTACCTTATATAGCTGATCTTGAAGCATGCTGGATGAGTGTCATAGGACACCCTTTGATAGTTTAAATTTGCCTCTGAATAGTGCTCAGCATGCATAAACCATAAGTCCTTAAACCTGTCTGTTATGTTCAAATTTTCTGCTGCTGGGATAGTTGCTTCTAGAATGTTTTGCCTATGCCTAGGATGTTTAGATTCTCTTTGTTTTACTTTAGACTAGATGCTTCTAGGACAAGTTTGGGGGTGTGCCACCTCACACACTCATTGGGGACAATGAGTAGTTGAAGTTTGGGGGAGGCCACCCTAGGCCTAGGAACATTCCTCTCTCCCTTAGAAACATAAGCATTCTTCTTCTCCTTTTAAAAAAAAAAAAAAAAAAAAAATGATGAACAAAATGAAAAAAAGAATAAAGGGGGGGAGTTTCTCTTAGGTTGCTGAGTAATCAGTGCCAAGTGTGTAACCCACAAGTGGCGTTGCGTCAAAAGGCAACCAAAGGAGAAGCTCCACCTAAGAAAAAAAAAAGAGGAAAATATAGGGAAGAAGAATGTACACCTAGGAGTTATAACTTTGTGGCTTAGATGTCCTATTTAAAAAGAACTCTGATCCTCAAAGTAGCTAAGCACAAAAGTTGTAACTTGTAGGGTTGTTTTAGGGAGATGAGTGTATATCCAATGTAGTGATGCCAGGGCTTAGGTTGTTCTCTAAAAGTACTACTGTCACTGTTAATACTAAGACTGGCATGACTCTAAGGAATCCTAGACACATTAAAAATAAGCTAGAAGCATGTACTGAGTCTAGAGTAAAGCTTGGTAGAATTTGAAACCTTAGGGATAATAGCATGATATCATAAAAGTAGTTAGATCAGTAGTAGGGGGTTAACAAAAGCAGTGGGTATAGTAGGCAGGTGAAGTCAGAAGAAGCTAGACAAGAGGTTAGTTCTAAACTTAGAAGTGTGTCACAGGACAGCACTGCTAGAGACAAGAATATAAGGGAGTTAGTGAGTAGTTAAAGAAGAAGAAACAGCAGCCTAAGTAAGTCCTTAGTATGCTTGAGGACAAGCAAAGCCTTAAGTTTGGGGGTGTGTTAAGTCTCTGAAAGTGACTTATTTAGGACCCATTTAGCTTAAGAAGATGTACACATTTAGGTGTTTTTGTTAGCATTTAGCTTAAACCTATGCTTTAATATGAGAATTAGAAGAAGGTAGCTAATATAGGACTTGTGTACAATAGGTAGAAAAAGGGTTGAAAACCGAAGAAAAGAATGAAAAAATAACCATTGCAAATGAATTGCGGAATAATTGCGGTGACCGCAATTATTCAAGTTAAAACCGTAAGTTGGCTGATCTTTTTCTGTTTAGATCCGACTTTTCAGGGATTCGTTCTTTCTCCTCCATCCATTCTGATATATGACGTTGAAGATTGATGGTTCTCCTTGGCCCAAACGCACCTGCAAACTACTATAAAAGGGGGTCAAAGTCGGAGGTTCAGTCATCATTCGAAACGCAGAAGTCTTCTCGCAGTCCACCATTTCCATCTGTTTTCCTTTGCCGTCTGTTGGAGTGAGAGTCTAAGCTTTTGGAACCGATAATCTGATAGGAAGGAGGGGAGATTCTTCTTCTCTCTCGATTGGATTCATCCAAGCACGGCTGACTTTTCATCACCATCATTCGAGGCGACTGCCACGGAGTTTTCTAGCAAACCTTTACTGTTTTTCTGCTCTGTTCTTCTCATTTCCATTTCTGATCACTGTTGTTCTTAGTTTAGCATTTCAATTACTGCATTTCGTTGTTGTCTGTCTTGAATTCATTTCTTTTAGAGCTTCCCTTTGTCATTCAAACACTTTAAGTAATCGAAGTATACTTCTGCATTTTACAGTTTCTATCTGTTTCTGCTACGGCTTTGGCTTGCTGTTTTAAGTACATTTATCTTCTAAGCATGTCTGTTTTATCTACCATTTCTGTTCTCTACATATCCATGAGTAACTAAAATCACTTAGGGGCATGCTAATGACAGAACTATAGGCTAAAAAACGTGAGTCAAGTAGGCAGATTAACACTCGAACATTGATTGTATGTAAGCTTCATCCCACGGGCAATTTCGATTGGCCATCCATTTTGTCCAAAGAACTCCTAACCTCTAGAAGGAGTAAGAGTTCAGAGTCATATAATCATGCTAGCCTTTCATGGTAATCAGGAAACGGCCTAGGAATAGGCGTTTCCCTAGTACAAACTGAACACTCCTGTTTTAACAAGATGCTTAAGACCTTACTTTGAAGTCGAGTAAACTTGAGTCTCTCATGCATGGAATCGGACGATACTTGAGATAGAGTGAGTTTGATGTATAGAGAGTTGATCCAAAGCTTGATAATCGTAATAAACTGCCTATAGGATAGTCATTAGTAGCCCTTAATTCACCCTTTTAATCAGTTTCGCTGCCATTTAATTGCGGATTAATTGCGGTTCTCGCAATTCTGCTAAAACGCATTCTGTGTAGCTGTTTTCTCCTTCGTTTATTGATTCCATCTCTTGTTCTTTGAGCCTGATTTTAACTTTAATTTGTTTATGGTATATTCCTTTACACATCCAGTAAAACTTAGATAATTAAAAACCAATTTTACCCCATCAAATTCATCCCATCTTTCTTAACAAATACACTTCGCGAATAGCTAAAAATGAGTCTCTGTGGAAAAAACGAATGAAATATACTTACTACTTGCTGTGAGACCATGTATGCTTGCATGTTCTAAGTGCTCTCTCTCTCTCCTTTTGCATATTTATCTTTTCACATTGAGCACGCAACAAGTGACACCTTTGTCATTCCAGGAGTGTCTCAAGAGGCTTTGCGTCTGTACCTATTCCCGTACTCATTAAGAGACAAAGCCAAGATTTGGTTAAATTCTTTTCCATCCGGATCAATTGTCAACTGGACAGACTTAGCTGAGAAGTTTCTGGTGAAATACTTTCCTCCAGATAGGAACTCCAATTTTCGTGACGACATCATCAAGTTTAAACAAGCTGAGAATGAATCTCTGCATGAAGCCTAGACCAGATTCAAGGATCTTCTACTCAAGTGTCCACACCATGGCATCCCATGGTGCATCCAGATTGAAGTGTTCTTCAAAGGATGTAATCCCAGCACGAGGCAAGTCCTGAATTCCTCAGCTGGAGGATGTATGCTGTCAAAGAGCTATAATGAAGCTTATGAAATTTTGGAGAAAATTTCAACTTCACACTGTCGGTGGTCAGATGATCCTGTGGAGCCAAATAGAAGGAAGGCTTATGACATGGATGCACTTAGTGCAATGAGCAACCAGATAAATGCTCTGACAAACCTGATGAAGCAAATAGCTCAGACCAACATCCAACAGAATGCCAATACAGTGGCATGTGCTTCAACAAGCACAACAGTAACTAATCAGTTAGATGCACTCGTTTGTGGATTCTGTGGAGAAGGGCATGTATATGACTACTGCCCTGCAAATCCAACCTCTGTGTGCTATGTTGGGAACCAGCAGCAACCAAGGAATAATTCCTATTCAAATACGTATAATCCTGGATGGAAAAATCATCCTAATTTCTCTTGGAATGGACAACAAGGCACTGGCCAGATGCAAAACCAAACCAGACCAAGTGGACCACCTGGGTTCACTCAACATCAGCAGAATCATCAACCTCCATACCAAAAACAGCATGTCGGTAACCAACCTATGGGAACATCAGTGGAAAGCTTGCTGAAGGAATATATAGCAAAGAATGATGCAACCTTGCAGAGTCAGCAAGCAACTTTGAGAAGTTTGGAGAATCAAATTGGGCAATTGGCAAATGAGCTAAAGAATGGTGGTAGAAGGATTTTTGAATTTCCAACTAATTTCAAGCTGTCGAGGCTTGCCAAAATACAATTTATAAGTACCGAAACTACTAAGCTTTGCAGCTAGTGGTAACGGGTCGATCCGCAAGGAACCTAAATCAACCTCTCTTAACTAATTTCTATTTCCCTTTTAAACTAAAACTCAAAATAAAATAAAGGGGGAGTTAATTAAAACTAAACTAAGCTAACAGAAAAATAAATGCGAAAAGTAAAGAGCGGAAAAATAAATGTAACACGTGCTCCTAATTCGAGTGCTCCGAATTTATCTTGATGCGCTTAGTTCATAGGAATTCTAATCATGGTTGTAATTTAATTTCATGCACGCGAAATTTTTGCTCGTTTCCATAGCAAACATCCCAATGAATTAATTGGAAAAGTGCAATTCCAATTAAACATGCTCACTAATTAATTTAAGATGATCAAGCCTAAACTAATCAAAGAACAGTAACGGGTAATATCGCGACGAACCAATTGATCGAGAACTCGACCAATTAGCGCGATTTCTATTCTTTCCCTAAGTCTATCGTGCAAACGATAATTAATTCTATTCTCCTACTGTCACTTCGGTTAGAATTAATTAGTCACGCTTAGACCCTTGTTACCTAGCGATTGAGGCAATTATACGTCCTAATCTTTAACGGTAAAACATGCGTGAGGACTCGAACGTCACTCCTAATCAGTCATACATGCTCATGGGATTCAAACAAAGGAAGAACATGCAAGAAACTCAGAATTACAAGCTGGAAATTTAAAGTTAAACCCTCCCTAATGCATCAAGACAACCCCTAACTCGAATTAGAGCACTTACCTTAGCTCCCCGTTGTGTAAATCAAGAGAAACGTTTAATGTTGAAGCTTTATTGAAGAGAAAGGGAAGAAATGTGAGTTTGGAGCTCCCACCCGAGCTTAAACAATGGTGGAAATCGAAAAATGGGATAAAACTTGCGGCTAAAAATCGGAGAAGAAGGACTTATATCCGTCGGAGCGTCGAGACGCTAGGGCAGCGTCTCGACGCTTGCCCTAAGTTGGCAGCGCGCGCGCACGGGGTAGCGTCGAGACGCTAGGGCAGCGTCGCGAGGCTGTCGGCGTTGAGCGCGCGCGCTCGATGTTGGGGGGCTCGTCAAATTCCGGAAAATGTCGGGGTGGCGTCGAGACGCTCGGCCAGCGTCTCGACGCTGAGCAGCGTTGAGCCAGCGTCTCGACGCTGCCGCTCAACGCTTGCTCTCAGGTTTGTTGGCCAAATTTTGCCTTTCCATGGCAATTTTTGCCATTTCTTCAATTCTTCAAGCCCCTTCACTCCCGATTTCACTCCCGATGCGTCCATGAAGCTCTAAAACGTCGCTTTTAGCCCCGAAACACGTCCTCGGACCCCTCGAGCTCTCTACCATGAGTTTACCTACAAAAAGACATTTTAATCAATATTGAGCATGGTTTTAGCTAATATTAGGGAGTAAATAATAGCTCTATTTTGGAGCTATCAAATAGGCCCCAAGGCAGACTGCCTACTGATACTGAAAACCCTAGAAGGGATGGTAAGGAACAAGTTCAAGCTATTGAACTGCGAAGTGGAAGGCCATTGGTGATTAGTAGCAGAGAAGTACCAAAGAGAGTAGAGAATGAAGAGTCTAGTGCTCCATTGGACCCTCTGCCTAACATTGACCAAGTGCAACCAAGAACAATAAGGGCGAGGCTTGAGCCCATCATTGAGGAACCAGAAGAAATTCCTAGGCCTCCCCCTGTTATTAGGCAACCAAATTTGCCTCCTTATGTGCCACCACCTCCATTTCCTAGACGACTTAAAAAGAAACAGGAACAGGAAGCTCATTTCCATAAATTTTTGGAAATCCTGAAGCAAGTTCATGTTAACATTCATTTTGTTGAAGTTTTGCAGTCCAGGCCAACATATGTGAAGTTTTTGAAAGACATCATAACTAATAAGAAAGTTATTGGGGAGTTTGAAACTGTTAATCTTACTGAGGAGTGTAGTGCCATACTCCAGAACAAGCTGCCAAAGAAAGAGAAGGATCCTGGTTCTTTCACTCTGCCAGTGGAATTAGGAGGCAAGCATGTGGGAAGGACTTTATGTGATCTGGGAGCCAGCATAAACCTCATGCCTTTGTCATTATTCCAACAACTTGGAATAGGCGAGGCACGTCCAACCACAGTCACCTTGCAGCTGGCAGATAGATCAATCTCATACCCAGAAGGTAAGATTGAGGATATTCTAGTCAAGGTTGACAAATTCATTTTTCTTGCAGATTTTATTATCTTCGACTACGAGGCAGACCAAGAGGTGCCAATCATCTTAGGCAGACCCTTTTTAGCCACAGGTAGGGCCCTGATTGATGTTCAAAAGGGTGAACTTACCATGCGAGTCAACGACGAAGAGGTTAAGTTTAGTGTTTTTAAAGCCTTGAGGTATCCTTCTGACCTTGAACATTGTGCTGTCATTGATATTATGAACTCTCTGATTGAAGACAAGCATGAACAAGAGTTATTAGTCAAACATGCTACTGATTATGCTCAAATTGACTTGAATGATTTAAATATTTCTGAATTTGTTGATACATCTGTAAATACCCCTCAGCATGTGTGTATGACCAATGAACTATCTGAAAGAACCACAACTCCCATGATTCCATCAATTGAACAACCACCCTTGTTAGAGTTAAAACCACTGCCAGAACACCTCAAATATGCATACTTAGGTGAAAGAGACACATTGTCTGTCATCATTTCCTCCAAATTTCATGAACAACATGAAAATGCGTTAATTTTGCTGCTTAAGCAACACAGAAAAGCAATTGGGTGGACAATCGCTGACATTAGGGGCATAAGTCCTTCTTATTGTATGCATAAGATACTATTAGAGGAAGGGCACACACCTAGAATAGAACATCAGCGTAGGTTGAACCCCTCCATGAAGGAGGTGGTTAAGAAGGAAATCATTAAATGGTTGCATGCGGGTGTAATCTTCCCAATATCTAATAGTCAGTGGGTCAGTCACATCCAATGTGTACCAAAAAAAGGAGGTATGACAGTAGTGGTTATTGAGAGCAATGAATTAATACCCACTCGAACCATCACAGGATGGAGAGTATGTATGGACTACCGAAAGCTTAACAAAGAAAAAAAAGAGACCATTTCCCTTTGCCTTTCATCGACCAAATGCTTGATAGATTAGCTGGCCAAGCCTTCTATTTGCTTTTTAGATGGCTACTCAGGTTATAATCAAATCACCATCGACCCTAAGGACCAAGAGAAGACAACATTTACATGTCCATTTGGCACGTTTGCATTTCGCAGCAACGTTCCAACGATGTATGTTGGCAATCTTCTCTGACTTAGCTGAGTCCATAGTAGAAATATTTATGGATGATTTTTCAGTGTTTGGTGATTCCTTTAACCACTGTCTAGCCAATCGAGGACAAGTCCTCACTCGGTGTGAGGAAACCAATCTAGTTTTGAATTGGGAAAAATGCCACTTCATGGTGGAAGAAGGCATAGTTTTGGGACATAGAGTGTCTAAGGCAGGAATAGAGGTTGATAGGGCCAAGATACAAGTCATTGAGAAGCTGATTGAACCTAAAAATGTAAAAGCCATAAGAAGTTTTCTAGGACACGCAGGGTTTTACAAAAGATTCATAAAAGATTTCTCAAAAATCTCCAAACCCCTCTGTGAGCTCCTAGAGCTAAATTGAACTTTTCTCTTTTCGGATGAGTGTTTTGTAGCTTGGAATAAGCTCAAGACTTCTTTAGTCAAAGCTCCAATCATAGTCGGACTAAATTGGGATATGCCTTTTGAATTGATGTGCGATGCAAGTGATTATGCAATTGGAGCCATGCTTGGCCAGAAGAGAGACAAATTGACACATCCTATATATTATGCAAGTAAAACATTGAATGAGGCTCAATGCAACTACACTACCACAGAAAAGGAGATGTTATCTGTAGTATTTGTATGTGAGAAGTTCAGAGCATATATTGTAGGCAATAAAACAATCGTTTACACTGATCATGCTGCAATAAAATCCTTAATGAGGAAGGCTGATGCCAAGCCTCGTCTGATTAGATGGGTGTTACTTTTGCAGGAGTTTGATTTGGAAATACGGGATAAAAAGGGATGTGAAAACGTGGTTGCTGACCACTTATCAAGATTGCAGAGTTGTTGCGAATCTATTGCGGAGCCCGCAATGATGGATTCTTTTATTGATGAACATATTTTTGTTTTAGTACATAGTGAGGATAATGTTGAGCCATGGTTTGCTGACATTGCAAATTTTCTTGCCTCACAGGTGTTACCGGAATTCGACAAAGGGCAGGATAAGAAGAAGTTCTTAAACGATGCTAAGAAGTACATTTGGGATGATCCAACCCTCTACAGATGCTGTGCGGATGGATTGCTAAGGAAATGTGTGTCAGCTGCTGAAGCAAAGACCATTTTGCAGCATTGTCATACAGCTCCGTATGGAGGGCACTTTGGTGGTCAGAGGACTGCTGCAAAGGTATTCCAGAGTGGCTATTTCTGGCCCACAATCTTCAAAGACGCACATGAATACGCCCACACTTGCAATGAATGCCAACGAACAGGTAACCTCAGTAGGAAGGATGTATGGGGTATTGACTTCGTGGGTCCATTCCCACCCTCTGCTGGTAATCTGTATATCTTAGTAGCTGTAGACTATGTCTCAAAATGTGTTGAGGCAATTGCATGTCCTTTGAACGATGCTAAATCTGTTATCAAATTTATGAATAGACATATTTTCACACGATTTGGCACTCCACGTGCCATCATAAGTGATGAAGGGTCGCACTTCATAAACAAATCTATGGAGAAGGTGTTAACGAAGTATAATGTTAAGCATAGGGTGGCAACACCCTATCATCCCCATTCAAATGGGCAAGCAGAAATTTCTAATAGGGAGATCAAAAGTATCCTAGAAAAAGTTGTAAAACCAAATAGAAAGGATTGGTCTTTTAAATTAGATGATGCATTATGGGCATATATAACTGCATATAAAACCCCTTTGGGAATGTCCCCCTATAGGTTAGTTAATGGAAAAGCATGTCATCTCCCTCTTGAATTAGAAAACAAAGCCTTTTGGGCTTTAAAGGAATTAAATTTTTGCATAACTGATGCGGGAACATTGCGGTCTCTGCAATTACATGAATTAGATGAATTAAGGCACATGTCATATGAAAATGCTAAAATGTATAAAGAAAAAACAAAAATCTGGCATGATAGTACACTTAGGCCAAAGGATTTTAAAAAAGAACAGCATGTGTTATTATTTAATTCGAGATTGAGGATTTTTCCTGGAAAACTCAAATCTCGGTGGTCTGGTCCCTTTGTCATTACTAACGTTTTTGTGCATGGTGCAATTGAGATTAAAAATTTGGAACACGGCCAGCCGTTTATAGTGAATGGTGCAAGATTGAAGCACTACTACGAGGAAGGAGACGTAAGGACGCTCTCGGCGTTCCTCTTGTCCGAAGTTTGAATTCAATCAAGAAGGGATGAGCATGGGCTTTATTAGAAATATCCTTGTGCTCAAATTTTGTTATAGATGCGAAAAATTTATGTTTACTTTTATTTAATGTTTTCGATTGAATTCTTAAATTTCTGAAATTAATTAATTTTCTTTATGGTGATTGAAATGAGGAAGGCAGTGATTGAAATTCTAAACGGCAATTTGGGTGGATGAATTAAGAGGAAGAGAGAAAATATAGGGAGAATCAGAAAATTCTGAGATTGGATGTTCTGCAGATTTTGCGGCAGTCGCCAAAAAGGGAAAGGAAATCTCCAACGGTCATATTTTGGAGATTTCCGTTACAATAAGTGGTATTGCGATTGCGTTGCGAGGCCGCAACGATCGGCCCTTTAATTTCGCAAAACGTTATAAATTGGGAAAGGCTGCAGCCTCATTCTCATTGCAAAATCTCAAAACCTATTCGAGCTCTCAACAGACTTTCTCCCTTCTTCCTCTCGAAAATTCCATCTCTCTATCTCCGAAAAAATCAACCATGGTGTCAACCAGAGAGTCTCTTCGTCCTGAAGTTGAAAGCTCTAAGGTTCCAACAAATCCTTCGCCAACAGCTGAAGAAAAGGCTATGGCAGGGGACGTTCTGATCTCCTTAGCCTCGGTTGAGGCAGCCAACCCTTCTGAGCCTAGAAAAGTCCCTGCCAAAAGAAAGAGAAAAGTAACAGCAGTACGGCACCCAAAGACCAAGATCAGAGAGGAAACAAGTGAGGAAAGCCCCACCACCAGCAAGCCTTCATTTGAAACTGCCATGCAAAGCCCTTCATCGACACAACAGCGGTCAGGGACTGAGGTTTCTTCTACAGAGTAGCCAAATTCTGCGTCTGCCTCAGTTGGTGATGCGCAAGAAGGAGAAGAAGTCATCAGCCCCATTAGGGACGACATTCCTGCTGAGGAAGAGAACGAGAGAAGGTCGCCTGCTACCGAAACCATAGATGAGCGGATAAATCGGGTGGCTACTGAATTGACAGACGAATTGGAGAAAGAGGAAGAGACGATTGTTACGTCTCCAAAAGTGCATATTTTAGGGACTTATTTGCTATAGAATTGTGTAAACTCTTAAGCGTTTTTGTTAGAATTTAGTCTAAACATGTGCCTATATATGAGAATTTATAGAATGAAGCTAAATCAGGACTTATGTGTAAAAGAAAGGAAACAGAATAAAAAACGAAGTTAAAGAGTTGAAATTCTGTGTTGCAGGAACATTGCGGAAACATTGCTGTTTCCGCAATGTTTAAGTTGAAATTGTTAAGTTGTTCTAACCGTCCGCCGTTTTGTTGCGATCTTTCAGCCGCCCAATTTCTCCCCTGCTGCCACGTGGTGGGACGTCGTTCAGAATGGATGGTTCTCCATGACTGAAGAGTACCTGCATAGAGCTATAAAAGGAGGTTAAGGGGGAAGGAGAACAACAAGCTTGGAAGCGTAGAACTCTCCATCTCAACGCAGTTTCTCCCTGTTTTCTCTTCCGTTTGTTGGCGTGAAGGAATCAGCTGTTGGCATCGATAATCTGAGAGGAAGAAGAGAAGATCCTTCTTCTCTTCTGATTGGATTCATCCCCAAACAAAGCTCACCTTCTCCCTTCATCCGAGGCGCTTGCGGCGAGGAGTTCACGCACACGTTTATTTGCTTTTTACTGCGTTCTGTCTTGCTTTTCGTTTCTGTTTGCTGCCTTTACTGCTGTTGGCTACATTGGATCAATTCGTTTCCATTTCTTTAGTCGTTTTTGCTTTATAGTCATTGCACATTAAGCTTTGAATTTTATTGAATAGAGGATCATTTACCCACGTTGCGAGTTACTTTATCGCTTTCTGTTTCTTTCTTTACTTTCATCCTACTGTCAATCATGCTTAATCAACCTAATCTTTCCACTTCCATCTCATCCATGAGTAACTAAACCACATAAGGGTCTGCTAATGATGAATTTGTAGGTAGAAATACGTGAATTCAGCATGTAGGACAGCTTCGCACGCATTGAATGTATGTGTACTTCATCCCACGGACAATTTCGATTGGCCATCCATTTTGTCTAAAGAACTCCTAACCTCCGGAAGGAGTAAGAGTTCAGAGTCGTCCATTCATGCTAGCCTTTCATGGTAGCCAGAAAACGACCTAGGAATAGGCGTTTTCCTAGCACAATTCATTGACTTGCTTATATAAATAGATGCTTAAGTCTTACTTGGACATGAGTGAACTAAAGGATCTAATGCATGAAATCGAGAGATACAAGAGAATGAGTTAATTTGATGCATGATAAGTTGATCTACTGCTGAAGAATCGTATGAAAAATCCTATAGAGGAGTCGTTAGTTGCCCTTGTTTCCACACTTCACCCTTAAAACGCTGTTAGTACAATTGCTAGAAAATTGCTGTCTGCGCAATTTTCTTAGTTTAATTTTTGCCTTAGCCATTTTTCTCAATTTTCTGTCTTGCGATTTTATTGCTAGATAATTGCTTTCTCCGCAACTCTTTTTCTCCTACATTCAAATTAACCTCCTTACTTGTCTTTGTTTATGCTTGCATATCTCGCACGTTCTTTATTAGTTAGACACATTAATCCCAATTCTACCCCATTTAAACCATCCTTTCTAATTTAACATCTCACTTCGCTAGTAAGTAAGAATAAATCTCCGTGGGAAATCGAATGAAAAAATACTTATTACTTGCTACAAGACCATGTATGCTTATGTTCTGAGTGCTCTCACATTGCATTTTAATTTACACATTGAGCACGCAACAAGTTTTTGGCGCCGCTGCCGGGGATTTTGTTTAGTAAACACGAAGTTTGTTAATTTAGAAAAAAAACTTAATATCTATTGGAGCTAATCTTCTTTCATTTCCTTTACAGGTACTATCAAGCTAGTTTATGAATGAGTTTCCAAACCTCAACTAGCACAGAGAGAAACTTTGCAGATGAAAAACGTATGTGTACGACAAAGTAAATGAATACGCTGCAGAACTTAATTGGAGGAAGAGTTTGCCCACAACAGTTTGAAGAATTTTATCAGCCATGTTCTTATTGTGGGGATAATCATAACTTGGAGAATTGCCCAACATTGAATTATCAAGAGAGGCAATATCAACAAAGCTATGACAACCATTATTCATACATGTGTGAACATGATCAGTGGCAACTCTCAAATAATCCTTGGGAAGAGCATGTGCAAATTGCTTATTATGAAGAGTTCCCCCAACATGAAGACTATCAACATTATGCCCCAACTCCAAATGAGAAATTATCACCCACTTTGGAGGCGCTATGGATAGAATTCATGGAAAGGAATGATGCATCCATGAGGAGAATTGATGTGCAATTAGCCCAGCTCACAAATAACTTACAAGATCTACTTGCTATAGAAAAATCACCACCACCATGCCCTCAGATGTTTGATTTTTATGATGATGACTCCTTTGTTACCTTCGAATCTGAGAAGATTGATCCAATGGAATCTCCATATGAAATGGTGGAGTTGGTTGAGAAAAATGAAATTGTGCTGGATGAGGCCAAAGAGACTAATGCGCTGCTTGAGGAACAAGAGTTTGAAATGTCTGATGATGCAGCAAGCTTCTCCACCAATGAAAGAGCTGAGCCACCACCACCACAAATGCTCCAGCTGAAGGAGTTAGAAAGAGATGTGCCAGAAAAAGAAGTCCCATCGCATCAAAGCTATGTTGTAGCAAATGTTGTAGAAACAAAATCAACGCACAGAAAGTACAAACCTTGGGATGTTATAACATGCAGTCTCTTTGAAAGAATCAACAATTTTAAGGTGTGGCAGAATGTCGGACCCCGTAAATCAAGACTTAAGTATCTTAACGAAGCAGAAGTGATGCCTCGAAACATTGAAGAATATCCATATGAGGCAGATTGACAAGGGAGATTTCTGATCCCTGAACTCTTAAATTAGGATTTTATCATGCTTTGCTTAGATTTCGTATGTTAGGAGTAGTTTATTTTTGGAATGAAATATTTATTATGTACCAACAATCATAGCCGTTTAGCATGAAGTGATGATGCACTGTGGGCATATAGAATTGCATATAAAACACCCTTAGGTATGCTTCCTTATAGGCTAGTGTATGGAAAAGCATGTCATCTTCCCTTCGAATTAGAAATCAAAGCCTTTTGGGCCTTAAAAGAACTGAATTATTGTGTGACCGATGCTGGAACATTGCGGTCTCTGCAATTACATGAGTTAGATGAGCTAAGACATATGTCCTACGAAAATGCTAAAATGTACAAGGAAAAAACTAAGATTTGGCATGATAGTAGACTTAGGATCAAGGACTTTAAAAAAGGCCAGCATGTCTTATTATTCAACTCACGGTTAAGGTTATTTCCAGGCAAACTTAAGTTCAGATGGTCAGGTCCTTTTGTGATAACTAACGTTTTTGTTCATGGTGCTATTGAGATTCGCAACCTCAGCCACGGGCAGCCGTTTATGGTCAATGGTGCACGATTGAAGCATTACTACGAGGAAGGTGATGTGAAGACACTCTCGGCCTTCCTCTTATCTGAAGTTTGAGAATCGAATCGAGAGGGGATGAGTGACCACTGTGCTCATCCATCAGAAGGCTATGCCTTCGTTTTTTTTTCTTTCGTATTTTCGGTTGTTGTTGTGTGTTTATTTTTTTGATTTTAATTACAGATTTTTGTTTTAATTAGGTGGATTTTAATATGCGATATTTAAGAGGAGATCAAGGAGATGAATCAAGGGGAGAAGATCCACGAAGAAGATCGAGCTAAATCAAAGATTCAGTTGCTAAATCTTGCAACTCGAATCAAGAAAAATCCTAACGGCTAGGTGAATTTATTGCGGAGAAGTTGTTGAGTCCGCAACAGAATAGAGCCGTTGGAATACACTCGAGTACAAATAGCCGTCAGTGGATCCCTGCCCTCTACGTTTTCTCAATCCGTTAGACCTCAAAAATTCAGTCTTCTTCTTCCTCTGCATCTCCTACATTCAGATTCTCAAAGAACGACAATGGTGTCCACGCGAGCAGATCGATCCACGCCCAAGAAGAAGTCGCCTGACGCAGAAGAAGCTGCGAGAGAGGCACTGCTTTCCTTAGCAGACGCCGATGCTGCGTAGCCCTCACGGCCTCCGAAGCTACCAGTGCGAAAAAAGAAGTGGAAGGTGGTGACTGAGATCCCTGCTGGTCCTTCTGACCCAGTCGGTACACCTAAGAAACGGAAGTGGAAGGTTGCGGTGGAGGACTCACCGATCAAAGAAAAGAATCCCAGCGAGGAGAGTCGTGGGAGTGGTCGTCCATCATATGAGACGGCCAGACAGAGCCCTGAGCCTTCTCCACAGACGCCGGAGCCTGAAGCTCCACCTGAAGAGCACCAAGACTCGGTGCCAAGTGAAGAGCCGGCGGAGGACGAGGAGGTATTCTCCCCCTTAAGGGAAGTCAGTCTTGACAACCCTATGGAGGGGGGAAGCAAGGATTCGATGGACGAAACGTTGGGGGACTGTCTCTAGCAAATGACCTCCAAGGCACGCCTCAAGAAAAGGGCCCCTGTGATCGTGAAAGGCAAGCAGCCGAAGGCCTCCAAGCGAGCCAAGAAGAAGAAGGTGGGGAGTGAGCCTTCTTTAAAGAAACTGAAAGTTGAGGCTGCTGAGTCGGCCAAGGCAAAAGAGAAGGGGAAAAAGAAGATGTACCCCGAGGACGAACCTTCAGCTGTGAGGTATGTCTCACAAGAAGCAGAGGCCAAGGGCCTCGAATTAAGGAAGAAGGAACTCCTCCACGAGCGAGGATTCCTTGATGCGTTGGCGGACCTGCCGCAATTCTTGCGCGCAGGAATCATCACCCATGGCTGAGAGGAGCTGTGCAGACCCCCAATTCCAGCCTACCTTGACATGGTGTATGACTTCTACGCCAACCTCACGCACCCTGAAGCATGTCTGTCCACGGTGAGAGGTGTAGAGGTCGACTTCTCCGCCAATGCCATCAATGAGGCCTATGCCCTTAAGGGGTATCCTCATTCTGATTACGCCAAGATGGTTGATCTGCCTTCTGAGGCAGTCTTAGAAGAGGCCTTGCACACGATAGGCAAACCAGAAGCACCTTGGGCGATTTCAAGGAACGGGAAGCACACCCTGATGAGTGCAACCCTGAGGGACAAGGCGGCCGTCTGGTTCTCTTTTGTGCGCAGACGTATCTCCCCTGTGACCCACGAGACGACTATCAACCAGGGGCGATCATTGCTGTTGTATGCCATCATGCGGGGACTCACCATTGACGTTGGTGAAGTCATTGCTGCCTCCATTGCTGACTGTTCAAAGAAAGGTAAGGGTCAGCTATTTTTCCCAAATACCATAACTAAATTGTGCCTTCGTGCAGGAGTGCCAATGGAGAAAAATGAGAAGCAGTTGGCTTACACAGGCCATCTGGAGCTGCCCACCCTTTTGAGGATGCGTAGGAGGGGCAACATGGAATTTGAGATGGACAGCTTGGCTGCTGCACAATCACTATCCATGGCCTGCCTGATGGACCTGCAGCACAAGATGGCTTAGTGGGCGGAGTATGCATAGGCAAGGGACAAGGATGTGGCTGACCAGCTGGGGTGCATATTCCCTGCCTTCCCTACTGGCCTGTTGAAGCCATGGGCGCCTCCTAGAGAAAGGATAGATGAGGATGAAGATGTTTGAATGGCAATCTGAACGACATTCGAGGGAGTTTTCTGATCCCTCTTGAAAATAAAAAAAAAAAAATCTGCTTTTCTGTGACTTGTGACTTCTGTTATTAATCAACTGCATGATCTGTTTTTATTGTTCTTTTGTTTGTTTAGAGTAGTTTAGATAGTTTGATGGTTTCTGAGTAGTTAGCTGGGCTAATGTAGCCATTTGGTATAGTTTTGGATGACTGGAAATAGCATGCTAGGAGCCTTGATCACTGCTAAAAATGCTCTGTAGGTATTGCGAATTCTTTGTGGAGTCCGCAATTTTTTTTGTTAGTTTTCGCATGCTATTGGATGACTGTTGGATGGGTTGTTTCTGTTTAAAATTCGATATCTTGCTGCTTTATGGACTTCACTATGTTATCTATCTGCTGAGCATGCTGGATGAATGTAGTAGTACACCTTTGTCAGTTTAAAGTAGCTTCCTTTCTTGCTCAGCATGTACCTCTATAAGCCCTTAACATATTGTTGTTACAAATGTTCTGCTTCTGTACTATCTGCTTTAGGAAGGTCATTCTATGCCTAGGAGTTTTAAATTTTACTTGTTTTGCCTTAGACTAGATGCTTCTAGGACAAGTTTGGGGGTGTGCCACCTCAGACTCTCATTGGGGACAATGAGAAGTTTAAGTTTGGGGGAGGCAGCCTTAGGCCTAGGAACATTCCTCTCTCCCTCTTAAACATAAGCATTCTTCTTCTTTGAAAAAAAAAATGAACTGAAAAAAAAATGAAAAACAAAAGAATAAAGAGTAGTGTCTCTCTTGAGGTTGCTGAGTAATCAGGGCCATTTGTGTAACCCACAAGCGGCACTGCATCAAAATGCAAACCAAAAGAGGGACTCTACTAAAGTAAAGGGAAAAAGGAAAAACCAAGGAAGAAGAATGTGTGCCTATGAGTTATAGCTTATGTGCTTAGGTGTCCTGCATGAATGAACTCTGATCCTCAATTAGCTAAGCACATGGTTGTAGCTTGTAGGTTTGTTAAGGGAGATGAATGTATATCCAATGTAGTGATGCCAGGGTTTAGGTTGTTCTATGAAATGTACTACTGTTACTTGTGTGTACTAAGACTGGCATGACTCTAAGGAATCCTAGGTTGCTTAAAAGAAAAACGTTAGAAGCATGTACTGAGTCTGGGGTAAAGAAAGGGAGAATTTGAAAACTTAGGGATAGGTGCACAATGAACCTAAGGACATAAGGCAGATAGATCAGTTGTAGGAAGTTTATAAAGACAGTAGGTTTTGCAAGGCAAGAGAAATCAGAATAAGCAGAATGAGAAGTTAGTTTTAAACTTAGAAGAGTGTTACAGGACAGCTATGCGATGGATAGTAAGCTTAGGGAAGTCATCAAGTAGTCAGATAGAGTGATAGCAGCCCAAGTAAGCCCTTATATTGCTCGAGGACGAGCAATAACTTAAGTTTGGGGGTGTGTTACGTCTCCAAAAGTGCATATTTTAGGGACTTATTTGCTATAGAATTGTGTAAACTCTTAAGCGTTTTTGTTAGAATTTAGTCTAAACATGTGCCTATATATGAGAATTTATAGAATGAAGCTAAATCAGGACTTATGTGTAAAAGAAAGGAAAAAGAATAAAAAACGAAGTTAAAGAGTTGAAATTCTGTGTTGCAGGAACATTGCGGAAACATTGTTGTCTCCGCAATGTTTAAGTTGAAATTGTTAAGTTGTTCTAACCGTCCGCCGTTTTGTTGCGATCTTTCAGCCGCCCAATTTCTCCCCTGCTGCCACGTGGTGGGACGTCGTTCAGAATGGATGGTTCTCCTTGACTGAAGAGTACCTGCATAGAGCTATAAAAGGAGGTCAAGGGGGAAGGAGAACAACAAGTTTGGAAGCGTAGAACTCTCCATCTCAACGCAGTTTCTCCCTGTTTTCTCTTCCGTTTGTTGGCGTGAAGGAATCAGCTGTTGGCATCGATAATCTGAGAGGAAGAAGAGAAGATCCTTCTTCTCTTCTGATTGGATTCATCCCCAAACAAAGCTCACCTTCTCCCTTCATCCGATGCGCTTGCGGCGAGGAGTTCACGCACACGTTTATTTGCTTTTTACTGCGTTCTGTCTTGCTTTTCGTTTCTGTTTGCTGCCTTTACTACTGTTGGCTACATTGGATCAATTCGTTTCCATTTCTTTAGTCGTTTTTGATTTATAGTCATTGCACATTAAGCTTTGAATTTTATTGAATATAGGATCATTTACCCACGTTGCGAGTTACTTTATCGCTTTCTGTTTCTTTCTTTACTTTCATCCTACTGTCAATCATGCTTAATCAACCTAATCTTTCCACTTCCATCTCATCCATGAGTAACTAAACCACATAAGGGTCTGCTAATGATGAATCTATAGGTAGAAATACGTGAATTCAGCATGTAGGATAGCTTCGCACGCATTGAATGTATGTGTACTTCATCCCACGGACAATTTCGATTGGCCATCCATTTTGTCTAAAGAACTCCTAACCTCCGGAAGAAGTAAGAGTTCAGAGTCGTCCATTCATGCTAGCCTTTCATGGTAGCCAGAAAACGACCTAGGAATAGGCGTTTTCCTAGCACAATTCATTGACTTGCTTATATAAATAGATGCTTAAGTCTTACTTGGACATGAGTGAACTAAAGGATCTAATGCATGAAATCGAGAGATACATGAGAATGAGTTAATTTGATGCATGATAAGTTGATCTACTGCTGAAGAATCGTATGAAAAAGCCTATAGAGGAGTCGTTAGTTGCCCTTGTTTCCACACTTCACCCTTAAAACGTTGTTAGTACAATTGCTAGAAAATTGCTGTCTGCGCAATTTTCTTAGTTTAATTTTTGCCTTAGCCATTTTTCTCAATTTTCTGTCTTGCGATTTTATTGCTAGATAATTGCTTTCTCCGCAACTCTTTTTCTCCTACATTCAAGTTAACCTCCTTACTTGTCTTTGTTTATGCTTGCATATCTCGCATGTTCTTTATTAGTTAGGCACATTAATCTCAATTCTACCCCATTTAAACCATCCTTTCTAATTTAACATCTCACTTCGCTAGTAACTAAGAATAAATCTCTGTGGGAAATCGAATGAAAAAATACTTATTACTTGCTACAAGACCATGTATGCTTGCATGTTCTGAGTGCTCTCACATTGCATTTTAATTTACACATTGAGCACGCAACAACGGTGCCCAAGGAGAGGACCCCCGTGATAGTAAAGGCGAAAAGGCCGAAGGCCTCAACAAAGGCTAAGAAGAAGAGCGAGTCCCAGCACCCTGCAAAGAAGATGAAAACAGAAGCTGTTGAGGCAACTAAAGCTAAGGCAAAGGCGAAGGGTAAAAAGAAAATGTTTCAAGAGGACGAACCTCCAGCTGAGAGATACGTGTCTGAAGTAGCAAAAGCAAGGGGCTTGACCCTGATGGAGAGGAAACTCCTCCACGAGAGGGGGTTTTTGGATACTCTTACTGACCTGCCGCAATTCCTACGCATAGGCATTGTAAACCATGGCTGGGAAGAGCTGTGTAGACCACTAATCCAAGCCTATTCCGAGATGGTCTACGACTTCTATGCCAACCTGATTCATCCAGAAGGCTGCTACTCCACGGTGAGGGGTGTTGAGATAGATTTCTCAGCTGAAGCAATCAATGAAATTTATGCCCTCAAGGAGCATAAGAATTCAGACTATGCAAAGATAGTGGCCAATGTTGGGTTTTATGTCCTAAAACTCGTAGTTTGTAAACTGTTTGAATGTATATATATTATATTTCAATAAAGTTGTTATTGAATTTTAGTGAATTGTGTTTGTATTAACCTATACCAATAACTAACACCCATGGCAGTAGTGTGAGTACTTGAACTTCATGTGTGACATGAATGTGAATCAAGTTCAAGTAGACAGCCAAAATGGTCTATAGTATAGGGATAAGGCTGGGTACCTTATCCTGGGGACACTATTGGACGCGGCTCACTTTGTATAGTACAAAACGATGTGATTCGAATCGTTTCATGTAGAGACATGTGAGTGAGGGCGTCCTGTGCAATGAGTTTGCACAAGACCGAACCAAGAGTTAAAATCGCTCTTTCTTTATAACACCGTTTACTGTAAAGACCGATTTTTTCATTTGATGACTTAGGTAACTCGATCTCAATCCTGAGCTTACTATGAACTCCTGTTTATTCAACCTTATCCTTTGATTTGTACGGGTGAGAGTGGCCAGTTTGCCGACTCAATATGCCTACCATCTTGGGGATAAGATTGAATAAGTGGCTGGGGACATAGTTGTAGCAAGATTGGAGTTCACTCCTACCCGCTTTCAGGGTTAGTAGAAAGGTTGTTCCCTTTAGTGCTGACTCCAGGTCTTGAACATTGGGCCCATCCTCTCCTGATCAGGGAGGAATCTGATTTGATGGTTGGACCACAAATCAATTGTTCATTAGAGGTGTCAGTGGTACTTAAGGAACAAGATATAATACAAGGGTTAAACCGTATAAATGACCCGTTGTGATTATGAACAACCTGTGAAGGATCGACTTACTGATGATAGTTATATCAACAGGACACAATATATCTACAGTGAGGAGAGTGCAGCCCTTGGACTTTAGTGGAGTCTCCGGGGGTTAACGAATGTTGGTTAGTTCGGTTGAAAGAGTTTTGACCGGATAATCTCGTATCGTTGGAGCTCATGATCTGTAGGTCCTTACGGTTCTCCTGGCTAGCTTGGATAAAGCCGTGAAACAATATAAAAGAAAAGAAAAGAATTTGAATCGTTCAAATTCGGGTTTGTGGAAGAAGGATAGGCATATTTAAATATGATTTAAATATGGACATATTTAAATATGATTTAAATATGAGATTGGTCTGAAAACATGAATAGGATTCATGTGCAAAAAGTCGGTTTTCGGAAAACCGAGTATAATTGTATTATTTAATTAATATTTGATATTGATTAAATAATATTAATTAAAAAATATATATATATTTTTTATTAATTAAAAAGTTTAATTAATAAAATAATTATTATTATTTTTAATAATAATAATTTATAAATATATATATATATATATATTTACATGTGTCTTACATGCAAGCATGTAAGACACATGTAAGAAGCAGCATATATATATTTTGACAGATCAAATATAAAAAAAAAAAAAAAAAAAATTGAATTGTGAATTTGGATTCACTCTCTCTCTATCACTATCTCTTCTTCTCCTTCAGCTTCTGTTCTGGGAAGAAAAATTGTTTTTCTTTCAGTGAAGCTTCTTCCCTCTTTTCTTAAATTAAAGGAGTCCCACCACTCTGTTTCTCGGCCTGAGGATAGCGGGACTACCGTGGGTGGTCCACGAACGTTTCGTGAGAAGGCTCGGTGAGCTCGTGAGGAGATTCTGGCGGTGAATTTGGAGAAATACGAACGACAAGGGTATGTGTTCTAATTTCTCTTTTTCATCGCTTTTGCATGTTTCCGTTTTGTTTAAATTGATGAAATTAGAGTGTCTATGATCCAAATCGCTTCCGCTGCGTGCCTTGGGCGCTCCATCAATTGGTATCAGAGCGTTTTTGGCCACTCAATTTCAATCAATTTAAGTTATGGTGGGTTTTATTTAGAAATTGTTTCTGAATGGATTCTAAAGTGAATATCGATTTTGGCATAGTTTCTTTTGAATTTCATTATTTGTAATTGCCCGAGTTTGTATGGGCTTTAATGCATGCTAAAGAGTCTGTATTTTTAGAGTCATTAGAGTCCATATAGGGTTCTTTGTGAAAGAAGTTTGAATTTGAAACTCGCCGAAATGTTCGGTGTAAGTTCAAACTCATTCTGGGCTTTACGAGGAGAAATTTGAAGAAAATTTGGCCGAAGCGTTCGGAGGAAGCAAGTTGGTCAAAGGCGGTGCGAAGAGTTCGAAGTCCGCTCAAGACGTGGCTTGTTGATCAAGCTTGTAATAAATTAGTTATTGTTTGCTAAATGCCAAAATCGATCCACTTTAGTATGTTTAATTAATTATGCATTGCGAATGTATGTTTTAATTAAATTCCATGTTTGTATGTGCATAACGTATGCCATATAGATTTAAAATCCCACCATAGGAAGCATGCTTCATGCATTGAAAATATGTTATAAGTGTTATAATATATCGTATGCCTATTTGGCAATTCATGAATTTTGATATAAAAGTTATATTAATTCATGAATTAGTTGTTGTTAGTTTAATAGAATAATTGATATAAGTGTTATATTAATTATGAAATTAAATCAACAACATAGGTTGCCCTAATTTTATGCACATGGTATATTATAAGTGTTATAATGTATAGGATGCATGTTTATTCATGAGTATTAATATAAGAGTTATATTAATTCATGAATTAGATGTTGTTTGCTTAATAGAATAATTGATATAAGTGTTATATTAATTATGAAATTAAACATCCAACATTAGATGCATTTTGTTTGTTATAAGTGTTATAATGTATAGGATGCATGTTTATTCATGAGTATTAATATAAGAGTTATATTAATTCATGAATTAGATGTTGTTTGCTTAATAGAATAATTTATATAAGTGTTATATTAATTATGAAATTAAACATCCAACATTAGATGCATTTTGTTTGTTATAAGTGTTATAATGTATAGGATGCATGCTTAATTCATGAGAATTGATATAAGTGTTATATTAATTTATGAATTAGGAGTTGTATATTTAAAAACATAATTGATATAATTGTTATATTAATTATGAAATTAAATATTCAACTTGTCGTGCTTTAGTGATGCATGTTTGAGAAGCATGTAGAAGTTTGTTGTAGTAAGTCTTAGTTTTGCAAAGCGTTGTAAAATTGGCATAGACTTTTAAAATCTATAACAAAGACAAAGGCATGCTCACTTAGGGTTGAATGTATCGTTCCGTTTCATTAGATGAATAGGTCGATATCTTGTAAATGCTAAGGTTACAAGAAACTCCCCCGGGGACATCCTGTTCGAGGTTGGAGGTATTTAAGTTGACGGTTTACGGAACACCTCCTACCTGGGGACCATCCGGTTCTTGAGTAAAGTTAACCCGGCTTTATGAGCATGCGTGAGTGGTGTGAGGTAATAAAGTGTTTATCACCTAGACATCATATGTAAAAGTTTGTTTTACCTAGACTTAGGCCTTATTGTCTTAGCCGGATAATGCCTGAGTAATTTACCCATTCCGTCTTAAAATACTTAGTAGAGGTGTTGAGAAGGTATATATGATATGTCCCTCTCCTCCTACGTTCTCTGTCAAGTTCACACCGTGAGAATTATGCTCGGCTTCGTGATGTCAATAGGGCATCCCCATTCGGATGGTATTTGCATAATTCAAGAGCAAGGTGAATGGAGAAAGTATTTATAGTAAGTGGGAGAAGGAAGTATGTCAATACATCCTGCGGTCTCCTCCATTGGATTGAACCGTGAGATTCCTATGTTCTGCCTGCTAGGTGCCCACAAGTGGTACCGATCCATTCGGAGGGCCGTTTCATAGGAATCGGAACATCTCAATCACCATTTATGGATAAAGAAACATAGAGCCATTCCCAACTTTGACATTTCCATTCGGTTGCATCGTTGGGGCCGCCCTATGAATTCTAAAAATGGAGGGTCACACTTACGAGATTTGCTAAGGAGTTAGTAAATCTTGACCAAACAGCGATAACTAAGATGCTATAGGAATATGAGATATTCTGGTATTAGCATTTAGTCAAGAATGTCTTGATTCAGTGAAGGAATGCTTGACTACCCCTCGGTAGCGACCATTCTGACCCACTGAAGTATCGTTGCAGTTTAATAATGAGTTTTGGGTACATTATTATTCTTTGCTAAATTCTTGATTGGTGTGTAAATTAGGTTAAAACCTTTTCACTAATATTTATTCATTCTCTTTTCAGCATGTCTAGCTCTTTTATTCACTTACTAGCTTCCGATAAGTTAACCGGCGATAACTACGCGACCTGGAAATCGAACTTGAATACGATTCTTGTTCTAGATGATCTCAGGTTCGTCTTATCAGAGGATTGTCCTCCCCCTCCTAGCTCGGATGCGACTCGAACTGTTCGAGAAGCATATGATAGATGGACAAGGGCTAATGATAAAGCCCGAGTCTATATCTTAGCCAGCATATCTGATGTGTTAGCTAAGAAGCACGAGGATATGGTTTCTGCTAAAGAAATCATGTCTTCATTACAGGAGATGTTTGGACTTCCGTCCTCATCGGTCTGTCATGAAGCCCTCAAATTCGTTTACAACTCTCGCATGAAGGAGGGAACCTCTGTTAGGGAGCATGTCCTTAACATGATGGTCCACTTCAATGTGGCGGAAGTAAACGGAGCTATTATAAATGAGTCAAGTCAAGTAAGCTTTATCTTGGAATCTCTTCCGAAGAGTTTCCTTCAGTTCAGAACCAATTTGGTAATGAACAAGATAAAGTATAATTTGACTTCTCTCCTCAGCGAGCTACAGACCTATCAGTCCCTACACACTTCTAAAGGAAAAGAGAAGGAGGCAAATGTTGTCACTTCTAGGAAATTCCAAAAGGGGTCATCTTCTGGGAGTAAGTCAGAACTTTCTTCTATTAAGAATAAGAGTATTCAAAAGAAGAAGAAAGATAAAAGGAAGGGAAAAGCACCTGCTACTGCTAAGAGCAAGAGTAGATCTGCAGACAAAGAAAAATGTTTCCATTGTGGTGTAGATGGGCACTGGAAACGCAATTGCCCAAAGTATCTTGCAGAGAAAAAGGCTGAGAAAGAAAGACAAGGTAAATATGATTTACTTGTTGTTGAAACATGTTTAGTAGAACATGATTGTCATACCTGGATACTTGATTCAGGAGCTACTAACCATGTTTGTTCTTCTTTTCAGGAAACTAGTTCTTGGCAGCCACTTTCTCGCGGTGAGATAACTCTCAGAGTTGGAACTGGAGAGGTTGTCTCAGCTGAAGCAGTGGGAGCTGTAAAGTTGTTGTATAGAGATAGTTTCATTTTACTAGAAAATGTACTCCTGGTTCCTACCTTCCAGAGGAATCTTGTATCTATATCTTGTTTGTTAGAACAGTTGTATAAAGTATCTTTTGTACATAATGAAGCGTTCATTAGCAAAAGAGGTGTACGTATTTGTTCTGCGAAACTTGAAAACAACTTGTATGTGTTAAGACCAACCGAAGCCAAAGCTATTTTGAACACTGAAATGTTTAAAACAGCTGAGACTCAAACTAAAAGGCAGAAACTTTCTCCAAGTACTTATCTTTGGCACTTAAGACTAGGTCACATTAATCTCAATAGGATTGGGAGATTGGTTAAGAGTGGTCTGCTAAATCGTTTAGAGGACAACTCTTTACCGCCATGTGAGTCTTGTCTTGAGGGCAAGATGACCAAACGATCTTTTTCTGAAAAAGGTCATAGGTCCAAAGAACCTCTAGAAATCGTGCATTCGGATCTCTGCGGTCCTTTGAATGTCAAAGCACGAGGAGGGTATGAATATTTCATCAGTTTCATTGATGATTATTCTAGGTACGGTTATCTTTATCTAATGCATCATAAGTCCGAAGCTCTTGAAAAGTTCAAAGAGTATAAGGCAGAGGTTGAGAACACATTAGGTAACTCGATAAAAACACTCCGATCAGATCGAGGTGGAGAGTATATGGATTTAAGATTCCAGGACTATATGATAGAACATGGAATAGTATCTCAACTCTCAGCGCCAGGAACACCACAGCAGAATGGT
Organism: Herpetospermum pedunculosum; assembly: GCA_028017165.1. Classification (NCBI taxonomy): domain Eukaryota; kingdom Viridiplantae; phylum Streptophyta; class Magnoliopsida; order Cucurbitales; family Cucurbitaceae; genus Herpetospermum; species Herpetospermum pedunculosum. The sequence continues at coordinate 37,615,420 of CM051527.1, forward strand.
GTGTCCGAGAGGAGAAATAGAACCCTGTTAGACATGGTTCGATCTATGATGAGTTATGCTCATTTGCCTAGTTCAGTTTGGGGATATGCAGTAGAGACTGCAGTATATATTTTGAACATGGTTCCCTCTAAGAGTGTTTCTGAAACACCTTATGAGTTATGGAGAGGGCGTAAAGGTAGTTTACGTCACTTCAGGATTTGGGGGTGTCCGGCACATGTGCTAGTACCCAATCCAAAGAAGTTGGAACATCGTTCAAAATTGTGCCTATTTGTAGGTTACCCCAAGGAAACGAAAGGTGGTCTATTTTACGATCCTCATGAGAACAAGGTACTAGTATCGACTAATGCCACGTTCTTAGAGGAAGACCACATGAGAGATCATCAACCGTCGAGCAAAATTGTTTTGTCCGAATTTTCCAGGAAAGCTACAGACGGATCAACAACGGTTGTTGATCAGGCTGGTCCTTCTCAAGAGTTGAGAAAGCCTCGACGCAGTGGGAGGGATGTAAGACAGCCCGACCGCTACATTGGCTTGTCTGAAACTCAAGTCGTCATACCTGATGATGGCGTTGAGGATCCATTGACCTTTAAACAGACAATGAATGATACAGACAAGGACCAGTGGCTTAAAGCCATGGATCTCGAAATGGAGTCTATGTACTTCAATTCGGTCTGGGATCTTGTAGACCAACCAGATAGTGAAAGACCTATCGGTTGCAAGTGGATCTACAAGAGAAAACGAGACCAAGCTGGTAAGGTGCAAACCTTTAAGGCTCGACTTGTGGCAAAAGGTTATTCCCAAAGAGAAGGGGTGGACTATGAAGAAACCTTTTCTCCTGTTGCCATGTTAAAGTCGATTAGAATACTCTTATCCATTGCTGCATTTTATGATTATGAAATCTGGCAAATGGATGTCAAGACTGCCTTTCTGAATGGTAATCTTGAGGAGAGTATCTATATGGCTCAACCAGAGGGATTCATACTTCAGGGTCAAGAGCAAAAGGTTTGCAAGCTTAATCGATCCATTTATGGGTTGAAGCAAGCATCTAGATCCTGGAATATAAGGTTTGATACGGCGATCAAATCTTATGGCTTTGAACAAAATATTGACGAACCTTGTGTTTACAAGAAAGTAGTCAATACTGTTGTAGCTTTCTTAGTCTTGTACGTAGACGATATACTACTCATTGGGAATGATGTAGGGTTCCTAACTGACGTTAAGAATTGGCTAGCGACCCAATTCCAAATGAAAGATTTGGGAGAGGCTCAGTTTGTTCTAGGGATTCAGATCATAAGGAATCGTAAGAACAAAGTGCTAGCGTTGTCTCAAGCATCTTATATTGACAAGGTGTTGTCAAGATATTCGATGCAGAATTCCAAGAAAGGTTCGCTGCCTTTTAGGCATGGAATTCACTTGTCTAAGGAACAGTCTCCTAAGACACCTCAAGAGGTTGAGGATATGAGACGAATTCCCTATGCATCTGCAGTTGGTAGTCTCATGTACGCTATGTTGTGTACAAGACCCGACATCTGCTATGCAGTAGGAATTGTCAGTAGGTTCCAGTCCAATCCAGGATATGATCACTGGACAGCCGTTAAACACATCCTCAAGTATCTTAGGAGAACGAGAGACTATATGCTTGTGTATGGCGCGAAGGATTTGATCCTTGCAGGATACACTGACTCTGATTTTCAGACTGATATAGATTCGAGGAAATCTACATCAGGATCAGTGTTCACTCTTAACGGAGGAGCAATAGTATGGAGGAGTATAAAGCAAGGTTGTATTGCTGACTCCACCATGGAAGCTGAGTATGTCGCAGCTTGCGAAGCAGCGAAGGAAGCTGTATGGCTTAGGAAGTTCTTGACAGATTTGGAAGTTGTTCCAAATATGAACTTGCCAATCACCCTTTATTGTGATAACAGCGGTGCAGTGGCAAATTCTAAAGAACCTAGAAGCCATAAGCGTGGAAAGCATATTGAGCGGAAATATCATCTCATCAGGGAGATAGTGCAACGAGGAGATGTGATCGTCACACAGGTAGCCTCGGAGCACAACATTGCTGATCCGTTTACTAAGTCTCTCACGGCTAAAGTGTTTGAGAGACACCTACAAAGTATAGGGCTGCGAGCTGCTCAGTAGGACAGTGGGAGAAACTTTAGATATTTGATATTCTAGTTCTCTCGACCAGCATGTACTCCACTGACGTTTTAGTCCAAGTGGGAGTTTGTTGGGTTTTATGTCCTAAAACTCGTAGTTTGTAAACTGTTTGAATGTATATATATTATATTTCAATAAAGTTGTTATTGAATTTTAGTGAATTGTGTTTGTATTAACCTATACCAATAACTAACACCCATGGCAGTAGTGTGAGTACTTGAACTTCATGTGTGACATGAATGTGAATCAAGTTCAAGTAGATAGCCAAAATGGTCTATAGTATAGGGATAAGGCTGGGTACCTTATCCTGGGGACACTATTGGACGCGGCTCACTTTGTATAGTACAAAACGATGTGATTCGAATCGTTTCATGTAGAGACATGTGAGTGAGGGCGTCCTGTGCAATGAGTTTGCACAAGACCGAACCAAGAGTTAAAATCGCTCTTTCTTTATAACACCGTTTACTATAAAGACCGATTTTTTCATTTGATGACTTAGGTAACTCGATCTCAATCCTGAGCTTACTATGAACTCCTGTTTATTCAACCTTATCCTTTGATTTGTACGGGTGAGAGTGGCCAGTTTGCCGACTCAATATGCCTACCATCTTGGGGATAAGATTGAATAAGTGGCTGGGGACATAGTTGTAGCAAGATTGGAGTTCACTCCTACCCGCTTTCACGGTTAGTAGAAAGGTTGTTCCCTTTAGTGCTGACTCCAGGTCTTGAACATTGGGCCCATCCTCTCCTGATCAGGGAGGAATCTGATTTGATGGTTGGACCACAAATCAATTGTTCATTAGAGGTGTCAGTGGTACTTAAGGAACAAGATATAATACAAGGGTTAAACCGTATAAATGACCCGTTGTGATTATGAACAACCTGTGAAGGATCGACTTACTGATGATAGTTATATCAACAGGACACAATATATCTACAGTGAGGAGAGTGCAGCCCTTGGACTTTAGTGGAGTCTCCGGGGGTTAACGAATGTTGGTTAGTTCGGTTGAAAGAGTTTTGACCGGATAATCTCGTATCGTTGGAGCTCATGATCTGTAGGTCCTTACGGTTCTCCTGGCTAGCTCGGATAAAGCCGTGAAACAATATAAAAGAAAAGAAAAGAATTTGAATCGTTCAAATTCGGGTTTGTGGAAGAAGGATAGACATATTTAAATATGATTTAAATATGGACATATTTAAATATGATTTAAATATGAGATTGGTCTGAAAACATGAATAGGATTCATGTGCAAAAAGTCGGTTTTCGGAAAACCGAGTATAATTGTATTATTTAATTAATATTTGATATTGATTAAATAATATTAATTAAAATATATATATATATTTTTTATTAATTAAAAAGTTTAATTAATAAAATAATTATTATTATTTTTAATAATAATAATTTATAAATATATATATATATATATATATATATATATTTACATGTGTCTTACATGCAAGCATGTAAGACACATGTAAGAAGCAGCATATATATATTTTGACAGATCAAATATAAAAAAAAAAAAAAAAAAAATTTTGAATTGTGAATTTGGATTCACTCTCTCTCTATCACTATCTCTTCTTCTCCTTCAGCTTCTGTTCTGTGAAGAAAAATTGTTTTTCTTTCAGTGGAGCTTCTTCCCTCTTTTCTTAAATTAAAGGAGTCCCACCACTCCGTTTCTCGGCCTGAGGATAGCGGGACTACCGTGGGTGGTCCACGAACGTTTCGTGAGAAGGCTCGGTGAGCTCGTGAGGAGATTCTGGCGGTGAATTTGGAGAAATACGAACGACAAGGGTATGTGTTCTAATTTCTCTTTTTCATCGCTTTTGCATGTTTCCGTTTTGTTTAAATTGATGAAATTAGAGTGTCTATGATCCAAATCGCTTCCTCTGCGTGCCTTGGGCGCTCCATCAGCCAACCCATCTGAGGCCGTTCTGAAGGAGGTTTTGAGTGAAATAGGCAAGCCCGAAGCAATGTGGGCAATTTCAAAACAAGGGAAGCACACCTTGATGAGTGCAGTTGTTGCGTGCTCAATGTGTAAAAGAAATAAGCAATAAGAGAGAGAGAGAGAGAGCACTCAGAACATGCAAGCATACATGATCTTGTAGCAAGTAGTAAGTATTTTTTCATTCGTTTTCCCACAGAGATTTATTATTAGCTACTCGTGAAGTGTATTGTTAAGCAAGAATGGGTGGATTTGATGGGGTAGAATTGGTTTTAAATTGCTTAATTACTAAGGGATATGTAAAGGGTAGCAACATAAACAAGTGCAAGTCAATGATAAACTCAAATGTAAAGAGAAGAGATTAAGAAACGAAGAAGAAAATAGCTAAACAGAATTTTTAACTTAGCAGAATTGCGAGAACAACAATTTTACCGCAATGTTACTAACAGCGAAAGTGTATAAAATGGAGAAACAAGGGCTACTAACGACTCCTCTATAGGTATTTTCACACGATTCTCAAGCATTGGATCAACTCACTATGCATCAAACTAACTCATTCTCATGTATCTTCCGATTTCATGCATTAGATTCTTTAGTTTACTCATGTCCAAGTAAGGTCTTAAGCATCTTGTTAAAGCAGTAAGTTATGATTTGTACTAGGAAAACGCCTATTCCTAGGTCGTTTTCTGGCTACCTTGAGAGGCTAGCATGAGTGTATGACTCTCAAATCTTACTCCTTCCAGAGGTTAGGAGTTCTTTGGACAAAATGGATGGCCAATCGAAATTGCCCGTGGGATGAAGCTTACGTACAATCAATGCATTCGAGAGCTATCCTACATGCTTGGTTCACGTGTTTTAACCTATAGTATTGTCATTAGCATGCCCCTATGTGACTTAGTTACTCATGGATGTAAAGAGAACATAAATAATAGATGAAGTAGGCATGCTTAGAAGGAGATTAAACTTAAAACAACAAGGAAAAACAGTAGATAGCAAAGGTAAAGACAAAGTGTGAAATGATGAAATGTGCTTTGATTAATCAGTTGTTTGAATGAACAAATGAAGACTTAAAGTGAGTAACATAAAGACAGAAAGCAACGAACTAGAATGGACTAACTAATGGAAAAGAAATGACAACAAACGATGCTGGAAATGAAAACTAAAGACAGAAAGCAAGTAAAGTGAGCTTGAACGCCTCGTCGCAGATGCCTCGGCTGAAGGGAGAGAAAGGTAAGCCTTGCTTGGATGAATCCAATTAGAAGAGAAGATGAATCTTCTCTCCTTCCTATCAGATTGTCGACTCCAACAGCTATGCTTTCCAACCCAACAGACGGAAGAGAAAAACAGGAGAAAGAATGGAGCTGCGAAGAGACTTCTACGCTTTCGGATGATGATCAAACCCTCTACTTTGACCCCCTTTTATAGTAATTTGCAGGTGCGTTTGGGCCAAGGAGAACCATCCATCCTCAACGTCGTACTTCAAAATGGATGGAGGAGAAAGAACGAATCCCTGAAATAACGGATCACAACAGAAAAAGGTTAGCTAACTTACGGATTTCACTTGAAACATTGCGGTTTTAGCAATGTTTCCGCAATGCACAATTTTCATTCTTTTAACTTCCTTTTTCAATCATTTTCTTTCCTTTTGTACACAAGTCCTAATTTAGCTTCCCTCTTCTAATTCTCATATATAAGCATAGGTTCAAGCTAAATCCTATCAAAAACACCTAAGAGTGTACATCTTTCTAAGGAAAACAAGTCCTAAAAAGGTCACTTTTGGAGACGTAACAGCAGTGCTGAAGGACAAGGCTGTCGTCTGGTTTTCCTTGATTCGAAGAAGGATCACCCCAGTCACACATGAGACAACAATCAATCAGGGGAGATCCTTGCTGTTATATGCAATCATGAAGGGGCTGACAATTGATGTGGGAGAGCTCATATCTGCCTCCATTCTCGAATGCTCAAAGAAAGGAAAGGGCAGACTCTTCTTCCCTAACACTATAACTAAACTTTGTCTACGTGCAGGAGTGGCTGTGACAGAGGAAGAGAAGAAGCTGCCCAACGAGCTGAAATTGAGGAGAAAGGGAAATATGCAGATCGAGCTGGACAGCCTTGCATCTGCTCAGTCTGTGTTCATGTCCTGATTGCTGGACATTCAGCAAAAACTAGCCCAATGGGCAGAGTACTCACAAGTGAGGGGCATGGAATTGGCTGAGCACCTGAGGTGCAAATTTCCTAAATTCCCTACTGCCTTGTTGAAACCCTGGATGCTTCCAAGTGTGGAGGAGTTTGAAGATGAAGAAGAGGATGATTGAATGCCAATGATTGAAGGCATTCGAGGGAGTTGTTCTTCCCTTCATTTTCCCTGCTTTTCTGTTACTTGTGACCCCCCCCCCCCCCCCAAAAAAAAAAAAAAAAAATCAAATGATGTTCTGCTTTAATTTCAGTAGTTAGCTTAGTTTAGAGTAGCTTAGATTAGTTTAAATTAGTGTAGCACAGTTAGTTTAGATAGTTCTTTTATGATGTCTTTAATTTTCCAAACGCCCCATGGGCCCACAGTAGAGTTAGAGTAGTTAGGACCTTTGATGAATGAGTATCTGCTTTGTTTAATTGCTTGCGGTTTCATTGCGCCTACCAGCATGTTCCCTATCGAGCATATTTGTGTTTAATTTAGCATGCTCCCATTAGAAAATTTCCAAGCATGCCACTATTTGAAAATGAACCTTCTGCTGTTTGTTTTATCTTTATATCTTAATAATTAGCTGAATTTCTCTATGGGCTGTTTGTTGAGTGTGCTGGATGAGTGTCAAGTACACGCTTTCAGCTTGAATTAACTTCATAGGTAGGAAAGCATGCAACCTTGTAAGCCCTTACCTTTGTTTCGAATAACCCTCTGCCTGGTGTGTTATCTAACCTAGGAGAGCCATTCCAACCTTTAGATATTTAAAATCTGCCTGCTGTTAACTTAAACTAGATGCTTCTAACTAGGTTTGGGGGTGTGCCACCCAATGCTCTCATTGAAGACAATGAGAAGTCCAAGTTTGGGTGTGAGGCAGCCTTCTAGCCAACAAAAATAAGCCCCTAGGAACACTCCTCTCTCCCTTATTATATATGCATTGTTCTTCTTTGAAAAAAAAAAAAAAAAAAAAGAGAAGCATTTTCTTTTTTCTAGGAATGATGAGTAATCAGGGCCATTTGTGTAACCCACAAGTGGCACTGCATCAAAAGGCAAACTTAGGAAAAAGAAAATATTGAAAAAGAAAAGCAAAGAAAAAAAAAAAGAGAAACAGAACAGAAAACGAAGAAGAAGAATGTATGCCAGAAGGTTGCAGCCTTGAATGCTTAGATGTTCCTATGTACTGAAATCTGATTCTAAGTTAGCTAAGCAAGGGGCTGTAACTAGAAGGCTTATCTAGGGAAATGAGTGTCTGTCCTAAATAGAGTGATGCCATGACTTAGATTGTTCTATGAATTCTGTACTCTGACACTTTTTTGGTTCTAAGCATGGTATGACTTTAAAGACTCCTAGGGGATAAAAGAATGAGAATAAAATCTAGAAGCATGTACTGAGTTTTAAGTTGAGAGTAAGTAGATTTTAAAGCTAAAGGATGACTGCACAATGAGCTTGGTGATATAGGTAGATAAACTAGAAGGTAGGGAGTTATAAAAAGCTGAAGGTTTTAAAGGCAAAGGAATTCAGAATGATAACATGAAGTTGGTTTTAGTTAAAAGTGTGTCACAGGACAGTATTGCCTTCAGCAGTAAGCCTAAGAGAAAATCAGTTTAGTTAAGTTAGAGATAAAGAAAAAAACATAGCAGCTGGACAGTGAGAAGAGACATAGAGAGAGAGGGAAGGTGAGTTTATAGTATTGCTCGAGGGCTAGCAATAGCTCAAGTTTGGGGGTGTGTTAACTCTCCAAATGAGAGTTATTTAGGTCTATACTTGCTTTATATTCATGAAGTCTTTTCAGCATTCTACCTATTATTGAACATAATATGTGTTTAGTAGTGACATTTGTGAAATGGTGTTAAGTTAATACTTATGTGGAAAATCTGTGCATAAGTGTGTAAGTAGTGAAAAATGTCTAATTAATGCCTTTCAGAAGTGTTGCTGAAGTTTTGCGAGAAGCACAATGGGATAAGAAGAGGGACAGCTGAAAACAGAACTTTGCGATCGCAACGCAATCGCAATACTTTCTGCTGCTGCGTGTTTTTAACCGCCGACCCTTCCTGTATCTGCCACGTCTGAGGTTGTTCCTCTAAATTGGATGGAGATCCGCGATTAGGGTACGGAGTATGCCTCTGAGGACTGTATATATAGAACAACTGAGGAGATGAAAGGAATCAATCCTTTACGGTGAAGAGATTCAGAAATGGCCAAAACCACAGAAAAAGAGATACTTCTCTCGATTGTTTGATCGAAGAAAAAAAAGGCTCCCTTGGCGTCAGAAATTCAAGAGGAACAAGAGAAGATCCCTCTTCTCTTCTGATTGAGTTTCCTTTCCAAGACAAGTCATTCTTCTCCTTCAACCGAGGCGAAACGTGGACAAGAGGACCTTCACCTACTCTACTGCTTTATTGTAGTTACTGTTTTTTAGATTGATTTGTGTTTTGCTATTCGAACTATTGTTGTATTCACTTATCATGAGTAATCAATTAGTTTTGTTGAGTTCTTCTAAATCATGAGTGACTAGTATTATAAAGGTTTGTTAGGACGAATCCATAGGAAAGAAAGATGTGATTTCAGCATGTAAATAAGCATGCATGCATTGAATAAGTGTGAACTTCATCCCATGGACATTTTCGATCGGCCATCCATTTTGTTCTAAACAGTTCCTAACCTACGGAAGGAGTAAGATCTCAGAGTCACTCATGCATGTTAGCCTTTCACGGTAAATAGAGAGTGGTCTAGGAATAGGCACTCTCGTAACACGTTTGATAACATGAACATATAAATAGGTTTTTAACCTTACTTGGATATGAGTAATTTAAGAATCTAAAACATATAATCGAAAGATGTATGAGACCTAGCTAAAACGATGCATGTAATGTTAATTGCTGCTGAATGATCATGGTTTATGCCTATGGAGGACTCTTAGCTAACCTTGTTGTCTTTATCTTAGATTTTTTTTTTTTTTTTGTTAATCTGCTGCTAGTTTATTGCTAAAGTATTGCGAGACCCGCAATACTATTTTATATTCTGTGAGTTAGTTAGCCTATTTTCTTGGGCTGTAGTTTCCTTAGTTTATATGCATTGCTGTAACTTTGCGTTTTCTTTGCGTCATTTACAATTTTGTGTCTCGAATCAAAATCCATTTCATTCCTGGTTACCTTATCTAATTTAACACGCATCAAATCGTCATTTCACTCAACCTAGTCTCTGTGGGAAACGATATAAAATATACTTATCACTTGTTGCAGACCGTGTATACTTGCATGGTTATTTGCTTAAATTAATCAATATATAACCCCATTGAGCAAAGCAACAGGATGCCCTCACTCACATGTCTCTACATGAAACGATTCGGATCACATCGCTTTGTATTATACAAAGTGAGCCGCAATAGTGTTACCAGGATAAGGTACCCAGCCTTATCCATATACTATAGACCGTTTTGGCTATCTACTTGAACTTGATCCACATTCATGTCATACATGAAGCTTAAGTACTCATGCTATCACCATGGGTGTTTTTTTATTGGTACAGGTTCATGCAAACACATTTTCACTTTATTCAATAACAAGTTTACTGAATAAATCTCAATAACACTTTATTGCAAAATAGAATAATTACATTCAAACAGTTTACAAACTACGAGTTTTAGGACATAAAACCCAACACTAATATCAACCATGGCTGGAAATCTTCAGCAATATAGAGGTGGAGGAAGTGAGTAAACTCACCTCTCAAGCGAAGTGAACGAGCTCAAAGTCCAGATATCTGAGGCAAGTAATGTTATTCTTCAAATAAAAGAAAACTTATCACATGTTCGATCTTCCGTTTCAGGTAAATCTTTGGAGGAAATGTTGAAATCCTTCGTAGAGTCAAACCAAACACTTCATAGGAAAACTCAAGCGCAATTTCAATCTCTAGGAGAGACAGTGCCTCAGATAACTGAAAAACTGAATAAGGTGAAAATCTGAATTCATGGAAACCACCCCAACAGACGATGGCGAGTACTTGTGAGCAAGTGTGCGCCATGACTCTGAGAAATGGAAAGGAAGTTCATGCCAACACTTCACCTGTCGAGAGTGAGAAAGAGAGGGTTAAGCCTGCGAGCCTCAATCCGCTTGAATATATGTTCACCAAGGTTGGCACCTATCTGATATGATTTGATCCAATCTGTACAAGGGTGTTTGTGCCAAAAGCCTCTTTTCCAAGCAGATTGATGGAGCCTCAACCCAAGGAAGTGAAGAGCAAAGATAAGAAACCTCCTTCCACTATTCAGAAGTATATGCCCAAAGCTCCCAACCCAAGAAGAAAGTCGAGTCCTGAAGTCATAAAGAAAAGGACCAAGATGAGAAACCTCCTTTGCCTGAGACAAAATGTGTTCCGGTAGCACAATTTCCAAGTAGGCTGCCTAAGCCAAAGCCTAAGGTGGATGAAGGTGATAAATAAGTCTTGGAGACTTTTCATAAGGTCGTGGTGAACATTCCCCTTCTGAAGGCCATAAAGCAAATCCCCAAGTACTCCAAATTCTTGAAGAATTGGTGCACCTCCAAGAGGAAGTCGAAGGACAAAGAAGAAAAAGTGTTGAGGAGAACGTCTTTGCCGCCTCCCAAGGTAATTTGCCCAAGAAATGCAAGGACCCAGATATGTTTACTTTGCCTTGCACTATAGGAGAGAAAATGATTAATCATGCCATGCTACATTTAGGAGCATCGATTAATGTGATGTCATATGCTATTTTTAAAAAGCTTAAATTGAATAACTTGCATGAAACCAGTGTTATTGTGCAATTGGCTAATAAATCCCATGTGCATCCCTTGGGAAAGGTTGATGACGTTTTAGTTAAAGTAAATGATCTGTATTTTCTTGTTGATTTTTATGTACTTGAAATGAATGATAAACCATCCCATATCTCTGCATCAATTTTATTAGGACGACCTTTTATAAAAACAACAAAAGTTAAAATCGATGTTGATAAAGGTGTCCTATCTGTTGAGTTTGATGGAGATGTGAATGAGTTAAAATCAAAGAAATCTGTTGGGAATGTTGACGTTCTTTGTTCTTTGTATGAAAATGATGTTGTCTGTCTGTAGAAGGAACGAGAGAGAAAAATTTCTGTGGATTTTTACAGGGCTGATGAGATTGGGAAGATGGATTACGCATCTTCCAAGATTGATTATGGATGAGTGGAGTCCGAGAATACAGTCGAGCAATCGACTTTAAAAATTTGCGCTTCTCGGAGGCACCCGAGTTTGAACTATTATTTCTGTTGGTCTTCGTTTATTGCTTTAAGTAGTTAAGTTTTTAAAGTTTGTTTGTTTGCTTTTCTTTGTTTGTTTTAGGAGAATAAGAGGAATGTTTGTCTGTGGTGCCTAAAATTGAAGAAGATCGCGCTCTTTCTCCGCCAACCTCACTAGATCAGAGGAGTTTTTGTGTTCCCCTCTATTATGTTCTTTAAATGCTTTATCTGATGGTTGATGCATTGGGGACAATGCACCTTTTTAAGGTTGGGGGTGGAGTTGGTAGTTGGATTTTCTGTGGTTGTCAAACATGTGTACTCTCTGAATTTGATGTGTTGTAGTCTGAATTTGAATGTCGTTCGATGAGGACAATCTAGAAAATGCTTTTAAAATCTTGGTAGTTGCATATTAAGAAAAGCATGAGATTGTATGTGTTAGTTGAGCTTATTTAAAAAAAAAATTAAAAAATTGTGTTCCTCCCTTGCATCTATCGAGCACATAGCCTTCTGTTCTGGACTATATAGGCTTAAAATTGCTTCGTGTAGCTTGAAAGCATGTTGTCACCCCAAAAGGCACCCCCTAGGAAAGGCTTGATGCATGATAAGTTGTATTAAATTAATCGAAATTATAGCAAAGCTATTGCCTAAAGTAAAAAAAAAGTGAAGCATGTCAATAAAACCTCCTGAGATGCTCCTTCTTCTTAAGTGCGCGCTAAAGAAGTGAGCATTAGTCCTTAATTTGTGAAGATTACCCGTAGTCAGATACGTTGTGTAGTGGAACTGCGGGTAAGCTGGAACGAAAGTAAGCTTGACAATAAAGGCTCTCTTGGAGAAGCAAAGTAAAAAGAGAGAGTAGAAGTTCAAATAAAAGTGAAGAGTACAAAGTACTAAAAAGAAAAAGAAAATTTAGGCATTTTAATTTGTTACTCTCTTGAATGTTGAAAAGCCATAGACTGTTCTTCATTATCAGAAGTAGGGGAAAACTGAGATGTATGGTTGCATAAAGTTTTTCCGAGTCTATAAGAGCTAGGATAAGCTTGCTAATCACACAAACACGTAGGGGAGTAGCAGTTAAATTTTTGAAATGTTCTTAATTAGTGCATGCATTCGACTGCTTTCTTTTTGTTGTAAATGCCTTGATTTCATAAGCATTGAGGTTAGAGTCGGTAGCATACAATTTCTTTATGTAGTGATAATTCAGAGTTTTCCTTGCTCGAGGACTAGCAAGATTTAGGTTGAGATTATTTTGATAGCTATAATTTAGAGTTATGTTTTACTCCCTAATTATAGTTTAATACCGTGTTTATTGATGATTAATTGCCTTAGTTGTAGGTGTTTCTCGGTTAAGAGCTCGTAGAGTCCAAATAGGGCGTTTTGGTGCTAAGCTAGGTATTTTAGAAGCTTCGGGAAGCAACCAAACCAAAAAGAGAAGCAAAAGATTCAAGTTGCATTTTGGTCCAACGTCGAGACGCTATGCAAGAGCATCGCGACGTTGTCTTAGGCAAAATTGATATTCAGACCCGAGAGCAAGTGTTACCTCTCCAAAAGTACATTATTTAGGGTCGTATTTACCTTAAAATCATGTAATCTCTTGAGTGTTTTTGTTAGAAGTTAGCTTAATGTGTGCTTAAATGTGAAAATTCGAGGAATGAGGCTAAAATAGGACTTATTTGGAAAAGGAACGAAAAAAAAATGAAAATGATGTAAAATGAGTTAAAATGTACATTGCAGGAAGATTGCGGAAACATTGCTGAAACCGCAATGAACATTGCGGCCCTCGTAAGGAAATCGCAATGCCAAGTTGTTTTCTGCTGAACTTTTCCAACCGTCAGTCGTCATTGTTGCGACTTTCTAGCCGCCTAAGCCTTCCCCTGCTGCCACGTGGATGATTATTGTTCAGAATGGATGGTTCTCCGTGGCTGAAGGCACCTGCAAAAGCTATAAAAAGAGGCAAAGGATGAAGGGAAAAAAAAGCTCAGAAGCGTGGAGTTCTCCGTTGCAAAGCGATCTGCATACGAATTTTCCTTCTCCCGTTTGTTGGAACGAAGAAATCAGCCCTTGGCGTCGATGATTCGAGAGGAAGAAGAGAAGATCCTTCTTCTCTTCTGATTGAATTCATCCCCAACAACAGCTAATCTTCTCCATCATCCGAGGCGTTGCGACGAGGAGATCTGTGCACTCTTTTACAACTTTCTTTACTGTCTTTTCCTCTACTGTTGTCACTGCAACATTGTTTTGATTCATTCCCCAATTCACGTAACGCTTACTGCTTAGATTATCGCACATTGTTCTTGAGAAATATTTTGAACCTTAGTTTTGATAAGTAATACATTAAGTCTTTTGAGTTCTTCATTTGGTTATCTCTTGTTCAATCGCTTTTATTAAGTTCTTTTAAATCATGCTTAATCATTCCATCTCCTTTAGATCTTCACAAACCATGAGTAACTAATCAAACAAAGGTCTGCTAAAGATGAATCTATAGGTTAGAAATACGAGAGTTCAGCATGTAGGATAGCTCGATTGCATTGAATGTATGTATGCTTCATCCCATGGGCAATTTCGACCGGCCATCCATTCTGTCTAAAGAACTCCTAACCTCCGGAAGGAGTAAGAGTTCAGAGTCATCCATTCATGCTAGCCTTTTATGGTAACCAGAAAATTACCTAGGAATAGGCGTTCTCCTAGCACGATAGTTAACTTGCTTATATAAATAGGTGTTTATGTCTTACTTGGATATGAGTGAACTAAAAGATCTAATGCATGTAATCGAGAGATGCATGAGACTGAGCTAAATCGATGCATGATAAGTTAATCTACTGCTGAATGATCGTAGTTAAGTGCCTATAGAGGAGTCTTAAGTCGACCTTGTTGCTTTATCTTACCCTTAAATCGTTGCTAATTTAATTGCTAGATTATTGCGATAACCGCAATAAAATAGTTTTGTTTTTGCCTTAGCCTTTTTTCTAGTCTTTTACTTTTGCGATTTTATTGCTAGAACATTGCGAGATCCGCAATTCTTTCTTCTCCACAATATAGCTTATTCTCTTTACTTGCTTTCCATTTATGATTGCATCCTTCTTACTTCTTTATTATTTTGGTACATCAACCCCAAATCTACCCAAATTAAGTTACCGTATCTAATCTAGCACCTCAACTCGTTAGTAACTAAACTCAATCTCTGTGGGAAAATGAATTAAAAAATACTTATCACTTGCTGCAGACCATGTATGCTTGCATGATCTGAGTGTTCTTCGCATTACATTTTATTTACACACTGAGCACGCAACAGCAAGCGTCGAGCGACAACGTCGTGACGCTGCTCGACGCTTCGAGAAGGCGCGCACTGAATTTTCCATCTGTAGCGTTGCGACGCTCCGACGACTATAAAATCCCTTCTTCTCCGATTTTAGGTCATTCTCTCTCCGTTTTTTCCTTCGGGATTGCCGTTTTTTCTCCATTTTCTGGTTTTTCTCTTCTTTTGGGTTGTATGAAGACAAAAAACTCTATGGATTCTTGGAGAAGCTTCTTCTCCATGGATAACTAAGAGGTATATGCTTGATTAGTTAGTTGAGGGATTGATTTACTATTGTTTTAGGTGAAATTAATGCTTTAAATGTATGTTTAGCATCTTTGTATGAACTCTTGCATCTTCTACCTCTATAAATCTCGAATAACATGTCTTTCTTATTGGGAGTGACGTCTTGATTGTTACGCATGTTAGTCGGTTAGCATTAATTCCTGATAAGTCATAATTACAAGTAGCAAGGGTCTAATCGTGGTTAAGTAACTCGATCCTAGGTGACAGGTGGGGGTATGGTTATTGTTTTCATGGTGGGCTCAAGGTTAGGATAGAAATCAAATTAGTCTTAGGATTAATTCGTCGCGATGCTACCAGTTACTGTTTTCTGATTAATTTAGGACTTATCACCTTAGATTAATTAAGAAGCATATTTAATTGGAATTGTCTGTTTCTAATTAATTCATTGGGGTGTTTGATCCAGAGTATGGCCAAACATTTCGTGTGCACGAGCATCTTGGCTAATTTCCTTGTTTATCGATGAACCAAATTACAATAGATCAATCCCAATACTTTCTAATTAAGCATTCTTGTTAAATTCATATTTCCCAATTTATTTTTCGTTAGCGCAATTTAGTGCATGTTTAGTGATTTTTCAAATAAAACCCTCTTTGTTTTATTTCATTACAAATTTAATTCAATTAAGTTAAGATTATAATTCGCTCTTTGTGGATCGACCTGATTACCACTAGCTACAAGTTAGCTTAGTGAGATCGGTATTATAAATTTTATTTTGACGGGATTCGACAACCCGAAAAGGTGACCATTCAAAAGGCCACTACCATGGACCTACAGATTTATAAGATCCAATGATACAAAATTAATTAATTAAACTCATTAATTAATTAACTTTCATTCATTAACTCTAGGCCACTCCACTATATCCCTAGAGTTGCTCTCTTATGCACAGTAGGACAAGTTGTGTCCATGGATATAACCATTGCATGCAAGTCGATCCTTCACGAGTTGTTCGTAATTACAACTGGGACAAAAGTCCGTTTTACCCCTATAATTACATCTTACACCTTAAGTACCATTGATTCTGTAATGAACAATATGTCTATGATCCAACCATAAACCAAGTCCCTCTCGGGCTAGTGAGAGGGTGGGCCCCATTGTTCAAGTCCCGAAATCAGTACTTAAGGGAGCTATCTACTTTTCCTATATGGGAAGGAGTGAATTTCATCTTGTGAAACTTATGTTCCCAGCTCCCTATTTGGTCAAGTCCCCAAAATGGTAGGCTTATTGAATCGGCTATAAAGGTCATTCTCACCCATACAAATCAAAGGACGAGCCCTCACGGACAGGAGTTCATAACTCACTCAGGATTAAGATCGAGTCACATATGAATATCCTGTGAAATATTAATCTTCTCAAATAACGAATTTCTAAAGAGAGATTATATATTTCGTGGTCTAGTCTTATACAAACTCATTGTATAGAATACTCTCACTCACATGTCTCTACATGAATGATTTGGATCAAATCATTTGTAACAATTACAAAGTGGGTCGTATCAATAGTGTTACCAGGAAAAGGCACCAAACCTTATCCATATACTATAGACTGTTTAGGTTATTCCTTGAACATGATCCTCCCGTATGTCAACTACATATTGTTCAAGATTACACTAATAACCTTGGATTTTTATATATAATGAATATTATAAATTGCAAATAATAATTATCAAATAATTATTAATTAATTACGAGGCTTTATGGCATAAATCCCAACAAATCCTTTATCACCGTATTTGTTTCTTTTGTGTGCCGAAGGCTTGTCTAGTCTTCTCCACGTTTACGAAGAGACCAAACGGTTTAAAGGTTTGCAAATTAATAAATAATGTCCTGTTCTAACCCATATTTTCTATGCAGACGATAGTATTATGTTTTTCAGGACTGTACAAAATGATGCATTATAATTAAAAAAAAAATTAAGATTGTACGAACAAACGTTAGGGCAAATCATCAACTTTGAGAAATCACAGTTTAGGGTTAGTCCAAACACCAACACGGACCAGGTGGCATTTATCAAGCAAAAGATGGGTATCCAACACCCTGAATCGTTGGATCAATACCTTGGTTTGCCTTCTCAAAATGCAAGGAACAAGAAGAAGATTTTTAGCAATATCAAAGATCGGGTATGGAAGGTTATTCAAGGTTGGAAAGAGAAGTTTTTCTCCTCTACTGGTAAAGAAACTTTAATTAAATCGGGGGCCCAAGCCATTCCTAACTATGCTATGAGTTGTTTTAAATTTCCCAGCACTCTGTGTTCTGAGTTAAACTCTATGTGTGCCAGGTTTTGGTGGGGCTCTACTGGAAATTGTAGGAAAATACATTGGCATAGTTGGCAACGCCTATGTGTTACCAAAAAAGTGGGGGGGGTGGGCTTCCGTGACCTCACAATCTTTAATCAAGCTATGCTTGCGAAGCTGAGCTGAAGATTGATACGGGAGTGATAACTCCATTTTGGAGCTATATTTCACTCCCTAATTCTAGCTAAAAGTCGTGATTAATTGTTTAATATGTCTCGTTTATAGGAGTTTTGCGACATAGAGCTCGTGGTATCCATTGAGTGCGTTTTATGGCTAAGGAAGGTGTTTTAGTGTCCCGGGAGTGCTTCGAGAAAAGGACAAGCTCACGCAAGAAGAACCGGGCAAAATTGCCATGAAGAGGCAATTTTCCAGCCCCAAACCCGAGAGCAAGCGTCGAGATGCTTGCTCAACGCTGCAGCGTCGAGACCCTTGCACCAGCATCGGGACGCTCGGAGGCACGCGCGCGCTTGATAACATCGGGGCAGCGTCGAGACGCACGCCTGGCGTCTCGACGACATCGCGAGCGCGCGCGCTGAAGAATTGGCCACAACGTCGAGACGCTCTCTTAGCGTCTCGACGCCATCACGACAAAAGGCACGCGATACTTAGGGCACCAGCGTCGAGACGCTTGCCTAGCGTCGAGACGCTCCGACGGCTTAAAACGCCCATTTTGACGATTTTTAGAAATCATCTTCATTCTCTCTCGGGTCTTGGCCGTTTTTCCTCTTTTCTCCGCCATTGTTGGCTATTTTTGGAGCTTTTCTTTTGTATTAAGCTTGGGATGATGTCCAAGGCTCCTATGGGTGTATTAGGACTCCAAACCTCCATGGTTGGCTAAGGTATTTGTGTTTGGATTTGGGATAATTAGGGATCCTTGTTAAGCTTTTTAATGTTTTGATAATTTATGCTTAATGGTTCTGATTTGGCTTTAGTTATGTATGCATTTATTGTTCTTCCTTAATGCCATGCATGTGTTAGATTTCGCCGACGGACAATTGAGTTTTCTAGCATGTGTTAGAGTTAAAGAATAGCGATGTCGTGCCTCTCCTTTTCGCCTAGTAACACAGAACAATGAAACAAATCGAAGTATCGATATATGCATGATAACTGTTGGGTACTTCAGCGTTGGCTGGTAGCCAGTTAGCATTAGGATTCCATAGTCGAATGTTCGTCGCGGTTAGCTAGTGACTGTTTAGAGTAAATTTGGGGCTGATCACTCTAACGATACTTTAAATAATGTTTAATTAGAACTGTGTGATCTAATTAATTAATATGGAGCCGGTTACAAAAGGGAGTCCCAGTAACCGACCGCGTGCATGTCATTATTGATTAGCCTTACTTTAGAATTAAGTGATAAATGTTAAAGTGCTTAGCAAGATCCCGAAATCCCCCAAATCCAACACTCTTCAATCTCAATCTTATTATTTTTCCGTTAGCATTTTTCATTACGTTGCATGTTCAAAACCCCCCTTTTTCGTGACAACTTTACCAGTCAACTTAATTATAACTCAAACAATTAATTCTCAATTTTATTCCCTCTCTGTGGTTCTACCCCGTTACCGCTAGCTGCAAAGCTAAAAGCTACGGGTTTATAAATTTATTTTGGCAAACCTCGACAGCTTGATTTTGGAGTACCCTGAAAGTAACTCTACCAAAATTGGCGCCGTTTCCGGGGAGGGCAACTAAAAATGAAGTTAATGTTTGTTTTTGATTTAGATTGATTGGTTGTTTTCAAAAATTTCTTTTAAGTCAATTGTTTTTTTATTTGGATAACGGTCCTCTCTTCCAAGATTTTTAAAGCCCAGGTTACATTCGTAAGAGATGGAAGTTTTGGAGGGCAATAATGAGAGTCAGAGAACATTGAAGGAGTAGGCGATGCATGGATTGCTCTCCCAACCGCCGTGCATAGCATTTCCGCCGACAACAGGTAATCTCGAGTTTAAATCAAGTTTCTTTAACTCACTTCCTTCTTTTTATGGTAAAACAGGTGAAGATCCTATCAAGCACCTTAAGGAATTCCACATGGTGTGCTCCGCGATGAGGACAAGTGAGATAACGGAGGAGGAGCTGAATTTGAGAGCCTTTCCTTTCACCTTGAAGGATAATGCGAGGAATTGGCTACATTACTTACCCTCGGGGACTATCTCTATGTGGAATGAGTTGAAGGGTCTGTTCCTAGACAAATATTTTCCCGCCTCGAGAGCCGCATTTCTAAGGAAGCAGATCTACGCAATTGTTCAAAAAGAAGGGGAGACCTTTCATGAATGTTGGGAGCGGTATACTCGGTTGTGTGAAGACTACCCCCACCATCAGATCTCGGAGGCAGAACTCATTCGTTCCTTTTACGAAGGCTTGTGTCAACATGATAGTCTGATACTGGATGCAGCTAGTGGAGGGGCGTTGCTTGACAAGACCCCAGCGGAAGCTCGGCGTTTGATCTCAAATATGGCTCAGAATATGCAGCAGAATGGAAGTCCAGCACATGAGCAAACCCGCCTCTCAAGCGAAGTCAAAGAGCTTAAGGCTCAAATGTCCAAGGTATGTGGCGTTATCCTTAAAATACAAGAAAACTCATCGCAAGCTTTTTCTTCTGTTTCAGGTCAACCCCTTGAGGAAATGTTCAAATTTTTCCTGGAAAGAAGCATGGAGCATCGCGAAGAGTATAGAGCGCAATTTGAGTCACTGAGAAAAGAGATTTCTGAGATGAAAGGTACGATGAGTAAAGTGGAAACTCAGGCAGCAGAACGCCTAAATGGTATTGCACTTAAGAGTGGAAGGGATATTCCCTCGAGTTCTGCACCTGTGAGTCCTTGGATGCTACCCCCACAAGCGAGGATGAGTTCCTGTGAGCAGGTCTGTGCCATTAACTTACGAAGTGGGAGAGAAATTTCTCCAAACACCGTTGTTTTGGAGAAAGAGGAAGGCAAGGATGAGAAAAAGATCGAGGATCTTGACTCAAGAAGGAAGGAAGTTCAGTTGGATGCACCCCCGAGCTTGAAAGGCTACAAGCCCAAGGATCCCTTCCCAAGCCGTTTGTTGCCTCCCGTTGTTGAGAAAAAGGGGAAACTGATTGAATACTCCCCAAGCCATCTTGAGGATGAGAAGATGGACAAAAATGAAGAATTAAAGAAAAATGTGCGTGAGTATGTTCCCATAGCACCCTTCCCGAGTAGGCTTGCAAGGCCTACCGTTGTGAATGAAGATGAGGAAGTCCTCAAAACCTTCTAGAAGGTGACGGTGAATATCCCACTCTTAGAGGTCGTGAAGCAAATACCGAAATATGCAATGTTCCTCAAGAGTTGGTGCATAAGTAAGAGAATGTCAAGAAAGAGTGATGAGAAAAAGAAAGAAACTGTCTCTGCAATTTTCCAAGGTACGCTTCCACCAAAGTGCGTCGATCCTGGTATGTTTACTATCCCATGCACTATTGGTACTAAACTGATTGAAAATGCCATGTTAGATCTCGGTGACTCAATTAATGTCATGTCTTTTGATGTGTTTAAGAAACTTAAATTGTGCAATTTAATTGAGTCTAATATAGTTGTCCAACTAGCCGATCGATCTTATGTGCATCCGTTAGGGAAAATTGAGGACATTTTAGTTAAAGTGAAAGAATTGTTGTTTCCATGCGATTTCTACGTGCTGAATATGAACAAAAACTCTTCGCATGTTTCCTCTTCTATCTTACTAGGACGCCCATTTATGAAGACCGCTAAGGTCAAGATTGATGTTGATAGGGGTGCTTTGTCTGTCAAATTTGATGGAATTGTGAATGAGTTTTTTATGAATGCATCGAAGTCTTTTGTGCATGATGAAAATGGAAAGACAAAATCTGTGGATTGTGTGAAGGAAGAGAATTCAACCTCGCGCTTGAGGGACTACTCTTTTGCCTCTGTTAGGAAGAAAGATTTGGATTTAAATGATAATGGTGCTGTTTTTTATAGTACTAATAATGAGGATGTTCACGTGCTCAAGGCACGAAGAGAAAAACTGTTTTTAAATGATGTTTGCAGGAACAGTGTGGACGAGGATATGTCTGGGACGTCCCCCACGCTGTCGAAATATGGATGAGTTCGTTGGGTGAATTCAGTCGAGCAAACGACTTTAAAAATTTTGCGCTTCTCGGAGGCACCCGAGTGTTGAACTGTTTTTATGTCATTTAGTTTATTGTTGTTTTAGTTTAGTTTAGTAGTTTAATTTAGCTTAAATTAGCTTGCTGTTTTTTTTTAGGAAATAAGGAGAAGTTGAGGAAATCGGGCTCGGATAAAGAAAGCGCCGCCTCTTTTCCCTCGCCGACTTCACAAAGATCAGGGAAGTGTTGTTTTTCTTTCCCTTTACCTTTCGTGTATCTGATAGAGAAGCATTGAGGACAATGCTATCTTCTGAAGTTGGGGGTGGATGTTGTGGATATGCATGTGTAGTTTGTTGAGCAGTACTTATTTTGAATTTGAAGTGTTTGGGACTCCGTTTATATGCTTTCTAAATTATGATGATCTAGGAAGTGCGTTTTTGAAAATCTGAGCATTTGCATAATCTTGTTTTTGCATGATATTGTTTTGCATTTATTAGGTTCATGTCAAAAAATTTAAAAATTTTCTGTTGCTCCCTTGCATCTATCGAGCACTTAGCAACCTCATCTTAGATCTTCGTAGGCTTAGTTGATTGCATGTTGCATGATTCTTGTTGTCACCCCGAAAGGCACCCCTAGGGTAGCTTGTTGCATGAGAGTTAGTGGTTAATTAAGCCTAAAGAAAAAAAAAAGTAGAAAAGCATGATTGGTTAGAAAGTTCTCCCGAGGCGTTCCTCATTTTTAAGTTCGCACTTAAGAAGTGAACGTTAGTCCTTAAAAATGTGAAGCTTGGGCAACTCGGGATTGGAAAGAAAAAGAAAATAAAGTTGGGTTCAAAGAACCATAACAAAGAATACAAAGTATTCAAAAAGAGAAAAAAAAAGTATGAGAAATACGTTTTAGGCCTTTTAATTTATTGCTCTCTCTTATGCGATCAAGTTTAGACTGTTCTTAAATGCTAGAAGTAGGGGGAAAACGGGATGATATGTTGCATGTGGTTTTTTCCGGGCTTACGTAGGTTTAGGATAGGTTGGCTAACACACACACACGTTAGGGAGCGATAGTTAATTTTTGATGTGTTCTTGATTAAATGCATGCGCTGATTGCTTTCGTGATTATGTTATGATTAGATTTGTAAAAAGCATCGAGGTTTGAATTAGAAGCATGTATGCATGGTCCTTTAGAGTCGAATTCTTTATTTGCCTTGCTCGAGGACTAGCAAGATTCAAGTTGGGGGTGTTTGATAACTCCATTTTGGAGCTATATTTCACTCCCTAATTCTAGCTAAAAGTCGTGATTAATTGTTTAATATGTCTCGTTTATAGGAGTTTTGCGACATAGAGCTCGTGGTATCCATTGAGTGCGTTTTGTGGCTAAGGAAGGCGTTTTAGTGCCCCGGGAGTGCTTCGGGAAAAGGACAAGCTCACGCAAGAAGAACCGGGCAAAATTGCCATGAAGAGGCAATTTTCCAGCCCCAAACCCGAGAGCAAGCGTCGAGCAACAGCGTCGAGACGCTTGCTCAACGTTGCAGCGTCGAGACCCTTGCACCAGCGTCGGGACGCTCCGGAGGCACGCGCACGCTGGATAACATCGGGGCAGCGTCGAGACGCTCGCCTGGCTTCTCGACGCCATCGCGAGCGCGCGCGCTGAAGAATTGGCCACAGCGTCGAGACGCTCTCCTAGCGTCTCGATGCCATCACGACAAAAGGCGCGCGATAATTAGGGCACCTGCGTCGAGACGCTTGCCTAGCGTCTCGACGCTCCGACGGCTTAAAACGCCCATTTTGACGATTTTTAGAAATCATCTTCATTCTCTCTCGGGTCTTGGCCGTTTTTCCTCTTTTCTCCGCCATTGTTGGCCATTTTTGGAGCTTTTCTTTTGTATTAAGCTTGGGATGATGTCCAAGGCTCCCATGGGTGTATTGGGACTCCACACCTCCATGGTTGGCTAAGGTATTTGTGTTTGGATTTGGGATAATTAGGGATCCTTGTTAAGCTTTTTAATGTTTTGATAATTTATGCTTAATGGTTCTGATTTGGCTTTAGTTATGTATGCATTTATTGTTCTTCCTTAATGCCATGCATGTGTTAGATTTCGCCGACGGACAATCGAGTTTTCTAGCATGTGTTAGAGTTAAAGAATAGCGATGTTGTGCCTCTCCTTTTCGGCTAGTAACACAGAACAATGAAACAAATCGAAGTATCAATATATGCATGATAACTGTTGGGTACTTCAGCGTTGGCGGGTAGCCAGTTAGCATTAGGATTGCATAGTCGAATGTTCGTCGCGGTTAGCTAGTGACTGTTTAGAGTAAATTTGGGGTTGATCACTCTGACGATACTTTAAATAATGTTTAATTAGAACTGTGTGATCTAATTAATTAATATGGAGCCGGTTACAAAAGGGAGTCCCAGTAACCGACCGCGTGCATGTCATTATTGATTAGCCTTACTTTAGAATTAAGTGATAAATGTTAAAGTGCTTAGCAAGATCCCGAAATCCCCCAAATCCAACACTCTTCAATCTCAATCTTATTATTTTTCCGTTAGCATTTTTCATTACGTTGCATGTTCAAAACCCCCATTTTTCGTGACAACTTCACCAGTCAACTTAATTATAACTCAAACAATTAATTCTCAATTTTATTCCCTCTCTGTGGTTCGACCCCGTTACCGCTAGCTGCAAAGCTAAAAGCTACGGGTTTATAAATTTATTTTGGCAAGCCTCGACAGCTTGATTTTAGAGTACCCCGAAAGTAACTCTACCAGGGAGCCTAATAGTCTTCTGGAAAAGGTTCTCCGAGGAAGATACTTCAAAACGGGGAATTTCCTAAAAGCCAACTTGGGTCATAACCCTTCATATATATGGCGGAGTATTCTTTGGGGTCGGGAGTTGTTCAGCAAGGGCTATCGATGGAAAATAGGTAATGGTTTACAAGTGGATGTGGCCACAAATCCTTGGATCCCGAGGGATGGCTCTTGCAAACCACTCTTTTGTCCATTGCCTATTAGCCATCTTACAGTAGCTCATTTCTTGGCGGAGCATGGTTTGTGGAATGAAGCGCTGGTTCGAAGTTTGTTTATGGAAGAGGATGCCAAAGATATTCTTAACATTCCCATTGGGGAATCTAACAGAGAGGATGAGATTCTTTGGCATCTAGACAAAAAAGGCATTTTCAAAGTCAAAAGTGCCTATAGATTGGGTGTTCAACTTCAAGAAAGTGGGATAATCTCAACCTCAAATCTCTCGCCTCAAGAAGCTTTATCGAACCAACTATGGATGCTAACGTGCCAGAAAAGGTCAAGATTTGTGGCTGGAGAATTTTCCATAACATCCTTCCTACGATGGATAATATTTGCAAAAAAAAGGATGGATCTTAATCCTACATGTTACTTGTGCAGGAAAAAGGCGGAGTCGGTCGTTCACCTCTTTTGGGAATGTAAATTCACCAAGAGCATATGGCCTTTATTTCCGTCTTCTACTTATAATCTATTTCTTTTGAGCAGAGATGCTTGGTAGACGGAAAACAACTGTGAGTGGTTGCGGAAAAAGCGAAGTCAAGATCTAGAGGAAGAAGACTGCATTTTCAAAAGCCTAATTATATGTTGGCAAATATGGTCCTACCAAAATAAAATCAAACATAATAGGGAGCAGATTAACATTGAGCATTTCCGAGGCAAATCGTGAAATATATAGAGGAATTTACCAGAGCTGATCCTTTGGTTTCTGAGAATATAGACGAAACTCCCCTTGGAATAGACCCTGGAATATCGATTGGCTGGAGGCGATGGCCGTAGAAGCCGAATTACAAGAGGCTCCATCAACTGAAAGTAACAAAATCATTGTAGAATTTGATGCCCTAACGATCGTTCGACTTCTCAATGCTGAAGATGTTGATCTCACAAAGCTTGCCAATTTTATTGATGGAGCTCGGCGCCTGGCGGGGGAACGAAATGTTGATTCTTTCCGCCATGTCAATCAAAGATACAATGGTGTGGCCCATCAGCTAGCAGTCTCTGCGTGTGAAAATTGCGTTTCAAATTTGGTTACTAAACTTTAATGAGAATGACACCATGTTTTCTCTTCAGTCTGGTGGGGCCCATCACACTTATGTTTTGTAATAGGAGTAGTTACTCCAGTGTGGTTTGAGTCGAATTACCTTTTATTTCTCAAAAAAAAAAAAAATACACTTGATCTTGTCAATCAAGTATATTGTTACCATAAATTAAGTCTACAGACTTTTGTTACCATACTTATAGCCTAGTCTTAGTATGAGGTTAGCCTAATTATGGACTTGTAACTAGTATATAAATGACATTTTGTCAAATGAATAGATCAACGAAAGCCACATATTATTTCATGGTATCAGAGCCTTAGGGATAAATCCTTCTTTCTTTTCTTCTCTTTGCTTTTTCGGCAGCCATCATGCCTACCTCAACGGCAACCAACAAATCCTCCTTCCACCCGGCTCTTGTTGTATCTAACATCAAGAACCATGTCTTCATCACTCTTGAGATGGAAAATGTCCAATATGCGACATGGGTGAAACTCTTCAAAATTCACGCACAGTCTCATCGGGTCATCAATCACATCATTCCACCGAAAGATGGCGTCGTTGAGCCTACAACCGTCGAGAAGAAAGAATTGTGGACAACCCTTGATGCTACAGTTTTGTAATGGACTTATGCAACTATTTCGAATGACTTGTTGCATACAATTCTCGAACCTGACTCAACCGCAATGGAAGCTTGGAGTCGATTGCTTGATATATTCCAAGACAACAAAAATTCTCGTGCGGTAACTGACGAACAAAAAATGTACGTGTTTAAATGATATTGGAAATAAAAGTCCAAGTTCAAGTATATACTGTCGACAAGTAATAAAGTATGGAAATATTCCAGGTATCGAATCTGAAGAGACTGTGATTTAAATTCAGTTTCAATTATTATGTTTTCTCCGAAAATTAAGTTCAAAGATGGTGGCAAGTGACAAAAATAGTTGACGATTTTCAGGTTAGTGACTTGGTTTTGAAATAATAATTAAAAAGGTGAGATCCGATTGAGTTCAACCACTGATGCAAATGCTAACTCGATGCGGCCGCAATGCTCATTCTCGTGCAAAGACTTGTTAAAAGTTGTGAATTCATTTCCTATTCGGCCTCTGTGAGTATATCTCTAGGAGTCCATAGCCATTAAACCCCTATTCCTAGGGCTAATGCAAACTTTGATAATTAAAGCATACAATTTTTTAACCTTACGGTGTGTCTTATTCCTAAGTCGACATGACGTCCTATTTCTAGGAAATTTGTCCCATATTCCCTCATGAAATCCATATTATGGCCTAACTGATCAGACTCAACTAACATGATAACTTAAGTGATCATATTAAATTAACAAGACATAAGTTAAATCAATGAGAAAAATTAACTTATAATAATGCACCCAAACGAGCTACAGTCACATCTTATTAAACAATTTCAACCATCAAGACATCCACAAACCGGATCCCTATGAAAACTTAACTCATAATGGAAATTAACATAACATAAATTGGAAATCTAAGATTCGTTACAAAATAAAGGTATGGAAAGAATTCAAATATCACTTTAATTGAAAACACTGAAATCGAAAACAACTTAAAGCAAAACTAAATCGAAAACAACTATAAATGAGAAGCGAATCGAAAATCCTAAAACAAAAGACTTAGGGGGCAGCGTGATAAAATGGAATGGGAATGGAGATGGAATGAGTAGTATTTCGGATTGGACTTCGAAAAAAAGAGGTGTGTTGAAATAAGAAGTGAATGGTCCCTTTTATAATGCTCGAGATGGTTACGCATGTGCGAAATAAGTGAATCTAGGCTTGTTCTCCACTCTTGTCAACTCCGAGTAGCAAGTGGTTGTTGAGTTGATTAAGTCTATGTTTGACTTGGTCATCGTTTTGCGATGCAGCCGCATTACATTTGCTGGTTTTCCCTCAAAATTGTGCCCGCATAGTGTTCATTTTCGCGCCTTCCTACAAAATTGCAAATAAGGGTTAAATAACATCATTTTCTTACTATTTTACCCTTAATTTCTTTCATTTTATGGCCCTAAGATTTATGATTTTGTGTTTTTGACATTAAGTGAACCCTTTTAACCCAGTACACTACTTTTCATGCCTAAATTGATACAAAGGTGATAGTTTTAATAGGCTAAAAAGTGGTAAATTAGGTACCTATGAGTAACACTGGAGCATAAATTCTATCACACAAACATGAAGGATTTTCCTAATGCCTCCACGTATTGTCAACGAATCAAGATTCTATCAGATCAACTCAAGAACGTTGGGGCTCCGGTCTCGAACAACTGCCTCGTTCTTCAATTGGTCGTCGGTCTAACCGAAGTTTATAGAGGAGTGGGCACACTCATTCGTCAAAGTGATCCCCTTCTTCTTTTCTATAAAGCTCATTTCATGCTCACTCTTGAATAGGCGAGCTTAACAAAATAGACCGCCACGAGTTCGAATGTCGTCATAATCACTCGGACATCCAATGATAATTTGTCATCGAATTTTGCCTCACAAAACCGACAATAATGACAATAGAGGCCAAAATCGCCATAATGGCAGTAAGAACTACAAGGGTGGCCGCGGTGGAGGCAAGGGCAGCGACGGTCGCAACGACAGTAGCCACGGTGGCAAGCAGTAGTGCTTCAGTCAACAATAGTGGCAACCGTGGACGAACGGTGGGCAGTGGGAATCAACAATGGTCGTGGTCTTTCCCCCTTGGACGGTTCCTCCTTGCCCTTACCCAACGGTTTCTTGGACCCAGCCCAACAATCCACAATGGAAAAATGGAGTCTTAGGCCCACGCCAACAACAAACATATTCTGCGACCGAGGCCGCTGTTGGGTTTTATGTTCTAAAACTCGTGGTTTGTAAACTGGATGTATATTCTATTTTGCAATAAAGTTGTTATTGAGTTTTATTCAGTAAAGTTGTTATTGAATAAAGTGAATTGTGTTTACTTTTAACCTAACTCCAATAAACTAAGAACCCATGGCTATAGGATGTATACTTGAACTTCATGTGGTGACATGACTGTGGATCAAGTTCGAGTAATAGCCAGAATAGTCTATAGTATAGGGATAAGGTTGGGTACCTTATCCTGGGGACACTATTGGACGCGGCCCACTTTGTATAGTACAAACGATGTAATCCGAAATCTATCATGTGGAGACATGCGAGTGGGGGCGTCCTATGCAATGAGTTTGCATAAGACTGAACCGCGAAACAAGTTGCTCTTTCTTTATAACTCTATTTACTGTAAAGACCGACTTTTTCATATGATAACTTAGGTAACTCGATCTGAATCCTGAGCACGCTATGTGAAGGGAATGAACTCTTCATTCCCCGCAGCGGAAGCGTTTGGAATCGTTACTTTGGTTTATTTAGAATTAAATTAACAAATACAAGTTAAGCATATGTATTACCTTTGATGAATCATCTTCTTGTGTTCCTTTTTCCACGAGATCTTCCTCGCTATGACTCGAACACGGGATCAAGGCTTGTGGGAGCTCTTTGAAAGAATGAGAGATTAATTCTCTGCAGAGGGTGAATAGTGTGTTTGGCCAACCTTTTGGCTAAACCTAAATGTCTTATTTATAATAAGGCTTTTAGGAATTAATTTTATTTTATAAAATACATTTTAATATCTAATATATTAAAATATGTATTTTATATTTATTTGAATCTTATTCAAATATTATAAAATTAATCTTTTATAATATACTTTAAACCAATTTGAATCACATTCAAATAACATAAGTATATAGTTTTTAATATTAATGTATCATATACATAAACTATTTCCTCTAATATTTAATGTATCAAATACAATAAATATATTTTACTCTTCTACATTTAATATATCAAATATATTAAATATTAATTTGAATATTTCAAATTTTCTTTCAACTAAATTGATCCTTTTAGTGTTACTATGAGCTAGCAAGGGGACCTTATGGACCTACAGATTTATAAGCTCCAATGATACAAAATTAATTAATTAAACTCTTTAATTAATTGACTTTCATTCATTAACTCTAGGTCACTCCACTATAGGCCTAGAGTTGCACTCTTATGCACTGTAGGACAAGTTGTGTCCATGGATATAACCATTACATGCAAGTCGATCCTTCACGAGTTGTTCGTAATTACAGCTGGGTCAAAAGTCCGTTTTACCCCTGTAATTACATCTTATACCTTAAGTACCACTGATTCTCTGATGAACAACCTGTTTATGATCCAACCATAAACGAAGTCCCTCTCGGGCCAGTGAGAGGGTGGGGTCTCATTGTTCAAGTCCCGAAATCAGCACTTAAGGGAACTACTCATCTACTTTCCCTATATGGGAAGGAGTGAATTCCATCTTGTGAAACTTATGTTCCCAACTCCCTATTTGGTCAAGTCCCCAAAATGGTAGGCTTATTGAATCGGCTATAAAGGCCATTCTCACCCATACAAATCAAAGGACGAGCCCTCACAGGCAGGAGTTCATAACTCACTCAGGATTAAGATCGAGTCACATATGATCATCCTGTGAAATATTAATCTTCTCAAATAACGGATTTATAAAGAGAGATTATATATTTCGTGGTCCAGTCTTATACAAACTCATTGTATAGGATACCCCCACTCACATGTCTCTACATGAATGATTTGGATCAAATCATTTGTAACAATTACAAAGTGGGCCGTATCAATAGTGTTACCAGGATAAGGCACCCAACCTTATCCATATACTATAGACCCTTTAGGTTATTACTTGAACATGATCCTCCCGTATGTCAACTACATACAGTCCAAGATTACACTAATAACCTTGGATTTTATTTATATAATGAATATTATAAATTGCAAATAATAATAATAAAATAATTATCAAATAATTATTAATTAATTACGAGGCTTTAGGGCATAAATCCCAACACTATGAACTCCTGTTTATTTGGGCTTATCCTTTGACTTGTCTGGATGAGAGTGGCCCGAGATCGCCGACTCAATAAGCCTACCATATTGGGGATAAGACCGGGTGGGTAGCTGGGAACATAGTCCTGCGAGATGGAATTCACTCCTACCCGCCTTGAGGGATTAGTAGAGAGGTTGTTCCCTTAAGTGCTGACTCCGGGTCTTGAACTAGGGATCCCACCCTCTCATTGGCCCGAGAGGGACTTGGTATAGTGATGAGATCACATACCAATCGGTTTGGTGGTTGGACCACAAACCAATAGTTCATTAGAGGATCAGTGGGACTTAAGGAACAAGATGTAATTACGGGGGTAAAACAGTTATTTTGACCAACTATAATTACGAACAACCTGTGAAGGATCGACTTACTGATGTTGATCTCTTGAGCGTTTTTGTTAGAATTTAGCTTAATACGTGCTTAAATGTGAGAATTCAAGGAATGAAGCTAAAATAAGACTTATTTGGAAAAGGAACGAAAAAGGATGAAAAATGTTGCTAAACAAGTTAAAATGTACATTGCAGGAGAATTGCTGAAACATTGCTGGGAGCGCAATGAACATTGCGGCCAAAGCAAGGAATCCGCAATGCCAAGCTGCTGCTGCTGAACTTTTCCCAACCGTCAGTTATCATCGTTGCGATCTTTCAGCCGCCTAAGCCTTCCCCTGCTGCCACGTGGAGGATTGTTGTTCATAATGGATGGTTCTCCGTGGCTGGAGGTACCTGCAAAAGGCTATAAAAAGAGATAAAGGGTGAAGGAGAAACATAGGAGAATGCAACCCTTGGACTTTAGTGGAGTCTCCGGGGGTTAACGAATGTTGGTTAGTGTTACCTCTCAAAAAGTACATTATTTAGGGTCATATTTACCTTAAAATCATGTAATCTCTTGAGCGTTTTTGTTAGAATTTAGCTTAATACGTGCTTAAATGTGAGAATTCAAGGAATGGAGCTAAAATAGGACTTATTTGGAAAAGGAACGAAAAAGGATGAAAAATGTTGCTAAACAAGTTAAAATGTACATTGCAGAAGAATTGCTGAAACATTGCTGGGAGCGCAATGAACATTGCGGCCACAGCAAGGAATCCGCAATGCCAAGCTGCTGCTGCTGAACTTTTCCCAACCGTCAGTTATCATCGTTGCGATCTTTCAGCCGCCTAAGCCTTCCCCTGCTGCCACGTGGAGGATTGTTGTTCAGAATGGATGGTTCTCCGTGGCTGGAGGTACCTGCAAAAGGCTATAAAAAGAGATGAAGGGTGAAGGAGAAACACAGCTCGGAAGCGTGGAGTTCTCCGTCACAGCGCATTCCACATACACAGTTTCCTTACCCCGTTTGTTGGAACGAAGAAATCAGCCCTTGGCGTCGATAATTCGAGAGGAAGAAGAGAAGATCCTTCTTCTCTTCTGATTGAATTCATCCCCAAGAACAGCTAATCTTCCCCTTCATACGAGGCGCTTGCGACGAGGAGATCCGTGCACACTTCTATACAACTTTCTTACTGCTTTCTGTCTTTCGTTTCCATTTGTTACACTGCTGCGATTCGTCTTCAATTTATTTAGTTCCTTACCGTTTTTCATACCTTCGCACATTGTGTAATGAACCTTAATTTAGAAAGTAATCGTTTAAGTCTTTGCAAGTTCTTCATCTTGTTATCTTTTATCCTACTGCGTCCCTTGAGTACTTCAAATCATGCTTAATCAATCTATCTATTTCAATTCTCCACCAACCATGAGTAACTAATCACACAAAGGTCTGCTAAAGATGAGTCTATAGGTTAGAAATACGAGAGTTCAGCATGTAGGATAGCTTCGAATGCATTGAATATATGTGTACTTCATCCCATGGGCAATTTCGATCGGCCATCCATTTTGTCTAAAGAATTCATAACCTCCGGAAGGAGTAAGAGTTCAGAGTCGTCCATTCATGCTAGCCTTTCATGGTAGCCAGAAAACGACCTAGGAATAGGCGTTTTTCTAGCACGGTTCATTAGCTTGCTTGTATAAATAGATGTTTATGTCTTACTTGGATATGAGTGAACTAAAAGATCTAATGCATGTAATCGAGAGATGCATGAGACTAAGCTAAATCGATGCATGATAAGTTAATCTACTGTTGAATGATCGTATGTAAAAGCCTATAGAGGAGTCTTAAGTCGACCTTGTTTCCTCATCTCACCCTTAAATCGCTGCTAAATGAATTGCTAGATAATTGCGGGAACCGCAATTCTATAGTTCTGTTTTTGCCTTAGCCATTTTTCCAGTCTTTTACTTTTGCGATTTTATTGCTAGAACATTGCTAGATCCGCAATTCTTTCTTCTCCACATCAAAGATTAATCTATTTACTTGCTTACGTTTATGCTTGCATACTTCTTACATTCTTTTGTTCATTCGGCACATCAACCTCAAATCCACCCAATTTAAGCGACCCTCTCTAATTTAACACCTCACTTCGTTAGTAACTAAACTCAATCTCTGTGGGAAAACGAATTAAAAAATACTTATCACTTGCTGCAGACCATGTATGCTTGCATGTTCTGAGTGCTCTTCGCATTGCATTTTATTTACACACTGAGCACGCAACAAGTTTTTGGCGCCGCTGCCGAGGATTTTGTTTAGTAAACACGAATTGTGTTATTTTAGAAAAACTTAATATATTGGAGCTAATCTTTTGCATTTCCTTTACAGGTACTATCAAGTTAGTTTATGAATGAGTTTCCAAATCTCAATCTAGAATTTGATCCTAAACTCGAAAGGACTTAAGGGCCAGAAACAAAATTAAGAAACGCCTTTTTAAACAGCCAAAACAACCTGTAATTCAGCACATTGCGGACCACGCAGAGTCATCGCAATCACAACAAGCTGAAATGGATCGAGCAGGAGAAGCACCTCAACTCGCACAGAATGAAACTATGCAGGTGAACAACGTATGTGTACGGCAAAGTAAATGAATACGCTGCATAACTTAATTGGAGGAAGAGGTTGCCCACAACAGTTTGAAGAATTTTATCAGTCATGTGCTTATTGTGGGGATAATCATAACTTGGAGAATTGCCCAACATGGAATTATCAAGAGAGGAAATATCAACAAAGCTATGACAACCATGATTCGTACTTGTCTGGACATGATCAGTGGCAACTCTCAAATAATCCTAGGGAAGAACATGTGCAAGTTGCTCATTATGAAGAGTTCCCCCAACATGAAGACTATCAACATTATGCGCCAACTCAAAATGAAGAATTATCACCTGCTTTTGAGGCGCTATGGATAGAATTCATGGAAGGGAATGATGCATCCATGAGGAGAATTGATGTGCAATTAGCCCAGCTCACAAATGACTTACAAAATCTACTTGCTATAGCAAAATCACCACCACCATGCCCTGAGATGTTTGATTTTCATGATGATGACTCCTTTGTTACCTTCGATTCTGAGAAGAGTGATCCAATGGAATCTCCATATGAAATGGTGGAGTTGGTGAAAGTTGAGAAAAATGAAATTGTACTGGATGAGGCCAAAGAGACTAATGCGCTGCTAGAGGAACAAGAATTTGAAATGTTGATGTTGCAGCAAGCTTCTCCACCAATGAAAAAGCTGAGCCACCACCACCACAAATGCTCCAGTTGAAGGAGTTAGAAAGAGATGTGCCAGGAAAAGAAGTTCCATCGCATCAAAGCCATGTTGTAGCAAATGTTGCAGAAAAAAAACCAGCGCACATAAAATACAAGCATTGGGATGTTATAACATGCAATCTCTCTGAAAGAATCAACAATTTCAAGGTGTGGCAGAATGTCCGACCTCGTAAATCAAGACTTAAGTATCTTAAAGGAGCAGAAGTGATGCCTCGAAACATTGAAGAATATCCATATGAGGCAGATTGACAAGGGAGATTTCTTATCCCTAAACTCTTAAATTAGGATTTTATCATGCTTTGCTTAGATTTCGTATGTTAGGAGTAGTTTATTTTTGGAATGAAATATTTATTATGTGCCAACAATCATAGTCGTTTAGCATGAATAGATGATGCATTGTGGGCGTATAGGACTGCATATAAAATGCCCTTGGGCATGTCTCCTTATAGGTTAGTGTATGGAAAAGCATGCCACTTACCTTTTGAATTAGAAATCAAAGCCTTTTGGGCCTTAAAAGAGCTGAATTATTGCGTAACCGATGCAGGAACATTGCGGTCTCTGCAATTACATGAGTTAGATGAACTAAGGTGGTAGACGTACTTTATGTGGTACTCCAAATTCAAGCTGTCGAGGCTTGCCAAAATACAATTTATAAACTCGATGTACACCGAGCTATTTGAAGCTTAGTGGTAACGGGGTCGATCCACAGGGAAATAAGAAATCTAATTTTACTAAGTCTAATTTGCTTGAGATAAAAAGTATGCACAAATTGAAATAAAAGAATGGTAATTTGGTTTGGGGGGAAGGGAGCTCCTAATATGCTAGCTAACGGAAAATTAAATGACGAGTGCAAAAATTAAACGGACGTGCTTAACTTCGAGAAATGGAATTGATCATTATGGATGTTCGGATCATCGATACAATTGATGAACTAGCCATGCTTCAGCACACAATTCATTTGGCTAAGTGTTAGCTCAAATGACCCAAAGAAATAATTAGACACGTGCAATTCTAATT
The DNA here is from genome assembly GCA_028017165.1 of Herpetospermum pedunculosum. NCBI lineage: Eukaryota > Viridiplantae > Streptophyta > Magnoliopsida > Cucurbitales > Cucurbitaceae > Herpetospermum > Herpetospermum pedunculosum. The sequence continues at coordinate 37,650,549 of CM051527.1, forward strand.
ATACTTGGCTAATAATCTATCCAAGGTCGCGACCCCTAAATCGACTATAAGCCAGTGACGGGAACAATGTGACGGTTTAATCCTAAGACTAACCCGGTTTCTCTCTTGCCTTAAGCCTAACATGAAAACGTTAATTAATTCAGATTACCAACTGTCACTTTGGGTTGAATTAATTAGCCATGCTTAAGCCCGTGCTACCTAGCGGTTTGGGCAATTATACGTCCCAACCTTTAGCCCTCTATCATGCATAGGAACTAGGGCGTCAACCTAATTTAGCTACACATGCTAGATATTATGAAGAACAAGCAAGAGAATGCATAAACATACTAATTGGCTCAACATTTACAAAGGGGCAAAACCTCCCCAAACATCCAAAACTTACAAAACCATACTCAAAATTAAGCACAAACCTTAGTTTAGCCTTCCATGGAGGATGAATAAATCAAATCCCCCATGGAAGAGCTTAGTAGCATACAAATGGGAGAAGAAGAAGCTCAAAAATGGTGGAAGTTGGCGTAGACCCGAGAGGAAGAAGAAGATAAAAAGTTAGAATCAAAATTGGGCAAAAATAGGCGTTTTCACGCCCTTCAGACGTCGGAGCGTCGAGACGCTAGGCAAGCGTCTCGACGCTGTGCCCTAAGTTGGCTGCCGCGCGCGCGCGGGCGTTGAGACGCTCGGACAGCATCTCGACGCTGTCGCGCGTCTTTCTGGAAAATCTGTCGGGCGAGCGTCGAGACCCTCGGGCGGCGTCTCGACGCTGGGGCGCGCTCGTGCGTCGGATGGTGTCGGGGCGGCGTCGAGACTCTCGGGCGGCGTCGGGACCCTCGGGCGGCGTCGAGACGCTGGGGCGCGCGCGTGCTTCGGATGGTGTCCGGGCGGCGTCGAGACCCTCGGGCGGCGTCGAGACGATGGCAGCGTCGAGCTAGCGTCTCGACGCTGCCGCCCATTGTTGCGCGCTCAGTGTGTATGTAAAATGTAAATGCGAAGAGCGTTAAGATCATGCAAGCATACATGGTCTGCAGCAAGTGATAAGTATAATTTAATTCGTTTTCCCACAGAGATTAAGTTTAGTGACTAACGATTTGGTGTGTTAGATTAGATAAGGTAACTTAAATTGGATAGATTTTGGGTTGAGGTACAGGAATATAAAAGATGCAAGAAGAATGTAAACATAAATGCAAAGCTAGCAAAGAGGTAAAGTCATAATGTGGAAAAGTAGAATTGCGGTTCTTGCAATAATCTAGCAATAAATTAGCAACGATTTTAATGTAAAGTAAGGCAGCAAGGTCAACTTAAGAATCCTCTATAGGCATTTAACTATGATCATTCAACAGTAGATTAACATCTCATGCATCGTCTTAGCTAGTTCTCATGCATCTTCCGATTACATGCATTAGTTTCTTAGATTACTTCTGTCCAAGTAAAGCTAACAACCTAATCATAAACACATGCTAATAAACGTGCTAGGAGAACGCCTATTCCTAGGTCATTTTCTATTTACCATAAAAGGCTAACATGAATGAACGACTCAGAATTCTTACTCCTTCCAGAGGTTAGGAATTCTTTAGACAAAATGGATGGCCGGTCGAAATTGTCCATGGGATGAAGATCACATACATTCAATGCATTCATGCTACTTTACATGCTGAATTCACATACTTTTATCCTATAGATTCATCTTTAGCAAACCTCTATTGAATTAGTTACTCATGGTGTTCGAAGAACTAAAGGAAATTTGTTGATTACACATGAAACAGAGAACTTACAAACCTAATTGATTGAAATATAATTAAATGAAGAACTCAACAAAACAACAAATTGATTAAGAGATGACAAAATGAAGAACTCAATAAAACCAATTGATTACTCTTTTAAGAAAACAATTCATATAATAATCCGTAAACAAACATATGTCAATCCGAAAGCAACAATGAAAGGGAAAAGCAGTAAATGATTCAGAAGAACATTTAAAGGAAAGCAGAAATTAAATTCGAAAGCGGTAAAGGAGAGCAGTAAAGGAAAGTAGTAAAGTAAAGCTGTAAATAGCGTGAGGATTTTCCAAGTCGTGAATCGCCTCGGATGAAGGGGAAGATTAGCTGATCTTTGGGATAAATTCAATCAGAAGAGAAGATGGATCTTCTCTTCTTCCTCTCGAATTATCACGCCAAGGGCTTGTTTCTTCGATCCAACAAACGGGGGAAGAGGTTTCGTCTTCGGGATTCTGCACGATCGGGATCTCCTCACTTCTCAGATTGTGTGGAATGAATTGAAGTGGATTCAATTTGATTGCTTTGATCCTTCATTTAACTCTCTTTATATAGCCTCCAGGTGGTTGCAAAAGGTTGCTCAATAATTGTGGATCACCATTCAATTTTGTGAGGTAGTCAAGCTTGACATGTGGCAGCAGCAGGGAGAGTTGACTACTGGAAAAACTCAGTCAACAAAGACTGTTGACTGGGAAAAAAATGCAGCAGCAAAGATTGAATTTTTTAGCAATGTACCTGCAATGTACATTTTAGCTTGTTTTTCATCATTTTTCATTCTTTTTCGTTCATTTTCCAAATAAGTCATATTTTAGCATCATTTCTCAAATTCTCGCATTTAAGCACACATTAAGCTAACTCTTAACAAAAACACTCAAGAATGTACAAGGTTTTAAGGTAAATATAGCCCTAAATAATGTACTTTTGGCGAGGTAACACACCCCCAAACTTGAGTTATTGCTCGTCCTCGATCAATATAAAGGCTTACTTTGGCTGCTAAATCTTGTCTTTTAAACTCTACCTAACTGATTTGCTGACTTCTCTAGGTTTACTGTCAAAGACATTGCTGTCCTGTGACACTATCTTAGGCTAAAACTAACTTCATACTTTGTCTATTATGATTACCCTTGCCTTTAAAACCTTCTGTTTTTACTAACTTCCTGTCTTTTGGTTTATCTGCCTATATCATTGAGCTCATTGTGCAGTTATCCCTAAGCTTTCAAATTCTCCCTAGTTTTAACTTAGACTCAGTACATGCTTCTAATGTCTTTATTTTTTAATTACCTAGGATTCCTTAAAGTCATGCCAGGCTTAGCACACACGAGTATCAGAGTTCAGTATCCATAGAACAAACTAAGCCCTGGCATCACTGTGTTGGATAGACACTCATCTCCCTTGACATACCTTCAAGCTACAGCCATGTGTTTAGCAAACTAAGGATCAGAGTTCAATTTCACAGGACATCTAAACACTTAGGCCGTAGCTCTTTGGCACACATTCTTCTTCCTTGGTTTTACTTTTCCTTTTTTTCTCTTTTGGCAAAGTCTTCTCTTTGAATTGCCTTTTGATGCAGTGTCACTTGTGGGTTACACAACTGGCCCTGATTACTCAGCATCCTTAGAGAGAGACAGTACCCTTTACTTTTCTTTTGCTTTCTTATTCATTTTTTTTAGAAGAAGAATGTCTATTTTTCAAAGGAGAGAGGAGTGTTCCTAGGCCTAGAGGTTGCCTCCCCCAAACTTAAACTTCTCATTGTCCCCAATGAGAGTCTGAGGTGGCACACCCCCAAACTTATCTTAGAAGCATCTAGTCTAAATAAAAACCAGACAGACTTAAAACTCCTAGGGATGGAATGACCCTCATAGTGCAGATAACTCAACAACAGAAATTTACTAAAACCAACATGGTAAGGTCTAACAGAGGTACATGCTCAACAATTCATGAAGCTAGTTAGAACTAACAAAGGTGTACTTGACACTCATCCAGCATGCTCAATAGACAGACTACCTATGGACATCAGTAATGCAGCCAAATCATGAGATTTAAAGACAGACAACCCATCAGAAAGTCATACACCAACATGCTTAAACTAACAAAATATTGCAGTGTCCGCAAAGAATTCGCAATGATTCCAACAGAGCAGTTTTAACTGTGATCAAGGCTCATAGCATGCGATATTCGTTCATAAGCAACTACAGAAAATAGCAAAATTATCTAAGCTATCTAATCAGACGACATTAAACTAGACTAAGCTACTCTACTTAGGCAAATTAAGAATTTAAAACAGAACAAACAGTTGATATTGGTGGGGTAACAGGTCACAGAAAAGCAGATTTTTTTCTTGTTTTTGAGAGGGATCAGAAATACTCCCTCGAATGCCGTTTAAAAATCTCCAATTGCCACGCTCCATATTCCTCTGATGATTGAGCATAATGATCATTCCATTGAACGCCCTTGCTCATCCTTTCTTGACTTGCTTTTTAGGCTTCGGATAAGAGGAATGCTGAGAGCGTTTTCACGTCTCCTTCCTCATAGTAGTGCTTCAATCTAGCACCATTCACCATGAACGGTTGACCTTGTTCCAGATTTCGAATTTCAATTGCACCATGAACAAACACATTAGTAATCACAAAAGGACCTGACCAACGAGACTTTAATTTGCCAGGAAACAATTTCAATCGTGAGTTAAACAATAGAACATGCTGGCCCTTTTTGAAGTCCTTAATCCTAAGTCTACTATCATGCGAAATTTTAGTCTTTTCCTTATACATTTTAGCATTTTCATATGACATGTGTCTTAGTTCATCCAACTCATGCAATTGCAGAGACCGCAATGTTCTCGCATCGGTCACGCAAAAATTCAACTCTTTTAAAGCCCAAAAAGCTTTGTTTTCTATTTCGAGGGGGAGATGGCATGTTTTTCCATAAACTAGCCTATAGGGGGACATTCCTAAAGGTTTTTTATATGCAGTTCTATATGCCCACTGTGCATCATCAATTCATGCTAAACGACTATGATTGTTGGCACATAATAAATATTTCATTCCCAAAATAAACTACTCCTAACATACGAAATCTAAGCAAAGCATGATAAAATCCTAATTTAAGAGTTTAGGGATCAGAAATCTCCCTTGTCAATCTGCCTCATATGGATATTCTTCAATGTTTCGAGGCACCACTTCTGCTCCTTTAAGATACTTAAGTCTTGATTTACGGGATCGGACATTCTGCCACACCTTGAAATTGTTGATTCTTTCAAAGAGACTGCATGTTATAACATCCCAAGGTTTGTACTTTATGTCCGTTGGTACAACATAGGTTTGGTGTGATGGGACTTCTTTTTCTGGCATATCTCTTTCTAACTCCTTCAACTGGAGCATTTGTGGTGGTGGTGGTTCAACTCTTTCATTGGTGGAGAAGCTTGCTGCAACCTCAAACATTTCAAATTCTTGTTCCTCAAGCAGTGCATTAGTCTCTTTGGCCTCATCCAGCACAATTTCATTTTTCTCAACTTTCACCAACTCCCCCAATTCATATGAAGATTCCGTTGGATCACTCTTCTTAGATTCGAAGGTAACAAAGGAGTCATCATCATAAAAATCAAACATTTGAGGGTATGGTGGTGGTGACACATAGGTAGGCAAATTAGGTTGCCTAGGGGGAGGCCTAGTAATTTCTTCTGGTTCCTCAACGATAGGTTCCGGCCTCACCCTTGTTGTGCTTGGTTGTATTTGATCACAGTTAGGCAGAGAATCCAGTGGAGCACTAGACTCTTCATTCTCTACTCTCTTTGGTGCTTCTCTGCTACTCATCACCAATGGCCTTCCACTCCATAGTTCAATAGCTTGAACTTGTTCCTTACCATCCCTTCTTGGAGTTTCTGTGTCTGCAGGCAGTCTGCCTTGGGGCCTATTCTTCAGCTCGTTTGCCAACTGCCCAATCTGATTCTCTAAGCTTCTCAAGGTTGCTTGCTGGCTCTGCAAAGTTGCATCATTCTTTGCTATGTATTCCTTCAGCAAGTTCTCCACTGATGTTCCCATCGGTTGGTTGTTGACATATTGTTCCTGATATGGGGGTTGACTAGTTTGTTGGTGTTGAGTGAAACCAGGTGGTCCACTCGGTCTTGATTGATTTTGCGTTTGGCTTGTGCTTTGTTGTCCACCCCAAGAGAGATTTTGGTGGTTTCTCCAACCAGGGTTATATGTATTTGAATAGGGGTTGTTCCTTGGTTGTTGTTGACTTCCAACATAGCACACCGAAGATGGATTAGCAGGGCAATAGTCATACATATGCCTTTCCCCACAAAATCCACAAACTAGTGCCTCACCTTGGTTGGTTATTGCTGTGCTTGTTGAAACAGCTGCCACTGTGTTGACACTTTGTTGAATATTGAGTTGAGTCATTTGCTTCACCAGGTTGGTCAGAGCATTAATCTGGCTGCTCATTGCGCTGAGTGCATCCATGTCTTGAGCCTTCCTTCTGTTTGGCTCCACAGGATCGTCTGACCATTGACAATGTGATGTTGAGATTTTCTCCAAAATCTCATAGGCTTCGTTATAACTCTTTGATAGCATTGAACCTCCAGCTGAGGAATTCAAGACTTGCCTCGTGCTGGGGTTGCATCCTTTGAAGAATACTTCAATCTGGATACACCATGGAATTCCATGGCGTGGACATTTGAGTAGAAGATCTTTGAATCTGGTCCAAGCTTCATGCAGTGATTCATTTTCGGCTTGCTTGAACTTGATGATGTCAACACGAAAGTCAGAGTTCCTATCTGGAGGGAAGTATTTTACTAGGAACTTTTCAGCAAGGTCTGTCCAATTGACAATTGATCCAGAAGGGAAAGAGTTCAGCCACGTCTTGGCCTTGTCTCTTAATGAATATGGAAAAAGGTAAAGTCTCAAGGCCTCTTGAGACACTCCTGGGATGACAAAGGTGTCACTTACTCCCAGGAAGTTTTTCAAGTGGTTGTGGGGGTCTTCATTTTCCACTCCAAAGAATTGTCCAACTGTGGACAGCATTTGAAACATGACAGGTTTTAACTCGAATGAGTGAGCTGTAATTTCGGGGCGTATGATGCTCGGATTAAGCTCCTCGGGTATTGGTACAAAATATGATAGAATAGCACTATCTTTATCATTCGCAATTTCAATAGGGTTGCGAATGATAGGTGCTTGATTTGGTGCTTCTTCTGCTCTTTCCATTTCAGCTTGTTGTGGTTCAAATTGTACTGACTCTGCGTGGTCAACAATGTGCTGAAGTACAGGTTGCTTTTGCTGTTTAAAAAGGCGTTTCTTAATTTTGTTTTTGGCCCTTAAAGTCCTTTCGGGTTCAGGATCAAATTCTAGATTGTGATTTGGAAACTCATTCATAAACCAGCTTTGTTGGTACCTGTAAATGCAAAAGATTAGCTCCAATATATTAAGTTCTTCTAAAATAACACAAATCGTGTTTACTAAACAAAATCCCCGGCAGCGGCGCCAAAAACTTGTTGCGCGCTCAGTGTGTATGTAAAATGTAAATGCGAAGAGCGCTAAGATCATGCAAGCATACATGGTCTGCAGCAAGTGATAAGTATAATTTAATTCGTTTTCCCACAGAGATTAAGTTTAGTGACTAACGATTTGGTGTGTTAGATTAGATAAGGTAACTTAAATTGGATAGATTTTGGGTTGAGGTACAGGAATATAAAAGATGCAAGAAGAATGTAAACATAAATGCAAAGCTAGCAAAGAGGTAAAGTCATAATGTGGAAAAGTAGAATTGCGGTTCTTGCAATAATCTAGCAATAAATTAGCAACGATTTTAATGTAAAGTAAGGCAGCAAGGTCAACTTAAGAATCCTCTATAGGCATTTAACTATGATCATTCAACAGTAGATTAACATCTCATGCATCGTCTTAGCTAATTCTCATGCATCTTCCGATTACATGCATTAGTTTCTTAGATTACTTCTGTCCAAGTAAAGCTAACAACCTAATCATAAACACATGCTAATAAACGTGCTAGGAGAACGCCTATTCCTAGGTCATTTTCTATTTACCATAAAAGGCTAACATGAATGAACGACTCAGAATTCTTACTCCTTCCAGAGGTTAGGAATTCTTTAGACAAAATGGATGGCCGGTCGAAATTGTCCATGGGATGAAGATCACATACATTCAATGCATTCATGCTACTTTACATGCTGAATTCACATACTTTTATCCTATAGATTCATCTTTAGCAAACCTCTATTGAATTAGTTACTCATGGTGTTCGAAGAACTAAAGGAAATTTGTTGATTACACATGAAACAGAGAACTTACAAACCTAATTGATTGAAATATAATTAAATGAAGAACTCAACAAAACAACAAATTGATTAAGAGATGACAGAATGAAGAACTCAATAAAACCAATTGATTACTCTTTTAAGAAAACAATTCATATAATAATCCGTAAACAAACATATGTCAATCCGAAAGCAACAATGAAAGGGAAAAGCAGTAAATGATTCAGAACAACATTTAAAGGAAAGCAGAAATTAAATTCGAAAGCGGTAAAGGAGAGCAGTAAAGGAAAGTAGTAAAGTAAAGCTGTAAATAGCGTGAGGATTTTCCAAGTCGTGAATCGCCTCGGATGAAGGGGAAGATTAGCTGATCTTGGGGATAAATTCAATCAGAAGAGAAGATGGATCTTCTCTTCTTCCTCTCGAATTATCACGCCAAGGGCTTGTTTCTTCGATCCAACAAACGGGGGAAGAGGTTTCGTCTTCGGGATTCTGCACGATCGGGATCTCCTCACTTCTCAGATTGTGTGGAATGAATTGAAGTGGATTCAATTTGATTGCTTTGATCCTTCATTTAACTCTCTTTATATAGCCTCCAGGTGGTTGCAAAAGGTTGCTCAATAATTGTGGATCACCATTCAATTTTGTGAGGTAGTCAAGCTTGACATGTGGCAGCAGCAGGGAGAGTTGACTACTGGAAAAACTCAGTCAACAAAGACTGTTGACTGGGAAAAAAATGCAGCAGCAAAGATTGAATTTTTTAGCAATGTACCTGCAATGTACATTTTAGCTTGTTTTTCATCATTTTTCATTCTTTTTCGTTCATTTTCCAAATAAGTCATATTTTAGCATCATTTCTCAAATTCTCGCATTTAAGCACACATTAAGCTAACTCTTAACAAAAACACTCAAGAATGTACAAGGTTTTAAGGTAAATATAGCCCTAAATAATGTACTTTTGGCGAGGTAACACCCATGCAAGTGTGCTCTCGGGTTTTTGATGCCAAAATTTGTCTCTTCAAGGCAATTTTTGCCATCTCTTGGATTCTTTAAGCTCTTTCACTCTCGATGCATCTATGAAGCTCTAAAACGGCACTTTAAGCCCCGAAATGTGTCTTTGGACTTCCCGAGCTCTCTACCATGAGATCACCTACAAGAGAGCATTTTAATCAATATATGTCATGGTTTTAGCCAGAATTAGGGACATAAAGATAGCTCTATTTTGGAGCTATCAAAATACCCCCGACCTAAATCTTGCTAGTCCCCGAGCAAGGTATACTCTAAATAATATCCAAAGAATTAAACGCATGCTGAAAACTCTAATCTTAATGCTTGTGAAACAAGGTACTTGAATAAATGTAAAACCATCAAATGCATGCAAACGTTGAAATCATCTCAAAATTTTAACTCCTATTCCCTTACGTGTGTGTGTGTGTTTAGCACCTCTCAACCTGTTGTCGTGTAATTGCACTGCGCTGGATTAAGCGTCCTGGAGGCATAGTAAATGACACGACTCTTGTTCTCGATCCTCTGACCAAGCACGGCTCCCAAGGCATAGTTGCTGGCATCGCACATTATCTCGAAAGGCAAGTCCCACTGGGGTGGGTGTATGATGGGCGCGCTCGTCAAACTATCCTTGAGCAAATCGAAGGCTTTTCTGCACTCCTCCCCAAAATCGAACGTGACATCCTTCTGAAGGAGGTACGTCATAGGCATGGCAACCTTGGAGAAGTCCTTGATAAACCTGCGATAAAACCCTGCATGGCCAAGAAAAGACCGAACCTCCCTAACATTCGTTGGGTACGGTAGATTAGAGATAACATCGATTTTAGCCTTATCTACCTCTATACCCTTAGCAGAGACCACATGACCTAAAACGATACGTTGACTAGCCATAAAATGACATTTTTCAAAATTCAGCACAAGGTTCATTTCAATACATCTTTTCAGGACATGCGATAAATTAATTAAACAGTCATCGAAGGAATTGCCATAAACTGTAAAATCATCCATGAACACTTCAATGCATTTTTCAACAAACTCAGAAAAAATACTCATCATGCATCTCTGAAATGTACCAGGAGCGTTACAAAGCCCAAAAGGCATCCTTCTAAATGCAAATGTGCCAAAGGGGCACGTGAACGTTGTTTTCTCTTGGTCTTCTATGGCTATGGAGATTTGGTAAAAGCCAGAGAAACCATCGAGAAAACAAAAGAATGGCTTCCCAGCTAAACGCTCCACCATCTGATCAATAAAAGGAATGGGAAAATGGTCCTTCGTAGTGACCTCATTAAGCTTCCTAAAGTCTATGCACATTCTCCATCCATTTTGAATCCTCTTGGGCACTAATTCATTTTTCTCATTCCTAACCACAGTTATGCCAGTTTTCTTAGGAACGACATGAATAGGACTGACCCACTTACTATCTGAGATAGGATAGATGATACCTGCTTCGAGGAGTTTGAGAATCTCAGAAACTACTACCTCCTTCATCGCGGGATTGAGCCTCCTTTGGGGCTCTCGTGAAGGTTTCGCTCCATCCTCGAGCAGGATTCTGTGCATGCACGTAGCTGGACTTAGCCCATGTAAATCTGCTAATGTCCATCCAATCGCCAGCTTGTGCTCTTTAAGAACTTCCATTAATTTCCCTTCCTGAGCCGGTATAAGATCTTTCGCTATGATGACCGGCAACGTCTCATCATCCCCCAAATACGCGTATTTGAGATGATCAGGTAAGTCTTTCAACTCCAATTTAGGTGCCTGCAAAGTAGAGGGGAGCATCTTAACATGATTCTAAACAGTTGCCAAAGAAGAGACAGTTGAATCACAAGGTTCAGACATGGATGGTTCATGCATATCAGATTCATCAAATAGATCAGTCAAAAACAATGGGTCATCCCCATCTCTATCAGACATGCATTCATCTTGAACTAACGATTCAATTGTATCTACTTGACAAAGAGAGTGGACGCTCTCTTCATGCTCCAACTCATTAGACACATCAACCTCAACAACTTGTCCACGATCTTCAACAGATAAAGTGCCCTTATCTACATTTATCTTAGTCTTAGCAGTTCTAATAAAGGGCCTACCTAATAAGATCGACGCAGACGAAGAAGCAGAATTTCCATCCATTTTCAGAATATAAAAATCCACAGGAAAAATCAGCCCATTAACATTCACTAATACATCTTCCACTACCCCTAAAGGATGCACGAAAGACCTATCAGCAAGTTGTATAACAACACGAGTTTCCTGTATTTCTTTTAAATTCAAATCCTGATAAACGGAGTGAGGCATGACACTAATGGAGGCTCCTAGATCTAGCATGGCTCTCCTAATGTTCTTACCTCAAATAGTGCAAGGGAGAGAAAAAATACTTGGATCGTCGCATTTTTCTGGTAAGTTCTTTGTGATCAAAGCGGAAACGTTCTTACTTACCACGACGCGTTCTTTCTCTTTTGTCTTCCTCTTGTTGGTGCATAAGTCTTTCAGGAACTTAGCGTACCTCGGAATTTGCCTGATGGCATCCAACAGAGGGATGTTGATCTTTACCTTCTTGAATGTGTTTAAGAACTCCTCCTCGTAGTTCTCCTTGGGCGGTCTTGCTAACCTGCTAGGAAAAGGAGCCTTAGGCACATAAACTCTAGTACATGTAGGATCGAAATTTACCCCATGCCACCGTGGTTCGGGATTTTCTGTCTGTGGCTCGACGTGGCCATGATCGACTTCCACCGGCGGGGTACTCGTGGGAAGCTGCTTCCCACTTCTCAGAGTGACGGCACTCAAACTCTCAGTTTTCTCTTCCATCCTATTGATCTTGCAAGTCATCTGAGACATTTCTTCCTTAAATCCCTGCATCTGAGTTCCAACGTTATCGAGTTTGTCCGTAGTTACCGTAAGGAGAGTTTGAAACAAGTCTTCAACAAATCTACCTGAAACAGAAGATTGGACTTTCAAAAAATCATCCCTTAAGGCAAGAACAGCGTTACTGTTGCGTGCTCAATGTGTAAAGATAAATATGCAAAAGAAAAGAGAGAGCACTTAGAACATGCAAGCATACATGGTCTCACAGCAAGTAGTAAGTATATTTAATTCGTTTTTTCCACAGAGACTCATTTTTAGCTATTCGCGAAGTGTGAATGTTAAGAAAGATGGGATGAATTTGATGGGGTAAAGTTGGTTTTTAATTAACTACTTTTTGCTGAATGTGTAGAGGGATATAACATAAACAAATTAAAGTTAAAAATAGACCTAAAGGACAAGAGATGGAATTAATAATCGAGGAAGAAAACAGCTAAACAGAATGATAAACAGGCAGAATTGCGAGGACCGCAATGTTTCCGCAATTAAATGGCAGCGAATCTGATTGGAATGGGGAATTAAGGGCTACTAATGACTATCCTATAGGCATTTTATTACGATTATCAAGCTTTGGATCAACTCTCTATACATCAAACTCACTCTATCTCAAGTATCATCCGATTCCATGCATTAGAGACTCAAGTTTACTCGACTTCAAAGTAAGGACTTAAGCATCTTGTTTAAACAGGAGTGTTCAGGTTGTACTAGGGAAACGCCTATTCCTAGGCCGTTTCCTGATTACCATGAAAGGCTAGCATGATTATATGACTCTGAACTCTTACTCCTTCCAGAGGTTAGGAGTTCTTTGGACAAAATGGATGGCCAATCGAAATTGCCCGTGGGATGAAGCTTACATACAATCAATGTTCGAGTGTTGAACTGACTACTTGACTCACGTTTTTTAGCCTATAGTTCTGTCATTAGCATGCCCCTAAGTGATTTTAGTTACTCATGGATATGTGGAGAACAGAAAAGGTAGATAAGAAAGACATGCTTAGAAGAGAAATGCATGTAAAACGGCAAGACAAACCGTAGCAGAACAAGGTAGAAACTGTGAAGTGCAGAAATTTACTTTGATTACTTTAAGTGTTTAATGACAAAGGAAAGCTTAAAAATAACTGAATCTAAGACAGACAACAACGAAATGCAGTAATTGAAATGACTAAACTAAGAACAACAATGATCAGTAATGGAAATGAGAAGAAAAGGACAGAAAACAGTAAAGGCTTGCTGAAAACTTCGTGGCAGTCGCCTCGAATGATGGCGATGAGAATTCAGCCGTGCTTGGATGAATCAAATCGAGAGAGAAGAAGAATCTTCTCTCCTTCCTATCAGATTTTCGACTCCAAAAGCTGAGAACCTCACTCCAACAGACGGCAAAGGAATTTAGAGAGGAATGATGGACTGCAGGAAGACTTCTGCGCTTCGAATTGATGACTGAACCTCCGACTTTGACCCCCTTTTATAGTAGTTTGCAGGTGCGTTTGGGCCAAGGAGAACCATCAACCTTCAACGTCATATATCAGAATGGATGGAGGAGAAAGAACGAATCCCTGAAAAGTCGGATCTAAACAGAAAATGATCAGCCAACTTACGGTTTTAACTTGAATAATTGCGGTCACCGCAATTATTCCGCAATTCATTTGCAATGGTTATTTTTTCATTCTTTTCTTCGGTTTTCAACCCTTTTTCTACCTATTGTGCATAAGTCCTAAATTAGCTACCTTCTTCTAATTCTCATATTAAAGCATAGGTTTAAGCTAAATGCTAACAAAAACACCTAAATGTGTACATCTTCTTAAGCTAAATGGGTCCTAAATAAGTCACTTTCAGAGACTTAACACACCCCCAAACTTAAGGCTTTGCTTGTCCTCAAGCATACTAAGGACTTACCTAGGCTGCTGTTTCTTCTTCTTTAACCACTCACTAACTCCCTTATAACCCTATCTCTAGCAATGCTGTCCTGTGACACACTTCTAAGTGTAGAACTAACCTCTTGTCTAGCTTCTTCTGACTTCACCTGCCTACTATACCTACTGTCTTTGTTAACCCCCTACTACTGATCTAACTACTTTTGTGATATCATGCCACTATCCCTAAGGTTTCAAATTCTACCAAGCTTTACTCTAGACTCAGTACATGCTTCTAGCTTATTTTTAATGTGTCTAGGATTCCTTAGAGTCATGCCAGTCTTAGTTTTAACGGTGACAGTGGTACTTTTAGAGAACAACCTAAACCCTGGCATCACTACATTGGATATACATTCATCTCCCTAGACAAACCTAAAAGCTACAACCTTGTGCTTAGCTCATTAAGGATCAGAGTTCTTTTTTTCATAGGACATCTAAGCCACAAGATTATAACTCCCAAGCATACATTCTTCTTCCCCTATTTCTCCTTTTTTCTTTACTTAGGTGGAGTCTCCCCTTGGTTTGCCTTTTGATGCAATGCCACTTGTGGTTTACACACTTGGCACTGATTACTCAGCCACTTGAGAAAGACTCCCCTCTTTATTCTATTTTTTTTTCACTTTTTCTATTTATCACAAAACAATTTTTAGGAGAAGAAGAATGCTTATGTCCTAAGGAAGAGAGGAATGTTCCTAGGCCTAGGGTGGCCTCCCCCAAACTTCAACTACTCATTGTCCCCAATGAGTGTTTGAGGTGGCACACCCCCAAACTTATCCTAGAAGCATCTAGTCTAAAGTAAAACAAAGAGAATCTAAACATCCTAGGCATAGGCAAAACATTCTAGAAGCAACTATCCCAGCAGCAGAAAATTTGAACATAACAGACAGGTTTCAGGACTTATGGTTTATGCATGCTGAGCACTATTCAGAGGCAAATTTAAACTATCAAAAGGTGTCCTATGACACTCATCCAGCATGCTTCAAGATCAGCTATATAAGGTAGTCATGCGAGCAGCAAAAGATAGAATTTAACAGATCACAGCCTAACTAAACAGACAGTCCAAAACATGCTATTAGTCACAAAAATTGCGGGAACCGCAATTATTTCGCAATCCAATCCGGGCAGATATAACATTAACTCAGGCCCCTAGCATGCTTTTTCCCGTTACTCATGCATCCTAAAAATAAAACTAAATTATCCTACCTATTCAGCTAACATCAAACTAGACTAAGCAAAAGAAAAAGCATAAAACTAAACATTAAAAACAGGTCAAAAACTGAATCCAAAACAGCATATTATACATTATTCTATCAAAAAGCAGGAAAATTGTCTTTTGTTTCTGAAGGGATCAGTAATACTCCTCTAGTGCTCTTCAAACCAGCACTCAATTCTCATCATCCTCATCTGGTCGCCTTGGTCGTGGGGGCACCCATGGAGTTAGGAGGTTGGTGGGGAAGTCTGGGAAGATGCACCCCAACTGGTCTGCAACTTCTCTGTCCCTCGCCTGCGCATAGTTGGCCCATTGAGCCATTCTCCTCTGCATGTCCATCAAGCAGGCCATGGATAGGGACTGTTCAGCCGCCAGCCTATCCAACTCAAATTCCATGTTGCCCTTTCTTCTCAGCCTTAGGTGTGCAGGCAACTCCAGATGGCCTGTGTAGGGCAGCTGCTGCTCCAAGCGCTCGGTGGGAACTCCTGCAAGCAAGCATAACTTTGTTATGATGTTGGGGAAAAATAACGGCCCCTTACCCTTTTTTGCACACTCAGCTATGGCAGCAGTGATGACTTCTCCCACGTTGATCGTGAGACCTCTCATTATAGCATAAACCAGCAGCGAACGGCTCTGGTTAATTGTAGTCTCATGAGTCACTGGGGAGAGTCTTCTTCTCACGAATGAAAACCACACAGCTGCCTTAGCCGTGAGGTTGGCACTCATGAGCGTGTGCCGCCCATTGCGTGAGACTGTCCAGGAGGCCTCAGGCTGGCCAATGGTGCGGATGGCTTCTTCCAGCACAGCCTCGGTCGGCTCATCAACTATCCGTGCATAATCTGTGTGAGGCTGGCCCCTTAGACCAAATGCTTCATTAATGGCTTTGGCTGAGAAATCAACCTCCACCCCTCTGACCACAGATAGGCCATCCTCAGGGCTGAGCACGTTAGCATAAAAGTCATACACCATGCTCGTGTATGCTGGATTGGGAGGTCGGCAGAATTCCTCCCAGCCATGGTTGATCACCCCTGCGCGCAAGAACTGCGGCAGGTCAGCAAGTCGATCAAGGAACCCCTTCTCGTGCAACAGGTCCCTTTTCCTCAGCTCCACGCCCCTGGATTCAGCATCAGACGAGACATACCTCACTGACGGAGGTTCGTCTTCAGGGTAGAGTTTAGCCTTCCCCTTATCGGCTGGCTTGGAAGATTCAGCAGCCTCCACCTTGAGGCGTTTGAGCGAAGGCTCAGTACTGTCTTTGTCTGCTGAACGCACTCGCTTGGCCTTCTTCTTCTTCAGTTTCTTGGCTTTCTTGGCCTCCTTCTTGGCCTTCTTCTTCTCTTTCTCCATGTTGATCTGTTGGAGGCAAGCCCCCAACGTTTCTTCCATAGAATCGTCCTGCTGTGCAGGAACATCAGGGCTGTCTTCCCTCATAGGAGAGAAGACTTCTTCTTCCCCAGCATCTCCACTGCCTTGCGTGGACTCCTGATAATCCCCATAAGGGAATTCAGGATCAGGCCGTGGAGAATTGTGCTCTGCTGATGGTGTATGTGCAGAACTCCATGGCGAAGACGGCAGTTCAGGACTCTGCACAGCCGCAGGTGGTAGATCAGAACTCTGAAGCGCTGGAGATGACTCGACGCGCTGCGCAGGCGGTGATGATTCTGTGCTTTGCACCGGTTCAGATGGGAGAGGGCTGCGCACAGGTGACACAGACGGCGACGAACCTTCCTTTGCTGACTCGTGAGATGCACGATCAGGTTCTTGACTCTCCACAGAGGGAGTCTTGGCGATGGTTCGTTCGGCGGCAGTCTTGACAGTCCACCGGCGCTTCTTTGGCGTGCCCACTGGCTCAGATGGCCCAGCAGGGATCTCAGTGACCACCCTCCACTTCTTCCTACGAACAGGAAGCTTGGAGAGACGGCCAGTGCGTACAGCACCCTCATCAGCAAGGGCGAGAAGCGCTTCCCTTGCAGCCGCTTCAGCTGCGTCGTCGTCCTTCTTCTTGGCGGCGGATCTCTCAGCCCTAGTGGAAACCATTGTCGAATCTTGGAGGTTTGGAGAGAGAGATCAAAGGTGGAGAGAATCGCAGAAATCTTGGAGAGCAAAGAATGAGAGGATCGTATCAATCGGGCGCCTTCTAACGGCTATAAAAGCAACGGAAAAAATCCCAACGGCTCTTTTTGCGGATCCAGCAATTTTTGCGCAATTCTAGGGACAATATTTCATAACAAATCCAAACTTTGATCGCCCGTATCTTTCATTTGGCTCAACCGTTTCTTGATTTTTAAAGTGGGATTTACTCCCCTTGATCCCCTCTTTCGATTCCCTACAAAAACAAATAAAACAAACATTAACTACGCAATTAAAAATACCTCACAAAACATACAAACAATCATCGAAAAAACAGAAAAAATAAACTAAGGCATTGGCCTTGACTAAACGAGCACAGTAACCACTCGTTCTCTCTCGTTTCTAACTTCATGCTTCATGTAGGAGGAAGGCCGAGAGAGTCTTCACATCCCCCTCCTCATAGTAGTGCTTCAACCTAGCACCATTGACCATAAATGGCTGTCCTTGCTGCAATTTTTTAATCTCTATGGCACCATGAACAAAGACATTAGTAATGATAAATGGACCTGACCATCTAGACTTTAATTTGCCTGGAAATAGCTTTAATCGTGAGTTAAATAATAATACAAGTTGGCCCTTTTTAAAGTCTTTGATCCTGAGTCTACTGTCATGCCATATTTTTGTCTTTTCTTTGTACATCTTGGCATTCTCATAGGCCATGTGCCTAAGCTCATTAAGTTCATGTAGCTGTAAAGATCTTAATGTCCCTGCATCCTTCACACAAAAATTTAATTCTTTCATGGCCCAGAATGCCTTGTTCTCCAACTCAAGTGGCAAGTGGCAAGCCTTGCCATACACCAACCTATAGGGAGACATTCCTAGAGGTGTCTTATATGCTGTTCTATAAGCCCAAAGTGCATCCTCAAGCTTGAAAGACCAGTCTTTCCTATTAGGTTTGACTACCTTTTCTAGGATGTTCTTTATCTCCCTATTGGAAATCTCAGCTTGGCCATTTGAGTGTGGGTGATAGGGAGTAGCTACCCTATGTCTAATGTTATATTTAGCCAATAATTTCTCCATAGCCTTATTAATGAAATGTGACCCCTCATCACTAATGATAGCACGAGGAGTCCCAAATCTAGTGAAAATGTGTCTATGCAAGAAGTTAGTGACTGTTTTAGCATCATTATTAGGACATGCCTTAGCTTCTACCCACTTTGACACGTAGTCTACTGCTACTAAAATGTACAGGTTACCTGATGATGGAGGGAATGGTCCCATGAAATCAATGCCCCACACATCAAAGAGCTCCAACTCTAAGATGTAGGTGAGAGGCATCTCATCCTTACGACTGAGGTTACCTGTCCTTTGGCATTCGTCACAGTTGTGGGCATAATTGTGGGCGTCCTTGAAGATTGTTGGCCAGTAGTAGCCACTCTGAAATACCTTAGCAGCTGTTCTTTGACCACCAAAGTGCCCACCGTAAGGAGATGAGTGACAGTGCTGCAGCACAGACTTCGCTTCAGCAGCTGTAACACACTTCCTCAACAACCCATCAGCACAGGTCCTGTAAAGTATGGGGTCATCCCAGATGAATTTCCTTGCTTCATGGAGGAACCTCTTCTTCTCTTGTCCTCCCTTGAACACTGGTAATACCTGTGATGCACGGAAGTTAGCAATGTCAGCAAACCACGGTTCCTCATCGTTTTCACGATGAGTCAAAGCAAAGATATGTTCATCTATAAAAGCATCAGAAATTGCGGGGTCCGCAATTTTTTCGCAATTGTGCTGCAATCGAGACAGGTGATCTGCAACCACGTTTTCACATCCCTTCTTGTCCCGAATGTCCAAATCGAATTCCTGCAGCAATAACACCCATCTAATCAATCTAGGCTTAGCATCAGCCTTCCTCATCAGATATTTTACAGCAGAATGGTCAGTATATACAATGGTCCTAGTTCCTACAATATAGTTCCTAAATTTTTCACAAGCAAATACTACAGCAAGCATCTCCTTCTCTGTAGTTGTATAGTTACATTGAGCCTCGTTCAAGGTCTTACTAGCATAATAGACAGGATGTGTGAGCTTGTCAGTCTTCTGTCCTAACATGACTCCTACAGCATAGTCACTAGCATCACATAGCATCTCAAATGGGAGATCCCAATTTGGTCCTACTATGATTGGTGCTGTGACCAGTGCTTCCTTAAGGGTTTTCCAAGCTACTACACATTCTTTAGAGAAGATGAATGGCCTACCTAGCTCCAGTAGCTCACATAGAGGCTTGGCTATCTTAGAAAAGTCCTTGATGAACCTTCTATAGAAGCCAGCATGCCCTAAGAAACTCCTAATAGCCTTGACATTCTGGGGCTCTACCAACTTCTCTATGACCTCGATTTTTGCCCTATCCACTTCTACACCTGCCCTTGACACTCGATGCCCTAAGACAATCCCTTCATCTACCATGAAATGGCATTTTTCCCAATTTAGGACTAGGTTGGTCTCTTCACACCTAGCCAGGACTTGTCCTAGGTTCTCTAGACAGGTTTTAAATGAGTCCCCAAAGACTGAGAAGTCATCCATGAATATTTCTATTATGGACTCATCCAACTCAGAGAAGATTGCCATCATGCACCTTTGGAAAGTTGCCGGTGCATTGCATAAGCCAAAAGGCATTCTGCGGAAGGCAAACGTTCCAAAAGGGCAAGTGAAGGTAGTCTTCTCTTGATCCTTAGGGTCTATAGTAATTTGATTGTAACCAGAGTACCCATCTAGAAAACAATAGTAGGCTCTACCAGCTATTCTGTCTAGCATCTGGTCAATAAATGGTAGGGGGAAATGGTCTTTTTTAGTTTCTTTATTCAGTTTTCTGTAATCCATACACACTCTCCACCCTGTGACAGTCCTTGTTGGAATCAGTTCGTTGTTCTCATTGACTACCACAGTTATTCCCCCCTTTTTAGGTACACATTGGATGGGGCTCACCCACTGGCTACTAGCTATGGGGAAAATTACTCCTGCATCTAACCACTTTATTATTTCCTTTTTCACTACCTCTTTCATAGAGGGGTTTAACCTACGCTGGTGATCTACCCTAGGTGTGTGCTCTTCCTCTAGAATAATTTTGTGCATACAATAAGAAGGGCTAATGCCTCGAATATCAGCAATAGTCCATGCTATAGCCTTCCTATGTTGCTTAAGCAGTAAAATTAAATCAACCTCATGCTGTTCACTTAGCTTAGAAGAAATAATTACCGGCAGCGTATCATTATCTCCTAGATATGCATATTTGAGGTGAGTTGGTAGTGGTTTCAGTTCTAAAACAGGTGGATGCTCAATGGAGGGCTTTAACGGATTTACAGTTCTATCAGTTAAATCTATAGTCATACATACATGCTGAGGTCTATCTACAGGCATATTCATTATGTCAGATACATTCATATCATCTACATCTAATCCTACATATTCGTTAGCATGCTTGGTTAATAATACATGCTCTAATTGTTCTTCCATTAGTGAGTCAACAACATCAATGCTAGCACAAGACTCAGAATCAGAGGGATACCTTAAAGCTTTGTAAACACTAAATTTTACCTCTTCATCATGAACCCTCATAGTTAACTCACCTTTTTGCACGTCTATTAGTGCCCTACCTGTGGCTAGAAATGGTCTACCTAGCAGGATGGGAACCTCCTTGTCTGCCTCATAGTCCAGGACAATGAAATCTGCAAGGAAAATAAACTTGTCAACTTTAACTAGAATATCCTCAATCTTACCTTCTGGATATGCGATGGATCTGTCTGCTAGTTGTAAAGTGACTGTGGTTGGACGTGCTTCTCCCATTCCCAACTGGCGGAATAGGGACAGGGGCATGAGATTTATGCTGGCGCCCAGGTCACAAAGCGCTCTGCCCACATGCTTGCCTCCAAGTTCTACAGGTAGGGTGAAGGAACCAGGATCCTTCTCCTTCTTGGGCAGCTTGTTTTGGAGGATGGCACTGCACTCCTCGGTGAGGTTTACTGTTTCAAACTCACCAATTATTCTTTTGTTAGTAATAATGTCTTTCAAAAACTTTACATATGAAGGCATAGACTGTAAAACTTCTACAAAAGGAATATTCACATGCACTTGCTTAAGTATTTCTAGAAATTTATTAAAATGAACTTCCTGTTCCTGTTTCTTCTTAAGCCTTCGAGGGTATGGAGGTGGTGGCACATATGCAGGCACGTCAGGACGCCTTAAGATAGGTGGAGGCCTTGGAATTTCTTCTACGTCCTCTACAATTGGCTCTAGCCTGGCTCCTGATGTGCTAGTTGGTGGTGGACCTTGGCTTGGCAGAGATTCCAGTGGAGCACTAGACTCAGTGTTCTCTACTCTCTTTGGTGTGTCCTTTGTAATGCTCACCAATGGTCTTCCACTCCTAAGTTCAATGGCTTGAACTTGTTCTTTGCCATCTCTCCTTGGTACCTCGGTATCAGCAGGGAGTCTACCTTGGGGCCTACTTTTAAGTTCATTGGCTAATTGGCCTATTTGGTTTTCCAGGCTCCTAAGAGTAGCTTGCTGGCTCTGAAGAGTAGCATCATTCTTAGCTATATATTCCTTGAGTAGGTTTTCTACAGAAGATCCTACAGGTTGATTGTAAGGTTTTTGGTACATTGACTGGTTATGTTGGGGAGTGAAACCAGGTGTTCCACTCGGCCTTGGTTGGTTGGGATTTTGGTTAGTGTTTTGTTGGCCACCCCATGACAGGTTAGGGTGGTTTCTCCAACCAGGATTGTAAGTTTGTGAGTAGGGGTTATTCCTAGGCTGCTGCTGACTTCCTACATAGCAGACTGAGGATGGATTCCCAGGGCAATATTCATAAGGGTGCCCTTCCCCACAGAATCCACAGATAGGTGCCTCGCCTTGATTTGGTTGAGTACCCATTGACATGGCTGTGGCGGTATTGGCACTGGTTTGGAGATTGGCCTGAGCCATTTGCTTGACTAAGTTGGTCAGGGCATTTATTTGGGTGCTCATGGCGCTTAGAGCATCCTTGTCTTGAGCCCTAGTTGGCTCTACTGGATCGTCTGACCATCTACAGTGAGATGCTGAGATCTTCTCCAAGATCTCATAAGCTTCGTTGTAACTCTTGGACAACATGGAACCTCCAGCAGATGAATTTAAGACTTGTCTGGTGCTGGGGTTGCATCCTTTAAAGAAAACTTCTATTTGGATACACCATGGAATGCCATGGTGTGGACATTTAATGAGAAGGTCTTTGAATCTAGTCCAAGCTTCGTGAAGAGACTCATTATCAGCTTGTTTAAACTTTATGATATCATCACGAAAGGTTGAATTCCTATCAGGTGGGAAGTATTTGACTAGGAATTTTTCTGCTAAATCTGTCCAATTGCGGACAGATCCTGAGGGCAATGAATTTAACCATGTTTTGGCTTTGTCCCTCAAAGAGTAAGGGAAAAGATATAGCCTCAGGGCTTCTTGGGAAACTCCAGGGATTAGGAATGTGTCACTAACTCCTAGGAAGTTCCTAAGGTGGTTATGGGGGTCCTCATTTTCTATTCCAAAGAATTGTCCCACAGTGGACAACATTTGGAACATCACTGGCTTTAACTCGAATGAGTGGGCAGTGATTTCAGGACGGATTATGCTGGGGTTCAGCTCCCCAGGCATAGGTACTAGATATGACAGAATGGCACTATTCTTGTCATTCGCTATTTCGATGGGGTTGCGAATGGCTTGTGCCGGATTTGGAACTAGATCGCCCATTTCTTTAGTTTCAGGTGTGGGTTGAGGTATAGGAGGTTGTTTAAAGAGACGTTTCTTTGCCTTATTCCTAGCTCGAAGTGATCTTTCAGGTTCAGGATCGAACTCTAAATTACTATGTGAACGCTCACTCATAAACTACCTTAATGGCACCTGCAAAAGAAATGAAACAGATTAGTTTCACTCAATGATAAACTTGATTTTCAAACTTAACAACTTCGTTTTTACTTAAAATAAGTCCCCGGCAGCGGCGCCAAAAACTTGTTGCGTGCTTAATGTGTAAAGATAAATATGCAAAAGAAAAGAGAGAGCACTTAGAACATGCAAGCATACATGGTCTCACAGCAAGTAGTAAGTATATTTAATTCGTTTTTTCCACAGAGACTCATTTTTAGCTATTCGCGAAGTGTGAATGTTAAGAAAGATGGGATGAATTTGATGGGGTAAAGTTGGTTTTTAATTAACTACTTTTTGCTGAATGTGTAGAGGGATATAACATAAACAAATTAAAGTTAAAAATAGACCTAAAGGACAAGAGATGGAATTAATAATCGAGGAAGAAAACAGCTAAACAGAATGATAAACAGGCAGAATTGCGAGGACCGCAATGTTTCCGCAATTAAATGGCAGCGAATCTGATTGGAATGGGGAATTAAGGGCTACTAATGACTATCCTATAGGCATTTTATTACGATTATCAAGCTTTGGATCAACTCTCTATACATCAAACTCACTCTATCTCAAGTATCGTCCGATTCCATGCATTAGAGACTCAAGTTTACTCGACTTCAAAGTAAGGACTTAAGCATCTTGTTTAAACAGGAGTGTTCAGGTTGTACTAGGGAAACGCCTATTCCTAGGCCGTTTCCTGATTACCATGAAAGGCTAGCATGATTATATGACTCTGAACTCTTACTCCTTCCAGAGGTTAGGAGTTCTTTGGACAAAATGGATGGCCAATCGAAATTGCCCGTGGGATGAAGCTTACATACAATCAATGTTCGAGTGTTGAACTGACTACTTGACTCACGTTTTTTAGCCTATAGTTCTGTCATTAGCATGCCCCTAAGTGATTTTAGTTACTCATGGATATGTGGAGAATAGAAAAGGTAGATAAGAAAGACATGCTTAGAAGAGAAATGCATGTAAAACGGCAAGACAAACCGTAGCAGAACAAGGTAGAAACTGTGAAGTGCAGAAATTTACTTTGATTACTTTAAGTGTTTAATGACAAAGGAAAGCTTAAAAAGAACTGAATCTAAGACAGACAACAACGAAATGCAGTAATTGAAATGACTAAACTAAGAACAACAATGATCAGTAATGGAAATGAGAAGAAAAGGACAGAAAACAGTAAAGGCTTGCTGAAAACTTCGTGGCAGTCGCCTCGAATGATGGCGATGAGAATTCAGCCGTGCTTGGATGAATCCAATCGAGAGAGAAGAAGAATCTTCTCTCCTTCCTATCAGATTTTCGACTCCAAAAGCTGAGAACCTCACTCCAACAGACGGCAAAGGAATTTAGAGAGGAATGATGGACTGCAGGAAGACTTCTGCGCTTCGAATTGATGACTGAACCTCCGACTTTGACCCCCTTTTATAGTAGTTTGCAGGTGCGTTTGGGCCAAGGAGAACCATCAACCTTCAACGTCATATATCAGAATGGATGGAGGAGAAAGAACGAATCCCTGAAAAGTCGGATCTAAACAGAAAATGATCAGCCAACTTACGGTTTTAACTTGAATAATTGCGGTCACCGCAATTATTCCGCAATTCATTTGCAATGGTTATTTTTTCATTCTTTTCTTCGGTTTTCAACCCTTTTTCTACCTATTGTGCATAAGTCCTAAATTAGCTACCTTCTTCTAATTCTCATATTAAAGCATAGGTTTAAGCTAAATGCTAACAAAAACACCTAAATGTGTACATCTTCTTAAGCTAAATGGGTCCTAAATAAGTCACTTTCAGAGACTTAACAGTTACTTACCTCAAAAAGATGAGCCTTAAGCTCGTCCATATCCTTCTTCAGGCGAGCCTTCTCCTTGTCTCCATCTCCACTCCGCTCCAAGCTTCTAGCTATGTTAGAAATCAAGGCTCTAGCTTCGGCGGGTGTCTTATCCATGAGCGAACCTCCACTGGCAACGTCTATCATCTGCTGCCCTTGGGGAAGCAAACCGTGATAGAAACTCTGAATAAGGGATAGCTCAACTATTTGGTGGTTAGGACAATCCTCGCATAACCGACCAAATCTCTCCCAGCACTCGAGAACGCTCTCTTCCTCTCCTTGCTCAATTTTGTGTATTTCTCTTCTGAGGGCGGCGACCTTGGGAGGCAGAAAATACTTCGCATAAAACGCTCCCTGCAGCTCTTCCCAAGAAGTGATGGACCCAGTCGGAAGGTAATGCATCCAATTTCTCGCCTTCTCCTTCAAGGTGAAAGGAAAGGCCTTGAGATGGAGTTGATCTGCAGTGATGCCGTCGGTCCTGAATGACGAACACACCATCTGAAATGCCTTGAGGTGTCTGACGGGATTCTCATCTGTATTACCATAAAAAGAAGGTAATAAGTTAACCAGACGAGCTTTAAGTTCAAAATTACCTGAAGCTACCGGATACAAGATACTCGATGTGTTCCGGCCTAGCTCAGATGATGCAAGCTCCCTCGAGGTTCTTTGATGCTCAAAATTACCCACGACCTCTGTTGCGTGCTCAATGTTTAAAATAAAGATGCAATGGTAGAGCACTCAGAACATGCAAGCATACATGATCTTGTAGCAAGTAATAAGTATTTTTTCATTCGATTTCCCACAGAGATTTATTCTTAGTTACTAGCGAAGTGATTTGTTAAGTGAGAATGGGTGGATTAAATGGGGTAGATTTGGTTTTGAAGTGCCTAATTATTAAGGAATGTGTGAATGATGGAAGCATAAACAAGTGTAAGTAAATACTTAAACTCGGATGTAGAGAAAAGAGAACAACAATCTATGAGAGAAATGGCTAGGCAAAATTTTGAACTAAGGGAATTGCGGAAACAGCAATTTTCTAGAAATGTTACTAACAGCGTATTAAGTGTAAAGTGTGGAAACAAGGGGTACTAACGACTCCCCTATAGGTTTTTTCATACGATTCTCAAGAAGTAGATCAACTCATCATGCATCAAACTAACTCATTCTCATGTATCTTTCGATTTCATGCATTAGATCCTTTAGTTTACTCATGTCCAAGTAAGGCCTTAAGCATCTTTTTATAACAGCAAGTTAAGTGATTTGTACTAGGAAAACGCCTATTCCTAGGTCGTTTTCTGGCTACCATGAAAGGCTAGCATGAATGTACGACTCTGAACTCTTACTCCTTCCAGAGGTTAGGAGTACTTTAGACAAAATGGATGGCCAATCGAAATTGCCCGTGGGATGAAGCTTACATACATTCAATGCATTCGAAGCTAACTTACATGCTTGATTCACGTATTTCTACTTATAGTCTTGTCATTAGCTTGCCCTTATGTGACTTAGTTACTCATGGATGAAGGTGGAACAAGAAGAATAGATGGAAACGACATGCTTAACAGATTATAAAGGACGAAACAGAAGAAGAAAACAGTGAATAGAAGAGATGAAGAACTTGCGACGTGATGAAATAATGCTTGATTAACCAACGTTTGAACTAGACAAATGCCAACTTTGAACAACTAAAGCTAAACAGACAGAGACGAAATGAAATAGAGTAGCAAACGAAAGTGAAATAACAACAAACAGCAATGGAAACAGAAACAGAAAGCAATAAAAGCAAGGAAATTCGTGCGTGAGCCCCTCGTCGCAGACGCCTCGGTTGAAGGGGGGAAAGGAGAGCTTTGTTTGGATGAATCCAATCAGAAGAGAAGGCAAATCTTCTCTTCTTCCTCTCGGATTATCGACTCCAATAGCTGAGACCTTCAAGCCAACAACCGGATGAGAAAACAGGAAGAAAAGACTGCGCTGAGATGGGAGTTCTACGCCTTTCGAGTGTGTTCTGTCCTTCCCCTTTGACCTCCTTTTATAGTAGTTTGCAGGTACGATTCGTCCAAGGAGAACCATCCATTCTGAACAACAATACTCCACGTGGAAGCAGGAGAAAAAACGAACAGCTGAAAGATCGTAACAAAACAGAAATCGGTTAGACAAATAACAACTTTCACTTAAAACATTGCTGAGACCGCAATGTTTTCGCAATTCTTCAGCAATGTGCAATTTTCACTCTTTAGCTTTGTTTTTGGTTCTTTTCCTTTCCTTTTATATATAAGTCCTCATTTAGCTTCATTCTACTAATTCTCATATATAAGCACGAGTTTAAGCCAAATCCTACCAAAAACACTTAAGAGTGTACATCTTTCTCTATCAAATAAGTCCTAAAATAGTCACTTTTGGAGACGTAACACACCCCCAAACTTAAGGTTTTGCTCGTCCTTGAGCAATATAAGGACTTTATCTAGGCTGCTGTTAACCTCTCTAACTACTTGCTGACTCCCTTAAATACACTATCTATGGCCAAGCTGTCTCGTGACACGCTTCTAAGTTTAAACCCAACTCCTTATTTTGCTTCTTCTGATTTCTCTTGCCTTATAATCCTACTGTCTCATTAACTCCCTACAACTGATCTATCTGCTCTGGTCATTAAGTTCATTGTGCAACTATCCCTAAGGTTTCAAATTCAACCTAGCTATACCCAGACTCAGTACATGCTTCTAATGTTTTTCTTTTGAGCTGCCTAGGATTCCTTAGAGTCATGCCAGTCTTAGTATAAACCAGTGTCAGTAGTACATTCATAGAACAACCTAAACCCTGGCATCACTACATTGGATATACATTCATCTCCCTTAACAAACCTACAAGCTACAACCTTGTGCTTAGCTAATTGAGGATCAGAGTTCTTTCATTCAGGACACCTAAGCACAAAGCTGCAACTCATAGGCATACACTCTTCTTCCTTAGTTTTTCCTTTTTTCTTTATTTCTTTGGTGGAGCCTCTCCTTTGGTTGCCTTTTGATGCAATGCCACTTGTGGGTTACACACATGGCACTGATTACTCAGCAACTTCAAGAGAGACACCCCTCTTTATTCTATTCTCATTTTTTTTTTCAGTTCATCATTTTTTTCAAAGGAGAAGAAGAATGCTTATGTTTAAAAAGGGAGAGAGGAATGTTCCTAGGCCTAGGGTGGCCTCCCCCAAACTTAAACTTCTCATTGTCCCCAATGAGAGTCTGAGGTGGCACACCCCCAAACTTGTCCTAGAAGCATCTAGTCTAGGGCAAAACAAAGAGAATCTAAAAGTCCTAGGCATAGAATGAACCTTCCTAAAACAGACAACACAGCAGCAGAATTTCATAAAAACAGTAAAGTAGGACTTAAAGAGATGCATGCTGAGCAACTTAAGGGAGCTAAATTAAACTATCAAAGGTGTCCTAAGACACTCATCCAGCATGCTCACAGATAGGTCATATATGGCAGTCAAGAAAGCAGCAAGAGTCAAAATTTAAACAGAACCAGCTTATCTATCAGTCAGTCAATAGCATGCGATAACTAAAAAAAATTGCGGAGTCCGCAATAATTTCGCAATGAACCTACAGGGCATATTTATCAGTGATCAGGCCCTTTTTGCATGCTATTTCCAGTCATCGACAACTAAGCAAAAAGGAAACTAAAACATGCTAGCTACTCAGATACCATCTACCTAGACTAAACTATCCTAAACAACCAAAAACAAATTAAAAACAGAACAAACATTTGATTCAAAAATAACAGTCACAAGTTAACGAAAAGCAGGTTTTTTTTTTTTTTTTTTATTAAAGAGGGAACAGAAGTACTCCCTCGAGTGCCCTTCAGACTGGCACTCAAACATCCTCATCATCATTCTTCCTTGCCCTTGGAGGTGTCCATGGCTTCAGTAGATCAGTGGGGAAGGCAGGGAAGATGCATCCCAATTGATCAGCCACGTCTTTGTCCCTCGCCTGAGCGTACTCAGCCCACTTTGCCATCTTGCGCTGGAGATCCATCAGACACGCCATGTTCAAAGATTGAGCTGCAGCCAGGCCGTCTAGCTCAAATTCCATGTTTCCCCTTCTTCGCATCCTCAGGCCCGTAGGCAGCTCCAGATGACCTGTGTAGGCCAGCTGCCTCTCCGTCCTCTCGATGGGCACACCTGCACGCAAACAGAGCTTAGTGATGGTGTTTGGGAAGAAAAGAGGGCCCTTACCTTTCTTTGCACATTCGGCTATGGAAGTTGCAATGACCTCACCAACATCGATGGTGAGGCCCCTCATAATGGCGTACACCAGCAGCGATCTCCCCTGATTTATGGTGGTTTCGTGGGTCACCGGGGATAGACGCCTTCGCACAAAGGAGAACCAGACGGTTGCCTTGGCCGTGAGGGTTGCACTCATCAGAGTGTGCTTCCCATTCCTTGAGATTGTCCAGGTCGCCTCAGGTTGGCCTATGATGCGCAGGGCCTCTTCCAAGACAGCCTCAGCTGGTGCGTCGATGATCCTCGCGTAGTCAGTATACCTCTGCCCTTTGAGGCCATAGGCTTCATTGATAGCCTTGGCCGAAAAATCGACCTCAATCCCCCTCACCATGGACAGACCATCCTCGGGGTGCGTCAGATTGGCGTAGAAATCGTACACCATGTTGGAGTAGGCAGGGATGGGCGGTCTGCACAGCTCTTCCCAGCCGTGGTTGGTGATCCCTGCGCGCAAGAATTGCGGCGGTCCGCCAGTGCATCAAGAAACCCCTTCTTATGGAGCAGGTCTCTCTTCCTCAATTCATTGCCCCTCGATTCTGCATCTGAAGAGACATACCTCACGGCTTGAGGATCGTCTTCGGGGTACAATTTGGCTTTCCCCTTATCCCTTGCCTTGGCCGACTCAGCAGCCTCGACCTTCAGCTTCTTCAAAGAAGGCTCACTACTGACCTTCTTCTTCTTGGATCGTTTGGAAGCTTTTGGCAGTTTGGCCTTCACAATCTTGGGCGCTTTCTTCCTCAGCCGTGCCCTTGTGGTGATCTGCTGGAGGCAATCCCCCAACGTCTCGTCCATCGGGTCTCTCCCCCCCTCTGCTGGGCTATCAGGGCTGACTCCCCTCAAAGGAGAGAAGACTTCATCTTCCTCAGCCGCCTCTTCGCTCGGCACTGATTCTTGATGCTCTTCAATCGGGACTTCAGGCTCTGGCGTCTGCGAAGATGGAGATGGCTCAGGGCTCAGTGAAGGTGGAGATGGCTCAGGGCTTTGTCTGGCCGTCTCGTAGGATGGACGACCACTCTCATGACTCTCCTCGGTGGGAGTCTTTTCTTTGATCGGTGCGTCCCCGATTGCCATCTTCCACTTCCTTTTCTTGGGCGTACCCACTGGTTCAGACGGACCAGCAGGAATTTCAGTCACCACCTTCCACTTCTTCTTGCGTACTGGAAGCTTAGATGGTCGTGACGGCTGCGCAGCTTCGGCATCTGCCAAGGCAAGTAGTGCCTCTCTCGCAGTTTCCTCTGCGTCAGGTGACTTCTTCTTGGAGGCAGATCGCTCAGCTCGTGTAAGCACCATTGTTGATTCGGAGAGATCTGAAGGTAGGAGATGCAGAGGAAGAAGAAGAGTGATTCTTGAAGTCCAACGAATGACGAAAGCGTAAGGGGCACAGCTGACTTAACAGCTATTTGTAATCAAGTGGATCCCAACGGCTCTTTCTGTTGCGGTTTCAGCAAATCTAACGCAATTAAATGAGTTGGCCGTTGGAGATTTCCTTGATTTAAATCCCAAGATTCTCACAACTAAATCTTTGATCCAGCCCAATTTCTTCATCGATTCTTTACCCTTGATTCATCTCCTTGATTTCCTCTTTCGATCCCCTATTAAAATGTACATTATTAACACAAAATCCGTAATAAAAATCACACCTAAACACACAAAAATAAAAAGCGAAGAAATATAAAACAACAAAAATAAACTAAGGCATAGCCTCGCATGGACGAGCGCAGTAATCACTCGTCCCCTCTCGGTTTTATTTTCAAGCTTCAGATAAGAGGAAGGCCGAGAGAGTATTCACATCTCCTTCCTCATAGTAATGCTTCAAACGTGCACCATTGACCATAAACGGTTGCCCGTGCTGTAGGTTTCTAATCTCAATTGCACCATGAACAAACACGTTAGTTATAACAAAAGGACCTGACCATCTGGACTTAAGTTTGCCTGGAAATAATCTCAACCTTGAGTTAAATAACAAGACATGCTGGCCTTTCTTAAAGTCCTTAATCCTAAGTCTACTATCATGCCAAATTTTAGTTTTTTCCTTATACATTTTGGCATTTTCATAGGACATATGTCTCAGCTCATCGAGCTCATGTAATTGCAGAGACCGCAATGTTCCCGCATCGATCACGCAATAATTTAGTTCTTTTAAGGCCCAAAATGCTTTGATTTCCAATTCGAATGGTAAGTGACATGCTTTGCCATACACAAGTCTATAAGGAGACATACCTAGGGGTGTCTTATATGCAGTCCTATATGCCCAAAGTGCATCCTCTAATTTAAACGACCAATCTTTTCTATTGGGTTTGACCACTTTTTCGAGTATGTTTTTAATCTCCCTATTTGATATTTCAGCTTGTCCATTCGAATGTGGGTGATAAGGGGTTGCTACTCTATGTCTAACATTGTACTTAGCCAACACTTTTTCCATAGCTTTATTAATAAAGTGCGTCCCTTCATCACTAATTATAGCACGGGGTGTACCAAACCTAGTAAAGATATGCCTATTAAGGAACTTAATGACTGTTTTGGCATCATTTGTTGGACATGCTATGGCTTCTACCCATTTAGATACATAGTCTACAGCTACAAGTATATAAAGATTACCTGCAGATGGGGGAAATGGTCCCATGAAGTCGATGCCCCACACATCAAAGAGCTCCAACTCTAAGATGTAAGTGAGAGGCATCTCATCCTTCCGACTAAGATTACCTGTTCTTTGACATTCATCGCAGCTGTGTGCATGATCGTGGGCATCTTTGAAGATCGTGGGCCAATAGTAGCCACTCTAGAACACCTTTGCAGCTGTTCTTTGGCCACCAAAATGGCCACCATAGGGAGATGTATGGCAATGCTGCAGCACAGACTTCGCTTCAGCAGCTGACACACACTTCCTCAGCAAACCATCTGCACATGTCTTGTAGAGTGTAGGATCGTCCCAGATGAACTTCCTAGCTTCATGTAGAAACCTCTTCTTTTCTTGTCCTCCCTTGAAAGTTGGTAATACCTGCGAGGCAAGGAAGTTAGCAATGTCTGCAAACCAAGGTTCCTCATCGCTATCACGATGTGCTAACACAAAGACATGCTCATCGATAAAGGCATCAGAAATTGTGGTTTCCGCAATTTTATCGCAATTATGCCGCAATCTAGAAAGATGATCCGCAACTACATTTTCGCATCCTTTCTTATCTCTAATGTCTAGATCAAACTCCTGCAACAACAATACCCATCTAATTAACCTAGGCTTAGCATCAGCCTTCCTCATAAGGTATTTTAGTGTAGAGTGATCAGTGTACACGATTGTCCTAGTGCCTACAATGTAATTCCTAAACTTCTCACAGGCAAATACTACAACTAGCATTTCCTTCTCCGTAGTTGTGTAATTACATTGTGCCTCATTCAGTGTCTTACTAGCATAGTATACAGAATGTGTTAGTTTGTCAATTTTTTGTCCTAGCATAACCCCTACTGCATAGTCACTCGCATCACACAACATCTCAAATGGTAGGTCCCAAATTGGCCCTACGATAATAGGTGCTTTGACTAATGCTTCCTTAAGGGTTGTCCAGGCTAAGAGACATTCTTTTGAGAAGATGAATGGTTTATTAAGCTCTAGAAGCTCACACAAAGGCTTAGAGATTTTTGAAAAGTTCTTAATGAACCTTCTATAGAAACCTGCGTGTCCTAGGAAACTTCTAATAGCTATTACATTCTGAGGTTCCACTAGCTTCTCTATTATCTCTATCTTGGCCCTATCGACCTCTACTCCTGCTCTAGACACTCTATGACCTAGGACTATCCCTTCTTCCACCATAAAGTGGCATTTCTCCCAATTAAGGACTAGGTTGGTCTCCTCACACCTAGCTAGGACTTGTCCTAAGTTCTCTAAGCAATTTGTAAACGAATCACCAAAGACTGAGAAGTCATCCATGAATATCTCTATCATGGATTCATCCAAGTCAGAGAAAATAGCTAACATGCACCTTTGGAAAGTTGCTGGTGCATTGCATAAGCCAAAAGGCATTCTGCGAAAAGCAAATGTTCCAAAGGGACATGTGAAGGTTGTTTTCTCCTGGTCCACAGGGTCTATGGTGATTTGGTTATATCCAGAATAACCATCTAAGAAGCAGTAGTAGGCTCGGCCAGCTATCCTATCTAACATCTGATTTATAAACGGTAAAGGGAAGTGATCTTTTTTTGTTTCTTTATTTAATTTTCTATAGTCCATACAGACTCTCCATCCTGTAATAGTTCTAGTTGGAATTAGTTCATTACTCTCATTCACTACTACAGTCATCCCCCCCTTTCTTAGGCACACATTGGATTGGACTCACCCATTGACTATTGGCGATAGGGAAGATTACACCTGCATCTAACCATTTGATTATTTCTTTTTTTACTACCTCCTTCATGGAGGGGTTCAACCTACGTTGGTGATCTACTCGGGGTGTATGTTCCTCTTCCAATAATATCTTATGCATGCAGTAGGAAGGGCTAATACCTCTAATGTTAGCAATCGTCCATGCAATAGCCTTTTTATGTTGCTTAAGCAACAATATTAGCTCAATTTCATGCTTCTTACTCAATTTGGACGAAATGATAACAGGCAAAGTATCATGCTCTCCTAGATATGCATACTTAAGATGTTCAGGCAATGGTTTTAATTCTAAGAGAGGTGGATGCTCAATGGATGGTTTCAATGGATTCATGGTTCTTTCAGTCAAGTCATTAGTCAAACAAACATGCTGAGGTTTATTCACATGTATATCCATTATCTCAGAAATATTTAAGTCAGTTACATCTATTTGTACATAATCTTTAGCATGCTTAATCAACAATTCATGCTCAAGTTGTTCTTCCATCAGTGAATCTACTATGTCCATACTTGCACAAGATTCAGAATCAGAAGGATACCTTAGAGCTTTAAAGAAACTAAACTTAACCTCCTCATCATGAACCCTCATGGTGAGCTCACCTTTCTGAACATCGATCAAGGCCCTACCTGTGGCTAGAAAGGGTCTGCCTAATAGGATGGAGACCTCTTTGTCTGCTTCATAATCCAGAATGATGAAGTCTGCAAGAAAAATGAACTTGTCAACCTTGACGAGAATATCCTCTATCTTACCCTCAGGGTAGGCTATGGATCTGTCTGCCAACTGCAAGGTGACAGTGGTAGGACGTGCTTCTCCTATTCCAAGCTGACGGATAGTGATAGAGGCATGAGATTTATGCTGCCTCCCAGGTCACAAAGAGCTCTGCCCACGTGCTTGCCTCCCAACTCCACTGGTAAGGTGAAGGAACCAGGATCCTTCTCCTTCTTTGGTAGCTTGTTCTGGAGTATAGCACTGCACTCCTCAGTGAGATTCACTGTTTCAAATTCACCAATAATTTTCTTGTTAGTAATTATATCCTTCAAAAACTTAACATAAGAAGGCATTGATTGCAAAACCTCTACAAATGGAATATTAACATGCACTTGCTTTAGAATTTCTAAAAATTTATTAAAGTGCACTTCCTGTTCTTGTTTTTTCTTTAGCCTTCTAGGGAATGGAGGTGGTGGCACATATGTAGGCACTTCAGGTCGCCTCAGGATAGGTGGAGGCCTTGGGATTTCCTCTGGTTCCTCTATGATAGGTTCCAGCCTCACCCTTGATGTGCTTGTTGGTGGTTGACCTTGGTTTGGCAGAGACTCCAGTGGAGCACTAGACTCTTCATTCTCTACTCTCTTTGGTGTTTCTCTAGTGTTGCTCACCAATGGTCTCCCACTTCGAAGTTCAATTGCTTGAACTTGCTCTTTTCCATCCCTTCTTGGTACCTCAGTGTTAGCAGGCAGTCTACCTTGGGGCCTACTTTTCAATTCATTGGCTAACTGCCCTATTTGGTTCTCTAGGCTCCTAAGGGTAGCTTGCTGACTTTGTAGAGTGGCATCATTCTTTGCAATGTACTCCTTAAGTAGATTTTCTACGGATGACCCCATTGGAGGGTTATATGGTTTTTGGTACATGGATTGGTTATTTTGGGGAGTGAAACAAGGTGTTCCACTCGGTCTTGGTTGGTTTTGACTTTGGTTAGTGTTTTGTTGGCCACCCCAAGAAAGATTTGGGTGGTTTCTCCAACCAGGGTTGGAAGTGTTAGAGTAGGGGTTGTTCCTAGGCTGCTGTTGGCTTCCAACATAGCAGACTGAAGCTGGATTCCCAGGGCA
Source organism: Herpetospermum pedunculosum (assembly GCA_028017165.1). Taxonomy (NCBI): domain Eukaryota; kingdom Viridiplantae; phylum Streptophyta; class Magnoliopsida; order Cucurbitales; family Cucurbitaceae; genus Herpetospermum; species Herpetospermum pedunculosum. Next base: position 37,685,867 of record CM051527.1, read on the forward strand.
GTATTCATACAGGTGCCCTTCCCCACAGAATCCACAGATTAGTGTCTCACCTTGACTTGTTTGTGCGCCCATTGAAATGGCTGCTGCGGTGTTGACACTGGACTGAAAGTTGGTTTGAGCCATTTGTTTGACTAGATTGGTCAGGGCGTTTATTTGGCTACTCATTGTGCTAAGAGCATCCTTGTCTTGAGCTCTCCTAGGCTCTACAGGATCGTCTGACCACCTACAGTGAGAGGTTGAGATCTTCTCCAGGATCTCATAGGCTTCATTATAGCTTTTAGAAAGCATGGAACCACCAGCTGATGAATTCAGCACTTGCCTTGTGCTGGGGTTACATCCTTTAAAAAAGACTTCTATTTGGATACACCATGGGATGCCATGGTGTGGACATTTAAGCAGAAGGTCCTTGAACCTTGTCCAAGCTTCGTGAAGGGACTCGTTTTCAGCTTGTTTGAATTTAATAATGTCATCACGGAAGTTGGAATTCCTATCAGGTGGGAAGTATTTGACTAGGAATTTCTCAGCCAGATCTGTCCAATTGACAACTGATCCAGAAGGTAATGAGTTTAACCACGTTTTGGCTTTATCTCTTAATGAGTAAGGGAAGAGGTAAAGCCTCAAAGCTTCTTGGGAAACTCCAGGGATAAGGAAGGTATCACTAACTCCTAGGAAGTTTCTTAGATGGTTGTGGGGGTCCTCATTTCCCACTCCAAAGAATTGTCCCACAGTGGACAACATTTGGAACATTACTGGCTTTAACTCGAATGAGTTGGCAGTAATTTCAGGGCGTATTATGCTTGGGTTTAGCTCCCCAGGCATGGGAACTAAGTAGGAGAGAATGGCACTATCCTTGTCATTCGCTATTTCGATGGGGTTGCGAATGGTAGGTGATGGATTTGGGTTTGGTCTATCCATTTCTATTTGAGAGAATTGCGAAGACTCTGCGGAGTCAGCAATGTTTTAAGGTATAGGGGTTGTTTAAAGAGACGTTTCTTAGCTTTGTTTCTGGCCCTAAGTAATCTTTCAGGCTCAGGATTGAACTCTAGATCGCTACTTGAAGGCTCATTCATAAACTAACTCAATGGTACCTGCAAAAGAAATGAAAATAGATCAGCTCCAATAGATATTAAGATTTGTGTTTCTAACTTAACAAACTTCGTTTTTACTAAAGAAAATCCCCGGCAGCGGCGCCAAAAACTTGTTGCGTGCTCAATGTTTAAAATAAAGATGCAATGGTAGAGCACTCAGAACATGCAAGCATACATGATCTTGTAGCAAGTAATAAGTATTTTTTTCATTCGATTTCCCACAGAGATTTATTCTTAGTTACTAGCGAAGTGATTTGTTAAGTGAGAATGGGTGGATTAAATGGGGTAGATTTGGTTTTGAAGTGCCTAATTATTAAGGAATGTGTGAATGATGGAAGCATAAACAAGTGTAAGTAAATACTTAAACTCGGATGTAGAGAAAAGAGAACAACAATCTAAGAGAGAAATGGCTAGGCAAAATTTTGAACTAAGGGAATTGCGGAAACAGCAATTTTCTAGCAATGTTACTAAGAGCGTATTAAGTGTAAAGTGTGGAAACAAGGGCTACTAACGACTCCCCTATAGGCTTTTTCATACGATTCTCAAGCAGTAGATCAACTCATCATGCATCAAACTAACTCATTCTCATGTATCTTTCGATTTCATGCATTAGATCCTTTAGTTTACTCATGTCCAAGTAAGGCCTTAAGCATCTTTTTATAACAGCAAGTTAAGTGATTTGTACTAGGAAAACGCTTATTCCTAGGTCGTTTTCTAGCTACCATGAAAGGCTAGCATGAATGTACGACTCTGAACTCTTACTCCTTCCAGAGGTTAGGAGTTCTTTAGACAAAATGGATGGCCAATCGAAATTGCCCGTGGGATGAAGCTTACATACATTCAATGCATTCGAAGCTAACTTACATGCTTGATTCACGTATTTCTACCTATAGTCTTGTCATTAGCTTGCCCTTATGTGACTTAGTTACTCATGGATGAAGGTGGAACAAGAAGAATAGATGGAAACGACATGCTTAAAAGATTATAAAGGACGAAACAGAAGAAGAAAACAGTGAATAGAAGAGATGAAGAACTTGCGACGTGATGAAATAATGCTTGATTAACCAACGTTTGAACTAGACAAATGCCAACTTTGAACAACTAAAGCTAAACAGACAGAGACGAAATGAAATAGAGTAGCAAACGAAAGTGAAATAACAACAAACAGCAATGGAAACAGAAACAGAAAGCAATAAAAGCAAGGAAATCCGTGCGTGAGCCCCTCGTCGCAGACGCCTCGGTTGAAAGGGGGAAAGGAGAGCTTTGTTTGGATGAATCCAATCAGAAGAGAAGGCAAATCTTCTCTTCTTCCTCTCGGATTATCGACTCCAATAGCTGAGACCTTCAAGCCAACAACCGGATGAGAAAACAAGAAGAAAAGACTGCGCTGAGATGGGAGTTCTACGCCTTTCGAGTGTGTTCTGTCCTTCCCCTTTGACCTCCTTTTATAGTAGTTTGCAGGTACGATTCTTCCAAGGAGAACCATCCATTCTGAACAACAATACTCCACGTGGAAGCAGGAGAAAAAACGAACAACTGAAAGATCGTAACAAAACAGAAATCGGTTAGACAAATAACAACTTTCACTTAAAACATTGATGAGACCGCAATGTTTTCGCAATTCTTCAGCAATGTGCAATTTTCACTCTTTAGCTTTGTTTTTGGTTCTTTTCCTTTCCTTCTACATATAAGTCCTCATTTAGCTTCATTCTACTAATTCTCATATATAAGCACGAGTTTAAGCCAAATCCTACCAAAAACACTTAAGAGTGTACATCTTTCTCTATCAAATAAGTCCTAAAATAGTCACTTTTGGAGACGTAACAACCTCCATCTTGGCGCTTCTTTTGGATTTTCAAAGAATGACTGCGCTCCAAAAACTCAAACAAAAACGGGTAAAATAATACAAAAGAATTAAACTGTACAAAAAAGTAAAGAAAATTTTTAAAACCAACAAACTAAACTTAATCAAACTAAATTAAACTTAGTTCCCCGGCAGCGGCGCCAATTTTGGTAGACGTACTTTATGTGGTACTCCAAATTCAATGATGTGGTACTTAGATGATCTAACGAACCAAGGATCGGACAAAGCTTTTGGCTCCCATCAACCCTCGATCTTCAAAGCACTCCACAAGTAAGACAGATCAATCCTCACTTGAATGCTCCAAATATACATGCATTCTATCACAAGAACACACAAGAAACAAAGCTTAAAAGCTTTCAGGGTTTAAAACCCAAAACACTACATTTCATATCTCATATCAAGTTTTCTTACAATAGACAAGGCTAATCCCTTTTATAGACAAGGAATTAAGCCAAGAGCCTCTTTAACTCCCTAACATAAATGTCAATATGAAAAGTCACCTTGAAATACCAAAGGGTTCCTTGATATTCTAAAAGGCATCTTGGTAAACTAAAATTCATCTAAAATATGAAAGATCACCTAGAACTATGTTGCATATTTAATGAGTACATTAAGTAACAAAATATGAATTTTAAACTTGGTTTTAACATCATCTATTAATCTTCCACGAAGTGGTATTGTGAGATAGTGCATTTCTCTTCTTTGTTGACTTTGATCTTTGCTCCATAATAATGGTTTGACTTCATTGACCTTCATCATGGATATGAATTAGATTGTCAAGATAATTCATATCATTCAAGCTGTCGAGGCTTGCCAAAATACAATTTATAAACCCGATGTACACCGAGCTATTTGAAGCTTAGTGGTAACGGGGTCGATCCACAGGGAAATAAGAAATCTAATTTAACTAAGTCTAATTTGCTTGAGATAAAAAGTATGCACAAATTGAAATAAAAGAATGGTAATTTGGTTTGGGGGGAAGGGAGCTCCTAATATGCTAGCTAACGGAAAATTAAATGACGAGTGCAAAAATTAAACGGACGTGCTTAACTTCGAGAAATGGAATTGATCATTATGGATGTTCGGATCATCGATACACTTGATGAACTAGCCATGCTTCAGCACACAATTCATTTGGCTAAGTGTTAGCTCAAATGACCCAAAGAAATAATTAGACACGTGCAATTCTAATTATACTTGGCTAATAATCTATCCAAGGTCGCGACCCCTAAATCGACTATAAGCCAGTGACGGGAACATTGTGACGGTTTAATCCTAAAACTAACCCGGTTTCTCTCTTGCCTTAAGCCTAACATGAAAACGTTAATTAATTCAGATTACCAACTGTCACTTTGGGTTGAATTAATTAGCCATGCTTAAGCCCGTGCTACCTAGCGGTTTGGGCAATTATACGTCCCAACCTTTAGCCCTCTATCATGCATAGGAACTAGGGCGACAACCTAATTTAGCTACACATGCTAGATATTATGAAGAACAAGCAAGAGAATGCATAAACATACTAATTGGCTCAACATTTACAAAGGGGAAAAACCTCCCCAAACATCCAAAACTTACAAAACCATACTCAAAATTAAGCACTAACCTTAGTTTAGCCTTCCATGGAGGATGAATAAATCAAATCCCCCATGGAAGAGCTTAGTAGCATACAAATGGGAGAAGAAGAAGCTCAAAAATGGTGGAAGTTGGCGTAGACCCGAGAGGAAGAAGAAGATAAAAAATTAGAATCAAAATTGGGCAAAAATAGGCGTTTTCACACCCTTCAAACGTCGGAGCGTCGAGACGCTAGGCAAGCGTCTCGACGCTATGCCCCAAGTTGGCTGCCGCGCGCGCGCGCGCGTCGAGACGCTCGGACAGCGTCTCGACGCTGTCGCGCGTCTTTCTGGAAAATCTGTCGGGCGAGCGTCGAGACCCTCGGGCGGCGTCTTGACGCTGGGGCGCGCTCGTGCGTCGGATGGTGTCGGGGCGGCGTCTCGACGCTGGCAGCGTCGAGCTAGCGTCTCGACGCTGCCGCCCATGCAAGTGTGCTCTCGGGTTTTTTATGCCAAAAATTATCTCTTCAAGGCAATTTTTGCCATCTCTTGGATTCTTTAAGCTCTTTCACTCCCGATGCATCTATGAAGCTCTAAAACGACACTTTAAGCCCCGAAATGTGTCTTTGGACTTCCCGAGCTCTCTACCATGAGATCACCTACAAGAGAGCATTTTAATCAATATATGTCTTGGTTTTAGCCAGAATTAGGGACATAAAGATAGCTCTATTTTGGAGCTATCATAAGGCACATGTCCTATGAAAATGCTAAAATGTATAAAGAAAAAACTAAGATTTGGCATGATAGTAGACTTAGGATCAAGGATTTCAAAAAGGGCCAGCATGTTTTATTATTCAACTCACGATTGAGGTTATTTCCGGGCAAACTAAAGTCTAGGTGGTCGGGTCCTTTTGTGATTACTAATGTCTTTGTTCATGGTGCAATTGAAATTCGAAATCTAAATCAAGGGCAGCCGTTCATGGTAAATGGTGCAAGACTGAAACATTATTATGAGGAAGGAGATGTACAGACACTCTCGGCCTTCCTTCTATCCGAAGCCTGAGAAGCAACAAGAGAGGATGAGCGGAAATATCGCTGTGCTCATCCGTCAGAGGGCTAGGCCATAGATTTTCTTTATTGTTTTTAAGTTTGCGTATCATATTGTTATTTCCCGTTTTAATTAAGTGTTTTTATTTTGGATAGGAGCGTGGTAATGGGAGATCTTGAACGACAATGGGGTAGGTGAATCAAGACGAGTAGATCAAGGAACAGATCTGGCAAGATCAAAGATTTCGTTGCTAAGATCTTGCAACAGAAATCAAGAAAAATCTTAACGGTTACATTGTTAATGCTGAAAAATTGCTGAAGAATTGCGGTGTCCGCAATAAAAAAGAGTCGTTGGAGAACACTCGAGTATAAATAGACGGCATTGGGGATCGCTTTCCTCTACGATTTCTCAAACCTTTGGGATTTCACAATTCAGAACTCTCATTCCTCTGCAACTCCCAAGCTCAGATCTTCAGAGAAGCAACAATGGTGACCACAAGGGCCGACCGATCCACGCCCAAGAAAGCGTCACCTGACGCAGAAGAGACAGTAAGAGAGGCATTGCTATCTTTGGCAGACGCCGACGCTGCACAACCCTCGAGGCCCCCAAAGCTTCCTGTGAGAAGGAAGAAATGGAAGGTGGCGACGACGGTAGCTGCTGACCCTTCTGATCCGGCAGGAACTCCTAAGAAGAAGAAGTGGCAGGTCGCAGTGTCTGATTCTCCGATCAGAGAGAAAAAGACCCCGAGTAAGGAAAGCCTCGACAGTGACCGGCCATCATTTGAGACGGCCATGCAGAGCCCTGAATCTCCTCAGCATGCGCTGGAGCCTGAAATTCCTTCTGAAGAGCACCAAGATTCGGTGCCAATCGATGATCCAGCTGAAGAGGACGAGGTGTTTTCCCCCTTCAGGGATGTCAATCTTGACAGCCCTGTGGAGAGGGAAAGCATGGACTCAATGGAGGAAACGCTGGGTGAATGTCTCCAGCACATGGCCACAAAGGCGCGGCTCAAGAAGAAGGCACCTGTGATTGTGAAGGAAGAGGGTGGAAGTTGAACCCTCTATGAAGAAAATGAAGACTGAGGTTGTTGAATCGGCCAAAGAAAGGGAAAAGGGGAAGAGAAAGATGTATCAAGAAGATGAGCCTCGAGCTGCGAGGTATATCTCCAAGGAAGCAGAGGCCAAGGGTCTCGAATTGATGAAGAAAGAACTCCTCCACGAGAGAGGAATTCTTGATGCCCTCGCGGACCTGCCGCAATTCTTGCGCACAGGGATAATGAACCATGGCTGGGAAGAGCTATGTAGGCCGCCAATTCCAGCCTACTCTGACATGGTGTACGACTTCTACGCCAACCTCACGCACCCTGAAAGTTGTTTTTCCATGGTGAGGGGAGTAGAGGTTGATTTCTCAGCCAAAGCAATCAACGAAGCGTATGCTCTCAAGGGGCATATGCACTCTGAGTACGCAAGGATGATGGAATCACCCTCAGAGGCAGTCCTAGAGGAAGCTCTGAATACAATAGGCAAACCTGAGGCAGCTTGGGCAGTCTCAAGGAATGGGAGGCACACATTGATGAATGTGGCTCTCAGGGACAAAGCAGTCGTCTGGTTCTCCCTCGTACGAAGACGAATCTCCCCGGTCACACATGAGACAACCATCAACCAGGGGAGATCGCTGCTGCTCTATGCGATAATGAAGGGACTCACCATTGATGTGGGTGAAGTCATTGCAGCCTCTATCGTCGAGTGCTCCAAGAAAGGTAAGGGCCAACTCTTTTTCCCAAATACCATTACTAAGCTTTGTTTGCGTGCAGGAGTACCTGTTACGAAGGAAGAGAGGCAATTGGCCTACACTAGCCATCTGGAGCTGCCCACTATCTTAAGGATGAGAAGAAGGGGCAACATGGAGTTCGAGATGGATGGACTGGCTATTGCACAGTCGTTGTCCATGGCCTGCCTGATGGACTTGCAACACAAGATAGCCCAATGGGCTGAATATTCGCAAGCAAGGGACCGAGAGCTGGCTGAGCACCTGCGATGCACATTCTCCACCTTCCCTACTGGTCTGCTGAACCCTTGGGTGCCTCCTAGAGAAAGGAGTGAAGAGGATAAGGATGATTGAATGTCAGACTGACGGCATTCGAGGGAGTATTTTTTATCCCTCTTAAAAAAAAAGTAAAACAAGAAATCTGCTTTTCTGTGACATGTTCCCCCCCCCCCCCCCCCCCCCTAGAATCAATTGTGTGATCTGTTTTGAATGGTTAATTTGTTTGTTTAGAGTAGTTTAGTTTTGTTTAATGTCATCTGAGTAGGTAGCTTAGGTAGTTTTGCTGTTTTTGTAGTTGTTTTTTCTGAATATCGCATGCTATGAGCCTTGATCATAGTTCAATTTGCTCTGTTGGAATAATTGCGAATTCCTTGCGGTGACCGCAATATTTTGTTAGTTTTTCGCATGCTGTTGGATGACTTTCTGATGGGCTGTCTGTGTTTAAATCTCAATATTTTGCTGCTTTACTGAATTCAATGGGTAATCTGTCTATTGAGCATGCTGGATGAGTGTCAAAGTACACCCTTGTTCGTTTAATTTAGCTTCATATATTGCTAAGCATGCACCTCTGTGAGACCTTACCTTGCTGTTTTTAAAAAAATTCTGCTTATGAGTTATCTGTACTAAGAAGGTCATTCTATACCTAGGAGTTTTAAGTTATACCTGTTTTTTTCCTTATACTAGATGCTTCTAAGACAAGTTTGGGGGTGTGCCACCTCAGACTCTCATTGGGGACAATGAGAAGATAAGTTTGGGGGAGGCAGCCTCTAGGCCTAGGAACATTCTTCTCTCCCTCTTGAAAAACATAAGCATTCTTCTTCAGTGAAAAAAAAAATGAAAAAGAAAGAAGCAGAAGAATAAAGGGTAGTGTCTCTCTAGAGGATGCTGAGTAATCAGGGCCATTTGTGTAACCCACAAGTGGCACTGCATCAAAAGGCAAACCAAAAGAAGACTCTACCGAAAGAAAATAAAAAGAAAAATAAAACCAAGGAAGAAGAATGTATGTCAACAAGCTATGGCCTAAGTGTTTAGGTGTCCTGTGTAAGTGAACTCTGATCCTTTGTTTGCTAAGCACAGGGTTGTAGCTTGAAGGTTTGTCAAGGGAGATGAGTGTCGATCCAACACAGTGATGCCAAGGCTTAGTTGTTCTATGGACTGTACTCTGATTCTCATGTGTGGTAAGCTTGGTATGAGTGTAAGGATTCCTAGGTAGCTCAATAATGAATACATTAGAAGCATGTACTGAGTCTGGGTTAAAACTAGGGAGAATTTGAAAACTTAGGGGTAGCTGCACAATGAACCTAATGACATAGGCAGATAAACCATGTGTTAGGAAGTTTGTAAAGACAAAAGGTTTTAAAGGCAAGAGAAACCAGAATGAGCAGAATGTGAAGTTAGGTTGAACTTAGGGAAGTGTCACAGGACAGCAGTGCCGTGGATAGTAAGCCTAAGGAAGTCAGCAAGTTAATTAGATAGAGTTTAAAAGACAAGAATTAGCAGCCCAAGTAAGCCTTTATATTGCTCGAGGACGAGCAATAACTCAAGTTTCGGGGTGTGTTACCTCTCCAAAAGTACATTATTTAGGGTCATATTTACCTTAAAATCATGTAATCTTTTGAGCGTTTTTGTTAGAATTTAGCTTAATACGTGCTTAAATGTGAGAATTCAAGGAATGAAGCTAAAATAGGACTTATTTGGAAAAGGAACGAAAAATGATGAAAAATGTTGCTAAACAAGTTAAAATGTACATTGCAGGAGAATTGCTGAAACATTGCTGGGAGCGCAATGAACATTGCGGCCACAACAAGGAATCCGCAATGCCAAGCTGCTGCTGCTGAACTTTTCCCAGCCGTCAGTTATCATCGTTGCGATCTTTCGGCCGCCTAAGCCTTCCCCTGCTGCCACGTGGAGGATTGTTGTTCAGAATGGATGGTTCTCCGTGGCTGGAGGTACCTGCAAAAGGCTATAAAAAGAGATGAAGGGTGAAGGAGAAACACAGCTCGGAAGCGTGGAGTTCTCCGTCACAGCGCATTCCACATACACATTTTCCTTACCCCGTTTGTTGGAACGAAGAAATCAGCCCTTGGCGTCGATAATTCGAGAGGAAGAAGAGAAAATCCTTCTTCTCTTCTGATTGAATTCATCCCCAAGAACAACTAATCTTCCCCTTCATCCGAGGCGCTTGCGACGAGGAGATCCGTGCACACTTTTATACAGCTTTCTTACTGCTTTCTGTCTTTCGTTTCCATTTGTTACACTGCTGCGATTCGTCTTCAATTTATTCAGTTCTTTACTGTTTTTCAAACCTTCGCACATTGTGTTTTGAACCTTAATTTAAAAAGTAATCATTTAAGTCTTTGCAAGTTCGTCATCTTGTTATCTTTTATCCTACTGCGTCCCTTGAGTACTTCAAATCATGCTTAATCAATCTATCTTTTCCAATTCTCCACCAACTATGAGTAACTAATCACACAAAGGTCTGCTAAAGATGAGTCTATAGGTTAGAAATACGAGAGTTCAGCATGTAGGATAGCTTCGAATGCATTGAATGTATGTGTACTTCATCTCATGGGCAATTTCGATCGGCCATCCAGTTTGTCTAAAGAATTCCTAACCTCCGGAAGGAGTAAGAGTTCAGAGTCGTCCATTCATGCTAGCCTTTCATGGTAGCCAGAAAACGACCTAGGAATAGGCGTTTTCCTAGCACGGTTCATTAGCTTTCTTGTATAAATAGATGTTTATGTCTTACTTGGATATGAGTGAACTAAAAGATCTATTGCATGTAATCGAGAGATGCATGAGACTGAGCTAAATCGATGCATGATAAGTTAATCTACTGCTGAATGATCGTATGTAAAAGCCTATAGAGGAGTCTTAAGTCGACCTTGTTTCCTCATCTCACCCTTAAATCGCTGCTAAATTAATTGTTAGATAATTGCGGGAACCGCAATTCTATAGTTCTGTTTTTGCCTTAGCCATTTTTCCAGTCTTTTACTTTTGCGATTTTATTGCTAGAACATTGCTAGATCCGCAATTCTTTCTTCTCCACATCAAAGCTTAATCTATTTACTTGCTTCCGTTTATGCTTGCATACTTCTTACATTCTTTTGTTCATTCGACACATCAACCTCAAATCCACCCAATTTAAGTGACCCTCTCTAATTTAACACCTCACTTCGTTAGTAACTAAACTCAATCTCTGTGGGAAAACGAATTAAAAAATACTTATCACTTGCTGCAGACCATGTATGCTTGCATGTTTTGAGTGCTCTTCGCATTGCATTTTATTTACACACTGAGCACGCAACAGTTAGCTTGGCTAAAGAGTTTTGCCGGTTAATCTCGTATCGTTGGAGCTCATGATCTGTAGGTCCTTTAGGTTCTCCTGGCTAGCTCGGATTAAGCCGTGTAACAATATGAGAGAAAAAGAATTTGAATTTATTCAAATTCATTTTTGAAAGAATGATGGACATATTTAAATATGATTTAAATATGTGATCGGTCTAAAACATGAATAGGCATTCATGTGTGATGATTCGGTTTAAGAAATCGGGATTAGTCTTATTATTTAATTAATATTTGATATTGAATTAAATAATAATATTAATTAATTAAAAAGTTTATTGATGATTATTCGAGGTACGGTTATCTTTACCTAATGCATCATAAGTCTGAAGCTTTTGAAAAGTTCAAGGAGTATAAGGCAAAGGTTGAGAACACATTAGGTAAAACGATTAAAACACTCCGATCAGATCGAGGTGGAGAGTATATGGATTTAAGATTCCAGGACTATATGATAGAACATGGAATAGTATCCCAACTCTCAGCGCCCGGAACACCGCAGCAAAATGGTGTGTCCAAAAGGAGAAATAGAACCATGTTAGACATGGTTCGATCTATGATGAGTTATGTTCAACTACCTAGTTCGTTTTGGGGATATGCAGTAGAGGCTGCTGTATATATTTTGAACATGGTTCCCTCTAAGAGTGTTTCAGAAACACCTTATGAGTTGTGGAGAGGGCGTAAAGGTAGTTTACGTCACTTCAGGATTTGGGGGTGTCCGACACACGTGCTGGTGCCCAATCCAAAGAAATTGGAACTTCGTTCAAAATTATGCCTATTTATAGGGTACCCCAAGGAAATGAAAGGTGGTCTATTTTACGATCCTCAACAGGACAAGGTGCTTGTATCGACAAACACCACGTTCTTAGAGGAAGACCACATGAGAGATCATCAACCTTCGAGCAAAATTGTTTTGACCAAACTTTCCAGGATAGCTACAGATGGGTCAACAAGAGTTGTTGATCAGGCTGGTCCTTCTCAAGAGTTGAGAATAGTTCGACGTAGTGGGAGGGATGTGAGACAACTCGACCGCTACATGGGTTTAATGGAAACCCAGGTCGTCATACCTGATGGCGGCGTTGAGGATCCATTGACCTTTAAACAGGCAATGAATGACATAGATAAGGACCAGTGGCTTAAAGCCATGGACCTCGAAATGGAGTCGATGTACTTCAATTCGGTCTGGGATCTTGTAGAGCAACCTGATGGTGAAAGACCTATCGGTTGCAAGTGGATCTACAAGAGGAAAAGAGACCAAGCCGGTAAGGTGCAAACCTTTAAGGCTCGACTTGTGGCAAAGGGTTATTCCCAGAGGGAAGGGGTGGACTATGAAGAAACCTTCTCCCCTGTTGCCATGTTTAAGTCGATTAGAATACTCTTGTCCATTGCCACATTTTATGATTATGAAATTTGGTAAATGGATGTCAAGACAGCTTTTCTGAATGGCAATCTTGAAGAGAGTATTTATATGGCTCAACCAGAGGGGTTCATAGTTCAGGGTCAAGAGCAAAAGGTTTGCAAGCTTAATCGATCCATTTATGGGTTGAAGCAAGCGTCTAGATCCTGGAATATAAGGTTTGATACTGCGATCAAATCTTATGGCTTTGAACAGAATGTTGACGAACCTTGTATCTAAAAATAGTCAATTTTGTTGTAGCTTTCTTAGTCTTATACGTAGATGATATCCTACTCATTGGGAATGATGTAGGGTTCCTGACTGACGTTAAGCAATGGCTAGCGACCCAATTCCAAATGAAAGATTTGGAAGAGGCTCAGTTTGTTCTAGGAATTCAAATCGTAAGGCATCGTAAGAACAAAATGCTAGTGGTAGAGCACTTTATGTGGTACTCCAAATTCAAGCTGTCGAGGCTTGCCAAAATATAATTTATAATTACCGAAACTACTAAGCTTTGCAGCTAGTGGTAACGGGTGTCGAACCACAGGGAACCTAAATTATTTTCTCCTAGCTAATTTCTATTTGTCTTAAAACTAAAACTCAAAAGCAAATAAAGGGGGAGTTAATTAAAACTAAACTAACGGGAAAATAAATGCGAAAAGTAAAGAGCGAAAAACAATTAAATGTAACACGTGCTCCTAATTCGAGTGCTCGGGATTTATCTTGATGCGCTTAGTTCATAGGGATTCTAATTAGCAAAGTAATTCTATTTCATGTACACAAAATGCCTCGTCCCAACCGGGTCCAAAGAACCCCAAAGAATTAATTAGGGAAGTGCAATCCTAATTAAACATGCCCACTAATTAATCTAAGTTCATGACGCTTAAATCAATTAACAAACAGTAACGGGTATCATTGAGACGAATTAATCCTAGAACTAATTCGATTTATCTCTTAGTCTTAAGCCCGCCGTGAGAACGTTAATCAATTCCTACCCCCAACTGTCACTTAGGCTCGAATTGATTAGCCACGAGCTAGACTTTCGCTACTAAGTATTGAAGTTTGTCAAAAATCAATAATAGCCAACTAAGCATGCGTAACTAATTATGGACGTCACTCCTAATCGGAAAGGAAAGTTATTCGTTCTTAATACAGACCAAGAGATGCAAGAAATTAACAAAACCAAGCAAGAAATTCATATAAACCCTCCCTAAGCATCAAGATAACCCCTAATACCCGAATTAGAGCACTTACCTTAGCTCCCCGTTGTGCAAATCAAGAGAAACGTTCAATGTTTGAACTTTATTGAAGAGAAAATGGAAGAAACGTGAGTTTGGAGCTCCCACCCGAGCTTAAACAATGGTGGAAATCGAAATTGGAACAAAACTTGCGGCTAAAATCGGAGAAGAAAGGCTTTTAAAGTCGTCGGAGCGTCGAGACGCTAGGGCAGCGTCTCGACGCTGTGCCCTAAGTTGGCAGCGCGCGCGCGCACGGGGTAGCGTCGAGACGCTAGGACAGCGTCGCGACGCTGTCAGCGTTGAATGAGCGTTGAGCGGGCGCGCTCGACGCTGGGGCGCGTCAAAATCCGGAAATCTTCGGGGCGGCGTCGAGACGCTAGGGCAGCGTCTCGACGCTGCCGCTCAACGCTTGCTCTCGGGTTTGTTGGCCAAATTTTGCCTTTTAAAGGCAAATTTTGCCATTTCTTCAATTCTTCAAGCCCCTTCAATCCCGATGCGTTCATGAAGCTCTAAAACGTCGCTTTTAGCCCCAAAACACGTCATCGGACTCCTCGAGCTCTCTACCATAAAATCACCTACAAGAAGGCATTTTAATCAATATTGAGCATGGTTTTAGCTATAATTAGGGAGTAAATAATAGCTCTATTTTGGAGCTATCAGCTAGCGTTGTCTCAAGCATCTTATATCGACAAGGTGTTAATACGATATTCGATGCAGAATTCAAAGAAAGGTTTGTTACCTTTCAGGCATGGAATTCAACTGTCGAAGGAAGAGTGTCCTAAGACACCTCAAGAAGTTGAGGATATGAGACGAATTCCTTATGCATCAGCAGTCGGTAGTCTGATGTACGCCATGTTATGTACACAACCCGACATATGCTATGTAGTGGGAATTGTCAGTAGGTATCAGTCCAATCTAGAATATGATCATTGGACTGCTGTTAAACACATTCTCAAGTATCTTCGGAGAACGAGGGACTATGTGCTCGTGTATGGCGCGAAGAATTTGATCCTTACAGGATACACTGACTCTGATTTTTAAACCGATAAGAATTCGAGGAAATCCACATCGGGATCAGTGTTCACTTTTAACGGAGGGGCAATAGTATGGAAGAGTATAAAACAAGGTTGTATTGCTGAATCCACCATGGAAGCTGAGTATGTCGCGGCTTGCGAAGCTGCGAAAGAGGCTGTATGGCTTAGGAAGTTCTTGACGGATTTGGAAGTTGTTCCAAATATGAATTTGCCTATCACACTTTATTGTGATAATACTGGTGCTGTGGCAAATTCCAGAGAACTAAGAAGCCATAAGCGTGGAAAGCACATTGAACGGAAATATCATCTCATCAGGGAGATAGTGCATCGAGGAGACGTGATCGTCATGCAGATCTCCTCGGAGCACAATATTGTTGATTCGTTTACAAAGTCCCTCAAGGCTAAAGTGTTTGAGAGGCACCTAGTGAGTCTAGGACTGCGAATTGTACAGTTGGATAGTGGGAGAAAAGCCATGGATATATTTGATATTCCAGTTTTTCTCATCCAACATGTAATACTCCACTGACGTTTTAGTCCAAGTGGGAGTTTGTTGAGTTTTATGTCCTAAAACTCGTGGTTTGTAAACTGGATGTATATTCTATTTTGCAATAAAGTTGTTATTGAGTTTTATTCAGTAAATTTGTTATTCAATAAAGTGAATTGTGTTTACTTTTAAACTAACTCCAATAAACTAAGAATCCATGGCTATAGGATGTATACTTGAACTTCATGTGGTGACATGATTGTGGATCAAGTTCAAGTAATAGCCAGAACGGTCTATAGTATAGGGATAAGGTTGGGTACCTTATCCTGGGGACACTATTGGACGCGACCCACTTTGTATAGTACAAATGATGTGATCCGAAATCGTTCATGTGGAGACATGTGAGTGGGGGCATCCTATGCAATGAGTTTGCATAAGACTGAACCGTGAAACAAGTCGCTCTTTCTTTATAACTCCGTTTACTGTAAAGACCGACTTTTTCATATGATAACTTAGGTAACTCGATCTGAATCCTGAGCACGCTATGAACTCCTGTTTATTCGGGCTTATCCTCTGACTTGTCTGGGTGAGAGTGACCCGAGATCTCCGACTCAATAAGTCTACAATCTTGGGGATAAGACCAGGTGGGTAGCTGGGAACATAGTCCTGCGAGATGGAATTCACTCCTACCCGCCTTAAGGGATTAGTAGAGAGGTTGTTCCCTTAAGTGCTGACTTCGGGTCTTGAACTAGGGATCCCACCCTCTCATTGGCTCGAGAGAGACTTGGTATAGTGATGAGATCACATACCAATCGGTTTGGTGGTTGGACCACAAACTAATAGTTCATTAGAGGATCAGTGGGACTTAAGGAACAAGATGTAATTGTTCACACGAGAATTCGAACGACGAATGGAAATTCGACACGTGTAAATGAATTTGAATTTGTATTGATGTATTTGTATATATCAGTGCGTAGTGGATTACAATCTCTAATGTATGATCCTCTGATTCTCTCTCTTAAATGTAACGTACTCGAGGGCTTCGTAGCTTGTTCTCGAGGCTGAATCTTCAGCTTCGCGTAGCGGTGAAGTCTTCAGGTGTTTTAGCTTGAAGTGACGTTCAGTCTTCAGGATTCAAAGAGTCTTTCGTTGTTTGGGAATTCTCTCTGAGTTCTTATGAGAAGAAATTTTCTGAACCCTAGAAATGAAAATGAACTCTCTATTTATAGAGTTTTCATGGGCCTGGATCCAATGGGCTTGGGCTTTGGGCCCAATGGGTTTGGGTTTGGACCCAATGGGCTTTTGGGCTTTGGGCCAAATTGTCATTTAATCTTTCTGGCCCGATTCGACTTCGAGCCCAATTGCAGTTTGGCCGACTTTGCTCGGTCAAGTCTATCTGATCCCCGGCCGTGATGGAGACACTTGGCGACCACTGATTGGCCGAAATTTCTCGGTCAACAAATGCCCCCTTTTTCGAGAGTTATGCACAAGTATGTGTGGGTGAGTCTCGGAAAAGTTGAATAGATGAATCGAAACGTAGGACATCCTAATTTCGACTCCGCTTTGACGTATCAATTTTATCGAAATATGAAGTTCGATTCATAGATCAATTATTTTAATTGACGTCTCTTTCCATGTCAATCGATCAAAAATATGAATTTGGCTCGTAGTTTTGATCTTTCTTATCTGACAGAAATTTGATTTAAACTTCGGTAGAGATTTTTTTTTTTTTTTTTTTTTTTTTTTTTTTTTCTACCTTAGTTTATCTTGAGATGTAGAGTAAGGACTTGTGTCTGCCCAATTGTATTTTGAATAGGGTTTGACTTTGAATTTTACTCTAATTTCGACGTGGATAAAATATACCCAAACCGCCAATTTTGATTTGAGACTTGGATTTAGATAACTTTTGACTCTAAATCATGTCTGAAAATAAATTTTGGAATATGCCCAAAAATTTTAATTTTCTCGGTCAAAAAAAAAAATGGTAAGCTTCTAAAGTTTGGCTTGAATTCGGAATAAGAGTGTTGAATTTTATTTTTTATTTTGGCATAAATAATTGGCCAGATGAAACACTAGAATGTGAAAACAAATGATAACCAAGAAACTTGTTTGGTAGAGCGGAACTTGGACGGCTTTAGTTGTCATTTGTCCTGAGTTCAAGTCTGACTTCATACATTATTAGAAGGAGAGCTCCAGCCGCCGCCGCCACCGCGCTTCAGCCCGCTGGTAAACGATATTTTTGAACTATCGCTATAAACTCAAGCTGTCGAGGCTTGCCAAAATAAATTTATAATGCCTATTGCCAAGGCTTTGCAGCCAGTGGTAACAGGGTCGATCCAAGGAATAGGAGAATGAATTTACTAGTGAAATTGGGATTTAATTGATTGATTGGTAACGGGGGGGGTTTTAATCATGCAGAGGTAAAACAATAAGAAAGCTAACGGAAGAAAGGAATAATATGTAGAGAACGTGTGCACGGTTTGGGGAGTCTCGGGATCAATTGTTAGACTAATTCGGTTTATCCTTTAATGCTAAAATCATGGTATTCAGTTCATTATACACGCGGACGACTACCAGAGATGCCCCAAAGTAGCCGACTCCATGGATTTTAATTAGACCACACAGTTCTAATTACACGTTATCTAAGCTTACATCAAGGTGATCAGCCCTAAGGTAAATCTAAACAGTCACTAGCTAACCGCGACGAACATTTAAGCGTGAATTCAAATTGCTAGTAGATTGCCCGCAAACGCTGTATGCAATCAACAACTATCCTACACGGCTTAATACTTCGATTTAATTTCATCTACCTGTGTTACTTAGTCGAGCAGTGAGAGGCACGGCATCGCTACTCTTTAACATACACAACATGCATAATTACTCGAGTGTCAATCGTCGAAATTAAACATGCGCGTTGGATTAAGCAAAGTAGACAAATGCAAATAAACAGAACCCAATATGCATAAATCAAAACTCAGATTATCAAAACCAGATCGTCTAACAAAATCCTCCTAAACCATTCCCAAACCGTTCACCCTTACCTTAGCCGCTCATGGCGCGGTTTGTCAATCCCGCTCCAACAACGACCACGGAGGAGTTCATCTATCTATTACAAAAGGGAAGTGGAGCTCGCTCGCATGCCAACAATGGCGGAGCTCCACGGAAAGTAGAGAGAAAATGGGGAGGAAGGGGAGAAGAATCGTCCAAATCGGTTGAGAGATGAAGAAGATAGAGCTTGGAGAAGATATGAAAAATGTGCAGAAAAATCGTCCTTAAGCTACTGTCTTCGTCGTAGCGTCGAGACGCTAGGCCAGCGTCTCGACGCTGTGCCCTAAGTGAACCGCGCGCGCGCGCTGGCGTCGCGACGCAAGGCCAGCGTCGCAACGCTGCCCCGATGAAATTCCTGCGCGCGCCTCCTCCGGAGCGTCTCGACGCCAAGCAGGGTCTCGACGCCAGGGCAGCGTCGAGCTAGCGTCTCGACGCTATCACTCGACGCTTGCTCTCGGGTTTTTCCAGCGTCGAGCCAGCGTCTCGACGCTATAGCTCGACGCTGGCTCTCGGGTTTGGGGCTGATGCAATGCCTCTTCAAGGCTGTTTTGGCCCGTTTCTTCACGAGACAAATTCCCCTCTTCCCGATGCATTCCCGGGGCGCTAAAACTCTGCTTTAAGCGCTCGAACATGCCCAATGGACGCACGAGCTCTTTGCCGCTTTTCTCCTACAAAAGAGATATATTTAATCAATTGAAAGCGGACTTTAGCTATGATTAGGACGTATTTAATAGCTCCAAAATGGAGTTATCAAACACCCCCAACTTAAACATTGCTAGTCCTCGAGCAAGCACTACAAAGACATTGACTCTAAGGACGCTATTACATGCATTCTAACTCAAACCTCCATGCATATTGAAATTTCAAACACGAATATAATCATGGAAGCACTTTGTTCATGTATCAATTAGGCCATATCAAAAATTAACTCTTGCCCCCTAACGTGTGTGTGTGCTAGACAACTACCCCTAAACTCACGTAAACCCGGAAAACCAACATGCAACGCACATCTCATTTTCCCCCTACTTCTAGCGTTTAAGAACAGCTACACTTGATTTACACGAGAGAAAGAAGCAAATTAAGAGACCTAATCATTTTCTCATTCTTTTTCTTTCTTTTTCAAAAGTACTTTGTACTTTTTTATTTTGGGTTCTTTGAACCAACCTTTCATTTCTTTTTCTTTCCAACTCGAGCTGCCTAACACGTCAAATTCATGCATAAAACTTCACGTTTTTAAGGACTAACGCTCACTTCTTTTAAGCGCAAATAAGAAGGAGGAGCGCCTCGAGAGGAACTTTTCTACAAAACATGCTTTTCTATTTTTTTTTTTTTTTTTTTTTTTTACATTAGGCAAAGCACATGCTTTCTCAATTAATTAGCTACTAAATCTCATGCAACAAGCTACCTAAGGGTGCCTTTCGGGGTGACAACGAGAATTAGCTAAACATGCGATAAACCAAGCTTACGGAATCTAGAGAGAAGTTGCTAAGTGCGCGATGAGTGCAAGGGAGCAACAGAAAAAATTTTAAAATTTTTGACATGAACCTAATAAACACAAAACTCATGCAAAAACTCGATTATGAACATGCTCAGAATTCCAAAATGCATTTCCTAGGCTATCACAGTCTGAAAACAGTAAACAGAGTTCCAAGCACTTCAATATCTTTATAGCACTTCTCAACAAACTACACATGCACGTCCATCGGACTTACTCCACCCCCAACTTCAAAATTTGGCATTGTCCTCAATGCCAACCAGTCAGATACATCAAAGTAAAAGGGAAGAAGAAGTACACTTCCCTGACTCTTTGTGAAGCTGGCGAGGGCGAGGAAGCGGTGCACGAACGCATCAGAGCCCAAAATTGTCTTCTCTTCCTCGATTCCCCTTAAAAAAAAAACAGCAAGCTAAATTAATTCTAAAAAGCAAGAAAACTTAAACTAAAGCATAAAAACAGTTCAACACTCGGGTGCCTCCGAGAAGCGCAGAATTTTTAAAGTCGGTTGCTCGACTGTATTCTCGCCACAGACTCATCCATAGTCTGTAGGTGCGGGGGACGATCCATACTTGTCCAAGGCCACACCTTTTCCACCATCATCCACCTGAAAAATGTTTTGCACTCTTCGTGCCTCGGGCACGTGAATATTAGACATGTTAGTGCAAAAACCAGCAGTATCATCCAAAAAATTCAAATCAGAAATTTTTACTGAGACATGGGAACCATCCCTCAAGCGCGAGGGTAGACTCCCATTCTCATCATGCTCACAAACAACAGAAACATTCGCAACAGATTTCCCATCAAACAAAGAAAACTCATGCAAAGTATCATCAAACTCTAACGAAACGACGCCCTTATACACATCGATTTTGACCCTAGCGGTCTTAAGAAAAGGGCGTCCTAACAGCATAGAGGACGAAGCATGCGACAAATTTTCTTTCATATCTAAAACAAGGAAATCAGCAGGAAACGTCATATTCCCTACTCTAACTAGAACATCCTCTACCTTCCCCCTAGGACAAATGCTCGACCCATTAGCCAACTGAACAGAAACATTACATTCATGCATTTCATTTAAATTCAGTTCACGATACAATGCATAAGACATAACATTTACAGAGGCTCCTAGGTCTAACATGGCATTACGAACAATTTTACTACCTATAGTGCAAGGGATAGTAAAAATACCTGGATCGTTGCACTTTGCAGGCAACGAACCTGGGAGTAAGGCAGAGACGTTCTCTTTCTTTTTCTCAGTCCCTCTGGACTTTCTCTTCGTAGTGCACCAGCTCCTCAGGAATTTTGCATATTTGGGCACTTGACTGACTGCCTCAAGGAGCGGGATATTTACCATCACCTTCTGGAAGGTTCGAAGGACCTCCTCGTCATCTGGTTCCAAAGTAGGCTTCGCAAGCCTACTCGGGAATGGTGCTTTGGCAACATCCACAGGTACACTGACCTTCTCATTTATCTTCTCATTCTGAGTCTCAGGAGCAGTCGGGGCGGACTTGTTCAGGCTGTCCGTGGCTTCCTTCGCAGCTCTGGGGGAAAGTGATTTCCCACTGCGCAGCTGAATAGCACTCACGTTTTCACATGAGTTAACTGTAGTTTGGGAAGGAAGCTTCCCCGAGCTCTTGCTCTCGATCTTACTAATAGACACCGCCATTTGTGTCAGCTGCTTGTTCAAATTCTGCAGCTCTGCCTTATGAGAATTAAGCTCCTCGCGAGCCTCTTTCTGGAACTGGCTGGTGCTAGTCACGATGGTCCTTACCATCTCTTCAAGTGAGCTGGAGGAGCTCGAAGCTTGAGCCTGGGTGGAAGAATTAGGCCTATCCTGGGACTGGCCTTGGAAGCGATTTTGTCCTTCCCTGTTCCTATAGCTGAAGTTAGGATGGTCACGCCAACCGGGGTTATAAGTGCTAGCATATGGATCATACTTCCTTGGGTTGGAAGCATATCCCCCGATTGCATTGACCTCCGCCTCTTCGCGGTGTCCTCCAACAAATTTTTTCAACATACTCCCTATCTCGGCCACCTGGGCCCTCATTTCAGACATCTCATGGCTCTGAGCCACGCTGTGCACTTGTCCTTGCCCCCTGATCCCAAACTGCTGCGAGTTTGTAGCCATATTTGCAATGAGCTGCTTGGCCTCAACTGGGGTCTTGTCAATCAGTGCCCCTCCACTCGCTGCATCGATCATCTGCCTGTCGTGGGGCGTCATCCCCTCATAAAAATACTGTATGAGCAGCTGATCGGCGATCTGGTGGTGTGGGAAACTCGCGCACAGGCGCCCAAAGCGTTCCCAATACTCATGCAGGGACTCACCTACATCCTGGGTGATCCCATAAATCCTCTTCCGCAGAGTGGTGGCCAAGGACGCGGGAAAGTATTTCTCCAAAAATACCCGCTTCATGTCCTGCCACGTGTTGATCGATCCGGAGGGCAAGTAATACAGCCAGTCTCTGGCTTTGTCCTTGAGCGTGAAGGGGAATGCCCTCATATTCAGTTGCTCCTCCGTGACCCCTGCGGGCTTCATTCCCGCGCAGACGCAATGGAATTCCATCAAATGCTTGTTCGCGTCCTCACCTGCGTTTCCATGGAAAGAAGGTAACTGGTGAATTAAACCAGATTTCAACTCAAAGTTACCTGCTACCACGGGGTAGTTAATGCACAAGGGCTGCAGGTTCAGGTCTGGCGCTGCCAGCTGCTTAAGCGTCCGTGGCGCATCACCTTGCGCCATCTCGTCAAATAAGAAGGGATTGCCTTCTTCTCTTCCAAACTGTCCTTGCCCCTCCCGGGCTTCTCTACGTAACCTCCGCTCCTCTCTGTCTATCTCAGGAATATACTGCAAACTACCCTCAGAGGAACGGGTCATACACAAACAAAATTCTAAACATACAACATACAAACAGAAAAAATTTTCAGTCAACCATCAATAAATCAAATTCAAACTTCAACCATAAATTCAATCAATTGCCTACTCCCCGGCAGCGGCGCCAATTTTGGTAAACGATATTTTTGAACTATCGCTATAAACTCAAGCTGTCGAGGCTTGCCAAAATAAATTTATAATGCCTATTGCCAAGGCTTTGCAGCCAGTGGTAACAGGGTCGATCCAAGGAATAGGAGAATGAATTTACTAGTGAAATTGGGATTTAATTGATTGATTGGTAACGGGGGGGTTTTAATCATGCAGAGGTAAAACAATAAGAAAGCTAACGGAAGAAAGGAATAATATGTAGAGAACGTGTGCACGGTTTGGGGAGTCTCGGGATCAATTGTTAGACTAATTCGGTTTATCCTTTAATGCTAAAATCATGGTATTCAGTTCATTATACACGCGGACGACTACCAGAGATGCCCCAAAGTAGCCGACTCCATGGATTTTAATTAGACCACACAGTTCTAATTACACGTTATCTAAGCTTACATCAAGGTGATCAGCCCTAAGGTAAATCTAAACAGTCACTAGCTAACCGCGACGAACATTTAAGCGTGAATTCAAATTGCTAGTAGATTGCCCGCAAACGCTGTATGCAATCAACAACTATCCTACACGGCTTAATACTTCGATTTAATTTCATCTACCTGTGTTACTTAGTCGAGCAGTGAGAGGCACGGCATCGCTACTCTTTAACATACACAACATGCATAATTACTCGAGTGTCAATCGTCGAAATTAAACATGCGCGTTGGATTAAGCAAAGTAGACAAATGCAAATAAACAGAACCCAATATGCATAAATCAAAACTCAGATTATCAAAACCAGATCGTCTAACAAAATCCTCCTAAACCATTCCCAAACCGTTCACCCTTACCTTAGCCGCTCATGGCGCGGTTTGTCAATCCCGCTCCAACAACGACCACGGAGGAGTTCATCTATCTATTACAAAAGGGAAGTGGAGCTCGCTCGCATGCCAACAATGGCGGAGCTCCACGGAAAGTAGAGAGAAAATGGGGAGGAAGGGGAGAAGAATCGTCCAAATCGGTTGAGAGATGAAGAAGATAGAGCTTGGAGAAGATATGAAAAATGTGCAGAAAAATCGTCCTTAAGCTACTGTCTTCGTCGTAGCGTCGAGACGCTAGGCCAGCGTCTCGACGCTGTGCCCTAAGTGAACCGCGCGCGCGCGCTGGCGTCGCGACGCAAGGCCAGCGTCGCAACGCTGCCTCGATGAAATTCCTGCGCGCGCCTCCTCCGGAGCGTCTCGACGCCAAGCAGGGTCTCGACGCCAGGGCAGCGTCGAGCTAGCGTCTCGACGCTATCACTCGACGCTTGCTCTCGGGTTTTTCCAGCGTCGAGCCAGCGTCTCGACGCTATAGCTCGACGCTGGCTCTCGGGTTTGGGGCTGATGCAATGCCTCTTCAAGGCTGTTTTGGCCCGTTTCTTCACGAGACAAATTCCCCTCTTCCCGATGCATTCCCGGGGCGCTAAAACTCTGCTTTAAGCGCTCGAACATGCCCAATGGACGCACGAGCTCTTTGCCGCTTTTCTCCTACAAAAGAGATATATTTAATCAATTGAAAGCGGACTTTAGCTATGATTAGGACGTATTTAATAGCTCCAAAATGGAGTTATCACCCGCCGCCGCACCGTCGCCAGCCCGCGCCGCCGCGTCGCTCCGCCTGCACCGTCGCGCCGCCGCCTGCACCGTCGCGCCGCCGCCGCGCGCTCCAGCTGCACCGCCGCCCGCAACTCCGCCCGAACCGCCGTGCTTCAGCCGCATCTGCAGCTCCGTTCCGCCAGCCGCCGTCGTTTCCAGACCAGCAGCCAGCCGCAACCGTCGCACGTCCTCGCCGCAGCGCCGCACGTCTCTGCCCCGTGCTTCAGCCGTCGCCGCCGCGCCTCAGCCCATCTCGCGCCCTGCGCTCAGGATCTGTACCGCCGGCCGTCTCCGGATCTTCTTCCGCGCGAACCGCCGCATCCGTCAGCCCATCGCGCAGCACCGCCGCCCCCGCGCAGCACCTCGCGACCCACGCCGCCGCACGCCGCCGCCGTCTTCATCGCACGCCGCAGCCGTAGGTGAGTTTCTTCTTTTTTTTTTTTTTTTTTTTTTTGTTATTTATTATTATTTAGTTTTTTTTATGATACATATATCTTTTTCTTCTTTTTTTTTTTTTTTTTTTTATGTTTTATTCTAACTTTATAGATATATATATTTTTTTATATACAGGTGCTTATTTTCATTCTACCAGTGTTCTTCATACCGACCTTAATTTGGTAAATAATCATCTTTTAATACCATTGATACATTTTAATTTATTGTATGTAATTTTAATGTATGTAATTTATGTATGTGATTTATGTATGTAATTTAATTTATGGGTTGTAATTTACTTATGGGTTGTAATTTATTTACGTAATTTGATGTAATTTATTTATGGGCTGTAATTTACTTATGGGTTGTAATTTATGTTATTTGTGATGGCCTGTAATATTTTGCATTTTGTTATTGTTGGTTGTGATTGCATTTATTTGATGAAGATTGGGCTTTAGGAATCTCAGTAATTTTCGATTTGGTATTTTGTGATTAAAAAAAGCCAAATAAGAAATTTGTTAATTTGAAATTAAGGTTTTTTTTTTCAAAATTAGTTAAAGTGAGTAATCTTCTGTAATTTTCAATTTGGTATTTTGTAATTAAAAAGCCAAATAAGAAATTTGTTAATTTGAAATTAAGGTTTTTTTTTTTTCAAAATTAGTTAAAGTGATTTGAGATTTTGTAATTTAAAAATCCAATAAAAATAAATTTTAATTTGAAATTAAGGTTTTTTTTTAAAAAATTAGTTAAAGTGATTTGAGATTTTGTAATCAAAAACCCAATAAAAATAAATTTTAATTTAAAATTAAGGCTTTTTAAAATTAGTTACGTGATTTGGGATTTTGTGATTAAAAACCCAATAAAAATAAATTTTAATTTGAAATTAAGGCTTTTTTTTTAAAAAAATTAGTTACGTGATTTGAGATTTTGTGATTAAAAAAAGCCAATTTTTTTTTTTTAATTTTAAATTAAGGCTTTTTAAAATTAGTTAAGTGATTTGAGATTTTAAAAATTTTAATTTTTGCTTTTTTTTTTTAAATTCAATTAAGAATTAGAATTAGTTATTTTAATTTTGAAATTGAGATTTTATAAATACATTAAAGTAATTTGGGAATTGGGGGTTAGGAAATTTAAAATTAGTTAAATGATTTTGAATTTGGCATTTTATGAATATATTATTTTACTATATGTATATACACCTTGATTTGAAATTTATTCACTTTTTCGATTTTAATTTGTTTATTCCAAATGGGGAACGTTGCGACCTATTTTTTTGTAGGTGTGTCACTTCTTTTACCGCCAAGTCGTTCTGTTCAGCTCCCGTGGCCTCGACGTAACAATCTACGGGCGTTACTTCTCCTATGCAGATGCACGTCTGTTTGGGGAACGTATTCCGTCCTAGGTTGTGCGTCGAGTCGTTCTGTTCTGTTTCCGTGGCCTCGACGTAACAATCTACGGGCGTTACTTCTCCTATGCAGATGCACATCTGTTTAGGGAACGTATTCCGTCCTAGGTTGCGCGTCGAGTTGTTCTGCTCTGTTCTCGTGGTCTCGGCGTAACAATCTACGGGCGTTACTTCTCTTATGCAGATGCACGTCTGTTTAGGGAACGTATTCCGTCCTAGGTTGCGCGTCGAGTTGTTCTGCTCGGTTCTCGTGGTCTCGGCGTAACAATCTACGGGCGTTACTTCTCTTATGCAGATGCACGTTTGTTTAGGGGACGTATTCCGTCCTAGGTTGCGCGTCGAGTTGTTCTGCTCGGTTCTCGTGGTCTCGGCGTAACAATCTACGGGCGTTACTTCTCTTATGCAGATGCACGTCTGTTTAGGGAACGTATTCCGTCCTAGGTTGCGCGTCGAGTTGTTCTGTTCTGTTCTCGTGGCCTCGGCGTAACAATCTACGGGCGTTACTTCTCTTATGCAGATGCACGTCTGTTTAGGGAACGTATTCCGTCCTAGGTTGCGCGTCGAGTCGTTCTGTTCTGTTCTCGTGGCCTCGGCGTAACAATCTACGGGCGTTACTTCTCTTATGCAGATGCACGTCTGTTTAGGGAACGTATTCCGTCCTAGGTTGCGCGTCGAGTTGTTCTGCTCGGTTCTCGTGGTCTCGGCGTAACAATCTACGGGCGTTACTTCTCTTATGCAGATGCACGTCTGTTTAGGGAACGTATTCCGTCCTAGGTTGCGCGTCGAGTTGTTCTGTTCTGTTCTCGTGGCCTCGGCGTAACAATCTACGGGCGTTACTTCTCTTATGCAGATGCACGTCTGTTTAGGGAACGTATTCCGTCCTAGGTTGCGCGTCGAGTTGTTCTGCTCGGTTCTCGTGGTCTCGGCGTAACAATCTACGGGCGTTACTTCTCTTATGCAGATGCACGTCTGCTTAGGGAACGTATTCCGTCCTAGGTTGTGCGTCGAGTTGTTCTGTTTCTATGAGATTAGCGTACCGACTTGAAGGCGTTACTTCTCTTTTGTAGATGCGTCAGTTTGGGCATTTCCACTATACGTGAAATGTGCGCGTCTACTTAGAGAACGTACTCCTTCTTTGTTGGTACGTCAGATCGTCACGTTCCGTTCCTATGAGATTAGCGTACCGACTTGAAGGCGTTACTTCTCTTTTGTAGATGCGTCAGTTTGGGCATTTCCACTCTACGTGAAATGAGCGCATCTACTTAGAGAACGTATTGCGTCCTTGTTGGTGCGTCGAATCGCCGCGTTCCGTTCCTATGAGATTAGCGTGCCGACTTGAAGGCGTTACTTCTCTTTTGTAGATGCGTCAGTTTGGGCATTTCCACTCTACGTGAAATGAGCGCATCTACTTAGAGAACGTACTCCGTCTTTGTTGGTACGCCGAATCGCCGCGTTCCGTTCCTATGAGATTAGCGTACCGACTTGAAGGCGTTACTTCTCTTTTGTAGATGCGTCAGTTTGGGCATTTCCACTATACGTGAAATGTGCGCGTCTACTTAGAGAACGTACTCCTTCTTTGTTGGTACGTCAGATCGTCGCGTTCCGTTCCTATGAGATTGGCGTGCCGATCTGAAGGCGTTACTTCTCTTTTGTAGATGCGTCAGTTTGGGCATTTCCACTCTACGTGAAATGAGCGCATCTACTTAGAGAACGTACTCTGTCTTTGTTGGTACGCCGAATCGCCGCGTTCCGTTCCACTAACTCCGCGTTTTTTTTTTTTCTTTAAGATTTCTCCCCATTTTTGGAAAGCTATATGTGTTGTCCTTTTAATTTTTTTCAAAAAAAAGATTTTGTCATTTGGTTTGTTTTGTTTTAAGGGTGTACATAGCTCCTTTTTTTTGTTGTTGCGTTTTCTTGTTAGTCGCTTCATGCTTGCATGTTTGTGTAGCTCATTTAATTCCTTCGCCATACTTATCGCTTTGTTTTGAATTTATTAACTCTTTCGAATTTGTTTTGCAGGAACATGGTGTATTTTGCAGAGCAGATCGTCTCTAAAGAGAAACATCTTGTTCTTTTAGAAGATGAACATCAGCCCTTAAAACGCGGAGTTAACCTTCTAGTAGAAGAGCCCAAGATCGGTGATTACTCCAATGAGTGGCCGCGACTCGGAGACCCAGGTCGTTTGTCAAAATGGTCCTCAGAAAAAACTTTGGGTCAGGGTTCCTCGTCTAAGGTGTGGATGTTAGGTTCTGCGCTTCACCGCCAAAATCCTAGTCAAACCCCCGAGCTAACATTGGGACGCCGAATTATTGAAGGTACCCCTCGTTGGGGCTCTGTATTAAAGATTTCTGGAGAATTCCTTTTTATCCCTCAATATTGGGAATGGTTGGAGCTTGTCGTCGGTCGCAGTAAAAAGATACTTCGCCATGCTTGTCTGCTAGATGCCGTGATGGCTTCGCTCTATACTTACGATCGCAATAAAGCCGTGGTACGAGCCTTTTGTGAAGCATGGTGCCCTGCAACCAATACTCTTCATACCCAAGCTGAAGAACTTTCCATCTCTTTGTGGGACCTTTGGAAATTCGAGGGTCTTCCTATCGATGGACAATTTTACGAGGAAGTCATTCCGTGTCTTAAAGAGTTGACTGGATCGGGGCGGAATGGCAGACATCTCCCAAAAAGTTGCGAACATTTTATTCGCGCTTATCATACACTAACTGCTAAGAAGACGGATCATTCTCACGTTGCCATCAGTGATTGGATTTCACTATGGTTTAAAGGCACCCAGCGATATGGTAAAATACCGGCGCGAAGGTCAAAGAAAAGAACTGCTTCTAAGCCTACTTCTCGCCCCGGCGTGACTCATAACCCCGACGGCACGAAAGTTAAATATCGTGAATGGTCAGACGATGAGTGCGACATGTTCCGTAATCTAAATATTGACGAAGGATGGAAGGATAGAACATACTTGGCCGCCTTTTTATGTTGCTGGCTCTGTGCCTTCGTATTTCCTCAGGCCAATGCTCACCACATCCGTCCAGGTGTTTTCAAGATTGCTTGTCTGATGGCCGAGGGTGAAATTTTTAGTCTTGCCGTCCCGGTCTTAGCTAACCTTTACCATGTGTTAGGAAAAATCTCAATGACTGCTAGTTCGGTCGGCCGTATCGAAACCTGTCTCCCGGTGCATTACATTATTGGCTGGTTAGCTCATTACTTCAATACTCATCACAAGACTCCTGAGGAGGTCCAAGGTCCAGGGATGGTTGAATTTTCTGGCGAAGGTGGGGCTAAATATCTAGATGAATCTGAAGCGCATGAACTAATCCATGAGGGAGCATCGATAGCATGGCACGTGAATCTCCAACACAGGAATAAACACGAAATCTTAAATAGAGAAACCATCAACGATTCTGAAGATTCTTCATATTTTTCGAGCCTCCGATCGTGCTATGTATCAGCGCGATGTGGGGAATCGCTTGTCATCGAATCATACAGTCCGTATCGATTTGGTCGCCAGTTCGGGTTCTACCAAGATGTGCCAAACGATATAAGGGGAGCTTCTCCTTCGGTCGATTTGTCTACTATTTTACATCATTGGCGGGTTTGTATTTGCGCTGACGTAGGGTGGGAAGTGTTTCTTCCAGCTCGAATGTTGAACCCCCATGACCATGTTACTCCAAATTATCGAAAGTGGTGGTCGATTAAGCATGGCGATTATTTGAGGAAAGGTGTGGATAAATTGATTGACAGCGCTCTTCGTCACTCAGATTGTTCAAAACCTAAGAAGCCTAAGAAGGTCAATGCTAACCTCGGAGGAAAGAAAATTCATTTGCTCACAGATAAACCGTCATGCCATGCCTCAGATCCAGCTGAAGGTAGTCGAGACGTTTATTGGAAAAAGGATAAAAGGCTCAGACAGACCCCCGATCACCCCGATCTCGACGACAGATTTTTCGACGATGTCCCTACTGCTTGTGACATACCTGATGACGTTGGAGCCTTAGTTCAGTAACTTTCCCCTTCTTTTTTTTTTTGAATACTTCTTTATATCCGCCTTTTGTTTAAATTTTTATGTATATATATATATGTATCAGCAAATAACTTATTTGCAAATCTTCTATTGTTACAGCTTCACTTGAATGATTATATTCAAGCCGAGGGCGAGCAACATAGCGACCGATCGTCGGAGGGTTCAGAAGCTTCGGTTTCCATGGATAGGCGACCTGGGAGCTCTTCTGCCCCATTGGAAGAGCGAAGTACCAATTTACCTTTGCTTACCATCAGGGAGCGTTCTCAACATGTTCCGTTGAATGCAGTTTCGCAAGCTCCTGAAACCTCTGTTTATTGTGCTGACAATATAGTATTCAGCCTTCAACGAAAAGCGGCCATGTCTATGTGGCAAAGCTTGCGAGAGAAAATGGCGCGTACCCCTTTTGAGGATGTTCTGAAACTTGAGCCGGAGATTCGTAAGATTCTTAAAGGCATCTCGGACACTCGGACAAACAACCAGGTGTCTTTGCAAGAATTTGTAGAAGGCTATTGTAAGAGAGTGGAAGACTACAACCAGATGCAATCTTCAATTTCCACCCATCTAAACTCCAACAGTAGGGATCGTCAACTGGAAGAAAGGAACATTTATTTGGACCGATTCCTCCTAGAGGTTACAGAGACGGAAACAGAGATAGAAGAGGCGAAAGCGAAGATAGAAGAGGCGAAAGCGAAGATAGAAGCTGCGAAGATCGAGGTTAAGAGGCTTTCCACCTTTGTCTCCGCCCGGGAAGAAGTCTTGAGTCGCGGGACACTTGAAGTCTCGCGTGTACGCGAAGAGATTCGTGCCCTCGAATGTGCCCCCATTATTGACGAGGAAGATGCTCGAGCCGTTGCTGCAGTTCGCGAGCTTCTATAGAGCTCGCGCGCGGAGTTGAAAGAGTTTCAGTGGGCGCCTTGATTTACGCATATATGTGCATATATATTTTTTTGTATCTATCTTCTTCTAGATTTCTCTCGTGTAAAAGAACTTTTATGTTTTCTTTATGAACACTTGGCTTGTCTCCCTCATTTTGGAATAATAATTTTCCTTTGTTGCTTTGTTGAACTTAATTTTTTTTTTTGTTGCTTACGTATTTTCGAAATCAAGAGATCACTTGTTTGAACGTAGCTCGAATGGAATGAATGTATATTTTTTTTTTATTGCGCACGACTGGACTTAAAGTATATATGTATTTTTTCTTTAAGTTGCCTACGTACCCTTAGATGGAAGGGATCAAGTCATACGTAGTTCAAATTACATGAAGAGAATTTATTTTTTTACTTGGGCCGTTCACCTTTTAAGCTCGTGCGGGCCAGGAGCAACATGTAGTTTATACTCTTACGTTAAGGAGTATTACATTAATTTTTTATGCATAAAATTTCTTAAGAAATTTGCCGTTGATTGGGCCAATCCTTAATCCATCTTGATCCACAATTTTGTATGCCCCATTTGTGTAGACTTCTTTGACAACATAGGGTCCGTCCCATTTAGGGGTGAACTTGCTCCCCGTATGTCTCGTTGTGATGATGGGTCTTCGAACTGCAAGAACTAGATCGCCAACTTGAAATGATCGAGGCTTCAAATTTTTGTTGAAAGCCTTGGTCATTCGCGCTTGGTAACATTCCAATGCTTGCTGAGCATCCAATCTTCTTTCATCGAGCGCTTCCAATTCTTCGAGGCGCAATCTTGCATTGTCTTCGGTAGTTAACCCTTCTTGCACCGCCATTCTTAAGGAAGGGATTTCTCTTTCCAAAGGGAGCACAGCTTCAACCCCATAGACTAGGGAATAAGGTGTGACCCCTGTAGGAGTGCGGTGGGTAGTTCGGTAAGCCCATAATGCCTCACCAATCTTTTCCTGCCAGTCTCTTTTTGACTTGGAGACCACCTTTTTCAACAAGTTGCATAATGTCTTGTTGAATGCTTCTGCCAATCCATTTGCCGGAGCGTTGTACATGGATGACTTGCATTGCTTGAACTTGAATTTCTCACATAAACTGTCCATTAGACTATTGGAGAATTGTCTTCCGTTATCGGTCACGATGCGGTGAGGGATGCCGTAACGGTAAATGATGTGGGTTCGGATGAAATTCACAACAGTTTCCTTCTTTGCCTCCTTTAACGCAATTGCCTCGGCCCACCTTGAAAAATAATCTGTCCCAGCGAGGATATAAGAATGTCCTGCTGAGGACTTAGGTGTTATTGGACCAACGAGGTCAAGCCCCCAAGCTTCAAAGGGCCATGAAGCTATGGTTGGGTGAAGTGGTTCTGGCGGTTGATGTATGAAGTTGGCATGAAACTGACAAGCCTCACATTTCTTTGCGTACTCCATCGAGTCTTGAATCATCGTTGGCCAGTGATAGCCCATTCTTTTCAACTGAAAATGAAGTTTCGGTCCCGATTGATGAGCACCACAGACCCCTGAGTGTGCTTCCTCTCATGCCTTTATCGATTCTTCTTTTCCTAGGCATCGAAGAAAAAGTCCGTCATAGGAGCGTCGATAAAGGGTTTCCTTGTAGTAGATGAATCGAGCACTTCTTCTTCGTATATCGGCCTTACGTCGGGACTCTGTGGGAAGTTTTCCATGCTGTAGATAATCTACAATCGGTTGTCGCCAATCCTCTTCCTCAATCACATAGACCGATATTACGTTTGCTTCTTGACTTTCAACTCCGGTTGGCGGTATAACCCATTTTTGACAAATCGGAACGTTCAATATTTCACTTTCTGATACAGTCAGGGCTGTGGCCAAGTTTGCTAATGCATCTGCCTTTGCATTTTCAGCTCTTGGAATATGCTCTATGGTCATACTATCAAAGCTCTCTAAGAGTCGTCTTGCATAATTAAAGTAGGGCATTAAATCTGGATGCTTCACCTCGTATTGGAGCGACAATTGATTAATTATCAGTTTTGAATCTTCATAAATCTCAATGTAGGTCACTCCAATTTCTATTGCTATTTGAAGACCCATAATGAGTGCTTGATATTCAGCAACATTATTCGAACATACCTCTTCAAATGCGAAGCTATACGGCAGCATGTGTTTTTCAGGGGTAATGAATACTATACCCGCTCCTGCGCCATATCTTCGAGCTGCACCATCAAAATACATGATCCATGGGTCAACAATTTCAACGTAGAAGATTTCTTCGTCAGGCAGGTCGTCAGATAATTTCCAATCTGACGGCACTGGATGATCTGCCAAGAAATCAGCCAAGGCTTGCCCCTTCACCGCCTTTTGCGGAACATAAACAATGTCATACTGTTGTAGTAAAACTGCCCACTTTGCCAACCGACCTGAGATAATTGGTCTAGACAGAACATACTTGATTGGATCAGCCTTAGCCACCAGATGCACTGTGAATGCCTGCATGTAATGTCTCAACTTATCGATGGCGAAGAAGAGTGAAAGACACATCTTCTCAATGGGTGAATAATTCAGCTCTGCCCCATTGAGAGTTCTACTTAAGTAGTAGAGCGCACATTCTTTGCCCTTCTCGCTTTCTTGTGCAAGCAATGCCCCAAGCGACCTTTCTTGCGCAGTAACGTAGAGTATCAATGGCTTTCCTGCTACGGGTGCGCCCAAAACAGGAGGGTTAAGCAAGTATTTCTTTATGTTGTCAAAGGCATTTTGACATGCTTCATCCCACTCAAAGGTCGTGTCTTTCCTCATCAATCTTTGAAATGGTTGGCATCGGCCTGCTAGATTGGAGATGAACCTCCTGATATAAGCAAGTCGTCCTTGGAGACTTCTTAGTTCATGCAAGTTTCGCGGCTCTGGCATTTTTTGAATGGCGTCGATCTTGGACTGATCAATCTCGATCCCTCGATGTTTTACGACGAAACCAAGGAATTTCCCCGAAGTTACACCGAATGCACATTTGAGAGGATTCATCCTCAATTGGTACTTTCTCAAACGATCGAAAACCACCTTTAGATCTTTCAAGTGATCCTGTCGCTTTTTGGACTTGACTACAAGATCGTCGACGTAGCATTCGACATGCTTATGCAGCATATCATCGAAGATCTTTTGCATGGCACGTTGATAAGTTGCGCCGGCGTTCTTTAATCCAAAGGGCATTACCTTGTAACAGTATATCCCTTTCGGAGTCCGGAACGCTGTCATTTCTTCATCTTTGAGGGCCATTCGAATCTGGTTGTATCCTGATGACCCATCCATGAAAGACAAAGCTTCATGCCCTGTGGTAGCATCGACCATTAGTTCGGTGATGGGCAATGGGAAGTCGTCTTTCGGACATGCACTATTCAGATCGCGAAAGTCAACGCATACCCGTAATTGTCCGTTTTTCTTTCTGACGGGGACAATGTTTGCTATCCATGTCGGGTAGTTTACTTCGCGAATGAACCCTGCTTCAATTAGCTTGTTAACCTCATTTTCAATTTGGGGGATGAGCTCTGGCCTGAAACGTCGTTGAGCTTGTTTGACTGGTCGATACCCATGTTCAATAGCGAGATGATGTACTGCGACTTTTGGATCAAGTCCCGGCATCTCTTTATACGACCAAGCAAAGACATCTTTATACGCAATGAGCAAACTCAAGTACTCACACTCCTCTTCATCGGAAAGTGATGCGCTTATAAAGGTTGGACGTGGTTCTTCCGTCGTACCCAGATTAACTTCTTTTAACTCATCAACTGTTGGTTGACTTCCATCTTCGAGTGGTTGTGGAGCCTCTTCAACATCCTCTTCATATATCTCGGCCTCCGTTTCTTCCCCGACAGTAATATGATGACAAGAGGCTTCATCCCCGTTCTCTGCACGTTTGCTCGCAGGGTTGGTGATGATGACATTGCGTCGTTTAACCTTTAATGCACCATCTGTATTCACGGTAACAAAAGTTTTTCTTTTCATCCGTGAGGGGACGATACTACGGATCTCTTCATCGCTTTTTGTTTTGCTAGACTCTTTATTGTTCAAAATCTCTCGAGCCTCTTCGTGTAGGAGGCGATCGAAAATGGAAGTGGATGAAAGTTTCTTATCTCTCTTTGTGGTCATGCTTAATCTTTGCAACGCTGACGTTCGTGAGAGAGATTTATCGGGCAACGTATTTTCTTTCTCCTCTGTCGGCTTACTCAGCCTTTGAAATGCTGCCTTCCATGAGAGGGGTTTAGCGGACGGTGTGTTTTCCTTCTCATCTGCTGGCTTACTCAACCTTTGAAATGCTGATTGCCGTGAGAGAGGTTCAGTGGACGGCGTGTTTTCTTGTTTATCTGCCGCCTTACTCAGTCTTTGAAATGCAGATTGCCGTGAAAGAGGTTCAGTGGACGGCGTGTCTTCTTTCTTATCTGCCGACTTGCTCAACCTTTGAAAGACGGAAGATCTGATGGGATTAGGTGTTGGGTGTGAACTGTCTTCTTCCGTCACAGCCGCTTTCAATCGTTGAAAGGCTGAAGCGCGCGTAGCCGGCGGCTTGATGCGCTTAAAGATAGAGATCCTTGGTTTGACAGTTTCCTCTTCTTTTGAGTTGTGTGCCTCTTTGGTCGTTATGTTATTACTGTTGGCCACTTTCTCTTTCCCTTTTCGGGTTATCCGGACTGGTTCAGGCGACTTATATCCAAGCCCCTTTCTTGATGCCGGTATAGGATATCCCTCCTTTAGGAGTTTCTTCTGTGTCGAAGAAAGCTCTGACCTGCCTGTTGCGTGCTCAATGTGTAAAGATAAATAAGCAAGAAAGTAGAGAGAGCACTCAGAACATGCAAGCATACATGGTCTCACAGCAAGTAGTAAGTATATTTCATTCGTTTTTTCCACAGAGACTTATGTTTAGCTATTCGCGAAGTGTATTTGTTAAGAAAGATGGGGTGGATTTGATGGGGTAAAATTGGTTTTTAATTATCTAATTTTTGCTGAATGTGTAAAGGAATATAACATAAACAAATGCAAGTTGAAATTAGACTTAAAGGGCAAGAGATGGAATTGATAAACGAAGAAGAAAACAGCTAAACAGAATGAAAATTTAGCAGAATTGCGGGGACCGCAATGTTTCCGCAATTAAACAGCAGCGAAAGTGTGTAATTGGGTGAATTAAGGGCTACTAATGACTATCCTATAGGCATTATTGTACGATTCTCAAGCACTGGATCTACTCTCTATGCATCAAACTCACTCTATCTCATGTATCGTCCGATTCCAAGCTTTAGATTCCTAAGTTTACTCGACTTCAAAGTAAGGTCTTAATCATCTTGTTAAAACAGAAGTGTTTAGTTTGTACTAGGGAAACGCCTATTCCTAGGCCGTTTCCTGATTACCATGAAAGGCTAGCATGATTATATGACTCTGAACTCTTACTCCTTCCAGAGGTTAGGAGTTCTTTGGACAAAATGGATGGCCAATCGAAATTGCCCGTGGGATGAAGCTTACATACAATCAATGTTTCGAAGGCGATCCTACATGCTTGGTTCACGTTTTTTAGCCTATAGTTCTGTCATTAGCATGCCCCTAAGTGACTTAGCTACTCATGGATATATGGAGAACAGAAATGTAAGATGAAACAGACATGCTTAGAAGGGAAATAAACTCAAAACAGCAAGACAAAACCGTAGCAGCAGAAGAAGGAAACCGTGAAATGAAATCTTGCAATTTGATTACTTTGAACGTTTAACGGATAAAAGGAAACTTAAAGGAAATAATTCAAAGACAGACAACAACGAAATGCAGTAACTAGAACACTAAACTAGGAACAACAATGATCAAAACTGGAAATTAGAAGAAGAACGACAGAAAACAGTAAAATGGCGCTTGGAAGCTTCGTCGCAGTCGCCTCGAATGAAGGGGATGAAAGGTCAGCCTTGCTTGGATGAATCCAATCGAGAGAGAAGAAGAATCTCCTCTCCTTCCTATCACATTATCGATTCCAACAGCTGAGACTCTCACTCCAACAGACGGCAAAGGAAAACAGGGAGAAAAAGTGGACTGTGAGAAGGATTCTACGCTTTCGGATGATGATCAAACCTCCGACTTTGGCCCCCTTTTATAGTAGTTTGCAGGTGCGTTTGGGCCAAGGAGAACCATCAATCTTCAACGTCATATATCTGAATGGATGGAGGAGAAAGAACGAATCCCTGAAATTACGGAAATTAACAGAAAAGGATCAGTCAACTTACGGTTTTCACTTGAATAATTGCGGCCTCAGCAATGTTTTCGCAATGCTGTCGCAATGCAGTTTTTTCATTCTTTTCCTTCGGTTTTGAACCCTTTTCTTTCCTATTGTGCATAAGTCCTAATTTAGCTACCTTCTTCTCATTTTCATATTTAAGCATAGGTCTAGGCCAAATGCTATCAAAAACACCTAAAAGTGTACATCTTCTTAAGCTAAATGGGTCCTAAATAAGTCACTTTCAGAGACTTAACACACCCCCAAACTTAAGGCTTTGCTTGTCCTCAAGCATACTAAGGACTTCCCTAGGCTGCTGTTTCTTCTTCTTTAACCACCTACTGACTCCCCTACATCCCTATCTATAGCACTGCTGTCCTGTGACACACTTCTTAGTTTTAAAACTACCCTCTTATCTAGCTTCTTCTGACTTCGCCTGCCTAACACTCACCTGCTTTTATTAACTTCCTACAACTGATCTATTTGCTTTTGTCATATCATGCCACTATCCCTAAGGTTTCAAATTCTGCCTAGCTTTACCTCAGACTCAGTACATGCTTCTAGCTTTATTTTTAATGTGTCTAGGATTCCTTAGAGTCATGCCAGTCTTAGTATTAACGGTGACAGTAGTACTTTTAAAGAACAACCTAAACCCTGGCATCACTACATTGGATAAACACTCATCTCCCTAAACAACCCTACGAGTTACAACTTTGTGCTTAGCTAATTGAGGATCAGAGTTCTTTTTAAATAGGACACCTAAGCCACAAAGTTATAACTTGTAGGTCTACATTCTTCTTCCCTATTCTTTTCCTTTTTTCTTACTTAGGTGGGGCCTCTCCTTTGGTTGCCTTTTGATGCAATGCCACTTGTGGGTCACACACTTGGCACTGATTACTCAGCAACCTAAGAGAGACACCCCTCTTTATTCTATTTTTCATTTTTTTTTTTTTCAGCTCGTCATTTTTTTGTAAAGGAGAAGAAGAATGCTTATGCTTTAAGGGAGAGAGGAATGTTCCTAGGCCTAGGGTGGCCTCCCCCAAACTTAAACTACTCATTGTCCCCAATGAGTGTCTGAGGTGGCACACCCCCAAACTTGTCCTAGAAGCATCTAGTCTAGGGTAAAACAAAGAGAATCTAAAAGCCCTAGGTATAGACAGACATTTAAAAGAAAATATCACAGCAGCAGTAATTAAAAAAAAAAAAAAACAGACAGTTAAGGGCTTAAAGCTGTGCATGCTGAGCTTTTTAGAGGTCGATTTAAACTATCAAAGGGTGTACTATGACACTCATCCAGCATGCATTTAGATAAGCTATATAAGGCAGTCATGTTAGCAGGAAAAGATAGAATTTAAACAGATCACAGCCTAGCTAAACAGACAGTCCAAAACATGCTTTTAGTCATGAAAATTGCGGGTACCGCAATTATTTTGCAATTAGATCAGGGCAGATATAACATTGATTAAGGCCCCTAAGCATGCTTTTTCCAGTCACTCAAGCTTCCTAAAAATAAAACTAAACTATCCTACCTAGTCAGCTAACATCAGACTATACTAAGCAAAAGGAAAAACATAAAACTAAACATCTAAAACAGATCAAAATTGAACAAAAAACAGCATAATTCACATGGTCCTATCAGAAAGCAGAAAATTGTTTTTTTTTCTAAGGGAACAGCAATACTCCCTTTAGTGCACTTCAAACCAGCACTTAAACTTCTTCATCCTCATCTGGTTGTCGTGGTCGTGGGGGCACCCATGGAGTCAGGAGATTTGTGGGGAAGTCAGGGAAGATGCACCCCAGTTGGTCTGCAACTTCCTTGTCCCTCGCCTGCGCATAAGTGGCCCATTGAGCCATTCTCCTCTGCATATCCATCAGGCAGGCCATGGATAGGGACTGTTCAGCAGCCAGCCTATCCAATTCAAACTCCATATTCCCCTTCCTTCTCAGCCTCAGGTTAGCAGGCAGCTCCAAGTGGCCCGTGTAGGCCATCTGCTGCTCCAGGCGCTCGGTGGGGACTCCTGCAAGCAAACATAGCTTGGTTATGGTATTAGGGAAAAACAGTGGTCCCTTACCTTTCTTGGCGCATTCAGCAATGGCCGCAGTGATGACTTCTCCCACATTGATCGTGAGACCTCTCATTATCGCATATACCAGCAGCGATCGGCTCTGGTTGATTGTAGTCTCGTGAGTCACAGGGGACAATCTTCTTCGCACGAATGAAAACCAAACAGCTGCCTTAGCCGTGAGGTTGGCACTCATGAGAGTGTGCCTCCCATTGCGTGACACGGTCCAGGAAGCTTCAGGGTGGCCAATGGTGCGAATGGCCTCTTCCAGCACTGCCTCAGTAGGCGCATCAACGATCCGTGCATAATCTGTATGATTTTGGCCTTTGAGACCATAGGCTTCGTTGATGGCCTTGGCTGAGAAATCCACTTCTACCCCTCTGACCACCGACAGGCCATCCTCAGGGCTGAGCACATTGGCGTAGAAATCATACACCATGCTCGTGTAGGCTGGATTGGGCGGTCTGCAGAATTCCTCCCAGCCATGGTTGATCACTCCTGCGCGCAAGAACTGCGGCAGGTCAGCAGGTCGGTCGAGGAAGCCTTTCTCGTGCAGCAACTCCCTCTTCCTTAACTCAACGCCCCTGGATTCAGCGTCAGATGAAACATACCTCACTGATTGAGGTTCGTCTTCAGGGTATAGTTTGGCCTTCCCCTTATCTGCTGGCTTGGCTGACTCGGCAGCCTCAACCTTGAGTCGTTTGAGCGAAGGCTCAGTGCTCTCTTTGTCTGCTGAAGGCACCCTCTCGGCCTTCTTCTTCTTCAGTCTCTTGGATCGCTTGGCCTTGACAATCTTGGCCTTCTTCCTCTTCTTGAGCTTAGCCTTAATATTGATCTGCTGGAGGCATGCCCCCAACGTCTCTTCCATGGAATCATCCTGCCGTGCAGGACTCTCGGCACTAGCTTCCCTTGTAGGCGAGAAGACCTCGTCTTCACCACCGTCCCCACTGCCCTGAGTGGATTCCTGGTACTCCCCATAGGGGAATTCAGGATCAGGCTCTGCACGGAATTCAGGCTCTGTAGGCGTCTGCACGGAATTCAGTGGTGACGACGGCGTCGCAGGGCTCTGTGCAGGCGGTGACGATGAAAGCTCCGGGCTGTGCACTGGTTCAGATGATGAAGGGTTGTGCGCAGGTGAGGCAGACGGCGACGAACTCTTCTTTGGCGACTCGTGGGGCGCACGATCCGTTTCTTGACTCTCCACAGAGAGAGTCTTGGCTTTGCTTGGTTCGGCGGCCGTCTCGACACTCCACCGGCGTTTCTT
The DNA here is from genome assembly GCA_028017165.1 of Herpetospermum pedunculosum. NCBI lineage: Eukaryota > Viridiplantae > Streptophyta > Magnoliopsida > Cucurbitales > Cucurbitaceae > Herpetospermum > Herpetospermum pedunculosum. Next base: position 37,726,411 of record CM051527.1, read on the forward strand.
GGGTGTGCCCGCTGGTGCAGAAGGACCAGCAGGGATCTCAGTGACGACCCTCCACTTCTTCCTACGAACCGGAAGCTTGGAAAGAGGGCCGGTGCGAACAGCACCATCATCTGCAAGGGTAAGCAGTGCTTCCCTCGCAGCTGCTTCAGCTGCGTCATCAGCCTTCTTCTTGGCTGCGGATCTTTCAGCTCTTGTGGACACCATTGTCGAATCTTGGAGTTTTGGAGAGAAGGATCAAAGATGAAGAGAATCTCAGTTTTCTTGGAAATCAGAAAATGAGAGAATCGTATCGATCGAGCGCCTTCTAACGGATATAAAGGCAACGGCTAAATCCCAACGGCTCTATTTTGCGGATCCTGCAATTCCAGCGAAATTCTAGGGATATCTTTTCATCAAAATCTCAAACTTTGCTCGTCCGTATCTTTTATTTGGCTCGATCGTTTTTTGATTTTTAAAGCTGGGATTACTCTCCTTGATTCCCTCTTTCGATTCCCTACAAAAAGAAATAAAAACAATATCAAATACGTAATTAAAATCACACAACAAAACACACAAATGACAACCGGAAAATCGCAAAAAATAAACTAAGGCATGAGCCTTATGTTGACGAGCACAGTAACCACTCGTCTTCTCTCGTTCTCACTGTCACGCTTCAGTCAAGAGGAAGGCCGAGAGAGTCTTCACATCTCCTTCCTCATAGTAATGCTTCAACCTCGCCCCATTGACCATAAATGGTTGGCCTTGCTGCAAGTTTTTTATCTCTATGGCACCATGAACAAACACATTAGTAATGACAAATGGACCCGACCATCTAGACTTAAATTTCCCTGGAAATAGTTTCAACCGTGAGTTAAACAACAACACAAGTTGACCCTTCTTAAAGTCCTTAACTCTAAGTCTACTATCGTGCCAAATCTTGGTCTTTTCCTTGTACATCTTAGCATTTTCATAGGCCATGTGCCTAAGCTCATCAAGCTCATGTAATTGCAAAGACCTCAGTGTCCCCGCATCTTTTACACAAAAATTTAATTCCTTCATGGCCCAAAATGCTTTGTTTTCTAACTCAAGTGGTAAGTGACAAGCCTTGCCATATACCAGCCTATAAGGGGACATTCCTAGAGGTGTCTTATATGTTGTCCTATAAGCCCAAAGTGCATCCTCAAGCTTGAAGGACCAGTCTTTCCTATTAGGTTTGACTACTTTTTCTAGGATGTTCTTAATTTCCCTATTTGAGATTTCAGCTTGGCCATTTGAGTGTGGGTGATAGGGAGTGGCTACTCTATGTCTAATGTTATACTTAGCCAATACTTTTTCCATAGCCTTGTTAATGAAATGTGACCCCTCATCACTAATGATAGCCCGAGGTGTCCCAAACCTAGTAAAAATGTGCCTATGCAAGAAGTTGGTGACTGTTTTAGCATCATTATTAGGACATGCTTTGGCCTCTACCCACATGGACACATAATCCACTGCCACTAATATGTAGAGGTTACCTGATGATGGGGGGAATGGCCCCATGAAGTCAATGCCCCATACATCAAAGAGCTCTAACTCTAAGATGTAGGTGAGGGGCATCTCATCCTTTCGACTGAGGTTACCTGTTCTTTGGCATTCATCACAGTTGTGGGCATAGTTGTGGGCATCTTTGAAGATCGTTGGCCAATAATAGCAACTCTGAAATACCTTTGCAGCTGTTCTTTGGCCACCAAAGTGTCCACCATAAGGAGATGTGTGACAGTGCTGCAGCACAGACTTCGCTTCAGCAGCTGAAACACACTTCCTTAGCAAGCCATCAGCACAGGTTCTGTAAAGTGTGGGGTCGTCCCAGATGAATTTCCTTGCTTCATGAAGGAACCTCTTCTTCTCTTGTCCTCCCTTGAACACTGGTAATACCTGTGATGCACGGAAGTTAGCAATGTCAGCAAACCAAGGTTCCTCATCGTTATCACGATGAGTCGAAGCAAAGACATGTTCATCAATAAAAGCATCAGAAATTGCGGGGTCCGCAATTTTGTCGCAATTGTGCTGCAATCGAGACAGGTGATCTGCAACCACGTTTTCACACCCTTTCTTGTCCCGAATGTCCAAATCAAATTCCTGCAGCAATAACACCCATCTAATCAACCTAGGCTTTGCATCAGCCTTCCTCATAAGATATTTCAAGGCAGAATGGTCAGTATATACAATTGTCCTAGTACCTACAATATAGTTTCTGAATTTTTCGCAAGCAAACACTACAGCAAGCATCTCTTTTTCAGTAGTGGTATAATTACATTGAGCCTCATTCAAGGTTTTACTAGCATAATATACAGGGTGTGTTAGCTTGTCAATCTTCTGGCCTAACATCACTCCTACAGCATAGTCACTGGCATCACATAACATCTCAAAGGGCAGATCCCAATTTGGTCCTACTATGATAGGGGCTGTGACTAGTGCTTTCTTAAGGGTGGTCCAAGCTACTACACATTCCTTAGAGAAGATGAATGGCCTATTTAATTCTAGAAGCTCACACAGAGGCTTGGCTATCTTAGAAAAGTCCTTAATGAACCTTCTGTAGAAGCCAGCATGCCCTAAGAAGCTTCTAATGGCTTTGACATTCTGGGGCTCTACCAACTTCTCTATGATCTCAATTTTGGCTCGGTCAACTTCGACTCCTGCCCTCGACACTCTATGTCCTAAGACAATCCCCTCATCCACCATAAAATGGCATTTTTCCCAATTTAAGACTAGGTTGGTCTCCTCACACCTAGCCAGGACTTGTCCTAGGTTTTCTAGACAGTTTGAAAATGAGTCCCCAAAGACTGAGAAGTCATCCATGAATATTTCTATCATGGACTCATCTAACTCAGAGAAGATTGCCATCATGCACCTTTGGAAAGTTGCCGGTGCATTGCATAAGCCAAAAGGCATTCTGCGAAAGGCAAACGTTCCAAAAGGGCAAGTGAAGGTGGTCTTCTCTTGATCCTTAGGGTCTATAGTTATTTGATTATAGCCTGAATAGCCATCTAAGAAACAATAGTAGGCTCTACCAGCTATTCTGTCTAACATCTGGTCAATGAACGGAAGAGGAAAATGGTCTTTTTTGGTTTCTTTATTTAATTTTCTGTAATCCATACACACTCTCCACCCTGTGACAGTCCTTGTTGGAATCAGTTCGTTGTTCTCATTGACTACCACAGTTATTCCCCCCTTTTTAGGTACACATTGGATGGGGCTCACCCACTGGCTACTAGCTATTGGGAAGATCACTCCTGCATCTAACCATTTTATTATTTCCTTCTTTACTACCTCTTTCATAGAGGGGTTTAGCCTACGCTGGTGATCTACCCTAGGTGTGTGCTCTTCCTCTAGTATAATTTTGTGCATGCAATAAGAAGGGCTAATGCCTCGAATATCAGCAATAGTCCATGCTATAGCCTTCCTATGTTGCTTAAGCAGTAAAATCAGTTCAACCTCATGCTTTTCACTTAATTTAGAAGAAATGATAACAGGCAGAGTTTCATTACTTCCTAGATATGCATACTTGAGGTGAGTAGGTAGTGGTTTCAGTTCTAAAACAGGTGGATGCTCAATGGAGGGCTTTAAAGGATTCACAGATCTATCAGTTAAATCTATATTCATACATACATGTTGTGGTTTATCTACAGGTATATCCATTATGTCAGATACATTTAAGTCAGCTATATCTAATTGTACATATTCGTTAGCATGCTTAGTTAATAATACATGCTCTAATTGTTCCTCCATCAAGGAGTCTACTACGTCCATGCTAGCACAGGATTCAAGGTCAGAGGGGTACCTTAAAGCTTTATATACGCTAAACTTCACCTCTTCATCATGAACCCTCATAGTGAGCTCACCTTTTTGGACGTCTATAAGTGCCCTACCTGTGGCTAGAAATGGTCTGCCTAGCAGGATGGGAACTTCCTTGTCTGCCTCATAGTCCAGGACAATGAAATCTGCAAGGAAAATAAACTTGTCAACTTTAACTAGAATATCCTCAATTTTACCTTCTGGATATGCAATGGATCTGTCTGCTAGTTGTAAAGTGACAGTGGTTGGACGTGCTTCTCCTATTCCCAACTGGCGGAATAGGGACAGGGGCATGAGATTTATGCTGGCGCCCAGGTCACAAAGCGCTCTGCCCACATGCGGGCCTCCAAGTTCTACAGGTAAGGTGAAGGAACCAGGATCCTTCTCCTTCTTGGGCAGCTTGTTCTGGAGGATGGCACTGCATTCCTCGGTGAGGTTTACTGTTTCAAACTCACCAATTATTTTTTTGTTAGTAATGATGTCCTTCAAAAACTTTACATAAGAAGGCATAGACTGTAAAACTTCTACAAAAGGAATGTTAACATGCACTTGCTTAAGAATTTCTAAGAATTTATTAAAATGAACTTCCTGTTCCTGCTTCTTCTTAAGCCTTCGAGGGTATGGAGGTGGTGGCACATATGCAGGTATGTCAGGGCGCTTTAGGATAGGTGGAGGCCTTGGAATTTCTTCTACCTCCTCAATAATTGGTTCTAGCCTGGCTCCTGATGTGCTAGTTGGTGGTGGACCTTGGTTTGGTAGAGACTCCAGTGGAGCACTAGACTCAGTGTTCTCTACTCTCTTTGGTATGTCTTTTGTGTTGCTCACCAGTGGTCTTCCACTCCTAAGTTCAATTGCTTGAACTTGTTCTTTACCATCTCTCCTTGGTACCTCGGTGTCAGCAGGGAGTCTACCTTGGGGCCTACTCTTAAGTTCATTGGCTAATTGGCCTATTTGGTTTTCTAGGCTCCTAAGAGTAGCTTGCTGGCTTTGAAGCGTAGCATCATTCTTAGCGATGTATTCCTTGAGTAGGTTTTCTACAGAAGATCCTACAGGTTGATTGTATGGTTTTTGGTACATTGACTGGTTATGTTGGGGAGTGAAACCAGGTGTTCCACTCGGCCTTGGTTGGTTAGAATTTTGGTTAGCGTTTTGTTGGCCACCCCATGACAGGTTAGGGTGGTTTCTCCAACCAGGGTTATAGGTGTTGGAGTAGGGGTTATTCCTAGGCTGCTGCTGGCTTCCAATGTAGCAGACTGAGGATGGATTCCCAGGGCAGTATTCATATGGGTGCCCTTCCCCACAGAATCCACAGACAAGTGCCTCGCCTTGACTTGGTTGGGTGCCCATTGACATGGCTGTGGCGGTATTGGCACTGGTTTGGAGATTGGCCTGAGCCATTTGCTTAACTAGGTTGGTCAGGGCGTTTATTTGGGTGCTCATGGCGCTTAGAGCATCCTTGTCTTGAGCTCTAGTTGGCTCTACTGGATCATCTGACCACCTACAGTGAGATGTTGAGATCTTCTCCAAGATCTCATAAGCTTCGTTGTAACTCTTGGACAACATGGAACCACCAGCAGATGAGTTTAGAACTTGTCTGGTGCTGGGGTTGCATCCTTTAAAAAAGACTTCTATTTGGATACACCATGGGATGCCATGGTGTGGACATTTAAGGAGAAGGTCTTTGAATCTTGTCCAAGCTTCGTGAAGAGACTCACTTGGAGCTTGTTTGAATTTGATGATATCATCACGGAAGGTCGAATTCCTATCTGGTGGGAAATATTTGACTAGGAATTTTTCTGCTAAGTCTGTCCAATTGAGGACAGATCCTGAGGGTAATGAATTTAACCATGTTTTGGCTTTGTCCCTCAAAGAGTAAGGGAACAGATATAGCCTCAGGGCTTCTTGGGAAACTCCAGGAATCAGGAATGTGTCACTAACTCCTAGGAAGTTCCTAAGGTGGTTATGGGGGTCCTCATTTTCTATTCCAAAGAATTGTCCCACAGTGGACAACATTTGGAACATCACTGGCTTTAACTCGAATGAGTTGGCAGTGATTTCAGGACGGATTATGCTGGGGTTCAGCTCCCCAGGCATAGGTACGAGGTATGAAAGGATGGCGCTATCCTTGTCATTCGCTATTTCAATGGGATTACGAGTGACAGGCACCAGGTTTTGATCTATTCCAGCCATTTCTTCTTGAGTGGATTGCGGAGACTCTGCGGTTTCAGCAATTATTTGAGGTAAGAGGGGTTGTTTAAAGAGACGTTTCTTGGCTCTATTTCTAGCTTTAAATAATCTTTCAGGCTCAGGGTTGAACTCTAGATCACTACTTGGAGTCTCATTCATAAACTACCCTAAATGGTACCTGAAAAAGAAATGGAAATGGATCAAATCCAATGGAAAATATCTTGGTGTTTCAGACTTAACAAACTTCGTTTTCACTTAAAATAAGTCCCCGGCAGCGGCGCCAAAAACTTGTTGCGTGCTCAATGTGTAAAGATAAATAAGCAAGAAAGTAGAGAGAGCACTCAGAACATGCAAGCATACATGGTCTCACAGCAAGTAGTAAGTATATTTCATTCGTTTTTTCCACAGAGACTTATGTTTAGCTATTCGCGAAGTGTATTTGTTAAGAAAGATGGGGTGGATTTGATGGGGTAAAATTGGTTTTTAATTATCTAATTTTTGCTGAATGTGTAAAGGAATATAACATAAACAAATGCAAGTTGAAATTAGACTTAAAGGGCAAGAGATGGAATTGATAAACGAAGAAGAAAACAGCTAAACAGAATGAAAATTTAGCAGAATTGCGGGGACCGCAATGTTTCCGCAATTAAACAGCAGCGAAAGTGTGTAATTGGGTGAATTAAGGGCTACTAATGACTATCCTATAAGCATTATTGTACGATTCTCAAGCACTGGATCTACTCTCTATGCATCAAACTCACTCTATCTCATGTATCGTCCGATTCCAAGCTTTAGATTCCTAAGTTTACTCGACTTCAAAGTAAGGTCTTAATCATCTTGTTAAAACAGAAGTGTTTAGTTTGTACTAGGGAAACGCCTATTCCTAGGCCGTTTCCTGATTACCATGAAAGGCTAGCATGATTATATGACTCTGAACTCTTACTCCTTCCAGAGGTTAGGAGTTCTTTGGACAAAATGGATGGCCAATCGAAATTGCCCGTGGGATGAAGCTTACATACAATCAATGTTTCGAAGGCGATCCTACATGCTTGGTTCACGTTTTTTAGCCTATAGTTCTGTCATTAGCATGCCCCTAAGTGACTTAGCTACTCATGGATATATGGAGAACAGAAATGTAAGATGAAACAGACATGCTTAGAAGGGAAATAAACTCAAAACAGCAAGACAAAACCGTAGCAGCAGAAGAAGGAAACCGTGAAATGAAATCTTGCAATTTGATTACTTTGAACGTTTAACGGATAAAAGGAAACTTAAAGGAAATAATTCAAAGACAGACAACAACGAAATGCAGTAACTAGAACACTAAACTAGGAACAACAATGATCAAAACTGGAAATTAGAAGAAGAACGACAGAAAACAGTAAAATGGCGCTTGGAAGCTTCGTCGCAGTCGCCTCGAATGAAGGGGATGAAAGGTCAGCCTTGCTTGGATGAATCCAATCGAGAGAGAAGAAGAATCTCCTCTCCTTCCTATCAGATTATCGATTCCAACAGCTGAGACTCTCACTCCAACAGACGGCAAAGGAAAACAGGGAGAAAAAGTGGACTGTGAGAAGGATTCTACGCTTTCGGATGATGATCAAATGATAGCTCTAAAATAGAGCTATAATTATAGCCTTAATTCTAGCTAAATGCCATGCTTAATTCAATTAAATCTACTTATTTTAGGTATTTCGTGGCAAAGAGCTCGGGAAGTCAAATTATGAATTTCAGGGTTAAAACGGTCATTTAAGAGGTTTCGGGAAGTGTTCGAGTCAAGAAGATAGGCAAAACGGAGCTCGGGAGCCAAAACGAGCCAAAAATGGGCCAAGACCCGAGAGGTCAGCGCCTAGGCGCCGGCGCCCAGCGCCCAGGCGCCCAACCGCGCCGCACGCCCAGACCGCACACGCACAGACGCCCGCGCACGCCCGTGTCCGCGCGTGCAGCCCGGTGCCCGTCATCGTAAGCCCCGCGCGCTCGCCCCGGTCCTTGCCCCGCGCGTCCCGCCATCGCGCGCCCCAGCGCCCGAGTCCGCGCGCGCGCCGCACGCCAACACCCGCGCGCGTCCTCGCTCGTCCGCCTCCGCGCCCGTGTCCGACATCAAAAGTCAGCGCGCGCCGCCCGCTCGACCGCCCACGCCCGTGTCCGCGCGCGCCGCTCGCCTCGCCTCGCCTGTCCCGCGCGCGCCCCACGCCCACGTCCGCGCGCGCCGCTCGCCTCGCCTCGCCTAGTCCGCACGCTGACCCTAGCCATGACACAGATTACCCGTCATTAAAAGTCCTGAAAAAGTCCGACATAAAAAGTTATAAAAAATCCCAGATTTTGGAAATTTTCCAGAAGGCTCAGCGCCTAGGCGCTGACTTATAGCGCCTAGGCGCTGTCTCGATTCTGTGCGCGCGCCCCCGCGGCGCCTAGGCGCTGACTTATGGCGCCTAGGCGCTATTCTGACGCAGAAATGGGTATTTAAGCGCGTTTTTCTGATTTTAGGTCATTCTCTTCTCCCCCTTCTCGATTTCTTCGTCATTTTTACTTCTTTTGAACCTTGTAACCTCCATTAATGGAGTGGGTGAGCTCAATCTTGGATTTCTTCACTCCATTCTCCTTCATGTCTAGCTAAGAGGTAAGTACTTGATCTTTAGGGGATGGGTTAGATTTTGTAATTGTGATTGGGTGAGACTTGGATTTATTGTGTATGTTTAGCATGTTTAGCATTCAACTCTTCTCTAATCTAAGCATTAATTTCCATCATCAATTTCTTCTTGGTTTGACTCCCAATTTGTTTATTGATTGTTGGGTTGGTTAAAAACCCATTATGTGTTTGCCTCTTGTGGGTTGAGTGACAGCAGTCTTAGAGTATTTAAATTGGTGCTGCAGCATTTAATTTAGCTACCCATTAGGCTCTAGATGAAGAGTAAATCGAGCCCGTTATTAGAGATCTCAGTAACGTACTCGTCGCTTGGTTACCCGTCGCTCGTAGTTAACTCTATTTGGGAGAGCGTTCGCCCTCAATTGAATTAACATCGAAGCTTGATGAAGAGCTGTCAACTCTTCATCAACTACTCGGGATTGCTAGTTTCTTTTTAGAAATATGTAATTTGCGTGGGTGTTAGTCAAAAGCATGCTAAGTCTTGGGCGTCTATGATCCGAATCACATCGCAATTAATAACCCGGAACCTTTAGATTGAGTATTTCCGTTACAATTTCCATTTCTCCCGTTATTCCAAATTGTCATTTAATTTTTCCCCGTTATTTTCTCTTTTCTTCTTTTAATTCTCAAAACCCCCCATCATCATTTTGTCTAATTAATCAATTAAAATTCTGAATTTAGATTAAGCTATTAAATTCCCTGTGGTACGATCCTGACTACCGCTTTCTACAAGTTTTGAAGAAGCCTTAGGCAGTGTTTATAAATTTTAATTTGGCGGGTCTCGACAACCCGAAACACACGGAATATTCACAAAATTCCGTTACCAAATTTAGAATGTATGCATATTTTGAGCATATTTTAAAATTTTTTCGATTATTCCCCTACATTCACCGAGCACGTAGACCTCTTACTCTTAGTTCTGTAGGCTTAGGATTATTTTATTTTATCTGAAAGCTCGTTGTCACCTCGAAAGGTCCATTTAGGGAGGCTTGATATGTTAGAAGTCATAACGAATCATTTGATTTAGCAAAGCTATGTGCCTATAAAAAAAAATTATTGAGAGTAAAAGCATGTTTGAAATATATTCTGAGGTGTTCCTCCTTCTTGTGTTGCCCGTGTAACCAGGGGTGATCGTGTAACCCACGGTTGCCACTGCATGAAAGGGCAACTAACAGAAGTGAGCACTAGTCCTTAAAAACGTGAAGCGAAACAAATGCTTGACGTGTTAGGCTCTCAAGAAAAGAAAAGAAGAAAAATAGTTAGGCCTTTTGTTTTGTTATTCTTTCCGACATTGAAAAGCCGTTAGACTGTTCTCTTTGCCAGAAGTAGGGGGAAGATGAGTATTAGGATCGATTAAAGTGGTTCCGGGTCTATAGAAGCTAGGATAGGAGGCGCTAATCACACACACACGTTAGGGAATGAGAGCTAATATTTTGAAATATTCACAAAGTATGCATACGCTTGATTGTTTTCCGTTAGCATGATTATCTTGTTTTTGCAAGCATTGAGATTCGAGTCGTCAGCATGCATGTCTATTCTTATAAGATAAATCAAAGTGTTCCTTGCTCGAGGACTAGCAAGATTCAGGTCGGGGGTATTTTGATAGCTCTAAAATAGAGCTATAATTATAGCCTTAATTCTAGCTAAATGCCATGCTTAATTCAATTAAATCTACTTATTTTAGGTATTTCGTGGCAAAGAGCTCGGGAAGTCAAATTATGAATTTCAGGGTTAAAACGGTCATTTAAGAGGTTTCGGGAAGTGTTCGAGTCAAGAAGATAGGCAAAACGGAGCTCGGGAGCCAAAACGAGCCAACAATGGGCCAAGACCCGAGAGGTCAGCGCCTAGGCGCCGGCGCCCAGCGCCCAGGCGCCCAACCGCGCCGCACGCCCAGACCGCACACGCACAGACGCCCGCGCACGCCCGTGTCCGCGCGCGCAGCCCGGTGCCCGTCATCGTAAGCCCCGCGCGCTCGCCCCGGTCCTTGCCCCGCGCGTCCCGCCATCGCGCGCCCCAGCGCCCGAGTCCGCGCGCGCGCCGCACGCCAACACCCGCGCGCGTCCTCGCTCGTCCGCCTCCGCGCCCGTGTCCGACATCAAAAGTCAGCGCGCGCCGCCCGCTCGACCGCCCACGCCCGTGTCCGCGCGCGCCGCTCGCCTCGCCTCGCCTGTCCCGCGCGCGCCCCACGCCCACGTCCGCGCGCGCCGCTCGCCTCGCCTCGCCTAGTCCGCGCGCTGACCCTAGCCATGACACAGATTACCCGTCATTAAAAGTCCTGAAAAAGTCCGACATAAAAAGTTATAAAAAATCCCAGATTTTGGAAATTTTCCAGAAGGCTCAGCGCCTAGGCGCTGACTTATAGCGCCTAGGCGCTGTCTCGATTCTGTGCGCGCGCCCCCGCGGCGCCTAGGCGCTGACTTATGGCGCCTAGGCGCTATTCTGACGCAGAAATGGGTATTTAAGCGCGTTTTTCTGATTTTAGGTCATTCTCTTCTCCCCCTTCTCGATTTCTTCGTCATTTTTACTTCTTTTGAACCTTGTAACCTCCATTAATGGAGTGGGTGAGCTCAATCTTGGATTTCTTCACTCCATTCTCCTTCATGTCTAGCTAAGAGGTAAGTACTTGATCTTTAGGGGATGGGTTAGATTTTGTAATTGTGATTGGGTGAGACTTGGATTTATTGTGTATGTTTAGCATGTTTAGCATTCAACTCTTCTCTAATCTAAGCATTAATTTCCATCATCAATTTCTTCTTGGTTTGACTCCCAATTTGTTTATTGATTGTTGGGTTGGTTAAAAACCCATTATGCGTTTGCCTCTTGTGGGTTGAGTGACAGCAGTCTTAGAGTATTTAAATTGGTGCTGCAGCATTTAATTTAGCTACCCATTAGGCTCTAGATGAAGAGTAAATCGAGCCCGTTATTAGAGATCTCAGTAACGTACTCGTCGCTTGGTTACCCGTCGCTCGTAGTTAACTCTATTTGGGAGAGCGTTCGCCCTCAATTGAATTAACATCGAAGCTTGATGAAGAGCTGTCAACTCTTCATCAACTACTCGGGATTGCTAGTTTCTTCTTAGAAATATGTAATTTGCGTGGGTGTTAGTCAAAAGCATGCTAAGTCTTGGGCGTCTATGATCCGAATCACATCGCAATTAATAACCCGGAACCTTTAGATTGAGTATTTCCGTTACAATTTCCATTTCTCCCGTTATTCCAAATTGTCATTTAATTTTTCCCCGTTATTTTCTCTTTTCTTCTTTTAATTCTCAAAACCCCCCATCATCATTTTGTCTAATTAATCAATTAAAATTCTGAATTTAGATTAAGCTATTAAATTCCCTGTGGTACGATCCTGACTACCGCTTTCTACAAGTTTTGAAGAAGCCTTAGGCAGTGTTTATAAATTTTAATTTGGCGGGTCTCGACAACCCGAAACACACGGAATATTCACAAAATTCCGTTACCATCAAACCTCCGACTTTGGCCCCCTTTTATAGTAGTTTGCAGGTGCGTTTGGGCCAAGGAGAACCATCAATCTTCAACGTCATATATCAGAATGGATGGAGGAGAAAGAACGAATCCCTGAAATTACGGAAATTAACAGAAAAGGAACAGTCAACTTACGGTTTTCACTTGAATAATTGCGGCCTCAGCAATGTTTTCGCAATGCTGTCGCAATGCAGTTTTTTCATTCTTTTCCTTCGGTTTTGAACCCTTTTCTTTCCTATTGTGCATAAGTCCTAATTTAGCTACCTTCTTCTCATTTTCATATTTAAGCATAGGTCTAGGCCAAATGCTATCAAAAACACCTAAAAGTGTACATCTTCTTAAGCTAAATGGGTCCTAAATAAGTCACTTTCAGAGACTTAACACTGCCCTCGAGGATTTTCAGGCCCTTGAACTCAGTGTGAGTTGTGAAGTCATATCCTGCCTTTGCTAGCAGTTTATATGCCTTGGGATCGTATCCTTCTTTCGTTCGTTTCTCAGGTAGGACCATCCCTTTCTGAGTCTCTTTGGACTTCGTGACCTCTTGCTTCGTTATCTTCGTAAGAGGGGTGACAAAGTTTTCTTTCAGGATCTTAATGTCACCGACTTTCAAACTTTTAGTACATTCTGCGAATGGTGATTCACCTTTCTTACGTCGGGACAAGGGAACGTAGCGCAGAACAGAAGGGTTCGAGCTTTTCTCATCTTTCAAGACCTTAGCCTTCGTAGGGCTGACGGATGTCTTGTTTTCGCAAAACTTGGGAACATTTTCTTCTTTGATTGATTCTTTCCCTGCGCAAGTCTTCTGCTCCCCGCTGATCAAAGGGATTTCTTTTGGCATTATTTCTTCTATGTTGCTGTTATTTATATAAAACTTGGCATCCGCGAAATGAGACTCAGCCTCTGAAAATGGCTTAGTGTCTGCCTCAACCTTTTTGACGCCGTTCTGATAGAACTTGAAGCACTGATGCAAGGTGGAAGTTATTACCCCATTTCCATGAATCCAAGGGCGACCCAACAATATTTTATAGGTGGTCCTGGAGTCTATGACATGAAATAAGGTATGTGCTTCTAAGTCTCCGATGATGAGCTGTAGGCGAATCATGCCGATCGCTCGTTGTCCTCCCTGATTGAAACCCTGGATTACCAGCTTGCTACTTGATAGTTCTTCCATCAGGATGCCAATCTCCTTCATGACTGATTTCGGCATTATGTTGACGGCCGATCCATCATCAATGAGGATTCGACCGACCTTCTGTTCTCGAATGTATCCTGAGACAAACAAAGGTCTATTGTGAGGTTTTGACCCCAACATCAAATCATCATCGGTGAAGCTTATGGACATGCAATCAGACGCGCATGCACGTGCTGTAGAGGTTGAAGGTTCTGAATCATTAGAGTCCTTCAACGTGTTGATGTGAGTAGTTTTGTCCATTTGAGGCAAATCTACTACATTGAGGGAAGGTGTATCATCCAGCTCTATTACCAACTCCGTTGAACTTGGAGTGGCGCTGTCATCCTCGATTGCCACAATGACATGGCACGTAGCGGCTTCAACTATTTCTTCCTGCTTCTTATTAAAGAATCCCTTGGGGAAAAATTCTCGTAGGGTCATAGGCTGCTGGGGTCGAGGGAGGTCTTTGTTTTCCTCCACGACAAGTTTTGGCCTTCTCATACTCTTTCTTCCTTTTCTCTTTGGAAGTTTGCTTTTTCGCCTATACTCTCGGAGTAGGCGGGCTTCTTTCTGGACAGGTCTCTGTCGCCGCATTTTTCGACGAGTTACGACGGTCCATCCTTCATCCTCATCCCCAACGGGTTCGGGCTCCACCTACGAAGTCTCCTGTAGGATTTCATGTTCGTATCGAATGATTACAGGTTCGCAAGTCCCGAACTGGATCAAACTCTCCTCTTGCTTCTTAGGAGAGACAGGAGATAATTGAACGCCGGAGTTCAATGTTACAGCGGCGTGATTTGCTTGAGCTATTTCGTCGAGATCCAGCTCAATCTTATTTTCACTAGCTAACTTCATGATTAGCTCTTTCAGGACGAAGCATTTGCCTACAGGATGACTGACGACCCGGTGGTATTTACAGTAGTTAGGATCATTTACCTTTCCTAACTCCTCCGGTCGTTTGCACTCTGGCAGTTGGATGAGTTGCGTTTCCAGCAATTGCTCTAACATATCAGGGATGTCAGAGTCTGGAAACGGGTAGATCTTTTCCTGTCTTTCTTTCAACGTAAGGCGACGTCTTTTGCCTTTGTCATTTCTGGCTTCCGTTTTGTTTTCCTTTGCTTTGGAGGAAAACCTTAAAGGGGCCGTGTTGATGACCATGGATTCTTTCACGACATTCTTCGTGATTTTCCCAACGCTCTTCATTTCTGTCTTTGTTTTCTTTACGTCGGGGATTAAGAGGTCTTTGTTTCCTCTATTGGCAATACTCAACTCCATGTCATGGGCGCGAGTTGCCAATTCCTCGAATGTTTGGGGCTTTATCCCTTGCAGGATGTAGTGAAGTCCCCAATGCATGCCGCCGATGCACATCTCGACAGCAGACACTTCCGTGAGTCGGTCCTTGCAATCAAGACTCAACGATCTCCAGCGGTTAATGAAGTCGACGACAGGCTCGCCCATTCTTTGGCTAGCATGCGAGAGTTCTGACATGCTGACTGTTCGCCTCGTGCTGTAGAAGCGATTCAGGAAGTCTCTTTCAAACTGCTCCCAACTGTCGATCGTCTCGGGTTCCAAGTCGGTGTACCAGTCAAAGGCGTTTTCTTTCAAGGTTCGGACGAATTGCCTAACCAGCAAGTCTCCGCGAGTTCCAGCATTCTCGCATGTTTCGACGAAGTGGGCAATGTGTTGTTTAGGATTGCCCTTCCCATCGAATTGTTGAAACTTTGGCGGCTGATACCCAATGGGCATTCTCAAATTGTCAATCCTCTTGGAATACGGTTTGGTATACAAGAGGGTGCTTTGGGCTGGTCCACCGTACTGGACTCGGATGGTGTTGGTAATCATGTCCTGCAGTTGTTGGACAGATAAAGAAGCGACTGACGTCGAGTGTTGCGCTTGGTCTTCCTGGATGACCATTTTTTCTTTGTCATTCTTTCTGGCCGCAGGAGTTAGGCTTGACTCCGCGACCTCACGGTTCTGCATCTGACTCCTCAGTTGGGCAATCTCGAAGTCTTTGTCCTCGACTGCTTTCATCAGGAAGCTGATTTTCTTTTCCATTTCAGCCATCGCTTCGTCGTTAGTACGCGCATCCGCCATCATTACAGATACGCTGGAGTCAAACACCTTCTCCGGCTGATCAGAGGAGGGAACAACTTCATCGAACAAAGGATTGTCCTTGATGATTATCCCAACCCGCTCGGACTCCGTCAGTCGTTTGTATATTTTGCGCACGATGGCAGGAGTGTGTTCGCCCGTCTGCGAGACTTCTTTGATGACGCGGCTGCGGGTGGTAGGTCCCCTGTAAGGGCTGTTGGAACTGACAGCCTGGAACGTTGTCTTCTTTGATACCATTGTTAATTTTTTGTTGAGAGAGAGAGATGAAAGGTAGAGAGGTCCCACTGGGCGTGCCAATCTGTTCACACGAGAATTCGAACGACGAATGGAAATTCGACACGTGTAAATGAATTTGAATTTGTATTGATGTATTTGTATATATCAGTGCGTAGTGGATTACAATCTCTAATGTATGATCCTCTGATTCTCTCTCTTAAATGTAACGTACTCGAGGGCTTCGTAGCTTGTTCTCGAGGCTGAATCTTCAGCTTCGCGTAGCGGTGAAGTCTTCAGGTGTTTTAGCTTGAAGTGACGTTCAGTCTTCAGGATTCAAAGAGTCTTTCGTTGTTTGGGAATTCTCTCTGAGTTCTTATGAGAAGAAATTTTCTGAACCCTAGAAATGAAAATGAACTCTCTATTTATAGAGTTTTCATGGGCCTGGATCCAATGGGCTTGGGCTTTGGGCCCAATGGGTTTGGGTTTGGACCCAATGGGTTTGGGTTTGGACCCAATGGGCTTTTGGGCTTTGGGCCAAATTGTCATTTAATCTTTCTGGCCCGATTCGACTTCGAGCCCAATTGCAGTTTGGTCGACTTTGCTCGGTCAAGTCTATCTGATCCCCGGTCGTGATGGAGACACGTGGCGACCACTGATTGGCCGAAATTTCTCGGTCAACAGTAATTACGGGGGTAAAACGGTTATTTTGACCCAGCTATAATTACGAACAACCTGTGAAGGATCGACTTACTGATGATGGTTATATCAAGAGGACAGAAATATATCTACGGTGAGGAGAGTGCAACCCTTGGACTTTAGTGGAGTCTCTGGGGGTTAACGAATGTTGGTTAGCTTGGCTAAAGAGTTTGGTCGGTTAATCTCGTATCGTTGGAGCTCATGATCTGTAGGTCCTTTAGGTTCTCCAGGCTAGCTCGGATTAAGCCGTGTAACAATATGAGAGAAAAAGAATTTGAATTTATTCAAATTCACTTTTGAAAGAATGACAGACATATTTAAATATGATTTAAATATGTGATCGGTCTAAAACATGAATAGGCATTCATGTGTGATGATTTGGTTTAAGAAACCGGGATTAGTCTTATTATTTAATTAATATTTGATATTGAATTAAATAATAATATTAATTAATTAAAATTTATTTTGTTTATTAAACATAATTAATTTTAAAATGACAAAATATTACAAGTGAGATTATCCAAGTCAAAGTTTATTTATCCAAGTTGAGTGGATTTATCCAAGTTGTGAAGTGGATTGTGAATCACCAACAACATGTATAAACTCATCAATTTTGGAACACTTGGTTGAAGACTAATCCATCCAATTTGAGGTGTCATGCTAAGCAAATATTTTGTTGCATGTGAATTGCCTATAAATTGGATGAAGTTCAAATGGTTTGAGGTTGATGAATTTTCAAAGACTTTGAATATTTGGATGAGCATGAAGAGTTCATGTTACTTGAGTAATTAGAAAGCTAAGTGTTAGATATTTCTCACAAAATCCTCATCACTTTCATCTTCCCATCTTCCCATCTTCTTCTTCCAAACTTTTTCTTTCATAAAGGAGTCCCACCACTCCATTGCTCGGCCCGGGGATAGCGGGACTACTGGAGGTGGTTCTCGGAGAGTTCGAGAGAAGCTTTGAAGGGTTCGTGAAGAGATTCGAGCATCGGAATAGAAGTCCTTAGAACTACAAGAGGTATGTGTTCTAATTTCTTTTATTTCAAAGCTTTGAGCATGTTTCTTATTTAGCTAAATTGATGAAATTAGAGTGTCATTGATCCGACTCGCTTCCGCTGCGCTACATCCGCTCCATCAGCCGCAATGCAGACTCTTGGAATTAATCCTCCAGATGAAAAATGGTACATGGATATTGGCGCTACCTCTCATATGACATCCAAGCAAGGTAATCTCTCGTCTTATTTTAATTTGAGCAAAAGTCGTGATATAATTGTCGAAAATAGTCATTCAATTACAATTCATGGTTATGGTCATACACACTTGTCTCCCCCAAATTGATAAGGCAAACTCAAATTCAAGTTCAAACACCATGTTAATTTAGCAAGAACCCTTGAAGCATGAATTCAAACTCTCCTAGTTCTAGATGCTATCAAACCCAAAAGAGCTCTAATACCAAATGATAAGACAAAATCAATTGCAAGTTCAAACACCCGAGCAAATGTAGCAAGAACCCTAGAAGCATGAATCAAAACCTCCTTAGATCTAGATCCTATCAACCCAAGGAAAGTAAATATCGGATTACCTTGATGATCAAATATCTTAAGGCGAAGAAGATCATTCCTTGTTTGA
Source organism: Herpetospermum pedunculosum (assembly GCA_028017165.1). NCBI lineage: Eukaryota > Viridiplantae > Streptophyta > Magnoliopsida > Cucurbitales > Cucurbitaceae > Herpetospermum > Herpetospermum pedunculosum. The sequence goes on from CM051527.1 coordinate 37,744,375, forward strand.
GATCTGAATCACTCCACAAGCAAGATTGATCAAGTCAAGCTTGAATGATTCTCATCATGCAACCTAAACTACATAGAATTGCAAATTTTCTTAGCTCCAGGGTAAAAGAAAGCACATTTTTAGTACATTTTCATCTTTTTTCTCTTTGTGTTACAACATAGATGACTTTATATAGCCTTCAAAACATAACCTAAATTAACCACTAAAACATTTTTAAGTGTGTAACCTCCTTAATATTAATGTCATAATGGACCACTAACAAAAGTAACCTAAACATCATGGAAAAGACTCCAAAAATTGAAATTTACATTATGGAAAGCCATAAATTCGAGATTGAAGTCCATTGGTCATCCTTGGAAGATTTGGTAATCTCTCATGTTTAAATGACACTCCAGTTGAAGTAGTATGAAGTGTAGTTAAAATAATTGATGTGTAACTTGCATTAAATGAAGCTTGAGATGCACGCCAGTTCATTTAATACAATTCGAGTTACTTCCCTGCAACTTGACTTCAAGTTTAAAGCAACTTGTAATTCATATGACTTTATTGAGACTCCTTGGTTCTTCACCATTATCTTTAAAAAAAATGTCCTTCATGCCCCCCAACTCATTAAAAACTTAGATTCAGTTAGAAAATTTACTATTGACAACCCTATTTTGGTTGAATTTGATCATTTTGGGTTTTCTGTGAAAGACTTTCAGACGGGGGATACGTCTAATGAGAAGTAATAGTCATGGCAAACTTTATCCCATCACCACCACCACCACAAATTCAATCACCCCACTTTCAAATTTTGCCGCTTTAGCACCGTCCCTATGACATTATCATTTTGGTCATCTGGGAGCACCTATTTTTTATTCCCTCGGGCAAAATTAATTTAGGAATGTATTAGAATTCGTAGTTCTCATATATGTTATTCTTGTCCACTTGGAAAGCATGTTAAATTGTCGTTTGTTGCATCTTCTTTCTGCACTTTATATCTTTTAATATTTTCCATATCGACATTTGGACATCTCCTATTTTGAATTCTTCAGGTCAAAAGTATTATATTCTCTTGCTAGACGATTACTCTAATTTTTTTGTGGACTTCTCTCTTATCTAAAAAGTCAAGTTGTTTCTACTTTCTTGACTTTTAGAACTTTCATTCGCACTAAATTTGAAAGGGAGAAATTAAAAAAATTCAATGTGATAATAGTAGGGAATGTGATAATGGGTTATTCTGAGATTTTTGTAAAACTCATGGTTTGTCTTTTTGTCTCTTTTGTCCTCATATTTCATCGCAAAATAGAAAGACCGAAAGAAAAAATTGCACCATTAACAACACTGTTTGCACTTTACTTGCTCGTGCTTATTTACCAAATTCTTTTTGGTATCATGCAATACAAATGACAACCTACCTTCTCAACATCCTTCCAAATAAACAATTAACCTATCAATCTCCTCTAAAAATTATCTATCACAAAGACTCATCTTACTCTCTTCTTAGAGTGTTTGGTTGCTTATGTTACCCTCTTTTCTCATCTACTACCATTCACAAATTATAACCTCGCTCCACCATGTGTATTTTTGGGATATCCGTCTCATCATCGTGGCTAAAACTGCTATGATTTATCCTCAATAAAACCATACTAAGTCACCAAGTTATTTTTTATGAAACTCAATTCCCTTTTGCTAAAGTGCATAATCCATCACCTCACACATACAATTTTTTGGGATGATGGTGTATCTCCTCATATACTACATCATTTGGTCTCCTCAAATAACCACAATTTGCCAACACCCACCTATCCTCCCTTTCCCACTCCCCCATGACTATCCTAACGACGACCCAACATCGCCTGAGCCAAACACCTCAAGCCCACCAGTTGTGACCCACTCTCCCGTCCAACCCCTTCATTTTTCAGGCCACAACCTAGTTACTCGAAGTCAACAAGAGATTTTTAAACCAAACACCAAATACAGTCTCCTAACCCACATGTTACCAAATCACTCCTACCTCGTAACCCCGTGTCTGCTCTTAATGACCCGAATTGGAAATTGTTCACTCTTTCTCCTTAAAATTTAGGTAAGTATTGAATGCAAATACAAAATCTTCTTAGCTACTTTTCGAGTGAACTTTTTAATTCTAGTTATTCATCTCTATTTTTCTTCTTTCTTTCATTCAAAGCCCAAGCTCCAAAAAGTGCAAACAAAATAAATCCTATTTTTTCATCTGCCTTCTCCATTTTCTTTCCATCATATCAACAGACAACCAACAACATATCTCTCCCCTCTCCTTGGTATGCATCTCCATTTTCTTTTCTTTTTTTTTCAAACCCTAACCCTAAACCCTAAGCAAGCCACGCCTCACATCCACTCCACTCGCCGACCACACCACTACGCTAGCCATTTGCCACTCAATGTCGTCGAGAACCGCTACTTTCCAATTGCTATTTTTTCAGTTTTCCTCTCTTCTTTGCTCTTCTAATTCCTACGTCTTTTTTTACCTTTAAGTTTTTAGATTTTTTAGATCTGAGTTTAAAAAACCTTCACCACCTCTTCATCCAGGCAAACTGTAAAAATAGGAGTCCAAGGTGGATTTTCATGGGTAACAAGTTAGACAGAAATTTAATGAGTAATTTTGGTGGATTTTGTTTTGGTAAAAAAAATAGAGAGCAAAAGAATATTAAAAATCTAAAGTGGTTAAATAGGTTGCTTGTGAAAAAGTGAAGGAAAATGTTGCGGGTAAATGAGAAATAAGTGAAATTTGAGTTATTAGAAGAAGATTATCAAAGAAAGTGAATTGAATTGAAAATTGAAAAGAAACCGTAAACGGTAACGTAAAGAATGGAAAAAAGGAGTCAGTTTTAACCGAACCGAACTGATCAAAACCGAAATAAGTCGGTTCGGTTCTAAACCGAAACCGAAGATTCATTCGGTTTCTTCGCTTCAGTCATCTTGCGAACCGAAAGATTTGGTTCGATAATTGGTTTAGGTAAAAAACCGAACCGAATCGATCATGCACACCCTTATATACCCAAAATTATTAATCTGTGTGGGTTGTACAATTAACATTAAAAAATTGAAAGACACTAATTAGGTTGTCGGTTGAATTATGGCGGTAGGTTCAATCAAATGTATCATTACCGGGCCAACATTCAATAAATCAATTTGAAACTCTTTCATCTCCCCATCCAATTTGATACCCATCAACAAGGACCTTTACGATTATCTTCAATCTTGAGCTCCATCTTCGTCTATCTTAACCTTCCACCTTGTTGAACGCTCAAACGTCGTTGATTCACTTCGTTCTCCGCCTCTCTTTACTATTCCGTTCTCCGCCTCTCTTTACTCTTTCTTCATTTGTACCACGCTCGCGAGGTATGTACATACACCTACTGTCGTTTGTCCATCTGAACATCTAATGCATTCAATTTCTTCCTCGTCGCCCTTGCTATATATATATATATAATCTTATTTCTTTCATTTGACCAACAAGGTATTCATTCATAAGGATTTGCTTCATTTGGAGGTTGTTCATTTGTCCTTGTCTCTTGGGTTTTCAACAACCACCGAATACAACAACCACCGAATACAATCATAATCTTGTGCAGTATCGTTCTCTCAAAATCTAATGGTACCAAAAAGTGATTGAAAAACAATATTCAATTTTGATAATTGAAAATGGATGTATTCGAAAATTAAGTGTCAATCAAACGAAAAACAAAGAACCATAAATGTGGGAATTGAGTTTAATGAAATTCAAAAACCATATTCAATTTTGATAATTGAAAATGGATGCATTCGAAGATTAAGTGTCAATCAAACGAAAAATAAAGAACCATAAATGTGGGAGTTGAGTTTAATGAAATTCAAAAACCATAAATTTTGGGGTTGAGTAAATTTGAGAAGCAAATATTCGTATATACCATATATAAATAAAAAGGAAAATGTTCACCCTCATTATTGTAATCACCGTAGATATGGAATTTGAATAGGTAAATCTTTGAATAATTTTTTCGTTTTAACTTTTTTTTATTCTAGCAATTTATCTCAATTTTCATTTTCAATATAAATTTAGATATTAAAAAAAAAAAAAAAAAAAAAAAGTTACTTAAGCCGAAACGATGTCGTGTTGCTGTACTTATAAGTTATAGTTATAGCCAACCGGTTGAAAAAGGCAATTGCTCTATCCGTTCGTGTGCGTGAAAAAACGAAAAAGAAAAGAAAAAGAAATCTTTGGGATTTTTGCATTCGGGAGATTGAGATTGAAAAAGGGTTTAGCAGAGCAGTAAGACTGAGAACGATAGAGAATCGCGGCCATGGCGGATTCTTCAAAGGCCGAGTCATCTGACCCTGAGCTCGAAACCAATCCCTCAGACACCCCTAATTCTTCCGACGCCTTAGTTCCCTCCTCTTTTGGTGGCTCTACTCTTTGTCTTTTCAGATTTGCCGGTGACTCCGCTGCCGGAGCTTTCATGGGCTCCATTTTCGGCTACGGTCTCTCTCTCTCTCTCTCTCTATCTGTAATTTGTTTCCTTTCTTTTTGATTTTATGTGTTTAATTTTTTAGATATTGACATGGGGTTCAGTTGTTGTTCAAATTGGGATTGGTTATAGACTGACCTGATTCCATTCACTGAAAATCCTTACAGTTTTCATTCTCTGTTTCTAGAACTCTACTTACTCTTCCTGGCTTCCTGGCTTCCTGATGTTACTCTCATGCATGTGCCAGTTCAATATTTAGAATGTTGTTAAGACTTTTTTTTGTTTGTTTTTCGATTCCTATGGTTGGAATTCGTTTTCTCTTTAGGGGTATCACGCCATTGTATGTGAATGTGACCTGAGGATTTTTTTGTTTTTGTTTTTATACTTAACCCAGTACACACTTCATATTAATACACCAGTTAGTAACCATGGATAACTAATACAGTTGGGTAAACTACTTTAGCAAACTAATTACGCCAATACTCTTCCTCAAAATGGGTAATGGAGATTAATAACACCTAACTTTCTCAATGAAGGTAACCAAGCTGAAGCAGTAAGGATTTAGCAGATTAGCAAGTTGAAACTGAATCCAAATAGCTTCATAAAACCATTCAAAATCAGATCACGAAAACAGGAAGATGACATGATACATGAAGTAGCATTTGCAAGTGCACAATTGGACTTCCAAGAAATCATAGAATTCCAGTCATTGAGTATCGAGGCTAGTGCCAATCAATATCTACAAAATCTTTTATGAACAACCATTATATGAGTTGTCAGTGAACTAGCACTAAGACAATGTACATGGAAAGATATATTTGGCACCAAATCTGTAGATATAGTAGTTGATAAAAGAACGATAAAGCGAAAAATCATCCACACTCAAAAGGATCACCACTAGTTACATCTAACTGCAATTACTGATTACTAGGTAAAAAAATTGGCTTAGAGTTGCCAACCTGAACATAAGAAAACTAGTTAAGGCATATATCTTCGATTATAAGATCGGAAGTTTGAATCTCCACCCCCACACGTTCCACTCGTTGTTGAACTAAAATAAAAATAAAAAGAGAAAAGAGAAAAGAGAAAAGAAATTGGCTTAGAGTCAAGGAAGCCAATGTTCTCCAATAGTTGCAAACAGTAGTCTCCTCGAAGAAAGGAAGATGCCACGATGAGACTTGAACAACTCTAGAAAAAAATAACCAAAAGAACCAAGATCTTTAAGCTGAAACTGATCATGGAACAAACGTTTAACTGCATCAATAGTTTCTTGACGAGAATCAGTTAAAGTAATATTGTCAATGTACACGAACAATGCAACAAAGGAACAACCTGAATCATGAGTAAGCAAAGACTAATCTGCCGTGGACCAAGAAAAGCCAAGGGAAAGGAGTACATGAGAGAACTTATTGAACTACTGGGAGACGACTGTTTTTCACCTTAAACAAAGCAATATAATAGGCAAACCACGAACTTTGCATTACCATTGACCTGATGCTTAGATTTATATACCCTAGAAAGAGGCATTTATACCTCCTCAAAGATGACTGACTTGGAGTTGACCAAGTTTCACCAACAAATTTCTTTTTTATTCTTTGAAACTTTCACCAACAAAAGTGACTGGAAAACATGATCAGGAAGATCAACAAACATGTTTAGAATGGTTCTCTAAGATTGAAAAAGCGTTCTAGAATACCTGATATGGCTATTTGCAAAAGAATCAATTATCCATGTGCTAAAAAGAGTCTGATTTAGTAACACAGTTAAAAATATGGTCTGCTATATGAGATATAGAAGAAGAACTAGCCACATCTCCATTACTGAAGGAAGATAAATGATAGATGAGTTTGAAACTGTTGAGTTCCAGTTTATTGAATAGGAAATATTCGAGAGCTCCCCCCTCTCCCAACACTCACCCGAGTCCAATATTACCAAAACTGCACTAATGCTAATGGTGTAAAGCCTACTCCTAATACTCACCTCCCTCCCTCAATAACAATATTCATCATCTATCTAACTAACTCACATTCCCTGGGACCCACACTAAACATTATGCATAATACTAGATAGTAGAGGCCCCCCTCGCTTTCTAAGGGGAATACATTTTAAGAACTGGGGGTCTATCAAAAACATACTCATTAGCTGATTATATTGAGCAGGAGTCATCAATGAAATTTGTTTCGGCAGGAGTAAGACTACTAAAAAACTCAAGTTCTGGCTTCTGTTCAGGAGCCATCCCAGGCACATGATTAGTATAATTCTGTGAATTACTTAGTAGATTAGATGAAGAAGAATTTTTGTTTATATTTATTTAATTTTTTTTTTTGAAAAGGTACCGAACTTTCATTTAGAATAAATGAAAAAAATACAAGGGCATTAAAAAAAAAACAGCCCCTAGGAAGGAAGAAACCCCGCTATAAGAAGGGGCTCCAATCCAGAAGAATAATGTTCAACGAATAATTACAAAACAAACGCGTCACCGACGCCCACAAAGAAACATTGAATCTGCTAAGGGACACCCACGGGTTCGTCTCAACCCCTCTAAAAGTCCTATTGTTTCTTTCACTCCACAACCCCCACAAAATAGTGCACACACTCGCTTGGCAAAGAAACTTTCCTTTCTCCCGAAACGACGGATGGAGAAGGAACTCTTCGATCATCATCCTAAGATCCCTGGGTTTGGCCAACTCGAAGTCAAACACCTCAAAAAACATATCCCAAACGAACCGAGCAAAAACACAGTTCCAGAGGATGTGATCCAAGTCTTCCTCCGCCCTTCGACCCTCCGACAATGGATGCAACAAGACGGGCCCACAAGGGAGAACGGCCTCCTCGCATGCCGATCTAAGGTATTAATCCTACCATGTAAAACCTGCCAAGTAAAAAACAAAACCTTCTTTGAAACAAGGGTCGAAAAAACTGACTCACCACTCGGGGAGGGGGCCAACAACCAAAGAAAGAACGACCCACAAGAGAATCCCTCAACAGGAGTCGGAGATCAGATGCGAATGTCCCTCCTCCCCGGCGAAAGAACGCAATCCCCAATAAGAGAAAGAAGAGCCAGAACCTCCGACATATCTCTATCAGATAACGCCCGACGAAAACCCAAGGACAAGGAGGGACTAACGGGGGGAGACTAACTCTTATTCGGTCAGTCTTGAGTGGCATTCCCACCTATTTCCTTTCCCTATTTAGAGCCACGTGTTTCGTTTGTAAGACTGTGGAGAAGCTCATGAAAGACTTTTTTAAACATGTGTTTCGTTTGTAAGATTGTGGAGAAGCTCATGAAAGACTTTTTATGGGATGAGATTGAGGAAGGGAAAAGGGCGCACCTGGTGGGTTGGGATACATTTGGGAAGCTAGTGAGCCTTGGGGGCCTTCAGTTGGGAAATTTAAGCTACTGTAACAAAGCGTTGTTGACTAAGTGGCTTTGGCGTTTCCCCCTTGAAACTAATTCCTTGTGGCATAGGATCATTGGTAGTAAGCATGATCCTTATCCCTTTGAGTTGGTCTCGGAGGGGATTAAATGCACTTTCAGGAACCTGTGGAAGGATATTTTTCTTGAACTTCCCACTTTTACTAGCCTTGTTCGGTTTTCCGTGAGGAATGGGAATTGTTATAATATATGGAAAGTATATTATTCATTGTATTGAGAGAGAATTACATTGAGATATATATAGAGATTGCTATGACGAAATAAGGAAAGAACAAATACAAATAAGGATAGAATAACCAATAACAAATAAGGAAAGAATAATCCCTAAACTAAACCCTAAATCCTAACACCCTCCCTCAAACTCAAGATGGTAGTTGAGAAACCAAATTGAGTTTGTTAGATAATTTTGGATAAACAAATGCAAATTTGAATCTTCATGACGGAGAGTTTGCGCGAACATGCGGAGGCAGATGCACAACGAACATAGTGAACCAAAATAAACCGAACCGAATCAGAGTAAACTGAATAAGATTTAACGAAACCAAACCGGATTGAACTGGGGTTGAAACGAAACCAAACCGGATTGAACCGGGGTTGAAACGAAACCAAACCGGATTGAACCGGGGTTGATACGAAACGAACTGGAATGAACCAGGCTGAAACGAAACCGGGCCGAACCGGACTGAAACAAAACTGAATCGGGGTCGAACCGATTTGAACCAGAACCGAATCGGGGTTGAACCGATTTGAACCAAAACCGAACATTGAACTGAAATAAACCGAGACCAAAATAGGTCTTTCATTCAATCGAAGGAAGAGGTGCCAGATGGAGGAGGACTGAGGCAACAAATTTGAAGGAAGAGAGGAAGAGCTCTTTGGTGGCGGCTGCGTGCGGAGGAAACGGCGGCAGACGGAGACAAGCAGTGGCGGCTGCGGCGGTGCGCGGAGGAAGCAGCGGCGGCGGCGAACAGATCTGGCGGTTGCGGCGATGCGCGGAGGAAGCAGCGGCGGCGGCGAACAGATCTGGCGGTTGCGGCGATGCGCGGAGGAGACGGCGGCGGCGGCGGCAGATGGGGGAGAACGAGTCTGGCGGCTGCGGCGGTGCGCAGAGGAAACAACGACGGCGGCGGCGGACGGAGATGGGCGGCAGCGGCAGCAGTGAGGGAGGAGAATGAAAAAAGAAACCAAATGAAAATCTAGGGTTTCTTGGACGACCGAAATCAGAAGAACAAAATTGGAGATTAATGAAATTGGGCGAGGGGCGACGGCCGCCGAGCGCAGGCCGCCGCCCTTAGGGTTTTTTGATTTCTAGGGTTTTTGGAGGAGCTCTGATACCATGTTATAATATATGGAAAGTATATTATTCATTGTATTGAGAGAGAATTACATTGAGATATATATAGAGATTGCTATGACGAAATAAGGAAAGAACAAATACAAATAAGGATAGAATAACCAATAACAAATAAGGAAAGAATAATCCCTAAACTAAACCCTAAATCCTAACAGGAATGACACCTTTTTTTTGGGAGGACTTGTGGGTGAGTGGGGGAGCGTCCTCTTTGTTCCTTATTCCCTCGCTTGTTCCATCTTTCAGACATGAAAAATTGGGGTGTGTCTGATGTTGTCATTTGTTTATGTTTATAACCTGATAGATAACTGTGAATCTTCCAACAACGAAGCACATGACAACCTTTGATCCCATAACCTGTACAAATCAGTCTTCTTTCTTACGGGATTTATCAAAATTAGAAGGTTTCTGTTTCTTATTGCTCTCAAAATTAAGAAAGCAAGGGCTCTGAATTGATTGTTTAACGAACAAGTTGTTGCTGCTTCTTTTGTATAACCTGCGAAAAAGCCTTATTTGCCAATTGTTAGCATAGGTATTGTTGAGTCTCATAAGAAAAATCACGGTACCAATTTGATTTTCAGATTTTCTAGTGTAGCCATGCATTAGTAAGGAATAAGGCATGCTCGACTTCTGAAGCACGTAAGATATGGCATCATTGGCCACCTAACAATCTAGTATAGCCGTATAGGTATCGTGTTTATTTTAATTCCATTGGAACTCATGAAAAATGATTACATGCTTCAGAAGTTGCCATGCACTAGAAAACCGTCCTCTCCACTGATACAATATGATGTCAAATGTGTATGAAGGGATGAAAAACTTTTTATTATAAACTTAAACCAGTACACTCTTCATATAATTACACCTTGGATATCTAATATAGTTGTCTAAATTAACTACAGTTAAGTAGACTACTTTAACAAACTAACCATACAAATACAATGGGGCTGTTTTTCATTTTTTTTAACTCGTTATATATCACAGCTCCTTTGATTTACAATATTGCAATGTGACAACTAAAATTGAGTGCATTTTGAGTGTCCTTTAGGTTCAGGATTGATTAAGAAGAAGGGCTTTAAAGGATCATTTGCAGAGGCTGGATCTTCTGCCAAGGTGTGATTTGTTTAGTATGTTTTTATTGATTGAAGAAGATTACTGGAGTGTTTCTCACTAAATAAATTTTATAACTGGTTTCTGCCCTTGAGGCCTTTTAAGGTCCAATATTATTCATTAATCTTTTGTTAATTTCAATTTATGAAACAGACATTTGCAGTTTTGTCTGGGGTACACAGTTTGGTTGTTTGCATGTTAAAGAGGTTGAGAGGAAAGGACGATGGTACGGCATCTACCATCTTCACTTTGGAAATATTAGTATTTGGCTGTATCAATCCCCTTTCTAACGAACTTGACGATTTTTTGTAGTTATTAATGCTGGGGTAGCTGGATGCTGCACTGGTTTAGCTCTAAGTTTTCCAGGTAATAACCTTTTCAACTGGCATCTCACTTCATTCTGTGATTTATCCTTGTCTTCACTCGGTGAAAAAAGAAGAAAACTCATTATTACTGGATTACGTTTCTGGTGATATCTGGCATCTTTTTATATTTTACTTCCGTGCAACATATAAAGAAAGAGATTACATCTTACATGCCTCAGTTGCCACCATGATAGTTTGATGGATCGAGCAACTCTTCAATTAATTTTTGACGACTTGAATCTCATAATCATGAGTGTACCAATTGGACTTGTTGTTTTCATGAGATCGCATTACTCCTGTATGTAAATAGAGGCTTTTATTCTGCAGGCGCCCCACAGGCTCTTCTTCAGAGTTGCCTCACTTTTGGAGCTTTTTCCTTTATACTTGAAGGCCTTAACAAGAAGCAGCCAGCGTTGGCTCATCCCGTTTTCTCGAGAAAGAGAAGTGATATGGAGAGAAAGCGTCCTCCCTTCGTTTTGCCCCTTCAGTTTGCCCTTCCAGTCGAGCTTAAAGGTGCATTTTCTGCATTCTGCAAGTCCTTGGAGAAGAGCAGAAGGAGCAGCAGCTGGTAATGTGTTATCCAGCATTCTTTTAACATCTTTTGCAGAACAGCCATATTAATGCAAATTTGTAGCTAATGTTTTAAAAGGAGTTTGTTGCACTTGCAATTTGAGTTGGAAGTGAATCTGGTTTTTTGCTGGAATGTAATTGTGGAGTTTTGGATGGTTTAATGGTAACAATGTTTGCTATCTTATTAAAAAAATGCCAAATCTATATTTCACAAGTGTCCATTATTATTAGAATTTTAACCTTCAGATTTCCTGATTTTTCTAACAAATATAATAAAATAATATTTTGTAAATATGGCAAAAATTAGTGACACCACCTTTTGTAATTTCTTTATATTATGCTATTTTATTTTACTTTTTCCCAATCAACATTTTTTTTATCAAGGAAGGAATTGTATCATTAATTATATAAATATTATTTTAATTAATGACAATGGACTACAACTAATATTACACATTCACATGATAATGTATAACCCAGCTTTTTATTCCTTTTAATACTTCATTTTTTTTTATCAGCAAATGAGAATGATATTTAAAATGTGTTGCAGGCAAGGATTAAAATGTTGATGTCGACGGAAATGTTGAGGTCCAGATTTTACAAAAATATCGTTGAAAATTTCGAATTTTTTTTATGGAAATCATGAAAATTGACTGAAGTAGTCCATGAAATTTTAATTGTGGCTTAATTAGACTATAATTGACTATTTTTAATCATCATATCTAAAAATTAAGACAATATTTTGATGTAAATGTTGATGAAAGTGTGAGCAGAAATTTTGAAAAATAAATGTAAATTGTTTAAAATTGTTTGAATTACATAATATCTAAAATATATATAATATTTATATTGAAATGTCGATGTTAGCAAAAACTTTAGAAAAAAATATGAAAATTGATAGAAATTGTTTGAATTAGTAAACGAGACTTTAACTATAAGTTAACTATTTTTAATCATCATATTAAAAATATATATAAGTACTATTTACATAAAATTGTCGATGTTGATTGAAATGTGTTTTGAAAAATTAAGAAAACTAGTCAAACATGTTTAAATTAGTAAATGAGAAAAATATGAAAATATCTATAAATAAATATATATATATTTTTTTTTTTCTATAATAATTAATTCAAATAATATCTTTATAAAATTTTAATTGATTAAGTTAATTTGAGTTTCAAAATTTGACATAACTATTAGAGAGTAAACTATATAATTTAAATAAAATATATAAAAGTAAATAAAACAAAAGAATTTGAAAAAAGATAATAAAAAGATAGTGAAATAATAATAAATGTGAAAAAAATGAGAAAAACTGTTGTATAAATATTCATCTTTCCCTGTTTTTGTTTTGAACTACAACACCATTGTTAATTTGGGCCTCAAATTGGGCTTTTTAAGCTGGTTTAAAGGCGGGCTGGTGAAGTAATAATTTTTTGGGAAAATCAGAAGAATGTCTACCGAAAAATATTGTTGATGAAAAAGGTCTAAATATGTGTTTAGGTTGTAATGTATGGCTAGAGTTTGTTCAGGAGAAAATCTGGTTGTGTTGATTCTCTATTATACCCTTCTAATATTTTTTTTGTTTAATAATATTAGATTTGAAATTTGTTTATATATTTTGAAGGATTAATTTGTTTGAATACTTTATTTGGTGAGGTGGATCATTGCACGTTAAAATAGACGGATTTTTTTTCCCGTTAAGTATTGTCTGACATTATGTATCTTTGTATTACCGGATGAGTATATCCCACACACACACACGTGTGTGGGGGTATACGATTGTCACACTAGAGGATATACAACCATTGCAGCATACATAGGTTATAGAACTGTACCTGCCATGTGTAACAAGGAGGTCAATTTAATTTTGTGATTTGTTCCCTAAAATTAGGGATCGACGCATACACTAGCCAACCTAGAGTAGATATCGGTCAAAATCTAATTTGTGACACAACAAACCGGCTACAATTAGGTAAAGTCTTTCATTTGGCAGATTTGATTCTTGAACCCTTCGTTTTTCGTTTTTCCATTTGCAACCTCCATCTATGACAAAAAATTGTAGCATCATTTTCCAGTTATTCTGCAAAAATAAAAAAACCTTCAACCACACAACAACCAACCATGTCGCCCCTTTCTATTATAGTGTTTTTTTATGGGATTTGAGAGATCAACCGAATCCCTCAAAAAAAGGAATCACCCGCTATTATTTATATTTTTTGAAATCTTGGAGTTTTCGTTGCTTTTTTTTCCGTTGCTTTTAATATAAACAAATCATGTGCTAAACAAAAACATCTACCGCTCCCGCAAGGTAAAACCCTAGAATACTAACCTACTCACCCGAAATCAAATTAACCTAAACTAACATTACCATTAAAGTCGTTCGTTGGTAAAACATGGATGATGGAGAAGAATTGCGAGAGAGGAAAATGCTTACCAAGACTCTAGGTCGAACGTAGCCGTCGAATGCGTCGTGTTACTTTGAAGGATGTCGAAGAAGGTTATGGAAAAACTGAAGAAGAACTGCGTTTTTGGTGTTTCTGTGTGTTTCAGCCTGTAGGTCGAATGGAATCACTGGTACTGTGTAGAGTTTCGATATGAGTTTTTCGATTTGGAGTTGTTTGCCGATTCTATTTGCGGCGTATGAGTTTTCCGATCCCTGGTATGGTGTAGAATTGCGATTTTTTTGGCTTCTGAGTTTTGCGACCTACGAGTTTTCCTAACAACCTATTAAAAAGAGCGAATTCTTGAGGAGAATTAGTTTCAGGTAGCGTGTTGAAGCCTCTCCATCTACCCCATAAAATACATCATACCCATTTCTTGGAATCGATACCTTATTTTAAAAAAAAACCAATTCCCTCTTCTTAAGTTGTTGGCGTCTTTATTACTCAGTAATGCACACAACTCCCAAACTCGTTTATGCCTCATGTTTATTATGTGTGCACGCATGCACACACCGCCAGCGTTGATGCTCTTTTTTAACTGTTTGCAGCTGCACACACGGCACAACCTGTCGTATTACTCTGTGTGCAGTCATGCACACACCTTCATTGATGATTTCTTGGGTGGCTATAACACTTCCTGTAGTTATACACAACCACTGTTGGGTATTCTTTTTACTTTGTCTGCAGTCATATACACACCACCACTAATGAATTCATTCTGCCTGTATTACTTACTCAGGTATATAGACCCATTTCTAGATTATTTGGGGTGAGGTATAACCATGTATGGAAATTGGGATAAGTGTCCTTTATCATTTTTAAAGTCTTCTCTCTATTAAATTCACGTCAAATTCTGTTTTCTCTCTCTTCCCAACATTTTATATTTTAGAATATTATATTTTTCATTCTCAAAATTAAGAGAAATTGACAAAGGGTAAACAAGTACATTTGGTTCTAAATTCCCTTACTAAATATAGGTTTTAGACATAATTCAAAATAAAAAAGTGATTAGACATTTTTCATGTTGGCTGGCTTGATTGTAGACATTCCTCTGGTTTCCCCTAATTTTTTTTTGTTATAGATTTCGATATTCCGAGCGAAATATCGTGGATTCTCGAAAGTTTGAGATTTATTCAATATATTGTTGAAATGGGAAAAATGAAGTTCTTCCATATATATATATATATATATATATATATATATATATATATATATATATATATCGCTCAAGAGTAACCATATAGGATATATATTAGGTACATACATTTAATACTAAAAATACTTAAAACACAACTACAATGATGAGTTTTTTGCGCCATGACTTCTTTCGAAGGCATAAGGTTTTTTGTATCCCACTTTTTAAAACGTATGTTTATTGTCCTTTTGATAATGTCATAAAAGAAACACTCTGAACCCGATCGCTAGCCACCAGTCTCTACGTAAAAAGTCCAATATGTCTTTCACGTTTGTTCACGTATGTTGAACCCGAATTTGGACCGTCTACTTGACGCGATTGAGGATTGTTTGACTAACACGATGGTGAACCGTCTGCATAACCCAATTTCATCTTCGTATGCTTGACCCGACGTGCTTATTTGAATGAGATTCAAATAAATATAAAATGTATATATTTATACATATGAAAACTATATATATACATATGAAATTTGAATGAGATTCAATTAAATGTATATTATAAAAGATTAATTATATGATATTTGAATGAGATTCAAATAAATATAAAATACATATTTTAATATAATAGATATTAAAATATATTTTACTAAATAAAATTAATTCTTAAAGGCCCTATAAATATTGACATTTAGGTTTAGCCAAAAGATTGGCAAAAAACACACTACTCACCCTTCTCTCTCGTTCTTTCAAAGAGCTCCCACAAGTCTTGATCCCGTGTTCGAGTCATAGCGAGAAATATCTCATGGAGAAGGAACACAAAAAGATTATTGTCTTCAAAAGTAATATTTGCTTAACCTTATATTTTAGTTTAATTCTAAATAAACCAAAGAAACGATTTCAACGCTTCCGCTGCATGAGTTTGAAGAGTTCATCCCCTTCATTTGTCTCTCTTCACATGTGGAACATGAGAAAAGAACAAACAATCAAACACCTTCAAATTTTTTAGTTTTGGTTTAGTATTAAACCAAACTTCATAGGGTGTCTTCTTGTCCAATACCCCTATAGGTAGTCTATTCAATAAAAACACTTACGTGTTTGCTGCTTCAACCCAAAACACCTTTGACAAGTTCTTCTCATGCAACATGCATCTTGTCATCTCCAAAATACTCGTGTTCTTCCTCTCATTTACTCCGTTTTGTTGTGGAGTATATGGAGCAGTGAGTTGATGCTCTATTTCAGCTTCTTCACAGAAGGAATTGAACCTTTGTGAAGTGTATTCAGTCTCGTTATCAGACCTCGCCACCTGAATCTGACAACCACTCTGATTCCCAACTCATCTTTTAAACTTCAGAAACACTTCAACTACTTCAAACTTATGCTTCATGAAGTAAATCCAGCACATTATAGTATAATCATCAATAAAGATAATGAAATATCTGCTACCATTCAGTGAACGAGTTCGTTGAGGTCCACACAAATCAGTGTGGATGAGTTGCAACTTCTCTGGTTCTTTCCAAACTAACTTCTTGAATGGCAACCTTGTTTGCTTCCCTGTCAAACAAGTTTTGTAGTTTGTCTTCAGCTCCTCCAGAACTGGTACTCCAACTGCCATCTCCTTTTTCTGCAAATACTCCAACCCCTTCTGAGGAAAATGCCCAAACCTCTTGTGTCATAGCTCAGTGTCACTCACTTGACACTTGAAAGTTATTTGTTCCTTCTCGAGTGGATCCAATAAGAAGCTATTGTGGTGCATCTTCATTTTGAACAACTCATTCCCATTGGAATCGAAAATAAGGCACTTTCCTTCTTCAAATAACACTTTGAATCTCTTCTCTACTAGTTGATCAACACTTAACAAGTTTTCATCAATCTCTGAAACTAGGAGCACTTCAGTAATCAACTTGGTTCCTACACAACTCTCTATTGACATTGTGACATTCCTCTTCACTTCTAGATACTCATCATTCCCTATCTTCACCCTTGATTTGATGACTTGTCAAAGTCCTTGAACAACTCTTTGTCACTTGTCATGTGATTGGTACACTCACTATCAACCAACCAACTATCACATTGAGTGAAAGGATGAGAAACATGTAGCCACAAAGATTTGATCTCCTTCTTGTTGTACTGCAACATGTGCTCCTTCTTACTGTTGAGATCCCTTACAGAATCTCTCAATGTGCCCCATTAAATGACACCTTCTACATTTCACATCTGGTCTTCTCCAGCATTTTAAGTGTGGATGATTATGGTTCCCACAATGCTTGCATGCACTACCCTTGCTGGAATCTGCACTTCCATCATCTTTTACAACATTATCTGAGCTATTGTTGTCACTTTCCTTTGTCTCTAACCACTTCTTCTCTCTTCCACCTTCTCCCTATTACATTTTGACTTTCAATGCCCCCTCAATGCTTCATTCTTACCTCATCAAGCTTCTCTACTCCTATGCTTGCAAAGTACTTACTAACTCTATCACTTTGAGTTTAGAGAAGTCTTTCGTATTTTCTAAGAAAGTAATGGTTGTTTCATATCTCTTAGGCACTGAAACTAGAATTTTTCGAACCAATCTATTGTTAGATAAATCAGTAACTAATGCTCTTGCCTTGTCAGCAATCTCAATCAACTTGTCTGAGTATTCTTTAATCGACTTAGAATCCTTCATTTGCATTCTCTCGAATTCCCTCACCAAGTTCAACACATTCATGCCCTTGATCCTCTCATCATCTTCATACTCGCCTATGAGGAACTCCCAGATCTCCTTTGCTGACTCCAAAGCCATAATTGTGTCGAATATTGTTGTGCAATTTTAGTGCAATAAAATACCGCAAGTGTACGAGTCAAGTTTTAATACGGATATCGTCCTCATGATTGGTTTTCTAGTTCACCTAATTGTCACGAATACTATCATCCAATTTTATTTAGAGAATGAAAATAAAAGGATATGATTAACACAAAATAAAATAAAACATAAAATAAAATTTGGAGAACAATAAAGGGAGATATGTCATAGGGAATTCACTTGAGCAATGACTTCACCGTTATCTCATCACATTCTTCATTCATTAAAAGATGGAATTAATCAATTTCTAGATTGTTGACAAGTTCTACCCTATAGACTTTCTATTCTCTCTCAAGCAATAACAATATTCTTTGAAAAGTATATTACCTATATTTCTATGGCAATTCAGACAATCCAAATATGAAAAACGTAAAACTATAATTGTCACAAAACCTACAAGGATATGTCCATCTCGTGTATAAATCAAGAAAAAAAAATTCAGGATTATCAATAATAATCGTCTCTCGACCTCAAATCATTGATATGAAATTCATGCAAAGAATGACCAAATCCTAACATGTATTAAGCCTAGAAAAGTTCTCACAACCAATATGAAGTTGAAATACCAACTATTAATTAAAAAGAATAAGATTCAAAGAACGATTACACCAAGGCTCAAAGTCCAGAGATTTTAGTTAATCATGTTCAATAATTCAAAATATAAACTCAAAAATAAACCCATAAAAAAACTACAAATTAAAAGGGAAAGAAGAAATAAAACTCATGTCGATTCCACGTTTCCGCTGCAATCTCCACGATCCCGAGCATGTAAATCTGTACTTTGTGCTCCCAAATCTCTTCTAGCTCTAAAAAAGTATGTAATTTCGAAATTTGGATTGACTCTCCAAATCGTCTCCCCAAAAACTCCATAAAAATATGTATTTATATGGCAAAATAGGGCAAAATCTGAATATAAAAGAAATTAGGAAAATCTGGGGGGCTCGGATCCAGTGTTGCACTCGCGCATGAAGCTTCATGGAGGTACAATGTAGGCTGATAATGGGATGGGCCATAGAATAAGATATATACATCGCTGTTACAATAAACAAGTTGATATGTTGGTTGAGTTGGTGGAGCACTGTAGGGAAGTTTTTCACGTGCATAGGCCAGAGTTTGATTCCAAGTGTTGTTTTATTTTTTTCTTTTATAATTTCCAGCGCCCACTGGGCGCCTAGGCGCTATGCTTTCGGGTTTTGGACCAAATTTTCTTCTTTTTGTCACTTGGGAACTTCAAATTTCATCCAAATAGCTTAGTTTTCACCAAAAAGCTTCTAAATTCCCCGGTTTGCTCCAAAATGCTCGATATCTATAAAATAATCAAATATAATCGTGAAAGTACACATTTAATCCTCTAAACTAGCATAAAATAAGTCATAAAGATAGCTCATTTTGTATGCTATCAAATATGGACGGAGAAATAACTGCATATAGGCAAGCTCTAGCCTTTGCCTTCCTAGTGACCATCTCCTTGTGAGTCCTGATCTGGTTGATTGTTGAATTATCGGGAAGCGGAGCAATTTCATAGTCGTTCTCAATTGCTTCTCAATAATCACAAGTCTCCTTGTAGGCTTGCATTTTAATATCCCATGTTTGGTAGTTTTTGCCATCAAATACTAGTGGAGCCAGTGAAGAAAGACGACTCGATCCTGACTCCATCCTACTCAATTCTCAAAAGTGTATCACATTGTTTCTCTAAAAGAGATCTTACTAATACTCACTCACAGGACTCTCAAGAATTCAGCTTTGATACCAATGTTGCTCGAGAGAGATAAGAGAAGTGGAGAATACTAATACATTTTCATTCAATAACAACTTAACTTAAATACACTTTTCTTAATGCTAAAAATAACATCTAACTAAGAATAGCAATAACTAAGAATAGTAATTGAGAAACTTGGAAGCTACTTACTAATAATATTAAAGTAGGAGCAAGAGAAGGTTATTACTATTCAGGTAGAATGTAGAGTATTATTTACTTGACCTCTAGAGATTATCTTCGACATTTGCTACATTTTTTGTCCCTAAGTTTGAAGATAAATTTATATTTGATCCCTAAATTTTTAAAACCAATAGTTTAGTCCCAACTCTTATGAAATGGTCCTATAAGGTCCTCAGATCGTTTTTTTTTTTGCAACGGTAATTTAATTAATGTGAGAATTGAACCTATGACCTCTTAGTCAAGGGCACAACCTTATGTCAATTGAGCTATGCTCGATTTGACCATAGATCGTTAGTTGACTAATAGAAAAATTATTTGGCAGTCAACTTTAACCTTTTAGCTTGTGTGGCATTCTCTCTCTTTATTCCCCTTCTTCTTCTCCTCGTTCTTTTATTTCTCATTATGCACTTGAGCTTCTCTAGTGAAAATGAAAAAAAAGAATTCTCCTCACTCTCTCCTTTCTTTCTCTCTCAAAAGTTTAAATTTTTAAATTTTAGAGAGAGAAATAGTGGAAAGAGGGAAGAGAGGGGAAGAGAGAGAGAGAAAGAGAGAGAGAGAGAAATGTCATATAAACTAAACAAGTTAAGGTTAACTGCCAAATAATCTTTCCGTTGTGACACTAACGATCCAAGGGTCGTTTAGGACCATTTCTTGAAAGTCAGAGACTAAACTGTCTGTTTTTAAAACTTAGGACTATTTAGAAACTTATCCACGGACTCAAAGACCAAAAATGTATTTTACCCTTATCTATCACTTTGTGTAGGACTGTCAATAATTGGTTAAGTTGTTGGGGATGACACAGGTTGACACAGTTTTCCTCCCCTTTTACGCTGATGTTTATTTGAAAATAATAGAACATTGGTGTTCTAATTTTGCTTCGGAAGTTTGGCATAAGCGATGAGTGGTTTGCCATCGATGACTCTTTAATCATCACAGATCTTGGTCAAGTAGTATGTTTTTCTTGGACTACCACACCACTTTCCTTAATCTTGCATGCAAATTATTCTCAAGGATAATTGTATTTTTTCAGTTCATATTACATTTGCATGGTACGAATGAAAGCTCTGATATCTGGCAAAATACCTATTTATAGCAAATTATACACATAATATCAGGCCTCTAATTCCAAGAGAATCTGTCAAATTAGATCAATGCTTAAGATGAGGAAATAATTTAAATAGTTATATTAGAAGAGAGGTATCTAAAATAATTTACAATAATATTCATTTATGTGCATCAGTTTGTTCTTATTCTTTATTTCAAAGTTAGACACATGCTTGAAATAATGTAGAGTGTAGATATTTGTTGTGGAACACTAATCAAGGATAATAGAAAATAAAAAAACCCAATCTTTATTGGTCGTACAAGAAATAACATAGTTATGGATGGACCTTTACCTTAGTTTACAAAAACGAAATTTCTAGAAAAATTATAAATAAAAGATTTTTTTGCCTGCTAGTACAAGTCATATTTTTCTTTTTTGTTGTTGCAAGACTACTTTTTTTTTTTTTTGAGTACATTGGGGGTGGGGGATTCGAACCACAGACCTCGTGGTCGTTAAGACATACATATGCCCGCTGAGCCATGCTCGCTTTGGCGTTGCAAGACTACTTGACTTCACCTATACTCGCTCTCTTTCAACATCTTTTTCAATCTGATAATATAAATCATATTTGATTTTAGGTTAAATTACAAGTTTATTCTATGAACTTTAAGGTTTGTGTCTTTTTGATCCGTGAAGTTTAAAAAGTGTCTAATAAGTCTTTGAACTTTCAATTTTGTTTCCGGTAGCTTTTTGAGCTTTTAAAAGTGTCTAATAAGTCTTTAAACTTTAAATTTTGTGTCCAATAGGTCCCAAAATTTTCAATTTGGTGTCTAATAGGTTCTTGTCCTACTCTATATTTTTTAGAACAAATATGTTGGGAGTGTATATTGATAGCACTCTAAAAGTGTTAATTTATAGCTCCCAAGTCTTGTGAATTAAGGAATTAATTGTGCTTAAAGTATATATTTTGTAGAATTTAATTGCTAAGGGTTAAATCAGATCATTGCATTAGTTTAGAGCTTAAAAGATCATTTTAGAAGATAATATAAACAAATGATTCTGAATGTTAATAGTATGTAAATTAATTAATCAAATTTTATTCAAAAGTGATGAGTGGTCTGTTGGTGCAGGAGGACTTTGGTAGATCAATGAGCCCGAGTTTGTGTCCAGGAGATCACTACATTTTGATTTATGTTTGCAATCACAGCCCCAAGCGTCGAGACGCACTAACAGTAGCGTCGCGACAACCCGAGAGCAAAATTGGCAACAACGTCATAGATAAGTTTCAAATTTTTGAGGTCATTCTACACATCTTCCTCATTCCCCTTTCCCATTTTTTTTTTCGATTTTGGGAGCAAAAACTCAATTTTTCCTCTATTTTCTTGTATTGAAGCTCAATCTTTGGTTGTTTGGATTGATTTTCATCACGAGCAACTAAGGTAAGTGCTCTAATTTAAGGTAGGGAATAAATCTTTGATGCAATTAGTGAGGATTTAGTTTTTAATTCATAACTTATTTTTACTTTCAAGCATCTTCTTCTCCCATTTGTATCCCATTAGCATGTATCTTTGATTCGGTTGACGCCTTGATTGTTTATGCATGTTAGAATGTTAATTAGATTAATGATGTCGTGCCTCTCCTAATCGCAAAAGTAATGGGGGTTAAGTTAAGCCATGGGTAACATAGTTTATCCATGTTTACCCTAGTGTGCATTAGCTAACCTTGGACTAGAAGATAAATCAAAATATTAACTTAGGCTATCCAAGTTAAACATCTGTCATAATGTTCCCGTCACTGAAAATTAATCAACATAGAACGTTCGCCCCCAATTGATTAGTTGTCAAGTTTAATTAGAATTGCACGTTTCTAATTAATTAATTGGGTTGCTTGTATCGGCTGTTTTTGTGCAAGTAAATTATGTGTTTCAATTGTTCTTGCTAAGTATGTTTGAATCCGTATGATCTTAGTCGCATCAAAGTAAATTCTGACCCCTTAAATTAGGAGCACAAGTTACAATTTTAATTATTTTAATTTCTCGCATTTAATTTTCGGTTAGTTATTTTTTTTTATTTTTTGTTTTCTTTAACCAATCCTTCCATTTATTTATTGTTTTAATTAAAGTAAATATAAATTAATTAGGAGAAGCTAATTCAAGGTTCCCTGAGGATCGACCTAACTACCACTATCTACAAGCAAGATTAGCATGGTCAGTTTTATAAATGTTATTTGGCGGGTCTCGACAACCCGTTCACCAAATTTGGCGTCGTTGCCGGGGAACCATTTAGTTTCTCTTAGTTAAATTTTATTTTGTTAAAAAACCAAAAAAATATTTCTTTTCTTTTGTGTCGTCTTGTTTTAGCATGGCAGATTTTTTGTTAGATTTTTGCGGGCGAGCTTAAAGTTATGTAGTTGAAAGAGCTGCTCATAATTCTTTCCAAGGTATGTCATTGGAACAAATGGTTGATTAATTAGTAAATAACACTCTCCAATTTGAGCAGGAATCTCGCTAGTCTCGGCTAGAGACTCGAGTCGAGGTTCAAAAAATGAGTGAGCAAATTGGTCATTTGCTCAATTCAGCTGAGAGATTGAAGATTCAAGTAGAGCACCCATTTTAGCATACCACTCAGGAGAGGTTCTTTGAGGAAGTGCACCCCGATCGCGATGAAGAAATTGAGAATACTCCGCCATGCGAAGATGAGGTTTGTGAGATTAAGGAAGAGGTCGAGCCTAGTCCCGAGAAGGAGATTCAGGTGATAGAGTTTGAGACTGACGAGTTTCTACCTGTTTTATTTCGTGAAAGTTCCTTAATTAATGCATGCTCTTTTCCTTATTCTCCTAAGTCTATTGAGTCGTTAATTTCAGTTGAGTCTTGTTTTATTTTATTCGAGTCTGTTGAGTTTTACTTTTTTCCATATATTAAAAAATTTAAAAAAATATCTTTGTCTGACTGCCACGAGAAGTCGAAGAGCTTGCTTATCTTAGCAGGTTTTGTTGATTATAGGAAGAAGGGACCGAAGAAGTACGAGAATTTCTATGTACCTTGACAAAGTGGTGGACACATCGAGCATAACGACGTTAAAAAATTGCGCTTCTTGGGAGGCAACCCATGTGTTTTTCAATTCTTGTCTTTACTTTTAGTTTTTCTTTACCTAGCTTAGTTTCTTTGCTTTCTTTTGTAGGGGTCTTGACCTAAGGAACAAGATAGTTGGGCAAGGACCGCGCTGCTCCAACCACCAACCTCACAAAATTCAGGGGAGGTTTTTTGTTCCCTTAAATTTTGTTCATGTAATTGCTTAGTCTGTTGTGTTGATACATTGGGGACTATGTATCTTTTAAGGTTGGGGGTGGATGTCTGTGGAATTCCTCTAGTGTTTGAGCATGTTTCGATTTCTGAACTAGAGATGCTTGAGATTCTAATGGCATGTTATTTGATGAGGATGATCTAGGATGTGCTTTAGATTTTTCTTATTTGCATATGTTGAAAAGCATGAGAATGTATGCTTATTTGAGCCATTTTTTTTTTTTTTTTTGCTTTTGACTCCCTTATATTCATTGAGCATATAGTCCTCTTATCCTTGGTTCTGTAGGTTTAAAACTATCTAATTTGGCCTGAACTCTTGTTGTCACCCAGAAAGGCACCTTTAGGGAAGCTTGATACACTAGTGTTAGTGATGATGCATGTAAGGAAATATAGCAAAGCTATTTGCCTAGAGAAAAGAAAGAAGAGAAAAAAAAGAAGAGAAAAAAATAAAATAAAACCTTCTGAGATACTCCTCGTTCTTAAGTGCGCACTAAAGAAGTGAGTATTAGTCTTCAAATTGTGAAGCTTTCTCGTAGTCAGATACATTGTGCAGTGGAACTGTAGGTAAGCTGGAACGAAGGTAAGCTTGACATCAAAGACTCTCTTGGAGAAGAAAAGAAAATAAAAAGTGTTGAAGAAAATAAAATCGTTTCTTAATTTCTTAATTTCTTCGTTTGAGCATGTTTTCTATTTGTTAAATTGATGAAATTAGAGTATCGACGATCCAAAATCGTTTCCGCAGCGTAAAACGCTCCATCAATTGGTATTAGAGCGATTTTGTGATTAACTCAATTTGCATCAATTTAAGTTGGTGGGTATTTGAATTTAGAAATTATTTCTGAATGGACGTCTAAAGTGAAAATCGATTTTGGCATTGTTTCTTTTTTAATTTCATTATTTGTAATTGTAAAGATTTTGGCAATATATAAGAAGGGTTGTTGTCCCACATCGGAAAGAATCAGGTAAGTCATGTGCTCCAAAGACTATAAAAGGAGCCTATGGCTTTGGGTTTTAATCATCATAGTTAGAAACATTTTAAGCTTGGTGTGCTAACTCTAGTTAAATTCCTTATTGTATTCTCTAGTGTTAGAGTTGGGCAAAAGGGTGTGAGTGGTGCAAAGTAGCTTTAAAGAGAGTGTCTTGTAATTGGGACCGGGGAGAGAATTCTGTGTGATTGTAACAATTTTTCACATAGTGGAAGTTCTTTGTGGTGGGCCGTGGTTTTTCTCCGGTTTTTGAGTTTTCAACGTAAATTCTTGTGTTTTCTATTTGTTTCTTTTAATTTCTCAGTTATTTTCTGCTTATTCCTGCGGTAGAAGTGAGAGGTTTTTTTTCCCAACAAGTGGTATCAGAGCCATAGGTTTCTAGTTTCTTGATTTCTGAGTATGCTCTGTGGTTGCAACATTGTCTGAGCTTCGATATCATAAAAGATTTCTTGAAACGAACTAGGCTGGTATTGTGAATAGTGTGGGTTGTTCACTGTTGCGTGCTCAATGTTTAAAATAAAGATGCAATGATAGAGCACTCAGAACATGCAAGCATACATGATCTTGTAGCAAGTAATAAGTATTTTTTCATTCGATTTCCCACAGAGATTTATTCTTAGTTACTAGCGAAGTGATTTGTTAAGTGAGAATGGGTGGATTAAATGGGGTAGATTTGGTTTTAAAGTGCCTAATTACTAAGGAATGTGTAAAGGATGGAAGCATAAACAAGTGCAAGTAGATAATAAACTTGAATGTAAAGAGAAGAGAATAACAAACAAGAGAGAAATGGCTAAGGCAAAATTTGTACTAAAGGAATTGCGGAAACAACAATTATTTAGCAATGTTACTAACAGCGAATTATGTGTAAAGTGTGGAAACAAGGGCTACTAACGACTCCTCTATAGGTTTTTTCACACGATTCTCAAGCAGTAGATCAACTCATCATGCATCAAACTAACTCATTCTCATGTATCTTCCGATTTCATGCATTAGATCCTTTAGTTTACTCATGTCCAAGTAAGATCTTAACCATCTTTTTATAACAGCAAGTATTGGTTTGTACTAGGAAAACGCCTATTCCTAGGTCGTTTTCTGGCTACGTTGAGAGACTAGCATGGATGTACGACTCTGAACTCTTACTCCTTCCAGAGGTTAGGAGTTCTTTGGACAAAATGGATGGCCAATCGAAATTGCCCGTGGGATGAAGCTTACATACATTCAATGCATTCGAGAGCTATCCTACATGCTTGAGTCACGTGTTTTTACCTATAAACTTGTCATTAGCATGCCCTTATGTGATTTAGTTACTCATGGATGTAGATAGAATGGGAAGAGTAGATGAAGACGACATGCTTAACAGATTATAAAGGTCAAAACAGAGAAGGAAAACAGGAAACAGACGAGATGAAGAGCTTGTGAATTGACGAAATAATACTTTGATTGACCAACGTTTGAACTAAACAAATGGTAACTTTGAACAACTAACGCTAAACAGACAGCAACGGAATGAAGTAGAGTAGCTAACGAAAGGAAAATGCAACAGACAGAAGCAACAAAGGAAATGGAAACAGCAGAAAGCAGTAAAGAAAGTAAATCCGTGCGTGAGATTCTCGATGCGAACGCTTCAGCTGAAGGGTGAAGGAAAGCCTTGCTTGGATGAATCTAATCAGAAGAGAAGATAAATCTTCTCTCCTTCCTATCAGATTGTCGACTCCAACAGCTGATCCTTTCAAACCAACAGACGGATGAGAAAACAGGAAGAAAAGACTGCGCTGAGATGAGAATTCTACGCCTTTCGAGTGTGTTTCAACCTTCCATCTTGACCTCCTTTTATAGTGTTCTGCAGGTACGATTGGGTCAAGGAGAACCATCCATTCTCAACGTCGTTCTTCTATGTGGCAGCAGGAGAAAGAATGGGCCCCTGAAAGATCGGAACAAAACAGAAATTGGTTAGACAACTTACGGATTTCACTTAAAACATTGCGGTTTTAGCAATGTTTCCGCAATGCTTCAGCAATGTGCAATTTTCACTCTATTACCTTTGTTTTCGGTTCTTTTCCTTTCGTTTTACCTATAAGTCCTAATTTAGCTTCATTCAACTAATTCTCATATATAAGCACGAGTTTAAGCTAAATCCTACCAAAAACACCTAAGAGTGTACATCTTTCTATAGTAAATAAGTCCTAAAATAGTCACTTTTGGAGACGTAACACACCCCCAAACTTAAGGTTTTGCTCGTCCTCGAGCAATCTAAGGACTTTATCTAGGCTGCTGTTAACCTCTCTAACTACTTGCTGACTCCCCTAAGTTCCTATCTATGGCAATGCTGTCCTGTGACACGCTCCTAAGCTTAAAACTAACTTCTCATTTTGCTTCTTCTGACTTCTCTCGCCTTATGATCCTACTGTTTCATTAACTCCCCACAACTGATCTATTTGCTTCGGTCATTAAGTTCATTGTGCAACTATCCCTAAGGTTTCAAATTCTACCTAGCTTTACCCTAGACTCAGTACATGCTTCTAATGTTTTACTTTTGAGCTACCTAGGATTCCTTAGAGTTATGCCAGTCTTAGTATAAACCAGTGACAGTAGTACATTCATAGAACAACCTAAACCCTGGCATCACTACATTGGATATACATTCATCTCCCTAAACAAACCTACAAGCTACAACCTTGACCAGAGTTCTTTTATTCAGGACACCTAAGCACAAAGCTGCAACTCCTAGGTATACATTCTTCTTCCTTAGTTTTTCCTTTTTCTTTCTTTCTTTGGTGGAGCCTCTCCTTTGGTTGCCTTTTGATGCAATGCCACTTGTGGTTTACACACATGGCACTGATTACTCAGCAACTTCAAGAGAGACACCCCTCTTTATTCTATTCTCATTTTTTTTTTTTTTTTTTTTTTCAGTTCATCATTTTTTTGCAAAGGAGAAGAAGAATGCTTATGTCTAAAGGGAGAGAGGAATGTTCCTAGGCCTAGGGTGGCCTCCCCCAAACTTAAACTGCTCATTGTCCCCAATGAGAGTCTGAGGTGGCACACCCCCAAACTTGTCCTAGAAGCATCTAGTCTAGAGCAAAACAAGGAGAATCTAAAAGTCCTAGGCATAGAATGAATATTCTTAAAGCAAATAATACAGCAGCAGAATGTTGTAAAAACAGTATGGTAAGGACTTACAGCTATGCATGCTGAGCAACTTCAGGAAGCTAAATTTAAACTATCCAAGGTGTCCTAAGACACTCATCCAGCATGCTTATAGATAGGGCCTATATGGCAGTCAAGAAAGCAGCAAGAGAACAAAATTGAAACAGAACCATCCTATCTAACAGTCAGTCAATAGCATGCGATAACTAACAAAAATTGCGGAGTCCGCAATAATTTCGCAATGAACCCGCAGGGCAAATTTATCAGTAAGCAGCCCCTTTTGCATGCTATTTCCAGTCATCTACAGCTATACAAAAATGAAACTAAAACAACCTAACTACTCAGATACCATCTACCTAAACTCAACTATCCTAAACAGCCAAAAGAAAGAATGAAAAACAGATCAAATTTTAGATTCAAAATGACAGAATTCACAAGGTTTAACGAAAAGCAGATTTTTTTTCTTTTTTAAGAGGGAACAGAAGTACTCCCTCAAGTGCCCTTCAGACTGGCACTCAGACATCCTCATCATCATCCTTCCTCTCCCTTGGAGGTGTCCATGGCTTCAGGAGATCCGTGGGGAAAGCAGGGAAGATGCATCCCAATTGATCAGCCACGTCCTTATCCCTCGCTTGAGCATACTCAGCCCACTGTGCCATCTTGCGCTGGAGATCCATTAAGCAAGCCATGGAGAGAGATTGAGCTGCAGCCAGGCCATCTAGCTCAAATTCCATGTTCCCCCTTCTTCGCATTCGCAGGCCTGTAGGCAGCTCCAGATGACCTGTGTAGGCCAGCTGTCTCTCCATCCTCTCGATTGGCACACCTGCACGTAAACATAGCTTCGTGATGGTGTTTGGGAAGAAAAGAGGGCCCTTACCTTTCTTGGCACAGTCGGCTATTGAGGCTGCAATGACCTCACCAACATCTATAGTGAGGCCCCTCATGATCGCATACACCAGCAACGATCTCCCCTGATTTATGGTGGTCTCGTGGGTCACCGGGGACAGACGCCATGCACGAAGAAGAACCAGACGGCTGCCTTGGCCGTAAGGGTCGCACTCATCAGAGTGTGCTTCCCATTACGTGAGATTGTCCAAGCCGCCTCAGGTTGGCCTATGATGCGCAGGGCTTCTTCCAGGACAGCCTCAGTTGGTGCGTCGATGATCCTCGCGTAGTCAGTATACTTCTGCCCCTTGAGGCCATAGGCTTCATTGATAGCCTTGTGTTGCGTGCTCAATGTGTTAAAATAAATAGGCAATAAGAGAGAGAGAGCACTCAGAACATGCAAGCATACATGATCTTATAGCAAGTAGTAAGTATTTTTTCATTCGTTTTCCCACAGAGATTTATTATGAGCTACTCGTGAAGTGTATTGTTAAGAAAGAATGGGTGGATTTGAGGAGGTAGAATTGGTTTTAAGTTGTCTAATTTCTAAGGAATATGTAAAGGGTAGCAACATAAACAAGTGCAAGTCAAAGATAAACTCAAATGAAAAGAGAAGAGATTAATAAACGAAGAGGAAGTTAGCTAAACAAAATTTTAAACTTAGCAGAATTGCGGAAACAGCAATTCTACCGCAATGTTACTAACAGCGAAAGTGTGTAAAATGGAGAAACAAGGGCTACTAACGACTCCTCTATAGGCATTCTCTCACGATTCTCAAGCATTGGATCAACTCACTATGCATCAAACTCACTCAATCTCATGTATCTTCCGATTTCATGCATTAGATTCTTTAGTTTACTCATGTCCAAGTAAGGTCTTAAGCATCTTGTTAAAGCAGAAAGTTATGGTTTGTACTAGGAAAACGCCTATTCCTAGGTCGTTTTCTGGCTACCTTGAAAGGCTAGCATGAGTGTATGACTCTGAACTCTTACTCCTTCCAGAGGTTAGGAGTTCTTTGGACAAAATGGATGGCCAATCGAAATTGCCCGTGGGATGAAGCTTACATACAATCAATGCTTCGAGAGCTATCCTACATGCTTGGTTCACGTTTTTTAACCTATAGTATTGTCATTAGCATGCCCCTATGTGACTTAGCTACTCATGGATATAGACAGAACAGAAGTAAGAGATGAAGTAGACATGCTTAGAAGAAATTTAAAGACAAACAGCAAGGAAAAACAGTAGCAGCAAAGAGAAGAAACTGTGAAATGAAGAATTGTGCTTTGATTACTTGATCGTTTGAATGAACAAAGGGAAGCTTAAAGTAAATAACATAAAGACAGAAAGCAACGAAATGAAATGAACTAGCCACTAGAAAGGAAACAACAACTAAACAGAGCTGGAAATTAGAAATAAAAGACAGAAAGTAGGTAATTGAGCTTGAACGCCTCGTCGCAACTGCCTCGACTGAAGGATGAGAAAGATCAGCCTTGCTTGGATGAATCCAATCGGGAGAGAAGATGAATCTTCTCTCCTTCTTATCAGATTGTCGACTCCAACAGCTAAACCTCGCAAACCAACAGACGGCAAAGAAAAACAGGGGAAGAAATGGAGCTGCGAGAAGACTTCTACGCTTTCGGATGATGATCAAACTCTCTACTTTGACCCCCTTTTATAGTAATCTGCAGGTGCGTTTGGGCCAAGGAGAACCATCCATCCTCAACGTCGTACTTCAAAATGGATGGAGGAGAAAGAACGAATCCCTGAAATAACGGAATATAACAGAAAAAGATCAGCCAACTTACGGATTTCACTTAAAACATTGCTGTTTTAGCAATGTTTCCGCAATGCTGCCGCAATGCATATTTTTCACTCTTTTACTTCGGTTTTCATTCATTTTCTTTCCTTTTGCACACAAGTCCTAATTTAGCTACCTTCTTCTAAATCTCATATATAAGCATAGGTTTAAGGTAAATCCTATCAAAAACACCTAAGAGTGTACATCTTTCTAAGATAATTAAGTCCTAAAAAGGTCACTTTTGGAGACGTAACACACCCCCAAACTTAAGGTTTTGCTCGTCCTCGAGCAATCTAAGGACTTACTTAGGCTGCTGTTTTATCCTCTTTAACCACCTACTGACTCTTCTAAGTTCCTATCTATAGCAGTGCTGTCCTGTGACACACTTCTAAGTTTACAACTAACCCTTAATATTGCTTCTTCTGACTTCGCACGCCTAATACTCCTGCTGTTTCATTAACTCCCTACAACTGATCTACTTGCTTTTATCATATCGTGCCTCTATCCCTAAGGTTTCAAATTCTACCTAGCTTTATACCAGACTCAGTACATGCTTCTAGTTTTACTTTTGAGCTACCTAGGATTCCTTAGAGTCATGCCAGTCTTAGTATTACAGTGACAGTAGTACTTTAAGAGAACAACCTAACCCTGGCATCACTACATTGGATATACATTCATCTCCCTAAACAACCCTACAAGTTACAACTTTGTGCTCAGCTAATTGAGGATCAGAGTTCTTTTTATTTAGGACACCCAAGCCACAAAATAGCATCCTAGGTATACATTCTTCTTCCCTATTTCTTCCTTTTTCTTTCTCACTTTGGTGGTGCCTCTCCTTTGGTTGCCTTTTGATGCAATGCCACTTGTGGGTTACACACTTGGCACTGATTACTCAGCAACTAAAAAGAGACACCCCTCTTTATTCTATTTTTCATTTTTTTTTTCAGCTCATCATTTTTTTTTTTTTTTGTAAAGGAGAAGAAGAATGCTTATGCTTTAAGGGAGAGAGGAATGTTCCTAGGCCTAGGGTGGCCTCCCCCAAACTTAAACTACTCATTGTCCCCAATGAGTGTCTGAGGTGGCACACCCCCAAACTTGTCCTAGAAGCATCTAGTCTAAGGTAAAACAAAGAGAATCTAAAAGCCCTAGGCATAGACAGAACATTCTAAAAGTAAATATCACAGCAGCAGAAATTCGAAAAAACAGTCAGGTAAGGACTTAAAGCTACGCATGCTGAGCACTCTTTAGAGGTTAATTTAAACTATCAAAGGGTGTCCTATGACACTCATCCAGCATGCTTTTAGATAAGTTATATAAAGTAGACAAGATAGCAGCAAAAGACAGAATTTAAACAGAACCAGCCTAGCTAAACAGTCAGTCAAAAACATGCATTTACTAATAAAAATTGCGGTTTCCGCAATTATTTCACAATAGATACAGGGCAGATATATCAGTGATCAGGGCCCCTATGCATGCTCTTTCCAGTCATTCAAGCTATACAAAAATGAAACTAAACTAATCTACCTATTCAGCTATCATCACACTACACTAAACAATTAAAGACTAACTCAAAACAGCATAATTCACATGGTTCAACAAAAAGCAGTTTGATTTTTTTATTTTTATTTTAAGGGAACAACAATACTCCCTTTAGTGCTTCCCACTCTAGCACTCAGATGTCTTCCTCATCATCATCCCTTCTTGGCCGTGGAGGTGCCCATGGAGTCATTAGATTCGTGGGGAATTCAGGAAAGATGCATCCCAATTGGTCAGCAATCTCCTTGTCCCTTGCCTGCGCATATGTGGCCCATTGAGCCATCCTCTTCTGCAGATCCGTCAGGCAGGCCATGGTCAAAGACTGAGCAGCAGCCAGGCCATCGAGCTCGAACTCCATGTTCCCCTTTCTGCGCAACCTCAAGGCAGTAGGCAATTCCAGGTAGCCCGTGTAGGCCAGCTGTCTTTCCATTCGCTCGATTGGGACCCCTGCACGTAAGCACAGCTTAGTAATTGTGTTAGGAAAGAAGAGTGGTCCCTTACCCTTTTTGGGGCAGTCAGCAATTGAAGCTGCAATGACCTCGCCCACGTTGATTGTGAGACCTCGCATGATCGCGTAGACCAGCAGCGATCTGCTTTGGTTGATGGTGGTCTCATGGGTCACTGGGGACAGCTTCCTACGCACGAAGGAAAACCAGACAACCGCCTTGGCTGTGAGGGTGGCACTCATCAGGGTGTGCCTCCCATTGCGGGATACTGTCCATGATGCCTCTGGCTGGCCAATGATTCGAATTGCCTCCTCCAGGACAGCTTCTGTTGGCTCATCAACTATCCTTGCATAGTCAGTGTGTTTTTGGCCCTTGAGGCCATAGGCTTCGTTGATCGCCTTCGCTGAGAAGTCCACCTCAACTCCTCTTACCACAGAAAGCCATCCTCTGGATTCATCAAGTTGGCGTAAAAGTCATACACCATGCTGGAGTAGGCTGGATTGGGTGGTCTGCACAGCTCTTCCCAACCGTGATTAGTGATCCCTGCGCGCAAGAATTGCGGCAGGTCTGTGAGGGCGTCTAGGAAACCCTTCTCGTGCAGCAGCTCTCTCTTCCTCAGCTCAGTGTCTCTGGACTCAGCATCAGAGGACACGTACCTCACTGATTGAGGCTCATCTTCAGGGTAAAGCTTGGCTTTCCCTTTGTCTTTTGGTTTGGCTGACTCAGCAGCCTCAATCTTGAGCTTCTTCAGAGATGGCTCATCACTCTCCTTCTTTGATGAAGGCGCATCCCTGATCTTCTTTTTCTTGGACTTCTTTTTTGTTTTTGGCCGTTTGGCCTTGACAACCTTGGCTGCCTTCTTCTTCAACCGTGCCTTGGTTGTCATCTGCTGGAGGCAATTCCCCAGTGTCTCGTCCATCGAATCATCCCTCTGCGCAGGGCTCTCAGGGCTGGCTTCCCTCAAAGGAGAGAAGACCTCTTCTTCCTCAGCTTCCCCACTGCCCTGCGTCGATTCTTGATACTCTCCATATGGGAATTCAGGGTCAGGTTGTGGGGAAGTGGGTGATGCTTCAGGGCTCTCTGCTGGTGGGGTGTGTTCAGAACTCTGCGGCGATGGAGGAAGCTCAGGGCTGCGCGCTGGTGGAGATGGCGAAGAGCTCTGCTTTGGTGACTCATGTGACCGATGATCACTTTCTTGACTCTCCACAGAGGGAGTCTTTTCCTTGCTTGCTTCTTCGGCCACCGCCATACTCCACTTGCGTTTCTTGGGTGTGCCTGCTGGTTCAGAGGGTCCAGCAGGTATCTCCGTAACTACCTTCCACTTCTTCTTGCGGACAGGCAGTTTGGGGAGTCGTTCAGTGCGCGCAGCCTCAGCATCTGCAAGGGCAAGAAGTGCTTCCCTCGCAGCAATTTCAGCGTCGTCGGCCTTCTTCTTGGACGCAGACCGTTCAGCTCTCGTTAGCACCATCGTTGAATCGTGGGAATCTGGAGAGAAGAATTGCAGATGAAGAGGGAGAGAGTTTTCTTGGAGTTCAGATAATTGGGAAATCGTACGGATCAGCGCGCGTCTAACGGATATAAGTAATGATGGAAATCCCAACGGCTATATTTGTTGCGGATTCTGCAAATCCAGCGCAATTCTAGTGACCGTTGGAGATTTTCTGAGTTTAAATGCCAATCTTTGCTCAACCAAATCTTTGATTTGGCCCAATATCTCATCGATTTTTCTAGCTGGATTTAATCTCCTTGATTCCCTCTATTGATTCCCTACAAAAAGAAATAAAATCAACATCAAATTCGTAATTAAAATCACACAAAAACATACACAAACGATAACCGGAAAAATAGAAAAAATAAACTAAGGCATTAGCCTCGCATGGACAAGCACAGTAATCACTCGTCCTCTCTCGTTCTTAATTTCACGTTTCAGTCAAGAGGAAGGCCGAGAGAGTCTTCACATCTCCTTCCTCATAGTAGTGCTTCAATCTTGCACCATTAACCATGAATGGTTGCCCTTGCTGCAGGTTCTTAATCTCGATTGCACCATGAACAAACACATTAGTTATTATAAATGGACCTGACCATCTAGACTTAAGTTTGCCTGGAAATAATCTCAATCGTGAGTTAAATAATAAGACAAGCTGGCCTTTCTTAAAGTCCTTAATCCTAAGTCTACTGTCGTGCCAAATCTTGGTCTTTTCCTTATACATTTTGGCATTTTCATAGGACATATGTCTAAGCTCATCAAGCTCATGTAATTGCAAAGACCGCAACGTTCCCGCATCGGTGACGCAATAATTCAACTCTTTTAGTGCCCAAAATGCTTTAATTTCTAATTCGAATGGTAAGTGGCATGCTTTGCCATACACAAGTCTATAAGGAGACATACCTAGGGGTGTCTTATATGCAGTTCTATACGCCCAAAGTGCATCCTCGAGTTTAAACGACCAATCTTTTCTATTGGGTTTGACCACTTTTTCTAGTATGTTCTTAATCTCCCTATTTGAAATTTCAGCTTGTCCATTCGAATGGGGGTGATAAGGGGTGGCTACTCTATGTCTAACATTATATTTAGCCAACACCCTCTCCATAGCTCTATTAATGAAATGTGTCCCTTCATCACTAATTATGGCACGAGGTGTTCCAAACCTAGTAAAAATATGTCTATGCAAGAATCTTATGACTGTTTTGGCATCATTATTTGGACATGCTATGGCCTCTACCCACTTAGATACATAGTCTACTGCTACAAGGATGTAAAGGTTACCTGATGATGGGGGAAATGGTCCCATGAAGTCAATGCCCCACACATCAAAGAGCTCCAACTCTAGGATGTAAGTGAGAGGCATCTCATCCTTTCGACTAAGGTTACCTGTTCTCTGGCAGTCATCACAGCTGTGTGCATAGTTGTGGGCATCCTTGAAGATCGTTGGCCAATAGTAGCCACTCTGGAACACCTTTGCAGCTGTCCTTTGGCCACCAAAATGTCCACCATAGGGTGCTGTATGGCAGTGCTGCAGCACAGACTTCGCCTCAGCAGCTGACACACACTTTCTGAGCAGACCATCATCACATGTCTTGTAAAGTGTGGGATCATCCCATATGAATTTCCTAGCTTCATGAAGGAACTTCTTCTTCTCTTGTCCTCCCTTGAAAGTTGGTAGTACCTGCGATGCAAGGAAGTTAGCAATGTCAGCAAACCAAGGTTCCTCATCGTTATCACGATGAGTCAATACAAAGACATGTTCATCAATAAAAGCATCAGAAATTGCGGTTTCCGCAATTTTTTTGCAATTATGCTGCAATCGAGAAAGATGATCCGCAACCACATTTTCACATCCTTTCTTATCTCTAATGTCCAGATCAAACTCTTGCAGCAGCAAAACCCATCTAATCAACCTAGGCTTAGCATCAGCCTTCCTCATAAGGTACTTTAAAGCAGAATGGTCAGTGTACACAATTGTCCTAGTGCCTACAATGTAATTCCTAAACTTCTCACAAGCAAACACTACAGCTAGCATCTCCTTTCAGTAGTTGTGTAATTACATTGTGCCTCATTAAGTGTCTTAATAGCATAATATACAGGGTGTGTTAACTTGTCAATCTTTTGGCCTAACATAACCCCTACAGCATAGTCACTGGCATCACATAACATCTCAAAGGGAAGATCCCAATTAGGCCCTACTATAATAGGCGCTGTGACTAGTGCTTCCTTAAGGGTTTTCCAAGCTAGGAAACATTCTTTAGAGAAAATGAATGGTTTGTTTAGCTCTAGAAGCTCACATAAAGGCTTGGAGATCTTAGAAAAGTCCTTAATGAACCTTCTATAGAAACCAGCATGCCCTAAGAAACTTCTAATGGCTTTGACATTTTGAGGTTCTACCAATTTCTCTATTATTTCAATTTTTGCCCTGTCGACCTCCACACCTACTCTAGACACTCTATGACCTAAGACAATCCCTTCATCCACCATGAAATGGCACTTTTCCCAATTTAGGACTAGGTTGGTCTCCTCACACCTAGTCAAGACTTGTCCTAAGTTTTCTAGACAGTTTGTAAATGAATCCCCAAAGACTGAGAAATCATCCATGAATATCTCTATCATGGACTCATCCAAATCAGAGAGGATTGCCAACATGCACCTTTGGAATGTTGCTGGTGCATTGCATAAGCCAAAAGGCATTCTGCGAAAGGCAAAAGTTCCAAAGGGGCAAGTGAAGGTTGTCTTCTCTTGGTCCTTAGGGTCTATAGTGATCTGGTTATATCCTGAATAACCGTCTAAGAAGCAGTAGTAGGCTCTATTAGTTATCCTGTCTAACATTTGGTCAATAAATGGTAGAGGGAAGTGGTCTTTTTTTGTTTCCTTGTTTAGTTTCCTATAATCCATGCAAACTCTCCATCCTGTGATAGTCCTAGTTGGAATCAGTTCATTGTTCTCATTGACTACCACAGTCATCCCCCCCTTCTTAGGTACACATTGTATAGGGCTCACCCACTGACTACTCTCTATAGGGAAGATCACACCAGCATCTAACCATTTTATTATTTCCTTTTTAACTACCTCTTTCATAGAGGGATTCAGCCTACGTTGGTGATCTACTCGGGGTGTATGCTCTTCCTCTAGTATAATCTTATGCATGCAATAGGAAGGGCTAATGCCTCTAATATCAGCAATAGTCCATGCAATAGCCTTCCTATGTTGCTTAAGTAATAAAATCAGTTCAACCTCATGCTTTTCACTTAATTTAGAAGAAATACTCACAGGCAAAGTATCATTACTTCCTAGATATGCATACTTCAGGTGAGTGGGTAGAGGTTTCAATTCTAAGACAGGTGGATGCTCAATGGATGGTTTTAAAGGATTCATGGATCTGTTAGTCAGGTCTTTATTTATACATACATGCTGTGTTTTATCTACAGGTATATCCATTATCTCAGATACATTCAAATCAGCTACATCCAATTGTACAAATTCATTAGCATGCTTAGTTAATAATACATGCTCCAGCTGTTCTTCCATTAATGAATCTACAATGTCCATGCTAGCACAAGATTCAGAGTCAGAGGGGTACCTTAAGGCTTTATATACACTAAATTTCACCTCTTCATCATGAACCCTCATCGTGAGCTCACCTTTTTGGACATCTATCAGGGCCCTACCTGTGGCTAGAAATGGTCTGCCTAATAGGATGGGGACCTCGTTGTCTGCTTCATAATCCAGGATAATGAAATCTGCAAGGAAAATAAACTTGTCAACCTTTACAAGAATATCCTCAATCTTACCCTCAGGGTAGGCTATGGATCTGTCTGCAAGTTGTAAAGTGACAGTGGTTGGACGTGCTTCTCCTATTCCTAGCTGGCGGAATAGTGATAGGGGCATGAGGTTTATGCTGGCTCCCAGGTCACAAAGAGCTCTGCCCACGTGCTTGCCTCCTAGCTCTACAGGCAAGGTGAAGGAACCAGGATCCTTCTCCTTCTTGGGTAGCTTGTTCTGGAGTATGGCACTGCACTCCTCAGTGAGATTTACTGTTTCAAACTCACCAATTATTCTCTTGTTAGTGATAATATCCTTAAAAAACTTTACATAAGAGGGCATAGACTGTAAAACTTCTACAAAAGGAATATTAACATGCACTTGCTTAAGAATTTCTAAAAATTTGTTAAAGTGCACTTCCTGTTCTTGTTTTTTCTTTAGCCTTCGAGGACATGGAGGTGGTGGCACATACGCAGGCACTTCAGGTCGCCTCAGGATAGGTGGAGGCCTTGGAATCTCTTCTATCTCTTCTATGATTGGCTCCAGCCTTGGTCCTGATGTGCTTGGTGATGGTTGACCTTGGTTTGGCAGAGACTCCAGTGGAGCACTAGACTCATTGTTCTCTACTCTCTTTGGTGTTTCTTTGGTGTTGCTCACCAATGGTCTCCCACTTCTAAGTTCAATTGCTTGAACTTGTTCTTTACCATCTCTCCTTGGCACTTCAGTGTCAGCAGGTAGTCTACCTTGGGGCCTACTTTTGAGTTCATTGGCTAGTTGCCCTATTTGGTTCTCTAGGCTCCTAAGAGTAGCTTGCTGACTCTGTAGAGTGGCATCATTCTTGGCTATGTATTCCTTAAGTAAGTTTTCTACAGAAGACCCTACAGGTTGGTTATATGGTTTTTGATACATGGATTGGTTATGTTGGGGAGTGAAACCAGGTGTTCTACTCGGTCTTGGCTGGTTAGGAGCTTGATTAGCATTCTGTTGACCACCCCATGAAAGGTTTGGGTGGTTCCTCCAACCAGGGTTGTAAGTGTTGGAATAGGGGTTGTTCCTAGGCTGCTGCTGGCTTCCAACATAGCAGACTGAGGCTGGATTCCCAGGGCAATATTCATACAGGTGCCCTTCCCCACAGAATCCACAGATAAGTGTCTCACCTTGACTTGGTTGGGTGCCCATTGACATGGCTGTGGCGGTGTTGACACTTGTTTGGAGATTGGCTTGAGCCATTTGCTTGACTAGGTTGGTCAGGGCGCTTATTTGGCTACTCATGGCATTGAGTGCTGGTGGACGGATTTTTGAATATCCGCTTAATCTCAAGCTGTCGAGGCTTGCCAAAATACGATTTATAATGCCTATTGCCAAGGCTTTGCAGCCAGTGGTAACAGGGTCGATCCAAGGAATAGGAGAGTTGAATTTACTAGTGAAATTGGGATTTGATTGATTAATTGGTAACGGGGGGTTTTAATCATGCAAAGAAATCAATGAGAAAGCTAACGGAAGAAAGAAATAATATGTAGAAAACGTGTGCACGGTTTGGGGAGTCTCGGGGTCAATTGTTAGACAAATACAACTTGTCATTTAATTCTAATAACATGGAATTCAGTTTACTAAGCACGCGGACGACTACCAGAGAAGCCCCAAAGTAGCCGACTTCATGGATTTTTATTAGGCCACACAGTCCTAATTACACGTTATCTAATCTCGCATTAAGATGATCAGTCCTAAGATGAATTTAGACAGTTACTAGCTAACCGCGACGAACATTCGGGCGTGAATTCTAATTGCTAGTAGGTTGCCCGCAAACGCCGTATGCAACCAACAATTATCCTACCCGACCCGATACTTCGATTTAGTTCTATTTACCTGTGTTACTTAGTCGAGCAGTGAGAGGCACGGCATCGCTACTCTTTAACATACACAACATGCGAAACTATCCGAGTGTCAATCAACATAATTTAGCATGCGCGTTGGATTAAGCAAAGTAAATAAATGCAATGTAAACAGAACCAATATGCAAATTCATACTCAGATTATCAAAGCCATAATGTCTAACAAAATTCCCCTAAACAAAATCCCAAACCGTCACCCTTACCTTAGCCGCTCATGGCGCGGATCGTCAATCCCGCTCCACCAACGACCATGGAAGAGTTCATCTACCTATTACAAAGGGAAAGTGGAGCTCACTCGCATGCCAACAATGGCGGAGCTCCACGGAATATAGAGAGAAAATGGGGAAGAAGAAGGGAAGAATCGCCGGAATCGCTTGGGAGAAGAAGGAGAAAAAGCTCTCTAAAAAATGTGCAGGAAAATCGTCTTTTAGCTGCTGCCATCGTCGTAGCGTCGAGACGCTAGGCCAGCGTCTCGACGCTGTGCCCTAAGTTTTCCGCGCGCGCGCTCGCGATGGCGTCGCGACGCAAGGCCAGCGTCGCGACGCTGCCCCGATAAAATTCCTGCGTGCGCCTCCTCCGGAGCGTCTCGACGCCAAGCAGGGTCTCGACGCCAGGGCAGCGTCGAGCTAGCGTCTCGACGCTATCACTCGACGCTTGCTCTCGGTTTTTTCCAGCGTCGAGCCAGCGTCTCGACGCTATAGCTCGACGCTGGCTCTCGGGTTTGGGGCTGAAGTTTTGCCTCTCCAAGGCTGTTTTGGCCCGTTTCTTCACGGAACAAATTCCCCTCTTCCCGATGCATTCCCGGGGCGCTAAAACTCTACTTTAAGCTCTCGAACATGCCCAACGGACGCACGAGCTCTTTGCCGCTTTTCTCCTACAAAAGAGATATATTTAATCAATTGAAAGCGGACTTTAGCTATAATTAGGAAGTATTTAATAGCTCCAAAATGGAGTTATCAAACACCCCCAACTTAAACATTGCTAGTCCTCGAGCAAGCACTACAAAGACATTGACTCTAAGGACGCGTTTACATATATTCTAACTCAAACCTCCATGCATATTGAAATTTAAACACGAGTATAATCATGGAAGCATTTTGTTCATGTATTAACTAGGACATATCAAAAATTAACTCTTGCCCCCTAACGTGTGTGTGTGCTAGACAACCACTCCTAAACTCACGTAAACCCGAAAAACCTACATGCAACGCACATCCCGTTTTCCCCCTACTTCTAGCGTTTAAGAACAGCTACACTTGACTTACACGAGAGAGAGAAGCAAATTAAGAGACCTAATTATTTTCTCATTCTTTTTCTTTCTTTTCAAAAGTACTTTGTACTCTTTTATTTGGGTTCTTTGAACCAACTTTTTGCTTCTTTTTCTTTCCTACTCGAGCTGCCTAACACGTCAAACTTAGGCCCAAGCTTCACGTTTTTAAGGACTGACGCTCACTTCTTTTAAGCGCTACTAAGAAGGAGGAGCGCCTCGAGAGGATTTTTCTATCAAACATGCTTTTCTATTTTTTTTATATTAGGCTAAGCACATGCTTTATCAATTAACTAACTACTAACTCTCATGCAACAAGCTACCTAAGGGTGCCTTTCGGGGTGACAACGAGAATTAGCTAAACATGCGATAAACCAAGCTTACGGAATCTAGGGAGAGGCTGCTAAGTGCGCGATAAGTGCAAGGGAGCAACAGAAAAAATTTTAAAATTTTTGACATGAACCTAATAAACACAAAACTCATGCAAAAACTCGATTATGAACATGCTCAGATTTCCAACGTGCATTTCCTAGGCTATCGTCGTCAGAAAACAATAAACAGAGTCCCAAGCACTTCAATATCTTTATAGCACTTCTCAACAAACTACACATGCACATCCATCGGACTACTCCACCCCCAACTTCAAAATTTGGCATTGTCCTCAATGACAACCAGTCAGATACAACGAAGTAAAAGGGAAGAGGAAATACACTTCCCTGACTCTTGGTGAAGCTGGCGAGGGCGAGGAAGCGGCGCACGAACGCATCAGAGCCCAAAATTGTCTTCTCTTCCTCGATTCCTAAAAAAAAAAAAAAAAAAAAAAAAACAGCAAGCTAATTAATACTAAATTAATCTAAAAAGCAATAAAACTAAACTAAAGCATAAAAACAGTCCATCGCTCGGGTGCCTCCGAGAAGCGCAGAATTTTTAAAGTCGGTTGCTCGACTGTATTCTCTCAACAGACACATCCATAGTCTGTAGGTGCGGGGGACGATCCAGACTTGTCCGTGGCCACACCTTTCCTGCTATCCATCTGAAAAATATTTTGCACTCTTCGTGCCTCGGGCACGTGAATATTAGACGTGTTAGTGCAAAAACCAGCATCATTATCACACAAATTTAAATCAGAAATTTTAACAGAGACATGGGAACCATCCCTCAAGCGCGAGGGTAGACTCCCATTCTCATCATGCTCAACAACAGACACATTTCCAGCAGATTTTCCAAATAAAGAGAACTCATGCAAAGTATCATCAAACTCCAGAGAAACAACGCCCTTAAACACATCAATTTTGACCCTAGCGGTCTTAAGAAAGGGACGTCCTAACAACATGGAGGACGAAGCATGCGATGACTTTTCATTCATATCTAAAACAAGGAAATCAGCGGGAAACGTCATATTCCCAACTCTAACCAAAACATCCTCTACCTTCCCCCTAGGACAGATGCTTGACCCGTTAGCCAACTGAACAGAAACATTACACTCATGCATTTCATTTAAATTCAGTTCACGAAACAATGCATAAGACATAACATTAACAGAGGCTCCTAGGTCTAACATGGCATTATGAACAACTTTACTACCTATAGTGCAAGGGATAGTAAAAGTACCTGGATCGTTGCACTTTGCTGGCAACGTACCTGGGAGTATGGCAGAGACGTTTTCCTTCTTTTTCTCAGTCCCTCTGGACTTCCTTTTCGTAGTGCACCAGCTCCTTAGAAATTTCGCATACTTGGGCACTTGACTGACTACCTCTAGGAGCGGGATATTTACCATCACCTTTTGGATGGTTCGCAGGACCTCCTCATCATCAGATTCCAAAGTAGGCTTCGCAAGCCTACTCGGGAATGGTGCTCTGGCAACATCCTCAGGTACACTGACCTTCTCATCACCTTTCTCATTCTGAGTCTTAGGAGCAGTCGGGGCGGACTTGTTCAGGCTGTCCGTGGCTTCCTTCGCAGCTCTGGTGGAAAGTGACTTCCCACTGCGCAGCTGAATGGCACTCACGTTTTCACATAAGTTTACTATAGTTTGGGAAGGAAGCTTCCCCGAGCTCTTGCTCTCAATCTTACTGATAGACACCGCCATCTGTGTCAGCTGCTTGTTCAAATTTTGCAGCTCTGCCTTGTGAGAATTAAGCTCCTCTCGAGCCTCTTTCTGAAAGTGGCTGGTGCTAGTCACGATGGTCCTTACCATCTCTTCAAGTGAGCTGGAGGAGCTCGAGGCTTGAGCCTGGGTGGAAGAATTAGGCCTATCCTGGGACTGGCCTTGGAAGCGAGTTTGTCCTTCCCTATTCCCATAGCTGAAATTAGGATGGTCGCGCCAACCGGGGTTATAAGTGTTTGCATATGGGTCGTACTTCCTTGGGTTGGAAGCGTACCCCCCGATCGCGTTGACCTCCGCATCCTCACGGTGTCCTCCAACGATTTTCTTTAACATGCTGCCTATCTCGGCCACCTGGGCCCTCATCTCAGTCATCTCGTGGCTCTGAGCCACGCTGTGCACTTGGCCTTGTCCCCGAATACCGAATTGCTGC
This sequence comes from Herpetospermum pedunculosum, assembly GCA_028017165.1. Lineage (NCBI taxonomy): Eukaryota > Viridiplantae > Streptophyta > Magnoliopsida > Cucurbitales > Cucurbitaceae > Herpetospermum > Herpetospermum pedunculosum. The sequence goes on from CM051527.1 coordinate 37,788,126, forward strand.
GACTTGGTGGCCATGTTTGCAATCAACTGCTTGGCCTCAACTGGGGTCTTGTCAATCAGTGCCCCTCCACTCGCTGCATCGATCATCTGCCGGTCATGGGGCGTCATCCCCTCATAAAAATACTGTATGAGCAGCTGATCGGCAATCTGATGATGTGGGAAGCTCGCGCACAGGCGCCCGAAGCGTTCCCAGTATTCGTGCAGGGACTCATCGACATCCTGGGTGATCCCATAAATCCTCTTCCGCAGAGTGGTGGCTAAGGATGCGGGAAAGTATTTCTCCAAGAATACCCGCTTCATATCTTGCCACGTGGTGATGGATCCGGAGGGCAAATAGTACAACCAATCCTTGGCCTTATCCTTGAGCGTAAAGGGGAATGCCCTCATATTCAGTTGCTCCTCCGTGACTCCTGCGGGCTTCATCCCCGCGCAGACGCAATGGAATTCCATCAGGTGTTTGTTCGCATCCTCACCTGCATTGCCATGGAAAGAAGGTAACTGGTGAATTAAACCAGATTTTAACTCGAAGTTACCTGCTACCACGGGGTAGTTAATGCACAAAGGCTGCAGGTTCAGGTCTGGCGCTGCCAGTTGCTTAAGCGTCCGTGGCGCATCACCTTGCGCCATCTCGTCAAATAAGAAGGGATTGCCTTCTTCTCTTTCAAACGTTCCTTGCCCCTCCCGGGCTTCTCTACGTAACCGCCGCTCCTCTCTGTCAATCTCAGGGATAAACTGCAAACTAATACCCTCAGAGGAACGGGTCATACACAAACAAAAATCTAAACATACAATATACAAACAGAAAATTTTTTCAGTCAACCATCAATAAATCAAATTCAAACTTCAATCATAAACTCAATCAATTGCCTACTCCCCGGCAACGGCGCCAATTTTGGTGGACGGATTTTTGAATATCCGCTTAATCTCAAGCTGTCGAGGCTTGCCAAAATACGATTTATAATGCCTATTGCCAAGGCTTTGCAGCCAGTGGTAACAGGGTCGATCCAAGGAATAGGAGAGTTGAATTTACTAGTGAAATTGGGATTTGATTGATTAATTAGTAACGGGGGGTTTTAATCATGCAAAGAAATCAATGAGAAAGCTAACGGAAGAAAGAAATAATATGTAGAAAACGTGTGCACGGTTTGGGGAGTCTCGGGGTCAATTGTTAGACAAATACAACTTGTCATTTAATTCTAATAACATGGAATTCAGTTTACTAAGCACGCGGACGACTACCAGAGAAGCCCCAAAGTAGCCGACTTCATGGATTTTTATTAGGCCACACAGTCCTAATTACACGTTATCTAATCTCGCATTAAGATGATCAGTCCTAAGATGAATTTAGACAGTTACTAGCTAACCGCGACGAACATTCGGGCGTGAATTCTAATTGCTAGTAGGTTGCCCGCAAACGCCGTATGCAACCAACAATTATCCTACCCGACCCGATACTTCGATTTAGTTCTATTTACCTGTGTTACTTAGTCGAGCAGTGAGAGGCACGGCATCGCTACTCTTTAACATACACAACATGCGAAACTATCCGAGTGTCAATCAACATAATTTAGCATGCGCGTTGGATTAAGCAAAGTAAATAAATGCAATGTAAACAGAACCAATATGCAAATTCATACTCAGATTATCAAAGCAATAATGTCTAACAAAATTCCCCTAAACAAAATCCCAAACCGTCACCCTTACCTTAGCCGCTCATGGCGCGGATCGTCAATCCCGCTCCACCAACGACCATGGAAGAGTTCATCTACCTATTACAAAGGGAAAGTGGAGCTCACTCGCATGCCAACAATGGCGGAGCTCCACGGAATATAGAGAGAAAATGGGGAAGAAGAAGGGAAGAATCGCCGGAATCGCTTGGGAGAAGAAGGAGAAAAAGCTCTCTAAAAAATGTGCAGGAAAATCGTCTTTTAGCTGCTGCCATCGTCGAGACGCTAGGCCAGCGTCTCGACGCTGTGCCCTAAGTTTTCCGCGCGCGCGCTCGCGATGGCGTCGCGACGCAAGGCCAGCGTCGCGACGCTGCCCCGATAAAATTCCTGCGCGCGCCTCCTCCGGAGCGTCTCGACGCCAAGCAGGGTCTCGACGCCAGGGCAGCGTCGAGCTAGCGTCTCGACGCTATCACTCGACGCTTGCTCTCGGGTTTTTCCAGCGTCGAGCCAGCGTCTCGACGCTATAGCTCGACGCTGGCTCTCGGGTTTGGGGCTGAAGTTTTGCCTCTCCAAGGCTGTTTTGGCCCGTTTCTTCACGGAACAAATTCCCCTCTTCCCGATGCATTCCCGGGGCGCTAAAACTCTACTTTAAGCTCTCGAACATGCCCAACGGACGCACGAGCTCTTTGCCGCTTTTCTCCTACAAAAGAGATATATTTAATCAATTGAAAGCGGACTTTAGCTATAATTAGGAAGTATTTAATAGCTCCAAAATGGAGTTATCAAGTGCGTCCTTGTCTTGAGCTCTAGTTGGCTCAACTGGGTCATCTGACCACCTACAGTGAGATGCTGAGATCTTCTCCAAGATCTCATAGGCTTCGTTATAACTCTTGGACAACATGGAACCACCAGCAGATGAATTTAGCACTTGTCTGGTGCTGGGGATGCATCCTTTGAAGAAGACCTCTATTTGGATACACCATGGGATGCCATGGTGTGGACATTTAAGAAGAAGGTCTTTGAACCTTGTCCAAGCTTCGTGAAGAGACTCATTCTCAGCTTGTTTGAACTTAATTATATCATCACGAAAGGTAGAATTCCTATCAGGTGGGAAGTATTTGACGAGGAATTTTTCTGCTCAGTCTGTCCAATTGAGGACTGATCCAGAGGGTAATGAGTTTAACCACGTCTTTGCTTTGTCCCTCAAAGAGTAAGGGAAGAGGTAGAGCCTCAAGGCTTCTTGGGAAACTCCAGGGATGATGAATGTATCACTGAATCCTAGGAAGTTTCTAAGATGGTTGTGGGGATCCTCATTTTCCACTCCAAAGAATTGTCCCACAGTGGACAACATTTGGAACATCACTGGCTTTAACTCGAATGAGTTGGCCGTGATTTCAGGGCGGATTATGCTGGGGTTCAGCTCCCCAGGCATAGGTACTAGGTAAGAGAGTATGGAGCTATCCTTATCATTCGCTATTTCGATGGGATTGCGAGTGACAGGCACCGGATTGGGAACTAATCTATCCATTTCTTCTTGAGAGGATTGCGGAGACTCTGCGGTTTCGGCAATTATTTGAGGTAAATGGGGTTGTTTAAAGAGACGTTTCTTGGCTCTATTTCTAGCCTTAAATAATCTCTCAGGCTCAGGGTTGAACTCTAGATCACTACTTGAAGGCTCATTCATAAACTACCCCAATGGTACCTGCAAAAGAAATGAAAATAGATCAGCTACAATAGACAATAAACTTGGTGTTTCAAACTTAACAAACTTCGTTTTCACTAAAATAAATCCCCGGCAGCGGCGCCAAAAACTTGTTGCGTGCTCAATGTGTTAAAATAAATAGGCAATAAGAGAGAGAGAGCACTCAGAACATGCAAGCATACATGATCTTATAGCAAGTAGTAAGTATTTTTTCATTCGTTTTCCCACAGAGATTTATTATGAGCTACTCGTGAAGTGTATTGTTAAGAAAGAATGGGTGGATTTGAGGAGGTAGAATTGGTTTTAAGTTGTCTAATTTCTAAGGAATATGTAAAGGGTAGCAACATAAACAAGTGCAAGTCAAAGATAAACACAAATGAAAAGAGAAGAGATTAATAAACGAAGAGGAAGTTAGCTAAACAGAATTTTAAACTTAGCAGAATTGCGGAAACAACAATTCTACCGCAATGTTACTAACAGCGAAAGTGTGTAAAATGGAGAAACAAGGGCTACTAACGACTCCTCTATAGGCATTCTCTCACGATTCTCAAGCATTGGATCAACTCACTATGCATCAAACTCACTCAATCTCATGTATCTTCCGATTTCATGCATTAGATTCTTTAGTTTACTCATGTCCAAGTAAGGTCTTAAGCATCTTGTTAAAGCAGAAAGTTATGGTTTGTACTAGGAAAACGCCTATTCCTAGGTCGTTTTCTGGCTACCTTGAAAGGCTAGCATGAGTGTATGACTCTGAACTCTTACTCCTTCCAGAGGTTAGGAGTTCTTTGGACAAAATGGATGGCCAATCGAAATTGCCCGTGGGATGAAGCTTACATACAATCAATGCTTCGAGAGCTATCCTACATGCTTGGTTCACGTTTTTTAACCTATAGTATTGTCATTAGCATGCCCCTATGTGACTTAGCTACTCATGGATATAGACAGAACAGAAGTAAGAGATGAAGTAGACATGCTTAGAAGAAATTTAAAGACAAACAGCAAGGAAAAACAGTAGCAGCAAAGAGAAGAAACTGTGAAATGAAGAATTGTGCTTTGATTACTTGATCGTTTGAATGAACAAAGGGAAGCTTAAAGTAAATAACATAAAGACAGAAAGCAACGAAATGAAATGAACTAGCCACTAGAAAGGAAACAACAACTAAACAGAGCTGGAAATTAGAAATAAAAGACAGAAAGTAGGTAATTGAGCTTGAACGCCTCGTCGCAACTGCCTCGGCTGAAGGATGAGAAAGATCAGCCTTGCTTGGATGAATCCAATCGGGAGAGAAGATGAATCTTCTCTCCTTTCTATCAGATTGTCGACTCCAACAGCTAAACCTCGCAAACCAACAGACGGCAAAGAAAAACAGGAGAAAAAATGGAGCTGCGAGAAGACTTCTACGCTTTCGGATGATAATCAAACCCTCTACTTTGACCCCCTTTTATAGTAATTTGCAGGTGCGTTTGGGCCAAGGAGAACCATCCATCCTCAACGTCGTACTTCAAAATGGATGGAGGAGAAAGAACGAATCCCTGAAATAACGAAATATAACAGAAAAAGATCAGCCAACTTACGGATTTCACTTAAAACATTGTTGTTTTAGCAATGTTTCCGCAATGCTGCCGCAATGCATATTTTTCACTCTTTTACTTCGGTTTTCATTCCTTTTCTTTCCTTTTGCACACAAGTCCTAATTTAGTTACCTTCTTCTAAATCTCATATATAAGCATAGGTTTAAGCTAAATCCTATCAAAAACACCTAAGAGTGTACATCTTTCTAAGATAATTAAGTCCTAAAAAGGTCACTTTTGGAGACGTAACACCTTGGCCGAAAAATCGACCTCAATCCCCCTCACCATGGACAGACCATCCTCGGGCTGCGTCAGATTTGCGTAGAAGTCGTACACCATGCTGGAGTAGGCAGGGATGGGCGGTCTGCACAGCTCTTCCCAGCCGTGGTTGGTGATCCCTGCGCGCAAGAATTTCGGCAGGTCTGCTAATGCATCAAGAAACCCCTTCTCATGGAGTAGGTCTCTTTTCCTCAACTCATTGCCCCTTGATTCTGCGTCTGAAGACACATACCTCACAGCTTGAGGTTCATCTTCGGGGTACAATTTGGCTTTCCCCTTATCCCTTGCCTTGGCCGACTCAGCAGCCTCGACCTTCAGCTTCTTCAAAGAAGGCTCACTACTGACCTTCTTCTTCTTGGATCGTTTGGAAGCTTTTGGCCGTTTGGCCTTCACAGTCTTGGGCACCTTCTTCCTCAGCCGTGCCCTGGTGGTGATCTGCTGGAGGCAGTCCCCCAACGTCTCGTCCATCGAGTCTCTTCCCCCCTCTGCTGAGCTATTGGGGCTGACTTCCCTCAAAGGAGAGAAGACTTCATCTTCCTCAGCCGCTTCTTCGCTCGGCACTGATTCTTGATGTTCTTCAATCGGGGCTTCAGGCTCAGGCGTCTGCGAAGATGGAGATAGCTCAGGGCTCTGTGATGGTGGAGATGGCTCGGGGCTTTGTCTGGCCGTCTCGTAGGATGGACGGCCACTTCCTTGACTCTCCACGGTGGGAGTCTTTTCCTTGATCGGTGCGTCCCCGACTGCCATCTTCCATTTTCTTTTCTTGCGTACAGGAAGCTTAGATGGTCGTACGGGTTGCGCAGCTTCAGCATCTGCCAAGGCAAGTAGTGCCTCTTGTTACGTCTCCAAAAGTGACCTTTTTAGGACTTAATTAGCTTAGAAAGATGTTCACTCTTAGGTATTTTTGATAGCATTTAGCCTAAACCTATGCTTAAATATGAGAATTAGAAGAAGGTAGCTAAATTAGGACTTATGTACAATAGGAAAGAAAAGGGTTAAAAACCGAAGGAAAAGAATGAAAAAACTGCATTGCGACAGCATTGCGAAAACATTGCTGAAGCCGCAATTATTCAAGTGAAAACCGTAAGTTGACTGATCTTTTTCTGTTAAATTCCGTGATTTCAGGGATTCGTTCTTTCTCCTCCATCCATTCTGATATACGACGTTGAAGATTGATGGTTCTCCTTGGCCCAAACGCACCTGCAAACTACTATAAAAGGGGGTCAAAGTCGGAGGTTCAAACATGATCCGGAGGCGTAGAAGTCCTTTCGCAACTCCATTTTTTCTTCGTGTTTTCCTTTGCCGTCTGTTGGAGTGAGAGTCTCAGCTGTTGGAATCGACAATCTGATAGGAAGGAGAGAAGATCCACCTTCTCTCCCGATTGGATTCATCCAAGCAAAGCTATTCTTTCATCCCCTTCAGCCGAGGCGGTTGCGACGAGGCTTCCAAGCAACATTTACTGCTTTCTGTCTTTCCTTTTCTAAGTTTACATTTCTGCTTTGTGTTGTTCTCTTTCTAATAGTTAGAACACTCCAATTCGTTGCTTTCTGTCTTGCTGTTATTTACTTTAAAGCTTTCTTTTGTCCAATCAAACAATCAAGTAATCAAATCTCCATTCTTCATTTCACAGTTTCTTGCCTCTGCATTCTACTGCTTTCCCTTACTGTTTTGTCTTTAAATTCCTTCTAAGCATGTCTGTTTCATCTCGTATTTCTACTTACCCCATATCCATGAGTAGCTAAGTCACTTAGGGGCACGCTAATGACAGAACTATAGGCTAAAAAACGTGAACCAAGCATGTAGGATAGCTCTCGAACCATTGATTGTATGTAAGCTTCATCCCACGGGCAATTTCGATTGGCCATCCATTTTGTCCAAAGAACTCCTAACCTCTGGAAGGAGTAAGAGTTCAGAGTCGTATAATCATGCTAGCCTTTCAAGGTAACCAGAAAACGGCTTAGGAATAAGCGTTTTCCTAGTACAAACTAAACACTTCTGCTTTAACAAGATGCTTGAGACCTTACTTTGAGTTGAGTAAACTAAAGAATCTAATGCATGGAATCGGACGATACATGAGATAGAGTGAGTTTGATGCATAGAGAGTTGATACAAAGCTTGGGAATCGTATTAAAATGCCTATAGGATAGTCGTTAGTAGCCCTTAATTCTCCATTTTACACACTTTCACTGTTTTTACAATTGCGGAAACATTGCGGTGCCCGCAATTCTGCTAAGTTACCATTCTGTTTAGCTGTTTTCTTCTTCATTTATTAGTTTCGTCTCTTGTCTTTTGAGTCTAATTTCAACTTGCATTTGTTTATGTTGCATTCCTTTAGACATTCGGTAAGAAGTAGGAAATTAAAAACCAATTTTACCCCTTCAAATCCACCCTTTCTTTCTTAACTTTATACTTCACAAGTAGCTTATAAATAAATCTCTGTGGGAAAACGAATGAAAAAATACTTACTACTTGCTATAAGATCATGTATGCTTGCATGTTCTGAGTGCTCTTTCTTCCTTATTGCTTACTTTTATTAACACATTGAGCACGCAACAAGTTTTTGGCGCCGCTGCCGGGGATTTATTTAAGTGAAAACGAAGTTAGTTAAGTTTGAAACACCAAGTTATTTTCCATTGAAACTGATCCATTTTCATTTCTTTTTCAGGTACCATTTAGGTTAGTTTATGAATGAGCCTCCAAGTAGTGATCTAGAGTTCAACCCTGAGCCCGAGAGATTACTTAGAGCTAGGAATAGAGCCAAGAAACGCCTCTTTAAACAACCTTCATTACCTCCATTAATTGCTGAAACCGCAAGGTTACCACAATCTCCTCAAGAAGAAATGGATAGAAGAGATCAAAACCTGGTGCCTGTCACTCGCAATCCCATCGAAATAGCGAATGATAAGGATAGCGCCATACTTTCTTACCTAGTACCTATGCCTGGGGAGCTGAACCCCAGCATAATCCGTCCTGAGATCACTGCCAACTCATTCGAGTTAAAGCCAGTGATGTTCCAAATGTTGTCCACTGTGGGACAATTCTTTGGAATAGAAAATGAGGACCCCCACAACCATCTTAGAAACTTCCTAGGAGTTAGTGACACATTCCTGATCCCTGGAGTTTCCCAAGAAGCCTTGAGGCTATATCTGTTCCCTTACTCTTTGAGGGACAAAGCCAAAACGTGGTTAAACTCATTACCCTCTGGATCTGTCCTCAATTGGACAGACTTAGCAGAAAAATTCCTAGTCAAATATTTCCCACCAGATAGGAATTCTACCTTTCGTGATGATATCATCAAATTCAAACAAGCTCCAAGTGAGTCTCTTCACGAAGCTTGGACAAGATTCAAAGACCTTCTCATTAAATGTCCACACCATGGCATTCCATGGTGTATCCAAATAGAAGTCTTTTTCAAAGGATGCAACCCCAGCACCAGACAAGTTCTAAATTCATCTGCTGGTGGTTCCATGTTGTCCAAGAGTTACAACGAAGCTTATGAGATCCTGGAGAAGATCTCAACATCTCACTGTAGGTGGTCAGATGATCCAGTAGAGCCAACTAGAGCTCAAGACAAGGATGCTCTAAGCGCCATGAGCACCCAAATAAACGCCCTGACCAACCCAGTTAAGCAAATGGCTCAGGCCAATCTCCAAACCAGTGCCAATACCGCCACAGCCATGTCAATGGGCACCCAACCAAGTCAAGGCGAGGCACTTATCTGTGGATTCTGTGGGGAAGGGCACCCATATGAATACTGCCCTGGGAATCCATCCTCAGTCTGCTATGTAGGAAGCCAACAGCAGCCTAGGAATAACCCCTACTCACAAACTTACAACCCTGGTTGGAGAAACCACCCAAACCTGTCATGGGGTGGCCAACAGAATGTTAACCAAAATCCTAACCAGCCTAGACCGAGTGGAACACCTGGTTTCACTCCCCAACATAACCAATCAATGTATCAAAAACCTTACAACCAACCTTAGCTAAGAATACATAGCTAAGAATGATGCTACTCTTCAAAGCCAGCAAGCTACTCTTAGGAGCCTAGAGAACCAAATAGGCCAATTGGCCAATGAACTCAAGAGTAGGCCCCAAGGTAGGCTTCCTGCTGACACCGAGGTGCCAAGGAGAGATGGTAAGGAACAAGTTCAAGCAATTGAACTCAGAAGTGGTAGACCATTGGTGAGCAACACAAAGGACACACCAAAGAGAGTAGAGAACACTGAGTCTAGTGCTCCACTGGAGTCTCTGCCAAACCAAGGTCCACCACCAACTAGCACATCAGGAGCCAGGCTAGAGCCAATTATTGAGGAGATAGAAGAAATTCCAAGGCCTCCTCCAATCCTAAGGCGACCTGACGTGCCTGCATATGTGCCACCACCTCCATATCCTCGAAGGCTTAAGAAGAAACAAGAACAGGAAGTGCACTTTAACAAATTTCTTGAAATTCTTAAACAAGTGCATGTCAACATTCCTTTTGTAGAAGTTTTACAATCTATGCCTTCATATGTAAAGTTTTTGAAGGACATTATTACTAACAAAAAAATAATTGGTGAGTTTGAAACAGTAAACCTCACTGAGGAGTGCAGTGCCATACTCCAAAACAAGTTGCCCAAGAAGGAGAAGGATCCTGGTTCCTTCACCTTACCTGTAGAACTTGGAGGCAAGCACGTGGGCAGAGCGCTTTGTGACCTGGGCGCCAGCATAAACCTCATGCCCCTATCACTATTCCGCCAGCTAGGAATAGGAGAAGCACGTCCAACCACTGTCACTTTACAACTTGCAGACAGATCCATTGCATACCCTGAAGGTAAGATTGAGGATATTTTAGTAAAGGTTGACAAGTTTATTTTCCTTGCAGATTTCATTATCCTGGATTAAGAAGCAGACAAGGAGGTCCCCATCCTGCTAGGTAGACCATTTCTAGCCACAGGTAGGGCACTAATAGATGTTCAAAAAGGTGAGCTAACTATGAGGGTTCATGATGAAGAGGTGAAATTTAGTGTTTATAAAGCCTTAAGGTACCCCTCTGATTCTGAGTCTTGTGCTAGCATGGATATTGTTGACTCACTAATGGAAGAACAATTAGAGCATGTACTATTAACTAAGCATGCTAATGAATATGTACAGTTAGATGTAGCTGACTTGAATGTATCTGAAATAATGGATATGCCTGTAGATAAACCACAACATGTATGTATGAATATAGACCTAACTGATAGATCATTAAATCCTTTAAAGCCATCCATTGAGCATCCACCTGTTTTAGAACTAAAACCACTACCCACCCACCTCAAGTATGCATATTTAGGGAGTAATGAAACTCTGCCTGTTATCATTTCTTCTAAATTAAGTGAAAAGCATGAGGTTGAACTGATATTACTACTTAAGCAACATAGGAAGGCTATTGCATGGACTATTGCTGATATTAGAGGCATTAGCCCTTCTTATTGCATGCATAAGATTATACTAGAGGAAGAGCACACACCTAGAGTAGATCATCAACGTAGGCTGAATCCCTCTATGAAAGAGGTAGTAAAGAAAGAAATAATAAAATGGTTAGATGCTGGTGTGATCTTCCCCATAGCTAGTAGTCAGTGGGTAAGCCCTATACAGTGTGTACCTAAAAAGGGTGGGATGACTGTGGTAGTCAATGAGAACAACGAACTGATTCCAACTAGGACTGTCACGGGGTGGAGAGTATGTATGGATTATAGGAAGCTCAATAAAGAAACTAAAAAAGACCACTTCCCTCTACCATTCATTGACCAAATGCTAGACAGAATAGCTGGTAGAGCCTACTATTGTTTCTTAGACGGTTATTCAGGGTATAACCAGATCACTATAGACCCCAAAGACCAAGAAAAGACTACCTTCACTTGCCCTTTTGGGACATTTGCCTTTCGCAGAATGCCTTTTGGCTTATGCAATGCACCGGCAACATTCCAAAGGTGCATGTTGGCAATCTTTTCTGACTTGGATGAGTCCATGATAGAAATATTCATGGATGATTTCTCAGTCTTTGGGGATTCATTTACAAACTGTCTAGAAAATTTAGGACAAGTCCTAACCAGATGTGAAGAGACCAACTTAGTCCTTAATTGGGAGAAGTGTCATTTCATGGTGGACGAGGGGATTGTCCTAGGTCATAGAGTGTCGAGGGCAGGTGTAGAAGTTGACCGAGCGAAAATAGAAATCATCGAGAAGTTGGTAGAACCACAAAATGTCAAAGCCATTAGAAGTTTCTTAGGGCATGCTGGCTTCTATAGAAGGTTCATTAAGAACTTTTCTAAGATAGCCAAGCCTCTGTGTGAGCTTCTAGAACTAAACAGACCATTCATCTTCTCTAAGGAATGTGTCGTAGCTTGGACAACCCTTAAGAAAGCACTAGTCACAGCACCTGTTATAGTAGGGCCAGATTGGGATCTCCCATTTGAGATGTTATGTGATGCTAGTGACTATGGTGTAGGGGTTATGTTAGGACAGAAGATTGACAAACTAACACACCCTGTCTATTATGCTAGTAAAACCTTGAATGAGGCTCAATGTAATTATACAACTACTGAGAAAGAGATGCTTGCTGTAGTGTTTGCTTGTGAGAAATTCAGGAACTATATTGTAGGCACTAGGACAATTGTGTACACTGACCATTCTGCCTTGAAATATCTTATGAGGAAGGCTGATGCTAAGCCTAGGTTGATTAGGTGGGTGTTATTGCTGCAGGAATTTGATTTGGATATTCGAGACAAGAAGGGAAGTGAAAATGTGGTTGCGGATCACCTTTCTCGATTGCAGCACAATTGCGAAAAAATTGCGGAACCCGCAATTTCTGATGCTTTTATTGATGAACATATCTTTGTTTTAGCTCATCGTGATAACGATGAGGAACCTTGGTTTGCTGACATTGCTAACTTCCTTGCATCACAGGTATTACCAGTTTTCAAGGGAGGACAAGAGAAGAAGAGGTTCCTTCATGAAGCAAGGAAATTCATATGGGATGACCCCACACTTTATAGAACTTGTGCTGACGGCTTGCTAAGGAAGTGTGTTTCAGCTGCTGAAGCGAAGTCTGTGCTGCAGCACTGCCACACAGCTCCTTATGGTGGACACTTTGGTGGCCAAAGAACAGCTGCAAAGGTATTTCAGAGTGGCTACTATTGGCCAACGATCTTCAAGGATGCCCACAACTATGCCCACAGCTGTGATGAATGCCAAAGAACAGGTAACCTCAGTCGAAAGGATGAGATGCCCCTCACCTACATCTTAGAGTTGGAGCTCTTTGATGTGTGGGGCATTGACTTCATGGGGCCATTCCCTCCATCATCAGGTAACCTTTACATTTTGGTAGCAGTAGACTACGTATCCAAGTGGGTAGAGGCCAAAGCATGTCCCAATAATGATGCTAAAACAGTCACCAATTTCTTGCATAGGCACATTTTTACTAGGTTTGGGACACCTCGTGCCATCATTAGTGATGAGGGGTCACATTTCATTAACAAGGCTATGGAGAAAATATTGGCTAAGTATAACATTAGACATAGAGTAGCCACCCCTTATCACCCACACTCGAATGGACAGGCTGAAATTTCAAATAGGGAGATTAAGAACATCCTAGAAAAAGTGGTCAAACCTAATAGGAAAGACTGGTCCTTTAAGCTTGAGGATGCACTTTGGGCTTATAGGACAGCATATAAGACACCCCTAGGTATGTCTCCTTATAGGCTGGTATATGGCAAGACTTGTCACTTACCACTTGAGTTAGAAAACAAAGCATTTTGGGCCATGAAGGAATTGAATTTTTGTGTAAAGGATGCGGGAACATTGCGGTCCTTACAATTACATGAGCTTGATGAGCTTAGACATATGGCCTATGAAAATGCTAAGATGTACAAGGAAAAGACCAAGATTTGGCACGATAGTAGACTTAGAGTTAAGGACTTTCAGAAGGGTCAACTTGTGTTGTTGTTCAACTCAAGGTTGAAACTATTTCCAGGGAAACTTAAGTCTAGATGGTCAGGTCCATTTGTGATTACTAATGTGTTTGTTCATGGTGCCATAGAGATAAAGAACTTGCAGCAAGGCCAACCGTTTATGGTTAATGGTGCAAGGTTGAAACACTACTATGAGGAAGGAGATGTGAAGACTCTCTCGGCCTTCCTCTTGAATGAAGCATGAAATTAAGAACGAGAGAGAACGAGCGGTTACTGTGCTCGTTTAGTCAAGGCTAATGCCTTAGTTTATTTTTTGCACTTTTTCCGGTTATCATTTGTACATATGTTGGTGTGATTTTAATTGAGTATTTAATGTTTGTTTTATTTATTTTTGCAGAGAATCAAGAGAGGGGATAAAGGAGATTAAATCCAGCCAAAGAAATCAAGAAGATGTTGAGCCAAATCGAAGATACGGTTGAGCAAAGATTGCAATTTAAATGAAAAAAATCTCCAACGGGCATTAAAGATTGCGCAGGAATTGCGGGATCCGCAAAAAAAAAAAATATAGCCGTTGGGATTTTTTTTCCGTTTTCTTTATATCCGTTGGAAGGCGCGAGGATCTGTACGTCTCTCTCATCATCTGATCTTCGAACAAGCTGCGATTCTCTTCATCTTTGATTCTTCTTTCCAAATCTCCAAGATCCAACAATGGTACTCACAAGGGCTGAGAGATCTGCGGCCAAGAAAAGGGCTGACGACGCTGAAACGGCTGCGAGAGATGCATTGCTTGCCTTGGCTGATGCTGAGGCTGCACGAACGGAACGACTGGATAAGCTGCCGATTCGCAAGAAGAAGTGGAAGGTTGTCTCTGAGATACCTGCTGGACCCTCTGAACCAGCAGGCGCACCCAAGAAGCGCCGGTGGAGTATCGAGATGGCCGCCGAACCAAGCAAAGCAAAGACTCCCTCTGTGGAGAGTCAAGAAACGGATCGTGCGTCCCACGAATCGACCAAGAAGGGTTCGTCGCCATCTGCATCGCCTGCGCACAGCCCTTCACCATCTGAGCCAGCGCAGAGCCCTGAGCAGCCGTCTTCACCACTGAGTTCTGCACAGACACCTGCAGCAGCACAGAGCACCACGCCGTCTCACACTTCTCCACGGCCTGATCCTGAATTCCCATATGGGGAGTACCAAGAGTCAACGCAGGGCAGTGGAGATGCTGAAGAAGACGAGGTCTTCTCTCCTATGAGGGAAGACAGCCCGGAGAGTCTTGAACAGAAGACTGACTCAATGGAAGAGACATTGGGGGCGTGTCTCCAGCAGATCACCGTCAAGGCCAAGCTCAAGAAGAAGAAGAGAGCCAAGATTCTCAAGGCCAAGCGATCCAAGAAGCTGAAGAAGAAGAAGGTCAAGAGAGCACCTTCATCAGAGAAGGAAAGCTGTTGCGTGCTCAATGTGTAAAGATAAATATGCAAAAGAAAAGAGAGAGCACTTAGAACATGCAAGCATACATGGTCTCACAGCAAGTAGTAAGTATATTTAATTCGTTTTTTCCACAGAGACTCATTTTAGCTATTCGCGAAGTGTGAATGTTAAGAAAGATGGGATGAATTTGATGGGGTAAAGTTGGTTTTTAATTAACTATTTTTTGCTGAATGTGTAGAGGGATATAACATAAACAAATTAAAGTTAAAAATAGACCTAAAGGACAAGAGATGAAATTAATAATCGAGGAAGAAAACAGCTAAACAGAATGATAAACAGGCAGAATTGCGAGGACCGCAATGGTTCCGCAATTAAATGGCAGCGAATCTGATTGGAATGGGGAATTAAGGGCTACTAATGACTATCCTATAGGCATTTTATTACGATTATCAAGCTTTGGATCAACTCTCTATACATCAAACTCACTCTATCTCAAGTATCGTCCGATTCCATGCATTAGAGACTCAAGTTTACTCGACTTCAAAGTAAGGACTTAAGCATCTTGTTTAAACAGGAGTGTTCAGGTTGTACTAGGGAAACGCCTATTCCTAGGCCGTTTCCTGATTACCATGAAAGGCTAGCATGATTATATGACTCTGAACTCTTACTCCTTCCAGAGGTTAGGAGTTCTTTGGACAAAATGGATGGCCAATCGAAATTGCCCGTGGGATGAAGCTTACATACAATCAATGTTCGAGTGTTGAACTGACTACTTGACTCACGTTTTTTAGCCTATAGTTCTGTCATTAGCATGCCCCTAAGTGATTTTAGTTACTCATGGATATGTGGAGAACAGAAAAGGTAGATAAGAAAGACATGCTTAGAAGAGAAATGCATGTAAAACGGCAAGACAAACCGTAGCAGAACAAGGTAGAAACTGTGAAGTGCAGAAATTTACTTTGATTACTTTAAGTGTTTAATGACAAAGGAAAGCTTAAAAAGAACTGAATCTAAGACAGACAACAACGAAATGCAGTAATTGAAATGACTAAACTAAGAACAACAATGATCAGTAATGGAAATGAGAAGAAAAGGACAGAAAACAGTAAAGGCTTGCTGAAAACTTCGTGGCAGTCGCCTCGAATGATGGCGATGAGAATTCAGCCGTGCTTGGATGAATCCAATCGAGAGAGAAGAAGAATCTTCTCTCCTTCCTATCAGATTTTCGACTCCAAAAGCTGAGAACCTCACTCCAACAGACGGCAAAGGAATTTAGAGAGGAATGATGGACTGCAGGAAGACTTCTGCGCTTCGAATTGATGACTGAACCTCCGACTTTGACCCCCTTTTATAGTAGTTTGCAGGTGCGTTTGGGCCAAGGAGAACCATCAACCTTCAACGTCATATATCAGAATGGATGGAGGAGAAAGAACGAATCCCTGAAAAGTCGGATCTAAACAGAAAATGATCAGCCAACTTACGGTTTTAACTTGAATAATTGCGGTCACCGCAATTATTCCGCAATTCATTTGCAATGGTTATTTTTTCATTCTTTTCTTCGGTTTTCAACCCTTTTTCTACCTATTGTGCATAAGTCCTAAATTAGCTACCTTCTTCTAATTCTCATATTAAAGCATAGGTTTAAGCTAAATGCTAACAAAAACACCTAAATGTGTACATCTTCTTAAGCTAAATGGGTCCTAAATAAGTCACTTTCAGAGACTTAACACACCCCCAAACTTAAGGCTTTGCTTGTCCTCAAGCATACTAAGGACTTACCTAGGCTGCTGTTTCTTCTTCTTTAACCACTCACTAACTCCCTTATAACCCTATCTCTAGCAATGCTGTCCTGTGACACACTTCTAAGTTTAGAACTAACCTCTTGTCTAGCTTCTTCTGACTTCACCTGCCTACTATACCTACTGTCTTTGTTAACCCCCTACTACTGATCTAACTACTTTTGTGATATCATGCCACTATCCCTAAGGTTTCAAATTCTACCAAGCTTTACTCTAGACTCAGTACATGCTTCTAGCTTATTTTTAATGTGTCTAGGATTCCTTAGAGTCATGCCAGTCTTAGTTTTAACGGTGACAGTGGTACTTTTAGAGAACAACCTAAACCCTGGCATCACTACATTGGATATACATTCATCTCCCTAGACAAACCTAAAAGCTACAACCTTGTGCTTAGCTCATTAAGGATCAGAGTTCTTTTTTTCATAGGACATCTAAGCCACAAGATTATAACTCCCAAGCATACATTCTTCTTCCCCTATTTCTCCTTTTTTCTTTACTTAGGTGGAGTCTCCCCTTGGTTTGCCTTTTGATGCAATGCCACTTGTGGTTTACACACTTGGCACTGATTACTCAGCCACTTGAGAAAGACTCCCCTCTTTATTCTATTTTTTTTCACTTTTTCTATTTATCACAAAACATTTTTTAGGAGAAGAAGAATGCTTATGTCCTAAGGAAGAGAGGAATGTTCCTAGGCCTAGGGTGGCCTCCCCCAAACTTCAACTACTCATTGTCCCCAATGAGTGTTTGAGGTGGCACACCCCCAAACTTATCCTAGAAGCATCTAGTCTAAAGTAAAACAAAGAGAATCTAAACATCCTAGGCATAGGCAAAACATTCTAGAAGCAACTATCTCAGCAGCAGAAAATTTGAACATAACAGACAGGTTTCAGGACTTATGGTTTATGCATGCTGAGCACTATTCAGAGGCAAATTTAAACTATCAAAAGGTGTCCTATGACACTCATCCAGCATGCTTCAAGATCAGCTATATAAGGTAGTCATGCGAGCAGCAAAAGATAGAATTTAACAGATCACAGCCTAACTAAACAGACAGTCCAAAACATGCTATTAGTCACAAAAATTGCGGGAACCGCAATTATTTCGCAATCCAATCCGGGCAGATATAACATTAACTCAGGCCCCTAGCATGCTTTTTCCCGTTACTCATGCATCCTAAAAATAAAACTAAATTATCCTACCTATTCAGCTAACATCAAACTAGACTAAGCAAAAGAAAAAGCATAAAACTAAACATTAAAAACAGATCAAAAACTGAATCCAAAACAGCATATCATACATTATTCTATCAAAAAGCAGGAAAATTGTCTTTTGTTTCTGAAGGGATCAGTAATACTCCCTCTAGTGCTCTTCAAACCAGCACTCAATTCTCATCATCCTCATCTGGTCGCCGTGGTCGTGGGGGCACCCATGGAGTTAGGAGGTTGGTGGGGAAGTCTGGGAAGATGCACCCCAACTGGTCTGCAACTTCTCTGTCCCTCGCCTGCGCATAGTTGGCCCATTGAGCCATTCTCCTCTGCATGTCCATCAAGCAGGCCATGGATAGGGACTGTTCAGCCGCCAGCCTATCCAACTCAAATTCCATGTTGCCCTTTCTTCTCAGCCTTAGGTGTGCAGGCAACTCCAGATGGCCTGTGTAGGGCAGCTGCTGCTCCAAGCGCTCGGTGGGAACTCCTGCAAGCAAGCATAACTTTGTTATGATGTTGGGGAAAAATAACGGCCCCTTACCCTTTTTTGCACACTCAGCTATGGCAGCAGTGATGACTTCTCCCACGTTGATCGTGAGACCTCTCATTATAGCATAAACCAGCAGCGAACGGCTCTGGTTAATTGTAGTCTCATGAGTCACTGGGGAGAGTCTTCTTCTTACGAATGAAAACCACACAGCTGCCTTAGCCGTGAGGTTGGCACTCATGAGCGTGTGCCGCCCATTGCGTGAGACTGTCCAGGAGGCCTCAGGCTGGCCAATGGTGCGGATGGCTTCTTCCAGCACAGCCTCGGTCGGCTCATCAACTATCCGTGCATAATCTGTGTGAGGCTGGCCCCTTAGACCAAATGCTTCATTAATGGCTTTGGCTGAGAAATCAACCTCCACCCCTCTGACCACAGATAGGCCATCCTCAGGGCTGAGCACGTTAGCATAAAAGTCATACACCATGCTCGTGTATGCTGGATTGGGAGGTCGGCAGAATTCCTCCCAGCCATGGTTGATCACCCCTGCGCGCAAGAACTGCGGCAGGTCAGCAAGTCGATCAAGGAACCCCTTCTCGTGCAACAGGTCCCTTTTCCTCAGCTCCACGCCCCTGGATTCAGCATCAGACGAGACATACCTCACTGACGGAGGTTCGTCTTCAGGGTAGAGTTTAGCCTTCCCCTTATCGGCTGGCTTGGAAGATTCAGCAGCCTCCACCTTGAGGCGTTTGAGCGAAGGCTCAGTACTGTCTTTGTCTGCTGAAGGCACTCGCTTGGCCTTCTTCTTCTTCAGTTTCTTGGCTTTCTTGGCCTCCTTCTTGGCCTTCTTCTTCTCTTTCTCCATGTTGATCTGTTGGAGGCAAGCCCCCAACGTTTCTTCCATAGAATCGTCCTGCTGTGCAGGAACATCAGGGCTGTCTTCCCTCATAGGAGAGAAGACTTCTTCTTCCCCAGCATCTCCACTGCCTTGCGTGGACTCCTGATAATCCCCATAAGGGAATTCAGGATCAGGCCGTGGAGAATTGTGCTCTGCTGATGGTGTATGTGCAGAACTCCATGGCGAAGACGGCAGTTCAGGACTCTGCACAGCCGCAGGTGGTAGATCAGAACTCTGAAGCGCTGGAGATGACTCGACGCGCTGCGCAGGCGGTGATGATTCTGTGCTTTGCACCGGTTCAGATGGGAGAGGGCTGCGCACAGGTGACACAGACGGCGACGAACCTTCCTTTGCTGACTCGTGAGATGCACGATCAGGTTCTTGACTCTCCACAGAGGGAGTCTTGGCGATGGTTCGTTCGGCGGCAGTCTTGACAGTCCACCGGCGCTTCTTTGGCGTGCCCACTGGCTCAGATGGCCCAGCAGGGATCTCAGTGACCACCCTCCACTTCTTCCTACGAACAGGAAGCTTGGAGAGACGGCCAGTGCGTACAGCACCCTCATCAGCAAGGGCGAGAAGCGCTTCCCTTGCAGCCGCTTCAGCTGCGTCGTCGGCCTTCTTCTTGGCGGCGGATCTCTCAGCCCTAGTGGAAACCATTGTCGAATCTTGGAGGTTTGGAGAGAGAGATCAAAGGTGGAGAGAATCGCAGAAATCTTGGAGAGCAAAGAATGAGAGGATCGTATCAATCGGGCGCCTTCTAACGGCTATAAAAGCAACGGAAAAAAAAATCCCAACGGCTCTTTTTGCGGATCCAGCAATTTTTGCGCAATTCTAGGGACAATATTTCATAACAAATCCAAACTTTGATCGCCCGTATCTTTCATTTGGCTCAACCGTTTCTTGATTTTTAAAGTGGGATTTACTCCCCTTGATCCCCTCTTTCGATTCCCTACAAAAACAAATAAAACAAACATTAACTACGCAATTAAAAATACCTCACAAAACATACAAACAATCATCGAAAAAAACAGAAAAAATAAACTAAGGCATTGGCCTTGACTAAACGAGCACAGTAACCACTCGTTCTCTCTCGTTTCTAACTTCATGCTTCATGTAGGAGGAAGGCCGAGAGAGTCTTTACATCCCCCTCCTCATAGTAGTGCTTCAACCTAGCACCATTGACCATAAATGGCTGTCCTTGCTGCAATTTTTTAATCTCTATGGCACCATGAACAAAGACATTAGTAATGATAAATGGACCTGACCATCTAGACTTTAATTTGCCTGGAAATAGCTTTAATCGTGAGTTAAATAATAATACAAGTTGGCCCTTTTTAAAGTCTTTGATCCTGAGTCTACTGTCATGCCATATTTTTGTCTTTTCTTTGTACATCTTGGCATTCTCATAGGCCATGTGCCTAAGCTCATCAAGTTCATGTAGCTGTAAAGATCTTAATGTCCCTGCATCCTTCACACAAAAATTTAATTCTTTCATGGCCCAGAATGCCTTGTTCTCCAACTCAAGTGGCAAGTGGCAAGCCTTGCCATACACCAACCTATAGGGAGACATTCCTAGAGGTGTCTTATATGCTGTTCTATAAGCCCAAAGTGCATCCTCAAGCTTGAAAGACCAGTCTTTCCTATTAGGTTTGACTACCTTTTCTAGGATGTTCTTTATCTCCCTATTGGAAATCTCAGCTTGGCCATTTGAGTGTGGGTGATAGGGAGTAGCTACCCTATGTCTAATGTTATATTTAGCCAATAATTTCTCCATAGCCTTATTAATGAAATGTGACCCCTCATCACTAATGATAGCACGAGGAGTCCCAAATCTAGTGAAAATGTGTCTATGCAAGAAGTTAGTGACTGTTTTAGCATCATTATTAGGACATGCCTTAGCTTCTACCCACTTTGACACGTAGTCTACTGCTACTAAAATGTACAGGTTACCTGATGATGGAGGGAATGGTCCCATGAAATCAATGCCCCACACATCAAAGAGCTCCAACTCTAAGATGTAGGTGAGAGGCATCTCATCCTTACGACTGAGGTTACCTGTCCTTTGGCATTCGTCACAGTTGTGGGCATAATTGTGGGCGTCCTTGAAGATTTTTGGCCAGTAGTAGCCACTCTGAAATACCTTAGCAGCTGTTCTTTGACCACCAAAGTGCCCACCGTAAGGAGATGAGTGACAGTGCTGTAGCACAGACTTCGCTTCAGCAGCTGTAACACACTTCCTCAACAACCCATCAGCACAGGTCCTGTAAAGTATGGGGTCATCCCAGATGAATTTCCTTGCTTCATGGAGGAACCTCTTCTTCTCTTGTCCTCCCTTGAACACTGGTAATACCTGTGATGCACGGAAGTTAGCAATGTCAGCAAACCACGGTTCCTCATCGTTTTCACGATGAGTCAAAGCAAAGATATGTTCATCTATAAAAGCATCAGAAATTGCGGGGTCCGCAATTTTTTCGCAATTGTGCTGCAATCGAGACAGGTGATCTGCAACCACGTTTTCACATCCCTTCTTGTCCCGAATGTCCAAATCGAATTCCTGCAGCAATAACACCCATCTAATCAATCTAGGCTTAGCATCAGCCTTCCTCATCAGATATTTTAAAGCAGAATGGTCAGTATATACAATGGTCCTAGTTCCTACAATATAGTTCCTAAATTTTTCACAAGCAAATACTACAGCAAGCATCTCCTTCTCTGTAGTTGTATAGTTACATTGAGCCTCGTTCAAGGTCTTACTAGCATAATAGACAGGATGTGTGAGCTTGTCAGTCTTCTGTCCTAACATGACTCCTACAGCATAGTCACTAGCATCACATAGCATCTCAAATGGGAGATCCCAATTTGGTCCTACTATGATTGGTGCTGTGACCAGTGCTTCCTTAAGGGTTTTCCAAGCTACTACACATTCTTTAGAGAAGATGAATGGCCTACCTAGCTCCAGTAGCTCACATAGAGGCTTGGCTATCTTAGAAAAGTCCTTGATGAACCTTCTATAGAAGCCAGCATGCCCTAAGAAACTCCTAATAGCCTTGACATTCTGGGGCTCTACCAACTTCTCTATGACCTCGATTTTTGCCCTATCCACTTCTACACCTGCCCTTGACACTCGATGCCCTAAGACAATCCCTTCATCTACCATGAAATGGCATTTTTCCCAATTTAGGACTAGGTTGGTCTCTTCACACCTAGCCAGGACTTGTCCTAGGTTCTCTAGACAGGTTTTAAATGAGTCCCCAAAGACTGAGAAGTCATCCATGAATATTTCTATTATGGACTCATCCAACTCAGAGAAGATTGCCATCATGCACCTTTGGAAAGTTGCCGGTGCATTGCATAAGCCAAAAGGCATTCTGCGGAAGGCAAACGTTCCAAAAGGGCAAGTGAAGGTAGTCTTCTCTTGATCCTTAGGGTCTATAGTAATTTGATTGTAACCAGAGTACCCATCTAGAAAACAATAGTAGGCTCTACCAGCTATTCTGTCTAGCATCTGGTCAATAAATGGTAGGGGGAAATGGTCTTTTTTAGTTTCTTTATTCAGTTTTCTGTAATCCATACACACTCTCCACCCTGTGACAGTTCTTGTTGGAATCAGTTCGTTGTTCTCATTGACTACCACAGTTATTCCCCCCTTTTTAGGTACACATTGGATGGGGCTCACCCACTGGCTACTAACTATGGGGAAAATTACTCCTGCATCTAACCACTTTATTATTTCCTTTTTCACTACCTCTTTCATAGAGGGGTTTAACCTACGCTGGTGATCTACCCTAGGTGTGTGCTCTTCCTCTAGAATAATTTTGTGCATACAATAAGAAGGGCTAATGCCTCGAATATCAGCAATAGTCCATGCTATAGCCTTCCTATGTTGCTTAAGCAGTAAAATTAAATCAACCTCATGCTGTTCACTTAGCTTAGAAGAAATAATTACCGGCAGCGTATCATTATCTCCTAGATATGCATATTTGAGGTGAGTTGGTAGTGGTTTCAGTTCTAAAACAGGTGGATGCTCAATGGAGGGCTTTAACGGATTTACAGTTCTATCAGTTAAATCTATAGTCATACATACATGCTGAGGTCTATCTACAGGCATATTCATTATGTCAGATACATTCAGATCATCTACATCTAATCCTACATATTCGTTAGCATGCTTGGTTAATAATACATGCTCTAATTGTTCTTCCATTAGTGAGTCAACAACATCAATGCTAGCACAAGACTCAGAATCAGAGGGATACCTTAAAGCTTTGTAAACACTAAATTTTACCTCTTCATCATGAACCCTCATAGTTAACTCACCTTTTTGCACGTCTATTAGTGCCCTACCTGTGGCTAGAAATGGTCTACCTAGCAGGATGGGAACCTCCTTGTCTGCCTCATAGTCCAGGACAATGAAATCTGCAAGGAAAATAAACTTGTCAACTTTAACTAGAATATCCTCAATCTTACCTTCTGGATATGCGATGGATCTGTCTGCTAGTTGTAAAGTGACTGTGGTTGGACGTGCTTCTCCCATTCCCAACTGGCGGAATAGGGACAGGGGCATGAGATTTATGCTGGCGCCCAGGTCACAAAGCGCTCTGCCCACATGCTTGCCTCCAAGTTCTACAGGTAGGGTGAAGGAACCAGGATCCTTCTCCTTCTTGGGCAGCTTGTTTTGGAGGATGGCACTGCACTCCTCGGTGAGGTTTACTGTTTCAAACTCACCAATTATTCTTTTGTTAGTAATAATGTCTTTCAAAAACTTTACATATGAAGGCATAGACTGTAAAACTTCTACAAAAGGAATATTCACATGCACTTGCTTAAGTATTTCTAGAAATTTATTAAAATGAACTTCCTGTTCCTGTTTCTTCTTAAGCCTTCGAGGGTATGGAGGTGGTGGCACATATGCAGGCACGTCAGGACGCCTTAAGATAGGTGGAGGCCTTGGAATTTCTTCTACGTCCTCTACAATTGGCTCTAGCCTGGCTCCTGATGTGCTAGTTGGTGGTGGACCTTGGCTTGGCAGAGATTCCAGTGGAGCACTAGACTCAGTGTTCTCTACTCTCTTTGGTGTGTCCTTTGTAATGCTCACCAATGGTCTTCCACTCCTAAGTTCAATGGCTTGAACTTGTTCTTTGCCATCTCTCCTTGGTACCTCGGTATCAGCAGGGAGTCTACCTTGGGGCCTACTTTTAAGTTCATTGGCTAATTGGCCTATTTGGTTTTCCAGGCTCCTAAGAGTAGCTTGCTGGCTCTGAAGAGTAGCATCATTCTTAGCTATATATTCCTTGAGTAGGTTTTCTACAGAAGATCCTACAGGTTGATTGTAAGGTTTTTGGTACATTGACTGGTTATGTTGGGGAGTGAAACCAGGTGTTCCACTCGGCCTTGGTTGGTTGGGATTTTGGTTAGTGTTTTGTTGGCCACCCCATGACAGGTTAGGGTGGTTTCTCCAACCAGGATTGTAAGTTTGTGAGTAGGGGTTATTCCTAGGCTGCTGCTGACTTCCTACATAGCAGACTGAGGATGGATTCCCAGGGCAATATTCATAAGGGTGCCCTTCCCCACAGAATCCACAGATAGGTGCCTCGCCTTGATTTGGTTGAGTGCCCATTGACATGGCTGTGGCGGTATTGGCACTGGTTTGGAGATTGGCCTGAGCCATTTGCTTGACTAAGTTGGTCAGGGCATTTATTTGGGTGCTCATGGCGCTTAGAGCATCCTTGTCTTGAGCCCTAGTTGGCTCTACTCGATCGTCTGACCATCTACAGTGAGATGCTGAGATCTTCTCCAAGATCTCATAAGCTTCGTTGTAACTCTTGGACAACATGGAACCTCCAGCAGATGAATTTAAGACTTGTCTGGTGCTGGGGTTGCATCCTTTAAAGAAAACTTCTATTTGGATACACCATGGAATGCCATGGTGTGGACATTTAATGAGAAGGTCTTTGAATCTAGTCCAAGCTTCGTGAAGAGACTCATTATCAGCTTGTTTAAACTTTATGATATCATCACGAAAGGTTGAATTCCTATCAGGTGGGAAGTATTTGACTAGGAATTTTTCTGCTAAATCTGTCCAATTGCGGACAGATCCTGAGGGCAATGAATTTAACCATGTTTTGGCTTTGTCCCTCAAAGAGTAAGGGAAAAGATATAGCCTCAGGGCTTCTTGGGAAACTCCAGGGATTAGGAATGTGTCACTAACTCCTAGGAAGTTCCTAAGGTGGTTATGGGGGTCCTCATTTTCTATTCCAAAGAATTGTCCCACAGTGGACAACATTTGGAACATCACTGGCTTTAACTCGAATGAGTGGGCAGTGATTTCAGGACGGATTATGCTGGGGTTCAGCTCCCCAGGCATAGGTACTAGATATGACAGAATGGCACTATTCTTGTCATTCGCTATTTCGATGGGGTTGCGAATGGCTTGTGCCGGATTTGGAACTAGATCGCCCATTTCTTTAGTTTCAGGTGTGGGTTGAGGTATAGGAGGTTGTTTAAAGAGACGTTTCTTTGCCTTATTCCTAGCTCGAAGTGATCTTTCAGGTTCAGGATCGAACTCTAAATTACTATGTGAACGCTCACTCATAAACTACCTTAATGGCACCTGCAAAAGAAATGAAACAGATTAGTTTCACTCAATGATAAACTTGATTTTCAAACTTAACAACTTCGTTTTTACTTAAAATAAGTCCCCGGCAGCGGCGCCAAAAACTTGTTGCGTGCTCAATGTGTAAAGATAAATATGCAAAAGAAAAGAGAGAGCACTTAGAACATGCAAGCATACATGGTCTCACAGCAAGTAGTAAGTATATTTAATTCGTTTTTTCCACAGAGACTCATTTTAGCTATTCGCGAAGTGTGAATGTTAAGAAAGATGGGATGAATTTGATGGGGTAAAGTTGGTTTTTAATTAACTATTTTTTGCTGAATGTGTAGAGGGATATAACATAAACAAATTAAAGTTAAAAATAGACCTAAAGGACAAGAGATGGAATTAATAATCGAGGAAGAAAACAGCTAAACAGAATGATAAACAGGCAGAATTGCGAGGACCGCAATGGTTCCGCAATTAAATGGCAGCGAATCTGATTGGAATGGGGAATTAAGGGCTACTAATGACTATCCTATAGGCATTTTATTACGATTATCAAGCTTTGGATCAACTCTCTATACATCAAACTCACTCTATCTCAAGTATCGTCCGATTCCATGCATTAGAGACTCAAGTTTACTCGACTTCAAAGTAAGGACTTAAGCATCTTGTTTAAACAGGAGTGTTCAGGTTGTACTAGGGAAACGCCTATTCCTAGGCCGTTTCCTGATTACCATGAAAGGCTAGCATGATTATATGACTCTGAACTCTTACTCCTTCCAGAGGTTAGGAGTTCTTTGGACAAAATGGATGGCCAATCGAAATTGCCCGTGGGATGAAGCTTACATACAATCAATGTTCGAGTGTTGAACTGACTACTTGACTCACGTTTTTTAGCCTATAGTTCTGTCATTAGCATGCCCCTAAGTGATTTTAGTTACTCATGGATATGTGGAGAACAGAAAAGGTAGATAAGAAAGACATGCTTAGAAGAGAAATGCATGTAAAACGGCAAGACAAACCGTAGCAGAACAAGGTAGAAACTGTGAAGTGCAGAAATTTACTTTGATTACTTTAAGTGTTTAATGACAAAGGAAAGCTTAAAAAGAACTGAATCTAAGACAGACAACAACGAAATGCAGTAATTGAAATGACTAAACTAAGAACAACAATGATCAGTAATGGAAATGAGAAGAAAAGGACAGAAAACAGTAAAGGCTTGCTGAAAACTTCGTGGCAGTCGCCTCGAATGATGGCGATGAGAATTCAGCCGTGCTTGGATGAATCCAATCGAGAGAGAAGAAGAATCTTCTCTCCTTCCTATCAGATTTTCGACTCCAAAAGCTGAGAACCTCACTCCAACAGACGGCAAAGGAATTTAGAGAGGAATGATGGACTGCAGGAAGACTTCTGCGCTTCGAATTGATGACTGAACCTCCGACTTTGACCCCCTTTTATAGTAGTTTGCAGGTGCGTTTGGGCCAAGGAGAACCATCAACCTTCAACGTCATATATCAGAATGGATGGAGGAGAAAGAACGAATCCCTGAAAAGTCGGATCTAAACAGAAAATGATCAGCCAACTTACGGTTTTAACTTGAATAATTGCGGTCACCGCAATTATTCCGCAATTCATTTGCAATGGTTATTTTTTCATTCTTTTCTTCGGTTTTCAACCCTTTTTCTACCTATTGTGCATAAGTCCTAAATTAGCTACCTTCTTCTAATTCTCATATTAAAGCATAGGTTTAAGCTAAATGCTAACAAAAACACCTAAATGTGTACATCTTCTTAAGCTAAATGGGTCCTAAATAAGTCACTTTCAGAGACTTAACAAAAGCACGGAGCCATCGCTCAAGAAAATTAAGGTTGAGGCTGCGGAGTCAGCCAAACCAACAGACAAAGGGAAGGCCAAGCTCTACCCTGAAGATGAGCCTCAATCGGTGAGGTATGAGTCCTCTGACGCTGAATCCAGAGGCATTGAATTGAGGAAGAGAGAGTTGCTGCACGAGAAGGGCTTCCTCGACCGACCTGCTGACTTGCCGCAGTTCTTGCGCGCAGGAGTTATAAACCACGGCTGGGAGGAATTTTGCAACACCACCCAATCCGGCCTACACGAGTATGGTATATGACTTCTACGCCAACCTGCGAAACTCTGAGGAGGGGCTGTCTGTGGTTAGGGGAGTAGAAGTGGACTACTCAGCAAAGGCCATCAACGAAGCCTATGGCCTCAAAGGCCAAAAACATACTGACTATGCGAGGATCGTTGATGAGCCTACTGAGGCAGTCCTGGAAGAGGCCATTCGAACCATTGGCCAGCCTGAAGCAGCTTGGACTGTATCACGCAATGGGAGGCACACTCTCATGAGTGCCAACCTCACAGCTAAGGCGGCTGTATGGTTTGCATTTGTAAGGAGGAAGTTGTCCCCCGTGACTCATGAGACCACCATCAACCAGAGCAGATCGCTGCTGGTCTATGCCATTATGCGAGGTCTCACGGTCAACGTTGGTGAAATCATGTCAGCCGCCATTGCTGAGTGCGCCAAGAAAGGTAAGGGACCATTGTTTTTCCCTAATACCATAACTAAACTCTGTTTGCTTGCAGGGGTTCCCATTGAGCGAATGGAGCAGCAGATGGCGTACACAGGCCACTTGGAGCTGCCTACTGGCTTGAGGCTGAAGAGGAAGGGGAACATGGAGTTCGAATTGGATAGGTTGGCTGCTGATCAGTCGCTATCCATGGCTTGCCTGATGGATATGCAAAGAAGGATGGCTCAATGGGCCACTTACGCACAGGCACGGGACAAGGAAGTTGCTGACCAGCTTGGCTGCATTTTCCCTGATTTCCCCACGAATCTCCTGACTCCATGGTTGCCTCCACGATCACGACAACCTGACGAGGATGAAGACATTTGAGTGCTGGTTTGAATTGCACTCAAGGGAGTATTGCTGTTCCCTTAGAAAAAAAAAAAACAATTTTTCTGCTTTCTGATAGACCATGTGAATTATGCTGTTTTTCGTACACTTTTGATCTGTTTTAGATGCTTAGTTTTATGTTTTTTATCTTGCGTAGTATAGTCTGATCATAGCTGACTAAGTAGGTTAGTTTTGTTTTATTTTTAGAGAGCTCGAATGACTGGAAAAAGCATGCTTAGGGGCCTTAATCACTGTTATATCTGCCCTGGCTTGATTGCGAAATAATTGCGGTACCCGCAATTTTTATTACTGAAAGCATGTTTTGGACTGTCTGTTTAGCTAGGTTGTGATCTGTTTAAATTCCATCTTTTGTTGCTATCATGACTACCATATATAGCTTATCTAAAAGCATGCTGGATGAGTGTCATAGGACACCCTTTGCTAGTTTAAATCAACCTCTAAAAGCTCAGCATGCACAGCTTTAAGCCCTTATCTGTCTGTTTTTTTTTTATTCCTGCTGCTGTGATATTTGCCGTTTGAATGTTTTGTCTATGCCTAGGGCTTTAGATTCTCTTTGTTTTACCTTAGACTAGATGCTTCTAGGATAGTTTGGGGGTGTGCCACCTCAGACACTCATTGGGGACAATGAGTAGTTGAAGTTTGGGGGAGGCCACCCTAGGCCTAGGAACATTCCTCTCTCCCTTAGAAACATAAGCATTCTTCTTCTCCTTTACAAAAAAAGGATGAACTGAAAAAAAAAAAATGAAATAAAGAGGGGGGTTTCTCTTAGGTTGCTAAATAATCAGTGCCAAGTGTGTGACCCACAAGTGGCATTGCATCAAAAGGCAACCAGAGGCGAGGCCCCACCTAAGTAAGAAAAAGGATAAAGAATAGGGAAGAAGAATGTATACCTAGGAGTTATAACTTTGTGGCTTAGATGTCCTATTTAAAAAGAACTCTGATCCTCAAATTAGCTAAGCACAAAGTTGTAACTTGTAGGGTTGTTTAGGGAGATGAATGTCTATCCAATGTAGTGATGCCAGGGTTTAGGTTGTTCTCTAAAAGTACCACTGTCACCGTTAATACTAAGACTGGCATGACTCTAAGGAATCCTAGACAATTTAAAAATAAGCTAGAAGCATGTACTGAGTCTGAAGTAAAGCTAGGCAGAATTTGAAACCTCAGGGATAGTGGCATGATATGACAAAAGCAAATAGATCAGTTGTAGGGAGTTAATGAAAACAGAAGGAGTGTTAGGCAGGCAAAGTCAGAAGAAGCTAGATAAGAGGGTAGTTTTAAGCTTAGAAGTGTGTCACAGGACAGCAGTGCTATAGATAGGGATATAGGGGAGTCAGTAAGTGGTTAAAGAAGAAGAAACAGCAGCCTAGGGAAGTCCTTAGTTTGCTTGAGGACAAGCAAAACCTTAAGTTTGGGGGTGTGTTACGTCTCAAAAAGTGACCTTTTTAGGACTTAATTAACTTAGAAAGATGTTCACTCTTAGGTATTTTTGATAGCATTTAGCCTAAACCTATGCTTAAATATGAGAATTAGAAGAAGGTAGCTAAATTAGGACTTATGTACAATAGGAAAGAAAATGGTTAAAAACCGAAGGAAAAGAATGAAAAAACTGCATTGCGACAGCATTGCGAAAACATTGCTGAAGCCGCAATTATTCAAGTGAAAACCGTAAGTTGACTGATCTTTTTCTGTTAAATTCCGTGATTTCAGGGATTCGTTCTTTCTCCTCCATCCATTCTGATATACGACGTTGAAGATTGATGGTTCTCCTTGGCCCAAACGCACCTGCAAACTACTATAAAAGGGGGTCAAAGTCGGAGGTTCAAACATGATCCGGAGGCGTAGAAGTCCTTTCGCAACTCCATTTTTTCTTCGTGTTTTCCTTTGCCGTCTGTTGGAGTGAGAGTCTCAGCTGTTGGAATCGACAATCTGATAGGAAGGAGAGAAGATCCACCTTCTCTCCCGATTGGATTCATCCAAGCAAAGCTATTCTTTCATCCCCTTCAGCCGAGGCGGTTGCGACGAGGCTTCCAAGCAACATTTACTGCTTTCTGTCTTTCCTTTTCTAAGTTTACATTTCTGCTTTGTGTTGTTCTCTTTCTAATAGTTAGAACACTCCAATTCGTTGCTTTCTGTCTTGCTGTTATTTACTTTAAAGCTTTCTTTTGTCCAATCAAACAATCAAGTAATCAAATCTCCATTCTTCATTTCACAGTTTCTTGCCTCTGCATTCTACTGCTTTCCCTTACTGTTTTGTCTTTAAATTCCTTCTAAGCATGTCTGTTTCATCTCGTATTTCTACTTACCCCATATCCATGAGTAGCTAAGTCACTTAGGGGCACGCTAATGACAGAACTATAGGCTAAAAAACGTGAACCAAGCATGTAGGATAGCTCTCGAACCATTGATTGTATGTAAGCTTCATCCCACGGGCAATTTCGATTGGCCATCCATTTTGTCCAAAGAACTCCTAACCTCTGGAAGGAGTAAGAGTTCAGAGTCGTATAATCATGCTAGCCTTTCAAGGTAACCAGAAAACGGCTTAGGAATAAGCGTTTTCCTAGTACAAACTAAACACTTCTGCTTTAACAAGATGCTTGAGACCTTACTTTGAGTTGAGTAAACTAAAGAATCTAATGCATGGAATCGGACGATACATGAGATAGAGTGAGTTTGATGCATAGAGAGTTGATACAAAGCTTGGGAATCGTATTAAAATGCCTATAGGATAGTCGTTAGTAGCCCTTAATTCTCCATTTTACACACTTTCACTGTTTTTACAATTGCGGAAACATTGCGGTGCCCGCAATTCTGCTAAGTTACCATTCTGTTTAGCTGTTTTCTTCTTCATTTATTAGTTTCGTCTCTTGTCTTTTGAGTCTAATTTCAACTTGCATTTGTTTATGTTGCATTCCTTTAGACATTCGGTAAGAAGTAGGAAATTAAAAACCAATTTTACCCCTTCAAATCCACCCCTTCTTTCTTAACTTTATACTTCACAAGTAGCTTATAAATAAATCTCTGTGGGAAAACGAATGAAAAAATACTTACTACTTGCTATAAGATCATGTATGCTTGCATGTTCTGAGTGCTCTTTCTTCCTTATTGCTTACTTTTATTAACACATTGAGCACGCAACACCTCTCTCGCAGCTACCTCGGCGTCCGGTGACTTCTTCTTGGAAGCAGATCGCTCAGCCCGTGTAAGCACCATTGTTGATTTGGAGAGATCTGAAGGTAGGAGATGTAGAGGAAGAAGAAGATTGATTTCTTGAAGTCCAACGAATGACGGAAGCGTACGGGGCACAGCAGTTTTAACGGCTATTTGTAATCAAGTGAATCCCAACGGCTCTTTCTGTTGCGGTTTCAGCAAATCCACCGCAACTAAATGGCCGTTGGAGATTTTCTTGATTTAAACCCCAAGATCCTCACAACTCAATCTTTGATTCGGCCCGATTTCTTCCTCGATTTTTTTACCCTTGATTCATCTCCTTGATTTCCTCTTTTGATCCCCTATTAAAATGTACAAAATTAACAACAAATTCGTAATAAAAATCACACCTAAACATACAAAAATAACAGCCGAAGAAATTCAAAACAACACAAAAAAACTAAGGCATAGCCTCGCATGGACGAGCACAGTAATCACTCGTCCTCTCTCGGTTTTATTTTCAAGCTTCAGATAAGAGGAAGGCCGAGAGAGTCTTCACATCTCCTTCCTCGTAGTAATGCTTCAAACGTGCACCATTGACCATAAACGGTTGCCCATTCTGCAGGTTCCTAATCTTAATTGCACCATGAACAAACACATTAGTTATAACAAAAGGACCTGACCATCTGGACTTAAGTTTTCCTGGAAATAATCTCAACCTCGAGTTAAATAACAGGACATGCTGGCCTTTCTTAAAGTCTTTAATCCTAAGTCTACTATCATGCCAAATTTTAGTTTTTTCCTTATACATTTTGGCATTTTCATAGGACATATGTCTCAGCTCATCAAGCTCATGTAATTGCAGAGACCGCAATGTTCCCGCATCGGTCACGCAATAATTTAGTTCTTTCAAGGCCCAAAATGCTTTGATTTCCAATTCGAATGGTAAGTGACATGCTTTGCCATACACAAGTCTATAAGGAGACATACCTAGGGGTGTCTTATATGCAGTCTTATATGCCCAAAGTGCATCCTCTAACTTAAACGACCAATCTTTTCTATTGGGTTTGACCACTTTTTCGAGTATGTTTTTAATCTCCCTATTTGATATTTCAGCTTGTCCATTCGAATGTGGATGATAAGGGGTGGATACTCTATGTCTAACATTGTACTTAGCCAACACTTTTTCCATAGCTTTATTAATAAAGTGAGTCCCTTCATCACTAATTATCGCTCGGGGTGTACCAAACCTAGTAAAGATATGTCTATTAAGGAACTTAATGACTGTTTTGGCATCATTTGTTGGACATGCTATGGCTTCTACCCATTTAGATACATAGTCTACAGCTACTAGTATATAAAGGTTACCTGCAGATGGGAAAATGGTCCCATGAAGTCAATGCCCCACACATCAAAGAGCTCCAACTCTAAGATGTAAGTGAGAGGCATCTCATCCTTCCGACTAAGGTTACCTGTTCTCTGGCATTCATCGCAGCTGTGTGCATGGTCGTGGGCATCTTTGAAGATCGTAGGCCAATAGTAGCCACTCTGGAACACCTTTGCAGCTGTCCTTTGGCCTCCAAAGTGTCCACCATAAGGAGATGTATGGCAGTGCTGCAGCACAGACTTCGCTTCAGCAGCTGACACACACTTCCTCAGAAAACCATCTGCACATGTCTTGTAAAGTGTAGGATCGTCCCAGATGAACTTCCTAGCTTCATGTAGAAACCTCTTCTTTTCTTGTCCTCCCTTGAAAGTTGGTAGTACCTGCGAGGCAAGGAAGTTAGCAATATCAGCAAACCAAGGTTCCTCATCGTTATCACGATGTGCTAATACAAAGACATGCTCATCGATAAAGGCATCAGAAATTGCGGTTTCCGCAATTTTATCGCAATTATGCCGCAATCTAGAAAGATGATCCGCAACTACATTTTCGCATCCTTTCTTATCTCTAATGTCTAAATCAAACTCTTGCAGCAACAACACCCATCTAATTAATCTAGGCTTAGCATCAGCCTTCCTCATAAGGTATTTTAGTGCAGAGTGATCAGTGTACACAACGGTCCTAGTGCCTACAATGTAATTCCTAAATTTCTCGCAGGCAAACACTACAGCTAGCATTTCCTTTTCCGTGGTTGTGTAATTACATTGTGCCTCATTCAGTGTCTTACTAGCATAGTATACAGGGTGTGTTAGTTTGTCAATCTTTTGCCCTAGCATAACCCCTACTGCATAGTCACTCGCATCACACAACATCTCAAATGGGAGGTCCCAATTTGGTCCTACTATAATAGGTGCTTTGACTAAGGCTTCCTTAAGGGTTGTTGTTGCGTGCTCAATGTGTTAATAAAAATGATAAATAAGAGAGAGAGAGCACTTAGAACATGCAAGCATACATGGTCTCACAGCAAGTAGTAAGTATATTTCATTCGTTTTTTCCACAGAGACTCATTTTTAGCTATTCGCGAAGTGTGTTTGTTAAGAAAGATGGGATGAATTTGATGGGGTAAAATTGGTTTTTAATTATCTAATTTTTGCTGAATATATAAAGGGATATAACATAAACAAATGCAAGTTGAAATTAGATGCAAAGGACAAGAGATGGAATTAATAAACGAGGAAGAAAACAGCTAAACAGAATGCAACTTAGCAGAATTGCGAGAACCGCAATTAATCCGCAATTAACTCAACAGCAAAAGTATGTAAATGGGCGAATTAAGGGCTACTAATGACTATCCTATAGGCAGTTTATTACGATTATCAAGCTTTGGATCAACTCTCTATACATCAAACTCACTCTATCTCAAGTATCGTCCGATTCCATGCATTAGAGTCTTAAGTTTACTCGACTTCAAAGTAAGGTCTTAAGCATCTTGTTAAAACAGGAGTGTTTAGTTTGTACTAGGGAAACTCCTATTCCTAGGCCGTTTCCTGATTACCATGAAAGGCTAGCATGATTATATGACTCTGAACTCTTACTCCTTCCAGAGGTTAGGAGTTCTTTGGACAAAATGGATGGCCAATCGAAATTGCCCGTGGGATGAAGCTTACATACAATCAATGTTCGAGTGTTAATCTGCCTACTTAATTCACGTTTTTTTAGCCTATAGTTCTGTCATTAGCATGCCCCTAAGTGATTTTAGTTACTCATGGATATGTAGAGAACAGAAATGGTAGATAAGATAGACATGCTTAGAAGAAAAATGTGTGTAAAACAGTAAGCCAAAACCGTAGCAGAACAAGATGGAAACTGTAAATTGCAGAATTGTACTTTGATTACTTTAAGTGTTTGAATGACAAAGGAAAGCTTTAAAAGAACTGAATCCAAGACAGACAACAACGAAATGCAGTAATTGAAATGCTAAACTAAGAACAACAGTGATCAGAGATGGAAATAAGAAGAACAGAGCAGAAAAACAGTAAAGGTTTGCTAGAAAACTCCGTGGCAGTCGCCTCGAATGAGGGTGATGAAAAGTCAGCCGTGCTTGGATGAATCCAATCGAGAGAGAAGAAGAATCTTCTCTCCTTCCTATCAGATTATCGACTCCAAAAGCTGAGATTCTCACTCCAACACACGGCAAAGGAAAACAGCTGGAAATGGTGGACTGCGAGAAGACTTCTTCGCTTCGAGTGATGACTGAACCTCCGACTTTGACCCCCTTTTATAGTAGTTTGCAGGTGCGTTTGGGCCAAGGAGAACCATCAATCTTCAACGTCATATATCAGAATGGATGGAGGAGAAAGAACGAATCCCTGAAAAGTCGGATCTAAACAGAAAAAGATCAGCCAACTTACGGTTTTAACTTGAATAATTGCGGTCACCGCAATGTTTTCGCAATTCATTCGCAATGCTCATTTTTTCATTCTTTTCCTTCGGTTTTCAACCCTTTTTCTACCTATTGTGCATAAGTCCTAAATTAGCTACCTTCTTCTAATTCTCATATTAAAGCATAGGTTTAGGCTAAATGCTATCAAAAACACCTAAATGTGTACATCTTCTTAAGCTAAATGGGTCCTAAATAAGTCACTTTCAGAGACTTAACACACCCCCAAACTTAAGGCTTTGCTTGTCCTCAAGCATACTAAGGACTT
Source organism: Herpetospermum pedunculosum (assembly GCA_028017165.1). Classification (NCBI taxonomy): domain Eukaryota; kingdom Viridiplantae; phylum Streptophyta; class Magnoliopsida; order Cucurbitales; family Cucurbitaceae; genus Herpetospermum; species Herpetospermum pedunculosum. The sequence goes on from CM051527.1 coordinate 37,823,863, forward strand.
ACTTAGGCTGCTGTTTTTTTCTTCTTTAACTACCTACCGACTCCCCTATATCCCTATCTCTAGCAGTGCTGTCCTGTGACACACCTCTAAGTTTAGAACTAACCTCTTTATCAAGCCTCTTCTGACTTCACCTGCCTACTATACCTGCTGGTTTTGTTAACCTCCTACTACTGATCTAGCTACTTTTATAATATCATGCCACTATCCCTAAGGTTTCAAATTCTACCAAGCTTTACTCCAGACTCAGTACATGCTTCTAGCTTATTTTTAATGTGTCTAGGATTCCTTAGAGTCATGCCAGTCTTAGTATTAACAGTGACAGTGGTACTTTTAGAGAACAACCTAAGCCCTGGCATCACTACATTGGATATACATTCATCTCCCTAGACAAACCTAAAAGCTACAACCTTGTGCTTAGCTCATTGAGGATCAGAGTACTTTTTTTAAATAGGACATCTAAGCCACAAAATTATAACTCCTAAGCATACATCCTTCTTCCCCTATTTCTCCCTTTTTCCTTTTTTACTTAGGTGGAGTCTCTCCTTGGGTTGCCTTTTGATGCAATGCCACTTGTGGTTTACACACTTGGCACTGATCACTCAGCACTTGAGAGAGACTCCCCTCTTTATTCTATTTTTCACTTTTTCTATTTATCACAAAATTTTTTTTTTTTTTTTTTTTTTAGGAGAAGAAGAATGCTTATGTCCTAAGGAAGAGAGGAATGTTCCTAGGCCTAGGGTGGCCTCCCCCAAACTTCAACTACTCATTGTCCCCAATGAGTGTTTGAGGTGGCACACCCCCAAACTTGTCCTAGAAGCATCTAGTCTAAAGCAAAACAAAGAGAATCGAAAAATCCTAGGCATAGGCAAAACACTCTAAAAGCAATTATCCCAGCAGCAGAAAATTTGAACATAACAGAAAGTTTTAAGGACTTATGGTTTCTGCATACTGAGCACTATTTAGAGGCAAATTTAAACTATCAAAGGGTGTCCTATGACACTCATCCAGCATGCTTCAAGATCAGCTATATAAGGTAGTCATGCTAGCAGCAAAAGATAGAATTTAACAGATCACAGCCTAACTAAACAGACAGTCCAAAACATGCAATCAGTCACAAAAATTGCGGGAACCGCAATTATTTCGCAATTCAATCTGGGCAGATTTAACATTGATTCAGGCCCCTAGCATGTTTTTTCCTGTTACTCATGCATCCTAAAAATAAAACTAAACTATCCTACCTAAACAGCTAACATCAGACTAGACTAAGCAAAAGAAAAAACATAAAACTAAACATTAAAAACAGATCAAAAATTGAATACAAAACAGCATACTATACATGATTCTATCAAAAAGCAGGAAAATTGTCTTTTGTTTCTTAAGGGAACAGCAATACTCCCTTTAGTGCTCTTCAAACCAGCACTCAATTCTCATCATCCTCATCTGGTTGCCTTGGTCGTGGGGGCACCCATGGAGTTAGGAGGTTGGTGGGGAAGTCCGGGAAGATGCATCCCAACTGGTCTGCAACTTCTTTGTCCCTCGCCTGCGCATAGTTGGCCCATTGAGCCATTCTTCTCTGCATGTCCATCAAGCAGGCCATGGATAGGGACTGTTCAGCAGCCAGCCTATCCAACTCAAATTCCATGTTGCCCTTTCTTCTCAGCCTTAGGTGTGCAGGCAACTCCAAATGGCCTGTGTAAGGCAGCTGCTGCTCCAAGCGCTCGGTGGGAACTCCTGCAAGCAAACACAACTTTGTTATAGTGTTGGGGAAAAATAATGGTCCCTTACCCTTTTTAGCACACTCAGCTATGGCAGCAGTGATGACTTCTCCCACGTTGATCGTGAGACCTCTCATTATAGCATAAACCAGCAGCGAACGGCTCTGGTTAATTGTAGTCTCATGAGTTACTGGGGAGAGTCTTCGTCTGACGAATGAAAACCACACAGCTGCCTTAGCCGTGAGGTTGGCACTCATGAGAGTGTGCCTCCCATTGCGTGAGACAGTCCAGGAAGCTTCAGGCTGGCCAATTGTGCGAATGGCCTCTTCCAGCACAGCCTCGGTCGGCTCATCAACTATCCGTGCATAATCTGTGTGCGCTTGGCCCTTGAGACCAAAGGCTTCATTGATGGCCTTGGCTGAGAAATCAACTTCCACCCCTCTGACCACAGATAGACCATCCTCAGGGCTGAGCACATTGGCGTAGAAATCGTACACCATGCTCGTGTAGGCTGGATTGGGAGGTCTGCAGAATTCCTCCCAGCCATGGTTTAGCACCCCTGCGCGCAAGAACTGCGGCAGGTCAGCGAGGCGATCAAGGAATCCCTTCGCGTGCAACAGGTCCCTTTTCCTGAGCTCAACACCCCTGGATTCAGCATCAGATGAGACATACCTCACTGATGGAGGTTCATCTTCAGGGTAGAGTTTAGCCTTCCCCTTATCGGCTGGTTTGGATGATTCAGCAGCCTCCACCTTGAGGCGTTTGAGTGATGGCTCCGTGCTTTCTTCGTCTGCTGAAGGCACTCTTTTGGCCTTCTTCTTCTTCAGCTTCTTGGATTTCTTGGCCTTGACAATCTTGGCCTTCTTCTTCTTTTTCTTAATGTTGATCTGCTGGAGGCAAGCCCCCAACGTCTCCTCCATGGAATCATCCTGCTGGGCAGGAATATCAGGGCTGTCTTCTCTCATGGGAGAGAAGACTTCTTCTTCCCCAGCATCTCCACTACCTTGCGTAGACTCCTGATAATCCCCATAAGGGAATTCAGGATCAGGCCGTGGAGAATTGTGCTCTGCTGATGGTGTATGCGCAGAACTCAGTGGCGAAGATGGTGGTTCAGGGCTCTGCGCTGCTGCAGGTGGCGGATCAGAACTCTGAGGTGCTGGAGACAACTCGGAGCTCTGTGCAGGTGGTGACAACTCTGCGCTTGGCACTGGTTCAGATGGGAGGGGACTGTGCGCAGGTGATTCAGACGGCGACGAACCTTCTTTGGCTGACTCGTGGGATGCACGATCAGGTTCTTGACTCTCCACAGAGGGAGTCCTTGCGGTGCTTGGTTCGGCGGCTGTCTTGACACTCCACCGGCGTTTCTTGGGCGTGCCCATTGGCTCAGATGGCCCAGCGGGGATCTCAGTGACCACCCTCCACTTCTTCCTACGAATAGGAAGCTTGGGAAGAGGACCGGTGCGAACGGCACCATCGTCTGCAAGGGCGACAAGCGCTTCCCTCGCAGCCGCTTCAGCTGCGTCGTCGGCCTTCTTCTTGGCGGCGGATCTTTCAGCCCTAGTGGAAACCATTGTCGAATCTTGAAGGTTTGGAGAGAAGAATCAAAGATGGAGAGAATCGCAGAAATCTTGGAGAGCAAAGAATGAGAGAATCGTATCGATCGAGCGCCTTCTAACGGCTATAAAAGCAACGGGAAAATCCCAACGGCTCTTTTTTGCGGATCCAGCAATTTTTGCGCAATTCTAGGGATATCTTTTCATCAAAATCTTCAACTTCGCTCGCCCGTATCTTTTATTTGGCTCAACCATTTCTTGATTTTTAAAGCTTGATTTACTCCCCTTGATACCCTCTTTCGATTCCCTAAAAAAACAAATAAAACAAACATTAAATACGCAATTAAAAACACATCACAAAACATACAAACGATAAGCGAAAAAAACAGAAAAAATAAACTAAGGCATTGGCCTTGACTAAACGAGCACAGTAACCACTCGTTCTCTCTCGTTCTCTTTGTCATGCTTCAGTCAAGAGGAAGGCCGAGAGAGTCTTCACATCTCCTTCCTCATAGTAGTGCTTCAACCTGGCACCATTGACCATAAATGGCTGTCCTTGCTGCAAATTTTTAATCTCTATTGCACCATGAATAAAGACATTAGTAATAATAAATGGACCTGACCATCTAGACTTTAGTTTGCCTGGAAATAGTTTTAATCGTGAGTTAAATAATAGTACAAGTTGGCCCTTCCTAAAGTCTTTGATCCTGAGTCTACTGTCATGCCATATTTTTGTCTTTTCTTTATACATTTTGGCATTCTCATAGGCCATATGCCTAAGCTCATCAAGTTCATGTAGCTGTAAAGATCTTAATGTCCCCGCATCCTTCACACAAAAATTTAATTCTTTCATGGCCCAAAATGCCTTGTTTTCCAACTCAAGTGGCAAGTGGCAAGCCTTGCCATACACCAATCTATAGGGAGACATTCCTAGAGGTGTCTTATATGCTGTTCTATAAGCCCAAAGTGCATCCTCAAGCTTAAATGACCAGTCTTTTCTATTAGGTTTAACTACCTTTTCTAGGATGTTCTTTATCTCCCTATTGGAAATTTCAGCTTGACCATTTGAGTGTGGGTGATAGGGAGTAGCTACCCTATGTCTAATGTTATATTTAGCCAATATCTTCTCCATAGCCTTGTTAATGAAATGTGACCCCTCATCACTAATGATAGCACGAGGAGTCCCAAATCTAGTGAAAATGTGCCTATGCAAGAAGTTAGTGACTGTTTTAGCATCATTATTAGAACATGCCTTAGCTTCTACCCACTTTGACACGTAGTCTACTGCTACTAAGATGTACAGGTTACCTGAAGATGGAGGGAAGGGTCCCATGAAATCAATGCCCCACACATCGAAGAGCTCCAACTCTAAGATGTAGGTGAGGGGCATCTCATCCTTGCGACTGAGGTTACCTGTCCTTTGGCATTCGTCACAGTTGTGGGCATAGTTGTGGGCGTCCTTGAAGATTGTTGGCCAGTAGTAGCCACTCTGAAATACTTTAGCAGCTGTTCTTTGACCACCAAAGTGCCCACCGTAAGGAGATGAGTGACAGTGCTGCAGCACAGACTTTGCTTCAGCAGCTGAAACACACTTCCTCAACAACCCATCAGCACAGGTTCTATAAAGTATGGGGTCATCCCAGATGAATTTCCTTGCTTCATGGAGGAACCTCTTCTTTTCTTGTCCTCCCTTGAACACTGGTAATACCTGTGATGCACGGAAGTTAGCAATGTCAGCAAACCAAGGTTCCTCATCGTTATCACGATGAGTCAAAGCAAAGATATGTTCATCTATAAAAGCATCAGTAATTGCGGGGTCCGCAATTTTTTCGCAATTGTGCTGCAATCGAGACAGGTGATCTGCAACCACATTTTCACAACCTTTCTTGTCCCGAATGTCCAAATCAAATTCCTGCAGCAATAACACCCATCTAATCAATCTAGGCTTAGCATCAGCCTTCCTCATCAGATATTTTAAAGCAGAATGGTCAGTATATACAATGGTCCTAGTTCCTACAATATAGTTTCTAAATTTTTCACAAGCAAATACTACAGCAAGCATCTCTTTCTCTGTAGTTGTATAATTACATTGAGCCTCATTCAAGGTCTTACTAGCATAATAGACAGGATGTGTGAGCTTGTCAATCTTCTGTCCTAACATGACTCCTACAGCATAGTCACTGGCATCACATAGCATCTCAAATGGGAGATCCCAATTTGGTCCGACTATGATTGGTGCTGTGACCAGTGCTTCCTTAAGGGTTTTCCAAGCTACTACACATTCCTTAGAGAAGATGAATGGTCTATTTAGCTCTAGAAGCTCGCACAGAGGCTTGGCTATCTTAGAAAAGTCCTTGATGAACCTTCTGTAGAAGCCAGCATGCCCTAAGAAGCTTCTAATGGCTTTGACGTTCTGGGGCTCTACCAACTTCTCTATGACCTCTATTTTTGCCCTATCCACTTCTACACCTGCCCTTGACACTCTATGCCCTAAGACAATCCCTTCATCTACCATAAAATGGCACTTTTCCCAATTTAGGACTAGGTGGGTCTCCTCACACCTAGTCAAGACTTGTCCTAAGTTTTCTAGACAGGTTTTAAATGAGTCCCCAAAGACTGAGAAGTCATCCATGAATATTTCTATCATGGATTCATCCAACTCAGAGAAGATTGCCATCATACACCTTTGGAAAGTTGCCGGTGCATTGCATAAGCCAAAAGGCATTCTGCGGAAGGCAAACGTTCCAAAAGGGCAAGTGAAGGTAGTCTTCTCTTGATCCTTAGGGTCTATAGTAATTTGATTATAGCCAGAGTACCCATCTAAGAAACAATAGTAGGCTCTACCAGCTATTCTGTCTAGCATCTGGTCAATAAACGGTATAGGGAAATGGTCTTTTTTAGTTTCTTTATTTAACTTTCTGTAATCCATACATACCCTCCACCCTGTGACAGTCCTTGTTGGAATCAGTTCGTTGTTCTCATTGACTACCACCGTTATTCCCCCCTTTTTAGGTACACATTGGATGGGGCTCACCCACTGGCTACTAGCTATGGGGAAAATTACTCCTGCATCTAACCACTTGATTATTTCTTTCTTCACTACCTCTTTCATAGAGGGGTTCAATCTACGCTGGTGATCTACCCTAGGTGTGTGCTCTTCCTCTAGTATAATTTTGTGCATGCAATAAGAAGGGCTAATGCCTCGAATATCAGCAATAGACCATGCTATAGCCTTCCTATGTTGCTTAAGCAGTAAAATCAAATCAACCTCATGCTGTTCACTTAGCTTAGAAGAAATAATTACAGGCAGCGTATCATTATCTCCTAGATATGCGTATTTGAGGTGAGTTGGTAGTGGTTTCAGTTCTAAAACAGGTGGATGCTCAATGGAGGGCTTTAACGGATTTACAGTTCTATCAGTTAAGTCTATAGTCATACATACATGCTGAGGTCTATCTACAGGCATATTCATTATGTCAGATACATTTAGATCATCTACATCTAATCCTACATATTCGTTAGCATGCTTGGTTAATAATACATGCTCTAATTGTTCTTCCATTAGTGAGTCAACAACATCAATGCTAGCACAAGACTCAGAATCAGAGGGATACCTTAAAGCTTTGTAAACACTAAATTTTACCTCTTCATCATGAACCCTCATAGTTAACTCACCTTTTTGCACGTCTATTAGTGCCCTACCTGTGGCTAGAAATGGTCTACCTAGCAGGATGGGAACCTCCTTGTCTGCCTCATAGTCCAGGACAATGAAATCTGCAAGGAAAATAAATTTGTCAACTTTAACTAGAATATCCTCAATCTTACCTTCTGGATATGCGATGGATCTGTCTGCTAGTTGTAAAGTGACTGTGGTTGGACGTGCTTCTCCCATTCCCAACTGGCGGAATAGGGACAGGGGCATGAGATTTATGCTGGCGCCCAGGTCACAAAGTGCTCTGCCCACATGCTTGCCTCCAAGTTCTACAGGTAGGGTGAAGGAACCAGGATCCTTCTCCTTCTTGGGCAGCTTGTTTTGGAGGATGGCACTGCACTCCTCGGTGAGGTTCACTGTTTCAAACTCACCAATTATTTTTTTGTTAGTAATAATGTCCTTCAAAAACTTTACATATGAAGGCATAGACTGTAAAACCTCTACAAAAGGAATGTTAACATGCACTTGCTTAAGTATTTCTAAAAATTTATTAAAATGAACTTCCTGTTCCTGCTTCTTCTTAAGCCTTCGAGGGTATGGAGGTGGTGGCACATATGCAGGCACGTCAGGACGCCTTAAAATAGGTGGAGGCCTTGGAATTTCTTCTACGTCCTCAACAATTGGCTCTAGCCTGGCTCCTGATGTGCTAGTTGGTGGTGGACCTTGGCTTGGCAGAGACTCCAGTGGAGCACTAGACTCAGTGTTCTCTACTCTCTTTGGTGTGTCCTTCGTGTTGCTCACCAAGGGTCTTCCACTCCTGAGTTCAATTGCTTGAACTTGTTCCTTGCCATCTCTCCTTGGTACCTCGGTGTCAGCAGGGAGTCTACCTTGGGGCCTACTTTTAAGTTCATTGGCTAATTGGCCTATTTGGTTCTCTAGGCTCCTAAGAGTAGCTTGCTGGCTCTGAAGAGTAGCATCATTCTTAGCTATATATTCCTTGAGTAGGTTTTCTACAGAAGATCCTACAGGTTGATTGTAAGGCTTTTGGTACATTGACTGGTTATGTTGAGGAGTGAAACCAGGTGTTCCACTCGGCCTTGGTTGGTTAGGATTTTGGTTAGTGTTCTGTTGGCCACCCCATGACAGGTTAGGGTGGTTTCTCCAACCAGGGTTATAGGTTTGTGAGTAGGGGTTGTTCCTAGGCTGCTGCTGGCTTCCAACATAGCAGACTGAAGATGGATTCCCAGGGCAGTATTCATAAGGGTGCCCTTCCCCACAGAATCCACAGATAGGTGCCTCGCCTTGATTTGGTTGAGTGCCCATTGACATGGCTGTGGCGGTATTGGCACTGGTTTGGAGATTGGCCTGAGCCATTTGCTTGACTAAGTTGGTCAGGGCATTTATTTGGGTGCTCATGGCGCTTAGAGCATCCTTGTCTTGAGCCCTCGTTGGCTCTACTGGATCATCCGACCATCTACAGTGAGATGCTGAGATCTTCTCCAAGATCTCATAAGCTTCGTTGTAACTCTTGGACAACATGGAACCTCCAGCAGATGAATTTAAGACTTGTCTGGTGCTGGGGTTGCATCCTTTAAAGAAAACTTCTATTTGGATACACCATGGAATGCCATGGTGTGGACATTTAATGAGAAGGTCTTTGAATCTAGTCCAAGCTTCGTGAAGAGACTCATTATCAGCTTGTTTAAACTTTATGATATCATCACGAAAGGTTGAATTTCTATCAGGTGGGAAGTATTTGACTAGGAATTTTTCTGCTAAATCTGTCCAATTGCGGACAGATCCTGAGGGCAATGAATTTAACCATGTTTTGGCTTTGTCCCTCAAAGAGTAAGGGAAAAGATATAGCCTCAGGGCTTCTTGGGAAACTCCAGGGATTAGGAATGTGTCACTAACTCCTAGGAAGTTCCTAAGGTGGTTATGGGGGTCCTCATTTTCTATTCCAAAGAATTGTCCCACAGTGGACAACATTTGGAACATCACTGGTTTTAACTCGAATGAGTGGGCAGTGATTTCAGGACGGATTATGCTGGGGTTCAGCTCCCCAGGCATAGGTACTAAATATGAAAGAATGGCGCTATCCTTGTCATTCGCTATTTCAATGGGATTGCGAGTGACAGGCACCAGGTTTTGATTTACTCCAGCCATTTCTTCTTGAGGTAGTTGCGGAGGAATTGTAGTCTCTGCAATGATTGGAGGTAAAAGGGTTTGTTTAAAAAGACGTTTCTTGGCTTTATTCCTAGCTCTAAGTAATCTCTCGGGCTCAGGGTTGAACTCTAGATCACTACTTGGAGTCTCATTCATAAACTACCCTAAATGGTACCTGAAAAAGAAATGAAGATGGATCAAATTCAATGGAAAATACTTTGATGTTTCAGACTTAACAAACTTCGTTTTCACTTAAAATAAGTCCCCGGCAGCGGCGCCAAAAACTTGTTGCGTGCTCAATGTGTTAATAAAAATGATAAATAAGAGAGAGAGAGCACTTAGAACATGCAAGCATACATGGTCTCACAGCAAGTAGTAAGTATATTTCATTCGTTTTTTCCACAGAGACTCATTTTTAGCTATTCGCGAAGTGTGTTTGTTAAGAAAGATGGGATGAATTTGATGGGGTAAAATTGGTTTTTAATTATCTAATTTTTGCTGAATATATAAAGGGATATAACATAAACAAATGCAAGTTGAAATTAGATGCAAAGGACAAGAGATGGAATTAATAAACGAGGAAGAAAACAGCTAAACAGAATGCAACTTAGCAGAATTGCGAGAACCGCAATTAATCCGCAATTAACTCAACAGCAAAAGTATGTAAATGGGCGAATTAAGGGCTACTAATGACTATCCTATAGGCAGTTTATTACGATTATCAAGCTTTGGATCAACTCTCTATACATCAAACTCACTCTATCTCAAGTATCGTCCGATTCCATGCATTAGAGTCTTAAGTTTACTCGACTTCAAAGTAAGGTCTTAAGCATCTTGTTAAAACAGGAGTGTTTAGTTTGTACTAGGGAAACTCCTATTCCTAGGCCGTTTCCTGATTACCATGAAAGGCTAGCATGATTATATGACTCTGACCTCTTACTCCTTCCAGAGGTTAGGAGTTCTTTGGACAAAATGGATGGCCAATCGAAATTGCCCGTGGGATGAAGCTTACATACAATCAATGTTCGAGTGTTAATCTGCCTACTTAATTCACGTTTTTTTAGCCTATAGTTCTGTCATTAGCATGCCCCTAAGTGATTTTAGTTACTCATGGATATGTAGAGAACAGAAATGGTAGATAAGATAGACATGCTTAGAAGAAAAATGTGTGTAAAACAGTAAGCCAAAACCGTAGCAGAACAAGATGGAAACTGTAAATTGCAGAATTGTACTTTGATTACTTTAAGTGTTTGAATGACAAAGGAAAGCTTTAAAAGAACTGAATCCAAGACAGACAACAACGAAATGCAGTAATTGAAATGCTAAACTAAGAACAACAGTGATCAGAGATGGAAATAAGAAGAACAGAGCAGAAAAACAGTAAAGGTTTGCTAGAAAACTCCGTGGCAGTCGCCTCGAATGAGGGTGATGAAAAGTCAGCCGTGCTTGGATGAATCCAATCGAGAGAGAAGAAGAATCTTCTCTCCTTCCTATCAGATTATCGACTCCAAAAGCTGAGATTCTCACTCCAACACACGGCAAAGGAAAACAGCTGGAAATGGTGGACTGCGAGAAGACTTCTTCGCTTCGAGTGATGACTGAACCTCCGACTTTGACCCCCTTTTATAGTAGTTTGCAGGTGCGTTTGGGCCAAGGAGAACCATCAATCTTCAACGTCATATATCAGAATGGATGGAGGAGAAAGAACGAATCCCTGAAAAGTCGGATCTAAACAGAAAAAGATCAGCCAACTTACGGTTTTAACTTGAATAATTGCGGTCACCGCAATGTTTTCGCAATTCATTCGCAATGCTCATTTTTTCATTCTTTTCCTTCGGTTTTCAACCCTTTTTCTACCTATTGTGCATAAGTCCTAAATTAGCTACCTTCTTCTAATTCTCATATTAAAGCATAGGTTTAGGCTAAATGCTATCAAAAACACCTAAATGTGTACATCTTCTTAAGCTAAATGGGTCCTAAATAAGTCACTTTCAGAGACTTAACAGTTGTCCAGGCTAAAAAACATTCTTTTGAAAAGACAAATGGCTTATTTAGCTCTAGAAGCTCACACAGAGGTTTAGAGATCTTTGAGAAGTTTTTAATGAACCTTCTATAGAAACCTGCGTGTCCTAAGAAACTTCTAATAGCTTTCACATTTTGAGGTTCCACTAACTTCTCTATTATTTCAATCTTGGCCCTATCGACCTCTACTCCTGCCCTAGACACCCTATGACCTAGGACTATTCCTTCTTCCACCATAAAGTGGCATTTCTCCCAATTAAGGACTAGGTTGGTCTCCTCACACCTAGCTAGGACTTGTCCTAAGTTCTCTAAGCAATTTGTAAACGAATCACCAAAGACTGAGAAGTCATCCATGAATATCTCTATCATGGATTCATCTAAGTCAGAGAAAATGGCCAACATGCACCTTTGGAATGTTGCTGGTGCATTGCATAAGCCAAAAGGCATTCTGCGAAAAGCAAATGTTCCAAAGGGACATGTGAAGGTTGTTTTCTCCTGATCCACAGGGTTTATGGTGATTTGGTTATATCCAGAATAACCATCTAGAAAGCAGTAGTAGGCTCGGCCAGCTATCCTATCTAACATCTGGTCTATAAATGGTAAGGGAAAGTGATCTTTTTTTGTTTCTTTATTTAATTTTCTATAGTCCATATAGACTCTCCATCCTGTAATAGTTCTAGTTGGAATTAGTTCATTACTCTCATTCACTACTACAGTCATCCCCCCCTTCTTAGGTACACATTGAATTGGACTCACCCACTGACTATTGGCTATAGGGAAGATTACACCTGCATCTAACCACTTTATTATCTCTTTTTTTACTACCTCCTTCATGGAGGGGTTCAACCTACGTTGGTGATCTACTCGGGGTGTATGTTCTTCTTCCAATGTTATCTTATGCATGCAGTAGGAAGGGCTAATACCTCTAATGTCAGCAATCGTCCATGCAATAGCCTTTTTATGTTGCTTAAGCAGTAATATCAACTCAATTTCATGCTTTTCACTCAATTTAGACGAAATAATAACAGGAAAAGTATCATCCTTTCCTAGATATGCATACTTAAGATGATCAGGCAATGGTTTCAATTCTAAGATAGGTGGATGCTCAATGGATGGTTTCAATGGATTCATGGATCTTTCAGTCAAGTCATTAGTCATACAAACATGCTGAGGTTTATCCACAGGTATATCCATTATCTCAGCTATGTTTAAGTCAGTTACATCTAATTGTACATAATCATTGGCATGCTTAATCAATAATTCATGCTCAAGCTGTTCTTCCATCAGTGAATCTACTATGTCCATACTTGCACAAGATTCAGAGTCAGAAGGATACCTTAGAGCTTTAAAGACACTAAACTTAACCTCCTCATCATGAACCCTCATGGTGAGCTCACCTTTCTGGACATCAATCAAGGCCCTACCTGTGGCTAGAAATGGTCTGCCTAATAGGATGGGGACCTCCTTGTCTGCTTCATAATCCAGAATGATGAAGTCTGCAAGAAAAATGAACTTGTCAACCTTGACAAGAATGTCCTCTATCTTACCATCAGGGTAGGCTATGGATCTGTCTGCCAACTGCAAGGTGACAGTGGTAGGACGTGCTTCTCCTATTCCAAGTTGACGGAATAGTGATAGAGGCATGAGATTTATGCTGGCTCCCAGGTCACAAAGAGCTCTGCCTACGTGCTTGCCTCCCAACTCCACTGGTAAGGTGAAAGAACCAGGATCCTTCTCCTTCTTTGGTAGCTTGTTCTGGAGTATAGCACTGCACTCCTCAGTGAGATTCACTGTTTCAAATTCACCAATAATTTTCTTCTTAGTAATTATATCCTTCAAAAACGTAACATAAGAAGGCATAGATTGCAAAACCTCTACAAATGGAATATTAACATGCACTTGCTTTAGAATTTCTAAAAATTTATTAAAGTGCACTTCCTGTTCTTGTTTTTTCTTTAGCCTTCTAGGGAATGGAGGTGGTGGTACATATGTAGGCACTTCAGGTCGCCTCAGGATAGGTGGAGGCCTTGGAATTTCCTCTGGTTCCTCTATGATAGGTTCCAGCCTCACCCTTGATGTGCTTGTTGGTGGTTGACCTTGGTTTGGCAGAGAATCCAGTGGAGCACTAGACTCTTCATTCTCTACTCTCTTTGGTGTTTCTCTAGTGTTGCTCACCAATGGTCTCCCACTTCGAAGTTCAATTGCTTGAACTCGCTCTTTTCCATCCCTTCTTGGTACCTCAGTGTCAGCAGGCAGCCTACCTTGGGGCCTATTTTTCAATTCATTGGCTAATTGCCCTATTTGGTTTTCTAAGCTCCTAAGGGTAGCTTGCTGACTTTGTAGGGTAGCATCATTCTTTGCAATGTACTCCTTAAGTAGATTTTCTACTGATGACCCTATTGGTTGGTTGTATGGCTTTTGGTACATGGATTGGTTATTTTGGGGAGTGAAACCAGGTGTTCCACTCGGTCTTGGTTGGTTTTGATTTTGGTAGTGTTTTGTTGGCTACCCCAAGAAAGATTTGGGTGGTTTCTCCAACCAGGATTGTAAGTGTTAGAGTAGGGGTTGTTCCTAGGCTGCTGTTGGCTTCCAACATAGCAGACTGAGGCTGGATTCCCAGGGCAGTATTCATACCGGTGCCCTTCCCCACAGAATCCACAAATTAGTGTCTCACCTTGACTATTTGGTTCGCCCATTGAGATGGCTGCTGCGGTGTTGACACTGGATTGGAGATTGGTTTGAGCCATTTGTTTGACTAGGTTGGTCAGGGCGTTTATTTGGTTGCTCATTGCACTAAGAGCATCCTTGTCTTGAGCTCTCCTAGGCTCTACTGGATCATCTGACCACCTACAGTGAGAGGTTGAGATCTTCTCCAGGATCTCATAGGCTTCATTATAGCTTTTAGAAAGCATGGAACCACCAGCTGACGAATTCAGCACTTGCCTAGTGCTGGGGTTACATCCTTTAAAAAAGACTTCTATTTGGATACACCATGGGATGCCATGGTGTGGACATTTAAGAAGAAGGTCCTTGAACCTTGTCCAAGCTTCGTGAAGAGATTCGTTTTCGGCTTGTTTGAATTTGATTATGTCATCACGAAAGTTTGAATTCCTATCAGGTGGGAAATATTTGACTAGGAATTTTTCAGCCAGATCTGTCCAATTGACAACTAATCCGGAAGGTAATGAGTTTAACCACGTTTTGGCTTTGTCTCTTAATGAGTAAGGGAAGAGGTAAAGCCTCAAAGCTTCTTGGGAAACCCCAGGGATAAGGAAGGTATCACTAACTCCTAGGAAGTTTCTTAGATGGTTGTGGGGGTTCTCATTTTCCACTCCAAAGAATTGTCCCACAGTGGACAACATTTGGAACATTATTGGCTTTAACTCGAATGAGTTGGCAGTAATTTCAGGGCGTATGATGCTTGGGTTTAGCTTCCCAGGCATGGGAACTAGGTAGGAGAGAATGGCACTATCCTTGTCATTCGCTATTTCGATGGGGTTGCGAATGGTAGGTGATGGATTTGGGTTTGTTCTATCCATTTCTATTTGAGGGAATTGCGAAGACTCTGCGGAGTCAGCAACGTTTGGAGGTATAGAGGGTTGTTTGAAGAGACGTTTCTTAGCTTTGTTTCTGGCCCTAAGTAATCTCTCAGGCTCAGGATTGAACTCTAGATCGCTACTTGAATGCTCATTCATAAACTAACCCAATGGTACCTGCAAAAGAAATGAGAATAGATCAGCTCCAATCGATCTTAAACTTTGTGTTTCTAACTTAACAAACTTCGTTTTTACTAAACAAAATCCCTGGCAGCGGCGCCAAAAACTTGTTGCGTGCTCAATGTTTAAAATAAAGATGCAATGATAGAGCACTCAGAACATGCAAGCATACATGATCTTGTAGCAAGTAATAAGTATTTTTTCATTCGATTTCCCACAGAGATTTATTCTTAGTTACTAGCGAAGTGATTTGTTAAGTGAGAATGGGTGGATTAAATGGGGTAGATTTGGTTTTAAAGTGCCTAATTACTAAGGAATGTGTAAAGGATGGAAGCATAAACAAGTGCACGTAGATAATAAACTTGAATGTAAAGAGAAGAGAATAACAAACAAGAGAGAAATGGCTAAGGCAAAATTTGTACTAAAGGAATTGCGGAAACAGCAATTATTTAGCAATGTTACTAACAGCGAATTATGTGTAAAGTGTGGAAACAAGGGCTACTAACGACTCCTCCATAGGCTTTTTTCACACGATTCTCAAGCAGTAGATCAACTCATCATGCATCAAACTAACTCATTCTCATGTATCTTCCGATTTCATGCATTAGATCCTTTAGTTTACTCATGTCCAAGTAAGGTCTTAAGCATCTTTTTATAACAGCAAGTATTGGTTTGTACTAGGAAAACGCCTATTCCTAGGTCGTTTTCTAGCTACCTTGAGAGGCTTGCATGGATGTACGACTCTGAACTCTTACTCCTTCCAGAGGTTAGGAGTTCTTTGGACAAAATGGATGGCCAATCGAAATTGCCCGTGGGATGAAGCTTACATACATTCAATGCATTCGAGAGCTATCCTACATGCTTGAGTCACGTGTTTTTACCTATAAACTTGTCATTAGCATGCCCTTATGTGATTTAGTTACTCATGGATGTAGATAGAATGGGAAGAGTAGATGAAGACGACATGCTTAACAGATTATAAAGGTCAAAACAGAGAAGGAAAACAGGAAATAGACGAGATGAAGAGCTTGTGAATTGACGAAATAATACTTTGATTGACCAACGTTTGAACTAAACAAATGGTAACTTTGAACAACTAACGCTAAACAGACAGCAACGAAATGAAGTAGAGTAGCTAACGAAAGGGAAATGCAACAGACAGAAGCAACAAAGGAAATGGAAACAGCAGAAAGCAGTAAAGAAAGTAAATCCGTGCGTGAGATTCTCGATGCGAACGCTTCAGCTGAAGGGTGAAGGAAAGCCTTGCTTGGATGAATCTAATCAGAAGAGAAGATAAATCTTCTCTCCTTCCTATCAGATTGTCGACTCCAACAGCTGATCCTTTCAAACCAACAGACGGATGAGAAAACAGGAAGAAAAGACTGCGCTGAGATGAGAATTCTACGCCTTTCGAGTGTGTTTCAACCTTCCATCTTGACCTCCTTTTATAGTGTTCTGCAGGTACGATTGGGTTAAGGAGAACCATCCATTCTCAACGTCGTTCTTCTATGTGGCAGCAGGAGAAAGAATGGGCCCCTGAAAGATCGGAACAAAACAGAAATTGGTTAGACAACTTACGGATTTCACTTAAAACATTGCGGTTTTAGCAATGTTTCCGCAATGCTTCAGCAATGTGCAATTTTCACTCTATTACCTTTGTTTTCGGTTCTTTTCCTTTCGTTTTACCTATAAGTCCTAATTTAGCTTCATTCAACTAATTCTCATATATAAGCACGAGTTTAAGCTAAATCCTACCAAAAACACCTAAGAGTGTACATCTTTCTATAGTAAATAAGTCCTAAAATAGTCACTTTTGGAGACGTAACATTCACTATTTGCAGATTTGCTAGGAGTGAAGCAAAGATGTCAACCTTTATGAGTCCAGTGAAGATTGATGTAGATAAATTTGATGGAAAGATGAATTTTGGCTTGTGGCAAGTACAAGTCAAGGATGTGTTGATACAATGTGCGTTACACAAGTCTTTGAAGGGAAGATCAGGTGATGGTTCTTCTGAAAAGTTAAGCGGTGATGATGGTCCAATGAAGTCTAGTGGCGGTTCCAGTAGAGGTTCTAAGAAGTCCAACATGAGTGATGAAGATTGGGAAGGTACAAAAATCTCAGATCATCTGAGTGTTCTCAATGGCATCGTTTCAGAGTTGAAGGTAATTGAAGTGAAGATAGATGACGAGGATAAGGCCTTCAGGCTCATCTTGTCACTTTCATCTTCTTATGAACACATGAACCGATCTTGATGTACGGGATGAAGACTTTAAATTTTACTGAGGCTACTAGTAAACTTCTTTCAAAAGAAAGAATACTAAAGAGTGGAGGGTGTACTTCACGGGAGGATTCAGTGTTGGTAGCTAGCAATTGGAAGAAGAAGATCTTCGTGCAGAAGAAAGGTTGTTGGGAATGTGGAAAGTTTGGGCACATGAAACAGGATTGTCCTAACAGAGCAGATTCGTCAAAGGGCTCTGGGTCGGATGCTGACATTGTCTCTCTCGCTAGAGGAGATGTTCCTGGCTTCTATTGAAGGAAGACATAATTCATCCTTATGGTATGTCCGCTTTACCATGATAGAGGATGTGATGTCAGCGGTTCCACAGGTTTGCACACGGGCATTGACTTGGCAGTTATGCAAGGTGTGTGGTGGAAGTTATGTCGATGGCTGAGAACTTCCAGGTGAGCCAAGTAGGTGGAAGTTGCACCATAAATTCCAGCAAGGTTTGTCGGCATGTGACGAAGAAGTAAAAATCTTGGAGTGTGATATTCCAAGTGGTCTACTCTTTATGGTGGAGTGGGGTTTATAGTTCTCTATGTTGAGGACTATGGTTTTCGGTAAATACAATGGTGATTTATAGTTCTCTGTGTTGAGGATTATGGTTGTCGGTAAAGACAATGGTGATTTATAGTTCTGTGTGTTGAGGATTATAGTTGTCGGTAAAGACAATGGTGAGTTATAGTTCTCGGTGTTGAGGATTATGGTTGTCGGTAAAGACAATGGTGAGTTATAGTTCTCTGTGTTGAGGATTATGGTTGTCGGTAAAGATAACGGTGAGTTATAGTTCTCTGTGTTGAGGATTATGGTTGTCGGTAAAGACAACGGATGCAACAAAAGTTGTGGACTATGGTTGTCGGTAAAGACAACAGATGCAGCAAAGTTGTGCATTCTTCAAATATCTTGCCAAGGTGAAATTTGTAGGGATTTTGGCAATATATAAGAAGGGTTGTTGTCCCACATCGAAAAGAATCAGGTAAGTTATATGGTCCAAAGACTATAAAAGGAGCCTATGGCTTTGGGTTTTAATCATCCCAGTTAGAAACATTTTAAGCTTGGTGTGCTAACTCTAGTTAAATTCCCTATTGTATTCTCTAGTGTTAGAGTTGGGCAAAAGGGTGTGAGTGGTGCAAAGTAGCTTTGAAGAGAGTGTCTTGTAATTGGGATCGGGGAGAGAATTCTGTGTGATTGTAACAATTTTTCACATAGTGGAAGTTCTTTCTGGTGGGCCGTGGTTTTTCTCCGGTTTTGGAGTTTTTCACGTAAATTCTTGTGTTTTTTCTATTTGTATTGCTTTCTTTAAATTTTTCAGTTATTTTCTGCTTATTCCTGCGGTAGAAGTGGGAGGTTTTTTCCCAACAATAATTGCCCGAGAATGTGTGGGCTTTAATGTGTGCTTAAAAGTCTGTATTTTTTTAGAGTCAATAGAGTCCATATAGGTTTCTTTGTGAAAGAAGCTCGAGTTTTGAGCTTGCCGAAATGTTTGGTGCAAGTTCAAACTCGTTCTAGGCGATACAAAGAGAAGCTCGAAGAGAAATTGACCGAAGCGTTCGGGGGAGCAAGCTTGTCCAAGGCGGTACGAAGAGTTAGAAGTCTGCTCAAGACTTAGCTTGTTTTTCAAGCTTGTAATAAAATAGGTATTGCTTGCTTGATGCCAAAACCGGTCCATTTGAGTGTGTTTAATTAATTATGCATTGCGAAGATATGTTTTAATTAAAATCCATGTTTGTATGTGCATATCGTATGCCATATAGATTTAAAATCCCACCGTAGGAAGCATGCTCCATGCATTGAAATTATGTTATAAGTGTTATAATATAGTATGCATATTTGGGAATTCATGGGTATTAATACAAAATTTATATTAATTCATGAATTAGATGCTGTTAGTTTAATAGAATAATTGATATAAGTGTTATATTAATTATGAAATTAAACATACAACATAGGTTGCCCTAGTTTTATGCATATTGTATGTGTTACGTCTCCAAAAGTGACTATTTTAGGACTTATTTGTGTTAGGAAGTTGTGCATTTGTAAGTATTCAAATCACCACCAGGGCACGACTAAGGAAGAAGGTGCCCAAGGTTGTCAAGGCCAAACGGCCAAAAGCCTCCAAGAAAACCAAGAAACGGAAGGTCAGTGGTGAGCCTTCATTGAAGAGGTTGAGGGTCGAGGTTGTCGAGTCAACGAGGGCAAAAGATAAGGGGAAAGCCAAGCTGTACCCCGAAGATGAACCTCAAACTGTGAGGTATGTGTCCTCTGATGCAGAGTCGAGGGGTACTGAGTTGAGGAAGAGGGACCTGCTCCATGAGAAGGGGTTCTGTTACGTCTCCAAAAGTGACCTTTTTAGGACTTAATTAGCTTAGAAAGATGTCCACTCTTAGGTGTTTTTGATAGCATTTAGCCTAAACCTATGCTTAAATATGAGAATTAGAAGAAGGTAGCTAAATTAGGACTTAAGTACAATAGGAAAGAAAAGGGTTGAAAACCGAAGGAAAAGAATGAAAAACAAGCATTGCGATGGCATTGCGGAAACATTGCGGACACCGCAATGTTTCAAGTGAAAACCGTAAGTTGACTGATCTTTTTCTGTTAATTTCCGTGATTTCAGGGATTCGTTCTTTCTCCTCCATCCATTCTGAAGTACGACGTTGAAGATTGATGGTTCTCCTTGGCCCAAATGCACCTGCAGATTACTATAAATAGGGGTCAAACTCGAGGGTTCAAACATCATCCGAAAGCGTAGAAGTCTTCTCGCAGTCCATCTTTTCTCCTGTTTTCCTTTGCCGTCTGCTGGTTTGCGAAGCTCAGCTGTTGGAATCGATAATCTGATAGGAAGGAGAGGAGATTCTTCTTCTCTCCCGATTGGATTCATCCAAGCAAGGCTGACCTTCCTCATCCTTCATTCGAGGCGACTGCAACGAGACATTCGAGCTGTTTTACTGCTTTTTGCTCTTCATTTCCATTTTCCAGCTTTGTCTTGTCGTTGTTTCCTTTCTAGTAGCTAGATTATACTATTTCGTTGTGTTCTGTCTTCCTGTTATTTGCTTTAAAGCTGTTCTTTGTCAATCAAACAATCAAGTAATCAAATCTCAATTCTTCAATTCACAGTTTCCTGCCTTTACATTCTACTGCTTTCCCTTACTGTTTTGTCTTTAACTTCCGTCTAAACATGTCTACTTCTTCTCTTGCTTCTGTTCTGTTTACATCCATGAGTAGCTAAATCACTTAGGGGCATGCTAATGACAACACTTTAGGCTAAAACACGTGAACCAAGCATGTAGGATAGCTCTCGAAGCATTGATTGTATGTAAGCTTCATCCCACGGGCAATTTCGATTGGCCATCCATTTTGTCCAAAGAACTCCTAACCTCTGGAAGGAGTAAGAGTTCAGAGTCATACTATCATGCTAGCCTTTCAAGGTAACCAGGAAACGACCTAGGAATAGGCGTTTCCCTAGTACAAACCATATTTTTCTGCCTTAACAAGATGCTTAAGACCTTACTTGGACATGAGTAAACTAAAGAATCTAATGCATGAAATCGGAAGATACATGAGAATGAGATAGTTTGATGCATAGAGAGTTGATCCAATGCTTGAGAATCGTGAGAAAAAGCCTATAGGATAGTCGTTAGTAGCCCTTAATTCATCATTTTACACACTTTCGCTGTTATTACAATTGCGGTAAAATTGCTGTTTCCGCAATTCTGCTAAGTTACGATTCTGTCTAGCTGTTTTTGTCTTCATTTATTAATCTCGTCTCTTCTCATTTGAGTTTAGCTTTGACTTGCACTTGTTTATGTTGCTACCCTCTTCGTATTCAGTAGGAAATAGACAATTAAAAACCAATTCTACCCCATCAAATCCACCCCTTCTTTCTTAACTTTACAGTTCATGAATAGCTTATAATAAATCTCTGTGGGAAAACGAATGAAATATACTTACTACTTGCTATAAGACCATGTATGCTTGCATGATCTGAGTGCTCTCTCTACCTTATTGCATATTTATTTTAGCACATTGAGCACGCAACAGGTTCCTTGACGCGTTGGCAGACCTGCCGCAATTCTTGCGCGCAGGGATCACCAATCACGGCTGGGAAGAGCTGTGCAGACCGCCCATCCCCGCCTACTCCAGCATGGTGTACGATTTCTATGCCAACCTGATGCACCCTGAGGATGGCCTGTCCGTGGTAAGAGGAATTGAGGTGGACTTCTCAGCCAAGGCGATCAATGAAGCCTATGGCCTCAAAGGGCAGAAGCACACTGATTACGCAAGGATCATTGATGCGCCAACTGAGGCTGTCCTGGAGGAAGCATTGCGGATCATCGGCCAACCTGAGGCAGCGTGGACGATTTCGCGCAATGGAAAGCACACTCTAATGAGTGCGACCCTTACGGCGAAGGCAGCTGTATGGTTTTCCTTCGTGCGCAGACGGCTGTCCCCAGTGACCCACGAGACCACCATCAACCAAGGAAGATCGCTGCTGGTATATGCGATCATGAAGGGCCTCACGATCAATGTTGGCGAGGTCATTGCAGCTTCAATCGCAGACTGTGCCAAAAAAGGTAAGGGTCCACTTTTCTTCCCCAACACAATCACTAAGCTGTGCTTACGTGCAGGTGTACCTATCGAGAGGATGGAGAGGCAGCTGGCCTACACGGGGCATCTGGAGCTGCCTACAGGCCTAAGGATGAGACGAAAGGGGAACATGGAGTTTGAGTTAGACGGCCTGGCTGCTGCTCAATCCCTCTCCATGGCCTGTCTGATGGACCTGCAAAAGAAGATGGCGCAATGGGCTGAGTATGCTCAAGCGAGGGATAAGGATGTTGCTGACCAGTTGGGCTGCATCTTTCCTGAGTTCCCCACTGATTTGCTGACGCCATGGGCACCTCCACGAGCACGGAGGGATGATGATGAGGACGTCTGAGTGCTAGTCTGAAGAGCACTCAAGGGAGTATTTCTGTTCCCTACAAAAAAAAAAACTCTGCTTTTCATTAAACTATGTGAATGCTGCTATTTTGGAATCAATATTTGATCTGTCTTTAGTCTTTATTTGTGTTGTTTAGAATTGTTTAGTATAGTCTGATGGTATCTGAATAGGTAGAATGTTTTAGTTTCCTTTTTGTATAGCTGAGATGACTGAAAAGAGCATGCATAGGGGCCTTGATCACTGATATATCTACCCTGTTTATTCATTGCGAAATCCTTGCGATTTCCGCAATTTTTGTTAGTAACTGCATGTTTTTGACTGCCTGATTAGCTAGGATGGTTCTGTTTTAATTTTGTTCTTTTGCTGCTGTCTTGACTACCTTATATATCCTGTTTGATAGGATTTAGCTTGAACCTATGCTTATATATGGGAATTAGAAGAATGAAGCTAAATTAGGAATTGTATGCAAAAGGAAAGAAAAGGAATGAAAAACGAAGTTAGAAGAATGAAAACTGTGCATTGCGGAGGCATTGCGGAAACATTGCTAAAACCGCAATGTTTTAAGTGAAATCCGTAAGTTGGCTAACCTTTTTCTGTTTTGATCCGATATTTCAGGGATCCATTCTTTCTCCGCCAGCCACGTAGAAGTACGACGTTGAGAATGGATGGTTCTCCTTGGCCCAATCGCACCTGCAGAATACTATAAAAGGAGGTCAAAGTGGAAGGTTGAAACACATCCGAAAAGCGTAGACTTCTCTTCTCAGCGCAGTCTTTCCCATTCTTTCTCTTCTCCGTCTGTTGGTTTGAAAGGTTCAGCTGTTAGAGTCGACAATCTGATAGGAAGGAGAGAAGATTCATCTTCTCTTCTGATTGGATTCATCTAAGCAAGGCTTGCCTTTCTCTCCCTTCAGCCGAGGCATCTGCGACGAGGCGATCAAGCACGACTTACTGCTTTCTGTTTTAGTTTTCTACTTTCAGTACTACTTGCTGTTGTTCCTCTGCCATTAGCTACTCTAATTCATTTCGTTGCTTTCTGTCTTTAGTTTAGTAACTCTAAGTCTTCATTTGTTTCGTTCCATCGATTGATTAATCAACGCACAATTCATCATTTCACAATCTCTTTAATTTCTCTGTTACTGTCTTTAGCTGCTGTTTTGTCTTTAATAATCGCCTAAGCATGTCTTCTTCATCTACTCTTTCTATTCTATCTGCATCCATGAGTAACTAAGTCACATAAGGGCATGCTAATGACAAATCTGTAGGAAGAAACACGTGAATCAAGCATGTAGGATAGCTTTCGAATGCATTGAATGTATGTAAGCTTCATCCCACGGGCAATTTCGATTGGCCATCCATTTTGTCCAAAGAACTCCTAACCTCTGGAAGGAGTAAGAGTTCAGAGTCATACACTCATGCTAGCCTCTCAAGGTAGCCATAAAACGACCTAGGAATAGGCGTTTTCCTAGTACAAATCACAACTTTCTGTTTTAACAAGATGCTTAAGACCTTACTTGGACATGAGTAAACTAAAGAATCTAATGCATGAAATCAGAAGATACATGAGAATGAGTTAGTTTGATGCATGGTAAGTTGATCTACTGCTTGAGAATCGTGTGAAAAAGCCAATAGAGGAGTCGTTAGTAGCCCTTGTTTCCACATTTTACACACTTTCGCTGTTAAGAACATTGCGGTATAATTGCTGTTCCCTCAATTCTATTGGTTAAAAATTCTGCTTTAGCCATTTTCCTCTTCGTTTATTAATCTCTTCTCTTTACATTTGAGTTTATCATTGACTTACACTTGTTTATGTTGCTATCATTTACATATTCCTTAGTAATTAGGCAATTTAAAACCAAATCTACCCCATCAAATCCACCCATTCTTGCTTAACAATACACTTCGCGAGTAACTAAGAATAAATCTCTGTGGGAAAACGAATGAAAAAATACTTACTACTTGCTACAAGATCATGTATGCTTGCATGTTCTGAGTGCTCTCTTATTGCATATTCCTTTTAAACATTGAGCACGCAACAAGTTTTTGGCGCCGCTGCCGGGGATTTAGTTTAGTGAAAACGAAGTTTGTTAAGTTAGAAACACAAAGTTTAATATCTATTGGAACTGATCTTTTTCTCATTTCTTTTGCAGGTACCATTGGGTTAGTTTATGAATGAGCATTCAAGTAGCGATCTAGAATTCAATCCTGAGCCTGAGAGATTATTTAAGGCCAGAAACAAAGCTAAGAAACGTCTCTTTAACCAACCCTCTATACCTCAAATAATTGCTGAAACCGCGGAGTCTCCGCAATTCTATCAACAAGAAATGGACAGACCAGTCCCAAATCCGGTACCTACCACTCGCAATCCCATCGAAATAGCGAATGACAAGGATAGTGCCATTCTCTCTTACCTAGTACCTATGCCTGGGGAGCTAAACCCAAGCATAATCCGCCCTGAAATTACTGCCAACTCATTCGAGTTAAAGCCAGTAATGTTCCAAATGTTGTCCACTGTGGGACAATTCTTTGGAGTGGAAAATGAGGACCCCCACAACCATCTTAGAAACTTCCTAGGAGTTAGTGATACATTCCTTATCCCTGGAGTTTCCCAAGAAGCCTTGAGGCTCTACCTCTTCCCTTACTCTTTGAGGGATAAAGCAAAAACGTGGTTAAACTCATTACCCTCCGGATCAGTTCTCAATTGGACAGACTTGGCGGAGAAATTCCTAGTAAAATATTTCCCACCTGATAGGAATTCTACTTTTCGTGACGACATAATCAAGTTCAAACAAGCTGAAAATGAGTCGCTTCACGAAGCTTGGACAAGGTTCAAGGACCTTCTGCTTAAATGTCCACACCATGGCATTCCATGGTGTATCCAAATAGAGGTATTTTTCAAAGGATGCAACCCCAGCACCAGGCAAGTGCTAAATTCATCTGCTGGTGGTTCCATGCTTTCCAAAAGTTATAACGAAGCCTATGAGATCCTGGAGAAGATCTCAGCATCTCACTGTAGGTGGTCAGATGATCCAATAGAGCCAAGTAGAGCTCAAGATAAGGACGCACTCAATGCCATGAGTAGCCAAATAAGCGCTCTGACCAACCTAGTAAAACAAATGGCTAAAGCCAATCTCCAAACTAGTGTCAACACCGCCACAGCCATGTCAATGGCCACACAACCAAGTCAAGGTGAGACACTTATCTGTGGATTCTGTGGGGAAGGGCACCTGTATGAATACTGCCCTGGGAATCCAGCCTCAGTCTGCTATGTTGGAAGCCAACAGCAGCCTAGGAACAACCCTTACTCTAACACTTACAATCCTGGTTGGAGGAACCACCCAAATCTTTCATGGGGTGGCCAACAAAATACTAACCAAGCTCCTAACCAACCAAGACCGAGTGGAACACCTGGTTTCACTCCCCAACATAACCAATCCATGTATCAAAAACCATACAACCAACCAATAGGATCTTCTGTAGAAAATTTACTTAAGGAGTACATTGCCAAGAATGATGCCACTCTACAAAGTCAGCAAGCTACCCTTAGGAGCCTAGAGAACCAAATAGGGCAACTAGCCAATGAACTCAAAAGTAGGCCCCAAGGTAGACTACCTGCTGACACTGAGGTGCCAAGGAGATATGGAAAAGAACAAGTTCAAGCAATTGAACTTAGAAGTGGGAGACCATTGGTGAGCAACATTAAAGAAACCCCAAAGAGAGTAGAGAACGAAGAGTCTAGTGCTCCACTGGGATCTCTGCCAAACCATGGTCAACCATCAACAAGCACATCAGGAGCAAGGCTGGAGCCAATCATAGAAGAGATAGAAGAAATTCCAAGGCCTCCACCTATCCTGAGGCGACCTGAAGTGCCTGCATATGTGCCACCACCTCCATTCCCTCGAAGGGTAAAGAAAAAACAAGAACAGGAAGTGCACTTTAATAAATTCTTAAAAATTCTTAAACAAGTGCATGTTAATATTCCTTTTGTAGAGGTTTTGCAATCCATGCCTTCTTATGTTAAATTTTTGAAGGATATAATCACTAACAAAAAAATTATTGGTGAATTTGAAACAGTGAATCTCACTGAGGAGTGCAGTGCCATACTCCAGAATAAGCTACCCAAGAAGGAGAAGGATCCTGGTTCCTTCACCCTACCAGTGGAGTTAGGAGGCAAGCACGTGGGCAGGGCTCTTTGTGACCTGGGAGCCAGCATAAATCTCATGCCTCTATCACTATTCCGCCAACTTGGAATAGGAGAAGCACGTCCCACCACTGTCACCTTACAGCTTGCAGACAGATCCATAGCATACCCTGAGGGTAAGATTGAGGATATTCTTGTAAAGGTTGACAAGTTTATTTTCCTTGCAGACTTCATCATCCTGGATTATGAAGCAGACAAGGAGGTCCCCATCCTATTAGGCAGACCATTTCTAGCCACAGGTAGGGCCCTGATTGATGTCCAAAAAGGTGAGCTCACCATGAGGGTTCATGATGAGGAGGTTAAGTTTAGTGTTTTTAAAGCCCTAAGGTACCCTTCTGACTCTGAATCTTGTGCAAGCATGGACATAGTAGATTCGCTGATGGAAGAACAGCTTGAGCATGAATTGTTAATAAAGCATGCCAATGATTATGTACAATTAGATGTAACTGACTTAAATATTTCTGAAATAATGGATATACATGTGGATAAACCTCATCATGTTTGTATGACTAGTGATTTGACTGAGAGATCCATGAATCCATTAAAACCATCCATTGAGCATCCACCTATCTTAGAATTAAAACCACTGCCTGAACATCTTAAGTATGCATATCTAGGAAGTGATGATACTCTGCCTGTTATTATTTCGTCCAAATTGAGTGCAAAGCATGAAATTGAGTTGATCTTATTACTTAAGCAACATAAAAAGGCTATTGCATGGACGATTGCTGACATTAGAGGCATTAGCCCTTCTTACTGCATGCATAAGATACTATTGGAAGAAGAACATACACCCCGAGTAGATCACCAACGTAGGCTGAACCCCTCTATGAAAGAGGTAGTTAAGAAAGAGATCATAAAATGGCTAGATGCAGGTGTAATCTTCCCTATAGCTAGTAGTCACTGGGTGAGTCCAATACAATGTGTACCTAAGAAGGGGGGGATGACTGTAGTAGTGAATGAGAGCAATGAACTGATTCCAACTAGAACTATTACAGGATGGAGAGTCTGTATGGACTATAGAAAATTGAATAAGGAAACAAAAAAAGACCACTTCCCTTTACCATTTATTGACCAAATGTTAGATAGGATAGCTGGTAGAGCTTATTACTGCTTCCTAGATGGTTATTCTGGATATAACCAAATCACCATAGACCCTGTGGACCAGGAGAAGACAACCTTCACCTGTCCCTTTGGAACATTTGCTTTTCGCAGAATGCCTTTTGGCTTATGCAATGCACCAGCAACGTTCCAAAGGTGCATGTTGGCAATCTTCTCTGACTTAGATGAATCCATGATAGAAATATTTATGGATGACTTCTCAGTCTTTGGTGATTCATTCACAAACTGTTTAGAGAACTTAGGACAAGTCCTGGCTAGGTGTGAGGAGACCAACCTAGTCCTTAATTGGGAAAAGTGCCACTTCATGGTGGAAGAGGGGATAGTCCTAGGTCATAGAGTGTCTAGAGCAGGAGTAGAGGTCGATAGGGCCAAGATTGAAATAATAGAGAAGTTAGTGGAACCTCAGAATGTGAAAGCCATTAGAAGTTTCTTAGGACACGCAGGTTTCTATAGAAGGTTCATTAAGAACTTTTCCAAGATCTCCAAACCTTTGTGTGAGCTTCTAGAGCTGAATAAGCCATTCATCTTCTCAAAAGAATGTGTACGAGTCTGGAAAACCCTAAAGGAAGCACTAGTCAAAGCACCTATTATAGTACGACCAAATTGGGACCTTCCATTTGAGATGTTATGTGATGCAAGTGACTATGCAGTAGGGGTTATGCTAGGACAAAAGATTGACAAACTAACACACCCTGTATACTATGCTAGTAAGACACTTAATGAGGCACAATGTAATTACACAACCACGGAAAAGGAAATGCTAGCTGTAGTGTTTGCCTGCGAGAAGTTCAGGAATTACATTGTAGGCACTAGGACAATCGTGTACACTGATCATTCTGCACTAAAATACCTTATGAGGAAGGCTGATGCTAAGCCTAGGTTAATTAGATGGGTATTGTTGTTGCAAGAGTTTGATCTAGACATTAGAGATAAGAAAGGATGCGAAAATGTGGTTGCGGATCATCTGTCTAGATTGCAACATAATTGCGATAAAATTGCGGAAACCGCAATTTCTGATGCCTTTATCGATGAGCATGTCTTTGTATTAGCACATCGTGATAACGATGAGGAACCTTGGTTTGCTGATATTGCTAACTTCCTTGCCTCGCAGGTACTACCAACTTTGAAGGGAGGACAAGAAAAGAAGAGGTTCCTACATGAAGCTAGGAAGTTCATATGGGACGATCCTACACTCTACAAGACATGTGCAGATGGTTTGCTGAGGAAGTGTGTGTCAGCTGCTGAGGCGAAGTCTGTGCTACAGCACTGCCATACAGCCCCCTATGGTGGACATTTTGGGGGCCAAAGAACAGCTGCAAAGGTGTTCCAGAGTGGCTACTATTGGCCCACGATCTTCAAAGATGCCCACGAATACGCACACAGCTGTGATGAATGTCAGAGAACAGGTAACCTTAGTCGGAAGGATGAGATGCCTCTCACTTACATCTTAGAGCTGAAGCTCTTTGATGTGTGGGGCATTGACTTCATGGGACCATTTCCCCCATCAGCAGGTAACCTTTACATACTTGTAGCTGTAGACTATGTATCTAAATGGGTAGAAGCCATAGCATGTCCAAACAATGATGCCAAAACAGTCATTAAGTTCCTTAATAGACATATCTTTACTAGGTTTGGGACACCTCGTGCTATAATTAGTGATGAAGGAACACACTTCATTAATAAAGCTATGGAGAAAGTGTTGGCTAAATACAATGTTAGACATAGAGTTGCCACTCCTTATCACCCACATTCGAATGGACAAGCTGAAATATCAAATAGGGAGATTAAAAACATACTCGAAAAAGTGGTCAAACCCAATAGAAAAGATTGGTCGTTTAAACTCGAGGATGCACTTTGGGCATATAGGACTGCATATAAGACACCCCTAGGTATGTCTCCTTATAGACTTGTGTATGGCAAAGCATGTCACTTACCATTCGAGTTGGAAATTAAAGCATTTTGGGCCTTGAAAGAACTAAATTATTGCGTGACCGATGCGGGAACATTGCGGTCTTTGCAATTACATGAGCTTGATGAGCTTAGACATATGTCCTATGAAAATGCTAAAATGTATAAGGAAAAGACTAAGATTTGGCATGACAGTAGACTTAGGATTAAGGACTTTAAGAAAGGCCAACTTGTCTTATTATTTAACTCGAGGTTGAGATTATTTCCAGGCAAACTTAAGTCCAGATGGTCAGGTCCTTTTGTTATAACTAATGTGTTTGTTCATGGTGCAATTGAGATTAGGAACCTACAGCACGGGCAACCGTTCATGGTTAATGGTGCACGATTGAAGCATTATAATGAGGAAGGAGATGTGAAGACTCTCTCGGCCTTCCTCTTGGCTGAAACTTAAAAATAAAACCGAGAGAGGACGAGTGATTACTGTGCTCGTCCATGCGAGGCTATGCCTTAGTTTATTTTTTGTTATTCTTTCGGTTGTTATTTGTATATGTTTATGTGTGATTTTTATAACGAATTTGATGTTAATTTTATTTCTTTTCATAGGAGATCAAAAGAGGGAATCAAGGAGATGAATCAAGGATAAAGAATCGGGGAAAATATCGGGCCGAATCACAGATTAAGTTGAGAGAATATTGGCTTTTAAAACAAGGAAATCTCCAACGACCATATAATTGCGGTAGATTTGCTGAATCCGCAACAGAAATAGCCGTTGGGATTTACATCATTACAAATAGCCGTTGGAATAGCTGTGGCCCGTACGCTTCCCCCATTCGCTGAACTTCAAGAAATATCTCTCCTTCTTCCCCTGCAATTCCTCTTTCCAGATTTCTCCGATTCGACCATGGTGCTTACACGGGCTGAGAGATCTGCCTCCAGGAAGAAGGCCACTGAAGCTGAGACAGCTGCGAGGGAGGCACTCCTTGCCTTGGCAAGTGCCGAAGCCGCGCGAACTGAACGACTTCCCAAGCTCCCTGTCCGCAAGAAGAAGTGGAAGGTGGTGACCGAAATCCCTGTTGGGCCATCTGAACCAGCAGGAACGCCCAAGAAGAGGAAGTGGAAGATGGCTGTCGACGACGCAGCGATCAAGAAGAAGACTCCCACTGTGGAGAGTCAAGAAAGTGGCCGTCCATCCTACGAGACGGCCAGACAAAGCCCTTCTCCATCTCCACCAGCGCGAAGCCCCGAGCCTTCCCCATCTCCACTAAGCTCTGAGCAAACTCCACCCCCGCAGAGCCCTGAGGCATCGCCAGCATCACCAACGCCCGAGCCTGAAAATCCAAGTGAAGATCATCAAGAATCAGTGCCGGGTGAAGAAGCTGAGGTGTTCTCCCCTTTGAGACTTTGGGAGACTGCCTCCAGCAGATCACCACCAGGGCACGACTAAGGAAGAAGGTGCCCAAGGTTGTCAAGGCCAAACGGCCAAAAGCTCTCAAGAAAACCAAGAAACGGAAGGTCAGTGGTGAGCCTTCATTGAAGAGGTTGAGGGTCGAGGCTGTCGAGTTGATAACTCCATTTTGGAGCTATTAAATACGTCCTAATTATAGCTAAAGACCGCTTCCAATTGATTAAATGTATCTCTTTTGTAGGAGAAAAGCGGCAAAGAGCTCGTGCGTCCGTTGGGCGTGTTCGAGAGCTTAAAGCAGAGTTTTAGCGCCCCGGGAATGCATCGGGAAGAGGGGAATTTGTTCCGTGAAGAAACGGGCCAAAACAGCCTTGGAGAGGCGAAGCATCAGCCCCAAACCCGAGAGCCAGCGTCGAGCTATAGCGTCGAGACGCTGGCTCGACGCTGGAAAAACCCGAGAGCAAGCGTCGAGACCCTGCTTGGCGTCGAGACGCTCCGGAGGAGGCGCGCGCAGGAAATTCATCGGGGCAGCGTCGCGACGCTGGCCTTGCGTCGCGACGCCAGCGCGCGCGCGCGCGGATTACTTAGGGCACAGCGTCGAGACGCTGGCCTAGCGTCTCGACGCTACGACGAAGGCAGTAGCTAAAGGACGATTTTTCTGCACATTTTTTATATCTTCTTGAACCTTCATCTTCTTCATCTCTCAACCGATTTGGACGATTTTTGTCTCCTTCTTCTCCGTTTTCTCTCTATATTTCGTGGAGCTCCGCCATTGTTGGCATGTTTGAGAGCTCCACTCTCCATTTGTAATAGGTAGATGAACTCTTCCATGGTCGTTGGTGGAGCGGGATTGACGATCCGCGCCATGAGCGGCTAAGGTAAGGGTGACGGTTTGGGATTTTGTTTAGGGGAATTTTGTTAGACCTTTACGGCTTTGATAATCTGAGTTTAAATTGCATATTGGTTCTGTTTACGTTGCATTTGTTTACCTTGCTTAATCCAACGCGCATGTTAAATTATGTTGATTGACACTCGGATAGTTTCGCATGTTGTGTATGTTAAAGAGTAGCGATGCCGTGCCTCTCACTGCTCGACTAAGTAACACAGGTAAATAGAACTAAATCGAAGTATCGGGTCGGGTAGGATAATTGTTGGTTGCATACGGCGTTTGCGGGCAACCTACTAGCAATTAGAATTCACGCCCGAATGTTCGTCGCGGTTAGCTAGTAACTGTCTAAATTCATCTCAGGACTGATCATCTTAATGTGAGATTAGATAACGTGTAATTAGGACTGTGTGGCCTAATTAAAATCCATGAAGTCGGCTACTTTGGGGCTTCTCTGGTAGTCGTCCGCGTGCTTAGTAAACTGAATTCCATGTTATTAGAATTAAATGATAAGTTGTATTTGTCTAACAATTGACCCCGAGACTCCCCAAACCGTGCACACGTTTTCTACATATTATTTCTTTCTTCCGTTAGCTTTCTTATTGATTTCTTTGCATGATTAAAACCCCCCGTTACCAATTAATCGATCAAATCCCAATTTCACTAGTAAATTCAACTCTCCTATTCCTTGGATCGACCCTGTTACCACTGGCTGCAAAGCCTTGGCAATAGGCATTATAAATTTATTTTGGCAAGCCTCGACAGCTTGAGTTTATAGCGATAGTTCAAAAATATCAGTGCCAAAATTGGCGCCGTTGCCGGGGAGTAGGCAATTAGTTGAATTTATGATTGAAGTTTGAATTTGATTCATTGATGGTTGACTAAATTTTTTTTTTGTTTGTATGTTGTATGTTTAGATTTTTGTTTGTGTATGACCCGTTCCTCTGAGGGTAGTTTGCAGTTTATCCCTGAGATTGACAGAGAGGAGCGGCGGTTACGTAGAGAAGCCCGGGAGGGGCAAGGAACGTTTGAAAGAGAAGAAGGCAATCCTTTCTTATTTGACGAGATGGCGCAAGGTGAAGCGCCACGGACGCTGAAGCAACTGGCAGCGCCAGACCTGAACCTGCAGCCTTTGTGCATTAACTACCCCGTGGTAGCAGGTAACTTCGAGCTGAAATCTGGTTTAATTCACCAGTTACCTTCTTTCCATGGAAAGGCAGGTGAGGACGCGAACAAGCATTTGATGGAATTCCATTGCGTCTGCGCGGGGATGAAGCCCGCAGGGGTCACGGAGGAGCAACTGAATATGAGGGCATTCCCCTTCACGCTCAAGGATAAGGCCAAGGATTGGCTGTACTATTTGCCTTCCGGATCCATCACCACGTGGCAGGATATGAAGCGGGTATTTTTGGAGAAATACTTTCCCGCATCCCTAGCCACCACTCTGCGGAAGAGAATTTATGGGATCACCCAGGATGTAGGTGAGTCCCTACATGAGTATTGGGAACGCTTTGGGCGCCTGTGCGCGAGTTTCCCACACCACCAGATCGCCGATCAGCTGCTCATACAGTATTTTTATGAGGGGATGACGCCCCACGACAGGCAGATGATCGATGCAGCGAGTGGAGGGGCACTGATTGACAAGACCCCAGTTGAGGCCAAGCAGCTCATTGCAAATATGGCTACAAACTTGCAGCAGTTTGGGATCAGGGGGCAAGGACAAGTGCACAGCGTGGCTCAGAGCCATGAGATGTCTGAAATGAGGGCCCAGGTGGCCGAGATAGGTAGTATGTTGAAGAAAATTGTTGGAGGACAAGGCGAAGAGGCGGAGGTCAATGCAATCGGGGGGTATGCTTCCAACCCAAGGAAGTATGATCCATATGCTAACACTTACAACCCCGGTTGGCGTGACCATCCAAATTTCAGCTATGGGAACAGGGAAGGACAAAATCGCTTCCAAGGCCAGTCCCAGGATAGGCCTAACTCTTCCACCCAGGCTCAAGCTTCGAGCTCCTCCAGCTCACTTGAAGAGATGGTCAGGACCATCGTGACTAGCACCAGCCAGTTCCAGAAAGAGGCTCGCGAGGAGCTAAATTCTCATAAGGCAGAGCTGCAGAATTTGAACAAGCAGCTGACACAAATGGCGGTGTCTATCAGTAAGATTGAGAGCAAGAGCTCGGGGAAGCTTCCTTCCCAAACTACAGTAAACTCATGTGAAAACGTGAGTGCCATTCAGCTGCGCAGTGGGAAGTCACTTTCCACCAGAGCTGCGAAGGAAGCCACGGACAGCCTGAACAAGTCCGCCCCGACTGCTCCTGAGACTCAGAATGAGAAAAGAAATGAGAAGGTCAGTGTACCTGTGGATGTTGCCAAAGCACCATTCCCGAGTAGGCTTGCGAAGCCTACTTTGGAATCAGATGACGAGGAGGTCCTGCGAACCTTCCAGAAGGTGATGGTGAATATCCCGCTCCTAGAGGCAGTCAGTCAAGTGCCCAAGTACGCAAAATTTCTAAGGAGCTGGTGCACTACGAAAAGGAAGTCCAGAGGGACTGAGAAAAAGAAAGAGAACGTCTCTGCCATACTCCCAGGTACGTTGCCTGCAAAGTGCAACGATCCAGGTACTTTTACTATCCCATGCACTATAGGTAGTAAAATTGTTCATAACGCCATGTTAGACCTAGGAGCCTCTGTTAATGTTATGTCTTATGCATTATATCGTGAACTGAATTTAAATGAAATGCAT
Source organism: Herpetospermum pedunculosum (assembly GCA_028017165.1). Taxonomy (NCBI): domain Eukaryota; kingdom Viridiplantae; phylum Streptophyta; class Magnoliopsida; order Cucurbitales; family Cucurbitaceae; genus Herpetospermum; species Herpetospermum pedunculosum. The sequence continues at coordinate 37,858,161 of CM051527.1, forward strand.
GAGTGTAATGTTTCTGTTCAGTTGGCTAATGGGTCGAGCATCTGTCCTAGGGGGAAGGTAGAGGATGTTTTGGTTAGAGTTGGGGATATGATGTTTCCCGCCGATTTCCTTGTTTTAGATATGAAAGAAAATTCATTGCATGCTTCGTCCTCTATGCTGTTAGGACGCCCTTTTCTTAAGACTGCTAGGGTCAAAATCGATGTATATAAGGGCGTCGTTTCGTTAGAGTTTGATGATACTTTGCATGAGTTTTCTTTATTTGATGGGAAATCTGATGCGAATGTTTCCGTTGTTTGTGAGCATGATGAGAATGGGAGTCTACCCTCGCGCTTGAGGGATGGTTCCCATGTCTCTGTTAAAATTTCTGATTTGAATTTGATGGATGATACTGCTGGATTTTGCACTAACATGTCTGATATTCACGTGCCCGAGGCACGAAGAGTGCAAAATGTTTTTCAGGTGGATGGCAGAAAAGGTGTGGCCATGGACAAGTATGGATCGTCCCCCGCACCTACAGACTATGGATGAGTCTGTTGAGAGAATACAGTCGAGCAACCGACTTTAAAAATTCTGCGCTTCTCGGAGGCACCCGAGTGTTGAACTGTTTTTATGCTTTAGTTTAGTTTTATTGCTTTTTAGTATTAATTAGCTTGCTGTTTTTTTTTAGGGAATCGGGGAAGAGAAGACAATTTTGGGCTCTGATGCGTTCGTGCGCCGCTTCCTCGCCCTCGCCAGCTTCACCAAGAGTCAGGGAAGTGTATTTCTTCTTCCCTTTTACTTTGATGTATCTGACTGATTGGCATTGAGGACAATGCCAAATTTTGAAGTTGGGGGTGGAGTAGTCCGATGGATGTGCATGTGTAGTTTGTTGAGAAGTGTTATAAAGATATTGAAGTGCTTGGGACTCTGTTTACTGGGACTCTGTTTACTGTTTTCTGACTGTGATAGCCTAGGAAATGCATGTTGGAAATCTGAGCATGTTCATAATCGAGTTTTTGCATGAGTTTTGTGTTTATTAGGTTCATGTCAAAAAATTTTAAATTTTTTTTCTGTTGCTCCCTTGCACTCATCGCGCACTTAGCAACTTCTCCCTAGATTCCGTAAGCTTGGTTTATCGCATGTTTAGCTAATTCTCGTTGTCACCCCGAAAGGCACCCTTAGGTAGCTTGTTGCATGAGAGTTAGTAGCTAATTAATTGAGGAAGCATGTGCTTAGCCTAATGTAAAAAAAAATAGAAAAGCATGTTTTGTAGAAAAGTTCCTCTCGAGGCGCTCCTCCTTCTTATTTGCGCTTAAAATAAGTGAGCGTTAGTCCTTAAAAACGTGAAGTTTCATGCATGAATTTGACGTGTTAGGCAGCTCGAGTAGGAAGGAAAAAGAAATGAAAAGTTGGTTCGAAGAACCCAAAATAAAAAAAAAAAAGAGTACAAAGTACTTTTGAAAAGAAAGAAAAAAGAATGAGAAAATAATTAGGTCTCTTAATTTGTTTCTCTCTCTCGTGTAAGTCAAGTGTAGCTGTTCTTAAACGCTAGAAGTAGGGGGAAAACGGGATGTGCGTTGCATGTTGGTTTTCCGGGTTTGCGTGAGTTTAGGAGTGGTTGTCTAGCACACACACACGTTAGGGGGCAAGAGTTAATTTTTGATATGTCCTAGTTGATGCGTGAACAAATGCTTCCATGATTATGCTCGTGTTTAAATTTCAATATGCATGGAGGCTTGAGTCAGAATATATGTAAATGCGTCCTTAGAGTCAATGTCTTTGTAGTGCTTGCTCGAGGACTAGCAATGTTTAAGTTGGGGGTGTTTGATAACTCCATTTTGGAGCTATTAAATACGTCCTAATTATAGCTAAAGACCGCTTCCAATTGATTAAATGTATCTCTTTTGTAGGAGAAAAGCGGCAAAGAGCTCGTGCGTCCGTTGGGCGTGTTCGAGAGCTTAAAGCAGAGTTTTAGCGCCCCGGGAATGCATCGGGAAGAGGGGAATTTGTTCCGTGAAGAAACGGGCCAAAACAGCCTTGGAGAGGCGAAGCATCAGCCCCAAACCCGAGAGCCAGCGTCGAGCTATAGCGTCGAGACGCTGGCTCGACGCTGGAAAAACCCGAGAGCAAGCGTCGAGTGATAGCGTCGAGACGCTAGCTCGACGCTGCCCTGGCGTCGAGACGCTCCGGAGGAGGCGCGCGCAGGAAATTCATCGGGGCAGCGTCGCGACGCTGGCCTTGCGTCGCGACGCCAGCGCGCGGATTACTTAGGGCACAGCGTCGAGACGCTGGCCTAGCGTCTCGACGCTACGACGAAGGCAGTAGCTAAAGGACGATTTTTCTGCACATTTTTTATATCTTCTTGAACCTTCATCTTCTTCATCTCTCAACCGATTTGGACGATTTTTGTCTCCTTCTTCTCCGTTTTCTCTCTATATTTCGTGGAGCTCCGCCATTGTTGGCATGTTTGAGAGCTCCACTCTCCATTTGTAATAGGTAGATGAACTCTTCCATGGTCGTTGGTGGAGCGGGATTGACGATCCGCGCCATGAGCGGCTAAGGTAAGGGTGACGGTTTGGGATTTTGTTTAGGGGAATTTTGTTAGACCTTTACGGCTTTGATAATCTGAGTTTAAATTGCATATTGGTTCTGTTTACGTTGCATTTGTTTACCTTGCTTAATCCAACGCGCATGTTAAATTATGTTGATTGACACTCGGATAGTTTCGCATGTTGTGTATGTTAAAGAGTAGCGATGCCGTGCCTCTCACTGCTCGACTAAGTAACACAGGTAAATAGAACTAAATCGAAGTATCGGGTCGGGTAGGATAATTGTTGGTTGCATACGGCGTTTGCGGGCAACCTACTAGCAATTAGAATTCACGCCCGAATGTTCGTCGCGGTTAGCTAGTAACTGTCTAAATTCATCTCAGGACTGATCATCTTAATGTGAGATTAGATAACGTGTAATTAGGACTGTGTGGCCTAATTAAAATCCATGAAGTCGGCTACTTTGGGGCTTCTCTGGTAGTCGTCCGCGTGCTTAGTAAACTGAATTCCATGTTATTAGAATTAAATGATAAGTTGTATTTGTCTAACAATTGACCCCGAGACTCCCCAAACCGTGCACACGTTTTCTACATATTATTTCTTTCTTCCGTTAGCTTTCTTATTGATTTCTTTGCATGATTAAAACCCCCCGTTACCAATTAATCGATCAAATCCCAATTTCACTAGTAAATTCAACTCTCCTATTCCTTGGATCGACCCTGTTACCACTGGCTGCAAAGCCTTGGCAATAGGCATTATAAATTTATTTTGGCAAGCCTCGACAGCTTGAGTTTATAGCGATAGTTCAAAAATATCGTTGCCACGAGTCAACGAGGGCAAAAGATAAGGGGAAAGCCAAGCTGTACCCCGAAGATGAACCTCAAACTGTGAGGTATGTGTCCTCTGATGCAGAGTCGAGGGGTACTGAGTTGAGGAAGAGGGACCTGCTCCATGAGAAGGGGTTCCTTGACGCGTTGGCAGACCTGCCGCAATTCTTGCGCGCAGGGATCACCAATCACGGCTGGGAAGAGCTGTGCAGACCGCTCATCCCCGCCTACTCAAGCATGGTGTGCGATTTCTATGCCAACCTGATGCACCCTGAGGATGGCCTGTCCGTGGTAAGAGGAATTGAGGTGGACTTCTCAGCCAAGGCGATCAATGAAGCCTATGGCCTCAAAGGGCAGAAGCACACTGATTATGCAAGTATCATTGATGCGCCAACTGAGGCTGTCCTGGAGGAAGCATTGCGGATCATCGGCCAACCTGAGGCGGCGTGGACGATTTCGCGCAATGGAAAGCACACTCTGATGAGTGCGACCCTTACGGCGAAGGCAGCTGTATGGTTTTCCTTCGTGCGCAGACGGCTGTCCCCAGTGACCCACGAGACCACCATCAACCAAGGAAGATCGCTGCTGGTATATGCGATCATGAGTGGCCTGACGATCAATGTTGGCGAGGTCATTGCAGCTTCAATCGCAGACTGTGCCAAAAAAGGTAAGGGTCCACTTTTCTTCCCCAACACAATCACTAAGCTGTGCTTACGTGCAGGTGTACCTATCGAGAGGATGGAGAGGCAGCTGGCCTACACGGGGCATCTGGAGCTGCCTACAGGCCTAAGGATGAGACGAAAGGGGAACATGGAGTTTGAGTTAGACGGCCTGGCTGCTGCTCAATCCCTCTCCATGGCCTGCCTGATGGACCTGCAAAAGAAGATGGCGCAATGGGCTGAGTATGCTCAAGCGAGGGATAAGGATGTTGCTGACCAGTTGGGCTGCATCTTTCCAGAGTTCCCCACTGATTTGCTGACGCCATGGGCACCTCCACGAGCACGGAGGGATGATGATGAGGACGTCTGAGTGCTAGTCTGAAGAGCACTCAAGGGAGTATTTCTGTTCCCTACAAAAAAAAAAAAACTCTGCTTTTCGTTAAACTGTGTGAATGCTGCTATTTTGGAATCAATATTTGATCTGTCTTTAGTCTTTATTTGTGTTGTTTAGAATTGTTTAGTATAGTCTGATGGTATCTGAATAGGTAGAATGTTTTAGTTTCCTTTTTGTATAGCTGAGATGACTGGAAAGAGCATGCATAGGGGCCTTGATCACTGATATATCTACCCTGTTTATTCATTGCGAAATCCTTGCGATTTCCGCAATTTTTGTTAGTAACTGCATGTTTTTGACTGCCTGATTAGCTAGGATGGTTCTGTTTTAATTTTGTTCTTTTGCTGCTGTCTTGACTACCTTATATAGCCTATCTATAAGCATGCTGGATGAGTGTCTTAAGGCACCTTTGATAGTTTAAATCAGTCTCTTAAACTGCTCAGCATGCGTAGCTTTAAGTCCTTCGCTTCCTGTTTTTACAAATTTCTGCTGCTGAGTTATTTGCTTTGAGAATGTTCTGTCTATCCCTAGGACTTTTAGATTCTCTTTGTTTTTCCCTAGACTAGATGCTTCTAGGACAAGTTTGGGGGTGTGCCACCTCAGACACTCATTGGGGACAATGAGTAGTTTAAGTTTGGGGGAGGCCACCCTAGGCCTAGGAACATTCCTCTCTCCCTTTAAGCATAAGCATTCTTCTTCTCCTTTTTACAAAAAATGATGAACTGAAAAAGAAAAATGAAAAATAGAATAAAGAGGGGTGTCTCTCTTAAAGTTGCTGAGTAATCAGTGCCAAGTGTGTAACCCACAAGTGGCATTGCATCAAAAGGCAACCAAAGGAGAGGCTCCACCAAAGTAAGAAAGAAAAAAGAAAGAAATAGGGAAGAAGAATGTATACCTAGGAGTTGCAACTTTGTGGCTTGGGTGTCCTGAATAAAAAGAACTCTGATCCTCAATTAGCTAAGCACAAAGTTGTAGCTTGTAGGGTTCTTTAGGGAGATGAATGTATGTCCAATGTAGTGATGCCAGGGTTTAGGTTGTTCTCTAAATGTACTACTGTCACTGGTTTATACTAAGACTGACATGACTCTAAGGAATCCTAGGTGGCTCAAAAGTAAAAGATTAGAAGCATGTACTGAGTCTGGGGTAAAGCTAGGTAGAATTTGAAACCTTAGGGATAGTTGCACGATATGACAGGAGCAAGTAGATCAGTCGTAGGGAGTTAATGAAACAGTAGGAGCATCAGGCGTGCGAAGTCAGAAGAAGCAAAGTAAGAGGGTAGTTGTAAACTTAGAAGTGTGTCACAGGACAGCATTGCCATAGATAGGAACTTAGGGGAGTCAGCAAGTGGTTAGAGAGGTTAAAACAGCAGCCTAAGTAAGTCCTTAGATTGCTCGAGGACGAGCAAAACCTTAAGTTTGGGGGTGTGTTACGTCTCCAAAAGTGACTATTTTAGGACTTATTTGTGTTAGGAAGTTGTGCATTTGTAAGTATTTTTGATAGGATTTAGCTTGAACCTATGCTTATATATGGGAATTAGAAGAATGAAGCTAAATTAGGACTTGTATGCAAAAGGAAAGAAAAGGAATGAAAAACGAAGTTAGAAGAATGAAAACTGTGCATTGCGGAGGCATTGCGGAAACATTGCTAAAACCGCAATGTTTTAAGTGAAATCCGTAAGTTGGCTAACATTTTTCTGTTTTGATCCGATATTTCAGGGATCCATTCTTTCTCCTCCAGCCACGTAGAAGTACAACGTTGAGAATGGATGGTTCTCCTTGGCCCAATCGCACCTGCAGAATACTATAAAAGGAGGTCAAAGTGGAAGGTTGAAACACATCCGAAAAGCGTAGACTTCTCTTCTCAGCGCAGTCTTTCCCATTCTTTCTCTTCTTCGTCTGTTGGTTTGAAAGGTTCAGCTGTTGGAGTCGACAATCTGATAGGAAGGAGAGAAGATTCATCTTCTCTTCTGATTGGATTCATCCAAGCAAGGCTTGCCTTTCTCTCCCTTCAGCCGAGGCATCTGCGACGAGGCGATCAAGCACGACTTACTGCTTTCTGTTTTAGTTTTCTACTTTCAGTACTACTTGCTGTTGTTCCTCTGCCATTAGCTACTCTAATTCATTTCGTTGCTTTCTTTCTTTACTTTAGTAACTCTAAGTCTTCATTTGTTTCGTTCCATCGATTGATTAATCAACGCACAATTCATCATTTCGCAATCTCTTTAATTTCTCTGTTACTGTCTTTAGCTGCTGTTTTGTCTTTAATAATCGCCTAAGCATGTCTTCTTCATCTACTCTTTCTATTCTATCTGCATCCATGAGTAACTAAGTCACATAAGGGCATGCTAATGACAAATCTGTAGGAAGAAACACGTGAATCAAGCATGTAGGATAGCTTTCGAATGCATTGAATGTATGTAAGCTTCATCCCACGGGCAATTTCGATTGGCCATCCATTTTGTCCAAAGAACTCCTAACCTCTGGAAGGAGTAAGAGTTCAGAGTCATACACTCATGCTAGCCTCTCAAGGTAGCCAGAAAACGACCTAGGAATAGGCGTTTTCCTAGTACAAATCAGAACTTTCTGTTTTAACAAGATGCTTAAGACCTTACTTGGACATGAGTAAACTAAAGAATCTAATGCATGAAATCGGAAGATACATGAGAATGAGTTAGTTTGATGCATGGTAAGTTGATCTACTGCTTGAGAATCGTGTGAAAAAGCCAATAGAGGAGTCGTTAGTAGCCCTTGTTTCCACATTTTACACACTTTCGCTGTTAAGAACATTGCGGTATAATTGATGTTCCCGCAATTCTCTTGGTTAAAAATTGTGCTTTAGCCATTTTCCTCTTCGTTTATTAATCTCTTCTCTTTACATTTCAGTTTATCATTGACTTACACTTGTTTATGTTGCTATCATTTACATATTCCTTAGTAATTAGGCAATTTAAAACCAAATCTACCCCATCAAATCCACCCATTCTTGCTTAACAATACACTTCGCGAGTAACTAAGAATAAATCTCTAAGGGAAAACGAATGAAAAAATACTTACTACTTGCTACAAGATCATGTATGCTTGCATGTTCTGAGTGCTCTCTTTTTGCATATTCCTTTTAAACATTGAGCACGCAACAGTATGTTATAAGTGTTATAATGTATAGGATGCATGTTTAATTCATGAATATTAATATAAGAGTTATATTAACTCATGAATTAGTTGTTGTTTACTTAATAAAATAATTGATATAAGTGTTATATTAATTATGAAATTAAACATCCAACTTTAGAAGATGCATATTGTATGTTATAAGTGTTGTAATGTATAGGATGCATGCTTAATTCAGAGAATCAATATAAGTGTTATATTGATTATGAATTAAGAGTTGTATGTTTAAGAGCATAATCGATATAAGTGTTATATTGATTATGAAGTTAAATATTCAACTTGTCATGCCTTAGCGTTGCATGTTTGAGAACCATGTAGATGGTTGTTGTAGAAAGTCTTGTTTTTGCAAGCGTTGTAAAAAATGGCTTAGACTTTTAAAATCTATGACAAAGATTAAAGCTTGTCCATTTAGGGTTAAATTATTCGATCTCTTTCATTAGATGAATAGGTCGATATTTTGTAAATGCTAAGGTTATGAGAAACTCACTCGGTGACATCTTGTTCTAAGGTTGGACGTATTTAAGCTGACGGTATACGGAACACCTCCTACCTGGGGACGATCCGGTACTTGAGTAAAGTTAACCGACTTTATGAGCATGCGTGAGAGGTGCGAGGTTAATAAAAGTGTTTATAACCTAGACATCTCAGGTAAAATGTTTGCCTAAACCTAAGGTTTTATTTACTTAGCCAGATAAAACCTGAGTATTTGCCCTAAACGCCGTCTTACGATGCTTTGTAGAATTGTTGAGAAGCAATATATGATATATCCCTCTCCTGCTACACACTCCCTAAAGATCACAACGTGAGAATTTTGAAGGGCCTCGTGATGTCAATAGGGCATCCCCCTTCGGATGGTGTTTGCAACTTTCAATAGCAAGGTGAATGAAGTAAGTATCTATAGTAAGTGGGAGAAGGAAGTACGCACGTACTTCCTGCGGTCTCCTCCATTGGATTGAACCGTGAGATTCCCATGTTCCGCCTGTTGATTGTGAATAAATAATTCTGCTTTTGTCTGCTCAGGTGTCGCTAGAATTCCGCGTGGGTCGCAGCGTGTAGCGAGGAGTGTCCAATGATCATGAGGGGTTGTGCTGTCGCATCGCAGTAGCAAAGCTAGCATGTTTAAAAGCCTTCGCGGGCGCAACGCTTCAGCAAATGTTGTACCTGATCCTACAGATTTGTCAGCTCTTGTCCCCTGCCATATAGACTGTTAAGCTTTTCCATTTGCAGCCCTCCAATGAAGAGGCTGGAGGCATTTTAGGGTAAAATTCATGGTGAAACCCTGGGCTATAACTAGAAAAGGGAGGAAAGAGAAAATGCAGCAGAGAAGAAGGAGTGGAGGAATAGGAAATTCTAGGAGTAAGCGTTTTTCTACCTCGGTTTTTGGAGAATTTTGAACAAGAAGAAGAATCTTCCATTGAAGAGTTTCCCAAGAGTGTTGCAGTTGCAAGAAGCTCCTGGAGATGGACTCAAGGAAGAGCTGGATAGCTCATTCAGTTTGAAAAGCTCCACGAATTCCTCTCTTCTTAGATAGATGTTTTTAGCATTTTTATCTTTTGAACTTTGTTGATATCTCGATATGTTTGTGAAGTTAGTTGCTGTTATTTTGAAGTATTCTTGTTGTATGGATAACTAAACCCATAAAGGGTTGGCTAGGATGAGCTCATAGTGAATAGATTTGAAATTTGGTTCTGATTAGCATGAAATGCCTAGAGTATGCTTGTTTTAATATTAAGAATGCACTTTTGATTGGCCATCCATTGTGTGTTATTGATTGCGGAACCTCCGAGAGGAGTAGGGAGTCTGAGTAGCATATTCTTGTTAGCCTTTTATGGTATTCAGGGAGGAGGCTAAGCTTAGTCACTCCCCTAGCACGTTAGATGTCATGATTTTATGAATAAGATAATTGTTTCGTTTGGATATGAATGAACTTGCATCTTAATTCTTAAGATCGAGAGATATTCTGTGTGTTTGACAGAACGGGGTATATGCATGCTTAATCTATTGCTAAGATTACCAATCTATGAGCTATTGTGTAAATCCTAGCCTGCTCTGCTTAGTTCTGATTTTTAGTTTGTTGTTTGTGTCGCGATTTAATTGCAGCCTCTGCAGTAGAAGTATTGCTTGTTTTTTATACTCAGTTGTTTAATGTTCATTTCAGTCTTGCATGTCTCCTAGTTAGTTATGTTACTATTCCTTTGCGTTATATTTACAATTTCTTAGCACTACACAACCCAACAATTTTTCACTGGTTACTAATTTAAGTTAACCATTCAAGCCCGATTACATGCATCAAGTCTCTGTGGGAAACAATATAAATCTTACTTATCACTTGCTGCAGACCGTGTATACTTGCATGATCTAAGTGCTTTTTACACTTAATTTACACAGACACTGAGGACGCAACAAGTTTTCGGCGCCATTGCTGGGGACTTGTTTGTTTGTAAAACGGTTTTTTTTAACTTAACATTTGAGCTAAAACGATTGAAGTTTAACTAATTGTTTGTTTCTTGCAGGTGTTCTGAAGCTGGTTTATGAGTGAGTTCCCTAGCTACGAATTCGAACTTGATCCAGAATCGGAAAGGAGATTAAGAGAGCAAAGGGGAAGTTGTAGTTGACATGGAAAATCAAGTGAGAAATCCACCCTCTTTAGCATCTAGGAACAAGCCAAATTTAAACCCACCTGTTATCATCCAGCCATTAGTTGAGCTGAATAGGCCAGCAATCATTAGGAACCCAATCAAAATTGCTAATGACAAAGATAGTGCCATCTTGAGTTATTTAGTTCTCATGCTAGAGGAGTTAAATCCTAGTATAATTAGGCCTGAGATCACTGCTCAATCCTTTGAGTTGAAGCTAGTGATGTTTCAGATGTTGTCCACTTTGGGACAATTCTATTGGATAGAAAATGAGGATCCGCACAATCATCTGCGTAACTTCCTAGGTGTTAGCGATGTTGGGTTTTATGTCCTACAACTCGTGGTTTGTAAACTGTTATGTTTGTAAATAATCTATTTAGAATAAAGAGTTATTAGTTTTATTCAGTAAAAGTGTTTACTGGATTAAAGTGAAACGTGTTTACGTTAACCTATACCAATGACCAATACCCTTGGCTGAATATCAGTACTTGAACCTCATGCATGACATGATTGTAGATCAGGCTCAAGCAGTCAGTCAAAACGGTCTATAGTATACGGATAAGGCTGGGTACCTTATCCTGGTAACACTATAGGATGCAGCTCACTTTGTATTGTACAAAACGATGTGATCTGAATCGTTTCACATGGAGATGTGCGAGTGAGGGCGTCCTGTGCAAAGAGTTTGCATAAGACCGAACCGCGAAATATGTCGCTCCCTCTTTATAACACCGTTTACTGATGAGACCGACATTTTCATTTGATGGCCTAGGTAACTCAATCTAAATCCTAAGCTTACAATGAACTCCTGTTCATTAGACAGTATCCTTAGACTTGTATGGGTGAGAGTAGCTCAATACTGTCGACTCAATAAGCCAACCATCTTGGGGATAAAGTAGAATAGGTAGTTATGGACATAGTACAGTAAGATTGGAGTTCACTCCCAACCCGCTCTTTAGGGTTAATAGATAGCTTGTTCCCTTAATAGATGACTTCGGGGCTTGAACAATGAGCGCTCACACTCTCATGAGAAGAGAAGGTTAACTGATCTGTTGGTTGGACCACTGATCTATTGTTCATTAGAGGTGTCAATGGTACTTAACGAACAAGACGTAATGTAGGGGTTAAACGGTTTAAATGACCCAGCTGTGATTACGAACAACTTATGAAAGGTCTACTTGCCAGTGACGGTTATATAAAAGGACATAATATATCTACAGTGAGGAGAGTGCAACCCGCGGACTTTAGTGGAGTCTCCGGGGGTTTGACGAATGTTGATTAGTTCGGTTAAAAGAGTTTTGACCGGATAATCTCGTATCGTTGGAGCTCATGATGTGTAGGTCCTTTAGGATCTCCTGGCTAACTTGGATAACGTCGTGCAACAGTATAAGAGAAAAGGAAAAAGAAAAAGAATTTCAATTGTTCAAATTCGGTTTATGGAAGGATGATGGACATATTTAAATATGATTTAAATATGGGAATGACCTAAAACATGAATAGGATTCATTTGTAAAAAAGTCGGTTTTTCGAAAATCGGGTTTAGTCATATTATTTAATTAATATTTGATATTGAATTGAATAATAATTATTAATTAAAAAGTTTAATTAATAATTATATATATATTTTATTTATTAAAAATTTTAATAAATAAAATTTTTATTATTATTTTTAATAATAATAATAATTAAATATATATATATATATATATATATATATATATTCAGTTGGCCATTTTCAAGGAGGCGAAGGGGGGTATACGATTGTAGTGAGTTTTTTTTTAAAAAAACTCAATTTTGAGTTTTCTTAAGTCTGTTTGGAAGTTCTTCAACCCCTTTCATCCCTTTTGTTTTTATGTTCTTCTTCTTCCTTTCTTTTCTCTTGTAGCGGAGTCCCACAACTTCGTTGCTCAGCGCCGAGGATAGCGGGACTACCTGGGGTGGTCCTCGGGGCGTTCGTGAGAAGAGGCCAGAAGAGTTCGTGACGAAGAACGAGCGGCAGAACTTGAAGAAATCGGAACTACAAGGGTATGTAATTCTAATTTCTTTCTATACTTGTTTCCATACTCTCTGCGTGATAAAGCAAAAACATGGCTCAATTCATTGCCATCAGGATCAATAGCCAACTGGACAGACCTGGCCGAGAAATTTCTAGTCAAATACTTCCCACCTGATAGGAATTCAAACTTCAGAGACGACATTATCAAGTTCAAACAATCTGAAAATGAGTCAGCATGAAGCATGGACTCGTTATAAGGACTTGTTGTCTAAATGCCCACATCACGGTATTCCGTGATGCATCCAAATAGAGGTCTTCTTTAAAGGTTGCAATCCTAGCACTAGGCAAGTACTTAATTCTTCGGCTGGAGGGTCAATGCTTTTCAAAAGTTACAATGAGGCTTATGAAATATTGGAGTAGATCTTTGCTTCGAACTGTAGGTGGTCTGATGATCCTGTTGAGGCAACTAGAAGAAAAGGGGCGTATGAGGTTTATGCGTTGAACGTAATGAGTAATCAAATTATGGGCTTAACAAACATGATGAAGCAACTAGCACAGACAAATCTGCAAAATAATGTCAATGCTAATTCTTCTGCGTCAACAATTCCGGCTGTAGCAAACCAGATAGACGCATTGGTATGTGGCTTGTGTGGGGAAGGGCATGTTTACGATTATTGTCCTGCTAACCCTGCATCTGCTTGCTACATAGGAAATCAGACTCAACCAAGAAACAACTCATACTCCAATACTTAAAATCCGGTGTGGAGGAACCATCCCAATTTTTCATGGAACGGTCAAGGGAATGTGTTACGTCTCCAAAAGTGACCTTTTTAGGACTTATTTATCTTAGAAAGAGACGCACTCTTAGGTGTTTTTGAGAGGATTTAGCTTAAACCTATGCTTATATATGAGAATTAGAAGAAGGTAGCTAAATTAGGACTTGTGTGCAAAAGGAAAGAAAAGGAATGAAAACCGAAGGAAAAGAGTGAAAAATATGCATTGCGGCAGCATTGCGGAAACATTGCTAAAACAGCAATGTTTTAAGTGAAATCCGTAAGTTGGCTGATCCTTTTCTGTTATTTTCCGTTATTTAAGGGATTCGGTCTTTCTCCTCCATCCATTTTGAAGTACGACGTTGAGGATTGATGGTTCTCCTTGGCCCAAACGCACCTGCAGATTACTATAAAAGGGGGTCAAAGTAGAGGGTTTGATCATCATCCGAAAGCGTAGAAGTCTTCTCGCAGCTCCATCTTTTCTCTTGTTTTCCTTTGCCGTCTGTTGGTTTGCGAGGTTTAGCTGTTGGAGTCAACAATCTGATAGGAAGGAGAGAAGATTCATCTTCTCTCCCGATTGGATTCATCCAAGCAAGGCTGATCTTTCTCATCCTTCAGCCGAGGCGGTTGCGACGAGGCGTTCAGGCTTAATTACCTGCTTTCTGTCTTTTATTTATAATTTCCAGCTCTGTTTAGTTGTTGTTTCTTTTCTAGTGACTAGTTCATTTCATTTCGTGGCTTTCTGTCTTTATGTTATTTACTTTAAGCTTCCCTTTGTTCATTCAAACAATCAAGTAATCAAAGCTCAATTCTTCACTTCACAGTTTCTTCTCTTTGCTGCTACTGTTTTTCCTTACTGTTTGTCTTTCCTTCTAAGCATGTCTACTTCTTCTCTTACTTCTGTCCTGTCTATATCCATGAGTAGCTAAGTCACATAGGGGCATGCTAATGACAATACTATAGGCTAAAAAACGTGAACCAAGCATGTAGGATAGCTCTCGAAGCATTGATTGTATGTAAGCTTCATCCCACGGGAAATTTCGATTGGCCATCCATTTTGTCCAAAGAACTCCTAACCTCTGGAAGGAGTAAGAGTTTAGAGTCATACACTCATGCTAGCCTTTCAAGGTAGCCAGAAAACGACCTAGGAATAGGCGTTTTCCTAGTACAAACCATAACTTTCTACTTTAACAAGATGCTTAAGACCTTACTTGAACATGAGTAAACTAAAGAATCTAATGCATGAAATCGGAAGATACATGAGATTGAGTGAGTTTGATGCATAGAGAGTTGATCCAATGCTTGAGAATCGTGAGAAAATGCCTATAGAGGAGTCGTTAGTAGCCCTTGTTTCTCCATTTCACACACTTTCGCTGTTAGTAACATTGCGGTAGAATTGCTGTTTCCGCAATTCTGCTAAGTTTAAATTCTGTTTAGCTAATTTCCTCTTCGTTTATTAATCTTTTCTCTTTTCATTTAAGTTTATCTTTGACTTGCACTTGTTTATGTTGCTACCCTTTACATATTCCTTAGAAATTAGACAATTTAAAACCAATTCCACCTCCTCAAATCCACCCATTCTTTCTTAACAAAACACTTCGCGAGTAGCTCATAATAAATCTCTGTGGGAAAACGAATGAAAAAATACTTACTACTTGCTATAAGATCATGTATGCTTGCATGTTCTGAGTGCTCTCTCTCTCTTATTGCTTATTTATTTTAACACATTGAGCACGCAACAAGTTTTTGGCGCCGCTGCCGGGGATTTATTTTAGTAAAAACGAAGTTTGTTAAGTTTGAAACTTCAAGTTTATTGTCTATTGTAACTGATCTATTTTCATTTCTTTTGCAGGTACCATTGGGGTAGTTTATGAATGAGCCTTCAAGTAGTGATCTAGAGTTCAACCCCGAGCCTGAGAGATTATTTAAGGCTAGAAATAGAGCCAAGAAACGTCTCTTTAAACAACCCCCTTTACCTCAAATAATTGCTGAAACCGCAGAGTCTCCGCAATCCTCTAAAGAAGAAATGGATAGATTAGTTCCCAATCCGGTGCCTGTCACTCGCAATCCCATCGAAATAGCGAATGATAAGGATAGCGCCATACTCTCATACCTAGTACCTATGCCTGGGGAGCTGAACCCCAGCATAATCCGCCCTGAACTCACTACCAACTCATTCGAGTTAAAGCCAGTGATGTTCCAAATGTTGTCCAGTGTGGGACAATTCTTTGGAGTGGAAAATGAGGATCCCCACAACCATCTTAGAAACTTCCTAGGAGTCAGTGATACATTCATCATTCCTGGAGTTTCCCAAGAAGCCTTGAGGCTCTACCTCTTCCCTTACTCTTTGAGGGACAAGGCAAAGACGTGGTTAAACTCATTACCCTCTGGATCAGTCCTCAATTGGACAGACTTGGCAGAGAAATTCCTAGTCAAATACTTCCCACCTGATAGGAATTCTACATTTCGTGATGATATAATAAAGTTCAAACAAGCTGAGAATGAGTCTCTTCACGAAGCTTGGACAAGGTTCAAAGACCTTCTTCTTAAATGTCCACACCATGGCATCCCATGGTGTATCCAAATAGAGGTCTTCTTCAAAGGATGCAACCCCAGCACCAGACAAGTTCTAAATTCATCTGCTGGAGGTTCCATGTTGTCCAAGAGTTATAACGAAGCCTATGAGATCTTGGAGAAGATCTCAGCATCTCACTGTAGGTGGTTAGATGATCCAGCTGAGCCAACTAGAGCTCAAGACAAGGACGCACTCAATGCCATGAGTAGCCAAATAAGCGCCCTGACCAACCTAGTCAAGCAAATGGCTCAAGCCAATCTCCAAACAAGTGTCAACACCGCCACAGCCATGTCAATGGGCACCCAACCAAGTCAAGGTGAGACACTTATCTGTGGATTCTGTGGGGAAGGGCACCTGTATGAATACTGCCCTGGGAATCCAGCCTCAGTCTGCTATGTTGGAAGCCAGCAGCAGCCTAGGAACAACCCCTATTCCAATACTTACAACCCTGGTTGGAGAAACCACCCAAACCATTCATGGGGTGGCCAACAGAATGCTAACCAAGCTCCTAACCAACCAAGGCCGAGTGGAACACCTGGTTTCACTCCCCAACATAACCAATCCATGTACCAAAAACCATACAACCAACCTGTAGGGTCTTCTGTAGAAAATCTACTCAAAGAATACATAGCCAAGAATGATGCCACTCTACAGAGTCAGCAAGCTACTCTTAGGAGCCTAGAGAACCAAATAGGGCAACTAGCCAATGAACTCAAAAGTAGGCCCCAAGGTAGACTACCTGCTGACACTGAAGTGCCAAGGAGAGATGGTAAAGAGCAAGTTCAAGCAATTGAACTCAGGAGTGGGAGACCATTGGTGAGCAACACCAAAGAAACACCAAAGAGAGTAGAGAACAATGAGTCTAGTGCTCCACTGGAGTCTCTGCCAAACCAAGGTCAACCATCACCAAGCACATCAGGACCAAGGCTGGAGCCAATCATAGAAGAGATAGAAGAAATTCCAAGGCCTCCACCTATCCTGAGGCGACCTGAAGTGCCTGCATATGTGCCACCACCTCCATTTCCTCGAAGGCTAAAGAAAAAACAAGAACAGGAAGTGCACTTTAACAAATTTTTAGAAATTCTTAAACAAGTGCATGTTAATATTTCTTTTGTAGAAGTTTTACAGTCTATGCCTTCTTATGTAAAGTTTTTGAAGGATATTATTACTAACAAGAGAATAATTGGTGAGTTTGAAACAGTCAATCTCACTGAGGAGTGCAGTGCCATACTCCAAAACAAGGTACCAAAGAAGGAGAAGGATCCTGGTTCCTTCACCTTACCAGTAGAGCTAGGAGGCAAGCACGTGGGCAGAACTCTTTGTGACCTGGGAGCCAGCATAAACCTCATGCCCCTATCACTATTCCGCCAGCTAGGAATAGGAGAAGCACGTCCAACCACTGTCACTTTACAACTAGCAGACAAATCCATAGCCTACCCTGAGGGTAAGATTGAGGATATTCTTGTAAAGGTTGACAAGTTTATTTTCCTTGCAGATTTCATTATCCTGGATTATGAAGCAGACAAGGAGGTCCCCATCCTATTAGGCAGACCATTTCTAGCCACAGGTAGGGCCCTGATAGATGTCCAAAAAGGTGAGCTCACGATGAGGGTTCATGATGAAGAGGTGAAATTTAGTGTATATAAAGCCTTAAGGTACCCCTCTGACTCTGAATCTTGTGCTAGCATGGACATTGTAGATTCATTAATGGAAGAACAGCTGGAGCATGTAATATTAACTAAGCATGCTAATGAATATGTACAATTAGATTTAACTGACTTAAATGTTTCTGAGATAATGGATATACCTGTAGATAAAACACAACATGTATGTATAAATAAAGACCTGACTAACAGATCCATGAATCCTTTAAAACCATCCATTGAGCATCCACCTGTCTTAGAATTGAAACCTCTACCCACTCACCTCAAATATGCATATCTAGGAAGTAATGATACTTTGCCTGTGATTATTTCTTCTAAATTAAGTGAAAAGCATGAGGTTGAACTGATTTTGTTACTTAAGCAACATAGGAAGGCTATTGCATGGACTATTGCTGATATTAGAGGCATTAGCTCTTCTTATTACATGCATAAGATTATACTAGAGGAAGAACATACACCCCGTGTAGATCACCAACGTAGGCTGAATCCCTCTATGAAAGAGGTAGTTAAAAAGGAAATAATAAAATGGTTAGATGCTGGTGTGATCTTCCCTATAGATAGTAGTCAGTGGGTGAGCCCTATACTATGTGTACCTAAGAAGGGGGGGATGACTGTGGTAGTCAATGAGAACAATGAACTGATTCCAACTAGGACTATCACAGGATGAAGAGTTTGCATGGATTATAGGAAACTCAATAAGGAAACCAAAAAAGACCACTTCACTCTACCATTCATTGACCAAATGTTAGACAGGATAGCTGGTAGAGCCTACTACTGCTTCTTAGACGGTTATTCAGGATATAACCAGATCACTATAGACCCTAAGGACCAAGAGAAGACAACCTTCACTTGCCCCTTTGGAACTTTTGCCTTTCGCAGAATGCCTTTTGGCTTATGCAATGCACCGGCAACATTCCAAAGGTGCATGTTGGCAATCTTCTCTGATTTGGATGAGTCCATGATAGAGATATTCATGGATGATTTCTCAGTCTTTGGGGATTCATTTACAAACTGTCTAGAAAACTTAGGACAAGTCCTGGCTAGGTGTGAGGAGACCAACCTAGTCCTAAATTGGGAGAAGTGCCATTTCATGGTGGATGAAGGGATTGTCTTAGGTCATAGAGTGTTGTTACGTCTCCAAAAGTGACCTTTTTAGGACTTATTTATCTTAGAAAGATGTACACTCTTAGGTGTTTTTGATAGGATTTAGCTTAAACCTATGTTTATATATGAGATTTAGAAGAAGGTAGCTAAATTAGGACTTGTGTGTAAGAGGAAAGAAAAGGAATGAAAACCGAAGGAAAAGAGTGAAAAATGCGCATTGCGATAGCATTGCGGAAACATTGCTAAAACAGCAATGTTTCAAGTGAAAACCGTAAGTTGACTGATCTGTTTCTGTTAATTTCCGTTATTTCAAGGATTCGTTCTTTCTCCTCCATCCATTTTGAAGTACGACGTTGAGGATGGATGGTTCTCCTTGGCCCAAACGCACCTGCAGATTACTATAAAAGGGGGTCAAAGTAGAGGGTTCGATCATCATCCGAAAGCGTAGAAGTCTTCTCGCAGCTCCATCTTTTCTCCTGTTTTTCTTTGCCGTCTGTTGGTTTGCGAAGTTTAGCTGTTTGGAGTCGACAATCTGATAGGAAGGAGAGAAGATTCATCTTCTCTCCCGATTGGATTCATCCAAGCAAAGCTGATCTTTCTCATCCTTCAGCCGAGGCGGTTGCGACGAGGCGTTCGAGCTCATTTTACTGCTTTCTGCTTTTCATTTCTAATTTCCAGCGTTGTTTAGTTGTTGTTTCTGTTCTGGTAGCTAGTTTATTGCACTTCGTTACTTTCTTTCTTTGTGTTATTCACTTTAAGCTTTCCTTTGTTCATTCAAACAATCAAGTAATCTAAAGTAAAATTCAGCATTTCACAGTTTCTTGCCTTTGCGATCTACTATTTTTCCTCACTGTTTTGTCTTTAAATTCTTTCTAAGCATGTCTGTTTCAACTCTTCTTTCTGTTCTGTCTATATCCATGAGTAGCTAAGTCACTTAGGGGCATGCTAATGACAATACTATAGGCTAAAAAATGTGAACCAAGCATGTAGGATAGCTCTCGAAGCATTGATTGTATGTAAGTTTCATCCCACGGGCAATTTCGATTGGCCATCCATTTTGTCCAAAGAACTCCTAACCTCTGGAAGGAGTAAGAGTTCAGAGTCATACACTCATGCTAGCCTTTCAAGGTAGCCAGAAAACGACCTAGGAATAGGCGTTTTCCTAGTACAAACCATAGCTTTCTACTTTAACAAGATGCTTAAGACCTTACTTGGACATGAGTAAACTAAAGAATCTAATGCATGGAATCGGACGATATATGAGATTGAGTGAGTTTGATGCATAGTGAGTTGATCCAATGCTTGAGAATCGTGAGAAAATGCCTATAGAGGAGTCGTTAGTAGCCCTTGTTTCTCCATTTTACACACTTTCGCTGTTAGTAACATTGCGGTAGAATTGCTGTTTTCGCAATTCTGCTAAGTTTACAATTCTGTTTAGCTGTTTTCTTCTTCGTTTATCAATCTCGTCTCTTTTCCTTTGAGTTTAACTTTGACTTACACTTGTTTATGTTGCTATCCTTTATATATTCCTTAGGAATTAGACAATTTAAAAACAATTTTACCCCATCAAATCCACCCATTCTTTCTTAACTTTACACTTCACGAGTAGCTCATAATAAATCTCTGTGGGAAAACGAATGAAAAAATACTTACTACTTGCTATAAGATCATGTATGCTTGCATGTTCTGAGTGCTCTCTCTATCTTATTGCTTATTTATTTTAACACATTGAGCACGCAACAAGTGTCGAGAGCAGGTGTAGAGGTCGAAAGGGCAAAAATTGAAATAATAGAGAAATTGGTAGAACCTCAAAATGTCAAAGCCATTAGAAGTTTCTTAGGGCATGCTGGTTTCTATAGAAGGTTCATTAAGGACTTTTCTAAGATCTCCAAGCCTTTATGTGAACTTCTAGAGCTAAACAAACCATTCATTTTCTCTAAAGAATGTTTCCTAGCTTGGAAAACCCTTAAGGAAGCACTAGTCACAGCGCCTATTATAGTAGGACCTAATTGGGATCTTCCCTTTGAGATGTTATGTGATGCCAGTGACTATGCTGTAGGGGTTATGTTAGGACAGAAGATTGACAAGTTAACACACCCTGTATACTATGCTAGTAAGACACTTAATGAGGCACAATGTAATTACACAACTACTGAGAAGGAGATGCTAGCTGTAGTGTTTGCTTGTGAGAAGTTTAGGAATTACATTGTAGGCACTAGGACAATTGTGTACACTGACCATTCTGCTTTAAAGTACCCTAAGAGAAAAGCTGATGCTAAGCCTAGGTTGATTAGATGGGTCTTGCTGCTACAAGAGTTTGATCTGGACATTAGAGATAAGAAAGGATGTGAAAATGTGGTTGCGGATCATCTTTCTAGATTGCAGCATAATTGCGAAAAAATTGCGGAAACCGCAATTTCCGATGCTTTTATTGATGAACATGTCTTTGTATTGACTCATCGTGATAACGATGAGGAACCTTGGTTTGCTGACATTGCTAACTTCCTTGCATCACAGGTACTACCAACTTTCAAGGGAGGCCAAGAGAAGAAGAGGTTCCTTCATGAAGCAAGGAAATTCATATGGGATGATCCCACACTTTACAAGACATGTGCTGATGGTCTACTCAGGAAGTGTGTGTCAGCTGCTGAGGCGAAGTCTGTGCTGCAGCACTGCCATACAGCACCCTATGGTGGACATTTTGGTGGCCAAAGGACAGCTGCAAAGGTGTTCCAGAGTGGCTACTATTGGCCAACGATCTTTAAGGATGCCCACAACTTTGCACACAGCTGTGATGACTGCCAGAGAACAGGTAACCTTAGTCGAAAGGATGAGATGCCTCTCACTTACATCTTAGAGTTGGAGCTCTTTGATGTGTGGGGCATTGACTTCATGGGACCATTCCCCCCATCATCAGGTAACCTTTACATCCTTGTAGCAGTAGACTATGTATCTAAGTGGGTAGAGGCCATAGCATGTCCAAATAATGATGCCAAGACAGTCATAAGATTCCTGCATAGACATATCTTTACTCGATTTGGAACACCTCGTGCTATCATTAGTGATGAAGGGACACATTTCATTAATAGAGCTATGGAGAAAGTGTTGGCTAAATATAATGTTAGACATAGAGTAGCCACCCCTTATCACCCACATTCGAATGGCCAAGCTGAAATTTCAAATAGGGAGATTAAGAACATCCTAGAAAAAGTGGTCAAACCCAATAGAAAAGATTGGTCGTTTAAACTCGAGGATGCACTTTGGGCGTATAGAACTGCATATAAGACACCCCTAGGTATGTCTCCTTATAGACTTGTGTATGGCAAAGCATGTCACTTACCATTCGAATTAGAAATTAAAGTATTTTGGGCACTAAAAGAGTTGAATTATTGCGTGACCGATGCGGGAACATTGCGGTCTTTGCAATTACATGAGCTTGATGAGCTTAGACATATGTCCTATGAAAATGCAAAAATGTATAAGGAAAAGACCAAGATTTGGCATGATAGTAGACTTAGGATTAAGGACTTTAAGAAAGGTCAGCTTGTCTTATTATTTAACTCACGATTGAGATTATTTCCAGGCAAACTTAAGTACAGATGGTCAGGTCCATTTGTAATAACTAATGTGTTTGTTCATGGTGCAATCGAGATTAAGAACCTGCGGCAAGGGCAACCATTCATGGTTAATGGTGCAAGATTGAAGCACTACTATGAGGAAGGAGATGTGAAGACTCTCTCGGCCTTCCTCTTGACTGAAACATGAAAATAAGAACGAGAGAGGACGAGTGATTACTGTGCTCGTCCATGCGAGGCTAATGCCTTAGTTTATTTTTTGTTATTTTTCCGGTTATCGTTTGTGTATATTTTTGTGTGATTTTAATTACAAATTTGATGTTGATTTTATTTCTTTTTGTAGGGAATAAATAGAGGGAATCAAGGAGATTAAATCCAGCTAAAAAAAATCAAGGAGATATTGGGCCAAATCAAAGATTCGGTTGAGGAAAGATTGGCATTTAAACGCAGAAAATCTCCAACGGTCACTAGAATTGCGCTGGATTTGCAGAATCCGCAACAAATATAGCCGTTGGAATTTCATCATTACTTATATTCGTTAAGACGCGCGCTGATCTGTACGATTTCCCAAGCATCTGAACTCCAAGAAAACTCTCTCCCTCTTCATCTGCAATTCTTCTTTCCAGATTCCCACGATTCAACGATGGTGCTAACGAGAGCTGAACGGTCTGCGTCCAAGAAGAAGGCCGACGACGCTGAAATTGCTGCGAGGGAAGCACTTCTTGCCCTTGCAGATGCTGAGGCTGCGCGCACTGAACGCCTCCCCAAACTGCCTGTCCGCAAGAAGAAGTGGAAGGTGGTTACGGAGATACCTGCTGGACCCTCTGAACCAGCAGGCACACCCAAGAAACGCAGATGGAGTATGGCGGTGGCCGAAGAAGCAAGCAAGGAAAAGACTCCCTCTGTGGAGAGTTGGTAGACGTAATTTTGGGGTACTCCAAATTCAAGCTGTCGAGGCTTGCCAAAATACAATTTATAAACCCGAATACACCGAGCTATTTGTAGCTAAGTGGCAACGGGGTCGATCCACAGGGAAATAAGAAATTCAATCTAACTAAGTCTAATTTGCTAGAAATAAAAGAATGCACAAATTAAAGAATGGTAATTTGGTTTTGGGGGAAGGGAGCTCCTAATTATGCTAACGGAAAATTAAATGACAACGTGCAAAAATTAAACGTGTGTGCTTAACTTCGAGAAATGGAATTGCTCGTTATGGATGTTCGGATCATTGATACAATTAACGCGTTAGCCATGTTCATGCGCACAATTCATTTAGTTATTCCTAACTCAAATGACCCAAGGATTTAATTAGACTCGTGCAATTCTAATTAAACTTGGCCAATAATCTATCTACGGTAGCGATCCCTAAATCGATTACGTGCCAGTGACGGGAACATTGCGACGGTCTAATCCTAAGACTAACCCGGTTTCTCTCTTGCCTTAAGCCTAACATGAAAACGTTAATTAATTCAGTTTACCAATGTCACTTTGGGCCGAACTAATTAGCCATGCTTAGACCCGTGCTACCTAGCGGTATAGGCAATTATACGTCCCAACCTTTAGCCCTCTATCATGCATAGGAATTAGATTGTCAAACTAATTTAGCTACACATGCTAGAATTGGATGAAGAACAAGCAAGAAATGCATAAACAAGCTAAATGGCTTAACATTCACAAAGGGGAAAATCTCCCCAAACATCCATAATTTACAAATCCAAACCCAAAATCAAGCACTTACCTTGGTTTAGCCTTCCATGGAGGTTGGATTAATCCAATCTCCCATGGAAGAGCTTGGAATCATGCACAAGAAGGAGAAGAAGCACAAAAATGGCGGAAAATGGCCTTGGACCCGAGAGGAGAACCTTGAGGAAGAAGAAGCATGAAAGAATGGCTGCAAATCTGAAGTTTTCACGGTTTTTAAGCTCGGAGCGTCGAGACGCTAGGCCAGCGTCTCGACGCTGTGCCCTAAGTTGGCAGGCGCGCGCGCGGGGTAGCGTCGAGACGCGCGCGCGGCGTCGAGACGCTTGCGCTCGACGCTTGCTCTCGGGTGAAACTTCAGACGCGCGCTTCAGAGTTCGGGGCGTCGAGACGCTAGGCCAGCGTCTCGACGCTGTCGGCGTTGAGTGAGCGTTGAGACGCGTGCTCGACGCTGATGCACGTCTATCTTGGGGAATCGTCGGGGCAGCGTCGAGCTGGCGTCGAGCTAGCGTCTAGACGCTGGGGCGCACGCAGATTTTCAATGACGGGCGCGCGGGCGCGCGCGCGTGCTGCGTTCGTTGGGCGCCTGGGCGCTGGGCGCTGGCGCTTGGGCGCTGCCCTCTCGGCTCTTAGCCCACTTTTGGGTCGTTTTGGCTCCCGAGCTCCGTTTGGCCTATCGTTTTGACCCGAACACTTCCCGAAACGTCTTAAATGACCTTTTTAGCCCCGAAAATCATCAATGGACTTCCCGAGCTCTTCACCATGAAATCACCTACAAGGAAGCATTTTAATCAATAAATGTCATGGTTTTAGCTAGAACTAGGGACATTAAGATAGCTCTATTTTGGAGCTATCAAAATACCCCCGACCCAAATCTTGCTAGTCCTCGAGCAAGGTATACTCTAAATAATCTCCAAAGAATTAAATGCATGCTTGGACTCTAATCTCAATGCTTGTGAAACAAGGTACATGTAATAAATTCAAAACCATCAAATGCATGCAAACGTTGAAATCATTTCAAAATTTAAACTCTTATTCCCTTACGTGTGTGTGTGCTTAGCCCCTCTCAACCTAGCTCATGCAAGCCCGGAACAACCTTATACAGTCTTATAACTCGTTTTCCCCCTACTTATGGCGATAAGAACAGTCTAACGGCTTTTAGTGATAGGAATAACAACAAAACATAAGGTCTAATTTTTATTCTTTTCTTTGAGTACTTTGTACCCATTTTCTTTTCTTTTGAACAATTTTTTTTTTATTTTTCTCCAAGAGAGCCTACCACGTCAAACCAAATTTTAGCTTCACGTTTTTAAGGACCATTGCTCACTTCCATTAGTTCCCCTTTCATGCAGTGACAACCGTGGGTTACACGATCGCCCCTGGTTACACAGGCAACACAAGAAGGAGGAGCAACTCTAGAGGTTTTATTTTTCATGCTAACACTTTTTTTTTAGGCAATAGCTTCGCTATACACAAATGAGTCATTACTACTTCTACACATCAAGCCTCCCTAATGGTACCTTTCGGGGTGACAACAAGGTTTCAGACAAAATAAGATCAGTCTAGACCTACAGAACTGAGGATAAGAGTGCTATGTGCTCAGTGAATGTAGGGAAATAACAGAAAAAATTTTAAAATAGGCTCAAAATGTGCATACATCGTCAAATTTTCGAATCATGCAAATACGGACTGTTCACAAGCAAATCACAGACCGTCCTCATCGGACACATGCATTCAGATTCTAATCTAACAGCCAGAGTACACATATGCTCGACAACTACTAAGAAGTCTCATCTCTATGTATCAACAAACTCCACCCCCCACCTTAAGATATGCATTGTCCCCAATGCATTCAACTATAAAAACAATAAAATTCTAAGGGAACAGAAAACCTCCCCTGAATCTTATGGAGCCGACGGGTGGAGATGTGCACCAACGTCCTCCAATGTGCTCTCGAATCGTCGACCGTTCCACCTTTTCTCCTAGGAAAACAAGAAAACAAACAACAACTCAAAAGCAAAAATAAATAAAAGCAAAGCGATAAACGACAGAATTACAGTTCAAACTCGGGTGCCTCCGAGAAGCGCAAATTTTTAAAGTCGATTGCTCGACTGTATTCACTCTTCCACTCATCCATAGTCGATCGGGGGCGGCGCTAGAAGTAATGTGGCGTCATAGCACTCAGCGTCCCCCTCGGGGAAAATCTTCAACCGGTGCCCATTCACTTTCTGCACCTCATCTGAGTCCAAGCTCTGAATCTCTACACTGCCATAAGGAGAAATTTTAGTTATGGTATAGGGTCCTTTCCAACGGGAACGAAGCTTACCTGGCATGAACTTCAGACGGGAATCGAACAGCAGAACTTTCTGACCGACTTCGAAGTCTTTCTTTAAGATCCTTCGGTCATGAAACTGTTTGGACTTCTCTTTATAGATCCTGGAGTTCTCGTAGGAGTCCAAACGCAGTTCCTCCAATTCCTGTAACTGAAGCAGCCGTGCCTCGCCAGCTTCGTCAGGGCTCATGTTACACTTCTTGATTGCCCAGAATGCTTTGTGCTCAATCTCCACGGGTAAGTGGCATGCCTTACCAAAGACCAACCGGTATGGGGACATACCGATAGGGGTTTTGTAGGCGGTGCGGTAGGCCCACAAAGCATCCTGCAAACGATCGCTCCAATCCTTCCTACTCGGTCTCACGGTTTTCTCCAGAATTGACTTTACCTCTCTATTGGAGACCTCGGCTTGCCCATTGGCTTGAGGATGGTAGGCGGTGGACACGCGATGATGCACACCATACTTCCTCAGCAAAGCCTCCACAGATCGGTTGCAAAAATGAGTTCCCTGGTCACTGATTATGGCTCGTGGGATTCCAAACCTGGTAAAAATACGAGACTGAACGAACCTAACAACAGAATTAACATCGTTAGTCTTCGTGGCTTTTGCCTCAACCCACTTGGAAACATAATCAACAGCCAGCAATATATAAGAAAAACCACAAGAAGGCGGGAAGGGTCCCATAAAATCCATGCCCCAAACGTCAAAGATTTCACAGACTAAGACAGGGGTTTGAGGCATTTCATTTCTACCAGATATCGACCCTATTCTTTGACATCTATCGCAGGTTTTACAAAATTCATGCGCATCTTTAAACAGAGAAGTCCAGTAAAACCCACTATCTAAAACTTTCCTAGCTGTCCTCCTAGGCCCAAAATGTCCCCCACATGCATAATCATGACAGAAAGTAAGAATAGACGCATGCTCATTCTCAGGGACACATCTCCTAATTATTTGATCAGAACAGAACTTCCATAAATTGGGATCCTCCCAAACATAGTACTTAGCGTCGCTTTTCAGCTTCGCTTTCCTACTATGAGAGAAACCAGAAGGAAAATTTCCTGTGGCCAAGTAATTTACCATATCAGCATACCAGGGAAGGACTGTATCGAGTCTGAAGAGTGTCTCATCGGGGAAATCTTCATTCAGAGGCAGGAGATCTTCCTTTCTGACCAAGCGGCTCAGATGGTCGGCTACCGGGTTTTCTGCTCCTCTCCTATCTTTGATCTTCACATCGAAGTCCTGGAGAAGCAAAATCCACCGAAGTAGCCTCGGTTTTGCGTCCTTCTTGGTCATCAGGTACCGAACAGCTGCATGATCAGAGAAAACAGTTACTTGAGAGCCAATAATGTAAGGACGAAATTTATCAAGCGCAAATACAATAGAAAGAAGTTCTTTTTCCGTTGTCGTGTAATTGCACTGCGCTGGATTAAGAGTCCTGGAGGCATAGTAAATGACACGGCTCTTATTCTCGATCCTCTGACCGAGCACGGCTCCCAAGGCATAGTTGCTGGCGTCGCACATAATTTCGAACGGCAAGTCCCACTGGGGTGGGTGTATGATGGGCGCGCTCGTCAAACTATCCTTGAGCAAATCGAAGGCTTTTCTGCACTCCTCCCCAAAATCAAACGTTACATCCTTCTGAAGGAGGTACGTGAAAGAATTTCGGCATGCATAGCGGAAGCATCGTTGGATCTAAGTACTCTTATTTTGTTAATTTAAAAAGAAAAAGCATGTAATTTGAAAATCAAAGACAATAATTTAGAAGTTACCTTTGAAGTTCAAATTCTTCTTGATTCCAAACTCGATCTTCGAACGTAACGGTCACGAACCACCACGAGAGTCTTCCCGACTATTCTCCGGCCTTAGAACGGGATTGTGGGATCCTTTGAGTAACTAATTTAAAAGAGAATTGAAGATGGAATTGGAGAGAATGGTAGAGAAATTGTCTTTACAATTTCTCAAAGTTCATCAAAATTCCAAGAAGAAGTCAATCTAATTAACCCTTTGTATATATAGAAGACTACATGCAAAAACATGCAAAATTGAGTTAACAATAGGATGCCATGTAGAATCCACTCAATTTAGTGGGATTAGTGGCTTGATGTGGGATGAACACTTAGCAAAAAAGTTTGACTCATAAAACCACCAACAAATGGTTTTTCCCACTAACTCAAGAATTGGATTTTTCCACTAACTTAAGAGTTGGATTTTTCCACTCACTTTAGTCATCAAAATGACTCTTGACTTTCAAGGTTTAGTGGAGTCAACATTTGACTTTTGACTTTCAAAGTTGTAGTCAATTATCTTAAAATTGACTTTTGACTAACTTTGATCAAATTAATTCAATATAAAAATTAATTCAAATAATTAATTTTAAATCAGATTAAATTAATATTAAATAATTAATTAAACAATTTAATTAATTCAAATTTAATATCCAATAAATCCAACACTAATCCCGATCATTCCCGATATACATGATTATGAATCTATATTCATATTTTCGATAATTAAATCTTATTTAAATATCACCATCTCTCTCTATTGTTCAATTCGCAATTGAACGTTATGTCGTTAAATATATCACATATATTTAACGTTAATTCCCTAATTCGAATTCGAACACTTCGAATTCACTCGTCACACTGTTCTAAGGTTTAGTCCGATATGAGCTAGCAGGGGGACCTCATGGACCTACAGATCATGAGCTCCAACGATCCGAGATTAACTGATTAAACTCTTTAACCTAGTTAATCAACATTCGTTAACTATCAGGACATTCCACTATAGCCTAGTAGTTGCATTCTCCTCACTGTAGATATATTTATGTCCACTCGATATAACCATGATTAGTAAGTTGACCCTTCACAGGTTGTTCGTAATTTACGGTCGGGTCAAAAATCTGTTTTACCCCCGTAATTACATCTTGCTCCTTAAGTCCCACTGATCCTCTAATGAACAATTGGTTTGTGATCCAATCACTAAACCAATTGGTATGTGATCTAATCACTATACCGAGTCCCTCTCGGGCCAATGAGAAGGTGGGGCCCCTTGTTCAAGACCTGGAGTCAGCACTTAAGGGAACAACCTATCTACTATCCCTAGAGACGGGTAGGAGTGAATTCCATCTTGCACCCTATGTCCCCAGCTATCTATCCGGTCTTACCCCTATAATGGGAGGCATATTGAGTCGGCGCTGTTGAGCCACTCTCACCCATGCAGATCTAAGGATAATCCCGAATAAACAGGAGTTCATAGTTAGCTCAGGATTAAGGTCAAGTTACCTAGGTCATCGTTTTGAAATAGTCAGTCTTTAAAACAGTAAACAGCGTTATAAAGTAAGAGTGACTTATTTCGCGGTCCGGTCTAATGCAAACTCTTTGCATAGGACGCCCCCATTCACATGTCTCCACATGAACGATTCAGGATCACATCGTTTGTACTAAATACAAAATGGGCCGCATCCAATAGTGTCCCCAAGATAAGGTATCCAGCCTTATCCGTATACTATAGACCGTTTTGGCTATTTACTCGAACTTGATCCACTTTTATGTCTCCACATAAAGTTCAAGTATTCATGTTATAGCCATGGATCTTAGTTTATTGGATTTAGGGTTTTCTAAAATGAAATAAGCAATTCACATATTCAATAATAACTTTATTGAATAAACCTCAATAACACTTTATTGGTAATAAAATATGTTTATCGTTTACAAACCACGAGTTTTAGGACATAAAACCCAACAAACTCCCACTTGGACTAAAACTCCAGTGGTAATAAATATATATCCATATATATACATAATGTTGAGTTTTTCAAAATGAGAAATAAATACAATAAACTAGGGCATCACATACCCATAGTTTTCTCCCACTTGCCCTAGATTATACATCCTGTAGTCCTAGTCTCACTAGGTGACCCTCAAACACTTTAGCCGTGAGAGCCTTTGTAAATGGATCAGCAATGTTGTCCTCAGAGGCTATTTGTTTCACAATAACGTCTCCTCGTTGGACGATCTCTCGAATGAGATGATATTTTCGCTCAATATGTTTCCCGCGTTTATGGCTCCTTGGCTCTTTTGAATTTGCAACTGCTCCACTGTTATCACAAAAGAGAGTGATAGGCAGATGCATATTTGGAACAACTTCCAAATCGTTCAAAAACTTTCTAAGCCACACAGCTTCTTTTGCTGCTTCACAGGCAGCTACGTATTCTGCTTCCATAGTGGAGTCAGCAACACAACTTTGCTTGATACTCCGCCATACTACAGCTCCTCCATTCAGAGTGAACACTGATCCCGATGTTGATTTTCTCGAATCTTTATCCGACTGGAAATCAGAATCAGTGTATCCTGTAAGAATCAGATCCTTACCTTTATACACGAGCATGTAATCCCTCGTTCTCCTAAGATACTTGAGGATATTCTTAACGGTTGTCCAATGTATAAGTCCAGGATTGGACTGAAACCTGCTGACAACACCTACTGCATAGCATATGTCGGGTCGTGTACACAACATAGCATACATCAGACTTCCAACTGCCGATGCATAGGGAATGCGTCTCATATCCTCAACTTCTTGAGGTGTCTTAGGACATTGTTCCTTCGACAAGTGAATTCCATGCCTGAAGGGTAGCAAACCCCTCTTGGAATTCTGCATTTTATATCTTGACAACATCTTGTCAATATAGGATGCTTGAGACATGGCTAATGTTCTATTCTTGCGGTTCCGAACTATTTGGATCCCAAGAATATATTGAGCTTCTCCCAAATCTTTCATTTGGAATTGAGTTGCTAGCCATTTCTTGACGTCAGTCAGGCATCTTACATCATTCCCAATGAGTAAGATATCATCGACATATAATACGAGGAATGCTACAGATGTTTTGACAATCTTCTTGTAAACACAAGGTTCGTCAATGTTTTGTTCAAAACCATAAGATTTGATCGCAGTATCAAACCTTATATTCCAGCATCTAGATGCTTGTTTCAACCCATAAATGGATCGTTTAAGCTTACAAACTTTTTGTTCTTGATGTTGTATTATAAACCCCTCTGGTTGAGACATATAGATACTCTCTTCAAGATTGCCATTCAGAAAGGCTGTCTTGACATCCATTTGCCAAATCTCATAGTCATAATATGTGGCAATGGACAAGAGTATTCTAATTGATTTTAACATGACAACAGGAGAGAAGGTTTCATCATAGTCTACCCCCTCTCTCTGGGTATAACCCTTTGTCACTAATCGAGCTTTAAAGGTCTGTACCTTACCAGCTTGGTCTCGTTTCCTTTTGTAGATCCATTTACAACCAATAGGTTTTACCCCATCTGGTTGATCTACAAGTTCCCAGACGGAATTGAAGTACATCGACTCCATTTCGAGGTCCATGGCTTTGATCCATTGATCTTTGTCAACATCATTCATTGCCTGTTTATAGGTCAATGGATCCTCTATTCCATCATCTGGTATGATGATTTGAGTTTCTACTAAACCCATGTAACGGTCAGGTTGTTGCACAACTCTCCCACTACGTCGAGGCACTCTCAACTCTTGAGATGGATGTGAGTAATCAGAAGTATTAGCTCCATCAACAACTCTTGTTGAGGGTCCAATCTCATCAACAACTCTTGTTGATCTATCTGTAGCTTCTTTACAAATTTCACGCAATACTAGTTTACTGCGAGGTTGATGATCTCTCATGTGATCTTCTTCGAGAAAAGTAGCATTTGTCGATACAAATACTTTATTTTCTTCTGGATCAAAGAAGTATCCAGCTTTCGATTCTTTTGGGTAGCCTATGAATAAACATACTTTTGAACGACGTTCCAATTTCTTAGGGTTTTGCACCAACACATGTGTCGGGCATCCCCAGATCCTGAAGTGACGTAAACTAGTTTTACGCCCTCTCCATAACTCATAAGGTGTTCCAGTAACACTTTTAGAGGGAACATTGTTCAAAATGTAGGCAGCAGTCTCTACTGCATATCCCCAAAACGAATCAGGCAAATGAGCATAGCTCATCATCGATCGAACCATGTCTAACAAGGTTCTGTTTCTTCTCTCCGATACACCGTTTTGCTGTGGCGTACTAGGTGCAGAGAGTTGTGACTGGATTCCATGTTCTATCAAATAGTCCTGGAATCTTAGGTCCATGTACTCTCCACCTCGATCTGATCGAAGTGTCTTAATTGTTTTACCTAATAAGTTTTCAACTTCTGCCTTATACTCCTTGAACTTTTCAAGAGCTTCGAACTTATGATGTATTAGGTAAACATAACCGTACCTTGAATAGTCATCTATGAAACTGATGAAATATTCATATCCTCCTCGTGCTTTGACATTCATTGGTCCACAAAGGTCCGAATGCACGAGTTCTAAGGATTCTTTGGCTCTAAGACCTTTTCCAGTAAAAGATCTTTTCGTCATTTTCCCCTCAAGACAAGACTCACATGCTGGTAAAGAGTTGTCTTCTAACTGGCTTAGATGACCATTCTTAACCAATCTCTCAATCCTATTGAGATTAATGTGGCCAAGTCTTAAGTGCCAAAGATATGTACTTGAAGAAACTTTTTGCCTTTTGTTTCGCGTCTCAGCCGTTTTAAACATCTCGATATTTAAAATAGCTTTCGCTCTGGTCGGTTTTAACTTATATAAGTTGTTTTCTAGTTTTGCAGAACAAATAGGAATACCTCTTTTGGTAATGAACACTTCATTAATTTCAAAAGATACTTTATACAATTGTTCTAACAAACAAGAGATAGATACAAGATTCCTTTTCATTCCAGGAACAAGATACACATTATCTAATATAATGAATCTATCTCCAAAAAACAACTTTAAATCTCCCATTGATTTTGCTGAGACAACCTCTCCTGTTCCAACCCTGAGAGTTATCTCGCCTTCCGCAAGTGTTCTCCAGGAACTAGTTTCCTGAAAAGAAGAACAAATATGATTAGTGGCCCCTGAATCCAGTATCCAGGAAGAGTCATCACTCTCCACTAAACATGTTTCAACAACTAGTAAATCATATTTACCTTGTTTTGCCTTTTCAGCTTTCTTCTCTGCAAGGTACTTTGGGCAGTTTCTTTTCCAATGCCCATTCTCGTTGCAGTAGAAACATTTTCCTTTATCTGCAACTTGAGCCTTGCTTTTGCGGTCATTAGGAGTTTTACTTTTCCCCTTCCCTTTCTTTTTCATCGAAATACTCTTATTTTTAGAAGAAGAAGGGCCAGACTTCGTCCCAGAGGACGATCCTCTATAGAACTTTTTAGTGGTAGCAACATTTGCCTCCACTTCATGTCCCTTAGTTTTCAAGAGGGACTGATAAGTCTGAAGCTCATTCAGAAGAGTAGTCAAGTTATATTCAATTTTGTTCATCATCGCATTTGTGCGGAACTGTAGGAAGCTCTTCGGAAGAGACTCCAGAATAAAACTGACCTGACTCTTCTCATCTATGACAGCTCCATTTACTTCTGCCACATTGAAATGGACCATCATGTCCAGGACATGTTCTCTAACAGAGGTCCCTTCTCTCATGCGACAGTTATAAACGTACTTGATGGCATCATGCCTAAGGGAGAAGGACGGTTGTCCAAACATCCCCTTCAGAGATTCCATAATCTCTTTGGCAGCACCCATACCATCGTGTTTCTTAGCCAATACATCAGATATGCTGGCCAGAATGTAGACGCGGGCTTTATCATTTGCCCTTGTCCATCTGTCATATGCATCCCGAACATTTCGGTTTGCATTTGTGCCGGGGTTTGGAGGACACTCCTCAGTTAAAACGAACCTTAGATCATCAATTACCAGTATTGTGTTTAAATTTGATTTCCACGTTGCGTAATTATCCCCGTTAAGTTTCTCAGAAGCTAGTAACTGTACTATTGAGTTGGACATGCTGAAAAATATAAACATATCGTATTTAGTGAAATTGCTATTACCCTTTTATATTATCCAATCAAGTTTTAGCAAAAGTAACAATGTACCCATCATTTATTCTTTATTGCAACGATACTACAAAGGTTTAGAGCAACATCCACCTAGGGGCAGTCTATCACTCCTCCTTTGAATTGAGACAATCTCAGCTAATCACTATTACCAGAATAACTTATATTCCAATAGATCTTTTAGCTATCGTTTACTTTGGTCAAGAAGTTACTAACACTTAGTAATTCTTGTAAGTGTGACCCTCCATTTTCAGACCTCAGAGATCGGAATCAACAAGCTCCCGAAGTTGGAAAGACAATGTTGAAAACGGACCTATGAGACCCTATCCATTTCTGGAGTTCGCGGTGTTCCGAATCCCATGATACAACCCTCCTAAGGGGTGGTCGCTCCCAGGGCAGACTCGCAGGCGCATCATGGGAATCTCACGGTGCAACCTAATGGAGGAGACCGTAGGATGTGTTGACACACAACCTTCACCCACTTACTATGAACGACTTCCCCTATTCACCTTGTTATTGACTCATGCAAATACTTTCCTACTGGAGGTCGCTCCCAAGGCGACTCGAAGCCGAGCATGAATCTCACGGTGTGAACTCTAAGGGACGTAAGAGCTGAAAACATTTTTCCTCCCACTGAAGTGTTCTAGATGGTTGGGTATGATTTTACTTAGGCATATATTTTGGCTAACTAAAACATATCCTAAGTCTAGGTAATCTTTCCGAGTATAACGTTTATACTGGATTTTAACCTATGATGTCTAGGTGATAAACCTTTTAAAACCTCACATCACTCACGCATGCTCATAAAACCGGGTTAGCTAAACTCAAACGCCAGTTCGATGCCCAGGTAGGAGGTGTTCCGTAAACCGTCAACTTAAATACCCCCAAGCTGAGACAGCATCTTACCGGGTGAGTTTTTCTTGTAACCGAAGTTTTACAAGATATCGACCTATTTTAACTATTAAAATAGGAGATTGCTTGGTAGTTAACCCTAAATGAGCATGCATTTATCTTTGTTATAAGTTTTAATGTCTAATTCATTTTATAACACTTATAAAAAAAAACTTTATAACATACATCTAACATGCTTTTATATAACAATTATATAAAATCATTCCATGCAAAAATATAACAATTTATATGAAATCTCATGGAATCCTAAACATGCATACTTATATTATAACACTTATTACATACTTTCAATGCATGTTTCATGCTTATCCTATGGTGGGATTTTAAATCTACATGGCATACAATATGCACACAAGATTATGTTTATTTAAACTATACATTCACAATGCATAAATAAATAAACCACACTAAAAATGGATTGGTTTTGGCATCCTAAACAAGCATTTACCTAAATTATTACAATAATAAAATAGGAAAAAGTCTTGAACCGCCCCCGAACACTTCGAATCGGCTCGAACCGCTTGTAAGTTGTGGAATTGCACGAACCGCCGCCGAACCGAACCGAACCGCCACTTGACGCCTCTTCCAATTTTGATAAATTACATCCTAAAATGGACTCTAATGACTCTACAAAAATTACATACTCTTTGTAACACATTAAAGCCCATTACAAGGCAATTACAATAATTATTACAAATTGGAAAAGAAATGGATGCCAAAGACCAAAAATTTCCATTTTAGCACACATACATTCATCACATGAATTACTACCCACCAACTCTAAATTAACCAAAAAAGAGTACTTAAAGCATGCTCTGATACCATTTGAAAGAATTTCGGCATGCATAGCGGAAGCATCGTTGGATCTAAGTACTCTTATTTTGTTAATTTAAAAAGAAAAAGCATGTAATTTGAAAATCAAAGACAATAATTTAGAAGTTACCTTTGAAGTTCAAATTCTTCTTGATTCCAAACTCGATCTTCGAACGTAACGGTCACGAACCACCACGAGAGTCTTCCCGACTATTCTCCGGCCTTAGAACGGGATTGTGGGATCCTTTGAGTGACTAATTTAAAAGAGAATTGAAGATGGAATTGAAGAGAATGGTAGAGAAATTGTCTTTACAATTTCTCAAAGTTCATCAAAATTCCAAGAAGAAGTCAATCTAATTAACCCTTTGTATATATAGAAGACTACATGCAAAAACATGCAAAATTGAGTTAACAATAGGATGCCATGTAGAATCCACTCAATTTAGTGGGATTAGTGGCTTGATGTGGGATGAACACTTAGCAAAAAAGTTTGACTCATAAAACCACCAACAAATGGTTTTTCCCACTAACTCAAGAATTGGATTTTTCCACTAACTTAAGAGTTGGATTTTTCCACTCACTTTAGTCATCAAAATGACTCTTGACTTTCAAGGTTTAGTGGAGTCAACATTTGACTTTTGACTTTCAAAGTTGTAGTCAATTATCTTAAAATTGACTTTTGACTAACTTTGATCAAATTAATTCAATTTAAAAATTAATTCAAATAATTAATTTTAAATCAGATTAAATTAATATTAAATAATTAATTAAACAATTTAATTAATTCAAATTTAATATCCAATAAATCCAACACTAATCCCGATCATTCCCGATATACATGATTATGAATCTATATTCATATTTTCGATAATTAAATCTTATTTAAATATCACCATCTCTCTCTATTGTTCAATTCGCAATTGAACGTTATGTCGTTAAATATATCACATATATTTAACGTTAATTCCCTAATTCGAATTCGAACACTTCGAATTCACTCGTCACACTGTTCTAAGGTTTAGTCCGATATGAGCTAGCAGGGGGACCTCATGGACCTACAGATCATGAGCTCCAACGATCCGAGATTAACTGATTAAACTCTTTAACCTAGTTAATCAACATTCGTTAACTATCAGGACATTCCACTATAGCCTAGTAGTTGCATTCTCCTCACTGTAGATATATTTATGTCCACTCGATATAACCATGATTAGTAAGTTGACCCTTCACAGGTTGTTCGTAATTTACGGTCGGGTCAAAAATCTGTTTTACCCCCGTAATTACATCTTGCTCCTTAAGTCCCACTGATCCTCTAATGAACAATTGGTTTGTGATCCAATCACTAAACCAATTGGTATGTGATCTAATCACTATACCGAGTCCCTCTCGGGCCAATGAGAAGGTGGGGCCCCTTGTTCAAGACCTGGAGTCAGCACTTAAGGGAACAACCTATCTACTATCCCTAGAGACGGGTAGGAGTGAATTCCATCTTGCACCCTATGTCCCCAGCTATCTATCCGGTCTTACCCCTGAAATGGGAGGCATATTGAGTCGGCGCTGTTGAGCCACTCTCACCCATGCAGATCTAAGGATAATCCCGAATAAACAGGAGTTCATAGTTAGCTCAGGATTAAGGTCAAGTTACCTAGGTCATCGTTTTGAAATAGTCAGTCTTTAAAACAGTAAACAGCGTTATAAAGTAAGAGTGACTTATTTCGCGGTCCGGTCTAATGCAAACTCTTTGCATAGGACGCCCCCATTCACATGTCTCCACATGAACGATTCAGGATCACATCGTTTGTACTAAATACAAAATGGGCCGCATCCAATAGTGTCCCCAAGATAAGGTATCCAGCCTTATCCGTATACTATAGACCGTTTTGGCTATTTACTCGAACTTGATCCACTTTTATGTCTCCACATAAAGTTCAAGTATTCATGATATAGCCATGGATCTTAGTTTATTGGATTTAGGGTTTTCTAAAATGAAATAAGCAATTCACATATTCAATAATAACTTTATTGAATAAACCTCAATAACACTTTATTGGTAATAAAATATGTTTATCGTTTACAAACCACGAGTTTTAGGACATAAAACCCAACAGTACGTCATAGGCATTGCAACCTTGGAGAAGTCCTGAATAAACCTGCGATAAAACCCTGCATGGCCAAGAAAAGATCGAACCTCCCTAACATTCGTTGGGTATGGCAGATTAGAGATAACATCTATTTTAGCCTTATCTACCTCTATACCCTTAACAGAAACCACATGCCCTAAAACGATACCTTGACTCGCCATAAAATGACATTTTTCAAAATTTAGAACAAGGTTCATCTCAATACATCTTTTCAGGACATGCGATAAATTATCTAAACAGTCATCGAAGGAATTGCCATAAACTGTAAAATCATCCATGAACACTTCAATGCATTTTTCTACAAACTCAGAAAATATACTCATCATGCATCTCTGAAATGTACCAGGAGCGTTACAAAGCCCAAAAGGCATCCTTCTAAATGCAAATGTGCCAAAGGGGCACGTGAACGTTGTTTTCTCTTGGTCTTCTATGGCTATGGGGATTTGGTAAAAGCCAGAGAAACCATCGAGAAAACAAAAGAATGGCTTCCCAGCTAAACGCTCCACCATCTGATCAATAAAAGGAATGGGAAAATGGTCCTTCCTAGTGACCTCATTAAGCTTCCTAAAGTCTATGCACATTCTCCATCCATTTTGAAGCCTTTTGGGCACTAATTCATTTTTCTCATTCCTAACCACAGTCATGCCAGTTTTCTTTGGAACAACATGGATAGGACTAACCCATTTACTATCTGAAATAGGATAGATGATACCTGCTTCGAGGAGTTTGAGGATCTCAGAAACCACTACCTCCTTCATCGCGGGATTGAGCCTCCTTTGGGGCTCTCGTGAAGGTTTCGCTCCATCCTCGAGCAGGATTCTGTGCATGCACGTAGCTGGACTTAGCCCATGTAAATCTGCTAATGTCCATCCAATTGCCAGCTTGTGCTCTTTAAGAACTTCCATTAACTTCCCTTCCTGAGCCGGCATAAGGTCTTTCGCTATGATGACCGGCAACGTCTCATCATCCCCCAAATACGCGTATTTGAGATGATCAGGTAAGTCTTTCAACTCCAATTTAAATGCCTGCAAAGTAGAGGGGAGCATTTTAGCATGATTCTGAACAGTTGCCAAAGAAGAGACAGTTGAATCACAAAGTTCAGACATGGAAGATTCATGCATATCAGATTCATCAAAAAGATCAGTCAAAAATAATGGGTCATCCCCATCTCTATCAGACATGCATTCTTCCTGAACTAACGATTCAATTGTATCTACTTGACAAAGAGAGTGGACGCTCTCATCATGCTCCAACTCATTAGACACATCGACCTCAACAACTTGTCCACGATACTCAACAGATAAAGTGCCCTTATCTACATTTATCTTAGTCTTAGCAGTTTTCATAAAGGGCCTACCTAATAAGATCGACGCAGACGAAGAAGCAGAATTTCCATCCATTTTCAGAATATAAAAATCCACAGGAAAAATCAGCCCATTAACATTAAC
This sequence comes from Herpetospermum pedunculosum, assembly GCA_028017165.1. NCBI lineage: Eukaryota > Viridiplantae > Streptophyta > Magnoliopsida > Cucurbitales > Cucurbitaceae > Herpetospermum > Herpetospermum pedunculosum. Next base: position 37,897,356 of record CM051527.1, read on the forward strand.
TAATACATCTTCCACTACCCCTAAAGGATGCACGAAAGACCTATCAGCAAGTTGTATAACAATACCAGTTCCCTGTATTTCTTTTAAATTCAAATCCTGATAAACGGAGTGAGGCATGACACTAATGGAGGCTCCTAGATCTAGCATGGCTCTTCTAATTTTTCTACCTCCAATAGCGCAAGGAAGAGAAAACATACCTGGATCGTCGCATTTTTCTGGTAAGTTCTTCGTGATTAAAGCGGAGACATTTTTACTTACCACGATGCGCTCTTTCTCTTTTGTCTTCCTCTTGTTGGTGCATAGGTCCTTCAGGAACTTAGCGTACCTTGGGATTTGCTTGATGGCATCCAACAGAGGGATGTTGATCTCTACCTTCCTGAACGTGTCAAGGAACTCCTTCTCGTAGTCTTCCTTGGGCGGTCTCGCTAACCTGCTAGGAAAAGGAGCCTTAGGCACATAGACTCTAGTGCACGTAGGATCGAAATTTACCCCATGCCACCGTGGTTCGGGATTTTCTGTCTGTGGCTCGACATGGCCATGATCGACTTCCACTGGTGGGGTATTAGTGGGAAGATGCTTCCCACTTCTCAGAGTGATGGCACTAGCGCTCTCCGCGTTCTTATGCTCCATCACTGTCACCTTTTTAGCCATCTGAGACACTTCCTTGCCCAGATCTTGCACTAACATTCCAAAATCGTCCATTCTTTCCCGAGTGTCTTTCTGAAATTCCCGAGTGTTCTCCTTAAATTTTCGGTTAGCTGAAACAAAATCTTGCAAAATATTTTCAATAGAATTACCTGAAAATGATGTCTGAGCCTGCACAGAAGCTTGAGAAACATTTTCCGCTAACCGGATCATCGCATTGCCTAATTCTGACACTCGAGCATTAAGCGCGTTTAACTCAACTGAGAAACGATCTTGCTCACCCCCTTTACCTGCGTAATGGTGCGAATTCTCAGCCATATTTGAGATCAGCTGTCTTGCTTCTTCAGGTGTTTTATCCATGAGTGAACCTCCACTGGCGGCATCAATAAACTGCCGAACACGTGGGAGCAAGCCATCACAAAAATACTGAATGAGGAGTTGATCTGTTATTTTATGGTTAGGACAACTCTCGCACAAACGATTAAACCTTTCCCAACAGTCATAAAGGTTCTCTCCTTCCGCTTGCAAGATACCGCATATTTGCTTCCTGAGAGAGGCAACCTTGGGAGGCGGAAAATACTTCGCATAAAACGCTCCCTGCAGCTCTTCCCAAGAAGTGATGGACCCAGTCGGTAGGTAATGCATCCAATCTCTCGCTTTCTATTTCAGAGTGAAAGGGAAAGCCTTGAGATGGAGTTGATCTGCAGTGATGCCGTCGGTCCTGAATGCCGAACAAACCATCTGGAATGCCTTGAGGTGTCTGACGGGATCCTCATCTGTATTACCACAAAAAGAAGGTAATAAGTTAATCAGACCAGCTTTAAGTTCAAAATTACCTGCAGCTACCGGATACAAGATACTCGATGTGTTCCGGCCTAGCTCAGATGATGCAAGCTCCCTCATGGTTCTTTGATGCTCAAGATTACCCACGACCTCCATCTTGGCGCTTCTTTTGAATTTTAAAAGAATGACTGCGCTAAAAAACTCAAACAAAACGCGTAAAATAATACAAACTAATTAAACTGTACAAAAAGAAATAAAGAAAATTTTTAAAACTAACAAACCTAACTTAACTAAACTAAATTAATTAAATCCCCGGCAACGGCGCCAATTTTTCGAATCATGCAAATACGGAGTGTTCACAAGCAAATCACAGACCGTCCTCATCGGACACATGCATTCAGATTCTAATCTAACAGCCAGAGTACACATATGCTCGACAACTACTAAGAAGTCTCATCTCTATGTATCAACAAACTCCACCCCCCACCTTAAGATATGCATTGTCCCCAATGCATTCAACTATAAAAACAATAAAATCCTAAGGGAACAGAAAACCTCCCCTGAATCTTATGGAGCCGACGGGTGGAGATGTGCACCAACGTCCTCCAATGTGCTCTCGAATCGTCGACCGTTCCACCTTTTCTCCTAGGAAAACAAGAAAACAAACAACAACTCAAAAGCAAAAATAAATAAAAGCAAAGCGATAAACGACAGAATTACAGTTCAAACTCGGGTGCCTCCGAGAAGCGCAAATTTTTAAAGTCGATTGCTCGACTGTATTCACTCTTCCACTCATCCATAGTCGATCGGGGGCGGCGCTAGAAGTAATGTGGCGTCATAGCACTCAGCGTCCCCCTCGTGGAAAATCTTCAACCGGTGCCCATTCACTTTCTGCACCTCATCTGAGTCTAAGCTCTGAATCTCTACACTGCCATAAGGAGAAATTTTAGTTATGGTATAGGGTCCTTTCCAACGGGAACGAAGCTTACCTGGCATGAACTTCAGACGGGAATCGAACAGCAGAACTTTCTGACCGACTTCGAAGTCTTTCTTTAAGATCCTTCGGTCATGAAACTGTTTGGACTTCTCTTTATAGATCCTGGAGTTCTCGTAGGAGTCCAAACGCAGTTCCTCCAATTCCTGTAACTGAAGCAGTCGTGCCTCGCCAGCTTCGTCAGGGCTCATGTTACACTTCTTGATTGCCCAGAATGCTTTGTGCTCAATCTCCACGGGTAAGTGGCATGCCTTACCAAAGACCAACCGGTATGGGGACATACCGATAGGGGTTTTGTAGGCGGTGCGGTAGGCCCACAAAGCATCTTGCAAATGATCGCTCCAATCCTTCCTACTCGGTCTCACGGTTTTCTCCAGAATTGACTTTACCTCTCTATTGGAGACCTCGGCTTGCCCATTGGCTTGAGGATGGTAGGCGGTGGACACGCGATGATGCACACTATACTTCCTCAGCAAAGCCTCCACAGATCGGTTGCAAAAATGAGTTCCCTGGTCACTGATTATGGCTCGTGGGATTCCAAACCTGGTAAAAATACGAGACTGAACGAACCTAACAACAGAATTAGCATCGTTAGTCTTCGTGGCTTTCGCCTCAACCCACTTGGAAACATAATCAACAGCCAGCAATATATAAGAAAAACCACAAGAAGGCGGGAAGGGTCCCATAAAATCCATGCCCCAAACGTCAAAGATTTCACAGACTAAGACAGGGGTTTGAGGCATTTCATTTCTACCAGATATCGACCCTATTCTTTGACATCTATCGCAGGTTTTACAAAATTCATGCGCATCTTTAAATAGAGAAGTCCAGTAAAACCCACTATCTAAAACTTTCCTAGCTGTCCTCCTAGGCCCAAAATGTCCCCCACATGCATAATCATGACAGAAAGTAAGAATAGACGCATGCTCATTCTCAGGGACACATCTCCTAATTCAAGCTGTCGAGGCTTGCCAAAATACAATTTATAAACCCGAATACACCGAGCTATTTGTAGCTAAGTGGCAACGGGGTCGATCCACAGGGAAATAAGAAATTTAATCTAACTAAGTCTAATTTGCTAGAAATAAAAGAATGCACAAATTAAAGAATGGTAATTTGGTTTTGGGGGAAGGGAGCTCCTAATTATGCTAACGGAAAATTAAATGACAACGTGCAAAAAATAAACGGTTGTGCTTAACTTCGAGAAATGGAATTGCTCGTTATGGATGTTCGGATCATTGATACAATTAACGCGTTAGCCATGTTCATGCGCACAATTCATTTAGTTATTCCTAACTCAAATGACCCAAGGATTTAATTAGACTCGAGCAATTCTAATTAAACTTGGCCAATAATCTATCTACGGTAGCGATCCCTAAATCGATTACGTGTCAGTGACGGGAACATTGTGACGGTCTAATCCTAAGACTAACCCGGTTTCTCTCTTGCCTTAAGCCTAACATGAAAACGTTAATTAATTCAGTTTACCAATGTCACTTTGGGCCGAACTAATTAGCCATGCTTAGACCCGTGCTACCTAGCGGTATAGGCAATTATACGTCCCAACCTTTAGCCCTCTATCATGCATAGGAATTAGATTGTCAAACTAATTTAGCTACACATGCTAGAATTGGATGAAGAACAAGCAAGAAATGCATAAACAAGCTAAATGGCTTAACATTCACAAAGGGGAAAATCTCCCCAAACATCCATAATTTACAAATCCAAACCCAAACCCAAAATCAAGCACTTACCTTGGTTTAGCCTTCCATGGAGGTTTGATTAATCCAATCTCCCATGGAAGAGCTTGGAATCATGCACAAGAAGGAGAAGAAGCACAAAAATGGCGGAAAATGGCCTTGGACCCGAGAGGAGAACCTTGAGGAAGAAGAAGCATGAAAGAATGGCTGCAAATCTGAAGTTTTCACGGTTTTTAAGCTCGGAGCGTCGAGACGCTAGGCCAGCGTCTCGACGCTGTGCCCTAAGTTGGCAGACGCGCGCGCGGGGTAGCGTCGAGACGCGCGCGCGGCGTCGAGCGAGCGTCGAGACGCTTGCGCTCGACGCTTGCTCTCGGGTGAAACTTCAGACGCGCGCTTCAGAGTTCGGGGCGTCGAGACGCTAGGCCAGCGTCTCGACGCTGTCGGCGTTGAGTTAGCGTTGAGACGCGCGCTCGACGCTGATGCACGTCTATCTTGGGGAATCGTCGGGGCAGCGTCGAGCTGGCGTCGAGCTAGCGTCTAAACGCTGGGGCGCACGCAGATTTTCAATGACGGGCGCGCGGGCGCGAGGCGAGGCGGCGCGCGAGCGTCTTGCCGTCTGGGCGCGGGCGTGCGGTGCTTGCGAGCGGCGCGCGCGCGCGTGCTGCGTTCGTTGGGCGCTGCCCTCTCGGTTCTTAGCCCACTTTTGGGTCGTTTTGGCTCCCGAGCTCCGTTTGGCCTATCGTTTTGACCCGAACACTTCCCGAAACATCTTAAATGACCTTTTTAGCCCCGAAAATCATCAATGGACTTCCCGAGCTCTTCACCATGAAATCACCTACAAGGAAGTATTTTAATCAATAAATGTCATGGTTTTAGCTAGAATTAGGGACATTAAGATAGCTCTATTTTGGAGCTATCAAGAGTCAAGAAAGTGATCATCGGTCACACGAGTCACCAAAGCAGAGCTCTTCGCCGTCTCCACCAGCGCAAAGCCCTGAGCTTCCTTCATCGCCGCCGAGTTCTGAACACACCCCACCAGCAGAGAGCCCTGAAGCATCACCCACTTCCCCACAACCTGACCCTGAATTCCCATATGGGGAGTACCAAGAATCGACGCAGGGCAGTGGGGAAGCTAAGGAAGAGGAGGTCTTCTCTTCTTTGAGGGAAGCCAGTCCTGAGAGCCTTGCGCAGAAGGATGATTCGATGGACGAGACACCGGGGGATTGCCTCCAGCAGATGACAACCAAGGCAAGGTTGAAGAAGAAGGCAGCCAAGGTTGTCAAGGCCAAACGACCAAAAACAAAGAAGAAGTCCAAGAAGAAGAAGTCCAGGGCCACGCCTTCATCAAAGAAGGGAAGTGATGAGCCTTCACCAAAGAAGCTCAAGATTGAGGCTGCTGAGTCAGCCAAACCGAAAGACAAAGGGAAAGCCAAGCTTTACCCTGAAGATCAGCCTCAATCAGTGAGGTACGTGTCCTCTGATGCTGAGTCCAGAGGCACTGAGCTGAGGAAGAGAGAGCTGCTGCACGAGAAGGGATTCTTAGACGCCCTCACAGACCTGCCGCAATTCTTGCGCGCAGGGATCATGAATCATGGTTGGGAAGAGTTGTGCAGACCACCCAATCCAGCCTACTCCAGCATGGTGTATGACTTTTACGCAAACTTGATAAATCCAGAGGATGGTTTGTCTGTGGTCAGAGGAATCGAGGTGGACTTCTGTTAAGTCTCTGAAAGTGACTTATTTAGGACCCATTTAGCTTAAGAAGATGTGCACTTTTAGGTGTTTTTGATAGCATTTAGCCTAGACCTATGCTTAAATATGAGAATGAGAAGAAGGTAGCTAAATTAGGACTTATGCACAATAGGAAAGAAAAGGGTTCAAAACCGAAGGAAAAGAATGAAAAAACTGCATTGCGACAGAATTGCGAAAAGATTGCTGAGGCCGCAATTATTCAAGTGAAAACCGTAAGTTGACTGATCCTTTTCTGTTAATTTCCGTAATTTCAGGGATTCGTTCTTTCTCCTCCATCCATTCTGATATATGACGTTGAAGATTGATGGTTCTCCTTGGCCCAAACGCACCTGCAAACTACTATAAAAGGGGGCCAAAGTCGGAGGTTTGATCATCATCCGAAAGCATAGAAGCCTTCTCACAGTCCACTTTTTCTCCCTGTTTTCCTTTGCCGTCTGTTGGAGTGAGAGTCTCAGCTGTTGGAATCGATAATCTGATAGGAAGGAGAGGAGATTCTTCTTCTCTCTCGATTGGATTCATCCAAGCAAGGCTGACCTTTCATCCCCTTCATTCGAGGCGACTGCAACGAAGCTTTCAAGCGCCATTTTACTGTTTTCTGTCGTTCTTCTTCTAATTTCCAGTTTTGATCATTGTTGTTCCTAGTTTAGTGTTTTAGTTACTGCATTTCGTTGTTGTCTGTCTTTGAATTACTGCCTTTAAGTTTCCCTTGTTCGTTCAACATTCAAAGTAATCAGAGTGCAAGTGTCATTTCACGGTGTCCTTCTTCTGCTGCTACGGTTTTGTCTTGCTGTTTTAAGTTTATTTCCCTTCTAAGCATGTCTGTTTCATCTTACATTTCTGTTCTCTATATATCCATGAGTAGCTAAGTCACTTAGGGGCATGCTAATGACAGAACTATAGGCTAAAAAACGTGAACCAAGCATGTAGGATAGCCTTCGAAACATTGATTGTATGTAAGCTTCATCCCACGGGCAATTTCGATTGGCCATCCATTTTGTCCAAAGAACTCCTAACCTCTGGAAGGAGTAAGAGTTCAGAGTCATATAATCATGCTAGCCTTTCATGGTAATCAGGAAACGGCCTAGGAATAGGCGTTTCCCTAGTACAAACTAAACACTTCTGTTTTAACAAGATGATTAAGACCTTACTTTGAAGTCGAGTAAACTTAGGAATCTAATGCATGGAATCGGACGATACATGAGATAGAGTGAGTTTGATGCATAGAGAGTAGATCCAGTGCTTGAGAATCGTATAATAATGCCTATAGGATAGTCATTAGTAGCCCTTAACTCACCCATTTACACACTTTCGCTGCTGTTTAATTGCGGAAACATTGCGGTCCCCGCAATTCTGCAAAATTTTCATTCTGTTTAGCTGTTTTCTTCTTCGTTTATCAATTCCATCTCTTGTCCTTTGAGTCTAATTGCAACTTGCATTTGTTTATGTTATATCCCTTTACACATTCAGCAAAAATTAGATAATTAAAAACCAATTTTACCCCATCAAATCCACCCCATCTTTCTTAACAAATACACTTCGCGAATAGCTAAACATAAGTCTCTGTGGAAAAAACGAATGAAATATACTTACTACTTGCTGTGAGACCATGTATGCTTGCATGTTCTGAGTGCTCTCTCTACTTTCTTGCTTATTTATCTTTACACATTGAGCACGCAACAAGTTTTTGGCGCCGCTGCCGGGGACTTATTTTAAGTGAAAACGAAGTTTGTTAAGTCTGAAACACCAAGTTATTTTCCATTGAATTTGATCCATTTCCATTTCTTTTTCAGGTACCATTTAGGGTAGTTTATGAATGAGACTCCAAGTAGTGATCTAGAGTTCAACCCTGAGCCTGAGAGGTTATTTAAAGCTAGAAATAGAGCCAAGAAACCTCTCTTTAAACAACCCCTTTTACCTCAAATAATTGCTGAAACCGCAGAGTCTCCGCAATCCACTCAAGAAGAAATGGCTGGAATAGATCAAAACCTGGTGCCTGTCACTCGCAATCCCATTGAAATAGCGAATGACAAGGATAGCGCCATCCTTTCATATTTAGTACCTATGCCTGGGGAGCTGAACCCCAGCATAATCCGTCCTGAAATCACTGCCAACTCATTCGAGTTAAAACCAGTGATGTTCCAAATGTTTTCCACTGTGGGACAATTCTTTGGAATAGAAAATGAGGACCCCCATAACCACCTTAGGAACTTCCTAGGAGTTAGTGACACATTCCTGATTCCTGGAGTTTCCCAAGAAGCCTTGAGGCTATATCTGTTCCCTTACTCTTTGAGGGACAAAGCCAAAACATGGTTAAATTCATTACCCTCAGGATCTGTCCTCAATTGGACAGACTTAGCAGAGAAATTCCTAGTCAAATATTTCCCACCAGATAGGAATTCGACCTTTCGTGATGATATCATCAAATTCAAACAAGCTCCGAGTGAGTCTCTTCACGAAGCTTGGACAAGATTCAAAGACCTTCTCATTAAATGTCCACACCATGGCATTCCATGGTGTATCCAAATAGAAGTCTTCTTTAAAGGATGCAACCCCAGCACCAGACAAGTTCTAAATTCATCTGCTGGAGGTTCCATGTTGTCCAAGAGTTACAACGAAGCTTATGAGATCTTGGAGAAGATCTCAACATCTCACTGTAGGTGGTCAGATGATCCAGTTGAGCCAACTAGGGCTCAAGACAAGGATGCTCTAAGTGCAATGAGCACCCAAATCGACGCCCTGACCAACCTAGTTAAGCAAATGGCTCAGGCCAATCTCCAAACCAGTGCCAACACCGCCACAACCATGTCAATGGGCACCCAACCAAGTCAAGGTGAGGCACTTGTCTGTGGATTCTGTGGGGAAGGGCACCCATATGAATACTGCCCTGGGAATCCATCCTCAGTCTGCTACATTGGAAGCCAACAGCAGCCTAGGAATAACCCCTACTCCAACACCTATAACCCTGGTTGGAGAAACCACCCTAACCTGTCATGGGGTGGCCAACAAAACACTAACCAAAATTCTAACCAACCTAGACCGAGTGGAACACCTGGTTTCACTCCCCAACATAACCAGTCAATGTACCAAAAACCATACAATCAACCTGTAGGATCTTCTGTAGAAAACCTACTCAAGGAATACATAGCTAAGAATGATGCTACTCTTCAAAGCCAGCAAGCTACTCTTAGGAGCCTAGAAAACCAAATAGGCCAATTAGCCAATGAACTTAAAAGTAGGCCCCAAGGTAGACTCCCTGCTGACACCGAGGTACCAAGGAGAGATGGTAAAGAACAAGTTCAAGCAATTGAACTTAGGAGTGGAAGACCACTGGTGAGCAACACAAAAGACATACCAAAGAGAGTAGAGAACACTGAGTCTAGTGCTCCACTGGAGTCTCTGCCAAACCAAGGTCCACCACCAACTAGCACATCAGGAGCCAGGCTAGAACCAATTATTGAGGAGGTAGAAGAAATTCCAAGGCCTCCACCTAACCTAAAGCGCCCTGACGTACCTGCATATGTGCCACCACCTCCATACCCTCGAAGGCTTAAGAAGAAGCAGGAATCGGAAGTTCATTTTAATAAATTCTTAGAAATTCTTAAGCAAGTGCATGTTAACATTCCTTTTGTAGAAGTTTTACAGTCTATGCCTTCTTATGTAAAGTTTTTGAAGGACATCATTACTAACAAAAAAAATAATTGGTGAGTTTGAAACAGTAAACCTCACTGAGGAGTGCAGTGCTATCCTCCAGAACAAGCTGCCCAAGAAGGAGAAGGACCCTGGTTCCTTCACCTTACCTGTAGAACTTGGAGGCAAGCACGTGGGCAGAGCGCTTTGTGACCTGGGCGCCAGCATAAATCTCATGCCCCTGTCCCTATTCCGCCAATTGGGAATAGGAGAAGCACGTCCAACAACTGTCACTTTGCAACTAGCAGATAGATCCATTGCATATCCAGAAGGTAAAATTGAGGATATTCTAGTTAAAGTTGACAAGTTTATTTTCCTTGCAGATTTCATTGTCCTGGACTATGAGGCAGACAAGGAAGTCCCCATCCTGCTAGGCAGACCATTTTTAGCCACAGGTAGGGCACTTATAGACGTCCAAAAAGGTGAGCTTACTATGAGGGTTCATGATGAAGAGGTGAAGTTTAGTGTATATAAAGCTTTAAGGTACCCCTCTGACCTTGAATCCTGTGCTAGCATGGACGTAGTAGACTCCTTGATGGAGGAACAATTAGAGCATGTACTATTAACCAAGCATGCTAATGAATATGTACAATTAGATATAGCTGACTTGAATGTATCTGACATAATGGATATGCCTGTAGATAAACCACAACATGTATGTATGAATATAGATTTAACTGATAGATCTGTGAATCCTTTAAAGCCCTCCATTGAGCATCCACCTGTTTTAGAACTGAAACCACTACCCACTCACCTCAAGTATGCATATCTAGGAAGTAATGAAACTCTGCCTGTTATCATTTCTTCTAAATTAAGTGAAAAGCATGAGGTTGAACTGATTTTACTGCTTAAGCAACATAGGAAGGCTATAGCATGGACTATTGCTGATATTCGAGGCATTAGCCCTTCTTATTGCATGCACAAAATTATACTAGAGGAAGAGCACACACCTAGGGTAGATCACCAGCGTAGGCTAAACCCCTCTATGAAAGAGGTAGTAAAGAAGGAAATAATAAAATGGTTAGATGCAGGAGTGATCTTCCCAATAGCTAGTAGCCAGTGGGTGAGCCCCATCCAATGTGTACCTAAAAAGGGGGGAATAACTGTGGTAGTCAATGAGAACAACGAACTGATTCCAACAAGGACTGTCATAGGGTGGAGAGTGTGTATGGATTACAGAAAATTAAATAAAGAAACCAAAAAAGACCATTTTCCTCTTCCGTTCATTGACCAGATGTTAGACAGAATAGCTGGTAGAGCCTACTATTGTTTCTTAGATGGCTATTCAGGCTATAATCAAATAACTATAGACCCTAAGGATCAAGAGAAGACCACCTTCACTTGCCCTTTTGGAACGTTTGCCTTTCGCAGAATGCCTTTTGGCTTATGCAATGCACCGGCAACTTTCCAAAGGTGCATGATGGCAATCTTCTCTGAGTTGGATGAGTCCATGATAGAAATATTCATGGATGACTTCTCAGTCTTTGGGGACTCATTTTCAAACTGTCTAGAAAACCTAGGACAAGTCCTGGCTAGGTGTGAAGAGACCAACCTAGTCCTAAATTGGGAAAAATGCCATTTTATGGTGGATGAGGGGATTGTCTTAGGACATAGAGTGTCAAGGGCAGGTGTAGAAGTTGATAGGGCAAAGATTGAGGTCATAGAGAAGTTGGTAGAGCCCCAGAATGTCAAAGCCATTAGAAGCTTCTTAGGGCATGCGGGCTTCTACAGAAGGTTCATTAAGGACTTCTCTAAGATAGCCAAGCCTCTGTGTGAGCTTCTAGAATTAAATAGGCCATTCATCTTCTCTAAGGAATATGTAGTAGCTTGGACCACCCTTAAGAAAGCACTAGTCACAGCCCCTATCATAGTAGGACCAAATTGGGATCTTCCCTTTGAAATGTTATGTGATGCCAGTGACTATGCTGTAGGAGTGATGTTAGGCTAGAAGATTGACAAGCTAACACACCCTGTCTATTATGCTAGTAAGACCTTGAATGAGGCTCAATGTAATTATACCACTACTGAAAAAGAGATGCTTGCTGTAGTGTTTGCTTGCGAAAAATTCAGAAACTATATTGTAGGCACTAGGACAATTGTATACACTGACCATTCTGCCTTGAAATATCTTATGAGGAAGGCTGATGCCAAGCCTATGTTTATTAGGTGGGTGTTATTGCTGCAGGAATTTGATTTGGACATTCGGGACAAGAAAGGATGTGAAAACGTGGTTGCAGATCACCTGTCTCGATTGCAGCACAATTGCGAAAAAATTGCGGAGCCCGCAATTTCTGATGCTTTTATTGATGAACATGTCTTTGTTTTGACTCATCGTGATAACGATGAGGAACCTTGGTTTGCTGACATTGCTAACTTCCGTGCATCACAGGTATTACCAGTTTTCAAGGGAGGACAAGAGAAGAAGAGGTTCCTTCATGAAGCAAGGAAATTCATCTGGGACGACCCCACACTTTACAGAACCTGTGCTGATGGCTTGCTAAGGAAGTGTGTTTCAGCTGCTGAAGCGAAGTCTGTGCTGCAGCACTGTCACACATCTCCTTATGGTGGACACTTTGGTGGCCAAAGAACAGCTGCAAAGGTATTTCAGAGTGGCTATTATTGGCCAACGATCTTCAAGGATGCCCACAACTATGCCCACAGCTGTGATGAATGCCAAAGAACAGGTAACCTCAGTCGAAAGGATGAGATGCCCCTCACCTACATCTTAGAGTTGGAGCTCTTTGATGTGTGGGGCATTGACTTCATGGGACCATTCCCTCCATCATCAGGTAACCTCTACATATTAGTGGCAGTGGATTATGTGTCCAAGTGGGTAGAGGCCAAAGCATGTCCTAATAATGATGCTAAAACAGTCACCAACTTCTTGCATAGGCACATTTTTACTAGGTTTGGGACACCTCGTGCCATCATTAGTGATGAGGGGTCACATTTTATTAACAAGGCTATGGAGAAAGTATTGGCTAAGTATAACATTAGACATAGAGTAGCCACTCCCTATCACCCACACTCAAATGGACAGGCTGAAATTTCAAATAGGGAAATAAAGAACATCCTAGAGAAAGTAGTCAAACCTAATAGGAAGGACTGGTCCTTCAAGCTTGAGGATGCACTTTGGGCTTATAGGACAGCATATAAGACACCTCTAGGAATGTCTCCTTATAGGCTGGTTTATGGCAAGACTTGTCACTTACCACTTGAGTTAGAAAACAAAGCATTTTGGGCCATGAAGGAATTGAATTTTTGTGTAAAAGATGCAGGAACACTAAGGTCTTTACAATTACATGAGCTTGATGAGCTTAGACATATGGCCTATGAAAATGCTAAGATGTACAAGGAAAAGACCAAGATTTGGCACGATAGTAGACTTAGAGTTAAGGACTTTAAGAAGGGTCAACTTGTGTTGTTGTTTAACTCACGGTTGAAATTATTTCCAGGGAAACTTAAGTCTAGATGGTCGGGTCCATTTGTGATTACTAATGTGTTTGTTCATGGTGCCATAGAGATAAAGAACTTGCAGCAAGGTCAGCCATTTATGGTCAATGGGGCGAGGTTGAAGCATTACTATGAGGAAGGAGATGTGAAGACTCTCTCGGCCTTCCTCTTGACTGAAGCGTGACAATGAGAACGAGAGAGGACGAGTGGTTACTGTGCTCGTCAACATAAGGCTCATGCCTTAGTTTATTTTTTTTGCGATTTTCCGGTTGTCATTTGTGTGTTTTGTTGTGTGATTTTAATTACGTATTTGATATTGTTTTTATTTCTTTTTGTAGGGAATCGAAAGAGGGAATCAAGGAGAGTAATCCCAGCTTTAAAAATCAAAAAACGATCGAGCCAAATAAAAGATACGGACGAGCAAAGTTTGAGATTTTGATGAAAAAATATCCCTAGAATTGCGCTGGAATTGCAGGATCCGCAAAATAGAGCCGTTGGGATTTAGCCGTTGCCTTTATATCCGTTAGAAGGCGCTCGATCGATACGATTCTCTCATTCTCTGATTTCCAAGAAAACTGAGATTCTCTTCATCTTTGATCCTTCTCTCCAAACCTCCAAGATTCGACAATGGTGTCCACAAGGGCTGAAAGATCCGCAGCCAAGAAGAAGGCTGATGACGCAGCTGAAGCAGCTGCGAGGGAAGCACTGCTTACCCTTGCAGATGATGGTGCTGTTCGCACCGGCCCTCTTTCCAAGCTTCCGGTTCGTAGGAAGAAGTGGAGGGTCGTCACTGAGATCCCTGCTGGCCCTTCTGAACCAGCAGGTACGCCCAAGAAGCGCCGGTGGAGTGTCGAGATGGCCGCCGAACCAAGCAGAGCAAAGACTCCCTCTGTGGAGAGTCAAGAATCAGATCGTGCGTCCCACGAGTCGACCAAGAGGGGTTCGTCGCCATCTGTATCACCTGCGCACAGCCCTTCACCATCTGAACTAGTGCACAGCCCAGAGCTATCATCATCGCCGCCTGCACAGAGCCCTGCGACGCCGTCTTCACCACTGAATTCCGTGCAGACGCCTACAGCAGAGCAGAGTGCCACACCTTCGCACACGCCTCCACAGCCTGATCCTGAATTCCCCTATGGGGAGTACCAGGAATCCACTCAGGGCAGTGGGGAAGGTGGTGAAGACGAGGTCTTCTCGCCTGCAAGGGAAGCTAGTGCCGAGAGTCCTGCACGGCAGGATGATTCCATGGAAGAGACGTTGGGGGCATGCCTCCAGCAGATCAATATCAAGGCTAAGCTCAAGAAGAAGAAGAAGGCCAAGATTGTCAAGGCCAAGCGATCCAAGAAACTGAAGAAGAAGAAGGCCAAGAGGGTGCCTTCAGCAGACAAAGAGAGCACTGAGCCTTCGCTCAAACGACTCAAGGTTGAGGCTGCCGAGTCAGCCAAGCCAGCAGATAAGGGGAAGGCCAAACTCTACCCTGAAGACGAACCTCAGTCAGTGAGGTATGTTTCATCTGACGCTGAATCCAGGGGCGTTGAGTTAAGGAAGAGGGAGTTGCTGCACGAGAAAGGCTTCCTCGACCGACCTGCTGACCTGCCGCAGTTCTTGCGCGCAGGAGTGATCAACCATGGCTGGGAGGAATTCTGCAGACCGCCCAATCCAGCCTACACGAGCATGGTGTATGATTTCTACGCCAATGTGCTCAGCCCTGAGGATGGCCTGTCTGTGGTCAGAGGGGTAGAGGTGGATTTCTCAGCCAAGGCCATCAACGAAGCCTATGGTCTCAAAGGCCAAACACATACAGATTATGCACGGATCGTTGATGAGCCTACTGAGGCAGTGCTGGAAGAGGCCATTCGCACCATTGGCCAGCCTGAAGCTTCCTGGACCGTGTCACGCAATGGGAGGCACACTCTCATGAGTGCCAACCTCACGGCTAAGGCAGCTGTTTGGTTTTCGTTCGTGCGAAGGAGATTGTCCCCTGTGACTCACGAGACTACAATCAACCAGAGCCGATCGCTGCTGGTGTATGCGATAATGAGAGGTCTCACGATCAATGTGGGAGAAGTCATCACTGCGGCCATTGCTGAATGCGCCAAGAAAGGTAAGGGACCACTGTTTTTCCCTAATACCATAACCAAGCTATGTTTGCTTGCAGGAGTCCCCACCGAGCGCCTGGAGCAGCAGATGGCCTACACGGGCCACTTGGAGCTGCCTGCTAACCTGTGGCTGAGAAGGAAGGGGAATATGGAGTTTGAACTGGATAGGCTGGCTGCTGAACAGTCCCTATCCATGGCCTGCCTGATTGATATGCAGAGGAGAATGGCTCAATGGGCCACTTATGCGCAGGCGAGGGACAGGGAAGTTGCAGACCAACTTGGGTGCATCTTCCCTGATTTCCCTACGAATCTCCTAACTCCATGGGTGCCCCCACGACCACGGCAACCTGATGAAGATGACGACGTTTGAGTGCTGGTTTGAAGTGCACTGAAGGGAGTATTGCTGTTCCCTTAGAAAAAAAAAAAAAAAAAAAAAAAAACAATTTTCTGCTTTCTGATAGCTTATGTGAATTATGCTGTTTTTGGTTCAATTTTGATCTGTTTTAGATGTTTAGTTTTATGTTTTTCCTTTTGCTTAGTATAGTCTGATGTTAGCTGACTAGGTAGGATAGTTTAGTTTTATTTTTAGGAAGCTTGAGTGACTGGAAAAAGCATGCTTAGGGGCCTTAATCAATGTTATATCTGCCCTGATCTAATTGCGAAATAATTGCGGTACCCGCAATTTTCATGACTAAAAGCATGTTTTGGACTGTCTGTTTAGCTAGGCTGTGATCTGTTTAAATTCTATCTTTTCCTGCTAACATGACTGCCTTATATAGCTTATCTAAATGCATGCTGGATGAGTGTCATAGGACACCCTTTGATAGTTTAAATCGACCTCTAAAAAGCTCAGCATGCACAGCTTTAAGCCCTTAACTGTCTGTTTTTTTTAATTACTGCTGCTGTGATATTTTCTTTTAAATGTTCTGTCTATACCTAGGGCTTTTAGATTCTCTTTGTTTTACTTTAGACTAGATGCTTCTAGGACAAGTTTGGGGGTGTGCCACCTCAGACACTCATTGGGGACAATGAGTAGTTGAAGTTTGGGGGAGGCCACCCTAGGCCTAGGAACATTCCTCTCTCCCGTAGAAACATAAGCATTCTTCTTCTCCTTTATAAAAAATGATGAACTGAAAAAAAAAAAAAATGAAAATAGAATAAAGAGGGGGGTCTCTCTGAGGTTGCTAAGTAATCAGTGCCAAGTGTGTGACCCACAAGTGGCATTGCATCAAAAGGCAACCAAAGGAGAGGCCCCACCTAAGTAAGGAAAAAGGGAAAAGAATAGGGAAGAAGAATGTAGACCTAGGAGTTATAACTTTGTGGCTTAGGTGTCCTATTTAAAAAGAACTCTGATCCTCAATTAGCTAAGCACAAAGTTGTAACTTGTAGGGTTGCGTAGGGAGATGAGTGTTTATCCAATGTAGTGATGCCAGGGTTTAGGTTGTTCTTTAAAAGTACTACTGTCACCGTTAATACTAAGACTGGCATGACTCTAAGGAATCCTAGACACATTAAAAATAAAGCTAGAAGCATGTACTGAGTCTGAGGTAAAGCTAGGCAGAATTTGAAACCTTAGGGATAGTGGCATGATATGACAAAAGCAAATAGATCAGTTGTAGGGAGTTAATAAAAGCAGGTGAGTGTTAGGCAGGCAAAGTCAGAAGAAGCTAGGGGAGTTTTAAACTGAGAAGTGTGTCACAGGACAGCAGTGCTATAGATAGGGGTATAAGGGAGTCAGTAGGTGGTTAAAGAAGGAGAAACAGCAGCCTAGGGAAGTCCTTAGTATGCTTGAGGACAAGCAAAGCCTTAAGTTTGGGGGTGTGTTAAGTCTCTGAAAGTGACTTATTTAGGACCCATTTAGCTTAAGAAGATGTGCACTTTTAGGTGTTTTTGATAGCATTTAGCCTAGACCTATGCTTAAATATGAGAATGAGAAGAAGGTAGCTAAATTAGGACTTATGCACAATAGGAAAGAAAAGGGTTCAAAACCGAAGGAAAAGAATGAAAAAACTGCATTGCGACAGCATTGCGAAAACATTGCTGAGGCCGCAATTATTCAAGTGAAAACCGTAAGTTGACTGATCCTTTTCTGTTAATTTCCGTAATTTCAGGGATTCGTTCTTTCTCCTCCATCCATTCTGATATATGACGTTGAAGATTGATGGTTCTCCTTGGCCCAAACGCACCTGCAAACTACTATAAAAGGGGGCCAAAGTCGGAGGTTTGATCATCATCCGAAAGCGTAGAAGCCTTCTCACAGTCCACTTTTTCTCCCTGTTTTCCTTTGCCGTCTGTTGGAGTGAGAGTCTCAGCTGTTGGAATCGATAATCTGATAGGAAGGAGAGGAGATTCTTCTTCTCTCTCGATTGGATTCATCCAAGCAAGGCTGACCTTTCATCCCCTTCATTCGAGGCGACTGCAACGAAGCTTTCAAGCGCCATTTTACTGTTTTCTGTCGTTCTTCTTCTAATTTCCAGTTTTGATCATTGTTGTTCCTAGTTTAGTGTTTTAGTTACTGCATTTCGTTGTTGTCTGTCTTTGAATTACTGCCTTTAAGTTTCCCTTGTTCGTTCAACATTCAAAGTAATCAGAGTGCAAGTGTCATTTCACGGTGTCCTTCTTCTGCTGCTACGGTTTTGTCTTGATGTTTTAAGTTTATTTCCCTTCTAAGCATGTCTGTTTCATCTTACATTTCTGTTCTCTATATATCCATGAGTAGCTAAGTCACTTAGGGGCATGCTAATGACAGAACTATAGGCTAAAAAACGTGAACCAAGCATGTAGGATAGCCTTCGAAACATTGATTGTATGTAAGCTTCATCCCACGGGCAATTTCGATTGGCCATCCATTTTGTCCAAAGAACTCCTAACCTCTGGAAGGAGTAAGAGTTCAGAGTCATATAATCATGCTAGCCTTTCATGGTAATCAGGAAACGGCCTAGGAATAGGCGTTTCCCTAGTACAAACTAAACACTTCTGTTTTAACAAGATGATTAAGACCTTACTTTGAAGTCGAGTAAACTTAGGAATCTAATGCATGGAATCGGACGATACATGAGATAGAGTGAGTTTGATGCATAGAGAGTAGATCCAGTGCTTGAGAATCGTATAATAATGCCTATAGGATAGTCATTAGTAGCCCTTAACTCACCCATTTACACACTTTCGCTGCTGTTTAATTGCGGAAACATTGCGGTCCCCGCAATTCTGCAAAATTTTCATTCTGTTTAGCTGTTTTCTTCTTCGTTTATCAATTCCATCTCTTGTCCTTTGAGTCTAATTGCAACTTGCATTTGTTTATGTTATATCCCTTTACACATTCAGCAAAAATTAGATAATTAAAAACCAATTTTACCCCATCAAATCCACCCCATCTTTCTTAACAAATACACTTCGCGAATAGCTAAACATAAGTCTCTGTGGAAAAAACGAATGAAATATACTTACTACTTGCTGTGAGACCATGTATGCTTGCATGTTCTGAGTGCTCTCTCTACTTTCTTGCTTATTTATCTTTACACATTGAGCACGCAACAACTTCTCAGCAAAGGCGATCAACGAAGCCTATGGCCTCAAGGGCCAAAAACACACTGACTATGCAAGGATCGTTGATGAGCCTACAGAAGCCGTCCTGGAAGAGGCCATACGGATAATTGGCCAGCCTGAGGCATCATGGACAGTCTCGCGCAATGGGAGGCACACCCTGATGAGTGCCACCCTCACAGCCAAGGCGGCTGTCTGGTTTTCCTTCGTGCGGAGGAAGCTATCCCTAGTGACCCATGAGACCACCATCAACCAGAGCAGGGCGCTGCTGGTCTACGCGATCATGCGAGGTCTCACAATCAACGTGGGCGAAGTCATTGCAGCTTCAATTGCTGACTGCGCCAAAAAGGGTAAGGGACCACTTTTCTTTCCTAACACAATTACTAAGTTGTGCTTACGTGCAGGGGTCCCAATCGAGCGAATGGAAAGGCAGATGGCCTACACGGGCTACCTGGAATTGCCTACCGCCTTGAGGTTGCGCAGGAAGAGGAACATGGAGTTTGAGCTCGATGGCCTGGCTGCTGCTCAGTCTTTGACCATGGCCTTCCTGACGGATCTGCAGAAGAGGATGGCTCAATGGGCCACATATGGGCAGGCAAGGGACAAGGAGGTTGCTGACCAATTAGGATGCATCTTTCCTGAATTCCCCACGAACCTAATGACTCCATGGGCACCTCCACGGCCAAGAAGGGATGCTGATGAGGAAGACATCTGAGTGCTAGATTGAGAAGCACTAAAGGGAGTATTGCTGTTCCCTTAAAATTAAAAGAAAAAAATCAAACTGCTTTTTGTTGAATTATGTGAATTATGCTGTTTTGAGTTAATCTTTTGATCTGTTTTAGTTGTTTAGTTTTAAAGTTTAAATTTGTTTAGTGTAGTCTGATGGTAGCTGAATAGGTAGATTAGTTTCATTTCATTTTTGTATAGCTTGAATGATTGGAAAGAGCATGCATAGGGGCCTTAATCACTGATATATATGCCCTGTCTTTATTGCGAAATAATTGCGGAAACCGCAATTTTTATTAGTAAATGCATGCTTTTGACTGACTGTTTAGCTAGGCTGGTTCTGTTTAAATTCTGCCTCTTGCTGCTATCTTGTCTACCTTATATAGCTTATCTAAAAGCATGCTGGATGAGTGTCATAGGACACCCTTTTGATAGTTTAAATTAACCTCTAAAGAGTGCTCAGAATGCGTAGCTTTAAGTCCTTACCTGACTGTTTTTTCGAATTTCTGCTGCTGTGATATTTACTTTTAGAATGTTCTGTCTATGCCTAGGGCTTTTAGATTCTCTTTGTTTTACCTTAGACTAGATGCTTCTAGGACAAGTTTGGGGGTGTGCCACCTCAGACACTCATTGGGGACAATGAGTAGTTTAAGTTTGGGGGAGGCCACCCTAGGCCTAGGAACATTCCTCTCTCCCTTAGAGCATAAGCATTCTTCTTCTCCTTTACAAAAAAAATGATGAGCTGAAAAAAAAAATGAAAAATAGAATAAAGAGGGGTGTCTCTCTTAAGTTGTTGAGTAATCAGTGCCAAGTGTGTAACCCACAAGTGGCATTGCATCAAAAGGCAACCAAAGGAGAGGCTCCACCTAAGTAAGAAAGAAAGAAAAAGGAAAGGGAAGAAGAATGTATACCTAGGAGTTACAACTTTGTGGCTTAGATGTCCTAAATAAAAAGAACTTTGATCCTCAAGTAGCTGAGCACAAAGTTGTAATTTGTAGGGTTGTTTAGGGAGATGAATGTATGTCCAATGTAGTGATGCCAGGGTTTAGGTTGTTCTCTTAAAGTACTACTGTCACTGTTAATACTAAGACTGGCATGACTCTAAGGAATCCTAGGTAGCTCAAAAGTAAAAACTAGAAGCATGTACTGAGTCTGGGGTAAAGCTAGGTAGAATTTGAAACCTTAGGAATAGATGCACAATATGATAAAGGCAAGTAGATCAGTTGTAGGGAGTTAATGAAACAAAAGGAGTATTAGGCATGCGAAGTCAGAAGAAGCAATATGAAAGGTTAGTTGTAAACTTAGAAGTGTGTCACAGGATATGAATGTAGGGGAGTCAGTAAGTGGTTAAAGGGAATGAAATAGCAGCCTAAACAAGTCCTTAGACTGCTCGAGGACGAGCAAAACCTTAAGTTTGGGGGTGTGTTACGTCTCCAAAAGTGACCTTTTTAGGACTTATTTATCTTAGAAAGAGGTG
Organism: Herpetospermum pedunculosum; assembly: GCA_028017165.1. NCBI lineage: Eukaryota > Viridiplantae > Streptophyta > Magnoliopsida > Cucurbitales > Cucurbitaceae > Herpetospermum > Herpetospermum pedunculosum. The sequence continues at coordinate 37,918,215 of CM051527.1, forward strand.
CACTCTTAGGTGTTTTTGAGAGGATTTAGCTTAAACCTATGCTTATATATGAGAATTAGAAGAAGGTAGCTAAATTAGGACTTGTGTGCAAAAGGAAAGAAAAGGAATGAAAACCGAAGGAAAAGAGTAAAAAATATGCATTGCGGCAGCATTGCGGAACCATTGCTAAAACAACAATGTTTTAAGTGAAATCCGTAAGTTGGCTGATCCTTTTCTGTTATTTTCCGTTATTTCAGGGATTCAGTCTTTCTCCTCCATCCATTTTGAAGTACGACGTTGAGGATTGATGGTTCTCCTTGGCCCAAACGCACCTGCAGATTACTATAAAAGGGGGTCAAAGTAGAGGGTTTGATCATCATCCGAAAGCGTAGAAGTCTTCTCGCAGCTCCATCTTTTCTCCTGTTTTTCTTTGCCGTCTGTCGGTTCGCGAGGTTTAGCTGTTGGAGTCGACAATCTGATAGGAAGGAGAGAAGATTCATCTTCTCTCCCGATTGGATTCATCCAAGCAAGGCTGATCTTTCTCATCCTTCAGCCGAGGCGGTTGCGACGAGGCGTTCAGGCTTAATTACCTGCTTTCTGTCTTTTATTTATAATTTCCAGCTCTGTTTAGTTGTTGTTTCTTTTCTAGTGAATAGTTCATTTCATTTCGTGGCTTTCTGTCTTTATGTTTTTTACTTTAAGCTTCCCTTTGTTCATTCAAACAATCAAGTAATCAAAGCTCAATTCTTCACTTCACAGTTTCTTCTCTTTGCTGCTACTGTTTTTCCTTACTGTTTGTCTTTAAATTCCTTCTAAGCATGTCTACTTCTTCTCTTACTTCTGTCCTGTCTATATCCATGAGTAGCTAAGTCACATAGGGGCATGCTAATGACAATACTATAGGCTAAAAAACGTGAACCAAGTATGTAGGATAGCTCTCGAAGCATTGATTGTATGTAAGCTTCATCCCACGGGCAATTTCGATTGGCCATCCATTTTGTCCAAAGAACTCCTAACCTCTGGAAGGAGTAAGAGTTCAGAGTCATACACTCATGCTAGCCTTTCAAGGTAGCTAGATAACGACCTAGGAATAGGCGTTTTCCTAGTACAAACCATAACTTTCTGCTTTAACAAGATGCTTAAGACCTTACTTGGACATCAATAAACTAACGAATCTAATGCATGAAATCGGAAGATACATGAGATTGAGTGAGTTTGATGCATAGAGAGTTGATCCAATGCTTGAGAATCGTGAGAAAATGCCTATAGAGGAGTCGTTAGTAGCCCTTGTTTCTCCATTTCACACACTTTCGTTGTTAGTAACATTGCGGTAGAATTGCTGTATCCGCAATTCTGCTAAGTTTAAATTCTGTTTAGCTAATTTCCTCTTCGTTTATTAATCTTTTCTCTTTTCATTTAAGTTTATCTTTGACTTGCACTTGTTTATGTTGCTACCCTTTACATATTCCTTAGAAATTAGACAATTTAAAACCAATTCCACCTCCTCAAATCCACCCATTCTTTCTTAACAAAACACTTCGCGAGTAGCTCATAATAAATCTCTGTGGGAAAACGAATGAAAAAATACTTACTACTTGCTATAAGATCATGTATGCTTGCATGTTCTGAGTGCTCTCTCTCCTTTATTGCTTATTTATTTTAACACATTGAGCACGCAACAGAATGCCAATCCCATGCAATCTCAACCTTGACCAAATGGACCACCGGGATTTGTTCCAAACCATCAAGCTAATTCAAACCAATTCCGTAAACCACCAGTAGTCAATCAGCCTATGGGATCGTCAATTGAAAGCTTACTGAAAGAGTACATGGCTAAGAATGATGCCACGATCCAAAGCCATCAAGCATCCTTAAGGAATCTATAAAATCAATTAGGACAGCTTGCAAGTGAATTAAAGAACAGACCCCAAGGACGATTTCCTGCAGATACCGAGAATCCAAGGAGAGAAGGGAAAGAGGAAGTCCAAGCCATCGAACTTCGAAGTGGAAAGCCTTTAATAAGCAGCGTTAGAACCGATCCAAAGAGAGTAGAGGACATTGAGCCTAGTGCTCCACTGGATGTTCAGCAAAACTCTAGCAATGTTCGTATTCAAGAAAACCAAAAAGTGAGGCTTGAACCAGTTTTGGAAGAACTTGAAGAGATCATTAGGACCAACCCAGTGAGATTAAAACCGAGCATTCCAATGTATGTTCCACCACCACCTTTCCCTAGGAGGTTGAAAAAGAAACAAGAGCAAGAAGCTCACTTCCACAAGTTCTTAGAAGAAGAGCATGTGCCTAAAATTGACCACCAGAGAAGACTTAACCCATCTATGAAAGAAGTGGTGAAGAAGGAAATAAAAAAGTGGTTGCATGCTGGAGTAATATTCCCTATTTCGAATAGTCGATTGGTTAGTCCTATCCAATGTGTTCCAAAGAAAGGTGGGATGCCTATAGTAGTTAATGAGCTGAATGAGTTAATACCTACACGTACTGTCACTGGTTGGCATGTTTGTATGGACTATAGGAAGTTAAATAAAGAGACTAAAAAGGACTATTTCCCTCTTTCATTCATTGACCAAATGTTAGATAGATTAGATGGACAAGCCTTTTATTGTTTCTTAGATGGTTACTCAGGGTACAATCAGATAGCCGTCGACCTGGAGGATCAAGAAAAAACTACATTTACATGTCACTTTGGCACTTTTGCTTTTCGCAAAATGCCATTTGTGCTTTGCAACGCTCCCGCAACATTTTAGCGGTAAATGCTGTTAACTCTCCAAATGAGATTTATTTAGAGCTAAATTAGTTAGAATATAGAGTCCTTAGTGAGTATTTGATAAGCTTTAATTAATGTTTCAAAGGATTTAGCATGTATTTGAGTAGAAGGTTGCTTTTGAATCCTTATGCGATAATTGAACATATTCAAGCCTGTTTGTACTTAAATAACCCACTTTTGTGTGCATTGCAGGTTTCGCAAGGATCTCGCTAAGGAAGCATCAGACCAGGAAGGATGGATTGGAAATCAAAGAGGTTTTGCGGACGCATCGCGACAGCAAAGTTGGGACCTTTGCGAAATTTTCGCAAAAACGCAAAACTTTTGCAAAACCTATACCCGAGCACGTGGGTTGGCATACTTTGTTCCCTTCCGTACACACAGAAAAGAAAATCTGCTTTTTGGCAACCAATGAGAAGAATATGGCCGTTTTATGGAATCTTTTGGGGAAACCCTAATGGTATTTAAAGAAGATGATGGAAAGAGAAAAAGAGGGAGTTCATTCATAGAGAAAAGTCTTAGAAAATCGATTTTGGGAGGGGAGACCTCCATTGAAGGAAGCTCCATCACCCACAAGGTGAAGAAGAAGGAAAAATCTGGAGAAAAGCTTCTTGGAGGAAGGATTCTTGGAGGAGAAGTAGAGTTGTTGCTTGAAGAAACCAAGAGGAATCCGTGGAGCTCAATATCATCTTCTTCAACATTCTAAAGCTTCTTCAACCCTTTTCTCTTCATCTTTACTCTTTTCTTTTATACCATACTTTAGCTTAGTGTTGTAGTGTACTTCTCTACTGTTTTGTTTGTTGTTTTTAGCATGTTGAACTAATTTCCCGAAGGTATGGGTAGGATGATTTAATAATAAAGTAGATTGAGATTTCAGCAATTGTTTAGCATGAAATGTTCAAAGCATGTGTGTTTTTATTCCAACAATGCATTTTCGACCGGCCATCCATTATGCGTTACTGATTTCTGAATCTCCGAGAGGAGTAGGAAGTCTGAGTCTTATGTTTTTGCTAGCCTTTCATGGTAACCAGAGAGGAGTATAATCGTAGTCACTCTCCTAGCACGTTAGATAACATGTTTGTATGAATAGGTTGATAGCCTCATTTGGATATGAATGAACTTGATTCCTAATGCTCAAGATCGAGAGATCTTGTGGGTAAATGTTAGAACGGTACATATGCTTTCTTATTCGCAACTGAAACTTCCCGATCTATGAGTTATTACATGAGTCCTAGCCTACCCTGTTTGTTAGTATAGATTTCTGTTGTTGTTTGTTCGCTAGTATTTTGCTGTTTACGCATTTATTTTCGTAGTCTTGTCTAAAGTTTTCTTTAAGTTGTTGCCAGTCAGCATTTTCGTCACATTACTTGTTTTGATCTCTGGTTGTCTTCTCTGTCTTTAGTTATTTCGCTAAGTTTTTATTATCTCAGCATTTTCGCTATTTACTTGTTTCTGCATTTTGTATGTTATGTCGTTATTTCAGCAACCCAACCAAAAACATTTTGTCACCGGTTACATTTTCCTTCAATCAATCTGTACTTAGCATAAACTTAATCAAATCTCTGTGGGAAAACGATATAAAATATACTTATCACTTGCTGCAGACCGTGTATGCTTCCATGATATGAGTGCTCTTTACACAAAATTTACACACACACTGAGCACACAACAAGTTTTTGGCGCGGTTTCCGGGGATTTGCATTACTTTTGTGTTAAGTTGATTGATTGTAAGATCTGTGCTGAATACGTGAGCTTAATTTGTTTACTATCATTTTCAGGCACAAAGCGAAACTATGTAGGTGAAAAACGTATGTGTACGGCATAGTAAATGAATACGCTGCAGAACTTAATTGGAGGAAGAGTTTGCCCACAACAGTTTGAAGAATTTTATTAGTCATGTGCTTATTGTGGGGATAATCATAACTTGGAGAATTGCCCAACATTGAATTATCATGAGAGGCAATATCAACAAAATTATGACAACCTGACAATATCAACAAAATTATGACAACCTTTATTCATACCTGTGTGGACATTATCGGTGACAACTCTATAATAATTCTTGGGAAGAGCATGTGCAAGTTGCGCATTATGAAGAGTTCCACCAACATGAAGACTATCAACATTATGCGCCAACTCAAAATGAAGAATTATCACCCGCTTTGGAGGCGCTATGGATAGAATTCATGGAAAGGAATGATGCATCCATGAGGAGAATGGATGTGCAATTAGCCCAGCTCACAAATGACTTACAAAATCTACTTGCTATAGTAAAATCACCACCACCATGCCCTCAGATGTTTGATTTTTTTTATGATGACTCATTTGTTACCTTCGAATATGAGAAGAGTGATCCAATGGAATCTCCATATGAAATGGTGGAGTTGGTGAAAGTTGAGAAAAATGAAATTGTGCTGGATGAGGCGAAAGAGCCCGATGCGCTGCTTGAGGAACAAAAATTTGAAATGTTTGATGTTGTAGCAAGCTTCTCCAGCAATGAAAGAGTTGAGCAACCACCACAAATGCTCCAGCTGAAGCAGTTAGAAAGAGATGTGCCAGACAAAGAAGTCTCATCGCATCAAAGCAATGTTGTTGCAAATGTTGCAGAAAAAAAACCAACGCACAGAAAGTACAAACCTTGGGATGTTATAAAATGCAATCTCTTTGAAAGAATCAACAATTTTAAAGTGTGGCACAATGTCTGACCCTGTAAATCAAGACTTAAGTATCTTAAAGGAGCAAAAGTGATTCCTCAGAACATTGAAGAATATCCATTTGAGGCAGATTGACAAGGGAGATTTCTGATCCCTAAACTCTTAAATTAGGCTTTTATCATGCTTTGCTTAGATTTTTTATGCTAGGAGTGATTTATTTTGCGAATGGAATATTTATCATGTGCCAACAATAATAGTGTACTGGGAGACAATTCTGAAAATAGTTTGATACTTCTGTTATCATGCTTGAAATCTTTGTTAATGCGCTTACCATAGTCGTTTAGCATGAATTGATGATGCCTCCATTTTGAAATGATTATTTGCATGCTTGTGCCATTACGATATTATACTTAAGCATGGAGTTTCATCTTGTTGCCTTTGGGGTAAAAGTGTTAAGACAATTGCGCTCGTTTATGCTATGCATTCTCTTTAGCTGAAATTTTTAATACCATGAGCTCGCTGCGCTAGACACTTTGTTGTCTTTATCTCTGTTCGAATATTTTTGTCATGACTCTGTGATAGCTCAAACGTTGTGTTCACATTTCCTCAGCATAAATTTTGTAGCATAGCAAAATTCTAGCAAAATGTGGATTGTTGCCTTCCGAATTTGTCTTGTGATAATGTTGTTAGTTTTATATGTTTAGCTAGCTTGGACTATTTTCCCTACTGGTCTTGGTTTGTTGAAATTTGCTGGATGAGTGTCAAGTACTTGTGTTAAGCATTGAGTCACCCAACCATGCTAGAAAGAATGGAAGCTTGTAATACCTTGCCTTAGCAAAGTGTAAATCTCTACTTTTTGTGCTTATCTAACGTTGGGAAGCCCATTTCGACCCTTAGTTCTTAAAGTTCCAAACTCTTTTCAACTTGAACTAGATGCTTCTAGCTAAGTTTGGGGGTTTGCCGCCTAGTGCTCTCATTGAGGACAATGAGAAGTTTAAGTTTGGGGGTGAGGCAACCTTCTAGAAAAAGATTCCTTAGAACACTCATCTTTCCTCTATAGATGCATTCCTCTCTTCTTTGTGATTTTTTTTTCTTTTACTCAAGGTTGTTGAGTAACCAGGGTCAATTGTGTAACCCACAGTTGACACTGCGTTAAAAGGTAACTAAGAGAAATGAAAATTAAAAAAAAAGAAGCAAAAATAAAGAAAAAGCATAATTGCAGCAAATAAGATGAGTGTTAGGCCAGAAAGTTACAACCCTTGGAAGCTTAGATGTTCCTAGTAATTGAAATTTGATCCTAAGTGTTGAGCTAAGCAAAGGGTTGTGACTAGAAGGATTATCTTAAGAGAAATGACTGTATATCCTTAAGGAGTGATGTCATGGCTTAGTTGTTCTATAATTTTGTACTCTGTAACTTGGGTTTCTAAGCATGACATGATTCCGAGGATTCTTAGGAAGATAAAAGAATTGTGTAAGTCTAGAAGCATGTACTGAGTTCTCAAGTTGAAAATAAGTAGAATTTAAGGCTAAGGAAAGATTGCACAATGAGCTTGGAGATTTAGGTAGATAAAGCAAGATTTAGGGAATTACAAAAAGCTAAAAGTTTAAAGGCATAGGGAAGCAAAATGAGTGTGTGGGAGTTGTCTCTAGCTAAGGATAAGTCACAGGACAGCAAGGGAAATAGCCTAAGTGCAGCAGTGTAGAAGATTTTACTAAGATAGCAGTTTCGTGAAATTGTTGTAACAGCATTACTAGGCATATTTAGGCAGTATTCTTGTTTTGCTAGAATAGCTTTGAAATTGAAGAAAGCGATTGGTGCTTAGTTTATCATTACTCGAGTATGAGCAATGGCTCAAGTTTGGGGGTGTGTTAACTCACCAAATGAGAGTTATTTAGAACTAAATTAGGAAGAATATAGAGTTCTTAGTGAGTATTTGATAAGTTTTACTTAATGTTTCAAAGGATTTAGCATGTATTTGAGTAGACGGTTGCTTTTGAATCCTTATGCGATAAATGAACATATTCAAGCCTGTTTGTACTTAAATAACCCACTTTTGTGTGCATTGCAGGTTTCGCGAGGATCTCGCTAAGGAAGCATCAGACCAGGAAGGATGGATTGGAAATCAAAGAGGTTTTGCGGACGCATCGCGACAGCAAAGTTGGGACCTTTGCAGAGTTTTTGCAAAAACGCAAACCTTTCGCAAAACCTGTACCCGAGCACGTGGGCTGGCAGACTTTGTCCCCTTCCGACACACAGAAAAGCAAATATGCTTTTTGGCAACCAATGTGAAGAATATGGGCATTTTATGGCATCTTTTGGGGAAACCCTAATGGTATTTAAAGAAACTGCTGGAAAGAGAAAAAGAGGGAGTTCATTCATAGAGAAAAGTCTTAGAAAATCGATTTTGGGAGGGGAGACCTCCATTGAAGGAAGCTCCATCACCCACAAGGTGAAGAAGAAGGAAAAATCTGGAGAAAAGCTTCTTGGAGGAAGGATTCTTGGAGGAGAAGTAGAGTTGTTGCTTGAAGAAACCAAGAGGAATCCGTGGAGCTCAATATCATCTTCTTCAACCCTTTTCTCTTCATCTTTACTCTTTTCTTTTATACCATACTTTAGCTTAGTGTTGTAATGAACTTCTCTAGTGTTTTGTTTGTTGTTTTTAGCATGTTGAACTACTTTCCCGAAGGTATGGCTAGGATGATTTAATAATAAAGTAGATTGAGATTTCAACAATTGTTTAGCATGAAATGTTCAAAGCATGTGTGTTTTTATTCCAACAATGCATTTTCGACCGGCCATCCATTATGTGTTACTGATTTCTGAACCTCTGAGAGGAGTAGGAAGTCTGAGTCATATGTTTTTTCTAGCCTTTCATGATAACCAGAGAGGAGTCTAATCGTAGTCACTCTCCTACCATGTTAGATAGCATGTTTATATGAATAGGTTGATAGCCTCATTTGGATATGAATGAACTTGATTCCTAATGCTCAAGATCGAGAGATCTTGTGGGTAAATGTTAGAACGGTTGATAGCTCCAAAATAGAGCTATTATTTACTCCCTAATTATTGCTAAAACCATGCTCAATATTGATTAAAATGCCTTTTTGTAGGTAAACACATGGTAGAGAGCTCGAGGAGTCCGAGGACGTGTTTCGAGGATAAAGCGGCGTTTTTGAGTTTCATGGACGCATCGGGAGTGAAGAGGCTTGAAGAATTGAAGAAATGGCAAAATTGCCATGGAAAGGCAATTTTTGGCAACCAAACCCGAGAGCAAGCGTTGAGCGGCAGCGTCGAGACGCTGGCTCAACGCTGCGCAGCGTCGAGACGCTATCCTAGCGTCTCGACGCCGCCCCGACGATTTCCGAAGATTGACGAGTGCCAGCGTCGAGCGCGCGCTTCTCAACGCTGACAGCGTCGAGACGCTGTTCGAGCGTCTCGACGCTACCCCAAGCGCGCGCGCTGCCAACTTAGGGCGCAGCGTCGAGAGGCTGTCCCAGCGTCTCGACGCTCCGACGGATATAAAGCAATCATTTCCGATTTTTAGACGGATCTTCTTCCCTTTTCCCCTTGGGATTGCCGTTTTCTTCCCCATTTTTCTGGTTTTTACCCATTTTTGGTTTGTATGAAGGAGACAACCTCCATGAATGCTTGGGCAACCTTCATCTCCATGGATAGCTAGAGGTTAGTGATTGGTTAGTTAAGTTTAGGGATTGATTATCTTTTGTATTAGGTGAGATTAGAGCTGATAGCTCTAAAATAGAGCTATAATTATAGCCTTAAATCTAGCTAAATGCCATGCTTAATTTAGTTAAATTGCCTTATTATAGGTGTTTTCGTGGCGAAGAGCTCGGGAAGTCCATTTATGATTTTTGGGGCTAAAACGATCATTTAAGAGGTTTCGGGAAGTGTTCGGGTCAAGAAGATAGGCCAAACGGAGCTCGGGAGCCAAAACGACCCAAATTTGGGCTTAGACCCGAGAGGGCAGCGCCCAGGCGCCCATCGGAGCCAGACGCCCGCGCGCGCCGCCTCGCCTCGCCCGCACCCAGACCGCCCACGCCCGCGCGCGCTCCGCCCGCCCGTCATCGAAAGTCCGCGCGCGCCGCTCGGCCGCTCGCCCACGCCCGCGCGCCCGTTCGCCTCGCCTCGCCCGCGCGCGCGCCCTATCCCTGACGCAAAATGCCCGTCATTAAAAGTCAGCTGAAGCCCGTCCTTAAAAGTCAACAAAAATGCCCGGTTTGTAAATTTTCCAGAGAGATCAGCGCCTAGGCGCTGTCCTGATTCTGTGCGCGCGCGCCCGCGGCGCCTAGGCGCTAGTCTGACGCAGAAATGGGTATTTAAGTCCGTTTTTGCTGATTTTAGGTTATTCTCTCCCAATTTTTCCGCCCCCATTTGTTGTAGAGCTTGTTTCTTGAGCCAAAACACATTTCTTACCCATTCTAATACATTAGAGTCGATTTCTTGTTGATTTCTCTTGATTTTCACAACGGGCAACTAAGGTAAGTGCTCTAATTTGGGTTTAGGGTTTGTATTGTTGATGTATTAGGTGAGATCTGATCTTTTCATCTACTTCTTGGCTTGTTCTAGCATTCAATTCATCTCTAGCATCGTTCTTAATGTCCAGCATGATTTTCTTTATGGTTGACACCCGTTTAGTAAATTGTGTGTTGGTTAGATTAAATCTAGCATTCTGAATTAAATGTGGCCACATTTGTTTGGGTTGTTGATAAAATATAGAGATAGAGTAAAATCGAGTCCCATTGATAGAGATTTCATCAATTGGCTCGTCGCATGAATACTTGTCGCTCGCGACTAATCCTAATTTGGGAGAGCGATCGCCCCTAAGTTAGAGTTATTAGCGAAGCATAGTCTAGAGTCGTCAACTCTTTTCTAATTAATTGGGATTATTATTTCTAATTAAAGCATGGGAGCACTTGTTTTAATTGGGTCTTTTAGTGTGTGTGAGTGTTAACAAAAACCGGTTAAGTATATTTTGTGTCTATCATCCGAACCACATCAACAACCAATCCCGATACTCAAATTAGGAGCACGTGTTCCGTTTATTTTTCTTGCATTTATTTTTCTCGCATTTTATTTTATTTTACCGTTAGCTATTTTTTCTGTTTTAGTCTAATTCTCCGTTAGCGTTTTTCCCCTTTATTTTACTGTTTTACTTTGAGTTTTATTAAAAACAAATAGAAGTTAATTAAGAGAAAATAACTTAGGTTCCTTGTGGTTCGACACCCGACTACCACTAGCTGCAAAGCTCTGTTGTATCAGATTTATAAATGTTATTTTGGCGGGTCTCGACAACCTGAACATTAGAGAAATTTTTATTAAGTTAAAAAAAATCTCTTGCTAAAATTGGCGCCGCTGCCGGGGAACCAATTAGATTCTCTTAGTTAAATTTTATTTGTTTAAAAACCACAAAAATATTTTTCTTTGTCTTGTGTCTTCTTGTTTAGCATGACAGGGTTTCCATTTGATTATTGGGGTCAAGCTTCAAGGTATGAAGCCGAAGAAACTCCTCCAAGCCCTTGCCAAAGAATGACATTGGAGCAAATAGTAGACAAATTAGTCAACAGCACGCTCCAATTTGCGCATGAAGGTCGCCAGTCTAGCCTAGAGACTGAAATTGAGTTGCAAGGAATAGAGGAGCAACAAAACCAATTTCCTCATAATCATTGTCGAGGTATGTCACTAGAACAAATGGTAAATGAATTAGTTGATAGCACTCACCAATATTCGCAGGCAACGCACGAGGCTCGGTTGGAAGCCAAGCTCCGCGAAGCGAATGATCAAATAAGTCGTTTGCTAAATCCTGCGAAGGAATTGGAGGGTGAGGAAGATCATCAAGTTGACTGGTAGACGTACTTTTGGGGTAGTCCAAATTCAAGCTGTCGAAGCTTGCCAAAATACAATTTATAAGCCTATTTACCAAAGCTTTGCAGCTAGTGGTAACAGGGTCGATCCACGAGAAGGTTATGATTGAAATTAAATTGAACTTGAAATTAATTAATCAATTGGGTTTTTGTAACGAGGGAATGTTTAAGCATGCAAATAGGAAAATTAAACGCTAACGGAGAATTAAAAGAGAGAGAGATTGACGAGTGCACGGTTTGGGGATTTTCGGGATTTCTTTGTTAGACATTCTACACTTATCATTTAATACAATCCTAAGGCTAACAGTTTGTAATACACGCGGTCAGTTACCCCGGCAAACGCCTAGTGTAACCGGCTCCATAGCAATTAATTAAATTAGAAGATCCAATTAAACATTATCTAAAGTTTCATTAGGGTGATCAGCCCCAAATTGACTCTAAACAGTCACTAGCATACCGCGACGGACATTCGATCACATAATCTAATTGCTAATTGGCTACCCGCCAACGCTGAATGTAACCAACAACTATCATGCATGACTCGATACTCCGGTTTAATTTTATTGTTCTGTGTTACTAGTCGAATAGTGAGAGGCACGACATCGCTACTCTTTAACGCTAACATATGCTAGAAAACACGTGTCAGTCGGCGAAATCTAACATATGCATAGGATGAAGTAAGAACAACAAATGCATACAAATCAGCAACCAAGTTGGAAGTTAAAGCACGGATTATCAAAGCATAGAAATCTAACAAATAATCCCTCAAATTATCCCAAACCGTTCACAATACCTTAGCCGTCCATGGGACGGATTGTCACCACCGCTCCAAGGAAGGCCATGGAAGTCATCCCTAAGCTATTACAAGTTACAAGCTCCAAAACATGCCACAAATGGCGGAGCTAAGGTAAAAAATGGGGAAAAGCCGAGAGGAAGAAGATAAAAAACGAAGCAAGAATGGCTGAAAATCGTCCTTCAGCCGATTTAAAATCGTCGTAGCGTCGAGACGCTAGGGCAGCGTCGCGACGCTGCGACCTAATTATTCCGCGCGCGCCTCGCGATGGCGTCGAGACGCTACGCGAGCGTCTCGACGCTGGCCCGATAATTTCCTCCGCGCGCCTCCTTCGGAGCGTCTCGACGCCAAGGCAGGGTCTCGACGCTGGGCAGCGTCGACCAAGCGTCTCGACGCTGATGCTCGACGCTTGCTCTCGGGTTTGGGCTGGAAAATTGCCTCTCCTAGGCAATTTTGGTCCGTTTCTTCTTGGATTGACTTGCCCTTTTCCCGATGCACTCCCGGGGCGTTAAAACTCCGCTATTAGCTCCGAAACGAGTCCAATGGACGCATGAGCTCTTCGCCGCATTTCTCCTATAAACGAGATTAATTAAACAATTAAATGCGGAATTTAGCTATAATTAGGAAGTGAATAATAGCTCCAAAATGGAGTTATCAAACACCCCCAACTTGAATCTTGCTAGTCCTCGAGCAAGGCTAATAAAGAAATTGACTCTAAGGACACGCTTATATGCTACTGTTATGTCTCCAAAAGTGATTTATTTAGGACTTATTTAGCTTAGAAATATGCACACTCTTAGGTGTTTTTGATAGGATTTAGCTTAAACCTATGCTTATTTGTGAGAATTAAAAGAAGGTAGCTAAATTAGGACTTGTGTGCAAAAGGAAAGAAAAGGATTGAAAACCGAAGTAAAAGAATGAAAAAACTACATTGCGACAGCATTGCGGAAACATTGCTGAAACCGCAATGTTTCAAGTGAAAACCGTATGTTGACTGATCTTTTTCTGTTAATTTCCGTTATTTCAGGGATTCGTTCTTTCTCCTCCATCGATTTTGAAGTACGACGTTGAAGATTGATGGTTCTCCTTGGCCCAAACGCACCTGCAGATTACTATAAAAGGGGGTCAAAGTCGAGGGTTCAATCATCATCCGAAAGCGTAGAAGTCTTCTCGCAGCTCCATCTTTTCTCCTGTTTTTCTTTGCCGTCTGTTGGTTTGCGAAGCTTAGCTGTTTGGAGTCGATAATCTGATAGGAAGGAGAGAAGATTCGTCTTCTCTCTCGATTGGATTCATCCAAACCAGGCTGATCTTTCTCATCCTTCAGCCGAGGCGGTTGCGACGAGGCGTTCGAGCTTGTTTTACTGCTTTCTGCTCTTTATTTCCATTTTCCAGCTTTGTATTGTTGTTGTTTCTTTTCTAGTAGCTAGATCAGTCCATTTCGTTGTGTTCTGTCTCACTGTTATTCACTTTAAGTTTCTCTTTTGTTCATTCAAACAATCAAGTAATTAAAGCACAATTCTTCATTTCTCAATTTCCTATCTTTGCAACTCACTGTCTTACCTTGCTGCTTTCAGTTTATTTCTCTTCTAAGCATGTCTGTTTTATCTATTCTTTTTGTTCTCTCCACATCCATGAGTAACTAAGTCACATAGGGGCATGCTAATGACAATACTATAGGCTAAAAAACATGAACCAAGCATGTAGGATAGCTCTCGAAGCATTGATTGTATGTAAGCTTCATCCCACGGGCAATTTCGATTGGCCATCCATTTTGTCCAAAGAACTCCTAACCTCTGGAAGGAGTAAGAGTTCAGAGTCATACACTCATGCTAGCCTTTCAAGGTAGCCAGAAAACGACCTAGGAATAGGCGTTTTCCTAGTACAAACCTTAACTTTCTGCTTTAACAAGATGCTTAAGACCTTACTTGGACATGAGTAAACTAAAGAATCTAATGCATGGAATCGGACGATACATGAGATTGAGTGAGTTTGATGCATAGAGAGTTGATCCAATGCTTGAGAATCGTATGAAAAAGCCTATAGAGGAGTCGTTAGTAGCCCTTGTTTCTCCATTTTACACACTTTCGCTGTTAACAACATTGCGGTAAAATTGCTGTTTCCGCAATTCTGCTAAATTTACAATTCTGTTTAGCTGTTTTTGTCTTCGTTTATTAATCTCGTCTCTTTTCATTTGAGTTTAACTTTGACTTGCACTTGTTTATGTTGCTACCCTCTACGTATTCAGTAGGAAATAGACAATTTAAAACCGATTCTACCCCATCAAATCCACCCCTTCTTTCTTAACTTTACATATCACGAGTAGCTTATAATAAATCTCTGTGGGAAAACGAATGAAAAAATACTTACTACTTGCTATAAGATCATGTATGCTTGCATGTTCTGAGTGCTCTCTCTATCTTATTGCTTATTTATTTTAACACATTGAGCACGCAACAAGTTTTTGGCGCCGCTGCCGGGGATTTATTTAAGTGAAAACGAAGTTTGTTAAGTTTGAAACACCAAGTTTATTGTCTATTGAAGCTGATCTGTTTCATTTCTTTTGCAGGTACTAGTTGGGTTAGTTTATGAGTGAGCCTTCAAGTAGTGATCTAGAGTTCAATCCTGAGCCTGAGAGATTACTTAGGGCTAGAAATAGAGCCAAGAAACGTCTCTTTAACCAACCCTCTATACCTCCAATAATTGCGGGAACCGCAATTCCTCCGCAATTGTCTCAAGAAGAAATGGATGGAATAGTTCCAATCCGGTGCCTGTCACTCGCAACCCCATCGAAATAGCGAATGATAAGGATAGCGCCATACTCTCTTACCTAGTACCTATGCCTGGGGAGCTGAACCCCAGCATAATCCGTCCTGAAATCACAGTTAACTCATTCGAGTTAAAGCCAGTGATGTTCCAAATGTTGTCCACTGTGGGACAATTCTTTGGAGTGGAAAATGAGGATCCCCACAACCATCTTAGAAACTTCTTAGGAGTCAGTGATACATTCATCATCCCTGGAGTTTCCCAAGAAGCCTTGAGGCTCTATCTGTTCCCTTACTCTTTGAGAGACAAAGCCAAAACGTGGTTAAACTCATTACCCTCAGGATCAGTCCGTAATTGGACAGACTTAGCAGAGAAATTCCTAGTCAAATACTTTCCACCTGATAAGAATTCTACCTTTCGTGATGATATAATCAAGTTCAAGCAAGCTGACACTGAGTCTCTTCACGAAGCTTGGACAAGGTTTAAAGACCTTCTTCTCAAATGTCCACACCATGGCATCCCATGGTGTATCCAAATAGAGGTCTTTTTCAAAGGATGCAACCCCAGCACTAGACAAGTCTTAAATTCATCTGCTGGAGGTTCCATGTTGTCCAAGAGTTACAACGAAGCCTATGAGATCTTGGAGAAGATCTCAGCATCTCACTGTAGGTGGTCAGATGATCCAGTTGAGCCAACTAGAGCTCAAGACAAAGATGCTCTAAGTGCAATGAGCAGCCAAATAAATGCCCTGACCAACCTAGTTAAGCAAATGGCTCAAGCCAATCTCCAAACAAGTGTCAACACCGCCACAACCATGTCAATGGGCACCCAACCAAGTCAAGGTGAGACACTTATCTGTGGATTCTGTGGGGAAGGGCACCTGTATGAATACTGCCCTGGGAATCCAGCCTCAGTCTGCTATATTGGAAGCCAGCAGCAGCCTAGGAACAACCCCTATTCCAACACTTACAACCCTGGTTGGAGGAACCACCCAAACCTGTCATGGGGTGGCCAACAAAATGCTAATCAAAATCCTAACCAACCAAGACCGAGTGGAACACCTGGTTTCACTCCCCAACATAACCAATCCATGTACCAAAAACCATACAACCAACCTGTAGGGTCTTCTGTAGAAAACTTACTCAAGGAATACATAGCCAAGAATGATGCCACTCTACAGAGTCAGCAAGCTACTCTTAGGAGCCTAGAGAACCAAATAGGGCAACTAGCCAATGAAATCAAAAGTAGGCCCCAAGGTAGACTCCCTGCTGACACTGAAGTGCCAAGGAGAGATGGTAAAGAGCAAGTTCAAGCAATTGAACTTAGAAGTGGTAGACCATTGGTGAGCAACACCAAAGAAACACCAAAGAGAGTAGAGAACACTGAGTCTAGTGCTCCACTGAAGTCTCTGCCAAACCAAGGTCAACCACCAACAAGCACATAAGGACAAAGGCTAGAGCCAATCATAGAAGAGATAGAAGAAATTCCAAGGCCTCCACCTATCCTGAGGCGACCTGAAGTGCCTGCATATGTGCCACCACCTCCATTTCCTAGAAGGCTAAAGAAAAAACAAGAACAGGAAGTGCACTTTAATAAATTTCTAGAAATTCTTAAGCAAGTGCATGTTAATATTCCTTTTGTAGAAGTTTTACAGTCTATGTCTTCTTATGTAAAGTTTTTGAAGGATATTATAACTAACAAGAGAATAATTGGTGAGTTTGAAACAGTCAATCTCACTGAGGAGTGCAGTGCCATACTCCAGAACAAGCTACCCAAGAAGGAGAAGGATCCTGGTTCCTTCACCTTACCAGTAGAGCTAGGAGGCAAGCACGTGGGCAGAGCTCTTTGTGACCTGGGAGCCAGCATAAACCTCATGCCCCTATCACTATTCCGCCAGCTAGGAATAGGAGAAGCACGTCCAACCACTGTCACTTTACAACTAGCAGACAGATCCATTGCATACCTGTTGCTTGCTCAGTGTAAAAGATAAATAAGCAATAAGGTAGAGAGAGCACTTAGAACATGCAAGCATACATGGTCTTACAGCAAGTAGTAAGTATATTTCATTCGTTTTTTCCACAGAGACTTATGTTTAGCTATTCGCGAAGTGTATTTGTTAAGAAAGATGGGATGGATTTGAAGGGGTAAAATTGGTTTTTAATTATCTAGTTTTTGCTGAATGTGTAAAGGGATGCAACATAAACAAATTAAAGTTGAAATCAAACTCAAAGGACAAGAGATGGAATTGATAAACGAGGAAGAAAACAGCCAAACAGAATGATAAAATGGCAGAATTGCGAGGACCGCAATGTTACCGCAATTAAATAACAGCGAAAGTGTGTAAATGGGTGAATTAAAGGCTACTAATGACTATCCTATAGGCATTTTATTACGATTCTCAAGCACTGGATCAACTCTCTATATATCAAACTCACTCTATCTCAAGTATCGTCCGATTCCATGCATTAGAGTCTTAAGTTTACTCGACTTCAAAGTAAGGTCTTAAGCATCTTGTTAAAACGGGAGTGTTTAGTTTGTACTAGGAAAACGCTTATTCCTAAGCCGTTTTCTGATTACCGTGAAAGGCTAGCATGATTATATGACTCTGAACTCTTACTCCTTCCAGAGGTTAGGAGTTCTTTGGACAAAATGGATGGCCAATCTGTTGGGTTTAATGTCCTAAAACTCGTGGTTTGTAAACTGAATGTATATTCTATTTCGCAATAAAGTTGTTATTGAGATTTATTCAGTAAAGTTGTTATTGAATAAAATGAATTGTTTTTTACTTTTAACCTAACTCCAATAAACAAAGAACCCATGGCTATAGGTTGTATACTTGAACTTCATGTATGACATGATTGTGGATCAAGTTCAAGTAATAGCCAGAACGGTCTATAGTATAGGGATAAGGTTGGGTACCTTATCCTGGGGACACTATTGGACGCGGCCCACTTTGTATAGTACAAACGATGTGATCCGAAATCGTTCATGTGGAGACATGTGAGTGGGGGCGTCCTATGCAATGAGTTTGCATAAGACTGAACCGCGAAACAAGTCGCTCTTTCTTTATAACTCCGTTTACTGTAAAGACCGATTTTTTCATATGATGACCTAGGTAACTCGATCTGAATCCTGAGCACGCTATGAACTCCTGTTTATTCGGGCTTATCCTTTGACTTGTATGGGTGAGAGTGGCCCGAGATCGCCGACTCAATAAGCCTACCATCTTGGGGATAAGACCGGGTAGGTAGCTGGGAACATAGTCCTGCGAGATGGAATTCACTCCTACCCGCTCTGAGGGATTAGTAGAGAGGTTCTTCCCTTAAGTGCTGACTCCAGGTCTTGAACTAGGGATCCCACCCTCTCATTGGCCCGAGAGGGACTTGGTATAGTGATGAGATCACATACCAATCGGTTTGGTGGTTGGACCACAAACCAATAGTTCATTAGAGGATCAGTGGGACTTAAGGAACAAGATGTAATTACGGGGGTAAAACGGTTATTTTGACCCAGCTATAATTACGAACGACCTGTGAAGGATCGATTTACTGATGATGGTTATATCAAGAGGACAGAAATATATCTACGGTGAGGAGAGTGCAACCCTTGGACTTTAGTGGAGTCTCCGGGGGTTAACGAATGTTGGTTAGCTTGGTTAAAGAGTTTGACCGGTTAATCTCGTATCGTTGGAGCTCATGATCTGTAGGTCCTTTAGGTTCTCCTGGCTAGCTCGGATTAAGCCGTGTAACAATATGAGAGAAAAAGAATTTGAATTTATTGAAATTCGGTTTTGGAAGAATGATGGACATATTTAAATATGATTTAAATATGGGATCGGTGTAAAACATGAATAAGGATTCATGTGTGATGATTCGGTTTAAGAAACCGAGATTAGTCTTATTATTTAATTAATATTTGATATTGAATTAAATAATAATATTAATTAATTAAAAAGTTTAATTAATTATAATTTATTTTGCTTATTAAAATTAATTATGAATTAATTTTAAAATGACAAAATATTACAAGTGTGATTATAAGTCAAAGTGGAATTATCCATGTTGAGTGGATTTATCCAAGTTGAGTGGGTTTATCCAAGTTGTGAAGTGGATTGTGAATCACCAACAACATGCATATAAACTCATCAATTTTGGAACACTTGGTTGAAGACTAATCCATCCAATTTGAGGTGTCATGCTAAGTAAAGACTTTGTTGCATGTGAATTGCCTATAAATTGGATGAAGTTCAAATGGTTTGAAGTTGATGAAATTTCAAAGAGTTTGAATGTTGGATGAGCATGAAGAGTTCATGTTACTTGAGAAATTAGAAAGCTAAGTGTTAGACTTCTTCTCACAAAATCCTCATCACTTTCATCTTCCCATCTTCTTCTTCCAAACTTTTTCTTTCATAAAGGAGTCCCACCACTCCGTTGCTCGGCCCGAGGATAGCGGGACTACCGGAGGTGGTTCTCGAGGAGTTCGAGGGAAGCTTCGAAGGGTTCGTGAGGAGATTTGAGCTTTGGAAGAGAAGTCTTTAGAACTACAAGAGGTATGTGTTCTAATTCCTTTTATTTCAAAGCTTTGTGCATGTTTCTTATTTAGCTAAATTGATGAAATTAGAGTGGCAATGATCCGTCTCGCTTCCGCTGCGCTACATGCGCTCCATCAATTGGTATCAGAGCGTTTTTTGGTCACTCAATTTGCATCAATTTAAGCTCGGTGGGTATTTGTTTTAGAAATTATTTTTCTGGGCGTCTAAAGTGTGATTCCGGTTTTGGCATTTTTTTTGAGCTTTTATTTGTACTTTGTTTTGTAATTGCCCGGGCGTGTATGGGCTTTAATGTGTGAAGAAGAGTCTGTAAAAAATTCGGAGTCATTAGAGTCCATATAGGCTTTCAATTCAAAGACAGAAGCTCGGGTGTCGAAAAAAACAGCATGCTGTTTTTTTGCTGTTTTTTTTTTCTGCAAAATTCCAGCACAAAACCGGTTCAGCGCAAGGTGGAAGAAACAGTCCGGTTCGGTCCTCGGATGGTCCGGTTCACTGAAAGTCAGACCGGTTCCTTGTTCTTCACCCTCTGGAGGTCCGGTTCAGCGTTCGTTTGGTCCAGTTCGGGTCGGTATTGGTCCAGTTACGGGCTGTTGAAGTCGGGACAGCTGTTATGGACCGGTTCAGTTTTTTTTGAAGTTTTGAAGTTGCTGTTTTTTTTTGGTCGGTTCAAGCAAATTCAAGCTGGTTCGTGGCGGTTCGAAGGGTTCGGAAGCGTCTCAACTTAGTTGATGAATTATTATTGTAATAATTTAGTTGCTTGCTTGTCCGTGATGCCAAAACCGGTCCACTTTAGTGTGTTTAATTAATTATGCATTGTGAATGTATGTTTTAATTAAAGTATCTTGTATGTGCATAAAGTATGCCATATAGATTTCAAATCCCACCATAGGAAGCATGTTGCATGCATTGAAAGTATAATATAAGTGTTATGTTGTATAGTATGCATGCTTAATTCATGAGAATTAATATAAGTGTTATATTAATTTATGAATTGGATGTTGCTTGTTTAAAAGTAAAATTAATATAAGTGTTATATTAATTGTGAAATTAAACATACAACATAGTTGCCTTAGTTGAATATAATTGTTATATTCTTGCTTGGGAAGCATGTTATAAATTGAATGTAATGGTTATATTCTAGCTTAGGAAGCATGTTATAAAATGTCTTTGTTTTATAAAGCGTTGTAAAATGAGATAGACATTTAAAATCTATAACAAAGATAAATGCATGCTCACTAAGGGTTAAAGAATTCCAATGCGATTAGGAATTTAGTATCGATTCGTTTTAATAGTTAAAATAGGTCGATATCTTGTAAAGCTAAGGTTACGAGAGAACTCACCCGGTTTGATCCTGCACTAAGGTTGGAGGTATTTAAGATGACGGTTTACGGAACACCTCCTACCTGGGGATCGATCCGGTACTTGAGTTAAGTTAACCCGGCTTTATGAGCATGCACGTGAGAGGTGTAAGGTTATAAAACGTTTATCACCTAGACATCTTAGGTAAAAGTATGTTCTACCTAGACTTAGGTTTTATTGTCTTAGCCGGATAATGCCTAAGTAAAACTTTACCCAAACCATTCTAAAATACTTAGTAGTGGTGTTGAGAAGGTATATATGATATATCAATCTCCTCCTACGTTCTCCGCAAAGTTCACACCGTGAGATTTATGCTCGGCCTCGTGATGTCAATAGGGCATCCCCATTCGGATGGTGTTTGCATAAATCAAGAGCAAGGTGAATGGAGAAAGTATTTATAGTAAGTGGGAGAAGGAAGTATGTCAATACATCCTGCGGTCTCCTCCATTAGGTTGAACCGTGAGATTCCCATGTTCCGCCTGCTGGTTGCCCATAGTAGCACCGTCCATTCGGAGGGCCGTTTCATGGGAGTCGGAACAACTCAATCTCCAGAAATGGATAGGGTCTCTTAGGTCCATTCCCAACTCTGACATTTCCATTCGGTTGCACTGTTGGGGCCGACCTCTGAGTTCTGAAAATGGCGGGTCACACTTACAAGGATTACTAAGTTGTTAGTAGATTCTTGACCGAAGTAGCGATAACTAAGGTGCTATAGGAATATGAGTTATTCTGGTATTAGCATTTAGTCAAGAATGTCTTGGTTCAGTGAAGGAGTGATTGACTGCCCCTCGGTAGCGGTTGCTCTGACTCACTGAAGTATCGTTGCAAATTAATAATGATTTTTTGGGTACATTATTACTTTTGCTAAAGTTCTTGATTGGTTGTTAAAAATAGGTTAAGTTCAATTCACTAATAGAATTCATTCTTTTCAGAATGTCTAGCTCGTTTATCCAATTACTAGCTTCTTATAAACTAAACGGCGATAACTACACGACCTGGAAATCGAACTTGAATACGATTCTTGTTATCGATGGTCTTAGGTTTGTCTTAACAGAGGAATGTCCTCCCCCTCCTAGCTCATCTGCAACTCGAACTGTTCGAGATGCATTTGACAGGTGGACTAGGGCTAATGATAAAGCCCGAGTCTACATCTTGGCCAGCACATCCGATGTGTTAGCTAAGAAGCATGAGGTAATGGTCTCCGCTAAGGAGATCATGGATTCATTACAGATGATGTTTGGACAACCGTCCTCATCGGTCTATCATGATACCCTCATGGCGAGCAAAGCTGAGAAGAAACAACTAAGTAAATATGATTTACTCGTTGTTGAAACATGTTTAGTGGAACATGATAGTTCTGCCTGGATACTGGATTCAGGAGCCACTAACCATGTTTGTTCTTCTTTCCAGGAAACTAGTTCCTGGCAGCTGCTTGCTGAAGGTGAGATAACTCTCAGGGTTGGAACAGGAGAGGTTGTCTCAGCCAAGGCAGTGGGAACTGTCAAGTTGTTATATAGAGATAGTTTCATTTTACTTGAAAATGTACTGTTGGTTCCTAGCTTTAAAAGGAACCTTGTATCTATCTCTTGTTTACTTGAACATTTGTATAAAGTATCTTTTGATTTTAATGAAGCGTTCATTAGCAAAAGAGGTGTACATATATGTTCTGCGAAACTTGAAAACAACTTGTATGTGTTAAGACCAACAGAGGCAAAAGCTATTTTGAACACCGAGATGTTTAAAACAGCTCAAACTCAAACTAAAAGGCAGAAACTTTCTCCAAGTACCTATCTTTGGCACTTGAGACTAGGCCACATTAATCTCAATAGGATTGGGAGATTGGTTAAGAGTGGTCTCCTAAATCAGTTAGAGGACAACTCTTTACCACCATGTGAGTCTTGTCTTGAGGGCAAGATGACCAAACGATCTTTTTCTGAAAAAGGTCATAGGTCCAAAGAAACTCTAGAGCTTGTACATTCAGATCTTTGTGGTCCGATGAATGTTAAAGCACGGGGAGGGTATGATTATTTCATCAGCTTCATTGATGATTATTCTAGGTACGGCTATCTTTACCTAATGCATCATAAGTCCGAAGCTCTTGAAAAGTTCAAGGAGTATAAGGCAGAGGTTGAGAACACATTAGGTAAAACGATTAAAATACTCCGATCAAATCGAGGTGGAGAGTATATGGATTTAAGATTCCAGGACTATATGATAGAACATGGAATACTATCCCAACTCTCAGCGCCCGGAACACCGCAGCAGAACGGTGTGTCCGAAAGGAGAAATAGAACCCTGTTAGACATGGTTCGATCTATGATGAGCTATGCTCAACTGCCTAGTTCGTTTTGGGGATATGCAGTAGAGGCTGCTGTATATATTTTGAACATGGTTCCCTCTAAGAGTGTTTCAGAAACACCTTATGAGTTATGGAGAGGGCGTAAAGGTAGTTTACGGCACTTCAGAATTTGGGGGTGTCCGGCACATGTGTTGGTGCCCAATCCATAGAAATTGGAACATCGTTCAAAATTATGCCTATTCGTAGGCTACCCCAAGGAAACGAAAGGTGGTCTATTTTACGATCCTCAACAAGATAAGGTGCTTGTATCGACAAACACCACATTCTTAGAGGAAGACCACATGAGAGATCATCAACCTTCGAGCAAAATTGTTTTGACCGAACTTTCCAGGAAAGCTACAGATGGGTCAACAAGAGTTGTTGATCAGGCTGGTCCTTCTAAAGAGTTGAGAATACCTCGACGTAGTGGGAGGGATGTGAGACAACCCGACCGCTACATGGGTTTAACGGAAACCCAGGTCGTCATACCTGATGACGGCGTTGAGGATCCATTGACCTTTAAACAGGCAATGAATGACATAGACAAGGACCAGTGGCTTAAAGCCATGGACCTCGAAATGGAGTCGATGTCACTAACTCCTAGGAAATTCCTAAGGTGGTTATGGGGGTCCTCATTTTCTATTCCAAAGAATTGTCCCACAGTGGACAACATTTGGAACATCACTGGCTTTAACTCGAAGGAGTTGGCAGTGATTTCAGGACGGATTATGCTGGGGTTCAGCTCCCCAGGCATAGGTACTAAATATGAAAGGATGGCGCTATCCTTGTCATTTGCTATTTCAATGGGATTGCGAGTGACAGGCACCAGGTTTTGATTTACTCCAGCCATTTCTTCTTGAGGTAATTGCGGAGGAATTGTAGTTCCCGCAATGATTGGAGGTAAAAGGGTTTGTTTAAAGAGACGTTTCTTGGCTCTATTTCTAGCTTTAAATAATCTCTCGGGCTCAGGGTTGAACTCTAGATCACTAGATGGAGTCTCATTCATAAACTACCCTAAATGGTACCGGAAAAAGAAATGAAGATGGATCAAATTCAATGGAAAATAACTTGATGTTTCAAACTTAACAAACTTCGTTTTCACTTAAAATAAGTCCCCGGCAGCGGCGCCAAAAACTTGTTGCGTGCTCAGTGTAAAAGATAAATAAGCAATAAGGTAGAGAGAGCACTTAGAACATGCAAGCATACATGGTCTTACAGCAAGTAGTAAGTATATTTCATTCGTTTTTTCCACAGAGACTTATGTTTAGCTATTCGCGAAGTGTATTTGTTAAGAAAGATGGGATGGATTTGAAGGGGTAAAATTGGTTTTTAATTATCTAGTTTTTGCTGAATGTGTAAAGGGATGCAACATAAACAAATTAAAGTTGAAATCAAACTCAAAGGACAAGAGATGGAATTGATAAACGAGGAAGAAAACAGCCAAACAGAATGATAAAATGGCAGAATTGCGAGGACCGCAATGTTACCGCAATTAAATAACAGCGAAAGTGTGTAAATGGGTGAATTAAAGGCTACTAATGACTATCCTATAGGCATTTTATTACGATTCTCAAGCACTGGATCAACTCTCTATACATCAAACTCACTCTATCTCAAGTATCGTCCGATTCCATGCATTAGAGTCTTAAGTTTACTCGACTTCAAAGTAAGGTCTTAAGCATCTTGTTAAAACGGGAGTGTTTAGTTTGTACTAGGAAAACGCTTATTCCTAAGCCGTTTTCTGATTACCGTGAAAGGCTAGCATGATTATATGACTCTGAACTCTTACTCCTTCCAGAGGTTAGAAGTTCTTTGGACAAAATGGATGGCCAATCGAAATTGCCCGTGGGATGAAGCTTACATACAATCAATGTTTCGAAGGCGATCCTACATGCTTGGTTCACGTTTTTTAGCCTATAGTTCTGTCATTAGCATGCCCCTAAGTGACTTAGCTACTCATGGATATATGGAGAACAGAAAGGGTAGATAAAACAGACATGCTTAGAAGAGAAATGTGCTTAAAACAGCAAGACAAAACCGTAGCAGAAAAAGGTGGAAACTGTGAAATGCAGAATTGTACTTTGATTACTTTGAGTGTTTGAACGACAAAGGAAAGCTTTGAAAGAAATGATTCCAAGACAGATAACAACGAAATGCAGTAAGTAAAACACTAAACTAGAACAACAACTAATCAAAGCTGGAAATGAGAAGAAAAAGACAGAAAAGCAGTAAAGGTTGCTTGAAAGCTTTATTGCAGTCGCCTCGAATGAAAGGGATGAGAGGCCAGCCTTGCTTGGATGAATCCAATCGAGAGAGAAGAAGAATCTCCTCTCCTTCCTATCAGATTATCGATTCCAACAGCTGAGACTCCCACTCCAACAGACGGTAAAGAAAAACAGAGAGAAATGATGGACTGCGAGAAGACTTCTGCGCTTCGAATGATGATCAAACCTCCGACTTTGGCCCCCTTTTATAGTAGTTTGCAGGTGCGTTTGGGCCAAGGAGAACCATCAATCTTCAACGTCATATATCAGAATGGATGGAGGAGAAAGAATGAATCCCTGAAATTACGGAAATTAACGGAAAAAGATCAGTCAACTTACGGTTTTCACTTGAATAATTGCGGCCTCAGCAATGTTTTCGCAATGCTGTCGCAATGCAGCTTTTTTCATTCTTTTCCTTCGGTTTTCAACCCTTTTTCTACCTATTGTACATAAGTCCTAGATTAGCTACCTTCTTCTAATTCTCATATTAAAGCATAGGTTTAGGCTAAATGCTATCAAAAACACCTAGAAGTGTACATCTTCTTAAGCTAAATGGGTCCTAAATAAGTCACTTTCAGAGACTTAACAATACCCTGAAGGTAAGATTGAGGATATTCTTGTAAAGGTTGACAAGTTTATTTTCCTTGCAGATTTCATTATCCTGGATTATGAAGCAGACAAGGAGGTCCCCATCCTGTTAGGCAGACCATTTCTAGCCACAGGTAGGGCACTGATAGATGTCCAAAAAGGTGAGCTCACTATGAGGGTTCATGATGAAGAGGTGAAATTTAGTGTGTATAAAGCCTTAAGGTACCCCTCTGACTCTGAATCTTGTGCTAGCATGGACATTGTAGATTCATTAATGGAAGAACAATTGGAGCATGAATTGTTGACTAAGCATGCTAATGAATATGTAGGTTTAGAATTAACTGACTTAAACATAGCTGAGATAATGGACATACCTGTAAATAACCCTCAGCATGTTTGTATGAATATTGACTTAACTGAAAAATCTTTGAATCCATTAAAACCATCCATTGAGCATCCACCTGTCTTAGAATTGAAACCTCTCCCCACTCACCTCAAGTATGCATATCTAGGAAGTAATGATACTTTGCCTGTGATTATTTCTTCTAAATTAAGTGAAAAGCATGAGGTTGAACTGATATTACTACTTAAGCAACATAGGAAGGCTATTGCATGGACTATTGCTGACATTAGAGGCATTAGCCCTTCTTATTGCATGCATAAGATTATATTAGAGGAAGAGCATACACCTAGAGTAGATCACCAACGTAGGTTGAACCCCTCTATGAAAGAGGTAGTTAAAAAGGAATAATAAAATGGTTAGATGCTGGTGTGATCTTCCCCATCGCTAGTAGTCAGTGGGTGAGCCCTATACAATGTGTACCTAAGAAGGGTGGGATGACTGTGGTAGTCAATGAGAACAATGAACTGATTCCAACTAGGACTATCACAGGATGGAGAGTTTGCATGGATTATAGGAAACTAAATAAAGAAACCAAAAAAGACCATTTCCCTCTACCATTCATTGACGAAATGTTAGATAGGATAGCTGGTAGAGCCTACTACTGTTTCTTAGACGGTTATTCAGGATATAACCAGATTACTATAGACCCTAAGGACCAAGAGAAGACTACCTTCACTTGCCCTTTTGGAACTTTTGCCTTTCGCAGAATGCCTTTTGGCTTATGCAACGCACCGGCAACTTTCCAAAGGTGCATGTTGGCAATCTTCTCTGATTTGGATGAATCCATGATAGAGATATTCATGGATGATTTCTCAGTCTTTGGGGATTCATTTACAAACTGTCTAGAGAACCTAGGACAAGTCCTGGCTAGGTGTGAGGAGACCAACCTAGTCCTAAATTGGGAAAAGTGTCATTTCATGGTAGATGAAGGGATTGTCTTAGGTCATAGAGTGTCAAGGGCAGGTGTAGAAGTTGACAGAGCAAAAATTGAAATAATAGAGAAGTTGGTAGAACCTCAAAATGTCAAGGCCATTAGAAGTTTCCTAGGGCATGCTGGTTTCTATAGAAGGTTCATTAAGGACTTTTCTAAGATCTCCAAGCCTCTATGTGAGCTTCTAGAGCTAAACAAACCGTTCATTTTCTCTAAAGAGTGTTTCCTAGCATGGAAGACCCTTAAGGAAGCACTAGTCACAGCCCCTATTATAGTAGGACCAAATTGGGATCTCCCATTTGAGATGTTATGCGATGCTAGTGACTATGCTGTAGGGGTTATGTTAGGACAGAAGATTGACAAGTTAACACACCCTGTATATTATGCTAGTAAGACACTTAATGAGGCACAATGCAACTACACAACCACTGAGAAGGAGATGTTAGCTGTAGTGTTTGCTTGTGAGAAATTTAGGAACTATATTGTAGGCACCAGAACGATTGTGTACACTGACCATTCTGTTTTAAAGTATCTTATGAGGAAGGCTGATGCTAAGCCTAGGTTGATTAGATGGGTTTTGCTGCTGCAAGAGTTTGATCTACACATTAGAGATAAGAAAGGAAGTGAAAATGTGGTTGCGGATCATCTTTCTAGATTGCAGCATAATTGCGAAAAAATTGCGGAAACCGCAATTTCTGATGCTTTTATTGATGAACATGTCTTTGTATTGACTCATCGTGATAACGATGAGGAACCTTGGTTTGCTGACATTGCTAACTTCCTTGCATCGCAGGTACTACCAACTTTCAAGGGAGGACAAGAGAAGAAGAGGTTCCTTCATGAAGCAAGGAAATTCATATGGGATGACCCCACACTTTACAAAACATGTGCTGACGGCTTGCTAAGGAAGTGTGTTTCAGCTACTGAGGCGAAGTCTGTGCTGCAGCACTGCCACACAGCTCCTTATGGTGGACACTTTGGTGGCCAAAGAACAGCTGCAAAGGTATTTCAGAGTGGCTACTATTGGCCAACGATCTTCAAGGATGCCCACAACTATGCCCACAGCTGTGATGAATGCCAAAGAACAGGTAACCTCAGTCGAAAGGATGAGATGCCTCTCACCTACATCTTAGAGTTGGAACTCTTTGATGTGTGGGGCATTGACTTCATGGGACCATTTCCCCCATCATCAGGTAACCTTTACATATTAGTGGCAGTAGACTATGTATCCAAGTGGGTAGAGGCCATAGCATGTCCCAATAATGATGCCAAAACAATCATAAAATTCTTGCATAGGCACATTTTTACTAGGTTTGGAACACCTCGTGCTATCATTAGTGATGAGGAGACACATTTCATTAATAAAGCTATGGAGAGCGTGTTGGCTAAGTATAACATTAGACATAGAGTAGCCACTCCCTATCACCCACACTCGAATGGACAGGCTGAAATTTCAAATAGGGAGATTAAGAATATCCTAGAAAAAGTGGTCAAACCCAACAGAAAGGATTGGGCGTTTAAACTCGAGGATGCACTTTGGGCGTATAGAACTGCATATAAGACACCCCTAGGTATGTCTCCTTACAGACTTGTGTATGGTAAAGCTTGTCATCTTCCATTCGAGTTAGAAATTAAGGCATTTTGGGCACTAAAAGAGTTGAATTATTGCGTGACCGATGCGGGAACGTTGCGGTCTTTGCAATTACATGAGCTTGATGAGCTTAGGCATATGTCTTATGAAAATGCCAAAATGTATAAGGAAAAGACCAAGATTTGGCACGATAGTAGACTTAGGATTAAGGACTTTAAGAAAGGCCAACTTGTTTTATTATTTAACTCACGATTGAAATTATTTCCAGGCAAACTTAAGTCTAGATGGTCAGGTCCATTTGTAATTACTAATGTGTTTGTTCATGGTGCCATCGAGATAAAGAACCTGCAGCAAGGACAACCATTCATGGTTAATGGTGCAAGGTTGAAGCACTACTATGAGGAAGGAGATGTGAAGACTCTCTCGGCCTTCCTCTTGACTGAAGCGTGAAATTAAGAACGAGAGAGGACGAGTGATTGCTGTGCTCGTCCAGACGGGGCTCATGCCTTAGTTTATTTTTTCCATTTTTCCGGTTATCATTTGTGTATATGTTTGTATGATTTTAATTACGAATTTGATGTTGATTTTATTTCTTTTTGTAGGGAATCAATAGAGGGAATCAAGGAGATTAAATCCAGCTAAAAAGATCAAAAAGATATTGGGCCAAATCAAAGATACGGTTGAGCAAAGATTGACATTTAAATGCAGAAAATCTCCAACGGTCACTAGGATTGCGCTGGATTTGCAGAATCCGCAAAAATATAGCCGTTGGGATTTTTTTCTTTATATCCGTTAGAGGCGCGTTGATCCGTACGATTCTCCCATTATCTGAACTCCAAGAAAGCTGCTTTTCTCTTCATCTGTGATTCCTCTTTCCAAACCTCCATAATTCGACAATGGTGCTAACAAGAGCCGAACGATCTGCGTCCAAGAAAAGGGCTGATGACGCTGAAACTGCTGCGAGGGAAGCACTGCTTGCCTTGGCTGATGCTGAGGCTGCGCGCACTGAACGCCTGCCAAAACTGCCTGTCCGCAAGAAGAAGTGGAAGGTAGTTACGGAGATACCTGCTGGACCCTCTGAACCAGCAGGCACACCCAAGAAGCGCAAATGGAGTATGGCTGTGGCCGAAGAAGAAATCAAGAAAAAGACTCCCTCTGTGGAGAGTCAAGAACTAGGCCAGCCATCCCACGAGACAGCCGAGCACAGCCCTTCACCATCTCCACCGGTTCGAAGCCCTGAGCTCTCCTCATCGCCACCAGCACAGAGCCCTGAGCTGCCTTCATCACCGCAGAGTTCTGAGTGTACACCACCAGCAGATAGCCCTGAGGCATCGCCCACTTCCCCACAACCTGACCCTGAATTCCCATATGGCGAGTATCAAGAATCGACGCAGGGCAGTGGGGAAGCTGAGGAAGAAGAGGTCTTCTCTCCTTTGAGGGAAGCCAGCCCTGAGAGCCCTGCACAGAAGGATGACTCGATGGACGAGACACTGGGGGATTGCCTCCAGCAGATGACAACGAAGGCACGGTTGAGGAAGAAGGAAGCCAAGGTTGTCAAGGCCAAACGGCCAAGAACAAAAAAGAAGTCCAAGAAGAAGAAGAAATCCAGGGCTGCGCCTTCATCCAAGAAGGGGAGTGACGAGCCTTCCCCAAAGAAGCTCAAGATTGAGGCTGCTGAGTCAGCCAAACTGAAAGACAAGGGGAAGGCCAAGCTGTACCCTGAAGATGAGCCTCAGTCAGTGAGGTACGTGTCTTCTGACGCTGAGTCTAGAGGCATTGAGCTGAGGAAAAGGGAGCTGCTGCACGAGAAGGGCTTCCTCGACAGACCTGCTGACCTGCCGCAATTCTTGCGCGTAGGAATTACGAATCACGGCTGGGAGGAGTTGTGCAGACCACCCAATCCAGCTTACACAAGCATGGTGTATGACTTCTACGCCAATTTGAGGAATTCTGAGGAGGGATTGTCTGTGGTCAGGGGAGTAGAAGTAGACTTCTCAGCAAAGGCAATCAACGAAGCCTACGGCCTCAAGGGCCAGAAACACACTGATTATTCAAGGATCGTTGATGAGCCTACAGAAGTTGTCTTGGAGGAGGCCATTCGGATCATTGGCCAGCCTGAAGCATCATGGACCGTGTCGCGCAATGGGAGGCACACTCTCATGAGTGCAAACCTCACAGCCAAGGCGGCTGTCTGGTTTTCCTTCGTGAGGAGGAAGCTGTCCCCCGTGACCCATGAGACCACAATCAACCAGAGCAGATCGCTGCTGGTCTATGCAATCATGCGAGGTCTCACAATCAACGTGGGCGAAGTCATTGCAGCTGCCATTGCTGACTGCGCCAAGAAGGGTAAGGGTCCATTGTTCTTCCCTAATACTATTACTAAACTATGCTTGCGTGCAGGAGTCCCCATTGAGCGGATGGAACAGCAGATGGCTTACACAGGCCACTTGGAGCTGCCTACAGGCTTGAGGATGAGAAGGAAGGGGAACATGGAGTTCGAGCTGGATAGATTGGTTGCTGCTCAGTCACTGTCCATGGCGTGCCTGATGGATTTACATAAGAGGATGGCTCAATGGGCCACATACGCACAGGCGAGGGACAAGGAAGTTGCTGACCAACTGGGACCTACTGTCTCCATGGGTGCCTCCACGACCACGAGGGACTGATGATGAGGAAGATGTATGAGTGCTAGTTTGAGGAGCACTAAAGGGAGTATTGCTGTTCCCTTAGAAAAAAAATTAAAACTGCTTTTTGTTGAACCATGTACATTATGCTGTTTTGAGTTAAATCTTTTGATCTGTTTTAGTTGTTTAGTGTTAATTTTTAAATTGTTTAGTGTAGTCTGATGATAGCTGATTAGGTAGATTAGGTTAGTTTCCTTTTTGTATAGCTTGGATGACTGGAAAAAGCATGCATAGGGGCCTTAATCAATGATATATCTGCCCTGTCTTTATTGCGAAATAATTGCGGAAACAGCAATTTTTATTACTGAATGCCTGTTTTTGACTGTCTGTTTAGTTAGGCTGGTTCTGTTTAAATTCTTTCTTTTGCTGCTATCATGACTACCTTATATAGCTTATCTTACAGCATGCTGGATGAGTGTCGTAGGACACCCTTTGATAGTTTAAATTAGCCTTTTAACAGTGCTCAGCATGCATAGCTTTAAGCCCTTACCTGCCTGTTTTTTTTTCAAAATTCTGCTGCTGTGATATTTACTTTTAGAATGTTCTGTCTATGCCTAGGGTTTTTAGATTCTCTTTATTTTACCTTAGACTAGAAGCTTCTAGGACAAGTTTGGGGGTGTGCCACCTCAGACACTCATTGGGGACAATGAGTGGTTTAAGTTTGGGGGAGGCCACCCTAGGCCTAGGAACATTCCTCTCTCCCTTAAAAGCATAAGCATTCTTCTTCTCCTTTACAAAAAAATGATGAACTGAAAAAAAAGAAAATGAAAAATAGAATAAAGAGGGGTGTCTCTCTTAGGTTGCTGAGTAATCAGTGTCAAGTGTGTAACCCACAAGTGGCATTGCATCAAAAGGCAACCAAAGGAAAGGCTCCACCTAAGAAAGAAAAAAAGGGAAAAAGTAGGGAAGAAGAATGTATACCTAGGAGTTGCAACTTTGTGGCTTAGATGTCCTGATTAAAAAGAACTCTGATCCTCAATTAGCTGAGCACAAAGTTGTAGCTTGTAGGGTTGTTTAGGGAGATGAATGTATGTCCAATGTAGTGATGCCAGGGCTTAGGTTGTTCTCTTAAAGTACTACTGTCACTGTTAATACTAAGACTGGCATGACTCTAAGGAATCCTAGGTAGCTCAAAAGTAAAAACTAGAAGCATGTACTGAGTCTGGGGTAAAGCTAGGTAGAATTTGAAACCTTAGGGATAGTGGCATGATATGACAAAAGCAAGTGGATCAGTTGTAGGAAGTTAATGAAACAGCAGGAGTATTAGGCGTGCAAAGTCAGAAGAAGCAATATAAGAGGTTAGTTGTAAACTTAGGAGTGTGTCACAGGACAGCACTGCTATAGATAGGAATGTAGGGGAGTCAGTAAGTGGTTAAAGAAGATGAAACAGCAGCCTAAGTAAGTCCTTAGTTTGCTCGAGGACGAGGAAAAACCTTAAGTTTGGGGGTGTGTTATGTCTCCAAAAGTGATTTATTTAGGACTTATTTAGCTTAGAAATATGCACACTCTTAGGTGTTTTTGATAGGATTTAGCTTAAACCTATGCTTATTTGTGAGAATTAAAAGAAGGTAGCTAAATTAGGACTTGTGTGCAAAAGGAAAGAAAAGGATTGAAAACCGAAGTAAAAGAATGAAAAAACTACATTGCGACAGCATTGCGGAAACATTGCTGAAACCGCAATGTTTCAAGTGAAAACCGTAAGTTGACTGATATTTTTCTGTTAATTTCCGTTATTTCAGGGATTCGTTCTTTCTCCTCCATCCATTTTGAAGTACGACGTTGAAGATTGATGGTTCTCCTTGGCCCAAACGCACCTGCAGATTACTATAAAAGGGGGTCAAAGTCGAGGGTTCAATCATCATCCGAAAGCGTAGAAGTCTTCTCGCAGCTCCATTTTTTCTCCTGTTTTTCTTTGCCGTCTGTTGGTTTGCGAAGCTTAGCTGTTTGGAGTCGATAATCTGATAGGAAGGAGAGAAGATTCGTCTTCTCTCTCGATTGGATTCATCCAAACCAGGCTGATCTTTCTCATCCTTCAGCCGAGGCGGTTGCGACGAGGCGTTCGAGCTTGTTTTACTGCTTTCTGCTCTTTATTTCCATTTTCCAGCTTTGTATTGTTGTTGTTTCTTTTCTAGTAGCTAGATCAGTCCATTTCGTTGTGTTCTGTCTCACTGTTATTCACTTTAAGTTTATCTTTTGTTCATTCAAACAATCAAGTAATTAAAGCACAATTCTTCATTTCTCAATTTCCTATCTTTGCAACTCACTGTCTTACCTTGCTGCTTTCCGTTTATTTCTCTTCTAAGCATGTCTGTTTTATCTATTCTTTTTGTTCTCTCCACATCCATGAGTAACTAAGTCACATAGGGGCATGCTAATGACAATACTATAGGCTAAAAAACATGAACCAAGCATGTAGGATAGCTCTCGAAGCATTGATTGTATGTAAGCTTCATCCCACGGGAAATTTCGATTGGCCATCCATTTTGCCCAAAGAACTCCTAACCTCTGGAAGGAGTAAGAGTTCAGAGTCATACACTCATGCTAGCCTTTCAAGGTAGCCAGAAAACGACCTAGGAATAGGCGTTTTCCTAGTACAAACCTTAACTTTCTGCTTTAACAAGATGCTTAAGACCTTACTTGGACATGAGTAAACTAAAGAATCTAATGCATGGAATCGGACGATACATGAGATTGAGTGAGTTTGATGCATAGAGAGTTGATCCAATGCTTGAGAATCGTATGAAAAAGCCTATAGAGGAGTCGTTAGTAGCCCTTGTTTCTCCATTTTCCACACTTTCGCTGTTAACAACATTGCGGTAAAATTGTTGTTTCCGCAATTCTGCTAAATTTACAATTCTGTTTAGCTGTTTTTGTCTTCGTTTATTAATCTCGTCTCTTTTCATTTGAGTTTAACTTTGACTTGCACTTGTTTATGTTGCTACCCTCTACGTATTCAGTAGGAAAATTACAATTTAAAACCGATTCTACCCCATCAAATCCACCCCTTCTTTCTTAACTTTACACTTCACGAGTAGCTTATAATAAATCTCTGTGGGAAAACGAATGAAAAAATACTTACTACTTGCTATAAGATCATGTATGCTTGCATGTTCTGAGTGCTCTCTCTATCTTATTGCTTATTTATTTTAACACATTGAGCACGCAACAGCTACTAACTCAAATCTCAATGCATTTTACAAATTCGAACACAACATAATCATGAAAGCAATTCGTGCATGCATTTACTACGAACATATCAAATATTAACTATTACCCCCTAACGTGTGTGTGTGCTAGACAACCAATCCTAAACTCACATAAGCTCGGAAAAACCACATGCAACACATCATCCTGTTTTTCCCCTACTTCTAGCGTTTAAGAACAGTCTACACTTGACTTACACGAGAGAGAGAAGCAAACTAAGAGACCTAAAAATTTTCTCATTCTTTTTCTTTTCACGAGTACTTTGTACCCTTTTATTGAGGTTCTTTGAACCCAACATTTTATTCTCTTTTTCTTTCCAATCCCGAGTTGCCTAACACGTCAAATTCATGCATAAACTTCACGTTTTTAAGGACTAACGCTCACTTCTTAGGTGAACCAATAAGAAGGAGGAGCGCCTCAAGAGAATTTTCTAACCAACATGCTTTTCTATTTTTTTTTTACTTTAGGCTTAGCATAAGCTAACTCGATTAATCTACCGCTAACTCTCATGCAACAAGCTACCTAAGAGTGCCTTTCAGGGTGACAACGAGAATTAATGCTACATGCAATTGACTAAGCCTACGGAATCTAAGATGAGGTTGCTAAGTGCTCGATAGATGCAAGGGAGCAACAAAAATTTTTTTAAAATTTTTGACATGAACCTAATAAATGCAAAACTCATGCAAAAACTAGATTATGTACGTGCTCAGATTTCCAACATGCATTTCCTAGATTATCATAGCTAGAAACAGTAAACAGAGTCCCAAGCACTTCAATATTCAAAATAGCACTGCTCAACCGACTACACATGCAAGTCCACGACATCCACCCCCAACTTCAAAAGTTGGCATTGTCCTCAATGCCACTTAATCAGATACACAACGTAAAAGGGAAAGAGAAACTACACTTCCCTGATTCTTCGTGAAGTTGGCGAAGGAAAGGATGCGGCGCGCTCATCTTCGAAGCCCAAAATTTTCCTTAACTTCCTGGATTCCTAAAAAAAAAAAACAGCAAGCTAGGTAAGGCTAAATTAACTAAAAACAACAAAAAACAGCAACTAAACTAAGACAGAAAAAACATTTCATCACTCAGGTGCCTCCGAGAAGCGCAGAATTTTTAAAGTCGTTTGCTCGACTGAATTCTCTCCAAAGACTCATCCATATTCTGATAGTGCGGGGGACGTTCCAGTGTTGTCCTCTTCCACACTACACCTGCAATCATCATTCAAAACATTTTGCACTCTTCGTGCCTCAAGCACGTGAATATCACATTTGTTACTGCAAAAAACAGCATCCATTTCAATTAAATTCAGATCAGATTTTTTCACAGAGACATGAGAATCATCCCTCAAGCGCGAGGTAAGACTCCCATTCTCGACATACTCGACACACGCAACGTTCTCAACATTCACAAGAGATTTCGATGCATTTACAAAAAACTCATTCACCATTCCATCAAATTCTACCGACAAGGCACCCCTATCAACATCAATTTTGACCTTAGCAGTCTTCATAAATGGGCGTCCTAGTAAGATAGAAGAGGAAACATGCGAAGAATTTTCATTCATGTTCAGCACATAGAAATCGCATGGAAACAATAAGTCCTTTACTTTGACTAAAATGTCCTCAATTTTCCCTAACGGATGCACATAAGATCGATCGGCTAGTTGGACAACTATATTAGACTCAATTAAGTCACACAATTCAAGTTCTTTAAACACATCAAAAGACATGACATTAATTGAGGCACCGAGATCTAACATGGCATTTTCAATAAGTTTAGTACCGATAGTGCATGGGATAGTAAACATACCAGGATCGATGCACTTCGGTGGAAGAGTACCTTGAAAAATTGCGGAGACAGTTTCTTTCTTTTTCTCATCACTCTTTCTCGACATTCTCTTGCTTGTGCACCAATTCTTGAGGAACTTTGCATGTTTCGGCACTTGGCTTACTTCCTCAAGAAGCGGTATGTTCACCACCACCTTCTGGAAGGTTCTCAAGACCTCCTCATCTTCGTTCACCAAAGGAGGCTTCGCAAGCCTACTAGGGAAGGGTGCTCTGGCAACATTTCCTTCCACATTAATTTTTTCTTTCTCAACTTTCAGCTCATCAAGAGCAGCTGGGGCGGACTCATTCAGGCTGTCCTCTGCTTCCTTCACGGCTCTGGAGGAAAGTGATTTCCCACTCCTCAGCTGGATTGCACTCACGTTCTCACATGAGTTCACCGTGGTTTGGAAAGGAAGTTTCCCAGAGCTCTTGCTCTCTATTCTGCTAATCGACACCGCCATTTGTGTCAGCTGCTTGTTCAAATTTTGCAGCTCGGCTTTGTGTGAGTTAAGCTCTTCTCGAGCTTCTTTCTGAAACTGGCTGGTCGTCGTGACGATGGTCCGAACCATCTCTTCCAATGAACTGGAGGAGCTCGAGGCTTGAGCTTGGGAGGAAGTATTAGGCCTATCATGGGACTGGCCTTGGAAGCGTTGTTGTCCTTCCCTATTCCCATAGCTGAAATTGGGGTGATCGCGCCAACCGGGGTTGTATGTGTTCGAGTAAGGATCATACTTCCTCGGGTTGGAAGCATATCCCCCGATTGCGTTCACCTCCTCCGCCTCGCGGTTTCCTCCGACAAACTTTTTCAATAGATTTCCGATCTCGGCCACCTAGGCCCTCATTTCCGTCATCTCATGGCTATGGGTCACACTGTGAACTTGCCCCTGTCCTCTAATACAGAACTGCTGCGAGTTCGCCGCCATGTTCGCAATTAGTTGCTTGGCCTCAACTGGGGTCTTTTCAATCAGAGCCCCACCGCTCGTTGCGTCGATCATCTGCCGATCATGGGGCTTCATGCCTATTACGTCTCCAAAAGTGACTATTTTAGGACTTATTTGTGTTGGGAAGTTGTGCATTTTTTAGTGTTTTTGGTAGGATTTAGCTTGAACCTATGCTTATATATGAGAATTAGAAGAGGGAAGCTAAATTAGGACTTGTATGCAAAAGGAAAGAAAAAGAATGAAAAACGAAGTTAGAAGAATGAAAACTGTGCATTGCGGAAACATTGCTAAAACCGCAATGTTTTAAGTGAAATCCGTAAGTTGGCTAACCTTTTTCTGTTGTGATCCGATATTTCAGGGATTCGTTCTTTCTCCTCCATCCATGTTGAAGTACGACGTTGAGGATGGATGGTTCTCCTTGGCCCAAACGCACCTGCAGAATACTATAAAAGGAGGTCAAAGAGGAAGGTTTAATCATCATCCGAAAGCGTAGAAGTCTCTTCGCAGCGCAGTCTTTCCCATTCATTCTCTTCTCCGTCTGTTGGTTTGAGAGGTTCAGCTGTTGGAGTCGACAATCTGATAGGAAGGAGAGAAGATTCATCTTCTCTTCTGATTGGATTCATCCAAGCAAGGCTTACCTTTCTCTCCCTTCAGCCGAGGCGTCTGCGACGAGGCGATCAAGCTCATCTTACTTGCTTTCTGTCTTTAACTTTTCATTTCCAGCTCCGTTTGTTGTTATTTCTTTCCCATTAGTTAATCCATTCCATTTCGTTGCTTTCTGTCTTTATGTTAGTAACTTTAAGTCTTCATATGTTCATTCAAACAATTGATTAATCAAAGCACAATTCATCATTTCGCACTTTGTCTTTATCTTCTCTGCCTACTGTTTTTCCTTGCTGTTTTGTCTTTAATTTCCTTCTAAGCATGTCTACTTCATCTAATATTTCTGTTCTCTCTACATCCATGAGTAACTAAGTCACATAAGGGCATGCTAATGACAAGGCTATAGGCTAAAACACGTGAACCAAGCATGTAGGATAGCTCTCGAATGCATTGATTGTATGTAAGCTTCATCCCACGGGCAATTTCGATTGGCCATCCATTTTGTCCAAAGAACTCCTAACCTCTGGAAGGAGTAAGAGTTCAGAGTCATACACTCATGCTAGCCTCTCAAGGTAGCCAGAAAACGACCTAGGAATAGGCGTTTTCCTAGTACAAATCATAACTTGCTGTTTTAACAAGATGCTTAAGACCTTACTTGGACATGAGTAAACTAAAGAATCTAATGCATGAAATCGGAAGATACATGAGAATGAGTTAGTTTGATGCATAGTGAGTTGATCCAATGCTTGAGAATCATGTGAAAATGCCTATAGAGGAGTCGTTAGTAGCCCTTGTTTCCACATTTTACACACTTTCGCTGTTAGTAACATTGCGGTAAAATTGCTGTTCTCGCAATTCTATTAAGTTAAAAATTCTGCCTTGGCCATTTTCCTCTTCGT
Organism: Herpetospermum pedunculosum; assembly: GCA_028017165.1. Classification (NCBI taxonomy): domain Eukaryota; kingdom Viridiplantae; phylum Streptophyta; class Magnoliopsida; order Cucurbitales; family Cucurbitaceae; genus Herpetospermum; species Herpetospermum pedunculosum. Next base: position 37,957,243 of record CM051527.1, read on the forward strand.
TTATTAATCTCTTCTCTTTACATTTGAGTTTATCATTAACTTGCACTTGTTCATGTTGCTATCCTTTATATATTCATTAGTAAATAGGAACTTTAAAACCAAATCTACCCCATTAAATCCACCCATTCTTGCTTAACAACACACTTCGCGAGTAACTAATAATAAATCTCTGTGGGAAAACGAATGAAAAAATACTTACTACTTGCTACAAGATCATGTATGCTTGCATGTTCTGAGTGCTCTCTCTCTCTTATTGCTTATTTCTTTTACACATTGAGCACGCAACAATGCCCTCATAGAAATATTGAATCAAGAGCAGATCAGCAATTTGATGATGCGGGAAGCTTGCGCACAGGCGCCAAAGCGTTCCCAGTACTCATGCAGGGACTCACCCACGTCCTGAGTGATCCCATAAATTCTCTTCCTCAGAGTTGTGGCCAGGGACGCAGGGAAGTATTTCTCTAGGAAGACCCTCTTCATGTCCTGCCACGTCGCTATCGAGCCGGAGGGCAGATAATAAAGCTAGTCCTTGGCTTTATCCTTGAGCGTAAAGGGGAATGCCCTCAAATTCAGCTGCTCCTCCGTCACTCCCGCGGGCTTCATCCCCGCACAGACGCAATGAAACTCCATTAAGTGCTTATTTGCATCCTCGCCTGCATTGCCATGGAAAGAAGGCAACTGGTGAATTAAACCTGACTTTAATTCAAAATTACCTGCTACCACGGGGTAGTTGATGCACAGGGGTTGCAAATTTAAATCTGGCGCTGCCAGCTGTTTCAGCGTCCTTGGCGCTTCTCCTCAACAAAGAAGGGATTGCCTTCTTCCTCAAACAGTCTCTGCCCCTCCCGGGCTTCTCTTCTCAACCGCCGCTCTTCTCTTTCGATCTCAGGTATAAACTGTAATCCACTAATCCCAGAAGAACGGGTCATACACAAACAAAAATTTTAACATACAAAGACAAACAGAAAAAAATTTCAGCACACAATCAATCAACCAAATTTGAAGTCAAACATAATTTCAATCAATTTTTGCCTTCCCCGGCAACGGCGCCAATTTTGGTAGACGTACTTTTGGGGTAGTCCAAATTCAAGCTGTCAAAACTTGCCAAAATACAATTTATAAGCCTATTAACCAAAGCTTTGCAGCTAGTGGTAACAAGGTCGATCCACGGAGAAGGTTATGATTGAAATTAAATTGAACTTTAAATTAATTAATCAATTGGGTTTTTGTAACGGGGGAATGTTTAAGCATGCAAATAGGAAAATTAAACGCTAACGGAGAAATAAAAGAGAGAGAGATTGACGAGTGCACGGTTTGGGGATTTTCGGGATTTCTTTGTTAGACATTCTACACTTATCATTTAATACAATCCTAAGGCTAACAGTTTGTAATACACGCGGTCAGTTACCCCGGCAAACGCCTAGTGTAACCGGCTCCATAGCAATTAATTAAATCAGAAGATCCAATTAAACATTATCTAAAGTTTCATTAGGGTGATCAACCCCAAATTGACTCTAAACAGTCACTAGCATACCGCGACGGACATTCGATCACATAATCTAATTGCTAATTGGCTACCCGCCAACGCTGAATGTAACCAAAAACTATCATGCATGACTCGATACTCCGGTTTAATTTTATTGTTCTGTGTTACTAGTCGAAAAGTGAGAGGCACGACATCGCTACTCTTTAACGCTAACATATGCTAGAAAACACGATTGTCAGTCGGCGAAATCTAACATATGCATAAGATGAAGTAAGAACAACAAATGCATACAAATCAGCAACCAAGATGGAAGTTAAAGCACGGATTATCAAAGCATAGAAATCTAACAAATAATCCCTCAAATTATCCCAAACCGTTCACAATACCTTAGCCGTCCATGGGACGGATTGTCACCACCACTCCAAGGAAGGCCATGGAAGTCATCCCTAAGCTATTACAAGTTACAAGCTCCAAAACATGCCACAAATGGCGGAGCTAAGGTAAAAAATGGGGAAAAGACGAGAGAAAGAAGATGAAAAACGAAGCAAGAATGGCTGAAAATCGTCCTTCAGCCGATTTAAAATCGTCGTAGCGTCGAGACGCTAGGGCAGCGTCGCGACGCTGCGACCTAATTAATCCGCACGCGCCTCGCGATGGCGTCGAGACGCTAGGCGAGCGTCTCGATGCTGGCCCGATAATTTCCTCCGCGCGCCTCCTTCGGAGCGTCTCGACGCCAAGGCAGGGTCTCGACGCTGGGCAGCGTCGACCAAGCGTCTCGACGCTGATGCTCGACGCTTGCTCTCGGGTTTGGGCTGGAAAATTGCCTCTCCTAGGCAATTTTGGTCCGTTTCTTCTTGGATTGACTTGCCTTTTTCCCGATGCACTCTCGGGGCGTTAAAACTCCGCTATTAGCTCCGAAACGAGTCCAATGGACGCATGAGCTCTTCGCCGCATTTCTCCTATAAACGAGATTAATTAAACAATTAAATGCATAATTTAGCTATAATTAGGAAGTGAATAATAGCTCCAAAATGGAGTTATCATTGACCATACCACTGAGGAGAGATTCTTTGAGGAAATGTACCCCGATAGTGATGAAGAGCTTGAGAATGCTCTGCCATGCGAAGATGAGATCGGTGAGATTAAGGAAGATGCTGAACCTAGTCCCGAGGAGGATGTTCAGGTGATAGAGTTTGAGGCTGACAAGCCTCTATCTGTTTTATTTCCTTTTAAATCCTCTATTGATGCATGCTTTCTTCCTTCTTCTCTTAAGTCCGTCGAGTCTTTTATTTTTGTTGAGTCAGTTGAGTCTTCTTTTATTTTGTTTGAGTCTGTTGAGTCTTTATTTATCCCAAATATTAAAAATACCAAAAAATTAACAACTCTATCCGGCTGCCTCCAAAAGTCGAAGAGCTTGCTTCTCTTAGCAGGTTTTGTTGATTCAAGGAAGAAGGGGCCGAAGATGTACGAGAATTTTTATGTACCCTGACAGAGTGGAGGACACGTCGAGCATAACGACGTTAAAAATTTGCGCTTCTTGGGAGGCAACCCATGAGTATTTCAATTTCCTTCTTTACTTTTAGTTTTTGTTTTCCTAGCTTAGCTTTTTCTTGCTTTCTTAGGTAATAAGCGAGAGATGATTTTTATTTTGGATATGTTTTGAAGACGAGGTTGCGCATCCCTACTCACTGATCCCGCAAAAATTCAGGGGAGATTTCTGTTCCCTTTAATTTCTGACGTTATCATTGTTTATCTGTGGGATTAGATGCATTGAGGACAATGCAATCTTTTAGGTGGGGGGTAGAATGTATAGTTGGACTTCGTTGTAGTTCTTGAGCATGTCATACTGTGATTTTGAGATGTTTAGGAATCTGAATGCATGTTGTCCGATGAGGACTTTCAGTGATTTGTTTGTAAATACTCCATAGTTGTGCATTGCGAGAAAGCCATGAGAATGTATGCATATTTTGAGCATATTTTAAAATTTTTTCGATTATTCCCCAACATTCACTGAGCACGTAGACCTCTTACTCTTAGTTCTGTAGGCTTAGAATAATTTTATTTGGTCTGAAACCTCGTTGTCACCCCGAAAGGTACCTTTAGGGAGGCTTGATGTGTTAGAATTTATAATGAATCATCTGTTTTAGCAAAGCTATGCGCCTATAAAAAATGTTCATAGAGAGTAAAAGCATGTTTGAAATATATTCTGAGGTGCTCCTCCTTCTTGTGTTGCCCGTGTAACCAGGGGCGATCGTGTAACCCACGGTTGCCACTGCATGAAAAGGCAACTAACGGAAGTGAGCACTAGTCCTTAAAAACGTGAAGCGAACTAAAAGCTTGACGTGTTAGGCTCTCAAGAAAAGAAAAGATGAAAAAATAGTTAGGCCTTTTGTTTTGTTATTCTTTCCGACATTGAAAAGCCGTTAGACTGTTCTTATTGCCAGAAGTAGGGGGAAAGTGAGTATTAGGATCGATTAAGGTGATTCCAGGTCTATGGAAGCTAGGATAGGAGGCGCTAATCACACACACACGTTAGGGAATAGGAGCTAATATTTTGAAATATTCACAATTTATGCATATTGTTGCGTGCTCAATGTGTTAAAATAAATAAGCAATAAGAGAGAGAGAGCACTTAGAACATGCAAGCATACATGATCTTATAGCAAGTAGTAAGTATTTTTTCATTCGTTTTCCCACAGAGATTTATTATGAGCTACTCGCGAAGTGTTTTGTTAAGAAAGAATGGGTGGATTTGAGGAGGTGTAATTGGTTTTAAATTGTCTAATTTCTAAGGAATATGTAAAGGGTAGCAACATAAACAAGTGCAAGTCAAAGATAAACTTAAATGAAAAGAGAAAAGATTAATAAACGAAGAGGAAATTAGCTAAACCGAATTTAAACTTAGCAGAATTGCGGAAACAGCAATTCTACCGCAATGTTACTAACAGCGAAAGTGTGTGAAATGGAGAAACAAGGGCTACTAACGACTCCTCTATAGGCATTTTCTCACGATTCTCAACCATTGGATCAACTCTCTATGCATCAAACTCACTCAATCTCATGTATCTTCCGATTTCATGCATTAGATTCTTTAGTTTACTCATGTCCAAGTAAGGTCTTAAGCATCTTGTTAAAGCAGAAAGTTATGGTTTGTACTAGGAAAACGCCTATTCCTAGGTCGTTTTCTGGCTACCTTGAAAGGCTAACATGAGTGTATGACTCTGAACTCTTACTCCTTCCAAAGGTTAGGAGTTCTTTGGACAAAATGGATGGCCAATCGAAATTGCCCGTGGGATGAAGCTTACATACAATCAATGCTTCGAGAGCTATCCTACATGCTTGGTTCACGTTTTTTAGCCTATAGTATTGTCATTAGCATGCCCCTATGTGACTTAGCTACTCATGGATATAGACAGGACAGAAGTAAGAGAAGAAGTAGACATGCTTAGAAGGAATTTAAAGACAAACAGTAAGGAAAAACGGTAGCAGCAAAGAGAAGAAACTGTGAAGTGAAGAATTGAGCTTTGATTACTTGATTGTTTGAATGAACAAAGGGAAGCTTAAAGTAAATAACATAAAGACAGAAAGCCACGAAATGAAATGAACTAGTCACTAGAAAAGAAACAACAACTAAACAGAGCTGGAAATTATAAATAAAAGACAGAAAGCAGGTAATTAAGCCTGAACGCCTCGTCGCAACTGCCTCGGCTGAAGGATGAGAAAGATCAGCCTTGCTTGGATGAATCCAATCGGGAGAGAAGATGAATCTTCTCTCCTTCCTATCAGATTGTCGACTCCAACAGCTAAACCTCGCAAACCAACAGACGGCAAAAAAAAACAGGAGAAAAGATGGAGCTGCGAGAAGACTTCTACGCTTTCGGATGATGATCAAACCCTTTACTTTGACCCCCTTTTATAGTAATTTGCAGGTGCGTTTGGGCCAAGGAGAACCATCAATCCTCAACGTCGTACTTCAAAATGGATGGAGGAGAAAGACCGAATCCCTGAAATAACGGAAAATAACAGAAAAGGATCAGCCAACTTACGGATTTCACTTAAAACATTGTTGTTTTAGGAATGTTTCCGCAATGCTGCCGCAATGCATATTTTTCACTCTTTTCCTTCGGTTTTCATTCCTTTTCTTTCCTTTTGCACACAAGTCCTAATTTAGCTACCTTCTTCTAATTGTCATATATAAGCATAGGTTTAAGCTAAATCCTCTCAAAAACACCTAAAAGTGCACCTCTTTCTAAGATAAATAAGTCCTAAAAAGGTCACTTTTGGAGACGTAACACACCCCCAAACTTAAGGTTTTGCTCGTCCTCGAGCACTCTAAGGACTTGTTTAGGCTGCTATTTCATTCCCTTTAACCACTTACTGACTCCCCTACATTCCTATCTATAGCAGTGCTGTCCTGTGACACACTTCTAAGTTTACAACTAACCTTTCATATTGCTTCTTCTGACTTCGCATGCCTAATACTCCTGCTGTTTCATTAACTCCCTACAACTAATCTACTTTCCTTTATCATATTGTGCATCTATTCCTAAGGTTTCAAATTCTACCTAGCTTTACCCCAGACTCAGTACATGCTTGTAGTTTTTACTTTTGAGCTACCTAGGATTCCTTAGAGTCATGCCAGTCTTAGTATTAACAGTGACAGTAGTACTTTAAGAGAACAACCTAAACCCTGGCATCACTACATTGGACATACATTCATCTCCCTAAACAACCCTACAAATTACAACTTTGTGCTCAGCTACTTGAGGATCAGAGTTCTTTTTGTTTAGGACATCTAAGCCACAAAGTTGTAACTCCTAGGTATACATTCTTCTTCCCTTTCCTTTTTCTTTCTTTCTTACTTAGGTGGAGCCTCTCATTTGGTTGCCTTTTGATGCAATGCCACTTGTGGGTTACACACTTGGCACTGATTACTCAACAACTTAAGAGAGACACCCCTCTTTATTCTATTTTTCATTTTTTTTTTCAGCTCATCATTTTTTTTGTAAAGGAGAAGAAGAATGCTTATGCTCTAAGGGAGAGAGGAATGTTCCTAGGCCTAGGGTGGCCTCCCCCAAACTTAAACTACTCATTGTCCCTAATGAGTGTCTGAGGTGGCACACCCCCAAACTTGTCCTAGAAGCATCTAGTCTAAGGTAAAACAAAGAGAATCTAAAAGCCCTAGGCATAGACAGAACATTCTAAAAGTAAATATCACAGCAGCAGAAATTCGAAAAAACAGTCAGGTAAGGACTTAAAGCTACGCATGCTGAGCACTCTTTAGAGGTTAATTTAAACTATCAAAAGGGTGTCCTATGACACTCATCCAGCATGCTTTTAGATAAGCTATATAAGGTAAACAAGATAGCAGCAAGAGACAGAATTTAAACATAACCAGCCTAGCTAAACAGTCAGTCAAAAGCATGCATTTACTAATAAAAATTGCGGTTTCCGCAATTATTTCGCAATAAAGACAGGGCAGATATATCAGTGATTAAGGCCCCTATGCATGCTCTTTCCAATCATTCAAGCTATACAAAAATGAAACGAAACTAATCTACCTATTCAGCTACCATCAGACTACACTAAACAAATTTAAACTTTAAAACTAAACAACTAAAACAGATCAAAAGATTAACTCAAAACAGCATAATTCACATAATTCAACAAAAAGCAGTTTGATTTTTTTCTTTTAATTTTAAGGGAACAACAATACTCCCTTTAGTGCTTCTCAATCTAGCACTCAGATGTCTTCCTCATCAGCATCCCTTCTTGGCCGTGGAGGTGCCCATGGAGTCATTAGGTTCGTGGGGAATTCAGGAAAGATGCATCCTAATTGGTCAGCAACCTCCTTGTCCCTTGCCTGCGCATATGTGGCCCATTGAGCCATCCTCTTCTCCAGATCCGTCAGGCAGACCATGGTCAAAGACTGAGCAGTAGCCAGGCCATCGAGCTCAAACTCCATGTTCCCCTTCCTGCGCAACCTCAAAGCGGTAGGCAATTCCAGGTAGCCCGTGTAGGCCATCTGCCTTTCCATTCGCTCGATTGGGACCCCTGCACGTAAGCACAGCTTAGTAATTGTGTTAGGAAAGAAAAGTGGTCCCTTACCCTTTTTGGCACAGTCAGCAATTGAAGCTGCAATGACTTCGCCCACGTTGATTGTGAGACCTCGCATGATCGCGTAGACCAGCAGCGCCCTGCTCTGGTTGATGGTGGTCTCATGGGTCACTGGGGATAGCTTCCTCCGCACGAAGGAAAACCAGACAGCCGCCTTGGCTGTGAGGGTGGCACTCATCAGGGTGTGCCTCCCATTGCGCGAGACTGTCCATGATGCCTCAGGCTGGCCAATTATCCGTATGGCCTCTTCCAGGACGGCTTCTGTAGGCTCATCAACGATCCTTGCATAGTCAGTGTGTTTTTGGCCCTTGAGGCCATAGGCTTCGTTGATCGCCTTTGCTGAGAAGTCCACCTCGATTCCTCTGACCACAGACAAACCATCCTCTAGATTTATCAAGTTGGCGTAAAAGTCATACACCATGCTGGAGTAGGCTGGATTGGGTGGTCTGCACAACTCTTCCCAACCATGATTCATGATCCCTGCGCGCAAGAATTGCGGCAGGTCTGTGAGGGCGTCTAAGAATCCCTTCTCGTGCAGCAGCTCTCTCTTCCTCAGCTCAGTGCCTCTGGACTCAGCATAAGAGGACACGTACCTCACTGATTGAGGCTCATCTTCAGGGTAAAGCTTGGCTTTCCCTTTGTCTTTCGGTTTGGCTGACTCAGCAGCCTCAATCTTGAGCTTCTTTGGTGAAGGCTCATCACTTCCCTTCTTTGATGAAGGCGTGGCCCTGGACTTCTTCTTCTTGGACTTCTTCTTTGTTTTTGGCCGTTTGGCCTTGACAACCTTGGCTGCCTTCTTCTTCAACCTTGCCTTGGTTGTCATCTGCTGGAGGCAATCCCCCAGTGTCTCGTCCATCGAATCATCCTTCTACGCAAGGCTCTCAGGACTGGCTTCCCTCAAAGGAGAGAAGACCTCCTCTTCCTCAGCTTCCCCACTTCCCTGCGTCGATTCTTGGTACTCCCCATATGAGAATTTAGGGTCAGGTTGTGGGGAAGTGGGTGATGCTTCAGGGCTCTCTGCTGGTGGGGTGTGTTCAGAACTCGACGGCGATGAAGGAAGCTCAGGGCTTTGCGCTGGTGGAGACGGCGAAGAGCTCTGCTTTGGTGACTCGTGTCACCGATGATCACTTTCTTGACTCTCCACAGAGGGAGTCTTTTCCTTGCTTGCTTCTTCGGCCACCGCCATACTCCACTTGCGTTTCTTGGGTGTGCCTGCTGGTTCAGAGGGTCCAGCAGGTATCTCCGTAACCACCTTCCACTTCTTCTTGCGGACAGGCAGTTTGGGGAGGCGTTCAGTGCGCGCAGCCTCAGCATCTCCAAGGGCAAGAAGTGCTTCCCTCGCAGCAATTTCGGCGTCGTCGGCCTTTTTCTTGGACGTAGACCGTTCAGCTCTCGTTAGCACCATCGTTGAATCGTGGGAATCTGGAAAGAAGAATTGCAGATGAAGAGGGAGAGAGTTTTCTTGGAGTTCAGATGATTGGGAAATCGTACAGATCAGCGCGCGTCTTAACGGATATAAGTAATGATGAAATTCCAACGGCTATATTTGTTGCGGATTCTGCAAATCCTGCGCAATTCTAGTGACCGTTGGAGATTTTCTGCGTTTAAATGCCAATCTTTGCTCAACCGAATCTTTGATTTGGCCCAATATCTCCTTGATTTTTTTTAGCTGGATTTAATCTCCTTGATTCCCTCTATTGATTCCATACAAAAAGAAATAAAATCAACATCAAATTCGTAATTAAAATCACACAAAAATATACACAAACGATAACCGGAAAAATAACAAAAAATAAACTAAGGCATTAGCCTCGCATGGACGAGCACAGTAATCACTCGTCCTCTCTCGTTCTTATTTTCATGTTTCAGTCAAGAGGAAGGCCGAGAGAGTCTTCACATCTCCTTCCTCATAGTAGTGCTTCAATCTTGCACCATTAACCATGAATGGTTGCCCTTGCCGCAGGTTCTTAATCTCGATTGCACCATGAACAAACACATTAGTTATTACAAATGAACCTGACCATCTGGACTTAAGTTTGCCTGGAAATAATCTCAATCGTGAGTTAAATAATAAGACAAGCTGGCCTTTCTTAAAGTCTTTAATCCTAAGTCTACTATCATGCCAAATCTTGGTCTTTTCCTTATACATTTTAGCATATTCATAGGACATATGTCTAAGCTCATCAAGCTCATGTAATTGCAAAGACCGCAATGTTCCCGCATCGGTCACGCAATAATTCAACTCTTTTAGTGCCCAAAATGCTTTAATTTCTAATTCGAATGGTAAGTGACATGCTTTGCCATACACAAGTCTATAAGGAGACATACCTAGGGGTGTCTTATATGCAGTTCTATACGCCCAAAGTGCATCCTCGAGTTTAAACGACCAATCTTTTCTATTGGGTTTGACCACTTTTTCTAGGATGTTCTTAATCTCCCTATTTGAAATTTCAGCTTGGCCATTCGAATGTGGGTGATAAGGGGTGGCTACTCTATGTCTAACATTATATTTAGCCAACACTTTCTCCATAGCTCTATTAATGAAATGTGTCCCTTCATCACTAATGATAGCACGAGGTGTTCCAAATCGAGTAAAGGTATGTCTATGCAGGAATCTTATGACTGTCTTGGCATCATTATTTGGACATGCTATGGCCTCTACCCACTTAGATACATAGTCTACTGCTACAAGGATGTAAAGGTTACCTGATGATGGGGGGAATGGTCCCATGAAGTCAATGCCCCACACATCAAAGAGCTCCAACTCTAAGATGTAAGTGAGAGGCATCTCATCCTTTCGACTAAGGTTACCTGTTCTCTGGCAGTCATCACAGCTGTGTGCAAAGTTGTGGGCATCCTTAAAGATCGTTGGCCAATAGTAGCCACTCTGGAACACCTTTGCAGCTGTCCTTTGGCCACCAAAATGTCCACCATAGGGTGCTGTAAGGCAGTGCTGCAGCACAGACTTCGCCTCAGCAGCTGACACACACTTCCTGAGTAGACCATCAGCACATGTCTTGTAAAGTGTGGGATCATCCCATATGAATTTCCTTGCTTCATGAAGGAACCTCTTCTTCTCTTGGCCTCCCTTGAAAGTTGGTAGTACCTGTGATGCAAGGAAGTTATCAATGTCAGCAAACCAAGGTTCCTCATCGTTATCACGATGAGTCAATACAAAGACATGTTCATCAATAAAAGCATCGGAAATTGCGGTTTCCGCAATTTTTTCGCAATTATGCTGCAATCTAGAAAGATGATCCGCAACCACATTTTCACATCCTTTCTTATCTCTAATGTCCAGATCAAACTCTTGTAGCAGCAAGACCCATCTAATCAACCTAGGCTTAGCATCAGCCTTTCTCATAAGGTACTTTAAAGCAGAATGGTCAGTGTACACAATTGTCCTAGTGCCTACAATGTAATTCCTAAACTTCTCACAAGCAAACACTACAGCTAGCATCTCCTTCTCAGTAGTTGTGTAATTACATTGTGCCTCATTAAGTGTCTTACTAGCATAGTATACAGGGTGTGTTAACTTGTCAATCTTCTGTCCTAACATAACCCCTACAGCATAGTCACTGGCATCACATAACATCTCAAAAGGAAGATCCCAATTAGGCCCTACTATAATAGGCGCTGTGACTAGTGCTTCCTTAAGGGTTTTCCAAGCTAGGAAACATTGTTTAGAGAAAATGAATGGTTTGTTTAGCTCTAGAAGTTCACATAAAGGCTTGGAGATCTTAGAAAAGTCCTTAATGAACCTTCTATAGAAACCAGCATGCCCTAAGAAACTTCTAATGGCTTTGACATTTTGAGGTTCTACCAATTTCTGTATTATTTCAATTTTTGCCCTGTCGACCTCTACACCTGCTCTCGACACTCTATGACCTAAGACAATCCCTTCATCCACCATGAAATGGCACTTCTCCCAATTTAGGACTAGGTTGGTCTCCTCACACCTAGCCAGGACTTGTCCTAAGTTTTCTAGACAGTTTGTAAATGAATCCCCAAAGACTGAGAAATCATCCATGAATATCTCTATCATGGACTCATCCAAATCAGAGAAGATTGCCAACATGCACCTTTGGAATGTTGCCGGTGCATTGCATAAGCCAAAAGGCATTCTGCGAAAGGCAAAAGTTCCAAAGGGGAAAGTGAAGGATGTCTTCTCTTGGTCCTTAGGGTCTATAGTGATCTGGTTATATCCTGAATAACCGTCTAAGAAGCAGTAGTAGGCTCTACCAGCTATCCTGTCTAACATTTGGTCAATGAATGGTAGAGGGAAGTGGTCTTTTTTGGTTTCCTTATTGAGTTTCCTATAATCCATGCAAACTCTCCATCCTGTGATAGTCCTAGTTGGAATCAGTTCATTGTTCTCATTGACTACCACAGTCATCCCCCCTTCTTAGGTACACATTGTATAGGGCTCACCCACTGACTACTATCTATAGGGAAGATCACACCAGCATCTAACCATTTTATTATTTCCTTTTTAACTACCTCTTTCATAGAGGGATTCAGCCTACGTTGGTGATCTACACGGGGTGTATGTTCTTCCTCTAGTATAATCTTATGCATGCAATAAGAAGGGCTAATGCCTCTAATATCAGCAATAGTCCATGCAATAGCCTTCCTATGTTGCTTAAGTAACAAAATCAGTTCAACCTCATGCTTTTCACTTAATTTAGAATAAATAATCACAGGCAAAGTATCATTACTTCCTAGATATGCATATTTGAGGTGAGTGGGTAGAGGTTTCAATTCTAAGACAGGTGGATGCTCAATGGATGGTTTTAAAGGATTCATGGATCTGTTAGTCAGGTCTTTATTTATACATACATGCTGTGTTTTATCTACAGGTATATCCATTATCTCAGAAACATTTAAGTCAGTTAAATCTAATTGTACATATTCATTAGCATGCTTAGTTAATAATACATGCTCCAGCTAAACTTCCATTAATGAATCTACAATGTCCATGCTAGCACAAGATTCAGAGTCAGAGGGGTACCTTAAGGCTTTATATACACTAAATTTCACCTCTTCATCATGAACCCTCATCGTGAGCTCACCTTTTTGGACATCTATCAGGGCCCTACATGTGGCTAGAAATGGTCTGCCTAATAGGATGGGGACCTCCTTGTCTGCTTCATAATCCAGGATAATGAAATCTGCAAGGAAAATAAACTTGTCAACCTTTACTAGAATATCCTCAATCTTACCCTCAGGGTAGGCTATGGATCTGTCTGCTAGTTGTAAAGTGACAGTGGTTGGACGTGCTTCTCCTATTCCTAGCTGGCGGAATAGTGATAGGGGCATGAGGTTTTTGCTGGCTCCCAGGTCACAAAGAGCTCTGCCCACGTGCTTGCCTCCTAGCTCTACTGGTAAGGTGAAGGAACCAGGATCCTTCTCCTTCTTGGGTAGCTTGTTTTGGAGTATGGCACTGCACTCCTCAGTGAGATTGACTGTTTCAAACTCACCAATTATTCTCTTGTTAGTAATAATATCCTTCAAAAACTTTACATAAGAAGGCATAGACTGTAAAACTTCTACAAAAGGAATATTAACATGCACTTGTTTAAGAATTTCTAAAAATTTGTTAAAGTGCACTTCCTGTTCTTGTTTTTTCTTTAGCCTTCGAGGAAATGGAGGTGGTGGCACATATGCAGGCACTTCAGGTCGCCTCAGGATAGGTGGAGGCCTTGGAATTTCTTCTATCTCTTCTATGATTGGCTCCAGCCTTGGTCCTGATGTGCTTGGTGATGGTTGACCTTGGTTTGGCAGAGACTCCAGTGGAGCACTGGACTCATTGTTCTCTACTCTCTTTGGTGTTTCTTTGGTGTTGCTCACCAATGGTCTCCCACTCCTGAGTTCAATTGCTTGAACTTGCTCTTTACCATCTCTCCTTGGCACTTCAGTGTCAGCAGGTAGTCTACCTTGGGGCCTACTTTTGAGTTCATTGGCTAGTTGCCCTATTTGGTTCTCTAGGCTCCTAAGAGTAGCTTGCTGACTCTGTAGAGTGGCATCATTCTTGGCTATGTATTCTTTGAGTAGATTTTCTACAGAAGACCCTACAGGTTGGTTGTATGGTTTTTGGTACATGGATTGGTTATGTTGGGGAGTGAAACCAGGTGTTCCACTCGGCCTTGGTTGGTTAGGAGCTTGGTTAGAATTCTGTTGGCCACCCCATGAAAGGTTTGGGTGGTTTCTCCAACCAGGGTTGTAAGTATTGAAATAGAGGTTGTTCCTAGGCTGCTGCTGGCTTCCAACATAGCAGACTGAGGCTGGATTCCCAGGGCAGTATTCATACAGGTGCCCTTCCCCACAGAATCCACAGATAAGTGTCTCACCTTGACTTGGTTGGGTGCCCATTGACATGGCTGTGGCGGTGTTGACACTTGTTTGGAGATTGGCTTGAGCCATTTGCTTGACTAGGTTGGTCAGGGCGCTTATTTGGCTACTCATGGCATTGAGTGCGTCCTTGTCTTGAGCTCTAGTTGGCTCAACTGGATCATCTGACCACCTACAGTGAGATGCTGAGATCTTCTCCAAGATCTCATAGGCTTCGTTATAACTCTTGGACAACATGGAACCTCCAGCAGATGAATTTAGAACTTGTCTGGTGCTGGGGTTGCATCCTTTGAAGAAGACCTCTATTTGGATACACCATGGGATGCCATGGTGTGGACATTTAAGAAGAAGGTCTTTGAACCTTGTCCAAGCTTCGTGAAGAGACTCATTCTCAGCTTGTTTGAACTTGATTATATCATCACGAAAGGTAGAATTCCTATCAGGTGGGAAGTATTTGACTAGGAATTTCTCTGCCAAGTCTGTCCAATTGAGGACTGATCCAGAGGGTAATGAGTTTAACCACATCTTTGCCTTGTCCCTCAAAGAGTAAGGGAAGAGGTAGAGCCTCAAGGATTCTTGGGAAACTCCAGGAATGATGAATGTATCACTGACTCCTAGGAAGTTTCTAAGATGGTTGTGGGGATCCTCATTTTCCACTCCAAAGAATTGTCCCACAGTGGACAACATTTGGAACATCACTGGCTTTAACTCGAATGAGTTGGCAGTGATTTCAGGGCGGATTATGCTGGGGTTCAGCTCCCCAGGCATAGGTACTAGGTATGAGAGTATGGCGCTATCCTTATCATTCGCTATTTCGATGGGATTGCGAGTGACAGGCACCGGATTGGGAACTAATCTATCCATTTCTTCTTGAGAGGATTGCGGAGACTCTGCGGTTTCAGCAATTATTTGAGGTAAAGGGGGTTGTTTAAAGAGACGTTTCTTGGCTCTATTTCTAGCCTTAAATAATCTCTCAGGCTCAGGGTTGAACTCTAGATCACTACTTGAAGGCTCATTCATAAACTACCCCAATGGTACCTGCAAAAGAAATGAAAATAGATTAGTTACAATAGACAATAAACTTGGTGTTTCAAACTTAACAAACTTCGTTTTTACTAAAATAAATCCCCGGCAGCGGCGCCAAAAACTTGTTGCGTGCTCAATGTGTTAAAATAAATAAGCAATAAGAGAGAGAGAGAGCACTCAGAACATGCAAGCATACATGATCTTATAGCAAGTAGTAAGTATTTTTTCATTCGTTTTCCCACAGAGATTTATTATGAGCTACTCGCGAAGTGTTTTGTTAAGAAAGAATGGGTGGATTTGAGGAGGTGGAATTGGTTTTAAATTGTCTAATTTCTAAGGAATATGTAAAGGGTAGCAACATAAACAAGTGCAAGTCAAAGATAAACTTAAATGAAAAGAGAAAAGATTAATAAACGAAGAGGAAATTAGCTAAACAAAATTTAAACTTAGCAGAATTGCGGAAACAGCAATTCTACCGCAATGTTACTAACAGCGAAAGTGTGTGAAATGGAGAAACAAGGGCTACTAACGACTCCTCTATAGGCATTTTCTCACGATTCTCAAGCATTGGATCAACTCTCTATGCATCAAACTCACTCAATCTCATGTATCTTCCGATTTCATGCATTAGATTCTTTAGTTTACTCATGTCCAAGTAAGGTCTTAAGCATCTTGTTAAAGCAGAAAGTTATGGTTTGTACTAGGAAAACGCCTATTCCTAGGTCGTTTTCTGGCTACCTTGAAAGGCTAGCATGAGTGTATGACTCTGAACTCTTACTCCTTCCAGAGGTTAGGAGTTCTTTGGACAAAATGGATGGCCAATCGAAATTGCCCGTGGGATGAAGCTTACATACAATCAATGCTTCGAGAGCTATCCTACATGCTTGGTTCACGTTTTTTAGCCTATAGTATTGTCATTAGCATGCCCCTATGTGACTTAGCTACTCATGGATATAGACAGGACAAAAGTAAGAGAAGAAGTAGACATGCTTAGAAGGAATTTAAAGACAAACAGTAAGGAAAAAAAGTAGCAGCAAAGAGAAGAAACTGTGAAGTGAAGAATTGAGCTTTGATTACTTGATTGTTTGAATGAACAAAGGGAAGCTTAAAGTAAATAACATAAAGACAGAAAGCCACGAAATGAAATGAACTAGTCACTAGAAAAGAAACAACAACTAAACAGAGCTGGAAATTATAAATAAAAGACAGAAAGCAGGTAATTAAGTCTGAACGCCTCGTCGCAACCGCCTCGGCTGAAGGATGAGAAAGATCAGCCTTGCTTGGATGAATCCAATCGGGAGAGAAGATGAATCTTCTCTCCTTCCTAACAGATTGTCGACTCCAACAGCTAAACCTCGCAAACCAACAGACGGCAAAGAAAAACAGGAGAAAAGATGGAGCTGCGAGAAGACTTCTACGCTTTCGGATGATGATCAAACCCTCTACTTTGACCCCCTTTTATAGTAATCTGCAGGTGCGTTTGGGCCAAGGAGAACCATCAATCCTCAACGTCGTACTTCAAAATGGATGGAGGAGAAAGACCGAATCCCTGAAATAACGGAAAATAACAGAAAAGGATCAGCCAACTTACGGATTTCATTTAAAACATTGCTGTTTTAGCAATGTTTCCGCAATGCTGCCGCAATGCATATTTTTCACTCTTTTCCTTCGGTTTTCATTCCTTTTCTTTCCTTTTGCACACAAGTCCTAATTTAGCTACCTTCTTTTAATTCTCATATATAAGCATAGGTTTAAGCTAAATCCTCTCAAAAACACCTAAGAGTGCATCTCTTTCTAAGATAAATAAGTCCTAAAAAGGTCACTTTTGGAGACGTAACACATATGCTTGATTGTTTTCCGTTAGCATGATTATCTTGTTTTTGCAAGTATTGAGATTCGAGTCGTCAACATCCATGCTTATTCTTATGAGATAAATCTAAGTGTTTCTTGCTCGAGGACTAGCAAGATTCAGGTGGGGGGTATTTTGATAGCTCTAAAATAGAGCTATAATTATAGCCTTAAATCTAGCTAAATGCAATGCTTAATTTAGTTAAATTGCCTTATTATAGGTGTTTTCGTGGGGAAGAGCTCGGGAAGTCCATTTATGATTTTCGGGGCTAAAACGGTCATTTAAGAGGTTTCGGGAAGTGTTCGGGTCAAGAAGATAGGCCAAATGGAGCTCGAGAGCCAAAATGACCCAAAATTGGGCTTAGACCCGAGAGGGCAGCGCCCAGGCGCCGGCGCCCAGCGCCCATTGGAGCCAGACGCCCACGCCCAGACGCCCGCGCCCACGCCTTGACGCCCGCGCGCCCACGCCCAGACAGCCAGACGCCCGCGCGCCGCCTGCGCCCAGACCGCCCACGCCCGCGCGCGCTCCGCTCGCCCGACATCGAAAGTCCGCGAGCGCCGCTCGGCCGCTCGCCCACGCCCGCGCGCCCGCTCGCCTCGCCCGTGCGCGCGCCCTATCCCTGACGCAAAATGCCCGTCATTAAAAGTCAGCTGATGCCCGTCCTTAAAAGTCAACAAAAATCCCGATTTGTAAATTTTCCAGAGAGCTCAGCGCCTAGGCGCTGTCCCGATTCTGTGCGCGCGCGCCCGCGGCGCCTAGGCGCTGACTTATGGCGCCTAGGCGCTAGTCTGACGCAGAAATGGGTATTGAAGTCCGTTTTTGCTGATTTTAGGTTATTCTCTCCCAATTTTTCCGCCCCCATTTGTTGTAGAGCTCGTTTTTTAGCCAAAATACATTTCTTACCCATTCTAATACATTAGAGTCGATTTCTTGTTGATTTCTCTTGATTTTCACAACGGGCAACTAAGGTAAGTGCTCTAATTTGGGTTTAGGGTTTGTGTTGTTGATGTATTAGGTGAGATCTGATCTTTTCATCTTCTTTTTGGCTTGTTCTAGCATTCAATTCATCTCTAACATCGTTCTTAATTTCCAGCATGATTTTCTTTATGGTTGACACCCGTTTAGTAAATTGTCTGTTGGTTAGATTAAAAATTCATGACTTAGCGATCGCACTTCATGTTTTGAGTAATTAAATCTAGCATTCTGAATTAAATTTGGCCACATTTGTTTGGGTTGTTGATAAAATATAGAGATAGAGTAAAATCGAGTCCCATTGATAGAGATTTCATCAAGTGGCTCGTCGCATGAATATCTGTCGCTCGCGACTAATCCTAATTTGGGAGAGCGATCGCCCCTAAGTTAGAGTTATTAGCGAAGCATAGTCTAGAGTTGTCAACTCTTTTCTAATTAATTGGGATTATTAGTTCTAATTAACGCATGGGAGCACTTGTTTTAATTGAGTCTTTTAATGTGTGTGAGTGTTAACAAAAACCAGTTAAGTATATTTTGTGTCTATGATCCAAACCACATCAACAACCATTCCCGACACTCAAATTAGGAGCACGTGTTCCGTTTATTTTTCTTGCATTTATTTTTCTCGCATTTTATTTTATTTTACCGTTAGCTATTTTTTCTGTTTTAGTCTAATTCTCCGTTAGCGTTTTTCCCCTTTATTTTACTGTTTTACTTTGAGTTTTATTAAAAACAAATAGAAGTTAATTAAGAGAAAATAACTTAGGTTCCTTGTGGTTCGACACCCGACTACCACTAGCTGCAAAGCTCTGTTGTATCGGATTTATAAATGTTATTTTGGCGGGTCTCGACAACCTGAACATTAGAGAAATTTTTATTAAGTTAAAAAAAATCTCTTGCCAAGAGCTTAATTGAACTGTTTAGCATGAATGAATGATTTTCTTGCATCTCTTGGTCTGTATTAAGAACGAATGACTTGCCTTTCCGATTTGGAGTGACGTCTATAATTAGTTACGCATGATTAGTTTGCTATTGTTGATTTTTGACAAACTTCAATACTTAGTAGCGAAAGTCTAGCTCGTGGCTAACCAATTCGAGCCCAAGTGACAGTTGGGGGTAGGAATTGATTAACGTTCTCACGGCGGGCTTAAGACTAAGAGATAAATCGAATTAGTTTTAGGATTAATTCCTCTCAATGATACCCGTTACTGTTTGTTAATTGATTTAAGACTCATGAACTTAGATTAATTAGTGGGCATGTTTATTTAGAATTGCACTTTTCTAATTAATTCATTGGGATGTTTGGACCCGAGAGGGACAAAACATTTTGTGTGCATGAAACATCTTGGCTAATTCATATATTAATCAATGAACCAAAGTACATTAGATCAATCCCGACACTTACTAATCAATCATATTCGTCATATTCATACTTCCTGTTTTAATTTTCCGTTAGCTTAAATTTAGTTTTCGCCACTGTTTTTCCCAAACAAAATCCCCTATTTTATTTAAAATTCAATTCAATTAAATTAGGATTATTGATCGCTCCCTGCGGATCGACCTGGCTATCACTAACTACAAGTTAGTCGGTATAATCGGCATATAAATTTTATTTTGGCGGGTTTCGACAACCTTAAATTTGTGAACGTACAAAAGTTCACTACCAAAATTGGCGCTGTTGCCGGGGAGCAAAAATATAATCTTACTTGATTGAATTTTATTTGTTTTGTGTTTTTATTTTATTTTATTTTATTTTGTAAATAATTTTATTTCTTTTTATTTTCTTGGGTTCTGTTTATTTTTATTCTTCTTGTACAGTATGACGCGTTTCTTTTAAGTTTTTGTGTACAGTTCTTTTTCTCTTTAATTTTTTAGAAAAGTGGAAGAGATGGAGGCTAATTTTGAGGATCAAAGGACTATAAGGCAGTTGGCATCACCAGACTTAGACCGCCAATCACTGTGTATAGCGTATCCGGTAGTTCCAGGTAATTTCCAATTAAAAGTTGGATTAATTCACCAACTACCTTCTTTTTGTGGCAATGCAGGTGAGGATCCTCTGAAGCATCTTAAGGAGTTCCATCTGGTATGTTCGGGGATGATGCCCCAAGGAGTGACTGAGGACCAGTTGTGCTTGAGGGCCTTTCCTTTCACTTTGAAGGAAAAGGCAAAAGATTGGCTGTATTGTCTTCCATCTGGGTCTGTCACGACATGGAACGTATTGAAGGGCTTATTTTTAGAAAAGTACTTCCCTACCTCAAAAGCCACTGACATCAGGACGCAAATCTGTAGGATCACGCAAGGAGCTGAGGAGAATTTATTCGAATGTTGGGAGAGGTACAACCGACTGTGTGGGAGCCATCCCAATCACCAGATAGCTGAGCATCTCCTCATTCAGTATTTTTACGATGGTATGCTTCCACGAGACCGCCAGATGATTGATGCTACTAGTGGAGGATCTCTCCTTGATAAGACTCCCGTGGAGGCTAGAATTCTGATCTCTAATATGGCTGGGAACCTTCAGCAGTATGGTGGTGGAGGAGTGGAGCATGCCCGTCTCTCAAAGGATCTGAACGAGCTGAAAGCCCAAGTACTCGAGGTAAGTGGTAACGATATTTTTGAACTATCGCTATAAATTCAAGCTGTCGAGGCTTGCCAAAATAAATTTATAATGCCTATTGCCAAGGCTTTGCAGCCAGTGGTAACAGGGTCGATCCAAGGAATAGGAGAGTTGAATTTACTAATGAAATTGGGATTTGATCGATTAATTGGTAACGGGGGGTTTTATCATGCAAATAAGAAATAATGCAAAAGCTAACGGAAGGAAGAAATAATATGTAGAAAACGTGTGCACGGTTTGGGGAGTCTCGGGGTCAATTGTTAGACAAATACAACTTATCATTTAATTCTAATAACATGGAATTCAGTTTACTAAGCACGCGGACGACTACCAGAGAAGCCCCAAAGTAGCCGACTTCATGGATTTTAATTAGGCCACACAGTCCTAATTACACGTTATCTAATCTCACATTAAGATGATCAGTCCTAAGATGAATTTAGACAGTTACTAGCTAACCGCGACGAACATTCGGGCGTGAATTCTAATTGCTAGTAGGTTGCCCGCAAACGCCGTATGCAACCAACAATTATCCTACCCGACCCGATACTTCGATTTAGTTCTATTTACCTGTGTTACTTAGTCGAGCAGTGAGAGGCACGGCATCGCTACTCTTTAACATACACAACATGCGAAACTACCCGAGTGTCAATCAACGTATTTTAGCATGCGCGTTGGATTAAGCAAAGTAAATAGATGCAATGTAAACAGAACCAATATGCAAAATCATACTCAGATTATCAAAGCATAAATGTCTACAAAATTCCCCTAAACAAATCCCAAACCGTCACCCTTACCTTAGCCGCTCATGGCGCGGATCGTCAATCCCGCTCCACCAACGACCATGGAAGAGTTCATCTACCTATTACAAATGGAAGTGGAGCTCACTCGCATGCCAACAATGGCGGAGCTCCACGGAAAATAGAGAGAAAATGGGGAAGAAGGAAGGAAGAATCGCCGGATTCCGTTGAGAGATGAAGGAGAAAAGGCTTTGAGAAGATCTCCAAAAAAGTGCAGAAAAATCGTCTTTTAGCTACTGCCTTCGTCGTAGCGTCGAGACGCTAGGCCAGCGTCTCGACGCTGTGCCCTAAGTAATCCGCGCGCGCGCGCGCTGGCGTCGCGACGCTAGGCCAGCGTCGCGACGCTGCCCCGATGATTTTCCAGCGCGCGCCTCCTCCGAAGCGTCTCGACGCCAAGCAGGGTCTCGACGCCAGGGCAGCGTCGAGCTAGCGTCTCGACGCTATCACTCGACGCTTGCTCTCGGGTTTTTCCAGCGTCGAGCCAGCGTCTCGACGCTATAGCTCGACGCTGGCTCTCGGGTTTGGGGCTGATGCTTTGCCTCTCCAAGGCTGTTTTGGCCCGTTTCTTCACGGAACAAACTCCCCTCTCCCGATGCATTCCCGGGGCGCTAAAACTCTGCTTTAAGCTCTCGAACACGCCCAACGGACGCACGAGCTCTTTGCCGCTTTTCTCCTACAAAAGAGATACATTTAATCAATTGGAAGCGGTCTTTAGCTATAATTAGGACGTATTTAATAGCTCCAAATTGGAGTTATCAAACACCCCCAACTTAAACATTGCTAGTCCTCGAGCAAGCACTACAAAGACATTGACTCTAAGGACGCGTTTACATATTTTCTAACTCAAACCTCCATGCATATTTAAAATTTGAACACGAGCATAATCATGGAAGCATTTGTTCAAGCATTAACTAGGACATATCAAAAATTAACTCTTGCCCCCTAACGTGTGTGTGTGCTAGACAACCACTCCTAAGCTCACGTAAACCCGGAAAACCAACATGCAACGCACATCCCGTTTTCCCCCTACTTCTAGCGTTTAAGAACAGCTACACTTGACTTACACGAGAGAGAGAAGTAAATTAAGAGACCTAATTATTTTCTCATTCTTTTTCTTTCTTTTCAAAAGTACTTTGTACTCTTTTATTTGGGTTCTTTGAACCAACCTTTCATTTCTTTTTTCTTTCCTACTCGAGCTGCCTAACACGTCAAATTCATGCATAAAACTTCACGTTTTTAAGGACTAACGCTCACTTCTTTTAAGCGCTTAAAAAGAAGGAGGAGCGCCTCGAGAGGAACTTTTCTACAAAACATGCTTTTCTATTTTTTTTTTACATTAGGCTAAGCACATGCTTCCTCAATTAATTAGCTACTAACTCTCATGCAACAAGCTACCTAAGGGTGCCTTTCGGGGTGACAACGAGAATTAGCTAAACATGCGATAAACCAAGCTTACGGAATCTAGGGAGAAGTTGCTAAGTGCGCGATGAGTGCAAGGGAGCAACAGAAAAAAAATTTAAAATTTTTGACATGAACCTAATAAACACAAAACTCATGCAAAAACTCGATTATGAACATGCTCAGAATTCCAAAATGCATTTCCTAGGCTATCACAGTCAGAAAACAGTAAACAGAGTCCCAAGCACTTCAATATCTTTATAACACTTCTCAACAAACTACACATGCACATCCATCGGACTACTCCACCCCCAACTTCAAAATTTGGCATTGTCCTCAATGCCAATCAGTCAGATACATCAAAGTAAAAGGGAAGAAGAAATACACTTCCCTGACTCTTGGTGAAACTGGCGAGGGCGAGGAAGCGGCGCACGAACGCATCAGAGCCCAAAATTGTCTTCTCTTCCTCGATTCCCTAAAAAAAAAACAACAAGCTAATTAATACTAAAAAGCAATAAAACTTAAACTAAAGCATAAAAACAGTTCAACACTCGGGTGCCTCCGAGAAGCGCAGAATTTTTAAAGTCGGTTGCTCGACTGTATTCTCGAAACAGACTCATCCATAGTCTGTAGGTGCGGGGGACGATCCAGACTTGTCCATGGCCACACCTTTTCCACCGTTTACCTGAAAAACATTTTGCACTCTTCGTGCCTCGGGCACGTGAATATCAGACATGTTAGTGCAAAATCCAGCAGTATCATCCATCAAATTCAAATCAGAAATTTTAACCGAGACATGGGAACCATCCCTCAAGCGCGAGGGTAGACTCCCATTCTCATCATGCTCACAAACAACAGAAACATTCGCAACAGATTTCCCATCAAATAAAGAAAACTCATGCAGAGTATCATCAAACTCTAACGAAACGACGCCCTTATACACATCGATTTTGACCCTAGCGGTCTTAAGAAAAGGGCGTCCTAACAGCATAGAGGACGAAGCATGCGATGACTTCTCATTCATGTCTAAAACAAGGAAATCAGCGGGGAACATCATATCCCCAACTCTAACTAAAACATCCTCTACCTTCCCCCTAGGACAGATGCTTGACCCATTAGCCAACTGAACAGAAACATTACACTCATGCATTTCATTTAAATTCAGTTCACGAAACAGTGCATAAGACATAACATTTACAGAGGCTCCTAGGTCTAACATGGCGTTATGAACAACTTTACTACCTATAGTGCAAGGGATAGTAAAGGTACCTGGATCGTTGCACTTTGCAGGCAACGTACCTGGGAGTATGGCAGAGACGTTCTCTTTCTTTTTCTCAGTCCCTCTGGACTTCCTTTTCGTAGTGCACCAGCTCCTTAGGAATTTTGCATATTTGGGCACTTGACTGACTGCCTCAAGGAGCGGGATATTTACCATCACTTTCTGGAAGGTTCGAAGGACCTCCTCATCATCAGATTCCAAGGTAGGCTTCGCAAGCCTACTCGGGAATGGTGCTTTGGCAACATCCACAGGTACACTGACCTTCTCATTTCCTTTCTCATCCTGAGTCTCAGGAGCAGTCGGGGCGGACTTGTTCAGGCTGTCCGTGGCTTCCTTCGCAGCTCTGGTGGAAAGTGACTTCCCACTGCGCAGCTGAATGGCACTCACGTTTTCACATGAGTTTACTGTAGTTTGGGAAGGAAGCTTCCCCGAGCTCTTGCTCTCGATCTTACTAATAGACACCGCCATTTGTGTCAGCTGCTTGTTCAAATTCTGCAGCTCTGCCTTATGAGAATTTAGCTCCTCGCGAGCCTCTTTCTGGAACTGGCTGGTGCTGGTCACGATGGTCCTGACCATTTCTTCAAGTGAGCTGGAGGAGCTCGAGGCTTGAGCTTGGGTGGAAGAGTTAGGCCTATCCTGGGACTGGCCTTGGAAGCGAGTTTGTCCTTCCCTGTTCCCATAGCTGAAGTTAGGATGGTCACGCCAACCGGGGTTGTAAGTGTTAGCATATGGATCATACTTCCTTGGGTTGGAAGCATACCCCCCGATTGCATTGACCTCCGCCTCTTCGCGTTGTCCTCCAACAATTTTCTTCAACATACTACCTATCTCGGCCACCTGGGCCCTCATTTCAGACATCTCATGGCTCTGAGCCACGCTGTGCACTTGTCCTTGCCCCCTGATCCCAAACTGCTGCGAATTGGTAGCCATATTTGCAATGAGCTGCTTGGCCTCAACTGGGGTCTTGTCAATCAGTGCCCCTCCACTCGCTGCATCGATCATCTGCCTGTCGTGGGGCGTCATCCCCTCATAAAAGTACTGTATGAGCAGCTGATCGGCGATCTGGTGGTGTGGGAAACTCGCGCACAGGCGCCCAAAGCGTTCCCAATACTCATGCAGGGACTCACCTACATCTTGGGTGATCCCATAAATCCTCTTTCGCAGAGTGGTGGCTAAGGATGCGGGAAAGTATTTCTCCAAAAATACCCGCTTCATGTCCTGCCACGTGGTGATGGATCCGGAGGGCAAATAGTATAGCCAATCCTTGGCCTTGTCCTTGAGCGTGAAGGGGAATGCCCTCATGTTCAGCTGCTCTTCCGTGACCCCTGCGGGCTTCATCCCCGCGCAGACGCAATGGAACTCCATCAAATGTTTGTTCGCGTCCTCACCTGCATTTCCATGGAAAGAAGGTAACTGGTGAATTAAACCAGATTTCAGCTCAAAGTTACCTGCTACCACGGGGTAGTTAATGCACAAAGGCTGCAGGTTCAGGTCTGGCGCTGCCAGTTGCTTCAGCGTCCGTGGCGCTTCACCTTGCGCCATCTCGTCAAATAAGAAGGGATTGCCTTCTTCTCTTTCAAACTGTCCTTGCCCCTCCCGGGCTTCTCTACGTAACCGCCGCTCCTCTCTGTCAATCTCAGGAATATACTGCAAACTACCCTCAGAGGAACGGGTCATACACAAACAAAAATCTAAACATACAACATACAAACGGAAAAAATTTTCAGTCAACCATCAATAAATCAAATTCAAACTCCAATCATAAATTCAAACAATTGCCTATTCCCCGGCAACGGCGCCAATTTTGGTAACGATATTTTTGAACTATCGCTATAAATTCAAGCTGTCGAGGCTTGCCAAAATAAATTTATAATGCCTATTGCCAAGGCTTTGCAGCCAGTGGTAACAGGGTCGATCCAAGGAATAGGAGAGTTGAATTTACTAATGAAATTGGGATTTGATCGATTAATTGGTAACAGGGGGGTTTTATCATGCAAATAAGAAATAATGCAAAAGCTAACGGAAGGAAGAAATAATATGTAGAAAACGTGTGCACGGTTTGGGGAGTCTCGGGGTCAATTGTTAGACAAATACAACTTATCATTTAATTCTAATAACATGGAATTCAGTTTACTAAGCACGCGGACGACTACCAGAGAAGCCCCAAAGTAGCCGACTTCATGGATTTTAATTAGGCCACACAGTCCTAATTACACGTTATCTAATCTCACATTAAGATGATCAGTCCTAAGATGAATTTAGACAGTTACTAGCTAACCGCGACGAACATTCGGGCGTGAATTCTAATTGCTAGTAGGTTGCCCGCAAACGCCGTATGCAACCAACAATTATCCTACCCGACCCGATACTTCGATTTAGTTCTATTTACCTGTGTTACTTAGTCGAGCAGTGAGAGGCACGGCATCGCTACTCTTTAACATACACAACATGCGAAACTACCCGAGTGTCAATCAACGTATTTTAGCATGCGCGTTGGATTAAGCAAAGTAAATAGATGCAATGTAAACAGAACCAATATGCAAAATCATACTCAGATTATCAAAGCATAAATGTCTACAAAATTCCCCTAAACAAATCCCAAACCGTCACCCTTACCTTAGCCGCTCATGGCGCGGATCGTCAATCCCGCTCCACCAACGACCATGGAAGAGTTCATCTACCTATTACAAATGGAAGTGGAGCTCACTCGCATGCCAACAATGGCGGAGCTCCACGGAAAATAGAGAGAAAATGGGGAAGAAGGAAGGAAGAATCGCCGGATTCCGTTGAGAGATGAAGGAGAAAAGGCTTTGAGAAGATCTCCAAAAAAGTGCAGAAAAATCGTCTTTTAGCTACTGCCTTCGTCGTAGCGTCGAGACGCTAGGCCAGCGTCTCGACGCTGTGCCCTAAGTAATCCGCGCGCGCGCGCGCTGGCGTCGCGACGCTAGGCCAGCGTCGCGACGCTGCCCCGATGATTTTCCAGCGCGCGCCTCCTCCGAAGCGTCTCGACGCCAAGCAGGGTCTCGACGCCAGGGCAGCGTCGAGCTAGCGTCTCGACGCTATCACTCGACGCTTGCTCTCGGGTTTTTCCAGCGTCGAGCCAGCGTCTCGACGCTATAGCTCGACGCTGGCTCTCGGGTTTGGGGCTGATGCTTTGCCTCTCCAAGGCTGTTTTGGCCCGTTTCTTCACGGAACAAACTCCCCTCTCCCGATGCATTCCCGGGGCGCTAAAACTCTGCTTTAAGCTCTCGAACACGCCCAACGGACGCACGAGCTCTTTGCCGCTTTTCTCCTACAAAAGAGATACATTTAATCAATTGGAAGCGGTCTTTAGCTATAATTAGGACGTATTTAATAGCTCCAAATTGGAGTTATCAGTAAGTAACTCACTTCTCATAGTAGCTCAAAGCTTACAAAAATCTCAATCTTCTGTTTCAGATCGAAATGTCGAGGAGATGGTGAGTTCTTACTTGATGAAGTTTTCGGCCATGTTTGAGAGTAGTGGAGTTCAGGTGCGAGGTCTAGCTGATACAATGAAGAAGCTCGACGAAAGGCTTAGTAAGGTGGAGGATCAGTGCTCACGGATACCGCCGCAACAACCGATGGCAAACACTTGTGAACAAGTGTGCGCCATAACCTTGAGAAGCGGAAAGGAAATCTCTCAAAATTCTACACCAGTACTAGGGTGTATGTGCCTAAAGACCCCTTCCCGAGTAGATTGATGGATCCTCCAGCCGAGTTGGAGAGCGAAAAGAAGAAAAATCCTCCAGTTGTTGAAAAGTATGTGCCCAAGCCTCCCAATCCAAGAAAACATCTGAGTCCCAAGATCATTGAAGAAGAGGACCAAGATGAGGAATCTCCTGTGCCTAAGCAAAAATGTGTTCCAGTTGCGCCATTTCCAAGTAGGCTGGCTAAGCCAAAGCCTAAGGTAGATGAGGAAGATAAAGAAGTCTTGGAGACTTTTAAGAGGGTTGTGGTGAACATTCCCCTTTTGGAATCCATCAAGCAAATCCCTAAGTACTCAAGATTCCTTAAGAGTTGGTGCACCTCGAAAAGGAAGCAAAAGGTGGATAAAGAAGTGAAAAGCTTGAATGACTCGAGAATGTCCAACATTGTTCTACCAACGAAATGCAAGGAGCCAGGTATGTTTACTTTACCTTGCATAATAGGGGACAAAATGATTTATGATGCCATGTTAGATCTAGGATCATCAATTAATGTGATGTGTTATGATGTTTTTCAAGAGCTTAAATTGAAATATATGCATAGATCTGGCGTTATAGTGCAACTGGCTGATAAATCATTTGTGTGTCCTATCGGAAAGGTTGAAGATGTTCTTGTTAAAGTTAACAATATGTACTTCCCCACTGACTTTCATGTGCTTGAAATGAGTGAAAACTCATCTCGTATGTCCGCGTCAATTCTTTTAGGACGTCCTTTCATGAAAGCTGCTAAGGTTAAAATTGATGTGCATAAAGGAGTCTTATCTAATGAATTTGATGGAGATAAGAGTGAGTTTAAAATGAATGCATTAACTAATGAACCTGATGGGAATGTGAATGTGGATACTTGATAGCTCCAAAATAGAGCTATTATTTACTCCCTAATATTAGCTAAAACCATGCTCAATATTGATTAAATTGCCTTCTTGTAGGTGATTTCATGGTAGAGAGCTCGAGGAGTCCGATGACGTGTTTTGGGGCTAAAATCGACGTTTTAGAGCTTCGTGAACGCATCGGGAGT
Organism: Herpetospermum pedunculosum; assembly: GCA_028017165.1. NCBI lineage: Eukaryota > Viridiplantae > Streptophyta > Magnoliopsida > Cucurbitales > Cucurbitaceae > Herpetospermum > Herpetospermum pedunculosum. The sequence goes on from CM051527.1 coordinate 37,985,878, forward strand.
GAAGGGGCTTGAAGAACTGAAGAAATGGCAAAATTTGCCATTAAAAGGCAAAATTTGGCCAACAAACCCGAGAGCAAGCGTTGAGCGACAGCGTCGAGACGTTGGCTCAACGCTGCTCAGCGTCTCGACGCTGCCCTAGCGTCTCGACGCCGCCCCGAATATTTCCGGATTTTGACGCGCCCCAGCATCGAGCGCGCGCGCTCAACGCTGACAGCGTCGCGACGCTGTCCTAGCGTCTCGACGCTACCCCGTGCGCTCGCGCTGCCACATAGGGCACAGAGTCGAGACGCTGCCCTAGCGTCTCGACGCTCCGACGGCGTTTAAAAGCCTTCTTCTCCGATTTTAGTCGCAAGTTTTGTTCCATTTTTGGTTTCTCCACCATTGTTAGGCTCGGGTGGGAGCTCTAAACTTACATTTTTTCCATTATCTCTTCAATAAAGCTCCAACATTAGTGATTTCTTCTTATTTGCACAACGGGGAGCTATGGTAAGTGCTCTAATTTGAGGGTTAGGGGTAATCTTGATGCTTAGTGAGGGTTTGTATGAATTTCTAGCTTAATTTTATTTATCTCTTGCATCTCCAATCTGTGTTAAGAACGAATAGCATGCCTTTCGAATTAGGATTGACACCCATAATTGTTACGCATGTTAGTAGGCTAAGCATTAATTCTTGATAGGCTTTAATGCATCGTAGCGAAGGTCTAGCTCGTGGCTAATCAATTCGAGCCAAAGTGACAGTGGGGGTATGAATTGATTAACGTTTTCACGGTGGGCTCAAGGTTAGGAGAGAAATCGAATTAGTCTTAAGAAATAATTCTTCGCAATCATACCCGTTACTGTTTTCATAATTAATTAATGGCTTATCACCTAGATTAATTAAGAAGCATGTTTAATTAGAATTGACGCCTCTAATTAATTCTTTGGGGTGCTTCGGACTCGTTTTGGACGAAGCATTTTGCGTGCATGAAATAGAACTACTTTGCTAATTAGAATCCCTATGAACTAAGCGAATCAAGATAAACCCCGACACTCGAATTAGGAGCACGTGTTACATTTAATTGTTTTTCGCTCTTTACTTTTCGCATTTATTTTCCCGTTAGTTTAGTTTTAATTAACTCCGCCTTTATTTGCTTTTGAGTTTTAGTTTTAAGACAAATATAAATTAGCTAGGAGAAAATAATTTAGGTTCCCTGTGGTTCGACACCCGTTACCATTAGCTGCAAAGCTGATTAGTTTCGGTAATTATAAATTGTATTTTGGCAGGACTCGACACCCCAAAATTTAGTTGGACATTCAAAAATCCTTCTACCAAAATTGGCGCCGTTGCCGGGGAACCATTTAATTTCTCTTAGTTAAAATTTATTTGTAAAAAAAAAAAAATAAAAAAAAAATGTATGGTTCCGAGGGATCTCTCTCTGATAAAGTCAGTGAATTGAAAGCTCAAATGTCTGAATTAATTGTTTTGCTTAAATCAACTGCTGAGGATTGTCAGACATACAACAGAGCTGAAGAGGAAAGTCAAGCTCGCTCAGGTTTGTTATTGGAACAAATGGTTGCGCAAATGGCCACTACTAACTTTGAATTGCAGAAGGCAACAACCATATTCCATCAAGAACAAGCTCAGCCTCAAGATGAGCCCCGGGAAGATTCGTGCCCCGAGTACTTTCCTTTGATGTCTGACGAAGAAGAGGAGGCTGAGCTTAGCCCCGAGGAATATCCTGAGGAGATTGACGATGCGAATGAACTGAGTGGAGCTGAGAGTTCTCCAGGATTGAAATTCTGGGCAGAATTTCTCGCCTGTGATGAAGAAGATCTCAGAGAATTCTTAGAGGTAAGTATTCCTCCACCTATTGATTTCGATTCAGAGCATGAATTTTGTATTGAAAATTTATTTGAAGAATCATGCATGGATAAGCTTGAGCATATTTCTGATGTTGAAGATATTTTTGGAAATCTTTTCACTCATGAGTTAGAACCAACTTGTGCTGAAAATGTTGTTTTGATGGATGAGGAAGTGGCAATTGTGCCTTTTGATAATTTATCTCCTATTGCTTTGCCTTGTGATAGTTCATGTATTATAGGAGATTCATCTAGCATGCCCCCTTCCATCTGTGCATTTGAGAATGTTGGTATTTTGGAGAATTTTTATCTGATCCCTCCCCATATTGAGTCTTTATTTTCTGTTCAGTTAGTTGAGTCTTTTATTTCTGTTGAGTCAGTTGAGTCAGTTGAGTCTTATTTTATTTTGTTTGAGTCTGTTGAGTCTTTTATTTTCCCATATATCAAAAATACCAAAAAAATAACAACTTTGTCCGGCTGCCTAGAAAAGTCGAAGAGCTTGCTTCTCTTAGCAGGCTTTGTTGATTCAAGGAAGAAGGGGCCGAAGAAGTACGAAAATTTTTACGTACCCTGACAGAGAGGAGGACAATCGAGCATAACGACGTTAAAAATTTGCGCTTCTTGGGAGGCAACCCATGAGTATTTTAAATTCATGTTTTTACTTTTAGTTTTTATTTCCCTAGCTTAGTTTTTTCTTGCTTTCTTTTGTAGGATGTTTTGTGGCTTAAGGATCGGGACAGTAGGCGAAGAGTGCACTGTTCCAACCGACAACCTAACAAAATTCAGGAGAGGTTTTCTGTTCCCTTTTATTTTGTGCGTTTATCTGATTAGTCTGAAGTGTGATACATAGAGGACTATGTATGCTTTTAGGTTGGGGGTGGAGTTGTCTGTTGGATGGATTCCTGTAGTTGTTTGAGCTGTGGATATTCTGAATTTGAAGTGCTTTTGTCTGCTGTTGCATGTGTTCGATGAGGACAATCTAGGAAATGCTTTTAAATTCTTCGTAGTTGCATATTTAGAAAAGCATGAGATTGTATGTGTTAATTGAGCATTTTTCAAAAAAATTTAAAATTTTTGCCGTTGCTCCCTTGCATCTATCGAGCACTTAGCAATCTATTCTTGGTTCTATAGGCTTAGAATAATCTTATGTAGCCTGAAATCATGTTGTCACCCCGAAAGGCACCTTTAGGGAAGGCTTGATGCATGATAGGTTGTAATAGATTCGTCGAGATTATAGCGAAGCTATTGCCCAAGTAAAAAAAAAGTAAGCATGAAAATAAAAGCTCATGAGGTGCTCCTCCTTCTTAGAATCGCGACTAAGAAGTGAGCATTAGTCCTTAAAAATGTGAAGCTTGCCCGTAGTCAGATACATTGTGCAATGGAATTGCGGGTAAGCTGGAACGAAAGCAAGCTTGACATGTTGGGCTCTCTTGGAGAAGCAAAAGAAAAGTAAAAAAAAAAATGGATCAAAAGAAATGAAGAGTACAAAGTACTCAAGAAAAAGAAAATGTTTAGGCCTTTTGATTTGTTACTTTCTTGATTGTTGAAAAGCCATTAGTCTGTTCTTAACTGCTAGAAGTAGGGGGAAAGCATGATGTAGGGTTGCATATGGTTTTCCGGGTCTATTAGAGCTTGAATAGGTTGGCTATACACACACGCACGTAGGGGAGTAACAGTCGAATTTTTGAAATGTTCTCAATTAGTGCATGCAATTGATTGTTCTCTTTTTGTTGCAAATGCCTTGCTTTTGAAAGTGTTGAGGTTAGAGTCGATGCATGCAATTTTAGACTTTAGCGATAATTTAGAATAGCCTTGCTCGAGGACTAGCAAGATTTAGGTTGGGGGTATTTTGATAGATCCAAAATAGAGCTATTATTTACTCCCTAATATTAGCTAAAACCATGCTCAATATTGATTAAAATGCCTTCTTGTAGGTGATTTCATGGTAGAGAGCTCGAGGAGTCCGATGACGTGTTTTGGGGCTAAAAGCGACGTTTTAGAGCTTCATGAACGCACCGGGAGTGAAGGGGCTTGAAGAATTGAAGAAATAACAAAATTTGCCATTGAAAGGCAAAATTTGGCCAACAAACCCGAGAGCAAGCGTTGAGCGACAGCGTCGAGACGCTGGCTCAACGCTGCTCAGTGTCGAGACGCTGCCCTAGCGTCTCGACGCCGCCTCGAAGATTTCCGGATTTTGACGCGACCCAGCGTCGAGCGCGCGCGCTCAACAGTCGCTCAACGCTCGCTCAACGCTGACAGCGTCGCGACGCTGTCCTAGCGTCTCGACGCTACCCCGTGCGCGCGCGCTGCCAACTTAGGGCACAGTGTCGAGACGCTGCCCTAGCATCTCGACGCTCTGACGACTTTTAAAAGCCTTCTTCTCCGATTTTAGCCGCAAGTTTTGTTCCATTTTTTGTTTCTCCACCATTGTTAGGCTCGGGTGGGAGCTCTAAACTTACATTTTTTCCATTATCTCTTCAATAAAGCTCCAACATTAGTGATTTCTCTTGATTTGCACAACGGGGAGCTAAGGTAAGTGCTCTAATTTGAGGGTTAGGGGTAATCTTGATGCTTAGTGAGGGTTTGTATGAATTTCTAGCTTAATTTTATTTATCTCTTGCATCTCCAATCTGTGTTAAGAACGAATAGCATGCCTTTCGAATTAGGATTGACACCCATAATTGTTACGCATGTTAGTAGGCTAAGCATTAATTCTTGATAGGCTTTAATGCATCGTAGCGAGGGTCTAGCTCGTGGCTAATCAATTCGAGCCAAAGTGACAGTGGGGGTATGAGTTGATTAACGTTTTCACGGTGGGCTCAAGGTTAGGAGAGAAATCGAATTAGTCTTAGGAAATAATTCGTCGCAATCATACCCGTTACTGTTTTCATAATTAATTGATGGCTTATCACCGAGATTAATTAAGAAGCATGTTTAATTAAAATTGACGCCTCTAATTAATTCTTTGGGGTGCTTCGGACCCGTTTGGGACGAAGCATTTTGCGTGCATGAAATAGAACTACTTTGCTAATTAGAATCCCTATGAACTAAGCGCATCAAGATAAACCCCGACACTCGAATTAGGAGCACGTGTTACATTTAATTGTTTTTCGCTCTTTACTTTTCGCATTTATTTTCCCGTTAGTTTAGTTTTAATTAACTCCCCCTTTATTTGCTTTTGAGTTTTAGTTTTAAGACAAATAGAAATTAGCTAGGAGAAAATAATTTAGGTTCCCTGTGGTTCGACACCCATTACCACTAGCTGCAAAGCTGAGTAGTTTCGGTAATTATAAATTGTATTTTGGCGGGACTCGACACCCCGAAATTTAGTTGGACATTCAAAAATCCTTCTACCAATACTGTGAATGCATTGTTTGGGATTGATGTTGTTAGTGTGCAGGAGAAGCCAAGGAAATTATTTTCTGTGGACTTTGGCAGGAAGGATGGATATAGGAAGATGGATGGAGTATCTTCCAAGATGTTGGACTATGGATGAGTAGAGTCCGAGAATACAGTCGAGCAATCGACTTTAAAAATTTGCGCTTCTCGGAGGCACCCGAGTTTGAACTGTTATTTCTGTTTGTTCTAGTTTATTACTTTAAGTAGCTTAGTTTTTAATGCTTGCTTCCTTGTTTTGTTTCGTTTTGCTTAGGAAAATAAGGAGATTGCCCGGTTTATGAACCTTAAATTGGGAAGAAAAGATAGCGCCCTCTCTCCGCCAACCTTGCAAAGATCAGGGAAGTTCTCGTGTTCCCTTATTTTGTTCGTTTATTGCTTTATCTGATGGTTGATGCATTGAGGACAATGCATCTCTCTAAGGTTGGGGGTGGTTTGTCTGTGGACTTCTGCATAGTTATCGAGCATGGGTTTTCTCTGAATTTGAAGTGCCGTAGTCTGATTTTGGATGTTGTTTGTTACCTCTCCAAAAGTACATAATTTAGGGACTTATTTACCATGTAATCATGTAATCTCTTAAGCGTTTTTGTTAGAATTTAGTTTAATACGTGCTTAAATATGAGAATTCAAGGAATGAAGCTAAAATAGGACTTATTTGTAAAAGGAACAAAAAAGAATAGAAAACGATGCTAAAAGAGTTAAAAAGTACATTGTAGGAGAATTGCTGAAACATTGCTGTCTCCGCAATTGTTATTGCGGTCACGACGAGGAATCCGCAATACCAAGCTGCTGCTGCTAAGTTTTTCCCAACCGCCAGTCGTCTCAATTGCGATCTTTCAGCCGCTTAAGCTTTCCCCTGCTGCCACGTGGAGGATTGTTGTTTAGAATGGATGGTTCTCCATGACTGAAGGTACCTGCAAAAAGCTATAAAAGGAGGTGAAGGCTGAAGGAGAAACACAGCTCGAAAGCGTGGAGTTCCCCGTCTCAACGCATTCTACAGATCCATTTCCTTATCCCGTTTGTTGGAACGAAAAAATCAGCCCTTGGCGTCGATAACTCGAGAGGAAGAAGAGAAGATCCTTCTTCTCTTCTGATCGAATTCATCCCTAAGATCAGCTAATCTTCACCTTCATCCGAGGAGCTTGCGACGAGGAGATCCGTGCACACTTTTACTGCTTTCTGTCTTTCATTTCTATTTGCTACACCGTTTCGATTCATTTCCATTATTACTCAGTTCTTTACTGTCTTTCGCACCTCGCACAATATGTTTTGAACCTCAATCTAGAAAGTATTCATTTGAATCATTCGGTTTCTTCATCTCGCCATCTGTTGTTTCATTGCTTTAATTTAAGTACTTTAAAGCATGCTTAATCAATCTAATCTTTCCAATTCCCCATCAAACATTAGTAACTAATCACACAAGGTTCTGCTAAAGATGAATCTATAGGTTAGAAATACGAAAGTTCAACATGTAGGATAGCTTCAAATGCATTGAATGTATGTGTACTTCATCCCATGGGCAATTTCGATCGGCCATCCATTTTGTCTAAAGAACTCCTAACCTCCGAAAGGAGTAAGAGTTTAGAGTCGTCCATTCATGCTAGCCTTTCATGGTAGCCAGAAAACGACCTAAGAATAGACGTTTTCCTAGCACAATTCATTTATAAATAGATGCTTAAGTCTTACTTGGATATGAGTGAACTAAAGGATATAATGCATGTAATCGAGAAATGCATGAGACTAAGCTAAATTGATGCATGACAAGTTAAGCTACTGCTGAGTGATCGTATGAAAAATCCTATAGAGGAGTCTTAAGTCGACCTTGTTTCCTTATCTCACCTTCAAATCGTTGCAAGATTAATTGCTAGAAAATTGCGGGAACCGCAATTCTATAGTCTGTTTTTGCCTTAGCCATTTTTCCAGTCTTTTACTTCTACGATTTTATTGCTAGAACATTGCTGAGTCCGCAATTCTTTCTTCTCTTCATTAAAGTTAATCTATTTTCTTGCTTTCGTTTATGCTTGCATACTTCGTACATTCTTCGTTAGTTTGGCACATCAACCTCACATCCACCCCATTTAAGTGACCCTCGCTAATTTAACACCTCACTTCATTAGTAACTAAACTCAATCTCTGTGGGAAAACGAATGAAAAAATACTTATCACTTGCTACAGACCATGTATGATTGCATGTTCTGAGTGCTCTCACATTACATTTTATTTACACACTGAGCACGCAAAAAGTTTTTGGCGCCGCTGCCGGGGATTTTGTTTAAGTAAACACGAAGTGTGTTATTTTAGAAAAAAAACTTAATATCTATTGGAGCTAATATTATTTCCTTTACAGGTACCATCAAGCTAGTTTATGAATGAGCATCTAAATACCAACCTAGAGTTCAATCCTGAGCCTGAAAGACTTCTAAGGGCCAGAAACAAAACTAAGAAACGCCTTTTTAAACAGCCACCTGTAACTAAACACATTGCGGACTCCGCAGAGTCATCGCAATTCCAACAAACCGAAATGGATAGAGAAGCCCCAAACCGAGCACCTATCATTCGCAACCACATTGAAATCGCGAATGATAAGGATAGTGCCATCCTCTCATATCTAGTACCCATGCCTGAGGAGCTTAATCCGAGAATTATACGCCCTGAGATTACAGCTCACTCGTTCGAGTTAAAACCCGTCATGTTCCAAATGCTATCCACAGTTGGACAATTCTTTGGAGTGGAAAACGAAGATCCCCACAACCATTTGAGAAACTTCGTAGGAGTAAGTGATACTTTTGTCATCCCAGGAGTGTCCCAAGAAGCCTTAATACTTTACCTCTTTCCCTATTCATTAAGAGATAAGGCCAAAACGTGGTTAAATTCCTTTCCCTCTGGGTCAATTGTCAATTGGACAGATCTAGCTGAAAAGTTCCTAGTAAAATACTTCCCACCTGATAGGAACTCCAACTTCCGTGATGATATTATTAAATTCAAGCAAGCCGAAAACGAATCATTACACGAAGCTTAGACAAGATTCAAAGACCTCTTGCTTAAATGTCCACACCATGGCATTCCATGGTGCATTCAAATAGAAGTGTTCTTTAAAGGATGCAACCCCAGCACGAGGCAAGTGTTGAATTCCTCAGCTGGAGGTTCCTTGCTCTCAAAGAGCTACAATGAAGCCTATGAGATTTTGGAGAAAATCTCAACTTCCCATTGTAGATGGTTAGACGATCTTGTGGAGCCAAGAAAAGCTCAAGACATGGATGAACTTAGTGCAATGAGTAGCCAAATCAATGCCCTGACCAATCTAGTAAAACAAATGGCTCAAACTAGTATTCAACAAAGTGTCAACACCGCAGCAGCCGTTTCAACGAGCGCAGCAACTAACCAAGGTGAGGCACTAGTCTGTGGATTCTGTGGGGAAGGGCACATGTATGATTTTTGCCCTGGGAATCCATCCTCGGTATGTTATGTTGGAATTCAACAACAACCAAGGAACAACCCCTACTCCAACACTTATAACCCTGGTTGGAGAAACCACCCAAATCTCTCGTGGGGTGGACAACAAAATACTGACCAAGTACAAAATCAACCAAGACCGAGTGGAACACCTGGTTTCAATCAACAAACTAACCAACCCATTTACCCAAAATAATATAACCAACCGATAGGATCATCAGTAGAGAATTTGCTTAAGGAATACATTGCAAAAAATGATGAAACCCTGCAAAGTCAGCAAGCTACCCTGAGGAGCTTAGAAAACCAAATAGGGCAGTTAGCAAACGAGCTGAAAAATAGGCCCCAAGGTAGATTGCCTGCAGACACGGAAATACGAAGGAGGGATGGAAAAGAACAAGTTCAAGCTATTGAACTTCGTAGTGGAAGACCGTTGGTGATCAACAACAGAGAAGCCCCAAAGCGAGTAGAGAATGAAGAGTCTAGTGCTCCACTGGATTCTCTGCCCAACCGTGATCAATCACCACCAAGCACAACAAGGGTGAGGCTGAAACCTATCATTGAGGAACCAGAAGAAATCCCGAGGCCTCCACCTGTCATTAGGCGACCTGAATTGCCCACATATGTGCCACCACCTCCATTCCCTAGAAGGCTGAAGAAGAAACAAGAACAGGAAGTGCACTTTCATAAGTTTTTAGAAATTTTAAAACAAGTGCATGTTAATATCCCATTCGTTGAAGTTTTGCAATCTATGCCTTCTTATGTTAAATTCTTGAAAGATATAATTACTAACAAAAAAAATCATTGGTGAATATGAAACAGTGAATCTCACTGGGGAGTGCATTGCTATACTCCAAAATAAACTGCCAAAGAAGGAGAATGATCTTGGTTCCATCACCTTACCAGTCGAATTGGGAGGCAAGCACGTGGGCAGAGCTCTATGTGATCTGGGAGCCAGCATCAATCTCATGCCCTTGTCACTATTCCGTCAACTTGGGATAGGGGAAGCACGACCTACTACTGTCACCTTGCAGCTTGCAGACAGATCCATTGCATACCCTGAGGGTAAAATTGAGGATATACTTGTCAAGGTTGACAAATTTATTTTTCTTGCAGACTTTATAATTCTGGATTATGAGGCAGACAAGGAGGTACCAATCTTATTGGGCAGACCATTCTTAGCCACAGGTAGGGCTTTAATCGATGTCCAGAAAGGTGAGCTCACCATGAGAGTTCATGATGAGGAGGTTAAATTCAGTGTATTTAAAGCTCTAAGGTACCCCTCTGATATTGAATCCTATGCAAATGTAGATGTAGTAGATTCACTTATGGAAGAAGAACTTGAGCATGAACTGTTACTTAAGCATGCTACTAACTATGCACAAGTAGATATAGATGATTTAAATATCTCTGATTTGATGGATGTATCTGTGGACAACCCTCAGCATGTATGTATGACTAATAAATTGTCTAAGAGAACCACAAATCCTTTGAAACCATCAATTGAACACCCACCTTTACAAGATTTAAAACCATTGCCTGATCATCTTAAGTATGCATATCTAGGAGAACAAGATACTTTACCTGTTATTATTTCGTCCAAATTAAGTAAACAGCATGAAATTGCGTTAATATTGTTGCTTAAGCAACATAAAAAAGCTATTGCCTGGACGATTGCTGATATAAGAGGTATTAGCCCTTCCTATTGCATGCATAAAATATTGTTGGAAGAGGAACATACACCTAGGGTAGATCACCAACGTAGGTTGAACCCCTCCATGAAGGAGGTAGTTAAAAAAGAAATTATCAAATGGTTAGACGCAGGTGTAATTTTCCCCATAGCCAATAGTCAATGGGTGATTCCGATTCAATGTGTGCCTAAGAAAGGTGGAAAACAAGAGTCTGCTAAAGATGAATCTATAGGTTAGAAATACGAAAGTTCAGCATGTAGGATAGCTTCGAATGCATTGAATGTATGTGTACTTCATCCCATGGACAATTTCGATCGACCATCCATTTTGTCTAAAGAACTCCTAACCTCCGGAAGGAGTAAGAGTTCAGAGTCGTCCATTCATGCTAGCCTTTCATGGTATCCAGAAAACGACCTAGGAATAGGCGTTTTCCTAGCACAATTCATTGGCTTGCTTGTATAAATAGATGCTTAAGTCTTACTTGGATATGAGTGAACTAAAGGATCTAATGCATGTAATCGAGAGATGCATGAGACTAAGCTAAATTGATGCATGACAAGTTAAGCTACTTCTGAGTGATCGTATGAAAAAGCCTATAGAGGAGTCTTAAGTCGACCTTATTTCATTATCTCACCTTCAAATCGTTGCTAGATTAATTGCTAGAAAATTGCGGAAAAATAAGTAAAAAAATCCCAACCACAATTCTATAGTCTGTTTTTGCCTTAGCCATTTTTCCAGTCTTTTACTTCTGCGATTTTATTGCTAGAACATTGCTGAGTCCGCAATTCTTTCTTCTCTTCATTAAAGTTAATCTCTTTTCTTGCTTTCGTTTATGCTTGCATACTTGTACATTCTTCGTTAGTTTGGCACATCAACCTCACATCCACCCCATTTAAGTGACCCTCTCTAATTTAACACCTCACTTCATTAGTAACTAAACTCACTCTCTGTGGGAAAACGAATGAAAAATACTTATCACTTGCTACAGACCATGTATGCTTGCATGTTCTGAGTGCTCTCACATTACATTTTATTTACACACTGAGCACACAACAAGTTTTTGGCGCTGCTGCCGGGGATTTTGTTTAGTAAACACGAAGTGTGTTATTTTAGAAAAAAAACTTAATATCTATTGGAGCTAATCTTCTTTCATTTTCTTTACAGGTACCATCAAGCTAGTTTATGAATGAGCATCCAAATATCAACCTAGAGTTCAATCCTGAGCCTGAAATACTTCTAAGGGCCAGAAACAAAACTAAAAAACGCCTTTTTAAACAGCCACCTGTAACTCAACACATTGCGGACTCCGCAGAGTCATCGCAATCCCAACAAACCGAAATGGATAGAGAAGCCCCAAACCGAGCACCTATCATTTGCAACCCCATCGAAATCGCGAATGATAGTTATAGTGCCATCCTCTCATACCTAGTACCCATGCCTGAGGAGCTTAATCCGAGCATTATACGCCCTGAGATTATAGCTCACTCTTTCTAGTTAAAACCCGTCATGTTTCAAATGCTGTCCACAATTGGACAATTCTTTGGAGTGGAAAACGAAGATCCCCAAAATCACTTGAGAAACTTCCTAGGAGTAAGTGATACTTTTGTCATCCGAGGAGTGTCCCAAGAAGCCTTAAGACTTTATCTTTTGCCATACTCGTTAAGAGATAAGGCCAAAACGTGGTTGAATTCCTTCCCCTCTGGATCAATTGTCAATTGGACAGATCTTGCTGAAAAGTTCCTAGTAAAATACTTTCCACCAGATAGGAACTCCAACTTCTGTGATGATATTATTAAATTCAAGCAAGCCGAAAACGAATCATTACACGAAGCTTGGACTAGATTCAAGGACCTATTACTTATATGTCCACACCATGGCATTCCATGGTGCATTCAAATAGAAGTGTTCTTTAAAGGATGCAACCCCAGCACGAGGCAAGTGTTGAATTCCTCAGCTGGAGGTTCCATGCTCTCAAAGAGCTACAATGAAGCCTCTGAGATTTTGGAGAAAATCTCAACTTCCCATTGTAGATGGTTAGACGATCTTGTGGAGCCAAGAAAAGCTCAAGACATGGATGAACTTAGTGCAATGAGTAGCCAAATCAATGCCCTGACCAATCTAGTAAAACAAATTGCTCAAACTAGTATTCAACAAAGTGTCAACACCGCAACAGCCGTTTCAACGAGCGCAGCAACTAACCAAGGTGAGGCACTAGTCTGTGGATTCTGTGGGCAAGGGCACATGTATGATTTTTGCCCTGGGAATCCATCCTCGGTATGTTATGTTGGAAGTCAACAGCAACCAAGGATCAACCCCTACTCCAACACTTATAACCCTGGTTGGAGAAACCACCCAAATCTCTCGTGGGGTGGACAACAAAATACTGACCAAGTACAAAATCAACCAAGACCGAGTGGAACACCTGGTTTCAATCAACAAACCAACCAACCCATGTACCCAAAATAATATAACCAACCGATAGGATCATCAGTAGAGAATTTGCTTAAGGAATACATTGCAAAAAATGATGAAACCCTGAAAAGTCAGCAAGCTACCCTGAGGAGCTTAGAAAACCAAATAGGGTAGTTAGCAAACGAGCTAAAAAATAGGCCCCAAGGTAGATTGCCTGCAGACACGGAAATACGAAGGAGGGATGGAAAAGAACAAGTTCAAGCTATTGAACTTCGTAGTGGAAGACCGTTGGTGATCAACAACTGAGAAGCCCCAAAGCGAGTAGAGAATGAAGAGTCTAGTGCTCCACTGGATTCTCTGCCCAACCGTGATCAATCACCACCAAGCACAACAAGGGTGAGGCTGGAACCTATCATTGAGGAACCAGAAGAAATCCCGAGGCCTCCACCTGTCATTAGGCGACCTGAATTGCCCACATATGTGCCACCACCTCCATTCCCTAGAAGGCTGAAGAAGAAACAAGAACAGGAAGTGCACTTTCATAAGTTTTTAGAAATTTTAAAACAAAGGCATGTTAATATCCCATTCGTGGAAGTTTTGCAATCTATGCCTTCTTATGTTAAATTTTTGAAAGATATAATTACTAACAAAAAAATCATTGGTGAATTTGAAACAGTGAATCTCACTGAGGAGTGCAGTGCTATACTCCAAAATAAACTGCCAAAGAAGGAGAATGATCCTGGTTCCTTAACCTTACCAGTCGAATTGGGAGGTAAGCACGTGGGCAGAGCTCTGTGTGATCTGGGAGCCAACATCAATCTCATGCCCTTGTCACTATTCCGTCAACTTGGGATAGGGGAAGCACGACCTACTACTGTCACCTTGCAGCTTGCAGACAGATCCATTGCATACCCTGAGGGTAAAATTGAAGATATACTTGTCAAGGTTGACAAATTTATTTTTCTTGGAGACTTTATAATTCTGGTTTATGAGGCAGACAAAGAGGTACCAATCTTATTGGGCAAACCATTCTTAGCCACAGGTAGGGCTTTAATCGATGTCCAGAAAGGTGAGCTCACCATGAGAGTTCATGATGAGGAGGTTAAATTCAGTGTATTTAAAGCTCTAAGGTACCCCTCTGATCTTGAATCCTGTGCAAATGTAGATGTAGTAGATTCACTAATGGAAGAAGAACTTGAGCATGAACTGTTAATTAAGCATGCTACTAACTATGCACAAGTAGATATAGATGATTTAAATATCTCTTATTTGATGGATGTATCTGTGGACAACCCTCAGCATGTATGTATGACTAATAAATTGTCTGAGAGAACCACAAATCCTTTGAAACCATCAATTGAACACCCACCTTTACTAGAATTAAAACCATTGCCTGATCATCTTAAGTATGCATATCTAGGAGAGCAAGATACTTTACCTGTTATTATTTCGTCCAAATTAAGTAAACAGCATGAAATTGCGTTAATATTGTTGCTTAAGCAACATAAAAAAGCTATTGCCTGGACGATTGCTGATATAAGAGGTATTAGCCCTTCCTATTGCATGCATAAAATATTGTTTGAACCCCTCCATGAAGGAGGTAGTTAAAAAATAAATTATCAAATGGTTAGATGCAGGTGTAATTTTCCCCATAGCCAACAGTCAATGGGTGAGTCCGATTCAATGTGTGCCTAAGAAAGATGAAATTACTGTAATAGTTAATGAAAACAACGAACTAATACCAACTAGAACTGTTACAGGATGGAGAGTCTGTATGGACTACAGAAAACTTAACAAAGAAACCAAAAAAGACCATTTTCCTTTACCATTTATAGATCAAATGTTAGATAGAATAGCTGGCCGAGCCTATTACTGCATTTTAGATGGTTATTCAGGATATAACCAAATTACCATAGACCCTGAGGACTAGGAGAAAACGACCTTTACATGTCCCTTTGGAACATTTGCTTTTCGCAGAATGTCATTTGGCTTATGCAATGCACCAGCAACATTCCAAAGATGCATGTTGGCTATTTTCTCTGACGTAGATGAGTCCATGAGAGAAATATTTATGGATGACTTCTCAGTCTTTGGTGATTCTTTTAACAACTGCTTTTCAAACTTACGACAAGTCCTAACTAGGTGTGAAGAGACCAACCTAGTCTTAAATTGGGAAAAATGCCACTTTATGGTGGAAGAAGGAATAGTCCTAGGACATAGAGTATCTAGAGCAGGAGTAGAGGTCGATAGTGCCAAAATAGAAATCATAGAAAAGCTAGTGGAACCTCAAAACGTCAAAGCTATTAGGAGTTTCCTAGGTCATGCAGGTTTTTATAGGAGATTCATAAAAAACTTCTAAAAAATCTCTAAACCCTTGTGTGAGCTTCTAGAGCTTAATAAACCGTTTGTCTTCTCAAAAGAATGTTTCCTAGCATGGACAAACCTTAAAGAAGCCTTAGTCAAAGCACCAATTATAGTAGGCCCAAATTGGGATTTACCTTTTGAGCTAATGTGTAATGCTAGTGACTATGCGATTGGGGCTATGCTAGGGCAGAAAATAGATAAACTAACACATCCTGTATATTATGCAAGTAAGACTTTAAATGAAGCACAATGTAATTACACTACCACAGAGAAGGAAATGTTGGTTGTAGTGTTTGCGTGTGAAAAATTTAGGCCTTATATTGTAGGTACTAAAACAATTGTGTACACTGATCACTCTGCAATAAAATATTTAATGAGGAAGGCTGATGCTAAGCCACGGTTAATTAGATGAGTGTTATTATTGCAAGAGTTTGACTTAGACATTAGAGATAAAAAAGGATGCGAAAATGTAGTTGCTGACCATTTATCTAGATTGCGAAGTAATTGCGAAATAATTGTTGAGCCAGCAATTTCTGATGCCTTTGTTGATGATCATGTCTTTGTGTTAGCACATTGTGATAACAATGAGGAGCCTTGGTTTGCGGATATTGCTAACTTCCTTGCTTCGCAGGTATTACCAACTTTCAGAGGGGGGCAAGAAAAGAAGAGGTTCCTACACGAATCTAGGAAGTACATCTGGGACGATCCTACACTTTCACTACAACAAATTTGACCTACGATGGCAGTTCTGAACTGCCATCTTAGGTATATGATGGCGGTTTTACGACCGCCCTCTAAAGTGGTGCCATCTTAGGGGTATGATGACGGTTATCTTTTAATGGCGGTTACAAACCGCCATCTTAGGTAACTGTCATCTTATCCCTAAGATGGCGGTTACAAACCGTCATCGTAGGCATAAGATGGCGGTTACAAACCGCCATCGTAGGGATAAGATGACGGCTACAAACCGCCATCTTAGGGTTAAGATGGCGGTTACAAACCGCCATTGTAAGGATACGATGGCAGTTTTAAACTGCCATTGTAAGTTCTTTTAATGACGGTCTAAAACCGTCACTGAAAGTACTTTTGATGACGAACAAAAAATCATTGTTTAGCCACCAGATGCAAATAATATAATTGATGGAGCGCCCATGGCACGCAGCGGAAGCGATTTGGATCATGGACACTCTAATTTCATCAATTTAAACAAATGGAAACATGCAGAAGCAATGAAAAAGAGAAATTAGAACACATACCCTTGTCGTTCGTAATTCTCCAATTTCACCGCCAAAAGCTCCTCACGAGCTCACCGAGCCTTCTCACGAAACGTTCGTGGACCACCCACGGTAGTCCCGCTATCCTCAGGCCGTGAAACGGAGTGGTGGGACTCCTTTAACACAAGAAAAGAGGGAAGAAGCTTCACTGAAGAAAAACCAATTTTTCAACAGAAGCAGAAGCTGAAGAAGACGGAGATAGAGAGAGAGAGAGATTCCAAAAAACTCATTATTTGAGTACCCCTGCTCTTAATTGAATCAAAATTCAATTTGTTTGAAACTTTTTCAAACTTGCAGCCCAGCCCATCTAAAGTTACTTACGTAACTTATATATATATTAATATATACTTTAACATGTGTCTTGCATGCAGCAAGACACATGTATATATATATATATATATATATATATATATATATATATAAATAATTATTATTATTATTAAAAATAATAATAATAATTTTATTTATTAAACATTTTAATAAATAAAAAAAATATATAATTATTAATTAAACTTTTTAATTAATAAATATTATTTAATTCAATATCAAATATTGATTAAATAATATAACTAAACTCGGTTTTTCATAAAAACCGACTTTTTTCACATGAATCTCATTCATGTTTCAGGCCGATGCCATATTTAAATCATATTTAAATATGTCCATATTTAAATCATATTTAAATATGTCTATTCTTCTTCCACAAACCCGAATTTGAACGATTCAAATTCTTTTCTTTTCTTTTATACTGTTTCACGGCTTTATCCGAGCTAGCCAGGAGAACCGTAAGGACCTACAGATCATGAGCTCCAACGATACGAGATTATCCGGTCAAAACTCTTTCAACCGAACTAACCAACATTCGTTAACCCCCGGAGACTCCACTAAAGTCCAAGGGCTGCACTATCCTCACTGTAGATATATTGTGTCCTGTTGATATAACTATCATCAGTAAGTCGATCCTTCACAGGTCGTTCATAATCACAACGGGTCATTTATACCGTTTAACCCTTGTATTATATCTTGTTCCTTAAGTACCACTGACACCTCTAATGAACAATTGATTTGTGGTCCAACCATCAAATCAGATTCCTCCCTGATCAGGAGAGGATGGGCCCATTGTTCAAGACCTGGAGTCAGCACTAAAGGGAACAACCTCTCTACTAACCCTTAAAGCGGGTAGGAGTGAATTCCAATCTTGCTACAACTATGTCCCCAGCCACTTATTCAATCTTATCCCCAAGATGGTAGGCATATTGAGTCGGCGATCTGGCCACTCTCACCCGTACAAATCAAAGGATAAGGTTGAATAAACAGGAGTTCATAGTAAGCTCAGGATTGAGATCGAGTTACCTAAGTCATCATAAGAATAAATCGGTCTTTACAGTAAACGGTGTTATAAAGAAAGAGCGATTTTATTTCTTGGTTCGGTCTTGTGCAAACTCATTGCACAGGACGCCCTCACTCACATGTCTCTACATGAAACGATTCGAATCACATCGTTTTGTACTATACAAAGTGAGCCGCGTCCAATAGTGTCCCCAGGATAAGGTACCCAGCCTTATCCCTATACTATAGACCATTTTGGCTGTCTACTTGAACTTGATTCACATTCATGTCACACATGAAGTTCAAGTACTCACACTACAGCCATGGGTGTTAGTTATTGGTATAGGTTAATACAAACACAATTCACTAAAATTCAATAACAACTTTATTGAAATATAATATTTACATTCAAACAGTTTACAAACTACGAGTTTTAGGACATAAAACCCAACAAACTCCCACTTGGACTAAAACGTCAGTGGAGTACATGCTGGTCGAGAGAACTAGAATATCAAATATCTAAAGTTTCTCCCACTGTCCTACTGAGCAGCTCGCAGCCCTAGACTTTCTAGGTGTCTCTCAAACACTTTAGCCGTGAGAGACTTAGTAAACGGATCAGCAATGTTGTGCTCCGAGGCTACCTGTGTGACGATCACATCTCCTCGTTGCACTATCTCCCTGATGAGATGATACTTCCGCTCAATATGCTTTCCACGCTTATGGCTTCTAGGTTCTTTAGAATTTGCCACTGCACCGCTGTTATCACAATAAAGCGTGATTGGCAAGTTCATATTTGGAACAACTTCCAAATCTGTCAAGAACTTCCTAAGCCATACAGCTTCCTTCGCTGCTTCGCAAGCTGCGACATACTCAGCTTCCATGGTGGAGTCAGCAATACAACCTTGCTTTATACTCCTCCATACTATTGCTCCTCCGTTAAGAGTGAACACTGATCCTGATGTAGATTTCCTAGAATCTATATCAGTCTGAAAATCAGAGTCAGTGTATCCTGCAAGGATCAAATCCTTCGCGCCATACACAAGCATATAGTCTCTCGTTCTCCTAAGATACTTGAGGACGTGTTTAACGGTTGTCCAGTGATCATATCCTGGATTGGACTGGAACCTACTGACAATTCCTACTGCATAGCAGATGTCGGGTCGTGTACACAACATAGCGTACATGAGACTACCAACTGCAGATGCATAGGGAATTCGTCTCATATTCTAAACCTCTTGAGGTGTCTTAGGAGACTGTTCCTTAGACAAGTGAATTCCATGCCTAAAAGGCAGCGAACCTTTCTTGGAATTCTGCATCGAATATCTTGACAACACCTTGTCAATATAAGATGCTTGAGACAGCGCTAGCACTTTGTTCTTACGATCCCTTATGATCTGAATCCCTAGAACAAACTGAGCCTCTCCCAAATCTTTCATTTGGAATTGGGTCGCTAGCCAATTCTTAACGTCAGTTAGGAACCCTACATCATTCCCAATGAGTAGTATATCGTCTACGTACAAGACTAAGAAAGCTACAACAGTATTGACTATTTTCTTGTAAACACAAGGTTCGTCAATATTTTGTTCAAAGCCATAAGATTTGATCGCCGTATCAAACCTTATATTCCAGGATCTAGATGCTTGCTTCAACCCATAAATGGATCGATTAAGCTTGCAAACCTTTTGCTCTTGACCCTGAAGTATGAATCCCTCTGGTTGAGCCATATAGATACTCTCCTCACGATTACCATTCAGAAAGGCAGTCTTGACATCCATTTGCCAGATTTCATAATCATAAAATGTAGCAATGGATAAGAGTATTCTAATCGACTTTAACATGGCAACAGGAGAAAAGGTTTCTTCATAGTCCACCCCTTCTCTTTGGGAATAACCTTTTGCCACAAGTCGAGCCTTAAAGGTTTGCACCTTACCGGCTTGGTCTCGTTTTCTCTTTTAGATCCACTTGCAACCGATAGGTCTTTCACTATCTGGTTGGTCTACAAGATCCCAGACCGAATTGAAGTACATAGACTCCATTTCGAGATCCATGGCTTTAAGCCACTGGTCCTTGTCTATGTTATTCATTGCCTGTTTAAAGGTCAATGGATCCTCAATGCCATCATCAGGTATGACGACTTGAGTTTCAGACAATCCGATGTAGCGGTCAGGCTGTCTTACATCCCTCCCACTGCGTCGAGGCTTTCTCAACTCTTGAGAAGGACCAGCCTGATCAACAACCTTTGTTGATCCGTTTGTAGCTTTCCTGGAAAATTCGGACAAAACAATTTTGCTCGACGGTTGATGATCTCTCATGTGGTCTTCCTCTAAGAACGTGGCATTAGTCGATACTAGTACCTTGTTCTCATGAGGATCATAAAATAGACCACCTTTCGTTTCCTTGGGGTAACCTACAAATAGGCACAATTTTGAACGATGTTCCAACTTCTTTGGATTGGGTACTAGCACATGTGCCGGACACCCCCAAATCCTGAAGGGACGTAAACTACCTTTACGCCCTCTCCATAACTCATAAGGTGTTTCAGAAACACTCTTAGAGGGAACCATGTTCAAAATATATACAGCAGTCTCTACTGCATATCCCCAAAACGAACTAGGCAAATGAGCATAACTCATCATAGATCGAACCATGTCTAACAGGGTTCTATTTCTCCTCTCGGACACACCATTCTGCTGTGGTGTTCCTGGCGCTGAGAGTTGAGATACTATTCCATGTTCTATCATATAGTCCTGGAATCTTAAATCCATATACTCTCCACCTCGATCTGATCGGAGTGTTTTTATCGATTTACCTAATGTGTTCTCAACCTCTGCCTTATACTCTTTGAACTTTTCAAGAGCTTCGGACTTATGATGCATTAGATAAAGATAACCGTACCTAGAATAATCATCAATGAAACTGATGAAATATTCATACCCTCCTCGTGCTTTGACATTCAAAGGACCGCAGAGATCCGAATGCACGATTTCTAGAGGTTCTTTGGACCTGTGACCTTTTTCAGAAAAAGATCGTTTGGTCATTTTGCCCTCAAGACAAGACTCACATGGCGGTAAAGAGTTGTCCTCTAAACGATTTAGTAGACCACTCTTAACCAATCTCCCAATCCTATTGAGATTAATGTGACCTAGTCTTAAGTGCCAAAGATAAGTACTTGGAGAAAGTTTCTGCCTTTTAGTTTGAGTCTCAACTGTTTTAAACATTTCAGTGTTCAAAATAGCTTTGGCTTCGGTTGGTCTTAACACATACAAGTTGTTTTCAAGTTTCGCAGAACAAATACGTACACCTCTTTTGCTAATGAACGCTTCATTATGAACAAAAGATACTTTATACAACTGTTCTAACAAACAAGATATAGATACAAGATTCCTCTGGAAGGTAGGAACCAGGAGTACATTTTCTAGTAAAATGAAACTATCTCTATACAAAAACTTTACAGCTCCCACTGCTTCAGCTGAGACAACCTCTCCAGTTCCAACTCTGAGAGTTATCTCACCGCGAGAAAGTGGCTGCCAAGAACTAGTTTCCTGAAAAGAAGAACAAACATGGTTAGTAGCTCCTGAATCAAGTATCCAGGTATGACAATCATGTTCTACTAAACATGTTTCAACAACAAGTAAATCATATTTACCTTGTCTTTCTTTCTCAGCCTTTTTCTCTGCAAGATACTTTGGGCAATTGCGTTTCCAGTGCCCATCTACACCACAATGGAAACATTTTCCTTTGTCTGCAGATCTACTCTTGCTCTTAGCAGTAGCAGGTGCTTTTCCCTTCCTTTTATCTTTCTTCTTCTTTTGAATACTCTTATTCTTAATAGAAGAAAGTTCAGACCTACTCCCTGAAGACGACCCCTTTTGGAATTTCCTAGAAGTGACAACATTTGCCTCCTTCTCTTTTCCTTTAGAAGTCTGTAGGGACTGATAGGTCTGTAGCTCGCTGAGGAGAGAAGTCAAATTATACTTTATCTTGTTCATTACCAAATTGGTTCTGAACTGAAGGAAACTCTTCGGAAGAGATTCCAAGATAAAGCTTACTTGACTTGACTCGTTTATAATAGCTCCGTTTACTTCCGCCACATTGAAGTGGACCATCATGTTAAGGACATGCTCCCTAACAGAGGTTCCCTCCTTCATGCGAGAGTTGTAAACGAATTTGAGGGCTTCATGACAGACCGATGAGGACGGAAGTCCAAACATCTCCTGTAATGAAGACATGATTTCTTTAGCAGAAACCATATCCTCGTGCTTCTTAGCTAACACATCAGATATGCTGGCTAAGATATAGACTCGGGCTTTATCATTAGCCCTTGTCCATCTATCATATGCTTCTCGAACAGTTCGAGTCGCATCCGAGCTAGGAGGGGGAGGACAATCCTCTGATAAGACGAACCTTAGATCATCGAGAACGAGAATCGTATTCAAGTTCGATTTCCAGGTCGCGTAGTTATCGCCGGTTAACTTATCGGAAGCTAGTAAGTGAATAAAAGAGCTAGTCATGCTGAAAAGAGAATGAATAAATATTAGTGAAAAGGTTTTAACCTAATTTACACACCAATCAAGAATTTAGCAAAGAATAATAATGTACCCAAAACTCATTATTAAACTGCAACGATACTTCAGTGGGTCAGAATGGTCGCTACCGAGGGGAAGACAAGCATTCCTTCACTGAATCAAGACATTCTTGACTAAATGCTAATACCAGAATATCTCATATTCCTATAGCATCTTAGTTATCGCTTTTTGGTCAAGATTTACTAACTCCTTAGCAAATCTCGTAAGTGTGACCCTCCATTTTTAGAATTCATAGGGCGGCCCCAACGATGCAACCGAATGGAAATGTCAAAGTTGGGAATGGCTCTATGTTTCTTTATCCATAAATGGTGATTGAGATGTTCCGATTCCTATGAAACGGCCCTCCGAATGGATCGGTACCACTTGTGGGCACCTAGCAGGCAGAACATAGGAATCTCACGGTTCAATCCAATGGAGGAGACCGCAGGATGTATTGACATACTTCCTTCTCCCACTTACTATAAATACTTTCTCCATTCACCTTGCTCTTGAATTATGCAAATACCATCCGAATGGGGATGCCCTATTGACATCACGAGGCCGAGCATAATTCTCACGGTGTGAACTTGACAGAGAACGTAGGAGGAGAGGGACATATCATATATACCTTCTCAACACCTCTACTAAGTATTTTAAGACGGAATGGGTAAATTACTCAGGCATTATCCGGCTAAGACAATAAGACCTAAGTCTAGGTAAAACAAACTTTTACCTATGATGTCTAGGTGATAAACACTTTATTACCTCACACCACTCACGCATGCTCATAAAGCCGGGTTAACTTTACTCAAGAACCGGATGGTCCCCAGGTAGGAGGTGTTCCGTAAACCGTCAGCTTAAATACCTCCAACCTCGAACAGGATGTCCCCGGGTGAGTTTCTTGTAACCTTAGCATTTACAAGATATCGACCTATTCATCTAATGAAACGGAACGATACATTCAACCCTAAGTGAGCATGCCTTTGTCTTTGTTATAGATTTTAAAAGTCTATGCCAATTTTACAACGCTTTGCAAAACTAAGACTAACTACAACAAACTTCTACATGCTTCTCAAACATGCATCACTAAGGCATGACAAGTTGAATATTTAATTTCATAATTAATATAACAATTATATCAATTATGTTTTTTTTTAAATATACAACTCCTAATTCATAAATCAATATAACACTTATATCAATTCTCATGAATTAAGCATGCATCCTATACATTATAACACTTATAACAAACAAAATGCATCTAATGTTGGATGTTTAATTTCATAATTAATATAACACTTATATCAATTATTCTATTAAGCAAACAACATCTAATTCATGAATTAATATAACTCTTATATTAATACTCATGAATAAAACATGCATCCAATATATTATAACACTTATAACCTATAATATGCATAAAACCATGGCAACATATGTTGTATATTTAATTTCATAATTAATATAACACTTATATCAATTATTCTATTAAATTAACAACAACTAATTCATGAATTAATATAACTTTTATATCAAAAATCATGAATTGCCAAATATGCATACGATATATTATAACACTTATAACATATTTTCAATGCATGAAGCATGCTTCCTACGGTGGGATTTTAAATCTATATGGCATACGTTATGCACATACAAACATGGAATTTAATTAAAACATACATTCGCAATGCATAATTAATTAAACATACTAAAGTGGATCGATTTTGGCATTTAGCAAGCAATAACTAATTTATTACAAGCTTGATCAACAAGCCACGTCTTGAGCGGACTTCGAACTCTTCGCACCGCCTTTGACCAACTTGCTTCCTCCGAACGCTTCGGCCAAAATTTCTTCGAATTTCTCCTCGTATTGCCCAGAACGAGTTTGAACTTACACCGAACATTTCGGCGAGTTTCAAACTCAAAATTCTTTCACAAAGAACCCTATATGGACTCTAATGACTCTAAAAATACAGACTCTTTAGCATGCATTAAAGCCCATACAATCTCGAGCAATTACAAATAAAGAAATTCAAAAGAAACTATGCCAAAATCGATATTCACTTTAGAATTCCATTCAGAAACAATTTCTAAATAAAACCCACCATAACTTAAATTGATAGAAATTGAGTGGCCAAAAACGCTCTGATACCAATTGATGGAGCGCCCATGGCACGCAGCGGAAGCGATTTGGATCATGGACACTCTAATTTCATCAATTTAAACAAATGGAAACATGCAGAAGCAATGAAAAAGAGAAATTAGAACACATACCCTTGTCGTTCGTAATTCTCCAATTTCACCGCCAAAAGCTCCTCACGAGCTCACCGAGCCTTCTCACGAAACGTTCGTGGACCACCCACGGTAGTCCCGCTATCCTCAGGCCGAGAAACGGAGTGGTGGGACTCCTTTAACACAAGAAAAGAGGGAAGAAGCTTCACTGAAGAAAAACCAATTTTTCAACAGAAGCAGAAGCTGAAGAAGACGGAGATAGAGAGAGAGAGAGATTCCAAAAAACTCATTATTTGAGTACCCCTGCTCTTAATTGAATCAAAATTCAATTTGTTTGAAACTTTTTCAAACTTGCAGCCCAGCCCATCTAAAGTTACTTACGTAACTTATATATATATTAATATATACTTTAACATGTGTCTTGCATGCAGCAAGACACATGTATATATAATTTTATTTATTAAACATTTTAATAAATAAAAAAAATAATAATTATTAATTAAACTTTTTAATTAATAAATATTATTTAATTCAATATCAAATATTGATTAAATAATATAACTAAACTCGGTTTTTCATAAAAACCGACTTTTTTCACATGAATCTCATTCATGTTTCAGGCCGATGCCATATTTAAATCATATTTAAATATGTCCATATTTAAATCATATTTAAATATGTCTATTCTTCTTCCACAAACCCGAATTTGAACGATTCAAATTCTTTACTTTTCTTTTATACTGTTTCACGGCTTTATCCGAGCTAGCCAGGAGAACCGTAAGGACCTACAGATCATGAGCTCCAACGATACGAGATTATCCGGTCAAAACTCTTTCAACCGAACTAACCAACATTCGTTAACCCCCGGAGACTCCACTAAAGTCCAAGGGCTGCACTCTCCTCACTGTAGATATATTGTGTCCTGTTGATATAACTATCATCAGTAAGTCGATCCTTCACAGGTCGTTCATAATCACAACGGGTCATTTATACCGTTTAACCCTTGTATTATATCTTGTTCCTTAAGTACCACTGACACCTCTAATGAACAATTGATTTGTGGTCCAACCATCAAATCAGATTCCTCCCTGATCAGGAGAGGATGGGCCCATTGTTCAAGACCTGGAGTCAGCACTAAAGGGAACAACCTCTCTACTAACCCTTAAAGCGGGTAGGAGTGAATTCCAATCTTGCTACAACTATGTCCCCAGCCACTTATTCAATCTTATCCCCAAGATGGTAGGCATATTGAGTCGGCGATCTGGCCACTCTCACCCGTACAAATCAAAGGATAAGGTTGAATAAACAGGAGTTCATAGTAAGCTCAGGATTGAGATCGAGTTACCTAAGTCATCATAAGAATAAATCGGTCTTTACAGTAAACGGTGTTATAAAGAAAGAGCGATTTTATTTCTTGGTTCGGTCTTGTGCAAACTCATTGCACAGGACGCCCTCACTCACATGTCTCTACATGAAACGATTCGAATCACATCGTTTTGTACTATACAAAGTGAGCCGCGTCCAATAGTGTCCCCAGGATAAGGTACCCAGCCTTATCCCTATACTATAGACCATTTTGGCTGTCTACTTGAACTTGATTCACATTCATGTCACACATGAAGTTCAAGTACTCACACTACAGCCATGGGTGTTAGTTATTGGTATAGGTTAATACAAACACAATTCACTAAAATTCAATAACAACTTTATTGAAATATAATATTTACATTCAAACAGTTTACAAACTACGAGTTTTAGGACATAAAACCCAACAATAATGCCGTGTTTCAATGACGTTGCATAATTGACATTCTGCTAATTCGATGAATACAATGTTAAATGTGGAATAAACTAGAATTCTAGTCATTTCATTCAGAACAACAAAATATTTCATATTACATCCAAAATTGCTACAAAAACTATCATAGTTCCTGAAAAGAGTCTAAATACAAAGTACAGTACCCATAATTCATATTTACATCCAAAATTGGCACAAAAGTTACAAAGTACACTACTTTACCCAAATGCGAAGCTTGCAACATGATATACCCATTCTATTGTACTGCGTCGAGTTCTTCTCGTGTAAATGACTTCTTACTATTAAACTACACGAAAACAAAAGATAAATATTATGACTAAATGAAAAAAATACAATGTATATGTAAAAATATAACTAGCTAGTTTGTTCACATACGTTAGGAGAATATATTTACACGCCCTAGTGTAGTTCCTCTCATCCTTCTGAGCATCTTCTTTCCCTTGTACACACGCCCTAGTGTAGTTCCCGCACCATCTTGCGAGCTTGTTCATTCAAAGCTAATTCTGGAAATAGTTCAATCAATAGACATCTAACAACTTGTTACGGAAATTGTTCAATCAATTAACTTTAGATAATGCATTTTCTTAGAAACATTCAAAATTCATTACAAAAAGGGGAAAAAAATTAAGTGTTACAAAAAGGGACATTTGAAAAGTCTTTCAAAATCATAATTATGAGAGCAATTGATAATACTAATAACAATGACCATTTGGAAGAGGTCCAGTACAATTATTGTGAATCTAAAACACTCATCAATAGGGATGATCCAAACTTGAAGTGAAACCAAGTACAATTATTGTGAATCTAAAAAACTCATCAATAGGGATGATCCAAACTTGAAGTGGATCTAACTGTAAAATTACACAAGTAAATAATATCTCCAACTTACATTTGCAACTTTTACTTTTACTTGGAGGTCACTTTAAATAAGGCGTGCCTAAAATGAGAATCTTACAACAAATATATGCAACATTATATTCAACACCAGAATGTTACTCTAAAGTGAAGTGGAAGATAGATAAACAATCTAGTCTACTATAAAATAAAAAGGTTGGGCAGCATCCTCAATTCAATTCAAGGGGGAAAATGATACAATATCAACTACTTATTAGCATGAAAGATACCTTTGCTTGTAAATCTTCTCTTAGAACCTCTCAAACATATCCCTATGCTATACTCCTCAAGCTCGTATGTCCAATGATCTCTGCTGCCAAAGATAAAATTAAAATCATTAATCAATTCATCAACTATATAGTTAGTAATAACAAAACGAATAAATCGTGAAAGAGAACTTAAAACGGTGAACAATCCTCCATCTCAATCTTCTAGCTTAGTTCTACTTGGTTTCCCTCTCATAGTCTCCCTAATGCCCAAAAAGAGGTACCAAAAAAAAGTTACCTTCTTTATGAACATACAAAAAAAAATTACGAAATTCATTCAATATGCCTAAAGCTCACAGGTACAAGTTCAAAAGACATCTAATAAACTCCCAACAAACTCAATAATCAACCAAAAGACATCTAATAAAAAGGTTGGGCAGCAGCCTCAATTCAATTCAAGGGGAAAATGATACAATATCAACTACCTATTTGAATGAAAGATACCTTTGCGGATAAGCTCACGGGTACAAGTTCAAAAGACATCTAAAAAATGTACTAAATTTCACAGAACAAAGGAACATATAGAGTTAACAAAATCAATCCAACCAATATTAAACGAGCAAAGTTATGGCCATTAAAGCAAATTGGTATCTGAAAAGAAAAAAAAAACAAATCGATTTGAGGCAACTTCATACCTTGTCGGCCTTTACACCTTCTCCATCGCCATTGATATTGCCTTCCGGCGATAAGCTTGAAGAAGGAGAATCATTATCGTGACGCCTTT
Source organism: Herpetospermum pedunculosum (assembly GCA_028017165.1). NCBI lineage: Eukaryota > Viridiplantae > Streptophyta > Magnoliopsida > Cucurbitales > Cucurbitaceae > Herpetospermum > Herpetospermum pedunculosum. The sequence goes on from CM051527.1 coordinate 38,014,138, forward strand.
TCTTTTCTTGGCTCCCTAGTTTCAATTCGAAGGAAAATACTTACAATTTTTTTTTTTTAAAAGTAGGACAGATAAAAGTATTGGAGAGAAAAAACATAGTGAATCTCGTGTACCATCTAAAGCTGACAAGTACTTACAAGTATTCTTTTCTTCAACTAACTCTGCACCCTTCCTATAACTGTGGAGCTTTAACATGAAATTGTTCTTCCACGTATTAGAGTTCAACAACCTTAAACCACATTCTTCACACATCTCCCATTTGTAGAAGTAAGACACAAATTTTAAACATGGAGAAACCTATATATTTATTATAGGTGGCTAAAATATAGCAACCTGTATCGAATGGGTTCAATTAGCATGACTTAGATATAAACTCTTAATTCAAACAACTACAAATGTAGAATAAAAACTTCAAATAGTACTGAAATAGAATAACTAAATAGTAAAAAATATCTCATATAAGAATAGTTTTCCTTTCAGTGTAAAGCCTCAACACTACAAGAAAGTTGACTTTTTTCGAAGGTCACAACCTTCGAAAAAACACTAAATAAACCTTCGAAAAATCTTTTTTCGAAGGTTAACTCAACCTTCGAAAAGTGTCGAAATAAATTCCGTCGGGAAAAGCTTTTCAAAGGTTCATTAACCTTCGAAAATTAGTCCTTTTTTTCGAGGGTTCATTAACCTTCGAAAATTAGTCTTTTTTTCAAAGGTTCATTAACCTTCGAAAATTAGTCCTTTTTTCAAAGGTTCATTAACCTTCGAAAATTAGTCCTTTTTTCGAAGGTTTATATAATGCTATTTTCAAAGATTTTAAAGCCTTCGAAAAATATTTCTTTTATCGACGTTTGAAAATTCTTCAAAAAAACCAAATCATTTATTATTAGCAAATATCATAAGGTTCTATGCTAATCTCTACTTGTAGTGCCCTAATTATCAAACACAGGGATATAGAACACAATAGACAAGAATATATGATAAATATTAGGATATAGAACACAATAGACAAGAATATATGATAAATATTATTTTTTTATATATAAGAAACCGTCGACAAGTATATTTCTCTAAAAAAAAGGGGAACCAACAAATTAACCGGACCCCCAACAACTATACAAACAGAGAACAAACTAACATGAAACAAAATGTAAGTCAAAAAAACTCAAAACCCTAAAAATAAAACCATTCAAGTAAACATGATACACGAGAAAATTTTCATAAGATTCTATGAATTCAAAGCTCACAATTAGGGTCCGTGCTGCTCCCAATCCTAAGTTCTCGGAATCTCAAACATAACCAAATCAATTACTTGAACCAAGGATGGTGTTTTTGATGTCTTATGTGAATGAATATTTGTACCTGCAAATTAAAGTTTATGTTAATATGTTGTTTATCATATGCATTGACACCCGATAGAAACCCTCGTCTAACTTCCGAGACACTTGTAGTGAGCAGATACCATTTGAGTTAGCAAACTTGAGCATAGCTAAACTAGTTATGAGATTAAACATTTGTCCTAAATGTCAGATATTCGAATCTTCTCGTTCACATTATTGAACTAAAAAAATTTAGCACTTGAGGTCAACTTTAGAGTACCGTATTTATATGGATCAAAAATTGTTCAACTAACATGCTAAAAGAATATGAAATGAGGAAGGAAATGACATTATATTGTTTAATGTACCTGTACTCTCAAGTGATTTGACGTTTGACTTCTTAAAAGTAAATCCAATGAAATTGGTATCTTTTAAAGTTACATCTGAAACAAAAAAGAAGAGGTTGAAGGAAAGTGCAAATGGCATAAAATGAGCAATCAAGCAAAATTAAGGAGCTTAAGGAATAATAGAAAATGAGGCGAGCAACTTAAGGAATAATAGAAAATGATAGAAAATGAGGCTAATTAAACTTGTAATAAACAATGGAGAATGGACACAAACCGTAAAGTTAAAAGTTAAAATGAGGCAGCTTTAAGGAATGTTCAAATAGTCCTTACAAAAACTTAAAAAACTTCTAAAAGTAAAAATGTTCAAATAGTCCTTACAAAAACTTAAAAACTTCTAAATGTAAAAACACAACAGACCACTTCAAATCTAGTCTAAAAGCCAAGAAATGGTTCTAATTGAACTACCAAGCTAATAAACTCAATGAGATCAGCTGTATAAACCATAAATAAAAACAAATCAAGAAGTGGGATAGAAGTATAAAACTACAAGTTTCAAAGAAATTAAAAAACAGGGGGAAAAAATGTCTCAAAGATTCCTCCAAGAACTAATTCCAATCAAACAGTTCAATAATTTTCAGAAGAAAAAAAAATCAAATTTAAGCAAGTAGTTAAGACAAAATACAAAATAATAACACTACATAATTTTGTTCTTTATTCCTAGCCCCATCGACCACATCTCTATTCTCAAAAGCACTAGAAGAAGAAATGGAAAATCATCAATAATAAACTTAATAAGAATACATATTGTAGACTAGACACCAAAAACAGCACTAATTGGCTAAATTATGTAAATATCAAGGTAACTTCAAACATTATATGGTTATACATATATTCAAACAAATTATGAAGAATAGGGTGATATTATTTGGGAGAAATACCTGAATGTATTTGACTGCATCTTTCTCAAAAGTTTCATAAGATTGAGACTCTAGGTTATCCATAAGAGGCTGAAATAAAATCAGAGAAATATTTGCACCAAATTAATGGCAATATTTTAATATTAAATGTCACCATAAACAAGAATATATCAGGTGTGCAACAAGTAATGATTCAGTACAAGTTATGACCTCTGGTCTAACAAAACTTACTTGCAGAGGGGCCTGTAAGTAGTCCCTGTATCCGAGCTGAAATGAGAAAATGGGTGTCAAAGGAAAGAAGCTAATTGGAATGTCAAAACAAGCTAAATTACCATTTCATTTCACTTAAGGGTGTACAATTAATTTAAAAACAAACATCTTCATCCAACAAGTTCAAACAGGAAAACCATAAAAAAGATTCTTGAGATACAAAAACATACACTTCAAATTAAAAAAGAAAGTCAAGAATGGAAGAAGACACATACCGTGGAGTACTCTGAAGGGTACAAAATGAGAAATTGGGATGGTCATGGAGATGAAAGGGAAGAAGAACAAAAATGAAGCTCCTAGAAACAAAGACAGGAAGAATGAAAGAAATACGATACCAGTCAATGTTGGTTGAATTAGAGTTACCTTTAGATTAGTCACTTCTTCTTTGAGAGTCCCCACCACCTTTTCAGCATCAATAAATCTACCCTTTCTTTAGAAGTGCATCAATAAATCTAAAGAAATGAGATTAGAATATTAGAATGAAAGTAATCAAATGATGTCTGATTCAAATTATAACCATCAGCCGTGAGGGAGGACATTGAAAAATACCATGGAAAAAGTCTCAAAAGCCCAGCTAACGGCTACCTGCTTGTCTGGGGTCTATGAAAGAATCTTCAATTCAAGTTACATCAGTATTTATCAATAAGAAATTAAAAGACAATTCATTTTCAGTGGCAGCCGAAAGAACAGACTAATTTGCGGAAAATTTGCAGTTTAACTTTCAAGGGTTCGGCGCCATATCATCTCTTCGAATGCTTCAAAGATCAATCAAGTTCAGCCAAAGACTTCAATCTTTATTCCATCTTTTGCTGCTTTATGCCATCATGGAACACTGTGGCAATTCAATCCATTACTTTTCCCTGTTAGTTCAAATCACTATCCATATAATAAGAGAAGATAAAATCTGAAAAGAAAAAAAGAAGATTATTCCATGTGTGAATCAAAGAAAAGCTTTGATGATGTGATTGAACAAGAGACATTAGAAAAGGCCAATATTAAAGATTAATCACAACAGTAGACACAGAGTAGTTTGGGTTTAAAGGCCCATTCTTGAGTTTTAGCTTCGTAATGATGATAGCTTATACATATAAAGGACAAGAGATCCCCAGTGCCTAAGAGTTCTACATTTTGTCCAACTACAACATAATTTCCTAATAACTAAGAAACACATGATAAAGCAAATCGTAAAAATGATCCACTTTCAGGAGGAATAACAAGAAAAACAACAACCACTTGGATGGATGGATACATGAATACAATACATCGAGATTCAGATTCAGATGATTAAGTAGAAACAGAGAAATCAAAGGATAGAAATCCACTTCGTTTACCTCTTCACGCCGCGGCTAATTTTACTACCAACTTACGGATACCTAGGGCTAGGGCTAGGGTTCGACGGCGGCGTCGGAACTTCCATTCTGATTCGCCGCCTTGGAGTTGGAATTAGCGGTCATCATCTTCCTAAACTCTTCGAAATTAACATTTCCATCGCCATCGGAATCGACGGAGCTGATCATCCTTTGACAGTCCTCCATGGAGCAACTGATTCCGAGGCGATTGAGGACGAGATGGAGCTCAGAGTGAGAGATTAGGCCGTTGTGATCCTGATCGTAGAGGTCGAAGGCGTCACGAAGCTCCGTGGTTCCGGCATCACCGGTGGCCATCGGTTCCTTACAGAAGGTAGCGAATTCGTCGAGGTTGATGAAACCGTCCTTATCGACGTCGAGATCCTCCATGACGGAGCGGAATTCTTCGTAAGGGACGGCGGAGCCTAAGGACTTGAGGACGGAATCGGGCTCGGAGATGGAGATCTGGCCGTCGCCATTCGCATCAAAGCGGTCGAAAACCTCGCGGAGTTCCTCGTTGTCGTGGAGGAAGGACAACGTATATTTAATTTTTAAAAAAGGTCGTATAACTTTTTTCGAAGGTTTTTAAACCTTCGATAAATAGTATTTTTTTTTTTTTTTTAAATCGTATTTTTTTCGAAGGTTTTTAATAACCTTCCATAAATAATGAATATTTTTTTAATTTTTTTTAATAATCTTGATAAAGAGAGATATGAACGTATATTTAATTTTTTTAAAAAATGTATACTTTTTTCGAAGGTTTTTAATAACCTTCGACAAAGAGTAATTATTTTTTTTAAAAAAAGAAATGTATACTTTTTTCGAAGGTCTGTAACAAACCTTTGATAAAGAGTAAAAAATTTTAAAAGTTATTTTAATACTGAATGTATACGTTAAAAAAAAATCGTATATCTTTTTTCGAAGGTTATTAATAACCTTCGATAAATAGTAGATATTTTTTAAAAAAATGTATATGTTTTTTCAAAGGATTTTAATAATCTTCGATAAAGAAAGTATATTTTATTTTTTAAAAAAATGTATAACTTTTTTCGAAAATTTTTAATAACCTTCGATGAAGAGTAAATATTTAAAAAAAAAAAATGTATATTTTTTTCGAAGGTTTTTAACAACCTTCGATAAAGATTAAATATTTTTCGATATAGAGTAAATATTTTTCAAAGGTTATTTTAAAACCTTTGATAAATGTATATATTTTTCGAAGGTTTTTTTAACCTTTGTTAAATAGTATATCTTTTTCAAAGGTTTTTAATAACCTTCGTTAAATAGTTGATATTTTTCAAAGGTTATTTTAACACCTCCGATAATTGTATATATTTTTCAAAGACTTTTAATAGCTTTCGATAAAGAATAGAAATTTTCGAAGATTTTTAAATACTTTCGATAAATGTATATCTTTTTCGAAGGTTTTTTATAACCTTTGCTAAAAAATATATATTTTTCGAGGGTATTTTTAATACCTCCGATAAATGTATATATTTTTCAAAGGTTTTTAATAATCTTCGATAAAGATTATATATTTTTCAAAGACCTTAAAATACCTTCGATAAATGTGATCTTTTTCGAAGGTTTTTTATAACCTTCGATAAAAGATGGTCGAAATAGGCCCACTTTGTTGTAGTGCAAGGACTCTTTGCAAAAAAAATCAAAAAATCTCACAGCCATAAACAACAAGGAAAACAATAGAAATACAAATCAATTGGGAGGTCTCACACTTATAATTGAATATTAGTATAAACACACTAAAAAATAAGAGCAACATGGCATAATTTTATCAAGCCTTACAGAAACTAGCAATGTAGCTTTGGCTGAAATGATTCAGTATTGTAGCGTGAAGGCCCTGCAGATGATATTAAAAAAAATTGGTGAGCAAACATATTTCTAAGCACTAAGGCGTTACGGCAGTAAAGTTACTTACCTCAATTCTAATTCTAGCAAGATTAGTCCTCCAGCCGGGCTGGTAAAGTTTAAACTCAACCCAACGGTTATCTACTTCAAAACTCAACCCAACGGTTATCTACTTCAAAGTTTGACTTCCAATCTCAAAGAATCGGTCGACCGTAAGCACGATGAGGTTCGACACTTATAACTCCAAAAAAAAACAACATTCTAAATATACCAAGAACAATGATTTTGGAACTTTCTTACACAATGAAGCGATACTAACAAACTTGCTAGCTCCTGCTGAATAGCGTGCTCCGAGCGCTCAATTTATCGATTTAACGACAGCGCCAAATCTATGCAAAAGTTTTAAGCGTTAGAGCTTATCTAGCATAAGTAAATCGACAAAGAAATTTCGAAGGAAGAATCGAAATCCGCTGAACTTACTCCGAACAGTCAACGATTGAAGGAACGATGTCATAGTGAGGGAGGAGTGGAGCAACGACGATCGACGGCGGCGAGGTGTGACAGACGGCGGCGGTGTGAGGCTGGGCGACAGGCGACGACTCGGCTGGGTCGTCGGAGCTGAGGAAGGGAGAGGGCGGCTGGCTTTCGGAGGGGGAGCGACTGGCGGGGAGGGAGAGAAAGTGACGACGGCGGCGTGCGGTTGGCAGCGAAGGAGAGAGAGAGCGACGGCGATTTCCGAGGGGGTGCGACTGGCGGAGAGGGAGAGAGAATGACGACGACGTGCGATTGGCGGCGAAGGAGAGAGAGCGGCGGCCGACAGCGTGTGGGGCTGAGGGAGTCGAAAGGGAGAGTGAACTGAGAGTTGGAGAATTTGGGGGAGATGGGGTTTTGGCGGCGTGGGTCTTCGTGACCTACGCTGAAGTTTTTTTTTTTTTTTTTTTTAATTATTATTAATATATAAATAATAATATTATTAATAGGGCTGGTTGCACAAATAGCAATCAGGCCCAAACTAATTGCAAATTTAGCAAACTTTAAAATGTTTTGCAAATATGGCAAAAAAACTCGTTTCTATCACTGATAGACTTTATTATATCACTGATAGACTTCTATCAGTGATAGACTATTATCACTGATAGACTATTATCACTGACAAAAATCTATAAAAAGCTGAGGTGATCAGCGATAGACTTCTATCAGTCATAAGATATCAGCGATAGAAATTGCTATATCCGCAAAATTTTTAAAAACATGCTATATTTGCAAACAATAAGTCTTAAATTGTCATTTACTACAATTTCCGTTATTAATATATAAATAATAATAATATTAACATTAATAATACATAATTTGTTGTAGTGAAAAATAAAAAAAATAAAAAAGATGAAAGTTTTTTTTTTTTTTTTTTTTTTTTTATATTAAGGAAGGGCGGTTAAAAACTCATTTTTTTTAAAAACAAAACAATAAATAAAAAACATTTTTATCTCATTTTTTTATAATTTCCGTACAATAAATTTTTCTTGTTTAGATGACGGTTTAAAACCGTCATCAAATAGGTATTATAATGACGGTGCAAAACCGCCCTTATATGTTTAATTTTCGAAAAAAAAAAATAAATCGTAAAACTGAGCGCATTTTCTAAAAACCGCCCTCGTAGGGTCTCCTCCATTTTCTAACTGTCATCTTAGGTGGAATTTGTTGTAGTGTTTACAAGAGTTGCGCAGATGGATTGCTGAGGAAGTGTGTATCAGCTGCTGAGGCAAAGTCATTATTGCAGCACTGTCATACATCTCCTTACGGTGGACATTTTGGTGGTCAAAGGACGGCTGCAAAAGTGTTCCAAAGTGGCTACTACTGGCCCACGATCTTCAAAGATGCACACGACCATGCTCACAGCTGCAATCAGTGTCAACGGACAGGTAACCTCAGTAGGAAGGATGAGATGCCTCTCACATATATCTTAGAGTTAGAACTCTTCGATGTATGGGGCATTGACTTCATGGGACCATTCCCTCCATCTGCAGGTAATCTTTATATACTAGTAGCTGTAGATTACGTTTCTAAATGGGTAGAAGCTATTGCATGTCCCTCGAATGATGCCAAGACAGTCATTAAATTTCTGAATAGGCATATTTTCACAAGATTTGGTACACCCTGTGCAATAATAAGTGATGAAGGAACCCACTTTATAAATAAAGTTATGGAAAAGGTACTAGTTAAATATAATGTTAGACATAGAGTAGCAACTCCTTATCACCCACACTCAAATGGACAAGGTGAAATATCTAATAGGGAGATCAAGAGCATACTTGAAAAAGTTGTTAAACCTAATAGAAATGACTGGTCTTTTAAGTTAGACGATGCACTTTGGGCGTATAGGACTGCATATAAAACACCCTTAGGTATGTCTCCTTATAGGCTAGTGTATGGAAAAGCATGTCATCTTTCCTTCGAATTAAAATCAAAGCCTTTTGGGCCTTAAAGGAGTTGAATTATTGCGTAACCGATGCGGGAACATTGCGGTCTCTGCAATTACATGAGTTAGATGAACTAAGACATATGTCCTACGAAAATGCTAAAATGTATAAAGAAAAAACTAAGATATGGCATGATAGTAGACTTAGGATCAATGACTTTAAAAAGGGTCAGCATTTTTTATTATTCAACTCGCGATTAAGGTTATTTCCAGGCAAACTTAAGTCTAGGTGGTCAGGTCCTTTTGTGATTACTAACGTCTTTGTTCATGGTGCTATTGAGATTCAAAACCTAAACCAAGGGCAACCGTTCATGGTAAATGGTGCGAGGTTGAAGCATTATTACGAGGAAGGAGATGTGAAGACACTCTTGGCCTTCCTCCTAGCTGAAGCCTAAGAGGCGAATCAAGAGGGGATGAGTGATCACTGTGCTCATCCGTCAGAGGGCTATGCCTTAGATTTTTTCTTTAAGTATTTTAGATTGCGTATCGTATGTTTCTTTCTTGTTTTAATTAAGTGATTTTATTTTGATTAGGAGTATAATAATGGGAGATTTTAAGCGACAATGAGGGAGATGAATCACGAGGAGAAGATTAAAGAAAAGATCTGAAGAAATCAGAGATTTGGTTGCTAAAATCTTGCAATACAGATCAAGAAAATCCTAACGGTTATGTTGAATAATTGCTGAAGAATTGCGGAGTCCGCAACAAAAAGAGCCGTTGGAACTCCACAACTCAGACTTCTCCTTCCTCTGCAACTCCCACACTCAGATCTTCAAAGAAGCAGCAATGGTGACCACAAGAGCAGACCGATCCACGCCTAAGAAAGCATCACCTGACGCAGAGGAGACTGTGAGGGAGGCGTTTGGCAAGGGATTTTTTTAACTTAATAAAAATTTCTCTAATGTTCAGGTTGTCGAGACCCGCCAAAATAACATTTATAAATTCGATACAACAGAGCTTTGCAGCTAGTGGTAGTCGGGTGTCGAACCACAAGGAACCAAAATTATTTCCTCTTAATTAACTTCTACTTGTTTTTAATAAAACTCAAAGTAAAACAGTAAAATAAAGGGGGAAAACGCTAACGGAGAATTAAACTTAAAACAGAAAAATAGCTAACGGAAAATTAAAATAAAATGCGAGAAAAATAAACGAAACACGTGCTCCTAATTTGAGTGTCGGGATTAGTTGTTGATGTGGTTCGGATCATAGACACAAAATATACTTAGCCGGTTTTTGTTAACACTCACACACATTAAAAGACCCAATTAAAACAAGTGCTCCCATGCTTTAATTAGAACTAATAATCCCAATTAATTAGAAAAGAGTTGACGACTCTAGACTATGCTTCGATAATAACTCTAACTTAGGGGCGATCGCTCTCTCAAATTAGAATTAGTCGCGAGCGACGGGTATTCATGCGACGAGCCCAATTGATGAAATCTCTATCAGTGGGACTCCATTTTATTCTATCTCTATATTTTATCAACAACCCAAACAAATGTGGTCACATTTAATTCAGAATGCTAGATTTAATTACTCAAAACATGAAGTGCGATCGCTAAGTCATGGATTTTTAATCTAACCAACACACAATTTACTAAACGGGTGTGAACCATAAAGAAAATCATGTTGGACAATTAAGATCGATGCTAGAAATGAATTGAATGCTAGAACAAGTCAAGAAGAAGATGAAAAGATCAGATCTCACCTAATACATCAACAACACAAACCCTAAACCCAAATTAGAGCACTTACCTTAGTTGCCCGTTGTGGAAATAAAGAGAAATCAACAAGAAATCAACTCTAATGTATTAGAATGGGTAAGAATAAAGTTTTGGCTCAAGAATCGAGCTCTACAACAAATGGGGGCGGAAGAAATTGAGAGAGAATGACCTAAAATCAGCAAAAACGGACTTAAATACCCATTTCTGCGTCAGAATAGCGCCTAGGCGCCGCGGGCGTGCGCGCACAGAATCGGGACAGCGCCTAGGCGCCATAAGTCGGCGCCTAGGCGCTGAGCTCTCTGGAAAATTTACAAATCGGGCATTTTTGTTGACTTTTAAGGACGGGCTTCAGCTGACTTTTAATGACGGGCATTTTGCGTCAAGGAAGAGGTGCGCGGCTGGGGCGAGTCGAGCGGGCGCGCGCGCGGACTTTCGATGACGGGCGGGCGAAGCGCGCGCGGGGCGCGCGGGCGTCTGGCCGTCTGGGCGCTGCCCTCTCGGGTCTAAGCCCAATTTTGGGTCGTTTTGGCTCCCGTGCTCCGTTTGGCCTATCTTCTTGACCCGAACACTTCCTGAAACCTCTTAAATGACCGTTTAAGCCCCGAAAATCATAAATGGACTTCCCGAGCTCTTCGCCACGAAAACACCTATAATAAGGCAATTTAACTAAATTAAGCATGACATTTAGCTAGATTTAAGGCTATAATAATAGCTCTATTATAGAGCTATCAAAATACCCCCCACCTGAATCTTGCTAGTCCTCGAGCAAGGAACACTTAGATTTATCTCATAGAATTAAGCATGCATGCTGACGACTCAAATCTCAATACTTGCAAAAACAAGATAATCATGCTAACGGAAAACAATCAAGCATATGCATAAATTGTGAATATTTCAAAATATTAACTCCTATTCCCTAACGTGTGTGTGTGATTAGCGCCTCCTATCCTAGTTTCCATAGACCCGAAACCACCTTAATCAATCCTAATACTCATCTTCCCCCTACTTCTGGCAATAAGAACAGTCTAACGACTTTTCAATGTCGGAAAGAATAACAAAACAAAAGGCCTAACTATTTTTTCATCTTTTCGTTTCTTGAGAGCCTAACACGTCAAGCTTTTAGTTTGCTTCACGTTTTTCAGGACTAGTGCTCACTTCCGTAGTTGCCCTTTCATGCAGTGGCAACCGTGGGTTACACGATCGCCCCTGGTTACACGGGCAACACAAGAAGGAGGAGCACCTCAGATTATATTTCAAACATGCTCTTACTCTCAATGAATTTTTTTTAATAGGCATATAGCTTTTCTAAAACAGATGAGTCATTACAAATTCTAACACATCAAGCCTCCCTAAAGGTACCTTTCGGGGTGACAACGAGTTTTCAGACCAAATAAAATTATTCTAAGCCTACAGAGCTAAGAGTAAGAGGTCTACGTGCTCAGTGAATGTAGGGGAATAATCGAATTTTTTTTAAAATATGCTCAAAATATGCATACATTCTCATGGCTTTCTCGCAGTGCACAACTATGGAGTATTTACAAACAATTCACAGAAAGTCCTCATCGGACAACATGCATTCAGATTCCTAAACATCTCAAAATCAGAGTATGACATGCTCAAGAACTACAACGAAGTCCAACTATACATTCTACCCCCCACCTAAAAGACTGCATTGTCCTCAATGCATCTAATCCCACAGATAAACAATGATAACGACAAAAATTAAAGGGAACAGAAACCTCCCCTGAATTTTTGCGGGATCGGTGAGTAGGGATGCGCAACCTCGTCTTCAAAACAGATCCAAAATGTAAATCATCTCTCGCTTATTACCTAAGAAAGCAAGAAAAAGCTAAGCTAAAAAAACAAAAACTAAAAGTAAAGACAAAAATTGAAATACTCATGGGTTGCCTCCCAAGAAGCGCAAATTTTTAACATCGTTATGCTCGACGTGTCTTCCACTCTGTCAGGGTACATAGAAATTCTCGTACTTCTTCGGCCCCTTCTTCCTTGAATCAACAAAACCTGCTAAGAGAAGCAAGCTCTTCGACTTTTGGAGGCAGCTGGACAGAGTTGTTATTTTTTTGGTATTTTCAATATATGGGAAAAATAAAGACTCTACAGACTCAAACAAAATAAAAGAAGACTCAACTGACTCAACAAAAATAAAAGACTTGACGGACTTAGGAGAAGAAGGAAGAAAGCATGCATCAATAGAGGATTTAACAGGAAATAAAACAGATAGAGGCTTGTCAGCCTCAAACTCTATCACCTGAACATCCTCCTCGGGACTAGGCTCGACATCTTCCTTAATCTCACCGATCTCATCTTCGCATGGCGGAGCATTCTCAATCTCTTCATCACTATCGGGGTGTATTTCCTCAAAGAACCTCTCCTCAGTGGTATGCTCAACTGGATGATCTTCCTCACCCTCCAATTCCTTCGCTGGATTGAGCAAACGACTTATTTGCTCATTTGCCTCGCGGAGCTTGGCTTCTAACCGAGCCTCGTGCGTTGCCTGCGAATATTGGTGAGTGCTATCAACTAATTCATTTACCATTTGTTCCAGTGACATACCTCGACAATAATTATGAGGAAATTGGTTTTGTTGCTCCTCCATTCCTTGCAACTCAATTTCAGTCTCTAGGCGAGACTGGCGACCTTCATGCGCAAATTGGAGCGTGCTGTTGACTAATTTGTCAACCATCTGCTCCAATGTCATTCTTTAGCAAGGGCTTGGAGAAGTTTCTTCGGCTTCATACCTTGAAGCTTGACCCCAATAATCAAATGGAAAACCTTTCATGCTAAACAAGAAGACACAAGACAAAGAAAAATATTTTTGTGGTTTTTAAACAAATAAAATTTAACTAAGAGAATCTAATTGGTTCCCTGGCAACGGCGCCAATTTTGGCAAGAGATTTTTTTAACTTAATAAAAATTTCTCTAATGTTCAGGTTGTCGAGACCCGCCAAAATAACATTTAAAAATCCGATACAACAGAGCTTTGCAGCTAGTGGTAGTCGGGTGTCGAACCACAAGGAACCAAAATTATTTCCTCTTAATTAACTTCTACTTGTTTTTAATAAAACTCAAAGTAAAACAGTAAAATAAAGGGGGAAAACGCTAACGGAGAATTAAATTTAAAACAGAAAAATAGCTAACGGAAAATTAAAATAAAATGCGAGAAAAATAAATGCGAGAAAAATAAACGGAACACGTGCTCCTAATTTGAGTGTCGGGATTAGTTGTTGATGTGGTTCGGATCATAGACACAAAATATACTTAGCCGGTTTTTGTTAACACTCACACACATTAAAAGACCCAATTAAAACAAGTGCTCCCATGCTTTAATTTTAACTAATAATCCCAATTAATTAGAAAAGAGTTGACGACTCTAGACTATGCTTCGCTAATAACTCTAACTTAGGGGCGATCGCTCTCCCAAATTAGAATTAGTCGCGAGCGACGGGTATTCATGCGACGAGCCCAATTGATGAAATCTCTATCAATGGGACTCAATTTTATTCTATCTCTATATTTTATCAACAACCCAAACAAATGTGGCCACATTTAATTCAGAATGCTAGATTTAATTACTCAAAACATGAAGTGCGATCGCTAAGTCATGGATTTTTAATCTAACCAACACACAATTTACTAAACGGGTTTCGACCATAAAGAAAATCATGCTGGACATTAAGATCGATGCTAGAGATGAATTGAATGCTAGAACAAGTCAAGAAGAAGATGAAAAGATCAGATCTCACCTAATACATCAACAACACAAACCCTAAACCCAAATTAGAGCACTTACCTTAGTTGCCCGTTGTGAAAATCAAGAGAAATCAACAAGAAATCAACTCTAATGTATTAGAATGGGTAAGAATAAGGTTTTGGCTCAAGAATCGAGCTCTACAACAAATGGGGGTGGAAGAAATTGAGAGAGAATGACATAAAATCAGCAAAAACGGACTTAAATACCCATTTCTGCGTCAGACTAGCGCCTAGCCACCGCGGGCGCGCGCGCACAGAATCTGGACAGCGCCTAGGCGCTGAGCTCTCTGTAAAATTTACAAACCGAGCATTTTTGTTGACTTTTAAGGACGGGCTTCAGCTGACTTTTAATGACGGGCATTTTGCGTCAAGGAAGGGGTGCGCGGCTGGGTTGAGGCGAGCGGGCGCGCGCGCGGACTTTCGATGACGGGCGGGCGGAGCGCGGGCGTGGGCGAGGCGAGGCGACGCGCGCGGACCTTCGATGACGGGCGCGCGGGCGTCTGGCCGTCTGGGCGTGGGTGCGCGCGTCTGGCTCCGATGGGCGCTACCATCTCGGGTCTAAGCCCAATTTTGGGTCGTTTTGGCTCCCGAGCTCTGTTTGGCCTATCTTTTTGACCCGAACACTTCCCGAAACCTCTTAAATGACTGTTTAAGCCCCAAAAATCATAAATGGACTTGCCAAGCTCTTAAATGACCGCTAGATTTAAGGCTATAATTATAGCTCTATTTTAGAGCTATCAGCGTTGCTTTCTTTGGCAGACGCCGATGCTGCGCAACCCTCGAGACCCCCAAAGCTGCCTGTGAGAAGAAATAAATGGAAGGTGGTGACAGAGGTAGCGGCTGACCCCTTTGATCCGGTAGGAACCCCTAAGAAGAGGAAGTGGAAGGTCGCGGTGTCTGATTCACCGATCAGAGAGAAGAAGACCCCGAGCGAGGAAAGCCTCGATAATGGCCGCCCATCATTTGAGACGGCCATGCAGAGCCCCGAATCTTCTCAACACGCGCCGGAGCCTGAAGTTCCATCTGACGAGCACCAAGATGCGGTGCCAATCGACGATCCGGCTGAGTAAGACTAGGTGTTTTCCCCCTTGAGGGATGTCAATCTTGACAGCCCTGTGGAGGGGGAAAGCAGGGACTCAATGGAGGAAACGCTGGGGGAATGTCTCCAGCACCTGGCCACCAAGGCACGACTCAAGACGAAGTCCCCCGTGATTGTAAAGGGCAAGCGGCCAAAGGCCTCCAAACGGGCCAAAAGGAAGAAGGTTGAAGCTGAACCCTCTTTGAAGAAGATGAAAACCTAGGCCTTTGAGTCGGCTAAAGAAAGGGCCAAGGGGAAGAGGAAAATGTATCAAGAAGAGGAGCCTCGAGCTGCGAGGTATGTCTCTAAGGAAGCAGAGGCCAAGGGCCTCGAACTGGTGAAGAAAGAACTCCTCCACGAGCGAGGATTTTTGGATGCCCTTGCGGACCTGCCGCAATTCTTGCGCGCAGGGATCATTAACCATGGCTGGGAGGAGCTATGCAGGCCTCCAATTCCAGCCTATCCTCACATGGTGTACGACTTCTACGCCAACCTCACACATCCTGAAGCGGGTCTATCAATGGTGCGGGGGATAGAAGTAGATTTCTGTTACGTCTCCAAAAGTGACCTTTTTAGGACTTAATTATCTTAGAAAGATGTACACTCTTAGGTGTTTTTGATAGGATTTAGCTTAAACCTATGCTTATATATGAGAATTAGAAGAAGGTAGCTAAATTAGGACTTGTGTGCAAGAGGAAAGAAAAGGAATGAAAACCGAAGTTAAAAGAAGGAAAAATGTGCATTGCGGTAGCATTGCGGAAACATTGCTAAAACAACAATGTTTTAAGCGAAATCCGTAAGTTGGCTGATCTTTTTCTGTTATATTCCGTTATTTCAGGGATTCGTTCTTTCTCCTCCATCCATTTTGAAGTACGACGTTGAGGATGGATGGTTCTCCTTGGCTCAAACGCACCTGCAGATTACTATAAAAGGTGGTCAAAGTAGAGGGTTTGATCATCATCCGAAAGCGTAGAAGTCTCTTCGCAGCTCCATCTTTTCTCCTGTTTTTCTTCCCCGTCTGCTGGTGTGAGAGGTTCAGCTGTTGGAATCGACAATCTGATAGGAAGGAGAGAAGATTCATCTTCTCTCCTGATTGGATTCATCCAAGCAAGGCTATCCTTTCTCTCCCTTCAGCCGAGGCATTGCGACGAGGCGTTCAAGCTTAATTACTGCTTTCTGTCTTTTATTTCTAATTTCCAGCTCTGTTTAGTTGTTGTTTCTTTTCTAGTGGCTAGTTCATTTCATTTCGTTGCTTTCTGTCTTTATGTTATTCACTTTAAACCTTCCGTTGTTCATTCAACCAATCAAGTAATCAAAGCACAATTCTTCATTTCACAGTCTCTTATCTTTGCTGCGTACTGTTTTGCCTTGCTGTTTTAAGTTTATTTCTCTTCTAAGCATGTCTACTTCATATCTTAATTCTGTTCTGTCTATATCCATGAGTAGCTAAGTCACATAGGGGCATGCTAATGACAATACTATAGGCTAAAAAACGTGAACCAAGCATGTAGGATAGCTGTCTATATCCATGAGTAAGAGTTCAGAGTCATACACTCATGCTAGCCTTTCAAGGTAGCCAGAAAACGACCTAGGAATAGGCGTTTTCCTAGTACAAACCATAACTTTCTGCTTTAACAAGATGCTTAAGACCTTACTTGGACATGAGTAAACTAAAGAATCTAATGCATGAAATCGGAAGATACATGAGATTGAGTGAGTTTGATGCATAGTGAGTTGATCCAATGCTTGAGAATCGTGAGAAAATGCCTATAGAGGAGTCTTTAGTAGCCCTTGTTTCTCCATTTTACACACTTTCGCTGTTAGTAACATTGCGGTAGAATTGCTGTTTCCGCAATTCTGCTAAGTTAAAATTCTGCTTAGCTAATTTCCTCTTCGTTTATTAATCTCTTCTCTTTTCATTTGAGTTTATCTTTGACTTGCACTTGTTTATGTTGCTACCCTTTACATATTCCTTAGAAATTAGACAACTTAAAACCAATTCTACCTCCTCGAATCCACCCATTCTTTCTTAACAATACACTTCACGAGTAGCTCATAATAAATCTCTGTGGGAAAACGAATGAAAAAATACTTACTACTTGCTATAAGATCATGTATGCTTGCATGTTCTGAGTGCTCTCTCTCTCTTATTGCTTATTTATTTTAACACATTGAGCACGCAACAAGTTTTCGGCGCCGCTGCCGGGGATTTATTTTAGTGAAAACGAAGTTTGTTAAGTTTGAAACACCAAGTTATTGTCTATTGAAGCTGATCTATTTTCATTTCTTTTGCAGGTACCATTGGGTTAGTTTATGAATGAGCCTTCAAGTAGTGATCTAGAGTTCAACCCTGAGCCTGAGAGATTATTTAAGGCTAGGAATAGAGCCAAGAAACGTTTCTTTAAACAACCCTCTATACCTCCAATAATTGCGGGAACCGCAATTCCTCCGCAATTCGATCAAGAAGAAATGGATAGATTAGTTCCCAATCCGGTGCCTGTCACTCGCAATCCCATCGAAATAGCGAATGATAAGGATAGCGCCATACTCTCTTACCTAGTACCTATGCCTGGGGAGCTGAACCCCAGCATAATCCGCCCTGAAATCACTGCCAACTCATTCGAGTTAAAGCCAGTGATGTTCCAAATGTTGTCCACTGTGGGACAATTCTTTGGAGTGGAAAATGAGGATCCCCACAACCATCTTAGAAACTTCCTAGGAGTCAGGGATACATTCATCATCCCTGGAGTTTCCCAAGAAGCCTTGAGGCTCTACCTCTTCCCTTACTCTTTGAGGGACAAAGCAAAGACGTGGTTTAACTCATTACCCTCTGGATCAGTCCTCAATTGGACAGACTTGGCGGAGAAATTCCTAGTTAAGTATTTCCCACCTGATAGGAATTCTACCTTTCGTGATGATATAATCAAGTTCAAACAAGCTGAGAATGAGTCTCTTCACGAAGCTTGGACAAGGTTCAAAGACCTTCTTCTTAAATGTCCACACCATGGCATCCCATGGTGTATCCAAATAGAGGTATTCTTCAAAGGATGTAACCCCAGCACCAGACAAGTTCTAAATTCATCTGCTGGAGGTTCCATGTTGTCCAAGAGTTATAACGAAGCCTATGAGATCTTGGAGAAGATCTCAGCATCTCACTGTAGGTGGTCAGATGATCCAGTTGAGCCGACTAGAGCTCAAGACAAGGACGCACTCAATGCCATGAGTAGCCAAATAAGCGCCCTGACCAACCTAGTTAAGCAAATGGCTCAAGCCAATCTCCAAACAAGTGTCAACACCGCCACAGCCATGTCAATGGGCACCCAACCAAGTCAAGGTGAGACACTTATCTGTGGATTCTGTGGGGAAGGGCACCTGTATGAATACTGCCCTGGGAATCCAGCCTCAGTCTGCTATGTTGGAAGCCAGCAGCAGCCTAGGAACAACCCCTATTCCAATACTTACAACCCTGGTTGGAGAAACCACCCAAACCTGTCATGGGGTGGCCAACAGAATGCTAACCAAACTCCTAACCAACCAAGACCGAGTGGAACACCTGGTTTCACTCCCCAACATAACCAATCCATGTATCAAAAACCATACAACCAACCTGTAGGGTCTTCTGTAGAAAATCTACTCAAAGAATACATAGCCAAGAATGATGCCACTCTACAGAGTCAGCAAGCTACTCTTAGGAGCCTAGAGAACCAAATAGGGCAACTAGCCAACGAACTCAAAAATAGGCCCCAAGGTAGACTACCTGCTGACACTGAAGTGCCACGGAGAGATGGTAAAGAGCAAGTTCAAGCAATTGAACTTAGAAGTGGGAGACCGTTGGTGAGTAACACAAAAGAAACACCAAAGAGAGTTGAGAACACTGAGTCTAGTGCTCCACTGGAGTCTCTGCCAAACCAAGGTCAACCATCACCAAGCACATCAGGACCAAGGCTGGAGCCAATCATAGAAGAGATAGAAGAGATTCCAAGGCCTCCACCTATCCTGAGGCGACCTGAAGTGCCTGCATATGTGCCACCACCTCCATTTCCTCGAAGGCTAAAGAAAAAACAAGAACAGGAAGTGCACTTTAACAAATTTTTAGAAATTCTTAAACAAGTGCATGTGAATATTCCTTTTGTAGAAGTTTTACAGTCTATGCCTTCCTATGTTAAGTTTTTGAAGGATATTATCACTAACAAGAAAATAATTCGTGAGTTTGAAACAGTAAATCTCACTGAGGAGTGCAGTGCCATACTCCAGAACAAGCTACCCAAGAAGGAGAAGGATCCTGGTTCCTTCACCTTACCTGTAGAGCTAGGAGGCAAGCACGTGGGCAGAGCTCTTTGTGACCTGGGAGCCAGCATAAACCTCATGCCCCTATCACTATTCCGCCAGCTAGAAATAGGAGAAGCACGTCCAACCACTGTCACTTTACAACTTGCAGACAGATCCATAGCCTACCCTGAGGGTAAGATTGAGGATATTCTTGTAAAGGTTGACAAGTTTATTTTCCTTGCAGATTTCATTATCCTGGATTATGAAGCAGACAAGGAGGTCCCCATCCTATTAGGCAGACCGTTTCTAGCCACAGGTAGGGCCCTGATAGATGTCCAAATAGGTGAGCTCACGATGAGGGTTCATGATGAAGAGGTAAAATTTAGTGTATATAAAGCCTTAAGGTACCCCTCTGACTCTGAATCTTGTGCTAGCATGGATATTGTAGACTCGCTAATGGAAGAACAGCTGGAGCATGTATTATTAACTAAGCATGCTAATGAATATGTACAATTAGATTTAACTGATTTAAATGTTTCTGAAATAATGGATATACCGATAGATAAAACACAACATGTATGTATAAATAAAGACTTGACTAACAGATCCTTGAATCCTTTCAAACCATCCATTGAGCATCCACCGGTATTAGAATTGAAACCACTGCCCACACATCTTAAGTATGCATATTTAGGAAGTAATGACACTTTGCCTGTGATTATTTCTTCTAAATTAAGTGAAAAGCATGAGGTTGAACTGATTTTATTACTTAAGCAACATAGAAAGGCTATTGCATGGACTATTGCTGACATTAGAGGCATTAGCCCTTCTGTTACGTCTCCAAAAGTGACCTTTTTAGGACTTAATTATCTTAGAAAGATGTTCACTCTTAGGTGTTTTTGATAGCATTTAGCCTAAACCTATGCTTAAATATGAGAATTAGAAGAAGGTAGCTAAATTAGGACTTATGCACAATAGGAAAGAAAAGGGTTGAAAACCGAAGGGAAAGAATGAAAAACAAGCATTGCGACAGAATTGCGGAAACATTGCGGTTCCCGCAATGTTTCAAGTGAAAACCGTAAGTTGACTGATCTTTTTCAGTTTAGATCCGATTTTTCAGGGATTCGTTCTTTCTCCTCCATCCATTATGAAGTACGACGTTGAGGATGGACGGTTCTCCTTGGCCCAAACGCACCTGCAGAAGCCTATAAAAGGAGGTCAAAGTCGGAGGTTCAAGAATCATCCGAAAGCGTAGAAGTCTTCTCGCAGCTCCATCTTTCTTCGTGTTTTCCTTTGCCGTCTGTTGGTGTGAGAGTCTCAGCTGTTGGAATCGACAATCTGATAGGAAGGAGAGAAGATTCATCTTCTCTCCCGATTGGATTCATCTAAGCAAAGCTATTCTTTTACCCTCTTCAGCCGATGCGGTTGCAACGAGGCTTTCAAGCATCTTTTACTGTTTTCTGTCTTTATTTCCATTTTCCAGCTTCAGTTTGTTGTTGTTTCCTTTCTTGTAACTAGATCAGTCCATTTCGTTGTGTTCTGTCTTTCTGTTTTGCACTTTAAGTTACTCTTTTTGTTCATTCAACCAATTAAGTAATCCAAGCACAATTCTTCATCTAGCAATTTCTTGTCTTCGCATCTTACTGTTTTACCTTGCTGTTTTTAGTTTAGTTCTCTTCTAGGCATGTCTCTTTCATCCCTTATTTCTGTTCTCCCTATATCCATGAGTAACTAAGTCACTTAGGGGCATGCT
This sequence comes from Herpetospermum pedunculosum, assembly GCA_028017165.1. Taxonomy (NCBI): domain Eukaryota; kingdom Viridiplantae; phylum Streptophyta; class Magnoliopsida; order Cucurbitales; family Cucurbitaceae; genus Herpetospermum; species Herpetospermum pedunculosum. The sequence goes on from CM051527.1 coordinate 38,035,268, forward strand.
AATGACAACACTATAGGCTAAAAAAACGTGAACCAAGCATGTAGGATAGCTCTCGAAGCATTGATTGTATGTAAGCTTCATCCCACGGGCAATTTCGATTGGCCATCCATTTTGTCCAAAGAACTCCTAACCTCTGGAAGGAGTAAGAGTTCAGAGTCATACTATCATGCTAGCCTTTCAAGGTAGCCAGGAAACGGCCTAGGAATAGGCGTTTCCCTAGTACAAACCATATCCTTCGGCCTTAACAAGATGCTTAAGACCTTACTTGGACATGAGTAAACTAAAGAATCTAATGCATGAAATCGGAAGATACATGAGAATGAGATAGTTTGATGCATAGTGAGTTGGTGGACGGATTTTTGAATATCCGCTTAATCTCAAGCTGTCGAGGCTTGCCAAAATACGATTTATAATGCCTATTGCCAAGGCTTTGCAGCCAGTGGTAACAGGGTCGATCCAAGGAATAGGAATGATCAAAAGTATAATCAAAATTGGGATTTAATTGATTAATTGGTAACGGGGGGTTTTAATCATGCAAGAGAAATAATGAAGAAAGTAAACGGAAGAAGGAAATAATAAGAAGAGAACGTGTGCACGGTTTGGGGAGTCTCGGGGTCAATTGTTAGACAAATACAACTTATCATTTAATTCTAATAACATGGAATTCAATTTACTAAGCACGCGGACGACTACCAGAGAAGCCCCAAAGTAGCCGACTCCATGGATTTTAATCAGGCCACACAGTCCTAATTACACGTTATCTAATCTCACATTAAGATGATCAGTCCTAAGATGAATTTAGACAGTCACTAGCTAACCGCGACGAACATTCGGGCGTGAATTCTAATTGCTAGTAGGTTGCCCGCAAACGCTGTATGCAACCAACAATTATCCTACCCGACCCGATACTTCGATTTAGTTCTATTTACTTGTGTTACTTAGTCGAGCAGTGAGAGGCACGGCATCGCTACTCTTTAACATACACGACATGCGAAACTACCCGAGTGTCAATCAACGTATTTTAGCATGCGCGTTGGATTAAGCAAAGTAAATAGATGCAATGTAAACAGAACCAATATGCAAAATCATACTCAGATTATCAAAGCATAAATGTCTACAAAATTCCCCTAAACAAATCCCAAACCGTCACCCTTACCTTAGCCGCTCATGGCGCGGATCGTCAATCCCGCTCCACCAACGACCATGGAAGAGTTCATCTACCTATTACAAAGGGAAGTGGAGCTCACTCGCATGCCAACAATGGCGGAGCTCCACGGAAAATAGAGAGAAAATGGGGAAGAAGAAGAGTGGAATCGCCGGAATCCGCCAAGAGAAGAAGAAGAAAAAGCTCTCCCAAAATGTGCAGAAAAATCGTCTTTTAGCTACTGTCTTCGTCGTAGCGTCGAGACGCTAGGCCAGCGTCTCGACGCTGTGCCCTAAGTGATCCGCGCGCGCGCGCGCTGGCGTCGCGACGCAAGGCCAGCGTCGCGACGCTGCCCCGATGAATTTCCTGCGCGCGCCTCCTCCGGAGCGTCTCGACGCCAAGCAGGGTCTCGACGCCAGGGCAGCGTCGAGCTAGCGTCTCGACGCTATCACTCGACGCTTGCTCTCGGGTTTTTCCAGCGTCGAGCCAGCGTCTCGACGCTATAGCTCGACGCTGGCTCTCGGGTTTGGGGCTGATGCAATGCCTCTCCAAGGCTGTTTTGGCCCGTTTCTTCACGGAACAAATTCCCCTCTTCCCGATGCATTCCCGGGGCGCTAAAACTCTGCTTTAAGCTCTCGAACACGCCCAACGGACGCACGAGCTCTTTGCCGCTTTTCTCCTACAAAAGAGATACATTTAATCAATTGGAAGCGGTCTTTAGCTATAATTAGGACGTATTTAATAGCTCCAAAATGGAGTTATCAAACACCCCCAACTTAAACATTGCTAGTCCTCGAGCAAGCACTACAAAGACATTGACTCTAAGGACGCGTTTACTAACTCAAGCCTCCATGCATATTGAAATTTAAACACGAGCATAATCATGGAAGCATTTGTTCACGCATCAACTAGGACATATCAAAAATTAACTCTTGCCCCCTAACGTGTGTGTGTGCTAGACAACCACTCCTAAACTCACGTAAACCCGGAAAACCAACATGCAACGCACATCCCGTTTTCCCCCTACTTCTAGCGTTTAAGAACAGCTACACTTGACTTACACGAGAGAGAGAAACAAATTAAGAGACCTAATTATTTTCTCATTCTTTTTCTTTCTTTTCAAAAGTACTTTGTACTCTTTTATTTGGGTTCTTTGAACCAACCTTTCATTTCTTTTTCTTTCCTACTCGAGTTGCCTAACACGTCAAATTCATGCATGAAACTTCACGTTTTTAAGGACTAACGCTCACTTCTTTTAAGCGCAAATAAGAAGGAGGAGCGCCTCGAGAGGAACTTTTCTACAAAACATGCTTTTCTATTTTTTTTTTTTACATTAGGCTAAGCACATGCTTTCTCAATTAATTAGCTACTAACTCTCATGCAACAAGCTACCTAAGGGTGCCTTTCGAGGTGACAACGAGAATTAGCTAAACATGCGATAAACCAAGCTTACGGAATCTAGGGAGAAGTTGCTAAGTGCGCGATGAGTGCAAGGGAGCAACAGAAAAAATTTTAAAATTTTTGACATGAACCTAATAAACACAAAACTCATGCAAAAACTCGATTATGAACATGCTCAGAATTCCAACATGCATTTCCTAGGCTATCACAGTCAGAAAACAGTAAACAGAGTCCCAAGCACTTCAATATCTTTATAACACTTCTCAACAAACTACACATGCACATCCATCGGACTACTCCACCCCCAACTTCAAAATTTGGCATTGTCCTCAATGCCAATCAGTCAGATACATCAAAGTAAAAGGGAAGAAGAAGTACACTTCCCTGACTCTTTGTGAAGCTGGCGAGGGCGAGGAAGCGGCGCACGAACGCATCAGAGCCCAAAATTGTCTTCTCTTCCTCGATTCCCTAAAAAAAAAAACAGCAAGCTAATTAATACTAAAAAGCAATAAAACTAAACTAAAGCATAAAAACAGTTCAACACTCGGGTGCCTCCGAGAAGCGCAGAATTTTTAAAGTCGGTTGCTCGACTGTATTCTCGAAACAGACTCATCCATAGTCTGTAGGTGCGGGGGACGATCCAGACTTGTCCATGGCCACACCTTTTCCACCGTTTACCTGAAAAACATTTTGCACTCTTCGTGCCTCGGGCACGTGAATATCAGACATGTTAGTGCAAAATCCAGCAGTATCATCCATCAAATTCAAATCAGAAATTTTAACCGAGACATGGGAACCATCCCTCAAGCGCGAGGGTAGACTCCCATTCTCATCATGCTCACAAACAACAGAAACATTCGCAACAGATTTCCCATCAAATAAAGAAAACTCATGCAAAGTATCATCAAACTCTAACGAAACGACGCCCTTATACACATCGATTTTGACCCTAGCGGTCTTAAGAAAAGGGCGTCCTAACAGCATAGAGGACGAAGCATGCGATGACTTCTCATTCATGTCTAAAACAAGGAAATCAGCGGGGAACATCATATCCCCAACTCTAACTAAAACATCCTCTACCTTCCCCCTAGGACAGATGCTTGACCCATTAGCCAACTGAACAGAAACATTACACTCATGCATTTCATTTAAATTCAGTTCACGAAACAGTGCATAAGACATAACATTTACAGAGGCTCCTAGGTCTAACATGGCATTATGAACAACTTTACTACCTATAGTGCAAGGGATAGTAAAGGTACCTGGATCGTTGCACTTTGCAGGCAACGTACCTGGGAGTATGGCAGAGACGTTCTCTTTCTTTTTCTCAGTCCCTCTGGACTTCCTTTTCGTAGTGCACCAGCTCCTTAGGAATTTTGCATATTTGGGCACTTGACTGACTGCCTCTAGGAGCGGGATATTTACCATCACTTTCTGGAAGGTTCGAAGGACCTCCTCATCATCAGATTCCAAAGTAGGCTTCGCAAGCCTACTCGGGAATGGTGCTTTGGCAACATCCACAGGTACACTGACCTTCTCATTTCTTTTCTCATCCTGAGTCTCAGGAGCAGTCGGGGCGGACTTGTTCAGGCTGTCCGTGGCTTCCTTCGCAGCTCTGGTGGAAAGTGACTTCCCACTGCGCAGCTGAATGGCACTCACGTTTTCACATGAGTTTACTGTAGTTTAGGAAGGAAGCTTCCCCGAGCTCTTGCTCTCAATTTTACTGATAGACACCGCCATTTGTGTCAGCTGCTTGTTCAAATTCTGCAGCTCTGCCTTATGAGAATTTAGCTCCTCGCGAGCCTCTTTCTGGAACTGGCTGGTGCTGGTCACGATGGTCCTGACCATTTCTTCAAGTGAGCTGGAGGAGCTCGAAGCTTGAGCCTGGGTGGAAGAGTTAGGCCTATCCTGGGACTGGCCTTGGAAGCGATTTTGTCCTTCCCTGTTCCCATAGCTGAAATTTGGATGGTCACGCCAACCGGGGTTGTAAGTGTTAGCATATGGATCATACTTCCTTGGGTTGGAAGCATACCCCCCGATTGCATTGACCTCCGCCTCTTCGCGTTGTCCTCCAACAATTTTCTTCAACATACTACCTATCTCGGCCACCTGGGCCCTCATTTCAGACATCTCATGGCTCTGAGCCACGCTGTGCACTTGTCCTTGCCCCCTGATCCCAAACTGCTGCGAATTGGTAGCCATATTTGCAATGAGCTGCTTGGCCTCAACTGGGGTCTTGTCAATCAGTGCCCCTCCACTCGCTGCATCGATCATGTGCCTGTCGTGGGGCGTCATCCCCTCATAAAAGTACTGTATGAGCAGCTGATCGGCGATCTGGTGGTGTGGGAAACTCGCGCACAGGCGCCCAAAGCGTTCCCAATACTCATGCAGGGACTCACCTACATCTTGGGTGATCCCATAAATCCTCTTTCGCAGAGTGGTGGCTAAGGATGCGGGAAAGTATTTCTCCAAAAATACCCGCTTCATGTCCTGCCACGTGGTGATGGATCCGGAAGGCAAATAGTACAGCCAATCCTTGGCCTTATCCTTGAGCGTGAAGGGGAATGCCCTCATGTTCAGCTGCTCTTCCGTGACCCCTGCGGGCTTCATCCCCGCGCAGACGCAATGGAACTCCATCAAGTGTTTGTTCGCGTCCTCTCCTGCGTTTCCATGGAAAGAAGGTAACTGGTGAATTAAACCAGATTTCAACTCAAAGTTACCTGCTACCACGGGGTAGTTAATGCACAAAGGCTGCAGGTTCAGGTCTGGCGCTGCCAGTTGCTTCAGCGTCCGTGGCGCTTCACCTTGCGCCATCTCGTCAAATAAGAAGGGATTGCCTTCTTCTCTTTCAAACTGTCCTTGCCCCTCCCGGGCTTCTCTACGTAACCGCCGCTCCTCTCTGTCAATCTCAGGAATATACTGCAAACTACCCTCAGAGGAACGGGTCATACACAAACAAAAATCTAAACATACAACATACAAACAGAATTTTTTTTTTTTTCAGTCAACCATCAAGAATCAAATTCAAACTCCAATCATAAATCCAATCAATTGCCTATTCCCCGGCAACGGCGCCAATTTTGGTGGACGGATTTTTGAATATCCGCTTAATCTCAAGCTGTCGAGGCTTGCCAAAATACGATTTATAATGCCTATTGCCAAGGCTTTGCAGCCAGTGGTAACAGGGTCGATCCAAGGAATAGGAATGATCAAAAGTATAATCAAAATTGGGATTTAATTGATTAATTGGTAACGGGGGGTTTTAATCATGCAAGAGAAATAATGAAGAAAGTAAACGGAAGAAGGAAATAATAAGAAGAGAACGTGTGCACGGTTTGGGGAGTCTCGGGGTCAATTGTTAGACAAATACAACTTATCATTTAATTCTAATAACATGGAATTCAATTTACTAAGCACGCGGACGACTACCAGAGAAGCCCCAAAGTAGCCGACTCCATGGATTTTAATCAGGCCACACAGTCCTAATTACACGTTATCTAATCTCACATTAAGATGATCAGTCCTAAGATGAATTTAGACAGTCACTAGCTAACCGCGACGAACATTCGGGCGTGAATTCTAATTGCTAGTAGGTTGCCCGCAAACGCTGTATGCAACCAACAATTATCCTACCCGACCCGATACTTCGATTTAGTTCTATTTACCTGTGTTACTTAGTCGAGCAGTGAGAGGCACGACATCGCTACTCTTTAACATACACGACATGCGAAACTACCCGAGTGTCAATCAACGTATTTTAGCATGCGCGTTGGATTAAGCAAAGTAAATAGATGCAATGTAAACAGAACCAATATGCAAAATCATACTCAGATTATCAAAGCATAAATGTCTACAAAATTCCCCTAAACAAATCCCAAACCGTCACCCTTACCTTAGCCGCTCATGGCGCGGATCGTCAATCCCGCTCCACCAACGACCATGGAAGAGTTCATCTACCTATTACAAAGGGAAGTGGAGCTCACTCGCATGCCAACAATGGCGGAGCTCCACGGAAAATAGAGAGAAAATGGGGAAGAAGAAGAGTGGAATCGCCGGAATCCGCCAAGAGAAGAAGAAGAAAAAGCTCTCCCAAAATGTGCAGAAAAATCGTCTTTTAGCTACTGTCTTCGTCGTAGCGTCGAGACGCTAGGCCAGCGTCTCGACGCTGTGCCCTAAGTGATCCGCGCGCGCGCGCGCTGGCGTCGCGACGCAAGGCCAGCGTCGCGACGCTGCCCCGATGAATTTCCTGCGCGCGCCTCCTCCGGAGCGTCTCGACGCCAAGCAGGGTCTCGACGCCAGGGCAGCGTCGAGCTAGCGTCTCGACGCTATCACTCGACGCTTGCTCTCGGGTTTTTCCAGCGTCGAGCCAGCGTCTCGACGCTATAGCTCGACGCTGGCTCTCGGGTTTGGGGCTGATGCAATGCCTCTCAAAGGCTGTTTTGGCCCGTTTCTTCACGGAACAAATTCCCCTCTTCCCGATGCATTCCCGGGGCGCTAAAACTCTGCTTTAAGCTCTCGAACACGCCCAACGGACGCACGAGCTCTTTGCCGCTTTTCTCCTACAAAAGAGATACATTTAATCAATTGGAAGCGGTCTTTAGCTATAATTAGGACGTATTTAATAGCTCCAAAATGGAGTTATCATGAGTTGATCCAGTGCTTGAGAATCGTATGAAAAAGCCTATAGGATAGTCGTTACACACTTTCGCTGTTATTTCAATTGCGGTAGAATTGCTGTCTCCGCAATTCTGTTTAAGTTACAATTCTGTCTAGCTGTCTTTGCCTTCATTTATTAATCTCGTCTCTTTTCATTTGAGTTTAGGTTTGACTTGTTTTTGTTTATGTTGCTACCCTCTACACATTCAGTAGGAAATATACAATTTAAAACCAATTTTACCCCATCAAATCCACCCTCTCTTTCTTAACTTTACACTTCACGATTAGCTTATAATAAATATCTGTGGGAAAACGAATGAAAAAATACTTACTACTTGCTATAAGATCATGTATGCTTGCATTTTCTGAGTGCTCTTTCTATCTTATTGCTTAATTATTTCAACACATTGAGCACGTAACAAGTTTTTGGCGCCGCTGCCGGGGATTTATTTAAGTGAAAACGAGGTTTGTTAAGTTGGAAACACCAAGTTTATTGCCTATTGAAGCTGATCTGTTTCATTTCTTTTGCAGGTACTATTGGGCTAGTTTATGAGTGAGCCTTCAAGTAGTGATCTAGAGTTCAATCCTGAGCCTGAGAGATTACTTAGGGCCAGAAATAGAGCCAAGAAACGTCTCTTTAACCAACCCTCTAGACCTCCAATAATTGCGGGAACCGCAATTCCTCCGCAATTGTCTCAAGAAATGGATGGAATAATTCCAAATCCGGTGCCTGTCACTCGCAATCCCATCGAAATAGCGAATGACAAGGATAACGCCATACTTTCGTACCTAGTACCTAAAGCTAGTGATGTTCCAAATGTTGTCCACTGTGGGACAATTCTTTGGAGTGGAAAATGAGGATCCCCACAACCATCTTAGAAACTTCTTAGGAGTTAGTGATACATTCATCATCCCTGGAGTTTCCCAAGAAGCCTTGAGGCTATATCTGTTCCCTTACTCTTTGAGGGACAAAGCCAAGACATGGTTGAACTCATTACCCTCTGGATCTGTTCGCAATTGGACAGACTTAGCAGAAAAATTCCTAGTCAAATACTTCCCACTTGATAGGAATTCTACCTTTCGTGATGACATAATCAAATTTAAACAAGCTGACACTGAGTCTCTTCACGAAGCTTGGACAAGGTTTAAAGATCTCCTTCTTAAATGTCCACATCATGGCATCCCATGGTGTATCCAAATAGAGGTCTTTTTCAAAGGATGCAACCCCAACACTAGACAAGTCTTAAACTCATCTGCTGGAGGTTCCATGTTGTCCAAGAGTTACAACGAGGCCTATGAGATCTTGGAGAAGATCTCAGCATCTCACTGTAGGTGGTCAGATGATCCTGTTGAGCCAACTAGAGCTCAAGACAAGGATGCTCTAAGTGCAATGAGCAGCCAAATAAATGCCCTGACCAACCTAGTTAAGCAAATGGCTCAAGCCAATCTCCAAACAAGTGTTAACACCGCTACCGCCATGTCAATGGGCACCCAACCAAGTCAAGGTGAAACACTTATATGTGGATTCTGTGGGGAAGGGCACCTGTATGAATACTGCCCTGGGAATCCAGCCTCAGTCTGCTATATTGGAAGTCAGCAGCAGCTTAGGAACAACCCCTATTCCAATACTTACAACCCTGGTTGGAGGAACCACCCAAACCTGTCATGGGGTGGCCAACAAAATGCTAACCAAGCTCCTAACCAACCTAGACCGAGTGGAACACCTGGTTTCACTCCCCAACATAACCAATCCATGTATCAAAAACCATACAACCAACCTGCAGGATCTTCTGTAGAAAAATTACTCAAGGAATACATAGCCAAGAATGATGCCACACTACAGAGTCAGCAAGCCACTCTTAGGAGCCTAGAGAATCAAATAGGGCAACTAGCCAATGAAATCAAAAGTAGGCCCCAAGGTAGACTCCCTGCTGACACTGAAGTGCCAAGGAGAGATGGTAAAGAACAAGTTCAAGCAATTGAACTTAGAAGTGGTAGACCATTGGTAAGCAGCACCAAAGACACACCAAAGAGAGTAGAGAACACTGAGTCTAGTGCTCCACTGGAGACTCTGCCAACCCAAGGCCCACCACCAACAAGCACATCAGGAGCCAGGCTGGAGCCGATTATTGAGGAGATAGAAGAAATTCCAAGGCCTCCACCAATCCTAAGGCGACCTGACGTACCTGCATATGTGCCACCACCTCCATATCCTCGAAGGCTTAAGAAGAAGCAGGAACAGGAAGTGCATTTTAATAAATTCTTAGAAATTCTTAAGCAAGTGCATGTCAACATTCCTTTTGTAGAAGTTTTACAGTCTATGCCTTCCTATGTAAAGTTTTTGAAAGATATTATTACTAACAAAAAAATAATTGGTGAGTTTGAAACAGTAAACCTCACTAAGGAGTGCAGTGCCATACTCCAGAACAAGCTGCCCAAGAAGGAGAAGGATCCTGGTTCCTTCACCTTACCTGTAGAACTTGGAGGCAAGCACGTGGGCAGAGCGCTTTGTGACCTGGGCGCCAGCATAAACCTCATGCCCCTATCACTATTCCGCCAGTTGGGAATAGGAGAAGCACGACCAACCACTGTCACTTTACAACTAGCAGACAGATCCATTGCATACCCAGAAGGTAAGATTGAGGATATTTTAGTAAAGGTTGACAAGTTTATTTTCCTTGCAGATTTCATTATCCTGGATTATGTAGCAGACAAGGAGGTCCCCATCCTATTAGGCAGACCGTTTCTTGCCACAGGTAGGGCCCTGATCGACGTCCAAAAAGGTGAGCTCACTATGAGGGTTCATGATGAAGAGGTGAAATTTAGTGTGTATAAAGCTTTAAGGTACCCCTCTGACCTTGAATCCTGTGCTAGCATGGATGTTGTAGATTCTTTGATGGAAGAACAATTGGAGCATGAATTATTGACTAAGCATGCTAATAACTACGTAGGATTAGAATTAACTGATTTAAACATAGCTGAGATAATGGACATACCTGTAAATGACCCTCAGCATGTTTGTATGAATATTGACTTAACTGAACAATCTCTGAACCCATTAAAACCATCCATTGAGCATCCACCTGTCTTAGAGTTAAAGCCTCTCCCCACTCACCTCAAGTATGCATATCTAGGAAGTAATGATACCTTGCCTGTGATTATTTCTTCTAAATTAAGTGAAAAGCATGAGGTTGAACTGATTCTACTACTTAAGCAACATAGGAAGGCTATTGCATGGACTATTGCTGATATTAGAGGCATTAGCCCTTCTTATTGCATGCATAAGATTATACTAGAGGAAGAGCACGCACCTAGAGTAGATCACCAACGTAGGCTGAATCCCTCTATGAAAGAGGTAGTTAAGAAAGAAATAATTAAATGGTTAGATGCTGGTGTGATCTTTCCCATAGCTAGTAGTCAGTGGGTGAGCCCTATACAGTGTGTACCTAAAAAGGGTGGGATGACTGTGGTAGTCAATGAGAACAATGAACTGATTCCAACTAGGACTGTCACAGGATGGAGAGTTTGCATGGATTATAGGAAGCTAAATAAAGAGACCAAGAAAGACCATTTCCCTCTACCATTCATTGACCAAATGTTAGACAGAATAGCTGGTCGAGCCTACTACTGCTTCCTAGACGGTTATTCAGGGTATAATCAGATCACTATAGATCCCAAAGACCAAGAGAAGACTACCTTCACTTGCCCTTTTGGAACTTTTGCCTTTCGCAGAATGCCTTTTGGCTTATGCAATGTGTTGCGTGCTCAATTTGTAAAGATAAATAAGCAAGAAAGTAGAGAGAGCACTCAGAACATGCAAGCATACATGGTCTCACAGCAAGTAGTAAGTATATTTCATTCGTTTTTTCCACAGAGACTTATGTTTAGCTATTCGCGAAGTGTACTTGTTAAGAAAGATGGGGTGGATTTGATGGGGTAAAATTGGTTTTTAATTATCTAATTTTTGCTGAATGTGTAAAGGAATATAACATAAACAAATGCAAGTTGAAATTAGACTCAAAGGACAAGAGATGGAATTGATAAACGAAGAAGAAAACAGCTAAACAGAATGAAAATTTAGCAGAATTGCGGGGACCGCAATGTTTCCGCAATTAAACAGCAGCGAAAGTGTGTAATTGGGTGAGTTAAGGGCTACTAATGACTATCCTATAGGCATTATTATACGATTCTCAAGCACTGGATCTATTCTCTATGCATCAAACTCACTCTATCTCATGTATCGTCCGATTCCATGCTTTAGATTCCTAAGTTTACTCCACTTCAAAGTAAGGTCTTAATCATCTTGTTAAAACAGAAGTGTTTAGTTTGTACTAGGGAAACGCCTATTCCTAGGCCGTTTCCTGATTACCATGAAAGGCTAGCATGATTATATGACTCTGAACTCTTACTCCTTCCAGAGGTTAGGAGTTCTTTGGACAAAATGGATGGCCAATCGAAATTGCCCGTGGGATGAAGCTTACATACAATCAATGTTTCGAAGGCTATCCTACATGCTTGGTTCACGTTTTTTAGCCTATAGTTCTGTCATTAGCATGCCCCTAAGTGACTTAGCTACTCATGGATATATAAAGAACAGAAATGCAAGATAAAACAGACATGCTTAGAAGGGAAATGAACTCAAAACAGTAAGATAAAACCGTAGCAGCAGAAGATGGAAACTGTGAAGTGAAACTTGCGATTTGATTACTTTGAATGTTTGAACGAACAAAGGTAAACTTAAAGGCAGTAATTCAAAGACAGACAACAACGAAATGCAGTAACTAAAACACTAAACTAGGAACAACAATGATCAAAACTGGAAATTAGAAGAAGAACGACAGAAAACAGTAAATGGCGCTTGAAAGCTTCGTTGCAGTCGCCTCGAATGAAGGGGATGAAAGGTCAGCCTTGCTTGGATGAATCCAATCGAGAGAGAAGAAGAATCTCCTCTCCTTCCTATCAGATTATCGATTCCAACAGCTGAGACTCTCACTCCAACAGACGGCAAAGGAAAACAGGGAGAAAAAGTGGACTGTGAGAAGGCTTCTACGCTTTCGGATGATGATCAAACCTCCGACTTTGGCCCCCTTTTATAGTAGTTTGCAGGTGCGTTTGGGCCAAGGAGAACCATCAATCTTCAACGTCATATATCAGAATGGATGGAGGAGAAAGACCGAATCCCTGAAATTACGGAAATTAACAGAAAAGGATCAGTCAACTTACGGTTTTCACTTGAATAATTGCGGCCTCAGCAATGTTTTCGCAATGCTGTCGCAATGCAGTTTTTTCATTCTTTTCCTTCGGTTTTGAACCCTTTTCTTTCCTATTGTGCATAAGTCCTAATTTAGCTACCTTCTTCTCATTTTCATATTTAAGCATAGGTCTAGGCTAAATGCTATCAAAAACACCTAAAAGTGCACATCTTCTTAAGCTAAATGGGTCCTAAATAAGTCACTTTCAGAGACTTAACACACCCCCAAACTTAAGGCTTTGCTTGTCCTCAAGCATACTAAGGACTTACCTAGGCTGCTGATTCTTCTTCTTTAACCACCTCCTGACTCCCTTATATCCCTATCTGTAGCATTGCTGTCCTGTGACACGCCTCCAAGCTTAAAACTACCCTCTTATCTAGCTTCTTCTGAACTTGCCTGCCTAACACTTATCTGTTTCCATTAACTCCCTACAACTGATCTATTTGCTTTTGTCATATCATGCCACTATCCCTAAGGTTTCAAATTCTGCCTAGCTTTACCTCAGACTCAGTACATGCTTCTAGCTTTATTTTTGATGTGTCTAGGATTCCTTAGAGTCATGCCAGTCTTAGTATTAACGGTGACAGTAGTACTTTTAAAGAACAACCTAAACCCTGGCATCACTACATTGGATAAACACTCATCTCCCTACACAACCCTACAAGTTACAACTTTGTGCTTAGCTAATTGAGGATCAGAGTTCTTTTTAAATAGGACACCTAAGCCACAAAGTTATAACTCCTAGGTCTACATTCTTCTTCCCTATTCTTTTCCCTTTTTCCTTACTTAGGTGGGGCCTCTCCTTTGGTTGCCTTTTGATGCAATGCCACTTGTGGGTCACACACTTGGCACTGATTACTTAGCAACCTCAGAGAGACCCCCCTCTTTATTCTATTTTCATCTTTTGTTTTTTTTTTTTCAGTTCATCATTTTTTATAAAGGAGAAGAAGAATGCTTATGTTTCTACGGGAGAGAGGAATGTTCCTAGGCCTAGGGTGGCCTCCCCCAAACTTCAACTACTCATTGTCCCCAATGAGTGTCTGAGGTGGCACACCCCCAAACTTGTCCTAGAAGCATCTAGTCTAAAGTAAAACAAAGAGAATCTAAAAGCCCTAGGTATAGACAGAACATTTAAAAGAAAATATCACAGCAGCAGTAATTAAAAAAAAACAGACAGTTAAGGGCTTAAAGCTGTGCATGCTGAGCTTTTTAGAGGTCGATTTAAACTATCAAAGGGTGTTCTATGACACTCATCCAGCATGCATTTAGATAAGCTATATAAGGCAGTCATGTTAGCAGGAAAAGATAGAATTTAAACAGATCACAGCCTAGCTAAACAGACAGTCCAAAACATGCTTTTAGTCATGAAAATTGCGGGTACCGCAATTATTTCGCAATTAGATCAGGGCAGATATAACATTGATTAAGGCCCCTAAGCATGCTTTTTCCAGTCACTCAAGCTTCCTAAAAATAAAACTAAACTATCCTACCTAGTCAGCTAACATCAGACTATACTAAGCAAAAGGAAAAACATAAAACTAAACATCTAAAACAGATCAAAATTGAACCAACAACAGCATAAATCACATGGTCCTATCAGAATGCAGAAAATTGTTTTTTTTTCTAAGGGAACAGCAATACTCCCTTTAGTGCACTTCAAACCAGCACTTAAACTTCTTCATCCTCATCTGGTTGCCGTGGTCGTGGGGGCACCCATGGAGTCAGGAGATTTGTGGGGAAGTCAGGGAAGATGCACCCCAGTTGGTCTGCAACTTCCTTGTCCCTCGCCTGCGCATAAGTGGCCCATTGAGCCATTCTCCTCTGCATATCCATCAGGCAGGCCATGGATAAGGACTGTTCAGCAGCCAGCCTATCCAGTTCAAACTCCATATTCCCCTTCCTTCTCAGCCTCAGGTTGGCAGGCAGCTCCAAGTGGCCCGTGTAGGCCATCTGCTGCTCCAGGCGCTCGGTGGGGACTCCTGCAAGCAAACATAGCTTGGTTATGGTATTAGGGAAAAACAGTGGTCCCTTACCTTTCTTGGCGCATTCAGCAATGGCTGCAGTGATGACTTCTCCCACATTGATCGTGAGACCTCTCATTATCGCATACACCAGCAGCGATCGGCTCTGGTTGATTGTAGTCTCGTGAGTCACAGGGGACAATCTCCTTCGCACGAACGAAAACCAAACAGCTGCCTTAGCCGTGAGGTTGGCACTCATGAGAGTGTGCCTCCCATTGCGCGACACGGTCCAGGAAGCTTCAGGCTGGCCAATGGTGCGAATGGCCTCTTCCAGCACTGCCTCAGTAGGCTCATCAACGATCCGTGCATAATCTGTATGTGTTTGGCCTTTGAGACCATAAGCTTCGTTGATGGCCTTGGCTGAGAAATCCACCTCTACCCCTCTGACCACAGACAGGCCATCCTCAGGGCTGAGCACATTGGCGTAGAAATCATACACCATGCTCGTGTAGGCTGGATTGGGCGGTCTGCAGAATTCCTCCCAGCCATGGTTGATCACTCCTGCGCGCAAGAACTGCGGCAGGTCAGCAGGTCGGTCGAGGAAGCCTTTCTCGTGCAGCAACTCCCTCTTCCTTAACTCAACGCCCCTGGATTCAGCGTCAGATGAAACATACCTCACTGACTGAGGTTCGTCTTCAGGGTAGAGTTTGGCCTTCCCCTTATCTGCTGGCTTGGCTGACTCGGCAGCCTCAACCTTGAGTCGTTTGAGCGAAGGCTCAGTGCTCTCTTTGTCTGCTGAAGGCACCCTCTTGGCCTTCTTCTTCTTCAGTCTCTTGGATCGCTTGGCCTTGACAATCTTGGCCTTCTTCCTCTGCTTGAGCTTAGCCTTGATATTGATCTGCTGGAGGCATGCCCCCAACGTCTCTTCCATGGAATCATCCTGCCGTGCAGGACTCTCGGCACTAGCTTCCCTTGCAGGCGAGAAGACCTCGTCTTCACCACCTTCCCCACTGCCCTGAGTGGATTCCTGGTACTCCCCATAGGGGAATTCAGGATCAGGCTGTGGAGGCGTGTGCGAAGGTGTGGCACTCGGCTCTGCTGTAGGCGTCTGCACGGAATTCAGTGGTGAAGACGGCGTCGCAGGGCTCTGTGCAGGCGGCGATGATGATAGTTCTGGGCTGTGCACTGGTTCAGATGGTGAAGGGCTGTGCGCAGGTGAGGCAGACGGCGACGAACTCTTCTTTGGCGACTCGTGGGACGCACGATCCGTTTCTTGACTCTCCACAGAGGGAGTCTTGGCTTTGCTTGGTTCGGCGGCCGTCTCGACACTCCACCGGCGTTTCTTGGGCGTGCCCGCTGGTTCAGAAGGGCCAGCAGGAATCTCAGTGACGACCCTCCACTTCTTCCTACGAACCGGAAGCTTGGACAGAGGGCCGGTGCGAACAGCACCATCATCTGCAAGGGTAAGCAGTGCTTCCCTCGCAGCTGCTTCAGCTGCGTCATCAGCCTTCTTCTTGGCTGCGGATCTTTCAGCCCTTGTGGACACCATTGTCGAATCTTGGAGGTTTGGAGAGAAGGCTCAAAGATGAAGAGAATCTCAGTTTTCTTGGAAATCAGAGAATGAGAGAATCGTATCGATCGAGCGCCTTCTAACGGATATAAAGGCAACGGCTAAATCCCAACGGCTCTATTTTGCGGATCCTGCAATTCCAGCGCAATTCTAGGGATATTTTTTCATCAAAATCTCAAACTTTGCTCGTCCGTATCTTTTATTTGGCTCGATCGTTTTTTGATTTTTAAAGCTGGGATTACTCTCCTTGATTTCCTCTTTCGATTCCCTACAAACAGAAATAAAAACAATATCAAATACGTAATTAAAATCACACAACAAAACACACAAATGACAACCGGAAAATCGCAAAAAATAAACTAAGGCATGAGCCTTATGTTGACGAGCACAATAACCACTCGTCCTCTCTCGTTCCCATTGTCACGCTTCAGTCAAGAGGAAGGCCGAGAGAGTCTTCACATCTCCTTCCTCATAGTAATGCTTCAACCTCGCCCCATTGACCATAAATGGTTGGCCTTGCTGCAAGTTTTTTATCTCTATGGCACCATGAACAAACACATTAGTAATGACAAATGGACCCGACCATCAAGACTTAAGTTTCCCTGGAAATAGTTTCAACCGTGAGTTAAACAACAATACAAGTTGACCCTTCTTAAAGTCCTTAACTCTAAGTCTACTATCGTGCCAAATCTTGGTTTTTTCCTTGTACATCTTAGCATTTTCATAGGCCATATGCCTAAGCTCATCAAGCTCATGTAATTGCAAAGACCTCAGTGTCCCCGCATCTTTTACACAAAAATTTAATTCCTTCATGGCCCAAAATGCTTTGTTTTCTAACTCAAGCGGTAAGTGACAAGCCTTGCCATATACCAGCCTATAAGGGGACATTCCTAGAGGAGTCTTATATGCTGTCCTATAAGCCCAAAGTGCATCCTCAAGCTTGAAGGACCAGTCTTTCCTATTAGGTTTGACTACTTTTTCTAGGATGTTCTTAATTTCCCTATTTGAGATTTCAGCTTGGCCATTTGAGTGTGGGTGATAGGGAGTGGCTACTCTATGCCTAATGTTATATTTAGCCAATACTTTTTCCATAGCTTTGTTAATGAAATGCGACCCCTCATCACTAATGATAGCACGAGGTGTCCCAAACCTAGTAAAAATGTGCCTATGCAAGAAGTTGGTGACTGTTTTAGCATCATTATTAGGACATGCTTTGGCCTCTACCCACTTGGACACATAATCCACTGCTACTAATATGTAAAGGTTACCTGATGATGGAGGGAATGGCCCCATGAAGTCAATGCCCCATACATCAAAGAGCTCTAACTCTAAGATGTAGGTGAGGGGCATCTCATCCTTTCGACTGAGGTTACCTGTTCTTTGGCATTCATCACAGCTGTGGGCATAGTTGTGGGCATCTTTGAAGATCGTTGGCCAATAATAGCCACTCTGAAATACCTTTGCAGCTGTTCTTTGGCCACCAAAGTGTCCACCATAAGGAGATGTGTGACAGTGCTGCAGCACAGACTTCGCTTTAGCAGCTGAAACACACTTCCTTAGCAAGCCATCAGCACAGGTTCTGTAAAGTGTGGGGTCGTCCCAGATGAATTTCCTTGCTTCATGAAGGAACCTCTTCTTCTCTTGTCCTCCCTTGAACACTGGTAATACCTGTGATGCACGGAAGTTAGCAATGTCAGCAAACCAAGGTTCCTCATTGTTATCACGATGAGACAAAGCAAAGACATGTTCATCAATAAAAGCATCAGAAATTGCGGGGTCCGCAATTTTTTCGCAATTGTGCTGCAATCGAGACAGGTGATCTGCAACCACGTTTTCACATCCTTTCTTGTCCCGAATGTCCAAATCAAATTCCTGCAGCAATAACACCCATCTAATCAACCTAGGCTTTGCATCAGCCTTCCTCATAAGATATTTCAAGGCAGAATGGTCAGTATATACAATTGTCCTAGTGCCTACAATATAGTTTCTAAATTTTTCGCAAGCAAATACTACAGCAAGCATCTCTTTCTCAGTAGTTGTATAATTACATTGAGCCTCATTCAAGGTCTTACTAGCATAATAGACAGGGTGTGTTAGCTTGTCAATCTTCTGGCCTAACATCACTCCTACAGCATAGTCACTGGCATCACATAACATCTCAAAGGGTAGATCCCAATTTGGTCCTACTATGATAGGAGCTGTGACTAGTGCTTTCTTAAGGGTGGTCCAAGCTACTACACATTCCTTAGAGAAGATGAAGGGCCTATTTAGCTCTAATAGCTCACACAGAGGCTTGGCTATTTTAGAAAAGTCCTTAATGAACCTTCTGTAGAAGCCAGCATGCCCTAAGAAGCTTCTAATGGCTTTGACATTCTGGGGCTCTACCAACTTCTCTATGATCTCAATTTTGGCTCGGTCAACTTCGACTCCTGCCCTCGACACTCTATGTCCTAAGACAATCCCCTCATCCACCATAAAATGGCATTTTTCCCAATTTAAGACTAGGTTGGTCTCCTCACACCTAGCCAGGACTTGTCCTAGGTTTTCTAGACAGTTTGAAAATGAGTCCCCAAAGACTGAGAAGTCATCCATGAATATTTCTATCATGGACTCATCCAACTCAGAGAAGATTGCCATCATGCACCTTTGGAAAGTTGCCGGTGCATTGCATAAGCCAAAAGGCATTCTGCGAAAGGCAAAGGTTCCAAAAGGGCAAGTAAAGGTGGTCTTCTCTTGATCCTTAGGGTCTATAGTTATTTGATTATAGCCTGAATAGCCATCTAAGAAACAATAGTAGGCTCTACCAGCTATTCTGTCTAACATCTGGTCAATGAACGGAAGAGGAAAATGGTCTTTTTTAGTTTCTTTATTTAATTTCCTGTAATCCATACACACTCTCCACCCTGTGACAGTACTTGTTGGAATCAGTTCGTTGTTCTCATTGACTACCACAGTTATTCCCCCCTTTTTAGGTACACATTGGATGGGGCTCACCCACTGGCTACTAGCTATTGGGAAGATCACTCCTGCATCTAACAATTTTATTATTTCCTTCTTTACTACCTCTTTCATAGAGGGGTTTAGCCTACGCTGGTGATCTACCCTAGGTGTGTGCTCCTCCTCTAGTATAATTTTGTGCATGCAATAAGAAGGGCTAATGCCTCGAATATCAGCAATAGTCCATGCTATAGCCTTCCTATGTTGCTTAAGCAGTAAAATCAGTTCAACCTCATGCTTTTCACTTAATTTAGAAGAAATGATAACAGGCAGAGTTTCATTACTTCCTAGATATGCATACTTGAGGTGAGTAGGTAGTGGTTTCAGTTCTAAAATGGGTGGATGCTCAATGGAGGGCTTTAAAGGATTCACAGATCTATCAGTTAAATCTATATTCATACATACATGTTGTGGTTTATCTACAGGCATATCCATTATGTCAGATACATTCAAGTCAGCTACATCTAATTGTACATATTCGTTAGCATGCTTAGTTAATAATACATGCTCCAATTGTTCCTCCATCAAGGAGTCTACTACGTCCATGCTAGCACAGGATTCAAGGTCAGAGGGGTACCTTAAAGCTTTATATACGCTAAACTTCACCTCTTCATCATGAACCCTCATAGTGAGCTCACCTTTTTGGACGTCTATAAGTGCCCTACCTGTGGCTAGAAATGGTCTGCCTAGCAGGATGGGGACTTCCTTGTCTGCCTCATAGTCCAGGACAATGAAATCTGCAAGGAAAATAAACTTGTCAACTTTAACTAGAATATCCTCAATTTTACCTTCTGGATATGCAATGGATCTGTCTGCTAGTTGTAAAGTGACAGTGGTTGGACGTGCTTCTCCTATTCCCAACTGGCGGAATAGGGACAGGGGCATGAGATTTATGCTGGCTCCCAGGTCACAAAGCGCTCTGCCCACATGCCTGCCTCCAAGTTCTACAGGTAATGTGAAGGAACCAGGATCCTTCTCCTTCTTGGGCAGCTTGTTCTGGAGGATGGCACTGCACTCCTCAGTGAGGTTTACTGTTTCAAACTCACCAATTATTTTTTTGTTAGTAATGATGTCCTTCAAAAACTTTACATAAGAAGGCATAGACTGTAAAACTTCTACAAAAGGAATGTTCACATGCACTTGCTTAAGAATTTCTAAGAATTTATTAAAATGAACTTCCTGTTCCTGCTTCTTCTTAAGCCTTCGAGGGTATGGAGGTGGTGGCACATATGCAGGTATGTCAGGGCGCTTTAGGATAGGTGGAGGCCTTGGAATTTCTTCTACCTCCTCAATAATTGGTTCTTGCCTGGCTCCTGATGTGCTAGTTGGTGGTGGACCTTGGTTTGGCAGAGACTCCAGTGGAGCACTAGACTCAGTGTTCTCTACTCTCTTTGGTATGTCTTTTGTGTTGCTCACCAGTGGTCTTCCACTCCTAAGTTCAATTGCTTGAACTTGTTCTTTACCATCTCTCCTTGGTACCTCGGTGTCAGCAGGGAGTCTACCTTGGGGCCTACTCTTAAGTTCATTGGCTAATTGGCCTATTTGGTTTTCTAGGCTCCTAAGAGTAGCTTGCTGGCTTTGAAGCGTAGCATCATTCTTAGCGATGTGTTCCTTGAGTAGGTTTTCTACAGAAGATCCTACAGGTTGATTGTATGGTTTTTGGTACATTGACTGGTTATGTTGAGGAGTGAAACCAGGTGTTCCACTCGGCCTTGGTTGGTTAGAATTTTGGTTAGCGTTTTGTTGGCCACCCTATGACAGGTTAGGGTGGTTTCTCCAACCAGGGTTATAGGTGTTGGAGTAGGGGTTATTCCTAGGCTGCTGCTGGCTTCCAATGTAGCAGACTGAGGATGGATTCCCAGGGCAGTATTCATATGGGTGAAAGAATTTCGGCATGCATAGCGGAAGCATCGTTGGAACTAAGTACTCTTATTTTGTTAATTTAAAAAGAAAAAGCATGTAATTTGAAAATCAAAGACAATAATTTAGAAGTTACCTTTGAAGTTCAAATTCTTCTTGATTCCAAACTCGATCTTCGAACGTAACGGTCACGAACCACCACGAGAGTCTTCCCGACTATTCTCCGGCCTTAGAACGGGATTGTGGGATCCTTTGAGTGACTAATTTAAAAGAGAATTGAAGATGGAATTGGAGAGAATGGTAGAGAAATTGTCTTTACAATTTCTCAAAGTTCATCAAAATTCCAAGAAGAAGTCAATCTCATTAACCCTTTGTATATATAGAAGACTACATGCAAAAACATGCAAAATTGATTTAACAATAGGATGCCATGTAGAATCCACTCAATTTAGTGGGATTAGTGGCTTGATGTGGGATGAACACTTAGCAAAAAAGTTTGACTCATAAAACCACCAACAAATGGTTTTTCCCACTAACTCAAGAATTGGATTTTTCCACTAACTTAAGAATTGGATTTTTCCACTCACTTTAGTCATCAAAATGACTCTTGACTTTCAAGGTTTAGTGGAGTCAACATTTTACTTTTGACTTTCAAAGTTGTAGTCAATTGTCTTAAATTTGACTTTTGACTAACTTTGAATAAATTAATTCAATTTAAAAATTAATTCAAATAATTAATTTTAAATCAAATTAAATTAATATTAAATAATTAATTAAACAATTTAATTAATTCAAATTTAATATCCAATAAATCCAACACTAATCCCGATCATTCCCGATATACATGATTATGAATCCATATTCATATTTTCGATAATTAAATCTTATTTAAATATCACCATCTCTCTCTATTGTTCAATTCGCAATTGAACGTTATGTCGTTAAATATATCACATATATTTAACGTTAATTCCCTAATTCGAATTCGAACACTTCGAATTCACTCGTCACACTGTTCTAAGGTTTAGTCCGATATGAGCTAGCAGGGGGACCTCATGGACCTACAGATCATGAGCTCCAACGATCCGAGATTAACTGATTAAACGCTTTAACCTAGTTAATCAACATTCGTTAACTACTAGGACATTCCACTATAGCCTAGTAGTTGCATTCTCCTCACTGTAGATATATTTATGTCCACTCGATATAACCATGATTAGTAAGTTGACCCTTCACAGGTTGTTCGTAATTTACGGTCGGGTCAAATATCTGTTTTACCCCCGTAATTACATCTTGCTCCTTAAGTCCCACTGATCCTCTAATGAACAATTGGTTTGTGATCCAATCACTAAACCAATTGGTATGTGATCTAATCACTATACCGAGTCCCTCTCGGGCCAATGAGAAGGTGGGGCCCCTTGTTCAAGACCTGGAGTCAGCACTTAAGGGAACAACCTATCTACTATCCCTAGAGACGGGTAGGAGTGAATTCCATCTTGCACCCTATGTCCCCAGCTATCTATCCGGTCTTACCCCTGAAATGGGAGGCATATTGAGTCGGCGCTGTTGAGCCACTCTCACCCATGCAGATCTAAGGATAATCCTGAATAAACAGGAGTTCATAGTTAGCTCAGGATTAAGGTCAAGTTACCTAGGTCATCGTTTTGAAATAGTCAGTCTTTAAAACAGTAAACAGCGTTATAAAGTAAGAGTGACTTATTTCGCGGTCCGGTCTAATGCAAACTCTTTGCATAGGACGCCCCCATTCACATGTCTCCACATGAACGATTCAGGATCACATCGTTTGTACTAAATACAAAATGGGCCGCATCCAATAGTGTCCCCAAGATAAGGTATCTAGCCTTATCCGTATACTATAGACCGTTTTGGCTATTTACTCGAACTTGATCCACTTTTATGTCTCCACATAAAGTTCAAGTATTCATGTTATAGCCATGGATCTTAGTTTATTGGATTTAGGGTTTTCTAAAATGAAATAAGCAATTCACATATTCAATAATAACTTTATTGAATAAACCTAAATAACACTTTATTGGTAATCAAATATGTTTATCGTTTACAAACCACGAGTTTTAGGACATAAAACCCAACAAACTCCCACTTGGACTAAAACTCCAGTGGTAATAAATATATATCCATATATATACATAATGTTGAGTTTTTCAAAATGAGAAATAAATACAATAAACTAGGGCATCACATACCCATAGTTTTCTCCCACTTGCCCTAGATTATACATCCTGTAGTCCTAGTCTCACTAGGTGACCCTCAAACACTTTAGCCGTGAGAGCCTTTGTAAATGGATCAGCAATGTTGTCCTCAGAGGCTATTTGTTTCACAATAACGTCTCCTCGTTGGACGATCTCTCGAATGAGATGATATTTTCGCTCAATATGTTTCCCGCGTTTATGGCTCCTTGGCTCTTTTGAATTTGCAACTGCTCCACTGTTATCACAAAAGAGAGTGATAGGCAGATGCAAATTTGGAACAACTTCCAAATCGTTCAAAAACTTTCTAAGCCACACAGCTTCTTTTGCTGCTTCACAGGCAGCTACGTATTCTGCTTCCATAGTGGAGTCAGCAACACAACTTTGCTTGATACTCCGCCATACTACAGCTCCTCCATTCAGAGTGAACACTGATCCCGATGTTGATTTTCTCGAATCTTTATCCGACTGGAAATCAGAATCAGTGTATCCTGTAAGAATCAGATCCTTACCTTTATACACGAGCATGTAATCCCTCGTTCTCCTAAGATACTTGAGGATATTCTTAACGGTTGTCCAATGTATAAGTCCAGGATTGGACTGAAACCTGCTGACAACACCTACTGCATAGCATATGTCGGGTCGTGTACACAACATAGCATACATCAGACTTCCAACTGCCGATGCATAGGGAATGCGTCTCATATCCTCAACTTTTTGAGGTGTCTTAGGACATTGTTCCTTCGACAAGTGAATTCCATGCCTGAAGGGTAGCAAACCCCTCTTGGAATTCTGCATTTTATATCTTGACAACATCTTGTCAATATAGGATGCTTGAGACATGGCTAATGTTCTATTCTTGCGGTTCCGAACTATTTGGATCCCAAGAATATATTGAGCTTCTCCCAAATCTTTCATTTGGAATTGAGTTGCTAGCCATTTCTTGACGTCAGTCAGGCATCTTACATCATTCCCAATGAGTAAGATATCATCGACATATAATACGAGGAATGCTACAGATGTTTTGACAATCTTCTTGTAAACACAAGGTTCGTCAATGTTTTGTTCAAAACCATAAGATTTGATCGCAGTATCAAACCTTATATTCCAGCATCTAGATGCTTGTTTCAACCCATAAATGGATCGTTTAAGCTTACAAACTTTTTGTTCTTGATGTTGTATTATAAACCCCTCTGGTTGAGACATATAGATACTCTCTTCAAGATTGCCATTCAGAAAGGCTGTCTTGACATCCATTTGCCAAATCTCATAGTCATAATATGTGGCAATGGACAAGAGTATTCTAATTGATTTTAACATGACAACAGGAGAGAAGGTTTCATCATAGTCTACCCCCTCTCTCTGGGTATAACCCTTTGTCACTAATCGAGCTTTAAAAGTCTGTACCTTACCAGCTTGGTCTCGTTTCCTTTTGTAGATCCATTTACAACCAATAGGTTTTACCCCATCTGGTTGATCTACAAGTTCCCAGACGGAATTGAAGTACATCGACTCCATTTCGAGGTCCATGGCTTTGATCCATTGATCTTTGTCAACATCATTCATTGCCTGTTTATAGGTCAATGGATCCTCTATTCCATCATCTGGTATGATGATTTGAGTTTCTACTAAACCCATGTAACGGTCAGGTTGTTGCACAACTCTCCCACTACGTCGAGGCACTCTCAACTCTTGAGATGGATGTGAGTAATCAGAAGTATTAGCTCCATCAACAACTCTTGTTGAGGGTCCAATCTCATCAACAACTCTTGTTGATCTATCTGTAGCTTCTTTAGAAATTTCACGCAATACTAGTTTACTGCGAGGTTGATGATCTCTCATGTGATCTTCTTCGAGAAAAGTAGCATTTGTCGATACAAATACTTTATTTTCTTCTGGATCAAAGAAGTATCCAGCTTTCGATTCTTTTGGGTAGCTTATGAATAAACATACTTTTGAACGACGTTCCAATTTCTTAGGGTTTTGCACCAACACATGTGTCGGGCATCCCCAGATCCTGAAGTGACGTAAACTAGTTTTACGCCCTCTCCATTACTCATAAGGTGTTCCAGTAACACTTTTAGAGGGAACATTATTCAAAATGTAGGCAGCAGTCTCTACTGCATATCCCCAAAACGAATCAGGCAAATGAGCATAGCTCATCATCGATCGAACCATGTCTAACAAGGTTCTGTTTCTTCTCTCCGATACACCGTTTTGCTGTGGCGTACTAGGTGCAGAGAGTTGTGACTGGATTCCATGTTCTATCAAATAGTCATGGAATCTTAGGTCCATGTACTCTCCACCTCGATCTGATCGAAGTGTCTTAATTGTTTTACCTAATAAGTTTTCAACTTCTGCCTTATACTCCTTGAACTTTTCAAGAGCTTCGGACTTATGATGTATTAGGTAAACATAACCGTACCTTGAATAGTCATCTATGAAACTGATGAAATATTCATATCCTCCTCGTGCTTTGACATTCATTGGTCCACAAAGGTCCGAATGCACGAGTTCTAAGGATTCTTTGGCTCTAAGACCTTTTCCAGTAAAAGATCTTTTCGTCATTTTCCCCTCAAGACAAGACTCACATGCTGGTAAAGAGTTGTCTTCTAACTTGCTTAGATGACCATTCTTAACCAATCTCTCAATCCTATTGAGATTAATGTGGCCAAGTCTTAAGTGCCAAAGATATGTACTTGAAGAAACTTTTTGCCTTTTGTTTCGCGTCTCAGCCGTTTTAAACATCTCGATATTTAAAATAGCTTTCGCTCTGGTCGGTTTTAACTTATATAAGTTGTTTTCTAGTTTTGCAGAACAAATAGGAATACCTCTTTTGGTAATGAACACTTCATTAATTTCAAAAAATACTTTATACAATTGTTCTAACAAACAAGAGATAGATACAAGATTCCTTTTCATTCCAGGAACAAGATACACATTATCTAATATAATGAATCTATCTCCAAAAAACAACTTTAAATCTCCCACTGATTTTGCTGAGACAACCTCTCCTGTTCCAACCCTGAGAGTTATCTCGCCTTCCGCAAGCGTTCTCCAGGAACTAGTTTCCTGAAAAGAAGAGCAAATATGATTAGTGGCCCCTGAATCCAGTATCCAGGAAGAGTCATCACTCTCCACTAAACATGTTTCAACAACTAGTAAATCATATTTACCTTGTTTTGCCTTTTCAGCTTTCTTCTCAGCAAGGTACTTTGGGCAGTTTCTTTTCCAATGCCCATTCTCGTTGCAGTGGAAACATTTTCCTTTATCTGCAACTTGAGCCTTGCTTTTGCGGTCATTAGGAGTTTTACTTTTCCCCTTCCCTTTCTTTTTCATCGAAATACTCTTATTTTTAGAAGAAGAAGGGCTAGACTTTGTTCCAGAGGACGATCCTCTATAGAACTTTTTAGTGGTAGCAACATTTGCCTCCACTTCATGTCCCTTAGTTTTCAGGAGGGACTGATAAGTCTGAAGCTCATTCAGAAGAGTAGTCAAGTTATATTCAATTTTGTTCATCATCGCATTTGTGCGGAACTGTAGGAAGCTCTTCGGAAGAGACTCCAGAATAAAACTGACCTGACTCTTCTCATCTATGACAGCTCCATTTACTTCTGCCACATTGAAATGGACCATCATGTCCAGGACATGTTCTCTAACAGAGGTCCCTTCTCTCATGCGACAGTTATAAACGTACTTGATGGCATCATGCCTAAGGGAGAAGGACGGTTGTCCAAACATCCCCTTCAGAGATTCCATAATCTCTTTGGCAGCACCCATACCATCGTGTTTCTTAGCCAATACATCAGATATGCTGGCCAGAATGTAGACGCGGGCTTTATCATTTGCCCTTGTCCATCTGTCATATGCATCCCGAACATTTCGGTTTGCATTTGTGCCGGGGTTTTGAGGACACTCCTCAGTTAAAACGAACCTTAGATCATCAATTACCAGTATTGTGTTTAAATTTGATTTCCACGTTGCGTAATTATCCCCGTTAAGTTTCTCAGAAGCTAGTAACTGTACTATTGAGTTGGACATGCTGAAAAATATAAACATATCGTATTTAGTGAAATTGCTATTACCCTTTTATATTATCCAATCAAGTTTTAGCAAAAGTAATAATGTACCCATCATTTATTCTTTATTGCAACGATACTACAAAGGTTTAAAGCAACATCCACCTAGGGGCAGTCTATCACTCCTCCTTTGAATTGAGACAATCTCAGCTAATCACTATTACCAGAATAACTCATATTCCAATAGATCTTTTAGCTATTGTTTGCTTTGGTCAAGAAGTTACTAACACTTAGTAATTCTTGTAAGTGTGACCCTCCATTTTCAGACCTCAGAGATCGGAATCAACAAGCTCCCGAAGTTGGAAAGACAATGCTGAAAACGGACCTATGAGACCCTATCCATTTCTGGAGTTCGCGGTGTTCCGAATCCCATGATACAGCCCTCCTAAGGGGTGGTCGCTCCCAGGGCAGACTCGCAGGCGCATCATGGGAATCTCACGGTGCAACCTAATGGAGGAGACCGTAGGATGTGTTGACACACAACCTTCGCCCACTTACTATGAACGACTTCCCCTATTCACCTTGTTATTGACTCATGCAAATACTTTCCTACTGGAGGTCGCTCCCAGGGCGACTCGAAGCCGAGCATGAATCTCACGGTGTGAACTCTTAGGGACGTAGGAGCTGAAAACATTTTTCCTCCCACTGAAGTGTTCTAGACGGTTGGGTATGATTTTACTTAGGCATATATTTTGGCTAACTAAAACATATCCTAAGTCTAGGTAATCTTTCCGAGTATAACGTTTATACTGGATTTTAACCTATGATGTCTAGGTGATAAAACTTTTTAAAACCTCACATCACTCACGCATGCTCATAAAACCGGGTTAGCTAAACTCAAACGCCAGTTCGATGCCCAGGTAGGACGTGTTCCGTAAACCGTCAACTTAAATACCCCCAAGCTGAGACAGCATCTTACCGGGTGAGTTTTTCTTGTAACCGAAGTTTTACAAGATATCGACCTATTTTAACTATTAAAATAGGAGATTGCTTGGTAGTTAACCCTAAATGAGCATGCATTTATCTTTGTTATAAGTTTTAATGTCTAATTCATTTTATAACACTTATAAAAAAAAACTTATAACATACATCTAACATGCTTTTATATAACAATTATATAAAATCATTCCATGCAAAAATATAACAACTTATATGAAATCTCATGGAATCCTAAACATGCATACTTATATTATAACACTTATAACATACTTTCAATGCATGTTTCATGCTTATCCTATGGTGGGATTTTAAATCTACATGGCATACAATATGCACACAAGATTATGTTTATTTAAACTATACATTCACAATGCATAAATAAATAAACCACACTAAAAATGGATTGGTTTTGGCATCCTAAACAAGCATTTACCTAAATTATTACAATAATAAAATAGGAAAAAGTCTTGAACCGCCCCCGAACACTTCGAATCGGCTCGAACCGCTTGTAAGTTGTGGAATTGCACGAACCGCCGCCGAACCGAACCGAACCGCCACTTGACGCCTCTTCCAATTTTGATAAATTACATCCTAAAATGGACTCTAATGACTCTACAAAAATTACATACTCTTTGTAACACATTAAAGCCCATTACAAGGCAATTACAATAATTATTACAAATTGGAAAAGAAATGGATGCCAAAGACCAAAAATTTCCATTTTAGCACACATACATTCATCACATGAATTACTACCCACCAACTCTAAATTAACCAAAAAAAGAGTACTTAAAGCATGCTCTGATACCATTTGAAAGAATTTCGGCATGCATAGCGGAAGCATCGTTGGATCTAAGTACTCTTATTTTGTTAATTTAAAAAGAAAAAGCATGTAATTTGAAAATCAAAGACAATAATTTAGAAGTTACCTTTGAAGTTCAAATTCTTCTTGATTCCAAACTCGATCTTCGAACGTAACGGTCACGAACCACCACGAGAGTCTTCCCGACTATTCTCCGGCCTTAGAACGGGATTGTGGGATCCTTTGAGTGACTAATTTAAAAGAGAATTGAAGATGGAATTGGAGAGAATGGTAGAGAAATTGTCTTTACAATTTCTCAAAGTTCATCAAAATTCCAAGAAGAAGTCAATCTCATTAACCCTTTGTATATATAGAAGACTACATGCAAAAACATGCAAAATTGAGTTAACAATAGGATGCCATGTAGAATCCACTCAATTTAGTGGGATTAGTGGCTTGATGTGGGATGAACACTTAGCAAAAAAGTTTGACTCATAAAACCACCAACAAATGGTTTTTCCCACTAACTCAAGAATTGGATTTTTCCACTAACTTAAGAATTGGATTTTTCCACTCACTTTAGTCATCAAAATGACTCTTGACTTTCAAGGTTTAGTGGAGTCAACATTTGACTTTTGACTTTCAAAGTTGTAGTCAATTGTCTTAAATTTGACTTTTGACTAACTTTGATCAAATTAATTCAATTTAAAAATTAATTCAAATAATTAATTTTAAATCAAATTAAATTAATATTAAATAATTAATTAAACAATTTAATTAATTCAAATTTAATATCCAATAAATCCAACACTAATCCCGATCATTCCCGATATACATGATTATGAATCCATATTCATATTTTCGATAATTAAATCTTATTTAAATATCACCATCTCTCTCTATTGTTCAATTCGCAATTGAACGTTATGTCGTTAAATATATCACATATATTTAACGTTAATTCCCTAATTCGAATTCGAACACTTCGAATTCACTCGTCACACTGTTCTAAGGTTTAGTCCGATATGAGCTAGCAGGGGGACCTCATGGACCTACAGATCATGAGCTCCAACGATCCGAGATTAACTGATTAAACTCTTTAACCTAGTTAATCAACATTCGTTAACTACTAGGACATTCCACTATAGCCTAGTAGTTGCATTCTCCTCACTGTAGATATATTTATGTCCACTCGATATAACCATGATTAGTAAGTTGACCCTTCACAGGTTGTTCGTAATTTACGGTCGGGTCAAATATCTGTTTTACCCCCGTAATTACATCTTGCTCCTTAAGTCCCACTGATCCTCTAATGAACAATTGGTTTGTGATCCAATCACTAAACCAATTGGTATGTGATCTAATCACTATACCGAGTCCCTCTCGGGCCAATGAGATGGTGGGGCCCCTTGTTCAAGACCTGGAGTCAGCACTTAAGGGAACAACCTATCTACTATCCCTAGAGACGGGTAGGAGTGAATTCCATCTTGCACCCTATGTCCCAAGCTATCTATCCGGTCTTACCCCTGAAATGGGAGGCATATTGAGTCGGCGCTGTTGAGCCACTCTCACCCATGCAGATCTAAGGATAATCCTGAATAAACAGGAGTTCATAGTTAGCTCAGGATTAAGGTCAAGTTACCTAGGTCATCGTTTTGAAATAGTCAGTCTTTAAAACAGTAAACAGCGTTATAAAGTAAGAGTGACTTATTTCGCGGTCCGGTCTAATGCAAACTCTTTGCATAGGACGCCCCCATTCACATGTCTCCACATGAACGATTCAGGATCACATCGTTTGTACTAAATACAAAATGGGCCGCATCCAATAGTGTCCCCAAGATAAGGTATCCAGCCTTATCCGTATACTATAGACCGTTTTGGCTATTTACTCGAACTTGATCCACTTTTATGTCTCCACATAAAGTTCAAGTATTCATGTTATAGCCATGGATCTTAGTTTATTGGATTTAGGGTTTTCTAAAATGAAATAAGCAATTCACATATTCAATAATAACTTTATTGAATAAACCTCAATAACACTTTATTGGTAATCAAATATGTTTATCGTTTACAAACCACGAGTTTTAGGACATAAAACCCAACAATGGGTGCCCTTCCCCACAGAATCCACAGACAAGTGCCTCGCCTTGACTTGGTTGGGTGCCCATTGACATGGCTGTGGCGGTATTGGCACTGGTTTGGAGATTGGCCTGAGCCATTTGCTTAACTAGGTTGGTCAGGGCGTTTATTTGGGTGCTCATGGCGCTTAGAGCATCCTTGTCTTGAGCCCTAGTTGGTTCTACTGGATCATCTGACCACCTACAGTGAGATGTTGAGATCTTCTCCAAGATCTCATAAGCTTCGTTGTAACTCTTGGACAACATGGAACCTCCAGCGGATGAGTTTAGAACTTGTCTGGTGCTGGGGTTGCATCCTTTAAAGAAGACTTCTATTTGGATACACCATGGGATGCCATGGTGTGGACATTTAATGAGAAGGTCTTTGAATCTTGTCCAAGCTTCGTGAAGAGACTCACTTGGAGCTTGTTTGAATTTGATGATATCATCACGAAAGGTCGAATTCCTATCTGGTGGGAAATATTTGACTAGGAATTTCTCTGCTAAGTCTGTCCAATTGAGGACAGATCCTGAGGGTAATGAATTTAACCACGTTTTGGCTTTGTCCCTCAAAGAGTAAGGGAACAGATATAGCCTCAGGGCTTCTTGGGAAACTCCAGGAATCAGGAATGTGTCACTAACTCCTAGGAAGTTCCTAAGGTGGTTATGGGGGTCCTCATTTTCTATTCCAAAGAATTGTCCCACAGTGGACAACATTTGGAACATCACTGGCTTTAACTCGAATGAGTTGGCAGTGATTTCAGGACGGATTATGCTGGGGTTCAGCTTCCCAGGCATAGGTACTAGGTACGAAAGGATGGCGCTATCCTTGTCATTCGCTATTTCAATGGGATTGCGAGTGACAGGCACCAGGTTTTGATCTATTCCAGCCATTTCTTCTTGAGTGGATTGCGGAGACTCTGCGGTTTCAGCAATTATTTGAGGTAAAAGGGGTTGTTTAAAGAGACGTTTCTTGGCTCTATTTCTAGCTTTAAATAATCTCTCAGGCTCAGGGTTGAACTCTAGATCACTACTTGGAGTCTCATTCATAAACTACCCTAAATGGTACCTGAAAAGAAATGGAAATGGATCAAATTCAATGGAAAATATCTTGGTGTTTCAGACTTAACAAACTTCGTTTTCACTTAAAATAAGTCCCCGGCAGCGGCGCCAAAAACTTGTTGCGTGCTCAATGTGTAAAGATAAATAAGCAAGAAAGTAGAGAGAGCACTCAGAACATGCAAGCATACATGGTCTCACAGCAAGTAGTAAGTATATTTCATTCGTTTTTTCCACAGAGACTTATGTTTAGCTATTCGCGAAGTGTACTTGTTAAGAAAGATGGGGTGGATTTGATGGGGTAAAATTGGTTTTTAATTATCTAATTTTTGCTGAATGTGTAAAGGAATATAACATAAACAAATGCAAGTTGAAATTAGACTCAAAGGACAAGAGATGGAATTGATAAACGAAGAAGAAAACAGCTAAACAGAATGAAAATTTAGCAGAATTGCGGGGACCGCAATGTTTCCGCAATTAAACAGCAGCGAAAGTGTGTAATTGGGTGAGTTAAGGGCTACTAATGACTATCCTATAGGCATTATTATACGATTCTCAAGCACTGGATCTATTCTCTATGCATCAAACTCACTCTATCTCATGTATCGTCCGATTCCATGCTTTAGATTCCTAAGTTTACTCGACTTCAAAGTAAGGTCTTAATCATCTTGTTAAAACAGAAGTGTTTAGTTTGTACTAGGGAAACGCCTATTCCTAGGCCGTTTCCTGATTACCATGAAAGGCTAGCATGATTATATGACTCTGAACTCTTACTCCTTCCAGAGGTTAGGAGTTCTTTGGACAAAATGGATGGCCAATCGAAATTGCCCGTGGGATGAAGCTTACATACAATCAATGTTTTGAAGGCTATCCTACATGCTTGGTTCACGTTTTTTAGCCTATAGTTCTGTCATTAGCATGCCCCTAAGTGACTTAGCTACTCATGGATATATAGAGAACAGAAATGCAAGATAAAACAGACATGCTTAGAAGGGAAATGAACTCAAAACAGTAAGATAAAACCGTAGCAGCAGAAGATGGAAACTGTGAAGTGAAACTTGCGATTTGATTACTTTGAATGTTTGAACGAACAAAGGTAAACTTAAAGGCAGTAATTCAAAGACAGACAACAACGAAATGCAGTAACTAAAACACTAAACTAGGAACAACAATGATCAAAACTGGAAATTAGAAGAAGAACGACAGAAAACAGTAAATGGCGCTTGAAAGCTTCGTTGCAGTCGCCTCGAATGAAGGGGATGAAAGGTCAGCCTTGCTTGGATGAATCCAATCGAGAGAGAAGAAGAATCTCCTCTCCTTCCTATCAGATTATCGATTCCAACAGCTGAGACTCTCACTCCAACAGACGGCAAAGGAAAACAGGGAGAAAAAGTGGACTGTGAGAAGGCTTCTACGCTTTCGGATGATGATCAAACCTCCGACTTTGGCCCCCTTTTATAGTAGTTTGCAGGTGCGTTTGGGCCAAGGAGAACCATCAATCTTCAACGTCATATATCAGAATGAATGGAGGAGAAAGACCGAATCCCTGAAATTACGGAAATTAACAGAAAAGGATTAGTCAACTTACGGTTTTCACTTGAATAATTGCGGCCTCAGCAATGTTTTCGCAATGCTGTCGCAATGCAGTTTTTTCATTCTTTTCCTTCGGTTTTGAACCCTTTTCTTTCCTATTGTGCATAAGTCCTAATTTAGCTACCTTCTTCTCATTTTCATATTTAAGCATAGGTCTAGGCTAAATGCTATCAAAAACACCTAAAAGTGCACATCTTCTTAAGCTAAATGGGTCCTAAATAAGTCACTTTCAGAGACTTAACACAATGCACCGGCAACTTTCCAAAGGTGCATGTTGGCAATCTTTTCTGATTTAGATGAGTCCATGATAGAAATATTCATGGATGATTTCTCAGTCTTTGGGGATTCATTTACAAACTGTCTAGAGAATTTAGGTCAGGTCTTGGCTAGGTGTGAGGAGACCAACCTTGTCCTAAATTGGGAAAAGTGCCATTTCATGGTGGATGAAGGGATTGTCTTAGGTCATAGAGTGTCAAGGGCAGGTGTAGAAGTTGACAGGGCAAAGATAGAAATCATAGAGAAGTTGGTAGAGCCTCAGAATGTCAAGGCCATTAGAAGTTTCTTAGGGCATGCTGGCTTCTACAGAAGGTTCATTAAGAACTTTTCTAAGATAGCCAAG
The DNA here is from genome assembly GCA_028017165.1 of Herpetospermum pedunculosum. Classification (NCBI taxonomy): domain Eukaryota; kingdom Viridiplantae; phylum Streptophyta; class Magnoliopsida; order Cucurbitales; family Cucurbitaceae; genus Herpetospermum; species Herpetospermum pedunculosum. Next base: position 38,069,545 of record CM051527.1, read on the forward strand.
CCTCTATGTGAGCTTCTAGAGCTAAATAGGCCATTCGTCTTCTCTAAAGAATGTTTAGTAGCTTGGCAAACCCTTAAGAAAGCACTGATCACAGCACCTATTATATTAGGGCCAGATTGGGATCTCCCATTTGAGATGTTATGTGATGCTAGTGACTATGCTGTAGGGGTTATGTTAGGACAGAAGATTGACAAGTTAACACACCCTGTCTATTATGCTAGTAAGACACTTAATGAGGCACAATGCAACTACACAACCACTGAGAAGGAGATGCTAGCTGTAGTGTTTGCTTGTGAGAAATTTAGGAACTATATTGTAGGCACTAGGACAATCGTGTACACTGACCATTCTGCTTTAAAGTACCTCATGAGGAAGGCTGATGCTAAGCCTAGGTTGATTAGGTGGGTACTGCTGCTGCAAGAGTTTGATCTAGACATTAGAGATAAGAAAGGAAGTGAAAATGTGGTTGCGGATCATCTTTCCAGATTGCAGCATAATTGCGAAAAAATTGCGGAACCCGCAATTTCTGATGCTTTTATTGATGAACATGTCTTTGTATTGACTCATCGTGATAACGATGAGGAACCTTGGTTTGCTGACATTGCTAACTTCCTTGCATCACAGGTATTACCAGTTTTCAAGGGAGGGCAAGAGAAGAAGAGGTTCCTTCATGAAGCAAGGAAATTCATCTGGGATGACCCCACACTTTACAGAACATGTGCTGACGGCTTGCTAAGGAAGTGTGGTTCAGCTGCTGAGGCGAAGTCTGTGCTGCAGCACTGTCACACAGCTCCTTATGGTGGACACTTTGGTGGCCAAAGAACAGCTGCAAAGGTATTTCAGAGTGGCTACTATTGGCCAACGATCTTCAAGGATGCCCACAACTATGCCCACAGCTGTGATGAATGCCAAAGAACAGGTAACCTCAGTCGCAAGGACGAAATGCCTCTCACATACATCTTAGAGTTGGAGCTCTTTGATGTATGGGGCATTGACTTCATGGGACCATTTCCCCCATCCTCAGGTAACCTTTACATTTTGGTGGCAGTAGACTATGTATCCAAGTGGGTAGAGGCCATAGCATGTCCTAATAATGATGCTAAAACAGTGATAAAATTCTTGCATAGGCACATTTTTACTAGGTTTGGGACACCTCGTGCTGTCATTTGTGATGAGGGGACACACTTCATTAATAAGGCTATGGAGAGAGTGTTGGCTAAGTATAACATTAGACATAGAGTAGCCACTCCTTATCACCCCCACTCGAATGGTCAGGCTGAAATTTCAAATAGGGAGATTAAGAACATCCTAGAAAAAGTGGTTAAACCCAATAGGAAAGACTGGTCCTTTAAGCTCGAGGATGCACTTTGGGCATATAGGACTGCATATAAGACACCCCTAGGTATGTCTCCTTATAGACTTGTATATGGTAAAGCTTGTCATCTTCCATTTGAGTTAGAAATTAAGGCATTTTGGGCACTAAAAGAGTTGAATTATTGCGTGACCGATGCGGGAACGTTGCGGTCTCTGCAATTACACGAGCTTGATGAGCTTAGACAAATGTCTTATGAAAATGCCAAAATGTATAAGGAAAAGACCAAGATTTGGCACGATAGTAGACTTAGGATCAAGGACTTTAAGAAAGGCCAACTTGTTTTATTGTTTAACTCACGATTGAGGTTATTTCCAGGCAAACTAAAGTCCAGATGGTCAGGTCCTTTCATGATTACTAATGTGTTTGTTCATGGTGCTATTGAGATAAAGAACTTGCAGCAAGGACACCCATTCATGGTTAATGGTGCAAGGTTGAAGCACTACTATGAGGAAGGAGATGTGAAGACTCTCTCGGCCTTCCTCTTAACTGAAGCATGAAATTAAGAACGAGAGAGATCGAGTGATTGCTGTGCTCGTCAACATGAGGCTCATGCCTTAGTTTATTTTTTTACGATTTTCCGGTTATTATTTGTGTATAAGTTTGTATGATTTTAATGGCGAATTTGATGTTGATTTTATTTCTTTTTGTAGGGAATCGATAGAGGGAATCAAGGAGAGTAAATCCAGCTTTTAAAATCAAGAAAATATTGGGCCAAATAAAAGATACGAATGAGCAAAGATTGACATTTAGATGAAAAATCTCCAACGGTCACTAAAATTGCGCTGGATTTGCAGGATTCGCAAAAATATAGCCGTTGGGATTTATCCGTTTTCTTTATATCCGTTAGAAGGCGCGTTGATCTGTACGATTCTCCCATTCTCTGAACTCCAAGAAAACTGCGATTCTCTTCATCTGTTATTCTTCTCTCCTAAACTCCACGATTCAACAATGGTGCTCACGAGGGCTGAAAGATCTGCGGCCAAGAAGAAGGCTGACGACGCTGAATCGGCTGCGAGAGACGCACTGCTTGCCTTGGCTGAGGTTGACGCCGCACGAACTGAACGCCTTCCCAAACTTCCGATTCGCAAGAAGAAGTGGAAGGTCGTCACAGAGATACCTGCTGGACCCTCTGAGCCAGCAGGCACACCCAAGAAGCGCAAGTGGAGTATGGCTGTGGCCGAGGAAGAAATCAAGAACAAGACTCCCTCTGTGGAGAGTCCAGAACAAAGCCAGCCATCCCACGAGACAGCCGAACGCAGCCCGTCGCCATCTCCGCCAGCTCAAAGCCCTGAGCTTTCCTCATCACCACCAGTGCAGAGTCCTGAACTGCCTTCATCACCACAGAGCTCTGCACAGACCCCCACAGCCGCACAAAGCACTACTCCGTCGGCCACTGCCCCACAACATGACCCTGAATTTCCATATGGGGAGTTCCAAGAATCGACGCAGGGCAGTGGGGAAGGTGAGGAAGAAGAGGTTTTCTCTCCGTTGAGGGAGGCCAATCCTGAGAGTCCTGCGCAGAAGGATGATTCCATGGAGGAGACATTGGGGGCTTGCCTTCATGCGATCGCAACCAAGGCAAAGCTGAAGAAGAAGAAGGCTGCCAAGAATATCAAAGCCAAACGGTCCAAGAAATTAAAGAAAAAGAAAGCCAAGAGGGCGCTGGCATCAGAGGGAGAGAGTGCTGAGCCATCGTTCAAGAAGCTCAAGCTTGAGGCTGCGGAGTCAGCCGAACCAAAGGACAAAGGGAAGGCCAAGCTTTACCCTGAAGATGAGCCTCAGTCAGTGAGGTATGTGTCCTCTGACGCTGAGTCCAGGAGTATTGAGCTGAGAAAGAGGGAGTTGCTGCACGAAAAGGGCTTCCTCGACATACCTGCTGACCTGCCGCAATTCTTTCGCACAGGCATTGTGAATCATAGCTGGGAGGAGTTGTGCAGGCCACCCAATCCGGCTTACACGAGTATGGTATATGACTTCTACGCCAACCTGCGAAACTCTGAGGAGGGGCTGTCTGTGGTTAGGGGAGTAGAAGTGGACTACTCAGCAAAAGCCATCAACGAAGACTATGGCCTCAAGGGCCAAAAACATACTGACTATGCGAGGATCGTTGATGAGCCTACTGAGGCAGTCTTGGAGGAGGCCATTCGAACCATTGGCCAGCCTGAAGCATCCTGGACCGTGTCACGCAATGGGAGGCACACTCTCATGAGTGCCAACCTCACAGCTAAGGCGGCTGTATGGTTTTCCTTTGTAAGGAGGAAGTTGTGCCCCGTGACTCATGAGACCACCATCAACCAGAGCAGATCGCTGCTGGTCTATGCCATCATGCGAGGTCTCACGGTCAACGTGGGTGAAATCATGTCAGCCGCGATTGCTGAGTGCGCGAAGAAAGGTAAGGGTCCATTGTTTTTCCCTAATACTATAACTAAACTATGTTTGCTTGCAGAAGTCCCTATTGAGCGAATGGAGCAGCAAATGGCTTACACAGGCCACTTGGAGCTGCCTACAAGCTTAAGGCTGAAGAGGAAGGGGAACATGGAGTTCGAGTTGGACAGATTGGCTGCTGATCAGTCGCTGTCCATGGCTTGCCTGCTGGATATGCAGAAGAGGATGGCTCAATGGGCCACATACGCACAGGCAAGGGACAAGGAAGTTGCAGACCAACTTGGATGCATCTTCCCTGACTTCCCCACAAATCTTCTGAATCCATGGGTGCCTCCACGACCACGACGACCTGATGAGGATGAAGACATCTGAGTGCTGGTTTGAATTGCACTCAAGGGAGTATGGCTGTTCCCTTAGAATAAAAAAAAAAAAAATCTGCTTTCTGATAGACCATGTGAATTATGCTGTCTTTAGTTTATATTTTGATTTGTTTCAGTTGCTTAGTTTTAAGTCTTTGAATTGCTTCGTTTAGCCTGTTGCCAGCTGATTAAGTAGGTTAGTTTAGGTTTATTTTTGTCGAGCTTGAATGACTGGATAAAGCATGCTTAGGGGCCTTAGTCGCTGTTATATCTGCCCTGCTTTGATTGCGAAATAATTGCGGAACCCGCAATTTTTCTTACTGGATGCATGTTTCGGACTGTCTGTTTAACTAGGCTGTGATCTGTTTAAATTCTATCTTTTGCTGCTATCATGACTACCTTATATAGCTTATCTCAAAGCATGCTGGATGAGTGTCATAGGACACCATTTGATAGTTTGAATTAACCTCTAAAAAGCTCAGCATGCATAGCTTTAAGTCCTTATCTATCTGTTTTTTTAAATTACTGCTGCTGTGATATTTGTTGTTAGAATGTTTTGTCTATGCCTAGGGCTTTAGATTCTCTTTGTTTTACCTTAGACTAGATGCTTCTAGGACAAGCTTGGGGGTGTGCCACCTCAGACACTCATTGGGGACAATGAGTAGTTTAAGTTTGGGGGAGGCCACCCTAGGCCTAGGAACACTCCTCTCTCCTTTCAAGCATAAGCATTCTTCTTCTCCTTTACAAAAAAAAAAAACATGATGAGCTGAAAAAATAAAAAATATAGAATAAAGAGGGGAGTCTTTCTTAGGTTGTTGAGTAATCAGTGCCAAGTGTGTAACCCACAAGTGGCATTGCATCAAAAGACAACCAAAGAAGAGACTCCACCAAAGTAAGAAAGAAAAAAAAAAACAGGAAGAAATAGGAAAGAAGAATGTATGCCTAGAAGTTACAACTTTGTGGCTTAGATGTCTTGAATAAAAAGAACTCTGATCCTTAATGAGCTAAGCACAAAGTGGTAGCTTTTAGGTTTGCTTAGGGAAATGAGTGTTTATCCAATGTAGTGATGCCAGGGGTTAGTTTGTTCTATGAATGTACTACTGTCACGAGGTTTGTACTAAGCTTGGCATGACTTGAAGGAATCCTAGGTAGCTCAAAAAGTAAACACTAGAAGCATGTACTGAGTCTGGGGTAAAGCTAGGTAGAATTTGAAACCTTAGGGATAGTGGCAGGATGTGACAAAAGCAAATAGATCAGTGCAGTAAGTTTCTAAAATCAGCAAGATTATTAGGCGTGCAAAGTCAGAAGAGGCAATATAAAAGGTTGGTTATAGACTTAGAAGTGGGTTACAGGACAGCAGAGCTATGGATAAGAATGTAGGGGAGTCAGTAAGTGGTTAAAGAAGATGAAACAGCAGCCTAGGAAAGTCCTTAGATTGCTTGAGGACAAGCAAAACCTTAAGTTTGGGGGTGTGTTACGTCTCCAAAAGTGACCTTTTTAGGACTTAATTATCTTAGAAAGATGTTCAGTCTTAGGTGTTTTTGATAGCATTTAGCCTAAACCTATGCTTAAATATGAGAATTAGAAGAAGGTAGCTAAATTAGGACTTATGCACAATAGGAAAGAAAAGGGTTGAAAACCGAAGGGAAAGAATGAAAAACAAGCATTGCGACAGAATTGCGGAAACATTGCAGTTCCCGCAATGTTTCAAGTGAAAACCGTAAGTTGACTGATCTTTTTCTGTTTAGATCCGATTTTTCAGGGATTCGTTCTTTCTCCTCCATCCATTATGAAGTACGACGTTGAGGATGGACGGTTCTCCTTGGCCCAAACGCACATGCAGAAGCCTATAAAAGGAGGTCAAAGTCGGAGGTTCAAGAATCATCCGAAAGCGTAGAAGTCTTCTCGCAGCTCCATCTTTCTTCGTGTTTTCCTTTGCCGTCTGTTGGTGTGAGAGTCTCAGCTGTTGGAATCGACAATCTGATAGGAAGGAGAGAAGATTCATCTTCTCTCCCGATTGGATTCATCCAAGCAAAGCTATTCTTTCACCCTCTTCAGCCGAGGCGGTTGCAACGAGGCTTTCAAGCATCTTTTACTGTTTTCTGTCTTTATTTCCATTTTCCAGCTTCAGTTTGTTGTTGTTTCCTTTCTTGTAACTAGATCAGTCCATTTCGTTGTGTTCTGTCTTTCTGTTTTGCACTTTAAGTTACTCTTTTTGTTCATTCAACCAATTAGGTAATCCAAGCACAATTCTTCATCTAGCGATTTCTTGTCTTCGCATCTTACTGTTTTACCTTGCTGTTTTTAGTTTAGTTCTCTTCTAGGCATGTCTCTTTCATCCCTTATTTCTGTTCTCCCTATATCCACGAGTAACTAAGTCACTTAGGGGCATGCTAATGACAACACTATAGGCTAAAAAAACGTGAACCAAGCATGTAGGATAGCTCTCGAAGCATTGATTGTATGTAAGCTTCATCCCACGGGCAATTTCGATTGGCCATCCATTTTGTCCAAAGAACTCCTAACCTCTGGAAGGAGTAAGAGTTCAGAGTCATACTATCATGCTAGCCTTTCAAGGTAGCCAGGAAACGGCCTAGGAATAGGCGTTTCCCTAGTACAAACCATATCCTTCGGCCTTAACAAGATGCTTAAGACCTTACTTGGACATGAGTAAACTAAAGAATCTAATGCATGAAATCGGAAGATACATGAGAATGAGATAGTTTGATGCATAGTGAGTTGATCCAGTGCTTGAGAATCGTATGAAAAAGCCTATAGGATAGTCGTTAGTAGCCCTTAATTCATCACTTTACACACTTTCGCTGTTATTTCAATTGCGGTAGAATTGCTGTCTCCGCAATTCTGTTTAAGTTACAATTCTGTCTAGCTGTCTTTGCCTTCATTTATTAATCTCGTCTCTTTTCATTTAAGTTTAGCTTTGACTTGTTTTTGTTTATGTTGCTACCCTCTACACATTCAGTAGGAAATAGACAATTTAAAACCAATTTTACCCCATCAAATCCACCCTCTCTTTCTTAACTTTACACTTCACGATTAGCTTATAATAAATCTCTGTGGGAAAACGAATGAAAAAATACTTACTACTTGCTATAAGATCATGTATGCTTGCATGTTCTGAGTGCTCTTTCTATCTTATTGCTTAATTATTTCAACACATTGAGCACGTAACACCTTCCTACTGCATGCATAAGATAATACTAGAGGAAGAACATACACCCCGAGTAGATCACCAATGTAGGCTGAATCCCTCTATGAAAGAGGTAGTTAAAAAGGAAATAATAAAATGGTTAGATGCTGGTGTGATCTTCCCTATAGATAGTAGTCAGTGGGTGAGCCCTATACAATGTGTACCTAAGAAGGGGGGGATGACTGTGGTAGTCAATGAGAACAATGAACTGATTCCAACTAGGACTATCACAGGATGGAGAGTTTGCATGGATTATAGGAAACTCAATAAGGAAACCAAAAAAGACCACTTCCCTCTACCATTCATTGACCAGATGTTAGATAGGATAGCTGGTAGAGCTTACTACTGCTTCTTAGACGGTTATTCAGGATATAACCAGATCACTATAGACCCTAAGGACCAAGAAAAGACTACCTTCACTTGCCCTTTTGGAACATTTGCCTTTCGCAGAATGCCTTTTGGCTTATGCAATGCACCGGCAACATTCCAAAGGTGCATGTTGGCAATCTTCTCTTATTTGGATGAATCCATGATAGAGATATTCATGGATGATTTCTCAGTCTTTGGGGATTCATTTACAAACTGTCTAGAGAACTTAGGACAAGTCCTGGCTAGGTGTGAGGAGATCAACCTAGTCCTAAATTGGGAGAAATGCCATTTCATGGTGGACGAAGGGATTGTCTTAGGTCATAGAGTTTCTAGAGCAGGTGTAGAGGTCGATAGGGCAAAAATTGAAATAATAGAGAAATTGGTAGAACCTCAAAATGTCAAGGCCATTAGAAGTTTCTTAGGGCATGCTGGTTTCTATAGAAGGTTCATTAAGGACTTTTCTAAGATCTCCAAGCCTTTATGTGAGCTTCTAGAGCTAAACAAACCATTCATTTTCTCTAAAGAATGTTTCCAGGCTTGGAAGACCCTTAAGGAAGCACTAGTCACAGCACCTATTATAGTAGGGCCAAATTGGGACCTCCCATTTGAGATGTTATGTGATGCAAGTGACTATGCTGTAGGGGTTATGCTAGGACAAAAGATTGACAAGTTAACACACCCTGTGTACTATGCTAGTAAAACACTTAATGAGGCACAATGTAATTACACAACTACTGAGAAGGAGATGCTAGCTGTAGTGTTTGCTTGTGAGAAGTTTAGGAATTACATTGTAGGCACTAGGACAATTGTGTACACTGACCATTCTGCTTTAAAGTACCTTATGAGGAAGGCTGATGCTAAGCCTAGGTTGATTAGATGGGTTTTGCTGCTGCAAGAGTTTGATCTGGACATTAGAGATAAGAAAGGATGTGAAAATGTGGTTGCGGATCATCTTTCTAGATTGCAGCATAATTGCGAAAAAATTGCGGAAACCGCAATTTCTGATGCCTTTATTGATGAACAAGTCTTTGTATTGACTCATCGTGATAACGATGAGGAACCTTGGTTTGCTGACATTGCTAACTTCCTTGCATCACAGGTACTACCAACTTTCAAGGGAGGCCAAGAGAAGAAGAGGTTCCTTCATGAAGCAAGAAAATTCATATGGGATGATCCCACACTTTACAAGACATGTGCTGATGGTCTGCTCAGGAAGTGTGTGTCAGCTGCTGAGGCGAAGTCTGTGCTGCAGCACTGCCATACAGCACCCTATGGTGGACATTTTGGTGGCCAAAGGACAGCTGCAAAGGTGTTCCAGAGTGGCTACTATTGGCCAACGATCTTCAAGGATGCCCACAACTATGCACACAGCTGTGATGACTGCCAGAGAACAGGTAACCTTAGTCGAAAGGATGAGATGCCTCTCACTTACATCTTAGAGTTGGAGCTCTTTGATGTGTGGGGCATTGACTTCATGGGACCATTTCCCCAATCATCAGGTAACCTTTACATCCTTGTAGCAGTAGACTATGTATCTAAGTGGGTAGAGGCCATAGCATGTCCCAATAATGATGCCAAAACAGTCATAAGATTCCTGCATAGACATATCTTTACTCGATTTGGAGCACCTCGTGCTATCATTAGTGATGAAGGGACACATTTCATTAATAGAGCTATGGAGAAAGTGTTGGCTAAATACAATGTGAGACATAGAGTAGCCACCCCTTATCACCCACATTCGAATGGCCAAGCTGAAATTTCAAATAGGGAGATTAAAAACATACTCGAAAAAGTGGTCAAACCCAATAGAAAAGATTGGTCGTTTAAACTCGAGGATGCACTTTGGGCATATAGAACTGCATATAAGACACCCCTAGGTATGTCTCCTTATAGACTTGTGTATGGCAAAGCATGTCACTTACCTTTCGAATTAGAAATTAAAGCATTTTGGGCACTAAAAGAGTTCAATTATTGCGTGACCGATGCGGGAACATTGCGGTCTTTGCAATTACATGAGCTTGATGAGCTTAGACATATGTCCTATGAAAATGCTAAAATGTATAAGGAAAAGACCAAGATTTGGCATGATAGTAGACTTAGGATTAAGGACTTTAAGAAAGGCCAGCTTGTCTTATTATTTAACACACGATTGAGATTATTTCCAGGCAAACTTAAGTCCAGATGGTCAGGCCCATTTGTAATAACTAATGTGTTTGTTCATGGTGCAATCGAGATTAAGAATCTGCAGCAAGGGCAACCATTCATGGTTAATGGTGCAAGATTGAAGCACTACTATGAGGAAGGAGATGTGAAGACTCTCTCGGCCTTCCTCTTGACTGAAACATGAAAATAAGAACGAGAGAGGACGAGTGATTCCTGTGCTTGTCCATGCGAGGCTAATGCCTTAGTTTATTTTTTGCTATTTTTCCGGTTATTGTTTGTGTATATTTTCGTGTGATTTTAATTACGAATTTGATGTTGATCTTATTTCTTTTTGTAGGGAATCAATAGAGGGAATCAAGGAGATGAAATCAAGCTAAAAAAATCGAGGAGATATTGGGCCAAATCAAAGATTCGGTTGAGAAAAGATTGGCATTTAAACTCAGAAAATCTCCAACGGTCACTAGAATTGCGCTGGATTTGCAGAATCCGCAACAAATATAGCCGTTGGGATTTCCATCATTACTTATATCCGTTAGAAGCGCGCTGATCCGTACGATTTCCCAATTATCTGAACTCCAAGAAAACTCTCTCCCTCTTCATCTGCAATTCTTCTTTCCAGATTCCCACGATTCAACAATGGTGCTAACGAGAGCTGAAAGGTCTGCGTCCAAGAAGAAGGCCGACGACGCTGAAATTGCTGCGAGGGAAGCACTTCTTGCCCTTGCAGATGCTGAGGCTGCGCGCACTGAAAGACTCCCCAAGCTGCCTGTCCGCAAGAAGAAGTGGAAGGTAGTTACGGAGATACCTGCTGGACCCTCTGAACCAGCAGGAACACCCTAGAAACGCAAGTGGAGTATGGCTGTGGCCGAAGAAGCACGCAAGGAAAAGACTCCCTCTGTGGAGAGTCAAGAAAGTGATCGTCGGTCACACGAGTCAGCCAAGAAGAGCTCTTCGCCATCTCCACCAGCGCGAAGCCCTGAGCTTCCTCCATCGCCGCAGAGTTCTGAACACACCCCACCAGCAGAGAGCTCTGAAGCATCACCCACTTCCCAACAACCTGACCCTGAATTTCCATATGGAGAGTATCAAGAATCGACGCAGGGTAGTGGGGAAGCTGAGGAAGAAGAGGTCTTCTCTCCTTTGAGGGAAGCCAGCCCTGAGAGCCCTGCGCAAAGGGATGATTCAATGGACGAGACACTGGGGGATTGCCTCCAGCAGATGACAACAAAGGCAAGATTGAAAAAGAAAGCCGCCAAGGTTGTCAAGGCCAAATGACCAAAAACAAAAAAGAAGTCCAAGAAGAAGAAGTCCAGGGATGCGTCTTTATCAAAGAAGAGGAGTGATGAGCCTTCCCCAAAGAAGCTCAAGATTGAGGCTGCTGAGCCAGCCACACCGAAAGACAAAGGGAAAGCCAAGCTTTACCCTGAAGATGAGCCTCAATCAGTGCGGTACGTGTCCTCTGATGCTGAGTCTAGAGGCACTGAGCTGAGGAAGAGGGAACTGCTGCACGAGAAGGGATTCCTAGACGCCCTCACAGACCTGCCGCAATTCTTGCGCGCAGGGATCACGAATCACGGCTGGGAGGAGCTGTGCAGACCACCCAATCCAGCCTACTCCAGCATGGTGTATGACTTTTACGCCAACTTGATGAATCCTGAGGATGGCCTGTCTGTGGTCAGAGGGGTCGAGGTGGACTTCTCAGCAAAGGCGATCAACGAAGCCTATGGCCTCAAGGGCCAAAAACACACTGACTATGCAAGGATCGTTGATGAGCCAACAGAAGCTGTCCTGGAGGAGGCAATTCGGATCATTGGCCAGCCAGAGGCATCCTGGACAGTATCGCGCAATGGGAGGCACACCCTGATGAGTGCCACCCTCACAGCCAAGGCGACTGTCTGGTTTTCCTTCGTGAGGAGGAAGCTGTCTCCAGTGACCCATGAGACAACCATCAACCAAAGCAGATCGCTGCTGGTCTACGCGATCATGCGAGGTCTCACAATCAACGTGGGCGAGGTCATTGCAGCTTCAATTGCTGACTGCGCCAAAAAGGGTAAGGGACCACTTTTCTTTCCTAATACAATTACTAAGCTTTGCTTACGTGCAGGGGTCCCAATCGAGCGAATGGAAAGGCAGCTGGCCTACACGGGCTACCTGGAGTTGCCTACTGCCTTGAGGTTGCGAAGGAAGGGAAACATGGAGTTCGAGCTCGATGGCCTGGCTGCTGCTCAGTCTTTGACCATGGCCTGCCTGATGGATCTGCAGAAGAGGATGGCTCAATGGGCCACATATGCGCAGGCAAGGGACAAGGAGGTTGCTGACCAATTGGGATGCATCTTTCCTGAATTCCCCACGAACCTAATGACTCCATGGGCGCCTCCACGACCACGAAGGAATGATGATGAGGAAGACATTTGAGTGCTAGTTTGAGAAGCACTAAAGGGAGTATTGCTGTTCCCTTAAAATAAAAATAAAAAATCAAACTGTTTTTTTTTACCATGTGAATTATGCTGTTTTGAGTTAGTAATTTGATCTGTTTTAGTTCTTTAATTGGAGTATTTAAATTTGTTTAGTGTAGTCTGATGATAGCTGAATAGGTAGATTAGTTTAGTTTCATTTTTGTATAGCTTGGATGACTGGAAAGAGCATACATAGGGGCCTTGATCACTGATATATCTGCCCTGTATCTATTGCGAAATAATTGCGGAAACCGCAATTTTTATTAGTGAATGCATGTTTTTGACTGACTGTTTAGCTAGGCTGGTTCTGTTTAAATTCTATCTTTTGCTGCTATCTTGTCTACCTTATATAGCTTATCTAAAGGCATGCTGGATGAGTGTCATAGGACACCCTTTGAAAGTTTAAATTAACCTCTAAAAAGTGCTCAGCATGCATAGCTTTAGGTCCTTACCTGCCTGTTTTTATGATGTTCGGCTGTTGTGATATTTACTTTTAGAATGTTCTGTCTATGCCTAGGGCTTTTAAATTCTCTTTGTTTTACCTTAGACTAGATGCTTCTAGGACAAGTGTGGGGGTGTGCCACCTCAGACACTCATTGGGGACAATGAGTAGTTTAAGTTTGAGGGAGGCCACCCTAGGCCTAGGAACATTCCTCTCTCCCTTAAAGCATAAGCATTCTTCTTCTCCTTTACAAAAAAATGATGAGCTGAAAAAATAAAAAAAAATAAAAAATGAAAAATAGAATAAAGAGGGGTGTCTCTCTTAGGTTGCTGAGTAATCAGTGCCAAGTGTGTAACCCACAAGTGACATTGCATCAAAAGGCAACCAAAGGAGAGGCTCCACCAAAGTAAGAAAGAAAAAGGAAAAAAATAGGGAAGAAGAATGTATACCTAGGAATTGCAACTTTGTGGCTTAGATGTCCTAAATAAAAAAGAACTCTGATCCTCAATCAGCTGAGCACAAAGTTGTAATTTGTAGGGTTGTTTAGGGAGATGAATGTATGTCCAATATAGTGATGCCAGGGTTTAGGTTGTTCTCTTAAAGTACTACTGTCACTGTTAATACTAAGACTGGCATGACTCTAAGGAATCCTAGGTAACTCAAAAATAAAGCTAGAAGCATGTACTGAGTCTAGGGTAAAGCTAGGTAGAATTTGAAACCTTAGGGATAGATGCACAATATGACAGAAGCAAGTAGATCAGTCGTAGGGAGTTAATGAAACAGCAGGAGTATTAGGCGTGCAAAGTCAGAAGAAGCAATATAAAAGGTTAGTTGTAAACTTAGAAGTGTGTCACAGGACAGCACTACTATAGATAGAAATATAGGGGAGTCAGTAAGTGGTTAAAGGGAATGAAACAGCAGCCTAAACAAGTCCTTAGACTGCTCGAGGACGAGCAAAACCTTAAGTTTGGGGGTGTGTTACGTCTCCAAAAGTGACCTTTTTAGGACTTAATTATCTTAGAAAGATGTACACTCTTAGGTGTTTTTGATAGGATTTAGCTTAAACCTATGCTTATATATGAGAATTAGAAGAAGGTAGCTAAATTAGGACTTGTGTGCAAGAGGAAAGAAAAGGAATGAAAACCGAAGTTAAAAGAAGGAAAAATGCGCATTGCGGTAGCATTGGGGAAACATTGCTAAAACAGCAATGTTTTAAGCGAAATCCGTAAGTTGGCTGATCTTTTTCTGTTATATTCCGTTATTTCAGGGATTCGTTCTTTCTCCTCCATCCATTTTGAAGTACGACGTTGAGGATGGATGGATCTCCTTGGCCCAAACGCACCTGCAGATTACTATAAAAGGGGGTCAAAGTAGAGGGTTTGATCATCATCCGAAAGCGTAGAAGTCTCTTCGCAGCTCCATCTTTTCTCCTGTTTTTCTTCCCCGTCTGCTGGTGTGAGAGGTTCAGCTGTTGGAATCGACAATCTGATAGGAAGGAGAGAAGATTCATCTTCTCTCCTGATTGGATTCATCCAAGCAAGGCTATCCTTTCTCTCCCTTCAGCCGAGGCATTGCGACGAGGCGTTCAAGCTTAATTACTGCTTTCTGTCTTTTATTTCTAATTTCCAGCTCTGTTTAGTTGTTGTTTCTTTTCTTGTGGCTAGTTCATTTCATTTCGTTTCTTTCTGTCTTTATGTTATTCACTTTAAACCTTCCGTTGTTCATTCAACCAATCAAGTAATCAAAGCACAATTCTTCATTTCACAGTCTCTTATCTTTGCTGCGTACTGTTTTGCCTTGCTGTTTTAAGTTTATTTATCTTCTAAGCATGTCTACTTCATCTCTTATTTTTGTTCTGTCTATATCCATGAGTAGCTAATGTTGGGTTTTATGTCCTAAAACTCGTGGTTTGTAAACTGAATGTATATTCTATTTTGCAATAAAGTTGTTATTGAGATTTATTCAGTAAAGTTGTTATTGAATAAAATGAATTGTTTTTACTTTTAACCTAACTCCAATAAACAAAGAACCCATGGCTATAGGTTGTATACTTGAACTTCATGTATGACATGATTGTGGATCAAGTTCTAGTAATAGCCAGAACGGTCTATAGTATAGGGATAAGGCTGGGTACCTTATCCTGGGGACACTATTGGACGCGGCCCACTTTGTATAGTACAAACGATGTGATCCGAAATCGTTCATGTGGAGACATGTGAGTGGGGGCGTCCTATGCAATGAGTTTGCATAAGACTGAACCGCGAAACAAGTCGCTCTTTCTTTATAACTCCGTTTACTGTAAAGACCGACTTTTTCATATGATGACCTAGGTAACTTGATCTGAATCCTGAGCACGCTATGAACTCCTGTTTATTCGCGCTTATCTTTTGACTTGTATGGGTGAGAGTGGCCCGAGATCGCCGACTCAATAAGCCTACCATCTTGGGGATAAGACCGGGTAGGTAGCTGGGAACATAGTCCTGCGAGATGGAATTCACTCCTACCCGCTCTGAGGGATTAGTAGAGAGGTTGTTCCCTTAAGTGCTGACTCCGGGTCTTGAACTAGGGATCCCACCCTCTCATTGGCCCGAGAGGGACTTGGTATAGTGATGAGATCACATACCAATCGGTTTGGTGGTTGGACCACAAACCAATAGTTCATTAGAGGATCAGTGGGACTTAAGGAACAAGATGTAATTACGGGGGTAAAACGATTATTTTGACCCAGCTGTAATTACGAACGACCTGTGAAGGATCGACTTACTGATGATGGTTATATCAAGAGGACAGAAATATATCTACGGTGAGGAGAGTGCAACCCTTGGACTTTAGTGGAGTCTCCGGGGGTTAACGAATGTTGGTTAGCTTGGTTAAAGAGTTTGACCGGTTAATCTCGTATCGTTGGAGCTCATGATCTGTAGGTCCTTTAGGTTCTCCTGGCTAGCTCGGATTAAGTCGTGTAACAATATGAGAGAAAAAGAATTTGAATTTATTGAAATTCGGTTTTGGAAGAATGATGGACATATTTAAATATGATTTAAATATGGGATCGGTGTAAAACATGAATAGGGATTCATGTGTGATGATTCGGTTTAAGAAACCGGGATTAGTCTTATTATTTAATTAATATTTGATATTGAATTAAATAATAATATTAATTAATTAAAAAGTTTAATTAATTATAATTTATTTTGCTTATTAAAATTAATTATGAATTAATTTTAAAATGACAAAATATTACAAGTGTGATTATAAGTCAAAGTGGAATTATCCATGTTGAGTGGATTTATCCAAGTTGAGTGGGTTTATCCAAGTTGTGAAGTGGATTGTGAATCACCAACAACATGCATATAAACTCATCAATTTTGGAACACTTGGTTGAAGACTAATCCATCCAATTTGAGGTGTCATGCTAAGCAAAGACTTTGTTGCATGAGAATTGCCTATAAATTGGATGAAGTTCAAATGGTTTGGGGTTGATGAAATTTCAAAGAGTTTGAATGTTGGATGAGCATGAAGAGTTCATGTTACTTGAGAAATTAGAAAGCTAAGTGTTAGACTTCTTCTCACAAAATCCTCATCACTTTCATCTTCCCATCTTCTTCTTCCAAACTTTTTCTTTCATAAAGGAGTCCCACCACTCCGTTGCTCGGCTCGAGGATAGCGGGACTACCGGAGGTGGTTCTCGAGGAGTTCGAGGGAAGCTTCGAAGGGTTCGTGAGGAGATTTGAGCTTTGGAAGAGAAGTCTTTAGAACTACAAGAGGTATGTGTTCTAATTCCTTTTATTTCAAAGCTTTGTGCATGTTTCTTATTTAGCTAAATTGATGAAATTAGAGTGCCAATGATCCGTCTCGCTTCCGCTGCGCTACATGCGCTCCATCAATTGGTATCAGAGCGTTTTTTGGTCACTCAATTTGCATCAATTTGAGCTCGGTGGGTATTTGTTTTAGAAATTAAATTTCTGGACGTCTAAAGTGTGATTCCGGTTTTGGCATTTTTTTTGAGCTTTTATTTGTACTTTGTTTTGTAATTGCCCGGGCGTGTATGGGCTTTAATGTGTGAAGAAGAGTCTGTAAAAAATTCGGAGTCATTAGAGTCCATATAGGCTTTCAATTCAAAGACAGAAGCTCGGGTGTCGAAAAAAACAGCATGCTGTTTTTTTTGCTGTTTTTTTTTCTGCAAAATTCCAGCACTAAACCGGTTCAGCGCAAGGTGGAAGAAACGGTCCGGTTCGGTCCTCGTGCGGTCCGGTTCACTGAAAGTCAGACCGGTTCCTTGTTCTTCACCCTCTCGAGGTCCGGTTCAGCATTCGTTTGGTCCGGTTCGGGTCGGTATTGGTCCAGTTACGGGCTGTTGAAGTCGGGACAACTGTTATGGACCGGTTCAGTTTTTTTTTGAAGTTTTGTAGTTGCTGTTTTTTTGGCCGGTTGAAGCAAATTCAAGCTGGTTCGTGGCGGTTCGAAGGGTTCGGAAGCGTCTCAACTTACTTGATGAATTATTATTGTAATAATTTAGTTGCTTGCTTGTCCGTGATGCCAAAACCGGTCCACTTTAGTGTGTTTAATTAATTATGCATTGTGAATGTATGTTTTAATTAAAGTATCTTGTATGTGCATAAAGTATGCCATATAGATTTCAAATCCCACCATAGGAAGCATGTTGCATGCATTGAAAGTATAATATAAGTGTTATGTTGTATAGTATGCATGCTTAATTCATGAGAATTAATATAAGTGTTATATTAATTTATGAATTGGATGTTGCTTGTTTAAAAGTTAAATTAATATAAGTGTTATATTAATTGTGAAATTAAACATACAACATAGTTGCCTTAGTTGAATATAATTGTTATATTCTTGCTTGGGAAGCATGTTATAAATTGAATGTAATGGTTATATTCTAGCTTAGGAAGCATGTTATAGAATGTCTTTGTTTTATAAAGCGTTGTAAAATGAGATAGACATTTAAAATCTATAACAAAGATAAATGCATGCTCACTAAGGGTTAAAGAATTCCAATGCGATTAGGAATTTAGTATCGATTCGTTTTAATAGTTAAAATAGGTCGATATCTTGTAAAGCTAAGGTTACGAGAGAACTCACCCGGTTTGATCCTGCACTAAGGTTGGAGGTATTTAAGATGACGGTTTACGGAACACCTCCTACCTGGGGATCGATCCGGTACTTGAGTTAAGTTAACCCGGCTTTATGAGCATGCACGTGAGAGGTGTAAGGTTATAAAACGTTTATCACCTAGACATCTTAGGTAAAAGTATGTTCTACCTAGACTTAGGTTTTATTGTCTTAGCCGGATAATGCCTAAGTAAAACTTTACCCAAACCATTCTAAAATACTTAGTAGTGGTGTTGAGAAGGTATATATGATATATCAATCTCCTCCTACGTTCTCCGCAAAGTTCACACCGTGAGATTTATGCTCGGCCTCGTGATGTCAATAGGGCATCCCCATTCGGATGGTGTTTGCATAAATAAAGAGCAAGGTGAATGGAGAAAGTATTTATAGTAAGTGGGAGAAGGAAGTATGTCAATACATCCTGCGGTCTCCTCCATTAGGTTGAACCGTGAGATTCCCATGTTCCGCCTGCTGGTTGCCCATAGTAGCACCGTCCATTCGGAGGGCCGTTTCATGGGAGTCGGAACAACTCAATCTCCAGAAATGGATAGGGTCTCTTAGGTCCATTCCCAACTCTGACATTTCCATTCGGTTGCACTGTTGGGGCCGACCTCTGAGTTCTGAAAATGGCGGGTCACACTTACAAGGATTACTAAGTTGTTAGTAGATTCTTGACCGAAGTAGCGATAACTAAGGTGCTATAGGAATATGAGTTATTCTGGTATTAGCATTTAGTCAAGAATGTCTTGGTTCAGTGAAGGAGTGATTGACTGCCCCTCGGTAGCGGTTGCTCTGACTCACTGAAGTATCGTTGCAAATTAATAATGATTTTTTGGGTACATTATTACTTTTGCTAAAGTTCTTGATTGGTTGTTAAAAATAGGTTAAGTTCAATTCACTAATAGAATTCATTCTTTTCAGCATGTCTAGCTCGTTTATCCAATTACTAGCTTCTGATAAACTAAACGGCGATAACTACACAACCTGGAAATCGAACTTGAATACGATTCTTGTTATCGATGATCTTAGGTTTGTCTTAACAGAGGAATGTCCTCCCCCTCCTAGCTCATCTGCAACTCGAACTGTTCGAGATGCATTTGACAGGTGGACTAGGGCTAATGATAAAGCCCGAGTCTACATCTTGGCCAGCACATCCGATGTGTTAGCTAAGAAGCATGAGGTAATGGTCTCCGCTAAGGAGATCATGGATTCATTACAGATGATGTTTGGACAACCGTCCTCATCGGTCTATCATGATACCCTCATGGCGAGCAAAGCTGAGAAGAAACAACTAAGTAAATATGATTTACTCGTTGTTGAAACATGTTTAGTGGAACATGATAGTTCTGCCTGGATACTGGATTCAGGAGCCACTAACCATGTTTGTTCTTCTTTCCAGGAAACTAGTTCCTGGCAGCTGCTTGCTGAAGGTGAGATAACTCTCAGGGTTGGAACAGGAGAGGTTGTCTCAGCCAAGGCAGTGGGAACTGTCAAGTTGTTATATAGAGATAGTTTCATTTTACTTGAAAATGTACTGTTGGTTCCTAGCTTTAAAAGGAACCTTGTATCTATCTCTTGTTTACTTGAACATTTGTATAAAGTATCTTTTGATTTTAATGAAGCGTTCATTAGCAAAAGAGGTGTACATATATGTTCTGCGAAACTTGAAAACAACTTGTATGTGTTAAGACCAACAGAGGCAAAAGCTATTTTGAACACCGAGATGTTTAAAACAGCTCAAACTCAAACTAAAAGGCAGAAACTTTCTCCAAGTACCTATCTTTGGCACTTGAGACTAGGCCACATTAATCTCAATAGGATTGGGAGATTGGTTAAGAGTGGTCTCCTAAATCAGTTAGAGGACAACTCTTTACCACCATGTGAGTCTTGTCTTGAGGGCAAGATGACCAAACGATCTTTTTCTGAAAAAGGTCATAGGTCCAAAGAAACTCTAGAGCTTGTACATTCAGATCTTTGTGGTCCGATGAATGTTAAAGCACGGGGAGGGTATGAATATTTCATCAGCTTCATTGATGATTATTCTAGGTACGGCTATCTTTACCTAATGCATCATAAGTCCGAAGCTCTTGAAAAGTTCAAGGAGTATAAGGCAGAGGTTGAGAACACATTAGGTAAAACGATTAAAATACTCCGATCAGATCGAGGTGGAGAGTATATGGATTTAAGATTCCAGGACTATATGATAGAACATGGAATACTATCCCAACTCTCAGCGCCCGGAACACCGCAGCAGAACGGTGTGTCCGAAAGGAGAAATAGAACCCTGTTAGACATGGTTCGATCTATGATGAGCTATGCTCAACTGCCTAGTTCGTTTTGGGGATATGCAGTAGAGGCTGCTGTATATATTTTGAACATGGTTCCCTCTAAGAGTGTTTCAGAAACAAATTATGAGTTATGGAGAGGGCGTAAAGGTAGTTTACGTCACTTCAGAATTTGGGGGTGTCCGACACATGTGTTGGTGCCCAATCCAAAGAATTTGGAACATCGTTCAAAATTATGCCTATTCGTAGGCTACCTCAAGGAAACGAAAGGTGGTCTATTTTACGATCCTCAACAAGATAAGGTGCTTGTATCGACAAACACCACGTTTTGTTAGTTTGTGCATGCTGTTGGATGACTTTTTGATGGGCTGGCTATGTTTAAATCTCGATATTTTGCTGCTTTACTGACTTTACTAGGTATTCTGTCTATTGAGCATGCTGGATGAGTGTCATAGTACACCCTTGTACGTTTAATTTAGCTTCATTTATTGCTAAGCATGCACCTCTGTAAGCCCTTACCATGTTGTTGTTTTTTTTTAAAAAAAAATTCTGCCTCTGAGTTATCTGTTCTACGAAGGTCGTTTTATACCTAGGAGTTTTAAGTTCTAGTTGTTTTTCCTTAGACTAGATGCTTCTAGGACAAGTTTGGGGGTGTGCCACCTCATACTCTCATTGGGGACAATGAGAAGATAAGTTTGGGGGAGGCAGCCTCTAGGCCTAGGAACATTCCTCTCTCCCTCTTGAAAAACATAAGCATTCTTCTTCTTTGAAAAAAAAAATGAATGATGAAAAAAATAAAACAGAAAAATAAAGGGTAGTGTCTTTCTAAAGGATGCTGAGTAATCAGGGCCATTTGTGTAACCCACAAGTGGCACTGCATCAAAAGGAAAACCAAAAGAAGACTCTACCAAAAGAAAAGGAAAAAATAAAGCCAAGGAAGAAGAGTGTGTGCCAGCAAGCTATGGCCTAGGTGTTTAGATGTCCTGTATAAATGAACTCTGATCCTTAGTTTGCTAAACACAGGGCTGTAGCTTGAAGGTTTGTCAAGGGAGATGAGTGTTGATCCAACATAGTGATGCCAAGGCTTAGTTGTTCGATGAACTGTACTATGATTCTCGTGTGTACTAAGCTTGGTATGACTGTAAGGATTCCTAGGTAGCTCAATAAAAAAAATATACTTTAGAAGCATGTACTGAGTCTGGGTTAAAACTAGGAAGAATTTGAAAACTTAGGGATAGCTGCACAATGAACCTAATGACATAAGCAGATAAACCAGTTGTTAGGAGATTTGTAAAAGACAAAAGGTTTTAAAGGCAAGAGAAACCAGAATAAGCAGAATGTGAAGTTAGTTTGAACTTAGGAGAGTGTCACAGGACAGCCATGCCTTGGATAGTAAGCCTAGGGAAGTCAGCAAGTTAGTCAAAATAGAGTTTAAAGGACAAGAATTAGCAGCCTAAGTAAGCTCTTATATTGCTCGGGGACGAGCAATAACTTATGTTTGGGGGTGTGCTACCTCTCCAAAAGTACATAATTTAGGGACTTATTTACCATGTAATCATGTAATCTCTTAAGCGTTTTTGTTAGAATTTAGTTTAATACGTGCTTAAATATGAGAATTCAAGGAATGAAGCTAAAATAGGACTTATTTGTAAAAGGAACAAAAAAGAATAGAAAACGATGCTAAAAGAGTTAAAAAGTACATTGCCGGAGAATTGCTGAAACATTGCTGTCTCCGCAATGGATATTGCGGTCACGACGAGGAATCCGCAATACCAAGCTGCTGCTGCTAAGTTTTTCCCAACCGTCAGTCGTCTCAGTTGCGATCTTTCAGCCGCCTAAGCTTTCCCTTGCTGCCACGTGGAGGATTGTTGTTTAGAATGGATGGTTCTCCATGACTGAAGGTACCTGCAAAAAGCTATAAAAGGAGGTGAAGGCTGAAGGAGAAACACAGCTCGGAAGCGTGGAGTTCCCCGTCTCAACGCATTCTACATATCCATTTCCTTATCCCGTTTGTTGGAACGAAGAAATCAGCCCTTGGCGTCGATAACTCGAGAGGAAGAAGAGAAGATCCTTCTTCTCTTCTGATCGAATTCATCCCCAAGATCAGCTAATCTTCACCTTCATCCGAGGCGCTTGCGATGAGGAGATCCGTGCACACTTTTATTGCTTTCTGTCTTTCATTTCTATTTGCTACACCGTTTCGATTCGTTTCCATTATTACTCAGTTCTTTACTGTCTTTCGCACCTCGCACAATATGTTTTGAACCTCAATCTAGAAAGTATTCATTTGAATAATTCGGTATCTTCATCTCGCCATCTATTGTTTCATTGCTTTCATTTAAGTACTTTAAAGCATGCTTAATCAATCTAGTCTTTCCAATTCCCCATCAACCATGAGTAACTAATCACATAAGGGTCTTGTTGCGTGCTCAATGTGTAAAATAAATAAGTAATAAGAGAGAGAGAGCACTCAGAACATGCAAGCATACATGATCTTATAGCAAGTAGTAAGTATTTTTTCATTCGTTTTCCCACAGAGATTTATTATTAGCTACTCGTGAAGTGTAATGTTAAGAAAGAATGGGTGGATTTGAAGGGTTAAACTTGGTTTTAAAATTCCTATTTATTGCTGAATATATAAAAGGTAGCAACATAAACAAGTGCAAGTTAATGGTAAACGCAAAATGTAAAGAGAAAGAATTAATAAACGAAGAGAAAAGTAGTCAAGCAGAATTTTTAACTTAGCAGAATTGCGAGAACAGCAATTCTACCGCAATGTTACTAACAGCGAAAGTGTGTAAAATGGAGAAACAAGGGCTACTAACGACTTCTCTATAGGCATTTTCATACGATTCTCAAGCATTGGAACAACTCACTATGCATCAAACTAACTCAATCTCATGTATCTTCCGATTTCATGCATTAGATTCTTTAGTTTACTCATGTCCAAGTAAGGTCTTAAGCATCTTGTTAAAGCAGAAAGTTATGGTTTGTACTAGGAAAACGCCTATTCCTAGGTCGTTTTCTGGTTACCTTGAAAGGCTAGTATGAGTGTATGACTTTGAACTCTTACTCCTTCCAGAGGTTAGGAGTTCTTTGGACAAAATGGATGGCCAATCGAAATTGCCCGTGGGATGAAGCTTACATACAATCAATGCTTCGAGAGCTATCCTACATGCTTGGTTCACGTTTTTTAGCCTATAGGATTGTCATTAGCATGCCCCTATGTGATTTAGTTACTCATGGATATAGAAAGAACAGAAATAAGAGATGAAGTAGACATGCTTAGAAGAGAAATAAACTTAAAACAGCAAGGCAAAACAGTACGCAGCAAAGATAAGAGACTGTGAAATGAAGAATTGTGCTTTGATTACTTGATTGTTTGAATGAACAAAGGAAAGCTTAAAGTGAATAACATAAAGACAGAAAGCAACGAAATGAAATGAACTAGTCACTAGAAAAGAAACAACAACTAAACAGAGCTGGAAATTAGAAATAAAAGACCGAAAGCAGTAATTGAGCTTGAACGCCTCGTCGCAAATGCCTCGGCTGAAGGGAGAGAAAGGATAGCCTTGCTTGGATGAATCCAATCAGGAGAGAAGATGAATCTTCTCTCCTTCCTATCAGATTGTCGACTCCAACAGCTGAACTTTCCAACCAAACAGACGGAAGAGAAAAACAGGAGAAAAGATGGAGCTGCGAAGAGACTTCTACGCTTTCGAATGATGATCAAACCCTCTACTTTAACCCCCTTTTATAGTAATCTGTAGGTGCGTTTGGGCCAAGGAGAACCATCCATCCTCAACGTCATACTTCAAAATGGATGGAGGAGAAAGAACGAATCCCTGAAATAACGGAAAATAACAGAACAAGATCAGTCAACTTACGGATTTCACTTGAAACATTGCGGTTTTAGCAATGTTTCCGCAATGCGCATTTTTCCTTCTTTTAACTTCGGTTTTCATTCCTTTTCTTTCCTTTTGCACACAAGTCCTAATTTAGCTACCTTCTTCTAATTCTCATATATAAGCATATGTTTAAGCTAAATCCTATAAAAAACACCTAAGAGTGTACATCTTTCTAAGATAAATAAGTCCTAAAAAGGTCACTTTTGGAGACGTAACACACCCCCAAACTTAAGGTTTTGCTCGTCCTCGAGCAGTCTAAGGACTTGTTTAGGCTGCTGTTTCATTCCCTTTAACCACTTACTGACTCCCCTACATTCCTATCTATAGCAGTGTTGTCCTGTGACACACTTCTAAGTTTACAACTAACCTTTTATATTGCTTCTTCTGACTTTGCACGCCTAATACTCCTGCCGTTTCATATTGTGCATCTATCCCTAAGGTTTCAAATTCTACCTAGCTTTACCCCAGACTCAGTACATGCTTCTAGTTTTTACTTTTGAGCTACCTAGGATTCCTTAGAGTCATGCCAGTCTTAGTATTAACAGTGACAGTAGTACTTTAAGAGAACAACCTAAACCCTGGCATCACTACATTGGACATACATTCATCTCCCTAAACAACCCTACAAATTACAACTTTGTGCTCAGCTAATTGAGGATCAGAGTTCTTTTTATTTAGGACATCTAAGCCACAAAGTTGCAATTCCTAGGTATACATTCTTCTTCCCTATTGTTTCCTTTTTCTTTCTTACTTTGGTGGAGCCTCTCCTTTGGTTGCCTTTTGATGCAATGCCCCTTGTGGGTTACACACTTGGCACTGATTACTCAGCAACCTAAGAGAGACACCCCTCTTTATTCTATTTTTCATTTTTTTTTTCAGCACATCATTTTTTGTAAAGGAGAAGAAGAATGCTTATGCTTTAAGGGAGAGAGGAATGTTCCTAGGCCTAGGGTGGCTTCCCCCAAACTTAAACTACTCATTGTCCCCAATGAGTGTCTGAGGTGGCACACCCCCAAACTTGTCCTAGAAGCATCTATTCTAAGGTAAAACAAAGAGAATCTAAAAGCCCTAGGCATAGACAGAACATTCTAAAAGTAAATATCACAGCAGCAGAAATTCGTAAAAACAGTCAGGTAAGGACTTAAAGCTATGCATGCTGAGCACTTTGTAGAGGTGAATTTAAACTATCAAAGGGTGTCCTATGACATTCATCCAACATGCTTTTAGATAAGCTATATAAGGTAGACAAGATAGCAGCAAAAGACAGAATTTAAACAGAACCAGCCTAGCTAAACAGTCAGTCAAAAACATGCATTTACTAATAAAAATTGCGGTTTCCGCAATTATTTCGCAATAGATACAGGGCAGATATATCAGTGATCAAGACCCCTACGCATGCTTTTTCCAGTCATGTAAGCTATACAAAAAGGAAACTAAACTAACCTACCTAATCAGCTATCATCAAACTACACTAAATAAGTTTAACCACTAAAACCTAAGAACGAAAACAGATCAAAATATGAACTCAAAACAGCCAAAATCCCATGGTTCAACGAAAAGCAGTTTGATTTTTTTTATTTATTTATTTTTTTTCTTATTTTAAGGGAACAGCAATACTCCCTTTAGTGCTTCTCAAACTAGCACTCAGATGTCTTCCTCATCATCATTCCTTCTTGGCCGTGGAGGCGCCCATGGAGTCAGCAGGTCCGTGGGGAACTCAGGGAAGATGCAGCCCAATTGGTCTGCCACATCTTTATCTCTTGCCTGCGCATATGTGGCCCATTGAGCCATCTTCTTCTGCAGGGCCATCAGGCACGCCATGGTCAGAGACTGAGCAGCAGCCAGACCATCCAGCTCGAACTCCATGTTTCCCTTCCTTCGCAGCCTCAAGGCAGTAGGCAACTCCAGGTAACCCGTGTAGGCCAGCTGCCTTTCCATTCGCTCGATTGGGACCCCTGCACGTAAGCAAAGCTTAGTAATTGTATTAGGAAAGAAAAGTGGACCCTTACCCTTTTTGGCGCAGTCAGCGATTGAAGCTGCAATGACCTCGCCAACGTTGATTGTGAGGCCTCTCATGATCGTGTAGACCAACAGCGATCTGCCTTGGTTGATGGTGGTCTCATGGGTCACTGGGGACAGCTTCCTCCGCACGAAGGAAAACCAGACAGCCGCCTTGGCTGTGAGGGTAACACTCATCAGGGTGTGCTTCCCATTACGTGAAACTGTCCACGATGCCTCAGGTTGGCCAATGACTCGGATTGCTTCCTCCAGGACAGCTTCTGTTGGCTCATCAACTATCCTTGCATAGTCAGTGTGTTTCTGACCCTTGAGGCCATAGGCTTCGTTGATTGCCTTCGCTGAGAAGTCCACCTCGACTCCTCTGACCACAGACAGGCCATCCTCAGGATTCATCAAATTGGCGTAAAAGTCATACACCATACTGGAGTAAGCAGGATTGGGTGGCCTGCACAGCTCTTCCCAGCCGTGATTCGTGATCCCTGCGCGCAAGAATTGCGGCAGGTGAGCGAGTGCGTCGAGGAATCCCTTCTCGTGCAGCAGTTCCCTCTTCCTCAGCTCAGTGCCTCTGGACTCAGCATCAGAGGACAAATACCTCACTGATTGAGGCTCATCTTCAGGGTACAGCTTGGCTTTCCCTTTGTCCTTCAGTTTGGCTGACTCAGCAGCCTCAATCTTGAGCTTCTTCAGAGACGGCTCATCACTCCCCTTCTTTGATGAAGGCTCACCCATGGTTTTCTTTTTCTTGGACTTCTTTTTTGTTTTTGGCCGTTTGGCCTTGACAACCTTGGCGGCTTTCTTTTTCAATCTTGCCTTTGTTGTCATCTGCTGGAGGCAATCCCCCAGTGTCTCGTCCATTGAATCATCCCTTTGCGCAGGGCTCTCAGGGCTGGCTTCCCTCAAAGGAGAGAAGACCTCTTCTTCCTCAGCTTCCCCACTACCCTGCGTCGATTCTTGATACTCTCCATATGGAAATTCAGGGTCAGGTTGTGGGGAAGTGGGTGATGCTTCAGGGCTCTCTGCTGGTGGGGTGTGTTCAGAACTCTGCGGCGATGGAGGAAGCTCAGGGCTGCGCGCTGGTGGAGATGGCGAAGAGCTCTGCTTGGCTGACTCGTGTGACCGACGGTCACTTTCTTGACTCTCCACAGAGGGAGTCTTTTTCTTGCTTGCTTCTTCGGCCACAGCCATACTCCACTTGCGTTTCTTGGGTGTTCCTGCTGGTTCAGAGGGTCCAGCAGGTATCTCCGTAACTACCTTCCACTTCTTCTTGCGGATAGGCAGTTTGGGGAGTCGTTCAGTGCGCGCAGCCTCAGCATCTGCAAGGGCAAGAAGTGCTTCCCTCGCAGCAATTTCAGCGTCGTCGGCCTTCTTCTTGGACGCAGACCTTTCAGCTCTCGTTAGCACCATTGTTGAATCGTGGGAATCTGGAAAGAGGAATTGCAGATGAAGAGAAAGACGGATTTCTTGGAGTTCAGATAATGGGGGAAGCGTACAGATCATCGCGCTTCTAACGGATATAAGTAATGATGGAAATCCCAACGGCTATTTCCGTTGCGGATTCTGCACATCCAGCGCAATTTTAGTGACTGTTGGAGATTTTCTGAGTTTTAATGCCAATCTTCTCTCAACTGAATCTTTGATCTGGCCCAATATCTTCCTCGAATTTTTATCTTGATTTCATCTCCTTGATTCCCTCTATCGATTCCCTATCAAAAGAAATAAAATCAACATTAAATTCTTAATTAAAATCACACAACAATATACACAAACAGTAACCGGAAAAATAGCAAAAAAAAAAAAAAATAAACTAAGGCATTAGCCTCGCATGGACAAGCACAGTAATCACTCGTCCTCTCTCGTTCTTATTTTCATGTTTCAGTCAAGAGGAAGGCCGAGAGAGTCTTCACATCTCCTTCCTCATAGTAGTGCTTCAATCTTGCACCATTAACCATGAACGGTTGCCCTTGCTGCAGGTTCTTAATCTCGAGTGCACCATGAACAAACACGTTAGTTATCACAAAAGGTCCTGACCATCTGGACTTAAGTTTGCCTGGAAATAATTTCAATCCTGAGTTAAATAATAAGACCAGCTGGCCTTTCCTAAAGTCCTTAATCCTAAGTCTACTGTCGTGCCAAATCTTCGTCTTTTCCTTATACATTTTAGCATTTTCATAGGACATATGTCTAAGCTCATCAAGCTCATGTAATTGCAAAGACCGCAATGTTCCCGCATCGGTCACGCAATAATTCAGTTCTTTTAAGGCCCAAAATGCTTTAATTTCTAACTCGAATGGTAAGTGACATGCTTTGCCATACACAAGTTTATAAGGAGACATACCTAGGGGTGTCTTATATGCAGTTCTAAATGCCCAAAGTGCATCCTCGAGTTTAAACGACCAATCTTTTCTATTGGGTTTGACCACTTTTTCTAGTATGTTTTTAATCTCCCTATTTGAAATTTCAGCTTGTCCATTCGAATGTGGGTGATAGGGGGTGGCTACTCTATGTCTAATATTATACTTAGCCAACACCCTCTCCATAGCTCTATTAATGAAATGTGTCCCTTCATCACTAATTATAGCACGAGGTGTTCCAAACCTAGTGAAGATATGTCTATGAAGGAACTTAATGACTGTTTTGGCATCATTATTTGGACAGGCTATGGCCTCTACCCACTTAGATACATAGTCTACTGCTACTAATATGTAAAGGTTACCTGATGATGGGGGGAATGGTCCCATGAAGTCAATGCCCCACACATCAAAGAGCTCCAACTCTAAGATGTAAGTGAGAGGCATCTCATCCTTTCGACTAAGGTTACCTGTTCTCTGGCATTCATCACAGCTGTGTGCATAGTTGTGGGCATCCTTGAAGATCGTTGGCCAATAGTAGCCACTCTGGAACACCTTTGCAGCTGTCCTTTGACCACCAAAATGTCCACCATAGGGGGCTGTATGGCAGTGCTGCAGCACAGACTTCGCTTCAGCAGCTGACACACACTTCCTTAGCAGACCATCAGCACATGTCTTGTAAAGTGTGGGATCATCCCATATGAACTTCCTAGCTTCATGAAGGAACCTCTTCTTTTCTTGTCCTCCCTTGAAAGTTGGTAGTACCTGCGATGCAAGGAAGTTAGCAATGTCAGCAAACCAAGGTTCCTCATCGTTATCACGATGAGTCAATACAAAGACATGTTCATCAATAAAAGCATCAGAAATTGCGGTTTCCGCAATTTTTTCGCAATTATGCTGCAATCTAGAGAGATGATCCGCAACCACATTTTCACATCCTTTCTTATCTCTAATGTCTAAATCAAATTCCTGCAGCAATAACACCCATCTAATCAACCTAGGCTTAGCATCAGCCTTCCTCATGAGGTATTTCAAAGTAGAATGGCCAGTGTACATGATTGTCCTAGTGCCTACAATGTAATTCCTAAACTTCTCACAAGCAAACACTACAGCTAGCATCTCCTTCTCAGTAGTTGTGTAATTACATTGTGCCTCATTAAGTGTCTTACTAGCATAGTATACAGGGTGTGTTAACTTGTCAATCTTTTGTCTTAACATAACCCCTACAGCATAGTCACTAGCATCACATAACATCTCAAAGGGGAGATCCCAATTAGGCCCTACTATAATAGGTGTTGTGACTAGTGCTTCCTTAAGGGTTTTCCAGGCTAGGAAACATTCTTTAGAGAAGATGAAGGGTTTGTTCAGCTCTAGAAGCTCACATAAAGGCTTGGAGATCTTAGAAAAGTCCTTAATGAACCTTCTATAGAAGCCAGCATGTCCTAAGAAACTTCTAATGGCTTTTACATTCTGAGGTTCTACCAGCTTCTCTATTATTTCAATTTTTGCCCTATCGACCTCTACACCTGCCCTAGACACTCTATGACCTAAGACAATCCCTTCGTCCACCATGAAGTGGCACTTCTCCCAATTTAGTACTAGGTTGGTCTCCTCACACCTAGCCAGGACTTGTCCTAAGTTCTCTAGACAGTTTGTAAATGAATCCTCAAAGACTGAGAAATCATCCATGAATATCTCTATCATAGACTCATCCAAATCAGAGAAGATTGCCAACATGCACCTTTGGAATGTTGCCGGTGCATTGCATAAGCCAAAAGGCATTCTGCGAAAGGCAAATGTTCCAAAAGGGCAAGTGAAGGTAGTCTTTTCTTGGTCCTTGGGGTCTATAGTGATCTGGTTATATCCTGAATAACCGTCTAAGAAGCAGTAGTAAGCTCTACCAGCTATCCTATCTAACATTTGGTCAATGAATGGTAGAGGGAAGTGGTCTTTTTTGGTTTCCTTATTTAATTTCCTATAATCCGTGCAAACTGTCCATCCTGTGACAGTCCTCGTTGGAATCAGTTCATTGTTCTCATTGACTACCACAGTCATCCCCCCCTTCTTAGGTACACATTGTATAGGTCTCACCCACTGACTACTATCTATAGGGAATATCACACCAGCATCTAACCATTTTATTATTTCCTTTTTAACTACCTCTTTCATAGAGGGGTTCAACCTACGTTGGTGATCTACTCGGGGTGTATGCTCTTCCTCTAATATAATCTTATGCATGCAATAAGAAGGGCTAATGCCTCTAATGTCAGCAATAGTCCATGCAATAGCCTTCCTATGTTGCTTAAGTAATAAAATCAGTTCAACCTCATGCTTTTCACTTAATTTAGAAGAAATAATCACAGGCAAAGTATCATTACTTTCTAGATATGCATACTTGAGGTGAGTGGGTAGAGGTTTCAATTCTAAGACAGGTGGATGCTCAATGGATGGTTTTAAAGGATTCATGGATCTGTTAGTCAGGTCTTTATTTATACATACATGCTGTGTTTTATCTATAGGTATATCCATTATTTCAGAAACATTTAAATCAGTTAAATCTAATTGTACATATTCATTAGCATGCTTAGTTAATAATACATGCTCCAGCTGTTCTTCCATTAGTGAGTCTACAATGTCCATACTAGCACAAGATTCAGAGTCAGAGGGGTACTGTTAAGTCTCTGAAAGTGACTTATTTAGGACCTATTTAGCTTAGAAAGATGCACACTCTTAGGTGTTTTTGGTAGCATTTAGCCTAAACCTATGCTTAAATATGAGAATTAGAAGAAGGTAGCTAAATTAGGACTTATGTACAATAGGAAAGAAAAGGGTTAAAAACCGAAGGAAAAGAATGAAAAAACTGCATTGCGACAGCATTGCGAAAACATTGCTGAAGCCGCAATTATTCAAGTGAAAACCGTAAGTTGACTGATCTTTTTCTGTTAATTTCCGTGATTTCAGGGATTCGTTCTTTCTCCTCTATCCATTCTGATATACGTCGTTGAAGATTGATGGTTCTCTTTGGCCCAAACGCACCTGCAAACTACTATAAAAGGGGGTCAAAGTCGGAGGTTCAAACATCATCCGGAAGCGTAGAAGTCCTCTCGCAGCTCCATTTTTCTTCGTGTTTTCCTTTGCCGTCTGTTGGAGTGAGAGTCTCAGCTGTTGGAATCGACAATCTGATAGGAAGGAGAGAAGATCCACCTTCTCTCCCGATTGGATTCATCCAAGCAAAGCTATTCTTTCATCCCCTTCAGCCGAGGCGGTTGCGACGAGGCTTCCAAGCAACATTTACTGCTTTCTGTCTTTCCTTTTCTAGTTTACATTTCTGCTTTGTGTTGTTCTCTTTCTAATAACTAGAACACTCCATTTCGTTGCTTTCTGTCTTGCTGTTATTTACTTTAAAGCTTTCTTTTGTCCAATCAAACAATCAAGTAATCAAATCTCCATTCTTCATTTCACAGTTTCTTGCCTCTGCATTCTACTGCTTTCCCTTACTGTTTTGTCTTTAAATTCCTTCTAAGCATGTCTGTTTCATCTCGTATTTCTACTTACCCCATATCCATGAGTAGCTAAGTCACTTAGGGGCATGCTAATGACAGAACTATAGGCTAAAAAACGTGAGCCAAGTATGTAGGATAGCTCTCGAAGCATTGATTGTATGTAAGCTTCATCCCACGGGCAATTTCGATTGGCCATCCATTTTGTCCAAAGAACTCCTAACCTCTGGAAGGAGTAAGAGTTCAGAGTCATATAATCATGCTAGCCTTTCAAGGTAACCAGAAAACGGCTTAGGAATAAGCGTTTTCCTAGTACAAACTAAACACTTCTGCTTTAACAAGATGCTTAAGACCTTACTTCGAGTTGAGTAAACTAAAGAATCTAATGCATGGAATCGGACGATACATGAGATAGAGTGAGTTTGATGCATAGTGAGTTGGTCCAATGCTTGAGAATCGTATTAAGATGCCTATAGGATAGTCGTTAGTAGCCCTTAATTCTCCATTTTACACACTTTCACTGTTTTTACAATTGCGGAAACATTGCGGTGCCCGCAATTCTGCTAAGTTACCATTCTGTTTAGCTGTTTTCTTCTTCATTTATTAGTTTCGTCTCTTGTCTTTTGAGTCTAATTTCAACTTTCATTTGTTTATGTTGCATTCCTTTAGACATTCGGTAAGAAGTAGGAAATTAAAAAACCAATTTTACCCCTTCAAATCCACCCCTTCTTTCTTAACTTTATACTTCACAAGTAGCTTATAAATAAATCTCTGTGGGAAAACGAATGAAAAAATACTTACTACTTGCTATAAGATCATGTATGCTTGCATGTTCTGAGTGCTCTTTCTTCCTTATTGCTTACTTTTATTAACACATTGAGCACGCAACAAGTTTTTGGCGCCGCTGCCGGGGATTTATTTAAGTGAAAACGAGGTTAGTTAAGTTTGAAACACCAAGTTATTTTCCATTGAAACTGATCCATTTTCATTTCTTTTTCAGGTACCATTTAGGTTAGTTTATGAATGAGCCTCCAAGTAGTGATCTAGAGTTCAACCCTGAGCCCGAGAGATTACTTAGAGCTAGGAATAGAGCCAAGAAACGCCTCTTTAAACAACCTTCATTACCTCCATTAATTGCTGAAACCGCAAGGTTACCGCAATCTCCTCAAGAAGAAATGGATAGAAGAGATCAAAACCTGGTGCCTGTCACTCGCAATCCCATCGAAATAGCGAATGATAAGGATAGCGCCATACTTTCTTACCTAGTACCTATGCCTGGGGAGCTGAACCCCAGCATAATCCGTCCTGAAATCACTGCCAACTCATTCGAGTTAAAGCCAGTGATGTTCCAAATGTTGTCCACTGTGGGACAATTCTTTGGAATGGAAAATGAGGACCCCCACAACCATCTTAGGAACTTTTTAGGAGTTAGTGATACATTCCTCATTCCTGGAGTTTCCCAAGAAGCCTTGAGGCTATACTTGTTCCCTTACTCTTTGAGGGACAAAGCCAAAACGTGGTTAAACTCATTACCTTCTGGATCTGTCCTCAATTGGACAGACTTAGCAGAGAAATTCCTAGTCAAATACTTCCCACCAGATAGGAATTCTACCTTTCGTGATGATATAATCAAATTCAAACAAGCTCCAAGTGAGTCTCTTCACGAAGCTTGGACAAGATTCAAAGACCTTCTCATTAAATGTCCACACCATGGCATTCCATGGTGTATCCAAATAGAAGTCTTTTTCAAAGGATGCAACCCCAGCACCAGACAAGTTCTAAATTCATCTGCTGGTGGTTCCATGTTGTCCAAGAGTTACAACGAAGCTTATGAGATCCTGGAGAAGATCTCAACATCTCACTGTAGGTGGTCAGATGATCCAGTCGAGCCAACTAGAGCTCAAGACAAGGATGCTCTTAGCGCCATGAGCACCCAAATAAACGCCCTGACCAACCTAGTTAAGCAAATGGCTCAGGCCAATCTCCAAACCAGTGCCAATACCGCCACAGCCATGTCAATGGGCACCCAACCAAGTCAAGGCGAGGCACTTATCTGTGGATTCTGTGGGGAAGGGCACCCATATGAATACTGCCCTGGGAATCCATCCTCAGTCTGCTATGTAGGAAGCCAACAGCAGCCTAGGAATAACCCCTACTCACAAACTTACAACCCTGGTTGGAGAAACCACCCAAACCTGTCATGGGGTGGCCAACAAAATGCTAACCAAAATATTAACCAGCCTAGACCGAGTGGAACACCTGGTTTCACTCCCCAATATAACCAATCAATGTATCAAAAACCTTACAACCAACCTGTAGGATCTTCTGTAGAAAATTTACTTAAGGAATATATAGCCAAGAATGACGCCACTCTACAGAGCCAGCAAGCTACTCTTAGAAGCCTAGAGAACCAAATAGGGCAACTAGCCAATGAAATCAAAAGTAGGCCCCAAGGTAGACTCCCTGCTGACACCGAGGTACCAAGGAGAGATGGTAAAGAACAAGTTCAAGCAATTGAACTCAGAAGTGGTAGACCCTTGGTGAGCAGCAAGGACACACCAAAGAGAGTAGAGAACACTGGGTCTAATGCTCCACTGGAGTCTCTGCCAAACCAAGGTCCACCACCAACTAACACATCAGGAGCCAGGCTAGAGCCAATTATTGAGGAGATAGAAGAAATTCCGAGGCCTCCACCTATCCTAAGGCGCCCTGACGTGCCTGCATATGTGCCACCACCTCCATATCCTCGAAGGCTTAAGAAGAAGCAGGAACAGGAAGTGCATTTTAATAAATTCTTAGAAATTCTTAAACAAGTGCATGTCAACATTCCTTTTGTAGAAGTTTTACAGTCTATGCCTTCGTATGTAAAGTTTTTGAAGGACATTATTACTAACAAAAAAATAATTGGTGAGTTTGAAACAGTCAACCTCACTGAGGAGTGCAGTGCCATACTCCAGAATAAGCTACCCAAGAAGGAGAAGGATCCTGGTTCCTTCACCTTACCTGTCGAGCTAGGAGGCAAGCACGTGGGGAGAGCTCTTTGTGACCTGGGAGCCAGCATAAACCTCATGCCCCTATCACTATTCCGCCAGCTGGGAATAGGAGAAGCACGTCCAACTACTGTCACTTTACAACTTGCAGACAGATCCATCGCATACCCTGAAGGTAAGATTGAGGATATTCTTGTAAAAGTTGACAAGTTTATTTTCCTTGCAGATTTCATTGTCCTGGACTATGAAGCAGACAAGGAGGTCCCCATCCTGTTAGGTAGACCATTTCTAGCCACAGGTAGGGCTTTGATAGACGTCCAAAAAGGTGAGCTCACTATGAGGGTTCATGATGAAGAGGTGAAATTTAGTGTGTATAAAGCTTTAAGGTATCCCTCTGACCTTGAATCCTGTGCTAGCATGGACGTTGTAGATTCTTTAATGGAAGAACAATTGGAGCATGTACTATTAACTAAGCATGCTAATGAATATGTACAATTAGATGTAGCTGACTTAAATGTATCTGAAATAATGGATATGCCTGTAGATAAACCACAACATGTATGTATGAATATAGACCTAACTGATAGATCATTAAATCCTTTAAAGCCATCCATTGAGCATCCACCTGTCTTAGAATTAAAGCCACTCCCCACTCACCTCAAGTATGCATATTTAGGGAGTAATGAAACTCTGCCTGTTATCATTTCTTCTAAATTAAGTGAAAAGCATGAGGTTGAACTGATATTACTGCTTAAGCAACATAGGAAGGCTATTGCATGGACTATTGCTGATATTAGAGGCATTAGCCCTTCTTATTGCAAGCATAAGATTATACTAGAGGAAGA
Source organism: Herpetospermum pedunculosum (assembly GCA_028017165.1). NCBI lineage: Eukaryota > Viridiplantae > Streptophyta > Magnoliopsida > Cucurbitales > Cucurbitaceae > Herpetospermum > Herpetospermum pedunculosum. The sequence continues at coordinate 38,105,330 of CM051527.1, forward strand.
GCACACACCTAGAGTAGATCATCAACGTAGGCTGAATCCCTCTATGAAAGAGGTAGTAAAGAAAGAAATAATAAAATGGTTAGATGCTGGTGTGATCTTTCCCATAGCTAGTAGTCAGTGGGTAAGCCCCATACAATGTGTACCTAAAAAGGGGGGGATGACTGTGGTAGTCAATGAGAACAACGAACTGATTCCAACTCTGACTGTCACGGGGTGGAGAGTATGTATGGATTATAGGAAGCTCAATAAAGAAACTAAAAAAGACCACTTCCCTCTACCATTCATTGACCAAATGTTAGACAGAATAGCTGGTAGAGCCTACTACTGTTTCCTAGACGGTAATTCAGGGTACAACCAAATCACTATAGACCCCAAAGACCAAGAAAAGACTACCTTTACTTGCCCTTTTGGAACTTTTGCCTTTCGCAGAATGCCTTTTGGCTTATGCAATGCACCGGCAACTTTCCAAAGGTGCATGTTGGCAATCTTTTCTGACCTGGATGAGTCCATGATAGAAATATTCATGGATGATTTCTCAGTCTTTGGGGATTCATTCACAAACTGTCTAGAAAATTTAGGACAAGTCCTAACCAGATGTGAAGAGACCAACTTAGTCCTTAATTGGGAGAAGTGTCATTTCATGGTGGACGAGGGGATTGTCCTAGGTCATAGAGTGTCGAGGGCAGGTGTAGAAGTTGACAGGGCCAAAATTGAGATCATAGAGAAGTTAGTAGAGCCCCAGAATGTCAAAGCCATTAGAAGCTTCTTAGGGCATGATGGCTTCTACAGAAGGTTCATTAAGGACTTTTCTAAGATAGCCAAGCCTCTGTGTGAGCTTCTAGAGCTAAATAGGCCATTTATCTTCTCTAAAGAATGTATAGTAGCTTGGAAAACCCTTAAGGAAGCACTAGTCACAGCACCTATCATAGTAGGACCAAATTGGGATCTCCCATTTGAGATGTTATGTGATGCCAGTGACTATGCTGTAGGGGTGATGTTAGGACAGAAGATTGACAAACTAACACACCCTGTCTATTATGCTAGTAAAACCTTGAATGCGGCTCAATGTAATTATACAACTACTGAGAAAGAGATGCTTGCTGTAGTGTTTGCTTGTGAGAAATTCAGGAACTATATTGTAGGCACTAGGACAATTGTGTACACTGACCATTCTGCCTTGAAATATCTTATGAGGAAGGCTGATGCTAAGCCTAGGTTGATTAGGTGGGTGTTATTGCTGCAGGAATTTGATTTGGACATTCGAGACAAGAAAGGATGTGAAAATGTGGTTGCGGATCACCTTTCTCGGTTGCAGCACAACTGCGGAAAAATTGCGGAACCCGCAATTTCTGATGCTTTCATTGATGAACATGTCTTTGTTTTGACTCATTGTGATAACGATGAGGAACCTTGGTTTGCTGACATTGCTAACTTCCTTGGATCACAGGTATTACCAGTTTTCAAGGGAGGACAAGAGAAGAAGAGGTTCCTTCATGAAGCAAGGAAATTCATATGGGATGACCCCACACTTTACAGAACCTGTGCTGACGGCTTGCTAAGGAAGTGTGTTTCAGCTGCTGAAGCGAAGTCTGTGCTGCAGCACTGCCACACAGCTCCTTATGGTGGACACTTTGGTGGCCAAAGAACAGCTGCAAAGGTATTTCAGAGTGGCTACTATTGGCCAACAATCTTCAAGGATGCCCACAACTATGCCCACAGCTGCGATGAATGTCAAAGAACAGGTAACCTCAGTCGAAAGAATGAGATGCCCCTCACCTACATCTTAGAGTTGGAGCTCTTTGATGTGTGGGGCGTTGATTTCATGGGGCCATTCCCTCCATCATCAGGTAACCTTTACATCCTTGTAGCAGTAGACTATGTGTCTAAGTGGGTAGAGGCCATAGCATGTCCCAATAATGATGCCAAAACAGTCATAAAATTCTTGCATAGGCACATTTTTACTAGGTTTGGAACACCCCGAGCTATCATTAGTGATGAAGGGACGCATTTCATTAATAAAGCCATGGAGAGAGTGTTGGCTAAGTATAACATTAGACATAGAGTAGCCACTCCCTACCACCCACACTCAAATGGACAAGCTGAAATTTCCAATAGGGAGATAAAAAACATCCTAGAAAAGGTGGTCAAACCAAATAGGAAGGACTGGTCATTTAAGCTTGAGGATGCGCTTTGGGCTTATAGAACAGCATACAAAACACCCCTAGGTATGTCTCCCTATAGGTTGGTATATGGAAAGGCTTGTCACTTGCCATTCGAGTTAGAAATTAAGGCATTTTGGGCATTAAAAGAGCTGAACTACTGCGTGACTGATGCAGGGACATTACGGTCTTTGCAATTACATGAGCTTGATGAGCTCAGGCATATGTCTTATGAAAATGCCAAAATGTATAAAGAAAAGACCAAAATATGGCACGACAGTAGACTTAGGATCAAAGACTTTAGGAAAGGCCAACTTGTCCTATTATTTAACTCACGACTGAAATTGTTTCCAGGCAAACTAAAGTCTAGATGGTCAGGTCCATTTGTCATTACTAATGTGTTTGTTCATGGTGCAATAGAGATAAAGAACTTGCAGCAAGGTCATCCATTTATGGTCAATGGGGCGAGGTTGAAGCACTACTATGAGGAAGGAGATGTGAAGACTCTCTCGGCCTTCCTCTTGAATGAAGCATGAAATTAAGAACGAGAGAGAACGAGTGGTTACTGTGCTCGTTTAGTCAAGGCTAATGCCTTAGTTTTTTTTTTTTTGCACTTTTTCCGGTTATCATTTGTACATATGTTGGTGTGATTTTAATTAAGTATTTAATGTTTGTTTTATTTATTTTTGCAGAGAATCAAGAGAGGGGATAAAGGAGATTAAATCCAGCCAAAGAAATCAAGAAGATGTTGAGCCAAATCGAAGATACGGTTGAGCAAAAATTGCAATTTAAATGAAAAAAAATCTCCAACGGGCCTTAAAGATTGCGCAGGAATTGCGGGATCCGCAAAAATATAGCCGTTGGGATTTTTTTTTCCGTTTTCTTTATATCTGTTGGAAGGCGCGAGGATCTGTACGTCTCTCTCATCATCTGATCTTCGAGCAAGCTGCGATTCTCTTCATCTTTGATTCTTCTTTCCAAATCTCCAAGATCCAACAATGGTGCTCACAAGAGCCGACCGATCTGCGGCCAAGAAACGGGCTGACGACGCTGAAACGGCTGCAAGGGAAGCACTTCTTGCCCTCGCAGATGCTGATGCTGCGCGTACCGAACGTCTTCCCAAGCTTCCGGTCCGTAGGAAGAAGTGGAGGGTCGTCACAGAAATCCCTGCTGGACCCTCTGAACCAGCAGGCACACCCAAGAAGCGCCGGTGGAGTGTCGAGGTGGCCGCCGAACCAAGCAAAGCAAAGACTCCCTCTGTGGAGAGTCAAGAAACTGATCGTGCGTCCCACGAGTCGACCAAGACGGGTTCGTCGCCATCTGCATCACCAGCGCACAGCCCTTCACCATCTGAACCAGTGCAAAGCCCAGAACTCCCTTCATCGCCACCTGCACAGAGCCCTGAGTTGTCTTCATCACCTCAGAGTTCTGCACAGACACCTGCAGCAGCACAGAGCACCACGCCGTCTCACACTTCTCCACGGCCTGATCCTGAATTCCCATATGGGGAGTACCAAGAGTCAACGCAGGGCAGTGGAGATGCTGAGGAAGACGAGGTCTTCTCTCCTATGAGGGAAGATAGCCCGGCGAGTCCTGCACAGAAGGATGACTCGATGGAGGAGACATTGGGGGCGTGCCTCCAGCAGATCACCGTCAAGGCCAAGCTCAAGAAGAAGAAGAAGGCCAAGATTCTCAAGGCCAAGCGATCCAAGAAGCTGAAGAAGAAGAAGGTCAAGAGAGCGCCTTCATCAGAGAAGGAAAGCACGGAGCCATCGCTCAAGAAACTTAAGGTTGAGGCTGCGGAGTCAGCCAAACCAACAGACAAAGGGAAGGCTAAACTATACCCTGAAGATGAGCCTCAATCGGTGAGGTATGTGTCCTCTGACGCTGAATCCAGAGGCATTGAATTGAGGAAGAGGGAGTTGCTGCACGAGAAGGGCTTCCTCGACCGACCTGCTGACCTGCCGCAGTTCTTGCGCGCAGGAGTTATAAACCACGGCTGGGAGGAATTTTGCAGACCGCCCAATCCAGCCTACACGAGCATGGTGTATGATTTCTACGCCAATGTGCTCAGCCCTGAGGATGGCCTGTCTGTGGTCAGAGGGGTAGAAGTGGATTTCTCAGCCAAGGCCATCAACGAAGCCTATGGTCTCAAGGGCCAAACACATACAGATTATGCACGGATTGTTGATGAGCCTACTGAGGCAGTTCTGGAAGAGGCCATTCGGACCATTGGCCAGCCTGAAGCTTCCTGGACCGTGTCACGCAATGGGAGGCACACTCTCATGAGTGCCAACCTCACGGCTAAGGCGGCTGTTTGGTTTTCGTTCGTGAGAAGGAGATTGTCCCCAGTGACTCACGAGACTACAATCAACCAGAGCCGATCGCTGCTGGTGTATGCGATAATGAGAGGTCTCACGATCAACGTGGGAGAAGTCATCACTGCTGCTATTGCTGAGTGCGCCAAGAAAGGTAAGGGACCATTGTTTTTCCCTAATACTATAACTAAACTATGTTTGCTTGCAGGAGTTCCCATCGAGCGCATGGAGCAGCAAATGGCTTACACAGGCCACTTGGAGTTACCTGCTGGCTTACGGCTGAAGACGAAGGGGAACATGGAATTCGAGCTGGATAGGCTGGCTGCTGATCAGTCACTGTCCATGGCTTGCCTGATGGATATGCAGAAGAGAATGGCTCAATGGGCTACTTACGCGCAGGCACGAGACAAGGAAGTTGCTGATCAACTTGGGTGCATCTTCCCTGACTTCCCCACGAATCTCCTGAATCCATGGGTGCCCCCACGACCACGACAACCTGATGAGGATGACGACATCTGAGTGCTGGTTTGAATTGCACTCAAGGGAGTACTACTGTTCCCTTAAACTAATTTATAAAAAAAAAAAAAAAAAAATTCTGCTTTCTGATTGACCATGTGAATTATGCAGTTTTTAGTTCGTATTTTGTTCTGTTTTAGTTGCTTAGTATTTAGTTTTTTCTATTGTTTAGTGTAGTCTGATGATAGATGAATAGGTAGGTTAGTTGAATTTTATTTTTGTAGAGCTTGAGTGACAGGAAAAAGCATGCTTAGGGGCCTGAATCACTGCTATATCTGCCCTGATCTTATTGCGAAATAATTGCGGTCACCGCAATTTTTATTACTGAATGCATGTTTTGGACTGTCTGTTTAGCTAGGCTGTGATCTGTTTAAATTCTATATTTTGCTGCTAGCATGACTACCTTATATAGCTTATCTCAAAGCATGCTGGATGAGTGTCCTAAGACACCCTTTGTTAGTTTAAATTAACCTCTAAAAAGCTCAGCATGCATAACTGTAAGTCCTTGCCTATGTGTTTGGTAAATTTTCTACTGCTGTGGTATTCTCTTTTAGAATGTTCTGTCTATGCCTAGGGCTTTTAGATTCTCTTTGTTTTACCTTAGACTAGATGCTTCTAGGACTAGTTTGGGGGTGTGCCACCTCAGACACTCATTGGGGACAATGAGTAGTTGAAGTTTGGGGGAGACCACCCTAGGCCTAGGAACATTCCTCTCTCCCTTAGAAACATAAGCATTCTTCTTCTCCTTTACAAAAAAAATGATGAACTAAAAAAAAAAAAAATGAAAAATAAGATAAAGAGGGGGGTCTCTCTTAGGTTGCTAAGTAATCAGTGCCAAGTGTGTGACCCACAAGTGGCATTGCATCAAAAGGCAACCAGAGGAGAGGCCCCACCTAAGTAAGAAAAAGGGAAGAAGAATGTATACCTAGGAGTTATAACTTTGTGGCTTAGATGTTCTATTTAAAAAGCACTCTGATCCTCAATTAGCTAAGCACAAAGTTGTAACTTGTAGGGTTGTTAGGGAGATGAGTGTTTATCCAATGTAATGATGCCAGGGTTTAGGTTGTTCTTTAAAAGTACTACTGTCACCGTTAATACTAAGACTGGCATGACTCTAAGGAATCCTAGGCACATTAAAAATAAAGCTAGAAGCATGTACTGAGTCTGAGGTAAAGCTAGGCAGAATTTGAAACCTTAGGGATAGTGGCATGATATGACAAAAGCAAGAAGATCAGTTGTAGGGAGTTAATGGAAACAGATGGAGTGTTAGGCAGGCGAAGTCAGAAGAAGCTAGATAAGAGGGTAGTTTTAAGCTTAGAAGTGTGTCACAGGACAGCAGTGCTAGATAGGGATATAGGGGAGTTAGTAAGTGGTTAAAGAAGAAGAAACAGCAGCTTAGGAAAGTCCTTAGATTGCTTGAGGACAAGCAAAACCTTAAGTTTGGGGGTGTGTTAATTCTCTGAAAGTGACTTATTTAGGACCTATTTAGCTTAGAAAGATGCACACTCTTAGGTGTTTTTGGTAGCATTTAGCCTAAACCTATGCTTAAATATGAGAATTAGAAGAAGGTAGCTAAATTAGGACTTATGTACAATAGGAAAGAAAAGGGTTAAAAACCGAAGGAAAAGAATGAAAAAACTGCATTGCGACAGCATTGCGAAAACATTGCTGAAGCCGCAATTATTCAAGTGAAAACCGTAAGTTGACTGATCTTTTTCTGTTAATTTCCGTGATTTCAGGGATTCGTTCTTTCTCCTCCATCCATTCTGATATACGTCGTTGAAGATTGATGGTTCTCCTTGGCCCAAACGCACCTGCAAACTACTATAAAAGGGGGTCAAAGTCGGAGGTTCAAACATCATCCGGAAGCGTAGAAGTCCTCTCGCAGCTCCATTTTTCTTCGTGTTTTCCTTTGCCGTCTGTTGGAGTGAGAGTCTCAGCTGTTGGAATCGACAATCTGATAGGAAGGAGAGAAGATCCACCTTCTCTCCCGATTGGATTCATCCAAGCAAAGCTATTCTTTCATCCCCTTCAGCCGAGGCGGTTGCGACGAGGCTTCCAAGCAACATTTACTGCTTTTTGTCTTTCCTTTTCTAGTTTACATTTCTGCTTTGTGTTGTTCTCTTTCTAATAACTAGAACACTCCATTTCGTTGCTTTCTGTCTTGCTGTTATTTACTTTAAAGCTTTCTTTTGTCCAATCAAACAATCAAGTAATCAAATCTCCATTCTTCATTTCACAGTTTCTTGCCTCTGCATTCTACTGCTTTCCCTTACTGTTTTGTCTTTAAATTCCTTCTAAGCATGTCTGTTTCATCTCGTATTTCTACTTACCCCATATCCATGAGTAGCTAAGTCACTTAGGGGCATGCTAATGACAGAACTATAGGCTAAAAAACGTGAGCCAAGTATATAGGATAGCTCTCGAAGCATTGATTGTATGTAAGCTTCATCCCACGGGCAATTTCGATTGGCCATCCATTTTGTCCAAAGAACTCCTAACCTCTGGAAGGAGTAAGAGTTCAGAGTCATATAATCATGCTAGCCTTTCAAGGTAACCAGAAAACGGCTTAGGAATAAGCGTTTTCCTAGTACAAACTAAACACTTCTGCTTTAACAAGATGCTTAAGACCTTACTTCGAGTTGAGTAAACTAAAGAATCTAATGCATGGAATCGGACGATACATGAGATAGAGTGAGTTTGATGCATAGTGAGTTGGTCCAATGCTTGAGAATCGTATTAAGATGCCTATAGGATAGTCGTTAGTAGCCCTTAATTCTCCATTTTACACACTTTCACTGTTTTTACAATTGCGGAAACATTGCGGTGCCCGCAATTCTGCTAAGTTACCATTCTGTTTAGCTGTTTTCTTCTTCATTTATTAGTTTCGTCTCTTGTCTTTTGAGTCTAATTTCAACTTGCATTTGTTTATGTTGCATTCCTTTAGACATTCGGTAAGAAGTAGGAAATTAAAAAACCAATTTTACCCCTTCAAATCCACCCCTTCTTTCTTAACTTTATACTTCACAAGTAGCTTATAAATAAATCTCTGTGGGAAAACGAATGAAAAAATACTTACTACTTGCTATAAGATCATGTATGCTTGCATGTTCTGAGTGCTCTTTCTTCCTTATTGCTTACTTTTATTAACACATTGAGCACGCAATAGGTACCTTAAGGCTTTATAAACGCTAAATTTAACCTCCTCATCATGAACCCTCATGGTGAGCTCACCTTTCTGGACATCTATCAGGGCCCTACCTGTGGCTAGAAAAGTTCTGCCTAATAGGATGGGGACCTCCTTGTCTGCTTCATAATCCAGGATAATGAAATCTGCAAGGAAAATAAACTTGTCAACCTTTACAAGAATATCCTCAATCTTACCCTCAGGGTAGGCTATGGATCTGTCTGCTAGTTGTAAAGTGACAGTGGTTGGACGTGCTTCTCCTATTCCTAGCTGGCGGAATAGTGATAGGGGCATGAGGTTTACGCTGGCTCCCAGGTCACAAAGAGCTCTGCCCACGTGCTTGCCTCCTAGCTCTACAGGTAAGGTGAAGGAACCAGGATCCTTCTCCTTCTTGGGTAGCTTGTTCTGGAGTATGGCACTGCACTCCTCAGTGAGATTTACTGTTTCAAACTCACCAATTATTCTCTTGTTAGTGATAATATCCTTCAAAAACTTTACATAAGAGGGCATAGACTGTAAAACTTCTACAAAAGGAATATTAACATGCACTTGCTTAAGAATTTCTAAAAATTTGTTAAAGTGCACTTCCTGTTCTTTTTTTTTCTTTAGCCTTCTAGGAAATGGAGGTGGTGGCACATATGCAGGCACTTCAGGTCGCCTCAGGATAGGTGGAGGCCTTGGGATTTCTTCTATCTCTTCTATGATTGGCTCCAGCCTTGGTCCTGATGTGCTTGTTGGTGGTTGACCTTGGTTTGGCAGAGACTCCAGTGGAGCACTAGACTCATTGTTCTCTACTCTCTTTGGGGCTTCTTTAGTGTTGCTCACCAATGGTCTTCCACTTCTAAGTTCAATTGCTTGAACTTGCTCTTTTCCATCTCTCCTTGGCACTTCAGTGTCAGCAGGAAGTCTACCTTGGGGCCTATTTTTGAGTTCATTGGCTAGTTGCCCTATTTGGTTCTCTAGGCTCCTGAGAGTAGCTTGCTGACTCTGTAGAGTGGCATCATTCTTGGCTATGTATTCCTTAAGTAAATTTTCTACAGAAGATCCTACCGGTTGGTTGTATGGTTTTTGGTACATGGATTGGTTATGTTGGGGAGTGAAACCAGGTGTTCCACTCGGTCTTGGTTGGTTAGGAGCTTGGTTAGCATTTTGTTGGCCACCCCATGACAGGTTTGGGTGGTTCCTCCAACCAGGATTGTAAGTGTTGGAATAGGGGTTGTTCCTAGGCTGCTGCTGGCTTCCAATATAGCAGACTGAGGCTGGATTCCCAAGGCAGTATTCATACAGGTGCCCTTCCCCACATAATCCACAGATAACTGTCTCACCTTGACTTGGTTGGGTGCCCATTGACATGGCTGTGGCGGTGTTGACAATAGTTTGGAGATTGGCTTGAGCCATTTGCTTGACTAGGTTGGTCAGGGCGCTTATTTGGCTACTCATGGCATTGAGTGCGTCCTTGTCTTGAGCTCTAGTTGGCTCAACTGGATCATCTGACCACCTACAGTGAGATGCTGAGATCTTCTCCAAGATCTCATAGGCTTCATTATAACTCTTGGACAGCATGGAACCACCAGCAGATGAATTTAGAACTTGTCTGGTGCTGGGGTTGCATCCTTTGAAAAAGACCTCTATTTGGATACACCATGGGATGCCATGATGCGGACACTTAAGAAGAAGGTCCTTGAACCTTGTTCAAGCTTCGTGAAGAGACTCATTCTCAGCTTGTTTGAACTTGATTATATCATCACGAAAGGTAGAATTCCTATCAGGTGGGAAGTATTTCACTAGGAATTTCTCCGCCAAGTCTGTCCAATTGAGGACTGATCCAGAGGGTAATGAGTTTAACCACGTTTTTGCTTTGTCCCTCAATGAGTAAGGGAAGAGGTAGAGCCTCAAGGCTTCTTGGGAAACTCCAGGGATGATGAATGTATCACTGACTCCTAGGAAGTTTCTAAGATGGTTGTGGGGATCCTCATTTTCCACTCCAAAGAATTGTCCCACAGTGGACAACATTTGGAACATCACTGGCTTTAACTCGAATGAGTTGGCAGTGATTTCAGGGCGGATTATGCTGGGGTTCAGCTCCCCAGGCATAGGTACTAGGTATGAGAGAATGGCACTATCCTTATCATTCGCTATTTCGATGGGATTGCGAGTGACAGGCACCGGATTTGGAACTAATCTATCCATTCTTTCTTGATAGAATTGCGGAGGAATTGCGGTTCCCGCAATTATTGGAGGTATGGAGGGTTGGTGAAAGAGACGTTTCTTGGCTCTGTTTTTGGCTCTAAATAGTCTCTCGGGCTCAGGATTGAACTCTAGATCACTACTTGAAGACTCATTCATAAACTAACCCAATGGTATCTGCAAAAGAAATGAAAATAGATCAGCTTCAGTATATAATAAACTTGGTGTTTCAAACTTAACAAACTTCGTTTTCACTAAACTAAATCCCCGGCAGCGGCGCCAAAAACTTGTTGCGTGCTCAATGTGTAAAATAAATAAGTAATAAGAGAGAGAGAGCACTCAGAACATGCAAGCATACATGATCTTATAGCAAGTAGTAAGTATTTTTTCATTCGTTTTCCCACAGAGATTTATTATTAGCTACTCGTGAAGTGTAATGTTAAGAAAGAATGGGTGGATTTGAAGGGTTAAACTTGGTTTTAAAATTCCTATTTATTGCTGAATATATAAAAGGTAGCAACATAAACAAGTGCAAGTTAATGGTAAACGCAAAATGTAAAGAGAAAGAATTAATAAACGAAGAGAAAAGTAGTCAAGCAGAATTTTTAACTTAGCAGAATTGCGAGAACAGCAATTCTACCGCAATGTTACTAACAGCGAAAGTGTGTAAAATGGAGAAACAAGGGCTACTAACGACTCCTCTATAGGCATTTTCATACGATTCTCAAGCATTGGAACAACTCACTATGCATCAAACTAACTCAATCTCATGTATCTTCCGATTTCATGCATTAGATTCTTTAGTTTACTCATGTCCAAGTAAGGTCTTAAGCATCTTGTTAAAGCAGAAAGTTATGGTTTGTACTAGGAAAACGCCTATTCCTAGGTCGTTTTCTAGTTACCTTGAAAGGCTAGTATGAGTGTATGACTCTGAACTCTTACTTCTTCCAGAGGTTAGGAGTTCTTTGGACAAAATGGATGGCCAATCGAAATTGCCCGTGGGATGAAGCTTACATACAATCAATGCTTCGAGAGCTATCCTACATGCTTGGTTCACGTTTTTTAGCCTATAGGATTGTCATTAGCATGCCCCTATGTGATTTAGTTACTCATGGATATAGAAAGAACAAAAATAAGAGATGAAGTAGACATGCTTAGAAGAGAAATAAACTTAAAACAGCAAGGCAAAACAGTACGCAGCAAAGATAAGAGACTGTGAAATGAAGAATTGTGCTTTGATTACTTGATTGTTTGAATGAACAAAGGAAAGCTTAAAGTGAATAACATAAAGACAGAAAGCAACGAAATGAAATGAACTAGTCACTAGAAAAGAAACAACAACTAAACAGAGCTGGAAATTAGAAATAAAAGACAGAAAGCAGTAATTGAGCTTGAACGCCTCGTCGCAAATGCCTCGGCTGAAGGGAGAGAAAGGATAGCCTTGCTTGGATGAATCCAATCAGGAGAGAAGATGAATCTTCTCTCCTTCCTATCAGATTGTCGACTCCAACAGCTGAACTTTCCAACCAAACAGACGGAAGAGAAAAACAGGAGAAAAGATGGAGCTGCGAAGAGACTTCTACGCTTTCGGATGATGATCAAACCCTCTACTTTGACCCCCTTTTATAGTAATCTGTAGGTGCGTTTGGGCCAAAGAGAACCATCCATCCTCAACGTCATACTTCAAAATGGATAGAGGAGAAAGAACGAATCCCTGAAATAACGGAAAATAACAGAACAAGATCAGTCAACTTACGGATTTCACTTGAAACATTGCGGTTTTAGCAATGTTTCCGCAATGCTACCGCAATGCGCATTTTTCCTTCTTTTAACTTCGGTTTTCATTCCTTTTCTTTCCTTTTGCACACAAGTCCTAATTTAGCTACCTTCTTCTAATTCTCATATATAAGCATAGGTTTAAGCTAAATCCTATCAAAAACACCTAAGAGTGTACATCTTTCTAAGATAAATAAGTCCTAAAAAGGTCACTTTTGGAGACGTAACAGGTCTGCTAAAGATGAATCTATAGGTTAGAAATACGAAAGTTCAGCATGTAGGATAGCTTCGAATGCATTGAATGTATGTGTACTTCATCCCATGGGCAATTTCGATCGGCCATCCATTTTGTCTAAAGAACTCCTAACCTCCGGAAGGAGTAAGAGTTCAGAGTCGTCCATTCATGCTAGCCTTTCATGGTAGCCAGAAAACGACCTAGGAATAGGCGTTTTCCTAGCACAATTCATTGGCTTGCTTGTATAAATAGATGCTTAAGTCTTACTTGGATATGAGTGAACTAAAGGATCTAATGCATGTAATCGAGAGATGCATGAGACTAAGCTAAATTGATGCATGACAAGTTAAGCTACTGCTGAGTGATCGTATGAAAAAGCCTATAGAGGAGTCTTAAGTCGACCTTGTTTCCTTATCTCACCTTCAAATCGTTGCTAGATTAATTGCTAGAAAATTGCGGAAACCGCAATTCTATAGTCTTTTTTTGCCTTAGCCATTTTTCCAGTCTTTTACTTCTGCGATTTTATTGCTAGAACATTGTTGAGTCCGCAATTCTTTCTTCTCTTCATTAAAGTTAATCTCTTTTCTTGCTTTCGTTTATGCTTGCATACTTCGTACATTCTTCGTTAGTTTGACACATCAACCTCACATCCACCCAATTTAAGTGACCCTCTCTAATTTAACACCTCACTTCATTAGTAACTAAACTCAATCTTTGTGGGAAAACGAATGAAAAAATACTTATCACTTGCTACAGACCATGTATGCTTGCATGTTCTGAGTGCTATCACATTACATTTTATTTACACACTGAGCACGCAACACTAGTCCTCGAGCAAGTTTATTCTAAATTATCACTAAAGTCTAAAATTGCATGCATCGACTCTAACCTCAACACTTTTAAAAGCAAGGCATTTGCACAAAAAGAGAACAATTAATTGCATGCACTAATTGAGAACATTTCAAAAATTCAACTGTTACTCCCCTACGTGCGTGTGTGTATAGCCAACCTATTCTAGCTCTAATAGACCCGGAAAACCATATGCAACCCTACATCATGTTTTACCCCTACTTCTAGCAATTAAGAACAGTCTAATGGCTTTTCAACAATCAAGAGAGTAACAAATCAAAATGCCTAAACATTTTCTTTTTCTTGAGTACTTTGTACTCTTTATTTCTTTTGATCCACTTTTTTTTTTTTTTACTTTTCTTTTGCTTCTCCAAGAGAGCCTAACACGTCAAGCTTCATTTCGCTTCACGTTTTTAAGGACTATTGCTCACTTCTATTAGTTCCCCTTTCATGCAGTGACAACCGTGGGTTACACGATCGCCCCTGGTTACACGGGCAACACAAGAAGGAGGAGAAACTCTAGAGTTTTTATTTTCATGCTTACTTTTTTTTTTACTTAGGCAATAGTTTCGCTATAATCTCGATTAACCTATTACAACCTATCATGCATCAAGCCTTCCCTAGAGGTGCCTTTCGGGGTGACAACATGATTTGAGGCTACATAAGATTATTCTAAGCCTATAGATCCAAGAACAGATTGCTAAGTGCTCGATAGATGCAAGGGAGCAACAGAAAAATTTTAAAAATTTATGAAAAATGCTCAACTAACACAAACAATCTCATGTTTTTCTAGATATGCAACTACAAAGAATTTAAAACCATTTCCTAGATTGTCCTCATCGAACACATGCAACAGCAGACAACAACACTTCAAATTCAGAATATCCACAGCTCAACAACTACAGGAATCCATCCAACAGACAACTCCACCCCCAACCTAAAGGGATACATAGTCCTCTATGTATCACACTTCAGACTAAGTAGTTAAAACGCACAAAATAAAAGGGAACAAAAAACCTCCCCTGAATTTTGTTAGGTTGTCGGTTGGAGCAGTGCACTCTTCGCCCACTGTCTCGCTCCTTAAGCCACAAAACTCCTATAAAAGAAAGCAAGAAAAAACTAAGCTAGGAAAATAAAAACTAAAAGTAAAGACATGAATTTAAAATACTCATGGGTTGCCTCCCAAGAAGCGCAAATTTTTAACGCCGTTATGCTCGACGTGTCCTCCTCCCTGTCAGGGTACGTAAAAATTTTCCTACTTTTTCGGCTCCTTCTTCCTTGAATCAACAAAACCTGCTAAGAGAAGCAAGCTCTTCGACTTTTGTAGGCAGCCGGACAGAGTTGTTATTTTTTTGATTTTTTGATTATATGGAAAAATTAAAGACTCAACAGGGGAAAAAGGAAGAAAGCATGCATCGATAGAGGGAAGTTCAGGAAATAAAACAGAAAGAGACTCGTCAGCCTCAAACTCTATCACCTGAAATTCCTTCAAGACAGTAGGCTCGGCTTTTTCCTTAATCTCGACGATCTCATCTTCGCATGGCGGAATACTCCGGATTTCTTTTTTGCAACTGGGGTGTAACTCCTCGAGCATAAAATCAATTTGCTCCCTCTGTTCTTCAAACTTTAGTTTATAGGACAGGGAGGATTGATTTCCTAACTCGGGAAGCTCTGGCGCGTGGTAGGCATCGAGAAGACCGGTTTGTGGCGCCTCAGGACATGCGTAGGAAGTATGACCCCCTACCGAGCAAGCACAACCTTTTGCTCTCGCATGCGTTTCTCTAATAAACGTCCACCAAACCTCGGAGTGCAGCTTACGCATTTGTATCAGAGTTTTCTTTATTGCCTGCAGCCTCCTTATGTACTCCTCGCCATGATGGGGAATACTAAAAAACTCCCTATATTCCCTCTCATCGTCAAGAACAATCCTCGCGGCTTCTCGCCTTGAAGCTATAACCAACTCTTCTAAACGAATATTTGCCATACTAAAACAAGAAGACACAAGAAAAGGAAAATATTTTTTTGGTTTTCTAAACAAATAAAATTTAACTAAGAGAAATTAAATGGTTCCCCGGCAACGGCGCCAATTTTGGTAGAGCACTTTTAGGGTACTCCAACTTCAAGCTTTCGACGCTTGCCAAAATAAAATTTATAAATACCGAAACTACTAAGCTTTGCAGCTAGTGGTTACGGGTCGATCCGCAGGGAACCTAAATCAACCTCTCGTAATTAATTTCTATTTGTCTTTTAAACTAAGACTCAAAAAATAAAATAAAGGGGGAGTTAATTAAAACTAAACTAAGCTAACGGAAAAATAAATGCGAAAAGTAAAGAGCGGAAAAATAAATGGAACACGTGCTCCTAATTCGAGGGATCGGGATTTATCTTGATGCGCTTAAATCATAGGGATTCTAATCATGCTTGTAATTTAATCTCATGCACGCGAAATGTTTGCTCGTGTCCGTAGCAAACATCCCAATGAATTAATTAGAAAAGTGTAATTCCAATTAAACATGCTCACTAATTAATTTAAGTTGATCAAGCCTAAACTAATCAAAGAACAGTAACGGGTAATATCGCGACGAACCAATTGATCGAGAACTCGACCAATTGGCGCGATTTCTATTCTTTCCCTAAGTCTACCGTGCAAACGATAATTAATTATATTCTCCTACTGTCACTTAGGTTAGAATTAATTAGTCACGCTTAGACCCTTGTTACCTAGCGATTGAGGCAATTATACGTCCTAACCTTTAAAGGTAAAGTATGCGTGAGGACTCGGACGTCACTCCTAATCAGTCATACATGCCCATGGGATTCAAACAAAGGAAGAATCATGCAAGAAACTATAAAATACAAGCTGGAAATTTCATGCTAAACCCTCCCTAATGCATCAAGACAACCCCTAAACTCGAATTAGAGCACTTACCTTAGCTCCCCGTTGTGCAAATTGTTACGTCTCCAAAAGTGACCTTTTTAGAACTTAATTAGCTTAGAAAGATGTTCACTCTTAGGTATTTTTGATAGCATTTAGCCTAAACCTATGATTAAATATGAGAATTAGAAGAAGGTAGCTAAATTAGGACTTATGTACAATAGGAAAGAAAAGGGTTAAAAACCGAAGGAAAAGAATGAAAAAACTGCATTGCGACAGCATTGCGAAAACATTGCTGAAGCCGCAATTATTCAAGTGAAAACCGTAAGTTGACTGATCTTTTTCTGTTAAATTCCGTGATTTCAGGGATTCGTTCTTTCTCCTCCATCCATTCTGATATACGACGTTAAAGATTGATGGTTCTCCTTGGCCCAAACGCACTTGCAAACTACTATAAAAGGGGGTCAAAGTCGGAGGTTCAAACATGATCCGGAGGCGTAGAAGTCCTTTCGCAACTCCATTTCTTCTTCGTGTTTTCCTTTGCCGTCTGTTGGAGTGAGAGTCTCAGCTGTTGGAATCGACAATCTGATAGGAAGGAGAGAAGATCCACCTTCTCTCCCGATTGGATTCATCCAAGCAAAGCTATTCTTTCATCCCCTTCAGCCGAGGCGGTTGCGACGAGGCTTCCAAGCAACATTTACTGCTTTCTGTCTTTCCTTTTCTAAGTTTACATTTCTGCTTTGTGTTGTTCTCTTTCTTATAGTTAGAACACTCCAATTCGTTGCTTTCTGTCTTGCTGTTATTTACTTTAAAGCTTTCTTTTGTCCAATCAAACAATCAAGTAATCAAATCTCCATTCTTCATTTCACAGTTTCTTGCCTCTGCATTCTACTGCTTTCCCTTACTGTTTTGTCTTTAAATTCCTTCTAAGCATGTCTGTTTCATCTCGTATTTCTACTTACCCCATATCCATGAGTAGCTAAGTCACTTAGGGGCACGCTAATGACAGAACTATAGGCTAAAAAACGTGAACCAAGCATGTAGGATAGCTCTCGAACCATTGATTGTATGTAAGCTTCATCCCACGGGCAATTTCGATTGGCCATCCATTTTGTCCAAAGAACTCCTAACATCTGGAAGGAGTAAGAGTTCAGAGTCGTATAATCATGCTAGCCTTTCAAGGTAACCAGAAAACGGCTTAGGAATAAGCGTTTTCCTAGTACAAACTAAACACTTCTGCTTTAACAAGATGCTTGAGACCTTACTTTGAGTTGAGTAAACTAAAGAATCTAATGCATGGAATCGGACGATACATGAGATAGAGTGAGTTTGATGCATAGAGAGTTGATACAAAGCTTGGGAATCGTATTAAAATGCCTATAGGATAGTCGTTAGTAGCCCTTAATTCTCCATTTTACACACTTTCACTGTTTTTACAATTGCGGAAACATTGCGGTGCCCGCAATTCTGCTAAGTTACCATTCTGTTTAGCTGTTTTCTTCTTCATTTATTAGTTTCGTCTCTTGTCTTTTGAGTCTAATTTCAACTTGCATTTGTTTATGTTGCATTCCTTTAGACATTCGGTAAGGAGTAGGAAATTAAAAACCAATTTTACCCCTTCAAATCCACCCCTTCTTTCTTAACTTCATACTTCACAAGTAGCTTATAAATAAATCTCTGTGGGAAAACGAATGAAAAAATACTTACTACTTGCTATAAGATCATGTATGCTTGCATGTTCTGAGTGCTCTTTCTTCCTTATTGCTTACTTTTATTAACACATTGAGCACGCAACAAGTTTTTGGCGCCGCTGCCGGGGATTTATTTAAGTGAAAACGAAGTTAGTTAAGTTTGAAACACCAAGTTATTTTCCATTGAAACTGATCCATTTTCATTTCTTTTTCAGGTACCATTTAGGTTAGTTTATGAATGAACCTCCAAGTAGTGATCTAGAGTTCAACCCTGAGCCCGAGAGATTACTTAGAGCTAGGAATAGAGCCAAGAAACGCCTCTTTAAACAACCTTCATTACCTCCATTAATTGCTGAAACCGCAAGGTTACCACAATCTCCTCAAGAAGAAATGGATAGAAGAGATCAAAACCTGGTGCCTGTCACTCGCAATCCCATCGAAATAGCGAATGATAAGGATAGCGCCATACTTTCTTACCTAGTACCTATGCCTGGGGAGCTGAACCCCAGCATAATCCGTCATGAGATCACTGCCAACTCATTCGAGTTAAAGCCAGTGATGTTCCAAATGTTGTCCACTGTGGGACAATTCTTTGGAATAGAAAATGAGGACCCCCACAACCATCTTAGAAACTTCCTAGGAGTTAGTGACACATTCCTGATCCCTGGAGTTTCCCAAGAAGCCTTGAGGCTATATCTGTTCCCTTACTCTTTGAGGGACAAAGCCAAAACGTGGTTAAACTCATTACCCTCTGGATCTGTCCTCAATTGGACAGACTTAGCAGAAAAATTCCTAGTCAAATATTTCCCACCAGATAGGAATTCTACCTTTCGTGATGATATCATCAAATTCAAACAAGCTCCAAGTGAGTCTCTTCACGAAGCTTGGACAAGATTCAAAGACCTTCTCATTAAATGTCCACACCATGACATTCCATGGTGTATCCAAATAGAAGTCTTTTTCAAAGGATGCAACCCCAGCACCAAACAAGTTCTAAATTCATCTGCTGGTGGTTCCATGTTGTCCAAGAGTTACAACGAAGCTTATGAGATCCTGAAGAAGATCTCAACATCTCACTGTAGGTGGTCAGATGATCCAGTAGAGCCAACTAGAGCTCAAGACAAGGATGCTCTAAGCGCCATGAGCACCCAAATAAACGCCCTGACCAACCTAGTTAAGCAAATGGCTCAGGCCAATCTCCAAACCAGTGCCAATACCGCCACAGCCATGTCAATGGGCACCCAACCAAGTCAAGGCGAGGCACTTATCTGTGGATTCTGTGGGGAAGGGCACCCATATGAATACTGCCCTGGGAATCCATCCTCAGTCTGCTATGTAGGAAGCCAACAGCAGCCTAGGAATAACCCCTACTCACAAACTTACAACCCTGGTTGGAGAAACCACCCAAACCTGTCATGGGGTGGCCAACAGAATGTTAACCAAAATCCTAACCAGCCTAGACCGAGTGGAACACCTGGTTTCACTCCCCAACATAACCAATCAATGTATCAAAAACCTTACAACCAACCTGTAGGATCTTCTGTAGAAAACTTACTCAAGGAATACATAGCTAAGAATGATGCTACTCTTCAAAGCCAGCAAGCTACTCTTAGGAGCCTAGAGAACCAAAGAGGCCAATTGGCCAATGAACTCAAGAGTAGGCCCCAAGGTAGACATCCTGCTGACACCGAGGTGCCAAGGAGAGATGGTAAGGAACAAGTTCAAGCAATTGAACTCAGAAGTGGTAGACCATTGGTGAGCAACACAAAGGACACACCAAAGAGAGTAGAGAACACTAAGTCTAGTGCTCCACTGGAGTCTCTGCCAAACCAAGGTCCACCACCAACTAGCACATCAGGAGCCAGGCTAGAGCCAATTATTGAGGAGATAGAAGAAATTCCAAGGCCTCCTCCAATCCTAAGGCGACCTGACGTGCCTGCATATGTGCCACCACCTCCATATCCTCGAAGGCTTAAGAAGAAACAAGAACAGGAAGTGCACTTTAACAAATTTCTTGAAATTCTTAAACAAGTGCATGTCAACATTCCTTTTGTAGAAGTTTTACAATCTATGCCTTCATATGTAAAGTTTTTGAAGGACATTATTACTAACAAAAAAAATAATTGGTGAGTTTGAAACAGTAAACCTCACTGAGGAGTGCAGTGCCATACTCCAAAACAAGTTGCCCAAGAAGGAGAAGGATCCTGGTTCCTTCACCTTACCTGTAGAACTTGGAGGCAAGCACGTGGGCAGAGCGCTTTGTGACCTGGGCGCCAGCATAAACCTCATGCCCCTATCACTATTCCGCCAGCTAGGAATAGGAGAAGCACGTCCAACCACTGTCACTTTACAACTTGCAGACAGATCCATTGCATACCCTGAAGGTAAGATTGAGGATATTTTAGTAAAGGTTGACAAGTTTATTTTCCTTGCAGATTTCATTATCCTGGATTATGAAGCAGACAAGGAGGTCCCCATCCTGCTAGGTAGACCATTTCTAGCCACAGGTAGGGCACTAATAGATGTTCAAAAAGGTGAGCTCACTATGAGGGTTCATGATGAAGAGGTGAAATTTAGTGTTTATAAAGCCTTAAGGTACCCCTCTGATTCTGAGTCTTGTGCTAGCATGGATATTGTTGACTCACTAATGGAAGAACAATTAGAGCATGTACTATTAACTAAGCATGCTAATGAATATGTACAGTTAGATGTAGCTGACTTGAATGTATCTGAAATAATGGATATGCCTGTAGATAAACCACAACATGTATGTATGAATATAGACCTAACTGATAGATCATTAAATCCTTTAAAGCCATCCATTGAGCATCCACCTGTTTTAGAACTAAAACCACTACCCACTCACCTCAAGTATGCATATTTAGGGAGTAATGAAACTCTGCCTGTTATCATTTCTTCTAAATTAAGTGAAAAGCATGAGGTTGAACTGATATTACTACTTAAGCAACATAGGAAGGCTATTGCATGGACTATTGCTGATATTAGAGGCATTAGCCCTTCTTATTGCATGCATAAGATTATACTAGAGGAAGAGCACACACCTAGAGTAGATCATCAACGTAGGCTGAATCCCTCTATGAAAGAGGTAGTAAAGAAAGAAATAATAAAATGGTTAGATGCTGGTGTGATCTTCCCCATAGCTAGTAGTCAGTGGGTAAGCCCTATACAGTGTGTACCTAAAAAGGGTGGGATGACTGTGGTAGTCAATGAGAACAACGAACTGATCCCAACTAGGACTGTCACGGGGTGGAGAGTATGTATGGATTATAGGAAGCTCAATAAAGAAACTAAAAAAGACCACTTCCTTCTACCATTCATTGACCAGATGCTAGACAGAATAGCTGGTAGAGCCTACTACTGTTTCTTAGACGGTTATTCAGGGTATAACCAGATCACTATAGACCCCAAAGACCAAGAAAAGACTACCTTCACTTGCCCTTTTGGGACATTTGCCTTTCGCAGAATGCCTTTTGGCTTATGCAATGCACCGGCAACATTCCAAAGGTGCATGTCGGCAATCTTTTCTGACTTGGATGAGTCCATGATAGAAATATTCATGGATGATTTCTCAGTCTTTGGGGATTCATTTACAAACTGTCTAGAAAATTTAGGACAAGTCCTAACCAGATGTGAAGAGACCAACTTAGTCCTTAATTGGGAGAAGTGTCATTTCATGGTGGACGAGGGGATTGTCCTAGGTCATAGAGTGTCGAGGGCAGGTGTAGAAGTTGACCGAGCGAAAATAGAAATCATCGAGAAGTTGGTAGAACCACAAAATGTCAAAGCCATTAGAAGTTTCTTAGGGCATGCTGGCTTCTATAGAAGGTTCATTAAAGACTTTTCTAAGATAGCCAAGCCTCTGTGTGAGCTTCTAGAACTAAACAGGCCATTCATCTTCTCTAAGGAATGTGTAGTAGCTTGGACAACCCTTAAGAAAGCACTAGTCACAGCACCTGTAGTAGGGCCAGATTGGGATCTCCCATTTGAGATGTTATGTGATGCTAGTGACTATGCTGTAGGGGTTATGTTCGGACAGAAGATTGACAAACTAACACACCCTGTATATTATGCTAGTAAAACACTTAATGAGGCACAATGTAATTACACAACTACTGAGAAAGAGATGCTTGCTGTAGTGTTTGCTTGTGAGAAATTCAGGAACTATATTGTAGGCACTAGGACAATTGTGTACACTGACCATTCTGCCTTGAAATATCTTATGAGGAAGGCTGATGCTAAGCCTAGGTTGATTAGGTGGGTGTTATTGCTGCAGGAATTTGATTTGGACATTCGAGACAAGAAAGGATGTGAAAATGTGGTTGCGGATCACCTTTCTCGATTGCAGCACAATTGCGAAAAAATTGCGGAACCCGCAATTTCTGATGCTTTTATTGATGAACATATCTTTGTTTTAGCTCATCGTGATAACGATGAGGAACCTTGGTTTGCTGACATTGCTAACTTCCTTGCATCACAGGTATTACCAGTTTTCAAGGGAGGACAAGAGAAGAAGAGGTTCCTTCATGAAGCAAGGAAATTCATATGGGATGACCCCACACTTTATAGAACCTGTGCTGACGGCTTGCTAAGGAAGTGTGTTTCAGCTGCTGAAGCGAAGTCTGTGCTGCAGCACTGCCACACAGCTCCTTATGGTGGACACTTTGGTGGCCAAAGAACAGCTGCAAAGGTATTTCAGAGTGGCTACTATTGGCCAACGATCTTCAAGGATGCCCACAACTATGCCCACAGCTGTGATGAATGCCAAAGAACAGGTAACCTCAGTCGAAAGGATGAGATGCCCCTCACCTACATCTTAAAGTTGGAGCTCTTTGATGAGTGGGGCATTGACTTCATGGGGCCATTCCCTCCATCATCAGGTAACCTTTACATTTTGGTAGCAGTAGACTACGTATCCATGTGGGTAGAGGCCAAAGCATGTCCCAATAATGATGCTAAAACAGTCACCAATTTCTTGCATAGGCACATTTTTACTAGGTTTGGGACACCTCGTGCCATCATTAGTGATGAGGGGTCACATTTCATTAACAAGGCTATGGAGAAAATATTGGCTAAGTATAACATTAGACATAGAGTAGCCACCCCCTATCACCCACACTCGAATGGACAGGCTGAAATTTCAAATAGGGAGATTAAGAACATCCTAGAAAAAGTGGTCAAACCTAATAGGAAAGACTGGTCCTTTAAGCTTGAGGATGCACTTTGGGCTTATAGGACAGCATATAAGACACCCCTAGGTATGTCTCCTTATAGGCTGATATATGGCAAGACTTGTCACTTACCACTTGAGTTAGAAAACAAAGCATTTTGGGCCATGAAGGAATTGAATTTTTGTGTAAAGGATGCGGGAACATTGCGGTCCTTACAATTACATGAGCTTGATGAGCTTAGACATATGGCCTATGAAAATGCTAAGATGTACAAGGAAAAGACCAAGATTTGGCACGATAGTAGACTTAGAGTTAAGGACTTTCAGAAGGGTCAACTTGTGTTGTTGTTCAACTCAAGGTTGAAACTATTTCCAGGGAAACTTAAGTCTAGATGGTCAGGTCCATTTGTGATTACTAATGTGTTTGTTCATGGTGCCATAGAGATAAAGAACTTGCAGCAAGGCCAACCGTTTATGGTTAATGGTGCAAGGTTGAAACACTACTATGAGGAAGGAGATGTGAAGACTCTCTCGGCCTTCCTCTTGACTGAAGCATGAAATTAAGAACGAGAGAGAACGAGTGGTTACTGTGCTCGTTTAGTCAAGGCTAATGCCTTAGTTTATTTTTTGCACTTTTTCCGGTTATCATTTGTACATATGTTGGTGTGATTTTAATTGAGTATTTAATGTTTGTTTTATTTATTTTTGCAGAGAATCAAGAGAGGGGATAAAGGAGATTAAATCCAGCCAAAGAATTCAAGAAGATGTTGAGCCAAATCGAAGATACGGTTGAGCAAAGATTGCAATTTAAATGAAAAAAATCTCCAACGGGCATTAAAGATTGCGCAGGAATTGCGGGATCCGCAAAAAAAAAATATAGTCGTTGGGATTGTTTTTCCGTTTTCTTTATATCCGTTGGAAGGCGCGAGGATCTGTACGTCTCTCTCATCATCTGATCTTCGAACAAGCTGCGATTCTCTTCATCTTTGATTCTTCTTTCCAAATCTCCAAGATCCAACAATGGTACTCACAAGGGCTGAGAGATCCGCGGCCAAGAAAAGGGCTGACGACGCTGAAACGGCTGCGAGAGATGCATTGCTTGCCTTGGCTGATGCTGAGGCTGCACGAACGGAACGACTGGATAAGCTGCCGATTCGCAAGAAGAAGTGGAAGGTTGTCTCTGAGATACCTGCTGGACCCTCTAAACCAGCAGGCGCACCCAAGAAGCGCCGGTGGAGTATCGAGATGGCCGCCGAACCAAGCAAAGCAAAGACTCCCTCTGTGGAGAGTCAAGAAACGGATCGTGCGTCCCACGAATCGACCAAGAAGGGTTCGTCGCCATCTGCATCGCCTGCGCACAGCCCTTCACCATCTGAGCCAGCGCAGAGCCCTGAGCAGCCGTCTTCACCACTGAGTTCTGCACAGACACCTGCAGCAGCACAGAGCACCACGCCGTCTCACACTTCTCCACGGCCTGATCCTGAATTCCCATATGGGGAGTACCAAGAGTCAACGCAGGGCAGTGGAGATGCTGAAGAAGACGAGGTCTTCTCTCCTATGAGGGAAGACAGCCCGGAGAGTCTTGAACAGAAGACTGACTCAATGGAAGAGACATTGGGGGCGTGTCTCCAGCAGATCACCGTCAAGGCCAAGCTCAAGAAGAAGAAGAAGGCCAAGATTCTCAAGGCCAAGCGATCCAAGAGCTGAAGAAGAAGAAGGTCAAGAGAGCACCTTCATCAGAGAAGGAAAGCACGGAGCCATCGCTCAAGAAAATTAAGGTTGAGGCTGCGGAGTCAGCCAAACCAACAGACAAAGGGAAGGCCAAGCTCTACCCTGAAGATGAGCCTCAATCGGTGAGGTATGTGTCCTCTGACGCTGAATCCAGAGGCATTGAATTGAGGAAGAGGGAGTTGCTGCACGAGAAGGGCTTCCTCGACCTACCTGCTGACCTGCCGCAGTTCTTGCGCGCAGGAGTTATAAACCACGGCTGGGAGGAATTTTGCAGACCGCCCAATCCAGCCTACACGAACATGGTGTATGATTTCTACGCCAATGTGCTCAACCCTGAGGATGGCCTGTCTGTGGTCAAAGGGGTCGAAGTGGATTTCTCAGCCAGGGCCATCAACGAAGCCTATGGTCTCAAGGGCCAAACACATACAGATTATGCCCGGATTGTTGATGAGCCTACTGAGGCAGTTCTGGAAGAGGCCATTCGGACCATTGGCCAGCCTGAAGCTTCCTGGACCGTGTCACGCAATGGGAGGCACACTCTCATGAGTGCCAACCTCACGGCTAAGGCGGCTGTTTGGTTTTCGTTCGTGAGAAGGAGATTGTCCCCAGTAACTCACGAGACTACAATCAACCAGAGCCGATCGCTGCTGGTGTATGCGATAATGAGAGGTCTCACGATCAACGTGGGAGAAGTCATCACTACTGCTATTGCTGAGTGCGCCAAGAAAGGTAAGGGACCATTGTTTTTCCCTAATACTATAACTAAACTCTGTTTGCTTGCAGGAGTTCCCATCGAGCGCATGGAGCAGCAAATGGCTTACACAGGCCACTTGGAGTTACCTGCTGGCTTACGGCTGAAGAGGAAGGGGAACATGGAATTCGAGCTGGATAGGCTGGCTGCTGATCAGTCACTGTCCATGGCTTGCCTGATGGACATGCAGAAGAGAATGGCTCAATGGGCCACTTACGCGCAGGCACGGGACAAGGAAGTTGCAGACCAACTTGGCTGTATCTTCCCTGACTTCCCCACAAACCTTCTGACTCCATGGGTGCCTCCACGACCACGACAACCTGATGAGGATGACGACATCTGAGTGCTGGTTTGAATTGCACTCAAGGGAGTATTGCTGTTCCCTTAGAAAAAAAAAACAATTTTTCTGCTTTCTGATAGACCATGTGAATTATGCTATTTTTCGTACACTTTTGATCTGTTTTAGATGCTTAGTTTTATGTTTTTTATCTTGCGTAGTATAGTCTGATGATAGCTGACTAGGTAGGTTAGTTTTGTTTTATTTTTAGAGAGCTCGAATGACTGGAAAAAGCATGCTTAGGGGCCTTAATCACTGTTATATCTGCCCTGACTTGATTGCGAAATAATTGCGGTACCCGCAATTTTTATTACTGAAAGCATGTTTTGGACTGTCTGTTTAGCTAGGCTGTGATCTGTTTAAATTCCATCTTTTGTTGCTATCATGACTACCATATATAGCTTATCTAAAAGCATGCTGGATGAGTGTCATAGGACACCCTTTGCTAGTTTAAATCAACCTCTAAAAGCTCAGCATGCACAGCTTTAAGCCCTTATCTGTCTGTTTTTTTTTTTTATTCCTGCTGCTGTGATATTTGCCGTTTGAATGTTTTGTCTATGCCTAGGGCTTTAGATTCTCTTTGTTTTACCTTAGACTAGATGCTTCTAGGATAGTTTGGGGGTGTGCCACCTCAGACACTCATTGGGGACAATGAGTAGTTGAAGTTTGGGGGAGGCCACCCTAGGCCTAGGAACATTCCTCTCTCCCTTAGAAACATAAGCATTCTTCTTCTCCTTTACAAAAAAATGATGAACTGAAAAAAAAAAATGAAATAAAGAGGGGGGTTTCTCTTAGGTTGCTAAATAATCAGTGCCAAGTGTGTGACCCACAAGTGGCATTGCATCAAAAGGCAACCAGAGGCGAGGCCCCACCTAAGTAAGAAAAAGGATAAAGAATAGGGAAGAAGAATGTATACCTAGGAGTTATAACTTTGTGGCTTAGATGTCCTATTTAAAAAGAACTCTGATCCTCAAATTAGCTAAGCACAAAGTTGTAACTTGTAGGGTTGTTTAGGGAGATGAATGTCTATCCAATGTAGTGATGCCAGGGTTTAGGTTGTTCTCTAAAAGTACCACTGTCACCGTTAATACTAAGACTGGCATGACTCTAAGGAATCCTAGACAATTTAAAAATAAAGCTAGAAGCATGTACTGAGTCTGAAGTAAAGCTCGGCAGAATTTGAAACCTCAGGGATAGTGGCATGATATGACAAAAGCAAATAGATCAGTTGTAGGGAGTTAATGAAAACAGAAGGAGTGTTAGGCAGGCAAAGTCAGAAGAAGCTAGATAAGAGGGTAGTTTTAAGCTTAGAAGTGTGTCACAGGACAGCAGTGCTATAGATAGGGATATAGGGGAGTCAGTAAAGGGTTAAAGAAGAAGAAACAGCAGCCTAGGGAAGTCCTTAGTTTGCTTGAGGACAAGCAAAACCTTAAGTTTGGGGGTGTGTTACGTCTCCAAAAGTGACCTTTTTAGGACTTAATTAGCTTAGAAAGATGTTCACTCTTAGGTATTTTTGATAGCATTTAGCCTAAACCTATGCTTAAATATGAGAATTAGAAGAAGGTAGCTAAATTAGGACTTATGTACAATAGGAAAGAAAAGGGTTAAAAACCGAAGGAAAAGAATGAAAAAACTGCATTGCGACAGCATTGCGAAAACATTGCTGAAGCCGCAATTATTCAAGTGAAAACCGTAAGTTGACTGATCTTTTTCTGTTAAATTCCGTGATTTCAGGGATTCGTTCTTTCTCCTCCATCCATTCTGATATACGACGTTGAAGATTGATGGTTCTCCTTGGCCCAAACGCACCTGCAAACTACTATAAAAGGGGGTCAAAGTCGGAGGTTCAAACATGATCCGGAGGCGTAGAAGTCCTTTCGCAACTCCATTTTTTCTTCGTGTTTTCCTTTGCCGTCTGTTGGAGTGAGAGTCTCAGCTATTGGAATCGACAATCTGATAGGAAGGAGAGAAGATCCACCTTCTCTCCCGATTGGATTCATCCAAGCAAAGCTATTCTTTCATCCCCTTCAGCCGAGGCGGTTGCGACGAGGCTTCCAAGCAACATTTACTGCTTTCTGTCTTTACTTTTCTAAGTTTACATTTCTGCTTTGTGTTGTTCTCTTTCTAATAGTTAGAACACTCCAATTCGTTGCTTTCTGTCTTGCTGTTATTTACTTTAAAGCTTTCTTTTGTCCAATCAAACAATCAAGTAATCAAATCTCCATTCTTCATTTCACAGTTTCTTGCCTCTGCATTCTACTGCTTTCCCTTACTGTTTTGTCTTTAAATTCCTTCTAAGCATGTCTGTTTCATCTCGTATTTCTACTTACCCCATATCCATGAGTAGCTAAGTCACTTAGGGGCACGCTAATGACAGAACTATAGGCTAAAAAACGTGAACCAAGCATGTAGGATAGCTCTCGAACCATTGATTGTATGTAAGCTTCATCCCACGGGCAATTTCGATTGGCCATCCATTTTGTCCAAACAACTCCTAACCTCTGGAAGGAGTAAGAGTTCAGAGTCGTATAATCATGCTAGCCTTTCAAGGTAACCAGAAAACGGCTTAGGAATAAGCGTTTTCCTAGTACAAACTAAACACTTCTGCTTTAACAAGATGCTTGAGACCTTACTTTGAGTTGAGTAAACTAAAGAATCTAATGCATGGAATCGGACGATACATGAGATAGAGT
The DNA here is from genome assembly GCA_028017165.1 of Herpetospermum pedunculosum. Taxonomy (NCBI): domain Eukaryota; kingdom Viridiplantae; phylum Streptophyta; class Magnoliopsida; order Cucurbitales; family Cucurbitaceae; genus Herpetospermum; species Herpetospermum pedunculosum. Next base: position 38,133,823 of record CM051527.1, read on the forward strand.
GAGTTTGATGCATAGAGAGTTGATACAAAGCTTGGGAATCGTATTAAAATGCCTATAGGATAGTCGTTAGTAGCCCTTAATTCTCCATTTTACACACTTTCACTGTTTTTACAATTGCGGAAACATTGCGGTGCCCGCAATTCTGCTAAGTTACCATTCTGTTTAGCTGTTTTCTTCTTCATTTATTAGTTTCGTCTCTTGTCTTTTGAGTCTAATTTCAACTTGCATTTATTTATGTTGCATTCCTTTAGACATTCGGTAAGGAGTAGGAAATTAAAAACCAATTTTACCCCTTCAAATCCACCCCTTCTTTCTTAACTTAATACTTCACAAGTAGCTTATAAATAAATCTCTGTGGGAAAACGAATGAAAAAATACTTACTACTTGCTATAAGATCATGTATGCTTGCATGTTCTGAGTGCTCTTTCTTCCTTATTGCTTACTTTTATTAACACATTGAGCACGCAACACAAATCAAGATAAACGTTCAATGTTTGAACTTTATTGAAGAGAAAATGGAAGAAACGTGAGTTTGGAGCTCCCACCCGAGCTTAAACAATGGTGGAACTCGAAAATGGAACAAAAGTTGCTGCTAAAATCGGAGAAGAAAGGCTTTAAAGCTGTCGGAGCGTCGAGACGCTAGGGCAGCGTCTCGACGCTGTGCCCTAAGTTGGCAGCGCGCGCGCACGGGGTAGCGTCGAGACGCTCGGACAGCGTCTTGACGCTGTCAGCGTTGAGCGCGCCCGCTGGACGCTGGGGCGAGTCAAAAATCCGAAAATCTTCGGGGAAGCGTCGAGACGCTAGGATAGCGTCTCGACGCTGAGCAGCGTTGAGCCAGCGTCTCGACGCTGCCGCTCAACGCTTGCTCTCGGGATTGTTGGCCAAATTTTGCCTTTCAATGGCAAATTTTGCCATTTCTTCAATTCTTCAAGCCCCTTCACTCTTGATGCGTTCATGAAGCTCTAAAACGTCGCTTTTAGCCCCAAAACACGTCATCGGACTCCTCGAGCTCTCTATCCTGAGTTCACCTACAAAAAGGCATTTTAATCAATATTGAGCATGGTTTTAGCTATAATTAGGGAGTAAATAATAGCTCTATTTTGGAGCTATCAGCAAGCATGTGGGAAGGGCTTTATGTGACCTAGGAGCCAACATAAACCTCATGCCCTTATCATTGTTCCAACAGCTTGGAATAGGTGAGGCACGTCCAACCACAGTCACCTTGCAGCTTGCAGACACATCAATCTCATACCCTGATGGTAAGATTGAGGATATTCTAGTCAAGGTTGACAAATTCATTTTTCTTGCAGATTTTATTATCCGGGACTACGAGGCAGACAAAGAGGTGCCAATCATTGATATTATAAACTTACCATGCGAATCAACGATGAAGAGGTTAAGTTTAGTGTTTTTAAAGGCTTGAGGTATCCTTCTGACCTTGAACATTGTGCTATTATGAACTCACTAATTGAAGACAAGCATGAACAAGAGTTATTAGTCAAGCATGCTACTGATTATGCTAAAATTGACTTGAATGATTTAAATATTTCTAAATTTGTTGATACATCTGTAAATATCCCTCAACATGTGAGTATGACCAATGAACTATCTGAAAGAACCACAACTCCCATGATTCCATCAATTGAACAACCACCCTTTGTAGAGTTAAAACCACTGCCAGAACACCTCAAATATTGACTGTCATCATTTCCTCCAAATTGCATGAACAACATGAAAATGCGTTAATTTTGCTGCTTAAGCAACACATAAAAGAAATTGGGTGGACAATCGCTAACAATAGGGGCATAAGTCCTTGTTATTGTATGCATAAGACACTCTTAGAGGAAGGGCACACACCTAGAATTGAACATCAACGTAGGCTGAACCCCTCCATGAAGGAGGTAGTTAAGAAGGAAATCATTAAATGGTTGGATGCGGGTGTAATCTTCCCAATATCTAATAGTAAGTGGGTCAGTCCCATCCAATGCGTACCAAAAAAAGGAGGTATGACAGTAGTGGTTAATGAGAGCAATGATTTAATACCCACTCGAACCATCACAGGATGGAGAATGTGTATGGACTACCGAAAACTTAACAAAGAAACAAAAAAAGACCATTTTCATTTGCCTTTCATCGATCAAATGCTTGATAGATTAGCTGGCCAAGCCTTCTATTGCTTTTTAGATGGATACTCAGGGTATAATCAAATCACCATAGACCCTAAAGACCAAGAGAAGACAACATTTACATGTCCATTTGGCACGTTTGCATTTCGCAGAATGCCATTCGGCCTCTGCAATGCACCAGCAACGTTCCAACGATGTATGTTGGCAATCTTCTCTGACTTAGCTGAGTCCATAGTAGAAATATTCATGGATGTGTGTTTGGTGATTCCTTTAACCACTGTCTAGCCAATCTAGGAAAAGTCCTCACTCGGTGTGAGGAAACCAATCTAGTTTTGAATTGGGAAAAATGCCACTTCATGGTGGAAGAAGGCATAGTTTTGGGACATAGAGTGTCTAAGGCACGAATAGAGGTTGATAGGGCCAAGATAGAAGTCATTGAGAAGCAGGTTGAACCTAAAAATGTAAAAGCCATAAGAAGTTTCCTAGGACACGCAGGGTTTTACAGAATATTCATAAAAGATTTCTCAAAAATCTCCAAACCCCTCTGTGAGCTTCTAGAGCTAAATAGAACTTTTATCTTTTCAAATGAGTGTTTTATAGCTTGGAATAAGCTCAAAACTTCTTTAGTAAAAGATCCAATCATAATCGGACCAAACTGGGATATGCCTTTCGAATTGATGTGCGATGCAAGTGATTATGCAATTGGAGCCATGCTTGGCCAGAAGAGAGAAAAATTGACACATCCTATATATTATGAAAGTAAAACATTGAATGAGGCTCAATGCAACTACACTACCACAGAAAAGGAGATATTATCTGTAGTATTTGCATGTGAGAAGTTCAGAGCATATATTGTAGGCAATAAAACAATCGTTTACACTGATCATGCTGCAATAAAGTACTTAATGAGGAAGGTTGTTGCCAAGCCTCGTCTGATTAGATGGGTGTTACTTTTGCAGGAGTTTCACTTGGAAATTCGAGACAAAAAGGGATGTGAAAACGTAGTTGCTGATCATTTATCAAGATTACAGAGTTGTTGCGAATCTATTGCAGAGCCCGCAATGATGGATTCTTTTGTTGATGAACATATTTTTGTTTTAGTACATTGTGATGATAATGTTGAGCCATGGTTTGCTGACATTGCAAATTTTCTTGCCTCACAGGTGTTACCGGAATTCGAAAAAGGGCAGGATAAGAAGAAATTCTTAAACGATGCTAGAAAGTACCTTTGGGATGATCCAACCCTCTACAGATGCTGTGTGGATGGATTGCTAAGGAAATGAGTGTCAGCTGCTGAAGCAAAGACCATTTTGCAGCATTGTCATACAGCTCCGTATGGAGGGCACTTTGGTGGTCAGAGGACTGCTGCAAAGGTATTTCAGAGTGGCTATTTCTGGCCTACAATCTTCAAAGATGCACATGAATACGCACGCACTTGCAATGAATGCCAACGAACAGGTAACCTCAGTAGGAAGGATGAGATGCCTCTGACATACATCTTGCAGCATTGTCATACAACTCCATATGGAGGACACTTTGGTGGTCAGAGGACTGCTGCAAAGGTATTCCAGAGTGGTTATTTCTGGCCTACAATCTTCAAAGATGCACATGACTACGCACACAGTTGCAATGAATGCCAACGAACAGGTAACCTCAGTAGGAAGGATGAGATGCCTCTAACATACATCTTAGAGTTAGAACTCTTTGACGTATGGGGTATTGACTTCATGGGTCCATTCCCACCCTTTGCTGGTAATCTGTATATCTTAGTAGTTGTAGACTATGTCTCAAAATGGGTTGAGGCAATTGCATGTCCTTTGAACGATGCTAAAACTGTTATAATTTCTGAATAGACATATTTTCACACGATTTGGCACTCCACGTGCCATCATAAGTGATGAAGGGTCGCACTTCATAAACAAATCTATGGAAAAGGTGTTGGCTAAATATAATGTCAAGCATAGGGTGGCAACACCCTATCATCCCCATTCAAATGGGCAAGCAGAAATTTCTAATAGGGAGATCAAAAGTATCCTAGAAAAAGTTGTAAAACCAAATAGAAAGGATTGGTCTTTTAAATTAGAGGATGCATTGTGGGCATATAGAACTGCATATAAAGCCCCTTTGGGAATGTCCCCTATAGGTTAGTTTATGGAAAAGCATGCCATCTCCCTCTTGAATTACAAAACAAAGCCTTTTGGGCTTCAAAGGAATTAAATTTTTGCATAACTGATGCGGGAACATTGCGGTCTCTGCAATTGCATGAATTAGATGAATTAAGGCACATGTCATACGAAAATGCTATAATGTATAAAGAAAAAACTAAAATCTGGCATGATAATAGACTTAGGCCAAAGTATTTTAAAAAAGGACAGCACGTGTTATTATTTAATTCGAGATTGAGGATTTTTCCTGGAAAACTCAAATCTCGTTGGTCTGGTCCCTTTGTCATCACTAACGTTTTAGTACATGGTGCAATTGAGATTCAAAATTTAGAACAGGGACAACCGTTTATGGTGAATGGTGCAAGATTGAAGCACTACTACGAGGAAGGAGACGCGAGGACGCTCTCTGCGTTCCTTCTGTCCGAAGTTTGAACTCAACCAAGAAAGGATGAGCATGGACTTTAATAGAAAGATTCTTTGCTCAAATGTTTTAAATGAAAAAAATATATATCTTTGCCGAATATGCATGTGTATTTTAATTTAATGCTTTGAATTGAATTCTTAAATATCTACAACTGATTAATTTTGTTTATTGTGAATAAAATTAGGGAGGATTTGATTGCAAATCAGATGGAGAATTGGGTGAAGGAAAGAGAGAAATTATAGGGGAATCAGAAAAATCAAAGATTGGATATTGCGCGGATTTTGCGGCAGTCGCAAACGATATAAGGGAAATAAAATCTCCAACGGTCATATTTTGGGGATTTTCATCAGGATAAGCGGTATTGCGATTGTGTTACGAGACCGCAACGATCGACCCTTTAATTTCGCAAAACGTTATAAATAGGGAAAGGTTGCAGCCTCATTCACATTGCGAAATCCCAAACCTATTCGAGCTGTCAAGAAATCCCAAACCTACAGAATCAGTCGTCTTCCTCTAAAAAATTCCATCTCTCTCCGAAGAAGAAATCAGCCATGGTATCAACCAAAGACTCCCTTCGCCACGAAGCAGGAAGCTCTACTCCAACCAATCCATCTCCAACAACCGAAGACACAACAATGGCAAGGGACGTGCTGATCTCCTTAGCCTCGGCCGACACGGCCAAACATTCTTTGCCTCGTAGGGTCCCTGCCAAAAGGAAAAGAAAAATTACCGCAGGAAGATGCCCAACGACCAAGATCAGAGAGGAAACAAGTGAGGAAAGCCTCACTAACAGCAAACCTTCATTCGAAACTACCATGCAAAGCCCTTCATCTGCACAACAGCAGTCTGGGACCTAAGTTTCGCCTACAGAATAGCCAAATTCTGCGTCTGCCACAGTTGAGGTTGCACAAGAAGAAGAGGAAGTCACCAGCCCTCTACGGGACGACATTCCTGCTGAGCAAGATAACGAGAAAAGGTCGCCTGCTGCAGAAACCATAGATGAGCGGATAAACCAGGTGGCTGCTGAATTGGCTGCCGAATTAGAGAAAGAGGCAGAGACGGTGCCCACAAAGAGGATCCTCGTGACAGTAAAAGCGAAAAAACCGAAGGCCTTAACAAGAGCTAAGAAGAAGAACGAGTCCCAGCACTCTGCAAAGAAGATGAAAACAAAAGCTATTGAGGCAGCTAAAGCGAAGACCAAGGCGAATGGTAAAAAGAAAATGTTTCAGGAGGATGAACCTCCAGCTAAGAGATACGTGTCTGAAGCAGCAAAAGCAAGGGGCTTAACCTTGATGAAGAGGGAACTCCTCCACGAGAGGGGGTTCTTGGCTACTCTTTCTAACCTGCCGCAATTCCTACGCACAGGCATTGTAAACCATGGCTGGGAAGAGCTCTGTAGGCCACCAATCCATGCATATTCAGAGATGGTCTACGACTTCTATGCCAACCTGAGTAATCCAGAGGGCTGTTACTCCACGGTGAGGGGTGTTGAGATAGATTTCTCATCTGAAGCAATCAATGAAATTTATGCCCTCAAGGAGCACAAGAACTCAGACTATGCAAAAATAATGGCCAACCCATCTGAGGCTATTCTGGAGGAGGCTTTGAGTGAAATAGGCAAGCCCGAAGCAATGTGGGCAATTTTAAAACAAGGGAAGCACACCTTGATGAGTGCAGTGCTGAAGGATGGTAGCGATATTTTTGAACAATCGCCAAATATTGGGTTGTCGAGACCCGCCAAAATAAATTTGTAATTACCCGAGTTCACCGAGCGATTAGTAGCCTAGCGATAACGGGGTCGGTCCACAGGGAATTATGTTAATCCAACTTAATTCTAATTCAATTTGCAAACTAGAAAAAGAAACGAATTGAGGGTGTTTTTGGTTTAAAATATGCTAACGGAAAAATTACGCAAAGAGGGAAAAACTTATCTAACAAAGCGTTCGACTCGGGACGTTCGGGATTAAATAATAGCGAAATAATGGATCACAGGCTAACGGGGAATTTTAGCTAAACAAACGGAAGAATGCGCAGCTCGTCTCAATTAATTAATCAATTCAGACACGCCCCATGGATAATAATTAGACACAATTAATTATGCTAATTAAGCATATCGATTGGACATTGGGGGCCAACGCTCTCCCAAGACCAATCGATAGCAACGGGCTAACTACGACGATTATCTAATGTGGAAGCCAAATTAGTGTATCGATTTTAGTTTCAACTTCGAGAAGAACGAACACCAAGAACGCAAGGAAGCCTATACGCTCTATCGTATCGTTAATCCATGTTACTTGGCGATTTAGAGAGGCACGACATCAAAATCTTTAACTAACAAATCATGCTTGAAATCTAAGTTGTCTAATCCTATCAATCAAACACAATCATGGAATATGCATAGAAGGAGAAACTACATCAACCAAATATTCTAGCCAAATCAGAAATTGAAAACATAAACCTCACCAAAAATGCTAATTACATTAATCCCTTACAATCCCGAGCCAAAACGTTTTAATCTACTCACTCATTTCTTCGCTGGAAATCGGACAAAATAATTTATATTCCGTCGGAGCGTCGAGACGCTGGGGCAGCGTCTCGACGCTGCGCCCTAAAGTTCCAGCGCGCTGAGTCGGGTTGGCGTCGAGACGCTGTGCAGCGTTGAGCGAGCGTCTCGACGCTGTGCAGTCGACGCTTGCTCTCGGGTGGAATTTCCAATTGACGCTTCAGACTTCGGAGCGTCGAGACGCTTGGCCAGCGTCTCGACGCTGGGCAGCGTTGAGCCGGCGTCGGGACGCTCCCTGCTCAACGCTTGCTCTCGGAGTTTTGCATGGAATTTCACCTTTGAACTTCCCAAAACGCCAATTCTTCATATTTTTGCATGGTTCCTTCCCCGAGGTGTTCTTAGGACCTTAAAACACGATATTAGGCCTCGAACGACGTCAAACGTGCCCGAGAATAAATTACCGAGAACACCTATAATTGACACATATAAACAAGATTAAGAACATAATTGGCATGAATTAGGGACATAAATATAGCTCCAAAATGGAGCTATCAAACACCCCCAACTTAAATCTTGCTAGTCCTCGTGCAAGGTGGAATTCTTACTTATCATGATAAAATGGCGCGCATGCTGATGATGTTGGGTTTTATGTCCTAAAACTCGTGGTTTGTAAACTGTTATGTTTGTAAATATTCTATTTAGAATAAAGAGTTATTAGTTTTATACAGTAAAAGAGTTTACTGGAATAAAGTGAAACATGTTTACGTTAACCTATACCAATGACCAACACCCTTGGCTGAATATGAGTACTTGAGCCTCATGTATGACATGATTGTGGATCAGGCTCAAGTAGTCAGTCAAAACGGTCTATAGTATACGGATGAGGCTGGGTACCTTATCCTGGTAACACTATAGGATGCGGCTCACTTTGTATTGTACAGAACGATGTGATCTGAATCGTTTCACATGGAGATGTGCGAGTGAGGGCGTCCTGTGCAAAGAGTTTGCATAAGATCGAACCGCGTTTTAAGTCGCTCTCTCTTTATAACTCCGTTTACTGATGAGACCGACTTATACATTTTGATGGCCTAGGTAACTCGAGCTTAATCCTGAGCTTGCTATGAACTCCTGCTTATTCGGAAGTATCCTTTGACTTGTACGGGTGAGAGTGGCGGAACGCCTGCTCAATAAGCCTACCAACTTGGGGATAAAGCCGAATAAGTAGCTAGGGACATAGTGTAGCAAGATTGGAATTCACTCCTAACCCGCTCTTCAGGGTTAGTAGATAGGTTGTTCCCTTAATAGCTGACTTCGGGGCTTGAACAATGTGAGCTCACACTCTCATGTGATGAGAGAGTTATATTGATCTGATGGTTGGACCACAAATCTATTGTTCATTAGAGGTGTCAGTGGTACTTAAGGAACAAGATGTAATGCAGGGGTTAAACGGTTTAAATGACCCAACTGTGATTACGAACAACCTGTGAAGGATCGACTTACCGATGACGGTTATATCAAGAGGACACAATATATCTACAGTGAGGAGAGTGCAACCCTCGGACTATACTGGAGTCTCCGGGGGTTAACGAAAGTTGATTGATTCGCGTTAAAAGAGTTTTAACTGGATAATCTCGTATCGTTGGAGCTCATGATCTGTAGGTCCTTTAGGTTCTCCTGGCTAGCTCGGATAACGTCGTGCAACAGTATAAAAGAAAAGAAAAAGAAAAAGAATTTGAATTGTTCAAATTCGGTTTATGGAAGGAGGATGAACATATTTAAATATGATTTAAATATGGGAATGGCCTATAACATGAATATGATTCATGTGTAAAAAAATCGGTTTTTGGAAAACCGGGTTTAGCCATATTATTTAATTAATATTTGATATTGAATTAAATAATAATTATTAATTAAAAAGTTTAATTAATAATTTTATATATATATATATATATTATTTATTAAAAAGTTTAATAAATAAAGTTTTTATTATTATTTTTAATAATAATAATAATTATATATATATATAAAGTTGGCTTTTCTTAATAGTTAAGAAAGGAAAGTGCTTTTTGGGTTCCTTAAAAAAGCAGATGAATTTTGAAAGTTTAAACACATTTTTTTTTTAAAAACTTTTTTAGTTTAGCCTCTGTGTTCATCCTTTTGAGATTCATGGTTTCCTTTTGAAGTTTTGAACTTCAAAGGTCTTCAGCTTCCTCCATCTCTCCTTCTTCTTCTTTTCTTTTATTTTCGGAGTCCCACAACTCCGTTGCGCGGCGTCGAGGATAGCGGGACTACCTGGGGTGGTCCTTCCAGCGTTCGTGCGAAGAGGCCGGAAGAGTTCGTGACGAGGATAGGCCGGCGGAACTTGAAGAAATTGGAACTACAAGGGTATGTATTCTAAATTTCTTATTTCCGTCTTTTGAGCATGTTTTCTATTTGTTAAATTGATGAAATTAGAGTATCATCGGTCCGAAATCGCTTCCCGCTGCGCATGTCGCTCCATCAATTGGTATCAGAGCGATTTTGTGATTAACTCAATTTGCATCAATTTAAGTCGGTAGGTATTTTAATTTAGAAATTGTTTCTGAATGGATGTCTAAAGTGAATATCGATTTTGGCATAGTTTCTATTTGAATTTCATTATTTGTAATTGCCCGAGAATGTATGGGCTTTAATGCGTGCTGAAGAGTCTGTATTTTTAGAGTCATTAGAGTCCATATAGGTTTCTTTGTGAAAGAAGCTTGAGTTTGGAACTCGCCGAAATGTTCGGTATAAGTTCAAACTCGTTCTAGGCAGTACGAGGAGAAATTCGAAGAGAAATAGGCCGAAGCGTTCGGAGGAAGCAAGTTGGTCAAAGGCGGTGCGAAGAGTTCGAAGTCCGCTGAAAGACTTAGCTTGTTGTTCAAGCTTGTAATAAATTAGTTATTGCTTGCTAAATGCCAAAATCGATCCACATTAGTGTGTTTAATTAATTATGCATTGCGAATGTATGTTTTAATTAAAATTCATGTTTGTATGTGCATAACGTATGCCATATAGATTTAAAATCCCACCATAGGAAGCATGCTCCATGCATTGGTAATATGTTATAAGTGTTATAATATATAGTATGCATATTTGGCAATTCATGAGTATTAATATAAGAGTTATATTAATTCATGAATTAGATGTTGATAATTTAATAGAATAATTGATATAAGTGTTATATTAATTATGAAATTAAATATACAACATAGGTTGCCATGGTTTTATGCATATTATAGGTTATAAGTGTTATAATATATTGGATGCATGTTTAATTCATGAGTATTAATATAAGTGTTATATTAATTCATGAATTAGTTGTTGTTTGCTTAATAGAATAATTAATATAAGTGTTATATTAATTATGAAATTAAACATCCAACTAAGATGCATATTGTATGTTATAATTGTTATAATGTATAAGATGCATGCTTAATTCATAAATAATTGATATAAGTGTTATATTAATTTATGAATTAGGAGTTGTATATTTAAGAGCATAATCGATATAAGTGTTATATTGATTATAAAGTTAAATATTCAATTTGTCATGCCTTAGCGAATGTATGTTTGAGAAGCATATAGAAGTTTGTTGTAGTAAGTCTAGTTTTTGCAAGTGTTGTAAAAATGACTTAGACTTTAAAAATCTATAACAAAGAAAAGCATGTTCATTTAGGGTTAAATGAGTCGATCAGGTTCATTAGATGAATAGGTCGTAATCTCGTAAATGCTAAGGTTATGAGAAACTCACCTGGTGAAATCCTGTTCGAGGTTGGAGGTATTTAAGCTGACGGTTTACGGAACACCTCCTACCTGGGGACAAACCGGTACTTGAGTAAAGTTAACCGGCTTTATGAGCATGCATTAGAGGTGTAAGGTTAGTAAAGTGTTTATAAACCTAAACATCTCAGGTAAAATGTTTGCCTAGACTTAAGGTTTTATTTTCTTAGCCGGATAAAACTTGAGTAGTTTACCCTAAAACCTGTCTATGATGCTTAGTAGATGTGTTGAGAAGGAATATATGATATATCCCTCTCCTGCTACGCACTTCGTATAGTTCACAACGTGAGAATTTTGCTCGGCCTCGTGTTGCTAATGTGGCAACCCCCTTAGGATGGCATTTGCAACTTTCAATAGCAAGGTGAATGGAGTAAGTGTCTATAGTAAGTGGGAGAAGGAAGTACGTCAGTACATCCTACAGTCTCCTCCATTGGATTGAACCGTGAGATTCCCATGTTCCGCCTGCAAGGTGCCCTTGGTGGCACCAATCCCTTAGGAGGGCCGTTTCATGGGAGTTGAACAAGTCAATCACCATTTATGGATAAAGAAACATAGGGCCATTCCCAACTCTGACATTCCCTTAGGTTGCACTGTTGGGGCTGTTCTGTGCGTTCTAAAAATGGAGGGTCACACTTACGAGATTTGCTAAGGAGTTAGTAAATCTTGACCAAAAACGATAACTAAGATGCTATAGGAATATGAGATATTATGGAGTTAGCATTTAGTCAAGAATGTCTTGGTTTAGTGAAGGAGTGCTCGTTTACCCTTAGGTAGCGACCATTCTAAATCACTAAAATATCGTTGCATGTAAATAAAGAGTTTGGGTACTTTATTTGCTGCTAAACCTCTTAATTGGTTCAAATAGGTTAAAACTGTTTCACTAATAGATTTACATTCTTTTTCAGCATGTCGAACTCTTTTATACAGTTGTTAGCTCACGACAAGTTAACCGGAGAAAAATACGGAACTTGGAAGTCGAACCTGAATACGATTCTGGTTCTGGACGACCTGAGGTTTGTCTTAACGGAGGAATGTCCTTCAGCTCTTGGCTTGAATACATCTCGAAGTGTTCGAGAGGCATACGATGGATGGATTAGGGCTATTGATAAAGCCCAAATCTATATCTTGGCAAGCATATTTGATGCCTTGTGCAAGTAGTATGAGGTTATGATTTCCGCAAAGGAAATCATATCTTCATTACAAGCAATGGTGGACAGTCGTCCTCATTACTTCGTAATGAAGTCCTCAAGTTCGTTTATGACTCTCGCATAGTGGAGGATACCTCTGTTAGGGAGCTTGTCCTTAACATGATGGTCCATTTGAATGCAGCAGAAGTAAACGTTGCCACCATCGTATTTTCAGACTTATCAGTCTCTGTACACTTCCAAAGGAATAGAGAATGAGGCAAGTGTTGTCACTTCGAAGAAATTTCTTAAGAGGTTGGCGTCAGGGAGTAAGTCTATGCTTCTCTGAGTAATGAAATTATTCAGAAGAAGAAGAGTAACAGGAGAAATGACAAAGCCCCTACTGTTCGCAAGGTGAAGTCTTCAGACAAAGGAAAATGTTTCCATTGTAATGAAGATGGGTATTGGAAGCGTAACTTCTCCAAATACCTTGCTGAGAAACAGGCTGAGAAAGAACGACAAGATAAATGTGATTTATTTGTCAAAACAAGTTTAGTGGATATGAATGTCATACCTGGATGTCTTCAGGAACCACTATGCATGTTTGTTTTTCTACAGGAAACTAGTTCCTGACAGTCGTATTCTAGCTGTGAGATATGGAGATATCGTAGCAGCTGAACTAGTGGGAGACTTTGTAGTTGTTGTATAGAGATAATAACATTTATTATATGTAATTATTGTCTATATTTCTGGTTTAAACTGAACACTTGTATATTATATCTTTTGGTTTTATAATGAACAGTTCATTTAGCAAAAGATATATACTGATGTGTTCTATTAAACTCGAAAACAACTAGCGTGTTAAGACTCACATTGTTAACGAAAGCTATAAGAGATATCAACAAAGGTTGTTGATCAAACTAGAGTTTCTCAACCGTTGAGAAAGCCTCAATGCAGTGGGAGGATTGTAGGACAACCCGATCCGCTGCACTGACTTGTCTTTAACTCAAAGTTCTCATACTTGATGATAACATTAAGGATTCGTTGTCTTTAATTAGGCAATGGATCACATAGACAATGCCAAATGGCTCAAAGCCACAAATCTATGGTTGGTATTGAGACCAAGCCACTAAGGCGAAAACCTTTATGGCTTGACTTTCTGGTAATGGGATTGTCCCGAAGAGAAAGGGTTTATTGTGTATACTCTCTTTCTCTTGTTGCCAGACGTAAGTTAAATAGATGACTCTTATCCATTGTCATGTTCTATCTTCATAGAATAAGGCAAGTGGATGTCAAGTTAGCTTTCCTGCAGAATAACTATCTTGATCAAAGTGTCTATAAGTCTCAACCAGATAGATTCATAATTCGAGGACAAAGAGCAAATGATTTGCCAGCCTATTCGATTCATTTATGAATTAGAATACGCATCTTTATCCTGAATTGTAAGGTTTGATATGGTGATCAAATCTTATGGCTTTGAACAAAAGTTTGAACAATAATTTGATAAACCTTGTTTGACAAGGGTTTAGTCATTGTAGCTTTCATAGTTCGTTTTGTAATTAATGTCCTGATCATTAAGAATGATGTAGGATTATTTTTCTGACAATAAGCATTAACTAGCGACCCATTCCCAAATAGTTGATTTGGAGGTAGGTTTAGTTTGTTCTATGGATTCAGGTTGATCTGAGTCGTTAGAACAAATCGCTAGTGCTGTCTCTAAACTCTTTTATTGACAAGTTGTTGTCAATATTCGATGGTCTATGGAAATGGTTTCCTAAGACACCTCAAGTGTTGAGGATACGAGATGCACCCAAGTACATTTACATATTGGAGGTCAAATGTATCTTTTAAGATACATGACCCGATATGTGCTATGCAGTGGGAGCTGTCAGTATTATTAGTCCAATTGGATTGGATTTCGGTTAAAGTTTTGTCCTTGTACTTAGAGGAGTAGAATACAAGAGTTGTATTGCTGATTCCTCGTTGGTAGCTAAGTCTATTTGCAGCTTGTAAAGCAGCAATAGGTTTATATGTTGAGCTCGCAGATAGTGCTATGAGGAGATGTGATGGTCACATGGAAAGCCTCGTAGTACTTCATGCTGATTTGTTTACTAAATCTCTCATGGCTAAAGTGTTTGAGAGACACCTAGAAGAGTCTAGGGCTCCGAGTTGCTGGAGAGGACAGTGGGAGAAAGCTTCTGATATATGATATATTAGTTTTCTCCACCTAACATGTACACCACGGACGTTTAAGTCCAAGTGGGAGTTTGTTGGGTTTTATGTCCTAAAACTCGTGGTTTGTAAACTGTTATGTTTGTAAATATTCTATTTAGAATAAAGAGTTATTAGTTTTATACAGTAAAAGAGTTTACTGGAATAAAGTGAAACATGTTTACGTTAACCTATACCAATGACCAACACCCTTGGCTGAATATGAGTACTTGAGCCTCATGTATGACATGATTGTGGATCAGGCTCAAGTAGTCAGTCAAAACGGTCTATAGTATACGGATGAGGCTGGGTACCTTATCCTGGTAACACTATAGGATGCGACTCACTTTGTATTGTACAGAACGATGTGATCCGAATCGTTTCACATGGAGATGTGCGAGTGAGGGCGTCCTGTGCAAAAAGTTTGCATAAGACCGAACCGCGTTTTAAGTCGCTCTCTCTTTATAACTCCGTTTACTGATGAGACCGACTTATACATTTTGATGGCCTAGGTAACTCGAGCTTAATCCTGAGCTTGCTATGAACTCCTGCTTATTCGGAAGTATCCTTTGACTTGTACTGGTGATAGTGGCGGAACGCCTGCTCAATAAGCCTACCAACTTGGGGATAAAGTCGAATAAGTAGCTAGGGACATAGTGTAGCAAGATTGGAATTCACTCCTAACCCGCTCTTCAGGGTTAGTAGATAGGTTGTTCCCTTAATAGCTGACTTCGGGGCTTGAACAATGTGAGCTCACACTCTCATGTGATGAGAGAGTTATATTGATCTGATGGTTGGACCACAAATCTATTGTTCATTAGAGGTGTCAGTGGTACTTAAGGAACAAGATGTAATGCAGGGGTTAAACGGTTTAAATGACCCAGCTGTGATTACGAACAACCTGTGAAGGATCGACTTACCGATGACGGTTATATCAAGAGGACACAATATATCTACAGTGAGGAGAGTGCAACCCTCGGACTATAATGGAGTCTCCGGGGGTTAACGAAAGTTGATTGATTCGGGTTAAAAGAGTTTTAACCGGATAATCTCGTATCGTTGGAGCTCATGATCTGTAGGTCCTTTAGGTTCTCCTGGCTAGCTCGGATAACGTCGTGCAACAGTATAAAAGAAAAGAAAAAGAAAAAGAATTTGAATTGTTCAAATTCGGTTTATGGAAGGAGGATGAACATATTTAAATATGATTTAAATATGGGAATGGCCTATAACATGAATATGATTCATGTGTAAAAAAATCGGTTTTTGGAAAACCGGGTTTAGCCATATTATTTAATTAATATTTGATATTGAATTAAATAATAATTATTAATTAAAAAGTTTAATTAATAATTTTATATATATATATATATTATTTATTAAAAAGTTTAATAAATAAAGTTTTTATTATTATTTTTAATAATAATAATAATTATATATATAAAGTTGGCTTTTCTTAATAGTTAAGAAAGGAAAATGCTTTTTGGGTTCCTTAAAAAAGCAGATGAATTTCGAAAGTTTATTAAACACATTTTTTTTTAAAAAACTTTTTTAGTTTAGCCTCTGTGTTCATCCTTTTTAGATTCATGGTTTCCTTTTGAAGTTTTGAACTTCAAAGGTCTTCAGCTTCCTCCATCTCTCCTTCTTCTTCTTTTCTTTTATTTTTGGAGTCCCACAACTCCGTTGCGCGGCGTCGAGGATAGCGGGACTACCTGGGGTGGTCCTTGCAGCGTTCGTGCGAAGAGGCCGGAAGAGTTCGTGACGAGGATAGGCCGGTGTTACCTCTCCAAAAGTACATTATTTAAGGTCATATTTACCTAGAAATCATGGAAATTCTTGAGTGTTTTTGTTAAGAGTTAGCTTAATGTGTGCTTAAATGTGAGAATTTGAGAAATGATGCTAAATTATGGCTTATTTGGAAAAGGAAAGAAAAAGGATGCAAAATGATGTAAAAAGAGCTAAAATGTACATTGCAGGAACATTGCTGAAAAATTGCGGAGCTCGCAATAAAACAGTCTTTGCTGCTGCATTTTTTTTCCAGTCAACAGTCTTTGTTGACTGAGTTTTTCCAGTAGTCAACTCTCCCTGGTGCTGCCACATGTCAAGCTTGACTACCTCACAAAATTGAATGGTGATCCACAATTATTGAGCAACTTTTGCAACCACCTAGAGGCTATATAAAGAGAGTGAAATGAAGGATCAAAGCAATTGAAATCAAATTGAATTCCCCTCAATTCAAACACAACTCAATAGTGAAGAACTCGAAGACGAAATCCTTCTCCCCCGGTTGTTGGATCGAAGAAACAAAGCCCTTGGCGTGATAATTCGAGAGGAAGAAGAGAAGATCCATCTTCTCTTCTAATTGAATTTATCCCCAAGATCAGCTAATCTTCCCCTTCATCCGAGGCGATTCACGACTTGGAAGATCCTCACGCAATTAACAGCTTTCCTTTACTGCTTTCCTTTATCGCTTTCCAATTTAATTTATGCTTCCTCTAAATGTTGTTCTGAATCATTTACTGCTTTTCCCTTTCATTGTTGCTTCTGGATTGACATATGTTTGTTTACAAATGTTTATGTGAATTGCTTTCTCACAAGAGTAATCAATTGGTTTTATTGAATTCTTCATTATGTCGTTCCTTAATCAATAGTTTTGTTGAGTTCTTCATCTTATCATTTATTCATCAATTAATTTTACTGAGTTCTTTAAATCATGTTCGATCCATCCATCTCCCTTTGTTCTTCGAAAACCATGAGTAACTAATCTAAGAGAGGTCTGCTAAAGAGGAATCTGTAGGCTAGAAGCATGAGAATTCAGCATGTAGAGTAGCATGATTGCATTGAATGTATGTGATCTTCATCCCACGGGCAATTTCGACCGGCCATCCATTTTGTCTAAAGAATTCCTAACCTCTGGAAGGAGTAAGAATTCAGAGTCATCCATTCATGTTAGCCCTTTTATGGTAATCAGAAAATTACCTAGGAATAGGCATTCTCCTAGCACGTTTATTAGCATGTGTTTATGATTAGGTTGTTTGCTTTACTTGGACAGAAGTAATATAAGAAACTAATGCATGTAATCGGAAGATGCATGAGAACTAGCTAAGACGATGCATGAGATGTTAATCTACTGCTGAATGATCATAGTTAAATGCCTATAGAGGATTCTTAAGTCGACCTTGCTGCCTTACTTTACATTAAAATCGTTGCTAATTTATTGCTAGATTATTGCAAGAACCGCAATTCTACTTTTCCACATTATGACTTTACCTCTTTGCTAGCTTTGCATTTATGTTTACATTCTTCTTGCATCATTTATATTCCTGTACCTCAACCCAAAATCTATCCAATTTAAGTTACCTTATCTAATCTAACACACCAAATCGTTAGTCACTAAACTTAATCTCTGTGGGAAAACGAATTAAATTATACTTATCACTTGCTGCAGACCATGTATGCTTGCATGATCTTAGCGCTCTTCGCATTTACATTTTACATACACACTGAGCGCGCAACAGCCGGCGGAACTTGAAGAAATTGGAACTACAAGGGTATGTATTCTAAATTTCTTATTTCCGTCTTTTGAGCATGTTTTCTATTTGTTAAATTGATGAAATTAGAGTATCATCGGTCCGAAATCGCTTCCCGCTGCGCATGTCGCTCCATCAGATGACTTAATTCTAAGTACTAAAGGAGACAAGGCATTTATATTTGAACGAAATATTTGCATGCATGCATTAGTTAAGAACATTTCAAGAAATTTTAAAATGCTACTCCCCACGGGTGCTTCGCTTCTAGCTCCTCTATTTTAAATCTTACAGGCATAGAACAGTTCTAACTGATCCAAAACTTCGCTTTCCCCCTACTTATGGCTAAACAGAACAGTCTAAGGGCTTTTCATCGCTAAGACAAGTAGTAGATCGCAAGGCTTCTTTTCTTCTTCTTCTTTTTTTTTTTTTTTTTTTTTGATCTCCAAGAGCGCTTAACATGTCAATTTTACTTTCGTTTCAGCTTCCCTGTAATTTCATTGCACAATGCATCTGACTACGGGCAAAATTCACATTTTTAAGGACTAACGTTCACTTCTATGTGCCCCCCTTTTCATGCAGTGGCGACAGTGGGTTACACGACCGCCCCTGGCTACTAAGGCAACTCAAGAAGAAGGAACGCCTCAGGAGATTACATTTTCTTTCTTCTCTTTTGTTTTTATAAGGCAACTCAAGAAGGAGGAATTGAGTCCCTAGCATGTGTATTCGTTGCTCGAGGACTAGCATGAATTGCATCAAGCAGCGGCATATTGATCCCAACCTTTTTTAGCGTCGAAAGGACATCCGCGTCCTCGAGCAAGGTGGAATTTTGATTAACCAAAATAAAACGAATACACATGCTAGGGACTCAATTCTCAGTACTGGAAATGACAAGGCATTTGTATTCGAAAGAAACAGCTGCATGTATGCAATGGTTAAGAACAATTCGAGAAATTTAAAGATGCTTCCCTATTTATGCTTCGGACCGCTCCTCGATCTTAGATTTGAACAGGCTTAGAACAGCTCTACCCGCCCCAAAACTTCGCCTTCCCCCTACTTATGGCTAAACAGAACAGTCTAAAGGCTATTCATCGTCTAAGCAAGTAATAGATCGCAAGGCATCTTTTCTCTCTCTTTTTTTTTGATCTCTATGAGCGCCTAACATGTCAATTTTACTTTCGTTTCAGCTTGCCTGCAATTTCATTGCACAGTGCATCGGACTACGGGCAAAATTCACATTTTTAAGGACTAGCGTTCACTTCTTTGTGCTTCCTTTTCATGCAGTGGCGACCGTGGGTTACACGACCGCCCCTGGCTACTAAGGCAACTCAAGAAGGAGGAACACCTCCGGAGATTACTTTTCTTTTTATAAAATATGCATTCATTTTCTTTTTAGCCTAAAAATCATGTTAAAATTTTAAGCGCATGGATTACAAACAAGAGCGAATCTTAGCCCATCCTAAGGTTGCCTTTCGAGGTGACAACGAATTTCAAGACAAATAGAATTACCCTAAACCCACATATCCAAGATAGAGTGCTAACATGCGAAGCTTAAACAGGGAAATAACTTGAATTTTTTTTCAAAATGGTCTTAACAAATGCAATCATGCTGAATTTCACAACAAATACAAATACGAAGACCTTAGCAGTATGATAGCTCCAAAATAGAGCTATCTTAATGTCCCTAATTCTAGCTAAAACCATGACATATATTGATTAAAATGCTTCCTTGTAGGTGATTTCATGGTGAAGAGCTCGGGAAGTCCATTAATGATTTTCGGGGCTAAAACGGTCATTTAAGAGGTTTCAGGAAGTGTTCGGGTCAAAAAGATAGGCCAAACGGAGCTCGGGAGCCAAAACGACCCAAAATTGGGCTAAGAGCCGAGAGGGCAGCGCCCAGCGCCCAGGCGCCCAACGAAGGCAGCAGCCCAGCACGCGGCACGCCCAGCGCCCAGACGGCCAGACACGCGCGCGCCCGCGCGCGCCGCCTCGCCTCGCCCTCGCCCGCTCCGCCTCAGCGCCCGCGCGCCCGTCATTGAAAATCCGCGCGCGCCCCCAGCGTCTCGACGCTAGCTCCACGCTAGCTCGACGCTGCCCCGACGATTCTCGAAGATGGACGAACGCCAGCGTCGAGCGCGCGTCTCAACGCTCACTCAACGCCGACAGCGTCGCGACGCTGGCCTAGCATCTCGACGCCCCGAAGTCTGAAGCGCGCATTTGAAATTCCACCCGAGAGCAAGCGTCGAGCGACAGCGTCTCGACGCTCGCTCGACGCCGCGCGAGCGTCTCGACGCTACCCCGCGCGCGCGCGGCAGCCAACTTAGGGCACAGCGTCGAGACGCTTGCCTAGCGTCTCGACGCTCCGAGTTTAAAAAGCGTGAAAACACAAATTTGCAGCCAACTTTTCATTCTCTTTCTTCTCCAAGCTTCTCCTCTCCGGTCTAGGGCATTTTTCCACCATTTTTGTACTTCTTCTCCTTCTTTGTGCATGATTCCAAGCTCTTCCATGGGGGATTGGATTAATTCATCCTCCATGGAAGGCTAAACCGAGGTTAGTGCTTAATTTTGGGTTTGGATTTGTAAATTTTGGATGTTTGGGGAGATTTTTCCCCTTTGTAAATGTTGAGACAATTGGTTAGTTTATGCATTTCTTGCTTGTTCTTCATAAAATCTAGCATGTGTAGCTAAATTAGGTTGACGCCCTAGTTCATATGCATGATAGAGGGCTAAAGGTTGGGACGTATAATTGCCCATACCGCTAGGTAGCACGGGTCTAAGCATGGCTAATTAGTTCGGCCCAAAGTGACAGTTGGCAATCTGAATTAATTAACGTTTTCATGTTAGGCTTAAGGCAAGAGAGAAACCGGTTTAGTCTTAGGATTAGGCCGTCGCAATGTTCCCGTCACTGGCACGTAGTCGATTTGGGGGTCGCTACCTTAGGTAGATTATTGTCTATGTTTAATTAGAATTGCACGCGTCTAATTAAATCCTTGGGTCATTTGAGTTAGAAATAACTAAATGAATTGTGTGCATGAATTGGCTAGCGAGTAAATTGTATCGATGATCCGAACATCCATAACGAGCAATTCCATTTCTCGAAGTTAAGCACGACCGTTTAATTTTTGCACGTTGTTATTTAATTTTCCGTTAGCTTGCATATTAGGAGCTCCCTTCCCCCCAAACCAAATTACCATTCTTTCATTTTAATTTGTGCATACTTTTTATCATTAGCAAACTAGGCTTAGTTAGATTAAATTTCTTATTTCCCTGTGGATCGACCCCGTTACCACTTAGCTACAAATAGCTCGGTGTACTCGGGTTTATAAATTGTATTTTGGCAAGCCTCGACAGCTTGAATTTGGAGTACCACATAAACTGCTCTACCAAAATTGGCGCCGTTGCCGGGGAAACTAAGTTTAATTTAGTTTAGTTAAGTTTAGTTTGTTGTTTTTAAAAATTTTCTTTATTTCTTTTTGTACAGTTTAATTCTTTTGTATTATTTTACGCGTTTTGTGTGAGTTTTTGGAGCGCAGTCATTCTTTGAAAATTCAAAAGAAGCGCCAAGATGGAGGTCGTGGGTAATCTTGAGCATCAAAGAACCTTGAGGGAGCTTTCGTCATCTGAGCTAGGCCGGAACACATCGAGTATTATGTATCCGGTAGCTGCAGGTAATTTTGAATTTAAAGCTGGTCTGATTGACTTATTACCTTCTTTTTGTGGTAATGCAGATGAGAATCTCGTCAGACACCTCAAGGCATTCAAGATGGTGTGCTCGTCATTCAGGACCGACGACATCACCGAAGATCAACTCCACCTTAGAGCTTTTCCTTTCTCCTTAAAGGAGGAAGCGAAAGAGTGGATGTATTACCTACCGACCGGGTCCATCACTTCTTGGGCTGAGCTGCAGGGAGCGTTTTATGCGAAGTACTTTCCACCTCCCAAAGTCGCCGCCCTTAGAAGAATGATAAACAGAATTGAGCAAGGAGAAATAGAGACCGTTCTTGAGTGTTGGGAGAGATTTGGTCGATTGTGTGAGGATTGCCCCAACCACCAAGTGTCTGACCAGCGCCTAATTCAGAATTTCTACGAAGGTCTCTTACCGCCAAACCGACAGTTAGTTGATGTCGGCAGTGGCGGTTCGCACATGGATAGGACGCCCGCTGAAGCTAGAGTTTTAATTTCCAACTTGGCTAGAAGCTTGGAGCGGAGTGGAGACGGAAGCGAGGAGCAAGCTCGCTTGAGAAGGGACGTGGATGAGCTTAAGGCTCAGCTTTTTGAGGTAAGTAAAGCTGTTCTTGCTTTACAGGATGATTTTCTGAAATCCCAATCTTCTGTTTCAGGTAGATCCGCTGAGGACATGTTTAAAGCTATATTTGCGATAACTTCCAAATCACAGCAAGATACCTTGGACAAGCTCGATAACGTTGGAACTCAGATGCAAGATTTGGTTAAGGAAATGTCCCGTATGGCCGAGAAGGTAAATATGATGGAAAGGCAAAAAGCTGAAAATTTGAGTGCCATCGCCCTGAGAAGTGGGAAGCATCTTCCCACGAGTACCCCGCCGGTGAAAGTCGATTATGGCCACGTCGAGCCACAGACAGAAAATCCCGAACCACGGTGGCATGGGGTAAATTTCGATCCTACATGTACTAGAGTTTATGTGCCTAAGGCTCCTTTTCCTAGCAGGTTAGCGAGACCGCCTAAGGAGGACTACGAGAAGGAGTTCCTGGACACATTCAAGAAGGTAGAGATCAACATCCCTCTGTTGGACGCTCTGAAGGAAATTCCGAGGTACGCCAAGTTCCTCAGGAAAATTTGCACCAACCAGAGGAAGACAAAGGAGAGTGAACGCGTCGTGGTAAGTGAGAACGTCTCTGCTGTGATCACAAAGAGCTTACCGGTTAAATGCGACGATCCAGGTATGTTCTCTCTCCCTTGTAAGATTGGAGGTATGCATATTAGAAGAGCAATGCTTGATCTAGGAGCCTCCATTAGCGTTATGCCTTATTCCATTTATAAGAAACTGAAACTGAAAGGAATGACTAAAACAGAAACAGTTATTCAACTTGCTGATAGAACTTCTGTGCATCCTTTAGGAATTATTGAAGATGTGTTAGTGCAAGTTAATGAATTAATTTTTCCTGTTGACTTTTATGTTCTGAAAATTATTCCTCTTCGCATGCTTCGATCTTATTAGGTAAGCCCTTTATGAAAACTGCTAAAACTAAAATAAATGTGGATAAGGGCATTTTATCTGTTGAGTATGGCGGAGAGGTTGTTGAAATGCATCTGCCCATTGTAGAAGAGCATGTTGACGATGTATTCTCTCTTTGTCAAGTAGACACTTTTGAATCTGTAGCTCATAATCAATGCATGTCTGTTGAGGATGAGGATAACCCATTATTTTTAACTGAACTTTTTGATGATCATGAGTTGCATGAGCCATCCTTGACTGAATTTTGTGATTCATTTGTTTCTGCTTTGACAATTGTTGAGAACTCTGCTAATCTACTTCCTTCCACTTTACCTTGCACTTTTGGAAATGAAATGACTTATCAAGCCATGCTAGATTTAGAACCACCGGTTAATGTTGAGTCGCATGCTGTTTTTGATGAGCTTAAAATGAATGACTTGCATGAATCTGGTTCTACTTTGCAATTGGTTGATAAATCTTATGTGCACCCCTTGGAAAAGGTGGAAGATGTTTTGGGCAAAGTTAATGACCCGTTCTTTCCTGCTGATCCTTTTGCTTATGGAATGCATAAAAATTTCTCTCATGTTTTTGCATCAATTTTATGGGATCAACCCTTTACAAAACCTTCAAAAATTAAAATTGATGTTGTATGTGCACAGAAGGCACGAGAGAAAGAATTGTTCATGGATTTTCGCAGGAAAGAGGTGATTAGGAAGATGGATGGGGCATCTTCCAAGTTTGACTATGGATGAGTTGACGAGAGAATACAGTCGAGCAATCGACTTTAAAAATTTGCGCTTCTCGGAGGCACCCGAGTTTGAACTGTAATTCTGTTGTTTATCGCCTTGCTTTTGTTTTTATTAGCTTTTGAATTTGTTGTTTGTTTTCTTGTTTTCTTAGGAGAAAAGGTGGAATGGACGACAATTCGAGAGTATATGGGAAGACGATGGTGCACATCTCCACCCGTCAGCTCCATAAAATTCAGGGGAGGTTTTCTGTTCCCTTAGAATTTTATTGTTTTTTTAGTTGTTGAATGCATTGGGGACAATGCATATCTTAAGGTGGGAGATGGAGTTTGTTGATAGATAGAGATGAGACTTCTTAGTAGTTGTCGAGCATACGTATATTCTGATGGTTAGATTAGAATCTGAATGCATGTGTCCGATGAGGACGGTCTGTGATTTGCTTGTGAACACTCCGTATTTGCATGATTCGAAAATTTGACGATGTATGCACATTTTGAGCCTATTTTAAAATTTTTTCTGTTATTTCCCTACATTCACTGAGCACATAGCACTCTTATTCTCAGCTCTGTAGGTCTAGAATGGTCTTATTTTGTCTGAAACCTTGTTCTCACCCCGAAAGGTACCATTAGGGAGGCTTGACGTGTTAGAAGTGGTAATAACTCATTTGTCGTATAGCATAGCTATTGCCTAAAAAACAAAAAAAAGGTGTTTGCATGAAAAATAAAAACTCTAGAGTTGCTCCTCCTTCTTGTGTTGCCCGTGTAACCAGGGGCGATCGTGTAACCCACGGTTGTCACTGCATGAAAGGGGAACTAATAGAAGTGAGCAATAGTCCTTAAAAACGTGAAGCTAAATTTGGTTTGACGTGTTAGGCTCTCTTGGAGAAAAAAATAAAAAAAATGGTTCAAAAGAAAAATGGGTACAAAGTACTCAAAGAAAAGAATAAAATTTAGGCCTTATGTTTTGTTGCTCTTTCTATCGCTAAAAGCGGTTAGACTGTTCTTATCGCCATAAGTAGGGGGAAAACGAGTTATAGGACTGTATAAGGTTGTTCCGGGCTTGCGTGACCTAGGGTGAGAGGTGCTAAACACACACACACGTAAGGGAATAGGAGTTTAAATTTTGAAATGATTTCAACGTTTGCATGCTTTTGATGGTTTTGAATTTATTACAAGTACCTTGTTTCACAAGCATTGAGGTTAGAGTCTAAGCATGCATTTAATTCTTTGGAGATTATTTAGAGTATACCTTGCTCGAGGACTAGCAAGATTTAGGTCGGGGGTATTTTGATAGCTCCAAAATAGAGCTATCTTAATGTCCCTAATTCTAGCTAAAACCATGACATATATTGATTAAAATGCTTCCTTGTAGGTGATTTCATGGTGAAGAGCTCGGGAAGTCCATTAATGATTTTCGGGGCTAAAACGGTCATTTAAGAGGTTTCGGGAAGTGTTCGGGTCAAAAAGATAGGCCAAACGGAGCTCGGGAGCCAAAACGACCCAAAATTGGGCTAAGAGCCGAGAGGGCAGCGCCCAGGCGCCGGCACCCAGCGCCCAGCGAAGGCAGCAGCCCAGCACGCCGCACGCCCAGCGCCCAGACGGCCAGACGCGCGCGCGCCGCCTCGCCTCGCCCTCGCCCGTGTCCGCGCGCCCGTCATTGAAAATCCGCACGCGCCCCCAGCGTCTCGACGCTAGCTCGACGCTGCCCCGGTGATTCCCGAAGATGGACGAACGCCAGCGTCGAGCGCGCGTCTCAACGCTCACTCAACGCCGATAGCGTCGCGACGCTGGCCTAGCGTCTCGACGCCCCGAAGTCTGAAGCGCGCATTTGAAATTCCACCCAAGAGCAAGCGTCAAGCGACAGCGTCTCGACGCTCGCTCGACGCCGCGCGCGCGGCAGCCAACTTAGGGCACAGCGTCTCGACGCTTGCCTAGCGTCTCGACGCTTCGAGTTTAAAACGCGTGAAAACGAAAATTTGCAGCCAACTTTTCATTCTCCTTCTTCTCCAAGCTTCTCCTCTCCGGTCTAGGGCATTTTTCCACCATTTTTGTACTTCTTCTCCTTCTTTGTGCATGATTCCAAGCTCTTCCATGGGGGATTGGATTAATTCATCCTCCATGGAAGGCTAAACCGAGGTTAGTGCTTAATTTTGGGTTTGGATTTGTAAATTTTGGATGTTTGGGGAGATTTTTCCCCTTTGTAAATGTTGAGACAATTGGTTAGTTTATGCATTTCTTGCTTGTTCTTCATAAAATCTAGCATGTGTAGCTAAATTAGGTTGACGCCCTAGTTCCTATGCATGATAGAGGGCTAAAGGTTGGGACGTATAATTGCCCATACCGCTAGGTAGCACGGGTCTAAGCATGGCTAATTAGTTCGGCCCAAAGTGACAGTTGGCAATCTGAATTAATTAACGTTTTCATGTTAGGCTTAAGGCAAGAGAGAAACCGGTTTAGTCTTAGGATTAGGCCGTCGCAATGTTCCCGTCACTGGCACGTAGTCGATTTGGGGGTCGCTACCTTGGGTAGATTATTGGCTAAGTTTAATTAGAATTGCACGCGTCTAATTAAATCCTTGGGTCATTTGAGTTAGAAATAACTAAATGAATTGTGTGCATGAATTGGCTAGCGAGTAAATTGTATCGATGATCCGAACATCCATAACAAGCAATTCCATTTCTCGAAGTTAAGCACGTCTGTTTAATTTTTGCACGTTGTTATTTAATTTTCCGTTAGCTTGCATATTAGGAGCTCCCTTCCCCCCAAACCAAATTACCATTCTTTCATTTTAATTTGTGCATACTTTTTATCATTAGCAAACTAGGCTTAGTGAGATTAAATTTCTTATTTCCCTGTGGATCGACCCTGTTACCACTTAGCTACAAATAGCTCGGTGTACTCGGGTTTATAAATTGTATTTTGGCAAGCCTCGACAGCTTGAATTTGGAGTACCACATAAAGTGCTCTACCACAGTACATCACAGAATTTCATAGTCAGACTAGCATGCATTCACCATAATTCAACAAGTTTATCAGGATTCCACAACTAAGCTCGACAATCTCTATAAGGCACAACCCACCACCCCCAACTTAAAAATGGACAATGTCCTCATTGGACTATAAACGCACAGTCAAAATTCTAAGGAAAGAAAACCTTCCCTGAATTGTGACTTAGAGGGTTGGAGAGTGCGCTTAAACTTTAGCAAATAAACCTCAAGGACGAGCCATTGTTTCACCTTAAAATTCACAACATCAGAGTAAGAACCTAAGCTAATCCTAAAGACAGTAAAGTAAACAAAAAGCATGTACAGTTCAAGCTCGGGTGCCTCCGAGTAGCGCAAATTTTTAGAGTCGATTGCTCGACTTTACCAAAACTCATTTCATCCTTTCTCATAATCGGGCTCTTTCAAGTAGGCATGGTCGTCGAAGTCCTCTGACATTCCTTCATAGAAGATCTTCAATCGTTGGCCATTCACCGTGTATTCCTTGTCTGTATCTAGGCTCTGAATCTTGACTGCACCATAGTGATGGACATCGGTTATAATAAAAGGACCAAGCCACCGGGAACGAAGTTTACCTGGCATGAACTTCAGGCGGGAGTTGAACAAGAGAACCTTCTGACCAACTTCGAAGTGTTTTCTGACGACTCGTCTGTCGTGGAACATCTTGGTCTTTTCTTTATAGGTCTTCGAGTTCTCATATGCATCCAGGCGAAGCTCCTCTAGTTCTTGCAATTTGAGGAGTCTTTCTTCGCCAGCCTTGTCAAAGTCCATGTTACACTTCTTCACGGCCCAGTAAGCTTTGTGCTTGATCTCCACTGGGAGATGACAGGCTTTCCCGAAAACCATCCTGTAGGGAGACATCCCTATGGGGGTTTTGTAAGCCGTACGATAAGCCTACAAAGCATCGTCCAGCCTGAGACTCCAATCCTTCCTTCCTGGACTTACTGTTTTCTCGAGGATGCTCTTCACCTCTCGATTGGAGACTTCTGCTTGGCCATTGGTTTGAGGATGGTACGGGGTAGAGATTTTGTGATTAACCCCATACTTCCTCATCAAGGCCTGGATCGTCTTGTTGCAGAAATGGCTCTGTTACGTCTCCAAAAGTGACTATTTTAGGACTTATTTGTGTTAGGAAGTTGTGCATTTGTGAGTGTTTTTGATAGGATTTAGCTTAAACCTATACTTATATATGAGAATTAGAAGAGGGAAGCTAAATTAGGACTTGTATGCAAAAGGAGAGAAAAAGAATGAAAAACGAAGTTAGAAGAATGAAAATTGTGCATTGCGGAGGCATTGCGGAAACATTGCTAAAACCGCAATGTTTTAAGTGAAATCCGTAAGTTGGCTAACCTTTTTCTGTTGTGATCCGATATTTCAGGGATTCGTTCTTTCTCCTCCATCCATTTTGAAGTACGACGTTGAGGATGGATGGTTCTCCTTGGCCCAATCGCACCTGCAGAATACTATAAAAGGAGGTCAAAGAGGAGGGTTGAATCATCATCCGAAAGCGTAGAAGTCTTTTCGCAGCGCAGTCTTTCCCATTCATTCTCTTCTCCGTCTGTTGGTTTGAGAGGTTCAGCTGTTGGAGTCAACAATCTGATAAGAAGGATAGAAGATTCATCTTCTCTCCTGATTGGATTCATCCAAGCAAGGCTTACCTTTCTCTCCCTTCAGCCGAGGCGTCTGCGACGAGGCGATCAAGCTCACTTTACTTGCTTTCTGTCCTTAACTTTTCATTTCCAGCACCGCTTGTTGTTATTTCTTTGCCATTAGTTAGTCCATTCCATTTCGTTCATTTCTGTCTTTATGTTAGTAACTTTAAGTCTCCATTTGTTTAGTTCAAACGCTTGATTAATCAGAAGCACAATTCATCATTTTGCAGTTTCTTGTCTTTGCGGTCTACGGTTTTTCCTTGCTGTTTTAAGTTTAATCTTCTTCTAAGCATGTCTATTTCATCTAATATTTCTGTTCTCTCTACATCCATGAGTAACTAAGTAACATAGGGGCATGCTAATGACAATTCTATAGGCTAAAACACGTGAACCAAGCATGTAGGATAGCTCTCGAATGCATTGATTGTATGTAAGCTTCATCCCACGGGCAATTTCGATTGGCCATCCATTTTGTCCAAAGAACTCCTAACCTCTGGAAGGAGTAAGAGTTCAGAGTCATACATGATGGAGCACATGTAGCGCAGCGGAAGCGAGACGGATCATTGGCACTCTAATTTCATCAATTTAGCTAAATAAGAAACATGCACAAAGCTTTGAAATAAAAGGAATTAGAACACATACCTCTTGTAGTTCTAAAGACTTCTCTTCCAACGCTCAAATCTCCTCACGAACCCTTCGAAGCTTCCCTCGAACCCCTCGAGAACCACCTCCGGTAGTCCCGCTATCCTCGGGCCGAGCAACGGAGTGGTGGGACTCCTTTATGAAAGAAAAAGTTTGGAAGAAGAAGATGGGAAGATGAAAGTGATGAGGTTTTTGTGAGAAGAAGTCTAACACTTAGCTTTCTAATTTCTCAAGTACCATGAACTCTTCATGCTCATCCAAACATTCAAACTCTTTGAAAATTCATCAACTTCAAACAATTTGAACTTCATCCAATTTATAGGCAATTCACATGCAACAAAGTCTTTGCTTAGCATGACACCTCAAATTGGATGGATTAGTCTTCAACCAAGTGTTCCAAAATTGATGAGTTTATATGCATGTTGTTGGTGATTCACAATCCACTTCACAACTTGGATAAACCCACTCAACTTGGATAAATCCACTCAACATGGATAATTCCACTTTGACTTATAATCACACTTGTAATATTTTGTTATTTTAAAATTAATTCATAATTAATTTTAATAAGCAAAATAAATTATAATTAATTAAACTTTTTAATTAATTAATATTATTATTTAATTCAATATCAAATATTAATTAAATAATAAGACTAATCCCGGTTTCTTAAACCGAATCATCACACATGAATCCCTATTCATGTTTTACACCGATCCCATATTTAAATCATATTTAAATATGTCCATCATTCTTCCAAAACCGAATTTCAATAAATTCAAATTCTTTTTCTCTCATATTGTTACACGGCTTAATCCGAGCTAGCCAAGAGAACCTAAAGGACCTACAGATCATGAGCTCCAACGATACGAGATTAACCGGTCAAACTCTTTAACCAAGCTGACCAACATTCGTTAACCCCCGAAGACTCCACTAAAGTCCAAGGGTTGCACTCTCCTCACCGTAGATATATTTCGGTCCTCTTGATATAACCATCATTAGTAAGTCGATCCTTCACAGGTCGTTCGTAATTACAGCTGGGTCAAAATAATCGTTTTACCCCCGTAATTACATCTTGTTCCTTAAGTCCAACTGATCCTCTAATGAACTATTGGTTTGTGGTCCAACCACCAAACCGATTGGTATGTGATCTCATCACTATACCAAGTCCCTCTCGGGCCAATGAGAGGGTGGGATCCCTAGTTCAAGACCCGGAGTCAGCACTTAAGGGAACAACCTCTCTACTAATCCCTCAGAGCGGGTAGGAGTGAATTCCATCTCGCAGGACTATGTTCCCAGCTACCTACCCGGTCTTATCCCCAAGATGGTAGGCTTATTGAGTCGGCGATCTCGGGCCACTCTCACCCATACAAGTCAAAGGATAAGCCCGAATAAAAAGGAGTTCATAGCGTGCTCAGGATTCAGATCGAGTTACCTAGGTCATCATATGAAAAAGTCGGTCTTTACAGTAAACGGAGTTATAAAGAAAGAGCGACTTGTTTCGCGGTTCAGTCTGATGCAAACTCATTGCATAGGACGCCCCCACTCACATGTCTCCACATGAACGATTTCGGATCACATCGTTTGTACTATACAAAGTGGGCCGCGTCCAATAGTGTCCCCAAGATAAGGTACCCAACCTTATCCCTATACTATAGACCGTTCTGGCTATTACTTGAACTTGATCCACAATCATGTCATACATGAAGTTCAAGTATACAATCTATAGCCATGGGTTCTTTGTTTATTGGAGTTAGGTTAAAAGTAAAAACAATTCACTTTATTCAATAACAACTTTACTGAATAAAACTCAATAACAACTTTATTGCAAAATAGAATATACATTCGGTTTACAAACCACGAGTTTTAGGACATAAAACCCAACAAAGTCCCACTTGGACTAAAACGTCAGTGGTGTATTACATGCTGGATGAGAAAAACTGGAATATCAAATATTTCCATGGCTTTTCTCCCACTATCCTACTGTACAACTCGTAGTCCTAGACTCACTAGGTGCCCCTCGAACACTTTAGCCGTGAGGGACTTTGTAAACGAATCAGCATTAATGTGCTCTGAGGCATACTACGTGACAATCACGTCTCCTCATAACACTATCTCTCTGATGAGATTATATTTCCGCTCAATGTGCTTTCCACGCTTATGGCTTCTTGGTTCTCTCGAATTTGCCACAGCACCAGTATTATCACAATAAAGTGTGATAGGCAAATTCATATTTGGAACAACTTCGAAATCCGTCAAGAACTTTCTAAGCCATACAGCCTCTTTCGCAGCTTCGCAAGCCGCGACATACTCAGCTTTCATGGTGGAGTCAGCAATACAACCTTGCTTTATACTCCTCCATACTATTGCCCCTCCGTTAAGAGTGAACACTGATCCCGATGTGGATTTTCTCGAATCCTTGTCGGTTTGAAAATCAGATTCAGTGTATCCTGTAAGGATCAAATCCTTCGCGCCATACACGAGCACATAGTCCCTCGTTCTCCGAAGATACTTGAGGATGTGTTTAACGACAATCCAATGATCATATCCTGGATTGGACTGATACCTACTGACAATTTCCACTGCATAGCATATGTCGGGTTGTGTACATAACATGGCGTACATCAGACTACCGACTGCTGATGCATAAAGAATTCGTCTCATATCCTCAACTTCTTGAGGTGTCTTAGGACACTCTTCCTTTGACAATTGAATTCCATTCCTGAAAGGTAAAGAACCCTTCTTGGAATTCTGCATCGAATATCGTATCAACACCTTGTCGATATAAGATGCTTGAGACAGCGCTAGCGTTTTGTTCTTACGATTCCTTACGATTTGAATCCCTAGAACAAACTGAGCCTCTCCCAAATCTTTCATTTCGAATTGGGTCGCTAGCCATTGCTTAACGTCAGTCAGGAACCCTACATCATTCCCAATGAGTAGGATATCATCTACATATAAGACTAAGAAAGCTACAACAGAATTGACTATTTTCTTGTAGACACAAGGTTCGTCAACATTCTGTTCAAAGCCATAAGATTTGATCGCAGTATCAAACCTTATATTCTAGGATCTAGACGCTTGCTTCAACCCATAAATGGATCGATTAAGCTTGCAAACCTTTTGCTCTTGACCGTGAATTATGAACCCCTCTGGTTGAGCCATATAAATACTCTCTTCAAGATTGCCATTCAGAAAGGCTGTCTTGACATCCATTTTCCAAATTTCATAATCATAAAATGTGGCAATGGACAAGAGTATTCTAATCGACTTTAACAAGGCAACAGGGGAAAAAGTTTCTTCATAGTCCACCCCTTCCCTCTGGGAATAACCTTTTGCCACAAGTCGAGCCTTAAAGGTTTGCACCTTACCGGCTTGGTCTCGTTTCCTCTTGTAGATCCACTTGCAACCGATAGGTCTTTCACCATCAGGTTGTTCTACAAGATCCCAGACCGAATTGAAGTACATCGACTCCATTTCGAGGTCCATGGCTTTAAGCCACTGGTCCTTGTCTATGTCATTCATTGCCTGTTTAAAGGTCAATGGATCCTCAACGCCGTCATCAGGTATGATGACCTGGGTTTCCGTTAAACCCATATAGCGGTCGGGTTGTCTCACATCCCTCCCACTACGTCGAGGTATTCTCAACTCTTGAGAAGGACTAGCCTGATCAACAACTCCTGTTGACCCATCTGTAGCTTTCCTGGAAAGTTCGGTCAAAACAATTTTGCTCGAAGGTTGATGATCTCTCATGTGGTCTTCCTCTAAGAACGTGGTGTTTGTCGATACAAGCACCTTGTCCTGTTGAGGATCGTAAAATAGACCACCTTTCGTTTCCTTGGGGTAGCCTACGAATAGGCATAATTTTGAACGATGTTCCAAATTCTTTGGATTGGGCACCAACACATGTGTCAGACACCCCCAAATTCTGAAGTGACGTAAACTACCTTTACGCCCTCTCCATAACTCATAATTTGTTTCTGAAACACTCTTAGAGGGAACCATGTTCAAAATATATACAGCAGCCTCTACTGCATATCCCCAAAACGAACTAGGCAGTTGAGCATAGCTCATCATAGATCGAACCATGTCTAACAGGGTTCTATTTCTCCTTTCGGACACACCGTTCTGCTGCGGTGTTCCGGGCGCTGAGAGTTGGGATACTATTCCATGTTCTATCATATAGTCCTGGAATCTTAAATCCATATACTCTCCACCTCGATCTGATCGGAGTATTTTAATCGTTTTACCTAATGTGTTCTCAACCTCTGCCTTATACTCCTTGAACTTTTCAAGAGCTTCGGACTTATGATGCATTAGGTAAAGATAGTCGTACCTAGAATAATCATTGGTAGAGGTACTTTTGGGGTACTCCAAATTCAAGCTGTCGAGGCTTGCCAAAATACAATTTATAAACCCGAATACACCGAGCTATTTGTAGCTAAGTGGCAACGGGGTCGATCCACAGGGAAATAAGAAATTTAATCTAACTAAGTCTAATTTGCAAGAAATAAAAGAATGCACAAATTAAAGAATAGTAATTTGGTTTTGGGGGAAGGGAGCTCCTAATTATGCTAACGGAAAATTAAATGATAACGTGCAAAAATTAAACGGTTGTGCTCAACTTCGAGAAGTGGACTTGCTCGTTATGGATGTTCGGATCATTGATACGATTTACGCGTTAGCTAATTCATGCACACAATTCATTTGGTTATTCCTAACTCAAATGACCCAAGGAATTAATTAGAAGCGTGCAATTCTAATTAAACTTAGCCAATAATCTATCCAAGGTAGCGACCCCTAAATCGATTACGTGCTAGTGACGGGAACATTGCGACGGCCTAATCCTAAGACTAATCCGGTTTCTCTCTTGCCTTAAGCCTAACATGAAAACGTTAATTAACTCAGGTAACCAATGTCACTTTGGGCCGAACTAATTAGCCATGCTTAGACCCGTGCTACCTAGCGGTATGGGCAATTATACGTCCCAACCTTTAGCCCTCTATCATGCATAAGAATTAGAGCGTCAATCTAATTTAGCTACACATGCTAGAATTTGATGAAGAACAAGCAAGAGATGCATTAATCAAACTAATTTCTCAACAATTGCAAAAGGGAAAAATCTCCCCAAACATCCAAAACTTACAAACCCATACTCAAAATCAAGCACATACCTTGGTTTAGCCTTCCATGGAGGTTGGATTACTCCAATCCCCCATGGAAGAGCTTGGAATCATGCACAAGAAGAGGAAGAAGTACAAAAATGGTGGAAAAATCGCCTTGGAACCGAGAGGAGAAGCTTGGAGAAGATGAAGGATGAAAAGATGGCTGCAAAACCGAAGGTTTCACGCCTTTTAAGCTCGTAGCGTCGAGACGCTAGGCCAGCGTCTCGACGCTGTGCCCTAAGTTGGCAGGCGCGCGCGCGCGGGGCGGCGTCGAGACGCGCGCGCGGCGTCGAGACGCGCGCGCGGCGTCGAGCGAGCGTCGAGACGCTTGCGCTCGACGCTTGCTCTCGGGTGGATCTTCAAATGCACGCTTCAGAGTTCGGAGCGTCGAGACGCTCGGCCAGCGTCTCGACGCTGTCGCGCGCGGACACGGCGAGGCGGACACGGGCGTGGGTGCGCGGGCGTGGGCGAGGCGGACACGGGCGTGGGCGCGCGGGCATGGGCGAGGCGGACACGGGCGTGGGCGCGCGGGCGCGCGCGGACATGGGCGAGGCGGAGCGGGCTGGCGCACGGCGAGGCGGCGCGCGCGGGCGCGCGCGCGTCGCGCGTCTGGCCGTCTGGGCGTGGGCGTGCGGTGCTTGCGAGCGGCGCGCGCGGGCGCGCGCGCGTGCTGCGTTCGTTGGGCGCCGGCGCCTGGGCGCTGCCCTCTCGGCTCTTAGCCCACTTTTGGGTCGTTTTGGCTCCCGAGCTCCGTTTGGCCTATCGTTTTGACCCGAACACTTCCCGAAACATGTTAAATGACCTTTTTAGCCCCGAAAATCATCAATGGACTTCTCGAGCTCTTCACCATGAAATCACCTACAAGGAAGCATTTTAATCAATATATATCATGGTTTTAGCTAGAATTAGGGACATTAAGATAGCTCTATTTTGGAGCTATCAAAATACCCCCGACCTAAATCTTGCTAGTCCTCGAGCAAGGTATACTCTAAATAATCTCCAAAGAATTAAATGCATGCTTGGACTCTAATCTCAATGCTTGTGAAACAAGGTACTTGTAGTAAATCCAAAACCATCAAAAGCATGCAAACGTTGAAATCATTTCAAAATTTAAACTCCTATTTCCTTACGTGTGTGTGTGTTTAGCATCTCTCACCCTAGCTCACGCAAGCCCGGAATAACCTTATACAGTCATATGACTCGTTTTCCCCCTACTTATGGCGATAAGAACAGTCTAACGGCTTTTAGTGATAGGAATAGCAACAAAACATAAGGCCTAATTTTTATTCTTTTCTTTGAGTACTTTGTACCCATTTTCTTTTCTTTTGAACAACTTTTTTTTTTTATTTTTCTCTTAGAGAGCCTAACACGTCAAGCCAAATTTAGCTTCACGTTTTTAAGGACCATTGCTCACTTCCATTAGTTCCCCTTTCATGCAGTGACAACCGTGGGTTACACGATCGCCCCTGGTTACACGGGCAACACAAGAAGGAGGAGCAACTCTGGAGGTTTTATTTTTCATGCTAACACTTTTTTTAGGCAATAGCTTCGCTATACACAAATGAGTTATTACTACTTCTACACATCAAGCCTCCCTAATGGTACCTTTCGGGGTGACAACAAGGTTTCAGACAAAATAAGATCAGTCTAGACCTACAGAACTGAGGATAAGAGTGCTATGTGCTCAGTGAATGTAGGGAAATAACAGAAAAAATTTTAAAATAGGCTCAAAACATGTGCATACATCCTCAAATTTTCGAATCATGCAAATACGGAGTGTTCACAAGCAAATCACAGACCGTCCTCATCGGACACATGCATTCAGATTCTAATCTAACAGCCAGAGTACACATATGCTCGACAACTACTAAGAAGTCTCATCTCTATTTATCAACAAACTCCACCCCCCACCTTAAGATATGCATTGTCCCCAATGCATTCAACTATAAAAACAATAAAATTCTAAGGGAACAGAAAACCTCCCCTGAATTTTATGGAGCTGACGGGTGGAGATGTGCACCAACGTCCTCCAATGGGCTCTCGAATCGTCGACCGTTCCACCTTTTCTCCTAGGAAAACAAGAAAACAAACAACAACTCAAAAGCAAAAATAAAAACAAAAACAAAGCGATAAACAACAGAAATACAGTTCAAACTCGAGTGCCTCCGAGAAGCGCAAATTTTTAAAGTCGATTGCTCGACTGTATTCTCTTGACCACTCATCCATAATCGAACTTGGAAGATGCCCCATCCATCTTCCTAATCACCTCTTTCCTGCGAAAATCCATGAACAGTTCTTTCTCTCGCGCCTTCTGCGCACATGCAACATCAATTTTAAATTTAACAGGTTTTGTAAAGGGTTGATCCCCTAAAATTGATGCAAAAACATGAGAGAAATTTTCATGCATTCTTAAAGCGTAAGGATCAGCAGGAAAGAACGGGTCATTTACTTTGCCCAAAACATCTTCCACCTTTTCCAAGGGGTGCACATAAGAATTATCAACCAATTGCAAAGTAGAACCAGATTCATGCAAGTCATTCATTTTAAGCTCATCAAAAACAGCATGCGACTCAACATTAACCGGTGGTTCTAAATCTAGCATGGGTTGATTAATCATTTCATTTTCGGTAGTGCAAGGTAAAATGGAAGGAAGTAGATTAGCAGGGTTCTCAACAAATGTCAAAGTAGAAACAGATGAATCACAAAATTCAGTCAAGGATGGCTCATGCAACTCATAATCATCAAAAAGATCAGTTAAAAATAATGGGTCATCCCCATCCTCAACAGTCATGCATTCATTATGAGCTACAGATTCAAATGTGTCTACTTGACAAAGAGAGAAGACATCATCAACATGCTCTTCTACATCGGGCAAATGCATCTCAACAACCTCTCCGCCATACTCAACAGATAATATGCCCTTATCCACATTAATTTTAGTTTTAGCAGTTTTCATAAAGGGCCTACCTAATAAGATCGAAGCATGCGAAGAGGAATAATTTTCATCCATTTTCAGAACATAAAAGTCAACAGGAAAAATTAATTCATTAACTTGCACTAACACATCTTCAATAATTCCTAAAGGATGCACAGAAGTTCTATCAGCAAGTTGAATAACTGTTCCTGTTTTATTCATTCCTTTCAGATTCAGTTTCTGATAAATGGAATACGGCATAACGCTAATGGAGGCTCCTAGATCGAGCATTGCTCTTCTAATATGCATACCTCCAATCTTACAAGGGAGAGAGAACATACCTGGATCGCCGCATTTAACCGGTAAGTTCTTTGTGATCACTGAAGAGACGTTCTCACTTACCACGACGCGTTCACTCTCCTTTGTCTTCCTCTGGTTGGTGCAAATTTTCCTGAGGAACTTGGCGTACCTCGGAATTTTCTTCAAGGCGTCCAACAGAGGGATGTTGATCTCTACTTTCTTGAATGTGTTTAAGAACTCCTCCTCGTAGTTTTCCTTGGGCGGTCTCGCTAACCTGCTAGGAAAAGGAGCCTTAGGCACATAAACTCTAGTGCACGTAGGATCGAAATTTACCCCATGCCACCGTGGTTCGGGATTTTCTGTCTGTGGCTCGACATGGCCATGATCGACTTCCACTGGCGGGGTACTAGTGGGAAGCTGCTTCCCACTTCTCAGGGCGATGGCACTAGCATTCTCAGCTTCCTGCTTTTCCATCCTATTTATCTTCTCGGTCGCAAAGGACATTTCCTTAACCACATCTTGCATCTGAGTTCCAACGTTATCGAGCTTGTCCAAGGTGTCTTGCTGTGATTTGGAAACTACTGCAATTATAGCTTTAAGCATGTCCTCAGCGGGTCTACCTGAAACAGAAGATTGGGATTTAAGAAAGTCATCCTGTAAAGCGAGAACAACTTTACTTACCTCAAAAAGCTGAGCCTTAAGCTCGTCCACGTCCTTTCTCAAGCGAGCTTGCTCCTCGCTTCCGTCTCCACTCCGCTCCAAGCTTCTAGCCAAGTTGGAAATTAAAACTCTAGCTTCAGCGGGTGTCTTGTCCATGAGCGAACCGCCACTGGCGACATCAACTAACTGTCGGTTTGGCGGTAAGAGACCCTCGTAGAAATTCAGAATTAGGCGTTGGTCAGACACTTGGTGGTTGGGACAATCCTCACATAACCGACCAAATCTCTCCCAACACTCAAGAACGGTCTCTTTTTCTCCTTGCTCAATTATATTAATCATTCTTCTAAGGGCGGCGACTTTGGGAGGTGGAAAATATTTCGCATAAAACGCTCCCTGCAGCTCAGCCCAAGAAGTGATGGACCCGGTCGGTAGGTAATACATCCACTCTTTCGCCTCTTCATTTAAGGAGAAAGGAAAAACTCTGAGGTGGAGTTGATCTTCGGTGATGTCGTCGGTCCTAAATGACGAACACACCATCTTGAATGCCTTGAGGTGTCTGACTGCATTCTCATCTGTATTACCACAAAAAGAAGGTAATAAGTTAATCAGACCAGCTGTAAGTTCAAAATTACCTGAAGCTACCGGATACAAGATACTCGATGTGTTCCGGCCTAGCTCAGATGATGCAAGCTCCCTCATGGTTCTTTGATGCTCAAGATTACCCACGACCTCCATCTTGGCGCTTCTTTTGAATTTTCAAAGAATGCTGCGCTCCAGAAACTCAAACAAAACGCGTAAAATAATATAAAAGAATTAAACTGTACAAAAAGAAATAAAGAAAAATTTTAAAACCAACAAACTAAACTTAACTAAACTAAATTAATTAATTCCCCGGCAACGGCGCCAATTTTTGGTAGAGGTACTTTTGGGGTACTCCAAATTCAAGCTGTCGAGGCTTGCCAAAATACAATTTATAAACCCGAATACACCGAGCTATTTGTAGCTAAGTGGCAACGGGGTCGATCCACAGGGAAATAAGAAATTTAATCTAACTAAGTCTAATTTGCAAGAAATAAAAGAATGCACAAATTAAAGAATAGTAATTTGGTTTTGGGGGAAGGGAGCTCCTAATTATGCTAACGGAAAATTAAATGATAACGTGCAAAAATTAAACGGTTGTGCTCAACTTCGAGAAGTGGACTTGCTCGTTATGGATGTTCGGATCATTGATACGATTTACGCGTTAGCTAATTCATGCACACAATTCATTTGGTTATTCCTAACTCAAATGACCCAAGGAATTAATTAGAAGCGTGCAATTCTAATTAAACTTAGCCAATAATCTATCCAAGGTAGCGACCCCTAAATCGATTACGTGCTAGTGACGGGAACATTGCGACGGCCTAATCCTAAGACTAATCCGGTTTCTCTCTTGCCTTAAGCCTAACATGAAAACGTTAATTAACTCAGGTAACCAATGTCACTTTGGGCCGAACTAATTAGCCATGCTTAGACCCGTGCTACCTAGCGGTATGGGCAATTATACGTCCCAACCTTTAGCCCTCTATCATGCATAAGAATTAGAGCGTCAATCTAATTTAGCTACACATGCTAGAATTTGATGAAGAACAAGCAAGAGATGCATTAATCAAACTAATTTCTCAACAATTGCAAAAGGGAAAAATCTCCCCAAACATCCAAAACTTACAAACCCATACTCAAAATCAAGCACATACCTTGGTTTAGCCTTCCATGGAGGTTGGATTACTCCAATCCCCCATGGAAGAGCTTGGAATCATGCACAAGAAGAGGAAGAAGTACAAAAATGGTGGAAAAATCGCCTTGGAACCGAGAGGAGAAGCTTGGAGAAGATGAAGGATGAAAAGATGGCTGCAAAACCGAAGGTTTCACGCCTTTTAAGCTCGTAGCGTCGAGACGCTAGGCCAGCGTCTCGACGCTGTGCCCTAAGTTGGCAGGCGCGCGCGCGCGGGGCGGCGTCGAGACGCGCGCGCGGCGTCGAGCGAGCGTCGAGACGCTTGCGCTCGACGCTTGCTCTCGGGTGGATCTTCAAATGCACGCTTCAGAGTTCGGAGCGTCGAGACGCTCGGCCAGCGTCTCGACGCTGTCGCGCGCGGACACGGCGAGGCGGACACGGGCGTGGGTGCGCGGGCGTCGGCGAGGCGGACACGGGCGTGGGCGCGCGGGCATGGGCGAGGCGGACACGGGCGTGGGCGCGCGGGCGCGCGCGGACATGGGCGAGGCGGAGCGGGCTGGCGCGCGCGCGTCGCGCGTCTGGCCGTCTGGGCGTGGGCGTGCGGTGCTTGCGAGCGGCGCGCGCGGGCGCGCGCGCGTGCTGCGTTCGTTGGGCGCCTGGGCGCTGGGCGCCGGCGCCTGGGCGCTGCCCTCTCGGCTCTTAGCCCACTTTTGGGTCGTTTTGGCTCCCGAGCTCCGTTTGGCCTATCGTTTTGACCCGAACACTTCCCGAAACATGTTAAATGACCTTTTTAGCCCCGAAAATCATCAATGGACTTCCCGAGCTCTTCACCATGAAATCACCTACAAGGAAGCATTTTAATCAATATATATCATGGTTTTAGCTAGAATTAGGGACATTAAGATAGCTCTATTTTGGAGCTATCAATCATCAATGAAGCTGATGAAATATTCATACCCTCCCCGTGCTTTAACATTCATCGGACCACAAAGATCTGAATGTACAAGCTCTAGAGTTTCTTTGGACCTATGACCTTTTTCAGAAAAAGATCGTTTGGTCATCTTGCCCTCAAGACAAGACTCACATGGTGGTAAAGAGTTGTCCTCTAACTGATTTAGGAGACCACTCTTAACCAATCTCCCAATACTATTGAGATTAATGTGGCCTAGTCTCAAGTGCCAAAGATAGGTACTTGGAGAAAGTTTCTGCCTTTTAGTTTGAGTTTGAGCTGTTTTAAACATCTCGGTGTTCAAAATAGCTTTTGCCTCTGTTGGTCTTAACACATACAAGTTGTTTTCAAGTTTCGCAGAACATATATGTACACCTCTTTTGCTAATGACCACTTCATTAAAATCAAAAGATACTTTATACAAATGTTCAAGTAAACAAGAGATAGATACAAGGTTCCTTTTAAAGCTAGGAACCAACAGTACATTTTCAAGTAAAATGAAACTATCTCTATATAACAACTTGACAGCTCCCACTGCCTTGGCTGAGACAACCTCTCCTGTTCCAACCCTGAGAGTTATCTCACCTTCAGCAAGCAGCTGCCAGGAACTAGTTTCCTGGAAAGAAGAACTAACATGGTTAGTGGCTCCTGAATCCAGTATCCAGGCAGAACTATCATGTTCGACTAAACATGTTTCAACAACGAGTAAATCATATTTACTTAGTTGTTTCTTCTCAGCTTTGCTCGCCATGAGGGTATCATGATAGACCGATGAGGACGGTTGTCCAAACATCATCTGTAATGAATCCATGATCTCCTTAGCGGAGACCATTACCTCATGCTTCTTAGCTAACACATCGGATGTGTTGGCCAAGATGTAGACTCGGGCTTTATCATTAGCCCTAGTCCACCTGTCAAATGCATTTCGAACAGTTCGAGTTGCAGATGAGCTAGGAGGGGGAGGACATTCCTCTGTTAAGACAAACCTAAGATCATCGATAACAAGAATCGTATTCAAGTTCGATTTCCAGGTCGTGTAGTTATCGCCGTTTAGTTTATCAGAAGCTAGTAATTGGATAAACGAGCTAGACATGCTGAATAGAATGAATTCTATTAGTGAATTGAACTTAACCTATTTTTAACAACCAATCAAGAATTTTAGCAAAAGTAATAATGTACCCAAAAAATTATTATTAATTTGCAACGATACTTCAGTGAGTCAGAGCAACCGCTACCGAGGGGCAGTCAATCACTCCTTCACTGAACCAAGACATTCTTGACTAAATGCTAATACCAGAATAACTCATATTCCTATAGCACCTTAGTTATCGCTACTTCGGTCAAGAATCTACTAACATCTTAGTAATCCTTGTAAGTGTGACCCGCCATTTTCAGAACTCAGAGGTCGGCCCCAACAGTTCAACCGAATGGAAATGTCAGAGTTGGGAATGAACCTAAGAGACCCTATCCATTTCTGGAGATTGAGTTGTTCCGACTCCCATGAAACGGCCCTCCGAATGGACGGTGCTACTATGGGCAACCAGTAGGCGGAACATGGGAATCTCACGGTTCAACCTAATGGAGGAGACCGCAGGATGTATTGACATACTTCCTTCTCCCACTTACTATAAATACTTTCTCCATTCACCTTGCTCTTTATTTATGCAAACACCATCCGAATGGGGATGCCCTATTGACATCACGAGGCCGAGCATAAATCTCACGGTGTGAACTTTGCGGAGAACGTAGGAGGAGATTGATATATGATATATACCTTCTCAACACCACTACTAAGTATTTTAGAATGGTTTGGGTAAAGTTTTACTTAGGCATTATCCGGCTAAGACAATAAAACCTAAGTCTAGGTAGAACATACTTTTACCTAAGATGTCTAGGTGATAAACGTTTTATAACCTTACACCTCTCACGTGCATGCTCATAAAGCCGGGTTAACTTAACTCAAGTACCGGATCGATCCCCAGGTAGGAGGTGTTCCGTAAACCGTCATCTTAAATACCTCCAACCTTAGTGCAGGATCAAACCGGGTGAGTTCTCTCGTAACCTTAGCTTTACAAGATATCGACCTATTTTAACTATTAAAACGAATCGATACTAAATTCCTAATCGCATTGGAATTCTTTAACCCTTAGTGAGCATGCATTTATCTTTGTTATAGATTTTAAATGTCTATCTCATTTTACAACGCTTTATAAAACAAAGAAATTCTATAACATGCTTCCTAAGCTAGAATATAACCATTACATTCAATTTATAACATGCTTCCCAAGCAAGAATATAACAATTATATTCAACTAAGGCAACTATGTTGTATGTTTAATTTCACAATTAATATAACACTTATATTAATTTTACTTTTAAACAAGCAACATCCAATTCATAAATTAATATAACACTTATATTAATTCTCATGAATTAAGCATGCATACTATACAAC
This sequence comes from Herpetospermum pedunculosum, assembly GCA_028017165.1. Classification (NCBI taxonomy): domain Eukaryota; kingdom Viridiplantae; phylum Streptophyta; class Magnoliopsida; order Cucurbitales; family Cucurbitaceae; genus Herpetospermum; species Herpetospermum pedunculosum. The sequence goes on from CM051527.1 coordinate 38,177,094, forward strand.
ATAACACTTATATTATACTTTCAATGCATGCAACCTTCTTCCTATGGTGGGATTTGAAATCTATATGGCATACTTTATGCACATACAAGAGACTTTAATTAAAACATACATTCACAATGCATAATTAATTAAACACACTAAAGTGGACCGGTTTTGGCATCACGGACAAGCAAGCAACTAAATTATTACAATAATAATTCCTCAACTAAGTTGAGACGCTTCCGAACCCTTCGAACCGCCACGAACCAGCTTGAATTTGCTTCAACCGGCCAAAAAAACAGCAACTACAAAACTTCAAACAAACTGAACCGGTCCATAACAGTTGTCCCGACCTCAACAGCCCGTAACTGGACCAATACCGACCCGAACCGGACCAAACGAATGCTGAACCGGACCTCCAGAGGGTGAAGAACAAGGAACCGTTCTGACTTTCAGTGAACCGGACCGCACGAGGACCGAACCGGACCGTTTCTTCCACCTTGTGCTGAACCGGTTTTGTGCTGGAATTTTGCAGAAAAAAAAACAGCAAAAAACAGCATGCTGTTTTTTCCGACACCCGAGCTTCTGTCTTCGAATTGAAAGCCTATATGGACTCTAATGACTCCGAATTTTTTACAGACTCTTCTTCACACATTAAAGCCCATACACACTCGGGCAATTACAAAACAAAGTACAAATCGAAGCTCAAAAAAATATGCCAAAACCGGGAAACACTTTAGACGCCCAGAAATTTAATTTCTAAAACAAATACCCACCTAGCTCAAATTGATGCAAATTGAGTGACCAAAAAACGCTCTGATACCAATTGATGGAACGCATGTAGCGCAGCGGAAGCGAGACGGATCATTGGCACTCTAATTTCATCAATTTAGCTAAATAAGAAACATGCACAAAGCTTTGAAATAAAAGGAATTAGAACACATACCTCTTGTAGTTCTAAAGACTTCTCTTCCAACGCTCGAATCTCCTCACGAACCCTTAGAAGCTTCCCTCGAACCCCTCGAGAACCACCTCCGGTAGTCCCGCTTTCCTCGGGCCGAGCAACGGAGTGGTGGGACTCCTTTATGAAAGAAAAAGTATGGAAGAAGAAGATGGGAAGATGAAAGTGATGAGGTTTTTGTGAGAAGAAGTCTAACACTTAGCTTTCTAATTTCTCAAGTACCATGAACTCTTCATGCTCATCCAAACATTCAATCTCTTTGAAAATTCATCAACTTCAAATCATTTGAACTTCATCCAATTTATAGGCAATTCACATGCAACAAAGTCTTTGCTTAGCATGACACCTCAAATTGGATGGATTAGTCTTCAACCAAGTGTTCCAAAATTGATGAGTTTATATGCATGTTGTTGGTGATTCACAATCCACTTCACAACTTGGATAAACCCACTCAACTTGGATAAATCCACTCAACATGGATAATTCCACTTTGATTTATAATCACACTTGTAATATTTTGTTATTTTAAAATTAATTCATAATTAATTTTAATAAGCAAAATAAATTATAATTAATTAAACTTTTTAATTAATTAATATTATTATTTAATTCAATATCAAATATTAATTAAATAATAAGACTAATCCCGGTTTCTTAAACCGAATCACATGAATCCCTATTCATGTTTTACACCGATCCCATATTTAAATCATATTTAAATATGTCCATCATTCTTCCAAAACCGAATTTCAATAAATTCAAATTCTTTTTCTCTCATATTGTTACACGGCTTAATCCGAGCTAGCCAGGAGAACCTAAAGGACCTACAGATCATGAGCTCCAACGATACGAGATTAACCGGTCAAACTCTTTAACCAAGCTGACCAACATTCGTTAACCCCCGGAGACTCCACTAAAGTCCAAGGGTTGCACTCTCCTCACCGTAGATATATTTCTGTCCTCTTGATATAACCATCATTAGTAAGTCGATCTTTCACAGGTCGTTCGTAATTACAGTTGGGTCAAAATAATCGTTTTACCCCCGTAATTACATCTTGTTCCTTAAGTCCCACTGATCCTCTAATGAACTATTGGTTTGTGGTCCAACCACCAAACCGATTGGTATGTGATCTCATCACTATACCAAGTCCCTCTCGGGCCAATGAGAGGGTGGGATCCCTAGTTCAAGACCCGGAGTCAGCACTTAAGGGAACAACCTCTCTACTAATCCCTCAGAGCGGGTAGGAGTGAATTCCATCTCGCAGGACTATGTTCCCAGCTACCTACCCGGTCTTATCCCCAAGATGGTAGGCTTATTGAGTCGGCGATCTCGGGCCACTCTCACCCATACAAGTCAAAGGATAAGCCCGAATAAAAAGGAGTTCATAGCGTGCTCAGGAATCAGATCGAGTTACCTAGGTCATCATATGAAAAAGTCGGTCTTTACAGTAAACGGAGTTATAAAGAAAGAGCGACTTGTTTCGCGGTTCAGTCTGATGCAAACTCATTGCATAGGACGCCCCCACTCACATGTCTCCACATGAACGATTTCGGATCACATCGTTTGTACTATACAAAGTGGGCCGCGTCCAATAGTGTCCCCAAGATAAGGTACCCAACCTTATCCCTATACTATAGACCGTTCTGACTATTACTTTAACTTGATCCACAATCATGTCATACATGAAGTTCAAGTATACAATCTATAGCCATGGGTTCTTTTTTTATTGGAGTTAGGTTAAAAGTAAAAACAATTCACTTTATTCAATAACAACTTTACTGAATAAAACTCAATAACAACTTTATTGCAAAATAGAATATACATTCGGTTTACAAACCACGAGTTTTAGGACATAAAACCCAACAATACACTCATGCTAGCCTCTCAAGGTAGCCAGAAAACGACCTAGGAATAGGCGTTTTCCTAGTACAAATCATAACTTACTGCTTTAACAAGATGCTTAAGACCTTACTTGGACATGAGTAAACTAAAGAATCTAATGCATGAAATCGGAAGATACATGAGAATGAGTTAGTTTGATGCATAGTGAGTTGATCCAATGCTTGAGAATCGTGTGAAAATGCCTATAGAGGAGTCGTTAGTAGCCCTTGTTTCTCTATTTTACACACTTTCGCTGTTAGTAACATTGCGGTAAAATTGCTGTTCTCGCAATTCTATTAAGTTAAAAATTCTGCCTAGCTATTTTCCTCTTCGTTTATTAATCTCTTCTCTTTACGTTTGAGTTTATCATTGACTTGCACTTGTTCATGTTGCTATCCTTTATATTATCATTAGTAATTAGGCATTTTTAAACCAAATCTACCCCATCAAATCCACCCATTCTTGCTTAACAATACACTTCACGAGTAGCTAATAATAAATCTCTGTGGAAAAACGAATGAAAAAATACTTACTACTTGCTACAAGATCATGTATGCTTGCATGTTCTGAGTGCTCTCTCTCTCTTATTGCTTATTTCTTTTACACATTGAGCACGCAACAAGTTTTTGGCGCCGCTGCCGGGGATTTAGTTTAGTGAAAACGAAGTTTGTTAAGTTAGAAACACAAAGTTTAATATCTATTGGAACTGATCTTTTTCTCATTTCTTGTGCAGGTACTATTGGGTTAGTTAATGAATGAGCATTCAAGTAGCGATTTAGAGTTCAATCCTGAGCCTGAGAGATTACTTAGGGCCAGAAACAAAGCTAAGAAACGTCTCTTTAACCAACCCTCTATACCTCAATTAATTGCTGATTCTACGGAGTCTTCGCAATCCTTCCACATAGAAATGGATATACCAGTCCCAAATCCGGTACCTACCGCTCGCAATCCCATCGAAATAGCGAATGATAAGGATAGTGCCATTCTTTCCTACCTAGTACCTATGCCTGGGGAACTAAACCCAAGCATAATCCGCCCTGAAATTACTGCCAACTCATTCGAGTTAAAGCCAGTAATGTTCCAAATGTTGTCCACTGTGGGACAATTCTTTGGAGTGGAAAATGAGGACCCCCACAACCATCTTAGAAACTTCCTAGGAGTTAGCGATACATTTCTCATCCCTGGAGTTTCCCAAGAAGCCTTGAGGCTCTACCTCTTCCCTTACTCTTTAAGGGATAAAGCAAAAACGTGGTTAAACTCATTACCCTCCGGATCAGTCCTCAATTGGACAGACTTGGCGGAGAAATTCCTAGTAAAGTATTTCCCACCTGATAGGAATTCTACCTTTCGTGATGACATTATAAAGTTCAAACAAGCTGAAAATGAGTCACTTCACGAAGCCTGGACAAGGTTCAAGGACCTTCTGATTAAATGTGCACACCATGGCATTCCATGGTGTATTCAAATAGAGGTATTTTTCAAAGGATGCAACCCCAGCACCAGACAAGTTCTAAATTCATCTGTTGGAGGTTCCATGCTGTCCAAGAGTTATAACGAAGCCTATGAGATCTTGCAGAAGATCTCAGCATCTCACTGTAGGTGGTCAGATGATCCAATCGAGCCAAGTAGAGCTCAAGATAAGGACGCACTCAATGCCATGAGTAGCCAAATAAGCGCCCTGACCAACCTAGTAAAACAAATGGCTCAAGCCAATCTCCAAACTAGTGTCAACACCGCCACAACCATGTCAATGGGCACACAACCAAGTCAAGGTGAGACACTAATCTGTGGATTTTGTGGGGAAGGGCACCTGTATGAATACTGCCCTGGGAATCCAGCCTCTGTCTGCTATGTTGGAAGCCAACAGCAGCCTAGGAACAACCCTTACTCTAACACCTACAACCCTGGTTGGAGGAACCACCCAAACCTTTCATGGGGTGGCCAACAGAATGCTAACAAAGCTCCTAACCAACCAAGACCGAGTGGAACACCTGGTTTCACTCCCCAACATAACCAATCCATGTATCAAAAACCATACAACCAACCAGTAGGGTCATCTGTAGAGAACTTACTCAAGGAATACATAGCCAAGAATGATGCCACCCTGCAAAGTCAACAAGCTACCCTCAGGAGCCTAGAGAACCAAATAGGGCAACTAGCCAATGAACTCAAAAGTAGGCCCCAAGTTAGACTCCCTGCTGACACTGAGGTGCCAAGGAGAGATGGAAAAGAACAAGTTCAAGCAATTGAACTTAGAAGTGGGAGACCATTGGTGAGCAACATAAAAGAAGCCCCAAAGAGAGTAGAGAACAAAGAGTCTAATGCTCCACTGGAATCTCTGCCAAACCAAGGTCAACCATCAACTAGCACATCATGACCAAGGCTGGAGCCCATCATAGAAGAGATAGAAGAAATTCCAAGGCCTCCACCTATCCTGAGGCGACCTGAAGTGCCTGCATATGTGCCACCACCTCCATTTCCTCGAAGGCTAAAGAAAAAACAAGAACAGGAAGTGCACTTTAATAAATTCTTAAAAATTCTTAAACAAGTGCATGTTAATATTCCTTTTGTAGAAGTTTTACAGTCTATGCCCTCGTATGTTAAGTTTTTGAAGGATATAATCACTAACAAAAAAATTATTGGCGAATTTGAAACAGTGAATCTCACTGAGGAGTGCAGTGCTATACTCCAGAACAAGCTACCCAAGAAGGAGAAGGATCCTGGTCCTTCACCCTACCAGTAGAGCTAGGAGGCAAGCACGTGGGCAGAGCTCTTTGTGACCTGGGAGCCAGCATAAACCTCATGCCCCTATCACTATTCCGCCAGCTAGGAATAGGAGAAGCACGTCCCACCACTGTCACCTTACAACTTGCAGACAGATCCATAGCATACCCTGAGGGTAAGATTGAGGATATTCTTGTAAAGGTTGACAAGTTTATTTTCCTTGCAGATTTCATCATCCTGGATTATGAAGCAGACAAGGAGGTCCCCATCCTATTAGGCAGACCATTTCTAGCCACAGGTAGGGCCCTGATAGATGTCCATAAAGGTGAGCTCACTATGAGGGTTCATGATGAGGAGGCAAATTTATTGTTTTTAAAGCCTTAAGGTACCCCTCTGACTCTGAATCTTGTGCTAGCATGGACATTGTAGATTCACTGATGGAAGAACAGCTGGAGCATGAATTATTGACTAAGCATGCTAATAATTATGTACAATTAGATTTAACTGATTTAAATGTTTCTGAAATAATGGATATACCTGTAGATAGGATACAGCATGTTTGTATGAATAAAGACTTGACTGACAGATCCATGAATCCTTTAAAACCATCCATTGAGCATCCACCTATCTTAGAATTGAAACCTTTACCCACTCACCTCAAGTATGCATATCTAGGAAGTAATGATACTCTGCCTGTGATTATTTCTTTTAAATTGAGTGAAAAGCATGAGGTTGAACTGATACTATTACTTAAGCAGCATAAAAAGGCTATTGCATGGACTATTGCTGACATTAGAGGCATTAGCCCTTCTTACTGCATGCATAAGATAATCTTAGAGGAAGAACATACACCCCGAGTAGATCACCAACGTAGGTTGAACCCCTCTATGAAAGAAGTAGTAAAAAAAGAAATCATAAAGTGGTTAGATGCAGGTGTAATCTTCCCTATAGCTAGTAGTCAGTGGGTGAGTCCTATACAATGTGTACCTAAGAAAGGAGGGATGACTGTAGTAGTGAATGAGAGCAATGAACTGATTCCAACTAGAACTATTACAGGATGGAGAGTTTGCATGGATTATAGGAAATTGAATAAGGAAACAAAGAAAGATCACTTCCCTTTACCATTTATTGACCAAATGTTAGATAGGATAGCTGGTAGAGCTTATTACTGCTTTCTAGACGGTTATTCAGGATATAACCAGATCACTATAGACCCTAAGGACCAGGAGAAGACAACCTTCACTTGCCCTTTTGGAACATTTGCCTTTCGCAGAATGCCTTTTGGCTTATGCAATGCACCAACAACGTTCCAAAGGTGCATGTTGGCAATCTTCTCTGACTTAGATGAATCCATGATAGAGATATTTATGGATGACTTCTCAGTCTTTGGTGATTCATTCACAAACTGTTTAGAGAACTTAGGACAAGTCCTGGCTAGGTGTGAGGAGACTAACCTAGTCCTTAATTGGGAAAAATGCCACTTCATGGTGGAAGAGGGGATAGTCCTAGGTCATAGAGTGTCTAGAGCAGGAGTAGAGGTCGATAGGGCCAAGATTGAAATAATAGAGAAGTTAGTGGAACCTCAGAATGTGAAAGCCATTAGAAGTTTCTTAGGACACGCAGGCTTCTATAGAAGGTTCATTAAGAACTTTTCAAAGATCTCCAAGCCCATGTTTGAGCTTCTAGAGCTGAATAAGCCATTCATCTTCTCTAAAGAATGTTTCTTAGCCTGGAAAACCCTTAAGGAAGCACTGGTCAAAGCTCCAATTATAGTAGGACCAAATTGGGACCTTCCCTTTGAGATGTTATGTGATGCAAGTGACTATGCTGTAGGGGTTATGCTAGGACAAAAGATTGACAAGCTAACACACCCTGTATACTACGCTAGTAAGACACTTAATGAGGCACAATGTAATTACACAACCACTGAGAAGGAGATGCTAGCTGTAGTGTTTGCCTGTGAGAAGTTTAGGAATTACATTGTAGGCACTAGAACAATCGTGTATACAGATCACTCTGCACTAAAGTACCTTATGAGGAAGGCTGATGCTAAGCCTAGGTTGATTAGATGGGTATTGTTGCTGCAAGAGTTTGATCTGGACATTATAGATAAGAAAGGATGCGAGAATGTGGTTGCGGATCATCTTTCCAGATTGCAACATAATTGCGATAACATTGCGGAAACCGCAATTTCTGATGCTTTTATCGATGAGCATGTCTTTGTATTAGCCCATCGTGATAACGATGAGGAACCTTGGTTTGCTGACATTGCTAACTTCCTTGCCTCGCAGGTACTACCAACTTTCAAGGGAGGACAAGAAAAGAAGAGGTTACTGCATGAAGCTAGGAAGTTCATATGGGATGATCCTACACTCTACAAGACATGTGCAGATGGTTTACTGAGGAAGTGTGTGTCAGCCGCTGAGGCGAAGTCTGTGCTGCAGCACTGCCATACAGCCCCCTATGGTGGACATTTTGGTGGCCAAAGAACAGCTGCAAAGGTGTTCCAGAGTGGCTACTATTGGCCCACGATCTTCAAGGATGCCCACGAATACGCACACAGCTGTGATGAATGCCAGAGAACAGGTAACCTTAGTCGAAAGAATGAGATGCCCCTCACTTACATCTTAGAGTTGGAGCTCTTTGATGTGTGGGGCATTGACTTCATGGGACCATTTCCCCCATCAGCAGGTAAGCTTTACATACTTGTAGCTGTAGACTATGTATCTAAATGGGTAGAAGCCATAGCATGTCCAAACAATGATGCCAAAACAGTCGTTAGGTTCCTTCATAGACATATCTTTACTAGGTTTGGAACACCTCGTGCTATAATTAGTGATGAAGGGACACACTTTATTAATAAAGCTATGGAGAAAGTGTTGGCTAAATACAATGTTAGACATAGAGTAGCCACCCCTTATCACCCACATTCGAATGGACAAGCTGAAATATCAAATAGGGAGATTAAAAACATACTCGAAAAAGTGGTCAAACCCAATAGAAAAGATTGGTCGTTTAAACTCGAGGATGCACTTTGGGCATATAGGACTGCATATAAGACACCCCTAGGTATGTCTCCTTATAGACTTGTGTATGGCAAAGCATGTCACTTACCATTCGAATTAGAAATTAAAGCATTTTGGGCCTTGAAAGAACTGAATTATTGCGTGACCGATGCGGGAACATTGCGGTCTCTGCAATTACATGAGCTTGATGAGCTTAGACATATGTCCTATGAAAATGCTAAAATGTATAAGGAAAAGACCAAGATTTGGCATGATAGTAGACTTAGGATTAAGGACTTTAAGAAAGGCCAGCTTGTCTTGTTATTTAACTCACGGTTGAGATTATTTCCAGGCAAACTTAAGTCCAGATGGTCAGGTCCTTTTGTGATAACTAACGTGTTTGTTCATGGTGCAATCGAGATTAGGAACCTACAGCACGGGCAACCGTTCATGGTTAATGGTGCAAGATTGAAGCATTATTATGAGGAAGGAGATGTGAAGACTCTCTCGGCCTTCCTCTTGACTGAAACTTGAAAATAAGAACGAGAGAGGACGAGTGATCACTGTGCTCGTCCATGCGAGACTATGCCTTAGTTTATTTTTTGCTATTCTTTTGGTTACGATTTGTGTATATTTTTGTGTGATTTTAATTACGAATTTGATGTTGATTTTATTTCTTTTAATAGGGGATCGATAGAGGGAATCAAGGAGATGGATCTAGGATAAAAAATCAGGGAAGATATTGGGCCAGATCGAAGATTGAGTTGAGGAAATATGGGCATTTGAAACGAAGGAAATCTCCAACGGCCATGTAATTGCGGTAGATTTGCGAAATCCGCAACAGAAATAGCCGTTGGGATTTCCATCATTACTTATAGCCGTTAGACGCGCTCTGATCCGTACGCTTCCCTCATTCCCTGAACTCCAAGAAAGCTCTCTCCTTCTTCCTCTGCAATCCCTCTTATCTGATTCTTACGACTCCACCATGGTGCTAACGAGAGCTGAGAGATCTGCATCCAAGAAGAAGGCCGACGACGCTGAGATCGCTGCGAGAGAGGCACTCCTTGCCTTGGCAGACGCTGAGGCCGCGCGAACCGAACGCCTTCCCAAGCTCCCTGTCCGCAAGAAGAAGTGGAAGGTAGTGACGGAGATCCATGCTGGACCATCTGAACCAGCAGGAACGCCCAAGAAGAGGAAGTGGAGTATGGCTGTGGCTGACGCAGCAATCAAGAAGAAGACTCCCTCTGTGGAGAGTCGAGAGAGTGGTCGTCCATCTTACGAGACGGCCAGGCAAAGCCATTCTCCATCTCCACCGGCGCGAAGCCCTGAACCATCTTCGTCGCCACAGAGCTCTGAACACTCTCCACCGCCGCAGAGCCCTGAAGCATCACCCCTCTCCCAGACGCCTGAACCTGAAATCCCAGATGCAGAGCATCAAGAATCGGCGCAGGGCGGTGAAGAAGCTGAGGAAGACGAGGTCTTCTCGCCCTTGAGGGAAGTCAGCCCCGACAGCCCTGCAGAGGGGGATGATTCGATGGATGAGACGTTGGGGGATTGCCTCCAACAGATCACAACCAAGGCGAGATTGAGAAAGAAAGCCGCCAAGGTTGTCAAGGCCAAACGGCCAAAAACATCGAAGAAGTCCAAGAAAAAGAAAGCCAGGAGTGAGCCTTCATCAAAGAAGGTTAGTGATCAGCCTTCGCTGAAGAAGCTCAAGATCGAGGCTGCTGAATCAGCCAAACCAAAAGACAAGGGGAAAGCCAAGCTGTACCCCGAAGATGAGCCTCAATCTGTGAGGTATGTGTCCTCTGATGCAGAATCAAGGGGCACTGAGCTGAGAAAGAGGGACCTGCTCCATGAGAAGGGATTCCTTGACGCGCTCGCAGACCTGCCGCAATTCTTGCGCGCAGGGATCACCAATCACGGCTGGGAGGAGCTGTGTAGACCGCCCATCCCCGCCTACTCCAGCATGGTGTATGATTTCTACGCCAACTTGATGAACCCTGAGGATGGCCTATCTGTGGTCAGAGGAGTCGAGGTGGATTTCTCAGCTAAGGCAATCAATGAAGCCTATGGCCTCAAGGGGAAAAGCACACTGACTATGCCAGGATCGTTGATGCGCCAACAGAGGTTGTCCTGGAGGAAGCAATTCGGATCATTGGCCAACCTGAGGCAGCGTGGACAGTTTCACGCAATGGGAAGCACACCCTGATGAGTGCTACCCTTACAGCCAAGGCAGCTGTCTGGTTTTCCTTCGTGCGGAGGAAGCTGTCCCCAATGACCCACGAGACCACCATCAACCAAGGCAGATCGCTGCTGGTCTATGCGATCATGAGGGGCCTCACAATCAACGTTGGTGAGGTCATTGCAGCCTCAATCGCAGACTGCGCCAAAAAGGGTAAGGGTCCACTTTTCTTTCCCAATACAATCACTAAGCTTTGCTTACGTGAAGGGGTACGAATCGAGCGGATGGAAAGGCAGCTACACGGGGCACCTGGAGTTGCCTACAGCCCTGAGGATGCGTAGAAAGGGGAACATGGAGTTCGAGCTAGATGGCCTGGCTGGTGCTCAATCTCTGTCAATGGCCTGTCTGATGGATCTGCAGAAGAAGATGGCTCAATGGGCTACATATGCACAGGAAAGGGATAAGGATGTTGCAGACCAATTGGGCTGCATCTTTCCTGAGTTCCCCACGGACTTGCTGACACCATGGGCGCCTCCAGGACCAAGAAGGGATGATGATGATGAGGACATCTGAGTGCTAGGCTGATTAGCACTCAAAGGGAGTATTTCTGTTCCCTTAAAGAAAAAAAAATCAAACTGCTTTTCGTTAACTGTGTGAATTCTGCTATTTTGGAATCAATTTTGATCTTTTTTTAGTTCTTTATTTGTATTGTTTAAATTTTTTTAGTATAGTCTGATGGTAGCTGAATAGGTAGATTAGTTTAGTTTTCTTTTTGTATAGCTTAAATGACTGGAAAGAGCATGCCTTGATCACTGATATACCTGCCCTGTATCCATTGCGAAATAATTGCGGAATCCGCAATTTTTGTTAGTAATTGCATGTTTTTGACCGACTGTTTAGTTAGGCTGGTTCTGTTTAATTTTGTTCTTTTGCTGCTATCTTGACTACCTTATATAGCTTATCTACATGCATGTTGGATGAGTGTCATAAGACACCTTTGATAGTTTAAATTAGCCTCTTAAAATTGCTCAGCATGCGTAGCTTTAAGTCCTTCCCTGCCTGTTGTTATAAATTTTTGCTGCTGTGATGTTTGCTTTTAGAATGTTCTGTCTATGCCTAGGGCTTTTAGATTCTCTTTGTTTTACCCTAGACTAGATGCTTCTAGGAAAAGTTTGGGGGTGTGCCACCTCAGACACTCATTGGGGACAATGAGTAGTTTAAGTTTGGGGGAGGCCACCCTAGGCCTAGGAACATTCCTCTCTCCATTAAAGCATAAGCATTCTTCTTCTCCTGAACAAAAAAATGATGAGCTGAAAAAAAAATGAAAAATAGAATAAAGAGGGGTGTCTCTTTTAGGTTGCTGAGTAATCAGTGCCAAGTGTGTAACCCACAAGTGGCATTGCATCAAAAGGCAACCAAAGGAGAGGCTCCACCAAAGTAAGAAAGAAAAAAAGGAAGAAGTAGGGAAGAAGAATGTATACCTAGGAGTTGCAACTTTGTGGCTTAGATGTCCTGAATAAAAAGAACTCTGATCCTCAATTAGCTGAGCACAAAGTTGTAGCTTGTAGGGTTGTTTAGGGAGATGAATGTATGTCCAATGTAGTGATGCCAGGGTTTAGGTTGTTCTCTAAATGTACTACTGTCACTGTTAATACTAAGACTGGCATGACTCTAAGGAATCCTAGGTAACTCAAAAGTAAAAACTAGAAGCATGTACTGAGTCTGGAGTAAAGCTAGGTAGAATTTGAAACCTTAGGGATAGTTGCACGATATGACAGAAGCAAGTAGATCAGTCGTAGGGAGTTAATGAAACAGTAGGAGCATTAGGCGTGCGAAGTCAGAAGAAGCAAAATAAGAGGATAGTTGTAAACTTAGAAGTGTGTCACAGGACAGCACTGCTATAGATAGGAATGTAGGAGAGCCAGCAAGTGGTTAGAGAGGATAAAAACAGCAGCCTAAGTAAGTCCTTAGTTTGCTCGAGGACGAGCAAAACCTTAAGTTTGGGGGTGTGTTACGTCTCCAAAAGTGACTATTTTAGGACTTATTTGTGTTAGGAAGTTGTGCATTTGTGAGTGTTTTTGATAGGATTTAGCTTAAACCTATACTTATATATGAGAATTAGAAGAAGGAAGCTAAATTAGGACTTGTATGCAAAAGGAGAGAAAAAGAATGAAAAACGAAGTTAGAAGAATGAAAACTGTGCATTGCGGAGGCATTGCGGAAACATTGCTAAAACCGCAATGTTTTAAGTGAAATCCGTAAGTTGGCTAACCTTTTTCTGTTGTGATCCGATATTTCAGGGATTCGTTCTTTCTCCTCCATCCATTTTGAAGTACGACGTTGAGGATGGATGGTTCTCCTTGGCCCAATCGCACCTGCAGAATACTATAAAAGGAGGTCAAAGAGGAGGGTTCAATCATCATCCGAAAGCGTAGAAGTCTCTTCGCAGCGCATTCTTTCCCATTCATTCTCTTCTCCGTCTGTTGGTTTGAGAGGTTCAGCTGTTGGAGTCGACAATCTGATAGGAAGGAGAGAAGATTCATCTTCTCTCCTGATTGGATTCATCCAAGCAAGGCTTACCTTTCTCTCCCTGCAGCCGAGGCGTCTGCGACGAGGCGATCAAGCTCACTTTACTTGCTTTCTGTCCTTAACTTTTCATTTCTAGCACCACTTGTTGTTATTTCTTTGCCATTAGTTAGTCCATTCCATTTCGTTCATTTCTGTCTTTATGTTAGTAACTTTAAGTCTTCATTTGTTTAGTTTAAACGCTTGATTAATCAGAAGCACAATTCATCATTTTGCAGTTTCTTGTCTTTGCGGTCTACGGTTTTTCCTTGCTGTTTTAAGTTTAATCTTCTTCTAAGCATGTCTATTTCATCTAATATTTATGTTCTCTCTACATCCATGAGTAACTAAGTAACATAGGGGCATGCTAATGACAATTCTATAGGCTAAAACACGTGAACCAAGCATGTAGGATAGCTCTCGAATGCATTGATTGTATGTAAGCTTCATCCCACGGGCAATTTCGATTGACCATCCATTTTGTCCAAAGAACTCCTAACCTCTGAAAGGAGTAAGAGTTCAGAGTCATACACTCATGCTAGCCTCTCAAGGTAGCCAGAAAACGACCTAGGAATAGGTGTTTTCCTAGTACAAATCATAACTTACTGCTTTAACAAGATGCTTAAGACCTTACTTGGACATGAGTAAACTAAAGAATCTAATGCATGAAATCGGAAGATACATGAGAATGAGTTAGTTTGATGCATAGTGAGTTGATCCAATGCTTGAGAATCGTGTGAAAATGCCTATAGAGGAGTCGTTAGTAGCCCTTGTTTCTCCATTTTACACACTTTCGCTGTTAGTAACATTGCGGTAAAATTGTTGTTCTCGCAATTCTATTAAGTTAAAAATTCTGCCTAGCTATTTTCCTCTTCGTTTATTAATCTCTTCTCTTTACGTTTGAGTTTATCATTGACTTGCACTTGTTCATGTTGCTATCCTTTATATATTCATTAGTAATTAGGCATTTTTAAACCAAATCTACCCCATCAAATCCACCCATTCTTGATTAACAATACACTTCACGAGTAGCTAATAATAAATCTCTGTGGGAAAACGAATGAAAAAATACTTACTACTTGCTACAAGATCATGTATGCTTGCATGTTCTGAGTGCTCTCTCTCTCTTATTGCTTATTTCTTTTACACATTGAGCACGCAACAGGCTCCCCTGGTCGCTTATGATGGCCCGTGGAACTCCATACCTGCTAAACATATTGGATTTGACAAAACTGGAAACCACATTAGCAGTATCAACTTTGGTGGCTTTAGCCTCCACCCATTTAGACACGTAGTCCACAGCCAACAGTATATAAACAAAACAAAATGAGGGGGGAAAGGGTCCCATGAAGTCCATACCCCAAACCTCAAAAATTTCGCAAGTTAAAATGGGGTTTTGGAGCATTTCATTCCTACTTGTGATGGACCCTTTTCTCTGACACTGATCACATGATTTGCAAAATTCATAACAATCCTTAAACAGTGATGGCCAGAAAAACCCACAATCTAATATTTTCCTTGCCGTCCTATTTTGCCCAAAGTGTCCACCACATGCAAATTCATGGCAAAATGTAAGTATGGACCTATGCTCAGACTTAGGGACACACTTCCTAATAACTTGGTCAGCGCAAAATTTCCATAAAACAGGCTCTTCCCAGACATAAGACTTGGCTTCGCCTTTCAGCTTAGCTCTTTTGTTGTATGAAAAATCGAATGGGAACGTACCTGTGACCAAGTAATTGACAATGTCTGCGAACCATGGTGTCTCCACACTCACCTGGAAGAGGACTTCATCAGGGAACTCATCATTCAGAGGCAAGTCATCCTCGTTACGCACAATACGGCTCAAATGGTCAGCAACCGTGTTTTGTGATCCTTTTCTGTCCTGGACCGAGACGTCGAACTCCTGGAGTAGTAATACCCATCTGAGCAGTCTAGGCTTTGAGTCCTTCTTGTTCATCAAGTAACGAACTGCTGCATGATCAGAAAAAAACAATCACTTTAGATCCAAGAATATAAGGCCGAAATTTATCAAGAGCGAAAACAATGGAAAGCAGCTCCTTCTCTGTTGTTGTGTAACCGATCTGCGCGGGGTTGAGCGTCCTGGAGGCATAATAAATAACGTGGCTCTTCTTGTCTATCCTCTGGTCCAACACAGCGCCCACGGCATAATTGCTTGCGTCGCACATGATCTCGAAAGGAGTCCCCCACTGCGGTGGATGGATGATGGGTGCGTTGGTCAAGCACTTCTTCAGAACATCGAAAGCCAGCTTGCACTGCTTATCAAAGCAAAATGGGACATCTTTTTTCAGCAAGCTCGTCATCGGAGTCACTATCTTCGAGAAGTCTTTGATGAACCTGCGGTAGAAACCTGCATGACCAAGAAAAGAACGCACTTCCCGAAGATTCGTGGGGTAAGGTAAATCAGACATGACATCAATTTTTGCTTTATCAACCTCTATCCCCTTAGCTGACACAACGTGACCTAATAATATGCCCTGACTGGCCATGAAATGACACTTTTCAAAATTTAAAACAAGATTAGTCTCAATGCATCTTTCCATGACTCTAGACAAGTTAAACAGGCAATCCTCAAATGAGCTTCCATAAACAGTGAAATCGTCCATAAAGACTTCGATGCATTTTTCTACGAATTCAGTAAATATCCTCATCATGCATCGCTGAAAAGTCCCCGGAGCATTACAAAGCCCGAACGGCATTCTCCTATATGCGTGTTACGTCTCCAAAAGTGACTATTTTAGGACTTATTTGTGTTAGGAAAACGTGCATTTGTGAGTGTTTTTGATAGGACTTAGCTTAAACCTATACTTATATATGAGAATTAGAAGAGGGAAGCTAAATTAGGACTTGTATGCAAAAGGAGAGAAAAAGAATGAAAAACGAAGTTAGAAGAATGAAAACTGTGCATTGCGGAGGCATTGCGGAAACATTGCTAAAACCGCAATGTTTTAAGTGAAATCCGTAAGTTGGCTAACCTTTTTCTGTTGTGATCCGATATTTCAAGGATTCGTTCTTTCTCCTCCATCCATTTTGAAGTACGACGTTGAGGATGGATGGTTCTCCTTGGCCCAATCGCACCTGCAGAATACTATAAAAGGAGGTCAAAGGGGAGGGTTCAATCATCATCCGAAAGCGTAGAAGTCTCTTCGCAGCGCAGTCTTTTCCATTCATTCTCTTCTCCGTCTGTTGGTTTGAGAGGTTCAGCTGTTGGAGTCGACAATCTGATAGGAAGGAGAGAAGATTCATCTTCTCTCCTGATTGGATTCATCCAAGCAAGGCTTACCTTTCTCACCCTTCAGCCGAGGCGTTTGCGACGAGGCGATCAAGCTCATTTTACTTGCTTTCTGTCTTTACTTTTCATTTCCAAAACCGTTTGTTGTTATTTCTTTTCCATTAGTTAATCCATTCCATTTCGTTGCTTTCTGTCTTTATGTTAATAACTTTAAGTCTTCATTTGTTCATTCAAACAATTGATTAATCAAAGCACAATTCATCATTTCACACTTTGTCTTTATCTTCTCTGCCTACTGTCTATCCTTGTTGTTTTGTCTTTCATTTCCTTCTAAGCATGTCTACCTCATCTATTATTGCTGTTCTCTCTACATCCATGAGTAGCTAAGTCACATAGGGGCATGCTAATGACAATACTATAGGCTAAAACACGTGAACCAAGCATGTAGGATAGCTCTCGAATGCATTGATTGTATGTAAGCTTCATCCCACGGGAAATTTCGATTGGCCATCCATTTTGTCCAAAGAACTCCTAACCTCTGGAAGGAGTAAGAGTTCAGAGTCATACACTCATGCTAGCCTCTCAAGGTAACCAGAAAACGACCTAGGAATAGGCGTTTTCCTAGTACAAATCATAACTTGCTGTTTTAACAAGATGCTTAAGACCTTACTTGGACATGAGTAAACTAAAGAATCTAATGCATGAAATCGGAAGATACATGAGAATGAGTTAGTTTGATGCATAGTGAGTTGATCCAATGCTTGAGAATCGTGTGAAAATGCCTATAGAGGAGTCGTTAGTAGCCCTTGTTTCTCCATTTTACACACTTTCGCTGTTAGTAACATTGCGGTAAAATTGCTGTTCTCGCAGTTCTATTAAGTTAAAAATTCTGCCTAGCTATTTTCCTCTTCGTTTATTAATCTCTTCTCTTTACGTTTGAGTTTATCATTGACTTGCACTTGTTCAAGTTGCTATCCTTTATATATTCATTAGTAATTAGGCATTTTTAAACCAAATCTACCCCATCAAATCCACCCATTCTTGCTTAACAATACACTTCACGAGTAGCTAATAATAAATCTCTGTGGGAAAACGAATGAAAAAATACTTACTACTTGCTACAAGATCATGTATGTTTGCATGTTCTGAGTGCTCTCTCTCTCTTATTGCTTATTTCTTTTACACATTGATCACGCAACAAGTTTTTGGCGCCGCTGCCGGGGATTTAGTTTAGTGAAAACGAAGTTTGTTAAGTTAGAAACACAAAGTTTAATATCTATTGGAACTGATCTTTTTCTCATTTCTTGTGCAGGTACTATTGGGTTAGTTTATGAATGAGCATTCAAGTAGCGATCTAGAGTTCAATCCTGAGCCTGTGAGATTACTTAGGGCCAGAAACAAAGCTAAGAAACGTCTCTTTAACCAACCCTCTATACCTCAATTAATTGCTGATTCCGCGGAGTCTTCGCAATCCCTCCACATAGAAATGGATATACCAGTCCCAAATCCGGTACCTACCGCTCGCAATCCCATCGAAATAGCGAATGATAACGATAGTGCCATTCTTTCCTACCTAGTACCTATGCCTGGGGAACTAAACCCAAGCATAATCCGCCCTGAAATTACTGCCAACTCATTCGAGTTAAAGCCAGTAATGTTCCAAATGTTGTCCACTGTGGGACAATTCTTTGGAGTGGAAAATGAGGACCCCCACAACCATCTTAGAAACTTCCTAGGAGTTAGTGATACCTTTCTCATCCCTGGAGTTTCCCAAGAATCCTTGAGGCTTTACCTCTTCCCTTACTCTTTAAGGGATAAAGCAAAGACGTGGTTAAACTCATTACCCTCTGGATCAGTCCTCAATTGGACAGACTTGGCGGAGAAATTCCTAGTAAAATACTTCCCACCTGATAGGAATTATACCTTTCGTGATGATATAATCAAGTTCAAACAAGCTGAGAATGAGTCCCTTCGCGAAGCTTGGACAAGGTTCAAGGACCTTCTACTTAAATGTCCACACCATGGCATTCCATGGTGTATCCAAATAGAGGTCTTTTTCAAAGGATGCAACCCCAGCACCAGACAAGTGTTAAATTCATCTGCTGGAGGGTCCATGCTATCCAAGAGTTATAACGAAGCCTATGAGATCTTGGAGAAGATCTCAGCATCTCACTGTAGGTGGTCAGATGATCCAATAGAGCCAAGTAGAGCTCAAGATAAGGACGCACTCAATGCCATGAGTAGTCAAATAAGCGCCCTGACCAACCTAGTTAAACAAATGGCTCAAGCCAATCTCCAAACTAGTGTCCACACCGCCACAGCCATGTCAATGGGCACACAATCAAGTCAAGGTGAGACACTTATCTGTGGATTCTGTGGGGAAGGGCACCTGTATGAATACTGCCCTGGGAATCCAGCCTCAGTCTGCTATGTTGGAAGCCAACAGCAGCCTAGGAACAACCCTTATTCCAACACTTACAATCCTGGTTGGAGGAACCACCCAAACCTTTCATGGGGTGGCCAGCAAAATACTAACCAAACTCCTAACCAACCAAGACCGAGTGGAACACCTGGTTTCACTCCCCAACATAACCAATCCATGTATCAAAAACCATACAACCAACCAGTAGGGTCTTCTGTAGAAAATCTACTCAAAGAGTACATCGCCAAGAATGATGCTACTCTTCAAAGCCAGCAAGCTACCCTCAGGAGCCTAGAGAATCAAATAGGGTAACTAGCCAATGAACTCAAAAGTAGGCCCCAAGGTAGACTTCCTGCTGACACTGAGGTGCCAAGGAGAGATGGAAAAGAACAAGTTCAGGCAATTGAACTTAGAAGTGGGAGACCATTGGTGAGCAACACTAAAGAAGCCCCAAAGAGAGTAGAGAACAATGAGTCTAGTGCTCCACTGGAGTCTCTGCCAATCCAAGGTCAACCATCAACAAGCACATCAGGAGCAAGCCTGGAGCCAATCATAGAAGAGATAGAAGAAATTCCAAGGCCTCCACCTATCCTGAGGCGACCTGAAGTGCCTGCATATGTGCCACCACCTCCATTCCCTCGAAGGCTAAGGAAAAAACAAGAACAGGAAGTGCACTTTAACAAATTCTTAGAAATTCTTAAACAAGTGCATGTTAATATTCCTTTTGTAGAAGTTTTACAGTCTATGCCCTCTTATGTTAAGTTTTTAAAGGATATAATCACTAACAAAAAAATTATTGGTCAATTTGAAACAGTGAATCTCACTGAGGAGTGCAGTGCCATACTCCAGAACAAGCTACCCAAGAAGGAGAAGGATCCTGGTTCCTTCACCCTACCAGTAGAGCTAGGAGGCAAGCACGTGGGCAGAGCTCTTTGTGACCTGGGAGCCAGCATAAACCTCATGCCCCTATCACTATTCCGCCAGCTAGGAATAGGAGAAGCACGTCCAACCACTGTCACTTTACAACTTGCAGACAGATCCATAGAATACCCTGAGGGTAAGATTGAGGATATTCTTGTAAAGGTTGACAAGTTTATTTTCCTTGCAGATTTCATCATCCTGGATTATGAAGCAGACAAGGAGGTCCCCATCCTATTAGGCAGACCATTTCTAGCCACAGGTAGGGCCCTGATAGATGTCCAGAAAGGTGAGCTCACTATGAGGGTGCATGATGAGGAGGTTAAATTTAGTGTTTATAAAGCCTTAAGGTACCCCTCTGACTGAATCTTGTGCTAGCATGGACATTGTAGATTCACTGATGGAAGAACAGCTGGAGCATGAATTATTAACTAAGCATGCTAATGAATATGTACAATTAGAATTAACTGATTTAAATGTTTCTTAGATAATGGATATACCTGTAGATAAAACACAACATGTTTGTATGAATAGTGACCTGACTGACAGATCCCTGAATCCTTTAAAGCCATCCATTGAGCATCCTGTTAAGTCTCTGAAAGTGACTTATTTAGGACCCATTTAGCTTAAGAAGATGAACACTTTTAGGTGTTTTTGATAGCATTTAGCCTAAACCCATGCTTAAATATGAGAATGAGAAGAAGGTAGCTAAATTAGGACTTATGCACAATAGGAAAGAAAAAGGTTGAAAACCGAAGGAAAAGAATGAAAAAAACTGCATTGCGACAGCATTGCGAAAACATTGCTGAAGCCGCAATTATTCAAGTGAAAACCGTAAGTTGACTGATCCTTTTCTGTTAATTTCCGTAATTTCAGGGATTCATTCTTTCTCCTCCATCCATTCTGATATATGACGTTGAAGATTGATGGTTCTCCTTGGCCCAAACGCACCTGCAAACTACTATAAAAGGGGGCCAAAGTCGGAGGTTCAGTCATCATCCGAAAGCGTAGAGTCTTCTCGCAGTCCATCTTTTCTCCCTGTTTCCTTTGCCGTCTGTTGGAGTGAGAGTCTCAGCTGTTGGAATCGATAATCTGATAGGAAGGAGAGGAGATTCTTCTTCTCTCTCGATTGGATTCATCCAAGCAAGGCTGCCCTTTCATCCCCTTCATTCGAGGCGACTGCAACGAGGCTTTCAAGCATCCTTTACTGTTTTCTGTCTTCTTCTTCTAATTTCTCGCTTTGATCAGTTGTTGTTTCTAGTTTAGTGTTTTAGTTACTGCATTTCGTTGTAGTCTGTCTTTGAATTACTGCCTTTAAGTTTACCTTTGTTCGTTCAAACATTCAAAGTAATCAAATCGCAAGTTTCATTTCACGGTTTCCATCTTTTGCTGCTACAGTTTTGTCTTACTGTTTTGAGTTTATTTCCCTTCTAAGCATGTCTATTTTATCTTACACGTCTGTTCTCTATATATCCATGAGTAGCTAAGTCACTTAGGGGCATGCTAATGACAGAACTATAGGCTAAAAAACGTGAACCAAGCATGTAGGATAGCTTCCGAAGCATTGATTGTATGTAAGCTTCATCCCACGGGCAATTTCGATTGGCCATCCATTTTGTCCAAAGAACTCCTAACCTCTGGAAGGAGTAAGAGTTCAGAGTCATATAATCATGCTAGCCTTTCATGGTAACCAGGAAACGGCCTAGGAATAGGCATTTCCCTAGTACAAACTAAACACTTCTGTTTTAACAAGATGATTAAGACCTTACTTTGAGTCGAGTAAACTTAAGAATCTAATGCATGGAATCGGACGATACATGAGATAGAGTGAGTTTGATGCATAGAGAGTAGATCCAGTGCTTGAGAATCGTATAAAAATGCCTATAGGATAGTCATTAGTAGCCCTTAATTCGCCCATTTACACACTTTCGCTGTTATTCAATTGCGGTAAAATTGCGGTGTCCGCAATTCTGCTAAGTACCATTCTGTTTAGCTGTTTTCTTCCTCGTCTATTAATTCCATCTCTTGTCTTTTGAGTCTAATTTCAACTTGCATTTGTTTATGTTGCATTCCTTTACACATTCAGCAAAAATTAGATAACTAAAAACCAATTTTACCCCACCAAATCCACCCCATCTTTCTTAACAAACACACTTCGCGAATAACTAAAAATGAGTCTCTGTGGAAAAAACGAATGAAATATACTTACTACTTGCTGTAAGACCATGTATGCTTGCATGTTCTGAGTGCTCTCTCTACCTTCTTGCTTATTTATCTCTAACACATTGAGCACGCAACAAGTTTTTGGCGCCGCTGCCGGGGACTTATTTTAAGTGAAAACGAAGTTTGTTAAGTCTGAAACACCAAGTTATTTTCCATTGAATTTGATCCATTTTCATTTCTTCTTCAGGTACAATTTAGGGTAGTTTATGAATGAGACTCCAAGTAGTGATCTAGAGTTCAACCCTGAGCCCGAGAGATTACTTAGAGCTAGAAATAGAGCCAAGAAACGTCTCTTTAAACAACCCCTTTTACCTCAAATAATTGCTGAAACCGCAGAGTCTCCGCAATCCACTCAAGAAGAAATGGCTGGAATAGGTCAAAACCTGGTGCCTGTCACTCGCAATCCCATTGAAATAGCGAATGACAAGGATAGCGCCATCCTTTCATACCTCGTACCTATGCCTGGGGAGCTGAACCCCAGCATAATCCGTCCTGAAATCACTGCCAACTCATTCGAGTTAAAACCAGTGATGTTCCAAATGTTGTCCACTGTGGGACAATTCTTTGGAATAGAAAATGAGGACCCCCATAACCACCTTAGGAACTTCCTAGGAGTTAGTGACACATTCCTGATTCCTGGAGTTTCCCAAGAGGCCCTGAGGCTATATCTGTTCCCTTACTCTTTGAGGGACAAAGCCAAAACATGGTTAAATTCATTACCCTCTGGATCTGTCCTCAATTGGACAGACTTAGCAGAGAAATTCCTAGTCAAATATTTCCCACCAGATAGGAATTCGACCTTTCGTGATGATATCATCAAATTCAAACAAGCTCCGAGTGAGTCTCTTCACGAAGCTTGGACAAGATTCAAAGACCTTCTCATTAAATGTCCACACCATGGCATTCCATGGTGTATCCAAATAGAAGTCTTCTTTAAAGGATGCAACCCCAGCACCAGACAAGTTCTAAACTCATCTGCTGGAGGTTCCATGTTGTCCAAGAGTTACAACGAAGCTTATGAGATCTTGGAGAAGATCTCAACATCTCACTGTAGGTGGTCAGATGATCCAGTAGAGCCAACTAGAGCTCAAGACAAGGATGCTCTAAGCGCCATGAGCACCCAAATAAATGCCCTGACCAACCTAGTTAAGCAAATGGCTCAGGCCAATCTCCAAACCAGTGCCAATACCGCCACAGCCATGTCAATGGGCACCCAACCAAGTCAAGGCGAGGCACTTATCTGTGGATTCTGTGGGGAAGGGCACCCATATGAATACTGCCCTGGGAATCCATCCTCAGTCTGCTATGTTTGGAGCCAGCAGCAGCCTAGGAATAACCCCTACTCCAACACCTATAACCCTGGTTGGAGAAACCACCCAAACCTGTCATGGGGTGGCCAACAAAACATTAACCAAAATCCTAACCAACCTAGACCGAGTGGAACACCTGGTTTCACTCCCCAACATAGTCAGTCAATGTACCAAAAACCATACAATCAACCTGTAGGATCTTCTGTAGAAAACTTACTCAAGGAATATATAGCTAAGAATGATGCTACGCTTCAAAGCCAGCAAGCTACTCTTAGGAGCCTAGAGAACCAAATAGGCCAATTAGCCAATGAACTCAAGAGTAGGCCCCAAGGTAGACTCCCTGCTGACACCGAGGTACCAAGGAGAGATGGCAAGGAACAAGTTCAAGCAATTGAACTTAGGAGTGGAAGACCATTGGTGAGCAACACAAAAGACATACCAAAGAGAGTAGAGAACACTGAGTCTAGTGCTCCACTGGAGTCTTTGCCAAACCAAGGTCCACCACCAACTAGCACATCAGGAGCCAGGCTAGAGCCAATTATTGAGGAGATAGAAGAAATTCCAAGGCCTCCACCTATCCTAAAGCGCCCTGACGTGCCTGCATATGTGCCACCACCTCCATACCCTCGAAGGCTTAAGAAGAAGCAAGAACAGGAAGTTCATTTTAATAAATTCTTAGAAATTCTTAAGCGAGTGCATGTGAACATTCCTTTTGTAGAAGTTTTACAGTCTATGCCTTCTTATGTAAAGTTTTTGAAGGACATCATTACTAACAAAAAAATAATTGGTGAGTTTGAAACAGTAAACCTCACTGAGGAGTGCAGTGCCATCCTCCAGAACAAGCTGCCCAAGAAGGAGAAGGACCCTGGTTCCTTCACCTTACCTGTAGAACTTGGAGGCAAGCACGTGGGCAGAGCGCTTTGTGACCTGGGCGCCAGCATAAATCTCATGCCCCTGTCCCTATTCCGCCAGTTGGGAATAGGAGAAGCACGTCCAACAACTGTCACTTTGCAACTAGCAGACAGATCCATTGCATATCCAGAAGGTAAAATTTAGGATATTCTAGTTAAAGTTGACAAGTTTATTTTCCTTGCAGATTTCATTGTCCTGGACTATGAGGCAGACAAGGAGGTCCCCATCCTGCTAGGCAGACCATTTCTAGCCACAGGTAGGGCACTTATAGACGTCCAAAAAGGTGAGCTTACTATGAGGGTTCATGATGAAGAGGTGAAGTTTAGTGTATATAAAGCTTTAAGGTACCCCTCTGACCTTGAATCCTGTGCTAGCATGGACGTAGTAGACTCCTTGATGGAGGAACAATTGGAGCATGTATTATTAACTAAGCATGCTAATGATTATGTACAATTAGATGTAGCTGACTTGAATGTATCTGACATAATGGATATGCCTGTAGATAAACCACAACATGTATGTATGAATATAGATTTAACTGATAGATCTGTGAATCCTTTAAAGCCCTCCATTGAGCATCCACCTGTTTTAGAACTGAAACCACTACCTACTCACCTCAAGTATGCATATCTAGGAAGTAATGAAACTCTGCCTGTTATCATTTCTTCTAAATTAAGTGAAAAGCATGAGGTTGAACTGATTTTATTGCTTAAGCAACATAGGAAGGCTATAGCATGGACTATTGCTGATATTCGAGGCATTAGCCCTTCTTATTGCATGCACAAAATTATACTAGAGGAAGAGCACACACCTAGGGTAGATCACCAGCGTAGGCTAAACCCCTCTATGAAAGAGGTAGTAAAGAAGGAAATAATAAAATGGTTAGATGCAGGAGTGATCTTCCCAATAGCTAGTAGCCAGTGGGTGAGCCCCATCCAATGTGTACCTAAAAAGGGGGGAATAACTGTGGTAGTCAATGAGAACAACGAACTGATTCCAACAAGGACTGTCACAGGGTGGAGAGTGTGTATGGATTACAGGAAATTAAATAAAGAAACTAAAAAAGACCATTTCCCTCTACCGTTCATTGACCAGATGTTAGACAGAATAGCTGGTAGAGCCTACTATTGTTTCTTAGATGGCTATTCAGGCTATAATCAAATAACTATAGACCCTAAGGATCAAGAGAAGACCACCTTTACTTGCCCTTTTGGAACCTTTGCCTTTCGCAGAATGCCTTTTGGCTTATGCAATGCACCGGCAACTTTCCAAAGGTGCATGATGGCAATCTTCTCTGAGTTGGATGAGTCCATGATAGAAATATTCATGGATGACTTCTCAGTCTTTGGGGACTCATTTTCAAACTGTCTAGAGAACCTAGGACAAGTCCTGGCTAGGTGTGAGGAGACCAACCTAGTCCTAAATTGGGAAAAATGCCATTTTATGGTGGATGAGGGGATTGTCTTAGGACATAGAGTGTCAAGGGCAGGAGTCGAAGTTGACCGAGCCAAAATTGAGATCATAGAGAAGTTGGTAGAGCCCCAGAATGTCAAAGCCATTAGAAGCTTCTTAGGGCATGCTGGCTTCTACAGAAGGTTCATTAAGGACTTTTCTAAGATAGCCAAGCCTCTGTGTGAGCTTCTAGAATTAAATAGGCCATTCATCTTCTCTAAGGAATGTGTAGTAGCTTGGACCACCCTTAAGAAAGCACTAGTCACAGCCCCTATCATAGTAGGACCAAATTGGGATGTGCCCTTTGAGATGTTATGTGATGCCAGTGACTATGCTGTAGGAGTGATGTTAGGCCAGAAGATTGACAAGCTAACACACCCTGTCTATTATGCTAGTAAGACCTTGAATGAGGCTCAATGTAATTATACAACTACTGAGAAAGAGATGCTTGCTGTAGTGTTTGCTTGCGAAAAATTCAGAAACTATATTGTAGGCACTAGGACAATTGTATACACTGACCATTCTGCTTTGAAATATCTTATGAGGAAGGCTGATGCCAAGCCTAGGTTGATTAGATGGGTGTTATTGCTGCAGGAATTTGATTTGGACATTCGGGACAAGAAAGGATGTGAAAACGTGGTGGCAGATCACCTGTCTCGATTGCAGCACAATTGCGAAACAATTGCGGAGCCCGCAATTTCTGATGCTTTTATTGATGAACATGTCTTTGTTTTGTCTCATCGTGATAACGATGAGGAACCTTGGTTTGCTGACATTGCTAACTTCCGTGCATCACAGGTATTACCAGTGTTCAAGGGAGGACAAGAGAAGAAGAGGTTCCTTCATGAAGCAAGGAAATTCATCTGGGATGACCCCACACTTTACAGAACCTGTGCTGACGGCTTGCTAAGGAAGTGTGTTTCAGCTGCTGAAGCGAAGTCTGTGCTGCAGCACTGTCACACATCTCCCTATGGTGGACATTTTGGTGGCCAAAGAACAGCTGCAAAGGTATTTCAGAGTGGCTATTACTGGCCAACAATCTTCAAGGATGCCCACAATTATGCCCATAGCTGTGATGAATGCCAAAGAACAGGTAACCTCAGTCGAAAGGATGAGATGCCCCTCACCTACATCTTAGAGTTAGAGCTCTTTGATGTATGGGGCATTGACTTCATGGGGCCATTCCCTCCATCATCAGGTAACCTTTACATATTAGTAGCAGTGGATTATGTGTCCAAGCGGGTAGAGGCCAAAGCATGTCCTAATAATGATGCTAAAACAGTCACCAACTTCTTGCATAGGCACATTTTCACTAGGTTTGGGACACCTCGTGCTATCATTAGTGATGAGGGGTCACATTTCATTAACAAGGCTATGGAGAGAGTGTTGGCTAAATATAACATTAGACATAGAGTAGCCACTCCCTACCACCCACACTCAAATGGCCAAGCTGAAATCTCAAATAGGGAAATTAAGAACATCCTAGAAAAAGTGGTCAAACCTAATAGGAAAGACTGGTCCTTCAAGCTTGAGGATGCACTTTGGGCTTATAGGACAGCATATAAGACACCCCTAGGTATGTCGCCTTATAGGCTGGTATATGGCAAGGCTTGTCACTTACCACTTGAGTTAGAAAACAAAGCATTTTGGGCCATGAAGGAATTAAATTTTTGTGTAAAAGATGCGGGGACACTGAGATCTTTGCAATTACATGAGCTTGATGAGCTTAGGCATATGGCCTATGAAAATGCTAAGATGTACAAGGAAAAAACCAAGATTTGGCACGATAGTAGATTTAGAGTTAAGGACTTTAAGAAGGGTCAACTTGTTTTGTTGTTTAACTCACGGTTGAAACTATTTCCAGGGAAACTTAAGTCTAGATGGTCGGGTCCATTTGTCATTACTAATGTGTTTGTTCATGGTGCAATAGAGATAAAGAACTTGCAGCAAGGCCAGCCATTTATGGTCAATGGGGCGAGGTTGAAGCACTACTATGAGGAAGGAGATGTGAAGACTCTCTCGGCCTTCCTCTTGAATGAAGCATGAAACTAAAAACGAGAGAGAACGAGTGGTCACTGTGCTCGTTCAGTCAAGGCTAATGCCTTAGTTTATTTTTTCACTTTTTTCGGTTATCATTTGTATGTTTTGTGGTGTGATTTTAATTACGTATTTGATATTGTTTTTATTTCTTTTTATAGGGAATCGAAAGAGGGGATCAAGGAGAGTAATCTCAACTTTAAAAATCAAGAAACGATCGAGCCAAATAAAAGATACGGACGACCCAAATTTGCCGTTTAGATAAAAAGAAATCCCTAAAATTGCGCTGGAATTGCAGGATCCGCAAAATAGAGCTGTTGGGATTTAGCCGTTGCCTTTATATCCGTTAGAAGGCGCTCGATCGATACGATTCTCTCATTCTCTGATTTCCAAGAAAACTGAGATTCTCTTCATCTTTGATCCTTCTCTCCAAACCTCCAAGATTCGACAATGGTTTCCACAAGGGCTGAAAGATCCGCAGCCAAAGGGAAGCACTTCTGACCCTTGCAGATGCTGGGGCTGTACGCACCGGACCTCTTCCCAAGCTTCCGATCCGTAGGAAGAAGTGGAGGGTTGTCACTGAGATCCCTGCTGGACCTTCTGAACCAGCGGGCACGCCCAAGAAACGCCGGTGGAGTATCGAGACGGCCGCCGAACCAAGCAAAGCCAAGACTCTCTCTGTGGAGAGTCAAGAAACAGATCGTGCATCCCACGAGTCGCCCAAGAAGAGTTCGTCGCCATCTGCCTCACCTGCGCACAACCCTTCATCATCTGAACCAGTGCACAGCCCAGAGCTTTCATCGTCACCGCCTGCACAGAGCCCTGAAACGCCGTCTTCACCACTGAATTCCGTGCAGACGCCTACAGCAGAGCAGAGTGCCACACCTTCGCACACGCCTCCACGGCCTGACCCTGAATTCCCCTATGGGGAGTACCAGGAATCCACTCAGGGCAGTGGGGAAGGTGGTGAAGACGAGGCCTTCTCACCTGCAAGGGAAGCAAGCCCAGAGAGTCCTGCACAGCAGGATGATTCCATGGAGGAGACGCTGGGGGCATGCCTGCAGCAGATCAACATTGAGGCAAAGCTGAAGAAGAAAAAGAAGGCCAAGATCCTTAAAGCCAAGCGATCCAAGAAACTAAAGAGGAAGAAGGCTAAGGAGGTGCCTTCATCAGAGAAGGAAAGTACTGAGCCATCGCTCAAACGACTCAAGGTTGAGGCTGCCGAGTCAGCCAGGCCATCAGATAAGGGGAAGGCAAAGCTCTACCCTGAAGACGAGCCTCAGTCAGTGAGGTATGTTTCATCTGATGCTGAGTCCAGGGGTGCTGAGCTGCGGAAGAGGGAGTTGCTGCACGAGAAAGGCTTCCTCGACCGACCTGCTGACCTGCCGCAGTTCTTGCGCGCAGGAGTGATCAACCACGGCTGGGAGGAATTTTGCAGACCGCCCAATCCAGCCTACACGAGCATGGTGTATGATTTCTACGCCAATGTGCTCAGCCCCGAGGATGGCCTGTCTGTGGTCAGAGGGGTAGAAGTGGATTTCTCAGCCAAGGCCATCAACGAAGCCTATGGTCTCAAGGGCCAAACTCATACAGATTATGCACGGATTGTTGATGAGCCTACTGAGGCTGTTCTGGAAGAGGCCATTCGGACCATTGGCCAGCCTGAAGCTTCCTGGACCGTGTCACGCAATGGGAGGCACACTCTCATGAGTGCCAACCTCACGGCTAAGGCGGCTGTTTGGTTTTCGTTCGTGAGAAGGAGATTGTCCCCAGTGACTCATGAGACTACAATCAACCAGGGCCGATCGCTGCTGGTGTATGCGATAATGAGAGGTCTCACGATCAACGTGGGAGAAGTCATCACTGCTGCTATTGCTGAGTGCGCCAAGAAAGGTAAGGGACCACTGTTTTTCCCTAACACCATAACCAAGCTATGTTTGCTTGCAGGAGTCCCCACCGAGCGCATGGAGCAGCAAATGACTTACACAGGCCACTTGGAGCTGCCTGCTAGCCTGAGGCTGAGGAGGAAGGGAAATATGGAGTTTGAACTGGATAGGCTGGCTGCTGAACAGTCCCTATCCATGGCCTGCCTGATGGATATGCAGCGGAGAATGGCTCAATGGGCCACTTATGCGCAGGCGAGGGACAAGGAAGTTGCAGACCAACTTGGGTGCATCTTCCCTGATTTCCCTACGAATCTCCTGACTCCATGGGTGCCCCCACGACCACGGCAACCTGATGAAGATGAAGACGTTTGAGTGCTGGTTTGAATTGCACTGAAGGGAGTATTACTGTTCCCTTGAAAAAGAAAAAAAACAATTTTCTGTTAAACTATGTGAATTATGCTGTCTTTTAGTACACTTTTGATCTGTTTTAAATGCTTAGTTTTATGTTTTTAATTTTGTTTAGGATAGTCTGATGATAGGAGCTTAGGTAGGTTAGTTTTGTTTTATTTTTAGAAGAGCTTGAATGACTGGAAAGAGCATGCGTAGGGGCCTTAATCAATGTTATATCTGCCCTGATCTAATTGCGAGATAATTGCGGTACCCGCAATTTTCATGACTGAAAGCATGTTTTGGACTGTCTGTTTAGCTAGGCTGTAATCTGTTTAAATTCTATCTTTTGCTGCTAACATGACTACCTTATATAGCTTATCTAAATGCATACTGGATGAGTGTCATAGGACACCCTTTGTTAGGTTAAAATCAACCTCTAAAAAGCTCAGCATGCACAGCTTTAAGCCCTTAACTGTCTGTTTTTTTTAATTTACTGCTGCTATGATATTTTCTTTTAAATGTTCTGTCTATGCCTAGGGCTTTAGATTCTCTTTGTTTTACCTTAGACTAGATGCTTCTAGGAAAGTTTGGGGGTGTGCCACCTCAGACACTCATTGGGGACAATGAGTAGTTGAAGTTTGGGGGAGGCCACCCTAGGCCTAGGAACATTCCTCTCTCCCTTAGAAACATAAGCATTCTTCTTCTCCTTTACAAAAAAAAAAAAATGATGAACTGAAAAAAAAATGATGAAAAATAGAATAAAGAGGGGGTCTCTCTTAGGTTGCTAAATAATCAGTGCCAAGTGTGTGACCCACAAGTGGCATTGCATCAAAAGGCAACCAAAGGAGAGGCCCCACCTAAGTAAGAAAAAGGGAAAAGAATAGGGAAGAAGAATGTATACCTAGGAGTTATAACTTTGTGGCTTAGGTGTCCTATTTAAAAAGAACTCTGATCCTCAATTAGCTAAGCACAAAGTTGTAACTCGTAGGGTTGTTTAGGGAGATGAGTGTTTATCCAATGTAGTGATGCCAGGGTTTAGGTTGTTCTTTTAAAGTACTACTGTCACCGTTAATACTAAGACTGGCATGACTCTAAGGATTCCTAGACACATTAAAAGTAAAGCTAGAAGCATGTACTGAGTCTGAGGTAAAGCTAGGCAGAATTTGAAACCTTAGGGATAGTGGCATGATATGACAAAAGCAAATAGATCAGCTGTAGGAAGTTAATAAAAGCAGGTGAGTGTTAGGCAGGCAAAGTCAGAAGAAGCTAGATAAGAGGGTAGTTCTAAACTGAGAAGTGTGTCACAGGACAGCAGTGCTATAGATAGGGATATAAGGGAGTCAGTAAAGTGGTTAAAGAAGGTGAAACAGCAGCCTAGGTAAGTCCTTAGTATGCTTGAGGACAAGCAAAGCCTTAAGTTTGGGGGTGTGTTAAGTCTCTGAAAGTGACTTATTTAGGACCCATTTAGCTTAAGAAGATGAACACTTTTAGGTGGTTTTGATAGCATTTAGCCTAAACCCATGCTTAAATATGAGAATGAGAAGAAGGTAGCTAAATTAGGACTTATGCACAATAGGAAAGAAAAAGGTTGAAAACCGAAGGAAAAGAATGAAAAAAACTGCATTGCGACAGCATTGCGAAAACATTGCTGAAGCCGCAATTATTCAAGTGAAAACCGTAAGTTGACTGATCCTTTTCTGTTAATTTCCGTAATTTCAGGGATTCATTCTGTCTCCTCCATCCATTCTGATATATGACGTTGAAGATTGATGGTTCTCCTTGGCCCAAACGCACCTGCAAACTACTATAAAAGGGGGCCAAAGTCGGAGGTTCAGTCATCATCCGAAAGCGTAGAGTCTTCTCGCAGTCCATCTTTTCTCCCTGTTTCCTTTGCCGTCTGTTGGAGTGAGAGTCTCAGCTGTTGGAATCGATAATCTGATAGGAAGGAGAGGAGATTCTTCTTCTCTCTCGATTGGATTCATCCAAGCAAGGCTGCCCTTTCATCCCCTTCATTCGAGGCGACTGCAACGAGGCTTTCAAGCATCCTTTACTGTTTTCTGTCTTCTTCTTCTAATTTCTCGCTTTGATCAGTTGTTGTTTCTAGTTTAGTGTTTTAGTTACTGCATTTCGTTGTAGTCTGTCTTTGAATTACTGCCTTTAAGTTTACCTTTGTTCGTTCAAACATTCAAAGTAATCAAATCGCAAGTTTCATTTCACGGTTTCCATCTTTTGCTGCTACAGTTTTGTCTTACTGTTTTGAGTTTATTTCCCTTCTAAGCATGTCTATTTTATCTTACACGTCTGTTCTCTATATATCCATGAGTAGCTAAGTCACTTAGGGGCATGCTAATGACAGAACTATAGGCTAAAAAACGTGAACCAAGCATGTAGGATAGCTTCCGAAGCATTGATTGTATGTAAGCTTCATCCCACGGGCAATTTCGATTGGCCATCCATTTTGTCCAAAGAACTCCTAACCTCTGGAAGGAGTAAGAGTTCAGAGTCATATAATCATGCTAGCCTTTCATGGTAACCAGGAAACGGCCTAGGAATAGGCGTTTCCCTAGTACAAAC
Source organism: Herpetospermum pedunculosum (assembly GCA_028017165.1). Lineage (NCBI taxonomy): Eukaryota > Viridiplantae > Streptophyta > Magnoliopsida > Cucurbitales > Cucurbitaceae > Herpetospermum > Herpetospermum pedunculosum. The sequence goes on from CM051527.1 coordinate 38,209,772, forward strand.
TAAACACTTCTGTTTTAACAAGATGATTAAGACTTTACTTTGAGTCGAGTAAACTTAAGAATCTAATGCATGGAATCGGACGATACATGAGATAGAGTGAGTTTGATGCATAGAGAGTAGATCCAGTGCTTGAGAATCGTATAAAAATGCCTATAGGATAGTCATTAGTAGCCCTTAATTCGCCCATTTACACACTTTCGCTGTTATTCAATTGCGGTAAAATTGCGGTGTCCGCAATTCTGCTAAGTACCATTCTGTTTAGCTGTTTTCTTCCTCGTCTATTAATTCCATCTCTTGTCTTTTGAGTCTAATTTCAACTTGCATTTGTTTATGTTGCATTCCTTTACACATTCAGCAAAAATTAGATAACTAAAAACCAATTTTACCCCACCAAATCCACCCCATCTTTCTTAACAAACACACTTCGCGAATAACTAAAAATGAGTCTCTGTGGAAAAAACGAATGAAATATACTTACTACTTGCTGTAAGACCATGTATGCTTGCATGTTCTGAGTGCTCTCTCTACCTTCTTGCTTATTTATCTTTAACACATTGAGCACGCAACACATCCACCTGTCTTAGAATTGAAACCTTTACCCACTCACCTCAAGTATGCATATCTAGGAAGTAATGATACTCTGCCTGTGATTATTTCTTCTAAATTGAGTGAAAAGCATGAGGATGAACTGATATTATTACTTAGGCAGCATAAAAAGGCTATTGCATGGACTATTGCTGACATTAGAGGCATTAGCCCTTCTTACTGCATGCATAAGATAATATTAGAGGAAGAACATACACCCCGAGTAGATCACCAACGTAGGTTGAACCCCTCTATGAAAGAGGTAGTAAAAAAAGAAATCATAAAGTGGTTAGATGCAGGTGTGATCTTCCCTATAGCTAGTAGTCAGTGGGTGAGTCCTATACAATGTGTACCTAAGAAGGTAGGGATGACTGTAGTAGTAAATGAGAGCAATGAACTGATTCCAACTAGAACTATTACAGGATGGAGAGTTTGCATGGACTATAGGAAATTGAATAAGGAAACAAAAAAGGATCACTTCCCTCTACCATTTATTGACCAGATGTTAGATAGGATAGTTGGTAGAGCTTATTACTGCTTTCTAGACGGTTATTCTGGATGTAACCAAATCACTATAGACCCTAAGGACCAGGAGAAGACAACCTTCACCTGTCCCTTTGGAACGTTTGCCTTTCGCAGAATGCCTTTTGGCTTATGCAATGCACCAGCAACGTTCCAAAGGTGCATGTTGGCAATCTTCTCTGACTTAGATGAATCCATGATAGAGATATTTATGGATGACTTCTCAGTCTTTGGTGATTCATTTACAAACTGTTTAGAGAACTTAGGACAAGTCCTGGCTAGGTGTGAGGACACCAACCTAGTCCTTAATTGGGAAAAGTGCCACTTCATGGTGGAAGAGGGGATAGTCCTAGGTCATAGAGTGTCTAGAGCAGGAGTAGAGGTCGATAGGGCCAAGATTGAAATAATAGAGAATTTAGTGGAACCTCAGAATGTGAAAGCCATTAGAAGTTTCTTAGGACACGCAGGTTTCTATAGAAGGTTCATTAAGAACTTTTCTAAGATCTCCAAACCTTTGTGTGAGCTTCTAGAGCTGAATAAGCCATTCATCTTCTCTAAAGAATGTTTACTAGCCTGGAAAACCCTTAAGGAGGCACTAGTCAAAGCACCTATTATAGTAGGACCAAATTGGGACCTTCCCTTTGAGATGTTATGTGATGCAAGTGACTATGCTGTAGGGGTTATGCTAGGACAAAAGATTGACAAACTAACACACCCTGTATACTATGCTAGTAAGACACTTAATGAGGCACAATGTAATTACACAACCACGGAAAAGGAGATGCTAGCTGTAGTATTTGCCTGTGAGAAGTTTAGGAATTATATTGTAGGCACTAAGACAATCGTGTACACTGATCATTCTGCACTAAAATACCTTATGAGGAAGGTTGATGCTAAGCCTAGGTTGATTAGATGGGTATTGCTGCTGCAAGAGTTTTATCTGGACATTAGAGATAAGAAAGGCTGCGAAAATGTGGTTGCGGATCATCTTTCCAGATTGCAACATAATTGCGATAACATTGCGGAAACCGCAATTTCTGATGCCTTTATCGATGAGAATGTCTTTGTGTTAGCACATCGTGATAACGATGAGGAACCTTGGTTTGCTGACATTGCTAACTTCCTTGCATCGCAGGTACTACCAACTTTCAAGGGAGGCCAAGAGAAGAAGAGGTTCCTGCATGAAGCTAGGAAGTTCATATGGGATGATCCTACACTTTACAAGACATGTGCAGATGGTTTGCTGAGGAAGTGTGTGTCAGCTGCTGAGGCGAAGTCTGTGCTGCAGCACTGCCATACAGCCCCCTATGGTGGACATTTTGGTGGCCAGAGAACAGCTGCAAAGGTGTTCCAGAGTGGCTACTATTGGCCCACAATCTTCAAAGATGCCCACGAGTACGCACACAGCTGTGATGAATGCCAGAGAACAGGTAACCTTAGTCGAAAGGATGAGATGCCTCTCACTTACATCCTAGAGTTGGAGCTCTTTGATGTGTGGGGCATTGACTTCATGGGACCATTTCCCCCATCATCAAGTAACCTTTACATACTTGTAGCTGTAGACTATGTATCTAAGTGGGTAGAAGCCATAGCATGTCCAAACAATGATGCCAAAACAGTCATTAAGTTCCTTAATAGACATATGTTTACCAGGTTTGGTACACCTCGTGCTATAATTAGTGATGAAGGGACACACTTTATTAATAAATCTATGGAAAAAGTGTTGGCTAAATACAATGTTAGACATAGAGTAGCCACCCTTTATCACCCACATTCGAATGGCCAAGCTGAAATATCCAATAGGGAGATTAAAAACATACTCGAAAAAGTGGTCAAACCCAATAGAAAAGATTGGTCGTTTAAACTCGAGGATGCACTTTGGGCATATAGAACTGCATATAAGACACCCCTAGGTATGTCTCCTTATAGACTTGTGTATGGCAAAGCATGTCACTTACCATTCGAATTAGAAATTAAAGAATTTTGGGCCTTAAAAGAGCTGAATTATTGCGTGACCGATGCGGGAACATTGCGGTCTCTGCAATTGCATGAGCTTGATGAGCTTAGACATATGTCCTATGAAAATGCAAAAATGTATAAGGAAAAGACTAAGATTTGGCATGATAGTAGACTTAGGATTAAGGACTTTAAGAAGGGCCAGCTTGTCTTATTATTTAACTCAAGGTTGAGATTATTTCCAGGCAAACTTAAGTCCAGATGGTCAGGTCCTTTTGTGATAACTAACGTGTTTGTTCATGGTGCAATCGAGATTAGGAACCTGCAGCACCGGCAACCGTTCATGGTTAATGGTGCAAGATTGAAGCATTATTATGAGGAAGGAGATGTGAAGACTCTCTCGGCCTTCCTCTTGACTGAAACGTGAAAATAAGAACGAGAGAGGACAAGTGATCACTGTGCTCGTCCATGCGAGGCTATGCCTTAGTTTATTTTTCGCTATTTTTTCGGTTACGATTGGTGTATATTTTTGTGTGATTTTAATTACGAATTTGATGTTGATTTTAATTCTTTTAATAGGGGATCGATAGAGGGAATCAAGGAGATGAATCCAGGATTAAAAATCGGGGAAGATATTGGGCCAAATCAAAGATTGAGTTGAGGAAATATGGGCAGTTGAAACGAAGGAAATCTCCAACGGCCATTTAATTGCGGTAGATTTGCGAAATCCGCAACAGAAATAGCCGTTGGGATTTCCATCATTACTTATAGCCGTTAGAAGCGCTCTGATCCGTACGCTTCCCTCATTCCCTGCACTCCAAGAAAACTCTCTCCTTCTTCCTCTGCAATCCCTCTGTCCAGATTTCTACGCTTCCACCATGGTGCTAACGAGAGCTGAGAGATCTGCATCCAAGAAGAAGGCTGACGACGCTGAGATCGCTGCGAGAGAGGCACTCCTTGCCTTGGCAGACGCTGAGGCCGCGCGTACTGAACGCCTTCCCAAGCTTCCTGTTCGCAAGAAGAAGTGGAAGGTAGTGACAGAGATCCCTGCTGGACCATCTGAACCAGCAGGAACGCCCAAGAAGAGGAAGTGGAGTATGGCTGTGGCTGACGCAGCAATCAAGAAGAAGACTCCCTCTGTGGAGAGTCGAGAGAGTGGCCGTCCATCCTACGAGACGGCCAGGCAAAGCCATTCTCCATCTCCACCGGCGCGAAGCCCTGAACCATCTCCGTCGCCACAGAGCTCTGAACACTCTCCACCGCCGCAGAGCCTTGAAGCATCACCCATCTCCCAGACGCCTGAACCTGACATTCCAGAGGCAGACCATCAAGAATCGGCGCAGGGCGGTGAAGAAGCTGAGGAAGATGAGGTCTTCTCGCCCTTGAGGGAAGTCAGCCCCGACAGCCCTGCAGAGGGGGATGATTCGATGAATGAGACGTTGGGGGATTGCCTCCAACAGATCACAACCAAGGCCAGATTGAGGAAGAAGGCCACCAAGGTTGTCAAGGCCAAACGGCCAAAAGCATCGAAGAAGTCCAAGAAAAAGAAAGCCAGGGGTGAGCCTTCATCAGAGAATGTTAGTGATGAGCCTTCGCTGAAGAAGCTCAAGATCGAGGCTGCTGAATCAGCCAAACCAAAGGACAAGGGGAAAGCCAAGCTGTACCCTGAAGATGAGCCTCAATCTGTGAGGTACGTGTCCTCTGATGCTGAGTCCAGAGGCACTGAGTTAAGGAAGAGGGACCTGCTGCACGAGAAAGGGTTCCTCGACGCGCTAGCAGACCTGCCGCAATTCTTGCGCGCAGGGATCACCAATCACGGATGGGAGGAGCTGTGTAGACCGCCCATCCCCGCCTACTCCAGCATGGTGTATGATTTCTACGCCAACCTGATGAACCCTGAAGATGGCCTATCTGTGGTCAGAGGAATCGAGGTGGATTTCTCAGCGAAGGCAATCAATGAAGCATATGGCCTCAAGGGGCAAAAGCACACTGACTATGCCAGGATCGTTGATGCGCCAACTTAGGCGGTTTTGGAGGAAGCGCTGAGGATCATTGGCCAACCTGAGGCAGCGTGGACAGTTTCACGCAATGGGAAGCACACCCTGATGAGTGCTACCCTCACAGCCAAGGCAGCTGTCTGGTTTTCCTTCGTGCGGAGGAAGCTGTCCCCAGTGACCCACGAGACCACCATCAACCAAGGCAGATCGCTGCTGGTCTATGCGATCATGAGGGGCCTCACAATCAACGTTGGTGAGGTCATTGCAGCCTCAATCGCAGACTGCGCCAAAAAGGGTAAGGGTCCACTTTTCTTTCCTAATACAATTACTAAGCTCTGCTTACGTGCAGGGGTTCCAATCGAGAGGATGGAGAGGCAGCTGGCCTACACGGGGCACCTAGAGTTGCCTACTGCCTTGAGGATGCGAAGGAAGGGGAACATGGAGTTCGAGCTGGATGGCCTGGCTGCTGCTCAGTCTCTGTCAATGGCCTGTCTGATGGATCTACAGAAGAAGATGGCTCAATGGGCCACATATGCGCAGGCAAGGGATAAAGATGTTGCTGACCAATTGGGCTGCATCTTTCCTGAGTTCCCCACGGACTTGCTGACACCATGGGCGCCTCCAAGACCAAGGAGGGATTATGATGATGACATCTGAGTGCTAGGCGGATTAGCACTCAAGGGAGTATTTCTGTTCCCTACAAAAAAAAAATCAAACTGCTTTTCGTTAACTGTGTGAATTCTGCTATTTTGGAATCAATTTTGATCTGTTTTTAGTTCTTTATTTTTGTTGTTGGAATTTGTTTAGGATAGTCTGATGGTAGCTGAATAGGTAGATTAGTTTAGTTTCCTTTTTGTATAGCTTAAATGACTGGAAAGAGCATGGATAGTGGCCTTGATCACTGATATATCTGCCCTATATCCATTGCGAAATAATTGCGGAATCCGCAATTTTTATTAGTAATTGCATGTTTTTGACTGACTGTTTAGCTAGGCTGGTTCTGTTTAATTTTGTTCTTTTGCTGCTATCTTGACTACCTCATATAGCTTATCTAAATGCATGCTGGATGAGTGTCATAAGACACCTTTGATAGTTTAAATTATCCTCTCAAAATTGCTCAGCATGCGTAGCTTTAAGTCCTTCCCTACCTGTTTTTATAAATTTCTGCTGCTGTGATGTTTGCTTTTAGAATGTTCTGTCTATGCCTAGGGCTTTTAGATTCTCTTTGTTTTACCTTAGACTAGATGCTTCTAGGACAAGTTTGGGGGTGTGCCACCTCAAACACTCATTGGGGACAATGAGTAGTTTAAGTTTGGGGGAGGCCACCCTAGGCCTAGGAACATTCCTCTCTCCCTTAAAGCACAAGCATTCTTCTTCTCCTTTACAAAAAAATGATGAGCTGAAAAAAAAAAATTGAAAAATAGAATAAAGAGGGGTGTCTCTCTTAGGTTGCTGAGTAATCAGTGCCAAGTGTGTAACCCACAAGTGGCATTGCATCAAAAGGCAACCAAAGGAGAGACTCCACCAAAGTAAGAAAGAAAAAAAGGAAGAAGTAGGGAAGAAGAATGTATACCTAGGAGTTGCAACTTTGTGGCTTAGATGTCCTGAATAAAAAGAACTCTGATCCTCAATTAGCTGAGCACAAAGTTGTAGCTTGTAGGGTTGTTTAGGGAGATGAATGTATGTCCAATGTAGTGATGTCAGGGTTTAGGTTGTTCTCTAAATGTACTACTGTCACTGTTAATACTAAGACTGGCATGACTCTAAGGAATCCTAGGTAGCTCAAAAGTAAAAAACTAGAAGCATGTACTGAGTCTGGGGTAAAGCTAGGTAGAATTTGAAACCTTAGGGATAGTTGCACGATATGACAAAAGCAAGTAGATCAGGCGTAGGGAGTTAATGAAACAGTAGGAGCATTAGGCGTGCGAAGTCAGAAGAAGCAAAATAAGAGGGTAGTTGTAAACTTAGAAGTGTGTCACAGGACAGCACTGCTATAGATAGGAATTTAGGGGAGTCAGCAAGTGGTTAAAGAGGATAAAACAGCAGCCTAAGTAAGTCCTTAGTTTGCTCGAGGACGAGCAAAACCTTAAGTTTGGGGGTGTGTTACGTCTCCAAAAGTGACTATTTTAGGACTTATTTGTGTTAGGAAAACGTGCATTTGTGAGTGTTTTTGATAGGACTTAGCTTAAACCTATACTTATATATGAGAATTAGAAGAGGGAAGCTAAATTAGGACTTGTATGCAAAAGGAGAGAAAAAGAATGAAAAACGAAGTTAGAAGAATGAAAACTGTGCATTGCGGAGGCATTGCGGAAACATTGCTAAAACCGCAATGTTTTAAGTGAAATCCGTAAGTTGGCTAACCTTTTTCTGTTGTGATCCGATATTTCAGGGATTCGTTCTTTCTCCTCCATCCATTTTGAAGTACGACGTTGAGGATGGATGGTTCTCCTTGGCCCAATCGCACCTGCAGAATACTATAAAAGGAGGTCAAAGGGGAGGGTTCAATCATCATCCGAAAGCGTAGAAGTCTCTTCGCAGCGCAGTCTTTTCCATTCATTCTCTTCTCCGTCTGTTGGTTTGAGAGGTTCAGCTGTTGGAGTCGACAATCTGATAGGAAGGAGAGAAGATTCATCTTCTCTCCTGATTGGATTCATCCAAGCAAGGCTTACCTTTCTCACCCTTCAGCCGAGGCGTTTGCGACGAGGCGATCAAGCTCATTTTACTTGCTTTCTGTCTTTACTTTTCATTTCCAGAACCGTTTGTTGTTATTTCTTTTCCATTAGTTAATCCATTCCATTTCGTTGCTTTCTGTCTTTATGTTAATAACTTTAAGTCTTCATTTGTTCATTCAAACAATTGATTAATCAAAGCACAATTCATCATTTCACACTTTGTCTTTATCTTCTCTGCCTACTGTCTTTCCTTGTTGTTTTGTCTTTCATTTCCTTCTAAGCATGTCTACCTCATCTATTATTTCTGTTCTCTCTACATCCATGAGTAGCTAAGTCACATAGGGGCATGCTAATGACAATACTATAGGCTAAAACACGTGAACCAAGCATGTAGGATAGCTCTCGAATGCATTGATTGTATGTAAGCTTCATCCCACGGGCAATTTCGATTGGCCATCCATTTTGTCCAAAGAACTCCTAACCTCTGGAAGGAGTAAGAGTTCAGAGTCATACACTCATGCTAGCCTCTCAAGGTAACCAGAAAACGACCTAGGAATAGGCGTTTTCCTAGTACAAATCATAACTTGCTGTTTTAACAAGATGCTTAAGACCTTACTTGGACATGAGTAAACTAAAGAATCTAATGCATGAAATCGGAAGATACATGAGAATGAGTTAGTTTGATGCATAGTGAGTTGATCCAATGCTTGAGAATCGTGTGAAAATGCCTATAGAGGAGTCGTTAGTAGCCCTTGTTTCTCCATTTTACACACTTTCGCTGTTAGTAACATTGCGGTAAAATTGTTGTTCTCGCAATTCTATTAAGTTAAAAATTCTGCCTAGCTATTTTCCTCTTCGTTTATTAATATCCTCTCTTTACGTTTGAGTTTATCATTGACTTGCACTTGTTCATGTTGCTATCCTTTATATATTCATTAGTAATTAGGCATTTTTAAACCAAATCTACCCCATCAAATCCACCCATTCTTGCTTAACAATACACTTCACAAGTAGCTAATAATAAATCTCTTTGGGAAAACGAATGAAAAAATACTTGCTACTTGCTACAAGATCATGTATGCTTGCATGTTCTGAGTGCTCTCTCTCTCTTATTGCTTATTTCTTTTACACATTGAGCACGCAACAATGCGTAAGTTCCGAATGGACAGGTAAAAGTAGTCTTTTCTTGGTCCTCCTGGGCTATGGGAATTTGATAAAACCCAGAAAAACAATCTAGAAAACAGAAGTATGGCTTCCCAGCTAAACGCTCCACCATTTGATCTATGAAGGGAATATGAAAGTGGTCCTTCTTAGTCACATCGTTCAGTTTCCTAAAATCTATACACATCCTCCACCCATTTTGCACTCTCTTAGGCACTAACTCACCCCGCTCATTTCTAATAACAATTATGCCCGTCTGTTTAGGTACAACATGAATAAGGCTAACCCACTAGCTATCAGAAATGGGAAAGATAATACCTGCATCAAGGAGTTTTTGTATCTTAGACAACACTACCTCTTTCATTGCTGGGTTCAATCTCCGCTGAGGCTCTCGGGATGGCTTCGCTCCCTCATCCAGCCGAATCTTGTGCATGCACAGAACTGGACTCAACCCATGCAAGTCTGCCAACGTCCATCCTATCGCTCTTCTGTTCTTTTTCAAGACCTCCACCAACTTGCCTTCTTGCTCCGATGTCAGCTCCTTGGAGATAATTACCGGGAGTGTTTCCACCTCACCCAAGTATACGTACTTGAGATGACCCGGCAACTCCTTAAGTTCCAACTTGGGAGCCTGCAAAAGAGATGGTAATATTTTAGTTGGCTTTTCACACGCCTCTAAAGCAAAAGTAGCTTGTTCAGATGAGTCAGACAATATGGGAACACTACTTTCAACCTCGCCAACAATTTCAATAAAAACGAGTGGGTCATCCCCATCAACAACAGTCATGCATTCTTCTTGTTCTAAAGTATCGATAAGATCAATTTTACAGACAGAATGCACATCAGCATGGTGTTTCATGGCATCAAATACATTAAATTCGAACACATCTCCTTCATACTCAACTGATAAGGTACCATCATGCACATTAATTTTTGTCTTAGCGGTTTTCATGAACGGTCTACCTAGCAAGACTGAAGTAGCAGGTGATGCGTTTTCTTCCATATTTATCACATAAAAATCAGCAGGAAAGATTAGGTCCTTAACTCTAACCAACACATCCTCAACCACCCCTAAAGGACGAATAGAAGACCTATTAGCTAACTGGATAATTAAACTTGTTTCCTGCATACCTTCTAAATCGAGACTCTTGTAGACTGAGTACGACATAACATTAATTGAGGCTCCTAAGTCTAGCATGGCGTGCTCAATTTCTCTATTTCCTATAGTACATGGCAAGAGGAACATACCTGGGTCCTGGCATTTGCTTGGAATACCTTGTGTTATCAGGGCAGAAACATTCTTGCTTACCACAACTCTCTCAGCACCTTTAGTCTTCCTCTTCATGGTGCACATCTCCTTTAGAAATTTCGCGTACCTTGGGATTTGCTGAATTGCATCAAGCAGCGACATATTGATCCCAACCTTTTTCAGCGTCTCAAGGACATCCACGTCCTCGACCTCCTTAGGTAGCCTCACCAACCTACTCGGAAAAGGAGCCACGGGAGCGTAAGACTTCATAGAAATATAAGAAGAAGCAACAACCGTTTCAGAGGGTGTTTGAAGACACTTATCTGGAGATATTTCTGTATCCTTGTTAGAGTCCTCGGGAGTGGTCTGAGATGGCACTTCTTTACCACTTCTGAGATTTATCGCACTAACGCTTTCCGCTTCGGATTCCATCTTACTCATCCTTTCCTTCACCTCCGTGAACCCATCTCTTAGCGATTGCATCTCTAACCTGGTCTCATCTCTTAGAGACCGCATCTGCGAATTGGTCTCGTTGCTAGATTCCATAAGTGACTTGAACATGCCTTCGAGGGCTTGACCTGAAATAGAGGAAACAGCCTGAGATGAATTTTCTTGCAACGTATGAAATAAACCAAATACCTGAGACACTTTTTCTTTGAGCTCTTCTATGTCGGTAGACAATTTAGCTTGCTCGTTTCTTCCCCCGTATTGGCGACGGTTCTCAGCCATGTTGTTGATCAACTGCCTGGCTTCCGCAGGCATTTTCTCCCTAAGGGCTCCTCCACTCGATGCATCGAGCATCTGACAGTCATGCGGAAGCAAACCATCATAGAAGAATTCGATAAGCGCGGCCTCTGCTATCAGATGGTTCGGGCATCTCTCGCAGAGCTTGATGAATCTCTCCCAGCACTCGTGAAATGCCTCTTTCACTCCTTGCTTGAAACCAAAGATATCTTTTTTCACGGCTCTGGCCCTTGAAGCTGGGAAATACCTTTCCAAGAACAGACTAGTTAACTTCTCCCAAGTGAAGATGGTTCCCGATGGTAAGTAATGTAGCCAATCTCGAGCTTCACCTCTCAAGGTGAATGGAAAAGCTCTCAGGTAGAGCTGATCTTCAGTTATGTCGCCTGGCTTCATCGCGGAACTTGTCATTTGAAAAGCTTTGAGATGTTTAAAGGGATCCTCATCTGCTTCACCACAAAAAGAAGGCAAATGGTCAATAAAACCCGACTTAAGCTCAAACTCACCTGAGATTTCCGGGTAGGAAATACAAGAAGTTTGATGGCCCATAGCAACCGATGTCCACTGCCTGAGAGTTTTTGGGGCTCCAGCCTCATCGTCAATCTCCATTTTCTCAATAAAAAATTAGGCACTTCTAGCACACTTAAACAAACGGATCAAATCTTGCAAATAATAAAAGAATAAACAAATTTTTAAAGTAAAAGTCAAAAGTCTACAAATCAAATTTAAATTAGGCCGAATTACACTTAGTTCCCCGGCATCGGCGCCAATTTTGGTAACGATATTTTCGAACTATCGCCAATCATCGGGTTGTCGAGACCCGCCAAAATAAATTTATAATTACCCGAATTCACTAAACTATTAGTAGAGTAGAGGCAACGGGGTCGATCCACAGGGAATTAAGCTAATTTGACTTAATCTTAATTAAATTTGCTAACTTATGATAATAAATGAAATAAGGGGGATTTGTTTGGTTTTTAGTTAACTAAGAGGGAACAATGCAAATGGGAAAAATTAACTAACGGAGCGTTCGACTCAGGACGATCGGGAATAGATTTAGCATGCCTCTTGGATCATAGGTTGACGAGTATAATGGCTAAACAATTTAACGAATACGCAGTTCGTCTCAAATTAATGAATTAACTCAGACATGCTCCATGGAAATTAATTAGACACAATAAATCATGCTAATCAAGCATATCGATTGGACATTGGCGGCCAACGCTCTCCCAAGACCAATCGATAGCAACGAGCTAACTACGACGACTATCTAATTTGGACGCGAAATTAGTGTGTCGATTTCGGATTCTAATTCGAGAAGAACGAACACCAAGAACGCAAGGACGCCAATGCGCTCAAAGGTGTCGTAGATCTTTGTTACTTGGCGGTTTAGAGAGGCACGACATCAAAACCTTTAACGAACGAAGGATGCTCAAAATCAAGGGTGCCTAGTCCTAAATCATTCAAACATGTTCATGGAATAAGCAAAGAAATAGAAATCAATTCAATAAACCATTCAAACCAATTCAGAATTCAATTCAACAACCTCACCAAGAGTGCAACTACATTATTCCTATACAATCCCGAGCCAAAAACGCTATAACTACTCCCTCATGATGTGTGGGATGTGGGATGGCTCAAATCCAAGCTTCCTAGCCTCTCCCATGGTGAAAATGGTTGTTGGACCGTCTAATCAGGTGCGGAGTCCGAGGTAGGAGATGAAGATGGCAGCTAAAAATCGGAGAAAAACTTAAGTAATCCGTCGGAGCGTCGAGACCCTAGGGCAGCGTCTCGACGCTGCGCCCTAAATATTCCGCGCGCGCAGTCGGGGTGGCGTCGAGACGCTCGCGCAGCGTCGAGACGCTTGCGCGGCGTCGAGCGAGCGTCGAGACGCTATCACTCGACGCTTGCTCTCGGGTGGATTTTCAATTTCACGCCTCAAACTTCGGAGCGTCGAGACGCTCTGGCAGCGTCTCGACGCTTGGGCAGCGTCGAGCTAGCGTCGCGACGCTGTCGCTCGACGCTAGCTCTCGGGTTTTTGCATGATGTTTTGCCTTCAATTTCCCCAAAACGCCCAATCTTCATGCCTTTGCATGGTTCTTCCCCGGAAGTGTTCTTAGGTCTTTAAAATGCGATATTAAGCCCCGAAAAGCGCCGAAACGCTCCCGAGGGCGAATTACCGAGAACACCTGCAATTAACACATAAAAGCAAGATTAAGCAAGTAATAATCGTGAATTAGGGACATAATTATAGCTCCAAAATGGAGCTATCACTCTTCCATGAGGGATTTGATTTATTCATCCTCCATGGAAGGCTAAACTAAGGTTAGTGCTTAATTTTGAGTTTGATTTTGTGAATTATGGATGTTTGGGGAGGTTTGCCCCTTTGTAAATGTTGAGTTAATTGATATGTTTATGCATTTCTTGCTTGTTCTTATTCAAATTCTAGCATGTGTAGCTTAACTAGGTTGACACCCTAGTTCCTATGCATGATAGAGGGTTAAAGGTTGGGACGTATAATTGCCTAAACCGCTAGGTAGCACGGGCTTAAGCATGGCTAATTAATTCAACCCAAAGTGACAGTTGGTAATCTGAATTAATTATCGTTTTCATGTTAGGCTTAAGGCGAGAGAGAAACCGGGTTAGTCTTAGGACTAGACTGTCACACTGTTCCCATCACTGGCTTATAGGAGGAGTTCTTAAACACATTCAGGAAGGTAGAGATCAACATCCCTCTGTTGAATGCCATCAAGCAAATCCCAAGGTACGCTAAGTTCTTGAAAGACTTATGCACCAACAAGAGGAAGACAAAAGAGAAAGAACGTGTCGTGGTAAGTAAGAACGTTTCTGCTTTGATCACAAAGAACTTACCAGAAAAATGCGACGATCCAGGTATGTTTTCTCTCACTTGCAGTATTGAAGGTAAGAAAATTAGAAGAGCCATGCTAGATCCAGGAGCCTCCATTAGTGTCATGCCTCACTCCGTTTATCAGGATTTGAATTTAAAAGAAATACAGGAAACTAGCGTTGTTATACAACTTGCTGATAGGTCTTTCGTGCATCCTTTAGGAGTAGTGGAAGATGTATTAGTGAATGTTAATGGGCTGATTTTTCCTATGGATTTTTATATTCTGAAAATGGATGGAAATTATGCTTCTTCGTCTACATCGATCTTATTAGGTAGGCCCTTTATGAAAACTGCTAAGACTAAGATAAATGTAGATAAGGGCACTTTATCTGTTGAGTATCGTGGACAAGTTGTTGAGGTTAATGTGTCTAATGAGTTGGAGCATGATGAGAGCATCCACTCTCTTTGTCAAGTAGATACAATTGAATTGCTAGTTCAGGATGAATGCATGTCTGATAGAGATGGGGATGACCCATTGTTCTGGACTGATCATTTTGATGAATCTGATATGCATGAACCATCCATGTCTGAACCTTGTGATTCAACTGTCTCTTCTTTGGCAGTTGTTCAAAATCATGTTAAGATGCTCCCCTCTACTTTGCAGGCACCTAAATTGGAGTTGAAAGACTTACCTGATCATCTCAAATACGCTTATTTGGGGGATAATGAGACGTTGTCGGTCATCATAGCGAAGGATCTTATACCGGCTCAGGAAGGGAAGTTAATGGAAGTTCTTAAAGAGCACAAGCTGGCAATTGGATGGACATTAGCAGATTTACATGGGCTAAGTCCAGCTACGTGCATGCACAGAATCCTGCTCGAGGATGGAGCGAAACCTTCGCGAGAGCCCCAAAGGAGGCTCAATCCCGCGATGAAGGAGGTAGTAGTTTTTGAGATCCTCAAACTCCACGAAGCAGGTATCATCTATCCTATCTCAAATAGTAAATGGGTCAGTCCTATACATGTCGTTTGATAGCTCCAAAATAGAGCTATTATTATGTCCCTAATATTGGCTAGAACCATGCTATATATTGATTAAAATGCCTTCTTGTAGGTGATTCCATGGTTGAGAGCTCGAGAAGTCTAAAGACGCGTTTCGGGGCTTAAAGCGGCATTTTAGAGCTTAATGGACGCCTCGGGAGTGAAAGCGCTTGAAGAATTGAAGAGATGGGAAAAATTGCCTTGGAAAGACAATTTTTGGCCATCAAACCCGAGAGCATGCTTGCATGGGCGGCAGCGTCAAGACGCTGGCCGAGCATCTCGACGTCGCTCCGACACCATCCGAGGACGAGCGCAACGCAGCGTCGAGCGCGCGCGCTCAAAGCCCGCTCAACGCTGTCAGCGTCGAGACGCCGCCCGAGGGTCTCGACGCCAACCCGATGATTTTCCAGAATGACGCGCGACAGCGTCGAGACGCTGTCCGAGCGTCTCGACGCCCGCGCGCGCGGCCAACTTAGGGCACCAGCGTCGAGACGCTTGCCTAGCGTCTCGACGCTCCGACGATTAAAGGAGTGAAAACGCCTAATTTTGCCCATCTTCTTGATTCTAACTTTTCTTCATCTTCTTCCTCTCGGGTCTACGCGAATTTCCACCATTGTTGAGCTTTTTCTTATCCTCTTTGTATGCTACTAAGCTCTTCCATGGGGGATTTGATTTATTCATCCTCCATGGAAGGCTAAACTAAGGTTAGTGCTTAATTTCGATTTGGGTTTTGTGATTTATGGATGTTTGGGGAGATTTTCCCCTTTGTGAATGTGAAGCCAATTAGCATGTCTTTTGCATCCTCTTGCTTGTTCTTCATAAAATCTAGCATGTGTAGCTAAATTAGGTTGACGCCCTAGTTCCTATGCATGATAGAGGGCTAAAGGTTGGGACGTATAATTGCCTAACCCGCTAGGTAG
The DNA here is from genome assembly GCA_028017165.1 of Herpetospermum pedunculosum. Taxonomy (NCBI): domain Eukaryota; kingdom Viridiplantae; phylum Streptophyta; class Magnoliopsida; order Cucurbitales; family Cucurbitaceae; genus Herpetospermum; species Herpetospermum pedunculosum. The sequence goes on from CM051527.1 coordinate 38,225,467, forward strand.
CACGAGCTTAAGCATGGCTAATTAATTCAACCCAAAGTGACAGTTGGTAATCTGAATTAATTATCGTTTTCATGTTAGGCTTAAGGCGAGAGAGAAATCGGGTTAGTCTTAGGACTAGACTGTCAGACTGTTCCCGTCACTGGCTTATAGTCGATTTAGGGGTCGCGACCTTGGATAGATTATTGGCCAAGTATAATTAGAATTGCACGTGTCTAATTATATCTTTGGGTCATTTGAGCTAGAAATTAGCCAATTGAATTGTGTGCATAAGCATGATTAGTAAAGAAACTGTATCGATGAACCGAACATCCATAACGATCAATTCCATTACTCGGAGTTAAGCGCAACCATTTAAATTTTGCACTTGTCATTTAATTTTCCGTTAGCTTGCACGTTAGGAGCTCCCTTCCCCCAAACCAAATTTGCACATACCTTTTATCACTAGCAAATTAGGCTTAGTTAAATTGAATTTCTTATTTCCCTGTGGATCGACCCCGTTACCACTTAGCTGCAAATAGCTCGGTGTATTCGGGTTTATAAATTGTATTTTGGCAAGCCTCGACAGCTTGAAATTTAGTTGGATATTCAAAAATCCATCCTACCAAAATTGGCGCCGTTGCCGGGTAATTAAGTTTAATTTAGTTTGATTAAGTTTAGTTTGTTGGTTTTAAAATTTTCTTTACTTTTTTGTACAGTTTAATTCTTTTGTATTATTTTACCCGTTTTTGTTTGAGTTTTTTAGCGCAATCATTCTTTGAAAATCCAAAAGAAGCGCAGAGATGGAGGTCGTGGGTAGTTATGAGCATCAAAGAACCTTGAGGGAGCTTGCATCATCTGAGCTAGGCCGGAACACATCGAGTATATTGTATCCGGTAGCTTCAGGTAATTTTGAACTTAAAGCTGGTCTGGTTAGCTTATTACCTTCTTTTTGTGGTAATACAAATGAGAATCCCGTCAGACACGTCAAGGCATTTCAGATGGTGTGTTCGTCATTTAGGACCGACGGCATCACCGAAGATCAACTCCATCTCAGGGCCTTTCCTTTCACTTTGAAGGAGGAGGCGAGAGAGTGGGTGTATTACCTACCGACTGGGTCCATCACTTCTTGGGCAGAGCTGCAGGGAGCGTTTTATGCGAAGTATTTTCCGCCTCCCAAGGTCGCCGCCCTTAGAAGAATGATAAACAGAATTGAGCAAGGAGAAAAAGAGACCGTTCTCGAGTGTTGGGAGAGGTTTGGTCGGTTGTGTGAGGATTGTCCCAACCACCAAGTAGCTGAACAACAACTCATTCAGAACTTCCACGAAGGTCTCTTACCGCCAAACCGACAGTTAGTTGATGTCGCAAGTGGAGGATGTCTCATGGATAAAACACCCGCCGAAGCTAGAGTTTTGATTTCCAACTTGGCTAGAAGCTTGGAGCGGAGTGGAGATGGAGACAAGGAGAAAGATCGCCTGATCAGGGACGTGGACGAGGTAAGTAGTGCTATTCTTGCTTTGAAAAATAACTCACAGCCCCGTTCTTCTATTTCAGGTAGATCGTTGGAAGAAATACTTGAATCACAACATAGGGAAACTCGAGAGCAGTTTCAAACTCTGAGCGATGCAGTGATTCAAGTGAGTAAGAGGTTGACAGTGATGGAGCACCAGAACGCAGAAAACGCTAGTGCCATCACTTTGAGAAGTGGGAAGCAGCTTCCCACGAGTACCCCGCCGGTGAAAGTCGATCATGGCCACATCGAGGCACAGACAGAAAATCCCGAACCACGGTGGCATGGGGTAAATTTCGATCCTACATGCACTAGAGTTTATGTGCCTAAGGCTCCTTTTCCTAGCAGGTTAGCGAGACCGCCGAAGGAGAACTACGAGGAGGAGTTCCTAGACACATTCAGGAAGGTAGAGATCAACATCCCTCTGTTGGATGCTGTTGCGTGCTCAATGTGTTAAAATAAATAAGCAATAAGATAGAGAGAGCACTCAGAACATGCAAGCATACATGATCTTATAGCAAGTAGTAAGTATTTTTTCATTCGTTTTCCCACAGAGATTTATTAAGAGCTACTCGTGAAGTGTATTGTTAAGAAAGAAGGGATGGATTTGAGGAGGTAGAATTGGTTTTAAGTTGTCTATTTTCTACGGAATATGTAAAGGGCAGCAACATAAACAAGTGCAAGTCAAAGATAAACTTAAATGAAAAAGAGAAGAGACTAATAAACGAAGAGGAAGTTGGTTAAACAGAATTTTAAACTTAGCAGAATTGCGGAAACAGCAATTTTACCGCAATGTACTAACAGCGAAAGTGTGTAAAATGGAGAAACAAGGACTACTAACGACTCCTCTATAGGCATTTTCTCACGATTCTCAAGCATTGGATCCACTCTCTATGCATCAAACTCACTCAATCTCATGTATCTTCCGATTTCATGCATTAGATTCTTTAGTTTACTCATGTCCAAGTAAGGTCTTAAGCATCTTGTTAAAGCAGAAAGTTATGGTTTGTACTAGGAAAACGCCTATTCCTAGGTCGTTTTCTGGCTACCTTGAAAGGCTAGTATGAGTGTATGACTCTGAACTCTTACTCCTTCCAGAGGTTAGGAGTTCTTTGGACAAAATGGATGGCCAATCGAAATTGCCCGTGGGATGAAGCTTACATACAATCAATGCTTCGAGAGCTATCCTACATGCTTGGTTCACGTTTTTTAGCCTATAGACTTGTCATTAGCATGCCCCTATGTGACTTAGCTACTCATGGATATAGACAGAACAGAAGTAAGAGAAGAAGTAGACATGCTTAGAAGTAATTTAAAGACAAACAGCAAGGGGAAAACAGTAGCAGTAAAGAGAAGAAACTGTGAAATGAAGAATTGTGCTTTGATTACTTGAATGTTTGAATGAACAAAGGGACGTTTAAAGTAAATAACATAAAGGAAAGAAGCAACGAAATGCAATAAACTAGCTACTAGAAGGGAAACAACAACAAAGCAGAACTGGAAATTAGAAATGAAAGACAGAAAACAGGAAATTGAGCTTGAACGCCTCGTCGCAACCGCCTCGGCTGAAGGATGAGAAAGATCAGCTTTGCTTGGATGAATCCAATCGGAAGAGAAGATGAATCTTCTCTCCTTCCTATCAGATTGTCGACTCCAACAGCTAAACCTCGCAAACCAACAGACGGCAAAGGAAAACAAGAGAAAAGATGGAGCTGCGAGAAGACTTCTACGCTTTTATAGTAATCTGCAGGTGTGTTTGGGCCAAGGAGAACCATCAATCCTCAACGTCGTACTTCAAAATGGATGGAGGAGAAAGACCGAATCCCTGAAATAACGGAAATTAACAGAAACAGATCAGTCAACTTACGGTTTTCACTTGAAACATTGCGGTTTTAGCAATGTTTCCGCAATGCTGCCGCAATGCACATTTTTCCTTCTTTTAACTTCGGTTTTTAATCCTTTTCTTTCCTTTTGCATACAAGTCCTAATTTAGCTACCTTCTTTTAATTCTCATATATAAGCATAGGTTTAAGCTAAATCCTATCAAAAACACCTAAAAGTGTACATCTTTCTAAGATAAATAAGTCCTAAAAAGGTCACTTTTGGAGACGTAACACACCCCCAAACTTAAGGTTTTGCTCGTCCTCGAGCAGTCTAAGGACTTGTTTAGGCTGCCGTTTCATTCCCTTTAACTACTTACTGACTCCCCTACATTCCTATCTATAGCAGTGTTGTCCTGTGACACACTTCTAAGTTTACACTTAACCTTTCATATTGCTTCTTCTGACTTCGCACGCCTAATACTCCTGCTGTTTCATTAACTCCCTACAACTGATCTACTTGCCTTTATCGTATTGTGCATCTATTCCTAAGGTTTCAAATTCTACCTAGCTTTACCCCAGACTCAGTACATGCTTCTAGTTTTACTTTTGAGCTACCTAGGATTCCTTAGAGTCATGCCAGTCTTAGTATTAACAGTGACAGTAGTACTTTAAGAGAACAACCTAAACCCTGGCATCACTACATTGGACATACATTCATCTCACTAAACAACCCTACAAGTTACAACTTTGTGCTCAGCTAATTGAGGATCAGAGTTCTTTTTAATCAGGACATCTAAGCCACAAAGTTGTAACTCCTATGTATACATTCTTCTTCCCTATTTCTTCCTTTTTCCTTCTCACTTTGGTGGTGCCTCTCCTTTGGTTGCCTTTTGATGCAATGCCACTTGTGGGTTACACACTTTGGCACTGATTACTCAGCAACCTAAGAGAGACACCCCTCTTTATTCTATTTCTCAAATTTTTTTTCAGCTCATCATTTTTTTTTTTTTTTTGTAAAGGAGAAGAAGAATGCTTATGCTTAAAGGGAGAGAGGAATGTTCCTAGGCCTAGGGTGGCCTCCCCAAACTTAAACTACTCATTGTCCCCAATGAGTGTCTGAGGTGGCACACCCCCAAACTTGTCCTAGAAGCATCTAGTCTAAGGTAAAACAAAGAGAATCTAAAAGCCCTAGGCATAGACAGAACATTCTAAAAGTAAATATCACAGCAGCAGAAATTCATAAAAAACAGGCAGGTAATGACTTAAAGCTCTGCATGCTGAGCACTTTTTGGAGGTTAATTTAAACTATCAAAGGGTGTCCTATGACACTCATCCAGCATGCGTTAAGATAAGCTATATAAGGTAGTCATGATAGCAGCAAAACACAGAATCTAAACAGAACCAGCCTAGCTAAACAGTCAATCAAAAACATGCATTTACTAATAAAAATTGCGGTGTCCGCAATTATTTCCCAATAAATACAGGGCAGATATATCAGTGGTTAAGGCCCCTATGCATGCTTTTTCCAGTCATCCAAGCTATACAAAAATGAAACTAAACTAATATACCTAATCAGCTACAATAAGACTACACTAAACAACTTTAAACAGTAAAACTAAACAACTAAAACAGATCAAAAGATTAACTCAAAACAGCATAATTAAAATGGTTCAACAAAAAGCAGTTTTATTTTTTTTCTTATTTTAAGGGAACAGCAATACTCCCTTTAGTGCTTCTCAGACTAGCACTCAAATGTCTTCCTCATCATCAGTCCTTCGTGGTCGTGGTGGCGCCCATGGAGTCATTAGGTTCGTGGGGAATTCAGGAAAAATGCATCCCAATTGGTCAGCAACTTCCTTGTCCCTTGCCTGCGCATACGTGGCCCATTGAGCCATCCTCTTCTGCAGATCCGTCAGGCAGGCCATGGTCAAAGACTGAGCAGCAGCCAGGCCATCGAGCTCGAACTCCATGTTCCCCTTTCTGCGCAACCTCAAAGCAGTAGGCAATTCCAGGTAGCCCGTGTAGGCCAGCTGCCTTTCCATGCGCTCGATTGGGACCCCTGCACGTAAGCACAGTTTAGTAATGGTGTTGGGAAAGAAAAGTGGTCCCTTACCCTTTTTGGCGCAGTCAGCGATGGAAGCTGCAATGACTTCGCCCACATTGATTGTGAGACCTCGCATGATCGCGTAGACCAGCAGCGATCTGCTCTGGTTGATGGTGGTCTCATGGGTCACTGGGGACAGCTTCCTCCGCACAAATGAAAACCATACAGCCGCCTTGGCTGTGAGGGTGGCACTCATCAGGGTGTGCCTCCCATTGCGCGAGACTGTCCATGATGCCTCAGGCTGGCCAATTATTCGTATTGCCTCTTCCAGGACGGCTTCTGTAGGCTCATCAACGATCCTTGCATAGTCAGTGTGTTTTTGGCCCTTGAGGCCATAGGCTTCGTTGATCGCCTTTGCTGAGAAGTCTACCTCAACCCCTCTGACCACAGATAGGCCATCCTCAGGAGTCATCAGATTGGCGTAGAAGTCATACACCATGCTGGAATAGGCTGGATTGGGTGGTCTGCACAACTCCTCCCAACCATGATTCATGATCCCTGCGCGCAAGAACTGCGGCAGTTCTGCGGGGGCGTCTAGGAATCCCTTCTCGTGCAACAGCTCTCTCTTCCTCAGCTCAGCGCCTCTGGACTCAGCATCAGAGGATACATACCTCACTGATTGAGGCTCATCTTCAGGGTAAAGCTTGGCTTTCCCTTTGTCTTTCGGTTTGGCTGACTCAGCAGCCTCAATCTTGAGCTTCTTCAGAGATGGCTCATCACTCTCCTTCTGTGCAGACGGTGCATCCCTGATCTTCTTTTTCTTGGACTTCTTTTTTGTTTTTGGCCGTTTGGCCTTGACAACCTTGGCTGCCTTCTTCTTTTTCAACTTCGCCTTGGTTGTCAACTGCTGGAGGCAATCCCCCAGTGTTTCGTCCATCGAATCTTCCTTCTGTGCAGGGCTCTCAGGACTGGCTTCCCTCAAAGGAGAGAAGACCTCCTCTTCCTCAGCTTCCCCACTACCCTGCGTTGATTCTTGGTACTCCCCATATGGGAATTCAGGGTCAGGTTGTGGGGAAGTGGGTGATGCTTCAGGGCTCTCTGCTGGTGGGGTACGTTCAGAACTCTGCGGTGATGAAGGCAGCTCAGGGCTTTGCGCTGGTGGAGATGGCGAAGAGCTCTGCTTTGGAGACTCGTGTGACCGAGGATCACTTTCTTGACTCTCCACAGAGGGAGTCTTTTCCTTGCTTGCTTCTTCGGCCACCGCCATACTCCATTTGCGTTTCTTGGGTGTGCCTGCTGGTTCAGAGGGTCCAGCATGTATCTCCGTAACTACCTTCCACTTCTTCTTGTGGACAGGCAGTTTGGGTAGGCGTTCAGTACGCGCAGCCTCAGCGTCTGCAAGAGCAAGAAGTGCTTCCCTCGCAGCAATTTCAGCGTCGTCGGCCTTCTTCTTGGACGCAGACTGTTCAGCTCTCGTTAGCACCATCGTTGAATTGTGGGATTCTGGAAAGAAGAATTGCAGATGAAGAGGGAGAGAGATTTCTTGGAGTTCAGATGATTGGGAAATCGTACAGATCAGCGCGCGTCTTAACGGATATAAGTAATGATGAAATCCCAACGGCTATATTTGTTGCGGATTCTGCAAATCCAGTGCAATTCTAGTGACCGTTGGAGATTTTCTGCATTTAAATGTCAATCTTTGCCTAACCGAATCTTTGATTTGGCCCAATATCTCCTTGATTTTTTTAGCTGGATTTATTCTCCTTGATTCCCTCTATCGATTCCCCACAAAAAGAAATAAAATCAACATTAAATTCGTAATTAAAATCACACAAAAATATACACAAACGATAACCGGAAAAATAGAAAAAATAAACTAAGGCATGAGCCTCGCATGGACGAGCACAGTGATCACTCGTCCTCTCTCGTTCTTGTTTTCACGTCTCAGTCAAGAGGAAGGCCGAGAGAGTCTTCACATCTCCTTCCTCATAGTAGTGCTTCAATCTTGCACCATTGACCATGAATGGTTGTCCTTGTTGCAGGTTCTTTATCTCGATTGCACCATGAACAAACACATTAGTTATTATAAATGGACCTGACCATCTAGACTTAAGTTTGCCTGGAAATAATTTTAATCGTGAGTTAAATAATAAGACAAGCTGGCCTTTCTTAAAGTCCTTAATCCTAAGTCTACTGTCGTGCCAAATCTTGGTCTTTTCCTTATACATTTTAGCATTTTCATAAGACATATGCCTAAGCTCATCAAGCTCATGTAATTGCAAAGACCGCAATGTTCCCGCATCGGTCACGCAGTAATTCAACTCTTTTAGGGCCCAAAATGCTTTAATTTCTAACTCGAATGGCAAGTGACATGCTTTACCATACACAAGTCTATAAGGAGACATACCTAGGGGTGTCTTATATGCAGTTCTATATGCCCAAAGTGCATCCTCGAGTTTAAACGCCCAATCTTTTCTATTGGGTTTGACCACTTTTTCCAGTATGTTTTTAATCTCTCTATTTGAAATTTCAGCTTGGCCATTCGAGTGTGGGTGATAAGGGGTGGCTACTCTATGTCTAACATTATACTTAGCCAACACTCTCTCCATAGCTTTGTTAATGAAATGTGTCCCTTCATCACTGATTATAGCACGAGGTGTCCCAAATCTAGTAAAAATATGTCTATGCAAGAATCTTATGACTGTTTTGGCATCATTATTTGGACATGCTATGGCCTCTACCCACTTAGATACATAGTCTACTGCTACCAATATGTAAAGGTTACCTGATGATGGGGGAAATGGTCCCATGAAATCGATGCCCCACACATCAAAGAGCTCCAACTCTAAGATGTAAGTGAGAGGCATCTCATCCTTTCGACTGAGGTTACCTGTTCTCTAGCACTCATCACAGCTGTGGGCATAGTTGTGGGCATTCTTGAAGATCGTTGGCCAATAGTAGCCACTCTGGAACACCTTTGCAGCTGTCCTTTGGCCACCAAAATGTCCACCATAGGGTGCTGTATGGCAGTGCTGCAGCACAGACTTCGCCTCAGCAGCCGAAACACACTTCCTGAGCAGACCATCAGCACATGTCTTGTAAAGTGTGGGATCATCCCATATGAATTTCCTTGCTTCATGAAGGAACATCTTCTTCTCTTGGCCTCCCTTGAAAGTTGGTAGTACCTGTGATGCAAGGAAGTTAGCAATGTCAGCAAACCAAGGTTCCTCATCGTTATCACGATGAGTCAATACAAAGACATGTTCATCAATAAAAGCATCAGAAATTGCGGTTTCCGCAATTTTTTCGCAATTATGCTGCAATCTAGAAAGATGATCCGCAACCACATTTTCACATCCTTTCTTATCTCTAATGTCCAGATCAAACTCTTGCAGCAATAATACCCATCTAATCAACCTAGGCTTAGCATCAGCCTTCCTCATAAGGTACTTTAAAGCAGAATGGTCAGTGTACACAATTGTCCTAGTGCCTACAATGTAATTCCTAAACTTCTCACAAGCAAACACTACAGCTAGCATCTCCTTCTCAATAGTTGTGTAATTACATTGTGCCTCATTAAGTGTCTTACTAGCATAGTATACAGGGTGTGTTAACTTGTCAATCTTCTGTCCTAACATAACCCCTACAGCATAGTCACTGGCATCACATAACATCTCAAAGGGAAGAGCCCAATTAGGCCCTACTATGATAGGTGCTGTGACTAGTGCTTTAGAGAAAATGAATGGTTTGTTTAGCTCTAGAAGCTCACATAAAGGCTTGGAGATCTTAGAAAAGTCCTTAATGAACCTTCTATAGAAGCCAGCATGCCCTAAGAAACTTCTAATGGCTTTTACATTTTGAGGTTCTACCAATTTCTCTATTATTTCAATTTTTGCCCTGTCAACCTCTACACCTGCCCTTGACACTCTATGACCTAAGACAATCCCTTCATCCACCATGAAATGGCACTTTTCTCAATTTAGGACTAGGTTGGTCTCCTCACACCTAGCCAGGACTTGTCCTAAGTTCTCTAGACAGTTTGTAAATGAATCCCCAAAGACTGAGAAATCATCCATGAATATCTCTATCATGGACTCATCCAAATCAGAGAAGATTGCCAACATGCACCTTTGGAATGTTGCCGGTGCATTGCATAAGCCAAAAGGCATTTTGCGAAAGGCAAAAGTTCCAAAAGGGCAAGTGAAGGTTGTCTTTTCTTGGTCCTTAGGGTCTATAGTAATATGGTTATATCCTGAATAACCGTCTAAGAAGCAGTAGTAGGCTCTACCAGCTATCCTATCTAGCATTTGGTCAATGAATGGTAGAGGGAAGTGGTCTTTTTTGGTTTCCTTATTGAGTTTCCTATAATCCATGCAAACTCTCCATCCTGTGACAGTCCTAGTTGGAATCAGTTCATTGTTCTCATTGACTACCACAGTCATCCCCCCCTTCTTAGGTACACATTGTATAGGGCTCACCCACTGACTACTATCTATAGGGAAGATCACACCAGCAACTAACCAATTTATTATTTCCTTTTTAACTACCTCTTTCATAGAGGGGTTCAGCCTACGTTGGTGGTCTACTCTAGGTGTATGTTCTTCCTCTAATATAATTTTATGCATGCAATAGGAAGGGCTAATGCCTCTAATATCAGCAATAGTCCATGCAATAGCCTTCCTATGTTGCTTAAGTAATAAAATCAGTTCAACCTCATGCTCTTCACTTAATTTAGAAGAAATAATCACAGGCAAAGTATCATTACTTCCTAGATATGCATACTTGAGGTGAGTGGGTAGAGGTTTCAATTCTAAGACAGGTGGATGCTCAATGGATGGTTTTAAAGGATTCATGGATTTGGTAGTTAGGTCTTTATTTATACATACATGCTGTGTTTTATCTACAGGTATATCCATTATCTCAGATACATTCAAATCAGCTACATCTAATTGTACATATTCATTAACATGCTTAGTTAATAATACATGCTCCAGCTGTTCTTCCATTAGTGAGTCTACAATGTCCATGCTAGCACAAGATTCAGAGTCAGAGGGGTACCTTAAGGCTTTATATACACTAAATTTCACCTCTTCATCATGAACCCTCATCGTGAGCTCACCTTTTTGGACATCTATCAGGGCCCTACCTGTGGCTAGAAATGGTCTGCCTAATAGGATGGGGACCTCCTTGTCTGCTTCATAATCCAGGATAATGAAATCTGCAAGGAAAATAAACTTGTCAACCTTTACAAGAATATCCTCAATCTTACCCTCAGGGTATGCTATGGATCTGTCTGCAAGTTGTAAAGTGACAGTGGTTGGACGTGCTTCTCCTATCCCTAGCTGGCGGAATAGTGATAGGGGCATGAGGTTTATGCTGGCTCCCAGGTCACAAAGAGCTCTGCCCACGTGCTTGCCTCCTAGCTCTACTGGTAAGGTGAAGGAACCAGGGTCCTTCTCCTTCTTGGGTAGCTTGTTCTGGAGTATGGCACTGCACTCCTCAGTGAGATTTACTGTTTCAAACTCACCAATTATTCTCTTGTTAGTAATAATATCCTTTAAAAACTTTACATAAGAGGGCATAGACTGTAAAACTTCTACAAAAGGAATATTAACATGCACTTGCTTAAGAATTTCTAGAAATTTATTAAAGTGCACTTCCTGTTCTTGTTTTTTCTTTATCCTTCGAGGAAATGGAGGTGGTGGCACATATGCAGGCACTTCAGGTCGCCTCAGGATAGGTGGAGGCCTTGGGATTTTTTCTATCTCTTCTATGATTGGCTCCAGCCTTGCTCCTGATGTGCTTGTTGGTGGTGGACCTTGGTTTGGCAGAGACTCCAGTGGAGCACTAGACTCAGTGTTTTCTACTCTCTTTGGTGTTTCTTTGGTGTTGCTCACCAATGGTCTCCCACTCCTAAGTTCAATTGCTTGAACTTGCTCTTTACCATCTCTCCTTGGTACCTCAGTGTCAGCTGGTAGTCTACCTTGAGGCCTACTTTTGAGTTCATTAGCTAGTTGCCCTATTTGGTTCTCTAGGCTCCTAAGAGTAGCTTGCTGACTCTGTAGAGTGGCATCATTCTTGGCTATGTATTCTTTGAGTAGATTTTCTACAGAAGACCCTACAGGTTAATTGTATGGTTTTTGATACATGGATTGGTTATGTTGGGGAGTTAAACCAGGTGTTCCACTCGGTCTTGGTTGGTTAGGAGCTTGGTTAGCATTCTGTTGGCCACCCCATGACAGGTTTGGGTGGTTCCTCCAACCAGGATTGTAAGTATTGGAATAGGGGTTGTTCCTAGGCTGCTGCTGGCTTCCAACATAGCAGACTGAGGCTTGATTCCCAGGGCAGTATTCATACAGGTGCCCTTCCCCACAGAATCCACAGATAAGTGTCTCACCTTGACTTGGTTGGGTGCCCATTGACATGGCTGTGGCGGTGTTGACACTAGTTTGGAGATTGGCTTGAGCCATTTGCTTTACTAGGTTGGTCAGGGCGCTTATTTGGCTACTCATGGCATTGAGTGCGTCCTTGTCTTGAGCTCTAGTTGGCTCAACTGGATCATCTGACCACCTACAGTGAGATGCTGAGATCTTCTCCAAGATCTCATAGGCCTCATTATAACTCTTGGACAACATGGAACCTCCAGCAGATGAATTTAGAACTTGTCTGGTGCTGGGGTTGCATCCTTTGAAAAAGACCTCTATTTGGATACACTATGGGATGCCATGGTGTGGACATTTAAGAAGAAGGTCCTTGAACCTTGTCCAACCTTCGTGAAGAGACTCATTCTCAGCTTGTTTGAACTTGATTACATCATCACGAAAGGTAGAATTCCTATCAGGTGGGAAGTATTTGACTAGGAATTTTTCTGCTAAGTCTGTCCAATTGAGGACAGATCCAGAGGGTAATGAGTTTAACCACGTCTTTGCCTTGTCTCTCAAAGAGTAAGGGAAGAGGTAGAGTCTCAAGGCTTCTTGGGAAACTCCAGGAATGATGAATGTATCACTGACTCCTAGGAAGTTTCTAAGATGGTTGTGGGGATCCTCATTTTCCACTCCAAAGAATTGTCCCACAGTGGACAACATTTGGAACATCACTGGCTTTAACTCGAATGAGTTGGCAGTGATTTCAGGGCGGATTATGCTGGGGTTCAGCTCCCCAGGCATAGGTACTAGGTAGGAAAGAATGGCACTATCTTTATCATTCGCTATTTCGATGGGATTGCGAGTGGTAGGTACCGGATTTGGAACTGGTCTGTCCATTTCTTTTTTATCGAATTGCGGAGGAATTGCTGTTTCCGCAATTATTGGAGGTATAGAGGATTGGTTAAAGAGACGTTTCTTGACTCTATTTCTAGCCTTAAATAATCTCTCAGGCTCAGGGTTGAACTCTAGATCACTACTTGCGTGCTCAATGTGTTAAAATAAATAAGCAATAAGATAGAGAGAGCACTTAGAACATGCAAGCATACATGATCTTATAGCAAGTAGTAAGTATTTTTTCATTCGTTTTCCCACAGAGATTTATTAAGAGCTACTCGTGAAGTGTATTGTTAAGAAAGAAGGGATGGATTTGAGGAGGTAGAATTGGTTTTAAGTTGTCTATTTTCTACGGAATATGTAAAGGGCAGCAACATAAACAAGTGCAAGTCAAAGATAAACTTAAATGAAAAAGAGAAGAGACTAATAAACGAAGAGGAAGTTGGTTAAACAGAATTTTAAACTTAGCAGAATTGCGGAAACAGCAATTCTACCGCAATGTACTAACAGCGAAAGTGTGTAAAATGGAGAAACAAGGACTACTAACGACTCCTCTATAGGCATTTTCTCACGATTCTCAAGCATTGGATCCACTCTCTATGCATCAAACTCACTCAATCTCATGTATCTTCCGATTTCATGCATTAGATTCTTTAGTTTACTCATGTCCAAGTAAGGTCTTAAGCATCTTGTTAAAGCAGAAAGTTATGGTTTGTACTAGGAAAACGCCTATTCCTAGGTCATTTTCTGGCTACCTTGAAAGGCTAGTATGAGTGTATGACTCTGAACTCTTACTCCTTCCAGAGGTTAGGAGTTCTTTGGACAAAATGGATGGCCAATCGAAATTGCCCATGGGATGAAGCTTACATACAATCAATGCTTCGAGAGCTATCCTACATGCTTGGTTCACGTTTTTTAGCCTATAGACTTGTCATTAGCATGCCCCTATGTGACTTAGCTACTCATGGATATAGACAGAACAGAAGTAAGAGAAGAAGTAGACATGCTTAGAAGTAATTTAAAGACAAACAGCAAGGGGAAAACAGTAGCAGTAAAGAGAAGAAACTGTGAAATGAAGAATTGTGCTTTGATTACTTGAATGTTTGAATGAACAAAGGGACGTTTAAAGTAAATAACATAAAGGCAGAAAGCAACGAAATGCAATAAACTAGCTACTAGAAGGGAAACAACAACAAAGCAGAACTGGAAATTAGAAATGAAAGACAGAAAACAGGAAATTGAGCTTGAACGCCTCGTCGCAACCGCCTCGGCTGAAGGATGAGAAAGATCAGCTTTGCTTGGATGAATCCAATCGGAAGAGAAGATGAATCTTCTCTCCTTCCTATCAGATTGTCGACTCCAATAGCTAAACCTCGCAAACCAACAGACGGCAAAGGAAAACAAGAGAAAAGATGGAGCTGCGAGAAGACTTCTACGCTTTCGGATGATGATTGAACCCTCTACTTTGACCCCCTTTTATAGTAATCTGCAGGTGCGTTTGGGCCAAGGAGAACCATCAATCCTCAACGTCGTAGTTCAAAATGGATGGAGGAGAAAGACCGAATCCCTGAAATAACGGAAATTAACAGAAACAGATCAGTCAACTTACGGTTTTCACTTGAAACATTGCGGTTTTAGCAATGTTTCCGCAATGCTGCCGCAATGCACATTTTTCCTTCTTTTAACTTCGGTTTTTAATCATTTTCTTTCCTTTTGCATACAAGTCCTAATTTAGCTACCTTCTTTTAAATCTCATATATAAGCATAGGTTTAAGCTAAATCCTATCAAAAACACCTAAAAGTGTACATCTTTCTAAGATAAATAAGTCCTAAAAAGGTCACTTTTGGAGACGTAACAGATGCCATTAAGCAAATTCCGACGTACGCTAAGTTTCTGAAAGAGTTGTGCACCAACAAGAGGAAGACAAAAGAGAAAGAACGCGTCGTGGTAAGTAAGAACGTTTCCGCTTTGATCACAAAGAACTTACCAGAAAAATGCGACGATCCAGGTATGTTTTCTCTCCCTTGCACTATTGGAGGTAAGAAAATTAGAAGAGCCATGCTAGATCTAGGAGCCTCCATTAGTGTCATGCCTCACTCCGTTTATCAGGATTTGAATTTAAAAGAAATACAGGAAACTGGTGTTGTTATACAACTTGCTGATAGGTCTTTCGTGCATTCTTTAGGGGTAGTGGAAGATGTATTAGTGAATGTTAATGGGCTGATTTTTCCTGTGGATTTTTATATTCTGAAAATGGATGGAGAATGTGCTTCTTCGTCTGCGTTGATCTTATTAGGTAGGCCCTTTATGAAAACTGCTAGAACTAAGATAAATGTAGATAAGGGTACTTTATCTGTTGAGTATCATGGACAAGTCGTTGAGGTTGATGTGTCTAATGAGTTGGAGCATGATGAGAGCGTCCACTCTCTTTGTCAAGTAGATACAATTGAATCGTTAGTTCAGGAAGAATGCATGTCTGATAGAGATGGGGATGACCCATTGTTTTTGACTGGTCTTTTTGATGAATCTGATATGCATGAACCATCCATGTCTGAACCTTGTGATTCAACTATCTCTTCTTTGGCAACTGTTCAAAATCATGTTAAGATGCTCCCCTCTACTTTGCAGGCACCTAAATGGGATAATGAGACGTTGCCGGTCATCATAGCGAAGGACCTTATACCGGCTCAGGAAGGGAAATTAATGGAAGTGCTTAAAGAGCACAAGCTGGCAATTGGATGGACATTAGCAGATTTACATGGGCTAAGTCCAGCTACATGCATGCACAGAATCCTGCTCAAGGATGGAGCGAAACCTTCACGAGAGCCCCAAAGGAGGTTCAATCCCGCGATGAAGGAGGTAGTAGTTTCTGAGATTCTCAAACTCCACGAAGCAGGTATCATCTATCCTATCTCAGATAGTAAATAGGTCAGTCCTATTGTTACCTCTCCAAAAGTACATTATTTAAGGTCATATTTACCTAGAATTCATGGAAATTCTTGAGTGTTTTTGTTAAGAGTTAGCTTAATGTGTGCTTAAATGTGAGAATTTGAGAAATGATGCTAAATTAAGGCTTATTTGGAAAAGGAAAGAAAAAGGATGCAAAATGATGTAAAAAGAGCTAAAATGTACATTGCAGGAATATTGCTGAAAAATTGCGGAGCTCGCAATGAAACAGTCTTTGCTGGTGCATTTTTTTTCCATTCAACAGCCTTTGTTGACTGAGTTTTTTCAGTAGTCAACTCTCCCTGCTGCTGCCACATGTCAAGCTTGACTACCTCACAAAATTGAATGGTGATCCACAATTATTGAGCAGCCTTTTGCAACCACCTAGAGGCTATATAAAGAGAGTTAAATGAAGGATCAAAACAATTGAATTCCCCTCAATTCAAACACAACTCAATAGTGAAGAACTCGAAGACGAAATCCTTCTCCCCCGGTTGTTGGATCGAAGAAACAAAGCCCTTGGCGTGATAATTCGAGAGGAAGAAGAGAAGATCCATCTTCTCTTCTGATTGAATTTATCCCCAAGATCAGCTAATCTTCCCCTTCATCCGAGGCGATTCACGACTTGGAAGATCCTCACGCAATTAACAACTTTCCTTTACTGCTTTCCTTTACTGCTTTCCTTTATCGCTTTCCAATTTAATTTATGCTTCATCTAAATGTTGTTCTGAATCATTTACTGCTTTTCCCTTTCATTGTTGCTTCTGGATTGACATATGTTTGTTTACAAATGTTTATGTGAATTGCTTTCTCACAAGAGTAATCAATTGGTTTTATTGAATTCTTCATTCTGTCGTTCCTTAATCAATAGTTTTGTTGAGTTCTTCATCTTATCATTTCTTCATCAATTAATTTTACTGAGTTCTTTAAATCATGTTCGATCCATCCATCTCCCTTTGTTCTTCGAAAACCATGAGTAACTAATCTAAGAGAGGTCTGCTAAAGAGGAATCTGTAGGCTAGAAGCATGAGAATTCAGCATGTAGAGTAGCATGATTGCATTAAATGTATGTGATCTTCATCCCACGGGCAATTTCGACCGGCCATCCATTTTGTCTAAAGAATTCCTAACCTCCGGAAGGAGTAAGAATCCAGAGTCATCCATTCATGTTAGCCTTTTATGGTAATCAGAAAATGACCTAGGAATAGGCGTTCTCCTAGCACGTTTATTAGCATGTGTTTATGATTAGGTTGTTAGCTTTACTTGGAGAGAAGTAATCTAAGAAACTAATGCATGTAATCGGAAGATGCATGAGAACTAGCTTAGACGATGCATGAGATGTTAATCTACTGTTGAATGATCATAGTTAAATGCCTATTGATAGCTCCAAAACAGAGCTATTATTTACTCCCTAATTATAGCTAAAACCATGATCGATATTGATTAAAATCCCTCTTTGTAGGTAAATTCATGGTAGAGAGCTCGAGGAGTCCGAGGACGTGTTTCGGGGCTAAAAGTAACGCTTTAGAGCTTCATGGACGCATCGGGAGCCAAGGGGCTTGAAGATTTGAAGAAATGGCAAAATTTGCCATTGAAAGGCAAAAGTTGGCCATCAAACCCGAGAGCAACATTGCATGGGCGGCAGCGTCGAGACGCTAGCTCGACGCTAGCTCGACGCCGCCCCAACATCATCCGACGCACGCGCGCGCGCCCCCAGCGTCGAGACGCCGCCCGAGGGTCTCGACGCCGCCCCGATTGCCACACGCAGACGAAGCGCGCGGCAGCGTCGAGACGCCGCCCGAGGGTCTCGACGCTTGCCCGACATTTTTCCGAAGATCGACGAACGCCCCAACGTCGAGCGCGCGCGCTCAACGCCGACGGCGTCGAGACGCTGTCCTAGCGTCTCGACGCTACCCCGTGCGCGCGCGCTGCCAACTTAGGGCACAGCGTCGAGACGCTGCCCTAGCGTCTCGACGCTCCGACGGCATTAAAAGCCTTCTTCTCCGTTTTTTGCCGGACTTCTTCTTGGATTTTAGTTTTTCCACCATTGTTAGGCTCGGGTGGGAGCTCAAAACTTGATTATCATCCATTATACCTTCAATAAAGCTCCAACATTGGTGATTTTGCTTGATTTCCACAACGGGGAGCTAAGGTAAGTGCTCTAATTTGAGGTTAGGGGTAAATTTTGATGCGATTTATGAGGGTTCGTTCTTAATTCCGTGACTTAGCATGACTGATTGGGCGAATTTATTTCTTCTAAGCATATCACATGAATGTGTTTGATTGTTAAAGATTATGATGTCGTGCCTCTCTTAATCGCCAAGTAACACGATAAATTGAGCCATAGATAACATAGGTTTCCAGTTGATCTTGGTTGCAATTTGTCTTGATGAAATAGGCAAATCGGAATATTAGCTCAGGCGTCCTAGTTAAACATCCGTCGTAATGCTCCCGTTACTGTCAATTAGTCAATATGGGTGGCGTTTGCCCCCTATTAATTCATTGCCACGTTTAATTAGAATCGAACATTCGTCTCTGTTCTTTACTTAATTTAGGATTGATCCCCTTAGATTAATAAAAGAACAGTCCGCTTTGCACTCCACGTTTCTAATTAATTATTTGGGTTACTTGTATTAGTAGTTTCGTGCAAGTAAATTACGTGTTCAATTATGCTCTTGCTAAGTATGTTTGAATCCCAATGAATCGAGTCGCATCAAGGTCAACCCCGACCCTTAAAATTAGGAGCACGTGTTCCTATTAATTTTCCGCGCTTTACTTTTGCATTTATTTTCCCGTTAGTTTAGATTTAATCAAAACCCCCATTTTATTTGCTTTTGAGTCTTAGTTTTAAATAACAAATAGAAATTAGTTAAGAGGAAATAATTTAGGTTCCCTGTGGTTCGACACCCGACTACCACTAGCTGCAAAGCTCAGTTGTAGCGGAATTATAAATGTTATTTTGGCGGGATTCGACACCCCGAAATTTATAGGATATTCAAAAATCCCTCTACCACCTATAGAAGATTCTTAAGTCGACCTTGCTGCCTTACTTTACATTAAAATCGTTGCTAATTTATTGCTAGATTATTGCAAGAACCGCAATTCTACTTTTCCACATTATGACTTTACCTCTTTGCTAGCTTTGCATTTATGTTTACATTCTTCTTGCATCTTTTATATTCCTGTACCTCAACCCAAAATCTATCCAATTTAAGTTACCTTATCTGATCTAACACACCAAATCGTTAGTCACTATACTTAATCTCTGTGGGAAAACGAATTAAATTATACTTATCACTTGCTGCAGACCATGTATGCTTGCATGATCTTAGCGCTCTTCGCATTTACATTTTATGTACACACTGAGCGCGCAACAAGTTTTTGGCGCCGCTGTCGGGGATTTTGTTTAGTAAACACGATTTGTGTTATTTTAGAAGAACTTAATATATTGGAGCTAATATTTTGCATTTACAGGTACCAACAAAGCTGGTTTATGAATGAGTTTCCAAATCACAATCTAGAATTTGATCCTGAGCTTGAAAGAACTCTAAGGACCACAAATAAAATTAAGAAACGCCTTTTTAAACAACAAAAGCAACCTGTACTTCAGCACATTGTTGACCACGCAGAGTCAGTACAATTTGAACCACAACAAGTTGAAATGGAAAAAGCACCTATCATTCGCAACCCCATTGAAATTGCGAATGATAAAGACAGTGCTATTCTATCATACCTTGTACCAATGCCTGAGGAGCTTAATCCGAGCATCATACGCCCCGAGATTACAGCTCACTCATTCGAATTAAAACCCGTCATGTTTCAGATGTTGTCCACAGTTGGACAATTCTTCGGAGTGGAGAATGAAGACCCCCACAATCACTTGAGGAACTTCCTGGGAGTGAGTGACACCTTTGTCATTCCAGGAGTATCTCAAGAGGCTTTGCGATTGTACCTGTTTCCTTATTCATTGAGAGACAAAGCCAAGACATGGTTGAATTCCTTCCCCTCTGGATCAATTGTCAATTGGACAGACCCAGCACGAGGCAAGTCTTGAATTCCTCAGCTGGAGGTTCGATGCTATCAAAGAGCTATAACGAAGCCTATGAGATTTTGGAGAAAATCTCAACATCACATTGTCAATGGTCAGACGATCCTGTGGAGCCAAACAGAAGGAAGGCTCAAGACATGGATGCACTCAGCGCAATGAGCAGCCAGATCAATGCTCTGACCAACCTGGTGAAGCAAATGACTCAACCCAATATTCAACAAAGTGTCAACACAGTGGCAGCTGTTTCAACGAGCACAACAATAGCCAACAAAGGTGAGGCACTAGTTTGTGGATTCTGTGGGGAAGGGCATATGTATGACTATTGCCCTGCTAATCCATCTTCGGTGTGCTATGTTGGAAGTCAACAACAACCAAGGAACAACCCCTATTTAAATACATATAACCATGGTTGGAGAAACCACCCAAATCTCTCTTGGGGTGGACAACAAAGCACAAGCCAAACGCAAAATCAATCAAGACCGAGTGGACCACCTTGTTTCACTCAACACCATCAAACTAGTCAACCCCCATATCAGGAACAATATGTCAACAACCAACCGATGGGAACATCAGTGGAGAACTTGCTGAAGGAATACATAGCAAAGAATGATGCAACTTTGCAGAGCCAGCAAGCAACCTCGAGAAGCTTAGAGACTCAAATCGGGCAGTTGGCAAACGAGCTGAAGAATAGGCCCCAAGGCAGACTGCCTGTAGACACTGAAACTCCAAAAAGAGATGGTAAGGAACAAGTTCAAGCTATTGAACTACGGAGTGGAAGGCCATTGGTGATGAGTAGCAGAGAAACACCAAAGAGAGTAGAGAACGAAGAGTCTAGTGCTCCACTGGATTCTCTGCCTAACTTTGATCAAATACAACCAAGCACAATAAGGGTAAGGCGGGAACCTATCATTGAGGAACCAGAAGAGATTCCTAGGCCTCCCCCTAGGCAACCTGATTTGCCTACCTATGTGTCACCACCACCATACCCTCAAATGTTTGATTTTTATGATGATTACTCCTTTGTTACCTTCGAATCTAAGAAGAGTGATCCAATGGAATCTCCATATGAATTGGGGGAGTTGGTGAAAGTTGAGAAAAATGAAATTGTGCTGGATGAGGCCAAAGAGACTAATGCGCTGCTTGAGGAACAAGAATTTGAAATGTTTGAGGTTGCAGCAAGCTTCTCCACCAATGAAAGAGCTGAGCCACCACCACCACAAATGCTCCAGCTGAAGGAGTTAGAAAGAGATGTGCAAAAAGAAGTCTCATCGCATCAAACCTATGTTGTACCAACGCACATAAAGTACAAACCTTGGAATGTTATAACATGCAGTCTCTTTGAAAGAATCAACAATTTCAAGGTGTGGCAGAATGTTCGACCCCGTAAATCTAGACTTAAGTATCTTAAAGGAGCAGAAGTGATGCCTCGAAACATTGAAGAATATCCATATGAGGCAGATTGACAAGGGAGATTTCTGATCCCTAAACTCTTAAATTAGGCTTTTATCATGTTTTGCTTAGATTTTCTATGTTAGGAGTAGTTTATTTTGGGGAATGAAATATTTATCATGTGCCAACAATCATAGGGTACTGGGAGACAATTCTGAAATTAGTTTGATGCTTCTGCTATCATGCTTGAAATCTTTGTTAATGCGCTTACCATAGTCGTTTAGCATGAATTAGATGATGCACTATGGGCTTATAGGACTGCATACAAAACACCCTTAAGAATGTCTTCTTATAGGTTAGTATATGGAAAAGCATGCCATCTCCCCCTCGAATTAGAAAACAAAGCTTTTTGGGCTTTAGAAGAGTTAAATTGTTGCGAGACCGATGCGGGAACATTGCGGTCTCTGCAATTACATGAGTTAGATGAACTAAGACATATGTCATATGAAAATGCTAAAATGTATAAAGAAAGAACTAAGATTTGGCATGATAGTAGACTTAGGATTAAGGATTTCAAAAAGGGCCAGCATGTTTTGCTATTCAGTTCACGACTTAGATTATTTCCTGGCAAACTTAAGTCTCGTTGGTCAGGTTCTTTTGTGATTACTAATGTATTTATTCATGGTGCTATTGAAATTCAAGGACAGCCGTTCATGGTGAATGGTGCTAGATTGAAGCACTACTATGAGGAGGGAGATGTGAAAACACTCTCAGCCTTCCTCTTATCCGAAGCCTAAAAAGCAAGTCAAGAAAGGATGAGCAAGGGCGTTCAATGGAATGATCATTATGCTCAATCATCAGAGGAATATGGAATAGATAGTCTTTCGTTATTGTTTTTCTTTTAGATTGATTACAGTATTGTTATTGCTAGCTTTAATTAAGTTTTTTTTTTGTGATTTAGGAACGTGGCAATTGGAGATTTTTAAACGGCATTCGAGGGAGTATTTCTGATCCCTCTCAAAAACAAGAAAAAATTTGCTTTTCTGTGACCTGTTACCCCACCAATATCAACTGTTTCTTCTGTTTTAAATTCTTAATTTGCCTAAGTAGAGTAGCTTAGTCTAGTTTAATGTCGTATGATTAGGTAGCTTAGATAATTTTGCTATTTTCTGTAGTTGTTTATGAACGAATATCGCATGCTAGGAGCCTTGATCACAGTTAAAACTGCTCTGTTGGAATCATTGCGAATTCTTTGCGGACACCGCAATATTTTGTTAGTTTAAGCATGCTGGTGTATGACTTTCTGATGGGTTGTCTGTCTTTAAATCTCATGATTTGGCTGCATTACTGATGTCCATAGGTAGTCTGTCTATTGAGCATGCTGGATGAGTGTCAAGTACACCTTTGTTAGTTCTAATTAGCTTCATGCATTGCTGAGCATGTACCTCTGTTAGACCTTACCATGTTGGTTTTAGTAAGTTTCTGCTATTGAGTTATCTGCACTATGAGGGTCATTCCATCCCTAGGAGTTTTAAGTCTGTCTGGTTTTTATTTAGACTAGGTGCTTCTAAGATAAGTTTGGGGGTGTTCCACCTCAGACTCTCATTGGGGACAATGAGAAGTTTAAGTTTGGGGGAGGCAACCTCTAGGCCTAGGAACACTCCTCTCTCCTTTGAAAAATAGACATTCTTCTTCTAAAAAAAAAAAAATGAATAAGAAAGCAAAAGAAAAGTTAAGGGTACTGTCTCTCTATAAGGATGCTGAGTAATCAGGGCCAGTTGTGTAACCCACAAGTGGCACTGCATCAAAAGGCAATTCAAAGAGAAAACTTTGCCAAAAGAGAAAAAAGGAAAAGTAAAACCAAGGAAGAAGAATGTGTGCCAAAGAGCTACGGCCTAAGTGTTTAGATGTCCTGTAAAATTGAACTCTGATCCTTAGTTTGCTAAACACAGGGCTGTAGCTTGAAGGTATGTCAAAGGAGATGAGTGTCTATCCAACACAGTGATGCCATGGCTTAGTTTGTTCTATGGATACTGAACTCTGATACTCGTGTGTGCTAAGCCTGGCATGACTTTAAGGAATCCTAGGTAGTTAAAAAATAAAGACATTAGAAGCTTGTACTGAGTCTAAGTTAAAACTAGGGAGAATTTGAAAGCTTAGGGATAACTGCACAATGAGCTCAATGATATAGGCAGATAAACCAAAAGGCAGGAAGTTAGTAAAAACATAAGGTTTTAAAGGCAAGGGTAATCAGAATAGACAAAGTATGAAGTTAGTTTTAGCCTAGGAGAGTGTCACAAGACAGCAATGCCTTTGACAGTAAACCTAGGGAAGTCAGCAAATCAGTTAGGTAGAGTTTAAAAGACAAGAGTTAGCAGCCAATTAGAGAGAAAATAAGCCTTTATATTGCTCGAGGACGAGCAATAACTCAAGTTTGGGGGTGTGTTACCTCTCCAAAAGTACATTATTTAAGGTCATATTTACCTAGAAATCATGGAAATTCTTGAGTGTTTTTGTTAAGAGTTAGCTTAATGTGTGCTTAAATGTGAGAATTTGAGAAATGATGCTAAATTAAGGCTTATTTGGAAAAGGAAAGAAACAAGATGCAAAATGATGTAAAAAGAGCTAAAATGTACATTGCAGGAACATTGCAGAAAAATTGCGGAGCTCGATCCAAGGAGAAGTTATGACCGAAATTAAATTAAAATTGAAGTTAATTAATTGATTGGGTTTCTGTAACGGGGGGATTTTTCAGCATGCAAAGTAAGCAATTAAACGCTAACGGAAGAATAGAAGAGAGAGAGACGCGTGCACGGTTTGGGGATTTTCGGGATTTAATTGTTAGACATCTTCAGCTTATCATTTAATACAAATTCAAGGCAAACAGTTTGTAGTACACACGGACGATTACCCGAGAAGCCCCAAGGTAACCGGCTCCATAGAAATTAATTAGACCACACAGTTCTAATTAAACATTATCTAAAATTGCATTAAGGTGATCAGCCCCAAATTTATTCTAGATAGTCACTAGCGAACCGCGACAGACATTCAAGCACGTAATCTAATTGCTAACTAATTGCCCGCAAACGCTGTATGCAATCAACAACCATCATGCATGACTCGATACTCCGGTTTAGTTTTATCAATCTGTGTTCTTAGTCGAATAGTGAGAGGCACGACATCGCTACTCTTTAACATTCACAAAATGGTAGAAAACTCGAGTGTCAATCGTCGAATTCTAACATATGCATAGGGTTAAGCAAGAGAGATAAATGCATACAAATCAGCCACCAAATTCTATGCTAAGCATGGATTATCAAAACCAAAAGCGTCTAACAAAAATCCCTCAAATATATCCCAAACCGTTCACCCTTACCTTAGTCGTCCATGAAACGGGTTGTCATCACCGCTCCAAGGGAAGCCATGGAAGTCGTCATCAAACTAATACAAGATAAAAGCTCATAAACAAGCCACAAATGGCTGAGCTAAAGGGAAAAATAGGGGAAAACCGAGAGGAAGAAGAAGAGAAATCAAAACATATCCAAAACTTTTTGCAGAAATCGTCATTACAGCCTCTTTAATCGACGTAGCGTCGAGACGCTAGGGCAGCGTCGCGACGCTACGCCCTAAGTAATCCGCGCGCGCCTCGCGATGGCGTCGAGACGCTAGGGCAGCGTCTCGACGCTGGCCCGATAATTCCTTGCGCGCGCCTCCTCCGGAGCGTCTCGACGCCGCAGCAGGGTCTCGACGCTTCGGCAGCGTCGAGCTAGCGTCTCGACGCTAGCTCTCGGGTTTGGGGCTGGAAAAATTGCCTCTCCTAGGAAATTTTGGTCCGTTTCTACTCGGATCGACTTGCTCTTTCCCGATGCACTCCCGGGGCGTTAAACTCCACTTTTAGCTCCGAAACGGGTCCAATGGACGCACGAGCTCTCTGCCGCATTTCTCCTACAAACGAGATTAATTAAACATTTAAATGCGGACTTTAGCTATACTTAGGAAGTATTTAATAGCTCCAAAATGGAGTTATCAAACACCCCCAACTTGAATCTTGCTAGTCCTCGAGCAAGGCTATAAAGAAATTGACACTAAGGACATGCCTACATGCTACTAACTCAAACCTCCATGCATTTTGAAAATTGAAACACAACATAATCATGAAAGCAATTCGTGCATGCATTTACTATGAACATATCAAAAATTAACTATTGCCCCCTAACGTGTGTGTGTGCTAGACAACCTATCCTAAACACACGTAAACTAGGAAAAACCACATGCAACACAACATCCCGTTTTCCCCCTACTTCTAGCGTTTAAGAACAGTCTACACTTGACTTACACGAGAGAGAGAAGCAAACTAAGAGACCTAAATATTTTTCTCATTCTTTTTTCTTTTCACGAGTACTTTGTACCCTTTTATTAAGTTTCTTTGAACCAAACTGTAACGCCCGAGAACCAAAAAAAAAAAAAAAAAAAAAAAAAAAAGATAAGAATGAAGTTTAAAAAAAATAAATAAATAATAAAAGTTTATTTATTTTTTTTTTAATTTTATCTTTACTTTTTTTTTCTTTTTTCATTTCTCCCAACCAACCCATCTTCCCCGAGAAACCCTCAGGTATTCTTCACCCAAATTCCTTTTTTTTCTTTTTTCATTTCCTGAGTCTTCGTTTCCCCCTTTCTCTCTCAACCTTTCTATGTTTCTCTCAGCCCATCCCCTTACTCTCTCTGTTTCTCTCAGCCCATCCTCTTAAATCCTCCTTCCCCTCCGCTGGTCAGTTGAGGCGGCTTATGCGGCAACGTTGTGAGTTGTCCATTGGCGTGGAAAAGCAATTTTCAGCAAGTTTGCAAGTCGTTTAAGCGCGGCGGGTGCGTTTCTCTCTAAACTCTTATGAGTTTTTCGTTGTGCAATTTTAGATTTGCCCAACTTTTTTTTGGAGTTAGCTTTGGTGAAATAGTATTTTGGGGCATTTGTTTTTAGAATAAATTAACAGCATTCGCAAGTTGTTTTTAGTTGGGTTGCGCCTCCAATTGATTGGTTCAATTGTTTTCGTCATTCAGGCGAAGCCAAGATTTGTGACAAAAGTTTTTATTAGGAGTTTACGCAAGCAATGTAAGTGGCCTAACTCTCAGCTTTAAGCGCCTCGGGGCTTCGTTATATAATTCAGTTGATATGTATGTATGATATATGTTCATGATGGGCAATGTTCTGTGTGCAGGTTACTTAGTCGAACATATTATGCTAGTTTAGGCTTAGTTTAAATAAATATAACATGTGCTCTTAATGAGTAATATAATGTTCTGTATGCAGGTTACTCAGTCAAACATGTTATGCTAGCTTTGGCTAAATGAATATAACATATGCTCTTAATGAGCAATGTTTAGTTTGCAGGTTATTCAGTCAGGCATGTCATGTTAGCTCAGTCATGTAAATACAACATATGCTCTTGATGAGTAGTGTTCTGTATAGAGGAGTCTCAGTCTTGCTTGCTATGTCAAGTTACAGTTAAGTTAGAACAAAATACCTTCCCACAACATGTAGTGTACACAGATAAACTTGATAAGAAATGTCAGCTTCAGGTACACATAATCAGCAGGTGCTATGTTGGGAGAGACCTAACGTCACTAGTAGGGCGCCAACAATCTACTAGTGGAGTTTCGTTTACAGATCAGGCCCACATAGACACAATACAGAGTTGGCTCAGTTTTTGGGATAGGTTAATTGTTCTCTCAGTCAGTACAAGTTTCTGTAAAACAGTTAGAGCTCCTCACGTTGTCTAATGCATAGTTCACACATGAGATTGAATTTAGCAGGGCTACTTGCTGAGTATATTATATACTCACTCAGTTTTATTGCCTCTTTTCAGGCAACAACCAGAACATACGAGGCGGATGATAAGAAATATTTCGCGTGTCGGGCCATGGCAGTGATGTCTTTTAGGAGTCTCGGGACTACTTTTTGTTTCATGTTTATAGATACAATGTAATTAGACCCGAAGTCTTGCTTCCAGTCCATAGCTTAACAATACGTAGTACTTGAAACTTTCTGTAATTTATCCTTGACTTTAGTATCTTTTGGGAACACCAAATCTTCTACAACTTCTCTTTATGTTAGGATGTTGTTCCTTTAGAGTTTTACTTATGTTACCAATTTTTTTTATTTAGGGAGGGGTCTTTGTTATTTTATAGTAGCGTCTCCACGTGATCACAACAGGGTGTGTTTGAAAATCTAGGGACGTTACAGTTGGTATCAGAGCCCAGTGTTTTCTTTTGATTCTGTAGACTTTCTTACATCGTAAGTATTAGTTGTCCATGGCCAGACACAAGAAATATAACTTGTCATCGCCAGGTATGTTGGTTGGTTGATTACTACTTAACGGTGGTATCTATTGTTATGTTATACTTGGCAGCATTTACTAACAGACTTAGTTTGCGTTGCATGTTTGATTGTCACGCCGTATCCTGTTAAGTAGGTTGCAATCCTTTTGTTCTCTTATTGTGGTTACTTTCTTGTAGGGATCGAACTACTCCAGAAGTGACAGAACCAGCCATACTTAACCCTCAGGTTAGTGGGCAACCAAGTGGGCAGTCATCGGGACAATCTGAGCCTCCTTTGCAAGTGCCTACAGTAACCCTGACACTAGAGGCCATTCAGACACTCATTCAAACTGCTGTCTCTAGTCATGTGACACACGCCTCCCAGGATTCAGGAAGCATGTCCAGTGAGGCCAGGTATTTGCGGGATTTCAAGAAATATGACCCTCGACCCTTCGACGGGCAGTCTATGGACCCGACCATGCCAGAAGCATGGTTGTCGTCAATAGAGACTATCTTTCGTTATATGAGGTGCCCGGAAGGTCAGAAAGTACAGTGTGCTGTTTTTATGTTTAGAGATGATGCTCTCCTTTGGTGGGAGTCTGCAGAGCGGTTAATTGATGTGAGTGGTGGTCCAATTACTTGGGCTCAGTTCAGGGAGACATTCTTTCAGAAATATTATCCAGTTATATTACGATTCAGGAAACAAGCAGAATTTCTGAGTCTCAAGCAGGGCATGAGGTCAATAGACGAGTATGAACGAGATTTTACCAAGTTGTCTCGTTTTGCCCCAGACTTAGTGGACACCGAAGTTAAAAAGGATGAGCGTTTTATTTCGGGCCTGAAAGAAGAAGTTCAAGGCATTGTTGCGGCCCTTGCCTCATCAGATTATGCAGCAGCTTTTCGAGCAGCCACGTTGATTGATCGTAGTGCTTCCGGTGTACCCTCAGTAGTTGCTAGGCAAGAGTCTAGCTCAGGACAGAAGAGAAGGTTTGATCAAGCATCATTTTCAAGACCACAACAACTTCAACACTTTTCTACTAAACCTTATCAAGATTTGACTCAGAAATCACAGACTAACCAGCAACGACCTCTTAGGTACGATAAACCTTTGTGTAAGACTTGTGGGAAGCACCACGATGGGCGTTGTTTGGCAGATACGAGAATATGCTACAAGTGTGGGAAGGAAGGACACTTGGTTGCAGGTTGTTTAAAGGCTAACTCCTTTGTTGCCAGACAACCTTTAAACCCGAGTCATGCGAATGATGGTAAGCAAATTCAGCAGAGAGGCAAAGCATTTGCAACTACTCGTTAGGGGGCAGAGAACTCAAACGCCGTAGTGACAGGTACGCTACTTATACTTGAACATCATGCTTTAGTACTATTCGATTCAGGCTCCACTCATTCATTCATATCAGCTTCGTTTGTGAGTCAAGCCAAGTTGGAGTTGGAACCATTAGGGTTTGTATTGTCGGTGTCTACTCCAGCAGGGATGTCTTTTTTAGCCAGCAAAAAAGTAAAGGCTTGTCAGGTGTTAGTGTCAGATCATTTGCTGGATGTGACACTAGTAGTCTTAGACATGAGCGATTTTGATGTGATTCTCGGTATGGAATGGTTGGCTGAAAACAATGCCATCATTGATTGTCATCGTAAGGAAGTCGTGTTCAGACCCTCAGATGGGGCAAACTTTAAGTTCAGAGGATCTGAAACTGAAGTAGCTCCTAGAATGGTCTCTGCACTAAAGGCAAGACGACTAATTAACCAGGGGGCATGGGGTTTGTTGGCTAGAGTAACTGACACCAGATGTGAGCAGGTCGATATAAGTTCAGTACCAGTTGTTAATGAATTTCTAGATGTGTTCCCTAAAGACCTTCCTGGTTTACCACTAGCACGGGAAGTTGATTTCAGCATAGAACTTGAACCAGGAACAACCCCCAGTTCTAGGGCTCCGTACAGAATGGCTCCAGCAGAGCTAAAAGAACTCAAGTTACAGATACAGGAACTGCTAGATAGAGGCTTTATACGTCCCAGTGTGTCGCCTTGGGGAGCACAAGTTCTGTTTGTAAAGAAGAAAGATGGGTCTTTGCGACTTTGCATAGACTACCGAGAGCTGAACAAGTCAACCATTAAGAACAAGTATCCACTTCCCCGAATAGATGATCTCTTCGATCAGTTGCAGGGAGCAAAATTATTTTCTAAGATTGACTTGCGATCAGGCTACCATCAGTTGAGGATAAAAGATTATGATATTCCTAAAACAGCTTTCAGATCGAGGTATGGACATTATGAGTTCACTGTGATGTCCTTTGGTCTAACAAACGCACCCGCAGTTTTCATGGACTTGATGAATAGGGTGTTTAAGGAATTTCTCGACACCTTCGTAATTGTGTTTATCGACGATATCTTGGTTTATTCCAAGTCAGAGGTGGAACATGATGAACATCTTAGAAAAGTTTTGACAACCTTAAGGGTGAACAAACTTTATGCCAAGTTCTCCAAGTGCGGATTTTGGCTACAGCAGGTGTCATTTTTAGGACACGTGGTGTCGAGAAACGAATATCAGTGGACCCGATAAAGATCGAAGCAGTGTCCAATTGGCCCCGTCCGTCCACGGTTAAGGAGGTGCGTAGCTTTTTGGGGTTGGCAGGCTACTACCGTCGTTTCGTGCAGGATTTTTCTTCGATAGCGACGCCCTTAACTCAGTTGACCCGAAAGAGTTCTTCATTTATTTGGAGTAAGGCCTGTGAAGCGAGCTTTCAGGAGCTCAAGCAAAGGTTGGTTACAGCACCAGTGCTCACTGTACCTGATGGAACTGGGGAATTTGTTATTTACAGTGATGCCTCCAAGAGAGGATTGGGTTGTGTTCTAATGCAGCATGGTAAAGTCATTGCCTATGCTTCAGGGCAGTTAAAAGATTACGAGCGTAACTATCCGACCCATGATTTGGAGTTAGCAGCAGTAGTTTTTGCCCTGAAGATTTGGAGACATTATTTATATGGAGAGAAAACTCAAATCTTCACGGATCATAAGAGCCTGAAGTATTTCTTCACGCAGAAAGAGTTAAACATGAGGCAACGAAGGTGGCTTGAGTTATTGAAAGACTATGATTGTGAGATCCTTTACCATCCGGGTAAGGCAAATGTAGTTGCCGATGCTCTTAGTAGGAATGTACCTCATACGTCGGTCTTAGTCACTACCCAAGCTCGCTTGTGCGCAGATGTGGAGCGTGCAGAAATAGTAGTTGCAATGGGTAACGTTGTCTCACAACTAGCTCAATTGTCAGTACAACCAACCCTGAGGCAAAAGATTATCGATGCCCAACAAGAAGACCCTAATTTTCTTGTTATTATTCATCAGGTAATGTCAGGGCAGGTGAGAGAGTTCACCATATCACCAGACCATGGTCTTCTTTTTCAGGGGCGTTTGTGTGTAACCATGAATATTGATCTTCAGACGAAGATATTAACTGAAGCCCATAATTCCCCATTTTCGATACATCCAGGCAGCACAAAAATGTATCGAGATCTAAAACAGTGTTATTGGTGGAAGAACATGAAAAGAGACATAGTTGATTTAGTCGGTAAATGTCTAGTTTGTCAACAAGTAAAGGCATCAAGACAGAAACCCTCAGGTCTGCTTCAGCCTCTTAGTGTGCCAGAGTGGAAATGGGAACACATATCTATGGACTTCATTACAGGGCTACCTAGAACAGCCAAGGGTTATACTGTGTTATGGGTCATCATTGATAGACTCACCAAGTCAGCGCATTTATTGATGGAGCGCATGTAGCGCAGCGGAAGCGAGACGGATCATTGGCACTCTAATTTCATCAATTTAGCTGAATAAGAAACATGCACAAAGCTTTGAAATAAAAGGAATTAGAACACATACCTCTTGTAGTTCTAAAGACTTCTCTTCCAACGCTCGAATCTCCTCACGAACCCTTCGAAGCTTCCCTCGAACTCCTCGAGAACCACCTTTGGTAGTCCCGCTATCCTTGGGCCGAGCAACGGAGTGGTGGGACTCCTTTATGAAAGAAAAAGTTTGGAAGAAGAAGATGGGAAGATGAAAGTGATGAGGATTTTGTGAGAAGAAGTCTAACACTTAGCTTTCTAATTTCTCAAGTAACATGAACTCTTCATGCTCATCCAAATATTCAAACTCTTTGAAAATTCATCAACTTCAAACCATTTGAACTTCATCCAATTTATAGGCAATTCACATGCAACAAAGTCTTTGCTTAGCATGACACCTCAAATTGGATGGATTAGTCTTCAACCAAGTGTTCCAAAATTGATGAGTTTATATGCATGTTGTTGGTGATTCACAATCCACTTCACAACTTGGATAAACCCACTCAACTTGGATAAATCCACTCAACATGGATAATTCCACTTTGACTTATAATCACACTTGTAATATTTTGTCATTTTAAAATTAATTCATAATTAATTTTAATAAGCAAAATAAATTATAATTAATTAAACTTTTTTATTAATTAATATTATTATTTAATTCAATATCAAATATTAATTAAATAATAAGACTAATCTCGGTTTCTTAAACCGAATCATCACACATGAATCCATATTCATGTTTTACACTGATCCCATATTTAAATCATATTTAAATATGTCCATCATTCTTCCAAAACCGAATTTCAATAAATTCAAATTCTTTTTCTCTCATATTGTTACACGGCTTAATCCGAGCTAGCCAGGAGAACCTAAAGAACCTACAGATCATGAGCTCCAACGATACGAGATTAACCGGTCAAACTCTTTAACCAAGCTAACCAACATTCGTTAACCCCCGGAGACTCCACTAAAGTCCAAGGGTTGCACTCTCCTCACCGTAGATATATTTCTGTCCTCTTGATATAACCATTATCAGTAAGTCGATCCTTCACAGGTCGTTCGTAATTACAGCTGGGTCAAAATAACCGTTTTACCCCCGTTATTACATCTTGTTCCTTAAGTCCCACTGATCCTCTAATGAACTATTGGTTTGTGGTCCAACCACCAAACCGATTGGTATGTGATCTCATCACTATACCAAGTCCCTCTCGGGCCAATGAGAGGGTGGGATCCCTAGTTCAAGACCCGGAGTCAGCACTTAAGGGAACAACCTCTCTACTAATCCCTCAGAGCGGGTAGGAGTGAATTCCATCTCGCAGGACTATGTTCCCAGCTACCTACCCGGTCTTATCCCCAAGATGGTAGGCTTATTGAGTCGGCGATCTCGGGCCACTCTCACCCATACAAGTCAAAGGATAAGCCCGAATAAACAGGAGTTCATAGCGTGCTCAGGATTCAGATCGAGTTACCTAGGTCATCATATGAAAAAGTCGGTCTTTACAGTAAACGGAGTTATAAAGAAAGAGCGACTTGTTTCGCGGTTCAGTCTTATGCAAACTCATTGCATAGGACGCCCCCACTCACATGTCTCCACATGAACGATTTCGGATCACATCGTTTGTACTATACAAAGTGGGCCGCGTCCAATAGTGTCCCCAGGATAAGGTACCCAGCCTTATCCCTATACTATAGACCATTCTGGCTATTACTTGAACTTAATCCACAATCATGTCATACATGAAGTTCAAGTATACAACCTATAGCCATGGGTTCTTTGTTTATCGGAGTTAGGTTAAAAGTAAAAACAATTCATTTTATTCAATAACAACTTTACTGAATAAATCTCAATAACAACTTTCTTGCAAAATAGAATATACATTCAGTTTACAAACCACGAGTTTTAGGACATAAAACCCAACAAACTCCCACTTGGACTAAAACGTCAGTGGAGTATTACATGCTAGATGAGAAAAACTGGAATATCAAATATTTCCATGGCTTTTCTCCCACTATCCTACTGTACAACTCGTAGTCCTAGACTCACTAGGTGCCCCTCGAACACTTTAGCCGTGAGGGACTTTGTAAACGGATCAGCAATATTGTGCTCTGAGGCGATCTGCATGACGATCACGTCTCCTCGATGCACTATCTCCTTGATGAGATGATATTTCCGCTCAATGTGCTTTCCACGCTTATGGCTTCTTGGTTCTCTCGAATTTGCCACAGCACCAGTATTATCACAATAAAGTGTCATAGGCAAATTCATATTTGGAACAAATTCCAAATCCGTCAAGAACTTTCTAAGCCATACAGCCTCTTTCGCAGCTTCGCAAGCCGCGACATACTCAGCTTCCATGGTGGAGTCAGCAATACAACCTTGCTTTATACTCCTCCATACTATTGCCCCTCCGTTAAGAGTGAACACTGATCCCGATGTGGATTTCCTCGAATCCTTATCGGTTTGAAAATCAGAGTCAGTGTATCCTATAAGGATCAAATCCTTCGCGCCATACACGAGCACATAGTCTCTCATTCTCCGAAGATACTTGAGGATGTGTTTAACGGCAGTCCAATGATCATATCCTGGATTGGACTGGTACCTACTGACAATTCCCACTGCATAGCATATGTCGGGTCGTGTACATAACATGGCGTACATCAGACTACCGACTGCTGATGCATAGGGAATTCGTCTCATATCCTCAACTTCTTGAGGTGTCTTAGGACATTCTTCCTTTGACAATTGAATTCCATGCCTGAAAGGTAAAGAACCCTTCTTGGAATTCTGCATCGAATATCGTATTAACACCTTGTCGATATAAGATGCTTGAGACAGCGCTAGCGTTTTGTTCTTACGATTCCTTACGATTTGAATCCCTAGAACAAACTGAGCCTCTCCCAAATCTTTCATTTGGAATTGGGTCGCTAGCCATTGCTTAACGTCAGTCAGGAACCCTACATCATTCCCAATGAGTAGGATATCATCTACATATAAGACTAAGAAAGTTACAACAGAATTGACTATTTTCTTGTAGACACAAGGTTCGTCAACATTCTGTTCAAAGCCATAAGATTTGATCGCAGTATCAAACCTTATATTCCAGGATCTAGACGCTTGCCTCAACCCATAAATGGATCGATTAAGCTTGCAAACATTTTGCTCTTGACCGTGAATTATGAACCCCTCTGGTTGAGCCATATAAATACTTTCTTCAAGATTGCCATTCAGAAAGGCTGTCTTGACATCCATTTGCCAAATTTCATAATCATAAAATGTGGCAATGGACAAGAGTATTCTAATCGACTTTAACATGGCCACAGGGGAAAAAGTTTCTTGATAGTCCACCCCTTCCCTCTGGGAATAACCCTTTGCCACAAGTCGAGCCTTAAAGGTTTGCACCTTACCGGCTTGGTCTCGTTTCCTCTTGTAGATCCACTTGCAACCGATAGGTCTTTCACCATCAGGTTGCTCTACAAGATCCCAGACCGAATTGAAGTACATCGACTCCATTTCGAGGTCCATGGCTTTAAGCCACTGGTCCTTGTCTATGTCCTTCATTGCCTGTTTAAAGGTCAATGGATCCTCAACGCCGTCATCGGGTATGACGACCTGGGTTTCCGTTAAACCCATATAGCGGTCGGGTTGTCTCACATCCCTCCCACTACGTCGAGGTATTCTCAACTCTTGAGAAGGACCAGCCTGATCAACAACTCTTGTTGACCCATCTGTAGCTTTCCTGGAAAGCTCGTTCAAAACAATTTTGCTCGAAGGTTGATGATCTCTCATGTGGTCTTCCTCTAAGAACGTGGTGTTTGTCGATACAAGCACCTTGTCCTGTTGAGGATCGTAAAATAGACCACCTTTCGTTTCCTTGGGGTAGCCTACGAATAGGCATAATTTTGAACGATGTTCCAACTTCTTTGGATTGGGCACCAACACATGTGTCGGACACCCCCAAATTCTGAAGTGACGTAAACTACCTTTACGCCCTCTCCATAACTCATAAGGTGTTTCTGAAACACTCTTAGAGGGAACCATGTTCAAAATATATACAGCAGCCTCTACTGCATATCCCCAAAACGAACTAGGCAGTTGAGCATAGCTCATCATAGATCGAACCATGTCTAACAGGGTTCTATTTCTCCTTTCGGACACACCGTTCTGCTGCGGTGTTCCGGGCGCTGAGAGTTGGGATACTATTCCATGTTCTATCATATAGTCCTGGAATCTTAAATCCATATACTCTCCACCTCGATCTGATCGGAGTGTTTTAATCGTTTTACCTAATGTGTTCTCAACCTCTGGCTTATACTCCTTGAACTTTTCAAGAGCTTCGGACTTATGATGCATTAGGTAAAGATAGCCGTACCTAGAATAATCATCAATGAAGCTGATGAAATATTCATACCCTCCCCGTGCTTTAACATTCATCGGACCACAAAGATCTGAATGTACAAGCTCTAGAGTTTCTTTGGACCTATGACCTTTTTCAGAAAAAGATCGTCTGATCATCTTGCCCTCAAGACAAGACTCACATGGTGGTAGAGAGTTGTCCTCTAACTGATTTAGGAGACCACTCTTAACCAATCTCCCAATCCTATTGAGATTAATGTGGCCTAGTCTCAAGTGCCAAAGATAGGTACTTGGAGAAAGTTTCTGCCTTTTAGTTTGAGTTTGAGCTGTTTTAAACATCTCGGTGTTCAAAATAGCTTTTGCCTCTGTTGGTCTTAACACATACAAGTTGTTTTCAAGTTTCGCAGAACATATATGTACACCTCTTTTGCCTCTGTTGGTCTTAACACATACAAGTTGTTTTCAAGTTTCGCAGAACATATATGTACACCTCTTTTGCTAATGAACGCTTCATTCAAATCAAAAGATACTTTATACAAATGTTCAAGTAAACAAGAGATAGATACAAGGTTCCTTTTAAAGCTAGGAATCAACAGTACATTTTCAAGTAAAATGAAACTATCTCTATATAACAACTTGACAGCTCCCACTGCCTTGGCTGAGACAACCTCTCCTGTTCCAACCCTGAGAGTTATCTCACCTTCAGCAAGCAGCTGCCAGGAACTAGTTTCTCGGAAAGAAGAACAAACATGGTTAGTGGCTCCTGAATCCAGTATCCAGGCAGAACTATCATGTTCCACTAAACATGTTTCAACAACGAGTAAATCATATTTACTTAGTTGTTTCTTCTCAGCTTTGCTCGCCATGAGGGTATCATGATAGACTGATGAGGACGGTTGTCCAAACATCATCTGTAATGAATCCATGATCTCCTTAGCAGAGACCATTACCTCATGCTTCTTAGCTAACACATCGGATGTGCTTGCCAAGATGTAGACTCGGGCTTTATTATTAGCCCTAGTCCACCTGTCAAATGCATCTCGAACAGTTCTAGTTGCAGACGAGCTAGGAGGGGGAGGACATTCCTCTGTTAAGACAAACCTAAGATCATCGATAACAAGAATCGTATTCAAGTTCGATTTCCAGGTCGTGTAGTTATCGCCGTTTAGTTTATCAGAAGCTAGTAATTGGATAAACGATCTAGACATGCTGAAAAGAATGAATTCTATTAGTGAATTGAACTTAACCTATTTTTAACAACCAATCAAGAATTTTAGCAAAAGTAATAATGTACCCAAAAAATCATTATTAATTTGCAACGATACTTCAGTGAGTCAGAGCAACCGCTACCGAGGGGCAGTCAATCACTCCTTCACTGAACCAAGACATTCTTGACTAAATGCTAATACCAGAATAACCGTTTTACCCCCGTAATTACATCTTGTTCCTTAAGTCCCACTGATCCTCTAATGAACTATTGGTTTGTGGTCCAACCACCAAACCGATTGGTATGTGATCTCATCACTATACCAAGTCCCTCTCGGGCCAATGAGAGGGTGGGATCCCTAGTTCAAGACCCGGAGTCAGCACTTAAGGGAACAACCTCTCTACTAATCCCTCAGAGCGGGTAGGAGTGAATTCCATCTCGCAGGACTATGTTCCCAGCTACCTACCCGGTCTTATCCCCAAGATGGTAGGCTTATTGAGTCGGCGATCTCGGGCCACTCTCACCCATACAAGTCAAAGGATAAGCCCGAATAAACAGGAGTTCATAGCGTGCTCAGGATTCAGATCGAGTTACCTAGGTCATCATATGAAAAAGTCGGCCTTTGCAGTAAACGGAGTTATAAAGAAAGAGCGACTTGTTTCGCGGTTCAGTCTTATGCAAACTCATTGCATAGGACGCCCCCACTCACATGTCTCCACATGAACGATTTCGGATCACATCGTTTGTACTATACAAAGTGGGCCGCGTCCAATAGTGTCCCCAGGATAAGGTACCCAGCCTTATCCCTATACTATAGACCATTCTGACTATTACTTGAACTTGATCCACAATCATGTCATACATGAAGTTCAAGTATACAACCTATAGCCATGGGTTCTTTGTTTATCGGAGTTAGGTTAAAAGTAAAAACAATTCATTTTATTCAATAACAACTTTACTGAATAAATCTCAATAACAACTTTATTGCAAAATAGAATATACATTCAGTTTACAAACCACGAGTTTTAGGACATAAAACCCAACATTTATTACCTGGTAAATCTTCTTACTCAGCGGAAAGGTGGGCCCGTTTATTTTTAGAAGAGATAGTCAGACTTCATGGGGTGCCGGTTTCAATTATTTCAGACCGTGATCCCCGGTTTTCATCCCATTTTTGGCAAAGTTTGCAGAAGGCTTTAGGCGTGCAGTTAGAACTCAGCACGGCTTTTCATCCGCAGACGGATGGCCAAACTGAACGGTTGAACCAAACCTTGGAAGATATGTTACGCGCATGTGCATCGGACTTTGTAGGAAGTTGGGACACTCATTTACATCTTATTGAGTTTGCGTATAATAATAGTTACCAGGCTACTATCGGCATGGCGCCGTTTGAAGCCCTTTATGGAAGGAGATGCAGAACCCAGGTCTTTTGGGATGAGGTAGGTGAACGCAAAATATTAGGATCTGAATTGATCCAAATCACGAGTGAAGTCATCCAAAAGATTAGAGCAAGGATGCAAACGGCATAGAGCAGACAGAAAAGCTATGCTAACACAAGACGAAGAGACTTAGAGTTTGAAGTGGGTGACCATTGTTAAGTCTCTGAAAGTGACTTATTTAGGACCCATTTAGCTTAAGAAGATGTACACTTCTAGGTGTTTTTGATAGCATTTAGCCTAAACCTATGCTTTAATATGAGAATTAGAAGAAGGTAGCTAATCTAGGACTTAAGTACAATAGGTAGAAAAAGGGTTGAAAACCGAAGGAAAAGAATGAAAAAATGAGCATTGCGAATGAATTGCGAAAACATTGCGGTGACCGCAATTATTCAAGTGAAAACCGTAAGTTGACTGATCTTTTTCCGTTAATTTCCGTAATTTCAGGGATTCATTCTTTCTCCTCCATCCATTCTGATATATGACGTTGAAGATTGATGGTTCTCCTTGGCCCAAACGCACCTGCAAACTACTATAAAAGGGGGCCAAAGTCGGAGGTTTGATCATCATTCGAAGCGCAGAAGTCTTCTCGCAGTCCATCATTTCTCTCTGTTTTCCTTTGCCGTCTGTTGGAGTGAGAGTCTCAGCTGTTGGAATCGATAATCTGATAGGAAGGAGAGAAGATTCTTCTTCTCTCTCGATTAGATTCATCCAAGCAAGGCTGACCTGTCATCCCCTTCATTCGAGGCGACTGCAACGAAGCTTTTCAAGCACCTTTACTGCTTTTCTGTCGTTCTTCTTCTTATTTCCAGTTTGATCATTGTTGTTCTTAGCCTAGTGCTTTAATTACTGCATTTCGTTGTTGTCTGTCTTTGAATCATTTCTTTTGAAGCTTTCCTTTGTCGTTCAAACATTCAAAGTAATCAAAGTAAAATTCTGCATTTCACAGTTTCCACCTTCTGCTGCTACGTTTTGTCTTATTGTTTTAAGCATATTTCTCTTCTAAGCATGTCTGTTTTATCTACCCTTTCTGTTCTCCATATATCCATGAGTAGCTAAGCCACTTAGGGGCATGCTAATGACAGAACTATAGGCTAAAAAACGTGCATCAAGTATGTAGGATAGCTCTCGAATCATTGATTGTATGTAAGCTTCATCCCACGGGCAATTTCGATTGGCCATCCATTTTGTCCAAAGAACTCCTAACCTCTGGAAGGAGTAAGAGTTCAGAGTCATATAATCATGCTAGCCTTTCATGGTAATCAGGAAACGGCCTAGGAATAGGCGTTTCCCTAGTACACACTAAACACTCCTGTTTTAACAAGATGCTTAAGACCTTACTTTGAAGTCGAGTAAACTTAAGACTCTAATGCATGGAATCGGACGATACTTGAGATAGAGTGAGTTTGATGTATAGAGAGTTGGTCCAATGCTTGAGAATCGTAATAAAATGCCTATAGGATAGTCATTAGTAGCCCTTAATTCACCCATTTACTCAGTTTCGCTGTTATTTAATTGCGGTAACATTGCGGTCCTCGCAATTCTGCCAGATTTTCATTCTGTTTAGCTGTTTTCTTCCTCGTTTGTTAATTCCATCTCTTGTCTTTTAAGTCTAGTTTCAACTTGCATTTGTTTATGTTATATCCCTTTATACATTCAGCAAAAAGTAGATAATTAAAAACCAATTTTACCCCATCAAATTCATCCCATCTTTCTTAACAATCACACTTCGCGAATAGCTAAAAATGAGTCTCTGTGGAAAAAACGAATGAAATATACTTACTACTTGCTGTGAGACCATGTATGCTTGCATGTTCTAAGTGCTCTCTCTACCTTATTGCTTATTTATCTTTACACATTGAGCACGCAACAAGTTTTTGGCGCCGCTGCCGGGGACTTATTTTAAGTGAAAACGAAGTTTGTTAAGTCTGAAACATCAAAGTATTTTCCACTGAATTTGATCCATCTTCATTTCTTTTTCAGGTACCATTTAGGGTAGTTTATGAATGAGACTCCATCTAGTGATCTAGAGTTCAACCCTGAGCCCGAGAGATTATTTAAAGCTAGGAATAGAGCCAAGAAACGTCTCTTTAAACAAACCCTTTTACCTCCAATCATTGCAGAGACTACAATTCCTCCGCAATTACCTCAAGAAGAAATGGCTGGAGTAAATCAAAACCTGGTGCCTGTCACTCGCAATCCCATTGAAATAGCGAATGACAAGGATAGCGCCATCCTTTCATATTTAGTACCTATGCCTGGGGAGCTGAACCCCAGCATAATCCGTCCTGAAATCACTGCCAACTCATTCGAGTTAAAGCCAGTGATGTTCCAAATGTTGTCCACTGTGGGACAATTCTTTTGAATAGAAAATGAGGACCCCCATAACCACCTTAGGAATTTCCTAGGAGTTAGTGACACATTCCTAATCCCTGGAGTTTCCCAAGAAGCCCTGAGGTTATATCTTTTCCCTTACTCTTTAAGGG
Organism: Herpetospermum pedunculosum; assembly: GCA_028017165.1. Classification (NCBI taxonomy): domain Eukaryota; kingdom Viridiplantae; phylum Streptophyta; class Magnoliopsida; order Cucurbitales; family Cucurbitaceae; genus Herpetospermum; species Herpetospermum pedunculosum. The sequence goes on from CM051527.1 coordinate 38,266,112, forward strand.
ACAAAGCCAAAACATGGTTAAATTCCTTACCCTCAGGATCTGTCCTCAATTGGACAGATTTAGCAGAAAAATTCCTAGTCAAATATTTCCCACCAGATAGGAATTCAACCTTTCGTGATGATATCATAAAGTTCAAACAAGCTCCAAGTGAGTCCCTTCACGAAGCTTGGACAAGATTCAAAGACCTTCTCATTAAATGTCCACACCATGGCATTCCATGGTGTATCCAAATAGAAGTCTTCTTTAAAGGATGGAACCCCAGCACCAGACAAGTTCTAAATTCATCTGCTGGTGGTTCCATGTTGTCCAAGAGTTACAACGAAGCTTATGAGATCTTGGAGAAGATCTCAACATCTCATTGTAGGTGGTCAGACGATCCAGTAGAGCCAACTAGGGCTCAAGACAAGGATGCTCTAAGCGCCATGAGCACCCAAATAAACGCCCTGACCAACCTAGTTAAGCAAATGGCTCAGGCCAATCTCCAAACCAGTGCCAATACCGCCACAGCCATGTCAATGGGCACCCAACCAAGTCAAGGCGAGGCACCTATCTGTGGATTCTGTGGGGAAGGGCACCCATATGAATACTGCCCTGGGAATCCATCCTCAGTCTGCTATGTTGGAAGCCAGCAGCAGCCTAGGAATAACCCCTACTCCAACACCTATAACCCTGGTTGGAGAAACCACCCTAACCTGTCATGGGGTGGCCAACAAAACGCTAACCAAAATTCTAACCAACCAAGGCCGAGTGGAACACCTGGTTTCATTCCTCAACATAACCAGTCAATGTACCAAAAACCTTACAATCAACCTGTAGGATCTTCTGTAGAAAGCCTACTTAAGGAATACATAGCTAAGAATGATGCTACTCTTCAGAGCCAGCAAGCTACTCTTAGGAGCCTGGAAAACCAAATAGGCCAATTAGCCAATGAACTTAAAAGTAGGCCCCAAGGTAGACTCCCTGCTGACACCGAGGTACCAAGGAGAGATGGCAAAGAGCAAGTTCAAGCAATTGAACTTAGGAGTGGAAGACCATTGGTGAGTAACACAAAAGACATACCAAAGAGAGTAGAGAACACTGAGTCTAGTGCTCCACTGGAGTCTCTGCCAAACCAAGGTCCACCACCAACTAGCACATCAGGAGTCAGGCTAGAACCAATTAATGAGGAGGTAGAAGAAATTCCAAGGCCTCCACCTATCCTAAAGCGCCCTGACATACCTGCATATGTGCCACCACCTCCATACCCTCGAAGGCTTAAGAAGAAGCAGGAACAGGAAGTTCATTTTAATAAATTCTTAGAAATTCTTAAGCAAGTGCATGTTAACATTCCTTTTGTAGAAGTTTTACAGTCTATGCCTTCTTATGTAAAGTTTTTGAAGGACATCATTACTAACAAAAAGATAATTGGTGAGTTTGAAACAGTAAACCTCACCGAGGAGTGCAGTGCCATCCTCCAGAACAAGCTGCCCAAGAAAGAGAAGGATCCTGGTTCCTTCACCTTACCTGTAGAACTTGGAGGCAAGCACGTGGGCAGAGCGCTTTGTGACCTGGGCGCCAGCATAAATCTCATGCCCCTGTCCCTATTCCGCCAGTTGGGAATGGGAGAAGCACGTCCAACCACAGTCACTTTACAACTAGCAGACAGATCCATCGCATATCCAGAAGGTAAGATTGAGGATATTCTAGTTAAAGTTGACAAATTTATTTTCCTTGCAGATTTCATTGTCCTGGACTATGAGGCAGACAAGGAAGTCCCCATCCTGCTAGGTAGACCATTTCTAGCCACAGGTAGGGCACTTATAGACGTCCAAAAAGGTGAGCTTACTATGAGGGTTCATGATGAAGAGGTAAAGTTTAGTGTATATAAAGCTTTAAGGTACCCCTCTGATCTTGAATCCTGTGCTAGTATGGACGTTATTGATTCTTTAATGGAAGAACAATTAGAGCATGTATTATTAACCAAACATGCCAATGAATATGTAGGATTAGATGTAGCTGACTTAAATATATCTGACATAATGGATATGCCTGTAGATAACCCACAACATGTATGTATGAATATAGATTTAACTGATAGAACTGTAAATCCTTTGAAGCCCTCCATTGAGCATCCACCTGTTTTAGAACTAAAACCACTACCCACTCACCTCAAATATGCATATTTAGGAAATAATGATACACTGCCTGTAATTATTTCTTCTAAACTAAGTGAACAGCATGAGGGTGAATTAATTTTACTGCTTAAGCAACATAGGAAGGCTATAGCATGGACTATTGCTGATATTCGAGGCATTAGCCCTTCTTATTGCATGCACAAAATTATACTAGAGGAAGAGCACACACCTAGAGTAGATCACCAGCGTAGGTTAAACCCCTCTATGAAAGAGGTAGTGAAGAAAGAAATAATAAAATGGTTAGATGCAGGAGTGATCTTCCCAATAGCTAGTAGCCAGTGGGTGAGCCCCATCCAATGTGTACCTAAAAAGGGGGGAATAACTGTGGTAGTCAATGAGAACAACGAACTGATTCCAACAAGGACTGTCACAGGGTGGAGAGTGTGTATGGATTACAGAAAATTAAATAAAGAGACTAAAAAAGACCATTTCCCTATACCGTTCATTGACCAGATGCTAGACAGAATAGCTGGTAGAGCCTACTATTGTTTCTTAGATGGCTATTCAGGCTATAATCAAATTACTATAGACCCTAAGGATCAAGAGAAGACCACCTTCACTTGCCCTTTTGGAACGTTTGCCTTCCGCAGAATGCCTTTTGGCTTATGCAATGCACCGGCAACTTTCCAAAGGTGCATGATGGCAATCTTCTCCGAGTTGGATGAGTCCATGATAGAAATATTCATGGATGACTTCTCAGTTTTTGGGGATTCATTTAAAACCTGTCTAGAAAACTTAGGACAAGTCCTGGCTAGGTGTGAGGAGACCAACCTAGTCCTAAATTGGGAAAAGTGTCATTTTATGGTAGATGAGGGGATTGTCTTAGGACACAGAGTGTCAAGGGCAGGTGTAGAAGTTGATCGGGCCAAGATAGAGATCATAGAGAAGTTGGTAGAGCCCCAGAATGTCAAAGCCATTAGAAGCTTCTTAGGGCATGCTGGTTTTTACAGAAGGTTCATCAAGGACTTTTCTAAGATAGCCAAGCCTCTGTGCGAGCTTCTAGAGCTAAATAGACCATTTATCTTCTCTAAATAATGTGTAGTAGCTTGGAAAACCCTTAAGGAAGCACTAGTCACAGCACCTATCATAGTCGGACCAAATTGGGATCTCCCATTTGAGATGCTATGTGATGCCAGTGACTATGCTGTAGGAGTCATGTTAGGACAGAAGATTGACAAGCTAACACACCCTGTCTATAATGCTAGTAAGACCTTGAATGAGGCTCAATGTAATTATACAACTACTGAAAAAGAGATGCTTGCTGTAGTGTTTGCTTGCGAAAAATTCAGAAACTATATTGTAGGCACTAGGACAATTGTATACACTGACCATTCTGCCTTGAAATATCTTATGAGGAAGGCTGATGCCAAGCCTAGATTGATTAGATGGGTGTTATTGCTGCAGGAATTTGATTTGGACATTCGGGACAAGAAAGGATGTGAAAATGTGGTTGCAGATCACCTGTCTCGATTGCAGCACAATTGCGAAAAAATTGCGGAGACCGCAATTTCTGATGCTTTTATTGATGAACATGTCTTTGCTTTGGCTCATCGTGATAACGATGAGGAACCTTGGTTTGCTGACATTGCTAACTTCCGTGCATCACAGGTATTACCAGTGTTCAAGGGAGGACAAGAGAAGAAGAGGTTCCTTCATGAAGCAAGGAAATTCATCTGGGATGACCCCACACTCTACAGAACCTGTGCTGATGGCTTGCTAAGGAAATGTGTTTCAGCTGCTGAAGCGAAGTCTGTGCTGCAGCACTGCCACTCATCTCCTTATGGTGGACACTTTGGTGGTCAAAGAACAGCTGCGAAGGTATTTCAGAGTGGCTACTATTGGCCAACAATCTTCAAGGATGCCCACAACTATGCCCACGGCTGTGATGAGTGTCAAAGGACAGGTAACCTCAGTCGCAAGGATGAGATGCCCCTCACGTACATTTTAGAGTTGGAGCTCTTTGATGTGTGGGGCATTGACTTCATGGGACCATTCCCTCCATCATCAGGTAACCTGTACATATTAGTGGCAGTGGACTACGTGTCCAAGTGGGTAGAAGCCAAAGCATGTCCTAATAATGATGCTAAAACAGTCACTAACTTCTTGCATAGGCACATTTTCACTAGATTTGGGACTCCTCGTGCTATCATTAGTGATGAGGGGTCACATTTCATTAATAAGGCTATGGAGAAAGTATTGGCTAAATATAACATTAGACATAGAGTAGCCACTCCCTACCACCCACACTCGAATGGCCAAGCTGAAATCTCAAATAGGGAAATTAAGAACATCCTAGAAAAGGTAGTCAAACCTAATAGGAAAGACTGGTCCTTCAAGCTTGAGGATGCACTTTGGGCTTATAGGACAGCATATAAGACACCTCTAGGAATGTCCCCTTATAGGCTGGTATATGGCAAAGCTTGTCACTTACCACTTGAGTTAGAAAACAAAGCATTTTGGGCCATGAAGGAGTTGAATTTTTGTGTAAAGGATGCGGGGACACTGAGGTCTTTGCAGCTACATGAACTTGATGAGCTTAGGCATATGGCCTATGAGAATGCCAAAATGTATAAAGAAAAGACCAAAATATGGCACGACAGTAGACTTAGGATCAAAGACTTTAGGAAAGGCCAACTTGTCCTCTTATTTAACTCACGTTTAAAGATATTTCCAGGCAAACTAAAGTCCAGATGGTCGGGTCCATTTGTTATTACTAATGTCTTTGTTCATGGTGCGATAGAGATAAAGAACTTGCAGCAAGGACAGCCTTTTATGGTAAATGGTGCTAGATTGAAGCACTACTATGAGGAAGGAGATGTGAAGACTCTCTCGGCCTTCCTCTTGCATGAAGCATGAAGTTACAAACGAGAGAGAACGAGTGGTTACTGTGCTCGTTTAGTCAAGGCCAATGCCTTAGTTTATTTTTTCTGTTTTTCCGATTATCGTTTGTATGTTTTGTGGTGTGATTTTAATTGCGTATTTAATGTTTGTTTTATTTGTTTTTGCAGGGATTCGAAAGAGGGGATCAAGGTGAGTAAATCCAGCTTTTAAAATAAAAAAACGATCGAGCCAAATAAAAGATACGGACGAGCGAAGTTTGAGATTTTTATGAAAAAATATCCCTGGAATTGCGCTGGAATTGCTGGATTCGCAAAAAAGAGCCGTTGGGATTTTTCGTTGCCTTTATATCCGTTGGAAAGCGCTCGATCGATACGATTCTCTCATTCTCTGATTTCCAAGAACTCTGCGATTCTCTTCATCTTTGATTCTTCTCTCAAGATCTTCAAGACTCGACAATGGTTTCCACAAGGGCTGAAAGATCGGCAGCCAAGAAGAAGGCTGATGACGCAGCTGAAGCGGCTGCGAGGGAAGCATTGCTCACCCTTGCAGATGATGGTGCCGTTCGCACCGGACCTCTTCCTAAGCTTCCTATCCGTAGGAAGAAGTGGAGGGTTGTCACTGAAATCCCTGCTGGACCATCTGAGCCAGTGGGCACGCCTAAGAAACGCCGGTGGAGTGTCGAGATGGCCGCCGAACCAAGCACAGCAAAGACTCCCTCTGTGGAGAGTCAAGAAACTGATCGTGCATCCCACGAGTCAGCCAAAGAAGGATCGTCGCCATCCGCATCACCTGCGCACAGCCCTTCACCGTCTGAACCAGTGCCAAGCGCAGAGTCGTCACCGCCTGCACAGAGCCCCGAGTTGTCTCCAGCACCTCAGAGTTCTGACCCGACACCTGCAGCAGCGCAGAGTCCTGAACTGCCGTCTTCGCCACTTAGTTCTGCGCAGACACCATCAGCAGAGCTCAATCCCACGCCATTGCACAATTCTCCACGGCCTGATCCTGAATTCCCATATGGGGATTATCAAGAGTCCACGCAGGGCAGTGGCGATGCTGGGGAAGACGAAGTCTTTTCTCCCATGAGGGAAGACAGCCCTGATGTTCCTGCACAGCAGGATGATTCCATGGAGGAGACGTTGGGGGCATGCCTCCAGCAGATCAACATTAAGAAGAAGAAGAAGGCCAAGATTGTCAAGGCCAAGAAATCAAAGAAGCTGAAGAAGAAGAAGGCCAAGAGAGTGCCTTCAGCAGACAAAGAAAGCACGGAGCCATCACTCAAAAGGCTCAAGGTTGAGGCTGCCGAGTCAGCCAAGCCAGCAGATAAGGGGAAGGCCAAGCTCTACCCTGAAGACGAACCTCAGTCAGTGAGGTATGTCTCATCTGATGCTGAATCCAGGGGTGCTGAGTTAAGGAAGAGGGAGTTGCTGCACGAGAAAGGCTTCCTCGACCGACCTGCTGACCTGCCGCAGTTCTTGCGCGTAGGGGTGATCAACCACGGCTGGGAGGAATTCTGCAGACCGCCTAATCCAGCATACACGAGCATGGTGTATGAGTTCTACGCCAATGTGCTCAGCCCTGAGGATGGCCTGTCTGTGGTCAGAGGGGTAGAAGTAGATTTCTCAGCCAAGGCCATCAACGAAGCCTTTGGTCTCAAGGGCCAAGCACATACAGATTATGCACGGATCGTTGACGAGCCTACTGAGGCAGTGCTGGAAGAGGCCATTCGGACTATTGGCCAGCCTGAAGCTTCTTGGACCGTGTCACGCAATGGGAGGCACACTCTCATGAGTGCCAACCTCACGGCTAAGGCAGCTGTTTGGTTTTCGTTCCTGCGAAGGAGATTGTCCCCGGTGACTCACGAGACTACAATAAACCAGAGCCGATCGCTGCTGGTGTATGCAATCATGAGAGGTCTCACGATCAACGTGGGAGAAGTCATCACTGCGGCCATTGCTGAATGCGCCAAGAAAGGTAAGGGACCACTGTTTTTCCCTAACACCATAACCAAGCTATGTTTGCTTGCAGGAGTCCCTACCGAGCGCCTGGAGAAGCAGATGGCCTACACGGGCCACTTGGAGCTGCCTGCTAACCTGAGGCTGAGAAGAAAGGGGAATATGGAGTTTGAACTGGATAGGCTGGCTGCTGAACAGTCTCTATCCATGGCCTGCTTAATGGATATGCAGAGAAGAATGGCTCAATGGGCCACTTATGCGCAGGCGAGGGACAAGGAAGTTGCAGACCAGCTGGGGTGCCTCTTCCCTGAGTTCCCTACCAATCTTCTAACTCCATGGGTGCCCCCAAGACCACGGCAACCAGATGAGGATGACGAGAATTGAGTGCTGGTTTGGAGTGCACTAAAGGGAGTATTGCTGTTCCCTTAGAAAAAAAAACAATTTTTCTGCTTTCTGTTAGGACCATGCTGTTTTTGGTTCAATTTTGATCTGTTTTAGATGTTTAGTTTTATATTTTTCCTGTTGCTTAGTATAGTTTGATGTTAGCTGACTAGGTAGGATAGTTTAGTTTTTTTTTTTTAGGAAGCTTGAGTGACTGGAAAAAGCATGCTTAGGGGCCTTAATCAATGTTATATCTGCCCTGATCTAATTGCGAAATAATTGCGGTACCCGCAATTTTCATGACTAAAAGCATGTTTTGGACTGTCTGTTTAGCTAGGCTGTGATCTGTTTAAATTCTATCTTTTCCTGCTAACATGACCGCCTTATATAGCTTATCTAAATGCATGCTGGATGAGTGTCATAGGACACCCTTTGATAGTTTAAATCGACCTCTAAAAAGCTCAGCATGATGGAGCGCATGTAGCGCAGCGGAAGCGAGACGGATCATTGGCACTCTAATTTCATCAATTTAGCTAAATAAGAAACATGCACAAAGCTTTGAAATAAAAGGAATTAGAACACATACCTCTTGTAGTTCTAAAGACTTCTCTTCCAAAGCTCAAATCTCCTCACGAACCCTTCGAAGCTTCCCTCGAACTCCTCGAGAACCACCTCCGGTAGTCCCGCTATCCTCGGGCCGAGCAACGGAGTGGTGGGACTCCTTTATGAAAGAAAAAGTTTGGAAGAAGAAGATGGGAAGATGAAAGTGATGAGGATTTTGTGAGAAGAAGTCTAACACTTAGCTTTCTAATTTCTCAAGTAACATGAACTCTTCATGCTCATCCAACATTCAAACTCTTTGAAATTTCATCAACTTCAAACCATTTGAACTTCATCCAATTTATAGGCAATTCACATGCAACAAAGTCTTTACTTAGCATGACACCTCAAATTGGATGGATTAGTCTTCAACCAAGTGTTCCAAAATTGATGAGTTTATATGCATGTTGTTGGTGATTCACAATCCACTTCACAACTTGGATAAACCCACTCAACTTGGATAAATCCACTCAACATGGATAATTCCACTTTGACTTATAATCACACTTGTAATATTTTGTCATTTTAAAATTAATTCATAATTAATTTTAATAAGCAAAATAAATTATAATTAATTAAACTTTTTAATTAATTAATATTATTATTTAATTCAATATCAAATATTAATTAAATAATAAGACTAATCTCGGTTTCTTAAACCGAATCATCACACATGAATCCGTATTCATGTTTTACACCGATCCCATATTTAAATCATATTTAAATATGTCCATCATTCTTCCAAAACCGAATTTCAATAAATTCAAATTCTTTTTCTCTCATATTGTTACACGGCTTAATCCGAGCTAGCCAGGAGAACCTAAAGGACCTACAGATCATGAGCTCCAACGATACGAGATTAACCGGTCAAACTCTTTAACCAAGCTAACCAACATTCGTTAACCCCCGGAGACTCCACTAAAGTCCAAGGGTTGCACTCTCCTCACCGTAGATATATTTCTGTCCTCTTGATATAACCATCATCAGTAAATCGATCCTTCACAGGTCGTTCGTAATTATAGCTGGGTCAAAATAACCGTTTTACCCCCGTAATTACATCTTGTTCCTTAAGTCCCACTGATCCTCTAATGAACTATTGGTTTGTGGTCCAACCACCAAACCGATTGGTATGTGATCTCATCACTATACCAAGTCCCTCTCGGGCCAATGAGAGGGTGGGATCCCTAGTTCAAGACCTGGAGTCAGCACTTAAGGGAAGAACCTCTCTACTAATCCCTCAGAGCGGGTAGGAGTGAATTCCATCTCGCAGGACTATGTTCCCAGCTACCTACCCGGTCTTATCCCCAAGATGGTAGGCTTATTGAGTCGGCGATCTCGGGCCACTCTCACCCATACAAGTCAAAGGATAAGCCCGAATAAACAGGAGTTCATAGCGTGCTCAGGATTCAGATCGAGTTACCTAGGTCATCATATGAAAAAATCGGTCTTTACAGTAAACGGAGTTATAAAGAAAGAGCGACTTGTTTCGCGGTTCAGTCTTATGCAAACTCATTGCATAGGACGCCCCCACTCACATGTCTCCACATGAACGATTTCGGATCACATCGTTTGTACTATACAAAGTGGGCCGCGTCCAATAGTGTCCCCAGGATAAGGTACCCAGCCTTATCCCTATACTATAGACCGTTCTGGCTATTACTTGAACTTGATCCACAATCATGTCATACATGAAGTTCAAGTATACAACCTATAGCCATGGGTTCTTTGTTTATTGGAGTTAGGTTAAAAGTAAAAACAATTCATTTTATTCAATAACAACTTTACTGAATAAATCTCAATAACAACTTTATTGCAAAATAGAATATACATTCAGTTTACAAACCACGAGGTTTAGGACATAAAACCCAACAAACTCCCACTTGGACTAAAACGTCAGTGGAGTATTACATGCGGGATGAGAAAAACTGGAATATCAAATATTTCCATGGTTTTTCTCCCACTATCCTACTGTACAACTCGTAGTCCTAGACTCACTAGGTGCCCCTCGAACACTTTAGCCGTGAGGGACTTTGTAAACGGATCAGCAATATTGTGCTCTGAGGCGATCTGCATGACGATCACGTCTCCTCGATGCACTATCTCCCTGATGAGATGATATTTCCGCTCTATGTGCTTTCCACGCTTATGGCTTCTTGGTTCTCTCGAATTTGCCACAGCACCAGTATTATCACAATAAAGTGTGATAGGCAAATTCATATTTGGAACAACTTCCAAATCCGTCAAGAACTTTCTAAGCCATACAGCCTCTTTCGCAGCTTCGCAAGCCGCGACATACTCAGCTTCCATGGTGGAGTCAGCAATACAACCTTGCTTTATACTCCTCCATACTATTGCTCCTCCGTTAAGAGTGAACACTGATCCCGATGTGGATTTCCTCGAATCCTTATCGGTTTGAAAATCAGAGTCAGTGTATCCTGTAAGGATCAAATCCTTCGCCCCATACACGAGCACATAGTCTCTCGTTCTCCGAAGATACTTGAGGATGTGTTTAACGGCAGTCCAATGATCATATCCTGGATTGGACTGGTACCTACTGACAATTCCTACTGCATAGCATATGTCGGGTCGTGTACATAACATGGCGTACATCAGACTACCGACTGCTGATGCATAGGGAATTCGTCTCATATCCTCAACTTCTTGAGGTGTCTTAGGACACTCTTCCTTTGACAATTGAATTCCATGCCTGAAAGGTAAAGAACCCTTCTTGGAATTCTGCATCGAATATCGTATCAACACCTTGTCGATATAAGATGCTTGAGACAACGCTAACGTTTTGTTCTTACGATTCCTTACGATTTGAATCCCTAGAACAAACTGAGCCTCTCCCAAATCTTTCATTTGGAATTGGGTCGCTAGCCATTGCTTAACGTCAGTCAGGAACCCTACATCATTCCCAATGAGTAGGATATCATCTACATATAAGACTAAGAAAGCTACAACAGAATTGACTATTTTCTTGTAGACACAAGGTTCGTCAACATTCTGTTCAAAGCCATGGGATTTGATCGCAGTATCAAACCTTATATTCCAGGATCTAGACGCTTGCTTCAACCCATAAATGGATCGATTAAGCTTGCAAACCTTTTGCTCTTGACCCTGAATTATGAACCCCTCTGGTTGAGCCATATAGATACTCTCTTCAAGATTGCCATTAAGAAAGGCTGTCTTGACATCCATTTGCCAAATTTCATAATCATAAAACGTGGCAATGGACAAGAGTATTCTAATCGACTTTAACATGGCAACAGGGGAGAAGGTTTCTTCATAGTCCACCCCTTCCCTCTGGGAATAACCCTTTGCCACAAGTCGAGCCTTAAAGGTTTGCACCTTACCGGCTTGGTCTCGTTTCCTCTTGTAGATCCACTTACAACCGATAGGTCTTTCACCATCAGGTTGCTCTACAAGATCCCAGACCGAATTGAAGTACATCGACTCCATTTCGAGGTCCATGGCTTTAAGCCACTGGTCCTTGTCTATGTCATTCATTGCCTGTTTAAAGGTCAATGGATCCTCAACGCCGTCATCAGGTATGACGACCTGGGTTTCCGTTAAACCCATGTAGCGGTCGGGTTGTCTCACATCCCTCCCACTACGTCGAGGTATTCTCAACTCTTGAGAAGGACCAGCCTGATCAACAACTCTTGTTGACCCATCTGTAGCTTTCCTGGAAAGTTCGGTCAAAACAATTTTGCTCGAAGGTTGATGATCTCTCATGTGGTCTTCCTCTAAGAATGTGGTGTTTGTCGATACAAGCACCTTATCTTGTTGAGGATCGTAAAATAGACCACCTTTCGTTTCCTTGGGGTAGCCTACGAATAGGCATAATTTTGAACGATGTTCCAATTTCTTTGGATTGGGCACCAACACATGTGCCGGACACCCCCAAATTCTGAAGTGACGTAAACTACCTTTACGCCCTCTCCATAACTCATAAGGTGTTTCTGAAACACTCTTAGAGGGAACCATGTTCAAAATATATACAGCAGCCTCTACTGCATATCCCCAAAACGAACTAGGCAGTTGAGCATAGCTCATCATAGATCGAACCATGTCTAACAGGGTTCTATTTCTCCTTTCGGACACACCGTTCTGCTGCAGTGTTCCGGGCGCTTAGAGTTGGGATAGTATTCCATGTTCTATCATATAGTCCTGGAATCTTAAATCCATATACTCTCCACCTCGATCTGATCGGAGTATTTTAATCGTTTTACCTAATGTGTTCTCAACCTCTGCCTTATACTCCTTGAACTTTTCAAGAGCTTCGGACTTATGATGCATTAGGTAAAGATAGCCGTACCTAGAGTAATCATCAATGAAGCTGATGAAATATTCATACCCTCCCCGTGCTTTAACATTCATCGGACCACAAAGATCTGAATGTACAAGCTCTAGAGTTTCTTTGGACCTATGACCTTTTTCAGAAAAAGATCGTTTGGTCATCTTGCCCTCAAGACAAGACTCACATGGTGGTAAAGAGTTGTCCTCTAACTGATTTAGGAGACCACTCTTAACCAATCTCCCAATCCTATTGAGATTAATGTGGCCTAGTCTCAAGTGCCAAAGATAGGTACTTGGAGAAAGTTTCTGCCTTTTAGTTTGAGTTTGAGCTGTTTTAAACATCTCGGTGTTCAAAATAGCTTTTGCCTCTGTTGGTCTTAACACATACAAGTTGTTTTCAAGTTTCGCAGAACATATATGTACACCTCTTTTGCTAATGAACGCTTCATTAAAATCAAAAGATACTTTATACAAATGTTCAAGTAAACAAGAGATAGATACAAGGTTCCTTTTAAAGCTAGGAACCAACAGTACATTTTCAAGTAAAATGAAACTATCTCTATATAACAACTTGACAGTTCCCACTGCCTTGGCTGAGACAACCTCTCCTGTTCCAACCCTGAGAGTTATCTCACCTTCAGCAAGCAGCTGCCAGGAACTAGTTTCCTGGAAAGAAGAACAAACATGGTTAGTGGCTCCTGAATCCAGTATCCAGGCAGAACTATCATGTTCCACTAAACATGTTTCAACAACGAGTAAATCATATTTACTTAGTTGTTTCTTCTCAGCTTTGCTCGCCATGAGGGTATCATGATAGACCGATGAGGACGGTTGTCCAAACATCATCTGTAATGAATCCATGATCTCCTTAGCGGAGACCATTACCTCATGCTTCTTAGCTAACACATCGGATGTGCTGGCCAAGATGTAGACTCGGGCTTTATCATTAGCCCTAGTCCACCTGTCAAATGCATCTCGAACAGTTCGAGTTGCAGATGAGCTAGGAGGGGGAGGACATTCCTCTGTTAAGACAAACCTAAGATCATCGATAACAAGAATCGTATTCAAGTTCGATTTCCAGGTCGTGTAGTTATCGCCGTTTAGTTTATCAGAAGCTAGTAATTGGATAAACGAGCTAGACATGCTGAAAAGAATGAATTCTATTAGTGAATTGAACTTAACCTATTTTTAACAACCAATCAAGAACTTTAGCAAAAGTAATAATGTACCCAAAAAATCATTATTAATTTGCAACGATACTTCAGTGAGTCAGAGCAATCGCTACCGAGGGGCAGTCAATCACTCCTTCACTGAACCAAGACATTCTTGACTAAATGCTAATACCAGAATAACTCATATTCCTATAACACCTTAGTTATCGCTACTTCGGTCAAGAATCTACTAACAACTTAGTAATCCTTGTAAGTGTGACCCGCCATTTTCAGAACTCAGAGGTCGGCCCCAACAGTGCAACCGAATGGAAATGTCAGAGTTGGGAATGGACCTAAGAGACCCTATCCATTTCTGGAGATTGAGTTGTTCCGACTCCCATGAAACGGCCCTCCGAATGGACGGTGCTACTATGGGCAACCAGCAGGCGGAACATGGGAATCTCACGGTTCAACCTAATGGAGGAGACCGCAGGATGTATTGACATACTTCCTTCTCCCACTTACTATAAATACTTTCTCCATTCACCTTGCTCTTGATTTATGCAAACACCATCCGAATGGGGATGCCCTATTGACATCACGAGGCCGAGCATAAATCTCACGGTGTGAACTTTGCGGAGAACGTAGGAGGAGATTGATATATCATATATACCTTCTCAACACCACTACTAAGTATTTTAGAATGGTTTGGGTAAAGTTTTACTTAGGCATTATCCGGCTAAGACAATAAAACCTAAGTCTAGGTAGAACATACTTTTACCTAAGATGTCTAGGTGATAAACGTTTTATAACCTTACACCTCTCACGTGCATGCTCATAAAGCCGGGTTAACTTAACTCAAGTACCGGATCGATCCCCAGGTAGGAGGTGTTCCGTAAACCGTCATCTTAAATACCTCCAACCTTAGTGCAGGATCAAGCCGGGTGAGTTCTCTCGTAACCTTAGCTTTACAAGATATCGACCTATTTTAACTATTAAAACGAATCGATACTAAATTCCTAATCGCATTGGAATTCTTTAAGCATGCATACTATACAACATAACACTTATATTATACTTTCAATGCATGCAACATGCTTCCTATGGTGGGATTTGAAATCTATATGGCATACTTTATGCACATACAAGATACTTTAATTAAAACATACATTCACAATGCATAATTAATTAAACACACTAAAGTGGACCGGTTTTGGCATCACGGACAAGCAAGCAACTAAATTATTACAATAATAATTCATCAACTAAGTTGAGACGCTTCCGAACCCTTCGAACCGCCACGAACCAGCTTGAATTTGCTTGAACCGACCAAAAAAAACAGCAACTTCAAAACTTCAAAAAAAACTGAACCGGTCCATAACAGCTGTCCCGACTTCAACAGCCCGTAACTGGACCAATACCGACCCGAACTGGACCAAACGAACGCTGAACCGGACCTCCAGAGGGTGAAGAACAAGGAACCGGTCTGACTTTCAGTGAACCGGACCACCCGAGGACCGAACCGGACTGTTTCTTCCACCTTGCGCTGAACCGGTTTTGTGCTGGAATTTTGCAGAAAAAAAAACAGCAAAAAAACAGCATGCTGTTTTTTTCGACACCCGAGCTTCTGTCTTTGAATTGAAAGCCTATATGGACTCTAATGACTCCGAATTTTTTACAGACTCTTCTTCACACATTAAAGCCCATACACGCCCGGGCAATTACAAAACAAAGTACAAATAAAAGCTCAAAAAAAAATGCCAAAACCGGAATCACACTTTAGACGCCCAGAAAAATAATTTCTAAAACAAATACCCACCGAGCTTAAATTGATGCAAATTTCGTGACCAAAAAACGCTCTGATACCAATTGATGGAGCGCATGTAGCGCAGCGGAAGCGAGACGGATCATTGGCACTCTAATTTCATCAATTTAGCTAAATAAGAAACATGCACAAAGCTTTGAAATAAAAGGAATTAGAACACATACCTCTTGTAGTTCTAAAGACTTCTCTTCCAAAGCTCAAATCTCCTCACGAACCCTTCGAAGCTTCCCTCGAACTCCTCGAGAACCACCTCCGGTAGTCCCGCTATCCTCGGGCCGAGCAACGGAGTGGTGGGACTCCTTTATGAAAGAAAAAGTTTGGAAGAAGAAGATGGGAAGATGAAAGTGATGAGGATTTTGTGAGAAGAAGTCTAACACTTAGCTTTCTAATTTCTCAAGTAACATGAACTCTTCATGCTCATCCAACATTCAAACTCTTTGAAATTTCATCAACTTCAAACCATTTGAACTTCATCCAATTTATAGGCAATTCACATGCAACAAAGTCTTTACTTAGCATGACACCTCAAATTGGATGGATTAGTCTTCAACCAAGTGTTCCAAAATTGATGAGTTTATATGCATGTTGTTGGTGATTCACAATCCACTTCACAACTTGGATAAACCCACTCAACTTGGATAAATCCACTCAACATGGATAATTCCACTTTGACTTATAATCACACTTGTAATATTTTGTCATTTTAAAATTAATTCATAATTAATTTTAATAAGCAAAATAAATTATAATTAATTAAACTTTTTAATTAATTAATATTATTATTTAATTCAATATCAAATATTAATTAAATAATAAGACTAATCTCGGTTTCTTAAACCGAATCATCACACATGAATCCCTATTCATGTTTTACACCGATCCCATATTTAAATCATATTTAAATATGTCCATCATTCTTCCAAAACCGAATTTCAATAAATTCAAATTCTTTTTCTCTCATATTGTTACACGGCTTAATCCGAGCTAGCCAGGAGAACCTAAAGGACCTACAGATCATGAGCTCCAACGATACGAGATTAACCGGTCAAACTCTTTAACCAAGCTAACCAACATTCGTTAACCCCCGGAGACTCCACTAAAGTCCAAGGGTTGCACTCTCCTCACCGTAGATATATTTCTGTCCTCTTGATATAACCATCATCAGTAAATCGATCCTTCACAGGTCGTTCGTAATTATAGCTGGGTCAAAATAACCGTTTTACCCCCGTAATTACATCTTGTTCCTTAAGTCCCACTGATCCTCTAATGAACTATTGGTTTGTGGTCCAACCACCAAACCGATTGGTATGTGATCTCATCACTATACCAAGTCCCTCTCGGGCCAATGAGAGGGTGGGATCCCTAGTTCAAGACCTGGAGTCAGCACTTAAGGGAAGAACCTCTCTACTAATCCCTCAGAGCGGGTAGGAGTGAATTCCATCTCGCAGGACTATGTTCCCAGCTACCTACCCGGTCTTATCCCCAAGATGGTAGGCTTATTGAGTCGGCGATCTCGGGCCACTCTCACCCATACAAGTCAAAGGATAAGCCCGAATAAACAGGAGTTCATAGCGTGCTCAGGATTCAGATCGAGTTACCTAGGTCATCATATGAAAAAATCGGTCTTTACAGTAAACGGAGTTATAAAGAAAGAGCGACTTGTTTCGCGGTTCAGTCTTATGCAAACTCATTGCATAGGACGCCCCCACTCACATGTCTCCACATGAACGATTTCGGATCACATCGTTTGTACTATACAAAGTGGGCCGCGTCCAATAGTGTCCCCAGGATAAGGTACCCAGCCTTATCCCTATACTATAGACCGTTCTGGCTATTACTTGAACTTGATCCACAATCATGTCATACATGAAGTTCAAGTATACAACCTATAGCCATGGGTTCTTTGTTTATTGGAGTTAGGTTAAAAGTAAAAACAATCCATTTTATTCAATAACAACTTTACTGAATAAATCTCAATAACAACTTTATTGCAAAATAGAATATACATTCAGTTTACAAACCACGAGGTTTAGGACATAAAACCCAACACAGCATGCACAGCTTTAAGCCCTTAACTGTCTGTTTTTTTTGTTAATTTTCTGCTACTGTGATATTTTCTTTTCAATGTTCTGTCTATGCCTAGGGCTTTAGATTCTCTTTGTTTTACCTTAGACTAGATGCTTCTAGGATAGTTTGGGGGTGTGCCACCTCAGACACTCATTGGGGACAATGAGTAGTTGAAGTTTGGGGGAGGCCACCCTAGGCCTAGGAACATTCCTCTCTCCCTTAGAAACATAAGCATTCTTCTTCTCCCTTACAAAGAAATGATGAACTGAAAAAAAAAATGAAAAATAGAATAAAAAGGGGGGTTTCTCTTAGGTTGCTAAGTAATCAGTGCCAAGTGTGTGACCCACAAGTGGCAGTGCATCAAAAGGCAACCGAAGGAGAGGTTCCACCTAAGTAAGAAAAAAAAAAGGAAAAGAGTAGGGAAGAAGAATGTAGACCTAGGAGTTATAACTTTGTGGCTTAGGTGGCCTATTTAAAAAGAACTCTGATCCTCAATTAGCTAAGCACAAAGTTGTAACTTGTAGGGTTGTTTAGGGAGATGAATGTCTATCCAATGTAGTGATGCCAGGGTTTAGGTTGTTCTCTAAAAGTACTACTGTCACCGTTAATACTAAGACTGGCATGACTCTAAGGAATCCTAGACACATTAAAAATAAAGCTAGAAGCATGTACTGAGTCTGAAGTAAAGCTAGGCAGAATTTGAAACCTTAGGGATAGTGGCATGATATGACAAAAGCAAATAGATCAGTTGTAGGAAGTTAACAAAAGCAGGTGAGTGTTAGGCAGGCGAAGTCAGAAGAAGCTAGATAAGAGGGTAGTTTTAAAACTAAGAAGTGTGTCGCAGGACAGCAGTGCTATAGATAGGGATATAGGGGAGTCAGTAGGTGGTTAAAGAAGGAGAAACAGCAGCCTAGGAAAGTCCTTAGTATGCTTGAGGACAAGCAAAGCCTTAAGTTTGGGGGTGTGTTAAGTCTCTGAAAGTGACTTATTTAGGACCCATTTAGCTTAAGAAGATGTACACTTCTAGGTGTTTTTGATAGCATTTAGCCTAAACCTATGCTTTAATATGAGAATTAGAAGAAGGTAGCTAATCTAGGACTTAAGTACAATAGGTAGAAAAAGGGTTGAAAACCGAAGGAAAAGAATGAAAAAATGAGCATTGCGAATGAATTGCGAAAACATTGCGGTGACCGCAATTATTCAAGTGAAAACCGTAAGTTGACTGATCTTTTTCCGTTAATTTCCGTAATTTCAGGGATTCATTCTTTCTCCTCCATCCATTCTGATATATGACGTTGAAGATTGATGGTTCTCCTTGGCCCAAACGCACCTGCAAACTACTATAAAAGGGGGCCAAAGTCGGAGGTTTGATCATCATTCGAAGCGCAGAAGTCTTCTCGCAGTCCATCATTTCTCTCTGTTTTCCTTTGCCGTCTGTTGGAGTGAGAGTCTCAGCTGTTGGAATCGATAATCTGATAGGAAGGAGAGAAGATTCTTCTTCTCTCTCGATTGGATTCATCCAAGCAAGGCTGACCTGTCATCCCCTTCATTCGAGGCGACTGCAACGAAGCTTTTCAAGCACCTTTACTGCTTTTCTGTCGTTCTTCTTCTTATTTCCAGTTTGATCATTGTTGTTCTTAGCCTAGTGCTTTAATTACTGCATTTCGTTGTTGTCTGTCTTTGAATCATTTCTTTTGAAGCTTTCCTTTGTCGTTCAAACATTCAAAGTAATCAAAGTAAAATTCTGCATTTCACAGTTTCCACCTTCTGCTGCTACGTTTTGTCTTATTGTTTTAAGCATATTTCTCTTCTAAGCATGTCTGTTTTATCTACCCTTTCTGTTCTCCATATATCCATGAGTAGCTAAGCCAGTTAGGGGCATGCTAATGACAGAACTATAGGCTAAAAAACGTGCATCAAGTATGTAGGATAGCTCTCGAATCATTGATTGTATGTAAGCTTCATCCCACGGGCAATTTTGATTGGCCATCCATTTTGTCCAAAGAACTCCTAACCTCTGGAAGGAGTAAGAGTTCAGAGTCATATAATCATGCTAGCCTTTCATGGTAATCAGGAAACGGCCTAGGAATAGGCGTTTCCCTAGTACAAACTAAACACTCCTGTTTTAACAAGATGCTTAAGACCTTACTTTGAAGTCGAGTAAACTTAAGACTCTAATGCATGGAATCGGACGATACTTGAGATAGAGTGAGTTTGATGTATAGAGAGTTGGTCCAATGCTTGAGAATCGTAATAAAATGCCTATAGGATAGTCATTAGTAGCCCTTAATTCACCCATTTACTCAGTTTCGCTGTTATTTAATTGCGGTAACATTGCGGTCCTCGCAATTCTGCCAGATTTTCATTCTGTTTAGCTGTTTTCTTCCTCGTTTGTTAATTCCATCTCTTGTCTTTTAAGTCTAGTTTCAACTTGCATTTGTTTATGTTATATCCCTTTATACATTCAGCAAAAAGTAGATAATTAAAAACCAATTTTACCCCATCAAATTCATCCCATCTTTCTTAACAATCACACTTCGCGAATAGCTAAAAATGAGTCTCTGTGGAAAAAACGAATGAAATATACTTACTACTTGCTGTGAGACCATGTATGCTTGCATGTTCTAAGTGCTCTCTCTACATTATTGCTTATTTATCTTTACACATTGAGCACGCAACAACCATGTGTTTCTAAAGGTGGCACCAATGAAGGGAGTTTTAAGATTCGGGCGTAAAGGAAAGCTTAGTCCACGTTACATTGGACCATTTGAGATTTTGAAGCGAATTGGTCTGGTAGCTTATCGTTTAGCCCTTCCACCATCTCTTTCAGCAGTACATGATGTTTTTCATGTTTCTATGTTGCGAAAGTATATGGCGGACCCATCCCATATTATTGACTATGAACCCCTGTACTTGAATGAGAACTTGAGTTATAATGAAAAACCTAAGCAAGTTCTTGCAAAGGAAGTGAAAACTCTCCGTAATCGTGAGATAGCTCTCGTAAAAGTCCTCTGGCAGAATCACCAGTTTGAGGAAGCTACATGGGAACGAGAGGACGAAATGAGAGCCAAGTATCCTGAACTATTCAGAGATTAAAAGCTTTCGGGGACGAAAGTTCTTAAGGTGGGAAGGTTGTAACGCCCGAGAACCAAAAAAAAAATAAATAAATAAATAATAAAAGTTTATTTATTTTTTTTTAATTTTATCTTTACTTTTTTTTTCTTTTTTCATTTCTCCCAACCAACCCATCTTCCCCGAGAAACCCTCAGGTATTCTTCACCCAAATTCCTTTTTTTTCTTTTTTCATTTCCTGAGTCTTCGTTTCCCCCTTTCTCTCTCAACCTCTCTATGTTTCTCTCAGCCCATCCCTTACTCTCTCACACTCTCTCTGTTTCTCTCAGCCCATCCTCTTAAATCCTCCTTCCCCTCCGCTGGTCAGTTGAGGCGACTTATGCGGCAACGTTGTGAGTTGTCCATTGGCGTGGAAAAGCAATTTTCAGCAAGTTTGCCAGTCGTTTAAGCGCGGCGGGTGCGTTTCTCTCTAAACTCTTATGAGTTTTTCGTTGTGCAATTTTAGATTTGCCCAACCTTTTTTTGGAGTTAGCTTTGGTGAAATAGTATTTTGGGGCATTTGTTTTTAGAATAAATTAACAGCATTCGCAAGTTGTTTTTAGTTGGGTTGCGCCTCCAATTGATTGGTTCAATTGTTTTCGTCATTCAGGCGAAGCCAAGATTTGCGACAAAAGTTTTTATTAGGAGTTTACACAAGCAATGTAAGTGGCCTAACTCTCAGCTTTAAGCGCCTCGGGGCTTCGTTATATAATTCAGTTGATATGTATGTATGATATATGTTCATGATGGGCAATGTTCTGTGTGCAGGTTACTTAGTCGAACATATTATGCTAGTTTAGGCTTAGTTTAAATAAATATAACATGTGCTCTTAATGAGTAATATAATGTTCTGTATGCAGGTTACTCAGTCAAACATGTTATGCTAGCTTTGGCTAAATGAATATAACATATGCTCTTAATGAGCAATGTTTAGTTTGCAGGTTATTCAGTCAGGCATGTCATGTTAGCTCAGTCATGTAAATACAACATATGCTCTTGATGAGCAGTGTTCTGTATAGAGGAGTCTCAGTCTTGCTTGCTATGTCAAGTTACAGTTAAGTTAGAACAAAATACCTTCCCACAACATGTAGTGTACACAGATAAGCTTGATAAGAAATGTCAGCTTAAGGTACACATAATCAGCAGGTGCTATGTTGGGAGAGACCTAACGTCACTAGTAGGGCGCCAACAATCTACTAGTGGAGTTTCGTTTACAGATCAGGCCCACATAGACACAATACAGAGTTGGCTCAGTTTTTGGGATAGGTTAATTGTTCTCTCAGTCAGTACAAGTTTCTGTAAAACAGTTAGAGCTCGTCACGTTGTCTAATGCATAGTTCACACATGAGATTGAATTCAGCAGGGCTACTTGCTGAGTATATTATATACTCACTCAGTTTTATTGTCTCTTTTCAGGCAACAACCAGAACATACGAGGCGGATGATAAGAAATATTTCGCGTGTCGGGCCATGGCAGTGATGTCTTTTAGGAGTCTCGGGACTACTTTTTGTTTCATGTTTATAGATACAATGTAATTAGACCCGAAGTCTTGCTTCCAGTCCATAGCTTAACAATACGTAGTACTTGAAACTTTCTGTAATTTATCCTTGACTTTAGTATCTTTTGGGAACACCAAATCTTCTACAACTTCTCTTTATGTTAGGATGTTGTTCCTTTAGAGTTTTACTTATGTGACCAACTTTTTTTTATTTAGGGAGGGGTCTTTGTTATTTTATAGTAGCGTCTCCACGTGATCACAACAGGGTGTGTTTGAAAATCTAGGGACGTTACACAAACAATTTATTCTCTTTTTCTTTCCAACCTCGAGTTGCCTAACACGTCAAATTCATGCATAAACTTCACGTTTTTAAGGACTAACGCTCACTTCTTAAGTGCACTAATAAGAAGGAGGAGCGCCTCGAGAGGATTTTCTAACCAACATGCTTTTCTATTTTTTTTTTTTACTTTAGGCTTAGCGTAAGCTAACTCAATTAATCAACCACTAACTCTCATGCAACAAGCTACCTATGGGGTGCCTTTCGGGGTGACAACGAGAATTAACGCTACATGCAATTTACTAAGCCTACGGAATCTAGGATGAGGTTGCTAAGTGCGCGACAGATGCAAGGGAGCGATAGTAAAAATTTTAAAATTTTTGACATGAACCTAATAAGTGCAAAAACTCATTCAAAAACTAGATTATGTACGTGCTCAAATTTCCAACATGCAATTCCTAGATTATCATCGTTAGAAAGCAGTAAACAGAGTCCCAAGCACTTCAATATCAAAATAGCACTGCTCAACCGACTACACATGCATATCCATAAATCCAACTCCACCCCCAACTTCAAAAGTTGGCATTGTCCTCAATGTCACTCAGTCAGATACACAAAGTAAAAGGGAAGAAGAAACTACACTTCCCTGACTCTTTGTGAAGTTGGTGAGGGTAAGGAAGCGGCGCGCTCATCATCGAAGTCCAAAATTTCCTTTCTTCCTCGATTCCTAAAAAAAAACAGCAACCTACGTAAGACTAAATTAAACTAAAAAGCAATAAAAAACAGCAACTAAACTAAAAACAGAAAAAACAGTTTATCGCTCGGGTGCCTCCGAGAAGCGCATAATTTTTAAAGTCGTTTGCTCGACTGAATTCTCTCCACTGACTCAACCATAATCTGATAGTGCGGGGGACGTTCCACTCTTGTCCTCATCCACACTTGTCCTGCAAGCACCGTTCAAAACATTTTGCACTCTTCGTGCCTCGAGCACGTGAATATCGCATTTGTTAGTGCAAAAAACAGCATCCACATCATTCAATTCTAAGTCAGATTTTTTTACCGAGACATGAGAATCATCCCTCAAGCGCGAGGTAAGACTCCCATTCTCATCATACTCAACCACAGAAACATTCTCCACAGATTTCTTTTCAAACAATGAAAATTCATGCATTGTATCATCAAACTCTAAAGAAACGACACCCTTAAACACATCGATTTTGACCCTAGCGGTCTTAAGAAAAGGGCGTCCTAACAGCATAGAGGACGAAGCATGCAAGGATTTTTCATTCGTATCAAGTATAAGAAAATCAGCGGGGAACATCATATCACCTACCCTAACGAGAACATCTTCCACTTTCCCTCTAGGACATACACTCGACCCGTTAGCTAACTGGACAGTCACGTTACACTCATGCAATTCATTTAAGTTCAGTTCAAGAAATAAAGCATAAGACATAACGTTCACAGAAGCTCCTAAATCAAGCATGGCATTTCTGACTACCTTACTACCTATCATACAAGGAATAGTAAAGGTACCTGGGTCGTTGCACTTGGCGGGCAACGTACCTGGGAGGATCGCGGAAATGTTCTCCTTTTTCTTCTCAGTCCCTCTGGACTTCCTTTTCTTCGTGCACCAGCTCCTTAAGAATTTGGCATACTTTGGCACTTGGCTCACTGCCTCTAGGAGCGGGATGTTGACCATCACCTTCTGGAAGGTACGAAGGACCTCCTCATCGTCGGATTCCAAAGTAGGCTTCGCAAGCCTACTAGGGAAGGGTGCTCTGGCAACTTCCTCTTGCACATTGATTTCTTCTTTTTTCTCATTCAGATTCTCGGGAGCAGTCGAGGCGGACTCGTTCAGGCTGTCCTTAGCTTCCTTCACGGCTCTGGGGGAAAGTGATTTTCCACTCCTTAGCTGGATAGTACTCACGTTCTCACATGAGTTGACCGTGGTTTGGGAAGGAAGCTTCCCAGAGCTCTTGCTCTCGATTTTGTTAATCGACACCGCCATTTGCGTCAGCTGCTTGTTTAAGTTTTGCAGCTCGGCCTTGTGGGAGTTAAGCTCTTCTCGAGCTTCTTTTTGGAACTGGCTGGTGGATGTCACGATGGTTCTGACCATCTCTTCTAATGAACTGGAGGAGCTCGAGGCTTGAGCTTGGGTGGAAGTGTTAGGCCTATCGTGAGACTGGCCTTGGAAGCGTGGTTGTCCTTCCGTGTTCCCATAGCTGAAGTTGGGGTGATCGCGCCAACCGGGGTTGTAAGTATTCGAATACGGATCATACTTCCTCGGGTTGGAAGCATACCCCCCGATTGCATTCACCTCCTCCGCCTCGCGGTTTCCTCCAACAATCTTTTTCAACATATTTCCAATTTCGGCCACCTGGGCCCTCATTTCTGTCATCTCGTGGCTCTGGGTCACACTGTGGACTTGCCCCTGCCCTCGAATACCAAACTGCTGCGAGTTGGTTGCCATGTTCGCGATAAGCTGCTTGGCCTCAACTGGGGTCTTGTCAATCAGAGCCCCACCGCTCGCTGCGTCTATCATATGCCGATCGTGGGGCGTCATCCCCTCATAGAAATACTGGATCAAGAGCTGATCGGCGATCTGATGGTGCGGGAAGCTTGCGCACAGGCGCCCAAAGCGTTCCCAGTACTCGTGCAAGGACTCACCCACGTCCTGAGTGATCCCGTAAATTCTCTTTCTCAATGTCGTGGCCAAGGACGCAGGGAAGTATTTTTCCAAGAAGACCCTCTTCATGTCCTGCCACGTCGTGATCGATCCGGAGGGCAGAAAGTACAGCCAATCCTTGGCTTTGTCCTTGAGCGTGAAGGGGAATGCCCTCATATTCAGCTGCTCCTCCGTTACTCCAGCGGGCTTCATCCCCGCGCAGACGCAGTGAAACTCCATTAAGTGCTTGTTCGCGTCCTCCCCTGCATTACCATGAAAAGAAGGCAACTGGTGAATTAAACCTGACTTTAACTCAAAGTTACCTGCTACCACGGGGTAGTTGATGCATAGGGGTTGCAAGTTCAAATCTGGCGCTGCCAGCTGTTTCAGTGTCCGCGGCGCTTCTCCTTGCGCCATCTCCTCAACAAAGAAAGGATTGCCTTCTTCTTCAAACAATCTCTGCCCCTCTCGGGCTTCTCTCCTCAACCGCTGCTCTTCTCTTTCGATTTCAGGAATAAACTGCAATCCACTAAGCTCAGAAGAACGTGTCATACACAAACAAAAATTTAAACATACAACTACAAACAGAAAAAAAATTCAGCACACCATCAATCAACCAAATTCGAAGTCAATCATAATTTCAATCAAATTTTTGCCTTCTCCCCGGCAACGGCGCCAATTTTGGTGCTGGGATTTTTGAATATCCTAGAAATTTCAAGTTGTCGAAGCTCGCCAAAATACAATTTATAAGCCTATAACCAAAGCTTTGCAGCCAGTGGTAACAGGGTCGATCCAAGGAGAAGTTATGACCGAAATTAAATTAAAATTGAAGTTAATTAATTGATTGGGTTTCTGTAACGGGGGGATTTTTCAGCATGCAATGTAAGCAATTAAACGCTAACGGAAGAATAGAAGAGAGAGAGACGCGTGCATGGTTTGGGGATTTTCGGGATTTAATTGTTAGACATCTTCAGCTTATCATTTAATACAAATTCAAGGCAAACAGTTTGTAGTACACACGGACGATTACCCGAGAAGCCCCAAGGTAACCGGCTCCATAGAAATTAATTAGACCACACAGTTATAATTAAACATTATCTAAAATTGCATTAAGGTGATCAGCCCCAAATTTATTCTAGATAGTCACTAGCGAACCGCGACAGACATTCAAGCACGTAATCTAATTGCTAACTGATTGCCCGCAAACGTTGTATGCAATCAACAACCATCATGCATGACTCGATACTCCGGTTTAGTTTTATCAATCTGTGTTACTTAGTCGAATAGTGAGAGGCACGGCATCGCTACTCTTTAACATTCACAAAATAGTAGAAAACTAGAGTGTCAATCGTCGAATTCTAACATATGCATAGGGTTAAGCAAGAGAGATAAATGCATACAAATCAGCCACCAAATTCTATGCTAAGCATGGATTATCAAAACCAAAAGCGTCTAACAAAAATCCCTCAAATATATCCCAAACCGTTCACCCTTACCTTAGCCGTCTATGGAACGGGTTGTCATCACCGCTCCAAGGGAAGCCATGGAAGTCGTCATCAAACTAATACAAGATAAAAGGTCATAAACAAGCCACAAATGGCTGAGCTAAAGGGAAAAATAGGGGAAAACCGAGAGGAAGAAGAAGAGAAATCAAAACATATCCAAAACTTTTTGCAGAAATCGTCATTACAACCTCTTTAATCGACGTAGCGTCGAGACGCTAGGGCAGCGTCGCGACGCTACGCCCTAAGTAATCCGCGCGCGCCTCGCGATGGCGTCTCGACGCTAGGGCAGCGTCTCGACGCTGGCCCGATAATTCCTTGCGCGCGCTTCCTCCGGAGCGTCTCGACGCCGCAACAGGGTCTCGACGCTTCGGCAGCGTCGAGCTAGCGTCTCGACGCTATAGTTCGACGCTAGCTCTCGGGTTTGGGGCTGGAAAAATTGCCTCTCCTAGGCAATTTTGGTTCGTTTCTTCTCGGATCGACTTGCCCTTTCCCGATGCACTCCCGGGGCGTTAAAACTCCACTTTTAGCTCCGAAACGGGTCTAATGGACGCACGAGCTCTCTGCCGCATTTCTCCTAAAAACGAGATTAATTAAACATTTAAATGTGGACTTTAGCTATACTTAGGAGGTATTTAATAGCTCCAAAATGGAGTTATCAGGAGGCAAACATGTGGGTAGAACCTTGTGTGATCTGGGAGCCAACATCAACCTTATGCCCTTGAAGGTAAGGTGAAGCACGACCAACAACTGTCACCTTGCAACTTGCAGACAGATCCATCGCATACCCTGAAGGTAAGACTGAGGATATACTAGTCAAGGTTGATAAATTTATTTTTCTTGCAGATTTTATAATCTTGGACTACGAGGCAGACAAAGAGGTGCCAATCCTACTTGGCAGACCTTTCTTAGCCACAGGTAGGGCCCTAATAGATGTCCAAAAAGGTGAACTCACCATGTGAGTCCATGATGAGGAGGTTAAGTTCAGTGTTTTTAAAGCTTTAAGGTACCCCTCTGATCTTGAACACTGTGCAACTGTAGATATAGTAGACTCATTAATGAAAGATGAACTTGAGCATGAACTGTTAGTCAAGCATGCTACTGATTATGCACAAATAGATTTGAATGACATAAATATTTCTTAATTGATGGATGTATCTGTGGATAACCCTCAACATGTATGCATGACCAATGAACTGTCTGAAAGAATTACAACTCCTATGATGCCATCAATTGAACAACCACCTTTATTAGAACTGAAACATTTGCCTAAACACCTTAAATATGCATATCTAGGAGAGAAAGAGACCTTGCGTGTCATTATTTCGTCCAAACTAAATAAACAGCATGAAATTGCGTTAAT
The DNA here is from genome assembly GCA_028017165.1 of Herpetospermum pedunculosum. NCBI lineage: Eukaryota > Viridiplantae > Streptophyta > Magnoliopsida > Cucurbitales > Cucurbitaceae > Herpetospermum > Herpetospermum pedunculosum. Next base: position 38,293,825 of record CM051527.1, read on the forward strand.
ATTGCTGCTTAAGCAACATAGAAAAGCTATTGGTTGGACGATTGCTGACATTAGGGGTATAAGTCCCTCTTATTGCATGCATAAGATCTTGTTAGAGGGAGAACATACACCTAGAGTAGATCACCAACGTAGGTTGAACCCCTCTATGAAAGAGGTAGTTAAAAAAGAAATTATTAAATGGCTAGATGCAAGAGTGATCTTCCCAATATCCATTAGTCAGTGGGTCAGTCTCATCCACTGTGTACCAAAGAAGGGTGGTATGACTGTAGTAGTTAATGAAAACAATAAATTAATACCAACTCGAACGGTCACAGGATGGAGAGTATGTATAGATTATAGAAAACTTAATAAAGAAACTAAAAAATACCATTTTCCTTTACCCTTCATAGACCAAATGCTAGATAAAATAGCTGGCCAAGCCTTCTATTGCTTTTTAGATGGCTACTCAGGGTATAACAAAATCACCATAGACCCTGAGGATCAAGAGAAAACAACATTTACATGTCCCTTTGGTACGTTTTCTTTTTGCAGAATGCCATTCGGCTTATGCAATGCACCAGCAACGTTCCAAAGATGTATGCTGGCAATATTCTCTGATCTAGACGAGTCTATAATAGAGATCTTTATGGATGACTTCTCAGTATTTGGTGATTCCTTTAATCACTGTCTAGCTAATCTAGGACAAGTCCTCACTAGGTGTGAAGAAACCAATCTAGTGTTAAATTGGGAAAATTGTCACTTCATGGTGGAAGAAGGCATAGTATTAGGACATAGAGTGTCCAAAGCAGGAATAGAGGTCGATATGGCCAAGATAGAAGTCATTGAGAAGTTAGTTGAACCTAAGAATGTCAAAGCCATAAGAAGTTTCTTAGGTCACGCAAGATTTTATAGAAGATTTATAAAAGACTTCTCAAAAATCTCTAAACCCCTTTGTGAGCTTCTAGAGCTAAATAGAACATTTGTCTTCTCAAATGAGTGTTTAATAGCATGGACCAAACTTAAAGATGCCTCAGTCAAAGCACCAATCATAGTCGGGCCAAATTGGGATATGCCCTTTGAAATAATGTGTGATGCAAGTGACTATGCAATTGGAGCTATGTTTGGCCAAAAGAGAGAAAAATTAACACACCCTATATATTATGCGAGCAAAACTTTGAATGAAGCTCAATGCAACTACACTACCACAGAGAAAGAAATGTTAGAAGAAGTTCTTGAACGAGGCTAAGAAGTACATTTTGGATGATCCAACCCTATACAGAAGCTGTGCGGATTGATTGCTGAGAAAATGTGTGTCAGCTGCTGAAGCAAGGTCAATCTTGCAGCATTGCCATACAACCCCGTATGGAGGGCACTTTGGTGGTCAGAGGACTGCTGCAAAGGTGTTCCAGAGTGGCTACTTCTGGCCTACAATCTTCAAGGATGCACATGACTTCGCACACAATTGCAATGAATGTCAACGTACAGGTAACCTCAGTAGGAAGAATGAGATGCCTCTAACATACATCTTAGAGTTAGAACTCTTTGATGTATGGGGCATTGACTTCATGGGTCCATTCCCTCCATCTGCTGGTAATCTTTACATCTTAATAGCGGTAGATTATGTCTCAAAATGGGTAGAGACAATTGCATGTCCCTTAAATGATGCTAAAATAGTGGTTAGATTTCTAAATAGGCATATTTTCACACGATTTGGCACACCACGTGCCATCATAAGTGATGAAGGAACACATTTTATAAACAAAGCTATGGAGAAAGTGTTAGCTAAATATAATGTTAGGCATAGGGTAGCAACACTCTATCACCCCCACTCAAATGGACAAGCTGAAATTTCTAATAGAGAGATCAAAAGTATACTTGAAAAAGTTAAAAACCGAATAGAAATGATTGGTCTTTTAAATTAGATGATGCACTATGGGCGTATAGGACTGCATATAAAACACCATTAGGAATGTCTCCTTATAGGTTAGTATATGGCAAAGCATGCCACTTACCCCTTGAATTAGAAAACAAAGCTTTTTGGGCTTTAAAAGAGTTGAATATTTGCGTAACCGATGCGGGAACATTGCGGTCTCTGCAATTGCATGAATTAGATGAACTAAGACACATGTCATATGAAAATGCTAAAATGTATAAGGAAAATACTAAAATTTGGCATGATAGTAGACTTAGGATTAAGGACTTCAAAGGAGGCCAGCGTGTTCTATTGTTTAACTCACGATTGAAATTGTTTCCTGGCAAATTAAAATCTCGTTGGTCTGGTCCATTTGTGATCACTAAGGTGTTTGTTCATGGTGCAATTGAAATTTGAAACCTGGAACAAGGTCAGCCATTCGTGGTGAATGGTGCTAGATTGAAGCACTACTATGAGGAAGGAGATGTGAGAAAACTCTCGGCATTCCTCTTGTCCGAAGCTTGAAAGTCAAGCAAAAGAAGATGAGCAAGGGCATTTAATGGAATTATCTTTATGCTCAACCATCGAAGGATTATGGAATAGATATCTTTATTTACTGTTTCTATTTGTTTGAAGTATTTTTAAATTTCCTAGTACTAATTAAGTTTGTTTTTATTGTGATTAGAAGCATGGTAATTGGAAATCTTAACGGCAATAAGGGTGAACAATCAAGAGGCCAGGAGAAGATGAAGGGAGAAATCTTGGAAAATCACAGATTTAGTTTGTTAGAATCTTGCAACAAACAACAATCAAGGATAAAAATCTCAACGGTTACAGTTCCAAAGATTTGATGAGATTCGAAGCATTGCGGAAACATTGCGGAGTCCGCAATAATATAACCGTTAGTGCGCAACCCATTATAAATAGGAAGGGTTGTTGATCATTCCCATTTACGATTCTCAAACCCTCGAGTTCACAAAGCAGATCTGTCCTTCTTCTGCAATTCCCAAAGCTTCACCTTCAAGAAGCAAGCATGGTTTCCACTCGAGCTGAAAGATCCACTCCCAAAAAGACGTCCCCAATCACAGAGGATGTTGCCTTGGTAAGAGATGCGTTACTTTCTTTAGCAAACGTTGAGGCTGTAAAACCTTCCAGACCTCCGAAGCTCCCTGTGAAGAGGAAATGGAAGGTTGCAACAACTGAAGCTGCAACCAGCTCTGATCCAACGCAACCCCCTAAAAGAAAGTGGGAGGTTACCTTGGAAGCTCCAAAGACCAAAAGTCAGAAATCCATGAGTGAGGAAAGCTTTACCAGTGGCGAACCATCGATGGAGACGGCCATGCAAAGCCCTGATCCCAATCAACAACCCTCGGAACCTGAAGTCCCCCCTGTAGGACAACCAGATTCTACATCAATCGGTGCTGCGGATGAAGAAGAGGAGGTAGTCTCTCCATTCAGGGATGTCAATCTTGACAGTCCTGTGGAGAGGGAGAGCAGAGATTCAGTGGATGACTCGCTGGATGATTGCATCCAGCAAATGGATGCCAAAGCGAGGCTCAAGAAGAGGGCTGGTAGTGAACTTTTGTACGTTCACAAATTTCAGGATGTCGAGTCCCGCCAAAATGAAATTTATAAACCCGAATACACCGAGCAATTTGCAGCTAAGTGGTAACGAGGTCGATCCACAGGGAGTGATTAATAATCCTAAATTAATTGAACTAAATTTGCAATGATAAAATAAGGGGGATTTGCTTGGGAAAACAGTAGCTAAAACTAAACTTACGCTAACGGAAAATTAGAACGGAAAGTATGAAATTGACGAATTCGATTGATTAGCAAGTGTCGGAATTGATCTAATGCATTTTGGTTCGTTGATTAACATGTGAATTAGCCGAGACGTTTCATGCACACAAAATGCCTCGTCCCAAACGGGTCCGGAGCACCCCAAAGAATTAATTAGATAAGTGCAATCCTAATTAAACATGCCCACTAATTAATCTAAGTTCATGACTCTTAAATTAATTAACAAACAGTAACGGGTATCATTGAGACGAATTAATCCTAAAACTAATTCGATTTATCTCCTAGTCTTAAGCCCGCCGTGAGAACGTTAATCAATTCCTACCCCCAACCTTCACTTGGGCTCGAATTGATTAGCCACGAGCTAGACTTTCGCTACTAAGTATTGAGGTTTGTCAAAAATCAATATTAGCCCACTAAGCATGCGTAACTAATTATGGACGTCCTTCCTAATCGGAAAGGCAAGTTAGTCGTTCTTAATACAGACCAAGAGATGCAAGAAATTCATTCATACATGCTAAACATTCAATTAAGCTCTAATCTCACCTAATACAAAAGTAATCAATCCGTAAACTTAGCTAATCAACCACTAACCTCTTTAGCTTTCCATGGAGATGAAGGTTTCCCAAGCATCCATGGAGATTGTCATCAACATACAACCCAAAAATGGGCAAAAACCAGAAATTGAGGGGAGAAAACGGCAATCCCGAGGGAAAAAAAAGAAGATGATCCGTTAAAAATCGGAAAATGTGATTTTATATCCGTCGACGCGCACGGGGTAGCGTCGAGACGCTTGCCCGGCGTCGAGCAAGCGTCGAGACGCTGTCACTCGACGCTTGCTCTCGGGTGGGAATTCAAATTGGCACCTCAGACTTTGGAGCGTCGAGACACTAGGCCAGCGTCGCGACGCTGTCGGCGTTGAGCGAGCGTTGAGACGCGCGCGCTCGACGCTGGCGCTAGTCCATCTTCTGAAATCGTCGGGGCAGCGTCGAGACGCTAGGCCAGCGTCTCGACGCTGCCGCTCAACGCTTGCTCTCGGGTTTGGTGGCCAACTTTTGCCTTTCAATGGCAAATTTTGCCATTTCTTCAATTCTTCAAGCTACTTCAATCCCGATGCATCCATAAAGCTCTAAAACGTCGTTTTTAGCCTCGAAACACGTCCTCGGACTCCTCGAGCTCTTTACCATGAAATCACCTACAAGAAGGCATTTTAATCAATATTTGACATGGTTCTAGCTATAATTAGGGAGTAAATAATAGCTCTATTTTGGAGCTATCAGAATGATGCTACTCTACAAAGCCAGCAAGCTACCCTTAGGAGCCTAGAGAACCAAATAGGGCAACTAGCCAATGAACTCAAAAGTAGGCCCCAAGGTAGACTCCCTGCTGACACTGAGGTGCCAAGGAGAGATGGAAAAGAACAAGTTCAAGCAATTGAACTCAGAAGTGGGAGACCATTGGTGAGCAACACAAAAGAAGCCCCAAAGAGAGTAGAGAACAATGAGTCTAGTGCTCCACTGGAGTCTCTGCCAAACCAAGGTCAACCATCACCAAGCACATCAGGAGCAAGGCTGGAGCCAATCATAGAAGTGATAGAAGAAATTCCAAGGCCTCCACCTATCCTGAGGCGACCTGAAGTGCCTGCATATGTGCCACCACCTCCATTTCCTCGAAGGCTAAAGAAAAAACAAGAACAGGAAGTGCACTTTAACAAATTCTTAGAAATTCTTAAACAAGTGCATGTGAATATTCCTTTTGTATAAGATCTACAGTCTATGCCCTCTTATGTTAAATTTTTAAAGGATATAATCACTAACAAAAAAATAATTGGTGAATTTGAAATAGTGAATCTCACTGAGGAGTGCAGTTCCATACTCCAGAACAAGCTACCCAAGAAGGAGAAGGATCCTGGTTCCTTCACCTTACCAGTAGAGCTAGGAGGCAAGCACGTGGGCAGAGCTCTTTGTGACCTGGGAGCCAGCATAAACCTCATGCCCCTATCACTATTCCGCCAGCTAGGAATAGGAGAAGCACGTCCCACCACTGTCACCTTACAACTCGCAGACAGATCCATAGCCTACCCTGAGGGTAAGATTGAGGATATTCTTGTAAAGGTTGACAAGTTTATTTTCCTTGCAGATTTCATCATCCTGGATTATGAAGCAGACAAGAAGGTCCCCATCCTATTAGGCAGACCATTTCTAGCCACAGGTAGGGCCCTGATAGATGTCCAGAAAGGTGAGCTCACTATGAGGGTTCATGATGAGGAGGTTAAATTTAGTGTTTATAAAGCCTTAAGGTACCCCTCTGACTCTGAATCTTGTGCTAGCATGGACATTGTAGATTCACTGATGAAAGAACAGCTGGAGCATGAATTATTAACTAAGCATGCTAATGAATATGTACAATTAGATTTAACTGATTTAAATGTTTCTGAGATAATGGATATACCTGTAGATAAACCACAACATGTTTGTATGAATAAAGACCTGACTAACAGATCCATGAATTCTTTAAAGCCATCCATTGAGCATCCACCTGTCTTAGAATTGAAACCTTTACCCACTCACCTCAAGTATGCATATCTAGGAAGTAATGATACTCTGCCTGTGATTATTTCTTCTAAATTGAGTGAAAAGCATGAGGTTGAACTGATATTATTACTTAAGCAGCATAAAAAGGCTATTGCATGGACTATTGCTGACATTAGAGGCATTAGTCCTTCTTACTGCATGCATAAGATTATACTAGAGGAAGAACATACACCCCGAGTAGACCACCAACGTAGACTGAACCCCTCTATGAAAGAGGTAGTAAAAAAAGAAATCATAAAGTGGTTAGATGCAGGTGTAATCTTCCCTATAGCTAGTAGTCAGTGGGTGAGTCCTATACAATGTGTACCTAAGAAGGGGGGAATGACTGTAGTAGTAAATGAGAGCAATGAACTGATTCCAACTAGAACTATTACAGGATGGAGAGTTTGCATGGATTATAGGAAATTGAATAAGGAAACAAAAAAAGATCACTTCCCTCTACCATTCATAGATCAGATGTTAGATAGGATAGCTGGTAGAGCTTATTACTGCTTTCTAGACGGTTATTCTGGATATAACCAAATCACTATAGACCCTAAGGACCAAGAGAAGACCACCTTCACTTGCCCTTTTGAAACCTTTGCCTTTCGCAGAATGCCTTTTGGCTTATGCAATGCACCAGCAACGTTCCAAAGGTGCATGTTGGCAATCTTCTCTGACTTAGATGAATCCATGATAGAGATATTTATGGATGACTTCTCAGTCTTTGGTGATTCATTTACAAACTGTTTAGAGAACTTAGAACAAGTCCTGGCTAGGTGTGAGGAGACAAACCTAGTCCTTAATTGGGAAAAGTGCCACTTCATGGTGGAAGAAGGGATAGTCCTAGGTCATAGAGTGTCTAGAGCAGTAGTGGAGGTCGATAAGGCCAAGATTGAAATAATAGAGAAGTTGGTGGAACCTCAGAATGTGAAAGCCATTAGAAGCTTCTTAGGACACGCAGGTTTCTATAGAAGGTTCATTAAGAACTTTTCTAAGATCTCCAAACCTTTGTGTGAGCTTCTAGAGCTGAACAAACCATTTATCTTCTCTAAAGAATGTTTCTTAGCCTGGAAAACCCTTAAGGAGGCATTAGTCAAAGCACCTATTATAGTAGGGCCAAATTGGGACCTTCCCTTCGAGATGTTATGTGATGCAAGTGACTATGCTGTAGGGGTTATGCTAGGACAAAAGATTGACAAGCTAACACACCCTGTATACTATGCTAGTAAGACACTTAATGAGGCACAATGTAATTACACAACCACTGAGAAGGAGATGCTGGCTATAGTGTTTGCCTGTGAAAAGTTTAGGAATTACATTGTTGGCACTAGAACAATCGTGTATACAGATCACTCTACACTAAAGTACCTTATGAGGAAGGCTGATGCTAAGCCTAGGTTGATTAGGTGTGTATTGTTACTGCAAGAGTTTGATCTGGACATTAGAGATAAGAAAGGATGTGAAAATGTGGTTGCGGATCATCTTTCCAGATTGCAACATAATTGCGATAACATTGCAGAAACAGCAATTTCTGATGCTTTTATCGATGAGCATGTCTTTGTATTAGCACATCGTGATAACGATGAGGAACCTTGGTTTGCTGACATTGCTAACTTCCTTGCCTCGCAGGTATTACCAACTTTCAAGGGAGGACAAGAAAAGAAGAGGTTCCTGCATGAAGCTAGGAAGTTCATATGGGATGATCCTACACTCTACGAGACATGTGCAGATGGTTTGCTGAGGAAATGTGTGTCAGCTGCTGAGGCGAAGTCTGTGCTGCAGCACTCCCATACAGCCCCCTATGGTGGACATTTTGGTGGCCAAAGGACAGCTGCAAAGGTGTTCCAAAGTGGCTACTATTGGCCCACGATCTTCAAGGATGCCCACGAATACGCACACAGCTGTGATGAATGCCAGAGAACAGGTAACCTTTACATACTTGTAGCTGTAGACTATGTGTCTAAGTGGGTAGAGGCCATAGCATGTCCAAATAATGATGCCAAAACAGTCATTAAGTTCCTTAATAGGCATATTTTTACTAGGTTTGGTACACCTCGTGCTATAATTAGTGATGAAGGGACACACTTCATTAATAAAGCTATGGAAAAAGTGTTGGCTAAATACAATGTTAGACATAGAGTAGCCACCCCTTATCACCCACATTCGAATGGACAAGCTGAAATTTCAAATAGGGAGATTAAAAACATACTCGAAAAAGTGGTCAAACCCAATAGAAAAGATTGGTCGTTTAAACTCGAGGATGCACTTTGGGCATATAGAACTGCATATAAGACACCCCTAGATATGTCTCCTTATAGACTTGTGTATGGCAAAGCATGTCACTTACCATTCGAATTAGAAATTAAAGCATTTTGGGCCTTGAAAGAACTGAATTATTGCGTGACCGATGCGGGAACATTGCGGTCTCTGCAATTACATGAGCTTGATGAGCTTAGACATATGTCCTATGAAAATGCTAAAATGTATACGGAAAAGACTAAGATTTGGCATGATAGTAGACTTAGGATTAAGGACTTTAAGAAAGGCCAGCTTGTCTTATTATTTAACTCACGGTTGAGATTATTTCCAGGCAAACTTAAGTCCAGATGGTCAGGTCCTTTTGTGATAACTAACGTGTTTGTTCATGGTGCAATCGAGATTAGGAACCTGCAACAAGGGCAACCGTTCATGGTTAATGGTGCAAGATTGAAGCATTATTATGAGGAAGGAGATGTGAAGACTCTCTCGGCCTTCCTCTTGACTGAAACGTGAAAATAAGAACGAGAGAGGACGAGTGATTACTGTGCTCGCCCACGCGAGGCTATGCCTTAGTTTATTTTTTGCTATTCTTTCGGTTACGATTTGTGTATATTTTTGTGTGATTTAAATTACGAATTTGATGTTGATTTTATTTCTTTTAATAGGGAATAGATAGAGGGAATCAAGGAGATGAAATCAAGATAAAAAATCGAGGGAGATATTGGGCCAAATCAAAGATTCAGTTGAGAGAAGATTGGCATTTAAATTCAGGAAAATCTCCAAACGGCCATTTAATTGCGGTAGATTTGCGAAATCCTCAACAAAAATAGCCGTTGGGATTTCCATCATTACTTATAGCCGTTAGAAGCGCTCTGATCCGTACATCTCCTTCATTCTTTGATCTCCAAGAAAGCTCTCTCCTTCTTCCTCTACAATCCCTCTTTCCAGATTCTTACGACTCCACCATGGTGCTAACAAGAGCTGAGAGATCTGCGTCCAAGAAGAAGGCTGACGACGCTGAGATCGCTGCGAGAGAAGCACTTCTAGCCTTGGCCGACGCTGAGGCCGCGCGAACTGAACGCCTTCCCAAGCTTCCTGTTCGCAAGAAGAAGTGGAAGGTAGTGACAGAGATTCCTGCTGGACCATCTGAACCTGCAGGAACGCCCAAGAAAAGGAAGTGGAAGATGGCTATGGCCCACGCAGCAGTCAAAAAGAAGACTCCCTCTGTGGAGAGTCGAGAGAGTGGCCGTCCATCCTACGAGACGGCCAGACAAAGCCATTCGCCATCTCCACCGGCGCGAAGCCCTGAACCATCACCGTCGCCACAGAGCTCTAAAAAGACTCCACCACCGCAGAGCCTTGAAGCCTCACCCATCTCCCAGACGCCTGAACCTGAAATTCCAGAGGCAGACCATCAAGAATCGGCGCAGGGGGATGACGCAGCTGAGGAAGACGAGGTATTCTCTCCTTTGAGGGAGGTCAGCCCCGACAGCCCTGCAGAGGGGGATGATTCGATGAATGAGACGTTGGGGGATTGCCTCCAACAGATCACAACCAAGGCCAGATTGAGAAAGAAGGCCACCAAGGTTGTCAAGGCCAAACGGCCAAAAGCCTCGAAGAAGTCCAAGAAAAAGAAAGCCAGGGGGGAGCCTTCATCAAAGAAGGTTAGTAGTGAGCCTTCCCCAAAGAAGCTCAAGATCGAGGCTGCTGAATCAGCCAAACTAAAAGACAAGGGGAAAGCTAAGTTGTACCCCGAAGATGAGCCTCAATCTGTGAGGTATGTGTCCTCTGATGCAGAATCAAGGGGCACTGAGCTGAGGAAGAGGGACCTGCTGCACGAGAAAGGATTCCTCGACGCGCTCGCAGACCTGCCGCAATTCTTGCGCGCAGGGATCACCAATCACGGCTGGGAGGAGCTGTGTAGACCGCCCATCCCCGCCTACTCCAGCATGGTGTATGATTTTTACGCCAATCTGATGAACCCTGAGGATGGCCTATCTGTGGTCAGAGGAATCGAGGTGGATTTCTCAGCGAAGGTGTTAAGTCTCTGAAAGTGATTTATTTAGGACCCATTTAGCTTAAGAAGATGTACACATTTAGGTGTTTTTGTTAGCATTTAGCCTAAACCTATGCTTTAATATGAGAATTAGAAGAAGGTAGCTAATTTAGGACTTATGCACAATAGGTAGAAAAAGGGTTGAAAACCGAAGGAAAAGAATGAAAAAATGAGCATTGCGAATGAATTGCGAAAACATTGCGGTGACCGCAATTATTCAAGTTAAAACCGTAAGTTGGCTGATCTTTTTCTGTTTAGATCCGACTTTTCAGGGATTCGTTCTTTCTCCTCCATCCATTCTGATATATGACGTTGAAGATTGATGGTTCTCCTTGGCCCAAACGCACCTGCAAACTACTATAAAAGGGGGTCAAAGTCGGAGGTTCAGTCATCATTCGAAGCGCAGAAGTCTTCTCGCAGTCCACCATTTCCATCTGTTTTCCTTTGCCGTCTGTTGGAGTGAGAGTCTCAGCTGTTGGAATCGATAATCTGATAGGAAGGAGAGAAGATTCTTCTTCTCTCTCGATTGGATTCATCCAAGCAAGGCTGATCTTTCATCCCCTTCATTCGAGGCGACTGCCACGAAGTTTTTCAGCAATCCTTACTGTTTTTCTGTTCTGTTCTTCTTATTTCCATTCCTGATCACTGTTGTTCTTAGTTTAGAGTTTTAATTACTGCATTTCGTTGTTGTCTGTCTTGGATTCATTTCTTTCAAAGCTTTCCTTTGTCATTCAAACACTCAAAGTAATCAAAGTACAATTCTGCATTTTACAGTTCCTATCTTGTTCTGCTACGGGTTTTGCTTACTGTTTTTAGCACATTTCCCTTCTAAGCATGTCTATCTTATCTACCATTTCTGTTCTCTATATATCCATGAGTAGCTAAGTCACTTAGGGGCATGCTAATGACAGAACTATAGGCTAAAAAACGTGAATCAAGTAGGCAGATTAACACTCGAACATTGATTGTATGTAAGCTTCATCCCACGGGCAATTTCGATTGGCCATCCATTTTGTCCAAAGAACTCCTAACCTCTGGAAGGAGTAAGAGTTCAGAGTCATATAATCATGCTAGCCTTTCATGGTAATCAGGAAACGGCCTAGGAATAGGCGTTTCCCTAGTACAAACTAAACACTCCTGCTTAAACAAGATGCTTAAGTCCTTACTTTGAGATCGAGTAAACTTAAGACTCTAATGCATGGAATCGGACGATACTTGAGATAGAGTGAGTTTGATGTATAGAGAGTTGATCCAAAGCTTGATAATCGTAATAAACTGCCTATAGGATAGTCATTAGTAGCCCTTAATTCGCCCATTTACATACTTTTGCTGTTGAGTTAATTGCGGATTAATTGCGGTTCTCGCAATTCTGCTAAGTTGCATTCTGTTTAGCTGTTTTCTTCCTCGTTTATTAATTCCATCTCTTGTCCTTTGCATCTAATTTCAACTTGCACTTGTTTATGTTATATCCCTTTATATATTCAGCAAAAATTAGATAATTAAAAACCAATTTTACCCCATCAAATTCATCCCATCTTTCTTAACAATCACACTTCGCGAATAGCTAAAAATGAGTCTCTGTGGAAAAAACGAATGAAATATACTTACTACTTGCTGTGAGACCATGTATGCTTGCATGTTCTAAGTGCTCTCTCTCTTATTTATCATTTTTATTAACACATTGAGCACGCAACAAGTTTTTGGCGCCGCTGCCGGGGACTTATTTTAAGTGGAAACGAAGTTTGTTAAGTCTGAAACATCAAATTATTTTCCATTGAATTTGATCCATCTTCATTTCTTTTTCAGGTACCATTTAGGGTAGTTTATGAATGAGACTCCAAGTAGTGATCTAGAGTTCAACCCTGAGCCCGAGAGATTACTTAGAGCTAGGAATAGAGCCAAGAAACGTCTCTTTAAACAAACCCTTTTACCTCCAATCATTGCAGAGACTACAATTCCTCCGCAATTACCTCAAGAAGAAATGGCTGGAGTAAATCAAAACCTGGTGCCTGTCACTCGCAATCCCATTGAAATAGCGAATGACAAGGATAGCGCCATCCTTTCATATTTAGTACCTATGCCTGGGGAGCTGAACCCCAGCATAATCCGTCCTGAAATCACTGCCAACTCATTTGAGTTAAAGCCAGTGATGTTCCAAATGTTGTCCACTGTGGGACAATTCTTTGGAATAGAAAATGAGGACCCCCATAATCACCTTAGGAACTTCCTAGGAGTTAGTGACACCTTCCTAATCCCTGGAGTTTCCCAAGAAGCCCTGAGGCTATATCTTTTCCCTTACTCTTTGAGGGACAAGGCCAAAACATGGTTAAATTCTTTACCCTCAGGATCTGTCCGCAATTGGACAGATTTAGCAGAAAAATTCCTAGTCAAATACTTCCCACCTGATAGGAATTCGACCTTTCGTGATGATATCATAAAGTTCAAACAAGCTCCAAGTGAGTCTCTTCACGAAGCTTGGACAAGATTCAAAGACCTTCTCATTAAATGTCCACACCATGGCATTCCATGGTGTATCCAAATAGAAGTCTTCTTTAAAGGATGCAACCCCAGCACCAGACAAGTTTTAAATTCATCTGCTGGAGGTTCCATGTTGTCCAAGAGTTACAACGAAGCTTATGAGATCTTGGAGAAGATCTCAACATCTCATTGTAGGTGGTCAGACGATCCAGTAGAGCCAACTAGGGCTCAAGACAAGGATGCTCTAAGCGCCATGAGCACCCAAATAAATGCCCTGACCAACTTAGTCAAGCAAATGGCTCAGGCCAATCTCCAAACCAGTACCAATACCGCCACAGCCATGTCAATGGGCACCCAACCAAGTCAAGGCGAGGTACCAATCTGTGGATTCTGTGGGGAAGGGCACCCTTATGAATATTGCCCTGGGAATCCATCCTCGGTCTGCTATGTAGGAAGCCAGCAGCAGCCAAGGAACAACCCCTACTCACAAACTTACAATCCTGGTTGGAGAAACCACCCTAACCTGTCATGGGGTGGCCAACAGAACACTAACCAAAATCCTAACCAACCAAGGCCGAGTGGAACACCTGGTTTCACTCCCCAACATAACCAGTCAATGTACCAAAAGCATTACAATCAACCTGTAGGATCTTCTGTAGAAAACCTACTCAAGGAATATATAGCTAAGAATGACGCTACTCTTCAGAGCCAGCAAGCTACTCTTAGGAGCCTGGAAAACCAAGTAGGCCAATTAGCCAATGAACTTAAAAGTAGGCCCCAAGGTAGACTCCCTGCTGACACCGAGGTACCAAGGAGAGATGGCAAGGAACAAGTTCAAGCAATTGAACTTAGAAGTGGTAGACCCTTGGTGAACAACACAAAGGACACACCAAAGAGAGTAGAGAACACTGAGTCTAGTGCTCCACTGGAGTCTCTGCCAAGCCAAGGTCCACCACCAACTAGCACATCAGGAGCCAGGCTAGAGCCAATTGTTGAGGACGTAGAAGAAATTCCAAGGCCTCCACCTATCTTAAGGCGTCCTGACGTGCCTGCATATGTACCACCACCTCCATACCCTCGAAGGCTTAAGAAGAAGCAGGAACAGGAAGTTCATTTTAATAAATTTTTAGAAATACTTAAGCAAGTGCATGTTAACATTCCTTTTGTAGAAGTTTTACAGTCTATGCCTTCATATGTAAAGTTTTTGAAGGACATTATTACTAACAAAAAAATAATTGGTGAGTTTGAAACAGTGAACCTCACCGAGGAGTGCAGTGCCATCCTCCAGAACAAGTTGCCCAAGAAGGAGAAGGATCCTGGTTCCTTCACCTTACCTGTAGAACTTGGAGGCAAGCATGTGGGCAGAGCGCTTTGTGACCTGGGCGCCAGCATAAATCTCATGCCCCTGTCCCTATTTCGCCAGTTGGGAATGGGAGAAGCACGTCCAACTACTGTCACTTTACAGCTAGCAGACAGATCCATCGCATATCCAGAAGGTAAGATTGAGGATATTCTAGTTAAAGTTGACAAATTCATTTTCCTTGCAGATTTCATTGTCCTGGACTATGAGGCAGACAAGGAGGTTCCCATCCTGCTAGGTAGACCATTTCTAGCCACAGGTAGGGCACTAATAGATGTGCAAAAAGGTGAGTTAACTATGAGGGTTCATGATGAAGAGGTAAAATTTAGTGTTTATAAAGCTTTAAAGTATCCCTCTGACCTTGAATCCTGTGCTAGCATGGATGTTGTTGACTCACTAATGGAAGAACAATTAGAGCATGTACTGTTAACCAAGCATGCTAGTGAATATGTACAAGTAGATGTAGCTGACTTAAATGTATCTGACATAATGAATATGCCTGTAGATAAACTTCAACATGTATGTATGAATATAGATTTAACTGATAGAACTATAAATCCGTTAAAGCCCTCCATTGAGCATCCACCTATTCTAGAATTGAAACCACTACCTACTCACCTCAAATATGCATATTTAGGAGATAATGACACGCTGCCTGTAATTATTTCTTCTAAGCTAAGTGAACAGCATGAGGTTGATTTAATTTTACTACTTAAGCAACATAGGAAGGCTATAGCATGGTCTATTGCTGATATTCGAGGCATTAGCCCTTCTTATTGCATGCACAAAATTATACTAGAGGAAGAGCACACACCTAGGGTAGATCACCAGCGTAGGTTGAACCCCTCTATGAAAGAGGTAGTGAAGAAAGAAATAATCAAGTGGTTAGATGCAGGAGTAATTTTCCCCATAGCTAGTAGCCAGTGGGTGAGCCCCATCCAATGTGTACCTAAAAAGGGGGGAATAACTGTGGTAGTCAATGAGAACAACGAACTGATTCCAACAAGGACTGTCACAGGGTGGAGGGTATGTATGGATTACAGAAAGTTAAATAAAGAAACTAAAAAAGACCATTTCCCTATACCGTTTATTGACCAGATGCTAGACAGAATAGCTGGTAGAGCGTACTATTGTTTTTTAGATGGGTACTCTGGCTATAATCAAATTACTATAGACCCTAAGGATCAAGAGAAGACCACCTTCACTTGCCCTTTTGGAACGTTTGCCTTCCGCAGAATGCCTTTTGGCTTATGCAATGCACCGGCAACTTTCCAAAGGTGCATGATGGCAATCTTCTCTGAGTTGGATGAATCCATGATAGAAATATTCATGGATGACTTCTCAGTCTTTGGGGACTCATTTAAAACCTGTCTAGAAAACTTAGGACAAGTCCTGACTAGGTGTGAGGAGACCAACCTAGTCCTGAATTGGGAAAAGTGCCATTTTATGGTAGATGAAGGGATTGTCTTAGGACATAGAGTGTCAAGGGCAGGTGTAGAAGTGGATAGAGCAAAAATAGAGATCATAGAGAAGTTGGTAGAGCCCCAGAATGTCAAGGCTATTAGGAGCTTTTTAGGGCACGCTGGCTTCTACAGAAGGTTCATTAAGGACTTTTCTAAGATAGCCAAGCCCCTATGTGAGCTTCTAGAGCTAAATAGACCATTTATCTTCTCTAGAGAATGTGTAGTAGCTTGGAAAACCCTTAAGGAAGCACTGGTCACAGCACCAATCATAGTAGGACCAAATTGGGATCTCCCATTTGAGATGCTATGTGATGCCAGTGACTATGCTGTAGGAGTCATGTTAGGACAGAAGATTGACAAGCTCACACATCCTGTCTATTATGCTAGTAAGACCTTGAATGAGGCTCAATGTAATTATACAACTACAGAGAAAGAGATGCTTGCTGTAGTCTTTGCTTGTGAAAAATTTAGAAACTATATTGTAGGCACTAGGACCATTGTATATACTGACCATTCTGCTTTAAAATATCTTATGAGAAAGGCTGATGCCAAGCCTAGATTGATTAGATGGGTGTTATTGCTGCAGGAATTTGATTTGGACATTCGGGACAAGAAAGGTTGTGAAAATGTGGTTGCAGATCACCTGTCTCGATTGCAGCACAATTGCGAAAAAATTGCGGAGACTGCAATTTCTGATGCTTTTATAGATGAACATGTCTTTGCTTTGGCTCATCGTGATAACGATGAGGAACCTTGGTTTGCTGACATTGCTAACTTCCGTGCATCACAGGTATTGCCAGTGTTCAAGGGAGGACAAGAGAAGAAGAGGTTCCTTCATGAAGCAAGGAAATTCATCTGGGATGACCCCACACTTTACAGAACTTGTGCTGATGGGTTGTTGAGGAAGTGTGTTTCAGCTGCTGAAGCGAAGTCTGTGCTGCAGCACTGTCACTCATCTCCTTATGGTGGACACTTTGGTGGCCAAAGGACAGCTGCGAAGGTATTTCAGAGTGGCTACTACTGGCCAACAATCTTCAAGGACGCACACGACTATGCCCACAGCTGTGACGAATGCCAAAGGACAGGTAACCTCAGTCGCAAGGATGAGATGCCCCTCACCTACATCTTAGAGTTGGAGCTCTTTGATGTGTGGGGCATTGATTTCATGGGACCATTCCCTCCATCATCAGGTAACCTGTACATTTTAGTAGCAGTAGACTACGTGTCCAAGTGGGTAGAAGCCAAAGCATGTCCTAATAATGATGCTAAAACAGTCACTAGCTTCTTGCATAGGCACATTTTCACTAGATTTGGGACTCCTCGTGCTATCATTAGTGATGAGGGGACACATTTCATTAATAAGGCTATGGAGAAGATATTGTCTAAATATAACATTAGACATAGGGTAGCTACGCCCTATCACCCACACTCGAATGGCCAAGCTGAAATTTCCAATAGGGAGATAAAGAACATCCTAGAGAAGGTAGTCAAACCAAATAGGAAAGATTGGTCATTTAAGCTTGAGGATGCACTTTGGGCTTATAGAACAGCATATAAGACACCTCTAGGCATGTCTCCCTATAGGTTGGTATATGGCAAGGCTTGCCACTTGCCACTTGAGTTAGAAAACAAGGCATTTTGGGCCATGAAGGAATTGAATTTCTGTGTAAAGGATGCGGGGACATTGAGATCTTTGCAGCTACATGAACTTGATGAGCTTAGGCATATGGCCTATGAGAATGCCAAAATGTATAAAGAAAAGACCAAAATATGGCACGACAGTAGACTTAGGATCAAAGACTTTAGGAAAGGCCAACTTGTCCTATTATTTAACTCACGTTTAAAGATATTTCCAGGCAAACTAAAGTCTAGATGGTCGGGTCCATTTATTGTTACTAATGTCTTTGTTCATGGTGCAATAGAAATAAAGAACTTGCAGCAAGGTCAGCCATTTATGGTCAATGGTGCTAGGTTGAAGCACTACTATGAGGAAGGGGATGTGAAGACTCTCTCGGCCTTCCTCTTAACTGAAGCATGACAAAAGAACGAGAGAGAACGAGTGGTTACTGTGCTCGTGTAGTCAAGGCCAAATGCCTTAGTTTATTTTTACTGTTTTTCCGATTATCGTTTGTATGTTTTGTGGTGTGTTTTTAATTGCGTATTTAATGTTTGTTTTATTTGTTTTTGTAGGGAATCGAAAGAGGGGATCAAGGGGAGTAAATCCCACTTTAAAAATCAAGAAACGGTTGAGCCAAATAAAAGATACGGACGGGCAAAGTTGGAGATTTCAATGAAATAATATCCCTGGAATTGCGATAAAATTGCTGGATCCGCAAAAAGAGCCGTTGGGATTTTATCCGTTGCCTTTATATCCGTTGGAAGCCGCTCGATCGTTACGATTATCTCTCTCTTTGCTCTCCAAGAATTCAGCGATTCTCTCCATCTTTGATTCCTCTCCCAAGATCTTCAAGAATCAGCAATGGTGGCCACACGTGCTGAACGATCCGCAGCCAAGAAGAAGGCTGATGACGCAGCTGAAGCAGCTGCGAGGGAAGCGCTTCTCGCCCTTGCCGACGATGGTGCCGTTCGCACCGGTCCTCTTCCCAAGCTTCCTATTCGTAGGAAGAAGTGGAGGGTGGTCACTGAGATCCCCGCTGGGCCATCTGAGCCAATGGGCACGCCCAAGAAACGCCGGTGGAGTGTCAAGACGGCCGCCGAATCAAGCACAGCAAAGACTCCCTCTGTGGAGAGTCAAGAACCTGATCGTGCATCCCACGAGTCAGCCAAAGAAGGTTCGTCGCCGTCTGCCTCACCTGCGCGCAGCCCTCTCCCATCTGAACCAGTGCCAAGCGCAGAGTCGTCACCGCCTGCACAGAGCCCTGAGTTGTCTCCAGCACCTCAGAGTTCTGATCCGACACCTGCAGCAGCGCAGAGCCCTGAGCTGCAGTCTTCGCCAATGAGTTCTGCGCCGACACCATCAGCAGCGCACAATTCTCCACGGCCTGATCCTGAATTCCCTTATGGGGATTATCAGGAGTCTACGCAAGGCAGTGGAGATGCTGGGGAAGAAGAAGTCTTCTCTCCTATGAGGGAAGACAGCCCTGCCGAGCCTGCACAGCAGGACGATTCTATGGAAGAAACGTTGGGGGCATGCCTCCAGCAGATCAATATCACGGCCAGACTCAAGAAGAAGAAGAAGGCCACGATTGGCAAGGCCAAGAAGTTGAAGAAAAAGAAGGCCAAGAAGGTGCCCTCGGCGGACAAAGAGAGTGTTGAGCCTTCGCTCAAACGCCTCAAGGTGGAGGCTGCTGCATCATCCAAACCAGCAGACAAGGGGAAGGCTAAACTCTACCCTGAAGACGAACCTCCGTCAGTGAGGTATGTCTCATCTGATGCGGAATCCAGGGGTGTTGAGCTCAGGAAAAGGGACCTGTTGCACGAGAAGGGATTCCTTGATCGCCTTGCTGACCTAACGCAGTTCTTGCGCGCAGGGGTGATCAACCATGGCTGGGAAGAATTCTGCAGACCGCCTAATCCAGCCTACACAAGCATGGTGTACGATTTCTACGCCAATGTGCTCAGCCCTGAGGATGGCCTATCTGTGGTCAGAGGGGTGGAAGTTGATTTCTCAGCCAAGGCCATCAATGAAGCCTTTGGTCTCAAGGGCCAAACGCACACAGATTATGCACGGATAGTTGATGAGCCGACTGAGGCCGTGCTGGAAGAGGCCATTCGCACAATTGGCCAGCCTGAAGCAGCGTGGACTGTCTCACGCAATGGTCGGCACACCTTGATGAGTGCCAATCTGACAGCAAAGGCGGCTGTGTGGTTTGCCTTTGTGAGGAGAAAGCTGTCCCCGGTGACTCACGAGACGACAATCAACCAGAGTAGATCACTGCTGGTTTATGCTATCATGCGCGGTCTCACGGTCAATGTGGGGGAGATCATGTCAGCTGCCATTGCTGAATGCGCCAGAAAAGGTAAGGGGCCATTATTTTTCCCCAACACTATAACCAAATTGTGTTTGCTTGCAGGAGTTCCCACCGAGCGCTTGGAGCAGCAGATGCCGTACACAGGCCATTTGGAGCTGCCTGCGAACCTGAGGCTGAGAAGAAAGGGGAATATGGAGTTTGAGTTGGATAGGCTGGCTGCTGAACAGTCCCTATCCATGGCCTGCTTAATGGACATGCAGAGGAGAATGGCTCAATGGGCCAACTATGCGCAGGCAAGGGACAAAGAAGTTGCAGACCAGTTGGGATGCATCTTCCCGGACTTCCCCACCAACCTCCTAACTCCATGGGTGCCCCCACGACCAAGGCAACCAGATGAGGATGATGAGAATTGAGTGCTGGTTTGAAGAGCACTAAAGGGAGTATTGCTGTTCCCTTAGAAAAAAAACAAAAGACAATTTTTCTGCTTTCTGATAGGATATTGTGAATTATGCTGTTTGTGTTCAATTTTTGATCTGTTTTTAATGTTTAGTTTTATGTTTTTCCTTTTGCTTAGTCTAGTCAGATGTTAGTTGAATAGGTAGGATAGTTTAGTTTTATTTTTAGGATGCATGAGTTACAGGAAAAAGCATGCTAGGGGCCTGAATCAATGTTATATCTGCCCGGATTGAATTGCGAAATAATTGCGGTTCCCGCAATTTTTGTGACTGATTGCATGCTTTGGACTGTCTGTTTAGTTAGGCTGTGACCTGTTAAATTCTATCTTTTGCTGCTAGCATGACTACCTTATATCGCTGATCTTGAAGCATGCTGGATGAGTGTCATAGGACACGCTTTGATAGTTTAAATTTGCCTCTGAATAGTGCTCAGCATGCATAAACCGTAAGTCCTTAAAAACTGTCTGTTATGTTCAAATTTTCTGCTGTTGGAATAATTGCTTTTAGAATGTTTTGCCTATGCCTAGGATTTTTTTTTAGATTCTCTTTGTTTCACTTTAGACTAGATGCTTCTAGGACAAGTTTGGGGGTGTGCCACCTCAGACACTCATTGGGGACAATGAGTAGTTGAAGTTTGGGGGAGGCCACCCTAGGCCTAGGAACATTCCTCTCTTCCTTAGGACATAAGCATTCTTCTTCTCCTAAAAAAATATTTTTTTGATAAATAGAAAAAGTGAAAAATAGAATAAAGAGGGGAGTCTCTCTCAAGTGCTGAGTAATCAGTGCCAAGTGTGTAAACCACAAGTGGCATTGCATCAAAAGGCAACCCAAGGAGAGACTCCACCTAAGTAAAAAAGGAAAAAGGGAGAAATAGGGAAGAAGAATGTATGCTTGGGAGTTATAATCTTGTGGCTTAGATGTCCTATTTAAAAAAGAACTCTGATCCTCAATGAGCTAAGCACAAGGTTGTAGCTTTTAGGTTTGTCTAGGGAGATGAATGTATATCCAATGTAGTGATGCCAGGGCTTAGGTTGTTCTCTAAAAGTACCACTGTCACTGTTAATACTAAGACTGGCATGACTCTAAGGAATCCTAGACACATTAAAAATAAGCTAGAAGCATGTACTGAGTCTGGAGTAAAGCTTGGTAGAATTTGAAACCCGAGGGATAGTGGCATGACATCATAAAAGTAGCTAGATCAGTAGTAGGGGGTTAACAAAACCAGCAGGTATAGTAGGCGGGTGAAGTCAGAAGAAGCTTGATAAGAGGTTAGTTCTAAACTTAGAAGTGTGTCACAGGACAGCACTGCTAGAGATAGGGATATAGGGGAGTCGGTAAGTAGTTAAAGAAGATAAAACAGCAGCCTAAGTAAGTCCTTAGTATGCTTGAGGACAAGCAAAGCCTTAAGTTTGGGGGTGTGTTAAGTCTCTGAAAGTGATTTATTTAGGACCCATTTAGCTTAAGAAGATGTACACATTTAGGTGTTTTTGTTAGCATTTAGCCTAAACCTATGCTTTAATATGAGAATTAGAAGAAGGTAGCTAATTTAGGACTTATGCACAATAGGTAGAAAAAGGGTTGAAAACCGAAGGAAAAGAATGAAAAAATGAGCATTGCGAATGAATTGCGAAAACATTGCGGTGACCGCAATTATTCAAGTTAAAACCGTAAGTTGGCTGATCTTTTTCTGTTTAGATCCGACTTTTCAGGGATTCGTTCTTTCTCCTCCATCCATTCTGATATATGACGTTGAAGATTGATGGTTCTCCTTGGCCCAAACGCACCTGCAAACTACTATAAAAGGGGGTCAAAGTCGGAGGTTCAGTCATCACTCGAAGCGCAGAAGTCTTCTCGCAGTCCACCATTTCCATCTGTTTTCCTTTGCCGTCTGTTGGAGTGAGAGTCTCAGCTGTTGGAATCGATAATCTGATAGGAAGGAGAGAAGATTCTTCTTCTCTCTCGATTGGATTCATCCAAGCAAGGCTGATCTTTCATCCCCTTCATTCGAGGCGACTGCCACGAAGTTTTTCAGCAATCCTTACTGTTTTTCTGTTCTGTTCTTCTTATTTCCATTCCTGATCACTGTTGTTCTTAGTTTAGAGTTTTAATTACTGCATTTCGTTGTTGTCTGTCTTGGATTCATTTCTTTCAAAGCTTTCCTTTGTCATTCAAACACTCAAAGTAATCAAAGTACAATTCTGCATTTTACAGTTCCTATCTTGTTCTGCTACGGGTTTTGCTTACTGTTTTTAGCACATTTCCCTTCTAAGCATGTCTATCTTATCTACCATTTCTGTTCTCTATATATCCATGAGTAGCTAAGTCACTTAGGGGCATGCTAATGACAGAACTATAGGCTAAAAAACGTGAATCAAGTAGGCAGATTAACACTCGAACATTGATTGTATGTAAGCTTCATCCCACGGGCAATTTCGATTGGCCATCCATTTTGTCCAAAGAACTCCTAACCTCTGGAAGGAGTAAGAGTTCAGAGTCATATAATCATGCTAGCCTTTCATGGTAATCAGGAAACGGCCTAGGAATAGGCGTTTCCCTAGTACAAACTAAACACTCCTGCTTAAACAAGATGCTTAAGTCCTTACTTTGAGATCGAGTAAACTTAAGACTCTAATGCATGGAATCGGACGATACTTGAGATAGAGTGAGTTTGATGTATAGAGAGTTGATCCAAAGCTTGATAATCGTAATAAACTGCCTATAGGATAGTCATTAGTAGCCCTTAATTCGCCCATTTACATACTTTTGCTGTTGAGTTAATTGCGGATTAATTGCGGTTCTCGCAATTCTGCTAAGTTGCATTCTGTTTAGCTGTTTTCTTCCTCGTTTATTAATTCCATCTCTTGTCCTTTGCATCTAATTTCAACTTGCATTTGTTTATGTTATATCCCTTTATATATTCAGCAAAAATTAGATAATTAAAAACCAATTTTACCCCATCAAATTCATCCCATCTTTCTTAACAATCACACTTCGCGAATAGCTAAAAATGAGTCTCTGTGGAAAAAACGAATGAAATATACTTACTACTTGCTGTGAGACCATGTATGCTTGCATGTTCTAAGTGCTCTCTCTCTCTTATTTATCATTTTTATTAACACATTGAGCACGCAACAGAAGGCAATCAATGAAGCCTATGGCCTCAAGGGGCAAAAGCACACGGATTATGCCAGAATCGTTGATGAGCCAAAAGAAGCTGTCCTGGAGGAAGCAATTCGGATCATCGGCCAACCTGAGGCAGCGTGGACAGTTTCACGCAATGGGAAGCACACCCTGATGAGTGCTACCCTCACAGCCTAGGCAGCTGTCTGGTTTTCCTTCGTGCGGAGGAAGCTGTCCCCAGTGACCCACGAGACCACCATCAACCAAAGCAGATCGCTGCTGGTCTATGCGATCATGCGAGGCCTCACAATCAACATTGGCGAGGTCATTGCAGCCTCAATCGCTGACTGCGCCAAAAAGGGTAAGGGTCCACTTTTCTTTCCCAATACAATCACTAAGCTTTGCTTACGTGCAGGGGTACGAATCGAGCGGATGGAACGGCAGCTGGCCTACACGGGGCACCTGGAGTTGCCTACTGCCTTGAGGATGCGAAGGAAGGGGAACATGGAGTTCGAGCTGGATGGCCTGGCGGCTGCTCAGTCTCTGTCCATGGCCTGCCTGATGGATCTGCAGAAGAAGATGGCTCAATGGGCCACATATGCGCAGGCACGGGATAAAGATGTTGCAGACCAATTGGGCTGCATCTTTCCTGAGTTCCCCACGGACCTACTGACACCATGGGCGCCTCCAAGACCAAGGAAGGATGATGATGAGGAAGACATCTGAGTGCTAGGCTGATTAGCACTCCAGGGAGTATTGTTGTTCCCTTAAAGAAAAAAAAAATCAAACTGCTTTTCGATGAACCATGTGAATTTGGCTGTTTTGAGTTAATATTTTGATCTATTTTAGTTCTTTAGTTTTAGTGTTTAAAGTTGTTTAGTGTAGTCTGATGGTATCTGAATAGGTAGATTATTTTAGTTTCCTTTTTGTATAGCTTAAATGACTGGAAAGAGCATGCATAGGGGCCTTGATCACTGATATATCTGCCCTGTATCCATTGCGAAATAATTGCGGAAACCGCAATTTTTATTAGTAAATGCATGTTTTTTACTGACTGTTTAAGCTAGGCTGGTTCTGATTAAATTTTGTCTTTTGCTGCTATCTTGACTACCTTATATAGCTTATCTAAATGCATGCTGGATGAGTGTCATAAGACACCTTTGATAGTTTAAATTAACCTCTTAAAAGTGCTCAGCATGCATAGCTTTAAGTCCTTCTCTGCCTGTTTTTATAAATTTCTGCTGCTGTAATGTTTGCTTTTAAAATTTTCTGTCTATGCCTAGGGCTTTTAGATTCTCTTTGTTTTACCCTAGACTAGATGCTTCTAGGACAAGTTTGGGGGTGTGCCACCTCAGACACTCATTGGGGACAATGAGTAGTTTAGGTTTGGGGGAGGCCACCCTAGGCCTAGGAACATTCCTCTCTCCCTTAAAGCATAAGCATTCTTCTTCTCCTTTACAAAAAATGATGAGCTGAAAAAAAAAAATGAAAAATAGAATAAAGAGGGGTGTCTCTCTTAAGTTGCTGAGTAATCAGTGCCAAGTGTGTAACCCACAAGTGGCATTGCATCAAAAGGCAACCAAAGGAGAGGCTCCACCAAAGTAAGAAAGAAAAAAGGAAGAAATAGGGAAGAAGAATGTATACCTAGGAGTTGCAACTTTGTGGCTTAGATGTCCTGAATAAAAAGAACTCTGATCCTCAATTAGCTGAGCACAAAGTTGTAGCTTGTAGGGTTGTTTAGGGAGATGAATGTATGTCCAATGTAGTAATGCCAGGGTTTAGGTTGTTCTCTAAATGTACT
Organism: Herpetospermum pedunculosum; assembly: GCA_028017165.1. Lineage (NCBI taxonomy): Eukaryota > Viridiplantae > Streptophyta > Magnoliopsida > Cucurbitales > Cucurbitaceae > Herpetospermum > Herpetospermum pedunculosum. Next base: position 38,319,016 of record CM051527.1, read on the forward strand.
ACTGTCACTGTTAATACTAAGACTGGCATGACTCTAAGGAATCCTAGGTAGCTCAAAAGTAAAAACTAGAAGCATGTACTGAGTCTGGGGTAAAGCTAGGTAGAATTTGAAACCTTAGGGATAGTGGCACGATATGACAGAAGCAAGTAGATCAGCTGTAAGGGGTTAATGAAACAGTAGGAGCTTTAGGCATGCGAAGTCAGAAGAAGCAAAGTAAGAGGGTAGTTGTAAACTTAGAAGTGTGTCACAAGACAGCACTGCTATAGATAGGAATGTAGGGGAGTCAGGAAGTGGTTAAAGAGGATAAAAAAACAGCCTAAGCAAGTCCTTAGATTGCTCGAGGACGAGCAAAACCTTAAGTTTGGGGGTGTGTTACGTCTCCAAAAGTGACCTTTTTAGGACTTATTTATCTTAGAAAGATGTACACTTTTATGTGTTTTTGATAGGATTTAGCTTAAACCTATGCTTATATATGAGAATTAGAAGAAGGAAGCTAAATTAGGACTTGTGTGCAAAAGGAAAGAAAAAGAATGAAAAAGGAAGTTAAAAGAATGAAAATTGTGCATTGCAGAAGCATTGCGGAAACATTGCTAAAACCGCAATGTTTTAAGTGAAATCCGTAAGTTGGCTAACCTTTTTCTGTTGTAATCCGATATTTCAGGGATTCGTTCTTTCTCCTCCATCCATTTTGAAGTACGACGTTGAGGATGGATGGTTCTCCTTGGCCCAATCGCACCTGCAGAACACTATAAAAGGAGGTCAAAGAGGAAGGTTTGATCATCATCCGAAAGCGTAGAAGTCTCTTCGCAGCGCAGTCTTTCCCAATCATTCTCTTCTCCGTCTGCTGGTTTGAGAGGTTCAGCTGTTGGAGTCGACAATCTGATAGGAAGGAGAGAAGATTCATCTTCTCTCCTGATTGGATTCATCCAAGCAAGGCTTACCTTTCTCACCCTTCAGCCGAGGCGTTTGCGACGAGGCGTTCAAGCTCACTTTACCTGCTTTCTGTCTTTAGTTTTCATTTCCAGCACCGTTTGTTGTCATTTCTTTTCCATTAGTTAGTCCATTCCATTTCGTTGCTTTCTGTCTTCATGTTGTAACTTTAAGTCTTCCTTTGTTTAGTTCAAACGCTTGATTAATCCGAGGCACAATTCATTATTTCGCAGCTTCTTGTCTTTGCTATCTACTGTTTTTTCTTGCTGTTTTAAGTTTAATCTCCTTCTAAGCATGCCTATTTCATCTATTAGTCCTGTTCTCTCTACATCCATGAGTAGCTAAGTCACATAGGGGCATGCTAATGACAATACTATAGGATAAAACATGTGAACCAAGCATGTAGGATAGCTCTCGAATGCATTGATTGTATGTAAGCTTCATCCCACGGGCAATTTCATGCATTAGATTCTTTAGTTTACTCATGTCCAAGTAAGGTCTTAAGCATCTTGTTAAAGCAGTAAGTTATGATTTGTACTAGGAAAACGCCTATTCCTAGGTCGTTTTCTGGTTACCTTGAGAGGCTAGCATGAGTGTATGACTCTGAACTCTTACTCCTTCCAGAGGTTAGGAGTTCTTTGGACAAAATGGATGGCCAATCGAAATTGCCCGTGGGATGAAGCTTACATACAATCAATGCATTCGAGAGCTATCCTACATGCTTGGTTCACGTGTTTTAGCCTATAGACTTGTCATTAGCATGCCCCTATGTGACTTAGCTACTCATGGATGTAGAGAGAACAGAATTAATAGATGAAGTAGACATGCTTAAAAGAAGATTAAACTTAAAACAGCAAGGAAAAACAGTAGATAGCAAAGACAAGAAACTGCGAAATAATGAATTGTGCCTCGGATTAATCAAGCGTTTGAACTAAACAAAGGAAGACTTAAAGTTACTAACATAAAGACAGAAAGCAACGAAATGGGATGGACTAACTAATGGAAAAGAAATGACAACAAACGGTGCTGGAAATGAAAACTAAAGACAGAAAGCAGGTAAAGTGAGCTTGAACGCCTTGTCGCAAACGCCTCGGCTGAAGGGAGAGAAAGGTGAGCCTTGCTTGGATGAATCCAATCAGGAGAGAAGATGAATCTTCTCTCCTTCCTATCAGATTGTCGACTCCAACAGCTGAACCTCTCAAACCAACAGACGGAGAAGAAAATGAATGGGGAAGATTGCGCTGCGAAGAGACTTCTACGCTTTCGGATGATGATCAAACCTGCCTCTTTGACCTCCTTTTATAGTGTTCTGCAGGTGCGATTGGGTCAAGGAGAACCATCCATCCTCAACGTCGTACTTCAAAATGGATGGAGGAGAAAGAACGAATCCCTGAAATATCGGATTACAACAGAAAAAGGTTAGCCAACTTACGGATTTCACTTAAAACATTGCGGTTTTAGCAATGTTTCCGCAATGCTTCCGCAATGCACAATTTTCATTCTTTTAACTTCCTTTTTCATTCTTTTTCTTTCCTTTTGCACACAAGTCCTAATTTAACTTTCTTCTTCTAATTCTCATATATAAGCATAGGTTTAAGCTAAATCCTATCAAAAACACCTAAGAGTGTACATCTTTCTAAGATAAATAAGTCCTAAAAAGGTCACTTTTGGAGACGTAACACACCCCCAAACTTAAGATTTTGCTCGTCCTCGAGCAATCTAAGGATTTGTTTAGGCTGCTGTTTCATCCCCTTTAACCACTTGCTGACTCCCCTAAATTCCTATCTATAGCAGTGCTGTCCTGTGACACCCTTCTAAGTTTACACTACCCTCTTATTTTGCCTCTTCTGACTTCGCACGCCTAATACTCTTGCTGTTTCATTAACTCCCTACGACTGATCTACTTGCTTCTGTCATATCGTGCAACTATCCCTAAGGTTTCAAATTCTACCTAGCTTTACCCCAGACTCAGTACATGCTTCTAGCTTTTACTTTTGAGCTACCTAGGATTCCTTAGAGTCATGCCACTCTTAGTATTAACAGTGACAGTAGTACTTTTAGAGAACAACCTAAACCCTGGCATCACTACATTGGACATACATTCATCTCCCTAAACAACCCTACAAGCTACAACTTTGTGCTCAGCTAATTGAGGATCAGAGTTCTTTTTATTCAGGACATCTAAGCCACAAAGTTGCAACTCCTAGGTATACATTCTTCTTCCCTATTTCTTCCTTTTTTCTTTCTTACTTTGGTGGAGCCTCTTCTTTGGTTGCCTTTTGATGCAATGCCACTTGTGGGTTACACACTTGGCACTGATTACTCAGCAACTTTAAGAGAAACACCCCTCTTTATTCTATTTTTCATTTTTTTTTTCAGCTCATTTTTTTTTGTAAAGGAGAAGAAGAATGCTTATGCTTTAAGGGAGAGAGGAATGTTCCTAGGCCTAGGGTGGCCTCCCCCAAACCTAAACTACTCATTGTCCCCACTGAGTGTCTGAGGTGGCACACCCCCAAACTTGTCCTAGAAGCATCTAGTCTAGGGTAAAACAAAGAGAATCTAAAAGCCTTAGGCATAGACAGAAAATTTTAAAAGCAAACATTACAGCAGCAGAAATTTATAAAAACAGGCAGAGAAGGACTTAAAGCTATGCATGCTGAGCACTTTTAAGAGATTAATTTAAACTATCAAAGGTGTCTTATGACACTCATCCAGCATGCATTTAGATAAGCTATATAAGGTAGTCAAGATAGCAGCAAAAGACAAAATTTAAACAGAACCAGCCTAGCTTAAACAGTCAGTAAAAAACATGCATTTACTAATAAAAATTGCGGTTTCCGCAATTATTTCGCAATGGATACAGGGCAGATATATCAGTGATCAAGGCCCCTATGCATGCTCTTTCCAGTCATTTAAGCTATACAAAAAGGAAACTAAACTAATCTACCTATTCAGATACCATCAGACTACACTAAACAACTTTAAACACTAAAACTAAAGAACTAAAACAGATCAAAATATTAACTCAAAACAGCCAAATTCACATGGTTCAACGAAAAGCAGTTTGATTTTTTTTTTTCTTTAAGGGAACAGCAATACTCCCTGGAGTGCTAATCAGCCTAGCACTCAGATGTCTTCCTCATCATCATCCTTCCTTGGTCTTGGAGGCGCCCATGGTGTCAGTAGGTCCGTGGGGAACTCAGGAAAGATGCAGCCCAATTGGTCTGCAACATCTTTATCCCGTGCCTGCGCATATGTGGCCCATTGAGCCATCTTCTTCTGCAGATCCATCAGGCAGGCCATGGACAGAGACTGAGCAGCCGCCAGGCCATCCAGCTCGAACTCCATGTTCCCCTTCCTTCGCATCCTCAAGGCAGTAGGCAACTCCAGGTTCCCCGTGTAGGCCAGCTGCCGTTCCATCCGCTCGATTCGTACCCCTGCACGTAAGCAAAGCTTAGTGATTGTATTGGGAAAGAAAAGTGGACTCTTACCCTTTTCGGCGCAGTCAGCGATTGAGGCTGCAATGACCTCGCCAACGTTGATTGTGAGGCCTCGCATGATCGCATAGACCAGCAGCGATCTGCTTTGGTTGATGGTGGTCTCGTGGGTCACTGGGGACAGTTTCCTCCGCACGAAGGAAAACCAGACAGCTGCCTTGGCTGTGAGGGTAGGACTCATCAGGGTGTGTTCCCATTGCGTGAAACTGTCTACGCTGCCTCAGGTTGGCCGATGATCCGAATTGCTTCCTCCAGGACAGCTTCTGTTGGCTCATCAACGATCCTGGCATAATCCGTGTGCTTTTGCCCCTTGAGGCCATAGGCTTCATTGATTGCCTTCGCTGAGAAATCCACCTCGATTCCTCTGACCACAGATAGGCCATCCTCAGGGTTCATCAGATTGGCGAAAAAATCATACACCATGCTGGAGTAGGCGGGGATGGGCGGTCTACACAGCTCCTCCCAGCCGTGATTGGTGATCCCTGCGCGCAAGAATTGCGGCAGGTCTGCGAGCGCGTCGAGGAATCCTTTCTCGTGCAGCAGGTCCCTCTTCCTCAGCTCAGTGCCCCTTGATTCTGCATCAGAGGACACATACCTCACAGATTGAGGCTCATCTTCGGGGTACAGCTTAGCTTTCCCCTTGTCTTTTAGTTTGGCTGATTCAATAGCCTCGATCTTGAGCTTCTTTGGGGAAGGCTCACTACTAACCTTCTTTGATGAAGGCTCCCCCCTGGCTTTCTTTTTCTTGGACTTCTTCGAGGCTTTTGGCCGTTTGGCCTTGACAACCATGGTGGCCTTCTTTCTCAATCTGGCCTTGGTTGTGATCTGTTGGAGGCAATCCCCCAACGTCTCATTCATCGAATCATCCCCCTCTGCAGGGCTGTCGGGGCTGACCTCCCTCAAAGGAGAGAATACCTCGTCTTCCTCAGCTGCGTCATCACCCTGCGCCGATTCTTGATGGTCTGCCTCTGGAATTTCAGGTTCAGGCGTCTGGGAGATGGGTGAGGCTTCAGGGCTCTGCGGTGGTGGAGTCTTTTCAGAGCTCTGTGGCGACGGTGATGGTTCAGGGCTTCGCGCCGGTGGAGATGGCGAATGGCTTTGTCTGGCCGTCTCGTAGGATGGACGGCCACTCTCTCGACTCTCCACAGAGGGAGTCTTCTTTTTGACTGCTGCGTCGGCCATAGCCATCTTCCACTTCCTTTTCTTGGGCGTCCCTACTGGTTCAGATGGCCCAACAGGAATCTCCGTCACCACCTTCCACTTCTTCCTACGGACAGGGAGCTTGGGAAGGCGTTCGGTTCGCGCGGCCTCAGCATCTGCCAAGGCAAGGAGTGCCTCTCTCGCAGCGGTTTCAGCGTCGTCAGCCTTCTTCTTGGACGCGGATCTCTCTGCTCTTGTTAGCACCATGGTGGAATCGTAGGAATCTGGAAAGAAGGATTGCAGAGGAAGAAGGAGAGATCTTTCTTGGAGTTCAGGGAATGAAGAAAGCGTACGGATCAGAGCGCTTCTAACGGCTATAAGTAATGATGGAAATCCCAACGGCTATTTCTGTTGCGGATTTCGCAAATCTATCGCAATTAAATGGCCGTTGGAGATTTTTCTTGAGTTTAAAGTCCAATCTTCTCCCAACTGAATCTTTGATTTGGCCCAATATCTTCCCCGATCTTTTATCCTAGATCCATCTCCTTGATTCCCTCTATCGATCCCCTATCAAAAGAAATAAAATCAACATCAAATTCGTAATTAAAATCACACAAAAATCTACACAAACAGTAACCGAAAGAATAGCAAAAAATAAACTAAGGCATTAGTCTCGCATGGACGAGCACAGTGATCACTCGTCCTCTCTCGCTCTTATTTTCACGTTTCAGTCAAGAGGAAGGCCGAGAGAGTCTTCACATCTCCTTCCTCATAATAATGCTTCAATCTTGCACCATTAACCATGAACGGTTGCCCTTGCTGCAGGTTCCTAATCTCGATTGCACCATGAACAAACACGTTAGTTATCACAAAAGGACCTGACCATCTGGACTTAAGTTTGCCTGGAAATAATCTCAACCGTGAGTTAAATAATAAGACAAGCTGGCCTTTCTTAAAGTCCTTAATCCTAAGTCTACTATCATGCCAAAACTTAGTCTTTTCCTTATACATTTTAGCATTTTCATAGGACATATGTCTAAGCTCATCAAGCTCATGTAATTGCAGAGACCGCAATGTTCCCGCATCGGTCACGCAATAATTCAGTTCTTTCAAGGCCCAAAATGCTTTAATTTCTAATTCGAATGGTAAGTGACATGCTTTGCCATACACAAGTCTATAAGGAGACATACCTAGGGGTGTCTTATATGCAGTTCTATATGCCCAAAGTGCATCCTCGAGTTTAAACGACCAATCTTTTCTATTGGGTTTGACCACTTTTTCGAGTATGTTTTTAATCTCCCTATTTGAAATTTCAGCTTGTCCATTCGAATGTGGGTGATAAGGGGTGGCTACTCTATGTCTAACATTGTATTTAGCCAACACTTTTTCCATAGCTTTATTAATGAAGTGTGTCCCTTCATCACTAATTATAGCACGAGGTGTACCAAACCTAGTAAAAATATGCCTATTAAGGAACTTAATGACTGTTTTGGCATCATTATTTGGACATGCTATGGCCTCTACCCACTTAGACACATAGTCTACAGCTACAAGTATGTAAAGGTTACCTGATGATGGGGGAAATGGCCCCATGAAGTCAATGCCCCACACATCAAAGACCTCCAACTCTAAGATGTAAGTGAGAGGCATCTCATCCTTTCGACTAAGGTTACCTGTTCTCTGGCATTCATCACAGCTGTGTGCGTATTCGTGGGCATCCTTGAAGATCGTGGGCCAATAGTAGCCACTCTGGAACACCTTTGCAGCTGTCCTTTGGCCACCAAAATGTCCACCATAGGGGGCTGTATGGCAGTGCTGCAGCACAGACTTCGCCTCAGCAGCTGACACACATTTCCTCAGTAAACCATCTGCACATGTCTTGTAGAGTGTAGGATCATTCCATATGAACTTCCTAGCTTCATGCAGGAACCTCTTCTTTTCTTGTCCTCCCTTGAAAGTTGGTAGTACCTGCGATGCAAGGAAGTTAGCAATGTCAGCAAACCAAGGTTCCTCATCGTTATCACGATGTGCTAATACAAAGACATGCTCATCGATAAAAGCATCAGAAATTGCGGTTTCCGCAATGTTATCGCAATTATGTTGCAATCTGGAAAGATGATCCGCAACCACATTTTCACATCCTTTCTTATCTCTAATGTCCAGATCAAACTCTTGCAGTAACAATACCCACCTAATCAACCTAGGCTTAGCATCAGCCTTCCTCATAAGGTACTTTAGTGCAGAGTGATCTGTATACACGATTGTTCTAGTGCCTACAATGTAATTCCTAAACTTCTCACAGGCAAACACTACAGCTAGCATCTCCTTCTCAGTGGTTGTGTAATTACATTGTGCCTCATTAAGTGTCTTACTAGCATAGTATACAGGGTGTGTTAGCTTGTCAATCTTTTGTCCTAGCATAACCCCTACAGCAGAGTCACTTGCATCACATAACATCTCGAAGGGAAGGTCCCAATTTGGCCCTACTATAATAGGTGCTTTGACTAGTGCTTCCTTAAGGGCTTTCCAGGCTAAGAAACATTCTTTAGAGAAGATGAATGGTTTGTTCAGCTCTAGAAGCTCACACAAGGGCTTGGAGATCTTAGAAAAATTCTTAATGAACCTTCTATAGAAGCCTGCGTGTCCTAAGAAACTTCTAATGGCTTTCACATTCTGAGGTTCCACCAACTTCTATATTATTTCAATCTTGGCCCTATCGACCTCCACTCCTGCTCTAGACACTCTATGACCTAGGACTATCCCTTCTTCCACCATGAAGTGGCACTTTTCCCAATTAAGGACTAGGTTGGTCTCCTCACACCTAGCCAGGACTTGTCCTAAGTTCTCTAAACAGTTTGTAAATGAATCACCAAAGACTGAGAAGTCATCCATAAATATCTCTATCATGGATTCATCTAAGTCAGAGAAGATTGCCAACATGCACCTTTGGAACGTTGCTGGTGCATTGCATAAGCCAAAAGGCATTCTGCGAAAGGCAAATGTTCCAAAAGGGCAAGTGAAGGTAGTCTTCTCTTGGTCCTTGGGGTCTATAGTGATTTGGTTATATCCTGAATAACCATCTAGAAAACAGTAGTAGGCTCTACCAGCTATCCTATCTAACACCTGGTCAATAAATGGTAGAGGGAAGTGGTCTTTTTTTGTTTCCTTATTCAACTTCCTATAATCCATGCAAACTCTCCATCCTATAATAGTTCTAGTTGGAATCAGTTCATTGCTCTCATTCACTACTACAGTCATCCCCCCCTTCTTAGGTACACATTGTATAGGACTCACCCACTGACTACTAGCTATAGGGAAGATTACACCTGCATCTAACCACTTTATGATTTCTTTTTTAACTACCTCTTTCATAGAGGGGTTCAGCCTACGTTGGTGATCTACTCGGGGTGTATGCTCTTCCTCTAATATTATTTTATGCATGCAGTAAGAAGGGCTAATGCCTCTAATGTCAGCAATAGTCCATGCAATAGCCTTTTTGTGCTGCTTAAGTAATAATATCAGTTCAACCTCATGCTTCTCACTCAATTTAGATGAAATAATAACAGGCAGAGTATCATTACTTCTTAAATATGCATACTTGAGGTGAGTGGATAAAGGTTTCAATTCTAAGACAGGTGGATGCTCAATGGATGGCTTTAATGGATTCAGGGATCTGTCAGTCAGGTCTTTATTCATACAAACATGCTGTGTCTTATCTACAGGTATATCCATTATCTCAGAAACATTCAAATCAGTTAAATCTAATTGTACATATTCATTAGCATGCTTAGTTAATAATTCATGCTCCAGCTGTTCTTCCATCAGTGAATCTACAATGTCCATGCTAGCACAAGATTCAGAGTCAGAGGGGTACCTTAAGGCTTTATAAACACTAAATTTAACCTCCTCATCATGAACCCTCATAGTGAGCTCACCTTTCTGGACATTTATCAGGGCCCTACCTGTGGCTAGAAATGGTATGCCTAATAGGATGGGGACCTCCTTGTCTGCTTCATAATCCAGGATGATGAAATCTGCAAGGAAAATAAACTTGTCAACCTTTACAAGAATATCCTCAATCTTACCCTCAGGGTAGGCTATGGATCTGTCTGCAAGTTGTAAGGTGACAGTGGTGGAACGTGCTTCTCCTATTCCTAGCTGGCGGAATAGTGATAGGGGCATGAGGTTTATGCTGGCTCCCAGGTCACAAAGAGCTCTGCCCACGTGCTTGCCTCCTAGCTCTACTGGTAAGGTGAAGGAACCAGGATCCTTCTCCTTCTTGGGCAGCTTGTTCTGGAGTATGGCACTGCACTCCTCAGTGAGATTCACTGTTTCAAATTCGCCAATAATTTTTTTGTTAGTGATTATATCCTTTAAAAACTTAACATAAGAGGGCATAGACTGTAAAACTTCTACAAAAGGAATATTAACATGCACTTGTTTAAGAATTTCTAAGAATTTATTAAAGTGCACTTCCTGTTCTTGTTTTTTCTTTAGCCTTCGAGGGAATGGAGGTGGTGGCACATATGCAGGCACTTCAGGTCGCTTCAGGATAGGTGGAGGCCTTGGAATTTCTTCTATCTCTTCTATGATTGGCTCCAGCCTTGCTCTTGATGTGCTTGTTGAGGGTTGACCTTGGTTTGGCAGAGACTCCAGTGGAGCACTAGACTCATTGTTCTCTACTCTCTTTGGGGTTTCTTTAGTGTTGCTCACCAATGGTCTACCACTTCTAAGTTCAATTGCTTGAACTTGCTCTTTTCCATCTCTCCTTGGCACCTCAGTGTCAGCAGGAAGTCTACCTTGGGGCCTACTTTTGAGTTCATTGGCTAGTTGCCCTATTTGGTTCTCTAGGCTCCTAAGGGTAGCTTGCTGGCTTTGTAGAGTAGCATCATTCTTGGCGATGTACTCTTTGAGTAGATTTTCTACAGAAGACCCTACTGGTTGGTTGTATGGTTTTTGATACATGGATTTGTTATGTTGGGGAGTGTAACCAGGTGTTCCACTCGGTCTTGGTTGGTTAGGAGCTTGGTTAGTATTCTGTTGGCCACCCCATGAAAGATTTGGGTGGTTCCTCCAACCAGGATTGTAAGTGTTAGAGTAAGGGTTGTTCCTAGGCTGCTGTTGGCTTCCAACATAACAGACTGAGGCTGGATTCCCAGGGCAGTATTCATACAGGTGCCCTTCCCCACAGAATCCACAGATAAGTGTCTCACCTTGACTTGGTTGTGTGCCCATTGACATGGCTGTGGCGGTGTTGACACTAGTTTGGAGATTGGCTTGAGCCATTTGTTTAACTAGGTTGGTCAGGGCGTTTATTTGGCTACTCATGGCATTGAGTGCGTCCTTATTTTGAGCTCTACTTGGCTCTATTGGATCATCTGACCACCTACAGTGAGATGCTGAGACCTTCTCCAAGATCTCATAGGCTTCGTTATAACTCTTGGACAGCATGGAACCTCCAGCAGATGAATTTAGAACTTGTCTGGTGCTGGGGTTGCATCCTTTGAAAAAGACCTCTATTTGGATACACCATGGGATGCCATGGTGTGGACATTTAAGTAGAAGGTCCTTGAACCTTGTCCAAGCTTCGTGAAGGGACTCATTTTCAGCTTGTTTGAACTTTATTATGTCATCACGAAAGGTAGAATTCCTATCAGGTGGGAAGTATTTTACTAGGAATTTCTCCGCCAAGTCTGTCCAATTGAGGACTAATCCAGAGGGTAATGAGTTTAACCACGTCTTTGCTTTATCCCTTAAAGAGTAAGGGAAGAGGTAGAGCCTCAAGGCTTCTTGGGAAACTCCAGGGATGAGAAAGGTATCACTAACTCCTAGGAAGTTTCTAAGATTGTTGTGGGGGTCCTCCTTTTCCACTTCAAAGAATTGTCCCACAGTGGACAACATTTGGAACATTACTGGCTTTAACTCGAATGAGTTGGCAGTAATTTCAGGGCGGATTATGCTTGGGTTTAGCTCCCCAGGCATAGGTACTAGGTAAGAAAGAATGGCACTATCCTTATCATTCGCTATTTCGATGGGATTGCGAGTGGTAGGTACCGGATTTGGGACTGGTCTTTCCATTTCTATGTGAAGGGATTGCGAAGACTCCGCAGAATCAGCAATTAATTGAGGTATAGAGGGTTGGTTAAAGAGACGTTTCTTGGCTCTATTTCTGGCCCTAAATAATCTCTCAGGCTCAGGATTGAACTCTAGATCACTACTTGAATGCTCATTCATAAACTAACCCAATGGTACCTGCACAAGAAATGAGAAAAAGATCAATTCCAATGGATATTAAACTTTGTGTTTCAAACTTAACAAACTTCGTTTTCGCTAAACTAAGTCCCCGGCAGCGGCGCCAAAAACTTGTTGCGTGCTCAATGTGTAAAAGAAATAAGCAATAAGAGAAAGAGAGCACTCAGAACATGCAAGCATAAATGATCTTGTAGCAAGTAGTAAGTATTTTTTCATTCGTTTTCCCACAGAGACTTATTATTAGTTACTCGCGAAGTGTGTTGTTAAGCAAGAATGGGTGGATTTGATGGGGTAAATTTGGTTTTTAATTGCTTAATTACTAATGAATATATTAAGGATAGCAACATGAACAAGTGCAAATCAATGATAAACTTAAATGTAAAGAGAAGAGAATAATAAACGAAGAGAAAAATGGCTAAGCAGAATTTTGAACTTAATAGAATTGCGAGAACAGCAATTCTACCGCAATGTTACTAGCAGCGAAAGTGTGTAAAATGGAGAAACAAGGGCTACTAACGACTCCTCTATAGGCATTTTCACACGATTCTCAAGCATTGGATCAACTCACTATGCATCAAACTTACTCATTCTCATGTATCTTCCGATTTCATGCATTAGATTCTTTAGTTTACTCATGTCCAAGTAAGGTCTTAAGCATCTTGTTAAAGCAGTAAGTTATGATTTGTACTAGGAAAATGCCTATTCCTAGGTCATTTTCTGGTTACCTTGAGAGGCTAGCATGAGTGTATGACTCTGAACTCTTACTCCTTCCAGAGGTTAGGAGTTATTTGGACAAAATGGATGGCCAATCGAAATTGCCCGTGGGATGAAGCTTACATACAATCAATGCATTCGAGAGCTATCCTACATGCTTGGTTCACGTGTTTTAGCCTATAGACTTGTCATTAGCATGCCCCTATGTGACTTAGCTACTCATGGATGTAGAGAGAACATAATTAATAGATGAAGTAGACATGCTTAAAAGAAGATTAAACTTAAAACAGCAAGGAAAAACAGTAGATAGCAAAGACAAGAAACTGCGAAATAATGAATTGTGCCTCGGATTAATCAAGCGTTTGAACTAAACAAAGGAAGACTTAAAGTTACTAACATAAAGGCAGAAAGCAACGAAATGGGATGGACTAACTAATGGAAAAGAAATGACAACAAACGGTGCTGGAAATAAAAACTAAAGACAGAAAGCAGGTAAAGTGAGCTTGAACGCCTTGTCGCAAACGCCTCGGCTGAAGGGAGAGAAAGGTGAGCCTTTCTTGGATGAATCCAATCAGGAGAGAAGATGAACCTCTCAAACCAACAGACGGAGAAGAAAATGAATGGGGAAGACTGCGCTGCGAAGAGACTTCTACGCTTTCGGATGATGATCAAACCTGCCTCTTTGACCTCCTTTTATAGTGTTCTGCAGGTGCGATTGTTCCAAGGAGAACCATCCATCCTCAACGTCGTACTTCAAAATGGATGGAGGAGAAAGAACGAATCCCTGAAATATCGGATTACAACAGAAAAATGTTAGCCAACTTACGGATTTCACTTAAAACATTGCAGTTTTAGCAATGTTTCCGCAATGCACAATTTTCATTCTTTTAACTTCCTTTTTCATTCTTTTTCTTTCCTTTTGCACACAAGTCCTAATTTAGCTTCCTTCTTCTAATTCTCATATATAAGCATAGGTTTAAGCTAAATCCTATCAAAAACACCTAAGAGTGTACATCTTTCTAAGATAAATAAGTCCTAAAAAGGTCACTTTTGGAGACGTAACAGCAGCGTCGAGACGCTAGGCCAGCGTCTCGACGCTGCCGCTCAACTCTTGCTCTCGGGTTTGGTGGCCAACTTTTGCCTTTCAATGGCAAATTTTGCCATTTCTTCAATTCTTCAAGCTCCTTCAATCCCGATGCATCCATAAAGCTCTAAAACGTCGTTTTTAGCCTCGAAACACGTCCTCGGACTCCCCGAGCTCTTTACCATGAAATCACCTACAAGAAGGCATTTTAATCAATATTTGACATGGTTCTAGCTATAATTAGGGAGTAAATAATAGCTCTATTTTGGAGCTATCAAAATACCCCCAACCTAATTCTTGCTAGTCCTCGAGCAAGGCTATTCTTAAATTATCACCACATAACAGAATTTTGCATGCCAACGACTCAAACCTCAATGCTTCAAAGATCAAGGCATTTACTTAACAAGAAAGCAATTAATCGCATGCATTGATTGAAAACATTTCGAAAATCTAACCGTTACTCCCCTACGTGTGTGTGTGTTCAGCAAACATATTCTAGCTCACATAGACCCGGAAAAACTTTATGCAACCTTACATCTCGTTTTTCCCCTACTTCTAGCAATACAGAACAGTCTATGGCTTTTCAACAATCAAGAGAGTAACAAATTAAAAGGCCTAATTTTTCTTTTCTTTTGAACTTGCTAAATTTTTACTTTTTCTTTCTTTTGCTTCTCTAGGAGAGCCTAACATGTCAAACTTGCCTTCGTTTCAGCTTACCTGCAATTTCATTGCACAATGTATCTGACTACGGGCAAGCTTCACATTTTTAAGGACTAATGCTCACTTCTTAACGTGCACTTTAAGAAGGAGGAGCACCTCAAGAGCTTTTATTTTCATGCTTTTTTTTTTTACTAGGCAATAGCTTCGCTAAAATTGGATTAACCTATTACAACCCATAATGCATCAAGCCTTCCCTAGGGGTGCCTTTCCGGGTGACAACATGACTTCAGTCTAAATAAAGAAATTCTAAGCCTACAGAGTCCAGAATAAGATGCTACGTGCTCGATAGATGCAAGGAAGCAACGACATTTACAAATTTTCGAAAAATGCTCAATTAACGCATGCAATCTCATGCTTTTCCTATTATGCAGCTACGAAGATTTTAAAATACATCTTAGATTGTCCTCATCGAACAGCATGCAAATTCATACTACGGCACTTCAAATTCAGAGAAAACCCATGCTCGACAACTACACAGAAGTCCACAGACAAACCACCCCCAACCTTAGAGAGATGCATTGTCCTCAATGCATCAACCATCAGATAAAGCGATAAACGAGCAAAATAAGGGAACACGAGAACTTCCCTGATCTTTGCAAGGTTGGCGGAGAGAGGGCGCAATCATTTCTTCCCAATTTGAAGTCCATAAGCCGGGCAATCTTCTTATTCTCCTAAGAAAAACGAAACAAAACAAGCAAGTATTAAAAACTAAACTACTTAAAGTAATCAGCTAAAACAAACAGAAATAACAGTTCAAACTCGGGTGCCTCCGAGAAGCGCAAATTTTTAAAGTCGATTGCTCGACTGTATTCTCGGGCTCTACTCATCCATAGTCCAACATCTTGGAAGATACTCCATCCATCTTCCTATATCCATCCTTCCTGTCAAAGTCCACAGAAAAGAATTTCCTAGGCTTCTCCTGCACACTAACAACATCATTCCCAAACAATGAATTCACAGTATCCACATTCACATTCCCACCAGGTTCATCAATTAATGCATCCATTTTAAACTCACTCTTATCCCCATCAAATTCAACAGATACGACTCCTTTATCCACATAAATTTTAACCTTAGCAGTTTTCATGAAAGGACGTCCTAAAAGAATTGACCTAGGCATGCGAGATTAGTTTTCATTCATTTCAAGCACATGAAATGTTGGGTTTTATGTCCTAAAACTCGTGGTTTGTAAACGATAAACATATTTTATTACCAATAAAGTGTTATTGAGGTTTATTCAATAAAGTTATTATTGAATATGTGAATTGCTTATTTCATTTTAGAAAACCCTAAATCCAATAAACTAAGATCCATGGCTATAACATGAATACTTGAACTTTATGTGGAGACATAAAAGTGGATCAAGTTCGAGTAAATAGCCAAAACGGTCTATAGTATACGGATAAGGCTGGATACCTTATCTTGGGGACACTATTGGATGCGGCCCATTTTGTATTTAGTACAAACGATGTGATCCTGAATCGTTCATGTGGAGACATGTGAATGGGGGCGTCCTATGCAAAGAGTTTGCATTAGACCGGACCGCGAAATAAGTCACTCTTACTTTATAACGCTGTTTACTGTTTTAAAGACTGACTATTTCAAAACGATGACCTAGGTAACTTGACCTTAATCCTGAGCTAACTATGAACTCCTGTTTATTCGGGATTATCCTTAGATCTGCATAGGTGAGAGTGGCTCAACAGCGCCGACTCAATATGCCTCCCATTTCAGGGTTAAGACCGGATAGATAGCTGGGGACATAGGGTGCAAGATGGAATTCACTCCTACCCGTCTCTAGGGATAGTAGATAGGTTGTTCCCTTAAGTGCTGACTCCAGGTCTTGAACAAGGGGCCCCACCTTCTCATTGGCCCGAGAGGGACTCGGTATAGTGATTAGATCACATACCAATTGGTTTAGTGATTGAATCACAAACCAATTGTTCATTAGAGGATCAGTGGGACTTAAGGAGCAAGATGTAATTACGGGGGTAAAACAGATTTTTGACCCGACCGTAAATTACGAACAACCTGTGAAGGGTCAACTTACTAATCATGGTTATATCGAGTGGACATAAATATATCTACAGTGAGGAGAATGCAACTACTAGGCTATAGTGGAATGTCCTGATAGTTAACGAATGTTGATTAACTAGGTTAAAGAGTTTAATCAGTTAATCTCGGATCGTTGGAGCTCATGATCTGTAGGTCCATGAGGTCCCCCTGCTAGCTCATATCGGACTAAACCTTAGAACAGTGTGACGAGTGAATTCGAAGTGTTCGGATTCGAATTATGGAATTAACGTTAAATATATGTGATATATTTAACGACATAACGTTCAATTGCGAATTGAACAATAGAGAGAGATGGTGATATTTAAATAAGATTTAATTATCGAAAATATGAATATGGATTCATAATCATGTATATCGGGAATGATCGGGATTAGTGTTGGATTTATTGGATATTAAATTTGAATTAATTAAATTGTTTAATTAATTATTTAATATTAATTTAATTTGATTTAAAATTAATTATTTGAATTAATTTTTAAATTGAATTAATTTGATCAAAGTTAGTCAAAAGTCAAATTTAAGACAATTGACTACAACTTTGAAAGTCAAAAGTCAAATGTTGACTCCACTAAACCTTGAAAGTCAAGAGTCATTTTGATGACTAAAGTGAGTGGAAAAATCCAATTCTTAAGTTAGTGGAAAAATCCAATTCTTGAGTTAGTGGGAAAAACCATTTGTTGGTGGTTTTATGAGTCAAACTTTTTTGCTAAGTGTTCATCCCACATCAAGCCACTAATCCCACTAAATTGAGTGGATTCTACATGGCATCCTATTGTTAACTCAATTTTGCATGTTTTTGCATGTAGTCTTCTATATATACAAAGGGTTAATGAGATTGATTTTTTCTTGGAATTTTGATGAACTTTGAGAAATTGTAAAGACAATTTCTCTACCATTCTCTCCAATTCCATCTTCAATTCTCTTTTAAATTAGTCACTCAAAGGATCCCACAATCCCGTTCTAAGGCCGGAGAATAGTCGGGAAGACTCTCGTGGTGGTTCGTGACTGTTACGTTCGAAGATCGAGTTTGGAATCAAGAAGAATTTGAACTTCAAAGGTAACTTCTAAATTATTGTCTTTGATTTTCAAATTACATGCTTTTTCTTTTTAAATTAACAAAATAAGAGTACTTAGATCCAACGATGCTTCCGCTATGCATGCCGAAATTCTTTCACCTTTGTTGGGTTTTATGTCCTAAAACTCGTGGTTTGTAAACGATAAACATATTTTATTACCAATAAAGTGTTATTGAGGTTTATTCAATAAAGTTATTATTGAATATGTGAATTGCTTATTTCATTTTAGAAAACCCTAAATCCAATAAACTAAGATCCATGGCTATAACATGAATACTTGAACTTTATGTGGAGACATAAAAGTGGATCAAGTTCGAGTAAATAGCCAAAACGGTCTATAGTATACGGATAAGGCTGGATACCTTATCTTGGGGACACTATTGGATGCGGCCCATTTTGTATTTAGTACAAACGATGTGATCCTGAATCGTTCATGTGGAGACATGTGAATGGGGGCGTCCTATGCAAAGAGTTTGCATTAGACCGGACCGCGAAATAAGTCACTCTTATTTTATAACGCTGTTTACTGTTTTAAAGACTGACTATTTCAAAACGATGACCTAGGTAACTTGACCTTAATCCTGAGCTAACTATGAACTCCTGTTTATTCGGGATTATCCTTAGATCTGCATAGGTGAGAGTGGCTCAACAGCGCCGACTCAATATGCCTCCCATTTCAGGGTTAAGACCGGATAGATAGCTGGGGACATAGGGTGCAAGATGGAATTCACTCCTACCCGTCTCTAGGGATAGTAGATAGGTTGTTCCCTTAAGTGCTGACTCCAGGTCTTGAACAAGGGGCCCCACCTTCTCATTGGCCCGAGAGGGACTCGGTATAGTGATTAGATCACATACCAATTGGTTTAGTGATTGGATCACAAACCAATTGTTCATTAGAGGATCAGTGGGACTTAAGGAGCAAGATGTAATTACGGGGGTAAAACAGATTTTTGACCCGACCGTAAATTACGAACAACCTGTGAAGGGTCAACTTACTAATCATGGTTATATCGAGTGGACATAAATATATCTACAGTGAGGAGAATGCAACTACTAGGCTATAGTGGAATGTCCTGATAGTTAACGAATGTTGATTAACTAGGTTAAAGAGTTTAATCAGTTAATCTCGGATCGTTGGAGCTCATGATCTGTAGGTCCATGAGGTCCCCCTGCTAGCTCATATCGGACTAAACCTTAGAACAGTGTGACGAGTGAATTCGAAGTGTTCGGATTCGAATTATGGAATTAACGTTAAATATATGTGATATATTTAACGACATAACGTTCAATTGCGAATTGAACAATAGAGAGAGATGGTGATATTTAAATAAGATTTAATTATCGAAAATATGAATATGGATTCATAATCATGTATATCGGGAATGATCGGGATTAGTGTTGGATTTATTGGATATTAAATTTGAATTAATTAAATTGTTTAATTAATTATTTAATATTAATTTAATTTGATTTAAAATTAATTATTTGAATTAATTTTTAAATTGAATTAATTTGATCAAAGTTAGTCAAAAGTCAAATTTAAGACAATTGACTACAACTTTGAAAGTCAAAAGTCAAATGTTGACTCCACTAAACCTTGAAAGTCAAGAGTCATTTTGATGACTAAAGTGAGTGGAAAAATCCAATTCTTAAGTTAGTGGAAAAATCCAATTCTTGAGTTAGTGGGAAAAACCATTTGTTGGTGGTTTTATGAGTCAAACTTTTTTGCTAAGTGTTCATCCCACATCAAGCCACTAATCCCACTAAATTGAGTGGATTCTACATGGCATCCTATTGTTAACTCAAAGCGGGGAAGTACATATTGTTAACTTTAACAAGAATATCTTCAACTTTTCCCATTGGATGCACAAATGATTTATCAGCCAGTTGCACTATAACACCAGATCTATGCATATATTTCAATTTAAGATCTTGAAAAACATCATAAGACATCACATTAACTGATGATCCTAGATCTAACATGGCATCATGAATCATTTTGTCCCCTAATATGCAAGGTAAAGTAAACTTACCTGGCTCCTTGCATTTCGTTGGTAGAACAATGTTGGACATTCTTGAGTCATTCAAGCTTTTCACTTCTTCTTCCGCCTTTTTCTTCCTTTTGGAGGTGCACCAACTCTTAAGAAACCTTGAGTACTTAGGAATTTGCTTGATGGCTTCCAAAAGGGGAATGTTCACCACAACCCTCTTAAAAGTCTCCAAGACTTCTTTTTCTTCCTCATCAACCTTAGGCTTTGGCTTAGCCAGCCTACTTGGGAACGACGCAACTGGAACACAATTTTGCTTAGGCACAGGAGATGCCTCATCTTGGTCCTCTTCTTCAATGATCCTGGGACTCAGCTGTTTTCTTGGATTGGGAGGCTTGGGCACATACTTTGGTACAACTGGAGGACTTTTCTTCCTTTCGCTCTCTAACTGGGCTGGAGGATCCATCAATCTACTCGGGAATGGGGCTTTAGGCACATATACTCTAGTACAGGTGGGATCAAAATTTACCCCTTTCCATCTTGGCTCAGGACTCTCCTCCACTGGTGTAGAGATTTCCTTCCCGCTTCTCAAGGTTATGGCGCACACTTGTTCACAAGTGTTCGCCATCGGTTGTTGCGGCGGTATCCATGAGCACTGATCCTCCACCTTACTGAGCCTTTCATCTAGCCTCTTCATTACATTAGCCAGACCTCGCACTTGAGCTCCACAACTCTCGAACATGGCCGAAAATTTCCCCAAGTAAGAACTCACCATCTCCTCGACATTTCGATCTGCAATAGAAGATTGAGATTTTTGTAAGCCTTGGGCTACTATGAGAAGTGAGTTACTTACCTCGAGTACTTGGGATTTGAGCTCCTTCAGTTCCTTTGAGAGACGGGTATTTTCTACTCCTCCACCACCATACTGCTGAAGGTTCCCAGCCATATTAGAGATCAGAGTTCTGGCCTCCGCGGGCGTCTTATCAAGAAGAGATCCTCCACTAGCAGCATCGATCATCTGGCGGTCTCGAGGAAGCATACCATCGTAAAAATACAGAATGAGGAGATGCTCAGCTATCTGGTGATTGGGGTGGCTCCCGCACAGTCGATTGTACCGCTCCCAACATTCGAATAAATTCTCCTCAGCTCCCTGCGTGATCCTACAGATTTGACTCCGAATTTAAGTGGCTTTTGAGGCAGGGAAGTACTTTTCCAAAAATAAGCCCTTCAGTCCGTTCCATGTCGTGACAGACCCAGATGGAAGACAATACAGCCAGTCTTTTGCCTTTTCCTTCAAAGTAAAAGGAAAGGCCCTTAAGCACAGTTGGTCTTTCGTCACTCCTTGGGGCATCATCCCCGAACATACCAGATGGAATTCCTTAAGATGCTTCTGAGGATCCTCACCTGCATTACCACAAAAAGAAGGTAGTTGGTTAATTAATCCAGATTTTAATTGAAAATTACCTGGGACTACCGGATACACTATACACAGTGGTTGGCGGTCTACGTCCGGTAATACCAACTGCTTCATGGTCCTTTGATCCTCAAAATTAGCCTCAGCCTCCATCTTTTCCACTCTCCTCAAAATTAAAATAAAACTTGGGCTCGAATTGATTAGCCACGAGCTAGACTTTCGCTACTAAGTATTGAGGTTTGTCAAAAATCAATATTAGCCCACTAAGCATGCGTAACTAATTATGGACGTCACTCCTAATCGAAAAGGCAAGTTAGTCGTTCTTAATACAGACCAAGAGATGCAAGAAATTCGTTCATACATGCTAAACATTCAATTAAGCTCTAATCTCACCTAATACAAAAGTAATCAATCCCTAAACTTAGCTAATCAACCACTAACCTCTTTCGCTTTCCATGGAGATGAAGGTTTCCCAAGCATCCATGGAGATTGTCATCAACATACAACCCAAAAATGGGCAAAACCCAGAAATTGAGGGGAGAAAACGGCAATCCCGAGGGAAAAAAAAGAAGATGATCCGTTAAAAATCAGAAAATGTGATTTTATATCCGTCGGAGCGTCGAGACGCTAGGGCAGCGTCTCGACGCTGTGCCCTAAATTGGCAGCGCGCGCGCACGGGGTAGCGTCGAGACGCTTGCGCGGCGTCGAGCGAGCGTCGAGACGCTTGCGCGGCGTCGAGCGAGCGTCGAGACGCTGTCACTCGACGCTTGCTCTCGGGTGGGAATTCAAATTGGCGCCTCAGACTTCGGAGCGTCGAGACGCTAGGCCAGCGTCGCGACGCTGTCGGCGTTGAGCGAGCGTTGAGACGCGCACGCTCAACGCTGGCGCTAGTCCATCTTCTGAAATCGTCGGGGCAGCGTCGAGACGCTAGGCCAGCGTCTCGACGCTGCCGCTCAACGCCTGCTCTCGGGTTTGGTGGCCAACTTTTGCCTTTCAATGGCAAATTTTGCCATTTCTTCAATTCTTCAAGCTCCTTCAATCCCGATGCATCCATAAAGCTCTAAAACGTCGTTTTTAGCCTCGAAACACGTCCTCGGACTCCCCGAGCTCTCTACCATTAAATCACTTACAAGAAGGCATTTTAATCAATATTTGACATGGTTCTAGCTATAATTAGGGAGTAAATAATAGCTCTATTTTGGAGCTATCAAGGGCCCCTGTAATTGTGAAGGCAAAACGGCCAAAGGCCTCCAAGAAAGCTAAAAAGAAAAGGGCTGAAGCCAAACCTTCTATTAAGAAGATGATGACTGAGGCTGTTGAAGCAGCAAATGCCAAAGGATAAGGGGAAGAGAAAAATGTTCCAAGAAGATGAGCCTCCAGCTGAGAGGTATATATCCAAGGATGCAGAGGCCAGGGGCGTGGAACTAATGAAAAAGGGAACTCCTTGGTGGGAGCTCACTTTAATGTGTACTCCAAATTCGAGTTGTCGAGACTCGCCAAAATACAAATTATAAGCCTATTATCAATAGCTTTGCAGCCAGTGGTAACAGGGTCGATCCAAGGAGAAGGTTATGACTAAAATTAAATTAAAATTGAAATTAATTAATTCATTGGGTTTTTGTAACGGGGGGATGTTTAGCATGCAAAGTAATGAATTGAACGCTACCGGAAGAAATAAAGAGAGAGAGAGAGAGACGAGTGCACGGTTTGGGGATTTTCGGGATTGATTCGTTAGACATCTTCAGCTTATCAATTAACACAAATTCTAAGGCGAGCAGTTTGTAATACACACGGTCGATTACCCGAGAAGACCCAAGGTAACCGGCTCCATAGAAATTAATTAGACCACATAGTTCTAATTAAACATTATCTAAAATTGCATTAGGGTGATCAGCCCCAAATTGACTCTAGATAGTCACTAGCAAACCGCGACAGACATTCGATCATGTAATCTAATTGCTAATTGATTGCCCGCCAACGCTGTATGCAACCAACAACTATCATGCATGACTCGATACTCCGGTTTAGTTTTATCAATCTGTGTTACTAGTCGAATAGTGAGAGGCACGACATCGCTACTCTTTAACATTAACAAAATGTTAGAAAACACGAGTGTCAATCGGCGAAATCTAACATATGCATAGGGTTAAGCAAGAATGATAAATGCATACAAAACAGCCACCAATTTGTAAACTAAGCATGGATTATCAAAGCTAAAAGAGTCTAACAAAAATCCCTCA
Organism: Herpetospermum pedunculosum; assembly: GCA_028017165.1. Classification (NCBI taxonomy): domain Eukaryota; kingdom Viridiplantae; phylum Streptophyta; class Magnoliopsida; order Cucurbitales; family Cucurbitaceae; genus Herpetospermum; species Herpetospermum pedunculosum. The sequence continues at coordinate 38,342,147 of CM051527.1, forward strand.
AATGTATCCCAAACCGTTCACCTTACCTTAGCCGTCCATGGAACGGGTTGTCATTACCGCTCCAAGAGAAGCCATGGAAGTCGTCTTTGAACTAATACAAATTAAATGCTCCACAACATGCCACAAATGGCGGAGCTAAGAGAAAGAATGGGGAAAAACCGAGAGGAAGAAGATGAAGTTCGTCAAAATCTATCCAAAACTTGCTGCTGAAATCGTCTTTATAGCTGATTTAAATCGACGTAGCGTCGAGACGCTAGGGCAGCGTCGCGACGCTACGCCCTAAATGATCGCGCGCGCCTCGCGATGGCGTCGATACGCTAGGCGAGCGTCTCGACGCTGACCCGATAATTCCTTGCGCGCGCCTCCTCCGGAGCGTCTCGACGCCGCAGCAGGGTCTCGACGCTTCGGCAGCGTCGAGCTAGCGTCTCGACGCTAGCTCTCGGGTTTGGGGCTGGAAAAATTGCCTCTCCTAGCCAATTTTGGTCCGTTTCTTCTCGGATCGACTTGCCTTTTCCCGATGCACTCCCGGGGCGTTAAAACTCCACTTTTAGCTCCGAAATGGGTCCAATGGACGCACGAGCTCTTTGCCGCATTTCTCCTACAACCGAGATAAATTAAACATTTAAATGCGGACTTTAGCTATACTTAAGTAGTATTTAATAGCTCCAAAATGGAGTTATCAAACACCCCCAACTTGAATCTTGCTAGTCCTCGAGCAAGGCTATAAAGAAACTGACTCTAAGGACACGCCTACATGCTACTAACTCAAACCTCCATGCATTTTGAAAATTTAAACACAACATAATCATGAAAGCAATTTGTGCATGCATTTACTATGAACATATAAAAAATTAACTATTGCCCCCTAACCTGTGTGTGTGCTGGACAACCTATCCTAAACTCATATAAGCCCGGAAAACCACATGCAACACATCATCCCGTTTTCCCCCTACTTCTAGCGTTTAAGAACAGTCTACACTTGACTTACACGAGAGAGAGAAGCAAATTAAGAGACCTAAAATTTTCTCTTTCTTTTTCTTTTAACGAGTACTTTGTACTCTTTTACTGAGGTTCTTTGAACCCAACAATTTATTCCCTTTTTCTTTCCAACCTCGAGTTGCCTAACACGTCAAATTCATGCATAAACTTCACGTTTTTAAGGACTAACGCTCACTTCTTAAGTGCACTAATAAGAAGGAGGAGCGCCTCGAGAGAATTTTCTAACCAACATGCTTTTCTATTTTTTTTTTTTTTTACTTTAGGCTTAGCGTACGCTATCTCGATTAATCGACCGCTAACTCTCATGCAACAAGCTACCTAAGGGGTGCCTTTCGGGGTGACAATGAGAATTAATGCTACATGCAATTTACAAAGCCTACGGAATCTAAGATGAGGTTGCTAAGTGCTCGATAGATGCAAGGGAGCAACAGTAAAAAATTTAAAATTTTTGACATGAACCTAATAAATGCAAAACTCATGCAAAAAACTAGATTATGTGTGTGCTCAGATTTCCAACATGCATTTCCTAGATTATCATCATTAGAAAACAGTAAACAGAGTCCCAAGCACTTCAATATCAAAATAGCACTGCTCAGCCGACTACGCATGCATATCCATAACTCCAACTCCACCCCCAACTTCAAAAGTTGGCATTGTCCTCAATGCCACTCAGTCAGATACACAAATTAAAAGGGAAGAAGAAACTACACTTCCCTGACTCTTTGTGAAGTTGGCGAGGGTAAGGAAGCGGCACGCTCGTCATCGAAGCCCAAAATTATCCTCAACTTCCTCGATTCCTAAAAAAAACAGCAACCTACGTAAGACTAAATTAAACTAAAAAGCAACAAAAACAGCAACTAAACTAAAGCAGAAATAACAGTTCATCGCTCGGGTGCCTCCGAGAAGCGCAGAATTTTTAAAGTCGTTTGCTCGACTGAATTCTCTCCAAAGACTTAACGATAACCTGATAGTGCGGGGGACGTTCCAGTCTTGTCCTCCTCCACACTACACCTGCGATCAACATTCAAAACTTTTTGCACTTTTCGTGCCTCAAGCACTTGAATATCACATTTGTTAGTGCAAAAAACAGAATCAACTTCTATCAAATTCAAATCAGATTTTTTTACCGAGACATGAGAATCATCCCTCAAGCGCGAGGAAAGACTCCCATTCTCATCATACTCAACACATGAGACATTCTCCACAGATTTCTTTTCAAATAATGAAAATTCATGCACTGTATCATCAAACTCTAAGGAAACGACACCCTTAAACACATCGATTTTGACCCTAGCGGTCTTAAGAAAAGGGCGTCCTAACAGCATAGAGGACGAAGCATGCAACAATTTTTCATTCATATCAAGAACCAGAAAATCAGCAGGGAACATCATATCTCCTACCCTGACGAGAACATCCTCGACCTTACCTCTAGGACATATACTCGACCCGTTAGCTAACTGGACGACCACGTTACACTCATGCAGTTCATTTAAGTTCAGTTCAAGAAATAAAGCATAAGACATAACGTTCACAGAAGCTCCTAAGTCAAGCATGGCATTTTTTACTATTTTACTACCTATCATGCAAGGGATAGTAAAGGTACCTGGGTCGTTGCACTTGGCGGGCAACGTACCTGGGACGATCGCGGAAACGTTCTCCTTTTTCTTCTCAGTCCCTCTGGACTTCCTCTTCTTCGTGCACCAGCTCTTGAGGAATTTGGCATATTTTGGCACTTGGCTCACTGCCTCAAGGAGCGGAATGTTGACCATCACCTTTTGGAAGGTACGAAGGACCTCCTCATCTTCGGTTTCCAAAGTAGGCTTCGCAAGCCTACTAGGGAAGGGTGCCCTGGCAACATCCTCTTGCACATTCTTCTCAACTTTTTTCTCAATATTCAGATTCTCGGGAGCAGTCGGGGCGGACTCATTCAGGCTGTCCTTGACTTCCTTCACGGCTCTGGGGGAAAGTGATTTTCCACTCCTTAGCTGAATAGCACTCACGTTCTCACATGAGTTGACCGTGGTTTGGGAAGGAAGCTTCCCGGAGCTCTTGCTCTCGATTTTGCTAATCGACACCGCCATTTGCGTCAGCTGCTTGTTTAGGTTTTGCAGCTCGGCCTTGTGGGAGTTTAGCTCTTCACGAGCTTCTTTCTGAAACTGGCTGGTAGTCGTGACAATGGTCCTGACCATTTCTTCCAATGAGCTGGAGGAGCTCGAGGCTTGAGCTTGGGTGGAAGTGTTAGGCCTATCGTGAGACTGGCCTTGGAAGCGTGGTTGTCCTTCCCTGTTCCCATAGCTGAAGTTGGGGTGATCGCGCCAACCGGGGTTGTAAGTATTCGAATACGGATCATACTTCCTCGGGTTGGAAGCATACCCCCCGATTGCGTTCACCTCCTCCGCCTCGCGGTTTCCTCCAACAATTTTTTTCAACATATTTCCAATTTCGGCCACCTGGGCCCTCATTTCTATCATCTCGTGGCTCTGGGTCACACTGTGGACTTGCCCCTGCCCTCGAATACCAAACTGCTGCAAGTTGGTTGCCATGTTCGCGATACGCTGTTTGGCCTCAACTGGGTCTTATCGATCAAAGCCCCACCGCTCGCTGCATCTATCATCTGCCGATCGTGGGGCGTCATCCCCTCATAAAAATATTGTATCAGAAGCTGATCGGCAATCTGATGATGTGGGAAGCTTGCGCACAGGCGCCCAAGGCGTTCCCAGTACTCGTGCAAGGACTCACCCACGTCCTGAATGATCCTGTAAATTCTCTTTCTCAGTGTCGTGGCCAAGGACGCAGGGAAGTATTTTTTCAGAAAAACCCTCTTCATGTCCTGCCACGTCGTGATCGAGCCGGAGGGCAGATAATACAGCCAATCTTTGGCTTTCTCCTTAAGCGTAAAGGGGAATGCCCTCATATTCAGCTGCTCCTCCGTGACTCCCGCGGGCTTCATCCTCGCACAGACGCAATGAAACTCCATTAAGTGCTTGTTCGCGTCCTCCCCTGCATTGCCATGAAAAGAAGGCAACTGGTGAATTAAACCCGACTTAAATTCAAAGTTACCTGCTACCACGGGGTAGTTAATACACAGGGGTTGCAAGTTCAAATCTGGCGCTGCCAGCTGTTTCAGCGTCCATGGCGCCTCTCCTTGCGCCATTTCCTCAACCAAGAAGGGATTGCCTTCTTCTTCAAACAATCTCTGCCCCTCCCGGGCTTCTCTCCTCAACCGCCGCTCTTCTCTTTCGATTTCATGTATAAACTGCAATCCACTAAGCTCAGAAGAACGGGTCATACACAAACAAAAATTTAAACATACAACTACAGACAGAAAAAAAATTCAGCACACCATCAATCAACCAAATTCAAAGTCAATCATAATTTCAATCAAATTTTTGCTTTCTCCCCGGCAACGGCGCCAATTTTGGGGGGAGCTCACTTTAATGTGTACTCCAAATTCGAGTTGTCGAGACTCGCCAAAATACAATTTATAAGCCTATTATCAATAGCTTTGCAGCCAGTGGTAACAGGGTCGATCCAAGGAGAAGGTTATGACTAAAATTAAATTGAAATTGAAATTAATTAATTCATTGGGTTTTTTTAACGGGGGGATGTTTAGCATGCAAAGTAATGAATTGAACGCTAACGGAAGAAATAAAGAGAGAGAGAGAGAGACGAGTGCACGGTTTGGGGATTTTCGGGATTGATTCGTTAGACATCTTCAGCTTATCATTTAACACAGATTCTAAGGCGAGCAGTTTGTAATACACACGGTCGATTATCCGAGAATCCCCAAGGTAACCGGCTCCATAGAAATTAATTAGACCACAAAGTTCTAATTAAACATTATCTAAAATTGCAATAGGGTGATCAGTTCCAAATTGACTCTAGATAGTCACTAGCAAACCGCGACAGACATTCGATCACGTAATCTAATTGCTAACTGATTGCCCGCCAACGCTGTATGCAACCAACAACTATCATGCATGACTCGATACTCCGGTTTAGTTTTATCAATCTGTGTTACTAGTCGAATAGTGAGAGGCACGGCATCGCTACTCTTTAACATTAACAAAATGCTAGAAAACACGAGTGTCAATCAGCGAAATCTAACATATGCATAGGGTTAAGCAAGAATGATAAATGCATACAAAATAGCCACCAATTTGTAAACTAAGCATGGATTATCAAAGCTAAAAGAGTCTAACAAAAATCCCTCAAATGTATCCCAAACCGTTCACCTTACCTTAGCCGTCCATGGAACGGGTTGTCATTACTGCTCCAAGGGAAGCCATGGAAGTTGTCTTTGAACTAATACAAATTAAATGCTCCACAACATGCCACAAATGGCGGAGCTAAGAGAAAGAATGGGGAAAAACCGAGAGGAAGAAGATGAAGTTCGTCAAAATCTATCCAAAACTTGCTGCAGAAATCGTCTTTACAGCTGATTTAAATCGACGTAGCGTCGAGACGCTAGGGCAGCGTCGCGACGCTACGCCCTAAATGATCCGCGCGCGCCTGGCGATGGCGTCGAGACGCTAGGCGAGCGTCTCGACGCTGGCCCGATAATTCCTTGCGCGCGCCTCCTCCGGAGCGTCTCGACGCCGCAGCAGGGTCTCGACGCTTCGGTAGCGTCGAGCTAGCGTCTCGACGCTATTGCTCGACGCTAGCTCTCGGGTTTGGGGCTGGAAAAATTGCCTCTCCTAGGCAATTTTGGTTCGTTTCTTCTCGGATCGACTTGCCTTTTCCCGATGCACTCCCGGGGCGTTAAAACTCCACTTTTAGCTCCGAAACGGGTCCATTGGACGCACGAGCTCTTTGCCGCATTTCTCCTACAACCGAGATAAATTAAACATTTAAATGCGGACTTTAGCTATACTTAGGTAGTATTTAATAGCTCCAAAATGGAGTTATCACTCCTCCACGAGAGAGGATTTCTAGACTCTCCTTCGGACCTGCCGCAATTTTTGCGCGCAGGAATCACAAACCACAGCTGGGAAGAGTTGTGTAGGCCTCCAATTCAGGCCTACTCGGACATGGTTTATGACTTCTACGCCAACCTCACTCACCCCGAAGGCTGTTATTCGGTGGTAAGAGGCGTGGATGTTGACTTCTCTGCCGAGGCGATCAACAAGGTGTATGCTCTCAAGGAGCATAAGAGTTCTGAATATTCAAAGATCGTGGCTTCACCCTCGGATGTAATCTTGGAGGAAGCGATGAATATGATAGGCAAACCAGAAGCAGCATGGGCAGTCTCGAAGCATGGGAAGCACACATTGATGAGTGCAGCCCTCAAAGACAAGGCGACCATTTGGTTCTCCCTAATTCGGAGAAGAATATCCCCCATCACGCACGAGACGACCATGAATCAAGGGAGATCGCTGCTGGTTTATGCGATCATGAAGGGACTCACTATTGTCGTGGGTGAGGTCATAGCAGCCTCGATCGTCGAATGCTCTAAGAAAGGTAAGGGCAGACTCTTTTTCCCTAACACTATTACTAAGTTATGCTTGCGCGCAGGGGTGCCTGTGACGATAGAGGAGAAGCAATTGGCCTATGCTGGCCACCTTGAGCTGCCCAGCAACCTGAAGATGAGAAGGAGAGGCAATATGGAGTTTGAGCTGGATAGACTTGCAGATGCACAATCGATGTCCATGGCCTGCTTGATGGACTTACAAAGAAAATTAGCCCAATGGGCTGAGTACTCCCAAGCGAGAGACCAGGAACTAGCTGAACACCTACGGTGCAAGTTCTCTACCTTTCCAGCTGGATTGTTGAGCCCCCTGATGCCTCCGAGCGAGAGGAGTGGTGGGACGGATTTTGGAATATCCTCCCTAAATTCGGGTTGTCGAGACCCACCAAAATACAATTTATAAGCCTATTAACAAAAGCTTTGCAGCTAGTGGTAACAAGGTCGATCCACGGAGAAGGACGTGATTGAAATTAAAGTTTGAAGTGGAAATTAATTGACAAATTGGGTTTTTTAAAAAGGGGGGAGTTTAAGCATGCAAATAATGGAATTAAACGCTAATGGAGGAATTAAAAGGAAAGAGAATGAAAAGTGATCGATTTGGGGGATGTCGGGATTCTTGCTAGGCATTCTTACACTTATCATTTAATTCGAAATCTAAGGCTATACATTGACATGCACGCGGTCGGTTACCCAGGACACCCTAAAGTAACCGGCTCCATATTAATTAGTTAGAACTAAGGTCCTAACTAAACATTATTTAAAGCCTCTTTAGAGTGATCAGCCCCAAATTGACTCTAAATAGTCACTAGCTAACCGTGACGAACATTCGAATATGCATTCTAATTGCTAATTGGCTACCCGGCAACCCTGAAGTACCCAACAATAAGCATACATACATCGATACTCCGATTTAATTTTGTTATCCTGTGTTACTAGGCGAATAGTGAGAGGCACGACATCGCTATTCTATAACGATAACATAAGCTAGAAAACTCGATTGTCCGTCGGCGAAATCTAACTTATGCATGGGTTTAAGCAAGAATAACAAATACATTCAATAATACTAGCCAAATCAGAACCATAGTATAGATTATCAAAGTGCAAGAAAAAGCCTAACAAATTATTCCTAAATCACCCCAAACCGTTCACAATACCTTAGCCGACTGTTACGTCTCCAAAAGTGTATATTTTAGGGACTTATTTGCTATAGAATTGTGTAAACTCTTAAGCGTTTTTGATAGAATTTAGTCTAAACGTGTGCTTATATATGAGAATTCATAGAATGAAGCTAAATCAAGAGTTATTTGTAAAAGGAACAAGAAAGAATAAAAAACAAAGCTAAAAGAGTTAAAATTCTATATTGCAGGAAAATTGCGGAAACATTGCTGTCTCCGCAATGTTTAAGCTGAAATTTATAAGTTGTTTCAACCGTCCGCCGTCTTGTTGCGATCTTTAAGCCGCCTAATTTCTCTCCTGCTGCCACGTGGAAGGTCGTCGTTCAGAATGGATGGTTCTCCTTGACTGAAGAGTACCTGCAAAACACTATAAAAGGAGGTCAAGGGGGAAGGAGAACAACAAGCTTGGAAGCGTAGAACTCTCCATCTCAACACAATTTCTCCCTATTTTCTCTTCCGGTTGTTGGCGTGAAGGAATCGGCTGTTGGCATCGATAATCTGAGAGGAAGAAGAGAAGATCCTTCTTCTCTTCTGATTGGATTCATCCCCAAACAAAGCTCACCTTCTCCCTTCATCCGAGGCGCTTGCGGCGAGGAGTTCACGCACACGTTTATCTGCTTTCTACTGTTTTCTGCCTTTCCTTTTCGTTTCTGTTTGCTGCCATTTACTTCTGTTAGTTACATTGGTTCAATTCGTTTCCATTTGCTTAGTTGTTTTTGCTTTATAGTCGTCGCACATTGAGCTTTGAATCTTATTCAATTGAGGAATTATTTGACAACTTCGCAAGCTTTATATCACTTTCTGTTTTCCCTTTACTTTCAGTTTGCTTTGAATCATGTTTAAACAATCTATTCTTTCCAACTCCACATCATCCATGAGTAACTAAACCACATAAGGGTCTACTAATGATGAATCTATAGGTAGAAATACGTGAATTCAGCATGTAGGATAGCTTCAAATGCATTGAATGTATGTGTGCTTCATCCCACGGGAAATTTCGATTGGCCATCCATTTTGTCCAAAGAACTCCTAACCTCCGGAAGGAGTAAGAGTTCAGAGTCGTCCATTCATGCTAGCCTTTCGTGGTAGCCAAAAAATGACCTAGGAATAAGCGTTTTCCTAGCACAATTCATTAACTTGCTTATATAAAGATATGCTTAAGCCTTACTTGGACATGAGTGAACTAAAGGATCTAATGCATGTAATCGAGAGATACATGAGAATGATTTAAATTGATGCATGATAAGTTGATCTACTGCTGAAGAATCGTATGAAAAAGCCTATAGAGGAGTCGTTAGTCGAACTTGTTTCCCCATCTCACCCTTAAAACGCTGTTAGTTTAATTGCTAGAAAATTGCTGTCTGCGCAATTCTCTCAGTTCTATTTTTGCCTTAGCCATTTTTCCAGTCTTTTGCCTTGCGATTTTATTGCTAGTTAATTGTTTTCTCCGCAATTCTTTTTCTTCTACATTCAAGTTAACCTCTTTACTTGTCTTTATTTATGCGTGCATATCTCGCACGTTCTTCATTAGTTAGGCACATTACTCTCCAATTCACCTCAATTATACCACCCTTTCTAATTTAACATCTCACTTCGTTAGTAACTAAGAATAAATCTCTGTGGGAAATCGAATGAAAAAATACTTATTACTTGCTACAAGATCATGTATGCTTGCATGTTCTGAGTGCTCTCACATTGCATCTTTATTTAAACACTGAGCACGCAAAAAAAAATTTGCGCCGCTGCCGGGGATTTTGTTTAGTAAACACGAAGTTTGTTAAGTTAGAAACACAACACTTAATATCTATTGGAGCTAATCTACTTCCATTTCTCTTACGGGTACCATCGGGTTAGTTTATGAATGAGCATTCGAGTAGCAATCTAGAGTTCAATCCTGAGCCTGAAAGATTACTTAGGGCCAGAAACAAAGCTAAGAAACGCCTCTTTAAACAACGTCCTGTAACTCAAAACATTGCTGACTCCGCGGAGTCGTCGCAATTCCATCAAACCGAAATGGATAGACTAGTCCCAAACCAAGCACCTACCATTCGCAACCCCATCGAAATAGTGAATGACAAGGATAGTGCCATCCTCTCATACTTAGTTCCCAAGCCTGGGGAGCTTAATCGAAGCACTATACGCCCTGAGATTACTGCCAACTCATTCGTGTTAAAGCCAGTAATGTTCCAAATATTGTCCACTGTGGGACAATTCTTTGGAGTGGAAAACGAAGATCCCCACAATCATCTGAGAAATTTCCTAGGAGTCAGTGATACTTTCCTCATCCCTGGAGTTTCCCAAGAAGCTTTGAGGCTTTACCTCTTTCCTTACTCATTAAGAGATAAAGCCAAAACGTGGTTAAATTCCTTACCCTCTGAATCGATTGTCAATTGGAAAGATCTGGCTGAAAAATTCTTAGTCAAATACTTCCCACCTGATAGGAATTCCAACTTTTGTGATGATATCATTAAATTCAAACAAGCCGAAAACGAATCCCTTCACGAAGCTTGGACAAGATTCAAAGATTTATTGCTTAAATGTCCACACCATGGCATTCCATGGTGTATCCAAATAGAAGTGTTCTTTAAAGGATGCAACCCCAGCACAAGGCAAGTGCTGAATTCTTCAGCTGGTGGTTCCATGCTTTCTAAGAGCTACAATGAAGCCTACGAGATTTTGGAGAAAATCTCAACCTCCCATTGTAGATGGTCAGACGATCCTGTAGAGCCTAGGAGAGCTCAAGACAAGGATGCACTTAGTGCAATGAGTAGTCAAATAAACGCCCTTACCAATCTAGTAAAACAAATGGCTCAAACCAATCTCCAACCTAGTGTCAACACTGCAGCAGCCATTTCAATGGGCGCATCAAATAGTCAAGGTGAGACACTAATCTGTGGATTATGTGGGGAAGGGCACTTGTATGATTTCTGCCCTGGGAATCCAGCCTCAGTCTGCTATGTTGGAAGTCAACAGCAGCCTAGGAACAACCTCTATTCTAACACCTATAATCCTGGTTGGAGGAACCACCCAAATCTTTCTTGGGGTGGACAACAAAATACTAACCAAGCTCAAAACCAACCAAGACCGAGTGGAACACCTTGTTTCACTCAACAAAATAACCAATCCATGTACCAAAAGCCATATAACCAACCAATAGGGTCTTCAGTAGAAAATTTACTTAAGGAGTACATTGCAAAAAATGATGCAACCCTACAAAGTCAGCAAGCCACCCTTAGGAGCTTAGAAAACAAAATAGGGCAGTTAGCAAATGAACTGAAAAATAGGCCCCAAGGTAGATTGTCTGCAGACACTGAAGTGCCAAGAAGGGATGAAAAAGAACAAGTTCAAGCAATTGAACTCCGAAGTGGGAGACCTTTGGTGATCAATAACAGAGAAGCCCCAAAGCGAGTAGAGAATGAAGAGTTTAGTGCTCCACTGGATTCTCTGCCAAACCATGATCAACCACCACCAAGCACAACAAGGGTGAGGCTGGAACCTATCATAGAGGAACCAGAAGAAATCCCAAGGCCTCCACCTGTTATTAGGCGAGCTGAATTGCCTACATATGTGCCACCACCTCCATTCCCTAGAAGGCTGAAGAAAAAACAAGAACACGAAGTGCACTTTAATAAGTTTTAGAAATTTTAAAACAAGTGCATGTGAATATCCCATTTGTGGAAGTTTTGCAATCTATGCCTTCTTATGTTATGTTTTTGAAAGATATAATTACTAACAAGAAAATTATTGGTGAATTTGAAACAGTGAATCTCACTGAGGAGTGCAGTGCTATACTCCAAAACAAACTACCAAAGAAGGAGAAGGATCCTGGTTCCTTCACCTTACCAGTCGAGTTGGGAGGCAAGTGTTAAGTCTCTGAAAGTGACTTATTTAGGACCCATTTAGCTTAAGAAGATGTACACTTTTAGGTGTTTTTGATAGCATTTAGCCTAAACCTATGCTTAAATATGAGAATGAGAAGAAGGTAGCTAAATTAGGACTTATGCACAATAGGAAAGAAAAGGGTTGAAAACCGAAGGAAAAGAATGAAAAAAACTGCATTGCGACAGCATTGCGAAAACATTGCTGAAGCCGCAATTATTCAAGTGAAAACCGTAAGTTGACTGATCTTTTTCTGTTAATTTCCGTGATTTCAGGGATTCGTTCTTTCTCCTCCATCCATTCTGATATACGACGTTGAAGATTGATGGTTCTCCTTGGCCCAGACGCACCTGCAAACTACTATAAAAGGGGGTCAAAGTCGGAGGTTCAATCATGATCCGAAAGCGTAGAGTCTTCTCGCAGTCCATCTTTTCTCCTGTTTTCCTTTGCCGTCTGCTGGTTTGCGAAGCTCAGCTGTTGGAATCGATAATCTGATAGGAAGGAGAGGAGATTCTTCTTCTCTCCTGATTGGATTCATCCAAGCAAGGCTGATATTTTTGATCCTTCATTCGAGGCGACTGCAACAAGGCTTTCAAGCACCATTTACTGCTTTTTGTCTTTCCTTTCTCATTTCCAGCATTGTTTCGTTATCGCTTCTGGTTTAGTGATTAGTTTACTTCATTTCGTTGCTTTCTGTCTTTGGATTATTTACTTTAAGTTTCCCTTTGTTCGTTCAAACATTCAAAGTAATCAAATTACAAGTCTTCATTTCACAGTTTCCATCTTCTGCTGCTACGGCTTTGTCTTACTGATTGGAGTATATTTCCCTTCTAAGCATGTCTGTTTTATCTTATATTTCTGTTCTCTATATATCCATGAGTAGCTAAGTCACTTAGGGGCATGCTAATGGCAGAACTATAGGCTAAAAAACGTGAACCAAGTATGTAGGATAGCTCTCGAAGCATTGATTGTATGTAAGCTTCATTCCACGGGCAATTTCGATTGGCCATCCATTTTGTCCAAAGAACTCCTAACCTCTGGAAGGAGTAAGAGTTCAGAGTCGTATAATCATGCTAGCCTTTCATGGTAACCAGGAAACGGCCTAGGAATAGGCGTTTCCCTAGTACAAACTAAACACTTCTGTTTTAACAAGATGCTTAAGACCTTACTTTGAGTTGAGTAAACTAAAGAATCTAATGCATGGAATCGGACGATACATGAGATAGAGTGAGTTTGATGCATAGAGAGTTGATCTAATGCTTGGGAATCGTATTAAAATGCCTATAGGATAGTCGTTAGTAGCCCTTAATTCTCCATTTTAGACACGTTTGCTGTTTTTACAATTGCGATAACATTGCGGTGTCCGCAATTCTGCTAAGTTACCATTCTGTTTAGCTGTTTTCTTCTTCGTTTATTAATTCCATCTCTTGTCTTTTGAGTCTAATTTCAACTTGCATTTGTTTATGTTGCATTCCTTTACACATTCAGCAAAAATTAGATAATTAAAAACCAATTTTACCCCATCAAATCCACCCCTTCTTTCTTAACAAATACACTTCGTGAATAGCTAAAAATAAGTCTCTGTGGAAAAAACGAATGAAATATACTTACTACTTGCTGTAAGACCATGTATGCTTGCATGTTCTGAGTGCTCTCTCTACCTTCCTGCTTATTTATTCTTAACACATTGAGCACGCAACAAGTTTTTGGCGCCGCTGCCGGGGACTTATTTTAAGTGAAAACGAAGTTTGTTAAGTCTGAAACACCAAGTTATTTTCCATTGAATTTGATCCATCTTCATTTCTTCTTCAGGTACCATTCAGGGTAGTTTATGAATGAGACTCCAAGTAGTGATCTAGAGTTCAACCCTGAGCCTGAGAGATTATTTAAAGCTAGAAATAGAGCCAAGAAACGTCTCTTTAAACAACCCCTTTTACCTCAAATAATTGCTGAAACCGCAGAGTCTCCGCAATCCACTCAAGAAGAAATGGCTGGAATAGATCAAAACCTGGTGCCTGTCACTCGCAATCCCATTGAAATAGCGAATGACAAGGATAGCGCCATCCTTTCGTACCTAGTACCTATGCCTGGGGAGCTGAACCCCAGCATAATCCGTCCTGAAATCACTGCCAACTCATTCGAGTTAAAACTAGTGATGTTCCAAATGTTGTCCACTGTGGGACAATTCTTTGGAATAGAAAATGAGGACCCCCATAACCACCTTAGGAACTTCCTAGGAGTCAGTGATACCTTCCTCATTCCTGGAGTTTCCCAAGAAGCCCTGAGGCTATATCTTTTCCCTTACTCTTTGAGGGACAAAGCCAAAACGTGGTTAAATTCATTACCCTCAGGATCTGTCCTCAATTGGACAGACTTAGCAGAAAAATTCCTAGTCAAATATTTCCCACCAGATAGGAATTCGACCTTTCGTGATGATATCATCAAATTCAAACAAGCTCCGAGTGAGTCTCTTCACGAAGCTTGGACAAGATTCAAAGACCTTCTCATTAAATGTCCACACCATGGCATTCCATGGTGTATCCAAATAGAAGTCTTCTTTAAAGGATGCAACCCCAGCACCAGACAAGTTCTAAACTCATCTGCTGGAGGTTCCATGTTGTCCAAGAGTTACAACGAAGCTTATGAGATCTTGGAGAAGATCTCAACATCTCACTGTAGGTGGTCAGATGATCCAGTAGAGCCAACTAGAGCTCAAGACAAGGATGCTCTTAGCGCCATGAGCACCCAAATAAACGCCCTGACCAACCTAGTTAAGCAAATGGCTCAGGCCAATCTCCAAACCAGTGCCAATACCGCCACAGCCATGTCAATGGGCACCCAACCAAGTCAAGGCGAGGCACTTATCTGTGGATTCTGTGGGGAAGGGCACCCATATGAATACTGCCCTGGGAATCCATCCTCAGTCTGCTATGTAGGAAGCCAGCAGCAGCCTAGGAATAACCCCTACTCCAACACCTATAACCCTGGTTGGAGAAACCACCCAAACCTGTCATGGGGTGGCCAACAAAACACTAACCAAAATCCTAACCAACCTAGACCGAGTGGAACACCTGGTTTCACTCCCCAACATAACCAGTCAATGTACCAAAAACCATACAATCAACCTGTAGGATCTTCTGTAGAAAACTTACTCAAGGAATACATAGCTAAGAATGATGCTACTCTTCAAAGCCAGCAAGCTACTCTTAGGAGCCTAGAAAATCAAATAGGCCAATTAGCCAATGAACTCAAGAGTAGGCCCCAAGGTAGACTCCCTGCTGACACCGAGGTACCAAGGAGAGATGGCAAAGAACAAGTTCAAGCAATTGAACTTAGGAGTGGAAGACCATTGGTGAGCAACACAAAGGACACACCAAAGAGAGTAGAGAACACTGAGTCTAGTGCTCCACTGGAGTCTCTGCCAAACCAAGGTCCACCACCAACTAGCACATCAGGAGCCAGGCTAGAGCCAATTGTTGAGGAGATAGAAGAAATTCCGAGGCCTCCACCTATCCTAAGGCGACCTGACGTACCTGCATATGTGCCACCACCTCCATATCCTCGAAGGCTCAAGAAGAAGCAGGAACAGGAAGTGCATTTTAATAAATTCTTAGAAATTCTTAAGCAAGTGCATGTTAACATTCCTTTTGTAGAGGTTTTGCAGTCTATGCCTTCTTATGTAAAGTTTTTGAAGGACATTATTACTAACAAAAAAATAATTGGTGAGTTTGAAACAGTAAACCTCACTGAGGAGTGCAGTGCCATCCTCCAGAACAAGCTGCCCAAGAAGGAGAAGGATCCTGGTTCCTTCACCTTACCTGTAGAACTTGGAGGCAAGCACGTGGGCAGAGCGCTTTGTGACCTGGGCGCCAGCATAAATCTCATGCCCCTGTCCCTATTCCGCCAGTTGGGAATAGGAGAAGCACGTCCAACCACTGTCACTTTACAACTAGCAGACAGATCCATCGCATACCCTGAAGGTAAGATTGAGGATATTCTAGTGAAAGTTGACAAATTTATTTTCCTTGCAGATTTCATTGTCCTGGACTATGAGGCAGACAAGGAGGTCCCCATCCTGCTAGGTAGACCATTTCTAGCCACAGGTAGGGCACTAATAGATGTTCAAAAAGGTGAGCTCACTATGAGGGTTCATGATGAAGAGGTGAAATTTAGTGTGTATAAAGCCTTAAGGTACCCCTCTGATTCTGAGTCTTGTGCTAGCATGGATATTGTTGACTCACTAATGGAAGAACAATTAGAGCATGTACTATTAACCAAGCATGCTAATGAATATGTACAATTAGATGTAGCTGACTTGAATGTATCTGACATAATGGATATGCCTGTAGATAAACCACAACATGTATGTATGAATATAGATTTAACTGATAGATCTGTGAATCCTTTAAAGCCCTCCATTGAGCATCCACCTGTTTTAGAACTGAAACCACTACCCACTCACCTCAAATATGCGTATTTAGGAAATAATGATACACTGCCTGTAATTATTTCTTCTAAGCTAAGTGAAAAGCATGAGGTTGAATTAATTTTACTGCTTAAGCAACATAGGAAGGCTATAACATGGACTATTGCTGATATTCGAGGCATTAGCCCTTCTTATTGCATGCACAAAATTATACTAGAGGAAGAGCACACACCTAGGGTAGATCACCAACGTAGGCTAAACCCCTCTATGAAAGAGGTAGTAAAGAAGGAAATAATAAAATGGTTAGATGCAGGAGTGATCTTCCCAATAGCTAGTAGCCAGTGGGTGAGCCCCATCCAATGTGTACCTAAAAAGGGGGGAATAACTGTGGTAGTCAATGAGAACAACGAACTGATTCCAACAAGGACTGTCACAGGGTGGAGAGTGTGTATGGATTACAGGAAATTAAATAAAGAAACTAAAAAAGATCACTTCCCTCTACCGTTCATTGACCAGATGCTAGACAGAATAGCTGGTAGAGCCTACTATTGTTTCTTAGACGGTTATTCAGGCTATAATCAAATAACTATAGACCCTAAGGATCAAGAGAAGACCACCTTCACTTGCCCTTTTGGAACTTTTGCCTTTCGCAGAATGCCTTTTGGCTTATGCAATGCACCGGCAACTTTCCAAAGGTGCATGATGGCAATCTTCTCTGAGTTGGATGAGTCCATGATAGAAATATTCATGGATGACTTCTCAGTCTTTGGGGACTCATTTTCAAACTGTCTAGAAAACCTAGGACAAGTCCTGGCTAGGTGTGAGGAGACCAACCTAGTCCTAAATTGGGAAAAATGCCATTTTATGGTGGATGAGGGGATTGTCGGGCAGGAGTAGAAGTTGATAGGGCAAAGATTGAGATCATAGAGAAGTTGGTAGAGCCCCAGAATGTCAAAGCCATTAGAAGCTTCTTAGGGCATGTTGGCTTCTACAGAAGGTTCATTAAGGACTTTTCTAAGATAGCCAAGCCTCTGTGTGAGCTTTTAGAGCTAAATAGACCATTCATCTTCTCTAAGGAATGCTTAGTAGCTTGGACTACCCTTAAGAAAGCACTAGTCACCGCACCTATAATAGTAGGACCAAATTGGGATCTCCCATTTGAGATGCTATGTGATGCCAGTGACTATGCTGTAGGAGTCATGTTAGGACAGAGGATTGACAAGCTAACACACCCTGTATATTATGCTAGTAAAACCTTGAATGAGGCTCAATGTAATTATACAACTACTGAGAAAGAAATGCTTGCTGTAGTATTTGCTTGTGAGAAATTCATAAACTATATTGTAGGCACTAGGACAATTGTGTACACTGACCATTCTGCCTTGAAATATCTTATGAGGAAGGCTGATGCTAAGCCTAGATTGATTAGGTGGGTGTTATTGCTGCAGGAATTTGATTTGGACATTCGGGACAAGAAAGGATGTGAAAACGTGGTTGCGGATCATCTTTCCAGATTGCAGCATAATTGCGAAAAAATTGCGGAGACCGCAATTTCTGATGCTTTTATTGATGAACATGTCTTTGCTTTGACTCATCGTGATAACGATGAGGAACCTTGGTTTGCTGACATTGCTAACTTCCGTGCATCACAGGTTTTACCAGTTTTCAAGGGAGGACAAGAGAAGAGGAGGTTCCTTCATGAAGCAAGGAAATTCATATGGGATGACCCCACACTTTACAGAACATGTGCTGACGGCTTGCTAAGGAAGTGTGTTTCAGCTGCTGAAGCGAAGTCTGTGCTGCAGCACTGTCACACATCTCCTTATGGTGGACACTTTGGTGGCCAAAGAACAGCTGCAAAGGTATTTCAGAGTGGCTATTATTGGCCAACGATCTTCAAAGATGCCCACAACTATGCCCACAGCTGTGATGAATGCCAAAGAACAGGTAACCTCAGTCGAAAGGATGAGATGCCCCTCACCTACATCTTAGAGTTAGAGCTCTTTGATGTGTGGGGCATTGACTTCATGGGACCATTGCCTCCATCATCAGGTAACCTTTACATATTAGTGGCAGTGGACTATGTGTCCAAGTGGGTAGAGGCCAAAGCATGTCCCAATAATAATGCTAAAACAGTCACCAAATTCTTGCATAGGCACATTTTTACTAGGTTTGGGACACCTCGTGCCATCATTAGTGATGAGGGGTCACATTTCATTAACAAGGCTATGGAGAGAGTGTTGGCTAAGTATAACATTAGACATAGAGTAGCCACTCCCTATCACCCACACTAAAATGGACAAGCTGAAATCTCAAATAGGGAAATTAAGAACATCCTAGAAAAAGTGGTCAAACCTAATAGGAAAGACTGGTCCTTCAAGCTTGAGGATGCACTTTGGGCTTATAGGACAGCATATAAGACACCCCTAGGTATGTCCCCTTATAGGCTGGTATATGGCAAGGCTTGTCACTTATCACTTGAGTTAGAAAACAAAGCATTTTGGGCCATGAAGGAATTGAATTTTTGTGTAAAGGATGCGGGGACACTGAGGTCTTTGCAATTACATGAGCTTGATGAGCTTAGGCATATGGCCTATGAAAATGCTAAGATGTACAAGGAAAAGACCAAGATTTGGCACGATAGTAGACTTAGAGTTAAGGACTTTAAGAAGGGTCAACTTGTTTTGTTGTTTAACTCACGGTTGAAACTATTTCCATGGAAACTTAAGTCTAGATGGTCGGGTCCATTTGTCATTACTAATGTGTTTGTTCATGGTGCAATAGAGATAAAGAACTTGCAGCAAGGTCAGCCATTTATCGTCTACGTACAAGACTAAGAAAGCTACAACAGTATTGACTATTTTCTTGTAGACACAAGGTTCGTCAATATTTTGTTCAAAGCCATAAGATTTGATCGCAGTATCAAATCTTATATTCCAGGATCTAGATGCTTGCTTCAATCCATAAATGGATCGATTAAGTTTGCAAATCTTTTGCTCTTGACCCTGAACTATGAACCCCTCTGGTTGAGGCATATAGATACTCTCTTCAAGATTGCCATTTAGAAAGGTTGTCTTGACGTCCATTTTCCAAATTTCTTCATAGCCCACCCCTTCCTTCTAGGTATAACCTTTTGCCACATGTCGAGCCTTAAAGGTTTGCACCTTATCAGCTTGGTTTTGTTTCCTCCTGTAGATCCACTTGCAACTGATAGGTCTTTCACCATTTGATTGGTCTACAAGTTCCCAGACTGAATTGAAGTTCATCGACTCCATTTCGAGGTTCATGGCTTTAAGCCACTAGTGGCATTGTTAAAAACTTTATTTGAACCTTCAAACTCCTCGTCGGGTAATTTGAAAACCAACCCCCTTTTAAAGAACTTTATACCTCATCGATTTAGGGTTTAGGTATAAAAACCAAATCTTCTTCTAAAATAACATTATAAACTCCGAAAAATCCAAAGCCAAACAAAGACAACCTATGAAGGAGAGATGAAAGGTAACTTATAGAAATATCATTCATTAAAAAAGTAGTGTACAAATAAAGGAAAAAGAAAACACCACCAAGAAGATTTGATCTTGACGCTATCAAACCATTCCCGCCAAAGCTAAGTGCTTATCTTAAAAAAAATCATTTGGTTCAATTTGAGCTAGAGATTGTAATGAAGGTCCCTTAGCATCTGAGAAACCAAAGATCTAACATTTTACTTCCATAAGAACAATTTCGATATGCACATGACATAAACCTACATTTTTGCACCTACATTATCAAAGATGTATTTGATACAGTTGCAACAAATACATCTTTGCACCTACATTTCCATTGAAAAATCTCATATCAACATGCAGTTAGTTTTCTTTTTTACAATTATGTCGAACCTTTGGGTTACAATTATCCAAGATTGAAAATTCTATTGTAACAAGTTAGCTGAAGACTTTAATTCCTTTATTTATTTAACTAACAATAATCATGTAAATCTACTAATTGTGCATTTTATTGCACACATATATCCATTTATTTTTGTCGGGACTTACCTTACACAATAGGGGCTAGTAAATCAACATGTGGGTTGATATGATTGTTGTTAAAGATATATAACTTAAATATAACTATCAATAGGGGCTAGTAATTGCATATTTATTGCCTAGCACATTAGTTATATACATTATTTTTATAAAAAATTGTAAATTTGTCTAATATATACCCGGTATTATTAAATATAACTTAGAATGAAACAATTAAACATAAAATTAGTTAATTCCCTAATAAATAAAAATAAAATTAATACAAAGAAATGGTGAAAGAAAAGAGGGATATAAAAAAATAAAAAAACAAGGAAAAGTTTGAAGAAAAGAGGGGAGATTCTTAATTTTAATGAACATAACACCAATTTCAACCAGTTGGGTTATGACTATACAAAATAAATGTAAAGATAATAAACTTAATATAAAAATTAACCACCACCCTGGCATCGGCGAAATTCTTTCATCCTTGAAATATTGAGCAAGAAAATAAATCAAAGAAAAAGAAAAACAAGGCAACCACTATTCTTTCTTAACACAACCTTATTAAGAAATTTTAACTTATATCATCTCAAGGCAACCACTATTTGATTGAGCCACCATTTCGAGACAAACAATATTCTTGGGGATTAAAATTTCAAGACAACCATTAACTCGAGAGGCCAATATTTTTAGGTAATAATATTCCAAGGGACCAATATTTTGAGAGACTTACATCGAGGCAACCGATATTTCGAGGACCAAAATGGCAAGGCAACCAATATTTCAAGGGACCTTTATTTCGATGGACCAACAATACGAGGGACTTAAATCAAGGCAACAGATATTTAAAAATACCAATGTATTTAGAGACCAACATCTAAAGGCAACCAATATTTCAAGCAACCAATATTTTAAAGGACTTATACCATTATCTCAAGGCATACATTATTTCAACCGACCACTGTTATGAGACAAACAATAATTCGGGAGACTAAAATCTCAAGGGAACCATTATTTTGAGGACCGACATTTAAAAGTAACAATATTTCGAAGGAGCAAATATTTTGAGGGACAAGTATTTACAGGATCAACCATGTCGACGGACCAATATTTTGAAGGACCAAAATCTCAAAGCAACGTTACAGGTTCTCTAGTTTTTGTTAAGAATATCAATGACTTTGAACACAACTTTATTCAGAACTTTTAACTTATATAAATATCTCTCCACACAACCACTATTTCGAGACACTAAAATCTCAAACAACCATTAACTCGAGGCCCATTATTTAAAGGGACCAAACATTTCGAGTGACCAAAGTTTAGAGGAAAAAAGCTTCTGAAAGACCAATATTTTGAGAGAGTTACATCGAAGCAACCAATATTTCAAAGGTCCATTATTTCGAGGGACCAACATTCTGAAGGATCGATATTTTGAGGTAACAATATTCGAGGGACTTAAATCATAGCAACAAGTATTTCAAAACACCAATTTATTTAGAGACCAGAATCGCAAGCTAACCAATATCTCTAGGCAACCAATATTATCTATGGACTTATATAATTATCTCAAGGCCACCACTATTTCAATGAACCACTATTTCGAGACAAACATATTTTGAGGGACTAAAATCTCAAGGGAACCATTATCTTGAGACACCATTATTTAAAGGGACAAACATTTCGACAGACCAATCTTTGGAAGTACAATATTCCGAGGGACCAATATTTTGAGAGATCAAAATCTTAAAACAACAAATATTTCAAGGGGCAATTAATTCGAGGCACAAGCCTGCTCAACCGCTTACCGCTCGAGAGCGCTTCTTGCTCGGGGACAAGCATTTCGCAGGACCAAATTTTTCTAGGTACAATATTCCGAGGGACCAATATTTTGAGAGATCAAAATCTTAAAACAACAAATATTTCAAGGGGCAATTAATTCGAGGCACAAGCCTGCTCAACCGCTTACCGCTCGAGAGCGCTTCTTGCTCGGGGACAAGCATTTCGCAGGACCAATATTTCTAGGTAACAATATTATGAGGGACCAATATTTTGAGGGACTTACATCTCTAAGGCAACCAAATTTTTGTAGGTACTTATATCATGGGAAACAATATTTTGAGCGACCAATATCTCTAAGGCAACCAAGATTTTGAGGGGACAATAGTCTTGCATCTTCAAAAAAGGGTTCTGTGTTTTTCATTGAAAATATCAATGATTTTTAGCATAGCCTTATTAAGCACTTTTAACTTATATCATTATCTCAAGGCAACCACTATTTCAAGACACAATATTTCAAGGGACTAAAATCTCAAAGCAACCATTAACGCTAGAAATCATTATTTCAAGGGACCAGACATTCGACTCGCTAAAATTTAGAGGTAAAAATCTTCTGAGGGACCAATACTTTAAGAGAGGCAACCAATATTTCAAGGGACCAAAATCTCAAGGCAACCAATATTTCAAGGGACCAACATTTTTTAGAGACCGATATTTCGAGAGACCAATACTTCAAGGGACATAAATCTAGGCAACAAATATTTCAGAAGACAAAAATATTTAGAGACCACATCTCTAGTCAACCAATATCTCTAGGCACCAACATCTCGAGACAACCAATATTTTCTAAGGACATATCATTATATGAAGGCAACAACTATTTCAACCGACCACTATTTTGAGACAAACAATAATTGGAGGGACTAAAATCTCGAGAGAACATTATTTCGAGGGACAAACATTTCAAGAGACAAATATTTCGAAGTAACAATATTTTGAGGGACCAAAATCTTAAAACAACCAATATTTCAAGGGACCATTATCATCTCAAGGCAACCACTATTTGATTGGACCACCATTTCGAGAGAAACAGAACTTTTGGGGATTAAAATCACAAGGCAACCATATTAACTCGAGAAACCAATATTTCAAGGCAACCAATATTTCAAGGGCCCTTTATTTTAACGGGCCAACATTACGAGGGACCAATGTTTCGAGGGACTTAAATCGAGGCAACAAATATTTTAAAATACCAATATATTTAGAGACTTATATCAAGATAAACAATATTTCGAGCGACCAATATCTCTAGAGACCGAAAACCAACATTTCGATGGACAAATATCTCAAAGCAACCAATATTTTAAGGGGACTATACTAAATCTCGAAAGAAAAAAGAGCTTCTCCATCAACGTTCTTTAGAATTTAAGTAAAATATCAATGAATGATATTGGTTCTATGGTTTTTATTGCAAATATCAATAATTTTGAACACAAACCTATGCACTTTTAACTTATATTATTATCTCAAGGCAACAACAATTTCAACGAGCCACTAACTCGAGAGACCGTTATTCGAGGTAAAAATATCCCGAGGGAAAAATATTTCGAGAGAGTTACATCGAGGCAACCAATATTTTGAGGGACCAAAATGTCAAGGCAACAAATATTTCAAGGGACTTAAATCGAGGCAACAAATATTTCAAAAGACAAATATATTTAAAGACCAATAACTAAAGGCAACCAATATTTCAAGCGACCAATATCTCTAGAGACCAATAGCTCGAGGCAACCAATATTTCGATGGATAAATATCTCAAAGCAACCAATACTTTAAGGGGACTATATTAAATCTCGAAAGCCATCATCGTTCTTTAGAATTTAAGTAAAATATCCATGAATGATAT
Source organism: Herpetospermum pedunculosum (assembly GCA_028017165.1). NCBI lineage: Eukaryota > Viridiplantae > Streptophyta > Magnoliopsida > Cucurbitales > Cucurbitaceae > Herpetospermum > Herpetospermum pedunculosum. Next base: position 38,365,779 of record CM051527.1, read on the forward strand.
TGGTTCTATGGTTTTTATTGCAAATATCATTAATTTTGAAAACAACCCTAGCACTTTTAACTTATATTATTATCTCAAGGCAACCACTATTTCAACGGGCCATTAATTCGAGAGACCGTTATTTCGAGGGACCAACATTTCAAGGTAACAATATTCTGAGGGACAAATATTTCGAGAGACTTACATCGAGGCAACCAATATTTTGAGGGACCAAAATGTCAAGGCAACCAATATTTCAAGGGACTTAAATCGAGGAAACAAATATTTCAAAAGACAAATATATTTAAAGACCAATAACTAAAGGCAACCAATATCTTTAGAGGCCAACATCTTGAGACAGCCAATATTTTATCATTATCTCAAGTCAACCATTATTTCAACCGACCACTCTTACGAGACAAACAATAATTCAGGAGACTAAAATCTCAAGGGAACCATTAACTCGAGAGACCATTATTTCAAGGGACCAACATTTCGACGGGCCAAGAGCATGCAAAAAAAAAAAAAAAAAAAAACAGGAAGGAAACATGCTATAAAAAGGAGCTCCAACCTTGGTAAAAAATAATGTTCGAGGAATAATTACAAAAGAGAGCGCCATTGAGGTAGTCAAAATCAGGCAACTAATATTTGGATGGGAAAATGTCTAAGGGCAACCAATATTTCAAGGGACCATTATTCGAGGGACCAACATTTTGAGACAAACAATAATTTGAGGCACAAAAATCTCAAGGGAACCATTATTTCGAGGGACCATTTATTCGAGAACCAACCATTTTGAAGGACCAATTTTGAGAACAATATTCCGAGGGACTTACAACGAGGAAACCAATATATTTAGAGACTAACATCTCAAGTCAACCAAAAAATTTAAAAGACCAATATATTTAGAGACCATAATCTCTAGGCACTAACATCTCGAGGCAACCAATATTTTCAAGGGACTTATATAGTTATCTCAAGGCAACCACTAATTTAACGCACCACCACTATTTCTCATAAGCTTAAAAGCATATAAACCTTGAAAAACAATAAAACAATTAAAGAATAATGATGTGTGCGTTAAATTCATGATTTCTGTCGTACAAGAAAATAATATTGTTTTAGCCCATACCTTCCACCACAATCGAATCGAGTGATCAGAACTTGAGGTTACCAAAACATTTCCTGATCTTTGCCCTTCACTTCTAAACAATGAAGTTTCACTAAGGGGAAACAGCCTGCATATGAAATCATATGTTAATAACCAGCTAAGAGCACATTTCAACAAGTTCAAAGGCAACCCATATTTCAAAAGACCAAATTTTTAGGGACAAACTTACATCGAGTGTACTATATTTCAAAAGACCAATATTTAGAAACCAACATCTCGAGGGAAACATTGTTTTTTTGGGACTTATACAAGGCAACCAATATCTCTAGGCCCACATCTCAAGGCAACCCATATCTCGAATCAACCAATATTTTGAGGGACGAATATTTCAAGGAACCCAATAACTTAAGGGACCAATACTTCAATAGGTCACTATTTAGAGGCAACTAATATTTCAAGGAACTGGTATATCGGAGGACCAAAACCCCCAAGACAATCAAGATTTCAAGAGACTATTATTTCGAGGGACCAATATTTTGAGGGACTTAAACTAAAGCAACCAAAATTTCAAAAGCAACCAATATCAAGACAATCAACATTTTGAGGGACCATCATCTCAAGTCGAGAGACAAATAAATATCTTAGTGAGTTGTTATTTTAAGGCAACCAACATTTCGAGGGATCAAAATTCAAGGTAAACAACATTTCAAGGAACCATTATTTCAAAGAGGCACAATTTAGAACCGACGAATATTGTAAGGGATCAATATTTAAAAGCAAACATCATTTCAAGGGACTATATATTTTCAAGGCAACAAATATTCTGAAGAACCAATATTAATATTTCGCCGCAACAAACATTTTCAGGCAATATACTAATATTGAAAAATAATTAATATCTAAAGACAACCACTATTTCAACGGACGACTATTATGAGAACCAATATTTTGAGGGACCAAATCTCAAGAAAACCAATATTTCAAGGGACCATTATTTCGAGGGACTTACAAGGAGGTAACCAAATTTTCAAAAGACCAATATATTTAGAGACCAACATCCTGAGGCAACAACTATTTCAAGAGAACAATATCGTTAGGGACTAACATCTCAAAGCAACCAATATTTCGATGGACAAGTATCTCAAGGTGACCAATATTTTGACGGACAAATATTTCAAGAATCGGTTATTTTAAGGCCCCAACCAATAGTTCAATGGTCCATTATTGACAGAAAGACAATATTTTGAGGGACCAGTTGTTGAAATATAAACTTGATTTTGGGTAATTAGTATTTGGGCCTAGTATAAATAAAAGCCCAATTTCTAGAAACACTTTAAAAGCTAGAATATTCTAGAGAAATCTAGTTTATAAGAAGTTTTAGAGAATTTAGAAGAATTCTCTAGAATATGAGAGGAATATCTTTTAGAAGAAATCATAGGATAAGATGTAGAATTTTCTAGAATGTGTTAGGAAAAATGTATTTGTAAAGAATATTCTAGAAAGTGATGTGTGGCAAATTCTTAGCCATAAGTTTAGGAGTTGTCACTAGTATAAATAGGAGTGAAATCTCAAAGTTTGTATCAAGTTTTCAAGCCAAGTGATCAATAATACAAGTAGCTTCTTCCTCCAACTATCTTTCAAATTTAGCCTCCAATCTCCCAAAAATATATTTTCCAACACCAGTATCTTGAGTAAAGCAATATACCCCTATTTCATGAGGCGCTATTTAGAGGGAACAAATATTTCAAGGGACCAATATCCCGAGCTAACCAATATTTTGATGGACATATATCTCAAGGCGACCAATATATTGAGGGGACTATATTAAATCTTGGAAGAGAAAAAAAAAACTTATCCATCAAATTCCATGAATTAATAACAATAGTGGTCTTGCATCTTCAACACAATCTACATGATTGTTACCGGTTCTAAGGTTTTTGTTAAAAATATGAATGATTTTTAACACAACCTTATAAAGCACTTTTAACTTATATCATTATCTCAAGGCAACCACTATTTCGAGACAAACAATATAACGGACTAAAATCTCAAGGCAATCACTAACTCGAGAGACCATTAATTCAAGGGAACAAACATTTTGAGAGACCAAAATTTCGAGGTAACAATCTTCCCAGGGACCAATATTTTGAGAGACTTACAAACGAGGCAACCAATATTTCGAGGGATCAAAATGTCGACAACCAATATTTCAAGGGACCATTATTTCGAGGGACCAACATTTTGAGACAAACAATAATTTGAGGCACTAAAATCTAAAGGAACCATTATTTCGAGGGACCATTCATTCGAGAACCAACCATTGTGAAGGACCAATATTTCGAGATAACAATATTTCGAGGGACTAACAACGAGGAAACCAATAAATTTAGAGACTAACATCTCGAGGCAACCAAAAAATTTAAAAGACCAATATATTTAGAGACCATAATCTCAAGCCAACCAATATCTTTAGGGGCCAACATCTCAAGACAACCAATATTTTAAGGGACTTGTATCATTATCTCAAGGCAACCATTATTTCAACCGACCACTATTATGAGAGAAACAATAATTCGGGGGACTAAAATCTCAAGGGAACCATTAACTCGAGAGACTATTATTTCGAGGGACCAACATTTCGAGGGGCCAATATTTCGAAGTAGCAATATTCTGAGGGGCCAAAATCTCAAAGTAACCAATATTTCAAGGGACCATTATTTCGAGGGACAACCATTTCGAGATAACAATATTCCAGGGGACCAATATTTTGAGGGACCAACATCGAGGCAACCAATATATTTAGAGACCAACATCTCAAGGTAACAAACCGTTTTAGGGACTGATCAAGTTAAACAAATTTTCGAGCGACAAATATTTTGAAGGACCAATATTTTGAGACAAACAATAATTTGAGGCACTAAAATCTCAAGGGAACCATTATTTCGAGAGACCATTAATTCGAGAACCAACCATTTTGAAGGACCAATATTTCGAGATAACAATATTTTGAGGGACTAGCAACGAGGAAACCAATAAATTTAGAGACTAACATCTCAAGGCAACCAAAAAATTTAAAAGAAAAGAGACCATAATCTTTTGAAAACACCAATATATTTAGAGACTATAATCTCAAGCCAACCAATATCTTTAGGGGCCAACATCTCGAGACAACCAATATTTTAAGGGACTTGTATCATTATCTCAAGGCAACCATTATTTCAACCGACCACTATTATGAGAGAAACAATAATTCGGGGGACTAAAATCTCAAGGGAACCATTAACTCGAGAGACTATTATTTCGAGGGACCAACATTTCGAGGTGCCAATATTTCGAAGTAGCAATATTCTGAGGGGCCAAAATCTCAAAGTAACCAATATTTCAAGGGACCATTATTTCGAGGGACAAGTATTTATAGGAACAACCATTTCGAGATAACAATATTCCGAGGTACCAATATTTTGAGGGACTAACATCGAAGCAACCAATATATTTAGAGACCAACATCTCAAGGTAACAAACCGTTTTAGGGACTGATCAAGTTAAACAAATTTTCGAGCGACCAATATCTCTAGGGACCAATATCTTTTTTTTTTAAAAGGTACCGAGCTTTGATTGAGAATAAATGAAAGAATACAAGAGCATGCAAAAAAAAAAAACAAGGAAGGAAACACGCTATATAAAGGAGCTCCAATCTTGGTAAAATAACGTTCGAGGAATAATTACAAAAGAGAGCTCCATTGAGGTAGTCAATATCTCGATGCAACTAATATTTTGATGGGAAAATATCTAAGGGCAACCAATATTTTGAGGGGACTAAATAAAATCTTGGAAGAAAAAGAGCTTCTCAATTAAATTCCATGAATTTATAACAATGGTGGTCTTGCATCATCAACACATTCTATTAGAATTTAAGGGTATTAGAATTTAAGTATAATATCCCTTAAAGTTAATGGAATTGTGGTTTTTGTTGCAAATATCAATGTTGTTTAACACATTCTTATTAAGCCAATTTAACTTAAAATCAAAGGCAACCACTTTTTGAGGGTCTAAAATCTAAAGGCAACAATTAACTCGAGACACCATTATTTCGGGACCAAAATTTTGAGAAACCAAAATTTCGAGAGACTTACATCAAGGCAACCAATATTTCGAGGGACTGTCAAGGCAACCAATATTTCGAGGGACCACAACATTTTGAGAGACCGATATTTTGAAGCAACAATATTTTGAGGGACTTAAATCGAGGCAACAAATATTTCCAAATATATTTAGAGACCAACATCTCCAATATTTTCTAGGGACTAATATAATTATCTTAAGGCAACCACTATTTCGAGACACAATATTACGCGGGACTAAAATCTCAAAGCACCCACTATATTTCAACCGACCAGTATTTTGAGACACAATATTTCGAGGGACTAAAATATCAAGCAACCATAATCTCGAGAGACCATATTTTGAGAGAACAAAATTTCGAGAGACCAATATTTCGAGGTAACAAATATTCCAAGGGATCAATGTTTCGAGAGACTTACATCGAGGCAACAAATTTTTCAAAAGACAATATATTTAGAGACCAACATTTCAAGGCAACCTATATTTTTTAGGGACTTATATCAAGACAACAAATATTTCGATCGACAAATTACTCTAGCGACCAACATCTTGAGGCAACCAATATTTTCATGGACAAATATCTCAAGGCAACCAATATTTCGAGAGACAAATATTTTAAGGCGTTATTTCAAGGTAACCAACATGTTTAATGGGCCACTATTTGGAGGGACTAATATCCTTGAGGTAGAAAGTATTTCAAAACCACTATTTAAAAGGGCACTATTTAGAGGCAACAAATATTTCAAAGGGATCAATATTTCGAAGCAAACACTCTTTGAAGGACAACAATTATCAAGCATCTAATATTTCGAGGCAACGAATATTTAAAGGCAATACTTATCTCCAAACGGACCAATTATCTTAAGGCAGCCACTCGTTCAAGGAACCACTATTTTGAGACAACCATATTTCGAGGGATCAAAATCTCAAAGCAACCAATATTTCAGGGGCCAATATTTCGAGGGACTTACATCGAGGCAACCAATATATTTAGAGACCACAACATCTCAAGGCAACCAAAAACATTTAGGGACTTGTATCAAGACAACCAATATTTTGAGTGATCAATTTCTCTAGAGACCAACATCTGGAGGCAACCAATACTTTGATGGACAAATCTTTGGAGAAACAAGAGCTTCTACATCAAATTCCATGAATTTATGACAGTAGTGGCCTTGCATCTTCAACAGATTCTATTAGAATTGATGTAAAATAACCATGAATGTATTACTGGTTCTGTGGGTTTTCAGTTCCAAATATCCATGATTTTTAACACAACTTTATTAAGTACTTTGAACTTGGATACTTTCTATAGTTTTTTACAATGGAATTGAGCATAAAAACTAGACTAAAAAGAACTCAACCAAAGTTTGTCCAGTTAGCCAAATGGAGAGTAGAAAATGAGCAAACAATCCACATATAAATAGAGTAGAAAAGTTGCATAACAATAGAGACATTAGAAATGTTGGAAAATCGTAAGAAAAGTAGTAAAAGCTTACCTGATACAGATTTGAGCTGAGCATCTGAAGAAATTTGAGTCCGCAAATTGCATCGCAAATTGAGTTCAGCTAGGAGATCATATTGGCAGCTAGTACACACTAAAGAAAATAAAGAACAAAAGTTCAAGTTAGCAACTAAAATAAATAAAGTAAAGTTCGTTTTAACTAGACAAATAAAGTCATTAGAGTCAAATGTTTTAATATAATCTACCGGAAAATCTCTAGCTTCTTCGAGTTGGCAGTAATTCAAATAGCAATGCAATTTAAAATTTACTATACTACTATCTCCTCTACTATTTCCAAAGAAATAAACCATGAATGCCATCCTATTGTTAATTCTTGTCATTAATAAGAATGGCCTACTCCAAAGTCTTAGTAAGACAAAACAACTCTCGCATTAACAGCTCCCGCAGTAAAATGCACAAGTAGATAGCTGGCAGCCCTCCCTCTCTTACCTTAATACAGGAAGGTACAACGGCATAGGAAAGTTACTATGAAAGCAGCGGCGGTAATAACATCAATCAGAGTTGGCATCTTATATCTTTTGTCCTGTAAAACCTTCTTTATAGCCACGTTTTCACCAGTTTCAAAGCATTTGGCCTGAGAAAGTGTACATGTATGCATCATATATTACATGATGGAGACAATGTCAAAAGAATCAAACTGCTAGAAGAATAACATGTAGAATACCTTGAAAACAATACCACATGATCCAGTCCCAACAACGCATGCTGCCATGTAACTTATGGTCTACATGACCAAGAAAAAGCAGCAGAAGTATCAGAATTTTGTGCAGAAACATATTAATTAAACCCAACTAGAACTATAAAAGCATTAGGTCTGACTTTTTAGGTGTCTATAATGCGATGGTTAAATATCCTTAATCATGCAAAATCCTTTTTTTAAACAACCAGAAATCTCTGCATCATTCTGTATTCACAATCCACAAAACATAGATTAGTACTATTTTGAAAGATGCATCTATAACACCTCAAATTTATCACTAGATAGGAATCTCTTTTTTTTTTTTCTTTAATGAAAAACCATACTTCCATTTTATACCAAGAGCATACCAAAGAAGAAAAAAAACAGCCCAAATCAGAAGGATCCAAACCAAAAAACCAAACTGAAAAAAAGGCTCCAAGTATTAAAAATAAGTAGCAGTGAATAACTACAAAACTCTCTAGTAGTTATTTTATAATAACACATGTTTGTTAAATGTATACAACTCATAGTAAATGGTAAAATAATGTATCTTGAATATATATATACTAGTAAAGAAACATGTGAGAAATCATAGTTTTAATTTAAGGTTAAATAATAATTTAGTCCCTCAACTTTGAGATTTGTGTCTATTTGGTCTCTAAACTTTTAAAAATACAAATTTAGTCCCTACACTTTTAAAGTTTTTAAAATTCACAAATCTATTGGACACAAAATTGAAATCTAATAGATCAATGATTTTTTAAATTTTTTGAAGTTGTTAAGATCCTATTAGACACAACTGAAAATTTAGGGATTTTATTCGACATAAAATTAAAAGTCGTAGACTTTGAAAGTTCAGAGATCAAAAAGTCACTAACTTCATGCTCATGGACTAAAATGGTAATTTAATATTAATTTAATTGTACAAAATAGAAGACACTCGTTTCAACACCGATTTCATATAAATATGTTAGAAATAAATTTTAAATATATATTATATTTTAGATAAAAAAAGTTAATATATTCAAATGAATAGTAAATTAAGAAATATCACTATATATTATTTGTTTGTAATTGTAATTTAACATGGAATTATAATTATTTTGTGAAATTGAATCTGACACTTTTTTTTTCTCCAAATTAAAGAATAAAACAATTAAAGAATAATGATGTGTGCTCCAAATTAATAATTTCATGAAAATTGCCAATAGATTTTCGAATTTGACCGAATAAAATATGGACTGGGAAAAACAAAATGCTAAAAAATGTAAAGATTATCTACTTCTTCTGACTGCAAGAGAAACCACTGAGGGCACAAATAATATTGTTAAAAAAAAAAACTGCTAAAAAATGTAAATAATATTGTTTTAGCCCATACCTTCCACCACAATCGAATCGAGTGATCAGAACTTGAGGTTACAAAAACATTTCCTGATCTTTGCCCTTCACTTCTAAACAATGAAGTTTCAGTAAGGGGAAACAGCCTGCATATGAAATCATAAGTTAATAACCAGCTAAGAGCACATTTCAACAAGTTCAAAGGCAACCAATATTTTAAAGGACCAATCTTTTTAGGGACCGACATTTCGAGGGACTTACATCGAGTGTACCTATATTTCAAAAGCCAATATTTAGAAACCAACATCTCGAGGGAACCATTGTTTTTTAGCGACTTATACAAGGCAACCTCTAGGCCAACATCTCAATGGACAGGTATCTCGAATCAACCAATATTTTGAGGGACAAATATTTCAAGGAAACCAAAAACTTAAAGGGACCAATACTTCAATAGGTCACTATTTAGAGGCAACTACTATTTCAAGGGACTAGTACGTCGGGGGACCAAAACCCCAAGATAATCAAGATTTCAAGAGACTATTATTTCGAGGGACCAATATTTTGAGGGACTTACACTGAGAAGCAACCAAAATTTCAAAAGACCAATATAATAGAAACCAATATCTCGAGGCAACAAATATTTTTTAGGGACTTATCACGACAATCAATATTTTGAGGGACCATCATCTCAAGGCAACCTATATTTCGAGAGACAAATAAATATCTTAGTGAGTTGTTATTTCAAGGCAACCAACATTTCAAGGGATCAAAATTCAAGGTAAACAACATTTTAAGGAACCATTATTTCAAAGGGGCACAATTTAGAGCCGACGAATATTTTAAGGGATCAATATTTAAAAGCAAACATCATTTCAAGGGACTATATATCTTCAAGGCAACAAATATTCCGAAGGACCAATATTAATATTTCGACGCAACAAACATTTTCAGGCAAGATACTCATAGTGAAAAAAAATTAATATCTAAAGACATCCACTATTTCAACGGACGACTATTCTGAGAACCAATATTTTGAGGGACCAAATCTTAAGGAAACCAATATTTCAAGGGACCATTATTTCGAGGGACTTACAAGGAGGTAACCAAATATTCAAAAGACCAATATTATTTAGAGACCAACATCCTGAGACAACAACTATTTCAAGAGAACAATATCGTTAGGGACTAACATCTCAAAGCAACCAATATTTCGATGGACAAGTATCTGAAGGTGACCAATAATTTGACGGACAAATATTTCAAGAATCGATTATTTTAAGGCCCCAACCAATAGTTCAATGGGCCACTATTGAAAGAAAGTCAATATTTTGACGGACTAGTATCTTGAGTCGGCCAATATTTCAAATACCCCTATTTCATGGGGCACTATTTAGAGGCAACAAATATTTCAAGAGACCAATATCTCAAGCCAACCAATATTTCGATGGACATATATATCAAGGCAACCAATATATTGAGGGGACTATATTAAATCTTGGAAGAGGAAAAAAAACTTCTCCATCAAATTCCATGAATTTATAACAATAGTGATCTTGCATCTTCAACACAATCTACATGATTGTTACTGGTTCTAAGGTTTTTGTTAAAAATATGAATGATTTTTAACACAACATTATTAAGCACCTTTAACTTCTATCATTATCTCAAGGCAACCACTATTTCGAGACAAACAATATGACGGACTAAAATCTCAAGGCAATCACTAACTCAAGAGACCATTAATTCAAGGGAACAAACATTTTGAGAGACCAAAATTTCCAGGTAACAATCTTCCCAGGGACCAATATTTCGAGAGACTTACAAACGAGGCAACCAATATTTCGAGGGACCAAAATGTCGGCAACCAATATTTCAAGGGACCATTATTCGAGGGACCAACATTTTGAGACAAACAATAATTTGAGGCACTAAAATCTCAAGGGAACCATTATTTCGAGAGACCATTAATTCGAGAACCAACCATTTTGAAGGACCAATATTTCGAGATAACAATATTTTGAGGGACTAGCAACGAGGAAACCAATAAATTTAGAGACTAACATCTCAAGGTAACCAAAAAATTTAAAAGACCAATATATTTAGAGACCATAATCTTTTGAAAACACCAATATATTTAGAGACTATAATCTCAAGCCAACCAATATCTTTAGGGGGCCAACATCTCGAGACAACCAATATTTTAAGGGACTTGTATCATTATCTCAAGGCAACCATTATTTCAACCGACCACTATTATGAGAGAAACAATAATTCGGGGGACTAAAATCTCAAGGGAACCATTAACTCGAGAGACTATTATTTCGAGGGACCAACATTTCGAGGTGCCAATATTTCGAAGTAGCAATATTCTGAGGGGCCAAAATCTCAAAGTAACCAATATTTCAAGGGACCATTATTTCGAGGGACAAGTATTTATAGGAACAACCATTTCGACATAACAATATTCCGAGGGACCAATATTTTGAGGGACTAACATCGAAGCAACCAATATATTTAGAGACCAACATCTCAAGGTAACAAACCGTTTTAGGGACTGATCAAGTTAAACAAATTTTCGAGCGACCAATATCTCTAGGGACCAATATCTTCATTTTTTAAAAGGTACCGAGCTTTGATTGAGAATAAATGAAAGAATACAAGAGCATGCAAAAAAAAAAACAAGGAAGGAAACACGCTATATAAAGGAGCTCCAATCTTGGTAATATAACGTTCGAGGAATAATTACAAAAGAGAACTCCATTGAGGTAGTCAACATCTCGAGGCAACTAATATTTTGATGGGAAAATATCTAAGGGCAACCAATATTTTGAGGGGACTAAATAAAATCTTGGAAGAAACCGAGCTTCTCCATTAAATTCCATGAATTTATAACAATAGTGGTCTTGCATCATCAACACATTCTATTAGAATTTAAGTATAATATCCCTTCAAGTTACTGGAATTGTGGTTTTTCTTGCAAATATCAATGATGTTTAACACAGTCTTATTAAGCCCATTTAACTTATATCATTAACTCAAGTCATTATCTCAAGGCAACCATTCTTTCAAGACAAACACAAAGGCAACCATTCTTTGAGGGACTAAAATCAAAGGCAACCACTTTTTGAGGGTTTAAAATCTCAAAGGCAACGATTAACTCGAGACACCATTATTTCGAGGGACCAAAATTTTGAGAAACCAAAATTTCGAGGTAACAATATTCCAAGGAATATTTCGAGAGACATACATCAAGGCAACCAATATTTCGAGGGACTGTCAAGGTAACCAATATTTCAAGGGACAATTATTTCGAGGGACCACAACATTTTGAGAGACCGATATTTTGAAGCAACAATATATTGAGGGACTTAAATCTAGGCAACAAATATTTCCAAATATATTTAGAGACCAACATCTCCAATATTTTCTAGGGACTAATATAATTATCTTAAGGCAACCACTATTTCGAGACACAATATTACGCGAGACTAAAATCTCAAGGCACCCACTATATTTCAACCGACCACTATTTTGAGACAAACAATATTTCGAGGGACTAAAATATCAAGCAACCATAATCTCGAGAGACCATATTTTGAGGGACCAAAATTTCGAGAGACCAATATTTTGAGGTAACAAATATTCCGAGGGATCAATGTTTCGAGAGAATTACATCGAGGCAAAAAAAATTTCAAAAGACAATATATTTAGAGACCAACATTTCAAGACAACCTATATTTTTTAGGGACTTATATCAAGACAACCAATATTTCGATCAATATTTCGATCGACAAATTACTCTAGGGACCAACATCTTGAGGGAACCAATATTTTCATGGACAAATATCTCAAGGCAACCAATATTTCGAGAGACAAATATTTTAAGGCGTTATTTCAAGGTAGCCATCATTCTAAGGGATCAAAATTTCAAGGTAACCAACATGTTTAATGGGCCACTATTTGGAGGTAGCCAATATTTTAAGGGACTAATATCCTTGAGGTAGAAAGTATTTCAAAACCACTATATCAAAGGGCACTATTTAGGGGCAACAAATATTTCAAAGGGATCAATATTTCGAAGCAAACACTCTTCGAAGGACCACAATTATCAAGCATCTAATATTTCGAGGCAACGAATATTTAAAGGCAATACTTATCTCCAAACGAACCAATTATGTTAAGGCAACCACTCGTTTAAGGAACCACTATTTTGAGACAACCATATTTTGAGGGATCAAAATCTCAAAGCAACCAATATTTCGAGGGACATATATCGAGGCAACCAATATATTTAGAGACCACAACATCTCAAGGCAACCAAAAACATTTAGGGACTTGTATCAAGACAACCAATATTTTGAGTGACCAATTTCTCTAGAGACCAACATCTGGAGGCAACCAATACTCTGATGGACAAATCTTTGGAGAAACAAGAGCTTCTACATCAAATTCCATGAATTTATGACAGTAGTGGCCTTGCTCTATTAGAAATGATGTAAAATAACCATGAATGTATTACTGGTTTTGTGGTTTTCAGTTCCAAATATCCATGATTTTTAACACAACTTTATTAAGTACTTTGAACTTGGATATTTTCTATAGTTTTTTACAATGGAATTGAGCATAAAAACTAGACTAAAAAGAACTCAACCAAAGTTTGTCCAGTTAGCCAAATGGAGAGTAGAAAATGAGCAAACAATCCACATATAAATAGAGTAGAAAAGTTGCATAACAATAGAGACATTAGAAATGTTGGAAAATCGTAAGAACAGTAGTAAAAGCTTACCTGATACAGATTTGAGCTGAGCATCTGAAGAAATTTGAGTCAGCAAATTGCATCGCAAATTGAGTTCAGCTAGGAGATCGTATTGGCAACTAAAATAAATGAAGTAAAGTTCGTTTTAACTAGACAAATAAAGTCATTAGGGTCAAATGTTTTAATATAATCTACCGGAAAATCTCTAGCTTCTTCAAGTTGGCAGTACTTCAAATAGCAATGCAATTTAAAATTTACTATACTATCTCCTCTAATGACAATATTTCGAACAATAATTTGAGGCACTAAAATCTCAAGGGAACCATAGGGACCATTAATTCGAGAACCAACCATTTTGAAGGACCAATATTTCGAGATAACAATATTTCGAGGGACTAACAACGAGGAAACCAATAAATTTAGAGACTAACATCTCAAGGCAACCAAAAAATTTAAAAGACCAATATATTTAGAGAACATAATCTTTTGAAAACACCAATATATTTAGAGACTATAATCTCAAGCCAACCATTATCTTTAGGGACCAACATCTCAAGGGACTAAAATCTCAAGGGAACATTTTGAGACAAACAATAATTTGAGGCACTAAAATCTCAAGGGAACCATTATTTCGAGGGACCATTAATTCGAGAACCAACCATTTTGAAGGACCAATATTTCGAGGGACTTGCAACGAGGAAACCAATAAATTTAGAGACTAACATCTCAAGGCAACCAAAAAATTTAAAAGACCAATATATTTAGAGACAATAATCTTTTGAAAACACCAATATATTTAGAGACCATAATCTCAAGCCAACCATTATCTGTAGGGGACTAACATCTTGAGGCAACCAATCTTTTAAAGGGACTTATATAATTATCTCAAGGCATCCATTATTTCAACCGACCACTATTATGAGACAAACAATAATTCGGGAGACTAAAATCTCAAGGGAACCATTATCTCGAGAGACCATTATTTTGAGGACCAACATTTCGAGAGACATATATTTCGAAGCAACAATATTTCGAGAGACCAATATTTCGAGGGACAAAAATCTCAAAGCAACCAATATTTCAAGGACCATTATTTCGAGGGATAAGTATTTATAGGGACAACCGTTTCGAGGGACCAATATTTCGAGGTAACAATATTCCGAAGGACCAATATTTTGAAGAACTTACATCGAGGCAACCAATATATTTAGAGACCAACAACTCAAGGAAACCAAACCTTTGAGTGACTTATATCAAGTTAAACAATATTTCGAGCGACCAATATTTCTAGAGACCGATAGCTCGAGGCAACCAATATTTCAATGGACAAATATCTCAAAGCAACCAATATTATAAGGGGACTATATTAAATCTCGAAAGAAAAAAGAGCTTCTCCATCAACGTTCTTTAGAATTTAAGTAAAATATCCATGAATGATATTGGTTCTATGGTTTTTATTGCAAATATCATTAATTTTGAACACAACCCTATTAAGCACTTTTAACTTATATTATTATCTCAAGGCAACCAATATTTCAACGGGCCATTAACTCGAGAGACCGTTATTTCGAGGCACCAACATTTCAAGGTAACAATATTCTGAGGGACAAATATTTCGAGAGACCAAAATGTCAAGGCAACCAATATTTTGAGGGACCAAAATGTCAAGGCAACCAATATTTCAAGGGACTTAAATCGAGGCAACAAATATTTCAAAAGACAAATATATTTAAAGACCAATAACTAAAGGCAACCAATATTTCAAGCAACCAATATCTTTATAGGCCAACATCTTGAGACAGCCAATATTTTAAAGGACTTGTATCATTATCTCAAGCCAACCATTATTTCAACCGACCACTCTTATGAGACAAACAATAACTCGGGGGACTAAAATCTCAAGGGAACCATCAACTCGAGAGACCATTATTTCGAGGGACCAACATTTCGAGGGACCAAGAGCATGCAAAAAAAAAAAAAAATAGGAAGGAAACATGCTATTAAAAGGAGCTCCAATCTTGGTAAAAAATAACGTTCGGGGAATAATTACAAAAGAGAGCGCCATTGAGGTAGTCAAAATCTCGAGGCAACTAATATTTGGATGGGCAAATATATAAGGGCAACCAATATTTTGAGGGGACTAAATAAAATCTTGGAAGAAAAAGAGCTTCTCAATTAAATTCCATGAATTTATAACAATGGTGGTCTTGCATCATCAACACATTCTATTAGAATTTAAGTATAATATCCCTTAAAGTTACTGGTTAAAGTTACTGGTTTTGTGGTTTTTGTTGCAAATATCAATGATGTTTAACACAGTCTTATTAAGCCCATTTAACTTATATCATTAACTCAAGTCATTATCTCAAGGCAACAACTCTTTCAAGACAAACACAAAGGAAACCATTCTTTGAGGGACTAAAATCAAAGGCAACCACTTTTTGAGGGTCTAAAATCTCAAAGGCACCAATTAACTCGAGACACCATTATTTCGAGGGACCAAAATTCTGAGAAACCAAAATTTTGAGGTAACAATATTCCAAGGAATATTTCGAGAGACTTACATCAAGGCAACCAATATTTCAAGGGACAATTATTTCGAGGGACCACAACATTTTGAGAGACCGATATTTTGAAGCAACAATATTTTGAGGGACTTAAATCGAGGCAACAAATATTTCCCAATATATTTAGAGACCAACATCTCCAATATTTTCTAGGGACATATATAATTATCTTAAGGCAACCACTATTTCGGGACACAATATTCCGCAGGACTAAAATCTCAAGGCACCCACTATATTTCAACCGACCACTATTTTGAGACAAACAATATTCCGAGGGACTAAAATCTCAAGCAACCATAATCTCGAGAGACCATTATTTTGAGGGACCAAAATTTCGAGAAACCAATATTTAAAGGTAACAAATATTCCGAGGGATCAATGTTTCGAGAGACTTAAATCGAGGCAACAAATTTTTCAAAAGACCAATATATTTATAGACCAACATTTCAAGTCAACCAATATTTCGATCGACAAATGTCTCTAGAGACCAACATCTTGAGGCAACCAATATTTTCATGGACAAATATCTCAAGGCAACCAATATTTTGAGAGACAAATATTTTAAGGCGTTATTTCAAGGTAGCCATCATCCTGAGGGATCAAAATTTCAAGATAACCAACATGTTTAATGGGCCACTATTTAGAGGTAGCTAATATTTTGAGGGACTAATATCCTTGAGGTAGAAAGTATTTCAAAACCACTATTCCAAAGGGCACAATTTAGGGCCAACAAATATTTCAAAGGGATCAACATTTCGAAGCAAACACTCTTTGAAGGACCACAATTTTCAAACATCTAATATTTCGAGGCAACGAATATTTAAAGGCAATACTTATCTCCAAACGGACCAATTATCTTAAGGCAGCCACTCGTTCAAGGAACCACTATTTTGAGACAACCATATTTCGAGGGATCAAAATCTCAAAGCAACCAATATTTCAGGGGCCAATATTTCGAGGGACTTACATCGAGGCAACCAATATATTTAGAGACCACAACATCTCAAGGCAACCAAAAACATTTAGGGACTTGTATCAAGACAACCAATATTTTGAGTGATCAATTTCTCTAGAGACCAACATCTGGAGGCAACCAATACTTTGATGGACAAATCTTTGGAGAAACAAGAGCTTCTACATCAAATTCCATGAATTTATGACAGTAGTGGCCTTGCATCTTCAACAGATTCTATTAGAATTGATGTAAAATAACCATGAATGTATTACTGGTTCTGTGGGTTTTCAGTTCCAAATATCCATGATTTTTAACACAACTTTATTAAGTACTTTGAACTTGGATACTTTCTATAGTTTTTTACAATGGAATTGAGCATAAAAACTAGACTAAAAAGAACTCAACCAAAGTTTGTCCAGTTAGCCAAATGGAGAGTAGAAAATGAGCAAACAATCCACATATAAATAGAGTAGAAAAGTTGCATAACAATAGAGACATTAGAAATGTTGGAAAATCGTAAGAAAAGTAGTAAAAGCTTACCTGATACAGATTTGAGCTGAGCATCTGAAGAAATTTGAGTCCGCAAATTGCATCGCAAATTGAGTTCAGCTAGGAGATCATATTGGCAGCTAGTACACACTAAAGAAAACAAAGAACAAAAGTTCAAGTTAGCAACTAAAATAAAATAAAGTAAAGTTCGTTTTAACTAGACAAATAAAGTCATTAGAGTCAAATGTTTTAATATAATCTACCGGAAAATCTCTAGCTTCTTCGAGTTGGCAGTAATTCAAATAGCAATGCAATTTAAAATTTACTATACTACTATCTCCTCTACTATTTCCAAAGAAATAAACCATGAATGCCATCCTATTGTTAATTCTTGTCATTAATAAGAATGGCCTACTCCAAAGTCTTAGTAAGACAAAACAACTCTCGCATTAACAGCTCCCGCAGTAAAATGCACAAGTAGATAGCTGGCAGCCCTCCCTCTCTTACCTTAATACAGGAAGGTACAACGGCATAGGAAAGTTACTATGAAAGCAGCGGCGGTAATAACATCAATCAGAGTTGGCATCTTATATCTTTTGTCCTGTAAAACCTTCTTTATAGCCACGTTTTCACCAGCTTCAAAGCATTTGGCCTGAGAAAGTGTACATGTATGCATCATATATTACATGATGGAGACAATGTCAAAAGAATCAAACTGCTAGAAGAATAACATGTAGAATACCTTGAAAACAATACCACATGATCCAGTCCCAACAACGCATGCTGCGATGTAACTTATGGTCTACATGACCAAGAAAAAGCAGCAGAAGTATCAGAATTTTGTGCAGAAACATATTGTTGGCCAACAACATGAAATCTCCAAGTTTTTGAATAAACATGGGAAAAATAAAGTGTACGAGGAAAGGGGTTGACGTGAATGTTGACCTGTTTGGGTTCTCTATTCTTGCCTCCAATAGTCGTGGATATTATGTGACCAGTAACTGGATCATTTCCATCAATGACAGGTGACATTTCCAGCAAAGTACATACAAACGTTAGAGGTTGGAAAGAATTAATTGGAAAAATGTTAGTGAATAATTGATTGTTTAGAGTGGCAGGATTTGGTAAAAGATTGCAAATGTTAGAAACAATCACTGATCGACAACTCATCAGTATAGTATAAAATTTACTATACTATCTCCTCTACTATTTCCAAAGCAATAAACAATGTAATGCCATCCTATTGTTAACTCTTCGTATCTTATTGTCATTAATAAGAGTGTTAGTAAGACAGAACAGCTCTAGCAGTAACACCGAATAGAGAAATATGGCATATATATATTTCATAGTAACACCGAATAGGCTATAAATTGGTGAATTCTAAAGTAGAGAAATGTGGCATCTCGTGATCAATGAACTGAATCATACCTGCCGCTGCCACCATTGCATATTAAGGATTTAGCGGGAATCATCTCGAATGAGTATAGAGACGGTTGATAGGTTGCAGCAGTTAGAACTTTCTGAATAGTCCTTAAATCAATTGCAACAACGGAGGAACTCGTAGCAACATAGAGAAGTGATTCATGGCACTTAATGTTTACAGGAGCAGCAGGAAGAGAAGTTAATCCAACGCAACATGACCAACGGATAGCATTAACATCCCAAACTCTCACCTATTTCCATCTCAATAATAGTCAAAAAGAAAGAACGGAATTAATTAAACCCAACTAGAACTATAAAAGCATTAGGTCTGACTTTTTAGGTGTCTATAATGCGATGGTTAAATATCCTTAATCATGCAAAATCCTTTTTTTAAACAACCAGAAATCTCTGCATCATTCTGTATTCACAATCCACAAAACATAGATTAGTACTATTTTGAAAGATGCATCTATAACACCTCAAATTTATCACTAGATAGGAATCTCTTTTTTTTTTTTCTTTAATGAAAAACCATACTTCCATTTTATACCAAGAGCATACCAAAGAAGAAAAAAAACAGCCCAAATCAGAAGGATCCAAACCAAAAAACCAAACTGAAAAAAAGGCTCCAAGTATTAAAAATAAGTAGCAGTGAATAACTACAAAACTCTCTAGTAGTTATTTTATAATAACACATGTTTGTTAAATGTATACAACTCATAGTAAATGGTAAAATAATGTATCTTGAATATATATAGCAGTGAATAACTACAAAACTCTCTAGTAGTTATTTTATAATAACACATGTTTGTTAAATGTATACAACTCATAGTAAATGGTAAAATAATGTATGTTGAATATATATATACTAGTAAAGAAACATGTGAGAAATCATAGTTTTAATTTAAGGTTAAATTATAATTTAGTCCCTCAACTTTGAGATTTGTGTCTATTTGGTCTCTAAACTTTTAAAAATACAAATTTAGTCCCTACACTTTTAAAGTTTTTAAAATTCACAAATCTATTGGACACAAAATTGAAATCTAATAGATCAATGATTTTTTAAATTTTTTGAAGTTGTTAAAGAACCTATTAGACACAACTGAAAATTTAGGGATTTTATTCGACATAAAATTAAAAGTCGTAGACTTTGAAAGTTCAGAGATCAAAAAGTCACTAACTTCATGCTCATGGACTAAAATGGTAATTTAATATTAATTTAATTGTACAAAATAGAAGACACTCGTTTCAACACCGATTTATTATTCATATAAATATGTTAGAAATAAATTTTAAATATATATTATATTTTAGATAAAAAAAAGTTAATATATTCAAATGAATAGTAAATTAAGAAATATCACTATATATTATTTGTTTGTAATTGTAATTTAACATGGAATTATAATTATTTTGTGAAATTGAATCTACTTTTTTTTTCTCCAAATTAAAGAATAATGATGTGTGCTCCAAATTAATAATTTCATGAAAATTGCCAATAGATTTTCGAATTTGACCGAATAAAATATGGACTGGGAAAAACAAAATGCTAAAGAATGTAAAGATTATCTACTTCTTCTGACTGCAAGAGAAACCATTGAGGGCCAATTCATGATTTCTGTCGTACAAGAAAATAATATTGTTTTAGCCCATACCTTCCACCACAATCGAATCGAGTGATCAGAACTTGAGGTTACGAAAACATTTCCTGATCTTTGCCCTTCACTTCTAAACAATGAAGTTTCAGTAAGGGGAAACAGCCTGCATATGAAATCATAAGTTAATAACCAGCTAAGAGCACATTTCAACAAGTTCAAAGGCAACCAATATTTTAAAGGACCAATCTTTTTAGGGACCGACATTTCGAGGGACTTACATCGAGTGTACCTATATTTCAAAAGCCAATATTTAGAAACCAACATCTCGAGGGAACCATTGTTTTTTAGAGACTTATACAAGGCAACCTCTAGGCCAACATCTCAATGGACAGGTATCTCGAATCAACCAATATTTTGAGGGACAAATATTTCAAGGAAACCAACAACTTAAAGGGACCAATACTTCAATAGGTCACTATTTAGAGGCAACTAATATTTCAAGGGACTAGTACGTCGGGGGACCAAAACCCCAAGATAATCAAGATTTCAAGAGACTATTATTTCGAGGGACCAATATTTTGAGGGACTTACACTGAAGCAACCAAAATTTCAAAAGACCAATATAATAGAAACCAATATCTCGAGGCAACAAATATTTTTTAGGGACTTATCACGACAATCAATATTTTGAGGGACCATCATCTCAAGGCAACCTATATTTCGAGAGACAAATAAATATCTTAGTGAGTTGTTATTTCAAGGCAACCAACATTTCAAGGGATCAAAATTCAAGGTAAACAACATTTTAAGGAACCATTATTTCAAAGGGGCACAACTTAGAGCCGACGAATATTTTAAGGGATCAATATTTAAAAGCAAACATCATTTCAAGGGACTATATATCTTCAAGGCAACAAATATTCCGAAGGACCAATATTAATATTTCGACGCAACAAACATTTTCAGGCAAGATACTCATAGTGAAAAAAAATTAATATCTAAAGACATCCACTATTTCAACGGACGACTATTCTGAGAACCAATATTTTGAGGGACCAAATCTTAAGGAAACCAATATTTCAAGGGACCATTATTTCGAGGGACTTACAAGGAGGTAACCAAATATTCAAAAGACCAATATTATTTAGAGACCAACATCCTGAGACAACAACTATTTCAAGAGAACAATATCGTTAGGGACTAACATCTCAAAGCAACCAATATTTCGATGGACAAGTATCTGAAGGTGACCAATAATTTGACGGACAAATATTTCAAGAATCGATTATTTTAAGGCCCCAACCAATAGTTCAATGGGCCACTATTGAAAGAAAGTCAATATTTTGACGGACTAGTATCTTGAGTCGACCAATATTTCAAATACCCCTATTTCATGGGGCACTATTTAGAGGCAACAAATATTTCAAGAGACCAATATCTCAAGCCAACCAATATTTCGATGGACATATATATCAAGGCAACCAATATATTGAGGGGACTATATTAAATCTTGGAAGAGGAAAAAAAACTTCTCCATCAAATTCCATGAATTTATAACAATAGTGATCTTGCATCTTCAACACAATCTACATGATTGTTACTGGTTCTAAGGTTTTTGTTAAAAATATGAATGATTTTTAACACAACATTATTAAGCACCTTTAACTTCTATCATTATCTCAAGGCAACCACTATTTCGAGACAAACAATATGACGGACTAAAATCTCAAGGCAATCACTAACTCGAGAGACCATTAATTCAAGGGAACAAACATTTTGAGAGACCAAAATTTCCAGGTAACAATCTTCCCAGGGACCAATATTTCGAGAGACTTACAAACGAGGCAACCAATATTTCGAGGGACCAAAATGTCGGCAACCAATATTTCAAGGGACCATTATTCGAGGGACCAACATTTTGAGACAAACAATAATTTGAGGCACTAAAATCTCAAGGGAACCATTATTTCGAGAGACCATTAATTCGAGAACCAACCATTTTGAAGGACCAATATTTCGAGATAACAATATTTTGAGGGACTAGCAACGAGGAAACCAATAAATTTAGAGACTAACATCTCAAGGCAACCAAAAAATTTAAAAGACCAATATATTTAGAGACCATAATCTTTTGAAAACACCAATATATTTAGAGACTATAATCTCAAGCCAACCAATATCTTTAGGGGCCAACATCTCGAGACAACCAATATTTTAAGGGACTTGTATCATTATCTCAAGGCAACCATTATTTCAACCGACCACTATTATGAGAGAAACAATAATTCGGGGGACTAAAATCTCAAGGGAACCATTAACTCGAGAGACTATTATTTCGAGGGACCAACATTTCGAGGTGCCAATATTTCGAAGTAGCAATATTCTGAGGGGCCAAAATCTCAAAGTAACCAATATTTCAAGGGACCATTATTTCGAGGGACAAGTATTTATAGGAACAACCATTTCGAGATAACAATATTCCGAGGGACCAATATTTTGAGGGACTAACATCGAAGCAACCAATATATTTAGAGACCAACATCTCAAGGTAACAAACCGTTTTAGGGACTGATCAAGTTAAACAAATTTTCGAGCGACCAATATCTCTAGGGACCAATATCTTTTTTTTTTAAAAGGTACCGAGCTTTGATTGAGAATAAATGAAAGAATACAAGAGCATGCAAAAAAAAAAAACAAGGAAGGAAACACGCTATATAAAGGAGCTCCAATCTTGGTAAAATAACGTTCGAGGATTAATTACAAAAGAGAGCTCCATTGAGGTAGTCAATATCTCGAGGCAACTAATATTTTGATGGGAAAATATCTAAGGGCAACCAATATTTTGAGGGGACTAAATAAAATCTTGGAAGAAACCGAGCTTCTCCATTAAATTCCATGAATTTATAACAATAGTGGTCTTGCATCATCAACACATTCTATTAGAATTTAAGTATAATATCCCTTCAAGTTACTGGAATTGTGGTTTTTCTTGCAAATATCAATGATGTTTAACACAGTCTTATTAAGCCCATTTAACTTATATCATTAACTCAAGTCATTATCTCAAGGCAACCCATTCTTTCAAGACAAACACAAAGGCAACCATTCTTTGAGGGACTAAAATCAAAGGCAACCACTTTTTGAGGGTCTAAAATCTCAAAGGCAACGATTAACTCGAGACACCATTATTTCGAGGGACCAAAATTTTGAGAAACCAAAATTTCGAGGTAACAATATTCCAAGGAATATTTCGAGAGACTTACATCAAGGCAACCAATATTTCGAGGGACTGTCAAGGTAACCAATATTTCAAGGGACAATTATTTCGAGGGACCACAACATTTTGAGAGACCGATATTTTGAAGCAACAATATATTGAGGGACTTAAATCTAGGCAACAAATATTTCCAAATATATTTAGAGACCAACATCTCCAATATTTTCTAGGGACTAATATAATTATCTTAAGGCAACCACTATTTCGAGACACAATATTACGCGGGACTAAAATCTCAAGGCACCCACTATATTTCAACCGACCACTATTTTGAGACACAATATTTCGAGGGACTAAAATATCAAGCAACCATAATCTCGAGAGACCATATTTTGAGGGACCAAAATTTCGAGAGACCAATATTTTGAGGTAACAAATATTCCGAGGGATCAATGTTTAGAGAGAATTACATCGAGGCAAAAAAAATTTCAAAAGACAATATATTTAGAGACCAACATTTCAAGACAACCTATATTTTTTAGGGACTTATATCAAGACAACCAATATTTCGATCAATATTTCGATCGACAAATTACTCTAGGGACCAACATCTTGAGGGAACCAATATTTTCATGGACAAATATCTCAAGGCAACCAATATTTCGAGAGACAAATATTTTAAGGCGTTATTTCAAGGTAGCCATCATTCTAAGGGATCAAAATTTCAAGGTAACCAACATGTTTAATGGGCCACTATTTGGAGGTAGCCAATATTTTAAGGGACTAATATCCTTGAGGTAGAAAGTATTTCAAAACCACCATATCAAAGGGCACTATTTAGGGGCAACAAATATTTCAAAGGGATCAATATTTCGAAGCAAACACTCTTCGAAGGACCACAATTATCAAGCATCTAATATTTCGAGGCAACGAATATTTAAAGGCAATACTTATCTCCAAACGAACCAATTATGTTAAGGCAACCACTCGTTTAAGGAACCACTATTTTGAGACAACCATATTTTGAGGGATCAAAATCTCAAAGCAACCAATATTTCGAGGGACATATATCGAGGCAACCAATATATTTAGAGACCACAACATCTCAAGGCAACCAAAAACATTTAGGGACTTGTATCAAGACAACCAATATTTTGAGTGACCAATTTAAAAGACCAATATATTTAGAGAACATAATCTTTTGAAAACACCAATATATTTAGAGACTATAATCTCAAGCCAACCATTATCTTTAGGGACCAACATCTCAAGGGACTAAAATCTCAAGGGAACATTTTGAGACATACAATAATTTGAGGCACTAAAATCTCAAGGGAATCATTATTTCGAGGGACCATTAATTCGAGAACCAACCATTTTGAAGGACCAATATTTCGAGATAACAATATTTCGAGGGACTAACAACGAGGAAACCAATAAATTTAGAGACTAACATCTCAAGGCAACCAAAAAATTTAAAAGACCAATATATTTAGAGAACATAATCTTTTGAAAACACCAATATATTTAGAGACTATAATCTCAAGCCAACCATTATCTTTAGGGACCAACATCTCAAGGGACTAAAATCTCATGGGCATTTTGAGACAAACAATAATTTGAGGCACTAAAATCTCAAGGGAACCATTATTTCGAGGGACCATTAATTCGAGAACCAACCATTTTGAAGGACCAATATTTCGAGGGACTTGCAACGAGGAAACCAATAAATTTAGAGACTAACATCTCAAGGCAACCAAAAAATTTAAAAGACCAATATATTTAGAGACAATAATCTTTTGAAAACACCAATATATTTAGAGACCATAATCTCAAGCCAACCATTATCTGTAGGGGACTAACATCTTGAGGCAACCAATCTTTTAAAGGGACTTATATAATTATCTCAAGGCATCCATTATTTCAACCGACCACTATTATGAGACAAACAATAATTCGGGAGACTAAAATCTCAAGGGAACCATTATCTCGAGAGACCATTATTTTGAGGACCAACATTTCGAGAGACATATATTTCGAAGCAACAATATTTCGAGAGACCAATATTTCGAGGGACAAAAATCTCAAAGCAACCAATATTTCAAGGACCATTATTTTGAGGGATAAGTATTTATAGGGACAACCGTTTCGAGGGACCAATATTTCGAGGTAACAATATTCCGAAGGACCAATATTTTGAAGAACTTACATCGAGGCAACCAATATATTTAGAGACCAACAACTCAAGGAAACCAAACCTTTGAGTGACTTATATCAAGTTAAACAATATTTCGAGCGACCAATATTTCTAGAGACCGATAGCTCGAGGCAACCAATATTTCAATGGACAAATATCTCAAAGCAACCAATATTATAAGGGGACTATATTAAATCTCTAAAGAAAAAAGAGCTTCTCCATCAACGTTCTTTAGAATTTAAGTAAAATATCCATGAATGATATTGGTTCTATGGTTTTTATTGCAAATATCATTAATTTTGAACACAACCCTATTAAGCACTTTTAACTTATATTATTATCTCAAGGCAACCAATATTTCAACGGGCCATTAACTCGAGAGACCGTTATTTCGAGGCACCAACATTTCAAGGTAACAATATTCTGAGGGACAAATATTTCGAGAGACCAAAATGTCAAGGCAACCAATATTTTGAGGGACCAAAATGTCAAGGCAACCAATATTTCAAGGGACTTAAATCGAGGCAACAAATATTTCAAAAGACAAATATATTTAAAGACCAATAACTAAAGGCAACCAATATTTCAAGCAACCAATATCTTTATAGGCCAACATCTTGAGACAGCCAATATTTTAAAGGACTTGTATCATTATCTCAAGCCAACCATTATTTCAACCGACCACTCTTATGAGACAAACAATAACTCGGGGGACTAAAATCTCAAGGGAACCATCAACTCGAGAGACCATTATTTCGAGGGACCAACATTTCGAGGGACCAAGAGCATGCAAAAAAAAAAAAATAGGAAGGAAACATGCTATAAAAAGGAGCTCCAATCTTGGTAAAAAATAACGTTCGGGGAATAATTACAAAAGAGAGCGCCATTGAGGTAGTCAAAATCTCGAGGCAACTAATATTTGGATGGGCAAATATCTAAGGGCAACCAATATTTTGAGGGGACTAAATAAAATCTTGGAAGAAAAAGAGCTTCTCAATTAAATTCCATGAATTTATAACAATGGTGGTCTTGCATCATCAACACATTCTATTAGAATTTAAGTATAATATCCCTTAAAGTTACTGGTTAAAGTTACTGGTTTTGTGGTTTTTGTTGCAAATATCAATGATGTTTAACACAGTCTTATTAAGCCCATTTAACTTATATCATTAACTCAAGTCATTATCTCAAGGCAACAACTCTTTCAAGACAAACACAAAGGAAACCATTCTTTGAGGGACTAAAATCAAAGGCAACCACTTTTTGAGGGTCTAAAATCTCAAAGGCACCAATTAACTCGAGACACCATTATTTCGAGGGACCAAAATTCTGAGAAACCAAAATTTTGAGGTAACAATATTCCAAGGAATATTTCGAGAGACTTACATCAAGGCAACCAATATTTCAAGGGACAATTATTTCGAGGGACCACAACATTTTGAGAGACCGATATTTTGAAGCAACAATATTTTGAGGGACTTAAATCGAGGCAACAAATATTTCCCAATATATTTAGAGACCACCATCTCCAATATTTTCTAGGGACATATATAATTATCTTAAGGCAACCACTATTTCGGGACACAATATTCCGCAGGACTAAAATCTCAAGGCACCCACTATATTTCAACCGACCACTATTTTGAGACAAACAATATTCCGAGGGACTAAAATCTCAAGCAACCATAATCTCGAGAGACCATTATTTTGAGGGACCAAAATTTCGAGAAACCAATATTTAAAGGTAACAAATATTCCGAGGGATCAATGTTTCGAGAGACTTAAATCGAGGCAACAAATTTTTCAAAAGACCAATATATTTATAGACCAACATTTCAAGACAACCAATATTTCGATCGACAAATGTCTCTAGGGACCAACATCTTGAGGCAACCAATATTTTCATGGACAAATATCTCAAGGCAACCAATATTTTGAGAGAAATATTTTAAGGCGTTATTTCAAGGTAGCCATCATCCTGAGGGATCAAAATTTCAAGATAACCAACATGTTTAATGGGCCACTATTTAGAGGTAGCCAATATTTTGAGGGACTAATATCCTTGAGGTAGAAAGTATTTCAAAACCACTATTCCAAAGGGCACTATTTAGGGCCAACAAATATTTCAAAGGGATCAACATTTCGAAGCAAACACTCTTTGAAGGATCCTCCAGAAAGATTCTCATGTATACAGTGACTATAGGGGAAATCTCAGCAATCTGATCAAAATGTACAGTAGAACAATAACAACATCACTAAAGTTGAATCGGGAAACAAAAGCTATAGAATAAGAGATTAGTAGAAAGTTGTGATCATAGGGTTGAAATCAAGCAGTCCGTCGGCGCTGTGATTCGTATACCTCGTTTGATGGAAATGGCGATGAGCAATTCAGTGAGATTCTCTGATCTGAAGTTCCTATCGATAAGAAAAATGAAAATTAAATTTCGGAAGAGACTTACAAACAGAAAGTTCATCCGAAATAGAAATTCGGCGAGCCGTCCAAAAATTTGACCATCTAAAGAAATTTCCGTTCTAGGTTTAGGGTTTTAACGTGAGAACTAAAAAAGAAATAAACCCGAAAAATCATACCTAGAAAATTGCATCGACACAAACTTCGAGAGGGATCGCAACAGAGGAAGAACTCTCTCATCCCCTTCAGAGCGTCGTCGAATATCTCCGGAGCGAAGTGAAGGTCTTCGTCTTCTCTCTGGAACGAGAGAATTTTGAACTGAATTTTGAATTGTCACTGGAACGGAAACCAAAGAGAGAAGAGGCCTGATATATGAAGACTATGGGCCCGATTGGCCCATACAATTGGGACTCACGAAGTGATTAAACTCGGATAAAAAAATATAACTCCCTAAACTTAAATATTTTTATTTAATTGTTTTTTTTTTTTTTTGGCAAGATTATTTTTACAGGTTACATATAGTTTTTAATTCAAACTTTAAACTAAAATAATTCAATTGTTCATGACAAAAATTATAATGTAGGAGATCGTGACAAAAACTTAAACCCCTGCCCCTAACTAATCAACTACACTTCATTTATCCTTTTTTTTTTCTTTATCTTTTTCATCTCTAATTTTAAGACATTTACAATTATGTCCTCACATTTTTTTTATTTTTTTTTTTTTTCTCTAGGTGAGAGCAACATTCTCTCTAGGTGAGAGCAACATTCCTGACTTGTTCAGGTTCTTTCCTCTCCGTTTGATCCTGGTCTTAACATTATTGGGTTGCCCCCTGTATTCAACTGCTTTTGGAAGACAGTAGGAAGTGTATCCCTCAGAGATTTGTGGAAAGTAGCTCTAGATGGACATTGAGGACATCACCACCAAATGGAAATCCTTGAAGCTTTCCCAAGCCGAAGCTGCGATTACCAATGTAGCTACCCTCCCGAGAACGAACACGGAGGAAGATCTCCAAGCATGCCTGGTGGGAAAAGTTTGGTCACAAAGGTTAGTAAACATTGATGCATTTAGAAACGTCATGAAATCAGTTTGGCGAGTACACCAAAATACTTCTATTGAGTGCATTGGGGAGAACATTTTTTTCTTTAAGTTCCTTAACCAAATTGAGAAGAACAAAGTTTGGAGAAACGGCCCCTGGTTCTTTGACCAAAATATCATTTTGTTAGATACACCAAAAGTTAATATTCAGCCAAAATCTCTTGTGTTCAAGTATGCCACATTTTGGGTGCAATTACATAACCTCCCATTGTCATGTTTTACCAAAGAAGTTGTCAGTGAACTTGGGGGGAGATTGGGGAAAGTTTTGGATGTGGACACAAATCTGAAAGGGGAATTCTGGGGCCGCTTTGCACGGGTACAGACACGAGTTGACATTACACAACCATTGATTAGAGGCTTAACCATAACCACGTCTGCACTAAGTGAGGAATTGTGGATCCCTTGTCGTTATGAAAAGTTGCCGGAGTTCTGTTACATATGTGGCTGTGTTGGCCATATTCAGAGAGAATGTGACTCCTTAAGAGCGTCACAAGAGGGAGGGGATGAACCTCCATTTGGGCTTGGGCTGAGGGCTAGTCCAATAGGCAGCTGGAGACATAGTGTAGTAAGATGGAGTTCACTCCTAACCCGTTCTTTAGGGTTAGTAGATAGGTTGTTCCCTTAATAGCTGACTCCGGGGCTTGAACAATGGGCGCCCACCCTCTCCTGATCAGAGAGGGTTCCTGATCTGTTGGTTGGACCACTGATCAATTGTTCATTAAAGGTGTCAGTGGTACTTAAGGAACAAAGAAGTAACGTAGGGGTTAAACGGTTTAAACGACCTAGCTGTGGTTACGAACAACTTGTGAATGGTCGACTTGCCCATGACGGTTATATCAAGAGGACATAATATATCTACAGTGAGGAGAGTGCAACCCTCAAACTATAGTGGAGTCTCTGGGGGTTAACGAAAGTTGATTGATTCAGATTAAAAGAGTTTTGACCGGATAATCTCGTATCGTTGGAGCTCATGATCTGTACGTCCTTTAAGTTCTCCTGGCTAGCTCGGATAACGTCGTGCAACAGTGTAAGAGAAAAGAAAAAGAAAAAGAATTTGAATTGTTCAAATTCGATTTGTGGAAGAATGATGAACATATTTAAATATGAAAATGGTCTAAAACATGAATTGGATTCATGTGCTAAAAGTCGGTTTTCGGAAAACCGGCTTTAGCCTTATTATTTAATTAATAATTGATATTGAATTAAATAATATTAATTAATTAAAAAGTTTAATTAGTTAATTTATATATATATATATATATATATATATTTTATTTATTAAATTGTTTAATAAATAAAAAGTTTTTATTATTATTTAAAATTAATTATTTTTAATTAATTTTTAAAATAATAATAATTATATATATGTCTTACATGGTGCAGTAAGTTATATATATTTATATATATATAAAATTGGCCAAAAAATGTGTAGTGGGTTTTTGGGTTTCTTTTTTACAGATTTGTCCAAGTTTTAAAAGTTTTGGTTTTTGTTTTTCCTTCGGCTTCTATTTTAATTTGAAAACCCTAAGCCCTCTGCCATGGTTCCATCTTCTTCCTCTTCTTTTTCATTTTCTTTTCTTTTAGAAACGGAGTCCCACAACTTCGTTGCTCGGTGCCGAGAATAGCGGGACTACCTGGGGTGGTCCTCGGTGCGTTCGTATATCGCTCCATCAGTGAGGTGGTGGGCTGGAGGACCCTTCCGCTGGCAATTGAGAGTAGGGGGTTTTGCCTGAACGAATTGACGGTTTTGGTGACTGATCGTTATTTGTAGCTCTCCTTCGATCAGGGTCGCTTGTCAGTTCTTTGTCGGACAGTTGCGGCGACATGTTCAGTAGTATTTTTCTAGGAGGTAGAGGTTTTGGCTTAAAAAATCTACTTCCCACAGACGACGCAAAATGTTGAGGCAAGATTTTGGACCTTCCTCGATGGGGCTTCAAATGGTAGCACGGTAGTGTTTAATTTGAGGCTGACCTACAAAGTGTTAGGAAATGTGTGAATCCAAAACAAAAATTAAAAAGCCCATTGAAGCCCAAAGTGAGTTGATTAAGCAAACATTTCTATTTGCTAAAAGAATGGCACAATTTGATTGGCCAATTAACTAAATGGGTGGTGCTTTATTCATCTATAAAAGCAAGTGTTATTTTGTGCATTTTCATCAACAAAACAAGAGAGAAAAAAGGGTGCAACCTGATTTCAATTCCAACCAGAAAAAAGAAGAAAAACGTGGTCACCCTTTTTCTTTTACCGTGAGTAAGAGAATAAAAGAAGATTTTCTGTGGTGGTTTTTTGACGGTCTTTCTTTATTGTTGATCCCAAGCTATCGGGTTGTGATATTTGGAAGTCAATAGTCATTGTTGGACTATTGAGGGTAGTTTGTAGCGTCGAATTGAGACTTCTTGTAATCTCCATTATAGTTGAACCTGCAGTTGCAGAAGACTGGACGTAGTCTCGAGATCGGGGCGAACCAGTATAACGTACGGTGTCGTTCTCTCTTTCCCTTATATTTATTATTGTATTTTGTGATCGATAACTTATTTGGTTCTAACCTGTGAAGTAGGAACGTGAGATATAATATTGTTGTTATTCCACGTTATTTATATCTCGTGTATTTTTCCCAACACAAAGAGTAAGAGGAATTTGCACCGATGTGGGGCTGGAACCAACACACTCTGATACCTAACTCAACTAGAGAGTTCTAAGCTTAAATGAAGTTCAAGTAGCATGTGTTGCGCATCTCTTGTGGAACATGGGGTCCCATATTCATTTGGATGTGGATGGAGTAGTGACGCCAGGGTCGTACGCCTCCCCCATCATGCCAAAGGGGTGGATCTCGATCCCAGGTAGATTCCTGGGGATTGGTCTGTCGTCGTCCGTTTTTAGGGGCGACGGTGTCAACTGACTATCCGAGCTCCAATCATGAAGTCTGATATGAGTACAATAGTTAATTCGGGTTCTCTGGTAGGCAGTCGGTTATGTCCTGAACCGAATTTCCCGAGTCCTCGGGTTTCGTGGATGACATGATGGGACTGACGTCATATTGAGGTGGCCCATAACACAAGTAAACACTCTCAATGGAAGGAAACCAATTGCGATTGAGCCTTTTTTTTTATTGCAATTGATTTTCATTACGATTGCAAACCAAATTACAGGCGATGTAAACTAGACCTTATTACAATTATAAAAAAAAATCAATATCTATAACAACTTTAACATACATATAAAGACTAATGAAAAAGGGTACTAATGCTTTAATCGATGAGCTATATTCGAGTCAAAGTGAACATAATTCAGCAGTAATTGACATGTATTTCTTTCCTTGAGGTCGAGGGTTCGATCCCCCACCCTAAAATTGTTGAACTAAAAAAAATGAGCTATATTCGAGTTTGTCTATTACAAGAAGTTGGCATAAAAATCTGCAAAAACACTAACAAGACATTGCCACTGATTGACTATAACAAACTCCAATAAAATGACTTAGCATAACTCAACTTACATAAAGTATGTAATCTCGGCCAAGAAGTTAAAAGTTCAAATTTCACACCCACATGTCAAAAAAAAAAAATAATAATAATAAATAAGACTTTCTCCAACTTGAGCAAGTGTGCAACTTCTTTGCAAACTGGCAAGCTCTGGGCACAATTTTCTACATTACTTTCAACTATCAATGCAAGGGGAAAAAATTGCCATCTCAATTCACTTTTTACCTTCAATAGTTGTATACCCCACTAACTAGACTATCTACAATCCACAACATAGAGAAAATGAAACTATCAGAACTTACCGATCATCTATTAAAGATCTGAATTATCGCTGTGGCTGTAGCATTGTGAATCCCAAAACTTCGAGACAACCTCGTCGTGTCTAACGATATGATGAGAAGCATTGGTGTAGTCTCTGCAGCGTAAAAGTCCAAGATTTCCAGCATAACAGCCAGTGACAATTCTACACCCATCAACAGCCATAGAGGACAATGTCGTACTGCTGTCGGTATTTTCAGTGAACCAGCAACTCAATGAATTTGCTTGGGCACCGGAATCGACGTCCCAGACGTTTACATAAACATCATCTGGACATCCCGTAACAATTTTGTAGGGATCCATGTGTAGGAAACTCACTGGTCCTCTGTGTCCATCCAATTCAGCTACTGGTTGGAGTTTAAGAGTATCTTGGTTTCTTCTTACATCCCAAAGCCTCGCACTGCACAAAAAAGTATCTTGAACCCCAAATCTATATAAAATATCTTTCCTCTTGACTTTTGTAAAACAATTGTAATTCCAAGATGGCATGATAAATGCTTTTTACTTTCCCCTCAAATAAATAAACAAAATAATGTCATTTCGTGAAATAGGCATATTTAATAATTTTAATTATAACCACTACCACTCCTACTTACACTCAGAACCCTAAACCCTCATTCGCAAAACTCTCTCTGACTTAAGCATCGGAGCCTCGTGGGCCTAGCCCCACACCGGTGCAAGTTCATCTTCTTCTTTTGTGCAGGTACCTCTCGACTCCGACGACGGCAACCCGAGGCGGAGCACGCAGGATAAAGGAAAGTCGAGACCATTATTTTTACCAAACACTAGTTAAAACTCCTTCATAATCATTGTTACTGTTAGAGTCTTCAAGATAATGCAAAATGGGTCTTAATTAGTTTTCTTCCTATAATCATTCTTACTGTTAGAGTCTTCGAGATAATAACAAATGGGTCTTAATTAGTTTTCTTTCTAAAAGTCTTTACAAAATAAGCATTTCACCAAAAAAAAAAAATTACTTTTTTTAAAAGGCATCATATATAGACTCATTCTTATGCTTTAAATTTTTCAGGTTCATATATTTTATTATTTTGTCCCCAAAATTATTTTAAGGTATCTATTTTTTGTTCCTTAAACTTGTGGGTTTAATTCATTTTGCAGGGCTTTAAAAAGAAAAAAAAAAATTGAATCTGATTATTGTTTTTGTTCCTCAAACTCTAAAAAAAAGTGTTTAGAGTTTGCGTAGAGTTAAGCACACGACACCTGATCGTCGTCGGAACACCGAACAACTGGTTTTCTTATTTCGAAGTCGATTTTGCTTAGGTTTTGTGTTATTTCTGTCCTTTTTTGTGTTTGTGTTTTGTAAGCACACCTTGAGGACAAGGTGTCATTGAAGGAGGGAGTATTGTAAGAGTCCTAGTTAGGTTATATGAGTAATATTAGTATGTTATTAGTAAAGGGTATAGTAGTAATTAGCTAGGGTTGCTTTGGTTATAAATAGAGTGTTTAGGAGCTTAGAGGGTAGGAATCATTTTGGTGGTTTGTCCTTAGGACACCCGGGGAGAGATATAGCCCTCTCAAATGGCTATTGTTATATTGTAACGTCCTTCGATGTTGCAATATATTCTATCTTGTGTTTGTTACGTTATTTCGATATTGGGGTCCTAACAAAATGCTTCTAGATTTATAATAAAATAACCAGCTCTAATTCTAATTGATCGTTTCTTTTGACTAATGATTGTTTGTCTAAATTTGCGGGCAGTGAATTTGCTTCGATTGGATAGAATCACATCAGATCATTATCCCTTGGCTCTTTCTTGTGGAGATCT
Source organism: Herpetospermum pedunculosum (assembly GCA_028017165.1). Taxonomy (NCBI): domain Eukaryota; kingdom Viridiplantae; phylum Streptophyta; class Magnoliopsida; order Cucurbitales; family Cucurbitaceae; genus Herpetospermum; species Herpetospermum pedunculosum. Next base: position 38,400,826 of record CM051527.1, read on the forward strand.
AACTTGGGGTCCTTGTCCTTTCTGGTTTGAGAATGCTTGGTTACAGGTGGATTCTTTTCGGCCCTTAATGGAGAACTGGTGCCAACAAAACCCCATTCTTGATTGACCTGGTCACGAATTAATGATGAAGCTCAAGGGATTGGAATCAAAATTGTGGATGTGGAATTTATCTATTCGCGCATCCACTTTAGTGAAACAACTTTCAATCCTTATTTCTCAATTGAAGGATTTAGATAGCACTGAAGATAGTGGTTTGCTTACAACTGAACAACGATCTACTAAACATATGATTCGAGGACAAATTGAGAATTTAATTGTTCGTGACCATATCTCTTGGCGACAACGTTGTAAGCTTAATTGGCTAAAGGAAGGGGACGAAAAATACTAAATTCTTTCCAGAGAAGGAGTCAGTTTGCTTACAGCACCGGAGATTGAATCTGAATTTATTAACGTCTATCAGGCTCTGTTCACCAAGGATTGTAGCCAACGTTTTCTCCCTACTAATGTGGACTGGTCACCCATCAGTAGGGCAAAAGCAGAGTTTCTGGTGACTGAGTTTACAGAGGAATAGTTTTTTCAGGTTGTTTCTTCTTTGGGTTCATGCAAATCCCCCGCCCCTGATAGGTTCGCCCCTGATAGGTTTACAGCAGAATTCTTTAAATCCTCGTGGCACATTATAAAGGGAGACATTATGACATTGATCCACGATTTTTATACATCAGGTTATTAATGTATCTTTGAATGAAACCTATATTTGTTTGATTACCAAGAAGTCAGATTCTAAATGTCTCTGATTTTCGGCCGATTAGCCTCATCCGATGTGCCTACAAGATTTTAGCTAGCGTTTTATCTAGTCGCCTGAAGATGGTTCTCCTTCTACTATTGCTGCAAATCAGATGACTTCTGTGGCTGACAGGCAAATCATTAATGCTTCTTTAATAGCTAATGAATTAATTGATGATTGGAATATCTTGGGAAAGAAAGGTGTGGTCCTTAAGCTAGATCTTGAAAAAGCTTTTGATAAGGTGGATTGAGATTTCTTGGACGCAGTTCTTCAGGCTAAAGGCTTTGGTTTTACTTGGCGGAAATGGATTCATGGTTGTATATCCAATGTTGATATATTAACGGTAGGCCTAGAGATAAAATCATTCCTACTTGGGGAATTCGTCAAGGTGATCCCCTTTCTCCTTTCCTTTTTATTTTGGTCTCGAATTGTCTGAGCATATTACTTGATCATGGTACCCGCCAGAACAAGATTGTCTTTCATCCAATCGGGTCTTCCTAAGTGAGTTTGAGTCATTTGCAGTTTGTTGATGATACATTATTATTCTCTACCTTTGATAATGAAGCTTTGACGAATCTATTTGATTTAGTCATAATTTTTTAATTGGCTTCGGGTTTGAACGTTAACTTCTCTAAGAGTGAATTGATGGGTGTGCATCTAAACTCTTATGAATTGGATGGTTTAACTTCCACCTTTGATTGCAAACGAGGTGTTTGGCCATCTACATATCTCGACCTTCCTTTGGGAGGTAACCCGAAATCCCAACAGTTTTGGAAGGCAGTTATTGAAAGGATTCAACACAAACTACAAAACTGGAAATATGCATTTATCTCGAAGGGTGGGCGCCATACCCCATTCAGTCTGTTCTCTCTAGTATGGCTACTTACTTTTTTATCACTATTTCATTTTCCTTCTCAAGTTGCTATTTCTCCGGATCAGATTGTTCTTTTTTTGGGGAAGGCTCTAGAGGTGATGGTGGTTTGCATAATGTTAAGTGGTAACAAACACAACTGCCACAGTTACCGGGGGACCTCGGTATACCAGCAGCGTAATCTGGCTCTGACTCTTTTGTCTAAATGGACTTGGCAATTTTGACATGAGGAGTCTGATCTTTGGCGTAAGATTATTTTGGCTAGACATGATTCCTCTATTTCCATTTGTTGGCCTAGAATTTCATAGCAAGGTTCTTTTAAATCTCCTTGGAGGTTTATTTGTCAACTACTTGTCTTGTATCTAGCCGAGTTGTTTGTTGCATGGGTAATGGTTCTTTAACCTCTTTTTGGCATGATACCTGGCTAAATGGTGGGGTTATTGCATTTGTTTCCCCCCGCATTTTTTGTTTAACTTCTCGGCCCAACGTGACTGTTATGGAGGCTTGGGTGGCTTCTCAACATGCTTGAAATATGCATCTTCGTTGTAATCTCAATGATTTAGAAACAGTTGAATGGGCCCATCTCTCCCATCTCCTATCGAAGGTTACTTTACGGAGGTGTAAAGACTCATGGTCTTGGCCACTAGATCCATCCAACGTTTTCACAGTAAAATCGCTCATGGAAGATTTAATGGTTGCAGTGAATCCACTGACGAGTAGACTTTATAAGGTTATCTGGTCTAATTCTTATCCTAAGAAGATAAAGGTTGTTCTGTGGGAGCTTAGTCTCATAGCTATTAATACAGTTGATCGTCTTCAACGACGTATGTCATACATTCATCTATCTCCTTCTTGTTGTATCATGTGCTTTGCAAATTCTGAATCTCCGACACATTTATTTCTTCACTATTCCTTTGCATCTAATTTTTGGGCCATGATCCTTACCGCTTTTGATTGGTCTTCAGTGTTGCCTAATAGTATTGCTGATTTTTTGGTCTCCATTTTTGTGGATCACCCTTTCAGTGGCGAAAAGAATACTCTTTGGCTTGCTCTCAACAGAATTTTCCTTTGGTTCCTATGGGGTGAAGAAATGGGTGTCTTTTTCAGGACGTTTTCTCTTCTTTTGATAGGTTTACAGATTTGATCCTATTTCACGCTATGTATTGGTGTAAATGTAAACACCCTTTCTCCAATTATAGCCCTTCATATTTAATTTCGAATTGGAAAGTTTTCTTACCTCTGGGTGTTTAAGAGTTTATACTCCTTTTATTTTCATTTATCAATGAAATTGTTAAAAAAAAAAAATAAAACAACTGAACTGTTGTATAACACAACACCTTAATTATGTCATAGTGTCGCCATTAACACCAATCAACAAAGATAGAGCTTAAAACGTTATGACAACAAGAAAGAACCCAATAATTGACCTCTCACCATTCCAAACATTGAACTTCTCGAGAAAATGCTAAATTAGATAGCTTTTTTTTTAGAAGAGGTACAATTCCTTTGATAATTGAAAAACTGAGGGACCCTCCAAACACCTAAAGGTGGATTACATAAAAGTTTTCCAGTTCATAGCTAAATTAGATAGCATTGAAAGAATTGTAGACGTACCTTGGAATCTCTTGCAATGCTCACCAAAAGAGAAGTCTTATGCCTGGATGCAATGACCAAGAGAAGAAGAAAAAAGTTAAAATATATCATCATAGTCATAGATAATGAGACCTCTCTACAGAACAAAAGAAGAGGGTCAATTCTTGAAAGCCTTCCTACAAGAACTTATATATTAAAAATTATGTACGTGCAACAGGTCCAATTGTCAACATTTAGATCTGAAAACATCGCTACCATATTGTAGGAAGGGATCTGATGTGGATACAAGAGATCTAAAAAATATCTTCTCATTAGATAATGTTTTATTACAAGCTTTAGAAAGCGAAGAACAGGGGAAGACCTCATCATATATTATATACCTTATAGTATAGTTATCGGAGCCAATGAAATAAAATTATCGTCCAGCTCTAAAAAGAATTAAGTGGTAGACTGGGATATTTATAAGATGAATAAAGTTAAGTATATGCTTACCCTGCGACTGACATTGACTTAATTGGTTTTTCATGTCCATGTAGTGTAGCCTTCAAAGCACTCTTGCCTCGCTTGCCGCTGGAACTGAGAGACCAAAGGCGAACTGTACCATCTTCCCCTCCACTGGCCAATACTTTTGCGCTACCATCATCTAACAGTTTATCTGACAGAGTTGAAACTGGGCCATTATGACCTCGAAAACATTTCTGACAAGAACCCTAAAAAAGGCAAGGGCCCAACAGGGTTAGGGATTAGGGACATAATTTTGTGAGACCAATTTTTCATAAGCTTAAAAGCATATAAACCTTGAAAAACAATAAAACAATTAAAGAATAATGATGTGTGCTCCAAATTGATAATTTCATGAAAATTGCCAATAGATTTTCGAATTTGACCCAATAAAATATGGACTGGGAAAAACAAAATGCTAAAAAATGTAAAGATTATCTACTTCTTCTGACTGCAAGAGAAACCATTGAGGGCCAATTCATGATTTCTGTCGTACAAGAAAATAATATTGTTTTAGCCCATACCTTCCACCACAATCGAATCGAGTGATCAGAACTTGAGGTTACCAAAACATTTCCTGATCTTTGCCCTTCACTTCTGAACAATGAAGTTTCACTAAGGGGAAACAGCCTGCATATGAAATCATATGTTAATAACCAGCTAAGAGCACATTTCAACAAGTTCAAAGGCAACCCATATTTCAAAAGACCAAATTTTTAGGGACAAACTTACATCGAGTGTACTATATTTCAAAAGACCAATATTTAGAAACCAACATCTCGAGGGAAACATTGTTTTTTTGGGACTTATACAAGGCAACCAATATCTCTAGGCCCACATCTCAAGGCAACCCACATCTCAACGGACAAGTATCTCGAATCAACCAATATTTTGAGGGACGAATATTTCAAGGAACCCAATAACTTAAGGGACCAATACTTCAATAGGTCACAATTTCAAGGAACTGGTATATCGGAGGACCAAAACCCCCAAGACAATCAAGATTTCAAGAGACTATTATTTCGAGGGACCAATATTTTGAGGGACTTAAACTAAAGCAACCAAAATTTCAAAAGCAACCAATATCAAGACAATCAACATTTTGAGGGACCATCATCTCAAGTCGAGAGACAAATAAATATCTTAGTGAGTTGTTATTTTAAGGCAATCAACATTTCGAGGGATCAAAATTCAAGGTAAACAACATTTCAAGGAACCATTATTTCAAAGAGGCACAATTTAGAACCGACGAATATTGTAAGGGATCAATATTTAAAAGCAAACATCATTTCAAGGGACTATATATTTTCAAGGCAACAAATATTCTGAAGAACCAATATTAATATTTCGCCGCAACAAACATTTTCAGGCAATATACTAATATTGAAAAATAATTAATATCTAAAGACAACCACTATTTCAACGGACGACTATTATGAGAACCAATATTTTGAGGGACCAAATCTCAAGAAAACCAATATTTCAAGGGACCATTATTTCGAGGGACTTACAAGGAGGTAACAAAATTTTCAAAAGACCAATATATTTAGAGACCAACATCCTGAGGCAACAACTATTTCAAGAGAACAATATCGTTAGGGACTAACATCTCAAAGCAACCAATATTTCGATGGACAAGTATCTCAAGGTGACCAATATTTTGACGGACAAATATTTCAAGAATCGGTTATTTTAAGGCCCCAACCAATAGTTCAATGGTCCATTATTGACAGAAAGACAATATTTTGAGGGACCAGTTGTTGAAATATAAACTTGATTTTGGGTAATTAGTATTTGAGTCTAGTATAAATAAAAGCCCAATTTCTAGAAACACTTTAAAAGCTAGAATATTCTAGAGAAATCTAGTTTATAAGAAGTTTTAGAGAATTTAGAAGAATTCTCTAGAATATGAGAGGAATATCTTTTAGAAGAAATCATAGGATAAGATGTAGAATTTTCTAGAATGTGTTAGGAAAAATGTATTTGTAAAGAATATTCTAGAAAGTGATGTGTGGCAAATTCTTAGCCATAAGTTTAGGAGTTGTCACTAGTATAAATAGGAGTGAAATCTCAAAGTTTGTATCAAGTTTTCAAGCCAAGTGATCAATAATACAAGTAGCTTCTTCCTCCAACTATCTTTCAAATTTAGCCTCCAATCTCCCAAAAATTTATTTTCCAACACCAGTATCTTGAGTAAAGCAATATACCCCTATTTCATGAGGCGCTATTTAGAGGGAACAAATATTTCAAGGGACCAATATCCCGAGCTAACCAATATTTTGATGGACATATATCTCAAGGCGACCAATATATTGAGGGGACTATATTAAATCTTGGAAGAGAAAAAAAAACTTATCCATCAAATTCCATGAATTTATAACAATAGTGGTCTTGCATCTTCAACACAATCTACATGATTGTTACCGGTTCTAAGGTTTTTGTTAAAAATATGAATGATTTTTAACACAACCTTATAAAGCACTTTTAACTTATATCATTATCTCAAGGCAACCACTATTTCGAGACAAACAATATAACGGACTAAAATCTCAAGGCAATCACTAACTCGAGAGACCATTAATTCAAGGGAACAAACATTTTGAGAGACCAAAATTTCGAGGTAACAATCTTCCTAGGGACCAATATTTTGAGAGACTTACAAACGAGGCAACCAATATTTCGAGGGATCAAAATGTCGACAACCAATATTTCAAGGGACCATTATTTCGAGGGACCAACATTTTGAGACAAACAATAATTTGAGGCACTAAAATCTAAGGGAACCATTATTTCGAGGGACCATTCATTCGAGAACCAACCATTGTGAAGGACCAATATTTCAAAATAACAATATTTCGAGGGACTAACAACGAGGAAACCAATAAATTTAGAGACTAACATCTCAAGGCAACCAAAAAATTTAAAAGACCAATATATTTAGAGACCATAATCTCAAGCCAACCAATATCTTTAGGGGCCAACATCTCGAGACAACCAATATTTTAAGGGACTTGTATCATTATCTCAAGGCAACCATTATTTCAACCGACCACTATTATGAGAGAAACAATAATTCGGGGGACTAAAATCTCAAGGGAACCATTAACTCGAGAGACTATTATTTCGAGGGACCAACATTTCGAGGGGCCAATATTTCGAAGTAGCAATATTCTGAGGGGCCAAAATCTCAAAGTAACCAATATTTCAAGGGACCATTATTTCGAGGGACAACCATTTCGAGATAACAATATTCCAGGGGACCAATATTTTGAGGGACCAACATCGAGGCAACCAATATATTTAGAGACCAACATCTCAAGGTAACAAACCGTTTTAGGGACTGATCAAGTTAATCAAATTTTCGAGCGACAAATATTTTGAAGGACCAATATTTTGAGACAAACAATAATTTGAGGCACTAAAATCTCAAGGGAACCATTATTTCGAGAGACCATTAATTCGAGAACCAACCATTTTGAAGGACCAATATTTCGAGATAACAATATTTTGAGGGACTAGCAACGAGGAAACCAATAAATTTAGAGACTAACATCTCAAGGCAACCAAAAAATTTAAAAGACCAATATATTTAGAGACCATAATCTTTTGAAAACACCAATATATTTAGAGACTATAATCTCAAGCCAACCAATATCTTTAGGGGCCAACATCTCGAGACAACCAATATTTTAAGGGACTTGTATCATTATCTTAAGGCAACCATTATTTCAACCGACCACTATTATGAGAGAAACAATAATTCGGGGGACTAAAATCTCAAGGGAACCATTAACTCGAGAGACTATTATTTCGAGGGACCAACATTTCGAGGTGCCAATATTTCGAAGTAGCAATATTCTGAGGGGCCAAAATCTCAAAGTAACCAATATTTCAAGGGACCATTATTTCGAGGGACAAGTATTTATAGGAACAACCATTTCGAGATAACAATATTCCGAGGGACCAATATTTTGAGGGACTAACATCGAAGCAACCAATATATTTAGAGACCAACATCTCAAGGTAACAAACCGTTTTAGGGACTGATCAAGTTAAACAAATTTTCGAGCGACCAATATCTCTAGGGACCAATATCTTTTTTTTTTAAAAGGTACCGAGCTTTGATTGAGAATAAATGAAAGAATACAAGAGCATGCAAAAAAAAAAAACAAGGAAGGAAACACGCTATATAAAGGAGCTCCAATCTTGGTAATATAACGTTCGAGGAATAATTACAAAAGAGAGCTCCATTGAGGTAGTCAACATCTCGAGGCAACTAATATTTTGATGGGAAAATATCTAAGGGCAACCAATATTTTGAGGGGACTAAATAAAATCTTGGAAGAAACCGAGCTTCTCCATTAAATTCCATGAATTTATAACAATAGTGGTCTTGCATCATCAACACATTCTATTAGAATTTAAGTATAATATCCCTTCAAGTTACTGGAATTGTGGTTTTTCTTGCAAATATCAATGATGTTTAACACAGTCTTATTAAGCCCATTTAACTTATATCATTAACTCAAGTCATTATCTCAAGGCAACCCATTCTTTCAAGACAAACACAAAGGCAACCATTCTTTGAGGGACTAAAATCAAAGGCAACCACTTTTTGAGGGTTTAAAATCTCAAAGGCAACGATTAACTCGAGACACCATTATTTCGAGGGACCAAAATTTTGAGAAACCAAAATTTCGAGGTAACAATATTCCAAGGAATATTTCGAGAGACTTACATCAAGGCAACCAATATTTCGAGGGACTGTCAAGGTAACCAATATTTCAAGGGACAATTATTTCGAGGGACCACAACATTTTGAGAGACCGATATTTTGAAGCAACAATATATTGAGGGACTTAAATCTAGGCAACAAATATTTCCAAATATATTTAGAGACCAACATCTCCAATATTTTCTAGGGACTAATATAATTATCTTAAGGCAACCACTATTTCGAGACACAATATTACGCGGGACTAAAATCTCAAGGCACCCACTATATTTCAACCGACCACTATTTTGAGACAAACAATATTTCGAGGGACTAAAATATCAAGCAACCATAATCTCGAGAGACCATATTTTGAGGGACCAAAATTTCGAGAGACCAATATTTTGAGGTAACAAATATTCCGAGGGATCAATGTTTCGAGAGAATTACATCGAGGCAAAAAAAATTTCAAAAGACAATATATTTAGAGACCAACATTTCAAGACAACCTATATTTTTTAGGGACTTATATCAAGACAACCAATATTTCGATCAATATTTCGATCGACAAATTACTCTAGGGACCAACATCTTGAGGGAACCAATATTTTCATGGACAAATATCTCAAGGCAACCAATATTTCGACAGACAAATATTTTAAGGCGTTATTTCAAGGTAGCCATCATTCTAAGGGATCAAAATTTCAAGGTAACCAACATGTTTAATGGGCCACTATTTGGAGGTAGCCAATATTTTAAGGGACTAATATCCTTGAGGTAGAAAGTATTTCAAAACCACCATATCAAAGGGCACTATTTAGGGGCAACAAATATTTCAAAGGGATCAATATTTCGAAGCAAACACTCTTCGAAGGACCACAATTATCAAGCATCTAATATTTCGAGGCAACGAATATTTAAAGGCAATACTTATCTCCAAACGAACCAATTATGTTAAGGCAACCACTCGTTTAAGGAACCACTATTTTGAGACAACCATATTTTGAGGGATCAAAATCTCAAAGCAACCAATATTTCGAGGGACATATATCGAGGCAACCAATATATTTAGAGACCACAACATCTCAAGGCAACCAAAAACATTTAGGGACTTGTATCAAGACAACTAATATTTTGAGTGACCAATTTCTCTAGAGACCAACATCTGGAGGCAACCAATACTCTGATGGACAAATCTTTGGAGAAACAAGATCTTCTACATCAAATTCCATGAATTTATGACAGTAGTGGCCTTGCATCTTCAACAGATTCTATTAGAAATGATGTAAAATAACCATGAATGTATTACTGGTTTTGTGGTTTTCAGTTCCAAATATCCATGATTTTTAACACAACTTTATTAAGTACTTTGAACTTGGATATTTTCTATAGTTTTTTACAATGGAATTGAGCATAAAAACTAGACTAAAAAGAACTCAACCAAAGTTTGTCCAGTTAGCCAAATGGAGAGTAGAAAATGAGCAAACAATCCACATATAAATAGAGTAGAAAAGTTGCATAACAATAGAGACATTAGAAATGTTGGAAAATCGTAAGAACAGTAGTAAAAGCTTACCTGATACAGATTTGAGCTGAGCATCTGAAGAAATTTGAGTCAGCAAATTGCATCGCAAATTGAGTTCAGCTAGGAGATCGTATTGGCAACTAAAATAAATAAAGTAAAGTTCGTTTTAACTAGACAAATAAAGTCATTAGGGTCAAATGTTTTAATATAATCTACCGGAAAATCTCTAGCTTCTTCAAGTTGGCAGTACTTCAAATAGCAATGCAATTTAAAATTTACTATACTATCTCCTCTAATGACAATATTTCGAACAATAATTTGAGGCACTAAAATCTCAAGGGAACCATAGGGACCATTAATTCGAGAACCAACCATTTTGAAGGACCAATATTTCGAGATAACAATATTTCGAGGGACTAACAACGAGGAAACCAATAAATTTAGAGACTAACATCTCAAGGCAACCAAAAAATTTAAAAGACCAATATATTTAGAGAACATAATCTTTTGAAAACACCAATATATTTAGAGACTATAATCTCAAGCCAACCATTATCTTTAGGGACCAACATCTCAAGGGACTAAAATCTCAAGGGAACATTTTGAGACAAACAATAATTTGAGGCACTAAAATCTCAAGGGAACCATTATTTCGAGGGACCATTAATTCGAGAACCAACCATTTTGAAGGACCAATATTTCGAGGGACTTGCAACGAGGAAACCAATAAATTTAGAGACTAACATCTCAAGGCAACCAAAAAATTTAAAAGACCAATATATTTAGAGACAATAATCTTTTGAAAACACCAATATATTTAGAGACCATAATCTCAAGCCAACCATTATCTGTAGGGGACTAACATCTTGAGGCAACCAATCTTTTAAAGGGACTTATATAATTATCTCAAGGCATCCATTATTTCAACCGACCACTATTATGAGACAAACAATAATTCGGGAGACTAAAATCTCAAGGGAACCATTATCTCGAGAGACCATTATTTTGAGGACCAACATTTCGAGAGACATATATTTCGAAGCAACAATATTTCGAGAGACCAATATTTCGAGGGACAAAAATCTCAAAGCAACCAATATTTCAAGGACCATTATTTCGAGGGATAAGTATTTATAGGGACAACCGTTTCGAGGGACCAATATTTCGAGGTAACAATATTCCGAAGGACCAATATTTTGAAGAACTTACATCGAGGCAACCAATATATTTAGAGACCAACAACTCAAGGAAACCAAACCTTTGAGTGACTTATATCAAGTTAAACAATATTTCGAGCGACCAATATTTCTAGAGACCGATAGCTCGAGGCAACCAATATTTCAATGGACAAATATCTCAAAGCAACCAATATTATAAGGGGACTATATTAAATCTCGAAAGAAAAAAGAGCTTCTCCATCAACGTTCTTTAGAATTTAAGTAAAATATCCATGAATGATATTGGTTCTATGGTTTTTATTGCAAATATCATTAATTTTGAACACAACCCTATTAAGCACTTTTAACTTATATTATTATCTCAAGGCAACCAATATTTCAACGGGCCATTAACTCGAGAGACCGTTATTTCGAGGCACCAACATTTCAAGGTAACAATATTCTGAGGGACAAATATTTCGAGAGACCAAAATGTCAAGGCAACCAATATTTTGAGGGACCAAAATGTCAAGGCAACCAATATTTCAAGGGACTTAAATCGAGGCAACAAATATTTCAAAAGACAAATATATTTAAAGACCAATAACTAAAGGCAACCAATATTTCAAGCAACCAATATCTTTATAGGCCAACATCTTGAGACAGCCAATATTTTAAAGGACTTGTATCATTATCTCAAGCCAACCATTATTTCAACCGACCACTCTTATGAGACAAACAATAACTCGGGGGACTAAAATCTCAAGGGAACCATCAACTCGAGAGACCATTATTTCGAGGGACCAACATTTCGAGGGACCAAGAGCATGCAAAAAAAAAAAAAATAGGAAGGAAACATGCTATTAAAAGGAGCTCCAATCTTGGTAAAAAATAACGTTCGGGGAATAATTACAAAAGAGAGCGCCATTGAGGTAGTCAAAATCTCGAGGCAACTAATATTTGGATGGGCAAATATATAAGGGCAACCAATATTTTGAGGGGACTAAATAAAATCTTGGAAGAAAAAAAGCTTCTCAATTAAATTCCATGAATTTATAACAATGGTGGTCTTGCATCATCAACACATTCTATTAGAATTTAAGTATAATATCCCTTAAAGTTATTGGTTAAAGTTACTGGTTTTGTGGTTTTCCATTAAATTCCATGAATTTATAACAATGGTGGTCTTGCATCATCAACACATTCTATTAGAATTTAAGTATAATATCCCTTAAAGTTACTGGTTAAAGTTACTGGTTTTGTGGTTTTTGTTGCAAATATCAATGATGTTTAACACAGTCTTATTAAGCCCATTTAACTTATATCATTAACTCAAGTCATTATCTCAAGGCAACAACTCTTTCAAGACAAACACAAAGGAAACCATTCTTTGAGGGACTAAAATCAAAGGCAACCACTTTTTGAGGGTCTAAAATCTCAAAGGCACCAATTAACTCGAGACACCATTATTTCGAGGGACCAAAATTCTGAGAAACCAAAATTTTGAGGTAACAATATTCCAAGGAATATTTCGAGAGACTTACATCAAGGCAACCAATATTTCAAGGGACAATTATTTCGAGGGACCACAACATTTTGAGAGACCGATATTTTGAAGCAACAATATTTTGAGGGACTTAAATCGAGGCAACAAATATTTCCCAATATATTTAGAGACCAACATCTCCAATATTTTCTAGGGACATATATAATTATCTTAAGGCAACCACTATTTCGGGACACAATATTCCGCAGGACTAAAATCTCAAGGCACCCACTATATTTCAACCGACCACTATTTTGAGACAAACAATATTCCGAGGGACTAAAATCTCAAGCAACCATAATCTCGAGAGACCATTATTTTGAGGGACCAAAATTTCGAGAAACCAATATTTAAAGGTAACAAATATTCCGAGGGATCAATGTTTCGAGAGACTTAAATCGAGGCAACAAATTTTTCAAAAGACCAATATATTTATAGACCAACATTTCAAGTCAACCAATATTTCGATCGACAAATGTCTCTAGAGACCAACATCTTGAGGCAACCAATATTTTCATGGACAAATATCTCAAGGCAACCAATATTTTGAGAGACAAATATTTTAAGGCGTTATTTCAAGGTAGCCATCATCCTGAGGGATCAAAATTTCAAGATAACCAACATGTTTAATGGGCCACTATTTAGAGGTAGCTAATATTTTGAGGGACTAATATCCTTGAGGTAGAAAGTATTTCAAAACCACTATTCCAAAGGGCACAATTTAGGGCCAACAAATATTTCAAAGGGATCAACATTTCGAAGCAAACACTCTTTGAAGGACCACAATTTTCAAACATCTAATATTTCGAGGCAACGAATATTTAAAGGCAATACTTATCTCCAAACGGACCAATTATCTTAAGGCAGCCACTCGTTCAAGGAACCACTATTTTGAGACAACCATATTTCGAGGGATCAAAATCTCAAAGCAACCAATATTTCAGGGGCCAATATTTCGAGGGACTTACATCGAGGCAACCAATATATTTAGAGACCACAACATCTCAAGGCAACCAAAAACATTTAGGGACTTGTATCAAGACAACCAATATTTTGAGTGATCAATTTCTCTAGAGACCAACATCTGGAGGCAACCAATACTTTGATGGACAAATCTTTGGAGAAACAAGAGCTTCTACATCAAATTCCATGAATTTATGACAGTAGTGGCCTTGCATCTTCAACAGATTCTATTAGAATTGATGTAAAATAACCATGAATGTATTACTGGTTCTGTGGGTTTTCAGTTCCAAATATCCATGATTTTTAACACAACTTTATTAAGTACTTTGAACTTGGATACTTTCTATAGTTTTTTACAATGGAATTGAGCATAAAAACTAGACTAAAAAGAACTCAACCAAAGTTTGTCCAGTTAGCCAAATGGAGAGTAGAAAATGAGCAAACAATCCACATATAAATAGAGTAGAAAAGTTGCATAACAATAGAGACATTAGAAATGTTGGAAAATCGTAAGAAAAGTAGTAAAAGCTTACCTGATACAGATTTGAGCTGAGCATCTGAAGAAATTTGAGTCCGCAAATTGCATCGCAAATTGAGTTCAGCTAGGAGATCATATTGGCAGCTAGTACACACTAAAGAAAACAAAGAACAAAAGTTCAAGTTAGCAACTAAAATAAAATAAAGTAAAGTTCGTTTTAACTAGACAAATAAAGTCATTAGAGTCAAATGTTTTAATATAATCTACCGGAAAATCTCTAGCTTCTTCGAGTTGGCAGTAATTCAAATAGCAATGCAATTTAAAATTTACTATACTACTATCTCCTCTACTATTTCCAAAGAAATAAACCATGAATGCCATCCTATTGTTAATTCTTGTCATTAATAAGAATGGCCTACTCCAAAGTCTTAGTAAGACAAAACAACTCTCGCATTAACAGCTCCCGCAGTAAAATGCACAAGTAGATAGCTGGCAGCCCTCCCTCTCTTACCTTAATACAGGAAGGTACAACGGCATAGGAAAGTTACTATGAAAGCAGCGGCGGTAATAACATCAATCAGAGTTGGCATCTTATATCTTTTGTCCTGTAAAACCTTCTTTATAGCCACGTTTTCACCAGTTTCAAAGCATTTGGCCTGAGAAAGTGTACATGTATGCATCATATATTACATGATGGAGACAATGTCAAAAGAATCAAACTGCTAGAAGAATAACATGTAGAATACCTTGAAAACAATACCACATGATCCAGTCCCAACAACGCATGCTGCCATGTAACTTATGGTCTACATGACCAAGAAAAAGCAGCAGAAGTATCAGAATTTTGTGCAGAAACATATTGTTGGCCAACAACATGAAATCTCCAAGTTTTTGAATAAACATGGGAAAAATAAAGTGTACGAGGAAAGGGGTTGACGTGAATGTTGACCTGTTTGGGTTCTCTATTCTTGCCTCCAATAGTCGTGGATATTATGTGACCAGTAACTGGATCATTTCCATCAATGACAGGTGACATTTCCAGCAAAGTACATACAAACGTTAGAGGTTGGAAAGAATCAATTGGAAAAATGTTAGTGAATAATTGATTGTTTAGAGTGGCAGGATTTGGTAAAAGATTGCAAATGTTAGAAACAATCACTGATCGACAACTCATCAGTATAGTATAAAATTTACTATACTATCTCCTCTACTATTTCCAAAGCAATAAACAATGTAATGCCATCCTATTGTTAACTCTTCGTATCTTATTGTCATTAATAAGAGTGTTAGTAAGACAGAACAGCTCTAGCAGTAACACCGAATAGAGAAATATGGCATATATATATTTCATAGTAACACCGAATAGGCTATAAATTGGTGAATTCTAAAGTAGAGAAATGTGGCATCTCATGATCAATGAACTGAATCATACCTGCCGCTGCCACCATTGCATATTAAGGATTTAGCGGGAATCATCTCGAATGAGTATAGAGACGGTTGATAGGTTGCAGCAGTTAGAACTTTCTGAATAGTCCTTAAATCAATTGCAACAACGGAGGAACTCGTAGCAACATAGAGAAGTGATTCATGGCACTTAATGTTTACAGGAGCAGCAGGAAGAGAAGTTAATCCAACGCAACATGACCAACGGATAGCATTAACATCCCAAACTCTCACCTATTTCCATCTCAATAATAGTCAAAAAGAAAGAACGGAATTAATTAAACCCAACTAGAACTATAAAAGCATTAGGTCTGACTTTTTAGGTGTCTATAATGCGATGGTTAAATATCCTTAATCATGCAAAATCCTTTTTTTAAACAACCAGAAATCTCTGCATCATTCTGTATTCACAATCCACAAAACATAGATTAGTACTATTTTGAAAGATGCATCTATAACACCTCAAATTTATCACTAGATAGGAATCTCTTTTTTTTTTTTCTTTAATGAAAAACCATACTTCCATTTTATACCAAGAGCATACCAAAGAAGAAAAAAAACAGCCCAAATCAGAAGGATCCAAACCAAAAAACCAAACTGAAAAAAAGGCTCCAAGTATTAAAAATAAGTAGCAGTGAATAACTACAAAACTCTCTAGTAGTTATTTTATAATAACACATGTTTGTTAAATGTATACAACTCATAGTAAATGGTAAAATAATGTATCTTGAATATATATAGCAGTGAATAACTACAAAACTCTCTAGTAGTTATTTTATAATAACACATGTTTGTTAAATGTATACAACTCATAGTAAATGGTAAAATAATGTATGTTGAATATATATATACTAGTAAAGAAACATGTGAGAAATCATAGTTTTAATTTAAGGTTAAATTATAATTTAGTCCCTCAACTTTGAGATTTGTGTCTATTTGGTCTCTAAACTTTTAAAAATACAAATTTAGTCCCTACACTTTTAAAGTTTTTAAAATTCACAAATCTATTGGACACAAAATTGAAATCTAATAGATCAATGATTTTTTAAATTTTTTGAAGTTGTTAAAGAACCTATTAGACACAACTGAAAATTTAGGGATTTTATTCGACATAAAATTAAAAGTCGTAGACTTTGAAAGTTCAGAGATCAAAAAGTCACTAACTTCATGCTCATGGACTAAAATGGTAATTTAATATTAATTTAATTGTACAAAATAGAAGACACTCGTTTCAACACCGATTTATTATTCATATAAATATGTTAGAAATAAATTTTAAATATATATTATATTTTAGATAAAAAAAAGTTAATATATTCAAATGAATAGTAAATTAAGAAATATCACTATATATTATTTGTTTGTAATTGTAATTTAACATGGAATTATAATTATTTTGTGAAATTGAATCTACTTTTTTTTTCTCCAAATTAAAGAATAATGATGTGTGCTCCAAATTAATAATTTCATGAAAATTGCCAATAGATTTTCGAATTTGACCGAATAAAATATGGACTGGGAAAAACAAAATGCTAAAGAATGTAAAGATTATCTACTTCTTCTGACTGCAAGAGAAACCATTGAGGGCCAATTCATGATTTCTGTCGTACAAGAAAATAATATTGTTTTAGCCCATACCTTCCACCACAATCGAATCGAGTGATCAGAACTTGAGGTTACGAAAACATTTCCTGATCTTTGCCCTTCACTTCTAAACAATGAAGTTTCAGTAAGGGGAAACAGCCTGCATATGAAATCATAAGTTAATAACCAGCTAAGAGCACATTTCAACAAGTTCAAAGGCAACCAATATTTTAAAGGACCAATCTTTTTAGGGACCGACATTTCGAGGGACTTACATCGAGTGTACCTATATTTCAAAAGCCAATATTTAGAAACCAACATCTCGAGGGAACCATTGTTTTTTAGCGACTTATACAAGGCAACCTCTAGGCCAACATCTCAATGGACAGGTATCTCGAATCAACCAATATTTTGAGGGACAAATATTTCAAGGAAACCAACAACTTAAAGGGACCAATACTTCAATAGGTCACTATTTAGAGGCAACTAATATTTCAAGGGACTAGTACGTCGGGGGACCAAAACCCCAAGATAATCAAGATTTCAAGAGACTATTATTTCGAGGGACCAATATTTTGAGGGACTTACACTGAAGCAACCAAAATTTCAAAAGACCAATATAATAGAAACCAATATCTCGAGGCAACAAATATTTTTTAGGGACTTATCACGACAATCAATATTTTGAGGGACCATCATCTCAAGGCAACCTATATTTCGAGAGACAAATAAATATCTTAGTGAGTTGTTATTTCAAGGCAACCAACATTTCAAGGGATCAAAATTCAAGGTAAACAACATTTTAAGGAACCATTATTTCAAAGGGGCACAATTTAGAGCCGACGAATATTTTAAGGGATCAATATTTAAAAGCAAACATCATTTCAAGGGACTATATATCTTCAAGGCAACAAATATTCCGAAGGACCAATATTAATATTTCGACGCAACAAACATTTTCAGGCAAGATACTCATAGTGAAAAAAAATTAATATCTAAAGACATCCACTATTTCAACGGACGACTATTCTGAGAACCAATATTTTGAGGGACCAAATCTTAAGGAAACCAATATTTCAAGGGACCATTATTTCGAGGGACTTACAAGGAGGTAACCAAATATTCAAAAGACCAATATTATTTAGAGACCAACATCCTGAGACAACAACTATTTCAAGAGAACAATATCGTTAGGGACTAACATCTCAAAGCAACCAATATTTCGATGGACAAGTATCTGAAGGTGACCAATAATTTGACGGACAAATATTTCAAGAATCGATTATTTTAAGGCCCCAACCAATAGTTCAATGGGCCACTATTGAAAGAAAGTCAATATTTTGACGGACTAGTATCTTGAGTCGACCAATATTTCAAATACCCCTATTTCATGGGGCACTATTTAGAGGCAACAAATATTTCAAGAGACCAATATCTCAAGCCAACCAATATTTCGATGGACATATATATCAAGGCAACCAATATATTGAGGGGACTATATTAAATCTTGGAAGAGGAAAAAAAACTTCTCCATCAAATTCCATGAATTTATAACAATAGTGATCTTGCATCTTCAACACAATCTACATGATTGTTACTGGTTCTAAGGTTTTTGTTAAAAATATGAATGATTTTTAACACAACATTATTAAGCACCTTTAACTTCTATCATTATCTCAAGGCAACCACTATTTCGAGACAAACAATATGACGGACTAAAATCACAAACATTTTGAGAGACCAAAATTTCCAGGTAACAATCTTCCCAGGGACCAATATTTCGAGAGACTTACAAACGAGGCAACCAATATTTCGAGGGACCAAAATGTCGGCAACCAATATTTCAAGGGACCATTATTCGAGGGACCAACATTTTGAGACAAACAATAATTTGAGGCACTAAAATCTCAAGGGAACCATTATTTCGAGAGACCATTAATTCGAGAACCAACCATTTTGAAGGACCAATATTTCGAGATAACAATATTTTGAGGGACTAGCAACGAGGAAACCAATAAATTTAGAGACTAACATCTCAAGGCAACCAAAAAATTTAAAAGACCAATATATTTAGAGACCATAATCTTTTGAAAACACCAATATATTTAGAGACTATAATCTCAAGCCAACCAATATCTTTAGGGGCCAACATCTCGAGACAACCAATATTTTAAGGGACTTGTATCATTATCTCAAGGCAACCATTATTTCAACCGACCACTATTATGAGAGAAACAATAATTCGGGGGACTAAAATCTCAAGGGAACCATTAACTCGAGAGACTATTATTTCGAGGGACCAACATTTCGAGGTGCCAATATTTCGAAGTAGCAATATTCTGAGGGGCCAAAATCTCAAAGTAACCAATATTTCAAGGGACCATTATTTCGAGGGACAAGTATTTATAGGAACAACCATTTCGAGATAACAATATTCCGAGGGACCAATATTTTGAGGGACTAACATCGAAGCAACCAATATATTTAGAGACCAACATCTCAAGGTAACAAACCGTTTTAGGGACTGATCAAGTTAAACAAATTTTCGAGCGACCAATATCTCTAGGGACCAATATCTTTTTTTTTTAAAAGGTACCGAGCTTTGATTGAGAATAAATGAAAGAATACAAGAGCATGCAAAAAAAAAAACAAGGAAGGAAACACGCTATATAAAGGAGCTCCAATCTTGGTAAAATAACGTTCGAGGAATAATTACAAAAGAGAGCTCCATTGAGGTAGTCAATATCTCGAGGCAACTAATATTTTGATGGGAAAATATCTAAGGGCAACCAATATTTTGAGGGGACTAAATAAAATCTTGGAAGAAACCGAGCTTCTCCATTAAATTCCATGAATTTATAACAATAGTGGTCTTGCATCATCAACACATTCTATTAGAATTTAAGTATAATATCCCTTCAAGTTACTGGAATTGTGGTTTTTCTTGCAAATATCAATGATGTTTAACACAGTCTTATTAAGCCCATTTAACTTATATCATTAACTCAAGTCATTATCTCAAGGCAACCCATTCTTTCAAGACAAACACAAAGGCAACCATTCTTTGAGGGACTAAAATCAAAGGCAACCACTTTTTGAGGGTCTAAAATCTCAAAGGCAACGATTAACTCGAGACACCATTATTTCGAGGGACCAAAATTTTGAGAAACCAAAATTTCGAGGTAACAATATTCCAAGGAATATTTCGAGAGACTTACATCAAGGCAACCAATATTTCGAGGGACTGTCAAGGTAACCAATATTTCAAGGGACAATTATTTCGAGGGACCACAACATTTTGAGAGACCGATATTTTGAAGCAACAATATATTGAGGGACTTAAATCTAGGCAACAAATATTTCCAAATATATTTAGAGACCAACATCTCCAATATTTTCTAGGGACTAATATAATTATCTTAAGGCAACCACTATTTCGAGACACAATATTACGCGGGACTAAAATCTCAAGGCACCCACTATATTTCAACCGACCACTATTTTGAGACACAATATTTCGAGGGACTAAAATATCAAGCAACCATAATCTCGAGAGACCATATTTTGAGGGACCAAAATTTCGAGAGACCAATATTTTGAGGTAACAAATATTCCGAGGGATCAATGTTTAGAGAGAATTACATCGAGGCAAAAAAAATTTCAAAAGACAATATATTTAGAGACCAACATTTCAAGACAACCTATATTTTTTAGGGACTTATATCAAGACAACCAATATTTCGATCAATATTTCGATCGACAAATTACTCTAGGGACCAACATCTTGAGGGAACCAATATTTTCATGGACAAATATCTCAAGGCAACCAATATTTCGAGAGACAAATATTTTAAGGCGTTATTTCAAGGTAGCCATCATTCTAAGGGATCAAAATTTCAAGGTAACCAACATGTTTAATGGGCCACTATTTGGAGGTAGCCAATATTTTAAGGGACTAATATCCTTGAGGTAGAAAGTATTTCAAAACCACCATATCAAAGGGCACTATTTAGGGGCAACAAATATTTCAAAGGGATCAATATTTCGAAGCAAACACTCTTCGAAGGACCACAATTATCAAGCATCTAATATTTCGAGGCAACGAATATTTAAAGGCAATACTTATCTCCAAACGAACCAATTATGTTAAGGCAACCACTCGTTTAAGGAACCACTATTTTGAGACAACCATATTTTGAGGGATCAAAATCTCAAAGCAACCAATATTTCGAGGGACATATATCGAGGCAACCAATATATTTAGAGACCACAACATCTCAAGGCAACCAAAAACATTTAGGGACTTGTATCAAGACAACCAATATTTTGAGTGACCAATTTAAAAGACCAATATATTTAGAGAACATAATCTTTTGAAAACACCAATATATTTAGAGACTATAATCTCAAGCCAACCATTATCTTTAGGGACCAACATCTCAAGGGACTAAAATCTCAAGGGAACATTTTGAGACATACAATAATTTGAGGCACTAAAATCTCAAGGGAACCATTATTTCGAGGGACCATTAATTCGAGAACCAACCATTTTGAAGGACCAATATTTCGAGATAACAATATTTCGAGGGACTAACAACGAGGAAACCAATAAATTTAGAGACTAACATCTCAAGGCAACCAAAAAATTTAAAAGACCAATATATTTAGAGAACATAATCTTTTGAAAACACCAATATATTTAGAGACTATAATCTCAAGCCAACCATTATCTTTAGGGACCAACATCTCAAGGGACTAAAATCTCATGGGCATTTTGAGACAAACAATAATTTGAGGCACTAAAATCTCAAGGGAACCATTATTTCGAGGGACCATTAATTCGAGAACCAACCATTTTGAAGGACCAATATTTCGAGGGACTTGCAACGAGGAAACCAATAAATTTAGAGACTAACATCTCAAGGCAACCAAAAAATTTAAAAGACCAATATATTTAGAGACAATAATCTTTTGAAAACACCAATATATTTAGAGACCATAATCTCAAGCCAACCATTATCTGTAGGGGACTAACATCTTGAGGCAACCAATCTTTTAAAGGGACTTATATAATTATCTCAAGGCATCCATTATTTCAACCGACCACTATTATGAGACAAACAATAATTCGGGAGACTAAAATCTCAAGGGAACCATTATCTCGAGAGACCATTATTTTGAGGACCAACATTTCGAGAGACATATATTTCGAAGCAACAATATTTCGAGAGACCAATATTTCGAGGGACAAAAATCTCAAAGCAACCAATATTTCAAGGATCATTATTTTGAGGGATAAGTATTTATAGGGACAACCGTTTCGAGGGACCAATATTTCGAGGTAACAATATTCCGAAGGACCAATATTTTGAAGAACTTACATCGAGGCAACCAATATATTTAGAGACCAACAACTCAAGGAAACCAAACCTTTGAGTGACTTATATCAAGTTAAACAATATTTCGAGCGACCAATATTTCTAGAGACCGATAGCTCGAGGCAACCAATATTTCAATGGACAAATATCTCAAAGCAACCAATATTATAAGGGGACTATATTAAATCTCGAAAGAAAAAAGAGCTTCTCCATCAACGTTCTTTAGAATTTAAGTAAAATATCCATGAATGATATTGGTTCTATGGTTTTTATTGCAAATATCATTAATTTTGAACACAACCCTATTAAGCACTTTTAACTTATATTATTATCTCAAGGCAACCAATATTTCAACGGGCCATTAACTCGAGAGACCGTTATTTCGAGGCACCAACATTTCAAGGTAACAATATTCTGAGGGACAAATATTTCGAGAGACCAAAATGTCAAGGCAACCAATATTTTGAGGGACCAAAATGTCAAGGCAACCAATATTTCAAGGGACTTAAATCGAGGCAACAAATATTTCAAAAGACAAATATATTTAAAGACCAATAACTAAAGGCAACCAATATTTCAAGCAACCAATATCTTTATAGGCCAACATCTTGAGACAGCCAATATTTTAAAGGACTTGTATCATTATCTCAAGCCAACCATTATTTCAACCGACCACTCTTATGAGACAAACAATAACTCGGGGGACTAAAATCTCAAGGGAACCATCAACTCGAGAGACCATTATTTCGAGGGACCAACATTTCGAGGGACCAAGAGCATGCAAAAAAAAAAAAATAGGCATGAAACATGCTATAAAAAGGAGCTCCAATCTTGGTAAAAAATAACGTTCGGGGAATAATTACAAAAGAGAGCGCCATTGAGGTAGTCAAAATCTCGAGGCAACTAATATTTGGATGGGCAAATATCTAAGGGCAACCAATATTTTGAGGGGACTAAATAAAATCTTGGAAGAAAAAGAGCTTCTCAATTAAATTCCATGAATTTATAACAATGGTGGTCTTGCATCATCAACACATTCTATTAGAATTTAAGTATAATATCCCTTAAAGTTATTGGTTAAAGTTACTGGTTTTGTGGTTTTCCATTAAATTCCATGAATTTATAACAATGGTGGTCTTGCATCATCAACACATTCTATTAGAATTTAAGTATAATATCCCTTAAAGTTACTGGTTAAAGTTACTGGTTTTGTGGTTTTTGTTGCAAATATCAATGATGTTTAACACAGTCTTATTAAGCCCATTTAACTTATATCATTAACTCAAGTCATTATCTCAAGGCAACAACTCTTTCAAGACAAACACAAAGGAAACCATTCTTTGAGGGACTAAAATCAAAGGCAACCACTTTTTGAGGGTCTAAAATCTCAAAGGCACCAATTAACTCGAGACACCATTATTTCGAGGGACCAAAATTCTGAGAAACCAAAATTTTGAGGTAACAATATTCCAAGGAATATTTCGAGAGACTTACATCAAGGCAACCAATATTTCAAGGGACAATTATTTCGAGGGACCACAACATTTTGAGAGACCGATATTTTGAAGCAACAATATTTTGAGGGACTTAAATCGAGGCAACAAATATTTCCCAATATATTTAGAGACCACCATCTCCAATATTTTCTAGGGACATATATAATTATCTTAAGGCAACCACTATTTCGGGACACAATATTCCGCAGGACTAAAATCTCAAGGCACCCACTATATTTCAACCGACCACTATTTTGAGACAAACAATATTCCGAGGGACTAAAATCTCAAGCAACCATAATCTCGAGAGACCATTATTTTGAGGGACCAAAATTTCGAGAAACCAATATTTAAAGGTAACAAATATTCCGAGGGATCAATGTTTCGAGAGACTTAAATCGAGGCAACAAATTTTTCAAAAGACCAATATATTTATAGACCAACATTTCAAGACAACCAATATTTCGATCGACAAATGTCTCTAGGGACCAACATCTTGAGGCAACCAATATTTTCATGGACAAATATCTCAAGGCAACCAATATTTTGAGAGAAATATTTTAAGGCGTTATTTCAAGGTAGCCATCATCCTGAGGGATCAAAATTTCAAGATAACCAACATGTTTAATGGGCCACTATTTAGAGGTAGCCAATATTTTGAGGGACTAATATCCTTGAGGTAGAAAGTATTTCAAAACCACTATTCCAAAGGGCACTATTTAGGGCCAACAAATATTTCAAAGGGATCAACATTTCGAAGCAAACACTCTTTGAAGGATCCTCCAGAAAGATTCTCATGTATACAGTGACTATAGGGGAAATCTCAGCAATCTGATCAAAATGTACAGTAGAACAATAACAACATCACTAAAGTTGAATCGGGAAACAAAAGCTATAGAATAAGAGATTAGTAGAAAGTTGTGATCATAGGGTTGAAATCAAGCAGTCCGTCGGCGCTGTGATTCGTATACCTCGTTTGATGGAAATGGCGATGAGCAATTCAGTGAGATTCTCTGATCTGAAGTTCCTATCGATAAGAAAAATGAAAATTAAATTTCGGAAGAGACTTACAAACAGAAAGTTCATCCGAAATAGAAATTCGGCGAGCCGTCCAAAAATTTGACCATCTAAAGAAATTTCCGTTCTAGGTTTAGGGTTTTAACGTGAGAACTAAAAAAGAAATAAACCCGAAAAATCATACCTAGAAAATTGCATCGACACAAACTTCGAGAGGGATCGCAACAGAGGAAGAACTCTCTCATCCCCTTCAGAGCGTCGTCGAATATCTCCGGAGCGAAGTGAAGGTCTTCGTCTTCTCTCTGGAACGAGAGAATTTTGAACTGAATTTTGAATTGTCACTGGAACGGAAACCAAAGAGAGAAGAGGCCTGATATATGAAGACTATGGGCCCGATTGGCCCATACAATTGGGACTCACGAAGTGATTAAACTCGGATAAAAAAATATAACTCCCTAAACTTAAATATTTTTATTTAATTGTTTTTTTTTTTTTTTGGCAAGATTATTTTTACAGGTTACATATAGTTTTTAATTCAAACTTTAAACTAAAATAATTCAATTGTTCATGACAAAAATTATAATGTAGGAGATCGTGACAAAAACTTAAACCCCTGCCCCTAACTAATCAACTACACTTCATTTATCCTTTTTTTTTTCTTTATCTTTTTCATCTCTAATTTTAAGACATTTACAATTATGTCCTCACATTTTAAGTGTGCAAAATATGAGATGATATTGTTTCTAAATGAAACAGATCTTTTCCTGTTTCCTTTCTGTTTTTTATACACTTTTCATGCATTTCATCTAGTACTCCGCATTGCAAAAATATTGTCTAAATAAATACTCTTTTCGCGTGTTTACTTTGAGAGTTAAGATTGAGATTTTTTATTTTATTTTATATTTTAGGACAACAAAAGGGTAGATATATTATATGTTAAAAGGCTAAAAGATAAAATGGAATAAAACTTCAAGAATTAAAATCAAAGAGTTAATATTTAAAATAGGATTGATGTCTGCTGCTCTACACGGATTAATTCAATATTTGGTGATGATTTAGAAGCAGAGAAAAGAGGCCAAAGCGAGCATAGCTCAGCTGGCATATGTATCAGTTGACGACCACGAGGTCTGTGGCTCGAATCCCCCACCCTCAATGTAATCAAAAAAAAAAAAAAAAAAAGGAAGCAGATAAAAGAGAGAGAATGGATTATTAAATAACAAAAGAGTATAATTAGTTCTTACTAAAATATATGGTTTTTTTATGTTTAAAATTGAAAGTTGTCAAACACTAATCAACTTTATATGACAGTTGATTTTCCTAAAAGCACACTTGACACTCGAAGCAGACTATAACAATTACTTATTAAATCATGCTGAAATTATGATAATTCACGAGACAAGTCGAGAGTGTGCATGACTGAGATCAATGATTCAATATATTTGTGAAACTTGTGGCTTGTCTTTCCACGAAAATCATCTAACCAACATTATATGAAGACAACACAACATGTATAACACAAATCAGAGGAGTATATATATTGAAGGAGATAGAACGAAGCATGTCTCATCAAAGCTCGTCTACACCAATGATCTTGAAGAAAATGACGATATTATCGTTCAACAAATTTCTTCAAAAGACAACTTGGCATACTTATTTACATTTGTTACGATAAAATCGAATAACAAAAACAAATAAGCGCAAAAGAAAATCGACATAGATTTACGTGGTTCACTAACGTCGTGTTATCTACGTCCACAGGCCGAAGGGGAGAACAATATTATTACAAATAAGAGAATTACAAATGACAGACTAGGGACGATTGATGTCATTAGAAGGTTATATATGACTCCCTTCTAATGACCTAATAGCATATTAAAAACATTCCAACAACATTACTTGGTGCAACATTTGAGAAGTTGGTGAACGACGTTGGAAAGCGAGGATTGAGAGATCTCAAATGATGTTTATGAGAAAATGTGTTGCAGTCTTTTTCTCTTGACTATGGTTTTATCCCACTGGATTTTCCTAGCAAGATTTTGAATGAGTCAATTATTAAAGTATATGAATAATGTAGTTTTTCCTGATTTATTTTTCCATTGGGTTTTTCCTAGTAAGGTTTTAACGAGACATATATTCTATATACTATGGACATCTAAGGGGAAGTATTACGAATATTTATATAGATGTCCATATAGATGAGATATTCTTATCTTATGATCTCTCAATTATCTATACATTATCTCCTCTCTAATTTTCTTCTTTATGTTCTTCATATCTTTTAAACCCTAAATCCTAGAGAATGTATGAATTCTCCAACTTCCTCTAACTCTCTACTTTGTTCATGTTCTCTTGTTTTACAACGTTAATAATATTTTTCACAATCTAGATTCTCCAACTTCCTCTAACTCTCTACTTTGTTCATGTTCTCTTGTTTTACAACGTTAATAATATTTTTCACAATCTAGACACTAAATAGTTAAGCATTGAAAGTATAAACACTAAATAACATATTAAAGTTTAATAATTAAATTGTTTAAAAATAAAAAATACAAAGACTAAAATTATTACAAACTAATGTTTAGGACTAAACATATTTTTTAATTATTTTTATTTAATCGAATGAGTTAATTTTTAATTTCTCTTTCAAAACAAAACTGTTTTATTTTTTTGTAAATTTTAAAAAATGAGTTTATATAAATATAAGACATTATTTTTATTATTCTCATAAAATAACAATAACAATTTTAATAAACATTCAAATGATCCATTCAAGACAACCGTACGTCCTTCGAATCCAAAGTATTCATTTCAAACCATCTCCTTTTCACTTATACTTTTATGTTGATATGTAGAAGAAGGGATTGGTTGAATATAACATTTTAAAGAATAGAAATAATATATAGTACGAATTGAAATAATAATTATAAAACAATGTTTATGTGGACTATAGTTTTAAAACTTACAATTCACACTACGAATCTAAAGTATTCATTTCAAACCATCTCTTTGATTTATCTTTTACATTTAGTCCGATTTATTTACTCCAAACGTAATTAATAAAATGTAATTCTGACGGTGGGAAATTAATCAAATGTAACGCTGACGGTGGGTCTCACTCCTTTTTTATTTGAAGTTGTTTACCAAAATTTGCAACGTAATGAAGTGTGGGTCTCACGTCGTATTCTGCAATCAGATTACACCCCTAGATTATATCCAGGAGGGTCCTCGATGGAATTCTCATGGCACATTACGTGGGACCCAAGAAAGTGTTTCCATTGTAACAAAGAAGGGCATTGGAAGCGCAACTGCCCGAAATACCTTGCAGAGAAACATGTCGAGAAAGAACGACAAGGTAAATGAGATTTATTTGTCTAAACATGTATAGTGGATTTATGAATGTCATACCTGAATGTTTTTCAGGGACCACTAATCATTTTTGTTTTTATTCCAGGAAACTAGTTCCCGATGCCGGTTTCTCTATGTTGGGTGACTTGAGAAGACGTCTATGCAGCTTTACAGTGGGAGCTTTGTGTTTTTTATGTTGTTTTGTATGAACCTAAATCACATATGTGATATGTGTAATTAAGTTATACACATTTCTGTTTGTTTGAACATTTGTGTACATGTATATTTTGTTGTAAATAAATGAACGGTTCATTTTACAGAAGATGTATACTGTTATGTTCTATTAAATTCAGAAAACAACATGAATGTTAAGATTAATAATATTAAAGGAAAGTTATATACAGTTCAACAAGGGTTGTTGATAAAATGAGTTATTCTCAATAGTTGAGGAAACCTAAAAAACGTTGGTTTGTCTGTAAACCCGAGTTATCATATCTGATGATGATTTGAGAATTCATTGTTTTAATTAGACAATGGATTATTTAGACAAGGACCAATGGTTCGATGCCGTAGATCTTCGAGAGATTTTGAGACCAAGCCTCTAAGGTGAAAACCTTTGAGGCTTGACTTTCTGGTAAAGGGATTGTCCCAAAGTGAAGACGTTAATTGTGTATTAACTTCTTTACTTGTTACCAGATGTAAGTTATTGGATTACTCTCGTCTATTTTCTTGTTCTATACTAGATAGGATAAGATAAATGGAGATCAAGACTAGCTATCTTGAATTAGAGTATCCATAAGTCTCAGTCTCTCTGAGAGTCAGATATAGGGTTAAGAGCAAAACTGTTTTGCTAGCTTATTCAATTCCTTTATGGATTGAAACTAGCTTCTTAATCTTGAATGATGAAGGTTTGATGTTCTAATCAAATCTTATGGCTTTGAACACGATATTGATGAACTTTGTTTGGCAAATGGTTTATCAATAATGTAGCTTTCGTAATATGGTTTCCGTAATTTTATATCCTAATCATTGAGAATGATGTAGGATTAGTTTCTGACACCTATGCATTAGCTAGCGACCCGTTTCCAGATATGTGATCTGGGTGAGATCTTGTTTTGTTCTATGGATCCAGATTAATCTGAGTCGTAAGACAAATCGCTAATATTGTCTCTAAGCATCTAATATTGACAAAGGTTGTTAATATTCAATGCAGTGAGGTTCTACGTAAACATATCCGTTGTCCAGATGTATCTTTTCTTAGAATACATGACCCGATATGTGTTATGCAGTGGGAGCTGTTAGTCTGGCTGGTATTAAAATTTTGTCTGAGCATAATTTAGTGGTTTTGAGCTCTTAAGTAGTGTGGATGAGGAGATGTGATGGTCACATGGAAAGCCCCATAGTACTTCATGCTGATATGTTTACTAAGTCTCTCACGGCTAAAGTGTTTGAGAGATACCTAAAGAGTTTAGGGCTCCGGGTTGCTAAATAGGATAGTGGGAGAAGACTATAGATATATGATATTATAGTTCTCCTCGCCAACATGTACACCACGGACGTTTAAGTCCAAGTGGGAGTTTGTTGGGTTTAATGTCCTAAAACTCGTGGTTTGTAAACAGTTATGTTTGTAAATTATCTATTTAGTAATAATGAGTTATTAAGTTTTATTTAGTAAATGTGTTTGCTGGAATAAAGTGAAACGTGTTTGCATTAATCTATACCAATGACCAACACCCTTGACGATCATGAGTACTTGAGTTTCATGTATGACATGAATGTGGGTCAAGCTCAAGTAGACAGTCAAAACGGTCTATAGTATATGGATAAGGCTGGGTACCTTATCCTGGTAACACTATTGGATGCGGCTCGTTTTGTATTGTACAAAACGATGTGATCCGAGTCGTTTCACATCGAGATGTCCGAGCGGGGGCGTCCTATGCGATGAGTTTGCGTAAGACTGAACCACGAAAAGTCGCTCTCTCTTTATAACGTCGTTTACTGAAGAGACCGACTATTTCACCTGATGACCTAGGTAACTCGATCTCAATCCTGAGCTTACTATGAACTCCTACTTATTAGACAGTATCCTTAGACTTGTACGGGTGAGAGTGGCCTAATAGCGCCGACTCAATAACTTATCATCTCAGGGATAAAGTCCAATAGGCAGCTGGAGACATAGTGTAGTAAGATGGAGTTCACTCCTAACCCGTTCTTTAGGGTTAGTAGATAGGTTGTTCCCTTAATAGCTGACTCCGGGGCTTGAACAATGGGCGCCCACCCTCTCCTAATCAGAGAGGGTTCCTGATCTGTTAGTTGGACCACTGATCAATTGTTCATTAAAGGTGTCAGTGGTACTTAAGGAACAAAGAAGTAACGCAGGGGTTAAACAGTTTAAACGACCTAGCTGTGGTTACGAACAACTTGTGAATGGTCGACTTGCCCATGGCGGTTATATCAAAAGGACATAATATATCTACAGTGAGGAGAGTGCAACCCTCAAACTATAGTGGAGTCTCTGGGGGTTAACGAAAGTTGATTGATTCGGATTAAAAGAGTTTTGACCGGATAATATCGTATCGTTGGAGCTCATGATCTGTACGTCCTTTAAGTTCTCCTGGCTAGCTCGGATAACGTCGTGCAACAGTGTAAGAGAAAAGAAAAAGAAAAAGAATTTGAATTGTTCAAATTCGATTTGTGGAAGAATGATGAACATATTTAAATATGAAAATGGTCTAAAACATAAATTGGATTCATGTGCAGTAAGTTATATATATTTATATATATATAAAATTGGCCAAAAAATGTGTAGTGGGTTTTTGGGTTTCTTTTTTACAGATTTGTCCAAGTTTTAAAAGTTTTGGTTTTTGTTTTTCCTTCCGCTTCTGTTTTAATTTGAAAACCCTAAGCCCTCTGCCATGGTTCCATCTTCTTCCTCTTCTTTTTCATTTTCTTTTCTTTTAGAAACGGAGTCCCACAACTTCGTTGCTCGGTGCCGAGAATAGCGGGACTACCTGGGGTGGTCCTCGGTGCGTTCGTGAGAAAAGATTGAAGAGTTCGGGACAAGGAACGACCGACGGAACTCGAAGAAAAATAAAACTTCAAGGGTATGTTTCTAATTTTTCTAATTTCCGTCGTTTGAGCATGTTTTCTATTTGTTAAATTGATGAAATTAGAGTATCATCGATCAAAAATCGCTTCCGCTGCGTATATCGCTCCATCAGTGAGGTGGTGGGCTGGAGGACCCTTCCGCTGACAATTGAGAGTAGGGGGTTTTGCCCGAACGAATTGACGGTTTTGGTGACTGATCGTTATTTGTAGCTCTCCTTCGATCAGGGTCGCTTGTGAGTTCTTTGTCGGACAGTTGCGGCGACATGTTCAGTAGTAATTTTTAGGAGGTAGAGGTTTTGGCTTAAAAAATCTACTTCCCACAGACGACGCAAAATGTTGAGGCAAGATTTTGGACCTTCCTCGATGGGGCTTCAAATGGTAGCACAGTAGTGTAATTTGAGGCTGACCTACAAAGTGTTAGGAAATGTGTGAATCCAAAACAAAAATTAAAAAGCCCATTGAAGCCCAAAGTGAGTTGATTAAGCAAACATTTCTATTTGCTAAAAGAATGGCACAATTTGATTGGCCAATTAACTAAATGGGTGGTGCTTTATTCATCTATAAAAGCAAGTGTTATTTTGTGCATTTTCATCAACAAAACAAGAGAGAGAAAAGGGTGCAACCTGATTTCAATTCCAACCAGAAAAAAGAAGAAAAACGTGGTCACCCTTTTTCTTTTACCGTGAGTAAGAGAATAAAAGAAGATTTTCTGTGGTGGTTTTTTGACGGTCTTTCTTTATTGTTGATCCCAAGCTATCGGGTTGTGATATTTGGAAGTCAATAGTCATTGTTGGACTATTGAGGGTAGTTTGTAGCGTCGAGTTGAGACTTCTTGTAATCTCCATTATAGTTGAACCTGCAGTTGCAGAAGACTGGACGTAGTCTCGAGATCAGGGCGAACCAGTATAACGTACGGTGTCGTTCTCTCTTTCCCTTATATTTATTATTGTATTTTGTGATCGATAACTTATTTGGTTCTAACCTGTGAAGTAGGAACGTGAGATATAATATTGTTGTTATTCCACGTTATTTATATCTCGTGTATTTTTCCCAACACAAAGAGTAAGAGGAATTTGCACCGATGTGGGGCTGGAACCAACACACTCTGATACCTAACTCAACTAGAGAGTTCTAAGCTTAAATGAAGTTCAAGTAGCATGTGTTGCGCATCTCTTGTGGAACATGGGGTCCCATATTCATTTGGATGTGGATGGAGTAGTGACGCCAGGGTCGTACGCCTCCCCCATCATGCCAAAGGGGTGGATCTCGATCCCAGGCAGATTCCTGGGGATTGGTCCGTCGTCGTCCGTTTTTAGGGGCGACGGTGTCAACTGACTATCCGAGCTCCAATCATGAAGTCTGATATAAGTACAATAGTTAATTCGGGTTCTCTGGTAGGCAGTCGGTTATGTCCTGAACCGAATTTCCCGAGTCCTCGGGTTTCGTGGATGACATGATGGGACTGACGTCATATTGAGGTGGCCCATAACACAAGTAAACACTCTCAATGGAAGGAAACCAATTGCGATTGAGCCTTTTTTTTATTGCAATTGATTTTCATTACGATTGCAAACCAAATTACATTGCGGCGATGTAAACTAGACCTTATTACAATTATAAAAAAAAAATCAATATCTATAACAACTTTAACATACATATAAAGACTAATGAAAAAGGGTACTAATGCTTTAATCGATGAGCTATATTCGAGTCAAAGTGAACATAATTCAGCAGTAATTGACATGTACTTCTTTCCTTGAGGTCGAGGGTTCGATCCCCCACCCTAAAATTGTTGAACTAAAAAAAATGAGCTATATTCGAGTTTGTTACTATTACAAGAAGTTGGCATAAAAATCTGCAAAAACACTAACAAGACATTGCCACTGATTGACTATAACAAACTCCAATAAAATGACTTAGCATAACTCAACTTACATAAAGTATGTAATCTCGGCCAAGAAGTTAAAAGTTCAAATTTCACACCCCACATGTCAAAAAAAAAAAATAATAATAATAAATAAGACTTTCTCCAACTTGAGCAAGTGTGCAACTTCTTTGCAAACTGGCAAGCTCTGGGGACAATTTTCTACATTACTTTCAACTATCAATGCAAGGGGAAAAAAATTGCCATCTCAATTCACTTTTTACCTTCAATAGTTGTATAACCCACTAACTAGACTATCTACAATCCACAACATAGAGAAAATGAAACTATCAGAACTTACCGATCATCTATTAAAGATCTGAATTATCGCTGTCGCTGTAGCATTGTGAATCCCAAAACTTCGAGACAACCTCGTCGTGTCTAACGATATGATGAGAAGCATTGGTGTAGTCTCTGCAGCGTAAAAGTCCAAGATTTCCAGCATAACAGCCAGTGACAATTCTACACCCATCAACAGCCATAGAGGACAATGTCGTACTGCTGTCGGTATTTTCAGTGAACCAGCAACTCAATGAATTTGCTTGGGCACCGGAATCGAGACGGTTGATAGGCTGCAGCAGTTAGAACTTTCTGCATAGTCCTTAAATCAATTGCAACAACGGAGGAACTCGTAGCAACATAGAGAAGTGATTCATGGCACAATGTTTACAGGAGCAGCAGGAAGAGAAGTTAATCCAACGCAACATGACGAACGGATAGCATTGACATCCCAAACTCTCACCTATTTCCATCTCAATAATAGTCAAAAAGAAAGAACGGAATTAATTAAACCCAACTAGAACTATAAAAGCATTAGGTCCGACTTTTTAGGTGTCTATAATGCGATGGTTAAATATCCTTAATCATGCAAAACCCTTTTTTTAAACAACCAGAAATCTCTGCATCATTCTGTATTCACAATCCAGAAAACATAGATTAGTACCTAATTTTGAAAGATGTATCTATAACACCTCAAATATATCACTCGATGGGATTCTCTTTTCTTTTTCTTCTTCTTTAATGAAAAATCGTACTTTCATTTTATACCAAGAGCATACCAAAGAAGAAAAAAAACAGCCCAAATCAGAAGGAGCCAAACCAAAAAACCAAACTAAAAAAAAGGCTCCAAGTATTAAAAATAAGGATCAGTGAATAACTACAAAACTCTTTAGTCACTGACACCCAAAGGGAGGTATTAAACCTGATGGTAGATAAGATCTCCCCAAAACCTCTCACCCCTAAAAACCCTTCTATGTCCTATTCCTCAAATTAGCCAAGAAAGCAGTCTTCCACAAAATTTATGAGTTATGGGTATAAGGATTAAAATAGCTGTCAACATGCCGTCATTGATGTATCCATAAATTGAAGGGTTTAACATCAATATCAAGGGGTGATCGTTATTTCTGATATATCGAATATATATCAATAAAACATAAAAAGAAAAAGTTTGAACAAAAAATCACCAATATAAATATAAAGTCATTCAAAACAACAAAGCCATTATATGATATAAATCTAATGTAAACTGTACTTAAAAAAAAATGTAATATAAATTGTCCTAGATTTCTTATTATCTATAATATTAATATATATTAACCATTATTTTATTTCGAAACAGAGAAAACCAGGAAAGGGATTGTAGCTAATTAAATCTAGGCAGTCAACATTATATTTTTTGGTCTAAAACTTGAACCCCAAATCTATATAAAATATCTTTCCTCTTGACTTTTGGAAAACAATTGTAATTCCAAGATGGCATGATAAATGCTTTTTACTTTCCCCTCAAATAAATAAACAAAATAATGTCATTTCGTGAAATAGGCATATTTAATAATTTTAATTATAACCACTACCACTCCTACTTACACTCAGAACCCTAAACCCTCATTCGCAAAACTCTCTCTGACTTAAGCATCGGAGCCTCGTGGGCCTAGCCCCACACCGGTGCAAGTTCATCTTCTTCTTTTGTGCAGGTACCTCTCGACTCCGACGACGGCAACCCGAGGCGGAGCACGCAGGATAAAGGAAAGTCGAGACCATTATTTTTACCAAACACTAGTTAAAATTCCTTCATAATCATTGTTACTGTTAGAGTCTCCAAGATAATGCAAAATGGGTCTTAATTAGTTTTCTTCCTATAATCATTCTTACTGTTAGAGTCTTCGAGATAATAACAAATGGGTCTTAATTAGTTTTCTTTCTAAAAGTGTTTACAAAATAAGCATTTCACCAACAAAAAAAAAATTACTTTTTTTAAAAGGCATCATATATAGACTCATTCTTATGCTTTAAATTTTTCAGGTTCATATATTTTATTATTTTGTCCCCAAAATTATTTTAAGGTATCTATTTTTTGTTCCTTAAACTTGTGGGTTTAATTCATTTTGCAGGGCTTTAAAAAGAAAAAAAAAAAAATTGAATCTGATTATTATTTTGCCATTAATCGTTTAAAACAAAATTGAATCTGATTATTTTTTTTGTTCCTCAAACTCTAAAAAAAAGTGTTTAGAGTTTGCGTAGAGTTAAGCACACGACACCTGATCGTCGTCGGAACACCGAACAACTGGTTTTCTTATTTCGAAGTCGATTTTGCTTAGGTTTTGTGTTATTTCTGTCCTTTTTTGTGTTTGTGTTTTGTAAGCACACCTTGAGGACAAGGTGTCATTGAAGGAGGGAGTATTGTAAGAGTCCTAGTTAGGTTATATGAGTAATATTAGTATGTTATTAGTAAAGGGTATAGTAGTAATTAGCTAGGGTTGCTTTGGTTATAAATAGAGTGTTTAGGAGCTTAGAGGGTAGGAATCATTTTGGTGGTTTGTCCTTAGGACACCCGGGGAGAGATATAGCCCTCTCAAATGGCTATTGTTATATTGTAACGTCCTTCGATGTTGCAATATATTCTATCTTGTGTTTGTTACGTTATTTCGATATTGGGGTCCTAACAAAATGCTTCTAGATTTATAATAAAATAACCAGCTCTAATTCTAATTGATCGTTTCTTTTGACTAATGATTGTTTGTCTAAATTTGCGGGCAGTGAATTTGCTTCGATTGGATAGAATCACATCAGATCATTATCCCTTGGCTCTTTCTTGTGGAGATCTAACTTGGGGTCCTTGTCCTTTCTGGTTTGAGAATGCTTGGTTACAGGTGGATTCTTTTCGGCCCTTATTGGAGAGCTGGTGCCAACAAAACCCCATTCTTGATTGACCTGGTCACGAATTAATGATGAAGCTCAAGGGATTGGAATCAAAATTGTGGATGTGGAATTTATCTATTCGCGAATCCACTTTAGTGAAACAACTTTCAATCCTTATTTCTCAATTGAAGGATTTAGATAGCACTGAAGATAGTGGTTTGCTTACAACTGAACAACGATCTACTAAACATATGATTCGAGGACAAATTGAGAATTTAATTGTTCGTGACCATATCTCTTGGCGACAACGTTGTAAGCTTAATTGGCTAAAGGAAGGGGACGAAAAATACTAAATTCTTTCCAGAGAAGGAGTCAGTTTGATTACAGCACCGGAGATTGAATCTGAATTTATTAACGTCTATCAGGCTCTGTTCACCAAGGATTGTAGCCAACGTTTTCTCCCTACTAATGTGGACTGGTCACCCATCAGTAGGGCAAAAGCAGAGTTTCTGGTGACTGAGTTTACAGAGGAATAGTTTTTTCAGGTTGTTTCTTCTTTGGGTTCATGCAAATCCCCCGCCCCTGATAGGTTTACAGCAGAATTCTTTAAATCCTCGTGGCACATTATAAAGGGAGACATTATGACATTGATCCACGATTTTTATACATCAGGTTATTAATGTATCTTTGAATGAAACCTATATTTGTTTGATTACCAAGAAGTCAGATTCTAAATGTCTCTGATTTTCGGCCGATTAGCCTCATCCCATGTGCCTACAAGATTTTAGCTAGCGTTTTATCTAGTCGCCTGAAGATGGTTCTTCCTTCTACTATTGCTGCAAATCAGATGACTTCTGTGGCTGACAGGAAAATCATTAATGCTTCTTTAATAGCTAATGAATTAATTGATGATTGGAATATCTTGGGAAAGAAAGGTGTGGTCCTTAAGCTAGATCTTGAAAAAGCTTTTGATAAGGTGGATTGAGATTTCTTGGACGCAGTTCTTCAGGCTAAAGGCTTTGGTTTTACTTGGCGGAAATGGATTCATGGTTGTATATCCAATGTTGATATATTAACGGTAGGCCTAGAGATAAAATCATTCCTACTTGGGGAATTCGTCAAGGTGATCCCCTTTCTCCTTTCCTTTTTATTTTGGTCTCGAATTGTCTGAGCATATTACTTGATCATGGTACCCGCCAGAACAAGATTGTCTTTCATCCAATCGGGTCTTCCTAAGTGAGTTTGAGTCATTTGCAGTTTGTTGATGATACATTATTATTCTCTACCTTTGATAATGAAGCTTTGACGAATCTATTTGATTTAGTCATAATTTTTTAATTGGCTTCGGGTTTGAACGTTAACTTCTCTAAGAGTGAATTGATGGGTGTGCATCTAAACTCTTATGAATTGGATGGTTTAACTTCCACCTTTGATTGCAAACGAGGTGTTTGGCCATCTACATATCTCGACCTTCCTTTGGGAGGTAACCCGAAATCCCAACAGTTTTGGAAGCCAGTTATTGAAAGGATTCAACACAAACTACAAAACTGGAAATATGCATTTATCTCGAAGGGTGGGCGCCATACCCCATTCAGTCTGTTCTCTCTAGTATGGCTACTTACTTTTTTATCACTATTTCATTTTCCTTCTCAAGTTGCTATTTCTCCGGATCAGATTGTTCTTTTTTTGGGGAAGGCTCTAGAGGTGATGGTGGTTTGCATAATGTTAAGTGGTAACAAACACAACTGCCACAGTTACCGGGGGACCTCGGTATACCAGCAGCGTAATCTGGCTCTGACTCTTTTGTCTAAATGGACTTGGCAATTTTGACATGAGGAGTCTGATCTTTGGCGTAAGATTATTTTGGCTAGACATGATTCCTCTATTTCCATTTGTTGGCCTAGAATTTCATAGCAAGGTTCTTTTAAATCTCCTTGGAGGTTTATTTGTTCAACTACTTGTCTTGTATCTAGCCGAGTTGT
The DNA here is from genome assembly GCA_028017165.1 of Herpetospermum pedunculosum. Classification (NCBI taxonomy): domain Eukaryota; kingdom Viridiplantae; phylum Streptophyta; class Magnoliopsida; order Cucurbitales; family Cucurbitaceae; genus Herpetospermum; species Herpetospermum pedunculosum. Next base: position 38,439,373 of record CM051527.1, read on the forward strand.
TTGTTGCATGGGTAATGGTTTTTTAACCTCTTTTTGGCATGATACCTGGCTAAATGGTGGGGTTATTGCATTTGTTTCCCCCCGCATTTTTTGTTTAACTTCTCGGCCCAACGTGACTGTTATGGAGGCTTGGGTGGCTTCTCAACATGCTTGAAATATGCATCTTCGTTGTAATCTCAATGATTTAGAAACAGTTGAATGGGCCCATCTCTCCCATCTCCTATCGAAGGTTACTTTACGGAGGTGTAAAGACTCATGGTCTTGGCCACTAGATCCATCCAACGTTTTCACAGTAAAATCGCTCATGGAAGATTTAATGGTTGCAGTGAATCCACTGACGAGTAGACTTTATAAGGTTATCTGGTCTAATTCTTATCCTAAGAAGATAAAGGTTGTTCTGTGGGAGCTTAGTCTCATAGCTATTAATACAGTTGATCGTCTTCAACGACGTATGTCATACATTCATCTATCTCCTTCTTGTTGTATCATGTGCTTTGCAAATTCTGAATCTCCGACACATTTATTTCTTCACTATTCCTTTGCATCTAATTTTTGGGCCATGATCCTTACCGCTTTTGATTGGTCTTCAGTGTTGCCTAATAGTATTGCTGATTTTTTGGTCTCCATTTTTGTGGATCACCCTTTCAGTGGCGAAAAGAATACTCTTTGGCTTGCTCTCAACAGAATTTTCCTTTGGTTCCTATGGGGTGAAGAAATGGGTGTCTTTTTCAGGACGTTTTCTCTTCTTTTGATAGGTTTACAGATTTGATCCTATTTCACGCTATGTATTGGTGTAAATGTAAACACCCTTTCTCCAATTATAGCCCTTCATATTTAATTTCGAATTGGAAAGTTTTCTTACCTCTGGGTGTTTAAGAGTTTATACTCCTTTTATTTTCATTTATCAATGAAATTGTTAAAAAAAAAAAATAAGACAACTGAACTGTTGTATAACACAACACCTTAATTATGTCATAGTGTCGCCATTAACACCAATCAACAAAGATAGAGCTTAAAACGTTATGACAACAAGAAAGAACCCAATAATTGACCTCTCACCATTCCAAACATTGAACTTCTCGAGAAAATGCTAAATTAGATAGCTTTTTTTTTAGAAGAGGTACAATTCCATTGATAATTGAAAAATTGAGGGACCCTCCAAACACCTAAAGGTGGATTACATAAAAGTTTTCCAGTTCATAGCTAAATTAGATAGCATTGAAAGAATTGTAGACGTACCTTGGATGCAATGACCAAGAGAAGAAGAAAAAAGTTAAAATATATCATCATAGTCATAGATAATGAGACCTCTCTACAGAACAAAAGAAGAGGGTCAATTCTTGAAAGCCTTCCTACAAGAACTTATATATTAAAAATTATGTACGTGCAACAGGTCCAATTGTCAACATTTAGATCTGAAAACATCGCTACCATATTGTAGGAAGGGATCTGATGTGGATACAAGAGATCTAAAAAATATCTTCTCATTAGATAATGTTTTATTACAAGCTTTAGAAAGCGAAGAATAGGGGAAGACCTCATCATATATTATATACCTTATAGTTATCGGAGCCAATGAAATAAAATTATCGTCCAGCTCTAAAAAGAATTAAGTGGTAGACTGGGATATTTATAAGATGAATAAAGTTAAGTATATGCTTACCCTGCGACTGACATTGACTTAATTGGTTTTTCATGTCCATGTAGTGTAGCCTTCAAAGCACTCTTGCCTCGCTTGCCGCTGGAACTGAGAGACCAAAGGCGAACTGTACCATCTTCCCCTCCACTGGCCAATACTTTTGCGCTACCATCATCTAACAGTTTATCTGACAGAGTTGAAACTGGGCCATTATGACCTCGAAAACATTTCTGACAAGAACCCTAAAAAAGGCAAGGGCCCAACAGGGTTAGGGATTAGGGACATAATTTTGTGAGACCAATTTTTCATAAGCTTAAAAGCATATAAACCTTGAAAAACAATAAAACAATTAAAGAATAATGATGTGTGCTCCAAATTGATAATTTCATGAAAATTGCCAATAGATTTTCGAATTTGACCCAATAAAATATGGACTGGGAAAAACAAAATGCTAAAAAATGTAAAGATTATCTACTTCTTCTGACTGCAAGAGAAACCATTGAGGGCCAATTCATGATTTCTGTCGTACAAGAAAATAATATTGTTTTAGCCCATACCTTCCACCACAATCGAATCGAGTGATCAGAACTTGAGGTTACCAAAACATTTCCTGATCTTTGCCCTTCACTTCTAAACAATGAAGTTTCACCAAGGGGAAACAGCCTGCATATGAAATCATATGTTAATAACCAGCTAAGAGCACATTTCAACAAGTTCAATGCAGCAAATGATAGAAACAAGTGGAACTGGACGATAATTCATTAGTACAATTAAAACCAATTCTCAGGTCAAATACTCACATCTCACCTCATACAAGTGATACGCGCCTTGTGATCACTTAAAGTGGTAAAAGAAACACCCGTGCTAAAAATGCTGTCGATTTTCAACATTTGAATTGCGGAGCCCTAACCAACAGGAAATAGCAACAGTTGTAACTCTAAACAACCTAGATAAGAAAATCCCAGATATAATATGTCAAACAAGAATTCAAACAGTACCCGAGAAATGAATATATCATCTCTATCCAAAAGCATAGGGCCATAAGGGTCGGGTTGAGTGCAAATATCAGCAACCAAGGGATCTTCAAACCTGAAGTGTAGCAAAGCGGAAAGCCTAGCAAAATACGCATCCCTAGCTCCTCCTGAAGCTACAGAAGAAGCAAGAGGTGGTAATAGATGCTGCCATCGCTCCCTAGAGAAACAGAAACAAAATCCCAATTGTTGATTAGGTAATTCATTGAAGAACAGAATGGAATTAGAAAGGGGGAGAACCTGAAAAGGCGTTGCCAAATGGAGTCGGAGATATTTGCAGGTGGTGGCGAGATTGAAGATGTCGTGGGGGTTGAGGAATGTGGAGCATATAGCTAGAGAATCTTCATTCAAGTCGGTAATGGCGGTTGGCAAGTTCTGATTCTGGTCCATCGACGGCGATTGCACGGTTTACAATTTTACAAAACCTTCAACAGAGCAAAATCCATACAAAGACTGCAACTTTTTTGTTTCCATTTTCCAAATTTTGATCTCTTTCTCTCTTTCGCGCAAATCGTTCAACACGAAGGCCATTCCATTCTTCTTAGGCTCCCTTTCGAATTTGGAATATTTGTCAGGGGAAGGAGAAAGGTGGAAGAGAAGAGAGATATATTTTCTTTTAATTATTATCATTATTTTTTGTTTTAAAATTTGTTATTTTATAATTAGAAACTGCCATGTCCGCATCCGTTAAATAATTAATCGTGGAGGACCTATTTCTCAAATGTGGGAATTGGATTGTCTAGTTTTGAAACCTAGGGACCAAATCGACACAATCCTCAAACTTGAAGGACTAAAAAAGTATTTTAACGAATTAATTATTATTTTATAATAACACATGTTTGTTAAATGTATACAACTCATAATAAATGATAAAATAATGTGTTGAATATATATACTAGTAAAGAAACACGTGAGAAATCATAGTTTTAATTTAAGGTTAAATTATAATTTAGTCCCTGAACTTTGAGATGTGTGTCTATTTGGTCTCTAAATGTTAAAAAATACAAATTTAGTCCCTACCTTTTAATGTTTTTAAAATTCAAAAATCTATTGGACACAAAATTAAAAATCTAATACATCAATTATTTTTTTAAAATTTTGAAGTTGTTAAGGACCTATTAGACACAACTGAAAATTTAGAGATTTTATTAGACATAAAATTAAAAGTGTAGGACTTCGTAGACTGTTTTGAAAGTCCAGAGATCAAAAAGTCACTAACTCCATACTCATGGATTAAAATGATAATTTAATTGTATAAAATAGAAGACACCCCTGTTCACACAAGATTTCGAACGACGGATGGAAATTCGACACGTGTAAATGAAATTTGAATTGTATTTATGTATTTGTGTGTATCAGTGCGTAGTGAATTACAATCTCTAATGTATGATCCTCTGATTCTTTCTCTCTCAAATGTAAATGTGTTTCGAGGGCTTTGCAACTTGTTTTCGGTGTTGGATTCGTTTCGAGGGCTTTGCAGCTTGTTCTCGACGTTGAATTTGGATCGAGGGCTTCGCAGCTTGTTCTCGACGTTGAATTTGGATCGAGGGCTTCGCAGCTTGTTCTCGATGTTGAATTTGGATCGAGGGCTTCGCAGCTTGTTCTCGATGTTGAATTTGGATCGAGGACTTTGCAGCTTGTTCTCGATGTTGAATTTGGATTGAGGGCTTCGCAGCTTGTTCTCCATGTTGAATTTGGATTGAGGGCTTCGCAGCTTGTTCTCGATGTTGAAGGATTTGGATCGAGGGCTTCGCAGCTTGTTCTCGATGTTGAAGGATTTGTATCGAGGGTTTTGGATTGAGGGCTTCGCAGCTTGTTCTCGATGTTGAAGGATTTGTATCGAGGGTTTTGGATTGAGGGCTTCGCAGCTTGTTCTCGATGTTGAAGGATTTGTATCGAGGGTTTTGGATTGAGGGCTTCGCAGCTTGTTCTCGATGTTGGATGATTTGTATCGAGGGTTTTGGATTGAGGGCTTCGCACCTTGTTCTCGATGTTGGATGATCGTTCAGTCTTCCTGAATCAGTTTTCGTTGCTTGAGAATTCTCTTAGGAGTAGAAATTTTCTGAACCTTGAAAATGAAGAATGAGCTCTCTATTTATAGAGTTTCTCATCGGTCTAATGGGCTTGGACCTGGATCCAATGAGTTTGAGCTTGGATCCAATGGGCTTGGGTCTAATGACATTTTGGGTTCAATGGGCTTTTGGGCTTTGGGCCAAATTGTCATTTAAATAGCTTTCTTGCCCGATTCGATTTCGAGCCCAATTGAGCTATATGACTGAATTTGCTAGGCTAAGTTTATTCGATCCGCCGACCATGATGAAGACACGTGGCGACCGCTGATTGACCGAAATTTCTCGGTCAACAACCTCTTACAACATCATTTATTATTTTTATAAATAGGTTAGAAATAAATTTTAAATATATATTATATTTTAGATAAAAAAAAAATTAATATATTCAAAATGAATAGTAAATTAAGACTCCTTTCAACATCATTTATTATTCATAGAAATATTTTAGAAATAAATTTTAAATATATATTATATTTTAGATAAAAAAATTAATATATTCAAAATGAATAGTAAATTAAGAAATATCACACTATATTATTTGTTCGTAAGTATTCAATATTGAATTTTTATTTTAATTGTAATTTAACATGGAATCATAATTAATTTGTGAAATTGAATCTGACACTTTTTTTTTTCTAATACTAATATTTTAAGATAATTCCATTTTAGTAAAAATTTAAAATTTATTATATTTATCAATAATTAATTTAAATTATAGAAAAGTTAATAAATAAATATAAATAAAATTTAGCACAATTTATTTTTACATAAAAAAATATATATATATATATAAAAAGGTAAAATACAAATTATTTTTATTTGAATTTACACTTGGATTAGTACGCTTGCAAGTCCATACAAAAAATGACTTCTTTGTCTCGCCCATACAAACAATACTCATTATTAATATAATAATAATAATATATATACGTTGTCAAAAAAAAAAAAACAATATATATATATATATATATATATGGAGTTGAGTATCGCCAACAGAGGGAGCAATGACCTCTTAATCCCGGATATCAACAAAGTGAAAAAAGAAGTAAACGACACTGAAAAAATTACGAAGAGTGTCGTGGAAGAATCCATGGTCGTCAGCACGACCCCTTTCAGGTTTTCCTCAAAAGGAAAGGAAAACAAGACAGAAAGAAGAAATGGAAGATGTACATGCCAATTACTATTGAGTTATACTCACTTTGTGATATGAGATCAATTGTTGAGATGAAATTTCATAACCTGACTTTGATAGACGGATACCAATTGATGATTTGCGATTAGGTCAAATCCGTCATGATCAAACAAGGGAAATTCACGACAAGAGTTTTTTTTTCTTCCCGCAAAGGTATTTAATTAATGTTGGGTCGGGGATTGAACCCTGACCTTTTAGTCAAGTGCACAACTTTATGTCATTGAACTATGTTCGGTTTGACCACTACAAGAGTGTCGCCAAAACTTTTAAGAACAACAATAATGTTATATTTAAAAATAATATTCGAAAGTCGCTTTACAATTTTAAAAGGATCAGTTATTTATAGCTTTACAATAAAATATACGCTAATTAAATCTAAACTAAACTAATTATCAAACATTTCATCCTACGCCACTTTGACATATTGTATAATCATAATCTTAATCTCGAGAATTATATATATTTTTATTATGTTTACTTGAATTTTTAATATTAAAAGTAATAAATGTTACTCCATCTTCAAAGTTTAGGTGATTGTTTCATCTTCAAAGTTTAGGTGATCTTTAAAGTCGATGTCGTCTCGTGTCAACTTCAAGTTAGAGATCAAGCGTCGCTCGCCTTTAAGTTCAAGACCGGGTGTGCCCCGCTTAAACTTCAACTGTAAGTTCGAGTGTTTCCCGCTTCAAGTTCAAGCTCTATTGTTGTTCGTTTCAAGTTGAAGTTCAAGACGAACGCCACTCACATCAAATTCAAGACCAAGTGTCGCTCGCTTTAAGTTCAAGATTGGGTGTTTCCCGCTTGAACTTCAGGTTCAACCGTTGCTCGCGTCAAGTTCAAGTTCGAGCGCTGGTCATTTCCCGTTGAAGACTGGGCGTCACTCGATCGAAGTTCAAGTTCGAGCTTTGCTTACTTCAAATACGAGCTCCACCGGCTCCAAGTTCGCAATTTGCTTACTTCCAAATCAATCTTCGCTCGCCCTACGTTCAAGGTTTCGCTCACTTCAAGTTCAAGTTTGAGCGTCACTTGCTTCAAGTTAAAAAAAATGTGTTGCTCGCTACAGATTCAAGTTCGAGGCATCGCTCGCTTCAAGCTTAATTTTTGGCCTTACTTGCCTCAAGTATTGAGTTTAAGTTAGATTTTGGAGGTCTCGTCGCTTCATCTCTGAATTCAATGCTCTGTCACCTCATCTTCAAGTTCAAAGTTTCAACTTCACCTCATCAAGTAAAAATGAGATAATGATAAATATGACAAAAGAAACGACGTATGGTACAAATGCGAGGAATTTTAACAACAACAGCCTGAAAGACGACGTCATCATTCAGAGCAACATCATGAACGAGAAGTGTACATCGCCACAATGACACTCCAAGTTTAAGTGTTGGCCCCGCTAGGTACGCTCACATATTGGTTACGTTGCAGAGGAAAAATATATCCCTAAGTTGATGCACCGGTGTCACACATAGTGAAAATATAGTTTGGGAGCATCGCAACGCCGACAAAGGAAGTCAGGACATTTGCTCCATTACGAAGGGACACACCGATTAAGGTTGATGGTGTAAGCCCTACCAGCTTTGCTTCATATTTTAAAAAAAAAAATCAAAAGTCCGCTCCACAAAAAAATGGGAACCCTAAGAGACACACATCATTTCAAATTTATGGTGTAGGACCCCACAAGCGACGTCCCAATACTGTGTTGCATAAAAAAAAAATTTGAAGTGGGGAAAACATAGAAATCCAAGTTTTTTTATTCACTTGAAAATCCATGTCTACATTCCAGATAAATTCTTTTTTTTTTAAGCAGAACAAAACAAAGAAATCCAAGTTTTTTTTTGGAAATCCATGTCCATATTCCAGAAAAAATTGAAGCGGAGCAAAACAAAGAAATCCAAGTTTTTATTTGGAAATCCATGTCTATATTCTAGATGAAATTTTTGATTTGAAGCGGAACAAAACACAAGAATCCAAGTTTTTTTTGGAGATCCATGTCCATATTCCAGAAAAAATTGAAGCGGAGCAAAACAAAGAAATCCAAGTTTTTATTTGGAAATCCATGTCTAGATGAAATTTTTGATTTGAAGCGGAAAAAAACAAAGAAATCCAAGTTTTTATTTGAAAATTCATGTCCATATTCCAGAAAAAAGTTGAAGCAGAACAAAACACAGAAATCCAAGTTTTTTTTTGGAAATCCATGTCCATATTCCAGAAAAAATTGAAGCGGAGCAAAACAAAGAAATCCAAGTTTTTATTTGGAAATCTATGTCTAGATGAAATTTTTGATTTGAAGCGGAACAAAACAAAGAAATCCAAGTTTTTATTTGGAAATTCATGTCCATATTCCAGAAAAAAGTTGAAGCGGAACAAAACACAGAAATCCAAGTTTTTTTTTGGAAATCCATGTCCATATTCCAGAAAAAATTGAAGCGGAGCAAAACAAAGAAATCCAAGTTTTTATTTGGAAATCCATGTCGAAATGAAATTTTTGATTTGAAGCGGAACAAAACAAAGAAATCCAAGTTTTTATTTGGAAATTCATGTCCATATTCCAGAAAAAAGTTGAAGCGGAATAAAACAAGGAAATACAAGTTTTTATTTGGAAATCCATGTCTATATTCCAGATGAAAAAAATTGAAGGGGAAGGAAAACAAGGAAATCCAAGTTTTTATTTGGAAATCCATGTCTATATTCCAGATAAAAAAATTTGAAGTGGAGGAAAACACGAAAATCCAAGTTTTTATTCGCTTGGAAGTCCAAGTTTATATGCAAATGTTGTTGTTTGGTAGACATTCGAAATGAATTAAAATGTAGAATTCCAAGTATTTATTCGCTTGGAAATTCAAGTTTATGTTCCCAGGTGTTGTGCGTTGGGTAAAAATTTGAAGTGGGGCGAAACATAGAAATCCAAGTTTTTATTCACTTGAAAATCCAAGTACGCGTACACAAGCAAAAGAAACCGAGGAGCAAGACTTTGTTTTAAACTTGAAGTTGGGCGTTTTTGAATTTGTGATAAAGTGAAAGCAAGATCGAATTGCGATGAAAGACCAAATTTGCAATAAATTGAAAGCAAGTACAAATTTGCGATAAAATGAACGATGATCCAAATTTGCATTTAAAGAAAGCAGTCCAAGTTGGCGATAAAAAAAAAATCCAAAAAAAGAATAATACGCGGAGCAAAAAATAGAGCGCGAAACAAAGGCTAGTGTGCCGAACAAAGGCTAAAGCGCCAAACAAAGGCTAGAGCGTCGAACAAAGGCTAGAGCGTCGAACAAAGGCTAGAGCGCCGAACAAAGGCTAGAGCGCCGAACAAAGGCTAGAGCGCCAAAAAAATAGTGCGCCAGTCCAAAAAATAGTGCGCCAGTCCAAAAAAATAGTGCGCCAGTCCAAAAAAATAGTGCGCCAGTCCAAAAAAATAGTGCGCCAATCCAAAAAAAATATAGTCCAAATTTGCGACAAAAGCGATAAAAGAAAACAGAGTAAAGGTGTGAAAAAAAAAATATACATGTGATGGGTCTCAAGTCAATCAACGGCGGCGTGAAACTTGTCTTCGAACCAAGACCAAAATCGACAATGATCGTCACCGGTGAGAATTAGAGCTGTAAAAAAAATTGTGATCCACCACAAGGAAAGTAAGACTAAAGTTACTATTCAATCACAAGCATTTCACAAATATTGTACTTTATCAGAAACATCTCAAGTCACATACAAAATTCACATGACTTGAGCATGAGGCATTGTAAAGTGAGATTACATGTAGTATGAACAGTGCATATGCAAGACTCAATGCAATTTGCATGTAACACGAACAGATTATCATATGAAAGTACAATTCAAAATTCAAAATTCATGTAATATAAAAAAGAAAGTAATCCAAAGTATAGGAATTACCAAAGAAACCCAAATTTTAGATTGCCATAAAAAAAATATACAGTATCAAAATGTTATAAAAAAAAAAAAAACAAAACAAAAAAACTTGCTATGGTTTTTGAAAAGAAAAAAAAAAATCAGTAAAAAAGAAAAGAAAAAAATAACAAAGCAAACAAAATATCTGTAAAGAGGAAGAAAAAAATCCTCAATTTTGAAGCTGAAAAAAAAAGAACAAAAAAATCAGTAAAATTAGAAAAGAGAAAGGAAAAGCCTCTGCTGTGATTTTGAAAAAAATCAACAACCAAATCTCATAGATTTAAAAAAAGGCAAAGCCTGTGATTTTAAAACTGAAGCAAACAAAATACAACCAAAATCAGAAAATGGAAAGTAAAACAAAACCCAACAAAAAAATCAGCAAAATCAGAAAAGGTAAAGGAAAAGGAAAAACCTCTAGTTTGCTTGGATTTAAAAAAAAAAATCAACAACAAACAAATCTCACCCTAAGAGATTTAAAAAAAAAAAAAAGCAAAAGAAAAAAAACCTTTGATGTGATTTAAAAAAAGAAAGGGAAAAACCTCTTCATGTGATTCTGTGATTTTGAAAAAAAAAAAAAAAAAAAAATCAACAATATGAAAATCTCACGGTAAATTTAAGAGATTTAAAAAAAAGAAAAAAAATCAAAGTAGGTTTGCTATGATTGGGAAGAAAAAAAAGCAAATAAAAAACATACGCTAGGTTTAAAGATTTTTTTTTTTAAAACAAAAGAAAAATCCTAACAAAAAAATCTACAAACATCTAAAAATTCTATGTGCTCTAAAAACAGTACAAAAAGAAAATAAAACGATTGTGTAAAAACACAAAGGGGAAAAAAAGGTACCTGTGGATCTTCAACGACGGCGAACTCCTCCCTCGTATGTGAACGACGACCAATGTTCTTTAAAAAAACTTTAAATCTATACAAAAAAAAAAAAAAAAAACGAAAGTTGTGTAAAAAAAAGTACCCGAATCTCTAAACAAAGCTTTCCCTTTTTTCCAAAGAACCTAAATGAGGCTTCTCATTCTATTTATAGAATGGATGAAACCACAAAAGGATTAGGGTTATTGTGAAGTTACTAAAATATCCTTGACTTAAGAGTTAAATTTATTTTGTGCAAAATATGTATACAATTGGACTCGAACTCAAGATCAAAGGTCATTCAAGTTCCACTTTGCCAAACAAACTTCTACATTATCAATCAACTTGGATGAGAAATTTTAATCCATTCGTTGAATTGAGATTTGGGGCGTGTTCTAAATTTCGTTCCATGAGCACCAGTTGAGTTCAAATTTCAACTAAAAATTCAAGCTTCATATTCGTCAAGAGTTCATCAATTTTACTTCATGTTCCAGCAAATTTTTTAACGTAAACCAAATTTACTTGGACTTGAAGGAAGCACATATTCCTAATTTTATTCCCGAGCAGGATTTAGAATCAAAATTTATCTAAATTCAAGTCTCAAATCGAAACTGGCGGTTTGGGTATACTTTAAATTTTATCCCACTTCGAAATTGGAGTAAAGTTCAAAGTCAAATCTTATTCAAAATTCAATTGGGCAACTCCAAAACTCTACTCTACATCCAAAATGGAATTAAAGTAGAACACAAGAATCTACTAAAATTCAAGTCAAGCTTCTGCCAAATAAGAAAGATCAAAATTGTAAGCCCAATTCATATTTTTTGGTCAATTGGCATAGAAAGATGTATCAATCAAAATAATTGATTTATGAACCAAATTTCATATTTCGATAAAATTGATATGTCGAGGCGGATTCGAAATTAGGGGTGTCCTACATTTCGATTTCAAAATTTAACTTTTCCGAGACTCACCCACACGTACATGTGCATAACTCTCGAAAAATGGGGCATTTGTTGACCGAGAAATTTCGGCCAATCAGCGGTCACCACGTGTCTTCATCATGGTCGGCGGATCGAATAAACTTAGCCGAGCAAATTTGGTCATAGCTCAATTGGGCTCGAAATCGAATCGGGCCAGAAAGTTATTTAAATGGCAATTTGGCCCAAAGCCCAAAAGCCCATTGAACCCAAAATGTCATTGGACCCAAGCCCATTGGATCCAAGCCCAAGCCCACCAGGCCCATGAGAACTCTATAAATAGAGAGCTCATTCTTCATTTTTTGGGTTCAGAAAATTTCTACTCCTAAGAGCTCAGAGAGAATTCCCAAACAACGAAGACTCCCTGAATCCTTGGAAGACTGAACAATCCTTCAACATCGAGAACAAGCTGCGAAGCCCTCGATCCAAATTCAACATCGAGAACAAGCTGCGAAGCCCTCGATCAAAATTCAACATCGAGAACAAGCTGTGAAGCTCTCGATCCAAATTTAACATCGAGAACAAGCTGCGAAGCCCTCGATCCAAATTCAACATCGAGAACAAGCTGCGAAGCCCTCGATCCAAATTTAACATCGAGAACAAGCTGCGAAGCCCTCGATCCAAATTCAACATCGAGAACAAGCTGCGAAGCCCTCGATCCAAATTCAACATCGAGAATAAGCTGCGAAGCCCTCGATCCAAATTTAACATCGAGAACAAGCTGCGAAGCCCTCGAAACAAATCCAACATCGAGAACAAGCTGCGAAGCCCTCGAGATACATTTACATTTGAGAGAGAAAGAATCAGAGGATAAACATTAGAGATTGTAATCCACTACGCACTGATATATACAATACAAATACAATTCAAATTTCATTTACACGTGTCGAATTTCCATCCGTCGTTCGAAATCTCGTGTGAACAAATCTGACACTTTTTTTTTCTAATACTAATATTTTAAGATAATTCCATTTTAGTAAAAATTTAAAATTTATTATATTTATCAATAATTAATTTAAATTATAGAAAAGTTAATAAATAAATATAAATAAAATTTAGCACAATTTATTTTTACATAAAAATATATATATATATATATATATATATATATATATAAAAAGGTAAAATACAAATTATTTTTATTTGAATTTACAATTGGATTAGTACGCTTGCAAGTCCATACAAAAAATGACTTCTTTGTCTCGCCCATACAAACAATACTCATTATTAATATAATAATAATAATATATATACCTTGTCAAAAAAAAAACAATATATATATATACATATTTAAATCCTTAAACATCAAACCCTAAATTCAACCTTTTCTTTTTCTTTTTTTCTTATCTATGTTATTTATCTTCTAGCCACCACCTACTATGTTGTCCTCCTTCGACGTTGACAAAGATGAGTTGCTCTTGTCGCCGCACTACGAAAAGATTCTCTATTTGCCAAGCCCACAACAATTGCATGGCCGCACTACGAAAAGATTCCCTATTTGCCAACCGCCCACAACAATTGCGTCCCCGCACTACGAAAAGATTTCCTATTTGCCAGCCGCCCACAACAATGATCGCGCATTACTTTCATATGGTGATCTTTTTCTCATTTTGTAATTACCTCCCTGCAATATAAAGTAGTGTTATGGTTTTCTTTTTCCTTCTTGGAAATGGTCACAAATTTACACATCTAAACATTTTAATTTTAAAAATCTAAATCGAAATTCCATGAAATATTTTTTGAAGTTTATGGAGTTGGTGTACCTACAAATGAAACTATGTGTTTGAATCTAATAAAATATCTTTAATCGCAGTTACCTTCATATGATGTTCTCTTTCTCATTTTCAGGCCGCCAAACGAAGGGGGAAGGGGGTTGGACTACAACCAATAAATTTTGAGGATCATCCAAATCTTCTTTCCCTACTCCAGGCAATGGAAAGACTTCACTTTTGGCAGCAGCCCATCAATCGGTTAAGAGTCGCGGCATAATCAGGATTCAGGAAGGTATAAATAATAAGTGTTAAAACAAAAATATATACTAAATTTTGTATTATGATGTATGTGCTAAAGCAAAGAAAAGGCACTGTTTAATTTCAAAACTACTAAGATGGTATTACTTTAATTTATAGAAAGTTTCAAATACACCCTACATTTTCATCAATTTAGAGAGATTAGAAGTTGATGATTCATACATGAGTAATACTTGGCTGCTGTCTGCAGCCCGACCTGTGGCTACGTATCAATTAATATTTTTTTTTAAAGAATGTTTTCATTCCCTTTTCTTTTCTATTTTTTTTATGTTTAACTTTCAAAATTTTTTTTCCGAAAATATGTTTTCTCCCACCCTTTAATTTAAGTTATGGTTTAAATTTTAGTATTTAAAGTTTAGGGTTAGTTTAGGGTTTAGATTTTAGATTTTCCTTATATTTTAATAAACCTTAGACAATATAAGCCTTATATATTTTCGAAAAATAGTATTTAAACTGAGTATGTGTATGGGAGTAGAATATAAGTTAAGGTCTTCCCAGAATTGTTCCTCTGTATTACTACGATTTCATCTGAAACTCCAACTTAAGCTACACAAATTAATGTTGGCAAACTGACTTGCAGCTTCCTCGCAGCCGTCGACCCTCCTTCTTCTCCCCCTGATAAACGACCGAAAGTAGAAGAAAATAAGCAAAATTCGGCGTCGAACGTACACCTCAAAAGAATCGATTATCGGCGTCGAAAAAACATGAACGAAATTCAAACTTACCGGAGGCCTGGAATGCTTCTTCCTCGGAACGTTATTCACCATTGTTGCAGGAAGAAGGAATCTGCCGACTATGGCAAGGGAAGAAGAAGGAACTATTAACGAACTTCATTAGCGGGCTAATTGCTATTTATAAAAGTAAACTTGTGGTTTTTGTTTGTTTCACTGTGGGGGTTAAAATATACTTTTGGTTACTAATTTTTTTTTATGAAAGTAAAATTTGTTTTCATAAACTTTAGTGTTGGTTTGTTGTACTATTTTGTACTCTACCTCTCTCGATTGATAGAAAGACGTTCGGGAGCTGGGAGGGTTAGTGTGTAATAATTTTGTTTATGTTTTTTTTTTTTTTTTTTTTAATTTTTAACAATTTAGTCCCTAAATTTAATTGTGTATCCGTTGATCGAGAAATTTCGGCCAATCAAAAGTTGTCACGTCATTATTCACAAAAGTAATGACAAACTTACATTTGGCACGAATCTCAAATTTGGCATACGTCCCATATTATATTTGAAGACAAAATTGACAATTCTCGAGAAAAAAAAGTTATTAAAATGGCAATTTGACCCAAAGTCCAAAGGATTAGGCTCAAAGCTTACAAAGCCCAAATCCAGATGACTGAGCCCAAAAACCCATCGAGCCCAAGCCCACTATCTTCTCATGGAACTCTATATAGAGAGTTCACCCTTCATTTGCCAGGTTCAGAAAATTTCTACTCGTAAGGAATTTACAAGCAACAAAGACTCACTGAATTCTTGGAAGACTGAACACGACTTCACCTTTTCGAGAGTTGAAGATTCAACACCGAGAACAAACTACGAAGCTCTCAAGCCAACTTCAATATCGGGAACAAGCTGCAAAGCCCTCGAACCAAATTCAACATCGAGAACAAGCCAACTTCAATATCGAGAACAAGCTGCAAAGCCCTCGAACCAAATTCAACGTCGAGAACAAGCTGCAAAGCTCTCGAAACAAATCCAACAACGAGAACAAGCTGCAAAGCCTTAAAAAATCCAACATCAAGAACAAGTTGCAAAACCCCTCGAAACAAATTCAATATCGAAAACAAGTTGTGAAGCTCCCGAGACACATTTACTTTGAGAGAGAAAGAATCAGAGGATCATACATTAGAGATTGTAACACACGCAAACATATTAATACAAATCAAAGTTCATTTACACGTATCAAATTTCCTTCGTCGAAATCTCGTATGAACCGTATCAATTTAGTCTATACTTTAATTATGTATCTCTATCGTGATGAAAATTTCATCAAAATTAAATTTCATTTTTTATTATGTAGCGACTTAGTCTTTGTATTTTATAAACACATCTAATTTTTAATTACCTTATCGATCTACATATATAAAAAAATCTCTTTAAATCATAACAATATACTTCACGATAAGAACTAAATTATTACAAATTGTAAAATAAGACTAAATTGTTACATATTAAAGTCCAAGAACTAAATTATTATCGAAATAAAATACAAGTACTAAATCGTTACAAACTCACGGTTGACAATCTAAATTGTTAGTTTCACGAAAGTTGAACAAAAATATGTTTCAACCTTCCAAATATTACATTGTCATCGAGTGAGAAAATATTGAAACATATAGGCTATAACATATAAAGAGAGGTGGTTGATATCTAACCGCTCAATTTATGCTCACGTCAACATCTTTTTTTTTTTTTTTTTTTTTTTTTTGCATATAATTATACATATTCGTATTTATTTGTGAAGTTGAACTTTTCTAACCTACCACTTGTCTATATTTTTCTAACTTTAGGAAAGATAATGCTAAATTAAGGGAGGTGAGAAAATAAGTATGTTTTATTTATTTTGAGAAGAATAGGAAGAAACTTGGTTCGGCTGGTTTGATAACTGTTGATACCGATTTTGGTGTCAACGGTGAATTTGTATTTGAGCACGAATGAACCTGCAAGACAACAACAAGGGGTGACCTAACGCCGGTATGGCGTTGTGCCACAGACGCTCCGACGGTCAAGTTAGCTACGAGACTTAGAGAGTGTTTGAAATAATAGTAATTTTATTCGTCAAATAGAGCATACCTTTATCTTCTGTCGTTTCCTTTACTTATAGTAGATCGTAGTGTAACCGAAACGACGTAATCAATTTACCCGATTTATGGCATTATGGCCGTTACGATTTATGAGAATTCCGTTACTATTCCAACCATTCGGGGAGCGTCGTCGGTTCACTTTAGGGGTTGAGACGAGGCTCAATCCACCGTCGAGCCGTTAGGTTAACCTGCTGGGCAACCTTTATTGGCTGTGGGGCTGATGCGAGGATCAGTCCTCCAGAGGCCATGGGTTGTCCTGCTGGACAACTCTTATGTTGGCGGTTTGGGGTTGATGCGAGGATCAATCCTCCATTAAGCCATGGGCGGACCTGCTGGTCAGCCCTTCGTTGGCATGTCGATGCTGATACGAGGATCAGTCCGTTGTCGCGGCCATGGGTAGACCTGCTGGTCAACCCTTCATTGGCGTGTCGATGCTGATGCGAGGATCAGTCCGTCGTCGTGGCCATGGGTTGACCTGCTGGTCAGCCCTTCGTTGGCGTGTTGATGCTGATACGAGGATCAGTCCGTTGTCGCGGCCATGGGCTGACCTGCTGGTCAGCCCTTCACTGACGTGGCGACGTTGATGCCAGGATAAGTCCCTTGCTGTGAGATTCATAAGTCTATTGTCCTTCTTAGCATGGTTGGACGGGAGGTGATGTAGAACGACATTTCTACGAGACACCCAGGGGTCATCCGTCGGTCGGCGCCACGCCACTCAGGTCATTGTTGCGCTTGCGCGAGGGGCGCATGCGGCAAGGAGCGCGCGCGGCGTGGGACGCGAGTGGCGAGGAGTGCGCGCGGAATGGGGGGCGCGCGGCGTGGGACGCGTGTGGCGAGGAGTGCACGCGGAATGGGGGGCACGCGGCGAGGGACGCGTGTGGCGGGGGGCGCGTGCGGAATGGGGCGCGCGCGGCAGGGTACGTGTGGGCTGACCCGCGCCTCGGGTCAGCCCTTTTCGCTGGGCGTGCGCGTGCGGCGGGGGCTCGTACGGCGAGGGGCGCGCGCGCGGCAGGGTACGTGTGGACTGACCCGCGCCTCGGGTCAGCCCTTTTTGTTGGGCGTGCGGCGGGGCATTTGTGGGTTGACCCGCACCTTGGGTCAACCCTCTTCCTTAGGCATGCGCGCGGCGAGGCGTTTGTGGGCTGACCCGCACCTCGGGTCAGCCTTCTTCCTTAGGCATGCGCGCGATGGGGTGCTTCGGGATGACCCGCGCCTCGGGTCAGCCCTTTTCCTTGGGCGTGGGGCGCGCGCGATGGAGCGCCTTGGGCGTGCGCGGGCGGCGTGGGGCGCGCGCGATGGAGTGCCTTGGGCTGACCCGCGCCTCGGGTCGGCCCTCTTCCTTGGGCGTGCGCGCGCGGTGAGGGGCGCGCGCGACAGAATGCCTTTGGGCTGACCTGCGCCTCGGGTCAGCTCTTGTCCTTGGGCGTGCGCGCGTGATGGAGTGCCTTGGGCTGACCAGCGTCTCGGGTCAGCCCTTCTCCTTGGGCGCGCGCGATGGAGTGCCTTGGGCTGACCCGCGCCTCGGGTCAGCCCTTCTCCTTGGGCGCGCGCGCGATGGAGTGCTTTGTGGGCTGACCCGCCCCTCGGGTCAGCCCTTTTCCTTGGGCTTGGGCGTGTGCGCGCGGCGGGGGTGCGTGGGCTGATTCTCGGGTCGACCCACTCCTTCACGCTGACTTGGGCTTCTGGTTAACTTCGAAATTGGTGCTATTGGGCCGAGATGGTTTAGGCCCATTTTGAATTTTAATTTTCCGCCCATAACAGTTGCCCCACTCTTAGGCGCGCCTGCACTGCTGGCGCCGATTAAGAGTTCATGGGTGTAAGTCGAAGTATAAATAGGGATAGACTTCATTCAATTCTTTACTCACTTCAACCTTCACTTTTGAGTTTCTTTTCTTCAAGCCTCCTCCTTGCATTCTCTGATTCCCCCTAAGGTAAAGACTTTTCTTGATTATTTTGTTTGGACTCTTCATCTTAATTTTCATGTCGAGTGATTATGAAATGGACGAACTTAGCCTGGAGGTCCTTTCGGAATCCGACGTTGAGTCTCCTCCGCCGGCGTTGGTTAGGCCAACTACCCGTAAGGGTGTCGGTGGGTCTGAGTCGTGTGGCGGCGGTCCGGTTCTCTTGAAGCAGCTGGTGAGCTGTAGAAGAAAGTACAATATCCCGGACTATGTTCAGATGAGGTTGCCCCTAGTTGGCGAGAGGCCTGACAACCCTCCTCCTGGGGAGGTCGCGTTTTGTCTCCCCATGTTTAGATGTGGGCTCCGTCTTCCGCTTCATCCTCTCGTTCAACATCTGTTAACTTACCTCAACCTTGCTCCTACACAGATTGCCCCGAACGGGTGGTGTATACTCATTGGGTGCTTCATTATGTGGTGCCAGCTTCACGGCTCTCCCGACATGGGAGTTAAAGATTTTATGGCTTTCCATTGCCTCAAGCGGCACCCAGTGCTTCCCGAGTTCTTCTATCTTAGTCCTAAGGAAGGGGGAATGTGCTTGTGAAGGGACTAACATCTATTAGAAATTGGTGGACGAGTTGGTTTTTCGTAGGTGGCGACTGGTTGGGTCGAAATGGCAGGGGTAATGTTTTTCCGGTTCCGACTCGGTATGGGGCGCTAGGTGAGTCCCTATTTTCATCCGGTCTCTCACGCCTCGCTTGGTGTCCTCGGGATATGCTCGTGCTTCTCCTTCCCGATCTCGGCCATCTGATGTCGCTCGACCTCTTTCATTTTCTGGTGGGGTTGGGAGCCGTGCGAGACGCCCATTTGACTATAGTGGCCCGTATTGTAATGTCCCACATTACTATTAAGGGTATTTTCGTAATTATCTATTGTTATTTGTTTGTTATTGCTATAATTAGAGAAATTCATTTTATATATTAATAACTTATTGATTTTGTATTTAGTTATTTATCCATTAGGATGGTCAAATCTTTATGCATAAAAGGTTAATTAACTAAGAATGTAACTTTAAAGTATGATGTGATTACTTATAAATATAGTGAATTGTAACATTTACCATAAGTTGTATTATTTTATAAAATATTTTACTACAAGGTAATAAAAGAAGTAAAAATATAATATTTGACATTTACATTCCATCTTTTATCTTAGTCAAAGTAAGTAGACAAAAGATTAGGAAAATAGTCATCTTACTTATTAAGTTCTTTAATCTTAGTTAGGTTTTCTTAAGACATCTTTTAGACTTTCACCCAAGGGTCATTAGAAATTTATGAGGTTGAGTTGAAGAGCCAAAGGACATGTTGTAAGACCTCTTGGATGTACATACAAAGAGAAGAGGAAACACTTGGTTGCTTCAAATTCCAATGAACTTTACTCAAGTTCTATGTGTCCTTTCATTGTCATTCCAAAATTGTCTAAAGAAATCTCCAAGGTTTTCTCTCTAGCACCTATTCTAATTCTGTAAATCTCATCTTGAGAAAGGATCACTTGTTTTTCAAGTTGTTTCAAGTGTTGTTCTTGGATTTTACAAGATCGTTCATCGGTTGCACCAAATCGGTAAGAAATGAGTTGTTTTCCATCTAGTTTCGTAGTGATTCTTTCTTGATATTTTTCATAGATTCTAAACATGTTCATGCCTATCTTTTCTAAGGTATTCCAGCATCATTTGAATCTAATTAGTTGCTGGAAATTTTCCTCCATTCATCGTTTACGGTAGAGAGGAAAAACACACCATCGGTAAGCCTCTTTTTCTCTATTGTTTGAAATCGTTTAGGGGTTCTCATGGAAAATTTTAGGTGTTGTTTTAGATCTTAAAGTGTTGATTTTGGGGCTGAAAATCAGAATTAAAATGCTTAAAAAATAATCTTTAAAATTGCTCTAAAATGGTGTTTATCGGTTTACGCTATTTCCTAGTTCTAGCTCGAAATTGATTGATATAGAAGTTTAATTACATTTGTTTTGAATTTTTTTTATCATGTCCAGTAGCATAAAGTAAGCTTAAATATATTTTCAAGGAGTTCAAATTAACTTTCATGATCATATTTACATAGGGCTTAAATTCGGTAAAAACTAGTATAATTTGTGTTTTCAATTTTTAATGAATTCTATGAAGTAGTAAATTATTTTAATGTATTTTTTATCTATAAATCAGAGCTTAATATGTTCACAAAAAGTATCTTATGAGTTTTGAATATTAATTTTATGATTAATTATAACTATGGGAATTAATATGCAAATTAGGTTAGCTAGTAAAGTTAGTGTGTTTTAGCTAGTGGATGAAGTTTCTTTAGAAAAACTAAATTTAAGTTAGACCTAATTTAATTTGTGTCATATGTTATTTAGGAAGCTTTAAAGGATTTAGATTTGAAGCTTGAGGTAAGTGGATTCTATCATAAGTAGCCGAATTGATTGTTGTATTGTATAGTTGTGATGTTTGATTAATCTTTTTATTGTGGTATTGATTGTAAGTGAGTTATATTATATTGTTTTAATATATACTTGATTGATTTGTTGTTTTATGATATTTGATGTTTTGCAAAGTATGTTATGTCATGTTATTTTTGTATGGGTTCTACACTTCACATGATCTATGTTACTATGATTGGTTAGTGAAGCATGCTTAG
Source organism: Herpetospermum pedunculosum (assembly GCA_028017165.1). Classification (NCBI taxonomy): domain Eukaryota; kingdom Viridiplantae; phylum Streptophyta; class Magnoliopsida; order Cucurbitales; family Cucurbitaceae; genus Herpetospermum; species Herpetospermum pedunculosum. The sequence goes on from CM051527.1 coordinate 38,460,460, forward strand.
GTGGAGTATGACATATATGTGTGTTACATTACATTCATGGAGTCAATTAAGTAGAGTCATGAAGTTAGGGAAGAATATGTTAGGCATGAAATACCCAAATTAAGCAGTTATGTTATGCAGCTAGATGTATGATATGACAAGTATGGTTTCTGCTAACGGGCTGGGCCCTAGGAAACAAAATTAGTTCATGTTAATGATAATTATAAGGGACAATTACCTTATAAATATTACATGCGGAATTGACGGTCATGGTATGGGGTATTTCTGCTTAGCATGTCGCCAAATCAAGGATATAAGTATGAATGTAAGAATATGTAAGCAAGTACAAGTATGTTAAGGTAGATTGTTTCATAGTCTACATGTTAGGATGTGATATGCAAGCATGTAAGCATGTTGTGTGTGTTTGAGCATGAAGGTTCCTCATGATAGGAACCACTTACAAGGTATTTTTATACTACCTCTCGTGGTTTTATATTTTTCAGATAGCCCTGTAGATGATGGTGAATTCATCGAGCATGATCTTGGCATTGAAGAGGAAGAACCATGAGATGTGCCCAAAATTTTAAGTTTAATAAATTATGATCACAACTTTAGTTTATGTTTATTTTATTTATAGACACTGTTTTATAATTTCCGCTGCTACAGATAAACTTTATGTTTTATTTAAGTTGTTAAGACTTATGATTATGGAATTTAGATTTTTATTTAAAAAGAAAATTATGCGTTATGAGTAATTATCCCATGTTAAGTTAATTAATTATATATAAAATTTGGGGTCATTACACGTATGATTCGCCTGTTGATGAGGCAGCTGAGCTTGAGCACGCTTTTTCCATGTGGAGCGGCTTGACGGATGGAGAGTCTTCTCAGGATTTTGTGGATCTTCGGTGCGGTCTGAGGGATCCGCAACGAGCCGTGATGAGTGCTATGCATCATATGCGTGAGGTATTAAGGTGTCGTGGTGTAGTTGGTTATTTTTGTTATTTGGTGTTTGAATATTTTTTTGCTTCCTAGGCTTTCATTTTGACTTCTCTTTCTTCACGTCGGATGGGTGGTGAACTCTCTTGCGTCAGACCTTTGCTCCCAAGTCTGACTTAGAGAGGGCCCAAGGGTTGCATAGTCAGGCTGACGCGGCTTTGCGCGTAGTGCAAGATAGTCTAGATTTGATGAAGACTCAGTTTGACGCTTATCAGGTTGTTTCTGAATCGGGTGCGGCAGATCTTCATGCCCTTTTATCGGAGACTCAAGCGAAACTGTCCGCTGCAGAGGCCAAGCTCCCCAACTCTCAATTTTTAACTGAGGCTTTTAAGAGATCCTTAGGCTTTTCTGATTTCCAGAATCAGGCCATGGCTGCGGGGGTGCACTGGTCGGTACGCACTGCGAGGAGTCGACTTCCTAATGTTGATTTGGACTTCCTCAATTCTGAGTTTCGTGATTATTGTAATCCTCCTAGGCTGGACTTTGACGAGGCGGAGCGTGCAGTTTTAGATGATGCGTTTTTTCAGTGTGTTGATGGGCCCTAGTTTGTTGGAGCGTCGTGGTTGTTGTTGTTGTTTTCTTTATATGTTATGCTTTTCTGTATCTCGATCTCCCTTTGTGAAATTGGACTTTCATTGTTCGTGTACTGCGTTTCTTTTTGTCGTTTTACCATGTATTTTCTGAGTCGCTTGTGCTGTAGTACACAGTGTATTATGCGCCTTGCCCCCTACTCATGCTAATTGAAGTCGGTTGTACGTCTATTGTGTGAGTAAGTGAAAGACAAAGGAAATGTTGTTATTTAATCAAAATAGAGCAGCGTACATGCGTTTCTTTACTAACTGGAGCATTAATTTCCGCTCAATTTCATTTCCTCCACATTCAAGCATTCTCGTTGAGTTTTTGATAGGGCTTGAGCGTCGATGCCTGAGGCGATGAGGGCCTGAGCGCCAAGGGCTGAGGCGACAATGCCTAAACGCCAACGACTTAGGCAATAGGACTTGAGTGCCGAGGGCTGAGGCGATGAGGGCCTATGCACCAGGGGCTGGGGCGATAGTGCCTAAGCGCCAATGACCTAGTCGATATGTGATTATTTCACCCCTAACAATTGCCCCCACTTTTGAGTTGAGTCATGTTGGTTTCGGTAGCGTGTTCTTTGTGACCATTTGCTTGGTCCCAGGTCGAGAATACCTTCACGGTGAAATTTATGTGGCTTTGTTACGTCAGAAATAGTCGGCTCACAGCTTTTTCTGAGTCGTTTGCGTTTTTAGTCTTGCGATACATAGTGCACCATGCCCCTACTCATGTTGATAGGGTCTAGGAGTTGTGTGCTAAGGGCCGAGGAGATTAGGCTGGGCGCCAATGTTGACGATTTTGCCCTCAACAGTGGCCCCAACTCTTTGGGCGAGTCACGTCGATTTTAGTGGCACATTGCTTTGTTATGACAAAATGGGAGTTGTTGGCACTTTAGTTGTTCTTTTACGTCTTCGGAGTTGCGTTCACATGACCCTTATTTTGGCTCCCTCTTGTGAGAGTTGGACGATTGCTAGTCCGCACGAGTAGTCATAAGTGGCAAGAATAAATTTCTTGTTTAGGATGAAAAACTGGAAGGAAATAAACATTGCATGATTTTGCTTGTTGAAATTAATACTGAGGTGCTCAATATTCCATAGGAGAAGTTGATTGAGCTTCGGAAAAAGACATGTAGCTGTGTTGAAGCTTGAACAATTATTATAGAGTAGACGAGGTTGACTAATTCAAGTGTTCAAGTCTTATCTGGCGAGTCCAGCTGAGATTGTTGGGAATTCCTGCGGTGGTGGTTGGGCCGACCTTCAAACTTTCTCTTTTTCGCTTCGAGTTGGTCCCATTTACTCGGACTTGTTTCTTTGTCGTTGTTGGATTGACTACTCTTCTCCTCCGGTATCTTTCTTGAGTGGTATAATTCACCAGCATTCATGTACCTTTGCGCGTTTGTTAGTAGCTCCTCATAGGTAGCTGATGCTTCTAGTGACCGAAGGAAATTTTCGTCTTCTAGACCAGCTATGATGGCAGCGAGGGCCAGTCCATCAGAATAATGATTGACCAGAAACGTTTTGCTGTTGAAGCGAGACACATATTCTTTCAATGTTTCGTTGCTCTTTTGCTTGATCGTGAGAAGGTGGGTTGATGGTTTTCGGTGATACTGCTTGTCCGAGAATTGAGCGACAAAGGCTTGTGCCAATTCGTCAAAAGAGGAAATTGACCCTTTTTTCAATTGTTGGAACCACCTCCATGCTCGTCTGATGAGGGTAACCGGGAATGCCCTGCATTTGATTGATCCCGGACTCCTTGAAGTTCCATCCATGACTGGAACATGTCGAGGTGTTCCTCTGGATCTTGTGAACCGTCATATGCCTTAATGACTGGTAACTTGAATTTTGATGGAATATCTTCCCATATGATTTTATCTGTGAACGGATGATCACTTTGCTCGAAAAGGTTCTTCAGGCTCGATCCTTCGTTGTCTTGAGCTTTTCTTACACCGCTGAGCTGACTTGGTTTTCTTTGTGGATCACGTGCCCCTGATCGGGTCTCGGTCTCCTTATCGTCGATTTCTTGATGTTTTCGCTTCACAAGGTCTCGTAAATCTGAATTGGGGTTACTTTTTTCGAATCTCCCAACTTTTCTAGTTCTAGGCGGGGTATGACGAGTGCTTCTGTTTCGGATTGGGCTCGCAATTTCGCTATAACGTGCAACTCGCGTGCGGGATCCACGGGTGATTACGTGGGATGGTTCTATTAGATTTGGATGGTTGCGTCTTCTGTTGTTTCTTTCTAGATGTAGCTTCTCTGTCGGGTGTAGGTTCTTGACTCGTGATTCCCTTTCTCCCATGTCTAGGACTGCCAGAGCCTTGCTCTTGACCTGGCCTCGAGCTGAAGGTGATGGGTCACGCGTTACAGCTTGTCGCTTATGTCTTTGTTCTTCCCCTGGTCTACCGCCATTTAGACTATTCGGGTGGTCATTTGGCCAGGCCTCCGAGATTGAATTTGGGCGGCGCAAGATTTCCAAGATCTCAGCGACGCTTTGGCTTATTCTATAGATTTTCTCCTCCAACGACGCATATTTATTTTTCGATTTCGTCTTCTTGGTGACAGGTCGTATGAACTTCACTGGCGGGTCGACATCGATCGCTGGCGGGTTCACATCTCCATTTTGGACCTTGAATTCTTGAAAAATATGGCTAGGACATTGGTCTTGATCGTGATTCTCAACCTCTACAGTTTGGTTGACTTCATCGCTTGTTGCTAGACATGTAGATCTCGTCGAGATCTCTTCTTCAGCATTTTGAACAATTCGTCCTTGGGTTGCTACACACCTTGGATGTTGGCCACGATCATAATCTTCACCTTCAGTCACCAGGCTGGTCTCACCCAAATTGTTGCCGCTCATGATTCTAGATTGATGAACTTTGGTAGAGCAAAAATTCTTTTGTTCCCACAGACGGCGCCAACTGTTGATACCGATTTTGGTGTCAACGGTGAATTTGTATTTGAGCACGAATGAACCTGCAAGACAACAACAAGGGGTGACCTAACGCCGGTGTGGCGTTGTGCCACAGACGCTCCGACGGTCAAGTTAGCTACGAGACTTAGAGAGTGTTTGGAATAATAGTAATTTTATTCGTCAAATAGAGCATACCTTTATCTTCTGTCGTTTCCTTTACTTATAGTAGATCGTAGTGTAACCGAAACGACGTAATCAATTTACCCGATTTATGGCATTATGGCCGTTACGATTTATGAGAATTTCGTTACTATTCCAACCATTCGGGGAGCGTCATCGGTTCACTTTAGGGGTTGAGACGAGGCTCAATCCACCGTCGAGCCGTTAGGTTGACCTGCTGGTCAACCTTTATTGGCTGTGGGGCTGATGCGAGGATCAATCCTCCAGAGGCCATGGGTTGTCCTGCTGGACAACTCTTATGTTGGCGGTTTGGGGTTGATGCGAGGATCAATCCTCCATTAAGCCATGGGCGGACCTGCTGGTCAGCCCTTCGTTGGCATGTCGATGCTGATACGATGATCAGTCCGTTGTCGCGGCCATGGGTTGACCTGCTGGTCAACCCTTCATTGGCGTGTCGATGCTGATGCGAGGATCAGTCCGTCGTCGTGGCCATGGGTTGACCTGCTGGTCAGCCCTTCGTTGGCGTGTCGATGCTGATAAGAGGATCAGTCCGTTGTCGCGGCCATGGGCTGACCTGCTGGTCAGCCCTTCACTGACGTGGCGACGTTGATGCCAGGATAAGTCCCTTGCTGTGAGATTCATAAGTCTATTGTCCTTCTTAGCATGGTTGGACGGGAGGTGATGTAGAACGACATTTCTACGAGACACCCAGGGGTCATCCGTCGGTCGGCGCCACGCCACTCAGGTCATTGTTGCGCTTGGGCGAGGGGCGCATGCGACAAGGAGCGCGCGTGGCGTGGGACGCGTGTGGCGGGGGGCGCGTGCGGAATGGGGCGCGCGCGGCAGGGTACGTGTGAGCTGACCCGCGCCTCGGGTCAGCCCTTTTCGCTGGGCGTGCGCGTGCGGCGGGGGCGCGTACGGCGAGGGGCGCGCGCGGCAGGGGGTGCGCGCGACGGGGTACTTGTGGGCTGACCCACGCCTCGAGTAAGCTCTTTTCCTTGGGCGTGCACGCGCGGCGGGGGGTGCGCGCGGCAGGGTACGTGTGGGCTGACCTGCGCCTCGGGTCAGCCCTTTTCGCTGGGCGTGCGCGTGCGACGGGTGCGCGCGCGCGGCGGGGCATTTGTGGGTTGACCCGCACCTCGGGTCAGCCCTCTTCCTTAGGCATGCGCGCGGCGGGGCATTTGTGGGTTGACCCGCACCTCGGGTCAGCCCTCTTCCTTAGGCATGCGCGCGGCGAGGCGTTTGTGGGCTGACCCGCACCTCGGGTCATCCTTCTTCCTTAGGCATGCGCGCGATAGGGTGCTTCGGGCTGACCCGCGCCTCGGGTCAGCCCTTTTCCTTGGGCGTGGGGGGCGCGCGATGGAGTGCCTTGGGCTGACCCGCGCCTCGGGTCGGCCCTCTTCCTTGGGCGTGCGCGACGGAGTGCCTTTGGGCTGACCCGCGCCTCGGGTCAGCCCTTGTCCTTGGGCGTGCGCGCGCGGCGTGGGGCGCGCGTGATGGAGTGCCTTGGGCTGACCCGCGTCTCGGGTCAACCCTTCTCCTTGGGCGCGCGCGATGGAGTGCCTTGGGCTGACCCGCACCTCGGGTCAGCCCTTCTCCTTGGGCGCGCGCGATGGAGTGCTTTGTGGGCTGACCCGCCCCTCGGGTCAGCCCTTTTCCTTGGGCTTGGGCGTGTGCGCGCGGCGGGGGTGCGTGGGCTGATTGATAGCTCCAAAATAGAGCTATCTTAATGTCCCTAATTCTAGCTAAAACCATGACATATATTGATTAAAATGCTTCCTTGTAGGTGATTTCATGGTGAAGAGCTCGGGAAGTCCATTTATGATTTTTGGGGCTAAAACGGTCATTTAAGAGGTTTCGGGAAGTGTTCGGGTCAAAAAGATAGGCCAAACAGAGCTCGGGAGCCAAAACGACCCAAAATTGGGCTAAGACCCGAGAGGGCAGCGCCCAAGCGCCGGCGCCCAGCGCCCAGGCGCCCAACGAACGCAGCACGCCGCACGCCCGCGCCCAGACGGCCAGACGCGCCCGCGCGCCCTCGCCTGTGTCCGCGCGCCCTCGCCTGTGTCCGCGCGCCCTCGCCTGTGTCCGCGCGCCCTCGCCCGCTCCGCCTCAGCGCCCGCGCGCCCGTCATTGAAAATCCGCGTGCGCCCCAGCGTCGAGACGCTAGCTCGATGCTACCCCGACGATTCCCGAAGATGGACGAGCGCCAGCGTCGAGCGCGCGCGTCTCATTGCTCACTCAACGCCAACAGCGTCGCGACGCTGGCCTAGCGTCTCGACGCTCCGAAGTCTGAAGCGCACATTTGAAATTCCACCCGAGAGCAAGCGTCGAGCGACAGCGTCTCGACGCTGCGCGAGCGTCTCGACGCTACCCTGCGCGCGCGCGGCAGCCAACTTAGGGCACAGCGTCGAGACGCTTGCCTAGCGTCTCGACGCTCCGACTTTAAAAAGCGTGAAAACGCGAATTTCCAGCGAACTTTTCTTTCTTCTTCTTCTCCAAGCTTCTCCTCTCGGGTCCAAGGCTAATTTCCACCATTTTTGTACTTCTTCTCCTTTGTGCATGCTACTAAGCTCTTCCATGGGGGATTGGATTAATTCATCCTCCATGGAAGGCTAAACCGAGGTTAGTGCTTAATTTTGAGCTTTGGTTTGTGAATTTTGGATGTTTGGGGAGATTTTTCCCCTTTGTAAATGTTGAGACAATTGGTTTGTTTATGCATTTCTTGCTTGTTCTTCATAAAATCTAGCATGTGTAGCTAAATTAGGTTGACGCCCTAGTTCCTATGCATGATAGAGGGCTAAAGGTTGGGACGTATAATTGCCCATACCGCTAGGTAGCACGGGTCTAAGCATGGCTAATTAGTTCGGCCCAAAGTGACAGTTGGTAATCTGAATTAATTAACGTTCTCATGTTAGGCTTAAGGCAAGAGAGAAACCGTGCTAGTCTTAGGATTAAGCCGTCGCAATGTTCCCGTCACTGGCACGTAGTCGATTTAGGGGTCGCTACCTTGGATAGATTATTGGCCAAGTTTAATTAGATCTGCACGCATCTAATTAAATCCTTGGGTCATTTGAGTTAGAGATAACTAAATGAATTGTGTGCATGAATTAGCTAGCGAGTAAATTGTATCGATGATCCGAACATCCATAACAAGCAATTCCATTTCTCGAAGTTAAGCACGACCGTTTAATTTTTGCACGTTGTCATTTAATTTTCCGTTAGCTTGCATATTAGGAGCTCCCTTCCCCCCAAACCAAATTACCATTCTTTCATTTTAATTTGTGCATACTTTTTATAATTAGCGAATTAGACTTAGTTAAATTGAATTTCTTATTTCCCTGTGGATCGACCCCGTTACCACTAAGCTTCAAATAGCTCGGTGTACATCGGGTTTATAAATTGTATTTTGGCAAGCCTCGACAGCTTGAATTTGGAGTACCACATAAAGTGCTTTACCAAAATTGGCGCCGTTGCCGGGGAACTAATTAATTTAGTTTAGTTAAGTTTAGTTTGTTAGTTTTAAAAATTTTCTTTACTTTTTGTACAGTTTAATTCTTTTGTATTATTTTACCCGTTTTTGTTTGAGTTTTTGGAGCGCAGTCATTCTTTGAAAATTCAAAAGAAGCGCCAAGATGGAGGTCGGGGGTAATTATGAGCATCAAAGAACCATGAGGGAGCTTGCATCACCTGAGCTAGGCCGGAACACATCGAGTATATTGTATCCGGTAGCTACAGGTAATTTTGAACTTAAAGCTGGTCTGATTAACTTATTACTTTCTTTTTGTGGTAATGCAGATGAGAATCCCGTCAGACACCTCAAGGCATTCAAGATGGTGTGCTCGTCATTCAGGACCGACGACATCACCGAAGATCAACTCCACCTTAGAGCTTTTCCTTTCTCCTTAAAGGAGGAAGCGAAAGAGTGGATGTATTACCTACCGACCGGGTCCATCACTTCTTGGGCTGAGCTGCAGGGAGCGTTTTATGCTAAGTATTTTCCACCTCCCAAGGTCGCCGCCTTCAGAAGAATGATTAATAGAATTGAGCAAGGAGAAAAAGAGACCGTTCTTGAGTGTTGGGAGAGATTTGGTCGGTTGTGTGAGGATTGTCCCAACCACCAAGTGTCTGACCAGCGCCTAATTCAGAATTTCTACGAAGGTCTCTTACCGCCAAACCGACAGTTAGTTGATGTCGCCAGTGGCGGTTCGCTCATGGACAAGACACCCGCTGAAGCTAGAGTTTTAATTTCCAACTTGGCTAGAAGCTTGGAGCGGAGTGGAGACGGAAGCGAGGAGCAAGCTCACTTGAGAAGGGACGTGGATGAGCTTAAGGCTCAGCTTTTTGAGGTAAGTAAAGTTGTTCTCTCTTTAAAGGATGATTTTCTAAAATCCCAATCTTCTGTTTCAGGTAAATCTGTTGAGGACATGCTGCAAGCTTTGCTTACAATAACCTCGGACAAGCTCGATAACGTTGGAACTCAGATGAAGGATTTGGGTAAGGAAGTATCCTTTATGACCGAGAAGGTAAATTTGTTGGAAAAGCAAAAAGCTGAGAACGCTAGTGCCATCGCCCTGAGAAGTGGGAAGCATCTTCCCACGAGTACCCCGCCGGTGGAAGTCGATTATGGCCACGTCGAGCCACAGACAGAAAATCCCGAACCACGGTGGCATGGGGTAAATTTCGATCCTACATGTACTAGAGTTTATGTGCCTAAGGCTCCTTTTCCTAGCAGGTTAGCGAGACCGCCCAAGGAGGACTACGAGAAGGAGTTCCTGGACACATTCAAGAAGGTAGAGATCAACATCCCTCTGTTGGACGCTCTGAAGGAAATTCCGAGGTACGCCAAGTTCCTCAGGAAAATTTGCACCAACCAGAGGAAGACGAAGGAGAGTGAACGCGTCATGGTAAGTGAGAACGTCTCTGCTGTGATCACAAAGAGCTTACCGGTTAAATGCGACGATCCAGGTATGTTCTCTCTCCCTTGCAAGATTGGAGGCATGCATATTAGAAGAGCAATGCTGGATTTAGGAGCCTCCATTAGTGTTATGCCGTATTCCATTTATCAGAAACTGAAATTGAAAGGAATGAATAAAACAGGAACGGTTATTCAACTTGCTGATAGAACTTCTGTGCATCCTTTAGGAATTATTGAAGATGTGTTAGTGCAAGTTAATGAATTAATTTTTCCTGTTGACTTTTATGTTCTGAAAATGGATGAAAATTATTCCTCTTCGCATGCTTCGATCTTATTAGGTAGGCCCTTTATGAAAACTGCTAAAACTAAAATAAATGTGGATAAGGGCATATTATCTGTTGAGTATGGCGGAGAGGTTGTTGAAATGCATCTGCCCATTGTAGAAGAGCATGTTGACGATATATTCTCTCTTTGTCAAGTAGACACTTTTGAATCTGTAGCTCATAACCAATGCATGTCTGTTGAGGATGGGGATGACCCATTATTTTTAACTGAACTTTTTGATGATCATGAGTTGCATGAGCCATCCTTGACTGAATTTTGTGACTCATCTGTTTATGCTTTGACAATTGTTGAGAACTCTGCTAATCTACTTCCTTCCACTTTACCTTGCACTTTTGGAAATGAAATGACTAATCAAACCATGCTAGATTTAGAACCTCCGGTTAATGTTGAGTCGCATGCTGTTTTTGATGAGCTTAAAATGAATGACTTGCATGAATCTGGTTCTACTTTGCAATTGGTTGATAAATCCTATGTGCACCCCTTGGAAAAGGTGGAAGATGTTTTGGGCAAAGTTAATGACCCGTTCTTTCCTGCTGATCCTTATGCTTTAGGAATGCATGAAAATCTCTCTCACGTTTTTGCATCAATTTTATGGGATCAACCCTTTACAAAACCTTCAAAATTTAAAATTGATGTTGTATGTGCGCAGAAGGCACGAGAGAAAGAATTGTTCATGGATTTTCGCAGGAAAGAGGTGATTAGGAAGATGGATGGGGCATCTTCCAAGTTCGATTATGGATGAGTTGACGAGAGAATACAGTCGAGCAATCGACTTTAAAAATTTGCGCTTCTCGGAGGCACCCGAGCTTGGACTGTAATTCTGTTATTTATTGCTTTGTTCTTGTATATTAGCTTTTGAATTTGTTGTTTGTTTACTTGCTTTCTCAGGAGAAAGGTGGAATGGCCGGCAATTCGAGAGCACATTGGAGGACGTTGGTGAACATCTCCACCCGTCGGCTCCATAAAATTCAGGGGAGGTTTACTGTTCCCTTAGAATTTTATTGTTTTTATAGTTGAATGCATTGGGGACAATGCATATCTTACGGTGGGGGGTGGAGTTTGTTGATAGATATGAGACTTCTTAGTAGTTGTCGAGCATATGTATACTCTGGCTGTTAGATTAGAATCTGAATGATGTTGTCCGATGAGGACGATCTGTGATTTGCTTGTGAACACTCCGTATTTGCATGATTCGAAAATTTGACGATGTATGAACATTTTGAGCCTATTTTAAATTTTTTTCTGTTATTTCCCTACATTCACTGAGCACATAGCACTCTTATCCTCAGTTCTGTAGGCTTAGAATGATCTTATTTTGTCTGAAACCTTGTTGTCACCCCGAAAGGTACCATTAGGGAGGCTTGATGTGTAGAAGTAGTAATGACTCATTTGTTGTATAGCATAGCTATTGCCTAAAATAAAAAAAAAGTGTTAGCATGAAAAATAAAAAACTCTAGAGTTGCTCCTCCTTCTTGTGTTGCCCGTGTAACCAGGGGCGATCGTGTAACCCACGGTTGTCACTGCATGAAAGGGGAACTAATAGAAGTGAGCAATGGTCCTTAAAAACGTGAAGCTAAAATTTGGTTTGACGTGTTAGGCTCTCTTGGAGAAAAATAAAAAAAAAAGTGGTTCAAAATGAAAAATGGGTACAAAGTACTCAAAGAAAAGAATAAAATTTAGGCCTTATGTTTTGTTGCTTTTTCTATCGCTGAAAGCCGTTAGACTGTTCTTATCGCCATAAGTAGGGGGAAAACGAGTTATAGGACTGTATAAGGTTGTTCCGGGCTTGCATGAGCTAGGTTGAGAGGTGCTAAACACACACACGTAAGGGAATAGGAGTTTAAATTTTGAAATGATTTCAACGTTTGCATGCTTTTGATGGTTTTGAATTTATTACAAGTACCTTGTTTCACCAGCATTGAGATTAGAGTCCAAGCATACTTTTAATTCTTTGGAGATTATTTAGAGTAAACCTTGCTCGAGGACTAGCAAGATTTAGGTCGGGGGTATTTTGATAGCTCCAAAATAGAGCTATCTTAATGTCCCTAATTCTAGCTAAAACCATGACATATATTGATTAAAATGCTTCCTTGTAGGTGATTTCATGGTGAAGAGCTCGGGAAGTCCATTTATGATTTTCGGGGCTAAAACGATCATTTAAGAGGTTTCGGGAAGTGTTCGGGTCAAAAAGATAGGCCAAACGGAGCTCAGGAGCCAAAACGACCCAAAATTGGGCTAAGACCCGAGAGGGCAGCGCCCAGCGCCCAGGCGCCCAACGAACGCAGCACGCCGCACGCCCGCGCCCAGACGGCCAGACGCGCGCGCGCCCGCGCGCCCGTCATTGAAAATCCGCGTGCGCCCCAGCGTCGAGACGCTAGCTCGACGCTGCCCCGACGATTCCCGAAGATGGACGAGCGCCAGCGTCGAGCGCGCGCGTCTCAACGCTCACTCAACGCCAACAGAGTCGCGACGCTGGCCTAGCGTCTCGACGCTCCGAAGTCTGAAGCGCACATTTGAAATTCCACCCGAGAGCAAGCGTCGAGCGACAGCGTCTCGACGCTGCGCGAGCGTCTCGAAGCTACCCCGCGCGCGCGGCAGCCAACTTAGGGCACAGCGTCGAGACGCTTGCCTAGCGTCTCGACGCTCCGACTTTAAAAAGCGTGAAAACGCGAATTTCCAGCGAACTTTTCTTTCTTCTTCTTCTCCAAGCTTCTCCTCTCGGGTCCAAGGCTAATTTCCACCATTTTTGTACTTCTTCTCCTTCTTTGTGCATGCTACTAAGCTCTTCCATGGGGGATTGGATTAATTCATCCTCCATGGAAGGCTAAACCGAGGTTAGTGCTTAATTTTGAGCTTTGGTTTGTGAATTTTGGATGTTTGGGGAGATTTTTCCCCTTTGTAAATGTTGAGACAATTGGTTTGTTTATGCATTTCTTGCTTGTTCTTCATAAAATCTAGCATGTGTAGCTAAATTAGGTTGACGCCCTAGTTCCTATGCATGATAGAGGGCTAAAGGTTGAGACGTATAATTGCCCATACCGCTAGGTAGCACGGGTCTAAGCATGGCTAATTAGTTCGGCCCAAAGTGACAGTTGATAATCTGAATTAATTAACGTTCTCATGTTAGGCTTAAGGCAAGAGAGAAACAGGGTTAGTCTTAGGATTAAGCCGTCGCAATGTTCCCGTCACTGGCACGTAGTCGATTTAGGGGTCGCTACCTTGGATAGATTATTGGCCAAGTTTAATTAGATCTGCACGCATCTAATTAAATCCTTGGGTCATTTGAGTTAGAGATAACTAAATGAATTGTGTGCATGAATTAGCTAGCGAGTAAATTGTATCGATGATCCGAACATCCATAACGAGCAATTCCATTTCTCGAAGTTAAGCACGACCGTTTAATTTTTGCACGTTGTCATTTAATTTTCCGTTAGCTTGCATATTAGGAGCTCCCTTCCCCCAAGCCAAATTACCATTCTTTCATTTTAATTTGTGCATACTTTTTATAATTAGCGAATTAGACTTGGTTAAATTGAATTTCTTATTTCCCTGTGGATCGACCCCGTTACCACTAAGCTTCAAATAGCTCGGTGTACATCGGGTTTATAAATTGTATTTTGGCAAGCCTCGACAGCTTGAATTTGGAGTACCACATAAAGTGCTTTACCACTGATCCTCGGGTCGGCCCACTCCTTCACGCTGACTTGGGCTTCCGGTTAACTTCGAAATTGGTGCTATTGGGCCGAGATGGTTTAGGCCCATTTTGAATTTTAATTTTCCGCCCATAACAATAACGTTCTTGTTTTTTGTTTTTTTTGTTCTTTGTTCTTTGTTTGTTGTTTTTTTTTTGAGAATTAGAAACAAAAACGTGTTTGATAACTATTCTCGTTTCTTGTTTTCTGATAAAAAGAAACACAAATAGAAACTTGTTTGATAATTGTTTCTTGTTTCTTTTTTTTTCAACATTTTTTTCATTTTATTTATAGTTTAAATATAATTTAGTTATATAATACAAAATATATAAAACACGTTAAAATATATATATATATATATATATATATATAAAATTAATTATCAAAAGTCTACATTATAAGTCCCGATGAAAAATTTACAACACTAATAAAATTATTTTTATATATCAAATGTGACCCAAATTTGATCTGTAATGTCATCTCTCTATCGAGTCATTTCGCTTTAAATGATGTCGACTCGAACCCAACTCAATTATGTGACTAAATGTGGTATGGTAAAATATTAAAGTGAGACTAAAAACATGTTTTAGTGAGCAAAATTTATATTTGCAAAATTCTAATTGGTTCAAGGATACTAAAAACTAACAAATATAAAAATATATATGGCAAAACATAAAAACTAAGTAATTATAAATATTTTTAAAATAAAAAATAAAAATAAAAAATAAATATACATATTGGAAAATATAAAAAATTAAATAATATATAAATATTTTTTTAAAAAATTTAAATAATAAATAAATATAGATATTGCAAAATATAAAAAATTAAATAATATATAAATATATTTAAAAAAAATACAATACAAAATACAAAATAAATAAATATAATATTACAAAATTTAAAATTCAAATTCAAAGTAATATATAAAAAACTGCAGAATTAAGAAATAAAAAAAAAAAAAAAAATGTTGCATCTAAAACTTGATGGCAAGATCCTTATTGAGGAAAGAAACTGGCCGCTAATCTAGACCGACAGAACATATGAGTGGAATGTTTAGATAATAAAGGGAATAAAATAGTATAAAAAAAAAAAAAGAGAAACTTTTTTTTTTATTTTTTTATTTTTTTAACGTTTCTCAAAATTTTAAAAATAAGAAACGAGAATAATAGGGCCCGTTTGATAACATTCTCGTTTCTTATTTCTTGTTTTTTTAGAATTAAAAACATAAACATGTTTGATAACTACTCTTATTTATTGTTTCTTGAAAAAAAAAAAACAGAAAGAGAAACTTGTTTGAAATATAACACGGGTTAAAATATATATAAAAAAATACTTATAAAAAATCTACGTTAGTTAATACAAGTAAATCTCGATACAAAATTATTTTTATCTTTCAAATGTTGTTCAAATTTGATCTGCAATGTTTTCCGCATTAAATGATGGCGACTCGGATCCAACTCAATTATATAGCCCTATAAATGTCGTGGTTTTAAAATAGTAAAGGGGAGTAAATACATGTTGTAACTTGTAATGAGCAAAATTTATATTTGCAAAATTCTAATAGATTTAAGTGTTCTAAAAATTAAAAAACTATATATATATATATATATAAATACATATTGGAAAATTTTAAAATTCAAATTCAAAATTAAAATAATACATACAAAAATAATACTGCAAAACTAATAAATAATATATATTTTAAAATTTTAAAATTCAAATTCAAAATAATGCATTAAAAATACTGCAAAATTAATAGATAAAATATAAAAAACAAAAATAATGTTGAATCCATGAATTGAAATGGAGAAGGCTTGTTGGGCGTCCCTTTTAACCATCAAACAACACTGTGTTTTATGCCATTATAGGAACGGATTAAGTATAATAGGAACGGAACAAGTAGAAACAACATTTTGGAGTTTCTCAAAATTTGCCCATTTTTTGGAAACGTTTCTCAAAATTTAGAAACAAGAAACGGGAACAGTTATCAAACAAGTATGTTTCTTAAAAAATGAGAAACAGAAACAAGAAACATGAAACATGAACGTTATCAAACAGGCCCATAGTTATCAAACAAGTTTGTTTCTTAAAAAATGAGAAACGGGAACAAGAAACAGGAACGTTATCATACAGGCCCTTCGTTAATTGCAAAACTATGACATTACTTTTAGAGGACAGTGGTCTTAGTATTGACAATTTGATATATAGAAATGAAGCCATATATTACAAAAATGGCTATTTTAACACCTACTACCTTTAAGATGCTTAATCATTTTTTAACCGAAAAATTTAAGTTCACGCGTTACACTAAATTTAATATTTTATTAATAGAAAATGGGTGTAGATAATAACAATAAGGAAAATGGGTGTAGATAATAACGGTTATACAAAAAAATCCTCAACCGCGAATTTATATACGAAAAGAATGAGAATGTGCTTACAAGATAAAAGTAAGTTGATGTCTTATAGTGGTGTAGTGCTAACCACAAAGACTCTGACGATCAAGTGAAATTTTGAACTGATTTAACGAATATGGGAAGGACTCTCTAGATTTAGAATAACTTACAATTTTCCCTTGTGAGCTTATCTTTTTATAGATTATTTATGGATGTTCGTTATAGTGCGTTACGACTTATTTAAAAACAATATTGATGAGCAATTGATAACGTTCAAGTATCCATTGCCTCATAACCATTCATAGATGCGATTTGCTATGTTTGGTCGACCCCTCGAGGCCAACTTCTCTTCATCGTAAACCGATTGAGATTTAAGGTGGTCTCGACGCGTTTTGGCTGACCACGAGGGGGTCAGCGGTGTTTGACCTTGAGTCGACCCCTTAGGCTTTTCCCCGTTTGGCATACCCCTATGATAACTCTCAAAACAAAAGTTAGTTAGGATTTTTAAAGGATATAATTAACCCTTGAATGAAGTACTTTCTTGTGAACTTGCATGATTATAACTTTGTTTGTTGCGAATTTTTCATAAGGATCATTTAAGAAGCCTTTGCATGAAATGTTAGTTTTTATGCCTGATTTGTGTAGAATTGACACACTTTGTGATTCTGGTGTTTTGGGAAAAGAAGGTTGCAACAAAGTTGAGACATTTGGGATTGCGAAACAACCAAAGAGCAAGCAAAACTTTCGCAAAAGTTGTACTTGATCACGTGGAATGACATTATTTGTCCCTCTCCGTACGCAATCTAATGAAAAGGTTTGTCCAATTTAAGGCAACTTTTGGGGAAACCCTAATAGTATTTAAGAGAAAGTATGGAAATAATGAAGGGAGAACTTTTTGAAAAGCTTAGAATTCCATAAAAGTTTAAGAAATAGAGAACTTCAGAGGAGGTGATTCTTGACAAGACCGGTGATAAGCTTTGAAGGCCCTAGTTTTCAGAGCTGCCAAAGGAATATCTCAAGGAAGACAAGACTTGCCGGAGGTGGTTCGTGGTGAAGAGTTGGCGCCGGAAGAAGGGGGCGTGGAAGAAACCTCTCATTTGAACGACTTGACACCTAGTTGCCACACTATTTCTCCCTTCATCTATTTTCCACTCCTCACTCAACATTCAACACTCAAAATTCAACATTTAACATCTATCATATTTCAACATTTTAATAATTAAAACATTCAAAATACCTCATGTTTCAACTAAAATGTTGTCAAACCGAGCATAACTCAATTGACATAAGATTGTGTCCTTGACTACGAGGTCAGAGGTTCCATTCCCGCATTAATTAAATACCTTTGCAAAAAATAAAACAACTAAAATGTCTTATGTTTTATTACAAAATAAACAAATATATATATATATATATATATATATATATATATATATATATATATATTTTGAAAGTAGACTAAAATGGAATGAAAGTTAAAGTGAAAAAAAAAACTTGTGCATTTATGTTAGTTTACTTTAGATGAAAACTTGAAAAATTTAAATGAACAGTTAAAAATGCCCTTGGTAGTTTGTACTTCCTCTCGATTAGCCTCCGACGGTTGACGAACATATTGGATTATCTCTTTGGCTTTGTCGAGGGGTTGAGGACGGCTGGTTGGAGGGAGCTGGGGGAAGAAAGAGGAAGAATGATGAATTTTGATTAATTTATTTCATAACACAAATTTGCCCTTCCCCTACACTACTCAAATTGAATTCAACGGATTTATTGCAACATTTATCCAGCTCCAACGGATGTGATTGATCAAATTGAAAATTTAAAGGGCTAATTATAACAAACCTCATAATTAATTGGTGATTTGTACCATTAACCCATAATATTATTATCGATTCTTGATAATAAATAGTTACTGTTCACACGAGAATTCGAACGACGAATGGAAATTCGACACGTGTAAATGAATTTGAATTTGTATTGATGTATTGTATTTATCAGTGCGTATTGGATTACAATCTCTAATTTATGATCCTCTGATTCTTTCTCTCTCAATTTTGGATTGATGATACTCTAATTTCATCAATTTAACAATTAGAAAACATGCTCAAACGACGGAAATATGAAATTTAGAATACATACCCTTGTAGTTCCAATTTCTTCAAGTTCCACCGCACGTTCCTCGTCACGAACTCTTCCGACCTCTTCTCACGAATGCCCCAAGGACCACCCAGGTAGTCCCGCTATCGTCGACACCGAGCAACGGAGTTGTGGGACTCCGAAAGAAGAGAAAAGAAAAGAAGAAGAGGAGGAAGAAGAAATAGATGGAAGAGAAGGAACACAGAACTAAGAAAGAAAAAAAACAGAACTATATAAAAGTTC
The DNA here is from genome assembly GCA_028017165.1 of Herpetospermum pedunculosum. NCBI lineage: Eukaryota > Viridiplantae > Streptophyta > Magnoliopsida > Cucurbitales > Cucurbitaceae > Herpetospermum > Herpetospermum pedunculosum. Next base: position 38,478,825 of record CM051527.1, read on the forward strand.
CAAACTTTTTTTTTTCTTCTTTCCCAACCGTGAACCCCAAGCCTTCACCTCCTCAAATGGCCAACGGTTACACACACACATATATATATATATATATATATATATATATATATATATATATAATTATTATTATTATTAAAATAATTATAAAAAATTTATTTATTAAACATTTTAATAAATAAATAAAATATATATATATTATTATTAATAAATTGTTGGGTTTTATGTCCTAAAACTCGTGGTTTGTAAACTGTTATGTTTGTAAACAATCTATTTAGTAATAAAGAGTTATTAAGTTTTAATTCAGTAAAGGAGTTTACTGGATTAAAGTGAAACATGTTTTATCCTATACCAATAACCAACACCCTTGACATTGTTTGAGTATTTGAACCTCATGTATGACATGATTGTGGATCAGGTTCAAGTATACTGCCAAAATGATCTATAGTATATGGATAAGGCTGGGTACCTTATCCTGGTAACACTATTGGATGCGGCTCACTTTGTATTGTACAGAACGATGTGATCCGAATCGTTCCACATGGAGATGTGAGAAGTGAGGGCGTCCTGTGTAAAGAGTTTACACAAGATCGAACCGCGTATTAAGTCACTCTCTCTTTATAACACCGTTTACTGATCGAGACTGACTTATACACTTTGATGGCCTAGGTAACTCGTTCTTAATCCTGAGCTTGCTATGAACTCCTGCTTATTCGGAAGTATCCTTTGACTTGTACGGGTGAGAGTGGCGGAACGCCCGCTCAATAAGCCTACCAACTTGGGGATAAAGCCGAATAAGTAGCTGGGGACATAGTGTAGCAAGATTGGAATTCACTCCTAACCCGCTTTTCAGAGTTAGTAGATAGGTTGTTCCCTTAATAGCTGACTCCGGGGCTTGAACAATGTGAGCTCACACTCTCATGTGATGAGAGAGTTATATTGATCTCTTGGTTGGACCAAAGATCTATTGTTCATTAGAGGTGTCAGTGGTACTTAAGGAACAAGATGTAATGTAGGGGTTAAACGGTTTTTACGACCCAACTGTGATTACGGACAACCTGTGAAGGATCGACTTACCAATGACGGTTATATGAGGACACAATATATCTACAGTGAGGAGAGTGCAGCCCTTGGACTTTAGTGGAGTCTCCGGGGGTTAACGAATGTTGATCGATTCAGGTCAAAAGAGTTTTGACCGAATGATCTCGTATCGTTGGAGCTCATGATCTGTAGGTCCTTTAGGTTCTCCTGGCTAGCTTGGATAAAGCGGTATAGCAGTGCTATAGGGTTGAATTCGGAGAAATCTGAATTAGGGTTTGTTCGAGGGTTTGTATATTTAAATGTGATTTAAATATATAATCGGAGGAAGTTGTATTTAAATGTGATTTAAATACTCGACCGGAGAAAAATATGAATATTGATTCGTATTTTGGAAAAGTCGGTTTTCTGAAAACCGGGTTATAGTGGAAGGTTTATTATTATATTAGTATTTGATATTAATATTAATAATAAATTAAATAATTAAAATTGTTTTAATTATTATTAATTTTAATAAATAATAATTATTTATAATAATTATTATTATCATTAATCTTGTATGTTGCATGTCCAACATGTGTTATTCCACTATGTTGCTTTTCCTTACTCATGAAGCAAGTCAAATGAAGTTATCTCATGATTTTGGCTTGTGAATGAGATAATCTCTAAGCTTGAGAAATTCTGCACTTCTCTCTCTCACGTTGGGAACTTCTTCTTTGAAGTCATTTGGATTGTGTATCTTCAAGTGTTGAAGGTAATATCCATAGTTGAAGCTTGAAGAAGAAGAGAAGTTGTAGCTTTGGTGATTGTAGATTCAAGGTGACTCTTTGGGAAAGATTGAAGAAGAATTAAGTTGTTAATTCTTCTTCCCTTGATATTTGGATTTCAAGTTGTTGAAATTCAAAGTGTTTGTTGTATTGTGTTCTTGATGTTCTTGATGAATTGTTCATCAAGTTCATATTAACACAATCCCAAACACAAGCCAACAGCTCCATCTTGTTCCTCCACCCTCAAACTAACCCCCTTAGCTTAAGGAGTCCCACCACTCCGCTATTACCGCCTGAGAATAGCTGGGACTACTCTAAGGGTGGTCCTCGTGTGCTCGTGTTTGTTCGTGCTGAGTTCGTGACCGGAGGAGAGGTAGAGATCGAGGGGGCTGTAGAGGAGCTGAGGTAGACGAGAAGACGAACATCAAGAAAAGGTATTTTTGTCTTTGAAGCTCACTGGTGAATTTACCGGTCGGTAAACCGGTCGGTTTTTACCGATAGGAAATTTACCGGTGGGGCTTCCCAAACGGTGTTTCTTAAGCGTTTGGGGGTTGTTTCCCCGGTCGAGATGTACCGGTCGGTAAATCCCATACCGAGGAAACCGGTCGGTAAGTGTTACCGGTCTGCTTTACCGGTTGAAATTTATCGGTTGATAAATTTACCGGTTGAAAGTTTACCGATGGGGTTGAACCGGTTCGTTTACCGGTTGCCATTTACCGGTGTATGGGCGCCGGTTTATCGGTCAAGCTTGTTTTGGTAATTCCTTTACCGGTCGGTATTTATCGGTTGCTTTACCGGTCGGTAAACCGGTCGGTATTTACCGGTGGTAAGGAATTTACCGGTTGGACTCGAGGTGATGAAAAATGTTAAGTGTTAGCATTGTTTCTCACTTCTTGTTTGTTGCTTATTGATTGCTGAAGATCCTCAGCCAGTTTAGGCTTCTTCCGCTGCGCCTCTGGTTGTGTCGGGATCCTTCGGTTTCCATCATAAATATTATTTAATTTAATATCAAATATTAATTAAATAATATGTCTAAACCCGATTTTTTTGAAAAATCGACTTTTTCCCACATGAATCCTATTCATGTTTTAGGTCATTCCCATATTTAAATCATATTTAAATATATCCAACATTCTTCCATAAACCGAATTTGAACAATTCATTTTTTTTTTAATTTCTCTTATACTGTTGCACGACGTTATCCGAGCTAGTCAGGAGAACCTAAAGAACCTACAGATCATGAGCTCCAACAATACGAGATTATCCGATCAAAACTCTTTCAACCGAACTAACCAACATTCGTTAACCCCCGGAGACTCCACTATAGTCCGAGGGTTGCACTCTCCTCACTGTAGATATATTAAGTCCTCTGATATAACCGTCACTGGCAAGTTGACCCTTCACAGGTTGTTCGTAATCACAGTTGGGTCATTTTAAACCGTTTAACCCCTGCATTACGTCTTGATCCTTAAGTGTCACTGACACCTCTAATGAACAATAGATCTGTGGTCCAACCAACAGATCAGTTATCCCTCTCATCACATGAGAGTGTGAGCGCTCATTGTTCAAGTCCCGAAGTCGGCTATTAAGGGAACAACCTATCTACTAACCTTGAAGAGCGGGTTAGGAGTGAACTCCATCTCACTACACTATGTCCCCAGCTACCTATTGGACTTTATCTCTGAGATGATAAGTTATTGAGTCGACGCTAATGGACCACTCTCACCCGTACAAGTCTAAGGATACTGTCTAATAAGCAAGAGTTCATAGTAAGCTCAGTATTAAGATCGAGTTACCTAAGCCATCGAATTAAAATGTCAGTCTCATCAGTAAACGGTGTTATAAAGAGAGAGAGCAACATATTTCGTGGTTAAGTCTTATGCAAACTCTTTGCACAGGACGCCCTCACTCGCACATCTCCATGTGAAATGATTCGGATCACATCGTTTTGTGCAATACAAAGTGAGCCGCATCCAATAGTGTTACCAGGATAAGGTACCCAACCTTGTCCGTATACTATAGAAAATTTTGACTGACTACTTGAGCCTGATCGACAATCATGTCATACATGAAGCTCAAGTACTCATATTCAGCCAAGGGTGTTGGTCATTGGTATAGGTTAACCTAAACACGTTTCACTTTATTCCAGTAAACTCTTTTACTGAATAAAACTAATAACTCTTTATTCTAAATAGATATTTACAAACATAATTGTTTACAAACTACGAGTTTTAGGACATAAAACCCAACAAACTCTCACTTGGACTTAAACGTCCGTAGTGTACATGTTAGGTGGAGAAAACTAATATATCATATATGAGAAGTTTTCTCCCACTGTCCTCTCCAGCAACTCGGAGCCCTAGACTCCTCTAGGTGTCTCTCAAACACTTTAGCCATGAGAGACTTAGTAAACTTATCAGCATGAAGTGCTGCGAGGCTTTCCATGTGACCATCACATCTCCTCACTACACTAACCTAGAGCTCAACTTATAAACTTTTGCTAGTTTTACAAGCTGTAACAACAACTTAGCTACCACAAAGGAATCAACAATACAACTCTTGTATTCTATTCCTCGTTTGTCATGTATCTCAAAAGATACATCTGACCTTCAATATGTAAATGCACACGGATGCGTCTCATATCCTCAACCCTTGAGGTGTCTTAGGAAACCATTTTCATAGACCATCGAATATTAACAACACTTTGCCAATATAAAATTTTAGAGACAACAATAGCGATTTGTTCTTACGACTCAGATCAACCTGAATCCTTAGAACCACTACAACAAATTAGGCCTACAATAGCAGTTATGAACTGCCATCGTAGCCATATGATGGCGGTTTTACGAACGCCCTCTAAAGTGGCGCCATCTTAGGGGTATGATGGCGGTTATCTTTTAATGGCGGTTTAAAATCGTCATTAAAAGAAACCGCCATCTTAACCCTACAATGGCGGTTTATAACCGCCATCTTATCCCTACAATGGCGGTTTAAGACCGACATCTTAGCCCTATAACCGCCATTGTAAGTATACAATGGCGGTTTATCGGATATGTACGATGGCGGTTTCGAACTTCCAAACCGCCATCGTAGGGATAAGATGGCGGTTATAAACTGTCATTGTAGGGATAAGATGGCGGTTATAAACCGCCATTGTAGGGATAAGATGACGGTTTTAAACCGCCATTGTAAGTATGTTTAATGACGAGTGAAAACTGTCTTTGTAAGTTGTTTTAATGACGGGTGAAAACGGTCTTTTTTAGGCGCTAGATGTAGACAATATATTGCTGTTTTGTTTCAGTGACGTTTCATAACTAAAATTCTGCTAATTCAATGAATACAATGTTGAATGTGGAATAAAACTAGATTTCTGGTCATTTCATTCAAAACATCAAAATATTTTATATTTTCATCCAAAATTGCTACAAAAGCTATCATTGTTCTTGAAAATAGTCTAAATACAAAGACGTTTGTACCCATATTTCATATTTACATCCAAAATTGTTACAAAAGCTACAAAGTACACTACATTACACTAGTTTACCCAAATGTGATGCTTGCAATATGATTTGTCCATTCCGTTCGTACTACGTCGAGTTCTTCTCGTGTAAATGACTTCTTACAATAATCAAACTACACGAAAATAAAAGATAAATATTATGATTAAATGAAAAAAATACAATGTATATTTCAAAATATAATAGTAAAGTTGCATTACATACAAGAGAGTTCAAAGAAGTTCGTAAAAATACAATGCAATAATTTTCAAGCAGCATCTTGCGAGATTATGTACATATGAATCGTATAAAATTGTTTCTTGAAGACTTTTGTTCTCTCATAGGTATTATGGAACATAAAACAATTTTTTTAAGAAGGATAGGTTATGTACATATGAATTCTATAAAACTACAAAAGTCCAAATGAGGGATTGAACCTACACACAAAATACCCTCCCAAAACTCTTAATGGGATATATTTCCTCCCACCTAACAAACTAATCATCCAGGAGGATTAATTCTCCCTTCTAATAGTTCTACTTATAATAACTATGTGGTCACATATAAAAAAATTAAGCATAACTCATCATATATGTTTTGGAGACAACGTCCACAAAAAAAAGAGTATATAAGACAATTATATTTCACTAGAATGGTGAAAATGAAAATTCAACGCATGCTTTCTAGCTTTTAGGATGAGGAACTAAAATGTTTTCAAATAACCGTTACAATTTAGAATTTACAACCGATCACATTTGTGTTGAGCAACCTCCATAAAATCTCTCAATCATTAAAATTGCGTGGCAAATCAATATCAACCTCATCAATTTTGTGAAAAAAATCATGTAGAAGGAAAAGAAAGAATTGTTATATGATAATTACCTCAGCAGAACGGTCCTCAATTAATGTTTTCTCCCGTTTAAATATACTTGTACAGGTCCGATGGGTCATCCAGAACTTGCAAACTTTGCTGACTCCTAAATGACTAGTCAATTTTCAAATACTTGGAAATAGAAACATACACAAATGGATAGAACATAAGACCATCAACTAATTGAGAAAAGAAATAGATCGTCTAAGAGCATTACCTTCAAAGGTCCAACATGCGAAGGGTAAGCATCTGCACCTTCTCCCAAATCGAACAGTTATTTTCAAAGGTTATAGGGGTCGTCCAAAAGTTATTTTCATTTTTACCTCTATGACAAAATCCCAGATTTCCACGAAAACAAAATAATAATAATAACAACAAAATAATCTCAGATTGAACAATCTGTAATGCATATGCATTTAATGAAAAAAAACACACACACAACTTTAATAGCTAAATGAGATTATTGAGATTGTAAGATTCAAATTTCTCAATACAATGAATCACATCGATATACAAAATTCTCATCAAAGTCTCATGTTTCTTTTTGATCATGTTTCTTTTTCTTCGTACTGTTACTCTTATAATTTCTCTATCAAATACATTCGTTTTCAAAATTTGAAATAACAAATTAAAAAGACATTACCAAACCAAGTACGCGAAAGTTCATTCATGTATATAGGCGTTAAATTACAAGTTTACTTCTTGAACTTTTAAGTTTATGTCTAATAAGTTCCTAAACTTTCAATTTTGTGTCTATTAGGTCTCTAAAGTTTCAACTATTATCCACAGACTATTGTAACCACCGATTATTTTACTTGTCTTAAACCGCCCATAAAATTTTATAGAGGACTAAATTAACCAAATTAAATTAAGAGTTATGTCAATTCATGAATGAAAGAGTTGTTTGTTGACTTTGTGTAGGGAAGACAATGAATAATTGGATATCCTAGGATACGAGGAGAAACTAAATTTCTAATCACTCTTTATCCCGTGATGTTTTTTCATATGATTTGATATGTCAATCGGAATGGGTATGGTTCAAGTCGACAGATTCCTCTAGTATTATTATTGACCCTATTGGAATATATAGTCAATTTCGGGTCTATTTCCCAAAGGTAATCTGCAAACATGTGAGATATTAATTTCCAATCTTTTTTCTACTCCCATAACCATTTATACATAAACCTAAAATCCCCCAGTTAGAAACAGTGGGTTAGGAGTGAATTTCATCTTGCTATACTATGTCCCCAGCTACCTATTCGGCTTTATCCCCAAGATGGTAGGTTATTGAGTCGGCGATAATGGGTCACTCTCAGGATTAAGCTCGAGTTACCTAGGCCATCAATGTGTATAAGTCGGTCTCGATCAGTAAACGGAGTTATAAAGAGAGAGCAACTTAATACGCGGTTCGATCTTATGTAAACTCATTACACATGACGCCCTCACGTCTCACATCTCCATGTGAAACGATTCGGATCACACCGTTCTGTACAATACAAAGTGAGCCGCATCCATTAGTGTTACCAGGATAAGGTACCCAGCCTTATCCATATACTATATATCATTTTGGCAGTATACTTGAACCTGATCCACAATCATGTCATACATGAGGTTCAAATACTCAGACAATGCCAAGGGTGTTGGTTATTGGTATAGGATAAAACATGTTTCACTTTAGTCCAGTAAACTTCTTTACTGAATTAAAACTTAATAACTCTTTATTACTAAATAGAGTCATTACAAACATAACAGTTTACAAACCACGAGTTTTAGGACATAAAACCCAACACCCCCAACGTTAGACAGCATCTTATCGGGTTAGTTTTTCTTGTAACCAAAGTTTTACAAGATATCGACCTATTTTAACTATTAAAACAGGAGATTGTTTGGTGGTTAACCCTAAATGAGCATGCATTTATCTTTGTTATAGGTTTTAATGTTAATTCATTTTATAATACTTTAAAAATTAGACAAACTTTATAACATACATCTAACTAACGTGCTTTTATATAACAATTATATAAAACCATTTCATGCAAAAATATAACAACTTATATCATATCTCATGGAATCCTAAACATGCATACTTATATTATAACACTTATAACATACTTTCAATGCATGCTTCATGTCAATCCTATGGTGGGATTTTAAATCTACATGGCATACAATATGCACACAAGATTATGTTTATTTAAACTATACATTCACAATGCATAAATAAATAAATCACGCTAAAAATGGATTGGTTTTGGCATCCTAAACAAGCAATTACCTAAAATTATTACAATAATAAATTAGGAAAAAGCCTCGAACCGCCCCCGAACACTTCGAATCGGCTCAAACCGCTTGTAAGTTGTTGGATTGCACAAACCGTCGCCGAACCAGACTGAATTAGCAATAAGATGACATGTAGAATCCACTCAATTTAGTGGGATTAGTGGCTTGATGTGGGATAACACTTAGCAAAATAGTTTGAGTCATAAAAACACCAACAAATGGTTTTTCTCACTAACTCAAGAATTAGATTTTTCCACTAACTTAAGAATTGGACTTTTCCACTAACTTTAGTCATTTTATCGACTCTTAACTTTCAAGGTTTACTGGAGTCAACATTTGACTTTTGACTTTCAAAGTTTTAGTCAATTGTCAACATTTTGACTTTTGATCAAATTAATTCAATTTAAAGATTAATTCAAATAATTAATTTTATATTAAATTAAATTAATATTAAATAATTAATTAAACAATTTAATTAATTCAAATTTAATATCCAATAAATTCAACACGAATCCCGATCATTCTCGATATACTTGATTATAAATCCCTATTCATATTTTCGATATTTAAATCTTATTTAAATATTTCAATCTCTCTTTATTGTTCAATTCGCAATTGAACGTTATGCCGTTAAATATATCATATATATTTAACGCTTATTCCCTAATTCGAATTCGAACACTTTGAATTCACTCGTCACACTATTCTAAGGTTTAGTCCGATATGAGCTAGCAAGGGGACCTCATGGACCTACAGATCATGAGCTCCAACGATCTGAGATTAACTGATTAAACTCTTTAACTCAGTTAATCAACATTCGATAACTACCAGGACATTCTGCTATAGCCTAATAGTTGCACTCTTCTCACTGTAGATATATTTTTGTCCACTCGATATAACCATGATTAGTAAGTTGACCCTTCACGGGTTGTTCGTAATTTACGGTTAGGTCAAATTTTTGTTTTACCCCCGTAATTACATCTTGCTCCTTAAGTCCCACTGATCCTCTAATGAACAATTGGTTTGTGATCCAATCACTAAACCGATTGGTATGTGATCTAATCACTATACCGAGTCCCTCTCGGGCCAATGAGAAGGTGGGGCCCCTTGTTCAAGACCTGGAGTCAGCACTTAAGGGAACAACCTCTCTACTATCCCTAGAGACGGGTAGGAGTGAATTTCATCTTGCACCCTATGTCCCCAGCTATCTATCCGGTTTTACCCCTGAAATGTGAGGCTTATTGTGTCGGTGTTGTTGAGTCACTCTCACCCATGCAGATCTAAGGATAATCCCGAATAAACAGGAGTTCATAGTTAGCTCAAGATTAAGGTCAAGTTACCTAGGTCATCGTTTTGAAATAGTCAGTCTTTAAAACATTAAATAGCGTTATAAAGCAAGAGTGACTTATTTCGCGGTTCGGCCTAATGCAAACTCTTTGCATAGGACGCCCCCATTTCACATGTCTCCACATGAACGATTCAGGATCACATCGTCTATACTAAATACAAAATGGGACGCATCCAATAGTGTCCCCAGGATAAGGTATCCAGCCTTATCCGTATACTATAGACCAATTTGGCTATTTACTCGAACTTGATCCACTTTTATGTCTCCACATAAAGTTCAAGTACTCATGTTATAGTCATGGATCTTAGTTTATTGGATTTAGGATTTTCTCAAATGAAATAAGCAATTCACGTATTCAATAATAACTTTATTGAATAAACCTTAATCCTCAATAACACTTTATTAGTAATATAATATGTTTATCGTTTACAAACCACGAGTTTTAGGACATAAAACCCAACATTTCCGAGTCTTTATGAGTTAGGATAAGTTTGTTAATCACACACGCACGTAAGGGAGTAACAATTAATTTTTTGAAATATTCTTAATTAATGCACGCTAGCTTTTTGTTCTTTCTATTCCTTACGATCTAAATCCCCAGAACAAACTGAGTTTCTCTTAAATCTTTCATTTAGAATTGGTTCGCTAGTCATTGTTTAACATCATTCAGGAACCCTACGTCAATCCCAATGAGTAGGATATCGTCTACGTACAAGACTAAGAAAGCTACAACAGTATTGACTATTTTCTTGTAGACACAAGGTTCGTCAATATTTTGTTCAAAGCCATAAGATTTGATCGCAGTATCAAACCTTATATTCCAGGATCTAGATGCTTGCTTCAATCCATAAATGGATCGATTAAGTTTGCAAATCTTTTGCTCTTGACCTTGAACTATGAACCCCTCTGGTTGAGGCATATAGATACTCTCTTCAAGATTGCCATTTAGAAAGGTTGTCTTGACGTCCATTTTCCAAATTTCATAATCATAAAACGTGGCAATGGAAATCGACTTAAGCATGGCAACAGGGGAAAACGTTTCTTCATAGCCCACCCCTTCCTTCTAGGTATAACCTTTTGCCACATGTCGAGCCTTAAAGGTTTGCACCTTATCAGCTTGGTTTTGTTTCCTCCTGTAGATCCACTTGCAACTGATAGGTCTTTCACCATTTGATTGGTCTACAAGTTCCCAGACTGAATTGAAGTTCATCGACTCCATTTCGAGGTTCATGGCTTTAAGCCACTAGTGGCATTGTTAAAAACTTTATTTGAACCTTCAAACTCCCCGTCGGGTAATTTGAAAACCAACCCCCTTTTAAAGAACTTTATACCTCATCGATTTAGGGTTTAGGTATAAAAACCAAATCTTCTTCTAAAATAACATTATAAACTCCGAAAAATCCAAAGCCAAACAAAGACAACCTATGAAGGAGAGATGAAAGGTAACTTATAGAAATATCATTCATTAAAAAAGTAGTGTACAAATAAAGGAAAAAGAAAACACCACCAAGAAGATTTGATCTTGACGCTATCAAACCATTCCCGCCAAAGCTAAGTGCTTATCTTAAAAAAAATCATTTGGTTCAATTTGAGCTAGAGATTGTAATGAAGGTCCCTTAGCATCTGAGAAACCAAAGATCTAACATTTTACTTCCATAAGAACAATTTCGATATGCACATGACATAAACCTACATTTTTGCACCTACATTATCAAAGATGTATTTGATACAGTTGCAACAAATACATCTTTGCACCTACATTTCCATTGAAAAATCTCATATCAACATGCAGTTAGTTTTCTTTTTTACAATTATGTCGAACCTTTGGGTTACAATTATCCAAGATTGAAAATTCTATTGTAACAAGTTAGCTGAAGACTTTAATTCCTTTATTTATTTAACTAACAATAATCATGTAAATCTACTAATTGTGCATTTTATTGCACACATATATCCATTTATTTTTGTCGGGACTTACCTTACACAATAGGGGCTAGTAAATCAACATGTGGGTTGATATGATTGTTGTTAAAGATATATAACTTAAATATAACTATCAATAGGGGCTAGTAATTGCATATTTATTGCCTAGCACATTAGTTATATACATTATTTTTATAAAAAATTGTAAATTTGTCTAATATATACCCGGTATTATTAAATATAACTTAGAATGAAACAATTAAACATAAAATTAGTTAATTCCCTAATAAATAAAAATAAAATTAATACAAAGAAATGGTGAAAGAAAAGAGGGATATAAAAAAATAAAAAAACAAGGAAAAGTTTGAAGAAAAGAGGGGAGATTCTTAATTTTAATGAACATAACACCAATTTCAACCAGTTGGGTTATGACTATACAAAATAAATGTAAAGATAATAAACTTAATATAAAAATTAACCACCACCCTGACATCGGCGAAATTCTTTCATCCTTGAAATATTGAGCAAGAAAATAAATCAAAGAAAAAGAAAAACAAGGCAACCACTATTCTTTCTTAACACAACCTTATTAAGAAATTTTAACTTATATCATCTCAAGGCAACCACTATTTGATTGAGCCACCATTTCGAGACAAACAATATTCTTGGGGATTAAAATTTCAAGACAACCATTAACTCGAGAGGCCAATATTTTTAAGTAATAATATTCCAAGGGACCAATATTTTGAGAGACTTACATCGAGGCAACCGATATTTCGAGGACCAAAATGGCAAGGCAACCAATATTTCAAGGGACCTTTATTTCGATGGACCAACAATACGAGGGACTTAAATCAAGGCAACAGATATTTAAAAATACCAATGTATTTAGAGACCAACATCTAAAGGCAACCAATATTTCAAGCAACCAATATTTTAAAGGACTTATACCATTATCTCAAGGCATACATTATTTCAACCGACCACTGTTATGAGACACAATAATTCGGGAGACTAAAATCTCAAGGGAACCATTATTTTGAGGACCGACATTTAAAAGTAACAATATTTCGAAGGAGCAAATATTTTGAGGGACAAGTATTTACAGGATCAACCATGTCGACGGACCAATATTTTGAAGGACCAAAATCTCAAGCAACGTTACAGGTTCTCTAGTTTTTGTTAAGAATATCAATGACTTTGAACACAACTTTATTCAGAACTTTTAACTTATATAAATATCTCTCCACACAACCACTATTTCGAGACCCTAAAATCTCAAACAACCATTAACTCGAGGCCCATTATTTAAAGGGACCAAACATTTCGAGTGACCAAAGTTTAGAGGAAAAAAGCTTCTGAAAGACCAATATTTTGAGAGAGTTACATCGAAGCAACCAATATTTCAAAGGTCCATTATTTCGAGGGACCAACATTCTGAAGGATCGATATTTTGAGGTAACAATATTCGAGGGACTTAAATCATAGCAACAAGTATTTCAAAACACCAATTTATTTAGAGACCAGAATCGCAAGCTAACCAATATCTCTAGGCAACCAATATTATCTATGGACTTATATAATTATCTCAAGGCCACCACTATTTCAATGAACCACTATTTCGAGACAAACATATTTTGAGGGACTAAAATCTCAAGGGAACCATTATCTTGAGACACCATTATTTAAAGGGACAAACATTTCGACAGACCAATCTTTGGAAGTACAATATTCCGAGGGACCAATATTTTGAGAGATCAAAATCTTAAAACAACAAATATTTCAAGGGGCAATTAATTCGAGGCACAAGCCTGCTCAACCGCTTACCGCTCGAGAGCGCTTCTTGCTCGGGGACAAGCATTTCGCAGGACCAATATTTCTAGGTAACAATATTATGAGGGACCAATATTTTGAGGGACTTACATCTCTAAGGCAACCAAATTTTTGTAGGTACTTATATCATGGGAAACAATATTTTGAGCGACCAATATCTCTAAGGCAACCAAGATTTTGAGGGGACAATAGTCTTGCATCTTCAAAAAAGGGTTCTGTGTTTTTCGTTGAAAATATCAATGATTTTTACCATAGCCTTATTAAGCACTTTTAACTTATATCATTATCTCAAGGCAACCACTATTTCAAGACACAATATTTCAAGGGACTAAAATCTCAAAGCAACCATTAACGCTAGAAATCATTATTTCAAGGGACCAAACATTCGACTCGCTAAAATTTAGAGGTAAAAATCTTCTGAGGGACCAATACTTTAAGAGAGGCAACCAATATTTCAAGGGACCAAAATCTCAAGGCAACCAATATTTCAAGGGACCAACATTTTTCAGAGACCGATATTTCGAGAGACCAATACTTCAAGAGACTTAAATCTAGGCAACAAATATTTCAGAAGACAAAAATATTTAGAGACCACATCTCTAGTCAACCAATATCTCTAGGCACCAACATCTCGAGACAACCAATATTTTCTAAGGACATATCATTATATGAAGGCAACAACTATTTCAACCGACCACTATTTTGAGACAAACAATAATTGGAGGGACTAAAATCTCGAGAGAACATTATTTCGAGGGACAAACATTTCAAGAGACAAATATTTCGAAGTAACAATATTTTGAGGGACCAAAATCTTAAAACAACCAATATTTCAAGGGACCATTATCATCTCAAGGCAACCACTATTTGATTGGACCACCATTTCGAGAGAAACAGAACTTTTGGGGATTAAAATCACAAGGCAACCATATTAACTCGAGAAACCAATAATTCAAGGCAACCAATATTTCAAGGGCCCTTTATTTTGACGGGCCAACATTACGAGGGACCAATGTTTCGAGGGACTTAAATCGAGGCAACAAATATTTTAAAATACCAATATATTTAGAGACTTATATCAAGATAAACAATATTTCGAGCGACCAATATCTCTAGAGACCGAAAACCAATATTTCGATGGACAAATATCTCAAAGCAACCAATATTTTAAGGGGACTATACTAAATCTCGAAAGAAAAAAGAGCTTCTCCATCAACGTTCTTTAGAATTTAAGTAAAATATCCATGAATGATATTGGTTCTATGGTTTTTATTGCAAATATCAATAATTTTGAACACAAACCTATGCACTTTTAACTTATATTATTATCTCAAGGCAACCACAATTTCAACGAGCCACTAACTCGAGAGACCGTTATTTCGAGGTAAAAATATCCCGAGGGGAAAATATTTCAAAAGACAAATATATTTAAAGACCAATAACTAAAGGCAACCAATATTTCAAGCAACCAATATCTTTAGAGGCCAACATCTTGAGACAGCCAATATTTTATCATTATCTCAAGCCAACCATTATTTCAACCGACCACTCTTACGGGACAAACAATAATTCCGGAGACTAAAATCTCAAGGGAACCATTAACTCGAGAGACCATTATTTCAAGGGACCAACATTTCGACGGGCCAAGAGCATGCAAAAAAAAAAAAAAAAAAAAAAAACAGGAAGGAAACATGCTATAAAAAGGAGCTCCAACCTTGGTAAAAAATAATGTTCGAGGAATAATTACAAAAGAGAGCGCCATTGAGGTAGTCAAAATCAGGCAACTAATATTTGGATGGGAAAATGTCTAAGGGCAACCAATATTTCAAGGGACCATTATTCGAGGGACCAACATTTTGAGACAAACAATAATTTGAGGCACAAAAATCTCAAAGGAACCATTATTTCGAGGGACCATTTATTCGAGAACCAACCATTTTGAAGGACCAATTTTGAGAACAATATTCCAAGGGACTTACAACGAGGAAACCAATATATTTAGAGACTAACATCTCAAGTCAACCAAAAAATTTAAAAGACCAATATATTTAGAGACCATAATCTCTAGGCACTAACATCTCGAGGCAACCAATATTTTCAAGGGACTTATATAATTATCTCAAGGCAACCACTAATTTAACGCACCACCACTATTTCTCATAAGCTTAAAAGCATATAAACCTTGAAAAACAATAAAACAATTAAAGAATAATGATGTGTGCTCCAAATTGATAATTTCATGAAAATTGCCAATAGATTTTCGAATTTGACCCAATAAAATATGGACTGGGAAAAACAAAATGCTAAAAAATGTAAAGATTATCTACTTCTTCTGACTGCAAGAGAAACCATTGAGGGCCAATTCATGATTTCTGTCGTACAAGAAAATAATATTGTTTTAGCCCATACCTTCCACCACAATCGAATCGAGTGATCAGAACTTGAGGTTACGAAAACATTTCCTGATCTTTGCCCTTCACTTCTAAACAATGAAGTTTCAGTAAGGGGAAACAGCCTGCATATGAAATCATAAGTTAATAACCAGCTAAGAGCACATTTCAAAAAGTTCAAAGGCAACCAATATTTTAAAGGACCAATCTTTTTAGGGACCGACATTTCGAGTGTACCTATATTTCAAAAGCCAATATTTAGAAACCAACATCTCGAGGGAAACATTGTTTTTTTTGGGACTTATACAAGGCAACCAATATCTCTAGGCCCACATCTCAAGGCAACCCATATCTCAACGGACAAGTATCTCGAATCAACCAATATTTTGAGGGACGAATATTTCAAGGAACCCAATAACTTAAGGGACCAATACTTCAATAGGTCACTATTTAGAGGCAACTAATATTTCAAGGAACTGGTATATCGGAGGACCAAAACCCCCAAGACAATCAAGATTTCAAGAGACTATTATTTCGAGGGACCAATAATTTGAGGGACTTAAACTAAAGCAACCAAAATTTCAAAAGCAACCAATATCAAGACAATCAACATTTTGAGGGACCATCATCTCAAGTCGAGAGACAAATAAATATCTTAGTGAGTTGTTATTTTAAGGCAATCAACATTTCGAGGGATCAAAATTCAAGGTAAACAACATTTCAAGGAACCATTATTTCAAAGAGGCACAATTTAGAACCGACGAATATTGTAAGGGATCAATATTTAAAAGCAAACATCATTTCAAGGGACTATATATTTTCAAGGCAACAAATATTCTGAAGAACCAATATTAATATTTCGCCGCAACAAACATTTTCAGGCAATATACTAATATTGAAAAATAATTAATATCTAAAGACAACCACTATTTCAACGGACGACTATTATGAGAACCAATATTTTGAGGGACCAAATCTCAAGAAAACCAATATTTCAAGGGACCATTATTTCGAGGGACTTACAAGGAGGTAACCAAATTTTCAAAAGACCAATATATTTAGAGACCAACATCCTGAGGCAACAACTATTTCAAGAGAACAATATCGTTAGGGACTAACATCTCAAAGCAACCAATATTTCGATGGACAAGTATCTCAAGGCGACCAATATTTTGACGGACAAATATTTCAAGAATCGGTTATTTTAAGGCCCCAACCAATAGTTCAATGGTCCATTATTGACAGAAAGACAATATTTTGAGGGACCAGTTGTTGAAATATAAACTTGATTTTGGGTAATTAGTATTTGGGCCTAGTATAAATAAAAGCCCAATTTCTAGAAACACTTTAAAAGCTAGAATATTCTAGAGAAATCTAGTTTATAAGAAGTTTTAGAGAATTTAGAAGAATTCTCTAGAATGAGAGGAATATCTTTTAGAAGAAATCATAGGATAAGATGTAGAATTTTCTAGAATGTGTTAGGAAAAATGTATTTGTAAAGAATATTCTAGAAAGTGATGTGTGGCAAATTCTTAGCCATAAGTTTAGGAGTTGTCACTAGTATAAATAGGAGTGAAATCTCAAAGTTTGTATCAAGTTTTCAAGCCAAGTGATCAATAATACAAGTAACTTCTTCCTCCAACTATCTTTCAAATTTAGCCTCCAATCTCCCAAAAATTTATTTTCCAACACCAGTATCTTGAGTAAAGCAATATACCCCTATTTCATGAGGCGCTATTTAGAGGGAACAAATATTTCAAGGGACCAATATCCCGAGCTAACCAATATTTTGATGGACATATATCTCAAGGCGACCAATATATTGAGGGGACTATATTAAATCTTGGAAGAGAAAAAAAAACTTATCCATCAAATTCCATGAATTTATAACAATAGTGGTCGTGCATCTTCAACACATTCTACATAATTGTTACCGGTTCTAAGGTTTTTGTTAAAAATATGAATGATTTTTAACACAACCTTATAAAGCACTTTTAACTTATATCATTATCTCAAGGCAACCACTATTTCGAGACAAACAATATAACGGACTAAAATCTCAAGGCAATCACTAACTCGAGAGACCATTAATTCAAGGGAACAAACATTTTGAGAGACCAAAATTTCGAGGTAACAATCTTCCCAGGGACCAATATTTTGAGAGACTTACAAACGAGGCAACCAATATTTCGAGGGATCAAAATGTCGACAACCAATATTTCAAGGGACCATTATTTCGAGGGACCAACATTTTGAGACAAACAATAATTTGAGGCACTAAAATCTAAGGGAACCATTATTTCAAGGGACCATTCATTCGAGAACCAACCATTGTGAAGGACCAATATTTCGAGATAACAATATTTCGAGGGACTAACAACGAGGAAACCAATAAATTTAGAGACTAACATCTCAAGGAAACCAAAAAATTTAAAAGACCAATATATTTAGAGACCATAATCTCAAGCCAACAAATATCTTTAGGGGCCAACATCTCGAGACAACCAATATTTTAAGGGACTTGTATCATTATCTCAAGGCAACCATTATTTCAACCGACCACTATTATGAGAGAAACAATAATTCGGGGGACTAAAATCTCAAGGGAACCATTAACTCGAGAGACTATTATTTCGAGGGACCAACATTTCGAGGGGCCAATATTTCGAAGTAGCAATATTCTGAGGGGCCAAAATCTCAAAGTAACCAATATTTCAAGGGACCATTATTTCGAGGGACAACCATTTCGAGATAACAATATTCCAGGGGACCAATATTTTGAGGGACCAACATCGAGGCAACCAATATATTTAGAGACCAACATCTCAAGGTAACAAACCGTTTTAGGGACTGATCAAGTTAAACAAATTTTCGAGCGACAAATATTTTGAGACAAACAATAATTTGAGGCACTAAAATCTCAAGGGAACCATTATTTCGAGAGACCATTAATTCGAGAACCAACCATTTTGAAGGACCAATATTTCGAGATAACAATATTTTGAGGGACTAGCAACGAGGAAACCAATAAATTTAGAGACTAACATCTCAAGGCAACCAAAAAATTTAAAAGACCAATATATTTAGAGACCATAATCTTTTGAAAACACCAATATATTTAGAGATTATAATCTCAAGCCAACCAATATCTTTAGGGGCCAACATCTCGAGACAACCAATATTTTAAGGGACTTGTATCATTATCTCAAGGAAACCATTATTTCAACCGACCACTATTATGAGAGAAACAATAATTCGGGGGACTAAAATCTCAAGGGAACCATTAACTCGAGAGACTATTATTTCGAGGGACCAACATTTCGAGGTGCCAATATTTCGAAGTAGCAATATTCTGAGGGGCCAGAATCTCAAAGTAACCAATATTTCAAGGGACCATTATTTCGAGGGACAAGTATTTATAGGAACAACCATTTCGAGATAACAATATTCCAAGGGACCAATATTTTGAGGGACTAACATCGAAGCAACCAATATATTTAGAGACCAACATCTCAAGGTAACAAACCGTTTTAGGGACTGATCAAGTTAAACAAATTTTCGAGCGACCAATATCCCCAAGGACCAATATCTTTTTTTTTTAAAAGGTACCGAGCTTTGATTGAGAATAAATGAAAGAATACAAGAGCATGCAAAAAAAAAAAAACAAGGAAGGAAACACGCTATATAAAGGAGCTCCAATCTTGGTAAAATAACGTTCGAGGAATAATTACAAAAAAGAGCTCCATTGAGGTAGTCAATATCTCGAGGCAACTAATATTTTGATGGGAAAATATCTAAGGGCAACCAATATTTTGAGGGGACTAAATAAAATCTTGGAAGAAACCGAACTTCTCCATTAAATTCCATGAATTTATAACAATAGTGGTCTTGCATCATCAACACATTCTATTAGAATTTAAGTATAATATCCCTTAAAGTTACTGGAATTGTGGTTTTTCTTGCAAATATCAATGATGTTTAACACAGTCTTATTAAGCCCATTTAACTTAAATCATTAACTCAAGTCATTATCTCAAGGCAACCATTCTTTCAAGACAAACACAAAGGCAACCACTTTTTGAGGGACTAAAATCAAAGGCAACCACTTTTTGAGGGTCTAAAATCTCAAAGGCAACGATTAACTCGAGACACCATTATTTTGAGGGACCAAAATTTTGAGAAACCAAAATTTTGAGAAACCAAAATTTCGAGGTAACAATATTCCAAGGAATATTTCGAGAGACTTACATCAAGGCAACCAATATTTCGAGGGACTGTCAAGGTAACCAATATTTCAAGGGACAATTATTTCGAGGGACCACAACATTTTGAGAGACCGATATTTTGAAGCAACAATATATTGAGGGACTTAAATCTAGGCAACAAATATTTCCAAATATATTTAGAGACCAACATCTCCAATATTTTCTAGGGACTAATATAATTATCTTAAGGCAACCACTATTTCGAGACACAATATTACGCGGGACTAAAATCTCAAGGCACCCACTATATTTCAACCGACCACTATTTTGAGACAAACAATATTTCGAGGGACTAAAATATCAAGCAACCATAATCTCGAGAGACCATATTTTGAGGGACCAAAATTTCGAGAGACCAATATTTTGAGGTAACAAATATTCCGAGGGATCAATGTTTCGAGAGAATTACATCGAGGCAAAAAAAATTTCAAAAGACAATATATTTAGAGACCAACATTTCAAGACAACCTATATTTTTTAGGGACTTATATCAAGACAACCAATATTTCGATCAATATTTCGATCGACAAATTACTCTAGGGACCAACATCTTGAGGGAACCAATATTTTCATGGACAAATATCTCAAGGCAACCAATATTTCGAGAGACAAATATTTTAAGGCGTTATTTCAAGGTAGCCATCATTCTAAGGGATCAAAATTTCAAGGTAACCAACATGTTTAATGGGCCACTATTTGGAGGTAGCCAATATTTTAAGGGACTAATATCCTTGAGGTAGAAAGTATTTCAAAACCACTATATCAAAGGGCACTATTTAGGGGCAACAAATATTTCAAAGGGATCAATATTTCGAAGCAAACACTCTTCGAAGGACCACAATTATCAAGCATCTAATATTTCGAGGCAACGAATATTTAAAGGCAATACTTATCTCCAAACGAACCAATTATGTTAAGGCAACCACTCGTTTAAGGAACCACTATTTTGAGACAACCATATTTTGAGGGATCAAAATCTCAAAGCAACCAATATTTCGAGGGACATATATCGAGGCAACCAATATATTAAGAGACCACAACATCTCAAGGCAACCAAAAACATTTAGGGACTTGTATCAAGACAACCAATATTTTGAGTGACCAATTTCTCTAGAGACCAACATCTGGAGGCAACCAATACTTTGATGGACAAATCTTTGGAGAAACAAGAGCTTCTACATCAAATTCCATGAATTTATGACAGTAGTGGCCTTGCATCTTCAACAGATTCTATTAGAAATGATGTAAAATAACCATGAATGTATTACTGGTTCTGTGGTTTTCAGTTCCAAATATCCATGATTTTTAACACAACTTTATTAAGTACTTTGAACTTGGATACTTTCTATAGTTTTTTACAATGGAATTGAGCATAAAAACTAGACTAAAAAGAACTCAACCAAAGTTTGTCCAGTTAGCCAAATGGAGAGTAGAAAATGAGCAAACAATCCACATATAAATAGAGTAGAAAAGTTGCATAACAATAGAGACATTAGAAATGTTGGAAAATCGTAAGAACAGTAGTAAAAGCTTACCTGATACAGATTTGAGCTGAGCATCTGAAGAAATTTGAGTCAGCAAATTGCATCGCAAATTGAGTTCAGCTAGGAGATCGTATTGGCAGCTAGTACACAGTAAAGAAAACAAAGAACAAAAGTTCAAGTTAGCAACTAAAATAAATAAAGTAAAGTTCGTTTTAACTAGACAAATAAAGTCATTAGGGTCCAATGTTTTAATATAATCTACCGGAAAATCTCTAGCTTCTTCAAGTTGGCAGTACTTCAAATAGCAATGCAATTTAAAATTTACTATACTATCTCCTCTAATGACAATATTTCGAACAATAATTTGAGGCACTAAAATCTCAAGGGAACCATAGGGACCATTAATTCAAGAACCAACCATTTTGAAGGACCAATATTTCGAGATAACAATATTTCGAGGGACTAACAACGAGGAAACCAATAAATTTAGAGACTAACATCTCAAGGCAACCAAAAAATTTAAAAGACCAATATATTTAGAGAACATAATCTTTTGAAAACACCAATATATTTAGAGACTATAATCTCAAGCCAACCATTATCTTTAGGGACCAACATCTCAAGGGACTAAAATCTCAAGGGAACATTTTGAGACAAACAATAATTTGAGGCACTAAATTCTCAAGGGAACCATTATTTCGAGGGACCATTAATTCGAGAACCAACCATTTTGAAGGACCAATATTTCGAGGGACTTGCAACGAGGAAACCAATAAATTTAGAGACTAACATCTCAAGGCAACCAAAAAATTTAAAAGACCAATATATTTAGAGACAATAATCTTTTGAAAACACCAATATATTTAGAGACCATAATCTCAAGCCAACCATTATCTGTAGGGGACTAACATCTTGAGGCAACCAATCTTTTAAAGGGACTTATATAATTATCTCAAGGCATCCATTATTTCAACCGACCACTATTATGAGACAAACAATAATTCGGGAGACTAAAATCTCAAGGGAACCATTATCTCGAGAGACCATTATTTTGAGGACCAACATTTCGAGAGACATATATTTCGAAGCAACAATATTTCGAGAGACCAATATTTCAAGGGACAAAAATCTCAAAGCAACCAATATTTCAAGGACCATTATTTCGAGGGATAAGTATTTATAGGGACAACCGTTTCGAGGTAACAATATTCCGAAGGACCAATATTTTGAAGGACCAATATTTTGAAGAACTTACATCGAGGCAACCAATATATTTAGAGACCAACAACTCAAGGAAACCAAACCTTTGAGTGACTTATATCAAGTTAAACAATATTTCGCTCGACCAATATTTCTAGAGACCGATAGCTCGAGGCAACCAATATTTCAATGGACAAATATCTCAAAGCAACCAACATTATAAGGGGACTATATTAAATCTCGAAAGAAAAAAGAGCTTCTCCATCAACGTTCTTTAGAATTTAAGTAAAATATCCATGAATGATATTGGTTCTATGGTTTTTATTGCAAATATCATTAATTTTGAACACAACCCTATTAAGCACTTTTAACTTATATTATTATCTCAAGGCAACCAATATTTCAACGGGCCATTAACTCGAGAGACCGTTATTTCGAGGCACCAACATTTCAAGGTAACAATATTATGAGGGACAAATATTTCGAGAGACCAAAATGTCAAGGCAACCAATATTTTGAGGGACCAAAATGTCAAGGCAACCAATATTTCAAGGGACTTAAATCGAGGCAACAAATATTTCAAAAGACAAATATATTTAAAGACCAATAACTAAAGGCAACCAATATTTCAAGCAACCAATATCTTTATAGGCCAACATCTTGAGACAGCCAATATCTTAAAGGACTTGTATCATTATCTCAAGCCAACCATTATTTCAACCGACCACTCTTATGAGAAACAATAATTCGGGGGACTAAAATCTCAAGGGAACCATCAAATCGAGAGACCATTATTTCGAGGGACCAACATTTCGAGGGACCAAGAGCATGCAAAAAAAAAAAAATAGGAAGGAAACATGCTATAAAAAGGAGCTCCAATCTTGGTAAAAAATAACGTTCGAGGAATAATTACAAAAGAGAGCGCCATTGAGGTAGTCAAAATCTCGAGGCAACTAATATTTGGATGGGAAAATATCTAAGGGCAACCAATATTTTGAGGGGACTAAATAAAATCTTGGAAGAAAAAGAGCTTCTCAATTAAATTCCATGAATTTATAACAATGGTGGTCTTGCATCATCAACACATTCTATTAGAATTTAAGTATAATATCCCTTAAAGTTAATGGAATTGTGGTTTTTCTTGCAAATATCAATGATGTTTAACACAGTCTTATTAAGCCCATTTAACTTATATCATTAACTCAAGTCATTATCTCAAGGCAACCATTCTTTCAAGACAAACACAAAGGCAACCACTTTTTGAGGGACTAAAATCAAAGGCAACCACTTTTTGAGGGTCTAAAATCTCAAAGGCAACGATTAACTCGAGACACCATTATTTCGAGGGACCAAAATTTTGAGAAACCAAAATTTCGAGGTAACAATATTCCAAAGAATATTTCGAGAGACTTACATCAAGGCAACCAATATTTCGAGGGACTGTCAAGGTAACCAATATTTCAAGGGACAATTATTTCGAGGGACCACAACATTTTGAGAGACCGATATTTTGAAGCAACAATATATTGAGGGACTTAAATCTAGGCAACAAATATTTCCAAATATATTTAGAGACCAACATCTCCAATATTTTCTAGGGACTAATATAATTATCTTAAGGCAACCACTATTTCGAGACACAATATTACGCGGGACTAAAATCTCAAGGCACCCACTATATTTCAACCGACCACTATTTTGAGACAAACAATATTTCGAGGGACTAAAATATCAAGCAACCATAATCTCGAGAGACCATATTTTGAGGGACCAAAATTTCGAGAGACCAATATTTTGAGGTAACAAATATTCCGAGGGATCAATGTTTCGAGAGAATTACATCGAGGCAAAAAAAATTTCAAAAGACAATATATTTAGAGACCAACATTTCAAGACAACCTATATTTTTTAGGGACTTATATCAAGACAACCAATATTTCGATCAATATTTCGATCGACAAATTACTCTAGGGACCAACATCTTGAGGGAACCAATATTTTCATGGACAAATATCTCAAGGCAACCAATATTTCGAGAGACAAATATTTTAAGGCGTTATTTCAAGGTAGCCATCATTCTAAGGGATCAAAATTTCAAGGTAACCAACATGTTTAATGGGCCACTATTTGGAGGTAGCCAATATTTTAAGGGACTAATATCCTTGAGGTAGAAAGTATTTCAAAACCACTATATCAAAGGGCACTATTTAGGGGCAACAAATATTTCAAAGGGATCAATATTTCGAAGCAAACACTCTTCGAAAGACCACAATTATCAAGCATCTAATATTTCGAGGCAACGAATATTTAAAGGCAATACTTATCTCCAAACGAACCAATTATGTTAAGGCAACCACTCGTTTAAGGAACCACTATTTTGAGACAACCATATTTTGAGGGATCAAAATCTCAAAGCAACCAATATTTCGAGGGACATATATCGAGGCAACCAATATATTTAGAGACCACAACATCTCAAGGCAACCAATATATTTAGAGACCACAACATCTCAAGGCAACCAAAAACATTTAGGGACTTGTATCAAGACAACCAATATTTTGAGTGACCAATTTCTCTAGAGACCAACATCTGGAGGCAACCAATACTCTGATGGACAAATCTTTGGAGAAACAAGAGCTTCTACATCAAATTCCATGAATTTATGACAGTAGTGGCCTTGCATCTTCAACAGATTCTATTAGAATAGATGTAAAATAACCATGAATGTATTACTGGTTCTGTGGTTTTCAGTTCCAAATATCCATGATTTTTAACACAACTTTATTAAGTACTTTGAACTTGGATACTTTCTACAGTTTTTTACAATGGAATTGAGCATAAAAACTAGACTAAAAAGAACTCAACCAAAGTTTGTCCAGTTAGCCAAATGGAGAGTAGAAAATGAGCAAACAATCCACATATAAATAGAGTAGAAAAGTTGCATAACAATAGAGACATTAGAAATGTTGGAAAATCGTAAGAACAGTAGTAAAAGCTTACCTGATACAGATTTGAGCTGAGCATCTGAAGAAATTTGAGTCAGCAAATTGCATCGCAAATTGAGTTCAGCTAGGAGATCGTATTGGCAGCTAGTACACAGTAAAGAAAACAAAGAACAAAAGTTCAAGTTAGCAACTAAAATAAATAAAGTAAAGTTCGTTTTAACTAGACAAATAAAGTCATTAGGGTCAAATGTTTTAATATAATCTACCGGAAAATCTCTAGCTTCTTCAAGTTGGCAGTACTTCAAATAGCAATGCAATTTAAAATTTACTATACTATCTCCTCTAATGACAATATTTCGAACAATAATTTGAGGCACTAAAATCTCAAGGGAACCATAGGGACCATTAATTCGAGAACCAACCATTTTGAAGGACCAATATTTCGAGATAACAATATTTCGAGGGACTAACAACGAGGAAACCAATAAATTTAGAGACTAACATCTCAAGGCAACCAAAAAATTTAAAAGACCAATATATTTAGAGAACATAATCTTTTGAAAACACCAATATATTTAGAGACTATAATCTCAAGCCAACCATTATCTTTAGGGACCAACATCTCAAGGGACTAAAATCTCAAGGGAACATTTTGAGACAAACAATAATTTGAGGCACTAAAATCTCAAGGGAACCATTATTTCGAGGGACCATTAATTTGAGAACCAACCATTTTGAAGGACCAATATTTCGAGGGACTTGCAACGAGGAAACCAATAAATTTAGAGACTAACATCTCAAGGCAACCAAAAAATTTAAAAGACCAATATATTTAGAGACAATAATCTTTTGAAAACACCAATATATTTAGAGACCATAATCTCAAGCCAACCATTATCTGTAGGGGACTAACATCTTGAGGCAACCAATCTTTTAAAGGGACTTATATAATTATCTCAAGGCATCCATTATTTCAACCGACCACTATTATGAGACAAACAATAATTCGGGAGACTAAAATCTCAAGGGAACCATTATCTCGAGAGACCATTATTTTGAGGACCAACATTTCGAGAGACATATATTTCGAAGCAACAATATTTCGATAGACCAATATTTCGAGGGACAAAAATCTCAAAGCAACCAATATTTCAAGGACCATTATTTCGAGGGATAAGTATTTATAGGGACAACCGTTTCGAGGTAACAATATTCCGAAGGACCAATATTTTGAAGGACCAATATTTTGAAGAACTTACATCGAGGCAACCAATATATTTAGAGACCAACAACTCAAGGAAACCAAACCTTTGAGTGACTTATATCAAGTTAAACAATATTTCGAGCGACCAATATTTCTAGAGACCGATAGCTCGAGGCAACCAATATTTCAATGGACAAATATCTCAAAGCAACCAATATTATAAGGGGACTATATTAAATCTCGAAAGAAAAAAGAGCTTCTCCATCAACGTTCTTTAGAATTTAAGTAAAATATCCATGAATGATATTGGTTCTATGGTTTTTATTGCAAATATCATTAATTTTGAACACAACCCTATTAAGCACTTTTAACTTATATTATTATCTCAAGGCAACCAATATTTCAACGGGCCATTAACTCGAGAGACCGTTATTTCGAGGCACCAACATTTCAAGGTAACAATATTCTGAGGGACAAATGTTTCGAGAGACCAAAATGTCAAGGCAACCAATATTTTGAGGGACCAAAATGTCAAGGCAACCAATATTTCAAGGGACTTAAATCGAGGCAACAAATATTTCAAAAGACAAATATATTTAAAGACCAATAACTAAAGGCAACCAATATTTCAAGCAACCAATATCTTTATAGGCCAACATCTTGAGACAGCCAATATTTTAAAGGACTTGTATCATTATCTCAAGCCAACCATTATTTCAACCGACCACTCTTATGAGACAAACAATAATTCGGGGGACTAAAATCTCAAGGGAACCATCAACTCGAGAGACCATTATTTCGAGGGACCAACATTTCGAGGGACCAAGAGCATGCAAAAAAAAAAAATAGGAAGGAAACATGCTATAAAAAGGAGCTCCAATCTTGGTAAAAAATAACGTTCGAGGAATAATTACAAAAGAGAGCGCCATTGAGGTAGTCAAAATCTCGAGGCAACTAATATTTGGATGGGAAAATATCTAAGGGCAACCAATATTTTGAGGGGACTAAATAAAATCTTGGAAGAAAAAGAGCTTCTCAATTAAATTCCATGAATTTATAACAATGGTGGTCTTGCATCATCAACACATTCTATTAGAATTTAAGTATAATATCCCTTAAAGTTATTGGTTAAAGTTACTGGTTTTGTGGTTTTCCATTAAATTCCATGAATTTATAACAATGGTGGTCTTGCATCATCAACACATTCTATTAGAATTTAAGTGTAATATCCCTTAAAGTTAATGGAATTGTGGTTTTTGTTGCAAATATTAATGTTGTTTAACACATTCTTATTAAGCCAATTTAACTTATATCATTAACTCAAGTCATTACCTCAAGGCAACCATTCTTTCAAGACAAACACAAAGGCAACCATTCTTTGAGGGACTAAAATCAAAGGCAACCACTTTTTGAGGGTCTAAAATCTAAAGGCAACAATTAACTCGAGACACCATTATTTCGGGACCAAAATTTTGAGAAACCAAAATTTCGAGAGACTTACATCAAGGCAACCAATATTTCGAGGGACTGTCAAGGCAACCAATATTTCGAGGGACCACAACATTTTGAGAGACCGATATTTTGAAGCAACAATATTTTGAGGGACTTAAATCGAGGCAACAAATATTTCCAAATATATTTAGAGACCAACATCTCCAATATTTTCTAGGGACTAATATAATTATCTTAAGGCAACCACTATTTCGAGACACAATATTACGCGGGACTAAAATCTCAAAGCACCCACTATATTTCAACCGACCAGTATTTTGAGACACAATATTTCGAGGGACTAAAATATCAAGCAACCATAATCTCGAGAGACCATATTTTGAGGGAACAAAATTTCGAGACCAATATTTCGAGGTAACAAATATTCCGAGGGATCAATGTTTCGAGAGACTTACATCGAGGCAACAAATTTTTCAAAAGACAATATATTTAGAGACCAACATATCAAGGAAACCTATATTTTTTAGGGACTTATATCAAGACAACAAATATTTCGATCGACAAATTACTCTAGGGACCAACATCTTGAGGCAACCAATATTTTCATGGACAAATATCTCAAGGCAACCAATATTTCGAGAGACAAATATTTTAAGGCGTTATTTCAAGGTAGCCATCATTCTGAGGGATCAAAATTTCAAGGTAACCAACATGTTTAATGGGCCACTATTTGGAGGGACTAATATCCTTGAGGTAGAAAGTATTTCAAAACCACTATTTAAAAGGGCACTATTTAGAGGCAACAAATATTTCAAAGGGATCAATATTTCGAAGCAAACACTCTTTGAAGGACAACAATTATCAAGCATCTAATATTTCGAGGCAACGAATATTTAAAGGCAATACTTATCTCCAAACGGACCAATTATCTTAAGGCAACCACTCGTTCAAGGAACCACTATTTTGAGACAACCATATTTCGAGGGATCAAAATCTGAAAGCAACCAATATATTTAGAGACCACAACATCTCAAGGCAACCAAAAACATTTAGGGACTTGTATCAAGACAACCAATATTTTAAGTGATCAATTTCTCTAGAGACCAACATCTGGAGGCAACCAATACTTTGATGGACAAATCTTTGGAGAAACAAGAGCTTCTACATCAAATTCCATGAATTTATGACAGTAGTGGCCTTGCATCTTCAACAGATTCTATTAGAATTGATGTAAAATAACCATGAATGTATTACTGGTTCTGTGGGTTTTCAGTTCCAAATATCCATGATTTTTAACACAACTTTATTAAGTACTTTGAACTTGGATACTTTCTATAGTTTTTTACAATGGAATTGAGCATAAAAACTAGACTAAAAAGAACTCAACCAAAGTTTGTCCAGTTAGCCAAATGGAGAGTAGAAAATGAGCAAACAATCCACATATAAATAGAGTAGAAAAGTTGCATAACAATAGAGACATTAGAAATGTTGGAAAATCGTAAGAAAAGTAGTAAAAGCTTACCTGATACAGATTTGAGCTGAGCATCTGAAGAAATTTGAGTCCGCAAATTGCATCGCAAATTGAGTTCAGCTAGGAGATCATATTGGCAGCTAGTACACACTAAAGAAAACAAAGAACAAAAGTTCAAGTTAGCAACTAAAATAAAATAAAGTAAAGTTCGTTTTAACTAGACAAATAAAGTCATTAGAGTCAAATGTTTTAATATAATCTACTGGAAAATCTCTAGCTTCTTCGAGTTGGCAGTAATTCAAATAGCAATGCAATTTAAAATTTACTATACTACTATCTCCTCTACTATTTCCAAAGAAATAAACCATGAATGCCATCCTATTGTTAATTCTTGTCATTAATAAGAATGGCCTACTCCAAAGTCTTAGTAAGACAAAACAACTCTCGCATTAACAGCTCCCGCAGTAAAATGCACAAGTAGATAGCTGGCAGCCCTCCCTCTCTTACCTTAATACAGGAAGGTACAACGGCATAGGAAAGTTACTATGAAAGCAGCGGCGGTAATAACATCAATCAGAGTTGGCATCTTATATCTTTTGTCCTGTAAAACCTTCTTTATAGCCACGTTTTCACCAGTTTCAAAGCATTTGGCCTGAGAAAGTGTACATGTATGCATCATATATTACATGATGGAGACAATGTCAAAAGAATCAAACTGCTAGAAGAATAACATGTAGAATACCTTGAAAACAATACCACATGTAGAATACCTTGAAAACAATACCACATGATCCAGTCCCAACAACGCATGCTGCCATGTAACTTATGGTCTACATGACCAAGAAAAAGCAGCAGAAGTATCAGAATTTTGTGCAGAAACATATTGTTGGCCAACAACATGAAATCTCCAAGTTTTTGAATAAACATGGGAAAAATAAAGTGTACGAGGAAAGGGGTTGACGTGAATGTTGACCTGTTTGGGTTCTCTATTCTTGCCTCCAATAGTCGTGGATATTATGTGACCAGTAACTGGATCATTTCCATCAATGACAGGTGACATTTCCAGCAAAGTACATACAAACGTTAGAGGTTGGAAAGAATCAATTGGAAATATGGCATATATATATTTCATAGTAACACCGAATAGGCTATAAATTGGTGAATTCTAAAGTAGAGAAATGTGGCATCTCGTGATCAATGAACTGAATCATACCTGCCGCTGCCACCATTGCATATTAAGGATTTAGCGGGAATCATCTCGAATGAGTATAGAGACGGTTGATAGGTTGCAGCAGTTAGAACTTTCTGAATAGTCCTTAAATCAATTGCAACAACGGAGGAACTCGTAGCAACATAGAGAAGTGATTCATGGCACTTAATGTTTACAGGAGCAGCAGGAAGAGAAGTTAATCCAACGCAACATGACGAACGGATAGCATTAACATCCCAAACTCTCACCTATTTCCATCTCAATAATAGTCAAAAAGAAAGAACGGAATTAATTAAACCCAACTAGAACTATAAAAGCATTAGGTCTGACTTTTTAGGTGTCTATAATGCGATGGTTAAATATCCTTAATCATGCAAAATCCTTTTTTTAAACAACCAGAAATCTCTGCATCATTCTGTATTCACAATCCAGAAAACATAGATTAGTACTATTTTGAAAGATGCATCTATAACACCTCAAATTTATCACTTGATAGGATTCTCTTTTTTTTTTTTTTCTTTAATGAAAAACCATACTTCCATTTTATACCAAGAGCATACCAAAGAAGAAAAAAAACAGCCCAAATCAGAAGGATCCAAACCAAAAAACCAAACTGAAAAAAAGGCTCCAAGTATTAAAAATAAGTAGCAGTGAATAACTACAAAACTCTCTAGTAGTTATTTTATAATAACACATGTTTGTTAAATGTATACAACTCATAGTAAATGGTAAAATAATGTATCTTGAATATATATAGCAGTGAATAACTACAAAACTCTCTAGTAGTTATTTTATAATAACACATGTTTGTTAAATGTATACAACTCATAGTAAATGGTAAAATAATGTATGTTGAATATATATATACTAGTAAAGAAACATGTGAGAAATCATAGTTTTAATTTAAGGTTAAATTATAATTTAGTCCCTCAACTTTGAGATTTGTGTCTATTTGGTCTCTAAACTTTTAAAAATACAAATTTAGTCCCTACACTTTTAAAGTTTTTAAAATTCACAAATCTATTGGACACAAAATTGAAATCTAATAGATCAATGATTTTTTAAATTTTTTGAAGTTGTTAAGAACCTATTAGACACAACTGAAAATTTAGGGATTTTATTCGACATAAAATTAAAAGTCGTAGACTTTGAAAGTTCAAAGATCAAAAAGTCACTAACTTCATGCTCATGGACTAAAATGGTAATTTAATATTAATTTAATTGTACAAAATAGAAGACACTCGTTTCAACACCGATTTATTATTCATATAAATATGTTAGAAATAAATTTTAAATATATATTATATTTTAGATAAAAAAAGTTAATATATTCAAATGAATAGTAAATTAAGAAATATCACTATATATTATTTGTTTGTAATTGTAATTTAACATGGAATTACAATTATTTTGTGAAATTGAATCTGACACTTTTTTTTTCTCCAAATTAAAGAATAAAACAATTAAAGAATAATGATGTGTGCTCCAAATTAATAATTTCATGAAAATTGCCAATAGATTTTCGAATTTGACCGAATAAAATATGGACTGGGAAAAACAAAATGCTAAAAAATGTAAAGATTATCTACTTCTTCTGACTGCAAGAGAAACCACTGAGGACACAAATAATATTGTTAAAAAAAAAAAAAAACTGCTAAAAAATGTAAATAATATTGTTTTAGCCCATACCTTCCACCACAATCGAATCGAGTGATCAGAACTTGAGGTTACGAAAACATTTCCTGATCTTTGCCCTTCACTTCTAAACAATGAAGTTTCAGTAAGGGGAAACAGCCTGCATATGAAATCATAAGTTAATAACCAGCTAAGAGCACATTTCAACAAGTTCAAAGGCAACCAATATTTTAAAGGACCAATCTTTTTAGGGACCGACATTTCGAGGGACTTACATCGAGTGTACCTATATTTCAAAAGCCAATATTTAGAAACCAACATCTCGAGGGAACCATTGTTTTTTAGCGACTTATACAAGGCAACCTCTAGGCCAACATCTCAATGGACAGGTATCTCGAATCAACCAATATTTTGAGGGACAAATATTTCAAGGAAACCAACAACTTAAAGGGACCAATACTTCAATAGGTCACTATTTAGAGGCAACTAATATTTCAAGGGACTAGTACGTCGGGGGACCAAAACCCCAAGATAATCAAGATTTCAAGAGACTATTATTTCGAGGGACCAATATTTTGAGGGACTTACACTGAAGCAACCAAAATTTCAAAAGACCAATATAATAGAAACCAATATCTCGAGGCAACAAATATTTTTTAGGGACTTATCACGACAATCAATATTTTGAGGGACCATCATCTCAAGGCAACCTATATTTCGAGAGACAAATAAATATCTTAGTGAGTTGTTATTTCAAGGCAACCAACATTTCAAGGGATCAAAATTCAAGGTAAACAACATTTTAAGGAACCATTATTTCAAAGGGGCACAATTTAGAGCCGACGAATATTTTAAGGGATCAATATTTAAAAGCAAACATCATTTCAAGGGACTATATATCTTCAAGGCAACAAATATTCCGAAGGACCAATATTAATATTTCGACGCAACAAACATTTTCAGGCAAGATACTCATAGTGAAAAAAAATTAATATCTAAAGACATCCACTATTTCAACGGACGACTATTCTGAGAACCAATATTTTGAGGGTCCAAATCTTAAGGAAACCAATATTTCAAGGGACCATTATTTCGAGGGACTTACAAGGAGGTAACCAAATATTCAAAAGACCAATATTATTTAGAGACCAACATCCTGAGACAACAACTATTTCAAGAGAACAATATCGTTAGGGACTAACATCTCAAAGCAACCAATATTTCGATGGACAAGTATCTGAAGGTGACCAATAATTTGACGGACAAATATTTCAAGAATCGATTATTTTAAGGCCCCAACCAATAGTTCAATGGGCCACTATTGAAAGAAAGTCAATATTTTGACGGACTAGTATCTTGAGTCGACCAATATTTCAAATACCCCTATTTCATGGGGCACTATTTAGAGGCAACAAATATTTCAAGAGACCAATATCTCAAGCCAACCAATATTTCGATGGACATATATATCAAGGCAACCAATATATTGAGGGGACTATATTAAATCTTGGAAGAGGAAAAAAAACTTCTCCATCAAATTCCATAAATTTATAACAATAGTGATCTTGCATCTTCAACCCAATCTACATGATTGTTACTGGTTCTAAGGTTTTTGTTAAAAATATGAATGATTTTTAACACAACATTATTAAGCACCTTTAACTTCTATCATTATCTCAAGGCAACCACTATTTCGAGACAAACAATATGACGGACTAAAATCTCAAGGCAATCACTAACTCGAGAGACCATTAATTCAAGGGAACAAACATTTTGAGAGACCAAAATTTCCAGGTAACAATCTTCCCAGGGACCAATATTTCGAGAGACTTACAAACGAGGCAACCAATATTTCGAGGGACCAAAATGTCGGCAACCAATATTTCAAGGGACCATTATTCGAGGGACCAACATTTTGAGACAAACAATGATTTGAGGCACTAAAATCTCAAGGGAACCATTATTTCGAGAGACCAATAATTCGAGAACCAACCATTTTGAAGGACCAATATTTCGAGATAACAATATTTTGAGGGACTAGCAACGAGGAAACCAATAAATTTAGAGACTAACATCTCAAGGCAACCAAAAAATTTAAAAGACCAATATATTTAGAGACCATAATCTTTTGAAAACACCAATATATTTAGAGACTATAATCTCAAGCCAACCAATATCTTTAGGGGCCAACATCTCGAGACAACCAATATTTTAAGGGACTTGTATCATTATCTCAAGGCAACCATTATTTCAACCGACCACTATTATGAGAGAAACAATAATTCGGGGGACTAAACTCTCAAGGGAACCATTAACTCGAGAGACTATTATTTCGAGGGACCAACATTTCGAGGTGCCAATATTTCGAAGTAGCAATATTCTGAGGGGCCAAAATCTCAAAGTAACCAATATTTCAAGGGACCATTCTTTCGAGGGACAAGTATTTATAGGAACAACCATTTCGAGATAACAATATTCCGAGGGACCAATATTTTGAGGGACTAACATCGAAGCAACCAATATATTTAGAGACCAACATCTCAAGGTAACAAACCGGTTTAGGGACTGATCAAGTTAAACAAATTTTCGAGCGACCAATATCTCTAGGGACCAATATCTTCTTTTTTTAAAAGGTACCGAGCTTTGATTGAGAATAAATGAAAGAATACAAGAGCATGCAAAAAAAAAAACAAGGAAGGAAACACGCTATATAAAGGAGCTCCAATCTTGGTAAAATAACGTTCGAGGAATAATTACAAAAGAGAGCTCCATTGAGGTAGTCAATATCTCGAGGCAACTAATATTTTGATGGGAAAATATCTAAGGGCAACCAATATTTTGAGGGGACTAAATAAAATCTTGGAAGAAACCGAGCTTCTCCATTAAATTCCATGAATTTATAACAATAGTGGTCTTGCATCATCAACACATTCTATTAGAATTTAAGTATAATATCCCTTAAAGTTACTGGAATTGTGGTTTTTCTTGCAAATATCAATGATGTTTAACACAATATTATTAAGCCCATTTAACTTATATCATTAACTCAAGTCATTATCTCAAGGCAACCATTCTTTCAAGACAAACACAAAGGCAACCATTCTTTGAGGGACTAAAATCAAAGGCAACCACTTTTTGAGGGTTTAAAATCTCAAAGGCAACGATTAACTCGAGACACCATTATTTCGAGGGACCAAAATTTTGAGAAACCAAAATTTCGAGGTAACAATATTCCAAGGAATATTTCGAGAGACTTACATCAAGGCAACCAATATTTCGAGGGACTGTCAAGGTAACCAATATTTCAAGGGACAATTATTTCGAGGGACCACAACATTTTGAGAGACCGATATTTTGAAGCAACAATATATTGAGGGACTTAAATCTAGGCAACAAATATTTCCAAATATATTTAGAGACCAACATCTCCAATATTTTCTAGGGACTAATATAATTATCTTAAGGCAACCACTATTTCGAGACACAATATTACGCGGGACTAAAATCTCAAGGCACCCACTATATTTCAACCGACCACTATTTTGAGACAAACAATATTTCGAGGGACTAAAATATCAAGCAACCATAATCTCGAGAGACCATATTTTGAGGGACCAAAATTTCGAGAGACCAATATTTTGAGGTAACAAATATTCCGAGGGATCAATGTTTCGAGAGAATTACATCGAGGCAAAAAAAATTTCAAAAGACAATATGTTTAGAGACCAACATTTCAAGACAACCTATATTTTTTAGGGACTTATATCAAGACAACCAATATTTCGATCAATATTTCGATCGACAAATTACTCTAGGGACCAACATCTTGAGGGAACCAATATTTTCATGGACAAATATCTCAAGGCAACCAATATTTCGAGAGACAAATATTTTAAGGCGTTATTTCAAGGTAGCCATCATTCTAAGGGATCAAAATTTCAAGGTAACCAACATGTTTAATGGGCCACTATTTGGAGGTAGCCAATATTTTAAGGGACTAATATCCTTGAGGTAGAAAGTATTTCAAAACCACTATATCAAAGAGCACTATTTAGGGGCAACAAATATTTCAAAGGGATCAATATTTCGAAGCAAACACTCTTCGAAGGACCACAATTATCAAGCATCTAATATTTCGAGGCAACGAATATTTAAAGGCAATACTTATCTCCAAACGAACCAATTATGTTACGGCAACCACTCGTTTAAGGAACCACTATTTTGAGACAACCATATTTTGAGGGATCAAAATCTCAAAGCAACCAATATTTCGAGGGACATATATCGAGGCAACCAATATATTTAGAGACCACAACATCTCAAGGCAACCAAAAACATTTAGGGACTTGTATCAAGACAACCAATATTTTGAGTGACCAATTTCTCTAGAGACCAACATCTGGATCCAACCAATACTCTGATGGACAAATCTTTGGAGAAACAAGAGCTTCTACATCAAATTCCATGAATTTATGACAGTAGTGGCCTTGCATCTTCAACAGATTCTATTAGAAATGATGTAAAATAACCATGAATGTATTACTGGTTCTGTGGTTTTCAGTTCCAAATATCCATGATTTTTAACACAACTTTATTAAGTACTTTGAACTTGGATACTTTCTATAGTTTTTTACAATGGAATTGAGCATAAAAACTAGACTAAAAAGAACTCAACCAAAGTTTGTCCAGTTAGCCAAATGGAGAGTAGAAAATGAGCAAACAATCCACATATAAATAGAGTAGAAAAGTTGCATAACAATAGAGACATTAGAAATGTTGGAAAATCGTAAGAACAGTAGTAAAAGCTTACCTGATACAGATTTGAGCTGAGCATCTGAAGAAATTTGAGTCAGCAAATTGCATCGCAAATTGAGTTCAGCTAGGAGATCGTATTGGCAGCTAGTACACAGTAAAGAAAACAAAGAACAAAAGTTCAAGTTAGCAACTAAAATAAATAAAGTAAAGTTCGTTTTAACTAGACAAATAAAGTCATTAGGGTCAAATGTTTTAATATAATCTACCGGAAAATCTCTAGCTTCTTCAAGTTGGCAGTACTTCAAATAGCAATGCAATTTAAAATTTACTATACTATCTCCTCTAATGACAATATTTCGAACAATAATTTGAGGCACTAAAATCTCAAGGGAACCATAGGGACCATTAATTCGAGAACCAACCATTTTGAAGGACCAATATTTCGAGATAACAATATTTCGAGGGACTAACAACGAGGAAACCAATAAATTTAGAGACTAACATCTCAAGGCAACCAAAAAATTTAAAAGACCAATATATTTAGAGAACATAATCTTTTGAAAACACCAATATATTTAGAGACTATAATCTCAAGCCAACCATTATCTTTAGGGACCAACATCTCAAGGGACTAAAATCTCAAGGGCATTATGAGACAAACAATAATTTGAGGCACTAAAATCTCAAGGGAACAATTATTTCGAGGGACCATTATTTCGAGAACCAACCATTTTGAAGGACCAATATTTCGAGGGACTTGCAACGAGGAAACCAATAAATTTAGAGACTAACATCTCAAGGCAACCAAAAAATTTAAAAGACCAATATATTTAGAGACAATAATCTTTTGAAAACACCAATATATTTAGAGACCATAATCTCAAGCCAACCATTATCTGTAGGGGACTAACATCTTGAGGCAACCAATCTTTTAAAGGGACTTATATAATTATCTCAAGGCATCCATTATTTCAACCGACCACTATTATGAGACAAACAATAATTCGGGAGACTAAAATCTCAAGGGAACCATTATCTCGAGAGACCATTATTTTGAGGACCAACATTTCGAGAGACATATATTTCGAAGCAACAATATTTCGAGAGACCAATATTTCGAGGGACAAAAATCTCAAAGCAACCAATATTTCAAGGACCATTATTTCGAGGGATAAGTATTTATGGGGACAACCGTTTCGAGGGACCAATATTTCGAGGTAACAATATTCCGAAAGACCAATATTTTGAAGAACTTACATCGAGGCAACCAATATATTTAGAGACCAACAACTGAAGGAAACCAAACCTTTGAGTGACTTATATCAAGTTAAACAATATTTCGAGCGACCAATATTTCTAGAGACCGATAGCTCGAGGCAACCAATATTTCAATGGACAAATATCTCAAAGCAACCAATATTATAAGGGGACTATATTAAATCTCGAAAGAAAAAAGAGCTTCTCCATCAACGTTCTTTAGAATTTAAGTAAAATATCCATGAATGATATTGGTTCTATGGTTTTTATTGCAAATATCATTAATTTTGAACACAACCCTATTAAGCACTTTTAACTTATATTATTATCTCAAGGCAACCAATATTTCAACGGGCCATTAACTCGAGAGACCGTTTTTTCGAGGCACCAACATTTCAAGGTAACAATATTCTGAGGGACAAATATTTCGAGAGACCAAAATGTCAAGGCAACCAATATTTTGAGGGACCAAAATGTCAAGGCAACCAATATTTCAAGGGACTTAAATCGAGGCAACAAATATTTCAAAAGACAAATCTATTTAAAGACCAATAACTAAAGGCAACCAATATTTCAAGCAACCAATATCTTTATAGGCCAACATCTTGAGACAGCCAATATTTTAAAGGACTTGTATCATTATCTCAAGCCAACCATTATTTCAACCGACCACTCTTATGAGACAAACAATAACTCGGGGGACTAAAATCTCAAGGGAACCATCAACTCGAGAGACCATTATTTCGAGGGACCAACATTTCGAGGGACCAAGAGCATGCAAAAAAAAAAAAATAGGAAGGAAACATGCTATTAAAAGGAGCTCCAATCTTGGTAAAAAATAACGTTCGGGGAATAATTACAAAAGAGAGCGCCATTGAGGTAGTCAAAATCTCGAGGCAACTAATATTTGGATGGGCAAATATCTAAGGGCAACCAATATTTTGAGGGGACTAAATAAAATCTTGGAAGAAAAAGAGCTTCTCAATTAAATTCCATGAATTTATAACAATGGTGGTCTTGCATCATCAACACATTCTATTAGAATTTAAGTATAATATCCCTTAAAGTTATTGGTTAAAGTTACTGGTTTTGTGGTTTTCCATTAAATTCCATGAATTTATAACAATGGTGGTCTTGCATCATCAACACATTCTATTAGAATTTAAGTATAATATCCCTTATAGTTACTGGTTAAAGTTACTGGTTTTGTGGTTTTTGTTGCAAATATCAATGAAATTTAACACAGTCTTATTAAGCCCATTTAACTTATATCATTAACTCAAGTCATTATCTCAAGGCAACAACTCTTTCAAGACAAACACAAAGGAAACCATTCTTTGAGGGACTAAAATCAAAGGCAACCACTTTTTGAGGGTCTAAAATCTCAAAGGCACCAATTAACTCGAGACACCATTATTTCGAGGGACCAAAATTCTGAGAAACCAAAATTTTGAGGTAACAATATTCCAAGGAATATTTCGAGAGACTTACATCAAGGCAACCAATATTTCAAGGGACAATTATTTCGAGGGACCACAACATTTTGAGAGACCGATATTTTGAGGGACTTAAATCGAGGCAACAAATATTTCCCAATATATTTAGAGACCAACATCTCCAATATTTTCTAGGGACATATATAATTATCTTAAGGCAACCACTATTTCGGGACACAATATTCCTTAGGACTAAAATCTCAAGGCACCCACTATATTTCAACCGACCACTATTTTGAGACAAACAATATTCTGAGGGACTAAAATCTCAAGCAACCATAATCTCGAGAGACCATTATTTTGAGGGACCAAAATTTCGAGAAACCAATATTTAAAGGTAACAAATATTCCGAGGGATCAATGTTTCGAGAGACTTAAATCGAGGCAACAAATTTTTCAAAAGACCAATATATTTATACACCAACATTTCAAGACAACCAATATTTCGATCGACAAATGTCTCTAGGGACCAACATCTTGAGGCAACCAATATTTTCATGGACAAATATCTCAAGGCAACCAATATTTTGAGAGACAAATATTTTAAGGCGTTATATTTCAAGGTAGCCATCATCCTGAGGGATCAAAATTTCAAGATAACCAACATGTTTAATGGGCCACTATTTAGAGGTAGCCAATATTTTGAGGGACTAATATCCTTGAGGTAGAAAGTATTTCAAAACCACTATTCCAAAGGGCACTATTTAGGGCCAACAAATATTTCAAAGGGATCAACATTTCGAAGCAAACACTCTTTGAAGGACCACAATTTTCAAACATCTAATATTTCGAGGCAACGAATATTTAAAGGCAATACTTATCTCCAAACGGACCAATTATCTTAAGGCAGCCACTCGTTCAAGGAACCACTATTTTGAGACAACCATATTTCGAGGGATCAAAATCTCAAAGCAACCAATATTTCAGGGGCCAATATTTCGAGGGACTTACATCGAGGCAACCAATATATTTAGAGACCACAACATCTCAAGGCAACCAAAAACATTTAGGGACTTGTATCAAGACAACCAATATTTTGAATGACCAATTTCTCTAGAGACCAACATCTGGAGGCAACCAATACTTTGATGGACAAATCTTTGAAGAAACAAGAGCTTCTACATCAAATTCCATGAATTCATGACAGTAGTGGCCTTGCATCTTCAACAAATTCTATTAGAATTGATGTAAAATAACCATGAATGTATTACTGGTTCTGTGGTTTTCAGTTCCAAATATCCATGTTTTTTAACACAACTTTTAAGTACTTTGAACTTCGATCATTTCTATAGTTTTTTACAATGGAATTGAGCATAAAAACCGGACTAAAAAGAACAACCAAAGTTTGTCTAGTTAGCCAAATGGAGAGTAGAAAATGAGCAAACAAACCACATATAAATAGAGTAGAAAAGTTGCATAACAATAGCGACATTATAAATGTTGCAAAATCGTAAAAAAAGGAGTAGAAGCTTACCTGATACAGATTTGAGCTGAGGATCTGAAGAAATTTGAGTCAGCAAATTGCATCGCAAATTGAGTTCATCTAGGAGATCATAATGGCAGCTACTGCTAGTACACACTAAAGAAAACGAAGAACAAAATTTCAAGTTAGCAAGTAAAATAAATAAAGTAAAGTTCGTTTTAACTAGACAAATAAAGTCATTAGGGTCAAATGTTTTAATATAATCTACCGGAACATCTCTAGCTTCTTCGAAAATGAGATGAAAATGAGCAAACAAACCACATATAAATAGAGTAGAAAATGAGCAAACAAACCACATATAAATAGAGTAGAAAAGTTGCATAACAATAGAGACATTAGAAATGTTGCAAAATCGTAAAAAAATTAGTAGAAGCTTACCTGATACAGATTTGAGCTGAGCATCTGAAGAAATTTGAGTCAGCAAATTGCATCGCAAATTGAGTTCGACCACAATTGCAGATAGTACACACTAAAGAAAACGAAGAACAAAATTTCAAGTTAGCAAGTAAAATAAATAAAGTAAAGTTCGTTTTAACTAGACAAATAAAGTCATTAGGGTCAAATGAATATAATCTACCGGGACATCTCTTAGCTTCTTCGAAAATGAGATGAAAATGAGCAAACAAACCACATATAAATAGAGTAGAAAATGAGAAAACAAACCAAATGGAGAGTAGAAAATGAGGAAACAAACCACATATAAATAGAGTAGAAAAGTTGCATAACAATAGAGACATTAGA
This sequence comes from Herpetospermum pedunculosum, assembly GCA_028017165.1. NCBI lineage: Eukaryota > Viridiplantae > Streptophyta > Magnoliopsida > Cucurbitales > Cucurbitaceae > Herpetospermum > Herpetospermum pedunculosum. The sequence continues at coordinate 38,521,371 of CM051527.1, forward strand.
AATGTTGCAAAGTCGTAAAAAAAGTAGTAGAAGCTTACCTGATACAAATTTGAGCTGAGCATCTGAAGAAATTTGAGTCAGCAAATTGCATCGCAAATTGAGTTCGTCTAGGAGATCATAATGGCAGCTAGTACACACTAAAGAAAACGAAGAACAAAATTTCAAGTTAGCAACTAAAATAAATAAAGTAAGGTTTCTTTTAACTAGACAAATAAAGTCATTAGGGTCAAATGTTTTAATATAATCTACCAGAACATCTCTAGCTTCTTCGAGTTGGCAGTAATTCAAATAGCAATGCAATTTAAAATTTACTATACTACTATCTCCTCTACTATTTCCAAAGAAATAAACCATGCAATGTCATCCTATTGTTAATTCTTGTCATTAATAAGATTGGCCTACTCCAAAGTCTTAGTGTGGATTTCAACGACTCATCAGCTTCACATCCTCCTTAAACATTGGCCACTTGGCAAAGGATCCTCCAGAAAGATTCTCATGTATATACAGTGACTATAGGGGAAATCTCAGCAATCTGATCAAAATGTACAGTAGAACAATAACAACATCACTAAAGTTGAATCGGGAAACAAAAGCTATAGAATAAGAGATTAGTAGAAAGTTGTGATCATAGGGTTGAAATCAAGCAGTCCGTCGGCGCTGTGATTCGTATACCTCGTTTGATGGAAATGGCGATGAGCAATTCAGTGAGATTCTCTGATCTGAAGTTCCTATCGATAAGAAAAATGAAAATTAAATTTCGGAAGAGACTTACAAACAGAAAGTTCATCCGAAATAGAAATTCGGCGAGCCGTCCAAAAATTTGACCATCTAAAGAAATTTCCGTTCTAGGTTTAGGGTTTTAACGTGAGAACTAAAAAAGAAATAAACCCGAAAAATCATACCTAGAAAATTGCATCGACACAAACTTCGAGAGGGATCGCAACAGAGGAAGAACTCTCTCATCCCCTTCAGAGCGTCGTCGAATATCTCCGGAGCGAAGTGAAGGTCTTCGTCTTCTCTCTGGAACGAGAGAATTTTGAACTGAATTTTGAATTGTCACTGGAACGGAAACCAAAGAGAGAAGAGGCCTGATATATGAAGACTATGGGCCCGATTGGCCCATACAATTGGGACTCACGAAGTGATTAAACTCGGATAAAAAAATATAACTCCCTAAACTTAAATATTTTTATTTAATTGTTTTTTTTTTTTTTTGGCAAGATTATTTTTACAGGTTACATATAGTTTTTAATTCAAACTTTAAACTAAAATAATTCAATTGTTCATGACAAAAATTATAATGTAGGAGATCGTGACAAAAACTTAAACCCCTGCCCCTAACTAATCAACTACACTTCATTTATCCTTTTTTTTTTCTTTATCTTTTTCATCTCTAATTTTAAGACATTTACAATTATGTCCTCACATTTTAAGTGTGCAAAATATGAGATGATATTGTTTCTAAATGAAACAGATCTTTTCCTGTTTCCTTTCTGTTTTTTATACACTTTTCATGCATTTCATCTAGTACTCCGCATTGCAAAAATATTGTCTAAATAAATACTCTTTTCGCGTGTTTACTTTGAGAGTTAAGATTGAGATTTTTTATTTTATTTTATATTTTAGGACAACAAAAGGGTAGATATATTATATGTTAAAAGGCTAAAAGATAAAATGGAATAAAACTTCAAGAATTAAAATCAAAGAGTTAATATTTAAAATAGGATTGATGTCTGCTGCTCTACACGGATTAATTCAATATTTGGTGATGATTTAGAAGCAGAGAAAAGAGGCCAAAGCGAGCATAGCTCAGCTGGCATATGTATCAGTTGACGACCACGAGGTCTGTGGCTCGAATCCCCCACCCTCAATGTAATCAAAAAAAAAAAAAAAAAAAGGAAGCAGATAAAAGAGAGAGAATGGATTATTAAATAACAAAAGAGTATAATTAGTTCTTACTAAAATATATGGTTTTTTTATGTTTAAAATTGAAAGTTGTCAAACACTAATCAACTTTATATGACAGTTGATTTTCCTAAAAGCACACTTGACACTCGAAGCAGACTATAACAATTACTTATTAAATCATGCTGAAATTATGATAATTCACGAGACAAGTCGAGAGTGTGCATGACTGAGATCAATGATTCAATATATTTGTGAAACTTGTGGCTTGTCTTTCCACGAAAATCATCTAACCAACATTATATGAAGACAACACAACATGTATAACACAAATCAGAGGAGTATATATATTGAAGGAGATAGAACGAAGCATGTCTCATCAAAGCTCGTCTACACCAATGATCTTGAAGAAAATGACGATATTATCGTTCAACAAATTTCTTCAAAAGACAACTTGGCATACTTATTTACATTTGTTACGATAAAATCGAATAACAAAAACAAATAAGCGCAAAAGAAAATCGACATAGATTTACGTGGTTCACTAACGTCGTGTTATCTACGTCCACAGGCCGAAGGGGAGAACAATATTATTACAAATAAGAGAATTACAAATGACAGACTAGGGACGATTGATGTCATTAGAAGGTTATATATGACTCCCTTCTAATGACCTAATAGCATATTAAAAACATTCCAACAACATTACTTGGTGCAACATTTGAGAAGTTGGTGAACGACGTTGGAAAGCGAGGATTGAGAGATCTCAAATGATGTTTATGAGAAAATGTGTTGCAGTCTTTTTCTCTTGACTATGGTTTTATCCCACTGGATTTTCCTAGCAAGATTTTGAATGAGTCAATTATTAAAGTATATGAATAATGTAGTTTTTCCTGATTTATTTTTCCATTGGGTTTTTCCTAGTAAGGTTTTAACGAGACATATATTCTATATACTATGGACATCTAAGGGGAAGTGTTACGAATATTTATATAGATGTCCATATAGATGAGATATTCTTATCTTATGATCTCTCAATTATCTATACATTATCTCCTCTCTAATTTTCTTCTTTATGTTCTTCATATCTTTTAAACCCTAAATCCTAAATCCTAGAGAATGTCTGAATTCTCCAACTTCCTCTAACTCTCTACTTTGTTCATGTTCTCTTGTTTTACAACGTTAATAATATTTTTCACAATCTAGACACTAAATAGTTAAGCATTGAAAGTATAAACACTAAATAACATATTAAAGTTTAATAATTAAATTGTTTAAAAATAAAAAATACAAAGACTAAAATTATTACAAACTAATGTTTAGGACTAAACATGTTTTTTAATTATTTTTATTTAATCGAATGAGTTAATTTTTAATTTCTCTTTCAAAACAAAACTGTTTTATTTTTTTGTAAATTTTAAAAAATGAGTTTATATAAATATAAGACATTATTTTTATTATTCTCATAAAATAACAATAACAATTTTAATAAACATTCAAATGATCCATTCAAGATAACCGTACGTCCTTCGAATCCAAAGTATTCATTTCAAACCATCTCCTTTTCACTTATACTTTTATGTTGATATGTAGAAGAAGGGATTGGTTGAATATAACATTTTAAAGAATAGAAATAATATATAGTACGAATTGAAATAATAATTATAAAACAATGTTTATGTGGACTATAGTTTTAAAACTTACAATTCACACTATGAATCTAAAGTATTCATTTCAAACCATCTCTTTGATTTATCTTTTACATTTAGTCCGATTTATTTACTCCAAACGTAATTAATAAAATGTAATTCTGATGGGAAATTAATCAAATGTAACGCTGACGGTGGGTCTCACTCCTTTTTTATTTGAAGTTGTTTACCAAAAATTGCAACGTAATGAAGTGTGGGTCTCACGTCGTATTCTGCAATCAGATTACACCCCTAGATTATATCCAGGAGGGTCCTCGATGGAATTCTCATGGCACATTACGTGGGACCCAAGAAAGTGTTTCCATTGTAACAAAGAAGGGCATTGGAAGCGCAACTGCCCGAAATACCTTGCAGAGAAACATGTCGAGAAAGAACGACAAGGTAAATGAGATTTATTTGTCTAAACATGTATAGTGGATTTATGAATGTCATACCTGAATGTTTTTCAGGGACCACTAATCATTTTTGTTTTTATTCCAGGAAACTAGTTCCCGATGCCGGTTTCTCTATGTTGGGTGACTTGAGAAGACGTCTATGCAGCTTTACAGTGGGAGCTTTGTGTTTTTTATGTTGTTTTGTATGAACCTAAATCACATATGTGATATGTGTAATTAAGTTATACACATTTCTGTTTGTTTGAACATTTGTGTACATGTATATTTTGTTGTAAATAAATGAACGGTTCATTTTACAGAAGATGTATACTGTTATGTTCTATTAAATTCAGAAAACAACATGAATGTTAAGATTAATAATATTAAAGGAAAGTTATATACAGTTCAACAAGGGTTGTTGATAAAATGAGTTATTCTCAATAGTTGAGGAAACCTAAAAAACGTTGGTTTGTCTGTAAACCCGAGTTATCATATCTGATGATGATTTGAGAATTCATTGTTTTAATTAGACAATGGATTATTTAGACAAGGACCAATGGTTCGAAGCCGTAGATCTTCGAGAGATTTTGAGACCAAGCCTCTAAGGTGAAAACCTTTGAGGCTTGACTTTCTGGTAAAGGGATTGTCCCAAAGTGAAGACGTTAATTGTGTATTAACTTCTTTACTTGTTACCAGATGTAAGTTATTGGATTACTCTCGTCTATTTTCTTGTTCTATACTAGATAGGATAAGATAAATGGAGATCAAGACTAGCTATCTTGAATTAGAGTATCCATAAGTCTCAGTCTCTCTGAGAGTCAGATATAGGGTTAAGAGCAAAACTGTTTTGCTAGCTTATTCAATTCCTTTATGGATTGAAACTAGCTTCTTAATCTTGAATGATGAAGGTTTGATGTTCTAATCAAATCTTATGGCTTTGAACACGATATTGATGAACTTTGCTTGGCAAATGGTTTATCAATAATGTAGCTTTCGTAATATGGTTTCCGTAATTTTATATCCTAATCATTGAGAATGATGTAGGATTAGTTTCTGACACATATGCATTAGCTAGCGACCCGTTTCCAGATATGTGATCTGGGTGAGATCTTGTTTTGTTCTATGGATCCAGATTAATCTGAGTCGTAAGACAAATCGCTAATATTGTCTCTAAGCATCTAATATTGACAAAGGTTGTTAATATTCAATGCAGTGAGGTTCTACGTAAACATATCCGTTGTCCAGATGTATCTTTTCTTAGAATACATGACCCGATATGTGTTATGCAGTGGGAGCTGTCAGTCTGGCTGGTATTAAAATTTTGTCTGAGCATAATTTAGTGGTTTTGAGCTCTTAAGTAGTGTGGATGAGGAGATGTGATGGTCACATGGAAAGCCCCATAGTACTTCATGCTGATATGTTTACTAAGTCTCTCACGGCTAAAGTGTTTGAGAGATACCTAAAGAGTTTAGGGCTCCGGGTTGCTAAATAGGATAGTGGGAGAAGACTATAGATATATGATATTATAGTTCTCCTCGCCAACATGTACACCACGAACGTTTAAGTCCAAGTGGGAGTTTGTTGGGTTTAATGTCCTAAAACTCGTGGTTTGTAAACAGTTATGTTTGTAAATTATCTATTTAGTAATAATGAGTTATTAAGTTTTATTTAGTAAATGTGTTTGCTGGAATAAAGTGAAACGTGTTTGCATTAATCTATACCAATGACCAACACCCTTGACGATCATGAGTACTTGAGTTTCATGTATGACATGAATGTGGGTCAAGCTCAAGTAGACAGTCAAAACGGTCTATAGTATATGGATAAGGCTGGGTACCTTATCCTGGTAACACTATTGGATGCGGCTCGTTTTGTATTGTACAAAACGATGTGATCCGAGTCGTTTCACATCGAGATGTCCGAGCGGGGGCGTCCTATGCGATGAGTTTGCGTAAGACTGAACCACGAAAAGTCGCTCTCTCTTTATAACGTCGTTTACTGAAGAGACCGACTATTTCACCTGATGGCCTAGGTAACTCGATCTCAATCCTGAGCTTACTATGAACTCCTGCTTATTAGACAGTATCCTTAGACTTGTACGGGTGAGAGTGGCCTAATAGCGCCGACTCAATAACTTATCATCTCAGGGATAAAGTCCAATAGGCAGCTGGAGACATAGTGTAGTAAGATGGAGTTCACTCCTAACCCGTTCTTTAGGGTTAGTAGATAGGTTGTTCCCTTAATAGCTGACTCCGGGGCTTGAACAATGGGCGCCCACCCTCTCCTAATCAGAGAGGGTTCCTGATTTGTTGGTTGGACCACTGATCAATTGTTCATTAAAGGTGTCAGTGGTACTTAAGGAACAAAGAAGTAACGCAGGGGTTAAACGGTTTAAACGACCTAGCTGTGGTTACGAACAACTTGTGAATGGTCGACTTGCCCATGACGGTTATATCAAAAGGACATAATATATCTACAGTGAGGAGAGTGCAACCCTCAAACTATAGTGGAGTCTCTGGGGGTTAACGAAAGTTGATTGATTCGGTTTAAAAGAGTTTTGACCGGATAATCTCGTATCGTTGGAGCTCATGATCTGTACGTTCTTTAAGTTCTCCTAGCTAGCTCGGATAACGTCGTGCAACAGTGTAAAAGAAAAGAAAAAGAAAAAGAATTTGAATTGTTCAAATTCGATTTGTGGAAGAATGATGAACATATTTAAATATGAAAATGGTCTAAAACATGAATTGGATTCATGTGCTAAAAGTCGGTTTTCGAAAAACCGGGTTTAGCCTTATTATTTAATTAATAATTGATATTGAATTAAATAATATTAACTAATTAAAAAGTTTAATTAGTTAATTTATATATATATATATATATTTTATTTATTAAATTGTTTAATAAATAAAAAGTTTTTATAATTATTTAAAATTAATTATTTTTAATTAATTTTTAAAATAATAATAATTATATATATGTCTTACGCATTGCATTGTGCAGTAAGTTATATATATTTATATATAAATAAAATAGGCCAAAAAATGTGTAGTGGGTTTTTGGGTTTCTTTTTTACAGATTTGTCCAAGTTTTAAAAGTTTTGGTTTTTGTTTTTCCTTCGGCTTCTGTTTTAATTTGAAAACCCTAAGCCCTCTGCCATGGTTCCATCTTCTTCCTCTTCTTTTTCATTTTCTTTTCTTTTAGTAACGGAGTCCCACAACTTCGTTGCTCGGTGCCGAGAATAGCGGGACTACCTGGGGTGGTCCTCGGTGCGTTCGTGAGAAAAGATTGAAGAGTTCGGGACAAGGAACGACCGACGGAACTCGAAGAAAAATAAAACTTCAAGGGTGTTTCTAATTTTTCTAATTTTCGTCGTTTGAGCATGTTTTCTATTTGTTAAATTGATGAAATTAGAGTATCATCGATCAAAAATCGCTTCTGCTGCGTATATCGCTCCATCAGTGAGGTGGTGGGCTGGAGGACCCTTCCGCTGACAATTGAGAGTAGGGGGTTTTGCCCGAACGAATTGACGGTTTTGGTGGCTGATCGTTATTTGTAGCTCTCCTTCGATCAGGGTCGCTTGTCAGTTCTTTGTCGGACAGTTGCGGCGACATGTTCAGTAGTAATTTTCTAGGAGGTAGAGGTTTTGGCTTAAAAAATCTACTTCCCACAGACGACGCAAAATGTTGAGGCAAGATTTTGGACCTTCCTCGATGGGGCTTCAAATGGTAGCACAGTAGTGTAATTTGAGGCTGACCTACAAAGTGTTAGGAAATGTGTGAATCCAAAACAAAAATTAAAAAGCCCAAAGTGAGTTGATTAAGCAAACATTTCTATTTGCTAAAAGAATGGCACAATTTGATTGGCCAATTAACTAAATGGGTGGTGCTTTATTCATCTATAAAAGCAAGTGTTATTTTGTGCATTTTCATCAACAAAACAAGAGAGAGAAAAGGGTGCAACCTGATTTCAATTCCAACCAGAAAAAAGAAGAAAAACGTGGTCACCCTTTTTCTTTTACCGTGAGTAAGAGAATAAAAGAAGATTTTCTGTGGTGGTTTTTTGACGGTCTTTCTTTATTGTTGATCCCAAGCTATCGGGTTGTGATATTTGGAAGTCAATAGTCATTGTTGGACTATTGAGGGTAGTTTGTAGCGTCGAGTTAAGACTTCTTGTAATCTCCATTATAGTTGAACCTGCAGTTGCAGAAGACTGGACGTAGTCTCGAGATCGGGGCGAACCAGTATAACGTACGGTGTCGTTCTCTCTTTCCCTTATATTTATTATTGTATTTTGTGATCGATAACTTGGTTCTAACCTGTGAAGTAGGAACGTGAGATATAATATTGTTGTTATTCCACGTTATTTATATCTCGTGTATTTTTCCCAACACAAAGAGTAAGAGGAATTTGCACCGATGTGGGGCTGGAACCAACACACTCTGATACCTAACTCAACTAGAGAGTTCTAAGCTTAAATGAAGTTCAAGTAGCATGTGTTGCGCATCTCTTGTGGAACATGGGGTCCCATATTCATTTGGATGTGGATGGAGTAGTGACGCCAGGGTCGTACGCCTCCCCCATCATGCCAAAGGGGTGGATCTCGATCCCAGGCAGATTCCTGGGGATAGGTCCGTCGTCGTCCGTTTTTAGGGGCGACGGTGTCAACTGACTATCCGAGCTCCAATCATGAAGTCTGATATGAGTACAATAGTTAATTCGGGTTCTCTGGTAGGCAGTCGGTTATGTCCTGAACCGAATTTCCCGAGTCCTCGGGTTTCGTGGATGACATGATGGGACTGACGTCATATTGAGGTGGCCCATAACACAAGTAAACACTCTCAATGGAAGGAAACCAATTGCGATTGAGCCTTTTTTTTTATTGCAATTGATTTTCATTACGATTGCAAACCAAATTACATTGCGGCGATGTAAACTAGACCTTATTACAATTATAAAAAAAAATCAATATCTATAACAACTTTAACATACATATAAAGACTAATGAAAAAGGGTACTAATGCTTTAATCGATGAGCTATATTCGAGTCAAAGTGAACATAATTCAGCAGTAATTGACATGTACTTCTTTCCTTGAGGTCGAGGGTTCGATCCCCCACCCTAAAATTGTTGAACTAAAAAAAATGAGCTATATTCGAGTTTGTTACTATTACAAGAAGTTGGCATAAAAATCTGCAAAAACACTAACAAGACATTGCCACTGATTGACTATAACAAACTCCAATAAAATGACTTAGCATAACTCAACTTACATAAAGTATGTAATCTCGGCCAAGAAGTTAAAAGTTCAAATTTCACACCCCACATGTCAAAAAAAAAAAATAATAATAATAAATAAGACTTTCTCCAACTTGAGCAAGTGTGCAACTTCTTTGCAAACTGGCAAGCTCTGGGGACAATTTTCTACATTACTTTCAACTATCAATGCAAGGGGAAAAAAATTGCCATCTCAATTCACTTTTTACCTTCAATAGTTGTATACCCCACTAACTAGACTATCTACAATCCACAACATAGAGAAAATGAAACTATCAGAACTTACCGATCATCTATTAAAGATCTGAATTATCGCTGTCGCTGTAGCATTGTGAATCCCAAAACTTCGAGACAACCTCGTCGTGTCTAACGATATGATGAGAAGCATTGGTGTAGTCTCTGCAGCGTAAAAGTCCAAGATTTCCAGCATAACAGCCAGTGACAATTCTACACCCATCAACAGCCATAGAGGACAATGTCGTACTGCTGTCGGTATTTTCAGTGAACCAGCAACTCAATGAATTTGCTTGGGCACCGGAATCGACGTCCCAGACGTTTACATAAACATCATCTGGACATCCCGTAACAATTTTGTAGGGATCCATGTGTAGGAAACTCACTGGTCCTCTGTGTCCATCCAATTCAGCTACTGGTTGGAGTTTAAGAGTATCTTGGTTTCTTCTTACATCCCAAAGCCTCGCACTGCACAAAAAAGTATACATTCAATTTAAATCCTATTTTAGTCCCTAAAGTTTCAAATTCATTATGTTTAGTCCCTGAATTTTCAAAGTACTTATTTTAGTCTCTGAACTTTAAAAAAATCCTTATCATTATTCTACCGTCAATTTCAGCTTCATTCAATACCCACCACAACTAGCCTAAGCAACTTCAATACATGCCTAAGGATTTAGCAGTGAATTCTAAAGTAGAGAAATATGGCATCTCGTGATCAATGAACTGAATCATACCTGCCGCTACCACCTGTGCATATTAAGGATTTAGCGGGAATCATCTCGAATGAGTATAGAGACGGTTGATAGGCTGCAGCAGTTAGAACTTTCTGCATAGTCCTTAAATCAATTGCAACAACGGAGGAACTCGTAGCAACATAGAGAAGTGATTCATGGCACTTAATGTTTACAGGAGCAGCAGGAAGAGAAGTTAATCCAACGCAACATGACGAACGGATAGCATTGACATCCCAAACTCTCACCTATTTCCATCTCAATAATAGTCAAAAAGAAAGAACGGAATTAATTAAACCCAACTAGAACTATAAAAGCATTAGGTCCGACTTTTTAGGTGTCTATAATGCGATGGTTAAATATCCTTAATCATGCAAAACCCTTTTTTTAAACAACCAGAAATCTCTGCATCATTCTGTATTCACAATCCAGAAAACATAGATTAGTACCTAATTTTGAAAGATGTATCTATAACACCTCAAATATATCACTCGATGGGATTCTCTTTTCTTTTTCTTCTTCTTTAATGAAAAATCGTACTTTCATTTTATACCAAGAGCATACCAAAGAAGAAAAAAAACAGCCCAAATCAGAAGGAGCCAAACCAAAAAACCAAACTAAAAAAAAGGCTCCAAGTATTAAAAATAAGGATCAGTGAATAACTACAAAACTCTTTAGTCACTGACACCCAAAGGGAGGTATTAAACCTGATGGTAGATAAGATCTCCCCAAAACCTCTCACCCCTAAAAACCCTTCTATGTCCTTCTATTCCTCAAATTAGCCAAGAAAGCAGTCTTCCACAAAATTTATGAGTTATGGGTATAAGGATTAAAATAGCTGTCAACATGCCGTCATTGATGTATCCATAAATTGAAGGGTTTAACATCAATATCAAGGGGTGATCGTTATTTCTGATATATCGAATATATATCAATAAAACATAAAAAGAAAAAGTATGAACAAAAAATCACCAATATAAATATAAAGTCATTCAAAACAACAAAGCCATTATATGATATAAATCTAATGTAAACTGTACTTAAAAAAAAATGTAATATAAATTGTCCTAGATTTCTTATTATCTATAATATTAATATATATTAACCATTATTTTATTTCGAAACAGAGAAAACCAGGAAAGGGATTGTAGCTAATTAAATCTAGGCAGTCAACATTATATTTTTTGGTCTAAAACTTGAACCCCAAATCTATATAAAATATCTTTCCTCTTGACTTTTGGAAAACAATTGTAATTCCAAGATGGCATGATAAATGCTTTTTACTTTCCCCTCAAATAAATAAACAAAATAATGTCATTTCTGAAATAGGCATATTTAATAATTTTAATTATAACCACTACCACTCCTACTTACACTCAGAACCCTAAACCCTCATTCGCAAAACTCTCTCTGACTTAAGCATCGGAGCCTCGTGGGCCTAGCCCCACACCGGTGCAAGTTCATCTTCTTCTTTTGTGCAGGTACTTCTCGACTCCGACGACGGCAACCCGAGGCGGAGCACGCAGGATAAAGGAAAGTCGAGACCATTATTTTTACCAAACACTAGTTAAAATTCCTTCATAATCATTGTTACTGTTAGAGTCTTCAAGATAATGCAAAATGGGTCTTAATTAGTTTTCTTCCTATAATCATTCTTACTGTTAGAGTCTTCGAGATAATAACAAATGGGTCTTAATTAGTTTTCTTTCTAAAAGTGTTTACAAAATAAGCATTTCACCAAAAAAAAAAAAATTACTTTTTTTAAAAGGCATCATATATAGACTCATTCTTATGCTTTAAATTTTTCAGGTTCATATATTTTATTATTTTGTCCCCAAAATTATTTTAAGGTATCTATTTTTTGTTCCTTAAACTTGTGGGTTTAATTCATTTTGCAGGGCTTTAAAAAGAAAAAAAAAAAATTGAATCTGATTATTATTTTGCCATTAATCGTTTAAAAAAAAATTGAATCTGATTATTTTTTTTGTTCCTCAAACTCTAAAAAAAAGTGTTTAGAGTTTGCGTAGAGTTAAGCACACGACACCTGATCGTCGTCGGAACACCGAACAACTGGTTTTCTTATTTCGAAGTCGATTTTGCTTAGGTTTTGTGTTATTTCTGTCCTTTTTTGTGTTTGTGTTTTGTAAGCACACCTTGAGGACAAGGTGTCATTGAAGGAGGGAGTATTGTAAGAGTCCTAGTTAGGTTATATGAGTAATATTAGTATGTTATTAGTAAAGGGTATAGTAGTAATTAGCTAGGGTTGCTTTGGTTATAAATAGAGTGTTTAGGAGCTTAGAGGGTAGGAATCATTTTGGTGGTTTGTCCTTAGGACACCCGGGGAGAGATATAGCCCTCTCAAATGGCTATTGTTATATTGTAACGTCCTTCGATGTTGCAATATATTCTATCTTGTGTTTGTTACGTTATTTTGATATTGGGGTCCTAACAAAATGCTTCTAGATTTATAATAAAATAACCAGCTCTAATTCTAATTGATCGTTTCTTTTGACTAATGATTGTTTGTCTAAATTTGCGGGCAGTGAATTTGCTTCGATTGGATAGAATCACATCAGATCATTATCCCTTGGCTCTTTCTTGTGGAGATCTAACTTGGGGTCCTTGTCCTTTCTGGTTTGAGAATGCTTGGTTACAGGTGGATTCTTTTCGGCCCTTATTGGAGAACTGGTGCCAACAAAACCCCATTCTTGATTGACCTGGTCACGAATTAATGATGAAGCTCAAGGGATTGGAATCAAAATTGTGGATGTGGAATTTATCTATTCGCGAATCCACTTTAGTGAAACAACTTTCAATCCTTATTTCTCAATTGAAGGATTTAGATAGCACTGAAGATAGTGGTTTGCTTACAACTGAACAACGATCTACTAAACATATGATTCGAGGACAAATTGAGAATTTAATTGTTCGTGACCATATCTCTTGGCGACAACGTTGTAAGCTTAATTGGCTAAAGGAAGGGGACGGAAAATACTAAATTCTTTCCAGAGAAGGAGTCAGTTTGATTACAGCACCGGAGATTGAATCTGAATTTATTAACGTCTATCAGGCTCTGTTCACCAAGGATTGTAGCCAACGTTTTCTCCCTACTAATGTGGACTGGTCACCCATCAGTAGGGCAAAAGCAGAGTTTCTGGTGACTGAGTTTACAGAGGAATAGTTTTTTCAGGTTGTTTCTTCTTTGGGTTCATGCAAATCCCCCGCCCCTGATAGGTTCGCCCCTGATAGGTTTACAGCAGAATTCTTTAAATCCTCGTGGCACATTATAAAGGGAGACATTATGACATTGATCCACGATTTTTATACATCAGGTTATTAATGTATCTTTGAATGAAACCTATATTTGTTTGATTACCAAGAAGTCAGATTCTAAATGTCTCTGATTTTCGGCCGATTAGCCTCATCCCATGTGCCTACAAGATTTTAGCTAGCGTTTTATCTAGTCGCCTGAAGATGGTTCTTCCTTCTACTATTGCTGCAAATCAGATGACTTCTGTGGCTGACAGGCAAATCATTAATGCTTCTTTAATAGCTAATGAATTAATTGATGATTGGAATATCTTGGGAAAGAAAGGTGTGGTCCTTAAGCTAGATCTTGAAAAAGCTTTTGATAAGGTGGATTGAGATTTCTTGGAGGCAGTTCTTCAGGCTAAAGGCTTTGGTTTTACTTGGCGGAAATGGATTCATGGTTGTATATCCAATGTTGATATATTAACGGTAGGCCTAGAGATAAAATCATTCCTACTTGGGGAATTCGTCAAGGTGATCCCCTTTCTCCTTTCCTTTTTATTTTGGTCTCGAATTGTCTGAGCATATTACTTGATCATGGTACCCGCCAGAACAAGATTGTCTTTCATCCAATCGGGTCTTCCTAAGTGAGTTTGAGTCATTTGCAGTTTGTTGATGATACATTATTATTCTCTACCTTTGATAATGAAGCTTTGACGAATCTATTTGATTTAGTCATAATTTTTTAATTGGCTTCGGGTTTGAACGTTAACTTCTCTAAGAGTGAATTGATGGGTGTGCATCTAAACTCTTATGAATTGGATGGTTTAACTTCCACCTTTGATTGCAAACGAGGTGTTTGGCCATCTACATATCTCGACCTTCCTTTGGGAGGTAACCCGAAATCCCAACAGTTTTGGAAGCCAGTTATTGAAAGGATTCAACACAAACTACAAAACTGGAAATATGCATTTATCTCGAAGGGTGGGCGCCATACCCCATTCAGTCTGTTCTCTCTAGTATGGCTACTTACTTTTTTATCACTATTTCATTTTCCTTCTCAAGTTGCTATTTCTCCGGATCAGATTGTTCTTTTTTTGGGGAAGGCTCTAGAGGTGATGGTGGTTTGCATAATGTTAAGTGGTAACAAACACAACTGCCACAGTTACCGGGGGACCTCGGTATACCAGCAGCGTAATCTGGCTCTGACTCTTTTGTCTAAATGGACTTGGCAATTTTGACATGAGGAGTCTGATCTTTGGCATAAGATTATTTTGGCTAGACATGATTCCTCTATTTCCATTTGTTGGCCTAGAATTTCATAGCAAGGTTCTTTTAAATCTCCTTGGAGGTTTATTTGTTCAACTACTTGTCTTGTATCTAGCCGAGTTGTTTGTTGCATGGGTAATGGTTCTTTAACCTCTTTTTGGCATGATACCTGGCTAAATGGTGGGGTTATTGCATTTGTTTCCCCCCGCATTTTTTGTTTAACTTCTCGGCCCAACGTGACTGTTATGGAGGCTTGGGTGGCTTCTCAACATGCTTGAAATATGCATCTTCGTTGTAATCTCAATGATTTAGAAACAGTTGAATGGGCCCATCTCTCCCATCTCCTATCGAAGGTTACTTTACGGAGGTGTAAAGACTCATGGTCTTGGCCACTAGATCCATCCAACGTTTTCACAGTAAAATCGCTCATGGAAGATTTAATGGTTGCAGTGAATCCACTGACGAGTAGACTTTATAAGGTTATCTGGTCTAATTCTTATCCTAAGAAGATAAAGGTTGTTCTGTGGGAGCTTAGTCTCATAGCTATTAATACAGTTGATCGTCTTCAACGACGTATGTCATACATTCATCTATCTCCTTCTTGTTGTATCATGTGCTTTGCAAATTCTGAATCTCCGACACATTTATTTCTTCACTATTCCTTTGCATCTAATTTTTGGGCCATGATCCTTACCGCTTTTGATTGGTCTTCAGTGTTGCCTAATAGTATTGCTGATTTTTTGGTCTCCATTTTTGTGGATCACCCTTTCAGTGGCGAAAAGAATACTCTTTGGCTTGCTCTCAACAGAATTTTCCTTTGGTTCCTATGGGGTGAAGAAATGGGTGTCTTTTTCAGGACGTTTTCTCTTCTTTTGATAGGTTTACAGATTTGATCCTATTTCATGCTATGTATTGGTGTAAATGTAAACACCCTTTCTCCAATTATAGCCCTTCATATTTAATTTCGAATTGGAAAGTTTTCTTTCCTCTGGGTGTTTAAGAGTTTATACTCCTTTTATTTTCATTTATCAATGAAATTGTTAAAAAAAAAAAATAAGACAACTGAACTGTTGTATAACACAACACCTTAATTATGTCATAGTGTCGCCATTAACACCAATCAACAAAGATAGAGCTTAAAACGTTATGACAACAAGAAAGAACCCAATAATTGACCTCTCACCATTCCAAACATTGAACTTCTCGAGAAAATGCTAAATTAGATAGCTTTTTTTTTAGAAGAGGTACAATTCCATTGATAATTGAAAAACTGAGGGACCCTCCAAACACCTAAAGGTGGATTACATAAAAGTTTTCCAGTTCATAGCTAAATTAGATAGCATTGAAAGAATTGTAGACGTACCTTGGAATCTCTTGCAATGCTCACCAAAAGAGAAGTCTTATGCCTGGATGCAATGACCAAGAGAAGAAGAAAAAAGTTAAAATATATCATCATAGTCATAGATAATGAGACCTCTCTACAGAACAAAAGAAGAGGGTCAATTCTTGAAAGCCTTCCTACAAGAACTTATATATTAAAAATTATGTACGTGCAACAGGTCCAATTGTCAACATTTAGATCTGAAAACATCGCTACCATATTGTAGGAAGGGATCTGATGTGGATACAAGAGATCTAAAAAATATCTTCTCATTAGATAATGTTTTATTACAAGCTTTAGAAAGCGAAGAATAGGGGAAGACCTCATCATATATTATATACCTTATAGTTATCGGAGCCAATGAAATAAAATTATCGTCCAGCTCTAAAAAGAATTAAGTGGTAGACTGGGATATTTATAAGATGAATAAAGTTAAGTATATGCTTACCCTGCGACTGACATTGACTTAATTGGTTTTTCATGTCCATGTAGTGTAGCCTTCAAAGCACTCTTGCCTCGCTTGCCGCTGGAACTGAGAGACCAAAGGCGAACTGTACCATCTTCCCCTCCACTGGCCAATACTTTTGCGCTACAATCATCTAACAGTTTATCTGACAGAGTTGAAACTGGGCCATTATGACCTCGAAAACATTTCTGACAAGAACCCTAAAAAAGGCAAGGGCCCAACAGGGTTAGGGATTAGGGACATAATTTTGTGAGACCAATTTTTCATAAGCTTAAAAGCATATAAACCTTGAAAAACAATAAAACAATTAAAGAATAATGATGTGTGCTCCAAATTGATAATTTCATGAAAATTGCCAATAGATTTTCGAATTTGACCCAATAAAATATGGACTGGGAAAAACAAAATGCTAAAAAATGTAAAGATTATCTACTTCTTCTGACTGCAAGAGAAACCATTGAGGGCCAATTCATGATTTCTGTCGTACAAGAAAATAATATTGTTTTAGCCCATACCTTCCACCACAATCGAATCGAGTGATCAGAACTTGAGGTTACCAAAACATTTCCTGATCTTTGCCCTTCACTTCTAAACAATGAAGTTTCACCAAGGGGAAACAGCCTGCATATGAAATCATATGTTAATAACCAGCTAAGAGCACATTTCAACAAGTTCAATGCAGCAAATGATAGAAACAAGTGGAACTGGACGATAATTCATTAGTACAATTAAAACCAATTCTCAGGTCAAATACTCACATCTCACCTCATACAAGTGATACGCGCCTTGTGATCACTTAAAGTGGTAAAAGAAACACCCGTGCTAAAAATGCTGTCGATTTTCAACATTTGAATTGCGGAGCCCTAACCAACAGGAAATAGCAACAGTTGTAACTCTAAACAACCTAGATAAGAAAATCCCAGATATAATATGTCAAACAAGAATTCAAACAGTACCCGAGAAATGAATATATCATCTCTATCCAAAAGCATAGGGCCATAAGGGTCGGGTTGAGTGCAAATATCAGCAACCAAGGGATCTTCAAACCTGAAGTGTAGCAAAGCGGAAAGCCTAGCAAAATACGCATCCCTAGCTCCTCCTGAAGCTACAGAAGAAGCAAGAGGTGGTAATAGATGCTGCCATCGCTCCCTAGAGAAACAGAAACAAAATCCCAATTGTTGATTAGGTAATTCATTGAAGAACAGAATGGAATTAGAAAGGGGGAGAACCTGAAAAGGCGTTGCCAAATGGAGTCGGAGATATTTGCAGGTGGTGGCGAGATTGAAGATGTCGTGGGGGTTGAGGAATGTGGAGCATATAGCTAGAGAATCTTCATTCAAGTCGGTAATGGCGGTTGGCAAGTTCTGATTCTGGTCCATCGACGGCGATTGCACGGTTTACAATTTTACAAAACCTTCAACAGAGCAAAATCCATACAAAGACTGCAACTTTTTTGTTTCCATTTTCCAAATTTTGATCTCTTTCTCTCTTTCGCGCAAATCGTTCAACACGAAGGCCATTCCATTCTTCTTAGGCTCCCTTTCGAATTTGGAATATTTGTCAGGGGAAGGAGAAAGGTGGAAGAGAAGAGAGATATATTTTCTTTTAATTATTATCATTATTTTTTGTTTTAAAATTTGTTATTTTATAATTAGAAACTGCCATGTCCGCATCCGTTAAATAATTAATCGTGGAGGACCTATTTCTCAAATGTGGGAATTGGATTGTCTAGTTTTGAAACCTAGGGACCAAATCGACACAATCCTCAAACTTGAAGGACTAAAAAAGTATTTTAACGAATTAATTATTATTTTATAATAACACATGTTTGTTAAATGTATACAACTCATAATAAATGATAAAATAATGTGTTGAATATATATACTAGTAAAGAAACACGTGAGAAATCATAGTTTTAATTTAAGGTTAAATTATAATTTAGTCCCTGAACTTTGAGATGTGTGTCTATTTGGTCTCTAAATGTTAAAAAATACAAATTTAGTCCCTACCTTTTAATGTTTTTAAAATTCAAAAATCTATTGGACACAAAATTAAAAATCTAATACATCAATTATTTTTTTAAAATTTTGAAGTTGTTAAGGACCTATTAGACACAACTGAAAATTTAGAGATTTTATTAGACATAAAATTAAAAGTGTAGGACTTCGTAGACTGTTTTGAAAGTCCAGAGATCAAAAAGTCACTAACTCCATACTCATGGATTAAAATGATAATTTAATTGTATAAAATAGAAGACACCCCTGTTCACACAAGATTTCGAACGACGGATGGAAATTCGACACGTGTAAATGAAATTTGAATTGTATTTATGTATTTGTGTGTATCAGTGCGTAGTGAATTACAATCTCTAATGTATGATCCTCTGATTCTTTCTCTCTCAAATGTAAATGTGTTTCGAGGGCTTTGCAACTTGTTTTCGGTGTTGGATTCGTTTCGAGGGCTTTGCAGCTTGTTCTCGACGTTGAATTTGGATCGAGGGCTTCGCAGCTTGTTCTCGACGTTGAATTTGGATCGAGGGCTTCGCAGCTTGTTCTCGATGTTGAATTTGGATCGAGGGCTTCGCAGCTTGTTCTCGATGTTGAATTTGGATCGAGGACTTTGCAGCTTGTTCTCGATGTTGAATTTGGATTGAGGGCTTCGCAGCTTGTTCTCCATGTTGAATTTGGATTGAGGGCTTCGCAGCTTGTTCTCGATGTTGAAGGATTTGGATTGAGGGCTTCGCAGCTTGTTCTCGATGTTGAAGGATTTGTATCGAGGGTTTTGGATAAGGATTTGTATCGAGGGTTTTGGATTGAGGGCTTCGCAGCTTGTTCTCGATGTTGAAGGATTTGTATCGAGGGTTTTGGATTGAGGGCTTCGCAGCTTGTTCTCGATGTTGAAGGATTTGGATCGAGAGGGTTTTGGATTGAGGGCTTCGCAGCTTGTTCTCGATGTTGAAGGATTTGTATCGAGGGTTTTGGATTGAGGGCTTCGCAGCTTGTTCTCGATGTTGGCAGCTTGTTCTCGATGTTGAAGGATTTGTATCGAGGGTTTTGGATTGAGGGCTTCGCAGCTTGTTCTTGATGTTGGATGATCGTTCAGGGAGTTTTCGTTGCTTGAGAATTCTCTCTAAGCTCTTAGGAGTAGAAATTTTCTGAACCTTGAAAATGAAGAATGAGCTCTCTATTTATAGAGTTTCTCATCGGTCTAATGGGCTTGGACCTGGATCCAATGAGTTTGAGCTTGGATCCAATGGGCTTGGGTCTAATGACATTTTGGGTTCAATGGGCTTTTGGGTTTTGGGCCAAATTGTCATTTAAATAGCTTTCTTGCCCGATTCGATTTTGAGCCCAATTGAGCTATATGACCGAATTTGTTAGGCTAAGTTTATTCGATCCGCCGACCATGATGAAGACACGTGGCGACCGCTGATTGACCGAAATTTCTCGGTCAACAACCTCTTACAACATCATTTATTATTTTTATAAATAGGTTAGAAATAAATTTTAAATATATATTATATTTTAGATAAAAAAAAAATTAATATATTCAAAATGAATAGTAAATTAAGACTCCTTTCAACATCATTTATTATTCATAGAAATATTTTAGAAATAAATTTTAAATATATATTATATTTTAGATAAAAAAAATTAATATATTCAAAATGAATAGTAAATTAAGAAATATCACACTATATTATTTGTTCGTAAGTATTCAATATTTTCCGTTGCAAAAAAAAGTATTCAATATTGAATTTTTATTTTAATTGTAATTTAACATGGAATCATAATTAATTTGTGAAATTGAATCTGACACTTTTTTTTTTCTAATACTAATATTTTAAGATAATTCGATTTTAGTAAAAATTTAAAATTTATTATATTTATCAATAATTAATTTAAATTATAGAAAAGTTAATAAATAAATATAAATAAAATTTAGCACAATTTATTTTTACATAAAAATATATATATATATATATATATATATAAAGGTAAAATACAAATTATTTTTATTTGAATTTACAATTGGATTAGTACGCTTGCAAGTCCATACAAAAAATGACTTCTTTGTCTCGCCCATACAAACAATACTCATTATTAATATAATAATAATAATATATATACGTTGTCAGAAAAAAAAACAATATATATATATATACATATTTAAATCCTTAAACATCAAACCCTAAATTCAACTTTTTCTTTTTCTTTTTTTCTTATCTATGTTATTTATCTTCTAGCCACCACCTACTATGTTGTCCTCCTTCGACGTTGACAAAGATGAGTTGCTCTTGTCGCCGCACTACGAAAAGATTCTCTATTTGCCAAGCCCACAACAATTGCATGGCCGCACTACGAAAAGATTCCCTATTTGCCAACCGCCCACAACAATTGCGTCCCCGCACTACGAAAAGATTTCCTATTTGCCAGCCGCCCACAACAATGATCGCGCATTACTTTCATATGGTGATCTTTTTCTCATTTTGTAATTACCTCCCTGCAATATAAAGTAGTGTTATGGTTTTCTTTTTCCTTCTTGGAAATGGTCACAAATTTACACATCTAAACATTTTAATTTTAAAAATCTAAATCGAAATTCCATGAAATATTTTTTGAAGTTTATGGAGTTGGTGTACCTACAAATGAAACTATGTGTTTGAATCTAATAAAATATCTTTAATCGCAGTTACCTTCATATGATGTTCTCTTTCTCATTTTCAGGCCGCCAAACGAAGGGGGAAGGGGGTTGGACTACAACCAATAAATTTTGAGGATCATCCAAATCTTCTTTCCCTACTCCAGGCAATGGAAAGACTTCACTTTTGGCAGCAGCCCATCAATCGGTTAAGAGTCGCGGCATAATCAGGATTCAGGAAGGTATAAATAATAAGTGTTAAAACAAAAATATATACTAAATTTTGTATTATGATGTATGTGCTAAAGCAAAGAAAAGGCACTGTTTAATTTCAAAACTACTAAGATGGTATTACTTTAATTTATAGAAAGTTTCAAATACACCCTACATTTTCATCAATTTAGAGAGATTAGAAGTTGATGATTCATACATGAGTAATACTTGGCTGCTGTCTGCAGCCCGACCTGTGGCTACGTATCAATTAATATTTTTTTTTAAAGAATGTTTTCATTCCCTTTTCTTTTCTATTTTTTTTATGTTTAACTTTCAAAATTTTTTTTCCGAAAATATGTTTTCTCCCACCCTTTAATTTAAGTTATGGTTTAAATTTTAGTATTTAAAGTTTAGGGTTAGTTTAGGGTTTAGATTTTAGATTTTCCTTATATTTTAATAAACCTTAGACAATATAAGCCTTATATATTTTCGAAAAATAGTATTTAAACTGAGTATGTGTATGGGAGTAGAATATAAGTTAAGGTCTTCCCAGAATTGTTCCTCTGTATTACTACGATTTCATCTGAAACTCCAACTTAAGCTACACAAATTAATGTTGGCAAACTGACTTGCAGCTTCCTCGCAGCCGTCGACCCTCCTTCTTCTCCCCCTGATAAACGACCGAAAGTAGAAGAAAATAAGCAAAATTCGGCGTCGAACGTACACCTCAAAAGAATCGATTATCGGCGTCGAAAAAACATGAACGAAATTCAAACTTACCGGAGGCCTGGAATGCTTCTTCCTCGGAACGTTATTCACCATTGTTGCAGGAAGAAGGAATCTGCCGACTATGGCAAGGGAAGAAGAAGGAACTATTAACGAACTTCATTAGCGGGCTAATTGCTATTTATAAAAGTAAACTTGTGGTTTTTGTTTGTTTCACTGTGGGGGTTAAAATATACTTTTGGTTACTAATTTTTTTTTATGAAAGTAAAATTTGTTTTCATAAACTTTAGTGTTGGTTTGTTGTACTATTTTGTACTCTACCTCTCTCGATTGATAGAAAGACGTTCGGGAGCTGGGAGGGTTAGTGTGTAATAATTTTGTTTATGTTTTTTTTTTTTTTTTTTTTTTAATTTTTAACAATTTAGTCCCTAAATTTAATTGTGTATCCGTTGATCGAGAAATTTCGGCCAATCAAAAGTTGTCACGTCATTATTCACAAAAGTAATGACAAACTTACATTTGGCACGAATCTCAAATTTGGCATACGTCCCATATTATATTTGAAGACAAAATTGACAATTCTCGAGAAAAAAAAGTTATTAAAATGGCAATTTGACCCAAAGTCCAAAGGATTAGGCTCAAAGCTTACAAAGCCCAAATCCAGATGACTGAGCCCAAAAACCCATCGAGCCCAAGCCCACTATCTTCTCATGGAACTCTATATAGAGAGTTCACCCTTCATTTGCCAGGTTCAGAAAATTTCTACTCGTAAGGAATTTACAAGCAACAAAGACTCACTGAATTCTTGGAAGACTGAACACGACTTCACCTTTTCGAGAGTTGAAGATTCAACACCGAGAACAAACTACGAAGCTCTCAAGCCAACTTCAATATCGGGAACAAGCTGCAAAGCCCTCGAACCAAATTCAACATCGAGAACAAGCCAACTTCAATATCGAGAACAAGCTGCAAAGCCCTCGAACCAAATTCAACGTCGAGAACAAGCTGCAAAGCTCTCGAAACAAATCCAACAACGAGAACAAGCTGCAAAGCCTTAAAAAATCCAACATCAAGAACAAGTTGCAAAACCCCTCGAAACAAATTCAATATCGAAAACAAGTTGTGAAGCTCCCGAGACACATTTACTTTGAGAGAGAAAGAATCAGAGGATCATACATTAGAGATTGTAACACACGCAAACATATTAATACAAATCAAAGTTCATTTACACGTATCAAATTTCCTTCGTCGAAATCTCGTATATGAACCGTATCAATTTAGTCTATACTTTAATTATGTATCTCTATCGTGATGAAAATTTCATCAAAATTAAATTTCATTTTTTATTATGTAGCGACTTAGTCTTTGTATTTTATAAACACATCTAATTTTTAATTACCTTATCGATCTACATATATAAAAAAATCTCTTTAAATCATAACAATATACTTCACGATAAGAACTAAATTATTACAAATTGTAAAATAAGACTAAATTGTTACATATTAAAGTTCAAGAACTAAATTATTATCGAAATAAAATACAAGTACTAAATCGTTACAAACTCACGGTTCACAATCTAAATTGTTAGTTTCACGAAAGTTGAACAAAAATATGTTTCAACCTTCCAAATATTACATTGTCATCGAGTGAGAAAATATTGAAACATATAGGCTATAACATATAAAGAGAGGTGGTTGATATCTAACCGCTCAATTTATGCTCACGTCAACATCTCTCTCTTTTTTTTTTTTTTTTTTTTTTTTTTTTTTTTTTTTTGTGCATATAATTATACATATTCGTATTTATTTGTGAAGTTGAACTTTTCTAACCTACCACTTGTCTATATTTTTCTAACTTTAGGAAAGATAATGCTAAATTAAGGGAGGTGAGAAAATAAGTATGTTTTATTTATTTTGAGAAGAATAGGAAGAAACTTGGTTCGACTGGTTTGATAACTGTTGATACCGATTTTGGTGTCAACGGTGAATTTGTATTTGAGCACGAATGAACCTGCAAGACAACAACAAGGGGAGACCTAACGCCGGTATGGCGTTGTGCCACAGACGCTCCGACGGTCAAGTTAGCTACGAGACTTAGAGAGTGTTTGAAATAATAGTAATTTTATTCGTCAAATAGAGCATACCTTTATCTTCTGTCGTTTTCTTTACTTATAGTAGATCGTAGTGTAACCGAAACGACGTAATCAATTTACCCGATTTATGGCATTATGGCCGTTACGATTTATGAGAATTCCGTTACTATTCCAACCATTCGGGGAGCGTCGTCGGTTCACTTTAGGGGTTGAGACGAGGCTCAATCCACCGTCGAGCCGTTAGGTTAACCTGCTGGGCAACCTTTATTGGCTGTGGGGCTGATGCGAGGATCAGTCCTCCAGAGGCCATGGGTTGTCCTGCTGGACAACTCTTATGTTGGCGGTTTGGGGTTGATGCGAGGATCAATCCTCCATTAAGCCATGGGCGGACCTGCTGGTCAGCCCTTCGTTGGCATGTCGATGCTGATACGAGGATCAGTCCGTTGTCGCGGCCATGGGTAGACCTGCTGGTCAACCCTTCATTGGCGTGTCGATGCTGATGCGAGGATCAGTCCGTCGTCGTGGCCATGGGTTGACCTGCTGGTCAGCCCTTCGTTGGCGTGTTGATGCTGATACGAGGATCAATCCGTTGTCGCGGCCATGGGCTGACCTACTGGTCAGTCCTTCACTGACGTGGCGACGTTGATGCCAGGATAAGTCCCTTGCTGTGAGATTCATATGTCTATTGTCCTTCTTAGCATGGTTGGACGGGAGGTGATGTAGAACGACATTTCTACGAGACACCCAGGGGTCATCCGTCGGTCGGCGCCACGCCACTCAGGTCATTGTTGCGCTTGCGGCAAGGAGCGCGCGCGGCGTGGGACGCGTGTGGCGAGGAGTGCGCGCGGAATGGGGGGCGCGCGACGTGGGACGCGTGTGGCGAGGAGTGCGCGCGGAATGGGGGGCGCGCGGCGTGGGACGCGTGTGGCGGGGGGCGCGTGCGGAATGGGGCGCGCGCGGCAGGGTACGTGTGGGCTGACCCGCGCCTCGGGTCAGCCCTTTTCGCTGGGCGTGCGCGTGCGGCGGGGCATTTGTGGGTTGACCCGCACCTTGGGTCAGCCCTCTTCCTTAGGCATGCGCGCGGCGAGGCGTTTGTGGGCTGACCCGCACCTCGGGTCAGCCGTCTTCCTTAGGCATGCGCGCGATGGGGTGCTTCGGGCTGACCCGCGCCTCGGGTCAGCCCTTTTCCTTGGGCGTGGGGCGCGCGCGATGGAGCGCCTTGGGCGTGCGCGGGCGGCGTGGGGCGCGCGCGATGGAGTGCCTTGGGCTGACCCGCGCCTCGGGTCGGCCCTCTTCCTTGGGCGTGCGCGCGCGGTGAGGGGCGCGCGCGACAGAGTGCCTTTGGGCTGACCTGCGCCTCGGGTCAGCTCTTGTCCTTGGGCGTGCGCGCGTGATGGAGTGCCTTGGGCTGACCCGCGTCTCGGGTCAGCCCTTCTCCTTGGGCGCGCGCGATGGAGTGCCTTGGGCTGACCCGCGCCTCGGGTCAGCCCTTCTCCTTGGGCGCGCGCGCGATGGAGTGCTTTGTGGGCTGACCCGCCCCTCGGGTCAGCCCTTTTCCTTGGGCTTGGGCGTGTGCGCGCGGCGGGGGTGTGTGGGCTGATCCTCGGGTCGACCCACTCCTTCACGCTGACTTGGGCTTCCGGTTAACTTCGAAATTGGTGCTATTGGGCCGAGATGGTTTAGGCCCATTTTGAATTTTAATTTTCCGCCCATAACAGTTGCCCCACTCTTAGGCGCGCCTGCGCTGCTGGCGCCGGTTAAGAGTTCATGGGTGTAAGTCGAAGTATAAATAGGGATAGACTTCATTCAATTCTTTACTCACTTCAACCTTCACTTTTGAGTTTCTTTTCTTCAAGCCTCCTCCTTGCATTCTCTGATTCCCCCTAAGGTAAAGACTTTTCTTGATTATTTTGTTTGGACTCTTCATCTTAATTTTCATGTCGAGTGATTATGAAATGGACGAACTTAGCCTGGAGGTCCTTTCGGAATCCGACGTTGAGTCTCCTCCTCCGGCGTTGGTTAGGCCAACTACCCGTAAGGGTGTCGGTGGGTCTGAGTCGTGTGGCGGCGGTCCGGTTCTCTTGAAGCAGCTGGTGAGCTGTAGAAGAAAGTACAATATCCCGGACTATGTTCAGATGAGGTTGCCCCTAGTTGGCGAGAGGCCGGACAACCCTCCTCCTGGGGAGGTCGCGTTTTGTCTCCCCATGTTTAGATGTGGGCTCCGTCTTCCGCTTCATCCTCTCGTTCAACATCTGTTAACTTACCTCAACCTTGCTCCTACACAGATTGCCCCGAACGGGTGGTGTATACTCATTGGGTGCTTCATTATGTGGTGCCAGCTTCACGGCTCTCCCGACATGGGAGTTAAAGATTTTATGGCTTTCCATTGCCTCAAGCGGCACCCAGTGCTTCCCGAGTGCTTCTATCTTAGTCCTAAGGAAGGGGGAATGTGCTTGTGAAAGGACTAACATCTATTAGAAATTGGTGGACGAGTTGGTTTTTCGTAGGTGGCGACTGGTTGGGTCGAAATGGCAGGGGTAATATTTTTCCGGTTCCGACTCGGTATGGGGCGCTAGGTGAGTCCCTATTTTCATCCGGTCGGGACCCTTTTTATCCCTTATTTCTAACCCTTTTTTTTGTTCTGTCTCTCTTGCAGCGGAAAGGAAACCGAGGCCGTCTGTTCTCGCTACATTTTTTCATAATCAGACGATTTCTGTCCCCATAGAACAGCGGCGGGGTCGTTTATTCGTTACCCAAAGTATTCTGGAAGGAGCGAGTCTTGACTTAGGTGAGTTCTTTGTTCTCTTTTTTTTTTTTTTTTTTTTTTGTAATAGCCCATTTTCACTTGTCGTTGGTCGCTTGTCTAGCTATGGTAGCGCGCGGGCAGATGAGCGCTATGGACTTCGAGCTTCAGCTTATGTCTAGTCCTCAGGCTGATCCTTCCGATCTTGATGCTTCGGGAGTGGTTGCGACCCCCCTTAGTCCACCCACAGGTGGTGGGCCGAACGAACGTCCTGCTCAGCGGCAGTGTCTTCGAGCGTCGCCCCATCGCCTCACGCCTCGCTTGGTGTCCTCGGGATATGCGCGTGCTTCTCCTTCCCGATCTCGGCCATCTGATGTCGCTCGACCTCTTTCATTTTCTGGTGGGGTTGGGAGCCGTGCGAGACGCCCATTTGACTATAGTGGCCCGTATGATTCGCCTGTTGATGAGGCAGCTGAGCTTGAGCACGCTTTTTCCATGTGGAGCGGCTTGACGGATGGAGAGTCTTCTCAGGATTTTGTGGATCTTCGGTGCGGTCTGAGGGATCCGCAACGAGCCGTGATGAGTGCTATGCATCATATGCGTGAGGTATTAAGGTGTCGTGGTGTAGTTGGTTATTTTTGTTATTTGGTGTTTGAATATTTTTTTGCTTCCTAAGCTTTCATTTTGACTTCTCTTTCTTCACGTCGGATGGGTGGTGAACTCTCTTACTTGCGTCAGACCTTTGCTCCCAAGTCTGACTTAGAGAGGGCCCAGGGGTTGCATAGTCAGGCTGACGCGGCTTTGCGCGTAGTGCAAGATAGTCTAGATTTGATGAAGACTCAGTTTGACGCTTATCGGGTTGTTTCTGAATCGGGTGCGGCAGATCTTCATGCCCTTTTATCGGAGACTCAAGCGAAACTGTCCGCTGCAGAGGCCAAGCTCCCCAACTCTCAATTTTTAACTGAGGCTTTTAAGAGATCCTTAGGCTTTTCTGATTTCCAGAATCAGGCCATGGCTGCGGGGGTGCACTGGTCGGTACGCACTGCGAGGAGTCGACTTCCTAATGTTGATTTGGACTTCCTCAATTCTGAGTTTCGTGATTATTGTAATCCTCCTAGGCTGGACTTTGACGAGGCGGAGCGTGCGGTTTTAGATGATGCGTTTTTTCAGGGTGTTGATGGGCCCTAGTTTGTTGGAGCGTCGTGGTTGTTGTTGTTGTTTTCTTTATATGTTATGCTTTTCTGTATCTCGATCTCCCTTTGTGAAATTGGACTTTCATTGTTCGTGTACTGCGTTTCTTTTTGTCGTTTTACCATGTATTTTCTGAGTCGCTTGTGCTGTAGTACACAGTGTATTATGCGCCTTGCCCCCTACTCATGCTAATTGAAGTCGGTTGTACGTCTATTGTGTGAGTAAGTGAAAGACAAAGGAAATGTTGTTATTTAATCAAAATAGAGCAGCGTACATGCGTTTCTTTACTAACTGGAGCATTAATTTCCGCTTAATTTCATTTCCTCCACATTCAAGCGTTCTCGTCGAGTTTTTGATAGGGCTTGAGCGTCGATGCCTGAGGCGATGAGGGCCTGAGCGCCAAGGGCTGAGGCGACAGTGCCTAAACGCCAACGACTTAGGCAATAGGACTTGAGTGCCGAGGGCTGAGGCGATGAGGGCCTATGCACCAGGGGCTGGGGCGATAGTGCCTAAGCGCCAATGACCTAGTCGATATGTGATTATTTCACCCCTAACAATTGCCCCCACTTTTGAGTTGAGTCATGTTGGTTTCGGTAGCGTGTTCTTTGTGACCATTTGCTTGGTCCCAGGTCGAGAATACCTTCACGGTGAAATTTATGTGGCTTTGTTACGTCAGAAATAGTCGGCTCACAGCTTTTTCTGAGTCGTTTGCGTTTTTCGTCTTGCGATACATAGTGCACCATGCCCCTACTCATGTTGATAGGGTCTAGGAGTTGTGTGCTAAGGGCCGAGGAGATTAGGCTGGGCGCCAATGTTGACGATTTTGCCCTCAACAGTGGCTCCAACTCTTTGGGCGAGTCACGTCGATTTTAGTGGCACATTGCTTTGTTATGACAAAATGGGAGTTGTTGGCACTTTAGTTGTTCTTTTACGTCTTCGGAGTTGCATTCACATGACCCTTATTTTGGCTCCCTCTTGTGAGAGTTGGACGATTGCTAGTCCGCACGAGTAGTCATAAGTGGCAAGAATAAATTTCTTGTTTAGGATGAAAAACTGGAAGGAAATAAACATTGCATGATTTTGCTTGTTGAAATTAATACTGAGGTGCTCAATATTCCATAGGAGAAGTTGATTGAGCTTCGGAAAAAGACATGTAGCTGTGTTGAAGCTTGAACAATTATTATAGAGTAGACGAGGTTGACTAATTCAAGTGTTCAAGTCTTATCTGGCGAGTCCACCTGAGATTGTTGGGAATTCCTGCGGTGGTGGTTGGGTCGGCCTTCAAACTTTCTCTTTTTCGCTTCGAGTTGGTCCCATTTACTCTGACTTGTTTCTTTGTCGTTGTTGGATTGACTACTCTTCTCTTCCGGTATCTTTCTTGAGTGGTATAATTCACCAGCATTCATGTACCTTTGCGCGTTTGTTAGTAGCTCCTCATAGGTAGCTGATGCTTCTAGTGACCGAAGGAAATTTTCGTCTTTTAGACCAGCTATGATGGCAGCGAGGGCCAGTCCATCAGAATAATGATTGACCAGAAACGTTTCGCTGTTGAAGCGAGACACATATTCTTTCAATGTTTCGTTGCTCTTTTGCTTGATCGTGAGAAGGTGGGTTGATGGTTTTCGGTGATACTGCTTGTCCGAGAATTGAGCGACAAAGGCTTGTGCCAATTCGTCAAAAGAGGAAATTGACCATTTTTTCAATTGTTGGAACCACCTCCATGCTCGTCTGATGAGGGTAACCGGGAATGCCCTGCATTTGATTGCATCCCGGACTCCTTGAAGTTCCATCCATGACTGGAACATGTCGAGGTGTTCCTCTGGATCTTGTGAACCGTCATATGCCTTCATGACTGGTAACTTGAATTTTGATGGAATATCTTCCCATATGATTTTATCTGTGAACGGATGATCACTTTGCTCGAAAAGGTTCTTCAGGCTCGATCCTTCGTTGTCTTGAGCTTTTCTTACACCGCTGAGCTGACTTGGTTTTCTTTGTGGATCACGTGCCCCTGATCGGGTCTCGGTCTCCTTATCGTCGATTTCTTGATGTTTTCGCTTCACAAGGTCTCGTAAATCTGAATTGGGGTTACTTTTTTCGAATCTCCCAACTTTTCTAGTTCTAGGCGGGGTATGACGAGTGCTTCTGTTTCGGATTGGGCTCGCAATTTCGCTATAACGTGCAACTCGCGTGCGGGATCCACGAGTGATTACGTGGGATGGTTCTATTAGATTTGGATGGTTGCGTCTTCTGTTGTTTCTTTCTAGATGTAGCTTCTCTGTCGGGTGTAGGTTCTTGACTCGTTATTCCCTTTCTCCCATGTCTAGGACTGCCAGAGCCTTGCTCTTGACCTGGCCTCGAGCTGAAGGTGATGGGTCACGCGTTACAGCTTGTCGCTTATGTCTTTGTTCTTCCCCTGGTCTACCGCCATTTAGACGATTCGGGTGGTCATTTGGCCAGGCCTCCGAGATTGAATTTGGGCGGCGCAAGATTTCCAAGATCTCAGCGACGCTTTGGGTTATTCTATAGATTTTCTCCTCCAACGACGCATATTTATTTTTCGATTTCGTCTTCTTGGTGACAGGTCGTATGAACTTCACTGGCGGGTCGACATCGATCGCTGGCGGGTTCACATCTCCATTTTGGACCTTGAATTCTTGAAAAATATGGCTAGGACATTGGTCTTGATCGTGATTCTCAACCTCTACAGTTTGGTTGACTTCATCGCTTGTTGCTAGACATGTAGATCTCGTCGAGATCTCTTCTTCAGCATTTTGAACAATTCGTCCTTGGGTTGCTACACACCTTGGATGTTGGCCACGATCATAATCTTCACCTTCAGTCACCAGGCTGGTCTCACCCAAATTGTTGTCGCTCATGATTCTAGATTGATGAACTTTGGTAGAGCACAAATTCTTTTGTTCCCACAGACGGCGCCAACTGTTGATACCGATTTTGGTGTCAACGGTGAATTTGTATTTGAGCACGAATGAACCTGCAAGACAACAACAAGG
Source organism: Herpetospermum pedunculosum (assembly GCA_028017165.1). Lineage (NCBI taxonomy): Eukaryota > Viridiplantae > Streptophyta > Magnoliopsida > Cucurbitales > Cucurbitaceae > Herpetospermum > Herpetospermum pedunculosum. Next base: position 38,552,584 of record CM051527.1, read on the forward strand.
GGTGACCTAACGCCGGTGTGGCGTTGTGCCACAGACGCTCCAACGATCAAGTTAGCTACGAGACTTAGAGAGTGTTTGGAATAATAGTAATTTTATTCGTCAAATAGAGCATACCTTTATATTCTGTCGTTTCCTTTACTTATAGTAGATCGTAGTGTAACCGAAACGACATAATCAATTTACCCGATTTATGGCATTATGGCCGTTACGATTTATGAGAATTCCGTTACTATTCCAACCATTCGGGGAGCGTCATCGGTTCACTTTAGGGGTTGAGACGAGGCTCAATCCACCGTCGAGCCGTTAGGTTGACCTGCTGGTCAACCTTTATTGGCTGTGGGGCTGATGCGAGGATCAATCCTCCAGAGGCCATGGGTTGTCCTGCTGGACAACTCTTATGTTGGCGGTTTGGGGTTGATGCGAGGATCAATCCTCCATTAAGCCATGGGCGGACCTGCTGGTCAGCCCTTCGTTGGCATGTCGATGCTGATACGAGGATCAGTCCGTTGTCGCGGCCATGGGTTGACCTGCTGGTCAACCCTTCATTGGCGTGTCGATGCTGATGCGAGGATCAGTCCGTCGTCGTGGCCATGGGTTGACCTGTTGGTCAGCCCTTCGTTGGCGTGTCGATGCTGATACGAGGATCAATCCGTTATCGCGGCCATGGGCTGACCTGCTGGTCAGCCCTTCACTGACGTGGCGACGTTGATGCCAGGATAAGTCCCTTGCTGTGAGATTCATAAGTCTATTGTCCTTCTTAGCATGGTTGGACGAGAGGTGATGTAGAACGACATTTCTATGAGACACCCAGGGGTCATCCGTCGGTCGGCGCCACGCCACTCAGGTCATTGTTGCGCTTGCGCGAGGGGCGCATGCGACAAGGAGCGCGCGCGGCGTGGGACGCGTGTGGCGAGGAGTGCGCGCGGAATGGGGGGCGCGCGGCGTGGGACGCGTGTGGCGGGGGGCGCGTGCGGAATGAGGCGCGCGCGACAGGGTACGTGTGAGCTGACCCGCGCCTCGGGTCAGCCCTTTTCGCTGGGCGTGCGCGTGCGGCAGGGGCGCGTACGGCGAGGGGCGCGCGCGGCAGGGGGTGCGCGCGACGGGGTACTTGTGGGCTGACCCACGCCTCGGGTCAGCCCTTTTCCTTGGGCGTGCACGCGCGGCAGTGTACGTGTGGGCTGACCTGCGCCTCGGGTCAGCCCTTTTCGCCGGGCGTGCGCGTGCGGCGGGTGCGCGCGCGCGGCGGGGCATTTGTGGGTTGACCCGCACCTCGGGTCAGCCCTCTTCCTTAGGCATGCGCGCGGCGAGGCGTTTGTGGGCTGACCCGCACCTCGGGTCATCCTTCTTCCTTAGGCATGCGCGCGATGGGGTGCTTCGGGCTGACCCGCGCCTCGGGTCAGCCCTTTTCCTTGGGCGTGGGGCGCGCGCGATGTAGTGCTTTGGGCTGACCCGCGCCTCGGGTCGGCCCTCTTCCTTGGGCGTGCGCGCGCGGCGAGGGGTGCGCGCGACGGAGTGCCTTTGGGCTGACCCGCGCCTCGGGTCAGCCCTTGTCCTTGGGCGTGCGCGCGCGGCGTGGGGCGCGCGTGATGGAGTGCCTTGGGCTGACCCGCGTCTCGGGTCAACCCTTCTCCTTGGGCGCGCGCGATGGAGTGCCTTGGGCTGACCCGCGCCTCGGGTCAGCCCTTCTCCTTGGGCGCGCGCGCGATGGAGTGCTTTGTGGGCTGACCCGCCCCTCGGGTCAGCCCTTTTCCTTGGGCTTGGGCGTGTGCGCGCGGCGGGGGTGCGTGGGCTGATTGATAGCTCCAAAATAGAGCTATCTTAATGTCCCTAATTCTAGCTAAAACCATGACATATATTGATTAAAATGCTTCCTTGTAGGTGATTTCATGGTGAAGAGCTCGGGAAGTCCATTTATGATTTTCGGGGCTAAAACGGTCATTTAAGAGGTTTCGGGAAGTGTTCGGGTCAAAAAGATAGGCCAAACGGAGCTCGGGAGCCAAAACGACCCAAAATTGGGCTAAGACCCGAGAGAGCAGCGCCCAAGCGCCGGCGCCCAGCGCCCAGGCGCCCAACGAACGCAGCACGCCGCACGCCCGCGCCCAGACGGCCAGACGCGCGCGCGCCCTCGCCCGCTCCGCCTCAGCGCCCGCGCCCTCGCCCGCTCCGCCTCAGCGCCCGCGCGCCCGTCATTGAAAATCCGCGTGCGCCCCAGCGTCGAGACGCTAGCTCGACGCTGCCCCGACGATTCCCGAAGATGGACGAGCGCCAGCGTCGAGCGCGCGCGTCTCATTGCTCACTCAACGCCAACAGCGTCTCGACGCTCCGAAGTCTGAAGCGCACATTTGAAATTCCACCCGAGAGCAAGCGTCGAGCGACAGCGTCTCGACGCTAACCCGCGCGCGCGCGGCAGCCAACTTAGGGCACAGCGTCGAGACGCTTGCCTAGCGTCTCGACGCTCCGACTTTAAAAAGCGTGAAAACGCAAATTTCCAGCGAACTTTTCTTTCTTCTTCTTCTCCAAGCTTCTCCTCTCGGGTCCAAGGCCAATTTCCACCATTTTTGTACTTCTTCTCCTTCTTTGTGCATGCTACTAAGCTCTTCTATGGGGGATTGGATTATATCATCCTCCATGGAAGGCTAAACCGATGTTAGTGCTTAATTTTGAGCTTTGGTTTGTGAATTTTGGATGTTTGGGGAGATTTTTCCCCTTTGTAAATGTTGAGACAATTGGTTTGTTTATGCATTTCTTGCTTGTTCTTCATAAAATCTAGCATGTGTAGCTAAATTAGGTTGACGCCCTAGTTCCTATGCATGATAGAGGGCTAAAGGTTGGGACGTATAATTGCCCATATCGCTAGGTAGCACGGGTCTAAGCATGGCTAATTAGTTCGGCCCAAAGTGACAGTTGGTAATCTGAATTAATTAACGTTCTCATGTTAGGCTTAAGGCAAGAGAGAAACCGGGTTAGTCTTAGGATTAAGCCGTCGCAATGTTCCCGTCACTGGCACGTAGTCGATTTAGGGGTCGCTACCTTGGATAGATTATTGGCCAAGTTTAATTAGATCTGCACGCATCTAATTAAATCCTTGGGTCATTTGAGTTAGAGATAACTAAATGAATTGTGTGCATGAATTAGCTAGCGAGTAAATTGTATCGATGATCCGAACATCCATAACGAGCAATTCCATTTCTCGAAGTTAAGCACGACCGTTTAATTTTTGCACGTTGTCATTTAATTTTCCGTTAGCTTGCATATTAGGAGCTCCCTTCCCCCCAAACCAAATTACCATTCTTTCATTTTAATTTGTGCATACTTTTTATAATTAGCGAATTAGACTTAGTTAAATTGAATTTCTTATTTCCCTGTGGATCGACCCCGTTACCACTAAGCTTCAAATAGCTCGGTGTACATCGGGTTTATAAATTGTATTTTGGCAAGCCTCGACAGCTTGAATTTGGAGTACCACATAAAGTGCTTTACCAAAATTGGCGCCGTTGCCGGGGAACTAATGAATTTAGTTTAGTTAAGTTTAGTTTGTTAGTTTTAAATATTTTCTTTACTTTTTGTACAGTTTAATTCTTTTGTATTATTTTACCCGTTTTTGTTTGAGTTTTTGGAGCGCAGTCATTCTTTGAAAATTCAAAAGAAGCGCCAAGATGGAGGTCGGGGTAATTATGAGCATCAAAGAACCATGAGGGAGCTTGCATCACCTGAGCTAGGCCGGAACACATCGAGTATATTGTATCCGGTAGCTACAGGTAATTTTGAACTTAAAGCTGGTCTGATTAACTTATTACCTTCTTTTTGTGGTAATGCAGATGAGAATCCCGTCAGACACCTCAAGGCATTCAAGATGGTGTGCTCGTCATTCAGGACCGACGACATCACCGAAGATCAACTCCACCTTAGAGCTTTTCCTTTCTCCTTAAAAGAGGAAGCGAAAGAGTGGATGTATTACCTACCGACCGGGTCCATCACTTCTTGGGCTGAGCTGCAGGGAGCGTTTTATGCTAAGTATTTTCCACCTCCCAAGGTCGCCGCCTTCAGAAGAATGATTAATAGAATTGAGCAAGGAGAAAAAGAGACCGTTCTTGAGTGTTGGGAGAGATTTGGTCGGTTGTGTGAGGATTGTCCCAACCACCAAGTGTCTGACCAGCGCCTAATTCAGAATTTCTACGAAGGTCTCTTACCGCCAAACCGACAGTTAGTTGATGTCGCCAGTGGCGGTTCGCTCATGGACAAGACACCCGCTGAAGCTAGAGTTTTAATTTCCAACTTGGCTAGAAGCTTGGAGCGGAGTGGAGACGGAAGCGAGGAGCAAGCTCGCTTGAGAAGGGACGTGGATGAGCTTAAGGCTCAGCTTTTTGAGGTAAGTAAAGTTGTTCTCGCTTTAAAGGATGATTTTCTGAAATCCCAATCTTCTGTTTCAGGTAAATCTGTTGAGGACATGCTGCAAGCTTTCTTTACAATAACCTCGGACAAGCTCGATAACGTTGGAACTCAGATGAAGGATTTGGGTAAGGAAGTATCCTTTATGACCGAGAAGGTAAATTTGTTGGAAAAGCAAAAAGCTGAGAACGCTAGTGCCTTCGCCCTGAGAAGTGGGAAGCATCTTCCCACGAGTACCCCGCCGGTGGAAGTCGATTATGGCCACGTCGAGCCACAGACAGAAAATCCCGAACCACGGTGGCATGGGGTAAATTTCGATCCTACATGTATTAGAGTTTATGTGCCTAAGGCTCCTTTTCCTAGCAGGTTAGCGAGACCGCCTAAGGAGGACTACGAGAAGAAGTTCCTGGACACATTCAAGAAGGTAGAGATCAACATCCCTCTGTTGGACGCTCTGAAGGAAATTCCGAGGTACGCCAAGTTCCCCAGGAAAATTTGCACCAACCAGAGGAAGACGAAGGAGAGTGAACGCGTCATGGTAAGTGAGAACGTCTCTGCTGTGATCACAAAGAGCTTACCGATTAAATGCGACGATCCAGGTATGTTCTCTCTCCCTTGCAAGATTGGAGGCATGCATATTAGAAGAGCAATGCTGGATTTAGGAGCCTCCATTAGTGTTATGCCGTATTCCATTTATCAGAAACTGAAATTGAAAGGAATGAATAAAACAGGAACGGTTATTCAACTTGCTGATAGAACTTCTGTGCATCCTTTAGGAATTATTGAAGATGTGTTAGTGCAAGTTAATGAATTAATTTTTCCTGTTGACTTTTATGTTCTGAAAATGGATGAAAATTATTCCTCTTCGCATGCTTCGATCTTATTAGGTAGGCCCTTTATGAAAACTGCTAAAACTAAAATAAATGTGGATAAGGGCATATTATCTGTTGAGTATGGCGGAGAGGTTGTTGAAATGCATCTGCCCATTGTAGAAGAGCATGTTGACGATATATTCTCTCTTTGTCAAGTAGACACTTTTGAATCTGTAGCTCATAACCAATGCATGTCTGTTGAGGATGGGGATGACCCATTATTTTTAACTGAACTTTTTGATGATCATGAGTTGCATGAGCCATCCTTGACTGAATTTTGTGATTCATCTGTTTATGCTTTGACAATTGTTGAGAACTCTGCTAATCTACTTCCTTCCACTTTACCTTGCACTTTTGGAAATGAAATGACTAATCAAACCATGCTAGATTTAGAACCTCCGGTTAATGTTGAGTCGCATGCTGTTTTTTATGAGCTTAAAATGAATGACTTGCATGAATCTGGTTCTACTTTGCAATTGGTTGATAAATCCTATGTGCACCCCTTGGAAAAGGTGGAAGATGTTTTGGGAAAAGTTAATGACCCGTTCTTTCCTGCTGATCCTTATGCTTTAGGAATGCATGAAAATCTCTCTCATGTTTTTGCATCAATTTTATGGGATCAACCCTTTACAAAACCTTCAAAATTTAAAATTGATGTTGTATGTGCGCAGAAGGCACGAGAGAAAGAATTGTTCATGGATTTTCGCAGGAAAGAGGTGATTAGGAAGATGGATGGGGCATCTTCCAAGTTCGATTATGGATGAGTTGACGAGAGAATACAGTCGAGCAATCGACTTTAAAAATTTGCGCTTCTCGGAGGCACCCGAGCTTGGACTGTAATTCTGTTATTTATTGCTTTGTTCTTGTATATTAGCTTTTGAATTTGTTGTTTGTTTACTTGCTTTCTCAGGAGAAAGGTGGAATGACCGGCAATTCGAGAGCACATTGGAGGACGTTGGTGAACATCTCCACCCGTCGGCTCCATAAAATTCAGGGGAGGTTTACTGTTCCCTTAGAATTTTATTGTTTTTATAGTTGAATGCATTGGGGACAATGCATATCTTACGGTGGGGGGTGGAGTTTGTTGATAGATATGAGACTTCTTAGTAGTTGTCGAGCATATGTATACTCTGGCTGTTAGATTAGAATTTGAATGCATGTTGTCCGATGAGGACGGTCTGTGATTTGCTTGTGAACACTCCGTATTTGCATGATTCGAAAATTTGACGATGTATGAACATTTTGAGCCTATTTTAAATTTTTTTCTGTTATTTCCCTACATTCACTGAGCACATAGCACTCTTATCCTCAGTTCTGTAGGTCTAGAATGATCTTATTTTGTCTGAAACCTTGTTGTCACCCCGAAAGGTACCATTAGGGAGGCTTGATGTGTAGAAGTAGTAATGACTCATTTGTTGTATAGCATAGCTATTGCCTAAAATAAAAAAAAAGTGTTAGCATGAAAAATAAAAAACTCTAGAGTTGCTCCTCCTTCTTGTGTTGCCCGTGTAACCAGGGGCGATCGTGTAACCCACGGTTGTCACTGCATGAAAGGGGAACTAATAGAAGTGAGCAATGGTCCTTAAAAACGTGAAGCTAAAATTTGGTTTGACGTGTTAGGCTCTCTTGGAGAAAAATAAAAAAAAAGTGGTTCAAAATGAAAAATGGGTACAAAGTACTCAAAGAAAAGAATAAAATTTAGGCCTTATGTTTTGTTGCTTTTTCTATCGCTGAAAGCCGTTAGACTGTTCTTATCGCCATAAGTAGGGGGAAAACGAGTTATAGGACTGTATAAGGTTGTTCCGGGCTTGCATGAGCTAGGTTGAGAGGTGCTAAACACACACACACGTAAGGGAATAGGAGTTTAAATTTTGAAATGATTTCAACGTTTGCATGCTTTTGATGGTTTTGAATTTATTACAAGTACCTTGTTTCACAAGCATTGAGATTAGAGTCCAAGCATGCTTTTAATTCTTTGGAGATTATTTAGAGTATACCTTGCTCGAGGACTAGCAAGATTTAGGTCGGGGGTATTTTGATAGCTCCAAAATAGAGCTATCTTAATGTCCCTAATTCTAGCTAAAACCATGACATATATTGATTAAAATGCTTCCTTGTAGGTGATTTCATGGTGAAGAGCTCGGGAACTCCATTTATGATTTTCGGGACTAAAACGGTAATTTAAGAGGTTTCGGGAAGTGTTCGGGTCAAAAAGATAGGCCAAACGGAGCTCGGGAGCCAAAACGACCCAAAATTGGGCTAAGACCCGAGAGGGCAGCGCCCAAGCGCCGGCGCCCAGCGCCCAGGCGCCCAACGAACGCAGCACGCCGCACGCCCGCGCCCAGACGGCCAGACGCGCGCGCGCCCGCGCGCCCTCGCCCGCTCCGCCTCAGCGCCCACGCGCCCGTCATTGAAAATCCGCGTGCGCCCCAGCGTCGAGACGCTAGCTCGACGCTGCCCCGACGATTCCCGAAGATGGACGAGCGCCAGCGTCGAGCGCGCGCGTCTCATTGCTCACTCAACGCCAACAGCGTCGCGACGCTGGCCTAGCGTCTCGACGCTCCGAAGTCTGAAGCGCACATTTGAAATTCCACCCGAGAGCAAGCGTCGAGCGACAACGTCTCGACGCTCGCTCGACGCCGCGCAGCGTCTCGACGCTACCCCGCGCGCGCGCGGCAGCCAACTTAGGGCACAGCGTCGAGACGCTTGCCTAGCGTCTCGACGCTCCGACTTTAAAAAGCGTGAAAACGCGAATTTCCAGCGAACTTTTCTTTCTTCTTCTTCTCCAAGCTTCTCCTCTCGGGTCCAAGGCTAATTTCCACCATTTTTGTACTTCTTCTCCTTCTTTGTGCATGCTACTAAGCTCTTCCATGGGGGATTGGATTAATTCATCCTCCATGGAAGGCTAAACCGATGTTAGTGCTTAATTTTGAGCTTTGGTTTGTGAATTTTGGATGTTTGGGGAGATTTTTCCCCTTTGTAAATGTTGAGACAATTGGTTTGTTTATGCATTTCTAGCTTGTTCTTCATAAAATCTAGCATGTGTAGCTAAATTAGGTTGACGCCCTAGTTCCTATGCATGATAGAGGGCTAAAGGTTGAGACGTATAATTGCCCATACCGCTAGGTAGCACGGGTCTAAGCATGGCTAATTAGTTCGGCCCAAAGTGACAGTTGGTAATCTGAATTAATTAACGTTCTCATGTTAGGCTTAAGGCAAGAGAGAAACCGGGTTAGTCTTAGGATTAAGCCGTCGCAATGTTCCCGTCACTGGCACGTAGTCGATTTAGGGGTCGCTACCTTGGATAGATTATTGGCCAAGTTTAATTAGATCTGCACGCATCTAATTAAATCCTTGGGTCATTTGAGTTAGAGATAACTAAATGAATTGTGTGCATGAATTAGCTAGCGAGTAAATTGTATCGATGATCCGAACATCCATAACGAGCAATTCCATTTCTCGAAGTTAAGCACGACCGTTTAATTTTTGCACGTTGTCATTTAATTTTCCGTTAGCTTGCATATTAGGAGCTCCCTTCCCCCCAAACCAAATTACCATTCTTTCATTTTAATTTGTGCATACTTTTTATAATTAGCGAATTAGACTTAGTTAAATTGAATTTCTTATTTCCCTGTGGATCGACCCCGTTACCACTAAGCTTCAAATAGCTCGGTGTACATCGGGTTTATAAATTGTATTTTGGCAAGCCTCGACAGCTTGAATTTGGAGTACCACATAAAGTGTTTTACCACTGATCCTCGGGTCGGCCCACTCCTTCACGCTGACTTGGGCTTCCGGTTAACTTCGAAATTGGTGCTATTGGGCCGAGATGGTTTAGGCCCATTTTGAATTTTAATTTTCCGCCCATAACAATAACGTTCTTGTTTTTTGTTTTTTTTGTTCTTTGTTCTTTGTTTCTTGTTTTTTTTTTTTTGAGAATTAGAAACAAAAACGTGTTTGATAACTATTCTCGTTTCTTGTTTTCTGATAAAAAGAAACAAAAATAGAAACTTGTTTGATAATTGTTTCTTGTTTCTTTTTTTTCAACATTTTTTTCATTTTATTTATAGTTTAAATATAATTTAGTTATATAATACAAAATATATAAAACACGGTAAAATATATATATATATATATATATATATATAATTAATTATCAAAAGTCTACATTATAAGCCCCGATGAAAAATTTACAACACTAATAAAATTATTTTTATATATCAAATGTGACCCAAATTTGATCTGTAATGTCATCTCTCAATCGAGTCATTTCGCTTTAAATGATGTCGACTCGAACCCAACTCAATTATGTGACTAAATGTGGTATGGTAAAATATTAAAGTGAGACTAAAGACATGTTTTAGTGAGCAAAATTTATATTTGCAAAATTCTAATTGGTTGAAGGATACTAAAAACTAACAAATATAAAAATATATATGGCAAAACAAAAAAATTAAGTAATTATAAATATTTTTAAAATAAAAAATAAAAATAAAAAATAAATATACATATTGGAAAATATAAAAAATTAAATAATATATAAATATTTTTTTAAAAAATTTAAATAATAAATAAATATAGATATTGCAAAATATAAAAAATTAAATAATATATAAATATATTTAAAAAAAATACAATACAAAATACAAAATAAATAAATATAATATTACAAAATTTAAAATTCAAATTCAAAGTAATTTATAAAAAACTGCAGAATTAAGAAATAAATAAAAAAAAAAAATGTTGCATCTAAAACTTGATGGCAAGATCCTTATTGAGGAAAGAAACTGGCCGCTAATCTAGACCGACAGAACATATGAGTGGAATGTTTAGATAATAAAGGGAACAAAATAGTATAAAAAAATAAAAAAAGAGAGAAACTTTTTTTTTTTTTTTTTTTTTTTTTTTTTTTTAACTTTTCTCAAAATTTTAAAAATAAGAAACGAGAATAATAGGGCCCGTTTGATAACATTCTCGTTTCTTATTTCTTGTTTTTTTAGAATTAGAAACAGAAACATGTTTGATAACTACTCTTATTTATTGTTTCTTGAAAAAAAAAAAACAGAAAGAGAAACTTGTTTGATAACTGTTTCTTGTTTCTTGTTCTTTTATTTATTTATTATTTATTATTTTTAATAATTGAAATAGAATTTAGATATATAATATAAAAAATATAACACGGGTTAAAATATATATAAAAAAATACTTATAAAAAATCTACGTTAGTTAATACAAGTAAATCTCGATACAAAATTATTTTTATCTTTCAAATGTTGTTCAAATTTGATCTTCAATGTTTTCTCTCATTCGAGTCAGTCCGCATTAAATGATGGCGACTCGGATCCAACTCAATTATATAGCCCTATAAATGTCGTGGTTTTAAAATAGTAAAGGGGGAGTAAATACATGTTGTAACTTGTAATGAGCAAAATTTATATTTGCAAAATTCTAATAGATTTAAGTGTTCTAAAAATTAAAAAACTATATATATATATATATATAAATACATATTGGAAAATTTTAAAATTCAAATTCAAAATTAAAATAATACATACAAAAATAATACTGCAAAACTAATAAATAATATATATTTTAAAATTTTAAAATTCAAATTCAAAATAATGCATTAAAAATACTGCAAAATTAATAGATAAAATATAAAAAACAAAAATAATGTTGAATCCATGAATTGAAATGGAGAAGGCTTGTTGGGCGTCCCTTCAACCATCAAACAACACTGTGTTTTATGCCATTATAGGAACGGATTAAGTATAATAGGAACGGAACAAGTAGAAATAACATTTTGGAGTTTCTCAAAATTTGCCCATTTTTTGGAAACGTTTCTCAAAATTTAGAAACAAGAAACGGGAACAGTTATCAAACAAGTCTGTTTCTTAAAAAATGAGAAACAGAAACAGAAACAAGAAACATGAAACATGAACGTTATCAAACAGGCCCATAGTTATCAAACAAGTTTGTTTCTTAAAAAATGAGAAACGGGAACAGGAAACAGGAACGTTATCATACAGGCCCTTCGTTAATTGCAAAACTATGACATTACTTTTAGAGGACAGTGGTCTTAGTATTGACAATTTGATATATAGAAATGAAGCCATATATTACAAAAATGGCTATTTTAACACCTACTACCTTTAAGATGCTTAATCATTTTTTAACCAAAAATTTAAGTTCACGCGTTACACTAAATTTAATATTTTATTAATAGAAAATGGGTGTAGATAATAACAATAAGGAAAATGGGTGTAGATAATAACGGTTATACAAAAAAATCCTCAACCGCGAATTTATATACGAAAAGAATGAGAATGTGCTTACAAGATAAAAGTAAGTTGATGTCTTATAGTGGTGTAGTGCTAACCACAAAGACTCTGACGATCAAGTGAAATTTTGAACTGATTTAACGAATATGGGAAGGACTCTCTAGATTTAGAATAACTTACAATTTTCCCTTGTGAGCTTATCTTTTTATAGATTATTTATGGATGTTCGTTATAGTGCGTTACGACTTATTTAAAAACAATATTGATGAGCAATTGATAACGTTCAAGTATTCATTGCCTCATAACCATTCATAGATGCGGTTTGCTATGTTTGGTCGACCCCTCGAGGCCAACTTCTCTTCATCGTAAACCGATTGAGATTTAAGGTGGTCTCGACGCGTTTTGGCTGACCACGAGGGGGTCAGCGGTGTTTGACCTTGAGTCGACCCCTTAGGCTTTTCCCCGTTTGGCATACCCCTATGATAACTCTCAAAACAAAAGTTAGTTAGGATTTTTAAAGGATATAATTAACCCTTGAATGAAGTACTTTCTTGTGAACTTGCATGATTATAACTTTGTTTGTTGCGAATTTTTCATAAGGATCATTTAAGAAGCCTTTGCATGAAATGTTAGTTTTTATGCCTGATTTGTGTAGAATTGACACACTTTGTGATTCTGGTGTTTTGGGAAAAGAAGGTTGCAACAAAGTTGAGACATTTGGGATTGCGAAACAACCAAAGAGCAAGCAAAACTTTCGCAAAAGTTGTACTTGATCACGTGGAATGACATTATTTGTCCCTCTCCGTACGCAATCTAATGAAAAGGTTTGTCCAATTTAAGGCAACTTTTGGGGAAACCCTAATAGTATTTAAGAGAAAGTATGGAAATAATGAAGGGAGAACTTTTTGAAAAGCTTAGAATTCCATAAAAGTTTAAGAAAGAGAGAACTTCAGAGGAGGTGATTCTTGACAAGACCGGTGATAAGCTTTGAAGGCCCTAGTTTTCAGAGCTGCCAAAGGAATATCTCAAGGAAGACAAGACTTGCCGGAGGTGGTTCGTGGTGAAGAGTTGGCGCCGGAAGAAGGGGGCGTGGAAGAAACCTCTCATTTGAACGACTTGACACCTAGTTGCCACACTATTTCTCCCTTCATCTATTTTCCACTCCTCACTCAACATTCAACACTCAAAATTCAACATTTAACATCTATCATATTTCAACATTTTAATAATTAAAACATTCAAAATACCTTATGTTTCAACTAAAATGTTGTCAAACCGAGCATAACTCAATTGACATAAGATTGTGTCCTTGACTACGAGGTCAGAGGTTCCATTCCCGCATTAATTAAATACCTTTGCAAAAAATAAAACAACTAAAATGTCTTATGTTTTATTACAAAATAAACAAATATATATATATATATTTTGAAAGTAGACTAAAATGGAATGAAAGTTAAAGTGAAAAAAAAAACTTGTGCATTTATGTTAGTTTACTTTAGATGAAAACTTGAAAAATTTAAATGAACAGTTAAAAATGCCCTTGGTAGTTTGTACTTCCTCTCGATTAGCCTCCGACGGTTGACGAACATATTGGATTATCTCTTTGGCTTTGTCGAGGGGTTGAGGACGGCTGGTTGGAGGGAGCTGGGGGAAGAAAGAGGAAGAATGGTGAATTTTGATTAATTTATTTCATAACACAAATTTGCCCTTCCCCTACACTACTCAAATTGAATTCAACGGATTTATTGCAACATTTATCCAGCTCCAACGGATGTGATTGATCAAATTGAAAATTTAAAGGGCTAATTATAACAAACCTCATAATTAATTGGTGATTTGTACCATTAACCCATAATATTATTATCGATTCTTGATAATAAATAGTTACTGTTCACACGAGAATTCGAACGACGAATGGAAATTCGACACGTGTAAATGAATTTGAATTTGTATTGATGTATTGTATTTATCAGTGCGTAGTGGATTACAATCTCTAATTTATGATCCTCTGATTCTTTCTCTCTCAAATGTAAATGTATCTCGAGGGCTTCGTAGCTTGTTCTCGAGGTTGAATCTTCAGCTTCGCGTAGCGGTGAAGTCTTCAGGTGTTTGATCTTGAAGTGACGTTCAGTCTTCAGGATTCAAAGAGTCTTTCGTTGTTTTGGGAATTCTCTCTGAGTTCTTATGAGAAGAAATTTTCTGAACCTTAAAAATGAAAATGAACTCTCTATTTATAGAGTTCTCATGGGCCTGGATCCAATGGGCTTGGGCTTTGGGCCCAATGAGCTTGGGTTTGGACCCAATGGGCTTTTGAATCTTGAGCCCAATGGGTTTGACCTTTGGGCCAAATTGTCTTTTTAATCTTTCTGGCCCGATTCGATTTCGAGCCCAATTGCAGTTTGACCGAATTTGCTCGATCAAGTCTATCTGATCCCCGGTCGTGATGGAGACACGTGGCGACCACTGATTGGCCGAAATTTCTCGGTCAACAAATGCCCCCTTTTTCGAGAGTTATGCACAAGTATGTGTGGGTGAGTCTCGGAAAAGTTAAATAGATAAATCGAAACGTAGAACACTCCTAATTTCGACTCCGCTTTGACGTATCAATTTTATCGAAATATGAAGTTCGATTCATAAATCAATTATTTTAATTGACGCCTCTTTCCATGTCAATCGATCAAAAATATGAATTTGGCTCGTAGTTTTGATCTTTCTTATCTGACAGAAATTTGATTTAAACTTCGGTAGAGATTTTTTTTTTCTACCTTAGTTTATCTTGGGATGTAGAGTAGAGACCTGTGTCTGCCCAATTGAATTTTGAATAGGGTTTGACCTTGAACTTTACTCTAATTTCGACGTGGATAAAATATACTCAAACCGTCAATTTTGATTTGAGACTCGGATTTAGATAACTTTTGACTCTAAATCATGCTCGGGAGTGAGATTTGGAATATGTCCTTCCTTCAAGTCCAAGTAAATTCGGTTTACGTTCAAAAATTTGCTGGAACGTGAAGAAAAATTGATGAACATTTGACGGATCTGAAGCTTGAATTTTGAGATGAAATTTGAACTCAACTGGTGCTTATGGAACGTGATTTAGAACACACCCCAAATTTCAATTCAACGAATGGATTAAAATTTCTCATCCAGGTTGAACGAAATATTAAGATCTGAAGCCAAATAATAACATTGGATCTTGTTTGGCAAAGTGGAACTTGGACAATTATTAATTTCCTTGGTCTTAAGTTCGAAACTCAACTATGCTATTTTTTTCACTTTCCTTCACTTTTCTGCAGAGAAACTTCCTTTCTTCCCATTTTTAAACCCACTTCTATTTGTGCTGTAATTTGTTTTACTGATTTTTTACTCATTCTTTTTGGAATGCAATTTTTTTGTACAGAAGTTTTTTTTTCTTTGTTGTTTTTTTTGTTACAGAAGTTTTTTTTCTTTGTTGTTTTTTTTTGTTACAGAATTGTTTTTTATTTATATTGTGTATATATATTTTTTTTACAACTCTTAATATATATCTCTTTTTTTTTACAGCCACCATACAGATCGTGATTTGGGTAAATTAATTTTTTTTATTATTATTTGATTTGGTCGTAATTTGTATTTTGGACTGTATTATCTTGTACTGTATTATTTGTTGGCCTCTAATTTAAATTCGGGTGGTTTAATGTACTTTAATTTGGGTATGAGATTGGTAAATTAGATTTTATGTAATGTGTAATGGGATTGGTAAATTAAATTTTATTTGTGATGATTTGGTAAATTAGGTTTTATTTGTGATGATTTGGTAAATTAGATTTTATTTGTGATGGACATTTAATTTAGTTTATGGAATAGGCTTTTAATTTGGTGATTAGGTGTTATGTAATTCGGGCTTTAGATATCCTAAATCCTCACTCAGTAATTTTGAATTTGAGATTTTGTGATTAAATAGCAAATAATTTTTTAATTTGAAATTAAGGTTTTTAATTTTAAAATTAGTTAAGTAATTTTGAATTTGAGATTTTTATAATTAAACAAGTATATTTTTTTGAAATTAGGAATTTTAAAATTAGTTAAGTAATTTTGAATTTGGGATTTTTATAATTAAACAAGTATATATATATATATATATATCTATATTTTTATTATTTTTTTTTTTTTAAGAATTAAAATTAGTTAAATAATTTTGAAATTGGGATTTTATAAATATATTATTTTATTATATATATACACATATTGATTTGAAATTTGTTAACTTTTCAAATTTAAAATGGAATAAACAAGTGGGGGGACAATTTTTTTTGTAGGTGCGCCATTTCTTTTACCGCCGATTCAGGATTCGGCGTACCGATTTGGGCGTTACTTCTTCTTTGCAGAGGCTTCGGTTCTTACTTTGTGTGAGATCGGAGTGTTTGCTTGGGGAACGTACTCCGTCCTTGTTGGTGCGTCGAATCGTCATGTTCAGCTCCCGTGGCCTCGACGTAACAATCTAAGGGCGTTACTTCTCCTATGCAGATGCACGTCTGCTTAGGGAACGTATTCCGTCCTAGGTTGTGCGTCGAGTCGTTCTGTTCGGTTCTCGTGGCCTCGGCGTAACAACTTAAGGGCGTTACTTCTCTTATGCAGATGCACGTCTGCTTAGGGAACGTATTCCGTCCTAGGTTGTGCGTCGAGTCGTTCTGTTCGGTTCTCGTGGCCTCGGCGTAACAACTTAAGGGCGTTACTTCTCTTATGCAGATGCACGTCTGCTTAGGGAACGTATTCCGTCCTAGGTTGTGCGTTGAGTTGTTCTGTTCGGTTCTCGTGGCCTCGGCGTAACAACTTAAGGGCGTTACTTCTCTTATGCAGATGCACGTCTGCTTAGGGAACGTATTCCGTCCTAGGTTGTGCGTCGAGTCGTTCTGTTCGGTTCTCGTGGCCTCGGCGTAACAACTTAAGGGCGTTACTTCTCTTATGCAGATGCACGTCTGCTCAGGGAACGTATTCCGTCCTAGGTTGTGCGTCGAGTCGTTCTGTTCGGCTCTCGTGGCCTCGACGTAACAACTTAAGGGCGTTACTTCTCTTATGCAGATGCATGTCTGCTTAGGGAACGTATTCCGTCCTAGGTTGTTCGTCGAGTCGTTCTGTTCGGTTTTCGTGGCCTCGGCGTAACAACTTAAGGGCGTTACTTCTCTTATGCAGATGCACGTCTGCTTAGGGAACGTATTCCGTCCTAGGTTGTGCGTCGAGTCGTTCTGTTCGGTTCTCGTGGCCTCGGCGTAACAACTTAAGGGCGTTACTTCTCTTATGCAGATGCACGTCTGCTTAGGGAACGTATTCCGTCCTAGGTTGTGCGTTGAGTTGTTCTGTTCGGTTCTCGTGGCCTCGGTGTAACAACTTAAGGGCGTTACTTCTCTTATGCAGATGCACGTCTGCTTAGGGAACGTATTCCGTCCTAGGTTGTGCTTCGAGTCGTTCTGTTCGGTTCCCGTGGCCTCGGCGTAACAACTTAAGGGCGTTACTTCTCTTATGCAGATGCACGTCTGCTTAGGGAACGTATTCCGTCCTAGGTTGTGCGTCGAGTCGTTCTGTTCGGCTCTCGTGGCCTCGGCGTAACAACTTAAGGGCGTTACTTCTCTTATGCAGATGCATGTCTGCTTAGGGAACGTATTCCGTCCTAGGTTGTGCGTCGAGTCGTTCTGTTCGGTTCTCGTGGCCTCGGCGTAACAACTTAAGGGCGTTACTTCTCTTATGCAGATGCACGTCTGCTTAGGGAACGTATTCCGTCCTTGGTTGTGCGTCGAGTTGTTATGTTTTGTTCTCGTGGACTCGGCGTGACAATTCAAGGGCGTTACTTCTTCTATGCAGATGCACATCTGCTTAGGGAACGTATTCCGTCCTTGGTTGTGCGTCGAGTCGTTATGTTCTGTTCTCGTGGACTCGACGTGATAATTTAAGGGCGTTACTTCTTCTATGCAGATGCACGTCTGCTTAGGGAACGTATTTCGTCCTTGGTTGTGCATCGAGTTGTTATGTTCAGTTCTGTCGCCGTGTTCCGTTTCTATGAGATCGACGTACTGATTTAAAGACGTTACTTCTCCCTTGCAGATTCACGTCTGTTTAGGGAACGTATTCCGTCCTTGTTGGTGCGTCGGATCGTCGCGTTCCGTTCCTATGAGATCGGCGTGCCGACTTAAAGGCGTTACTTCTCTTTTGTAGATGCGTCAGTTTGGACATTTCCACTCTACGTGAAATGGGCGCGTCTACTTAGAGAACGTACTACGTCTTTGTTGGTACGTCGGATCGTCGCGTTCCGTTTCTGTGAAGTCGACGTAACAATTTAAGGACGTTATTTCTCTTTTGTAGATGCGCCAGTTTGGGCATTTCCACTCTACGTGAAATGAGCGCGTCTACTTAGAGAACGTACTCCGTCTTTGTTGGTACGTCGGATCGTCGTGTTCCGTTTCTGTGAAGTCGACGTAACAACCTAAGGACGTTATTTCTCTTTTGTAGATGCGCCAGTTTGGGCATTTCCACTCTACGTGAAATGAGCGCGTCTACTTAGAGAACGTACTCCGTCTTTGTTGGTACGTCGGATCGTCGCGTTCCGTTTCTGTGAGATCGACGTACTGATTTAAAGACGTTACTTCTCCCTTGCAGATGCACGTCTGTTTAGGGAACGTATTCCGTCCTTGTTGGTGCGTCGGATCGTCGCGTTCCGTTCCTATGAGATCGGCGTGCCGACTTAAAGACGTTACTTCTCTTTTGTAGATGCGTCAGTTTGGGCATTTCCACTCTACGTGAAATGGGCGCGTCTACTTAGAGAACGTACTCCGTCTTTGTTGGTACGTCGGATCGTCGCGTTCCGTTTCTGTGAAGTCGACGTAACAACTTAAGGACGTTACTTCTCTTTTGTAGATGCGCCAGTTTGGGCATTTCCACTCTACGTGAAATGGACGCGTTTACTTAGAAAACGTACTCCGTCTTTGTTGGTGTGCCGACTTAAGGATGATACGCCGACTTAGGGACGTTACTTTTCCTTCGTAGATGCGCCAGTTTGGCATTTCCTCTTTATGTGAAATGGGCGCGTCTGCTTAGGGAACGTACTCCGTCCTTGTTGGTGTGCTTCCACTATAACATTCTCTCCCCTTTTGTTTAAATGTTAAAGGTCGCGCTTTAGGATTCCTCCTTTTTTTTTTTTAGGAAGGCTATATGTGTTGTATTTTCCTGGCAATCACTTCATGCTCGCAGTTTTTTTTTTTTAGTTCATTTAACGTCGTTGTCACAATTATCGCTTTGTTTTGAAGTTATTAACCCATTTGAATTTGTTTTCCAGAAACATGGTGTGTTTTGCAGAACAAATCGTTTCGGAAGAGAAAACACCTCGTTCTTTTACAAGATGAACATCAGTCTTTAAAATGCGGAGTTAGCCTCCTAGTAGAAGAACCAAAGACCAGCGCTTACTCTAACAAGTGGTCGTCACTAGGAAAACCAAGCCGTTTGTCAAATTGGTCCTCAGAAAAACCTTTGGGTCAGGGTTCCCCGTCTATGGTGTGGACGTTTGGTTCTTCGCTCCACCGCCAAAATCTCAGTCAAACCCCCGAGCTAACATTGAGACGTCGAATTATCGAGGCTACCACTCGTTGGGGCTCTGTATTAAAGATTCCTGGAGGATTCCTTTTTATCCCTCAATATTTGGAGTGGTTGGAACAAGTGTTGAAATATTATTTTCCTCTTTGTACCAGATGTTACTTATACCAAAAAAATTTATTTCTTGTGCTCGATGATTTTTTTTATGTGGCACACTTGTCATTATCTCATCATTTATTTTTTTTAGTCGTCGCTTTATTTATGCTATATATTTTTTTATGAGGTGAAGCTAAGACTTTTGAACTTGAAGATGAGGCGACAAAGCCTTAAATTCAGAGATGAAGCGACGAGACCTCCAAACTCGAATTTAAACTCAAAACTTGCAACAAGTAAAGCCAAAATTCGTGCTTGAAGTGACCAACATTCGAACTTCGACTTGAAGCGAGTAACGCTTGATTTTTAACTTGTACTTGAAGCAGGCGACACTCAATGTTGAATTTTAAGCGAGCGGTGGTCGAACTTGAACTTAAACTTGAAGTGAACAATGCTCGAACTTGAACTTGAACTTTAACTTGAAGCGCGCAACGCTCGAACTTGAACTTGAACTTGAAGCGAACGACGCTCGATCTTGAATTTGAACTGAGCAGCGCTCGATCTTGAACTTGAAGTGAGCAGCGCTTGGTCTTGAACTTGAAACGACCAACGCTTGAATTTGAACTTAAACTTGAAGCGACCAACACTCGAATTTGAAGTTGAAGCGATTAACACCCAGTCTTAAACTTAAAGCGAGCAACGCTTGGTCTTGAACTTGAAACGACCAACGCTTGAATTTGAAGTTCAACTTGAGGCGACCAACAATAAAGCTTGAACTTGAAGCGTGAAACACCCGACCTTGAACTTAAAGTGAGCGACACTTGGTCTTGAACTTGAAGCGAGTGGCGCACGAACTTGAAGTTAGATTTGAAGCGGGTAACACCTGGTTTTGA
This sequence comes from Herpetospermum pedunculosum, assembly GCA_028017165.1. NCBI lineage: Eukaryota > Viridiplantae > Streptophyta > Magnoliopsida > Cucurbitales > Cucurbitaceae > Herpetospermum > Herpetospermum pedunculosum. Next base: position 38,572,672 of record CM051527.1, read on the forward strand.
ACTTAAAGCAAGAAACGCTTGATCTCTGACTTGAAGTTGACACGAGACGACATCCACTTTAAAGATCACCTAAACTTTGAAGATGAAACAATCACCTAAACTTTGAAGATGGAGTAACAACCTCGATTTTGAAGATGAAGCGACGACATCAGCTTTGACGATGGAGCGACAACTTCAACTTTGAAGATGAAACGATCACCTAAACTTTGAATCTGAAGTGACCACCTAAATTTTTAAAATGAAGTGACGACATCGACTTTGAAGATCATCTCAACTTTGAAGACGAAACGACAACCTCGACTTTGAGACGAAACGAAGCTGCCATAGAACTTGGAGATGCGATGCTTGGAGATGCGATCGCACAGCGCAGCAGAACTTGGAGATGCGATCGCGCAGCGCAGCTGAATCTGGAGATGCGATCGCGCAGCGCAGCTGAACTTGGAGATGCGAGCGCGCAGCGCAGCAGAACTTGGAGATGCGATGCTTGGAGATGCGATCGCGCAGCGTAACAGAACTTGGAGATGCGATCGCGCAACGCAACTGAACTCGGAGATGCGATCGCGCAGCGCAGCTGAACTTGGAGATGCGATGCTTGGAGATGCGATCGCGGAGCGTAGCAGAACTTAGAGATGCGATCGCGCAACGCAGCTGAACTCGGAGATGCGATCGCGCAGCGCAGCTGAACTTGGAGATGCGATCGCGCAACGCAGTTGAACTTAGGCTGTGCGAACCTCAAACTTTGGGCTGGCGAAACACACCGCTTAAGGTGATTTGCACATTAAGCTTGTAGTGTCACCATCCCAGTAGTGTGCGCGTTCGACTAGCGGCGTCGCTTTTGTCGTTTCAAGTTTAATATCATATTGTAACTTCAATTATTGTGTTACATTTGATAATGTTGAAAGCCCTCAATTTGCGTCGGGATGTTCAATAGGATTTGACGTATCGTTGTCATCGCCAGTAGGGTTGAACATCTTCAATTTGTGGCATCACTCTAAATAAGGATGAAAACCTTTGATTTGCAACGACAATGTTCTGTAGTCATGACGCTTATTTTTATTTGAAGAGATTGGACTTAAAACTTGTTTAAACCTGTCTACGTACTCTTTGAACAATAGAAATCAAGTCGAGACGTAGTTCAATACATGATGATTTTTTTTATTATTGTGACTGAACTTAAAGTTTTTTTTTTTCTTTAAGTTGCCTACGTACCCTTGAATGGAAGAGATCAAGTCATAACGTAGTTCGAATGAATAATTGTTTTTTTGTGGGTCGTTCACCTTTTAAGCTCGTGCGGGCCAGGAGCAACATGTAGTTTATACTCTTACGTTAAGAAGTATTACATTTCAAAAGATCTTATCTTCATCACAGTCTTAATCAGATCCTTCGTTTGTAGGATTTGTTAGAATGATGATAGTTTTCTTCACCTTCAAGGAGCCTTCTGTATTTATGAGAACGGATAATTTCCTCTTCATGCGTGAAGGAACACGACTGTGAATCTTCTTGTCGCTACTTTCTTCATCGAAGAGTCTTGCCCCTACAGTCTTCATCTTTCCTTGTTGTTGATCACTTGTAACTTTGAGGCGATCAAAAACAGATTTTGAAGGTCCGTCTTTCTTTGATGTAGAAACACTTAACCTTTGGAAAGCTGAAGTTCGAGTGAAGGTAGAAGTTAGACATGGATTTTCTTCTTTTGTCGCGGCCATACTCATCCTTTGGAAGACCGAAGTTCGAGTAGTTGAAGGCTTGATGCGATTGAAGACAGAGTTCTTTGGTCGACTTCTTTTGAGTCGTCGACTTCTTCTGCGTTGATGTAGCATGAAGTTGCAAATATTTCTTCCTCTTTCTTGATAGGAAGGAAACTTTTAGAGAAGAATTCTTTCAAGGTCACCCGTCGTCGAGGTTGAGAAAAATATTTGTTTTCTCTTCTCTCGTGTTTAGGCTTCCTTGGGCTCTCCTTTCTTTAATGTTTCAGAACAAGACGTTGTTCTTTTTTCTTCTGACGGGTCACAATAGTCCATCCTTTATCTTCATCATTGGTAGGTTTGACCGCGTCTGGAATGTTATTGTCTGGTACATCATGTTGAAACCAAATAGATACAGGTTCTAAGGTTCCAAACTGGATTAGGCGCATTTCCTGATCCTGGAGCGGACGAGAGCGTGTTTGGCTACGCGCACTTATTGTCACCGCAGCATGGTTTGATTGAGCCATTTCATCAAGGTCTAGCTCAATTTTTCCTTCTTTAGCTAACTTTAGAATTAACTCCTTCAGGACAAAACATTTTTTTACCGGATGACTGATGACTCGATGATACTTACAATAGTTGGGATCATCGATTTTGTCCATTTCTTTCGGGCGTCTACACTCGGGAAACTCAATCAGTCGTGTTTTCAGTAGTTGCTCTAACATGTCAGGAATGTCAGAGTCTGGGAACGGATAGACTTTTTCTTGTCTTTCTTTTAAAGTTAGGCGATGTTTCTCGCCTCCGTCATTTCTTCTCTCTGTCTTGTTTTCATTTCCTTTTGAGGAAAACCTGAAAGGGGTCGTGTTGACGACCATGGATTCTTCCACGACATTTTTCGTGATTTTCCCAACTCCCTTCGTTTCCGTCTTTATTTTCTTTACGTCGGGGACTAAAAGGTCTTTGTTTCCTCTGTTGGCAATACTCAGCTCCATATCGTGGGCGCGAGTCGCTAACTCTTCAAATGTGTGGGGCTTTATCCCTTGCAGGATGTAATGAAGTCCCCAATGCATGCCGCCGATGCACATTTCGACGGCGGACACCTCGGTGAGTCGATCCTTGCAGTCGAGACTCAACGATCTCCAACGGTTGATGAAATCGATGACTCGCTCGCCCATCCTTTGGTTAGCGTGCGAGAGTTTGGTCATGCTGACTGTTCGCCTCGTGCTGTAGAAGCGATTCAAGAAGTCTCTTTCGAACTGTTCCCAACTATCAATTGTCTCGGGCTCCAAATCAGTGTACCAATCAAAGGCATTTCCTTTCAGAGTCCGGACGAATTGCCTAACCAGCAAGTCTCCGCGAGTTCCAGCATTCTCGCACGTTTCGACGAAGTGGGCGATGTGTTGTTTAGGATTGCCCTTCCCATCAAACTGTTGAAATTTTGGCGGCTGGTACCCAATAGGCATTCTCAAGTTGTCGATCCTCTTGGTATACGGTTTAGTATACAAGAGGGAGCTTTGGGTGGGCCCACCGTAATAAGCTCTGATGGTGTTGGTAATCATGTCCTGCAGCTGTTGGACACATAAGGAAGCAACCGAAGTCGAGTGCTGCGGTTGGTTTTCTTGGATGACAACTTTTCCTTTGCCGTTTCCTCTTGCTGCAGGAGTTTGACTTGACTCTGCAGCCTCTCTAATTTGCATCTGATTTCTCAATTGGGCAATCTCGAGGTCTCGTTCTTCAACTGCTTTCATCAGAAAATTTAATTTCTTTTCCATTTCAGCCATTGCTTCATCGTTAGTGCGTGCGTCTGCCATCATTACAGACATCACATTTGGATCATACCCCTTGTTTGGTTGATCAGATGAGGGAATAAATTCATCATACAAGAAATTTTCCTGAATGATTATTCCCTCACGCGCAGACTCTGTCATTCTTTCCTCCATAACATTTATTTCAGTCATCATGGCGGACGCTACGTCAGAATCGAGCTCAAATAAAGGGTTACACCTGACAACAAATTTGTCACTTGTAGGTGCCTCAGACAATGTCATTCTTTCTTCCCTAGTATTTGTTTCTGTCGTTATGACGGATGATACGTCAGAATCGAGCTCGAACAGAGGGTTACACCTAACAAGAAATTTGTCACTCGTAGATGCCCCTGACGATGTCATTATTCTGCTCACAATTGTGACAAAATCATGTGGACAATCGTGAGGAGTAGAAACCGTGTAGGGGTTGTTCATGACAACGGTTGTTGAAGGAGTTCTGAACGACATAACTTCACTTGTCTTTGAGATGAGGGAAAGAGATGAGAGGTAGAGTTGTCCCACTGGGCGTGCCAATCTGTTCACACGAGAATTCGAACGACGAATGGAAATTCGACACGTGTAAATGAAATTTGAATTTGTATTGATGTATTGTATTTATCAGTGCGTAGTGGATTACAATCTCTAATTTATGATCCTCTGATTCTTTCTCTCTCAAATGTAAATGTATCTCGAGGGCTTCGCAGCTTGTTCTCGAGGTTGAATCTTCAGCTTCGCGTAGCGGTGAAGTCTTCAGGTGTTTGATCTTGAAGTGACGTTCAGTCTTCAGGATTCAAAGAGTCTTTCGTTGTTTTGGGAATTCTCTCTGAGTTCTTATGAGAAGAAATTTTCTGAACCTTAAAAATGAAAATGAACTCTCTATTTATAGAGTTCTCATGGGTCTGGATCCAATGGGCTTGGGCTTTGGGCCCAATGGGCTTGGGTTTGGACCCAATGAGCTTTTGAATCTTGAGCCCAATGGGTTTGACCTTTGGGCCAAATTTTCTTTTTAATCTTTCTGACCCGATTCGATTTCGAGCCCAATTGCAGTTTGACCGAATTTGCTCGGTCAAGTCTATCTGATCCCCGGTCGTGATGGAGACACGTGGCGACCACTGATTGGCCGAAATTTCTCGGTCAACAGTTACAAATTTGAAATTTCGACCCATGTCATAAATGTTTTTTTTTTTTTTGAAATAACATAAATGTTTTCTTATTTTTTCTATAAAGAAACTTTCTTAAAAATAATTAAAAAGCAATGGAGAAAATCCTTTCAACGAAAAAAAAAAGTTAAAATTACGCGCAGTTTCAAACGTTACTGTTATTATTATTATTTTTTTGAATTTCAAATTTCAAAATTACGCGTTTCAAACATTGCGATTTTTAAACCTCACAAGATTTAACTTTCCGAAACCCAAAATTGGAATCGAAATCGCAAGCGGATCCCTAAAACTATAACCGAATACAACATTTTTTCACTGGTCATCTGCTTCAAGTAATTTCTTCTTCTTCTAAACCCTCTTTTTTCTATTTTGGTTGCCTGATTTTAATGGTGGTATGGGTTTTGATGGGATCGTATGGATCTTTCTAGGGTTTTCATTATTTTTTTTGTTTCTTCATAAAAATATTAACACACTTTGATTTTTTAGTTGCTTCTCATGTACAGAGAGATGGATTTTTTTTTTTTTTTTTTTTGATTTATGAGGATTTTTTCAATTAATAGAAAGAATCGATAAATTTGTTCTTTGAAATTGTTGTCTAAGGAGTGGAAGTAGTACTGCTATCAGTTTTTCTGAAATTGTCTCTTCAAGTCCCTCTCTCTCCCATCTGTTTCCAAATTGATTAGATTTATCATATGCAGACGGCTAATCAAGATATGAAATCTCCGAAGTCAAGATCTACTGAAGAGCTTGATGCGTTTTTGTAACTTCAATCATACTGTCCTGTTCGTTTGATTCTACTACTTTCTGTAAAAAAAAAAAAAAGAATCACATTACGTTGTTGATTTTTAGTTGTGGAATATAAGTTCAAAATTAGGAAAACTCACTTGTTTGTGGTCACAATCAGGAGTAGCTTCAAGCTTTTCGACATTGTTGAGAAATTGAGTCTTTGGTCTGAATTCTGGTGCGTCCAGTGAAGAGCGACCCTGCAAGAAAGCTCAAAAAGCAGAGGGCCAAGGTGAGTTTACCAGTCATTTGCTTTCCCCTCATTTTTTTGCCTTTTTGCTCCCTGTTTAGCAACTCAAATTATTCAGCCACTTTAGAAACGGTATGTTTGATAAAATTCTTGATGCAATACATCAGGTATCAAAGGGTTCTAGGTGACAAATATGGGGTACGGGGATTTGAACCTCCGATGCTATCTACCGTTTAGTTATGCCCATGTTGTCATCTTTCTACTTAGTATTTAGGTATATTATATCTATGGTCATAGTGGCTGTGAATAAAAAGATGGAGGGCAGATCGGTTGAAGGTTCATTATATTAGAACCAACTAGTTTTCATCTACGGAACGTGCAGCTTTGCGTTACAGTTTTTGTAACATCATTAAGGTGGTTTCTGAAGTATTTTCAGCTTTATAGTTTAATATTCGTTTTAGTTAATAATCTGTTGATTTTTTTGTGCATGAGTTTGTAAGTGAGGAGGCCTGAAGTTGGCTGTAAGCTTGACTCTTATCCAGAAATCTCAACTTTTTTGCTGCAGATAAGGTAATAAAATTAACTACTTTTGAAAGAATTTTCTCCTTTTGTAGTTCTGCCTTTCAAAAGTTGTATGCATCCTTGATCACACTTTGGTCTATGTGATATTGTAGCACTAGAAATGTCCTCAGGGTGCAAGCTTTTGTTTAATTGTCTTACTGAATTTTATAAAACATACAGTTTCCTGTGTAGTTTAAATTATTCAGCCACCGCTTCCAATTGTGTTGCGATGGTTACTTAGAATTTATCTATATACATACATAATAGATAGATCATATGGTTGGGGGATTATCTCCATCACTTTTTCATGTATGATTTATGCAGCAATTAAAATAATTTATGGGTCGTGGTGAAAATTGTAGAAAGTTAAAAGCTTTGAAATTTTCCCAAAAGTGAAAAGTGTAACACACAAGTAATTAGGTAGTATAATATACCTTGAAAAGTAATGAAGACGTTTGAATTTGAGAAATTAATTATTAGACAAGTTTGAGTTTGGGGTATTTAATGAAAGTTCCTTGTTTGAAACGAAAAGTAAATGTTTTTCAGAGTTCTTATGTTAACATATATATATATATATATTTTTTTTTGAAAAGTGTTAACATATTCTTTGTTTCAAACTATGTTGGCCACCTATCTAAGATGTTAAATATAATAGAATGTTGTAGACTCATGTGTTTTTTATGTGGCCCCAACACTTTCTACTAAACCCTAGAAGTTAAATATAGTTGGATGAGAAGAAATTGGGAACTTAAAGAAAGCTTATTAAAGTTTGAAACAAAAAGTAAATGTTTTTTAGAGTTCTTATGTTAACATATTATTTGTTTCAAACTATGTTGGCCACCTATCTAAGATGTTAAATATACTAGAATGTTGTAGAGTCATGTGTTTTTTATATGGCCCCAACACTTTCTACTACTAAATGGATAAAAAAAAGATCTATATGTGTCTCTTGTTTGTATTTCAGTTCATGATTTATTTAACTAGCAAACGACATAACATATTGTGAAATTGTTTGAACATCTCTTCCATTCTTTTTGCAGAACAATGGTTTCTCAGTAGGTGAAGCACAAGAAATAATGGTCCCTTTAGATATCGGTTGCCTCGAAAAAATTATCCCTTGAGATATCAGTTGCCTCGAAATAATGGTCTCTTGAGAAGATCGGTTGGCTCGAATAATCATGGTGTCCTTTGAGATATATGTTGCTTCGAAATAATGGTCCCGAGATCGGTTGCCTCGAAAAATCATTGTGTCCATTGAGATATAAGTTGCCTCGAAATAATGGTACCTTGACATAAAGATTGCCTCAAAATAATGGTCCATCTAAATATTGGTTGCCTCGAAATAATGGGCCCTTAAGATAACAGTTGCCTAGAAACAATGGTCCCTTGAGATATCGGTTGCCTCGAAACAATGGTTCCTAGACATATTGGTTGCCTCTAAACAATGGTCCCCTGACATAACGGTTGCCTCGAAATAATGGTCCCTTGTCATAACGGTCGCTCAGGAATATGGTCATTTGTCATAACGGTTGCCTCGAAATAAATGGTCCCTTGAAATATCAGTTGCCTCGAAATAATGGTCTCTTGAAATATCGGTGGCCTCGAAATAATGATGCCTTAAGATATTGGTTGTCTCGAAATAATTATCTGTTGAGATATCGAATGCCTCAAAATAAAGGTCCCTTGAAATATCGGTTTCCTCGAAATAATTGTCCCTTATAATATCGGTTGCCTCGAAATAATTGTCCCTTCAGATATTGGTTGCCTCGAAATAAGTGTTCCGTGAGATATCGGTTGACTCAAATAATGGTGTCCATTGAAATATCCGTTGCCTCGAAATAATGGGTCCTTGAGATATCAGTTCCCTCGAAATAATGGTCCATTGAAATATCGGTGCCTCGAAACAATGGTCCATAGAGATATAAGGTTGCCTCAAAACAATGGTCCATAGAGATATAGGTTGCCTAGAATAATGGTCCCTGGAAATATCAGTTGCTTCGAAATAATGGTCCCCCGAGATATCGGTAGTCCCAAAATAATTGTCCCTAGAAATGTCGTTTTCCTCAAAATAATGGTACCTCGAGATGTATGTTGCATCAAAATAATTGTCCCTTGACATAATCCGTTGCCTCGAAATATTGGTTCCTTGAGATATGAGTTCTCTCGAAATAATGGTCGTTTAACATAACAATTGCCTCGAAATAATAGTCCCTTGAGATATCGGTTGCCTCGAAAGAATGGTCATTTGAAATATCCATTGCCTCGAATAATTGTCCTTTGAAATATAGGTTGCCTTGAAATAATTGTCCCTTCGGATATTGGTTGCATCGAAATAATTACCCCTTGAGATATCCGTTGCCTCTAATTTTTGGTCCCTTGAGAGATATCGGTTCCTTCGAAATAATGGTCCCTTTGAGATATCGATTCCTTCGAAATAATGGTCCCTTGAGATAAAAGGTTACCTCGAAACAATTGGTTGCCTTTAAACAATGGACCATTCAGATATCGGTACCATAAATAATGGTCCCTAGAAATATTCGTTGCTTTGAATAATGTCCCTCGAGATATCGGTTGCCTCGAAATAATTGACCGTTGAAGATTCGTTGCCTCGAAATATTGGTCCCTTAAGAGACTAGTTCCCTCGAAATAATGGTCCCTTGAAATATCGATTGCCTCAAAATAATGGTCTTTTAACATAATGGTTGCCTCGAAATAATGGTCCCTTGAGATATCAGTTGCCTCGAAATAATGGTCCCTTGAGATATTAGTTGTCTCGAAATAATTGTCAATTCAGATATCGGTTGGCTCGAAATAATTCTCCCTTGAGATATCAATTGTCTCGAAATAATTGTCCCTTGAGAAAATCGATTGCCTCGAATAATCATGGTGTCCTTTGAGATATTTGTTGCTTCGAAATAATTGTCCCGAGATTGGTTGCCTCGAATAATCATTGTGTCCCTTGACATATCGGTTGCCTCGAAATAATGGTACATTGACATAAAAATTGCCTCAAAATAATGGTCCATCTAAATATCTGTTGCCTCGAAATAATGGTCCCTTAAGATAACGGTTGCCTAGAAACAATGGTCCCTTGAGATATCGGTTGCCTCGAAACAATGGTCCCTAGACATATTGGTTGCCTCTAAACAATGGTCCCTTGACATAACGGCTGCCTCGAAATAATGGTCCCTTGTCATAACGGTCGCTCAGGAATATGGTCCCTTGTCATAACGGTTGCCTCGAAATAAATGGTCCCTTGAAATATCAGTTGCCTCGAAATAATTGTCTCTTGAAATATCGGTTGCCTCGAAATAATGATCCCTTAAGATATTGGTTGTCTCGAAATAATTATCTGTTGAGATATCGAATGCCTCAAAATACAGGTCCCTTGAAATATCGGTTTCCTCGAAACCCTTATAATATCGGTTGCCTCGAAATAATTGTCCCTTCAGATATTGGTTGCCTCGAAATAAGTGTTCTGTGAGATATCGGTTGACTCAAATAATGGTGTCCCTTGAAATATCCGTTGCCTCGAAATAATGGGTCCTTGAGATATCGGTTTCCTCGAAATAATGGTCCCTTGAAATATTGGTGCCTCGAAACAATGGTCCATAGAGATATAAGGTTGCCTCAAAACAATGGTCCATAGAAATATCCGTTGCCTCAAAATAATGGTCCATGGAAATATCCGTTGCCTCGAAATAATGGTCCCCCGAGATATCGGTTGTCCCAAAATAATTGTCCCTAGAAATCTCGGTTTCCTCAAAATAATGGTACCTCGAGATGTCTGTTGCCTCAAATAATTGTCCCTTGAGATAATCCGTTGCCTCAAAATATTGGTCCCTTGAGATATTAGTTCTCTCGAAATAATGGTCGTTTAACATAACAATTGCCTCGAAATAATGGTTTCTTGAGATATCGGTTGCCTCAAAACAATGGTTCCTAGACATATTGGTTGCCTCTAAACAATGGTCCCTTGACATAACGGTTGCCTCAAAATAATGGTCCCTTGTCATAACGGTCGCTCAGGAATATGGTCCCTTGTCATAACGGTTGCCTCGAAATAAATGGTCTCTTGAAATATCAGTTGCCTCAAAATAATTGTCTCTTGAAATATCGGTTGCCTCGAAATAATGATCCCTTAAGATATTGGTTATCTCGAAATAATTATCTGTTGAGATATCGAATGCCTCAAAATACAAGTCCCTTGAAATATCGGTTTCCTCGAAACCCTTATAATATTGGTTGCCTCGAAATAATTGTCCCTTCAGATATTGGTTGCCTCGAAATAAGTGTTCTGTGAGATATCGGTTGACTCAAATAATGGTGTCCCTTGAAATATCCGTTGCCTCGAAATAATGGTCTCTTGAGATATCGGTTCCCTCGAAATAATGGTCCCTTGAAATATCGGTGCCTCGAAACAATGGTCCATAGAGATATAAGGTTGCCTCAAAACAATGGTCTATAGAAATATCCGTTGCCTCGAAATATTGGTCCCTGGAAATATTCGTTGCCTCGAAATAATGGTCCCCCGAGATATCGGTTGTCCCAAAATAATTGTCCCTAGAAATGTCGGTTTCCTCAAAATAATGGTACCTCGAGATGTCTGTTTCCTCAAAATAATTGTCCCTTGAGATAATTTGTTGCCTCGAAATATTGGTCCCTTGAGATATCAGTTCTCTCGAAATAATGGTTCTTTGAGATATCGGTTGTCTCGAAAGAATGGTCAATTGAAATATCCATTGCCTCGAATAATTGTCCCTTGAAATATAGGTTGCCTTGAAATAATTGTCCCTTTGGATATTGGTTGCATCGAAATAATTATCCCTTGAGATATCGGTTAGCTCGAATAATGGTGTCCCTTGAGATATCGGTTCCTTCGAAATAATGGTCCCTTGAGATATCGATTACTTCGAAATAATGGTCTCTTGAGATAAAGGTTACCTCGAAACAATTGGGTGCCTTGAACCAATGGTCCATTTAGATATCGGTTGCCATAAATAATGGTCCCTAGAAATATCCGTTGCCTTGAATAATGTCCCTTGTGATATCGGTTGCCTTGAAATAATTGTCCGTTGTAGATTCGTTGCCTTGAAATATTGGTCCCTTGAGAGACTAGTTCCCTCGAAATAATGGTCCCTTGAAATATCGATTGCCTCGAAATAATGGTACTTTCACATAATGGTTGCCTCGAAACAATGGTCCCTTGAGATATCGGTTGCCTCGAAATAATGGTCCCTTGAGATATTAGTTGTCTCGAAATAATGGTCCCTTGAGATATCAGTTGTCTCGAAATAATTGTCAATTCAGATATCGGTTGCCTCGAAATAATTCTCCTTTGAGATATTGTTTGCTTCGAAATAAAAGTCCCTTGAGATATTAGTTTCCTCAAATTATGGTGTTCTTTGAAATAACAGTTGGCTCGAAATAATAGTCCCTTGAGATATCAGTTCTTTCGAAATAATGGTCTCTTGACATAATGGTTGCCTCAAAATAATGACCCCTTGAGATATCTGTTGCCTCGAATAATTGTCCCTTGAGATATTGGTTGCCACGAAATAATGGTCCCTTGAGATATCGGTTTCCTCGAAACAATGGTCCCTTGAGATATCAGTTCCCTAGAATAATGGTGTCCTTTGAGATATCGATTGCTTCAAAACAATGATCCCTCGAGATATCGGTTCCCTCAAAATAATTATTCCTTGAGATAACGGTTGCCTCGAAATATAGGTCCCTTGATATATCAGTTGCCTCGAAATAATGTTCCCTTGAGATATCGGTTCCCTCGAATAATGGTCCCTTCACATATATCGGTTCTTTCGAAATAATGGTCCCGTGAGATATCGGTCGCCTTGAATAGTGCTACCTTGAGATATCGGTTGCCTCAATACAATGGTCCCTTGAATAATCGGTTGGCTCAAAACAATAGTCCTTTGACATATGGGTTGCCTAAAATAATAGTCCCTTGTGATATCGGTTGCCTCGAAATAATAGTCCCTTGCGATATCGATTGCCTAGAAACAATGGTCCATTGAGATATCGGTTGCCTCGAATAATGGTCCCTTGAGATATTCGTTGCCTCGAAATAATGTTCCCTTGATCTAACGGTTGCCTCGAAATAATGTTCCCTTGATCTAACGGTTGCCTCGAAATAATGTTCCCTCGAGATATCGGTTGCCTCGAAATAATTTTTCCTGGAGATAAGTTTGCCTCGAAATAATGGTCCGCCTAGATATCGGTTGCCTCAAAATAATGGTCTCTCTAAATATCGGTTGCCTCAAAATAATGGTCCAACTAGATATCCTTGGCCTTGAAATTTTGGTCCCTTGAGATATCTGTTGCCTCCAATAATGGTGTCTCTTGAGGAAATAATAGTCGCTCATGATATCGGTTGACTCGAAATAATTGTCAATATTGGCTGCCTCGAATAATGATCCTTTGAAATATTCGTTGCCCTGAATAATGGTCTTTTGAGATATCGATTGCCTCGAAATAATGGTCCCTTGACATAACGGTTGCCTCGAAATAATGGTTCCTTAAGATACAGGTGCTTCGAAATAATGGTCCTTTGAGATATCAGTTGCCTCAAAATTATAGTCCTTTGAAATAACAGTTGGCTCGAAATAATGATCCTTTGTAGATATCAGCTGCTTCAGAATAATGGTGTCCTATGAGATATCGGTTGCCTCGAAACAATGATCCCTTGAAATATCGGTTCCTTCGAAATAATGGTTCATTGAGATAACGGTTGCCTCGAAATGTAGGTGGTTGCCTCGAAATAATGTTTCCTTGAGATATCGGTTGCCTCGAAATAATGATCTCATGAGATATCGGTTGCCTCGAATAGTGCTCCCTTGAAATATCGTTGCCTCGACACAATGGTCCCTTGAATAATCGGTTGCCTTGAAACAATCGTCCCGATACATATCGGTTACGTTGAAATAATAGTCTCTTGTGATATCGGTTGCCTCAAAATTATAGTCCCTTGAGATATCGATTGCGTCGAAACAATGGTCCTTTGAGATATCGGTTGCCTCGAAAGAATGAGCCGTTGAGATATCGGTTGTCTCGAAACAATAGTCCATTGAGATATCGGTTGCCTCAAATAATGGTCCCTTGACATAACGGTTGCCTCGAAAAAATGGTCCCTTGACATAACGGTTGCCTCGAAATAATTGTCCCTTGAGATATCAGTTGCCTCGAAATAATGGTCCTTTGAGATATTAGTTTCCTCGAAGCAATGGTCCATTAAGATATCGATTGCCTTGAATAATGGTCCCTAGAAATATCCGTTGCCTTAAATAATGGTCCCTCGAGATATCAGTTGCCTTGAAATAATGGTCCCTCAAGATATCGGTTGCCTTGAAATAATTGTCCCTCGCGATATCGGTTGTTCGAAATAATTGTCCCTTGAAGATTCGTTGCCTCAAAATATTGGTCCCTTGAGAGACCAGTTCACTCGAAGTAATGGTCCCTTGAAATATTAGTTGCCTCGAAATAATGGTCCTTTGAGATATCGGTTGCCTCGAAAGAATGAGCCGTTGAGATATCGGCTGTCTCGAAACAATAGTCCATTGAGATATCGGTTGCCTCAAATAATTGTCCCTTGACATAACGGTTGCCTCCAATAATGGTCCATTGACATAACAGTTGCCTAAAATAATGGTCACTTGAAATCAGTTCCCTCGTAATAATGGTCCCTTGAAATATCGGTTGCCCTGAAATCATGGTCCCATAACATTACAGTTGCCTCGCAATAATAGTCCCTTGAGCTATCGGTTGCCTCGAAATAATGCTCCCTTGACACCTATCCGTTGCCTCGAATGATGTTCCCTTAAGATATCGGTTGGCTCGAAAGATTTTTCCAGGAGACAACGTTTGTCTCGAAATATTGGTCCCTTGAGAGATCATTTATTTTTCTGAAATTGTCTCTTCAAGTCCCTCTCTCTCCCATCTGTTTCCAAATTGATTAGACTTATCATATGCAGACTGCTAATAAAGATATAAAATCTCCGAAGTCGAGAGCTACTGAAGAGCTTGATGCGTTTTTGTAACTTCCATCATAATGTCCTGATCGTTTAATTCTACTACTTTCTGAAAAAAAAGAAAAAAGAATCACATTCCGTTGTTGATTTTTAGTTGTGGAATATAAGTTCAAAATTAGGAAAACTCACTTGTTTGTGGTCACAATCAGGAGTAGCTTCAATATTTTCGACATTGTTGAGAAATTGAGTCTTTGGTCTGAATTCTGGTGCGTCTAATGAAGAGCCGCCCTGCAAAAAAGCTTGCAAAGCAGAGGACCAAGGTGAGTTTACCAGTCATTTGCTTTCCTCTCATTTTTTTTGCCTTTCTGCTCCCTGTTTAGTAACTCAAATTATTCAGCCACTTTAGAAACGGTATGTTTGATAAAATTCTTGATGTATGATACATCAGGTATCAAAGGGTTCTAGGTGACAAATATGGGGTACGGGGATTTGAACCTCCGATGTTATCTACCGTTTAGTATGCCCATGTTGTTGTCATCTTTCTACTTAGTATTTAGGTATATCTATGGTCATAGTGGCTGGGAATAAAAAGATGTAGGGCAGATCAGTTGAAGGTTCATTATGTTAGAACCAACTAGTTTTCATCTAGGGAACGTGCAACTTTGCGTTACAATTTTTGTAACATCATCAAGGTGGACTTGTTTCTGAAGTATTTTCAACTTTATAGTTTAATATTCCTCTTATTTGTTATTCTGTGGATTTTTCTGTGCATGTGTTTATAAGTGAGGAGCCCTAAAGTTGGCTGTAAGGAGCTTGACTCTTATCCAGAAATCTCAACTCTTTTGCTGCAGATAAGGTAATAAAATGAACTACTTTTGAAAGAATTTTCTCCTTTTGTAGTTCCGCCTTTCTAAAGTTGTATGCATCCTTGATCAGACTTTGGTCTATGTGATATTATAGCAGTAGAAATGTCCTCAGGTGCAAGCTCTTGTTTAATTGTCTTACTAAATTTTATAAAACATACAGTTTCCTGGTAGTTTAAATTATTCAGCCACTTCTTGCAATTGTGTTGCGATGGTTTCTTTGAATTTATCTATATACATACATAATAGATAGATCATATGGTTGGGGGCTTATCTCCATCACTTGTTCATGTATGATTTATGAAGCAATTAAAATAATTTATGGGTCGTGGTGGGATGTTTGAACATATCATATGGAGAAGAGATGGGGGATCTTTAAGGAAAATGGACATGGTTGAAAATTGATTTGAATTGGTTGAATGAGGATATCAAATGGAATTAGGCAAAGCATAAGGATGGTTGGCAAATGGGAAACTAAAAGAGGAACGAACTTTTTGGATCATCAACCAAGGATAAAAGCTTTGAAATTTTCCCAAAAGTGAAAAGTGTAAAAAAGTTGAGATTTAGAAAGTTAAAAGCTTTGAAATTTAAAAGGTTTGAAATTGTGATTAAAGCTTTGAAAAGAATGGTGTTCATTGGCTTTCCCCTCATTTTGTATATAGGTATATCTATGGTCATAGTGGCTGGGAATAAAAAGATGGAGGGCAGATCGGTTGAAGGTTCATTATATTAGAACCAGCTAAATCTGGGAAGGTGCAACTTTGCGTTACAGTTTTTGTAACATCATTAAGGTGGTTTCTGAAGTATTTTCAGCTTTATAGTTTAATATTCGTCTTAGTTAATAATCTGTGGATTTTTTTGTGCATGAGTTTATAAGTGAGGAGGCTTGAAGTTGGCTGTAAGGAGCTTGACTCTGATCCAGAAATCTCAACTGTTTTGCTGCAGATAAGGTAATAAAATGAACTACTTTTGAAAGAATTTTCTCCTTTTGTAGTTCTACCTTTCAAAAGTTGTGTATGCATCCTTGATCACACTTTGGTCTGTGATATTATAGTACTAGAAATGTCCTAAGGGTGCAAGCTCTTGTTTTATTGTCTTACTGAATTTTATAAAACATACAGTTTCCTATGTAGTTTAAATTATTTAGCCACTGCTCGCAATTGTGTTGCGATGGTTACTTAGAATTTATCTATATACATACATAATAGATAGATCATATGGTTGGGGGATTATCTCCATCACTTGTTCATGTATGATTTATGCAGCAATTAAAATAATTTATGGGTCGTGGTGGGATGTTTGAACATATCATATGAAGAAGAGATGGGGGATCTTTAAGGAAAATGGACATGGTTGAAAATTGATTTGAATTGGTTGAATGAGGATATCAAATGAAATTAGGCAAAACATAAGGATGGTTGTTGGCAAATGGGAAACTAAATTAAGAGGACTTTCTGGATCATCAACCAAGGATAAAAGCTTTGAAATTTTCCAAAAAGTGAAAAGTGTAAAAAAGTTGAGATTTAGAAAGTTAAAAGCTTTGAAAAGTTTTGTAATTTAAAAGCTTTGAAATTGTGATCAAAGCTTTGAAATTGTGATCAAAGCTTTGAAAATAATTTTCTCATTTTCTCCTTTTGTAGTTCTGCCTTTCTAAAGTGAAAAGTGTAGAAAGTTAAAAGCTTTGGAATTTTCCCAAAAGTGAAAAGTGTAACATACAAGTTATTAGGTAGTATAATATACCTTGAAAAGTAATGAAGACGTTTGAATTTGAGAAATTAATTATTAGACAAGTTTGAGTTTGGGGTATTTATTGAAAGTTCCTTGGTTGATGATCATATCTTTTGAATTTGATTCCTTCTTTTTAGTTGTTTTTCAAAAAGATAATCAATCGGAATGGAATTCCTAGAAATTAAATATAGTTGGATGAGAAGAAATCGGTAACTTAAAGAAAACTTATTAAAGTTTGAAACGGAAAGTAAATGTTTTTCTGAGTTCTTATGTTAACATATATATATTTTATTTTTTGAAAAGTGATAACATTTCCTTGTTTCAAACTATGTTCACCACCTATCTAAGATGTTAAATATAATAGAATGTTGTAGAGTCATGTGTTTTTTATGTGGTACCAACACTTTCTACTAAACCCTAGAAGTTAGATATAGTTGGATGAGAAGAAATCGGGAACTTAAAGAAAGCTTATTAAAGTTTGAAACAAAAAGTAAATGTTTTTCAGAGTTCTTATGTTAACATATTCTTTGTTTCAAACTATGTTGGCCACCTATCTAAGATGTTAAATATAATAGAATGTTGTAGAGTCATGTGTTTTTTTTATGTGGCCCCAACACTTTCTACTACTAAATGGATAAAAAAAAGATCTAAATGTGTCTCTTGTTTGTATTTCAGTTCATAATTTATTTAACTAGCAAACGACATAACATATTGTGAAATTATTTGAACATCTCTTCCATTCTTTTTGCAGAACAATGGTTTCTCAGTAGGTGAAGCACGAGAAATAATGGCTCTTTAGATATCGGTTGCCTCGAAAAAATTATCCCTTGAGATATCAGTTGCCTTGAAATAATGGTCTCTTGAGAAGATCGGTTGCCTCGAATAATCATGGTGTCCTTTGAGATATCTGTTGCTTCGAAATAATGGTCCCGAGATCGGTTGCCTCGAATAATCATTGTGTCCATTGAGATATCGGTTGCCTCGAAATAATGCTACCTTGACATAAAGATTGCCTCAAAATAATGGTCCATCTAAATATCGGTTGCCTCGAAATAATGATCCCTTAAGATAACGGTTGCCTAGAAACAATGGTCCCTTGAGATATCGGTTGCCTCGAAACAATGGTCCCTAGACATATTGGTTGCCTCTAAACAATGGTCCCTAGACATATTGGTTGCCTCTAAACAATGGTCCCTTGACATAACGGTTGCCTCGAAATAATGGTCCCTTGTCATAATGGTTGCCTCGAAATAAATGGTCCCTTGCAATATCAGTTGTCTCGAAATAATGGTCTCTTGAAATATCGGTTGCCTCGATACAATGGTCCTTTGAGATATCTGTTGCCTCGAAAGAATGGGCCGTTGAGATATCGGCTGTCTCGAAATAATAGTCCCTTGAGATATCGGTTGCCTCAAATAATTGTCCCTTGACATAAACTGTTGCCTCGAATAATGGTCCATTGACATAACAGTTGCCTCAAATAATGGTCACTTGAAATCAGTTGCCTCGAATAATGATCCTTTGAGATATCAGTTGCTTCGAAATTATGGTCCCTTGACAGAACGGTTGCCTCGAAATAATGGTCGCTTGAGATATGAGTTGCCTCGTAATAATGGTCGCTTGAAATATACATTTCGTCAAAATAATGTTCCCTTGGGATGTCAGTTGCTTTAGAATAATGATCCTTTAACATAATGGTTGCCTCAAAATAATGGTTCCTTGAGTTATTAGTTGTCTCGAAATAATGGTCCCTTGAGATATCAGTTGTCTCGAAATTATTGTCAATTCAGATATCGGTTTCCTCGAAATAATTCTCCCTTGAGATATCGTTTGCTTCGAAATAAAAAGTCCCTTGAGATATCTGTTTCCTCAAATTATGGTGTTCTTTGAAATAATAGTTGTCTCGAAATAATAGTCCCTTAAGATATCAGTTCTTTCGAAATAATGGTCCCTTGACATAATGGTTGCCTCGAAATAATTACCCCTTGAGATATTTGTTGCCTCGAATAATTGTCGCTTGAAATAACAGTTGGCTCAAAATCATGATCCCTTAAGATATTAGTTGCCTCGAATAATGGTGTCCTATGAGATATCGGTTGCCTCGAAACAATGGTCCCTTGAGAAATCAGTTCCCTCGTAATAATGGTCGCTTGAAATATACATTTCCTCAAAATAATGTTCCCTTGGGATGTCAGTTGCTTTAGAATAATGATCCTTTAACATAATGGTTGCCTCGAAATAATGGTCCCTTGAGATATTAGTTGTCTCGAAATAATGGTCTCTTGAGATATCAGTTGTCTCGAAATAATTGTCAATTCAGATATCGGTTTCCTCGAAATAATTCTCCCTTGAGATATCGTTTGCTTCGAAATAAAAGTCCCTTGAGATATCTGTTTCCTCAAATTATGGTGTTCTTTAAAATAACAGTTGTCTCGAAATAATAGTCCCTTAAGATATCAGTTCTTTCGAAATAATGGTCCCTTGACATAATGGTTGCCTCGAAATAATTACCGCTTGAAATATTTGTTGCCTCGAATAATTGTCCCTTGAGATATTGATTGCCTCGAAATAATGGTCCTTTGAGATATCGATTTCCTCGAAACAATGGTCCCTTGAGATAAAGGTTACCTCAAAACAATTGGTTGCCTTGAAACAATGGTCCATTTCGATATCGGTTGCCATAAATAATGGTCCCTAGAAATATCCTTGCCTTGAATAATGTCCCTCGAGATATCGGTTGCCTCGAAATAATTGTCCGTTGAAGATTCGTTGCCTCGAAATATCCCTTGAGAGACTAGTTCCCTCGAAATAATGGTCCCTTGAAATATCGATTGCCTCGAAATAATGGTCCTTTAACATAATGGTTGCCTCGAAATAATGATCCCTTGAGATATCGGTTGCCTCAAAATAATGGGCCCTTGAGATATTAGTTGTCTCGAAATAATGGTCCCTTGATATTAGTTGTCTCCAAATAATGGTCCCTTGAGATATCAGTTGTCTCGGAATAATTGTCAATTCAGATATCGGTTGTCTCGAAATAATTCTCCTTTGAGATATCGTTTGGTACGAAATAAAAGTCCCTTGAGATATCAGTTTCCTCAAATTATGGTGTTCTTTGAAATAACAGTTGCCTCAAAATAATAGTCCCTTGAGATATCAGTTCTTTCGAAATAATGGTCCCTTGACATGATTGCCTCGAAATAATGACCCCTTGAGATATCTGTTGCCTCGAATAATTGTCCCTTGAGATATTGGTTGCCTCAAAATATTGGTCCCTTGAGATATCGGTTTGCTCGAAACAATGGTCCCTTGAGATATCAGTTCCCTCGAATAATGGTGTCCTTTGAAATATCGATTGCTTCAAAACAATGATCCATTGAGATATCGGTTCCCTCAAAATAATTGTTCCTTGAGATAACGGTTGCCTCGAAATAATGTTCCCTTGAGATATCGGTATTCTCGAAATAATGGTCCCTTCACATATCGGTTCCCTCGAAATAATGGTCCCGTGAGATATCGGTCGCCTTGAATAGTGCTACCTTGAGATATCGGTTGCCTCAATACAATGGTCCCTTGAATTATCGGTTCGCTCGAAACAATAGTCCTTTGACATATGGGTTGCCTAAAATAATAGTCCCTTGTGATATCGGTTGCCTCGAAATAATAGTCTCTTTCGATATCGATTGCCTAGAAACAATTGTCCATTGAGATATCGGTTGCATCGAAACAATGGTCTGTTGAGATATTGATTGTGTCGAAACAATGGTCCCTTGAGATATCGGTTGCCTCGAATAATGGTCCCTTGAGATATTCGTTGCCTCGAATTAATTTTCTGATCTAACGGTTGCCTCGAAATAATGTTCCCTCGAGATATCGGTTGCCTCGAAATAATATTTCCTGGAGATACGTTTGCCTCGAAATAATGGTCTCTCTAGATATCGGTTGCTTCAAAATAATGGTCCCACTAGATATCCTTTTCCTTGTAATATTGGTCCATTGAGATATCTTTGCCTCCAATAATGGTGTCTCTTGAGGAAATAAAGGTCGCTCATGATATCGGTTGCCTCAAAATAATTGTCAATATTGTCTGCCTCGAATAATGATCCTTTGAAATATTCGTTTCCCCGAATAATGGTCCTTTGAGATATCGGCTGCCTCATAATGGTCCCTTAACATAACGGTTGCCTCAAAATAATGGTTCTTTAAGATACAGTTGTCTCGAAATAATGGTCCTTTGAGATATCAGTTGCCTCAAAATTATAGTCCATTGAAATAACAGTTGGCTCGAAATAATGATCCCTTTGAGATATTAGCTGCTTCAGAATAATGGTGTCCCATGAGATATTGGTTGCGTCGAAACAATGGTCACTTGAAATATAGGTTCCTTCGAAATAATGGTTCATTGAGATAACGGTTGCCTCGAAATATAGGTTATTTGGTTGCCTCGAAATAATGTTCCCTTGAGATCTCGATTGCCTCGAAATAATGGTCTCATGAGATATCGGTTGCCTCGAAATAATGGTCTCATGAGATATCGGTTGCCTCGACACAATGGTCCCTTGAATAATCGGTTGCATCGAAACAATCGTCCCTATACATATGGGTTACGTTGAAATAATAGTCTCTTGTGATATCGGTTGCCTCGAAATAATAGTCCCTTGAGATATCGGTTGCCTTGAAATAATTGTCCCTCGAGATATCGGTTGTTCGAAATAATTGTCCCTTGAAGATTCGTTGCCTCGAAATATTGGTCCCTTGAGAGACCAGTTCACTCGAAGTAATGGTCCCTTGAAATATTAGTTGCCTCGAAATAATGGTCCCTTGAAATATCCATTGCCTCGAATAATTGTCCTTTGAAATATAGGTTGCCTTGAAATGATTGTCCCTTCGGATATTGGTTGCAACGGAATAATTATCCCTTGAGATTTCAGTTAGCTCGAATAATGCGTCCCTTGAGATATCCGTTGCCTCTAATTTTTGGTCCCTTGAGATATCGGCTCCTTCGAAATAATTGTCCCTTGAGATATCGATTCCTTCGAAATAATGGTCCCTTGAGATATCGATTCGTTCGAAATAATGGTCCCTTGAGATATCGATTCCTTCGAAATAATGGTCCATTGAGATAAAGGTTACTTTGAAACAATTGGTTGCCTTGAAACAATGGTCCATTCAGATATCGGTTGCCATAAATAATGGTCCCTAGAAATATTCGTTGCTTTGAATAATGTCTCTCGAGATATCGGTTGCCTCGAAATAATTGTTCGTTGAAGATTCGTTGCCTCGAAATATTGGTCCCTTGAGAGAGTAGTTCCCTCGAAATAATGGTCCTTTAACATAATGGTTGCCTCGAAATAATGGTCCCTTGAGATATTAGTTGTCTCGAAATAATGGTCCCTTTAGATATTAGTTGTCTC
Organism: Herpetospermum pedunculosum; assembly: GCA_028017165.1. Taxonomy (NCBI): domain Eukaryota; kingdom Viridiplantae; phylum Streptophyta; class Magnoliopsida; order Cucurbitales; family Cucurbitaceae; genus Herpetospermum; species Herpetospermum pedunculosum. Next base: position 38,594,843 of record CM051527.1, read on the forward strand.
AAAATAATTGTCAATTCAGATATCGGTTGCCTCAAAATAATTCTCCCTTGAGATATATCAGTTGCCTGGAAATAATGGTCCTTTGAGAAGATCGGTTGCCTCGAATAATCATGGTGTCCTTTGAGATATCTGTTGCTTCGAAATAATGGTCCCGAGATCGGTTGCCTCGAATAATCATTGTGTCCATTGAGATATCGGTTGCCTCGAAATAATGGTATCTTGACATAAAGATGGCCTCAAAATAATGGTCCATCTAAATATTGGTTGCCTCGAAATAATGGTCCCTTAAGATAACAGTTGCCTAGAAACAATGGTCCCTTGAGATATCGGTTGCCTCGAAACAATGGTCCCTAGACATATTGGTTGCCTCTAAACAATGGTCCCTATAACGGTTGCCTCGAAATAAATGGTCCTTTGAAGTATCAGTTGCCTCGAAATAATGGTCTCTTAAAATATCGGTTGCCTCGAAGTAATGATCCCTTAAGATATTGGTTGTCTCGAAATAATTATCTGTTGAGATATCGAATGCCTCAAAATATAGGTCCCTTGAAATATCGGTTTCCTCGAAATAATTGTCCCTTATAATATCGGTTGCCTAGAAATAATTGTCTATTCAGATATTGGTTGCCTCGAAATAAGTGTTCCGTGAGATATCGGTTGACTCAAATAATGGTGTCCCTTGAAATATCTGTTGCCTCGAAATAATGGGTCCTTGAGATATCGGTTCCCTCGAAATAATGGTCCCTTGAAATATCAGTGCCTCGAAACAATGGTCCATAGAGATATAAGGTTGCCTCAAAACAATGGTCCATAGAGATATAGGTTGCCTCGAATAATGGTCCCTGGAAATATCCGTTGCCTCGAGATAATGGTCCACCGAGATATCGGTTGTCCCAAAATAATTGTCCCTAGAAATGTCGGTTTCCTCAAAATAATGGTACCTCGAGATGTCTTTTGCCTCAAAATAATTGTCCCTTGAGATAATCCGTTGCCTCAAAATATTGGTCCCTTGAGATATCAGTTCTCTCGAAATAATGGTCCTTTAACATAACAATTGCCTCGAAATAATGGCACCTGGAGATATCGGTTGCCTCGAAAGAATGGTCATTTGAAATATCCATTGCCTCGAATAATTGTCCTTTGAAGTATAAGTTGCTTTGAAATAATTATCCTTTCGGATATTGGTTGCATCGAAATAATTATCCTTTGAGATATCGGTTAGCTCGAATAATGGTGTCCCTTGAGATATCCGTTGCCTCTAATTGGTGGTCTCTTAAGATATCGGTTCCTTCGAAATAATGGTCCCTAGAGATATCGATTCCCTGAAATAATGGTCCCTTGAGATAAAGGTTACCTCGAAACAATTGGTTGCCTTGAAACAATGGTCCATTCAGATATCGGTTGCCATATATAATGGTCCCTAGAAATATTCGTTGCTTTGAATAATGCCCCTCGAGATATCGGTTGCCTCGAAATAATTGTCCGTTGAAGATTCGTTGCCTCAAAATATTAGTCCCTTGAGAGACTAGTTCCCTCGAAATAATGGTCCCTTGAAATATGGATTGCCTTGAAATAATGGTCCTTTCATAATGGTTGCCTTGAAATAATGGTCCCTTGAGATATCGGTTGCCTCGAAATAATGGTCCCTTGAGATATTAGTTGTCTCGAAATAATGGTCCCTTGAGATATCAGTTGTCTCGAAATAATTGTCAATTCAGATATCGGTTTGCTCGAAATAATTCTCCCTTGAGATATCAGTTGCCTCGAAATAATGGTCCCTTGAGAAGATCGGTTGCCTCGAATAATCATGGTGTCCTTTGAGATATATGTTGCTTCGAAATAATGGTCCCGAGATCGGTTGCCTCGAATAATCACTGTGTCCATTGAGATATCGGTTGCCTCGAAATAATGGTACCTTGACATAACGGTTGCCTCGAAATAATGGTTCCTTAAGATACAGTTGCCACGAAATAATGGTCCTTTGAGATATCAGTTGCCTCTAAATTATAGTCCTTTGAAATAACAGTTGACTCGAAATAATGATCCCTTTCAGATATCAGCTGCTTCAGAATAATGGTGTCCTATGACATATCGGTTGCCTCGAAACAATGGTCCTCTGAAATATCGATTGCTTCGAAATAATGGTTCATTGAGATAACGGTTGCCTCGAAATATAGGTTACTTGGTTGCCTCAAAATAATGTTCCCTTGAGATATTGGTTGCTTCGAAATAATGGTCTCATGAGATATCGGTTGCCTCGAATAGTGCTCCCTTGAAATATCGTTTGCCTCGATACAATGGTCCCTTGAATAATCGATTGGCTTGAAACAATCGTCCCTATACATATGGGTTACGTTGAAATAATAGTCTCTTGTGATATTGGTTGCCTCGAAATAATAGTCCCTTGAGATATCGATTGTGTCGAAACAATGGTCATTTTAGATATCGATTGCCTCAAAAGATTGGGCCGTTGAGATATCGGTTGTCTTAAAACAATAGTCCCTTGAGATATCGGTTTCCTCAAATAATGGTCCCTTGACATAACGGTTACCTCGAAATAATGGTCCCTTGACATTACGGTTGCCTCGAAATAATGGTCCCTTGACATAACTGTTGCCTCGAAAGAATGGTCCCTTCAGATATCATTTGCCTCGAAATAATGGTCCTTTGAGATATTGGTTGCCTCGAAGCAATGGTCCATTAAGATATCGATTGTCTTGAATAATGGTCCCTAGAAATATCTGTTGCCTTAAATAATGGTCCCTCGAGATATCGGTTGCCTTGAAATAATGGTCCCTCAAGATATCGGTTTCCTTGAAATAATTGTCCCTCGAGATATCGGTTGTTCGAAATAATTGTCCCTTGAAGATTCGTTGCCTCGAAATATTAATCCCTTGAGAGACCAGTTCACTCGAAGTAATGGTCCCTTGAAATATTAGTTGCCTCGAAATAATGGTCCCTTGTGATATCGGTTACCTCGAAACAATGGTCCTTTGAGATATCGGTTGCCTCGAAAGAATGGGCCGTTGAGATATGGGCTGTCTCGAAACAATAGTCCCTTGAGATATCGGTTGCCTCAAATAATTGTCCCTTGACATAAACGGCTGCCTCGAATAATGGTCCATTGACATAACAGTTGCCTCAAATAATGGTCACTTGAAATCAGTTGCCTCGAATAATGATCCTTTGAGATATCAGTTGCTTCGAAATAAAGGTCCCTTGACATAACGGTTGCCTCGAAATAATGGTCGCTTGAAATATGAGTTGCCGAGAAATTATAGTCACTTGAAATAACAGTTGGCTCAAAATAATGATCCCTTAAGATATTAGTTGCCTCGAATAATGGCGTCCTATGAGATATCGGTTGCCTCGAAACAATGGTCCCTTGAGAAATCAGTTCCCTCGTAAGAATGGTCGCTTGAAATATACGTTTCCTCAAAATAATGTTCCCTTGGGATGTCGGTTGCTTTAGAATAATGATCCCTTGAGATATTATTACTTGCCTCAAATAATGGTGTCCTATTAGATATCGGTTGCCTCGAAACAATGGTCCTTTGAGATATCGGATCCCTCAAAATAATGGTCTCTTGACATATAGTTTGCATCAAAATAATGGTCTTTTGAGATATCGGTTGCCTCAAAATAAAGGTCCCTTGAGATATCGGTTGCGTCGCAATAATGGTCTCTTGAGATATCAGTTGCTTCAAAATATAGTTCCATTGAGATATGAGTTTCCTCGAAACAATACCTTTATCTTTCAAAAAATCACCAAAAACTTCATTAAAGTACTATGTTCCATTATCAGAGTCTAAAATACAATTTTTGGTTTGAAATTGGGTTTCAATCATATTGTAAAAACTTTTAAAAATATCTTTCACCTCAGATTTTTTTTCCATTAAAAAAACCCAAGATAGACGAGTATGATCATCAATAAAAGTCACAAACCACCTTTTTCCACTATGAGTCCTAATTTTAGAAGCACCCCAAACATCACTATGAATTAAATAAAAAGGTTTGGAAGCTTTGTAAGGTTTTGGTAAATATGTGGAACGATGATTTTTTGCAAAAATGCAACTTTCACAACTAAAAGAGGAACAATCAATTCCCTTAAATAAGTTTGGAAATAAATGTTTGAGGTAAGGAAAACTTGGATGTCCTAGTCTATGATGCCAAATGATAATTTGTTCATTAACAGGAAGAGAACTAATACTACTGAGACCCTGAGTTATTTATTGCTAAAAGAACCTTCATTAAAGTAGTAGAGGCCATCAAACATCCTAGCAGTGCCAATCGTCTTCTCCGATTCCTGATCCTGAAAAACACAGTGAGATTCAAAGAATATAACACGACAGTTAGAGTCTCTAGAAAGTTTCGAGACAAATAAAAGGTTACAGGCTAATTTTGGAACATGGAGGACAAACTGGAGGGAGATATTTTCAGTCAATTTAATAGTTCATTTTCCTGCAATAGAAGAAAAACTGCCATCTGCAATTCGAATCTTTTCATTAGAATACGAAGGAGAGTATGAGTCAAAAAAATGAGAAGAACTAGTCATATGATCCGAAGCTCCGGAATCAATAATCCACGGAGAAGAAGTGTGACTAGAGAAAACTTGAGGATAACTCTCTGTTTGTGCCAATGAAACACAAGAATTATTAGATGATAAATTGGTTGGTAGCAATTTAAAGATTTGATGAATTTGCTCATTTGCCATTGTATCAAATCGTGAGTTAATGGGAAATAATAAATATAAACCAAAATTGAACCAAACCAAGCAAATAACCACTGAACCTGACCGAATATTGCAGTAAACCAAACCAAATTGGATCGGTTCACAAACCCAACTTCATCTTCATCGCGTGAACAAAAAACTGGGTGTAGAAGTGTGCTTGCGACAACGACGGCTAGGGTTCCGGCCGTGGTGAGAGCGGCGGCTAGGATTTTAAAAGAGCTAGGGTTTCCTGCTCTGATACCATCTTAAATTTAGGAGAATAATAATCTCTTATTAGACATGTGGAATCCTAGGTCTTCTTATATAGGAGAAAGACCTAATACAATAAGGAAAGTAAAAGACCTAATACAATAAGGAAAAATAAAAGAAAGTCAATAAAGACTAAATATTAATAATTAATATCTATATAATTATAAATACTAGAATTTCTAACAAATACTTTGCTAGATGTAGAGCAATCACGTTCCAAGTATTTGTTAGCTCAAACATAGTGGACTGTGCAGTTAAGAGTTGATGTGTTTCTTAGATCTTAGACGCAAAACAAGAGTGCATACATGGAGTTAAGTGGAAAAAGGGAAAGGAAATAACAGAGGATGAAGAAATGAAAGGCCAAATGTTGGTGAGCAATGCCTTCTGGCCATGAGTCTTCATGCCCATATATTCTTCTTTCTCATCTTTTCTTTAGGTTATGAAGTAAGGATTTAAAGCTTAACATGGGCGTGTGTAGTGCTGGAATCTTTGTAGAAAAGAAAGAAAGTAAAAGAAAGAGGCAAATTGTTTGATGCATTGAGTAAGACAACTTTAGACACTCGTTTCTTTATCTTCTTTCCCATCTTTCTTTTATGGAATATGGGGAAGAATGAACTCAATCAAAGCAAGGTTTTCATTTCTACATAAAATAAGAGTTGTGTTGTATCTATTCTAAATTCAAATTGAATTGTGTTGTTTGGTTGCTAAACATGTTGAATAGCTTTGGTACAATAGATAAGTATATATAGTTCAACTAATTGTGTTCTGAGCTTTAATATTTGGATGTTATGAATGAAGAAATGGTACAATGGGAGTTGCTGAAAAAAGATATTCAAGTAGTTTGGTATATCTCTCTTATAATGTACTAGTTAGGGGAGGCGTCCAAAAAGTCTTTGTTGGGTTGAGTTTCTAATTGGTGTTTGAGAGAACATGAAAAGTAGGGAGTAGGAACAACAAAAAGATAATGTGAGGAGTGAGGAGTGAATGTGGTTTGAAATTTAAGTAAAATCAACCTTTGTGTACTTTTGGCTTCAATTCCCCTCGTGTGTATTACAGGCACCAAAATCATCCAATTTTTCTCCTTTTTTTCTGTTATATCCCACGCCAACTCGGGCTTATTCCAAATATTGCCTATAGTTTAGAGTTAACACGGCCCAAGTTGGCGACTCGCGTTACCTATAGTTTAGAGTTATCAAATTCACTTATATAATTTTTTTATTGTGTTATGTACGTTTTACATATATAATAATTTTGTGGGATTTGTTATGTGTATGATTGTGCAGTTCCATCTTAGCAAATCGACTCGGTGGTCCAATTCCTCCTGAAATTGGTGATATTGTTTCACTTCAGGAACTGTTAAGTGTGTCACTGAATTAAAATTGTATAAAAAACGTTTGATATATATAATGAAGATTTTGAGAGGTTATTTTGCATTTAATTTTATTTATAAGGCCTTGGAAAACAATAATCTTTGAGGTGTAATTTGATTAAGAACAATTATGAGAAACTTGATATTTTCTGGGTCAGTTCTAAACCAGTTTTGATATATTTGCTTTTTGTGTATTGATAATTCTAATAGTCTTGGTGCTTTTGGTAATCCCATCATGGGCTGACATAATCGTTCTCAATTTTTTCTTTATATAGGTAAGTTGGATGATTTTTGTCAAGATATTGATTAAAAGTCTATTCTGAAGACCCTCATTCCTTGTGCCATATTCAAGTTTTTTTCAGATTCGAGACCAGCCCGCAGCTAGAGCGAGACCAACCCGCGCCCGAGCTAGAGCGAGATCAGCCCGCGCCCGCAGCTAGAGCTAGAAAATAATATTAAAAAAAAACTAATGATGTCAGCCGAAGGTCAGTTTGACTTATTTTTCAAATCCGAGTAAGTTTGACAAATGGGTTAAAATAGAGGGTGAGTCGTACAATTCTCCCAAACTCTTTTCCTCTCCCTTTTTCCATGTTAAATTTAAAATGGGTTGTAATTGTTGTATGCTACGGCAGGATGGAGGGAGTATATTAGCAGCAAAACTAACAAAAGAGAGGATGGGCCATCATTGTAGGAGGGTGTTTTCACCATTGTTCAGCCGAACAAGGAAGGTGATTTTGTGTGTATGCAGATATTTCTCTGTGTATATCAAGGTACTCTACTCTGTACATGAAGTTGCACCACGAAGGCCTAAAGGAACTTATAAAGTGTTGAACTTTGTTGCATACAAATTGCTTGTACCGATTAACCCTTATCCTTGTGATATGCATCATTTATAGGGTAATGATTATTGATCTTGATGCCCATCAAGGAAATGACCATGAAATGGAATTTGCCCATGATAGTATGGAAATGTATTTTCAAGAAATGACTTTTAATTGGCTCTTTTTTTTTTATTTTTTTTTTTAATTCTAATGGTTTTATCTGTTCTAGCAGGAGGAGATATATCCACTTGTAAGTTACACTGCTATTCCATGAAACATCTCTGAATGAAATGATTGATTTTTCTATTTTGTGTTTGCCCTCGTGTTAATTATTTTTTTTAGTGTTGACAAGGCAACACAATTTTCTATTTCCATCTCATTTCCAAATTCTCTATCACCGTTTTTCTCTAGCATAAAAGTTCTGGTTGACTATCTCTTTCTTTGTATGTGCGAGTACGTCAGGATTACGAGGCTAGGAGAGGCAGATCAGAAAGTTGAAGTAGTTGTATGTAATTTGTACAAATAAATTTGGATGGTTCTCTTCTTGCCCGCATGTTTCATGGGTACATTTTCTTATGCAGAGTGAGACCACAACATGTGAATACTTGAAGAAATTAGAAGAAGCACACGAGGTAGCTTTTCTTCCATTCATTTTTTATTTTAATTGCTTATTTATTACTTAATTGTGTCAATTGAAACTTTTCTTTTAGCCTTGTTTTTTATGCTTTCAAGTTTTATGCAACAATCATCTCCTCCCCCACTCTCCATCTGAGTCTAGCAATTGTTGGGGAATGAGTTATTTAATTTGTTGTTAACTTGCTGCTAATTTTCACCATGTTATTGTTAGGTTGTTGCCACTTCGTATAATCCAGAATTGATTGTTTACAATGTCGGGACTGATATTCTAGATGGAGATCCTCTAAGCTTGTTGAAGGTACACAATTAACCTAAGGGACGTTGGGATTATGAAAGTTAGCTTTGTTACTTTCTTTGTGGTCCATTGTGTTTTTAGTTTACTTTATGTTTTAATTTTGATCTCAAATTAATTATAGGCCTCACCAAGAAAGTAACTTTCAAATGCCACTACAAGCTAGTGTACTCTTGAGCCTAACAAATATTTTTTCAACTTTCTTTACACATTCACTATTGATAAATTTATTTTGAAACGTGATGAATAATATTATTCATTTCATTATCATCCAATTCTTATATCTTACATTTTTTCTCTTAAGATCATTAATAATTACTTGTAGTAATGCCTAATTGGAAATTGCTTCACTGTTTTTTTTGTTTGGGCACTAGTTATGCATGATATTAGATATTTTACAATTGTGCCAGGAAATGAGAATATATCTTGCCTTTTTGCCTAATCTTTCTATGTCATGTCCTCTAAGTTGGAAACCTTTTCACATTACTTGCTTCAATATTTGTGTGCCACGATTCTTTAAGCTCTTGTCTACTTATTGTAAAATGAAGATGTCGTCCACATTCATATATTTATTTGTTTTATATATTTATGTAGTTGAATGAAATGATACATTTACACATGCAAAAGGATCAAATCAAAGATGACAGTCAACTCTCTGACGCTATAATCTTGAACAGTTGGTGAATTTTGTATTTTGTGTACTATTATATATTTTGCGAACTATTATATCGTTGAAAATTACATTCGGTGAAAGCAAGTACTTTATTTTGTAATGTAACTTCATTACAAAATTTCAATTATCAAAGGAAGTCATGATATTTAATGTGCTATAAGTGCTCGTTCTCCTTTTTGGAACTTAGCTTTGATTTTAGTTGTTCTTTTATTCTTTGGATTTAATTCATTATTGGGAGCATATTAAAGTAAGTATTTTTTTCAACGTTATTCAAATTTAGAAATCAAAAATAGACTTTTCATAACTATTAGACGTTGTAAAAAGTTTTCATATTATTAAAATTATGCAATTAAAAATATATATTTTAGGGTATTTTCTATATCGTGAAAAAGCTGCTATGAAATGTTTAGTACTTTCAATAACATTGTCTATCACAGCGTGTCTAAAAACACTATTAAAAGTTTCCATAGCGTTAAAATTACGCAATCGAAAATTGTTATTCAATAACGTTTTCTATTGCCTTAAAATACCGCTATAGAAAGTGAAGGACTTTCGATAACAGAGCCTACCACCTCGTTCTTAAAAACTCTATCAAAAGGTTTTCATAGCGTGTTTTTTACGTTATTAAAATTGATATTAAAACGTTATAATAGCGTTTCATTACGCCGCTATAAAATCTTTCCATAGCGTGTTTTTAACGTTATTAAAAAGTCTATAATAGCGTTTTCTCATACCGCTATAAATAAGTTTCCATAGCTTGAAATATTCGTGATCAAAACTGGGTTCTCTATAGCGGTTTTCGTAGCGCTGAAAAATCGCTATGAAAAGTCGAGGACTTTCAATAACGGGGCTATGACAATTTTTCAAAAAACGCTATGGAAAGCCTACGATAGCGTTTTTCTGACGTTGTGGTATGCGATATTTGTTGTAGTGAATAGTCCCTTGAGATATCGGTTGCCTCAAATAATGGTCCCTTGACATAACGGTTGCCTCGAAAGAATGCTCCTAGGCCTAGGGCTGCCTCCCCCAAACTAAAACTTCTCATTGTCCCCAATGAGAGTCTGAGGTGGCACACCCCCAAACTTGTCCTAGAAGCATCTAGTCTAAGGCAAAACAAGTAGAATCTAAAAGTCCTAGGCATAGAATGAACTTCGTAAAGCAGATAACACAGCAGCAAAATTTCGAAAAAAAAAACAGTATGTTAAGGGCTTATAGAGGTGCATGTTGAGCAATTTAAGGGAGCTAATTTAAACTATCAAAGGTGTACTATGACACTCATCCAGCATGCTCACAGATAGATCACATATTGAAGTCAAGAAAGCAGCAAGATAGCAAAATTTAAACAGAACCAGCCTATCCAAACAGTCAGCCAATAGCATGCGAAACCTAACAAAAATTGCGGACTCCGCAAAAAATCCGCAATTTTACCTACAGAGCATATTTATCAGTGATCAAGACTCCTAGCATGCTATTTCCAGTTATCATCCACTACACAAAACAAGTAAACTAACTAAGCTAACTACTCAGAAACCATCAGCCTAACTACACTACTCTAAACAATCAAAAGAACAATTAAAACAGATTATGCATTTGATTCAAAACAGAGGTCACAAGTCACAGAAAAGCAGGTTTGTTTGTTTGTTTTTTCTTTCTTTCTTCAAGAGGGATCAGAAAACTCCCTCGAATGCCGTTCAAGCTGGCATTCAATCCTCCTCCTCCTCATTCCTTCTAGGAGGTGCCCACGGCTTCAACAAGTCAGTAGGGAAAGCAGGGAAGATGCACCCCAACTGGTCAGCCACATCTTTGTCCCGTGCCTGTGCATATTCGGCCCACTGTGCCATCTTGTGCTGCAGGTCCATCAAGCACGCCATGGATAGTGATTGAGCAGCAGCCAGGCCATCCAGCTCAAATTCCATGTTGCCCCTCCTTCGCATCCTCAAGATGGTGGGCAGCTCCAGATGGCCTGTATATGCCAACTGTTTCTCATTCTTCTCCATTTGCACGCCTGCACGAAGACACAATTTAGTTATGGTATTTGGGAAAAATAACTGACCCTTACCTTTCTTTGAGCAGTCGGCAATGGAGGCAGCAATGACTTCACCAACGTCAATGGTGAGGCCCCTCATGATGGCGTACAACAGCAAAGATCTCCCCTGGTTTATAGTCGTCTCGTGGGTCACAGGGGAGAGACGTCTGCGCACAAAAGAAAACCAGACGGCCGCCTTGTCGCGCAGAGTCGCACTCATCAGGGTGTGCTTCCCGTTTCTTGACACCGCCCACGATGCTTCTGGCTTGCCAATAGTGTGCAAAGCCTCTTCTAAGACTGCCTCAGATGGCAGGTCAATAATCTTGGCGTAGTCAGAATGTGGGTACCCCTTGAGGCCGTAGGCTTCATTGATGGCAGTGGCAGAGAAGTCGACCTCTACCCCCCTCACCATGGACAGGCACGCATCAGGGTGTGAGAGGTTGGCGTAGAAGTCGTACACCATGTCGGGGTAAGCTGGGATTGGGGGTCTGTACAGCTCTTCCCAACCATGGGTGATGATTCCTGCGCGCAAGAATTGCGGCAGGTCAGCCAACGCATCAAGGAAACCCCGCTCGTGGAGGAGCTCTTTCTTTCTCAATTCGAGGCTCTTGGCCTCTGCTTCTTGGGAGACAAACCGCACAGCTGAAGGTTCGTCCTCGGGGTACATCTTCTTCTTCCCCTTCTCTTTTGCCTTGGCCGATTCAGCAGCCTCAACCTTCAGTTTCTTTAAAGAAGGTTCACCACTAACCTTCTTCTTCTTGGCTCGCTTGGAGGCCTTCGGTCGCTTGGCTTTCACGATCACAGGGACCCTCTTCTTGAGGCGTGCCTTGGTGGTGATCTGCTGGAGGCAATCCCCCAACGTTTCGTCCATGGAGTCTTTGCTTCCCCCCTCCGCAGGGCTGTCAAGACTAACTTCCCTTAAAGGGGAGAACACCTCCTCTTCCTCCGCCGACTCTTCACTTGGCACCGAGTCTTGGTGCTCTTCAGGTGGAGCTTCAGGCTCCGGCGTCTGGGGAGATGGCTCAGGGCTCTGTCTGGCCGTCTCATAGGATGGGCGGCCACTCCCTCGACTCCCCTCGCTGGGAGTCTTTTCTTTGATCGGTGCATCCTCCACCGCAACCGTCCATTTTCTTTTCTTGGGTGTACCTACTGGTTCAGACGGACCAACAGGGATCTCCGTCACCACCTTCCACTTCTTTCGCCGCACCGGTAGCTTCGGAGGCCGTGAGGGCTGCGCAGCATCAACATCTGCTAAGGCAAGCAGCGCCTCCCTTGCAGCTTCTTCTGCGTCAGGCGACTTCTTCTTTGGTGTGGACCGATCTGCTCGTGTGGATACCATCGTCGATCTTTGGAGGTCTGGAGGTAGGAGATGCAGAGGAAGAAGAATACTGAATCTGGAGGTCCAACGGATTAACAAAAACGTAGGGGGCACGGATCATTCGACGACTATTTGTAATCGAGTGTATCCCAACGGCTCTATTCTGTTGCGGACTCAGCAACTTCTTCGCAATAAATTCGCATAGCCGTTGGGATATTTCTTGATTTTAAGTTGCAAGATTCAATCAATCAAATCTTTGATTTAGCTCGATCTTCTTCGTGGATCTTCTCCCCTTGATTCATCTCCTTGATCTTCTCTTAAAGATCTCCCATGAAAATTCACCTAATTAAAACAAAATCCGTAAATAAAATCACAAATAAACAACTAAAACACAAACCGAAAAAAATACTGGAAAAAAAACTAAGGCATAGCCTTTTGTTGGATGAGCACAGTGGCCACTCATCCCCTCTCGATTTGATTCTCAAGCTTCAGATAGGAGGAAGGCCGAGAGTGTCTTCACATCTCCTTCCTCGTAGTAATGCTTCAATCGTGCACCATTGACCATAAACGGCTGCCCGTGCTGTAGGTTTCTGATCTCAATCGCACCATGAACAAACACGTTAGTTATCACAAAAGGACCTGACCATCTGGACTTAAGTTTGCCTGGGAATAACCTTAACCTTGAGTTGAATAATAAGACATGCTGGCCTTTCTTAAAGTCCTTGATCCTAAGTCTACTGTCATGCCAAATTTTAGTCTTTTCCTTATACATTTTAGCATTTTCATAGGACATATGTCTCAGCTCATCTAACTCATGTAATTGCAGAGACCGCAATGTTCCCGCATCGGTCACGCAATAATTCAGTTCTTTTAAGGCCCAAAATGCTTTGATTTCCAATTCGAATGGTAAGTGACATGCTTTTCCATATACTAGCCTATAAGGAGACATACCTAGGGGTGTTTTATATGCAGTCCTATATGCCCAAAGTGCATCGTCTAACTTAAAAGACCAGTCTTTTCTATTAGGTTTGACCACTTTTTCAAGTATGTTTTTGATCTCCCTATTGGATATTTTAGCTTGTCCATTTGAGTGTGGGTGATAAGGGGTTGCTACTCTATGTCTAACATTGTACTTAGCTAACACCTTTTCCATAACTTTATTAATAAAGTGGGTTCCCTCATCACTAATTATAGCCTGTGGTGTACCAAACCTTGTGAAAATATGCCTATTAAGGAACTTAATGACTGTTTTGGCATCATTCGATGGACATGCTATGGCTTCTACCCATTTAGATACATAGTCTACGGCTACAAGTATATAAAGATTACCTGCAGATGGGGGAAATGGTCCCATGAAGTCAATGCCCCACACATCAAAGAGTTCCAACTCCAAGATGTAAGTGAGAGGCATCTCATCCTTCCGACTAAGGTTACCTGTTCTTTGACATTCATCGCAGCTGTGCGCATGGTCGTGTGCATCCTTGAATATCGTGGGCCAGTAGTAGCCACTCTGGAACACCTTTGCAGCCGTCCTTTGGCCACCAAAATGTCCACCATAGGGAGACGTATGACAGTGCTGCAACACTGACTTCGCCTCAGCAACTGATACACACTTCCTTAGTAAACCATCTGCACAAGTCTTGTAAAGTGTAGGATCGTCCCAGATGAACTTCCTAGCTTCATGTAGAAACCTCTTCTTTTCTTGCCCCCCTTTGAAAGTTGGTAGTACCTGCGAGGCAAGGAAGTTAGCAATATCCGCAAACCACGGTTCCTCATCGTTATCATGATGGGTTAACACAAAGACATGTTCATCGATAAAGGCATCAGAAATTGCTGGCTCAGCAATTTTATCGCAATTATGCCGCAATCTAGAAAGATGGTCAGCAACTACATTTTCGCATCGTTTCTTATCTCTAATGTCTAGATCAAACTCTTGCAACAATAATACCCATCTAATTAACCTAGGCTTAGCATCAGCCTTCCTCATTAAGTATTTTAGTGCAGAGTGATCGGTGTACACAATGGTCCTAGTGCCTACAATGTAATTCCTAAACTTCTCACAGGCAAATACTACAGCTAGCATTTCCTTTTCCGTGGTTGTGTAATTACATTGTGCTTCATTCAGAGTCTTACTGGCATAGTATACAGGATGTGTTAGTTTATCAATTTTTTGTCCTAGCATGACCCCTACTGCATAGTCACTAGCATCACCCAACATCTCAAATGGTAAGTCCCAATTGGGCTCTACTATAATTGGTGCTTTGACTAATGCTTCCTTAAGTGTTGTCCATGCTAAGAAACATTCTTTTGAGAAGACAAATGGTTTGTTAAGCTCTAGAAGCTCACACAAAGGCTTAGAGATCTTGGAGAAGTTCTTAATGAACCTCCTATAGAAACCTGCATGACCTAGGAAACTTCTAATAGCTTTTACATTTTGAGGTTCCACTAGCTTCTCTATTATCTCTATCTTGGCCCTATCGACCTCTACTCCTGCTCTAGACACTCTATGACCTAGGACTATCCCTTCTTCCACCATAAAGTGGCATTTCTCCCAATTTAGGACTAGGTTGGTCTCCTCACACCTAGCTAGGACTTGTCCTAAGTTCTCTAAGCAATTATTAAATGAATCACCAAAGACCGAGAAGTCATCAATAAATATTTCTATCATGGATTCATCTAAGTCAGAGAAAATGGCCAACATGCACCTTTGGAATGTTGCTGGTGCATTGCACAAGCCAAAAGGCATTCTGCGAAAAGCAAATGTTCCAAAGGGACATGTAAAGGTTGTTTTCTCCTGGTCCACAGGGTCTATGGTGATTTGGTTATATCCAGAATAACCATCTAAGAAACAGTAGTAGGCTCGGCCAGCTATCCTATCTAACATCTGACCTATAAACGGTAAAGGGAAATGATCTTTTTTTGTTTCTTTGTTTAATTTTCTATAGTCCATACAGACTCTCCATCCTGTAATAGTTCTAGTTGGAATTAGTTCATTACTCTCATTAACTACTACAGTCATCCCCCTCTTCTTAGGCACACATTGAATTGGACTCACCCATTGACTATTGGCTATAGAGAAGATCACACCTGCATCTAACCATTTGATGATTTCCTTTTTTACTACCTCCTTCATGGAGGGGTTCAACCTACGTTGGTGATCTACTCTAGGTGTATGTTCCTCTTCTAATAATATCTTATGCATGCAATAGGAAGGACTAATACCTCTTATATCAGCAATCGTCCATGCAATAGCTTTTTTATGTTGCTTAAGCAGCAATATTAACGCAATTTCATGCTTTTCACTCAGTTTGGATGAAATGATAACAGGCAAAGTATCATGCTCTCCTAGATATGCATACTTAAGATGCTCAGGTAATGGTTTTAGTTCTAATAGAGGTGGATGCTCAATGGATGGTTTTAATGGATTCATGGATCTTTCAGACAAGTCATTAGTCATACAAACATGCTGAGGTTTGTCCACAGATATATCCATAATTTCAGAAATGTTTAAGTCAGTTATATCTATTTGTACATAGTCAGTAGCATGCTTAATCAACAGTTCATGCTCAAGTTGTTCTTCCATCAGTGAATCTACTACATCTATACTTGCACAAGATTCAGAATCAGAAGGATACCTTAGAGCTTTAAAGACACTAAACTTAACCTCCTCATCATGAACCCTCATGGTGAGCTCACCTTTCTGGACATCGATCAAGGCCCTACCTGTGGCTAGAAATGGTCTGCCTAGCAAGATTGGTACCTTCTTGTCTGCCTCATAATCCAGAATGATGAAGTCTGCAAGAAAAATAAATTTGTCAACCTTGACAAGAATATCCTCAATCTTACCCTCTGGGTATGCTATGGATCTGTCTGCAAGCTGCAAGGTGACAGTAGTAGGACGTGCTTCCCCTATTCCAAGCTGACGGAATAGTGACAAGGGCATGAGATTGATGCTGGCTCCCAGATCACAAAGAGCTCTGCTCACGTGCTTGCCTCCCAACTCGACTGGTAAGGTGAAGGAACCAGGATCCTTCTCCTTCTTTGGTAGCTTGTTTTGGAGTATAGCACTGCACTCCTCAGTGAGATTCACTGTTTCAAATTCACCAATGATTTTTTTGTTAGTAATAATATCCTTCAAAAACTTAACATAAGAAGGCATAGATTGCAAAACCTCTACAAATAGAATATTCACATGCACTTGTTTTAAAATTTCTAAAAACTTATTAAAGTGCACTTCCTGTTCTTGTTTTTTTCTCAGCCTTCTAGGGAATGGAGGTGGTGGCACATATGTAGGCAATTCAGCTCGCCTAAGGACAGGTGGAGGCCTTGAAATTTCTTTTGGTTCCTCTATGATAGGTTCAAGCCTCACCCTTGATGTGCTTGGTGGTGGTTGATCATGGTTTGGCAGAGAATCCAGTGGAGCACTAGACTCTTCATTCTCTACTCGCTTTGGTGCTTCTCTATTGCTGCTCACCAATGGTCTTCCACTTCGAAGTTCAATTGCTTGAACTTGCTCTTTTCCATCCCTTCTAGGCACTTCAGTGTCAGCAGGCAGTCTACCTTGGGGCCTATTCTTCAGTTCATTTGCTAACTGCCCTATTTGGTTTTCTAGGCTTCTAAGGGTGGCTTGCTGACTTTGTAGGGTAGCATCGTTTTTTGCAATGTATTCCTTAAGTAAATTTTCTACCAATGACCCTATTGGTTGGTTATATGGCTTTTGGTACATGGATTTGTTATTTTGTTGAGTGAAACCAGGTGTTCCACTCGGTCTTGGTTGGTTTTGAGCTTGGTTAGCATTTTGTTGCCCACCCCAAGAAAGATTTGGGTGGTTTCTCCAACCAGGATTATAGGTATTAGAGTAGGGGTTGTTCCTAGGCTGCTGTTGACTTCCAACATAGCAGACTGAGGCTGGATTCCCAGGGCAGTAATCATACAGATGCCCTTCCCCACAGAACCCACAGATTAGTGTCTCACCTTGACTATTTGGTGCTGATGGAGCGCATGTAGCGCAGCGGAAGCGAGACGGATCATTGGCACTCTAATTTCATCAATTTAGCTAAATAAGAAACATGCACAAAGCTTTGAAATAAAAGGAACTAGAACACATACCTCTTGTAGTTCTAAAGACTTCTCTTCCAACGCTCGAATATCCTCACGAACCTTTCGAAGCTTCTCTCGAACTCCTCGAGAACCACCTCCGGTAGTCCCGCTATCCTCGGGCCGAGCAACGGAGTGGTGGGACTCCTTTATGAAAGAAAAAGTTTGGAAGAAGAAGATGGGAAGATGAAAGTGATGAGGATTTTGTGAGAAGAAGTCTAACACTTAGCTTTCTAATTTCTCAAGTAACATGAACTCTACATGCTCATCCAAATATTCAAACTCTTTGAAAAATCATCAACCTCAAACCATTTGAACTTCATCCAATTTATAGGCAATTCACATGCAACAAAGTCTTTGCTTAGCATGACACCTCAAATTGGATGGATTAGTCTTCAACCAAGTGTTCCAAAATTGATGAGTTTATATGCATGTTGTTGGTGATTCACAATCCACTTCACAACTTGGATAAACCCACTCAACTTGGATAAATCCACTCAACATGGATAATTCCACTTTGACTTATAATACAACTTGTAATATTTTGTCATTTTAAAATTAATTCATAATTAATTTTAATAAGCAAAATAAATTATAATTAATTAAACTTTTTAATTAATTAATATTATTATTTAATTCAATATCAAATATTAATTAAATAATAAGACTAATCCTGGTTTCTTAAACCGAGTCATCACACATGAATCCCTATTCATGTTTTACACCGATCCCATATTTAAATCATATTTAAATATGTCCATCATTCTTCCAAAACCGAATTTCAATAAATTCAAATTCTTTTTCTCTCATATTGTTACACGGCTTAATCCGAGCTAGCCAGGAGAACCTAAAGGACCTACAGATCATGAGCTCCAACGATACGAGATTAACCGGTCAAACTCTTTAACCAAGCTAACCAACATTCGTTAACCCCCGGAGACTCCACTAAAGTCCAAGGGTTGCACTCTCCTCACCGTAGATATATTTCTGTCCTCTTGATATAACCATCATTAGTAAGTCGATCCTTCACAGGTCGTTCGTAATTACAGCTGGGTCAAAATAACCGTTTTACCCCCATAATTACATCTTGTTCCTTAAGTCCCACTGATCCTCTAATGAACTATTGGTTTGTGGTCCAACCACCAAACCGATTGGTATGTGATCTCATCACTATACCAAGTCCCTCCCGGGCCAATGAGAGGGTGGGATCCCTAGTTCAAGACCCGGAGTCAACACTTAAGGGAACAACCTCTCTACTAATCCCTAAAGGCGGGTAGGAGTGAATTCCATCTCGCAGGACTATGTTCCCAGCTACCTACCCGGTCTTATCCCCAAGATGGTAGGCTTATTGAGTCGGCGATCTCGGGCCACTCTCACCCATACAAGTCAAAGGATAAGCCCGAATAAACAGGAGTTCATAGCGTGCTTAGGATTCAGATCGAGTTACCTAGGTCATCATATGAAAAAGTCGGTCTTTACAGTAAACGGAGTTATAAAGAAAGAGTGACTTTATTTCGCGGTTCAGTCTTATGCAAACTCATTGCATATGACGCCCCCACTCACATGTCTCCACATGAACGATTTCGGATCACATCGTTTGTACTATACAAAGTGGGCCGCGTCCAATAGTGTCCCCAAGATAAGGTACCCAGCCTTATCCCTATACTATAGACCGTTCTGGCTATTACTTGAACTTGATCCACAATCATGTCATACATGAAGTTCAAGTATACAACCTATAGCCATGGGTTCTTTGTTTATCGGAGTTAGGTTAAAAGTAAACACAATTCACTTTATTCAATAACAACTTTACTGAATAAAACTCAATAACAACTTTATTGCAAAATAGAATATATATTCAGTTTACAAACCACGAGTTTTAGGACATAAAACCCAACAGGTGCGCCCATTGAAATGGCTGCTGCGGTGTTGACACTAGATTGGAGATTGGTTTGAGCCATTTGTTTAACTAGATTGGTCAGGGCGTTTATTTGGCTACTCATTGCACTAAGTGCATCCTTGTCTTGAGCTCTCCTATGCTCTACAGGATCATCTGACCATCTACAATGGGAAGTTGAGATTTTCTCCAAAATCTCATAGGCTTCATTGTAGCTCTTAGAAAGCATGGAACCACCAGCTGAAGAATTCAGCACTTGCCTTGTGCTGGGGTTGCATCCTTTAAAGAACACTTCTATTTGGATACACCATGGAATGCCATGGTGTGGACATTTAAGCAAAAGGTCCTTGAACCTTGTCCAAGCTTCGTGAAGGGATTCGTTTTCGGCTTGTTTGAACTTAATGATATCATCACGAAAGTTGGAATTCCTATCAGGTGGGAAGTATTTGACTAGGAATTTCTCAGCCAGATCTGTCCAATTGACAACTGATTCGGAGGGTAAGGAATTTAACCACGTTTTGGCTTTATCTCTTAATGAGTAGGGAAAGAGGTAAAGCCTCAAAGCTTCTTGGGAAACTCCAGGGATAAGGAAGGTATCACTAACTCCTAGGAAGTTTCTCAGATGATTGTGGGGATCTTCGTTTTCCACCCCAAAGAATTGTCCTACGGTGGACAGCATTTGGAACATTACTGGCTTTAACTCGAATGAGTTGGCAGTAATTTCAGGGCGTATAATGCTTGGGTTAAGCTCCTCAGGCATAGGAACTAAGTATGAGAGGATGGCACTATCCTTGTCATTCGCTATTTCGATGGGGTTGCGAATGGTAGGTGCTGGATTTGGGACTGGTCTATCCATTTCTACTCGAGGGAATTGCGATGACTCCGCGGAGTCAGCAATGTTTTGAGTTACAGGGGGTTGTTTAAAGAGGCGTTTCTTAGCTTTGTTTCTGGCCCTAAGTAATCTCTCAGGCTCAGGATTGAACTCTAGATCGCTACTTGAATGCTCATTCATAAACTAACCCAATGGTACCTGTAAAAGAAATGAAAGTAGATCAGCTCCAATGGATATTAAGATTTGTGTTTCTAACTTAACAAACTTCGTTTTTACTAAACAAAATCCCCGGCAGCGGCGCCAAAAACTTGTTGCGTGCTCAATGTGTAAATTAAAATGCGATGTGAGAGCACTCGGAACATGCAAGCATACATGGTCTTGTAGCAAGTAATAAGTATTTTTTCATTCGATTTCCCACAGAGATTTATTCTTAGTTACTAGCGAAGTGAGATGTTGAGTTAGAAAGGGTGGTTTAAATGGGGTAGATTTGGGTTTAAAGTGCCTAATTATTAAGGAACGTGCGAGATATGAAAGCATAAACAAGGATAAGTAAAGAAGTTTAACTTGAATGTAGGAGAAAAAACATTGCAGAGAAAGCAATTATCTAGCAATAAATTCGCAAAACAGAAAGCTAAGAAAAATGGTTAAGGCAAAAATTTAAACTAAGAAAATTGCGCAGACAGCAATTTTCTAGCAATGTTACTAACAGCGATTTAAGGGTGAAGTGTGGAAACAAGGGCTACTAACGACTCCTCTATAGGCTTTTTCATACGATTCTTCAGCAGTAAATCAACTTATCATGCATCAAATTAACTCATTCTCATGTATCTCTCGATTTCATGCATTAGATCCTTTAGTTTACTCATGTCCAAGTAAGGCTTAAGCATCTATTTATGTAAGCAAGTTAATGATTTGTACTAGGAAAACGCCTATTCCTAGGTCATTTTCTGGCTACCATGAAAGGCTAGCATGAATGGACGACTCTGAACTCTTACTCCTTCGAGAGGTTAGGAGTTCTTTAGACAAAATGGACGGCCAATCGAAATTGTCCGTGGGATGAAGCACACATACATTCAATGCATTTGAAACTAACCTACATGCTGAATTACATATTCCTACCTATAGACTTGTCATTAGCATACCCTTATGTGGTTTAGTTACTCATGGATGATGTGGAAATGGAAAGTTTAGATAGATGAAGCATCACTAACAGTAAAATGAAAGTAAAGACAGAACAAGAAGCTATAAAGAAACTGCAATGTGGGTAAACGATCCTTCGATTACGTGAGATTCAAAACTTAACGTGCAACGATTACAACGTAAGAAAGACTAAAGGAATGAAGACAAATTGAAAGGCAAAAGCCAACAGAAGTGAATAGCAGAAAGCAGTAGAGGAAACAGACAGCAAAAAGCAGTAAAGAGCATATAAATGTGTGCGTAAAGCCCCTCGTCGCAAACGCCTCGGATGAAGGGAGAAGGGGAGCTTTGTTTGGATGAATCCAATCAGAAGAGAAGAAAGATCTTCTCTTCTTCCTCTCAGATTATCGACTCCAACAGCTGAGTCCTTCAAGCCAACAAACCGATGAGAAAACAGGGAGAAAAGACTGCGTTGAGATGGGAGTTCTACGCTTCCAAGCTTATGTTTGTCCTTCCCCCTTGACCTCCTTTTATAGTGTTTTGCAGGTGCGATTCGGCCAAGGAGAACCATCCATTCTGAACGACGACCTTCCACGTGGCATCATGAGAAAGAATAGGCGGCTGAAAGATCGTAACAAAATGGCAAACGGTTAGACAACTTAACAATTTTCACTTAAAACATTGCTTAGACAGCAATGTTTTCGCAATGTTTCAGCAATATGGAAATTTCAACTCTTTAGCTTTGTTTTTGGTTCTTTTTCCTTCCTTTTACACATAAGTCCTAATTTAGCTTCATTCTACAAATTCTCATATATAAGCACATGTTTAGGCTAAATTCTACCAAAAACGCTGAAGAGTGTACACCATTCTATAGCAAATAAGTCCCTAAAATAGTCACTTTTGGAGACGTAACAATGGTCATTTGAGATATCGTTTGCCTCGAAATAATGGTCCCTTGTGATATTGGTTGGCTTAAAATAATTGTCCCTTGAGATATCGATTTCCTCAAAATAATGGTCCCTTCAGATATTAGTTGTCTCGAAAGAACTATCCGTTGAGATATCGAACGCCTCGAAATAAAAGTCCCTTGTAATATACCAGTTGCCTCGAAACAATGGTCCCTTAAGATATCAGTTTCCTCGAATAATGGCCTCATGAAATATCTGTTGCCTCGAATAATTGTCCTTTGAAATATCTTTTGCCTCGAATAATGGTCCCTCGGGACATCGATTTCCTCGGAATAATTATCCCTTGAGATATCCATTGCCTCAAAATATTGGTCCCTTGAGAGATCGGTTCCCTCGTAATAATGGTCCCTTGAAATATCGGTTGCCTTGAAATCATGGTCCCATAACATTACAGTTGCCTCGCAATAATGGTCCCTTGAGCTATCGGTTGCCTTGAAATAATGCTCCCTTGACACCTATCCGTTGCTTCGAATGATGGTCCCACAAGATATTGGTTGCCTCGAAAGATTTTTCCGGGAGACAACGTTTGTCTCGAAATATTGGTCCCTTGAGAGATCATTTATTTTTCTGAAATTGTCTCTTCAAGTCCCTCTCTCTCCCATCTGTTTCCAAATATATTAGACTTATCATATGCAGACTGCTAATAAAGATATGAAATCTCCGAAGTCAAGAGCTGCTGAAGAGCTTGATGCGTTTTTGTAACTTCCATCATAATGTCCTGATCGTTTAATTCTACTACTTTCTGAAAAAAAAAGAAAAAAGAATCACATTCCGTTGTTGATTTTTAGTTGTGGAATATAAGTTCAAAATTAGGAAAACTCACTTGTTTGTGGTCACAATCAAGAGTAGCTTCAAGATTTTCGACATTGTTGAGAAATTGAGTCTTTGGTCTGAATTCTGGTGCGTCCAGTGAAGAGCCGCCCTGCAAGAAAGCTCGCAAAGCAGAGGACCAATGTGAGTTTACCAGTCATTTTCTTTCCTCTCATTTTTTTCCTTATGCACAATAGGAAAGAAAAGGGTTGAAAACCGAAGGAAAAGAATGAAAAAACTGCATTGCGACAGCATTGCGAAAACATTGCTGAAGCCGCAATTATTCAAGTGAAAACCGTAAGTTGACTGATCCTTTTCTGTTAATTTCCGTAATTTCAGGGATTCGTTCTTTCTCCTCCATCCATTCTGATATATGACGTTGAAGATTGATGGTTCTCCTTGGCCCAAACGCACCTGCAAACTACTATAAAAGGGGGTCAAAGTCGGAGGTTCAAGCATCATCCGAGAGCGTAGAGTCTTCTCGCAGTCCATCTTTTCGCCCTGTTTTCCTTTGCCGTCTGTTGGAGTGAGAGTCTCAGCTGTTGGAATCGATAATCTGATAGGAAGGAGAGGAGATTCTTCTTCTCTCTCGATTGGATTCATCCAAGCAAGGCTGACCTTCATCCCCTTCATTCGAGGCGACTGCAACGAGGCTTTCAAGCACCATTTACTGCTTTTTGTCTTTCCTTTCTCATTTCCAGCATTGTTTAGTTATCGCTTCTGGTTTAGTGATTAGTCTACTTCATTTCGTTACTTTCTGTCTTTGGATGATTTACTTTAAGTGTCCCTTTGTTCGTTCAAACATTCAAAGTAATCAAATTGCAAAACTTCATTTCACAGTTTCCGTCTTCTGCTGCTACGGTTTTGTCTTACTGTTTGGAGTATATTTCCCTTCTAAGCATGTCTGTTTTATCTTACATTTCTGTTCTCTATATATCCATGAGTAGCTAAGTCACTTAGGGGCATGCTAATGACAGAACTATAGGCTAAAAAAAACGTGAACCAAGCATGTAGGATAGCTCTCGAAGCATTGATTGTATGTAAGCTTCATCCCACGGGCAATTTCGAGTGGCCATCCATCTTGTCCAAAGAACTCCTAACCTCTGGAAGGAGTAAGAGTTCAGAGTCGTATAATCATGCTAGCCTTTCATGGTAACCAGGAAACGGCCTAGGAATAGGCGTTTCCCTAGTACAAACTAAACACTTCTGTTTTAACAAGATGCTTAAGACCTTACTTTGAGTTGAGTAAACTAAAGAATCTAATGCATGGAATCGGACGATACATGAGATAGAGTGAGTTTGATGCATAGAGAGTAGATCCAGTGCTTGAGAATCGTATAAAAATGCCTATAGGATAGTCATTAGTAGCCCTTAATTCACCCATTTACACACTTTCGCTGTTATTCAATTGCGGTAAAATTGCGGTATCCGCAATTCTGCTAAGTTACCATTCTGTTTAGCTGTTTTCTTCTTCGTTTATTAATTCCATCTCTTGTCTTTTGAGTCTAATTTCAACTTGCATTTGTTTATGTTGCATTCCTTTACACATTCAGCAAAAATTAGATAATTAAAAACCAATTTTACCCCGTCAAAACCACCCCTTCTTTCTTAACAAATACACTTCGTGAATAGCTAAACTTAAGTCTCTGTGGAAAAAACGAATGAAATATACTTACTACTTGCTGTGAGACCATGTATGCTTGCATGTTCTGAGTGCTCTCTCTCTACCTTCTTGCTTATTTATTCTTTAACACATTGAGCACGCAACAAGTTTTTGGCGCCGCTGCCGGGGACTTATTTTAAGTGAAAACGGAGTTTGTTAAGTCTGAAACACCAAGATATTTTCCATTGAATTTGATCCATCTTCATTTCTTCTACAGGTACCATTTAGGGTAGTTTATGAATGAGACTCCAAGTAGTGATCTAGAGTTCAACCCTGAGCCTGAGAGATTATTTAAAGCTAGAAATAGAGCCAAGAAACGTCTCTTTAGACAACCCCTTTTACCTCAAATAATTGCTGAAACCGCAGAGTCTCCGCAATCCACTCAAGAAGAAATGGATAGAATAGATCAAAACCTGGTGCCTGTCACTCGCAATCCCATTGAAATAGCGAATGACAAGGATAGCGCCATCCTTTCGTACCTAGTACCTATGCCTGGGGAGCTGAACCCCAGCATAATCCGTCCTGAAATCACTGCCAACTCATTCGAGTTAAAACCAGTGATGTTCCAAATGTTGTCCACTGTGGGACAATTCTTTGGAATAGAAAATGAGGACCCCCATAACCACCTTAGGAACTTCCTAGGAGTCAGTGATACCTTCCTCATTCCTGGAGTTTCCCAAGAAGCCCTGAGGCTATATCTGTTCCCTTACTCTTTGAGGGACAAAGCCAAAACGTGGTTAAATTCATTACCCTCAGGATCTGTCCTCAATTGGACAGACTTAGCAGAAAAATTCCTAGTCAAATATTTCCCACCAGATAGGAATTCGACCTTTCGTGATGATATCATCAAATTCAAACAAGCTCCGAGTGAGTCTCTTCACGAAGCTTGGACGAGATTCAAAGACCTTCTCATTAAATGTCCACACCATGGCATCCCATGGTGTATCCAAATAGAAGTCTTCTTTAAAGGATGCAACCCCAGCACCAGACAAGTTCTAAACTCATCTGCTGGAGGTTCCATGTTGTCCAAGAGTTACAACGAAGCTTATGAGATCTTGGAGAAGATCTCAACATCTCATTGTAGGTGGTCAGATGATCCAGTAGAGCCAACTACAGCTCAAGACAAGGATGCTTTAAGCGCCATGAGCACCCAAATAAACGCCCTGACCAACCTAGTTAAGCAAATGGCTCAGGCCAATCTCCAAACCAGTGCCAATACCGCCACAGCCATGTCAATGGGCACCCAACCAAGTCAAGGCGAGGCACTTATCTGTGGATTCTGTGGGGAAGGGCACCCATATGAATACTGCCCTGGGAATCCATCCTCAGTCTGCTATGTTGGGAGCCAGCAGCAGCCTAGGAATAACCCCTACTCCAACACCTATAACCCTGGTTGGAGAAACCACCCAAACCTGTCATGGGGTGGTCAACAAAACACTAACCAAAATCCTAACCAACCTAGACCGAGTGGAACACCTGGTTTCACTCCCCAACATAACCAGTCAATGTACCAAAAACCATACAATCAACCTGTAGGATCTTCTGTAGAAACCTTACTCAAGGAATACATAGCTAAGAATGAAGCTACTCTTCAAAGCCAGCAAGCTACTCTTAGGAGCCTAGAAAACCAAATAGGCCAATTAGCCAATGAACTCAAGAGTAGGCCCCAAGGTAGACTCCCTGCTGACACCGAGGTACCAAGGAGAGATGGCAAAGAACAAGTTCAAGCAATTGAACTTAGGAGTGGAAGACCATTGGTGAGCAACACAAAGGACACACCAAAGAGAGTAGAGAACACTGAGTCTAGTGCTCCACTGGAGTCTCTGCCAAACCAAGGTCCACCACCAACTAGCACATCAGGAGCCAGGCTAGAGCCAATTATTGATGAGGTAGAAGAAATTCCAAGGCCTCCACCTATCCTAAGGCGCCCTGACGTGCCTGCATATGTGCCACCACCTCCATACCCTCGAAGGCTTAAGAAGAAGCAGGAACAGGAAGTTCATTTTAATAAATTCTTAGAAATTCTTAAGCAAGTGCATGTTAACATTCCTTTTGTAGAAGTTTTACAGTCTATGCCTTCTTATGTAAAGTTTTTGAAGGACATCATTACTAACAAAAAAATAATTGGTGAGTTTGAAACAGTAAACCTCACTGAGGAGTGCAGTGCCATCCTCCAGAACAAGCTGCCCAAGAAGGAGAAGGATCCTGGTTCCTTCACCTTACCTGTAGAACTTGGAGGCAAGCACGTGGGCAGAGCGCTTTGTGACCTGGGCGCCAGCATAAATCTCATGCCCCTGTCCCTATTCCGCCAGTTGGGAATAGGAGAAGCACGTCCAACCACTGTCACTTTACAACTAGCAGACAGATCCATCGCATACCCTGAAGGTAAGATTGAGGATATTCTAGTGAAAGTTGACAAATTTATTTTCCTTGCAGATTTCATTGTCCTGGACTATGAGGCAGACAAGGAGGTCCCCATCCTGCTAGGCAGACCATTTCTAGCCACAGGTAGGGCACTTATAGACGTCCAAAAAGGTGAGCTTACTATGAGGGTTCATGATGAAGAGGTGAAGTTTAGTGTATATAAAGCTTTAAGGTACCCCTCTGACCTTGAATCCTGTGCTAGCATGGACGTAGTAGACTCCTTAATGGAGGAACAATTGGAGCATGTATTATTAACTAAGCATGCTAATGAATATGTACAATTAGATGTAGCTGACTTGAATATATCTGACGTAATGGATATGCCTGTAGATAAACCACAGCATGTATGTATGAATATAGACCTAACTGATAGATCTGTGAATCCTTTAAAGCCATCCATTGAGCATCCACCTGTTTTAGAACTGAAACCACTACCCACTCACCTCAAGTATGCATATCTAGGAAGTAATGAAACTCTGCCTGTTATCATTTCTTCTAAATTAAGTGAAAAGCATGAGGTAGAACTGATTTTACTGCTTAAGCAACATAGGAAGGCTATAGCATGGACTATTGCTGATATTCGAGGCATTAGCCCTGCTTATTGCATGCACAAAATTATACTAGAGGAAGAGCACACACCTAGGGTAGATCACCAGCGTAGGCTAAACCCCTCTATGAAAGAGGTAGTAAAGAAGGAAATAATAAAATGGTTAGATGCAGGAGTGATCTTCCCAATAGCTAGCAGCCAGTGGGTGAGCCCCATCCAATGTGTACCTAAAAAGGGGGGAATAACTGTGGTAGTCAATGAGAACAACGAACTGATTCCAACAAGGACTGTCACAGGGTGGAGAGTGTGTATGGATTACAGGAAATTAAATAAAGAAACTAAAAAAGATCACTTCCCTCTACCGTTCATTGACCAGATGCTAGACAGAATAGCTGGTAGAGCCTACTATTGTTTCTTAGACGGGTATTCAGGCTATAATCAAATAACTATAGACCCTAAGGATCAAGAGAAGACCACCTTCACTTGCCCTTTTGGAACTTTTGCCTTTCGCAGAATGCCTTTTGGCTTATGCAATGCACCGGCAACTTTCCAAAGGTGCATGATGGCAATCTTCTCTGAGTTGGATGAGTCCATGATAGAAATATTCATGGATGACTTCTCAGTCTTTGGGGACTCATTTTCAAACTGTCTAGAAAACCTAGGACAAGTCCTGGCTAGGTGTGAGGAGACCAACCTAGTCCTAAATTGGGAAAAATGCCATTTTATGGTGGATGAGGGGATTGTCTTAGGACATAGAGTGTCAAGGGCAGGAGTAGAAGTTGATAGGGCAAAGATTGAGATCATAGAGAAGTTGGTAGAGCCCCAGAATGTCAAAGCCATTAGAAGCTTCTTAGGGCATGCTGGCTTCTACAGAAGGTTCATCAAGGACTTTTCTAAGATAGCCAAGCCTCTGTGTGAGCTTTTAGAGCTAAATAGACCATTCATCTTCTCTAAGGAATGCTTAGTAGCTTGGACTACCCTTAAGAAAGCACTAGTCACTGCACCTATAATAATAGGACCAAATTGGGATCTCCCATTTGAGATGCTATGTGATGCCAGTGATTATGATGTAGGAGTCATGTTAGGACAGAGGATTGACAAGCTAACACACCCTGTATATTATGCTAGTAAGACCTTGAATGAGGCTCAATGTAATTATACAACTACTGAGAAAGAGATGCTGGCTGTAGTGTTTGCTTGCGAAAAATTTAGAAACTATATTGTAGGCACTAGGACAATTGTATACACTGACCATTCTGCCTTGAAATATCTTATGAGGAAGGCTGATGCCAAGCCTAGATTGATTAGGTGGGTGTTATTGCTGCAAGAGTTTGATTTGGATATTCGAGACAAGAAAGGATGTGAAAACGTGGTTGCAGATCACCTGTCTCGATTGCAGCATAATTGCGAAAAAATTGCGGACTCCGCAATTTCTGATGCTTTTATTGATGAACATGTCTTTGCTTTGACTCATCGTGATAACGATGAGGAACCTTGGTTTGCTGACATTGCTAACTTCCGTGCATCACAGGTATTAGCAGTTTTCAAGGGAGGACAAGAGAAGAAGAGGTTCCTTCATGAAGCAAGGAAATTCATATGGGATGACCCCACACTTTACAGAACCTGTGCTGATGGCTTACTAAGGAAGTGTGTTTCAGCTGCTGAAGCGAAGTCTGTGCTACAGCACTGTCACACATCTCCTTATGGTGGACACTTTGGTGGTCAAAGAACATCTGCAAAGGTATTTCAGAGTGGCTATTATTGGCCAACGATCTTCAAAGATGCCCACAACTATGCCCACAGCTGTGATGAATGCCAAAGAACAGGTAACCTCAGTCGAAAGGATGAGATGCCCCTCACCTACATCTTAGAGTTAGAGCTCTTTGATGTGTGGGGCATTGACTTCATGGGACCATTCCCTCCATCATCAGGTAATCTTTACATATTAGTAGCAGTGGACTATGTGTCCAAGTGGGTAGAAGCCAAAGCATGTCCTAATAATGATGCTAAAACAGTCACCAACTTCTTGCATAGGCACATTTTTACTAGGTTTGGGACACCTCGTGCCATCATTAGTGATGAGGGGTCACATTTCATTAACAAGGCTATGGAGAGAGTGTTGGCTAAATATAACATTAGACATAGAGTAGCCACTCCCTATCACCCACACTCAAATGGACAAGCTGAAATCTCAAATAGGGAAATTAAGAACATCCTAGAAAAAGTGGTCAAACCTAATAGGAAAGACTGGTCCTTCAAGCTTGAGGATGCACTTTGGGCTTATAGGACAGCATATAAGACACCCCTAGGTATGTCCCCTTATAGGCTGGTATATGGCAAGGCTTGCCATTTACCACTTGAGTTAGAAAACAAAGCATTTTGGGCCATGAAGGAATTGAATTTTTGTGTAAAGGATGCGGGGACACTGAGGTCTTTGCAATTACATGAGCTTGATGAGCTTAGGCATATGGCCTATGAAAATGCTAAGATGTACAAGGAAAAAACCAAGATTTGGCATGATAGTAGACTTAGAGTTAAGGACTTTAAGAAGGGTCAACTTGTTTTGTTGTTTAACTCACGGTTGAAACTATTTCCAGGGAAACTTAAGTCTAGATGGTCGGGACCATTTGTCATTACTAATGTGTTTGTTCATGGTGCAATAGAGATAAAAAACTTGCAGCAAGGTCAGCCATTTATGGTCAATGGGGCGAGGTTGAAGCACTACTATGAGGAAGGAGATGTGAAGACTCTCTCGGCCTTCCTCTTGAATGAAGCGTGAAACTAAAAACGAGAGAGAACGAGTGGTCACTGTGCTCGTTTAGTCAAGGCTCATGCCTTAGTTTATTTTTTTCACTTTTTTTTCGGTTATCATTTGTATGTTTTGTGGTGAGATTTTAATTAAGTATTTAATGTTTGTTTTATTTGTTTTTATAGGGAATCGAAAGAGGGGATCAAGGAGAGTAATCCCAGCTTTAAACATCAAGAAACGATCGTGCCAAATAAAAGATACGGACGAGCGAAGTTTGCCATTTAGATAAAAAGAAATCCCTAAAATTGCGCTGGAATTGCAGGATCCGCAAATTATAGCCGTTGGGATTTAACCGTTGCCTTTATATCCGTTAGAAGGCGCTCGATCGATTCGATTCTCTCATTCTCTGATTTCCAAGAAAACTGAGATTCTCTTCATCTTTGATCCTTCTCTCCAAACCTCCAAGATTCGACAATGGTGTCCACAAGGGCTGAAAGATCCGCAGCCAAGAAGAAGGCTGATGACGCAGCTGAAGCGGCTGCGAGGGAAGCACTTCTGACCCTTGCAGATGCTGGGGCTGTACGCACCGGACCTCTTCCCAAACTACCGATCCGTAGGAAGAAGTGGAGGGTTGTCACAGAAATCCCTGCTGGCCCTTCTGAACCGGCGGGCACGCCCAAGAAGCGCCGGTGGAGTGTCGAGACGGCCGCCGAACCAAGCAAAGCCAAGACTCTCTCTGTGGAGAGTCAAGAAACGGATCGTGCGTCCCACGAGTCGACCAAGAAGAGTTCGTCGCCATCTGCATCGCCTGCGCACAACTCTTCACCATCTGGACCAGTGCACAGCCCAGAGCTTTCATCGTCACCGCCTGCACAGAGCCCTGAAACGCCGTCTTCACCACTGAAGTCCGTGCAGACGCCTACAACAGAGCAGAGTGCCACACCTTCGCACACGCCACCACGGCCTGACCCTGAATTCCCCTATGGGGAGTACCAGGAATCCACTCAGGGCAGTGGGGAAGGTGGTGAAGACGAGGTCTTCTCGCCTGCAAGGGAAGCTAGCCCAGAGAGTCCTGCACAGCAGGATGATTCCATGGAAGAGACCCTGGGGGCATGCCTGCAGCAGATCAACATTGAGGCAAAGCTGAAGAAGAAGAAGAAGGCCAAGATCCTTAAAGCCAAGCGATCCAAGAAACTAAAGAGGAAGAAGGCTAAGGAGGTGCCTTCATCAGAGAAAGAGAGCACCGAGCCTTCGCTCAAACGACTCAAGGTTGAGGCTGCCGAATCAGCCAAGCCATCAGATAAAGGGAAGGCAAAGCTCTACCCTGAAGACGAGCCTCAGTCAGTGAGGTATGTTTCTTCTGATGCTGAGTCCAGGGGTGCTGAGCTGAGGAAGAGGGAGTTGCTGCACGAGAAAGGCTTCCTCGACCGACCTGCTGACCTGCCACAGTTCTTGCGCGCAGGAGTGATCAACCACGGCTGGGAGGAATTTTGCAGACCGCCCAATCCAGCCTACACGAGCATGGTGTATGATTTCTACGCCAATGTGCTCAGCCCTGAGGATGGCCTGTCTGTGGTCAGAGGGGTAGAAGTGGATTTCTCAGCCAAGGCCATCAACGAAGCCTATGGTCTCAAGGGCCAAACACATACAGATTATGCTCGGATCGTTGATGAGCCTACTGAGGCAGTGCTGGAGGAGGCCATTCGAACCATTGGCCAGCCTGAGGCAGCGTGGACCGTGTCACGCAATGGGAGGCACACTCTCATGAGTGCCAACCTCACGGCTAAAGCGGCTGTGTGGTTTTCGTTCGTGAGAAGGAGATTGTCCCCAGTGACTCACGAGACTACAATCAACCAGAGCCGATCGCTGCTGGTGTATGCGATAATGAGAGGTCTCACGATCAACGTGGGAGAAGTCATCACTGCTGCTATTGCTGAGTGCGCCAAGAAAGGTAAGGGACCACTGTTTTTCCCTAACACAATAACCAAGCTATGTTTGCTTGCAGGCGTCCCAACCGAGCGCATGGAGTAGCAGATGGCTTACACAGGCCACTTGGAGCTGCCTGCTAGCCTGAGGCTGAAGAGGAAGGGGAATATGGAGTTTGAACTAGATAGGCTGGCTGCTGAACAGCCCCTATCCATGGCCTGCCTGATGGATATGCAGAGGAGGATGGCTCAATGGGCCACTTATGCGCAGGCTAGGGACAAGGAAGTTGCAGACCAACTTGGGTGCATCTTCCCTGATTTCCCTACAAATCTCCTGACTCCATGGGTGCCCCCACGACCACGGCAACCTGATGAGGATGACGACGTTTGAGTGCTGGTTTGAATTGCACTGAAGGGAGTATTATTGTTCCCTTAGAAAAAAAAAAACAATTTTCTGCTTTCTGATAGACTATGTGAATTATGCGGTTTTTAGTACATTTTTGATCTGTCTTAGATGCTTAGTTTTATGTTTTTAATTTTGCTTAGTATAGTCTGATGATAGGTGACTAGATAGGTTAGTTTTGTTTTATTTTTAGGAGAGCGTGAATGACTGGAAAGAGCATGCTTAGGGGCCTTAGTCACTGTTATATCTGCCCTGATCTAATTGCGAAATAATTGCGGTACCCGCAATTTTCATGACTGAAAGCATGTTTTGGACTGTCTGTTTAGCTAGGCTGTAATCTGTTTAAATTCCATCTTTTGCTGCTTTCATGACTACCTTATATAGCTTATCTAAAAGCATGCTGGATGAGTGTCATAGGACACCCTTTGCTAATTTAAAATCAACCTCTAAAAAGCTCAGCATGCGCAGCTTTAAGCCCTTAACTGTCTGTTTTTTTTAAGTTTACTACTGCTGTGATATTTTCTTTTCAATGTTCTGTCTATGCCTAGGGCTTTAGATTCTCTTTGATTTACCTTAGACTAGATGCTTCTAGGATAGTTTGGGGGTGTGCCACCTCAGACACTCATTGGGGACAATGAGTAGTTGAAGTTTGGGGGAGGCCACCCTAGGCCTAGGAGCATTCCTCTCTCCCTTAGAAACATAAGCGTTCTTCTTCTCCTTTACAAAAAAATGATGAACTGAAAAAAAATATGAAAAATAGAATAAAGAGGGGAGTCTCTCTTAGGTTGCTAAGTAATCAGTGCCAAGTGTGTGACCCACAAGTGGCATTGCATCAAAAGGCAACCAAAGGAGAGGCCCCACCTAAGGAAGAAAAAGAAAAAGAATAGGGAAGAAGAATGTATACCTAGGAGTTATAACTTTGTGGCTTAGATGTCCTATTTAAAAAGAACTCTGATCCTCAATTAGCTAAGCACAAAGTTGTAACTCGTAGGGTTGTTTAGGGAGATGAGTGTTTATCCAATGTAGTGATGCCAGGGCTTAGGTTGTTCTTTAAAAGTACTACTGTCACCGTTAATACTAAGACTGGCATGACTCTAAGGAATCCTAGACACATTAAAAATAAAGCTAGAAGCATGTACTGAGTCTAAGGTAAAGCTAGGCAGAGTTTGAAACCTTAGGGATAGTGGCATGATATGACAAAAGTAAATAGATCAGTTGTAGGAAGTAAATGAAAACAGAAGGAGTGTTAGGCAGGCGAAGTCAGAAGAAGCTAGATAAGAGGGTAGTTTTAAACTGAGAAGTGTGTCACAGGACAGCAGTGCTATAGTTAGGGATATAAGGGAGTCAGTAGGTGGTTAGAGAAGAAGAAACAGCAGCCTAGGTAAGTCCTTAGTATGCTTGAGGACAAGCAAAACCTTAAGTTTGGGGGTGTGTTAAGTCTCTGAAAGTGACTTATTTAGGACCCATTTAGCTTAAGAAGATGTACACTTTTAGGTGTTTTTGATAGCATTTAGCCTAAACCTATGCTTAAATATGAGAATGAGAAGAAGGTAGCTAAATTAGGACTTATGCACAATAGGAAAGAAAAGGGTTGAAAACCGAAGGAAAAGAATGAAAAAACTGCATTGCGACAGCATTGCGAAAACATTGCTGAAGCCGCAATTATTCAAGTGAAAACCGTAAGTTGACTGATCCTTTTCTGTTAATTTCCGTAATTTCAGGGATTCGTTCTTTCTCCTCCATCCATTCCGATATATGACGTTGAAGATTGATGGTTCTCCTTGGCCCAAACGCACCTGCAAACTACTATAAAAGGGGGTCAAAGTCGGAGGTTCAAGCATCATCCGAGAGCGTAGAGTCTTCTCGCAGTCCATCTTTTCGCCCTGTTTTCCTTTGCCGTCTGTTGGAGTGAGAGTCTCAGCTGTTGGAATCGATAATCTGATAGGAAGGAGAGGAGATTCTTCTTCTCTCTCGATTGGATTCATCCAAGCAAGGCTGACCTTCATCCCCTTCATTCGAGGCGACTGCAACGAGGCTTTCAAGCACCATTTACTGCTTTTTGTCTTTCCTTTCTCATTTCCAGCATTGTTTAGTTATCGCTTCTGGTTTAGTGATTAGTCTACTTCATTTCGTTACTTTCTGTCTTTGGATTATTTACTTTAAGTGTCCCTTTGTTCGTTCAAACATTCAAAGTAATCAAATTGCAAAACTTCATTTCACAGTTTCCGTCTTCTGCTGCTACAGTTTTGTCTTACTGTTTGGAGTATATTTCCCTTCTAAGCATGTCTGTTTTATCTTACATTTCTGTTCTCTATATATCCATGAGTAGCTAAGTCACTTAGGGGCATGCTAATGACAGAACTATAGGCTAAAAAAAACGTGAACCAAGCATGTAGGATAGCTCTCGAAGCATTGATTGTATGTAAGCTTCATCCCACGGGCAATTTCGAGTGGCCATCCATCTTGTCCAAAGAACTCCTAACCTCTGGAAGGAGTAAGAGTTCAGAGTCGTATAATCATGCTAGCCTTTCATGGTAACCAGGAAACGGCCTAGGAATAGGCGTTTCCCTAGTACAAACTAAACACTTCTGTTTTAACAAGATGCTTAAGACCTTACTTTGAGTTGAGTAAACTAAAGAATCTAATGCATGGAATCGGACGATACATGAGATAGAGTGAGTTTGATGCATAGAGAGTAGATCCAGTGCTTGAGAATCGTATAAAAATGCCTATAGGATAGTCATTAGTAGCCCTTAATTCACCCATTTACACACTTTCGCTGTTATTCAATTGCGGTAAAATTGCGGTATCCGCAATTCTGCTAAGTTACCATTCTGTTTAGCTGTTTTCTTCTTCGTTTATTAATTCCATCTCTTGTCTTTTGAGT
Source organism: Herpetospermum pedunculosum (assembly GCA_028017165.1). Lineage (NCBI taxonomy): Eukaryota > Viridiplantae > Streptophyta > Magnoliopsida > Cucurbitales > Cucurbitaceae > Herpetospermum > Herpetospermum pedunculosum. The sequence continues at coordinate 38,630,298 of CM051527.1, forward strand.
CTAATTTCAACTTGCATTTGTTTATGTTGCATTCCTTTACACATTCAGCAAAAATTAGATAATTAAAAACCAATTTTACCCCGTCAAAACCACCCCTTCTTTCTTAACAAATACACTTCGTGAATAGCTAAACTTAAGTCTCTGTGGAAAAAACGAATGAAATATACTTACTACTTGCTGTGAGACCATGTATGCTTGCATGTTCTGAGTGCTCTCTCTCTACCTTCTTGCTTATTTATTCTTTAACACATTGAGCACGCAACAAGTTTTTGGCGCCGCTGCCGGGGACTTATTTTAAGTGAAAACGGAGTTTGTTAAGTCTGAAACACCAAGATATTTTCCATTGAATTTGATCCATCTTCATTTCTTCTACAGGTACCATTTAGGGTAGTTTATGAATGAGACTCCAAGTAGTGATCTAGAGTTCAACCCTGAGCCTGAGAGATTATTTAAAGCTAGAAATAGAGCCAAGAAACGTCTCTTTAGACAACCCCTTTTACCTCAAATAATTGCTGAAACCGCAGAGTCTCCGCAATCCACTCAAGAAGAAATGGATAGAATAGATCAAAACCTGGTGCCTGTCACTCGCAATCCCATTGAAATAGCGAATGACAAGGATAGCGCCATCCTTTCGTACCTAGTACCTATGCCTGGGGAGCTGAACCCCAGCATAATCCGTCCTGAAATCACTGCCAACTCATTCGAGTTAAAACCAGTGATGTTCCAAATGTTGTCCACTGTGGGACAATTCTTTGGAATAGAAAATGAGGACCCCCATAACCACCTTAGGAACTTCCTAGGAGTCAGTGATACCTTCCTCATTCCTGGAGTTTCCCAAGAAGCCCTGAGGCTATATCTGTTCCCTTACTCTTTGAGGGACAAAGCCAAAACGTGGTTAAATTCATTACCCTCAGGATCTGTCCTCAATTGGACAGACTTAGCAGAAAAATTCCTAGTCAAATATTTCCCACCAGATAGGAATTCGACCTTTCGTGATGATATCATCAAATTCAAACAAGCTCCGAGTGAGTCTCTTCACGAAGCTTGGACGAGATTCAAAGACCTTCTCATTAAATGTCCACACCATGGCATCCCATGGTGTATCCAAATAGAAGTCTTCTTTAAAGGATGCAACCCCAGCACCAGACAAGTTCTAAACTCATCTGCTGGAGGTTCCATGTTGTCCAAGAGTTACAACGAAGCTTATGAGATCTTGGAGAAGATCTCAACATCTCATTGTAGGTGGTCAGATGATCCAGTAGAGCCAACTACAGCTCAAGACAAGGATGCTTTAAGCGCCATGAGCACCCAAATAAACGCCCTGACCAACCTAGTTAAGCAAATGGCTCAGGCCAATCTCCAAACCAGTGCCAATACCGCCACAGCCATGTCAATGGGCACCCAACCAAGTCAAGGCGAGGCACTTATCTGTGGATTCTGTGGGGAAGGGCACCCATATGAATACTGCCCTGGGAATCCATCCTCAGTCTGCTATGTTGGGAGCCAGCAGCAGCCTAGGAATAACCCCTACTCCAACACCTATAACCCTGGTTGGAGAAACCACCCAAACCTGTCATGGGGTGGTCAACAAAACACTAACCAAAATCCTAACCAACCTAGACCGAGTGGAACACCTGGTTTCACTCCCCAACATAACCAGTCAATGTACCAAAAACCATACAATCAACCTGTAGGATCTTCTGTAGAAACCTTACTCAAGGAATACATAGCTAAGAATGAAGCTACTCTTCAAAGCCAGCAAGCTACTCTTAGGAGCCTAGAAAACCAAATAGGCCAATTAGCCAATGAACTCAAGAGTAGGCCCCAAGGTAGACTCCCTGCTGACACCGAGGTACCAAGGAGAGATGGCAAAGAACAAGTTCAAGCAATTGAACTTAGGAGTGGAAGACCATTGGTGAGCAACACAAAGGACACACCAAAGAGAGTAGAGAACACTGAGTCTAGTGCTCCACTGGAGTCTCTGCCAAACCAAGGTCCACCACCAACTAGCACATCAGGAGCCAGGCTAGAGCCAATTATTGATGAGGTAGAAGAAATTCCAAGGCCTCCACCTATCCTAAGGCGCCCTGACGTGCCTGCATATGTGCCACCACCTCCATACCCTCGAAGGCTTAAGAAGAAGCAGGAACAGGAAGTTCATTTTAATAAATTCTTAGAAATTCTTAAGCAAGTGCATGTTAACATTCCTTTTGTAGAAGTTTTACAGTCTATGCCTTCTTATGTAAAGTTTTTGAAGGACATCATTACTAACAAAAAAATAATTGGTGAGTTTGAAACAGTAAACCTCACTGAGGAGTGCAGTGCCATCCTCCAGAACAAGCTGCCCAAGAAGGAGAAGGATCCTGGTTCCTTCACCTTACCTGTAGAACTTGGAGGCAAGCACGTGGGCAGAGCGCTTTGTGACCTGGGCGCCAGCATAAATCTCATGCCCCTGTCCCTATTCCGCCAGTTGGGAATAGGAGAAGCACGTCCAACCACTGTCACTTTACAACTAGCAGACAGATCCATCGCATACCCTGAAGGTAAGATTGAGGATATTCTAGTGAAAGTTGACAAATTTATTTTCCTTGCAGATTTCATTGTCCTGGACTATGAGGCAGACAAGGAGGTCCCCATCCTGCTAGGCAGACCATTTCTAGCCACAGGTAGGGCACTTATAGACGTCCAAAAAGGTGAGCATACTATGAGGGTTCATGATGAAGAGGTGAAGTTTAGTGTATATAAAGCTTTAAGGTACCCCTCTGACCTTGAATCCTGTGCTAGCATGGACGTAGTAGACTCCTTAATGGAGGAACAATTGGAGCATGTATTATTAACTAAGCATGCTAATGAATATGTACAATTAGATGTAGCTGACTTGAATATATCTGACGTAATGGATATGCCTGTAGATAAACCACAGCATGTATGTATGAATATAGACCTAACTGATAGATCTGTGAATCCTTTAAAGCCATCCATTGAGCATCCACCTGTTTTAGAACTGAAACCACTACCCACTCACCTCAAGTATGCATATCTAGGAAGTAATGAAACTCTGCCTGTTATCATTTCTTCTAAATTAAGTGAAAAGCATGAGGTAGAACTGATTTTACTGCTTAAGCAACATAGGAAGGCTATAGCATGGACTATTGCTGATATTCGAGGCATTAGCCCTGCTTATTGCATGCACAAAATTATACTAGAGGAAGAGCACACACCTAGGGTAGATCACCAGCGTAGGCTAAACCCCTCTATGAAAGAGGTAGTAAAGAAGGAAATAATAAAATGGTTAGATGCAGGAGTGATCTTCCCAATAGCTAGCAGCCAGTGGGTGAGCCCCATCCAATGTGTACCTAAAAAGGGGGGAATAACTGTGGTAGTCAATGAGAACAACGAACTGATTCCAACAAGGACTGTCACAGGGTGGAGAGTGTGTATGGATTACAGGAAATTAAATAAAGAAACTAAAAAAGATCACTTCCCTCTACCGTTCATTGACCAGATGCTAGACAGAATAGCTGGTAGAGCCTACTATTGTTTCTTAGACGGGTATTCAGGCTATAATCAAATAACTATAGACCCTAAGGATCAAGAGAAGACCACCTTCACTTGCCCTTTTGGAACTTTTGCCTTTCGCAGAATGCCTTTTGGCTTATGCAATGCACCGGCAACTTTCCAAAGGTGCATGATGGCAATCTTCTCTGAGTTGGATGAGTCCATGATAGAAATATTCATGGATGACTTCTCAGTCTTTGGGGACTCATTTTCAAACTGTCTAGAAAACCTAGGACAAGTCCTGGCTAGGTGTGAGGAGACCAACCTAGTCCTAAATTGGGAAAAATGCCATTTTATGGTGGATGAGGGGATTGTCTTAGGACATAGAGTGTCAAGGGCAGGAGTAGAAGTTGATAGGGCAAAGATTGAGATCATAGAGAAGTTGGTAGAGCCCCAGAATGTCAAAGCCATTAGAAGCTTCTTAGGGCATGCTGGCTTCTACAGAAGGTTCATCAAGGACTTTTCTAAGATAGCCAAGCCTCTGTGTGAGCTTTTAGAGCTAAATAGACCATTCATCTTCTCTAAGGAATGCTTAGTAGCTTGGACTACCCTTAAGAAAGCACTAGTCACTGCACCTATAATAGTAGGACCAAATTGGGATCTCCCATTTGAGATGCTATGTGATGCCAGTGATTATGCTGTAGGAGTCATGTTAGGACAGAGGATTGACAAGCTAACACACCCTGTATATTATGCTAGTAAGACCTTGAATGAGGCTCAATGTAATTATACAACTACTGAGAAAGAGATGCTGGCTGTAGTGTTTGCTTGCGAAAAATTTAGAAACTATATTGTAGGCACTAGGACAATTGTATACACTGACCATTCTGCCTTGAAATATCTTATGAGGAAGGCTGATGCCAAGCCTAGATTGATTAGGTGGGTGTTATTGCTGCAAGAGTTTGATTTGGATATTCGAGACAAGAAAGGATGTGAAAACGTGGTTGCAGATCACCTGTCTCGATTGCAGCATAATTGCGAAAAAAATGCGGACTCCGCAATTTCTGATGCTTTTATTGATGAACATGTCTTTGCTTTGACTCATCGTGATAACGATGAGGAACCTTGGTTTGCTGACATTGCTAACTTCCGTGCATCACAGGTATTACCAGTTTTCAAGGGAGGACAAGAGAAGAAGAGGTTCCTTCATGAAGCAAGGAAATTCATATGGGATGACCCCACACTTTACAGAACCTGTGCTGATGGCTTACTAAGGAAGTGTGTTTCAGCTGCTGAAGCGAAGTCTGTGCTACAGCACTGTCACACATCTCCTTATGGTGGACACTTTGGTGGTCAAAGAACAGCTGCAAAGGTATTTCAGAGTGGCTATTATTGGCCAACGATCTTCAAAGATGCCCACAACTATGCCCACAGCTGTGATGAATGCCAAAGAACAGGTAACCTCAGTCGAAAGGATGAGATGCCCCTCACCTACATCTTAGAGTTAGAGCTCTTTGATGTGTGGGGCATTGACTTCATGGGACCATTCCCTCCATCATCAGGTAATCTTTACATATTAGTAGCAGTGGACTATGTGTCCAAGTGGGTAGAAGCCAAAGCATGTCCTAATAATGATGCTAAAACAGTCACCAACTTCTTGCATAGGCACATTTTTACTAGGTTTGGGACACCTCGTGCCATCATTAGTGATGAGGGGTCACATTTCATTAACAAGGCTATGGAGAGAGTGTTGGCTAAATATAACATTAGACATAGAGTAGCCACTCCCTATCACCCACACTCAAATGGACAAGCTGAAATCTCAAATAGGGAAATTAAGAACATCCTAGAAAAAGTGGTCAAACCTAATAGGAAAGTCTGGTCCTTCAAGCTTGAGGATGCACTTTGGGCTTATAGGACAGCATATAAGACACCCCTAGGTATGTCCCCTTATAGGCTGGTATATGGCAAGGCTTGCCATTTACCACTTGAGTTAGAAAACAAAGCATTTTGGGCCATGAAGGAATTGAATTTTTGTGTAAAGGATGCGGGGACACTGAGGTCTTTGCAATTACATGAGCTTGATGAGCTTAGGCATATGGCCTATGAAAATGCTAAGATGTACAAGGAAAAAACCAAGATTTGGCATGATAGTAGACTTAGAGTTAAGGACTTTAAGAAGGGTCAACTTGTTTTGTTGTTTAACTCACGGTTGAAACTATTTCCAGGGAAACTTAAGTCTAGATGGTCGGGACCATTTGTCATTACTAATGTGTTTGTTCATGGTGCAATAGAGATAAAAAACTTGCAGCAAGGTCAGCCATTTATGGTCAATGGGGCGAGGTTGAAGCACTACTATGAGGAAGGAGATGTGAAGACTCTCTCGGCCTTCCTCTTGAATGAAGCGTGAAACTAAAAACGAGAGAGAACGAGTGGTCACTGTGCTCGTTTAGTCAAGGCTCATGGCTTAGTTTATTTTTTTCACTTTTTTTTCGGTTATCATTTGTATGTTTTGTGGTGAGATTTTAATTAAGTATTTAATGTTTGTTTTATTTGTTTTTATAGGGAATCGAAAGAGGGGATCAAGGAGAGTAATCCCAGCTTTAAAAATCAAGAAACGATCGTGCCAAATAAAAGATACGGACGAGCGAAGTTTGCCATTTAGATAAAAAGAAATCCCTAAAATTGCGCTGGAATTGCAGGATCCGCAAATTATAGCCGTTGGGATTTAGCCGTTGCCTTTATATCCGTTAGAAGGCGCTCGATCGATTCGATTCTCTCATTCTCTGATTTCCAAGAAAATTGAGATTCTCTTCATCTTTGATCCTTCTCTCCAAACCTCCAAGATTCGACAATGGTGTCCACAAGGGCTGAAAGATCCGCAGCCAAGAAGAAGGCTGATGACGCAGCTGAAGCGGCTGCGAGGGAAGCACTTCTGACCCTTGCAGATGCTGGGGCTGTACGCACCGGACCTCTTCCCAAACTACCGATCCGTAGGAAGAAGTGGAGGGTTGTCACAGAAATCCCTGCTGGCCCTTCTGAACCGGCGGGCACGCCCAAGAAGCGCCGGTGGAGTGTCGAGACGGCCGCCGAACCAAGCAAAGCCAAGACTCTCTCTGTGGAGAGTCAAGAAACGGATCGTGCGTCCCACGAGTCGACCAAGAAGAGTTCGTCGCCATCTGCATCGCCTGCGCACAACTCTTCACCATCTGGACTAGTGCACAGCCCAGAGCTTTCATCGTCACCGCCTGCACAGAGCCCTGAAACGCCGTCTTCACCACTAAAGTCCGTGCAGACGCCTACAGCAGAGCAGAGTGCCACACCTTCGCACACGCCACCACGGCCTGACCCTGAATTCCCCTATGGGGAGTACCAGGAATCCACTCAGGGCAGTGGGGAAGGTGGTGAAGACGAGGTCTTCTCGCCTGCAAGGGAAGCTAGCCCAGAGAGTCCTGCACAGCAGGATGATTCCATGGAAGAGACGCTGGGGGCATGCCTGCAGCAGATCAACATTGAGGCAAAGCTGAAGAAGAAGAAGAAGGCCAAGATCCTTAAAGCCAAGCGATCCAAGAAACTAAAGAGGAAGAAGGCTAAGGAGGTGCCTTCATCAGAGAAAGAGAGCACCGAGCCTTCGCTCAAACGACTCAAGGTTGAGGCTGCCGAATCAGCCAAGCCATCAGATAAAGGGAAGGCAAAGCTCTACCCTGAAGACGAGCCTCAGTCAGTGAGGTATGTTTCTTCTGATGCTGAGTCCAGGGGTGCTGAGCTGAGGAAGAGGGAGTTGCTGCACGAGAAAGGCTTCCTCGACCGACCTGCTGACCTGCCACAGTTCTTGCGCGCAGGAGTGATCAACCACGGTTGGGAGGAATTTTGCAGACCGCCCAATCCAGCCTACACGAGCATGGTGTATGATTTCTACGCCAATGTGCTCAGCCCTGAGGATGGCCTGTCTGTGGTCAGAGGGGTAGAAGTGGATTTCTCAGCCAAGGCCATCAACGAAGCCTATGGTCTCAAGGGCCAAACACATACAGATTATGCTCGGATCGTTGATGAGCCTACTGAGGCAGTGCTGGAGGAGGCCATTCGAACCATTGGCCAGCCTGAGGCAGCGTGGACCGTGTCACGCAATGGGAGGCACACTCTCATGAGTGCCAACCTCACGGCTAAAGCGGCTGTGTGGTTTTCGTTCGTGAGAAGGAGATTGTCCCCAGTGACTCACGAGACTACAATCAACCAGAGCCGATCGCTGCTGGTGTATGCGATAATGAGAGGTCTCACGATCAACGTGGGAGAAGTCATCACTGCTGCTATTGCTGAGTGCGCCAAGAAAGGTAAGGGACCACTGTTTTTCCCTAACACAATAACCAAGCTATGTTTGCTTGCAGGCGTCCCAACCGAGCGCATGGAGCAGCAGATGGCTTACACAGGCCACTTGGAGCTGCCTGCTAGCCTGAGGCAGAAGAGGAAGGGGAATATGGAGTTTGAACTAGATAGGCTGGCTGCTGAACAGTCCCTATCCATGGCCTGCCTGATGGATATGCAGAGGAGGATGGCTCAATGGGCCACTTATGCGCAGGCTAGGGACAAGGAAGTTGCAGACCAACTTGGGTGCATCTTCCCTGATTTCCCTACAAATCTCCTGACTCCATGGGTGCCCCCACGACCACGGCAACCTGATGAGGATGACGACGTTTGAGTGCTGGTTTGAATTGCACTGAAGGGAGTATTGCTGTTCCCTTAGAAAAAAAAAACAATTTTCTGCTTTCTGATAGACTATGTGAATTATGCGGTTTTTAGTACATTTTTGATCTGTCTTAGATGCTTAGTTTTATGTTTTTAATTTTGCTTAGTATAGTCTGATGATAGGTGACTAGATAGGTTAGTTTTGTTTTATTTTTAGGAGAGCGTGAATGACTGGAAAGAGCATGCTTAGGGGCCTTAGTCACTGTTATATCTGCCCTGATCTAATTGCGAAATAATTGCGGTACCCGCAATTTTCATGACTGAAAGCATGTTTTGGACTGTCTGTTTAGCTAGGCTGTAATCTGTTTAAATTCCATCTTTTGCTGCTTTCATGACTACCTTATATAGCTTATCTAAAAGCATGCTGGATGAGTGTCATAGGACACCCTTTGCTAATTTAAAATCAACCTCTAAAAAGCTCAGCATGCGCAGCTTTAAGCCCTTAACTGTCTGTTTTTTTTAAGTTTACTGCTGCTGTGATATTTTCTTTTCAATGTTCTGTCTATGCCTAGGGCTTTAGATTCTCTTTGATTTACCTTAGACTAGATGCTTCTAGGATAGTTTGGGGGTGTGCCACCTCAGACACTCATTGGGGACAATGAGTAGTTGAAGTTTGGGGGAGGCCACCCTAGGCCTAGGAGCATTCCTCTCTCCCTTAGAAACATAAGCGTTCTTCTTCTCCTTTACAAAAAAATGATGAACTGAAAAAAAATATGAAAAATAGAATAAAGAGGGGAGTCTCTCTTAGGTTGCTAAGTAATCAGTGCCAAGTGTGTGACCCACAAGTGGCATTGCATCAAAAGGCAACCAAAGGAGAGGCCCCACCTAAGGAAGAAAAAGAAAAAGAATAGGGAAGAAGAATGTATACCTAGGAGTTATAACTTTGTGGCTTAGATGTCCTATTTAAAAAGAACTCTGATCCTCAATTAGCTAAGCACAAAGTTGTAACTCGTAGGGTTGTTTAGGGAGATGAGTGTTTATCCAATGTAGTGATGCCAGGGCTTAGGTTGTTCTTTAAAAGTACTACTGTCACCGTTAATACTAAGACTGGCATGACTCTAAGGAATCCTAGACACATTAAAAATAAAGCTAGAAGCATGTACTGAGTCTAAGGTAAAGCTAGGCAGAGTTTGAAACCTTAGGGATAGTGGCATGATATGACAAAAGTAAATAGATCAGTTGTAGGAAGTAAATGAAAACAGAAGGAGTGTTAGGCAGGCGAAGTCAGAAGAAGCTAGATAAGAGGGTAGTTTTAAACTGAGAAGTGTGTCACAGGACAGCAGTGCTATAGTTAGGGATATAAGGGAGTCAGTAGGTGGTTAGAGAAGAAGAAACAGCAGCCTAGGTAAGTCCTTAGTATGCTTGAGGACAAGCAAAACCTTAAGTTTGGGGGTGTGTTAAGTCTCTGAAAGTGACTTATTTAGGACCCATTTAGCTTAAGAAGATGTACACTTTTAGGTGTTTTTGATAGCATTTAGCCTAAACCTATGCTTAAATATGAGAATGAGAAGAAGGTAGCTAAATTAGGACTTATGCACAATAGGAAAGAAAAGGGTTGAAAACCGAAGGAAAAGAATGAAAAAACTGCATTGCGACAGCATTGCGAAAACATTGCTGAAGCCGCAATTATTCAAGTGAAAACCGTAAGTTGACTGATCCTTTTCTGTTAATTTCCGTAATTTCAGGGATTCGTTCTTTCTCCTCCATCCATTCTGATATATGACGTTGAAGATTGATGGTTCTCCTTGGCCCAAACGCACCTGCAAACTACTATAAAAGGGGGTCAAAGTCGGAGGTTCAAGCATCATCCGAGAGCGTAGAGTCTTCTCGCAGTCCATCTTTTCGCCCTGTTTTCCTTTGCCGTCTGTTGGAGTGAGAGTCTCAGCTGTTGGAATCGATAATCTGATAGGAAGGAGAGGAGATTCTTCTTCTCTCTCGATTGGATTCATCCAAGCAAGGCTGACCTTCATCCCCTTCATTCGAGGCGACTGCAACGAGGCTTTCAAGCACCATTTACTGCTTTTTGTCTTTCCTTTCTCATTTCCAGCATTGTTTAGTTATCGCTTCTGGTTTAGTGATTAGTCTACTTCATTTCGTTACTTTCTGTCTTTGGATTATTTACTTTAAGTGTCCCTTTGTTCGTTCAAACATTCAAAGTAATCAAATTGCAAAACTTCATTTCACAGTTTCCGTCTTCTGCTGCTACAGTTTTGTCTTACTGTTTGGAGTATATTTCCCTTCTAAGCATGTCTGTTTTATCTTACATTTCTGTTCTCTATATATCCATGAGTAGCTAAGTCACTTAGGGGCATGCTAATGACAGAACTATAGGCTAAAAAAAACGTGAACCAAGCATGTAGGATAGCTCTCGAAGCATTGATTGTATGTAAGCTTCATCCCACGGGCAATTTCGAGTGGCCATCCATCTTGTCCAAAGAACTCCTAACCTCTGGAAGGAGTAAGAGTTCAGAGTCGTATAATCATGCTAGCCTTTCATGGTAACCAGGAAACGGCCTAGGAATAGGCGTTTCCCTAGTACAAACTAAACACTTCTGTTTTAACAAGATGCTTAAGACCTTACTTTGAGTTGAGTAAACTAAAGAATCTAATGCATGGAATCGGACGATACATGAGATAGAGTGAGTTTGATGCATAGAGAGTAGATCCAGTGCTTGAGAATCGTATAAAAATGCCTATAGGATAGTCATTAGTAGCCCTTAATTCACCCATTTACACACTTTCGCTGTTATTCAATTGCGGTAAAATTGCGGTATCCGCAATTCTGCTAAGTTACCATTCTGTTTAGCTGTTTTCTTCTTCGTTTATTAATTCCATCTCTTGTCTTTTGAGTCTAATTTCAACTTGCATTTGTTTATGTTGCATTCCTTTACACATTCAGCAAAAATTAGATAATTAAAAACCAATTTTACCCCGTCAAAACCACCCCTTCTTTCTTAACAAATACACTTCGTGAATAGCTAAACTTAAGTCTCTGTGGAAAAAACGAATGAAATATACTTACTACTTGCTGTGAGACCATGTATGCTTGCATGTTCTGAGTGCTCTCTCTCTACCTTCTTGCTTATTTATTCTTTAACACATTGAGCACGCAACAAGTTTTTGGCGCCGCTGCCGGGGACTTATTTTAAGTGAAAACGGAGTTTGTTAAGTCTGAAACACCAAGATATTTTCCATTGAATTTGATCCATCTTCATTTCTTCTACAGGTACCATTTAGGGTAGTTTATGAATGAGACTCCAAGTAGTGATCTAGAGTTCAACCCTGAGCCTGAGAGATTATTTAAAGCTAGAAATAGAGCCAAGAAACGTCTCTTTAGACAACCCCTTTTACCTCAAATAATTGCTGAAACCGCAGAGTCTCCGCAATCCACTCAAGAAGAAATGGATAGAATAGATCAAAACCTGGTGCCTGTCACTCGCAATCCCATTGAAATAGCGAATGACAAGGATAGCGCCATCCTTTCGTACCTAGTACCTATGCCTGGGGAGCTGAACCCCAGCATAATCCGTCCTGAAATCACTGCCAACTCATTCGAGTTAAAACCAGTGATGTTCCAAATGTTGTCCACTGTGGGACAATTCTTTGGAATAGAAAATGAGGACCCCCATAACCACCTTAGGAACTTCCTAGGAGTCAGTGATACCTTCCTCATTCCTGGAGTTTCCCAAGAAGCCCTGAGGCTATATCTGTTCCCTTACTCTTTGAGGGACAAAGCCAAAACGTGGTTAAATTCATTACCCTCAGGATCTGTCCTCAATTGGACAGACTTAGCAGAAAAATTTCTAGTCAAATATTTCCCACCAGATAGGAATTCGACCTTTCGTGATGATATCATCAAATTCAAACAAGCTCCGAGTGAGTCTCTTCACGAAGCTTGGACGAGATTCAAAGACCTTCTCATTAAATGTCCACACCATGGCATCCCATGGTGTATCCAAATAGAAGTCTTCTTTAAAGGATGCAACCCCAGCACCAGACAAGTTCTAAACTCATCTGCTGGAGGTTCCATGTTGTCCAAGAGTTACAACGAAGCTTATGAGATCTTGGAGAAGATCTCAACATCTCATTGTAGGTGGTCAGATGATCCAGTAGAGCCAACTAGAGCTCAAGACAAGGATGCTTTAAGCGCCATGAGCACCCAAATAAACGCCCTGACCAACCTAGTTAAGCAAATGGCTCAGGCCAATCTCCAAACCAGTGCCAATACCGCCACAGCCATGTCAATGGGCACCCAACCAAGTCAAGGCGAGGCACTTATCTGTGGATTCTGTGGGGAAGGGCACCCATATGAATACTGCCCTGGGAATCCATCCTCAGTCTGCTATGTTGGGAGCCAGCAGCAGCCTAGGAATAACCCCTACTCCAACACCTATAACCCTGGTTGGAGAAACCACCCAAACCTGTCATGGGGTGGTCAACAAAACACTAACCAAAATCCTAACCAACCTAGACCGAGTGGAACACCTGGTTTCACTCCCCAACATAACCAGTCAATGTACCAAAAACCATACAATCAACCTGTAGGATCTTCTGTAGAAACCTTACTCAAGGAATACATAGCTAAGAATGAAGCTACTCTTCAAAGCCAGCAAGCTACTCTTAGGAGCCTAGAAAACCAAATAGGCCAATTAGCCAATGAACTCAAGAGTAGGCCCCAAGGTAGACTCCCTGCTGACACCGAGGTACCAAGGAGAGATGGCAAAGAACAAGTTCAAGCAATTGAACTTAGGAGTGGAAGACCATTGGTGAGCAACACAAAGGACACACCAAAGAGAGTAGAGAACACTGAGTCTAGTGCTCCACTGGAGTCTCTGCCAAACCAAGGTCCACCACCAACTAGCACATCAGGAGCCAGGCTAGAGCCAATTATTGAGGAGGTAGAAGAAATTCCAAGGCCTCCACCTATCCTAAGGCGCCCTGACGTGCCTGCATATGTGCCACCACCTCCATACCCTCGAAGGCTTAAGAAGAAGCAGGAACAGGAAGTTCATTTTAATAAATTCTTAGAAATTCTTAAGCAAGTGCATGTTAACATTCCTTTTGTAGAAGTTTTACAGTCTATGCCTTCTTATGTAAAGTTTTTGAAGGACATCATTACTAACAAAAAAATAATTGGTGAGTTTGAAACAGTAAACCTCACTGAGGAGTGCAGTGCCATCCTCCAGAACAAGCTGCCCAAGAAGGAGAAGGATCCTGGTTCCTTCACCTTACCTGTAGAACTTGGAGGCAAGCACGTGGGCAGAGCGCTTTGTGACCTGGGCGCCAGCATAAATCTCATGCCCCTGTCCCTATTCCGCCAGTTGGGAATAGGAGAAGCACGTCCAACCACTGTCACTTTACAACTAGCAGACAGATCCATCGAATCCCTGAAGGTAAGATTGAGGATATTCTAGTGAAAGTTGACAAATTTATTTTCCTTGCAGATTTCATTGTCCTGGACTATGAGGCAGACAAGGAGGTCCCCATCCTGCTAGGCAGACCATTTCTAGCCACAGGTAGGGCACTTATAGACGTCCAAAAAGGTGAGCTTACTATGAGGGTTCATGATGAAGAGGTGAAGTTTAGTGTATATAAAGCTTTAAGGTACCCCTCTGACCTTGAATCCTGTGCTAGCATGGACGTAGTAGACTCCTTAATGGAGGAACAATTGGAGCATGTATTATTAACTAAGCATGCTAATGAATATGTACAATTAGATGTAGCTGACTTGAATATATCTGACGTAATGGATATGCCTGTAGATAAACCACAGCATGTATGTATGAATATAGACCTAACTGATAGATCTGTGAATCCTTTAAAGCCATCCATTGAGCATCCACCTGTTTTAGAACTGAAACCACTACCCACTCACCTCAAGTATGCATATCTAGGAAGTAATGAAACTCTGCCTGTTATCATTTCTTCTAAATTAAGTGAAAAGCATGAGGTAGAACTGATTTTACTGCTTAAGCAACATAGGAAGGCTATAGCATGGACTATTGCTGATATTCGAGGCATTAGCCCTGCTTATTGCATGCACAAAATTATACTAGAGGAAGAGCACACACCTAGGGTAGATCACCAGCGTAGGCTAAACCCCTCTATGAAAGAGGTAGTAAAGAAGGAAATAATAAAATGGTTAGATGCAGGAGTGATCTTCCCAATAGCTAGCAGCCAGTGGGTGAGCCCCATCCAATGTGTACCTAAAAAGGGGGGAATAACTGTGGTAGTCAATGAGAACAACGAACTGATTCCAACAAGGACTGTCACAGGGTGGAGAGTGTGTATGGATTACAGGAAATTAAATAAAGAAACTAAAAAAGATCACTTCCCTCTACCGTTCATTGACCAGATGCTAGACAGAATAGCTGGTAGAGCCTACTATTGTTTCTTAGACGGGTATTCAGGCTATAATCAAATAACTATAGACCCTAAGGATCAAGAGAAGACCACCTTCACTTGCCCTTTTGGAACTTTTGCCTTTCGCAGAATGCCTTTTGGCTTATGCAATGCACCGGCAACTTTCCAAAGGTGCATGATGGCAATCTTCTCTGAGTTGGATGAGTCCATGATAGAAATATTCATGGATGACTTCTCAGTCTTTGGGGACTCATTTTCAAACTGTCTAGAAAACCTAGGACAAGTCCTGGCTAGGTGTGAGGAGACCAACCTAGTCCTAAATTGGGAAAAATTCCATTTTATGGTGGATGAGGGGATTGTCTTAGGACATAGAGTGTCAAGGGCAGGAGTAGAAGTTGATAGGGCAAAGATTGAGATCATAGAGAAGTTGGTAGAGCCCCAGAATGTCAAAGCCATTAGAAGCTTCTTAGGGCATGCTGGCTTCTACAGAAGGTTCATCAAGGACTTTTCTAAGATAGCCAAGCCTCTGTGTGAGCTTTTAGAGCTAAATAGACCATTCATCTTCTCTAAGGAATGCTTAGTAGCTTGGACTACCCTTAAGAAAGCACTAGTCACTGCACCTATAATAGTAGGACCAAATTGGGATCTCCCATTTGAGATGCTATGTGATGCCAGTGATTATGCTGTAGGAGTCATGTTAGGACAGAGGATTGACAAGCTAACACACCCTGTATATTATGCTAGTAAGACCTTGAATGAGGCTCAATGTAATTATACAACTACTGAGAAAGAGATGCTGGCTGTAGTGTTTGCTTGCGAAAAATTTAGAAACTATATTGTAGGCACTAGGACAATTGTATACACTGACCATTCTGCCTTGAAATATCTTATGAGGAAGGCTGATGCCAAGCCTAGATTGATTAGGTGGGTGTTATTGCTGCAAGAGTTTGATTTGGATATTCGAGACAAGAAAGGATGTGAAAACGTGGTTGCAGATCACCTGTCTCGATTGCAGCATAATTGCGAAAAAATTGCGGACTCCGCAATTTCTGATGCTTTTATTGATGAACATGTCTTTGCTTTGACTCATCGTGATAACGATGAGGAACCTTGGTTTGCTGACATTGCTAACTTCCGTGCATCACAGGTATTACCAGTTTTCAAGGGAGGACAAGAGAAGAAGAGGTTCCTTCATGAAGCAAGGAAATTCATATGGGATGACCCCACACTTTACAGAACCTGTGCTGATGGCTTACTAAGGAAGTGTGTTTCAGCTGCTGAAGCGAAGTCTGTGCTACAGCACTGTCACACATCTCCTTATGGTGGACACTTTGGTGGTCAAAGAACAGCTGCAAAGGTATTTCAGAGTGGCTATTATTGGCCAACGATCTTCAAAGATGCCCACAACTATGCCCACAGCTGTGATGAATGCCAAAGAACAGGTAACCTCAGTCGAAAGGATGAGATGCCCCTCACCTACATCTTAGAGTTAGAGCTCTTTGATGTGTGGGGCATTGACTTCATGAGACCATTCCCTCCATCATCAGGTAATCTTTACATATTAGTAGCAGTGGACTATGTGTCCAAGTGGGTAGAAGCCAAAGCATGTCCTAATAATGATGCTAAAACAGTCACCAACTTCTTGCATAGGCACATTTTTACTAGGTTTGGGACACCTCGTGCCATCATTAGTGATGAGGGGTCACATTTCATTAACAAGGCTATGGAGAGAGTGTTGGCTAAATATAACATTAGACATAGAGTAGCCACTCCCTATCACCCACAGTCAAATGGACAAGCTGAAATCTCAAATAGGGAAATTAAGAACATCCTAGAAAAAGTGGTCAAACCTAATAGGAAAGACTGGTCCTTCAAGCTTTCCTTCAAGCTTGAGGATGCACTTTGGGCTTATAGGACAGCATA
Source organism: Herpetospermum pedunculosum (assembly GCA_028017165.1). Lineage (NCBI taxonomy): Eukaryota > Viridiplantae > Streptophyta > Magnoliopsida > Cucurbitales > Cucurbitaceae > Herpetospermum > Herpetospermum pedunculosum. Next base: position 38,646,825 of record CM051527.1, read on the forward strand.
TAAGACACCCCTAGGTATGTCCCCTTATAGGCTGGTATATGGCAAGGCTTGCCATTTACCACTTGAGTTAGAAAACAAAGCATTTTGGGCCATGAAGGAATTGAATTTTTGTGTAAAGGATGCGGGGACACTGAGGTCTTTGCAATTACATGAGCTTGATGAGCTTAGGCATATGGCCTATGAAAATGCTAAGATGTACAAGGAAAAAACCAAGATTTGGCATGATAGTAGACTTAGAGTTAAGGACTTTAAGAAGGGTCAACTTGTTTTGTTGTTTAACTCACGGTTGAAACTATTTCCAGGGAAACTTAAGTCTAGATGGTCGGGACCATTTGTCATTACTAATGTGTTTGTTCATGGTGCAATAGAGATAAAAAACTTGCAGCAAGGTCAGCCATTTATGGTCAATGGGGCGAGGTTGAAGCACTACTATGAGGAAGGAGATGTGAAGACTCTCTCGGCCTTCCTCTTGAATGAAGCGTGAAACTAAAAACGAGAGAGAACGAGTGGTCACTGTGCTCGTTTAGTCAAGGCTCATGGCTTAGTTTATTTTTTTCACTTTTTTTTCGGTTATCATTTGTATGTTTTGTGGTGAGATTTTAATTAAGTATTTAATGTTTGTTTTATTTGTTTTTATAGGGAATCGAAAGAGGGGATCAAGGAGAGTAATCCCAGCTTTAAAAATCAAGAAACGATCGTGCCAAATAAAAGATACGGACGAGCGAAGTTTGCCATTTAGATAAAAAGAAATCCCTAAAATTGCGCTGGAATTGCAGGATCCGCAAATTATAGCCGTTGGGATTTAGCCGTTGCCTTTATATCCGTTAGAAGGCGCTCGATCGATTCGATTCTCTCATTCTCTGATTTCCAAGAAAACTGAGATTCTCTTCATCTTTGATCCTTCTCTCCAAACCTCCAAGATTCGACAATGGTGTCCACAAGGGCTGAAAGATCCGCAGCCAAGAAGAAGGCTGATGACGCAGCTGAAGCGGCTGCGAGGGAAGCACTTCTGACCCTTGCAGATGCTGGGGCTGTACGCACCGGACCTCTTCCCAAACTACCGATCCGTAGGAAGAAGTGGAGGGTTGTCACAGAAATCCCTGCTGGCCCTTCTGAACCGGCGGGCACGCCCAAGAAGCGCCGGTGGAGTGTCGAGACGGCCGCCGAACCAAGCAAAGCCAAGACTCTCTCTGTGGAGAGTCAAGAAACGGATCGTGCGTCCCACGAGTCGACCAAGAAGAGTTCGTCGCCATCTGCATCGCCTGCGCACAACTCTTCACCATCTGGACCAGTGCACAGCCCAGAGCTTTCATCGTCACCGCCTGCACAGAGCCCTGAAACGCCGTCTTCACCACTGAAGTCCGTGCAGACGCCTACAGCAGAGCAGAGTGCCACACCTTCGCACACGCCACCACGGCCTGACCCTGAATTCCCCTATGGGGAGTACCAGGAATCCACTCAGGGCAGTGGGGAAGGTGGTGAAGACGAGGTCTTCTCGCCTGCAAGGGAAGCTAGCCCAGAGAGTCCTGCACAGCAGGATGATTCCATGGAAGAGACGCTGGGGGCATGCCTGCAGCAGATCAACATTGAGGCAAAGCTGAAGAAGAAGAAGAAGGCCAAGATCCTTAAAGCCAAGCGATCCAAGAAACTAAAGAGGAAGAAGGCTAAGGAGGTGCCTTCATCAGAGAAAGAGAGCACCGAGCCTTCGCTCAAACGACTCAAGGTTGAGGCTGCCGAATCAGCCAAGCCATCAGATAAAGGGAAGGCAAAGCTCTACCCTGAAGACGAGCCTCAGTCAGTGAGGTATGTTTCTTCTGATGCTGAGTCCAGGGGTGCTGAGCTGAGGAAGAGGGAGTTGCTGCACGAGAAAGGCTTCCTCGACCGACCTGCTGACCTGCCACAGTTCTTGCGCGCAGGAGTGATCAACCACGGCTGGGAGGAATTTTGCAGACCGCCCAATCCAGCCTACACGAGCATGGTGTATGATTTCTACGCCAATGTGCTCAGCCCTGAGGATGGCCTGTCTGTGGTCAGAGGGGTAGAAGTGGATTTCTCAGCCAAGGCCATCAACGAAGCCTATGGTCTCAAGGGCCAAACACATACATCGTTGATGAGCCTACTGAGGCAGTGCTGGAGGAGGCCATTCGAACCATTGGCCAGCCTGAGGCAGCGTGGACCGTGTCACGCAATGGGAGGCACACTCTCATGAGTGCCAACCTCACGGCTAAAGCGGCTGTGTGGTTTTCGTTCGTGAGAAGGAGATTGTCCCCAGTGACTCACGAGACTACAATCAACCAGAGCCGATCGCTGCTGGTGTATGCGATAATGAGAGGTCTCACGATCAACGTGGGAGAAGTCATCACTGCTGCTATTGCTGGGTGCGCTAAGAAAGGTAAGGGACCACTGTTTTTCCCTAACACAATAACCAAGCTATGTTTGCTTGCAGGCGTCCCAACCGAGCGCATGGAGCAGCAGATGGCTTACACAGGCCACTTGGAGCTGCCTGCTAGCCTGAGGCTGAAGAGGAAGGGGAATATGGAGTTTGAACTGGATAGGCTGGCTGCTGAACAGTCCCTATCCATGGCCTGCCTGATGGATATGCAGAGGAGGATGGCTCAATGGGCCACTTATGCGCAGGCTAGGGACAAGGAAGTTGCAGACCAACTTGGGTGCATCTTCCCTGATTTCCCTACAAATCTCCTGACTCCATGGGTGCCCCCACGACCACGACAACCTGATGAGGATGACGACGTTTGACTGCTGGTTTGAATTGCACTGAAGGGAGTATTGCTGTTCCCTTAGAAAAAAAAAAAACAATTTCCTGCTTTCTGATAGACTATGTGAATTATGCGGTTTTTAGTACATTTTTGATCTGTCTTAGATGCTGAGTTTTATGTTTTTAATTTTGCTTAGTATAGTCTGATGATAGGTGACTAGATAGGTTAGTTTTGTTTTATTTTTAGGAGAGCGTGAATGACTGGAAAGAGCATGCTTAGGGGCCTTAGTCACTGTTATATCTGCCCTGATCTAATTGCGAAATAATTGCGGTACCCGCAATTTTCATGACTGAAAGCATGTTTTGGACTGTCTGTTTAGCTAGGCTGTAATCTGTTTAAATTCCATCTTTTGCTGCTTTCATGACTACCTTATATAGCTTATCTAAAAGCATGCTGGATGAGTGCCATAGGACACCCTTTGCTAATTTAAAATCAACCTCTAAAAAGCTCAGCATGCGCAGCTTTAAGCCCTTAACTGTCTGTTTTTTTTAAGTTTACTGCTGCTGTGATATTTTCTTTTCAATGTTCTGTCTATGCCTAGGGCTTTAGATTCTCTTTGATTTACCTTAGACTAGATGCTTCTAGGATAGTTTGGGGGTGTGCCACCTCAGACACTCATTGGGGACAATGAGTAGTTGAAGTTTGGGGGAGGCCACCCTAGGCCTAGGAGCATTCCTCTCTCCCTTAGAAACATAAGCGTTCTTCTTCTCCTTTACAAAAAAATGATGAACTGAAAAAAAAATATGAAAAATAGAATAAAGAGGGGAGTCTCTCTTAGGTTGCTAAGTAATCAGTGCCAAGTGTGTGACCCACAAGTGGCATTGCATCAAAAGGCAACCAAAGGAGAGGCCCCACCTAAGGAAGAAAAAGAAAAAGAATAGGGAAGAAGAATGTATACCTAGGAGTTATAACTTTGTGGCTTAGATGTCCTATTTAAAAAGAACTCTGATCCTCAATTAGCTAAGCACAAAGTTGTAACTCGTAGGGTTGTTTAGGGAGATGAGTGTTTATCCAATGTAGTGATGCCAGGGCTTAGGTTGTTCTTTAAAAGTACTACTGTCACCGTTAATACTAAGACTGGCATGACTCTAAGGAATCCTAGACACATTAAAAATAAAGCTAGAAGCATGTACTGAGTCTAAGGTAAAGCTAGGCAGAGTTTGAAACCTTAGGGATAGTGGCATGATATGACAAAAGTAAATAGATCAGTTGTAGGAAGTAAATGAAAACAGAAGGAGTGTTAGGCAGGCGAAGTCAGAAGAAGCTAGATAAGAGGGTAGTTTTAAACTGAGAAGTGTGTCACAGAACAGCAGTGCTATAGTTAGGGATATAAGGGAGTCAGTAGGTGGTTAGAGAAGAAGAAACAGCAGCCTAGGTAAGTCCTTAGTATGCTTGAGGACAAGCAAAACCTTAAGTTTGGGGGTGTGTTAAGTCTCTGAAAGTGACTTATTTAGGACCCATTTAGCTTAAGAAGATGTACACTTTTAGGTGTTTTTGATAGCATTTAGCCTAAACCTATGCTTAAATATGAGAATGAGAAGAAGGTAGCTAAATTAGGACTTATGCACAATAGGAAAGAAAAGGGTTGAAAACCGAAGGAAAAGAATGAAAAAACTGCATTGCGACAGCATTGCGAAAACATTGCTGAAGCCGCAATTATTCAAGTGAAAACCGTAAGTTGACTGATCCTTTTCTGTTAATTTCCGTAATTTCAGGGATTCGTTCTTTCTCCTCCATCCATTCTGATATATGACGTTGAAGATTGATGGTTCTCCTTGCCCCAAACGCACCTGCAAACTACTATAAAAGGGGGTCAAAGTCGGAGGTTCAAGCATCATCCGAGAGCGTAGAGTCTTCTCGCAGTCCATCTTTTCGCCCTGTTTTCCTTTGCCGTCTGTTGGAGTGAGAGTCTCAGCTGTTGGAATCGATAATCTGATAGGAAGGAGAGGAGATTCTTCTTCTCTCTCGATTGGATTCATCCAAGCAAGGCTGACCTTCATCCCCTTCATTCGAGGCGACTGCAACGAGGCTTTCAAGCACCATTTACTGCTTTTTGTCTTTCCTTTCTCATTTCCAGCATTGTTTAGTTATCGCTTCTGGTTTAGTGATTAGTCTACTTCATTTCGTTACTTTCTGTCTTTGGATTATTTACTTTAAGTGTCCCTTTGTTCGTTCAAACATTCAAAGTAATCAAATTGCAAAACTTCATTTCACAGTTTCCGTCTTCTGCTGCTACAGTTTTGTCTTACTGTTTGGAGTATATTTCCCTTCTAAGCATGTCTGTTTTATCTTACATTTCTGTTCTCTATATATCCATGAGTAGCTAAGTCACTTAGGGGCATGCTAATGACAGAACTATAGGCTAAAAAAAACGTGAACCAAGCATGTAGGATAGCTCTCGAAGCATTGATTGTATGTAAGCTTCATCCCACGGGCAATTTCGAGTGGCCATCCATCTTGTCCAAAGAACTCCTAACCTCTGGAAGGAGTAAGAGTTCAGAGTCGTATAATCATGCTAGCCTTTCATGGTAACCAGGAAACGGCCTAGGAATAGGCGTTTCCCTAGTACAAACTAAACACTTCTGTTTTAACAAGATGCTTAAGACCTTACTTTGAGTTGAGTAAACTAAAGAATCTAATGCATGGAATCGGACGATACATGAGATAGAGCGAGTTTGATGCATAGAGAGTAGATCCAGTGCTTGAGAATCGTATAAAAATGCCTATAGGATAGTCATTAGTAGCCCTTAATTCACCCATTTACACACTTTCGCTGTTATTCAATTGCGGTAAAATTGCGGTATCCGCAATTCTGCTAAGTTACCATTCTGTTTAGCTGTTTTCTTCTTCGTTTATTAATTCCATCTCTTGTCTTTTGAGTCTAATTTCAACTTGCATTTGTTTATGTTGCATTCCTTTACACATTCAGCAAAAATTAGATAATTAAAAACCAATTTTACCCCGTCAAAACCACCCCTTCTTTCTTAACAAATACACTTCGTGAATAGCTAAACTTAAGTCTCTGTGGAAAAAACGAATGAAATATACTTACTACTTGCTGTGAGACCATGTATGCTTGCATGTTCTGAGTGCTCTCTCTCTACCTTCTTGCTTATTTATTCTTTAACACATTGAGCACGCAACAAGTTTTTGGCGCCGCTGCCGGGGACTTATTTTAAGTGAAAACGGAGTTTGTTAAGTCTGAAACACCAAGATATTTTCCATTGAATTTGATCCATCTTCATTTCTTCTACAGGTACCATTTAGGGTAGTTTATGAATGAGACTCCAAGTAGTGATCTAGAGTTCAACCCTGAGCCTGAGAGATTATTTAAAGCTAGAAATAGAGCCAAGAAACGTCTCTTTAGACAACCCCTTTTACCTCAAATAATTGCTGAAACCGCAGAGTCTCCGCAATCCACTCAAGAAGAAATGGATAGAATAGATCAAAACCTGGTGCCTGTCACTCGCAATCCCATTGAAATAGCGAATGACAAGGATAGCGCCATCCTTTCGTACCTAGTACCTATGCCTGGGGAGCTGAACCCCAGCATAATCCGTCCTGAAATCACTGCCAACTCATTCGAGTTAAAACCAGTGATGTTCCAAATGTTGTCCACTGTGGGACAATTCTTTGGAATAGAAAATGAGGACCCCCATAACCACCTTAGGAACTTCCTAGGAGTCAGTGATACCTTCCTCATTCCTGGAGTTTCCCAAGAAGCCCTGAGGCTATATCTGTTCCCTTACTCTTTGAGGGACAAAGCCAAAACGTGGTTAAATTCATTACCCTCAGGATCTGTCCTCAATTGGACAGACTTAGCAGAAAAATTTCTAGTCAAATATTTCCCACCAGATAGGAATTCGACCTTTCGTGATGATATCATCAAATTCAAACAAGCTCCGAGTGAGTCTCTTCACGAAGCTTGGACGAGATTCAAAGACCTTCTCATTAAATGTCCACACCATGGCATCCCATGGTGTATCCAAATAGAAGTCTTCTTTAAAGGATGCAACCCCAGCACCAGACAAGTTCTAAACTCATCTGCTGGAGGTTCCATGTTGTCCAAGAGTTACAACGAAGCTTATGAGATCTTGGAGAAGATCTCAACATCTCATTGTAGGTGGTCAGATGATCCAGTAGAGCCAACTAGAGCTCAAGACAAGGATGCTTTAAGCGCCATGAGCACCCAAATAAACGCCCTGACCAACCTAGTTAAGCAAATGGCTCAGGCCAATCTCCAAACCAGTGCCAATACCGCCACAGCCATGTCAATGGGCACCCAACCAAGTCAAGGCGAGGCACTTATCTGTGGATTCTGTGGGGAAGGGCACCCATATGAATACTGCCCTGGGAATCCATCCTCAGTCTGCTATGTTGGGAGCCAGCAGCAGCCTAGGAATAACCCCTACTCCAACACCTATAACCCTGGTTGGAGAAACCACCCAAACCTGTCATGGGGTGGTCAACAAAACACTAACCAAAATCCTAACCAACCTAGACCGAGTGGAACACCTGGTTTCACTCCCCAACATAACCAGTCAATGTACCAAAAACCATACAATCAACCTGTAGGATCTTCTGTAGAAACCTTACTCAAGGAATACATAGCTAAGAATGAAGCTACTCTTCAAAGCCAGCAAGCTACTCTTAGGAGCCTAGAAAACCAAATAGGCCAATTAGCCAATGAACTCAAGAGTAGGCCCCAAGGTAGACTCCCTGCTGACACCGAGGTACCAAGGAGAGATGGCAAAGAACAAGTTCAAGCAATTGAACTTAGGAGTGGAAGACCATTGGTGAGCAACACAAAGGACACACCAAAGAGAGTAGAGAACACTGAGTCTAGTGCTCCACTGGAGTCTCTGCCAAACCAAGGTCCACCACCAACTAGCACATCAGGAGCCAGGCTAGAGCCAATTATTGAGGAGGTAGAAGAAATTCCAAGGCCTCCACCTATCCTAAGGCGCCCTGACGTGCCTGCATATGTGCCACCACCTCCATACCCTCGAAGGCTTAAGAAGAAGCAGGAACAGGAAGTTCATTTTAATAAATTCTTAGAAATTCTTAAGCAAGTGCATGTTAACATTCCTTTTGTAGAAGTTTTACAGTCTATGCCTTCTTATGTAAAGTTTTTGAAGGACATCATTACTAACAAAAAAATAATTGGTGAGTTTGAAACAGTAAACCTCACTGAGGAGTGCAGTGCCATCCTCCAGAACAAGCTGCCCAAGAAGGAGAAGGATCCTGGTTCCTTCACCTTACCTGTAGAACTTGGAGGCAAGCACGTGGGCAGAGCGCTTTGTGACCTGGGCGCCAGCATAAATCTCATGCCCCTGTCCCTATTCCGCCAGTTGGGAATAGGAGAAGCACGTCCAACCACTGTCACTTTACAACTAGCAGACAGATCCATCGAATCCCTGAAGGTAAGATTGAGGATATTCTAGTGAAAGTTGACAAATTTATTTTCCTTGCAGATTTCATTGTCCTGGACTATGAGGCAGACAAGGAGGTCCCCATCCTGCTAGGCAGACCATTTCTAGCCACAGGTAGGGCACTTATAGACGTCCAAAAAGGTGAGCTTACTATGAGGGTTCATGATGAAGAGGTGAAGTTTAGTGTATATAAAGCTTTAAGGTACCCCTCTGACCTTGAATCCTGTGCTAGCATGGACGTAGTAGACTCCTTAATGGAGGAACAATTGGAGCATGTATTATTAACTAAGCATGCTAATGAATATGTACAATTAGATGTAGCTGACTTGAATATATCTGACGTAATGGATATGCCTGTAGATAAACCACAGCATGTATGTATGAATATAGACCTAACTGATAGATCTGTGAATCCTTTAAAGCCATCCATTGAGCATCCACCTGTTTTAGAACTGAAACCACTACCCACTCACCTCAAGTATGCATATCTAGGAAGTAATGAAACTCTGCCTGTTATCATTTCTTCTAAATTAAGTGAAAAGCATGAGGTAGAACTGATTTTACTGCTTAAGCAACATAGGAAGGCTATAGCATGGACTATTGCTGATATTCGAGGCATTAGCCCTGCTTATTGCATGCACAAAATTATACTAGAGGAAGAGCACACACCTAGGGTAGATCACCAGCGTAGGCTAAACCCCTCTATGAAAGAGGTAGTAAAGAAGGAAATAATAAAATGGTTAGATGCAGGAGTGATCTTCCCAATAGCTAGCAGCCAGTGGGTGAGCCCCATCCAATGTGTACCTAAAAAGGGGGGAATAACTGTGGTAGTCAATGAGAACAACGAACTGATTCCAACAAGGACTGTCACAGGGTGGAGAGTGTGTATGGATTACAGGAAATTAAATAAAGAAACTAAAAAAGATCACTTCCCTCTACCGTTCATTGACCAGATGCTAGACAGAATAGCTGGTAGAGCCTACTATTGTTTCTTAGACGGGTATTCAGGCTATAATCAAATAACTATAGACCCTAAGGATCAAGAGAAGACCACCTTCACTTGCCCTTTTGGAACTTTTGCCTTTCGCAGAATGCCTTTTGGCTTATGCAATGCACCGGCAACTTTCCAAAGGTGCATGATGGCAATCTTCTCTGAGTTGGATGAGTCCATGATAGAAATATTCATGGATGACTTCTCAGTCTTTGGGGACTCATTTTCAAACTGTCTAGAAAACCTAGGACAAGTCCTGGCTAGGTGTGAGGAGACCAACCTAGTCCTAAATTGGGAAAAATTCCATTTTATGGTGGATGAGGGGATTGTCTTAGGACATAGAGTGTCAAGGGCAGGAGTAGAAGTTGATAGGGCAAAGATTGAGATCATAGAGAAGTTGGTAGAGCCCCAGAATGTCAAAGCCATTAGAAGCTTCTTAGGGCATGCTGGCTTCTACAGAAGGTTCATCAAGGACTTTTCTAAGATAGCCAAGCCTCTGTGTGAGCTTTTAGAGCTAAATAGACCATTCATCTTCTCTAAGGAATGCTTAGTAGCTTGGACTACCCTTAAGAAAGCACTAGTCACTGCACCTATAATAGTAGGACCAAATTGGGATCTCCCATTTGAGATGCTATGTGATGCCAGTGATTATGCTGTAGGAGTCATGTTAGGACAGAGGATTGACAAGCTAACACACCCTGTATATTATGCTAGTAAGACCTTGAATGAGGCTCAATGTAATTATACAACTACTGAGAAAGAGATGCTGGCTGTAGTGTTTGCTTGCGAAAAATTTAGAAACTATATTGTAGGCACTAGGACAATTGTATACACTGACCATTCTGCCTTGAAATATCTTATGAGGAAGGCTGATGCCAAGCCTAGATTGATTAGGTGGGTGTTATTGCTGCAAGAGTTTGATTTGGATATTCGAGACAAGAAAGGATGTGAAAACGTGGTTGCAGATCACCTGTCTCGATTGCAGCATAATTGCGAAAAAATTGCGGACTCCGCAATTTCTGATGCTTTTATTGATGAACATGTCTTTGCTTTGACTCATCGTGATAACGATGAGGAACCTTGGTTTGCTGACATTGCTAACTTCCGTGCATCACAGGTATTACCAGTTTTCAAGGGAGGACAAGAGAAGAAGAGGTTCCTTCATGAAGCAAGGAAATTCATATGGGATGACCCCACACTTTACAGAACCTGTGCTGATGGCTTACTAAGGAAGTGTGTTTCAGCTGCTGAAGCGAAGTCTGTGCTACAGCACTGTCACACATCTCCTTATGGTGGACACTTTGGTGGTCAAAGAACAGCTGCAAAGGTATTTCAGAGTGGCTATTATTGGCCAACGATCTTCAAAGATGCCCACAACTATGCCCACAGCTGTGATGAATGCCAAAGAACAGGTAACCTCAGTCGAAAGGATGAGATGCCCCTCACCTACATCTTAGAGTTAGAGCTCTTTGATGTGTGGGGCATTGACTTCATGAGACCATTCCCTCCATCATCAGGTAATCTTTACATATTAGTAGCAGTGGACTATGTGTCCAAGTGGGTAGAAGCCAAAGCATGTCCTAATAATGATGCTAAAACAGTCACCAACTTCTTGCATAGGCACATTTTTACTAGGTTTGGGACACCTCGTGCCATCATTAGTGATGAGGGGTCACATTTCATTAACAAGGCTATGGAGAGAGTGTTGGCTAAATATAACATTAGACATAGAGTAGCCACTCCCTATCACCCACAGTCAAATGGACAAGCTGAAATCTCAAATAGGGAAATTAAGAACATCCTAGAAAAAGTGGTCAAACCTAATAGGAAAGACTGGTCCTTCAAGCTTGAGGATGCACTTTGGGCTTATAGGACAGCATATAAGACACCCCTAGGTATGTCCCCTTATAGGCTGGTATATGGCAAGGCTTGCCATTTACCACTTGAGTTAGAAAACAAAGCATTTTGGGCCATGAAGGAATTGAATTTTTGTGTAAAGGATGCGGGGACACTGAGGTCTTTGCAATTACATGAGCTTGATGAGCTTAGGCATATGGCCTATGAAAATGCTAAGATGTACAAGGAAAAAACCAAGATTTGGCATGATAGTAGACTTAGAGTTAAGGACTTTAAGAAGGGTCAACTTGTTTTGTTGTTTAACTCACGGTTGAAACTATTTCCAGGGAAACTTAAGTCTAGATGGTCGGGACCATTTGTCATTACTAATGTGTTTGTTCATGGTGCAATAGAGATAAAAAACTTGCAGCAAGGTCAGCCATTTATGGTCAATGGGGCGAGGTTGAAGCACTACTATGAGGAAGGAGATGTGAAGACTCTCTCGGCCTTCCTCTTGAATGAAGCGTGAAACTAAAAACGAGAGAGAACGAGTGGTCACTGTGCTCGTTTAGTCAAGGCTCATGGCTTAGTTTATTTTTTTCACTTTTTTTTCGGTTATCATTTGTATGTTTTGTGGTGAGATTTTAATTAAGTATTTAATGTTTGTTTTATTTGTTTTTATAGGGAATCGAAAGAGGGGATCAAGGAGAGTAATCCCAGCTTTAAAAATCAAGAAACGATCGTGCCAAATAAAAGATACGGACGAGCGAAGTTTGCCATTTAGATAAAAAGAAATCCCTAAAATTGCGCTGGAATTGCAGGATCCGCAAATTATAGCCGTTGGGATTTAGCCGTTGCCTTTATATCCGTTAGAAGGCGCTCGATCGATTCGATTCTCTCATTCTCTGATTTCCAAGAAAACTGAGATTCTCTTCATCTTTGATCCTTCTCTCCAAACCTCCAAGATTCGACAATGGTGTCCACAAGGGCTGAAAGATCCGCAGCCAAGAAGAAGGCTGATGACGCAGCTGAAGCGGCTGCGAGGGAAGCACTTCTGACCCTTGCAGATGCTGGGGCTGTACGCACCGGACCTCTTCCCAAACTACCGATCCGTAGGAAGAAGTGGAGGGTTGTCACAGAAATCCCTGCTGGCCCTTCTGAACCGGCGGGCACGCCCAAGAAGCGCCGGTGGAGTGTCGAGACGGCCGCCGAACCAAGCAAAGCCAAGACTCTCTCTGTGGAGAGTCAAGAAACGGATCGTGCGTCCCACGAGTCGACCAAGAAGAGTTCGTCGCCATCTGCATCGCCTGCGCACAACTCTTCACCATCTGGACCAGTGCACAGCCCAGAGCTTTCATCGTCACCGCCTGCACAGAGCCCTGAAACGCCGTCTTCACCACTGAAGTCCGTGCAGACGCCTACAGCAGAGCAGAGTGCCACACCTTCGCACACGCCACCACGGCCTGACCCTGAATTCCCCTATGGGGAGTACCAGGAATCCACTCAGGGCAGTGGGGAAGGTGGTGAAGACGAGGTCTTCTCGCCTGCAAGGGAAGCTAGCCCAGAGAGTCCTGCACAGCAGGATGATTCCATGGAAGAGACGCTGGGGGCATGCCTGCAGCAGATCAACATTGAGGCAAAGCTGAAGAAGAAGAAGAAGGCCAAGATCCTTAAAGCCAAGCGATCCAAGAAACTAAAGAGGAAGAAGGCTAAGGAGGTGCCTTCATCAGAGAAAGAGAGCACCGAGCCTTCGCTCAAACGACTCAAGGTTGAGGCTGCCGAATCAGCCAAGCCATCAGATAAAGGGAAGGCAAAGCTCTACCCTGAAGACGAGCCTCAGTCAGTGAGGTATGTTTCTTCTGATGCTGAGTCCAGGGGTGCTGAGCTGAGGAAGAGGGAGTTGCTGCACGAGAAAGGCTTCCTCGACCGACCTGCTGACCTGCCACAGTTCTTGCGCGCAGGAGTGATCAACCACGGCTGGGAGGAATTTTGCAGACCGCCCAATCCAGCCTACACGAGCATGGTGTATGATTTCTACGCCAATGTGCTCAGCCCTGAGGATGGCCTGTCTGTGGTCAGAGGGGTAGAAGTGGATTTCTCAGCCAAGGCCATCAACGAAGCCTATGGTCTCAAGGGCCAAACACATACAGATTATGCTCGGATCGTTGATGAGCCTACTGAGGCAGTGCTGGAGGAGGCCATTCGAACCATTGGCCAGCCTGAGGCAGCGTGGACCGTGTCACGCAATGGGAGGCACACTCTCATGAGTGCCAACCTCACGGCTAAAGCGGCTGTGTGGTTTTCGTTCGTGAGAAGGAGATTGTCCCCAGTGACTCACGAGACTACAATCAACCAGAGCCGATCGCTGCTGGTGTATGCGATAATGAGAGGTCTCACGATCAACGTGGGAGAAGTCATCACTGCTGCTATTGCTGGGTGCGCTAAGAAAGGTAAGGGACCACTGTTTTTCCCTAACACAATAACCAAGCTATGTTTGCTTGCAGGCGTCCCAACCGAGCGCATGGAGCAGCAGATGGCTTACACAGGCCACTTGGAGCTGCCTGCTAGCCTGAGGCTGAAGAGGAAGGGGAATATGGAGTTTGAACTGGATAGGCTGGCTGCTGAACAGTCCCTATCCATGGCCTGCCTGATGGATATGCAGAGGAGGATGGCTCAATGGGCCACTTATGCGCAGGCTAGGGACAAGGAAGTTGCAGACCAACTTGGGTGCATCTTCCCTGATTTCCCTACAAATCTCCTGACTCCATGGGTGCCCCCACGACCACGACAACCTGATGAGGATGACGACGTTTGACTGCTGGTTTGAATTGCACTGAAGGGAGTATTGCTGTTCCCTTAGAAAAAAAAAAACAATTTCCTGCTTTCTGATAGACTATGTGAATTATGCGGTTTTTAGTACATTTTTGATCTGTCTTAGATGCTGAGTTTTATGTTTTTAATTTTGCTTAGTATAGTCTGATGATAGGTGACTAGATAGGTTAGTTTTGTTTTATTTTTAGGAGAGCGTGAATGACTGGAAAGAGCATGCTTAGGGGCCTTAGTCACTGTTATATCTGCCCTGATCTAATTGCGAAATAATTGCGGTACCCGCAATTTTCATGACTGAAAGCATGTTTTGGACTGTCTGTTTAGCTAGGCTGTAATCTGTTTAAATTCCATCTTTTGCTGCTTTCATGACTACCTTATATAGCTTATCTAAAAGCATGCTGGATGAGTGCCATAGGACACCCTTTGCTAATTTAAAATCAACCTCTAAAAAGCTCAGCATGCGCAGCTTTAAGCCCTTAACTGTCTGTTTTTTTTAAGTTTACTGCTGCTGTGATATTTTCTTTTCAATGTTCTGTCTATGCCTAGGGCTTTAGATTCTCTTTGATTTACCTTAGACTAGATGCTTCTAGGATAGTTTGGGGGTGTGCCACCTCAGACACTCATTGGGGACAATGAGTAGTTGAAGTTTGGGGGAGGCCACCCTAGGCCTAGGAGCATTCCTCTCTCCCTTAGAAACATAAGCGTTCTTCTTCTCCTTTACAAAAAAATGATGAACTGAAAAAAAAATATGAAAAATAGAATAAAGAGGGGAGTCTCTCTTAGGTTGCTAAGTAATCAGTGCCAAGTGTGTGACCCACAAGTGGCATTGCATCAAAAGGCAACCAAAGGAGAGGCCCCACCTAAGGAAGAAAAAGAAAAAGAATAGGGAAGAAGAATGTATACCTAGGAGTTATAACTTTGTGGCTTAGATGTCCTATTTAAAAAGAACTCTGATCCTCAATTAGCTAAGCACAAAGTTGTAACTCGTAGGGTTGTTTAGGGAGATGAGTGTTTATCCAATGTAGTGATGCCAGGGCTTAGGTTGTTCTTTAAAAGTACTACTGTCACCGTTAATACTAAGACTGGCATGACTCTAAGGAATCCTAGACACATTAAAAATAAAGCTAGAAGCATGTACTGAGTCTAAGGTAAAGCTAGGCAGAGTTTGAAACCTTAGGGATAGTGGCATGATATGACAAAAGTAAATAGATCAGTTGTAGGAAGTAAATGAAAACAGAAGGAGTGTTAGGCAGGCGAAGTCAGAAGAAGCTAGATAAGAGGGTAGTTTTAAACTGAGAAGTGTGTCACAGAACAGCAGTGCTATAGTTAGGGATATAAGGGAGTCAGTAGGTGGTTAGAGAAGAAGAAACAGCAGCCTAGGTAAGTCCTTAGTATGCTTGAGGACAAGCAAAACCTTAAGTTTGGGGGTGTGTTAAGTCTCTGAAAGTGACTTATTTAGGACCCATTTAGCTTAAGAAGATGTACACTTTTAGGTGTTTTTGATAGCATTTAGCCTAAACCTATGCTTAAATATGAGAATGAGAAGAAGGTAGCTAAATTAGGACTTATGCACAATAGGAAAGAA
The DNA here is from genome assembly GCA_028017165.1 of Herpetospermum pedunculosum. Lineage (NCBI taxonomy): Eukaryota > Viridiplantae > Streptophyta > Magnoliopsida > Cucurbitales > Cucurbitaceae > Herpetospermum > Herpetospermum pedunculosum. The sequence continues at coordinate 38,662,275 of CM051527.1, forward strand.
AAGGGTTGAAAACCGAAGGAAAAGAATGAAAAAACTGCATTGCGACAGCATTGCGAAAACATTGCTGAAGCCGCAATTATTCAAGTGAAAACCGTAAGTTGACTGATCCTTTTCTGTTAATTTCCGTAATTTCAGGGATTCGTTCTTTCTCCTCCATCCATTCTGATATATGACGTTGAAGATTGATGGTTCTCCTTGCCCCAAACGCACCTGCAAACTACTATAAAAGGGGGTCAAAGTCGGAGGTTCAAGCATCATCCGAGAGCGTAGAGTCTTCTCGCAGTCCATCTTTTCGCCCTGTTTTCCTTTGCCGTCTGTTGGAGTGAGAGTCTCAGCTGTTGGAATCGATAATCTGATAGGAAGGAGAGGAGATTCTTCTTCTCTCTCGATTGGATTCATCCAAGCAAGGCTGACCTTCATCCCCTTCATTCGAGGCGACTGCAACGAGGCTTTCAAGCACCATTTACTGCTTTTTGTCTTTCCTTTCTCATTTCCAGCATTGTTTAGTTATCGCTTCTGGTTTAGTGATTAGTCTACTTCATTTCGTTACTTTCTGTCTTTGGATTATTTACTTTAAGTGTCCCTTTGTTCGTTCAAACATTCAAAGTAATCAAATTGCAAAACTTCATTTCACAGTTTCCGTCTTCTGCTGCTACAGTTTTGTCTTACTGTTTGGAGTATATTTCCCTTCTAAGCATGTCTGTTTTATCTTACATTTCTGTTCTCTATATATCCATGAGTAGCTAAGTCACTTAGGGGCATGCTAATGACAGAACTATAGGCTAAAAAAAACGTGAACCAAGCATGTAGGATAGCTCTCGAAGCATTGATTGTATGTAAGCTTCATCCCACGGGCAATTTCGAGTGGCCATCCATCTTGTCCAAAGAACTCCTAACCTCTGGAAGGAGTAAGAGTTCAGAGTCGTATAATCATGCTAGCCTTTCATGGTAACCAGGAAACGGCCTAGGAATAGGCGTTTCCCTAGTACAAACTAAACACTTCTGTTTTAACAAGATGCTTAAGACCTTACTTTGAGTTGAGTAAACTAAAGAATCTAATGCATGGAATCGGACGATACATGAGATAGAGTGAGTTTGATGCATAGAGAGTAGATCCAGTGCTTGAGAATCGTATAAAAATGCCTATAGGATAGTCATTAGTAGCCCTTAATTCACCCATTTACACACTTTCGCTGTTATTCAATTGCGGTAAAATTGCGGTATCCGCAATTCTGCTAAGTTACCATTCTGTTTAGCTGTTTTCTTCTTCGTTTATTAATTCCATCTCTTGTGTTTTGAGTCTAATTTCAACTTGCATTTGTTTATGTTGCATTCCTTTACACATTCAGCAAAAAATAGATAATTAAAAACCAATTTTACCCCGTCAAAACCACCCCTTCTTTCTTAACAAATACACTTCGTGAATAGCTAAACTTAAGTCTCTGTGGAAAAAACGAATGAAATATACTTACTACTTGCTGTGAGACCATGTATGCTTGCATGTTCTGAGTGCTCTCTCTACCTTCTTGCTTATTTATTCTTTAACACATTGAGCACGCAACACATATCCCCAAAACGAACTAGGCAAATGAGCATAACTCATCATAGATCGAACCATGTCTAACAGGGTTCTATTTCTCCTCTCGGACACACCATTCTGCTGTGGTGTTCCTGGCGCTGAGAGTTGAGATACTATTCCATGTTCTATCATATAGTCCTGGAATCTTAAATCCATATACTCTCCACCTCGATCTGATCGGAGTGTTTTTAACGATTTACCTAATGTGTTCTCAACCTCTGCCTTATACTCTTTGAACTTTTCAAGAGCTTCGGACTTATGATGCATTAGATAAAGATAACCGTACCTAGAATAATCATCAATGAAACTGATGAAATATTCATACCCTCCTCGTGCTTTGACATTCAAAGGACCGCAGAGATCCGAATGCACGATTTCTAGAAGTTCTTTGGACCTATGACCTTTTTCAGAAAAAGATCGTTTGGTCATTTTTCCCTCAAGACAAGACTCACATGGCGGTAAAGAGTTGTCCTCTAAACGATTTAGCAGACCACTCTTAACCAATCTCCCAATCCTATTGAGATTAAGGTGACCTAGTCTTAAGTGCCAAAGATAAGTACTTGGAGAAAGTTTCTGCCTTTTAGTTTGAGTCTCAGCTGTTTTAAACATTTCAGTGTTCAAAATAGCTTTGGCTTCGGTTGGTCTTAACACATACAAGTTGTTTTCAAGTTTCACAGAACAAATACGTACACCTCTTTTGCTAATGAACGCTTCATTATAAACAAAAGATACTTTATACAACTGTTCTAACAAACAAGATATAGATACAAGATTCCTCTTAAAGGTAGGAACCAGGAGTACATTTTCTAGTAAAATGAAACTATCTCTATACAACAACTTTACAGCTCCCACTGCTTTAGCTGAGACAACCTCTCCAGTTCCAACTCTGAGAGTTATCTCACCTCGAGAAAGTGGCTGCCAAGAACTAGTTTCCTGAAAAGAAGAACAAAAATGGTTAGTAGCTCCTGAATCAAGTATCCAGGTATGACAATCATGTTCTACTAAACATGTTTCAACAACAAGTAAATCATATTTACCTTGTCTTTCCTTCTCAGCCTTTTTCTCTGCAAGATACTTTGGGCAATTCCGTTTCCAGTGCCCATCTACACCACAATGGAAACATTTTCCTTTGTTTGTAGATCTAGTCTTGCTCTTAGCAGCAGCAGGTGCTTTTCCCTTCCTTTTATCTTTCTTCTTCTTTTGAATACTCTTATTCTTAATAGAAGAAAGTTCAGACCTACTCCCTGAAGACGACCCCTTTTGGAATTTCCTTGAAGTGACAACGTTTGCCTCCTTCTCTTTTCCTTTAGAAGTGTGAAGGGACTGATAGGTCTGTAGCTTGCTGAGAAGAGAAGTCAAATTATACTTTATCTTGTTCATTACCATATTGGTTCTGAACTGAAGGAAACTCTTCGGAAGAGATTCCATGATAAAGCTTACTTGACTTGACTCATCAATAGTAGCTCCGTTTACTTTCGCCACATTGAAGTGGACCATCATGTTAAGGACATGCTCCCTAACAGAGGTACCCTCCTTCATGCGAGAGTTGTAAACGTATTTGAGGGCTTCATGACAGACCGATGAGGACGGTAGTCCAAACATCGCCTGTAATGAAGACATGATTTCTTTAGCAGAAACCATATCCTCGTGCTTCTTAGCTAACACATCAGATATGCTGGCTAAGATATAGACTCGGGCTTTATCATTAGCCCTTGTCCATCTATCATATGCTTCTCGAACAGTTCGAGTCGCATCAGAGCTAGGAGGGGGAGGACAATCCTCTGATAAGACGAACCTGAGATTATCTAGAACGAGAATCGTATTCAAGTTCGATTTCCAGGTCGCATAGTTATCGCCGGTTAATTTATCGGAAGCTAGTAAGTGAATGAAAGAGCTAGACATGCTGAAAAGAGAATGAAAAGATATTAGTGAAAAGGTTTTAACCTAATTTACACACCAATCAAGAATTTAGCAAAGAATAATAATGTACCCAAAACTCATTATTAAACTGCAATGATACTTCAGTGGGTCAGAATGGTCGCTACCGAGGGGCAGTCAAGCATTCCTTCACTGAATCAAGACATTCTTGACTAAATGCTAATACCAGAATATCTCATATTCCTATAGCATCTTAGTTATCGTTGTTTGGTCAAGATTTACTAACTTCTTAGCAAATCTCGTAAGTGTGACCCTCCATTTTTAGAATTCATAGGGCGGCCCCAACGATGCAACCGAATGGAAATGTCAAAGTTGGGAATGGCTCTATGTTTCTTTATCCATAAATGGTGATTGAGATTTTCCGATTCCTATGAAACGGCCCTCCGAATGGACCGGTACCTCTTGTGGGCACCTAGCAGGCGGAACATGGGAATCTCACGGTTCAATCCAATGGAGGAGACCGCAGGATGTATTGACATACTTCCTTCTCCCACTTACTATAAATACTTTCTCCATTCACCTTGCTCTTGAATTATGCAAATACCATCCGAATGGGGATGCCCTATTGACATCACGAGGCCGAGCATAATTCTCACGGTGTGAACTTGACAGAGAACGTAGGAGGAGAGGGACATATCATATATACCTTCTCAACACCTTTACTAAGTATTTTAAGACGGAATGGGTAAATTACTCAGGCATTATCCGGCTAAGACAATAAGACCTAAGTCTAGGTAAAACAAACTTTTACCTATAATGTCTAGGTGATAAACATTTTATTACCTCACACCACTCACGCATGCTCATAAAGCCGGGTTAACTTTACTCAAGTACCGGATGGTCCCCAGGTAGGAGGTGTTCCGTAAACCGTCAGCTTAAATACCTCCAACCTCGAACAGGATGTCCCCGGGTGAGTTTCTTGTAACCTTAGCATTTACAAGATATCGACCTATTCATCTAATGAAACAGAACGATACATTCAACCCTAAGTGAGCATGCCTTTGTCTTTGTTATAGATTTTAAAAGTCTATGCTAATTTTACAACGCTTTGCAAAACTAAGACTAACTACAACAAACTTCTACATGCTTCTCAAACATGCATCACTAAGGCATGATAAGTTGAATATTTAATTTCATAATCAATAGAACACTTATATCGATTATGCTCTTATACATTCAACTCTTAATTCATAATCAATATATAACACTTATATCAATACTCTGAATTAAGCATGCATCCTATACATTATAACACTTATAACAAACAAAATGCATCTAATGTTGGATGTTTAATTTCATAATTAATATAACACTTATATCAATTATTCTATTAAGCAAACAACATCTAATTCATGAATTAATATAACTCTCATATTAATACTCATGAATAAACATGCATCCTATACATTATAACACTTATAATATACCATGTGCATAAAACTAGGACAAACTATGTTGTTCATTCAATTTCATAATTAATATAACACTTATATCAATTATTCTATTGAACTAACAACAACTAATTCATGAATTAATATAACTTTTATATCAAAACTCATGAATTGCCAAATATGCATACGATATATTATAACACTTATAACATATTTTCAATGCATGAAGCATGCTTCCTACGGTGGGATTTTAAATCTATATGGCATACGTTATGCACATACAAACATGGAATTTAATTAAAACATACATTCGCAATGCATAATTAATTAAACACACTAAAGTGGATCGATTTTGGCATTTAACAAGCAATAACTAATTTATTACAAGCTTGATCAACAAGCTACGTCTTGAGCGGACTTCGAACTCTTCGCACCGCCTTTGACCAACTTGCTTCCTCCGAACGCTTCGGCCAAATTCTCTTCGAATTTCTCCTCGTATTGCCTAGAACGAGTTTGAAAACTTACACCGAACATTTCGGCGAGTTTCAAACTCAAACTTCTTTCACAAAGAAACCTATATGGACTCTAATGACTCTAAAAATACAGACTCTTTAGCATGCATTAAAGCCCATACATTCTCGGGCAATTACAAATAATGAAATTCAAAAAGAAATTATGCCAAAATCGATATTCACTTTAGACGCCAATCAGAAACAATTTCTAAAATAAAACCCACCATAACTTAAATTGATGGAAATTGAGTGGCCAAAAACGCTCTGATACCAATTGATGGAGCGCATGGCACGCAGCGGAAGCGATTTGGATCATAGACACTCTAATTTCATCAATTTAAACAAACGGAAACATGCAAACGCAATGAAAAAGAGAAATTAGAACACATACCCTTGTCGTTCGAATTTCTTCAATTTTCACCGCCAAAAGCTCCTCACGAACTGAACGAGCCTTCTCACGAAACCTTCGTGGACCACCCACGGTAGTCCCGCTATCCTCGGGCCGAGAAACGGAGTAGTGGGACTTCTTTTACAACAGAAAAGAAAGAAGAAGCTCCACTGAAGAAAACAAATTTTCTTCTTACAGAGAGTTGCGGACGGAAGAAGAAGAAGATACAAATTGAAATCATATTTCAACTTTTTGTGTACCCCAAAATCCACTAAAGTTTTGATTTTGTTTTTTTTTTTTTTTTTTGTTTTAATTGATCTAACGTTTGCAAAATATATACCATGTATATATATCTTACATGTGTCTTACATTTTGCATGTAAGACACATGTAAATATATATATATATATATATATATTATTAAAAATAATAATATTTATTTTATTAATTAAACTTTTTAATTAATAAAAAATATATATAAATATAAATTAATTAATATTATTTAATTCAATATCAAATATTAATTAAATAATATAATTAATCCCGGTTTTCTGAAAAACCGACTTTTCACATATGAATCCAATTCATATTGTAGACCAATCTCATATTTAAATATGTCCATATTCTTCCACAAACCCGAATTTGAACGATTCAAATTCTTTTCTTTTCTTTTATATTGTTTCACGGCTTTATCCGAGCTAGCCAGGAGAACCGTAAGGACCTACAGATCATGAGCTCCAACGATACGAGATTATCCGGTCAAAACTCTTTCAACCGAACTAACCAACATTCGTTAACCCTCGGAGACTCCACTAAAGTCCAAGGGCTGCACTCTCCTCACTGTAGATATATTGTGTCCTCTTGATATAACTATCATCAGTAAGTCGATCCTTCACAGGTCGTTCGTAATCACAACGGGTCATTTATACCGTTTAACCCATGTATTATATCTTGTTCCTTAAGTACCACTGACACCTCTAATGAACAATTGATTTGTGGTCCAACCATCAAATCAGATTCCTCCCTGATCAGGAGAGGATGGGCCCATTGTTCAAGACCTGGAGTCAGCCCTTAAGGGAACAACCTCTCTACTAACCCTTAAAGCGGGTAGGAGTGTATTCCATCTCGCACAACTACGTCCTCAGCCACTTATTCGATCTTATCCCCAAGATGGTAGGCTTATTGAGTCGGCGATCTGGCCACTCTCACCCGTACAAGTCAAAGGATAAAGTCGAATAAACAGGAGTTCATAGTGAGCTCAGAATTGAGATCGAGTTACCTAAGTCATCATATGAAAAAACCGGTCTTTACAGTAAACGGTGTTATAAAGAAAGAGCGATATTATTTCTTGGTTCGGTCTTGTGCAAACTCATTGCACAGGACGCCCTCACTCACATGTCTCTACATGAAACAATTCGAATCACATCGTTTTGTACTATACAAAGTGAGCCGTGTCCAATAGTGTCCCCAGGATAAGGTACCCAGCCTTATCCCTATACTATAGACCATTTTGGCTGTCTACTTGAACTTGATCCACATTCAGGTCACACATGAAGTTCAAGTACTCACACTTTCGCCATGGGTGTTAGTTATTGGTATAGGTTAATACAAACACAATTCACTAAAATTCAATAACAACTTTATTGAAATAGAATATATACATTCAAACAGTTTACAAACTACGAGTTTTAGGACATAAAACCCAACAGGATTGACACATCCTGTGGCAAGCACTTATAAACCTTCCATTAAGGGTTCAAAGAAAGGAAAACAACAAGAGAATGGGTATAATGCTTGTAATGTGGTAATTTTCCAATAAAAAGGTCTAAGGCTAAAAAATTGGCTTTCTAGTGATTATGTCAAGGTAGGTCATTTCAGAAAGCTAAAATTGGTTTTACCTAAATGCCCTTGTGAAATTAAAACATTCAAGTCAAATTCAGAGATTCCAGACATGCATAACAAAGCAAGTTCTAGAAATATCAATCATGTATGACAATCACTCAATTTTAAAAGAATAGAACTCCGTGTTAAGGAGGTGTTTATTGGCTCAAAAACTCACAGAAAAGCATGGTATTTTGGTATCAAATTCTATGCATTCTTCATTTAGCAACAAAAAAAATGAGACACCATCATATAACTTTTCAAAGAAAAATCTAATCATGCTTATCTTCTTTATGCATTAAAACTCAAACTAAAGATGCATCCTTAGCTTACAAAGTACTCAAACATATCAAAAGGGACTCAAAAAATAAAAATTTCTCTGTTAACCGACATGGTCTCATAGTCCAACAAAAATAGAATATCAAACTTTAGAACACTTCCTAGATTGTCCTAATCACGAGCGATGCAACAAAGATTCAACCATGAAGATCATGCTAAAAAAAATATAAAATTCACCTAAAACATGCATAACATGGATAGTTCCACCCCCAAACTTAAAACATACATTGTCCTCAATGTATAGTCAATAATATGCAAAGGACAAGAAAAAATAGATAGGGAATTTCTAAACTTCTTTGAAATGCAAGTGAATCCACTATCTTCTGAGATGTGGAGAAAAAATTGTTGATCAGGCTCCTAAAGGAAAAGTAAAGGAATATAAGGACAATACCACACCACAAAAGAATTAAACAAAAGAAAACAAATAAAACAAACTAAAATCTCAAAAATAAACTTGGGTTGCCTCCCAAGAAGCGCTTTGTTTAACGTCTTTGGCTAGACGAGGCTCATTAAATGTATCATGGTGGTCGCTTGCCTATGTGTTTCACCTCCACCTGTTTCACCTGCTCATTCTCATTGTCTAAATCCAATTTATCTAAAATATCAGAATTTGCCACAAATTTCTCAAACTCATTAGTGATGGAATCAATCATGTCCACACAAAAACAATCACTTTCTTCTTCATGGATTTTCATAGAGTTATATATATTGAAAGTTACCTCTTCGTCGTTCAATCTTAGAGATAGCTTACCCTGTTGTACATCGATTAAAGCTCATCCAGTGGCTAAGAAAGGTCTTCCCAAAATGATTGGGACTTCATTGTTCTCCTCCATGTCTAGCACTACAAAATCAACAGGGAGGATAAACTTGTCAACCTTAACCAATACATCTTCTACAATACCTTTAGGATATGTGATAGATCGATCAGCTAACTGAAGAGATATGGTGGTAGGTTGCACCTCCCCCAAACCTAGTTTCCTGTATACAGATAAAGGCATCAAGTTAATGCTAGCTCCTAAGTCACATAGAGCTTTATAAGACGAAGAGGAATTTTCCATAACACAAGGGATAGTAAAACTCCCTGGATCCTTTAATTTTTTAGGCAACTTTCTCTGAATGATGGCACTGCATTCCTCAGTAAGGTTGATTGTCTCGTAGGCCTCCAGTTTCTTATTGTTGAACATGATGTCTTTCATGAATTTTGCATAATGTGGCATTTGAGCAAGAGCATCTGCAAATGGGATATTAATATGAAGCTTTTTAAATATGTCTAAAAATTTAGAAAATTGAGATTCAAACTTTTTCTTTTTAAACCGTTGAGGATAAGGAATATAGTTAGGAACAAAAGGCACATAAGACTTAGTAGATTGTTCAGCTTCAGGTGATGTAGTAGTCTTCTTTTGTTCTTCCTCAACCCGAATAAACACATTAGTAGATGGCTCTAGAGTGAACTCTTTTTCAGTAGACTTCTCAACAAGTTCTTTTGCAATCTCATCCACCATCCTTCCACTTCTTAATGTGATAGCCTTGCAAGCTTTGCATTGCTCCCTTGGATTTACATCAGTGTCACTAGGATATTTACCTTTATGGAGACTGTTAATAGATGTGGCCATCTGACTCATTTGCACCTCCAAATTCTTTATGGCTGCTCCCTGACTAGTCATTGTGCTTTCCATTTGGTTGGCTCTATTTCTGGATTCTGTAATGAATGCTCCAACCAATTTTTCAAGGGATGGCTTCTTTTCAGGCTGTTGAGAAGTGGATGCAAAACCTGGTGGAGGCTACAAAATATTCTTAGTATTAGCATAGGAAAAATTCTCATGATTTCTCAAACCTAGATGGTAGTGGGTAGGAAGATTATTTTGCATCTGTTGGCCTCCATAGTTGAAATTTCTATTGTTCACATATTAGGCCTGTTCCAAGTTGTATTCCTCACTAGATGAAGGGCTATGAGATGCTGCTAAGGCTGCAATAGATTGAGTGACACCTATTCCTGCAAGTTTGTTCATTGCATTAGTAACAGATGCAATTTGAGCTTTAAGGGAACTTAGCTCATCCACCTCATGGAGGCCAGCTATTGTTTTATAATTGGAGCGTTCATTTGGCCAATGATAGCTCGTAGTTGCCATCTCCTCTAATAGTGTACGAGCTCCATCTATAGTTTTCTTCAGGATAATTCCTCCAGATGTTGCATCTACAATTGTCTTAGTTTGTCCTGTGAGTCAATTGTAAAAAAATTGAATTTGTAGCCAGTCTGGATACCCATGCTCAGGACACTTCCTTATTCGTTCCTTGTACCGCTCCCATGCTTCAAACAACTGTTCACCTTCATTTTGTCTGAAGGTTCCTATCTTAGTTCTAAGCTTGGCAGATTTAGCAGGTGAGAAGAATTTAGTAAAAAATGCATGTGCCAACTCCTCCCAAGTAGTGATGCTTCCTGGTTGTAATGATTCTAGCCAAACAATTGTTTTTTCCTGTAAAGAAAAAGGAAAAAGGCGTAAGCGAATTGCATCAGTAGAAACACCATTAATTTTTACCGTGCTAGAAATTTCTAAGAATATCTTCAAATGGGAATTGGGATCTTCAGTGGGACGGCCCTTGAATGCATTGTTCATGGTCATTTGAATCAGTTTTGTCTTCAACTCAAAATTGTTGGCATCTATAGGTGTGAGGACTATCCCAATTTTATTAATGTAAAATGTGGGCTGAAAATAGTCCATAATGGCCTTGTTCTCCTTTTCGACCATATTTGGCTGTGCCATTGATTTGTCCTTCTCTTTATGGATTTTTCGATTCCTCTTGCAGGTCCTTTCTATCTCAGGATTGAAGGGAAGTAAGGAAACTCCCTTGTCCTTTCACATAAACTGAAACACAAACCTGACAAGAAAAACACAAATAACAGAAAATTAATTAAAAAAAAAAAAAAACAATCTAAAGTAAGATTTGTTGAATTCTCCACAATATCAATTGATCTAAATATGTCAATCCCCGGCAACGACGCCAAAAACTTGTTGCGTGATTTATTGCATACCGCAAGTGTACGAGTCAAGTTTTAATATAGTGATTTAAGTAAAGAGTATCTTCCACAGGATTGGGTTTCCAGATCAATTGAGTACCATAGGTACTAACCACAAATTTTATTTAGATTAAAAAGACTTTGAGTTTAAATTAAAATTAAATGACTGAAAAGTAATAGGAAATCTTTTGGAGAGAAAAAACTTAGGGAATTGATTTCATCGAATAGATTCATGCTTAATTAATCTATTAAACCAAAAATAGTCATGCATACAATTATAAGCCAAGAAGTACAAAACTCATAAAAGACTCGCTAGAGCTCTATTAATTCTCTTCCCTTAATATAAAACCAACATGTCTGTCTAGTTTTAATAAAAAAGAAAGGCATTAAGCAACTTCTATTATTGGCCTCTAAGAGAATTCTTCATTTTCATGCAAGAAATTACAAGTAGTCAAGTGTTTGAGTTCTACTCTAAAATCTACTATTTCAAGCTAGAATTAAAGCAATCAACAATTTATACTTTGGCCAAAAGATAAAAGCATTAAGCAAACAAACACAAGAACAATTGTTGCAATATGAAGAACTTTAGATTAATCATACACGAAAACTAAAACAATTACATCAATCCCCTAAGTAAAAGTATAGCTACTCATAATCACTAAAATCATGCTTAGACAATGTTTAGAATCCATAAAATAAACAATAAAATCAAAGGTAAAAGGAGAAAAACTCTTGTCGCGTGTCAAGCCTCGTTCCCAATGTGATCTGCACGTTCCCGAGCCTCTAAATCTCTTCTTTAGCTCTCTAGAGGGTCCTTTTAGCCTTCCCAATCAGTGTATTTTAAAATTAGGGTTCAAATCTCCATAAAATTGGCCTCCCCGTCGAATGGAGAAAAATATGCATTTATAGGAAAAATCGGCATAGCGTCTCGACGCTACCCTTAAAAACGCGTAAAAACTGATTTGGAAAGCCAGCGTCGAGACGCTATAGCTCGACGCTACAGGTATATGTATTAAAAATGAGGAATATATAACAAAATTAGTTGAATGGTGTGGGTGGTCTGGGCGCTCCTTATGTGAGTAGTGCAGGCGCGTGCACCCAGGTTTTAGGCTGAACAAGTGCACCTAATTAATTTATTTTATCCTGTGATGAAGGACAGCGTCGAGGCGCTGTCCCCTTGGGAATTCTGGCTTGAAAACTTCATTTTGGAGCGTCTCGACGCTCCCATAGTGTCTCGATGCTATCCCCTCGGCATTTTTGGCTTGGTTCCTTCTTTTTCGTGGCTCTTGGTCGTCAAAATTCATATTTTAAGCTAATTGTTCATGCCATAACTTTTAAAATGCTCCGGTTTGCTCCAAATGCTCGAAATCTACAATTTAGATAAATAATATCATTAAAACATTCATTTAAACTCCAAAACTAGCATAATAAAGGCTCTAAAGATAGGCCATTTAGTGTGCTATCAAGACTCCACTAAAGTCCAAGGGTTGCACTCTCCTCACCGTAGATATATTTCTGTCCTCTTGATATAACCATCATCAGTAAGTCGATCCTTCATAGGTCGTTCGTAATTACAGCTGGGTCAAAATAACTATTTTACCCCCGTAATTACATCTTGTTCTTTAAGTCTCACTGATCCTCTAATGAACTATTGGATTGTGGTCCAACCACCAAACCGATTGGTATGTGATCTCATCACTATACCAAGTCCCTCTCGGGCCAATGAGAGGGTGAGATCCCTAGTTCAAGACTTGGAGTCAACACTTAAGGGAACAACCTCTCTACTAATCCCTCAAGGTGGGTATGAGTGAATTCCATCTCGCAGGACTATGTTCCCAGCTACCTACCCGGTCTTATCTCCAAGATGGTAGGCTTATTGAGTCGACGATCTCGAGCCACTCTCACCTATACAAGTCAAAGGATAAACCCGAATAAACAGGAGTTCATAGCGTGCTCAGGGTTCAGATCGAGTTACCTAGGTCATCATATGAAAAAGTCGGTCTTTACAGTAAACAGAGTTATAAAGAAAGAGCGGCTTGTTTCTCGGTTCAGTCTTATGCAAACTCATTGCACAGGACGCCCTCACTCGCTTGTCTCCACATGAACGATTTCGGATCACATCGTTTGTACTATGCAAAGCGGGCCACGTCCAATAGTATCCCAGAATAAGGTACTTAGCCTTATCCCTATACTATAGACCGTTCTGGCTATTACTTGAACTTGATCCACAATCATGTCACACATGAAGTTCAAGTATACAACCTATAGCCATGGGTTCTTTGTTTATTGGAGTTAGGTTAAAAGTAAACACAATTCACTTTATTCAATAACAACTTTATTGCAAAATAGAATATACATTCAGTTTACAAACCACGATTCTAAGAAGGAGGAGCACCTCAGGAGCTTTTATTTTCATGCTTACTACCTTCTTTTTACTTAGGCGATAGCTTCGCTATAATCTCGATTAACCTATTACAACCTATCATGCATCAAGCCTTTCCCTAAGGGTGCCGTTTGGGGTGACAACATGACTTCCAGCTACATAAGATAATTCTAAACCTACAGAACCAAGAATAGATTGCTAAGTGCTCGATAGATGCAAGGGAGCAACAGAAATTTTTTAATTTTTTTTGAAAAGTGCTCAACTAACACAAACAATCTCATGCTTTTCTAGATATGCAACTACGAAGAATTTAAAAGCATTTCCTAGATTGTCCTCATCGAACAACATGCAACAGCAGACAAAAGCACTTCAAATTCATAATCTCCACAGCTCAACAACTACAGAAATCCATCCAACAGACAACTCCACCCCCAACCTAAAAGAATACATAGTCCTCTATGTATCACACTTCAGACTAAGCAGTTAAAACGCACAAAATTAAAGGGAACAGAAAACCTCCCATGAATTTTGTTCGGTTGTCGGTTGGAGCAGCGGGGTCTTCGCCCACTGTCTCGATCCTTAGGTCAAAACTCCTATAAAAGAAAGCAAGAAAAAGCTAAGCTAGGAAAATAAAACTGAAAGTAAAGACATGAATTTTAAATACTCATGGGTTGCCTCCCAAGAAGCGCAAATTTTTAACGTCGTTATGCTCGACGTGTTCTCCACTCTGTCAGGGTACGTAGAAATTCTCGTACTTCTTCGACCCCTTCTTCCTTGAATCAATAAAACCTGCTAAGAGAAGCAAGCTCTTCAACTTTTGTAGGCAGCCGGACAAAGTTGTTATTTTTTATTTTATTTTTTTGATATATGGAAAGAAAGACTCAACAAACTCAAACAAAATAAAAGAAGACTCAACTGACTCAACAGAATTAAAAGACTCAACTAACTCAACAAAAAATAAACACTCGACTGGGGGAGGGATTACATCAAAATTTCCGAGGTGACCAACATTCACAGATGCACAGATGAAAGGGGGCATGCAAGGTAAATCTCCTATAATACATGAATCATCACAAGGCAAAGCAAAAGGAGATAAATTTTCAAAAAGGCACAATCGCAACTTCCTCATCCATGAAAACATTATCAAAACAAGTTGGTTCGACATCCTCAGATAAAAGACTTCCAAAAATATTTTCAGTTATAGAAAGATGGTCGACCACATCAATACATGATTCTTCAAAAAGATTTTCAATGCAGAATTCATGCTCTATATCGAAATCAACAGGTGGAGGAATACTTACCTCCACGAATTCTTCGAGATCTTCTTCATCACAGGCGAGAAATGCTGCCCAAAATTTCAATCTTGAAGAAGTCTCAGCTCCACTTCTCAGCTCGTTCGCATCGTCAGTCTCCTCAGGATACTCCTCGGGGCTAAGCTCAGCCTCCTCCTCAGTCACACTACTCTCGTCGTCGCATGTCAGGAAATTCTCAATTCCTTCTTCAAAATCGGTGTACATTTTGATGATGACCTTCTCCTTAGTGGTTTGGAGAGGGTTCTGTGAAACTTCGTCAGTTTCACTCCTTGCAAATTGTCCCCAATAATGTCGTCGAAAATCTGCCATGCTAAACGAGAAGACACAAGAAAAGGAAAATATTTTTTTTGGTTTTTATACAAATAAAATTTAACTAAGAGAAATTATATGGTTCCCCAGCAACGACGCCAACTTTGGTAGAGCACTTTTGAGTGTACTCCAAATTCAAGCTGTCGAGGCTTGCCAAAATGAAATTTATAAATACCGAAACTACTAAGCTTTGCAGCTAGTGGTACC
The DNA here is from genome assembly GCA_028017165.1 of Herpetospermum pedunculosum. NCBI lineage: Eukaryota > Viridiplantae > Streptophyta > Magnoliopsida > Cucurbitales > Cucurbitaceae > Herpetospermum > Herpetospermum pedunculosum. Next base: position 38,677,530 of record CM051527.1, read on the forward strand.
GGGTGTTGAACCACAGAGAACCTAAATCAATTTCTCTTAACTAATTATTATTTTCCTTTTTAACTAAAATAGTAAAGAAAACGATAAAATAGGGGGGGGGAGGGTTAAAGAAAACTAAACTAAGCAGGAAAGTAAACTAACGGAAAATTAAATGTAACACGTGTGCTCCTAATTCGAGGGATCGTGATTTTCTTGATGCGCTTAGATCATAGTTCTAATCATGCTTAACAATTGTATCTCATGCACGCGAAATGTTTGCTCGTGTCCGTAGCAAACATCCCAATGAATAAATTAGAAGCGTAAATTCTAATTAAACATGCTCTTTAACTAATCTAAGTTAGCTACTCTTAAACCAATTAAAGAACAGTAACGGGTACTATCGCGACGAACCAATTGATTGAGAACTCGATCAATTGACTCGATTTTTCCTTTTCCCTAAGTCTATCGTGAAAACATTAATTAATTCAAATCCCCCAACTGTCACTTAGGCTAGAATTAATTAGTCACGCTTAGACCCTTGTTACTTGGCGATTGAGGCAATTATACGTCCTAATCTTTAACGGTAAAACATGCAGAAGGACTCGGGCGTCACTCCTAATCAGTTACACATGTTATTGGGATGCAAATGAAGGAAGAACATGCAAGAGATCAACAATTACAAGCTAGAAATTCAAAAAAACCCTCACTAAGCATCAAGATTACCCCTAAACCTCAAATTAGAGCACTTACCTTAGTTGCCCGTTGTGCAAATCAAGAGAAATAACCAATGTTGAAGCTTTATTGATGAGAAAAGGGAAGAAAATGGAGTTTGAAGCTCCCACCCGAGCCTACAAGAATGGTGGAAATCGAAAATGGGGAAGAGAATGACCTAAAAATCGGAGAAATGGGCTATATAATCCTCGGAGCGTCTCGACGCTAGGGCAACGTCTTGACGTTGCGCCTTAAATTTGCAGCGCGCGCGCGTTCGGAGCGTCGAGACGCTCGAACAGCATCGAGCAGCGTCGAGACGCTCTCGCTCGACGCTTGCTCTCGGGTTTTTCCTGAAAATTGGACGAAGCAGTGTCGAGACGCTGAGCAACGTTGAGCCAGCGTCTCGACGCTGTTATTCAACGCTAACTCTCGAGTTTGAGCTTCAACTTGTGCTAATTTTTGGCACTTTCGGGCAATTTCTTCCTTCCTTGAGCTCTCTCAATCCCGATGCGTCCATGAAGCTTTTAAACGTCTCTTTTACCCCCGAAGCACGTCCTCAGACTCCCCGAGCTCTCTACCACGAGCTTACCTATAACAAGGCAATTTAATCAATATTAAGCATGGTTTTTAGCTATAATTAGGGAGTAAATAATAGCTCTATTTTGGAGCTATCAATATATATATAATTTCCTAAACAATCTATTGTTTTTTCTAATATTATTAATGTCGCAACGTCATCGCGACGCGGAGCGGCCGACGTCCTCTTTTAAGGGTTTTGTTTAAAAAATAAAAGAGATGGAGTCGCCACCAATCATTTTGGGTGTGATTGGTCACCTTAAAACGAAAACTGGTCTAAGAAAACATAAATTAAGTTCGGGGGTCGGTGGAGTGTAGGGAAGGTGTTAGCACCCTACAACACCAGTTAAAACGGTAGCCAAATTTTATATTTATTATCCAATTAAATTTGTTAAAAAAGTCCTTAATTTGAGAAAAAAGAAATAATATTAGATTTAAAAAGATGTCTCACTTACTCATATCTCAACTTTAAGAATAAAGTAAGAATTTGATATAGTGGGTGAAATTATCCATTAATTGATTATCACGTTTTAAAATTTTCCTTAAATAAAGAAAATTATCACCTCAAGAATTTGAGAAAATCCCAACTCCGTCATAGGATTTTTACATGATAAAATTAATTGAAATTCGTTTTGAAATACTTTTGAAAATTCTAATTTTAGAATAAATTGAAAATCAAATCAAAGATCTGATTTTAAAATCATTTAAAAAGCCCGAGTTTAAAACAAAATAAATCAACATTATTTTAGAAATCTTAAATTAAGGTAAACAAATCAAGAATTGTTTTTTTAGAATTTTCATTTTTTTAAATCAAAACATAACACAAAAATAAATAAATAAAAAAAACATGAAACTTAACTAAAAGTTAAGAGTTCAATTTTTGAAATTTTTTGTTAATAGCAAAATTGTAAATAAGATAAAAAAATAAATGCAAAATTATAAATAAACTTAAAACTTTAAAATGAATATTTATTCTCTCTTACCCCACGTGAAAAAGATGAATCCTAGATTCAAGGCTGCCGTTTGTGAGCTTCGTCCGCCGCCAATCTGGTTCTTCTTCAACACCGATCTGGAGAAGTCGCCACCGTCTGCTCGCCGCTCAATGGTTGCCTCCTAAGTTCGAAGATGGTGTTTGGATGAAGGTGGAGAAGATGAAGTTGGGGAAGAAGATGGAGGAAGAGAGAGAGTGTGGGACATTGAGGAAAGAAAATTGATTTTTTTAGTCAAATCAAGATTTTGACTTAAAAAATCACATTTTAAATTCTCTAAACTCTAATTTTATCGATCTCCCCTCTACGAGCCTTTTGCTATGATACTTCTCTTCTCTCCTTCTGAATGATTCTTTACCCGATATTTATAGATGATGAGAACGTCAAACAAGGTTAAAATCAAACAATTAATTACTCGAAATTTTATTCTTAATTGAAACTAATTTTGACCAAAAATGAACAAATGTGTTATACTCCTAAATGAATATCAAATTTTTAATCCAAAAATGAATTAAATAATTTATACTCATAAATAAATATCAAATTTTAACCAAAAAATGAAATAAATAATTTATACTCATAAATGAATATCAAATTTTTAATCCAAAAATGAATTAAATAATTTATACTCATAAATGAATATCAAATTTTAACCCAAAAATGAATTAAATAATTAGCCATAAAATGACTTATAATTTTTATACTCATAAAATGCTAATTTTATTTGTCAAATTAGGTAAAAATCCTTCTCAAACAATTAAAACATTAATTTTGTTATTTTTCTCCAATTTTCGAAATTAATTAAATACATAATAAAAGTGAATTTACAACTTAAAAAGACTCAATCAAATATGATAAAAAAATAAATAAATAAGGTAAAAACATTAATAATAAACAAATGCCCGGACCAAATACGGCATCTACAGCTTGTTCCCCTTTGTGTATCTTTGAAGAATTGAAAGGGTAGACAAAGGACGAAGACAACGTATTGGGAAGGTGAAAATTTGTTTATTATTAAAACGAAGACGAACTTGGGTTTACACAGGCTACGACCTCTAATCTTGGATTAGGGTTCGATTTAACCAACAAGGAAAATAAAACGGACATGGGTTATGTCCACAGGCTTCGACCGCTAATCTTGGATTAGGGTTTGATTTAACCAACAGGAAAATGAAACGGACCTGAGTTATATCCACTGGCTTCGACCGCTAATCTTGGATTAGGGTTCGATTTAACCAACAAGAAAAATGAAACGGACCTGGGTTATGTCCACAGGCTTCGACCGCTAATGCTGGATTAGGGTTCAATTTAACCAACTGAAATTTAAAACGGACCTGGGCTATCTCCCGGGCTTCGACTGCTAATGCTGGATTAGGGTTCGATTTAACCAACTGAAATTTAAAACGGACCTGGGCTATCTCTCGGGCTTCGACCGCTAATGCTGGATTAGGGTTCGATTTAACCAACTGAAATTTAAAACGGACCTGGGCTATCTCTCGGGCTTCGACCGCTAATGCTGGATTAGGGTTCGATTTAACCAACAAGAGAATTGAACGGACCTGGGTTATGTCCACAGGCTTTGACCGCTAATCATGGATTATGGTTCGATTTAACCAACAAAGGAAATGAAACGGACCTGGGTTATGTCCACAGGCTTCAACCGCTAATCTTGGATTAGGGTTCGATTTAACCAACAAGACAATGAAACGGACCTGGGTTTTGTCCACAGGCTTCAACCGCTAATCTTGGATCAGGGTTCGATTTAACCAACAAAGTAAATGAAACAGACATGGGTTATGTCCACAGGCTTCGACTGCTAATCTTGGATCAGGGTTCGATTTAACCAACAAGGAAATGAAACGGACCTAGGTTATGTCCACAGGCTTCGACCGCTAATCTTGGATCAGGGTTCGATTTAACCAACAAGGAAATGAAACAGACCTAGGTTATGTCCACGGGCTTCGACCGCTAATCTTGGATCAGGGTTCGATTTAACCAACAAGGAAATGAAACGGACCTGGGTTATGTCCACAGGATTCGACCGTTAATCTTGGATCTGTTGGGTTTTATGTCCTAAAACTTGTGGTTTGTAAACTGTTATGTTTGTAAATAATCTATTTAGTAATAAAGAGTTATTAAGTTTTAATTCAGTAAAGGAGTTTACTGGATTAAAGTGAAACATGTTTTTATCCTATACCAATAACCAACACCCTTGGCATTGTTTGAGTATTTGAACCTCATGTATGACATGATTATGGATCAGGTTCAAGTATACTGCCAAAATGATCTATAGTATATGGATAAGGCTGGGTACCTTATCCTGGTAACACTATTGGATGCGGCTCACTTTGTATTGTACAGAACGATGTGATCTGAATCGTTCAACATGGAGATGTGAGAAGTGAGGGCGTCCTGTGTAAAGAGTTTACACAAGATCGAACCGCGTATTAAGTCACTCTCTCTTTATAACACCGTTTACTGATCGAGACTGACTTATACACTTTGATCGCCTAGGTAACTCGTTCTTAATCCTGAGCTTGCTATGAACTCCTGCTTATTCGGAAGTATCCTTTGACTTGTATGGGTGAGAGTGGCGAAACGCCCGCTCAATAAGCCTACCAACTTGGGGATAAAGCCGAATAAGTAGCTGGGGACATAGTGTAGCAAGATTGGAATTCACTCCTAACCCGCTCTTCAGGGTTAGTAGATAGGTTGTTCCCTTAATAGCTGACTCCGGGGCTTGAACAATGTGAGCTCACACTCTCATGTGATGAGAGAGTTATATTGATCTTTTGGTTGGACCAAAGATCTATTGTTCATTAGAGGTGTCAGTGGTACTTAAGGAACAAGATGTAATGCAGGGGTTAAACGGTTTCCATGACCCAACTGTGATTAAGAACAACCTGTGAAGGGTCGACTTACCGATGACGGTTAAATCAAGAGGACACAATATATCTACAGTGAGGAGAGTGCAGCCCTTGGACTTTAGTGGAGTCTCCGGGGGTTAACGAATGTTGATCGATTCGGGTCAAAAGAGTTTTGACCGAATGATCTCGTATCGTTGGAGCTCATGATCTGTAGGTCCTTTAGGTTCTCCTGGCTAGCTCGGATATAGCGGTATAGCAGTGCTATAGGGTTGAATTCGGAGAAATCTGAATTAGGGTTTGTTCGAGGGGTTTGTATATTTAAATGTGATTTAAATATATAATCGGAGGAAGTTGTATTTAAATGTGTTTTAAATACTCGACCGGAGAAAAATATGAATATTGATTCGTATTTTGGAAAAGTCGGTTTTCTGAAAACCGGGCAATAGTGGAAGGTTTATTATTATATTAGTATTTGATATTAATATTAATAATAAATTAAATAATTAAAATTGTTTTAATTATTATTAATTTTAATAAATAATAATTATTTATAATTATTATTATTATCATTAATAGGCTTGATGCATGTCCTACATGTGTCATCCACTTTGTTTCTTTTCCTTACTCATGAAGCAAGTCAATTTGATATGATCAATTTGCTTTTGGCTTGGATGAGTTAATCTCTAAGCTTGAGTTGCACTTCTCTCTCTCTCTCGTTGGAATCTCTCTCTCAAACTTTTGGATTGACAATCTTCAAGTGTTGAAGGTAATCTCCATAGTTGAAGCTTGAAGAAGAAGAGAAGTTGTAGCTTTGGTTGTTGTAAAATCAAGGTGATTCTTTGGGAAAGATTGAAGAAGAGTTAAGTGGTTAATTCTTCTTCCCTTGATTTTAGGATTTCAAGTTGTTGAAATTCAAAGGGTTTGTAGTTTTGTGTTCTTGATGTTCTTGATGAATTGTTCATCAAATTCATATTAACACAAAACCAAACACAAACCAAAAGCATCATCTTGTTCCTCCACCCTCAAACTAACCCCCTTAGCTTAAGGAGTCCCACCACTCCGCTATTACCGCCTGAGAATAGCTGGGACTACTCTAAGGGTGGTCCTCGTGTGCTCGTGATTGTTCGTACTGAGTTCGTGACCGGAGGAGAGGTAGAGATCGATGGGGCTGTAGAGGTGCAGAGGTAGACGAGAAGACAAACAACAAAATAAGGTATTTTTGTCTTTGAAGCTCACTGGTAAATTTACCGGTCGGTAAACCGGTCGGTTTTACCGATAGGTAATTTACCGGTGGGGCTTCCCAAACGCTGTTTCTTAAGCGTTTGGGGGTTGTTTCCCCGGTCGAGATTTACCGGTCGGTAAATCCCATACCGAGGAAACCGGTCGGTAAGTGTTACCGGTTCGTTTACCGGTTGAAATTTATCGGTTGATAAATTTACCGGTCAAGTGTTTATCGATGGGGTTGAACCGGTTCGTTTACCGGTTGCCTTTTACCGGTGTATGGGCGCCGGTTTATCGGTCAAGCTCTTGCACCGGTAATTCCTTTACCGGTCAGTATTTACCGGTTGGTATTTACCGGTCGGTATTTACCGGTGGTAAGGAATTACCGGTGGGACTCGAAGTGTTGAAAAATGTTAAGTGTTAGCATTGTTTCTCACTTCTTGTTTGTTGCTTATTGATTGCTGAAGATCCTCAGCCAGTTTAGGCTTCTTCCGCTGCGCCTCTGGTTGTGTCGGGATCCTTCGGTTTCCATCAGGATCAGGGTTCGATTTAACCAACAAGGAAATGAAACGGACCTGGGTTATGTCCACAGGCTTCGACCGTTAATGCTGGATTAGGGTTCGATTTAACCAACTGAAATTTAAAACGGACCTGGGCTATTGTTACCTCTCCAAAAGTACATTATTTAGGGACATATTTACCTTAAAATCATGTAATCTCTTGAGCGTTTTTGTTAGAATTTAGCTTAATACGTGCCTAAATGTGAGAATTCGAGGAATGAAGCTAAAATAGGACTTATTTGGAAAAGGAACGAAAAAGAATAGAAAATGATGCTAAAAGAGTTAAAATGTACATTGCAGGAGAATTGCTGAAACATTGTTGGGAGCGCAATGAACATTGCGGACACCGCAAAGAAACCGCAATTCCAAGCTGCTGCTGCTGAACTTTTCCCAGCCGCCAGTTGTCGTGGTTGCGATCTTTCAGCCGCCTAAGCCTTCCCCTGCTGCCACGTGGAGGGTTGCTGTTCAGAATGGATGGTTCTCCATGGCTGAAGATACCTGCAAAAGCTATAAAAAGAGGTGAAGGGTGAAGGAGAAACACAGCTCGGAAGCGTGGAGTTCTCCGTCACAACGCAATCCACATACACATTTTCCTTACCCCGTTTGTTGGAACGAAGAAATCAGCCCTTGGCGTCGATAATTCGAGAGGAAGAAGAGAAGATCCTTCTTCTCTTCTGATTGAATTCATCCCCAAGAACAGCCTAATCTTCCCCTTCATCCGAGGCGCTTGCGACGAGGAGATCCGTGCACTCTTTTACAAAGCTTTCTTTACTGCTTTCTGTCTTTCATTTCTATTTGCTACACTGATTCGATTCGTCTCTCATTTACTCAGTTCTTTACTGTTTTTCATACCTTCGCACATTGTGTTCTGAACCTTAATTTAGAAAGTAATCACTTAAGTCTTTTCGAGTTCTTCATCTTGTTATCTTCTAATCTCTTGCTTTCATTGAGTACTTTAAATCATGTTTAATCATTCCATCTATTCTAAGTTTCCACAAACCATGAGTAACTAATCACACAAAGGTCTGCTAAAGATGAATCTATAGGGTAGAAATACGAGAGTTCAGCATGTAGGATAGTTTCGAATGCATTGAATGTATGTGTACTTCATCCCATGGGCAATTTCGATCGGCCATCCATTTTGTCTAAAGAATTCCTAACCTTTGGAAGGAGTAAGAGTTCAGAGTCGTCCATTCATGCTAGCCTTTCATGGTAGCCAGAAAACGACCTAGGAATAGGCGTTTTCCTAGCACGATTCATTAGCTTGCTTGTATAAATAGATGTTTATGTCTTACTTGGATATGAGTGAACTAAAAGATCTAATGCATGTAATCGAGAGATGCATGAGACTGAGCTAAATCGATGCATGATAAGTTAATCTACGGCTGAATGATCGTATGTAAAAGCCTATAGAGGAGTCTTAAGTCGACCTTGTTTCCTTATCTCACCTTTAAATCGTTGCTAAATTAATTGCTAGATAATTGCGGGAACCGCAATTCTATAGTTCTGTTTTTGCCTTTGCATTTTTCCCAGTCTTTTACCTTTGCGATTTTATTGCTAGAATATTGCTAGATCCGCAATTCTATCTTCTCCACATCAAAGCTTAATCTCTTTACTTGCTTTCGTTTATGCTTGCATACTTCTTACATTCTTTGTTAGTTCGGCACATCAACCTCAAATCCACCCAATTTAAGTGACCCTCTCTAATTTAACACCTCACTTCGTTAGTAACTAAACTCAATCTCTGTGGGAAAACGAATTAAAAAATACTTATCACTTGCTGCAGACCATGTATGCTTGCATGTTCTGAGTGCTCTTCGCATTACATTTTATTTACACACTGAGCACGCAACAACTATCTCTTGGGCTTCGACCGCTAATGCTGAATTAGGGTTCGATTTAACCAACAAAGAAAAATGTAAAAGGTTGAGTGATAGATTTTGATTTTGGTTTTGGTTTTTTTATTTTAAATTTAAATGGGACAACGATTTTTATTTCAAAACTTTGTTGTTAAAATGAAAGATATTTTTTAAAACAGGGACTTCGTATTTTAGAAATTTGCTTAAAAATGGACAACGGTTTTTATTTCAAAACTTAGTTGTCAAAATGAAAGATATTTTTAAAACAGGGACTTTGTATTTCAGAAATTTGCTTTAAAAGGTGACGGTTTTTATTTCAAAACTTAGTCGTCAACACAAAAGACACTTTTAAAACAGGGACTTCGTATTTCAGAAATTTGCTTTAAAAGGGACAACGGTTTTTATTTCAAAACTCAGTCGTCAAACAAAAGACTACTTTAAAACAGGGACTTCGTATTTCAGAAATTTGCTTTAAAGAGACGACGATTTTTATTTCAAAACTTAGTCGTCAACACAAAAGACACATTTAAAACAGGGACTTCGTATTTCAGAAATTTGCTTTAAAAGAGACAACAGTTTTTATTTCAAAACTTAGTTGTCAAACAAAGACTCCTTTAAAACAGTGACTTCGTATTTCAGAAATTTGCTTTAAAAGGGACAACGGTTTTTATTTCAAAACTTAGTCGTCAACACAAAAGACACTTTTAAAACAGGGACTTCGTATTTCAGAAATTTGTTTTAAAAGGGACAACGGTTTTTATTTCAAAACTTAGTTGTCAAACAAAAGACTACTTTAAAACAGGGACTTCGTATTTCAGAAATTTGCTTTAAAGGGACGATGGTTTTTATTTCAAAATTTAGTCGTCAACACAAAAGACACTTTTAAAACAGGGACTTCGTATTTCAGAAATTTGTTTTAAAAGGGACAACGGTTTTTATTTCAAAACTTAGTTGTCAAACAAAAGACTACTTTAAAACATGGACTTCGTATTTCAGAAATTTGCTTTAAAGGGACGACGGTTTTTATTTCAAAACTTAGTCGTCAACACAAAAGACACTTTTAAAACAGGGACTTCGTATTTCAGAAATTTGCTTTAAATGGGACAACGATTTTTATTTCAAAATTTAGTTGTCAAACAAAAGACTATTGTAAAACAGGGACTTCGTATTTCAGAAATTTGCTTTAAAGGGACGACGATTTTTATTTCAAAACTTAGTCGTCAACACAAAAGACACTTTTAAAATAGGGACTTCGTATTTCAGAAATTTGCTTTGGACAACGGTTTTTATTTCAAAACTTAGTTTTCAAACAAAGACTCCTTTAAAACAGGGACTTCGTATTTCAGAAATTTGCTTTAAAGGGACGACGATTTTTATTTCAAAACTTAGTCGTCAACACAAAATACACTTTTAAAACAGGGACTTCGTATTTCAGAAATTTATTTTAAAAGGGACAACGATTTTTATTTCAAAACTTAGTTGTCAAACAAAAGACTCCTTTAAAACAGGGACTTCGTATTTCAGAAATTTGCTTTAAAAGGATGACGGTTTTTATTTCAAAACTTAGTCGTCAACACAAAAGACACTATTAAAACAGGGACTTCGTATTTCAGAAATTTGCTTTAAAAGGGACAACGGTTTTTATTTCAAAACTTAGTTTTCAAACAAAAGACTACTTTAAAAGAGGGACTTCGTATTTCAGAAATTTGCTTTAAAAGGAGCAACGATTTTTATTTCAAAACCTAGTTGTCAACATTAAACCTTTTGAAAAAATATTTTTTAATTTTTTAATTTTTATCGAAACATATTAAAAAAATCTCGTGAATATAAAGAAGACTTAAATGCTTGAGTTATGAAATGTGAGTTGGTCAAATGATGTGAATACTAGAATGAATTGATGACTTACTCTCAACAAAGAATGTGATGACATGCAAATGTAAAAATGCCAAAGGCGGTGGAAATTGCTCATCAATAATGCATGACAACGTGTGCCTTAATTTGTTTTGGTTTGATTAATGAAATTGATTGTGAAGGCATGATGACCAATGGTAGAAAAATGAATGTCATGAATGCAGTATGTATGCATGTGCATGCTGATGGTGGATTAAAAATGTCATGAATGCAACATGTATGCATGTGCATGCCAATGGTAGATAAATGCAGCATGGTATGCTTGATCTTTATCTAACCATGATATACGAGAAGGATTTTTTTTATTTTTTTGTTTTAGAAAAAATGATGTAAATGATCTTAAATCGATTAACGAAATGTAATATATGTGGAAATTATGACATCAAAATGATTTTCATGTTTAAGGAAAAATGATTATCCTTGTCTACTCTCATTGTTCTTGTTAGCTGATACTTAGTAGTAAAGAATCAAAAAGAGAAAAAGTTGTCATCATATGAGATTTTTTTTTTTTATTTTGAATGAATGCTTTCACTGGAAAGGAATTATGTATGTCAATCGTAGATTAATCAACCATATTGGGCATGGTGGGTTTTTGAGAAGTGTCTCATGTGCTAGTTTAGAGAACTATCAAAGGTAGTTGTCAGTATTGAACATCTTACTTGATTAACTACTTCATGGTTTAGTCTTGTAATACACACAATAGTTTGAATATAAGAAAATGAGTTTGAGTTTGAATAAGTATGAAATAGTAAACAGTACACGTTTTCTTCGTAAGGAAAAAAAAAAAAAAGAATGTGGTTTCAAATCTCCTGAACAATAAGAGATTGATTATAAAATTTTTAATATTCGTGTAAGAGATTGAAATATGATCCAATGGAAGACGAATGAAGTGATTCCAATTCTTTGGACAATAGTTTTGAGAACATGAAGCAGCTCCTTAGGAAATCATCTCATGTATATATTCTCCTTTCTTTGAGTAAGCTCGAGGTTTTCGATAAATGCGACAATATCTCCATCTTGACTTGGTCTGGTGTGACAGGATGAATTATTTTGCCCAAATGTGGCAATTGCGACGCCTTTGCCCCAGTGTGTTGATGGTGGTCTTGCTCCAGTATGGCAAAGATGAAGACTTTGCTCCAGTTTGTTGATGATGGTCTTGCTCCAGTGTGGCAAAGATGAAGACTTTGCTCCATTGTTGATTTAAAGATGAGATTTTTAAGCATTTAGAGATGAAGCTTTTTGATCTATTGATTGCATCAATCTTTTTTTTTTTTTTTTTTCCCCGATATGATGCAATCAAATGCTTCAGCTTGTCGATATTGATTTTGCCCCCAGCGTAGATGGTGGCCTTGTTCCAGTTTGTTGATATTGGTCTTGCTCCAGTGTGGCAAAGATGGAGAGTTTGCTCCAATTTGTTTATGGTAGTTTTGCTCCAGTGTGTTTCATGATGGCTCTGCTCCAGTGTGACAAAAATAGAGGCTTTGCTCCAGCTTTGTTGATGATGACTTTGCTCCAGTGTGCAAAGTTTGAAAGAATTGTCTCGGTTTAGCGAAGATGGAGGTTTTGCCCCAATTGGTTTCTTTGCAAAGGAGATTTTCCAAGCATTCCGAGACGTAGGTCCTTGATCTACTGATTGCATTTTTTTTTTTTGCTAAACATTGTTTCTTTTATTTAGCAAGAAATCGTGCAATCACAACACAAAATATTGATGATATATGGCTACTCCTTTATAGCTCATGTAGTCCTTCTATGTCGTTTCTTTGTCCATGATCTTTGGTATTGTGATGAAGATCCTTCAAGCAAAACTCATTGAATGATAGTTGAGATTTGCGAGATAATTTCCAAAGTTGCTGACTCATTTTTGCTCAAAACTACTATCTTTAGTCTTGGAGTAATTTTCTAATCGAGGAAAGACATATGACAAATGATAAGAATAGAAAGAAATGAGAATTTGGATCAAATGAAGTTGAATCCGAGGAATATATGAGAAATTACAAGTCTTAATTATGAAGCAATAGATCACAAGAGTTCAATACTATTTCATTACATTTGCAGTTCTCTTGAAGAATTTGGGATGCCAGCCATCTAATTAAATGTGACAGGTTTAGCAAAAGGCTAGGTGAGTATATAAATGTAGAGGAACATCATACAAGTGTAGATGTTGCATTTAGTCCAAGATTTTGTGGTGGATCAGGGAAAATTGCCTCAAAGTTTATGTGGCATGAGATTCATGGTTTTACCGCGAGTAATTTGGACTCTTATACTGCAAAAGAGTGTTTGTCCTAGTGTGAAGATTAGAATCTCGTTCAAACGGTATATGGTGGTATAATGTTTAGCACACGAGAGATATATAGGTCGAAATAAGGTCGTCTTCAACTAGAAGTTCATCTCAATTACAAAACTTGAGAGAAGTATTTTTCAAATAAGACATAAAATGGTTGAGACTTGACAATTTCTTATATAAGAGTAGTGAAAGCACTCATTCCTCTTTTTTTTTTTTTTTTTTTTTCATTTTCTATTTTTTCATTCCTTCCAAATGATGATTCAACATTTTTGCTCAAAATTTTTGCTAAAGTTTTAAGAACAATCAAAGTAAACACTAGGGTGATCAAAATAAACATAAAAACTATCATTTTTTCCTTTTTTCAATGATATAATGAAGGATGTGATAAAATTCGAGAAATTTTTGTGAAACATGCCTGAGATGATATTGTGAAATTAAAAAAACGTTTTTTTTTTTTTTTTTTTTTAGATGTGAAATGAGATAACGATGCATGGACATTTTTATCCTGTTTGGTTTTTTGTTTTTGTGATGTATGCATGTGCATGATAACAAATGATTTTTTTTTTTTTTTTAATGCATGTGTGAGATGATATGATGCAATTGATGAACTACTAATGATTTTTTTATTTGGAAAAACTAACTCAAACACCCGTTCGTACTTTATTGCCATGATATATCCTGTCGGTTTATGATTTCGGACCATAGGCTAGTTCTTGTGCCTTTTTTATTACGAGAAAATTGTAACGTACCAATGATTGTTTTCCCAACACGATAAATTCTTGACCATCTATATTTTTCCTTCATTGGTTTATGACGACCTTATTCCATGTTGGATTCGTATGAATCTTTGAACTCCGAATATTGATTTGACAATATCGCGTATGAATCATAAGGATAATAAAGTCTACCATATCAGAACAAAAGATTGAACGAAATAACAACCCTTTACTGAAATACGAAATGTTGACACAACCATTGATACTATAAAAGATTAAAGTAGCTCTAAGATAGCCCGATTGTTGAACTCAAGGTCCTTTTGAGGCTCCACTTCTTTGTCATTTTCCAACTCGGCTCATAAACCTCTATTGATGATTTGGAAGAAGATTGTTGTTGAAATCAGGTTCATTTCCCTTTTTAAAGTTCAACCAACCTGCCTTGATCAGATCTTGCACCCTATACTGGAGTGCGGTACAATTTTCCGTTGAATGTCCAGATGCTACTGCATGATAATCACAGCGTGCATTCACATCATACCATTTCGGGTAAGGTGGTTGCATAGGGTTCATAGGTGCAGGTGTCAGTTGGTTACTTTGGAATAATTGATGTAAAAGCTCAGTGTAGGTCATCGGGATTGGATCAAATTGAGCTTGTTTACGAGCTCCTCTATTACTTTGTTGCCCCTGAGCATAAACATGCGTTTGTTGATTCGTAGGTGGGTAGCCTTGATTACCTTGAGGTCGTGGGTTTTGAGGAAAAGCCGAAGGGTATTGTGTTGTCGTGTTGTTAACATACGGTTGATGAGTCGCGTAATAATTCGGCTGATATTGCGGCATCCTGGAGTTGGAGTACGGCTGCTGGCTCCAATTGGGCTGACTTGCATTGCTCACCATTTGAACTTCTCCCTTCTTTGGAAAACTTCCCTTCTTTGCGACTAACGACTCAGATGCGTCAGCTATCTTACCATGCTTGATCCCATATTCAATCCTCTCTCCGATCGTCATTATGTCGGAAAAATTGGTTGAAGCGCTCCCAATCATCTTATCGTAGAAGGGAGACTTGAGAGTGTTCATGAACATGGGTGATAACTCCTTATAAGTTAGAGGAGGTTGTACTTGTGCAGCGATATCTCTCCACCTTTGCGCATACTCCTTGAAGCTTTATGTGCTCTTCTTTTCCATTCTTTGCAAATCCATCCGATCAGGGGCCATGTCTATGTTATGCTTGTACTGCTTTGGGAAAGAATCGGCTAAATTCCTCCACGAGTAGATATGAGTATTGTCTAACTGCATGTACCAACGATACGCTGGACCGGTCAAACAATCTTGAAAACAGTGAATTAGCAATTTTTCATTCTGAACATGTGCAGCCATTTTTCTGCAATACATGATGAGATGGCTCCTCGGGCATGATGTCCCCTCATACTTTTCGAATTCTGGCACCTTGAACTTTGGTGGAATTACAACATCAGGAACAAGACATAACTTGGAGGCGTCAATATTCCCAAAAACATCTGTCCCTTCAATTGCTCTTAACCTTTCCTCAAGGATTTCGAGTGTTCCATTGTTAGGGGTTTTGCATTCCCCTTTTGTTGAATCCTTCTTAACCTCAGGGTTTTCCAGATTAGGAACTGTGATAGTTACCCTGGATGGTCCTTCCTTAGAGTGTACAAACCCAGCCTGATCATTCATGGAGACTCCTTCACCTTTGAAGAACTGGAAAGGGTATTGTCCTGCTGACAAATGGTACATCGGGTCACACGATGTGTATGGCGGCGGGATGAACCCTTCAGTTTGGGTGTGCATAGAGGGATTAACTTCGAAGGAGTCATTAGCGGTATTGTTGGATTGTGCGAGATCAACCACCTTTTTCCCCTTTTCTAACAAACTAAGGATTGATTCTACCTTCTCCCGCAGCTCGTTCATTTCTTTTCTCGTCTTTTCTATTTCC
This sequence comes from Herpetospermum pedunculosum, assembly GCA_028017165.1. Taxonomy (NCBI): domain Eukaryota; kingdom Viridiplantae; phylum Streptophyta; class Magnoliopsida; order Cucurbitales; family Cucurbitaceae; genus Herpetospermum; species Herpetospermum pedunculosum. The sequence continues at coordinate 38,693,154 of CM051527.1, forward strand.
ACTTGTTGTTCCTCCATAATTCTTGTTGCATGCCTAGTATCGTGAATGCGACGAGTTGGTGGTGGTTGAGCTATTTTTTATTCTGTTTTTATTAATAAAAAAGGTAAAGTTTAGCGAAATGAAGGAAAAAAAAACTGTAATTTTTTTTTATATGTGAAATGAGAAAATGATGCATGAGCATTTTTATCATGCGTGAGATGTTTTTTTTTTATGGAAGAAAATGATAAATGTTTTTAGAAGACACTCAACACTTAATTTCAATGTTATAAAATAACAAATGAAATAAATTAAGTAAAAACACTTCATGCGCCTATACGGGGCATTTACATCCCCTCGATGGTCGACACTACTCAATCTTAAAGATTTTTTCATGCGACTATTCGGGGCATTTACATCCCCTCGATGGTCGACACAACTCAATTTTTTTTACTTTTATTTATTTTAATTATATTTTTGTTTTTTGTGACAAGAAAATATTTTTTAAAAAAGATAATAATAATAATGATACAAGAAAAAACAAATGCATAAGACCTTTCATGCGCCAATACGGGGGCATTTAAATCCCCTCGAAGGTCGACACTACTAACTCCTAAAATAAAGTGAAAATGAAATAAGACTTTTCATGCGCCTGTACGGGACATTGACAGTCCCATTGAAGGTCGACACTACTAAATCTTAAAAATATTTGATTTAAGCTAAATAGCACATGACTCTAAGTATGACTACTTATAACTTTTTTTATTATGTTATTTTTTAGATGTAGGAAATAATCCTACATATACTTTTTAGAAAGAAAATATTTTTATAAAAAAGAACAAACGTAATAACTTTTCTTTTCCTTTTGAGATTTTAGTATTTTGATTTTTTTTTATGGATTTCTTTTTACAAAAAGAAAAAAAAATAAAAAATAAAGATTAACTCCAACTAAAAAAATTGAAATCATAAATGTAATGAAACAAAATGACCTCCGAATCCAACCAACAAATAATTAAAATGAACAAAATTACAAATGATGTGACGGTAAAATTCTAATCCTAGAGGATAAAGGCCCCCAAATTAATTCGAATGCTAAAAAATAACAAATGAATTAACTTGAGCGAGAATCTTTCGTGCGCATATATAGGGGCAATTATATCCCCTTGAAGGTCGACATTACTCGATTCTCAATTCTAATCCTACAAGGTGTAGCCCGGGTAGGAGGCTTGTGGTTGTGTGTGTAATGCAAGACAATGCAACCTAAAATCGCTATAAATGAAGATAAAAATAAATAATACATAAAAAAACAAACAAATAAAAGACCACAAAAAAAATAAATAAACGAAAATTGGATAAAAAAAATGAAATGCAATGACCTTGACCCTCTAAAAAAAGTCCCCAGTGGAGTCGCCATAATGTCGCAACATCATCGCGACGCGGAGCGGCCGACATCCTCTTTTAAGAGTTTTGTTTAAAAAATAAAAGAGATGGAGTCGCCACCAATCATTTTGGGTGTGATTGGTCACCTTAAAACGAAAACTGGTCTAAGAAAACAGAAATTAAGTTCGGGGGTCGGTTGAGTGTAGGGAAGGTGTTAGCACCCTACAACACCATTTAACACGGTAGCCAAATTTTATATTTATTATCCAATTAAATTTGTTAAAAAGGTCCTTAATTTGAGAAAAAGGAAATAATATTACATTAAAAAAGATGTCTCACTTAATCATATTTCAACTTTAAGAATAAAGTGAGAATTTGATATAGTGGGTGAAATTATCCATTAATTGATTATCAGGTTTTAACATTTTCCCTAAATAAAGAAAATTATCACCTCGAGAATTTGAGAAAATCCCAACTCCCTCATAGGATTTTTACATGATAATATTAATTGAAATTCGTTTTGAAATACTTTTGAAAATTATAATTTTAGAATAAATTGAAAATCAAATCAAAGATCTAATTTTAAAATCATTTAAAATGCCCGAGTTTAAAACAAAATAAATCAACATTATTTTAGAAATCTTAAATTAAGGTAAACAAATCAAGAATTATTTTTTTTTTGCCAAAGCGAGCATAGCTCAGCTGGCATATGTATGACTTGATGACCAAGAGGTCTGTGGTTCGAATCCCCCCACCCCCAATGTACTCAATTGAAATTTTTTATTAATAGCAAAATTGTAAATAAGACAAAAAAATAAATGCAAAATTGTAAATAAACTTAAAACTTAAAAATGAAGATTTATTCTCTCTTACCCCCACGTGAAAAAGATGAATCCTAGATTCAAGGCTGCCGTTTGTGAGCTTCGTTCGCCGCCAATCTAGTTCTTCTTCAACACCGATCTGAAGAAGTCGCCACCGTCTGCTCGCGCTCAATGGTTGCCTCCTAAGTTCGAAGATGGTGTTTGGATGAAGGTGGAGAAGATGAAGTTGGGGAAGAAGATGGAGGAAGAGAAAGAGTGTGAGACATTGAGGAAAGAAAATTGATTTTTTTAGTCAAATCAAGATTTTGACTTCAAAAATCATATTTTAAATTCTCTAAACTCTAATTTTATCGAGCTCCCTTCTACGAGCCTTTTGCTATGATACTTCTCTTCTCTCCTTCTTAATGATTCTTTACCTGATATTTATAGACGATGAGAACTTCAAACAAGGTTAAAATCAAACAATTAATGACTCGAAATTTTATTCTTAATTGAAACGAATTTTGACAAAAAATGAACAAATATGTTATACTCATAAATGAATATCAAATTTTTAATCCAAAAATGAATTAAATAATTTATACTCGTAAATAAATATCAAATTTTAACCCAAAAATGATTTAAATAATTTATACTCATAAATGAATATCAAAATTTTAATCCAAAAATGAATTAAATAATTTATACTCATAAATGAATATCAAATTTTAACCCAAAAATGAATTAAATAATTTATACTCATAAATGAATATAAAATTTTAACCCAAAAATAAACTAAATAATTTATACTCATAAATGAATATCAATTTTTTAATCCAAAAATGAATTAAATAATTTATACTCATAAATGAATATCAAATTTTAACCCAAAAATGAATTAAATAATTTATACTCATAAATAAATATCAAATTTTAACCCAAAAATGAATTAAATATTTTATACTCATTGGATAGAAATAAATGAATATTAAATTTTAGCCATAAAATTACTTATAAATTTTTTACTCATAAAATGCTAATTTTATTTGTCAAATTAGGTAAAAATCCATTCTCAAACAATTAAAACATTAATTTTGTTATTTTTCTCCCATTTTCGAAATTAATTAAATACATAATAAAAGTGAATTTACAACTTAAAAAGACTCAATCAAATATGATAAAATAAATAAATAAATAACGTAAAAACATTAATAATAAACAAATGCTCGGACCAAATACGGTGTCTACAATTAATTAATTATAATTACAACAAAACCTAATGTATGATTACTTAGATCATTTCAATTCTTTATTGGCCTACATTAGCCAAGTTGATGACAAAGGTGAAATTTAATTAGAAGATTAATACTTGTGTAATTAGAGTCTATAAAATATCTATCTATGTAAAGAGTCCTAAATAAATAAGCCTACATTAATACAATTATCTTTTTAAAGAAAAGTTAAAAGCCAATCAGGATAATCAGAGAGCCAAAGAGATGATATTTGGGAAAATCCCCTCTTTGCTAATTCGTGAGCCAAAGCAGCTCTCTCACGATTAATATGAAAATATTGCACAAAACGGAAGCCAAACCCCACCCTGCGAATATTCATCGTTATTGTGTGGACCTCACTTAAGATTTGGGTCCCTTCATTCAACATTTGTATAAGGATAAAGAGTCAAAACTAACTTTTACCTTGGAGAATCTCAACCGCTCAACCAATCTCAAGCCTTCGAATAGAGCAATAGCCTCTGCACACACCGGGGACAGGGAGAGAGGCTTGAAACCACTCATTGCTGCCAACATCCTGCCATCGGGACGACGGACTGCAGCACCCCAACTCCTTTGCGACACGTTGCATCAATACAAAGGGAGACCCACTCCTCCGAAACGCTCACCCCATTCAAAATCGGCTCAAGCGAAGGAAGATGAACCTTTGAGACCTTTTTCCAAGAGTTAAGGTACTGACGTTTTGCATCCCGAAATTCCTTCATAATGCTCAAAATCCACTCACACCGTTCACTTACAGGCGACATTGCTTGCCGATTCCACCATATTTGTTGCACTCATTCTATATGATCCACGCAAGAACACAAGCCATCTCCAGATCCCCTTCGGCCAACGAAGTGGCCATCTGTATCCATCGATCCTGGACTGGTAGTCAGGTTGTCACACTCCCACAGTAAGTAGGTAATATTCTCCGCCAAATGTCTTTTGTCCTATTACATTCAAAGAGAGCATGGGTTGTATATTCAACTCGTTTTAGACACACTCGACATATTTATGAAATTTGCATATGTCTTCGTCTCAGGTTGGACACTGTAGGAAGGCAGCCATGAAAAGAACGCCAAACAAAAAAGTTTCACCTTAGAAGGTGTCTTAGTCTTTCATAACTTGTTCCACCAAACCGTGTAAAGATTTTTACTAGGGGATGCCCCTTATTTTTGGGCATAAATGTCACTTTATACCCACTTTTTACATTGTACTTGCCATTAGAGGTGATATCGGTTCAGTTTTTCTCGATTTTAGACCAAACCGAGAGTCGAACCAATATGCTCGGTTTTCACAAATCAAGAACCGAACCAATGTCCAATCAAGTATAAACCGATCGGTTCGGTTCACTTCAATTTCGGTTTTTTTTTTTGTTCGGTTCACTTCGATTTGTGCTCCGTTATGTTGTTTTTTTTTTTCCTCACTATTTTGCAATTTTTGTCATGAATGAGAGCTCGCAACAAAAAACAAGAAACAAACACAGCCATGGAAGTCTCCACCTCCTCAACCAAGATCCCAAAATCACAATCCTCTAGAGAGAAAAAAAAAAAAAACACATGGAAGTCTCCTCCTCCTCAACCAATGATCCCAAAATCACAATACTCTCCCCCAAAAAAATCAAACATAGTCATGGAAGTCACCTCCTCCTCAACCAAGAGTGGGCGGGAGAATTTGAGATAGGTAAAATTGAATAGAATTGGGCTGGGTCTTATAGTTGTTGGGGTTCGGTTCAGTTCGGTTATATTTGGTTTTTTAAATTAGAAACCGAACCGAACCGAACTTTATCGATTTTCTCATTTATGAAATCGAGGGATCCAATTTTTTTTATATAACCGAACCAATCCAGTCGGTTTGGATTGGGTTCAGTTCGATTCTTCGGTTAGTCGGTTTTTGTATCACCCCTATTTGCCATGATTCTCATAGAACCAATACCATTAAGCCTTTGGATTTTATGGTGGGACAAAATACATTCAATTTGAGCATTTGGTAAAGTAAGAGAGAAAGTAATTGTAAAAGAATTAATTGGAAGAGAGAGGAAATGAGAAAAGATAGAGAAGAGTTTTTTTTTATCTTCATTCTCATCTCACGCAAACACCATTGAAAAGGGAGAGTTTGTTTGGGTTTCACCCAAAACCGAAAGAAGAAGGCATCCATTGCCGTGCATCTGCTTCCGCCATTGATCTATCGCCACCATCTTTGTGCTTGTCGCCGCCGCCTCAATGGAGAAGAAACCGTCGTCGCCACCATCTGTTGCCGCCGACGAAAGTCCAAGAAAGAAGAGAGTGGAAGAAATCGGTTCTTGGATAATAAATCCGATTGTTCTCTCTTTTTGGATGCTTCCTCTTGAACCACAAATGTTATTGTATCTCTTCTTGCTAATTTTCTTTATGAATATCCTCTCTTTGAATATGTAATTCCTTATCTTGTTTCTGTTGATAACCTCTAATAATAAAAGTGGCTAACAAAATGATATGAATTATCTTGGCAATCAAATTCATATGCAAGATGAAGCTAGGTCAAACCATTGTTATGGAACAATGACCAAAGTCAACAAAGAAGAGAAATGAATTGACTTCACTTTGTCACAAGTCCAAATGCATGGATTCATATAAAGACTTTATTAATGTTGTAATTCAAATTTGAATTACTAGAATCCTTTAATTAAGTAGTTGAAGTTTTCCTTTAATTAGGTAGTTGGATGTTCCATTAATTAGGTAGTTGTAGATTTCCATTAATTGGGTTGTTGGAAAGTATAAGTTAGGTGGTTGGGGAAATCATTAATTTGCATGTACTTAATTCCTTGTCTAGAAAAGGAATTTGTTTTGTCAAATGTAACACAACTTGGATATTTGAATGAAACTCCATTGAGAGCTATTTGGTTACCTTTTGCATTTCTTGTATGACTTGCATGTTTTAGAAGCATTCTATTAGACTTGATCAATCTAATAGTGGAGTGTTTCGGTTCAAGGTTAGGGACAAGTTCCTTATTCTTGGATATTCGATCTAAAGGTATTTCTATTATTCTCTTTATCTTGGGGTGAAACTAAATGTATTAAGGGGTTTTAGTGTTTGTGATTCAAGGGTTCGTATAACCAAGGGGTTCTTGATCCAATTCACTAGGGTTTCGTATCACAAAAGTTTTCGAATCTTTGCAAATGGAGTAGGTCGTTAAGACCGAACCACTATAAACGATTGTGTCAATCTCTCTATTTCTTTGTTTCTGTTCTTTAACAATTTTGTCCAGTTCGTTATTTTCCACATAAATGCTGTTCAATTCATTCGTTTAGCCTTAATAAAGTTTACATAATAAAAGGTAATGATCTTTTAATTTGTAACATGAACATTTACAAGGATCCTAAAACAAACCTCCAACTTTGCAAATCAAGTATCATTTAATCGCTTATCAACACCCATATATTATTATATTCTCTAATCAGTACAATTAGCATGTGATATAAAGATTAGTTAAACCGATGAAGTTTACAAAAGACATTTTATTAGATACAAATAAACCTTATAAAATTATTTATTTGTGAGGATGTTGGTTTGAGTAGTCCATGGGTGTGGAGTTTAACATTGGATGGAAGCTCCATTTTGTAAGTAAATGACGCAACCTTTGGTAGCAAAGCAGCAGTTACAAGCCGGAAATAGATGTTCATCGCTGGAGGCTGGGCAAGTCATGTACTTGACCCCATCCACGCAGTTAAATTGGCAGACTTTGGCCATTGTCATCGTTTTCGCATTCGGCTCAGCCACCATAACTACACAAAATTCAATTTTTTTTAAGCAAATCGATATAGATTTACGTAGTTCATTAACGTCGTGTTAGCTACGTTCACGGGCTGAAGGAAGAGAACATTATTATTACGAATATGATAGAATTACAAATTACAGACTAAGAGGAGTGGTTATATCACACTAGTGTAGCTTTAGCTTTTAGCTTCTCAATTAATCTGGGGCATTTTCTATTAAAGTATTTTTTTGTCCACTTATATCCTTCCACATCCTCATTTTTCTTTTTTGATGCAACTCATTTCTAGAGTTCACATGTGTTGGACACGAGTTGAGTTTTATATGAACATGGAGGCAATTAGATAAGAACATCAAAATTATTTCATAATTTTTTTTTTTTTATTTTCTTCTTAACATAATTTGAATAGAAAAGTAGAAACAAAACAAAAATAAAAAATGATCACTCAAAATTTGTTTTAGATAGTATTTGATGTGGCAATTTTTTTTCTTAACCTTTTATCGTATATAAATGTGAAGAAACATCAAAATATTATTTCTAATAAATATTATTTCTAATTTAAACTAAAAAAATTATAAATAATTAAATTATAATCATTCATATATATTAAATATTAACATATAAATAATTATTCTCTAAAAATATATATATATAAATAACTAAAATAACATGTCTATTTTGGTTTTTACTGTCGCAACAATTTTGTTTGAACTTACCAAACGCTCTCCTGTGCTTCTAAATTGAAATTTACTAAACATTAATCAATTTTATATGACCGCTGATTTTTATAAAAGCAAAACTGACAACAATTATTTTAAAAACTACTGTAATTTCAAACGGAGCCTTAATCAATTTAGTTGTCAAATTGACACTATGCACACAATTCCCATCAAACTTCAAAATGAAGTTTGTCATTTTCTTCCTTCTCATCAGTTATCATCTTACTCTTCACTTCAATTTAGATAGTTTTACAATAAAAGCATTCTAAAAGAAAAATTATAACAAAAAGCATTATGACTAAATAAAAACTAAATTCACAACTCCTAAATTATCATTTAAAAAAAATATGTATCACTAATTAGGCTACAATAGTGAAAAGAGCTATTAGTGATTTTTGGTTAAATAATTTAAAATCTGAACTTTTTTTTAAGGTTAATTTAAATTATTATCATAAATTTTTCACTCCTACCTTTACCTCTATAAACTTCATTCAAATATGTTTTTGAATAGTTTTACGGTCAAAATAATGAAAATTTGTGTGGCTGCTAAGTTATAAATAAAGTAGTAGACAATATGATTTTTAAAAAATAAATGACAAATGTGACTATTACGAAGAAAAAAAATCGAACAACAAATAATAAAAGCACAAAAAAGAATCGACACTGAATTTACGGTGGTTCACTAACGTTGTTTTAGCTACGTCCATAGACAAAAAAGAGAGAACAATTGTATTACGAATAAAAGATAATTACAATCGTGACAGAGTAGGGGGTGACAGAAGTCATTAGAAGTATTATATATGACACTCATGACCTAATATAAATATAAAATAGTAAAATCTTTGTATTGAACCAATCGTACCGAATCATAATAAATTTAACGTATTCTAACATTGACAATAACATTGACAAGTACGGATAACTAATTAGACAATTATTGATGTAGGGGTGAGTACAAAAGTGAATAGCAAATATGACTTGAAAAGTCAAGGGTAAAAGTAAGACTTGGTAGGCAATTAAGTGTATAATTAAAACTAATTTCAAATTAGAGGTATTTTAAAGGGGCAACCAGAGGAATAGCTAGATTGGAATAATGGTTACTGAAAAATAGCTAATGTTTTTAAATGAATGAAATATAACTAACAACTATAATTAGTAAACTACTTAAACTATGTTGAGACTTAAATACCCCTATGAAATTTAAGCGGTTGATAAATTAAATGAATTAGAAAAAAAAATTGATTTTAGGAGAGAGAAATTAATTGGGAGGAAAAAACGCAACCATTAGAGAACCGTTAAAATTATTTGAAATAATTTGAATTATAATGATTATTTTTTGGAGTGAAAAACTGCGTTAGCGTTTCTGTTGAGTTGAGGTATATAGGCGTAATTAAACCTATAATTAAACCTATAATTACATGATACTAGCTTTAAAAATGGTGTATTGAGAAGGATACACAGATTCAAAAATGAAAAACTAAACTTCCTAATTTAAAATCAACCACCTAAAATGTTTTAGAAGTATGTTACATCCTCCAACAAGAGTGTCTAATCAGTATTAAGATCCAAACAACGTCAAATAATATAAATTAAAAAATAATCCATAATTGCATTCACCCAATGAAAATATATTTACCTACAACTCTGTTTTGATTTCCTCTAACCTTCATTCTCATGGGCATTTTCATCCACATCATGTTCTTCTTGCTCCCATATCGAACTTTGCATTCTGGAAATTCGGGTTTGGGGACAAATTTGTGTTATTCGCTTAATTGATTTTTTTTTAAAATATTTTGTATTTAAATCTTGAACTCTATCCCGATATTTTAGAAATTTTGTTGTATGACAAACCTATGGAAAAATGATAGGACTTAGAGGTCACACGTTTCACAATTTTAAATACAAATTTTGGATTGCAGAATTTATTCTACTTTTTAAGATTTTTTTGCAACGTATTTGATTTATAAAATAACTGGACTAATTTGATTCCACATTTTTAGGGATTTTTGTAATATCTTTGATTTAAATCACAGATCTATAATCTTAATACAAATTTTGGATTCTCCACGAGTTTTGCAACTTCTCTGATTTATAAAAAAAAAAAATTACTAATTTGATTCCGAATTTTTTTGTAATGTCTTTGATTTAAATAACAATTTATCTCTCGGATTATTGTATTAATTGCATGTAGATACTCTTATGTACATAGAGATGCATATATCATATATATGTAAGACACATATGTTACTAGTATATAGTACTATTGACTATTATAGATTGTTGTTGTAGTTTTCCACACGTATGTATCGTTATATAAACATATGTATTGTCGTATTTGATGTGTTTAATTACAGGCATATGACACAGTTTGTTGTTTCTCTTTATAGTTAGTAGTTTATATGTATATAATACTATATACTGTAGTAATAATCATAACATATTTTTGGTATTGAGAATTTTAACACCCGCGCCGTTCTTGTATATGTTCGTATCTACAACTTCATCATCCACGACCAAACAACAGTCGTGGTACATCTGATTTGAATAAGCAGCATCCACACAAGATTAATATGTACGTAGATAGACTTGTGATCAATAATTTCTCTACAAATTTTGGATTCTAAAACTTTATTTACTTTTTGGAGTTTTTTTGCAACTTCTTTGATTTATAAAATGATGAGACTAATTTGATTCCACTTTTTTAGGGACTTTTTTAATGTCTTTGATTTAAATCACAATGATTGTATACATAACTTTGTGATTAATTGCATGTATATACTCTTACGTACATAAAAATGCATATGCATATGATTGTATATATAGTTTGCTATATATTTAGTGTGTGTATCATATGTATGTAAGACACATATGTTATTAGTATGTAGTATTATTGACTGTTATAGATTGTTGTTGTAGTTTTTCACACGTATGCATCGTTATATACATACAGGTATTGATTGATTTGATATGTTTAATTACAGGCATATGAGACACATTGTTGTTTTTGTTGATAGTTGTTAGTAATTTACATGTATATAATATTATATACTGCAAATAATCATAACGTATTTTTGGTATTGAGAATCTCAAGACCCGTGTTGTCCTTGTATGTGTTCGTATCTACAACTTCATCATCCACAACCAAGCAACAGTCGTACATCCGATTTGAATAACCTTCTAGCATCCACACAAGATTCATGTCTTTAGAATGCCTTGTGATCAATGATTTCTCTTCCTCGTTCCTAAAGAGGGTAAAAAGGAACAATTGTGAAATTCATTTTGGGCATCTACTGCGAGAAGTTTGACGATAAAATTGTTGAGTTGAACAAGGTTGAATTACATATGTTACGTGCATCGTGCAAGACCTTAAGTTGTTGTAGATGAACAACCATTTCATCGTTGAGTTGACCAAGAGTTGAATCACATGTTACGTGCATCGCGCAAGATCTACTTTAGTTGTTGTAGATGAACAACAATTTGTTTTGTGAAATCTAGTGGTATGAATAAATGAATTCCTCGTCTTTGATTTTTGTAACCCTCGTCAATTCAGGTGGATGACGACGTCGAGGCACTACCCATTAGACTATTACCCTCATGTTTATCATGTATGTTAATATGTAGTAATAAGTCCTCTATTCGAATGTATTATGGCTGTAATTTGAAGTATACACCTTTAGGACTCGCTACCCCGAAGTAACGAGTGCAATGAAGAATGAGACAAATTACACCCGTAACCCAGCAAGGGGTGAAACGAGAAAAGACATCCGAGGGGAATAGGCAGAAAACAAAGGAGAAAGAGAAATATCTAGAGTTTAGGAAACATGGTGAATCAAAGGATATAAGTATCTTTATTTACAGTAATTCATATTGACATTTCTCCCCCTATATTTGTATTTACACAAATTTACTTGTTGTTCTATAGAAACCGCGAAAGGAGAATTTGTGTGAGACTCTCTCAATGTCGTCAGACAATAAACGAAAAGGGAAGACAGACAAAAGGGACAAGAGTGCGGTTCTCACTCCTGAAAATTTGGATGACATACCTTGTATCTACTATCATATACCTCCCTCATCATAGGTATGATTGAGTGATATACCTTGCATCTGCTGTTATATACACCACCCTCATGTATGTTCGCCTGTGTACATACTAGTTTATACAACGCAAATATATTATTAGAATGTTTGTCAACATGTATGTACGATGTTATATTAATCTAAACATGTATGTTCATCCCGTGATATCCCCGTTTGTCGGTAATTGTTGTTAGTAGCTTTAAACTAACTTTATACGGTGTCTACATTTGTCGATACGTATGTATGATATTAAATAAATCTAAACATGTATGTTCATACCAAATCAAAATGATTAGTAAATGGATAGTTCGCCACGTATACCTGGCTGTGTAACCACCGTTTCATAACATGACAAGATGTGATGTGCACAATTAGTTGATAGTTGTGTATGTTGTTATATACGACAAACTATGGATGTTGATACCCATATGTTATATGTGGTGTTCTGTTCTTGTTAATTTTTGCACTCTAGCTTACTATTTATGCATTATCCACCTAACTTTATAAATCTACCAAATTAAAATAATAAATAAATAGATGTTCCCCGCCCGTATCTGGTTGTGTTCCCTAGTATGTACTGAAAATATGAAATGGTATTATCAACTGACATCTGTGTATATTGATATATTCATATAGCTAACAATGAATATCTTGTAGGATGACGACTACTTTATGACATCGCCTAAAAGGAGTAGGCCACTGAAAGTTAATCTATGCGGAAAAAGTGGCATAATAGATATGGTGCGCAAGACACTACAGGGCGATTGCGAGGCAAGATTTCGCGCGATGTGTTTCGGACATTTTTGAGATTTTTTCTTCAAGAAAACATCGTCTCAGTTGCTCCTCCACCTCATCCAACACCAATGCAAACCCAAGAAGACCTCTGAATTGAACTTCAAGATCGGAGGGAAAGTTTTGAAATTTGGACTAAGAGAATTTGCATTGGTGACCGGGTTGAACTGTGGTCTCGTGGTATATATTCGTACATACATGGGTTTTTTTCGATCAACCTAGCTGCAAAAGTGGGTATCCGAGCATACGACTCTTCGGCTGAACCCCTGATAGACGTAAATGCCTTCTCTCTTCCCCTCCAAGCCTTGTCATAACTTATGCTAACTTCATGATGTTTCCGAGCATAACGAATGATGTCTTTCGGTGTGCAATGCTTCTTGTTGTTGGTTGACATTATTGTGGTTGCATATTCGCTAACAACAGTGGCAGTAGCTTGTTTGTGGTCGTTCTTAACAATATCTATCGGGCAAGTATGCTCATTTATGAACCTCCTAACGACCCACATACTCCCAGTTCCATACACAGATGCGTAGAGGGACCAACTGCAAGATTGTTCAATGCAGTTGACCGTAAATTGCTTTGCGTTAGACCTAGTAGTCCTAAATTGAAAACTACCTTTCAAAGCTAATCCATAAACCAACTTCTTTAGGTTAGCTTTGGTATCAAACACACAATTCTCAACAATTTGGATGTTCTCAGCAAGTGTGTCAATGCGGTTTGGGTCGACAAAATGAACAACCCTACTCTCCCGAGATGCAGTCCTCTTGAGCTTAATACTACGACCTCTACTGTATGACCCAGTATCTACAGCCGCAGTATATCAACGACCAGAACACAGTCATTGTACTTATTGTCTAAGTAACCCGTCAGCACCCACACGTGGTCTCTGTCTTCGTTGAGCCTCATGATCAACAATTTTTCTTCCACGTTCCTAAATAATGAGAGTTGTGAGATCTTTCGATGAGGATCAAGTGATAGCAATTGAGAGAGCGAGTTGTGAAACTCATCGAGGGTAGAAACGTTTGGAACATGAATGGTGCAACACTCAAAGTTCTTGTATATGTTATTATTGTCTCATACACCATCGAATGCAATGTTAATCTGACAAGATGTCATTAATTTAGTGGTAAAGGACACGAAATATAATTGTTAAAAAGATGGAGGAGGAGAAATCAATGAGTGTAGAAGATAGAGAATTATTGTTTGACTAATATTAAGTAGGTTTTTGTGAACCCTTAAATTTTGGAGGGTGGTTCGAAATAAAATGGAGAATAAACTTGGTGGTTGGGGGTTGACGGTATGTTATGAGAATTTTTAAATCGCTGAAATAAAGATATTCGGTTGGTGGGTCTAACACTTTGGTTGAGTGGCAGTATTGTAAATACTGTTATATACAAGGGGCATATTCGGGTTAAAAATTATTCTCTTCCCCACCCTAAATTGTAGTTAGTTATTGGATGCAATTAATAAAATAAGTTAGTTATTTTTCCTTTTGGCTATTTTAAACTAGCTATACACAACAATTCCCCTATTTTAAATTTAGCCCAAATTTTATAAAAGAACAATTATTGCAATAAGATAGGTTTCACGTACCCAAAAACTAATTGGCAACTTAAATGATCGATTTAATGTAAGGAAAGAGTCAAATATATTTTTGTTGGACTTATTTTGTTTTTTTTTTCAATGAGAATGTCCATTGCATTATTATTACTTTTTTATTTTAATTTTACTAGATAAATCTTACGGTAGGCTGGTTGAACTATGCTCCAGTTGACACATGTGTCTATTGCGTCAAAATTAACTAAAAGGTGTTTAATAAAATGTAATTTGACGCATATCATTATTTTGTAAGGATTAGATTACAACTTGTGTGATAAATCCATGAAAACTATAAAATATCTAATTAGTCCTTAAGAATTTAAGCACTAATAGGTGGCTGTTTTTTAATAATATTGTATTTTTTAAAATTTATTATAAAAATATTGTAACTTTGAAACTATTTTTAAAAATATTGTTTTACTGAATAAACCTCAATAACTCTTTATTGCGTTAATAGACATATTACATTTACAACGTTTACAAACCACGAGTGTTAGGACATAAAACCCAACAAACTCCCACTTGGACTAACATGTCTGTGGGACGAATGTTGGTCAGGAATACAAAGTATCTCCCACTGTCCTATCTAGCAGCTCGCAACCCCAGACTCTCCAGGTGTCTCTCAAACACTTTAGCCGTGAGAGACTTTGTAAACGGATCAGCAACATTGTGCTCCGAGGCAATCTGTGTGACGATCACATCTCCTCGTTGCACTATCTCCCTGATAAGGTGATATTTCCGCTCGATGTGCTTCCCGCGCTTATGACTCCGAGGTTCTTTAGAATTTGCCACAGCACCACTTTATCACAATAAAGTGTGATGGGCAAATTCATATTTGGAACAACTTCCAAATCTGTCAAGAACTTTCTGAGCCATACTGCTTCCTTCGCTGCTTCACAAGCTGCGACATATTCAGCCTCCATGGTGGA
The DNA here is from genome assembly GCA_028017165.1 of Herpetospermum pedunculosum. Classification (NCBI taxonomy): domain Eukaryota; kingdom Viridiplantae; phylum Streptophyta; class Magnoliopsida; order Cucurbitales; family Cucurbitaceae; genus Herpetospermum; species Herpetospermum pedunculosum. The sequence goes on from CM051527.1 coordinate 38,708,448, forward strand.
GTCAGCAATACAACCTTGCTTGATACTCCTCCACACTATAGCCCCTCCGTTAAGAGTGAACACTGATCCTGATGTAGATTTCCGAGAATCTATATCAGTCTGAAAATCAGAGTCAGGGTATCCTGCCAGGATCATATCCTTAGGCCCATACACGAGCACATAGTTCCTCGTTCTCCTAAGATACTTGAGGATATGTTTAACGGCGGTCCAGTGATCATATCCTGGATTAGACTGGTACCTACTGACAATTCCGACTGCAAAGCAGATGTCAGGTCTAGTGCATAACATAGCATACATCAGACTGCCAACTGCAGATGCATACGAAATCCGTCTCATGTCCTCAACCTCTTGAGGTGTCTTAGGAGACTGTTCCTTAGACAAATGAATTCCATGCCTAAACGGCAGTGAACCTTTCTTGGAATTCTGCATCGAATATCTAGATAACACTTTATCTATATAAGATGCCTGAGACAGTGCTAGCGTTCTGTTCTTGCGATTCCTTACGATCTGAATCCCAAGAACAAACTGAGCCTCTCCCAAATCTTTCATTTGGAATTGGGTTGCTAGCCACAGTTTTACGTCAGTAAGAACCCCTACATCATTCCCAATGAGTAGTATGTCGTCTACATACAAGACTAAGAAAGCTACAGCCTTATTGACAATCTTCTTGTAAACACAAGGCTCGTCAATATTCTGTTCAAAGCCATAAGATTTGATCGCAGTATCAAACCTTATATTCCAGGATCTAGATGCCTGTTTCAACCCATAAATGGATCGATTCAGCTTGCAAACCTTTTGCTCTTGACCCTGAATTATGAATCCCTCTGGTTGGACCATATAAATACTCTCTTCAAGATTGCCATTCAAAAAGGCAGTCTTGACATCCATTTGCCAGATTTCATAATCATAAAATGCGGCAATGGACAAGAGTATTCTAATCGACTTTAACATGGCAACAGGAGAAAAGGTTTCTTCATAGTCCACCCCCTCTCGCTGGGTAAAACCCTTTGCCACAAGTCGGGCCTTAAAGGTTTGCACCTTACCGGCCTGGTGTCGTTTCCTCTTGTAGATCCACTTGCAACCGATGGGTCTTTCACCATCTGGTTGATCTACAAGACTCCAGACCGAATTGAAGTACATAGACTCCATTTCGAGGTCCATGGCTTTGAGCCACTGATCCTTGTCTACATCTGTCATTGCCTGTTTAAAGGTCAATGGATCCTCAATTCCATCATCAGGTATGACGAATTGAGTCTCAGACAAGCCAATGTAGCGGTCGGGTTGTCTCACATCCCTCCCACTACGTCGAGGCTCTCTCAACTCTTGAGAAGGACCAGCCTGATCAACAACTCTTGTTGATCCCTCTGTAGCTTCCCTGGATAATTCGGACAAAACTATTTTGCTCGAAGGTTGATGATCTCTCATGTGGTCCTCCTCTAAGAACGTGGCATTAGTCGACACTAATACCTTGTCCTCTCGAGGATCGTAAAAAAGACCACCCAACGTTTCTTTGGGATAGCCTACAAATAGGCATAATTTTGAACGATGTTCCAGTTTCTTTGGACCGGATACCAGCACGTGTGCTGGACATCCCCAAATTCTGAAGTGACGTAAATTACTTTTACGCCCACTCCAGAGCTCATAGGGTGTTTCAGAAACACTCTTAGAGGGAACATTGTTTAAAATATAAACTGCAGTCTCTACTGCATATCCCCAAAACGAACTAGGCAGACGAGCATAGCTCATCATAGAGCGAACCATGTCCAACAGGGTTCTATTTCTCCTTTCGGATACACCGTTCTGCTGCGGTGTTCCGGGCGCTGAGAGTTGAGATACGATTCCATGTTCTATCATATAGTCCTGGAATCTAGTATCCATATACTCTCCACCACGATCACATCGGAGTGTTTTTATCGATTTACCTAATATGTTCTCAACCTCTGCCTTATACTCAATGAACTTTTCAAGAGTTTCGGACTTACGTTGTATTAGGTAAAGATAGCCGTACCTTGAATAATCGTCAATAAAACTGAAAAAATATTCATACCCTCCTCGTGCTTTGACATTCAAAGGACCGCAGAGATCCGAATGCACGATTTCTAGAGGTTCTTTTGACCTATAACCTTTTCCAGTAAAAGGTCGTTTAGTCATCTTGCCCTCAAGACATGACTCACATGGCGGTAAAGAGTTGTCCTCTAAACGATTTAGGAGACCATTCTTAACCAACCTCCCAATCCTATTGAGATTAATGTGGCCTAGTCTCAAGTGCCAAAGATAGGTACTAGGAGAAAGCTTCTGCCTTTTAGTTTGAGTTTCAGCTGTTTTAAACATTTCGGTGTTCAAAATAGCTTGAACCTTTGTCGGTCTTAACACATATAAGTTGTTCTCAAGTTTAGCAGAACAAATTTGTACACCTCTTTTGCTAATGATAGCTTCATTATCAGCAAAAGATACTTTATATATTTGTTCTAATAAACAAGCTATAGAGACTAGGTTCCTTTTAAAACTAGGAACCAATAGCACATTTTCAAGTAAAATGTAACTATCTCTATAAGACAACTTAACAGTTCCCACTGCTTTAGCTGAGACAACCTCTCCAGTACCAACTCTGAGAGTTATCTCACCTATAGCTAGTGGCTGCCAGGAACTAGTTTCCTGAAACGAAGAACAAACGTGATTAGCGGCTCCTGAATCGAGGATCCAGGCATGACTATCATTTTCCGCTAAACACGTTTCTACAACAAGCAAATCACATTTACTTTGTTGTTTCTTCTCAGCACAACTCATTACTGAGTTTGGAAGAGGACAATCCTCTGTTAAGACAGACATAAGATCATCACGAACAAGAATCATATTCGAGTTCGTTTTCCAGGTCTCGTATTTATCGCCAGTTAACTTAACCGAAGCTAATACGTTTTTAAACGAGCTAGACATGCTGAAAAGAAATGTAAATCTATTAGTGAAACAGTTTTAACCTATTTAAACCAATCAAGTAAATTTAGGAGTAAATAAAGTACCCTAACTCTTTATTTACATGCAACGATACTTTAGTGAGTCAGAATGGTCGCTACCGAATGGTAGTCAAGCATTCTTTCACTAAACCAAGACATTCTTGACTAAATGCTACTACCAGAATAACTCTTATTCCTATAGCATCTTAGTTATCATTCTTTGGTCAAGATTTACTAACTCCTTAGCAAATCCTGTACGTGTGACCCTCCATTTTTAGAACGCATAAAACGACCCCAACATAGCAACCGAATGGAATGTCAGTGTTGGGAATGGCCCTATGTTTCACTATCCATAAATGGTGACTGAGATGTTCGATCTCCCATGCCCTGCCCTCCGAATGGATGGTGCCACTAAGAGCAACCTGCAGGCGGAACATGGGAATCTTACGGTTCAATCCAATGGAGGAGACCATAGGATGTACTGACGTACTTCCTTCTCCCACTTACTATAGATACTTACTCCATTCACCTTGCTATTGAAAGTTGCAAATACCATCCGAATGGGGTTGCCCTATTGACAACACGAGGCCGAGCAAAACTCTCACGTTGTGAACTTTAGGGAGTGCGTAGCAAGAGAGGGATATATCATATATTCCTTCTCAACACTTCTACTAAGTATCGTGGACGGTTTTTAGGGTAAAATACTCAGGTTTTATCCGGCTAAGAAATTAAAACCTTAAGTCTAGGTAAACTTTTTACCTGTGATGTCTAGGTTATTAACAAGTTTAATTAACCTCATACCTCTCGCGCACGCTCATAAAACCAGGTTAACTTTACTCAAGTACCGGATCGTCCCCAGGTAGGAGGTGTTCCGTAAACCGTCAACTTAAATACCTCCAACCTCGAACAGAATTTCACCGGGTGAGTTTCTCATAACCTTAGTATTTACGAGATAACGACCTATTCATCTAATGAACCGGACGTCTCAATTAACCCTAAATGAACATGCGTTTCTTTGTTATAGATTTTAAAAAAGTCTACCCAATTTTACAACGCTTTGCAAAACTTAGACTTACTATAACAACTCTACATGCTTCTCAAACATGCATCACTAAGGCATGACAAGTTGAATATTTAATTTCATAATCAATATAACACTTATTTCGATTATGTTTTTTTAAATATACAACTCCTAATTCATAAATTAATATAACACTTATATCAATTATAATGAATTAAGCATGCATCCTATACATTATTATAACATACAATATGCATCTAAAGTTGGATGTTTAATTTCATAATTAATATAACACTTATATTAATTATTCTATTTAAGCAAACAACAACTAATTCATGAATTAATATAACTCTTATATTAATACTCATGAATTAAACATGCATCCTATATATTATAACACTTATAACCTACAATATGCATAAAACCAGGACAACCTATGTTGTATATTTAACTTCATAATTAATACAACACTTATATCAATTATTCTATTAAATTAGCAACATTTGATTCATGAATTAATATAACTCTTATATTAATACTCATGAATTCCCAAATATGCACACTATAAATTATAACACTTATAACATATTTACAATGCATGGAGCATGCTTCCTACGGTGGGATTTTAAATCTAGGGCTGATTGCACAAATAGCAATCAGACCCAAACTAATTGCAAATTTAGCAAACTTTAAAATGTTTTGCAAATATGGCAAAAAAATCCGTTTCTATCACTGATAGACTTTATTATATCACTGATAGACTTCTATCAGTGATAGACTATTATCTCTGATAGACTATTATCACTGACAAAAACCTATAAAAAGCTGAGGTGATCAGCGATAAACTTCTATCAGTCATAAGATATCAGCGATAGAAATTGCTATATCCGCAAAATTTTTAAAAACATGCTATATTTGCAAACAATAAGTCTTAAATTGTCATTTACTACAATTTCCCTTAAATCTATATGGCATACGATATGCACATACAAACATGGAATTTAATTAAAACATACATTCATAATGCATAATTAATTAAACACACTAAAGTGGATCGATTTTGGCATTTAGCAAGCAATAACTAATTTATTACAAGCTTAAACAACAAGCTACATCTTGAGCGGACTTCGAACTCTTCGCACCGTCTTTGACCAGCTTGCTTCCTCCGAACGCTTCGGCCAATTTCTCTTCGAATTTCTCTTCGTATTGCCTAGAACGAGTTGAACTTATACCGAACAATTCGGCGAGGTCCATACTCGAGCTTCTTTCACAAAGAAACCTATATGGACTCTAATGACTCTAAAAATACAGACTCTTCTGCACGCATTAAAGCCCATACATTCTCGGGCAATTACAAATAATGAAATTCAAAAAGAAACTATGCCAAAATCGATATTCACTTTAGACGCCAATTCAGAAACAATTTCTAAATTAAAATACCCACCAACTTAAATTGATGAAAATTGAGTTAATCACAAAATCGCTCTGATACCAATTGATGGAGCGACATGCGCAGCGGAAGGCGATTTCGGACCGATGATACTCTAATTTCATCAATTTAACGAATAGAAAACATGCTCAAACGACGGAAATAAAGAAATTAGAAATACATACCCTTGTTGCTCCAATTTCTTCAAGTCCGCCGGCCGTTCCTCGTCACGAATTCTTCCGGCCTCTTCTCACGAACGGCTCGAGGACCACCCGAGGTAGTCCCGCTATCCTCGGCGTCGAGCAACGGAGTTGTGGGACTCCGAAAACAAAGAAAAGAAAAGAGAAACAAAAAAGGGAGAGAATGGTCTGAGAAGAAGCAAAGAGAACTTAAGAAGTATATAAAACCAACGTTTGGTTTTTTTGTTCAACCTTCTGCAGCCTCCTTACTCAACTAATTGAGTACTAATATATGTACAAAAACTTAAGGATTAAGTTTCATTTAAGTGGGGATAATATTGCCATGTGTAATACATGCAACTGAATGTAAAACCCACTTAAATATATATATATATATATATATATATATATATATATATTAATAAAACTTTTTAATTAAATAATATTATTTAATTCAATATCAAATATTAATTAAATAATATAACTAATCCCGGTTTTCCGAAAACCGACTTTTGTACATGAATCGTATTCATTTTTTTTTTTTAGACCATTCTCATATTTAAATCATATTTAAATATGTTCATCATCCTTCCATAAACCGAATTTGAACAATTCAAATTCTTTTTCTTTTTCTTTTCTTTTATACTGTTGCACGACGTTATCCGAGCTAGCCAGGAGAACCTAAAGGACCTACAGATCATGAGCTCCAACGATACGAGATTATCCGGTCAAAACTCTTTCAACCGAACTAACCAACATTCGTTAACCCCCGGAGACTCCACTATAGTCCGAGGGTTGCACTCTCCTCACTGTAGATATATTATGTCCTCTTGATATAACCGTCATGGGTAAGTCGATCCTTCACAGGTGTTCGTTATCACAGCTAGGTCTTTTAAACCGTTTAACCTCTGTGATACCTCTTGTTCCTTAAGTACCACTGCCACCTCTAATGAACATTTGATCTGTGATCCAATCATCAGATCAGAATCCTCTTCACACAGAAGAGGATGAGGCCTCATGTTCAAGCCCCGGGGTCAGCTATTAAGGGAACACCTCTCTACTAGACCCTAAAGAGGATAGGAGTGAATTCCATCTTGCTACACTATGTCCCCAGCTACCTATTCGAGTTTATCCCCAAGTTGGTAGGCTTATTGAGCGGGCGACCTGCCACTCTCACCCATACAAGTCTAAGGATACTCTCGAATAAACAGGAGTTCATAGTAAGCTCAGGATTAAGAACGAGTTACCTTAGGTCATCAAAAGTGATAAAATCGGTCTCACCAGTAAACGGCGTTATAAAGAGAAAGCCACTTTATCGTGGTTCTGTCTAATGCAAACTCTTTGCATAGGACGCCCCCGCTCGCACATCTCCATGTGAAACGATTCGGATCACATCGTTTTGTACAATACAAAGCGAGCCGCATCCAATAGTGTTACCAGAATAAGGTACCGAGCCTTATCCGTATACTATAGACCATTTTGACTGACTACTTGAGCTTGACCCACAATTATGTCATACATGAAGCTCAAGTATTCATATTCAGCCAAGGGTGTTGTTATTGGTACAGGTTAATGCAAACACGTTTCACTATATTCAATAAACACCTTTACTGAATAAACCTCAATAACTCTTTATTGCGTTAATAGACATATTACATTTACAACGTTTACAAACCACGAGTGTTAGGACATAAAACCCAACACTTAGTTCATAGGGATTCTAATTAGCAAAGTAATTTTATTTCATGCACGCAAAATGCCTTGTCCCAACCGGGTCCAAAGCACCCCAAAGAATTAATTAGAGGTGTCAATTCTAATTAAACATGCTTCTTAATTAATCTAATCTAAGGTGATAAGCCATCAATTAATCAGAAAACAGTAACGGGTATAATTGCGACGAATTATTTCTTAAGACTAATTCGATTTCTCTCCTAACCTTGAGCCCACCGTGAAAACGTTAATCAACTCATACCCCCACTGTCACTTGGGCTCGAATTGATTAGCCACGAGCTAGACCCTCGCTACAATGCATTAAAGCTTATCAAGAATTAACGCTTAGCCTACTAACATGCGTAACAATTATGGGTGTCAATCCTAATTAGAAAGGCATGGCATTCGTTCTTTATACAGATTGGAGATGCAAGAAATCAACAACAAAATGCTAGAAATTCATACAAAAACCCTCACTAAGCATCAAAGTAAATCCCTAACTCAAATTAGAGCACTTACCTTAGCCAAACGTGTTGAAAATCAATAAAAAATTGTCCAAAAACCTTGAAAATTGATGAAACTATCACCAAACCCGAGGCCAAAACTCTCAAAATCAATTTTTCTCTCTCCTAAGTGAATGGTGGCTGAAAAACAAGGTCAAAAGTGCTTAAAAAGCTAAAAAAATGAGTTTTGGGCCGAAATTGGCCAATTGGGCCGCGCGCGGATCGACTGGCGGGTCGCGGGGCGAGCGCGCGGGTCTGGGCCGTGGGCGTGTGGGCTGTTGACCGTTGACCATTAACCATTGACTTTTATAAAAATGAGGAAAAATCCTGCATCAACCAAGATTTGAGCCTTTGGACCCCCATTTTCTTAACAAGCCCTACACCATCAAACCACAAATCAATTTTGAGTTAAAATTAGATTATTTAATTAATGTAGCTTAATCACTCAAAACGACTAGCTAATAAAATATTATAAAATATTCATTTAAGTTCTTAATTATCGCAAATGCCCGATTTACCCCTTAGCAATTAAATTATACCAAATAAATCAATTAAGCCCAAATAATTACTCTAATTTACAAGACTTAGGAGCTAAATATTAGCACTTTTGGAGTGCTATCAAAACCCCCAACCTAAATCTTGCTTGTCCTCGAGCAAGGAAAACTCTAAATTAGCTCCTAAGAATGAAATTGCATGCAACGACTCTAACCTCTATGCTTTAAAAAAAACAAGGCACTTACAACAAAAGAGAACAATTGATTGCATGCATAAGTTGAGAACATTTCAAAAATTAAACTGTTACTCCCCTACGTGCGTGTGTGATTAGCCAACCTATTCTAGCTCTTATAGACTCGGAAAAACCATATGCAACTCTACATCTCGTTTTCCTCCTACTTCTAGCAATAAAGAACAGTCTAATGACTTTTCAACAATCAAGAGAGTAACAAATCAAACGGCCTAAACATTTTCTTTTTCTTGAGTACTTTGTACTCTTTATTTCTTTTGATCCACTTTTTTTTTTTACTTTTCTTTTGCTTCTCCAAGAGAGCCTAACACGTCAAGCTTCATTTCGCTTCACGTTTTTAAGGACTAATGCTCACTTCTTAATATGCACTTTAAGAAGGAGGAGCATCTCTTGAGTTTTTATTTTCATGCTTACTTACTTACTTTTTTTTTTTTAGGCAATAGCTTTGCTGTAACACGATTAATTTAATACAACCTATCAAGCCTTCCCTAGGGGTGCCTTTCGGGGTGACAACAAGATTTCATGCAACATAAGACAATTCTAAGTCTACAGAACCAATAATAGAATGTTACGTGCTCGATAGATGCAAGGGAGAAACAGAAAAATTTTAAATTTTTTTGAAAAATGCTCAACATGCACATACAATCTCATGCTTTTCTAGATATGTAAATACGAAGAATTTAAAAGCATTTCATAGATTGTCCTCATCGAACAACATGCAACAGCAGACCAAAGCCCTTCTAATTCAGAATTTCCACAGCTCAACAACTTCAAAAATCCAACAAACTTCTCCACCCCCAACTTAAAAGGATACATAGTCCTCTATGTATCACACATCAGACTAAGCGATTAAAATTACAAAATTTAAGGGAACAGAAAACCTCCCCTGAATTTTGTTAGGTTGGTGGTTGAAGCAGCGCGGTCCTTGCCGAAATATCTCGTTCCTTAGGCCACAAACCCCTACAAAAATAAAAACAAAGAAACTAAGCTAGAAAAAATAAAAACAGAAAGTAAAGACAAGAATTTAAAAACACATGGGTTGCCTTCCAAGAAGCGCAATTTTTTTAACGTCGTTATGCTCGACGTGTCCTCCACTCTGTCAGGGTACATAAAAATTCTCGTACTTCTTCGGCCCCTTCTTCCTTGAATCAACAAAACCTGCTAAGAGAAGCAAGCTCTTCGACTTTTGGAGGCAGCCGGACAGAGTTGTTATCTTTTTGGTATTTTCAATATATGGAAAAAATAAAGAGTCAACAGATTCAAACAAAATAAAAGAAGACTCAACTGACTCAACAAAAATAAAAGACTCAACTGAAAATAAAGACTCGACCAAAGGAGGGATCACATCAAAATTCCCAAGGCAACCAACATCAACAGAAGCACAGATGGAAGGGGGCATGCAAGATAAATCTCCTAGAATACATGAATTATCACAAGACATAACAAGAGGAGATAAATAATCTAAAGGCACAATTGCCACTTCCTCATCCATCACAACAGAGTTTTCATAGCATGCTGGTTCTACATCCTCAAAGAAAAGATTTCCTAACATATTCTCATTATCAGACAGATGCTCGAACTCATTAGTGCATGAATCCTCAAATAGATTTTCAATACAATATTCATGCTCTAAGTCAAAATCAATCTGTGGAGATATACTTACCTTGTAAAATTCTCTGAGCTCTTCTTCATCACTGGGAGATGCGAGAAATTCTTCTAGAGGAACCCACCTTGAAGAAGTCTTAGCTCCACTTCTTAGCTCGTTCGCATCACTAGTCTCTTCAGGATGCTCCTCGAGGTCAAGCTCATCCTCCTCGGTCTCACTGTTCTCGCCTCCGCATGTCAGAAATTCCTCGATTCCTTCCTCAAAATCGGGGTACAACTCGATAATGGCCCTCTCCTCAGAGGTTCGGAGAAGGTCTTCGGCGTTGCTCCTTTTAAATTGTCCCCAAAATTTCTGTCGAAAATCTGCCATGCTAAAACAAGAAGACACAAGAAAAGGAAAATATTTTTGTGGTTTTTAAACAAATAAAATTTAACTAAGAGAAATTAAATGGTTCCCCGGCAACGGCGCCAATTTTGGTACTAGGATTTTTGAATATCCTATAAATTTCGGGGTGTCGAATCCCGCCAAAATAACATGTATAATTCCGCTACAACTGAGCTTTGCAGCTAGTGGTAGTCGGGTCGATCAACAGGGAACCTAAATTATTTTCTCCTAATTAATTTCTATTTGCTTTTTAATTAACTAAAACAATAAAATAAAACGATAAATAAAAGGGGGATTGCTAACGGAAAATTAAAGTAAGCATGTAAACTAGCTAACGGAAAATTAAATAACGGACAAATTAAACGTAACGCGTGCTCCTAATTTGAGTGTTCGGGATTTACTTGATGCGCTTAGTTCATAGGGATTCTAATTAGCAAAGTAATTTTATTTCATGCACGCAAAATGCCTTGTCCCAACCGGGTCCAAAGCACCCCAAAGAATTAATTAGAGGTGTCAATTCTAATTAAACATGCTTCTTAATTAATCTAATCTAAGGTGATAAGCCATCAATTAATCAGAAAACAGTAACGGGTATAATTGCGACGAATTATTTCTTAAGACTAATTCGATTTCTCTCCTAACCTTGAGCCCACCGTGAAAACGTTAATCAACTCATACCCCCACTGTCACTTGGGCTCGAATTGATTAGCGACGAGCTAGACCCTCGCTACAATGCATTAAAGCTTATCAAGAATTAACGCTTAGCCTACTAACATGCGTAACAATTATGGGTGTCAATCCTAATTAGAAAGGCATGGCATTCGTTCTTTATACAGATTGGAGATGCAAGAAATCAACAACAAAATGCTAGAAATTCATACAAAAACCCTCACTAAGAATTAAAGTAAATCCCTAACTCAAATTAGAGCACTTACCTTAGCCAAACGTGTTGAAAATCGATCAAAAATTGTCCAAAAACCTTTAAAATTGATGAAACTATCACCAAACCCGAGGCCAAAACTCTCAAAATCGATTTTTCTCTCTCCTAAGTGAATGGTGGCTGAAAAACTAGGTCAAAAGTCGACAGGCGGATGGGGCGCGGAGCGGGCTGTTGACCGTTGACCATTGACTGTTGACTTTTATAAAAATGAGGGAAAATCCTGCATCAACGAAGATTTGAGCCTTAACACCCCCATTTTCTAAACAAGCCCTACACCATCAAGCCACAAATCAATTTTGAGTTACGATTAATCACTCAAAATGACTAGCTAATAAAATATTATAAAATATTCATTTAAGCTCTTAATTATCGCAAATGCCCGATTTACCCCTTAGCAATTAAATTATACCAAATAAATCAATTAAGCCCAAATAATTACTCTAATTTACAAGACTTAGGAGCTAAATATTAGCACTTTTGGAGTTCTATCAAGTTGACCGATAAAGACCCACCGGTAAGGCACCTCGATGTGCCACCGGTACAGATAATGAGATCCGACCGGTAAAAGACACACCGGTAAGCCTCAACCGGTAAATGTTTCACAAGCATTTCAACCAATAAGCACAGACCGGTAATACCGTGTGAATAAATCACACCAATAAAAGTCGGGCCGGTAAATCGGTTCAGTAAGTATCTCATACTTACAACGGTAAACCGGTAAACTTATACCGGTAAGGATTGAACCGGTAAACCAGTAGAAAATCTTCACAAGATTTCCACCAGTAAACCGGTAACACTTACCGATCAGATCCTTCGGTAAAAACCCATCGGTATACGCGACCGGTATATTTCGACCGAAGAATCAAACGCTAAACGCTTAAGAAACAACGTTTAGCAACGCAACCGGTAAATTCTCAGCCGGTATAACCTGACTGGTATACTGACCGATAAATTTACCAGAACTCCAAGAACAAGGGAAAACATACATTTTCTTGTTGTTTGTCTTCTCGTCTCCTCTGCTACTCTACAGCCCCTTCGTCCTCTACCTCTCCTCCGGTCACGAACTCAACACGAACAAGGTGAGGACCACCTTAGAGAAGTCCTAGATATTCTCAGGCTAAATAGAGGAGCGGTGGGACTCCTTGAGCTAAGGGGGTTTGATGAGAGGGGAAAGAAGGAAGAAGAAGAAGATGGTGGTGATAGAGAATGAGGATGAAAATATGTTTGGCGTTGATGAACACTTCAAGAACACTCAAACACCCAACCTACCAATTCTCATGTAATTTCAACATTTGAAATACCAATTTTGAGAGTAATAGAAATGAACACTTCAAATCTATCAATTCTTCAACAAGAATCTTCTCAAAATTCACCAAAATTTCAAGTTTAAAGAAGTTCTTCAATGGTTTCTCCAACAATTGAAAAAACGAAAGAAAGAAAACTTCTGGAGAGAGAAAGAGAGAAAACTTGAAAATGTCTAACAATTTCGAAGAGGAGAAGAGTGAAAGTTCGTTACCCGACTCAAACCCTTTTTTCCATTATCAACAAATGAGAAAGTGGGAAATCCACATGTTCAACATGCAAGCCATGTTGATCAATTAACTGGAAATAATTTATAATAATAAATTATTATAAATTAAAATTAATTAAATCAAATTTAATTAATAAAAATTATTAAATATAATATCAAATATTTATTTAATAATAAACATATCCCCAGTTTTCCGAAAATCGAATTTACCAATATGAATCTCTATTCATATTTTTCTCCAGACTCATATTTAAATCATATTTAAACACGTCTTTCTCCGGTCAAGTATTTAAATCATATTCAAATACATCTTCCTCCGATCACATATTTAAATCATATTTAAATATGTTCAACCTCGATCAACAGACCCGAATTTGGATTTCTCCAAATTCTTTCCTATAGCACTACTACACAGCTTATCCGAGCTAACCAGGAGAACCTAAAAGACCTACAAATCACGAGCTCCAACGATACGAGATTATCTGGTCAAAACTCTTTTAATTGAATCAATCAACATTCGTTAACCCCGGAGACTCCACTAAAGTCCAAGGGATGCACTCTCCTCACTGTAGATATATTATGTCCTCTTGATATAACCGTCATCGGTAAGTCGATCATTCACAGGTCGTTCATAATAGCAGCTGGTTCATTTAACCGTTTAACCCCTGCATTAAATCTTGTTCCTTAAGTTCCACTGACAACTCTAATGAACAATTGATTTGTGGTCCAACCAGCAGATCAGTAACTCTCTCTGACTTGGAGAGAGCGTGCGCACATTGTTCAAGCCCTGGAGTTAACTATTAAGGGAACAACCTATCTACTAACCCTAAAGAACGGGGTAGGAGTGAATTTCATCTTGTTGTACTATGTCCCCAACTATCTATTCGATTCTATCCCCAAGATTGTAGGTTATTGAGTCAAGGTTAATGGGTCACTCTCACCCGTACAAATCAAAGGATACTATCGAACAAGCAGGAGTTCATAGCGAGCTCAAGATTAAGCTCGAGTTACCTAGGCCATCATATGAAAAATTGGTCTTTTCAGTAAACGGTGGTATAGAGAGAGACCGATTTGATTCGCAGTTCAGTCTTATGAAAACTCATTGCATAGGACGCTCTCGCTCGCACATCACCATGTGAAACGATTCGGATCACATCGTTTTGTACAATACAAAGCGAGCCGCATCCAATAGTGTTACCAGGATATGGTACCCAGCCTTATCCATATACTATAGACCATTTTGGTTGTATACTTGAACCTGATCCACAATCATGTCATACATGAGGTTCAAGTACTCAGACAACGCCATGAGTGTTGGTCATTGGTATAGGTTAATCAAAACACGTTTCACTTTATTCGAGTAAACTTTTTACTGAATAAAACTCAATAACACTTTATTGCTAAATAGATTATTTACAAACACAACTGTTTACAAACCACGAGTTTCAGGACATAAAACCCAACAAAAATCTTAATACAAATATTGTTTTTCACAATTTCCATTATTTAAATCACATAATTCGAAAACAATTTTCAAAAACACATTTGTATCGCATGTAACTTTGTTTTATGAGGGACTATTTGATATGTAATCCAGATTACGTTTCATGTTTTCATTATATGTTTTAGTAACAAATTTAGAAATTTGATCACAATTTAAACAATTGTTTAAAAATGTGTTTGATGAGATATTTATAAACCTTATAAAAATCTTAAATTAAAAGTTCAATTCAATCACATAAGTCACCTTTTGTTTATTTTATAACTGATCAATTGCCTCAAACATGTCAACATGTCCGAGTGGTTAAGGAGACAGACTCGAATTCTGTTGGGCTTTGCCTGCGCAGGTTCGAATCCTGCTGTTGACGTTACTTTTTGAATCATCAATCATTTTTTTAATATTATTTTGGTGACTCTAGCTCTGGTGTGCGCTTCATTTTATAATTGAAAATCCCTACCCTCTCGTGAGCGTGAGCAAGAACGAGAAAAATGGTCAAAAAGAGGTATTAAAAAAAAATCGAAATGATGTTAGCAAAAGGTCAATTCGACTAATTTTTAAAATTCAAGTCAATCCTTCGAAGGTTGATAATTTTAGGTTATCCGTACAAATATCCACAATATTTCCTAAACCCCCCAAGTATTACGATCTATAGAAGATGGTGCAAATGGCATGACTCCCTATTGGAAAAATGTGCTTTGATTTGAGTGGACAATCTTCAAACAAATGCGTTTTAATCCCTAAATATCATTGGGATGATCTTTCTGGATATCTGTTAGGAATGCAATGCATCAAATTTAATTTTTTTTCTCCTACTTGCTTCAATGAGTTATTTTTAAAGGTTGAATAAATATATGTATTTTAAAATTGTTATAGAAGATACAACACCTATTCAACTCTTTTTACCGAAGCCTTTAGGAGAATACGCAATTAAACTCATATGTTTATGGTTAATTAGAACGTATGTAAATAAAGCATTTAATATAGTGGTCCTATAGGCATTGTCCTATCTCTAAAGTCGTGTCTAGACTCTTCTTTCCTATCTCGCTTTATGAATATTGTTTATTGTGTAACTTTTTCCATTATTAGACTCAACATGGTACACTCTCTTAAGTGACCAATTCAAGAAAACAATGGAAGTAAACTCAATAAAAAGCTACTAAATGTTGAGAAGAGTTAAAAAAGTGGATCTTTTATTCTTCCTTAGGGAGTCCACATATTTCGAACCCCTAAGATGAAGTTTAGCTCATTATATTGTAAGAAACAAAACAATAAAAGTAGGAAAGAAACTTCATGTTGTAAAGACTAAAGCTCTTACAAATATAAAGTATAACATTTATGTTTCAATAATATATCAATACTCATTCAAAATACATTTTCAATTATATCATTAGTGTATGAGTAGTATATCGACACTCATTCAAAATGCAATTTCAAGTATAACATTGGTGTATCGTTAATTTATCAACACTCATTTGAAGTTCTTATAAATATAACATTCACGTATCAATGGAATATCAACTCATTAGAAATTCATGATTTTGAGTATATCATTATTGTATCAGTAGTATATCAACACTCATTTTAAATGCAATCTAAAGTATAATATTGATGTATCAGTAGTATATCATCACTCATTCAAAAATTCATTTGAAGTATAACATTTGTGTATCAATATTAAATCCGTACTCATTCAAAAAATATTTCAAGAATATCATTAGTGTATCAATAATATATCAACGTTAATTCTCAGAAATAGAGTTCAAGTATTCAGCCCAAAGTAGAACATTGATGTTGCTATAGTATATTCGTACTTATTCAAAATGCATTTCAAAAATATTATTAGTTTATCAGTAGTATATCAACACTCATTCAAAATGTAGTTTCAAGTATAACATTGGTGTATTAGTAGTTTATCATTACTAGTTCAAAATTCATGTAAAATATAACATTATTATATTAATAATCATTAACACTTCTTGATTTCAAGTATATCATTAGTACATCAATAGTACATCAACACTTAATCTAAATGCAATTTCTAGTACAACATTAGTATATCAGTAGGACATTAACACTCAATTCAAAATTCATGTCAAGTATAACATTCGGGTATCAGTAATACATCAACACTCATTCAAAATTCATTTCAAATATAACATTAGTGTACTGTCTGAAAATCATCGTGATAACTCAAAATCATGAAAATAAAAAACAAGTCATGTAGGAATAAAGATTGAGTGTTCGAGAGAGAGTAAGAATTGAATGTGGCTTTGTTCTTCATTGTTTCACGAGATTTGCAGAAATGTTTCATGAGATTGAGTATAGGAATGAAGATTGAGTGTTCGAGAAAGAGAGTAAGAACTAAACGCCACTTTGTTCTTCATTGCGTCACCATTTTTTCAAGAGATTTGCAAAATTGAGAACATCGTCGTTCACAAATTGGAGCAGAAGGGTTCTGGAATTACGAAAACCCTAATTTCGGTGAAGGCTTCTAGGCTCAAATTGGGATCTTATAGGAATTATGGGAAGATGCATTGAACAAATTAAAGACGATTCCTCATTATGATATTCAAGAAAAGCTTAAGGTAAGTTATGATGGCCTCAAGGACCAAACATTGTACGAGGTGTAGAGTCCCTTACCGAACTAAATCTTTCCCATTGTAACTTGTCAGATGATGCAATTCCTAGAGATATTGGGATCAGCTTGGTGTCTCTAGTGATATTAGATTTAGAAGGCAATGACTTTCACAACTTAGATTTCTTTATTTGTCTGATTGCTCAAACCTTGAACATATATCAAATCTACAACCTAATTTGGAAGTTCTTTACGCAGAAGAATGCAAGCCATTAGAAAGCATATCAGACCTATCAAAGACAAAACAGATGGATAAAATGAAAGTGCTGAGATTTCAGGCCTTGATGAGTTTCTTTTATTCAAGTCCAACGATACATGTGTGTCGATTAGTATGGAGGGTTGTCATTCAAAGTTGAAGCAGTCATTTCAAGAAAACATCTTTCAGCTTCTCTCTCCCTCCCTGCAACATCTAGAATATCTTATTTAGTGTTGTTAATGATATTACTATTATCATGCTTGGAATAGATATGGATGCTTAGTATTCATTTAGTTTGGCTTCTAATCCTCTGTCATTTATGTATTAAAGCATCTTAAATTGTAGTCTTCATTTAACGGGTATATCATATGTTCTTTTATTTCTAATTTTGTTACGGTTATATTAAAAAGGTTTCTAGTTTGTTGTTGAGGATCTCACAGTCGAAAAATTAGCTAGGTTACTCTTTAGAGTTAGTTTCTTAATTAATTAAAGTTGTTAATTAGTTGAGTGATGAGTTACAGTTATTAACTCTTTTGTAAGTTGTTATCCTTATGTTATTAACTTCCATGTATGTTCACTGTATTTATACACATTCTTGGTGAAATGATCAATAAAGTTGTATCATTTCCTCCACTATTTTACACTTGTTATGGTATAGAAAAAATTCTCTCTTCCGTCATGATCCATCAATTTTTTTTTCTCTTTCTTCGTCATGAATCCTGACGTTTCTCACACTGCCACTGCCTCTGCTTCTGCTTCTTCTTCCTCATCTCTTCCTACTCGGTCCTCTTCTGAAAATTCTGAAAATTCCTATTTCCTTCACCATAATGATACTTCCAACCTTGTTCTTTATTTTGGAACTTCTCGCCGAAGACAATTACGTCACCTGGAGTCAATTGATGCTTCTCGCTCTCTCCATTCGCAATAAGCTTGGCTTCGATGATGGATCTCTACCGCAACCGACAAGCAATCTTCTTTTGTCCTGGACTCGCAACAAACACATCGTGATTGCCTGGATTTTGAACTCTGTCTCTAAAGGAATTTCATCCAGCATTTTCTTTACACATTCCGCGCGAGCAATTTGGTTAGACCTCAAGAAGCGTTTTCAGCGCAAGAACGTACCTCGTATCTTTCAACTTAAACGAGATCTTGTTGTGCTCACTCAAGATCAACGGTCTATTGCGATGGATTTTTCACGATTGAAGAGCATTTGGGATAAATACATCACATGTAGGCCTGGTTGCACTTGTGTTCGATGCAATTGCAGTGAACATGAAGCTATTGAATATTTTTTTTTCAAGATGAATACTTGAAGAATTTCTTGATGGGACTCAATGAGTCTTTCCGCCACGCTCGATCTCAGATTTTCCTAATGGATCTGGCTCCTCCAATTAACAAGGTTTTCTGGTTGATTGCTTTGGAGGAACATCAACGATTTTTCCTATTCTGCCCTTACCACCAGCGCTTGGTCTTGTCGTCAATCAAATGGTTACTCCTCAAACGAATTCCTCCAGTGGCACAACATTCTAATTCTCACATGTAGAAGGATTGATTTGTACGCATTCTGGAATCCACGGCCATATCGTTGATCGTTGCTATAAATTGCAGTGATATCCTCCTGGATATCGTCAAAGGGGAGGATGATGAGTTTATTTTAGGCATAGTAAAATAGATTGTTTTTAGTTCTTTTGTTTGTTTAATTGAACATTTTATCGACTAATTTAATTGTTTCTTGTTTATTTTAATTATAGAAGCAAATTGGAAGAAAGTTGAAGAAGAGACGTTTCAAGCAAAAGTCAAACCGCGCAGCAAAAAAAAAAAATAAATAAATCTTAGAGCCTAGGCGCGAGAACTCAAATTTGGGCAGAAGCCTTAGCGCCTAGGCGCTACGATTACTAAAGCGGTGATTCCCTCAGCGCCTAGGCGCTGCGACGACTTTTTGCCCTAAGTTTAAAACCATTTTATTATGTTTTAATGGGGAGATCGGATGGAGATTGGAGAAAAAGACAGAGAGAAACGGTTGGGCACTGATTTTGAAGATCCGAGCACCCAAACGGAGCGAGAGCAACGCTAGGAAACTCGTGGAATCGCCGGGATTTGTTTCTTTTCCTCTTTTCATCCTCTCTTTTCTTACTTGTTATGAACTTGCTGAATTTTGAGATTGTTGTTGAGTTTTTCATTATGAACTAACTCTCTTATCTAGAGCGTTGATGTAGTCATTGTTGAACCTTATTTTTCATTGTTGATTGTTAAGAACTTGATTTCATATTAGATTGTGAAAACCCTTATGAGCTTAATGCATGTTAGGATTTGGCCAATCTTAGTGTGACTTTATATCAATGTTTTGAGGTCGATAGACGATAATCATTGACGAACCTTAATTGTTTTCCCTAATTTATATGAGCGATAGACATATCCTTGTAGGTTTTGTGCCAATGCTAGTTTTACAACCTTCATAATTGAATTATTCTGATTGTCATATAAATATAGGCAATTGACATTTTAATGAATATTGTTATTACTCGAGGGAGAGTAGCAAGTCATTTGAGTAGAACTTGTCAACAGTCTAGAAATCAAACTTTTATAACTTTCAATTATTGAAGAATAGTCTACATTTATCATAACGATTGTTAGTTTTAGTATTTTAATTACTTTAGTTCAAAGCTTTTTAATAGTTCATTTATCCTTGACTGATCGATTGCTCAGATAAAATTGAAGCTAAAGAATTTGGTAATCAGTAATTTTCATTCCCTGTGGAGAACGATAATTAGTACTTACACTACTATATTACTTGGAACGTTTCGTACACTTTCGAAATCGCACAACAAGTTTTTGGCGCCGTTGTCGGGGAATGATTGTTTTATTTTACTAATATCAAAATCAAGATCTTTAGTCTTAATCTGAGTTTTGTTTTACTTTTATTAATTTTGTTCTTTTGTTTTTGGTTGCAGAAGTTAGAGAGAGTGCATGCGAAAATTTGGAAGTAGCAGCCTACTTCCAATTAATCTTGAGATCGAGCGTACTTGTCGAAGGAACAGAAAAGAAAAGAGAGAGAGTATTGCACAAGAGCAATTGACTATGGCAAACCCTGCGAATGAGAATGATGAGAACAATACCTTGAGGGACTATGTGTTGCCGAATATAGCTGGGTTACATTATGCGATCCAAAGACCCGCAATTCAGGCAAACAACTTCGAGATAAAGCCGGCCACAATTCAAATGATTCAGTCTTCAGTCAATTATAGTGGCTTCAAGAATGAAGATCCAAATTCTCACATCTGTAATTTTCTTGAAATATGTGATACGTTCAAGTATAATGGAGTAACAGACGATGCCATAAGACTTAGGTTGTTTCCCTTTACTCTTAAGGGGCAAGCTAAACAATGGTTTACTTCTTTACCGGCAGCCTCAATTGATACATGGAATGATCTAGCTCAAAAGTTCCTAGCCAAGTTCTTCCCACCAACAAAGACAGCAAAGATTCGTAGTGAGATTGAAAATTTTGTTCAGAACGATGGGGAATCTTTGTATGATGCATGGGAAAGATTTATGGAACTTTTAAGAAAGTGTCCTCATCATGGGTTTCCTCAATGGATGCAAGTGCATAACTTTTACAACGGGTTAGATGGTGGTACTAGAACCACAATTGATGCAGCAGCTGGGGGATATTTCATGAAGAAAACAGAGAATGATGCTTTTGAATTGTTGGAAGAGATGACGGTAAATCATTATGAATGCCCAAGTGGGAGAATGACTCAGAAACATTCGATGGGAGTTAATGAAATGGATGCCATCACCGCATTGACCGCACAAGTTGCCTCGCTTACTAAGCAACTTCAAACAAGGCAACTTGCGGTAAATTCGATTCAAACCCCACCTATCTTTTGTGAATATTGTCATGGAAGCCACAAGAGTGAAGATTGTCAAATGGGTAATCCATTTATGCAAGGTCAAAGTGAGCAAGTTCAATTTGTTGGCAATTACCATCATCAAGCAAACAACCCCTACTCCAATACATATAATCCAAGATGGCGCAATAACCCAAATGTCTCATGGAAGCATAATCAAAATCAAAATCTACCACCACCATCGGGATTTCAACAACCAAAAAAGAAAACTAGCCTTCAGGAGGCAATGATTCAGATGGCGAACACTACGAGTCAGTTCATGGCTGACACAAAGACCAACTTCCAAAATCAAGGTGCAACAATTAAGAATTTAGAAGTGCAAGTTAGTCAGCTAGCTAATATGATGGTGGATAGGCTTCCAGGAAATTTACCGAGCACAACCAAAATTAATTCAGTTGGACAACTAGCTGTTGATTTTAACATACTAAAAAAGGGAAAGGCTCATGTGGTTAATGATCAAACTCAAATTGAGCATTGTAAGGTCATCAAGGTGCATCATGTGGGTAAAAGTCAAGAACATGATCAAGAAAAGATTGAGGAGCCAACATCAATCATTGAAAAAGAAGTAGAAATAGTATCACAATGACTTGAGGCCGAAAAACCTATTACTTCTACTTTATCTACTTCTTCTATTCCTTCAGCTAATCCTCAACTCAAGAAAAAGAAAAAGAAAAATTTTAACTCTGAGTTTGTTAAATTTATGGATATTTTCATGAAACTTAACATTAATCTTCCTTTTTCAGATGCTTTAAAGCAAATGCCTAACTACGTAAGGTTCATGAAGGAATGGCTCTCTAAGAAGAAGAAAAATAAAAAGGTTGAGACAGTGCATCTCGCTGAGGCATGGAGTGCTAGACTTAAGAAGAAACTACCACATAAATTGAATGATCCAGGGAGTTTTTCTATTCCTTGTAGTTTTGGTAGTCATTCTTTTAGACCTTTATGCGATCTAGGTGCTAGCATTAATTTACTCCCTGTGTCACTATGCAAGAAATTAAAAATTGGGGAGATAAAGCCCACTACTGTGAAACTCCAATTAGCTGATAGATCCATAGTTTGTCCATATGGAGTTGTAGAGAATGCACTAATTAAAGTGGGAAAATTCTTTATCCCAATTGACTTTTATGTGATAGATGTGAAGGAAGACAATGCACTACCAGTTATTCTTGGAAGGCCATTCCTGCCAACTGGGAGAGTTTTAATTGATGTGGATAAAGGAGAGTTGATCATTAGAGTCCAAAATGAAAAAGAATTTTTTAAAGCCATAGTGGACTCTAAATCTCAAACTGAAACATTAATGTTGGTCTACAAAAAGGGTGCAAGAAAGCGAGCTCGTGATATATTAAATATATTTCGACCACCTTAATGCTCAAACGTTTATTGCGTCTAGCTAGAGACATTAAATAAAGCGCTTTTTGGGAGGCAACCCAAGTTTACGTTATTTGATTTTTTTTAGTCTTTGTTATTTTCTATCTTTTGTTGTGTATCGTTGTCCTTATGTTTCTGTTGATTTGTTTTTTTTTTTTTTTTGTAGGAGTTTGATCACCATTGTTACCTCTCCAAATGAGAGTTATTTAGGTCTATATTTGCTTAATATTCATTAAGTCTTTTGAGCATTTTAGCTAGTAGTGAGCATAATATGTGTTTAATAGTGAGATTTTGTGAAATGGTATGAATTCAATGATTATGTGAAAAAGCTGTGCATAAGTGTGTAAATTGGTGAAAAAATGTCTAATTAATGCCTTGCAGATGTATTGCTGAAGTTTTGCGAGGAACGCAATGGGATCTGAAGAAGCACAACCGAAAACAGAGCATTGCGATCGCAACGCAATCGCAATACTGGTCTTTGTTGCTGCGTTTTTCCAGCCGCCGATCTTCCTGCACCTGCCACGTGTGAGGTTGTTACCTCAAATTGGATGGAGATCCACAGCCTATGACAACCTCTGAAGGCTATATAAAGAGAGTTAGATGAAGAAAGAAATGACAACTCGACGGTGAAGTGATTCGGCAAAGGCCAAATACCGCAGACGAGAATTCACTCTCCCATTTGTTGGATCGAAGAAACAAAGGTTCTCTTGGCGTCTGCAATTCAAGAGGAAGAAGAAAAGATCCATCTGCTCTTCTGATTGAATTCCCTTCCCAAACCGAGCCATTCTTCTCCTTCAACCGAGGCGGATCATGGATGATCGGACCTTCACTCATCTACTGCTTTCTTTAATTTCTGCTTCAAATTAGCTACTGCTTTTCTTTAGTTTCTATGTTCGGTTCATCTACTGCTTCGCTTTAATTATTGCTTTCAGAACGAATCGTGTTTGCTATTTGAATTATTATTGGATTTGCTTTTATGAGTAATCAATTAGTTTTGTTGAGTTCTTCTGTTTCTCGTAATTAATCAATTAGTTTTGTTGAGTTCTATTCACGAGTAAACAATTAGTTTTGTTAAGTTCTTCTAAAGCCATGAGTAGCTAGGTTTATAAAGGTTTGATAAGATGAATCTGTAGGACACAGCTATGTGAATTCAACATGTAAATGAGCATGAGTGCATTGAATGAATGTGAACTTCATCCCATGGACATTTTCGACCGACCATCCATTTTGTTCTAAAGAATTCCTAACCTCTGGAAGGAGTAAGAATTCAGAGTCATTCATTCATGTTAGCCTTTCATGGTAACCAGAGAGATCTAGGAATAGGTGTTCTCCTAGCACGTTTAATCGCATGCAGTCATAAATAGGTTCTTAGCCTTACTTGGATATGAGTAACTTATGAATCTAATGCATATAATCGAAAGATGCATGAGATCTAGCTGAATACGATGCATGTAATGTTTGTTCACTGTTGAATGATCATAGTGTATGCCTCTGGAGGATTCTTAGCCAACCTTGCTGTTTTATCTTAAGATTTTATTCATTGCGAGTTTATTGCGAACGTATTGCGAGAGCCGCAATCGTATTTTCTGCCTTATCGTAGATTTACTTGTCTTTTAATCTATTGCTAGTTCATTGCGAAAGTATTGCGAGACCCGCAATACTATTCTTCTATTATGTGAGTTAGTTAGCTTGTTCTCTTGGACTTACGTAGATTCTATTAGTCTGTTAATCTGTTGCTAGCCTATTGCGAAGGTATTGCGAGTCCCGCAATACCGGTTTTAAATATATTGTAGTCTCTTTAGTTCTTTTGCATTACTATAACTTTGTGTTTTCCTTGTGTCCTTTACAATTTTGTGTCTCAAACCAAAATCCATTCATTCCTGGTTACCTTAACCAATTTAACACGCGTAAAATCGGCATTTACTCAACTTAGTCTCTGTGGGAAATCGATATAAAACATACTTATCACTTGTTGCAGACCATGTATACTTCCATGATCTGAGTGCTCTTCGTACCTAATTTTCATACACACTGAGCACGCAACAAGTTTTTGGCACCGCTGCCGGGGACTCTGTTGAGTCAAAACGATTTGTGTTATTTTAGAAAGAACTTAAATGATTTGAGCTAATCTTTTGTATCTATTTTGCAGGTACTAGCAAAACTGGTTTATGAATGAGTTTCCAAACTACAATCTCGAGTTTGATCCCGAGCCTGGAAGAACTCTAAGGAATAGAAATAAAATTAAAAGGGAAGCTGCAAGCCGTTTGAATCAGCAAACTCAAAATCAACCTGTATTTCGGCACATTGCTGACCACGCAGAGTCAGTGCAATTCGAACCACAACAAGCTGAAATGGATCGACCAGAAGAAGCACCAAATCGAGCACTTAACACTCGCAATCCCATTGATATTGCGAATGATAAGGACAGTGTTATACTATCTTACCTTGTTCCTATGCCTGAGGAGCTCAATCCGAGCATAATACGTCCAGAAATCACAGCCCACTCATTTGAACTGAAACCTGTAATGTTTCAGATGCTGTCAACAGTCGGCCAATTCTTCGGCGTTGAGAATGAAGACCCCCACAACCACTTAAGGAACTTCCTGGGAGTGAGTGACACTTTTGTCATTCCAGGAGTGTCTCAAGAGGCTTTGCGGCTGTATCTATTTCCATACTCGTTGAGAGACAAAGCAAAGACATGGTTGAATTCTTTTCCATCCGGATCAATTGTCAACTGGACAGACTTAGCTGAGAAGTTTCTGGTGAAGTATTTTCCCCCAGATAGGAACTCAAATTTTTGTGATGACATCATCAAATTTAAACAAGCTGACAATGAATCTCTGCATGAAGCCTGTACCAGATTCAAGGATCTTTTACTCAAATGTCCACACCATGGCATCCCATGGTGTATCCAGATTGAAGTATTCTTCAAAGGATGTAACCCCAGCACGAGGCAAGTCCTGAATTCCTCAGCTGGAGGATCTATGTTGTCAAAGAGCTACAATGAGGCTTATGAAATTTTGGAAAAAATTTCAACTTCACACTGTCGATGGTCAGATGATCCTGTGGAACCAAATAGAAGGAAGGCTCATGACATGGATGCACTCAGTGCAATGAGCAACCAGATAAATGCTATGACAAACCTGATGAAGCAAATGGCTCAGACGAACATCCAACAAAATGCCAACACAGTGGCATCTGCTTCAACAAGCACAGCAGTGGCTAATCAATTAGATGCACTCGTGTGTGGATTCTGTGGAGAAGGGAATGTGTATGACTATTGCCCTGCTAAGGAAATGTGTGTCAGCTGCTGAAGCAAGTCCTGTAGCATTGCCATACAGCCCCGTATGGAGGACATTTTGGTGGTCAAAGGACTGCTGCGAAGGTATTTCAGAGTGACTATTTCTGGCCTACAATCTTCAAGGATGCACATGACTACGCACTCAATTGCAATGAATGCCAACGAACAGGTAACCTCAGTAGGAAGGATGAGATGCCTCTGACATACATCTTAGAGTTAGAACTCTTTGACGTATGGGGTATTGACTTCATGGGTCCATTCCCACCATCTGCTGGTAATCTATATATTTTAGTAGTTTTAGACTATGTCTCAAAATGGGTTGAGGCAATTGCATGTCCTTTAAATGATGCTAAAACTGTTATAAAATTTCTTAATAGACATATCTTCACGCGATTTGGCACTCCTCGTGCCATCATAAGTGATGAGGGGACACATTTCATAAACAAATCTATGGAAAAGGTGCTAGCTAAGTATAATGTTTAGTATAGGGTGGCAACACCCTATCATCCCCATTCAAATGGGCAAGCAGAAATCTCTAATAGAGAGATCAAGAGTATATTAGAGAAAGTTGTAAAACCGAATAGAAATGATTGGTCTTTTAAATTAGATGATGCACTGTGGGCATATAGAACTGCATATAACACACCGTTATGAATGTCACCCTATAGGCTAGTTTATGGAAAAGGATGCCATCTCCCCCTTGAATTAGAAAACAAAGCCTTTTGGGCTTTAAAGGAGTTAAACTTTTGCGTGACCGATGCGGGAACATTGCGGTCTCTGCAATTACATGAATTAGATGAATTAAGGCACATGTCATTACTAATGTGTTTGTGCATGGTGCAATTGAGATCCAAAATTTGGAACAAGCCCAGCCGTTTATGGTGAATGGTGCAAGATTAAAGCACTACTATGAGGAAGGAGACGTGGGAACGCTCTCGGCATTCCTCTTGTCCGAAGCTTGAAGTCCATCTAAAAAGGATGAGCATGGACGTTATTGGAAATATCTTTGTGCTCAAAATATATTTTTTTTTTCATGTTTATTTCTATTTAATGTTTTTGTTATTAAATTCTTAATTACTGAAATTAATTAATTTTGTTTAATGTTGATTAAAATTAGGAGGCAATATTTGGAATTTAAAATGACAAGATCGGTGGATCAATCAAGAGGAAGAGAGGAATTATAGGAGAATCAAGAAAATCAGAGATTTGGGGATTGCGAAGATCCTGCGGCAGTCGCCAAAATGGGAAATAAAATCCCCAACGGTTACATTTTTAAGATTTCGTGTGAAATTAGAGGTATTGCGATTGCATTGCGGAGTCCGCAAAGGTATGGCCTTTAAATTTTCAAAACCGTTATAAATAGGGAAAGGTTGCAGCTCTCTTTTATTACGAAATCCAAAACCCCCAAGCTCTCAAACAGAATCTCTCCCTTCTTCTTCTCGAGAATTCCGTTTCTTTATCTCCAAGAAAATCATGGTATCCACCCGAGACTCCTGGCGTCAAGAAGCTGAAGGCTCCACTCGAACAAAACCTTCTCCCACAACGGAAGAAACTGCTATGGCAGGGGATGCGTTGATCTCCTTAGCCTCGGCTGAGGCAGCCAACCCCCCTGAGCCTAGAAAGACCCCTGCCAAAAGAAAGAGAAAGGTCACGGCCGAAAGGGATCCCAGGACCAAGATCAGAGAGGACACGAGTGAGGACAGCCCCACCGCCAGCGTACCGTCGTTCGAAACTGCCATGCAAAGCCCGTCGGCTACGCAACAACAGTCAGGTACCGAGGTCGCTCCTCCAGAGCAGTCGAAGTCGGCATCTACCCCAATTGGTGATGCGGAAGAGGTCATCAGCCCCATCAGGGACGTCAGCCCTGATGCGCATGGTGAAGAGGAAATCGACAGCCCCCTGAGGGATGAAAGTCTTGTTGTGGAAGAACTCGAGAGACGGTCACCTGTGACCGAAACAATAGATGAATGCATCCAACGGGTGGCGGCTGAAGTAGTGGCTGGATTAGGAAAAGGGGCAGAGACGGTGTCCAAGAAAAGGACCCTTGTAATTGTAAAGGCGAAAAGGCCGAAGGCCTTACAGAAGGCTAAGAAAAAGAAGACCGAGTCTGAACCCCCTGCAAAGAAGATGAAGACAGAGGTTGTTGAGGCAGCTAAAGCCAAGGCCAAGGCGAAAGGAAAAAGGAAAATGTTTCAAGAGGATGAACCTCCAGCTGAGAGGTATGTGTCTGAGGCAGCCAAGGCAAGAGGTGTGACTTTGTTGAAGAGGGACCTCCTCCATGAAAGAGGATTTTTGGATACTCTTGCGGACCTGCCGCAATTCTTGTGCACAAGCATTGCCAATCATGGTTGGGAAGAATTGTGTAGGCCACCAATCCAAGCTTACTTAGAGATGGTCTATGATTTTTATGCCAACCTCATCCATCCCGAAGGCTGCTATTCCATAGTAAGAGGCGTTGAGATAGACTTCTCACCCGAGGCGATCAATGAAATTTATGCTCTCAAGGAGCATAAGAATTCGGAGTATGCAAGGATCATGGCCAAACCATCTGAGGCAATCATGGAGGAGGCTTTGAGCGAGATAGGCACGCCTGAGGCAACATGGGCGGTTTCTAAACAGGGGAAGCATACATTGATGAGTGCAGCTCTTAAGGACAAGGCAGTCGTGTGGTTCACCTTGATTCGGAGAAGGATAACTCTTGTCACACACGAGACAACAATTAATCAAGGGAGATTCTTGCTGGTGTATGCGATCATGAAAGGGCTCACCATTGATGTGGGCGAGCTCATATCTGCCTTCATTATCGAATGCTCCAAGAAGGGAAAAGGCAGACTCTTCTTCCCCAATACCATTACTAAACTTTGTCTTCGTGCAAGAGTGGCGGTGACAAAGGAAGAGAAGAAGTTGGCCTATGCAGGCCACTTAGAGCTGCCGAGCGACCTGAAGATGAAGAGAAAGGGCAATATGCAGATTGAGCTTGATAGCCTTGCCTCTGCTAAGGCTGTTTCTATGTCATGTTTGCTGGACATACAGCAAAAGCTAGCCCAATGGGCTGACTACTCTCAAGCAAGAGACATAGGACTTGCTGAGCATTTGAGGTGCACATTCTCTGCATTCCCTGCTGCCTTGCTGGACCCCTGGATGCCTCCGCGTGTGGAGAAGATTGATGAAGAAGAAGAAGAAGAAAATGAATGAATGTCATTGACTGACGGCATTCGAGGGAGTTATTCTTTATCCCCTCACCCTGCTTTTCTGTTACTGGCAAAGAGATTTTCTTAACTTAATAAAATTTCTCTAATGTTAGGGTTGTCGAGACCCGCCAAAATAACATTTATAAATCCGATACTACAGAGCTTTGCAGCTAGTGGTAGTCGGGTGTCGAACCACAAGGAACCAAAACTATTTTCTCTTAATTAACTTCTATTTGCTTTAAATAAAACTCAAAGTAAACCAGTAAAATAAAGGGGGAAAACGCTAACGGAGAATTAGACTAAAACAGAAAAATAGCTAACGAAAAAATAAAATAAAATGCGAGAAAAATAAATGCGAGGAAAATAAACGGAACACGTGCTCCTAATTTGAGTGTCGAGATTGGTTGTTGATGTAGTTCGGATCATAGACACAAAATATACTTAGCCGGTTTTTGTTAACACTCACGCACATTAAAAGACCCAATTAAAACAAGTGCTCCCATGCTTTAATTAGAACTAATAATCCCAATTAATTAGAAAAGAGGTGACGACTCTAGACTATGCTTCGCTAATAATTCTAACTTAGGGGCGATCGCTCTCCCAAATTAGGATTAGTCGCGAGCGACGGGTATTCATGCGACGAGCCCATTGATGAAATCTCTAACAATGGGACCCGATTTTATTCAATCTCTATAATTTATCAACAACCCAAACAAATGTGGCCACATTTAATTCAGAATGCAATATTAAATTACTCAAAACATGAAGTGCGATCGCTAAGTCATGGATTTTTAATCGAACCAACACACAATTTACTAAACGAGTGTCAATCATTAAGAAAATCATGCTGGACATTAAGATCGATGCTAGAGATGAATTGAATGCTAGAACAAGCCAAGAAGATAATAAAAAGAACAAATCTCACCTAAAACATCAACAACACAAACCCTAAACCCAAATTAGAGCACTTACCTTAGTTGCCCGTTGTGAAAATCAAGAGAAATCCACTCAAATGTATTAGAAATAGGTAAGAAACGTGTTTTGGCTCAAGATTTGAGCTCTACAAAAGATGGGGGCGGAAAAATTGAGAGAGAATGGGAAAGAATGACCTAAAAACAGCAAAAACGGAGTTAAATACCCATTTCTGCGTCAGACTAGCGCCTAGGCGCCATAAGTCAGCGCCTAGGCGCCGCGGGGGCGCGCGCACAGAATCTAGACAGCGCTTAGGCGCCATAAGTCAGCGCCTAGGCGCTGAGCCCTCTGGAAAAATTACAAAATTGGGAATTTCTTGACTTTTAAGGACGGGCTTCAGGACTTTAGATGACGGGTATTTTGCGTCAGGGAAGGGGTTGTGCGCGCGGGCGAGGCGAGGCATGGGCGAGCGGCGCGCGCGGACACGGGCGTGGGCGGAGCGCGCGCGCGGGCGTCGGCGGACACGGGCGTGGGCAGAGGCGAGCGGCGCGCGCGGGCGTGGGCGGTCTGGGCGCGGGCGCGCGCGCGGACCTTCGATGACGGGCGCGCTGGCGCGCGCGCGGACGTGGGCTGTCTGGGCGCGGGCGTGCGGCGTGGTGCGCGGGCGTGCGGCGCGGTGCGCGGGCATGCGCGTCTGGTTCCGTTGGGCGCCGGCGCCTGGGCGCTGCCCTCTCGGGTCTAAGCCCCATTTTGGGTCGTTTTGGCTCCCGAGCTCCGTTTGGCCTATCTTTTTGACCCGAACGCTTCCCGAAACCTCTTAAATGACCGTTTTAGCCCCGAAAATCATAAATGGACTTCCCGAGCTCTTCGCCACGAAAACACCTATAATAAGGCAATTTAACTAAATTAAGCATGGCATTTAGCTAGATTTAAGGCTATAATTATAGTTCTATTTTAGAGCTATCAAAATACCCCCCACCTGAATCTTGCTAGTCCTCGAGCAAGGAACACTTAGATTTATCTCATAAGAATAAGCATGCATGTTGACGACTCTAATCTCAATACTTGCAAAAACAAGATAATCATGCTAACGAAAAACAATAAAGCATATGCATAAATTGTGAATATTTCAAAATATTAACTCCTATTCCCTAACGTGTGTGTGTGATTAGCGCCTCCTATCCTAGCTTCCATAGACCCGGAACCACCTTAATCGATCCTAATACTCATCTTCCCCCTACTTCTGGCAATGAGAACAGTCTAATGGCTTTTCAATGTCGGAAAGAATAACAAAACAAAAGGCCTAACTATTTTTTTTTCATCTTTTCTTTTCTTTTCTTGAGAGCCTAACACGTCAAGCTTTTAGTTTGCTTCACGTTTTTAAGGACTAGTGCTCACTTCCGTTAGTTGCCTTTTCATGCAGTGGCAACCGTGGGTTACACGATCGCCCCTGGTTACACGGGCAACACAAGAAGGAGGAGCACCTCAGATTATATTTCAAACATGCTCTTACTCTCAATGAACATTTTTTTTTTTAAATAGGCATATAGCTTTGCTAAATCAAATGATTCATTATAAATTCTAACACATCAAGCCTACCTAAAGGTACCTTTCGGGGTGACAACGAGTTTTCAGACCAAATAAAATTATTCTAAGCCTACAGAACTAAGAGTAAGAGGTCTATGTGCTCAGTGAATGTAGGGGAATAATCGAAAAAATTTTAAAATATGCTCAAAATATGCATACATTCTCATAGTTTTCTCGCAATGCACAATTATGGAGTATTTACAAACAAATCACAGAAAGTCCTCCTCGGACAACATGCATTCAGATTCCTAAACATCTCAAAATCACAGTATGACATGCTCAAGAACTACAACGAAGTCCAACAATACATTCTACCCCCCACCTAAAAGATTGCATTGTCCTCAATGCATCTAATCCCACAGATAAACAATGATAACGACAAAAATTAAAGGGAACAGGAACCTCCCCTGAATTTTTGCGGGATCGGTGAGTAGGGATGCGCAACCTCGTCTCCAAAACAGATCCAAAATGCAATTCATCTCTCGCTTATTACCTAAGAAAGCAAGAAAAAACTAAGATAGAAATATAGAAACTAAAAGTAAAAACAAAAATTGAAATACTCATGGGTTGCCTCCCAAGAAGCGCAAATTTTTAACGTCGTTATGCTCGACGTGTCTTCCACTCTGTCAGGGTACGTAAAAATTCTCGTACTTCTTCGGCCCCTTCTTCCTTGAATCAACAAAACCTGCTAAGAGAAGCAAGCTCTTCGACTTTTGGAGGCAGCCGGACAGAGTTGTTATTTTTTTGGTATTTTTAATATATGGGAAAAATAAAGACTCAACAGACTCAAACAAAACAAAAGAAGACTCAACTGACTCAACACAAATAAAAGACTCAACCAAAGGAGGGATCACATCAAAATTCTCAAGACAACCAACATCAAAAGATGCACAGATGGAAGGGGGCATGCAAGATAAATCTCCTATAATACATGTAATATCACAAGATAAAGCAGAAGGAGATAAATTCTCTAGAGGCACAATTGCCACATCCTCATCCATCACAACAACATTTTTAGCACAAGTTGGTTCTACAACATCCATGAAAAGACTTCCTAAAATATTCTCATTCACAGACATATGCTCGAGCTCACTAGTGCATGAATCCTCAAATAAATTTTCAATACAAAATTCATCCTCTAAGTCAAAATCTACAGGTGGAGATATACTTACCTTGTAAAATTCTCTGAGATCTTCTTCATCACTGGGGGATGCGAAAAATTCTTCCCGAGTATACCACCTCGAAGAAGTCTCAGCTCCACTCCTTAGCTCGCTCGCATCACTAGTCTCTTCAGGATGCTCCTCGAAGTCAAGCTCATCCTCCTCGGCCTCACCGTTCTTGCCTCCGCATGCCAGAAATTCCTCGAATCCTTCTTCAACATCGGGGTACATCTCCTCAATGGTATGCTCAACTGGATGATCTTCCTCACCCTCCAATTCCTTCGCTGGATTGAGCAAGCGGTTAACTTGCTCACTCGTTCTTCCCAAAACAGCCTGAGTCTCTAACTGAGACTGGCGAGATTCCTGCGAAAATTGAAGAGTGCTATTAACTAATTTATTAACCATTTGTTCCAGTGACATACCTTGGAAATTATTCTGAGAAGCTTCTTCAGCTTCATGACTTGAAGCTCGTCCCCAATAATCTCGTGGAAAATCTGCCATGTTAAAACAAGAAGACACAAGAAAAGAAAAATATTTTTGTGGTTTTTAAGCAAATAAAATTTAACTAAGAGAATCTATTTGGTTCCCCGGCAGCGGCGCCAATTTTGGCAAAGAGACTTTCTTAACTTAATAAAATTTCTCTAATGTTAGGGTTGTCGAGACCCGCCAAAATAACATTTATAAATCCGATACTACAGAGCTTTGCAGCTAGTGGTAGTCGGGTGTCGAACCACAAGGAACCAAAACTATTTTCTCTTAATTAACTTCTATTTGCTTTAAATAAAACTCAAAGTAAACCAGTAAAATAAAGGGGGAAAACGCTAACGGAGAATTAGACTAAAACAGAAAAATAGCTAACGAAAAAATAAAATAAAATGCGAGAAAAATAAATGCGAGGATAATAAACGGAACACGTGCTCCTAATTTGAGTGTCGAGATTGGTTGTTGATGTAGTTCGGATCATAGACACAAAATATACTTAGCCGGTTTTTGTTAACACTCACGCACATTAAAAGACCCAATTAAAACAAGTGCTCCCATGCTTTAATTAGAACTAATAATCCCAATTAATTAGAAAAGAGGTGACGACTCTAGACTATGCTTCGCTAATAATTCTAACTTAGGGGCGATCGCTCTCCCAAATTAGGATTAGTCGCGAGCGACGGGTATTCATGCGACGAGCCCATTGATGAAATCTCTAACAATGGGACCCGATTTTATTCAATCTCTATAATTTATCAACAACCCAAACAAATGTGGCCACATTTAATTCAGAATGCAATATTAAATTACTCAAAACATGAAGTGCGATCGCTAAGTCATGGATTTTTAATCGAACCAACACACAATTTACTAAACGAGTGTCAATCATTAAGAAAATCATGCTGGACATTAAGATCGATGCTAGAGATGAATTGAATGCTAGAACAAGCCAAGAAGATAATAAAAAGAACAAATCTCACCTAAAACATCAACAACACAAACCCTAAACCCAAATTAGAGCACTTACCTTAGTTGCCCGTTGTGAAAATCAAGAGAAATCCACTCAAATGTATTAGAAATAGGTAAGAAACGTGTTTTGGCTCAAGATTTGAGCTCTACAAAAGATGGGGGCGGAAAAATTGAGAGAGAATGGGAAAGAATGGGAAAGAATGACCTAAAAACAGCAAAAACGGAGTTAAATACCCATTTCTGCGTCAGACTAGCGCCTAGGCGCCATAAGTCAGCGCCTAGGCGCCGCGGGGGCGCGCGCACAGAATCGAGACAGCGCCTAGGCGCCATAAGTCAGCGCCTAGGCGCCGCGGGGGCGCGCGCACAGAATCGAGACAGCGCCTAGGCGCCATAAGTCAGCGCCTAGGCGCTGAGCCCTCTGGAAAAATTACAAAATTGGGAATTTCTTGACTTTTAAGGACGGGCTTCAGGACTTTAGATGACGGGTATTTTGCGTCAGGGAAGGGGTTGTGCGCGCGGGCGAGGCGAGGCATGGGCGAGCGGCGCGCGCGGACACGGGCGTGGGCGGAGCGCGCGCGCGCGCGGGCGTCGGCGGACACGGGCGTGGGCAGAGGCGAGCGGCGCGCGCGGGCGTGGGCGGTCTGGGCGCGGGCGAGGCGAGGCGGCGCGCGCGGGCGCGCGCGCGGACCTTCGATGACGGGCTCGCTGGCGCGCGCGCGGACGTGGGCTGTCTGGGCGCGGGCGTGCGGCGTGGTGCGCGGGCGTGCGGCGCGGTGCGCGGGCATGCGCGTCTGGTTCCGTTGGCCGCCTGGGCGCTGGGCGCCGGCGCCTGGGCGCTGCCCTCTCGGGTCTAAGCCCCATTTTGGGTCGTTTTGGCTCCCGAGCTCCGTTTGGCCTATCTTTTTGACCCGAACGCTTCCCGAAACCTCTTAAATGACCGTTTTAGCCCCGAAAATCATAAATGGACTTCCCGAGCTCTTCGCCACGAAAACACCTATAATAAGGCAATTTAACTAAATTAAGCATGGCATTTAGCTAGATTTAAGGCTATAATTATAGTTCTATTTTAGAGCTATCAGTTACCTGTGACCCCCCCCCCCCCCCCCCTCCCCCCCAATATCAACTGATCTGTTTTAAATTTCATTAGTTAGTTTGCTTTAGAGTAGTTTAGATTAGTTTAACTTATTAAGCACAATTAGTTTAGATAGTCTTTTCTGTTGTCTTTATTTTTCCAAGAAGCCCCATGGGCCACATTAGAGTTAGAGTAGTAAGGAGCCTTGATGACTGATATATCTGCTCTGTTAGATAGATTGCGATTTCATTGCACTCTCTGCATGTTCCTTTCAAGCATGTTGTATCTAAACTAGCATGCTCTCATTAGAAAAATCCAAGCATGCTGTTATTGTGCAATGAATCTTCTGCTATTTGTTCTGTCTCTGTCTCTTACTACTTGGCTGAATATGATTCTCTGTGGGCTGTTTGCTGTTTGTTGAAGTATGCTGGATGAGTGTCGAGTACACTCTTTAAGATTGAATTAACTTCATAAATTGGAAAGCATGTGATCCTGTTAGCCCTTACCTTTGCTTGAATAAACCTCTACTTAGTGTGTTATCTAACCTAGGAGAGCCATTCCAACCCTTTGATGTTTACAGTTTACCTACTTTTAACTTAGAACTAGATGCTTCTAATTAAGTTTGGGGGTGTGTCACCCAATGCTCTCATTGAGGACAATGAGTAGTCCAAGTTTGGGGGTAAGGCAACCTTCTAGTCCCTAGGAACACTCCTCTCTCCCTTAGTAGTTATACATTGTTCTTCTTTGAAAAAAAAAAAAAAAAACAAAACAAAATAAGAAAAAAGCATTTTCTTTCCTCTAGGAATGCTGAGTAATTAGGGCCACTTGTGTAACCCACAAGGGGCACTGCATCAAAAGGCAAACCTAAGGAAGAAGGAAGCATTGAAAAAGAAAAAAAAAAGAAAAAAAAAATCAGAAAACAAAGTAGAAGAATGTATGCCAGAAGGTTGCAGCCTTGAATGCTTAGATGTCCTATGTACTGAAATCTTATCCTAAGTTAGCTAAGCAAGGGGCTGTAACTAGAAGGCTTATCTACGGAAATGAGTGTTTGTCCTGACAAGAGTGATGTCATGGCTTAGATTGTTCTATGGATTCTGTACTCTGGTACTTTTTGGTTCTAAGCATGGCATGACTTTAAGGATTCCTAGGAAATAAAAGAATAAAATTTAGAAGCATGTACTGAGTTTTAAGTTAAGATTAGGAAGATTTTAAAAGCTAAGAGATGACTGCACAATGTGCTTGGTGATAGAGGCAGATAAACCAGGAGGTACGGAGTTATTAGAAGCAGAAGGTTTTAAAGGCAAGGAATTCAGAATGATAAACATGAAGATGGTTTTAGCTTGAAGTGTGTAACAGGACAGCACTGCCTTCGGCAGTAAGCCAAGAGAAGAGAAGTTTGGTTAGTTGGAGAGAAGGACAAGAATTAGCAGTTAGATAGTGGAAAAGATAGGGAAAGAGAGTTCATAGTATTGCTCGAGGGCTAGCAATAACTCAAGTTTGGGGGTGTGTTACCTCTCCAAATGAGAGTTATTTAGGTCTATATTTGCTTAATATTCATTAAGTCTTTTGAGCATTTTAGCTAGTAGTGAGCATAATATGTGTTTAATAGTGAGATTTTGTGAAATGGTATGAATTCAATGCTTATGTTAAAAAGTTGTGCATAAGTGTGTAAATTGGTGAAAAAATGTCTAATTAATGCCTTACAGATGTATTGCTGAAGTTTTGCGAGGAACGCAATGGGATCAGAAGAAGCACAACTAAAAACAGAGCATTGCGATCGCAACGCAATCGCAATACTGGTCTTTGTTGCTGCGTTTTTCCAGCCGCCGGCCTTCCTGCACCTGTCACGTGTGAGGTTGTTACCTCAAATTGGATGGAGATCTGCAGCCTATGGCAATTTCTGAAGGCTATATAAAGAGAGTTGGATGAAGAAAGAAAGGACAACTCGAGGGTGAAGTGATTCGGCAAAGGCCAAATACCGCAGACAAGAATTCGCTCTCCCGTTTGTTGGATCGAAGAAACAAA
This sequence comes from Herpetospermum pedunculosum, assembly GCA_028017165.1. NCBI lineage: Eukaryota > Viridiplantae > Streptophyta > Magnoliopsida > Cucurbitales > Cucurbitaceae > Herpetospermum > Herpetospermum pedunculosum. The sequence goes on from CM051527.1 coordinate 38,745,755, forward strand.
GGTTCTCTTGGCGTCTGCAATTCAAGAGGAAGAAGAGAAGATCCATCTTCTCTTCTGATTGAATTCCCTTCCCAAGCCGAGCCATTCTTCTCCTTCAACCGAGGCGGATCACGGATGTCTTTTCACATTTGAGTAAAAAATTGGAAAATCGTTAAACAGGAGGATGAGTGATATGACTCAATTTCCTCGGTCAAGGGTTTTCAGAGCTAGAAGTAGCTTCTTAATAAATTCTCGCTTTCTTTGAGTAAGCTCGAGGTTTTTGATGATATTTGATCCAGCGTGGAAAAGGCGTAGGCTTTACCCCAGTTTTGCAGATGTTGATCCGACGTGGCAAAGACGTAGGCTTTGCCCCAGTGTTGATGACTTGTGAATGAGACACTTCAAGCTTTGGGAGATGTAGTTTCTTGATCTACTGATTGCACCAGCTTTGCATTTTTTTTTTGTTTGGACAGGAATGATGCAATAAAATGCCCCAACGTGTTGACGGTGGCCTCGCTCTATCGCTCTATTGTGGCAAAGACGTGGGCTTTGCCCCAGTCTGTTGATGTTCAAATGAGACACTTCAAGCTTTGTTCTACTGATTGCACCAGCTTTGCATTTTTTTTTTTTTTTCGAGACATGGTGCAATTGTGTTCCAACTTGTAGATGGTGGCTTCGCTCTATCGCTCTATTGTGGCAAAGACGTGGGCTTTGCCCCAGTGTTGCAAAGACGCGGGTTTTGCCCCAGTTTATGATGTTGCTCCAGTGTGTGGCAAAGGCGTAGGCTTTGCCCCAGTTTTGCAGATGTTGATCCGACGTGGCAAAGACGTGGGCTTTGCCCCAGCTTTGTAGATGTTGATCCGACGTGGCAAAGACGTGGGCTTTGCCCCAGTGCTGCAAAGACGAAGGCTTTGCCCCAGTCTATGGTAATGCTCCAACGTATGACAAAGGCGTAGGCTTTGCCCCAGTTTTGCAGATGTTGATCCGACGTGGCTCAGATATAGGCTTTATCCTGAATGTGGCAAAGGCGAAGGCTTTGCCCCAGCTTATTGATTTACCGCGGAGACCTTTCAGCGTCTTGAAGATGTAGCTTTTATTGTATCATTTTTTTTTTCGGTGCAAACAGACTCTGATGTCACTCTAGCAGATATTCCCTATCATTTCTTTATCCACGCTTCTTGAGACTGTGATGATGTTAACCCCGAGCAAAAACTCATTTAAGACCTCGAGTTAATTTCCAAAGTTACTACTATCCAGCTCTCAAAACGAACATCCTTAGTCTTGGAATCAATTTCTAATCGAGAAAAGAGATAGATCAAAGGATAGGAAAAATGAGAATGAATTTATAACAGATGAAGCTGAAATAAAGAATTATATGAGAAATTACAAGTTTTAATTATGAAGCAGTAAATCACAAATGTTCTACATTATTTCATTATATCTGAAGGTCTCTTGGTCCGGTGGATAATTTTGAGAGGTTCGCCACATAATTGAGTGTGACATGCTTTGCAAAAGGCTTGATGGATAGATAAATGTAGAGATACACCGTATAAATGTAGATGGTGAAATGAACCCGCTATTTTACGGTGGATCTACAGATTGAGTAGATTGCCTCAAAATTATGTGCGGCATGCAGGTACAAAGTTTTACAGTGAGTAATTTTGAACAGTCACTGCAAGATGGGTTTGCCCCAGTGTGATAATTAGAACACTGATCAGTGGGGTATGATGGTATGAATTTTAGCACATGAGGGATAATATTGGTCAAAATAGAGTTCTTCTCAATTTCCGAGTTTGGCTTAAGTTTGAGAAGAGTATTTCAAAGAAGTAATGAAATGGTCGAGACTTGACAAATTTTCCAATAGAAAAGTAGTGAAAGCAACAAATTTTTATTTTTTATTTTTTATTTTTTTTTTTACGATGATTCACCATGATTTGTATTCAATTCTCGCTAAGTTTTTAGCTAATAAGAGCGATTAAAACAATCACAAGAATGATCAAGTAAATACACAAAACACGTTTTTGATTTTTTTTCTTTTTTAATTTCAGAACATGCATGAGATGCAACTATTGAAAGACATGGTTTTTTTTATTTGATATGCAAAATGAGACGATGCATAAAAATATTGCCACATGCGATTTCATGCAATTAAGATCAAATGAAATCCTTGAACGACTTGTCATGTGAAATGTGATAATGCATGTAACTGATTTTTTTTATGGTCAGGCAAGATGAAACAAACAAATGATGATGATGATTTTTTTTTTTTTTTGTGAAAAATAGTTCAATCACCACCGTCGTCTTTAATTTCACAAAAACTTCTAACCGACCCTTGCGATATCATGGTTGTCATGCTTTTATTACCATCAACTACGTGAAATATCTTTATTATTTTGATTTTTGAAATGCGGCGACAGGAGATTGCAGAAAGAACTCTGGCGAGTAAAGTTGGATACAAAGACCTACTACTTGTAAGAGATTCATTAAAAATAAAAGGGAAGTGTTACAAAATGTCTTTAGTTCTCCCGGAAAAACAAAAAAGAAATTGAGAAAAACACTTTGGGTACGATATTGAGACTATAGTGCGATTTCTCTGAATACTTAGCGAGACACCCTCCTCTTAACAAAACTCGCTTTAAGCAAAGTATCTTCGTACGTAATCTGCACTGGTCGAGTTTGGCAAGTCGTCGCCATCCATGTTAGTTAGGATTAACGCCCCTCCAGAGAAAGTCTTTTTTACGACAAATGGTCCTTCGTAATTAGGAGTCCATTTTCCCCGATGATCCTTTTGAAATGGGAGAATTCGTTTTAGCACTATATCTCCCTCTCTGAAAATCCTATAGCGTACCTTCTTATCATAAGCTCTCATCATTCTTCGTTGATAAACCTGACCCTTGCATAGTGTTGTTAATCTTTTTTCCTCCACAAAGTTCAGTTGCTCATAACGTTTTTGGATCCATTCAGCTTCTTCTAACTCGGCCTCTAAGAGAATTCTCAGTGACGGGATTTTTACCTCTATTGGAAGAACAGCCTCCATGCCGTAGACTAGTGAAAACGGGGTTGCCCCAGTCGAAGTACGAACAGATGTGCGATAACCATGTAATGCGAACAGAAGCATGTCATGCAAGTCTCTATAAGTTGACGTCATCTTCTGCACAATTCTTTTTATGTTTTTGTTGGCTGCCTCTACTGCCCCGTTCATCTTTGGCCTGTATGGGGTAGAGTTCATGCGCTTGATTTGGAATTGCTCGCATAACTCCTTCATCAATTTATTATTCAAATTCTTTGCATTATCCGATATTATTGCCTCGGGAAGACCGTAGCGACATATGATTTCTTTCTTTATGAACTTGATCACGACCTTCTTTGTTATTTCTCGGTATGTCATTGCTTCTACCCACTTGGTGAAGTAATCTATAACTACCAAAATAAAACGATGCCCGTTTGAAGCCTTAGGTTCAATAGGATCTATGACGTCCATTCCCCACATTGAGAACGGCCATGGGGCCATCATTACGCTTAACTGAGATGAGGGCGCGTGGGCTCTATTTGCATATATTTGACATTTCTGGCATTCCCTTGTATATCTGATGCAATCTGTTTCCATGGTTAACCAAAAATACCCAGCTCTAAGCGTTTGCCTAGCCATCATATGTCCGCTAGTGCGAGTACCGCAAACCCCTTCGTGGATTTCTTTCATAATTGTATTAGCTTCAATGGCATCCACGCATCTTAAAAGTACCATATCTTGATTTATTTTATAAAGCACTTCTCCATTCAGAAAGAAGTTCATGGCCAATCTTCTTAGCGTGCGTTTGTCATTCTGTGAGACGTTCAATGGGTACTCCTTTTTATTTATATAATGCTTTATGTCATGGTACCAAGGCTCATTATCAGGCTCCTTTTCAACGTTCATACAGGTGGCTGAAACATTTCTTTTCCCGAGTTTGATGGGTTCATATTCCTGATCAGGACCTAGGTTGAGCATTACTGCCAACGTTGCTAAAGCATCCGCTACTTGGTTGCTTTCTCTGGGGAGATAGTCGAAAGTGATTTCCTCAAAGTACTGAGACAACCCTAGAATGAGTTTCTTGTAAGGTAATAACTTGGCATCCCTTGTCTCCCATTCTCCTCTTAACTGGTGAATTACCAACATTGAATCTCCCCTGACTTGGAGTTTTTTTATCTTCATGTCAACCACCGTTTGTATGCCAATGGAGCATGCTTCGTATTCAGCCATGTTATGCGTACAATCAAAACCTAAACTGGCGGTGATGGGGAATATTTCCCCCTTCGGTGATATTAACACCACTCCAATTCCATTTCCCAGCTCATTAGATGCTCCATCAAACAACATAGTCCATGTTTCCGAATTTTGAGTTATCTCCTCCTTTAATATGGTAGAAACCAGTTGGTAGAGCACTTTATGTGGTACTCCAAATTCAAGCTGTCGAGGCTTGCCAAAATACAATTTATAAACCCGATGTACACCGAGCTATTTGAAGCTTAGTGGCAACGGGGTCGATCCACAGAGAAATAAGAAATCTAATTTAACTAAATCTAATTTTCTAGAGATAAAAAGTATGCACAAATTAAAATAAAAGAATGGTAATTTGGTTTGGGGGGAAGGGAGCTCCTAATATGCTAGCTAACGGAAAATTAAATGACAACGTGCAAAAATTAAACGGTTGTGCTTAACTTCGAGAAATGGAATTGATCGTTATGGATGTTCGGTTCATCGATACAATTAACTCGCTAGCCATGTTCATGCACACAATTCATTTAGCTATTTCTAACTCAAATGACCCAAAGATATGATTTGAAACGTGCAATTCTAATCGTTCTTGGCTAACAATCCATTCAAGGTCGCAACCCCTAAATCGACCGTAAGCCACAGACGGGAACATTGTGACGGCTTAATCCTAAGACTAACCCGGTTTCTCTCTCGCCTAAAGCCTAACATGAAAACGTTAATTAATTCAGATTACCAACTGTCACTTTGGAGTGAATTAATTAGCCATGCTTAAGCCCGTGCTACATAGCGGTTTGGGCAATTATACGTCCCAACCTTTAGCCCTCTATCATGCATAGGAATTAGAGCGTCAATCTAATTTAGCTACACATGCTAGATATGGAATAAGAACAAGCAAGAGATGCAAGAAACATGCTTATTATCTCAACATTTACAAAGGGGCAAAACCTCCACAAACCTCCCCAAACATCCAAAACTCACAAAACCATACTCAAAATTAAGCACTAACCTTAGTTTAGCCTTCCATGGAGGATAAATAAATCAAATCCCCCATGGAAGAGCTTAGTAGCATACAAAAAGGAGAAGGAGAAGCTCAAAAATGGTGGAAGTTGGCGTAGACCCGAGAGGAAGAAGAAGATAAAAGTTAGAATGAAAAGTTCACTGAAAAATGGCGTTTTCACGCTTTTTAATGTCGGAGCGTCGAGACGCTAGGCAAGCGTCTCGACACTGTGCCCTAAGTTGGCTGCCGCGCGCGCACGCGCGGGCGTCGAGACGCTAGGCAAGCGTCTCGACGCTGTCGCGCGTCCATCTGGGAAATTGTCGGGCGAGCGTTGAGACCCTCGGGCGGCGTCTCGACGCTGGGGGCGCGCGGGTGCGTCGGATGGTGTCTGGGCGGCGTCTCGACGCTGGCGCGCGCTTCGTCTGCGTTTGGCAATCGGGGCGGCGTCGAGACCCTCGGGCGGCGTCTCGACGCTGGGGCGCGCGCGTGCGTCGGATGATGTCGGGCGGCGTCGAGACGCTCGGCCAGCGTCTCGACGCTGGCAGCGTCGAGCTAGCGTCTCGACGCTGCCGCCCATGCAAGTGTGCGCTCGGGTTTGGATGGCCAAAATGTGCTTCTTCAAGGCCATTTTTGCCATCTCTTGGATTCTTTAGGCCATTTCACTCCCGATGCATCTATGAAGCTCTAAAACGACAGTTTAAGCCCCAAAATGTGTCTTTGGACTTCCCGAGCTCTCTACCATGAAATCACCTACAAGGAAGCATTTTAATCAATATATGTCATGGTTTTAGCCAGAATTAGGGACATAAAGATAACTCTATTTTGGGGCTATCAAAATACCCCCGACCTAAATCTTGCTAGTCCTCGAGCAAGGTATACTCTAAATTATCTCCAAAGAATTAAATGCATGCTTAGACTCTAACCTCAATGCTTGTGAAACAAGGTACTTGTATAAATGAAAAACCATCAAATGCATGCAAACGTTGAAATCATTTCAAAATTCTAACTCCTATTCCCTTACGTGTGTGTGTGTTTAGCACCTCTTAACCTAGCTCATGCAAGCCCAGAATAACCTTATACAGTCCTATGACTCGTTTTCCCCCTACTTATGGCGATAAGAACAGTCTAACGGCTTTTAGCGATAGAAAGAGCAACAAAACATAAGGCCTAAATTTTATTCTTTTCTTTGAGTACTTTGTACCCATTTTTCTTCTTTTTTTTTTGAACCACTTTTTTTTATTTTTCTCCAAGAGAGCCTAACACGTCAAACTAAATCTAGCTTCACGTTTTTAAGGACCATTGCTCACTTCTATTAGTTCCCCTTTCATGCAGTGACAACCGTGGGTTACACGATCGCCCCTAGTTACACGGGCAACACAAGAAGGAGGAGCAACTCTAGAGTTTTTTTATTTCATGCATTCTCTTTTTTTTCGCAATAGCTATGCTATACAAAAAATGAGTCATTACTACCTCTAACACATCAAGCCTCCCTAGTGGTACCTTTCGGGGTGACAACAAGGTTTCAGACAAAATAAAATCATTCTAGACCTACAGAACTGAGAATAAGAGTGCTATGTGCTCAGTGAATGTAGGGAAATAACAAAAAAAAAATTTAAAATAGGCTCAAAATGTGCATACATTGTCAAATTTTCGAATCATGCAAATACGGAGTGTTCACAAGCAAATCACAGACCGTCCTCATCGGACAACATGAATTCAGATTCTAATCTAACAGCCAGAGTACACATATGCTCGACAACTATTGAGAAGTCTCATCTCTATCTATCAACAAACTCCACCCCCCACCTTAAGATATGCATTGTCCCCAATGCATTCAACTATAAAAACAATAAAATTCTAAGGGAACAGAAAACCTCCCCTAAATTTTATGGAGCCGACGGGCGGAGATGTGCACCATCGTCTTCCAATATACTCTCGAATCGTCGGCCATTCCACCTCTTCTCCTAAGAAAACAAGAAAGCAAACAACAAATTCAAAAGCTAATATAAACAAAAGCAAAACAGTAAATAACAAAATTACAGTCCAAGCTCGGGTGCCTCCGAGAAGCGCAAATTTTTAAAGTCGATTTCTCGACTGTATTCACTCTTCCACTCATCCATAATCGATCGGGGGCGGCGCTAGAAGTAATGTGGCGTCATAGCACTCAGCCTCCCCCTCGTGGAAAATCTTCAACCGGTGCCCATTCACTTTCTGCACCTCATCTGAGTCGAAGCTCTGAATCTCTACACTGCCATAAGGAAAAATTTTAGTTATGATATAGGGTCCTTTCCAACGGGAACGAAGCTTACCTGGCATGAACTTCAGACGAGAATCGAAGAGCAGAACTTTCTGACCGACTTCGAAGTTCTTCTCTAAAATCCTTCGGTCATGAAACTGTTTGGACTTCTCTTTATAGATCCTAGAGTTCTCGTAGGAGTCCAAATGCAGTTCCTCCAATTCCTGTAACTGAAGCAGTCGTGCCTCGCCAGCTTCGTCAGAGCTCATGTTACACTTCTTGATCGCCCAGAATGCTTTGTGCTCGATCTCCACGGGTAAGTGGCACGCCTTACCAAAAACCAACCGGTATGGGGACATACCGATAGGGGTTTTGTAGGCGGTGCGGTAGGCCCACAAAGCATCCTGCAAACGATCGCTCCAATCCTTCCTACTCGGTCTCACGGTTTTCTCCAGAATCGACTTTACCTCTCTGTTGGAGACCTCGGCTTGCCCATTGGCTTGAGGATGGTAGGCGGTGGACACGCGATGATCCACACCATACTTCCTCAGCAAAGCCTCCACAGATCGGTTGCAAAAATGAGTCCCCTGGTCACTGATTATGGCTCGTGGGATTCCAAAGCTGGTAAAAATATGAGACTAAACGAACCTAACAACAGAATTAGCATCGTTAGTCTTCGTGGCTTTCGCCTCAACCCACTTTGAAACATAATCAACAGCCAGCAATATATAAGAAAAACCACAAGAAGGCGGGAAGGGTCCCATAAAATCCATGCCCCAAACGTCAAAGATTTCACAGACTAAGACAGAGGTTTGAGGCATTTCATTTCTACCAGATATCGACCCTATTCTTTGACATCTATTGCAGGTTTTACAAAATTCATACGAATCTTTAAACAGGGAAGTCCAGTAAAACCCACTATCTAAAACTTTCCTAGCTGTCCTCCTAGGCCCAAAATGTCCCCCACATGCATAATCATGACAGAAAGTAAGTATGGAAGCATGTTCATTTTCAGGGACACATCTCCTAATTATCTGATCAGAACAGAACTTCCATAAATGGGGATCCTCCCACACATAGTACTTAGCGTCGCTTTTCAGCTTCGCTTTCCTAGCATAAGAGAAACCAGATGGGAAATTACCTGTGACCAAGTAATTTACCATATCAGCATACCAGGGAAGGACTGTATCAAGTCTCAAGAGTGTCTCATCGGGGAAATCTTCATTCAGAGGCAGGAGGTCTTCCTTTCTGACCAAGCGGCTCAGATGGTCGGCTACCGGGTTTTCTGCTCCTCTCCTATCCTTGATCTTCACATCGAAGTCCTGGAGGAGCAAAATCCACCGAAGTAGCCTCGGTTTCGAATCCTTCTTGGTCATCTGGTACCGAACAGCTGCATGATCAGAGAAAACAGTTACTTGAGAGCCAATAATATAAGGACGAAACTTATCAAGCGCAAATACAATAGAAAGAAGTTCTTTTTCTGTTGTCGTGTAATTGCACTGCGCTGGATTAAGCGTCCTGGAGGCATAGTAAATGACACGGCTCTTGTTCTGGATCCTTTGACCAAGCACGGCTCCCAAGGCATAGTTGCTGGCGTCGCACATAATCTCGAAAGGCAAGTCCCACTGGGGTGGGTGTATGATGGGCGCGCTTGTCAAACTATCCTTGACCAAATCGAAGGCTTTTCTGCACTCCTCCCCAAAATCGAACGTGACATCCTTCTGAAGGAGGTACGTCATAGGCATGGCAACCTTGGAGAAGTCCTGGATAAACCTGCGATAAAACCCTGCATGGCCAAGAAAAGACCGAACCTCCCTAACATTTGTTGGGTATGGCAGATTAGAGATAACATCGATTTTAGCCTTATCTACATCTATACCCTTAGCAGAGACCACATGCCCTAAAACGATACCTTGACTAGCCATAAAATGACATTTTTCAAAATTCAGCACAAGGTTCATTTCAATACATCTTTTAAGGACATGCGATAAATTAGTTAAACAGTCATCGAAGGAATTGCCATAAACTGTAAAATCATCCATGAACACTTCAATGCATTTTTCAACAAACTCAGAAAAAATACTCATCATGCATCTCTGAAATGTACCAGGAGCGTTACAAAGCCCAAAAGGCATCCTTCTACATGCAAATGTGCCAAAGGGGCACGTGAACGTTGTTTTCTCTTGGTCTTCTATGGCTATGGGGATTTGGTAAAAGCCAGAGAAACCATCGAGAAAACAAAAGAATGGCTTCCCAGCTAAACGCTCCACCATCTGATCAATAAAAGGAATGGGAAAATGGTCCTTCCTAGTGACCTCATTAAGCTTCTTAAAGTCTATGCAAATTCTCCATCCATTTTGAATTCTTTTGGGGACTAATTCATTTTTCTCATTCCTAACCACAGTTATGCCAGTTTTCTTAGGAACGACATGAATAGGACTGACCCACTTACTATCTGAGATAGGATAGATGAAACCTGCTTCGAGGAGTTTGAGAATCTCAGAAACTACTACCTCCTTCATCGCAGGATTGAGCCTCCTTTGGGGCTTTCGCGAAGGTTTCGCTCCATCCTCGAGCAGGATTCTGTGCATGCACGTAGCTGGACTTAGCCCATGTAAATCTGCTAATGTCCATCCAATCGCCAGCTTGTGCTCTTTAAGAACTTCCATTAACTTCCCTTCCTGAGCCGGTATAAGATCTTTCGCTATGATGACCGACAACGTCTCATCATCCCCTAAAGACGCGTATTTGAGATGATCAGGTAAGTCTTTCAACTCCAATTTAGGTGCCTGCAAAGTAGAGGGGAGCATCTTAACATGATTCTGAACAGTTGCCAAAGAAGAGACAGTTGAATCACAAAGTTCAGACATGGAAGGTTCATGCATATCAGATTCATAAAAAAGGTCAGTCAAAAACAATGGGTCATCCCCATCTCTATCAGACATGCATTCTTCCTGAACTAACGATTCAATTGTATCTACTTGACAAAGAGAGTGGACGCTCTCATCATGCTCCAACTCATTAGACACATCAACCTCAACAACTTGTCCACGATACTCAACAGATAAAGTGCCCTTATCTACATTTATCTTAGTTTTAGCAGTTTTCATAAAGGGCCTACCTAATAAGATCGACGCAGACGATGAAGCAGAATTTCCATCCATTTTCAGAATAAAAAAATCCACAGGAAAAATCAGCCCATTAACATTAACTAATACATCTTCCACTACCCCTAAAGAATGCACGAAAGACCTATCAGCAAGTTGTATAACAACACCGGTTTCCTGTATTTCCTTTAAATTCAAATCCTGATAAACGGAGTGAGGCATAACACTAATGGAGGCTCCTAGATCTAGCATGGCTCTTCTAATTTTCTTACCTCCAATAGTGCAAGGGAGAGAAAAAATACCTGGATCGTCGCATTTTTCTGGTAAGTTCTTTGTGATCAAAGCGGAAACGTTCTTACTTACCACGACGCGTTCTTTCTCTTTTGTCTTCCTCTTGTTGGTGCACAAGTCCTTCAGGAACTTAGCGTACCTTGGAATTTGCTTGATGGCATCCAACAGAGGGATGTTGATCTCTACCTTCTTGAATGTGTTTAAGAACTCCTCCTCGTAGTTCTTCTTCGGCGGTCTTGCTAACCTGCTAGGAAAAGAAGCCTTAGGCACATAAACTCTAGTGCACGTAGGATCAAAATTTACCCCATGCCACCGTGGTTCGGGATTTTCTGTCTGTGGCTCGACGTGGCCATGATCGACTTCCACCGGCGGGGTACTCGTGGGAAGATGCTTCCCAGTTCTCAAGGTGATGGCACTAGCGTTCTCCGCGTTCTTATGCTCCATCACTGTCACCTTTTCGGCCATCTGAGACATTTCCTTGCATCTTCTTCCAGGTGGTGATGGACCCAGGTGGAAGGTAATACATCCAATCCTTCGCCTGATCCTTTAAAGTGAAGGGGAATGCCCTTAGAAAAAGCTGAGCTTCGGTTGCATTATCGGTCCTCATTGACGAACACAGCATCTTGAAGGCTTTGAGGTGTCTGATGGGATCCTCATCTGCGTTACCAAAGAAAGAAGGAAGTGAGTTGATTAGACTAGCCTTGAGTTCAAAGTTACCTGCTGATACCGGATACAATATACTCGATGAATTCCAGTCTAAACCAGCTGCGGCAAGTTGCCTCAAGGTCCCTTGTTGCTCAAAGTTACCCACGACCTCCATCTTGGCGCTTCCTTTTGGATTTTCAGGGAATCACTGCGCTAAAAAAAACTCAAACAAAACGGGTAAAATAATACAAAAGAATTAAACTGTACAAAAAAGTAAAGAAAATTTTTTAAAACTAACAAACTAAACTTAACTAAACTAAATTAAACTTAACTCCCCGGCAACGACGCCAATTTTGGTAGAGCACTTTATGTGGTAATCCAAATTCAAGCTGTCGAGGCTTGCCAAAATACAATTTATAAACCCGATGTACACCGAGCTATTTGAAGCTTAGTGGCAACGGGGTCGATCCACAGGGAAATAAGAAATCTAATTTAACTAAATCTAATTTGCTAGAGATAAAAAGTATGCACAAATTAAAATAAAAGAATGGTAATTTGGTTTGGGGGGAAGGGAGCTCTTAATATGCTAGCTAACGGAAAATTAAATGACAACGTGCAAGAATTAAACGGTTGTGCTTAACTTCGAGAAATGGAATTGATCGTTATGGATGTTCGGTTCATCGATACAATTAACTCGCTAGCCATGTTCATGCACACAATTCATTTAGCTATTTCTAACTCAAATGACCCAAAGATATGATTAGAAACGTGCAATTCTAATCGTTCTTGGCTAACAATCCATTCAAGGTCGCGACCCCTAAATCGACTGTAAGCCAGTGACGGGAACATTGTGACGGCTTAATCCTAAGACTACCCCGGTTTCTCTCTCGCCTAAAGCCTAACATGAAAACGTTAATTAATTCAGATTACCAACTATCACTTTTGAGTGAGTTAATTAGCCATGCTTAAGCCCGTGCTACCTAGCGGTTTGGGCAATTATACGTCCCAACCTTTAGCCCTCTATCATGCATAGGAATTAGAGCGTCAATCTAATTTAGCAACACATGCTAGATATGGAATAAGAACAAGCAAGATATGCAAGAAACATGCTTATTATCTCAACATTTACAAAGGGGCAAAACCTCCCCAAACATCCAAAACTCACAAAACCATACTCAAAATTAAGCACTAACCTTAGTTTAGCCTTCCATGGAGGATAAATAAATCAAATCCCCCATGGAAGAGATTAGTAGCATACAAAAAGGAGAAAGAGAAGCTCAAAAATGGTGGAAGTTGGCGTAGACCCGAGAGGAAGAAGAAGATAAAAGTTAGAATGAAAAGTTGGCTGAAAAATGGCGTTTTCATGCTTTTTAATGTCGGAGCGTCGAGACGCTAGGCAAGCGTCGAGACGTTAGGCAAGCGTCTCGACGCTGTGCCCTAAGTTGGCTGCCGCGCGCGCGCGGGCGCGCGTCGAGACGCTAGGCAAGCGTCTTGACGCTGTCGCGCGTCCATCTGGGAAATTGTCGGGCGAGCGTCGAGACCCTCGGGCGGCGTCTCGACGCTGGGGGCGCGCGCGTGCGTCGGATGGTGTCTGGGCGGCGTCGAGACCCTCGGGCGGCGTCTCGACGCTGGCGCGCGCTTCGTCTGCGTTTGGCAATCGGGGCGGCGTCGAGACCCTCGGGCGGCGTCTCGACGCTGGGGCGCGTGCGTGCGTCGGATGATGTCGGGCGGCGTCGAGACGCTCGGCCAGCGTCAGGACGCTGCCGCCCATGCAAGTGTGCTCTCGGGTTTGGATGGCCAAAATGTGCTTCTTCAAGGCCATTTTTGCCATCTCTTGGATTCTTTAGGCCATTTCACTCCCGATGCATCTATGAAGCTCTAAAACGACACTTTAAGCCCCAAAATGTGTCTTTGGACTTCCCGAGCTCTCTACCATGAAATCACCTACAAGGAAGCATTTTAATCAATATATGTCATGGTTTTAGCCAGAATTAGGGACATAAAGATAGCTCTATTTTGGAGCTATCACCAGTTCATCTGGGAAGTCAAATTTCATAGGCTCATAATCTTCCACGGGTAGCTCAGCCAAATAGTCGGCTAGCGCACTTCTTTTTACAGCTTTACGTGTGACGTAAACGATGTCGTACTCTGACAGAAGAACCTGCCATCTTGCGATCCTTCCTGACAAAAATGGTCTTTCGCAGATGTACTTGATGGGGTCCATTTTTTAGATGAGCCATGTTGTGTAGTATAACATGTATGGTCTCAATCGACGAGCCGCCCAAGCTAGTGCGCAACATGTTTTTTCTAACAGGGAGTATTTAGCTTCGCAGCTAGATAATTTCTTGCTCAGATAATATATGGCCTGCTCTTTTCTGCCTGACTTATCATGCTGCCCCAACACACAACCCATTGAATTCTCCGTTACAGTGATGTATAAGATGAGCGGACGACCCGGAGTTGGGGGTACCGGGATGGGAGGACTTTGCAAATAATGTTTGATCCTCTCGAAGGCCTTTTGGAAATTCTCGTTCCAAACACCGGCATCACTCTTGCGAAGTAATTTGAAAATCGGCTCGCATGTTGTTGTCAAGTGAGAAATGAATCTGGCGATATAGTTTAATCTGCCAAGGAAACCTCTAACTTCCTTTTGCGTGCGCGGTGGTGGCATCTCTATGATGGCTTTTACCTTATCTGGATCAACTTTAATTCCTTCTTGACTTACGACGAAACCTAATAACTTCCCGGAGTTTACTCCGAACGTGCATTTATTGGGATTTAATTTCAATTTAAATTTCCTCAATCGTTCGAAAAGTCTTCGCAGGATGACCGTATGTTCCTCCCCTTTCTTTGACTTGGCAATCATATCGTCCACATAAATCTCTATTTCTTTATTCATTAAGTCGTGAAAAAGAGTAACCATAGCTCGTTGATAGGTTGCTCCAGCGTTTCTTAATCCAAATGGCATGACTTTATAACAAAAAGTTCCCCATCGGGTGATGAAAGTAGTTTTTTCCTGATCTTCCGGTGCCATTTTTATTTGGTTATAACCAGAGAAACCATCGATAAAGGAGAACATGGAGAAACCGACGGTGTTATCTACCAGCACATCTATGTGAGGAAGAGGAAAATTATCTTTCGGGCTTGCTCGGTTTAAATCTCTGTAATCCACGCACATTCGTACTTGGCCATTTTTCTTTGGTACAGGAACAATGTTTGCCACCCATTCAGGATATTTTGCCACTGTCAAGAATCCTGAATCCATTTATTTTTTCACTTCTTCCTTTACTTTGATCACCACGTCCGACTTCATTCTGCGTAACTTCTGCTTTATTGGCCTGCATTATGGTTTTAATGGTATCTTGTGTGCTACGATGCTTGCGTCTAGTCCCGACATATCTTGATAAGACCATGCAAAAACATCAGTGAATTCCTGAAGCAAGTCTACCAGTTGCTGACGGCCTTCGGTCGTCATGTTGGTCCCGATTTTAATCTCCTTAATCTGAAGCTGAGATCCTAGGTTAATGGCCTCTGCTAGCTCTTCATGTGGCCCCATTATTTTATCTTCTTCGTCGATCATCCTTAACAATTCAGGGGTAGGATTAGATTCCTCTTCATCATCGCTTGTTTCAAATTCGACTATGTATGCGGTGGTATCCGATCCGTACTTATAATCAATAGCGCTTTCAATTTCAATATCGTTCTATATTTCATTGATACATGATGTTAATTCTAAAACAGTCCAATTATCGAGCTCGCAATTCTCCGGGCACGGGTACACCAACAGGTCCGCCTCCTTGAGTTATTCTATTACTGCCATGATTGCAGAGTCTTGACCCTCTGAATGTATCTTGCCTGCAGACTTGAATGAGTCGTAGATATGAGGAAAAAACTTCAAACGTGGCTCGGGCTCATGATCCTTGAATCTTGTCGGACATCCTCTTCCTCCTAACCCATATGCTCTGACCATATCCTTGCCATTTGGCCTATATCCTAGACCAAATCTTTTCGTATTCTTTTGTATATTCAGCAGGTCGTCGAGACGCTTGTTACTTCCTTTTAGAGAGAAATTTGCTAATTGTTGCTCTACCTTCCTTAGGTCTTCTGTTAGGGTGGTGGCACTTGCGACCTCAAATGATTGGAATGAAGACTCGAAAGCTTCTTCCGCGACTTCTACATAAGGCATGGAGGAAGGCTTTGATACCAAAATATCTTCCTGGCCAGATACAATCACTAGCCTGCGGTCAATCACGAATTTCAACTTCTGATGTAATGATGATTGAACTACCCCAGCAGAGTGGATCCAGGGGTGCCCCAATAGGCAGTTGTAAGCCGAATTGATATTCATGACCTGAAAGGTTATGTTGAAAGTACAAGGTCCGATTTGAATAGGGACTTCTATATCTCCAATTACTTCACTACGGGCTCCATCAAATGCCCTCACCATCATAGTGCTAGGCCTGACATGCGACATGTCGATAGGAAGCTTTTCTAACGTGGATTTGGGCATTATTCAGAGAGGAGCCATTGCCTACAAGTACTTTTGCCACAACGTATCTTTTACATTTGACCGTAATGTGGAGAGCTTTAGTATGATTTGTACCTTCAGAAGGCAACTCATCACTAGAGAAGGTCACCGTGCTTGCTGATGTGATGTTTCCGATGATACCATCTAAATTTTCCACGGTGATGTCCTGTGGGACATATGCTTGGTTAAGCACACTCAATAATGCCTTGCAGTGTACTTCTGAAGACATTAACAATGACAATATAGATATCCTTGCAGGTGTTCGGCTCATTTGTTCGATTACTTTATATTCGCTTTGCTTAACCAACTTCAGGAATTCTTGGACCTCCTGTTCTGATATTGGTTCCTTGTCTCCCTTATTTTTCAAGGCACAAGGCTCCCTTAGCTCGATATTAATATCTTCGTTCAGCTTGGCCTTCCCTTTTTCTTTACTCCTCTCCTTTATTAAGTCTTCTAGTGCGTAGCATCTTCCGCTTCGCGTCATTCCTCCTATCCCCGCGATATTGTCTATTGGGAGCGGGTCACCTTCCACAACCACCTTATATCCATATCTCCAAGGCACTGCTTTTCAATTTTCATATTTGAATGGGGATGGGATTTGAATAGTAATTGGCCTTTCTTGGTAAAAGATAGTTAAAGGACTTGGCTTAAGAGGGCTCTTTGATCTTTCTGAAAGAGAGATCTTATCCATCATGTTTACCTCGATCTCATCCATCATGTTCACCTCTTCCTGATAAGTCATTGCTTTTTTTTTTACGGTTAACATGTGTGAATCTAGCAATTCTTGGACTTTTTGGAGTAAGCATCCGCATTGGTCGATAGAGTGTCCCTTCTTTCCCGCATGGAACAAATATTTCAAGCCATCATCATATTTTTCAAGGGGAAGAACAGGGTGAGCATACTTTATTTCGATATATCCATTTTTGAACAGAATCCAGAAAAGCTCCTCCATGGATGTCATAATTTCCTCAACATCTTTCTTTGAACTTGGCTAATCAATTCCTATCGCATTCACGCGGGGATTCTGATGATTTGGTAAGGGATTGTTGTTGACATCAGGCTCGTTTTCTTTCTTAAAATTTAACCATCCCGCCTTAATTGAAGCTTGTACCTTGTACTTGAGTGGGATACAATTTTCCGTTGAATGTCCAGCTATTCCTGCGTGATAGTCACAATGAACGCTTGCATCATACCACTTGGGATAAGGTGGTTGCACCGGGGGTGTAGTGTTACGTCTCCAAAAGTGCATATTTTAGGGACTTATTTGCTATAGAATGGTGTAAACTCTTAAGCGTTTTTTATAGGATTTAGTCTAAACATGTGCTTATATATGAGAATTTATAGAATGAAGCTAAATAAGGACTTATGTGTAAAAGAAAGGAAAAAGAAACAAAAACAAAGCTAAAGAGTTGAAAATGTTAAGTTGTTCTAACCGTTTTCCGTTTTGTTGCGATCCTTCAGCCGCCCAATTCCTCTCATGCTGCTACGTGAAAGGTCGTCGTTCAGAATGGATGGTTCTCCTTGGCCGAATCGTACCTGCAAAACACTATAAAAGGAGGTCAAGGGGGAAGGAGAACAACAAGCTTGGAAGCGTAGAACTCCCATCTCAACGCAGTTTCCTCCCTATTTCTTCTCCCGTTGTTGGCGTGAAGGATTCAGCTGTTGGCATCGATAATCCGAGAGGAAGAAGAGAAGATCCTTCTTCTCTTCTGATTGGATTCATCCCCAAACAAAGCTCCCCTTCTCCCTTCATCCGAGGCGCTTGCGGCGAGGGTTCACGCACACATTTACCTGCTTTCTTCTGCTTTCTGTTTCCTTTTTGCTGCTGTTTGTTGCCATTTACTTCTGCTGGATACATTGTTTCATTTCGTATGCTTCTGTTTAGCTTCTATCGCTTTAAAGTTGTTGCACATTAAGTTTCGAATCTGGTTTAATCAAGGAGTTATTTGACTCTTTCGTGAGTTCCTTTTTGTTTCCTATTTTCTGTTTGTTTCCATTTAAATATCGTTAAGCATGTTTAATCCATCACGTCTTCCCACTCCATCATCATCCATGAGAAACTAAACCACATAAGGGTCTGCTAATGGTGAATCTATAGGTAGAAATACGTGAATTTAGCATGTAGGTTAGTTTCAAATGCATTGAATGTATGTGTGCTTCATCTCACGGGCAATTTCGATTGGCCATCCATTTTGTCCAAAGAACTCCTAACCTCCGGAAGGAGTAAGAGTTCAGAGTCGTCCATTCATGCTAGCCTTTCATGGTAGCCAGAAAACGACCTAGGAATAGGCGTTTTCCTAGCACAAATCATTAACTTGCTTATATAAATAGATGCTTAAGTCTTACTTGGACATGAGTGAACTAAAGGATCTAATGCATGACATCGAGAGATAAATGAGAATGAGTTAATTTGATGCATGATAAATTGATCTACTGCTGAAGAAACGTATGAAAAATCCTATAGAGGAGTCGTTAGTAGCCCTTGTTTCCACACTTCACCCTTAAAACGTTGTTAGTACAATTGCTAGAAAAGTGCTGTCTACGCAATTTTCTTAGTTATACTTTTTCCTTAGCCATTTTTCCAGTCTTTTACTTTTGCGATTTTATTGCGATACAATTGCTTTCTCCGCAATTCTTTTTCCTCTACATTCAAGTTAACCTCTTTACTTGTCTTTGTTTATGCTTGCATATCTCGCACGTTCTATATTAGTTAGGCACATTAATCCCAATTCTACCCCATTTAAACCACCCTTTCTAATTTAACATCTCACTTCGTTAGTAACTAAGAATAAATCTCTGTGGGAAATCGAATGAAAAAATACTTATTACTTGCTACAAGACCATGTATGCTTGCATGTTCTGAGTGCTCTCGCATTGCATTTTAATTTACACATTGAGCACGCAACAAGTTTTTGGCGCCGCTGCCGGGGATTTTGTTTAGTCACGAAGTTTGTTATTTTAGAAAAAAAAAACTTAATATCTATTGGAGCTAATCTTCTTTCATTTCCTTTACAGGTACTACCAAGCTAGTTTATGAATGAGTTTCCAAACCTCAACTCGCACAGAGAGAAACTTTGCAGGTGGAAAACGTATGTGTACGACCAAGTAAATGAGTCCGCAACGGAATAGAGCCGTTGGAATACACTCGAGTACAAATAGCCGTCAGATGATCCCTGCCCTCTACGTTTTCTCAATCCGTTGGACCTCCAGAATTCAATCTTCTTCTTCCTCTGCATCTCCTACCTTCAGACCCTCAAAGAACGACCATGGTATCCACACGTGCAGATCGTTCCACGCCCAAAAAGAAGTCGCCTCACGCAGAAGAAGCTGCGAGAGAGACGCTGCTTTCCTTAGCAGACGCCGATGCTGCGCAGCCCTCACGGCCTCCGAAGCTACAAGTGCGAAAGAAGAAGTGGAAGGTGGTGACTGAGATCCCTGCTGGTCCTTCTGATCCAGTCGGTACACCTAAGAAACGGAAGTGGAAGGTTGCGGTGGAGGACTCACCGATCAAAGAAAAGACTCCCACCGAGGAGAGTCGTGGGAGTGGCCGCCCATCCTATGAGACGGCCAGGCAAAGCCCTGAACCTTCCCCACAGACGCCCGAGCCTGAAGCCCCACCTGAAGAGCACCAAGACTCGGTGCCAAGTGAAGAGTCGGCTGAGGACGAGGAGGTATTCTCCCCCTTAAGGGAAGTTAGTCTTGACAGCCCTATGGAGGGGGGAAGTAGGGATTCAATGGACGAAACTTTGGGAGACTGTCTCCAGCAAATGGCCTCCAAGGCTCGTCTCAAGAAAAGGGCCCCGGTGATCGTGAAAGGCAAACGGCCGAAGGCCTCCAAGCGAACCAAGAAGAAGAAGGTTAGTGGTGAACCTTCTTTAAAGAAATTGAAGGTTGAGGCTGCTGAATCGGCCAAAGCAAAAGAGAAGGGGAAGAGGAAGATGTACCCAGAGGATGAACCTCGAGCTGCGAGGTATGTCTCACAAGAAGCAGAGACCAAGGGCCTCGAATTGAGGAAGAAGGAACTCCTCCACGAGCGAGGATTCCTTGATGCATTGACGGACCTGCCGCAATTTTTGCGCGCAGGCATCATCAACCATGGATGGGAGGAACTCTGCAGGCCTCCAATTCTAGCGTACCCTGATATGGTGTACGATTTCTACGCCAATCTTACACACCCTGAAGCGTGCCTATCAACAGTGAGAGGGGTAGAAATCGACTTCTCTGCCAACACCATCAATGAGGCTTATGCTCTCAAAGGGCATACATATTCTGAGTATGCCAAGATCATTGACTCGCCATCTGAGGCAGTCTTAGAAGAAGCCCTGCACACAATCGACAAACCTGAGGCAGCCTGGGCGGTCTCACGGAATGGGAAGCACACCCTGATGAGTGCAACCCTTCGAGACAAGGCGACTGCCTGGTTCTCTCTTGTCCGCATACGCATCTCCCCCGTGACGCACGAAACAACTATCAACCAGGGGCGATCGTTGCTCCTTTATGCCATCATGCGAGGACTCACCATTAATGTTGGTGAAGTCATTGCCGCCTCCATCACAGACTACTCACGCAAAGGTAAGGGTCAATTATTTTTCCCAAACACTATAACTAAATTGTGCTTACGTGCAGGTGTGCCTATTGCGAGGGATGAGAGGCAATTGGCTTACACAGGCCATCTGGAGCTGCCCACAATCTTGAGGATGCGTCGGAGGGGCAATATGGAATTTGAGATGGACGGCCTGGCTGCTGCACAGTCACTGTCCATGGCATGCTTGATGGATCTACGGCACAAGATGGCTCAGTGGGCTGCGTATGCACAAGCAAGGGACAAGGGTGTGGCTGACCAGCTGGGATGCATATTCCCCGCCTTCCCTACTGATCTGTTGAAGCCATGGGCGCCTCCTAGAGAAAGGAGAAATGAGGATGAAGATGATTGAATGCCAGCCTGAACGGCATTCGAGGGAGTTTTCTGATCCCTCTTGAAAAAAAAAAAAAAAACCTGCTTTTCTGTGACATGTTACCTCTGTTATTAATCGAATGCATGATCTATTTTAATTGTTCTTTTGTTTGTTTAGAGTAGTTTAGTTAGTTTGATGGCTTCTGAGTAGTTAGTGTTACGTCTCCAAAAGTGACCTTTTTAGGACTTAATTATCTTAGAAAGATGTTCACTCTTAGGTGTTTTTGATAGCATTTAGCCTAAACCTATGCTTAAATATGAGAATTAGAAGAAGGTAGCTAAATTAGGACTTATGTACAATAGGAAAGAAAAGGGTTGAAAACCGAAGGAAAAGAATGAAAAACAAGCATTGCGATAGCATTGCGGAAACATTGCTGAAACCGCAATGTTTCAAGTGAAAACCGTAAGTTGACTGATCTTTTTCTGTTAATTTCCGTTATTTCAGGGATTCGTTCTTTCTCCTCCATCCATTCTGAAGTACGACGTTGAAGATTGATGGTTCTCCTTGGCCCAAACGCACCTGCAGATTGCTATAAAAGGGGGTCAAAGTCGAGGGTTCAAACATCATCCGAAAGCGTAGAAGCCTTCTCGCAGCTCCATCTTTTCTCCTGTTTTCCTTTGCCGTCTGTTGGTGTGCGAAGCTCAGCTGTTGGAATCGATAATCTGATAGGAAGGAGAGGAGATTCATCTTCTCTCCCGATTGGATTCATCCAAGCAAAGCTGGTCTTTCTCATCCTTCAGCCGAGGCGGTTGCGACGAGGCGTCCAAGCTCATTTACATGCTTTCTATCTTCCATTTTTACTTTCCAGCATTGTTTAGTTGTTATTTCTGTTCTAGTAGCTAGTTTATTGCATTTCGTGGTGTTCTGTCTCTGTGTTATTCATTTTAATCTTTCTTTTGTTCCTGCAAACAATCAAGTAATCAAAAGCACAATTCAATATTTCACAGTTTCTTGTCTTCACAATCTACTGTTTTCTTTACTGTTTTATCTCTAAATTCCTTCTAAGCATGTCTGATTTATCACTTCTTTCTGTTCTCCCTATATCCATGAGTAACTAAGTCACATAGGGGCATGCTAATGACAACACTATAGGCTAAAAAACGTGAACCAAGCATGTAGGATAACTCTCGAAGCATTGATTGTATGTAAGCTTCATCCCACGGGCAATTTCGATTGGCCATCCATTTTGTCAAAAGAACTCCTAACCTCTGCAAGGAGTAAGAGTTCAGAGTCATACACTCATGCTAGCCTTTCAAGGTAGCCAGAAAACGACCTAGGAATAGGCGTTTTCCTAGTACAAACCATAACTTTCTGCTTTAACAAGATGCTTAAGACCTTACTTGGACATGAGTAAACTAAAGAATCTAATGCATGGAATCGGACGATACATGAGATTGAGTGAGTTTGATGCATAGAGAGTTGATCCAATGCTTGAGAATCGTGAGGAAATGCCTATAGAGGAGTCGTTAGTAGCCCTTGTTTCTCCATTTTACACACTTTCGCTGTTAGGAAAATTGCGGTAGAATTGTTGTTTCCGCAATTCTGCTAAGTTCACAATTCTGTTTAGCTGTTTTCTTATTCGTTTATTAATCTCATCTCTTTTCCTTTGAGTTAAACTTTGATTTGCATTTGTTTATGTTGCTACCCTTTACACATTCCTTAGAAAATAGACAATTTAAAACCAATTTTACCCCATCAAACCCGTCCATTCTTTCTTAACAAAACACTTCATGAATAGCTTATAATAAATCTCTGTGGGAAAACGAATGAAAAAATACTTACTACTTGCTATAAGATCATGTATGCTTGCATGTTCTGAGTGCTCTCTCTATCTTATTGCTTATTTATTTTAACACATTGAGCACGCAACAAGTTTTTGGCGCCGCTGCCGGGGATTTATTTAAGTGAAAACGAAGTTTGTTAAGTTTGAAACACCAAGTTTATTGCCTATTGAAGCTGATCTGTTTCATTTCTTTTGCAGGTACTATTGGGTTAGTTTATGAGTGAGCCTTCAAGTAGTGATCTAGAGTTCAATCCTGAGCCTGAGAGATTACATAGGGCCAGGAATAGAGCCAAGAAACGTCTCTTTAAACAACTCCCTTTACCTCAAGTAATTGCGGGAATCGCAATTCCTCCGCAATTGTCTCAAGAAGAAATGGATGGAATAGTTCCAAATCCGGTACCTGTCACTCGCAATCCCATCGAAATAGCGAATGACAAGGATAGCGCCATACTTTCGTACCTAGTACCTATGCCTGGGGAGCTGAACCCCAGCATAATCCGTCCTGAAATCACTACCAACTCATTCGAGTTAAAGCCAGTGATGTTCCAAATGTTGTGCACTGTGGGACAATTCTTTGGAGTGGAAAATGAGGATCCCCACAACCATCTTAGAAACTTCTTAGGAGTTAGTGATACATTCATCATCCCTGGAGTTTCCCAAGAAGCCTTGAGGCTATACCTTTTCCCTTACTCTTTGAGGGACAAAGCCAAAACATGGTTGAACTCATTACCCTCTGGATCTGTTCGCAATTGGACAGACTTAGCAGAAAAATTCCTAGTCAAATACTTCCCACCTGATAGGAATTCTACCTTTCGTGTTGACATAATCAAGTTTAAACAAGCTGACACTGAGTCTCTTCACGAAGCTTGGACAAGGTTTAAAGATCTCCTTCTTAAATGTCCACACCATGGCATCCCATGGTGTATCCAAATAGAGGTCTTTTTCAAAGGATGCAACCCCAACACTAGACAAGTCTTAAACTCATCTGCTGGAGGTTCCATGTTGTCCAAGAGTTACAACGAGGCCTATGAGATCTTGGAGAAGATCTCAGCATCTCACTGTAGGTGGTCAGATGATCCAGTTGAGCCAACTAGAGCTCAAGACAAGGATGCTCTAAGTGCAATGAGCAGCCAAATAAATGCCCTGACCAACCTAGTTAAGCAAATGGCTCAAGCCAATCTCCAAAAAAGTGTCAACACCGCCACAGCCATGTCAATGGGCACCCAACCAAGCCAAGGTGAGACACTTGTCTGTGGATTCTGTGGGGAAGGGCACCTGTATGAATACTGCCCTGGGAATCCAGCCTCAGTCTGCTATATTGGAAGCCAACAGCAGCCTAGGAACAACCCCTATTCCAATACTTACAACCCTGGTTGGAGGAACCACCCAAACCTGTCATGGGGTGGCCAACAGAATGCTAATCAAGCTCCTAACCAACCAAGGCCGAGTGGAACACCTGGTTTCACTCCTCAACATAACCAATCCATGTATCAAAAACCATACAACCAACCTGTAGGATCTTCTGTAGAAAACTTACTTAAGGAATACATAGCCAAGAATGATGCCACTCTACAGAGTCAGCAAGCTACTCTCAGGAGCCTAGAGAACCAAATAGGGCAACTAGCCAATGAAATCAAAAGTAGGCCCCAAGGTAGACTCCCTGCTGACACTGAAGTGCCAAGGAGAGATGGTAAAGAACAAGTTCAAGCAATTGAACTTAGAAGTGGTAGACCATTGGTAAGCAACACCAAAGACACACCAAAGAGAGTAGAGAACACTGAGTCTAGTGCTCCACTGGAGTCTCTGCCAAACCAAGGTCCACCACCAACAAGCACATCAGGAACAAGGCTAGAGCCAATCATAGAGGAGATAGAAGAAATTCCAAGGCCTCCACCTATCCTGAGGCGACCTGATGTGCCTGCATATGTGCCACCACCTCCATTTCCTAGAAGGCTAAAGAAAAAACAAGAACAGGAAGTGCACTTTAATAAATTTCTAGAAATTCTTAAGCAAGTGCATGTTAATATTCCTTTTGTAGAAGTTTTACAGTCTATGCCTTCTTATGTAAAGTTTTTGAAGGATATTATAACTAACAAGAGAATAATTGGTGAGTTTGAAACAGTCAATCTCACTGAGGAGTGCAGTGCCATACTCCAGAACAAGCTACCCAAAAAGGAGAAGGATCCTGGTTCCTTCACCTTACCTGTAGAGCTAGGAGGCAAGCACGTGGGCAGAGCTCTTTGTGACCTGGGAGCCAGCATAAACCTCATGCCCCTATCACTATTCCGCCAGCTTGGAATAGGAGAAGCACGTCCCACCACTGTCACTTTACAACTAGCAGACAGATCCATTGCATACCCTGAAGGTAAGATTGAGGATATTTTAGTAAAGGTTGACAAGTTTATTTTCCTTGCAGATTTCATTATCCTGGATTATGAAGCAGACAAGGAGGTCCCCATCCTGTTAGGCAGACCATTTCTAGCCACAGGTAGGGCACTAATAGATGTCCAAAAAGATGAGCTCACTATGAGGGTTCATGATGAAGAGGTGAAATTTAGTGTTTATAAAGCCTTAAGGTACCCCTCTGATTCTGAATCTTGTGCTAGCATGGACATTGTAGATTCATTAATGGAAGAACAATTGGAGCATGAGTTGTTGACTAAGCATGCTAATAACTATGTAGAATTAGAATTAACTGACTTAAACATAGCTGAGATAATGGACATACCTGTAAATAACCCTCAGCATGTTTGTATGAACATTGACTTAACTGAAAAATCTTTGAATCCATTAAAACCATCCATTGAGCATCCACCTGTCTTAGAATTAAAACCTCTCCCCACTCACCTCAAGTATGCATATCTAGGAAGTAATGATACTTTGCCTGTGATTATTTCTTCTAAATTAAGTGAAAAGCATGAGGTTGAACTGATTCTACTACTTAAGCAACATAGGAAGGCTATTGCATGGACTATTGCTGACATTAGAGGCATTAGCCCTTCTTATTGCATGCATAAGATTATACTAGAGGAAGAGCATACACCCAGAGTAGATCACCAACGTAGGTTGAATCCCTCTATGAAAGAGGTAGTTAAAAAGGAAATAATAAAATGGTTAGATGCTGGTGTGATCTTCCCCATAGCTAGTAGCCAGTGGGTGAGCCCTATACAATGTGTACCTAAGAAGGGGGGGATGACTGTGGTAGTCAATGAGAACAATGAACTGATTCCAACTAGGACTATCACAGGATGGAGAGTTTGCATGGATTATAGGAAACTAAATAAAGAGACCAAAAAAGACCATTTCCCTCTACCATTCATTGACCAAATGTTAGACAGGATAGCTGGTAGAGCCTACTACTTTTTCTTAGACGGTTATTCAGGGTATAACCAGATTACTATAGACCCTAAGGACCAAGAGAAGACTACCTTCACTTGCCCTTTTGGAACTTTTGCCTTTCGCAGAATGCCTTTCGGCTTATGCAATGCACCGGCAACTTTCCAAAGGTGCATGTTGGCAATCTTCTCTGATTTGGATGAATCCATGATAGAGATATTCATGGATGATTTCTCAGTCTTCGGGGATTCATTTACAAACTGTCTAGAGAACCTAGGACAAGTCCTGGCCAGGTGTGAGGAGACCAACCTAGTCCTAAATTGGGAAAAGTGCCATTTTATGGTGGATGAGGGGATTGTCTTAGGTCATAGAGTGTCAAGGGCAGGTGTAGAAGTTGACAGGGCAAAAATTGAAATAATAGAGAAATTGGTAGAACCCCAAAATGTCAAGGCCATTAGAAGTTTCTTAGGGCATGCTGGTTTCTATAGAAGGTTCATTAAGGACTTTTCTAAGATCTCCAAGCCTCTATGTGAGCTTCTAGAGCTAAACAAGCCATTCATTTTCTCTAAAGAGTGTGTCCTCGCTTGGAAAACCCTTAAGAAAGCACTAGTCACAGCACCTATTATAGTAGGGCCAAATTGGGATCTCCCATTTGAGATGTTATGTGATGCTAGTGACTATGCTGTAGGGGTTATGTTAGGACAGAAGATTGACAAGTTAACACACCCTGTCTATTATGCTAGTAAGACAGTTAATGAGGCACAATGCAACTACACAACCACTGAGAAGGAGATGCTAGCTGTAGTGTTTGCTTGTGAGAAATTTAGGAACTATATTGTAGGCACTAGGACAATCGTGTACACTGACCATTCTGCTTTAAAGTACCTTATGAGGAAGGCTGATGCTAAGCCTAGGTTGATTAGGTGGGTACTGCTGCTGCAAGAGTTTGATCTAGACATTAGAGATAAGAAAGGAAGTGAAAATGTGGTTGCGGATCATCTTTCTAGATTGCAGCATAATTGCGAAAAAATTGCGGAACCCGCAATTTCTGATGCTTTTATTGATGAACATATCTTTGTATTGACTCATCGTGATAACGATGAGGAACCTTGGTTTGCTGACATTGCTAACTTCCTTGCATCACAGGTACTACCAACTTTCAAGGGAGGACAAGAGAAGAAGAGGTTCCTTCATGAAGCAAGGAAATTCATATGGGATGACCCCACACTTTACAAAACATGTGCTGACGGCTTGCTAAGGAAGTGTGTTTCAGTTGCTAAGGCGAAGTCTGTGCTGCAGCACTGCCACACAGCTCCTTATGGTGGACACTTTGGTGGCCAAAGAACAGCTGCAAAGGTATTTCAGAGTGGCTACTATTGGCCAACAATCTTCAAGGATGCCCACAACTATGCCCACAGCTGTGATGAATGCCAAAGAACAGGTAACCTCAGTCGCAAGGATGAAATGCCTCTCACCTACATCTTAGAGTTGGAGCTCTTTGATGTATGGGGCATTGACTTCATGGGACCATTTCCCCCATCCTCAGGTAACCTTTACATATTAGTGGCAGTAGACTATGTATCCAAGTGGGTAGAGGCCATAGCATGTCCCAGTAATGATGCCAAAACAGTCGTAAAATTCTTGCATAGGCACATTTTTACTAGGTTTGGAACACCACGTGCTATCATTAGTGATGAGGGGACACATTTCATTAATAAGGCTATGGAGAGAGTGTTGGCTAAGTATAACATTAGACATAGAGTAGCCACTCCTTATCACCCACACTCGAATGGTCAGGCTGAAATTTCTAATAGGGAGATTAAGAACATCCTAGAAAAAGTGGTCAAACCTAATAGAAAGGACTGGTCATTTAAACTCGAGGATGCACTTTGGGCGTATAGAACTGCATATAAGACACCCCTAGGCATGTCTCCTTACATACTTGTGTATGGTAAAGCTTGTCATCTTCCATTTGAGTTAGAAATTAAGGCATTTTGGGCACTAAAAGAGTTGAATTATTGCGTGACCGATGCGGGAACGTTGCGGTCTCTGCAATTACATGAGCTTGATGAGCTTAGACATATGTCTTATGAGAATGCCAAAATGTATAAGGAAAAGACCAAGATTTGGCACGACAGTAGACTTAGGATCAAGGACTTTAAGAAAGGCCAACTTGTTTTATTATTTAACTCACGATTGAAATTATTTCCAGGCAAACTTAAGTCTAGATGGTCAGGTCCGTTTGTAATTACTAATGTGTTTGTTCATGGTGCCATCGAGATAAAGAACCTGCAGCAAGGTCAACCATTCATGGTTAATGGTGCAAGGTTGAAGCACTACTATGAGGAAGGAGATGTGAAGACTCTCTCGGCCTTCCTCTTGACTGAAGCGTGAAATTAAGAACGAGAGAGGACGAGTGATTGCTGTGCTCGTCAACATGAGGCTCATGCCTTAGTTTATTTTTTTTTGCGATTTTTCGGTTATCGTTTGTGTATAAGTTTGTATGATTTTAATTGCGAATTTGATGTTGATTTTATTTCTTTTTGTAGGGAATCAATAGAGGGAATCAAGGAGATTAAATTCAGCTTTAAAAATCAAGAAGATATTGGGCCAAATCAAAGATACGGTTGAACAAAGATTGACATTTAAATGGAAAATATCTCCAACAATCACTAGAATTGCGCTGGATTTGCAGGATCCGCAAAAATATAGCCGCTGGGATTTTTCCGTTTTTCTTTATATCCGTTGAGACGCGCGTTGATCTATACGATTTCCCAAATATCTGAACTCCAAGAAATCTGCGTTTCTCTTCATCTGTGATTCTTCTCTCCAAACCTCCACGATTCAACAATGGTACTCACGAGGGCTGAAAGATCTGCGGCCAAGAAGAAGGCTGACGAAGCTGAAACGGCTGCGAGAGACGCACTGCTTGCCTTGGCTGAGGCTGATGCTGCGCGCACCGAACGCCTTCCCAAACTTTCGATTCGCAAGAAGAAGTGGAAGGTCGTCACAGAGATACCTGCTGGACCCTCTGAACCAGCAGGCACACCCAGGAAGCGCAAGTGGAGTATGGCTGTGGCTGAGGAAGGAATCAAGAACAAGACTCCCTCTGTGGAGAGTCAAGAACGAGGCCAGCCATCCCACGAGACAGCTGAGCGCAGCCCTTCACCATCTCCACCAGTTCAAAGCCCTGAGCTCTCTTCATCGCCGCCAGCACAGAGCCCTGAGCTGCCGTCATCACCGCAGAGTTCTGCACAGACCCCTACAGCAACACAAAGCACCACTCCTTCGCACACTTCCCCCCGGCCTGACCCTGAATTCCCATATGGGGAGTACCAAGAATCGACGCAGGGCAGTGGGGAAGGTGAGGAAGAAGAGGTCTTCTCTCCGTTGAGGGAAGCCAGCCCTGAGAGTCCTGCGCAGAAGGATGATTCTATGGAAGAAACATTGGGGGCTTGCCTCCATGCGATCACAACCAAGGCAAAGCTGAAGAAGAAGAAGGCTGCCAAGAATATCAAAGCCAAACGGTCCAAGAAATCAAAGAAAAAGAAGGCCAAGAGGGCGCTGGCATCAGAGGGAGAGAGTGCTGAGCCATCGCTCAAGAAGCTCAAGATTGAGGCTGCGGAGTCAGCCAAACCAAAGGACAAAGGGAAGGCCAAGCTTTACCCTGAAGATGAGCCTCAATCAGTGAGGTACGTGTCTTCTGACGCTGAGTCCAGAGGCGTTGAGCTGAGGAAGAGGGAGTTGCTGCACGAGAAGGGCTTCCTCGACAGACCTGCTGACCTGCCGCAGTTCTTGCGCGCAGGAATTACAAATCATGGATGGGAAGAGTTGTGCAGACCACCCAATCCGGCTTACACAAGCATGGTGTATGATTTCTACGCCAACCTGAGGAATTCTGAGGAGGGGTTGTCTGTGGTCAGGGGGGTAGAAGTGGACTTCTCAGCAAAAGCCATCAACGAAGCCTATGGCCTCAAGGGCCAAAAACATACTGACTATGCGAGGATTGTTGATGAGCCTACTGAGGCAGTCCTGGAAGAGGCCATTCGGACCATTGGCCAGCCTGAAGCATCCTGGACCGTGTCACGCAATGGGAGGCACACTCTCATGAGTGCCAACCTCACAGCTAAGGCGGCTGTATGGTTTGCCTTCGTGAGGAGGAAGCTGTCCCCCGTGACTCATGAGACCACCATCAACCAGGGCAGATCGCTGCTGGTCTATGCAATCATGCGAGGTCTCACGATCAACGTGGGTGAAGTCATGTCAGCTGCCATTGCTGAGTGCGCCAAGAAGGGTAAGGGCCCATTGTTTTTCCCTAATACTATAACTAAACTCTGTTTGCTTGCAGGGGTTCCCATTGAGCGAATGGAGCAGCAGATGGCTTACACAGGCCACTTGGAGCTACCTGCTGGCTTGAGGCTAAAAAGGAAGGGGAACATGGAATTCGAGCTGGATAGATTGGCTGCTGATCAGTCGCTGTCCATGGCTTGCCTGATGGATATGCAGAAGAGGATGGCTCAATGGGCCACTTACGCACAGGCACGGGACAAGGAAGTTGCTGATCAACTTGGATGCATCTTCCCTGATTTTCCCACGAATCTCTTGAATCCATGGGTGCCTCCACGACCACGACGGCCTGATGAGGATGAAGACATCTGAGTGCTGGTTTGAATTGCACTCAAGGGAGTATTGTTGTTCCCTTACAATAAAAAAAGAACAAAATCTGCTTTCTGTTTGACCATGTGAATTATGCTGTTTTTTAATATTTTGATCTGTTTTAGTTACTTAGTTTTAAGTTTTTTAATTGTTTAGTGTAGTCTGGTGATAGCTGAGTAGGTAGGTTAGTTTAGTTTTATTTTTGTAGAGCTTGAGTGACGGGAAAAAAGCATGCTTAGGGGCCTTAATCACTGTTATATCTGCACTGTATCTATTGCGAGATAATTGCGGTTACCGCAATTTTTATTACTGAATGCATGTTTTGGACTGTCTGTTTAGCTAGGCTGTGATCTGTTTAAATTCTGTCTTTTGCTGCTGTCATGACTACATTATATAGCTTATCTCAAAGCATGCTGGATGAGTGTCATAGGACACCCTTTGCTAGTTTAAATTAACCTCTAAAAAGCTCAGCATGCATAGCTGTAAGTCCTAGCCTGTCTGTTTTTTTCAATTTTCTGCTGCTGTGATATTTTCTTTTAGAATGTTCTGCCTATGCCTAGGACTTTTAGATTCTCTTTGTTTTACCTTAGACTAGATGCTTCTAGGACAGTTTGGGGGTGTGCCACCTCAGACACTCATTGGGGACAATGAGTAGTTTAAGTTTGGGGGAGGCCACCCTAGGCCTAGGAACATTCCTCTCTCCCTTTAAGCATAAGCATTCTTCTTCTCCTTGTGAAAAATGAGGAACAAAAAAAAAAAAAAAAAAAAAAATGAAAAATAGAATAAAGAGGGGAGTCTCTCTTAGGTTGCTGAGTAATCAGTGCCAAGTGTGTAACCCACAAGTGGCGTTGCATCAAAAGGCAACCAAAGGAGAGGCTCCACCAAAGTAAGAAAGAAAGAAAAAGAAGAAATAGGGAAGAAGAATGTATACCTAGGGGTTACAGCTTTGTGGCTTAGATGGCCTGATAAAAAGAACTCTGATCCTCAAGTAGCTGAGCACAAAGTTGTAGCTTGTAGGGTTGTTTAGGGAGATGAGTGTATATCCAATGTAGTGATGCCAGGGTTTAGGTTGTTCTCTAAAAGTACTACTGTCACCATTAATACTAAGACTGGCATGACTCTAAGGAATCCTAGGTAGATCATCAGTATAAACTAGAAGCATGTACTGAGTCTGGGGTAAAGCTAGGTAGAATTTGAAACCTTAGGGATAGTGGCATGATATGACAAAAGCAGGTAGATCAGTTGTAGGGAGTTAATAAAAACAGTAGGAGTATTAGGCATGCGAAATCAGAAGAAGCTAGATGAGAGGGTAGTTTTAAGCTTAGAAGTGTGTCACAGGACAGCACTGCTATAGATAAGAATATAGGGGAGTTAGTAAGTGGTTAAAGAAGAAGAAACAGCAGCCTAGGAAAGTCCTTAGATTGCTCGAGGACAAGCAAAACCTTAAGTTTGGGGGTGTGTTACGTCTCCAAAAGTGACCTTTTTAGGACTTAATTATCTTAGAAAGATGTTCAGTCTTAGGTGTTTTTGATAGCATTTAGCCTAAACCTATGCTTAAATATGAGAATTAGAAGAAGGTAGCTAAATTAGGACTTATGTACAATAGGAAAGAAAAGGGTTGAAAACCGAAGGAAAAGAATGAAAAACAAGCATTGCGGAAACATTGCTGAAACCGCAATGTTTCAAGTGAAAACCGTAAGTTGACTGATCTTTTTCTGTTAATTTCCGTTATTTCAGGGATTCGTTCTTTCTCCTCCATCCATTCTGAAGTACGACGTTGAAGATTGATGGTTCTCCTTGGCCCAAACGCACCTGCAGATTGCTATAAAAGGGGGTCAAAGTCGAGGGTTCAAACATCATCCGAAAGCGTAGAAGCCTTCTCGCAGCTCCATCTTTTCTCCTGTTTTCCTTTGCCGTCTGTTGGTGTGCGAAGCTCAGCTGTTGGAATCGATAATCTGATAGGAAGGAGAGGAGATTCATCTTCTCTCCCGATTGGATTCATCCAAGCAAAGCTGGTCTTTCTCATCCTTCAGCCGAGGCGGTTGCAACGAGGCGTCCAAGCTCATTTACATGCTTTCTATCTTCCATTTTTACTTTCCAGCATTGTTTAGTTGTTATTTCTGTTCTAGTAGCTAGTTTATTGCATTTCGTGGTGTTCTGTCTCTGTGTTATTCATTTTAAGCTTTCTTTTGTTCCTGCAAACAATCAAGTAATCAAAAGCACAATTCAATATTTCACAGTTTCTTGTCTTCACAATGTACTGTTTTCTTTACTGTTTTATCTCTAAATTCCTTCTAAGCATGTCTGATTTATCACTTCTTTCTGTTCTCCCTATATCCATGAGTAACTAAGTCACATAGGGGCATGCTAATGACAACACTATAGGCTAAAAAACGTGAACCAAGCATGTAGGATAGCTCTCGAAGCATTGATTGTATGTAAGCTTCATCCCACGGGCAATTTCGATTGGCCATCCATTTTGTCCAAAGAACTCCTAACCTCTGGAAGGAGTAAGAGTTCAGAGTCATACACTCATGCTAGCCTTTCAAGGTAGCCAGAAAACGACCTAGGAATAGGCGTTTTCCTAGTACAAACCATAACTTTCTGCTTTAACAAGATGCTTAAGACCTTACTTGGACATGAGTAAACTAAAGAATCTAATGCATGGAATCGGACGATACATGAGATTGAGTGAGTTTGATGCATAGAGAGTTGATCCAATGCTTGAGAATCGTGAGGAAATGCCTATAGAGGAGTCGTTAGTAGCCCTTGTTTCTCCATTTTACACACTTTCGCTGTTAGGAAAATTGCGGTAGAATTGTTGTTTCCGCAATTCTGCTAAGTTCACAATTCTGTTTAGCTGTTTTCTTATTCGTTTATTAATCTCATCTCTTTTCCTTTGAGTTTAACTTTGATTTGCATTTGTTTATGTTGCTACCCTTTACACATTCCTTAGAAAATAGACAATTTAAAACCAGTTTTACCCCATCAAACCCGTCCATTCTTCCTTAACAAAACACTTCATGAATAGCTTATAATAAATCTCTGTGGGAAAACGAATGAAAAAATACTTACTACTTGCTATAAGATCATGTATGCTTGCATGTTCTGAGTGCTCTCTCTATCTTATTGCTTATTTATTTTAACACATTGAGCACGCAACAGTTAGCTTAGTTAGTTTACCTGTTTGGTGCAGTTATTGATGTCTGAAAATAGCATGCTAGGAGCCTTGATCACTGCTAAAATTGTTCTGTAGGTTTAATTGCGGATTCCTTGCGGTGTCCGCAATATTTTGTTAGTTTTCGCATGCTATTGGATGACTGTTGGATGGGCGGTTTCTGTTTATATCTCGATATTTTGCTGCTGTACTGACTTCATGATGTTATCTATCTGCTAAGTATGCTAGATGAGTATCATAGT
Organism: Herpetospermum pedunculosum; assembly: GCA_028017165.1. NCBI lineage: Eukaryota > Viridiplantae > Streptophyta > Magnoliopsida > Cucurbitales > Cucurbitaceae > Herpetospermum > Herpetospermum pedunculosum. The sequence goes on from CM051527.1 coordinate 38,779,943, forward strand.
ACACCTTTGTTAGTTTGAATTAGCTTCCTTAATTGCTCAGCATGCACCTCTATAAGCCCTTAACATGTTGTTTTTACAAAAATCATGCTTCTGTGTTATCTGCTTTAAGAAGGTCATTCTATGCCTAGGAGTTTTAAATTCTACTTGTTTTGCCTTAGACTAGATGCTTCTAGGACAAGTTTGGGGGTGTGCCACCTCAGACTCTCATTGAGAACAATGAGGAATTTATGTTTGGGGGAGGCAGCCTCTAGGCCTTGGAACATTCCTCTTCTTCTTTGAAAAAAAATGATGAACTGAAAAAAAAATGAAAAACAAAAGAATAAAGAGTAGTGTCTCTCTTGAGGTTGCTGAGTAATCAGGGCCATTTGTGTAACCCACAAGTGGCACTGTATCAAGAGGCGAACCAAAAGGAGAGACTCTACTAGGAAAAGAAAAGAAGGAAAAAGAAAAACCAAGGAAGAAGAATGTATGCCTATGAGTTATAGCTTATGTGCTTAGATGTCCTGTATGAATGAACTCTGATCCTCAGTTTTGCTAAGCACAGGGTTGTAGCTTGTAGGTTTGTCGAGGGAGATGAGTGTATATCCAATGTAGTGATGCCAGGGTTTAGGTTGTTCTATGAAATGTACTACTGTTACTTGTGTGTACTAAGACTGACATGACTCTAAGGAATCCTAGGCAGCTTAAAAGAAAGACATTAGAAGCATGTACTGAGTCTGGGATAAAACTAGGAAGAATTTGAAACCTTAGGGATAGTTGCACAATGAACCTAATGACCAAAGCAGATAGATCAGTTGTAGGAAGTTTATAAAGGCAGTAGGTTCTACAAGGCAAGAGAAATCAGAATAAGCAGAATGAGAAGGTAGTTTTAAACTTAGAAGAGTGTCACAGGACAGCCATGCGATAGATAGTAAGCTTAGGGAAGTCAGCAAGTAGTCGGGTAGAGTGATAGCAGCCCAAGTAAGACCTTATATTGCTCGAGGACGAGCAATAACTTAAGTTTGGGGGTGTGTTACGTCTCCAAAAGTGCATATTTTAGGGACTTATTTGTTATAGAATGGTGTAAACTCTTAAGGGTTTTTGATAGGATTTAGTCTAAACATGTGCTTATATATGAGAATTTATAGAATGAAGCTAAATACGGACTTATGTGTAAAAGAAAGGAAAAAGAAACAAAAACAAAGCTAAAGAGTTGAAAATTCTGTATTGCAGAAACATTGCGGAAACATTGCTGTCTCCGCAATGTTTTAAGTGAAAATGTTAAGTTGTTCTAACCGTTTTCCGTTTTGTTGCGATCCTTCAGCCGCCCAATTCCTCTCATGCTGCCACGTGAAAGGTCGTCGTTCAGAATGGATGGTTCTCCTTGGCCGAATCGTACCTGCAAAACACTATAAAAGAAGGTCAAGGGGGAAGGAGAACAACAAGCTTGGAAGCGTAGAACTCCCATCTCAACGCAGTTTTCTCCCTATTTCTTCTCCCGTTGTTGGCGTGAAGGATTCAGCTGTTGGCATCGATAATCCGAGAGGAAGAAGAGAAGATCCTTCTTCTCTTCTGATTGGATTCATCCCCAAACAAAGCTCCCCTTCTCCCTTCATCCGAGGCGCTTGCGGCGAGGGTTCACGCACACATTTACCTGCTTTCTTCTGCTTTCTGTTTCCTTTTTGCTGCTGTTTGTTGCCATTTACTTCTGCTGGATACATTGTTTCATTTCGTCTGCTTCTGTTTAGCTTTTATCTCTTTAAAGTTGTTGCACATTAAGTTTCGAATCTTGTTTAATAAGGAGTTATTTGACTATTTCGTGAGTTCCTTTTTGTTTCCTATTTTCTGTTTGTTTCCATTTAAATATCGTTAAGCATGTTTAATCCATCACGTCTTCTCACTCCATCATCATCCATGAGTAACTAAACCACATAAGGGTCTGCTAATGATGAATCTATAGGTAGAAATACGTGAATTCAGCATGTAGGTTAGTTTCAAATGCATTGAATGTATGTGTGCTTCATCCCACGGGCAATTTCGATTGGCCATCCATTTTGTCCAAAGAACTCCTAACCTTCGGAAGGAGTAAGAGTTCAGAGTCGTCCATTCATGCTAGCCTTTCATGGTAGCCAGAAAATGACCTAGGAATAGGCGTTTTCCTAGCACAAATCATTAACTTGCTTAATAAATAGATGCTTAAGTCTTACTTGGACATGAGTGAACTAAAGGATCTAATGCATGAAATCGAGAGATACATGAGAATGAGTTAATTTGATGCATGATAAGTTGATCTACTGCTGAAGAAACGTATGAAAAATCCTATAGAGGAGTCGTTAGTAGCCCTTGTTTCCACACTTCACCCTTAAAACGCTGTTAGTACAATTGCTAGAAAATTGCTGTCTACGCAATTTTCTTAGTTATACTTTTGCCTTAGCCATTTTTCCAGTCTTTTACTTTTGCGATTTTATTGCGATACAATTGCTTTCTCCCCAATTCTTTTTCCTCTACATTCAAGTGAACCTCTTTACTTGTCTTTCTTTATGCTTGCATATCTCGCACGTTCTATATTAGTTAGGCACATTAATCCCAATTCTACTCCATTTAAACCATCCTTTCTAATTTAACATCTCACTTCGTTAGTAACTAAGAATAAATCTCTGTGGGAAATCGAATGAAAAAATACTTATTACTTGCTTCAAGAACATGTATGCTTGCATGTTCTGAGTGCTCTCGCATTGCATTTTAATTTACACATTGAGCACGCAACATGTAGGTACAGGTGATAATTGATTATTCTGGAATAACCGAGGTAACAACTCTGTGTACGTCATGGGAATCGGGTCAAACTGAGTCTGTTTTGGGCTCCTCTATTAATCTGGGGGCCTTGAGCGTAAGAAGCAGTTGGCTGACCCCGCGGTTGATAACCCTGATTTCCTCGAGGGCGCGAATTTTGAAAGAATGGTGCAGAATACTGTGCATTTGCATTGTTAACATACGGCTGATAATTTGCATAAGGAGTCGTATAATAGTTTGGAGAGCATTGTGGGGCCCCTGTACTAGAGTGCGACGATTGTCTCCATACAGATTGGTTTGCATTTGCTACCAATTGGACTTCCCCCTCCTTTTTCCTTGCAAAGCCCCCCTTCTTTACTGAAGATTCAGATGTATCAACTATTTTGTCATGCTTAATTCCATATTCGATCCTTTCTCCAATCATCATTATATAAGAAAAGTTCGTGGACGTACTTCCGATCATTTTGTCATAGAAAGGAGATTTGAGGGTATTCATAAACATAGCTGACAATTCTTTATCCGTTAGAGGTGGTTGCACCTGTGCGGCTATATCCCTCCATCTCTGCGCATACTCCTTGAAACTCTCCGAATTATTCTTCTCCATTCGCTGTAAATCCATACGGTCCGGAGCCATGTCTATGTTATGCTTGTATTGGTTCAAGAAATCATCGGCCAAATTTTTCCATGAATAAATATGTGTATTCTCCAGTTGCATATACCAGCGGGATGCTGGGCCTGTTAAGCAGTCTTGGAAACAATGGATCAACAACCTTTCGTCCTGAATGTACCCTGCCATCTTCCTACAGTACATGGTGAGCTGACTCTTGGGACACGATGTCCCATCCTATTTCTCAAAATCAGGTGTACGAAACTTTGGAGGGATCACTACATCGGTTACCAGGCACATCTTAGTGGCGTCGATATTGCCAAAAATGCTAGTCCCTTCAATGGCTCTTAGCCTTTCATCCAAGACTCCCAGAATTCCGTCGTTTGGATTCTTTTGCCCTTCATTTGTCCAGTCCTTCCTAACCTTAGGTTTGTCATGATTGGGAATTGTGATGGTCACCTTGGAGGGCTCTTCTTTAGGATCTGAAACACCAGCCTGATTGGCCATGGAGACCCCCGCTCCCTTGAGGCCTTGGTAGTGCTCGGTTGAGGTATGATGCCACGGGTTGTACCCAGTGTATGAGGGTATGAATCCCTCTATTGGTGGGTACTGAGAGGGGGTAACCTCTATAGGTTCACTGACCGCGTTGCTTGTTTGTACCGGATCTGCTATCATTTTGCCCTTTTCGAGTGCCGACAGAATTGCATCCATCTTGCTTCTCAGCTCATCTAAATCCTTCATTGTTCTCTCTATTTCAGCACTTTGCTCTTCCATGATCCTTTTTCTGTGTCTCGTGAAATGGACGCGAGGAGTTGGTGGTGTAACGACCCGACTTTTCTATGACCTCATTCTAAGACCGTTACTACATGCATGACGTCACAATCCTCAATAAATAATTTAAAATTCTATTTTAGAATTAAAGGAATCAAGACAAATACTTTTAATTCGGGATTCCAGTAAAAACATAAAAATAATTAAATAAGTTCCTTTAAAATCAAATTTAAAACCAAACTAACTGTTCTAATCCTTAGCATAAAACGTTCAAACTAACTGCATGAAATAAGAATTTGAATATATGCGGAAGCTCTGACTCCACATGTCCCATAACATCATCAACCGATCATCTCGTCAAACGCCCGGTACGTTCCTAGTAATACCTGAAAAAAAATGTTTTAAGAAAGAATGAGTATTTTAAATAAAATACTCAGTAAGCAACTACACTGCCGTGGTCAGGCTATACAATCACATGCAATCATAAACTGACTGAAGACTTTAACTAGTGGGACCTAAACCTGCCTCTTTAGCTTACCACTTCATTCTTGTTCTTCTGAATGTGCATCAATTTCATACACATCAGTCTCAGATACATCAATTTCATGTACTGGGAACCTTCTAGGCATGCATCACTTTCATGCACCCCAACCTCTAGGTATGCATCACTTTCATGCATAGGTGAGCATCACTTTCATACTCACCGGCTCTACGCACATCACTTTCATGTGATTAGAACCCCTAAATCTGCATCACTTTCATGTGATTAGAACCCCTAAATCTGCATCACTTTCATGCAGACAAAATTTACAGGAAATGGAGGGTAGCTATTTTAGAATCTCCTGACTCATATGTCACACACAAATGCATGGGTCCCACCTATTTCATATACTAAAAATGATGCAACATGGAGTAATTTTCTCTCATGCACTGACGGTCATATCTCAGCATGCATCTCATTCATAAACACTTCACATCAGCCACATTCAAGCTTTACAAACACATTTAAATGCATAAACATAACTCAAAACTCATAGAGAGATAACCTTCTATTTTCATCAATCATAAATTCCTCCACGACGTCACCTGAATAATTTACTCAAAGCTCGCAGAAATAATTTCACATTTCACATTTCACATTTCACATTCATAAACCACTATAAATAATTCCAGAGCTGCATACAGAAACACATTCAACATTTCAAACAAACATTAGAAAAGTTCCCAACCTAGCCCGAAGGCTAGCCAGCAGTAAGCTACTTACTTTTAAGCGAAATCCAACGAATTACTAAAATTGCTTACGAACGCCTTTGATCTCCACCTACGCAGTCCCAGCTTGAGGTCGCGCCTAATTTTACTTGGACTAGAACGAAATCGATCTCACAGAGAGGAGGAGCTGCGGCGTGTGGCTGGGTAATGGTTGACGGCGGCAGAGTGAAGCTGACGACAGGCGGCGGTGCGACAGACGGCAGCGACGACGACAGAGTGCGGGCGAACGACGGGCGGCAGTGCGTCAGGGTGGTCGAAGCCGAGAGAGGGAGAGATGGGTGTGCGATGGCGGCGTTCGGCGAACGAAGGGACTGACTGAGCAAAGGGCGGCGATGGAGAGGGAGAGAGGGCGACGACGACGCGTGCAGCCGGTAGAGGGGGAGAGAGGTGCGGCGACGAGTTGGTGTTGGCGAGAAGGGGCGTGCGGCGGCGGAGATCGGGGAGAGAGAGAACGAGATTGAGAGGAGAGGGAGGAGGGAGGCTTGAGGGAGGGGGAGGCGGCTGAGAAATTTTGGGATTTGGGGATTTTGGGGATTTTGGGTCTTCTTCACGAAAAAGAAGAAGACCGTGATTTCCTTTTGAATTTCTTTTGAATTTATTTTTTTTTCTTTTTTTTTTTTAAATAATAATAATATTATTATTTTTAATATTAATAATAATATTATTATTACTATTATTATTATTATTATTGCTAACTCTTTAACCCTGGCCTCTTTTAAGCCCCAAATCCACGTGACCTTTCCACTTAACTTCACTAACGAGCTCGATAACAATAATAATTATTTAAATTTCTTATTTAGAGTTCGGGTCGTTACAGGTGGTGACTGAGCTATCGTTTTGTTATGTTTTTTAATGATTGAAGTCTTAGTATGATGATGTATGATAAATGATAAATACGAAGAATAAGGAAAATAAGCAAAAGAAAGAGAACTCAGAAACATCATTCAATTGCCAAAAATAAACAAGGAAACCATGGTTTTTGCAAAATACCACAATCCAATTACATGACAAAAATTAAAACGAGAATTCAATAAAACTGCCCCCAGTATTCCAAGTTAGTGCAGAGCTTTCCTAAGAATTTGAGCATCTCCTTGCTGTTTGGCTGCGTAGGTGTGATAAACGTTGTGAGGGTTCTTGCATCCTCTGCTAAACTATCCGCCTTTCGGGTAGCTTTCCTGATCTGCATGAGCATATGTTCCGACTTTTTGTGTAATGTTGTATTCCTATGCTCTAGACGGTCTAGGTCCCTTCTCAACATGTCATATTGTTCGCTTACGCGGTTGTGTTCTTCCATTAATATAGCGGTAGCTTCCTGATACTCGCCAAGACGGACACTTAGCGATTGCACGAATCTGGTTATAGCTGTATTTTTTTGATCGACTTCGACCAATTGTTCCTCCTTTGTGTTGAGTAAGAATTGCAATTCCTCAATGGTTTGGCATAACAAAATTGTCTTCCCTTCCAGCTCCATATTTGGACTATTCTTTAGGTTGAGACCTTCTTCTAGGTTTTTTATTATTTCGTGGAGTGAGGAAATCTCAGCTTCTTTATCAGAGATCTGGTCATTTTGCAGCTGCACAGTGGTCTGTAGTGATTCCTTATCTCTTCTTGAGCGATGTAATCTTCTATTCAAATCGCGAGCCTCTACATCCAATGCTGATATTTCTTTTTTCAATTCTCCTTGGTTTCTAAGTTCCATCTTTATTTGACTTAGCTCTCTTTCTAGAATAGCACTTCGCTGTAATCCTTGTTTAATTTCTACTTGCAGTCTCCCATTTTCCTGCATTAGTGAAGCATTTGCTTTTCGTATTTCATCAACTTCTGCCTCTCGCTTCCTTTGCTCTATCAGCTGTGTTGATTCCTCTTCTATACGAGGTTCATTCTTGAATTTGACTTGTGACAATATGGCCCTAGTTTTGGCCCTGTTTTTATGCCACACCTTATATGCCTCTGAACTGTCATCATGATACTGTCCGCTCTGAATCTTCGCGACTGTCCTCCATGCTTTCACGACCTTCTCGATTTGGTTTTGACAAGAACCCTTTTCATATTCGAATTCCGCCTCTTTCAAATCATGCGTAGCTGGGATGAATTGGCGTATCCATACCTGTCGTACTACCAATAAAGGTGCATAGGATATGCATCCCCATGGGCCTAACAATGGTACGTTGTGAAATTTGCCACACTGGTATATCATGGGCTTGGCTGACATCCAAGGAGCTCTCCAAACCACATCCTTTTCTTTTAGATTTGCGAAGAAGGCTCCCCATTCATTTCTTTCTGGGTACGTTGAACTCCAGTTTGCCTGAATGAACTCCCAAATAGGGTTTTGTGTCCTACTCCAAGAGCCGGAGAATTTGATTTGAGGACACTTGAACTCAGGTGGACAACTCATATGACTGAGGATCCAAATAAATAGCAAAGGTGCGCATCCGATAAACTTCCCGATTCCTTTCGTTCTACAATAGTTTAAGCTTCGGAAGGTTTCTGCTAAGACAGGCGTGGCCAAGTCAACTCCTGATTCGATCTTGAGGAACAACTTGACCACACGTTCTTCAACATACCCACATACTCTAGGAAACAGGACCGCGTTGAAAATCAATAATGCTAAAAGTGCCAACTTTTTATCCTCATCTACCAGCTTTTGCTGTAACGCATACACATACTCCATAGATAAACATACATTTCCCTCTTTTTCCTTTACGTACTTCTCTATTTCGCACGCGCGGACTTTCCCTAGGAATGCAGATAGTGCTCTTTTTATGGTGAGCCCCTCATCATATGAATAAACCTCAATGTTCATCTGTGACGGAGTACGAAGCAAAGATTGGTACTCTTCGATGGTAGGAGACATATCTATTGAACCAAACGTGAAACAACGGTAGGCCGGATCCCAATGCTGAACCAAAGCTCTTAATACCGAGGGATTGATTTGTACGTATAAGAGTTGAGCTATGAATCCGTATTTTCCTATGAATCTGCTCTTTTTATCTGTGGTTAAATTTTCCCATGCTTGCTTCAAGAAATCCAATTGATTTGCTAGGAAACTGACGCCCTTGAACTGTACCGTTACATCCACTGCCAAACAATCTTTATGAGTCCTTTGCGCGACTTCTGACGATTGTCGAACTACAGCCTGCTCTAACACGCCTGCCTCTTGGGGGGAAGATACCGAAGAAGGCAGTTTTATGGAATTCATGCTTTAATTTACTGTCAATGTAAACAACTAATCAGATTTTTATTTATTTATTTTATTTAAAAAAAATACATTCCTACCCTAAAACAAAACAAAGGTAAGGTACGACAAGATGAGATGCGAAACGTGATGTTATGCTCTAATGCAACCCTAAAAGATTTGCTGGATATGGGTGAATTGAACGAAGAATTTCATGTCCCTGCACGAGAACCGAAGTTCCACGAAGGTCGCACTACTCAATCTTCGAGCCTAAACCTAAATGGGATAACGTGTATGAAGTGCATGAAAAAGTGAAATCAAAGAAGAGGAGAAAAAATAATACCGACAACAATGAGTAAGAGATAAGCGGTATATAACATAACATTAACGACAATGAGCAGCTCTAGAATGTAAATGAGTGTGGTTTAGGTTCTAAGCAATCCTAGCAGAAAACGGTCCCCGAGTTTTCCAATTGATTAAACAGCATGGGTAGCTCGACTGGAGAATTTCATGCGCCTCCACGAGAACCGAAGTTCCACGAAGGTCACACTACTCAATCTCCGAATATAATCCTAAGGGTAGAGCCCGGGTAGGAGGCTCGTGAATGTGTGTGAAATGCATGATAATGCAATAAACAATAAATTGCGAGAATAACAAAAATAAAAACCCGACATGAGAGAAGCAACACAAAACATAAAGATAAATAAACGACAATCGGCTCTAGGATGCACATGAGTGTGGTTTAGGTTCTAAACAATCCTAGAATAAAACGGTCCCCGAGCTTTCCAACTGATTAAACAGTACGGTCATCTCGAGTGGAGAATTTCATGCGCCTGCACGAGAACCGAAGTTCCACGAAGGTCACACTACTCAATCTCCGATTCTAAACCTAAACGGTAGAGCCCGGGTAGGAGGCTCGTGATTGTGTGTGAAATGTATGATAATGCAAAATTAATTACGATAAAGCAAGCTAATTAAGACAATATAAATCAATAAACAAACAAGGACCAAAATGAAAACCGGATAAATGCAAGATAAAATGGAATGACCTAGACCCACTCAAAAATTTCCCCAGTGGAGTCGCCATGCTGTCGCAACGTTTTTTTGCGACGCAGAGCGGCCGACAACCTTCTGTTAAACAGGGGTTTTCACAAAAAAATGGAGTCGCCACCAATCATTTCGGGTGTGATTGGTCACCTTAAAAATACGGTCTACGAAGTAAAAAGACGAGGTTCGGGGGTCGGTTGAGTGTAGGGAAGGTGTTAGCACCCTACAATATCCCGTTTAAAAAACGGTAGCCAAAACATTTTATCCTAATTATCTAGCTAATTTCGAATGTTCCTAAAAAATAAAATAAATAACTAAAATTAAAGTGATGTCCCAACTAATCATACCCTAACTTTAAAGTAAAGTGAAGGATTTGATTTTATGAGCGAGATCGTTAATTTGGCCATTTAATCGTCTTGATCTCAATAGCTTTGAGATGAAAGGAACAGTCCTTCATCTCTCCCGGGATTGCAAATTAAGTTTAAATACCCTCGAGATGAAAGGAAAAGTCCTTCATCTTTTCCGGGGTTACAAATTAAATTTAAATACCCTCGAGATGAAAGGAACAATCCTTCATCTCTCCCGGGGTTACAAATTAAATTTAAATACCCTCGAGATGAAAGGAACAGTCCTTCATCTCTCCCGGGGTTATAAATTAAATTTAAGTTACCCTCGAGATGGAAAGAACAGTCCTTCATCTCTCCCGGGGTTGCAAATTAAATTTATATACCCTCGAGATGAAAGGAAAAGTCCTTCATCTCTCCCGGGGTTACAAATTAAATCTAAATACCCTCGAGATGAAAGGAACAATCCTTCATCTCTCCCGGGGTTGCAAATTAAATTTAAATATCCTCGAGATGAAAGGAACAGTCCTTCATCTCTCCTGGGGTTACAAACTAATTTAAATTACCCTCGAGATGGAAGGAACAGTCCTTCATCTCTCTCGGGGTTGCAAATTAAATTTAAATACCCTCGAGATGAAAGGAACAGTCCTTCATCTCTCTCGGGGTTACAAATTAAATTTAAATTACCCTCGAGATGGAAGGAACACTCCTTCATCTCTCCCGGGGTTGCACATTAAAAGAAAACTAATCGAACGCAAAGACAAACTTGAAGTATAAAGAAACTTAAACGGAACGAATAACAAATTATATACGATATAGCCTATGTATATACTAAGGTATATATCAAATACCCCATAACATAAAAAGAAGTTAAACGGATTCAATAGTAGGGACAAATTAGCATTTTAACAAAAAAAACGGAACGAATAACAAATCAGCTATCAGCGGGTATATACGATATAGCCTAGGTATATATCAAGGTATATAACAAATACCACAACATACAAAATAAACATACTCAACAGCAAGGGGCATATTAGTATTTTAACAAAAACCAAGGAAAAAAACGTTACCAACAACTGCTCAGCCAACGAAAACCCACACCGCTCCTTCTCCTTCACGCTGCTGCCACCGGAGGTCCGAAATCGCCGCCGCTGGTCGCTGCCCGCCGCTTTGAAGATCTACAGCTGGTCTACGACGAAGGGGAATGAAATCTCGTTGTTGAAGATGAAGTTCTCCGGAACTGAGCAACTCAAAATCGTCTGGTTCGATGGAGCTCGCCGCGCGGGTTTTGAGGACTACGTTGAGAAGCTTCAGAGGGAGTCGCCGGCGTCTGAGAGCTGATGAAGGCGAGGTCCATCGTTGCCTGTGTTGCTGCCGTCAGTGGTCTGAACTTCAAGCTTGCGCCGTCGTGGATCTGAAGGACCGAAACCCACTGGCTAGTGTTTCGTCCGAGCTTTGGAGGTTGAAGATGGGTTGAAGATGGGTTTCGTCCACTGACGTGTGTTTCGTCCGAGCTTCGGAGGTTTAAGATGGGTTTCGACGCCGTCTGGGTTCGAGGAAGATGGTGGAGCTCCGATCTGAGCTCGGTCGCCGCCCTTGAAGCTGAAGCTTTGCCTCCAATACGTCGCTGGATTGCGATTGGGTTCGGAGAGAGACTGTCGTTCGAAGCTCCGCCGGACCGCCGCCGTGAGTACCGCCGGAGAAGGGAGGAGGCTGAAGGTAGAAGATGATGAATAGTGGCTGATTTTTGGGATTCTCACAATTTTTGTCTCTTCTCCCCTTTTGTCCTATTAGCCTATCTATTTATAGCCAAGGATTAGGTCTAAAAACTAAACGGGCCTATTTTGACCTTTCCAAAATTGACTACCCTTGAAAATTAATCCTAAAACCCTAAACGAAACCCCAAATTGGAACCTTAAAATGATAAACTTAAAACCGGAATCCGGAGACCTAGACACCAAACTTGGAAACCCTAAATTAGAACCCTACACCAAACCCTAAAATAAAAATGTTGAGCTTGGATCCCGAGACACCAGACTTGGAAACCCTAAACCGGAAGCCTGGACGCCTGAACGATCCACTATCGGAAGACAAATCTGGTGATTTTCTCGAAAAATTCCGAAAATAACAAGAAAATGACGAAATTAAAGAAAAACTCAAAATTACTTAAAAATAAGTGAAAAACATAAAATGACGCAAAAATCCAAAATGATGATAAATAAGGCCGGACAAAATAAGGTGTCAACATAACCTATTTAGGAAGGAATTTTTGGGATCTTCCGCTGAGCACTATAAATATCTGAAATGTCCGTTAAAACTTTTCGCCACTGGTTTCATACCTTCACCATTTTAAATAAGTTTCGAGATCCTCAAGAACGAATCATAATCATCCAATGTTTTGTTTGAAAAAGTGGTGAATTTTGTGATATAACCCCTTTAAGAAGGAATTTTTGGGTCCTTATGCAGAGTATAAACATCTTAAATTTCTGTTAAAACTTTTCATCACTTTTTTTATAACTCCACCTTTGAAACTTTTTTTATAACTCCACCCTTGAAAATAAGTTTGAGATCCTCAAGAAAGAATCGTAATCATCAAATTTGTTTTTGAAAAAGTGGTGTGAATTATGTGATATAACCCATTTGGGAAAAAAAAATCAGGACCTTCTACAGACCACTATAATGCTAAATGTTTGTTAAAACTTTTTGTCAATTATTTCTTACCTCCACCTTTGAAAATAAGTGTCTAGATTCTCACCAAAGAATCGTAATCATCCAAAGTTTCTCTAAAAAAGTGGTGTGAATTTTGTGATATAATTAGGGAAGGAATTTTCACGACCTTCTGTACAACACTATAAACATCTGAAATTTTCGTCAAAACCTTTTTCATACCTCCACCTTTGAAAATAAGTTTGGGATCGTCAAGAAAGAATTGTAATCATCCATTTTTTTTAAAAAAAAAGTGGTATAAATTTTGTGATATAAGTCCTTTGGAAAAAAAAATTGAGACCTTCGCCGAGCACTATAAACATCTGAAATTTCCAATAAAACTTTCCATCACTTTTTCCATGCCTCTACCTTTTAAATTACGTTTGAGATCCTCAAGAAAGAATCATAGTCATCCATTTTTTTTTTAAAGTAGTGTGAATTTTGTAATATAACTCCTTTGGGAAGGAATCTTCATGACTGTCGCAACGTCATCGCGACGCGGAGCGGCCGACGTCCTCTTTTAAGGGTTTTGTTTTAAAAATAAAAGAGATGGAGTCGCCACCAACCATTTTGGGTGTGATTGGTCACCTTAAAATAAAAACTGGTCAATGAAAACAAAAATCAAGTTCGGGGGTCGATTGAGTGTAGGGAAGGTGTTAGCACCCTACAACACCCGTTAAAACGGTAGCCAAATCTTATCTTTATATTATCCAATTTACTTTAAAACGTCCTTAATTTAAGAAAATAAAACAAATGGTTTTTAAAAAAACCAATGTCTCATTTAATCAATTCTTAACTTTAAAAATAAAGTAAGAGTTTGATTTATTGAGAGAGAATTATCCTTATTAAATTATCATATTAAATTTCCTTTTATTTAAAGGAAAATTTTTACACCTCAAGAATTTGAGGAATTTATCCCAATTCCGTCATAGGATTTATATGATAATATTTTATTGTAAAACATGTTGATCTTGCCCTTTTTTTTTAAAAGTGATTGGAAGAATTTTCGTATGCTTGCACGAGAGTCGGAACTCTAGGAAGTCACACTACTCAGCCCTCAAATAAATACAATATTTTTTAAAAAGACATGACTTAAAAAAATATTATTAACTATGAACTATAAAGCTACAATTGAAGTTTATTTGGAAAATTTTCAATTTAGGGCAAATCTAAAATTCATTTGGAAAAAGTAATAAAAAATCAATATTTAAAATTTATTTACAAACTTAAATTAAGGTAAAGTTGAAAGATACCTAAAAATCTTAAATTTGTAAAGGAAAATATATCATAACTTAATAGAAAAATAAGATGTCAAAACATTAAATTGTAAATCAAATGTCAAAATTTTAAACAAACATTAAATTGTAAATCAAATGTCAAAATTGTAAACAAATAATTAACAGCGATGGGCAGTTTTGTAATTAAGCATGCCATGGCAAATTTATAAATAACATAATTTATGACATTTTTGTAAATAATTCAAAACTTAAAAAATTATACCTTCTTCTTCTCTATTCGAGCGCGTTGTTTGTGTCTTCCATCACCATGAGGGAGCTATCTTTCGTTCAAGCTCGTGGTTCGTCGTCGTCGTGCTCGTGGTTGCCAATTTCAGATGATAGATGGATGAAGATGGGTTTTTTTTGCATGAGATTGAAATGGAAAAAAGAGGGAGTTATTTTCAATTAGTCAAATAAGAGTTTTGACTATTAAAACTAACTTTTTTTCTCCAACTGGCTAGCCTTTCGTTCTAATATTTTTTGTCGTTTTCGTAGCCTTTCGCCCTGATATTTCTCCTCTTTTTGAATGATTCTTTACCCGATATTTATAGACGATGAGAACGTCAAACAAGGTTAAAATCAAACAATTAATGACTCGAAAGTTTATTCTTAATTGAAACGGATTTTGACAAAAAATGAACAAATATGTTATACTCATAAATGAATATCAAATATTTAATCCAAAAATGAATTAAATAATTTATACTCATAAATTTATATCAAATTTTAACCCAAAAAATGAATTAAATAATTTATACTCATAAATGAATATCAAATTTGTAATCCAAAAATGAATTAAATAATTTATACTCATAAATGAATATCAAATTTTAACCCAAAAATGAATTAAAAAATTTATACTCATAAATGAATATCAAATTTTAACCCAAAAATGAATTAAATATTTTACTCATTGGATATAAATAAATGAATATTAAATTTTAGCCATAAAATGACTTATAAATTTTATACTCATAAAATGTTAATTTTATTTGTCAAATTAGGTAAAAATCCTTCCCAAACAATTAAAACATTATTTTTGTTATTTTTTTCCAATTTTCAAGATTAATTAAATACATAATAAAAAGGGAAATTGTAGTAAATGACAATTTAAGACTTATTGTTTGCAAATATAACATGTTTTTAAAAATTTTGCGGATATAGCAATTTCTATCGCTGATATCTTATGACTGATAGAAGTCTATCGCTGATAACCTCAGCTTTTTATAGATTTTTGTCAGTGATAATAGTCTATCAGAGATAATAGTCTATAACTGATAGAAGTCTATCAGTATCACTGATAGAAGTCTATCAGTATCACTGATAGAAGTCTATCAGTGATATAATAAAGTCTATCAATGATAGAAACGGGTTTTTTTGCCATATTTGCAAAACATTTTAAAGTTTGCTAAATTTGCAATTAGTTTGGGTCTGATTGCTATTTGTGCAACTAGCCCTAATAAAAAAGTGAATTTACAACTTAAAAAAGACTCAATCAAATATGATAAAAAAAAAAAATAAATAAGGTAAAAACATTAATAATAAACAAATGCCCGGACCAAATACGGTGTCTACAGCTTGCTCCCCTTTGTGTATCTTTGAAGAATTGAAAGGGTAGACAAAGAACGAAGACAACGTATTGGGAAGGTGAAAATTTGTTTATTATTAAAACGAAGACGGACCTGGGCTTACACAGGCTACGACCTCTAATCTTGGATTAGGGTTCGATTTAACCAACAAGGAAATGAAACGGACCTGGGTTATGTCCACAGGCTTCGACTGCTAATCTTGGATTAGGGTTCGATTTAACCAACAAGTGAAATGAAACGGACCTGGGTTATGTCCACAGGCTTCGACCGCTAATCTTGGATCAGGGTTCGATTTAACCAACAAAGTAAATGAAACAGACCTGGGTTATGTCCACAGGCTTCGACCGCTAATCTTGGATTAGGGTTCGATTTAACCAACAAAGTAAATGAAACGGACCTGGGTTATGTCCACAGGCTTCGACCGCTAATCTTGGATTAGGGTTCCATTTAACCAACAAAAAAATGAAACGGACCTGGGTTATGTCCACAGGCTTCGACCGTTAATCTTGGATTAGGGTTCAATTTAACCAACAAAGAAAAATGAAAACGGACCTGGGTTATGTCCACAGGCTTCGACCGCTAATCTTGGATCAGGGTTCGATTTAACCAATAAAGAAATGAAACGGACCTGGGTTATGTCCACAAGCTTCGACCGCTAATCTTGGATGAGGGTTCGATTTAACCAACAAAGAAATGAAACGGACCTGGGTTATGTCCACAGGCTTCGACCGCTAATCTTGGATCAGGGTTCGATTTAACCAACAAAGAAATGAAACGGACCTACGTTATGTCCACAGGCTTCGACCGCTAATCTTGGATTAGGGTTCGATTTAACCAAGAAGGAAATGAAACGGACCTGGGTTATGTCCACAGGCTTCGACCGCTAATCTTGGATTAGGGTTCGATTTAACCAAGGAAATGAAACAGACCTGGGTTATGTCCACAGGCTTCGACCGCTAATCTTGGATTAGGGTTCGATTTAACCAACAGGAAAATGAGACGGACTTGGGTTATGTCCACAGGCTTCGACCGCTAATCTTAGATTAGGGTTCGATTTAAGCAACAAGGAAAAGAAACGGACCTGGGTTATGTCCAAAGGCTTCGACTGCTAATCCTGGATTAGGGTTCGATTTAACCAACAAGGAAATGAAACGGACCTGGGTTATGTCCACAGGCTTCGACCGCTAATCTTGGATTAGGGTTCGATTTAACCAACAAGGAAAAGAAACAGACAAAAGGAATATTAACATGGACTTGCTTCAGGATTTCCAAAAGCTTATGGAAATGAGCTTCATGTTCTTGTTTCTTTCTGAGCCGTCTAGGAAATGGAGGTGGTGGCACATAGGTGGGCAAATCAGGTTGCCTAATGACAGGGGGAGGCCTAGGAATTTCTTCTGGTTCCTCAATGATAAGCTCGAGCCTCACCCTTGTTGTGCTTGGTTGTATTTGATCAAGGTTAGGAAGAGAATCCAGTGGAGCACTAGACTCTTCATTCTCTACTCTCTTTGGTGCTTCTCTGCTGTTGATCACCAATGGCCTTCCACTTCGGAGTTCAATAGCTTGAACTTGTTCCTTACCATCCCTTCTTGGAGTTTCTGTGTCTGCAAGCAGTCTGCCTTGGGGCCTACTATTCAGCTCGTTTGCCAACTGCCCGATTTGATTCTCTAAGCTTCTCAGTGTTGCTTACTGACTCTGCAAAGTTGCATCATTCTTTGCTATGTATTCTTTCAGCAAGTTCTCCACTGATTTTCCCATCGGTTGGTTGTTGACAAATTGTTTCTGATATGGGGGTTGGTTACTTTGAGTGAACCCAGGTGGTCCACTTGGTCTTGGTTGATTTTGCATTTGGCTTGTGCTTTGTTGTCCACTCCAAGAGAAATTTGGGTGGTTTCTCCAACCAGGGTTATATGTATTAGAATAGGGGTTGTTCCTTGGTTGTTGTTGACTTCCAACATAGCACACATAAGCTGGATTAGCAGGGCAATAGTCATATACATGCCCTTCCCCACAGAATCCACAAACTAGTGCATCCACTTGGTTGGCTACTACTGTGCTTCTTGAAACAGCTGCCACTGTGTTGACACTTTGTTGAATGTTTGTTTGAGCCAGTTGCTTCACCAGGTTGGTCAGAGCATTGATCTGGCTGCTCATTGCGCTGAGTGCATCCATGTCTTGAGCCTTCCTTCTGTTTGGCTTCACAGGATCATCTGACCACCGGCAATGTGATGTTGAGATTTTCTCCAAAATCTCATAGGCTTCGTTATAGCTCTTTGATAGCATCGAACCTCAAGCTGAGGAATTCAAGACTTGCCTCGTGCTGGGGTTGCATCCTTTGAAGAATACTTCAATCTGAATACACCATGGAATGCCATGGTGTGGACATTTGAGTAGCAGATCTTTGAATCTGGTCCAAGCTTCATGTAGAGATTCATTCTCAGCTTGCTTGAACTTGATGATGTCATCACGGAAGTTAGAGTTCCTGTCTGGAGGGGAATATTTTACCAGGAACTTCTCAGCTAGGTTTGTCCAATTGACAATTGATTCAGAGGGGAAGGAATTCAACCATGTCTTGGCTTTGTCTCTTAATGAGTACGGGAAAAGGTACAGTCGCAAAGCCTCTTGAGGAACTCCTGGGATAACAAAAGTGTCACTCACTCCCAGGAAGTTCCTTAAGTGATTGTGGGGGTCTTCATTCTCCACACCAAAGAATTGTCCAACTGTGGACAAGATCTGAAACATAACAGGTTTCAGTTCGAATGAGTGAGCTGTGATTTCTGGGCGTATGATGATTGGATTGAGCTCCTCAGGCATAGGTACAAGGTAAGATAGTATAGCACTATCCTTGTCATACGCAATTTCAATGGGATTGCGAGTGTTAAGTGCTCGGTTTGGTGCTCCTTCTGGTCGATCCATTTCAGCTTGTTGTGGTTCGGATTGCGCTGACTCTGCGTGGTCAGCAATGTGCTGAAATACAGGTTGATTTTGAGTTTTCTGCTTAAAAAGTCGTTTCCTAGTTCTATTTCTGTTCCTTAGAGTCCTTACACGCTCAGGATCAAACTCGAGATTGTGGTTTGGAAACTCATTCATAAACCAGCTTTGTTGGTACCTACAAAATAAATGCAAAAGATTAGCTCCAATTAATTAAGCTCTTCTAAAATAACACAAATCATTTTTACTAAACAAAGTCCTCGGCAGCGCCGCCAAAAACTTGTTGCGTGCTCAGTGTGTGTGTAAATTAAAGGTGAAGAGCACTCAGATCATGCAAGTATACATGGTCTGCAGCAAGTGATAAGTATAATTTATATCGTTTTCCCACAGAGACTAAGTTGAGTGACTAGCGATTTGGTGTGTGTTAGATTAGATAAGGTAACTTGAATTGAATGGATTTTGGTTTGAGGTACCGAATTATAAAAGATGCAAGAAGAATGCAAAAATAAACACAAAGAAAACGAAGTTGAGGAAACTATAATGTGGAAGACTAGTATTGCGGGTCTCGCAATACTTTCGCAATGGTTTCGCAATAGATTAAAAAGCTAATGAAATGACTAAGGTAAAGGCAGAGCTTGATATTGCGGTTCTGGCAATACTCTAACAACGATTAAAAGCTAAAATAAAGATGGCAAGGTTGGCTTAAGAGTCCTCTATAGGCATTTATCTATGATCATTCAACAGCAAATTAACATATCATGCATCGTCTTAGCTAGGTCTCATGCATCTTTCGATTACATGCATTAGATCTTTAGTTTACTCATATCCAAGCAAGACTTAAAACCTATTTATACACACATGTTAACAAACGTGCTAGGAGAATGCCTATTCCTAGGCCCCTCTCTGGTTACCATGAAAGGCTAACATGAATGAACGACTCTGAATTCTTACTCCTTCCAGAGGTTAGGAATTCTTTAGACAAAATGGATGGTCGGTCGAAATTGCCCATGGGATGAAGATCACATTCATTCAATGCATTCATGCTACTTAACATGTTGATTTCACATAAGTGGTAGATGGACTTTTGAATATCCAACTAAATTTCAAGCTGTCGAGGCTTGCCAAAATACAATTTACAAACACGAATTCACCGAGCTATTTGTAGCTTAGAGGTAACGGGGTCGATCCACAGGGAATTAAGAAATTCAATTTAACTAAGTCAAATTTGCTAATTATAAAAGGTATGAGCAAATTTGGTTTGGGGGAAGGGAGCTTCTAACGTGCAAGCTAACGGAAAATTAAATGACAAGTGCAAAATTTAAATGGTTGCGCTTAACTTCGAGAAATGAAATTGATCGTTATGGATGTTCGGTTCATCGATACAATTAATGAGCTAATCATGCTTCAGCACACAATTCATTTGGCTAATTGCTAGCTCAAATGACCCAAAGATATAATTAGACATGTGCAATTCTAATTGTACTTGGCCAATAATCCATTCAAGGTAGGGACCCCTAAATCGACTATAAGCCAGTAACGGGAACATTGCGACGGCTTAATCCTAAGACTAACCCGGTTTCTCTCTCGCCTTATGTTGCGTGCTCAATGTGTAAAGATAATTATGCAAAAGTGTAGAGAGAGCACTTAGAACATGCAAGCATACATGGTCTCACAGCAAGTAGTAAGTATATTTCATTCGTTTTTTCCACAGAGACTCATTTTTAGCTATTCGCGAAGTGTGATTGTTAAGAAAGATGGGGTGAATTTGATGGGGTAAACTTGGTTTTTAATTATCTAATTTTTGCTGAATGTATAAAGGGATATAACATAAACAAATGCAAGTTGAAATTAGATGCAAAGGACAAGAGATGGAATTAATAAACGAGGAAGAAAACAGCTAAACAGAATGCAACTTAGCAGAATTGCGAGAACCGCAATTAATCCGCAATTAACTCAACAGCAAAAATATGTAAATGGGCGAATTAAGGGCTACTAATGACTATCCTATAGGCAGTTTATTACGATTATCAAGCTTTGGATCAACTCTCTATACATCAAACTCACTCTATCTCAAGTATCGTCCGATTCCATGCATTAGAGTCTTAAGTTTACTCGACTTCAAAGTAAGGTCTCAAGCATCTTATTTACGCAGGAGTGTTTAGTTTGTACTAGGGAAACGCCTATTCCTAGGCCGTTTCCTGATTACCATGAAAGGCTAGCATGATTATATGACTCTGAACTCTTACTCCTTCCAGAGGTTAGGAGTTCTTTGGACAAAATGGATGGCCAATCGAAATTGCCCGTGGGATGAAGCTTACATACAATCAATGTTCGAGTGTTAATCTGCCTACTTGATTCACATTTTTTAGCCTATAGTTCTGTCATTAGCATGCCCCTAAGTGACTTAGCTACTCATGGATATATAGAGAACAGAGATGGTAGATAAGATAGACATGCTTAGAAGGGAAATGTGCTTAAAACAGTAAGCCAAACCCGTAGCAGAAGATGGGAGATGAGAAATGCAGAAATGAACTTTGATTACTGAAATTGTTTGTTGAACAGATAAAAGCTGTAAAGTAAATAGCAACAAGACAGAAAGCAACGAAATAAACTAATCTAGCTACTTAGGAAAAGAACAGCACGAAGCAGAATGTAAAACAGAAGAGAAAGACAGAAAAACAGTAAAGAGTTGCTGGAAAGCTTCGTGGCAGTCGCCTCGAATGAAGGGGATGAAAGATCAGCCTTGCTTGGATGAATCCAATCGAGAGAGAAGAAGAATCTTCTCTCCTTCCTATCAGATTATCGATTCCCACAGCTGAGACTCTCACTCCAACAGACGGCAAAGGAAAACAGATGGAAATGGTGGACTGCGAGAAGACTTCTACGCTTCGAGTGATGATTGAACCTCCGACTTTGACCCCCTTTTATAGTAGTTTGCAGGTGCGTTTGGGCCAAGGAGAACCATCAATCTTCAACGTCATATATCAGAATGGATGGAGGAGAAAGAACGAATCCCTGAAAAGTCGGATCTAAACAGAAAAAGATCAGCCAACTTACGGTTTTAACTTGAATAATTGCGGTCACCGCAATGTTTTCGCAATTCATTCGCAATGTTTATTTTTTCATTCTTTTCCTTCGGTTTTCAACCCTTTTTCTACCTATTGTGCATAAGTCCTAAATTAGCTACCTTATTCTAATTCTCATATTAAAGCATAGGTTTAAGCTAAATGCTAACAAAAACACCTACATGTGTACATCTTCTTAAGCTAAATGGGTCCTAAATAAGTCACTTTTAGAGACTTAACACACCCCCAAACTTAAGGCTTTGCTTGTCCTCAAGCATACTAAGGACTTACTTAGGCTGCTGTTTTCTCTTCTTTAACTACCTACCGACTCCCCTATATCCCTATCTCTAGCAGTGCTGTCCTGTGACACACTTCTAAGTTTAGAACTAACCTCTTATCAAGCTTCTTCTGACTTCACCTGCCTACTATACCTGCTGGTTTTGTTAACCCCCTACTACTGATCTAGCTACTTTTATGATGTCATGCCACTATCCCTCGGGTTTCAAATTCTCCCAAGCTTTACTCCAGACTCAGTACATGCTTCTAGCTTATTTTTAATGTGTCTAGGATTCCTTAGAGTCATGCCAATCTTCGTATTAACAGTGACAGTGGTACTTTTAGAGAACAACCTAAGCCCTGGCATCACTACATTGGATATACATTCATCTCCCTAGACAAACCTAAAAGCTACAACCTTGTGCTTAGCTCATTGAGGATCAGAGTTCTTTTTTAAATAGGACATCTAAGCCACAAGATTATAACTCCTAAGCATACATCCTTCTTCCCCTATTTCTCCTTTTCCCTTTTTTACTTAGGTGGAGTCTCTCCTTGGGTTGCCTTTTGATGCAATGCCACTTGTGGTTTACACACTTGGCACTGATTACTCAGCACTTGAGAGAGACTCCCCTCTTTATTCTATTTTTCACTTTTTCTATTTATCACAAATTTTTTTTTTTTTTAGGAGAAGAAGAATGCTTATGTCCTAAGGAAGAGAGGAATGTTCCTAGGCCTAGGGTGGCCTCCCCCAAACTTCAACTACTCATTGTCCCCAATGAGTGTCTGAGGTGGCACACCCCCAAACTATCCTAGAAGCATCTAGTCCAAAGTAAAACAAAGAGAATTTAAAAATCCTAGGCATAGGCAAAACATTCTAAAAGCAACTATTCCAGCAGCAGAAAATTTGAAAAAACAGAAAGTCTCAAGGACTTATGGTTTATGCATGCTGAGCACTATTCAGAGGCAAATTTAAACTATCAAAGGGTGTCCTATGACACTCATCCAGCATGCTTCAAGATCAGCTATATAAGGTAGTCATGCTAGCAGCAAAAGATAGAATTTAACAGATCACAGCCTAACTAAACAGACAGTCCAAAGCATGCAATCAGTCACAAAAATTGCGGGAACCGCAATTATTTCGCAATTCAATCCGGGCAGATATAACATTGACTCAGGCCCCTAGCATGCTTTTTCCTGTAACTCATGCATCCTAAAAATAAAACTAAACTATCCTACCTATTCAACTAACATCTGACTAGACTAAGCAAAAGAAAAAACATAAAACTAAACATTAAAAACAGATCAAAAATTGAACACAAACAGCATAATTCACAATACCCTATCAGAAAGCAGAAAAATTGTCTTTTGTTTCTTAAGGGAACAGCAA
This sequence comes from Herpetospermum pedunculosum, assembly GCA_028017165.1. NCBI lineage: Eukaryota > Viridiplantae > Streptophyta > Magnoliopsida > Cucurbitales > Cucurbitaceae > Herpetospermum > Herpetospermum pedunculosum. Next base: position 38,803,159 of record CM051527.1, read on the forward strand.
TACTCCCTTTAGTGCACTTCAAACCAGCACTCAATTCTCATCATCCTCATCTGGTTGCCTTGGTCGTGGGGGCACCCATGGAGTTAGGAGGTTGGTGGGGAAGTCCGGGAAGATGCATCCCAATTGGTCTGCAACTTCTTTGTCCCTTGCCTGCGCATAGTTGGCCCATTGAGCCATTCTCCTCTGCATGTCCATTAAGCAGGCCATAGATAGGGACTGTTCAGCAGCCAGCCTATCCAACTCAAACTCCATATTCCCCTTTCTTCTCAGCCTCAGGTTCGCAGGCAGCTCCAAATGGCCTGTGTACGGCATCTGCTGCTCCAAGCGCTCGGTGGGGACTCCTGCAAGTAAGCACAATTTTGTTATAGTGTTGGGGAAAAATAATGGCCCCTTACCTTTTCTGGCGCATTCAGCAATGGCAGCTGACATGATCTCCCCTACATTGACCGTGAGACCGCGCATGATGGCATAAACCAGCAGTGATCTACTCTGGTTGATTGTTGTCTCGTGGGTCACAGGGGACAGCTTTCTCCTCACAAAGGCAAACCAAACAGCTGCCTTTGCTGTCAGATTGGCACTCATCAAGGTGTGCCGACCATTGCGTGAGACAGTCCACGCTGCTTCAGGCTGGCCAATTGTGCGAATGGCCTCTTCCAGCACGGCCTCAGTCGGCTCATCAACTATCCGTGCATAATCTGTGTGCGCTTGGCCCTTGAGACCAAAGGCTTCATTGATGGCCTTGGCTGAGAAATCCACTTCCACCCCTCTGACCATAGACAGGCCTTCCTCAGGGCTGAGCACGTTGGCGTAGAAATCGTACACCATGCTCGTGTAGGCTGGATTAGGCGGTCTGCAGAATTCCTCCCAGCCATGGTTGAGCACTCCTGCCCGCAAGAACTGCGGCAGGTCAGCGAGTCGATCAAGGAATCCCTTCTCGTGCAACAGGTCCCTCTTCCTGAGCTCAACACCCCTGGATTCCGCATCAGATGAGACATACCTCACTGACGGAGGTTCGTCTTCAGGGTAGAGTTTAGCCTTCCCCTTGTCTGCTGGTTTGGATGATGCAGCAGCCTCCACCTTGAGGCGTTTGAGCGAAGGCTCAGCACTCTCTTTGTCCGCCGAGGGCACCTTCTTGGCCTTCTTTTTCTTCAACTTCTTGGCCTTGCCAATCGTGGCCTTCTTCTTCTTCTTGAGTCTGGCCTTGATATTGATCTGCTGGAGGCATGCCCCCAACGTTTCTTCCATAGAATCGTCCTGCTGTGCAGGCTCGGCAGGGCTGTCTTCCCTCATAGGAGAGAAGACTTCGTCTTCTCCAGCATCTCCACTGCCTTGCGTAGACTCCTGATAATCCCCATAAGGGAATTCAGGATCAGGCCGTGGAGAATTGTGCGCTGCTGATGGTGTCGGCGCAGAACTCAGTGGCGAAGACTGCAGCTCAGGGCTCTGCGCTGCTGCAGGTGTCGGATCAGAACTCTGAGGTGCTGGAGACAGCTCAGGGCTCTGTGCAGGCGGTGACGACTCTGCGCTTGGCACTGGTTCAGATGGGAGAGGGCCGCGCGCAAGTGAGGCAGACGGCGACGATCCTTCTTTGGCTGACTCGTGGGATGCACGATCAGGTTCTTGACTCTCCACAGAGGGAGTCTTTGCTGTGTTTGGTTCGGCGGCCGTCTTGACACTCCACCGGCGTTTCTTGGGCGTGCCCATTGGCTCAGATGGCCCAGCGGGGATCTCAGTGACCACCCTCCACTTCTTCCTACGAATAGGAAGCTTGGGAAGAGGACCGGTGCGAACGGCACCATCGTCTGCAAGGGCGAGAAGCGCTTCCCTCGCAGCCGCTTCAGCTGCGTCATCAGCCTTCTTCTTCGCTGCGGATCTTTCAGCACGTGTGGACACCTATTGCTAAATCTTGAAGATCTTGAGAGAAGAATCAAAGATGGAGAGAATCGCTGAATTCTTGGATAGCAAAGAGAGAGATAATCGTAACGATCGAGCGGCTTCCAACGGATATAAAGGCAACGGATAAAATCCCAACGGCTCTTTTTGCGGATCCAGCAATTTTAGCGCAATCCCAGGGATATTATTTCATTGAAATCTCCAACTTTGCCCGTCCGTATCTTTTATTTGGCTCAACCGTTTCTTGATTTTTAAAGTGGGATTTACTCTCCTTGATCCCCTCTTTCGATTCCCTACAAAAACAAATCAAACAAACATTAAATACGCAATTAAAATTACACCACAAAACATCCAAATGATAACCGGAAAAAACAGAAAAAATAAACTAAGGCATTGGCCTTGACTAAACGAGCACAGTAACCACTCGTTCTCTCTCGTTCTTTTTGTCATGCTTCAGTCAAGAGGAAGGCCGAGAGAGTCTTCACATCCCCTTCCTCATAGTAGTGCTTCAACCTAGCACCATTGACCATAAATGGCTGACCTTCCTGCAAGTTCTTTATCTCTATTGCACCATGAACAAAGACATTAGTAACAACAAATGGACCCGACCATCTAGACTTTAGTTTGCCTGGAAATATCTTTAAACGTGAGTTAAATAATAGGACAAGTTGGCCTTTCCTAAAGTCTTTGATCCTAAGTCTACTGTCGTGCCATATTTTGGTCTTTTCTTTATACATTTTGGCATTCTCATAGGCCATATGCCTAAGCTCATCAAGTTCATGTAGCTGCAAAGATCTCAATGTCCCCGCATCCTTTACACAGAAATTCAATTCCTTCATGGCCCAAAATGCTTTGTTTTCTAACTCAAGTGGCAAGTGGCACGCCTTGCCATACACCAACCTATGGGGCGACATACCTAGAGGTGTCTTATATGCTGTCCTATAAGCCCAAAGTGCATCCTCAAGCTTAAATGACCAGTCTTTCCTATTTGGTTTGACTACCTTTTCTAGGATGTTCTTTATCTCCCTATTGGAAATTTCAGCTTGGCCATTCGAGTGTGGGTGATAGGGAGTAGCTACCCTATGTCTAATGTTATATTTAGCCAATACTTTCTCCATAGCCTTATTAATGAAATGTGACCCCTCATCACTAATGATAGCACGAGGAGTCCCAAATCTAGTGAAAATGTGCCTATGCAAGAAGCTAGTGACTGTTTTAGCATCATTATTAGGACATGCTTTGGCTTCTACCCACTTGGACACGTAGTCCACTGCTACTAAAATGTACAGGTTACCTGATGATGGAGGGAATGGTCCCATGAAATCAATGCCCCATACATCAAAGAGCTCCAACTCTAAGATGTAGGTGAGGGGCATCTCATCCTTGCGACTGAGGTTACCTGTCCTTTGGCACTCATCACAGTTGTGGGCATAGTCGTGTGCGTCCTTGAAGATTGTTGGCCAGTAGTAGCCACTCTGAAATACTTTCGCAGCTGTCCTTTGGCCACCAAAGTGTCCACCATAAGGAGATGAGTGACAGTGCTGCAGCACAGACTTTGCTTCAGCAGCTGAAACACACTTCCTTAACAAACCATCCGCACAGGTTCTGTAAAGTGTGGGGTCATCCCAGATGAATTTCCTTGCTTCATGCAGGAACCGCTTCTTTTCTTGACCTCCCTTGAACACTGGTAATACCTGTGATGCACGGAAGTTAGCAATATCAGCAAACCACGGTTCCTCATCGTTATCACGATGAGCCAAAGCAAATACATGTTCATCAATAAAAGCATCAGAAATTGCGGTCTCCGCAATTTTTTCGCAATTGTGCTGCAATCGAGAAAGGTGATCTGCAACCACATTTTCACAACCTTTCTTGTCCCGAATGTCCAAATCAAATTCCTGCAGCAATAACACCCATCTAATCAATCTAGGCTTGGCATCAGCCTTCCTCATAAGATATTTTAAAGCAGAATGGTCAGTATATACAATGGTCCTAGTGCCTACAATATAGTTTCTAAATTTTTCACAAGCAAATACTACAGCAAGCATCTCTTTCTCTGTAGTTGTATAATTACATTGAGCCTCATTCAAGGTCTTACTAGCATAATAGACAGGGTGTGTTAGCTTGTCAATCTTCTGTCCTAACATGACTCCTACAGCATAGTCACTGGCATCACATAGCATCTCAAATGGGAGATCCCAATTTGGTCCTACTATGATTGGTGCTGTGACCAGTGCTTCCTTAAGGGTTTTCCAAGCTACTACACACTCCTTAGAGAAGATAAATGGTCTATTTAGCTCTAGAAGCTCGCACAGAGGCTTGGCTATCTTAGAAAAGTCCTTAATGAACCTTCTGTAGAAGCCAGCATGCCCTAAGAAGCTTCTAATGGCCTTGACATTCTGGGGCTCTACCAACTTCTCTATGATCTCTATTTTTGCCCTATCCACTTCTACACCTGCCCTTGACACTCTATGTCCTAAGACAATCCCTTCATCTACCATAAAATGGCACTTTTCCCAATTCAGGACTAGGTTGGTCTCCTCACACCTAGTCAGGACTTGTCCTAAGTTTTCTAGACAGGTTTTAAATGAGTCCCCAAAGACTGAGAAGTCATCCATGAATATTTCTATCATGGACTCATCCAACTCAGAGAAGATTGCCATCATACACCTTTGGAAAGTTGCCGGTGCATTGCATAAGCCAAAAGGCATTCTGCGGAAGGCAAACGTTCCAAAAGGGCAAGTGAAGGTAGTCTTCTCTTGATCCTTAGGGTCTATAGTAATTTGATTATAGCCAGAGTACCCATCTAAGAAACAATAGTAGGCTCTACCAGCTATTCTGTCTAGCATCTGGTCAATAAACGGTATAGGGAAATGGTCTTTTTTAGTTTCTTTATTTAATTTTCTGTAATCCATACATACCCTCCACCCTGTGACAGTCCTTGTTGGAATCAGTTCGTTGTTCTCATTGACTACCACAGTTATTCCCCCCTTTTTAGGTACACATTGGATGGGGCTCACCCACTGGCTACTAGCTATGGGGAAAATTACTCCTGCATCTAACCACTTGATTATTTCCTTCTTCACTACCTCTTTCATAGAGGGGTTCAACCTACGCTGGTGATCTACCCTAGGTGTGTGCTCTTCCTCTAGTATAATTTTGTGCATGCAATAAGAAGGGCTAATGCCTCGAATATCAGCAATAGACCATGCTATAGCCTTCCTATGTTGCTTAAGCAGTAAAATTAAATCAACCTCATGCTGTTCACTTAGTTTAGAAGAAATAATTACAGGCAGCGTATCATTATCTCCTAAATATGCATATTTGAGGTGAGTAGGTAGTGGTTTCAGTTCTAACACAGGTGGATGCTCAATGGAGGGCTTTAACGGATTTATAGTTCTATCAGTTAAATCTATATTCATACATACATGTTGAGGTTTATCTACAGGCATATTCATTATGTCAGATACATTTAAGTCAGCTACATCTACTTGTACATATTCACTAGCATGCTTGGTTAACAGTACATGCTCTAATTGTTCTTCCATTAGTGAGTCAACAATATCCATGCTAGCACAGGATTCAAGGTCAGAGGGATACTTTAAAGCTTTATAAACACTAATTTTTACCTCTTCATCATGAACCCTCATAGTTAACTCACCTTTTTGCACATCTATTAGTGCCCTACCTGTGGCTAGAAATGGTCTACCTAGCAGGATGGGAACCTCCTTGTCTGCCTCATAGTCCAGGACAATGAAATCTGCAAGGAAAATGAATTTGTCAACTTTAACTAGAATATCCTCAATCTTACCTTCTGGATATGCGATGGATCTGTCTGCTAGTTGTAAAGTGACAGTAGTTGGACGTGCTTCTCCCATTCCCAACTGGCGGAATAGGGACAGGGGCATGAGGTTTATGCTGGCGCCCAGGTCACAAAGCGCTCTGCCCACGTGCTTGCCTCCAAGTTCTACAGGTAAGGTGAAGGAACCAGGATCCTTCTCCTTCTTGGGCAGCTTGTTCTGGAGGATGGCACTGCACTCCTCGGTGAGGTTCACTGTTTCAAACTCACCAATTATTTTTTTGTTAGTAATAATGTCCTTCAAAAACTTTACATATGAAGGCATAGACTGTAAAACCTCTACAAAAGGAATGTTAACATGCACTTGCTTAAGTATTTCTAAAAATTTATTAAAATGAACTTCCTGTTCCTGCTTCTTTTTAAGCCTTCGAGGGTATGGAGGTGGTGGCACATATGCAGGCACGTCAGGACGCCTTACGATAGGTGGAGGCCTTGGAATTTCTTCTACGTCCTCAACAATTGGCTCTAGCCTGGCTCCTGATGTGCTAGTTGGTGGTGGACCTTGGCTTGGCAGAGATTCCAGTGGAGCACTAGACTCAGTGTTCTCTACTCTCTTTGGTGTGTCCTTTGTGTTGCTCACCAATGGTCTCCCACTCCTAAGTTCAATTGCTTGAACTTGTTCTTTGCCATCTCTCCTTGATACCTCGGTATCAGCAGGGAGTCTACCTTGGGGCCTACTTTTAAGTTCATTGGCTAATTGGCCTATTTGGTTCTCTAGGCTCCTAAGAGTAGCTTGCTGGCTCTGAAGAGTAGCATCATTCTTAGCTATATATTCCTTGAGTAGGTTTTCTACAGAAGATCCTACAGGTTGATTGTAAGGTTTTTGGTACATTGACTGGTTATGTTGGGGAGTGAAACCAGGTGTTCCACTCGGCCTTGGTTGGTTAGGATTTTGGTTAGTGTTCTGTTGGCCACCCCATGACAGGTTAGGGTGGTTTCTCCAACCAGGGTTATAGGTGTTGGAGTAGGGGTTATTCCTAGGCTGCTGCTGGCTTCCAACATAGCAGACTGAAGATGGATTCCCAGGGCAGTATTCATAAGGGTGCCCTTCCCCACAGAATCCACAGATTGGTGCCTCGCCTTGACTTGGTTGGGTGCCCATTGACATGGCTGTGGCGGTATTGGCACTGGTTTGGAGATTGGCCTGAGCCATTTGCTTGACTAAGTTGGTCAGGGCATTTATTTGGGTGCTCATGGCGCTTAGAGCATCCTTGTCTTGAGCCCTAGTTGGCTCTACTGGATCGTCTGACCACCTACAATGAGATGTTGAGATCTTCTCCAAGATCTCATAAGCTTCGTTGTAACTCTTGGACAACATGGAACCTCCAGCAGATGAATTTAAAACTTGTCTGGTGCTGGGGTTGCATCCTTTAAAGAAGACTTCTATTTGGATACACCATGGAATGCCATGGTGTGGACATTTAATGAGAAGGTCTTTGAATCTGGTCCAAGCTTCGTGAAGAGACTCACTTGGAGCTTGTTTGAACTTTATGATATCATCACGAAAGGTCGAATTCCTATCAGGTGGGAAGTATTTGACTAGGAATTTTTCTGCTAAATCTGTCCAATTGCGGACAGATCCTGAGGGTAAAGAATTTAACCATGTTTTGGCTTTGTCCCTCAAAGAGTAAGGGAAAAGATATAGCCTCAGGGCTTCTTGGGAAACTCCAGGGATTAGGAAGGTGTCACTAACTCCTAGGAAGTTCCTAAGGTGATTATGGGGGTCCTCATTTTCTATTCCAAAGAATTGTCCCACAGTGGACAACATTTGGAACATCACTGGCTTTAACTCAAATGAGTTGGCAGTGATTTCAGGACGGATTATGCTGGGGTTCAGCTCCCCAGGCATAGGTACTAAATATGAAAGGATGGCGCTATCCTTGTCATTCGCTATTTCAATGGGATTGCGAGTGACAGGCACCAGGTTTTGATTTACTCCAGCCATTTCTTCTTGAGGTAATTGCGGAGGAATTGTAGTCTCTGCAATGATTGGAGGTAAAAGGGTTTGTTTTAAGAGACGTTTCTTGGCTCTATTCCTAGCTCTAAGTAATCTCTCGGGCTCAGGGTTGAACTCTAGATCACTAGATGGAGTCTCATTCATAAACTACCCTAAATGGTACCTGAAAAAGAAATGAAGATGGATCAAATTCAATGGAAAATAATTTGATGTTTCAGACTTAACAAACTTCGTTTTCACTTAAAATAAGTCCCCGGCAGCGGCGCCAAAAACTTGTTGCGTGCTCAATGTGTAAAGATAATTATGCAAAAGTGTAGAGAGAGCACTTAGAACATGCAAGCATACATGGTCTCACAGCAAGTAGTAAGTATATTTCATTCGTTTTTTCCACAGAGACTCATTTTTAGCTATTCGCGAAGTGTGATTGTTAAGAAAGATGGGGTGAATTTGATGGGGTAAACTTGGTTTTTAATTATCTAATTTTTGCTGAATGTATAAAGGGATATAACATAAACAAATGCAAGTTGAAATTAGATGCAAAGGACAAGAGATGGAATTAATAAACGAGGAAGAAAACAGCTAAACAGAATGCAACTTAGCAGAATTGCGAGAACCGCAATTAATCCGCAATTAACTCAACAGCAAAAATATGTAAATGGGCGAATTAAGGGCTACTAATGACTATCCTATAGGCAGTTTATTACGATTATCAAGCTTTGGATCAACTCTCTATACATCAAACTCACTCTATCTCAAGTATCGTCCGATTCCATGCATTAGAGTCTTAAGTTTACTCGACTTCAAAGTAAGGTCTCAAGCATCTTATTTACGCAGGAGTGTTTAGTTTGTACTAGGGAAACGCCTATTCCTAGGCCGTTTCCTGATTACCATGAAAGGCTAGCATGATTATATGACTCTGAACTCTTACTCCTTCCAGAGGTTAGGAGTTCTTTGGACAAAATGGATGGCCAATCGAAATTGCCCGTGGGATGAAGCTTACATACAATCAATGTTCGAGTGTTAATCTGCCTACTTGATTCACATTTTTTAGCCTATAGTTCTGTCATTAGCATGCCCCTAAGTGACTTAGCTACTCATGGATATATAGAGAACAGAGATGGTAGATAAGATAGACATGCTTAGAAGGGAAATGTGCTTAAAACAGTAAGCCAAACCCGTAGCAGAAGATGGGAGATGAGAAATGCAGAAATGAACTTTGATTACTGAAATTGTTTGTTGAACAGATAAAAGCTGTAAAGTAAATAGCAACAAGACAGAAAGCAACGAAATAAACTAATCTAGCTACTTAGGAAAAGAACAGCACGAAGCAGAATGTAAAACAGAAGAGAAAGACAGAAAAACAGTAAAGAGTTGCTAGAAAGCTTCGTGGCAGTCGCCTCGAATGAAGGGGATGAAAGATCAGCCTTGCTTGGATGAATCCAATCGAGAGAGAAGAAGAATCTTCTCTCCTTCCTATCAGATTATCGATTCCAACAGCTGAGACTCTCACTCCAACAGATGGCAAAGGAAAACAGATGGAAATGGTGGACTGCGAGAAGACTTCTACGCTTCGAGTGATGATTGAACCTCCGACTTTGACCCCCTTTTATAGTAGTTTGCAGGTGCGTTTGGGCCAAGGAGAACCATCAATCTTCAACGTCATATATCAGAATGGATGGAGGAGAAAGAACGAATCCCTGAAAAGTCGGATCTAAACAGAAAAAGATCAGCCAACTTACGGTTTTAACTTGAATAATTGCGGTCACCGCAATGTTTTCGCAATTCATTCGCAATGTTTATTTTTTCATTCTTTTCCTTCGGTTTTCAACCCTTTTTCTACCTATTGTGCATAAGTCCTAAATTAGCTACCTTCTTCTAATTCTCATATTAAAGCATAGGTTTAAGCTAAATGCTAACAAAAACACCTACATGTGTACATCTTCTTAAGCTAAATGGGTCCTAAATAAGTCACTTTTAGAGACTTAACACCTTAAGCCTAACATGAAAACGTTAATTAATTCAGATTACCAACTGTCACTTTCGGTTAAATTAATTAGCCATGCTTAAGCCCGTGCTACCTAGCGGTTTGGGTAATTATACGTCCCAACCTTTAGCCCTCTATCATGCATAGGAATTAGGGCGTCAACCTAACTTAGCTACACATGCTAGATTTGAATAAGAACAAGCAAGAAGATGCAAGCAATATCAATTAACTCAACATTTACAAAGGGGCAAACCTCCCCAAACATCCATAATTCAAAAAGCCAAACTTCGAAATCAAGTCCCCCATGGAAGAGCTTAGTACCATACAAAGAGGAGAGGAAGAAGCTCAAAAATGGTGTAGACCCGAGAGGAAGAATTGGGGAAGAAGATAGATTAAAGATTGGGCAAAAATGAGGCGTTTTCACGCCTTTAATCGTCGGAGCGTCGAGACGCTAGGCAAGCGTCTCGACGCTGTGTCCTAAGTTGGCCGCGCGCGGGCGTCGAGACGCTTGGACAGCATCTCGACGCTATCGCGCCTCCGTCTGGAAAATTGTCGGGCTGGCGTCGAGACGCTCAGGCAGCGTGTCGACGCTGGCAGCGTTGAGCGGGCGTTGAGCGCGCGCGCTCGACGCTGCGGTGCGTCAATGTTCGGAAGGCGTCGGGGCGGCGTCGAGCTAGCGTCTCGACGCTGCCGCCCATGCATGCATGCTCTCGGGTTTGATGGCCAAAAAATTGTCTTTCCAAGGCAATTTTTGCCATCTCTTCAATTCTTCAAGCGCTTTCACTCCCGAGGCGTCCATTAAGCTCTAAAATGCCGCTTTAAGCCCCAAAACGTGTCTTTAGACTTCTCGAGCTCTCGACCATGAAATCACCTACAAGAAGGCATTTTAATCAATATATGACATGGTTCTAGCCAGAATTAAGGACATAATAATAGCTCTATTTTTGAGCTATCAATAAGCCTATCCTATAGATAAATCTTCAGCAAACCTCTATTAAGTTAGCTACTCATGGTTTTAGAACTTAACAAAATTAATTGATTACTCATGAAATGAAGAACTCAACAAAACTTATTGATTGAAAGACAAAATGGAGAACTCAACAAAACTAATTGATTACTCTTTAAAAAGGCAAATCTCATAACCATTCGTAAAGCAACAACCTTTGATCCGAAAACAACAATTAAAGGAGAAAGCAATAAATGATTCAGAACAACACTTAAAGGAAAGCAGTAAGTTTAATGAAGATAATCCAAGCCGTGAATCGCCTCAGATGAAGGAGAAGAAGAGCTGATCTTGGGAAGGAATTCGATCAGAGGAGAATTTCTCTCTTCTTCGTTTCGAAATATCGACGCCAAGGGATTTAGTTTCTTCGATCCAACAAACGGGAGAAAGGATTTCGCCTTCGGGTTTAGGCTTCTGCCGATTTTTCTTCACTTTCGAGTTCTCTTTTTCCATCTTCATTTGGCTATTTTTATAGCCTCCACAGGTTCCATCAGCTGCGGATCTCCATTCATTCGGGAGTAACAACCTCCCACGTGGCAGCAGCAGAAAGGTTAGGCGGCTGGAAAATCGCAGCAGCAAAGACTGGCGGCTGGAAAAGTGCAGCAGCAAAGACTGGCGTTGCGGTTGCGTTGCGACAGTCGCAATGCTCTGTTTCCAGCTCTTCTTCCTCTGATCCTATTGCGAGCTTGGCAAAATTTCAGCAATGCATCTGCAACGTATAAATTATTCGTTTTTTCACCAATTTGCATACTTTTTCGTTACTTTTCCAAATAAGCCTTAAATTAGCATCATTTCTCAAAATCTCACTTTTAAGCACACATTATGCTAACTTCGAACTAAAATGCTCAAGAATTTCCATGAATTTCAGGTAATTAAGGTCCTAAATAACACTCATTTGGAGAGGTAACAACTATGCTACTGAAATCTTTAATAAACCTCCTATAAAAACTAGCCAAACCATGAAAGGATCTTACCTCAGTTGCATTGGTGGGTGTTGGCCACTCTCGAATAGCCTTTACCTTTTCTTCATCAACTTGCACTCCATCCTTCCCAACAATAAACCCTGGGAAATTGACTTGGTCTAGACAAAAACTACACTTTTTGAAGTTGGCATAAAGCTTTTATTCTCTAAGTTTAAGCAAAATTGTCTTAACATGCAAAATGTGATCATTCAAGCCAAAATAGACAACAACAAATTTTCCAATATTTTCCATCAAAACATGGTTCATTAACCTAATAAAAGTACTTGGTGCATTAATAAGGCCAAATGGCATAACAAGCCACTCATAAAGTCCAAACTTTGTTTTGAAAGTCGTTTTCCACTCATCTCCTAATTGCATTCGAATTTGATGATAACCACTTTTAAGATTGGTGGGATGGATTTTGAATATCCTCCCTAAATTCGAGTTGTCGAGACTCGCCAAAATACAATTTATAAGCCTATTAACCAAAGCTTTGCAGCTAGTGGTAACAGGGTCGATCCACAGGAGAAGGTTATGATTAAAATTAAATTGAACTTGAAATTAATTGATTAATTGGGTTTTTGTAACGGGGGATGTTTAAGCATGCAAACAAGATAATTAAAAGCTAACGAAGGAATAAAAGAGAGAGAGAAACGAGTGCACGGTTTGGGGATTTTCGGGATTTATTTGTTAGACATTTTCAGCTTATCATTTAACACAATTATAAGGCGAGCAGTTTGTAATACACACGGTCGGCTACCCGAGAAGCCCCAAGGTAACCGGTGATAACTCCATTTTGGAGCTATTAAATACTTCCTAAGTATAGCTAAAGTCCGCATTTATTTATGTAATTAATCTCGTTTGTAGGAGAAATGCGGCAAAGTGCTCGTGCGTCCATTGGACCCGTTTTGGAGCTAAAAGCGGAGTTTTAACGCCCCGGGAGTTCATCAGGAAAGGGCAAGTCGATCCGAGAAGAAGCGGACCAAAATTTCCTAGGAGAGGCAATTTTTCCAGCCCCAAACCCGAGAGCTAGCGTCGAGACGGTAGCTCGACGCTGCCGAAGCGTCGAGACCCTGCTGCGGCGTCGAGACGGTAGCTCGACGCTGCCGAAGCGTCGAGACCCTGCTGCGGCGTCGAGACGCTCCGGAGGAGCCGCGTATTATCGGGCCAGCGTCGAGACGCTCGCCTAGCGTCTCGACGCCATCGCGAGGCGCGCGCGGATCACTTAGGGCGTAGCGTCGCGACGCTGCCCTAGCGTCTCGACGCTACGTCGATTTAAAGAAGCTGTAATGACGATTTCTGCAGCAGTTTTTGTAGATTCTTGTGCGGTTTTTCATCTTCTTCCTCTCAGCTTTTCTCTATTTTTCATCATAGCTCCACCATTTGTGGCATGTTTTGGGGCTTTCAAGTTGTATTAGCTTAAAGACGACTTCCATGGCTTCCCTTGGAGCGGTAATGACACCCCGTTGCATGGACGGCTAAGGTAAGGTGAACGGTTTGTGATACATTTGAGGGATTTTTGTTAGACTCTTTTAGCTTTGATAATCCATGCTTAGTTTACAAATTGGTGGCTGTTTTGTATGCATTTATTTTTCTTGCTTAACCATATGCATATGCTAGATTTCACCGATTGACACTCGTGTTTTCTAGCATTTTGTGAATGTTAAAGAATAGCGATGTCGTGCCTCTCACTATTCGACTAAGTAACACAGATTGATAAAATTAAACCGGAGCATCGTGTCATGCATGATAGTTGTTGATTGCATACGGCATTTGCGGGCAATCAGTTAGCAATTAGATTACGTGATCGAATGTCTGTCGCGGTTCGCTAGTGACTATCTAGAATAAATTTGGGGTTGATCACCTTAATGCAATTTTAGATAATGTTTAGATAGAACTGTGTGGTCTGATTAATTTCTATGGAGCCGGTTACCTTGGGGCTTCTCGGGTACCCGACCGTGTGTACTACAAACTGCTCACCTTAAATTTGTGTTAAATGATAAGCTGAAGATGTCTAACGAATCAATGTCGTGCCTCTCTTTAATTCTTCCGTTAGCGTTTAATTGCTTACTTTGCATGCTTAAAAATCCCCCCGTTACAAAAAAACCCAATCAATTAATTAACTTCAATTTTAATTTAATTTCGGTGAAAACCTTCTCCTTGGATCGACCCTGTTACCACTGGCTGCAAAGCTATTGATAATAGTCTTATAAATTGTATTTTGGCGAGTCTCGACAACTCGAATTTAGGGAGGATATTCAAAATTCGTCCCACCAACCGGCTCCATAGAAATTAATTAGACCACACAGTTCTAATCAAACATTATCTAAAGTTGCATTAGGGTGATCAGCCCCAAATTGACTCTAAATAGTCACTAGCAAACCGCGACAGACATTCGATCACGTAATCTAATTGCTAACTGGCTACCCGCAAACGCTGTATGTACCCAACAACCATCATGCATGACTCGATACTCCGGTTTAATTTTATTAATCTGTGCTACTAGTCGAGTAGTGAGAGGCACGGCATCGCTACTCTTTAACGCTAACAAAATGCTAGAAAACACGAGTGTCAATCGGCGAAATCTAACATATGCATAGGATGAAGCAAGACTAATAAATGCATACAAATCAGCCACCAAGTTGGAAATTATAGCATAGATTATTAAAGCTTAAAAACCTAACAAACAATCCCTCAAATTATCCCAAACCGCTCACTTTACCTTAGCCGTCCATGGGACGGATTGTCACTACCGCTCCAAGGAAGGCCGAGGAAGTCATCTCCAAGCTAATACAAATTAAGAGCTCCAAAACATGCCACAAATGGCGGAGCAAAGGTAAAAAACGAAGAAAAGCCGAGAGGAAGAAGATGAAGTTCTACAATTGGGTCAAGAAGTGCTGCAAAAATCGTCTTACAGCTTCTTTAAATCGTCGTAGCGTCGAGACGCTAGGGCAGCGTCGCGACGCTACGCCCTAAGTGATCCGCGCGCGCCTCGCGATGGCGTCGAGACGCTAGGCGAGCGTCTCAACGCTTGCCCGATGATTTCTTGCGCGCTCCTCCTTCGGAGCGTCTCGACGCCGCAACAGGGTCTCGACGCTTCGGCAGCGTCGACCAAGCGTCTCGACGCTGATGATCGACGCTTGCTCTCGGGTTTGGGCTGGAAAATTGCCTCTCCTAGGCAATTTAGGTCCGGTTCTACTTGGCTTGACTTGCGCTTTTCCCGATGCACTCCCGGGGCGTTAAAACTCCGATTTTAGCTCCGAAACGGGTCCAATGGACGCATGAGCTCTTTGCCGCATTTCTCCTACAACCGAGATAAATTAAAAATTTAAATGCGGACTTAAGCCATAATAAGGAAGTATTTAATAGCTCCAAAATGGAGTTATCAAACACCCCCAACTTGAATCTTGCTAGTCCTCGAGCAAGGCTAATAAAGATATTGACTCTAAGGACACGCCTACATGCTACTAACTCAAACCTCCATGCATTTTACAAATTCGAACACAACATAATCATGAAAGCAATCCGTGCATGCATTTACTACGAACATAACAAAAATTAACTATTGCCCCCTAACGTGTGTGTGTGCTAGACAACCTATCCTAAACTCACATAAGCCCGGAAAAACTACATGCAACACATCATCCCGTTTTCCCCCTACTTCTAGCGTTTAAGAACAGTCTAAACTTGACTTACACGAGAGAGAGAAGCAAACTAAGAGACCTATTTATTTTCTCTTTCCTTTTTCTTTTCACGAGTACTTTGTACTCTTTTATTGAGGTTCTTTGAACCAAACTTTTATTCTCTTTTTCTTTCCAACCTCGAGCTGCCTAACACGTCAAATTCATGCATAAACTTTACGTTTTTAAGGACTAACGCTGACTTCTTAAGTGCACTAATAAGAAGGAGGAGCGCCTCGAGAGAATTTTCTAACCAACATGCTTTTCTATTTTTTTTTTACTTTAGGCTTAGCATAAGCTACCTCAATTAATCTACCGCTAACTCTCATGCAGCAAGCTACCTAAGAGTGCCTTTCGGGGTGACAACGAGAATTTATGCTACATGCAATTGACTAAGCCTACGGAATCTAGTATGAGTTTGCTAAGTGCTCGATAGATGCAAGGGAGCAACAGGAATTTTTTTTAAAATTTTTGACATGAACCTAATAAATGCAAAACTCATGCAAAAACTAGATTATGTACGTGCTCAGATTTCCAACGTGAATTTCCTAGATTATCATAGTTAGAAAACAGTAAACAGAGTCCCAAGCACTTCAATATCAAAATAGCACTGCTCAACCAACTACACATGCTTATCCATAAACTCCACCCCCAACTTCAGAAGTTGGCATTGTTCTCAATGCCACTCAGTCGGATACACAAAGTAAAAGGGAAAGAGAAACTACACTTCCCTGACTCTTTGTGAAGTTGGCGAAGGAAAGGAAACGGCGCGCTCATCATCGAAGCCAAAAATTTTCCTCAACTTCCTCGATTCCTAAAAAAAAACAGCAAACTAAGTAAGTCTAAATTACACTAAAAAGCAACAAAAAACAGCAACTAAACTAAAACAGAAAAAACAGTTCATCGCTCGGGTGCCTCCGAGAAGCGCAGAATTTTGAAAGTCGTTTGCTCGACTGAATTCTCTCCAAAGACTCATCCGTATTCTGATAGTGCGGGGGACGTTCCAATCTTGTCCTCTTCCACACTACACCTGCACACATCATTCAAAACTTTTTGCACTCTTTGTGCCTCAAGCACGTGAATATCACTTTTGTTAGTGCAAAAAACAACATTCACATCAATCAAATTAAGATCAGATTTTTTTACCGAGACATGAGAATCATCCCTCAAGCGCGAGGTAAGACTCCCATTCTCATCATACTCAACACATGCAATGTTCTCCACAGATTTCTTTTCAAATAATGAAAATTCATGCACTGTATCATCAAACTCTAAGGAAATGACACCCTTAAACACATCGATTTTGACCCTAGCGGTCTTAAGAAAAGGGCGTCCTAACAGCATAGAGGACGAAACATGCAGAGATTTTTCATTCATGTCAAGTACAAGAAAATCAGCAGGGAACATCATATCTCCTACCCTAACGAGAACATCCTTGACCTTCCCTCTAGGACATATACTTGACCCGTTAGCTAACTAGACAACCACGTTACACTCATGCAGTTCATTTAAGTTCAGTTCAAGAAATAAAGCATAAGACATAACGTTCACAGAAGCTCCTAGATCAAGCATGGCATTTTTGACTACTTTACTACCTATCATGCAAGAGATAGTAAAAGTACCTGGGTCGTTGCACTTGGCGGGCAACGTACCTGGGAGGATCGCAGAAACATTCTCCTTCTTCTTCTCAGTCCCTCTGGACTTCCTCTTCTTTGTGCACCAGCTCTTGAGGAATTTGGCATATTTTGGCACTTGGCTCACTGCCTCAAGGAGCGGGATATTTACCGTCACCTTCTGGAAGGTTCGCAGGACCTTCTCATCTTCGGTCTCCAAAGTAGGCTTTGCAAGCCTACTAGGGAAGGGTGCTCTGGCAACATCCTCTTGCAAATTCTTCTCTTTCTCAACATTCAGATTCTCGGGAGCGGTCTGGGCGGACTCATTCAGGCTGTCCTTGACTTCCTTCACGGCTCTGGAGGAAAGTGATTTTCCACTCCTCAGCTGGATCGCACTCACGTTCTCACGTGAGTTTACCGTGGTTTGGGAAGGAAGCTTCCCAGAGCTCTTGCTCTCAATTTTGCTAATCGACACAGCCATTTGCGTCAGCTGCTTGCTCAAATTTTGCAGCTCGGCCTTGTGGGAGTTTAGCTCTTCTCGAGCTTCTTTCTGAAACTGGCTGGTCGATGTCACGATGGTCCGAACCATCTCTTCTTACAAACCGGAGGAGCTCGAGGCTTGAGCTTGGGTGGAAGTGTTAGGCCTATCGTGGGACTGGCCTTGGAAGCGTTGCTGTCCTTCCCTATTCCCATAGCTGAAATTGGGGTGATCCCGCCAACCGGGGTTGTATGTATTCGAATACGGATCATACATCCTCGGGTTGGAAGCATATCCCCCGATTGCGTTCACCTCTTCCGCCTCGCGGTTTCCTCCAACAAACTTTTTCAACAGATTTCCAATCTCGGCCACCTGGGCTTTCATCTCTATCATCTCATGGCTCTGGGTCACACTGTGGACTTGCCCCTACCCTCGAATACCAAACTGCTGCGAGTTTGCCGCCATGTTTGCAATTAGCTGCTTGGCCTCAGCTGGGGTCTTATCAATCAAAGCCCCACCGCTCGCTGCATCTATCATCTGCCGATCGTGGGGCGTCATCCCCTCGTAGAAATACTGGATCAAAAGCTGATCGGCGATCTGATGGTGCGGGAAGCTTGCGCACAAGCGCCCAAAACGTTCCCAGTACTCGTGCAAGGACTCACTGGTGGGACGGATTTTGAATATCCTCCCTAAATTCGAGTTGTCGAGACTCGCCAAAATACAATTTATAAGGCTATTAACCCAAGCTTTGCAGCTAGTGGTAACAGGGTCGATCCACGGCGAAGGTTGTGATTAAAATTAAATTGAACTTGAGATTAATTGATTAATTGGGTTTTTTGTAACGGGGGGATGTTTAAGCATGCAAGAAAGACAAATAATCGCTAACGGAAGAATAAAAGAGAGAGAGACGAGTGCACGGTTTGGGGATTTTCGGGATTTATTTGTTAGACATTTTCAGCTTATCATTTAACACAATTCTAAGGCGAGCAGTTTGTAATACACACGGTCGGCTACCCGAGAAGCCCCAAGGTAACCGGCTCCATAGAAATTAATTAGACCACACAGTTCTAATCAAACATTATCTAAAGTTGCATTAGGGTGATCAACCCCAAATTGACTCTAAATAGTCACTAGCAAACCGCGACGGACATTCGATCACGTAATCTAATTGCAAACTGGCTACCCGCAAACGCTGTATGTACCCAACAACCATCATGCATGACTCGATACTCCGGTTTAATTTTATTAATCTGTGTTACTAGTCGAATAGTGAGAGGCACGACATCGCTACTCTTTAACACTAACAAAATGCTAGAAAACACGAGTGTCAATCGGTGGAATCTAACATATGCATGAGATGAAGCAAGACTAATAAATGCATACAAATCAGCCACCAAGTTGAAACTATAGCATAGATTATCAAAGCTTAAAAATCTAACAAACAATCCCTAAAATAATCCCAAACCGTTCACCAAACCTTAGCCGTCCATGGGACAGATTGTCACTACCGCTCCAAGGAAGGCCATGGAAGTCATCTCCAAGCTAATACAAACTAAAAGCTCCAAAACATGCCACAAATGGCAGAGCAAAGGTGAAAAACAAAGAAAAGCCGAGAGGAAGAAGATGAAAAACTAAAGCATCCTGGCTGAAAATCGTCGTAGCGTCTAGACGCTGGGACAGCGTCGCGACGCTACGCCCTAAGTAATCCGCGCGCGCCTCGCGATGGCGTCGAGACGCTAGGGCAGCGTCTCGACGCTGGCCCGATAACTTCTTGCGCGCGCCTCCTCTGGAGCGTCTCGACGCCGCAGCAGGGTCTCGACGCTTTGGCAGCGTCGAGCAAGCGTCTCGACCCTGATGCTCGACGCTTGCTCTCGGGTTTGGGCTAGAAAATTGCCTCTCCTGGGCAATTTGTGTCCGGTTCTTCTTGGATTGACTTCCCCTTTTCCCGATGCACTCCCGGGGCTTTTAGCTCCGAAACGGGTCCAATGGACGCATGAGCTCTTTGCCGCATTTCTCCTACAACCGAGATAAATTAAACATTTAAATGCGGACTTTAGCCATAATAAGGAAGTAAATAATAGCTCCAAAATGGAGTTATCAAATACCCCCAACTTGAATCTTGCTAGTCCTCGAGCAAGGCTAATATAGAAATGGACTCTAAGGACACGCCTACATGCTACTAACTCAAACCTCCATGCATTTTACAAATTCGAACACAACATAATCATGAAAGCAATCTGTGCATGCATTTACTATGAACATATAAAAAATTAACTATTGCCCCTTAACGTGTGTGTGTGCTAGACAACCTATCCTAAACTCACATAATCCCGGAAAACCACATGCAACACATCATCCCGTTTTCCCCCTACTTCTAGCGTTTAAGAACAGTCTACACTTGACTTACACGAGAGAGAGAAGCAAACTAAGAGACCTAAATATTTTCTCTTCCTTTTCCTTTCTTTTCACGAGTACTTTGTACCCTTTTATTAAGGTTCTTTGAACCCAACTTTTTATTCTCTTTTTCTTTCCAACCTCGAGCTGCCTAACACGTCAAATTCATGCATAAACTTCACGTTTTTAAGGACTAACGCTCACTTCTTAAGTGCACTAATAAGAAGGAGGAGCGCCTCGAGAGGATTTTCACACAAACATGCCTTTCTCCTTTTTTTTTAACTTTAGGCTTAGCATAAGCTAACTCGATTAATCTACCGCGCTCTAAGAGTGCCTTTCGGGGTGACAACGAGAATTAATGCTACATGCAATTGACTAAGCCTACGGAATCTAAGATAAGGTTGCTAAGTGCTCGATAGATGCAAGGGAGCAACAGGAAAAATTTTAAAATTTTTGACATGAACCTAATAAATGCAAAACTCATGCAAAAACTAGATTATGTACGTGCTCAGATTTTCAACATGCATTTCCTAGATTATCATAGTTAGAAAGAAGTAAACAGAGTCCCAAGCACTTCAATATCAAAATAGCACTGCTCAACCAACTACACATGCTTATCCATAAACTCCACCCCCAACTTCAGAAGTTGGCATTGTCCTCAATGCCACTCAGTCAGATACACAAAGTAAAAGGGAAAGAGAAACTACACTTCCCTGACTCTTTGTGAAGTTGGCGAGGGAAAGGAAACGGCGCGCTCATCATCGAAGCCCAAAATTTTCCTCAACTTCCTCGATTCCTAGAAAAAGAAAAAAAAAACAGCAAACTAAGTGTTACGTCTCCAAAAGTGACTATTTTAGGACTTATTTGATAGAGAAAGATGTATACTCTTAAGCGTTTTTGGTAGGATTTAGCTTAAACTTGTGCTTATATATGAGAATTAGTAGAATGAAGCTAAATTAGGACTTATGTGTAAAAGGAAGGAAAAGAACCAAAAATAAAGCTAAAGAGTGAAAATTGCACATTGCTGAAGCATTGCGGAAACATTGCGGTTTCAGCAATGTTTTAAGTGAATTCTGTTAAGTTGTCTAACCGATTTCTATTTTGTTGCGAATTTTCAGCCGCCCATTCTTTCTCCTGCTGCCACGTAGAAGAACGACGTTTAGAATGGATGGTTCTCCTTGGCCCAATCGTACCTGCAGAACACTATAAAAGGAGGTCAAAGGGGAAGGTTGAAAACACACTCGAAAGGCGTAGATCTTCCTTCTCAACGCAGTTTCTCATTGTTTTTCTCTCACGGGTGTTGGCGTGGAGGTTTTAGCTGGTGGAATCGATAATCTTAGAGGAAGAAGATAGGATTTTCCATTTCTTCTGATTGGATTCATCCACGATCAAGCTTACCTTCGGTTGTCATCCAAGGCACTGCAGCGAGGAGTTCACACGCATTCTTTACTGCTTTCTGCTGTTTTTATTCCCTTTGTTGCTGTTGTCTTTGCTATTTCGTTTCTGTCTGCTACTCTACTCTATTTCGTACTCTTCTGTTTAGCCTTCGTTGTTCAAAATTGTTATTTGTTTAGTGCAAACCTTGGTTAATCAAAGCGTTACTTCATCACGTCGCAAGTCTCCCTTCCTTCTGTTTACTGTCTTCTTCTTCTGTTTTGTCCTTTATATTCTGTTAAGCATGTCGTCTTCATCTATTCTTCTTATTCCACCTTCATCCATGAGTAACTAAGTCACATAAGGGCATGCTAATGACAAGACTATAGGTAGAAATACGTGAATCAAGCATGTAAGTTAGCTTCAAATGCATTGAATGTATGTAAGCTTCATCCCACGGGCAATTTCGATTGGCCATCCATTTTGTCCAAAGAACTCCTAACCTCTGGAAAGAGTAAGAGTTCAGAGTCGTACATTCATGCTAGCCTTTCATGGTAGCCAGAAAACGACCTAGGAATAGGCGTTTTCCTAGTACAAGTCAATAACTTGCTTTTATAAATAGATGCTTAAGGCCTTACTTGGACATGAGTAAACTAAAGGATCTAATGCATGAAATCGAAAGATACATGAGAATGTGTTAGTTTGATGCATGATGAGTTGATCTACTGCTTGAGAATCGTATGAAAAAGCCTATAGAGGAGTCGTGTAGCCCTTGTTTCCACACTTTACACTTAAGTCGTTGTTAGTAACATTGCTAGAAAATTGTTGTTTCCGCAATTCTCTTAGTTCAAATTTTGCCTTAGCCATTTCTTTCTTAGTTTGTTGTTCTCTTCTCTCTACATTCGAGTTTAATTATTTACTTGCACTTTCTTATGCTTTCATAACTCACACATTCCTTAATAGTCAGGCACTCTAAAACCAAATCTACCCCATTTAATCCACCCATTCTCACTTAACAACTCACTTCGCTAGTAACTAAGAATAAATCTCTGTGGGAAATCGAATGAAAAAATACTTATTACTTGCTACAAGACCATGTATGCTTGCATGTTCTGAGTGCTCTACCATTGCATCTTTAATTTAAACATTGAGCACGTAACAAGTTTTTGGCGCCGCTGCCGGGGATTTTGTTTAGTAAAAACGAAGTTTGTTAAGTTAGAATCACACATCTTAATATCAATTGGAGCTGATCTATTTTCATTTCTTTTGCAGGTACCATTGGGTTAGTTTATGAATGAGCATTCAAGTAGCGATCTAGAGTTCAATCCTGAGCCTGAAAGATTACTTAGGGCCAGAAACAAAGCTAAGAAACGCCTCTTCAAACAACCCCTTGTAACTCAAAGTATTGCTGACTCCGCAGAGTCTTCGCAATTCTATCAAGTAGAAATGGATAGACCAAACCCAAATCCAGCACCTACCATTCGCAACCCCATCGAAATAGCGAATGACAAGGATAGTGCCATCCTCTCCTACCTAGTTCCCATGCCTGGGGAGCTAAACCACAGCATCATACGCCCTGAAATTACTGCCAACTCATTCGAATTAAAGCCAGTAATGTTCCAAATGTTGTCCACTGTGGGACAATTCTTTGGAGTGGAAAATGAAGACCCCCACAATCATCTAAGAAACTTCCTAGGAGTTAGTGATACATTCCTTATCCCTGGAGTTTCCCAAGAAGCTTTGAGGCTTTACCTCTTCCCCTACTCATTAAGAGATAAAGCCAAAACGTGGTTAAACTCATTACCCTCCGGATCAATTGTCAATTGGACAGATCTGGCTGAAAAATTCCTAGTCAAATATTTCCCACCTGATAGGAATTCCAACTTCCGTGATGACATTATTAAATTCAAACAAGCTGAAAACGAGTCCCTTCACGAAGCTTGGACAAGGTTCAAGGACCTGTTGCTTAAATGTCCACATCATGGCATTCCATGGTGTATCCAAATAGAAGTCTTTTTTAAAGGATGTAACCCCAGCACAAGGCAAGTGTTGAATTCGTCAGCTGGTGGTTCCATGCTTTCTAAAAGCTATAATGAAGCCTATGGGATTTTGGAGAAAATCTCAGCCTCTCACTGTAGGTGGCCAGATGATCCAGTAGAGCCAAGTAGAGCTCAAGACAAGGATGCACTCAGTACCATGAGTAGCCAAATAAACGCCCTGACCAACCTCGTCAAACAAATGGCTCAAACCAATCTCCAAACCAGTGTCAACACCGCCGCAACCATCTCAATGGGCACATCAAATAGTCAAGGTGAGACACTAATTTGTGGGTTCTGTGGGGAAGGGCACCTGTATGAATACTGCCCTGGGAATCCAGCCTCAGTCTGCTATGTTGGAAGCCAACAGCAGCCTAGGAACAACCCCTACTCTAACACTTACAATCCTGGTTGGAGGAACCACCCAAATCTTTCTTGGGGTGGGCAACATAATACTAACCAAGCTCCCAACCAGCCAAGACCGAGTGGAACACCTGTTTTCACTCCCCAAAATAACCAATCCATGTACCAAAAACCATATAACCCTCCAATGGGGTCATCAGTAGAAAATCTACTTAAGGAGTACATTGCAAAGAATGATGCTACCCTACAAAGTCAGCAAGCCACCCTTAGGAGCCTAGAGAACCAAATAGGGCAATTAGCCAATGAACTCAAGAGTAGGCCCCAAGGTAGACTGCCTGCTGACACTGAAGTGCCTAGAAGGGATGGAAAAGAGCAAGTTCAAGCAATTGAACTTCGAAGTGGGAGACCATTGGTGAGCAACACTAGAGAAACACCAAAGAGAGTAGAGAATGAAGAGTCTAGTGCTCCACTGGATTCTCTGCCTAACCATGGTCAACTACCTCCAAGCACATCAAGGGTGAGGCTGGAACCTATCATAGAGGAACCAGAAGAAATTCCAAGGCCTCCACCTGTCCTGAGGCGACCTGAAGTGCCTACATATGTGCCACCACCTCCATTCCCTAGAAGGCTAAAGAAAAAACAAGAACAGGAAGTGCACTTTAATAAATTTTTAAAAATTTTGAAGCAAGTGCATGTTAATATTCCATTTGTAGAGGTTTTGCAATCCATGCCTTCTTATGTTAAATTTCTGAAGGATATTATTACTAACAAAAAGATCATTGGTGAATTTGAAACAGTGAATCTTACTGAGGAGTGCAGTGCTATACTCCAGAACAAACTTCCAAAGAAGGAGAAGGATCCTGGTTCCTTCACCTTACCAGTCGAGTTGGGAGGCAAGCACGTGGACAGAGCTCTTTGTGACCTGGGAGCCAGCATAAATCTCATGCTCCTATCCTTATTCCGTCAGTTAGGAATAGGGGAAGCACGTCCTACTACTGTCACCTTGCAGCTTGCAGACAGATCCATAGCATACCCTGAGGGTAAGATTGAGGATATTCTTGTCAAGGTTGACAAATTTATTTTTCTTGCAGACTTCATCATTCTGGATTATGAAGCAGACAAGAAGGTCCCCATCCTACTAGGCAGACCATTTCTAGCCACAGGTAGGGCCTTGATCGATGTCCAGAAAGGTGAGCTCACCATGAGGGTTCATGATGAGGAGGTTAAGTTTAGTGTCTTTAAAGCTCTAAGGTATCATTCTGACTCTGAATCTTGTGCAATTGTAGATATAGTAGATTCACTAATGGAAGAACAGCTTGAGCATGAATTGTTGATTAAGCATGCCAATGACTATGTACAAATAGATGTAACTGACTTGAATATTTCTGAGATAATGGATATACATGTGGATAAACCTCAGCATGTTTGTATGACTAATGACTTGACTGAAAGATCCATGAATCCATTGAAACCATCCATTGAGCATCCACCTCTCTTAGAATTGAAACCATTGCCTGATCATCTTAAGTATGCATACCTAGGAGAGCATGATACTTTGCCTGTTATCATTTCGTCCAAGTTAAGTGAAAAGCATGAAATTGCGCTAATATTGCTGCTTAAGCAACATAAAAAGGCTATTGCATGGACGATTGCTGACATACGAGGTATTAGTCCTTCCTACTGCATGCATAAGATATTATTGGAAGAGGAGCATACACCCCGGGTAGATCACTAACGTAGGTTGAACCCCTCCATGAAGGAGGTAGTTAAAAAAGAGATAATCAAATGGTTAGATGCAGGTGTCTTCCCTATAGCCAATAGTCAGTGGGTGAGTCCAATTCAATGTGTACCTAAGAATGGGGGGATGACTGTAGTAGTGAATGAGAGTAATGAACTAATTCCAACTAGAACTATTACAGGATGGAGAGTCTGTACGGACTATAGAAAATTAAATAAAGAAACAAAAAAAGATCACTTTCCTTTACCGTTTATAGATCAGATGTTAGATAGCATAGCTGGTAGAGCTTATTACTGCTTCTTAGATGGTTATTCTGGATATAACCAAATCACCATAGACCCTATGGACCAGGAGAAAACAACCTTCACATGTCCCTTTGGAACATTTGCTTTTCGCAGAATGCCTTTTGGCTTATGCAATGCACCAGCAACATTCCAAAGGTGCATGTTGGCCATTTTCTCTGACTTAGATGAATCCATGATAGAAATATTTATGGATGACTTCTCAGTCTTTGGTGATTCGTTTACAAATTGCTTAGAGAACTTAGGACAAGTCCTAGCTAGGTGTGAGGAGACCAACCTAGTCCTTAATTGGGAGAAATGCCACTTTATGGTGGAAGAAGGGATAGTCCTAGGTCATAGAGTGTCTAGAGCAGGAGTAGAGGTCGATAGGGCCAAGATAGAGATAATAGAGAAGCTAGTGGAGCCCCAAAACGTAAAAGTTATTAGAAGTTTCCTAGGACACGCAGGTTTCTATAGAAGGTTCATTAAGAACTTTTCAAAAATCTCTAAACCTCTGTGTGAGCTTCTAGAGCTAAATAAACCATTTGTCTTCTCAAAAGAATGTTTCTTAGCCTGGACAACCCTTAAGAAAGCCTTAGTCACAGCACCTATTATAGTAGGCACAAATTGGGACCTACCATTTGAGATGTTGTGTGATGCGAGTGACTATGCAGTAGGGGTTATGCTAGTACAAAAAATTGATAAACTAACACATCCTGTATACTATGCTAGTAAGACACTGAATGAGGCACAATGTAATTACACAACCACGGAGAAGGAAATGCTAGCTGTAGTGTTTGCTTGCGAGAAGTTTAGGAATTACATTGTAGGTACTAGGACCATTGTGTACACTGATCACTCTGCACTAAAAAACCTAATGAGGAAGGCTGATGCTAAGCCTAGGTTAATTAGATGGGTATTGTTGTTGCAAGAGTTTGATCTAGACATTAGATATAAGAAAGGATGCGAAAATGTAGTTGCTGATCATCTTTCTAGATTGCGACATAATTGCGATAAAATTGCGGAAACCGCAATTTCGGATGCCTTTATCGATGAGCATGTCTTTGTATTAGCACATCGTGATAACGATGAGGAACCTTGGTTTGCAGACATTGCTAATTTCCTTGCCTCGCAGGTACTACCAACTTTCAAGGGGGGACAAGAGAAGAAGAGGTTTCTACATGAAGCTATGAAGTTCATCTGGGACGATCCTACACTCTACAAGACATGTGCAGATGGGTTGCTGAGGAAGTGTGTGTCAGCTGCTGAAGCGAAGTCTGTGCTTCAGCATTGCCATACATCTCCCTATGGTGGCCATTTTGGTGGCCAAAGGACAGCTGCAAAGGTGTTCCAAAGTGGCTACTACTGGCCCACGATCTTCAAAGATGCCTACGATCATGCACACAGCTGCGATGAATGTCAAAGAACAGGTAACCTTAGCCGGAAGGATGAGATGCCTCTCACTTACATCTTAGAGTTGGAGCTCTTTGATGTGTGGGGCATTGATTTCATGGGACCATTTCCCCCATCTGCAGGTAACCTTTATATACTTGTAGCTGTGGACTATGTATCTAAATGGGTTGAAGCCATAACATGCCCATCAAATGATGCCAAAACAGTCATTAAGTTCCTTAATAGGCATATCTTTACTAGGTTTGGTACACCCCGTGCGATAATTAGTGATGAAGGGACACACTTTATTAATAAAGCTATGGAAAAGGTGTTAGCTAAATACAATGTTAGACATAGAGTAGCCACCCCTTATCACCCACATTCGAATGGACAAGCTGAAATATCCAATAGGGAGATTAAGAACATACTCGAAAAAGTGGTCAAACCTAATAGAAAAGATTGGTCGTTTAAGTTAGAGGACGCACTTTGGGCATATAGGACTGCATATAAGACACCCCTAGGTATGTCTCCTTATAGACTTGTGTATGGAAAAGCATGTCACTTACCCTTCGATCTGGAAATCAAAACCTTTTGGGCCTTAAAAGAGCTGAATTATTGCGTGACCGATGCGGGAACATTGCGGTCTCTCCAATTACATGAGCTCGATGAGCTGAGACATATGTCCTATGAAAATGCCAAAATGTATAAGGAAAAGACTAAAATTTGGCATGATAGTAGACTTAGGATTAAGGACTTCAAGAAGGGCCAGCATGTCTTGTTATTTAACTCAAGGTTGAGATTATTTCCAGGCAAACTTAAGTCCAGATGGTCAGGTCCTTTTGTTATAACTAACGTGTTTGTTCATGGTGCGATTGAGATTAGGAACCTGCAGCACGGGCAACCGTTTATGGTCAATGGTGCACGTTTGAAGCATTACTACGAGGAAGGAGATGTGAAGACTCTCTCGGCCTTCCTCTTATCTGAAGCTTGAAAATCAAATCGAGAGGGGACGAGTGATTATTGTGCCTGTCCATGTGAAGGCTATGCCTTAGTTTTTTTTTCTTCTTATTTCTCGGTTTTTATTTTGTGTGTTTAGGTGGGATTTTTATTAGGGATTTTGTGTTGATTCTGTTCATTTTAATAGGTGATTGAAATAGGAAATCATGGAGATGAATCAAGAGAAAAGAATCGATGAAGAAATCGGGCCGAATCAAAGATTTAACTGTTTGAATCTTAGGATTCAAATCAAGAAAATCCCCAACGGCCAGCCCAATTAATTGCGGTAGATTTGCTGAAACCGCAACAGAAAGAGCCGTTGGGATTCACTTGATTATAAATAGCCGTCAAATCAGCTGTGCCCCCTACGCTTTCTTCATTCGTTGGACTTCAAGAATCACTCATCTTCTTCCTTTGCATCTCCTATCTTCAGATCTCTCCAAACCAACAATGGTGCTTACACGATCTGAGCGATCTGCCTCCAAGAAAAAGTCACCTGACGCAGAGGAAGCGGCGAGGGAGGCATTGCTCTCCTTGGCAGATGCCGAAGCTGCGCAGCCCTCACGACCGCCTAAGCTTCCAGTACGCAAGAAGAAGTGGAGGGTTGTGACAGAGATCCCTGCTGGTCCATCTGCGCCAGCAGGTACGCCAAAGAAAAAGAAGTGGGCGGTGGAGGTGGAGGATGCGCCCATCAAAGAAAAGACTCCCAGCGAGGGGAGTCGAGGGAGTGGTCGTCCATCCTACGAGACGGCCAGACAAAGCCCTGAGCTATCTCCACCTGCACAGAGCCCTGAGGCATCTCCATCTTCGCAGACGCCAGAGCCTGAAGTCTCTCCTTTGAGGGAAGTCAACCCTGATAGCCTAGCGGAGGGGGGGAGCAGAGACTCAATGGATGAGACGTTGGGGGACTGCCTCCAGCAGATCACCACCAGGGCGCGGCTAAGGAAGAAAGCGCCAAAGATTGTGAAGGCCAAGCGGCCAAAAGCTTCCAAGCGATCCAAGAAGATGAAGGACAGTGTTGAGCCTTCTTTGAAGAAGCTGAAGGTCGAGGCTGCTGAGTCGGCCAAGGCAAGGGATAAGGGGAAAGCGAAATTATACCCTGAAGATGAACCTCAGGCCGTGAGGTATGTCTCTTCAGATGCTGAGTCAAGGGGCAATGAATTGAGGAAGAGAGACCTTCTCCATGAGAAGGGATTTCTTGATGCATTGGCATACCTGCCGCAATTCTTGCGCGCAGGGATCGCCAACCACGGCTGGGAAGAACTGTGCAGACCGCCCATCCCTGCCTACTCCAAAATGGTGTACGATTTCTACGCCAATCTAACGCACCCCGAGGATGGTCTGTCCATGGTGAGGGGAATTGACGTTGATTTCTCAGCCAAGGCCATCAATGAAGCTTATGGCCTCAAGGGGCAGAAGTACACTGACTACGCGAGGATCATCGACTCACCATCTGAGGCTGTCTTGGAAGAAGCTCTGCGCATCATAGGCCAACCTGAGGCGGCTTGGACAATCTCATGTAATGGGAAGCACACTCTGATGAGTGCGACCCTCAAGGCCAAGGCAGCCGTCTGGTTTTCTTTTGTGCGAAGGCGTCTCTCCCCGGTAACTCACGAGACAACCATAAACCAGGGGAGATCGTTGCTGGTCTACGCCATTATGAGGGGCCTCACCATAGATGTTGGAGAGTTCATTGCAGCCTCCATAGCCGACTGTGCAAAGAAAGGTAAGGGCCCTCTTTTCTTCCCAAACACCATCACTAAGCTATGTTTACGTGCAGGTGTACCCATCGAGAGGAAGGAGAGGCAGTTGGCTTCCACAGGCCATCTGGAGCTGCCTACAGGCCTGAGGATGCGAAGAAGGGGAAACATGGAATTTGAGCTAGACGGCCTGGGTGCTGCTCAATAACTCTCCATGGCCTGCTTAATGGACCTCCAGCGAAAGATGGCGCAGTGGGCTGAATACGCGCAGGCGAGGGACAAAGACGTGGCTGATCAATTGGGATGCATCTTCCCTGCCTTCCCCACTAATCTATTGAAGCCGTGGGCACCTCCTAAGGAAAGGAGGGATGATGATGAGGATGTTTGAGTGCCAGTCTGAAGGGCACTCGAGGGAGTACTTCTGTTCCCTCTTGAAAAAAAATCTTCTTTTCGTTAACTTGTGACTGATGTTTTTGAATCAAATGCTTGTTCTGTTTTTAATTTCTTTTGGTTGTTTAGTATAGTTTAGTATAGGTAGATGGTATCTGAGTAGCTAGCATGTTTTAGTGTCCTTTTTGTTTAGTTGTAGATGACTGGAAATAGCATGCAAAAAGGGGCCCTTAAAATTTTTGACATGAACCTAATAAATGCAAAACTCATACAAAAACTAGATTATGTACGTGCTTTGATTTCCAACATGCATTTCCTAGATTATCATAGTTAGAAAGAAGTAAACAGAGTCCCAAGCACTTCAATATCAAAATAGCACTGCTCAACCAACTACACATGCTTATCCATAAACTCCACCCCCAACTTCAGAAGTTGGCATTGTCCTCAATGCCACTCAGTCATATACACAAAGTAAAAGGGAAAGAGAAACTACACTTCCCTGACTCTTTGTGAAGTTGGCGAGGGAAAGGAAACGGCGCGCTCATCATCGAAGCCCAAAATTTTCCTCAACTTCCTCGATTCCTAGAAAAAGAAAAAAAAAAACAGCAAACTAAGTGTTACGTCTCCAAAAGTGACTATTTTAGGACTTATTTGATAGAGAAAGATGTACACTCTTAAGCGTTTTTGGTAGGATTTAGCTTAAACTTGTGCTTATATATGAGAATTAGTAGAATGAAGCTAAATTAGGACTTATGTGTAAAAGGAAAGGAAAAGAACCAAAAATAAAGCTAAAGAGTGAAAATTGCACATTGCTGAAGCATTGCGGAAACATTGCGGTTTCAGCAATGTTTTAAGTGAATTCTGTTAAGTTGTCTAACCGATTTCTATTTTGTTGCGAATTTTCAGCCGCCCATTCTTTCTCCTGCTGCCACGTAGAAGAACGACGTTTAGAATGGATGGTTCTCCTTGGCCCAATCGTACCTGCAGAACACTATAAAAGGAGGTCAAAGGGGAAGGTTGAAAACACACTCGAAAGGCGTAGATCTTCCTTCTCAACGCAATTTCTCATTGTTTTTCTCTCACGGGTGTTGGCGTGGAGGTTTTAGCTGGTGGAATCGATAATCTAAGAGGAAGAAGAGAGGATTTTTCATCTCTTCTGATTGGATTCATCCACGATCAAGCTTACCTTCGGTTGTCATCCAAGGCGTTGCAGCGAGGAGTTCACACGCATTCTTTACTGCTTTCTGCTGTTTTTATTCCGTTTGTTGCAGCTGTCTTTGCTATTTCGTTTCTGTCTGCTACTCTACTCTATTTCGTACTCTTCTGTTTAGCTTTCGTTGTTCAAAATTGTTATTTGTTTAGTGCAAACCTTGGTTAATCAAAGCGTTACTTCATCACGTCGCAAGTCTCCCTTCCTTCTGTTTACTGTCTTCTTCTTCTGTTTTGTCCTTTATATTCTGTTAAGCATGTCGTCTTCATCTATTCTTCTTATTCCACCTTCATCAATGAGTAACTAAGTCACATAAGGGCATGCTAATGACAAGACTATAGGTAGAAATACGTGAATCAAGCATGTAAGTTAGCTTCAAATGCATTGAATGTATGTAAGCTTCATCCCACGGGCAATTTCGATTGGCCATCCATTTTGTCCAAAGAACTCCTAACCTGTGGAAGGAGTAAGAGTTCAGAGTCGTACATTCATGCTAGCCTTTCATGGTAGCCAGAAAACGACCTAGAAATAGGCGTTTTCCTAGTACAAATCAATAACTTGCTTTTATAAATAGATGCTTCAGGCCTTACTTGGACATGAGTAAACTAAAGGATCTAATGCATGAAATCGAAAGATACATGAGAATGAGTTAGTTTGATGCATGATGAGTTGATCTACTGCTTGAGAATCGTATGAAAAAGCCTATAGAGGAGTCGTTAGTAGCCCTTGTTTCCACACTTTACACTTAAGTCGTTGTTAGTAACATTGCTAGAAAATTGTTGTTTCCGCAATTCTCTTAGTTCAAATTTTGCCTTAGCCATTTCTTTCTTAGTTTGTTGTTCTCTTCTCTCTACATTCGAGTTTAATTATTTACTTGCACTTTCTTATGCTTTCATAACTCACACATTCCTTAATAGTTAGGCACTCTAAAACCAAATCTACCCCATTTAATCCAACCATGTATGCTTGCATGTTCTGCTTGCATCTTCGCTAGTAACTAAGAATAAATCTCTGTGGGAAATCGAATGAAAAAATACTTATTACTTGCTACAAGACCATGTATGCTTGCATGTTCTGAGTGCTCTACCATTGCAGCTTTAATTTAAACATTGAGCACGTAACACTAAGTAAGTCTAAATTACACTAAAAAGCAACAAAAAACAGCAACTAAATTAAAGTAGAAATAACAGTTCATCGCTCAGGTGCCTCCGAGAAGCGCAAAATTTTTAAAGTCGTTTGCTCGACTGAATTCTCTCCAAAAACTCATCCATATTCTGATAGTGCGGGGGACGTTCCAATCTTGTCCTCTTCCACACTACACCTGCACACATCATTCAAAACTTTTTGCACTCTTCGTGCCTCAAGCACGTGAATATCACATTTGTTAGTGCAAAAAACAGCATTCACATCAATCAAATTAAGATCAGATTTTTTAACCGAGACATGAGAATCATCCCTCAAGCGCGAGGTAAGACTCCCATTCTCATCATTCTCAACACATGCAATGTTCTCCACAGATTTCTTTTCAAATAACGAAAATTCTTGCACTGTATCATCAAACTCTAAGGAAATGACACCCTTAAACACATCGATTTTGACCCTAGTGGTCTTAAGAAAATGGCGTCCTAACAGCATAGAGGACGAAGCATGCAGAGATTTTTCATTCATGTCAAGTACAAGAAAATCAGCAGGGAACATCATATCTCCTACCCTAACGAGAACATTCTCGACCTTCCCTCTAGGACATATACTCGACCCGTTAGCTAACTGGACAACCACGTTACACTCATGCAGTTCATTTAATTTCAGTTCAAGAAATAAAGCATAAGACATAACGTTCACATAAGCTCCTAGATCAAGCATGGCATTTTTTACTACTTTACTACCTATCATGCAAGAGATAGTAAAAGTACCTGGGTCGTTGCACTTTACGGGCAACGTACCTGGGAGGATCGCAGAAACATTCTCCTTTTTCTTCTCA
Organism: Herpetospermum pedunculosum; assembly: GCA_028017165.1. Classification (NCBI taxonomy): domain Eukaryota; kingdom Viridiplantae; phylum Streptophyta; class Magnoliopsida; order Cucurbitales; family Cucurbitaceae; genus Herpetospermum; species Herpetospermum pedunculosum. The sequence goes on from CM051527.1 coordinate 38,836,443, forward strand.
GTCCCTCTGGACTTCCTCTTCTTTGTGCACCAACTCTTGAGGAATTTGGCTAATTTTGGCACTTGGCTCACTGCCTCAAGGAGCGGGATATTTACCATCACCTTCTGGAAGGTTCGAAGGACCTCCTCATCTTCGGTCTCCAAAGTAGGCTTCGCAAGCCTACTAGGGAAGGGTGCTCTGGCAACATCCTCTTGCACATTCTTCTCTTCCTCAACATTCAGATTCTCGGGAGCGGTCTGGGCGGACTCATTCAGGCTGTCCTTGACTTCCTTCACGGCTCTGGTGGAAACTGATTTCCCACTCCTCAGCTGGATCGCACTCACGTTCTCACATGAGTTTACCGTGGTTTGGGAAGGAAGCTTCCCAGAGCTCTTGCTCTCAATTTTACTGATCGATACAACCATTTGCGTCAGCTGCTTGTTCAAGTTTTGCAGCTCGGCCTTGTGGGAGTTTAGCTCTTCTCGAGCTTCTTTCTGAAACTGGTTGGTCGACGTCACGATGGTCTGAACCATCTCTTCTAACGAACTGGAGGAGCTCGAGGCTTGAGCTTGGATGGAAGAGTTAGGCCTATCGTGGGACTGGCCTTGGAAGCGTTGCTGTCCTTCCCTATTCCTATACCTCCTCCACCTCGCAGTTTCCTCCGACAAACTTTTTCAACAGATTTCCAATCTCGGCCACCTGGGCCTTCATCTCAATCATCTCATGGCTCTGGGTCACACTGTGGACTCGCCCCTGCCCTCGAATACCAAACTGCTGCGAGTTGGCCGCCATGTTTGCAATTAGTTGCTTGGCCTCCACCGGGGTCTTGTCAATCAAAGCCCCACCGCTCGCTGCATCTATCATCTGCCGATCGTGAGGCGTCATACCCTCATAGAAATACTGGATCAAGAGCTGATCGGCGATCTGATGGTGCGGGAAGCTTGAGCACAGGCGCCCAAAGCGTTCCCAGTACTCGTGCAAGGACTCACCCACGTCCTGAGTGATCCCATAAATTCTCTTTCTCAGAGTCGTGGCCAAGGACGCAAGGAAGTATTTCTCCAGGAAAACCCTCTTCATGTCCTGCCACGTCGTTAGCGAGCCGGAGGGCAGATAATAAAGCTCGTCCTTGGCTTTGTCCTTAAGCGTAAAGGGGAATGCCCTCATGTTCAGCTGCTCCTCCGTAACTCCTGCGGGCTTCATCCCCGCACAGACGCAGTGAAACTCCATTAAGTGCTTATTCGCGTCCTCCCCTGCATTGCCATGGAAATAAGGCAACTTGTGAATTAAACCTGACTTTAATTCAAAATTACTTGCTACCACGGGGTAGTTGATACATAGGGGCTGCAAATTCAAATTTGGCGCTGCCAGCTGTTTCAGAGTCCTCGGCGCCTCTCCTTGCGCCATCTCCTCAAACAAGAAGGGATTGCCTTCTTCCTCTGGCAATCTCTGCCCCTCGCGGGCCTCTCTTCTCAACCACCGCTATTCTCTTTCGATCTCAGGAATAAACTGCAATCCACTAATTTCAGAAGAACGGGTAATAAACAAACAAAAATTTTAACATACAAAGACAAACAGAAAAAAATTTCAGCAACCAATCAATCATCCAAAATCAAATTCAAACATAACTTTAATCAAATTTTGCCTTCTCCCCGGCAACGACGCCAATTTTGGTGGGACGGATTTTGAATATCCTCCCTAAATTCAAGTTGTCGAGACTCGCCAAAATACAATTTATAAGCCTATTAACCCAAGCTTTGCAGCTAGTGGTAACAGGGTCGATCCACGGAGAAGGTTGTGATTAAAATTAAATTGAACTTGAAATTAATTGATTAATTGGGTTTTTTGTAACGGGGGGATGTTTAAGCATGCTAGAAAGATAAAATAATCGCTAACGGAAGAATAAAAGAGTGAGAGACGAGTGCACGGTTTGGGGATTTTCGGGATTTATTTGTTAGACATTTTCAGCGTATCATTTAACACAATTCTAAGGCGAGCAGGTTGTAATACACACGGTCGGCTACCCGAGAAGCCCCAAGGTCACCGGCTCCATAGAAATTATTAGACCACATAGTTCTAATCAAACATTATCTAAAGTTGCATTAGGGTGATCAGCCCCAAATTGACTCTAAATAGTCACTAGCAAACCGCGACAGACATTCGATCACGTAATCTAATTGCTAACTGGCTACCCGCAAACGCTGTATGTACCCAACAACCATCATGCATGACTCGATACTCCAGTTTAATTTTATTAATCTGTGTTACTAGTCGAATAGTGAGAGGCACGACATCGCTACTCTTTAACACTAACAAAATGCTAGAAAACACGAGTGTCAATCGGTGAAATCTAACATATGCATGGGATGAAGCAAGACTAATAAATGCATACAAATCAGCCACCAAGTTGAAACTATAGCATAGATTATCAAAGCTTAAAAATCTAACAAACAATCCCTAAAATAATCCCAAACTGTTCACCTAACTTAAGCCGTCCATGGGACGGATTGTCACTACCGCTCCAAGGAAGGCCATGGAAGTCATCTCCAAGCTAATACAAACTAAAAGCTCCAAAACATGCCACAAATGGCAGAGCAAAGGTGAAAAACGAAGAAAAGCTGTTGCGTGCTCAATGTGTAAAATAAACAAGCAATAAGAGAGAGAGAGCACTCAGAACATGCAAGCATACATGATCTTATAGCAAGTAGTAAGTATTTTTTCATTCGTTTTCCCACAGAGATTTATTATTAGCTACTCGTGAAGTGTATTGTTAAGAAAGAATTGGTGGATTTGATGGAGTAGAATTGGTTTTAAATTGTCTAATTTCTAAGGAATATGTAAAGGGTAGCAACATAAACAAGTGCAAGTCAAAGATAAACTCAAATGAAAAGAGAAGAGATTAATAAACGAAGAGGAAAATAGCTAAACAGAATTTTTAACTTAGCAGAATTGCGAGAACAGCAATTCTACCGCAATGTTACTAACAGCGAAAGTGTGTAAAATGGAGAAACAAGGGCTACTAACGACTCCTCTATAGGAATTTTCTCACGATTCTCAAGCATTGGATCAACTCACTATGCATCAAACTAACTCAATCTCATGTATCTTCCGATTTCATGCATTAGATTCTTTAGTTTACTCATGTCCAAGTAAGGTCTTAAGCATCTTGTGAAAGCAGAAAGTTATGGTTTGTACTAGGAAAACGCCTATTCCTAGGTCGTTTTCTGGCTACCTTGAAAGGCTAGTATGAGTATATGACTCTGAACTCTTACTCCTTCCAGAGGTTAGGAGTTCTTTGGACAAAATGGATGGCCAATCGAAATTGCCCGTGGGATGAAGCTTACATACAATCAATGCTTCGAGAGCTATCCTACATGCTTGGTTCACGTTTTTTTAGCCTATAGTATTGTCATTAGCATGCCCCTATGTGACTTAGTTACTCATGGATATAGAAAGAACAGAAATAAGATATGAAGTAGACATGCTTAGAAGAGAAATAAACTTAAAACAGCAAGGTAAAACAGTAGCAGCAAAAGATAAGAAGCTGTGAAATAATGAATTGTGCTTTGATTACTTGATTGGTTGAATGAACAAAGGAAAGCTTAAAGTGAATAGCATAAAGACAGAAGACAACGAAATGAAATGAGCTAGCTACTGGAAGAGAAACAACAACTAAACAGAGCTGGAAATTAGAAATAAAAGACAGAAAGCAGTAATTGAGCTTGAGCGCCTCGTCGCAAATGCCTCGGCTGAAAGGGAAGAAAGGGTAGCCTTGCTTGGATGAATCCATAGGTTTAAGCTAAATCTTCTCTCCTTCCTATCAGATTGTCGACTCCAACAGCTGAACCTCTCAAACCAACAGACGGAGAAGAAAAACAGGAGAAAAGATGGAGCTTCGAAGAGACTTCTACGCTTTCGGATGATGATCAAACCCTCTACTTTGACCCCCTTTTATAGTAATCTGCAGGTGCGTTTGGGCCAAGGAGAACCATCCATCTTCAACGTCATACTTCAAAATGAATGGAGGAGAAAGAACGAATCCCTGAAATAACAGAAAATAACAGAAAAGGATCAGTCAACTTACGGATTTCACTTGAAACATTGCGGTTTCAGCAATGTTTCCGCAATGCTGCCGCAATGCTCATTTTTCCTTCTTTTAACTTCGGTTTTTAATCATTTTCTTTCCTTTTGCACACAAGTCCTAATTTAGCTACCTTCTTCTAAATCTCATATATAAGCATAGGTTTAAGCTAAATCCTATCAAAAACACCTAAGAGTGTACATCTTTCTAAGCTAAATAAGTCCTAAAAAGGTCACTTTTGGAGACGCAACACACCCCCAAACTTAAGGTTTTGCTCGTCCTCGAGCAATCTAAGGACTTGCCTAGGCTGCTGTTTCATCTTCTTTAACCACTTACTGACTCCCCTACATTCCTATCTATAGCAGTGCTGTCCTGTGACACACTTCTAAGTTTACAACTATCCTTTTATATTGCTTCTTCTGACTTTGCACGCCTAATACTCCTGCTGTTTCATTAACTCCCTACGACTGATCTACTTCCTTTTATCATATCGTGCATCTATCCCTAAGGTTTCAAATTCTACCTAGCTTTACCCCAGACTCAGTACATGCTTCTAGTTTTTATTTTTGAATTACCTAGGATTCCTTAGAGTCATGCCAGTCTTAGTATTAACAGTGACAGTAGTACTTTTAGAGAACAACCTAAACCCTGGCATCACTACATTGGACATACATTCATCTCCCTAAACAACCCTACAAGCTACAACTTTGTGCTTAGCTAATTGAGGATCAGAGTTCTTTTTATTCAGGACATGTAAGCCACAAAATTGCAACTCCTAGGTATACATTCTTCTTCCCTACTTCTTCCTTTTTCTTTCTTTCTTACTTAGGTGGAGCCTCTCCTTTGATTGCCTTTTGATGCAATGCCACTTGTGGGTTACACACTTGGCACTGATTACTCAGCAACTTAAGAGAGACACCCCTCTTTATTCTATTTTTTTACTATTTTTTTTCAGCTCATCATTTTTTTTGTAAAGGAGAAGAAGAATTCTTATGCTCTAAGGGAGAGAGGAATGTTCCTAGGCCTAGGGTGGCCTCCCCCAAACTTAAACTACTCATTGTCCCCAATGAGTGTCTGAGGTGGCACACCCCCAAACTTGTCCTAGAAGCATCTAGTCTAAGGTAAAACAAAGAGAATCTAAAAGCCCTAGGCATAGACAGAACATTCTAAAAGTAAATATCACAGCAGCAGAAATTCGTAAAAACAGGCAGGCAAGGACTTAAAGCTATGCATGTTGAGCACTTTTAAGAGACTAATTTAAACTATCAAAGGTGTCTTATGACACTCATCCAGCATGCATTTAGATAAGCTATATAAGGCAGTCAAGATAGCAGCAAAAGACAGAATTTAAACAGACCCAGCCTAGCTAAACAATCAGTCAAAAACATGCATTTACTAATAAAAATTGCGGATTCCGCAATTATTTCGCAATAGATACAGGGCAGATATATCAGTGATCAGGGCCCCTATGCATGCTTTTTCCAGTCATTCAAGCTATACAGAAATGAAACTAAACTAATCTACCTATTCAGCTACCATCAGACTACACTAAACAAATTAAGATATGAAAACTAAAGAACTAAAACAGATCAAAATATTAACTCAAAACAGCATAATTCACATGGTTCAACAAAAAGCAGTTTGTTTTTTTTTTTTTCTTATTTTAAGGGAACAGCAATACTCCCTTGAGTGCCTACCCTTCAGATGTCCTCATCTTCATCATTCCTTCTTTGTCTTGGTGGCGCCCATGGGGTCAGGAGGTTCGTGGGGAATTCAGGAAGGATGCATCCCAATTGGTCAGCGACCTCCTTGTCCCTTGCCTGCGCATATGTGGCCCATTGAGCCATCCTCTTCTGCAGATCCATCAGGCAGGCCATGGACAGCGACTGAGCAGCAGCCAGGCCATCCAGCTCGAACTCCATGTTCCCCTTCCTTCCCATCCTCAAGCCTGTAGGCAACTCTAAGTGTTCTGTGTAGGCCAGCTGCCTTTCCATTCGCTCGATTGGGACCCCTGCACGTAAGCAGAGCTTAGTAATTGTATTAGGAAAGAAAAGTGGGCCCTTACCCTTCTTGGCGCAGTCAGCAATTGAATCTGCAATGACCTCGCCCACGTTGATTGTGAGACCTCGCATGATCGCGTAGACCAGCAGCGATCTGCTTTGGTTGATGGTGGTCTCATGGGTCACTGGGGACAGCTTCCTGCGCACAAATGAAAACCATACAGCCGCCTTGGCTGTGAGGTTGGCACTCATGAGAGTGTGCCTCCCATTGCGCGATACTGTCCACGATGCCTCTGGCTGGCCAATGATCCGAATTGCCTCCTCCAGGACAGCTTTTGTTGGCTCATCAACGATCCTTGCATAGTCAGTGTGTTTTTGGCCCTTGAGGCCATAGGCTTCGTTGATCGCCTTAGCTGAGAAGTCCACCTCGACTCCTCTGACCACAGACAGGCCATCCTCAGGATTCATCAAATTGGCGTAAAAGTCATACACCATGCTGGAGTAGGCTGGATTGGGTGGTCTGCACAGCTCCTCCCAGCCGTGATTCGTGATCCCTGCGCGCAAGAATTGCGGCAGGTCTGTGAGGGCGTCTAGGAATCCCTTCTCGTGCAGCAGTTCCCTCTTCCTCAGCTCAGTGCCTCTGGACTCAGCATCAGAGGACACGTACCTCACTGATTGAGGCTCATCTTCAGGGTAAAGCTTGGCTTTCCCTTTGTCTTTCGGTTTGGCTGACTCAGCAGCCTCAATCTTGAGCTTCTTCAGAGACCGCTCATCACTCCCCTTCTCTGATGAAGGCGCCCTCCTGGATTTCTTTTTCTTGGACTTCTTTGGCCGTTTGGCCTTGACAACCTTGGCTGCCTTCCTCTTCAACCTTGCCTTGGTTGTGATCTGCTGGAGGCAATCCCCCAGTGTCTCGTCCATCGAATCATCCCTCTGCGCAGGGCTCTCAAGGCTGGCTTCCCTCAAAGGAGAGAAGACCTCGTCTTCCTCAGCTTCCTCACTACCCTGCGTCGATTCTTGATGCACTCCATATGGAAATTCAGGGTCAGGTTGTGGGGAAGTGGGTGATGCTTCAGGGCTCTGCGCCGGTGGTGTGTGTTCAGAGCTCTATGGCGATGGCGAAAGCTCAGGGCTTCGCGCTGGTGGAGATGGCGAAGAGCTCTGCTTGGCTGACTCGTTTGACCGACGGCCACTTTCTTGACTCTCCACAGAGGGAGTCTTTTTCTTGCTCGCTTCTTCGGCCACCGCCATGCTCCACTTGCGTTTCTTGGGTGTTCCTGCTGGTTCAGAGGGTCCAGCAGGTATCTCCGTAACTACCTTCCACTTCTTCTTGCGGATAGGCAGTTTGGGGAGTCGTTCAGTGCGCGCAGCCTCAGCATCTGCAAGGGCAAGAAGTGCTTCCCTCGCAGCAATTTCAGCGTCGTCAGCCCTCTTCTTGGACGGAGATCGTTCAACTCTCGTTAGCACCATTGTTGAATCGTGGGAATCTGGAAAGAAGAATTGCAGATGAAGAGGGAGAGAGATTTCTTGGAGTTCAGATAATGGGGAAATCGTACGGATCATCGCGCTTCTAACGGATATAAGTAATGATGGAAATCCCAACGGCTATTTCCGTTGCGGATTCTGCAAATCCAGCGCAATTTTAGTGACCGTTGGAGATTTTCTGAGTTTAAATGCCAATCTTCTCTCAACTGAATCTTCGATTTGGCTCGATATCTCCTCGATTTTTTAATCTTGATTTCATCTCCTTGATTCCCTCTATCGATTCCCTATTAAAAGAGATAAAATAAACATCAAATTCATAATTAAAATCATACAAAAATATACACAAACGGTATCCGGAAAAATAGCAAAAAATAAACTAAGGCATGAGCCTCGCATGGACGAGCACAGTAATCACTCGTCCTCTCTCGTTCTCATTTTCACGTTTCAGTCAAGAGGAAGGCCGAGAGAGTCTTCACATCTCCTTCCTCATAGTAGTGCTTCAATCTTGCACCATTAACCATGAACGGTTGCCCTTGCTGCAGGTTCTTAATCTCGATTGCACCATGAACAAACACATTAGTTATTACAAATGGACCTGACCATCTAGACTTAAGTTTGCCTGGAAATAATTTCAATCGTGAATTAAATAATAAGACAAGCTGGCCTTTCTTGAAGTCCTTAATCCTAAGTCTACTATCATGCCAAATCTTGGTCTTTTCCTTATACATTTTAGCATTTTCATAGGACATATGTCTAAGCTCATCAAGCTCATGTAATTGCAAAGACCGCAATGTTCCCGCATCGGTCACGCAATAATTCAACTCTTTTAGTGCCCAAAATGCTTTAATTTCTAATTCGAATGGTAAGTGACATGCTTTGCCATATACAAGTCTATAAGGAGACATACCTAGGGGTGTCTTATATGCAGTCCTATATGCCCAAAGTGCATCCTCGAGTTTAAACGACCAATCTTTTCTATTGGGTTTGACCACTTTTTCGAGTATGTTTTTAATCTCCCTATTTGAAATTTCAGCTTGGCCATTCGAATGTGGGTGATAAGGGGTGGCTACTCTATGTCTAATATTATACTTAGCCAACACTCTCTCCATGGCTTTATTAATAAAATGTGTCCCTTCATCACTAATTATAGCACGAGGTGTTCCAAATCTAGTAAAGATATGTCTATGCAAGAATCTTATGACTGTTTTGGCATCATTATTGGGACATGCTATGGCCTCTACCCACTTAGATACATAGTCTACTGCTACCAATATGTAAAGGTTACCTGATGATGGGGGAAATGGTCCCATGAAGTCGATGCCCCACACATCAAAGAGCTCCAACTCTAAGATGTAAGTGAGAGGCATCTCATCCTTTCGGCTAAGGTTACCTGTTCTCTGGCATTCATCACAGCTGTGTGCATAGTTGTGGGCATCCTTGAAGATTGTTGGCCAATAGTAGCCACTGTGGAACACCTTTGCAGCTGTTCTCTGACCACCAAAATGTCCACCATAGGGTGCTGTATGGCACTGCTGCAGCACAGACTTCGCCTCAGCAGCTGAAACACACTTCCTTAGCAGACCATCAGCACATGTCTTGTAAAGTGTGGGATCATCCCATATGAACTTTCTAGCTTCATGAAGGAACCTCTTCTTTTCTTGTCCTCCCTTGAAAGTTGGTTGTACCTGCGATGCAAGGAAGTTAGCAATGTCAGCAAACCAAGGTTCCTCATCGTTATCACGATGAGTCAATACAAAGACATGTTCATCAATAAAGGCATCAGAAATTGCGGTTTCCGCAATTTTTTCGCAATTATGCTGCAATCTAGAAAGATGATCCGCAACCACATTTTCACATCCTTTCTTATCTCTAATGTCCAGATCAAACTCTTGCAGCAATAATACCCATCTAATCAACCTAGGCTTGGCATCAGCCTTCCTCATGAGGTATTTCAAAGCAGAATGGTCAGTGTACACGATTGTCCTAGTGCCTACAATGTAATTCCTAAATTTCTCACAAGCAAACACTACAGCTAGCATCTCCTTCTCAGTGGTTGTGTAATTACATTGTGCCTCATTCAGTGTCTTACTAGCATAGTATACAGGGTGTGTTAACTTGTCAATCTTTTGCCCTAGCATAACCCCCACAGCATAGTCACTTGCATCACACAACATTTCAAATGGGAGATCCCAATTTGGCCCTATTATAATAGGTGCTGTGACTAGTGCTTCCTTAAGGGTTTTCCAGGCTAGGAAACATTCTTTAGAGAAGATGAATGGTTTGTTTAGTTCTAGAAGCTCACATAAAGGCTTGGAGATCTTAGAAAAGTCCTTAATGAACCTTCTATAGAAGCATGCATGCCCTAAGAAACTTCTAATGGCTTTTACATTCTGAGGTTCTACCAGCTTCTCTATTATTTCAATTTTGGCCCTATCGACCTCTACACCTGCCCTAGACACTCTATGACCTAAGACAATCCCTTCGTCCACCATGAAGTGGCACTTCTCCCAATTTAGGACTAGGTTGGTCTCCTCACACCTAGCCAGGACTTGTCCTAAGTTCTCTAGACAGTTTGTGAATGAATCCCCAAAGACTGAGAAATCATCCATGAATATCTCTATCATGGACTCATCCAAATCAGAGAAGATTGCCAATATGCACCTTTGGAATGTTGCCGGTGCATTGCATAAGCCAAAAGGCATTCTGCGAAAGGCAAATGTTCCAAAAGGGCAAGTGAAGGTAGTCTTTTCTTGGTCCTTGGGATCTATAGTGATCTGGTTATATCCTGAATAACCGTCTAAGAAGCAGTAGTAGGCTCTACCAGCTATCCTATCTAACATCTGGTCAATGAATGGTAGAGGGAAGTGGTCTTTTTTGGTTTCCTTATTTAATTTCCTATAATCCATGCAAACTCTCCATCCTGTGATAGTCCTAGTTGGAATCAGTTCATTGCTCTCATTGACTACCACAGTCATCCCCCCTTCTTAGGTACACATTGTATCGGACTCACCCACTGACTACTAGCTATGGGGAAGATCACACCAGCATCTAACCATTTTATTATTTCCTTTTTAACTACCTCTTTCATAGAGGGGTTCAACCTACGTTGGTGATCTACTCGGGGTGTATGCTCTTCCTCTAATATAATCTTATGCATGCAATAAGAAGGGCTAATGCCTCTAATGTCAGCAATAGTCCATGCAATAGCCTTCCTATGTTGTTTAAGCAATAAAATCAGTTCAACCTCATGCTTTTCACTTAATTTAGAAGAAATAATCACAGGCAAAGTCTCATTACTTCCTAAGTATGCATACTTGAGGTGAGTGGGTAGAGGTTTCAATTCTAAGACAGATGGATGCTCAATGGATGGTTTTAAAGGATTTAAAGATCTATCAGTTAGGTCATTATTTATACATACATGCTGTGTTTTATCTACAGGTATATCCATTATCTCAGATACATTCAAATCAGCTACATCTAATTGTACATATTCATTAGCATGCTTAGTTAATAATACATGCTCCAGCTGTTCTTCCATTAATGAATCTACAATGTCCATGCTAGCACAAGATTCAGAGTCAGAGGGGTACCTTAAGGCTTTATATACACTAAATTTCACCTCTTCATCATGAACCCTCATCGTGAGCTCACCTTTTTGGACATCTATCAGGGCCCTACCTGTGGCTAGAAATGGTCTGCCTAATAGGATGGGGACCTCCTTGTCTGCTTCATAATCCAGGATAATGAAATCTGCAAGGAAAATAAACTTGTCAACCTTTACAAGAATATCCTCAATCTTACCCTCAGGGTAGGCTATGGATCTGTCTGCTAGTTGTAAAGTGACAGTGGTTGGACGTGCTTCTCCTATTCCTAGCTGGCGGAATAGTGATAGGGGCATGAGGTTTATGCTGGCTCCCAGGTCACAAAGAGCTCTGCCCACGTGCTTGCCTCCTAGCTCTACAGGTAAGGTGAAGGAACCAGGATCCTTCTCCTTCTTGGGTAGCTTGTTCTGGAGTATGGCACTGCACTCCTCAGTGAGATTTACTGTTTCAAACTCACCAATTATTCTCTTGTTAGTGATAATATCCTTCAAAAACTTTACATAAGAGGGCATAGACTGTAAAACTTCTACAAAAGGAATATTAACATGCACTTCTTTAAGAATTTCTAGAAATTTATTAAAGTGCACTTCCTGTTCTTGTTTTTTCTTTAGCCTTCTAGGAAATGGAGGTGGTGGCACATATGCAGGCACTTCAGGTCGCCTCAGGATAGGTGGAGGCCTTGGGATTTCTTCTATCTCCTCTATGATTGGCTCCAGCCTTGGTCCTGATGTGCTTGGTGATGGTTGACCTTGGTTTGGCAGAGACTCCAGTGGAGCACTAGACTCATTGTTCTCTACTCTCTTTGGTGTTTCTTTAGTGTTGTTCACCAATGGTCTCCCACTCCTAAGTTCAATTGCTTGAACTTGCTCTTTTCCATCTCTCCTTGGCACTTCAGTGTCAGCAGGTAGTCTACCTTGGGGCCTACTTTTAAGTTCATTGGCTAGTTGCCCTATTTGGTTCTCTAGGCTCCTAAGGGTAGCTTGCTGACTTTGCAGGGTGGCATCATTCTTGGCTATGTACTCTTTGAGTAGATTTTCTACAGAAGACCCTACTGGTTGGTTGTATGGTTTTTGATACATGGATTGGTTATGTTGGGGAGTGAAACCAGGTGTTCCACTTGGTCTTGGTTGGTTAGGAGCTTGGTTAGCATTCTGTTGGTCACCCCATGACAGGTTTGGGTGGTTCCTCCAACCAGGGTTGTAAGTATTGGAATAGGGGTTGTTCCTAGGCTGCTGTTGGCTTCCAACATAGCAGACTGAGGCTGGATTCCCAGGGCAGTATTCATACAGGTGTCCTTCCCCACAGAATCCACAGATAAGTGTCTCACCTTGACTTGGTTGGGTGCCCATTGACATGGCTGTGGCGGTGTTGACACTTGTTTGGAGATTGGCTTGAGCCATTTGTTTAACTAGGTTGGTCAGGGCGCTTATTTGACTACTCATAGCATTGAGTGTGTCCTTATCTTGAGCTCTAGTTGGCTCTATTGGATCATCTGACGACCTACAGTGAGATGCTGAGATCTTCTCCAAGATCTCATAGGCTTCATTATAACTCTTGGACAACATGGAACCTCCACCAGATGAATTTAAGACTTGTCTGGTGCTGGGGTTGCATCCTTTGAAAAAGACCTCTATTTGGATACACCATGGGATGCCATGGTGTGGACATTTAAGAAGAAGGTCCTTGAACCTTGTCCAAGCTTCGTGAAGAGACTCATTCTCAACTTGTTTGAACTTAACTATGTCATCACGAAAGGTAGAATTCCTATCAGGTGGGAAGTATTTAACTAGGAATTTCTCCGCCAAGTCTGTCCAATTGAGGACTGATCCAGAGGGTAATGAGTTTAACCACGTCTTTGCTTTGTCCCTCAATGAGTAAGGGAAGAGGTAGAGCCTCAAGGCTTCTTGGGAAACTCCAGGGATGATGAATGTATCACTGACTCCTAGGAAGTTTCTAAGATGGTTGTGGGGATCCTCATTTTCCACTCCAAAGAATTGTCCCACAGTGGACAACATTTGGAACATCACTTGCTTTAACTCGAATGAGTTGGCAGTAATCTCAGGGCGGATTATACTTGGGTTTAGCTCCCCAGGCATGGGAACTAAGTATGAGAGAATGGCATTATTCTTATCATTCGCTATTTCGATGGGATTGTGAGTGACAGGTACCGGATTTGGAACTAATCTATCCATTTCTTCTTGAGAGGATTGCGGAGACTCTGCGGTTTCAGCAATTATTTGAGGTAAAGGGAGTTGGTTAAAGAGACGTTTCTTGGCTCTATTTCTAGCCTTAAATAATCTCTCAGGCTCAGGGTTGAACTCTAGATCACTACTTGAAGGCTCATTCATAAACTAACCCAAATAGTACCTGAAAAAGAAATGAAAATAGATCAGCTTCAATAGATATTAAGAGTTGGTTTTCTAACTTAACAAACTTCGTTTTCACTAAACTAAATCCCCGGCAGCGGCGCCAAAAACTTGTTGCGTGCTCAATGTGTAAAATAAACAAGCAATAAGAGAGAGAGAGCACTCAGAACATGCAAGCATACATGATCTTATAGCAAGTAGTAAGTATTTTTTCATTCGTTTTCCCACAGAGATTTATTATTAGCTACTCGTGAAGTGTATTGTTAAGAAAGAATGGGTGGATTTGATGGAGTAGAATTGGTTTTAAATTGTCTAATTTCTAAGGAATATGTAAAGGGTAGCAACATAAACAAGTGCAAGTCAAAGATAAACTCAAATGAAAAGAGAAGAGATTAATAAACGAAGAGGAAAATAGCTAAACAGAATTTTTAACTTAGCAGAATTGCGAGAACAGCAATTCTACCGCAATGTTACTAACAGCGAAAGTGTGTAAAATGGAGAAACAAGGGCTACTAACGACTCCTCTATAGGCATTTTCTCACGATTCTCAAGCATTGGATCAACTCACTATGCATCAAACTAACTCAATCTCATGTATCTTCCGATTTCATGCATTAGATTCTTTAGTTTACTCATGTCCAAGTAAGGTCTTAAGCATCTTGTGAAAACAGAAAGTTATGGTTTGTACTAGGAAAACGCCTATTCCTAGGTCGTTTTCTGGCTACCTTGAAAGGCTAGTATGATTGTATGACTCTGAACTCTTACTCCTTCCAGAGGTTAGGAGTTCTTTGGACAAAATGGATGGCCAATCGAAATTGCCCGTGGGATGAAGCTTACATACAATCAATGCTTCGAGAGCTATCCTACATGCTTGGTTCACGTTTTTTTAGCCTATAGTATTGCCATTAGCATGCCCCTATGTGACTTAGTTACTCATGGATATAGAAAGAACAGAAATAAGAGATGAAGTAGACATGCTTAGAAGAGAAATAAACTTAAAACAACAAGGTAAAACAGTAGCAGCAAAAGATAAGAAGCTGTGAAATAATGAATTGTGCTTTGATTACTTGATTGTTTGAATGAACAAAGGAAAGCTTAAAGTGAATAGCATAAAGACAGAAGACAACGAAATGAAATGAGCTAGCTACTGGAAGAGAAACAACAACTAAACAGAGCTGGAAATTAGAAATAAAAGACAGAAAGCAGTAATTGAGCTTGAACGCCTCGTCGCAAATGCCTCGGCTGAAAGGGAAGAAAGGGTAGCCTTGCTTGGATGAATCCAATCAGGAGAGAAGATGAATCTTCTCTCCTTCCTATTAGATTGTCGACTCCAACAGCTGAACCTCTCAAACCAACAGACGGAGAAGAAAAACAGGAGAAAAGATGGAGCTGCGAAGAGACTTCTACGCTTTCGGATGATGATCAAACCCTCTACTTTGACCCCCTTTTATAGTAATTTGCAGGTGCGTTTGGGCCAAGGAGAACCATCCATCTTCAACGTCATACTTCAAAATGAATGGAGGAGAAAGAACGAATCCCTGAAATAACGGAAAATAACAGAAAAGGATCAGTCAACTTACGGATTTCACTTGAAAAATTGTGGTTTCAGCAATGTTTCCGCAATGCTGCCGCAATGCTCATTTTTCCTTCTTTTAACTTCGGTTTTTAATCCTTTTCTTTCCTTTTGCACACAAGTCCTAATTTAGCTACCTTCTTCTAAATCTCATATATAAGCATAGGTTTAAGCTAAATCCTATCAAAAACACCTAAGAGTGTACATCTTTCTAAGCTAAATAAGTCCTAAAAAGGTCACTTTTGGAGACGTAACAAAAGCCGAGAGGAAGAAGATGAAAAACCAAAGCATCCTGGCTGAAAATCGTCCTTCAGCCGATTTAAATCGTCGTAGCGTCGAGACGCTGGGCTAGCGTCGCGACGCTACGCCCTAAGTAATCCGCGCGCGCCTCGCGATGGCGTCGAGACGCTAGGGCAGCGTCTCGACGCTGGCCCGATAACTTCTTGCGCGCGCCTCCTCCGGAGCGTCTCGACGCCGCAGCAGGGTCTCGACGCTTTGGCAGCGTCGAGCAAGCGTCTCGACGCTGATGCTCGACGCTTGCTCTCGGGTTTGGGCTGGAAAATTGCCTCTCCTAGGCAATTTTGGTCCGGTTCTTCTTGGATTGACTTGCCCTTTTCCCGATGCACTCCCGGGGCGTTAAAACTCCACTTTTAGCTCCGAAACAGGTCCAATGGACGCATGAGCTCTTTGCCGCATTTCTCCTACAACCGAGATAAATTAAACATTTAAATGCGGACTTTAGCCATAATAAAGAAGTAAATAATAGCTCCAAAATGGAGTTATCACTCACCCACGTCCTGAGTGATCCCATAAATTCTCTTCCTCAATGTTGTGGCCAAGGACGCAGGGAAGTATTTCTCTAGGAAAACCCTCTTCATATCCTGCCACGTCGTTATCGAGCCGAGGGGCAGATAATAAAGCCAGTCCTTGGCTTTGTCCTTGAGCGTAAAGGGGAAAGCCCTCAAATTCAGCTGCTCCTCCGTCACTCCCGTGGGCTTCATCCTCGCACAGACGCAGTGAAACTCCATTAAGTGCTTATTCGCGTCCTCCCCTGCATTGCCATGGAAAGAAGGCAACTGGTGAATTAAACCTGACTTTAATTCAAAATTACCTGCTACCACGGGGTAGTTGATGCACAAGGGCTGCAAATTTAAGTCTGGCGCTGCCAGCTGTTTCAGCGTCTTCGGCGCTTCTCCTTGCGCCATCTCCTCAACAAAGAAGGGATTGCCTTCTTCCTCAAACAGTCTCTGCCCCTCCCGGACCTCTCTTCTCAACCGTCGCTCTTCTCTTTCGATTTCAGGTATAAACTGCAATCCACTAAGCTCAGAAGAACGGGTCATATGTTACGTCTCCAAAAGTGTCCATTTTAAGACTTATTTATCTTAGAAAGATGTACACTCTTAGGTGTTTTTGATAGGATTTAGATTAAACCTATGCTTATATATGAGAATTAGAAGAAGGAAGCTAAATTAGGACTTGTGTGCAAAAGTAAAGAAAAGAAATGAAAAACGAAGAAAAAAGAATGAAAACTGTGCATTGCGGAAGCATTGCGGAAACATTGCTAAAACCGCAATGTTTTAAGTGAAATCCGTAAGTTGGCTAACCTTTTTCTATTGTGATCTGATATTTCAGGGATTCGTTCTTTCTCCTCCATCCATGTTGAAGTACGACGTTGAGGATGGATGGTTCTCCTTGGCCCAATCGCACCTGCAGAATACTATAAAAGGAGGTCAAAGAGGAGGGTTGAAACATCATCCGAAAGCGTAGAAGTCTCTTCGCAGCTCAATTCTTTCTTCTGTTTTTCTCTTCCGTCTGTTGGGTTGGAGAGCTTAGCTGTTGGAGTCGACAATCTGATAGGAAGGAGAGAAGATTCATCTTCTCTTCTGATTGGATTCATCCAAGCAAGGCTTACCTTTCTCTCCCTTCAGCCGAGGCATCTGCGACGAGGCGATCTAGCACCTTTACTGCTTCCTGTCTTTAATTACTTATTTCCAGCACCGTTTGTTGTTATTTCAATTCCATTAGTTAATCCATTTCATTTCGTTGCTTTCTGTCTTTATGTTAGTAACTCTAAGTCTTCATTTTTTCGTTCAAACGATTGAGTAATCAAAAGCACAATTCAATATTTCACAATTTCTTTATCTTCTCTGCCTACTGTTTTCCCTTTCTGTTTTGTCTTTAATTTCCTTCTAAACATGTCTATTTCATATAATATTTCTGTTCTCTCTACATCCATGAGTAACTAAGTCACATAGGGGCATGCTAATGACAAGGCTATAGGCTAAAACACGTGAACCAAGCATGTAGGATAGCTCTCGAATGCATTGATTGTATGTAAGCTTCATCCCACGGGCAATTTCGATTGGCCATCCATTTTGTCCAAAGAACTCCTAACCTCTGGAAGGAGTAAGAGTTCAGAGTCATACAGTCATGCTAGCCTCTCAAGCTAGCCAGAAAACGACCTAGGAATAGGCGTTTTCCTAGTACAAATCATAACTTACTGCTTTAACAAGATGCTTAAGACCTTACTTGGACATGAGTAAACTAAAGAATCTAATGCATGAAATCGGAAGATACATGAGAATAAGTTAGTTTGATGCATAGTGAGTTGATCTAATGCTTGAGAATCGTGTGAAAAAGCCAATAGAGGAGTCGTTAGTAGCCCTTGTTTCCACATTTTACACACTTTCGCTGTTAGTAACATTGCGGTAAAATTGCTGTTCTCGCAATTCTGTTTAGTTAAAATTCTGCCTTAGCCATTTTTCTCTTCGTTTATTAATCTCTTCTCTTTACGTTTGAGTTTATCATTGACTTGCACTTGTTTATGTTGCTACCCTTTACATATTCCTTAGTAATTAGGCAACTTAAAACCAATTCTACCCCATCAAATCCACCCATTCTTGCTTAACAATACACTTCGCGAGTAACTAATAATAAATCTCTGTGGGGAAACGAATGAAAAAAATACTTACTACTTGCTACAAGATCATGTATGCTTGCATGTTCTGAGTGCTCTCTTATTGCATATTCCTTTTAAACATTGAGCACGCAACAAGTTTTTGGCGCCGCTGCCGGGGATTTAGTTTAGTGAAAACGAAAATTGTTAAGTTAGAAAACCAATTCTTACTATCTATTGGAGCTGATCTATTATCATTTCTTTTGCAGGTACCATTGGGTTAGTTTATGAATGAGCCTTCAAGTAGCGATCTAGAGTTCAATCCTGAGCCTGAGAGATTACTTAGGGCCAGAAATAGAGCTAAGAAACGTCTCTTTAACCAACCCTCTATACCTCCAATAATTGCTGAAACCGCGGAGTCTCCGCAATTCTATCAAGAAGAAATGGATATACCAGTCCCAAATCCGGTACCTACCACTCGCAATCCCATCGAAATAGCGAATGATAAGAATAGTGCCATTCTTTCCTACCTAGTACCTATGCCTGGGGAACTAAACCCAAGCATAATCCGCCCTGAAATTACGGCCAACTCATTCGAGTTAAAGCCAGTAATGTTCCAAATGTTGTCCACTGTGGGACAATTCTTTGGAGTGGAAAATGAGGATCCCCACAACCATATTAGAAACTTCCTAGGAGTTAGTGATACCTTTCTCATCCCTGGAGTTTCCCAAGAAGCCTTGAGGCTCTACCTCTTCCCCTACTCATTAAGGGACAAAGCAAAGACGTGGTTAAACTCATTACCCTCTGGATCAGTCCTCAATTGGACAGACTTGGCGGAGAAATTCCTAGTAAAATATTTCCCACCTGATAGGAATTCTACCTTTCGTGATGACATAGTCAAGTTCAAACAAGCTGAAAATGAGTCCCTTCACGAAGCTTGGACAAGGTTCAAGGACCTTCTGCTTAAATGTCCACACCACGGCATTCCATGGTGTATCCAAATAGAGGTCTTTTTCAAAGGATTCAACCCCAGCACCAGACAAGTGCTAAATTCATCTGCTGGTGGTTCCATGCTGTCCAAGAGTTATAACGAAGCCTATGAGATCCTGGAGAAGATCTCAGCATCTCACTGTAGGTGGTCAGATGATCCAATAGAGCCAAGTAGAGCTCAAGATAAGGACGCACTCAATGCCATGAGTAGTCAAATAAGCGCCCTAACCAACCTAGTTAAACAAATGGCTCAAGCCAATCTCCAAACTAGTGTCAACACCGCCACAGCCATGTCAATGGGCACACAACCAAGTAAAGGTGAGACACTTATCTGTGGATTCTGTGGGGAAGGGCACCTGTATGAATACTGCCCTGGGAATCCAGCCTCAGTCTGCTATGTTGGAAGCCAACAGCAGCCTAGGAACAACCCCTATTCCAACACTTACAATCCTGGTTGGAGGAACCACCCAAATCTTTCATGGGGTGGCCAGCAAAATACTAACCAAGCTCCTAACCAACCAAGACCGAGTGGAACACCTGGTTTCACTCCCCAACATAACCAATCCATGTATCAAAAACCATACAACCAACCAGTAGGGTCATTTGTAGAAAATATACTCAAAGAGTACATCGCCAAGAATGATGCCACTCTACAAAGTCAGCAAGCTACCCTTCGGAGCCTAGAGAACCAAATAGGGAAACTAGCCAATGAACTCAAAAGTAGGCCCCAAGGTAGACTTCCTGCTGACACTGAGGTGCCAAGAAGAGATGGAAAAGAACAAGTTCAAGCAATTGAACTTAGAAGTGGGAGACCATTGGTGAGCAACATAAAAGAAACCCCAAAGAGAGTAGAGAACAAAGAGTCTAATGCTCCACTAGAATCTCTGCCAAACCAAGGTCAACCATCACCAAGCACATCAGGAGCAAGGCTGGAGCCAATTATAGAAGAGATAGAAGAAATTCCAAGGCCTCCACCTAATCTGAGGCGACCAAAAGTGCCTGCATATGTGCCACCACCTCCATTCCCTCGAAGGCTAAAGAAAAAACAAGAACAGGAAGTGCACTTTAATAAATTTTTAGAAATTCTTAAGCAAGTGCATGTTAATATTCCTTTTGTAGAAGTTTTACAGTTTATGCCCTCTTATGTTAAGTTTTTGAAGGATATAATCACTAACAAAAAAATTATTGGTGAATTTGAAACAGTGAATCTCACTGAGGAGTGCAGTGCTATACTCCAGAACAAGCTACCCAAAAAGGAGAAGGATCCTGGTTCCTTCACCCTACCAGTAGAGATAGGAGGCAAGCACGTGGGCAGCGCTCTTTGTGACCTTGGAGCCAGCATAAACCTCATGCCACTATCACTATTCCGCCAGCTAGGAATAGGAGAAGCACGTCCCACCACTGTCACCTTATAACTTGCAGACAGATCCATAGCATACCCTGAGGGTAAGATTGAGGATATTCTTGTAAAGGTTGACAAGTTTATTTTCCTTGCAGACTTAATCATCCTGGATTATGAAGCAGACAAGGAGGTCCCCATCCTATTAGGCAGACCATTTCTAGCCACAGGTAGGGCCCTGATTGATGTCCAGAAAGGTGAGCTAACTATGAGGGTTCACGATGAGGAGGTTAAATTTAGTGTTTTTAAAGCACTGAGGTATCCTTCTGACTCTGAATCTTGTGCTAGCATGGACATTGTAGATTCACTGATGGAAGAACAGCTGGAGCATGAATTATTGACTAAGCATGCTAATAATTATGTACAATTAGATTTAACTGATTTGAATGTTTCTGAGATAATGGATATACCTGTAGATAAAATACAGCATGTTTGTATGAATAGTGACTTGACTGACAGATCCCTGAATCCATTAAAACCATCCATTGAGCATCAACCTGTCTTAGAATTGAAACCCTTACCCACTCATCTTAAGTATGCATATTTAGGAAGTAATGATACTCTGCCTGTTATTATTTCATCTAAATTGAGTGAGAAGCATGAGGTTGAGCTGATATTATTACTTAAGCAACATAGAAAGGCTATTGCATGGACTATTGCTGACATTAGAGGCATTAGCCCTTCCTACTGCATGCATAAAATAATATTAGAGGAAGAGCATACACCCCGAGTAGATCACCAACGTAGGTTGAACCCCTCTATGAAAGAGGTAGTAAAAAAAGAAATCATAAAGTGGTTAGATGCAGGTGTAATCTTCCCTATAGCTAGTAGTCAGTGGGTGAGTCCTATACAATGTGTACCTAAGAAGGGGGGGATGACTGTAGTAGTGAATGAGAGCAATGAACTGATTCCAACTAGAACTATTACAGGGTGGAGAGTTTGCATGGATTATTGGAAATTGAATAAGGAAACAAAGAAAGATCACTTCCCTCTCCCATTCATAGATCAGATGTTAGACAGGATAGCTGGTTTTGCCTACTACTGCTTTCTAGATGGTTATTCTGGATATAACCAGATCACTATAGACCTTAAGGACCAGGAGAAGACCACCTTCACATGCCCTTTTGGAACATTTGCCTTTCG
This sequence comes from Herpetospermum pedunculosum, assembly GCA_028017165.1. NCBI lineage: Eukaryota > Viridiplantae > Streptophyta > Magnoliopsida > Cucurbitales > Cucurbitaceae > Herpetospermum > Herpetospermum pedunculosum. The sequence goes on from CM051527.1 coordinate 38,857,954, forward strand.
CAGAATGCCTTTTGGCTTATGCAATGCACCAGCAACGTTCCAAAGGTGCATGTTGGCAATCTTCTCTGACTTAGATGAATCCATGATAGAGATATTTATGGATGACTTCTCAGTCTTTGGTGATTCATTTACAAACTGTTTAGAGAACTTAGGACAAGTCCTGGCTAGGTGTGAGGAGACCAACCTAGTCCTTAATTGGGAAAAATGCCACTTCATGGTGGAAGAAGGGATAGTCCTAGGTCATAGAGTGTCTAGAGCAGGAGTGGAGGTCGATAGGGCCAAGATTGAAATAATAGAGAAGTTGGTGGAACCTCAGACTGTGAAAGCCATTAGAAGTTTCTTAGGACACGCAGGTTTCTATAGAAGGTTCATTAAGAACTTTTCTAAGATCTCCAAACCTTTGTGTGAGCTTCTAGAGCTGACTAAGCCATTCATCTTCTCTAAAGAATGTTTCTTAGCCTGGAAAACCCTTAAGGAGGCATTAGTCAAAGAACCTATTATAGTAGGACCAAATTGGGACCTCCCATTTGAGATGTTGTGTGATGCAAGTGACTATGCAGTAGGGGTTATGCTATGACAAAAGATTGACAAGCTAACACACCCTATATACTATGCTAGTAAGACACTTAATGAGGCACAATGTAATTACACAACCACGGAAAAGGAGATGCTAGCTGTAGTGTTTGCCTGTGAGAAGTTTAGGAATTACATTGTAGGCACTAGGACAATCGTGTATACAGATCACTCTGCACTAAAATACCTTATGAGGAAGGCTGATGCTAAGCCTAGGTTGATTAGATGGGTATTGCTGCTGCAAGAGTTTGATCTGGACATTAGAGATAAGAAAGGCTGTGAAAATGTGGTTGCGGATCATCTTTCCAGATTGCAACATAATTGCGATAAAATTGCGGAAACCGCAATTTCTGATGCCTTTATCGATGAGCATGTCTTTGTATTAGCACATCGTGAAAACGATGAGGAACCTTGGTTTGCTGACATTGCTAACTTCCTTGCCTCGCAGGTACTACCAACTTTCAAGGGAGGACAAGAAAAGAAGAGGTTCCTGCATGAAGCTAGGAAGTTCATATGGGATGATCCTACACTCTACAAGACATGTGCAGATGGTTTACTGAGGAAATGTGTGTCAGCTGCTGAGGCGAAGTCTGTGCTGCAGCACTGCCATACAGCCCCCTATGGTGGACACTTTGGTGGCAAAGGACAACTGCAAAGGTGTTCTAGAGTGGCTACTATTGGCCCACGATCTTCAAGGATGCCAACGAATACGCACACAGCTGTGATGAATGCCAGAGAACAGGTAACCTTAGTCGAAAGGATGAGATGCCTCTCACTTACATCCTAGAGTTGGAGCTCTTTGATGTGTGGGGCATTGACTTCATAGGGCCATTTCCCCCATCATCAGGTAACCTTTACATACTTGTAGCTGTAGACTATGTGTCTAAATGGGTAGAGGCCATAGCATGTCCAAACAATGATGCCAAAACAGTCATTAAGTTCCTTAATAGGCATATCTTTACTAGGTTTGGTACACCTCGTGCTATAATTAGTGATGAAGGGACACACTTTATTAATAAAGCTATGGAAAAAGTGTTGGCTAAATACAATGTTAGACATAGAGTAGCCACCCCTTATCACCCACATTCGAATGGCCAAGCTGAAATATCCAATAGGGAGATTAAAAACATACTCGAAAAAGTGGTCAAACCCAATAGAAAAGATTGGTCGTTTAAACTCGAGGATGCACTTTGGGCATATAGAACTGCATATAAGACACCCCTAGGTATGTCTCCTTATAGACTTGTGTATGGGAAAGCATGTCACTTACCATTCGAATTGGAAATTAAAGCATTTTGGGCCTTGAAAGAACTGAATTATTGCGTGACCGATGCAGGAACATTGCGGTCTCTGCAATTACATGAGCTTGATGAGCTTAGACATATGTCCTATGAAAATGCTAAAATGTATAAGAAAAAGACTAAGATTTGGCATGACAGTAGACTTAGGATTAAGGACTTTAAGAAAGGCCAGCTTGTCTTATTATTTAACTCACGGTTGAGATTATTTCCAGGCAAACTTAAGTCCAGATGGTCAGGTCCTTTTGTGGTAACTAACGTGTTTGTTCATGGTGCAATCGAGATTAGGAACCTGCAGCAAGGGCAACCGTTCATTGTTAATGGTGCACGATTGAAGCATTATTATGAGGAAGGAGATGTGAAGACTCTCTCGGCCTTCCTCTTGACGGAAACGTGAAAATAGAACCGAGAGAGGACGAGTGATTACTGTGCTCGTCCATGCGAGGCTATGCCTTAGTTTATTTTCTGCTATTTTTCCGGTTATTATTTGTGTATGTTTTTGTGTAATTTTTATTACGAATTTGATGTTGATTTTATTTTCTTTAATAAGGGATCGATAGAGGGAATCAAGGAGATGAATCCAGGATAAAAAATCAAGGAAGATATGGGGCCAAATCCAAGATTACGTTGAGGAAATATTGGCATTTGAAACGAAGAAATCTCCAACGGCCATTTAATTGCGAAAGATTTGCTGAATCCGCAACAGAAATAGCCGTTGGGATTTTCATCATTACAAATAGCCGTTGGAATAGCGTTGGCCCAAACGCTTCCTTCATTCACAGAACTCCAAGAAAGCTCTCTCCTTCTTCCTCTGCAATCCCTCTTTCCAGATTCCTACGATTCCACCATGGTGCTAACGAGAGCTGAAAGATCTGCGTCCAAGAAGAAGGCCGACGACGCTGAGATAGCTGCGAGAGAGGCGCTCCTTGCCTTGGCAGATGCTGAAGCCGCGCGAACCGAACGCCTTCCCAAGCTCCCTGTCCGCAAGAAGAAGTGGAAGGTAGTAACGGAGATCCCTGCTGGGCCATCTGAACCAGCAGGAACGCCCAAGAAGAGGAAGTGGAGTATGGCTGTCGACGACGCAGAGATCAAGAAGAAGACTCCCACTGTGGAGAGTCAAGAGAGTGGCCGTCCATCCTACGAGACGGCCAGACAAAGCCATTCGCCACCTCCACCAGCGCAAAGCCCTGAACCGTCTCCGTCTCCACAGAGCTCCGAGCAATCTCCACCAGCGCAGAGCCCTGACGCATCACCCATCTCCCAGACGTCTGAACCTGAAATTCCAGAAGAAGAAATTCAAGAATCGGCGCAGGGCGATGAAGCAGCTGAGGAAGAAGAGGTCTTCTCTCCGTTGAGGGAAGTCAGCCCCGAGAGCCCAGCACAAGGGGATGATTCGATGGATGAGACATTGGGGGATTGCCTCCAACAGATCACAACCAAGGCGAGATTGAGAAAGAAAGCCACCAAGGTTGTCAAGGCCAAACGGCCAAAAGCTTCGAAGAAGTCCAAGAAAAAGAAAGTCAGGGGTGAGCCTTCATCAAAGAAGGTTAGTAGTGAGCCTTCCCAGAAGAAGCTCAAGATCGAGGCTGCTGAATCAACCAAAGCGAAAGATAAGGGGAAAGCCAAGCTGTACCCTGAAGATGAGCCTCAATCTGTGAGGTATGTGTCCTATGATGCTGAGTCCAGAGGCACTGAATTAAGGAAGAGGGACCTGCTGCATGAGAAGGGGTTCCTCGACGCGCTAGCAGACCTGCCGCAATTCTTGCGCGTAGGGATCACCAATCACGGCTGGGAGAAGCTGTGCAGACCACCCGTCCCCGCCTACTCCAGCATGGTGTACGATTTCTACGCCAACATGATGAACCCTGAGGATGGCCTATCTGTGGTCAGAGGAATCGAGGTGGATTTCTCAGCGAAGGCAATCAATGAAGCCTATGGCCTCAAGGGTCAAAAACACACTGATTATGCAAGGATCATTGATGCGCCAATGTTGCGTGCTCAATGTGTAAAGATAAATATGCAAAAGGGTAGGGAGAGCACTTAGAACATGCAAGCATACATGGTCTCACAGCAAGTAGTAAGTATATTTCATTCGTTTTTTCCACAGAGACTCATTTTTAGCTATTCGCGAAGTGTGATTGTTAAGAAAGATGGGATGAATTTGATGGGGTAAAATTGGTTTTTAATTATCTAATTTTTGCTGAATGTATAAAGGGATATAACATAAACAAATGCAAGTTGAAATTAGATGCAAAGGACAAGAGATGGAATTAATAAACGAGGAAGAAAACAGCTAAACAGAATGCAACTTAGCAGAATTGCGAGAACCGCAATTAATCCGCAATTAACTCAACAGCAAAAGTATGTAAATGGGCGAATTAAGGGCTACTAATGACTATCCTATAGGCAGTTTATTACGATTATCAAGCTTTGGATCAACTCTCTATACATCAAACTCACTCTATCTCAAGTATCGTCCGATTCCATGCATTAGAGTCTTAAGTTTACTCGACTTCAAAGTAAGGTCTCAAACATCTTGTTCAAGCAAGAGTGTTTAGTTTGTACTAGGGAAACGCCTATTCCTAGGCCGTTTCCTGATTACCATGAAAGGCTAGCATGATTATATGACTCTGAACTCTTACTCCTTCCAGAGGTTAGGAGTTCTTTGGACAAAATGGATGGCCAATCGAAATTGCCCGTGGGATGAAGCTTACATACAATCAATGTTCGAGTGTTAATCTGCCTACTTGATTCACGTTTTTTAGCCTATAGTTCTGTCATTAGCATGCCCCTAAGTGACTTAGCTACTCATGGATATACAGAGAACAGAAATGGTAGATAAAACAGACATGCTTAGAAGAGAAATGTGCTTAAAACAGCAAGACAAAACCGTAGCAGAACAAGATAGAAACTGTAAAATGCAGAATTGTACTTTGATTACTTTGAGTGTTTGAATGACAAAGGAAAGCTTTGAAAGAAATGAATCCAAGACAGACAACAACGAAATGCAGTAATTAAAACTCTAAACTAAGAACAACAGTGATCAGAAATGGAAATGAGGAGAACAGAACAGAAAAGCAGTAAAGGAACGCTGGGAAACTTCGTGGCAGTCGCCTCGAATGAAGGTGATGAAAAGTCAGCCTTGCTTGGATGAATCCAATCGAGAGAGAAGAAGAATCTTCTCTCCTTCCTATCAGATTATCGATTCCAACAGCTGAGACTCTCACTCCAACAGACGGCAAAGGAAAACAGATGGAAATGGTGGACTGCAAGAAGACTTCTGCGCTTCGAGTGATGATTGAACCTCCGACTTTGACCCCCTTTTATAGTAGTTTGCAGGTGCGTTTGGGCCAAGGAGAACCATCAATCTTCAACGTCATATATCAGAATGGATGGAGGAGAAAGAACGAATCCCTGAAAAGTCGGATCTAAACAGAAAAAGATCAGCCAACTTACGGTTTTAACTTGAATAATTGCGGTCACCGCAATGTTTTCGCAATTCATTCGCAATGCTCATTTTTTTCATTCTTTTCCTTCGGTTTTCAACCCTTTTTCTACCTATTGTGCATAAGTCCTAAATTAGCTACCTTCTTCTAATTCTCATATTAAAGCATAGGTTTAGGCTAAATGCTATCAAAAACACCTAAAAGTGTACATCTTCCTAAGCTAAATGGGTCCTAAATAAGTCACTTTCAGAGACTTAACACACCCCCAAACTTAAGGCTTTGCTTGTCCTCAAGCATACTAAGGACTTACTTAGGCTGTTGTTTTTTTCTTCTTTAACTACCTACCGACTCCCCTATATCCCTATCTCTAGCAGTGCTGTCCTGTGACACACTTCTAAGTTTAGAACTAACCTCTTATCAAGCTTCTTCTGATGTCACCTGCCTACTATACCTGCTGGTTTTGTTAACCCCCTACTACTGATCTAGCTACTTTTATGATGTCATGCCACTATCCCTCGGGTTTCAAATTCTACCAAGCTTTACTCCAGACTCAGTACATGCTTCTAGCTTATTTTTAATGTGTCTAGGATTCCTTAGAGTCATGCCAGTCTTAGTATTAACAGTGACAGTGGTACTTTTAGAGAACAACCTAAGCCCTGGCATCACTACATTGGATATACATTCATCTCCCTAGACAAACCTAAAAGCTACAACCTTGTGCTTAGCTCATTGAGGATCAGAGTTCTTTTTTAAATAGGACATCTAAGCCACAAGATTATAACTCCTAAGCATACATTCTTCTTCCCCTATTTCTCCTTTTCCCTTCTTTACTTAGGTGGAGTCTCTCCTTGGGTTGCCTTTTGATGCAATGCCACTTGTGGTTTACACACTTGGCACTGATTACTCAGCACTTGAGAGAGACTCCCCTCTTTATTCTATTTTTCACTTTTTCTACTTATCACAAAAAAATTTTTTTTTTAGGAGAAGAAGAATGCTTATGTCCTAAGGAAGAGAGGAATGTTCCTAGGCCTAGGGTGGCCTCCCCCAAACTTCAACTACTCATTGTCCCCAATGAGTGTCTGAGGTGGCACACCCCCAAACTTGTCCTAGAAGCATCTAGTCTAAAGTAAAACCAAGAGAATCTAAAAATCCTAGGCATAGGCAAAACATTCTAAAAGCAACTATTCCAGCAGCAGAAAATTTGAAAAAACAGAAAGTCTTAAGGACTTATGGTTTATGCATGCTGAGCACTATTCAGAGGCAAATTTAAACTATCAAAGGGTGTCCTATGACACTCATCCAGCATGCTTCAAGATCAGCTATATAAGGTAGTCATGCTAGCAGCAAAAGATAGAATGTAACAGATCACAGCCTAACGAAACAGACAGTCCAAAGCATGCAATCAGTCACAAAAATTGCGGGAACCGCAATTATTTCGCAATTCAATCCGGGCAGATATAATAATGACTCAGGCCCCTAGCATGCTTTTTCCTGTAACTCATGCATCCTAAAAATAAAACTAAACTATCCTACCTATTCAACTAACATCTGACTAGACTAAGCAAAATAAAAAACATAAAACTAAACATTAAAAACAGATCAAAAATTGAACACAAACAGCATAATTCACAATATCCTATCAGAAAGCAGAAAAATTGTCTTTTGTTTCTTAAGGGAACAGCAATACTCCCTTTAGTGCACTTCAAACCAGCACTCAATTCTCATCATCCTCATCTGGTTGCCTTGGTCGTGGGGGCACCCATGGAGTTAGGAGGTTGGTGGGGAAGTCCGGGAAGATGCATCCCAACTGGTCTGCAACTTCTTTGTCCCTTGCCTGCGCATAGTTGGCCCATTGAGCCATTCTCCTCTGCATGTCCATTAAGCAGGCCATAGATAGGGACTGTTCAGCAGCCAGCCTATCCAACTCAAACTCCATATTCCCCTTTCTTCTCAGCCTCAGGGTCGCAGGCAGCTCCAAATGGCCTGTGTACGGCATCTGCTGCTCCAAGCGCTCGGTGGGGACTCCTGCAAGCAAACACAATTTTGTTATAGTGTTGGGGAAAAATAATGGCCCCTTACCTTTTCTGGCGCATTCAGCAATGGCAGCTGACATGATCTCCCCCACATTGACCGTGAGACCGCGCATGATGGCATAAACCAGCAGTGATCTACTCTGGTTGATTGTTGTCTCGTGGGTCACAGGGGACAGCTTTCTCCTCACAAAGGCAAACCAAACAGCTGCCTTTGCTGTCAGATTGGCACTCATCAAGGTGTGCCGACCATTGCGTGAGACAGTCCACGCTGCTTCAGGCTGGCCAATTGTGCGAATGGCCTCTTCTAGCACGGCCTCAGTCGGCTCATCAACTATCCGTGCATAATCTGTGTGCGCTTGGCCCTTGAGACCAAAGGCTTCATTGATGGCCTTGGCTGAGAAATCCACTTCCACCCCTCTGACCATAGACAGGCCATCCTCAGGGCTGAGCACGTTGGCGTAGAAATCGTACACCATGCTCGTATAGGCTGGATTAGGCGGTCTACAGAATTCCTCCCAGCCATGGTTGAGCACTCCTGCCCGCAAGAACTGCGGCAGGTCAGCGAGGCGATCAAGGAATCCCTTCTCGTGCAACAGGTCCCTTTTCCTGAGCTCAACACCCCTGGATTCCGCATCAGATGAGACATACCTCACTGACGGAGGTTCGTCTTCAGGGTAGAGTTTAGCCTTCCCCTTGTCTGCTGGTTTGGATGATGCAGCAGCCTCCACCTTGAGGCGTTTGAGCGAAGGCTCAGCACTCTCTTTGTCCGCCGAGGGCACCTTCTTGGCCTTCTTTTTCTTTAACTTCTTGGCCTTGCCAATCGTGGCCTTCTTCTTCTTCTTGAGTCTGGCCTTGATATTGATCTGCTGGAGGCATGCCCCCAACGTTTCTTCCATAGAATCGTCCTGCTGTGCAGGCTCGGCAGGGCTGTCTTCCCTCATAGGAGAGAAGACTTCGTCTTCTCCCGCATCTCCACTGCCTTGCGTAGACTCCTGATAATCCCCATAAGGGAATTTCAGGATCAGGCCGTGGAGAATTGTGCGCTGCTGATGGTGTCGACGCAGAACTCAGTGGCGAAGACTGCAGCTCAGGGCTCTGCGCTGCTGCAGGTGTCGGATCAGAACTCTGAGGTGCTGGAGACAGCTCAGGGCTCTGTTCAGGCGGTGACGACTCTGCGCTTGGCACTGGTTCAGATGGGAGAAGGCCGCGCGCAGGTGAGGCAGACGGCGACGATCCTTCTTTGGCTGACTCGTGGGATGCACGATCAGGTTCTTGACTCTCCACAGAGGGAGTCTTTGCTGTGTTTGGTTCGGCGGCTGTCTTGACACTCCACCGGCGTTTCTTGGGCGTGCCCATTGGCTCAGATGGCCCAGCGGGGATCTCAGTGACCACCCTCCACTTCTTCCTACGAATAGGGAGCTTGGGGAGAGGACCGGTGCGAACGGCACCATCGTCTGCAAGGGCGAGAATCGCTTCCCTCGCAGCCGCTTCAGCTGCGTCATCAGCCTTCTTCTTCGCTGCGGATCTTTCAGCACGTGTGGACACCATTGCTAAATCTTGAAGATCTTGAGAGAAGAATCAAAGATGGAGAGAATCGCTGAATTCTTGGATAGCAAAGAGAGAGATAATCGTAACGATCGAGCGGCTTCCAACGGATATAAAGGCAACGGATAAAATCCCAACGGCTCTTTTTGCGGATCCAGCAATTTTAGCGCAATCCCAGGGATATTATTTCCTTGAAATCTCCAACTTTGCCCGTCCGTATCTTTTATTTGGCTCAACCGTTTCTTGATTTTTAAAGTGGGATTTACTCTCCTTGATCCCCTCTTTCGATTCCCTACAAAAACAAATCAAACAAACATTAAATACGCAATTAAAATTACACCACAAAACATCCAAATGATAACCGGAAAAAAACAGAAAAAATAAACTAAGGCATTGGCCTTGACTAAACGAGCACAGTAACCACTCGTTCTCTCTCGTTCTTTTTGTCATGCTTCAGTCAAGAGGAAGGCCGAGAGAGTCTTCACATCCCCTTCCTCATAGTAGTGCTTCAACCTAGCACCATTGACCATAAATGGCTGACCTTGCTGCAAGTTCTTTATCTCTATTGCACCATGAACAAAGACATTAGTAACAACAAATGGACCCGACCATCTAGACTTTAGTTTGCCTGGAAATATCTTTAAACGTGAGTTAAATAATAGGACAAGTTGGCCTTTCCTAAAGTCTTTGATCCTAAGTCTACTGTCGTGCCATATTTTGGTCTTTTCTTTATACATTTTGGCATTCTCATAGGCCATATGCCTAAGCTCATCAAGTTCATGTAGCTGCAAAGATCTCAATGTCCCCGCATCCTTTACACAGAAATTTAATTCCTTCATGGCCCAAAATGCTTTGTTTTCTAACTCGAGTGGCAAGTGGCAAGCCTTGCCATACACCAACCTATAGGGCGACATACCTAGAGGTGTCTTATATGCTGTTCTATAAGCCCAAAGTGCATCCTCAAGCTTAAATGACCAGTCTTTCCTATTAGGTTTGACTACCTTTTCTAGGATGTTCTTTATCTCCCTATTGGAAATTTCAGCTTGGCCATTCGAGTGTGGGTGATAGGGAGTAGCTACCCTATGTCTAATGTTATATTTAGCCAATACTTTCTCCATAGCCTTATTAATGAAATGTGACCCCTCATCACTAATGATAGCACGAGGAGTCCCAAATCTAGTGAAAATGTGCCTATGCAAGAAGCTAGTGACTGTTTTAGCATCATTATTAGGACATGCTTTGGCTTCTACCCACTTGGACACGTAGTCCACTGCTACTAAAATGTACAGGTTACCTGATGATGGAGGGAATGGTCCCATGAAATCAATGCCCCATACATCAAAGAGCTCCAACTCTAAGATGTAGGTGAGGGGCATCTCATCCTTGCGACTGAGGTTACCTGTCCTTTGGCACTCGTCACAGTTGTGGGCATAGTCGTGTGCGTCCTTGAAGATTGTTGGCCAGTAGTAGCCACTCTGAAATACCTTCGCAGCTGTTCTTTGACCACCAAAGTGTCCACCGTAAGGAGATGAGTGACAGTGCTGCAGCACAGACTTTGCTTCAGCAGCTGAAACACACTTCCTTAACAAACCATCCGCACAGGTTCTGTAAAGTGTGGGGTCATCCCAGATGAATTTCCTTGCTTCATGAAGGAACCTCTTCTTCTCTTGTCCTCCCTTGAACACTGGCAATACCTGTGAAGCACGGAAGTTAGCAATGTCAGCAAACCAAGGTTCCTCATCGTTATCACGATGAGCCAAAGCAAATACATGTTCATCTATAAAAGCATCAGAAATTGCGGTCTCCGCAATTTTATCGCAATTGTGCTGCAATCGAGACAGGTGATCTGCAACCACGTTTTCACAACCTTTCTTGTCCCGAATGTCCAAATCAAATTCCTGCAGCAATAACACCCATCTAATCAGTCTAGGCTTAGCATCAGCCTTTCTCATAAGATATTTTAAAGCAGAATGGTCAGTATAGACAATGGTCCTAGTGCCTACAATGTAATTTCTAAATTTTTCACAAGCAAATACTACAGCAAGCATTTCTTTCTCTGTAGTTGTATAATTACATTGAGCCTCATTCAAGGTCTTACTAGCATAATAGACAGGGTGTGTCAGCTTGTCAATCTTCTGTCCTAACATGACTCCTACAGCATAGTCACTGGCATCGCATAGCATCTCAAATGGAAGATCCCAATTTGGTCCGACTATGATAGGTGCTGTGACTAGTGCTTCCTTAAGGGTTTTCCAAGCTACTACACATTCTTTAGAGAAGATAAATGGTCTATTTAGCTCTAGAAGCTCGCACAGAGGCTTGGCTATCTTAGAAAAGTCCTTAATGAACCTTCTGTAGAAGCCAGCGTGCCCTAAGAAGCTTCTAATGGCCTTGACATTCTGGGGCTCTACCAACTTCTCTATGATCTCTATTTTTGCCCTATCCACTTCTACACCTGCCCTTGACACTCTATGTCCTAAGACAATCCCTTCATCTACCATAAAATGGCACTTTTCCCAATTCAGGACTAGGTTGGTCTCCTCACACCTAGTCAGGACTTGTCCTAAGTTTTCTAGACAGCTTTTAAATGAGTCCCCAAAGACTGAGAAGTCATCCATGAATATTTCTATCATGGATTCATCCAACTCAGAGAAGATTGCCATCATGCACCTTTGGAAAGTTGCCGGTGCATTGCATAAGCCAAAAGGCATTCTGCGGAAGGCAAACGTTCCAAAAGGGCAAGTGAAGGTGGTCTTCTCTTGATCCTTAGGGTCTATAGTAATTTGATTATAGCCAGAGTACCCATCTAAAAAACAATAGTAGGCTCTACCAGCTATTCTGTCTAGCATCTGGTCAATAAACGGTATAGGGAAATGGTCTTTTTTAGTTTCTTTATTTAACTTTCTGTAATCCATACATACCCTCCACCCTGTGACAGTCCTTGTTGGAATCAGTTCGTTGTTCTCATTGACTACCACAGTTATTCCCCCCTTTTTAGGTACACATTGAATGGGGCTAACCCACTGGCTACTAGCTATGGGGAAAATCACTCCTGCATCTAACCACTTTATTATTTCTTTCTTCACTACCTCTTTCATAGAGGGGTTTAACCTACGTTGGTGATCTACCTTAGGTGTGTGTTCTTCCTCTAATATAATTTTGTGCATGCAATAAGAAGGGCTAATGCCTCGAATATCAGCAATAGTCCATGCTATAGCCTTCCTATGTTGCTTAAGTAGTAAAATTAAATCAACCTCATGCTGTTCACTTAGCTTAGAAGAAATAATTACAGGCAACGTGTCATTATCTCCTAAATATGCATATTTGAGGTGAGTAGGTAGTGGTTTCAATTCTAGAATAGGTGGATGCTCAATGGAGGGTTTCAAAGGATTTACAGTTCTATCAGTTAAATCGATATTCATACATACATGTTGAGGGTTATTTACAGGCATATTCATTATGTCAGATACATTTAAGTCAGCTACATCTACTTGTACATATTCACTAGCATGCTTGGTTAACAGTACATGCTCTAATTGTTCTTCCATTAGTGAGTCAACAATATCCATGCTAGCACAGGATTCAAGGTCAGAGGGATACTTTAAAGCTTTATAAACACTAAATTTTACCTCTTCATCATGAACCCTCATAGTTAACTCACCTTTCTGAACATCTATTAGTGCCCTACCTGTGGCTAGAAATGGTCTACCTAGCAGGATGGGAACCTCCTTGTCTGCCTCATAGTCCAGGACAATGAAATCTGCAAGGAAAATGAATTTGTCAACTTTAACTAGAATATCCTCAATCTTACCTTCTGGATATGTGATGGATCTGTCTGCTAGTTGTAAAGTGACTGTGGTTGGACGTGCTTCTCCCATTCCCAACTGGCGGAATAGGGACAGGGGCATGAGATTTATGCTGGCGCCCAGGTCACAAAGCGCTCTGCCCACGTGCTTGCCTCCAAGTTCCACAGGTAAGGTGAAGGAACCAGGATCCTTCTCCTTCTTGGGCAGCTTGTTCTGGAGGATGGCACTGCACTCCTCGGTGAGGTTCACTGTTTCAAACTCACCAATTATTTTTTTATTAGTAATAATGTCCTTCAAAAACTTTACATAAGAAGGCATAGACTGTAAAACTTCTACAAAAGGAATGTTAACATGCACTTGCTTAAGTATTTCTAAAAATTTATTAAAATGAACTTCCTGTTCCTGCTTCTTCTTAAGCCTTCGAGGGTATGGAGGTGGTGGCACATATGCAGGCACGTCAGGACGCCTTAAGATAGGTGGAGGCCTTGGAATTTCTTCTACGTCCTCAACAATTGGCTCTAGCCTGGCTCCTGATGTGCTAGTTGGTGGTGGACCTTGGCTTGGCAGAGACTCCAGTGGAGCACTAGACTCAGTGTTCTCTACTCTCTTTGGTGTGTCCTTCGTGTTGCTCACCAATGGTCTTCCACTCCTGAGTTCAATTGCTTGAACTTGTTCCTTGCCATCTCGCCTTGGTACCTCGGTGTCAGCAGGGAGTCTACCTTGGGGCCTACTTTTAAGTTCATTGGCTAATTGGCCTATTTGGTTTTCCAGGCTCCTAAGAGTAGCTTGCTGGCTCTGAAGAGTAGCATCATTCTTAGCTATATATTCCTTGAGTAGGTTCTCTACAGAAGATCCTACAGGTTGATTGTATGGTTTTTGGTACATTGATTGGTTATGTTGGGGAGTGAAACCAGGTGTTCCACTCGGCCTTGGTTGGTTAGGATTTTGGTTAGTGTTCTGTTGGCCACCCCATGACAGGTTAGGGTGGTTTCTCCAACCAGGGTTATAGGTGTTGGAGTATGGGTTGTTCCTTGGCTGCTGCTGGCTTCCTACATAGCAGACCGAGGATGGATTCCCAGGGCAATATTCATAAGGGTGCCCTTCCCCACAGAATCCACAGATTGGTGCCTCGCCTTGACTTGGTTGGGTGCCCATTGACATGGCTGTGGCTGTATTGGCACTGGTTTGGAGATTGGCCTGAGCCATTTGCTTAACTAGGTTGGTCAGGGCATTTATTTGGGTGCTCATGGCGCTTAGAGCATCCTTGTCTTGAGCCCTAGTTGGCTCTACTGGATCGTCTGACCACCTACAATGAGATGTTGAGATCTTCTCCAAGATCTCATAAGCTTCGTTGTAACTCTTGGACAACATGGAACCTCCAGCAGATGAATTTAAAACTTGTCTGGTGCTGGGGTTGCATCCTTTAAAGAAGACTTCTATTTGGATACACCATGGAATGCCATGGTGTGGACATTTAATGAGAAGGTCTTTGAATCTGGTCCAAGCTTCGTGAAGAGACTCACTTGGAGCTTGTTTGAACTTTATGATATCATCACGAAAGGTCGAATTCCTATCAGGTGGGAAGTATTTGACTAGGAATTTTTCTGCTAAATCTGTCCAATTGCAGACAGATCCTGAGGGTAAAGAATTTAACCATGTTTTGGCTTTGTCCCTCAAAGAGTAAGGGAAAAGATATAGCCTCAGGGCTTCTTGGGAAACTCCAGGGATTAGGAAGGTGTCACTAACTCCTAAGAAATTCCTAAGGTGGTTATGGGGGTCCTCATTTTCTATTCCAAAGAATTGTCCCACAGTGGACAACATTTGGAACATCACTGGCTTTAACTCAAATGAGTTGGCAGTGATTTCAGGACGGATTATGCTGGGGTTCAGCTCCCCAGGCATAGGTACTAAATATGAAAGGATGGCGCTATCCTTGTCATTCGCTATTTCAATGGGATTGCGAGTGACAGGCACCAGGTTTTGATTTACTCCAGCCATTTCTTCTTGAGGTAATTGCGGAGGAATTGTAGTCTCTGCAATGATTGGAGGTAAAAGGGTTTGTTTAAAGAGACGTTTCTTGGCTCTATTCCTAGCTCTAAGTAATCTCTCGGGCTCAGGGTTGAACTCTAGATCACTACTTGGAGTCTCATTCATAAACTACCCTAAATGGTACCTGAAAAAGAAATGAAGATGGATCAAATTCAATGGAAAATAATTTGATGTTTCAGACTTAACAAACTTCGTTTTCACTTAAAATAAGTCCCCGGCAGCGGCGCCAAAAACTTGTTGCGTGCTCAATGTGTAAAGATAAATATGCAAAAGGGTAGGGAGAGCACTTAGAACATGCAAGCATACATGGTCTCACAGCAAGTAGTAAGTATATTTCATTCGTTTTTTCCACAGAGACTCATTTTTAGCTATTCGCGAAGTGTGATTGTTAAGAAAGATGGGATGAATTTGATGGGGTAAAATTGGTTTTTAATTATCTAATTTTTGCTGAATGTATAAAGGGATATAACATAAACAAATGCAAGTTGAAATTAGATGCAAAGGACAAGAGATGAAATTAATAAACGAGGAAGAAAACAGCTAAACAGAATGCAACTTAGCAGAATTGCGAGAACCGCAATTAATCCGCAATTAACTCAACAGCAAAAGTATGTAAATGGGCGAATTAAGGGCTACTAATGACTATCCTATAGGCAGTTTATTACGATTATCAAGCTTTGGATCAACTCTCTATACATCAAACTCACTCTATCTCAAGTATCGTCCGATTCCATGCATTAGAGTCTTAAGTTTACTCGACTTCAAAGTAAGGTCTCAAACATCTTGTTCAAGCAGGAGTGTTTAGTTTGTACTAGGGAAACGCCTATTCCTAGGCCGTTTCCTGATTACCATGAAAGGCTAGCATGATTATATGACTCTGAACTCTTACTCCTTCCAGAGGTTAGGAGTTCTTTGGACAAAATGGATGGCCAATCGAAATTGCCCGTGGGATGAAGCTTACATACAATCAATGTTCGAGTGTTAATCTGCCTACTTGATTCACGTTTTTTAGCCTATAGTTCTGTCATTAGCATGCCCCTAAGTGACTTAGCTACTCATGGATATACAGAGAACAGAAATGGTAGATAAAACAGACATGCTTAGAAGAGAAATGTGCTTAAAACAGCAAGACAAAACCGTAGCAGAACAAGATAGAAACTGTAAAATGCAGAATTGTACTTTGATTACTTTGAGTGTTTGAATGACAAAGGAAAGCTTTGAAAGAAATGAATCCAAGACAGACAACAACGAAATGCAGTAATTAAAACTCTAAACTAAGAACAACAGTGATCAGAAATGGAAATGAGGAGAACAGAACAGAAAAGCAGTAAAGGAACGCTGGGAAACTTCGTGGCAGTCGCCTCGAATGAAGGTGATGAAAAGTCAGCCTTGCTTGGATGAATCCAATCGAGAGAGAAGAAGAATCTTCTCTCCTTCCTATCAGATTATCGATTCCAACAGCTGAGACTCTCACTCCAACAGACGGCAAAGGAAAACAGATGGAAATGGTGGACTGCAAGAAGACTTCTGCGCTTCGAGTGATGATTGAACCTCCGACTTTGACCCCCTTTTATAGTAGTTTGCAGGTGCGTTTGGGCCAAGGAGAACCATCAATCTTCAACGTCATATATCAGAATGGATGGAGGAGAAAGAACGAATCCCTGAAAAGTCGGATCTAAACAGAAAAAGATCAGCCAACTTACGGTTTTAACTTGAATAATTGCGGTCACCGCAATGTTTTCGCAATTCATTCGCAATGCTCATTTTTTCATTCTTTTCCTTCGGTTTTCAACCCTTTTTCTACCTATTGTGCATAAGTCCTAAATTAGCTACCTTCTTCTAATTCTCATATTAAAGCATAGGTTTAGGCTAAATGCTATCAAAAACACCTAAAAGTGTACATCTTCCTAAGCTAAATGGGTCCTAAATAAGTCACTTTCAGAGACTTAACAGCCAACTGAGGCGGTCCTGGAGGAAGCGCTGCGGATCATTGGCCAACCTGAGGCAGCGTGGACGATTTCGCGCAATGGGAAGCACACTCTGATGAGTGCTACCCTCACAGCCAAGGCAGCTGTCTGGTTCTCATTTGTGCGGAGGAGGTTATCCCCAGTGACTCACGAGACCACCATCAACCAAGGTAGATCGCTGCTGGTTTATGCGATCATGAGGGGCCTCACAATCAATGTTGGTGAGGTCATTGCAGCCTCAATCGCCGACTGCGCCAAAAAGGGTAAGGGTCCACTTTTCTTTCCCAATACAATCACTAAGCTTTGCTTACGTGCAGGGGTTCCAATCGAGAGAATGGAAAGGCAGCTGACCTACACGGGGCACCTGGAGCTGCCTACAGGCCTGAGGATGCGCAGAAAGGGGAACATGGAGTTCGAGCTAGATGGCCTGGCTGCTGCTCAATCTCTGTCAATGGCCTGTCTGATGAACTTGCAGAAGAATATGGCTCAATGGGCTACATATGCACAAGCAAGGGATAAGGATGTTGCTGACCAATTGGGCTGCATCTTTCCTGAGTTCCCCACGGACCTACTGACACCATGGGCGCCTCCAGGACCACGGAGGGATGATGATGATGAGGACATCTGAGTGCTGGGCTGATTAGCACTCAAGGGAGTATTTTCTGTTCCCTACAAAAAAATTAAACTGTTTTTTCGTAAACTGTGTGAATGCTGCTATTTTGGAATCAATTTTGATCTGTTTTTAGTTCTTTATTTTTGTTGTTTAGAATTGCTTACTATAGTCTGATGGTAGCTGAATAGGTAGATTAGTTTAGTTTCCTTTTTGTATAGCTTAAATGACTGGAAAGAGCATGCATAGGGGCCTTGATCACTGATTTATCTGCCCTGCATCCATTGCGAAATAGTTGCGGAATCCGCAATTTTTGTTAGTAATTGCATGTTTTTGACTGACTGTTTAGCTAGGCTGGTTCTGTTTAATTTTGTTCTTTTGCTGCTATCTTGACTGTCTTATATAGCCTATCTATAAGCATGCTGGATGAGTGTCTTAAGGCATCTTTGATAGTTTAGATTAGCCTCTTAAAACTGCTCAGCATGCGTAACTTTAAGTCCTTACCTGCATGTTTTTATAAATTTCTGCTGCTGAAATGGTTGCTTTTAGAATGTTCTGTCTATCCCTAGGGCTTTTTAGGTTCTCTTTGTTTTACCCTAGACTAGATGCTTCTAGGACAAGTTTGGGGGTGTGCCACCTCAGACACTCATTGGGGACAATGAGTAGTTTAAGTTTGGGGGAGGCCACCCTAGGCCTAGGAACATTCCTCTCTCCCTTAAAGCATAAGCATTCTTCTTCTCCTTTACAAAAAAATGATGAGCTGAAAAAAAAAATGAAAAATAGAATAAAGAGGGGTGTCTCTCTTAAAGTTGCTGAGTAATCAGTGCCAAGTGTGTAACCGACAAGTGGCATTGCATCAAAAGGAAACCAAAGGAGAGGCTCCACCAGAGTAAGAAAGAAAGAAATAGGGAAGAAGAATGTATACCTAGGAGTTGCAACTTTGTGGCTTAGATGTCCTGAATAAAACGAACTCTGATCCTCAAGTAGCTGAGCACAAAGTTGTAGCTTGTAGGGATGTTTAGGGAGATGAATGTATGTCCAATGTAGTGATGCCAGGGTTTAGGTTGTTCTCTAAAAGTACTACTGTCACTATTAATACTAAGACTGGCATGACTCTAAGGAATCCTAGGCAGCTCAAAAGTAAAAACTAGAAGCATGTACTGAGTCTGGGGTAAAGCTAGGTAGAATTTGAAACCTTAGGGATAGTTGCACGATATGACAGAAGCGAGTAGTTCAGCTGTAAGAAGTTAATGAAACAGTAGGATCATTAGGCGAGCGAAGACAGAAGAAGCAAAATAAGAGGATAGTTGTAAACTTAGAAGTATGTCACAGGACAGCACTGCTATAGATAGGAATTTAAGGGAGTCAGCAAGTGGTTAAAGAGGGTAAAACAGCAGCCTAAGTAAGTCCTTAGTTTGCTCGAGGACGAGCAAAACCTTAAGTTTGGGGGTGTGTTACGTCTCCAAAAGTGACCATTTTAGGACTTATTTATCTTAGAAAGATGTACACTCTTAGGTGTTTTTGATAGGATTTAGCTTAAACCTATGCTTATATATGAGAATTAGAAGAAGGAAGCTAAATTAGGACATGTGTGCAAAAGGAAAGAAAAGAAATGAAAAACGAAGAAAAAAGAATGAAAACTGTGCATTGCGGAAGCATTGCGGAAACATTGCTAAAACCGCAATGTTTTAAGTGAAATCCGTAAGTTGGCTAACCTTTTTCTGTTGTGATCCGATATTTCAGGGATTCGTTCTTTCTCCTCCATCCATGTTGAAGTACGACGTTGAGGATGGATTGTTCTCCTTGGCCCAATCGCACCTGCATAATACTATAAAAGGAGGTCAAAGAGGAGGGTTGAAACATCATCGGAAAGCGTAGAAGTCTCTTCGCAGCTCAATTCTTTCTTCTGTTTTTCTCTTCCGTCTGTTGGGTTGGAGAGCTTAGCTGTTGGAGTCGACAATCTGATAGGAAGGAGAGAAGATTCATCTTCTCTTCTGATTGGATTCATCCAAGCAAGGCTTACCTTTCTCTCCCTTCAGCCGAGGCATCTGCGACGAGGCGATCTAGCACCTTTACTGCTTCCTGTCTTTAATTACTTATTTCCAGCACCGTTTGTTGTTATTTCATTTCCATTAGTTAATCCATTTCATTTCGTTGCTTTCTGTCTTTATGTTAGTAACTCTAAGTCTTCATTTGTTCGTTCAAACGATTGAGTAATCAAAAGCACAATTCAATATTTCACAATTTCTTTATCTTCTCTGCCTCCTGTTTTTCCTTTCTGTTTTGTCTTTAATTTCCTTCTAAACATGTCCACTTCATATAATATTTATGTTCTCTCTACATCCATGAGTAACTAAGTCACATAGGGGCATGCTAATGACAAGGCTATAGGCTAAAACACGTGAACCAAGCATGTAGGATAGCTCTCGAATGCATTGATTCTATGTAAGCTTCATCCCACGGGCAATTTCGATTGGCCATCCATTTTGTCCAAAGAACTCCTAACCTCTGGAAGGAGTAAGAGTTCAGAGTCATACACTCATGCTAGCCTCTCAAGGTAGCCAGAAAATGACCTAGGAATAGGCGTTTTCCTAGTACAAATCATAACTTACTGCTTTAACAAGATGCTTAAGACCTTACTTGGACATGAGTAAACTAAAGAATCTAATGCATGAAATCGGAAGATACATGAGAATGAGTTATTTTGATGCATAGTGAGTTGATCTAATGCTTGAGAATCGTGTGAAAAAGCCAATAGAGGAGTCGTTAGTAGCCCTTGTTTCCACATTTTACACACTTTCGCTGTTAGTAACATTGCGGTAAAATTGCTGTTCTCGCAATTCTGTTTAGTTAAAATTCTGCCTTAGCCATTTTTCTCTTCGTTTATTAATCTCTTCTCTTTACGTTTGAGTTTATCATTGACTTGCACTTGTTTATGTTGCTACCCTTTACATATTCGTTAGTAATTAGGCAACTTAAAACCAATTCTACCCCATCAAATCCACCCATTCTTGCTTAACAATACACTTCGCGAGTAACTAATAATAAATCTCTGTGGGAAAACGAATGAAAAAAATACTTACTACTTGCTACAAGATCATGTATGCTTGCATGTTCTGAGTGCTCTCTTATTTCATATTCCTTTTAAACATTGAGCACGCTACATCATACACAAACAAAAATTTTAACATACAAAGACAAACATAAAAAAATTTCAGCAACCAACCAATCATCCAAAATCAAATTCAAAAATAATTTTAATCAAATTTTACCTTCTCCTCGGCAACGGCGCCAATTTTGGTGCGACGGATTTTGAATATCCTCCCTAAATTCGAGTTGTCGAGACTCGCCAAAATACAATTTATAAGCCTATTAACCAAAGCTTTGCAGCTAGTGGTAACAGGGTCGATCCACAGGAGAAGGTTATGATTAAAATTAAATTGAACTTGAAATTAATTGATTAATTCGGTTTTTGTAACGGGGGATTTAAGCATGCAAACAAGATAATTAAAAGCTAACGAAGGAATAAAAGAGAGAGAGAGAAACGAGTGCACGGTTTGGGGATTTTCGGGATTTATTTGTTAGACATTTTCAGCCTATCATTTAACACAATTCTAAGGCGAGCAGTTTGTAATACACACGGTCGGCTACCCGAGAAGCCCCAAGGTAACCGGCTCCATAGAAATTAATTAGACCACACAGTTCTAATCAAACATTATCTAAAGTTGCATTAGGGTGATCAGCCCCAAATTGACTCTAAATAGTCACTAGCAAACCGCGACAGACATTCGATCACGTAATCTAATTGCTAACTGGCTACCCGCAAACGTTGTATGTACCCAACAACCATCATGCATGACTCGATACTCCGGTTTAATTTTATTAATCTGTGTTACTAGTCGAGTAGTGAGAGGCACGACATCGCTACTCTTTAACGCTAACAAAATGCTAGAAAACACGAGTGTCAATCGGCGAAATCTAACATATGCATAGGATGAAGCAAGACTAATAAATGCATACAAATCAGCCACCAAGTTGGAAATTATAGCATAGATTATCAAAGTTTAAAAACCTAACAAACAATCCCTCAAATTATCCCAAACCGCTCACTTTACCTTAGCCGTCCATGGGACGGATTGTCACTACTGCTCCAAGGAAGGCCGAGGAAGTCATCTCCAAGCTAATACAAATTAAGAGCTCCAAAACATGCCACAAATGGCGGAGCAAAGGTAAAAAACGAAGAAAAGCCGAGAGGAAGAAGATGAAGTTCTAAAATTGGGTCAAGAAGTGCTGCAAAAATCGTCTTACAGCTTCTTTAAATCGTCGTAGCGTCGAGACGCTAGGGCAGCGTCGCGACACTACGCCCTAAGTGATCCGCAGGCGCCTTGCGATGGCGTCGAGACCTAGGCGAGCGTCTCGACGCTGGCCCGATGATTTCTTGCGCGCGCCTCCTCTGGAGCGTCTCGACGCCGCAGCAGGGTCTCGACGCTTCGGCAGCGTCGAGCAAGCGTCTCGACGCTTGCTCTCGGGTTTGGGCTGGAAAATTGCCTCTCCTAGGCAATTTAGGTCCGGTTCTACTTGGCTTGACTTGCCCTTTTCCCGATGCACTCCCGGGGCGTTAAAACTCTGCTTTTAGCTCCGAAACGAGTCCAATGGACGCATGAGCTCTTTGCCGCATTTCTCCTACAACCGAGATAAATTAAACATTTAAATGCGGACTTAAGCCATAATAAGGAAGTATTTAATAGCTCCAAAATGGAGTTATCAAAGATCTATTTTTGAAAACAAAGAAGCACCATGCAATTCATCTAACATGCCATCCAATATAGGAATAGGATGTCGATACTTTACCGTTATCTTGTTGATGGCGCGACAATCAACACACATTCTCCATGTGCCATCTTTCTTTGGTACCAAAATTACCGGAACCGAGCAAGGACTCATGCTTTCTCTAATATAGCCTTTATCCATGAGTTCTTCGACTTGCCTTTGGATCTCCTTAGTCTCAGTTGGGTTTGTCCTATAGGCAGCGATGTTTGGAAGAGTTGCCCTAGCTATGAAGTCGATTTGATGTTCAATCCCTCTTAAAGGAGGTAAACCCGTTTGTGCATTGATAACTCCATTTTGGAGCTATTATTCACTTCCTAATTATGGCTAAATTCCGCATTTAAATGTTTAATTTATCTCGGTTGTAGGATAAATGCGGCAAAGAGCTCGTGCGTCCATTGGACCCGTTTTGGAGCTAAAAGCGGAGTTTTGACGCCCCGGGAGTGCATCGGGAAAGAGCAAGTCGATCCAAGAAGAAACGGACCAAAATTGCCTTGGAGAGGCAATTTTTTCAACCCAAACCCGAGAGCTAGCGTCGAGACGCTAGCTCGACACTGCCGAAGCGTCGAGACCCTGCTGCGGCGTCGAGACGCTCTGGAGGAGTAGCGCGCAAGGAATTATCGGGCCAGCGTTGAGACGCTGCCCTAGCGTCTCGACGCCATCGCGAGGCGCGCGCGGATCACTTAGGGCGTAGCGTCGCGACGCTGCCCTAGCGTCTCGACGCTACGTCGATTTAAAGAAGCTGTAATGACGATTTTTGGGTATCTTCTTCAACCTTGGGCGATTCTTCATCTTCTTCCTCTCGGTTTTTCTTTGTTTTTCACTTTAGCTCCGCCATTTGTGGCATGTTTTGGAGCATTTAATTTGTATTAGCTTAAAGACGACTTCCATGGCTTCCCTTGGAGCGGTGATGACAACCTGTTCCATGGACAGCTAAGGTAAGGGTGAACGGTTTGGGATACATTTGAGGGATTTTTGTTAGACTCTTTTAGCTTTGATAATCCATGCTTAGTTTACAAATTGGTGGCTGTTTTGTATGCATTTATCTTTCTTGCTTAACCCTATGCATATGCTAGATTTCACCGATTGACACTCGTGTTTTCTAGCATTTTGTGAATGTTAAAGAATAGCGATGTCGTGCCTCTCACTATTCGACTAAGTAACACAAATTGATAAAATTAAACCGGAGTATCGTGTCATGCATGATAGTTGTTGATTGCATACGGCGTTTGCGGGCAATCAGTTAGCAATTAGATTACGTGATCGAATGTCTGTCGCGGTTCGCTAGTGACTATCTAGAATAAATTTGGGGCTGATCACCTTAATGCAATTTTAGATAATGTTTAATTAGAACTGTGTGGTCTTATTAATTTCTATGGAGCCGGTTACCTTGGGGCTTCTCGGGTACCCGACCGTGTGTACTACAAACTTCTCACCTTAAATTTGTGTTAAATGATAAGCTGAAGATGTCTAACGAATCAATCCCGAAAATCCCCAAACCGTGCACGCGTCTCTCTCTCTTTTTATTCTTCCGTTAGCGTTTAATTGCTTACTTTGCATGCTTAAAAATCCCCCTCGTTAAAAAAACCCAATCAATTAATTAATTTCAATTTTAATTTAATTTCGGTCATAACTTCTCCTTGGATCGACCCTGTTACCACTGGCTGCAAAGCTATTGATAATAGGCTTATAAATTGTATTTTGGCGAGTCTCGACAACTCGAATTCTGAGTACACATTAAAGTGGGCTCTACCAAAATTGGCGCCGTTGCCGGGGAGAAGGCAAAAATTTGATTGAAATTATGATTGACTTTGAATTTGGATGATTGATTGGTTGCTGAAAATTTTTTCTGTTTGTAGTTGTATGTTTAAAATTTTTGTTTGTGTATGACCCGTTCTTCTGAGATTAGTGGATTGCAGTTTATACTTGAAATCGAAAGAGAAGAGCGGCGGTTGAGGAGAGAAGCCCGCGAGGGGCAGAGACTGCCAGAGGAAGAAGGCAATCCCTTCTTGTTTGAGGAGATGGCGCAAGGAGAGGCGCCGAGGACGCTTAAACAGCTGGCAGCGCCATATTTGAACTTGCAACCCCTGTGTATCAACTACCCCATGGTAGCAGGTAACTTCGAATTAAAGTCGGGTTTAATTCACCAGTTGCCTTCTTTTCATGGTAATGCGGGGGAGGACGCGAACAAGCAATTAATGGAGTTTCACTGCGTCTGCGCGGGGATGAAGCCCGCTGGAGTCACGGAGGAGCAGCTGAATATGAGGGCATTCCCCTTCACGCTCAAGGACAAAGCCAAGGACTGGCTTTATTATCTGCCCTCCGGCTCGATTACAACGTGACAGGACATGAAGAGGGTCTTCCTAGAGAAATACTTCCCTCCGTCCTTGGCCACGACATTGAGAAAGAGAATTTACGGGATCACTCAGGACGTGGGTGATCTCTGCACGAGTACTGGGAACGCTTTGGGCGCCTGTGCGCAAGCTTCCCGCACCATCAGATCGTCGATCAGCTCTTGATCCAGTATTTCTATGAGGGGATGACGCCCCACGATCGGCAGATGATAGACGCAGCGAGCGGTGGGGCTCTGATTGACAAGACCCCAGTTGAGGCCAAGCAGCTTATCGCGAACATGGCAACCAACTCGCAACAGTTTGGTATTCGAGGGCAGGGGCAAGTCCACAGTGTGACCCAGAGCCACGAGATGACAGAAATGAGGGCCCAGGTGGCCGAAATCGGAAATATGTTGAAAAAGATTGTTGGAGGAAACCGCGAGGAGGAGGAGGTGAATGCAATCGGGGGGTATGCTTCCAACCCGAGGAAGTATGATCCATATTCGAATACTTACAACCCCGGTTGGCGCGATCACCCCAACTTCAGCTATGGGAACAGGGAAGGACAACCACGCTTCCAAGGCCAGTCTCACGATAGGCCTAACTCTTCCACCCAAGCTCAAGCCTCGAGCTCCTCCAGCTCATTGGAAGAAATGGTAAGGACCATTGTCACGACGACCAGCCAGGTTCAAAAAGAAGCTCGAGAAGAGCTTAACTTCCACAAGGCTGAGCTGCAGAACTTAAACAAGCAGCTGACAAAAATGGCGGTGTCGATTAGCAAAATCGAGAGCAAGAGCTCTGGGAAGCTTCCTTCCCAAACCACGGTCAACTCATGTGAGAACGTGAGTGCTATTCAGCTAAGGAGTGGAAAGTCACTTTCCCCCCAGAGCCGTGAAGGAAGTCAAGGACAGCCTGAACGAGTCCGCCCCGACTGCTCCCGAGAATCTGAATGAGAAAAAAGAAGAAATCAGTGTGCAAGAGGAAGTTGCCAGAGCACCCTTCCCTAGTAGGCTTGCGAAGCCTACTTTGGAATCCGACGATGAGGAGGTCCTTCGTACCTTCCAGAAGGTGATGGTCAACATCCCGCTCCTTGAGGGAGTGAGCCAAGTGCCAAAATATGCCAAATTCCTCAGGAGCTGGTGCACGAAGAAGAGGAAGTCCAGAGGGACTGAGAAGAAAAAGGAGAACGTTTCCGCGATCCTCCCAGGTACGTTGCCCGCCAAGTGCAACGACCCAGGTACCTTTACTATTCCTTGTATGATAGGTAGTAAGGTAGTAAAAAATGCCATGCTTGATTTAGGAGCTTCTGTGAAGGTTATGTCTTATGCTTTATTTCTTGAACTGAACTTAAATGAAGTGCATGAGTGTAACGTGACTGTCCAGTTAGCTAACGGGTCGAGTGTATGTCCTAGAGGGAAAGTGGAAGATGTTCTCGTTTGGGTAGGTGATATGATGTTCCTCGCTGATTTCCTTGTACTTGATATGAATGAAAAATCTCTGCATGCTTCGTCCTCTATGCTGTTAGAACGCCCTTTTCTTAAGACCGCTAGGGTCAAAATCGATGTGTTTAAGGGTGTCGATTCTTTAGAGTTTGATGATACAATGCATGAATTTTCATTATTTGAAAAGAAATCTGTGGAGAATGTTTCTTTTGTTGAGTATGATGAGAATGGGAGTCTTACCTCGCGCTTGAGGGATGATTCTCATGTCTCGGTAAAAAAATCTGACTTAGAATTGAATGATGTGGATGCTGTTTTTTGCACTAACAAATGCGATATTCACGTGCTTGAGGCACGAAGAGTGCAAAAAGTATTGGATGTTGATTGCAGGACAAGACTGGAACGTCCCCCGCACTATCAGATTATGGTTGAGTCAGTGGAGAGAATTCAGTCGAGCAAACGACTTTAAAAATTCTGCGCTTCTCGGAGGCACCCGAGCGATGAACTATTATTTCTGCTTTAGTTTAGTTGCTGTTTTTTGTTGCTTTTTAGTGTAATTTAGACTTACTTAGGTTGCTGTTTTTATTTTTTGGAATCGAGGAAGAGAGGAAATTTTGGGCTTCGATGATGTGCGCGCCGCTTCCTTACCCTCGCCAACTTCACAAAGAGTCAGGGAAGTTTAGTTTCTCTTTCCCTTTTACTTTGTGTATCTGACTGAGTGGCATTGAGGACAATGCCAACTTTTGAAGTTGGGGGTGGATGTCGTGGACTTGCATGTGTAGTTGGTTGAGCAGTGCTATTTTGAATATTGAAGTGCTTGAGACTCTATTTACTGCATTCTAATGATGATAATCTAGGAAATGCATGTTGGAAATCTGAGCACGTACATAATCTAGTTTTTGCATGAGTTTTGCATTTATTAGGTTCATGTCAAAAATTTTAAAAATTTTCCTGTTGCTCCCTTGCATCTATCGAGAACTTAGCAACCTCATCCTAGATTCCGTAGGCTTAGTTAATTGCATGTAGCATTAATTCTCGTTGTCACCCCGAAAGGCACTCTTAGGTAGCTTGTTGCATGAGAGTTAGCGGTAGATTAATTGAGTTAGCTTATGCTAAGCCTAAAGTAAAAAAAAAAAAAATAGAAAAGCATGATGGTTAGAAAATTCTCTCGAGGCGCTCCTCCTTCTTATTAGTGCACTTAAGAAGTGAGCGTTAGTCCTTAAAAACGTGAAGTTTATGCATGAATTTGACGTGTTAGGCAACTCGAGGTTGGAAAGAAAAAGAGAATAAATTGTTGGTTCAAAGAACCTTAATAAAAGAGTACAAAGTACTCGTGAAAAGAAAAAGGAAGAGAAAATTTTTAGGTCTCTTAGTTTGCTTCTCTCTCTCGTGTAAGTCAAGTGTAGACTGTTCTTAAACGCTAGAAGTAGGGGGAAAACAGGATGTGATGTTGCATGTGGTTTTTCCGAATTTACGTGAGTTTAGGATAGGTTGTCTAGCAGACACACACGTTAGGGAGCAATAGTTAATTTTTGATATGTTCATAGTAAATGCATGCACGAATTGCTTTCATGATTATGTTGTGTTTAAGTTTTCAAAATGCATGGAGGTTTGAGTTAGTAGCATGTAGGCGTGTCCTTAGAGTCAGTTTCTTTATAGCCTTGCTCGAGGACTAGCAAGATTCAAGTTGGGGGTGTTTGATAACTCCATTTTGGAGCTATTATTCACTTCCTAATTATGGCTAAATTCCGCATTTAAATGGTTAATTTATCTCGGTTGTAGGAGAAATGCGGCAAAGAGCTCGTGCGTCCATTGGACCTGTTTTGGAGCTAAAAGCGGAGTTTTGACGCCCCTGAAGTGCATCGGGAAAGGGCAAGTCGAGCCAAGAAGAAACGGACCAAAATTGCCTTGGAGAGGCAATTTTTCCAGTCCCAAACCCGAGAGCTAGCGTCGAGCAATAGCGTGGAGACGCTAGCTCGACGCTGCCGAAGAGTCGAGACCCTGCTGCGGCGTCGAGACGCTCCGGAGGAGGCGCGCGCAAGGAATTATCGGGCCAGCGTCGAGACGCTGCCCTAGCGTCTCGACGCCATCGCGAGGCGCGCGCGGATCACTTAGGGCGTAGCGTCGCGACGCTGCCCTAGCGTCTCGACGCTACGTCGATTTAAAGAAGCTGTAATGACGATTTTTGGGTATCTTCTTCAACCTTGGGCGAATCTTCATCTTCTTCCTCTCGGTTTTTCTTTGTTTTTCACTTTAGCTCCGCCATTTGTGGCATGTTTTGGAGCATTTAATTTGTATTAGCTTAAAGACGACTTCCATGGCTTCCCTTGGAGCGGTGATGACAACCCGTTCCATGGACGGCTAAGGTAAGGGTGAACGGTTTGGGATACATTTGAGAGATTTTTGTTAGACTCTTTTAGCTTTGATAATCCATGCTTAGTTTACAAATTGGTGGCTGTTTTGTATGCATTTATCTTTCTTGCTTAACCCTATGCATATGCTAGATTTCACCGATTGACACTCGTGTTTTCTAGCATTTTGTGAATGTTAAAGAATAGCGATGTCGTGCCTCTCACTATTCGACTAAGTAACACAGATTGATAAAATTAAACCGGAGTATCGTGTCATGCATGATAGTTGTTGATTGCATACGGCGTTTGCGGGCAATCAGTTAGCAATTAGATTACGTGATCGAATGTCTGTCGCGGTTCGCTAGTGACTATCTAGAATAAATTTGGGGCTGATCACCTTAATGCAATTTTAGATAATGTTTAATTAGAACTGTGTGGTCTGATTAATTTCTATGGAGCCGGTTATCTTGGGGCTTCTCGGGTACCCGACCCTGTGTACTATAAACTGCTCACCTTAAATTTGTGTTAAATGATAAGCTGAAGATGTCTAACGAATCAATCCCGAAAATCCCCAAACCGTGCACGCGTCTCTCTCTCTTTTTATTCTTCCGTTAGCGTTTATTTGCTTACTTTGCATGCTTAAAAATCCCCCCCGTTACAAAAACCCAATCAATTAATTAATTTCAATTTTAATTTAATTTCGGTCATAACTTCTCCTTGGATCGACCCTGTTACCACTGGCTGCAAAGCTATTGATAATAGGCTTATAAATTGTATTTTGGCGAGTCTCGACAACTCGAATTTGGAGTACACGTTAAAGTGGGCTCTACCATGCATCCTCATGTGGAAACATGTCATTAAATTCCTGCAAAAGAGACTTAAAAGCACTTGGCAACACACAATCAGAATTTGGGTTAGTTGCTAAACATATTCTTTTGCACATAAGCACAAAGATTGGTTCTTGAGTGAATAACTCATTCCTCACTTCCTGTTTTCTTATAACCAAACTCACATACTTTCTTTTTTCCTCAAATTCACTCTTTTTTCTCTCTTGGTTTTCACTCACCATTTTCCCCTCACTTTTCTCTTTTTTGTCACTCTTCTCTCTCTCTTTGAACTCACTTTCTTCTCTCCTCTCTTTTTCTTCGAATTCTATTCTTTTTTTCTCTAATTTCAAATGGTCACAATGTACTTCGTATGGAGACAATGGAAGTAAAGTAAACTTCTTTCCATTCAAAGTAAAGTTATACTTGTTCAGCAGCCCATTATATGTAACTTCTCTATCATATTGCCAAGGTCGACCTAACAATATATCCCCGCATGCATAGGTACAACATCGCAAAAAACTTCATCCTTATATCTTCCTAAAGTAAAAGGAATAAGAGCTTGAGAGTTCACCTTAAGTTCTCACTTGTTTGTCAACCAATGAAGTTTGTATGGTTTCGGATGTGGATGGGTCGCAAGTTGAAGTCTTTTTACAAGAAAACTACTCACCACATTTGTCCAACTTCCACTATCGATCACCAAGCTACATGGGTTCTTTTCAACTAAGCATCTTGTGTGAAACAAGTTTTCTCTTTAATCTTCAACTTTATCTTCCTTGATTTGCATATTAAGTACCCTTCTTGAAATCAAGGATATGTAGTTACCTTCTTCAACATACTCACCATCATGTGCTTCAGATTCTTCCTCAATTTGTGCATCATGTTCCTCACATTCATCATCCGATTCAAGCACGCCATTTCTTACCACCATGACTCTTTTATTGACACACTCTTTGCTCATGTGTCCAAATCCTTTGCATTTCCAACATTGAATAGAACTAGAATTCTCCCTTACCTCCTTTGAAACTTCATTTTTTTTAGCATTGGAGCTCTCGGCCTCCACTCTTTTGGCAGCACCAAACTTCTCTTTTGAATGTATTGATTCATTCCTATTCACAAAACCATTCTTGTTCCAAGTATTAGAATTTGAAAAGTTGTAAGCTTTAGATGTATACCTCTTTGAATGTTCCTTTTCTGCCTTCAACTGAGCTTCAATTTTGACAGCATAGTGATACATATCTTCTAAAAAAGGTGGTGGATTTCTATCAACAATATGAGCAAGTTCTTGATTCAAACCTCCCATGAATCTAGACATGGTGTCTTCCTCCTCTTCTCGGATCTTTGCTCTTTCCATCAAAGTCTCCATCTCTTGATAATATTCAGCAACACTTTTTGTTCCTTGCCTCAAAGTTTGCAATTTAATTTTCAAATCTCTTTCATGATGTTTAGGAACTTACCTTTTTCTCATGGCTTCTTTAAGTTCTTCCCAAGTTTCTATGGGATCCTCCTCTTTTCTTCTTCAGTCGGATTTGAGATGATGATACCAATCACATGCATAATTGGTGAATTCGGCAATGGCAAGTTTCATCTTCTTATTCTCACTATATGTATTGCAATCAAACACATGTTCTATCTTCATTTCGCATTGCAAGTATGTCTCAGAATCCGCTGTTCCACTAAAAGGTGGGATCTTGAGTTTAACGCCTCCATCTCTATCTTCATTCACCCTTTCCATCCTTCTAGGTTGCATAATGTTTGCAAGGTTAACTCATCCTCTTCCTCTCATATTTCCTCTTCGTCCAAAGTTTCTTTCTTGTTCGGCCAAAGCTATGTCAAACATGCCTTCATCTTCTTGCAATGCTTGTTCTTCTCGTTGTTGTTGTGCCCTCCTTTCTTGTCTATCTTCATTCATCATTTCCATCATACCTTGAATGGCTTGAAGAATAGCCATATTTGGATCTACCACTTGTTGTACATCTTTTCGATCATGCGCCATGATCTATCAAAAATATTGAAGTAGAACAAAAACAAAACAGTAAAGAGGACCTTTCCACACTTCTCACAAAGATTTCACTCAAGGACACTCGTGTTTAACACTCAAGGGTAGGCTTTTGGTACTATGTCAAAGATGTAAGGCTTGGTTTAGATTTTGGTGCAATTTTACTTTAAGTTTGATATAACCAATTCAAAAAAATCAACTTCTCACAAACTAATACTAGAGAAACTCAACCTTAGGATCAATAACTCAAAAATCAAATTAAAACTTAATGACGAGAAATTTTCGTGTTCCTCGGATCTTTGATTTTTTTTTTTGCGCTTTTGGTACTGATTTCTTCTTCTTTTGCTACTGTTATTTTTATTTTTATTTTTTTTTTTTTTTTTTTTTTGATAATCCGAGAGCAAGAGTTTCAAGACAAGTTATAGTATGTCTTGTATTACACTTTATAAGTAAATGCTTTCAGAAAAACTAATAATAATAATAACACAAAGTAAAGATATTTCACCGCTAGAGACGGCCAAAGATGTTGACCACGTGCTCTGATACCAAATGATAAGCTCCCAACGTTGCTTGATTTATAAAGCTAGAGGTCCTTCTAGGATCCTTGTAAATGCTCACAAAGAAGACTAACTTAACGATTGATTCCAACAAAGAGTTTAGTTAGAAGGTGAATGACTCTTAGATCACACTTAGAATCTATGATTGTCACTCTTAGATCCTAAGACGACTCACTCCAGAATTAGGCTGATCAAAACTAATTCAATGAACCGATTAACATCAAACCTAAAACAAGATTTGAAAGAAACAACACCAAAAGGAATTTTAAGAAACACAAGTTCTTGATAAGCATAATTTGTATTTTGAAGAGCATTACAAGCCTTTAAATAGGCCAAAATGGACGTTCAAGCTTCCAAATACCAAAGGTCTCCAAAAGTCATTAAATGCAGAATTGAAGAAAATAAAACCTATGGAATGAAATTCAATTCAACAACAATTGAAAAGTCATATGGAAAAACCCAAAACAATAGAAATGCTTCAAATTGTCTTAACTAGCTACTTTAAGATGTGCTTTTCAATAGTCCAACGTTTGAGTAGTTGAAACACTCCAAACTCCCAAGAGGTGCAAGCTGGACAACCCACTGCTTACAATTTCTGCACAGTTTTTTTGTCCCCCGTGCCATCTTTCAAACTAGAAGACTTTTCCCGTGCCATCTTCACACCATTATTCTTGACTTATTGAAATAACATTGTAAAGAAATTTGGGTTCAAAAATATTTGTCTCCTCCTGTGCATTAGCTAGCCTTTGAAGATGTAGTGTAAAAGCCTCTTGAATCTTCTTTGCCTTGCTTCTTGTAATGGCTCCATCCGGTACATGCAATGGTTCGGTGATTGGATCCGTATCATGTGTTAGTGCCAAAAAGAGTCCAAAATGGCTGGAGGATATGTATTGATTATAGAAAATTGAATGATGTGACAAAAAAGGATCATTTTCCAATCCCCTTCATCGATCAAATGGTGGAGCGTTTATCTGGGAAGCCATATTAATGCTTTTTAGATGGATTTTCTGGATTTGACCAAATTCCCATAGCTCAAGAGGACCATGAAAAAACCACATTTACTTGCCCGTTTGGCACTTATGCATATAGGAGGATGCCTTTTGGTGTTTGTAATTCTCCAGGGACATTTCAGCGTTGCATGATGAGTATTTTTACTGAATTTGTAGAAAAGTGCATTGAAGTGTTTATGGATGACTTTAATGTCTATGGGAATTCCTTTGATGATTGCCTGGTTAATTTTTCGAATGTCATGGAAAGGTGCATAGAAACGAATCTGGTTTTAAATTTCGAAAAGTGTCACTTCATGGCCAATCAAGGCATAGTCTTAGGTCATGTAGTATCATTTAGGGGCATCGGGGTAGATAAGGCAAAAATTGATGTTATTTCTGACCTGCCTTACCCCACGAATATTCGAGAAGTGCATTCTTTTCTTGGCCATGCAGGATTCTATCGCAGGTTCATGAAGGATTTTTCGAAGATAGTGACCCCCATGACGAGCTTGTTGAAGAAAGACGTCTCGTTCAGCTTTGGGGAGGAGTGTAGGAATGCTTTTGACGTACTCAATAAGTGGTTGACCAATGCGCCCATAATACATTCACCGCAGTGGGGAACCCCCTTCGAGATTATGTGTGATGCGAGCAATTACGCGGTTGGCGCTGTGCTTGGTCAGAGGATAGAGAAGAAGAGTCATGTTATATATTATGCCTCCAGAACGCTCAATTATGCGCAGATCAGCTACGCAACAACAGAGAAGGAGCTGTTTTCCATAATATTCGCTCTTGATAAGTTTCGACCTTATATACTTGGATCTAAAGTAGTTGTTTTTTCTGATCATGCAGCGGTGCGATACTTAATGAACAAGAAGGACTCAAAGTCTAGATTGCTCAGGTGGGTGCATGAAAGGGGAGCATATAGAAGTGAACGTTAGTCCTTAAAAATGTGAAGTTTGCCTGTAGTCAGATGCACTGTAGTGAAACTGCAGGCAAGCTGAAACAAAAGTAAATTTGACATGTTAGGCGCTCATGGAGATCAAAAAAAAAAAAAAGTTTTTTGTTGATGAATGAAAATGAAATGATGAGAGAAAAAGTATTGTTGAAAAAAGCTTTATGATCTGTTACTTGCTCTGGTGATGAAAAGCCTTTAGATTGTTTTAATTCGCCAGAACTAGGGGAAAAGCGAAGCGTAGGGTCGGTTAAGAGCGTTCTCAGTCTATAAGAAATGAGATAGGGGAGCTAAGCACACACACATAGGAAGTAGTGGTTTAAATTTCTTGAAATATTCTTGATCAATGCATGCATGTAAGAATTTCCTTCCAATATAAATGCCTTGTTTCTTTTAGTACTGAGAATTGAGTCATTAGCATGCATGTCGATTTTTGTGGAGATGAGTCAGAATTTTGTCTTGCTCGAGGACTAGCAAGATCTTAAGTTGAGGATATTTGATAGCTCCATCTTAGAGCTATATTTAAGTCCCTAATTCATGCTAATACCATGCTTATTCATGCTTATTTACCTTGATTGTAGGTGTTCGCTGGTAAAGAGCTCACGGGACCCGTTTGACGTCGTTCGGGGCTAAGTAAGTCGTTTTAAGGCTCCAAGAACACTTCCGGAAAAGAGGAATTCAAAAAGATAAAGATTGGCCAAAATGAAAAATATTTGGCTCAAACCTGAGAGCTAGCGTCGAGACGCAGCTCAACGATGCCCAGCGTCGCGACGCTTGCCCGCAAGCGTCTCGACGGTCCGAAGTCTTGCGCCCCCCTCTTTTTCCACCCGAGAGCAAGCGTCGAGACGCCGCTAAATGCCATGCCAGCGTCGCGACGCTGACTTAACGTCTCGACGCTCCGAAGTTGAGCGCGCTCCGCCTTTTCGCTCGTTGCGTCTCGACGCTACGGCGAAGTATAAAAAGAAAAGTCTGCTTTTTAGGTTGTCAAGTCTTGTCTGATGGAGCGATTTACGCTACCGAAGCGATTTAGGATCGATGATACTCTAATTTCATCAATTTAACGAAATAGAAAACATGCTCAAACGACGGAATTAAGAAAAATAGAATTACATACCCTTGAAGTTCTAATTTTCTTCGTGTTCCGCCGGCCGTTCTTCGTCACGAACTCTTCTGGCCTCTTCAAACGAACGCCTCGAGGACCACCCGAGGTAGTCCCGCTATCCTCGGCACAGAGCAACAGAGTTGTCGGACTCCGTTTAGAAGAGAAAAAGAAAGAAAGAAAGGAAGAAAGAAATGAGGTTTAAGGCTGGAGATTTCTTCACACGAAGGCAGTAGCCGAAAACCAATTTTTACTTCAAAAAACAAATCTCATAACCTTCGTTGAAGACCCCAAAACTCACTCCTCTACAAACAGCCAACTAAACATATATATATATATATATATATATATATATATATATATATATATATAATTATTATTATTTTAAAAATTAATTAAAATTAATTAATTTTAAATAATATATATATATATATTTATTAAACTTTTTAATAAATATATATATTAATTAATTAAACTTTTTAATTAATTAATATTATTTAATTAAACTTTTTAATTAATTAATATTATTTAATTCAATATCAAATATTAATTAAATAATATCGCTAAACCCAGTTTTTCGAAAATCGACTTTTTGCACATGAATCATATTCATGTTTTAGACCATCTCCATATTTAAATCATATTTTAATATGTTCTTCCAAAAAGCCGAATTTGAACAATTCAAATTATTTTTCTTTTTCTTTTCTCTCATACTGTTGCACAACGTTATCCGAGCTAGCCAGGAAAACCTAAAAGACCTACAGAGCACGAGCTCAAACGATACGAGATTATTCGGTCAAAACTCTTTTAACCCGAATCAATCAACTTTCGTTAACCCCCGAAGACTCCACTATATTCCGAGGGTTGAATTCTCCTCACTTAGATATATTATGTCCTCTTGATATAACCGTCATGGGCAAGTCGACCCTTCACAGGTTGTTCGTAATTACAGTCGGGTTATTTAAACTGTTTAACCTCTGGATTAATTCTTATTCCTTAAGTACTACTGACACCTCTAATGAACAATTTATCAGTGGTCCAACCAACAGATCAGGAACCCTCTCGAACGAGGAGAGGGTAGGCGCCTAGTGTTCAAGCCCCAGAATAAGCTATTAAGGGAACAACCTATCTATTAACCCTAAAGAGCGGGTTAGGATTGAACTCCATCTGACTACACTATGTCCCAAGCTACCTATTGGACTTTATCCCTGAGATGGTAGGCATATTGAGCGGACATTCCTGCCACTTTCCCCCGTACAAGTCTAAGGATATTGTTTAA
This sequence comes from Herpetospermum pedunculosum, assembly GCA_028017165.1. Classification (NCBI taxonomy): domain Eukaryota; kingdom Viridiplantae; phylum Streptophyta; class Magnoliopsida; order Cucurbitales; family Cucurbitaceae; genus Herpetospermum; species Herpetospermum pedunculosum. The sequence continues at coordinate 38,893,930 of CM051527.1, forward strand.
TAAGCAGGAGTTCATAGTAAGCTCAGAATTAAGATCGAGTTACCTAGGCCATCAGGTGAAATAGTCGGTCTCTTCCGTAAACGGCGTTATAAAGAGAGAGCGATTTTTTCGTGGTTCAGTCTTATGCAAACTCATTGCACAGGACGCCCTCGCTCGCACATCTCCATGTGAAACGATTCAGATCACATCGTTTTGTACATTACAAAGCGAGCTGCATGCAATAGTGCTACCAGGATAAGGTACCCAACTTTATCCGTATACTATAGACCATTTTGACTGTCTACTTGAGCTTGATCCACATTCATGTCATACATGAAGATCAAGTACTCATCTTTCGCCATGGGTGTTGGTCATTGGTATAGGATATACTAAACACGTTTCACTTTATTCTAGTAAACTATTTTACTGAATAAAACTAATAACTCTTTATTCGAAATAGAACATTTACAAACATAACAGTTTACAAACCATGAGTTTTAGGACATAAAACCCAACATTGTCTTCATCGGGCTCCGCACCAGTTTTAACGATTTTGAAGCCATTTTTCCACCATTGAAGAGGCCATGGAGCTTGGATTGAAGTCATTTAAAGTTTCCTTCATCATGAGTGAGTAGTTGGTAAGTGTTTAGCTTGGGAATGTAAGGAATCTATGTAATTAGCACAATTTTGGTGAGATTAGTTTTTAAAATTCTGTATTGGCTTAAACTTTGATGAACTAATTTCTTCTTCTAAGCATATTACAAGAGCATGTTAGATTGATAGGAGTTGACGGCTTTGATTTCTAGCATGTTCCTCAGTTAAAAATTGTGATGTCGTGCCTCTCACAATTGCCTAGTAACAAGGATTAATGGTGCATTTGAATTCATAGGCTTCCTTGAGTTCTTTGCATTCGTTCTTCTTGAAGAAAGAATTAAAATCGATACACTAATTTGGCTTTCATCTTAGACAATCGTCGCAATTAGCCCGTCGCTAACGATCTGTCCAAAATCGATCCACTTTAGTGTGTTTAATTAATTATGCATTGTGAATGTATGTTTTAATTAAATTCCATGTTTGTATGTGCATAACGTATGCCATATAGATTTAAAATCCCACCGTAGGAAGCATGCTTCATGCATTGAAAATATGTTATAAGTGTTATAATATATCGTATGCATATTTGGCAATTCATGAGTTTTGATATAAAAGTTATATTAATTCATGAATTAGTTGTTGTTAGTTCAATAGAATAATTGATATAAGTGTTATATTAATTATGAAATTGAATGAACAACATAGGTTGTCCTAGTTTTATGCACATGGTATATTATAAGTGTTATAATGTATAGGATGCATGTTTATTCATGAGTATTAATATAAGAGTTATATTAATTCATGAATTTGATGTTGTTTCTATTAATTGATATAAGTGTTATATTAATTATGAAATTAAACATCCAACATTAGATGCATTTTGTTTGTTATAAGTGTTATAATGTATAGGATGCATGCTTAATTCAGAGTATTGATATAAGTGTTATATTGATTATGAATTAAGAGTTGAATGTTTAAGGGCATAATCGATATAAGTGTTCTATGGATTATGAAATTAAATATTCAACTTGTCATGCCTTAGTGATGCATGTTTGAGAAGCATGTAGAAGTTTGTTGTAGTAAGTCTTAGTTTTGCAAAGCGTTGTAAAATTGGCATAGACTTTTAAAATCTATAACAAATACAAAGGCATGCTCACTTAGGGTTGAATGTATCGTTCCGTTTCATTAGATGAATAGGTCGATATCTTGTAAATGCTAAGGTTACAAGAAACTCACCCGGGGACATCCTGTTCGAGGTTGGAAGTATTTAAGCTAACGGTTTACGGAACACCTCCTACCTGGGGACCATCCGGTACTTGAGTAAAGTTAACCTGCTTTATGAGCATGCGTGAGTGGTGTGAGGTAATAAAGTGTTTATCACCTAGACATCATAGGTAAAAGTTTGTTTTACCTAGACTTAGGTCTTATTGTCTTAGCCGGATAATGCCTGAGTAATTTACCCATTCCGTCTTAAAATACTTAGTAGAGGTGTTGAGAAGGTATATATGATATATCCCTCTCCTCCTACGTTCTCTGTCAAGTTCACACCGTGAGAATTATGCTTGGCCTCGTGATGTCAATAGGGCATCCCCATTCGGATGGTATTTGCATAATTCAAGAGCAAGGTGAATGGAGAAAGTATTTATAGTAAGTGGGAGAAGGAAGTATGTCAATACATCCTGTGGTCTCCTCCATTGGATTGAACCGTGAGATTCCTATGTTCCGCCTGCTAGGTGCCCACAAGTGGTACCGATCCATTCGGAGGGCCGTTTCATAGGAATCGGAACATCTCAATCACCATTTATGGATAAAGAAACATAGAGTCATTCCCAACTTTGACATTTCCATTCGGTTGCATCGTTGGGGCCGCCCTATGAATTCTAAAAATGAAGGGTCACACTTACGAGATTTGCTAAGGAGTTAGTAAATCTTGACCAAACAGCGATAACTAAGATGCTATAGGAATATGAGATATTCTGGTATTAGCATTTAGTCAAGAATGTCTTGATTCAGTGAAGGAATGCTTGACTGCCCCTCGGTAGCGACCATTCTGACCCACTGAAGTATTGTTGCAGTTTAATAATGAGTTTTGGGTACATTATTATTCTTTGCTAAATTCTTGATTGGTGTGTAAATTAGGTTAAAACCTTTTCACTAATATTTTTTCATTCTCTTTTCAGCATGTCTAGCTCTTTCATTCACTTACTAGCTTCCGATAAGTTAACCGGCGATAACTACGCGACCTGGAAATCGAACTTGAATACGATTCTCGTTCTAGATGATCTCAGGTTCGTCTTATCAGAGGATTGTCCTCCCCCTCCTAGCTCGGATGCGACTCGAACTGTTCGAGAAGCATATGATAGATGGACAAGGGCTAATGATAAAGCCCGAGTCTATATCTTAGCCAGCATATCTGATGTGTTAGCTAAGAAGTACGAGGATATGGTTTCTGCTAAAGAAATCATGTCTTCATTACAGGAGATGTTTGGACTACCGTCCTCATCGGTCTGTCATGAAGCCCTCAAATACGTTTACAACTCTCGCATGAATGAGGGTACCTCTGTTAGGGAGCATGTCCTTAACATGATGGTCCACTTCAATGTCGCGGAAGTAAACGGAGCTACTATTGATGAGTCAAGTCAAGTAAGCTTTATCATGGAATCTCTTCCGAAGAGTTTCCTTCAGTTCAGAACCAATATGGTAATGAACAAGATAAAGTATAATTTGACTTCTCTTCTCAGCGAGCTACAGACCTATCAGTCCCTTCACGCTTCTAAAGGAAAAGAGAAGGAGGCAAACGTTGTCACTTCTAGGAAATTCCAAAAGGGGTCGTCTTCAGGGAGTAGGTCTGAACTTTCTTCTATTAAGAATAAGAGTATTCAAAAGAAGAAGAAAGATAAAAGGAAGGGAAAAGCACCTGCTGCAAGTAAGAGCAAGACTAAATCTACAGACAAAGGAAAATGTTTCTATTGTGGTGTAGATGGGCACTGGAAACGGAATTGCCCAAAGTATCTTGCAGAGAAAAAGGCTGAGAAGGAAAGACAAGGTAAATATGATTTATTTGTTGTCGAAACATGTTTAGTAGAACATGATTGTCATACCTGGATACTTGATTCAGGAGCTACTAACCATGTTTGTTCTTCTTTTCAGGAAACTAGTTCTTGGCAGCCACTTTCTCGAGGTGAGATAACTCTCAGAGTTGGAACTGGAGAGGTTGTCTCAGCTAAAGCAGTGGGAGATGTAAAGTTGTTGTATAGAGATAGTTTCATTTTACTAGAAAATGTACTCCTGGTTCCTACCTTCCAGAGGAATCTTGTATCTATATCTTGTTTGTTAGAACAGTTGTATAAAGTATCTTTTGTTTATAATGAAGCGTTCATTAGCAAAAGAGGTGTACGTATTTGTTCTGCGAAACTTGAAAACAACTTGTATGTGTTAAGACCAACCGAAGCCAAAGCTATTTTGAACACTGAAATGTTTAAAGCAACTGAGACTCAAACTAAAAGGCAGAAACTTTCTCCAAGTACATATCTTTGGCACTTAAGACTAGGTCACATTAATCTCAATAAGATTGAGAGATTGGTTAAGAGTGGTCTGCTAAATCGTTTAGAGGACAACTCTTTACCGCCATGTGAGTCTTGTCTTGAGGGAAAAATGACCAAACGATCTTTTTCTGAAAAAGGTCATAGGTCCAAAGAACCTCTAGAAATCGTGCATGCGGATCTCTGCGGTCCTTTGAATGTCAAAGCACGAGGAGGGTATGAATATTTCATTAGTTTCATTGATGATTATTCTAGGTACAGTTATCTTTATCTAATGCATCATAAGTCCGAAGCTCTTGAAAAGTTCAAAGAGTATAAGGCAGAGGTTGAGAACACATTAGGTAAATCGATAAAAACACTCCGATCAGATCGAGGTGGAGAGTATATGGATTTAAGATTCCCGGACTATATGATAGAACATGGAATAGTATCTCAACACTCAGCGCCAGGAACACCACAGCAGAATGGTGTGTCCGAGAGGAGAAATAGAACCCTGTTAGACATGGTTCGATCTATGATGAGTTATGCTCATTTGCCTAGTTCGTTTTGGCGATATGCAGTAGAGACTGCAGTATATATTTTGAACATGGTTCCCTCTAAGAGTGTTTCTGAAACACCTTATGAGTTATGAAAAGGGCGTAAAGGTAGTTTACGTCACTTCAGGATTTGGGGGTGTCCGGCACATGTGCTAGTACCCAATCCAAAGAAGTTGGAACATCGTTCAAAATTGTGCCTATATGTAGGTTACCCCAAGGAAACGAAAGGTGGTCTATTTTACGATCCTCATGAGAACAAGGTACTAGTATCGACTAATGCCACGTTCTTAGAGGAAGACCACATGAGAGATCATCAACCGTTGAGCAAAATTGTTTTGTCCGAATTTTCCAGGAAAGCTACAGACGGATCAACAAAGGTTGTTGATCAGGCTGGTCCTTCTCAAGAGTTGAGAAAGCCTCAACGCAGTGGGAGGGATGTAAGACAGCCTGACCGCTACATCGACTTGTCTGAAACTCAAGTCGTCATTTCTGATGATGGCGTTGAGGATCCATTGACCTTTAAACAGGCAATGAATGACATAGACAAGGACTAGTGGCTTAAAGCAATGGATCTCGAAATGGAGTCTATGTACTTCAATTCGGTCTGGGATCTTGTAGACCAACCAGATAGTGAAAGACCTATCGGTTGCAAGTGGATCTACAAGAGAAAACGAGACCAAGCCGGTAAGGTGCAAACCTTTAAGGCTCGACTTGTGGCAAAAGGTTATTCCCAAAGAGAAGGGGTGGACTATGAAGAAACTTTTTCTCCTGTTGCCATGTTAAAGTCGATTAGAATACTCTTATCCATTGCTACATTTTATGATTATGAAATCTGGCAAATGGATGTCAAGACTGCCTTTCTGAATGGTAATCTTGAGGAGAGTATCTATATGGCTCAACTAGAGGGATTCATACTTCAGGGTCAAGAGCAAAAGGTTTGAAAGCTTAATCGATCCATTTATGGGTTGAAGCAAGCATCTAGATCCTGGAATATAAGGTTTGATACGGCGATCAAATCTTATGGCTTTGAACAAAATATTAACGAACCTTGTGTTTACAAGAAAGTAGTCAATACTGTTGTAGCTTTCTTAGTCTTGTACGTAGACGATATACTACTCATTGGGAATGATGTAGGGTTCCGAACTGGCGTTAAGAATTGGCTAGCGACCCAATTCCAAATGAAAGATTTGGGAGAGGCTCAGTTTGTTCTAGGGATTCAGATCATAAGGAATCGTAAGAACAAAGTGCTAGCGTTGTGTCAAGCATCTTATATTGACAAGGTGTTGTCAAGATATTTGATGCAGAATTCCAAGAAAGGTTCGCTGCCTTTTAGGCATGGAATTCAGTTGTCTAAGGAACAGTCTCCTAAGACACCTCAAGAGGTTGAGGATATGAGACGAATTCCCTATGCATCTGCAGTTGGTAGTCTCATGTACGCTATGTTGTGTACAAGACCCGACATCTGCTATGCAGTAGGAATTGTCAGTAGGTTCCAGTCCAATCCAGGATATGATCACTGGACAACCATTAAACACGTCCTCAAGTATCTTAGGAGAATGAGGGACTATGTGCTTGTGTATGGCGCGAAGGATTTGATCCTTGCAGGATACACTGACTCTGATTTTCAGACTGATATAGATTCCAGGAAATCTACATCAGGATCAGTGTTCACTCTTAACGGAGGAGCAATAGTATGGAGGAGTATAAAGCAAGGTTGTTTTGCTGACTCCACCATAGAAGCTGAGTATGTCGCAGCTTGCGAAGCAGCGAAGGAAGCTGTATGGCTTAGGAAGTTCTTGACAGATTTGGAAATTGTTCCAAATATGAACTTGCCAATCACCCTTTATTGTGATAACAGCGGTGCAGTGGCAAATTCTAAAGAACCTAGAAGCCATAAGCGTGGAAAGCATATTGAGCGGAAGTATCATCTCATCAGGGAAATAGTGCAACGAGGAGATGTGATCGTCACACAGGTAGCCTCGGAGCACAACATTGCTGATCCGTTTACTAAGTCTCTCACGGCTAAAGTGTTTGAGAGACACCTAAAAAGTCTAGGGCTGCGAGCTGCTCAGTAGGACAGTGGGAGAAACTTTAGATATTTGATATTCTAGTTCTCTCGACCAGCATGTACTCCACTGACGTTTTAGTCCAAGTGGGAGTTTGTTGGGTTTTATGTCCTAAAACTCGTAGTATGTAAACTGTTTGAATGTATATATTCTATTTCAATAAAGTTGTTATTGAATTTAGTGAATTGTGTTTGTATTAACCTATACCAATAACTAACACCCATGGCGATAGTGTGAGTACTTGAACTTCATGTGTGACATGAATGTGGATCAAGTTCAAGTAGACAGCCAAAATGGTCTATAGTATAGGGATAAGGCTGGGTACCTTATCCTGGGGACACTATTGGACGCGGCTCACTTTGTATAGTACAAAACGATGTGATTCGAATCGTTTCATGTAGAGACATGTGAGTGAGGGCGTCCTGTGCAATGAGTTTGCACAAGACCGAACCAAAAATAACTTAGGTAACTTGATCTCAATCCTGAGCTCACTATGAACTCCTGTTTATTTGACCTTATCCTTTGACTTGTACGGATGAGAGTGGCCTGATCGCCGACTCAATAAGCCTACCATCTTGGGGATAAGATCGAATAAGTGGCTGGGGACATAGTTCTGCGAGATGGAATTCACTCCTACCCGCTTTAAGGGTTAGTAGAGAGGTTGTTCCCTTAAGTGCTGACTCCAGGTCTTGAACAATGGGCCCATCCTCTCCTGATCAGGGAGGAATTTGATTTGATGGTTGGACCACAAATCAATTGTTCATTAGAGGTGTCAGTGATACTTAAGGAACAAGATATAATACAAGGGTTAAACGGTATAAATGACCCGTTGTGATTACGAACGACCTGTGAAGGATCGACTTACTGATGATAGTTATATCAAGAGGACACAATATATCTACAGTGAGGAGAGTGCAGCCCTTGGACTTTAGTGGAGTCTCCGGGGGTTAACTAATGTTTGTTAGTTCAGTTGAAAGAGTTTTGACCGGATAATCTCGTATCGTTGGAGCTCATGATCTGTAGGTCTTTACGGTTCTCCTGGCTAGCTCGGATAAAGCCGTGAAACAATATAAAAGAAAAGAAAAGAATTTGAATCGTTCAAATTCGGGTTTGTGGAAGAATATGGACATATTTAAATATGATTTAAATATGAGATTGGTCTACCATATGAATTGGATTCATATGCAAAAAAGTCGGTTTTCGGAAAACCGGGTTTAATTATATTATTTAATTAATATTTGATATTAAATTAAATAATATTAATTAATATATATATATTTTTTATTAATTAAAAAGTTTAATTAATAAAATAATTATTATTATTTTTAATAATATATATATATATATATATATATATATATATATATATATATGTGTCTTACATGCAAGATGTAAGACACATGTTATATATATACAAGGTATATATTTATGAATCATTAGATCAAAATAAATAAAAAAAAAAAAAAAAAGAGAAAAGAAAAAGAAAATTCTCAGTGCCTTTTTGGGTATACGAATTGAAATAAGATTTCAATTTGAAATTTCTTCTTCTTCTCTCGGCTGCTTCTCTCTGTAAAGAAAAAATAGTTTTTTCTTCAGTGAGTTTCTTCCCTCTTTTCTTTTGTAAAAGGAGTCCCACTACTCTGTTTCTCGGTCCGAGGATAGCGGGACTACCGTGGGTGGTCCACGAAGGTTTCGTGAGAAGGCTCGTTGAGCTCGTGAGGAGTTTCTGGCGGTGAAAATTGAAGAAATTCGAACGACAAGGGTATGTGTTCTAATTTCTCTTTTTCATTGCGTTTGCATGTTTCCGTTTGTTTAAATTGATGAAATTAGAGTGTCTATGATCCAAATCGCTTCCGCTGCGTGCCATGCACTCCATCATTATATCCACATCTTTTTGAGATTTTTCTTTCTGGTTTGAGTGAGAGACAACAGAAGAGCATAAAAACTGGAGAAGATGAGGCATTTGAAGAAGCCAAAGTGAGAGTAAAAAAAAAAAGAAAGAAAGAAAGGGGCAACTTTGATTAAAATGAGAGAGCCCCAATTTCTGTGTCTATAATATTTGGAAAGTTGTGTCACAAATTACCTCATTGTTTGCTTTTTCTTAAAGGAAAAAAAAAAAAAAAAAACATATATAAGTATTAAAAAAAAATTTGTCAAAATTAAAATCAAATTTTTCTTGGGTTTAAAGTTTATAGTTTTAGGGTTTAGTGTTTAAGACTTGATGTTTAGGATTTAGAAAGTATTTTAGTTGAGGACATTGCTTTAGATTTATGTTTAGAATTTAGGTAGGGTATTTTAGTCCAAGACATTCTTTTAGATTATAGTATTTGCTTTAGATTAAATTGCTTTTCTTTATTTTGTTGCTTATTTTATGAATTGAGTAAATGAAAATCCAGAAATTTAGGGAATTAGATAAGTGTTGGGAATTAGTAGTTTCACCACAGTTTTTGTAAAGTAAACTATTGATCTATGGAAGATAGGGGATTCATCCATTACACCTATTTGTTTTTTTTCTTTTTTCTTTTTTGTTTTTTAAGAATTAGAAAGGTAAATAAGAAAAGAAAAAAGATGAAAACATAATATATATGCATTAGTAATTTTTCTTCTTCTGAAGAGATATTTGGTGAAACAAAAAATTTGATATTACATAAGAAAAAACAACATTTCTATTGATATATTGAGATTTAATATGCAGTAGTCCAATAATGACTACTGACTTTCAAATATCACAATACAATAGCTTGTGATCAACAACTGCAAAAATAGCTAAAGACTCACCACTCTTTTTATCTCACATGCTGATGGCGACAAACTCTTCAAAATAATAAAAAAGATTTTATTCAACCAAAAAGAAAGGACCACAATTTCTTTCTTTTTTTTGTTTGGAGAATGGAGTTATAAGTTCAAGTTAGTTTTTTGTGCTTTTGAGAGGAAAACACCAACCGTCTCCCTCTTGTTTATTGTTTATTGTTAGTTTTTTTTTTTTTTTTTTTTGAAAAGTTGTTTATTGTTAGTTTAAATAACGAACTCATAGTTTCTTGATTTTGACTAAGGGATTGTAAAACCTTAATTAGTGGGCATGTAACTAGTGTTCTAGATTGTAATTTTTTTAATAAATGTTTTTTTATCATGCTTTGCAATCTCTAAAGCGATGGAAAAGTTAAGAAATTATTTGGGCTTGTTTAGGACAGTTTTATTTCTTTTTTTTTTAACCGTTCTCAATTTTGTTTTCAATAATTATTCTCATAGTTCCTAGCGTATTACATAGTCTGACAATTGGGTTTTTTTTTTTTTTTTTTGGCTTCATGTGGAGAGGAGGGCATTTAGCACCACTTATTGTTGTTTGAAATAATTTAATGTCTTCTGTAGAAGGAAAGTAAAAAATGTCAGTTGGATTATATGGAAACTGTCAAGAAATTAGAAGAGAAGTTGGTCTTGAACCAGCCAAAGATTGATCATGATGATTCTGTCCGAGACAAATGGAGTGGACAGGTAAAAATATCTATTTCTTGCGTTAGTTTTCTTCATCAGGAGCCTTTTACTATTGATGAGGGGAAGAAAAGAGAAGATCGGTTCTTAAATATGGTTACGTGATTCTAAACATTTTAACACTATTTTTTTTATATATTTTTTTTATAATTTGTTCATAGATACAAGTGCATTTGCTAGTTTGCTTTCTCTTAAATTTCTTCTTTGGTTTGACAATGTGGAATCTGAATGTTTCTAAGAAAATGCATTATCTACTTAGTCTAAAGTTAATTGATTGAACAATTTTCGTAACAGGTTGTTAGATGTCTATTGATTGAACTATTTCCAGAATTAGCTTTGAATGAACAAGCTCGCAAGATGGTGCGGGAACTACACTAGGGCGTGTGTACAAGGAGAAGAAGATGCTTAGAAGGATGGGAAGAACTACACTAGGGCGTGTATGATGGAGCGATATACGCAGCGGAAAGCGATTTCGGACCGATGATACTCTAATTTCATCAATTTAACAAATAGAAAACATGCTCAAAAGACGGAAATAAGAAATTTAGAATACATACCCTTGTAGTTCCAATTTCTTCAAGATCCGTCGGCCGTTCCTCGTCACGAACTCTTCCGACCTCTTGTCACGATAGCCCCGAGGACCACCCCAGGTAGTCCCGCTATCCTCGGCGCCAAACAACGGAGTTGTGGGACTCCGAAATCAAGAGAAAAGAAAAAGAAAAGTGGAAGAAAGAAAAAGAACTGAAGGCAGAGGAGTAAAATGAAAACAGAGGAAATCCTCCGAACTTTCGTAAAAAAAAATTCAATTGAAATCACCTTCAAAATGAATACCCTGCTTTTTCGTTTCTCATTCACACTTTGACCAAAGTTTTTTGGTTTACATATATTAAACCTCAACTTAAATATATATATGTGTCTTGCTGCATGCATGACACATATATATATTTAATTATTATTATTATTAAAAATAATAATAATAATTTTATTTATTAAACTTTTTAATAAATAAATATATATATATATATAATTATTAATTAAACTTTTTAATTAATAATTATTATTTAATTCAATATCAAATATTAATTAAATAAAATGACTAAACTCGGTTTTCCAAAAACCGACTTTTTTCCACATGAATCATATTCATGTTTTAGGCCAACTCATATTTAAATCATATTTAAATATGTCCATCATTCTTCCACAAATCGAATTTGAACAATTCAAATTCATTTTCTTTTTATTTTCTTTTAAACTGTTGCACGGCGTTATCCGAGCTAGCCAGGAGAACCTAAAGGACCTACAGATCATGAGCTCCAACGATACGAGATTATCCGGTCAAAACTCTTTTAACCGAACTAATCAACATTCGTTAACCCTTGGAGACTCCACTATAGTCCGAGGGTTGCACTCTCCTCACTGTAGAAATATTATGTCCTCTGATATAACCGTCATGGGTAAGTCGATCCTTCACAGGTGTCCGTTATCACAGCTAGGTCTTTTAAACCTTTTAACCTCTGTGATACCTCTTGTTCCTTAAGTACCACTGACACCTCTAATGAACATTTGATCTGTGATCCAATCATCATATCAGAATCCTCTTCACACAGAAGAGGATGAGGCCTCATGTTCAAGCCCGGAGTCAGCTATTAAGGGAACACCTATCTACTAGACCCTAAAGAGGGTAGGAGTGAATTCCATCTTGCTACACTATGTCCTCAGCTACCTATTCGAGTTTATCCCCAAGTTGGTAGGCGTATTGAGCGCGCGACCTGCCATTCTCACCTATACAAGTCTAAGGATACTATCGAATAAGCAGGAGTTCATAGCAAGCTCAGGATTAAGAACGAGTTACCTTAGGTCATCAAAAGTGATAAAGTCGGTCTCACCAGTAAACGATGTTATAAAGAGAAAGCGACTTTATCGTGGTTCTGTCTAATGCAAACTCTTTGCATAGGACGCCCCCGCTCACACATCTCCATGTGAAACGATTCGGATCACATCGTTTTGTACAATACAAAACGAGCCGCATCCAATAGTGTTACCAGAACAAGGTACCCGGCCTTATCCGTATACTATAGACCGTTTTGACTGACTACTTGAGCTTGACCCACAATCATGTTATACATGAAGCTCAAGTACTCATATTCAGCCAAGGGTGTTGTTATTGGTACAGGTTAATGCAAACACGTTTCACTATATTCAATAAACACCTTTACTGAATAAACCTCAATAACTCTTTATTGCATTTAATAGACATATTACATTTACAACGTTTACAAAATACGAGTGTTAGGACATAAAACCCAACAAACTCCCACTTGGACTAACATGTCTGTGGGACGAATGCTGGTCAGGGATACAAAGTATCTCCCACTGTCCTATCTAGCAGCTCGCAACCCCAGACTCTCCAAGTGTCTCTCAAACACTTTAGCCGTGAGAAACTTTGTAAACGGATCAGCAACATTGTGCTCCGAGACTATCTGTGTGACGATCACATCTCCTCGTTGCACTATCTCCCTGATAAGGTGATATTTCCTGTAATGTCCCACATTACCATTAAGGGTATTTTCGTAATTTTTTATTATTGTTTGTTTGTTATGATCTCATAATTAGAGAAGTTCATTTCATATATTAATAATTTATTGATTTGTCTTTAGTTATTTATCCATTAGAAGAGTCAAATGTTTATGCATAAAAGGTTAATTAACTAAGAATGTAGCTTTAAATTGGAAGTATGGTGTGGTTACTTATAAGTATAGTAAATTGTAACTTTTACCATAAGTTATATTATTTTATAAACTATTTTACTACAAGGTAATAAAAGAAGTAAACTATAATTCTTGACATTTACATTCCATAATTTATCCTAGTCAAAGTAAGTAGACAAAAGAGGAGGAAAATAGTCATCTTAGTTATTAAGTTCTTTAATCTTAGTATGTTTTTCTTAAGACATCTTTTAGACTTCCACCCAAGGGTCATTAGGAATTTATGTGGGTGAGTTGAAGAGCCAAAGGACATGTTGTAAGACCTCTTGGATGTTCATACAAAGAGAAGAGGAAACACTTGGTTGCTTCAAATTCCAATGAACTTTACTCTTAAGTTCTATGTGTCCTTTCATTGTCATTCCAAAATTTGTCTAAAGAAATCTCCAAGGTTTTTTTCTCTAGCACCTATTCTAATTCTGTAAATCTCATCTTAAGAAAGGATCACTTGTCTTGCAAGTTGTTTCAAGTGTTGTTCTTGGATTTTACAAGATCGTTCATCGGTTGCACCAAATCGGTAAGAAATGAGTTGTTTTCCATCTAGTTTCGTAGTGATTCTTTCTTGATATTTTTCATAGATCCTAAACATGTTCATACCTATCTTTTTCTAAGGTATTCCAGCATCATTTGAATCTAATTAGTTGCTGGAAATTTCTCTTCATTCATCGTTTACGGTAGAGAGGAAAAATACACCACCAGTAAGCCTCTTTTTCTCTGTTGTTTGAAATTGTTTAAGGGTTCTCATGGAAAATTTTAGGTGTTGCTTTAGATCTAAAAAGTGTTGATTTTGGGGCTGAAAATCAGAATTAAAATGGTTAAAAAAACAATCTTTAAAATTGCTCTAAAATGGTGTTTATCGGTTTACGCTATTTCCTAGTTCTAGCTCGAAATTGATTGATATAAAAGTTTAATTACATTTGTTTTGATTTTTTTTATCATGTCCAGTAGCATAAAGTAAGCTTAAATATATTTTCAAGGAGTTCAAATTAACTTTCATGATCATATTTTCATAGGGCTTAAAATCGGTAAAAACTAGTACAATTTGTGTTTTCAATTTTTTAATGAATTCTATGAAGTAGTAAATTATGTTAATGTATTTTTTTATCTATAAATAAGAGCTTAATATGTTCACAAAAAGTATCTTATGAGTTTTGAATATTAATTTTATGATTAATTATTACTATGTGAATTAATATGCAAATTAGGTTATCTAGTAAAGTTAGTGTGTTTTAGCTAGTGGATTAAGTTTCTTTAGCAAAACTAAATTTAAGTTAGACCTAATTTAATTTGTATCATATGTTATTTAGGAAGCTTTAAAGGATTTAGATTTGAAGCTTGAGGTAAGTGGATTCTATCATAAGTAGCCGAATTGATTGTTGTATTGTATAGTTGTGATGTTTAATTAATCTTTTTATTGTGGTATTGATTGTAAGTGAGTTATATTATATTGTTTTAATATATACTTGATTGATTTGTTGTTTTATGATATTTGATGTTTTGCAAAGTATGTTATGTCATGTTATTTTTGTATGGTTCTACACTTCACATGATCTATGTTACTTTGATTGGTTAGTGAAGCATGCTTAGGTTGAGTATGAAATATATGTGTGTTACATTACATTCATGGAGTCAAGTAAGTAGAGTCATGAAGTTAGGGAAGAATATGTTAGGCATGAAATACCCAAATTAAGCAGTTATGTTATGCAGCTAGATGTATGATATGACAAGTATGGTTTCTGCTAACGGGGTGGGCCCTAGGAACCAAAATTAGTTCATGTTAATGATAATTATAAGGGGCAATTACCTTATAAATATTACATGCGGAATTGACGGTCATTGTATGGGGTATTTCTGCTTAGCATGGCGCCAAATCAAGGATATAAGTATGTATGTAAGAATATGTAAGCAAGTACAAGTATGTTAAGATAGATTTTTTCATAGTCTACATGTTAGGATGTGATATGCAAGCATGTAAGCTTGTTGTGTGTGTTTGAGCATGAAGGTTCCTTATGATAGGAACTACTTACAAGGTATTTTTATACTACCTCTCGTGGTTTTATATTTTTCAGATAGCCCTGTAGATGATGGTGAATTCATCGAGGATGATCTTGGCATTGAAGAGGAAGAACCATGAGATGTGCCCGAAATTTTAAGTTTAATGATTTATGATCAAAACTTTAGTTTATGTTTATTTTATTTATAGACATTGTTTTATAATTTCCGCTGCTACAAATAAACTTTAAGTTTTATTTAAGTTGTTAAGACTTATGATTATGGAATTTAGATTTTTATTTAAAAAGAAAATTATGCGTTATGAGTAATTATCCCATTTTAAGTTAATTAATTATATATAAAATTTGGGGTTATTATAGTTAGTATCAGAGCAATAAAATCATGTAGACTAGCTTATAATATAAGCTGTAAAAAATAAGTAGACGTTTAAACAAAGTAAATCAAATAGTACTTAGAATAAAGTAGGGCTTGTCTCATGCTTCGACTTCGACAATGCCAGGTATTATCTCTACATATTCTTTTGTTGATTTACTTTCTTTATTTCATGATATAATGGTAATTTTTTTTTTTTATATATATTTATCTTTGAACTTGGTATAAGATGTTCCTTGAGAAATTAGCTAGGCGTAGAAAATGTTTGACTTTGTACGACTCGATATTAGTTCATAGGTTTATGATGCTTTTATTTAATAGAAAAGCATCAAAACTTTGGATTTAGATTTGAAAAAAAAAGTACTTATAAGGTACCATTATAGATATGCCTCCAAGGAATCAAGGTGGCCGTGTGAACCCTACTCTAGGTCAAGTCATACATTCATATCTACAAAATTTGTTAAACAAGCTGGGTTGAACCTCGAGCCGTTAGGGTATGAGTTAGTCGTATCTACTCCTTCCGGAGCAGGTCTGCTACCCAATTTGTTAAGGCTTGCAAAGTAACTTTAGCAAACCAACTCTTGGATGCAAAACTAATTAAGTTAGACATGTGTGACTTTGATGTGATTTTGGGCATAAATTGGTTAGCTAGAAACCAAGCTATTATTGATTATAGCAAGAAGGAAATGTACTTGAAACTACCTATTGGTCAACCTTTCAAGTTTAGAGGAATCAAGACTAAAACCATTCCAAAGGTCATATATGCATTGAAGGCAAATAAGTTACTAGACTAGGGGGCGTGAGCCTATTTGTTGAACATTGTGGATATAAGTCTAGAGACTCCTAAGGTTGACTCAATATCAGTTGTTAGAGACTTCGCCGACGTATTTTCAGAGGAGTTACGGGGATTGCCTCCGAATAGAGATGTCAATTTTTTTTATTAACTTGTTTTCTGGGACATGCCCGATATCTAAGGCCCCATATCGTATTACCCTAGCCGAGCTTAAAGAGTTGAAGACGAAAATTCAAGAACCAAGAACTCTTGGACAAAGGTTTTATTCGCCCTAGTGTCTCACCTTGGGGTGCCCCTGTTCTATTTGTAAAAAGAAGGATGGCTCTATGAGGCTAGGCGTTGATTACCAAGAACTCAACAAGGTGACTATTAAGAATAAATACCCGCTTCCTCAGATTGATGATTTGTTCGACCAACTCCAAGGATCAAAGGTGTTTTCAAAGATTGACTTGAGATCTGGTTACCATCAGTTGAGAATTAGAGACGAAGATATACCTAACACCGCATTTAGAACTAGATATGGACACTATGAATTTGTGGTAATGTTCTTTGGACTCACTAATGCCCCTGCAGTATTTATGCAGTTAATGAATAGTGTTTTCAAAGATTACCTTGATTCATTTGTTATAGTCTTTATTGCTGATATCTTGGTCTACTCCAACTCAAGGGAGAAGCATGAAGAACACCTCAATAAGGTTTTAGCAACACTGAGGAAAAATGAACTCTTTGCCAAATTCTCTAAGTGTGAGTCTTGGTTGAATATAGTATGTTTCCTTGGTCATGTTATCTCTAACGATGGAGTTTTTGTGGATCCATCGAAGGTTGAAGCTGTGAGTAATTGACCTAGACCTACCAATGTAACAGAGATACGCAGCTTTTTGGGTCTTGCAGGCTACTATCGACGATTTGTACAAGATTTCTCGAAGTTAGCAACACCTTTGACTCAACTCACCCGTAAGAATGCTACTTATACTTGGAATGAAGATTGTGAGACAAGTTTCCAAGAGCTAAAGAAGAGGATGGTGACAGCACCAGTTCTTACCATACCTGATGGTACAAAAGGGATGGTAATCTACAGTGATGCTTCCAAGAAAGGCTTAGGTTGTGTTCTTATGCAACATGGTAAGGTAATAGCCTATGCCTCACGTCAATTAAAAAAACATGAGTTGAATTATCCCACACATGATATGGAGTTAGCAGCTGTTGTTTTCGCATTGAAAATTTGGCGGCACTATCTTTATGGAGAAAAGATTCAAATATTTACCGACCATAAAAGCCTTAAGTATTTATTTACTCAAAAGGATCTAAATTTAAGGCAAAGACGATGGTTAGAACTCGTGAAAGATTATGATTGCGAGATAAATTATCATCCAGGAAAGGCGAATGTTGTAGCTGATGTCGTAAGTAGAAATACATCTCATATGCCATCTTTTGGCGTCACATCAAAGGAACTTGCAAATGAATTAGAAGCATTTGAGGTTGAGTTAGTTTCTAAAGATACCAAAGCATTGTTAGCACATCTTACATTAAAATCAACCCTACGACAGAAGATTATTGACGCTCAGCAAGGTGATATAAAGTTAATGGAGTTGCGAAAGTCGGTTGGAAAGGGCGACTTTACAATATCCTCGGAGTTTGCCTGATTGTTCCGAGGTAAGCTATGCGTTCCTTCAAGTCCTACCATTAGAAGGGAAGTGTTGGAAGAAGCACATAACACACCATTCTCTGTACATCCTGGTAGTACAAGAATGTACCGAGGGTTGAAACAACACTACTTGTGGCACAATATGAAGAAAGATGTGGAAAATTTTGTTAGTCAATGTTTGACTTGTCAACAAGTGAAAGCCTTGAAGCAGAAACCATCAGGTTTATTGCAACCCTCGAGTGTTCCTTTATGGAAATGGGAGGATATCTCGATGGATTTTATAGCTGGTCTTCCAAGGACTCCTAAGGGTTATACTACGATTTGGGTTATTGTGGATACTCACAAAATCAGCTCACTTCTTACCTGGTCAAGCTACTTATACAGTAGAAAAGTGGGCACAATTGTATATCAAAGAGATTGTGAGACTTCATGGAGTTCCAGTTTCCATCGTGTCTGATAGAGATGCCAGGTTCACATCTACTTTTTGGAAAAGTTTGCAAAAGGCTATGGGTACTAAGTTGGAATTTAGTACAGCCTTCCATCCTCAGACAGCGGGCAGACAGAACGGGTAAATCAAATTCTAGAAGATATGCTTAGAGCCTGCGTTTTAGATTTCAAAGGTAGTTGGGATACACATCTACCTCTCGTGGAGTTTGCATATAAGAATAGTTTCCAGACTACAATTGGGATGGCACCATTTGAAGCTCTTTATGGAAAGAAATGTAGATCACCGGTCCATTGGGACGAAGTGGGGGAGCGAAATTTATTGGGACCAGAGTTAATTCGAACTACTAATGAAGCTATTCAATTGATTCGTAAGAGAATGCAAACAGCACAAAGTAGACAAAAAAGTTATGCTGATAGTAGAAGAAAGGATTTGGAGTTCGAAGTAGGAGATCATGTGTTCCTTAAAATAGCTCCAATGAAAGGTGTTTTTCGGTTTGGTAAAAAAGGGAAATTGAGTCCTCGATCTATCGGACCGTATGATATTTTGGAACGCATTGGTCTAGTGGCATATCGACTAGCATTGCCACCAAACTTGTCGACAGTACATAATGTGTTCCATGTGTCAATGCTACGAAAGTATGTATCGTCCCCTTTCAATGTGTTGGATCATGAGCCGCTTCAGTTGAATGAAGATCTTTCTTATGAAGAGAAACCTATATGTATTATTGCTAAAGAGACAATGAAGCTAAGAAATAGGGAAATTCCTATGGTGAAAGTCTTGTGGAGGAATCACTCAGTAGATGCTGCGACTTGGGAATTTGAGAAGGATATTATAGAAAAATACCCAGACCTACATTACGAGGATCAGGTAACTTTCGAGGACGAAAGTTTTTTTAAGGGGGGTAGTTTGTAATGTCCCACATTACCATTAAGGGTATTTTCGTAATTTTTTATTGTTGTTTGTTTGTTCTGATTTTATAATTAGAGAAGTTCATTTCATATATTAATAATTTATTGATTTGTATTTAGTTATTTATCCATTAGAAGAGTCAAATGTTTATACATAAAAGGTTAATTTACTAAGAATGTAACTTTAAATTGGAAGTATGATGTGGTTACTTATAAGTATAGTGAATTGTAACTTTTACCATAAGTTATATTATTTTATAAACTATTTTACTACAAGGTAATAAAAGAAGTAAACTATAATTCTTACCATTTACATTCCATAATTTATCCTAGTCAAAGTAAGTAGACAAAAGAGGAGGAAAATAGTCATCTTAGTTATTAAGTTCTTTAATCTTAGTAAGTTTTTCTTAAGACATCTTTTAGACTTCCACCCAAGGGTCATTAGGAATTTATGTGGGTGAGTTGAAGAGCCAAAGGACATGTTGTAAGACCTCTTGGATGTTCATACAAAGAGAAGAGGAAACACTTGGTTGCTTCAAATTCCAATGAACTTTACTTTTAAGTTCTATGTGTCCTTTCATTGTCATTCCAAAATTTGTCTAAAGAAATCTCGCACCTATTCTAATTCTGTAAATCTCATCTTGAGAAAGGATCACTTGTTTTGCAAGTTGTTTCAAGTGTTGTTCTTGGATTTTACAAGATCGTTCATCGGTTGCACCAAATCGGTAAGAAATGAGTTGTTTTCCATCTAGTTTCGTAGTGATTTTTTCTTGATATTTTTCATAGATCCTAAACATGTTCATACCTATCTTTTTCTAAGGTATTCCAGCATCATTTGAATCTAATTAGTTGCTGGAAATTTCTCTCCATTCATCGTTTACGGTAGAGAGGAAAAACACACCACCGGTAAGCCTCTTTTTCTCTATTGTTTGAAATTGTTTAGGGATTCTCATGGAAAATTTTAGGTGTTGCTTTAGATCTAAAAAGTGTTGATTTTGGGGCTGAAAATTAGAATTAAAATGGTTAAAAAAACAATCTTTAAAATTGCTCTAAAATGGTGTTTATCGGTTTACGCTATTTCATAGTTCTAGCTCGAAATTGATTGATATAGAAGTTTAATTACATTTGTTTTGATTTTTTTTTTATCATGTCCAGTAGCATAAAGTAAGCTTAAATATATTTTCAAGGAGTTCAAATTAACTTTCATGATCATATTTTCATAGGGCTTAAAATCGGTAAAAACTAGTACAATTTGTGTTTTCAATTTTTTAATGAATTCTATGAAGTAGTAAATTATTTTAATGTATTTTTTATCTATAAATCAGAGCTTAATATGTTCACAAAAAGTATCTTATGAGTTTTGAATATTAATTTTATGATTAATTATAACTATGTGAATTAATATGCAAATTAGGTTAGCTAGTAAAGTTAGTGTGTTTTAGCTAGTGGATTAAGTTTCTTTAGCAAAACTAAATTTAAGTTAGACCTAATTTAATTTGTATCATATGTTATTTAGGAAGCTTTAAAGGATTTAGATTTGAAGCTTTAGGTAAGTGGATTCTATCATAAGTAGCCGAATTGATTGTTGTATTGTATAGTTGTGATGTTTAATTAATCTTTTTATTGTGGTATTGATTGTAAGTGAGTTATATTATATTGTTTTAATATATACTTGATTGATTTGTTGTTTTATGATATTTGATGTTTTGCAAAGTATGTTATGTCATGTTATTTTTGTATGGTTCTACACTTCACATGATCTATGTTACTTTGATTGGTTAGTGAAGCATGCTTAGGTTGAGTATGACATATATGTGTGTTACATTACATTCATGGATTCAAGTAAGTAGAGTCATGAAGTTAGGGAAGAATATGTTAGGCATGAAATACCGAAATTAAGCAGTTATGTTATGCAGCTAGATGTATGATATGACAAGTATGGTTTCTGCTAACGGGCTGGGCCCTAGGAAACAAAATTTGTTCATGTTAATGATAATTATAAGGGGCAATTACCTTATAAATATTACATGCGGAATTGACGATCATTGTATGGGGTATTTCTGCTTAGCATGGCGCCAAATCAAGGATATAAGTATGTATGTAAGAATATGTAAGCAAGTACAAGTATGTTAAGATAATTTTTTTTCATAGTCTACATGTTAGGATGTGATATGCAAGCATGTAAGCATGTTGTGTGTGTTTGAGCATGAAGGTTCCTTATGATAGGAACCACTTACAAGGTATTTTTATACTACCTCTCGTGGTTTTATATTTTTCAGATAGCCCTGTAGATGGTCGTGAATTCATCGAGGATGATCTTGGCATTGAAGAGGAAGAACCATGAGATGTGCCCGAAATTTTAAGTTTAATGATTTATGATCACAACTTTAGTTTATGTTTATTTTATTTATAGACATTGTTTTATAATTTCCGGTGCTACAAATAAACTTTAAGTTTTATTTAAGTTGTTAAGACTTATGATTATGGAATTTAGATTTTTATTTAAAAAGAAAATTATGCGTTATGAGTAATTATCCCATTTTAAGTTAATTAATTATATATAAAATTTGGGGTTATTACATTTCCGCTCGATATGCTTCCCGCGCTTATGACTCCGAGGTTTTTTAGAATTTGCCACAGCACCACTATTATCACAATAAAGTGTGATGGGCAAATTCATATTTGGAACAACTTCCAAATCTGTCAAGAACTTCCTGAGCCATACTGCTTCCTTCGTCGCTTCACAAGCTGCGACGTATTCAGCTTCCATGGTGGAGTCAGCAATACAACCTTGCTTGATACTCCTCCACACTATAGCCCCTCCATTAAGAGTGAACACTGATCCTGATGTAGATTTCCGAGAATCTATATCAGTCTGAAAATCAGAGTCAGTGTATCCTGCCAGGATCATATCCTTAGGCCCATACACGAGCACATAGTTCCTCGTTCTCCTAAGATACTTGAGGATATGTTTAACGGCGGTCCAGTGATCATATCCTGGATTAGACTGGTACCTACTGACAATTCTGACTGCAAACAGATGTCAGGTCTAGTGCATAACATAGCATACATCAGACTGCCAACTGCAGATGCATACGAAATCCGTCTCATGTCCTCAACTTCTTGAGGTGTCTTAGGAGACTGTTCCTTAGACAAATGAATTCCATGCCTAAACGGCACCAAATCTTTCTTGGAATTCTGCATCGAATATCTAGATAACACCTTATCTATATATGATGCCTGAGACAGTGCTAGCGTTCTGTTCTTGTGATTCCTTACGATCTGAATCCCAAGAACAAACTGAGTCTCTCCCAAATCTTTCATTTGGAATTGGGTTGCTAGCCACAGTTTTACGTCAGTAAGAACCCCTACGTCATTCCCAATGAGTAGTATGTCGTCTACATACAAGACTAAGAAAGCTACAACCTTATTGACAATCTTCTTGTAGACACAAGGCTCGTCAATATTCTGTTCAAAACCAAAAGATTTGATCGCAGTATCAAACCTTATATTCCAGGATCTAGATGCCTGTTTCAACCCATAAATGGATCGATTCAGCTTGCAAACTTTTTGCTCTTGACCCTGAATTATGAACCCCTCTTGTTGGACCATATAGATACTCTCTTCAAGATTGCCATTTAGAAAGGCAGTCTTGACATCCATTTGCCAGATT
Source organism: Herpetospermum pedunculosum (assembly GCA_028017165.1). Lineage (NCBI taxonomy): Eukaryota > Viridiplantae > Streptophyta > Magnoliopsida > Cucurbitales > Cucurbitaceae > Herpetospermum > Herpetospermum pedunculosum. Next base: position 38,916,750 of record CM051527.1, read on the forward strand.
TCATAATCATAAAATGCGGCAATGGACAAGAGTATTCTAATCGACTTTAACATGGCAACAGGAGAAAAGGTTTTTTCATAGTCCACCCCTTCTCGCTGGGTAAAACCCTTTGCCACAAGTTGGGCCTTAAAGGTTTGCACCTTACCGGCCTGGTCTCGTTTCCTCTTGTAGATCCACTTGCAACCGATGGGTCTTTCACCATCTGGTTGATCTACAAGACTCCAGACCGAATTGAAGTACATAGACTCCATTTCGAGGTCCATGGCTTTGAGCAACTAATCCTTATCTACATCTGTCATTGCCTGTTTAAAGGTCAATGGATCCTCAATTCCATCATCCGGTATGACGAATTGAGTCTCAGACAAGCCGATGTAGCGGTCGGGTTGTCTCACATCCCTCCCACTGCGTCGAGGCTCTCTCAACTCTTGAGAAGGACCAGCCTGATCAACAACTCTTGTTGATCCCTCTGTAGCTTCCTTGGATAATTAAGACAAAACTATTTTGCTCGAAGGTTGATGATCTCTCATGTGGTCTTCCTCTAAGAACGTGGCATTAGTCGACACTAATACCTTGTCCTCTCGAGGATCGTAAAAAAGACCACCAAACGTTTCTTTGGGATAGCCTACAAATAGGCATAATTTTGAACGATGTTCCAGTTTCTTTGGACCGGATACCAGCACGTGTGCTGGACATCCTCAAATTCTGGAGTGACGTAAATTACTTTTACGCCCACTCCAGAGCTCATAAGGTGTTTCAGAAACACTCTTAGAGGGAACATTGTTTAAAATATAAACTGCAGTCTCTACTGCATATCCCCAAAATGAATTAGGCAGACGAGCATAGCTCATCATAGAGCGAACCATGTCCAACAGGGTTCTATTTCTCCTTTCGGATACACCGTTCTGCTGCGGTGTTCCGGGCGCTGAGAGTTGAGATACGATTCCATGTTCTATCATATAGTCCTGGAATCTAGTATCAATATACTCTCCACCACGATCACATCGGAGTGTTTTTATTGATTTACCTAATATGTTCTCAACCTCTGCCTTATACTCAATGAACTTTTCAAGAGGTTCGGACTTACGTTGTATTAGGTAAAGATAGCCGTACCTTGAATAATCGTCAATGAAACTGACGAAATATTCATACCCTCCTCGTGCTTTGACATTCAAAGGACCGCAGAGATCCGAATGCACGATTTCTAGAGGTTCTTTAGACCTATAACCTTTTCCAGTAAAAGGTCGTTTAGTCATCTTGCCCTCAAGACATGACTCACATGGCGATAAAGAGTTGTCCTCTAAACGATTTAGGAGACCGCTCTTAACCAACCTCTCAATCCTATTGAGATTAATGTGACCAAGTCTCAAGTGCCAAAGATAGGTACTAGGAGAAAGCTTCTGCCTCTTGGTTTGAGTTTCAGCTGTTTTAAACATTTTGGTGTTCAAAATAGCTTGAACCTCTGTCGGTCTTAACACATATAAGTTGTTCTCAAGTTTAGCAGAACAAATTTGTACACCTCTCTTGCTAATGATAGCTTCATTATCAGCAAAAGATACTTTATACATTTGTTCTAATAAACAAGCTACAGAGACTAGGTTCCTTTTAAAACTAGGAACCAATAGCACATTTTCGAGTAAAATGTAACTATCTCTATAAGACAATTTAACAGTTCCCACTGCTTTAGCTGAGACAACCTCTCCAGTACCAACTCTGAGAGTTATCTCACCTATAGCTAATGGCTGCCAGGAACTAGTTTCCTGAAAAGAAGAACAAACGTGATTAGTGGCTCCTGAATCGAGGATCCAGGCATGACTATCATTTTCCGCTAAACACGTTTCTACAACAAGCAAATCATATTTACTTTGTTGTTTCTTCTCAGCACGACTCATTACTGAGTTGGGAAGAGGACAATCCTCTGTTAAGACAGACCTAAGATCATCACGAACAAGAATCATATTCGAGTTCGTTTTCAAGGTCTCGTTTTTATCGCTAGTTAACTTAACCGAAGCTAATACGTTTTTAAAGGAGCTAGACATGCTGAAAAGAAATGTAAATCTCTTAGTGAAACAGTTTTAACCTATTTAAACCAATCAAGTAAATTTTGTAGTAAATAAAGTACCCAAACTCTTTATTTACATGCAACGATACTTTAGTGAGTCAGAATGGTCGCTACCGAATGGTAGTCAAGCATTCTTTCACTAAACCAAGACATTCTTGACGAAATGCTACGACCAGAATAACTCTTATTCCTATAGCATCTTAGTTATCGTTCTTTGGTCAAGATTTACTAACTCCTTAGCAAATCCTGTAAGTGTGACCCTCCATTTTTAGAACGCACAGAACGACCCCAACATAGCAACTGAATGGAATGTCAGTGTTGGGAATGACCCTATGTTTCACTATCCATAAATGGTGACTGTGATGTTCGATCTCCCATGCCCTGCCCTCCGAATGGATGGTGCCACTAAGAGCAACCTGCAGGCGGAACATGATAATCTTACGGTTCAATCCAATGGAGGAGACCATAGGATGTACTGACGTACTTCCTTCTCCCACTTACTATAGATACTTACTCCATTCACCTTGCTATTGAAAGTTGCAAATACCATCCGAATGGGGTTGCCCGATTGACAACACGAGGCCGAGCAAAATTATCACGTTGTGAACTTTAGGGAGTGCGTAGCAGGAGAGGGATATATCATATATTCCTTCTCAACACTTCTACTAAGTATCGTGGACGGTTTTTAGGGTAAAATACTTCAGGGTTTATCCGGCTAAGAAATTAAAACCTTAAGTCTAGGTAAACGTTTTCCCTGAGATGTCTAGGTTATTAACAAGTTTAATTAACCTCACACCTCTCGCGCACGCTCATAAAACCGGGTTAACTTTACTCAAGTACCGGATCGTCCCCAGGTAGGAGGTGTTCCGTAAACCGTCAACTTAAATACCTCCAACCTCGAACATGATTTCACCGGGTGAGTTTCTCATAACCTTAGTATTTACGAGATATCGACCTATTTTATCTAATAAAACAGACCGAATCATTTAACCCTAAATGAGCATGCCGTTATCTTTGTTATAGATTTTATAAGTCTATCCAAGTTTACAACTCTTGCAAAAACTTAGACATACTATAACAAACATCTACATGCTTCTCAAAAATGCAACACTAAGGCATGACAAATTGAATGCTTAACTTTATAATTAATATAAAACTTATACTAATTATGCTCTTAAACATACAACTCTTAATTCATAAATTAATATAACACTTATATCAATTCTCATGAATTAAGCATGCATCCTATACATTATAACACTTATAACATACAATATGCAACTAAAAAAAATGTTAGACGTTTTAATTCCATAATTAATATAACAATTATATCAATTATTCAATTAAGCAAACAACATCTAATTCATGAATTAATATAACTCTTATATTAATACTCATGAATTCTTTAAATTGCATATAATATATTATAACACTCATAACATATTTTCAATGCATGGAGCATGCTTCCTACGGTGGGATTTTAAATCTATATGACATACTATATGCACATACAAACATGAAATTTAATTAAAACATACATTCATAATGCATAATTAATTAAACACACTAAAGTGGATTGATTTTGGCATTTAGCAAGCAATAACTATTTTATTACAAGCTTGATCAACAAGCTAAGTCTTGAGCGGACTTCGAACTCTTCGCACCGCCTTTGACAAACTTACTCCCCCGAACGCTTCGGCCAATTTCTATTTGAGCTTTTGTTCGAATTGCCTAGAACGAGTTTGAACTTATGCCGAACATTTCGGCGAGCTCAAAACTCGAGCTTCTTTCACAAAGAAACATATATGGACTCTAATGACTCAAAAAATACAATCTCTTCAGAACACATTAAAGCCCATACATTCTCGGGCAATTACAAATAAGGAAATTCAAAAACAAACTTTGCCAAAATCGATATTCCCTTTAGACGCCAATTCAGAAACAAATTCTAAATTAAAATACCCACCAACTTAAATTGATGCAAATTGAGTTAATCACAAAATCGCTCTGATACCAATTGATGGAGCGATATACGCAGCGAAAAGCGATTTCGGACCGATGATACTCTAATTTCATCAATTTAACAAATAGAAAACATGCTCAAAAGGCGGAAATAAGAAATTTAGAATACATACCCTTGTAGTTCCAATTTCTTCAAGATCCGTCGGCCGTTCCCCGTCACGAACTCTTCCGACCTCTTGTCACGAACGCCCCGAGGACCACCCCGGGTAGTCCCGCTATCCTCGGCGCCGAGCAACGGAGTTGTGGGACTCCGAAATCAAGAGAAAAGAAAAAGAAAAGTGGAAGAAAGAAGAAGAACCGAAGGCAGAGGAGTAAAATGAAAACAGAGGAAACCCTCTGAACTTTCGTAAAAAAAAATTCAATTGAAATCACCTTCAAAATGAATACCCCGCTTTTTCATTTCTCATTCACACTTTGGCCAAAAAAATTTGGTTTACATATATATAACCTCAACTTAAATATATATATATATGTGTCTTGCTGCATGCAAGACACATATATATATTTAATTATTATTATTATTAAAAATAATAATAATAATTTTATTTATTAAACTTTTTATTAAATAAAATATATATATATATATATATATATATATATATATAATTATTAATTAAACTTTTTAATTAATAATTATTATTTAATTCAATATCAAATATTAATTAAATAAAATGACTAAACCCGGTTTTCTGAAAACCGACTTTTTTCCACATGAATCATATTCATGTTTTAGGCCAAACTCATATTTAAATCATATTTAAATATGTCCATCATTCTTCCACAAACCGAATTTGAACAATTCAAATTCATTTTCTTTTTATTTTCTTTTAAACTGTTGCACGGCGTTATCCGAGCTAGCCAGGAGAACCTAAAGAACCTACAGATCATGAGCTCCAACGATACGAGATTATCCGGTCAAAACTCTTTTAACCGAACTAATCAACATTCGTTAACCCTCGGAGACTCCACTATAGTCCGAGGGTTGCACCCTCCACACTGTAGAAATATTATGTCCTCTGATATAACCGTCATGGGTAAGTCGATCATTCACAGGTGTCCGTTATCACTGCTAGGTCTTTTAAACCGTTTAACCTCTGTGATACCTCTTGTTCCTTAAGTACCACTGACACCTCTAATAAACATTTGATCTGTGATCCAATCATCAGATCAGAATCCTCTTCACACAGAAGAGGATGAAGCCTCATGTTCAAGCCCTGGAGTCAGCTATTAAGGGAACACCTATCTACTAGACCCTAAAGAGGGTAGGAGTGAATTCCATCTTGCTACACTATGTCCCCAGCTACCTATTCGAGTTTATCCCCAAGTTGGTAGACGTATTGAGCGGGCGACCTGCCATTCTCACCCATACAAGTCTAAGGATACTCTCGAATAAGCAGGAGTTCATAGCAAGCTCAGGATTAAGAACGAGTTACTTTAGGTCATCAAAAGTGATAAAGTCGGTCTCACCAGTAAACGGTGTTATAAAGAGAAAGCGACTTTATCGTGGATCTGTCTAATGCAAACTCTTTGCATAGGACGCCCCCGCTCGCACATCTCCATGTGAAACGATTCAGATCACATCGTTTTGTACAATACAAAGCGAGCCGCATCCAATAGTGTTACCAGAATAAGGTACCCGGCCTTATCCGTATACTATAGACCGTTTTGACTGACTACTTGAGTTTGACCCACAATCATGTCATACATGAAGCTCAAGTACTCATATTCAGCCAAGGGTGTTGTTATTGGTATAGGTTAATGCAAACACGTTTTACTATATTCAATAAACACCTTTACTGAATAAACCTCAATAACTCTTTATTGCATTTAATAGACATATTACATTTACAACGTTTACAAAACACGAGTGTTAGGACATAAAACCCAACAGTGTATATATATTCTCCTAACGTATGTGAACAAACTAGCTAGTTATATTTTTACATATACATTGTATTTTTTCATTTAGTCATAATATTTTTCTTTTGTTTTTGTGTAGTTTAATAGTAAGAAGTCATTTACACGAGAAACTCGACGCAGTACAACAGAATGGGTAAATCATGTTGCAAGCTTCGCATTTGGGTAAAGTAGTGTACTTTGTAACTTTTGTGCCAATTTTGGATGTAAATATGAAATATGGGTACTGTACTTTGTATTTAGACTCTTTTCAGGAACTATGATAGTTTTTGTAGCAATTTTGGATGTAAATATGAAATATTTTGTTGTTCTCAACGAAATGACTAGAATTCTAGTTTATTCCACATTTAACATTGTATTCATCGAATTAGCAGAATGTCAGTTATACAACGTCACTGAAACAACACGGCATTATATTGTTTGCATCTGGTGGCCAAACAATGATTGTTAGCCCGTAATCAAAAGTACTTTCAGTGACGGTTTTAGCCCGTCATTAAAAGAACTTACAATGGCGGTTTAAAACTGCGATCGTATCCTTACAATGGTGGATTTTAACCGCCGTCTTAACCCTAAGATGGCGGTTTGTAACTGCCATCTTAGGGTTAAGATGGCGGTTACAAACCGCCATCTTAGGGATAGGATGTCGGTTACAAACCGCCATCTTAGGGTTAAGATGGCAGTTACCTAAGATAGCGGTTTGTAACCGTCATTAAAAGATAACCGCCATCATACCCCTAAGACGACACCACTTTAGAGGGCGGTAACCTAAGAACTGCCATCGTAGGTCAAATTTGTTGTAGTGGATGTCTTCACAAGTCATCTCACGTCAAGCTGCTATCAGGAACTAGTTTCCTGAAATGAAGAATAAACATGATTAGTGATATATGACACTCATATACCACTAAGTTGTTACGACAATTAATAAATCTCATTTACCTTGTCGTTCATTCTCAGCTTTCTTCTGCGCAAGGTATTTGGGGCAGTTACGTTTCCAGTGCCCATCTTCATTACAATGGAAACAATTTTCGTTGTCAAAAGAATTTTCCTTGCGTCCAGTAGGGGCTTTGCCTTTTCTCCTATTACTCTTCTTCTTTTGAATAATCTTATTACTCACAGAAGACAATTCAGGATTACTCCCTGACCCCGACCCCGACCCCTCATGGAATTTCTTTGAAGAGACAACATTTTCCCCCTTCTCCTTTCCTTTTGAGGTGTGCGGAGACTGGTAAGTCGGAAGCTCGTTCAGGAGAGAAGTCAAGTTATATTCAATCTTATTCATCACCAAATTGGTTCTGAATTGAAGGAAACTCTTCGGAAGAGATTCCAAGATGAAACTGACTTGACTTTTCTCGTCGATGGAAGCTTCGTTTACTTCCGCCGTATTAAAGTGGACCATCATGTTAAGGACATGTTCCCTAATAGAGGTACCCTCCAGCATACAAGAGTTATAAACGAACTTGAGGGCCTCATGTCGAAGAGATGAGGATGGCTGTCCAAACATCCCTTGTAATGAAAGCATGATTTCCTAGGCAGAAACCATCCCCTCGTGCTTCTTGCACAAGAAATCAGATATGCTTGCCAATATATAGACTCGGGCTTTATCATTAGCCCTAATCCATCATTGTATGCCTCACAAACACTTCGAGAAGTACTCGAGCCAGGAGCTGGAGGACATTCCTTCGTTAAGACAAACCTGAGATTGTCGAGAACCAGAATCGTATTTAGGTTTGACTTCCAGGTCCCGTAATTTTCCTCGGTTAATTTGTCTTGAACTAACAACTATATAAATGAGCTCGACATGCTGAAAAGAATGTAAGTGTATTAGTGAAACGATTTTAACCTATTTAAACCAATTAAAGGGTTCAGCAGCAAATAAAGTACCCAAACTCTTTATTTACTTGCAACGATACTTTAGTAAGTCAGAATGGTCGCTACCTTGGGGCAGTCGAGCACTCCTTTACTAAATCAAGACATTCTTGAATAAGTGCTAACTCCAGAATAACTCATATTCCATTAGCATATTAGTTATCGTGTTATGTCTGAATTTACTAACTTCTTAGCAAATCTCGTAAGTGTGACCCTCCATTTTTAGAATGCACATGACCACCCCAACAGTGCAATCGTAGGGAATGTTAGAGTTTGGAATGACCCTGTGTTTGTTTATCCATAAATGGTGACTGAGATGTTCTGACTCCCATGAAACGACCCTCCTTATGGATTGGTACCACTTGTCGACACCTAGCAGGCGGAACATGGGAATCTCACGGTTCAATCCAGTGGAGGAGACCGTAGGATGTACTGACGTACTTCCTTCTCCCACTTACTATAGACACTTACTCCATTCACCTTGCTATTGAAAGTTGCAAACACCGCCGTTCTGGGGAATGCCCTATTGACATTACACGGCCAAGCAAAATTCTCACGTTGTGAACTATATGGAGTGCGTAGCAGGAGAGGGATATATCATATATTCCTTCTCAACACATCTACTAAGCATAATAGACGGTGTTTAGGGTAAATACTCAAGTGTTATCTGGCTAAGTAAATAAAACTTAAGTCTAGGCAAACAATTTTACCTGAGATGTCTAGGTTATAAACACTTTACTAACCTCACACCTCTCACGCATGCTCAGAAAGCCTGGTTAACTTTACTCAAGTACCGGGTAGTCCCCATGTAGGAGATGTTCCGTCAATTCAAATCCTCCAACCTCAGACAAGATTTCACCGGGTGAGTTTCTCATAACCTTAGCATTTACGAGATATCGACCTATTCATCTAATGAACCAGACCAAATCATTTAACCCTAAATGAACATGCTTTTCTTTGTTATAGATTTTAATAGTCTAAGTCATTTTTTACAACACTTGCAAAAACTAGACTTACTACAACAACCATCTACATGCTTCTCAAACATGCTTTCGGTAAGGCATGACAAGTTGAATATTTAACTTCATAATCAATATAACACTTATATCGACTATGCTCTTAAACATACAACTCTTAATTCATAAATTAATATAACACTTATAGCAATTCTCATGAGTTAAGCATGCATCATATACATTATAACACTTATAGCATACAATATGCATCTAATGTTGGATGTTTAATTTTTTAATTAATATAACATTTATATCAATTATTCTATTAAGCAAACAACATCTAATTCAAGAATTACTATAACTCTTATATTAATACTCATGAATAAAACATGCATCCTATACATTATAACACTTATAACCTACAATATGCATAAAACCAAGGCAACCTATGTTGTATGTTTAATTTCATAATTAATATAACTCTTATATTAATACTCCTGAATTCCCAAATATGCATACTATATATTATAACATTTATAACATATTTTTAATGCATGGAACATGCTTTCTACAGTGAAATTTTAAATCTATATGACATACAATATGCACATACAAACATGAATTTAATTAAAACATACATTCGCAATGCATAATTAATTAAACACACTAAAGTTGACTGATTTTGGCATCAAGCAAGCTTTTTGAGCATATTTATAGGAAAATATCATTTCTATATTTTATATTATGTTTTACTATGGTTCCAACGGGATGCCAAATAAAGAATTAAAGTATATTTATAGGAAAATATCATTTCTATATTTTTTCCGAGAGTTTTCAAATGTCATACATGTAGTAGCGCTCCTAGGTAGTCCAAGTCCAAAAAACTCGAGTTGTTACATGTATTTGTGGAAAAAAAAAATTAAAGAAACACAATAACCCACCAACAATAAAATCTCTCTAATCAACACGGTTATATGCCACTAACTCACAATATCCCTCCTAACTACATACAATTTATGATTTTTCTTTGCACCTCTTAGTCACAGACACAATTTTATGCCAATTGAGGTATGTTCGGTTTGACCACTATTTATGATTTTTCTCCTTGTATAGTAATATTAGGAGTATTCTAAAGTTCATCATCATCAAATGTTTATTAAAAAATGTGTAAGAGTTTACATTGAGGGTTACATAGTAATTATTTTGAAAACCCCTCTTATTTCTCCTCTCTCATTTACAAGAACCCTACGTAATTAAAGGCAAGAGGGAGGCAATTCTAAGCCAAAAGCAGAACCCCTAACACTATGACAACTTGAAGTTGTTAGTCCACCGCCATTGAAGGCCAAGTTAATGTCTTGCAACACTATGGCTTGGCATGGAACAATTTGGCTGCATTCAAACTCCACTGCGAGTTGGGTACTTGAAGTTCCCCTTATGCCTTCATATCTCACGTCTCTAATCTGCACTCTTGAAGTACTCTGCAATTACACACATTCATTATAATACCATCTTTTGCGAAAACACAACAAGCTAGAGTTTCAAATTTCATACCATTTCAGTTGGACCACATTCGTTGTGGGGGCAATAGTTTTGATCGATGACGATAGGATTTTCGACATTGTTCATTTGGAGATTGAAAAATGCAATTTTGCTAACCACGTTGTAATAAGATGTGGACCATGATTTGATCCTCACACCATTGGTCGTTCTAGAAAATGTGGAGTCTCGTACAGTGACTTCAAAGACATCTTCTTCATCTGGGTTCTTTCCTAGGCTACCGATGCTGATTCCATGACCAGGACCACATTGGACGTTAGTTATGTTGATGAATTTGTTTCCTGGTCCCAAGGAGATGCAATCGTCTCCGGTGCTGATCACCGAATTCATGATGTTGATACCACTTGACTTGGAAATATGGATTCCGTCCGTGTTTGGACTGTTTTCTGGAGCTACAATTGTCACGTGATCAAACGTGACGTCATGAGATCCATGCACAGTGAAATGGAAGAATTTGCTATTGTATGATTTTATGTTCGTGATTCTCGCAGTGTTGATAGCTTCAAGACTCAAAGTCTACATACATATATAGAATCAACATCATATTACAACAATTTTTTGAACTGGCTTTAAAATAAATGTTTTGATGATGATAAGAACTTCAACTCTACGTCAATATTACAAATTACTTTTTTAAAACGTTTTTTTCAAGTGCTTTCCACTCGAACACTTAAACTAAAACAACTTTCGTACTACTCCCAACGAAGTTTAATATTGAAATAATAATTTTGTTAGTTAGACAAAGAAACTAAAAAATGGACTTACGACAGGACGCTTAGCGGCGCCAGAAGACCAAGCGGTTGAACCTTGGCCGTTCAAGGTGCCTGCACCATCGATGAACAAGGCGTTGACTTGATAGATACTAACCCAATGGTCACCAGAGGCAAATTGCTGGTCTCCGGGAGCGAGGAGTTCGCCATCAATCTGTAGTTTCATAAAGCCATTGCATGGACCTTGAAGCATCAATGGCAAAACTAAAAACCTCCCTAATGCTGGTATTAAAATCACACCACCTCCCTTATGTGCACAAGCTTCGCTCCATGCTTGACTCAAAGCCTACAAATCAAACCATCCACAAATCACCTCTAACTCACCTCTAACGTTTTTAAGGTTAAGTACTAAAAAAAAAAAAAAAACTTTTTTAAGGTTAAATTATAAGTTGGTCTCAACTTTTAAGAGATATCTTATAAGTTTCTAAGGATACGCTTTTATAACCATTTAATTTTTAAAATTTAAGTTTTTAAATACTACTTCTATGAAAAAAAAAAAATAGGTTTTGTTTTTTAAATTTAGCTGAGAATTCAAATGTTTACGTGAGTTTTTTTTGGAATTTTTAAAATATATTTTTAAATTGTGAGACATTTATTTTATAAATGTTATTTTGATTTTTAATTTGTAACTATATTTGATGATAGATTATAACCACACTTTATTACAACCACACATTTATGGACCGATTATGGTCATACGTTTGTGCATATTCCTCCAAGTATTTACTTTTTGATTTTCTATATAAACTCGTCTCATTTGGTTTTGAAAAATCATTGGGTTGAGGAGTAAAAACATTCCTCAATAGTTTTGTCGTCTCCTTCCTCTCATAAAAAATCTTCCATAAAAATGTTTTATTCGGATTTTTGTTTTAATTTTTCATGCAACAATAATTTTCCATGCAACAATAGTTTTCTTAAGAAGGATGAAACTGATTGTAAAGAAATTTGAGAAAACAACCGCATCGGAAAAAAGAAAAAAATATTTATCAAACCAGCCTACATTTTCAATGTTATGTGTTCATAGACACATTAACACTTTCTACTGTGTTCAGACATATTTTTAAGTTTAGAGATTTATGGAACATATAATTAAAAAATTAAAAAATTAAAAAATTATATTAGATACTTGGTAAAATTTCAGGATTTAATACATACTTTTTTAAATAAATTTAAGGATTTATTATGCAGAACTGAACTACTGGAAGAAACTTATAATTTACCATTCTTTAAATTTTAAAATCTATGCTTACGTACTGTCCTTTTATAATCTACTTTCAACAAAATAGCTCAAATTTGAAAATTGAATAGTAGTTTTGAGAAACCTATTTTTGTATTTTGAATTTAACTAAAATTTCAAAGTGTTCTTACAAAGTGAAAAATTACTTTTTGATAACAATTTTATTTTTTATTTTCTATTTTTTAAAATCATGTTTATAAAAACTACTTCCATCCACTATTTTATTCTTTTATTAAGTCAATTTTTTTAAACTAAAAAAAAATATAGTTTTTAAATACTTAATTTTGTTTTTGAAAATTGGCTTAGACGTCAAATGTTTTTTTTTTTTAAAGAGGGTGAAAAACTTATTAAAAAAATGTGAGGAAAAACGCTTTAATTTTTAAAAACATAAAACATATAAAAAAAAAAATTATTATTAAACGAAGCTACAAAAATTATATTTAGGTACGTATCGTAGGGCTAATATTTGCACGAGTAGAAGGATGAAAAAAAGAAATCATCAATTTTTTTTTATGGAAAATTGTAACTGTTCACACGAGATTTCGACGAAGGATGGGAAATTCGAACACGTGTAAATGAATTTGAATTTTGTATTTGTATTTGTATGTATCAGTGCGTAGTGGATTACAATCTCTAATGTTTATCCTCTGATTCTTTCTCTCTCAAATGTAAATGTATCTCGAGGGCTTCGCAGCTTATTCTCGATGTTGGATTTGTTTCGAGGGCTTTGCAGCTTGTTCTCGATGTTGAATTTGGATCGAGGGCTTTGCAGCTTGTTCTCGATGTTGAATTTGGATCGAGGGCTTTGCAGCTTGTTCTCGATGTTGAATTTGGATCGAGGGCTTCTTAGCTTGTTCTCGATGTTGGATTTGTTTCGAGGGCTTTGCAGCTTGTTATCGATGTTGGATTGTATCGAGGGCTTCACAGCTTGTTCTCGATGTTGGATTTGTTTCGAGGGCTTTGCAGCTTGTTATCGATGTTGAATTTGGATCGAGGGCTTCTTAGCTTGTTCTAGATGTTGGGTTTGTTTCGAGGGCTTCGCAGCTTGTTCTCAACGTTGGGTTTGTTTCGAGGGCTTTGCAGCTTGTTCTCGATGTTGGATTTGTTTCGAGGGCTTCACAGCTTGTTCTCGATGTTGGATTTGTTTCGAGGGCTTCGCAGCTTGTTCCCGATGTTGAATTTGGATCGAGGGCTTTGCAGCTTGTTCTCGATGTTGAATTTGGATCGAGGGCTTCGCAGCTTGTTCTCGATGTTGAATTTGGATCGAGGGCTTCGCAGCTTGTTCTCGACGTTGAGTTTGGATCGAGGGCTTTGCAGCTTGTTCTCGATGTTAAATTTGGATCGAGGGCTTCGCAGCTTGTTCTCGATGTTGAATTTAGATCGAGGGCTTCGCAGCTTGTTCTCGATGTTGAATGTTTGAACTTGGAGTGGTGTTCAGTCTTCAGGATTCAGGGAGTCTTGTGAATTCTCTCTGATCTCTTAGGAGAATAAATTTTCTGAACCTTAGAAATGAAAATGAACTCTCTATTTATAGAGTTTTCATGGGCCTGGATCCAATGGGCTTGAGCTTTGGGCCCAATGGGCTTGGGTTTGGACCCAATGGGCTTTTGGGCTTTGGGCCAAATTGTCATTTAATCTTTCTGGCCCGATTCGACTTCGAGCCCAATTGCAGTTTGGCCGACTTTGCTCGGTCAAGTCTATCTGATCCCCGGTTGTGATGGAGACACGTGGCGACCACTGATTGGTCGAAATTTCTCGGTCAACAAATGCCCCCTTTTTCGAGAGTTATGCACATGTGTGGGTGAGTCTCGGAAAAGTTGAATAGATAAATCGAAACGTAGGACATCCTAATTTCGACTCCGCTTTGACGTATCAATTTTATCAAAATATGAAGTTCGATTCATAGATCAATTATTTTAATTGACGTCTCTTTCCATGTCAATCGATCAAAAATATGAATTTGGCTCGTAGTTTTGATCTTTCTTATCTGACAGAAATTTGATTTAAACTTCGGTAGAGAGATTTTTTTTCTACCTTAGTTTATCTTGAGATGTAGAGCAAGGACTTGTGTCTGCCCAATTGTATTTTGAATAGGGTTTGACTTTGAATTTTACTCTAATTTCGACGTGGATAAAATATACCCAAACCGCCAATTTTGATTTGAGACTTGGATTTAGATAACTTTTGACTCTAAATCATGTCTGAAAATAAATTTTGGAATATGCCCAAAATTTTAATTTTAGGAAAATTTTGGGTTTTGCTGGAAATTTAGCTTGAATGAAAATTTGACTTGGTATAATTTTGGGATTCCAATCAATTTTGACATGAAGTTCGAAAATTTGAACTTAAGGTCATGATTATGGAAGGAAATTTAGAACCCACCTAAATTTCAAGTTGAATGAAGTATTACAATCTAAAGATAAATTGTAACAATAAATTTTCTTTGGCAAAGTGGAACATGTAGAACCTTTGTTTTCTTTGGTCTTGGGTTCAAGTCCACCTTTATACATATTTTTAGATAATTTTCTTAAACAGGCGCGCGAACTTGGAGGCGCGCGCGAACTTGGAGGCGCGCGAACTTGGAGGAGATGCGCGAACTTGGAGGAGGCGCGCGAACTTGGAGGAGATGCGCGAACTTGGAGGCGCGCGCGATGATGCAGGCGCGCGAACTTGGAGGAGATGCGCAAAACTTGGAGATGCGCAAACTTGCAGCGGAACTTGGAGGCGCGCGCGATGATGCAGGCGCGCGAACTTGGAGGAGATGCGCAAAACTTAGAGAACTTGGAGGAGATGCGCAAAACTTGGAGATGCGCAAACTTGCAGCGGAACTTGGAGGCGCGCGCGATGATGCAGGCGCGCGAACTTGGAGGAGATGCGCAAACTTGCAGCGGAACTTGGAGGCGCGCGCGATGATGCAGGCGCGCGAACTTGGAGGCGCGCGCGAACTTGGAGATGCGCAAACTTGCAGCGGAACTTGGAGGCGCGCGCGATGATGCAGGCGCGCGAACTTGGAGGAGATGCGCAAACTTGCAGCGGAACTTGGAGGCGCGCGCGATGATGCAGGCGCGCGAACTTGGAGGCGCGCGAACTTGGAGATGCGCAAACTTGCAGCGGAACTTGGAGGCGCGCGCGATGATGCAGGCGCGCGAACTTGGAGGAGATGCGCAAACTTGCAGCGGAACTTGGAGGCGCGCGCGATGATGCAGGCGCGCGAACTTGGAGGCGCGCGCAATGATGCAGGCGCGCGAACTTGGAGGCGCGCGCGATGATGCAGGCGCGCGAACTTGGAGGCGCGCGCGATGATGCAGGCGCGCGATGATGCAGGCGCGCGAACTTGGAGGCGCGCGCGATGATGCAGGCGCGCGAACTTGGAGGCGCGCGCGATGATGCAGGCGGAACTTGGAGGAGATGCGCAAAACTTGGAGATGCGCAAACTTGCAGCGGAACTTGGAGGAGATGCGCGCGATGATGCAGGCGCGCGAACTTGGAGGAGATGCGCAAAACTTGGAGATGCGCAAACTTGCAGCAGAACTTGGAGATGCGCAAACTTGCAGCAGAACTTGGAGATGCGCAAACTTGCAGCAGAACTTGGAGATGCGCAAACTTGCAGCAGAACTTGGAGATGCGCAAACTTGCAGCTGAACTTGGAGATGCGCAGAACTTGGAGATGCGCAAACTTGCAGCAGAACTTGGAGATGCGCAAACTTGCAGCAGAACTTGGAGATGCGCAAACTTGCAGCAGGACTTGGAGATGCGCAGAACTTGCAGCAGAACTTGGAGATGCGCAGAACTTGCAGCTGAACTTGGAGATGCGCAAACTTGCCGCTGAACTTGGTGATGGGCAAACTTGCAACTTAACTTGGTGATGGGCAAACTTGCAACTGAACTTGGAGATGCGCAAACTTGCAGCAGAACTTGGAGATGCGCAGAACTTGCAGCAGAAGATGCGCAGAACTTGCAGCTGAACTTGGAGATGCGCAAACTTGCAGCTGAACTTGGAGATGCGCAAACTTGCAGCTGAACTTGGAGATGCGCAAACTTGCAGCTGAACTTGGAGATGCGCAAACTTGGAGATGAACTTGGAGATGCGCAAACTTGGAGATGCGCAAACTTGCAGCTGAACTTGGAGATGCGCAAACTTGCAGCTGAACTTGGAGATTCGCAAACTTGCAGCTGAACTTAGAGATGCGCAAACTTGCAACTGAACTTGGTGATGCGCAAACTTGCAACTGAACTTGGTGATGCGCAACGCAGCAAAACTTGGAGATGCGCAAACTTGCAACTGAACTTGGTGATGCGCAAACTTGCAACTGAACTTGGTGATGCGCAAACTTGCAACCGAACTTGGATATGAGTAGCGCAGTGATGGAAATTTGATTTGGCCTAATAACAAGCTGAATGAAATATTACAATCTGAAGTCAAATAGTAATAATGAAGCTTGTTTGGCGTAGTGGAATTGGTACTATCATTGCTTCTTTTGCTCTTGAGTTCGAACATCGATTACGTACCCTTGAATGGAAGGGATCAAGTCATATCGTAGTTCAAATGGAATGTAATCCCTTTTTTTTATTGTTGTGACTGAACTTAAAGTATATATATATTTTTTCTTTAAGTTGCCTACGTACCCTTAGATGGAAGGGATCAAGTCATAACGTAGTTCAGGTTACATGATGAATGATCGATTTTTTTTTTTTTTTTTTTTTTTTTTTTTTTTTTTTAATTTTGGGCCATTCACCTTTTAAGCTCATGCGGGCCAGGAGCAACATGTAGTTTATACTCTTACGTTAAGGAGTACTACATTTTATGAGATCTTATCTTCGTCATGGTCTTTATCAAATCCTTCGCTTGTAGGATTGGTTAGAACGATGAGATTTTTCTTCACCTTCAAGGAACCCTCTGTATTTATGTGGACAGAAAATTTCCTCTTCATGCGTGAAGGAACACGACTGTGAATCTTTTGGTCGCTACTTTCTTCATCAAAGAGTCTTGCCCCTACAGTCTTCATCTTTCCTTCTTGTTGATCGTTTGTCTCTTTGAGGCGATCAAAAACAGATGTTGAAGGTCGGTCTTTCTTTGATGTGGAGACACTTAACCTTTGGAAAGCGGAAGTTCGAGTGGAGATAGAAGTTAGACATGAATTTTCTTCTTTTGTCGCGGCCATACTCATCCTTTGGAAGACCGAAGTTCGAGTAGTTGAAGGCTTGATGCGATTGAAGACAAAAGTTCTTTGGTCGACTTCTTTTGAGTCGTCGACTTCTTCTGCATTGATGTAGCATGAAGTTGCAAAGATTTCTTCCTCTTTTTTGATGGGAAGGAAACTTCTTGAGAGAGGGGGAGATGAGAGGTAGAGTTGTCCCACTGGGCGTGCCAATCTGTTCACACGAGATTTCGACGAAGGATGGAGATTCGAACACGTGTAAATGAATTTGAATTTGTGTTGTATTGTATTTGTGTGTATCAGTGCGTAGTGGATTACAATCTCTAATGTTTGATCCTCTGATTCTTTCTCTCTCAAATGTAAATGTGTTTCGAGGGCTTCGCAGCTTGTTCTCGATGTTGGATTTGTTTCGAGGGCTTTGCAGCTTGTTCTCGATGTTGAATTTGGATCGAGGGCTTTGCAGCTTGTTCTCGAGGTTGAATTTGGATCGAGGGCTTTACAGCTTGTTTTCGATGTTGAATTTGGATCGAGGGCTTTGCAGCTTGTTCTCGATGTTGGATTTGTATCGAGGGCTTCGCAGCTTGTTCTCAATGTTGGATTTGTATCGAGGGCTTCGCAGCTTGTTCTCGATGTTGGATTTGTATCGAGGGCTTCGCAGCTTGTTCTCGATGTTGGATTTGTATCGAGGGCTTCGCAGCTTGTTCTCGATGTTGGATTTGTATCGAGGGCTTCGCAGCTTGTTCTCGATGTTGAATTTGTATCGAGGGCTTTGCAGCTTGTTCTCGATGTTGGATTTGTATCGAGGGCTTCGCAGCTTGTTCTCGATGTTGGATTTGTATCGAGGGCTTCGCAGCTTGTTCTCGATGTTGGATTTGTATCGAGGGCTTCGCAGCTTGTTCTCGATGTTGAATTTGTATCGAGGGCTTTGCAGCTTGTTCTCGATGTTGGATTTGTATCGAGGGCTTCGCAGCTTGTTCTCGATGTTGAATTTGTATCGAGGGCTTCGCAGCTTGTTCTCGATGTTGAATCTGCAGCTTCGCGTAGCGGTGAAGTCTTCAGATGTTTGAACTTGGAGTGGTGTTCAGTCTTCAGGATTCAGGGAGTCTTGTGAATTCTCTCTGAGCTCTTAGGAGAAGAAATTTTCTGAACCTTAGAAATGAAAATGAACTCTCTATTTATAGAGTTTTCATGGGCCTGGATCCAATGGGCTTGGGTTTTGGGCCCAATGGGCTTGGGTTTGGACCCAATGGGCTTTTGGGCTTTGGGCCAAATTGTCATTTAATCTTTCTGGCCCGATTCGACTTCGAGCCCAATTGCAGTTTGGCCGACTTTGCTCGGTCAAGTCTATCTGATCCCCGGTTGTGATGGAGACACGTGGCGACCACTGATCTTTACATTTGCGCATCTCCAAGTTTGCGCATCTCCAAGTTCATCTCCAAGTTCAGCATCTCCAAGTTCAGCTGCAAGTTTGCGCATCTCCAAGTTCAGCTGCAAGTTTGCGCATCTCCAAGTTCAGCTGCAAGTTTGCGCATCTCCAAGTTCAGCTGCAAGTTCTGCGCATCTTCTGCTGCAAGTTCTGCGCATCTCCAAGTTCTGCTGCAAGTTTGCGCATCTCCAAGTTCAGTTGCAAGTTTGCCCATCACCAAGTTCAGTTGCAAGTTTGCCCATCACCAAGTTCAGCGACAAGTTTGCGCATCTCCAAGTTCAGTTGCAAGTTCTGCGCATCTCCAAGTTCTGCTGCAAGTTCTGCGCATCTCCAAGTCCTGCTGCAAGTTTGCGCATCTCCAAGTTCTGCTGCAAGTTTGCGCATCTCCAAGTTCTGCTGCAAGTTTGCGCATCTCCAAGTTTTGCTGCAAGTTTGCGCATCTCCAAGTTCTGCGCATCTCCAAGTTCAGCTGCAAGTTTGCGCATCTCCAAGTTCTGCTGCAAGTTTGCGCATCTCCAAGTTCTGCTGCAAGTTTGCGCATCTCCAAGTTCAGCTGCAAGTTTGCGCATCTCCAAGTTCTGCTGCAAGTTTGCGCATCTCCAAGTTCTGCTGCAAGTTTGCGCATCTCCAAGTTTTGCGCATCTCCTCCAAGTTCGCGCGCCTGCATCATCGCGCGCATCTCCTCCAAGTTCCGCTGCAAGTTTGCGCATCTCCAAGTTTTGCGCATCTCCTCCAAGTTCCGCCTGCATCATCGCGCGCGCCTCCAAGTTCGCGCGCCTGCATCATCGCGCGCGCCTGCATCATCGCGCGCGCCTCCAAGTTCGCGCGCCTGCATCATCGCGCGCGCCTCCAAGTTCGCGCGCCTGCATCATCGCGCGCGCCTGCATCATCGCGCGCGCCTCCAAGTTCGCGCGCCTGCATCATCGCGCGCGCCTCCAAGTTCGCGCGCGCCTGCATCATCGCGCGCGCCTCCAAGTTCGCGCGCGCCTGCATCATCGCGCGCGCCTCCAAGTTCGCGCGCGCCTCCAAGTTCGCGCGCCTGCATCATCGCGCGCGCCTCCAAGTTCCGCTGCAAGTTTGCGCATCTCCAAGTTTTGCGCATCTCCAAGTTTTGCGCATCTCCTCCAAGTTCGCGCGCCTGCATCATCGCGCGCGCCTCCAAGTTCCGCTGCAAGTTTGCGCATCTCCAAGTTTTGCGCATCTCCTCCAAGTTCGCGCGCCTGCATCATCGCGCGCGCCTCCAAGTTCCGCTGCAAGTTTGCGCATCTCCAAGTTTTGCGCATCTCCTCCAAGTTCGCGCGCCTGCATCATCGCGCGCGCCTCCAAGTTCGCGCGCCTGCATCATCGCGCGCGCCTCCAAGTTCGCGCGCCTGCATCATCGCGCGCGCCTCCAAGTTCGCGCGCCTGCATCATCGCGCGCGCCTGCATCATCGCGCGCGCCTGCATCATCGCGCGCGCCTCCAAGTTCGCGCGCCTGCATCATCGCGCGCGCCTCCAAGTTCGCGCGCCTGTTTAAGAAAATTATCTAAAAATATGTATAAAGGTGGGCTTGAACCCAAGACCAAAGAAAACAAAGGTTCTACATGTTCCACTTTGCCAAAGAAGATTTATTGTTACAATTTATCTTTAGATTGTAATACTTCATTCAACTTGAAATTTAGGTGGGTTCTAAATTTCCTTCCATAATCATGACCTTAAGTTCAAATTTTCGAACTTCATGTCAAAATTGATTGGAATCCCAAAATTATACCAAGTCAAATTTTCATTCAAGCTAATTTTCCAGCAAAACCCAAAATTTTCCTAAAATTAAAATTTTGGGCATATTCCAAAATTTATTTTCAGACATGATTTAGAGTCAAAAGTTATCTAAATCCAAGTCTCAAATCAAAATTGGCGGTTTGGGTATATTTTATCCACGTCGAAATTAGAGTAAAATTCAAAGTCAAACCCTATTCAAAATACAATTGGGCAGACACAAGTCCTTGCTCTACATCTCAAGATAAACTAAGGTAGAAAAAAAATCTCTCTACCGAAGTTTAAATCAAATTTCTGTCAGATAAGAAAGATCAAAACTACGAGCCAAATTCATATTTTTGATCGATTGACATGGAAAGAGACGTCAATTAAAATAATTGATCTATGAATCGAACTTCATATTTCGATAAAATTGATACGTCAAAGCGGAGTCGAAATTAGGATGTCCTACGTTTCGATTTATCTATTCAACTTTTCCGAGACTCACCCACACATGTGCATAACTCTCGAAAAAGGGGGCATTTGTTGACCGAGAAATTTCGACCAATCAGTGGTCGCCACGTGTCTCCATCACAACCGGGGATCAGATAGACTTGACCGAGCAAAGTCGGCCAAACTGCAATTGGGCTCGAAGTCGAATCGGGCCAGAAAGATTAAATGACAATTTGGCTCAAAGCCCAAAAGCCCATTGGGTCCAAACCCAAGCCCATTGGGCCCAAAGCCCAAGCCCATTGGATCCAGGCCCATGAAAACTCTATAAATAGAGAGTTCATTTTCATTTCTAAGGTTCAGAAAATTTCTTCTCCTAAGAGCTCAGAGAGAATTCACAAGACTCCCTGAATCCTGAAGACTGAACACCACTCCAAGTTCAAACATCTGAAGACTTCACCGCTACGCGAAGCTGCAGATTCAACATCGAGAACAAGCTGCGAAGCCCTCGATACAAATTCAACATCGAGAACAAGCTGCGAAGCCCTCGATACAAATCCAACATCGAGAACAAGCTGCAAAGCCCTCGATACAAATTCAACATCGAGAACAAGCTGCGAAGCCCTCGATACAAATCCAACATCGAGAACAAGCTGCGAAGCCCTCGATACAAATCCAACATCGAGAACAAGCTGCAAAGCCCTCGATACAAATTCAACATCGAGAACAAGCTACGAAGCCCTCGATACAAATCCAACATCGAGAACAAGCTGCGAAGCCCTCGATACAAATCCAACATCGAGAACAAGCTGCGAAGCCCTCGATACAAATCCAACATCGAGAACAAGCTGCGAAGCCCTCGATACAAATCCAACATTGAGAACAAGCTGCGAAGCCCTCGATACAAATCCAACATCGAGAACAAGCTGCAAAGCCCTCGATCCAAATTCAACATCGAAAACAAGCTGTAAAGCCCTCGATCCAAATTCAACCTCGAGAACAAGCTGCAAAGCCCTCGATCCAAATTCAACATCGAGAACAAGTTGCAAAGCCCTCGAAACAAATCCAACATCGAGAACAAGCTGCGAAGCCCTCGAAACACATTTACATTTGAGAGAGAAAGAATCAGAGGATCAAACATTAGAGATTGTAATCCACTACGCACTGATACACACAAATACAATACAACACAAATTCAAATTCATTTACACGTGTTCGAATCTCCATCCTTCGTCGAAATCTCGTGTGAACAGTAACAAATGTCAATTTAGAATAAAATAATTAAAAATATAGCATTTTTTTAAATTTTTTACAAATATGGCAATTTCTATCCCTAATAGTGTGGTCCATCGCCGATAAAAGTCTATTGTTGATAGTAGTCTATCACCTCAGTTTTTTTTTTTATAGAATTTTAGTCTATCAGTGATAGTAGTCTATTAGTGATACTCATATATTAACGATAGCTTTTATTAGTGATAGCCACTAATTTTTTGCCATATTTGTAAAATGTTTTAAATTTTGCTAAATTTGTAATTATTTTGGACTTGATTTTTGTTTGTGCAACCAACTCTATTTTTTTTTATTGGAGTCAACTTTAGAAGAGAGAAGAAAAAAAAAATGAAAAAAAAATTATTTGAATTGATTTTTAAAGTATTTGTGATTTATTGGAAAGAAAAAGTTTTACCTGACTGTTATCTGTTATTGCATCAGGTCTTCCACCAAATTGCATAATATCGAACACTTTAGTTTGGGCATAAGATTTAGAAATGCAAAATAATACCATAATCAACAATACATATCTGATTTCTGATGAACTCAAACCCATTTTTCTCTCTTCTTCTCTTGTTTTCTCTCAAAGATTGCTGATATTTGTTATGCTTACTTTTGCATTTTTATAACAAAATTTTAACAACAAAAAATGGAATCACCCTTACAACTGAGTTTTATTCTTCTTCTATGGATCAATTATTTTTGTTGGAAAATCCCTATATATTGGTGAATTGTGACATTGAATTGAATGAGAATGAACTTTTAAGGAAACAAATCAGCCTATCTTCTTCAATTGCTCTTCTGTCTCTTGTTGAAAAAGAATTTAAATTAATTAGTTTGGCACAAAAGAAGAATATCTTCCTTCTTGGGTGAAGTTAGGGAAGATTATGGAGCTTTAAATCATTTTTTACCCTAAACTTGTCCGTTGTATCACTTTTAACTCTAAACTTTCAATTTTATTGAAACTTAGCAGGTTGTAATAAATTTAAGCATCAACTTTCAATTTCGTCAATTGTAACCTCAAACTTGAATAAATCTATTAATTTACACTTCCGATTAAGTTTTCGTTTCAATTACGATTATAAAGATTTCTTACACATGCGTAACAAATTTACAAAAGAATGAACGGGGTCACCACCATCATCAAAACAATGGACTGGTTGTAGCTGACCTTGTCGATCTTGTTTGTTATAGAGGTATTTAAGGCGACACTGATGCCAGAAAGAATGGGGACAAAGATTTTGATTAGCACGATTCAAAAAGCATTGCACCCACTGCGGTGGATGGAAAACAAATGGAGCTCGAGACCGATGAGAAATAAAAAGAAGAACAAATCAATATTGGCGATCGATTAAGCTTTGTTTCTACTAAAAGTCAATGGACCGAGTAGAAATCTGGAGTGAAATTTAAAAATCAATCTTTAATGAAATGAATAAAGTTAACAGAATCAGAAAGATAAGAAGTGAAAAAAAATATTACCCTCGAATTAAACAGTCTACTAGTCTACTCTCTAATTTTCCTTAACAGTTTTATTTTTAATAAAATATAACAGATAAATACAACGGTGGGAAAAATATTTCTAACAAAATTGAAATGGAAGCTTAACAAAGGATGTAAAGTGAGAAACAATCATTATTCAAGTTTGAGGTTTAAATTGATGAAATTAAAAGTTTAGGGTTAAAATTAATATAATTTGCCAAGTTTAAGGTTTAAATTGATGTAATTCAAAGTTTATGGTTAAAATTTATAGATACTTGCCAAATTTAGGATCCTAAATATATTTTACCAAATCAATTTGTATCCCTAAACTTTATGGGTTGTATCTTTTAAAACTAATGACTAAATGATATCGGAACATCCATTTGAAAGTAAACTAATAATTGTATTGGCCTAAACCTTCAACTTTTGCAATTGTATCAATTTACTCACTCTAGATTTCGTTTGAAAAACATACCGTGTGTGAGACTTATAATTATATGAATTAAACTTCTAAATTTTCATAAATGAATGAAATATAATTTATTGGCCTAAACCTTGAACTTTCGTAATTGTATCAATTGACTCACTCTGTTAGATTTCGTTTGAAACACGTACCGTGTGTGAGACTTTAATCAATTTAGATGGTTCGTTACCATTACTTTTTAAAATCGTCCATGCATCTTTAATTCTCACACGTGCGTAGACTTCCTCAAATGTCGGATTAACGAAATGGACAATTAGAATTAATGCATATACGATTTTCAAAAGAAATCCTAATACATAGTCTAAATTAGTTTAAGGGTTTAATTTATACAATTATAAATCTCATAGAATATTTTTTCAAATGGAACCTAATGGAGGTTGTAAACTCATCCACTTATGAAACTTTATGGTTTGAATTGATATATACACAATTATTTGTTTAGAAATTTAATTAATACAACCTCTAAAGTGTAGGGTTTAAATTGATATTTTCCTTAAAAGATATTTTTTAAAATGTTTAAGTAAGGAATATGACCGCGCAAATTCAAACATACTACCTCTTAAACTAAAAATTATTCAAAGAGGGGCACCACAATGTAGATAGTAGCCTATTGTCTCCAACTTATTGTTTAAAAATTATTTCGAGTCTTTCCAAACACTACAAATGTTATGAATTATTTTTTTTTATAACTAAGAACTTGAAAAAAATAAATCCAAACACACCCTACAAAAGATTAATTCGATAATAATTAAAGTGTATTTGGAGTAAATTTTGAAACATTTATTTTTTAACAAAATAAATTTTTCTACAGCACCTTTTAGAAAATTTAGGACCGTTTTATAATTACAATTTTTAGTTTTTGATTTTTTAGTTTTTAGTTTTAGGTTTTGTAAAAAAAAAACCATACATGTTTGGTAATAAATTTTGGTTATGGATCTGTTTTTAGTTTCACGTTTTTTAAAAACAAAAACGATATATTTAGTAATAATTTTTTTTTATGGATCTGTTTTTATTTATTTTAAATGAAATCAGGATAACAATTTTTGTTTTTTTATTTTTTAAGAATAAAAAATCAAACAAGTATGATAACTTTTTCTAATTGTATTTTTTTTCATAAAAAATGTAATAATATTATATATATATTTTTTGCAAAGTATAATTTTTAGTTTTACGTATTTTAAAAACAAAAACAATACATGTTTGATAATAGATTTTGGTTATCGATCTGTTTTTATTTATTTTAAATGAAATCATACATATTTGATAATAATTTTTGGTTTTTAATTTTTTAAGAATAATAATAAAACATGTATGATAACTATTTCTAATTTATTTATTTTCATAAAAAAATTAAATAATTTTATATACATATTTTTTTTCAAAATCTGCCAATTGAGCTATGCTTGCAAATTTTTTTTATATTTAATCTTGAACACTTGTAATTAAATACACAAATAATCAAATAAATATATCTTAAACTTAAAAGTTACCTAATAAAAAACATAGTATTATTATTTATATATGTATACATATTGTCTTATGATCTAAACCTAATTTAAATACTATTATTAAATTTGGAATAAAAAATATATTTAAGCTAATTTTCATTTAAATAATTCATTTATAAGTGAATAGTTGATTCAGAAAATCACCCTAAGATTTTCTTGTAACTATTAATATTAAAATTTATTAGGTCCTAAAAAATATAAAGGGCTGATTGCATAGATATCTATCAGACCCAAAGTATTAGCAAATATAGCAAAAAAAAATTAAAAGAATTGCAGATATAGCAAAATAAGAAGGCTTACCCATTTAAATTACCAAAAAGCCCATACATTAAACCCAATTAGAAAACCAAGAGACGCCGACTCATTTCTTCACCTAAACCTTCGTCGTTTCTTCTTCTCCAACTTCTCCGACGACTCTCCAACTTCTCCAGCGACTCTTCTCCTTCCCCAACCCTTCAGTTCTTCATCTACGTCTTTTCTGATTACTCTCTCCCCAAAACTTCAATTCTTCCCTTATTTCTCCTTCTCCAACCCTTGATTTCTCCTTCTCCAACCTTTCATTTTTTCATCTTCAGTCTTCTACAACGTCTTCTCCGATTCATCTTCAGTCGTCAGCCAACCCTTCAAACAACATTATGTCAACTGAACAAATGAAGGGAACCAAAAGCAGTTTGTTCAAAGGAGGAGATTCATCTTCCAACAAAAAATCGAAGAAAATTGCTGAGGTATATCAAATATAAAAAAAAAAAATCAATATTAAATAGGTAGAATGCATGCATGATTATCAGTAATATCAATTATAGTAGATAATGCATGAATAAATATCAGTGATAGAATGCATGACTGACTATCAATGAAATTGGTTTCTCTCCTCGCTGAAGTTTTAAATGTGTATCAATGATAGTGTTGACCGAGAAATTTCGGCCAATCAGTGGTCGCCACGTGTCTCCATCACGACCGGAGATCAGATAGACTCGACCGAGCAAAGTCGGTCAAACTGCAATTGGGCTCGAAATCGAATCGGACCAGAAAGATTAAATGACAATTTGGCCCAAAGCCCAAAAGCCCATTGGGTCCAAACCCAAGCTCATTGGGCCCAAAAGCCTAAGCCCATTGGATCCAGGCCCATGAAAACTCTATAAATAGAGAATTCATTTTCATTTCTAGGGTTCAGAAAATTTCTTCTCCTAAGAACTCAGAGAGAACTCCAAAACAGCGAAGACTCTTTGAATCCTGAAGACTGAACGTCGCTTGAAGACCAAACACCTGAAGACTTCACCGCTACGCGAAGCTGAAGGTTCAACCTCGAGAACAAGCTGCGAAGCCCTCGAGATACATTTACATTTAAGAGAGAGAATCAGAGGATCAAACATTAGAGATTGTAATCCTACGCACTGATATATACAATACAAATTCAATTCAAATTCATTTACACGTGTTCGAATCTCAATACTTCGTCGAATTCTCGTGTGAACAGATTGGCACGCCCAGTGGGACATCTCTACCTTTCATCTCTCTCTCTCAACAAAACAAATTAACAATGGCATCAAAGAAGACAACGTTCCAGGCTGTCAGTTCCAACAGCCCTTACAGGGGGCCTACCACCCGCAGCCGCGTCATCAAAGAAGTCTCGCAGACGGGCGAACACACTCCTGCCATCGTGCGCAAAATATACAAACGACTGACGGAGTCCGAGCGGGTTGGGATAATCATCAAGGATAATCCTCTGTTCGATGAGGTTGTTCCCTCCTCTGATCAGCCGGAGAAGGCGTCTGACTCCAGCGTATCTGTAATGATGGCGGATGCGCGTACTAACGACGAAGCGATGGCTGAGATGGAAAAGAAAATCAGCTTCCTGATGAAAGCAGTCGAGGACAAAGACTTCGAGATTGCCCAACTGAGGAGTCAGATGCAGAGCCGTGAGGTCGCGGAGTCAAGCCTAACTCCTGCGGCCAGAAAGAATGACAAAGAAAAAATGGTCATCCAGGAAGACCAAGCGCAACACTCGACGTCCGTCGCTTCCTTATCTGTCCAACAACTGCAGGACATGATTACCAACACCATCCGAGTCCAGTACGGTGGACCAGCCCAAAGCACCCTCTTGTATACCAAACCGTATTCCAAGAGGATTGACAATTTGAGAATGCCCATTGGGTATCAGCCGCCAAAGTTTCAACAATTCGATGGGAAGGGCAATCCTAAACAACACATTGCCCACTTCGTTGAAACATGCGAGAATGCTGGAACTCGCGGAGACTTGCTGGTTAGGCAATTCGTCCGAACTTTGAAAGGAAACGCCTTTGACTGGTACACCGACTTGGAACCCGAGACGATCGACAGTTGGGAGCAGTTTGAAAGAGACTTCCTGAATCGCTTCTACAGCACGAGGCGAACAGTCAGCATGTCTGAACTCTCGCATGCTAGCCAAAGAATGGGCGAGCCTATCGTCGACTTCATTAACCGCTGGAGATCGTTGAGTCTTGACTGCAAAGACAGGCTCACGGAAGTGTCCGCTGTCGAGATGTGCATCGGCGGCATGCATTGGGGACTTCACTACATCCTGCAAGGGATAAAACCCCAAACATTCGAGGAACTGGCAACTCGCGCCCACGATATGGAGTTGAGTATTGCCAATAGAGGAAACAAAGACCTCTTAATCCCCGATGTAAAGAAAACAAAGACGGAAATGAAGAGCGTTGGGAAGATCACGAAGAATGTCGTGAAAGAATCCATGGTCGTCAACACGGCCCCTTTAAGGTTTTCCTCCAAAGCAAAGGAAAACAAAACGGAAGCAAGAAATGACAAAGGCGAAAGACGTCGCCTTACGTTGAAAGAAAGACAAGAAAAGATCTACCCGTTTCCAGACTCTGACATTCCCGATATGTTAGAGCAACTGCTGGAAACGCAACTCTTCCAACTGCCAGAATGCAAACGACCGGAGGAGTTAGGAAAGGTAAATGATCCTAACTACTGCAAATACCACCGGGTCGTCAGTCATCCTGTAGGCAAATGTTTCGTCTTGAAAGAGCTAATCATGAAGTTAGCTAGTGAAAAGAAGATTGAGCTGGATCTCGACGAGATAGCCCAAGCAAATCACGCCGCCGTAACATTGAACTCCGGCGTTCAATTATCCCCTGTCTCTCCTAAGAAGCAAGAGGAGAGTTTGATCCAGTTCGGGACTTGCGAACCTGTAATCGTTCGATACGAACATGAAATCTTACAGAAGAATTCGCGGGAGAAACCTGAACCCGTTGGGGATGAGGATGAAGGATGGACCGTCGTAACTCGTCGGAAAATGCGGCGACAGAGACCTGTTCAGAAAGAAGCCTGCCTACTTCGAGAGTATAGGCGAAAAAGCAAACTTCCAAAGAGAAAAGGAAGAAAGAGTATGAGAAGGCCAAAACTTGTCGTGGAGGAAAACAAAGACCTCCCTCGACCCCAGCAGCCTATGACCCTACGGGAATTTTTCCCCAAGGGATTCTTTAATGAGAAGCGGGAAGAAATAGTTGAAGTTGCTACGTGCCATGTCATCGTGGCAATCGAGGATGACAGCGCCACTCCAAGTTCAACGGAGTTGGTAATAAAGCTGGACGATACACCTTCCCTCAATGTAGTAGATTTGCCTCAAATGGACAAAACTACTCACATCAACACGTTGAAGAACTCTAATGATTCAGAACCTTCAACCTCTACAGCACATGCATGCGCGTCTGATTGCATGTCCATAAGCTTCACCGATGATGATTTGATGTTGGGATCAAAACCTCACAATAGACCTTTGTTTGTCTCAGGATACATTCGAGAACAGAAGGTCGGTCGAATCCTCATTGATGATGGATCGGCCGTCAACATAATGCTGAAATCAGTCATGAAGGAGATTGGCATCCTGATGGAAGAGCTATCAAGTAGCAAGCTGGTAATCCAGGGTTTCAATCAGGGAGGACAACGAGCGATCGGCATGATTCGCCTACAGCTCATCATCGGAGACTTAGAAGCACATACCTTATTTCATGTCATAGACTCCAGGACTACCTATAAAATATTGTTGGGTCGCCCTTGGATTCATGGAAATGGGGTAATAACTTCCACCTTGCATCAGTGCTTCAAGTTTTACCAGAACGGCGTCAAAAAGGTTGAGGCAGACACTAAGCCATTTTCAGAGGTCGAGTCTCATTTCGCGGATGCCAAGTTTTATATAAATAACAGCAACGTAGAAGAAATAATGCCAAAAGAAATCCCTTTGATCAGCGGGGAGCAGAAGACTTGCGCAGGGAAAGAATCAATCAAAGAAGAAAATGTTCCCAGGCTTTGCGAAAGCAAGACATCCGTCAGTCCTACGAAGGCTAAGGCTTTGAAAGACGAGAAAAGTTTGAACCCTTCTGTTCTGCGCTACGTTCCCTTGTCCCGACGTAAGAAAGGTGAATCACCATTCGCAGAATGTACTAAAAGTTTGAAAGTCGGTGACATTAAGATCCTGAAAGAAAACTTTGTCACCCCTCTTACGAAGATAACGAAGCAAGAGGTCACGAAGTCCAAAGAGACTCAGAAAGGGATGGTCCTACCTGAGAAACGAACGAAAGAAGGATACGATCCCAAGGCATATAAACTGATAGCAAAGGCAGGATATGACTTCACAACTCACACTGAGTTCAAGGGCCTGAAAATCCTCGAGGGCAGGTCAGAGCTTTCTTCGACACAGAAGAAACTCCTAAAGGAGGGATATCCTATACCGGCATCAAGAAAGGGGCTTGGATATAAGTCGCCTGAACCAGTCCGGATAACCCGAAAAGGGAAAGAGAAAGTGGCCAACAGTAATAACATAACGACCAAAGAGGCACACAACTCAAAAGAAGAGGAGGCTGTCAAACCAAGGATCTCTATCTTTAAGCGCATCAAGCCGCCGGCTACGCGCGCTTCAGCCTTCCAGCGATTGAAAGCGGCTGTGACGGAAGAAGAAAGTTCGCACTCAACACCTAATCCCATCAGATCTTCCGTCTTTCAAAGGTTGAGTAAGTCGGTAGATAAGAAAGAAGACACGCCGTCCACTGAACCTCTCTCACGGCAATCTGCATTTCAAAGGCTGAGTAAGTCGACAAATAAAAAAGAAAACACGCCGTCCACTGAACCTCTCTCACGGCAATCAGCATTTCAAAGGTTGAGTAAGCCAGCAGATGAGAAGGAAAACACACCGTCCGCTAAACCTCTCTTACGGAAGACAGCATTTCAAAGGTTGAGTAAGCCGACAGAGGAGAAAGAAAATACGTTGCCCGATAAATCTCTCTCACGAACGTCAGCGTTGCAAAGATTAAGCGTGACCACAAAGAGAGACAAGAAACTTTCATCCACTTCCATTTTCGATCGCCTCCTACACGAAGAGCCTCGAGAGACTTTGAACAATAAAGAGTCTAGCAAAACAAAAAGCAATGAAGAGATCCGCAGTATCGTTCCCTCACGAATGAAAAGAAAAACTTTTGTTACCGTGAATACGGATGGTGCACTGAAGGTTAAACGGCGCAATGTCATCATTACAAACCCTGCAAGCAAATGTGCAGTGGAGAATGAGGGTGAAGCCTCTTGTTACCATATTACTGCCGAGGAAGAAACGGAGGCCGAGATATCTGAAGAGGATGTTGAAGAGGCACCACTGCCACTCGAAGATGGAAGTCAACCAACAGTTGATGAACTAAAAGAGGTTAATCTTGGTACGACGGAAGAACCACGTCCAATCTTTATAAGTGCATCACTGTCCGATGAAGAGGAATGCGAGTACTTGAGTTTGCTCATCGCATACAAGGACGTCTTTGCTTGGTCGTATAAGGAAATGCCGGGCCTTGATCCAAAAGTAGCAGTACATCGTCTCGCTATTGAAGATGGGTATCGACCAATAAAATAGGCTCAACGACGCTTCAGGCCAGAACTCATTCCTCAAATTGAAAACGAAGTCAATAAGTTAATTGAAGCAAGCTTCATTCGCGAAGTGAAGTACCCGACGTGGATTTCAAACATTGTCCCCGTCAGAAAGAAGAACGGGCAACTCCGGGTATGCGTTGACTTTCGCGATCTGAATAACGCATGTCCGAAGGATGACTTTCCATTGCCCATCACTGAACTCATGGTTGATGCTACCACCGGGCATGAAGCTTTGTCTTTCATGGATGGATCATCGGGGTACAACCAGATTCGAATGGACCTCAATGATGAGGAGATGACAGCGTTCCGGACTCCAAAAGGGATATACTGTTACAAGGTAATGCCCTTCGGATTAAAAAACGCCGGCGCTACTTATCAACGAGCCATGCAGAAAATCTTCGATGATATGCTGCATAAACATGTCGAGTGCTACGTCGACGATCTCGTGGTCAAGACTAAAAAGAGACAAAATCACTTGGAGGATCTTAAGGTGGTTTTTGAGCGTTTGAGGAAATACCAGTTGAAGATGAACCCTCTCAAATGTGCATTCGGCGTAACTTCAGGGAAGTTCCTTGGTTTCGTCGTCAAGCATCGAGGGATCGAGATTGATCAATCCAAGATAGACGCCATTCAAAAAATGCCAGAGCCGCGAAACTTGCATGAACTAAGAAGTCTCCAAGGGCGACTTGCTTATATTAGGAGGTTCATCTCCAATCTAGCAGGCCGATGCCAACCATTTCAGAGATTGATGAGGAAAGACACGACCTTTGAGTGGGATGAAGCATGTCAAAATGCCTTTAACAACATAAAGCAATATTTGCTTAACCCTCCTGTCTTGGGCGCCCCCGTAGCAGGAAAACCACTAATACTTTATATTACAGCGCAAGAAAGGTCGCTTGGGGCATTGCTTGCACAAGAAAGCGAGAAGGGTAAAGAATGTGCCCTCTACTACTTAAGTATAACTCTCAATGGGGCAGAGCTGAATTATTCACCCATTGAGAAAATGTGTCTATCGCTCTTCTTCGCCATTGACAAGTTGAGGCATTATATGCAGGCATTCACAGTGCATTTGGTGGCTAAGGCTGACCCAATCAAGTATGTTCTATCTAGACCAATTATCTCAGGTCGGTTGGCAAAGTGGGCAATCTTACTGCAACAGTATGATATTGTTTATGTTCCGCAAAAGGCGGTGAAGGGACAAGCCTTGGCTGATTTCTTGGCAGACCATCCAGTGCCGTCAGATTGGAAATTATCTGACGACCTGCGCGACGAAGAAATCTTCTACGTTGAAATTGCTGAACCTTGGATTATGTATTTCGACGGTGCAGCTCGAAGATATGGCGCAGGAGCGGGGATAGTATTTATTACCCCTGAAAAACACATGTTGCCGTATAGCTTCACATTTGAAGAGGTATGTTCGAATAATGTTGCTGAATATCAAGCACTCATTATGGGTCTTCAAATAGCAATAGAAATGGGAGTGAACTACATTGAGATCTACGGAGATTCAAAGCTGATAATTAATCAGTTATTGCTCCAATATGAGGTGAAGCATCAAGATTTAATACCTTACTTTAATTATGCAAGACAACTCATAGAGAGCTTTGACAATATGACGATAGAGCATATTCCAAGAGCTGAAAATGCAAAGGCAGATGCATTAGCAAACTTGGCCACAGCCCTGACCGTCTCAGAAAGTGAAGTATTGAACGTCCCGATTTGTCAAAAATGGGTTGTACCGCCAACTGAAATTGAAAGTCAAGAAGCAAACGTAATATCAGTCTATGTGGTTGAGGAAGAGGATTGGCGACAACCGATTGTAGATTATCTACAACATGGAAAGCTTCCCACAGAGTCCCGACGCAAGGCCGATATACGAAGAAGAAGTGCCCGATTCATCTACTACAAGGAAACCCTTTATCGGCGCTCCTATGACGGACTTTTTCTTCGATGCCTAGGAAAAGAAGAATCGATAAAGGCATTAGAGGAAGCGCACTCAGGGGTCTGTGGTG
The DNA here is from genome assembly GCA_028017165.1 of Herpetospermum pedunculosum. NCBI lineage: Eukaryota > Viridiplantae > Streptophyta > Magnoliopsida > Cucurbitales > Cucurbitaceae > Herpetospermum > Herpetospermum pedunculosum. The sequence continues at coordinate 38,950,565 of CM051527.1, forward strand.
CTCATCAATCGGGACCAAAACTTCATTTTCAGTTAAAGAGAATGGGTTATCACTGGCCAACAATGATTCAAGACTCGATGGAGTATGCAAAGAAATGTGAGGCTTGTCAATTTCATGCAAACTTCATACATCAACCGCCAGAACCCCTTCACCCAACCATAGCTTCATGGCCCTTTGAAGCCTGGGGGCTTGATCTCGTCGGTCCAATAACACCTAAGTCCTCAGCGGGACATTCTTATATCCTCGCTGGGACAGATTATTTTTCAAGGTGGGCCGAGGCAATTGCGCTAAAGGAGGCAAAGAAGGAAACTGTTGTGAATTTCATCCGAACCCACATCATTTACCGTTACGGCATCCCCCACCGCATCGTGACCGATAACGGAAGACAATTTTCCAATAGTCTAATGGACAATTTATGTGAGAAATTCAAGTTCAAGCAATGCAAGTCATCCATGTACAACGCTCCAGCAAATGGATTGGCAGAGGCATTCAACAAGACATTGTGCAACTTGTTAAAGAAAGTAGTCTCCAAGTCAAAAAGAGACTGGCAAGAAAAGATTGGGGAAGCATTATGGGCTTACCGAACTACCCACCGCACTCCTACGGGAGTCACACCTTATTCCCTAGTCTATGGGGTTGAAGTCGTACTCCCTTTGGAAAGAGAAATCCCATCCTTAAGGATGGCGGTGCAAGAGGGGTTAACTTCGGAAGAGAATGCAAGATTGCGTCTCCAAGAATTGGAAGCACTTGATGAAAGAAGATTAGATGATCAACAAGCCTTGGAATGCTACCAAGCACGAATTACTAAGGCCTTCAACAAAAAATTGAAGCCTCGATCATTTCAAGTTGGTGATCTAGTACTTGCAGTTCGAAGACCCATTATCACAACGCGACACACGGGGAGCAAATTCACCCCTAAATGGGACGGACCCTATGTTGTCAAAGAAGTCTATACAAATGGGGCATACAAAATTGTGGATCAAGATGGATTAAGGATTGGCCCAATCAACGGCAAATTTCTTAAGAAATTTTATGCATAAAAAAAATGTAATACTCCTTAACGTAAGAGTATAAACTACATGTTGCTCCTGGCCCGCACGAGCTTAAAAGGTGAACGGCCCCCACAATAATCAAAAAATCAAAATCATGCATTTGAACTACGTATGACTTGATCCCTTCCATCTAAGGGTACGTAGGCAACTTAAAGAAAGAATATATATAATCTTTAAGTTCAGTCACGACAATATATATATAAAAAAAAAAAATTATTCCAAAATGAATGAGGTGAGTCAAATGATTGTGCTGAACAGAATCAGTAGTTAAGAAACAATGAAACAAAGGAAAAAATCTTTACATAAGAGAATTCTAGAATAAGATACAGGGAATATAACAAAAAAATGCATAAATCAAGGTATCCACTGAAACTCTTTCAGCTCCTCGCGCGAACTCTCTAGAAGCTCTCGAACTGCGGCCACGGCTCGAGCATCGGCATCGTCGATAACGGGGGTACATTCGAGGGTATTAATCTTCTCGCGCACATGCGAAACCTCAAGTGTCTCTTGATCTAAGGCCTTCTCCTTCTTGGAAACTAAAGTGGAAAGCCTCTCAAGCTTGGTCTTCGCAGCTTGTAAATCTGTTTGCATTTCTGTGATCGTTAGAAGGCCTCGTTCCAATTTAAGCTTATTTTCCTCCAGTTGACGATCCTTATTGTTTGAGGTTAGTTGGGTGGAAAGTGAAGATTGCATCTGGTTGTAGTCTTCCACCCTCTTACAGTAACCTTCTACGAAGTCTTGTAGGACTATCAAGTTTTTTGTTCGAGTTTCTGAAATGCCTTTAAGAATCTTATGCACCTCTGGCTCAAGTTTGGTGACGTCCTCAAAAGGGGTGCGCACGAGCTTCCCTTGTAGGCTTTGCCACATAGACACGGCAGCTTGTTGTTGAAGTCTGGATATTACTTGGTCGGCACAGTAATGGGAAACCTCGGGAGCTAACGGGGCCACTTGGTTTCGAACTTGAGGAGTATGATACGTGATAACGATGGGAGGCGCAATGGCAGCTCGCTTAACAGGTGGCACATGAGAATTTCCCACGGCCTTTTCGAGGGAGATCTAAGTGGCAGAATCTGCCACAGACTGGTCACCAGGTTGCTCCTTATCTCTTTGAATGAAATCATTCAAGGGAAGCTGCAACAATAAAAGATAGTTAAGTAAATAAAGAAAACATGGTCTACAAAGACTAAAAAAAAAAAGATTAGAGCGAAAGATTACTAAACTAGTTCCTCGACGTTGTCAGGAATCTGGGAGGCGCTGGGAACACCGTCAAAAAAATGATCATCAGGATTTGAAGTCTTCCTAGACCTCCTGTCTTGTTTAAAATAACGATCTCGATTACTGGAGTGACTCTCGTCAGTTTGTTCAGAATCATCTGGTGCCGTTGTGTTTTCAGGTAAGCGAATTTTTTTTCCCCCAAAATTATTTCCGACCTTCTTCGGAAATTTAGATCGAGACTTGATAACCACGGCTTTGTTCACCAATTTGCGCGCGCCCTCTTCCAGATAGTTTCCATGCTTACTTGACCACCAACTTTTAAAATGCTCAGTGACCTGATCGTGCGGACTTAATACACGAGCTGGAAGAAATATTCGTGATGGCGGAGTACACCGAACACAAATTCGCCAGTGACTCAGGACATTGTCTAGGTCAACTAGAGGAAGAGCTTGCCCCAAGTCATTTGGTATGTCCTGATAAAATCCAAATTGACGGCCAAATCGATAAGGACTGTAGGTCTCAATAACTAGGGAACCCCCACATCGTGAGGATACACAACCCGAGCGGAGACTCAAAAAATATGAGGAATCCTCAAAATTCAAATCTTTGTGATCCCTTAGAGTTTCGTGTTTATTTCTATGCTGAAGGTTCACGTGCCATGCTATGGAGGCACCCGTATGAATTAGTTCACGAGCCGCGAACTCTTCAAAAAGTCTGGCCCCGCCCTCGCCTGAAAAGTCAACCATCATTGGACCGCGAACCCTCACAGGAGTCTTGTAATGAGTGGCAAAATAATGGGCTGACCAGCCATAAACATATTGCATAGGGAAGCACGCCTCCATACGCCCCATCGGAGGCAATGCTTCCGATATTTTTCTTAACCCGGAGTAAATATTGGCCAAGACCGGGATGGAAAGGCTAAAGGCTATGCCATCAGCCATTAAGCTGGCAACTCTGAAAACATCAGGACTGACATGAGCCGCACTCTTGCACGGAAACACAAAGGCAAAAAAGCCAACAAGATAGAAAGGCGGCCAGGTAGGTTTTCTCCTTCCAGTCCTCCCCAACGTTAAGAGTACGAAATAACAGATTCTCCTCACTTGACCATTCACGAGATTTGGAGAGAATACCATCGGGATTGTGAGTCAAGTCGGAGCGAGAGGTCTTCCTTTGCTTCTTGCGAGGTGGTTTCTCATACCTTTGCTCATCCTTAAACCAGAAGGAAATCCAAGAATGGGTTGCTACGTGAGCGTGATCGGCTTTCGAAGCAGACAAGAGGTAGTAAGCACGAAAAAGATACTCGCATGTTTTTGGGAGGAACCTGTCGTGCTTACCTGACCCGGTCAATTCTTTAAGACTGGGAATGACCTCCTCGTAGAATCGCCCTTTGATTGGAAGGCCACCAAATTTCCATAGATCCCATAGAGATATGGAAACCTCTCCCGCCTGGGTATGAAAAGTGTTCGTCGCAGGGCACCACGCCTCACATAAAGCCCGAACTACGTCTGTGTTACGGTCATAGGTATAAAGCTAAGCCATTACAGCATCGTACAAACAAGCATTGTCAAGAATAGTCGCGCTTCGAGCAACTACGAGCTCCAGCCACTCCCAATAACAGGGAAGAAAAATAAATTCTCCCGGGAATTTGAGTATGTTCTCCCAGCAAACCTCGTCGTTTATTATGCGACGACCCAATGTCAATTCTGGATCAAGGTTTGGGTCTTGATTATGGATGGAGGAGTCCAAAAACCACACTTTAGACGAACTACCCGGATTCAAAGGCCTCACCACTGACCACGCTGACAAATATGTTGGATTGTCCAACAGAGGCCATGCACTTGAAAGCCGACTGGCCTTCGGGTCTTCTACTAACAAATTGACTCCGCTCCTCGTAGTTTGTTTATGATCTTTCAAGAGTACGAGGTATTTCTGGTCGGAGACAATCCGTTCCATAAAATACACCATGATTCTGCCAAAAAAAAAATTCAACTTCAAGATTCCTTACGGACACGAAGCTACGAATACTAAAAAAAAAAACTAAAGAATACTAAAAAAAGGCAACACTAAAGAGTTAATTCGTCGTAATATCAAGGTTCAGTAAAAAAAAGTAAACTCGCTCCACAAAAAAATTGGAACCCTAAGAGACACACACCATTTCGAATTTATGGTGTAGGCCTCACAAGCGACAACCCAATACCAGTGTTGCATTAGATTTCTAAAGAAATTTTTTTTGAGACTTGGGGCAAAACAAAGAAATCCAAGTTTTTATTTGGAAATCCATGTCTATATTCCCGATGAAATTATTTTTGATTTGGAGCGGAATAAAACACAAGAATCCAAGTTTTTTTTTTGGAAATCCATGTCCATATTCTAGAAAAAATTGAAGCGGAGCAAAACAAAGAAATCCAAGTTTTTATTTTGAAATCCATGTTTATATTCCAGATGAAATTTTTGGATTTGAAGCGGAACAAAACACAGAAATTCAAGTTTTTTTTGGAAATCCATGTCCATATTCCAAAAAAATTGAAGCGGAGCAAAACAAAAAAATCCAAGTTTTTATTTGGAAATCCATGTCTATATTCCAGATGAAATTTTTTGATTTGAAGCGGAACAAAACACAGAAATCCAAGTTTTTTTTGGAAATCCATGTCCATATTCCAAAAAAAATTGAAGCGGAGCAAAACAAAGAAATCCAAGTTTTTATTTGGAAATCCATGTCTATATTCCAGATGAAATTTTTTTTGATTTGAAGCGGAACAAAACAAAGAAATCCAAGTTTTTATTTGGAAATCCATGTCTATATTCCAGATGAAATTATTTTTGATTTGGAGCGGAATAAAACACAAGAATCCAAGTTTTTTTTTGGAAATCCATGTCCATATTCCAGAAAAAATTGAAGCGGAGCAAAACAAAGAAATCCAAGTTTTTATTTGGAAATCCATGTCTATATTCCAGATGAATTTTTTTGATTTGAAGCGGAACAAAACACAGAAATCCAAGTTTTTTTTGGAAATCCATGTCCATATTCCAGAAAAAAAGTTGAAGCGGAACAAAACAAAGAAATCCAAGTTTTTATTTGGAAATCCATGTCTGCATTCCAGATGAAATTTTTGAATTTAAAGCGGAGCAAAACGCGGAGATGCATGTTTGGTTTTGATTTTGAAGATTGGACATTCTTTTTTTAAAAAAAAAGCAATTATAAGACAAGGACCAAATACACAATCAACAAATTACATCCCAAATTCCATTCCAAAATTAAATCATAAATCCTAAATCCTAGATCTTAAATTTCTAAGTTCCAAAATTTCAAAATCACAAAGAAAAAAAATCAAAGTAAAAAAAAATTCCAAAATACGTTCTCCGAATTATCATCCAAAATTTAAATTTAATATAATTTACTAGTTCCAAGTTATATGTAATCTAAAGTAGCAAATCTAGAGTTACAAATTTAAAATTGCGAAATTACATCCTAAATCACATTTTAAATGCCTTACTCACAATTTAAAATGCAAAATTGTTGTCTATGGATATGTACTCAGAAGTTTCTAGGATTCATACTAGATTTTAGATGCTTGAAGAATTAACCTCTGTTGAGCTTCATCATATTGAAATTTCCTCAAAAGTTGAGCTTAGATTTCAGGAGACCCTTGCTTAACAAACAATCGAAGTAAGTTGAAGTTGAAATTCCCTAATTCCCTAATTCCCTAAATTCTAAAATCACCTTCCAAGTTCGTAATTCCAAATTAGTTCAAATTAGTTCAAATTAAAATCACAGCCAAATTGATTACATTCCCAATTTAAAGTCCAAAATTAAATCAAAGTCCAAAATATTAATTAAATCACACGCTAAATTAAAAAAAAAAAAAAATCACAGTAAAAAAAAAGAGTCCAAATTATAGAAGGTTTTACAATTTGAAGGCCAAATTAAAAGTACACTTACAAATACACAACGAAATAACCCAATACACCGAATAATCCCAATAACGAACCAAATTAAAAATACATTCCAACAACCCAATACAACCAAATACAGTCCCCAAAAGGACAAATAATCTAAATACAACCCAAAAAGGGCAAATAATCTAAATACAACCCCAAAAGATAATAAACAACCAAATACACCAAATACAGTCCCCAAAAGGATAATAAAAAAATGGACAAATCAAAATATGTACAAATCAAAGGATAATATAAGAAGATTATTACCCAAATCAATCAAGTGGAGATTGACCCAAATCGATTAAGTGTTAACGGCTGCAAAAAAAAAAGGATATATATTAAGAATTATAAAAATATATATATATAAAAAAAGTAAATAAAAAAAAAACAAATGAAAAAAAAAAAAACAAAAGAAAAGCACATTCTGTACAAAAAAAAAAAAAAAAAAAAAATATACGAAATCTCAAATGAACATTACTGTTGATGTGCGGCGGAACAGACGCTAGTTCAAGATGTAGACGCGGCGGCGCGGGCTGCGGGAATAACCTTTTTCTTCTTCTGTAAAAAAAAAAAAAGGCTTAAACAAAACTATATTTAAAAAAAAAAAAAAATCACAAAGCTTAAGAAGTACAAAAAGGAAAAAATGCATCTGTACAAACAAACAAAAAAAAATATACGAAATCTCAAATGAACATTACCGTCGATGGCGGCGGCAACACAGGCTGCAGCGGAGCGACAACGGCGCGCGGCGGCTGCGGCGTGCGGCGGAGGCGGCTGCGGTGGAGCTCTCTCTTCTTTTCCCAACTCTTCAACTTCTTAGGGACTAGAAAACCTAAAAGAGTTAGGTTTTGTAGGGTAAAGTTACTTAAATGCCCTTCATTTAAGTTAAGAAATTTTGCAAAAATAATGCACAAAGTCGGAATCAAACTCAGGACTAAAGACAACTAAAGCCGTCCAAGTTCCACTCTACCAAACAAGCTTCTTGATTATCATTTGTCTTCACATTCTAGTGTTGCATTTGGCCAATTATTTATGCCAAAATAAAAAAAAAAAAAAATTTCCAACACTCTTATTCCGAATTCAAGCCAAACTTTAGAAGCTTACCATTTTTTTTGACCGAGAAAATTAAAATTTTTGGGCATATTCCAAAATTTATTTTCAGACATGATTTAGAGTCAAAAGTTACCTAAATCCAAGTCTCAAATCAAAATTGGCGGTTTGGGTATATTTTATCCACGTCGAAATTAGAGTAAAGTTCAAAGTCAAACCTTATTCAAAATACAATTGGGCAGACACAAGTCCTTACTCTACATCTCAAGATAAACTAAGGTAGAAAAAAATCTCTACCGAAGTTTAAATCAAATTTCTGTCAGATAAGAAAGATCAAAACTACGAGCCAAATTCATGTTTTTGATCGATTGACATGGAAAGAGACGTCAATTAAAATAATTGATCTATGAATCGAACTTCATATTTCGATAAAATTGATACGTCAAAGCGGAGTCGAAATTAGGAGTGTCCTACGTTTCGATTTATCTGTTTAACTTTTCCGAGACTCACCCACACATATTTGTGCATAACTCTCGAAAAAGGGGGCATTTGTTGACCGAGAAATTTCGGCCAATCAGTGGTCGCCACGAGTCTCCATCACGACCGGAGATCAGATAGACTCGACCGAGCAAAGTCGGTCAAACTGCAATTGGGCTCGAAATCGAATCGGACCAGAAAGATTAAATGACAATTTGGCCCAAAGCCCAAAAGCCCATTGGGTCCAAACCCAAGCCCATTGGGCCCAAAAGCCCAAGCCCATTGGATCCAGGCCCATGAAAACTCTATAAATAGAGAATTCATTTTCATTTCTAGGGTTCAGAAAATTTCTTCTCCTAAGAACTCAGAGAGAACTCCAAAACAGCGAAGACTCTTTGAATCCTGAAGACTGAACGTCGCTTGAAGACCAAACACCTGAAGACTTCACCGCTACGCGAAGCTGAAGGTTCAACCTCGAGAACAAGCTGCGAAGCCCTCGAGATACATTTACATTTAAGAGAGAGAATCAGAGGATCAAACATTAGAGATTGTAATCCTACGCACTGATATATACAATACAAATTCAATTCAAATTCATTTACACGTGTTCGAATCTCAATACTTCGTCGAATTCTCGTGTGAACAGATAGCATGCATGAAAAACTATCAGTCATAGAGTCCATTGAAATTTTACTTAATCAGTGATAAACTTCATATAAGTTTTACTTAATGTATGTTGAATGTATGAAACCTTACAATTAGTAGAAGTATCCTGCATGTTTCCCTTAAAAAAAACTATCATTAATAGACTTCATTTTCTATCAGTGATAGACATTTAGTAGTGATAGTTTCATACTATGTTTGTCATAGGATGTGTAAAAGGAATTTGACATTGTCTGCTACTATGTTTTTGTCTATCATTGATTAACTGTTCTTTTTTTTTCCCCTGCATATCATATGCTTGATGTTTAGTTATGCTTTCTCTTATGTTTAGTGATAGACTCCATATAAGTTTTACTTAATGTATGTTGAATGTATGAAACTTTAAAATAAGTAGAAGTATCGTGCATGTTTCTCTTAAAAAAAATCTATCATTGATAGACTTCATTTTCTATCAGTGATAGACTTTTAGTAGTGATAGTTTCATACTATGTTTACCATAGGATGTGTAAAAGGAATTTGACATTGTCTGCTACTATGTGTTTGTCTATCATTGAGTAACTATTCTTTTTTTTCCTCTGCCATATGCTTGATGTTTAGTTATGCTTTATTTTATCACTTATAGAAACCTATTAGTGATTAATATATAATTTTTTTTTGTTTTAACATATCATATTCATTTGTTTAAACAGGAAAACAAATTGATTGCTCACAAGAAACAATGGACGTCCATACTTAAAACTACACTCTACTTTAAATTAGAGGTCATAGGGCATATAGAGAAATTTTTGGACAAAAGATGTATGGAGATACTTAGGAGTGGTCCCTTTGGAAATCTGATAGATTTGAAAATGGGGAAGGTCCCCCTCCAACTGCTTTCCCATCTGCTTAGGAGACAATGTAAATCAAAAAAGGAAAATGTTTAATCATTTAACCTGGAAGGAGATATTATAGAATTTGGGTTGAAAGATTTTTTTCTAATTACAGGATTGAACTGTAATGAATATCCAACTGTGGATATCTATGATGATAGTGAAGAAAAACTATCTGTAATTAGAAATACATTTTTCAATAACATTGACACCTCCGTGGATAGAAGAGACCTACAGTCAGCCATCAATATAGGTGATATTTGTAATGATGATATTATTAAGGTTAAACTTGCCAATCTGTACTTATTGGAATGTTTGTTAATTCCAAGACAATCCCACAATAAGTTAGATTGGGGACATATGGCAATGTTAGATGATGAAAGAAAATTCAATGCATTTCCATGGGGGAGGGCTTGCTATGACCTTACAATACAATATTTCAAAAAGGCTGTAAATAGTAAATCAAAGTCTGTCTACCTTCAGGGGTTTCCGATAGTTTTAATTTATTGGGCTTTTGAAGTTATTCCCAAACTTAGTGACCCAATTATTGAACTTCCAAAGAGAATTATAAATCAAACTTCAAGAATGGTATGTTGGGAATCTCACGAACGAGGAGGTTAGCAAAATCTGAATGACAACATATACCTAGCTGATGATGTAAGTTATCTTCCTTAAACTTTTTCATCTGTGATAGGTAGTCTATCACTAATAGTAGTCTATCAGTGATAGACCACTATAAGTGATAGAAGTCTAAAAATGATAAAATACTATCAATGATAGAATTTTAGCATTCATTAACTTCAATCATAGATAATTTTATTCATAGTTTATCTGATTAAATGTTTAATTGTTTTTTACATATATAGTTTGTTGTGGTTCCAATGGTTGCTACGGAAGAAGAGATTGCTTCAAAAAACTTCAATTATTTTATTGAGTTATCACAATAGAAGAAAGAGAAGAACATGATGGCTGAATAAAAAGGAAAAAATATTGGAGGGGGAGAGGGTTTAGGGGGAGAAAATGATGAAGAAGAGAAAAAGACAGCAATGGATAAACGAGAAGGTGAAGATATTGGTGGGAGAGAAAATGATGAAGAGAAGAAAAAAAAACATAAAGACAAGATATCTTATTTAGAAAAAGATATCGAAGAGCTGAAAAAAGGACAAAATGAGATTCTTAAAGGGCAAAAAGAGATTATGAGATTGTTAGTATCTTTAGGGGAAGTAGTCAATGAGAGACTTCCACCAAAGTATGAAATGGAAAAACAATCTCAAGAGTCCTTACATAAGAACCTCCCTCCATCTGTTAGCCTTGAACAAATAGATGTTGACACCGCCAATCTTGATAAGATGGATGTTGACACCACCAATCTTGATAAGATGGTTGATTATGCAACCACCTATGCTACTAAAATCAATAATAAAGTGGTAAAATTAACGATCTCTATTTTATTCAAAAAAAAATTGTCAATGATATTATAATATCAATAACATATCAATGAAAGGTTGAAGCTGAAGTTGAAGAGGAAAAGGAAGAGAAACAAGAAGAAGAGAGTGAAGAAGAAGAACAAGAACAAGAACAAGAAGAGAAAGAAGAAGAGAAAGAAGATGACCAAGAAGAAGACAGAGAAGAAGATCGAGTAGAAGAGCAAAAAATAGAAGAGAAAGAGGAAGAGGTAAATACTTAACTCATCTATTTTATTTCCTATAACATTGACAAATCAAAGGTAAAAGTATATCACTGAAAGAAGTCTATCAGTTATAGACTTCTACCACTGATACACTTTATAACAGTTAGTAGTCTATCAGTGATAGTCTTTTATCACTGATATACTTCTACATGTGATAGAAGTCTATCATTGATTCTTCAAGCAAAACAATTTGGTTATTGAACTGATAATTGTTTGTTGTTCATTGAAAGGGTGATCAAGAAAAGGAAAAGAGGACCAAAATAGTACATGACATACAAGAGAAGGTAATGATTTTTGTTTTTTCATGTATCATCTACTAATGTCTATCAATGCTCATTCAATTTGAGTATCTAATTACATTTTAATGTTTTTCAGGATGTTGAAAAAAAGAAAACGAAAAGAATAAGACCTAAAGTTCTTGTTGATAATGTGCGACCTAAAAGACTACCTAAACCAACAAGAAAGGTCTTGTCGAATGCAAAAAACAAGAAAAAAGATCCAATTGAAAAAAAACATTCTCCAAGGCTGAAGGCTATTCCTGCACCAAGTTTCAATTTAAATATCTCTGAATGAACATTTGTAGAATTTTTGTGTATGAAATTTACTATACTCTTTGTTTATGTTGTAGTAGTTGTCGTGGTGACTTAAACAAATATAACTTTTTGGTTTTAGACTATTAGTGTTGATTTTTGTTTGTTCTTTAATGTGAAGGCTATTAGTGTTGATTTGTGTTTGTTCTTTAATGTGATTAGACCTCGTAATTGTAATGATATGTTTCCTTTGATCGCCTTTGTAGCACAATTTGAAACATGATTGTTGTAACTTCGTATGGTTAGAAGTGATTTTTATAATTTTTCAAAAACTTTATGAATCAAATAAGATTAAGTAAATCATGAGTTAATATATACATAGGTTGTTAGATGGGTAAATTAAAGATTAAGATTTCTATCACTGATAGATTTCATTTTCTATCAGTGATAGACTTCTATCACTATTAGACTTCTACCAGTGATATATATAAAACTCAATTTATGGAGGAGTTAAAGACACACTTTATTAATTATTATGTAGGTCCAAAAAAGTGACATATATCTCAAGCACAATTTAGCGAAACATTGATAAATGATTATGTAGGTCCAACAAAGTTAGTATATCAGTGATAGAAGTATAACACTGATAGAAGTCTATCATTGATTCTTAAGATAAAAAAATTTAAAGACGAGTAGAAGAACCATCTAACATTGATAGCTTTGTTTTCCAATTTTTCTCGTCTCCACTCTCATCTATCCTATGCCATTTAGTTTATTTAATTTTGTAATGTGTCGAAAAAGCAAAAAATCTATCAAGCAAGAGGACATCTTAAAAAATTGGACAACAAGAAACAAACAAGAAAAGTCTTGAAAAATGCAATGGATTATAAACTTTCAATCCCATGTCTTAATCTACTAAACTTATATTCTCCAAAAGTCGTGAATGAATAATCGCAATTATCAATAACTAGCTACTTAAAATATATTACATCATTGTAAAGTTGGTGGAAATTTACATGTCCTACGATTGTGACGAACACGGTGACAGCGACTACATTGTGTGCGACTTTTGAATTCACCAATTGATAGCATCCTTTGTTTTCGAGGCCTTCCTGCTTGACGTTTAACAACTGGAGGTAATAAATCCACACCAACATCTACAGAGCTCCAATCCAAATGATTTCCAACTGGCCGAACTGGAATATTATAAGTTTTCGACAATATATTGGAGTAATAATAATAAGACACATATGAATAAACCGTCAAATCAAGCCAACGAATAACAACAAGTGCATGAGCACATGGAATTTCATCAAGATTCAAAACACGACAAGTGCACGATCCAGAATCCAAGTTTACAATGAACTGATTATCTCCATCAATTACTTTGTGTTCTTCGTTGCTAATAGCTTCAACCTGAAAATCAAAATATAATCAACAATATAAAGAGAAAAACATCACTTCTAGGATAGATTGACAAACTTCTATCACTGATAATTGTGTATCAATGATAGAAGTCTATCGCCGATAGACTTCTGTCTCTGATACACTTCTACAATTTATATACTCTATTTAGAGTTTGTTTATTTATTGGTCAATAATAAATAACTATTACCTTGAAGCTTCTGGATTGATCGTGTTGTTTACGCAATTCATCTTCAGCCCAACTAGTCAATATAGTCTTCATAGAAGATGCTATTTTACTTCGTTTATAATACCACTCCTGAAGTGTCTATCTAATTTCTTCAAGTAGTGATGCAACAGGATAATCTCTAGGCTCTTTCAACTTTGAGTTCAAGCTCTCTGAAGAATTTGTAGTGATCATTTGATATCTTCTTCTCTTAAAATAAACACGAGTCCACTTCTCAAAACCAACTTTATTGAGATATTCTCGAATAGTAGGAAATATAGACTTCATCCACTTCATATTCAACTCAAAGTCCTGAACTGTATAAGCTTTTGCGCAACTATAAAATATCTTATCAATCAAAGAATCTTTATATGTCATCTTCAAATTTTGCAAAAGGTGTTGTATACAAACGCAAAACTCAACAGTTGGAAAAACGATCAAAACAACTTTTTGAATGCTTATATGTTGATCCGAGATGATGACTAATCCTTCTCGATATCCAAAACATTTTTTTATATTCTCAAAAAACCATTTCCACGATGCATCATTTTCTAAATCTACAATGGTGAAAGCTAACGGAAAAATTTGATTGTTACCGTCAAGAGTTGAGGCTATCAAAAGAGTTCCACCATCTTTATTTTTTAAAAATGTTCCATCAACGGATATGTTGGGTCTACAATACTTCCAACCCTCAATAGATGAAATGATAGCCATAAAACAATACTTAAATTGCCCATCTGCGTCGATTTCATAGTCTGTGAATGTACCTATAATAAAATAAAAAATAAATAAGGAACACTAAGTTAAAAGAACACTAATAAATGGTATATCAGTGATGGAAGTATTTGAAGTATATCCGTGATAGACTTCTATCACTGATAGACTCCTATAAAAGTTACCAATCTATCAGTGATAGAGTTCTACATGTGATAAAAGTCTATCACTGATACTATATCATTGATAGACTGATATATGTGATAGTTGTCTATCAGTAGTTGACGGTTTACTTCTAATAACTGATAAACGATAAGAAAATAAAAATCTGGATTCATTTCTTCCAACTTAAGCAAAAACTTTGCGATCAAGGCGTATGATTCTCGTGAATCACCTCTCAACAACTTCATTATATGTTATTTTGCTCTCCAAGCTTTATAATAACTAACATTAACACCGAGATCATTACGCACTTTATTCAAAATATCTTTTGGAGTCGACCTATCAGAATAACTAAATCTGTATTCATTTTTCAAATAATCCCCAATTAAAGATGAAGAAGCGTGCCTATGAGAACTCTGAATATTATTGATAGAACAATTATGAATATCAACAAACTTCCTTAGCATCCACAATTCATTGCCCTTGTAACGAGATGCACTGACGTACCATTCACAACCATCTTTGGTGCATTGATACTCAATTGATTTTGAATTTGATCTCAAAGTCTTAAATTCAATGTTCTTCTTCATAGTTATAAAGGAAAAATACTTTGATAAAATTTTCTTACTTGCAAACACATCTTTTACCTTCAAATGACGAACATCATGAATATCTGAAATGACTCGGAAATCACTAGCAATCGCAAAAGTAGTAGAAGAAGCAATACACAACAAATTGTCAGTTCCACCGGCAACAACACTAGAAGACCCCTCTACACAAAGATCAGTGACATGAGCAACCAAAGGGTGTCTTGTACTTTAATCCTTAACTAAAGTCAAATACCAAGCCACATCTTTATCTTCATGAATTCCAACTACATTTTGGAATTCATTGATACCAACATCTAATAGAGCTGAAAGTTTTACAGAAGAAACCGAGGCATTCAAATGAATTTGCTTCGGTATTAAACCCATCAAATCATCATAAAAAATATTTTCATCAACTAAAACTCCAGCAATCTTGTAATGCACATAACAATTTTTTTCATTCCATTTTCCACTATGGAAAACAACTATTGGAATACCCATAATTTCAAATGAATTGCTGCAAAAAACAAAAAACAAAAACTATGACAAACAATTATGACAGTCTTCTGCAAGCTATCATGAATATATTAATTACTATAAGTGATAGAATACTATCAGTGAAAGCTTATTGATATTAAACAATTGATTATATACGGATAGAATACTATTAGTGATAGCTTATTTATATTAAACAACAAATTAACTCGCTGATAGAAAGCTTAATGATATTAAACAAGTAATTATGTCGCTGATAGAAAGCTTAATAACTAATACTATCGTTGATAGTATTTAGAATACTATCAACGATAACTTATTGATATTAAAGAATTGAAAGTTACTTACTGACAGTGTTTTGTTGGAGAATCGATTCTGAAGGTTGAAGATATCAACGATGGCTTCTGAAGGTTGAATTGAACTCACTAAACTGAGAAGTTCGAACTCTAGGCTGAATCGATTTCCAACGACGACGAATCCTGAACAAGAACAAGAACAAAACACCGAATCTCGAATTCTAAATTATGAAACTGAAATATTCAATTTGGGAAGTCAGAGCTTCAAATCCAGACGACTCTTCTGAACCTGCTAAACTGAGAAGTTAGAAATCTAAGCTAAATCGATTTCCAATGAAGACGAATCCCGAACAAGAAGAACAAGAACAAGACAACGAATCCCGAATTCTAAATTATGAAACTAAAATCTTCAATTTGGGAAGTCGGAGCTTCAAATCCAGACGACTCTTCTGAAGTTGGAGCTTCAAAACGGAGAAGATTTGCCTTCCATGTCGCCGAACGATGAACAAGCGAAGAAATCTTCAGCGAGGAGAGAAACCAAGAAAATTTGGGCAAGGAGAAAAACCAAGAAAATAAAATTTGGGCAAAAAATCTTAAAGATACTGAAAATTGGGCGGAAGAACGCGCGAACAAATAAGGGTTTTTTGGGAATAAAAAAAGTAATTTAAAAAATTTGCTATATTTGCAAAAGTTTTCAAAACTTGCTATATTTGCAAACAATAAACCTGAAATTGTCATTTACTACAATTTCCCAAAATATAAATTTTTTATATAGTAAAATATAGTACATTAAGAAATATTAAAACAACTTCTTAAAAAGAAAAAAATACTGGTATTCAAAAAAAAAATATATATATATATATACTAAAAAAATATTTATAAAAGGAAAAAATATTAAAACATTATCCAATATTTTGTTTAAAAAAAAAAGGTTCTGATTTATAGAAAAAGAAGAAAAAAAGAGATGTGCTTTGGGGGAATAGGAAAAATGAAAAAACGTGAAAAAAATAGAAATTTTTTAGGAAAAAAAAAACCGAACTTTGTTAGAAAAAACCTTTTTTTTTTCTTTCGTTTTCTTAATTCCTTCAGTTTTTTTTAATTGTTTTTAAAATTTTAAAAACCAAAAACTGAATTAATATTAAACACATTTATTTTTTTATATATATAAAAAAAAAACAATAAACGAATTAGTTATCAAACGAACCCTTAATTATTTAAACCGACTCCGACCGACCAATGACCACCCCTACCCATGATCTTCTCCTTTCTTAACCAATGTGTGACTTTGGTTGCACTCTCAACAATCATCACCTCGAACGAAAGACCACAAAGTCTCCCTTCAAATAGTCATCTATCTATGTTTAGACTCGAGCATTATCAGTTTTAACTAGGTCACTCTTCATCAGAGCATATCCTTATTCGACCAGCTCAATCACAAATCAATTATAATTATTTCATCGAGGCACATTGACATGACTAGGTAAGGGGCATGACTCTGATACCACGTGTTAAGGACACTGAACCCACACATCTCCACAATGATATTATATTGTCCACTTTGAACATATCCCTCGTGACTTTACTTTTGGTTTCACTTAAAATGTCTCATACTATTGGAGATAGTTGTCCTTACTTATATATCCATGATCTTTCTCTTATCTAAGTTAATGTGGTATATTGTTTGTATATCCCCAACAATATTTGTTAGTTTAAATCATTTATTATTTTCAATTATTCAACTACCGATGCATCTAATCAAACAAAACCCTTCTTGATTTTAAAATTATGCAACTTTAAGTGTATCCCAAATTAACACTTATCGATGATTTATGCAACTTCCAATGCATCGTCTAATCAAAATGAGCTTTAGGAAGTATAATGAAGTATTACGCATATCTTTCAAACTTTGCCATAAGATATTAAAGTATGTAAAACACACTCGATATATATGAAATATGTAAAAAGTAGATTAACTTTGTATTGTACATATGTTATATAAACAATACACTCTTGAAAAAAAAAAGAAAAAAAATGTACATAACACAAAAAAAATCTATATATAGTAGAAAAATAAGAAATGAAAAATGAAAAATGTTTAATGGATAATTATATTATATACAAAATATTTATATGTATATGCATATCATACATAACAACAAAATACCATGAGAATTTCAACATGAACCATACATTTTCTCCACATATATTTATGGTTTAAAGAAATAAATAAATTGCAATATTCCATACATTTTATACAAAGTTAAAATGCATAAGAGCATTAATCATAAATTCACACAAAAATCAAGCTTAACATATAAACTAATATGAATCAAGAATAATTAAAATTCAACCAAATATTGAATTATAGACAAATAAGATGAATTCAATTATAGAATTATGACAAGTAAATAGTTTCTTTTTCAGCATAACATGTATAAAATTAAAACGACATGCATTGTGTCCAAAATAATAGATTTGTCAACTTTAAATATATATACATGATATATATGAGATATTCAATCCATATCACTGTATACATAGGACGTTCATAACACACATCACGAAAACAAAAATCAAACATACCAAGAACAAAAAGTGGTAGTCGTGTTAATAACGTGTTGACAAACGAGAATAAGAAGAAGAAGAACAACACTAAAAAAAAATAAGAGAATGAAAGAGCAAAGTAGAGAGAAATCAAATTATATTCGATTGATTTGTGGTGTGCTTAAAAGACTTCACACAACCTCTATTTATACCTATAATTGATGGTTAAATTTATGTAATTTTGAGAATCTCACTCTTATTTATGAGGGAGCGTGAGTATTACGTATTATGAGAAACTTGTCCCCATAAAACACAAATTTTATGGGCATCAACTTTGAGTATAGACTTTTCTACCATTAAATTGCAAAAGAAAAATATAAATATAAATTATTCATTACAAAAAGAAGGAAAGAATAGAATTTGTCATACATATTATCAAATATAGCTAGTTCATAACCCTTACCAAAAGATGACTTTAAGGGGTAGTTGAATATTTAAATTTAGAATCTACAGGGTACGATAGTTTAAATCTATTGTTTTGTTTTAATCAAGCATATGTTAGGTTAGACGTTTTGTTTGTCTAGAAAAAAATACTACATTTATTATGATAAATCGAATAACAAAGAATAAATAAACGTAAAGGAAATCAATACAGATCTACGTGGTTCACAAACGTCGTGTTAGCTACGTCCACGGACAGAAAGGAGAGCGCAGTATTATTACAAAACGACAGATTAGGAATGGCTAAAGTCATTAGAAGGTTTATATATGACACACTTGTAATAACCTAATACAAAATTGGTCAAAATCCAAATCAATTTTTTCCTTTAGGGGCATTGCCCCCATATCGCCACCAGGGCGCTTCGCAGCTGGACCACGACTCGCTGACATACCAAACCAATCGTAGATGGTCATAGCAGATTCAAGGCATTCCAACAACATTATACGTCTCATTCCTTCTTTTAACTTTGTTTTGCCATTCACTTCCCTGTTAATAATCATAACCACACTTTGTTTAATAGATAAAATATTGTAACCACACTTGGTTTAATAGATAAAATATGGTAACGCCCCAAATTCCAGCTAAATTAAGGGACATTACAAAACATTCTTACTTAATTAACTCAAATGCAACAACAATCGAATTAATTTTGTTTTATTTTGAAAAGAGAAATCTAAAGTTTTCGAACAAAAGCCTGGCTTGAAATAACCAATCGTGAAACAAACTCCAATAAAAGAAGACATTCAAGTTTACTAAGCCTCCAAGAACAACTAAACTTCAAACCCAATTTAACAAATCAAACGTTATCTTCAAGAGTTAAAAAGCAAACAGTTTGACCAAACAAAAAACAACGCTCTACAAATGAGAAACCACTTACAACGTCGTAAAGCATTCATAAACTATTAATTGAAGTTGAAAAAAAAAAAAAACAAGATTTGGGGGTTCGAACTTAGCTTGAGATCCTTAATTGAAATTGAAGAGTGTTCAAGAGGGGTTGTTCTTACCCAAAATCACTCTCTCTTAAATCTTATTTGAAGACGAAAAGCTGTTTAGGAGGAATACTTTTTTGCCAAAAACAACCTTAAACCTTAATGGAACAATTCGAAATCAATTCGAAACTACAAACAAAAGTTTCCAAAGGTTAGAACCTAGACTACAAAACTTTAAACGAGTTCGAAATGGTCTGAACGAACCTTCGTAAACGTTATGTGAGACCCCAAATTATACATATATATTATAGGAGGGGTAAAAAGGGCAATTGAGAGGAGACATTGTGTTAGTACAGAGGGAGACAAGTTTGTTAGAGTGTGGGGACCATTGGGATTGTTTTTGGGTGTTATTTAGAGAGGTGTGCTTGAAGAGGAAGTTAGGTTTTCATTTGGTATAGACATTGGTCTGTGGGAGAGTTTTCCAGCCTCTTGAATGGTTGGGAAACCCTAGTTATCATTTTGGTTATTTACAAAGTAAATATATAATAGAGATCACTATATATTGAAGAACTATCAATATATAGGTGATACATTTCCTTGAAATACTTGTGTGTTCTGGTATATTGTTGTTATTTGAAGGTTAGGAGACTTGGATACCTAACATTTGGTATCAGAGCTCGTTCATCCTGGGGAGAACGAGGAAGATGGCGCAAAGGCAGGTGGAAGAAAGGCTAGAGGGAACCAAGAAAGAGTTGGGAGGCATCAAACAAGAGATTCAACTGATTAGTCAAAGAATGGAAGAAATCAACAGAATGATGTTGCCTGAACTTGAAAAATAGAGATCGACGATTGAATATGTGGCCGAAAACAATGGAGGATCGTCTTCCACAGAGACTGTGGGATCCATACAGAAACAAAAAGAAAAAGAGCAAGAAGGAACAAAACCTGATAATCGACCTCCGAGAAGAGAAGGAGGAGAACGAAACTCGATCAAGAAGCTTGAAATGCCAATCTTCGACGGAACGAATCCGGACGCCTGGTTGTTTAGAGCCGAAAGGTATTTCGATATCCATCAACTCACTGATTCAGAGAAAATAACGGTATCGATTATTTCGTTTGATCCACCGGTAGTTCGTTGGTACCAATGGGCGAACAATCGCCAGAAGATCAAAGATTGGAGGGACCTACGAACGCGTCTGTTCGTACGATGGAGGCCTTCACGGGAAGGAAGTTTATGTGCTCGATTCCTAGCGATTAAACTGTTGGGTTTTATGTCCTAACACTCGTGGTTTGTAAATTGTTATGTTTGTAAATAATCTATTTAGAATAAAGAGTTAAGTAAAGGAGTTTACTAGAATAAAGTGAAACGTGTTTAAGTTAACCTATACCAATGACCAACACCCTTGGCTGAATATGAGTACTAGAGCTTCATGTATGACATGATTGTGGATCAGGATCAAGTAGTCAGTCAAAACGGTCTATAGTATACGGATAAGGCTGGATACCTTATCCTCGTAACACTATTGGATGCGGCTCACTTTGTATTGTACAAAACAATGTGATCCGAATCGTTTCACATGGAGATGTGCAAGTGAGGGCGTCATGTGCAAAGAGTTTGCATAAGACCGAACCGTGTATTAAGTCGCTCTCTCTTTATAACTTCGTTTACTCATGAGACCGACTTATACATATTGATGGCCTAGGTAACTCGATCTCAATCTTGAGCTCGCTATGAACTCCTGCTTATTCGATAGTATCCTTTGACTTGCACGGGTGAGAGTGGCCCATAAGCGCCGACTCTGCAAGCCTACCATCTTGGGGATAAAGTTGAATAGGTAGCTGGGGACATAGTACAACAAGATTGGAGTTCACTCCTAACCCGCTTTTCAGGGTTAGTAGATAGGTTGTTCCCTTAATAGCCGACTCCGGGGCTTGAACAATTAGCGCACACACTCTCATGTGATGAGAGGGTTAACTGATCTGTTGGTTGGACCACTGTTCTATTGTTCATTACATACGTCAGTGGTACTTAAGGAACAAGACGTAATGCAGGGGTTAAACGGTTTAAAACGACCCAGCTGTGATTACGAACAACCTGTGAAGGGTCGACTTGCCAGTGACGGTTATATCAGAGGACATAATATATCTACAGGTAGGAGAGTGCAACCCTCGGACTATAGTGGAGTCTCCGGGGGTTAACGAATGTTGGTTAGTTCGGTTGAAAGAGTTTTGACCGGATAATCTCGTATCGTTGGAGCTCATGATCTGTAGGTCCTTTAGGTTCTCCTGGCTAGCTCGGATAACGCCGTGCAACAGTATAAGAGAAAAGGAAAAGGAAATAGAATTTGAATTGTTCAAATTCGGTTTATGGAAGGATGTTGGACATATTTAAATATGATTTAAATATGGGAATGACCTAAAACATGAATAAGATTCATGTGCAAAAAGTCGGTTTTCGGAAAATCGGGTTTAGCCGTATTATTTAATTAATATTTGATATTGAATTAAATAATATTAATTAATTAAAATGTTTAATTAATTAATATATATATATATATATATTATTTATTAAAAAGGTTAATAAATAAAATATTTATTATTATTTTTAAAAAAATAATAATAATAAAATATAAATACAGATATATGTTCCATGTAAGACACATATGTTAATATATCTATTTTATATATATGTATATTGGGCATTAAGATTTCATGGGGGTTTCATCGTTTGGAAGGCTGGCAAAGTCTTAAAAATTGAAAATGGTTTTTGTGATTCTTTTTTAAGTTTAAGACTTCTGTGCCTTCGGCTGAAGTAAAAAAAAAAAAATATTCTTTGAAGTTTTCTTTTCTCCAGTTGAAGCCTCAGCCTCTTTTCTTCCTTTTTTTTTTTTCCTTTTCTCTTTTAACGAAGTCCCACCACTTCGTTGCTCGGCGCCGAGGATAGCGGGACTACCTGGGGTGATCCTCGGGGCGTTCGTGAGAAAAGGCCAGAAGAGTTCGTGACGAGGTTTGACCGGCAGAACTTGAAGAAATTGGAGCTACAAGGGTATGCATTTCTAATTTCTAATTTCCGTCTTTTTTCCATGTTTTCTATTTGTTAAATTGATGAAATTAGAGTATCATCGGTCCGAAATCGCTTTCCGCTGCGCAAGTCGCTCCATCAATTGGTATAAGAGCGATTTTGTGATTAACTCAATTTGCATCAATTTAAGTTGGTGGGTATTTTAATTTAGAAATTGTTTCTGAATTGACGTCTAAAGTGAATATCGATTTTGGCATAGTTTCTTTTTTAATTTCATTATTTGTAATTGCCTGAGAATGTATGGGGTTTAATTTGTGCTGAAGAGTCTGTCTTTTTAGAGTCATTAGAGTCCATATAGGTTTCTTTGTGAAAGAAGCTCGAGTTTGGAGCTCGCCGAAATGTTCGGTATAAGTTCAACTCGTTCTAGGCAATACGAAGAGAAATTCGAAGAGAAATTGGCCGAAGGGTTCGGGGGAGCAAGCTTGTCCAAGGCGGTGCAAGAGTTCGAAGTCCGCTGAAGACTTAGCTTGTTGTTCAAGCTTGTAATAAATTAGTTATTGCTTGCTAAATGCCAAAATCGATCCACTTTAGTGTGTTTAATTAATTATGCATTGTGAATGTATATTTTATTTAAATTACATGTTTGTATGTGCATAACGTATGCCATATAGATTTAAAATCCCACCATAGGAAGCATGCTCCATGCATTGAAAATATGTTATAAGTGTTATAATATATAGTATGCATATTTGGGAATTCATGAGTATTAATAAGAGTTATATTAATTCATGAATAATATGTTGTTAATTTAATAGAATAATTGATATAAGTGTTATATTAATTATGAAATTAAATATACAACATAGGTTGCCCTGGTTTTATGCATATTATAGGTTATAAGTGTTATAATATTTAGGATGCATGTTTAAATTCATGAGTATTAATATAAGTGTTATAATAATTCATGAATTAGTTGTTGTTTGCTTAATAGAATAATTAATATAAGTGTTATATTAATTATGAAATTAAACATCCAACTAAGATGCATATTATATGTTATAATTGTTATAATGTATAGGATGCATGCTTAATTCATAATAATTGATATAAGTGTTATATTAATTTATGAATTAGGAGTTGTGTGTTTAAGAGCATAATCGATATAAGTGTTATATTGATTATGAAGTTAAATATTCAACTTGTCATGCTTTAGCGAATGTATGTTTGAGAAGCATATAGAAGTTTGTTGTAGTAAGTCTAGTTTTTGCAAGTGTTGTAAAAATGACTTAGACTTTTAAAATCTATAACAAAGAAAAGCATGTTCATTTAGGGTTAAATGAGTCGATCTTGTTCATTAGATGAATAGGTCGAAATCTCGTAAATGCTAAGGTTATGAGAAACGCACCCGGTGAAATCTTGTCTAAGGTTGGAGGTAATTGAATTGACGGAACACCTCCTACCTGGGGACGATCCGGTACTTGAGTAAAGTTAACCGACTTTATGAGCATGCGTGAGAGGTGTGAGGTTAGTAAACTGTTTATAACTTAGACATCTCAGGTAAATAGTTTGCCTAGACTTAAGGTTTTATTTTCCTAGCCGAATAAAACCTGAGTAGTTTACCCTAAAACCGAATATGATGCTTAGTAGATATGTTGAGAAGGAATATATGATATATCCCTCTCCTGCTACGCACTCCCTATAGTTAACAACGAGAAAATTTTCCTTGGCCTCATGATGCCATATGGGGCATCTCCAGACGGGTGGTGTTTGCAACTTTCAATAACAAGGTGAATGAAGTAAGTGTCTCCTCCATTGGATTGAACCGTGAGATTCCCATGTTCCGCCTGCAGGCTGCCCTAAGGGCACCATCCAAACGGAGGGCTGGGCATGAGAGATCGAACACCTCAGTCACCATTTATGGATAAAGAAACATAGGGCCATTCCCAACACTGACATTCCATACGGTTGCTATGTTGGGGCCGTTCTGTGCGTTTTAAAATTGGAGGGTCACACTTACGGGATTTGCTAAGGAGTTAGTAAATCCACAAAAACGATAACTAAGATGCTATAGGAATATGAGTTATTCTGGCATTAGCATTTAGTCAAGATTGTCTGGATTTAGTAAAGGAATGTTCGACTGCCCCACGGTAGCGACCATTCTACTTACTAAAGTATCGTTGCGAGTAAATAAACAGTTTGGGTACTTTATTTACTGCTAAACTTTTTAATTGGTTTAAATAGGTTAAAACTATTTCACTAATAGATTTACATTCTTTTTCAGCATGTCGAGCTCTTTTATACAGTTGTTAGCTCACGACAAATTAACCGGTGAAAATTTTGGGACGTCGAAGTCGAACCTTAATGCAGTTTTGGTTCTCGACAACCTAAGATTTGTCTTAACGGAGGAGTGTCCTCCGGTTCCTGGATCAAATGGCTCACGAACTGTTCGTGAAGCATATGATGGTTGGATTCGAGATAATGATAAAGCTCGAGTTTACATCCTGGCAAGCATATCTGATGTTTTGTCTAGGAAGCATGAGGGGATGGTTTGCGCTAAGGAAATCATGGCTTCACTACAAGAGATGTTTGGAAAGCCTTCCTCATCTCTTAGGGATGAAGCCCTCAAGCACATTTACAATTGCCGTATGGCTGAAGAACCTCTGTTAGGGAACATGTCCTTAACATGATGGTGTACTTCAATACAACAGAAGTAAATGGAGCAACCGTCGACGAACAAGGTCAGGTTGGATTTATCTTAGAATCTCTTCCGAAGAGTTTCCTGCACTTCAGGACCAATATGGTCATGAATAAGATAGAATACAATCTGACGTCTCTTCTGAACGAGCTTCTGATTTATCAATCCTTGTATACCTCGAAAGGAAAGGAAAAGGAGGTAAATGTTACCACTTCTGTGAAGTTTCAGAAAGGGACTGGGTCTGGGACTAAATCTGAACCTCTTACTGTGAGTAATAAGATTATTCACAAGAAGAAGAGAAGTGTCAGGAAGGGCAAAACCCCAGTTGTAGGCAAGGTTAAAGCTACACACAGTGGAAAGTGTTTTCATTGTGGTGAAGAAGGGTACTGGAAGCGAAACTGCCCAAAATACCTTGCGGAGAAAAAGGCTCAGAATGAACGACAAGGTAAATATGATTTATCTTCTATCTAAACATGTTTTGTGGATTATGATTTTCATACCTGGATGTTGATTCAGAAACCACTAATCATGTTTGTTATTCTATTTCAGGAAACTAGTTCCTGTCTGCCTGTTTCTTGACGAAGATGCCTTACGAAGACGTCTTCGCAGTATCTACAGTGGGAGCTTGCAGTTTGTTTAGTTGCCTGTATAGAAATAATTTCAACTGTTGTAATTATTGTCTATATACTCAAGTTTGTTGTGAACGCTTTAGATGTATATAGTATCTTTTGTTTTTAATGAATAGTTCATTTTGCAAAAGATGTATACACGTGGTGTTCTATTAAACTTGGTAACAACTAAAGTGTTAAGACTTATCTTGTTTTATATTGAAAGCTAAATTATAAATTAACAATGGTTGTTAGTTATGCTGATTCTTCTTAACTGTTGAGAAAGCTTTGATGCAGTGGGAGAATTATGAGATAATCCGGCCTACTGTATTAGTATGTTTTATGACTCTAGTTATCATGCTTGATGATGACAGTGAGTTCATAAACAAGAACCAGTGGCTCAAAGCCATGGATCTTCAAAGGGTTTACAGACCAAGTCTATGAGGTGAAAACCTCTAAGGCTTGACTTTCTGGCAAAGGGACTTTCCTGAAGAGAAGAGGTTAATTGTGTATTAACTTCATCTCTTGTTGTCAGATATAAGTTATATAGTATACTAGTATCCATTACCGTGTTCTATCTGATACGACAAGATATATGGATATCAAGACTAGCTCTCTTGATAGAGTATCTATTAGTCTTAACCATGGAGATACATTATTCAGGATTAAGAGCAAATTGTTTGCGAGCTACTTCAATCCATTTATGAATTGGAATAAGCATCTATATTATGAATTATAAGGTTTGTTTTTCCAATCAAATCTTATGGTTTTGAACATTACATTGATAAAACTTGTTGGACAAGTGTTTAATCAATGTTAAAGCTTTCATAATATATTCCCGTAATTTTGTCCTAATCATTGAGAATGATGTAGGATTCTTTTTTGACTTTTAGCATAAACTAGCGACCCACTCCCAAATAGTTGATCTAGAAGTAGGTGATAGCTCACAAAATGAGCTATCTTTAGGACCTATTTTATGATAGTTTAAAGACTTACACGGTTAATTTCACATTTTTATTTGATTATCTTATAGATATCGAGCATTTGGAGCAAACAGGAGCTTTTAGAAGATTTATGATGAAAAATAAGCTAATAGGATGCAAAAATGGGGTCCCAATTGAAAAGGATAAAGAAAATCAGCCAAAAACCCGAGGGGACAGCGTCTAGACGCTGAAAACAAAAATAAAATGAAAATTTGTTGTTTAGCGAGCTCGAACTCAGATCACACACATGCAGATCTATTTTCCCTCCATCGCTAAACCAACTATCCAGAAATGTAACTTGTTGATTTTACCAGCGATATAATACTTATTCTCGGCCCAGCCCAAATTCAGCCCAACCGCAGCTGCATTATCCTCCATAGATGCGTGCTACACAGGATTTCAGCCCATCAGATTTGCCAATTTTGATTTATACATGATTTTTGCCCTACAATTCCTTATAAATACATATTTTTAAAGAGTTTTTGGGAAGCCAATTTTTGGGAGATTTGAACCCTAATTTCGAAATACACTCATTGGAAAGGCGTGAGGGACACTCTAGAGAGCTGAAGAAGAGATTCGGAGGCTCGGGAACGTGCAAATCACATCGGGAACGAGGCTTGGAACGCGACAAGAGTTTTTCTCCTTTTACCTTTGATTTTATTGTTTATTTTATGGATTCTAAACATTGTCTAAGCATGATTTTAGTGATTATGAGTAGCTAGACTTTTACTTAGGGGATTGATGTAATCGTTTTAGTTTTCATGTTTGATTAATCTAATGTTCTTCATATTGCAACAATTTTTCTTGTGTTTGTTTCCTTAATGCTTTTATCTTTTGGCCAAAGTATAAATTGTTGATTGCTTTAATTCTAGCTTGGAAGAGTAGATTTTAGAGTAGAACTCAAACACTTGACTACTTGTAAATTCTTGCATGAAAATGAAGAATTCTCTTAGAGGCCGATAATAGAAGTTGCTTAATGCCTTTCTTTTCTATTAAAACTAGACAGACATGTTGGTTTTATATTAAGGGAAGAGAATTAATAGAGCTCTAGCGAGTCTTTTATGAGTTTTGTACTTCTTGGCTTATAATTGTTTGCATGACTATTTTTGGATTAATAGATTAATTAAGCATGAATCTTTTCGATGAAATCAATTCCCTAGGTTTTCTCTCCTAAAGGTTTCCCATTACTTTTCAGTCATTTAATTTTCACTCAATTTCAAAGTCTTTTTAGTCTAAATAAAATTTGTGGTTAGTACCTACGGTACTCAATTGATCTAGAAAACAAATCTTGTGGACGATACTCTTTACTTAAATCACTATATTAAAACTTGACCCGTACACTTGCGGTACGCAATAAATCACGCAACAAGTTTTTGCCGCCGCTGCCGGGGATTGACAATTATTTAGTTCACTTAATATTGTGGAGAACTCACTTGATTTTACTTTAGAGTTTTATTTTATTTTTATTGTTTTTTTTTTCTTTGTTATTTTATTACTTTTCTTTTTTTTAGTCTATCTCAAGTTTGTGAGATAAAGAAAGAAATTGAGCCAATAATGGAAAAAGAAATCCATGTGATAGAATATGAGGCTGAAAATCCTCATCTTATTCTATTTTCAGAATTTCTTTTTAAAGTTGATATTTCTTTTCCTTATTCTGGCGAGTCTTTTAATTTTGATTTTGATTTTATGTTTTTTTCTTCTTTTATTTCTATAAACAAAAACACTTTAAGAAGATGGTTTTTTTTTTTTTTGAATAAGATTGAAATAAAAGACACGAAAGAAAGATAGATGATATACTCGACCTAGAGCCAAAGCTCTGATACCAAATTATACGAAACCTTAATGAATTGGATCAAGAACCCCTTGGTTATACGAACCCTTGAATCACAAACACTAAAACCCCTTAATACATTCGGTTTTGAATAAGATGGATATAAAAGACACGGAAGAAACATAAATGATATACCCGACCTAGAGCCAAAGCTCTGATACCAAATGATACGAAACCTCCAAGAATAAGCGTGAGAACCCCTTGATTATACGAACCCCCAACACATTAACTTGAAAACCCCAGTAGCCAATTCGATCTCAGCCCCTAAGATAGGCTAGAATACAGGTTACTTGGATGATCTAACGAACCAAGGATCGGACAAAGCTTTTGGCTCCCATCAACCCTCGATCTTCAAAGCACTCCACAAGTAAGACAGATCAATCCTCACTTGAATGCTCCAAATATACAAGCATTCTATCACAAGAACACACAAGAAACAAAGCTTAAAAGCTTTCAGGGTTTAAAACCCAAAATACTACATTTCATGTCTTTTATCAAGTTGTCTTTTACAATAGACAAGGCTAATCCCTTTTATAGACAAGGAATTAAGCCAAGAGACTCCTAACATAAATGCTAATATGAAAAGTCACCTTGAAATACCAAAAGATACCTTGATATTCTAAAAGGCACCTTAGAAAACTAAAAGTTTATCTTGAAATATGAAAGATCACCTAAAACTTAGTTACACTTTAAATGAGTACATTAAGTAACCAAATATGGATTTTAAACTTAGTTTAACATGATCTATTAGTCTTCCACGAAATGGACTTGTGAGATAATGAAGTTCATGCATTTCTCTTCCCTGTTGACTTTGAATCTTCCTCCATAACAATGGTTTGACTTCATTAAGCTTCATCATGGATATGAATTGGATTGCCAAAATAATTCATATCACATTGATTCAAGCAAGAAGGGACCGAAGAAAATAGAGGAGTTTTATGTACCTTAATGCATATATTCTTCTCGTCTAGCTAGAAGACGTTAAATAAAGCGCTTCTTGGGAGGCAACCCAAGTTTAATTTCTTTAAGTTTTTCAGTTTTTCAATTCTTTTCTTCTTTCTGTTGTGTGTTGTTATCCTTATGTTTCTGTTGATTTTTTTTAGGAGCAAAATCACCATTATTCGCTTCCACAACTTTGAAGAAAATGTTGACTCTCTCATTACTCAGGGCAGTATTATTCACTCTTGTTTTTTCTTTGTCCTTTGCATGCGTTAGTAGTTTATACATTGAGGACAATGTATTCTTTAAGTTTGGGGGTGAGTTTATGCATGTTATGCATGTTTTTAAGGAGAAATTTAATTTTTGAGCATGATCTTCATGGTTGAATATTTGTTGCATCGCTTGTGATTATGACATCCTAGGAAGTGTTCTAGTTTTTGATAATCTGCATTTGTTGAACTATGAGACCATATCTGAAATTTGAGTTAAATTTATTTTTTTGAATCCATCTTGATATCTTTGATTACTTTGTAAGCTAAGGATACATCTTTGTCTTGAGTTTTAATGCATGAGAGAGATAAGCATAATTAGTATTTTCTTTGAAAAATTTGTATGATGGTGTCTCATTGTTTTACTAAATAAAGAATGCATAAGGTTTGATGCCAAAATACCCTGCTTTTCTGTGAGTTTTTGAGCCAATGAGCATGTTCATTACAAAGTGCTCTAATCTTTTAAATTGTGTGATTACCATGCATGATTGATTTTTCTAGAACTTGCTTTGTTATGCATGTCTGGAATCTATGAATTTGACTTGAATGCTTTAATTTCACAAGCGCAATTAGGTAAAACCACTTCTAGCTTTCTCAAACAGCCTACCTTCACATAATCCTTTAGAAAGCCAAATTTTGAGCCTTAGACCCTTTCTATTGGAAAATTGTCACATTACAAGCCTTATATTCATTCTTTTATTATTTTCCTTTCTTTGAACCCTGAATTGAAGAATTATAAGTGTTTACCACACGATGTTTCCATTCATCAAAAGGAGAGAGTTCAATTGTGTCAACAAAGTATATAAAAAAAAAAGAAGTATTCCTTTCATTAGCTTCTTTTAATGCTTCTTTTAGAGAAAAAAAGAGAAAAAATTATATATTGAAAAAAAAAAAAAGCAAAATAGTACACTATGTAAAGGAAAGTTAATGTTTCAACAAAGATCATAAATGGACACATTCATCAAGAATCAATTGAAAAATTGAGTTTCATGTGGTAAATATTTATACTTCTTCCAATCTAGTACCTTAAAATTTTCATCCATCTACCTTTACCTAAACCCAATTACAACCAAAGCAAGCCTTAAAATTTTGCATTCATTCTATTCATTGATGATGAAGATGTGATATATTAGCAAGCTTATGGTTAAAAATCTTTTTATGCTTTGGTTTGAGCGTTTATCATATATATGCCATAAACAGTTGAGCGTTTTGAGTGAAATTATGTGAAGGTATCAAGTCTTGTGCATTCAATTTTGGTAGCTTAATGAGATGCTTAAGCTTTTGTTATAAAATTGTAGCCAATGAATGCTTAATCTTTTGATTGCTACTATGACTCAAGTCATTGATGTTTGTTTAGTTTTACTTGTATTCTTAGATATCAAGAGAGAAGTTAAATTGCACACACTCACGCAAGAGACACATATTTATTTTTAATTGTCTTGATGAGTTGTGGTCTAATATGTTCTTCAATTGTGGATTATCTGTCTTAAGAACACTGAGGTTTGAGTCACGTGCATGCTTTCATTGATTCATTTGGTGACCTTGTTTTATTTTGCTCGAGGACTAGCAAAAACTAAAGTTTGGGGGTATTTGATAGCTCACAAAATGAGCTATCTTTAGGACCTATTTTATGCTAGTTTAAAGACTTACACGGTTAATTACACATTTATATTTGATTATCTTATAGATATCGAGCATTTGGAGCAAACTGGAGCTTTTAGAAGATTTATGATGAAAAATAAGCTAATAGGATGCAAAAATGGGGTCTCAATTGAAGAGGATAAAGAAAATAATCCAAAAACCCCAGGGGACAACGTCTAGACGCTGAAAAAAAAAATAAAATGAAAATTTGTTGTTCAACGAGCTCGAACTCGGATCGCACACATGCAAAATCTATTTTCCATCCAACGCTCAAACAACTATCCAACAATGTAACTTAATGATTTTACCATCGATATAATACTTATGCTCGGCCCAGCCCAAATTCAGCCCAACCGCAGCTGCATTATCCTCCATAGATGCGTGCTACACAGGATTTCAGCCCATCAGATTTGCCAATTTTGATTTATACACGATTTTTGCCCTACAATTCCTTATAAATACATATTTTTAAAGAGTTTTTGGGAAGCCAATTTTTGGGAGATTTGAACCCTAATTTCGAAATACACTCATTGGAAAGGCGTGAGGGACACTCTAGAGAGCTGAAGAAGAGATTCAGAGGCTCGGGAACGTGCAAATCACATCGGGAACGAGGCTTGGCACGCGACAAGAGTTTTTCTCCTTTTACCATTGATTTTATTGTTTATTTTATGGATTCTAAACATTGTCTAAGCATGATTTTAGTGATTATGAGTAGCTAGACTTTTACTTAGGGGATTGATGTAATCGTTTTAGTTATCATGTTTGATTAATCTAATGTTCTTCATATTGCAACAATTGTTCTTGTGTTTGTTTCCTTAATGCTTTTATCTTTTGGCCAAAGTATAAATTGTTGATTGCTTTAATTCTAGCTTGGAAGAGTAGATTTCAGAGTAGAACTCAAACACTTGACTACTTGTAAATTCTTGCATGAAAATGAAAAATTCTTTTAGAGGCCGATAATAGAAGAGAATTAATATTAAGGGAAGAGAATTAATAGAGCTCTAGCGAGTCTTTTATGAGTTTTGTACTTCTTGGCTTATAATTGTTTGCATGACTATTTTTGGATTGATAGATTAATTAAGCATGAATCTTTTCGATGAAATCAATTCCCTAGGTTTTCTCTCCTAAAGGTTTCCCATTACTTTTCAGTCATTTAATTTTCAATCAATTTCAAAGTCTTTTTAGTCTAAATAAAATTTGTGGTTAGTACCTACGGTACTCAATTGATCTAGAAAACCAATCCTGTGGACGATACTCTTTACTTAAATCACTATATTAAAACTTGACCCGTACACTTGCGGTACGCAATAAATCACGCAACAGTAGGCTTATTTTGTTCTAAGGATTCAGGTTGATCTGAGTCGTAAGAACAAATCGCTAGTGTTGTCTCTAAAATCTTTTATTGACAAGCTGTTGTCAATATTCGATGGTCTATGGAAATGGTTTCCTGAGACACCTCAAGTGTTGAGGATACGAGATGCACCCTAGTGCATTTACATATTGGAGGTCAAATGTATCTTTTGAGATACATGACCCGATATGTGCTATGCAGTGGGAGCTGTTAGTATTTTTAGTCCAATTGGATTGGATTCCGGTTAGAGTTTTGTCCTTGTACTTAGAGGAGTAGAATACAAGAGTTGTATTACTAATTCCTTTGTAGTAGCTAAGTCTATTTGCAGCTTGTGAAGCAGCAATAAGTTTATATGTTGAGCTCACAGATAGTGCTGTGAGGAGATGTGATGGTCACATGGAAAGCCTCGTAGTACTTCATGCTGATTGGTTTACTATGTCTCTCATGGCTAAAGTGTTTGAGAGACACCTAGAAGAGTCTATGGCTCCGAGTTGCTTGAGAGGACAGTGCGAGAAAACTTCTAATATATGATATATTAGTTTTCTCCACTTAACATGTACACCACAGACGTTTAAGTCCAAGTGGGAGTTTGTTGGGTTTTATGTCCTAAAACTCGTGGTTTGTATACTGTTATAAAAACGTCAAGCAATTAATTTTGCAAGCGTCAAGAAATGTTGTTTTTGTTGTAGTGTATGTTTGTAAATAATCTATTTAGAATAAAGAGTTATTAGTTTTATTCAGTAAAGGAGTTTACTGGAATAAAGTGAAACGTGTTTAAGTTAACCTATACCAATGACCAACACCCTTCGTTGAATATGAGTACTAGAGCTTCATGTATGACATGATTGTGGATCAGGCTCAAATAGTAAGTCAAAACAGTCTATAGTATACGGATAAGGCTGGGTACCTTATCCTGGTAACACTATTGGATGCGGCTCACTTTGTTTTGGACAAAACGATGTGATCTGAATCGTTTCACATGGAGATGTGCAAGTGAGGGCGTCCTGTGCAAATAGTTTGCATAAGACCGAACCGCGTATTAAGTCGCTCTCTCTTTATAACTCCGTTTACTGATGAGACCGACTTATACATATTGATGGCCTAGGTAACTCGATCTCAATCCTCAGCTCGCTATGAACTCCTGCTTATTCGATAGTATCCTTTGACTGGCACGGGTGAGAGTGGCCCATAAGCGCCGACTCAATAAGCCTACCATCTTGGTGATAAAGTCGAATAGGTAGCTGGGGACATAGTACAACAAGATTGGAGTTCACTCCTAACCCGCTTTTCAGGGTTAGTAGATAGGTTGTTCCCTTAATAGCTGACTCCGGGGCTTGAACAATTAGCGTGCACACTCTCATGTGATGAGAGGGTTAACTGATCTATTGGTTGGACCACTGATCTATTGTTCATTACAGGTGTCAGTGGTACTTAAGGAACAAGACGTAATGGAGGGGTTACACGGTTTAAAACGACCCAGCTCTGATTACGAACAACCTGTGAAGGGTCGACTTGCCAGTGACGGTTATATCAGAGGACATAATATATCTACGGTGAGGAGAGTGCAACCCTCGGACTATAGTGGAGTCTCCGGGGGTTAACGAATGTTGGTTAGTTCGGTTTAAAGAGTTTTGACCGGATAATTTCGTATTGTTGGAGCTCATGATCTGTAGGTCCTTTAGGTTCTCCTGGCTAGCTCGGATAACGCCGTGCAACAGTATAAGAGAAAAGGAAAAGGAAATAGAATTTGAATTGTTCAAATTCGGTTTATGGAAGGATGTTGGACATATTTAAATATGATTTAAATATGGGAATGACCTAAAACATGAAAAAGATTCATGTGCAAAAAGTCGGTTTTTGGAAAACCGGGTTTAGCCGTATTATTTAATTAATATTTGATATTGAATTAAATAATATAAATTAATTAAAATGTTTAATTAATTAATATATATATATATATATTTTTTATTTATTAAAAAGTTTAATAAATAAAATATTTATTATTATTTAAAAAAAAAAAATAATAATAAAATATAAATACATATATATGTGTCTTACATGCAATTGCATGTAAGACACATATGTTAATATATATATTTTATATATATGTATATTGGGCCATTAAGATTTCATGGTGGTTTCTTCGTTTAGAAGGCTGGCAAAGTCTTAAAAATTGAAAATGGTTTTTGTGATTCTTTTTTAAGTTTAAGACTTCTGTGCCTTCGGCTGAAGTAAAAAAAAAAAAATATTCTTTGAAGTTTTCTTTTCTTCAGCTGAAGCCTCAGTCTCCTTTTTTCCTCTTATTTTTTCGTTTTCTCTTTTAACGAAGTTCCACCACTTCGTTGCTAGACGTCGAGGATAGCGGGACTACCTGGGGTGGTCCTCGGGGCGTTCGTGAGAAGAGGCCGGAAGAGTTCGTGACGAGGTTTGACCGGCGGAACTTGAAGAAATTGGAGCTACAAGGGTATGTATTTCTAATTTCTAATTTCCGTCTTTTGTGCATGTTTTCTATTTGTTAAATTGATGAAATTAGAGTATCATCGGTCCGAAATCGCTTTCCGCTGCGCAAGTCGCTCCATCATAAACAAGAAGGAACAGTCGCAGAGTATCGATTGTTGGTTGAAACGTACTCCTCGCTACTACATGACCTGCTGGAAGACGTGTTAGAAGAAACGTTCCTTAGGGGACTTCGACCGTCGCTTAAGGCAGAGGTGATTAGCCAAAAACCCAAGGGTTTGGAAGCCATCATGGAGGAAGCTCAGATAATGGAGGATCGAGATTTTTCCTTACAACTCGCCGGGGAAGAAGAAGGATTATGGACCGGGTTAACTAAAGAAAAAAACACACCGGGTAAGCCCACGACCGATAAACAGTCGTCATCAATCACTAAACCCATCAGGCGCACGTATGAAACGACACCTATTAGGCCCATTATGTTTCCTGATAAAGGAATACTAAATCGAAGAGAGGGGCAAGCGAAACGACTTTCGGATGCAGAATTTCAAGCGAAGAGAGAAAAGGGCTTGTGTTACTGCTGCGATGAAAAGTTCTTCAAAGGACACCGTTGTAAAATCAAAGAAATACGTGAACTGTGGGTGCTGTTGGTGAATGAAGCAGAGGAAATCGAGCTTCTACAAGGGGACTCTGATGAGGAACCAGTTGAAATCAATGCTTTGGAAGTGGGAGATTTCGTCGAGCTCGACCTACGCTCCGTCGTCAGAATTACAACTCCGGGAAAAATGAAGGTTCGGGGAAGAATCGAAGAATGAGAGGTAATTGTTTTAATTGATTGTGGAGCAACCCACAACTTCGTGGCTCAGAAAATGGTTGAAGAATTGCAGCTGCCGATCACGACAACGTCCAACTACGAAGTTGTAGTGGGAAATGGTAAGGCATTAAAGGGAAAAAAGGGATATGCAAGTCAGTAGTGGTTACTCTACCAGAGTTAATGATTCAAGAGGCTTTTCTACCATTAGAGTTAGGCGGAGTAGATGTGATTCTGGGTATGCAATGACTTCGTACGATGGGCTTTATGGGCGTGGATTGGAAGGCGCTGACTATGACATTTGAAGTAGGGGGATAAACCGTGACTATTCGGGGTGACCCGACACTCACTAAGACAGAGGTAACACTGAAAATGCTCACAAAGACGTGGTCGGATTGTGATAAGGGATTTTTGGTAGAACTTTGGCAAGAGATTTTTTTAATTTATAAAATTCTCTAATGTTCAGGTTGTCGAGACCCGCCAAAATAACATTTATAAATCCGATACAACAGAGCTTTGCAGCTAGTGGTAGTCGGGTGTCGAACCACAAGGAACCAAAATTATTTCCTCTTAATTAACTTCTACTTGTTTTTAATAAAACTAAAAATAAAACAGAAAAATAAAGGGGGAAACGCTAACGGAGAATTAAACTAAAACAGAAAAAATAGCTAACGGAAAATTAAAATACGAGAAAAAATAAATGCAAGAAAAATAAACGGAACACGTTCTCCTAATTTGAGTGTCGGGATTGGTTGTTGATGTGGTTCGGATCATAGACACAAAATATACTTAACCGGTTTTTGTTAACACTCACACAAATTAAAAGACCCAATTAAAACAAGTGCTCCCATGCTTTAATTAGAACTAATAATCCCAATTCATTAGAAAAGAGTTGACGGCTCTAGACTATGCTTCGCTAATAACTTTAATTTAGGGGCAATCGCTCTCCCAAATTAGGATTAGTCGCGAGCGACGGGTATTCATGCGACGAACCAATTGATGAAATCTCTATCAATGGGACTCCATTTTATTCTATCTCTATAATTTATCTACAACACAAACAAATGTGGCCACATTTAATTCAGAATGCTAGAATTAATTACTCAAAACATGAAGTGCGATCGCTAAGTCATGAATTTTTAATCTAACCAACACACAATTTACTAAACGGGTGTCAACCATTAAGAAAATCATGCTGGACATTAAGAACGATGCTAGAGATGAATTGAATGCTAGAACAAGCCAAGAAGATGATAAAAAGATCAGATCTCACCTAATACATCAACAACACAAACCCTAAACCCAAATTATAGCACTTACCTTAGTTGCCCGTTGTGAAATCCAATAGAAATCAACAAGAAATCCAACTCTAATGTATTAAAATAGGTAAGAATAAGGTTTTGGCTCAAGAAACGAGCTCTTCAAAGAATGGGGGCGGAAGAAATTGAGAGAGACTTGCCTAAAATCAGCAAAACCGGACTTAAATACCCATTTCTACGTCAGACTAGCGCCTAGGCGCCGCGGGCGCGCGCGCACAGAATCGGGACAGTGCTGTTACGTCTCCAAAAGTGCATATTTTAGGGACTTATTTGCTATAGAATGGTGTAAACTCTTAAGCGTTGTTGATAGAATTTAGTCTAAACATGTGCTTATATATGAGAATTCATAGAATGGAACTAAATCAAGAGTTATTTGTAAAAGGAACAAGAAAGGATAAAAAACAAAGCTAAAAGAGTTCAAATTCTGTATTGCAGGAACATTGTGAAAACATTGCTGTCTCCGCAATGTTTAAGTTAAAATTGTTAAGTTGTCTAACCGTCCGCCGTTTTGTTGCGATCTTTCAGCCGCCCAATTTCCCTCATGCTTCCACGTGGAAGGTCGTCGTTCAGAATGGATGGTTCTCCTTGGCTGAAGAATACCTGCAAAACACTATAAAAGGAGGTCAAGGGGGAAGGAGAACAACAAGCTTGGAAGCGTAGAACTCTCCATCTCAACGCAGTTTCTCTCTATTTTCTCTTCCGGTTGTTGGCGTGAAGGAATCTGCTGTTGGCACCGATAATCTGAGAGGAAGAAGTGAAGATCCGTCTTCTCTTCTGATTGGATTAATCCCCAAACAAAGCTAACCTTCCCCTTCATCCGAGGCGCTTGCGGCGAGGAGTTTTACGCACACATTTACACTGCTTTCTAGTGCTTTCTGTCTTCTGTTTACTCTACTGTCTTCTGCTTTTCATTTCTGTTTACTGCCATTTACTTCTGTTAGCTACATTGGTTCAATTCGTTTCCATTTGCTTAGTCGTTACTGCTTTATAGTCGTGCACATTAAGTTTTGAATCTTATTCAATAGAGGAATTATTTGACAACTTCGCAAGACTCTTATTGTTTCTGTTTTCCTTTGCTTCCATTTAAATACTGTTAAGCATGTTTAAACAATCTATTCTTCCCAATCCATCATCATCCATGAGTAACTAAACCACATAAGGGTCTGCTAATGATGAATCTATAGGTAGAAATACGTGAATTCAGCATGTAGGATAGCTTCGCACGCATTGAATGTATGTGTACTTCATCCCACGGACAATTTCGATTGGCCATCCATTTTGTCAAAAGAAATCCTAACCTCCGGAAGGATTAAGAGTTCAGAGTCGTCCATTCATGCTAGCCTTTCATGGTAGCCAGAAAACGACCTAGGAATAGGCGTTTTCCTAGCACAATTCATTAACTTGCTTATATAAATCGATGCTTAAGTCTTACTTGGACATGAGCGAACTAAAGAATCTAATGCATGAAATCGAGAGATACATGAGAATGAGTTAATTTGATGCATGATAAGTTGATCTACTGCTGAAGAATCGTATCAAAAAGCCTATAGAGGAGTCGTTAGTTGCCCTTGTTTCCACACTTCACCCTTAAAACGCTGTTAGTTCAATTGCTAGAAAATTGTTGTCTGCGCAATTTTCTTAGTTCTACTTTTGCCTTAGCCAATTTTTTCAGTTTTTCTGTTTTGCGATTTTATTGCTAGATAATTGCTTTCTCCGCAATTCTTTTTCTTCTACATTCAAGTCGATCTCTTTATTTGTCTTTGTTTATGCTTGCATATCTCGCACGTTCTTTATTAGTTAGGATCATTAATCCCAATTCAACCCCATTTAAACCATCCTTTCTAATTTAACATCTCACTTCGCTAGTAACTAAGAATAAATCTTTGTGGGAAATCGAATGAAAAAATACTTATTACTTGCTACAAGACCATGTATGCTTGCATGTTCTTGGTGCTCACACATCGCATTTTAACTTACACATTGAGCACGCAACAAGCGCCTAGGCGCTGAGCACTCTGGAAAATTTACAAACCGAGCATTTTTGTTGGCTTTTAATGACGGGCTTCAGCTGACTTTTAATGACGTGCATTTTGCTTCAAGGCTAGGGCGCGGAGCGGGGCGAGCGCGCGGGCGTGGGCGTGGGGGCAAGCGGCGCGCGTGCGGACTTTTGATGTCGGGCGCGGGCGCGGAGGCGGAGCGGGCGTGGGCGCGCGGGCGTCTGGGCGGAGTTTCAATGACGGGCGGACGCGCACGAACGCGTCTGGGACCTTTGATGACGGGCTCTCGGACGCGTTTGGGCCTGATGCCTCCGTTGGGCGCCTGGGCGCTGACCTCTCGGGTCTTAGCCCATTTTTGGGTCGTTTTGGCTCCCGAGCTCCTTTTGGCCTATCTTCTTGTCCCGAACACTTCCTGAAATCACTTAAATGACCGATTTAGCCCCGAAAATCATAAATGGACTTCCCGAGCTCTTCGCCACGAAAACACCTATAAAAAGGCAATTTAACTAAATTAAGCATGGCATTTAGCTAGATTTGAGGCTATAATTATAGCTCTATTTTAGAGCTATCAAACTTCACAGTCTAGAAGTTGAGGAAGATAAAGAGAATGAACGAGGGGACCAAATAGAGGAAGCACCGTTTTCGAACGAAATCCAGGAACTCTTGAATGATTATCAGTCAGTGTTCGAGCTTCCAGAAGAATTACCTCCGAAACGGGCAGTTGATCACAAGAATGTGTTGACAGCGGATAAAGAACTGATCAATGTACGACCGTATCGCTAGGCTTATGCCCAGAAGTCCGAGATAGAAAAGTTGATCAGTGAAATGTTGGTATCGGGGGTCATACGACCAAGCTCTAGCCCTTTTTCTAGCCCGATCCTCTTAGTTAAGAAAAAAGACGGGGGATGGAGATTCTGCGTCGACTATCGAGCTCTCAATCGTTACACAATCCGAGATAAGTTCCCGATTCCTGTCATTGAAGAATTGCTAGATGAGTTACATGGTTTGACGATCTATTCGAAATTCGATCTGAAGAGCGGGTATCATCAAATTCGAATGTGCAAGGATGACATTGCCAAGACTGCTTTCCGAACGCACGGAGGGAACTATGAGTTCTTGAATATGCCATTTGGCTTGACCAACACTCCAGCTACATTACAATCACTTATGAATAAGGTGTTTCAGCCTTTTTTACGCAAATTCATACTTGTCTTCTTTGATGATATTCTCGTTTACAGCCCAAATATAACTTCTCACATTACACATCTGACAGTGGTCCTAAATATTCTACGAGACAATTCTCTATTTGCAAACCATAAGAAGTGCATCTTCGTACGACACAGAGTGGAATACTTGGGACATTGGGTATCAACCAATGGAGTGGAAGCTAATCCAGTGAAGATCAAAGCAATGTTGTATTTGCCCACACCGAAAACATTGAAAGAATTGCGAGGCTTCCTTGGACTCACGGTATATTACAGAAGTTTTGTGGTGCGGTATGGATTCTTGGCAGCACCATTAAACCAATTGTTGAGGAAGGATTCATTTCAATGGACAAATGAGGCAACTCAGGCATTTGAAGTGTTGAAACAGGCGATAGTTACCTTGCCAGTGCTCGCTCTACCGGATTTCAAGCTTCTTTTTGTCATCGAGACCGATGCTTCAGGTACGGGAATAGGAGCAGTGTTGCAACAGAAACAGAGACCAATTTCCTTCTTTAGCCAGGCACTTTCTGCAAGAGCTCGAACGAAGTCAGTTTACGAACGACAGTTGATGGCCATTGTGGTAGTCGTCCAAAAGTGGCGCACATATTTGTTGGGCAAGAGATTCACCGTCCTCACGGATCAACGATCACTTCGGAGTTTGTTGGAACAACGAGAAGTACAACCAGAATATCAGAAATGGTTGACCAAGCTACTCGGTGTTGACTTCGAGATCAAGTATCATTTCGGTCTTTTGAATAAGGCAGCTGATGCGTTGTCAAGAATGTTGTTGCGTGCTCAGTGTGTAAATAAAATGTAATGTAATGCGAAGAGCACTCAGATCATGCAAGCATACATGGTCTGCAGCAAGTGATAAGTATTTTTTAATTCGTTTTCCCACAGAGATTGAGTTTAGTTACTAACGAGTTGAGGTGCTAAATTAGATAAGGTCACTTAAATTGGGTAGTTTTGGGGTTAATGTACCAAAATAATAAAGAAGCCAGAAGGATGCAATCATAAATGGAAAGCAAGTAAAGAGAATAAGCTATATTGTGGAGAAGAAAGAATTGCGGATCTCGCAATGTTCTAGCAATAAAATCGCAAAAGTAAAAGACTAGAAAAAATGCTAAGGCAAAAACAGAACTATTTTATTGCGGTTCTCGCAATAATCTAGCAATTAAATTAGCGACGATTTAAGGGTAAGATAAGGCAACAAGGTCGACTTAAGACTCCTCTATAGGCACTTAACTAGGATCATTCAGCAGTAGATTAACTTATCATGCATCGATTTAGCTCAGTCTCATGCATCTCTCGATTACATGCATTAGATCTTTAGTTCACTCATATCAAAGTAAGACATAAACACCTATTTATATAAGCAAGCTAACAATCGTGCTAGGAGAACGCCTATTCCTAGGTCATTTTCTGGTTACCATAAAAGGCTAGCATGAATGGATGACTCTGAACTCTTACTCCTTCCGGAGGTAAGGAGTTCTTTAGACAAAATGGATGGTCGGTCGAAATTGCCCATGGGATGAAGCATACATACATTCAATGCAATCGAAGCTATCCTACATGCTGAATTCTCGTATTTCTAACCTATAGATTCATTTTTAGCAGACATTTGTTTGATTAGTTACTCATGGTTTGTGCAGATCTAAGGGAGATGGAATGATTAAGCATGATTTAAAAGAACTTAATAAAAGCGATTGAAGAAGAGATAACAAAATGAAGAACTCAAGAAACTTAATGTATTACTTATCAAAACTAAGGTTCAGAACATTTCTCAAGAAAAATGTGCGACGATCTAAGCAGTAAGCATTACGTGAATTGGGGAATGAATCAAAACAATGTAGCAGTGAAAACAGTAGAGGAAAAGACAGTAAAGAAAGCTGTAAAAGAGTGCACGGATCTCCTCGTTGCAAGCGCCTCGGATGAAGGAGAAGATTAGTTGTTCTTAGGGGATGAATTCAATCAGAAGAGAAGAAGGATCTTCTCTTCTTCCTCTTGAATTCTCGACGCCAAGGGCTGATTTCTTCGTTCCAAAAAACGGGAGAAGGAAAATTCGTATGCAGATCGCTTTGCAACGAAGAACTCCACGCTTCTGAGCTGTTTTTTCCCTTCATCCTTTGCCTCTTTTTATAGCTTTTGCAGGTGCCTTCAGCCACGAAGAACCATCCATTCTGAACAACAATCATCCACGTGGCAGCAGGGGAAGGCTTAGGAGGCTGGAAAGTCGCAACAATGACGACTGACGGCTGGAAAAGTTCAGCAGAAAACAACTTGGCATTGCGATTTCCTTGCGAGGGCTGCAATGTTCATTGCGGTTTCAGCAATGTTTCCGCAATTCTCCTGCAATGTACATTTTAACTCTTTTTACATCTTTTTTCATCCTTTTTCATTCCTTTTCCAAATAAGTCCTATTTTAGCCTTACTCCTCGAATTCTCACATTTAAGCACACATTAAGCTAACTTCTAACAAAAACACTCAAGAGATTACATGATTTTAAGGTAAATATGACCCTAAATAATGTACTTTTGGAGTGGTAACACACCCCCAAACTTGAGTTATTGCTCGTCCTCGAGCAATATAAAGGCTTACTTGGGCTGCTAATTCTTGTCTTTTAAACTCTACCTAACTGACTTGCTGACTTCCCTAGGCTTACTATCAAAGACTTTGCTGTCCTGTGACACTCTTCTAGGTTCAAACTAACTTCACATTCTGCTCATTCTGGTTTCTCTTGCTATTAAAACCTTTTGTCTTTACAAACTTCCTACAAATGGTTTATCTGCCTATGTGATAGCTCCAAAATAGAGCTATTATTTACTCCCTAATTATAGCTAAAACCATGACAAATATTGATTAAAATGCCTTCTTGTAGGTGATTTCATGGTAGAGAGTTCGAGGAGACTGAGGACGTGTTTCGAGGCTAAAAACGACGTTTTAGAGCTTTATGGATGCATCGGGATTGAAGGAGCTTGAAGAATTGAAGAAATGGCAAAAATTGCCATTGAAAGGCAATTGTTGGCCACCAAACCCGAGAGCAAGCGTTGAGCGGCAGCGTCGAGACGCTGGCTCAACGCTGCGCAGCGTCGAGACGCTGTCCTAGCGTCTCGACGCCGCCCCGACGATTTCCGAAGATGGACGAGCACCAGCGTCGAGCGCGCGTCTCAACGCTCGCTCAACGCCGACAGCGTCGCGACGCTGGCCTAGCGTCTCGACGCTACCCCGAGCGCGCGCGCGGCCAACTTAGGGCACAGCGTCGAGACGCTGCCCTAGCGTCTCGACGCTCCGACGGATATAAATTCATATTTTTCCGATTTTTAACGGATCCTCTTCCCTTTTCCCCTCGGGATTGCCACTTTCTTCCCCATTTTTCTGGTTTTTTCCCATTTTTGGGTTGTATGTTGAAGACAATCTCCATGGATGCTTGGGCAACCTTCATCTCCATGGATAGCTAAAGAGGTTAGTGGTTGATTAGTTAAGTTTAGGGATTGATTATCTTTTGTATTAGGTGAGATTAGAGCTTAATTGAATGTTTAGCATGAATGAATGATTTTCTTGCATCTCTTGGTCTGTATTAAG
Organism: Herpetospermum pedunculosum; assembly: GCA_028017165.1. Taxonomy (NCBI): domain Eukaryota; kingdom Viridiplantae; phylum Streptophyta; class Magnoliopsida; order Cucurbitales; family Cucurbitaceae; genus Herpetospermum; species Herpetospermum pedunculosum. The sequence goes on from CM051527.1 coordinate 38,994,617, forward strand.
AACGAATAACTTGCCTTTCTGATTGGGAGTGACGTCCATAATTAGTTACGCATGCTTAGTTGGCTAATATTGATTTTTGACAAACCTCAATACTTAGTAGCGAAAGTCTAGCTCGTGGCTAATCAATTCGAGCCCAAGTGACGGTTGGGGGTAGGAATTGATTAACGTTCTCACGGCGGGCTTAAGACTAAAAGATAAATCGAATTAGTTCTAGGATTAATTCGTCTCAATGATACCCGTTACTGTTTGTTAATTAATTTAAGAGTCATGAACTTAGATTAATTAGTGGGCATGTTTAATTAGGATTGCACTTACCTAATTAATTCATTGAGATGTTTTGGACCCGATTGGGACATAACATTTTGTGTGCATGAAACGTCTTAGCTAATTCACATGTTAATCAATGAACCAAAATACATTAGATCAATCCCGACGCTTGCTAATCAATCGAATTCGTCAATTTCATACTTCCCGAATTAATTTTCCGTTAGCATAAGTGTTACGTCTCCAAAAGTGACTATTTTAGGACTTATTTGCTATAGAAAGATGTACACTCTTAGGTGTTTTTGGTAGGATTTAGCTTAAACTCGTGCTTATATATGAGAATTAGTAGAATGAAGCTAAATTAGGACTTATATGTAAAAGGAAAGGAAAAGAACCAAAAACAAAGTTAATAGAGTGAAAATTGCACATTGCTGAAGCATTGCGAAAACATTGCTGAAACCGCAATGTTTTAAGTGAAATCCGTAAGTTGTCTAACCAATTTCTGTTTTGTTCCGATCTTTCAGGGGCCCATTCTTTCTCCTACTGCCACATAGAAGAACGACGTTCAGAATGGATGGTTCTCCTTGACCCAATCGTACCTGCAGAACACTATAAAAGGAGGTCAAGATGGAAGGTTGAAACACACTCGAAAGGCGTAGATCTCTCCTTCAACGCAGTTTCTCATTGTTGTCTCTCACGGGTGTTGGCGTGGAGGTTTTCCCTTCCGTTAGCTACTCTACTTCATTTCGTTGCTGTCTGTTTAGCTTTAATTGTTCAAAGTTGTCATTTGTTTAGTTCAAACGTTGGTTAATAAAAGCTTCATTTCATCACTTTGCAAGTTCTTCACCTTCTCTGTTTACTGTCTTTGTCTTCTGTGTTGTCTTTAATAATCTACTAAGCATGTCGTCTTCATCTAATCTTCCCATTCTATCTTCAACCATGAGTAACTAAATCACATAAGGGCATGTTAATGACAAGTCTATAGGTAAAAACGCGTGAATCAAGCATGTAGGATAGCTCTCAAATGCATTGAATGTATGTAAGCTTCATCCCACGGGCAATTTCGATTGGCCATCCATTTTGTCCAAAGAACTCCTAACCTCTGGAAGGAGTAAGAGTTCAGAGTCGTACATTCATGCTAGCCTCTCAAGGTAGCCAGAAAACGACCTAGGAATAGGCGTTTTCCTAGTACAAATCACAACTTGCTGTTATAAAAAGATGCTTAAGACCTTACTTGGACATGAGTAAACTAAAGGATCTAATGCATGAAATCGGAAGATACATGAGAATGAGTTAGTTTGATGCATGATGAGTTGATCTACTGCTTGAGAATCGTGTGAAAAAGCCTATAGAGGAGTCGTTAGTAGCCCTTGTTTCCACACTTTACACTTAATTCGCTGTTAGTAACATTGCTAAATAATTGTTGTTTCCGCAATTCCCTTGGTTCAAACTCTGCCTTAGCCATTTCTCTCTTCGTTTGATCTTCTTTTCTCTTTACATTCGAGTTTATTATCTACTTGCACTTGTTTATGCTTCCATCATTTACACATTCCTTAGTAATTAGGCATTTTAAAACCAAATCTACCCCATTTAATCCACCCATTCTCATTTAACAAATCACTTCGTTAGTAACTAAGAATAAATCTCAGTGGGAAATCGAATGAAAAAATACTTATTACTTGCTACAAGATCATGTATGCTTGCATGTTCTGAGTGCTCTACCATTGCATATTTATTTTAAACATTGAGCACGCAACAAGTTTTTGGCGCCGCAGCCGGGGATTTTGTTTAGTAAAAACGAAGTTTGTTAAGTTAGAAACACAAGGCTTAATATCTATTGGAACTAATCTATTCTCATTTCTTTTGCAGGTACCATTGGGTTAGTTTATGAATGAGCATTCAAGTAGCGATCTAGAGTTCAATCCTGAGCCTGAGAGATTACTTAGGGCCAGAAACAAAGCTAAGAAACGTCTCTTCAAACAACCCCTTATACCTCAAAACCTTGCTGACTCCGCTGAGTCATCACAATCCCATCAAATAGAAATGGATAGAACAGTCCCAAATCCAGCACCTACCATTCGCAACCCCATCGAAATAGCGAATGACAAGGATATTGCCATTCTCTCCTACTTAGTTCCCATGCCTGGGGAGCTAAACCCAAGCATTATACGCCCTGAAATTACTGCCAACTCATTCTAGTTAAAGCCAGTAATGTTCCAAATGTTGTCCACTGTGGGACAATTCTTTGGAGTGGAAAATGAGGACCCCCACAACCATCTAAGAAACTTCCTAGGAGTTAGTGATACCTTCCTTATCCCTGGAGTTTCCCAAGAAGCCTTGAGGCTTTACCTCTTCCCTTACTCATTAAGGGATAAAGCCAAAACGTGGTTGAACTCATTACCTTCCGGATCAGTTGTCAATTGGACAGATCTGGCTGAGAAATTCCTAGTCAAATATTTCCCACCTGATAGGAATTCAAACTTTCGTGATGACATAATTAAGTTCAAACAAGCTGAAAACGAATCTCTTCACGAAGCTTGGACAAGGTTCAAGGACCTTTTGCTCAAATGTCCACACCATGGCATCCCATGGTGTATCCAAATAGAAGTGTTCTTTAAAGGATGCAACCCCAGCACAAGGCAAGTGCTAAATTCTTCAGCTGGTGGTTCCATGCTTTCTAAGAGCTACAATGAAGCCTACGAAATTTTGGAGAAAATCTCAACCTCTCACTGTAGGTGGTCAGATGATCCAGTAGAGCCCAGGAGAGCTCAAGACAAGGATGCACTCAGTGCCATGAGTAGCCAAATAAACGCCCTGACCAACCTAGTCAAACAAATGGCTCAAACCAATCTCCAATCCAGTGTCAACACCGCAGCAAGCCATCTCAATGGGCGCACAGACAAGTCAAGGTGAGACACTGATCTGTGGATTCTGTGGGGAAGGGCACCTGTATGAATACTGCCCTGGGAATCCAGCCTCAGTCTGCTATGTTGGAAGGCAACAACAGCCTAGGAACAACCTCTTTCTAACACTTACAATCCTGGTTGGAGAAACCACCCAAATCTTTCTTGGGGTGGCCAACAGAACACTAACCAAGCTCCAAACCAACCAAGACCAAGTGGAACACCTGGTTTCACTCCCCAAAATAACCAATCCATGTATCAAAAACCATACAACCAACCAATAGGGTCATCAGTAGAAAACTTACTTAAGGAGTACATTGCAAAGAATGATGCTACTCTACAAAGTCAGCAAGCTACCCTTAGGAGCCTAGAGAACCAAATAGGGCAGTTAGCCAATGAACTCAAGAGTAGGCCCCAAGGTAGACTGCCTGCTGACACTGAGGTACCAAGAAGGGATGGAAAAGAGCAAGTTCAAGCAATTGAACTTCGAAGTGGGAGACCATTGGTGAGCAACACTAGAGAAACACCAAAGAGAGTAGAGAATGAAGAGTCTAGTGCTCCACTGGATTCTCTGCCTAACCATGGTCAACTACCTCCAAGCACATCAAGGGTGAGGCTGGAACCTATCATAGAGGAACCAGAAGAAATTCCAAGGCCTCCACCTGTCCTGAGGCGACCTGAAGTACCTACATATGTGCCACCACCTCCATTCCCTAGAAGGCTAAAGAAAAAAGAAGAACAAGAAGTGCACTTTAATAAATTTTTAGAAATTCTAAAGCAAGTGCATGTTAATATTTCATTTGTAGAGGTTTTGCAATCCATGCCTTCTTATGTTAAATTTTTGAAGGATATAATTACTAACAAGAAAATTATTGGTGAATTTGAAACAGTAAATCTCACTGAGGAGTGCAGTGCTATACTCCAGAACAAGCTACCAAAGAAGGAGAAGGATCCTGGTTCCTTCACCTTACTAGTGGAGTTGGGAGGCAAGCACGTGGGCAGAGCTCTTTGTGACCTGGGAGCCAGCATAAATCTCATGCCTCTATCACTATTCCGTCAGCTTGGAATTGGGGAAGCACGTCCTACCACTGTCACCTTGCAGTTGGCAGACAGATCCATAGCCTACCCTGAGGGTAAGATAGAGGATATCCTTGTCAAGGTTGACAAGTTCATTTTTCTTGCAGACTTCATCATTCTGGATTATGAAGCAGACAAGGAGGTCCCCATCCTATTAGGCAAACCATTTCTAGCCACAGGTAGGGCCTTGATTGACGTCCAGAAAGGTGAGCTCACCATGAGGGTTCATGATGAGGAGGTTAAGTTTAGTGTCTTTAAAGCTCTAAGGTATCCTTCTGATTCTGAATCTTGTGCAAGTATGGACATAGTAGATTCACTGATGGAAGAACAGCTTGAGCATGAATTATTGATTAAGCATGCTAATGATTATGTACAATTAGATGTAACTGACTTAAATATTTCTGAAATAATGGATATACCTGTGGATAAACCTCAGCATGTTTGTATGACTAATGACTTGACTGAAAGATCCATGAATCCACTGAAACCATCCATTGAGCATCCACCTATCTTAGAATTGAAACCCTTGCCTGATCATCTTAAGTATGCATATCTAGGAGAGCATGATACTTTGCCTATTATCATTTCGTCCAAATTGAGTGAAAAGCATGAAATTGCATTAATATTATTGCTTAAGCAACATAAAAAAGCTATTGCATGGACGATTGCTGACATTAGAGGTATTAGCCCTTCCTACTGCATGCATAAGCTAATATTGGAAGAAGAACATACACCCCGAGTAGATCACCAACGTAGGTTGAACCCCTCCATGAAAGAGGGAAGTTAAAAAAGAGATAATCAAATTGTTAGATGCAGGTGTAATCTTCCCTATAGCCAATAGTCAGTGGGTAAGTCCAATTCAATGTGTACCTAAGAAGGGGGGGATGACTGTAGTAGTGAATGAGAGTAATGAACTAATTCCAACTAGAACTATTACAGGATGAAGAGTCTGTATGGACTATAGGAAATTAAATAAAGAAACAAAAAAAGATCACTTTCCTTTACCTTTTATAGATCAGATGTTAGATAGGATAGCTGGCCGAGCCTACTACTGCTTCTTAGATGGTTATTCTGGATATAACCAAATCACCATAGACCCTGTGGACCAGGAGAAAACAACCTTCACATGTCCTTTTGGAACATTTGCTTTTCGCAGAATGCCTTTTGGCTTATGCAATGCACCAGCAACTTTCCAAAGGTGTATGTTGGCCATTTTCTCTGACTTGGATGAATCCATGATAGAAATATTTATGGATGACTTCTCGGTCTTTGGTGATTCTTTTACAAATTGTTTAGAGAACTTAGGACAAGTCCTAGCTAGGTGTGAGGAGACCAACCTAGTCCTTAATTGGGAGAAATGCCACTTTATGGTGGAGGAAGGAATAGTCCTAGGTCACAGAGTTTCTAGAGCAGGAGTAGAGGTCGATAGGGCCAAGATTGAAATAATAGAGAAGCTAGTGGAACCTCAGAATGTGAAAGCTATTAGAAGTTTCTTAGGACACGCAGGTTTCTATAGAAGGTTCATTAAAAACTTTTCGAAAATTTCTAAGCCTTTGTGTGAACTTCTAGAGCTAAATAAGCCATTTGTCTTCTCAAAAGAATGTTTCTTAGCTTGGACAACCCTTAAGGAAGCCTTAGTAAAAGCACCTATTATCGTAGGACCAAATTGGGACCTCCCATTTGAGATGTTGTGTGATGCGAGTGACTATGCAGTAGGGGTTATGCTAGGACAAAAAATTGACAAACTAACACATCCTGTATACTATGCAAGTAAGACACTAAATGAGGCACAATGTAATTACACAACCACGGAAAAGGAAATGCTAGCTGTAGTATTTTCCTGTGAGAAGTTTAGGAATTACATTGTAGGCACTAGGACAATCGTGTACACTGATCATTCTGCATTAAAATACCTTATGAGGAAGGCTGATGCTAAGCCTAGGTTAATTAGATGGGTGTTGTTGCTGCAAGAGTTTGATCTAGACATTAGAGATAAGAAAGGATGCGAAAACTGTAGTTGCGGATCATCTTTCTAGATTGCGACATAATTGCGATAAAATTGCGGAAACCGCAATTTCTGATGCCTTTATCGATGAGCATGTCTTTGTGTTAGCACATCGTGATAACGATGAGGAACCTTGGTTTGCTGATATTGCTAACTTCCTTGCCTCGCAGGTACTACCAACTTTCAAGGGAGGACAAGAAAAGAAGAGGTTTCTACATGAAGCTAGGAAGTTCATCTGGGACGATCCTACACTCTACAAGACATGTGCAGATGGTTTGCTGAGGAAGTGTGTGTCAGCTGCTGAAGCAAAGTCTGTGCTACAGCATTGCCATACATCTCCCTATGGTGGACATTTTGGTGGCCAAAAAACAGCTGCAAAGGTGTTCCAGAGTGGCTACTATTGGCCCACGATTTTCAAAGATGCTCACGACCATGCACACAGCTGCGATGAATGTCAAAGAACAGGTAACCTTAGTCGGAAGGATGAGATGCCTCTCACTTACATCTTAGAGTTGGAGCTCTTTGATGTGTGGGGCATTGACTTCATGGGACCATTTCCCCCATCTGCAGGTAACCTTTATATACTTGTAGCTGTAGACTATGTATTTAAATGGGTAGAAGCCATAACATGTCCAACAAATGATGCCAAAACAGTCATTAAGTTCCTTAATAGACATATCTTTACTAGGTTTGGTACACCCCGAGCGATAATTAGTGATGAAGGGACTCACTTTATTAATAAAGCTATGGAAAAAGTGTTGGCTAAGTACAATGTTAGACATAGAGTAGCAACCCCTTATCACCCACACTCGAATGGACAAGCTGAAATATCCAACAGGGAGATTAAGAACATACCTGAAAAAGTGGTCAAGCCTAATAGAAAAGACTGGTCGTTTAAGTTAGAGGATGCACTTTCGGCATATAGGACTGCATATAAGACACCCCTAGGTATGTCTCCTTATAAAATTGTGTATGGCAAAGCATGTCACTTACCATTCGAATTGGAAATCAAAGCATTTTGGGCCTTAAAAGAGCTAAATTATTGCGTGACCGATGCGGGAACATTGCGGTCTCTGCAATTACATGAGCTCGATGAGCTGAGACATATGTCCTATGAAAATTGCAAGCATACATGGTCTCACAGCAAGTAGTAAGTATATTTCATTCGTTTTTTCCACAGAGACTTAATTTTAGCTATTCACGAAGTGTATTTGTTAAGAAAGAAGGGGTGATTTTGATGGGGTAAAATTGGTTTTTAATTATCTAATTTTTGCTGAATGTGTAAAGGAATGCAACATAAACAAATGCAAGTTGAAATTAGACTCAAAAGACAAAAGATGGAATTAATAAACGCAGAAGAAAACAGCTAAACAGAATGGTAACTTAGCAGAATTGCGGATACCGCAATTTTACCGCAATTGAATAACAGCGAAAGTGTGTAAATGCGTGAATTAAGGGCTACTAATGACTATCCTATAGGCATTTTTATACGATTCTCAAGCACTGGATCTACTCTCTATGCATCAAACTCACTCTATCTCATGTATCGTCCGATTCCATGCATTAGATTCTTTAGTTTACTCAACTCAAAGTAAGGTCTTAAGCATCTTGTTAAAACAGAAGTGTTTAGTTTGTACTAGGGAAACGCCTATTCCTAGGCCGTTTCCTGGTTACCATGAAAGGCTAGCATGATTATACGACTCTGAACTCTTACTCCTTCCGGAGGTTAGGAGTTCTTTGGACAAAATGGATGGCCAATCGAAATTGCCCGTGGGATGAAGCTTACATACAATCAATGTTTCGAGAGCTATCCTACATGCTTGGTGCACGTTTTTTAGCCTATAGTTCTGTCATTAGCATGCCCCTAAGTGACTTAGCTACTCATGGATATATAGAGAACAGAAATGTAAGACAAAACAGACATGCTTAGAAGGGAAATATACTCCAAACAATAAGACAAAACCGTAGCAGCAGAAGATGGAAACTGTGAAATGAAGACTTGTAATTTGATTACTTTGAATGTTGAACGGACAAAAGGGAGCTTAAAGGAAATAATTCAAAGACAGACAACGACGAAATGCAGTAAACTAATCACTAAACCAGAAGCGATAACTAAACAATGCGGGAAATGAGAAAGGAAAGACAAAAAGCAGGAAATGACGCGAGAAAGCTTCGTCGCAATCGCCTCGAATGAAGGCTCAAAAAGAGCAGCCTTGCTTGGATGAATCCAATCGGGAGAGAAGAAGAATCTCCTCTCCTTCCTATCAGATTATCGTCTCCAACAGCTGAGCATCGCAAACCAACAGACGGCAAAGGAAAAACAGGAGAACAGATGGACTGCGAGAAGACTCTACGCTTTCGGATGATGACTGAACCTCCGACTTTGACCCCCTTTTATAGTAGTTTGCAGGTGCGTTTGGGCCAAGGAGAACCATCAATCTTCAACGTCATATATCAGAATGGATGGAGGAGAAAGAACGAATCCCTGAAATTACGGAAATTAACAGAAACAGATCAGTCAACTTACGGTTTTCACTTGAATAATTGCGGCTTCAGCAATGTTTTCGCAATGCTGTCGCAATGCAGCTTTTTTTTCATTCTTTTCCTTCGGTTTTCAACCCTTTTCTTTCCTATTGTACAAAAGTCCTAAATTAGCTACCTTCTTCTCATTCTCATATTTAAGCATAGGTTTAGGCTAAATGCTATCAAAAACACCTAAAAGTGTACATCTTCTTAAGCTAAATGGGTCCTAAATAAGTCACTTTCAGAGACTTAACACACCCCCAAACTTAAGGTTTTGCTTGTCCTCAAGCATACTAAGGACTTACCTAGGCTGCTGTTTCTTCTTCTTTAACCACCTACTGACTCTCCCATATCCCAATCTATAGCACTGTTGTCCTGTGACACACTTCTAAGCTTAAAACCACCCTCTTATCAAGCTTCCTCTGACTTTGCCTGCCTAACACTCCTTCTGTTTTCGTTTACTTCCTACAACTGATCTATTTACTTTTGTCATATCATGCCACTATCCCTAAGGTTTCAAACTCTGCCTGGCTTTACCTCAGACTCAGTACATGCTTCTAGCTTTATTTTTAATGTGTCTAGGATTCCTTAGAGTCATGCCAGTCTTAGTATTAACGGTGACAGTAGTACTTTTAAAGAACAACCTAAGCCCTGGCATTACTACATTGGATAAACACTCATCTCCCTAAACAACCCTACGAGTTACAACTTTGTGCTTAGCTAATTGAGGATCAGAGTTCTTTTTAAATAGGACACCTAAGCCACAAAGTTATAACTCCTAGGTATACATTCTTCTTCCCTATTCTTTTCCCTTTTTCTTTCTTAGGTGGGGCCTCTCCTTTGGTTGCCTTTTGATGCACTGCCAATTGTGGGTCACACACTTGGCACTGATTATTTAGCAACCTAAGAGAGACCCCCTCTTTATTCTATTTTTCATCATTTTTTTTCAGTTCATCATTTTTTGTAAAGGAGAAGAAGAATGCTTATGTTTCTAAGGGAGAGAGGAATGTTCCTAGGCCTAGGGTGGCCTCCCCCAAACTTCAACTACTCATTGTCCCCAATGAGTGTCTGAGGTGGCACACCCCCAAACTATCCTAGAAGCATCTAGTCTAAGATAAAACAAAGAGAATCTAAAGCCCTAGGCATAGACAGAACATTGAAAAGAAAATATCACAGCAGCAGTAAATTAAAAAAAACAGACAGTTAAGGGCTTAAAGCTGTGCATGCTGAGCTTTTTAGAGGTTGATTTTAAACTAGCAAAGGGTGTCCTATGACACTCATCGAGCATGCTTGTAGATAAGCTATATAAGGTAGTCATGATAGCAGCGAAAGATGGAATTTAAACAGATTACAGCCTAGCTAAACAGACAGTCCAAAACATGCTTTCAGTCATGAAAATTGCGGGTACTGCAATTATTTCGCAATTAGGTCGGGGCAGATATAACAGTGATTAAGGCCCCTAAGCATGCTCTTTCCAGTCATTCAAGCTCTTCTAAAAATAAAACAAAACTAACCTACCTAGGCTCCTATCATCAGACTATACTAAACAAAAGAAAAAACATCAAACTAAGCATTTAAAACAGATCAAAAGTGTACTAAAAGACAGCATAATTCACATAGTCTATCAGAAAACAGAAAATTGTTTTTTTTTCTAAGGGAACAGCAATACTCCCTTCAGTGCAATTCAAACCAGCACTCAAACGTCTTCATCCTCATCAGGTTGCCGTGGTCGTGGGGGCACCCATGGAGTCAGGAGATTTGTGGGGAAGTCAGGGAAGATGCACCCAAGTTGGTCTGCAACTTCCTTGTCCCTTGCCTGCGCATAAGTGGCCCATTGAGCCATTCTCCTCTGCATATCCATCAGGCAGGCCATGGATAGGGACTGATCAGCAGCCAGCCTATCCAGTTCAAACTCCATATTCCCCTTCCTCTTCAGCCTCAGGCTAGCAGGCAGCTCCAAGTGGCCTGTGTAAGCCATTTGCTGCTCCATGCGCTCGGTGGCGACTCCTGCAAGCAAACATAGCTTGGTTATGGTGTTAGGGAAAAACAGTGGTCCCTTACCTTTCCTGGCGCACTCAGCAATAGCAGCAGTGATGACTTCTCCCACGTTGATCGTGAGACCTCTCATTATCGCATACACCAGCAGCGATCGGCTCTGGTTGATTGTAGTCTCGTGAGTCACTGGGACAATCTCCTTCTCACGAACGAAAACCACACAGCCGCCTTAGCCGTGAGGTTGGCACTCATGAGAGTGTGCCTCCCATTGCGTGACACGGTCCAGGAAGCTTCAGGTTGGCCAATGGTCCGAATGGCCTCTTCCAGAACAGCCTCAGTAGGCTCATCAACAATCCGTGCATAATCTGTATGTGTTTTGCCCTTGAGACCATAGGCTTCGTTGATGGCCTTGGCTGAGAAATCCACGTCTACCCCTCTGACCACAGACAGGCCATCCTCAGGGCTGAGCACATTGGCGTAGAAATCATACACCATGCTCGTGTAGGCTGGATTGGGCGGTCTGCAAAATTCCTCCCAGCCGTGGTTGATCACTCCTGCGCGCAAGAACTGCGGCAGGTCAGCAGGTCGGTCGAGGAAGCCTTTCTCGTGCAGCAACTCCCTCTTTCTCAGCTCAGCACCCCTGGACTCAGCATCAGAAGAAATATACCTCACTGACTGAGGCTCGTCTTCAGGGTAGAGCTTTGCCTTCCCTTTATCTGATGGCTTGGCTGACTCGGCAGCCTCAACCTTGAGTCGTTTGAGCGAAGGCTCAGTGCTCTCTTTGTCTGCTGAAGGCGCCCTTTTAGCCTTCTTCCTTTTCAGCTTCTTGGATCGCCTAGCCTTGACAATCTTGGCCTTCTTCTGCTTGAGCTTTGCCTCAATGTTGATCTGCTGCAGGCATGCCCCCAGCGTCTCTTCCATGGAATCATCCTGCTGCGCAGGACTCTCTGGGCTAGCTTCCCTTGCAGGCGAGACGACCTCGTCTTCACCACCTTCCCCACTGCCCTGAGTGGATTCCTGGTACTCCCCATATGGGAATTCAGGGTCAGGCCGTGGAGGCGTGTGCGAAGGTGTGGCACTCTGCTCTGCTGTAGGCGTCTGCACGGAATTCAGTGGTGAAGACGGCGTTTCAGGGCTCTGTGCAGGCGGTGACGATGAAAGCTCTGGGCTGTGCACTGGTCCAGATGGTGAAGAGTTGTGCGCAGGCGATGCAGATGGCGACGAACCCTTCTTGGTCGACTCGTGGGACGCACGATCCGTTTCTTGACTCTCCACAGAGGGAGTCTTGGGTTTGCTTGGTTCGGCGGCCTTCTCGACACTCCACCGGCGCTTCTTGGGCGTGCCCGCTGGTTCAGAAGGGCCAGCAGGGATTTCTGTGACAACCCTCCACTTCTTCCTACGGATCGGTAGTTTGGGAAGAGGTCCGGTGCGTACAGCCCCAGCATCTGCAAGGGTCAGAACTGCTTCCCTCGCAGCCGCTTCAGCTGCGTCATCAGCCTTCTTCTTGGCTGCGGATCTTTCAGCCCTTGTGGACACCATTGTCGAATCTTGGAGGTTTGGAGAGAAGGATCAAAGATGAAGAGAATCTCAGTTTTCTTGGAAATCAGAGAATGAGAGAATCGTATCGATCGAGCGCCTTCTAACGGATATAAAGGCAACGGCTAAATCCCAACGGCTATATTTTGCGAATCCTGCAATTCCAGCGCAATTTGAGGGATATTTTTTCATCAAAATGGCAAACTTTGCTCGTCCGTATCTTTTATTTGGCTCGATCGTTTCTTGATTTTTAAAGCTGGGATTACTCTCCTTGATTCCCTCTTTCGATTCCCTACAAAAAGAAATAAAAACAATATCAAATTCGTAATTAAAATCACACAACAAAACACACAAATGATAACCGGAAAATCGCAAAAAATAAACTAAGGCATGAGCCTTATGTTGACGAGCACAGCAATCACTCGTCCTCTCTCGTTCTCATTGTTATGCTTCAGTCAAGAGGAAGGCCGAGAGAGTCTTCACATCTCCTTCCTCATAGTAGTGCTTTAATCTCGCACCATTAACCATGAATGGTTGGCCTTGCTGCAAGTTCTTTATCTCTATTGCACCATGAACAAACACATTAGTAATGACAAATGGACCCGACCATCTAGACTTAAGTTTCCCTGGAAATAGTTTCAACCGTGAGTTAAACAACAAAACAAGTTGACCCTTCTTAAAGTCCTTAACTCTAAGTCTACTATCGTGCCAAATCTTTGTTTTTTCCTTGTACATGTTAGCATTTTCATAGGCCATATGCCTAAGCTCATCAAGATCATGTAATTGCAAAGACCTCAGTGTCCCCGCATCCTTTACACAAAAATTCAATTCCTTCATGGCCCAAAATGCCTTGTTTTCTAACTCAAGTGGTAAGTGACAAGCCTTGCCATATACCAGCCTATAAGGGGACATACCTAGGGGTGTCTTATATGCTGTCCTATAAGCCCAAAGTGCATCCTCAAGCTTGAAGGACCAGTCTTTCCTATTAGGTTTGACCACTTTTTCTAGGATGTTCTTAATTTCCCTATTTGAGATTTCAGCTTGTCCATTTGAGTGTGGGTGATAGGGAGTGGCTACTCTATGTCTAATGTTATACTTAGCCAACACTCTCTCCATAGCCTTGTTAATGAAATGTGACCCCTCATCACTAATGATGGCACGAGGTGTCCCAAACCTAGTAAAAATGTGCCTATGCAAGAAGTTGGTGACTGTTTTAGCATCATTATTAGGACATGCTTTGGCTTCTACCCACTTGGACACATAGTCCACTGCTACTAATATGTAAAGGTTACCTGATGATGGAGGGAATGGTCCCATGAAGTCAATGCCCCACACATCAAAGAGCTCTAACTCTAAGATGTAGGTGAGGGGCATCTCATCCTTTCGACTGAGGTTACCTGTTCTTTGGCATTCATCACAGCTGTGGGCATAGTTGTGGGCATCTTTGAAGATCGTTGGCCAATAATAGCCACTCTGAAATACCTTTGCAGCTGTTCTTTGGCCACCAAAGTGTCCACCATAAGGAGATGTGTGACAGTGCTGCAGCACAGACTTCGCTTCAGCAGCTGAAACACACTTCCTTAGCAGGCCGTCAGCACATGTTCTGTAAAGTGTGGGGTCATCCCATATGAATTTCCTTGCATCATGAAGGAACCTCTTCTTCTCTTGTCCTCCCTTGAAAACTGGTAAAACCTGTGATGCACGGAAGTTAGCAATGTCAGCAAACCAAGATTCCTCATCGTTATCACGATGAGTCAAAGCAAAGACATGTTCATCAATAAAAGCATCAGAAATTGCGGGGTCCGCAATTTTTTCGCAATTGTGCTGCAATCGAGACAGATGATCTGCAACCACGTTTTCACATCCTTTCTTGTCTCGAATGTCCAAATCAAACTCTTGCAGCAGCAGTACCCACCTAATCAACCTAGGCTTAGCATCAGCCTTCCTCATTCACTTCAAGGCAGAATGGTCAGTGTACACAATTGTCCTAGTGCCTACAATATAGTTTCTAAATTTTTCACAAGCAAATACTACAGCAAGCATTTCTTTCTCAGTAGTTGTATAATTACATTGAGCCTCATTCAAGGTTTTACTAGCATAATATACAGGGTGTGTTAGCTTGTCAATCCTCTGTCCTAACATGACTCCTACAGCATAGTCACTGGCATCACATAGCATCTCAAATGGGAAATCCCAATTTGGTCCTACTATTATAGGTGCAGTGACTAGTGCTTTCTTAAGGGTAGTCCAAGCTACTAAGCATTCCTTAGAGAAGATGAATGGTCTATTTAGCTCTAAAAGCTCACACAGAGGCTTGGCTATCTTAGAAAAGTCCTTGATGAACCTTCTGTAGAAGCCAGCATGCCCTAAGAAGCTTCTAATGGCTTTGACATTCTGGGGCTCTACCAACTTCTCTATGATCTCAATCTTTGCCCTATCAACTTCTACTCCTGCCCTTGACACTCTATGTCCTAAGACAATCCCCTCATCCACCATAAAATGGCATTTTTCCCAATTTAGGACTAGGTTGGTCTCCTCACACCTAGCCAGGACTTGTCCTAGGTTTTCTAGACAGTTTGAAAATGAGTCCCCAAAGACTGAGAAGTCATCCATGAATATTTCTATCATGGACTCATCCAACTCAGAGAAGATTGCCATCATGCACCTTTGGAAAGTTGCCGGTGCATTGCATAAGCCAAAAGGCATTCTGCGAAAGGCAAAAGTTCCAAAAGGGCAAGTGAAGGTGGTCTTCTCTTGATCCTTAGGGTCTATAGTTATTTGATTATAGCCTGAATACCCGTCTAAGAAACAATAGTAGGCTCTACCAGCTATTCTGTCTAGCATCTGGTCAATGAACGGTAGAGGGAAGTGATCTTTTTTAGTTTCTTTATTTAATTTCCTGTAATCCATACACACTCTCCACCCTGTGACAGTCCTTGTTGGAATCAGTTCGTTGTTCTCATTGACTACCACAGTTATTCCCCCCTTTTTAGGTACACATTGGATGGGGCTCACCCACTGGCTACTAGCTATTGGGAAGATCACTCCTGCATCTAACCATTTTATTATTTCCTTCTTTACTACCTCTTTCATAGAGGGGTTTAGCCTACGTTGGTGATCTACCCTAGGTGTGTGCTTTTCCTCTAGTATAATTTTGTGCATGCAATAAGAAGGGTTAATGCCTCGAATATCAGCAATAGTCCATGCTATAGCCTTCCTATGTTGCTTAAGCAGTAAAATTAATTCAACCTCATGCTTTTCACTTAGCTTAGAAGAAATAATTACAGGTAGTGTATCATTATTTCCTAAATATGCATATTTGAGGTGAGTGGGTAGTGGTTTCAGTTCTAAAACAGGTGGATGCTCAATGGAGGGCTTTAAAGGATTCACAGATCTATCAGTTAAATCTATATTCATACATACATGTTGTGGTTTATCTACAGGCATATCCATTATGTCAGATACATTCAAGTCAGCTACATCTAATTGTACATATTCATTAGCATGCTTAGTTAGTAATACATGCTCCAATTGTTCCTCCATCAAGGAGTCTACTACGTCCATGCTAGCACAGGATTCAAGGTCAGAGGGGTACCTTAAAGCTTTATATACACTAAACTTCACCTCTTCATCATGAACCCTCATAGTAAGCTCACCTTTTTGGACGTCTATTAGTGCCCTACCTGTGGCTAAAAATGGTCTGCCTAGCAGGATGGGGACCTCCTTGTCTGCCTCATAGTACAGGACAATGAAATCTGCAAGGAAAATAAATTTGTCAACTTTCACTAGAATATCCTCAATCTTACCTTCAGGGTATGCGATGGATCTGTTTGCTAGTTGTAAAGTGACAGTGGTTGGACGTGCTTCCCCTATTCCCAACTGGCGGAATAGGGACAGGGGCATGAGATTTATGCTGGCGCCCAAGTCACAAAGCGCTCTGCCCACGTGCTTGCCTCCAAGTTCTACAGGTAAGGTGAAGGAACCAGGATCCTTCTCCTTCTTGGGCAGCTTGTTCTGGAGGATGGCACTGCACTCCTCAGTGAGGTTTACTGTTTCAAACTCACCAATTATTTTTTTGTTAGTAATAATGTCCTTCAAAAACTTTACATAAGAAGGCATAGACTGCAGAACTTCTACAAAAGGAATGTTAACATGCACTTGCTTAAGAATTTCTAAGAATTTATTAAAATGAACTTCCTGTTCCTGCTTCTTCTTAAGCCTTCGAGGGTATGGAGGTGGTGGCACATATGCAGGCACGTCAGGGCGCCTTAGGATAGGTGGAGGCCTCGGAATTTCTTCTATCTCCTCAACAATTGGCTCTAGCCTGGCTCCTGATGTGCTAGTTGGTGGTGGACCTTGGTTTGGCAGAGACTCTAGTGGAGCACTAGACTCAGTGTTCTCTACTCTCTTTGGTGTGTGTTAAGTCTCTGAAAGTGACTTATTTAGGACCCATTTAGCTTAAGAAGATGTACACATTTAGGTGTTTTTGTTAGCATTTAGCTTAAACCTATGCTTTAATATGAGAATTAGAAGAAGGTAGCTAATATAGGACTTGTGTACAATAGGTAGAAAAAGGGTTGAAAACCGAAGAAAAGAATGAAAAAATAACCATTGCAAATGAATTGCGGAATAATTGCGGTGACCGCAATTATTCAAGTTAAAACCGTAAGTTGGCTGATCTTTTTCTGTTTAGATCCGACTTTTCAGGGATTCGTTCTTTCTCCTCCTTCCATTCTGATATATGACGTTGAAGATTGATGGTTCTCCTTGGCCCAAACGCACCTGCAAACTACTATAAAAGGGGGTCAAAGTCGGAGGTTCAGCAATCATTCGAAGCGCAGAAGTCTTCTCGCAGTCCACCATTTCCATCTGTTTTCCTTTGCCGTCTGTTGGAGTGAGAGTCTAAGCTTTAGGAACCAATAATCTGATAGGAAGGAGAGGAGATTCTTCTTCTCTCTCGATTGGATTCATCCAAGCACGGCTGACTTTTCATCACCATCATTCGAGGCGACTGCCACGGAGTTTTCTAGCAAACCTTTACTGTTTTTCTGCTTTGTTCTTCTCATTTCCATTTCTGATCACTGTTGTTCTTAGTTTAGCATTTCAATTACTGCATTTCGTTGTTGTCTGTCTTGAATTCATTTCTTTTAGAGCTTCCCTTTGTCATTCAAACACTTTAAGTAATCAAAGTATACTTCTGCGTTTTACAGTTTCCATCTGTTTCTGCTACGGCTTTGGCTCGCTGTTTTAAGTACATTTATCTTCTAAGCATGTCTGTTTTATCTACCTTTTCTATTCTCCACATATCCATGAGTAACTAAAATCACTTAGGGGCATGCTAATGACAGAACTTTAGGCTAAAAAACGTGAGTCAAGTAGTCGGTTCAACACTCGAACATTGATTGTATGTAAGCTTCATCCCACGGGCAATTTCGATTGGCCATCCATTTTGTCCAAAGAACTCCTAACCTCTGGAAGGAGTAAGAGTTCAGAGTCATATAATCATGCTAGCCTTTCATGGTAATCAGGAAACGGCCTAGGAATAGGCGTTTCCCTAGTACAAACTGAACACTCCTGTTTTAACAAGATGCTTAAGACCTTACTTTGAAGTCGAGTAAACTTGAGTCTCTCATGCATGGAATCGGACGATACTTGAGATAGAGTGAGTTTGATGTATAGAGAGTTGATCCAAAGCTTGATAATCGTAATAAACTGCCTATAGGATAGTCATTAGTAGCCCTTAATTCACCCTTTTAATCAGTTTCGCTGCCATTTAATTGCGGATTAATTGCGGTTCTCGCAATTCTGCTAAAACGCATTCTGTGTAGCTGTTTTCTTCTTCGTTTATTGATTCCATCTCTTGTTCTTTGAGCCTGATTTTAACTTTACTTTGTTTATGGTATATTCCTTTACACATCCAGTAAAACTTAGATAATTAAAAACCAATTTTACCCCATCAAATTCATCCCATCTTTCTTAACAAATACACTTCGCGAATAGCTAAAAATGAGTCTCTGTGGAAAAAACGAATGAAATATACTTACTACTTGCTGTGAGACCATGTATGCTTGCATGTTCTAAGTGCTCTCTCTCTCCTTTTGCATATTTATCTTTTCACATTGAGCACGCAACAAGTTTTTGGCGCCGCTGCCGGGGACTTATTTTAAGTGAAAACGAAGTTTGTTAAGTTTGAAGCATCGAAGTATTTTTCATTGAATTTGATCCATTTTCATTTCTTTTTCAGGTACCATTTAGGGTAGTTTATGAATGAGACTCCAAGTAGTGATCTAGAGTTCAACCCTGAGCCCGAGAGATTACTTAGAGCTAGGAATAGAGCCAAGAAACGTCTCTTTAAACAAACCCTTTTACCTCCAATCATTGCAGAGACTACAATTCCTCCGCAATTACCTCAAGAAGAAATGGCTGGAGTAAATCAAAACCTGGTGCCTGTCACTCGCAACCCCATTGAAATAGCGAATGACAAGGATAGCGCCATCCTTTCATATCTAGTACCTATGCCTGGGGAGCTGAACCCCAGCATAATCCGTCCTGAAATCACTGCCCACTCATTCGAGTTAAAACCAGTGATGTTCCAAATGTTGTCCACTGTGGGACAATTCTTTGGAATAGAAAATGAGGACCCCCATAACCACCTTAGGAACTTCCTAGGAGTTAGTGACACATTCCTAATCCCTGGAGTTTCCCAAGAAGCCCTGAGGCTATATCTTTTCCCTTACTCTTTGAGGGACAAAGCCAAAACATGGTTAAATTCTTTACCCTCAGGATCTGTCCGCAATTGGACAGAGTTAGCAGAAAAATTCCTAGTCAAATATTTCCCACCTGATAGGAATTCAACCTTTCGTGATGATATCATAAAATTCAAACAAGCTCCAAGTGAGTCTCTTCACGAAGCTTGGACAAGATTCAAAGACCTTCTCATTAAATGTCCACACCATGGCATTCCATGGTGTATCCAAATAGAAGTCTTCTTTAAAGGATGCAACCCCAGCACCAGACAAGTTCTAAATTCATCTGCTGGAGGTTCCATGTTGTCCAAGAGTTACAACGAAGCTTATGAGATCTTGGAGAAGATCTCAACATCTCATTGTAGGTGGTCAGACGATCCAGTAGAGCCAACTAGGGCTCAAGACAAGGATGCTCTAAGCGCCATGAGCACCCAAATAAACGCCCTGACCAACCTAGTTAAGCAAATGGCTCAGGCCAATCTCCAAACCAGTGCCAATACCGCCACAGCCATGTCAATGGGCACTCAACCAAATCAAGGCGAGGCACCAATCTGTGGATTCTGTGGGGAAGGGCACCCTTATGAATACTGCCCTGGGAATCCATCCTCAGTCTGCTATGTAGGAAGCCAGCAGCAGCCTAGGAATAACCCCTACTCCAACACCTATAACCCTGGTTGGAGAAACCACCCTAACCTGTCATGGGGTGGCCAACAGAACACTAACCAAAATTCTAACCAACCAAGGCCGAGTGGAACACCTGGTTTCACTCCCCAACATAACCAGTCCATGTACCAAAAGCCTTACAATCAATCTGTAGGATCTTCTGTAGAAAACCTACTCAAGGAATATATAGCTAAGAATGATGCTACTCTTCAGAGCCAGCAAGCTACTCTTAGGAGCCTGGAAAACCAAGTAGGCCAATTAGCCAATGAACTTAAAAGTAGGCCCCAAGGTAGACTCCCTGCTGACACCGAGGTACCAAGGAGAGATGGCAAGGAACAAGTTCAAGCAATTGAACTCAGGAGTGGAAGACCATTGGTGAGCAACACAAAGGACACACCAAAGAGAGTAGAGAACACTGAGTCTAGTGCTCCACTGGAGTCTCTGCCGAGCCAAGGTCCACCACCAACTAGCACATCAGGAGCCAGGCTAGAGCCAATTGTAGAGGACGTAGAAGAAATTCCAAGGCCTCCACCTATCCTAAGGCGTCCTGACGTGCCTGCATATGTGCCACCACCTCCATATCCTCGAAGGCTGAAGAAGAAGCAGGAACAGGAAGTTCATTTTAATAAATTCTTAGAAATACTTAAGCAAGTGCATGTTAACATTCCTTTTGTAGAGGTTTTACAGTCTATGCCTTCATATGTAAAGTTTTTGAAGGACATTATTACTAACAAAAAAATAATTGGTGAGTTTGAAACAGTAAACCTCACCGAGGAGTGCAGTGCCATCCTCCAAAACAAGCTGCCCAAGAAGGAGAAGGATCCTGGTTCCTTCACCCTACCTGTAGAACTTGGAGGCAAGCATGTGGGCAGAGCGCTTTGTGACCTGGGCGCCAGCATAAATCTCATGCCCCTGTCCCTATTCCGCCAGTTGGGAATGGGCGAAGCACGTCCAACCACAGTCACTTTACAACTAGCAGACAGATCCATCGCATATCCAGAAGGTAAGATTGAGGATATTCTAGTTAAAGTTGACAAATTTATTTTCCTTGCAGATTTCATTGTCCTGGACTATGAGGCAGACAAGGAGGTCCCCATCCTGCTAGGTAGACCATTTCTAGCCACAGGTAGGGCACTAATAGACGTGCAAAAAGGTGAGTTAACTATGAGGGTTCATGATGAAGAGGTAAAATTTAGTGTTTACAAAGCTTTAAGGTATCCCTCTGATTCTGAGTCTTGTGCTAGCATTGATGTAGTTGACTCACTAATGGAAGAACAATTAGAGCATGTATTATTAACCAAGCATGCTAACGAATATGTACAAGTAGATGTAGCTGACTTAAATGTATCTGACATAATGAATATGCCTGTAGATAGACCTCAGCATGTATGTATGACTATAGACTTAACTGATAGGACTGTAAATCCGTTAAAGCCCTCCATTGAGCATCCACCTGTTTTAGAACTGAAACCACTACCAACTCACCTCAAATACGCATATCTAGGAGATAATGATACGCTGCCTGTAATTATTTCTTCTAAGCTAAGTGAACAGCATGAGGTTGATTTAATTTTACTGCTTAAGCAACATAGGAAGGCTATAGCATGGACTATTGCTGATATTCGAGGCATTAGCCCTTCTTATTGCATGCATAAAATTATTCTAGAGGAAGAGCACACACCTAGGGTAGATCACCAGCGTAGGTTAAACCCCTCTATGAAAGAGGTAGTGAAGAAAGAAATAATAAAGTGGTTAGATGCAGGAGTAATTTTCCCCATAGCTAGTAGCCAGTGGGTGAGCCCCATCCAATGTGTACCTAAAAAGGGGGGAATAACTGTGGTAGTCAATGAGAACAACGAACTGATTCCAACAAGGACTGTCACAGGGTGGAGAGTATGTATGGATTACAGGAAGTTGAATAAAGAAACTAAAAAAGACCATTTCCCTCTACCATTCATTGACCAGATGTTAGACAGAATAGCTGGGAGAGCCTACTATTGTTTTTTAGATGGGTACTCTGGCTATAATCAAATCACTATAGACCCTAAGGATCAAGAGAAGACTACCTTCACTTGCCCTTTTGGAACGTTTGCCTTCCGCAGAATGCCTTTTGGCTTATGCAATGCACCGCCAACTTTCCAAAGGTGCATGATGGCAATCTTCTCTGAGTTGGATGAGTCCATAATAGAAATATTCATGGATGACTTCTCAGTCTTTGGGGACTCATTTAAAACCTGTCTAGAGAACCTAGGACAAGTCCTGGCTAGGTGTGAAGAGACCAACCTAGTCCTAAATTGGGAAAAGTGCCATTTTATGGTAGATGAAGGGATTGTCTTAGGACATAGAGTGTCAAGGGCAGGTGTGGAAGTGGATAGGGCAAAAATAGAGGTCATAGAGAAGTTGGTAGAGCCCCAGAATGTCAAGGCCATTAGGAGTTTCTTAGGGCATGCTGGCTTCTATAGAAGGTTCATCAAGGACTTTTCTAAGATAGCCAAGCCTCTATGTGAGCTACTGGAGCTAGGTAGGCCATTCATCTTCTCTAAGGAATGTGTATTAGCTTGGAAAACCCTTAAGGAAGCACTGGTCACAGCACCAATCATAGTCGGACCAAATTGGGATCTCCCATTTGAGATGCTATGTGATGCCAGTGACTATGCTGTAGGAGTCATGTTAGGACAGAAGATTGACAAGCTCACACATCCTGTCTATTATGCTAGTAAGACCTTGAATGAGGCTCAATGTAACTATACAACTACAGAGAAGGAGATGCTTGCTGTAGTATTTGCTTGTGAAAAATTTAGGAACTATATTGTAGGAACTAGGACCATTGTATATACTGACCATTCTGCTTTAAAATATCTTATGAGGAAGGCTGATGCTAAGCCTAGATTGATTAGATGGGTGTTATTGCTGCAGGAATTCGATTTGGACATTCGGGACAAGAAGGGATGTGAAAACGTGGTTGCAGATCACCTGTCTCGATTGCAGCACAATTGCGAAAAAATTGCGGACCCCGCAATTTCTGATGCTTTTATAGATGAACATATCTTTGTTTTGACTCATCGTGAAAACGATGAGGAACCTTGGTTTGCTGACATTGCTAACTTCCGTGCATCACAGGTATTGCCAGTGTTCAAGGGAGGACAAGAAAAGAAGAGGTTCCTCCATGAAGCAAGGAAATTCATCTGGGATGACCCCATACTTTACAGGACCTGTGCTGATGGGTTGTTGAGGAAGTGTGTTTCAGCTGCTGAAGCGAAGTCTGTGCTGCAGCACTGTCACTCATCTCCTTACGGTGGGCACTTTGGTGGTCAAAGAACAGCTGCTAAAGTATTTCAGAGTGGCTACTACTGGCCAACAATCTTCAAGGACGCCCACAACTATGCCCACAACTGTGACGAATGCCAAAGGACAGGTAACCTCAGTCGTAAGGATGAGATGCCTCTCACCTACATCTTAGAGTTGGAGCTCTTTGATGTGTGGGGCATTGATTTCATGGGACCATTTCCTCCATCATCAGGTAACCTGTACATCTTAGTAGCAGTAGACTATGTGTCAAAGTGGGTAGAAGCTAAGGCATGTCCTAATAATGATGCTAAAACAGTCACTAACTTCTTGCATAGACACATTTTCACTAGATTTGGGACTCCTCGTGCTATCATTAGTGATGAGGGGTCACATTTCATCAATAAGGCTATGGAGAAAATATTGGCTAAGTATAACATTAGGCATAGGGTAGCTACTCCCTACCACCCACACTCAAATGGCCAAGCTGAGATTTCCAATAGGGAGATAAAAAACATCCTAGAAAAGGTAGTCAAACCTAATAGGAAAGACTGGTCTTTCAAGCTTGAGGATGCACTTTGGGCTTACAGAACAGCATATAAGACACCTCTAGGAATGTCTCCCTATAGGTTGGTGTATGGCAAGGCTTGCCACTTGCCACTTGAATTGGAAAACAAGGCATTTTGGGCCATGAAAGAATTAAATTTTTGTGTGAAGGATGCGGGGACATTAAGATCTTTACAGCTACATGAACTTGACGAGCTTCGGCACATGGCCTATGAGAATGCCAAGATGTACAAAGAAAAGACCAAAATATGGCATGACAGTAGACTCAGGATCAAAGACTTTAAGAAGGGCCAACTTGTATTGTTATTTAACTCACGATTAAAGCTATTTCCAGGCAAATTAAAGTCTAGATGGTCAGGTCCATTTATTATTACTAATGTCTTTGTTCATGGTGCCATAGAGATCAAAAATTTGCAGCAAGGCCAGCCATTTATGGTCAATGGTGCTAGGTTGAAGCACTACTACGAGGAGGGGGATGTGAAGACTCTCTCGGCCTTCCTCCTACATGAAGCATGAAGTTAGAAACGAGAGAGAACGAGTGGTTACTGTGCTCGTTCAGTCAAGGCCAATGCCTTAGTTTATTTTTACTGTTTTTTCGCTTATCGTTTGTACGTTTTGTGGCGTGTTTTTAATTACGTGTTTAATGTTTGTTTTGTTTGCTTTTGCAAGGAATCGAAAGAGGGGATCAAGGGGAGTAAATCCCACTTTAAAAATCAAGAAACGGTTGAGCCAAATGAAAGATACGGGCGATCAAAGTTTGGAATTTTTATGAAATATTATCCCTAGAATTGCGCAAAAATTGCTGGATCCGCAAAAAGAGCCGTTGGGATTTTTTTCCGTTTTATTTATAGCCGTTAGAACGCGCTCGTTGATACGATTCTCTCATTCTTTGATCTCCAAGATTTCTGCGATTCTCTCCATCGTTGATTCTTCTCTCAAGATCTTCAAGACTCGACGATGGTTTCCACTAGGGCTGAAAGATCCGCAGCCAAGAAGAAGGCCGACGACGCAGCTGAAGCGGCTGCGAGGGAAGCGCTTCTCGCCCTCGCTGATGAAGGTGCTGTACGCACTGGCCGCCTTTCCAAGCTTCCTATTCGTAGGAAGAAGTGGAGGGTGGTCACTGAGATCCCTGCTGGCCCATCTGAGCCAGTGGGCACGCCAAAGAAGCGCCGGTGGACTGTCAAGACTACTGCCGAACCAAGCACCGCCAAGACTCCCTCTGTGGAGAGTCAAGAAACTGATCGTGCAGCCCACGAGTCAGCCAAAGACGGTTCGTCGCCGTCTGTGTCACCTGCGTGCAGTCCCCTCTCGTCTGAACCAGTGCCAAGCGCAGAATCGTCACCACCTGCACAGAGCCCTGAGCTGTCTCCAGCACCTCAGAGTTCTGATCCGACACCTGCAGCAGCGCAGAGCTCTGAGCTGCAGTCTTCGCCACTGAGTTCTGCGCCGACACCATCAGCAGAGCACAATTCTCCACGGCCTGATCCTGAATTCCCTTATGGGGATTATCAAGAGTCCACGCAAGGCAGTGGAGATGCTGGAGAAGACGAAGTCTTCTCGCCTATGAGAGAAGATAGCCCTGCCGAGCCTGCACAGCAGGATGATTCTATGGAGGAGACGTTGGGGGCATGTTTCCCACAACTCCAGGCGAGGCTCAAAAAGAAGAAGAAGGCCAAGATTGTCAAGGCCAAGAAATCCAAGAAAAAGAAGGCCAAGAGAGTGCCTTCAGCAGAGAAAGAAAGCTCGGAGCCCTCACGGAAAAGGCTCAAAGTTGAGGCTGCCGAGTCAGCCAGGCCATCAGATAAGGGGAAGGCTAAACTCTACCCTGAAGATGAACCTCTGTCAGTGAGGTATGTCTCATCTGATGCTGAATCCCGGGGTGTTGAGCTGAGGAAAAGGGACCTGTTGCACGAGAAGGGGTTCCTTGATCGACTTGCTGACCTGCCGCAGTTCTTGCGCGCAGGGGTGATCAACCATGGCTGGGAGGAATTCTGCAGACCTCCCAATCCAGCCTACTCGAGCATGGTGTACGATTTCTACGCCAATGTGCTCAGCCCTGAGGATGGCCTATCTGTGGTCAGAGGGGTGGAAGTTGATTTCTCAGCCAAGGCCATCAATGAAGCCTTTGGTCTCAGGGGCCAAGCGCACACAGATTATGCACGGATAGTAGATGAGCCGACCGAGGCTGTGCTAGAAGAGGCCCTTCGCACAATTGGCCAGCCTGAAGCCTCCTGGACAGTGTCACGCAATGGGCGGCACACACTCATGAGTGCCAACCTCACGGCTAAGGCAGCTGTGTGGTTTTCATTCGTCAGACGAAGACTCTCCCCAGTCACTCATGAGACTACAATTAACCAGAGCCGTTCGCTGCTGGTTTATGCTATAATGAGAGGTCTCACGATCAACGTGGGAGAAGTCATCGCTGCTGCCATAGCTGAGTGTGCTAAACAGGGTAAGGGACCATTATTTTTCCCCAACACTATAACAAAATTGTGTTTACTTGCAGGGGTTCCCACCGAGCGCTTGGAGCAGCAGCTGCCTTACACAGGCCATTTGGAGTTGCCTGCACACCTAAGGCTGAGAAGAAAGGGCAACATGGAATTTGAGTTGGATAGGCTGGCTGCTGAACAGTCCCTATCCATGGCCTGCTTGATGGACATGCAGAGGAGAATGGCTCAATGGGCCAACTATGCGCAGGCAAGGGACAGAGAAGTTGCAGACCAGTTGGGGTGCATCTTCCCAGACTTCCCCACCAACCTCCTAACTCCATGGGTGCCCCCACGACCAAGGCAACCAGATGAGGATGATGAGAATTGAGTGCTGGTTTGAAGAGCACTAGAGGGAGTATTACTGATCCCTTAAGAAACAAAAGACAATTTTCCTGCTTTTTGATAGAATCATGTATAGTATGCTGTTTTGTATTCAATTTTTGATCTGTTTTTAATGTTTAGTTTTATGCTTTTTCTTTTGCTTAGTCTAGTTTGATGTTAGCTGAATGCATGAGTAACAGTTTGTAGTCTAGTTTGATGTTAGTGCTGGTAGGATAGTTTAGTTTTATTTTTAGGATGCATGAGTAACGGGAAAAAACATGCTAGGGGCCTGAGTTAATGTTAAATCTGCCCAGATTGAATTGCGAAATAATTGCGGTTCCCGCAATTTTTGTGACTGATTGCATGTTTTGGACTGTCTGTTTAGTTAGGCTGTGATCTGTTAAATTCTATCTTTTGTTGCTAGCATGACTACCTTATATAGCTGATCTTGAAGCATGCTGGATGAGTGTCATAGGACACCCTTTGATAGTTTAAATTTGCCTCTGAATAGTGCTCAGCATGCATAAACCATAAGGCCTTAAACCTGTCTGTTATGTTCAAATTTTCTGCTGCTGGGATAGTTGCTTCTAGAATGTTTTGCCTATGCCTAGGATGTTTAGATTCTCTTTGTTTTACTTTAGACTAGATGCTTCTAGGACAAGTTTGGGGGTGTGCCACCTCAAACACTCATTGGGGACAATGAGTAGTTGAAGTTTGGGGGAGGCCACCCTAGGCCTAGGAACATTCCTCTCTCCCTTAGAAACATAAGCATTCTTCTTCTCCTTTTAAAAAAAAAAAAATGATGAACAAAATGAAAAAAAGAATAAAGGGGGGGAGTTTCTCTTAGGTTGCTGAGTAATCAGTGCCAAATGTGTAACCCACAAGTGGCGTTGCATCAAAAGGCAACCAAAGGAGAAGCTCCACCTAAGAAAAAAAAAGAGAAAAATATAGGGAAGAAGAATGTATACCTAGGAGTTATAACTTTGTGGCTTAGATGTCCTATTTAAAAAGAACTCTGATCCTCAAAGTAGCTAAGCACAAAAGTTGTAACTTGTAGGGTTGTTTTAGGGAGATGAGTGTATATCCAATGTAGTGATGCCAGGGCTTAGGTTGTTCTCTAAAAGTACTACTGTCACTGTTAATACTAAGACTGGCATGACTCTAAGGAATCCTAGACACATTAAAAATAAGCTAGAAGCATGTACTGAGTCTAGAGTAAAGCTTGGTAGAATTTGAAACCTTAGGGATAATAGCATGATATCATAAAAGTAGTTAGATCAGTAGTAGGGGGTTAACAAAAGCAGTGGGTATAGTAGGCAGGTGAAGTCAGAAGAAGCTAGACAAGAGGTTAGTTCTAAACTTAGAAGTGTGTCACAGGACAGCACTGCTAGAGACAAGAATATAAGGGAGTTAGTGAGTAGTTAAAGAAGAAGAAACAGCAGCCTAAGTAAGTCCTTAGTATGCTTGAGGACAAGCAAAGCCTTAAGTTTGGGGGTGTGTTAAGTCTCTGAAAGTGACTTATTTAGGACCCATTTAGCTTAAGAAGATGTACACATTTAGGTGTTTTTGTTAGCATTTAGCTTAAACCTATGCTTTAATATGAGAATTAGAAGAAGGTAGCTAATATAGGACTTGTGTACAATAGGTAGAAAAAGGGTTGAAAACCGAAGAAAAGAATGAAAAAATAACCATTGCAAATGAATTGCGGAATAATTGCGGTGACCGCAATTATTCAAGTTAAAACCGTAAGTTGGCTGATCTTTTTCTGTTTAGATCCGACTTTTCAGGGATTCGTTCTTTCTCCTCCATCCATTCTGATATATGACGTTGAAGATTGATGGTTCTCCTTGGCCCAAACGCACCTGCAAACTACTATAAAAGGGGGTCAAAGTCGGAGGTTCAGCAATCATTCGAAGCGCAGAAGTCTTCTCGCAGTCCACCATTTCCATCTGTTTTCCTTTGCCGTCTGTTGGAGTGAGAGTCTAAGCTTTTGGAACCAATAATCTGATAGGAAGGAGAGGAGATTCTTCTTCTCTCTCGATTGGATTCATCCAAGCACGGCTGACTTTTCATCACCATCATTCGAGGCGACTGCCACGGAGTTTTCTAGCAAACCTTTACTGTTTTTCTGCTTTGTTCTTCTCATTTCCATTTCTGATCACTGTTGTTCTTAGTTTAGCATTTCAATTACTGCATTTCGTTGTTGTCTGTCTTGAATTCATTTCTTTTAGAGCTTCCATTTGTCATTCAAACACTTTAAGTAATCAAAGTATACTTCTGCGTTTTACAGTTTCCATCTGTTTCTGCTACGGCTTTGGCTCGCTGTTTTAAGTACATTTATCTTCTAAGCATGTCTGTTTTATCTACCTTTTCTATTCTCCACATATCCATGAGTAACTAAAATCACTTAGGGGCATGCTAATGACAGAACTTTAGGCTAAAAAACGTGAGTCAAGTAGTCGGTTCAACACTCGAACATTGATTGTATGTAAGCTTCATCCCACGGGCAATTTCGATTGGCCATCCATTTTGTCCAAAGAACTCCTAACCTCTGGAAGGAGTAAGAGTTCAGAGTCATATAATCATGCTAGCCTTTCATGGTAATCAGGAAACGGCCTAGGAATAGGCGTTTCCCTAGTACAAACTGAACACTCCTGTTTTAACAAGATGCTTAAGACCTTACTTTGAAGTCGAGTAAACTTGAGTCTCTCATGCATGGAATCGGACGATACTTGAGATAGAGTGAGTTTGATGTATAGAGAGTTGATCCAAAGCTTGATAATCGTAATAAACTGCCTATAGGATAGTCATTAGTAGCCCTTAATTCACCCTTTTAATCAGTTTCGCTGCCATTTAATTGCGGATTAATTGCGGTTCTCGCAATTCTGCTAAAACGCATTCTGTGTAGCTGTTTTCTTCTTCGTTTATTGATTCCATCTCTTGTTCTTTGAGCCTGATTTTAACTTTACTTTGTTTATGGTATATTCCTTTACACATCCAGTAAAACTTAGATAATTAAAAACCAATTTTACCCCATCAAATTCATCCCATCTTTCTTAACAAATACACTTCGCGAATAGCTAAAAATGAGTCTCTGTGGAAAAAACGAATGAAATATACTTACTACTTGCTGTGAGACCATGTATGCTTGCATGTTCTAAGTGCTCTCTCTCTTCTTTTGCATATTTATCTTTTCACATTGAGCACGCAACAGTGTGTCCTTTGTGTTGCTCACCAATGGTCTTCCACTCCTAAGTTCAATTGCTTGAACTTGTTCTTTGCCATCTCTCCTTGGTACCTCGGTGTCAGCAGGGAGTCTACCTTGGGGCCTACTCTTGAGTTCATTAGCTAATTGGCCTATTTGGTTTTCTAGGCTCCTAAGAGTAGCTTGCTGGCTTTGAAGAGTAGCTTCATTCTTAGCTATGTATTCCTTGAGTAAGTTTTCTACAGAAGATCCTACAGGTTGATTGTATGGTTTTTTGTACATTGACTGGTTATGTTGGGGAGTGAAACCAGGTGTTCCACTCGGTCTAGGTTGGTTAGGATTTTGGTTAGTGTTTTGTTGGCCACCCCATGACAGGTTTGGGTGGTTTCTCCAACCAGGGTTATAGGTGTTGGAGTAGGGGTTATTCCTAGGCTGCTGCTGGCTCCCAACATAGCAGACTGAGGATGGATTCCCAGGGCAGTATTCATATGGGTGCCCTTCCCCACAGAATCCACAGATAAGTGCCTCGCCTTGACTTGGTTGGGTGCCCATTGACATGGCTGTGGCGGTATTGGCACTGGTTTGGAGATTGGCCTGAGCCATTTGCTTAACTAGGTTGGTCAGGGCGTTTATTTGGGTGCTCATGGCGCTTAGAGCATCCTTGTCTTGAGCTCTAGTTGGCTCTACTGGATCATCTGACCACCTACAGTGAGATGTTGAGATCTTCTCCAAGATCTCATAAGCTTCGTTGTAACTCTTGGACAACATGGAACCTCCAGCAGATGAGTTTAGAACTTGTCTGGTGCTGGGGTTGCATCCTTTAAAGAAGACTTCTATTTGGATACACCATGGAATGCCATGGTGTGGACATTTAATGAGAAGGTCTTTGAATCTTGTCCAAGCTTCGTGAAGAGACTCACTCGGAGCTTGTTTAAATTTGATGATATCATCACGAAAGGTAGAATTCCTATCTGGTGGGAAATATTTGACTAGGAATTTTTCTGCTAAGTCTGTCCAATTGAGGACAGATCCAGAGGGTAATGAATTTAACCACGTTTTGGCTTTGTCCCTCAAAGAGTAAGGGAACAGATATAGCCTCAGGGCTTCTTGGGAAACTCCAGGAATGAGGAAGGTATCACTGACTCCTAGGAAGTTCCTAAGGTGGTTATGGGGGTCCTCATTTTCTATTCCAAAGAATTGTCCCACAGTGGACAA
Organism: Herpetospermum pedunculosum; assembly: GCA_028017165.1. Classification (NCBI taxonomy): domain Eukaryota; kingdom Viridiplantae; phylum Streptophyta; class Magnoliopsida; order Cucurbitales; family Cucurbitaceae; genus Herpetospermum; species Herpetospermum pedunculosum. Next base: position 39,025,411 of record CM051527.1, read on the forward strand.
CATTTGGAACATCACTGGTTTTAACTCGAATGAGTTGGCAGTGATTTCAGGACGGATTATGCTGGGGTTCAGCTCCCCAGGCATAGGTACTAGGTACGAAAGGATGGCGCTATCCTTCTCATTCGCTATTTCGATGGGATTGCGAGTGACAGGCACCAGGTTTTGATCTCTTCTATCCATTTCTTCTTGAGGAGATTGTGGTAACCTTGCGGTTTCAGCAATTAATGGAGGTAATGAAGGTTGTTTAAAGAGGCGTTTCTTGGCTCTATTCCTAGCTCTAAGTAATCTCTCGGGCTCAGGGTTGAACTCTAGATCACTACTTGGAGTCTCATTCATAAACTACCCTAAATGGTACCTGAAGAAGAAATGAAGATGGATCAAACTCAATGGAAAATAACTTGGTGTTTCAGACTTAACAAACTTCGTTTTCACTTAAAATAAGTCCCCGGCAGCGGCACCAAAAACTTGTTGCGTGCTCAATGTGTTAAGAATAAATAAGCAAGAAGGTAGAGAGAGAGCACTCAGAACATGCAAGCATACATGGTCTCACAGCAAGTAGTAAGTATATTTCATTCGTTTTTTCCACAGAGACTTAATTTTAGCTATTCACGAAGTGTATTTGTTAAGAAAGAAGGGGTGGTTTTGATGGGGTAAAATTGGTTTTTAATTATCTAATTTTTGCTGAATGTGTAAAGGAATGCAACATAAACAAATGCAAGTTGAAATTAGACTCAAAAGACAAAAGATGGAATTAATAAACGCAGAAGAAAATAACTAAACAGAATGGTAACTTAGCAGAATTGCGGATACCGCAATTTTACTGCAATTGAATAACAGCGAAAGTGTGTAAATGGGTGAATTAAGGGCTACTAATGACTATCCTATAGGCATTTTTATACGATTCTCAAGCACTGGATCTACTCTCTATGCATCAAACTCACTCTATCTCATGTATCGTCCGATTCCATGCATTAGATTCTTTAGTTTACTCAACTCAAAGTAAGGTCTTAAGCATCTTGTTAAAACAGAAGTGTTTAGTTTGTACTAGGGAAACGCCTATTCCTAGGCCGTTTCCTGGTTACCATGAAAGGCTAGCATGATTATACGACTCTGAACTCTTACTCCTTCCGGAGGTTAGGTGTTCTTTGGACAAAATGGATGGCCAATCGAAATTGCCCGTGGGATGAAGCTTACATACAATCAATGTTTCGAGAGCTATCCAACATGCTTGGTGCACGTTTTTTAGCCTATAGTTCTGTCATTAGCATGCCCCTAAGTGACTTAGCTACTCATGGATATATAGAGAACAGAAATGTAAGACAAAACAGACATGCTTAGAAGGGAAATATACTCCAAACAGTAAGACAAAACCGTAGCAGCAGAAGATGGAAACTGTGAAATGAAGACTTGTAATTTGATTACTTTGAATGTTGAACGGACAAAAGGGAGCTTAAACGAAATAATTCAAAGACAGACAGCGACGAAATGCAGTAAACTAATCACTAAACCAGAAGCGATAACTAAACAATGCGGGAAATGAGAAAGGAAAGACAAAAAGCAGGAAATGACGCGAGAAAGCTTCGTCGCAATCGCCTCGAATGAAGGCTCAAAAAGAGCAGCCTTGCTTGGATGAATCCAATCGAGAGAGAAGAAGAATCTCCTCTCCTTCCTATCAGATTATCGTCTCCAACAGCTGAGCTTCGCAAACCAACAGACGGCAAAGGAAAACCAGGAGAACAGATGGACTGCGAGAAGACTCTACGCTTTCGGATGATGACTGAACCTCCGACTTTGACCCCCTTTTATAGTAGTTTGCAGGTGCGTTTGGGCCAAGGAGAACCATCAATCTTCAACGTCATATATCAGAATGGATGGAGGAGAAAGAACGAATCCCTGAAATTACGGAAATTAACAGAAACAGATCAGTCAACTTACGGTTTTCACTTGAATAATTGCGGCTTCAGCAATGTTTTCGCAATGCTGTCGCAATGCAGCTTTTTTTTCATTCTTTTCCTTCGGTTTTCAACCCTTTTCTTTCCTATTGTACAAAAGTCCTAAATTAGCTACCTTCTTCTCATTCTCATATTTAAGCATAGGTTTAGGCTAAATGCTATCAAAAACACCTAAAAGTGTACATCTTCTTAAGCTAAATGGGTCCTAAATAAGTCACTTTCAGAGACTTAACACTCGCACCGTAGGTGTTCAGCTAGTTCCTGGTCTCTTGCTTGGGAGTACTCAGCCCATTGGGCTAATTTCCTTTGTAAGTCCATCAAGCAGGCCATGGACATTGATTGTGCAGCTGCAAGTCTATCCAGCTCGAACTCTATATTGCCTCTCCTTCTCATCCTCAGGTTGCTGGGCAGCTCAAGGTGGCCAGCATAGGCCAATTGCTTCTCCTCTATCGTCACAGGCACCCCTGCGCGTGTTGCGGGCTCAATGTGTTAAAATAAATAAGCAATAAGGTAGAGAGAGCACTCAGAACATGCAAGCATACATGGTCTTATAGCAAGTAGTAAGTATATTTCATTCGTTTTCCCACAGAGATTTATTATAAGCTATTCATGAAGTGTAAAGTTAAGAAAGAAGGGGTGGATTTGATTGGGTAGAATTGGTTTTTAATTGTCTATTTCCTACTGAATACGAAGAGGGTAGCAACATAAACAAGTGCAAGTCAAAGCTAAACTCAAATGAGAAGCGACGAGATTAATAAATGAAGACAAAAACAGCTAGACAGAATTGTAACTTAGCAGAATTGCGGAAACAACAATTCTACCGCAATTTAAATAACAGCGAAAGTGTGTAAAGTGATGAATTAAGGGCTACTAACGACTATCCTATAGGCTTTTTCTCACGATTCTCAAGCATTGGATCAACTCTCTATGCATCAAACTATCTCATTCTCATGTATCTTCCGATTTCATGCATTAGATTCTTTAGTTTACTCATGTCCAAGTAAGGTCTTAAGCATCTTGTTAAGGCAGAAAAATATGGTTTGTACTAGGGAAACGCCTATTCCTAGGTCGTTTCCTGGTTACCTTGAAAGGCTAGCATGATAGTATGACTCTGAACTCTTACTCCTTCCAGAGGTTAGGAGTTCTTTGGACAAAATGGATGGCCAATCGAAATTGCCCGTGGGATGAAGCTACATACAATCAATGCTTCGAGAGCTATCCTACATGCTTGGTTCACGTTTTTTAGCCTAAAGTGTTGTCATTAGCATGCCCCTAAGTGATTTAGCTACTCATGGATATAAGGTAAACAGAAATAAGAGATGAAACAGACATGCTTAGGAGGAATTTAAGGACAAAACAGTAAGGCAAAGCAGTAGAGTGCAAAGGCGAGAATCTGTGAAATGAAGAATTGAGATTTGATTACTTGATTGTTTGACTCAACAAATGAAAGCTTTAAAGTAAATAACAGCAAGACAGAACACAACGAAATAGTCTAATCTAGCTACTAGAAAGGAAACAACGACAAGACAAAGGTGGAAAATGGAAATGAAGAGCAAAAAAACAGTAAAACAGCTCGAATGTCTCGTTGCAGACGCCTCGAATGAAGGATGAGAAAGGTCAGCCTTGCTTGGATGAATCCAATCGGGAGAGAAGAAGAATCTCCTCTCCTTCCTCTCAGATTATCGATTCCAACAGCTGAGCTTCGCAAACCAGCAGACGGCAAAGGAAAACAGGAGAAAAGTTGGACTGCGAGAAGACTTCTACGCTTTCGGATGATGCTTGAACCCTCGACTTTGACCCCTATTTATAGTAGTCTGCAGACGTCTTTGGGCCAAGGAGAACCATCAATCTTCAACGTCGTACTTCAGAATGGAAGGAGGAGAAAGAACGAATCCCTGAAATAACGGAAATTAACAGAAAAAGATCAGTCAACTTACGGTTTTCACTTGAAACATTGCGGTGTCCGCAATGTTTTCGCAATGCTGTCTCAATGCAGTTTTTTCATTCTTTTCCTTCGGTTTTCAACCCTTTTCTTTCCTATTGTACATAAGTCCTAATTTAGCTACCTTCTTCTAATTCTCATATTTAAGCATAGGTTTAGGCTAAATGCTATCAAAACACCTAAGAGTGAACCTCTTTCTAAGCTAATTAAGTCCTAAAAATGACACTTTTGGAGACGTAACACACCCCCAAACTTAAGGTTTTGCTTGTCGTCGAGCAATCTAAGGACTTTCCTAGGCTGCTGTTTCTTCTTCTTTAACCACTTACTTACTCTCCTATATTCTCATCTATAGCAGTGCTGTCTTGTGACACACTTCTAAGCTTAAAACTACCCTCTCATCTAGCTTCTTCTGATTGCGCATGCCTAAAACTCCTACTGCTTTTATTAACTCCCTACAACTGATCTACCTGCTTTTATCATATCATGCCACTATCCCTAAGGTTTCAAATTCTACCTAGCTTTACCCCAGACTCAGTACATGCTTCTAGTTTATATTTATGAGCTACCTAGGATTCCTTAGAGTCATGCCAGTCTTAGTATTAATGGTAACAGTAGTACTTTTAAAGAACAACCTAAACCCTGGCATCACTACATTGGATATACATTCATCTCCCTAAACAACCCTACAAGCTACAACTTTGTGCTTAGCTACTTGAGGATCAGAGTTCTTTTTAAATAGGACATCTAAGCCACAAAGTTGCAACTCCTAGGTATACATTCTTCTTCCCTTCTCTTTTCCTTTTTTTTCCTTTCTTTAGGTGGAGCCTTTCCTTTGGTTGCCTTTTGATGCAATGCCACTTGTGGGTTACACAATTGGCACTGATTACTTAGCAACCTAAGAGAGACTCCCCTCTTTATTCTATTTTTCATTTTTTTTTTTTTTTCAGTTCATCATTTTTGTGAAGGAGAAGAAGAATGCTTATGCTTTTAAGGGAGAGAGGAATGTTCCTAGGCCTAGGGTGGCCTCCCCCAAACTTCAACTACTCATTGTCCCCAATGAGTGTCTGAGGTGGCATACCCCCAAACTATCTAGAAGCATCTAGTCTAAGATAAAACAAAGAGAATCTAAAAGCCCTAGGCATAGACAGAACATTCTAAAAGAAAATATCACAGCAGCAAGAATTTGAAAAACAGACAGGCAAGGACTTACAGCTATGCATGCTGAGCTATTTAGAGGTTAATTTAAACTATCAAAGGGTGTCCTATGACACTCATCCAGCATGCATTTAGATAAGCTATATAAGGTAGTCATGATAGCAGCAAAAGATAGAATTTAAACAGATCACAACCTAGCTAAGCAGACAGTCCAAAACATGCTTTCAGTAATAAAAATTGCGGGTACCGCAATTATTTCGCAATCAAGTCAGGGCAGATATATCAGTTACTAAGGCCCCTAAGCATGCTTTATCCAGTCGTTCAAGCTCACCAAAAAGAAACCTAAACTATCCTACCTAATTAGCTAGCAGCAGGCTATACTAAGCAATTAAAAAACATGAAACTAAGCAACTAAAACAGATCAAAATTGTACTAAAAACAGCATAATTCACATGGTCTATCAGACAGCAGATTTTGTTTTTTTTTCTAAGGGAACAGCAATACTCCCTTCAGTGCAATTCACACCAGCACTCAAATGTCTTCATCCTCATCAGGTTGTCGTGGTCGTGGAGGAACCCATGGCTGCAGGAGATTCGTGGGGAAGTCAGGGAAGGTGCACCCAAGTTGGTCTGCAACCTCCTTGTCCCGTGCCTGCGCGTAAGTGGCCCATTGAGCCATCCTCTTCTGCATATCCATCATGCAAGCCATGGACAGTGACTGATCAGCAGCCAACCTATCCAGTTCGAACTCCATATTCCCCTTCCTCTTCAGCCTTAAGCCAGCAGGCAGCTCCAAGTGGCCCGTGTAAGCCATCTGCTGCTCCATTCGCTCAATGGGAACCCCTGCAAGCAAACAGAGTTTAGTTATGGTATTAGGGAAAAACAGTGGTCCCTTACCTTTCTTGGCGCACTCAGCAATGGCAGCAGCAATAACTTCTCCCACGTTGATCGTGAGACCTCTCATTATCGCATATACCAGCAGCGATCTGCTCTGGTTGATCGTGGTCTCATGAGTCACTGGAGACAGTTTCCTTCTCACGAAGGAAAACCAAACAGCTGCCTTAGCTGTGAGGTTGGCACTCATGAGAGTGTGCCTCCCATTGCGTGACACGGTCCAGGAAGCTTCAGGCTGGCCAATGGTACGAATGGCCTCTTCCAGGACTGCCTCAGTAGGCTCATCAACAATCCGTGCATAATCTGTATGTTTTTGGCCCTTCAGACCATAGGCTTCGTTGATGGCCTTTGCTGAGAAGTCCACCTCTACCCCTCTGACCACAGACAGCCCCTCCTCAGAGTCTCGCAGGTTGGCGTAGAAGTCGTATACCATACTCGTGTAAGCCGGATTGGGTGGCCTGCACAACTCCTCCCAGCTGTGATTCACAATGCCTGTGCGCAAGAATTGCGGCAGGTCAGCAGGTCTGTCGAGGAAACCTTTCTCATGCAGCAACTCCCTTTTTCTCAGCTCAATACCCTTGGACTCAGCGTCAGAGGACACATACCTCACTGACTGAGGCTCATCTTCAGGGTAAAGCTTGGCCTTCCCTTTGTCTGCTGGTTTGGCTGACTCCGCAGCCTCAACCTTGAGTCTTTTGAGCGATGGCTCAGTGCTCTCCTTTTCTGATGAAGGCGCCCTCTTGGCCTTCTTCTTTTTCAGCTTCTTGGACCGCTTGGCCTTGAGAATTTTGGCCTTCTTCTTCTTCTTGAGCTTTGCCTCGATGGTGATCTGCTGGAGGCACGCCCCCAGCGTCTCTTCCATGGAATCATCCTTCCGCGCAGGACTCTCAGGATTGGCTTCCCTCAACGGAGAGAAAACCTCTTCTTCCTCACCTTCCCCACTGCCCTGCATTGATTCTTGGTACTCCCCATATGGGAATTCAGGGTCAGGCCGTGGGGAAGTGTGCGACGGCGTGGTTCCTTGCTCTGCTGTAGGTGTCTGTGCAGAACTCTGTGGTGAAGACGGCTGCTCAGGGCTCTGCGCTGGCGGTGATGAGGAGAGCTCAGGGCTCTGTGCTGGTGGGGCTGGTGAAAGGCTGCGCTCGGCTGACTCGTGGGATGGCTGGCTTTGTTCTTGACTCTCCACAGAGGGAGTCTTGTTCTTGATTTCTTCCTCGGCCACCGCCATACTCCATCGTCGCTTCTTGGGTGTGCCTGCTGGTTCAGAAGGTCCAGCAGGTATCTCCGTAACTACCTTCCACTTCTTTTTGCGGACAGGCTGTTTCGTCAGGCGTTCGGTACGCGCAGCCTCAGCATCAGCCAAGGCAAGCAGTGCTTCTCTCGCAGCCGTTTCAGCGTCATCGGCCCTTTTCTTGGACGCAGATCGTTCGGCCCTTGTTAGCACCATTGTTGAATCTTGGAGATTTGGAGAGAAGAATCACAGATGAAGAGAATCGAAGCTTTCTTGGAGTTTAGAGAATGGGAGAATCGTACAGATCAACGCGCCTTCTAACGGATATAAAGAAAACGGATAAATCCCAACGGCTATATTTTTGCGGATCCTGCAAATCCAGCGCAATTTTAGTGACCGTTGGAGATTTTTCCATCTAAATGTCAATCTTTGCTCATCCGTATCTTTTATTTGGCCCAATATTTTCTTGATTTTTAAAGCTGGATTTACTCTCCTTGATTCCCTCTATTGATTCCCTACAAAAAGAAATAAAATCAACATCAAATACGTAATTAAAATCATACAACAAAACACTCAAACGATAACCGGAATCACTCGTCCTCTCTCGTTCTTAATTTCACGCTTCAGTCAAGAGGAAGGCCGAGAGAGTCTTCACATCTCCTTCCTCATAGTAGTGCTTCAACCTTGCACCATTAACCATGAATGGTTGACCTTGCTGCAAGTTCTTTATCTCGATGGCACCATGAACAAACACATTAGTAATCATGAAAGGACCTGACCATCTGGACTTTAGTTTGCCTGGAAACAACCTCAATCGTGAGTTAAATAATAAAACAAGTTGGCCTTTCCTAAAGTCCTTGATCCTAAGTCTACTATCGTGCCAAATCTTGGTCTTTTCCTTATACATTTTGGCATTTTCATAAGACATTTGTCTAAGCTCATCAAGCTCATGTAATTGCAGAGACCGCAACGTTCCCGCATCGGTCACGCAATAATTCAACTCTTTTAGTGCCCAAAATGCCTTAATTTCTAACTCAAATGGAAGATGACAAGCTTTACCATACACAAGTCTGTAAGGAGACATACCTAGAGGTGTCTTATATGCAGTTCTATATGCCCAAAGTGCATCCTCGAGTTTAAATGACCAGTCCTTTCTATTAGGTTTAACCACTTTTTCTAGTATGTTCTTAATCTCTCTATTTGAAATTTCAGCCTGACCATTCGAGTGTGGGTGATAGGGAGTGGCTACTCTATGTCTAATGTTATACTTAGCCAACACTCTCTCCATAGCCTTGTTAATGAAGTGTGTCCCCTCATCACTAATGACAGCACGAGGTGTCCCAAACCTAGTAAAAATGTGCCTATGCAAGAATTTTATGACTGTCTTAGCATCATTATTAGGACATGCTATGGCCTCTACCCACTTGGATACGTAATCTACTGCCACCAAAATGTAAAGGTTACCTGAGGATGGAGGAAATGGTCCCATGAAGTCAATGCCCCATACATCAAAGAGCTCTAACTCTAAGATGTAGGTGAGAGGCATCTCATCCTTGCGACTGAGGTTACCTGTTCTTTGGCATTCATCACAGCTGTGGGCATAGTTGTGGGCATCCTTGAAGATCGTTGGCCAATAGTAGCCACTCTGAAATACCTTTGCAGCTGTTCTTTGGCCACCAAAGTGTCCACCATAAGGAGCTGTGTGACAGTGTTGCAGCACAGACTTCGCCTCAGCAGCTGAAACACACTTCCTTAGCAAGCCGTCAGCGCATGTTCTGTAAAGTGTGGGATCATCCCATATGAATTTCCTTGCCTCATGAAGGAACCTCTTCTTCTCTTGTCCTCCCTTGAAAACTGGTAATACCTGTGATGCAAGGAAGTTAGCAATGTCAGCAAACCAAGGTTCCTCATCGTTATCACGATGAGTCAATACAAAGACATGTTCATCAATAAAAGCATCAGAAATTGCGGGTTCCGCAATTTTTTCGCAATTGTGCTGCAATCGAGACAGGTGATCCGCAACCACATTTTCACATCCTGTCTTGTCTCGAATGTCCAGATCAAATTCCTGCAGCAATAACACCCACCTAATCAACCTAGGCTTAGCATCAGCCTTCCTCATGAGATACTTCAAGGCAGAATGGTCAGTGTACACAATTGTCCTAGTGCCTACAATATAGTTTCTAAATTTCTCACAAGCAAACACTACAGCAAGCATCTCTTTCTCAGTAGTTGTATAATTACATTGAGCCTCATTCAGTGTCTTGCTAGCATAATAGACAGGGTGTGTTAACTTGTCAATCTTCTGTCCTAACATAACCCCTACAGCATAGTCACTAGCATCACATAGCATCTCAAATGGGCGATCCCAATCTGGCCCTACTATAATAGGTGCTGTGACCAGTGCTTTCTTAAGGGTTTGCCAAGCTACTAAACATTCCTTAGAGAATATGAATGGCCTATTTAGCTCTAGAAGCTCACACGGAGGCTTGGCTATCTTAGAAAAGTCCTTAATGAACCTTCTGTAGAAGCCAGCATGTCCTAAGAAACTTCTAATGGCCTTGACATTCTGAGGCTCTACCAACTTCTCTATGATTTCTATCTTAGCCCTGTCAACTTCTACACCTGCCCTTGACACTCTATGACCTAAGACAATCCCCTCATCTACCATGAAGTGACACTTCTCCCAATTAAGGACTAAGTTAGTCTCTTCACATCTAGCCAGGACTTGTCCTAAATTCTCTAGACAGTTGGTAAAGGAATCCCCAAAGACTGAGAAATCATCCATGAATATCTCTATCATGGACTCATCCAAATCAGAGAAGATTGCCAACATGCACCTTTGGAAAGTTGCCGGTGCATTGCATAAGCCAAAAGGCATTCTGCGAAAGGCAAAAGTTCCAAAAGGGCAAGTGAAGGTGGTCTTCTCTTGATCCTTAGGGTCTATAGTGATCTGGTTATACCCTGAGTAACCGTCTAAGAAACAGTAGTAGGCTCTACCAGCTATTCTGTCTAACATTTGGTCAATAAATGGTAGAGGGAAATGGTCTTTTTTGGTCTCTTTATTTAGCTTCCTATAATCCATACATACTCTCCACCCTGTGACAGTCCTAGTTGGAATCAGTTCATTGTTCTCATTGACTACCACAGTCATCCCACCCTTTTTAGGTACACATTGTATAGGGCTCACCCACTGACTACTAGCTATGGGGAAGATCACACCAGCATCTAACCATTTTATTATTTCTTTCTTAACTACCTCTTTCATAGAGGGATTCAGCCTACGTTGATGATCTACTCTAGGTGTGTGCTCTTCCTCTAGTATAATCTTATGCGTGCAATAAGAAGGGCTAATGCCTCTAATATCAGCAATAGTCCATGCAATAGCCTTCCTATGTTGCTTAAGTAGTAATATTAATTCAACCTCATGCTGTTCACTTAGCTTAGAAGAAATAATTACAAGCAAAGTCTCATTATTCCCTAAATATGCATACTTGAGGTGAGTGGGGAGAGGTTTTAATTCTAATACAGGTGGATGCTCAATGGATGGCTTTAAAGGATTTAAGGCTCTATCAGTTAAGTCAATATTCAGACAAACATGCTGAGGGTTATTTACAGATATGTCCATTATCTCAGCTATGTTTAAGTCAGTTAATTCTAATCCTACATATTCATTAGCATGCTTGGTTAATAATACATGCTCCAATTGTTCTTCCATCAAAGAATCTACAACGTCCATGCTAGCACAGGATTCAAGGTCTGAGGGGTACCTTAAAGCTTTATACACACTAAATTTCACCTCTTCATCATGAACCCTCATAGTGAGCTCACCTTTTTGGACGTCTATCAGTGCCCTACCTGTGGCTAGAAATGGTCTGCCTAACAGGATGGGGACCTCCTTGTCTGCTTCATAATCCAGGATAATGAAATCTGCAAGGAAAATAAATTTGTCAACTTTCACTAGAATATCCTCAATCTTACCTTCAGGGTATGCAATGGATCTGTCTGCTAGTTGTAAAGTGACAGTGGTTGGACGTGCTTCTCCTATTCCCAACTGACGGAATAGTGATAGGGGCATGAGGTTTATGCTGGCGCCCAGGTCACAAAGCGCTCTGCCCACGTGCTTGCCTCCAAGGTCTACAGGTAAAGTGAAGGAACCAGGATCCTTCTCCTTCTTGGGCAGCTTGTTCTGGAGGATGGCACTGTGTTGCGTGCTCAATGTGTTAAAAATAAATAAGCAAGAAGGTAGAGAGAGCACTCAGAACATGCAAGCATACATGGTCTTACAGCAAGTAGTAAGTATATTTCATTCGTTTTTTCCACAGAGACTTATTTTTAGCTATTCACGAGTGTATTTGTTAAGAAAGAAGGGGTGGATTTGATGGGGTAAAATTGGTTTTTAATTATCTAATTTTTGCTGAATGTGTAAAGGAATGCAACATAAACAAATGCAAGTTGAAATTAGACTCAAAAGACAAGAGATGGAATTAATAAACGAAGAAGAAAACAGCTAAATAGAATGGTAACTTAGCAGAATTGCGGACACCGCAATGTTATCGCAATTGTAAAAACAGCAAACGTGTGTAAAATGGAGAATTAAGGGCTACTAACGACTATCCTATAGGCATTTTAATACGATTCCCAAGCATTAGATCAACTCTCTATGCATCAAACTCACTCTATCTCATGTATCGTCCGATTCCATGCATTAGATTCTTTAGTTTACTCAACTCAAAGTAAGGTCTTAAGCATCTTGTTAAAACAGAAGTGTTTAGTTTGTACTAGGGAAACGCCTATTCCTAGGCCGTTCCCTGGTTACCATGAAAGGCTAGCATGATTATACGACTCTGAACTCTTACTCCTTCCAGAGGTTAGGAGTTCTTTGGACAAAATGGATGGCCAATCGAAATTGCCCGTGGAATGAAGCTTACATACAATCAATGCTTCGAGAGCTATCCTACATACTTGGTTCACGTTTTTTTAGCCTATAGTTCTGCCATTAGCATGCCCCTAAGTGACTTAGCTACTCATGGATATATAGAGAACAGAAAGATAAGATAAAACAGACATGCTTAGAAGGGAAATATACTCCAATCCGTAAGACAAAGCCGTAGCAGCAGAAGATGGAAACTGTGAAATGAAGACTTGTAATTTGATTACTTTGAATGTTTGAACGAACAAAGGGAAACTTAAAGTAAATAATCCAAAGACAGAAAGCAACGAAATGAAGTAAACTAATCACTAAACCAGAAGCGATAACGAAACAATGCTGGAAATGAGAAAGGAAAGACAAAAAGCAGTAAATGGTGCATGAAAGCCTTGTTGCAGTCGCCTCGAATGAAGGATCAAAAAGATCAGCCTTGCTTGGATGAATCGATTCCAACAGCTGAGCTTCGCAAACCAGCAGACGGCAAAGGAAAACAGGAGAAAAGATGGACTGCGATAAGACTCTACGCTTTCGGATGATGATTGAACCTCCGACTTTGACCCCCTTTTATAGTAGTTTGCAGGTGCGTTTGGGCCAAGGAGAACCATCAATCTTCAACGTCGTATATCAGAATGGATGGAGGAGAAAGAACGAATCCCTGAAATCACGGAAATTAACAGAAAAAGATCAGTCAACTTACGGTTTTCACTTGAATAATTGCGGCTTCAGCAATGTTTTCGCAATGCTGTCGCAATGCAGTTTTTTTCATTCTTTTCCTTCGGTTTTCAACCCTTTTCTTTCCTATTGTGCATAAGTCCTAATTTAGCTACCTTCTTCTCATTCTCATATTTAAGCATAGGTTTAGGCTAAATGCTATCAAAAACACCTAAAAGTGTACATCTTCTTAAGCTAAATGGGTCCTAAATAAGTCACTTTCAGAGACTTAACACACTGCACTCCTCAGTGAGATTTACTGTTTCAAACTCACCAATTATTTTTTTGTTAGTAATAATATCTTTCAAAAACTTTACATAGGAAGGCATAGACTGTAAAACTTCTACAAAAGGAATGTTGACATGCACTTGCTTAAGAATTTCTAAGAATTTATTAAAATGCACTTCCTGTTCCTGCTTCTTCTTAAGCCTTCGAGGATATGGAGGTGGTGGCACATATGCAGGCACTTCAGGTCGCCTTAGGATAGGTGGAGGTCTTGGAATTTCTTCTATCTCCTCAATAATTGGCTCTAGCCTGGCTCCTGATGTGCTAGTTGGTGGTGGACCTTGGTCTGGCAGAGACTCCAGTGGAGCACTAGACTCAGTGTTCTCTACTCTCTTTGGTGTGTCTTTAGTGTTGCTCACCAATGGTCTACCACTTCTAAGTTCATTTGCTTGAACTTGTTCTTTACCATCTCTTCTTGGCACTTCAGTGTCAGCAGGGAGTCTACCTTGGGGCCTACTCTTGAGTTCATTGGCTAGTTGCCCTATTTGGTTCTCTAGGCTCCTAAGAGTGGCTTGCTGACTCTGTAATGTGGCATCATTCTTGGCTATGTATTCCTTGAGTAAGTTTTCTACAGAAGATCCTACAGGTTGGCTGTAAGGTTTTTGATACATTGATTGGTTATGTTGGGGAGTGAAACCAGGTGTTCCACTCGGTCTAGGTTGGTTAGGATTTTGGTTAGCATTTTGTTGGCCACCCCATGACAGGTTTGGGTGGTTCCTCCAACCAGGGTTGTAAGTATTGGAATAGGGGTTGTTCCTAGGCTGCTGTTGGCTTCCAATATAGCAGACTGAGGATGGATTCCCAGGGCAGTATTCATACAGGTGCCCTTCCCCACAGAATCCACATACAAGTGTCTCACCTTGACTTGGTTGGGTGCCCATTGACATGGCTGTGGCGGTGTTGACACTTCTTTGGAGATTGGCTTGAGCCATTTGCTTAACTAGGTTGGTCAGGGCATTTATTTGGTTGCTCATTGCACTTAGAGCATCCTTGTCTTGAGCTCTAGTTGGCTCAACTGGATCATCTGACCACCTACAGTGAGATGCTGAGATCTTCTCCAAGATCTCATAGGCCTCGTTGTAACTCTTGGACAACATGGAACCTCCAGCAGATGAGTTTAAAACTTGTCTAGTGTTGGGGTTGCATCCTTTGAAAAAGACCTCTATTTGGATACACCATGGGATGCCATGGTGTGGACATTTAAGAAGAAGATCTTTGAACCTTGTCCAAGCTTCGTGAAGAGACTCATTATCAGCTTGCTTGAATTTAACTATGTCATCACGAAAGGTAGAATTCCTATCAGGTGGGAAGTATTTGACTAGGAATTTTTCTGCTAATTCTGTCCAGTTGCGGACAGATCCAGAAGGTAATGAGTTCAACCATGTTTTGGCTTTGTCCCTCAAAGAGTAAGGGAACAAGTATAGCCTCAAAGCTTCTTGGGAAACTCCAGGGATGATGAAGGTATCACTGACTCCTAAGAAGTTCCTAAGATGGTTGTGGGGGTCCTCATTTTCCACTCCAAAGAATTGTCCCACAGTGGCAACATTTGGAACATCACTGGCTTTAACTCGAATGAGTGGGCAGTGATTTCAGGACGGATTATGCTGGGGTTCAGCTCCCCAGGCATAGGTACCAAATATGAGAGGATGGCACTATTCTTGTCATTCGCTATTTCGATGGGATTGCGAATGACAGGTACCTGATTTGGAACTATCTCTTCCATTTCTTCTTGAGACAATTGCGGAGGAATTGCGGTTCCCGCAATTACTTGAGGTATAGAGGGTTGGGTAAAGAGACGTTTCTTGGCTCTATTTCTGGCCCTAAGTAATCTCTCAGGCTCAGGATTGAACTCTAAATCACTACTTGAAGGCTCACTCATAAACTAACCCAATAGTACCTGCAAAAGAAATGAACAGATCAGCTTCAATAGGCAATAAACTTGGTATTTCAAACTTAACAAACTTCGTTTTCACTTAAATAAATCCCCGGCAACGGCGCCAAAAACTTGTTGCGTGCTCAATGTGTTAAAATAAATAAGCAATAAGGTAGAGAGAGCACTCAGAACATGCAAGCATACATGGTCTTATAGCAAGTAGTAAGTATATTTCATTCGTTTTCCCACAGAGATTTATTATAAGCTATTCATGAAGTGTAAAGTTAAGAAAGAAGGGGTGGATTTGATGGGGTAGAATTTGTTTTTAATTGTCTATTTCCTACTGAATACGAAGAGGGTAGCAACATAAACAAGTGCAAGTCAAAGCTAAACTCAAATGAGAAGCGACGAGATTAATAAATGAAGACAAAAACAGCTAGACAGAATTGTAACTTAGCAGAATTGCGGAAACAGCAATTCTACCGCAATTTAAATAACAGCGAAAGTGTGTAAAGTGATGAATTAAGGGCTACTAACGACTATCCTATAGGCTTTTTCTCACGATTCTCAAGCATTGGATCAACTCTCTATGCATCAAACTATCTCATTCTCATGTATCTTCCGATTTCATGCATTAGATTCTTTAGTTTACTCATGTCCAAGTAAGGTCTTAAGCATCTTGTTAAGGCAGAAAAATATGGTTTGTACTAGGGAAACGCCTATTCCTAGGTTGTTTCCTGGTTACCTTGAAAGGCTAGCATGATAGTATGACTCTGAACTCTTACTCCTTCCAGAGGTTAGGAGTTCTTTGGACAAAATGGATGGCCAATCGAAATTGCCCGTGGGATGAAGCTTACATACAATCAATGCTTCGAGAGCTATCCTACATGCTTGTTTCACGTTTTTTAGCCTAAAGTGTTGTCATTAGCATGCCCCTAAGTGATTTAGCTACTCATGGATATAAGGTAAACAGAAATAAGAGATGAAACAGACATGCTTAGGAGGAATTTAAGGACAAAACAGTAAGGCAAAGCAGTAGAGTGCAAAGGCGAGAATCTGTGAAATGAAGAATTGAGATTTGATTACTTGATTGTTTGACTCAACAAATGAAAGCTTTAAAGTAAATAACACCAAGACAGAACACAACGAAATAGTCTAATCTAGCTACTAGAAAGGAAACAACGACAAGACAAAGCTGGAAAATGGAAATGAAGAGCAAAAAAACAGTAAAACAGCTCGAATGTCTCGTTGCAGACGCCTCGAATGAAGGATGAGAAAGGTCAGCCTTGCTTGGATGAATCCAATCGGGAGAGAAGAAGAATCTCCTCTCCTTCCTATCAGATTATCGATTCCAACAGCTGAGCTTCGCAAACCAGCAGACGGCAAAGGAAAATAGGAGAAAAGTTGGACTGCGAGAAGACTTCTACGCTTTCGGATGATGCTTGAACCCTCGACTTTGACCCCTATTTATAGTAGTCTGCAGACGTCTTTGGGCCAAGGAGAACCATCAATCTTCAACGTCGTACTTCAGAATGGATGGAGGAGAAAGAACGAATCCCTGAAATAACGGAAATTAACAGAAAAAGATCAGTCAACTTACGGTTTTCACTTGAAACATTGCGGTGTCCGCAATGTTTTCGCAATGCTGTCTCAATGCAGTTTTTTCATTCTTTTCCTTCGGTTTTCAACCCTTTTCTTTCCTATTGTACATAAGTCCTAATTTAGCTACCTTCTTCTAATTCTCATATTTAAGCATAGGTTTAGGCTAAATGCTATCAAAACACCTAAGAGTGAACCTCTTTCTAAGCTAATTAAGTCCTAAAAAGGTCACTTTTGGAGACGTAACAGCGCGCAAGCATAACTTAGTAATAGTGTTAAGGAAAAAAAGTCGGCCTTTACCTTTCTTGGAGCATTCGACGATCGAGGCTGCTATGATCTCACCCACGTCAATAGTGAGTCCCTTCATGATCGCATAAACCAGCAGCGATCTCCCTTGGTTGATGGTCGTCTCGTGCGTGACGGGGGATATTCTTCTCCGAATTAGGGAGAACCAAATGGTCGCCTTGTCTTTGAGGGCTGCACTCATCAGTGTGTGCTTCCCATGCTTTGAGACTGCCCATGCTGCCTCTGGTTTACCTATCATATTCAGCGCCTCCTCCAAGATTGCTTCTGAGGGTGAAGCCACGATCTTTGAATATTCAGAGCTCTTATGCTCTTTGAGAGCATACACCTTGTTGATCGCTTCAGCAGAGAAGTCCATATCCACGCCCCTCACCACCGATTGATAGCCTTCGGGGTGAGTGAGGTTGGCGTAGAAGTCATAAACCATGTCCGAGTAGGCCTGAATTGGAGGCCTACACAACTCTTCCCAGCCGTGGTTTGTGATTCCTGCGCGCAAAAATTGCGGCAGGTCCGCAGGGGAGTCTAGAAATCCTCTCTCGTGGAGGAGTTCCCTTTTCATCAGTTCCACGCCCCTGGCCTCAGCATCCTTGGATACATACCTCTCAGCTGGAGGCTCATCTTCTTGGAACATTTTCTTCTTCCCTTTATCCTTTGCCTTGGCTGCTTCAACAACCTCAGTTTTCATCTTCTTGGTAGAGGGTTCGGCTTCAGCCCTCTTCTTCTTCGATTTCTTGGAGGCCTTTGGCCGTTTTGCCTTCACAATTACAGGGGCCCTCTTCTTTAACCTCGCTTTGGCAGCCAATTGCTGGATGCATTCATCCAGCGTGTCATCCATTGAATCTCTGCTCTCCTTCTCCACAGGACTGTCAAGATTGACATCCCTGAAGGGAGAGATTACCTCCTCTTCTTCATCCGCATCAACCATTGATGCAGAGTCTGGTTGTCCGACAAGGGGGACTTCAGGTTCCGATGGTTGTTGAGTGGGATCAGGGCTTTGCATGGCCGTCTCCATCGATGGTTCGCCACTGGTAAGGCTTTCCTCACTTGTGGATTTCCGAATTTTGGTCTTTGGAACTTCCAGGGCAATTTTCCACTTCTTTCTAGGGGACTGCGTTGGATCAGAGCTGGTTGTAGCCTTAGTTGTTGCAACCTTCCACTTCCTCTTCACAGGGAGCTTCGGAGGTCTTGAAGGTTTTACAGCCTCAACATTTGCTAAAGACAGTAACGCATTTCGTACCAAGGCAGCATCCTTTGTGATTGGGGATGTCTTTTTGGGCGTGGATCTTTCAGCTCGCGTTGACACCATGGTTGTTTCTTGAAGGTGGAGCTTTGAGAAGAATGAGAGATCTGATTTGTAAATTCGAGGGTTTGAGAATCGTAAATGGGAGATGATCAACAACCCTTCCTATTTATAAAGGGTTGCGCACTAACGACTATATTATTGCGAACTCCGCAATATTTCCGCAACGCTTCGAATCTCATCAAATCTTTTGGAAATGTAACCTTAGGATTTCTATCCTTGATTGTTGTTTGTTTGCAAGATTCTAACAAACTAAATCTTTGATTTTTCAAAGATCTCTTCCTTCATTTTCTCCTGGCTCTTGATCGTTCACCCTTTATTGTCGTTAAGATCTCCAATTACCACGCTTCTAATCACATTAAAAATAAACTTAATTAATACTATGAAATTAAAAATACTCTAAACAACATAAATAAACAGTGAATAAAGATATCTATTCCATAATCCTTTGATGGTTGAGCATGAAGATAATTCCATTAAGTGCCCTTGCTCATCGTCCTTTGCTTTCCTTTTAAGCTTTGGATAAGAGGAAAGCCGAGAGTTTTTGCACATCTCCTTCCTCATAATAGTGTTTTAATCTAGCACCATTCAGCATGAACGACTGACCGTGATTCAGATTTCAAATTTCAATTGCACCATGAACAAACACATTAGTAATCACAAAAGAACCTGACCAACGAGACTTAAGTTTGCCAGGAAACAATCTCAATCGTGAGTTAAACAATAGAACATGCTAACCCTTTTTGAAGTCCTTAATCCTAAGTCTACTATCATGCCATATTTTAGTCTTTTCCTTATACATTTTAGCATTTTCATATGACATGTGTCTTAGTTCATCCAACTCATGCAATTGCAGAGACCGCAATGTTCCCGCATCGGTTACGCAAAAATTCAATTCTTTCGAAGCCCAAAATGCCTTGTTTTCTAATTCGAGGGGTAAGTGGCATGCTTTTCCATAAACTAACCTATAAGGAGACATTCCTAGTGGTGTTTTATATGCAGTCCTATACGCCATAGTGCATCATCTAACTTAAAAGACCAATCATTTCTATTCGGTTTCACAAGTAGACTTTTGATCTCTCTATTAGAAATTTCAGCTTGTCCATTTGAATGGAGGTGATAGGGTGTTGCTAATCTATGCCTAACATTATACTTAGATAACACTTTCTTCATAGCTTTGTTTATAAAATGTGTTCCTTCATCACTTATGATGTCACGTGGTGTGCCAAAGCGTGTAAAAATATGCCTATTTAGAAATTTAACAACCGTCTTAGCATCATTCAAAGGACATGCAATTGCCTCGACCCATTTTGAGACATAGCCTACAGCTACTAAGATGTAAAGATTACCAACAGATGGAGGGAATGGACCCATGAAGTCAATGCCCCATACATCAAAGAGTTCTAACTCTAAGATGTATGTTAGAAGCATCTCATCCTTCTTACTGAGGTTACCTGTCCGTTGATACTCATTGCAGTTGTGTGCATAGTCGTGTGCATGCTTGAAGATCGTGGGCCAGAAGTAGCCACTTTGGAACATCTTTGCAGCAGTCCTCTGACCACCAAAGTGCCCTCCATACGGGGCTGTATGGCAATGCTGCAAGACTGACCTTGATTCAGCAGCTGACACACATTTCCTTAGCAATCCATCCACACAACTTTTGTAGAGGGTAGGATCGTCCCAAATGTACTTCCTAGCCTCGTTCAAGAACCTCTTCTTGTCTTGCCCCCCTCTGAAAGTTGGTAACACCTGCGAGGCAAGAAAGTTTTCAATATCCGCAAACCATGGTTCATCATTGTTATCACAGTGTCCTAACACAAAAACACGTTCATCAATGAAGGCATCAGTCATTGCGGGCTCAGCAACGTTTCCGCAATGACTCTACAATATTGATAAATGATCAGCAACTACGTTTTCACATCCTTTTTTATCTCTAATCTCTAGATCAAACTCTTGCAAAAGTAACACCCATCTAATTAGCCGAGGCTTAGCATCAGCCTTCCTCATTAAGTACTTTATTGCAGAATGATCAGTATAAACAACCATTTTATTACCTACCATATATGGCCTAAAATTTTCACATGCAAACACTACTTGATAGCTCTAAAATAGAGCTATAATTATAGCCTTAATTCTAGCTAAATGCCATGCTTAATTCAATTAAATCTACTTATTTTAGGTATTTCGTGGCAAAGAGCTCGGGAAGTCAAATTATGAATTTCAGGGTTAAAACGGTCATTTAAGAGGTTTCAGGAAGTGTTCGGGTCAAGAAGATAGGCAAAACGGAGCTCGGGAGCCAAAATGAGCCAAAAATGGGCCAAGACCCGAGAGGTCAGCGCCTAGGCGCCGGCGCCCAGCGCCCAGGCGCCCAACCGCGCCGCACGCCCAGACCGCCCACGCACAGACGCCCGCGCACGCCCGTGTCCGCGCGCGCAGCCGGGTGCCCGTCATCGTAAGCCCCGCGCGCGTCCGCGCGCGCTCGCCCCGGTCCTTGCCCCGCGCGTCCGCGCCATCGCGCACCCCGCGCGTCCGCGCCGCCCGCGCAGCGCCCAGGCGCCCGCTCGCCCGCTCGACCGCCCACGCCCGTGTCCGCGCGCGCCGCCCGCTCGACCGCCCGCGCGCGCCGCTCGCCTCGCCTCGCCTGTCCCGCGCGCGCCCCACGCCCACGTCCGCGCGCGCCCGCGCGCGCCGCTGGCCTCGCCTCGCCTCGTCCGCGCGCTGACCCTAGCCATGACACAGATTACCCGTCATTAAAAGTCCTGAAAAAGTCCGACATAAAAAGTTATAAAAAATCTCAGATTTTGGAAATTTTCCAGAGGGCTCAGCGCCTAGGCGCTGACTTATAGCGCCTAGGCGCTGTCCCGATTCTGTGAGCGCGCGCCCGCGACGCCTAGGCGCTGACTTATGGCGCCTAGGCGCTATTCTGACGCAGAAATGGGTATTTAAGCGCGTTTTTCTGATTTTAGGTCATTCTCTTCTACCCCTTCTCTTCTAAACACGATTCTCCACCCATTTTTGGGTATTGTAACTCCATTAATGGAGCTTGGAAGGCCACCCATGTATTTCTTTCTTCCCATTTGCATCCATGGCTAACTAAGAGGTAAGTACTTAATCTTTAGGAGATGGGTTAGATATTGTAATTGTGATTGGGGGAGACTTGGGTTTATTGTGTATGTTTAGCATGTTTAACATTCAACTCTTCTCTAATCTAAGCATTAATTTCCATCATCAATTTCTTCTTGGTTTGACTCCCAATTTGTTTATTGATTGTTGGGTTGGTTAAAAACCCATTATGCGTTTGCCTCTTGTGGGTTGAGTGACAGCAGTCTTAGAGTATTTAAATTGGTGCTGCAGCATTTAATTTAGCTACCCATTAGGCTCTAGATGAAGAGTAAATCGAGCCCGTTATTAGAGATCTCAGTAACGTACTCGTCGCTTGGTTACCCGTCGCTCGTAGTTAACTCTATTTGGGAGAGCGTTCGGCCTCAATTGAATTAACATCGAAGCTTGATGAAGAGCTGTCAACTCTTCATCAACTACTCGGGATTGCTAGTTTCTTCTTAGAAATATGTAATTTGCGTGGGTGTTAGTCAAAAGCATGCTAAGTCTTGGGCGTCTATGATCCGAATCACATCGCAATTAATAACCCGGAACCTTTAGATTGAGTATTTCCGTTACAATTTCCATTTCTCCCGTTATTCCAAATTGTCATTTAATTTTTCCCGTTATTTTCTCTTTTCTTCTTTTAATTCTCAAAACCCCCCATCATAATTTTCTCTGATTAATCAATTAAAATTCTGAATTTAGATTAAGCTATTAAATTCCCTGTGGTACGATCCTGACTACCGCTTTCTACAAGTTTTGAAGAAGCCTTAGGCAGTGTTTATAAATTTTAATTTGGCGGGTCTCGACAACCCGAAACACACGGAATATTCACAAAATTCCGCTACCAAATTTGGCGCCGCTGCCGGGGAATTTAAATTAGTTTGTCTTGATTTAAATTTTAATTGTTTAGTTTAAAAAATTTCTGTTTTGTTTGTTTTTCTTTCTTTTATTGTTTTAAGTGTTTCCCTAGTGTTTGTTAAGAGCAGGGTATGATGGAAGCCTTGGAAAGGAATGATGGGTATCAAAAGACTCTTAGGGAGTTGGCGATGCCAGATTTAAACCGTCAACCATTATGTATATCGTATCCTGCGGTAACAGGTAATTTCGAACTTAAGGCTAGCTTCATCAACTTACTTCCTTCATTTTCTGGTAATGCAGGTGAAAGCCCGCATATTCATCTCAAGGAATTTCAGTTGGTGAGAGCAGGATTAATGACAATCGAAGCCACGGAAGATCAAGTGAGCTTGAGGGCTTTCCCTTTTACCTTAAAGGGAAAAGCAAGAGAATGGCTCCACTACCTACCGTCGGGCTCCATTTCCACTTGGAGCGATATGCAGAGGCTCTATTTAGAAAAATTCTTTCCTGCCTCGGAAGCTACTGCCGCCAAGAAAAGAATCTATGCCATTCAACAGAAAGAGGGCGAAAATCTATATGAATATTGGGGGAAGTTTCTTAGATTGTGCGAAGAATGCCCGAATCATAAGATCGCCGAACAAAATATCATTGGGTTTGTGTATGAAGGTTTGCTCCCATATGATCAGAGGATGACAGATGCAGCTAGCGGTGGAGCTCTCATGGACAAAACCCCAGTTGAAGCTAGACTCTTAATCTCAAGCATGGCTGGAAATCTTCAGCAATATGGAGGTGGAAGAAGTGACCAAATTCGCCTCGAGAGCGATGTGAACGAGCTGAAGGACCGTTTAGCTGAGGTAAGTAGCGCTGTATATGAACTGAAAGAAAGCTTACCACAAATGTGTTCTTCTGTTTCAGGTAAATCACTTGGGGAAATGATGGAATCTCTGGTGGAATCAAATCAAGTTCTTCGAAAACAAAATCAAGTTCAATTCCAAAACCTTAGCACTGCAATAACCCAAATGGCTGGGAGGATAGTCAAGTTGGAAACTCGAGGAGCCGAGAGTGCTAATGCTATCACTCTCAGGAGTGGGAAGGAAATTACCCCAAGCTCTATTCATATTGAGTGCGAGAAAAAGGGAAAGGAGCCTGTGTTAGAAAATGAGGCAACATCTTCAAGAAGTCAGGTATGTTCCAATCCTCCTTCATATATGAAATCTTATGTTCCTAAGGCTCCCTTCCCTAGTAGGTTGATGAGACCCCCTAAGGAAATTAAAGACGAGGAGATTTTTGACACACTCAAGAAGGTTGGAATAAACATTCCTTTGATAGAAGCCATTCAACAAATCCCAAGGTATGCGAAGTTCCTTAAAGAATTGTGTACCAACAAAAGAAAGGCAAAAGGAATTGAGAGAGTGGTGGTAAGTGAGAATGTATCGGCTTTGCTCACGAAAAGCATGCCCGAAAAATGCGAAGATCCAGGTATGTTTGTTCTACCTTGCACCATAGGAAAGAGGAAAATTAAGCGCGCAATGTTAGATCTTGGTGCCTCAATAAATGTCATGCCTTATTCTCTTTACAAGGAGCTTGAACTGAATGAAATGCAGGAAACTAGTGTTATTATTCAATTAGCCGATAGATCCTCTATTCACCCGTTAGGAGTGGTGGAGGATGTGTTAGTTAAAGTTGAAGATTTGATTTTTCCTGTTGATTTCTATGTTATAAAAATGGATGAGCGTGCCCATTCTTCTGATTCAGTTTTATTAGGGAGGCCCTTCATGAAAACTGCTAGAACAAAAATTAATGTGCATGAAGGAATTTTGTCTGTTGAGTATGAAGGTGAAGTGTTTGAATTCAATGTTTTCAATACCATGAAACACAAAAATGACACACACTCGATTTGCAAAGTTGATTTGATTGAATCTTTAGAACAAGATACATGCATGTCTGTTGAGGATGGGGATGGCCCATTGATATTTGCTGATCTTTTTGATGAAATGGAGTCAAGTGAACCCAAGTTGACTGAGTCTTGTACACAAGATGTTATTGCTTTAGAAGCATGCGAGAAACCTCCTAAACTTTTACCTTCTCTTTTGCAGGCTCCCAAACTGGAACTCAAGGAGTTGCCAAATCATCTGAAATATGTTTATTTGGGAGATGTGGAAACACTCCCGGTGATCATTTCTAAGGAGCTTACATCAGAGCAGGAGGGGAGATTAATTGAAATCTTGAAGGAGAAAAAGCGGGCTATAGGATGGACATTGGCAGATTTGCATGGATTGAGCCCGGCCTTATGCATGCACAAAATACGGCTTGAGGATGGAGCTAAACCCTCTCGAGAGCCTCAGCGAAGGCTGAATCCTGCAATGAAAGAGGTAGTCCTATCGGAGATCCATAAACTCCTCGATGCAGGTATCATCTATCCCATTTCTGATAGTCGGTGGGTAAGCCCGATTCACGTTGTGCCTAAAAAGACTGGGATAACTGTGGTTAAAAATGAAAAAGGTGAGCTAGTTCCTAAGAGAATCCAGAATGGTTGGAGAATGTGTATCGATTTTAGGAAGCTAAATAATGTAACTAAAAAAGATCATTTTCCAATTCCTTTCATAGATCAAATGGTGGAGCGTTTAGCTGGGAAGCCATATTTCTGTTTTTTGGATGGATTTTCGGGGTTTTACCAAATCCCTATAGCTCAGGATGACCAAGAAAAAACCACATTTACTTGCCCGTTTGGCACTTATGCATATAGGAAGATGCCTTTTGGTCTTTGTAACGCTCCTGGGACATTTCAACGCTGCATGATGAGTATTTTTTCCGAATTCGTAGAAAAGTGCATTGAAGTGTTTATGGACGATTTTACCGTTTATGGGAATTCCTTCGATGAATGCCTAATTAATTTGTCAAATGTCATGGAAAGATGCATTGAAACAAATTTAGTGTTGAATTTCGAAAAGTGTCATTTCATGGCCAATCACGGCATTGTCCTTGGTCATATAGTTTCATCTAGGGGCATTGAGGTCGATAAGGCGAAAATTGATGTTATTTCTGACCTGCCTTACCCTACGAATATTCGAGAATTGCGATCTTTCCTTGGTCATGCAGGTTTCTATCGCAGGTTCATAAAGGATTTTTCAAAGATAGTGACACCCATGACGAGCTTGTTGAAGAAGGATGTCCCATTCAGTTTTGGGAAAGAATGCAAGCATGCCTTTGACATTCTAAAGAAGTGTTTGACGAATGCGCCCATCATACATCCACCGCAGTGGGGAACCCCCTTCGAGATTATGTGCGACGCAAGCAATTACGCGGTTGGTGCTGTGCTCGGTCAGAGGATAGAGAAAAAGAGCCACGTTATATATTACGCGTCCAGAACGCTCAATTCCGCGCAGATTAGCTACACCACAACAGAGAAGGAGCTACTTTCAATAGTATTCGCTCTTGATAAATTTCGACCTTATTTGCTTGGATCTAAAGTGGTTGTCTTTTCTGATCATGCAGCGGTTCGGTATTTAATGAACAAGAAGGACTCGAAACCCCGACTGCTCAGATGGGTGTTGCTCCTTCAAGAATTTGATGTGACAGTCCAGGACCGGAAGGGATCTGAAAACACGGTGGCCGACCACCTAAGCCGCATAGTGAGGGAAGAGGATTTTTTGCCATTGAATGATGACTTTCCCGATGAAATCCTTTTCCAGATGAGTGCGGAAACCCCCTGGTACGCCGATTTAGTAAACTACTTGGTTACAGGTAATTTTCCATTTAATTTCCCTCCGAATAGAAAAGCTAAGCTGAAAAGCGAGGCTAAACATTATGTATGGGAAGACCCGTATTTATGGAAATTTTGTGCGGACCAAGTAGTTAGGAGGTGTGTTCCTCTGTCTGAGCATGAATCTATTCTCGCTTTCTGTCATGAATTTGCATGTGGGGGACATTTCGGGCCTAATAGGACTGTTAAAAAAATTCTAGCCTGTGGTTTGTTCTGGAATTCGATGTTTAAGAATGCTTATGATTATTGCAAAACTTGTGATAAATGCCAAAGGATGGGGAGTATAACTAAAAGGAATGAAATGCCCCAAGTCCCCATCTTGATTTGTGAGATCTTTGATGTCTGGGGCATGGACTTTATGGGTCCTTTCCCTTCCTCCTGTGGATTTTCCTACATCTTATTAGCTGTGGACTACGTGTCCAAATGGGTAGAAGCTAAGGCCACTAAAACTGATGATTCTAACACTGTTGTTAAGTTTGTCAAGTCTAACATTTTCAGCAGATTCGGAGTACCACGAGCTATAATCAGTGATCAAGGAACACATTTCTGTAACAGATCGGTTTCCGCCCTGATGAAAAGGTATGGTGTTAATCATCGAGTGTCCACCACTTACCACCCGCAAGCCAATGGGCAAGCCGAGGTCTCGAACAGAGAGGTCAAATCCATTCTTGAGAAAACGGTAAACCCAAGTAGGAAGGATTGGAGCCAACGTTTGGAAGATGCCTTGTGGGCATATAGGACCGCTTACAAAACCCCTATAGGGATGTCTCCCTATAGGTTGGTTTTTGGGAAAGCGTGCCACCTACCGGTGGAAATTGAACACAAGGCATTTTGGGCCATTAAGAAATGCAACATGAGCTTGGATGCGGCAGGAGAGACACGTCTTTTTCAGCTGCAAGAATTGGAGGAACATCGCTTGGAAGCTTATGAGAATTCAAAAAATTACAAGGAAAAGTCCAAGCTATTCCATGACCGAAAAATTGAAAAGAAGCAATTTCATGTAGGACAAAAAGTTCTTCTTTTCAACTCTCGGTTGAAGCTCATGCCAGGTAAACTTTCTTCCAAATGGTTAGGTCCTTATGTCGTGACTAATGTTCTACCTTATGGTTCAGTGGAAATCAGATTGTTAGATTCTGATCATTCATTCAAGGTGAACGGTCACCGGTTGAAAGTTTTCCATGAAGGGGTCGCAGATTCTTATGCTGACTGCTTGTACTTAACCACCTTCGAAGTCGATTGATAAAGGGAGAATTCAGTCGAGCAATCGACTTTAAAAATTTGCGCTTCTCGGAGGCACCCGAGCATTGAACTGTATTTTTGTTAGTTGCTGTTTTTTATAGTTTTTGCTTGTTTAGTTTTAGTTGTTTAAGTTTGTTATTTTTCTTTCTTAGGTAATAAGAGAGAGATGATCGATATTTCGGATCTACATTGAATTTGAAGTTGTGCGTACCCTCTCACCGATCCCACAAAAATTCAGGGGAGGTTTTTGTTCCCTTTAATTTTTGTTGTTATCGTTGATTATTTGGTGGACTAGATGCATTGAGGACAATGCAGTCTTTTAGGTGGGGGGTGGAATTTATATTTGAACTTCGTTGTAGTTCTCGAGCATGTCTTATTCTGATTTTGAGATGTTTAGGAATCTGAATGCATGTTGTCCGATGAGGACTTTCTGTGATTTGCTTGTGAATACTCCATAGTTGTGCATTGCGAGAAAACTATGAGAATGTATGCATATTTTGAGCATATTTTA
This sequence comes from Herpetospermum pedunculosum, assembly GCA_028017165.1. Classification (NCBI taxonomy): domain Eukaryota; kingdom Viridiplantae; phylum Streptophyta; class Magnoliopsida; order Cucurbitales; family Cucurbitaceae; genus Herpetospermum; species Herpetospermum pedunculosum. Next base: position 39,053,058 of record CM051527.1, read on the forward strand.
AAAATTTTTCGATTATTCCCCTACATTCACCGAGCACGTAGACCTCCTACTCTTAGTTCTGTAGGCTTAGAATTATTTTATTTTGTCTGAAAGCTCGTTGTCACCCCGAAAGGTCCATTTAGGGAGGCTTGATGTGTTAGAAGTTATAACGAATCATTTGATTTAGCAAAGCTATGCGCCTATAAAAATTTCTTAGAGAGTAAAAAGCATGTTTCAAATATATTCTGAGGTGTTCCTCCTTCTTGTGTTGCCCGTGTAACCAGGGGTGATCGTGTAACCCACGGTTGCCACTGCATGAAAGGGCAACTAACGGAAGTGAGCACTAGTCCTTAAAAACGTGAAGCAAATTAAAAGCTTGACGTGTTAGGCTCTCAAGAAAAGAAAAGAAGAAAAATTGTTAGGCCTTTTGTTTTATTATTCTTTCCGACATTGAAAAGCCGATAGTCTGTTCTTATTGCCAGAAGTAGGGGGAAGATGAGTATTAGGATCGATTAAAGTGGTTCCGGGTCTATGGAAGCTAAGATAGGAGGTGCTAATAATCACACACACACGTTAGGGAATGAGAGCTAATCTTTTGAAATATTCACAAAGTATGCATACGCTTGATTGTTTTCCGTTAGCATGATTATCTTGTTTTTGCAAGCATTGAGATTCGAGTCGTCAGCATGCATGTCTATTCTTATAAGATAAATCAAAGTATTCCTTGCTCGAGGACTAGCAAGATTCAGGTCGGGGGTATTTTGATAGCTCTAAAATAGAGCTATAATTATAGCCTTAATTCTAGCTAAATGCCATGCTTAATTCAATTAAATCTACTTATTTTAGGTATTTCGTGGCAAAAGCTCGGGAAGTCAAATTATGAATTTCAGGGTTAAAACGGTCATTTAAGAGGTTTCGGGAAGTGTTCGGGTCAAGAAGATAGGCAAAACGGAGCTCGGGAGCCAAAATGAGCCAAAAATGGGCCAAGACCCGAGAGGTCAGCGCCTAGGCGCCGGCGCCCAGCGCCCAGGCGCCCAACCGCGCCGCACGCCCAGACCGCCCACGCACAGACGCCTGCGCACGCCCGTGTCCGCGCGCGCAGCCGGGTGCCCGTCATCGTAAGCCCCGCGCGCGTCCGCGCGCGCTCGCCCCGGTCCTTGCCCCGCGCGTCCGCGCCATCGCGCACCCCGCGCGTCCGCGCCGCCCGCGCAGCGCCCAGGCGCCCGCTCGCCCGCTCGACCGCCCACGCCCGTGTCCGCGCGCGCCGCCCGCTCGACCGCCCGCGCGCGCCGCTCGCCTCGCCTCGCCTGTCCCGCGCGCGCCCCACGCCCACGTCCGCGCGCGCCCGCGCGCGCCGCTGGCCTCGCCTCGCCTCGTCCGCGCGCTGACCCTAGCCATGACACAGATTACCCGTCATTAAAAGTCCTGAAAAAGTCCGACATAAAAAGTTATAAAAAATCTCAGATTTTGGAAATTTTCCAGAGGGCTCAGCGCCTAGGCGCTGACTTATAGCGCCTAGGCGCTGACTTATAGCGCCTAGGCGCTGTCCCGATTATGTGCGCGCGCGCCCGCGGCGCCTAGGCGCTGACTTATGGCGCCTAGGCGCTATTCTGACGCAGAAATGGGTATTTAAGCGCGTTTTTCTGATTTTAGGTCATTCTCTTCTCCCCCTTCTCTTCTAAACACGATTCTCCACCCATTTTTGGGTATTGTAACTCCATTAATGGAGCTTGGAAGGCCACCCATGTATTTCTTTCTTCCCATTTGCATCCATGGCTAACTAAGAGGTAAGTACTTAATCTTTAGGAGATGGGTTAGATATTGTAATTGTGATTGGGGGAGACTTGGGTTTATTGTGTATGTTTAGCATGTTTAACATTCAACTCTTCTCTAATCTAAGCATTAATTTCCATCATCAATTTCTTCTTGGTTTGACTCCCAATTTGTTTATTGATTGTTGGGTTGGTTAAAAACCCATTATGCGTTTGCCTCTTGTGGGTTGAGTGACAGCAGTCTTAGAGTATTTAAATTGGTGCTGCAGCATTTAATTTAGCTACCCATTAGGCTCTAGATGAAGAGTAAATCGAGCCCGTTATTAGAGATCTCAGTAACGTACTCGTCGCTTGGTTACCCGTCGCTCGTAGTTAACTCTATTTGGGAGAGCGTTCGCCCTCAATTGAATTAACATCGAAGCTTGATGAAGAGCTGTCAACTCTTCATCAACTACTCGGGATTGCTAGTTTCTTCTTAGAAATATGTAATTTGCGTGGGTGTTAGTCAAAAGCATGCTAAGTCTTGGGCGTCTATGATCCGAATCACATCGCAATTAATAACCCGGAACCTTTAGATTGAGTATTTCCGTTACAATTTCCATTTCTCCCGTTATTCCAAATTGTCATTTAATTTTTCCCGTTATTTTCTCTTTTCTTCTTTTAATTCTCAAAACCCCCCATCATAATTTTCTCTGATTAATCAATTAAAATTCTGAATTTAGATTAAGCTATTAAATTCCCTGTGGTACGATCCTGACTACCGCTTTCTACAAGTTTTGAAGAAGCCTTAGGCAGTGTTTATAAATTTTAATTTGGCGGGTCTCGACAACCCGAAACACACGGAATATTCACAAAATTCCGCTACCACTACTGCTAACATTTCTTTCTCTGTGGTAGTGTAGTTGCATTGAGCTTCATTCAAAGTTTTACTTGCATAATATATAGGGTGTTGATAGCTCTAAAATAGAGCTATAATTATAGCCTTAAATCTAGCTAAATGCCATGCTTAATTTAGTTAAATTGCCTTATTATAGGTGTTTTCGTGGCGAAGAGCTCGGGAAGTCCATTTATGATTTTCGGGAATACGGTCATTTAAGAGGTTTCGGGAAGTGTTCGGGTCAAGAAGATAGGCCAAACGGAGCTCGGGAGCCAAAACGACCCAAAATTGGGCTTAGACCCGAGAGGGCAGCGCCCAGGCGCCCAACGGATGCAGCAGCCCAGACCGCCCACGCCCGCGCCCACGTCCAGACGCCCGCGCGCGCTCCGCGCAGCCGAGCGCCCGTCATCGAAAGTCCCGCGCGTGCGCCCGAGCGCCCGTCATCAAAAGTCACGCGCGCGCCGCTCGCCCACGCCTCGCCTCGCCTCGCCCGCGCGCGCCCTATCCCTGACGCAAAATGCCCGTCATCTAAAGTCAGCTGAAGACCGACATTAAAAGTCAACAAAAATGCCCGGTTTGTAAATTTTCCAGAGAGCTCAGCGCCTAGGCGCTGACTTATGGCGCCTAGGCGCTAGTCTGACGCAGAAATGGGTATTTAAGTCCGTTTTTGCTGATTTTAGGTCATTCTCTCCCAATTTTTCCGCCCCCATTTGTTGTAGAGCTCGTTTCTTGAGCCAAAACACATTTCTTACCCATTCTAATACATTAGAGTTGATTTCTTGTTGATTTCTCTTGATTTTCACAACGGGCAACTAAGGTAAGTGCTCTAATTTGGGTTTAGGGTTTGTGTTGTTGATGTATTAGGGGAGATCTGATCTTTTCATCATCTTCTTGGCTTGTTATAGCATTCAATTCATCTCTAGCATCGATCTTAATGTCCAGCATGATTTTCTTAATGGTTGACACCCGTTTAGTAAATTGTGTGTTGGTTAGATTAAAGATTCATGACTTAGCGATCGCACTTCATGTTTTGAGTAATTAAATCTAGCATTCTGAATTAAATGTGGCCACATTTGTTTGGGTTGTTGTTAAATTATAGAGATAGAATAAAATCGAGTCCCATTGATAGAGATTTCATCAATTGGCTCTTCGCATGAATACCCGTCGCTCGCGACTAATCCTAATTTGGGAGAGCGATCGCCCCTAAGTTAGAGTTATTAGCGAAGCATAGTCTAGAGTTGTCAACTCTTTTCTAATTAATAGGGATGATTAGTTCTAATTAAAGCATGGGAGCACTTGTTTTAATTTGGTCTTTTAATGTGTGTGAGTGTTAACAAAAACCGGTTAAGTATATTTTGTGTCTATGATCTGAACCACATCAACAACCAATCTCGACACTCAAATTAGGATCACGTGTTCCGTTTATTTTTCTCGCATTTATTTTTCTCGCATTTTATTTTATTTTTCCGTTAGCTATTTGTTTCTGTTTTAGTTAAATTCTCCGTTAGCGTTTTCCCCCTTTATTTTTCTGTTTTAATTTGAGTTTTATTAAAAACAAGTAGAAGTTAATTAAGAGGAAATAATTTTGGTTCCTTGTGGTTCGACACCCGACTACCACTAGCTGCAAAGCTCTGTTGTATTGGATTTATAAATGTTATTTTGGCGGGTCCCAACAACCTGAACATTAGAGAAACTTTATTAAGTTAAAAAATCTCTTGCCAAAATTGGCGCTGTTGCCGGAGAACCAATTAGATTCTCTTAGTTAAATTTTATTTGTTTAAAAACCACAAAAATATTTTTCTTTGTCTTGTGTCTTCTTGTTTAGCATGACATGTTTTCCATTTGATTATTGGGGTCAAGCTTCAAGGTATGAAGCCGAAGAAACTCCTCCAAGCCCTTGCCAAAGAATGACATTGGAGCAAATGGTTGACAAATTAGTCAACAGCACGCTCCAATTTGCGCATGAAGGTCGTCAGTCTAGCCTAGAGACTGAAATTGAGTTGCAAGGAATGGAGGAGCAACAAAACCAATTTCCTCATAATTATTGTCGAGGTATGTCTCTGGAACCAATAGTCAATGAATTAGTTGATAGCACTCACCAATATTCGCAGGCAACGCACGAGGCTCGGTTAGAAGCCAAGCTCCGCGAAGCGAATGAGAAAATAAGTCGTTTGCTCAATCCTGCGAAGGAATTGGAGGGTGAGGAAGATCATCCAGTTGAGCATACCACTGAGGAGAGGTTCTCTGAGGAAATGTACCCCGATAGTGATGAAGATCTTGAGAATGCTCTGTCATGCGAAGATGAGATCGGTGTTATTAAGGAAGATGCCGAGCCCAGTCCCGAGGAGGATGTTCAGGTGATAGAGTTTGAGGCTGACAATCCTCTATCTGTTTTATTTCCTGTTAAATCCTCTATTGATGCATGCTTTCTTCCTTCTTCTTCTAAGTCCGTCGAGTCTTTTATTTTTGTTGAGTCAGTTGAGTCTTCTTTTATTTTGTTTGAGTCTGTTGAGTTTTTATTTTTCCCATATATTAAAAATACCAAAAAAATAACAACTCTGTCCGGCTGCCTCCAAAAGTTGAAGAGGTTGCTTCTCTTAGCAGGCTTTGTTGATTCAAGGAAGAAGGGGCCGAAGAAGTACGAGAATTTTTATGTACCCTGACAGAGTGGAGGACACGTCGAGCATAACGACGTTAAAAATTTGCGCTTCTTGGGAGGCAACCCATGAGTATTTCAATTTTTGTCTTTACTTTTAGTTTTTGTTTTCCTAGCTTAGCTTTTTCTTGCTTTCTTAGGTAATAAGCGAAAGATGATTTTCATTTTGGATCTGTTTTGAAGACGAGGTTGCGCATCCCTACTCACCCATCCCGCAAAAATTCAAGGGAGGATTCTGTTCCCTTTAATTTTTGTCGTTATCATTGTTTATCTATGGGATTAGATGCATTGAGGACAATGCAGTCTTTTAGGTGGGGGGTAGAGTGTATAGTTTGACTTCGTTGTAGTTCTTGAGCATGTCATACTCTGATTTTGAGATGTTTAGGAATCTGTATGCATGTTGTCCGATGAGAACTTTCTGTGATTTGTTTGTAAATACTCCATAGTTGTGCATTGCGAGAAAGCCATGAGAATGTATGCATATTTTGAGCGTATTTTAAAAAAATTTCGATTATTTCCCTACATTCACTGAGCACGTAGACCTCTTACTCTTAGTTTTGTAGGCTTAGAATAATTTTATTTGGTCTGAAACCTCGTTGTCACCCCGAAAGGTACCTTTAGGGAGGCTTGATGTGTTAGAGTTTGTAATGAATTATTTGATTTAGCAAAGCTATGTGCCTATAAAAAATATTAATAGAGAGTAAAAGCATGTTTGAAATATATTCTGAAGTGCTCCTCCTTCTTGTGTTGCCCGTGTAACCAGGGGCGATCGTGTAACCCACGGTTACCACTACATGAAAAGGCAACTAACGGAAGTGAGCACTAGTCCTTAAAAACGTGAAGCGAAATAAAAGCTTGACGTGTTAGGCTCTCAAGAAAAAGAAAAGAAAAAAATAGTTAGGCCTTTTGTTTTGTTATTCTTTCCGACATTGAAAAGCTATTAGACTGATCTTATTGCCAGAAGTAGGGGGAAGATGAGTATTAGGATCGATTAAGGTGATTCCGGGTCTATGGAAACTAGGATAGGAGGCGTTAATCACACACACACGTTAGGGAATAAGAGTTGATATTTTGAAATATTCACAATTTATGCATATGCTTGATTGTTTTCCGTTAGCATGATTATCTTGTTTTTGCAAGTATTGAGATTCGAGTCGTCAACATCCATGCTTATTTCTATGAGATAAATCTATGTGTTCCTTGCTCGAGGACTAGCAAGATTCTGGTGGGGGGTATTTTGATAGCTCTAAAATAGAGCTATAATTATAGCCTTAAATCTAGCTAAATGTCATTCTTAATTTAGTTAATTTGCCTTATTATAGGTGTTTTCGTGGCGAAGAGCTCGGGAAGTCCATTTATGATTTTCAGGGCTAAAACGGTCATTTAAGAGGTTTCGAGAAGTGTTCGGGTCAAGAAGATAGGCCAAACGGAGCTCGGGAGCCAAAACGACCCAAAATTGGGCTTAGACTCGAGAGGGCAGTGTTAAGTCTCTGAAAGTGACTTATTTAGGACCCATTTAGCTTAAGAAGATGTACACTTTTAGGTGTTTTTGATAGCATTTAGCATAAACCTATGCTTAAATATGAGAATGAGAAGAAGGTAGCTAATTTAGGACTTTTGTACAATAGGAAAGAAAAGGGTTGAAAACCGAAGGAAAAGAATGAAAAAAAAGCTGCATTGCGACAGCATTGCGAAAACATTGCTGAAGCCGCAATTATTCAAGTGAAAACCGTAAGTTTACTGATCTGTTTCTGTTAATTTCCGTAATTTCAGGGATTCGTTCTTTCTCCTCCATCCATTCTGATATATGACGTTGAAGATTGATGGCTCTCCTTGGCCCAAACGCACCTGCAAACTACTATAAAAGGGGGTCAAAGTCGGAGGTTCAGTCATCATCCGAAAGCGGAGAGTCTTCTCGCAGTCCATCTTTTCGCCCTGTTTTCCTTTGCCGTCTGTTGGAGTGAGAGTCTCAGCTATTGGAATCGATAATCTGATAGGAAGGAGAGGAGATTCTTCTTCTCTCTCGATTGGATTCATCCAAGCAAGGCTGACCTTTCATCCCCTTCATTCGAGGCGACTGCAACGAGGCTTCCAAGCACCATTTACTGCTTTTTGTCTTTCCTTTCTCATTTCCCGCATTGTTTAGTTATCGCTTCTGGTTTAGTGATTAGTTTACTGCATTTCGTCGCTGTCTGTCTTTGAATTATTTCCTTTAAGCTCCCTTTTGTCCGTTCAACATTCAAAGTAATCAAATTGCAAGACTTCATTTCACAGTTTCCATCTTCTGCTGCTACGGTTTTGTCTTACTGTTTTGAGTACATTTCCCTTCTGAGCATGTCTGTTTTATCTTATACTTCTGTTCTCTATATATCCATGAGTAGCTAAGTCACTTAGGGGCATGCTAATGACAGAACTATAGGCTAAAAACGTGAACCAAGCATGTAGGATAGCTATCGAAGCATTGATTGTATGTAAGCTTCATCCCACGGGCAATTTCGATTGGCCATCCATTTTGTCCAAAGAACTCCTAACCTCTGGAAGGAGTAAGAGTTCAGAGTCGTATAATCATGCTAGCCTTTCATGGTAACCAGGAAACGGCCTAGGAATAGGCGTTTCCCTAGTACAAACTAAACACTTCTGTTTTAACAAGATGCTTAAGACCTTACTTTGAGTCGAGTAAACTAAAGAATCTAATGCATGGAATCGGACGATACATGAGATAGAGTGAGTTTGATGCATAGAGAGTAGATCCAGTGCTTGAGAATCGTATAAAAATGCCTATAGGATAGTCATTAGTAGCCCTTAATTCACCCATTTACAAACTTTCGCTGTTATTCAATTGCGGTAAAATTGCGGTGTCCGCAATTCTGCTAAGTTACCATTCTGTTTAGCTGTTTTCTTCTTCGTTTATTAATTCCATCTCTTGTCTTTTGAGTCTAATTTCAACTTGCATTTGTTTATGTTGCATTCCTTTACACATTCAGCAAAAATTAGATAATTAAAAACCAATTTTACCCCATCAAATCCACCCCTTCTTTCTTAACAAATACACTTTATGAATAGCTAAAAATAAGTCTCTGTGGAAAAAACGAATGAAATATACTTACTACTTGCTGTGAGACCATGCATGCTTGCATGTTCTGAGTGCTCTATCTACCTTCTTGCTTATTTATCTTTAACACATTGAGCACGCAACAAGTTTTTGGCGCCGCTGCCGGGGAATATGTACAACAAGTTTTTGGAGCATGTATTACTAACTAAGCATGCTAATGAATATGTACAATTAGATGTAGCTGACTTGAATGTATCTGACATAATGGATATGCCTGTAGATAAACCACAACATGTATGTATGAATATAGATTTAACTGATAGATCTGTGAATCCTTTAAAGCCCTCCATTGAGCATCCACCTGTTTTAGAACTAAAACCACTACCCACTCACCTCAAATATGCATATTTAGGAAATAATGATACACTGCCTGTAATTATTTCTTCTAAGCTAAGTGAAAAGCATGAGGTTGAATTAATTTTACTGCTTAAGCAACATAGGAAGGCTATAGCATGGACTATTGCTGATATTCGAGGCATTAGCCCTTCTTATTGCATGCACAAAATTATACTAGAGGAAGAGCACACACCTAGGGTAGATCACCAACGTCGGCTAAACCCCTCTATGAAAGAGGTAGTAAAGAAGGAAATAATAAAATGGTTAGATGCAGGAGTGATCTTCCCAATAGCTAGTAGCCAGTGGGTGAGCCCCATCCAATGTGTACCTAAAAAGGGGGGAATAACTGTGGTAGTCAATGAGAACAACGAACTGATTCCAACAAGGACTGTCACAGGGTGGAGAGTGTGTATGGATTACAGGAAATTAAATAAAGAAACTAAAAAAGATCACTTCCCTCTACCGTTCATTGACCAGATGCTAGACAGAATAGCTGGTAGAGCCTACTATTGTTTCTTAGACGGGTATTCAGGCTATAATCAAATAACTATAGACCCTAAGGATCAAGAGAAGACCACCTTCACTTGCCCTTTTGGAACTTTTGCCTTTCGCAGAATGCCTTTTGGCTTATGCAATGCACCGGCAACTTTCCAAAGGTGCATGATGGCAATCTTCTCTGAGTTGGATGAGTTCATGATAGAAATATTCATGGATGACTTCTCAGTCTTTGGGGACTCATTTTCAAACTGTCTAGAAAACCTAGGACAAGTCCTGGCTAGGTGTGAGGAGACCAACCTAGTCCTAAATTGGGAAAAATGCCATTTTATGGTGGATGAGGGGATTGTCTTAGGACATAGAGTGTCAAGGGCAGGAGTAGAAGTTGATAGGGCAAAGATTGAGATCATAGAGAAGTTGGTAGAGCCCCAGAATGTCAAAGCCATTAGAAGCTTCTTAGGGCATGCTGGCTTCTACAGAAGGTTCATCAAGGACTTTTCTAAGATAGCCAAGCCTCTGTGTGAGCTTTTAGAGCTAAATAGACCATTCATCTTCTCTAAGGAATGCTTAGTAGCTTGGACTACCCTTAAGAAAGCACTAGTCACTGCACCTATAATAGTAGGACCAAATTGGGATCTCCCATTTGAGATGCTATGTGATGCCAGTGACTATGCTGTAGGAGTCATGTTAGGACAGAGGATTGACAAGCTAACACACCCTGTATATTATGCTAGTAAAACCTTGAATGAGGCTCAATGTAATTATACAACTACTGAGAAAGAAATGCTTGCTGTAGTATTTGCTTGTGAAAAATTTAGAAACTATATTGTAGGCACTAGGACAATTGTGTACACTGACCATTCTGCCTTGAAGTATCTTATGAGGAAGGCTGATGCTAAGCCTAGGTTGATTAGGTGGGTACTGCTGCTGCAAGAGTTTGATTTGGACATTCGAGACAAGAAAGGATGTGAAAACGTGGTTGCAGATCACCTGTCTCGATTGCAGCACAATTGCGAAAAAATTGCGGACCCCGCAATTTCTGATGCTTTTATTGATGAACATGTCTTTGCTTTGACTCATCGTGATAACGATGAGGAACCTTGGTTTGCTGACATTGCTAACTTCCGTGCATCACAGGTTTTACCAGTTTTCAAGGGAGGACAAGAGAAGAAGAGGTTCCTTCATGAAGCAAGGAAATTCATATGGGATGACCCCACACTTTACAGAACATGTGCTGACGGCCTGCTAAGGAAGTGTGTTTCAGCTACTGAAGCGAAGTCTGTGCTGCAGCACTGTCACACATCTCCTTATGGTGGACACTTTGGTGGCCAAAGAACAGCTGCAAAGGTATTTCAGAGTGGCTATTATTGGCCAACGATCTTCAAAGATGCCCACAACTATGCCCACAGCTGTGATGAATGCCAAAGAACAGGTAACCTCAGTCGAAAGGATGAGATGCCCCTCACCTACATCTTAGAGTTAGAGCTCTTTGATGTGTGGGGCATTGACTTCATGGGAGCTCTTTGATGTGTGGGGCATTGATTTCATGGGACCATTCCCTCCATCATCAGGTAACCTTTACATATTAGTAGCAGTGGACTATGTGTCCAAGTGGGTAGAAGCCAAAGCATGTCCTAATAATGATGCTAAAACAGTCACCAACTTCTTGCATAGGCACATTTTTACTAGGTTTGGGACACCTCGTGCCATCATTAGTGATGAGGGGTCACATTTCATTAACAAGGCTATGGAGAGAGTGTTGGCTAAGTATAACATTAGACATAGAGTAGCCACTCCCTATCACCCACACTCAAATGGACAAGCTGAAATCTCAAATAGGGAAATTAAGAACATCCTAGAAAAAGTGGTCAAACCTAATAGGAAAGACTGGTCCTTCAAGCTTGAGGATGCACTTTGGGCTTATAGGACAGCATATAAGACACCCCTAGGTATGTCCCCTTATAGGCTGGTATATGGCAAGGCTTGTCACTTACCACTTGAGTTAGAAAACAAGGCATTTTGGGCCATGAAGGAATTGAATTTTTGTGTAAAGGATGCGGGGACACTGAGGTCTTTGCAATTACATGAGCTTGATGAGCTTAGGCATATGGCCTATGAAAATGCTAAGATGTACAAGGAAAAAACCAAGATTTGGCACGATAGTAGACTTAGAGTTAAGGACTTTAAGAAGGGTCAACTTGTTTTGTTGTTTAACTCACGATTGAAACTATTTCCAGGGAAACTTAAGTCTAGATGGTCGGGTCCATTTGTCATTACTAATGTGTTTGTTCATGGTGCAATAGAGATAAAGAACTTGCAGCAAGGCCAACCATTCATGGTTAATGGTGCGAGATTAAAGCACTACTATGAGGAAGGAGATGTGAAGACTCTCTCGGCCTTCCTCTTGACTGAAGCATAACAATGAGAACGAGAGAGGACGAGTGATTGCTGTGCTCGTCAACATAAGGCTCATGCCTTAGTTTATTTTTTGCGATTTTCCGGTTATCATTTGTGTGTTTTGTTGTGTGATTTTAATTACGAATTTGATATTGTTTTTATTTCTTTTTGTAGGGAATCGAAAGAGGGAATCAAGGAGAGTAATCCCAGCTTTAAAAATCAAGAAACGATCGAGCCAAATAAAAGATACGGACGAGCAAAGTTTGCCATTTTGATGAAAAAATATCCCTAAAATTGCGCTGGAATTGCAGGATTCGCAAAATATAGCCGTTGGGATTTAGCCGTTGCCTTTATATCCGTTAGAAGGCGCTCGATCGATACGATTCTCTCATTCTCTGATTTCCAAGAAAACTGAGATTCTCTTCATCTTTGATCCTTCTCTCCAAACCTCCAAGATTCGACAATGGTGTCCACAAGGGCTGAAAGATCCGCAGCCAAGAAGAAGGCTAAGATTGTCAAGGCTAGGCGATCCAAGAAGCTGAAAAGGAAGAAGGCTAAAAGGGCGCCTTCAGCAGACAAAGAGAGCACTGAGCCTTCGCTCAAACGACTCAAGGTTGAGGCTGCCGAGTCAGCCAAGCCATCAGATAAAGGGAAGGCAAAGCTCTACCCTGAAGACGAGCCTCAGTCAGTGAGGTATGTTTCTTCTGATGCTGAGTCCAGGGGTGCTGAGCTGAGGAAGAGGGAGTTGCTGCACGAGAAAGGCTTCCTCGACCGACCTGCTGACCTGCCGCAGTTCTTGCGCGCAGGAGTGATCAACCACGGCTGGGAGGAATTTTGCAGACCGCCCAATCCAGCCTACACGAGCATGGTGTATGATTTCTACGCCAATGTGCTCAGCCCTGAGGATGGCCTGTCTGTAGTCAGAGGGGTAGACGTGGATTTCTCAGCCAAGGCCATCAACGAAGCCTATGGTCTCAAGGGCCAAACACATACAGATTATGCACGGATTGTGGATGAGCCTACTGAGGCTGTTCTGGAAGAGGCCATTCGGACCATTGGCCAACCTGAAGCTTCCTGGACCGTGTCACGCAATGGGAGGCACACTCTCATGAGTGCCAACCTCACGGCTAAGGCGGCTGTGTGGTTTTCGTTCGTGAGAAGGAGATTGTCCCCAGTGACTCACGAGACTACAATCAACCAGAGTCGATCGCTACTTGTGTATGCGATAATGAGAGGTCTCACGATCAACGTGGGAGAAGTCATCACTGCTGCTATTGCTGAGTGCGCCAGGAAAGGTAAGGGACCACTGTTTTTCCCTAACACCATAACCAAGCTACCCTAACACCATAACCAAGCTATGTTTGCTTGCAGGAGTCCCCACCGAGCGCATGGAGCAGCAAATGGCTTACACAGGCCACTTGGAGCTGCCTGCTAGCCTGAGGCTGAAGAGGAAGGGGAATATGGAGTTTGAACTGGATAGGATGGCTGCTGATCAGTCCCTATCCATGGCCTGCCTGATGGATATGCAGAGGAGAATGGCTCAATGGGCCACTTATGCGCAGGCAAGGGACAAGGAAGTTGCAGACCAACTTGGGTGCATCTTCCCTGACTTCCCCACAAATCTCCTGACTCCATGGGTGCCCCCACGACCACGGCAACCTGATGAGGATGAAGACGTTTGAGTGCTGGTTTGAATTGCACTGAAGGGAGTATTGCTGTTCCCTTAGAAAAAAAAAACAATTTTCTGTTTTCTGATAGACTATGTGAATTATGCTGTCTTTTAGTACACTTTTGATCTGTTTTAAATGCTTAGTTTGATGTTTTTTCTTTTGTTTAGTATAGTCTGATGATAGGAGCCTAGGTAGGTTAGTTTTGTTTTATTTTTAGAAGAGCTTGAATGACTGGAAAGAGCATGCTTAGGGGCCTTAATCACTGTTATATCTGCCCCGACCTAATTGCGAAATAATTGCGGTACCCGCAATTTTCATGACTGAAAGCATGTTTTGGACTGTCTGTTTAGCTAGGCTGTAATCTGTTTAAATTCCATCTTTCGCTGCTATCATGACTACCTTATATAGCTTATCTACAAGCATGCTGGATGAGTGTCATAGGACACCCTTTGCTAGTTTAAAATCAACCTCTAAAAAGCTCAGCATGCACAGCTTTAAGCCCTTAACTGTCTGTTTTTTTTAATTTACTGCTGCTGTGATATTTTCTTTTCAATGTTCTGTCTATGCCTAAGGCTTTAGATTCTCTTTGTTTTATCTTAGACTAGATGCTTCTAGGATAGTTTGGGGGTGTGCCACCTCAGACACTCATTGGGGACAATGAGTAGTTGAAGTTTGGGGGAGGCCACCCTAGGCCTAGGAACATTCCTCTCTCCCTTAGAAACATAAGCATTCTTCTTCTCCTTTACAAAAAATGATGAACTGAAAAAAAAATGATGAAAAATAGAATAAAGAGGGGGTCTCTCTTAGGTTGCTAAATAATCAGTGCCAAGTGTGTGACCCACAAGTGGCAGTGCATCAAAAGGCAACCAAAGGAGAGGCCCCACCTAAGTAAGAAAAAGGGAAAAGAATAGGGAAGAAGAATGTATACCTAGGAGTTATAACTTTGTGGCTTAGGTGTCCTATTTAAAAAGAACTCTGATCCTCAATTAGCTAAGCACAAAGTTGTAACTCGTAGGGTTGTTTAGGGAGATGAGTGTTTATCCAATGTAGTGATGCCAGGGCTTAGGTTGTTCTTTAAAAGTACTACTGTCACCGTTAATACTAAGACTGGCATGACTCTAAGGAATCCTAGACACATTAAAAATAAAGCTAGAAGCATGTACTGAGTCTGAGGTAAAGCCAGGCAGAGTTTGAAACCTTAGGGATAGTGGCATGATATGACAAAAGTAAATAGATCAGTTGTAGGAAGTAAATGAAAACAGAAGGAGTGTTAGGCAGGCAAAGTCAGAGGAAGCTTGATAAGAGGGTGGTTTTAAGCTTAGAAGTGTGTCACAGGACAGCAGTGCTATAGATAGGGATATAAGGGAGTCAGTAAAATGGTTAAAGAAGAAGAAACAGCAGCCTAGGTAAGTCTTTAGTGTGCTTGAGGACAAGCAAAACCTTAAGTTTGGGGGTGTGTTAAGTCTCTGAAAGTGACTTATTTAGGACCCATTTAGCTTAAGAAGATGTACACTTTTAGGTGTTTTTGATAGCATTTAGCCTAAACCTATGCTTAAATATGAGAATGAGAAGAAGGTAGCTAATTTAGGACTTTTGTACAATAGGAAAGAAAAGGGTTGAAAACCGAAGGAAAAGAATGAAAAAAAAGCTGCATTGCGACAGCATTGCGAAAACATTGCTGAAGCCGCAATTATTCAAGTGAAAACCGTAAGTTGACTGATCTGTTTCTGTTAATTTCCGTAATTTCAGGGATTCGTTCTTTCTCCTCCATCCATTCTGATATATGACGTTGAAGATTGATGGCTCTCCTTGGCCCAAACGCACCTGCAAACTACTATAAAAGGGGGTCAAAGTCGAAGGTTCAGTCATCATCCGAAAGCGGAGAGTCTTCTCGCAGTCCATCTTTTCGCCCTGTTTTCCTTTGCCGTCTGTTGGAGTGAGAGTCTCAGCTATTGGAATCGATAATCTGATAGGAAGGAGAGGAGATTCTTCTTCTCTCTCGATTGGATTCATCCAAGCAAGGCTGACCTTTCATCCCATTCATTCGAGGCGACTGCAACGAGGCTTCCAAGCACCATTTACTGCTTTTTGTCTTTCCTTTCTCATTTCCCGCATTGTTTAGTTATCGCTTCTGGTTTAGTGATTAGTTTACTGCATTTCGTCGCTGTCTGTCTTTGAATTATTTCCTTTAAGCTCCCTTTTGTCCGTTCAACATTCAAAGTAATCAAATTGCAAGACTTCATTTCACAGTTTCCATCTTCTGCTGCTACGGTTTTGTCTTACTGTTTTGAGTACATTTCCCTTCTGAGCATGTCTGTTTTATCTTATACTTCTGTTCTCTATATATCCATGAGTAGCTAAGTCACTTAGGGGCATGCTAATGACAGAACTATAGGCTAAAAACGTGAACCAAGCATGTAGGATAGCTATCGAAGCATTGATTGTATGTAAGCTTCATCCCACGGGCAATTTCGATTGGCCATCCATTTTGTCCAAAGAACTCCTAACCTCTGGAAGGAGTAAGAGTTCAGAGTCGTATAATCATGCTAGCCTTTCATGGTAACCAGGAAACGGCCTAGGAATAGGCGTTTCCCTAGTACAAACTAAACACTTCTGTTTTAACAAGATGCTTAAGACCTTACTTTGAGTCGAGTAAACTAAAGAATCTAATGCATGGAATCGGACGATACATGAGATAGAGTGAGTTTGATGCATAGAGAGTAGATCCAGTGCTTGAGAATCGTATAAAAATGCCTATAGGATAGTCATTAGTAGCCCTTAATTCACCCATTTACACACTTTCGCTGTTATTCAATTGCGGTAAAATTGCGGTGTCCGCAATTCTGCTAAGTTACCATTCTGTTTAGCTGTTTTCTTCTTCGTTTATTAATTCCATCTCTTGTCTTTTGAGTCTAATTTCAACTTGCATTTGTTTATGTTGCATTCCTTTACACATTCAGCAAAAATTAGATAATTAAAAACCAATTTTACCCCATCAAATCCACCCCTTCTTTCTTAACAAATACACTTTATGAATAGCTAAAAATAAGTCTCTGTGGAAAAAACGAATGAAATATACTTACTACTTGCTGTGAGACCATGTATGCTTGCATGTTCTGAGTGCTCTATCTATCTTCTTGCTTATTTATCTTTAACACATTGAGCACGCAACAGGCAGCGCCCAGCGCCCAGGCGCCCAACGGACGCAGCAGCCCAGACCGCCCACGCCCGCGCCACACGCCCGTGCGCCCACGCCCGCTCGCCCCGCGCGCGCTCCGTGCAGCCGAGCGCCCGTCATCGAAAGTCCCGCGCGCGCCGCTCGCCCTCGCCCGCGCCCTCGCCCGATCCGCGTCCGCGCGCGTCGCTTGCCCGCCTCAGCGCCGGAGCGCCCGTCATCAAAAGTCACGCGCGCACGCCCGCGCGCGCGCCGTATCCCTGACGCAAAATGCCCGTCATCTAAAGTCAGCTGAAGCTCGACATTAAAAGTCAACAAAAATGCCCGGTTTGTAAATTTTCCAGAGAGCTCAGCGCCTAGGCGCTGACTTATGGCGCCTAGGTGCTAGTCTGACGCAAAAATGGGTATTTAAGTTCGTTTTTGCTGATTTTAGGTCATTCTCTCCCAATTTTTCCGCCCCCATTTGTTGTAGAGCTCGTTTCTTGAGCCAAAACACATTTCTTACCCATTCTAATACATTAGAGTTGATTTCTTGTTGATTTCTCTTTATTTTCACAACGAGCAACTAAGGTAAGTGCTCTAATTTGGGTTTAGGGTTTGTGTTGTTGATAAATTAGGTGAGATCTTATCTTTTCATCATCTTCTTGGCTTGTTATAGCATTCAATTCATCTCTAGCATCGATCTTAATGTCCAACATTATTTTCTTAATGGTTGACACTCGTTTAGTAAATTGTGTGTTGGTTAGATTAAAGATTCACGACTTAGCGATCGCACTTCATGTTTTGAGTAATTAAATCTAGCATTCTGAATTAAATGTGGCCACATTTCTTTGGGTTGTTGATAAATTATAGAGATAGAATAAAATCGAGTCCCATTGATAGAGATTTCATCAATTGGCTCGTCGCATGAATACCCGTCGCTCGCGACTAATCCTAATTTGGGAGAGCGATCGCCCCTAAGTTAGAGTTATTAGCGAAGCATAGTCTAGAGTCGTCAACTCTTTTCTAATTAATAGGGATTATTAGTTCTAATTAAAGCATGGGAGCACTTGTTTTAATTGGGTCTTTTAATGTGTGTGAGTGTTAACAAAAACCGGTTAAGTATATTTTGTGTCTATGATCCGAACCACATCAACAACCAATCTCGACACTCAAATTAGGAGCACGTGTTCCGTTTATTTTTCTCGCATTTTATTTTATTTTTCCGTTAGCTATTTTTTTCTGTTTTAGTGTAATTCTCCGTTAGAGTTTTCCCCCTTTATTTTTCTGTTTTAATTTGAGTTTTATTAAAAGCAAGTAGAAGTTAATTAAGAGAAAATAATTTTGGTTCCTTGTGGTTCGACACCCGACTACCACTAGCTGCAAAGCTCTGTTGTATCGGATTTATAAATGTTATTTTGGCGGGTCTCGACAACCTGAACATTAGAGAAATTTTATTAAGTTAAAAAATCTCTTGCCAGGTGTGTTAACTTGTCTCTCTTTTGCCCAAGCATAGCTCCAATTGCATAGTCACTTGCATCGCACATTATTTCAAAAGGCATCTCTCAATTTGGGCCTACTATGATTGGTGTTTTGACTAAGGCATCTTTAAGCTTGGTCCATGCTATTAAACACTCATTTGAAAAGATAAATGTTTTATTCAGCTCTAGAAGCTCACAGAGGGGTTTAGAGATTTTTGAAAAGTCTTTTATAAATCTTCTATAAAAGCCTGCGTGTCCTAAGAAACTTCTCATAGCTTTGACATTCTTAGGTTCAACTAACTTTTCAATTACTTCTATCTTGACCCTATCGACCTCTATTCCTGCCTTGGACACTCTGTGTCCTAATACTTTGCCTTCTTCCACCATGAAGTGGCATTTCTCCCAATTTAACACTAGATTGGTCTCTTCACACCTAGTTAAGACTTGTCCTAGGTTTTCTAGGCATTGGTTAAAAGAGTTACCCAAGACTGAGAAGTCATCCATAAATATCTCTATTATGGACTCATCTAGGTCAGAGAAGATAGCCAACATACATCTTTGGAACGTTGCTGGTGCATTGCATAGGCCAAATTGCATTCTGCGAAAAGCAAACGTGCCAAAGGGACATGTAAATGTTGTTTTCTCTTGATCCTCAGGGTCTATGGTAATTTGGTTATATCATGAGTAGCCGTCTAAGAAACAATAGAAGGCTTGGCCAGCTATTTTATCTAGCATTTGGTCTATGAAGGGTAAAGGAAAGGGGTTTTTTTTAGTTTCTTTATTAAGTTTTCTATAATCCATGCATACTCTTCATCCTGTAACAGTTCGAGTTGGTATTAATTCATTATTTTCATTAACTACTACAGTCATACCACCCTTCTTTGGTACACATTGGATAGGACTGACCCACTGACTATTGGCTATTGGAAAAATCACACCTGCATCTAACCATTTAATGATTTCTTTTTTTACTACCTCTTTCATAGAGGGGTTCAACCTACGTTGGTGATCTACTCTAGGTGTATCTTCTTCCTCTAATAATATCTTATGCATGCAATAAGAGGGACTAATACCCCTAATGTCAGCAATCGTCCAACCAATAGCTTTTCTATGTTGCTTAAGCAGCAATATTAACGCAATTTCATGCTGTTTATTTAGTTTGGACGAAATAATGACAGACAAGGTCTCTTTCTCTCCTAGATATGCATATTTAAGGTGTTCAGGCAATGGTTTTAATTCTAACACAGGTGGTTGTTCAATTGATGGCATCATAGGAGTTGTAATTCTTTCAGACAGTTCAATGGTCATGCATACATGCTCAGGGTTATTTACAGATACATCCATCAATTCAGAAATATTTAAGTCATTTAAATCTATTTGTGCATAATCAGTAGCATTTTTAACTAATAATTCATGCTAAAGTTCATATTCCATTAATGAGTCTACTATATCTACAGTTGCACAGTGTTCAAGATCAGAGGGGTACCTTAAAGCTTTAAAAACACTGAACTTAACCTCCTCATCATGGACTCGCATGGTGAGTTCACCTTTTTGGACATCAATTAGAGCCCTACCTGTGGCTAAGAAAGGTCTGCCTAGTAGGATTGGCACCTCTTTGTCTCCCTCGTAGTCCAAGATTATAAAATCTGCAAGAAAAATAAATTTGTCAACCTTGACAAGTATATCCTCAATCTTACCTTCAGGGTATGCGATGGATCTGTCTGCAAGTTGCAAGGTGACAGTTGTTGGTCGTGCTTCACGTATCCCAAGTTGTTGGAATAGTGACAAGGGCATAAGGTTGATGCTGGCTCCCAGATCGCACAAAGCTCTGCCCACATGTTTGCCTCCCAATTCTACAGGCAAAGTGAAGGAACCAGGGTTCTTCTCCTTCTTTGGCAGCTTATTTTGGAGTATGGCACTGCACTCCTCAGTGAGATTAACTGTTTCAAACTCACCAATAACTTTTTTGTTAGTTATAATATCTTTTAAAAACTTTACATAGGTTGGCATTGACTGTAAAACTTCCACAAAAGGAATATTAACATGGACTTGCTTCAAGATTTCCAAAAACTTATGGAAATGAGCTTCCTATTCTTGTTTCTTCCTGAGCCGTCTAGGAAATGGAGGTGGTGGCAAATAGGTAGGCAAGTCAGGTTGCCTAATGATAGCGGGAGGCCTAGGCATTTCTTCTAGTTCCTCAATGATAGGTTCCAGCCTCACCCTTGTTGTGCTTGGTTGTATTTGATCAAGATTAGGCAGAGAATCCAGTTGGAGCACTAGACTCTTCGTTCTCTACTCTCTTTGGTGCTTCTCTGCTGTTGATCACCAATGGCCTTCCACTTCGAAGTTCAATAGCTTTAACTTGTTCCTTACCATCCCTTCTTGGAGTTTCTGTGTCTGCAGGCAGTCTGCCTTGGGGCCTATTCTTCAGCTCGTTTGCCAACTGCCCAATTTGATTCTCTAAGCTTCTCAGTGTTGCTTGTTGGCTCTGCAAAGTTGCATCATTCTTTGCTATGTATTCTTTCAGCAAGTTCTCTACTGATGTTCCCATCGGTTGGTTGTATTATTTTTGGTATGGGGGTTGACTAGTTTGTTGAGTGAAACCAGATGGTCCACTTGGTCTTGGTTGATTTTGCATTTGGCTTGTGTTTTGTTGCCCACCCCAAGAGAGATTTGGGTGGTTTCTCCAACCAGGGTTATATGTGTTCGAGTAGGGGTTGTTCCTTGGTTGTTGTTGACTTCCAACATAACACACCGATGATGGATTACCAGGGCAAAAGTCATACATGTGCCCTTCCCCACAGAATCCACAGACTAGTGCCTCACCTTGGTTGGCTACTGATGTGGTTGTTGAAACAGCTGCCACGGTGTTGACACTTTGTTGAATATTGGTTTGAGCCATTTGCTTCACTAGGTTGGTCAGAGCATTGATCTGGCTGCTCATTGCACTGAGTGTATCCATGTCTTGAGCCTTCCTTCTGTTTGGCTCCACAGGATCGTCTAACCATCTACAATGTGATGTTGAGATTTTCTCCAAAATCTCATAGGCTTCATTATAACTTTTTGATAACATTGAACCTCCAGCTGAGGAATTCAAGACTTGCCTCGTGCTGGGGTTGCATCCTTTGAAAAATACTTCAATTTGAATACACCATGGAATGCCATGGTGTGGACATTTGAGTAATAGGTCTTTGAATCTGGTCCAAGCTTCATGTAACGATTCATTCTCGGCTTGCTTGAACTTGATGATATCATCACGGAAGTTAGAGTTCATGTCTGGAAAGAAGTATTTTACCAAGAACTTCTCAGCTAGGTCTGTCCAATTGACAATTGATCCAGAGGGGAAGGAGTTCAGCCACGTCTTGGCCTTGTCTCTTAATGAATATGGAAAAAGGTAAAGTCTCAAGGCCTCTTGAGACACTCCTGGGATGACAAAGGTGTCACTCACTCCCAGGAAGTTTCTCAAGTGGTTGTGGGGGACTTCATTCTCCACTCCGAAGAATTGTCCAACCGTGGACAACATCCGAAACATGACGGGTTTCAGATCGAATGAGTGAGTTGTTATCTCTGGGCGTATGATGCTTGGATTAAGCTCCTCAGGCATAGGTACAAGGTATGATAAAATAGCACTATCCTTGTCATTCGCAATTTCAATGATATTGCGAATGTTAGGTGCTCGATTTGGTGCTCCTACTGGTCTATCCATTTCAGCTTGTTGTGGTTCTGATTGTACTGACTCTGCGTGGTCAGAAATGTGCTGAAATACAGGTTGATCTTGAGTTTGCTCCTTAAAAAGTCGTTTCCTACTTCTATTTCTATTCCTTAGAGTCCTTTCAGGTTCAGGATCAAATTCTAGATTGTGGCTTGGAAACTCATTCATAAACTAGCTTTGTCGGTACCTGAAAAATAAACACAAAAGATTAGCTCCAGTAAATTAAGCTCTTCTAAAATAACACAAATCGTGTTTACTAAACAAAATCCCCGACAGCGGCGCCAAAAACTTGTTGCGTGCTCAGTGTGTAAATAAAATTAAATGCGAAGAGCACTCAGTTCATGCAAGTATACATGGTCTGCAGCAAGTGATAAGTATAATTTAATTCGTTTTCCCACAGAGATTAAGTTTAGTGACTAGCGATTTAGTGTGTTAGATTAGATAAGGTAACTTAAATTGGATAGATTTTGGGTTGAGGTACGGGAATTTAGAAGATGCACGAAGAATGTAAGCATAAATGCAAAACTAGCAAAGAGGTAGAGTTATAATGTGGAAAAGTAGAATTGCGGTTCTCGCAATTTTCTCGCAATAAATTCGCAAAGGATAAAAACCTACGGAAAAGACTAAGGCAAAAGGCAGAAATGGTTATTGCGGTTCTCGCAATAATCTCGCAATAAAATAACAATGATTTAAAATCTAAAGTCAGACAGCAAGGTCGGGTTAAGAGTTCTCTATAGACATTTGACTATGACCATTCAACAACAATTTAACTTTTCATGCATCGTTTTAGCTAGGCCTCATGCATCTTTCGATTACATGCATTAGATCCTTAAGTTACTCATATCCAAGTAAGGCTTAAGCACCTATTTATATACTTAAGCGAACAAACGTGCTAGGAGAATACCTATTCTCTGGTTACCATAAAAGGCTAACATGAATGGATGACTCTGAATTCTTACTCCTTCCGGAGGTTAGGAATTCTTTAGACAAAATGGATGGCCAGTCGAAATTGCCCATGGGATGAAGATCACATACATTCAATGCATTCATGCTCCTTTACATGTTGAATTCACATACTTCTAGCCTATAGATTCATCTCTAGCTGAACCCTACTAGATTAGTTACTCATTGTTTTCAAAGAATTAAAGGAGATGAATTGATAAAACATGAATTGAAGAACTCAGTAAAATTAATTGATGAAGAAATGATAAGATGAAGAACTCAACAAAACTATTGATTACTCTTATTTAAAAAGCAAAGTACAAAACTCTTCGTAAGACAAACGTGCGATGGTTCGAAAGCAATACAGAACGAATGCAGTAGATAATTCAGAACAACATCTCAAATAGACAGCAAGTAGTTAGAAAGCAGTAAAGAAAGCTGTAAATGTGTGAGGATCTTCCAATTCGTGAATCGCCTCGGATGAAGGGGAAGATTATCTGATCTTGGGGACAATTTCAATCAGAAGAGAAGAAGGATCTTCTCTTCTTCCTCTCGAATTATCAACGCCAAGGGCTTGTTTCTTCGATCCAACAAACGTGGGAAAGGTTTTGTCTGCAGGTTTCTTCACAATCGGGATCTCCTCGCACTCCGATTGATTGTATTTTCCATCGCCATTCAGCTCCTTTTATAGCTTCTACAGGTACCTTTAGCAGCGGATCTCCATCCATTCTGGAGTAACAGCCTCCCACGTGGCAGTAGTAGAAAGGTTAGGCGGCTGGACAATCGCAACAACGACGACTGACGGCTGGAAAAATGCAGCAAAAGAAGACTGGCGTTGCGGTTTCCTTGCGAGGGCCGCAATGCTCTGTTTTGGCTGATTCCATTGCGAGCCCGCAATTTTTCCGCAATGCACCTGCAATGTACAATTTAGCTCTATTTTCACCATTTTGCATCTTTTTTCGTTCCTTTTCCAAATAAGCCTTAAATAATCCTCAAGAACTTCCATGATTTTTAGGTAACTAATACCCTAAATAATGCACTTTTGGAGAGGTAACAAACCCCTCCCAATCCCTGAGCAAATATGGGATGATATTGCAATGGATTTCATTGAAGGCTTTCCTAAATCAGCAGGGTATAACTCGATTCTTGTCATTGTGGACAGATTAAGCAAATATGACCATTTTATAGCATTGAAACACCCATTCTTAGCAAAAGACATAGCTCAAATCTTTGTGAAAGAGATAGTCCGTCTCCATGACTTCCTTCGTTCGATTGTATCTGACAGAGATAAGATATTTGTGAGTCATTTTTGGAAAGAGATGTTCAAGATCCAGGGCACGCAACTGTGTAGAAGCACAGCGTTCCATCCACAAACGGATGGGCAATCAGAGATTGTGAACAAATGTGTTGAGACGTATCTGCGTTGTTTTTATAGCGAGCAACCAACCAAGTGGGAGAAATGGTTGTCATGTGCTGAATATTGGTATAACACTACATTTCATGCGTCCAC
Source organism: Herpetospermum pedunculosum (assembly GCA_028017165.1). Classification (NCBI taxonomy): domain Eukaryota; kingdom Viridiplantae; phylum Streptophyta; class Magnoliopsida; order Cucurbitales; family Cucurbitaceae; genus Herpetospermum; species Herpetospermum pedunculosum. The sequence continues at coordinate 39,077,151 of CM051527.1, forward strand.
ACGATCTACTCATTTTCACATTGTGTACGGACAACATCCCCTAGCAATCATCTCATATGGAGATCGCAAGACTGCCAATGATACTTTGGAACAACAATTACTTGAGCGAGATCGCACTTTGCTTCTTCTGAAAGACCATTTGCACAATGCCCAGGAGCGAATGAAGAGACAGGCTGATAAAAAACGACGAGATGTTGAGTTTGCAATAGGAGACATGGTTTATTTAAAAATCTGACCTTATCGCCAAAGATCTTTAGCAAAGAAGAGATGTGAGAAACTTACACCGAAGTATTTTGGGCCATACAAAGTGCTAGAGCGCATAGGGGCAGTAGCATACCGTCTGGAATTACCGCAAGGGACTCTGATCCACAACGTCTTTCACATCTCACAGCTCAAGAAGGACAAGGGCACCAATGTGCAAGTGCAAAACATGCCCCTATATTGACTGAGGATTATGAATGGACTGCCGAGCCCATGGATGTGCTGGGAATTCGTTGGAACACTAAAGAAGATTGTGATGAATGGTTGATTCAATGGCAAGGGTTGCAACCTTGTGATGCCACTTGTGAATCGGCCCCTGTTATCAAGGAGCAATTTTCGGACATCCACCTTAAGGACATGGTCTGTTCGACCCTGGGGGGTAATGTGAGACCCCAAATTATACATACATATTCTAGGAGGGTTAAAAAGGGCAATTGAGAGGTGACATTGTGTTAGTACAAAGGGAGACAAGTTTGTTAGAGTGTGGGGACCATTGGGATTGTTTTTGGTTGTTATTTAGAGAGGTGTGCTTGGAGAGGAAGTTAGGTTTTCATTTGGTATAGACATTGGTCTGTCGGAGAGTTTTCTAGCCTCTTGAATGGTTGGGAAACCCTAGTTATCATTTTGGTTGTCTACAAAGTAAATATATAATAGAGATCACTATATATTGAAGAACTATCAATATATAGGTGATAGATTTCCTTGAAATACTTGTGTGTTATGGTATATTGTTGTTATTTGCACGTTAGGAGACTTGGATACCTAACACGTTACTCATTGAATTTCATGCTCTGTAATTAGTATTGGTAAATGGGTTGTCGAGGCCCGCCAAATTACATTTATAATACTGGCGATGCTAATCTAGCTTGTAGATAGCGGTAGTCACGTCGATCCTCAAGGAATCTCGAATTAGCTACTCCTAATTAATTTATATTTGTTTTTAATTAAAAGAATAAATAAAATGGTGATTGGTTAAAGAAAACTAAAAATAAAACATGCAGAATATTAACTAACGAAAATAAAGAACGAAAAATAAAATTATAAGCTGTGCTCCTAATTTAAAGGATCGAGATTTACTTTAATGCGACTTAGATCATAGGGATTCAAATATACTTAAGGTGCCGTTGCAAACAATTCCAATTAATTAGTCAGAGACGTGCAATTCTAACTAAACTTGGAAATAAATTAACTTAAGGTGATGAATCATAAATTAACCAAAGCCAGTGACGGACAAATTGTGACGAATATTTGACTTGGATAGCCTAAGCCAATATTCAGATTTCTCTACTTCTTCAAAGTTACCCGAATGCTCTCAAAGGTAACATTCAATGCTACCTAAGGCTCAACACAACCTCTTGTTACAAAGGAGATTACGAGAGACATGACATCACTAATCTAATTAACCATTCAACATGCATACACGTTGATAGCTCCAAAATAGAGCTATTATTATTCCCCTAATATTGGCTAGAACCATGCCATTTATTGATTAAAATGCCTTCTTGTAGGTGATTCCATGGTAGAGAGCTCGAGAAGTCTAAAGACACGTTTCGGGGCTTAAAGCGGCGTTTCAGAGCTTAATGGACGCCTCGGGAGTGAAAGCGCTTGAAGAATTGAAGAGATGGCAGAAATTGACAAGGAAAGACAATTTTTGGCCATCAAACCCGAGAGCATGCTTGCATGGGGGGCAGCGTCGCGACGCTAGCTCGACGCTGGCCGAGCGTCTGGACGCCGCCCCGACTGCCTACCGAAGACGAGCGCAACGCAGCGTCGAGCGCGAGCGCTCAACGCCCGCTCAACGCTGTCAGCGTCTCGACGCCGCCCGAGCGTCTCGACGCCCGCCCGACGAATTTCCAGAATAACATTTATAAGTACCGAAACTACTAAGCTTTGGGGTATTCCAATGTCAAGCTGTCGAGGCTTGCCAAAATAACATTTATAAGTACCGAAACTACTAAGCTTTGCAGCTAGTGGTAACGGGTGTCGAACCACAGGGAACCTAAATTATTTTCTCCTAACTAATTTCTATTTGTCCTTTAAAACACTCAAAATGAAACAGTAAAGTAAAAAGGGGAGTTAATTAAAACTAAACTAAGCTAACGGAAAAATAAATGCGAAAAGTAAAGAGTGGAAAAATAAATGTAACACGTGCTCCTAATTAGAGTGTCGGGGTTTATCTTGATGCGCTTAGTTCATGGGGATTCTAATTAGCAAAGTAGTTCTATTTCATGCACGCAAAATACCTCGTCCCAAACGGGTCCGGAGCACCCCAAAGAATTAATTAGAGGCGTCAATTCTAATTAAACATGCTTCTTAATTAATTTAGGTGATAAGCCATCAATTAATCTTGAAAACAGTAACGGGTATGATTGCGACGAAATATTTCTTAAGACTAATTCGATTTCTCTCCTAACCTTGAGCCCACCGTGAAAACGTTAATCAACTCATACCCCCACTGTCACTTGGGCTCGAATTGATTAACCACGAGCTAGACCCTCGCTACGATGCATTAAAGCCTATCAAGAATTAATGCGTAGCCTACTAACATGCGTAACAATTATGGGTGTCAATCCTAATTCGAAAGGCATGGCATTCGTTCTTATTACAGATTGGAGATGCAAGAGATAAATCAAAACTAAGCTAGAAATTCATACAAACCCTCACTAAGCATCAAGATTACCCCTAACCCTCAAATTAGAGCACTTACCTTAGCTCCCCGTTGTGTAAATCAAGAGAAATTACTAATGTTGGAGCTTTATTGAAGAGATAATGGAAGAAATGTAAGTTAAGAGCTCCCACCCGAGCCTATCAATGGTGGAAAATTGAAAATCGAACAAAAAGTGCGGCTAAAAATCGGAGAAGAAGGATTTATATCCGTCGGAGCGTCGAGACGCTAGGGCAGCGTCTCGACGCTGTGCCCTAAGTTGGCAGCGCGCGCGCACGGGGTAGCGTCGAGACGCTGGGGCGCGTCAAAATCCAGAAATCTTCGGGGCGGCGTCGAGACGCTAGGGCAGCGTCTCGACGCTGAGCAGCGTTGAGCCAGCGTCTAGACGCTGCCGCTCAACGCTTGCTCTCGGGTTTGTTGGCCAAATTTTGCCTTTCCATGGCAATTTTTGCCATTTCTTCATTTCTTCAAGCCCCTTCACTCCCGATGCGTTCATGAAGCTCTAAAACGTTGCTTTTAGCCCCAAAACACGTCATCGGACTCCTCGAGCTCTCTACCATGAGTTTACCTACAAAAAGGCATTTTAATCAATATTGAGCATGGTTTTAGCTAATATTAGGGAGTAAATAATAGCTCTATTTTGGAGCTATCAAAATACCCCCAACCTAAATCTTGCTAGTCCTCGAGCAAGGCTAATAAAGAATTTGACTCTAAAGGACCATGCCTACATGCTTCCAATTCAAACCTCGATGCTTTTTACAAATCTAAACAGAACATAATCACGAAAGCAATCAACGCATGCATTTAATTACGAACATATCAAAAATTAACTATCGTTCCCTAACGTGTGTGTGTGCTAACCAACTTAAGCTCGGAAAAACCACATGCAACATATCATCCCGTTTTCCCCCTACTTCTAGCGTTTAAGAACAGTCTAAACTTAACTTACACGAGAGAGAGTAATAAATTAAGAGACCTAAAATTTTCTCATTCTTTCTCTTTTCTTTGAGTACTTTGTACTCTTTGTTAAGGTTCTTTGAACCCAACTCTTTATTTTCTTTTTCTTTCCCACCTCGAGTTGCCTAACATGTCAAACTCATGCATAAACTTCACATTTTTAAGGACTAACGCTCACTTCTTAAGTGCACATTTAAGAAGGAGGAGCGCCTCGAGGGAATTTTCTAGCCAAACATGCTTTTCTATTTTTTTTATTTTAGGCTTAGCTCATGCTAACTCGATTAATTGACCACTAACTCTCATGCAACAAGCTACCTAGGGGTGCCTTTCGGGGTGACAACAAGAATCATGCAACATGCAATCAAACTAAGCTTACGTAGTCTAAGATGAGGTTGCTAAGTGCTCGATAGATGCAAGGGAGCAACATAAATTTTTTTAAATTTTTTGACATGAACCTAATAAATGCAAAGCTACATCATGCAAAAACTAGATTATGCAAATGCTCAGATTCCAAAAAGGCACTTCCTAGATCATCATAATCAGAAAGCATATAAATAGAGTCCCAAGTACTTCAAATTTTAAATTAGCACTGCTCAACAAACTGCACATGGAATCTATCCAACAGACAACTCCACCCCCAACCTAAAAGGATACATAGTCCTCTATGTATCACACTTCAGACTAAGCAGTTAAAATGCACAAAATAAAAGGGAACAGAAAACCTCCCCTGAATTTTGTTAGGTTGTCGGTTGGAGGAGTGCACTCTTCGCCCGCTGTCCCGATCCTTAGACCACAAGACTCCTACAAAAGAAAGCAAGAAAAAGCTAAGCTAGGAAAAATAAAAACTAAAAGTAAAAACATGAATTTAAATACTCATGGGTTGCCTCCCAAGAAGCGCAAATTTTTAACGTCGTTATGCTCGACGTGTCCTCCTCTCTGTCAGGGTACGTAAAATTTTTTGTACTTCTTCAGCCCCCTTCTTCCTTGAATCAACAAAGCCTGCTAAGAGAAGCAAGCTCTTCGACTTTTCTAGGCAGCCGGACAGAGTTGTTATTTTTTTGGTATTTTTGTTATATGGAAAAATAAAAGACTCAACAGACTCAAACAAAATAAAAGAAGACTCAACTGACTCAATAAAAATAAAAGACTCAACAGAAAATAAAGACTCGACCAAAGGAGGGATCACATCAAAATTCTCAAGGCAACCAACATTAACAGAGGCACAGATGGAAGGGGGCATGCAAGATAAATCTCCTAGAATACATGAATTATCACAAGACATAACACGAGAAGATAAATAATCTAAAGGCACAATTGCCACTTCCTCATCCATCACAACAAAATTTTCAGCATAAGTTGGTTCTACATCATCCATGAAAAGACTTCCAAAAATATTCTCATTAACAGACAGATGCTCGAGCTCATCATTGCATGAATCCTCAAATAAATTTTCAATACAAAATTCATGCTCTAAGTCAAAATCAATCGGTGGAGATATACTTACCTTGTAAAATTCTCCGAGCTCTTCTTCATCACTGAGATATGCTAGAAATTCTTCTAGAGGAACCCACGTTGAAGAAGTCTCAGCTCCACGTCTTAGCTCGTTCGCATCACTAGTCTCTTCGGGATGCTCCTCGAGGTCAAGCTCATCCTCCTCGGTCTCACTGTTCTCGCCTCCGCATGTCAGAAATTCCTCGATTCCTTCCTCAAAATCGGGGTACAATTCGATAATGACCATCTCCTCAGAGGTTCGGAGAAGGTCTTCGGCGTTGCATCTTTTAAATTGCCCCCAATATTGCTGTCGAAAATCTGCCATGCTAAAACAAGAAGACACAAGAAAAGGAAAATATTTTTTTTTTTTGTTTTCTAACAAATAAAATTTAACTAAGAGAAATTAAATGGTTCCCCGGCAACGGCGCCAATTTTGGTAGAGCACTTTTGGGGTACTCCAATGTCGAGCTGTCGAGGCTTGCCAAAATAACATTTATAAGTACCGAAACTACTAAGTTTTGCAGCTAGTGGTAACGGGTGTCGAACCACAGGGAACCTAAATTATTTTCTCCTAACTAATTTCTATTTGTCCTTTAAAACACTCAAAATGAAACAGTAAAGTAAAAGGGGGGGAGTTAATTAAAACTCAACTAAGCTAACGGAAAAATAAATGCGAAAAGTAAAGAGCGGAAAAATAAATGTAACACGTGCTCCTAATTCGAGTGTCGGGGTTTATCTTGATGCGCTTAGTTCATAGGGATTCTAATTAGCAAAGTAGTTTTATTTCATGCACGCAAAATGCCTCGTCCCAAACGGGTCCGGAGCACCCCAAAGAATTAATTAGAGGCGTCAATTCTAATTAAACATGCTTCTTAATTAATCTAGGTGATAAGCCATCAATTAATCATGAAAACAGTAACGGGTATGATTGCGACGAATTATTTCTTAAGACTAATTCGATTTCTATCCTAACCTTGAGCCCACCGTGAAAACGTTAAGCAACTCATACCCCTACTGTCACTTGGGCTCGAATTGATTAGCCACGAGCTAGACCCTCGCTACGATGCATTAAAGCCTATCAAGAATTAATGCGTAGCCTACTAACATGCGTAACATTTATGGGTGTCAATCCTAATTCGAAATGCATGGCATTCGTTCTTAATACAGATAGGAGATGCAAGAGATAAATCAAAACAAAGCTAGAAATTCATACAAACCCTCACTAAGCATCAAGATTACCCCTAACTCTCAAATTAGAGCACTTACCTTAGCTCCCCGTTGTGTAAATCAAAAGAAATTACTAATGTTGGAGCTTTATTGAAGAGATAATGGAAGAAATGTAAGTTTAGAGCTCCCACCCGAGCCTAACAATGGTGGAAAATTGAAAATCGAAGAAGAAGTGCGGCTAAAAATCGGAGAAGAAGGATTTATATCCGTCGGAGCGTCGAAACGCTAGGGCAGCGTCGAGACGCTGTGCCCTAAGTTGGCAGCGCGCGCGCACGGGGTAGCGTTGAGACGCTAGGACAGCGTCGCGACGCTGGGGAGCGTCAAAATCCGGAAATCTTCGGGGCGGCGTCGAGACGCTAGGGCAGCGTCTCGACGCTGCCGCTCAACGCTTGCTCTCGGGTTTGTTGGCCAAATTTTGCCTTTCCATGGCAATTTTTGCCATTTCTTCATTTCTTCAAGCCCCTTCACTCCCGATGCGTTCATGAAGCTCTAAAACGTTGCTTTTAGCCCCAAAACACGTCATCGGACTCCTCGAGCTCTCTACCATGAGTTTACCTACAAAAAGGCATTTTAATCAATATTGAGCATGGTTTTAGCTTATATTAGGGAGTAAATAATAGCTCTATTTTGGAGCTATCAGCGAGCGCGCGCGGCCAACTTAGGGCACCAGCGTCGAGACGCTTGGCTAGCGTCTCAACGCTCCGACGACTTAAGGCGTGATAACGCCTAATTTTTGCCCCATTCTTCATTCTATCTTCTTCCCCACTTCTTCCTCTCGGGTTTTCACCAATTTCCACCATTTTTGGGCTTCTTCTTCTCCTCTTTGTATGGTACAAAGCTCTTCCATGGGGGATTTGATTTATTCATCCTCCATGGAAGGCTAAACTAAGGTTAGCGTTTAATTTTGAGTTTGGTTTTGTGAATTATGGATGTTTGGGGAGGTTTGCCCCTTTATAAACGTTGAGTCAATTGATATGTTTATGCATCTCTTGCTTGTTCTTATTCAAATTCCAGCATGTGTAGCCTAATTAGGTTGACGCCCTAGTTCCTATGCATGATAGAGGGCTAAAGGTTGGGACGTATAATTGCCTAAACCGCTAGGTAGCACGGGCTTAAGCATGGCTAATTAATTCAACCTAAAGTGACAGTTGGTAATTTGAATTAATTAAATTTTTCATGTTAGGCTTAAGGCGAGAGAGAAACCGGGTTAGTCTTAAGATTAAGCCGTCACAATGTTCCCGTCACTGGCTTATAGTCGACTTCGGGGTCGCTACCTTGAATAGATTATTGGCCAAGTATAATTAGAATTGCACGTGTCTAATTATATCTTTGGGTCATTTGAGCTAGAAATTAGCCAAATGAATTGTGTGCATAAGCATGATTAGTTAAGAAATTGTATCGATGAACCGAACATCCATAACGACAAATTTTATTTCTCGAAGTTAAGCGCAACCATTTAAATTTTGCACTTGTCATTTAATTTTCCGTTAGCTTGCACGTTAGGAGCTCCCTTCCCCCAAACCAAATTTGCACATACTTTTTATCTCTAGCAAATTAGACTTAGTTAAATTGAATTTCTTAATTCCCTGTGGATCGACCCCGTTACCTCTAAGTTACAAATAGCTCGGTGTACTCGGGTTTATAAATTTTATTTTGGCAAGCCTCGACAGCTTGAATTTGGAGCACCCCATTTAGTGCTCTACCAAAATTGGCGCCGTTGCCGGGGAACCATTTAATTTCTATTAGTTAAATTTTATTTGTTAGAAAACCAAAAAAATATTTTCCTTTTCTTGTGTCTTCTTGTTTTAGCATGGCAGATTTTCGACAGCAATATTGGGGGCAATTTAAAAGATGCAACGCCGAGGACCTTCTCCGAACCTCTGAGGAGATGGTCATTATCGAGTTGTACCCCGATTTTGAGGAAGGAATCGAAGAATTTCTGATATGCGGAGGCGAGAACGGTGAGACCGAGGAGGATGAGCTTGACCTCGAGGAGCATCCCGAAGAGATTAGTGATGCGAACGAGCTAAAAAGTGGAGCTGAGACTTCTTCAAGGTGGGTTAGTTTGGATGAATTTCTGGCATCTCCCAGTGATGAAGAAGAACTCAGAGAATTTTACAAGGTAAGTATGTCTCCACCGATTGATTTTGACTTAGAGCATGAATTTTGTATTGAAAATTTATTTGAGGATTCATGCACTAATGAGCTCGAGCATCTGTATGATAATGAGAATATTTTAGGAAATCTTTTCTTTGAGGATGTAGAACCAGCATGTTATGAAAATGTTGTTGTGATGGATGAGGATGTGGCAATTGCGCCTTTAGATTGTTTATCTCCTCTTGTTATGTCTTGTGATAATTCATCTATTCTAGGAGATTTATCTTGCATGCCCCCTTCCATCTGTGCTTCTGTTAATGTTGGTTGCCTCGGGAATTTTGATGTGATCCCTCCTTTGGTCGAGTCTTTATTTTCTGTCGAGTCTTTATTTTCTGTTGAGTCATTTATTTCTGTTGAGTCTGTTGAGTCTTTATTTTTCCCATATATCAAAAGTACAAAAAAAATAACAACTCTGTCCGGCTGCCTAGAAAAGTCGAAGAGCTTGCTTCTCTTAGCATGTTTTGTTGATTCAAGGAAGAAGGGGTCGAAGAAGTACGAAATTTTTTACGTACCCTGACAGAGAGGAGGACACGTTGGCAAGAGATTTTTTAATTTAATAAAATTTCTCTAATGTTCGGGTTGTCGAGACCCGCCAAAATAACATTTATTAATCCGATACAACAGAGCTTTGCAGCTAGTGGTAGTCGGGTGTCGAACCACAAGGAACTAAAATTATTTCCTCTTAATTAACTTCTATTTGCCTTGGATTAAACTCAATTTAAAACAGAAAAATAAAGGGGGAAAACGCTAACGGAGAATTAAACTAAAACAGGAAAAATAGCTAACGGAAAAATAAAATAAAATGCGAGAAAAATAAATGCAAGAAATATAAACGGAACACGTGCTCCTAATTTGAGTGTCGGGATTGGTTGTTGATGTGGTTCGGATCATAGACACAAAATATACTTAACCGGTTTTTGTTAACACTCACACACATTAAAAAACCCAATTAAAACAAGTGCTCTCATGCTTTAATGAGAACTAATAATCCCAATTAATTAGAAAAGAGGTGACGACTCTAGACTATGCTTCGCTAATAACTCTAACTTAGGGGCGATCGCTCTCCGAAATTAGAATTAGTCGCGAGCGACGAGTATTCATGCGACGAGCCAATTGATGAAATCTCTATCAATGGGACTCGATTTTATTCTATCTCTATAATTTATCAACAACCCAAACAAATGTGGCCACATTTAATTCAGAATGCTAGATTTAATTACTCAAAACATGAAGTGTGATCGCTAAGTCATGAATCTTTAATCTAACCAACACACAATTTACTAAACGGGTGTGTTGCGTGCTCAATGTGTAAGTTAAAATGCAATGTGAGAGCACTCATAACATGCAAGCATACATGGTCTTGTAGCAAGTAATAAGTATTTTTTCATTCGATTTCCCACAGAGATTTATTCTTAGTTACTAGCGAAGTGAGATGTTAAATTAGAAAGGATGGTTTAAATGGGGTAGAGTTGGGAATAATGTGCCTAACTAATAAAGAACGTGCGAGATATGCAAGCATAAACAAAGACAAGTAAAGAGGTTAACTTGAATGTAGGAGAAAAAGAATTGCGGAGAAAGCAATTATCTAGCAATAAAATCGCAAGACAGAAAACTGAAAAAAATGGCTAAGGAAAAAATTTAAACTAAGAAAATTGCGCAGACAGCAATTTTCTAGCAATTGTACTAACACCGTTTTAAGGGTGAAGTGTGGAAACAAGGGCTACTAACGACTCCTCTATAGGCTTTTTCATGCGATTCTTCAGCAGTAGATCAACTCATCATGCATCAAATTAACTCATTCTCATGTATCTTTCGATTTCATGCATTAGATCCTTTAGTTCGCTCATGTCCAAGTAAGACTTAAGCATCTATTTATATAAGCAAGTTAATGACTTGTGGTAGGAAAACGCCTATTCCTAGGTCGTTTTCTGGCTACCATGAAAGGCTAGCATGAATAGACGACTCTGAACGCTTACTCGTTCCGGAGGTTAGGAGTTCTTTGGACAAAATGGATGGCCAATCGAAATTGCTCGTGGGATGAAGCACACATACATTCAATGCATTTGTAGCTATCCTACATGTTGAGTTCACGTATTTCTACCTATAGATTCATCATTAGCAAACCCTTATGTGGTTTAGTTACTCATGGATGATGATGGAGTGGAAAGACTTGGTTGATTAAACATGCTTGGTAGTATTCAAATGGAAACAACAGAAAACATAAAGCAATGGAGAACTTGCGAAGTAGTCAAACAATTCTTTGATTAAACAAGATTCAAAGCTTAACAAGCTACAACTTTAAAACGATAAAGACTAAACAGACAAAGACGAAATGAAACAATGTAGCTAACAGAACCAAATGGCAGCAAGCAGAAGCGAAAAGTAAAGACAAAAAACAGTAGAAAGCAGTTAAACGTGTGCGTGAACTCCTCGCCGCAAGCTCCTCGGATGAAGGGAGAAGGGGAGCTTTGTTTGGGGATGAATCCAATCAGAAGAGAAGAAGGATCTTCTCTTCTTCCTCTCAGATTATCGATGCCAACAGCTGAATCCTTCACGCCAACAAACGGGAGAAGAAATAGAGAAGAAACTTCGTTGAGATGGGAGTTCTACGCTTCCAAGCTTATTGTTCTCCTTCCCCCTTGACCTCGTTTTATAGTGTTTTGTAGGTATGATTCGGCCAAGGTGAACCATCCATTCTGAACGACGACCTTCCACGTGGCAGCATGAGAGAAATTGGGCGGCTGAAAGATCGCAACAAAACGGAAGACGGTTAGAACAACTTAACATTTTCACTTAAAACATTGCGAAGACAGCAATGTTTTCGCAATGTTCCTGCAATACAGAAAATTCAACTCTTTAGCTTTGTTTTCGATTCTTTTTCCTTTCTTTTACACATAAGTCCTGATTTAGCTTCATTCTATAAATTATCATATATAAGCACATGTTTAGACTAAATTCTATCAAAAACGCTTAAGAGTTTACACCATTCTATAGCAAATAAGTCCCTAAAATGTATACTTTTGGAGGCGTAACACACCCCCAAACTTAAGTTATTGCTCGTCCTCGAGCAATATAAGGGCTTACTTGGGCTGCTATCACTCTATTTAACTACTTGATGACTTCCCTAAGTTTACTATCCATCGCACGACTATCCTGTGACACTCTTCTAAGTTTAAAACTAACTTCTCATTCTGCTTATTCTGATTTCTCTTGCCTTGCAAAACCTACTGTCTTTATAAACTTCCTACGACTGATCTATCTGCCTTATGTCCTTAGGTTCATTGTGCAGCTATCCCTAAGTTTTCAAATTCTCCCTTGCTTTACCCTAGACTCAGTACATGCTTCTAACGTTTTTCTTTTAAGCAACCTAGGATTCCTTAGAGTCATGCCAGTGTTTAGTACACACACGTAACAGTAGTACATTTCATAGAACAACCTAAACCCTGGCATCACTACATTGGATATACATTCATCTCCCTTAACAAACCTACAAGCTACAACCCTGTGCTTAGCTAATTGAGGATCAGAGTTCATTCATGCAGGACACCTAAGCACATAAGCTATAACTCATAGGCACACATTCTTCTTCCTTGGTTTTTCCTTTTTCCCTTTACTTTAGTAGAGTCCCTCTTTTTGTTTGCCTTTTGATGCAGTGCCACTTGTGGGTTACACAAATGGCCCTGATTACTCAGCACCCTCAAGAGAGACACTACTCTTTATTCTTTTGTTTTTCATTTTTTTTTTCAGATCATTTTTTTCAAAGAAGAAGAATTCTTATGTTTAAAAGGGAGAGAGGAATGTTCCTAGGCCTAGGGCTGCCTCCCCCAAACTTAAACTACTCATTGTCCCCAATGAGAGTTTGAGATGGCACACCCCAAAACTTGTCCTAGAAGCATCTAGTCTAAGGCAAAACAAGTAAAATTTAAAACTCCTAGGCATAGAATGACCTTCCTAAAACAGATAGCACAGAAGCAGAACATTCGGAAAAGCAATATGTTAAGGGCTTATAGAGGTACATGCTGAGCACTAAAGGAAGATAATTTCAACTATCAAAGGTGTACTAAGACACTCATCCAGCATGCTTAACAGATAGATCACATAATGAAGTCAGTACAACAGCAAAATATCGAGATATAAACAGAAACAGCCCATCCAACAGTCATCCAATAGCATGCGAAAAACTAACAAAAAATTGCGGACTCCGCAAAGAATCCGCAATAAACCTACACAGCATTTTTAGCATTGATCAAGGCCCCTAGCATGCTATCTCTAGTCATCAAAAACTATCCTGAACAGTAAACTAACTAGACTAACTATTCAGATACCATCAAGCTAAACTAAACTACTCTAAACAAACAAGAAAAAGTAAAACAGATCATGCATTTGATTAATAACAGAAGTCACAAGTCACAAAAAAGCAGGTTTTTTTTATTTTATTTTTTTTTCAAGAGGGATCAGAAAACTCCCTCGAATGCCGTTCAGATTGGCATTCAAACATCTTCATCCTCATCTCTCCTTTCTCTAGGAGGCGCCCATGGCTTCAACAGGTCAGTCGGGAAGGCAGGGAATATGCACCCCAGCTGGTCAGCCACATCCTTGTCCCTTGCCTGTGCATACTCCGCCCACTAAGCCATCTTGTGCTGCAGGTCCATCAAGCAGGCCATGGATAGTGATTGTTCAGCAGCCAAGCTGTCCATCTCAAACTCCATGTTGCCCCTCCTACGCATCCTCAAGAGGGTGGGCAGCTCCAGATGGCCCGTGTAAGCCAATTGCCTCTCACCCTTCTCCATTGGCACACCTGCACGCAAGCACAGTTTAGTTATAGTGTTAGGGAAAAATAATTGACCCTTACCTTTGCGTGAGCAGTCAATGATGGAAGAAGCAATGACTTCACCAACATCAATGGTGAGTCCCCGCATGATGGCATACAGCAGCAATGATCGCCCGTGGTTGATAGTCGTTTCGTGCGTCACGGGGGAGATGCGTCTGCGCACAAGAGAGAACCAGACTGCTGCCTTGTCTCTAAGGGTGTGCTTCCCATTCCGTGAGACCGCCCAGGTTGCCTCAGGTTTGCCGATGGTGTGCATGGCCTCTTCTAAGACTGCCTCAGATGGCGAGTCAACGATCTTGGCATACTCAGAATATGTATGCCCTTTGAGAGCATAGGCCTCATTGATGGCATTGGCAGAGAAGTCGATTTCTACCCCCCTCACTGTTGATAGGCATGCTTCAGGGTGTGTGAGATTGGCGTAGAAATCGTACACCATATAAGGATACGCTGGGATTGGAGGCCTGCAGAGTTCCTCCCAGCCATGGTTGATGATTCCTGCGCGCAAAAATTGCGGCAGGTCGGCCAATGCATCAAGGAATCCTCGCTCGTGGACGAGTTCCTTCTTCATTAATTCGAGGCTCTTGGCCTCTGCTTCTTGTGAGACATACCTCGCAGCTCGAGGTTCGTCTTCTGGGTACATCTTTCTTTTCCCTTTTTCTTTCGCTTTGGCCGATTCAGAGGCCTCAATCTTCATCTTCTTTAAAGAAGGTTCAGCTCCAACCTTCTTCTTCTTGGCTCGTTTGGAAGACTTTGGCCGCTTGCCCTTGACAATCACTGGGCCCTCTTCTTGTGCCGTGCCTTGGAGGCTAGATGCTGGAGGAAATCCCAGTGTCTCATCCATGGAGTCCTTGCTTCCCCCCTCCGCAGGGCTGTCAAGACTGACATCCCGTAAGGGGGAAAACACTTCTTCTTCCTCCACCGGCTCTTCGCTTGGCACCGAATCTTGGTGCTCTTCAGGTGGGGCTTCAGGCGCCGGTGTTTGTGGAGAAGGTTCTGGCTACCATGAAAGGCTAGCATGAATGGACGACTCTGAACTCTTACTCCTTCCGGAGGTTAGGAGTTCTCTGGACAAAATGGATGGCCAATCGAAATTGTCCGTGGGATGAAGCACACATACATTCAATGCATTTGTAGCTATCCTACATGCTGAGTTCACGTATTTCTACCTATAGATTCATCATTAGCAAACCCTTATGTGGTTTTGTTACTCATGGATGATGATGGAGTGGAAAGACTTGGTTGATTAAACATGCTTGGAAGTATTCAAATGGAAAAAACAGAAAACAGAATGCAATGGAGAACTTGCGAAGTAGTCAAACAATTCTTTGATTAAACACGATTCAAAGCTTAACAAGCTACAACTTTAAAACGATAAAGACTAAACAGACAAAGACGAAATGAAACAATGTAGCTAACAGAACCAAATGGCAGCAAACAGAAGCGAAAAGTAAAGACAAAAAACAGTAGAAAGTAGTTAAACGTGTGCGTGAACTCCTCGCCGCAAGCGCCTCGGATGAAGGGAGAAGGGGAGCTTTGTTTGGGGATGAATCCAATCATAAGAGAAGAAGGATCTTCTGTTCTTCCTCTCAGATTATCGATGCCAACAGCTGAATCCTTCACGCCAACAAACGGGAGAAGAAATAGAGAAGAAACTGCGTTGAGATGTGAGTTCTACGCTTCCAAGCTTGTTGTTCTCCTTCCCCCTTGACCTCGTTTTATAGTGTTTTGTAGGTATGATTCGGCCAAGGAGAACCATCCATTCTGAACGACGACCTTCCACGTGGCAGCATGAGAGAAATTGGGCGGCTGAAAGATCGCAACAAAACGGAAGACGGTTAGAACAACTTAACATTTTCACTTAAAACATTGCGGAGACAGCAATATTTTCGCAATGTTCCTGCAATACAGAAAATTCAACTCTTTAGCTTTGTTTTCGATTCGTTTTCCTTTCTTTTACACATAAGTCCTGATTTAGCTTCATTCTATAAATTCTCATATATAAGCACATGTTTAGACTAAATTCTATAAAAAACGCTTAAGAGTTTACACCATTCTATAGCAAATAAGTCCCTAAAATGTATACTTTTGGAGGCGTAACAGGGTGTCAACCATTAAGAACATCATGCTGGACATTAAGAAAGATGCTAAAGATGAATTGAATGCTAGAAGAGGCCAAGAACAAGATGAAAAGAACAGATCTCACCTAATACATCAACAACAAAAACCCTAAACCCAAATTAGAGCACTTACCTTAGTTGCCCGTTGTGAAAATCAAGAGAAATCAACAAGAAATCAACTCTAATGTATTAGAATGGGTAAGAAATGTGTTTTGGCTCAAGAAACGAGCTCTACAACAAATGGGGGCGGAAGAAATTTAGAGAGAATCACCTAAAATCAGCAAAAACGGACTTAAATACCCATTTCTGCGTCAGACTAGCGCCTAGGCGCCGCGGGCGCGCGCGCACAGAATCGGAACAGCGCCTAGGCGCTGAGCTCTCTGGAAAATTTACAAACCGGGCATTTTTGTTGACTTTTAATGTCGGGCTTCAGCTGACTTTAGATGACGGGCATTTTGCGTCAAGGACGGGGCGCGCGGCTGGGGCGAGGCGAGGCGAGGCGAGCGGGTGCGCGCGGACTTACTATGACGGGCGCTTGGGCGCTGAGGCGGAGCGGGCGAGGCGAGGCAGCGCGCGCGGACCTTCGATGAAGGGCGCGCGGGCGTCTGGCCGTCTGGGCGTGGGCGCGCGCGTCTGGCTCCAATGGGCGCCTGGGCGCTGGCCGCCGGCGTTTGGGCGCTGCCCTCTCGGGTCTAAGCCCAATTTTGGGTCGTTTTGGCTCCCGAGCTCCGTTTGGCCTATCTTTTTGACCCGAACACTTCCCGAAACCTCTTAAATGACCGTTTTAGCCCCAAAAATTATAAATGGACTTCCCGAGCTCTTCGGCACGAAAACACCTATAATAAGTGATAACTCCATTTTGGAGCTATTGAATACGTCCTAATTATAGCTAAAGACCGCTTCCAATTGATTAAATGTATCTCTTTTGTAGGAGAAAAGCGGCAAAGAGCTCGTGCGTCCATTGGGCATGTTCGAGAGCTTAAAGCAGAGTTTTAGCGCCCCGGGAATGCATCGGGAAGAGGGGAATTTGTTCCGTGAAGAAACGGGCCAAAACAGCCTTGGAGAGGCAAAGCATCAGCCCCAAACCCGAGAGCCAGCGTCGAGCTATAGCGTCGAGACGCTGGCTCGACGCTGGAAAAACCCAAGAGCAAGCGTCGAGTGATAGCGCCGAGACGCGAGCTCGACGCTGCCCTGGCGTCGAGACCCTGCTTGGCGTCGAGACGCTTCGGAGGAGGCGCGCGCTGGAAAATCATCGGGGCAGCGTCGCGACGCCAGCGCGCGCGCGCGCGGATCACTTAGGGCACAGCGTCGAGACGCTGGCCTAGCGTCTCGACGCTACGACGAAGGCAGTAGCTAAAAGACGATTTTTCTGCACTTTTTTGGGATTCTTCTCCAAGCTTCATCTTCTTCATCTCTCAACGGAATCCGGCGATTCTTCCTTCCTTCTTCCCCATTTTCTCTCTATTTTCCGTGGAGCTCCGCCACTGTTGGCATGCGAGTGAGCTCCACTTCCCTTTGTAATAGGTAGATGAACTCTTCCATGGTCGTTGGTGGAGCGGGATTGACGATCCGCGCCATGAGCGGCTAAGGTAAGGGTGACGGTTTGGGATTTTGTTTAGGGGAATTTTGTTAGACCTTTATGGCTTTGATAATCTGAGTTTAGATTGCATATTGGTTCTGTTTACGTTGCATTTGTTTACCTTGCTTAATCCAACGCGCATGTTAAATTATGTTGATTGACACTCGGATAGTTTCGCATGTTGTGTATGTTAAAGAGTAGCGATGCCGTGCCTCTCACTGCTCGACTAAGTAACACAGGTAAATAGAACTAAATCGAAGTATCGGGTCGGGTAGGATAATTGTTGGTTGCATACGGCGTTTGCGGGCAACCTACTAGCAATTAGAATTCACGCCCGAATGTTCGTCGCGGTTAGCTAGTAACTGTCTAAATTCATCTTAGGACTGATCATCTTAATGTGAGATTAGATAACGTGTAATTAGGACTGTGTGGCCTAATTAAAATCCATGAAGTCGGCTACTTTGGGGCTTCTCTGGTAGTCGTCCGCGTGCTTAGTAAACTGAATTCCATGTTATTAGAATTAAATGATAAGTTGTATTTGTCTAACAATTGACCCCGAGACTCCCCAAACCGTGCACACGTTTTCTACGTATTATTTCTTTCTTCCGTTAGCTTTCTTATTGATTTCTTTGCATGATTAAAACCCCCCGTTACCAATTAATCGATCAAATCCCAATTTCACTAGTAAATTCAACTCTCCTATTCCTTGGATCGACCCTGTTACCACTGGCTGCAAAGCCTTGGCAATAGGCATTATAAATCGTATTTTGGCAAGCCTCGACAGCTTGAGATTAGGCGGATATTCAAAATCCAGCCCACCAATAAGGCAATTTAACTAAATCAAGCATGGCATTTAGCTAGATTTAAGGCTATAATTATAACTCTATTTTGGAGCTATCACACGTCGAGCATAACGACGTTAAAAAATTGCGCTTCTTGGGAGGCAACCCATGAGTATTTCAATTTTTGTCTTTACTTTTAGTTTTTATTTTCCTAGCTTAGTTTTTTCTTGCTTTCATTTGTAGGATGTTTTGTGGCTTAAGGATCGGAATAGTGGGCGAAGAGTGCACTGCTCCAACCGACAACCTAGCAAAATTCAGGGGAGGTTTTTTGTTCCATTTTATTTTGTGCGTTTTAACTGCTTAGTCTGAAGTGTGATACATAGAGGACTATGTATCCTTTTAGGTTGGGTGTGGAGTTGTTTGTTGGATGGATTCCTATAGTTGTTGAGCTGTGGATATTCTGAATTTGAAGTGCTTTTGTCTGCTGTTGCATGTGTTCGATGAGGACAATCTAGGAAATGCTTTTAAATTCTTCGTATTTGGTAGAGCACTTTATGGTGTACTCCAACTTCAAGCTGTCGAGGCTTTCCAAAATAAAATTTATAAATACCGAAACTACTAAGCTTTGCAGCTAGTGGTAACGGGTCGATCCGCAGGGAACCTAAATTACTTTCTCCTAATTAATTTCTATTTGCCTTTTTTATTGAAAACTAGAAATTAAGCGATAAAAGGGGGAGATTTGGGTTATGAAAAACTAAAAGAAAAGCAGAAAAATAAAGTAGCTAACGGAAAAGTAAAATAAAGTAACTTGTGCTCCTAATTTGAGTGCTCAGGATTTGCTTGATGCGCTTAGTTCATTGGGATTCTAATTATGCTTAGCTATTATTCTAATGCACACAAAATGCTTTGTCCCAATCGATTAACAAACAGTGACGGGTAACATTGCGACGAGTTAATCCTATAATTAATTCGATTTCTCTCCTAACCTTGAGCCCACCGTGAAAACGTTAATCAACTCCTACCCCCAACTGTCACTTAGGCTCGAATTGATTAGCCACGAGCTAGACCCTCGCTACTTGCATTAAGACTAATCACGAATTAACGCTAACCAACTAACATGCGTAACAAATTATGGACGTCACTCCTAATCGGAAAGGCATGGCATTCGTTCTTTATACAGATTAAGAGATGCAAAAGATTAACAAAACTAAGCTAGAAATTTATACAAAACCCTCCCTAAGCATCAAGACAATTCCCTAACCTCAAATTAGAGCACTTACCTTGCTCGGGATGAACACCAAGCTAAATCCAACCAAGTCTTGCTTTGATATATAAGAAAATGGGAGAAAACCCCAAAAATCTAGAGAGAAAACGCTCAAAAAATGTCCAAACCCGAGATTGAATGACCTAAAAATCGCTAAAAAATGGGTTTTATACAGTCGAAGTGTCGAGACCCTACAGGAAATTTCCAGCGCCTGTTGTCGGGGTAGCGTCTCGAAGGAAAAATAACGGAAATTCTATCCTCCTCTAGACTCGAACTCAGGCCTATCGACTTGCCCGATTCCTCCTACACCACCAGATCACTTATCACAATTGAGATATCATTTGATTAATTAATATATATGGTATAAACGCTTAAAACAATTAATCATTATTATCTACTAAAATATTATTTTAAGCCCTAAATTAATGCAATGGTCCGATTTACCCCTAAGTAATTAAATTATACAAAATATATCAATTAAGCACAATTAATTACTTAATCCGCAAGACTTATGAGCTAAATATTAGCACTTTTTGAGTGCTATCAAAACCCCCAACCTAAATCTTGCTAGTCCTCGAGCAAAGAAAACACTAAATTAGCTCCTAAGGACTATACATCCATGCTTCTAACTCAAATCTCGATGCTTTAAGAATCAAGGCATTTACATAAACAAGTAAGCAATCGATCGCATGCACTTAATCAATGAATATGTCAAAAATTAACTATCGCTCCCTAACGTGTGTGTGTGTGCTAGCCAACCTATCCTAAACCAACGTAAGCCCGAAAAAACCGCATGCAACATGTCATCCCGTTTTCCCCCTACTTCTAGCAATACAGAACAGTCTAACGGCTTTTCAACAATCAAGAGAGTAACAAATTAAAAGGCCTAATTTTTTTTTCTTTTTCTTGAGTAACTTGTACTCTTTATTTCTTTTAAACTTGCTAAATTTTTACTTTTTTCTTTCTTTTGCTTCTCTAGGAGAGCCTAACATGTCAAGCTTGCCTAAATTTCATTGCACAATGTATCTGACTACGGGCAAGCTTCACATTTTTAAGGACTAATGCTCACTTCTTAGTCGCGATTCTAAGAAGGAGGAGCACCTCAAGAGCTTTTATTTTCATGCTTGTTTTTTTTTTTTTTTACTAGGCAATAGCTTCGCTACAATTCGATTAACCTATTACAACCTATCATGCATCAAGCCTTCCCTAAGGGTGCCTTTCGGGGTGACAACAAGAATTCATGCAACATGTTGTCAATCTAAGAGAGAAGTTGCTAAGTGCTCTTTAGATTCAAGGGAGCAACAGAAAAAAAAAAAATTAAATTTTTTGACATGAACTCAATCAGTGCAAACAACTTCATGCTAATCCATACATGCAAATACAAAGATTCTAAAAATATTTCCTAGATCATCATAATCAGAAAGCATGCAAACAGAGTCCAAACACTTCAAATTTAAAATCTCCACAGCTCAACAACTACAGATGAATCCAACAGACAACCATCTCCACCCCCAACCTTCAAAAGATACATAGTCTTCTATGTATCCATCTATCAGATAAAACAATTAAAATTACAAAATTAAAGGGAACAGAAAACCTCCCCTGAATTTCGCGAGGTCGGTGGTTGGAGCGGCGCGGTCTTTGCCCATGATCTTGTTCTTTAGGCCAAACCCCTACAAAAGAAGGCAAACAACAATAAAAGAAAAACAAACAAATAAAATCTAACTAAGAGAAATTAAATGGTTCCCCGGAAACGGCGCCAATTTTGGTAGAGCACTTTATGGTGTACTCCAACTTCAAGCTGTCGAGGCTTGCCTAAATAAAATTTATAAATACCGAAACTACTAGGCTTTGCAGCTAGTGGTAACGGGTCGATCCGCAGGGAACCTAAATTACTTTCTCCTAATTAATTTCTATTTGCCTTTTTTATTGAAAACTAGAAATTAAGCGATAAAAGGGGGAGATTTGGGTTACGGAAAACTAAAAGAAAAGCAGAAAAATAAAGTAGCTAACGGAAAAGTAAAATAAAGTAACTTGTGCTCCTAATTTGAGTGCTCGGGATTTGCTTGATGCGCTTAGTTCATTGGGATTCTAATTATGCTTAGCTATTATTCTAATGCACACAAAATGCTTTGTCCCAATCGGGTCCAAAACACCCCAAGGAATTAATTAGAAACTTACGAATCTAATTAAACATGCTCGCTAATTAATTTAAGTTGATTACTCCTATATCAATTAACAAACAGTGACGGGTAACATTGCGACGAGTTAATCCTATAATTAATTCGATTTCTCTCCTAATCTTGAGCCCACCGTGAAAACGTTAATCAACTCCTACCCCTAACTGTCACTTAGGCTCGAATTGATTAGCCACGAGCTAGACCCTCGCTACTTGCATTAAGACTAATCACGAATTAACGCTAACCAACTAACATGCGTAACAAATTATGGACGTCACTCCTAATCGGAAAGGCAGGGCATTCGTTCTTTATACAGATTAAGAGATGCAAAAGATTAACAAAACTAAGCTAGAAATTTATACAAAACCCTCCCTAAGCATCAAGACAAATCCCGAACCTCAAATTAGAGCACTTACCTTGCTCGGGATGAACACCAAGCTAAATCCAACCAAGTCTTGCTTTTATATATAAGACAAGGGGAGAAAACCCCAAAAATCGAGAGAGAAAACCCCAAAAATCGAGAGAGAAAACGCTAAAAAAATGTCCAAACCCGAGAGTGAATGACCTAAAAATAGCTAAAAAATGGGTTTTATACAGTCGGAGCGTCGAGACCCTACAGGGTATGCAAATTTCCAGCGCTGTTGTCTGGATAGTGCCTGAAGGTAAAATAACAGAAATTCTGTCCTCCTCTGAACTCGAACTCAGGCCTATCAACTTGCTAGATTCCTCCTGCACCACCAGACCACTTATCAAAATTGAGATATCATTTGATTAATTAATATAAAATTTTTCTGTTGCTCCCTTGCATCTATCGAGCACTTAGCAATCTATTCTTTGTTCTGTAGGCTTAGAATAATCTTATGTAGCCTGAAATCATGTTGTCACCCCGAAAGGCACCTCTAGGGAAGATGCATGATAGGTTGTAATAGGTTAATCGAATTGTAGCGAAGTTATTGCCTAGTAAAAAAAAAAACAAGCATGAAAATAAAAGCTCTTAAGGTGCTCCTCCTTCTTAAAGTGCACGTTAAGAAGTGAGCATTAGTCCTTAAAAATGTGAAGCTTGCCCGTAGTCAGATACATTGTGCAATGAAATTGTAGGTAAGCTGGAACGAAGACAAGTTTGACATGTTAGGCTCTCCTGGAGAAGCAAAAGAAAGAAACAGTAAAAATTTAGCAAGTTCAAAAACAAAAATATTAGGCCTTTTAATTTGTTACTTTCTTGATTGTTGAAAAGCCGTAGACTGTTCTTTATTGCTAGAAGTAGGGGAAAAACGAGATGTAAGGTTGCATAAAGTTTTTCCGAGTCTACGTGAGCTGGAATATGTTTGTTGAACACACACGCACGTAGGGGAGTAACAGTTGAATTTTTGAAAGGTTCTCAATGAGTGCATGCAATTGATTGTTCTCTTTTTGTTGCAAATGCCTTGCTTTTAAAAGTGTCGAGGTTAGAGTCGATGCATGCAATTTTAGATTTTAGCGATAATTTAGAATAGCCTTGCTCGAGGACTAGCAAGATTTAGGTTGGGGGTATTTTGATAGCTCCAAAATAGAGCTATTATTTACGCCCTAATATTAGCTAAACCCATGTCAAATATTGATTAAAATGCCTTCTTGTAGGTAAATTCATGGTAGAGAGCTCGAGGAGTTCGATGACGTGTTTTGGGGCTAAAAGCGACGTTTTAGAGCTTCATGGACGCATCGGGAGTGAAGGGGCTTGAAGAATTGAAGAAATGGCCAAAAATTGCCATGGAAAGGCAATTTTGGCCAACAAACCCGAGAGCAAGCGTTGAGCGACAGCGTCGAGACGCTGGCTCAACGCTGCTCAGCGTCGAGACGCCGCCCCGAAGATTTCCGGATATTTGACGCGCCCCAGCGTCGAGCTGCCAACTTAGGGCACAACGTCTCGACGCTCCGACGACTTTAAAAGCCTTCTTCTCCGATTTTAGCCACAAGTTTTGTTCCAATTTCGATTTTTCCACCATTGTTAGGCTCGGGTGGGAGCTCTATACTCATACTTCTTCCATTTTGTCTTCAATAAAGTTCAAACATTGAGCATATCTCTTGATTTACACAACGGGGAGCTAAGGTAAGTGCTCTAATTCGGGTATTAGGGGTTATCTTGATGCTTAGGGAGGGTTTATATGAATTTCTAGCTTGGTTTTGTTAATTTCTTGCATCTCTTGGTCTGTATTAAGAACGAATAACTTGCCTTTCCGATTAGGAGTGACGTCCATAATTAGTTACGCATGCTTAGTTGGCTATTATAAATTGTATTTTAGCAATAAAGAACAGTCAATGACTTTTCAACATCAGAGAGAGCAACAAATCAAAAAGCCTAATGTTTTTTCTTTTGAGTACTTTGTACTCTTCGCTTTATTTTTCCATTTTTTTTTTTACTTTGCTTCTCCAAGATAGCCTTTAATGTCAAGCTTGCTTTCGTTTCAGCTTACCCGCAGTTCCACTGCACAACGTATCAGACTACAAGCAAGCTTCACAAATTAAGGACTAATGCTCATTTGTTTAGCACGCACTTAAGAAGGAGGACCATCTCAGGAGTTTTGATTAACATGCTTTACTTTTTTTCTTCTTTTCTTTAGGCAATAACTTTGCTATAACTCAATTGACCTATTACAATCAATCATGCATCAAGCCTTCCCTAAAGGTTCCTTTCGGGGTGACAACAAGAATTCAAGCTAAATAAAATAATTCTAAGCCTACAAAACCATGAATAGGATGCTATGTGCTCGATAGATGGAAGGGAGTGATAACTCCATTTTGGAGCTATATTTCACTCCCTAATTCTAGCTAAAAGCCGTATTTAATTGTGTAATTTGCCGTGAGTTTAGGTGATTTGCGGCGAAGAGCTCGTGGTGTCCATTGGACGTGTTTCGAGGCTTAGGAAGCCGTTTTAGCGCTTTGGGAATGCATCGGGAAAAGGGGAAATTCAACCATGAAGTTTTGGGAAAAATTGCCATGCAAAGGGAATTTTCAGCCCCCAAACCCGAGAGCAAGCGTCGAGCGAAAGCGTCGAGACGCTGCTCAACGCTGCCCAGCGTCGAGACGCCCCGAAGAGGCGCGCGCTGGAGATTTTCGGGTCAACGTCGAGACGCTGCCCTAGCGTCTTGACGCCATCGCGACAACGCACGCTGGGATGTTTAGGTCGCAGCGTCATGACGCTGGCCTTGCGTCTCGACGCTTTGATGGATTATATAGGCCATTTTAGCGTTTTCTCTTCATCTTTTCCGTCAAAACCACTCGGGTTTCCGCCATTGTTAAGCATTTTTTGAGCTTTCTTCTACTACTAAGTTGGGGATTATGTCCAAGGTCTCCATAGAAGCGTTGGTACTCCATTTCTCCATGGAAGGCTGGTAGAACACTAAATGGGGTGCTCCAAATTCAAGTTGTCGAGGCTTGCCAAAATACAATTTATAAACCTGAATACACCGAGCTATTTGTAGCTTAGAGGTAACGGGGTCGATCCAAAGGGAATTAAGAAATTTAATTCAACTAAGTCTAATTTGCTAATTATAAAAAGTATGTGCAAATTTGGTAAAAATAATGGTAATTTTGTTTTGGGGAAGGGAGCTCCTAACGTGCAAACTAACGGAAAATTAAATGACAAGTGCAAAATTTAAATGGTTGCGCTTAACTTCGAGAAATGGAATTGATCGTTATGGATGTTTGGTTCATCGATACAATTTATTAGCTAATCATGCTTCAACACACAATTCATTTGGCTAATTGCTAGGTCAAATGACCCAAAAATATAATTAGACATGTGCAATTCTAATTGTACTTAGCAAATAATCTATTCAAGGTAGCGACCCCTAAATCGACTATAAGCCAGTGACGGGAATATTGTGACGGCTTAATCCTAAGACAGACCCGGTTTCTCTCTCGCCCTAAGCCTAACATGAAAACGTTAATTAATTAAGATTACCAACTGTCACTTTGGGTTGAATTAATTAGCCATGCTTAAGCCCGTGCTACCTAGCGGTTTGGGCAATTATACGTCCCAACCTTTAGCCCTCTATCATGCATAGGAATTAGTGAGTCAACCTAATTAAGCTACACATGCTAGAATTTGAATAAGAACAAGCAAGAAGATGCAAGAACATGCTAATTAGCTTCACATTTTCAAAGGGGCAAATCTCCCCAAACATCCATAATTCACAAACCAAAACTCGAAATTAAAATCTAACCTTAGTTTAGCCTTCCATGGAGGATGTGTAAATCAAACCCCCCATGGAAGAGCTTAGTACCATACAAAAGAGGAGAAGAAGAAGCTCAAAATGGTGTAAAAATGGTGAAGACCCGAGAGGAAGAATTGGAGAAGAAGATAGATTAAAAGTTGGGCAAAAATGAGGCGTTTTCACGCCTTTAATCGTCGGAGCGTCTCGACGCTGGTGCCCTAAGTTGGCCGCGCGCGCGCGGGCGTCGAGACGCTCGGACAGCGTCTCGACGCTGTCGCGCGTCATTATGGAAAATCGTCGGGCTGGCGTCGAGACCCTCGGGTGGCGTCTCGACGCTAGCAGCGTTGAGCCGGCGTTGAGCCCGCGTGCTCATCCTCGGTAGGCAATCGGGGCGGCGTCGAGACGCTCGGCCAGCGTCGAGACGCTCGGCCAGCGTCTCGACGCTGCTGCTCATGCATGCATGCTCTCGGGTTTGTTGGCCAAAACTTGTCTTTCCAAGGCAATTTTTGCCATCTCTTTGATTCTTCAAGCCCCTTCACTCCCGATGCATCTATGAAGCTCTAAAACGCCACTTTTAGCCCTGAAACGTGTCTTTAGACTTCTCGAGCTCTTGACCATGAAATCACCTACAAAAAGGCATTTTAATCCATATTTGTCATGGTTCTAGCCAATATTAGGGACATAATAATAGCTCTATTTTGGAGCTATCAAAATACCCCCGACCTAAATCTTGCAAGTTCTCGAGCAAAGTATACTCTAAATTATCTCCAAAGAATTAATTGCATGCTGAAAACTCTAACCTCAATGCTTGTGAACAAGGTATTTAAATAAATTCAAAACCATCAAATGCATGCAAACGTTGAAAACATTCCAAAATTTTAACTCCTATTCCCTTACGTGTGTGTGTGTTTAACACCTCCCAACCTAGCTCATGCAAGCCCGAAATAACCTTATACAGCCCTATAACTCGTTTTCCCCCTACTTATGGCGATAAGAACAGTCTAATGGCTTTTAGGGATAGAAAAAGCAACAAAACATAAGGCCCATATTTTCTTTCTTTTCTTTGAGTACTTTGTACCCATTTTTCTTTTTGAACCACTTTTTTTTATTTTTCTCCAAGAGAGCCTAACACGTCAAGCCAAATTTAGCTTCACGTTTTTAAGGACTATTGCTCGCTTCTATTAGTTCCCCTTTCATGCAGTGACAACCGTGGGTTACACGATAGCCCCTGGTTACACGTGCAACACAAGAAGGAGGAGCAACTCTAGAGTTTTTATTTTTCATGCTTACCTTTTTTTTTTTTTAGGCAATAGCTTCGCTATACGACAAATGAATTATTACTACTTCTAACACAACAAGCCTCCCTAATGGTACCTTTCGGGGTGACAACTAGGTTTCAGACCAAATAAAATCATTCTAAACCTACAGAACTGAGACTAAGAGGGCTATGTGCTCAGTGAATGTAGGGAAATAGCAGAATTTTTTTTAAAATAGGCTCAAAATGTGCATACATTGTCAAATTTTTCGAAATTATACAAATATGGAGTGTTCACAAGCAAATCACAAACCGTCCTCATCGGACAACATGCATTCAGATTCTAATCTAACAATCAGAGTATACATATGCCCGACAACTACTAAGAAGTCTTTCTTTCAACAAACTCCACCCCCCACCTTAAGACATGCATTGTCCTCAATGCATTAAACAATCAAAACAATAAAATTCTAAGGGAACAAAAAACCTCCCCTGAATTTTATGAAGCCGATGGGTCCAGATGTGCCTCATCGTCTTCCGATGTAAACTCGATTTTTCGGCCATTCCACCTTTCCTCCTACGAAAACAAGAAAACAAACAACAAATTCAAAAGCTAATATCAGCAAAAAAAAAAGCAATAAATAACAGAATTACAGTCCAAGCTCGGGTGCCTCCGAGAAGCGTAAATTTTTAGAGTCGATTGCTCGACAGTATTCACTCATCCACTCATCCATAATCGAACTGGGGCGGCGCTAGAAGTAATGTGGCGTCATAGTGATAACTCCATTTTGGAGCTATTAAATACTTTCTTATTATGGCTAAAGTCCATTGGACCAAAACTTTCTTATTATGGCTAAAGTCCATTGGACCAGAATGATGTAGGAGAAATGCGGCAAAGAGCTCGTGCGTCCATTGGACCCGTTCGAGAGCTAAAAGCGGAGTTTTAACGCCCCGGGAGTGCATCGGGAAAGGGATAATCGATCCGAGGAGAAACGGACCAAAACTGCCTAGGAGAGGCAAATTTCCAGCCCCAAACCCGAGAGCTAGCGTCGAGACGCTAGCTCGACGCTGTCAAAACCCGAGAGCTAGCGTCGAGACGCTAGCTCGATGCTGCCAAGCGTCGAGACTCTGCCGAGGCGTCGAGACGCTCCGGAGGAGGCGCGCGCAAGGAATCATCGGGCAAGCGTCGAGACGCTGCCCTAGCGTCTCGACGCCATCGCGAGGCGCGCGCGGATTATTTAGGGCGCAGCGTCTCGACGCTGGCCTAGCGTCTCGACGCTACGTCGATTACAGAAGCTTAAATGACGATTTTTCTGCTGAAAAAAAAGAGTTCTTCATCATTCTTGGAGCGATTCTTCTTCTTCTTCCTCTCGTTTTCTCTTAGATTTCCTTTAGCTCAGCCATTGTTGGCATGTTTAAGAGCTTTCTTCTTGTAATTTGTTGATGACGCCTTCCATGGCTTACTTTGGAGCGGAATTGACAACCCGTTCCATGGACGGATAAGGTAAGGGTGAACGGTTTGGGAATTGTTTAAGGGATTTTTGTTAGACATTTTAGTTTTGATAATCCATACTTTGATTACATTTTGGTTGCTGTTTATATGCATTTGTCTATCTTACTTAAACCCACGCATATGTTAGATTTCGACGATTGACACTCGAGTCATCTTGCATGTTGTGTATGTTAAAGAGTAGCGATGTCGTGCCTCTCACTGCTCGACTAAGTAACACAGATAGATAAAACTAAATCGGAGTATCGAGTCGTGTATGATAGTTGTTGATTGCATACAGCGTTTGCGGGCAATCAACTAGCAATTAGATTACATGCTTGAATGTTCGTCGCGGTTAGCTAGTGACTACCTAGAATAAATTTGGGGCTGATCACCTTGACGCAATTTTAGGTAATGTTTAATTGGAACTGTGTGGTCTGGTTAATTTCTATGGAGTCGGTTACCTTGGGGCTTCTCGGGTAATCGTCCGTGTGTATCATAAACCGTTTGCCATGAATTTAGTATTAAATGATGAATTGAAGTTGTCTAACAATTAATCCCGAAAATCTCCCAAACCGTGCACGCGTCTCTCTATTTTTATTCTTCCGTTAGCGTTTACTTGTTTACTTGCATGCTGAAAAATCCCCCCGTTACAGAAACATTGATCAATTAATTAATCTCAATTTTAATATTAATTTTAGTCACACCTTCTCCTTGGATCGACCCTGTTACCACTAGCTGCAAAGCCTTGGTTATAGGCTTATAAATCGTATTTTGGCAAGCTTCGACAGCTTGAGATTAAGAGGATATTCAAAAATCCTCCCACCACATAGCACTCAGCGTCCCCCTCGTGGAAAGTCTTCAATCGGTGCCCATTCACTTTCTGCACCTCATCTGAGTCCAAGCTCTGGATCTCTACACTGCCATAAGGAAAATTTTTAGTTATGGTGTAGGGTCCTTTCCAACGGGAACGAAGCTTATCTGGCATGAACTTCAGACGAGAATCGAACAGCAGAACTTTCTGACCGACTTCGAAGTTTTTCTTTACGATCCTTCGGTCATGAAACTGTTTGGACTTCTCTTTATAGATCCTGGAGTTCTCGTAGGAGTCCAAACGCAGCTCCTCCAATTCCTATAACTGAAGCAGTCGTGTCTCGCCAGCTTCGTCAGAGCTCATGTTACACTGCTTGATCGCCCAGAATGCTTTGTGCTCAATCTCCACGGGTAAGTGGCACGCCTTACCAAAAACCAACCGGTATGGGGACATACCGATAGGAGTTTTGTAGGCGGTGCGGTAGGCCCACAAAGCATCCTGCAGACGAACGCTCCAATCCTTCCTGCTCGGTCTCACGGTTTTCTCCAGAATTGACTTTACCTCTCTATTGGAGACCTCGGCTTGCCCATTGGCTTGAGGATGGTAGGCGGTGGACACACGATGATGCACACCATACTTCCTCAGCAAAGCCTCCACAGATCGGTTGCAGAAATGAGTCCCCTGGTCACTGATTATGGCTCGTGGGATTCCAAACCTGGTAAAAATATTAGACTGAACGAACCTAACAACATAATTAGCATCGTTAGTCTTCGTGGCTTTCGCCTCGACCCACTTGGAAACATAATCAACAGCCAGCAATATGTAAGAAAAACCACAAGAAGGCGGAAAGGGTCCCATAAAATCCATGCCCCAAACGTCAAAGATTTCACAGAATAAAACTGAGGTTTTAGGCATTTCATTTCTACCAGATATCGACCCTATTCTTTGACATCTATTGCAGGTTTTACAAAATTCATATGAATCTTTAAACAGAGAAGTCCAGTAAAACCCACTATCTAAAACTTTCCTAGCTGTCCTCCTAGGCCCAAAATGTCCCCCACATGCATAGTCATGACAGAAAGTAAGAATAGATGCATGCTCATTCTCAAGGACACATCTCCTAATTATCTGATAAGAACAGAACTTCCATAAATGGGGATCCTCCCAAACATAGGACTTAGCGTCGCTTTTCAGCTTGGCTTTCCTAGCATAAGAGAAACCAGATGGAAAATTACCTGTGACCAAGTAATTCACCATATCAACATACCAGGGAAGGACTGTATCAAGTCTGAAGAGTGTCTCATCGGGGAAATCTTCATTCAGAGGCAGGAGGTCTTCCTTTCTGACCAAGCGGCTCAGATGGTCGGCTACCGGGTTCTCTGCTCCTCTCTTATCCTTGATCTTCACATCGAAGTCCTGGAGGAGCAAAATCCACCGAAGTAGCCTCGGTTTCGAATCTTTCTTGGTCATCAGGTACCAAACAGTTGCATGATCAGAGAAAACAGTTACTTGAGAGCCAATAATATAATGACGAAACTTATCAAGCGCAAATACAATAGAAAGAAGTTCTTTTTCTGTTGTCGTATAATTGCACTGCGCTGGATTGAGCGTCCTGGAGGCATAGTAAATGACACGGCTCTTGTTCTCGATCCTCTGACTAAGCACGACTCCTAGGGCATAGTTGCTAGCGTCGCACATTATCTCGAAAGGCAAGTCCCACTGGGGTGGGTGTATGATGGGCGCGCTTGTCAAACTATCCTTAAGCAAATCGAAGGCTTTTCGGCACTCCTCCCCAAAATAAAA
Source organism: Herpetospermum pedunculosum (assembly GCA_028017165.1). Classification (NCBI taxonomy): domain Eukaryota; kingdom Viridiplantae; phylum Streptophyta; class Magnoliopsida; order Cucurbitales; family Cucurbitaceae; genus Herpetospermum; species Herpetospermum pedunculosum. The sequence goes on from CM051527.1 coordinate 39,108,216, forward strand.
CGTGACATCCTTCTGAAGGAGGTACGTCATAGGCATGGCAACCTTGGAGAAGTCCTGGATAAACCTGCGATAAAACCCTGCATGGCCAAGAAAAGACCGAACCTCCCTAACATTCGTTGGGTATGGCAGATTAGAGATAACATCAATTTTAGCCTTATCTACCTCTATCCCCTTAGCAGAAACCACATGTCCTAAAACGATACCTTGACTAGCCATAAAATGGCATTTTTCAAAATTTAGAACAAGGTTCATTTCAATACATCTTTTCAGGACATGCGATAAATTAATTAAACAGTCATCGAAGGAATTGCCATAAACTGTAAAATCATCCATGAACACTTCAATGCATTTTTCTACAAACTTAGAAAAAATACTCATCATGCATCTCTGAAATGTACCGGGTGCGTTACAAAGCCCAAAAGACATCATTCTAAATGCAAATGTGCCAAAGGGGCACGTGAATGTTGTTTTCTCTTGGTCTTCTTTGGCTATGGGGATTTGGTAAAAGCCAGAGAAGCCATCGAGAAAACAAAAGAATGGCTTCCCAGCTAAACGCTCCACCATCTGATCAATAAAAGGAATGGGAAAATGGTCATTCCTAGTGACCTCATTCAGTTTCCTAAAGTCTATGCACATCCTCCATCCATTTTGAATCCTCTTGGGCACTAATTCATTTTTCTCATTCCTAACCACAGTTATGCCAGTTTTCTTAGGAACGACATGTATAGGACTGACCCACTTACTATCTGAGATAGGATAGATGATACCTGCTTCGTGGAGTTTGAGGATCTCAGAAACTACTACCTCTTTCATCGCGGGATTGAGCCTCCTTTGGGGCTCTCAGGAAGGTTTCGCTCCATCCTCGAGCAGGATTCTGTGCATGCACGTAGCTGGACTTAGCCCATGTAAATCTGCTAATGTCCATCCAATTGCCAGCTTGTGCGCTTTAAGAACTTCCATTAACTTCCCTTCCTGAGCCAGTATAAGATCCTTCGCTATGATGACCGGCAACGTCTCATCATCCCCCAAATACGCGTATTTGAGATGACCAGGTAAGTCTTTCAACTCCAATGTAGGTGCCTGCAAAGTAGAGGGGAGCATCTTAACATGATTTTGAACTATTTCCAAAGAAGAGTCAGTTGAATCACAAGGTTCAGACATGGATGGTTCATTCATATCAGATTCATCAAAAAGATCAGTAAAAAATAATGGGTCATCCCCATCTCTATCAAACATGCATTCATCCTGAACTAGCAATTCAAATGTATCTACTTGACAAAGAGAGTGGACGCTCTCATCATGCTCCCCTCTACTTGACAAAGAGAGTGGATGATTAGACACATTAACCTCAACAACTTGTCCACGATACTCAACAGATAAAGTTCCCTTATCAACATTTATCTTAGTTCTAGCAGTTTTCATAAAGGGCCTACCTAATAAGATCGACGCAGACGAAGAAACAAAATTTCCATCCATTTTCATAATATAAAAATCCACAGGAAAAATCAGCCCATTAACATTCACTAATACATCTTCCACTACTCCTAAAGGATGCACGAAAGACCTATCAGCAAGTTGTATAACAATACCAGTTTCCTGTATTTCTTTTAAATTCAAATCCTTATAAACGGAGTGAGGCATGACACTAATGGAGGCTGCTAAATCTAGCATGGCTCTTCTAATTTTCTTACCTCCAATCGTGCAAGGGAGAGAAAACATACCTGGATCGTCGCATTTTTCTGGTAAGTTCTTTGTGATCAAAGCAGAAACGTTCTTACTTACCACGACGCGTTCTTTCTCTTTTGTCTTCCTCTTGTTGGTGCATAAGTCTTTTAGGAACTTAGGGTACCTTGGGATTTGTTTGATGACATCCAACAGAGGGATATTGATCTCTACCTTCCTGAATGTGTCAAGGAACTCCTTCTCGTAGTTCTCCTTAGGCGGTCTTGCTAACTGTTACGTCTCCAAAAGTGACTATTTTAGGACTTATTTGTGTTAGGAAGTTGTGCATTTTTGAGTATTTTTTATAGGATTTAGCTTGAACCTATGCATATATATGAGAATTAGAAGAAGGAAGCTAAATTAGGACTTGTATGCAAAAGGAAAGAAAAGGAATGAAAAACGAAGTTAGAAGAATGAAAACTGTGCATTGCGGAGGCATTGCGGAAACATTGCTTAAAACCGCAATGTTTTAAGTGAAATCCGTAAGTTGGCTGACCTTTTTCTGTTGCGATCCGATATTTCAGGGATTCGTTATTTCTCCTCCATCCATGTTGAAGTACGACGTTGAGGATGGATGGTTCTCCTTGGCCCAATCGCACCTGCAGAATACTATAAACGGAGGTCAAAGAGGAGGGTTGAAACATCATCCGAAAGCGTAGAAGTCTTTTCGCAGCGCAGTCTTTTCCATTCTTTCTCTTCTCCGTCTGTTGGTTTGAGAGGGTCAGCTGTTGGAGTCGACAATCTGATAGGAAAGAGAGAAGATTCATCTTCTCTTCTGATTGGATTCATCCAAGCAAGGCTTACCTTTCTCTCCTTTCAGCCGAGGCGTTTGCGACGAGGCGATCAAGCACACCTTTACTGCTTTCTGTCTTTAACTTCTTATTTCCAGCACCGTTTGTTGTTATTTCTTTTCCATTAGTTAATCCATTCCATTTCGTGGGCAGAGCTCTTTGTGACATGGGAGCCAGCATAAACCTCATGCCCCTATCACTATTCCGCCAGCTAGGAATAGGAGAAGCACGTCCCACCACTGTCACTTTACAACTTACAGACAGATCCATAGCATACCCTGAGGGTAAGATTGAGGATATTCTTGTAAAGGTTGACAAGTTTATTTTTCTTGCAGACTTCATCATCCTGGATTATGAAGCAGACAAGGAGGTCCCCATCCTATTAGGCAGACCATTTCTAGCCACAGGTAGGGCCCTGATTGATGTCCAAAAAGGTGAGCTCACTATGAGGGTGCACGATGAGGAGGTTAAATTTAGTGTTTTTAAAGCCTTAAGGTACCCCTCTGACTCTGAATCTTGTGCTAGCATGGACATTGTAGATTCACTAATGTAAGAACAGCTGGAGCATGAATTATTAACTAAGCATGCTAACAATTATGTACAATTAGATTTAACTGATTTGAATGTTTCTGAGATAATGGATATACCTGTAGATAAAATACAGCATGTTTGTATGAATAAAGACCTGACTGACAGATCCCTGAATCCATTAAAGCCATCCATTGAGCATCCACCTGTCTTAGAATTGAGACCCTTACCCACTCATCTTAAGTATGCATATTTAGGAAGTAAATATACTCTGCCTGTGATTATTTCATCTAAATTGAGTGAGAAGCATGAGGTTGAGCTGATATTATTACTTAAGCAGCATAAAAAAGCTATTGCATGGACTATTGCTGACATTAGAGGCATTAGCCCCTCTTACTGCATGCATAAAATAATATTAGAGGAAGAGCATACACCCCGAGTAGATCACAAACGTAGGTTGAACCCCTCTATGAAAGAGGTAGTAAAAAAAGAAATCATAAAGTGGTTAGATGCAGGTGTAATCTTCCCTATAGCTAGTAGTCAGTGGGTGAGCCCTATACAATGTGTACTGTTGCGTGCTCAATGTGTTAAAATAATTAGGCAATAAGATAGAGAGAGCACTCAGAACATGCAAGCATACATGATCTTATAGCAAGTAGTAAGTATTTTTTCATTCGTTTTCCCACAGAGATTTATTATAAGCTATTCATGAAGTGTAAAGTTTAGAAAGAAGGGGTGGAATTGATGGGGTAAAGTTGGTTTTAAATTGTCTATTTCGTGCTGAATACGTAGAGGGTACCAACATAAACAAATGCAAGTCAAAGTTAAACTCAAATGAAAAGAGACGAGAGTAATAAACGAAGACAAAAACAGCTAGACAGAATTGTAACTTAAGCAGAATTGCGGAAACAGCAATTCTACCGCAATTTTAACAACAGCGAAAGTGTGTAAAATGGAGAAACAAGGGCTACTAACGACTCCTTTATAGGCTTTTTCATACGATTCTCAAGCATTGGATCAACTCTCTATGCATCAAACTCACTCAATCTCATGTATCGTCCGATTCCATGCATTAGATTCTTTAGTTTACTCATGTCCAAGTAAGGTCTTAAGCATCTTGTTAAAGCAGAAAGTTATGGTTTGTACTAGGAAAACGCCTATTCCTAGGTCGTTTTCTGGCTACCTTGAAAGGCTAGCATGAGTGTATGACTCTGAACTCTTACTCCTTCCAGAGGTTAGGAGTTCTTTGGACAAAATGGATGGCCAATCGAAATTGGCCTTGGGATGAAGCTTACATACAATCAATGTTTCGAGAGCTATCCTACATGCTTGATTCACGTTTTTTAGCCTATAGTATTGTCATTAGCATGCCCCTATGTGACTTAGTTACTCATGGATATGGGGTAAACAGAAATAAGAGATGAAGGAAACATGCTTAGAAGAGAGGTATACTTAAAACAGTAAAGACAAACAGTAGCAGCAAGAGTTAAGAAACTGTGAAATAACAACTATGCTTTGATTACTTGATTGTTGGAATGGACAAGGAGAGGAACTTAAAGTGCATAACAGAAAGACAGAACACAACGAAATGGACTGATCTAGTTACAAGAAAGGAAACAACAACAAACTAAGGCTGGAAAATGGAAATAAAGACAGAAAGCATAAAAACGAGCGTGAACGCCTAGTTGCAGATGCCTCGGCTGAAGGGAATGAAAGAATAGCTTTGCTTGGATGAATCCAATCGGGAGAGAAGATGAATCTTCTCTCCTTCCTATCAGATTGTCGATTCCAACAGCTGAGACTCTCACACCAACAGACAGAGAAGAACGACAGGAGAAAAGATGGAGCTGCGAGAAGACTTCTACGCTTTCGGATGATGATTGAACCCTCGACTTTGACCCCCTTTTATAGCAATCTGCAGGTGCGTTTGGGCCAAGGAGAACCATCAATCTTCAACGTCGTACTTCAGAATGGATGGAGGAGAAAGAACGAATCCCTGAAATAACGGAAATTAACAGAAAAAGATCAGTCAACTTACGGTTTTCACTTGAAACATTGCGGTCTCAGCAATGTTTCCGCAATGCTATCGCAATGCTTGTTTTTCATTCTTTTCCTTCGGTTTTCAACCCTTTTCTTTCCTATTGTACATAAGTCCTAATTTAGCTACCTTCTTCTAATTCTCATATTTAAGCATAGGTTTAGGCTAAATGCTGTCAAAAACACCTAAGGGTGAACATCTTTCTAAGATAATTAAGTTCTAAAAAGGTCACTTTTGGAGACGTAACACACCCCCAAACTTAATGTTTTGCTTGTCCTCGAGCAATCTAAGGACTTTCCTAGGCTGCTGTTTCTTCTTCTTTAACCACTTACTAACTCCCTATATTCTTATCTACAGCAGTGCTGTCCTGTGACACACTTCTAAGCTTAAAACTACCCTCTCATCTAGCTTCTTCTGATTTCGCATGCCTAATACTCCTACCGTCTTTATTAACTCCCTACACTGATCTGCCTACTCTTGTCATATCCTGCCACTATCCCTAAGGTTTCAAATTCTACCTAGCTTTACCCCAGACTCAGTACATGCTTCTAGTTTATACTTATGAGCTACCTAGGATTCCTTAGAGTCATGCCAGTCTTAGTATTAACGGTGACAGTAGTACTTTTAGAGATCAACCTAAACCTTGGCATCACTACATTGGATATACACTCATCTCCCTAAACAACCCTACAAGCTACAACTTTGCTCTTAGCTAATTGAGGATCAGAGTTCTTTTTAAACAGGACATCTAAGCCACAAAGTTGCAACTCCTAGGTATACATTCTTCTTCCCTATTTCTTCTTTTTCTTTCTTTCTTACTTTGGTGGAGCCTCTCCTTTGGTTGCCTTTTGATGCAACGCCACTTGTGGGTTACACACTTGGCACTGATTACTCAGCAACCTAAGAGAGACTCCCCCCTTTATTCTTTTTTCATTTTCTCTTTTCAGCTCATCATTTTTTTTTAAAGGAGAAGAAGAATGCTTATGTTTTAAGGGAGAGAGGAATGTTCCTAGGCCTAGGGTGGCCTCCCCCAAACTTCAACTACTCATTGTCCCCAATGAGTGTCTGAGGTGGCACACCCCCAAACTTGTCCTAGAAGCATCTAGTCTAAGGTAAAACCAAGAGAATCTAAAAGTCCTAGGCATAGGCAGAACATTCTAAAAGAAAATATCACAGCAGCAGAAAATTGAAAAAAAACAGACAGGCAAGGACTTATAGCTATGCATGCTGAGCTTTTTAGAGGTTAATTTAAACTATCAAAGGGTGTCCTATGACACTCATCCAGCATGCTTTGAGATAAGCTATATAATGTAGTCATGACAGCAGCAAAAGACAGAATTTAAACAGATCACAGCCTAGCTAAACAGACAGTCCAAAACATGCATTCAGTAATAAAAATTGCGGTAACCGCAATTATCTCGCAATAGATACAGGGCAGATATAACAGTGATCAAGGCCCCTAAGCATGCTTTTTTCCCGTCACTCAAGCTCTACAAAAATAAAACTAAACTAACCGACCTACTCAGCTATCATCAGACTACACTAAACAATTAAAAACTTAAAACTAAGCAACTAAAACAGATCAAAATATTAACTGAAAACAGCATAATTCACGTGGTCAAACAGAAAGCAGATTTTGTTTTTTTTTTTTTTTTTTCTTTATTGTAAGGGAACAGCAATACTCCCTTGAGTGCAATTCACACCAGCACTCAGATGTCTTCATCCTCATCAGGCCGTCGTGGTCGTGGAGGCACCCATGGATTCAGGAGATTCGTGGGAAAATCAGGGAAGATGCATCCAAGTTGGTCAGCAACTTCCTTGTCCCGTGCCTGTGCGTAAGTGGCCCATTGAGCCATCCTCTTCTGCATATCCATCAGGCAAGCCATGGACAGCGACTGATCAGCAGCCAACCTATCCAGCTCGAATTCCATGTTCCCCTTCCTTTTTAGCCTCAAGCCAGCAGGGAGCTCCAAGTGGCCTGTGTAAGCCATCTGCTGCTCCATTCGCTCAATGGGAACCCCTGCAAGCAAACAGAGTTTAGTTATAGTATTAGGGAAAAACAATGGGCCCTTACCCTTCTTGGCGCACTCAGCAATGGCAGCTGACATGACTTCACCCACGTTGATCGTGAGACCTCGCATGATTGCATAGACCAGCAGCGATCTGCCCTGGTTGATGGTGGTCTCATGAGTCACGGGGGACAGCTTCCTCCTCACGAAGGCAAACCATACAGCCGCCTTAGCTGTAAGGTTGGCACTCATGAGAGTGTTCCTCCCATTGCGTGACACGGTCTAGGATGCTTCAGGCTGGCCAATGGTCCGAATGGCCTCTTCCAGGACTGCCTCAGTAGGCTCATAAACAATCCTCGCATAGTCAGTATGTTTTTGGCCCTTGAGGCCATAGGCGTCGTTGATGGCTTTTGCTGAGAAGTCCACTTCTACCCCCCTGACCACAGACAACCCCTCCTCAGAATTCCTCAGGTTGGCGTAGAAGTCATACACCATGCTCGTGTAAGCCGGATTGGGTGGTCTGCACAACTCTTCCCATCCATGATTTGTAATTCCTGCGCGCAAGAACTGCGGCAGGTCAGCAGGTCTGTCGAGGAAGCCCTTCTCGTGCAGCAACTCCCTCTTCCTCAAGTCAACGCCTCTGGACTCAGCGTCAGAAGACACGTACCTCACTGATTGAGGCTCATCTTCAGGGTAAAGCTTGGCCTTCCCTTTGTCCTTTGGTTTGGCTGACTCCGCAGCCTCAATCTTGAGCTTCTTGAGCGATGGCTCAGCACTCTCTCCCTCTGATGCCAGCGCCCTCTTGGCCTTCTTCTTTTTTGATTTCTTGGACCGCTTGGCTTTGATATTCTTGGCAGCCTTCTTCTTCTTCAGCTTTGCCTTGGTGGTGATCTGCTGGAGGCAAGCCCCCAGTGTTTCTTCCATAGAATCATCCTTCTGCGCAGGACTCTCAGGGCTTGCCTCCCTCAACGGAGAGAAGACTTCTTCTTCCTCAGCTTCCCCACTGCCTTGCGTTGATTCTTGGTACTCCCCATATGGGAATTCAGGGTCAGGCCGGGGGGAAGTGTGCGAAGGAGTGGTGCTTTGTGCTGCTGTAGGGGTCTGTGCAGAACTCTGCGGTGATGAAGGCAGCTCACGACTCTGTGCTGGCGGCGATGAAGAGAGCTCAGGGCTTTTAACCGGTGGAGATGGTGAAGGGCTGCGCTCAGCTGTCTCGTGGGATGGCTGGCCTCGATCTTGACTCTCCACAGAGGGAGTCTTGTTCTTGATTCCTTCCTCGGCCACAGCCATGCTCCACTTTCGCTTCTTTGGTGTGCCTGCTGGTTCAGAGGGTCCAGCAGGTATCTCTGTGACGACCTTCCACTTCTTCTTGCGAATCGGAAGTTTGGGAAGGCGTTCGGTGCGCGCAGCATCAGCTTCAGCCAAGGCAAGCAGTGCGTCTCTCGCAGCCGTTTCAGCTTCGTCAGCCTTCTTCTTGGCCGCAGATCTTTCAGCCCTTGTGAGTACCATTGTTGAATCGTGGAGGTTTGGAGAGAAGAATCACAGATGAAGAGAAACGCAGATTTCTTGGAGTTCAGATATTTGGGAAATCGTATAGATCAACGCGCGTCTCAACGGATATAAAGAAAAACGGAAAAATCCCAACGGCTATATTTTTGCGGATATTGCAAATCCAGCGCAATTCTAGTGACCGTTGGAGATATTTTCCATTTAAATGTCAATCTTTGCTCAACCGTATCTTTGATTTGGCCCAATATCTTCTTGATTTTTAAAGCTGAATTTAATCTCCTTGATTCCCTCTATTGATTCCCTACAAAAAGAAATAAAATCAACATCAAATTCGCAATTAAAATCATACAAACTTGTACACAAACGATAACCGGAAAATCGCAAAAAATAAACTAAGGCATGAGCCTCATGTTGACGAGCACAGCAATCACTCGTCCCCTCTCGTTCTTAATTTCACGCTTCAGTCAAGAGGAAGGCCGAGAGAGTCTTCACATCTCCTTCCTCATAGTAGTGCTTCAACCTTGCACCATTAACCATGAATGGTCGACCTTGCTGCAGGTTCTTTATCTTGATGGCACCATGAACAAACACATTAGTAATTACAAACGGACCTGACCATCTAGACTTAAGTTTGCTTGGAAATAATTTCAATCGTGAGTTAAATAATAAAACAAGTTGGCCTTTCTTAAAGTCCTTGATCCTAAGTCTACTGTCGTGCCAAATCTTTGTCTTTTCCTTATACATTTTGGCATTCTCATAAGACATATGTCTAAGCTCATCAAGCTCATGTAATTGCAGAGACCGCATCGTTCCCGCATCGGTCACGCAATAATTCAAATCTTTTAGTGCCCAAAATGCCTTAATTTCTAACTCAAATGGAAGATGACAAGCTTTACCATACACAAGTCTGTAAGGAGACATGCCTAGGGGTGTCTTATATGCAGTTCTATACGCCCAAAGTGCATCCTCGAGTTTAAATGACCAGTCTTTTCTATTAGGTTTGACCACTTTTTCTAGGATGTTCTTAATCTCCCTATTAGAAATTTCAGCCTGACCATTCGAGTGTGGGTGATAAGGAGTGGCTACTCTATGTCTAATGTTATACTTAGCCAACACTCTCTCCATAGCCTTATTAATGAAATGTGTCCCCTCATCACTAATGATAGCACGTGGTGTTCCAAATCTAGTAAAAATGTGCCTATGCAAGAATTTTATGACTGTTTTGGCATCATTATTGGGACATGCTATGGCCTCTACCCACTTGGATACATAGTCTACTGCCACTAATATGTAAAGGTTACCTGAGGATGGGGGAAATGGTCCCATGAAGTCAATGCCCCATACATCAAAGAGCTCCAACTCTAAGATGTAGGTGAGAGGCATTTCATCCTTGCGACTGAGGTTACCTGTTCTTTGGCATTCATCACAGCTGTGGGCATAGTTGTGGGCATCCTTGAAGATTGTTGGCCAATAGTACCCACTCTGAAATACCTTTGCAGCTGTTCTTTGGCCACCAAAGTGTCCACCATAAGGAGCTGTGTGGCAGTGCTGCAGCACAGACTTCGCCTCAGCAGCTGAAACACACTTCCTTAGCAAGCCGTCAGCACATGTTTTGTAAAGTGTGGGGTCATCCCATATGAATTTCCTTGCTTCATGAAGGAACCTCTTCTTCTCTTGTCCTCCCTTGAAAGTTGGTAGTACCTGTGATGCAAGGAAGTTAGCAATGTAAGCAAACCAAGGTTCCTCATCGTTATCACGATGAGTCAATACAAAGACATGTTCATCAATAAAAGCATCAGAAATTGCGGGTTCCGCAATTTTTTCGCAATTATGCTGCAATCTAGAAAGATGATCCGCAACCACATTTTCACTTCCTTTCTTATCTCTAATGTCTAGATCAAACTCTTGCAACAGCAGTACCCACCTAATCAACCTAGGCTTAGCATCAACCTTCCTCATAAGGTACTTTAAAGCAGAATGGTCAGTGTACACGATTGTCCTAGGGCCTACAATATAGTTCCTAAATTTCTCACAAGCAAACACTACAGCTAGCATCTCCTTCTCAGTGGTTGTGTAGTTGCATTTTGCCTCATTAAGTGTGTTACTAGCATAATAGACAGGGTGTGTTAACTTGTCAATCTTCTGTCCTAACATAACCCCTACAGCATAGTAACTAGCATCACATAACATCTCAAATGGGAGATCCCAATTTGGCCCTACTATAATAGGTGCTGTGACTAGTGCTTTCTTAAGGGTTTTCCAAGCGAGGACACACTCTTTAGAGAAAATGAATGGCTTGTTTAGCTCTAGAAGCTCACATAGAGGCTTGGAGATCTTAGAAAAGTCCTTAATGAACCTTCTATAGAAACCAGCATGCCCTAAGAAACTTCTAATGGCTTTGACATTTTGAGGTTCTACCAATTTCTCTATTATTTCAATTTTTGCCCTGTCAACTTCTACACCTGCCCTAGACACTCTATGACCTAAGACAATCCCCTCATCCACCATGAAATGGCACTTTTCCCAATTTAGGACTAGGTTGGTCTCCTCACACCTAGCCAGGACTTGTCCTAGGTTCTCTAGACAGTTTGTAAATGAATCCCCAAAGACTGAGAAATCATCCATGAATATCTCTATCATGGACTCATCCAAATCAGAGAAGATTGCCAACATGCATCTTTGGAAAGTTGTCGGTGCATTGCATAAGCCAAAAGGCATTCTGCGAAAGGCAAAAGTTCCAAAAGGGCAAGTGAAGGTCGTCTTCTCTTGGTCCTTAGGGTCTATAGTGATCTGATTATACCCTGAATAACCGTCTAAGAAACAGTAGTAGGCTCTCCCAGCTATTCTATCTAGCATCTGGTCAATGAATGGTAGAGGGAAATGGTCTTTTTTGGTTTCTTTATTTAGTTTCCTATAATCCATGCAAACTCTCCACCCTGTGATAGTCCTAGTTGGAATCAGTTCATTGTTCTCATTGACTACCACAGTCATCCCCCCCTTCTTAGGTACACATTGTATAGGGCTCACCCACTGGCTACTAGCTATGGGGAAGATCACACCAGCATCTAACCATTTTATTATTTCTTTCTTAACTACCTCTTTCATAGAGGGATTCAACCTACGTTGGTGATCTACTCTAGGTGTATGCTCTTCCTCTAGTATAATCTTATGCATGCAATAAGAAGGGCTAATGCCTCTAATGTCAGCAATAGTCCATGCAATAGCCTTCCTATGTTGCTTAAGTAGTAAAATCAGTTTAACCTCATGCTTTTCACTTAATTTAGAAGAAATAATCACAGGCAAAGTATCATTACTTCCTAGATATGCATACTTGAGGTGAGTGGGGAGAGGTTTTAATTCTAAGACAGGTGGATGCTCAATGGATGGTTTTAATGGATTCAAAGATTTTTCAGTTAAGTCAATATTCATACAAACATGCTGAGGGTTATTTACAGGTATGTCCATTATCTCAGCTACGTTTAAATCAGTTAATTCTAATCCTACATAGTTATTAGCATGCTTAGTCAACAACTCATGCTCCAATTGTTCTTCCATTAAGGAATCTACAATGTCCATGCTAGCACAAGATTCAGAGTCAGAGGGATACCTTAAGGCTTTATAAACACTAAATTTCACCTCTTCATCATGAACCCTCATAGTGAGCTCACCTTTTTGGACATCTATTAGTGCCCTACCTGTGGCTAGAAATGGTCTGCCTAACTGGATGGGGACCTCCTTGTCTGCTTCATAATCCAGGATAATGAAATCTGCAAGGAAAATAAACTTGTCAACCTTTACTAAAATATCCTCAATCTTACCTTCAGGGTATGCAATGGATCTGTCTGCTAGTTGTAAAGTGACAGTGGTTGGACGTGCTTCTCCTATTCCAAGCTGGCGGAATAGTGATAGGGGCATGAGGTTTATGCTGGCTCCCAGGTCACAAAGAGCTCTGCCCACGTGCTTGCCTCCTAGCTCTACAGGTATGGTGAAGGAACCAGGATCCTTCTCCTTCTTGGGTAGCTTGTTCTGGAGTATGGCACTGCACTCCTCAGTGAGATTGACTGTTTCAAACTCACCAATTATTTTCTTGTTAGTTATAATATCCTTCAAAAACTTTACATAAGAAGGCATAGACTGTAAAACTTCTACAAAAGGAATATTGACATGCACTTGCTTAAGAATTTCTAGAAATTTATTAAAGTGCACTTCCTGTTCTTGTTTTTTCTTTAGCCTTCTAGGAAATGGAGGTGGTGGCACATATGCAGGCACATCAGGTCGCCTCAGGATAGGTGGAGGCCTTGGAATTTCTTCTATCTCCTCTATGATTGGCTCCAGCCTTTGTCCTGATGTGCTTGTTGGTGGTGGACCTTGGTTTGGCAGAGACTCCAGTGGAGCACTAGACTCAGTGTTCTCTACTCTCTTTGGTGTGTCCTTGGTGTTGCTTACCAATGGTCTACCACTTCTAAGTTCAATTGCTTGAACTTGCTCTTTACCATCTCTCCTTGGTACTTCAGTGTCAGCAGGTAGTCTACCTTGGGGCCTACTTTTGATTTCATTGGCTAGTTGCCCTATTTGGTTCTCTAGGCTCCTAAGAGTAGCTTGCTGACTCTGTAGAGTGGCATCATTCTTGGCTATATATTCCTTGAGTAAGTTTTCTACAGAAGACCCTACAGGTTGGTTGTATGGTTTTTGATACATGGGTTGGTTATGTTGGGGAGTGAAACCAGGTGTTCCACTCGGCCTTGGTTGGTTAGGATTTTGGTTAGCATTCTGTTGGCCACCCCATGACAGGTTTGGGTGGTTCCTCCAACCAGGGTTGTAAGTATTAGAGTAGGGGTTGTTCCTAGGCTGCTGATGGCTTCCAACATAGCAGACTGAGGCTGGATTCCCAGGGCAGTATTCATACGGGTGCCCTTCCCCACAGAATCCACAGATAAGTGTCTCACCTTGACTTGGTTGGGTGCCCATTGACATGGCTGTGGCGGTGTTGACACTTGTTTGGAGATTGGTTTGAGCCATTTGCTTAACTAGGTTAGTCAGGGCATTTATTTGGCTGCTCATTGCACTTAGAGCATCCTTGTCTTGAGCTCTAGTTGGCTCAACTGGATCATCTGACCACCTACAGTGAGATGCTGAGATCTTCTCCAAGATCTCATAGGCTTCGTTGTAACTCTTGGACAACATGGAACCTCCAGCAGATGAATTTAAGACTTGTCGAGTGTTGGGGTTGCATCCTTTGAAAAAGACCTCTATTTGGGTACACCATGGGATGCCATGGTGTGGACATTTAAGAAGAAGATCTTTAAACCTTGTCCAAGCTTCGTGAAGAGACTCAGTGTCAGCTTGTTTGAACTTGATTATGTCATCACGAAAGGTAGAATTCCTATCAGGTGGGAAGTATTTGACTAGGAATTTCTCTGCTAAGTCTGTCCAATTAAGGAATGATCCTGAGGGTAATGACTTCAACCATGTTTTGGCTTTGTCCCTCAAAGAGTAAGGGAAAAGGAAGTGGAAGATGGCTGTGGCCGAAGCAGCGATCAAGAAGAAGACTCCCTCTGTGGAGAGTCGAGAGAGTGGCCGTCCATCCTACGAGACGGCCAGGCAAAGCCATTCTCCATCTCCACCAGCGCGAAGCCCTGAACCATCTCCGTCGCCACATAGCTCTGAACACTCTCCGTCGCCGCAGAGCCCTGAAGCATCACCCATCTCCCAGACGCCTGAACCTGAAATCCCAGATGCAGAGCATCAAGAATCGGCGCAGGGCGGTGAAGAAGCTGAAGAAGAAGAGGTCTTCTCTCCTTTGAGGGAAGTCAGCCCCGAGAGCCCAGCGCAGGGGGATGATTCGATGGATGAGACATTGGGGGATTGCCTCCAACAGATCACAACCAAGGCGAGATTGAGAAAGAAAGCCGCCAAGGTTGTCAAGGCCAAACGGCCAAAAGCTTCGAAGAAGTCCAAGAAAAAGAAAGCCAGGGGTGAACCTTCATCAAAGAAGGTTAGTGGGGAGCCCTCTCTGAAGAAGCTCAAGATCGAGGCTGCTGAATCAGCCAGGGCAAAGGACAAGGGGAAAGCCAAGCTGTACCCTGAAGATGAGCCTCAATCTGTGAGGTATGTGTCCTCTGATGCTGAGTCCAGAGGCACTGAGTTAAGGAAGAGGGACCTGCTCCATGAGAAGGGGTTCCTTGACGCGCTAGCAGACCTGCCGCAATTCTTGCGCGCAGGGATCACCAATCACGGCTGGGAGGAGCTGTGCAGACCACCCGTCCCCGCCTACTCCAGCATGGTGTACGATTTCTACGCCAACCTGATGAACCCTGAGGATGGCCTATCTGTGGTCAGAGGAATCGAGGTGGATTTCTCAGCTAAGGCAATCAATGAAGCCTATGGCCTCAAGGGTCAAAAACACACGGATTATGCAAGGATCGTTGAGGCGCCAACTGAGGCAGTCCTGGAGGAAGCGCTGCGGATCATCGGCCAACCTGAGGCAGCGTGGACAATTTCGCGCAATGGGAAGCACACTCTGATGAGTGCTACCCTCACAGCCAAGGCAGCTGTCTGGTTCTCATTCGTGAGGAGGAGGTTATCACCAGTGACCGACGAGACCACCATCAACCAAGGCAGATCGCTGCTGGTCTATGCGATCATGAGGGGCCTCACAATCAATGTGGGCGAGGTCATTGCAGCCTCAATCGCTGACTGCGCCAAAAATGGTAAGGGTCCACTTTTCTTTCCCAATACAATTACTAAGCTTTGCTTACGTGCAGGGGTTCCAATCGAGCGGATGGAAAGGCAGCTGGCCTACACGGGGCACCTGGAGCTGCCTACAGGCCTGAGGATGCACAGAAAGGGGAACATGGAGTTCGAGCTAGATGGCCTGGCTGCTGCTCAGTCTCTATCGATGGCCTGCCTGATGGACCTGCAAAAGAAGATGGCGCAATGGGCCACATATGCGCAGGCAAGGGATAAAGATGTTGCTGACCAATTAGGCTGCATCTTTCCTGAGTTCCCCACGGACCTACTGACTCCATGGGCGCCTCCAAGACCACGGAGGGATGATGATAATGAGGACATCTGAGTGCTAGGTTGATTAGCACTCAAGGGAGTATTTCTGTTCCCTACAAAAAGAAAAAAAAATCAAACTGCTTTTCGTTGAACCATGTGAATTCTGCTGTTTTGAGTTAATATTTGGTCTGTTTTTAGTTCTTTATTTTTGTTGTTTAGATTTGTTTAGTGTAGTCTGATGGAAGCTGAATAGGTAGATTAGTTTAGTTTCCTTTTTGTATAGCTTAAATGACTGGAAAGAGCATGCATAGGGGCCTTGATCACTGATATATTTGCCCTGTATCCATTGCGAAGTAATTGCGGAATCCTCAATTTTTGTTAGTAATTGCATGTTTTTGACTGACTGTTTAGCTAGGCTGGTTCTGTTTAATTTTGTTCTTTTGCTGCTATCTTAATTGCCTTATATAGCCTATCTAAAAGCATGCTGGATGAGTGTCTTAAGGCACCTTTGATAGTTTAAATTAGCCTCTTAAAAGTGCCCAGCATGCATAGCTTTAAGTCCTTCCCTGCCTGCTTTTATAAATTTCTGCTGCTGAAATGTTTGCTTTTAGAATGTTCTGTCTATCCCTAGGACTTTTAGATCTCTTTGTTTTACCCTAGACTAGATGTTTCTAGGACAAGTTTGGGGGTGTGCCACCTCAGACACTCATTGGGGACAATGAGTAGTTTAAGTTTGGGGGAGGCCACCCTAGGCCTAGGAACATTCCTCTCTCCCTTAAAGCATAAGCATTCTTCTTCTCCTTTACAAAAAAATTATGAGCTGAAAAAAAAAATGAAAAATAGAATAAAGAGGGGTGTCTCTCTTAAGTTGCTGAGTAATCAGTGCCAAGTGTGTAACCCACAAGTGATATTGCATCAAAAGGCAACCAAATGAGAGGCTCCACCAAAGTAAGAAAGAAAAAAGGAAGAAATAGGGAAGAAGAATGTAGACCTAGGAGTTGCAACTTTGTGGCTTAGATGTCCTGAATAAAAAGAACTCTGATCCTCAATTAGCTGAGCACAAAGTTGTAGCTTGTAGGGTTGTTTAGGGAGATGAATGTATGTCCAATGTAGTGATGCCAGGGTTTAGGTTGTTCTCTAAATGTACTACTGTCACTGTTAATACTAAGACTGGCATGACTCTAAGGAATCCTAGGTAGCTCAAAAGTAAAAACTAGAAGCATGTACTGAGTCTGGGGTAAAGCTAGGTAGAATTTGAAACCTTAGGGATAGTGGCACGATATGACAGAAATGAGTAGATCAGCTGTAAGAAGTTAATGAAACAGTAGGAGCATTAGGCGTGCGAAGTCAGAAGAAGCAAAATAAGAGGGTAGTTGTAAACTTAGAAGTGTGTCACAGGACAGCACTGCTATAGATAGGAATTAAGGGGAGTCAGCAAGTGGTTAAAGAGGATAAAACAGCAGCCTAAGTAAGTCCTTAGTTTGCTCGAGGACGAGCAAAACCTTAAGTTTGGGGGTGTGTTACGTCTCCAAAAGTGACTATTTTAGGACTTATTTGTGTTAGGAAGTTGTGCATTTGTGAGTATTTTTGATAGGATTTAGCTTGAACCTATGCATATATATGAGAATTAGAAGAAGGAAGCTAAATTAGGACTTGTATGCAAAAGGAAAGAAAATGAATGAAAAACGAATTTAGAAGAATGAAAACTGTGCATTGCGGAGGCATTGCGGAAACATTGCTAAAACCGCAATGTTTTAAGTGAAATCCGTAAGTTGGCTGACCTTTTTCTGTTGCGATCCGATATTTCAGGGATTCGTTCTTTCTCCTCCATCCGTGTTGAAGTACGACGTTGAGGATGGATGGTTCTCCTTGGCCCAATCGCACCTGCAGAATACTATAAAAGGAGGTCAAAGAGGAGGGTTGAAACATCATCCGAAAGCGTAGAAGTCTCTTCGCAGCGCAGTCTTTTCCATTCTTTCTCTTCTCCGTCTGTTGGTTTGAGAGGGTCAGCTGTTGGAGTCGACAATCTGATAGGAAGGAGAGAAGATTCATCTTCTCTTCTGATTGGATTCATCCAAGCAAGGCTTACCTTTCTCTGCTTTCAGCCGAGGCGTTTGCGACGAGGCGATCAAGCACACCTTTACTGCTTTCTGTCTTTAACTTCTTATTTCCAGCACCGTTTGTTGTTATTTCTTTTCCATTAGTTAATCCATTCCATTTCGTTGTTTTCTGTCTTTATGTTAGTAACTCTAAGTCTTCATCTGTTCATTTAAACAATTGATTAATCAAAGCACAATTCATCATTTCGCACTTTCTCTTTTCATTTCTGCCTACCGTTTTTCCTTTCTGTTTTGTCTTTAGTTTTCTTCTAAGCATGTCTACTTCATCCAATATTTCTGTTCTCTCTACATCCATGAGCAACTAAGTAACATAGGGGCATGCTAATGACAATACTATAGGCTAAAACACGTGAACCAAGCATGTAGGATAACTCTCGAATGCATTGATTGTATGTAAGCTTCATCCCACGGGCAATTTCGATTGGCCATCCATTTTGTCCAAAGAACTCCTAACCTCTGGAAGGAGTAAGAGTTCAGAGTCATACACTCATGCTAGCCTCTCAAGGTAGCCAGAAAACGACCTAGGAATAGGCGTTTTCCTAGTACAAATCATAACTTACTGCTTTAACAAGATGCTTAAGACCTTACTTGGACATGAGTAAACTAAAGGATCTAATGCATGAAATCGGAAGATACATGAGAATGAGTTAGTTTGATGCATAGTGAGTTGATCTAATGCTTCAGAATCGTGTGAAAAAGCCAATAGAGGAGTCGTTAGTAGCCCTTGTTTCCACATTTTACACACTTTCGCTGTTGATAACATTGCGGTAGAATTGCTGTTCTCGCAATTCTTTTAAGTTAAAATTCTGCCTTAGCCATTTTTCTCTTCGTTTATTAATCTCTTCTCTTTACATTTGAGTTTATCATTGACTTGCACTTGTTTATGCATCTATCCTTTACATATTCCTTAGTAATTAGGCAACTTAAAACCACATCTACCCCATCAAATCCATCCATTCTTGCTTAACAATACACTTTGCGAGTAACTAAGAATAAATCTCTGTGGGAAAACGAATGAAAAAATACTTACTACTTGCTGCAAGATCATGTATGCTTGCATGTTCTAAGTGCTCTCTTATTGCATATTTCTTTTAACCATTGAGCACGCAACACTAACCAGCTAGGAAAAGGAGCCTTAGGCACATAAACTCTAGTACATGTAGGATCGAAATTTACCCCTTTCCGCCGTGGTTCAGGATTTTCTGTCTGTGGCTCGCTGTGGCCATAATCGACTTCCACCGGCGGGGTACTCGTGGGAAGCTGCTTCCCACTTCTCAAGGTGATGGCACTCGCGTTTTCCGCGTTCTGATGCTCCATCACTGTCAACCTCTTACTGACTTGAATCACTGGTTCGCTCAGAGTTTGAAACTGCTCTCGAGTTTCCCTATGTTGTGATTCAAGTATTTCTTCCAACGATTTACCTGAAACAGAAGGACGGGGCAGTAAGTTTTCTTTCAAAGCAAGAACAACACTACTTACCTCAAAAAGTTGGGCCTTAAGCTCGTCCACGTCCCTGATCAGGCGATCTTTCTCATTGTCTCCATCTCCACTCCGCTCCAAGCTTCTAGCCAAGTTGGAAATCAAAACTCTAGCTTTGGCGGGTGTCTTATCCATGAGACATCCTCCACTGGCAACATCAACTAACTGTCGATTTGGCGGTAAGAGACCTTCGTAGAAGTTCTGAATGAGCTGTTGTTCAGCAACTTGGTGGTTGGGACAATCTTCACACAACCGACCAAATCTCTCCCAACACTCGAGAACGGTCTCTTTTTCTCCTTGCTCAATTCTGTTTATCATTCTTTTAAGGGCGACGACTTTGGGAGGCGGAAAATACTTCGCATAAAACGCTCCCTGCAGCTCTTACCAAGAAGTGATGGACCCAGTCGGTAGGTAATACATCCAATCTCTCGCCTTCTCCTTCAAGGTGAAAGGAAAGACCCTGAGATGGAGCTGATCTTTGGTGATGCCGTCGGTCCTAAATGACGAACACACCATCTGAAATGTCTTGACGTGTCTGACGGGATTCTCATCTGTATTACCACAAAAAGAAGGTAATAAGTTAACCAGACCAACTTTAAGTTCAAAATTACCTGAAGCTACCGGATACAATATACTTGATGTGTTCCGGCCTAGCTCAGATGATGCAAGCTCCCTCAAGGTTCTTTGTTGCTCAAAATTACCCCCGACCTTCATTTCAGCGCTTCTCTTGAATTTTCAAAGAATGACTGCGCTCACAAACTCAAACAAAAACGGGTAAAATAATACAAAAGAATTAAACTGTACGAAAAAAGTAAAGATTTTTTTTTTAAAACCAACAAATTAAACTCAATCAAATCAAATTAAATTTAATTCCCCGGCAACGGCGCCAATTTTGGTAGAACACTAAATGTGGTGCTCCAAATTCAAGCTGTCGAGGCTTGCCAAAATACAATTTATAAACCCGAATACACCCAGCTATTTGTAGCTTAGAGGTAACGGGGTCGATCCACAGGGAATTAAGAAATTTAATTCAACTAAGTCTAATTTGCTAATTATAAAAAGTATGTGCAAATTTGGTAAAAAGAATGGTAATTTGGTTTGGGGGAAGGGAGCTCCTAACGTGCAAGCTAACGGAAAATTAAATGACAAGTGCAAAATTTAAATGGTTGCGCTTTACTTCGAGAAATGGAATTGATCGTTATGGATGTTCGGTTCATCGATACAATTTATTAGTTAATCATGCTTCAGCACACAATTCATTTGGCTAATTGCTAGCTCAAATGACCCTAAATATAATTAGACATGTGCAATTCTAATTGTCATTAGCAAATAATCTATTCAAGGTAGCGACCCCTAAATCGACTATAAGCCAGTGACGGGAACATTGTGACGGCTTAATCCTAAGACCAACCCGGTTTCTCTCTCGCCCTAAGCATAACATGAAAACGTTAATTAATTCAGATTACCAACTGTCACTTTGGGTTGAATTAATTAGCCATGCTTAAGCCCGTGCTACCTAGCGGTTTGGGCAATTATACGTCCCAACCTTTAGCCCTCTATCATGCATAGGAATTAGGGAGTCAACCTAATTAAGCTACACATGCTAGAATTTGAATAAGAACAAGTAAGAAGACGCAAGAACATGCTAATTAGCTTGAAATTTACAAAGGGGCAAATCTCCCCAAACATCCATAATTCACAAACCAAAACTCGAAATTAAACACTAACCTTAGTTTAGCCTTCCATGGAGGATGAGTAAATAAAACCCCCCATGGAAGAGCTTAGTACCATACAAAAGAGGAGAAAAAGAAGCTCAAAATGGTGTAAAAATGGTGAAGACCCGAGAGGAAGAATTGGAGAAGAAGATTGGTAGTAGGATTTTTGAATGTCCTGCTAATTTCGGGATGTCGAGTCCCGCCAAAATGAAATTTATAAATACCGAAACTACTAAGCTTTGCAGCTAGTGGTAACGGGTGTCGAACCACAGGTAACCTAAATAAATCTCTCTTAAGTAATTTCTATTTGTCTTTTAAATTAAAACTCAAAATAAAATAAAGGGGGAGTTAATTAAAACTAAACCAAGTAAAATTAAGCTAACGGAAAAATAAATAGCGAAAAATAAAGAGCGGAAAAATAAATGGAACACGTGCTCCTAATTCGAGGGATCGGGATTTATCTTGATGCGCTTAGGTCATAGGGATTCTAATCATGCTTGTAATTTAATCTCATGCACGCGAAATGTTTGCTCGTGTCCGTAGAAAACATCCCAATGAATTAATTAGAAAAGTGCAATTCTAATTAAACATGCTCGCTAATTAATTTAAGTTGATCAAGCCTAAACTAATCAAAGAACAGTAACGGGTAATATCGCGACGAACCAATTGATCGAGAACTCGACCAATTGGCGCGATTTCTATTCTTTCCCTAAGTCTATCGTGCAAACGATAATTAATTCTATTCTCCTACTGTCACTTAGGCTAGAATTAATTAGTCACGCTTAGACCCTTGTTACCTAGCGATTGAGGCAATTATACATCCTAACCTTTAACGGTAAAACATGCGTGAGGACTCGGACGTCACTCCTAATCAGTCATACATGCTCATGGGATTCAAACAAAGGAAGAATCATGCAAGAAATTCAGAATCACGAGCTGGAAATTCTATTCTAAACCCTCCCTAATGCATCAAGACAACCCCTAACTCGAATTAGAGCACTTACCTTAGCTCCCCGTTGTGCAAATCAAGAGAAACGTTCAATGTTTAAACTTTATTGAAGAGAAAAGGGAATAAATGTGAGTTTAGAGCTCCCACCCGAGCTTAAACAATGGTGGAAATCGAAAACGGGATAAAACTTGCGGCTAAAATCGGAGAAGAAGGCTTTTAAAGCCGTCGGAGCGTCGAGACGCTAGGGCAATGTCTCGACGCTGTGCCCTAAGTTGGCAGCGCGCGCGTACGGCGTAGTGTTACGTCTCCAAAAGTGCATATTTTAGGGACTTATTTGCTATAGAGTGGTGTGCACTCTTAAGCGTTTTTGATGGAATTGAGTATAAACATGTGCTTATATATGAGAATTTATAGATTGAAGCTAAATTAGGACTTATGTGTAAAATGAAGGAAAAAGAATCAAAAACAAAGCTAAAGAGTTGAAATTTCCATATTGCAGGAACATTGCGAAAACATTCCTGTCTCAGCAATGTTTTAAATGAAAATTGTTAAGTTGTCTAACCGTTTGCCATTTTGTTACGATCTTTCAGCCGCCCATTTTTTCTCCTGTTGCCACGTGGAAGGTTGCCGTTCAGAATGGATGGTTCTCCTTGGCTGAAGACTACCTGCAGAACACTTTAAAATGAGGTCAAGGGGGAAGGATAACAACAAGCTTGGAAGCGTAGAACTCCCATCCCAACGCAGTTTCTTCTCCCTGTTTTCTCTTCCGTTTGTTGGCGTGAAGGACTCAGCTGTTGGAGTCGATAATCTAAGAGGAATAAGAGAAGATCTTTCTTCTCTTTTGATTTCATTCATCCAAACAAAGCTCCCATTCTCCCTTCATCCGAGGCGCTTGCGACGAGGGGCTTTACGCACACATTTATATGCTTTTTACTGCTTTTTGCTGACTATTCTCTCTACTGCTTTCTGCTATTCACTTCTGTTGGCTACTGCCTTTCAATTCGTCTTCATTCCTTTAGTCTTTTTTTTGTTGTAATCGTTGCACATTAAGTTTCGAATCTCACGTAATCAAAGGATCGTTTACTCACGTTGCAGCCTCTTTATCGTTTCCTGTCTCTGTCGATACTTTCATTTTATTGTTAATCATGCTTAATCTATCTAAACTTCCCACTCCATCTTCATCCACGAGTAACTAAACCACATAAGGGTCTGCTAATGACGAATCTGTAGGTAGGAATATGTGAATTCAGCATGTATGATAGCTTCAAATGCATTGAATGTATGTGTGCTTCATCCCACGGGCAATTTCGATTGGCCATCCATTTTGTCCAAAGAACTCCTAATCTCTGGAAGGAGTAAGAGTTTAGAGTCGTCCATTCATGCTAGCCTTTCATGGTAGCCAGAAAACGACCTAGGAATAGGCGTTTTCCTAGCACAAATCATTAACTTGCTTATATAAATAGATGCTTAAGCCTTACTTGGACATGAGTAAACTAAAGGATCTAATGCATGAAATCGAGAGATACACGAGAATGAGTTAATTTGATGCATGATAAGTTGATCAACTGCTGAAGAATCGTATGAAAAAGCCTATAGAGGAGTCGTTAGTAGCCCTTGTTTCCACACTTCACCCTTAAAACGCTGTTAGTACAATTGCTAGAAAATTGTTGTCTGCGCAATTTTCTTAGTTTAATTTTGGCCTTAGCCATTTTTCTTAGTTTTCTGTTTTGCGATTTTATTGCTAGATAATTGCTTTCTCCGCAATTCTTTTCCTTCTACATTCAAGTTAACCTCTTTACCTGTCTTTGTTTATGCTTACATATCTCGCACGTTCTTTATTAAGAAGGCACATTAATCCCAATTCTACCCCATTTAAACCATCCTTTCTAATTTAACATCTCACTTCGCTAGTAACTAAGAATAAATCTCTGTGGGAAATCGAATGAAAAAATACTTATTACTTGCTACAAGACCATGTATGCTTGCATGTTCTGAGTGCTCTCACATTGCATTTAAATTTACACATTGAGCACGCAACATGTAGCGTCGAGACGCTCGGACAGAGTCTCGACGCTGGGGCGCGTCAAATTCCGGAAATCGTCGGTGCGGCGTCGAGATGCTCGGCCAGCGTCTCGACGCTGAGCAGCGTTGAGCCAGCGTCTCGTTGCTGCCGCTCATCGCTTGCTCTCGGGTTTGTTGGCCAAATTTTGCCTTTCCATGGCAATTTTTGCCATTTCTTCAATACTTCAAGCCCCTTCACTCCCGATGCGTCCATGAAGCTTTAAAACGTCGCTTTTAGCCCCAAAACACGTCATCAGACTCCTTGAGCTCTCTACCATGAGTTCACCTACAAAAAGGCATTTTAATCAATATTGAGCATGGTTTTAGCTATAATTAGGGAGTAAATAATAGCTCTATTTTGGAGCTATCAAAATACCCCCAACCTAAATCTTGCTAGTCCTCGAGCAAGGCTATTCTAAATTATCACTAAAGTCTAAAATTGTATACATCGACTCTAACCTCCACACTTTTAAAAGCAAGGCATTTGCAACAAAAAGAGAACAATCAATTGCATGCACTAATTGAGAACTTTACAAAAATTCAACTGTTACTCCCCTATGTGCGTGTGTGTATAGCAAACCTATTCTAGCTCTAATAGACCCCGAAAACCATATGGAACCCTACATCATGTTTTCCCCCTACTTCTAGCAATTAAGAACAGACTAATGGCTTTTCAACATTCAAGAAAGTAACAAATCAAAAGACCTAAACATTTTCTTTTTCTTGAGTACTTTGTACTCTTTATTTCTTTTGATCCATTTTTTTTTTTTACTTTTCTTTTGCTTCTCCAAGAGAGCCTAACACGTCAAGCCTAATTTCGCTTCACGTTTTTAAGGACTATTGCTCACTTCTATTAGTTTCCCTTTCATGGAGTGACAACCGTGGATTACACGACCGCCCCTGGTTACACGGGCAACACAAGAAGGAGGAGCAACTCTAGAGTTTTTATTTTCATGCTTACTTTTTTCTACTTAGGCAATAGGTTCGCTATAATCTCGATTAACCTATTACAACCTATCATGCATCAAGCCTTCCCTAGAGGTGCCTTTCGGGGTGACAACATAATTTCAGGCTACATAAGATTATTCTAAGCCTACAGAACCAAGAATAGATTGCTAAGTGCTCGATAGATGCAAGGGAGCAACAAAAAATTTTAAATTTTTTTGAAAAATGCTCAACTAACACAAACAATCTCATACTTTTCTAGATATGAAACTACGAAGAATTTAACAACATTTCCTAGATTGTGCTCATCGAACACAAGCAACAGCAGACAAAAGCACATCAAATTCAGAATTTCCACAGCTCAACAACTACAGGAATTCATCCAACAGACAACTCCACCCCCAACCTAAAAGGATACATAGTCCTCTATGTATCACACTTCAGACTAAGGAGTTAAAATGCACAAAATAAAAGGGAACAGAAAACCTGCCCTGAATTTTGCTAGGTTGTCGGTTGGAGCAGTGCACTCTTCGCCCACTGTTCCGATCCTTAAGCCACAAAACTTCTACAAAAGAAAGCAAGAAAAAGCTAAGCTAGGAGAAGAAAAACTAAAAGTAAAGACAGTAAATTAAAATACTCATGGGTTGCCTCCCAAGAAGCGCAAATTTTTAACGCCGTTATGCTCGACGTGTCCTCCTCTCTGTCAAGGTACGTAAAAAATTTCGTACTTCTTCGGCCCTTTCTTCCTTGAATCAACAAAGCACTTCAAATTCAGAATATCCACAGCTCAACAACTACAGGAATTCATCCAACAGACAACTCCACCCCCAACCTAAAAGGATACATAGTCCTCTATGTATCACACTTCAGACTAAGCAGTTAAAATGCACCAAATAAAAGGGAACAAAAAACCTGCCCTGAATTTTGCTAGGTTGTCGGTGTTGGAGCGACTTGCGCAGCGAAAAGCGATTTCGGACCGATGATACTCTAATTTCATCAATTTAACAAAAGAAAACATGCTCAAAACGACGAAAATAAGAAATTAGAAATACATACCCTTGTAGTTCCAATTTCTTCAAGTCCGCCACAGGATCCTCGTCACGAACTCTTCCAGCCTCTTCTCACGAATGCCCCGAGGACCACCCAAGGTAGTCCCGCTATCCTCGGCGCCGAGCAACGGACTTGTGGGACTCTGAAACAAGAGAAAAGGAAAAGAAATAGAAAAGAAGAGGAAGAAGAAGAAGAATAGCTGAAGGGAGAAGGAGGA
The DNA here is from genome assembly GCA_028017165.1 of Herpetospermum pedunculosum. Classification (NCBI taxonomy): domain Eukaryota; kingdom Viridiplantae; phylum Streptophyta; class Magnoliopsida; order Cucurbitales; family Cucurbitaceae; genus Herpetospermum; species Herpetospermum pedunculosum. The sequence continues at coordinate 39,134,351 of CM051527.1, forward strand.
GTATTGATTTTCAAGTTTCAAAACAGTGGTTTAAAAAATGAAACATTTTTATTTTAAGAGCCCCTGTCCAATTTTTCTTAAAACCAAAAAGTAAAAACCCTCCTCAAACTTCTTCACCCGTAGCTCTGGCCAAACTAAAGTTCTAAATATATATATATATATATATATATAATTATTATTATTATTAAAAATAATAATAATAATTTTATTTATTAAACTTTTTAATAAATAATATATATATATATAATTATTAATTAAACTTTTTAATTAATAAATATTATTTAATTCAATATCAAATATTAATTAAATAATATGACTAAACCCGGTTTTCGGAAAACCGACGTTTTTACAGATGATTCATATTCATGTTTTAGGCCATTCCCATATTTAAATCACATTTAAATATCTCCATATTTAAATCATATTTAAATATGTCTATCCTTCTTCAACAAACCGAATTTGAACAATTCAAATTCTTTTTCTTTTTCTTTTCTTTTATACTGTTGCACGACTTTATCCGAGCTAGCCAGGAGAACCTAAAGGACCTACAGATCATGAGCTCCAACGATACGAGATTATCCGGTCAAAACTCTTTCAACCGAACTAACCAACATTCGTTAACCCTCGGAGACTCCACTATAGTCCGAGGGTTGCACTCTCCTCACTGTAGATATATTATGTCTTCTGATATAACCGTCACTGGCAAGTCGACCCTTCACAGGTTGTTCGTAATCACAGCTGGGTCATTTAAACCGTTTAACCCCTGCATTACGTCTTGTTCCTTAAGTACCACTGACACCTCTAATGAACAATAGATCTGTGGTCCAACCAACAGATCAATTAACCCTCTCATCTCATGAGAGTGAGCGCGCTAATTGTTCAAGCCCCGTAGTCAGCTATTAAGGGAACAACCTATCTACTAACTCTGAAGAGCGGGTTAGGAGTGAACTCCAATCTTGCTGTACTATGTCCCCAGCTACCTATTCGACTTTATCCCCAAGATGGTAGGCTTATTGAGTCGACGCTAATGGGCCACTCTCACCCGTGCAAGTCAAAGGATACTATCGTAAGTAGGAGTTCATAGCGAGCTCAGGATTGAGATCGAGTTACCTAGGCCATCAATATGTATAAGTCGGTCTCATCAGTAAACGAAGTTATAAAGAGAGAGCGACTTAATACGCGGTTCGGTCTTATGCAAACTCTTTGCACAGGACGCCCTCAATCGCACATCTCCATGTGAAACGATTCAGATCACATCGTTTTGTACAATACAAAGTGAGCCGCATCCAATAGTGTTACCAGGATAAGGTACCCATCCTTATCCGTATACTATAAACCGTTTTGACTGACTACTTGAGCCTGATCCACAATCATGTCATACATGAAGCTCAAGTACTCATATTCAGCCAAGGGTGTTGGTCATTGGTATAGGATAAACGTAAACACGTTTCACTTTATACAAGTAAACTCTTTTACTGTATAAAACTAATAACTCTTTATTCTAAATAGAGTATTTACAAACATAACAGTTTACAAACCACGAGTTTTAGGACATAAAACCCAACAAACTCCCACTTGGACTTAAACGTCTGTGGTGTACATGTTAGGTGGAGAAAACTAATATATCATATATCAAAAGTTTTCTCCCACTGTCCTCTCCAGCAACTCGGAGCCCTAGACTCTTCTAGGTGTCTCTCAAACACTTTAGCCATGAGAGACTTAGTAAACACATCAGCATGAAGTACTACGAGGCTTTCCATGTGACCATCACATTTCCTCATAGCACTATCTGCGAGCTCAACTTATAAACATATTGCTGCTTCACAAGCTGCAAATAGACTTAGCTACCAACGAGGAATCAACAATACCACTCTTGTATTCTACTCCTCTAAGTACAAGGACAAAACTTTAACCGGAATCCAATCCAATTGGACTAATATTACTGACAGCTCCCACTGCATAGCACATATCGGGTCATGTATCTCAAAAGATACATGTAACCTCCAATATGTAAATGCACTTGGGTGCATCTCGTATCCTCAACACTTGAGGTGTCTAAGAAAACCATTTCCATAGACCATCGAATATTGACAACAACTTATCAATAAAAGATTTTAGAGACAACACTAGCGATATGTTCTTACGACTCAGATCAACCTGAATCCTTAGAACAAACTAAGTCCTCCTCCAAATCAACTATTTGGGTGTGGGTCGCTAGTTTAGGCTAAAAGTCAGAAATGAATCTGTTACGTGCTCAATGTGTTAAAATAAATAAGCAATAAGGTAGAGAGAGCACTCAGAACATGCAAGCATACATGGTCTTATAGCAAGTAGTAAGTATATTTCATTCGTTTTCCCACAGAGATTTATTATAAGCTATTCATGAAGTGTAAAGTTAAGAAAGAAGGGGTGGATTTGATGGGGTAGAATTGGTTTTTAATTAGCTATTTCCTACTGAGTACGAAGAGGGTAGCAACATAAACAAGTGCAAGTCAAAGCTAAACTCAAATGAGAAGAGACGAGATTAATAAATGAAGACAAAAACAGCTAGACAGAATTGTAACTTAGCAGAATTGCGGAAACAGCAATTTTACCGCAATTGTAGTAACAGCGAAAGTGTGTAAAATGATGAGTTAAGGGCTACTAACGACTATCCTATAGGCTTTTTCTCACGATTCTCAAGCATTGGATCAACTCTCTATGCATCAAACTATCTCATTCTCATGTATCTTCCGATTTCATGCATTAGATTCTTTAGTTTACTCATGTCCAAGTAACGTCTTAAGCATCTTGTTAAGGCAGAAAAATATGGTTTGTACTAGGGAAACGCCTATTCCTAGGTCGTTTCCTGGTTACCTTGAAAGGCTAGCATGATAGTATGACTCTGAACTCTTACTCCTTCCAGAGGTTAGGAGTTCTTTGGACAAAATGGATGGCCAATCGAAATTGCCCGTGGGATGAAGCTTACATACAATCAATGCTTCGAGAGCTATCCTACATGCTTGGTTCACGTTTTTTTAGCCTAAAGTGTTGTCATTAGCATGCCCCTAAGTGATTTAGCTACTCATAGATGTAGATAGAACAGAAGTAAGAGAAGAAGTAGACATGCTTAGAAGGAATTTAAAGACAAAACAGTAAGGGAAAGCAGTAGAATGTAAAGGCAAGAAACTGTGAAATGAAGAATTGAGATTTGATTACTTGATTGTTTGATTGACAAAGAACAGCTTTAAAGCAAATAACAGGAAGACAGAACACAACGAAATAGTATAATCTAGCTACTAGAAAAGAAACAGCAACAAGACAAAGCTGGAAAATGGAAATGAAGAGAAAAAAGCAGTAAAACAAGCTTGAATGTCTCGTCGCAATCGCCTCGAATGAAGGATGAGGAAGGTCAGCCTTGCTTGGATGAAACTGTGAAATGAACCATCAATCTTCAACGTCGTACTTCAGAATGGATGGAGGAGAAAGAACGAATCCCTGAAATAACGGAAATTAACAGAAAAAGATCAGTCAACTTACGGTTTTCACTTGAAACATTGCGGGTTCAGCAATTTTTCCGCAATGCTTGTTTTTCATTCTTTTCCTTCGGTTTTCAACCCTTTTCTTTCCTATTGTACATAAGTCCTAATTTAGCTACCCTCTTCTAATTCTCATATTTAAGCAAAGGTTTAGGCTAAATGCTATCAAAAACACCTAAGAGTGAACATCTTTCTAAGCTAATTAAGTCCTAAGAAGGTCACTGTTGGAGACGTAACACACCCCCAAACTTAAGGTTTTGCTTGTCCTCAAGCAAACTAAGGACTTTCCTAGGCTCCTGTTTCTTCTTCTTTAACCACTTACTGACTTCCCTATATTCTCATCTATAGCAGTGCTGTCCTGTGACACACTTCTAGGCTTAAAACTACCCTCTCATCTAGCTTCTTCTGATTTCGCATGCCTAAAACTCCTACTGCTTTTATTAACTCCCATACAACTGATCTACCTGCTTTTATCATATCATGCCACTATCCCTAAGGTTTCAAATTCTACCTAGCTTTACCCAGACTCAGTACATGCTTCTAGTTTATACTTATGAGCTACCTAGGATTCCTTAGAGTCATGCCAGTCTTAGTATTAACAGTGACAGTAGTACTTTAAGAGAACAACCTAAACCCTGGCATCACTACATTGGACATACATTCATCTCCCTAAACAACCCTACAAGCTACAACTTTGTGCTTAGCTACTTGAGGATCAGAGTTCTTTTTAAATAGGACATCTAAGCCACAAAGTTGCAACTCCTAGGTATACATTCTTCTTCCCTTCTCTTTTCCCTTTTTTTCCTTTCTTTAGGTGGAGCCTTTCCTTTGGTTGCCTTTTGATGCAATGCCACTTGTGGGTTACACACTTGGCACTGATTACTTAGCAACCTAAGAGAGACTCCCCTCTTTATTCTATTTTTCATTTTTTTTTCAGTTCATCATTTTTGTCAAGGAGAAGAAGAATGCTTAAGCTTTTAAGGGAGAGAGGAATGTTCCTAGGCCTAGGGTGGCCTCCCCCAAACTTCAACTACTCATTGTCCCAATGAGTGTCTGAGGTGGCACACCCCCAAACTATCTAGAAGCATCTAGTCTAAGGTAAAACAAAGAGAATCTAAAAACCCTAGGCATAAACAGAACATTCTAAAAGAAAATATCACAACAGCAGGAATTTGAAAAACAGACAGGCAAGGACTTACTGCTATGCATGCTGAGCTATTTAGAGGTTAATTTAAACTATCAAAGGGTGTCCTATGACCTCATCCAGCATGCATTTAGATAAGCTATATAAGGTAGTCATGATAGCAGCAAAAGATAGAATTTAAACAGATCACAGCCTAGCTAAGCAGACTGTCCAAAACATGCTTTCAGTAATAAAAATTGCGGGTACCGCAATTATTTCGCAATCAAGTCAGGGCAGATATATCAGTTACTAAGGCCCCTAAGCATGCTTTATTCAGTCGTTCAAGCTCAACAAAAAGAAACCTAAACTTTCCTACCTAATCAGCTAGCAGCAGGCTATACTAAGCAATTTAAAAACATAAAACTAAGCAACTAAAACAGATCAAAATTGTACTAAAAACAGCATAATTCACATGGTCTATCAGAAAGCAGATTTTGTTTTTTTTTTCTAAGGGAACAGCAATACTCCCTTCAGTGCAATTCAAACCAGCACTCAAATGTCTTCATCCTCATCAGGTTGTCGTGGTCGTGGAGGCACCCATGGCTGCAGGAGATTCGTGGGGAAGTCAGGGAAGGTGCATCCAAGTTGGTCTGCAACCTCCTTGTCCCGTGCCTGCGCGTAAGTGGCCCATTGAGCCATCCTCTTCTGCATATCCATCAGGCACGCCATGGACAGCGACTGATCAGCAGCCAATCTATCCAACTCGAATTCCATGTTCCCCTTCCTCTTCAGGCTTAAGCCAGCAGGCAGCTCCAAGTGGCCTGTGTAAGCCATCTGCTGCTCCATTCGCTCAATGGGAACCCCTGCAAGCAAACAGAGTTTAGTTATGGTATTAGGGAAAAACAGTGGTCCCTTACCTTTCTTGGCGCACTCAGCAATGGCAGCAGCAATGACTTCTCCCACGTTGATCGTGAGACCTCTCATTATCGCATATACCAGCAGCGATCTGCTCTGGTTGATCGTGGTCTCATGAGTCACTGGGGACAGTTTCCTTCTCACGAAGGAAAACCAAACAACTGCCTTAGCTGTGAGGTTGGCACTCATGAGAGTGTGCCTCCCATTGCGTGACACGGTCCATGAAGCTTCAGGCTGGCCAATGGTGCGAATGGCCTCTTCCAGGACTGCCTCAGTAGGCTCATCAACAATCCGTGCATAATCTGTATGTTTTTGGCCCTTCAGACCATAGGCTTCGTTGATGGCCTTTGCTGAGAAGTCCACTTCTACCCCTCTGACCACAGACAGCCCCTCCTCAGAGTTTCGTAGGTTGGCGTAGAAGTCGTATACCATACTTGTGTAAGCCTGATTGGGTGGCCTGCACAACTCCTCCCAGCTGTGATTCACAATGCCTGTGCGCAAGAATTGCGGCAGGTCAGCAGGTCTGTCGAGGAAGCCTTTCTCATGCAGCAACTCCCTCTTTCTCAGCTCAATACCCCTTGACTCAGCGTCAGAGGACACATACCTCACTGACTGAGGCTCATCTTCAGGGTAAAGCTTGGCCTTCCCTTTGTCTGCTGGTTTGGCTGACTCCGCAGCCTCAACCTTGAGTCTTTTGAGCGATGGCTCAGTGCTCTCCTTTTCTGATGAAGGCGCCCTCTTGGCCTTCTTCTTTTTCAGCTTCTTGGACCGTTTGGCCTTAAGAATGTTGGCCTTCTTCTTCTTCTTGAGTTTTGCCTCGATGGTGATCTGCTGGAGGCACGCCCCCAGCGTCTCTTCCATGGAATCATCCTTCTGCGCAGGACTCTCAGGATTGGCTTCCCTCAACGGAGAGAAAACCTCTTCTTCCTCACCTTCCCCACTGCCCTGCGTTGATTCTTGGTACTCCCCATATGGGAATTCAGGGTCAGGCCGTGGGGAAGTGTGCGACGGTGTGGGTCCTTGCTCTGCTGTAGGTGTCTGTGCAGAACTCTGTGGTGAAGACGGCTGCTCAGGGCTCTGCGCTGGCGGTGATGAGGAGAGCTCAGGGCTCTGTGCTGGTGGGGCTGGTGAAAGGCTGCGCTCGGCTGACTCGTGGGATGGCTGGCTTTGTTCTTGACTCTCCACAGAGGGAGTCTTGTTCTTGATTTCTTCCTCGGCCACCGCCATACTCCATCGTCGCTTCTTGGGTGTGCCTGCTGGTTCAGAAGGTCCAGCAGGTATCTCCGTAACTACCTTCCACTTCTTTTTGCGGACAGGCAGTTTCGTCAGGCGTTCGGTACGCGCAGCCTCAGCATCAGCCAAGGCAAGCAGTGCTTCTCTCGCAGCCGTTTCAGCGTCATCGGCCCTTTTCTTGGCCGCAGATCTTTCAGCCCTCGTGAGTACCATTTTTGAATCTTGGAGATTTAGAGAGGAGAATCACAGATGAAGAGAATCGAAGCTTTCTTGGAGTTCAGAGAATGGGAGAATCGTATAGATCAACGCGCCTTCTAACGGATATAAAGGAAACGGATAAATCCTAACGGCTATATTTTTGCGGATCCTGCAAATCCAGCGCAATTTTAGTGACCGTTGGAGATTTTTTTCCATCTAAATGTCAATCTTTGCTCATCCGTATCTTTTATTTGGCCCAATATTTTCTTGATTTTTAAAGCTGGATTTACTCTCCTTGATTCCCTCTATTGATTCCCTACAAAAAGAAATAAAATCAACATCAAATACGTAATTAAAATCATACAACAAAACACACAAACGATAACCGGAAAATCGCAAAAAATGAACTAAGGCATGAGCCTCATGTTGACGAGCACAGCAATCACTCGTCCTCTCTCGTCCTTAATTTCACGCTTCAGTCAAGAGGAAGGCCGAGAGAGTCTTCACATCTCCTTCCTCATAGTAGTGCTTCAACCTTGCACCATTAACCATGAATGGTTGACCTTGCTGCAAGTTCTTTATCTCAATAGCACCATGAACAAACACATTAGTAATCATGAAAGGACCTGACCATCTGGACTTTAGTTTGCCTGGAAACAACCTCAATCGTGAGTTAAATAATAAAACAAGTTGGCCTTTCTTAAAGTCCTTGATCCTAAGTCTACTATCGTGCCAAATCTTGGTCTTTTCCTTATACAATTTGGCATTTTCATAAGACATTTGTCTAAGCTCATCAAGCTCATGTAATTGCAGAGACCGCAACGTTCCCGCATCGGTCACGCAATAATTCAACTCTTTTAGTGCCCAAAATGCCTTAATTTCTAACTCAAATGGAAGATGACAAGCTTTACCATATACAAGTCTGTAAGGAGACATACCTAGGGGTGTCTTATATGCAGTTCTATATGCCCAAAGTGCATCCTCGAGTTTAAATGACCAGTCCTTTCTATTAGGTTTAACCACTTTTTCTAGGATGTTCTTAATCTCTCTATTTGAAATTCAGCCTGACCATTCGAGTGTGGGTGATAGGGAGTGGCTACTCTATGTCTAATGTTATACTTAGCCAACACTCTCTCCATAGCCTTATTAATGAAGTGTGTCCCCTCATCACTAATGACAGCACGAGGTGTCCCAAACCTAGTAAAAATGTGCCTATGCAAGAATTTTATGACTGTTTTAGCATCATTATTAGGACATGCTATGGCCTCTACCCACTTGGATACATAGTCTACTGCCACCAAAATGTAAAGGTTACCTGAGGATGGGGGAAATGGTCCCATGAAGTCAATGCCCCATACATCAAAGAGCTCCAACTCTAAGATGTAGGTGAGAGGCATCTCATCCTTGCGACTGAGGTTACCTGTTCTTTGGCATTAATCACAGCTGTGGGCATAGTTGTGGGCATCCTTGAAGATCGTTGGGCAATAGTAGCCACTCTGAAATACCTTTGCAGCTGTTCTTTGGCCACCAAAGTGTCCACCATAAGGAGCTGTGTGACAGTGCTGCAGCACAGACTTCGCCTCAGCAGCTGAAACACACTTCCTTAGCAAGCCGTCAGCACATGTTCTGTAAAGTGTGGGGTCATCCCAGATGAATTTCCTTGCCTCATGAAGGAACCTCTTCTTCTCTTGTCCTCCCTTGAAAACTGGTAACACCTGTGATGCAAGGAAGTTAGCAATGTCAGCAAACCAAGGTTCCTCATCGTTATCACGATGAGTCAATACAAAGACATGTTCATCAATAAAAGCATCAGAAATTGCGGGTTCCGCAATTTTTTCGCAATTGTGCTGCAATCGAGACAGGTGATCCGCAACCACATTTTCACATCCTTTCTTGTCTCGAATGTCCAAATCAAATTCCTGCAGCAATAACACCCACCTAATCAACCTAGGCTTAGCATCAGCCTTCCTCATGAGATACTTCAAGGCAGAATGGTCAGTGTACACAATTGTCCTAGTGCCTACAATATAGTTCCTAAATTTCTCACAAGCAAACACTACAGCTAGCATCTCCTTCTCAGTGGTTGTGTAGTTGCATTGTGCCTCATTAAGTGTCTTGCTAGCATAATAGACAGGGTGTGTTAACTTGTCAATCTTCTGTCCTAACATAACCCCTACAGCATAGTCACTAGCATCACATAGCATCTCAAATGGGAGATCCCAATCTGGCCCTACTATAATAGGTGCCGTGACCAGTGCTTTCTTAAGAGTTTGCCAAGCTACTAAACATTCCTTAGAGAAGACGAATGGCCTATTTAGCTCTAGAAGCTCACACAGAGGTTTGGCTATCTTAGAAAAGTCCTTAATGAACCTTCTGTAGAAACCAGCATGCCCTAAGAAACTTCTAATGGCCTTGACATTCTGAGGCTCTACCAACTTCTCTATGATTTCTATCTTAGCCCTGTCAACTTCTACACCTGCCCTTGACACTCTATGACCTAAGACAATCCCCTCATCTACCATGAAGTGACACTTCTCCCAATTAAGGACTAAGTTAGTCTCTTCACATCTAGCCAGGACTTGTCCTAAATTCTCTAGACAGTTGGTAAAGGAATCCCCAAAGACTGAGAAATCATCCATGAATATCTCTATCATGGACTCATCCAAATCAGAGAAGATTGCCAACATGCACCTTTGGAAAGTTGCCGGTGCATTGCATAAGCCAAAAGGCATTCTGCGAAAGGCAAAAGTTCCAAAAGGGCAAGTGAAGGTGGTCTTCTCTTGATCCTTAGGGTCTATAGTGATCTGGTTATAACCTGAATAACCGTCTAAGAAACAGTAGTAGGCTCTACCAGCTATTCTGTCTAACATTTGGTCAATAAATGGTAGAGGGAAATGGTCTTTTTTGGTCTCTTTATTTAGCTTCCTATAATCCATACATACTCTCCACCCTGTGACAGTCCTAGTTGGAATCAGTTCATTGTTCTCATTGACTACCACAGTCATCCCACCCTTTTTAGGTACACATTGTATAGGGCTCACCCACTGACTACTAGCTATGGGGAAGATCACACCAGCATCTAACCATTTTATTATTTCTTTCTTAACTACCTCTTTCATAGAGGGATTCAGCCTACGTTGATGATCTACTCTAGGTGTGTGCTCTTCCTCTAGTATAATCTTATGCATGCAATAAGAAGGGCTAATGCCTCTAATATCAGCAATAGTCCATGCAATAGCCTTCCTATGTTGCTTAAGTAGTAATATTAATTCAACCTCATGCTGTTCACTTAGCTTAGAAGAAATAATTACAGGCAAAGTCTCATTATTCCCTAAATATGCATACTTGAGGTGAGTGGGGAGAGGTTTTAATTCTAATACAGGTGGATGCTCAATGGATGGCTTTAAAGGATTTAAGGCTCTATCAGTTAAGTCAATATTCAGACAAACATGCTGAGGGTTATTTACAGATATGTCCATTATCTCAGCTATGTTTAAGTCAGTTAATTCTAATCCTACATATTCATTAGCATTCTTGGTTAATAATACATGCTCCAATTGTTCTTCCATCAAAGAATCTACAACGTCCATGCTAGCACAGGATTCAAGGTCGGAGGGGTACCTTAAAGCTTTATACACACTAAATTTCACCTCTTCATCATGAACCCTCATAGTGACGTCTATCAGTGCCCTACCTGTGGCTAGAAATGGTCTGCCTAACAGGATGGGGACCTCCTTGTCTGCTTCATAATCCAGGATAATGAAATCTGCAAGGAAAATAAATTTGTCAACTTTCACTAGAATATCCTCAATCTTACCTTCAGGGTATGCGATGGATCTGTCTGCTAGTTGTAAAGTGACAGTGGTTGGACGTGCTTCTCCTATTCCCAACTGGCGGAATAGTGATAGGGGCATGAGGTTTATGCTGGCGCCCAGGTCACAAAGCGCTCTGCCCACGTGCTTGCCTCCAAGTTCTACAGGTAAGGTGAAGGAACCAGGATCCTTCTCCTTCTTGGGCAGCTTGTTCTGGAGGATGGCACTGCACTCCTCAGTGAGATTTACTGTTTCAAACTCACCAATTATTTTTTTGTTAGTAATAATATCTTTCAAAAACTTTACATAGGAAGGCATAGACTGTAAAACTTCTACAAAAGGAATGTTGACATGCACTTGCTTAAGAATTTCTAAGAATTTATTAAAGTGCACTTCCTGTTCCTGCTTCTTCTTAAGCCTTCGAGGATATGGAGGTGGTGGCACATATGCAGGCACTTCAGGTCGCCTTAGGATAGGTGGAGGTCTTGGAATTTCTTCTATCTCCTCAAGAATTGGCTCTAGCCTGGCTCCTGATGTGCTAGTTGGTGGTGGACCTTGGTTTGGCAGAGACTCTAGTGGAGCACTAGACTCAGTGTTCTCTACTCTCTTTGGTGTGTCTTTGGTGTTGCTTACCAATGGTCTACCACTTCTAAGTTCAATTGCTTGAACTTGTTCTTTACCATCTCTCCTTGGCACTTCAGTGTCAGCAGGGAGTCACTGGCTTTAACTCGAATGAGTGGGCAGTGATTTCAGGACGGATTATGCTGGGGTTCAGCTCCCCAGGCATAGGTACTAAATATGAGAGGATGGCACTATTCTTGTCATTCGCTATTTCGATGGGATTGCGAATGACAGGTACCTGATTGGGAACTATCTCTTCCATTTCTTCTTGAGACAATTGCGGAGGAATTGCGGTTCCCGCAATTACTTGAGGTATAGAGGGTTGGTTAAAGAGACGTTTCTTGGCTCTATTTCTGGCCCTAAGTAATCTCTCAGGCTCAGGATTGAACTCTAGATCACTACTTGAAGGCTCACTCATAAACTAACCCAATAGTACCTGCAAAAGAAATGAAACAGATCAGCTTCAATAGGCAATAAACTTGGTATTTCAAACTTAACAAACTTCGTTTTCACTTAAATAAATCCCCGGCAGCGGCGCCAAAAACTTGTTACGTGCTCAATGTGTTAAAATAAATAAGCAATAAGGTAGAGAGAGCACTCAGAACATGCAAGCATACATGGTCTTATAGCAAGTAGTAAGTATATTTCATTCGTTTTCCCACAGAGATTTATTATAAGCTATTCATGAAGTGTAAAGTTAAGAAAGAAGGGGTGGATTTGATGGGGTAGAATTGGTTTTTAATTAGCTATTTCCTACTGAGTACGAAGAGGGTAGCAACATAAACAAGTGCAAGTCAAAGCTAAACTCAAATGAGAAGAGACGAGATTAATAAATGAAGACAAAAACAGCTAGACAGAATTGTAACTAAGTAGAATTGCGGAAACAACAATTTTACCGCAATTGTAGTAACAGCGAAAGTGTGTAAAATGATGAGTTAAGGGCTACTAACGACTATCCTATAGGCTTTTTCTCACGATTCTCAAGCATTGGATCAACTCTCTATGCATCAAACTATCTCATTCTCATGTATCTTCCGATTTCATGCATTAGATTCTTTAGTTTACTCATGTCCAAGTAAGGTCTTAAGCATCTTGTTAAGGCAGAAAAATATGGTTTGTACTAGGGAAACGCCTATTCCTAGGTCGTTTCCTGGTTACCTTGAAAGGCTAGCATGATAGTATGACTCTGAACTCTTACTCCTTCCAGAGGTTAGGAGTTCTTTGGACAAAATGGATGGCCAATCGAAATTGCCCGTGGGATGAAGCTTACATACAATCAATGCTTCGAGAGCTATCCTACATGCTTGGTTCACGTTTTTTAGCCTAAAGTGTTGTCATTAGCATGCCCCTAAGTGATTTAGCTACTCATAGATGTAGATAGAACAGAAGTAAGAGAAGAAGTAGACATGCTTAGAAGGAATTTAAAGACAAAACAGTAAGGGAAAGCAGTAGAATGTAAAGGCAAGAAACTGTGAAATGAAGAATTGAGATTTGATTACTTGATTGTTTGATTGACAAAGAACAGCTTTAAAGCAAATAACAGGAAGACAGAACACAACGAAATAGTATAATCTAGCTACTAGAAAAGAAACAGCAACAAGACAAAGCTGGAAAATGGAAATGAAGAGCAGAAAGCAGTAAAACAAGCTTGAATGTCTCGTCGCAATCGCCTCGAATGAAGGATAAGGAAGGTCAGCCTTGCTTGGACGAATCCAATCAGGAGAGAAAAAGAATCTCCTCTCCTTCCTATCAGATTATCGATTCCAACAGCTGAGCTTCGCAAACCAGCAGACGGCAAAGGAAAACGGGAGAAAAGTTGGACTGCGAGAAGACTTCTACGCTTTCGGATGATGCTTGAACCCTCGACTTTGACCCCTATTTATAGTAGTCTGCAGACGTCTTTGGGCCAAGGAGAACCATCAATCTTCAACGTCGTACTTCAGAATGGATGGAGGAGAAAGAACGAATCCCTGAAATAACGGAAATTAACAGAAAAAGATCAGTCAACTTACGGTTTTCACTTGAAACATTGCGGGTTCAGCAATTTTTCCGCAATGCTTGTTTTTCATTCTTTTCCTTCGGTTTTCAACCCTTTTCTTTCCTATTGTACATAAGTCCTAATTTAGCTACCCTCCTCTAATTCTCATATTTAAGCATAGGTTTAGGCTAAATGCTACCAAAAACACCTAAGATTGAACATCTTTCTAAGCTAATTAAGTCCTAAAAAGGTCACTGTTGGAGACGTAACACACCCCCAAACTTAAGGTTTTGCTTGTCCTCAAGCAAACTAAGGACTTTCCTAGGCTGCTGTTTCTTCTTCTTTAACCACTTACTGACTTCCCTATATTCTCATCTATAGCAGTGCTGTCCTGTGACACACTTCTAGGCTTAAAACTACCCTCTCATCTAGCTTCTTCTGATTTCGCATGCCTAAAACTCCTACTGCTTTTATTAACTCCCTACAACTGATCTACCTGCTTTTATCATATCATGCCACTATCCCTAAGGTTTCAAATTCTACCTAGCTTTACCCAGACTCAGTACATGCTTCTAGTTTATACTTATGAGCTACCTAGGATTCCTTAGAGTCATGCCAGTCTTAGTATTAACAGTGACAGTAGTACTTTAAGAGAACAACCTATACCCTGGCATCACTACATTGGACATACATTCATCTCCCTAAACAACCCTACAAGCTACAACTTTGTGCTTAGCTACTTGAGGATCAGAGTTCTTTTTAAATAGGACATCTAAGCCACAAAGTTGCAACTCCTAGGTATACATTCTTCTTCCCTTCTCTTTTCCCTTTTTTTCCTTTCTTTAGGTGGAGCCTTTCCTTTGGTTGCCTTTTGATGCAATGCCACTTGTGGGTTACACACTTGGCACTGATTACTTAGCAACCTAAGAGAGACTCCCCTCTTTATTCTATTTTTCATTTTTTTTTCAGTTCATCATTTTTGACAAGGAGAAGAAGAATGCTTAAGCTTTTAAGGGAGAGAGGAATGTTCCTAGGCCTAGGGTGGCCTCCCCCAAACTTCAACTACTCATTGTCCCCAATGAGTGTCTGAGGTGGCACACCCCCAAACTATCTAGAAGCATCTAGTCTAAGGTAAAACAAAGAGAATCTAAAAACCCTAGGCATAGACAGAACATTCTAAAAGAAAATATCACAGCAGCATGAATTTGAAAAACAGACAGGCAAGGACTTACAGCTATGCATGCTGAGCTATTTAGAGGTTAATTTAAAATATCAAAGGGTGTCCTATGACACTCATCCAGCATGCATTTAGATAAGCTATATAAGGTAGTCATGATAGCAGCAAAAGATAGAATTTAAACAGATCACAGCCTAGCTAAGCAGACTGTCCAAAACATGCTTTCAGTAATAAAAATTGCGGGTACCGCAATTATTTCGCAATCAAGTCAGGGCAGATATATCAGTTACTAAGGCCCCTAAGCATGCTTTATTCAGTCGTTCAAGCTCAACAAAAAGAAACCTAAACTTTCCTACCTAATCAGCTAGCAGCAGGCTATACTAAGCAATTTAAAAACATAAAACTAAGCAACTAAAACAGATCAAAATTGTACTAAAAACAGCATAATTCACATGGTCTATCAGAAAGCAGATTTTGTTTTTTTTTTCTAAGGGAACAGCAATACTCCCTTCAGTGCAATTCAAACCAGCACTCAAATGTCTTCATCCTCATCAGGTTGTCGTGGTCGTGGAGGCACCCATGGCTGCAGGAGATTCGTGGGGAAGTCAGGGAAGGTGCATCCAAGTTGGTCTGCAACCTCCTTGTCCCGTGCCTGCGCGTAAGTGGCCCATTGAGCCATCCTCTTCTGCATATCCATCAGGCACGCCATGGACAGCGACTGATCAGCAGCCAATCTATCCAACTCGAATTCCATGTTCCCCTTCCTCTTCAGGCTTAAGCCAGCAGGCAGCTCCAAGTGGCCCGTGTAAGCCATCTGCTGCTCCATTCGCTCAATGGGAACCCCTGCAAGCAAACAGAGTTTAGTTATGGTATTAGGGAAAAACAGTGGTCCCTTACCTTTCTTGGCGCACTCAGCAATGGCAGCAGCAATGACTTCTCCCACGTTGATCGTGAGACCTCTCATTATCGCATATACCAGCAGCGATCTGCTCTGGTTGATCGTGGTCTCATGAGTCACTGGGGACAGTTTCCTTCTCACGAAGGAAAACCAAACAACTGCCTTAGCTGTGAGGTTGGCACTCATGAGAGTGTGCCTCCCATTGCGTGACACGGTCCATGAAGCTTCAGGCTGGCCAATGGTGCGAATGGCCTCTTCCAGGACTGCCTCAGTAGGCTCATCAACAATCCGTGCATAATCTGTATGTTTTTGGCCCTTCAGACCATAGGCTTCGTTGATGGCCTTTGCTGAGAAGTCCACTTCTACCCCTCTGACCACAGACAGCCCCTCCTCAGAGTTTCGTAGGTTGGCGTAGAAGTCGTATACCATACTTGTGTAAGCCTGATTGGGTGGCCTGCACAACTCCTCCCAGCTGTGATTCACAATGCCTGTGCGCAAGAATTGCGGCAGGTCAGCAGGTCTGTCGAGGAAGCCTTTCTCATGCAGCAACTCCCTCTTTCTCAGCTCAATACCCCTGGACTCAGCGTCAGAGGACACATACCTCACTGACTGAGGCTCATCTTCAGGGTAAAGCTTGGCCTTCCCTTTGTCTGCTGGTTTGGCTGACTCCGCAGCCTCAACCTTGAGTCTTTTGAGCGATGGCTCAGTGCTCTCCTTTTCTGATGAAGGCGCCCTCTTGGCCTTCTTCTTTTTCAGCTTCTTGGACCGTTTGGCCTTAAGAATCTTGGCCTTCTTCTTCTTCTTGAGTTTTGCCTCGATGGTGATCTGCTGGAGGCACGCCCCCAGCGTCTCTTCCATGGAATCATCCTTCTGCGCAGGACTCTCAGGATTGGCTTCCCTCAACGGAGAGAAAACCTCTTCTTCCTCACCTTCCCCACTGCCCTGCGTTGATTCTTGGTACTCCCCATATGGGAATTCCGGGTCAGGCCGTGGGGAAGTGTGCGACGGTGTGGGTCCTTGCTCTGCTGTAGGTGTCTGTGCAGAACTCTGTGGTGAAGACGGCTGCTCAGGGCTCTGCGCTGGCGGTGATGAGGAGAGCTCAGGGCTCTGTGCTGGTGGGGCTGGTGAAAGGCTGCGCTCGGCTGACTCGTGGGATGGCTGGCTTTGTTCTTGACTCTCCACAGAGGGAGTCTTGTTCTTGATTTCTTCCTCGGCCACCGCCATACTCCATCGTCGCTTCTTGGGTGTGCCTGCTGGTTCAGAAGGTCCAGCAGGTATCTCCGTAACTACCTTCCACTTCTTTTTGCGGACAGGCAGTTTCGTCAGGCGTTCGGTACGCGCAGCCTCAGCATCAGCCAAGGCAAGCAGTGCTTCTCTCGCAGCCGTTTCAGCGTCATCGGCCCTTTTCTTGGCCGCAGATCTTTCAGCCCTCGTGAGTACCATTTTTTAATCTTGGAGATTTAGAGAGGAGAATCACAGATGAAGAGAATCGAAGCTTTCTTGGAGTTCAGAGAATGGGAGAATCGTATAGATCAACGCGCCTTCTAACGGATATAAAGGAAACGGATAAATCCTAACGGCTATATTTTTGCGGATCCTGCAAATCCAGCGCAATTTTAGTGACCGTTGGAGATTTTTTTCCATCTAAATGTCAATCTTTGCTCATCCGTATCTTTTATTTGGCCCAATATTTTCTTGATTTTTAAAGCTGGATTTACTCTCCTTGATTCCCTCTATTGATTCCCTACAAAAAGAAATAAAATCAACATCAAATACGTAATTAAAATCATACAACAAAACACACAAACGATAACCGGAAAATCGCAAAAAATGAACTAAGGCATGAGCCTCATGTTGACGAGCACAGCAATCACTCGTCCTCTCTCGTCCTTAATTTCACGCTTCAGTCAAGAGGAAGGCCGAGAGAGTCTTCACATCTCCTTCCTCATAGTAGTGCTTCAACCTTGCACCATTAACCATGAATGGTTGACCTTGCTGCAAGTTCTTTATCTCAATAGCACCATGAACAAACACATTAGTAATCATGAAAGGACCTGACCATCTGGACTTTAGTTTGCCTGGAAACAACCTCAATCGTGAGTTAAATAATAAAACAAGTTGGCCTTTCTTAAAGTCCTTGATCCTAAGTCTACTATCGTGCCAAATCTTGGTCTTTTCCTTATACAATTTGGCATTTTCATAAGACATTTGTCTAAGCTCATCAAGCTCATGTAATTGCAGAGACCGCAACGTTCCCGCATCGGTCACGCAATAATTCAACTCTTTTAGTGCCCAAAATGCCTTAATTTCTAACTCAAATGGAAGATGACAAGCTTTACCATATACAAGTCTGTAAGGAGACATACCTAGGGGTGTCTTATATGCAGTTCTATATGCCCAAAGTGCATCCTCGAGTTTAAATGACCAGTCCTTTCTATTAGGTTTAACCACTTTTTCTAGGATGTTCTTAATCTCTCTATTTGAAATTCAGCCTGACCATTCGAGTGTGGGTGATAGGGAGTGGCTACTCTATGTCTAATGTTATACTTAGCCAACACTCTATCCATAGCCTTATTAATGAAGTGTGTCCCCTCATCACTAATGACAGCACGAGGTGTCCCAAACCTAGTAAAAATGTGCCTATGCAAGAATTTTATGACTGTTTTAGCATCATTATTAGGACATGCTATGGCCTCTACCCACTTGGATACATAGTCTACTGCCACCAAAATGTAAAGGTTACCTGAGGATGGGGGAAATGGTCCCATGAAGTCAATGCCCCATACATCAAAGAGCTCCAACTCTAAGATGTAGGTGAGAGGCATCTCATCCTTGCGACTGAGGTTACCTGTTCTTTGGCATTAATCACAGCTGTGGGCATAGTTGTGGGCATCCTTGAAGATCGTTGGGCAATAGTAGCCACTCTGAAATACCTTTGCAGCTGTTCTTTGGCCACCAAAGTGTCCACCATAAGGAGCTGTGTGACAGTGCTGCAGCACAGACTTCGCCTCAGCAGCTGAAACACACTTCCTTAGCAAGCCGTCAGCACATGTTCTGTAAAGTGTGGGGTCATCCCAGATGAATTTCCTTGCCTCATGAAGGAACCTCTTCTTCTCTTGTCCTCCCTTGAAAACTGGTAACACCTGTGATGCAAGGAAGTTAGCAATGTCAGCAAACCAAGGTTCCTCATCGTTATCACGATGAGTCAATATAAAGACATGTTCATCAATAAAAGCATCAGAAATTGCGGGTTCCGCAATTTTTTCGCAATTGTGCTGCAATCGAGACAGGTGATCCGCAACCACATTTTCACATCCTTTCTTGTCTCGAATGTCCAAATCAAATTCCTGCAGCAATAACACCCACCTAATCAACCTAGGCTTAGCATCAGCCTTCCTCATGAGATACTTCAAGGCAGAATGGTCAGTGTACACAATTGTCCTAGTGCCTACAATATAGTTCCTAAATTTCTCACAAGCAAACACTACAGCTAGCATCTCCTTCTCAGTGGTTGTGTAGTTGCATTGTGCCTCATTAAGTGTCTTGCTAGCATAATAGACAGGGTGTGTTAACTTGTCAATCTTCTGTCCTAACATAACCCCTACAGCATAGTCACTAGCATCACATAGCATCTCAAATGGGAGATCCCAATCTGGCCCTACTATAATAGGTGCCGTGACCAGTGCTTTCTTAAGAGTTTGCCAAGCTACTAAACATTCCTTAGAGAAGACGAATGGCCTATTTAGCTCTAGAAGCTCACACAGAGGTTTGGCTATCTTAGAAAAGTCCTTAATGAACCTTCTGTAGAAACCAGCATGCCCTAAGAAACTTCTAATGGCCTTGACATTCTGAGGCTCTACCAACTTCTCTATGATTTCTATCTTAGCCCTGTCAACTTCTACACCTGCCCTTGACACTCTATGACCTAAGACAATCCCCTCATCTACCATGAAGTGACACTTCTCCCAATTAAGGACTAAGTTAGTCTCTTCACATCTAGCCAGGACTTGTCCTAAATTCTCTAGACAGTTGGTAAAGGAATCCCCAAAGACTGAGAAATCATCCATGAATATCTCTATCATGGACTCATCCAAATCAGAGAAGATTGCCAACATGCACCTTTGGAAAGTTGCCGGTGCATTGCATAAGCCAAAAGGCATTCTGCGAAAGGCAAAAGTTCCAAAAGGGCAAGTGAAGGTGGTCTTCTCTTGATCCTTAGGGTCTATAGTGATCTGGTTATAACCTGAATAACCGTCTAAGAAACAGTAGTAGGCTCTACCAGCTATTCTGTCTAACATTTGGTCAATAAATGGTAGAGGGAAATGGTCTTTTTTGGTCTCTTTATTTAGCTTCCTATAATCCATACATACTCTCCACCCTGTGACAGTCCTAGTTGGAATCAGTTCATTGTTCTCATTGACTACCACAGTCATCCCACCCTTTTTAGGTACACATTGTATAGGGCTCACCCACTGACTACTAGCTATGGGGAAGATCACACCAGCATCTAACCATTTTATTATTTCTTTCTTAACTACCTCTTTCATAGAGGGATTCAGCCTACGTTGATGATCTACTCTAGGTGTGTGCTCTTCCTCTAGTATAATCTTATGCATGCAATAAGAAGGGCTAATGCCTCTAATATCAGCAATAGTCCATGCAATAGCCTTCCTATGTTGCTTAAGTAGTAATATTAATTCAACCTCATGCTGTTCACTTAGCTTAGAAGAAATAATTACAGGCAAAGTCTCATTATTCCCTAAATATGCATACTTGAGGTGAGTGGGGAGAGGTTTTAATTCTAATACAGGTGGATGCTCAATGGATGGCTTTAAAGGATTTAAGGCTCTATCAGTTAAGTCAATATTCAGACAAACATGCTGAGGGTTATTTACAGATATGTCCATTATCTCAGCTATGTTTAAGTCAGTTAATTCTAATCCTACATATTCATTAGCATTCTTGGTTAATAATACATGCTCCAATTGTTCTTCCATCAAAGAATCTACAACGTCCATGCTAGCACAGGATTCAAGGTCAGAGGGGTACCTTAAAGCTTTATACACACTAAATTTCACCTCTTCATCATGAACCCTCATAGTGACGTCTATCAGTGCCCTACCTGTGGCTAGAAATGGTCTGCCTAACAGGATGGGGACCTCCTTGTCTGCTTCATAATCCAGGATAATGAAATCTGCAAGGAAAATAAATTTGTCAACTTTCACTAGAATATCCTCAATCTTACCTTCAGGGTATGCGATGGATCTGTCTGCTAGTTGTAAAGTGACAGTGGTTGGACGTGCTTCTCCTATTCCCAACTGGCGGAATAGTGATAGGGGCATGAGGTTTATGCTGGCGCCCAGGTCACAAAGCGCTCTGCCCACGTGCTTGCCTCCAAGTTCTACAGGTAAGGTGAAGGAACCAGGATCCTTCTCCTTCTTGGGCAGCTTGTTCTGGAGGATGGCACTGCACTCCTCAGTGAGATTTACTGTTTCAAACTCACCAATTATTTTTTTGTTAGTAATAATATCTTTCAAAAACTTTACATAGGAAGGCATAGACTGTAAAACTTCTACAAAAGGAATGTTGACATGCACTTGCTTAAGAATTTCTAAGAATTTATTAAAGTGCACTTCCTGTTCCTGCTTCTTCTTAAGCCTTCGAGGATATGGAGGTGGTGGCACATATGCAGGCACTTCAGGTCGCCTTAGGATAGGTGGAGGTCTTGGAATTTCTTCTATCTCCTCAAGAATTGGCTCTAGCCTGGCTCCTGATGTGCTAGTTGGTGGTGGACCTTGGTTTGGCAGAGACTCTAGTGGAGCACTAGACTCAGTGTTCTCTACTCTCTTTGGTGTGTCTTTGGTGTTGCTTACCAATGGTCTACCACTTCTAAGTTCAATTGCTTGAACTTGTTCTTTACCATCTCTCCTTGGCACTTCAGTGTCAGCAGGGAGTCACTGGCTTTAACTCGAATGAGTGGGCAGTGATTTCAGGACGGATTATGTTGGGGTTCAGCTCCCCAGGCATAGGTACTAAATATGAGAGGATGGCACTATTCTTGTCATTCGCTATTTCGATGGGATTGCGAATGACAGGTACCTGATTGGGAACTATCTCTTCCATTTCTTCTTGAGACAATTGCGGAGGAATTGCGGTTCCCGCAATTACTTGAGGTATAGAGGGTTGGTTAAAGAGACGTTTCTTGGCTCTATTTCTGGCCCTAAGTAATCTCTCAGGCTCAGGATTGAACTCTAGATCACTACTTGAAGGCTCACTCATAAACTAACCCAATAGTACCTGCAAAAGAAATGAAACAGATCAGCTTCAATAGGCAATAAACTTGGTATTTCAAACTTAACAAACTTCGTTTTCACTTAAATAAATCTCCGGCAGCGGCGCCAAAAACTTGTTACGTGCTCAATGTGTTAAAATAAATAAGCAATAAGGTAGAGAGAGCACTCAGAACATGCAAGCATACATGGTCTTATAGCAAGTAGTAAGTATATTTCATTCGTTTTCCCAAAGAGATTTATTATAAGCTATTCATGAAGTGTAAAGTTAAGAAAGAAGGGGTGGATTTGATGGGGTAGAATTGGTTTTTAATTAGCTATTTCCTACTGAGTACGAAGAGGGTAGCAACATAAACAAGTGCAAGTCAAAGCTAAACTCAAATGAGAAGAGACGAGATTAATAAATGAAGACAAAAACAGCTAGACAGAATTGTAACTAAGTAGAATTGCGGAAACAACAATTTTACCGCAATTGTAGTAACAACGAAAGTGTGTAAAATGATGAGTTAAGGGCTACTAACGACTATCCTATAGGCTTTTTCTCACGATTCTCAAGCATTGGATCAACTCTCTATGCATCAAACTATCTCATTCTCATGTATCTTCCGATTTCATGCATTAGATTCTTTAGTTTACTCATGTCCAAGTAAGGTCTTAAGCATCTTGTTAAGGCAGAAAAATATGGTTTGTACTAGGGAAACGCCTATTCCTAGGTCGTTTCCTGGTTACCTTGAAAGGCTAGCATGATAGTATGACTCTGAACTCTTACTCCTTCCAGAGGTTAGGAGTTCTTTGGACAAAATGGATGGCCAATCGAAATTGCCCGTGGGATGAAGCTTACATACAATCAATGCTTCGAGAGCTATCCTACATGCTTGGTTCACGTTTTTTAGCCTAAAGTGTTGTCATTAGCATGCCCCTAAGTGATTTAGCTACTCATAGATGTAGATAGAACAGAAGTAAGAGAAGAAGTAGACATGCTTAGAAGGAATTTAAAGACAAAACAGTAAGGGAAAGCAGTAGAATGTAAAGGCAAGAAACTGTGAAATGAAGAATTGAGATTTGATTACTTGATTGTTTGATTGACAAAGAACAGCTTTAAAGCAAATAACAGGAAGACAGAACACAACGAAATAGTATAATCTAGCTACTAGAAAAGAAACAGCAACAAGACAAAGCTGGAAAATGGAAATGAAGAGCAGAAAGCAGTAAAACAAGCTTGAATGTCTCGTCGCAATCGCCTCGAATGAAGGATAAGGAAGGTCAGCCTTGCTTGGACGAATCCAATCAGGAGAGAAAAAGAATCTCCTCTCCTTCCTATCAGATTATCGATTCCAACAGCTGAGCTTCGCAAACCAGCAGACGGCAAAGGAAAACAGGAGAAAAGTTGGACTGCGAGAAGACTTCTACGCTTTCGGATGATGCTTGAACCCTCGACTTTGACCCCTATTTATAGTAGTCTACAGACGTCTTTGGGCCAAGGAGAACCATCAATCTTCAACGTCGTACTTCAGAATGGATGGAGGAGAAAGAACGAATCCCTGAAATAACGGAAATTAACAGAAAAAGATCAGTCAACTTACGGTTTTCACTTGAAACATTGCGGGTTCAGCAATTTTTCCGCAATGCTATCGCAATGCTTGTTTTTCATTCTTTTCCTTCGGTTTTCAACCCTTTTCTTTCCTATTGTACATAAGTCCTAATTTAGCTACCCTCTTCTAATTCTCATATTTAAGCATAGGTTTAGGCTAAATGCTATCAAAAACACCTAAGATTGAACATCTTTCTAAGCTAATTAAGTCCTAAAAAGGTCACTGTTGGAGACGTAACACACCCCCAAACTTAAGGTTTTGCTTGTCCTCAAGCAAACTAAGGACTTTCCTAGGCTGCTGTTTCTTCTTCTTTAACCACTTACTGACTTCCCTATATTCTCATCTATAGCAGTGCTGTCCTGTGACACACTTCTAGGCTTAAAACTACCCTCTCATCTAGCTTCTTCTGATTTCGCATGCCTAAAACTCCTACTGCTTTTATTAACTCCCTACAACTGATCTACCTGCTTTTATCATATCATGCCACTATCCCTAAGGTTTCAAATTCTACCTAGCTTTACCCAGACTCAGTACATGCTTCTAGTTTATACTTATGAGCTACCTAGGATTCCTTAGAGTCATGCCAGTCTTAGTATTAACAGTGACAGTAGTACTTTAAGAGAACAACCTATACCCTGGCATCACTACATTGGACATACATTCATCTCCCTAAACAACCCTACAAGCTACAACTTTGTGCTTAGCTACTTGAGGATCAGAGTTCTTTTTAAATAGGACATCTAAGCCACAAAGTTGCAACTCCTAGGTATACATTCTTCTTCCCTTCTCTTTTCCCTTTTTTTCCTTTCTTTAGGTGGAGCCTTTCCTTTGGTTGCCTTTTGATGCAATGCCACTTGTGGGTTACACACTTGGCACTGATTACTTAGCAACCTAAGAGAGACTCCCCTCTTTATTCTATTTTTCATTTTTTTTTCAGTTCATCATTTTTGACAAGGAGAAGAAGAATGCTTAAGCTTTTAAGGGAGAGAGGAATGTTCCTAGGCCTAGGGTGGCCTCCCCCAAACTTCAACTACTCATTGTCCCCAATGAGTGTCTGAGGTGGCACACCCCCAAACTATCTAGAAGCATCTAGTCTAAGGTAAAACAAAGAGAATCTAAAAACCCTAGGCATAGACAGAACATTCTAAAAGAAAATATCACAGCAGCATGAATTTGAAAAACAGACAGGCAAGGACTTACAGCTATGCATGCTGAGCTATTTAGAGGTTAATTTAAACTATCAAAGGGTGTCCTATGACACTCATCCAGCATGCATTTAGATAAGCTATATAAGGTAGTCATGATAGCAGCAAAAGATAGAATTTAAACAGATCACAGCCTAGCTAAGCAGACAGTCCAAAACATGCTTTCAGTAATAAAAATTGCGGATACCGCAATTATTTCGCAATCAAGTCAGGGCAGATATATCAGTTACTAAGGCCCCTAACCATGCTTTATTCAGTCGTTCAAGCTCAACAAAAAGAAACCTAAACTATCCTACCTAATCAGCTAGCAGCAGGCTATACTAAGCAATTTAAAAACATAAAACTAAGCAACTAAAACAGATCAAAATTGTACTAAAAACAGCATAATTCACATGGTCTATCAGAAAGCAGATTTTGTTTTTTTTTTCTAAGGGAACAGCAATACTCCCTTCAGTGCAATTCAAACCAGCACTCAAATGTCTTCATCCTCATCAGGTTGTCGTGGTCGTGGAGGCACCCATGGCTGCAGGAGATTCTTGGGGAAGTCAGGGAAGGTGCATCCAAGTTGGTCTGCAACCTCCTTGTCCCGTGCCTGCGCGTAAGTGGCCCATTGAGCCATCCTCTTCTGCATATCCATCAGGCACGCCATGGACAGCGACTGATCAGCAGCCAATCTATCCAACTCGAATTCCATGTTCCCCTTCCTCTTCAGCCTTAAGCCAGCAGGCAGCTCCAAGTGGCCCGTGTAAGCCATCTGCTGCTCCATTCGCTCAATGGGAACCCCTGCAAGCAAACAGAGTTTAGTTATGGTATTAGGGAAAAACAGTGGTCCCTTACCTTTCTTGGCGCACTCAGCAATGGCAGCAGCAATGACTTCTCCCACGTTGATCGTGAGACCTCTCATTATCGCATATACCAGCAGCGATCTGCTCTGGTTGATCGTGGTCTCATGAGTCACTGGGGACAGTTTCCTTCTCACGAAGGAAAACCAAACAGCTGCCTTAGCTGTGAGGTTGGCACTCATGAGAGTGTGCCTCCCATTGCGTGACAGGGTCCAGGAAGCTTCAGGCTGGCCAATGGTGCGAATGGCCTCTTCCAGGACTGCCTCAGTAGGCTCATCAACAATCCGTGCATAATCTGTATGTTTTTGGCCCTTCAGACCATAGGCTTCGTTGATGGCCTTTGCTGAGAAGTCCACTTCTACCCCTCTGCCACAGACAGCCCCTCCTCGGAGTTTCGTAGGTTGGCGTAGAAGTCGTATACCATACTCGTGTAAGCCGGATTGGGTGGCCTGCACAACTCCTCCCAGCTGTGATTCACAATGCCTGTGCGCAAGAATTGCGGCAGGTCAGCAGGTCTGTCGAGGAAGCCTTTCTCATGCAGCAACTCCCTCTTTCTCAGCTCAATACCCCTGGACTCAGCGTCAGAGGACACATACCTCACTGACTAAGGCTCATCTTCAGGGTAAAGCTTGGCCTTCCCTTTGTCTGCTGGTTTGGCTGACTCCGCAGCCTCAACCTTGAGTCTTTTGAGCGATGGCTCAGTGCTCTCCTTTTCTGATGAAGGCGCCCTCTTGGCTTTCTTCTTTTTCAGCTTCTTGGACCGTTTGGCCTTAAGAATCTTGGCCTTCTTCTTCTTCTTGAGTTTTGCCTCGATGGTGATCTGCTGGAGGCACGCCCCCAGCGTCTCTTCCATGGAATCATCCTTCTGCGCAGGACTCTCAGGATTGGCTTCCCTCAACGGAGAGAAAACCTCTTCTTCCTCACCTTCCCCACTGCCCTGCGTTGATTCTTGGTACTCCCCATATGGGAATTCAGGGTCAGGCCGTGGGGAAGTGTGCGACGGTGTGGGTCCTTGCTCTGCTGTAGGTGTCTGTGCAGAACTCTGTGGTGAAGACGGCTGCTCAGGGCTCTGCGCTGGCGGTCATGAGGAGAGCTCAGGGCTCTGTGCTGGTGGGGCTGGTGAAAGGCTGCGCTCGGCTGACTCGTGGGATGGCTGGCTTTGTTCTTGACTCTCCACAGAGGGAGTCTTGTTCTTGATTTCTTCCTCGGCCACCGCCATACTCCATCGTCGCTTCTTGGGTGTGCCTGCTGGTTCAGAAGGTCCAGCAGGTATCTCCGTAACTACCTTCCACTTCTTTTTGCGGACAGGCAGTTTCGTCAGGCGTTCGGTACGCGCAGCCTCAGCATCAGCCAAGGCAAGCAGTGCTTCTCTCGCAGCCGTTTCAGCGTCATCGGCCCTTTTCTTGGCCGTAGATCTTTCAGCCCTCGTGAGTACCATTTTTGAATCTTGGAGATTTAGAGAGGAGAATCACAGATGAAGAGAATCGAAGCTTTCTTGGAGTTCAGAGAATGGGAGAATCGTATAGATCAACGCGCCTTCTAACGGATATAAAGGAAACGGATAAATCCTAACGGCTATATTTTTGCGGATCCTGCAAATCCAGCGCAATTTTAGTGACCGTTGGAGATTTTTTTCCATCTAAATGTCAATCTTTGCTCATCCGTATCTTTTATTTGGCCCAAGATTTTCTTGATTTTTAAAGCTGGATTTACTCTCCTTGATTCCCTCTATTGATTCCCTACAAAAAGAAATAAAATCAACATCAAATACGTAATTAAAATCATACAACAAAACACACAAACGATAACCGGAAAATCGCAAAAAATAAACTAAGGCATGAGCCTCATGTTGACGAGCACAGCAATCACTCGTCCTCTCTCGTCCTTAATTTCACGCTTCAGTCAAGAGAAAGGCCGAGAGAGTCTTCACATCTCCTTCCTCATAGTAGTGCTTCAACCTTGCACCATTAACCATGAATGGTTGACCTTGCTGCAAGTTCTTTATCTCAATAGCACCATGAACAAACACATTAGTAATCATGAAAGGACCTGACCATCTGGACTTTAGTTTGCCTGGAAACAACCTCAATCGTGAGTTAAATAATAAAACAAGTTGGCCTTTCTTAAAGTCCTTGATCCTAAGTCTACTATCGTGCCAAATCTTGGTCTTTTCCTTATACAATTTGGCATTTTCATAAGACATTTGTCTAAGCTCATCAAGCTCATGTAATTGCAGAGACCGCAACGTTCCCGCATCGGTCACGCAATAATTCAACTCTTTTAGTGCCCAAAATGCCTTAATTTCTAACTCAAATGGAAGATGACAAGCTTTACCATATACAAGTCTGTAAGGAGACATACCTAGGGGTGTCTTATATGCAGTTCTATATGCCCAAAGTGCATCCTCGAGTTTAAATGACCAGTCCTTTCTATTAGGTTTAACCACTTTTTCTAGGATGTTCTTAATCTCTCTATTTGAAATTTCAGCCTGACCATTCGAGTGTGGGTGATAGGGAGTGGCTACTCTATGTCTAATGTTATACTTAGCCAACACTCTCTCCATAGCCTTATTAATGAAGTGTGTCCCCTCATCACTAATGACAGCACGAGGTGTCCCAAACCTAGTAAAAATGTTCCTATGCAAGAATTTTATGACTGTTTTAGCATCATTATTAGGACATGCTATGGCCTCTACCCACTTGGATACATAGTCTACTGCCACCAAAATGTAAAGGTTACCTGAGGATGGGGGAAATGGTCCCATGAAGTCAATGCCCCATACATCAAAGAGCTCCAACTCTAAGATGTAGGTGAGAGGCATCTCATCCTTGCGACTGAGGTTACCTGTTCTTTGGCATTCATCACAGCTGTGGGCATAGTTGTGGGCATCCTTGAAGATCGTTGGGCAATAGTAGCCACTCTGAAATACCTTTGCAGCTGTTCTTTGGCCACCAAAGTGTCCACCATAAGGAGCTGTGTGACAGTGCTGCAGCACAGACTTCGCCTCAGCAGCTGAAACACACTTCCTTAGCAAGCCGTCAGCACATGTTCTGTAAAGTGTGGGGTCATCCCAGATGAATTTCCTTGCCTCATGAAGGAACCTCTTCTTCTCTTGTCCTCCCTTGAAAACTGGTAACACCTGTGATGCAAGGAAGTTAGCAATGTCAGCAAACCAAGGTTCCTCATCGTTATCACGATGAGTCAATACAAAGACATGTTCATCAATAAAAGCATCAGAAATTGCGGGTTCCGCAATTTTTTCGCAATTGTGCTGCAATCGAGACAGGTGATCCGCAACCACATTTTCACATCCTTTCTTGTCTCGAATGTCCAAATCAAATTCCTGCAGCAATAACACCCACATAATCAACCTAGGCTTAGCATCAGCCTTCCTCATGAGATACTTCAAGGCAGAATGGTCAGTGTACACAATTGTCCTAGTGCCTACAATATAGTTCCTAAATTTCTCACAAGCAAACACTACAGCTAGCATCTCCTTCTCAGTGGTTGTGTAGTTGCATTGTGCCTCATTAAGTGTCTTGCTAGCATAATAGACAGGGTGTGTTAACTTGTCAATCTTCTGAATGCCCTAAGAAACCCTAAGAAACTTCTAATGGCCTTGACATTCTGAGGCTCTACCAACTTCTCTATGATTTCTATCTTAGCCCTGTCAACTTCTACACCTGCCCTTGACACTCTATGACCTAAGACAATCCCCTCATCTACCATGAAGTGACACTTCTCCCAATTAAGGACTAAGTTAGTCTCTTCACATCTAGCCAGGACTTGTCCTAAATTCTCTAGACAGTTGGTAAAGGAATCCCCAAAGACTGAGAAATCATCCATGAATATCTCTATCATGGACTCATCCAAATCAGAGAAGATTGCCAACATGCACCTTTGGAAAGTTGCCGGTGCATTGCATAAGCCAAAAGGCATTCTGCGAAAGGCAAAAGTTCCAAAAGGGCAAGTGAAGGTGGTCTTCTCTTGATCCTTAGGGTCTATAGTGATCTGGTTATAACCTGAATAACCGTCTAAGAAACAGTAGTAGGCTCTACCAGCTATTCTGTCTAACATTTGGTCAATAAATGGTAGAGGGAAATGGTCTTTTTTGGTCTCTTTATTTAGCTTCCTATAATCCATACATACTCTCCACCCTGTGACAGTCCTAGTTGGAATCAGTTCATTGTTCTCATTGACTACCACAGTCATCCCACCCTTTTTAGGTACACATTGTATAGGGCTCACCCACTGACTACTAGCTATGGGGAAGATCACACCAGCATCAAACCATTTTATTATTTCTTTCTTAACTACCTCTTTCATAGAGGGATTCAGCCTACGTTGATGATCTACTCTAGGTGTGTGCTCTTCCTCTAGTATAATCTTATGCATGCAATAAGAAGGGCTAATGCCTCTAATATCAGCAATAGTCCATGCAATAGCCTTCCTATGTTGCTTAAGTAGTAATATTAATTCAACCTCATGCTGTTCACTTAGCTTAGAAGAAATAATTACAGGCAAAGTCTCATTATTCCCTAAATATGCATACTTGAGGTGAGTGGGGAGAGGTTTTAATTCTAATACAGGTGGATGCTCAATGGATGGCTTTAAAGGATTTAAGGCTCTATCAGTTAAGTCAATATTCAGACAAACATGCTGAGGGTTATTTACAGATATGTCCATTATCTCAGCTATGTTTAAGTCAGTTAGTTCTAATCCTACATATTCATTAGCATGCTTGGTTAATAATACATGCTTCAATTGTTCTTCCATCAAAGAATCTACAACGTCCATGCTAGCACAGGATTCAAGGTCGGAGGGATACCTTAAAGCTTTATACACACTAAATTTCACCTCTTCATCATGAACCCTCATAGTGACGTCTATCAGTGCCCTACCTGTGGCTAGAAATGGTCTGCCTAACAGGATGGGGACCTCCTTGTCTGCTTCATAATCCAGGATAATGAAATCTGCAAGAAAAATAAATTTGTCAACTTTCACTAGAATATCCTCAATCTTACCTTCTGGGTATGCGATGGATCTGTCTGCTAGTTGTAAAGTGACAGTGGTTGGACGTGCTTCTCCTATTCCCAACTGGCGGAAAAGTGATAGGGGCATGAGGTTTATGCTGGCGCCCAGGTCACAAAGCGCTCTGCCCACGTGCTTGCCTCCAAGTTCTACAGGTAAGGTGAAGGAACCAGGATCCTTCTCCTTCTTGGGCAGCTTGTTCTGGAGGATGGCACTGCACTCCTCAGTGAGATTTACTGTTTCAAACTCACCAATTATTTTTTTGTTAGTAATAATATCTTTCAAAAACTTTACATAGGAAGGCATAGACTGTAAAACTTCTACAAAAGGAATGTTGACATGCACTTGCTTAAGAATTTCTAAGAATTTATTAAAGTGCACTTCCTGTTCCTGCTTCTTCTTAAGCCTTCGAGGATATGGAGGTGGTGGCACATATGCAGGCACTTCAGGTCGCCTTAGGATAGGTGGAGGTCTTGGAATTTCTTCTATCTCCTCAATAATTGGCTCTAGCCTGGCTCCTGATGTGCTAGTTGGTGGTGGACCTTGGTTTGGCAGAGACTCTAGTGGAGCACTAGACTCAGTGTTCTCTACTCTCTTTGGTGTGTCTTTGGTGTTGCTTACCAATGGTCTACCACTTCTAAGTTCAATTGCTTGAACTTGTTCTTTACCATCTCTCCTTGGCACTTCAGTGTCAGCAGGGAGTCACTGGCTTTAACTCGAATGAGTGGGCAGTGATTTCAGGACGGATTATGCTGGGGTTCAGCTCCCCAGGCATAGGTACTAAATATGAGAGGATGGCACTATTCTTGTCATTCGCTATTTCGATGGGATTGCGAATGACAGGTACCTGATTTGGAACTATCTCTTCCATTTCTTCTTGAGACAATTGCGGAGGAATTGCGGTTCCCGCAATTACTTGAGGTATAGAGGGTTGGTTAAAGAGACGTTTCTTGGCTCTATTTCTGGCCCTAAGTAATCTCTCAGGCTCAGGATTGAACTCTAGATCACTACTTGAAGGCTCACTCATAAACTAACCCAATAGTACCTGCAAAAGAAATGAAACAGATCAGCTTCAATAGGCAATAAACTTGGTATTTCAAACTTAACAAACTTTGTTTTCACTTAAATAAATCCCCGGCAGCGGCGCCAAAAACTTGTTACGTGCTCAATGTGTTAAAATAAATAAGCAATAAGGTAGAGAGAGCACTCAGAACATGCAAGCATACATGGTCTTATAGCAAGTAGTAAGTATATTTCATTCGTTTTCCCACAGAGATTTATTATAAGCTATTCATGAAGTGTAAAGTTAAGAAAGAAGGGGTGGATTTGATGGGGTAGAATTGGTTTTTAATTAGCTATTTCCTACTGAGTACGAATAGGGTAGCAACATAAACAAGTGCAAGTCAAAGCTAAACTCAAATGAGAAGAGACGAGATTAATAAATGAAGACAAAAACAGCTAGACAGAATTGTAACTAAGCAGAATTGCGGAAACAGCAATTTTACCGCAATTGTAGTAACAGCGAAAGTGTGTAAAATGATGAGTTAAGGGCTACTAACGACTATCCTATAGGCTTTTTCTCACGATTCTCAAGCATTGGATCAACTCTCTATGCATCAAACTATCTCATTCTCATGTATCTTCCGATTTCATGCATTAGATTCTTTAGTTTACTCATGTCCAAGTAAGGTCTTAAGCATCTTGTTAAGGCAGAAAAATATGGTTTGTACTAGGGAAACGCCTATTCCTAGGTCGTTTCCTGGTTACCTTGAAAGGCTAGCATGATAGTATGACTCTGAACTCTTACTCCTTCCAGAGGTTAGGAGTTCTTTGGACAAAATGGATGGCCAATCGAAATTGCCCGTGGGATGAAGCTTACATACAATCAATGCTTCGAGAGCTATCCTACATGCTTGGTTCACGTTTTTTAGCCTAAAGTGTTGTCATTAGCATGCCCCTAAGTGATTTAGCTACTCATAGATGTAGATAGAACAGAAGTAAGAGAAGAAGTAGACATGCTTAGAAGGAATTTAAAGACAAAAAGCAGTAGAATGTAAAGGCAAGAAACTGTGAAATGAAGAATTGAGATTTGATTACTTGATTGTTTGATTGACAAAGAACAGCTTCCTTCCCAAACCACGGTCAACTCATGTGAGAACGTGAGTGCTATTCAGCTAAGGAGTGGAAAGTCACTTTCCCCTAGAGCCGTGAAGGAAGCCAAGGACAGCCTAAACGAGTCCGCCCCGACTGCTCCCGAGAATCTGAATGAGAAAAAAGAAGAAATCAGTGTGCTAGAGGAAGTTGCCAGAGCACCCTTCCCTAGTAGGCTTGCAAAGCCTACTTTGGAATCCAACGATGAGGAGGTCCTTCGTACCTTCCAGAAGGTGATGGTCAACATTCCGCTCCTAGAGGCAGTGAGCCAAGTGCCTAAATATGCCATCTTAAGGAGTTGGTGCACGAAGAAGAGAAAGTCCAGAGGGACTGAGAAGAGAAAAGAGAACGTTTCCGCGATCCTCCCAGGTACGTTGCCCGCAAAGTGCAACGACCCAGGTACCTTTACTATTCCTTGTATGATAGGTAGTAAGGTAGTTAGAAATGCCATGCTTGATTTAGGAGCTTCTGTGAACGTTATGTCTTATGCTTTATTTCTTGAACTGAACTTGAATGAACTGCATAAGTGTAACGTGACTGTCCAGTTAGCTAACGGGTCGAGTGTTTGTCCTAGAGGGAAAGTGGAAGATGTTCTCGTTAGGGTAGGTGATATGATGTTCCCCACTGATTTTCTTATACTTGATATGAATGAAAAATCCTTGCATGCTTTGTCCTCTATGCTGTTAGGACGCCCTTTCCTTAAGACCGCTAGGGTCAAAATCGATGTGTTTAAGGGTGTCGTTTCTTTAGAGTTTGATGATACAATGCATGAATTTTCATTATTTGAAAAGAAATCTGTGGAGAATGTTTCTGTTGTTGAGTATGATGAGAATGGGAGTCTTACCTCGCCCTTGAGGGATGATTCTCATGTCTCCGTTAAAAAATCTGATTTGAAAATGTTGAATGTGTATGCTGTTTTTTGTACTGATCAAAGCGATATTCACGTGCTTGAGGCACGAAGAGTGCAAAAAGTGTTGGATGTTGATTGCAGGACAAGTGTGGAAGAGGACAAGACTGGAACGTCCCCCGCACTATCAGATTATGGCGAGTCAGTGGAGAGAATTCAGTCGAGCAAACGACTTTAAAAATTCTGCGCTTCTCGGAGGCACCCGAGCGATGAACCGTTTTTTCTGTTTTTAGTTTAGTTGCTGTTT
The DNA here is from genome assembly GCA_028017165.1 of Herpetospermum pedunculosum. Taxonomy (NCBI): domain Eukaryota; kingdom Viridiplantae; phylum Streptophyta; class Magnoliopsida; order Cucurbitales; family Cucurbitaceae; genus Herpetospermum; species Herpetospermum pedunculosum. The sequence continues at coordinate 39,168,089 of CM051527.1, forward strand.
TTTATTGCCTTTTAGTTTAATTTAGTCTTACATAGCTTGCTGTTTTTTTTTTAGGAGTCGAGGAAGAGAGGACAATTTTGTGCTTCGATGATGTGCGCGCTGCTTCCTTACCCTCGCCAGCTTCACAAAGAGTCAGAGAAGTGTAGTTTCTCTTTCCCTTTTACTTTATGTATCTGACTGAGTGGCATTGAGGACAATGCCAACTTTTGAAGTTGGGGGTGGAGTTGGATTCATGGATAAGCATGTGTAGTCGGTTGAGTAGTGCTATTTTGATATTGAAGTGCTTGGGACTCTGTTTACTGTTTTCTAATGATGATAATCTAGGAAATGCATGTTGGAAACCTGAGCACGTACATAATCTAGTTTTTGCATGAGTTTTGCATTTATTAGGTTCATGTCAAAAATTTTAAAAATTTTTTTGTTGCTCCCTTGCATCTTTCGCGCACTTAGCAACCTCGTCTTAGATTCCGTAGGCTTTGTGAATTGCATGTAGCGCTAATTCTCGTTGTCACCCCGAAAGGCACCCCATAGGTAGCTTGTTGCATGAGAGTTAGCGGTCGATTAATTGAGGTAGCTTACGCTAAGCCTAAAGTAAAAAAAAATAGAAAAAAAAGCATGTTGGATAGAAAAATCCTCTCGAGGCGCTATTCCTTCTTATTAGTGCACTTAAGAAGTGAGCGTTAGTCCTTAAAAACGTGAAGTTTATGCATGAATTTGACGTGTTAGGCAACTCGAGGTGGAAAGAAAAAAAAGAGAATAAATTGTTTGGTTCAAAGAACCTTAATAAAAGGGTACAAAGTACTCGTGAAAAGAAAAAGAAAGAGAAAATATTTAGGTCTCTTAGTTTGCTTCTCTCTCTCGTGTAAGTCAAGTGTAGACTGTTCTTAAACGCTAGAAGTAGGGGGAAAACTGGATGTGATGTTGCATGTGGTTTTTCCGAGTTTATGTGAGTTTAGGAGTTGTTGGCTAGCACACACACACGTTAGGGTGCAATAGTTAATTTTTAATATGTTCATAGTAAATGCATGCACGAATTGCTTTCATGATTATGTTGTGTTTAAATTTTCAAAATGCATGGAGGTTTGAGTTAGTAGCATGTAGGCGTGGCCTTAGAGTCAATTTCTTTGTAGCCTTGCTCGAGGACTAGCAAGATTCAAGTTGGGGGTGTTTGATAACTCCATTTTGGAGCTATTAAATACTTCCTAATTATGGCTAAAGTCCGCAATTAATTGTATAATTGATCTCGTTTGTAGGAGAAATGCGGCAAAGAGCTCGTGCGTCCGTTGGACCCGTTTCGGAGCTAAAAGTGGAGTTTTAACGCCCCGGGAGTGCATCGGGAAAGGGCAAGTCGATCCGAGAAGAAACGGACCAAAATTGCCTAGGAGAGGCAATTTTTCCAGCCCCAAACCCGAGAGCTAGCGTCGAGACGCTAGCTCGACGCTGCCGAAGCGTCGAGACCCTGCTGCGGCGTCGAGACGCTCCAGACAAGGCGCGCGCAAGGAATTATTGGGCCAGCGTCGAGACGCTGCCCCAGCGTCTCGACGCCATCGCGAGGCGCGCGCGGATTACTTAGGGCGTAGCGTCGCGACACTGCCCTAGCGTCTCGACGATACGTCGATTAAAGGGGCTGTAAATGACGATTTCTGCACTTCTTCTCCCCCATTCTCAAGCGATTTCTCTTCTTCTTCCTCTCGGTTGTCCATTATTTTTCTTTAGCTCAGCCATTTGTGGCTTGTTTATGAGCTTTTATCTTGTATTAGTTTTATGACGACTTCCATGGCTTTCCTTGGAGCGGTATTGACAACCCGTTCCATGGACGGCTAAGGTAAGGGTGAACGGTTTGGGATATATTTGAGGGATTTTTGTTAGACTCTTTTAGTTTTGATAATCCATGCTTAGATTAGAAATTGGTGGCTGATTTGTATGCATTTATCTTTCTTGCTTCATCCAATGCATATGTTAGATTTCTACGATTGACACTCGAGCTTTCTAGCATGTTGTGAATGTTAAAGAATAGCGATACCGTGCCTCTCACTATTCGACTAAGTAACACAGATTGATAAAACTAAACCGGAGTATCGAGTCATGCATGATGGTTGTTGATTGCATACAGCGTTTGCGGGCAATCAATTAGCAATTAGATTACGTGCTTGAATGTCCGTCGCAGTTACCTAGTGACTATCTAGAATAAATTTGGGGCTGATCACCTTAATGCAATTTTAGATAATGTTTAATTAGAACTGTGTGGTCTATTTAATTTTTATGCAGTCGGTTACCTTGGGGCTTCTCGGGTAATCGTCCGTGTGTACTACAAACTGTTTGCCTTGAATTTTGTATTAAATGATAAGCTGAAGATGTCTAACAATTAAATCCCGAAAATCCCCAAACCGTGCACGCGTCTCTCTCTCTTCTATTCTTCCGTTAGCGTTTAATTGCTTACTTTGCATTCTGAAAAATTCCCCCGTTACAGAAACCCAATCAATTGATTAACTTCAATTTTAATATTAATTTCGGTCATAACTTCTCCTTGGAGCGACCCTGTTACCACTGGCTGCAAAGCCTTTGTTATAGGCTTATAAATTGTATTTTGGCGACTCTCGACAACTCGAATTTGGAGTCCCACATAAAGGGCTCTACCACATAGACTTTTAAAATATATAACAAAGACAAAGGCATGCTCACTTAGGGTTGAATGTATCGTTCCGTTTCATTAGATGAATAGGTCGATATCTTGTAAATGCTAAGGTTACAAGAAACTCACCCGGGGACATCCTGTTTGAGGTTGGAGGTATTTAAGCTGACGGGTTACGGAACACCTCCTACCTGGGGACCATCCGGTACTTGAGTAAAGTTAACCCGGCTTTATGAGCATACGTTCTCCCTTGTCAATCTGCCTCATATGGATATTCTTCAATGTTTCGAGGCACCACTTCTGCTCCTGTAAGATACTTAAGTCTTGATTTACGGGGTCGGACATTCTGCCACACCTTGAATTTGTTGATTCTTTCAAAGAGACTGCATGTTATAACATCCCAAGGTTTGTACTTTCTGTGCGTTGGTTTTGTTTCTACAACATTTGCTACAACATAGCTTTGATGCGATGGGACTTCTTTTTCGGGCACATCTCTTTCTAACTCCTTCAGCTGGAGCATTTGTGGTGGTGGTGGCTCAACTCTTTCATTGGTGGAGAAGCTTGCTGCAACATCAGACATTTCAAATTCTTGTTCCTCAAGCAGCGCAATAGTCTCTTTGGCCTCATCCAGCACAATTTCATTTTTCTCACCTTTCACCAACTCCACCATTTCATATGGATATTCCATTGGATCACCCTTCTCAAATTCGAAGGTAACAAAGGATTCATCATCATAAAAATCGAACATCTGAGGGCATGGTGGTAGTGATTTTCCTATAGCAAGTAGATCTTGTAAGTCATTTGTGAGCTGAGCTAATTGCACATCCATTCTCCTCATCGATGCATCATTCCTTTCCATGAATTCTATCCATAGCGCCTCCAAAGCGGGTGATAATTCTTCATTTGGAGTTGGGGCATAATGTTGATAGTCTTCATGTTGGGGGAACTCTTCATAATGAGCAATTTGCACATGCTCTTCCCAAGGATTATTTGAGAGTTGCCACTGATCATGTTCACACATGTACGAATAATGGTTGTCATAGCTTTGTTGATATTGCCTCTCTTGATAATTCAAGGTTGGGCAATTCTCCAAGTTATGATTATCCCCACAATAAGCACATGGTTGATAAAATTCTTCAAACTGTTGTGGGCAAACTCGTCCTCCAATTAAGTTTTGCAGCGTATTCATTTACTTTGTCGTACACATACGTCTTCCACCTGCAAAGTTTCTCTTCGTTGCGAGTTGAGGTTTGGAAACTCTTTCATAAACTAGCTTGATAGTACCTGTAAAGGAAATGAAAGAAGATTAGCTCCAATAGATATTAAGTTTTTTTTTTTATAAATTAACAAACTTCGTGTTCACTAAACAAAATCTCCGGCAGCGGCGCCAAAAACTTGTTGCGTGCTCAATGTTTAAAATAAAAATGCAATGTGAGAGCACTCAGAACATGCAAGCATACATGATCTTGTAGCAAGTAATAAGTATTTTTTCATTCGATTTCCCACAGAGATTTATTCTTAGTTACTAGGGAAGTGATTTGTTAAGTGAGAATGGGTGGATTAAATGGGGTAGATTTGGTTTTCAAGTGCCTAATTACTAAGGAATGTGTAAATGATGGAAGCATAAACAAGTGCAAGTAGATAATAAACTTGAATGTAAAGAGAAGAGAATAACAAACAAAGAGAAAAATGGCTAAGGCAAAATTTCAACTAAAGGAATTGCGGAAACAGCAATTATTCAGCAATGTTACTAACAGCGAATTATGTGTAAAGTGTGGAAACAAGGGCTACTAACGACTCCTCTATAGACTTCTTCACACGATTCTCAAGCATTAGATCAACTCACCATGCATCAAACTAACTCATTCTCATGTATCTTCCGATTTCATGCATTAGATCCTTTAGTTTACTCATGTCCAAGTAAGGTCTTAAGCATCTTTTTATAACAACAAGTATTGGTTTGTACTAGGAAAACGCCTATTCCTAGGTCGTTTTCTGGCTACCTTGAGAGGCTAGCATGGATGTATGACTCTGAACTCTTACTTCTTCCAGAGGTTAGGAGTTCTTTGGACAAAATGGATGGCCAATCGAAATTGCCCGTGGGATGAAGCTTACATACATTCAATGCATTCGAGAGCTATCCTACATGCTTGAGTCACGTGTTTCTACCTATAGATTTGTCATTAGCATGCCCTTATGTGACTCAGATACTCATGAATGCAGATGGAATGGAAAGAATAGATGAAAATGACATGCTTAGTAGAAGATAAAGGGTGTAAACAGAAGAAGAAAACAGTAAGCAGAGAAAGTAAAGAACTTGCGAAGTGATGAATTTATGCTTTGATTAACCAACGTTTGAACTACACAAATGACGACATTGAATAACTAAAACTAAACAGACAGCAACGAAATGAAGCAGAGTAACTAACGAAAGAGAAATGACAACAAACAGCAATGGGAATAGAAAGCTAAAGCAGTAAAACAAGTAGATCCGTGCGTGATCGCCTCGTCGCAGACGCCTCGGCCGAAGGGGGAAGAAGGCGAGCTTTGTTTGGATGAATCCAATCAGAAAATAAGACAAAACTTCTCTTCTTCCTCTCAGATTATCGACTCCAATAGCTGAGACCGTCAATCCAACAACCGGATGAGAAAAACAGGAGAAAAGACTGCGCTGAGAAGAGAGTTCTACGCCTTTCGAGTGTGTTTCAACCTTCCACTTTGACCTCCTTTTATAGTGTGATGCAGGTACGATTGGGCCAAGGAGAACCATCCATTCTAAACGTCGTATCTCTACGTGGCAGCAGGAGAAAGAATGGGCCCCTGAAAGATCGGAACAAAACAGAAATCGGTTAGACAACTTACGGATTTCACTTAAAACATTGCGGTTTTAGCAATGTTTTCGCAATGCTTCCGCAATGTGCAATTTTCAATCCTTTAACTTCGTTTTTGGTTCTTTTTCTTTCCTTTTGCATATAAGTCCTAATTTAGCTTCATTCTTCTGATTCTCATATATAAGCACAAGTTCAAGCTAAATCCTACCAAAAACACTTACGAATGCACAACTTTCTATCACAAATAAGTCCTAAAATAGTCACTTTTGGAGACGTAACACACCCCAAACTTAAGGTTTTGCTCGTTCTCGAGCAATATAAGGACTTACTTAGGCTGCTGTTAACCTCCCTAACCACTTGCTGACTCCCTTAAATTCACTATCTATGGCAATGCTGTCCTGTGACACATTTCTTAGTTTAAAACCAACCTCTCATTTTGCTTCTTCTGACTTCTCTCGCCTTATACTCCTACTGTTTTATTAACTCCCTATCTGCTGATCTATCTGCCTCTGTCATTAAGCTCATTGTGCAACTATCCCTCAGTTTCAAATTCTGCCTAGCTTTACCCTAGACTCAGTACATGCTTCTAATGTTTTTTCTTTTTGAGCTACCTAGGATTCCTTCGAGTCATGCCAGTCTTAGTATAAACCAGTGACAGTAGTACATTCATAGAACAACCTAAACCCTGGAATCAGTACATTGGATATACATTCATCTCCCTTTAACAAACCTATAAGCTATAACCCCGTGCTTATCTAATTGAGGATCAGAGTTCTTGTATTGAGGACACCTAAGCACAGAGCTAAAACTCATAGGTATACATTCTTCTTCCTTATTTTTTCCTTTTTCCCTTCTTTCTTTGGTGGAGCCCTTCCTTATTCTATTTGAATTTTTTTTTTTAGTTCATCATTTTTTCCCATGGAGAAGAAGAATGCTTATGTTTAAAAGGGAGAGAGGAATGTTCCTAGGCCTAGGGCTGCCTCCCCCAAACTAAAACTTCTCATTGTCCCCAATGAGAGTCTGAGGTGGCACACCCCCAAACTTGTCCTAGAAGCATCTAGTCTAGGGCAAAACAAAGAGAATCGAAAAGTCCTAGGCATAGAACGAACTTTCCTAAAGCAAATAACACAGCAGCAGAATCTTATAAAAACAGTCAAGTAGGGCTTAAAGAGATGCATGCTGAGCAATTTAAGGGAGCTAATTTAAACTATCAAAGGTGTTTTAAGACACTCATCCAGCATGCTTACAGATAGGTCATATACGGTAGTCAAACAAGCAGCAGAAGGACAAAATTGAAACATAACCAGCCTATTAAACAGTCAGACAATAGCATGCGATAACTAACAAAAATTGCGGAATCCGCAAAAATTTCGCAATAAACCTACAGGGCCCTTTTTGCATGCTATTTCCAGTCATCTACAACTACTCAAAACAGTAAAATAAACAAAGCTAACTACTCAGAAACCATCAACCTAACTACACTACTCTAAACAATCAAAAGAACAATTAAAACAGATTATGTATTGGATTCAAAACAGAGGTCACGAGTCACAGAAAAGCAAGTTTTTTTTTTTTTTTTTAAGAGGGATCAGAAAACTCCCTCGAATGCCCGTCAGGCTGGCATTCAATCTTCCTCATCCTCATCTCTCCTTTCCCTAGGAGGTGCCCACGGTTTCAACAAGTCAGTTGGGAAAGCAGGGAAGATGCACCCCAACTGATCAACCACGTCTTTGTCCCAGGCCTGTGCATATTATGCCCACTGCGCCATCTTGTGCTGTAGGTTTCTAATCTCAATAGCACCATGAGCAAAGACGTTAGTAATAACAAACGGACCTGACCACCTAGACTTAAGTTTGCCCGGAAATAACCTTAACCGTGAATTGAACAATAAGACAGTTGGCCTTTTTAAAAGTCCTTGATCCTAAGTCTACTATGATGCCAAATCTTAGTTTTTTTCTTTATACATTTTAACATTTTCATAGGACATATGTCTTAGCTCATTTAACTCATGTAATTGCAGAGACCGCAATATTCCAGCATCGGTCACGCAATAATTCAGTTCTTTTAAGGCCCAAAAGGCTTTGATTTCCAATTCGAAGGGAAGATGACATGCTTTTCCATACACTAGCCTATAAGGAGACATAACTAAGGGTGTTTTATATGCAATCCTATAGGCCCACAGTGCATCATCAATTCATGCTAAACGACTATGATTGTTGGCACATAATAAATATTTCATTCCCAAAATAAACTACTCCTAACATACGAAATCTAAACAAAGCATGATAAATTCCTAATTTAAGAGTTTAGGGATCAGAAATCTCCCTTGTCAATCTGCCTCATATGGATATTCTTCGATGTTTCGAGGCACCACTTCTGCTCCTGTAAGATACTTAAGTCTTGATTTACGGGGTCGGACATTCTGCCACACCTTGAATTTGTTGATTCTTTCAAAGAGACTGCATGTTATAACATCCCAAGGTTTGTACTTTCTGTGCGTTGGTTTTGTTTCTACAACATTTGCTACAACATAGCTTTGATGCGATGGGACTTCTTTTTCGGGCACATCTCTTTCTAACTCCTTTAGCTGGAGCATTTGTGGTGGTGGTGGCTCAACTCTTTCATTGGTGGAGAAGCTTGCTGCAACATCAGACATTTCAAATTCTTGTTCCTCAAGCAGCGCAATAGTCTCTTTGGCCTCATCTAGCACAATTTCATTTTTCTCACCTTTCACCAACTCCACCATTTCATATGGATATTCCATTGGATCACTCTTCTCAGATTCGAAGGTAACAAAGGATTCATCATCATAAAAATCGAACATTTGAGGGCATGGTGGTAGTGATTTTGCTATAGCAAGTAGATCTAGATTTTGTTAAGGATAAGCATATTCATTCAATCACTTGATTTAATCAGCTTTCCAATACACACAACACACTTAATTAATTATGCTCGTCTTCCATACAAATTGTTGGTTTTGTGGTTAGTCTTATCCCTCTATTTCGAAACTTGCTGATAGGTGTTGAGACTCCTCTGCGTGTGATTGATGACTCGACTGCCTTGTTTGGTATCAAATTTTGTCAATCTTTTTAACACATTATACAAAACTTATAGACTATCATCTGTTGATTTTTTAGGATTCTAAGTACTCATTTGTGACTGCAGAGATGGATCCATCCTAACTGTGACACTCATCGTTGGGGGAAATCTTCTAAAAGGTACAACTGAAGTAGATAATATAAATAACAGTTATAGTCAAAACTGAAATAGGGAATTATATGCATTGCCTTGGTGAATGTCCAGGTTTGCGTGGATCAAATTCAGAATTGAAGAAGTTTGTCGCCATCGGTATTATTTTGGTTCGTTATATTGCGCTTCCTTTGACACGAGTTCTGGTGGTGAGAGGAGCTGCAAAATTTGGTTGGGTGGAAGTGGATCCCTTGTATCTGTTTGTCGATTTAATGTTATTTTGTGATGTAATGAATTGCAAACCTGGACCTTGTGATGTAATGAATATGTTATTTTGTGATGTAAACAATTGCATAATTTCAGTAAAGCAGTGAAAGTTGTGATATTTTTTATTGTATATGTATATACAATTCAATTGTGTTTATTTAGCTATAAACAAGTTTTGTTAAAAGGTATATGGTTTTACAATGAAATAGTTTATCGCACCATTAGAAGTTCTAAAAGTGTGCTATTATGACAATTCATAATATATGTTACGTTAATTGATAAGAAAAAAAATTATAAAACGTATAATATTGTAAAAAAAATCGCTATGAAATGTTCAGGACTTTTAATAACATCGGCTATCATAGCATGTCTAAAAATTCTATTAAATGTTTCCATAACGTTAAAATTATACAATCGAAACTTGTTATTCGACAACGTTTCTTATTGCCTTGAAACATCGCTATGGAAAGTGAAGGACTTTCAATAACATGACCTACCATAGCATGTTTAAAAACGCTATCAAAAGGTTTCCATAGCGTGCTTTTTATGTTATTAAAAAAGATATTAAAACTCTATGATAGCGTTTAATTATACCGCTATAAAAACTTTCCATAACGATTTTTTAACGTTATTAAAAAGTCTATAATAGCGTTTCTTCATACCGCTATAAAAAGTTTTCATAGCCTGAAATATTCGTTGTCGAAACTGGGTTTTCTATAGCGGTTTTCATAGCGCTGAAAAACCGCTATGAAAAGTCAAGGACTTTCAATAACGGGGGCTATGACAGCGTTTCAAAAATCGCTATGGAAAGCCTACGATAGCGTTTTTCTGACGCTGTGGTATGTGATATTTGTTGTAGTGTCTTGTAAGTCATTTGTGAGCTTAGCTAATTGCACATCCATTCTCCTCATCGATGCATCATTCCTTTCCATGAATTCTATCCATAGCGCCTCCAAAGCGGGTGATAATTCTTCATTTGGAGTTGGGGCATAATGTTGATAGTCTTCATGTTGGGGGAACTCTTCATAATGAGCAATTTGCACATGCTCTTCCCAAGGATTATTTTAGAGTTGCCACTGATCATGTTCACACTGATGGAGCGCATGTAGCGTAGCGGAAGCGAGACGGATCATTGGCACTCTAATTTCATCAATTTAGCTAAATAAGAAACATGCACAAAGCTTTGAAATAAAAGGAATTAGAACACATACCTCTTGTAGTTCTAAAGACTTCTCTTCCAACGCTCGAATCTCCTCACGAACCCTTCGAAGCTTCCCTCGAACTCCTCGAGAACCACCTCCGGTAGTCCCGCTATCCTCGGGCCGAGCAACGGAGTGGTGGGACTCCTTTATGAAAGAAAAAGTTTGGAAGAAGAAGATGGGAAGATGAAAGTGATGAGAATTTTGTGAGAAGAAGTCTAACACTTAGCTTTCTAATTTCTCAAGTAACATGAACTCTTCATGCTCATCCAAATATTCAAACTCTTTGAAAATTCATCAACTTCAAACCATTTGAACTTCATCCAATTTATAGGCAATTCACATGCAACAAAGTCTTTGCTTAGCATGACACCTCAAATTGGATGGATTAGTGTTCAACCAAGTGTTCCAAAATTGATGAGTTTATATGCATGTTGTTGGTGATTCACAATCCACTTCACAACTTGGATAAACCCACTCAACTTGGATAAATCCACTCAACATGGATAATTCCACTTTGACTTATAATCACACTTGTAATATTTTGTCATTTTAAAATTAATTCATAATTAATTTTAATAAGAAAAATAAATTATAATTAATTAACCTTTTTAATTAATTAATATTATTATTTAATTCAATATCAAATATTAATTGAATAATAAGATTAATCCCAGTTTCTTAAACTGAATCATCACACATGAATCCCTATTCATGTTTTACACCGATCCCATATTTAAATCATATTTAAATATGTCCATCATTCTTCCAAAACCGAATTTCAATAAATTCAAATTCTTTTTCTCTCATATTGTTACACGGCTTAATCCGAGCTAGCCAGGACAACCTAAAGGACCTACAGATCATGAGCTCCAACGATACGAGATTAACCAGTCAAACTCTTTAACCAAGCTAACCAACATTCGTTAACCCCCGGAGATTCCACTAAAGTCCAAGGGTTGCACTCTCCTCACCGTAGATATATTTCTGTCCTCTTGATATAACCATCATCAGTAAGTCGATCCTTCACAGGTCGTTCGTAATTACAGCTGAGTCAAAATAACCGTTTTACCCCCGTAATAACATTTTGTTCCTTAAGTCCCACTGATCCTCTAATGAACTATTTGTTTGTGGTCCAACCACCAAACCGATTGGTATGTGATCTCATCACTATACCAAGTCCCTCTCGAGCCAATGAGAGGGTGGGATCCCTAGTTCAAGACCCGGAGTCAGCACTTAAGGGAACAACCTCTCTACTAATCCCTCAGAGCGGGTAGGAGTGAATTCCATCTCGCAGGACTATGTTCCCAGCTACCTACCCGGTCTTATCCCCAAGATGGTAGGCTTATTGAGTCGGCGATCTCGGGCCACTCTCACCCATACAAGTCAAAGGATAAGCCCGAATAAACAGGAGTTCATAGCGTGCTCAGGATTCAGATCGAGTTACCTAGGTCATCAGAAGAAAAAGTCGGTCTTTACAGTAAACGGAGTTATAAAGAAAGAGCGACTTGTTTCGCGGTTCAATCTTATGCAAACTCAATGCATAGGACGCCCCCACTCACATGTCTCCACATGAACGATTTCGGATCACATCGTTTGTACTATACAAAGTGGGCCGCGTCCAATAGTGTCCCGAGGATAAGGTACCCAGCCTTATCCCTATACTATAGACCGTTCTGGCTATTACTTGAACTTGATCCACAATCATGTCATACATGAAGTTCAAGTATACAACCTATAGCCATGGGTTCTTTGTTTATCGGAGTTAGGTTAAAAGTAAACACAATTCACTTTATTCAATAACAACTTTACTGAATAAAACTCAATAACAACTTTATTGCAAAATAGAATATATATTCAGTTTACAAACCACGAGTTTTAGGACATAAAACCCAACAAACTCCCACTTGGACTAAAACATCAGTGGAGTATTACATGCTGGATGAGAAAAAACTGGAATATCAAATATTTCCATGGCTTTTCTCCCACTATCCTACTGTACAACTCGTAGTCCTAGACTCACTAGGTGCCCCTCGAACACTTTAGCCGTGAGGGACTTTGTAAACGGATCAGCAATATTGTGCTCTGAGGCAATCTGCATGACGATCACGTTTCCTCGATGCACTATCTCCCTGATGAGATGATATTTCCGCTCAATGTGCTTTCCACGCTTATGACTTCTTGGTTCTCTCGAATTTGCCACAGCACCAGTATTATCACAATAAAGTGTGATAGGCAAATTCATATTTGGAACAACTTCCAAATCCGTCAAGAACTTTCTAAGCCATACAGCCTCTTTCGCAGCTTCGCAAGCCGCGACATACTCAGCTTCCATGGTGGAGTCAGCAATACAACCTTGCTTTATACTCCTCCATACTATTGCCCCTCCGTAGTGAACACTGATCCCGATGTGGATTTCCTCGAATCCTTATCGGTTTGAAAATCAGAGTTAGTGTATCCTGTAAGGATCAAATCCTTCGCGCCATACACGAGCACATAGTCCCTCGTTCTCCGAAGATACTTGAGAATGTGTTTAACGACCGTCCAATGATCATATCCTGGATTGGACTGATACCTACTGACAATTCCCACTGCATAGCATATGTCGGGTCGTGTACATAACATGGCGTACATCAGACTACCGACTGCTGATGCATAGGGAATTCGTCTCATATCCTCAACTTCTTGAGGTGTCTTAGGACACTCTTCCTTTGACAATTGATTTCCATGCCTGAAAGGTAAAGAACCCTTCTTGGAATTCTGCATCGAATATCGTATCAACACCTTGTCGATATAAGATGCTTGAGACAGCGCTAGCGTTTTGTTCTTACGATTCCTTACGATTTGAATCCCTAGACCAAACTGAGCCTCTCCCAAATCTTTCATTTGGAATTGGGTCGCTAGCCATTGCTTAACGTCAGTCAGGAACCCTACATCATTCCCAATGAGTAGGATATCATCTACATATAAGACTAAGAAAGCTACAACAGAATTGACTATTTTCTTGTAGACACAAGGTTCGTCAACATTCTGTTCAAAGCCATAAGATTTGATCGCAGTATCAAATCTTATATTCTAGGATCTAGACGCTTGCTTCAACCCATAAATGGATCCATTAAGCTTGCAAACCTTTTGCTTTTGACCGTGAATTATGAACCCCTCTGGTTGAGCCATATAAATACTCTCTTCAAGATTGCCATTCAGAAAGGCTGTGTTGACATCCATTTGCCAAATTTCATAATCATAAAATGTGGCAATGGACAAGAGTATTCTAATCGACTTTAACATGGCAACAGGGGCAAAAGTTTCTTCATAGTCCACCCCTTCCCTCTTGGAATAACCCTTTGCCACAAGTCGAGCCTTAAAGGTTTGACCTTACCGGCTTGGTCTCGTTTCCTCTTGTTGATCCACTTGCAACCGATAGGTCTTTCACCATCAGGTTGCTCTACAAGATCCCAGACCGAATTGAAGTACATCGACTCCATTTCGAGGTCCATGGCTTTAAGCCACTGGTCCTTGTCTATGTCATTCATTGCCTGTTTAAAGGTCAATGGATCCTCAACGCCGTCATCAGGTATGACGACCTGGGTTTCCGTTAAACCCATGTAGCGGTCGGGTTGTCTCACATCCCTCCCACTACGTCGAGGTATTCTCAACTCTTGAGAAGGACCAGCATGATCAACAACTCTTGTTGACCCATCTGTAGCTTTCCTGGAAAGCTCGTTCAAAACAATTTTGCTCGAAGGTTGATGATCTCTCATGTGGTCTTCCTCTAAGAACATGGTGTTTGTCGATACAAACACCTTGTCCTGTTGAGGATCGTAAAATAGACCACCTTTCGTTTCCTTGGGGTAGCCTACGAATAGGCATAATTTTGAACGATGTTCCAACTTCTTTGGATTGGGCACCAACAAATGTGCCGGACACCCCCAAATTCTGAAGTGACGTAAACTACGTTTACGCCCTCTCCATAACTCATAAGGTGTTTTTGAAACACTCTTAGAGGGAACCATGTTCAAAATATATACAGCAGCCTCTACTGCATATCCCCAAAACGAACTAGGCAGTTGAGCATAGCTCATCATAGATCGAACCATGTCTAACAGGGTTCTATTTCTCCTTTCGGACACACCGTTCTGCTGCGGTGTTCCGGGCGCTGAGAGTTGGGATACTATTCCATGTTCTATCATATAGTCCTGGAATCTTAAATCCATATACTCTCCACCTCGATCTGATCGGAGTGTTTTAATCGTTTTACCTAATGTGTTCTCAACCACTGCCTTATACTCCTTGAATTTTTCAAGAGCTTCGGACTTATGATGCATTAGGTAAAGATAGCCGTACCTAGAATAATCATCAATGAAGCTGATGAAATATTCATACCCTCCCCGTGCTTTAACATTCATCGGACCACAAAGATCTGAATGTACAAGCTCTAGAGTTTCTTTGGACCTATGACCTTTTTAAGAAAAAGATCGTTTGGTCATCTTGCCCTCAAGACAAGACTCACATGGTGGTAAAGAGTTGTCCTCTAACTGATTTAGGAGACCACTCTTAACCAATCTTCCAATCCTATTGAGATTAATGTGGCCTAGTCTCAAGTGCCAAAGATAGGTACTTGGAGAAAGTTTCTGCCTTTTAGTTTGAGTTTGAGCTGTTTTAAACATCTCGGTGTTCAAAATAGCTTTTGCCTCTGTTGGTCTTAACACATACAAGTTGTTTTCAAGTTTCGCAGAACATATATGTACACCTCTTTTTCTAATGAACGCTTCATTAAAATCAAAAGATACTTTATACAAATGTTCAAGTAAACAAGAGATAGATACAAGGTTCCTTTTAAAGCTAGGAACCAACAGTACATTTTCAACTAAAATGAAACTATCTCTATATAACAACTTGACAGCTCCCACTGCCTTGGCTGAGACAACCTCTCCTGTTCCAACCCTGAGAGTTATCTCACCTTCAGCAAGCAGCTGCCAGGAACTAGTTTCCTGGAAAGAAGAACAAACATGGTTAGTGGCTCCTGAATCCAGTATCCAGGCAGAACTATCATGTTCCACTAAACATGTTTCAACAACGAGTAAATCATATTTACTTAGTTCTTTCTTCTCAGCTTTGCTCGCCATGAGGGTATCATGATAGACCGATGAGGACGGTTGTCCAAACATCATCTGTAATGAATCCATGATCTCCTTAGCGGAGACCATTACCTCATTTTCTTAGCTAACACATCGGATGTGCTGGCCAAGATGTAGACTCGAGCTTTATCATTAGCCCTAGTCCACCTGTCAAATGCATCTCGAACAGTTCGAGTTGCAGATGATCTAGGAGGGGGAGGACATTCCTCTGTTAAGACAAACCTAAGATCATCGATAACAAGAATCGTATTCAAGTTCGATTTCCAGGTCGTGTAGTTATCGCCGTTTAGTTTATCAGAAGCTAGTAATTGGATAAACGAGCTAGACATGCTGAAAAGAATGAATTCTATTAGTGAATTGAACTTAACCTATTTTTAACAACCAATCAAGAATTTTAGCAAAAGTAATAATGTACCCAAAAAATCATTATTAATTTGCAACGATACTTCAATGAGTCAGAGCAACCGCTACCGAGGGGCAGTCAATCACTCCTTCACTGAACCAAGACATTCTTGACTAAATGCAAATCCCAGAATAACTCATATTCCTATAGCACCTTAGTTATCGCTACTTCGGTCGAGAATCTACTAACAACTTAGTAACCATTGTAAGTGTGACCCGCCATTTTCAGAACTCAGAGGTCGGCCCCAACAGTGCAACCGAATGGAAATGTCAGAGTTGGGAATGGACCTAAGAGACCCTATCCATTTCTGGAGATTGAGTTGTTCCGACTCCCATGAAACGACCCTCCGAATGGACGGTGCTACTATGGGCAACCAGCAGGCGGAACATGGGAATCTCACGGTTCAACCTAATGGAGGAGACCGCAGGATGTATTGACATACTCCCTTCTCCCACTTACTATAAATACTTTCTCCATTCACCTTGCTCTTGATTTATGCAAACACCATCCGAATGGGGATGCCCTATTAACATCACGAGGCCGAGCATAAATCTCACGGTGTGAACTTTGTGGAGAACGTAGGAGGAGATTGATATATCACATATACCTTCTCAACACCACTACTAAGTATTTTAGAATGATTTGGGTATAGTTTTACTTAGGCATTATCCGGCTAAGACAATAAAACCTAAGTCTAGGTAGAACATACTTTTACCTAAGATGTGTAGGTGATAAACGTTTTATAACCTTACACCTCTCACGTGCATGCTCATAAAGCCGGGTTAACTTAACTCAAGTATCGGATCGATCCCCAGGTATGAGGTGTTCCGTAAACTGTCATCTTAAATACCTCCAACCTTAGTGCAGGATCAAACCGGGTGAGTTCTCTCGTAACCTTAGCTTTACAAGATATCGACCTATTTTAACTATTAAAACTAATCGATACTAAATTCCTAATCGCATTGGAATTCTTTAACCCTTAGTGAGCATGCATTTATCTTTGTTATAGATTTTAAATGTCTATCTCATTTTACAACGCTTTATAAAACAAAGACATTCTATAACATGCTTCCTAAGCTAGAATATAACCATTACATTCAATTTATAACATGCTTCCCAAGCAAGAATATAACAATTATATTCAACTAAGGCAACTATGTTGTATGTTTAATTTCACAATTAATATAACACTTATATTAATTTTACTTTTAAACAAGCAACATCGAATTCATAAATTAATATAACACTTATATTAATTCTCATGAATTAAGCATGCATACTATACAACATAACACTTATATTATACTTTCAATGCATGCAACATGCTTCCTATGGTGGGATTTGAAATCTATATGGCATACTTTATACACATACTAGATACTTTAATTAAAACATACATTCACAATGCATAATTAATTAAACACACTAAAGTGGACCGGTTTTGGCATCACGGACAAGCAAGCAACTAAATTATTACAATAATAATTCATCAACTAAGTTGAGACGCTTCTGAACCCTTCGAACCGCCACGAACCAGCTTGAATTTGCTTGAACCGGCCAAAAAAACAGCAACTATAAAAAAAAAAAAAAAAAAAGAAAACTGAACCGGTCCATAACAGCTGTCCCGACTTCAACAGCCCGTAACTGGACCAATAACGACCCGAACCGGACCAAACGAACGCTGAACCG
Source organism: Herpetospermum pedunculosum (assembly GCA_028017165.1). Classification (NCBI taxonomy): domain Eukaryota; kingdom Viridiplantae; phylum Streptophyta; class Magnoliopsida; order Cucurbitales; family Cucurbitaceae; genus Herpetospermum; species Herpetospermum pedunculosum. Next base: position 39,185,437 of record CM051527.1, read on the forward strand.
GACCTCCAGTGGGTGAAGAACAAGGAACCGGTCTGACTTTCAGTGAACCAGACCGCACGAGGACCGAACCGGACCGTTTCTTCCACCTTGCGCTGACCGGTTTTGTGCTGAAATTTTGCAGAAAAAAAAAACAGCAAAAAACAGCATGCTGTTTTTTTCGACACCCGAGCTTCTGTCTTCGAATTGAAAGCCTATATGGACTCTAATGACTCCGATTTTTTTACAGACTCTTCTTCACACATTAAAGCCCATACACGCCCGGGCAATTACAAAACGAAGTACAAATAAAAGCTCAAAAAAATATGCCAAAACCGGAATCACACTTTAGACGCCCAGAAATTTAATTTCTAAAACAAATACCCACCGAACTCAAATTGATGCAAATTGAGTGACCAAAAAACGCTCTGATACCAATTGATGGAGCGCATGTAGCGCAGCGGAAGCGAGACGGATCATTGGCACTCTAATTTCATCAATTTAGCTAAATAAGAAACATGCACAAAGCTTTGAAATAAAAGGAATTAGAACACATACCTCTTGTAGTTCTAAAGACTTCTCTTCCAACGCTCGAATCTCCTCACGAACCCTTCGAAGCTTCCCTCGAACTCCTCGAGAACCACCTCCGGTAGTCCCGCTATCCTCGGGCCGAGCAAAGGAGTGGTGGGACTCCTTTATGAAAGAAAAAGTTTGGAAGAAGAAGATGGGAAGATGAAAGTGATGAGAATTTTGTGAGAAGAAGTCTAACACTTAGCTTTCTAATTTTTCAAGTAACATGAACTCTTCATGCTCATCCAAATATTCAAACTCTTTGAAAATTCATCAACTTCAAACCATTTGAACTTCATCCAATTTATAGGCAATTCACATGCAACAAAGTCTTTGCTTAGCATGACACCTCAAATTGGATGGATTAGTCTTCAACCAAGTGTTCCAAAACTGATGAGTTTATATGCATGTTGTTGGTGATTCAAAATCCACTTCACAACTTGGATAAACCCACTCAACTTGGATAAATCCACTCAACATGGATAATTCCACTTTGACTTATAATCACACTTGTAATATTTTGTCATTTTAAAATTAATTCATAATTAATTTTAAAAAGCAAAATAAATTATAATTAATTAAACTTTTTAATTAATTAATATTATTATTTAATTCAATATCAAATATTAATTAAATAATAAGACTAATCCCAGTTTCTTAAACCGAATCATCACACATGAATCCCTATTCATGTTTTACACCGATCCCATATTTAAATCATATTTAAATATGTCCATCATTCTTCCAAAACCGAATTTCAATAAATTAAAATTCTTTTTCTCTCATATTGTTACACGGCTTAATCCGAGCTAGCAAGGAGAACCTAAAGGACCTACAGATCATGAGCTCCAACGATACGAGATTAACCGGTCAAACTCTTTAACCAAGCTAACCAACATTCGTTAACCCCCGGAGACTCCACTAAAGTCCAAGGGTTGCACTCTCCTCACCGTAGATATATTTATGTCCTCTTGATATACCCATCATCAGTAAGTCGATCCTTCACAGGTCGTTCGTAATTACAGCTGGGTCAAAATAACCGTTTTACCCCCATAATTACATCTTGTTCCTTAAGTCCCACTGATCCTCTAATGAACTATTGGTTTGTGGTCCAACCACCAAACCGATTGGTATGTGATCTCATCACTATACCAAGTCCCTCTCGGGCCAATGAGAGGGTGGGATCCCTAGTTCAAGACCCGGAGTCAGCACTTAAGGGAACAACACCTCTCTACTAATCCCTCAGAGCGGGTAGGAGTGAATTCCATCTCGCAGGACTATGTTCCCAACTACCTACCCGGTCTTATCCCCAAGATGGTAGGCTTATTGAGTCGGCGATCTCGGGCCACTCTCACCCATACAAGTCAAAGGATAAGCCCGAATAAACAGGAGTTCATAGCGTGCTCAGGATTCAGATCGAGTTACCTAGGTCATCATATGAAAAAGTCGGTCTTTACAGTAAACGGAGTTATAAAGAAAGAGCGACTTGTTTCGCGGTTCAATCTTATGCAAACTCATTGCATAGGACGCCTCCACTCACATGTCTCCACATGAACGATTTCGGATCACATCCTTTGTACTATACAAAGTGGGTCGCGTCCAATAGTGTCCCGAGGATAAGGTACCCAGCCTTATCCCTATACTATAGACCGTTCTGGCTATTACTTGAACTTGATCCACAATCATGTCATACATGAAGTTCAAGTATACAACCTATAGCCATGGGTTCTTTGTTTATCGGAGTTAGGTTAAAAGTAAACACAATTCACTTTATTCAATAACAACTTTACTGAATAAAACTCAATAACAACTTTATTGCAAAATAGAATATATATTCAGTTTACAAACCACGAGTTTTAGGACATAAAACCCAACACACACATGTACGAATAATGGTTGTCATAACTTTGTTGATATTGCCTCTCTTGATAATTCAAGGTTGGGCAATTCTTCAAGTTATGATTATCCCCACAATAAGCACATGGCTGATAAAATTCTTCAAACTGTTGTGGGCAAACTCGTCCTCCAATTAAGTTTTGCAGCGTATTCATTTACTTTGTCGTACACATACGTCTTCCACCTGCAAAGTTTCTCTTTGTTGCGAGTTGAGGTTTGGAAACTCTTTCATAAACTAGCTTGATAGTACCTGTAAAGGAAATGAAAGAAGATTAACTCCAATAGATATTAAGTTTTTTTTTTTTTCTAAATTAACAAACTTCGTGTTCACTAAACAAAATCCCCGGCAGCGGCGCCAAAAACTTGTTGCGTGCTCAATGTTTAAAATAAAAATGCAATGTGAGAGCACTCAGAACATGCAAGCATACATGATCTTGTAGCAAGTAATAAGTATTTTTTCATTCGATTTCCCACAGAGATTTATTCTTAGTTACTAGCGAAGTGATTTGTTAAGTGAGAATGGGTGGATTAAATGGGGTAGATTTGGTTTTCAAGTGCCTAATTACTAAGGAATGTGTAAATGATGGAAGCATAAACAAGTGCAAGTAGATAATAAACTTGAATGTAAAGAAAAGAGAATAACAAACAAAGAGAAAAATGGCTAAGGCAAAATTTCAACTAAAGGAATTGCGGAAACAACAATTATTCATCAATGTTACTAACAGCGAATTATGTGTAAAGCGTGGAAACAAGGGCTACTAACGACTTCTCTATAGACTTTTTCACACGATTCTCAAGTATTAGATCAACTCACCATGCATCAAACTAACTCATTCTCATGTATCTTCCGATTTCAAGCATTAGATCCTTTAGGTTACTCATGTCCAAGTAAGGTCTTAAGCATCTTTTTATAACAACAAGTATTGGTTTGTACTTGGAAAACGCCTATTTCTAGGTCGTTTTCTGGCTACGTTGAGAGGCTAGCATGGATGTATGACTCTGAACTCTTACTCCTTCCAAAGGTTAGGAGTTCTTTGGACAAAATGGATGGCCAATCGAAATTGTCCGTGGGATGAAGCTTACATACATTCAATGCATTCGAGAGCTATCCTACATGCTTGAGTCACGTGTTTCTACCTATAGATTTGTCATTAGCATGCCCTTATGTGACTCAGTTACTCATGGATGCAGATGGAATGGAAAGAATAGATGAAAATGACATGCTTAGTAGAAGATAAAGGGTGTAAACAGCAGAAGAAAACAGTAAGCAGAGAAAGTAAAGAACTTGCGAAGTGATGAATTTATGCTTTGATTAACCAACGTTTGAACTACACAAATGATGACTTTGAATAACTAAAACTAAACAGACAGCAACGAAATGAAGCAGAGTAACAAACGAAAGAGAAATGACAACAAACAACAATGGGAATAGAAAGCTAAAGCAGTAAAACAAGTAGATCCGTGCGTGATCGCCTCGTCGCAGACGCCTCGGTCGAAGGGGGAAGAAGGCGAGCTTTGTTTGGATGAATCCAATCAGAAAAGAAGACAAAACTTCTCTTCTTCCTCTCAGATTATCGACTCCAATAGCTGAGACCTTCAATCCAACAACCGGATGAGAAAAATAGGAGAAAAGACTGCGCTGAGAAGAGAGTTCTACGCCTTTCGAGTGTGTTTCAACCTTCCACTTTGACCTCCTTTTATAGTGTGCTGCAGGTACGATTGGGCCAAGGAGAAACATCCATTCTAAACGTCGTATCTCTACGTGGCAGCAGGAGAAAGAATGGGCCCCTGAAAGATCGGAACAAAACAGAAATCGGTTAGACAACTTACGGATTTCACTTAAAACATTGCAGTTTGAGCAATGTTTTCGCAATGCTTCCCAATGTGCAATTTTCAATCCTTTAACTTCGTTTTTGGTTCTTTTTCTTTCCTTTTGCATATAAGTCCTAATTTAGCTTCATTCTTCTGATTCTCATATATAAGCACAAGTTCAAGCTAAATCCTACCAAAAACACTTACGAATGCACAACTTTCTATAAAAAATAAGTCCTAAAATAGTCACTTTTGGAGACGTAACACACCCCCAAACTTAAGGTTTTGCTCGTCCTCGAGCAATATAAGGACTTACTTAGGCTGTTGTTAAACTCCCTAACCACTTGCTGACTCCCTTAAATTCACTATCTATGACAATGCTGTCCTGTGACACATTTCTTAGTTTAAAACCAGCCTCTCATTTTGCTTCTTCTGACTTCTCTCGCCTTATACTGCTACTGTTTTATTAACTCCCTATCTGCTGATCTATCTGCCTCTGTCATTAAGCTCATTGTGCAACTATCCCTCAGTTTCAAATTCTGCCTAGCTTTACCCGAGACTCAGTACATGCTTCTAATGTTTTTTCTTTTTGAGCTACCTAGGATTCCTTCGAGTCATGCCAGTCTTAGTATAAACCAGTGACAGTAGTACATTCATAGAACAACCTAAACCCTGGCATCACTACATTGGATATACATTCATCTCCCTTTAACAAACCTATAAGCTATAACCCCGTGCTTAGCTAATTGAGTATCAAAGTTCTTTTATTGAGGACACCTAAGCACAGAGCTAAAACTCATAGGCATACATTCTACTTCCTTATTTTTTCCTTTTTCCCTTCTTTCTTTGGTGGAGCCCCTCCTTATTCTATTTTCATTTTTTTTTTAGTTCATCATTTTTTCCCATGGAGAAGAAGAATGCTTATGTTTAAAAGGGAGAGAGGAATGTTCCTAGGCCTAGGGCTGCCTCCCCCAAACTAAAACTTCTCATTGTCCCCAATGAGAGTCTGAGGTGGCACACCCCCAAACTTGTCCTAGAAGCATCTAGTCTAGGGCAAAACAAAGAGAATCGAAAAGATCTAGGCATAGAACGAACTTTCCTAAAGCAAATAACACAGCAGCAGAATCTTATAAAAACAGTCAAGTAGGGCTTAAAAAGATGCATGCTGAGCAATTTAAGGGAGCTAATTTAAACTATCAAAGGTGTTCTAAGACACACATCCAGCATGCTTACAGATAGGTCATATACGGTAGTCAAACAAGCAGCAGAAGGACTAAATTGAAACAGAACCAGCCTATTAAACAGTCAGACAATAGCATGCGATAACTAACAAAAATTGCGGAGTCCGCAAAAATTTCGCAATAAACCTACAGGGCATATGTAACAGTGAACAAGGCCCCTTTTGCATGCTATTTCCAGTCATCTACAACTACTCAAAACAGTAAAATAAACGAAGCTAACTACTCAGAAACCATCAACCTAACTACACTACTCTAAACAATCAACAGAACAATTAAAACAGATTATGTATTGGATTCAAAACAGAGGTCACGAGTCACAGAAAAGCAAGTTTTTTTTTTTTTTTTTTTTTAAGAGGGATCAGAAAACTCCCTCGAATGCCCGTCAGGCTGGCATTCAATCTTCCTCATCCTCATCTCTCCTTTCCCTAGGAGGTGCCCACGGTTTCAACAAGTCAGTTGGGAAAGCAGGGAAGATGCACCCCAACTGATCAGCCACGTCTTTGTCCCGGGCCTGTGCATATTCTGCCCACTACGCCATCTTGTGCTGTAGGTTTCTAATCTCAATAGCACCATGAGCAAAGACGTTAGTAATAACAAACGGACCTGACCACCTAGACTTAAGTTTGCCCGGAAATAACCTTAACCGTGAATTGAACAATAAGACATGTTGGCCTTTTTAAAAGTCCTTGATCCTAAGTCTACTATCATGCCAAATCTTAGTTTTTTTCTTTATACATTTTAGCATTTTCATAGGACATATGTCTTAGCTCATTTAACTCATGTAATTGCAGAGACCGCAATATTCCAGCATCGGTCACGCAATAATTCAGTTCTTTTAAGGCCCAAAAGGCTTTGATTTCCATTTCGAAGGGAAGATGACATGCTTTTCCATACACTAGCCTATAAGGAGACATACCTAAGGGTGTTTTATATGCAATCCTATAGGCCCACAGTGCATCATCAATTCATGCTAAACGACTATGATTGTCGGCACATAATAAATATTTCATTCCCAAAATAAACTACTCCTAAAATACGAAATCTAAACAAAGCATGATAAAATCCTAATTTAAGAGTTTAGGGATCAGAAATCTCTCTTGTCAATCTGCCTCTTATGGATATTCTTCAATGTTTCAAGGCACCACTTCTGCTCCTGTAAGATACTTAAGTCTTGATTTACGGGGTCGGACATTCTGCCACACCTTGAATTTGTTGATTCTTTCAAAGAGACTGCATGTTATAACATCCCAAGGTTTGTACTTTCTGTGCGTTGGTTTTGTTTCTACAACATTTGCTACAACATAGCTTTGATGCGATGGAATTCTTTTTCGGGCACATCTCTTTCTAACTCCTTCAGCTGGAGCATTTGTGGTGGTGGTGGCTCAACTCTTTCATTGGTGGAGAACCTTGCTGCAACATCAGACATTTCAAATTCTTGTTCCTCAAGCAGCGCAATCGTCTCTTTGGCCTCATCCAACACAATTTCATTTTTCTCACCTTTCACTAACTCCACCATTTCATATAGATATTCCATTGGATCACTCTTCTCAGATTCGAAGGTAACAAAGGATTCATCATCATAAAAATCGAACATCTGAGGGCATGGTGGTAGTGATTTTGCTATAGCAAGTAGATCTTGTAAGTCATTTGTGAGTTGAGCTAATTGCACATCCATTCTCCTCATCGATGCATCATCCTTTCCATGAATTCTATCCATAGCGCCTCCAAAGCGGGTGATAATTTTTCATTTGGAGTTGGGGCATAATGTTGATAGTCTTCATGTTGGGGGAACTCTTCATAATGAGCAATTTGCACATGCTCTTTCCAAGGATTATTTGAGAGTTGCCACTGATCATGTTCACACATGTACGAATAATGGTTGTCATAGCTTTGTTGATATTGCCTCTCTTGATAATTCAAGGTTGGGCATTTCTCCAAGTTATGATTATCCCCACAATAAGCACATGGCTAATAAAATTCTTCAAACTGTTGTGGGCAAACTCATCCTCCAATTAAGTTTTGCAGCGTATTCATTTACTTTGTCGTACACATACGTCTTCCACCTGCAAAGTTTCTCTTTGTTGCGAGTTGAGGTTTGGAACTCTTTCATAAACTAGCTTGATAGTACCTGTAAAGGAAATGAAAGAAGATTAGCTCCAATAGATATTGAGTTTTTTTTTTTTTTTTCTAAATTAACAAACTTCGTGTTCACTAAACAAAATCCCCGGCGGCGGCGCCAAAAACTTGTTGCGTGCTCAATGTTTAAAATAAAAATGCAATGTGAGAGCACTCAGAACATGCAAGCATACATGATCTTGTAGCAAGTAATAAGTATTTTTTCATTCGATTTCCCACAGAGATTTATTCTTAGTTACTAGCGAAGTGATTTGTTAAGTGAGAATGGGTGGATTAAATGGCGTAGATTTGGTTTTCAAGTGCCTAATTACTAAGGAATGTGTAAATGATGGAAGCATAAACAAGTGCAAGTAGATAATAAACTTGAATGTAAAGAGAAGAGAATAACAAACAAAGAGAAAAATGGCTAAGGCAAAATTTCAACTAAAGGAATTGCGGAAACAGCAATTATTCAGCAATGTTACTAACAGCGAATTATGTGTAAAGTGTGGAAACAAGGGCTACTAACGACTCCTCTATAGACTTCTTCACACGATTCTCAAGCATTAGATCAACTCACCATGCATCAAACTAACTCATTCTCATGTATCTTCCGATTTCATGCATTAGATCCTTTAGTTTACTCATGTCCAAGTAAGGTCTTAAGCATCTTTTTATAACAACAAGTATTGGTTTGTACTAGGAAAACGCCTATTCCTAGGTCGTTTTCTGGCTACCTTGAGATGCTAGCATGGATGTATGACTCTGAACTCTTACTCCTTCCAGAGGTTAGGAGTTCTTTGGACAAAATGGATGGCCAATCGAAATTGCCCGTGGGATGAAGCTTACATACATTCAATGCATTCGAGAGCTATCCTACATGCTTGAGTCACGTGTTTCTACCTATAGATTTGTCATTAGCATGCCCTTATGTGACTCAGTTACTCATGGATGCAGATGGAATGGAAAGAATAGATGAAAATGACATGCTTAGTAGAAGATAAAGGGTGTAAACAGCAGAAGAAAACAGTAAGCAGAGAAAGTAAAGAACTTGCGAAGTGATGAATTTATGCTTTGATTAACCAACGTTTGATCTACACAAATGATGACTTTGAATAACTAAAACTAAACAGACAGCAACGAAATGAAGCAGAGTAACTAACGAAAGAGAAATGACAACAAACAGCAATGAGAATAGAAAGCTAAAGCAGTAAAACAAGTAGATCCGTGCGTGATCGCCTCGTCGCAGACGCCTCGGCCGAAGGGGGAAGAAGGCGAGCTTTGTTTGGATGAATCCAATCAGAAAAGAAGACAAAACTTCTCTTCTTCCTCTCAGATTATCGACTCCAATAGCTGAGACCTTCAATCCAACAACCAGATGAGAAAAACAGGAGAAAAGACTGCGCTGAGAAGAGAGTTCTACGCCTTTCGAGTGTGTTTCAACCTTCCACTTTGACCTCCTTTTATAGTGTGCTGCAGGTACGATTGGGCCAAGGAGAACCATCCATTCTAAACGTCGTATCTCTACGTGGCAGCAGGAGAAAGAATGGGCCCATGAAAGATCGGAACAAAACAGAAATCGGTTAGACAACTTACGGATTTCACTTAAAACATTGCGGTTTTAGCAATGTTTTCGCAATGCTTCCGCAATGTGCAATTTTCAATCCTTTAACTTCGTTTTTGGTTCTTTTTCTTTCCTTTTGCATATAAGTCCAAATTTAGCTTCATTCTTCTGATTCTCATATATAAGCACAAGTTCAAGCTAAATCCTACCAAAAACACTTACGAATTGACAACTTTCTATCACAAATAAGTCCTAAAATAGTCACTTTTGGAGACGTAACACACCCCCAAACTTAAGGTTTTGCTCGTCCTCGAGCAATATAAGGACTTACTTAGGCTGCTATTAACCTCCCTAACCACTTGCTGACTCCCTTAAATTCACTATATATGGCAATGCTGTCCTGTGACACATTTCTTAGTTTAAAACCAACCTCTCATTTTGCTTCTTCTGACTTCTCTCGCCTTATACTCCTACTGTTTTAGTAACTCCCTATCTGCTGATCTATCTGCCTCTGTCATTAAGCTCATTTTGCAACTATCCCTCAGTTTCAAATTCTGCCTAGCTTTACCCTAGACTCAGTACATGCTTCTAATGTTTTTTCTTTTTTAGCTACCTAGGATTCCTTCGAGTCATGCTAGTCTTAGTATAAACCAGTGACAGTAGTACATTCATAGAACAACCTAAACCCTGGCATCACTACATTGGATATACATTCATCTCCCTTTAACAAACCTATAAGCTATAACCCCGTGCTTAGCTAATTGAGGATCAAAGTTCTTTTATTGAGGACACCTAAGCACAGAGCTAAAACTCATAGGCATACATTCTTCTTCCTTATTTTTTCCTTGTTCCCTTCTTTCTTTGGTGGAGCCCCTCCTTATTCTATTTTCATTTTTTTTTTTAGTTCATCATTTTTTCCCATGGAGAAGAAGAATGCTTATGTTTAAAAGGGAGAGAGGAATGTTCCTAGGCCTAGGGCTGCCTCCCCCAAACTAAAACTTCTCATTGTCCCCAATGAGAGTCTGAGGTGGCACACCCCCAAACTTGTCCTAGAAGCATCTAGTCTAGGGCAAAACAAAGAGAATCGAAAAGTCCTAGGCATAGAACGAACTTTCCTAAAGCAAATAACACAGCAGCAGAATCTTATAAAAACAGTCAAGTAGGGCTTAAAGTGATGCATGCTGAGCAATTTAAGGGAGCTAATTTAAACTATCAAAGGTGTTCTAAGACACTCATCCAGCATGCTTACAGATAGGTCATATACGGTAGTCAAACAAGCAGCAGAAGGACAAAAATGAAACAGAACCAGCCTATTAAACAGTCAGACAATAGCATGCGATAACTAACAAAAATTGTGGAATCCGCAAAAATTTCGCAATAAACCTACAGGGCATATGTAACAGTGAACAAGGCCCCTTTTGCATGCTATTTCCAGTCATCTACAACTACTCAAAACAGTAAAATAAACGAAGCTAACTACTCAGAAACCATCAACCTAACTACACTACTCTAAACAATCAAAAGAACAATTAAAACAGATTATGTATTGGATTCAAAACAGAGGTCACGAGTCACAGAAAAGCAAGTTTTTTTTTTTTTTTTTTTAAGAGGGATCAGAAAACTCCCTCGAATGCCCGTCAGGCTGGCATTCAATCTTCCTCATCCTCATCTCTTCTTTCCCTAGGAGGTGCCCACGGTTTCAACAAGTCAGTTGGGAAAGCAGGGAAGATGCACCCCAACTGATCAGCCACGTCTTTGTCCCGGGCCTGTGCATATTCTGCCCACTGCGCCATCTTGTGTTGTAGGTTTCTAATCTCAATAGCACCATGAGCAAAGACGTTAGTAATAACAAACGGACCTGACCACCTAGACTTAAGTTTGCCCGAAAATAACCTTAACCGTGAATTGAAAAATAAGACATGTTGGCCTTTTTAAAAGTCCTTGATCCTAAGTCTACTATCATGCCAAATCTTAGTTTTTTTCTTTATACATTTTAGCATTTTCATACGACAGATGTCTTAGCTCATTTAACTCATGTAATTGCACAGACCGCAATATTCCAGCATCGGTCACGCAATAATTCAGTTCTTTTAAGGCCCAAAAGGCTTTGATTTCCAATTCGAAGGGAAGATGACATGCTTTTCCATACACTAGCCTATAAGGAGACATACCTAAGGGTGTTTTATATGAAATCCTATAGGCCCACAGTGCATCATCAATTCATGCTAAACGACTATGATTGTTGGCACATAATAAATATTTCATTCCCAAAATAAACTACTCCTAACATACGAAATCTAAACAAAGAATGATAAAATCCTAATTTGAGAGTTTAGGGATCAGAAATCTCCCTTGTCAATCTGCCTCATATGGATATTCTTCAATGTTTCGAGGCACCACTTCTGCTCCTGTAAGATACTTAAGTCTTGATTTACGGGGTCAGACATTTTGCCATACCTTGAATTTGTTGATTCTTTCAAAGAGACTGCATGTTATAACATCCCAAGGTTTGTACTTTCTGTGCGTTGGTTTTGTTTCTACAACATTTGCTACAACATAGCTTTGATGCGATGGGACTTCTTTTTCGGGCACATCACTTTCTAACTCCTTCAGCTGGAGCATTTGTGGTGGTGGTGGCTCAACTCTTTCATTGGTGGAGAAGCTTGCTGCAACATCAGACATTTCAAATTCTTGTTCCTCAAGCAGCGCAATAGTCTCTTTGGCCTCATCCAGCACAATTTCATTTTTCTCACCTTTCACCAACTCCACCATTTCATATGGATATTCCATTGGATCACTCTTCTCAGATTCGAAGGTAACAAAGGATTCATCATCATAAAAATCGAACATCTGAGGGCATGGTGGTAGTGATTTTGCTATAGCAAGTAGATCTTGTAAGTCATTTGTGAGCTGAGCTAATTGCACATCCATTCTCCTCATCGATGCATCATTCCTTTCCATGAATTCTATCCATAGCGCCTCCAAAGCGGGTGATAATTCTTCATTTGGAGTTGGGGCATAATGTTGATAGTCTTCATGTTGGGGGAACTATTCATAATGAGCAATTTGCACATGCTCTTCCCAAGGATTATTTGAGAGTTGCCACTGATCATGTTCACACATGTACGAATAATGGTTGTCATAGCTTTGTTGATATTGCCTCTCTTGATAATTCAAGGTTGGGCAATTCTCCAAGTTATGATTATCCCCACAATAAGCACATGGCTGATAAAATTCTTCAAACTGTTGTGGGCAAACTCGTCCTCCAATTAAGTTTTGCAGCGTATTCATTTACTTTGTCGTACACATACGTCTTCCACCTGCAAAGTTTCTCTTTGTTGCGAGTTGAGGTTTGGAAACTCTTTCATAAACTAGCTTGATACTACCTGTAAAGGAAATGAAAGAAGATTAGCTCCAATAGATATTAAGTTTTTTTTTTCTAAATTAACAAACTTCGTGTTCACTAAACAAAATCCCCGGCAGCGGCGCCAAAAACTTGTTGCGTGCTCAATGTTTAAAATAAAAATGCAATGTGAGAGCACTCAGAACATGCAAGCATACATGATCTTGTAGCAAGTAATAAGTATTATTTCATTCGATTTCCCACAGAGATTTATTCTTAGTTACTAGCGAAGTGATTTGTTAAGTGAGAATGGGTGGATTAAATGGCGTAGATTTGGTTTTCAAGTGCCTAATTACTAAGGAATGTGTAAATGATGGAAGCATAAACAAGTGCAAGTAGATAATAAACTTGAATGTAAAGAGAAGAGAATAACAAACAAAGAGAAAAATGGCTAAGGCAAAATTTCAACTAAAGGAATTGCGGAAACAGCAATTATTCAGCAATGTTACTAACAGCGAATTATGTGTAAAGTGTGGAAACAAGGGCTACTAACGACTCCTCTATAGACTTCTTCACACGATTCTCAAGCATTAGATCAACTCACCATGCATCAAACTAACTCATTCTCATGTATCTTCCGATTTCATGCATTAGATCCTTTAGTTTACTCATGTCCAAGTAAGGTCTTAAGCATCTTTTTATAACAACAAGTATTGGTTTGTACTAGGAAAACGCCTATTCCTAGGTCGTTTTCTGGCTACCTTGAGATGCTAGCATGGATGTATGACTCTGAACTCTTACTCCTTCCAGAGGTTAGGAATTCTTTGGACAAAATGGATGGCCAATCGAAATTGCCCGTGGGATGAAGCTTACATACATTCAATGCATTCGAGAGCTATCCTACATGCTTGAGTCACGTGTTTCTACCTATAGATTTGTCATTAGCATGCCTTTATGTGACTCAGTTACTCATGGATGCAGATGGAATGGAAAGAATAGATGAAAATGACATGCTTAGTAGAAGATAAAGGGTGTAAACAGCAGAAGAAAACAGTAAGCAGAGAAAGTAAAGAACTTGCGAAGTGATGAATTTATGCTTTGATTAACCAACGTTTGATCTACACAAATGATGACTTTGAATAACTAAAACTAAACAGACAGCAACGAAATGAAGCAGAGTAACTAACGAAAGAGAAATGACAACAAACAGCAATGAGAATAGAAAGCTAAAGCAGTAAAACAAGTAGATCCGTGCGTGATCGCCTCGTCGCAGACGCCCCGGCCGAAGGGGGAAGAAGGCGAGCTTTGTTTGGATGAATCCAATCAGAAAAGAAGACAAAACTTCTCTTCTTCCTCTCAGATTATCGACTCCAATAGCTGAGACCTTCAATCCAACAACCAGATGAGAAAAACAGGAGAAAAGACTGCGCTGAGAAGAGAGTTCTACGCCTTTCGAGTGTGTTTCAACCTTCCACTTTGACCTCCTTTTATAGTGTGCTGCAGGTACGATTGGGCCAAGGAGAACCATCCATTCTAAACGTCGTATCTCTACGTGGCAGCAGGAGAAAGAATGGGCCCATGAAAGATCGGAACAAAACAGAAATCGGTTAGACAACTTACGGATTTCACTTAAAACATTGCGGTTTTAGCAATGTTTTCGCAATGCTTCCGCAATGTGCAATTTTCAATCCTTTAACTTCGTTTTTGGTTCTTTTTCTTTCCTTTTGCATATAAGTCCAAATTTAGCTTCATTCTTCTGATTCTCATATATAAGCACAAGTTCAAGCTAAATCCTACCAAAAACACTTACGAATTGACAACTTTCTATCACAAATAAGTCCTAAAATAGTCACTTTTGGAGACGTAACACACCCCCAAACTTAAGGTTTTGCTCGTCCTCGAGCAATATAAGGACTTACTTAGGCTGCTATTAACCTCCCTAACCACTTGCTGACTCCCTTAAATTCACTATATATGGCAATGCTGTCCTGTGACACATTTCTTAGTTTAAAACCAACCTCTCATTTTGCTTCTTCTGACTTCTCTCGCCTTATACTCCTACTGTTTTAGTAACTCCCTATCTGCTGATCTATCTGCCTCTGTCATTAAGCTCATTTTGCAACTATCCCTCCGTTTCAAATTCTGCCTAGCTTTACCCTAGACTCAGTACATGCTTCTAATGTTTTTTCTTTTTTAGCTACCTAGGATTCCTTCGAGTCATGCCAGTCTTAGTATAAACCAGTGACAGTAGTACATTCATAGAACAACCTAAACCCTGGCATCACTACATTGGATATACATTCATCTCCCTTTAACAAACCTATAAGCTATAACCCCGTGCTTAGCAAATTGAGGATCAAAGTTCTTTTATTGAGGACACCTAAGCACAGAGCTAAAACTCATAGGCATACATTCTTCTTCCTTATTTTTTCCTTTTTCCCTTCTTTCTTTGGTGGAGCCCCTCCTTATTCTATTTTCATTTTTTTTTTTTAGTTCATCATTTTTTCCCATGGAGAAGAAGAATGCTTATGTTTAAAAGGGAGAGAGGAATGTTCCTAGGCCTAGGGCTGCCTCCCCCAAACTAAAACTTCTCATTGTCCCCAATGAGAGTCTGAGGTGGCACACCCCCAAACTTGTCCTAGAAGCATCTAGTCTAGGGCAAAACAAAGAGAATCGAAAAGTCCTAGGCATAGAACGAACTTTCCTAAAGCAAATAACACAGCAGCAGAATCTTATAAAAACAGTCAAGTAGGGCTTAAAGTGATGCATGCTGAGCAATTTAAGGGAGCTAATTTAAACTATCAAAGGTGTTCTAAGACACTCATCCAGCATGCTTACAGATAGGTCATATACGGTAGTCAAACAAGCAGCAGAAGGACAAAAATGAAACAGAACCAGCCTATTAAACAGTCAGACAATAGCATGCGATAACTAACAAAAATTGTGGAATCCGCAAAAATTTCGCAATAAACCTACAGGGCATATGTAACAGTGAACAAGGCCCCTTTTGCATGCTATTTCCAGTCATCTACAACTACTCAAAACAGTAAAATAAACGAAGCTAACTACTCAGAAACCATCAACCTAACTACACTACTCTAAACAATCAAAAGAACAATTAAAACAGATTATGTATTGGATTCAAAACAGAGGTCACGATTCACAGAAAAGCAAGTTTTTTTTTTTTTTTTTTTAAGAGGGATCAGAAAACTCCCTCGAATGCCCGTCAGGCTGGCATTCAATCTTCCTCATCCTCATCTCTCCTTTCCCTAGGAGGTGCCCACGGTTTCAACAAGTCAGTTGGGAAAGCAGGGAAGATGCACCCCAACTGATCAGCCACGTCTTTGTCCCGGGCCTGTGCATATTCTGCCCACTGCGCCATCTTGTGTTGTAGGTTTCTAATCTCAATAGCACCATGAGCAAAGACGTTAGTAATAACAAACGGACCTGACCACCTAGACTTAAGTTTGCCCGAAAATAACCTTAACCGTGAATTGAAAAATAAGACATGTTGGCCTTTTTAAAAGTCCTTGATCCTAAGTCTACTATCATGCCAAATCTTAGTTTTTTTCTTTATACATTTTAGCATTTTCATACGACAGATGTCTTAGCTCATTTAACTCATGTAATTGCACAGACCGCAATATTCCAGCATCGGTCACGCAATAATTCAGTTCTTTTAAGGCCCAAAAGGCTTTGATTTCCAATTCGAAGGGAAGATGACATGCTTTTCCATACACTAGCCTATAAGGAGACATACCTAAGGGTGTTTTATATGAAATCCTATAGGCCCACAGTGCATCATCAATTCATGCTAAACGACTATGATTGTTGGCACATAATAAATATTTCATTCCCAAAATAAACTACTCCTAACATACGAAATCTAAACAAAGCATGATAAAATCCTAATTTGAGAGTTTAGGGATCAGAAATCTCCCTTGTCAATCTGCCTCATATGGATATTCTTCAATGTTTCGAGGCACCACTTCTGCTCCTGTAAGATACTTAAGTCTTGATTTACGGGGTCAGACATTTTGCCATACCTTGAATTTGTTGATTCTTTCAAAGAGACTGCATGTTATAACATCCCAAGGTTTGTACTTTCTGTGCGTTGGTTTTGTTTCTACAACATTTGCTACAACATAGCTTTGATGCGATGGGACTTCTTTTTCGGGCACATCACTTTCTAACTCCTTCAGCTGGAGCATTTGTGGTGGTGGTGGCTCAACTCTTTCATTGGTGGAGAAGCTTGCTGCAACATCAGACATTTCAAATTCTTGTTCCTCAAGCAGCGCAATAGTCTCTTTGGCCTCATCCAGCACAATTTCATTTTTCTCACCTTTCACCAACTCCACCATTTCATATGGATATTCCATTGGATCACTCTTCTCAGATTCGAAGGTAACAAAGGATTCATCATCATAAAAATCGAACATCTGAGGGCATGGTGGTAGTGATTTTGCTATAGCAAGTAGATCTTGTAAGTCATTTGTGAGCTGAGCTAATTGCACATCCATTCTCCTCATCGATGCATCATTCCTTTCCATGAATTCTATCCATAGTGCCTCCAAAGCGGGTGATAATTCTTCATTTGGAGTTGGGGCATAATGTTGATAGTCTTCATGTTGGGGGAACTATTCATAATGAGCAATTTGCACATGCTCTTCCCAAGGATTATTTGAGAGTTGCCACTGATCATGTTCACACATGTACGAATAATGGTTGTCATAGCTTTGTTGATATTGCCTCTCTTGATAATTCAAGGTTGGGCAATTCTCCAAGTTATGATTATCCCCACAATAAGCACATGGCTGATAAAATTCTTCAAACTGTTGTGGGCAAACTCGTCCTCCAATTAAGTTTTGCAGCGTATTCATTTACTTTGTCGTACACATACGTCTTCCACCTGCAAAGTTTCTCTTTGTTGCGAGTTGAGGTTTGGAAACTCTTTCATAAACTAGCTTGATACTACCTGTAAAGGAAATGAAAGAAGATTAGCTCCAATAGATATTAAGTTTTTTTTTTCTAAATTAACAAACTTCGTGTTCACTAAACAAAATCCCCGGCAGCGGCGCCAAAAACTTGTTGCGTGCTCAATGTTTAAAATAAAAATGCAATGTGAGAGCACTCAGAACATGCAAGCATACATGATCTTGTAGCAAGTAATAAGTATTATTTCATTCGATTTCCCACAGAGATTTATTCTTAGTTACTAGCGAAGTGATTTGTTAAGTGAGAATGGGTGGATTAAATGGGGTAGATTTGGTTTTCAAGTGCCTAATTACTAAGGAATGTGTAAATGATGGAAGCATAAACAAGTGCAAGTAGATAATAAACTTGAATGTAAAGAGAAGAGAATAACAAACAAAGAGAAAAATGGCTAAGGCAAAATTTCAACTAAAGGAATTGCGGAAACAGCAATTATTCAGCAATGTTACTAACAACGAATTATGTGTAAAGTGTGGAAACAAGGGCTACTAACGACTCCTCTATAGACTTCTTCACACGATTCTCAAGCATTAGATCAACTCACCATGCATCAAACTAACTCATTCTCATGTATCTTCCGATTTCATGCATTAGATCCTTTAGTTTACTCATGTCCAAGTAAGGTCTTAAGCATCTTTTTATAACAACAAGTATTGGTTTGTACTAGGAAAACGCCTATTCCTAGGTCGTTTTCTGGCTACCTTGAGAGGCTAGCATGGATGTATGACTCTGAACTCTTACTCCTTCCAGAGGTTAGGAGTTCTTTGGACAAAATGGATGGCCAATCGAAATTGCTCGTGGGATGAAGCTTACATACATTCAATGCATTCGAGAGCTATCCTACTTGCTTGAGTCACGTGTTTCTACCTATAGATTTGTCATTAGCATGCCCTTATGTGACTCAGTTACTCATGGATGCAGATGGAATGGAAAGAATAGATGAAAATGACATGCTTAGTAGAAGATAAAGGGTGTAAACAGCAGAAGAAAACAGTAAGTAGAGAAAGTAAAGAACTTGCGAAGTGATGAATTTATGCTTTGATTAACCAACGTTTGAACTACACAAATGATGACTTTGAATAACTAAAACTAAACAGACAGCAACGAAATGAAGCAGAGTAACTAACGAAAGAGAAATGACAACAAACAGCAATGGGAATAGAAAGCTAAAGCAGTAAAACAAGTAGATCTGTGCGTGATAGCCTCGTCGCAGACGCCTCGGCCGAATGGGGAAGAAGGCGAGCCTTGTTTGGATGAATCCAATCAGAAAAGAAGACAAAACTTCTCTTCTTCCTCTCAGATTATCGACTCCAATAGCTGAGACCTTCAATCCAACAACCGGATACGAAAAACAGGAGAAAAGACTGCGCTGAGAAGAGAGTTCTACGCCTTTCGAGTGTGTTTCAACCTTCCACTTTGACCTCCTTTTATAGTGTGCTGCAGGTACGATTGGGCCAAGGAGAACCATCCATTCTAAACGTCGTATCTCTACGTGGCAGCAGGAGAAAGAATGGGCCCCTGAAAGATCGGAACAAAACAGAAATCGGTTAGACAACTTACGGATTTCACTTAAAACATTGCGGTTTTAGCAATGTTTTCGCAATGCTTCCGCAATGTGCAATTTTCAATCCTGTAACTTCGTTTTTGGTTCTTTTTCTTTCCTTTTGCATATAAGTCCTAATTTAGCTTCATTCTTCTGATTCTCATATATAAGCACAAGTTCAAGCTAAATCCTACAAAAAACACTTACGAATGCACAACTTTCTATCACAAATAAGTCCTAAAATAGTCACTTTTGGAGACGTAACACACCCCCAAACTTAAGGTTTTGCTCGTCCTCGAGCAATATAAGGACTTACTTAGGCTGCTGTTAACCTCCCTAACCACTTGCTGACTCCCTTAAATTCACTATCTATGGCAATGCTGTCCTGTGACACATTTCTTAGTTTAAAACCAACCTCTCATTTTGCTTCTTCTGACTTCTCTCGCCTTATACTCTTACTGTTTTATTAACTCCCTATCTGCTGATCTATCTGCCTCTGTCATTAAGCTCATTGTGCAACTATCCCTCAGTTTCAAATTCTGCCTAGCTTTACCCTAGACTCAGTACCTGCTTCTAATGTTTTTTCTTTTTTAGCTACCTAGGATTCCTTCGAGTCATGCCAGTCTTAGTATAAACCAGTGACAGTAGTACATTCATAGAACAACCTAAACCCTGGCATCACTACATTGGATATACATTCATCTCCCTTTAACAAACCTATAAGCTATAACCCCGTGCTTAGCTAATTGAGGATCAGAGTTCTTTTATTGAGGACACCTAAGCACAGAGCTAAAACTCATAGGCATACATTCTTCTTCCTTATTTTTTCCTTTTTCCCTTCTTTCTTTGGTGGAGCCCCTCCTTATTCTATTTTCATTTTTTTTTTTAGTTCATCATTTTTTCCCATGGAGAAGAAGAATGCTTATGTTTAAAAGGGAGAGAGGAATGTTCCTAGGCCTAGGGCTGCCTCCCCCAAACTAAAACTTTTCATTGTCCCCAATGAGAGTCTGAGGTGGCACACCCCCAAACTTGTCCTAGAAGCCTGTAGTCTAGGGCAAAACAAAGAGAATCGAAAAGTCCTAGGCATAGAACGAACTTTCCTAAAGCAAATAACACAGCAGCAGAATCTTATAAAAACAATCAAGTAGGGCTTAAAGTGATGCATGCTGAGCAATTTAAGGGAGCTAATTTAAACTATCAAAGGTGTTCTAAGACACTCATCCAGCATGCTTACAGATAGGTCATATACGGTAGTCAAACAAGCAGCAGAAGGACAAAATTGAAACAGAACCAGCCTATTAAACAGTGAGACAATATCATGCGATAACTAACAAAAATTGCGGAATCCACAAAAATTTCGCAATAAACCTACAGGGCATATGTAACAGTGAACAAGGCCCCTTTTGCATGCTATTTCCAGTCATCTACAACTACTCAAAACAGTAAAATAACCGAAGCTAACTACTCAGAAACCATCAACCTAACTACACTACTCTAAAAAATTAAAAGAACAATTAAAACAGATTATGTATTGGATTCAAAACACAGGTCACGAGTCACAGAAAAGCAAATTTTTTTTTTTTTTTTTTTAAGAGGGATTAGAAAACTCCCTCGAATGCCCGTCAGGCTGGCATTCAATCTTCCTCATCCTCATCTCTCCTTTCCCTAGGAGGTGCCCACGGTTTCAACAAGTCAGTTGGGAAAGCAGGGAAGATGCACCCCAACTGATCAGCCACGTCTTTGTCCCGGGCCTGTGCATATTCTGCCCATTGCGCCATCTTGTGCTGTAGGTTTCTAATCTCAATAGCACCATGAGCAAACAGGTTAGTAAGAACAAACGGACCTGACCACCTAGACTTAAGTTTGCCCGGAAATAACCTTAACCGTGAATTGAACAATAAGACATGTTGGCCTTTTTAAAAGTCCTTGATCCTAAGTCTACTATCATGCCAAATCTTAGTTTTTTTCTTTATACATTTTAGCATTTTCATAGGACATATGTCTTAGCTCATTTAACTCATGTAATTGCAGAGACCGCAATATTCCAGCATCGGTCACGCAATAATTCAGTTCTTTAAAGGCCCAAAAGGCTTTGATTTCCAATTCGAAGGGAAGATGACATGCTTTTCCATACACTAGCCTATAAAGAGACATACCTAAGGGTGTTTTATATGCAATCCTATAGGCCCACTGTGCATCATTAATTCATGTTAAACGACTATGATTGTTGGCACATAATAAATATTTCATTCCCAAAATAAACTACTCCTAACATACGAAATCTAAACAAAGCATGATAAAATCCTAATTTAAGAGTTTAGGGAATTAGAAATCTCCCTTGTCAATCGTCCTCATATGGATATTCTTCAATGTTTCGAGGCACCACTTCTGCTCCTGTACGATACTTAAGTCTTGATTTACGGGGTCGGACATTCTGCCACACCTTGAATTTGTTGATTCTTTCAAAGAGACTGCATGTTATAACATCCCAAGGTTTGTACTTTCTGTGCGTTGGTTTTGTTTCTACAACATTTGCTACAACATAGCTTTGATGCGACGGGACTTCTTTTTCGGGCACATCACTTTCTAACTCCTTCAGCTGGAGCATTTGTGGTGGTGGTGGCTCAACTCTTTCATTGGTGGAGAAGCTTGCTGCAACATCAGACATTTCAAATTCTTGTTCCTCAAGCAGCGCAATAGTCTCTTTGGCCTCATCCAGCACAATTTCATTTTTCTCACCTTTCACCAACTCCACCATTTCATATGGATATTCCATTGGATCACTCTTCTCAGATTCGAAGGTAACAAAGGATTCATCATCATAAAAATCGAACATCTGAGGGCATGGTGGTAGTGATTTTGCTATAGCAAGTAGATCTTGTAAGTCATTTGTGAGCTGAGCTAATTGCACATCCATTCTCCTCATCGATGCATCATTCCTTTCCATGAATTCTATCGATAGCGCCTCCAAAGCGGGTGATAATTCTTCATTTGGAGTTGGGGCATAATGTTGATAGTCTTCATGTTGGGGGAACTCTTCATAATGAGCAATTTGCACATGCTCTTCCCAAGGATTATTTCAGAGTTCCCACTGATCATGTTCACACATGTACGAATAATGGTTGTCATAGCTTTGTTGATATTTCCTCTCTTGATAATTCAAGGTTGGGAAATTCTCCAAGTTATGATTATCCCCACAATAAGCACATGGCTGATAAAATTCTTCAAACTGTTGTGGGCAAACTCGTCCTCCAATTAAGTTTTGCAGCGTATTCATTTACTTTGTCGTACACATACGTCTTCCACCTGCAAAGTTTCTCTTTGTTGCGAGTTGAGGTTTGGAAACTCTTTCATAAACTAGGTTGATAGTACCTGTAAAGGAAATGAAAGAAGATTAGTGTTGCGTGCTCAATGTGTTGAAATAATTAGGCAATAGAAGAGATAGAGCACTCAGAACATGCAAGCATACATGATCTTATAGCAAGTAGTAAGTATATTTCATTCGTTTTCCCACAGAGATTTATTTTGAGCTATTCGCGAAGTGTTTTGTTAAGAAAGAAGGGGTGGATTTGATGGGGTAAAATTGGTTTTTAATTATCTAATTTTTGCTGAATGTGTAAAGGGTAGTAACATAAACGAGAACAAGTTAAAGCTAAGCTCAAATGAAAAGAGACGAGATTAATAAATGAAGACAAAAACAGCTAGACAGAATTGTAACTTAAGCAGAATTGCGGAGACAGCAATTCTACCGCAATTAAATAGCAACGAAAGTGTGTAAATGGGTGAATTAAGGGCTACTAATGACTATCCTATAGGCATTTTTATACGATTCTCAAACACTGGATCTACTCACTATGCATCAAACTATCTCAATCTCATGTATCGTCCGATTCCATGCATTAGATTCTTCAGTTTACTCAACTCAAAGTAAGGTCTTAAGCATCTTGTTAAAGCAGAAAGATATGGTTTGTACTAGGGAAACGCCTATTCCTAGGTCGTTTCCTGGTTACCTTGAAAGGCTAGCATGATGGTATGACTCTGAACTCTTACTCCTTCCAGAGGTTAGGAGTTCTTTGGACAAAATGGATGGCCAATCGAAATTGCCCGTGGGATGAAGCTTACATACAATCAATGCTTCGAGAGCTATCCTATATGCTTGATTCACGTTTTTTAGCCTATAGTGTTGTCATTAGCACGCCGCTAAGTGACTTAGTTACTCATGGATATAAGGAGAACAGAACTAAAGGATAAAATAAACATGCTTAGAAGGAAAATGTGCTTAAAACAGCAAGGGAAAACAGTAGAATGCAAAGGCGAGAGACTGTGAAATACTGAACTTTATGTTTGATTAATTGATTGTTTGAATGAACATAAGAGATACTTAAAGTAAAGAACAGGAAGACAGAACACAACGAAATGAACTAAATTAGCCACAAGAACAGAAACAACAACAAGACAGAGTTGAAAAATGGAAATGAAGAACAGAAAGCAATAAAACAAGCTCGAAAGTCTCGTTGCAGCCGCCTCGAATGAAGGATGAGAAAGGTCAGCCTTGCTTGGATGAATCCAATCGGGAGAGAAGAAGAATCTCCTCTCCTTCCTATCAGATTATCGATTCCAACAGTTGAGCTTCGCAAACCAGCAGACGGCAGAGGAAAACAGGAGAAAAGATGGACTGCGAGAAGACTTCTACGCTTTCGGATGATGCTTGAACCCTCGACTTTGACCCCTATTTATAGTAATCTGCAGGTGCATTTGGGCCAAGGAGAACCATCAATCTTCAACGTCGTACTTCAGAATGGATGGAGGAGAAAGAACGAATCCCTGAAATAACGGAAATTAACAGAAAAAGATCAGTCAACTTACGGTTTTCACTTGAAACATTGCGGTGACCGCAATGTTTCCGCAATGCTATCGCAATGCTTGTTTTTCATTCTTTTCCTTCGGTTTTCAACCCTTTTCTTTCCTATTGTACATAAGTCCTAATTTAGCTACCTTCTTCTAATTCTCATATTTAAGCATAGGTTTAGGCTAAATGCTATCAAAAACACCTAAGAGTGAACATCTTTCTAAGCTAATTAAGCCCTAAAAAGGTCACTTTTGGAGACGTAACACACCCCCAAACTTAAGGTTTTGCTTGTCCTCGAGCAATCTAAGGACTTTCCTAGGCTGCTGTTTCTTCTTCTTTAACTACTTACTAACTCCCCTATATCCCTATCTCTAGCACTGCTGTCCTGTGACACACTTCTAAGCTTAAAACTACCCTCTTATCTAGCTTCTTCTGACTTTGCCTGCCTAACACTCCTTCTGTTTTCATTAACTCCCTACAACTGATCTATTTGCTTTTGTCATATCATGCCACTATCCCTGAGGTTTCAAATTCTGCCTAGCTTTACCTCAGACTCAGTACATGCTTCTAGCTTTATTTTTAAATTGTCTAGAATTCCTTAGAGTCATGCCAGTCTTAGTATTAACGGTGACAGTAGTACTTTTAGAGAACAACCTAAGCCCTGGCATCACTACATTGGATATACACTCATCTCCCTAAACAACCCTACAAGCTACAACTTTGCTCTTAGCTAATTGAGGATCAGAGTTCTTCTTAAATAGGACATCTAAGCCACAAAGTTGCAACTCCTAGGTATACATTCTTCTTCCCTACTCTTTTCCTTTTTTTCTTTCTTAGGTGGAGTCTTTCCTTTGGTTGCCTTTTGATGCAATGCCACTTGTGGGTTACACACTTGGCACTGATTACTCAGCAACCTAAGAGAGACTCCCCTCTTTATTCTATTTTTCATTTTTTTTTTTCAGTTCATTATTTTTGTCAAGGAGAAGAAGAATGCTTATGTTTTGAGGGAGAGAGGAATGTTCCTAGGCCTAGGGTGGCCTCCCCCAAACTTCAACTACTCATTGTCCCCAATGAGTGTCTGAGGTGGCACACCCCCAAACTTGTCCTAGAAGCATCTAGTCTAAGGTGAAACAAAGAGAATCTAAAAGCCCTAGGCATAGACAGAACATTCTAAAAGAAAATATCACAGCAGCAGAAAACTTGAAAAACAGACAGGCAAGGACTTACAGCTATGCATGCTGAGCCATTTAGAGGTTAATTTAAACTATCAAATGATGTCCTATGACACTCATCCAGCATGCATTTAGATAAGCTATATAAGGTAGTCATGATAGCAGCAAAAGATAGAATTTAAACAGATCACAGCCTAGCTAAGCAGAGAGTCCAAAACATGCTTTCAGTAATAAAAATTGCGGGTACCGCAATTATTTCGCAATCAAGTCAGGACAGATATATCAGTTACTAAGGCCCCTAAGCATGCTTTATCTAGTCGTTCAAGCTCAACAAAAAGAAAACTAAACTATCCTACCTAATCAGCTAACAGCAGGCTATACTAAGCAATTTAAAAACATAAAACTACGCAACTACAACAGATCAAAATTTGTACTAAAAGCAGCATAATTCACATGGTCTATCAGAAAGCAGATTTTGTTTTTTTTTTCTAAGGGAACAGCAATACTCCCTTCATTGCACTTCAAACCAGCACTCAAATGTCTTCATCCTCATCAGATTGTCGTGGTCGTGGCGGCACCCATGGAGTCAGGAGGTTTGTGGGGAAGTCAGGGAAGATGCACCCAAGTTGATCTACAACCTCCTTGTCCCGTGCCTGCGCGTAAGTGGCCCATTGAGCCATCCTCCTTTGCATATCCATCAGGCACGCCATGGATAGTGACTGATCAGCAGCCAACCTATCCAGTTCGAACTCCATATTCCCCTTCCTCTTCAGCCTCAAGCCAGCAGGCAGCTCCAAGTGGCCCGTGTAAGCCATCTGCTGCTCCATCCGCTCAATGGGAACTCCTGCAAGCAGACATAGTTTAGTTATGGTGTTAGGGAAAAACAGTGGTCCGTTACCTTTCTTGGCGCACTCAGCAATGGCGGCTGACATGATTTCCCCCACGTTGACTGTGAGACCTCGCATAATGGCATAGACCAGCAGCGATCTGCTCTGGTTGATGGTCGTCTCATGGGTCACAGGGGACAGCTTCCTCCTTACAAAGGCAAACCATACAGCTGCCTTTGCTGTAAGGTTGGCACTCATGAGGGTGTGCCTCCCATTGCGTGATACAGTCCACGCTGCTTCAGGCTGGCCAATGGTTCGAATGGCCTCCTCCAGCACTGCCTCAGTAGGCTCATCAACGATCCTCGCATAGTCAGTATGTCTTTGGCCCTTGAGGCCATAAGCTTCGTTGATGGCTTTTGCTGAGTAGTCCACCTCTACTCCCCTCACCACAGAAAGCCCCTCCTCAGAGTTTCGCAGGTTAGCGTAGAAGTCGTATACCATACTCGTATAAGCTGGATTGGGTGGCCTGCACAACTCCTCCCAGCTATGATTTATGATTCCTGCGCGCAAGAACTGCGGCAGGTCAGCAGGTCTGTCGAGGAAGCCTTTCTCGTGCAGCAACTCCCTCTTCCTCAGCTCAACGCCTCTGGACTCAGCGTTAGAGGACACATACCTCACTGACTGAGGTTCGTCTTCAGGGTAAAGCTTGGCCTTCCCTTTGTCTGCTGGCTTGGCTGACTCTGCAGCCTCAACTTTGAGTCTTTTGAGCGATGGCTCAGTGCTCTCTTTTTCTGACGAAGGCGCCTTCTTGGCCTTCTTCTTCTTCAGCTTCTTGGATCGCTTGGCCTTGAGAATCTTGGCCTTCTTCTTCTTGAGCTTCGCCTCGATGGCGATCTGCTGAAGGCACGCCCCCAACGTCTCTTCCATGGAATCATCCTTCTGCACAGGACTCTCAGGATTGGATTCCCTCACCGGAGAGAAAACCTCTTCTTCCTCACCTTCCCCACTGCCCTGCGTTGATTCTTGGTACTCCCCATATGGGAATTCAGGGTCAGGCCGTGGGGAAGGGTGCGACGGCGGGGTTGTTTGCTCTGCTGAAGGTGTCTGTGCAGAACTCAGTGGTGAAGACGGCTGCTCAGGGCTCTGCGCTGGCAGTGATGGAGAAGAGCTGTGCGCTGGTGGTGCAGGTGGCGAGACACTCCTCTTGGCTGAATCGTGGGACACACGATCAGTTTCTTGACTCTCCACAGAGGGAGTCTTTTCTTTGCTCGGTTCAACGGCCACCGCTAAACTCCACCTACGCTTCTTGGGTGTCCCTGCTGGTTCAGAGGGTCCAGCAGGGATCTCAGTGACGACCTTCCACTTCTTCTTGCGAATCGGAAGTTTGAGAAGGCGCTCAGTTCGCGCAGCGTCAGCCTCAGCCAAGGCCAGCAGTGCGTCTCTCGCAGCCGTTTCAGCGTCGTCAGCCCTCTTCTTGGCTGCAGATCTTTCAGCCCTTGTGAACACCATTGTTGAATCTTGGAGATTTGGAGAGAAGAATCAAAGATGAAGAGAATCACAGCTTTCTTGGAATTCAGAGAGTGGGAGAATCGTATAGATCGAGCGCCTTCTAACGGATATAAAGGAAACGGATAAATCCCAACGGCTATATTTTGTTTTGCGGATCCTGCAAATCCAGCGCAATTTTAGGGATTTTTTTTTTTTCATCTAAATGTCAATCTTTGCTCATCCGTATCTTTTATTTGGCTCAATCTTTTCTTGATTTTTAAAGCTGGAGTTACTCTCCTTGATTCCCTCTTTCGATTCCCTACAAAAAGAAATAAAAACAACATCAAATTCGTAATTAAAATCATACAACAAAACACACAAACGATAACCGGAAAATCGCAAAAAATAAACTAAGGCATGAGCCTTATGTTGACGAGCACAGCAATCACTCGTCCTCTCTCGTTCTCGTTGTCACGCTTCAGTCAAGAGGAAGGCCGAGAGAGTCTTCACATCTCCTTCCTCATAGTAGTGCTTCAATCTTGCACCATTAACCATGAATGGTTGGCCTTGCTGCAAGTTCTTTATCTCTATGGCACCATGAACAATCACATTAGTAATCACAAATGGACCTGACCACCTAGACTTAAGTTTCCCTGGAAATAGTTTCAACCGTGAGTTAAACAACAAAACAAGTTGACCCTTCTTAAAGTCCTTAACTCTAAGTCTACTATCGTGCCAAATCTTGGTCTTTTCCTTATACATTTTGGCATTTTCATAAGACATTTGCCTAAGCTCATCAAGCTCATGTAATTGCAAAGACCGCAACGTTCCCGCATCAGTCACGCAATAATTCAACTCTTTTAGTGCCCAAAATGCCTTAATTTCTAACTCAAATGGAAGATGACAAGCTTTACCATATACAAGCCTGTAAGGAGACATACCTAGAGGTGTCTTATATGCTGTCCTATATGCCCAAAGTGCATCCTCAAGCTTAAAGGACCAGTCTTTCCTATTCGGTTTGACCACTTTTTCTAGGATGTTCTTAATCTCCCTATTCGAAATTTCAGCCTGTCCATTCGAGTGTGGGTGATAGGGAGTGGCTACTCTATGTCTAATGTTATACTTAGCCAACACCCTCTCCATGGCCTTATTAATGAAATGTGTCCCCTCATCACTAATGACAGCCCGAGGTGTCCCAAACCTAGTAAAAATGTGCCTATGCAAGAATTTTATAACTGTTTTAGCATCATTATTGGGACACGCTATGGCCTCTACCCACTTGGATACGTAGTCTACTGCCACCAAAATGTAAAGGTTACCTGAGGATGGAGGAAATGGCCCCATGAAGTCAATGCCCCACACATCAAAGAGCTCCAACTCTAAGATGTAGGTGAGAGGCATCTCATCCTTTCGACTGAGGTTACCTGTTCTTTGGCATTCATCACAGCTGTGGGCATAGTTGTGGGCATCCTTGAAGATTGTTGGCCAATAGTAGCCACTCTGAAATACCTTCGCAGCTGTTCTTTGGCCACCAAAGTGTCCACCATAAGGAGCTGTGTGACAGTGCTGCAGTACAGACTTCGCTTCAGCAGCTGAAACACACTTCCTTAGCAAGCCGTCAGCACAGGTCTTGTAAAGTGCGGGGTCATCCCAGATGAATTTCCTTGCTTCATGAAGGAACCTCTTCTTCTCTTGTCCTCCCTTGAAAACTGGTAATACCTGTGATGCAAGGAAGTTAGCAATGTCAGCAAACCAAGGTTCCTCATCGTTATCACGATGAGTCAATACAAAGACATGTTCATCAATAAATACATCAGAAATTGCGGCCTCCGCAATTTTTTCGCAATTGTGCTGCAATCGAGACAGGTGATCCGCAACCACATTTTCACATCCCTTCTTGTCTCGAATGTCCAAATCAAATTCCTGCAGCAATAACACCCACCTAATCAACCTAGGCTTAGCATCACCCTTCCTCATGAGGTACTTTAAGGCAGAATGGTCAGTGTACACAATTGTCCTAGTGCCTACAATATAGTTTCTGAATTTCTCACAAGCGAACACTACAGCAAGCATCTCTTTCTCAGTAGTTGTATAATTACATTGAGCCTCATTCAGGGTTTTACTAGCATAGTATACAGGGTGTGTTAGCTTGTCAATCTTCTGTCCTAACATAACCCCTACAGCATAGTCACTAGCATCACATAACATCTCAAATGGGAGATCCCAATCTGGCCCTACTATAACAGGTGCTGTGACTAGTGCTTTCTTAAGGGTTTGCCAAGCTACTAAACATTCCTTAGAGAAGATGAATGGCCTATTTATCTCTAGAAGCTCACACAGAGGTTTGGCTATCTTAGAAAAGTACTTAATGAACCTCCTGTAGAAGCCAGCATGCCCTAAGAAACTTCTAATGGCCTTGACATTCTGAGGCTCTACCAACTTCTCTATGATCTCAATTTTGGCCCTATCGACCTCAACACCTGCCCTTGACACTCTATGACCTAAGACAATCCCCTCATCTACCATGAAGTGACACTTCTCCCAATTAAGGACTAAGTTAGTCTCCTCACATCTAGCCAGGACTTGTCCTAAATTCTCTAGACAGTTGGTAAAGGAATCCCCAAAGACTGAGAAATCATCCATGAATATCTCTATCATGGACTCATCCAAGTCAGAAAAGATTGCCAACATGCACCTTTGGAATGTTGCCGGTGCATTGCATAAGCCAAAAGGCATTCTGCGAAAGGCAAATTTTCCAAAAGGGCAAGTGAAGGTAGTCTTTTCTTGGTCTTTGGGGTCTATAGTGATCTGGTTATACCCTGAATAATCGTCTAAGAAACTGTAATAGGCTCTACCAGCTATTCTGTCTAACATTTGGTCAATGAATGGTAGGGGGAAGTGGTCTTTTTTAGTTTCTTAATTTAGCTTCCTATAATCCATGCAAACTCTCCATCCTGTGACAGTCCTAGTTGGAATCAGTTCATTGTTCTCATTGACTACCACAGTCATCCCACCCTTCTTAGGTACACATTGTATAGGGCTCACCCACTGGCTACTAGCTATGGGGAAGATCACACCAGCATCTAACCATTTTATTATTTCTTTTTTAACTACCTCTTTCATAGAGGGATTTAGCCTACGTTGGTGGTCTACTCTAGGGGTATGTTCTTCCTCTAGTATAATCTTATGCATACAATAAGAAGGGCTAATGCCTCTAATATCAGCAATAGTCCATGCAATAGCCTTCCTATGTTGCTTAAGTAGTAATATTAATTCAACCTCATGATGTTCACTTAGCTTAGAAGAAATAATTACAGGCAAAGTCTCATTATTCCCTAAATATGCATACTTGAGGTGAGTGGGGAGAGGTTTTAATTCTAATACAGGTGGATGCTCAATGGATGGCTTTAAAGGATTCAAGGCTTTATCAGTTAAGTCAATATTCATACAAACATGCTGAGGGTTATTTACAGATATGTCCATTATCTCAGCTATGTTTAAGTCAGTTAATTCTAATCCTACATATTCATTGGCATCCTTGGTTAATAATACATGCTCCAATTGTTCTTCCATTAAAGAGTCTACAACGTCCATGCTAGCACATGATTCAAGGTCAGAGGGGTACCTTAAAGCTTTATACACACTAAATTTCACCTCTTCATCATGAACCCTCATAGTAAGCTCACCTTTTTGGACGTCTATCAGTGCCCTACCTGTGGCTAGAAATGGTCTGCCTAACAGGATGGGGACCTCCTTGTCTGCTTCATAATCCAGGATAATGAAATCTGCAAGGAAAATAAACTTGTCAACCTTTACTAAAATATCCTCAATCTTACCTTCTGGGTATGCAATGGATCTGTCTGCTAATTGTAAAGTGACAGTGGTTGGACGTGCTTCTCCTATTCCTAGCTGGCGGAATAGTGATAGGGGCATGAGGTTTATGCTGGCGCCCAGGTCACAAAGCGCTCTGCCCACGTGCTTGCCTCCAAGTTCTACAGGTAAGGTGAAGGAACCAGGATCCTTCTCCTTCTTGGGCAACTTGTTTTGGAGTATGGCACTGCACTCCTCAGTGAGGTTTACTGTTTCAAACTCACCAATTATTTTTTTGTTAGTAATAATATCTTTCAAAAACTTTACATAGGCATAGACTGTAAAACTTCTACAAAAGGAATGTTGACATGCACTTGCTTAAGAATTTCTAAGAATTTATTAAAATGCACTTCCTGTTCCTGCTTCTTCTTAAGCCTTCGAGGATATGGAGGTGGTGGCACATATGCAGGCACGTCAGGGCGCCTTAGGATAGGTGGAGGCCTTGGAATTTCTTCTATCTCCTCAATAATTGGCTCTAGCCTGGCTCCTGATGTGCTAGTTGGTGGTGGACCTTGGTTTGGCAGAGACTCCAGTGGAGCACTAGACTCAGTGTTCTCTACTCTCCTTGGTGTGTCCTTTGTGTTGCTCACCAAGGGTCTACCACTTCTAAGTTCAATTGCTTGAACTTGTTCTTTACCATCTCTCCTTGGCACCTCGGTGTCAGTAGGGAGTCTACCTTGGGGCCTACTCTTGAGTTCATTGGCCAATTGGCCTATTTGGTTCTCTAGGCTCCTAAGAGTAGCTTGCTGGCTTTGAAGAGTAGCATCATTCTTAGCTATGTATTCCTTGAGTAAGTTTTCTACAGAAGATCCTACAGGTTGGTCGTATGGTTTTTGATACATTGATTGGTTATGTTGGGAAGTGAAGCCAGGTGTTCCACTCGGTCTAGGTTGGTTAGGATTTTGGTTAGCATTTTGTTGGCCACCCCATGACAGGTTTGGGTGGTTCCTCCAACCAGGGTTGTAAGTATTGGAATAGGGGTTGTTCCTAGGCTGCTGCTGGCTTCCAATGTAGCAGACTGAGGCTGGATTCCCAGGGCAGTATTCATACAAGTGCCCTTCCCCACAGAATCCACATATGAGTGTCTCACCTTGACTTGGTTGGGTGCCCATTGACATGGCGGTAGCGGTGTTGACACTTGTTTGGAGATTGGTTTGAGCCATTTGCTTGACTAGGTTGGTCAGGGCATTTATTTGGCTGCTCATTGCACTTAGAGCATCCTTGTCTTGAGCTCTAGTTGGCTCAACAGGATCATGTGACCACCTACAGTGAGATGCTGAGATCTTCTCCAAGATCTCATAGGCTTCGTTGTAACTCTTGGACAACATGGAGCCTCCAGCGGATGAATTTAAGACTTGCCTAGTGCTGGGGTTGCATCCTTTGAAAAAGACCTCAATTTGGATACACCATGGGATGCCATGATGTGGACATTTAAGAAGAAGATCTTTGAACCTTGTCCAAGCTTCGTGAAGAGATTCATTATCAGCTTGTTTGAATTTAACTATGTCATCACGAAAGGTAGAATTCCTATCAGGTGGGAAGTATTTGACTAGGAATTTCTCTGCTAAATCTGTCCAATTAAGGACAGATCCAGAGGGTAATGAGTTTAACCACGTTTTGGCTTTGTCCCTCAAAGAATAAGGGAACAAGTATAGCCTCAAGGCTTCTTGAGAAACTTCAGGAATGATGAAAGTATCACTGACTCCTAAGAAGTTTCTAAGATTGTTGTGGGGGTCCTCATTTTCCACTCCAAAGAATTGTCCCACAGTGGACAACATTTGGAACATCACTGGTTTTAACTCGAATGAGTTGGCAGTGATTTCAGGACGGATTATGCTGGGGTTCAGATCCCCAGGCATAGGAACTAAATATGAAAGGATGGCACTATTTTTGTCATTCGCTATTTCGATGGGATTGCGAGTGACAGGTACCGGATTTGGAATTATTCCAGCCATTTCTTCTTGAGATTCTTGCGGAGGAATTGAGGTTCCCGCAATTACTTGAGGTATAGAGGGTTGGTTAAAAAGACGTTTCTTGGCTTTATTTCTGGCTCTAAATAGTCTCTAGGGCTCAGGATTGAACTCTAGATCACTACTTGAATGCTCACTCATAAACTAACCCAACTAGTACCTGCAAAAGAAATGAACCTAGATTAGTTCCAATAAACTTGGTGTTTCAAACTTAACTAACTTCGTTTTCACTAAAATAAATCCCCGGCAGCGGCGCCAAAAACTTGTTGCGTGCTCAATGTGTTGAAATAATTAGGCAATAGAAGAGATAGAGCACTCAGAACATGCAAGCATACATGATCTTATAGCAAGTAGTAAGTATATTTCATTCGTTTTCCCACAGAGATTTATTTTGAGCTATTCGCGAAGTGTTTTGTTAAGAAAGAAGGGGTGGATTTGATGGGGTAAAATTGGTTTTTAATTATCTAATTTTTGCTGAATGTGTAAAGGGTAGTAACATAAACGAGAACAAGTTAAAGCTAAGCTCAAATGAAAAGAGACGAGATTAATAAATGAAGACAAAAATAGCTAGACAGAATTGTAACTTAAGCAGAATTGCGGAGACAGCAATTCTACCGCAATTAAATAGCAGCGAAAGTGTGTAAATGGGTGAATTAAGGGCTACTAATGACTATCCTATAGGCATTTTTATACGATTCTCAAACACTGGATCTACTCACTATGCATCAAACTATCTCAATCTCATGTATCGTCCGATTCCATGCATTAGATTCTTCAGTTTACTCAACTCAAAGTAAGGTCTTAAGCATCTTGTTAAAGCAGAAAGATATGGTTTGTACTAGGGAAACGCCTATTCCTAGGTCGTTTCTGTTGGGTTTTATGTCCTAAAACTCGTGGTTTGTAAACTGAATGTATATTCTATTTTGCAATAAAGTTGTTATTGAGATTTATTCAGTAAAGTTGTTATTGAATAAAATGAATTGTTTTTACTTTTAACCTAACTCCAATAAACAAAGAACCCATGGCTATAGGTTGTATACTTGAACTTCATGTATGACATGATTGTGGATCAAGTTCAAGTAATAGCCAGAACGGTCTATAGTATAGGGATAAGGCTGGGTACCTTATCATGGGGACACTATTGGACGCGGCCCACTTTGTATAGTACAAACGATGTGATCCGAAATCGTTCATGTGGAGACATGTGAGTGGGGGCGTCCTATGCAATGAGTTTGCATAAGACTGAACCGCGAAACAAGTCGCTCTTTCTTTATAACTCCGTTTACTGTAAAGACCGATTTTTTCATATGATGACCTAGGTAACTCGATCTGAATCCTGAGCACGCTATGAACTCCTGTTTATTCGGGCTTATCCTTTGACTTGTATGGGTGAGAGTGGCCCGAGATCGCCGACTCAATAAGCCTACCATCTTGGGGATAAGACCGGGTAGGTAGCTGGGAACATAGTCCTGCGAGATGGAATTCACTCCTACCCGCTCTGAGGGATTAGTAGAGAGGTTCTTCCCTTAAGTGCTGACTCCAGGTCTTGAACTAGGGATCCCACCCTCTCATTGGCCCGAGAGGGACTTGGTATAGTGATGAGATCACATACCAATCGGTTTGGTGGTTGGACCACAAACCAATAGTTCATTAGAGGATCAGTGGGACTTAAGGAACAAGATGTAATTACGGGGGTAAAACGGTTATTTTGACCCAGCTATAATTACGAACGACCTGTGAAGGATCGATTTACTGATGATGGTTATATCAAGAGGACAGAAATATATCTACGGTGAGGAGAGTGCAACCCTTGGACTTTAGTGGAGTCTCCGGGGGTTAACGAATGTTGGTTAGCTTGGTTAAAGAGTTTGACCGGTTAATCTCGTATCGTTGGAGCTCATGATCTGTAGGTCCTTTAGGTTCTCCTGGCTAGCTCGGATTAAGCCGTGTAACAATATGAGAGAAAAAGAATTTGAATTTATTGAAATTCGGTTTTGGAAGAATGATGGACATATTTAAATATGATTTAAATATGGGATCGGTGTAAAACATGAATAGGGATTCATGTGTGATGATTCGGTTTAAGAAACCGAGATTAGTCTTATTATTTAATTAATATTTGATATTGAATTAAATAATAATATTAATTAATTAAAAAGTTTAATTAATTATAATTTATTTTGCTTATTAAAATTAATTATGAATTAATTTTAAAATGACAAAATATTACAAGTGTGATTATAAGTCAAAGTGGAATTATCCATGTTGAGTGGATTTATCCAAGTTGAGTGGGT
Source organism: Herpetospermum pedunculosum (assembly GCA_028017165.1). Classification (NCBI taxonomy): domain Eukaryota; kingdom Viridiplantae; phylum Streptophyta; class Magnoliopsida; order Cucurbitales; family Cucurbitaceae; genus Herpetospermum; species Herpetospermum pedunculosum. The sequence goes on from CM051527.1 coordinate 39,220,959, forward strand.
TTATCCAAGTTGTGAAGTGGATTGTGAATCACCAACAACATGCATATAAACTCATCAATTTTGGAACACTTGGTTGAAGACTAATCCATCCAATTTGAGGTGTCATGCTAAGTAAAGACTTTGTTGCATGTGAATTGCCTATAAATTGGATGAAGTTCAAATGGTTTGAGGTTGATGAAATTTCAAAGAGTTTGAATGTTGGATGAGCATGAAGAGTTCATGTTACTTGAGAAATTAGAAAGCTAAGTGTTAGACTTCTTCTCACAAAATCCTCATCACTTTCATCTTCCCATCTTCTTCTTCCAAACTTTTTCTTTCATAAAGGAGTCCCACCACTCCGTTGCTCGGCCCGAGGATAGCGGGACTACCGGAGGTGGTTCTCGAGGAGTTCGAGGGAAGCTTCGAAGGGTTCGTGAGGAGATTTGAGCTTTGGAAGAGAAGTCTTTAGAACTACAAGAGGTATGTGTTCTAATTCCTTTTATTTCAAAGCTTTGTGCATGTTTCTTATTTAGCTAAATTGATGAAATTAGAGTGCCAATGATCCGTCTCGCTTCCGCTGCGCTACATGCGCTCCATCAATTGGTATCAGAGCGTTTTTTGGTCACTCAATTTGCATCAATTTGAGCTCGGTGGGTATTTGTTTTAGAAATTAAATTTCTGGACGTCTAAAGTGTGATTCCGGTTTTGGCATTTTTTTTGAGCTTTTATTTGTACTTTGTTTTGTAATTGCCCGAGCGTGTATGGGCTTTAATGTGTGAAGAAGAGTCTGTAAAAAATTCGGAGTCATTAGAGTCCATATAGGCTTTCAATTCAAAGACAGAAGCTCGGGTGTCGAAAAAAACAGCATGCTGTTTTTTTGCTGTTTTTTTTTTCTGCAAAATTCCAGCACTAAACCGGTTCAGCGCAAGGTGGAAGAAACGGTCCGGTTCGGTCCTCGTGCGGTCCGGTTCACTGAAAGTCAGACCGGTTCCTTGTTCTTCACCCTCTGGAGGTCCGGTTCAGCATTCGTTTGGTCCGGTTCGGGTCGGTATTGGTCCAGTTACGGGCTGTTGAAGTCGGGACAACTGTTATGGACCGGTTCAGTTTTTTTTTTGAAGTTTTGTAGTTGCTGTTTTTTTGGCCGGTTGAAGCAAATTCAAGCTGGTTCGTGGCGGTTCGAAGGGTTCGGAAGCGTCTCAACTTACTTGATGAATTATTATTGTAATAATTTAGTTGCTTGCTTGTCCGTGATGCCAAAACCGGTCCACTTTAGTGTGTTTAATTAATTATGCATTGTGAATGTATGTTTTAATTAAAGTATCTTGTATGTGCATAAAGTATGCCATATAGATTTCAAATCCCACCATAGGAAGCATGTTGCATGCATTGAAAGTATAATATAAGTGTTATGTTGTATAGTATGCATGCTTAATTCATGAGAATTAATATAAGTGTTATATTAATTTATGAATTGGATGTTGCTTGTTTAAAAGTAAAATTAATATAAGTGTTATATTAATTGTGAAATTAAACATACAACATAGTTGCCTTAGTTGAATATAATTGTTATATTCTTGCTTGGGAAGCATGTTATAAATTGAATGTAATGATTATATTCTAGCTTAGGAAGCATGTTATAGAATGTCTTTGTTTTATAAAGCGTTGTAAAATGAGATAGACATTTAAAATCTATAACAAAGATAAATGCATGCTCACTAAGGGTTAAAGAATTCCAATGCGATTAGGAATTTAGTATCGATTCGTTTTAATAGTTAAAATAGGTCGATATCTTGTAAAGCTAAGGTTACGAGAGAACTCACCCGGTTTGATCCTGCACTAAGGTTGGAGGTATTTAAGATGACGGTTTACGGAACACCTCCTACCTGGGGATCGATCCGGTACTTGAGTTAAGTTAACCCGGCTTTATGAGCATGCACGTGAGAGGTGTAAGGTTATAAAACGTTTATCACCTAGACATCTTAGGTAAAAGTATGTTCTACCTAGACTTAGGTTTTATTGTCTTAGCCGGATAATGCCTAAGTAAAACTTTACCCAAACCATTCTAAAATACTTAGTAGTGGTGTTGAGAAGGTATATATGATATATCAATCTCCTCCTACGTTCTCCGCAAAGTTCACACCGTGAGATTTATGCTCGGCCTCGTGATGTCAATAGGGCATCCCCATTCGGATGGTGTTTGCATAAATCAAGAGCAAGGTGAATGGAGAAAGTATTTATAGTAAGTGGGAGAAGGAAGTATGTCAATACATCCTGCGGTCTCCTCCATTAGGTTGAACCGTGAGATTCCCATGTTCCGCCTGCTGGTTGCCCATAGTAGCACCGTCCATTCGGAGGGCCGTTTCATGGGAGTCGGAACAACTCAATCTCCAGAAATGGATAGGGTCTCTTAGGTCCATTCCCAACTCTGACATTTCCATTCGGTTGCACTGTTGGGGCCGACCTCTGAGTTCTGAAAATGGCGGGTCACACTTACAAGGATTACTAAGTTGTTAGTAGATTCTTGACCGAAGTAGCGATAACTAAGGTGCTATAGGAATATGAGTTATTCTGGTATTAGCATTTAGTCAAGAATGTCTTGGTTCAGTGAAGGAGTGATTGACTGCCCCTCGGTAGCGGTTGCTCTGACTCACTGAAGTATCGTTGCAAATTAATAATGATTTTTTGGGTACATTATTACTTTTGCTAAAGTTCTTGATTGGTTGTTAAAAATAGGTTAAGTTCAATTCACTAATAGAATTCATTCTTTTCAGCATGTCTAGCTCGTTTATCCAATTACTAGCTTCTGATAAACTAAACGGCGATAACTACACGACCTGGAAATCCAACTTGAATACGATTCTTGTTATCGATGATCTTAGGTTTGTCTTAACAGAGGAATGTCCTCCCCCTCCTAGCTCATCTGCAACTCGAACTGTTCGAGATGCATTTGACTGGTGGACTAGGGCTAATGATAAAGCCCGAGTCTACATCTTGGCCAGCACATCCGATGTGTTAGCTAAGAAGCATGAGGTAATGGTCTCCGCTAAGGAGATCATGGATTCATTACAGATGATGTTTGGACAACCGTCCTCATCGGTCTATCATGATACCCTCATGGCGAGCAAAGCTGAGAAGAAACAACTAAGTAAATATGATTTACTCGTTGTTGAAACATGTTTAGTGGAACATGATAGTTCTGCCTGGATACTGGATTCAGGAGCCACTAACCATGTTTGTTCTTCTTTCCAGGAAACTAGTTCCTGGCAGCTGCTTGCTGAAGGTGAGATAACTCTCAGGGTTGGAACAGGAGAGGTTGTCTCAGCCAAGGCAGTGGGAACTGTCAAGTTGTTATATAGAGATAGTTTCATTTTACTTGAAAATGTACTGTTGGTTCCTAGCTTTAAAAGGAACCTTGTATCTATCTCTTGTTTACTTGAACATTTGTATAAAGTATCTTTTGATTTTAATGAAGCGTTCATTAGCAAAAGAGGTGTACATATATGTTCTGCGAAACTTGAAAACAACTTGTATGTGTTAAGACCAACAGAGGCAAAAGCTATTTTGAACACCGAGATGTTTAAAACAGCTCAAACTCAAACTAAAAGGCAGAAACTTTCTCCAAGTACCTATCTTTGGCACTTGAGACTAGGCCACATTAATCTCAATAGGATTGGGAGATTGGTTAAGAGTGGTCTCCTATATCAGTTAGAGGACAACTCTTTACCACCATGTGAGTCTTGTCTTGAGGGCAAGATGACCAAACGATCTTTTTCTGAAAAAGGTCACAGGTCCAAAGAAACTCTAGAGCTTGTACATTCAGATCTTTGTGGTCTGATGAATGTTAAAGCACGGGGAGGGTATGAATATTTCATCAGCTTCATTGATGATTATTCTAGGTACGGCTATCATTACCTAATGCATCATAAGTCCGAAGCTCTTGAAAAGTTCAAGGAGTATAAGGCAGAGGTTGAGAACACATTAGGTAAAACGATTAAAATACTCCGATCAGATCGAGGTGGAGAGTATATGGATTTAAGATTCCAGGTCTATATGATAGAACATGGAATACTATCCCAACTCTCAGCGCCCGGAACACCGCAGCAGAACGGTGTGTCCGAAAGGAGAAATAGAACCCTGTTAGACATGGTTCGATCTATGATGAGCTATGCTCAACTGCCTAGTTCGTTTTGGGGATATGCAGTAGAGGCTGCTGTATATATTTTGAACATGGTTCCCTCTAAGAGTGTTTCAGAAACACCTTATGAGTTATGGAGAGGGCGTAAAGGTAGTTTACGTCACTTCAGAATTTGGGGGTGTCCGGCACATGTGTTGGTGCCCAATCCAAAGAAATTGGAACATCGTTCAAAATTATGCCTATTCGTAGGCTACCCCAAGGAAACGAAAGGTGGTCTATTTTACGATCCTCAACAAGATAAGGTGCTTGTATCGACAAACACCACGTTCTTAGAGGAAGACCACATGAGAGATCATCAACCTTCGAGCAAAATTGTTTTGACCGAACATTCCAGGAAAGCTACAGATGGGTCAACAAGAGTTGTTGATCAGGCTGGTCCTTCTCAAGAGTTGAGAATACCTCGACGTAGTGGGAGGGATGTGAGACAACCCGACCGCTACATGGGTTTAACGGAAACCCAGGTCGTCATACCTGATGACGGCGTTGAGGATCCATTGACCTTCAAACAGGCAATGGATGACATAGACAAGGACCAGTGGCTTAAAGCCATGGACCTCGAAATGGAGTCGATGTACTTCAATTCGGTCTGGGATCTTGTAGAGCAACCTGATGGTGAAAGACCTATCGGTTGCAAGTGGATCTACAAGAGGAAACGAGACCAAGCCGGTAAGGTGCAAACCTTTAAGGCTCGACTTGTGGCAAAGGGTTATTCCCAGAGGGAAGGGGTGGACTATGAAGAAACCTTCTCCCCTGTTGCCATGTTAAAGTCGATTAGAATACTCTTGTCCATTGCCACATTTTATGATTATGAAATTTGGCAAATGGATGTCAAGACAGCCTTTCTGAATGGCAATCTTGAAGAGAGTATTTATATGGCTCAACCAGAGGGGTTCATAATTCACGGTCAAGAGCAAAAGGTTTGCAAGCTTAATCGATCCATTTATGGGTTGAAGCAAGCGTCTAGATCCTGGAATATAAGGTTTGATACTGCGATCAAATCTTATGGCTTTGAACAGAATGTTGACGAACCTTGTGTCTACAAGAAAATAGTCAATTCTGTTGTAGCTTTCTTAGTCTTATATGTAGATGATATCCTACTCATTGGGAATGATGTAGGGTTCCTGACTGACGTTAAGCAATGGCTAGCGACCCAATTCCAAATGAAAGATTTGGGAGAGGCTCAGTTTGTTCTAGGGATTCAAATCGTAAGGAATCGTAAGAACAAAACGCTAGCGCTGTCTCAAGCATCTTATATCGACAAGGTGTTGATACGATATTCGATGCAGAATTCCAAGAAGGGTTCTTTACCTTTCAGGCATGGAATTCAATTGTCAAAGGAAGAGTGTCCTAAGACACCTCAAGAAGTTGAGGATATGAGACGAATTCCCTATGCATCAGCAGTCGGTAGTCTGATGTACGCCATGTTATGTACACGACCCGACATATGCTATGCAGTGGGAATTGTCAGTAGGTACCAGTCCAATCCAGGATATAATCATTGGACTGCCGTTAAACACATCCTCAAGTATCTTCGGAGAACGAGAGACTATGTGCTCATGTATGGCGCGAAGGATTTGATCCTTACAGGATACACTGACTCTGATTTTCAAACCGATAAGGATTCGAGGAAATCCACATCGGGATCAGTGTTCACTCTTAACGGAGGGGCAATAGTATGGAGGAGTATAAAGCAAGGTTGTATTGCTGACTCCACCATGGAAGCTGAGTATGTCGCGGCTTGCGAAGCTGCGAAAGAGGCTGTATGGCTTAGAAAGTTCTTGACGGATTTGGAAGTTGTTCCAAATATGAATTTGCCTATCACACTTTATTGTGATAATACTGGTGCTGTGGCAAATTCGAGAGAACCAAGAAGCCATAAGCGTGGAAAGCACATAGAGCGGAAATATCATCTCATCAGGGAGATAGTGCATCGAGGAGACGTGATCGTCATGCAGATCGCCTCAGAGCACAATATTGCTGATCCGTTTACAAAGTCCCTCACGGCTAAAGTGTTCGAGGGGCACCTAGTGAGTCTAGGACTACGAGTTGTACAGTAGGATAGTGGGAGAAAAACCATGGAAATATTTGATATTCCAGTTTTTCTCATCCCGCATGTAATACTCCACTGACGTTTTAGTCCAAGTGGGAGTTTGTTGGGTTTTATGTCCTAAAACTCGTGGTTTGTAAACTGAATGTATATTCTATTTTGCAATAAAGTTGTTATTGAGATTTATTCAGTAAAGTTGTTATTGAATAAAATGAATTGTTTTTACTTTTAACCTAACTCCAATAAACAAAGAACCCATGGCTATAGGTTGTATACTTGAACTTCATGTATGACATGATTGTGGATCAAGTTCAAGTAATAGCCAGAACGGTCTATAGTATAGGGATAAGGCTGGGTACCTTATCCTGGGGACACTATTGGACGCGGCCCACTTTGTATAGTACAAACGATGTGATCCGAAATCGTTCATGTGGAGACATGTGAGTGGGGGCGTCCTATGCAATGAGTTTGCATAAGACTGAACCGCGAAACAAGTCGCTCTTTCTTTATAACTCCGTTTACTGTAAAGACCGATTTTTTCATATGATGACTGTTGCGTGCTCAATGTGTAAAGATAATTATGCAAAAGTGTAGAGAGAGCACTTAGAACATGCAAGCATACATGGTCTCACAGCAAGTAGTAAGTATATTTCATTCGTTTTTTCCACAGAGACTCATTTTTAGCTATTCGCGAAGTGTGATTGTTAAGAAAGATGGGATGAATTTGATGGGGTAAAATTGGTTTTTAATTATCTAATTTTTGCTGAATGTATAAAGGGATATAACATAAACAAATGCAAGTTGAAATTAGATGCAAAGGACAAGAGATGGAATTAATAAACGAGGAAGAAAACAGCTAAACAGAATGCAACTTAGCAGAATTGCGAGAACCGCAATTAATCCGCAATTAACTCAACAGCAAAAGTATGTAAATGGGCGAATTAAGGGCCACTAATGACTATCCTATAGGCAGTTTATTGCGATTATCAAGCTTTGGATCAACTCTCTATACATCAAACTCACTCTATCTCAAGTATCGTCCGATTCCATGCATTAGAGTCTTAAGTTTACTCGACTTCAAAGTAAGGTCTCAAGCATCTTATTTAAGCAGGAGTGTTTAGTTTGTACTAGGGAAACGCCTATTCCTAGGCCGTTTCCTGATTACCATGAAAGGCTAGCATGATTATATGACTCTGAACTCTTACTCCTTCCAGAGGTTAGGAGTTCTTTAGACAAAATGGATGGCCAATCGAAATTGCCCGTGGGATGAAGCTTACATACAATCAATGTTCGAGTGTTAATCTGCCTACTTGATTCACGTTTTTTAGCCTATAGTTCTGTCATTAGCATGCCCCTAAGTGACTTAGCTACTCATGGATATATAGAGAACAGAAATGGTAGATAAGATAGACATGCTTATAAGGGAAATGTGCTTAAAACAGTAAGCCAAACCTGTAGCAGAAGATGGGAAATGAGAAATGCAGAAATGAACTTTGATTACTGAAATTGTTTGTTGAACAGATAAAAGCTGTAAAGTAAATAGCAACAAGACAGAAAGCACGAAATAAACTACTCTAGCTACTTAGGAAAAGAACAGTACGAAGCAGAATGTAAAACAGAAGAGAAAGACAGAAAAACAGTAAAGAGTTGCTGGAAAGCTTCGTGGCAGTCGCCTCGAATGAAGGGGATGAAAGATCAGCCTTGCTTGGATGAATCCAATCGAGAGAGAAGAAGAATCTTCTCTCCTTCCTATCAGATTATCGATTCCAACAGCTGAGACTCTCACTCCAACAGACGGCAAAGGAAAACAGATGGAAATGGTGGACTGCGAGAAGACTTCTGCGCTTCGAGTGATGATCAAACCTCCGACTTTGGCCCCCTTTTATAGTAGTTTGCAGGTGCGTTTGGGCCAAGGAGAACCATCAATCTTCAACGTCGTATATCAGAATGGATGGAGGAGAAAGAATGAATCCCTGAAATTACGGAAATTAACAGAAAAAGATCAGTCAACTTACGGTTTTCACTTGAATAATTGCGGCCTCAGCAATGTTTTCGCAATTCATTCGCAATGCTCATTTTTTCATTCTTTTCCTTCGGTTTTCAACCCTTTTTCTACCTATTGTACATAAGTCCTATATTAGCTACCTTCTTCTAATTCTCATATTAAAGCATAGGTTTAGGCTAAATGCTAACAAAAACACCTAAATGTGTACATCTTCTTAAGCTAAATGGGTCCTAAATAAGTCACTTTCAGAGACTTAACACACCCCCAAACTTAAGGCTTTGCTTGTCCTCAAGCATACTAAGGACTTACTTAGGCTGCTGTTTTATCTTCTTTAACTACTTACCGACTCCCCTATATCCCTATCTCTAGCAGTGCTGTCCTGTGACACACTTCTAAGTTTAGAATTAACCTCTTATCAAGCTTCTTCTGACTTCACCTGCCTACTATACCTGCTGTTTCTGTTAACCCCTTACTACTGATCTAACTACTTTTATGATATCATGCTACTATCCCTAAGGTTTCAAATTCTACCAAGCTTTACTCCAGACTCAGTACATGCTTCTAGCTTAACTTTTAATGTGCCTAGGATTCCTTAGAGTCATGCCAGTCTTAGTATTAACAGTGACAGTGGTACTTTTAGAGAACAACCTAAGCCCTGGCATCACTACATTGGATATACATTCATCTCCCTAGACAAACCTAAAAGCTACAACCTTGTGCTTAGCTCATTGAGGATCAGAGTTCTTTTTCGAGGAGTTCGAGGGAAGCTTCGAAGGGTTCGTGAGGAGATTTGAGCTTTGGAAGAGAAGTCTTTAGAACTACAAGAGGTATGTGTTCTAATTCCTTTTATTTCAAAGCTTTGTGCATGTTTCTTATTTAGCTAAATTGATGAAATTAGAGTGCCAATGATCCGTCTCGCTTCCGCTGCGCTACATGCGCTCCATCAATTGGTATCAGAGCGTTTTTTGGTCACTCAATTTGCATCAATTTGAGCTCGGTGGGTATTTGTTTTAGAAATTAAATTTCTGGACGTCTAAAGTGTGATTCCGGTTTTGGCATTTTTTTTGAGCTTTTATTTGTACTTTGTTTTGTAATTGCCCGGGCGTGTATGGGCTTTAATGTGTGAAGAAGAGTCTGTAAAAAATTCGGAGTCATTAGAGTCCATATAGGCTTTCAATTCAAAGACAGAAGCTCGGGTGTCGAAAAAAACAGCATGCTGTTTTTTTGCTGTTTTTTTTTTCTGCAAAATTCCAGCACTAAACCGGTTCAGCGCAAGGTGGAAGAAACGGTCCGGTTCGGTCCTCGTGCGGTCCGGTTCACTGAAAGTCAGACCGGTTCCTTGTTCTTCACCCTCTGGAGGTCCGGTTCAGCATTCGTTTGGTCCGGTTCGGGTCGGTATTGGTCCAGTTACGGGCTGTTGAAGTCGGGACAACTGTTATGGACCGGTTCAGTTTTTTTTTTGAAGTTTTGTAGTTGCTGTTTTTTTGGCCGGTTGAAGCAAATTCAAGCTGGTTCGTGGCGGTTCGAAGGGTTCGGAAGCGTCTCAACTTACTTGATGAATTATTATTGTAATAATTTAGTTGCTTGCTTGTCCGTGATGCCAAAACCGGTCCACTTTAGTGTGTTTAATTAATTATGCATTGTGAATGTATGTTTTAATTAAAGTATCTTGTATGTGCATAAAGTATGCCATATAGATTTCAAATCCCACCATAGGAAGCATGTTGCATGCATTGAAAGTATAATATAAGTGTTATGTTGTATAGTATGCATGCTTAATTCATGAGAATTAATATAAGTGTTAAGCATGTTGCACTTCGTTTTTTATTCTTTTTCTTTCCTTTTGCATATAAGTCCTAATTTAACTTCATTCTTCTGATTCTCATATATAAGCACAAGTTCAAGCTAAATCCTACCAAAAACACTTACGAATTGACAAGTTTCTATAAAAAATAAGTCCTAAAATAGTCACTTTTGGAGACGTAACACACCCCCAAACTTAAGGTTTTGCTCGTCCTCGAGCAATATAAGGACTTACTTAGGCTGCTGTTAACCTCCCTAACCACTTGCTGACTCCCTTAAATTCACTATCTATGGCAATGCTGTCCTGTGACACATTTCTTAGTTTAAAACCAACCTCTCATTTTGCTTCTTCTGACTTCTCTCGCCTTATATTCCTACTGTTTTATTAACTCCCTATCTGCTGATCTATCTGCCTCTGTCATTAAGCTCATTGTGCAACTATCCCTCAGTTTCAAATTCTGTCTAGCTTTACCCTAGACTCAGTACATGCTTCTAATGTTTTTTTCTTTTTGAGCTACCTAGGATTCCTTCGAGTCATGCCAGTCTTAGTATAAACCAGTGACAGTAGTACATTCATAGAACAACCTAAACCCTGGCATCACTACATTGGATATACATTCATCTCTCTTTAACAAACCTATAAGCTATAACCCCGTGCTTAGCTAATTGAGGATCAGAGTTCTTTTATTGAGGACACCTAAGCACAGAGCTAAAACTCATAGGCATACATTCTTCTTCCTTATTTTTTCCTTTTTCTCTTCTTTCTTTGGTGGAGCCCCTCCTTATTATATTTTCATTTTTTTTTTTAGTTCATCATTTTTTCCCATGGAGAAGAAGAATGCTTATGTTTAAAGGGGAGAGAGGAATGTTCCTAGGCCTAGGGCTGCCTCCCCCAAACTAAAACTTCTCATTGTCCCCAATGAAAGTCTGAGGTGGCACACCCCCAAACTTGTCCTAGAAGCATCTAGTCTAGGGCAAAACAAAGAGAATCGAAAAGTCCTAGGCATAGAACGAACTTTCCTAAAGCAAATAACACAGCAGCAGAATCTTATAAAAACAGTCAAGTAGGGCTTAAAGAGATGCATGCTGAGCAATTTAAGGGAGCTAATTTAAACTATCAAAGGTGTTCTAAGACACTCATCCAGCATGCTTACAGATAGGTCATATACGGTAGTCAAACAAGCAGCAGAAGGACAAAATTGAAACAGAACCAGCCTATTAAACAGTCAGACAATAGCATGCGATAACTAACAAAAATTGCGGAATCCGCAAAAATTTCGCAATAAACCTACAGGGCATATGTAACAGTGAACAAGGCCCCTTTTGCACGCTATTTCCAGTCATCTACAACTACTCAAAACAGTAAAATAAACGAAGCTAACTACTCAGAAACCACCAACCTAACTACACTACTCTAAACAATCAAAAGAACAATTAAAACAGATTATGTATTGGATTCAAAACAGAGGTCACGAGTCACAGAAAAGCAAGTTTTTTTTTTTTTTTTTTTAAGAGGGATCAGAAAACTCCCTCGAATGCCCGTCAGGCTGGCATTCAATCTTCCTCATCCTCATCTCTCCTTTCCCTAGGAGGTGCCCACGGTTTCAACAAGTCAGTTGGGAAAGTAGGGAAGATGCACCTCAACTGATCAGCCACGTCTTTGTCCCGGGCCTGTGCATATTCTGCCCACTGCGCCATCTTGTGCTGTAGGTTTCTAATCTCAATAGCACCATGAGCAAAGACGTTAGTAATAACAAACGGACCTGACCACCTAGACTTAAGTTTGCCCTGAAATAACCTTAACCGTGAATTGAACAACAAGACATGTTGGCCTTTTTAAAAGTCTTTGATCCTAAGTCTACTATCATGCCAAATCTTAGTTTTTTTCTTTATACATTTTAGCATTTTCATAGGACATATGTCTTAGCTCATTTAACTCATGTAATTGCAGAGACCGCAATATTCCAGCATCGGTCACGCAATAATTCAGTTCTTTTAAGGCCCAAAAGGCTTTGATTTCCAATTCGAAGGGAAGATGACATGCTTTTCCATACACTAGCCTATAAGGAGACATACCTAAGGGTGTTTTATATGCAATCCTATAAGCCCACAGTGCATCATCAATTCATGCTAAACGACTATGATTGTTGGCACATAATAAATATTTCATTCCCAAAATAAACTACTCCTAACATACGGAATCTAAACAAAGCATGATAAAATCCTAATTTAAGAGTTTAGGGATCAGAAATCTCCCTTGTCAATCTGCCTCATATGGATATTCTTCAATGTTTCGAGGCACCACTTCTGCTCCTGTAAGATACTTAAGTCTTGATTTACGGGGTCGGACATTCTGCCACACCTTGAATTTGTTGATTCTTTCAAAGAGACTGCATGTTATAACATCCCAAGGTTTGTACTTTCTGTGCGTTGGTTTTGTTTCTACAACATTTGCTACAACATAGCTTTGATGCGATGGGACTTCTTTTTCGGGCACATCTCTTTCTAACTCCTTCAGCTGGAGCATTTGTGGTGGTGGTGGCTCAACTCTTTCATTGGTGGAGAAGCTTGCTGCAACATCAGACATTTCAAATTCTTGTTCCTCAAGCAGCGCAATAGTCTCTTTGGCCTCATCCAGCACAATTTCATTTTTCTCACCTTTCACCAACTCCACCATTTCATATGGATATTCCATTGGATCACTCTTCTCAGATTCGAAGGTAACAAAGGATTGATCATCATAAAAATCGAACATCTGAGGGCATGGTGGTAGTGATTTTGCTATAGCAAGTAGATCTTGTAAGTCATTTGTGAGCTGAGCTAATTGCACATCCATTCTCCTCATCGATGCATCATTCCTTTCCATGAATTCTATCCATAGCGCCTCCAAAGCGGGTGATAATTCTTCATTTGGAGTTGGGGCATAATGTTTATAGTCTTCATGTTGGGGGAACTCTTCATAATGAGCAATTTGCACATGCTCTTCCCAAGGATTATTTGAGAGTTGCCACTGATCATGTTCACACATGTACGAATAATGGTTGTCATAGCTTTGTTGATATTGCCTCTCTTGATAATTCAAGGTTGGGCAATTCTCCAAGTTATGATTATCCCCACAATAAGCACATGGCTGATAAAATTCTTCAAACTGTTGTGGGCAAACTCGTCCTCCAATTAAGTTTTGCAGCGTATTCATTTACTTTGTCGTACACATACGTCTTCCACCTGCAAAGTTTCTCTTTGTTGCGAGTTGAGGTTTGGAAACTCTTTCATAAACTCGCTTGATAGTACCTGTAAAGGAAATGAAAGAAGATTAGCTCCAATAGATATTAAGTTTTTTTTTTTTCTAAATTAACAAACTTCGTGTTCACTAAACAAAATCCCCGGCAGCGGCGCCAAAAACTTGTTGCGTGCTCAATGTTTAAAATAAAAATGCAATGTGAGAGCACTCAGAACATGCAAGCATACATGATCTTGTAGCAAGTAATAAGTATTTTTTCATTCGATTTCCCACAGAGATTTATTCTTAGTTACTAGCGAAGTGATTTGTTAAGTGAGAATGGGTGGATTAAATGGGGTAGATTTGGTTTTCAAGTGCCTAATTACTAAGGAATGTGTAAATTATGGAAGCATAAACAAGTGCAAGTAGATAATAAACTTGAATGTAAAGAGAAGAGAATAACAAACAAAGAGAAAAATGGCTAAGGCAAAGTTTCAACTAAAGGAATTGCGGAAACAACAATTATTCAGCAATGTTACTAACAGCGAATTATGTGTAAAGTGTGGAAACAAGGGCTACTAACGACTCCTCTATAGACTTCTTCACACGATTCTCAAGCATTAGATCAACTCACCATGCATCAAACTAACTTATTCTCATGTATCTTCCGATTTCATGCATTAGATCCTTTAGTTTACTCATGTCCAAGTAAGGTCTTAAGCATATTTTTATTACAACAAGTATTGGTTTGTACTAGGAAAATGCCTATTCCTAGGTCGTTTTCTGGCTACCTTGAGATGCTAGCATGGATGTATGACTCTGAACTCTTACTCCTTCCAGAGGTTAGGAGTTCTTTGGACAAAATGGATGGCCAATCGAAATTGCCCGTGGGATGAAGCTTACATACATTCAATGCATTCGAGAGCTATCCTACATGCTTGAGTCACGTGTTTCTACCTATAGATTTGTCATTAGCATGCCCTTATGTGACTCAGTTACTCATGGATGCAGATGGAATGGAAAGAATAGATGAAAATGACACGCTTATTAGAAGATAAAGGGTGTAAACAGTAGAAGAAAACAGTAAGCAGAGAAAGTAAAGAACTTGCGAAGTGATGAATTTATGCTTTGATTAACCAACGTTTGAACTACACAAATGATGACTTTGAATAACTAAAACTAAACAGACAGCAACGAAATGAAGCAGAGTAACTAACGGAAGAGAAATGACAACAAAGAGCAATGGGAATAGAAAGCTAAAGCAGTAAAACAAGTAGATCCGTGCGTGATCGCCTCGTCGCAGACGCCTCGGCCGAAGGGGGAAGAAGGCGAGCTTTGTTTGGATGAATCCAATCAGAAAAGAAGACAAAACTTCTCTTCTTCCTCTCAGATTATCGACTCCAATAGCTGAGACCTTAAATCCAACAACCGGATGAGAAAAACAGGAGAAAAGACTGCGCTGAGAAGAGAGTTCTACGCCTTTCGAGTGTGTTGCAGGTACGATTGGGCCAAGGAGAACCATCCATTCTAAACGTCGATTCTCTACGTGGCATCAGGAGAAAGTATGGGCCCCTGAAAGATCGGAACAAAACAGAATTCGGTTAGACAACTTACGAATTTCACTTAAAACATTGCGGTTTTAGCAATGTTTTCGCAATGCTTCCGCAATGTGCAATTTTCAATCCTTTAACTTCGTTTTTGATTCTTTTTCTTTCCTTTTGCATATAAGTCCTAATTTAGCTTCATTCTTCTGATTCTCATATATAAGCACAAGTTCAAGCTAAATCCTACCAAAAACACTTACGAATGCACAACTTTCTATCAAAAATAAGTCCTAAAATAGTCACTTTTGGAGACGTAACACACCCCCAAACTTAAGGTTTTACTCGTCCTCGGGCAATATAAGGACTTACTTAGGCTGCTGTTAACCTCCCTAACCACTTGCTGACTCCCTTAAATTCACTATCTATGGCAATGCTGTCGTGTGACACATTTCTTAGTTTAAAACCAACCTCTCATTTTGCTTCTTCTGACTTCTCTCGCCTTATACTCCTACTGTTTTATTAACTCCCTATCTGCTGATCTATTTGCCTCTGTCATTAAGCTCATTGTGCAACTATCCCTCAGTTTCAAATTCTGCCTAGCTGTACCCTAGACTCAGTACATGCTTCTAATGTTTTTTCTTTTTGAGCTACCTAGGATTCCTTCGAGTCATGCCAGTCTTAGTATAAACCAGTGACAGTAGTACATTCATAGAACAACCTAAACCCTGGCATCACTACATTGGATATACATTCATCTCCCTTTAACAAACCTATAAGCTATAACCCCGTGCTTAGCTAATTGAGGATCAGAGTTCTTTTATTGAGGACACCTAAGCACAGAGCTAAAACTCATAGGCATACATTCTTCTTCCTTCTTTTTTCCTTTTTCCCTTCTTTCTTTGGTGGAGCCCCTCCTTATTCTATTTTCATTTTTTTTTTTTAGTTCATCATTTTTTCCCCTGGAGAAGAAGAATCCTTATGTTTAAAAGGGAGAGAGGAATGTTCCTAGGCCTAGGGCTGCCTCCCCCAAACTAAAACTTCTCATTGTCCCCAATGAGAGTATGGGGTTGCACACCCCCAAACTTGTCCTAGAAGCATCTAGTCTAGGGCAAAACAAAGAGAATCGAAAAGTCCTAGGCCTACGAACTTTCCTAAAGCAAATAACACAGCAGCAGAATCTTATAAAAACAGTCAAGTAGGGCTTAAAGAGATGCATGCTGAGCAATTTAAGGGAGCTAATTTAAACTATCAAAGGTGTTCTAAGACACTCATCCAGCATGCTTACAGATAGGTCATATACGGTAGTCAAACAAGCAGCAGAAGGACAAAATTGAAACAGAACCAGCCTATTAAACAGTCAGACAATAGCATGCGATAACTAACAAAAATTGCGGAATCCGCAAAAATTTCGCAATAAACCTACAGGGCATATGTAACAGTGAACAAGGCCCCTTTTGCATGCTATTTCCAGTCATCTACAACTACTCAAAACAGTAAAATAAACGAAGCTAACTACTCAGAAACCATCAACCTAACTACACTACTCTAAACAATCAAAAGAACAATTAAAACAGATTATGTATTGGATTCAAAACAGAGGTCACGAGTCACAGAAAAGCAAGTTTTTTTTTTTTTTTTTTTTAAGAGGGATCAGAAAACTCCCTCGAATGCCCGTCAGGCTGGCATTCAATCTTCCTCATCCTCATCTCTCCTTTCCCTAGGAGGTGCCCACGGTTTCAACAAGTCAGTTGGGAAAGTAGGGAAGATGCACCTCAACTGATCAGCCACGTCTTTGTCCCGGGCCTGTGCATATTCTGCCCACTGCGCCATCTTGTGCTGTAGGTTTCTAATCTCAATAGCACCATGAGCAAAGACGTTAGTAATAACAAACGAACCTGACAACCTAGACTTAAGTTTGCCCTGAAATAACCTTAACCTTGAATTGAACAACAAGACATGTTGGCCTTTTTAAAAGTCCTTGATCCTAAGTCTACTATCATGCCAAATCTTAGTTTTTTTCTTTATACATTTTAGCGTTTTCATAGGACATATGTCTTAGCTCATTTAACTCATGTAATTGCAGAGACCGCAATATTCCAGCATCGGTCACGCAATAATTCAGTTCTTTTAAGGCCCAAAAGGCTTTATTTCCAATTCGAAGGGAAGATGACATGCTTTTCCATACAATAGCCTATAAGGAGACATACCTAAGGGTGTTTTATATGCAATCCTATAGGCCCACAGTGCATCATCAATTCATGCTAAACGACTATGATTGTTGGCACATAATAAATATTTCATTCCCAAAATAAACTACTCCTAACATACGGAATCTAAACAAAGCATGATAAAATCCTAATTTAAGAGTTTAGGGATCAGAAATCTCCCTTGTCAATCTGCCTCATATGGATATTCTTCAATGTTTCGAGGCACCACTTCTGCTCCTGTAAGATACTTAAGTCTTGATTTACGGGGTCAGACATTCTGCAACACCTTGAATTTGTTGATTCTTTCAAAGAGACTGCATGTTATAACATCCCAAGGTTTGTATTTTCTGTGCGTTGGTTTTGTTTCTACAACATTTGCTACAACATAGCTTTGATGCGATGGGACTTCTTTTTCGGGCACATCTCTTTCTAACTCCTTCAGCTGGAGCATTTGTGGTGGTGGTGGCTCAACTCTTTCATTGGTGGAGAAGCTTGCTGCAACATCAGACATTTCAAATTCTTGTTCCTCAAGCAGCGCAATAGTCTCTTTGGCCTCATCCAGCACAATTTCATTTTTCTCACCATTCACCAACTCCACCATTTCATATGGATATTCCATTGGATCACTCTTCTCAGATTCGAAGGTAACAAAGGATTCTTCATCATAAAAATCGAACATCTGAGGGCATGGTGGTAGTGATTGTGCTATAGCAAGTAGATCTTGTAAGTCATTTGTGAGCTGAGCTAATTGCACATTCATTCTCCTCATCGATGCATCATTCCTTTCCATGAATTCTATCCATAGCGCCTCCAAAGCGGGTGATAATTCTTCATTTGGAGTTGGGGCATAATGTTGATAGTCTTCATGTTGGGGGAACTCTTCATAATGAGCAATTTGCACATGCTCTTCCCAAGGATTATTTGAGAGTTGCCACTGATCATGTTCACACATGTACGAATAATGGTTGTCATAGCTTTGTTGATATTGCCTCTCTTGATAATTCAAGGTTGGGCAATTCTCCAAGTTATGATTATCCCCACAATAAGCACATGGCTGATAAAATTCTTCAAACTGTTGTGGGCAAACTCGTCCTCCAATTAAGTTTTGCAGCGTATTCATTTACTTTGTCGTACACATACGTCTACCACCTGCAAAGTTTCTCTTTGTTGCGAGTTGAGGTTTGGAAACTCTTTCATAAACTAGCTTGATAGTACCTGTAAAGGAAATGAAAGAAGATTAGCTCCAATAGATATTAAGTTTTTTTTTTTTTATAAATTAACAAACTTCGTGTTCACTAAACAAAATCCCCGGCAGCGGCGCCAAAAACTTGTTGCGTGCTCAATGTTTAAAATAAAAATGCAATGTGAGAGCACTCAGAACATGCAAGCATACATGATCTTGTAGCAAGTAATAAGTATTTTTTCATTCGATTTCCCACAGAGATTTATTCTTAGTTACTAGCGAAGTGATTTGTTTAGTGAGAATGGGTGGATTAAATGGGGTAGATTTGGTTTTCAAGTGCCTAATTACTAAGGAATGTGTAAATTATGGAAGCATAAACAAGTGCAAGTAGATAATAAACTTGTATGTAAAGAGAAGAGAATAACAAACAAAGAGAAAAATGGCTAAGGCAAAATTTCAACTAAAGGAATTGCGGAAACAGCAATTATTCAACAATGTTACTAACAGCGAATTATGTGTAAAGTGTGGAAACAAGGGCTACTATCGACTCCTCTATAGACTTCTTCACACGATTCTCAAGCATTAGATCAACTCACCATGCATCAAACTAACTCATTCTCATGTATCTTCCGATTTCATGCATTAGATCCTTTAGTTTACTCATGTCCAAGTAAGGTCTTAAGCATCTTTTTATAACAACAAGTATTGGTTTGTACTAGGAAAACGCCTATTCCTAGGTCATTTTTTGGCTACCTTGAGAGGCTAGCATGGATGTACGACTCTGAACTCTTACTCCTTCCAGAGGTTAGGAGTTCTTTGGACAAAATGGATGGCCAATCGAAATTGCCCGTGGGATAGCTATCCTACATGCTTGAGTCACGTGTTTCTACCTATAGATTTGTCATTAGCATGCCCTTATGTGACTCAGTTACTCATGGATGCAGATGGAATGGAAAGAATAGATGAAAATGACATGCTTAGTAGAAGATAAAGGGTGTAAACAGCAGAAGAAAACAGTAAGCAGAGAAAGTAAAGAACTTGCGAAGTGATGAATTTATGCTTTGATTAACCAACGTTTGAACTACACAAATGATGACTTTGAATAACTAAAACTAAACAGACAGCAACGAAATGAAGCAGAGTAACTAACGAAAGAGAAATGACAACAAACAGCAATGGGAATAGAAAGCTAAAGCAGTAAAACAAGTAGATCCGTGCGTGATCGCCTCGTCGCAGACGCCTCGGCCGAAGGGGGAAGAAGGCGAGCTTTGTTTGGATGAATCCAATCAGAAAAGAAGACAAAAGTTCTCTTCTTCCTCTCAGATTATCGACTCCAATAGCTGAGACCTTCAATCCAACAACCGGATGAGAAAAACAGGAGAAAAGACTGCGCTGAGAAGAGAGTTCTACGCCTTTCGAGTGTGTTTCAACCTTCCACTTTGACCTCCTTTTATAGTGTGCTGCAGGTACGATTGGGCCAAGGAGAACCATCCATTCTAAACGTCGTATCTCTACGTGGCAGCAGGAGAAAGAATGGGCCCCTGAAAGATCGGAACAAAACAGAAATCGGTTAGACAACTTACGGATTTCACTTAAAACATTGCGGTTTTAGCAATGTTTTCGCAATGCTTCCGCAATGTGCAATTTTCAATCCTTTAACTTCGTTTTTGGTTCTTTTTCTTTCCTTTTGCATATAAGTCCTAATTTAGCTTCATTATTCTGATTCTCATATATAAGCACAAGTTCAAGCTAAATCCTACCAAAAACACTTACGAATGCACAACTTTCTATCACAAATAAGTCCTAAAATAGTCACTTTTGGAGACGTAACACACCCCCAAACTTAAGGTTTTGCTCGTCCTCGAGCAATATAAGGACCTACTTAGGCTGCTGTTAACCTCCCTAACCACTTGCTGACTCCCTTAAATTCACTATCTATGGCAATGCTGTCCTGTGACACATTTCTTAGTTTAAAACCAACCTCTCATTTTGCTTCTTCTGACTTCTCTCGCCTTATACTCCTACTGTTTTATTAACTCTCCACAACTGATCTATTTGCTTTGGTCATTAAGTTCATTGTGCAACTATCCCTAAGGTTTCAAATTCTACCTAGCTTTACCCTAGACTCAGTACATGCTTCTAATGTTTTACTTTTGAGCTACCTAGGATTCCTTAGAGTCATGCCAGTCTTAGTATAAACCAATGACAGTAGTACATTCAGAGAACAACCTAAACCCTGGCATCACTACATTGGATATACATTCATCTCCCTAAACAAACCTACAAGCTACAACTTTGTGCTTAGCTAATTAAGGATCAGAGTTCTTTTATTCAGGACACCCAAGCCACAATGCTGCAACTCCTAGGTATACATTCTTCTTCCCTAGTTTTTCCTTTCTCTTTCTTACTCTGGTGGAGCCTCTCCTTTGGTAGCCTTTTGATGCAATGCCACTTGTGGGTTACACACATGGCACTGATTACTCAGCAACTCCAAGAGAGACACCCCTCTTTATTCTATTTTCATTTTTTTTTTTCAGTTCATCAGTTTTTCAAAAGAAGAAGAAGAATGCTTATGCTTAAAAGGAGAGAGGAATGTTCCTAGGCCTAGGGTGGCCTCCCCCAAACTTAAACTTCTCATTGTCCCTAATGAGAGTCTGAGGTGGCACACCCCCAAACTTGTCCTAGAAGCATCTAGTCTAGGGCAAAACAAAGAGAATCTAAAAGTCCTAGGCATAAAATGAACCTTCCTAAAGCAGATACTACAGCAGCAGAATTTTGCAAACGCAGCAAGTTAAGGACTTAAAACGCCTTCTTTTCTTGAGAGCCTAACACGTCAAGCTTTTAGTTTGCTTCACGTTTTTAAGGACTAGTGCTCACTTCCGTTAGTTGCCTTTTCATGCAGTGGCAACCGTGGGTTACACGATCGCCCCTGGTTACACGGGCAACACAAGAAGGAGGAGCACCTCAGATTATATTTCAAACATGCTTTTACTCTCAATGAACATTTTTTATAGGCGCATAGCTTTGCTAAAACAGATGATTCATTATAAATTCTAACACATCAAGCCTCCCTAAAGGTACCTTTCGGGGTGACAACGAGTTTTCAGACCAAATAAAATTATTCTAAGCCTACAGAACTAAGAGTAAGAGGTCTACGTGCTCAGTGAATGTAGGGGAATAATCGAAAATTTTTTAAAATATGCTCAAACTATGCATACATTCTCATGGCTTTCTCGCAATGCACAACTATGGAGTATTCACAAGTAAATCACAGAAAGTCCTCATCGGACAACATACATTCAGATTCCTAAACATCTCAAAATCACAGTATGACATGCTCAAGAACTACAACGAAGTCCAACTATACATTCTACCCCCCACCTAAAAGACTGCATTGTCCTCAATGCATCTAATCCCATAGATAAACAATGAAAATGACAAAAATTAAAGGGAACAGAAACCTCCCTTGAATTTTTGCGGGATCGGTGAGTAGGGATGCGCAACCTCCTCTTCAGATCCAAAATGCAAATCATCTCTCGCTTATTACCTAAGAAAACAAGAAAGAGCTAAGCTAGGAAAACAAAAACTAAAAGTAAAGACAGAAACTGAAATACTCATGGGTTGCCTCCCAAGAAGCGCAAATTTTTAACGTCGTTATGCTCGACGTGTCCTCCACTCTTTCAGGGTACATAGAAATTCTCGTACTTCTTCGGCCCCTTCTTCCTTGAATCAACAAAACCTGCTAAGAGAAGCAAGCTCTTCGACTTTTGGAGCAGCCGGACAGAGTTGTTATTTTTTTGGTTTTTTCAATATATGGGAAAAATAAAGACTCAACAGACTGAAACAAAATAAAAGAAGACTCAACTGACTCAACAAAAATAAAATACTCGACCAAAGAAGGGATCACATCAAAATTCTCAAGGCAACCAACATCAACAGAAGCACAGATGGAAGGGGGCATGCACGATATTGCCACATCCTCAGCCATCACAATAACATTTTTAGCACACGTTGGTTCTATAGCATCCATGAAAAGACTTCCAAAAATATTCACATTAACAGACGTATGCTCGAGCTCACTAGTGCATGAATCCTCAAATAAATTTTCAATACAAAATTCATGCTCTAAGTCAAAATCTACAGGTGGAGATATACTTACCTTGTAAAATTCTCTGAGATCTTCTTCATCACTGGGGGATGCGAAAAATTATTCCCGAGTATACCACCTCGAAGAAGTCTCAGCTCCACTCCTTAGCTCATTCGCATCACTAGTCTCTTCAGGATGCTCCTCGAGGTCAAGCTCATCCTCCTCGGCCTCACCGTTCTTGCCTGCGCATGTCAGAAATTCCTCGAATCCTTCCTCAACATCGGGGTACATCTCCTCAGTGGTATGCTCAACTGGATGATCTTCCTCACCCTCCAATTCCTTCGCTGGATTGAGCAAGCGGTTAACTTCCTCACTCGTTCTTCCCAATACAGCCTGAGTTTCGAACTGAGACTTGCGAGATTCCTGCGAAAATTGAAGAGTGCTATTAACTAATTTATTAACCATTTTTTCCAATGACATACCTTGGTAAGGATTCTGAGAAGCTTCTTCAGCTTCATGACTTGAAGTTCGTCCCCAATAATCTCGTGGAAAATCTGCCATGTTAAAACAAGAAGACACAAGACAAAGAAAAATATTTTTGTGGTTTTTAAACAAATAAAATTTAACTAAGAGAATCTAATTGGTTCCCCGGCAACGGCGCCAATTTTGGCAAGAGATTTTCTTAACTTAATAAAAATTTCTCTAATGTTCAGGTTGTCGAGACCCGCCAAAATAACATTTATAAATCGGATACTACAGAGCTTTGCAGCTAGTGGTAGTCGGGTTTCGAACCACAAGGAACCAAAATTATTTCCTCTTAATTAACTTCTATTTGTTTTTAATAAAACTCAAATTAAAACAGTAAAATAAAGGGGGAAAACGCTAACGGAGAATTAAACTTAAAACAAAAAAATTGCTAACGGAAAAATAAAATAAAATGCTAGAAAAATAAATGCGAGAAAAATAAACGGAACACGTGCTCTTAATTTGAGTGTCGGGATTGGTTGTTGATGTAGTTCGGATCATAGACACAAAATATACTTAGCCGGTTTTTGTTAACACTCACACACATTAAAAGACCCAATTAAAACAAGTGCTCCCATGCTTTAATTAGAACTAATAATCCCAATTAATTAGAAAAGAGGTGACGACTCTAGACTATGTTTCGCTAATAATTCTAACTTAGGGGCGATCGCTCTCCCAAATTAGGATTAGTCGCGAGCGACGGGTATTCATGCGAAGAGCCCATTGATGAAATCTCTATCAATGGGACTCGATTTTATTCTATCTCTATAATTTATCAACAACCCAAACAAATGTGGCCACATTTAATTCAGAATGCAAGATATAATTACTCAAAACATGAAGTGCGATCGCTAAGTCATGAATCTTTAATCTAACCAACACACAATTAACAAAACGGGTGTCAACCATTAAGAAAATCATGCTGGACATTAAGATCGATGCTAGAGATGAATTGAATGCTAGAACAAGCCAAGAAGATGATAAAAAGAACAGATCTCACCTAATACATCAACAACACAAACCCTAAACCCAAATTAGAGCACTTACCGTAGTTGCCCGTTGTGAAATCCAAGAGAAATAAACAAAGGAATCAACTCAAATCTATTAGAATGGGTAAGAAATGTGTTTTGGATCAAGATTTGAGCTCTACAACAAATGGGGGCGGAAGAAAATGTGAGAGAATGGGAAAGAATGACCTAAAAACAGCAAAAACGGACTTAAATACCCATTTCTGCGTCAAACTAGCGCCTAGGCGTCATAAGTCAGCGCCTAGGCGCCGCGGGGGCGCGCGCACAGAATCGGGACAGTGCCTAGGCGCCATAAGTCAGCGCCTAGGCGTTGAGCCCTCTGGAAAAATTACAAACTTGGCATTTTTGTTGACTTTTAAGGACGGGCTTCAGCTGACTTTAGATGACGGGTATTTTGCGTCAGGGAAAGGGTTGCGCGCGCGGGCGAGGCGAGGCGTGCGCGGGCGGGCGCGGACACGGGCGTTGGCGGGCGAGGACGCGCGCGGACACGGGCGTTGGCGGGCGAGGACGCGCGCGGGCGTCGGCGGACACGGGCGTGGGCAAAGCGCGCGGTTTGGGCGCGGGCGAGGCGAGGCGCGCGCGGACACGGGCGTGGGCGGTCTGGGCGCGGGCGAGGCGAGGCGCGCGCGGACACGGGCGAGGCGGCGCGCGGGCGTGGGCGGTCTGGGCGCGGGCGTGGGCGTCTGGCTCCGATGGGCGCCTGCGCGCTGCCCTCTCGGGTCTAACCCCAATTTTGGGTCGTTTTGGCTCCCGAGCTCCGTTTGGCCAATCTTCTTGACCCGAACACTTCCCGAAACCTCTTAAATGACCGTTTTAGCCCCGAAAATCATAAATGGACTTCCCGAGCTCTTCGCCACGAAAACACCTATAAAAAGGCAATTTAACTAAATTAAGCATTGATGGAGCGACTTGCGCAGCGGAAAGCGATTTCGGACCGATGATACTCTAATTTCATCAATTTAACAAATAGTAAACATGCTCAAAGCGACGGAAATAAGAAATTATAAATACATACCCTTGTAGTTCCAATTTCTTCAAGCTCCGCCGCACGTTCCTCGTCACGAACTCTTCCGGCCTCTTCTCACGAACGCCTCGAGGACCACCCCAGGTAGTCCCGCTATCCTCGGCGCCGCGCAACGGAGTTGTGGGACTCCGATTAGAAAAGAAACGAAAAAGAAAAGAAAGAGAAGAAGAAGAAGAAGAAATCGAGGAAGAAGAAGATTCAGAGGGATTGAAACTCTTAAAAGAAAAACTTAAGTTTTCGTATGCCCCTCTGCCAAATCATTCTCAAATTGAAAAACATTTCAATTTCATTCATCCCATTCTCTGCCCATCTACCTTCTCATGGCCAAACAATATATATATTTACTTAACATATATATATGTGTCTTGCTGCATGCAAGACACATATATATATAATTATTATTATTATTAAAAATAATAATAATAATTTTATTTATTAAACTTTTTAATAAATAAAATATATATATTATTTATTATTAATTAAACCTTTTTAATTAATAAATATTATTTAATTCAATATCAAATATTAATTAAATAATATGACTAAACCGGGTTTTCCGAAAACCGATTTTTTTACACATGAATCATATTCATGTTTTAAGCCATTCCCATATTTAAATCACATTTAAATATGTCCATATTTAAATCATATTTAAATATGTCTATCCTTCTTCAACAAACTGAATTTGAACAATTCAAATTCTTTTTCTTTTTCTTTTCTTTTATATAGTTGCACGGTGTTATCCGAGCTAGCCAGGAGAACCTAAAGGACCTACAGATCACGAGCTCCAACGATACGAGATTATTCGGTAAAAACTCTTTTAACCCGAATCAATTAACTTTCGTTAACCCCCGGAGACTCCACTATAGTCCGAGGGTTGCACTCTCCTCACTGTAGATATATTGTGTCCTCTGATATAACCGTCAGGGGCAAGTCGACCCTTCACAGGTTGTTCGTAATCACAGCTGGGTCATTTAAACCGTTTAACCCCTGCATTACGTCTTGTTCCTTAAGTACCACTGACACCTCTAATGAACAATAGATCAGTGGTCCAACCAACAGATCAATTAACTCTCTCATCTCATGAGAGTGAGCGCGCTAATTGTTCAAGCCCCGGAGTCAGCTATTAAGGGAACAACCTATCTACTAACCCTGAAGAGCGGGTTAGGAGTGAACTCCAATCTTGCTGTACTATGTCCCCAGCTACCTATTCGACTTTATCCCCAAGATGGTAGGCTTATTGAGTCGGCGCTAATGAGCCACTCTCCCCCGTGCAAGTCAAAGGATACTATCGAATAAGCAGGAGTTCATAGCGAGCTCAGGATTGAGATCGAGTTACCTAGGCCATCAATATGTATAAGTCGGTCTCATCAGTAAACGGAATTATAAAGAAAGAGCGACTTAATACGCGGTTCGGTCTTATGCAAACTCTTTGCACAGGACGCCCTTACTCGCACATCTCCATGTGAAACGATTCGGATCACATCGTTTTGTACAATACAAAGTGAGCCGCATCCAATAGTGTTACCAGGATAAGGTACCCAGCCTTATCCGTATACTATAGACCGTTTTGACTAACTACTTGAGCCTGATCCATAATCATGTCATACATGAGGCTCAAGTACTCATATTCAGCCAAGGATGTTGGTCATTGGTATAGGTTAACCTAAACACATTTCACTTTATACCAGTAAACTCTTTTACTGTATAAAACTAATAACTCTTTATTCTAAATAGAGTATTTACAAACATAACAGTTTACAAACCACGAGTTTTAGGACATAAAACCCAACAAGCATGGCATTTAGCTGGATTTAAGGCTATAATTATAGCTCTATTTTAGAGCTATCAATGCTGCGGCCAATTTCTCCAGCGCGCACGCGCTCGCGATGGCGTCGAGACGCCAGGCGAGCGTCTCGACGCTGCCTCGATGAATTCCAGCGCGCGCGTTCCTCCGGAGCGTCTCGACGCTGGTGCAGGGTCTCGACGCTGCAGCGTTGAGCAAGCGTCTCGACGCTGGCTCTCAGGTTTGGGGCTTAAAAATTGCCTCTCCTAGGCAATTTACTTCATATTTTCATGTGTTAGCTTCCCCTTCTCCCGAAGTACTCCCGTGGCACTAAAACGCCTTCCTTAGCCACAAAACGCACTCAATGGATACCACGAGCTCTATGCCGCAATTCTCCTATAAACGAGAGATATTAAACAATTAATCACGACTTTTAGGTAGAGTTATGGTAGCGAAATATAGATCCAAAATGGAGTTATCAAACACCCCCAACTTAAATCTTGCTAGTCCTCGAGCAAGGCAAATAAAGAATTCGACTCTAAAGGACCATGCATACATACTTCTAATTCAAACCTCAATGCTTTTTACAAATCTAAACAGAACATAATCATGAAAGCAATCGGCGCATGCATTTAATCAAGAACACATCAAAAATTAACTATCGCTCCCTAACGTGTGTGTGTGCTAGCCAACCTATCCTAAACCTACGCAAGCCCGAAAAAAACCACATGCAACATATCATCTCGTTTTCCCCCTACTTCTAGCATTTAAGAACAGTCTAAACTTAATCACATAAGAGAGAGCAATGAATTAAAACGCCTAGAACGATTTTCTCAAGTTTTTCTTTTTCTCTTTTTGAATACTTTGTATTCTTTGTTATGGTTCTTTGAACCTAACTTTTTATTTTCTTTTTCTTTCCAATCCCGAGTTGCCTAACATGTCAAACTTGGGTCTAAGTTTCACATTTTTAAGGACTAACGTTCACTTCTTAAGTGCGAACTTAAAAAGGAGGAACGCCTCGGGAGAATTTTCTAACCAATCATGCTTTTCTGTTTTTTTTTTATTAGGCTTAATTAACCACTAACTCTCATGCAACAAGCTACCCTAGGGGTGCCTTTCGGGGTGACAACAAGAATCATGCAACATGCAATCAACTAAGCCTACGGATTCTAAGATGAGGTTGCTAAGTGCTCAATAGATGCAAGGGAGCAACAGAAAAGTTTTTAAAATTTTTGACATGAACCTAATAAATGCAAAACACCATCATGCAAAAACTAGATTATGCCAATGCTCAGATTCCAAAAAGACACTTCCTAGATCGTCATAATTAGAAAGCATATAAACAGAGTCCCAAGCACTTCAAATTCAAAATTAGCACTGCTCAACGAACTACACATGCATATCCACAACATCCACCCCCAACTTCAGAAGCGAGCATTGTCCTCAATGCTTCTTTATCAGATACACAAAAGTAAAGAGAAAAGAAAAACAACACTTCCCTGATCTTTGTGAAGTCGGCGAGGGACAAGAGGCGGCGCTTTCCTTATCTGAGCCCGATTTCCTCAACTTCTCCTTATTTCCTAAAAAAAAAAACAGCAAGCTAAATTAAGCTAAACTACACTACGAAATTTAAAACTAAAACAACGATAAACTAAATGACTGAAAAACAGTTCAACACTCGGGTGCCTCCGAGAAGCGCAAAATTTTAAAGTCGTTTGCTCGACTGAATTCACCCAACGAACTCATCCATATTCCGACAGCGCGGGGGACGTCCCAGACATATCCTCGTCCACACTGTTCCTTCAAATATCATTTAAAACCGATTTTTCTCTTCGTGCCTTGAGCACGTGAACATCATCATTGTTAGTACTATAAAAAACAGCACCATTATCATTCAAGTCTAAATCTTTCTTCCTAACAGAGGCAAAAGAATAGTCCCTCAAGCGCGAGGTCAAATTCTCTTCCTTCACAAAATCCACATATTTTGTTTTTCCATTCTCATCATACACAAAAGATTTCGATGCATTCATAAAAAATTCATGCATAATTCCATCAAATCCTACAGACAAGGCACCTCTATCAACATCAATCATGACCTTAGCGGTCTTCATAAATGGGCGTCCTAGTAAGATAGGAGAGGAAGCATGCGAAGAATTTTTGTTCATATTTAGCACGTGGAAATCACATGGAAACAACAAATCTTTTACTTTAACCAAAATGTCCTCAATTTTTCCTAACGGATGCACATAAGATCGATCGGCTAGTTGGACAACTATATTAGACTCAATTAAATTGCACAGTTCAAGCTCTTTAAACACATCAAAAGACATGACATTAATTGAGGCACCGAGATCTAGCATGGCATTTTCAATCAGCTTAGTACCAATAGTGCATGGTATATTAAGCATACCAGGATCAACGCACTTTGGTGGATGCGTACCTTGGAAAATTGCAGAGACAGTTTCTTTCTTCTTCTCATCATTCTTTCTTGAAATTCTCTTACTCGTGCACCAACTTTTGAGGAATTTTGCATATTTCGGTATTTGCTTCACGGCCTCAAGGAGTGGGATGTTCACCGTCACCTTTTGGAAGGTTTTGAGGACCTTCTCATCTTCATTCACGACGATAGGCCTTGCGAGCCTACTCGGGAAGGGTGCTATGGGAACATACTCACGCACGTTTATCTTTAATTCGGCATCTTTCACCATCTTCTCATCCTTAAGATGGCTAGGGGAGCATTCGATCGGCTTCCCCTTTTTCTCAACAACGGGAGGCAACAAACGGCTTGGGAAAGGAGCCTTGGGCTTGTAGCCTTTCAAGCTCGGGGGTGCATTCAACTGAACTCCCTTTCCTCCTGACTCAAGATCCTCTATTTTTTTCTCAACATTGCCTTCCTTTTTCTCCACAACAGCGGTGTTTGGAGAAATTTCTCTCCCACTTCGTAAGTTAATAGCACAAACCTGCTCACAGGAATTCACTCTCGCGTGTGGGGGTAGCATCCAAGGATTCTCAGGAGCAGAACTCGAGGGAATATCCCTTCCACTCTTCAGTGGAATACCATTTAGGCGTTCTGCTGTCTGAGTTTCCACCTTACTTATCCTGGCACTGACCTCCGTGATCCCTTTGCTCAGTGACCGAATCTGCGCATTGGTCTCCTTGCTAATTTCCATGAAGGACTTGAACATTCCTTCAATGGATTGACCTGAAACACAAGGAGGAATTTGCGATGAGTCTTCTTGTATTTTAAGGATAACGCTACATACCTTGGACAGTTGGTCCTTGAGCTCTTTGATTTCGCTTTCGAGGCGGGTTTGCTCTTGTGCTCCATTTCCATTCTGCTGCATATTCTGAGCCATATTTGAGATCAAACGCCGAGCTTCCGCTGGGGTCTTGTCAAGCAACGCCCCTCCACTAGCTGCATCAAGCAGTCGACTATCATGCATGCTCAAGCCTTCATAGAAGAAGCGAATGAGATCAGCCTCTAATATATGATGGTGGGGGAAGTCTTCGCACATCCGGGTATACCACTCCCAGCACTCATGAAAGGTCTCCCCTTCCTTTTGAACAAAAGCGTAGATCTGCTTCCTTAGAAATGCGGCTCTTGAGGCGGGAAAATACTTGTCTAGGAACAGACCCTTCAATCCTTTCCACGTAGAGATAGTCCCCGAGGGTAAGTCGTGTAGCCAATCCCTTGCCTTATCCTTCAAGGTGAAAGGAAAGGCTCTCAAATTCAGCTCTTCCTCCGATATCTCCCTAATCCTCATCGCGGAGCACACCATGTGGAATTCCTTAAGGTGCTTGATAGGATGTTCACATGTTTCACCATAAAAAGAAGGAAGTGAGTTAAACAAACTGGATTTAAACTCGAAATTACCTGTTGTCGGCGGAAATGATATGCATAGCGGTCGACAAAGCAAGCCATGCCTCACCCACTCCTTCAGCGTTCTCGGACTTCATTATTGTTCTCCAAGACCTCCATCTCTTCCGAATGTAATCTGGACTTTAAAAATCTTGGAAGAGAGGACCGTTATCCAAATAAAATAAAAAACAATTTACTAAAATTTTTTTTTTTTTAAAAGCAACCAATCAACCTTAATCAAAAACAAAAATTAACTTCATTTTTAGTTGCCCTCCCCGCCAGCGGCGTCAATTTTGGTAAGCGGGAATTTTTGAATATCCTTAATTCACAGGCTGTCGAGGCCTGACCAAAATAAATTTATAAGCTGGTAACGATATTTTCGAATTATCGCCAATCATCGGGTTGTCGAGACCCGCCAAAATGAATTTATATTTACCCGAATTCACTGAACTATTAGTAGATTAGTGGCAACGGGGTCGATCCACAGGGAATTAAGCTAATTTGACTTAATCTTAATTAAATTTGCAAACTATGAAAATAAAAAAATGTGGGGATTTTGGATTTTAATTAACTAAGAGGGAACAACGCAAAATAGGGAAAACTTAACTAACGGAGCGTTCAACCCGGGACGATCGGGAATAAAATTAGCATGCCTTTGGATCATTGGTTGACAAAAATAATGGTTAAATAATTGAATGATTACGCAGCCCGTCTCAAATCAATAAATTAATTCAGACATGCTCCATGGAAATTAATCAGACATAATAAATCATGCTAATTAAGCATATCGATTGGACATTGGCGGCCAACGCTCTCCCAAGACCAATCGATAGCAACGAGCTAACTACGACGATTATCTAATTTGGACGCCAAATTAGTGTATCGATTTCAGATTCCATTTCGAGAAGAACGAACGCCAAGAACGCAAGGAAGCCTATGCGTTCAATGGTATCGTTAATCTTTGTTACTTGGCGGTTCAGAGAGGCACGACATCAAAACCTTTAACAAATGAAGCATGCTCGAATTCAAGGTTGTCTAGTCCTATCAATCTAACACATTCATAGAATAGGCAAAGAAATAGAAGCTAATTCAATCAATTAATAAAGCCAAAACAGAATTTGGTTCAACAACCTCACCAAAAGATCAAACTACATTATTCCTTTACAATCTCGAGTCAAAAAACGCAATAGACTACTCACTCATAATGTGTGTGATGTGGGATGGCTCCATTCCAAGCTTCCTAGCCTCTCCCATGGTG
This sequence comes from Herpetospermum pedunculosum, assembly GCA_028017165.1. Classification (NCBI taxonomy): domain Eukaryota; kingdom Viridiplantae; phylum Streptophyta; class Magnoliopsida; order Cucurbitales; family Cucurbitaceae; genus Herpetospermum; species Herpetospermum pedunculosum. Next base: position 39,252,709 of record CM051527.1, read on the forward strand.
GAAATGGCTTCTCAAACGTCAAATCTGGTGCGGAGCCCGAGGTAGGAGATGATCATTCCGGCTAAAAATCGGACAAAAACTTAAGTAATCCGTCGAAGCGTCGAGACGCTAGGGCAGCGTCGAGCTAGCGTCGCGACGCTGTCGCTCGACGCTAGCTCTCGGGTTTTTGCATGGTATTTTGCCTTGAATTTTCCCAAAACACCAAATCTTCATGTATTTGTATGGTCTTTCCCCGGAAGTGTTCTTAGGTCTTTAAAATGCGATATTAAGCCTCGAATGACGCCGGGACGCACCCGAGGGCGAATTACCGAGAACACCTGCAATTAACACATATAAGCAAGATTAAACATGTAATAATCGTGAATTAGGGACATAATTATAGCTCCAAATTGGAGCTATCAAACACCCCCAACTTAAATCTTGATAGTCCTCGAGCAAGGTGGAATTTTGATTAATCAAAATAAAACGATACGCAAGCTAGGGGCTCAATTCTCAGTACTGGAAACGACAAGGCATTTGTATTCGAAAGAAACGGCTGCATGCATGCATTGGTTAAGAACAAATCAAGAAATTTAAAGATGCTTCCTTATTGACTCTTCGCACGTAACTCCTCTAAATTAGATTTTTACAGGCTTAGGACAGTTCTGCCCGCCCCAAAACTTCGCCTTCCCCTACTTATGGCTAAACTGAACAGTCTAAGGGCTTTTCTTGTCTAAGCAAGTAATAGATCACAAGGCTTCTTTTCCCTCTTTTTTTTTTGATCTCCATGAGCGCCTAACATGTCAATTTTACTTTCGTTTCAGCTTGCCTGCAATTTCATTGCACAGTGCATCTGACTACGGGCAAAATTCACATTTTTAAGGACTAGCGTTCACTTCTTTGTGCTCCCTTTTCATGCAGTGGCGACCGTGGGTTACACGACCGCCCCTGGCTACTAAGGCAACTCAAGAAGGAGGAACACCTCAGGAGATTACTTTCTTTTTTTTTTTATAAATTTTTGCATTCTCTTTCTTTTTAGCCTAAAAATCATGTTAAAATTCTGAGCGCATGGATTACGAACATGAACGAATCTTAGCCCATCCTAAGGTTGCCTTTCGAGGTGACAACGAATTTCAAAACAAACAGAACTACCCTAAACCCACATATCCAAGATAGAGTGCTAACATGCGAACCTTAAACAGGGAAATAACTTGAAAAAAATTTCAGAATGGCCTTAACAAATGCAATCATGTTGAATTTCACTACAAATACAAATACGAAGATCCTAACAGTACATCACAGACTTTCATAGTCAAACTAGCATGCATACGACATAACAGAACACGTTTATCAGAATTCCACAACTAAACTCGACAATCACTGTAAGGCACAACCCACCACCCCCAACTTAGAAATGGACAATGTCCTCATTGGAATAAATAGGCACAGTCTAAATTCTGAGGAAAGTAAACCTTCCCTGAATTGTGACTTAGAGGGTTGGAGAGTGCGCTTGATCCTTTGCAAACCATCTTCAAGGACGAGCCATCGATTTCCTGAAAACTCAGAACATGAGAGTAAGAACCTAAGCTAATCCTAAAAATAGTAAAGTAAACAAAAAACATGTACAGTTCAAGCTCGGGTGCCTCAAAGAAGCGCAAATTTTTAGAGTCGATTGCTCGACTTTACAAAAACTCATTTCATCCTTTCTCATAATCGGGCTCTCTCAAGTACGCATGCTCGTCGAATTCCTCTGACATTCCCTCATGGAATATTTTCAGTCGCTGGCCATTCACCGTGAATTCCTTTCCTGAATCTAGGTTCTGAATCTTGACTGCACCATAGTGATGGACATCAATTATAGTAAAAGAACCAATCCACCGGGAACGAAATTTACCTGGCATGAACTTCAAGCGGGAGTTGAACAACAGGACCTTCTGACCAACTTCGAAGTGTTTCCGAATGACTCGTCTGTCGTGGAACATCTTGGTCTTCTCTTTGTAGATCTTCGAGTTCTCATATGCGTCCAGGCGAAGCTCCTCTAGTTCTTCGCCAGCCTTGTCAAAGTCCATATTACACTTCTTCACGGCCCAGTAAGCTTTGTGCTCGATCTCCACTTGGAGATGACAGGCTTTCCCAAAAACCGTCCGGTAGGGAGACATCCCTATGGGGGTTTTGTAAGCCGTACGATAGGCCCACAAAGCGTCGTCCAGCCTGAGACTCCAATCCTTCCTCGCTGGACTTACTGTTTTCTCGAGGATGCTCTTCACCTCTCGATTGGAGACCTCTGCCTGGCCATTGGTTTGAGGGTGGTATGGGGTAGATATTTTGTGATTGACCCCATACTTCCTCATCAAGGCCTGGATCGTCTTGTTGCAGAAGTGGCTCCCCTGATCACTTATAATGGCTCGTGGAACTCCGTACCTGCTAAAAATGTTAGATTTGACAAAACTGGACACAACATTAGCAGTATCGACCTTGGTGGCCTTAGCCTCCACCCACTTAGACACGTAGTCCACAGCCAATAATATATAGACAAAACCAAATGAAGGGGGAAAGGGTCCCATAAAGTCCATACCCCAAACCTAAAAAATTTCACAAGTTAAAATAGGGGTTTGGAGCATTTCATTCCTACTTGAGATGGACCCTTTTCTCTGACACTGATCACATGATTTGCAAAATTCATAACAGTCTTTAAATAGTGATGGCCAGAAAAACCCACAATCTAATATTTTCCTCGCTGTCCTAGTTGGCCCAAAGTCTCCCCCACATGCAAATTCATGGCAGAATACAAGTATGGACTTATGCTCAGACTTAGGGACACACTTCCTAATTACTTGGTCAGCGCAAAATTTCCATAGAACGAGCTCTTCCCAGACATAAGACTTGGCTTCGCTTCTCAGCTTACCTCTCTTATTATACGAAAAGTCGAATGGGAACGTACCTGTGACCAAGTAATTGACAATGTCAGCGTACCAGGGTATCTCCACACTCACCTGGAAGAGGACTTCATCAGGGAATTCATCATGTAGAGGCAAGTCGTCCTCATTACGCACAATGCGGCTCAAGTGGTCAGCAACTGTGTTTTCTGATCCTTTCCTATCATGGATTGAGACGTCGAACTCCTGAAGTAGTAGCACTGTTGCGTGCTCAATGTTTAAAATAAAGAAGCAATGATAGAGCACTCAGAACATGCAAGCATACATGATCTTGTAGCTAGTAATAAGTATTTTTTCATTCGATTTCCCACAGAGATTTATTCTTAGTTACTAGCGAAGTGATTTGTTAAGTGAGAATGGGTGGATTAGATGGGGTTGATTTGGTTTTAAGCAACTAATTACTAAGGAATATGTAAATGGTGAAAGCATAAACAAGTGCAAATAGATAATAAACTAGAATGCAAAGAAGAGAACAACAAACGAAGAGAGAAATGGCTAAGGCAAAATTTAACTAAGGGAATTGCGGAAACAACAATTTTTCAGCAATGTTACTAACAGCGAATTAAGTGTAAAGTGTGGAAACAAGGGCTACTAACGACTCCTCTATAGGCTTTTTCAAACGATTCTCAAGCAATAGATCAACTCATCATGCATCAAACTAACTCATTCTCATTTATCTTCCGATTTCATGCATTAGATCCTTTAGTTTACTCATGTCCAAGTAAGGTCTTAAGCATCTTTTTATAACAGCAAGTATGGGGTTGTACTAGGAAAACGCCTATTCCTAGGTCGTTTTCTGGCTACCTTGAGAGGCTAGCATGAATGTACGACTCTGAACTCTTACTCCTTCCAGAGGTTAGGAGTTCTTTGGACAAAATGGATGGCCAATCGAAATTGCCCGTGGGATGAAGCATACATACATTCAATGCATTCGAGAGCTATCCTACATGCTTGAGTCACGTGTTTCTACCTATAGATTTTGTCATTAGCATGCCCTTATGTGATTTAGTTACTCATGGATGCAGATGGAATCGAAATAATAGATGAAGATGACATGCTTAGTAGAAGATAAAGGGGGTAAACAGCAGAAGAAAACAGTAAGCAGAGAAAGTAAAGAACTTGCGAAGTGATGAATTTATGCTTTGATTAACCAACGTTTGAACTACACAAATGATGACTTTGAATAACTAAAACTAAACAGACAGCAACGAAATGAAGCAGAGTAACTAACGAAAGAGAAATGACAACAAACAACAATGGAAATAGAAAGCTAAAGCAGTAAAACAAGTAGATCCGTGCGTGATCGCCTCGTCGCAGACGCCTCGACTGAAGGGGGAAGAAGGCGAGCTTTGTTTGGATGAATCCAATCAGAAGAGAAGACAAAACTTCTCTTCTTCCTCTCAAGTTATCGACTCCAATAGCTGAGACCTTCAATCCAACAACCGGATGAGAAAAACAGGAGAAAAGACTGCGCTGAGAAGAGAGTTCTACGCCTTTCGAGTGTGTTTCAATCTTCTCATTTGACCTCCTTTTATAGTGTTCTGCAGGTGCGATTGGGTCAAGGAGAACCATCAATTCTCAACATCGTTCTTCTAGGTGGCGGCAGGAGAAGAAATGGGCCCCTGAAAGATCGGAACAAAACAGAAATTGGTTAGACAACTTACGGATTTCACTTAAAACATTGCGGTTTTAGCAATGTTTTCGCAATGCTTCCGCAATGTGCAATTTTCAATCCTTTAACTTCGTTTTTGGTTCTTTTTCTTTCCTTTTGCATATAAGTCCTAATTTAGCTTCATTCTTCTAATTCTCATATATAAGCACGAGTTTAAGCTAAATCCTACCAAAAACACCTAAGAGTGTACATCTTTCTAAGGTAAATAAGTCCTAAAATAGTCACTTTTGGAGACGTAACACACCCCCAAACTTAAGGTTTTGCTCGTCCTCGAGCAATCTAAGGACTTTATCTAAGCTGCTGTTAACCTCTCTAACCACTTGCTGACTCTCTTACATTCACTATCTACGACAATGCTGTCCTGTGACACACTTCTAGTTTAAAACTAACTTCTCATTTTGCTTCCACTGACTTCTCTTGCCTTATGATCCTACTGTTTCATTAACTCTCCACAACTGATCTATTTGCTTTGGTCATTAAGTTCATTGTGCAACTATCCCTAAGGTTTCAAATTCTACCTAGCTTTACCCTAGACTCAGTACATGCTTCTAATGTTTTACTTTTGAGCTACCTAGGATTCCTTAGAGTCATGCCAGTCTTAGTATAAACCAGTGACAGTAGTACATTCAGAGAACAACCTAAACCCTGACATCACTACATTGGATATACATTCATCTCCCTAAACAAACCTACAAGCTACAACTTTGTGCTTAGCTAATTAAGGACCAGAGTTCTTTTATTCAGGACACCCAAGCCACAAAGCTGCAACTCTTAGGCATACATTCTTCTTCCTTAGTTTTTCCTTTTTCTTTCTTTCTTTGGTGGAGCCTCTCCTTTGGTTGCCTTTTGATGCAATGCCACTTGTGGGTTACACACATGGCACTGATTACTCAGCAACTTCAAGAGAGACATCCCACTTTATTTTATTCTTTTTTTTTTCAGTTCATTCTTTTTTCAAAGGAGAAGAAGAATGCTTATGTCTAAAGGGAGAGAGGAATGTTCCTAGGCCTGGGGTGGCCTCCCCCAAACTTAAACTCCTCATTGTCCCCAATGAGAGTCTGAGGTGGCACACCCCCAAACTTGTCCTAGAAGCATCTAGTCTAGGGCAAAACAAAGAGAATCTAAATGTCCTAGGCATAGCATGAACCTTCCTAAAGCAGATACTACAGCAGCAAAATTTTGCAAAAGCAGCAAGTTAAGGACTTAAAGATATGCATGCTGAGCAACTTAAGGAAGCTAAATTTAAACTATCCAAGGTGTCCTAAGACACTCATCCAGCATGCTTATAGATAGGTCATATATGGCAGTCATACAAGCAGCAGAAGAGCAAAATTGAAACAGAACCAGCCTATCAAAACAGTCAGTCAATAGCATGCGACAACTAACAAAAATTGCGGAATTCGCAATAATTTCGCAATGAATATACAGGACAGATATATCAGTGATCACGGCCCCTTGGCATGCTATTTCCAGTCATCTACACCTACTCAAAAAGGAAACTAAAATATGCTAGCTACTCAGAAACCATCTACCTATACTAAACTACCCTAAACAATCACAAGAAATTAAAAACAGACAAGCAATTGAATCACAGATAACAGTCACTAGTTAACGAAAAGCAGGTTTTTTATTTTTTTATTTTAAGAGGGAACAGAAGTACTCCCTCGAGTGCCCTTCAAACCGGCACTCAAACATCCTCATCATCATCCTTCCTCTCCCTTGGAGGTGCCCATGGCGTCAGCAGGTCAGTGGGGAACTCAGGGAAAATGCATCCCAATTGATCTGCCACATCTTTGTCCCTCGCTTGAGCGTACTCAGCCCACTGCGCCATCTTCTTCTGAAGGTCCATCAGGCAGGCCATAGAGAGGGATTGAGCAGCAGCCAATCCATCAAGCTCAAACTCCATATTCCCTTTTCGTCGCATCCGAAAGGCTGTGGGCAACTCCAGATGCCCTGTGTAGGCCAGCTGCCTCTCCTTCCTCTCGACGGGTACACCTGCACGTAGACAGAGTTTAGTAATGGTGTTTGGGAAGAAGAGAGGGCCCTTACCTTTCTTCGCGCACTCGGCGATGGAGGCTGCAATAACCTCACCAACATTGATAGTGAGGCCCCTCATGATCGCATATACCAGCAGCGATCTCCCCTGATTAATGGTTGTTTCGTGGGTCACTCGGGACAGACGCCTTCGCACGAAGGAGAACCAGACAGCTGGCTTGGCCGTGAGGGTAGCACTCATCAGAGTATACTTCCCATTGCGTGAGATCGTCCACGCCGCCTCAGGTTGGCCTATGATGCGTAGTGCTTCTTCCAGGACAGCCTCAGTTGGAGCGTCGATGATCCTCGCATAGTCAGTATTTTTCTGCCCCTTAAGGCCATAGGCTTCATTGATAGCCTTGGCCGAAAAATCGACCTCAATCCCCCTCACCATGGACAGACCATCTTCAGGGTGCGTCAGATTTGCATAGAAGTCGTACACCATGCTGGAGTAGGCAGGGATAGGCGGTCTGCACAGCTCTTCCCAACCGTGGTTGGTGATCCCTGCGCGCAAGAATTGCGGCAGGTCTGCCAACGCATCAAGAAACCCCTTCTCATGGAGTAGGTCCCTTTTCCTCAACTCGTTGCCCCTTGATTCGGCGTCTGAAGACACATACCTCACAGCTTGAGGTTCATCTTCGGGGTACAATTTGGCTTTCCCCTTATCCCTTGCCTTGGCCGACTCAGCAGCCTCGACCTTCAGCCTCTTCAAAGAAGGCTCACTACTGACCTTCTTCTTCTTGGATGTTTTGGAAGCTTTTGGCCGTTTGGCCTTCACAGTCTTGGGCACCCTCTTCCTCAGCCGTGCCCTGGTGGTGATCTGCTGGAGGCAGTCCCCCAACGTCTCATCCATGGAGTCTCTCCCCGCTGCTAGGCTATCAGGACTGACTTCCCTCAAAGTTGAGAAGACTTCATCTTCCTCAGCCGCCTCTTCGCTCGTCACTGATTCTTGATGTTCTTCAATCGGGGCTGCAGGCTCAGGTGTCTGCGAAGATGGGGATAGCTCAGTGCTCTGTGATGGTGGAGACGGCTCAAGGCTTTGTGATGGTGGAGATGGTTCAGGGCTCTGTCTGGCCGTCTCGTAGGATGGACGGCCACTGCCTTGACTCTCCAAGGTGGGAGTCTTTTCGTTGATCGGTGCGTCCCCGACTTCCATCGTCCACTTTCTTTTCTTGGGCGTGCCCACTGGTTCAGACGGACCAGCAGGAATTTCCGTCACCACCTTCCACTTCTTCTTGCGTACAGGAAGCTTGAATGGTCATACGGGTTGAGCAGCTTCAGCATCTGCCAAGGCAAGTAGTGCCTCTCTCGCAGTTACCTCGGCGTCCGGTGACTTCTTCTTGGAAGCAGATCGCTCAGCTCGTGTACGCACCATTGTTGCCTTGGAGAAAATTTGCAGGTAGGGGATGCAGAGGAAGAAGATGATGGATTCTTGAAGACCAACGAATGAAGAAAGTGTAAGGGGCTCAACTGATTTGATGGGTATTTATAATCAAGGAAATCCCAACGGCTCTTTCTGTTGCGGTTTCAGCAAATCTACCGCAATTAATTGGGCTGGCCGTTGGGGATTTTCTTGATTTAAATCCCAAGATTCTCACAACTAAATCTTCGATTCGGCCCTCTTTCTCCATCGATTCTTTTTCCTGGATTCATCTCCTTGATTTCCTCTTTCGATCACCTATTAAAAGATACAAAATTAACAACAAATTCGTAATAAAAATCACACCTAAACATACAAAAATAACAACCGAAGAAATACAAAACAACAAAAATAAACTAAGGCATAGCCTCTCATGGACGAGCACAGTAATCACTCGTCCTCTCTCGGTTTTATTTTCAAGCTTCAGATAAGAGGAAGGCCGAGAGAGTCTTCACATCTCCTTCCTCGTAGTAGTGCTTCAAACGTGCACCATTGACCATAAACGGTTGCCCATTCTGCAGGTTCTTAATCTCAATCGCACCATGAACAAACACGTTAGTTATAACAAAAGGACCTGACCATCTGGACTTAAGTTTTCCTGGAAATAATCTCAACCTTGAGTTAAATAACAAGACATGCTGGCCTTTCTTAAAGTCCTTAATCCTAAGTCTACTGTCATGCCAAATTTTAGTTTTTTCCTTATACATTTTAGCATTTTCATAGGACATATGTCTCAGCTCATCAAGCTCATGTAATTGCAGAGACCGCAATGTTCCCGCATCGGTCACGCAATAATTTAGCTCTTTCAAGGCCCAAAATGCTTTGATTTCCAATTCGAATGGTAAGTGACATGCTCTGCCATACACAAGTCTATAAGGAGACATACCTAGGGGTGTCTTATATGCAGTCCTATATGCCCAAAGTGCATCCTCTAATTTAAACGACCAATCTTTTCTATTGGGTTTGACCACTTTTTCGAGTATATTTTTAATCTCCCTATTTGATATTTCAGCTTGTCCATTCGAATGTGGGTGATAAGGGGTGGCTACTCCATGTCTAACATTGTACTTAGCCAACACTTTTTCTATAGCCTTATTAATAAAGTGAGTCCCTTCATCACTAATTATAGCACGAGGTGTACCAAACCTAGTAAAAATATGTCTATTAAGGAACTTAATGACTGTCTTGGCATCATTTGTTGGACATGCTATGGCTTCTACCCATTTAGATACATAATCTACAGCTACAAGTATATAGAGGTTACCTACTGATGGGGGAAATGGTCCCACGAAGTCAATGCCCCACACATCAAAGAGCTCCAACTCTATGATGTAAGTGAGAGGCATCTCATCCTTTCGACTAATGTTACCTGTTCTCTGACATTCATCACAGCTGTGTGCATGGTCCTGGGCATCTGTAAAGATCGTGGGCCAATAGTAGCCACTCTGGAACACCTTTGCAGCTGTTCTTTGGCCACCAAAATGTCCACCAAAGGGGGCTGTATGGCAGTGCTGCAGCACAGACTTCGCCTCAGCAGCTGACACACACTTCCTCAGCAAACCATCTGCACATGTCTTATAAAGTGTAGGATCGTCCCAGATGAACTTCCTATCTTCATGTAGAAACCTCTTCTTTTCTTGTCCTCCCTTGAAAGTTGGTAGTACCTGCGAGGCAAGGAAGTTAGCAATATCAGCAAACCAAGGTTCCTCATCGTTATCACGATGCGCTAATACAAAGACATGCTCATCGATAAAGGCATCAGAAATTGCGGTTTCCGCAATTTTATCGCAATTATGTCGCAATCTAGAAAGATGATTCGCAACTACATTTTCGCATCCTTTCTTATCTCTAATGTCTAGATCAAACTCTTGCAGCAACACTACCCATCTAATTAACCTTGGCTTAGCATCAGCCTTCCTCATAAGGTATTTTAGTGCAGAGTGATCTGTGTAAACAATGGTCCTAGTGCCTACAATGTAATTCCTAAACTTCTCACACGCAAATACTACAACTAGCATTTCCTTTTTTGTGGTTGTGTAATTACATTGTGCCTCATTCAGTGTCTTACTAGCATAGTATACAGGGTGTGTTAGTTTGTCAATCTTTTGTCCTAGCATAACCCCTACTGCATAGTCACTCGCATCACACAACATCTCAAATGGAAGGTCCCAATTTGGCCCTACTATAATAGGTGCTTTCACTAATGCTTCCTTAAGGGTTGTCCAGGCTAGAAAACATTCTTTTGAGAAGATGAATGGCTTATTCCGCTCTAGAAGCTCACACAAAGGTTTAGAGATCTTTGAAAAGTTCTTAATGAACCTTCTATAGAAACCTGCGTGTCCTAGGAAACTTCTAATAGCTTTCACATTCTGAGGTTCCACTAACTTCTCTATTATTTCAATCTTGGCCCTATCGACCTCTACTTCTGCCCTAGACACTCTATGACCTAGGACGATTCCTTCTTCCACCATGAAGTGGCATTTCTCCCAATTAAGGACTAGGTTGGTCTCCTCACACCTAGCTAGGACTTGTCCTAAGTTCTCTAAATAATTTGTAAAGGAATCACCAAAGACTGAGAAGTCATCCATAAATATTTCTATCATGGATTCATCTAAGTCAGAGAAAATGGCCAACATGCACCTTTGGAATGTTGTTGGTGCATTGCATAAGCCAAAAGGCATTCTGCGAAAAGCAAATGTTCCAAAGGGACATGTGAAGGTTGTTTTCTCCTGGTCCACAGGGTCTATGGTGATTTGGTTATATCCAGAATAACCATCTAGAAAACAGTAGTAGGCTCGGCCAGCTATCCTATCTAACATTTCATCTATGAATGGTAAAGGGAAGTGATCTTTTTTTGTTTCTTTATTCAATTTCCTACAGTCCATACAGACTCTCCATCCTGTAATAGTTCTAGTTGGAATTAGTTCATTACTCTCATTCACTACTACAGTCATCCCCCCCTTCTTAGGTACACATTTTATTGGACTCACCCACTGACTGTTAGCTATGGGGAAGATTACACCTGCATCTAACCATTTTATTATCTCTTTTTTAACTACCTCCTTCATGGAGGGGTTCAACCTACGTTGGTGATCTACTCGGGGTGTATGTTCTTCTTCCAATATTATCTTATGCATGCAGTAGGAAGGGCTAATACCTCTAATGTCAGCAATCGTCCACGCAATAGCCTTTTTATGTTGCTTAAGCAATAATATTAACTCAATTTCATGCTTTTCACTTAATTTGGACGAAATAATAACAGGCAAAGTATCATCCTTTCCTAGATATGCATACTTAAGATGATCAGGCAAGGGTTTCAATTCTAAGATAGGTGGATGCTCAATGGATGGTTTCAATGGATTAATGGATCTTTCAGTTAAATCAGTAGTCATACAAACATGCTGAGGTTTATTCACAGGTATGTCCATTATGTCAGAAATATTTAAGTCAGTTACATCTAATTGTACATAATCATTGGCATGCTTAATCAATAATTCATGCTCAAGCTGTTCTTCCATCAGTGAATCTACTATGTCCATACTTGCACAAGATTCAGAGTCAGAAGGATACCTTAGGGCTTTAAAAACACTAAACTTAACCTCCTCATCATGAACCCTCATGGTGAGCTCACCTTTCTGGACATCGATCAAGGCCCTACCTGTGGCTAGAAACGGTCCGCCTAATAGGATGGGGACCTCCTTGTCTGCTTCATAATCCAGAATAATGAAGTCTGCAAGAAAAATGAACTTGTCAACCTTGACAAGAATATCCTCTATCTTACCCTCAGGGTAGGCTATGGATCTGTCTGCCAACTGCAAGGTGACAGTGGCAGGACGTGCTTCTCCTATGCCTAGCTGACGGAATAGGGATAAGGGCATGAGGTTTATGCTGGCTCCCAGGTCACAAAGAGCTCTGCCCACGTGCTTGCCTCCCAACTCCACTGGTAAGGTGAAGGAACCAGGATCCTTCTCCTTCTTTGGTAGCTTGTTCTGGAGTATAGCACTGCACTCCTCAGTGAGATTCACTGTTTCAAATTCACCAATAATTTTTTTGTTAGTAATTATATCCTTCAAAAACTTAACATGAGAAGGCATGGATTGCAAAACCTCTACAAACGGGATATTAACATGCACTTGTTTAAGAATTTCTAAAAATTTGTTAAAGTGCACTTCCTGTTCTTGTTTTTTCTTTAGCCTTCTAGGGAATGGAGGTGGTGGCACATATGTAGGCACTTCAGGTCGCCTCAGGACAGGTGGAGGCCTTGGAATTTCTTCTAGTTCCTCTATGATTGGTTCCAGCCTCGCCTTTGATGTGCTTGTTGATGGTTGACCTTGGTTTGGCAGAGAATCCAGTGGAGCACTAGACTCTTCATTCTCTACTCTCTTTGGTGTTTCTCTAGTGTTGCTCACCAATGGTCTTCCACTGCGAAGTTCAATTGCTTGAACCTGCTATTTTCCATCCCTTCTTGGCACCTCAGTGTCAGCAGGCAGTCTACCTTGGGGCCTACTTTTTAGTTCATTCGCTAATTGCCCTATTTGGTTCTCTAGGCTCCTAAGGGAAGCTTGCTGACTTTGTAGAGTAGCATCATTCTTTGCAATGTACTCCTTAAGTAGATTTTCTACAGATGACCCTATTGGTTGGTTATATGGTTTTTGATACATGGATTGGTTATTTTGGGGAGTGAAACCAGGTGTTCCACTTGGTCTTGGCTGGTTGGGAGCTTGGTTAGTATTCTGTTGGCCACCCCAAGAAAGATTTGGGTGGTTTCTCCAACCAGGATTGTAAGTGCTATAATAGGGGTTGTTCCTAGGCTGCTGTTGGCTTCCAACATAGCAGACTGAGGCTGGATTCCCAGGGCAGTATTCATACAGGTGCCCTTCCCCACAGAATCCACAGATTAGTGTCTCACCTTGACTTGTTTGTGCGCCCATTGAGATGGCTGCTGCGGTGTTGACACTGGATTGGAGATTGGTTTGAGCCATTTGTTTGACTTGGTTGGTCAGGGCGTTTATTTGGCTACTCATGGCACTGAGTGCGTCCTTGTCTTGAGCTCTGCTTGGCTCTACTGGATCATCTGACCACCTACAGTGAGAGGCTGAGATCTTCTCCAGGATCTCATAGGCTTCATTATAGCTTTTAGAAAGCATGGAACCACCAGCTAACGAATTCAGCACTTGCCTTGTGCTGGGGTTACATCCTTTAAAAAAGACTTCTATTTGGATACACCATGGGATGCCATGGTGTGGAAATTTAAGCAGAAGGTCCTTGAACCTTGTCCAAGCTTCGTGGAGAGATTCGTTTTCGGCTTGTTTGAACTTGATTATGTCATCACGAAAGTTTGAATTCCTATCAGGTGGGAAATATTTGACTAGGAATTTCTCAGCCAGATCTGTCCAATTGACAACTGATCCGGAAGGTAATGAGTTTAACCACGTTTTGGCTTTGTCCCTTAATGAGTAAGGGAAGAGATAAAGCCTCAAGGCTTCTTGGGAAACTCCAGGGATAAGGAAGGTATCACTAACTCCTAGGAAGTTTCTTAGATTGTTGTGGGGGTCCTCATTTTCCACTCCAAAGAATTGTCCCACAGTGGACAACATTTGGAACATTACTGGCTTTAACTCGAATGAGTTGGCAGTAATTTCAGGGCGTATGATGCTTGGGTTTAGCTCCCCAGGCATGGGAACTAAGTAGGAGAGAATGGCACTATCCTTGTCATTCGCTATTTCGATGGGGTTGCGAATGGTAGGTGCTGGATTTGGGTTTGTTCTTTCCATTTCTATTTGAGAGAATTGCGAAGACTCTGCGGAGTCAGCAACGTTTGGAGGTATAAAGGGTTGTTTGAAGAGACGTTTTTTAGCTTTGTTTCTGGCCCTAAGTAATCTCTCAGGCTCAGGATTGAACTCTAGATCGCTACTTGAATGCTCATTCATAAACTAACCCAATGGTACCTGCAAAAGAAATGAAAATAGATTAGTTCCAATTGATATTAAGCTTTGTGTTTCTAACTTAACACACTTTGTTTTTACTAAACAAAATCCCCGGCAGCGGCCCCAAAAACTTGTTGCGTGCTCAATGTTTAAAATAAAGAAGCAATGATAGAGCACTCAGAACATGCAAGCATACATGATCTTGTAGCAAGTAATAAATATTTTTTCATTCGATTTCCCACAGAGATTTAGTCTTAGTTACTAGCGAAGTGATTTGTTAAGTGAGAATGGGTGGATTAGATGGGGTTGATTTGGTTTTAAGCACATAATTACTAAGGAATATGTAAATGGTGAAAGCATAAACAAGTGCAAATAGATAATAAACTAGAATGCAAAGAAGAGAACAACAAACGAAGAGAGAAATGGCTAAGGCAAAATTTAACTAAGGGAATTGCGGAAACAGCAATTTTTTCAGCAATGTTACTAACATCGAATTAAGTGTAAAGTGTGGAAACAAGGGCTACTAACGACTCCTCTATAGGCTTTTTCACACGATTCTCAAGAAATAGATCAACTCATCATGCATCAAACTAACTCATTCTCATGTATCTTCCGATTTCATGCATTAGATCCTTTAGTTTACTCATGTCCAAGTAAGGTCTTAAGCATCTTTTTATAACAGCAAGTATGGGTTTGTACTAGGAAAACGCCTATTCCTAGGTCGTTTTCTGGCTACCTTGAGAGGCTAGCATGAATGTACGACTCTGAACTCTTACTCCTTCCAGAGGTTAGGAGTTCTTTGGACAAAATGGATGGTCAATCGAAATTGCCCGTGGGATGAAGCTTACATACATTCAATGCATTCGAGAGCTATCCCACATGCTTGAGTCACATGTTTCTACCTATAGATTTGTCATTAGCATGCCCTTATGTGATTTAGTTACTCATGGATGCAGATGGAATGGAAATAATAGATGAAGATGACATGCTTAGTTGAAGATAAAGGGGGTAAACAGCAGAAGAAAACAGTAAGCAGAGAAAGTAAAGAACTTGCGAAGTGATGAATTTATGCTTTGATTAACCAACGTTTGAACTACACAAATGATGACTTTGAATAACTAAAACTAAACAGACAGCAACGAAATGAAGCAGAGTAACTAACGAAAGAGAAATGACAACAAACAGCAATGGAAATAGAAAGCTAAAGCAGTAAAACAAGTAGATCCGTGCGTGATCGCCTCGTCGCTGACGCCTCGGCTGAAGGGGGAAGAAGGCGAGCTTTGTTTGGATGAATCCAATCAGAAGAGAAGACAAAACTTCTCTTCTTCCTCTAAGATTATCGACTCCAATAGCTGAGACCTTCAATCCAACAACCGGATGAGAAAAACAGGAGAAAAGACTGCGCTGAGAAGAGAGTTCTACGCCTTTCGACCGTGTTTCAACCTTCTCCTTTGACCTCCTTTTATAGTGTTCTGCAGGTGCGATTGGGTCAAGGAGAACCATCCATTCTCAACGTCGTTCTTCTAGGTGGCGACAGGAGAAGAAATGGGCCCCTGAAAGATCGGAACAAAATAGAAATTGGTTAGACAACTTACGGATTTCACTTAAAACATTGCGGTTTTAGCAATGTTTTCGCAATGCTTCCGCAATGTGCAATTTCCAATCCTTTAACTTCGTTTTTGGTTCTTTTTTATTCCTCTTGCATATAAGTCCTAATTTAGCTTCATTCTTCTAATTCTCATATATAAGCACGAGTTTAAGCTAAATCCTACCAAAAACACCTAAGAGTGTACATCTTTCTAAGGTAAATAAGTCCTAAAATAGTCACTTTTGGAGACGTAACAAGCACCCACCTGAGAAGTCTAGGCTTCGAGTCCTTCTTGTTCATCAAGTAACGAACTGCTGCATGATCAGAAAAAACAATTACTTTAGATCCAAGAATATAAGGCCGAAATTTATCAAGGGCGAAAACAATGGAAAGCAGCTCCTTCTTTGTAGTGGTGTAACCGATCTGCGCAGAGTTGAGCGTCCTGGAGGCATAATAAATTACGTGGCTTTTCTTGTCTATCCTCTGACCCAACACAACGCCAACGGCATAATTGCTTGCATCGCACATAATCTCGAAGGGAGTCCCCCACTGCGGTGGATGAATGATGGGTGCGTTTGTCAAACACTTCTTCAGAACGTCGAAGGTCACCTTGCAGTGCTTGTCAAAGCAGAATGGGACATCTTTTTTCAGCAAGCTCGTCATTGGAGTCACTATCTTCGAGAAGTCCTTTATGAACCTACGGTAAAAACCTGCGTGACCAAGAAAAGAACGCACTTCCCGAAGGTTCGTGGGGTAAGGTAAATCAGATATAACATCAATTTTAGCTTTATCCACCTCTATCCCCTTAGCTGACACAACGTGACCTAAGACTATGCCCTTACTGGCCATGAAATGACACTTTTCAAAATTTAAAACAAGATTAGTTTCAATGCATCTTTCCATGACTCTAGACAAGTTAAACTGGCAATTCTCAAATGAACTCCTATATACAGTGAAATCATCCATAAAGACTTCGATGCATTTTTCTACGAATTCAATAAATATGCTCATCATGCATCGCTGAAAAGTCCCTGGAGCATTACAAAGCCCGAAGGGCATTCTCCTATATGCGTAAGTTCCGAATGGACATGTAAAAGTAGTATTTTCTTGGTCTTCCTGGGCTATGGGAATTTGATAAAACCCAGAAAAACCATCTAGAAAACAGAAGTATGGCTTCCCAGCTAAACGCTCCACCATTTGATCTATGAAGGGAATAGGAAAGTGGTCCTTCTTAGTTACATCATTCAGTTTTCTAAAATCTATACACATCCTCCACCCATTTTGCACTCTCTTAGGCACTAACTCACCCCTCTCATTTCTAATAACAGTTATGCCCGTCTTTTTAGGTACAACATGAATAGGGCTAACCCACTGGCTATCAGAAATGGGATAGATAATACCTGCATCAAGGAGTTTGTGTATCTCAGACAACACTACCTCTTTCATTGCCGGGTTCAATCTCCGCTGAGGCTCTCGGGATGGCTTCGCTCCCTCATTCAGCCGAATCTTGTGCATGCACAGAACTGGACTCAACCCATGCAAATCTGCCAACGTCCATCCTATCGCTCTTCTATTCTTCTTCAGAACCTCCACCAACTTTCCTTCTTGCTCCGATGTAAGCTCCTTAGAGATAATTACCGGGAGTGTCTCCACCTCACCCAAGTATACGTACTTGAGATGACCCGGCAACTCTTTAAGTTCCAACTTGGGAACCTGCAAAAGAGATGGTAATATTTTAGTTGGCTTTTCACACGCCTCTAAAGCAAGAGTAGTTTGTTCACATGAATCAGTCAATATGGGCACACTACTTTCAACCTCGCCAACAATTTCAGTAAAAACGAGTGGGTCATCCCCATCAACAACAGTCATGCATTCTTCTTGTTCTAAAGTATCTATAAGATCAATTTTACAGACAGAATGCACATCAACATGGTGTTTCATGGCATCAAAGACATTAAACTCGAACACATCCCCTTCATACTCGACTGACAAGGTACCATCATGCACATTAATTTTAGTCCTAGCAGTCTTCATGAATGGTCTACCTAGCAGGACCGAAGTAGTGGGTGATGCGTTTTCTTCCATTTTTATAACGTAAAAATCGGCAGGAAAGATCAGGTCCTTAACTCTAACCAACACATCTTCAATCACCCCTAAAGGATGAATAGAAGACCTATTAGCTAACTGGATAATTATGCTAGTTTCCTGCATACCTTCTAAATCGAGACTCTTGTAGACTGAGTATGGTATAACATTAATTGAGGCTCCTAAGTCTAGCATGGCGTGCTCGATTTCTCTATCTCCTATAGTACATGGCAAGAGGAACATACCTGGGTCCTGGCATTTGTTTGGAATACCTTGTGTTATCAGGGCAGAAACATTCTTGCTTACCACAACTCTCTCAGCACCTTTAGCCTTCCTCTTCATGGTGCACATCTCCTTCAGAAATTTAGCGTACCTTGGGATTTGCTGAATTGCATCAAGCAGCGGCATATTGATTCCAACTTTTTTCAGCGTCTCAAGGACGTCCACGTCCTCGTCCTCCTTGGGTGGCCTCACCAACTGTTACGTGCTCAATGTGTTAAAATAATTAGGCAATAAGATAGAGAGAGCACTCAGAACATGCAAGCATACATGATCTTATAGCAAGTAGTAAGTATTTTTTCATTCGTTTTCCCACAGAGATTTATTATAAGCTATTTATGAAGTGTAAAGTTAAGAAAGAAGGGATGGATTTGATGGGGTAAAATTGGTCTTAAATTATCTATTTCCTACTGAATACGTAGAGGGTAGCAACATAAACAAATGCAAGTCAAAGTTGAACTCAATTGAAAAGAGACGAGATTAATAAACGAAGACAAAAACAGCTAGACAGAATTGTAACTTAAGCAGAATTGCGGAAACAGCAATTCTACCGCAATTTTAACAACAGCGAAAGTGTGTAAAATGGAGAAACAAGGGCTACTAACGACTCCTCTATAGACTTTTTCATACGATTCCCAAGCATTGGATCCACTCTCTATGCATCAAACTCACTCAATCTCATGTATCGTCCGATTCCATGCATTAGATTCTTTAGTTTACTCATGTCCAAGTAAGGTCTTAAGCATCTTGTTAAAGCAGAAAGTTATGGTTTGTACTAGGAAAATGCCTATTCCTAGGTCGTTTTCTGGCTACCTTGAAAGGCTAGCATGAGTGTATGACTCTGAACTCTTACTCCTTCCAGAGGTTAGGAGTTCTTTGGACAAAATGGATGGCCAATCGAAATTGCCCGTGGGATGAAGCTTACACACAATCAATGCTTCGAGAGCTATCCTACATGCTTGGTTCACGTTTTTTAACCTATAGTGTTGTCATTAGCATGCCCCTATGTGACTTAGTTACTCATGGATATGGGGTAAACAAAAATAAGAGATGAAGGAAACATGCTTAAGAGAGAAATATACTTAAAACAGTAAAGACAAACAGTAGCAGCAAGAGTTAAGAAACTGTGAAATAACAACTATGCTTTGATTACTTGATTGTTTGAATGGACAAGGAGAGGAACTTAAAGTGCATAACAGAAAGACAGAACACAACGAAATGGACTGATCTAGTTACAAGAAAGGAAACAACAACAAACTAAAGCTGGAAAATGGAAATAAAGACAGAAAGCATAAAAATGAGCGTAAACGCCTAGTTGCAGATGCCTCGGCTGAAGGGGATGAAAGAATAGCTTTGCTTGGATGAATCCTATCAGGTTGTCGATTCCAACAGCTGAGACTCTCACACCAACAGACAGAGAAGAACGACAGGAGAAAAGATGGAGCTGCGAGAAGAATTCTACGCTTTCGGATGATGTTTGAACCCTCGACTTTGACCCCCTTTTATAGCAATCTGCAGGTGCGTTTGGGCTAAGGAGAACCATCAATCTTCAACGTCGTACTTCAGAATGGATGGAGGAGAAAGAACGAATCCCTGAAATAACGGAAATTAACAGAAAAAGATCAGTCAACTTACGGTTTTCACTTGAAACATTGCGGTTTCAGCAATGTTTCCGCAATGCTATCGCATTGCTTGTTTTTCATTCTTTTCCTTCGGTTTTCAACCCTTTTCTTTCCTATTGTACATAGATCCTAATTTAGCTACCTTCTTCTAATTCTCATATTTAAGCATAGGTTTAGGCTAAATGCTATCAAAAACACCTAAGAGTGAACATCTTTCTAAGATAATTAAGTCCTAAAAAGGTCACTTTTGGAGACGTAACACCAACCTACTCGGAAAAGGAGCAACTGGAGTGTAAGACTTCATAGAAATATAAGGAGAAACTACAACCGTTTCAGAGGGTGTTTGAAGACACTTATCTTGAGATGTCTCTGTATCCTTGCTAGAGTCCTCAGGAGTGGTCCGTGATGGTACCTTTTTACCACTTATGAGATTGATGGCACTAACGCTTTCCTCTTTGGATTCTAATTTACTCATCCTGTTCTTAATCTCTGTGAACCCGTCGCTTAACGATCGCATCTCCATCCTAGTCTCCTGGCTAGATTCCATAAATGATTTGAACATGCCTTCAAGGGCTTGACCTGAAATAGAAGGAACACCCTGAGATGAGTTTTCTTTCAACGTATGAATAATGCCAAATACCTGAGACACTTTCTCCTTGAGCTCTTCTATGTCGGTTAACAGTTTAGCTTGTTCATTTCTTCCCCCGTATTGGCGACGGTTCTCAGCCATGTTGGAGATCAACTGTCTGGCCTCCGCAGGTGTTTTCTCCCAAAGGGCTCCTCCGCTCGATGCATCGAGCATCTGACAGTCGTGCGGAAGCAAACCTTCATAGAAGAATTGAATAAGCGCAGCCTCTGCTATCAGATGGTTCGGGCAGCTCTCGCAGAGCTTAATGAATCTCTCCCAGCACTCGTGAAATGCCTCTTTCTCTTCCTGTTTGAAACTATAGATATCTTTTTTCACGGCTCTGGCTCTTGAAGCTGGGAAATATCTTTCTAAGAAAATGCTCTTTAACCTCTCCCAAGTGAAGATGGTCCCCGTTGGTAAGTAATGTAGCCAATCTCGAGCTTCGCCTCTCAAGGTGAATGGAAAAGCTCTCAGGTAGAGCTGATCTTCAGTTATGTCGCTTGGCTTCATCGCAGAACTTGTCATTTGAAAAGCTTTGAGATGTTTAAAGAGATCTTCATTTGCTTCACCACAAAGAGAAGGCAGATGGTCAATTAAACCAGATTTAAGCAAAAACTTACCTGAGATTTCCAGGTAGGAAATACAAGAAGGTTGGTGGTCCATAGCAACCGATGCCCACTACCTGAGTGTTTTTGGGGCTCCAGCCTCATCGTCAACTTCCATTTTCTCAATAAAAAATTAGGCACTCTAGCACACTTAAACAAACAAATCAAATCTTGCAAACAATAAAAGAATAAGCAAATTTTAAAGTAAAAGTAAAAAAATTACAAATTAAATCTAAATTAGGCCGAATTACACTTAGTTCCGCGGCAGCGGCGCCAATTTTGGTAACGATATTTTCGAATTATCGCCAATCATCGGGTTGTCGAGACCCGCCAAAATGAATTTATATTTACCCGAATTCACTGAACTATTAGTAGATTAGTGGCAACGGGGTCGATCCACAGGGAATTAAGCTAATTTGACTTAATCTTAATTAAATTTGCAAACTATGAAAATAAACAAATGTGGGGATTTTGGTTTTTACTAAGAGGGAACAACGCAAAATAGGGAAAACTTAACTAACGGAGCGTTCGACCCGGGACGATCGGGAATAAAATCAGCATGCTTTTGGATCATTCGTTGACAAAAATAATGGCTAAATAATTGAATGAATACGCAGCCCGTGTCAAATCAATAAATTAATTCAGACATGCTCCATGGATATTAATCAGACATAATAAATCATTCTAATTAAGCATATCGATTGGACATTGGCGGCTGATAGCTCCATTTTGGAGCTATAATTATGTCCCTAATTCACGATTATTACTTGCTTAATCTTGCTTTTATGTGTTAATTGCAGGTGTTCTCGGTAATTCGCCGTCGGGAGCGTTCCGGCGCTTTTCGGAACTTAATATCGCATTTTAAAGACCTAAGAACACCTCCGGGGAAGAACCATGCAAAGGCATGAAGATTGGGCGTTTTGGGGAAATTGAAGGCAAAATACCATGCAAAAACCCGAGAGCTAGCGTCGAGCGACAGCGTCGCGACGCTAGCTCGACGCTCCGAAGTCTGAGGCGTGAAATTTAAAATCCACCCGAGAGCAAGCGTCGAGTGACAGCGTCTCGACGCTCGCTCGACGCCGCGCAAGCGTCTCGACGCCACCCCGACTGCGCGCGCGGATTATTTAGGGCGCAGCGTCGAGACGCTGCCCTAGCGTCTCGACGCTCTGACGGATTACTTAAGCTTTTGTCCGATTTTTAGCCGCCATCTTCATCTCCTACCTCGGGCTCCGCACCTGATTAGACGTTCCAGCAGCCATTTTCACCATGGGAGAGGCTAGGAAGCTTGGATTTGAGCCATCCCACATCACACACAACATGAGTGAGTAGTTATAGAGTTTTTGGCTCGGGATTGTATAGGAATAATGTAGTTTGAACTCTTGGTGAGGTTGTTGAATTAAATTCTGATTTGGCTTGAATGATTTATTGAATTGAGTTTTATTTCTTTGCTTATTCCATGAATGTGCTTGAATGATTTAGGACTAGGCACCCTTGATTTTGAGCATGCTTCATTCGTTAAAGGTTTTGATGCCGTGCTTCTCTAAACCGCCAAGTAACAAAGATTTACGACACCTTTGAGCGTATTGGCGTCCTTGCGTTCTTGGTGTTCGTTCTTCTCGAATTAGAATCCGAAATAGAAACACTAATTTTGCGTCCAAATTTGATAGTCGTCGTAGTTAGCTTGTTGCTATCGATTGGTCTTGGGAGAGCGTTGGCCGCCAATGTCCAATCGATATGCTTGATTAGCATGATTTATTGTGTCTAATCAATTTCCATGGAGCATGTCTGAGTTAATTTATTAATTTGAGACGAGCTGCGTATTCGTTAAATTGTTTAGCCATTATACTCGTCAACCTATGATCCAAGAGGCATGCTAAATTTGTTCCCGATCGTCCCGAGTCGAACGCTCCGTTAGTTGAATTTTCCCATTTGCATTGTTCCCTCTTAGTTAATTAAAAACCAACAAATCCCCCATATTTCATTTATTATCATAAGTTTGCAAATTTAATTAAGATTAAGTCAAATTAGCTTAATTCCCTGTGGATCGACCAGGTTACCACTCATCTACTAATAGTTCAGTGAATTCGGGTAAATATAAATTCATTTTGGCGGGTCTCGACAACCCGATGATTGGCGATAGTTCAAAAATATCGTTACCAAAATTGGCGCCGTTGCCGGGGAGCTAAGTGTAATTCGGCCTAATTTAAATTTTATTTGTAGACTTTTGACTTTTATTTTAAAATTTGTTTATTCTT
This sequence comes from Herpetospermum pedunculosum, assembly GCA_028017165.1. Classification (NCBI taxonomy): domain Eukaryota; kingdom Viridiplantae; phylum Streptophyta; class Magnoliopsida; order Cucurbitales; family Cucurbitaceae; genus Herpetospermum; species Herpetospermum pedunculosum. The sequence goes on from CM051527.1 coordinate 39,275,739, forward strand.
TTGTTATTTGCAAGATTTGATCTGTTTGTTTAAGTGTGCTAGAAGTGCCTAATTTTTTATTGAGAAAATGGAAGTTGATGATGAGGGTGAAGCCCCAAAAACTCTCAGCAGTGGACATCGGTTGCTATGGACCCCCAACCATCTTGTATTTCCTACCCGGAAATCTCAGGTGAGTTTTTGCTTAAATCTGGTTTAATTGACCATCTGCCTTCTTTTTGCGGTGAAGCAGATGAAGACCCCTTTAAACATCTCAAGGATTTTCAAATGACAAGTTCTGCGATGAAGCCAAGCTACATAACTGAAGATCAACTCTACCTGAGAGCTTTTCCATTCACCTTGAGAGGGGAAGCTCGAGATTGGCTACATTACATACCATCGGGAACCATCTTCACTTGGGAGAAGATGAAGAGTCTGTTCTTGGAAAGGTATTTCCCAGCTTCAAGAGCCAGAGCCGTGAAAAAAGATATCTTTTGTTTCAAGCAAGGAGAGAAAGAGGCATTTCACGAGTGCTGGGAGAGATTCATTAAGCTCTGCGAGAAATGCCCGAACCATCTGATAGCAGAGGCCGCGCTTATCGAATTCTTCTATGATGGTTTGCTTCCGCATGACTGTCAGATGCTCGATGCATCAGATGGAGGAGCCCTTAGAGAGAAAACGCCTGCGGAAGCCAGACAGTTGATCAACAACATGGCTGAGAACCGTCGCCAATACGGGGGAAGAAACGAACAAGCCAAAATGTCTACCGACATAGAAGAGCTCAAAGAAAAAGTGTCTCAGGTATTTGGTTTATTTCATACGTTGCAAGAAAACTCATCTCAGGCTGTTTCTTCTATTTCAGGTCAAGCTATTGAAGGAATGTTCAAGTCCCTCATGGAAACCAACAAGGAGACCAGGTCGGAGATGCGATCGCTAAGAGATGGGTTCACGGAGATGAAGGAAAGGATGAGTAAGATGGAATCCGAAGCGGAAGGTGTTAGTGCGATAAATCTCAGAAGTGGTAAACAAGTGCACTCTCAGACCACTCCCGAGGACTCTAACAAGGATACAGAAATATCTCCAGATAAGTGTCTTCAAACACCCTCTGAAACGGTTGTTGCTTCTTCTTTTATTTCTATGAAGTCTTACACTCCCGTTGCCCCTTTTCCGAGTAGGTTGGTGAGGCCACCTAAGGAGGTCGAAGACGCGGACGTCCTTGAGACGCTGAAAAAGGTTGGGATCAATATGCCGCTGCTTGATGCAATTCAGCAAATCCCAAGGTACGCGAAATTTCTAAAGGAGATGTGCACCATGAAGAGGAAGACTAAAGGTGCTGAGAGAGTCGTGGTAAGCAAAAATGTTTCAGCCCTGATAACACAAGGTATTCCAAGTAAATGCCAGGACCCAGGTATGTTCCTCTTGCCATGTACAATAGGAGATAGAGAAATCGAGCATGCCATGCTAGACTTAGGAGCCTCAATTAATGTTATGCCATACTCAGTCTACAAGAGTCTCGATTTAGAAGGTATGCAGGAAACAAGTTTAATTATCCAGTTAGCTAATAGGTCTTCTATTCGTCCTTTAGGGTGATTGAGGATGTGTTGGTTAGAGTTAAGGACCTGATCTTTCCTGCTGATTTTTATGTGATAAATATGGAAGAAAACGCATCACCTGCTACTTCAGTCTTGCTAGGTAGACCATTCATGAAAACCGCTAAGACAAAAATTAATGTGCATGATGGTACCTTGTCAGTTGAGTATGAAGGAGATGTGTTCGAATTTAATGTATTTGATGCCATGAAACACCATGCTGATGTGCATTCTGTCTGTAAAATTGATCTTATCGATACTTTAGAACAAGAAGAATGCATGACTGTTGTTGATGGGGATGATACACTAGTTTTTACTGAAATTGTTGGCGAGGTTGAAAGTAGTGTTCCCATATTGTCTGACTCATCTGAACAAGCTACTTTTGCTTTAGAGATGTGTGAAAAGCCAACTAAAATATTACCATCTCTTTTGCAGGCTCCCAAGTTGGAACTTAAGGAGTTGCCGGGTCATCTCAAGTACGTATACTTGGGTGAGGTGGAGACACTTCCGGTAATTATCTCCAAGGAGCTTACATCGGAGCAAGAAGGCAAGTTGGTGGAGGTCTTGAAAAAGAACAGAAGAGCGATAGGATGGACGTTGGAAGACTTGCACGAGTTGAGTCCAGTTTTGTGCATGCACAAGATTCGGCTGAATGAGGGAGCGAAGCCATCCCGAGAGCCTCAGCGGAGACTGAACCCAGCAATGAGAGAGGTAGTGTTGTCTGAGATACACAAACTCCTTGATGCAGGTATTATCTTTCCCATTTCTGATAGCCAGTGGGTTAGCCCTATTCATGTTGTACCTAAAAAGACGGGCATAACTGTTATTAGAAATGAAAGGGGTGAGCTAGTGCCTAAGAGAGTGCAAAATGGGTGGAGAATGTGTATAGATTTTAGAAAACTGAATGATGTGACTAAGAAGGACCACTTTCCTATTCCCTTCATAGATCAAATGGTGGAGCGTTTAGCTGGGAAGCCATACTTCAGTTTTCTAGATGGTTTTTCTGGGTTTTATCGAATTCCCATAGCCCAGGAAGACCAAGAAAAGACTACTTTTACCTGTCCATTCGGAACTTACGCATATAGGAGAATGCCCTTCGGGCTTTGTAATGCTCCAGGGACTTTTCAGCGATGCATGATGAGCATATTTACTGAATTCGTAGAAAAATGCATCGAAGTCTTTATGGATGATTTCACTGTATATGGGAGTTCATTTGAGAATTGCCTGTTTAACTTGTCTAGAGTAATGGAAAGATGCATTGAGACTAATCTTGTTTTAAATTTTGAAAAGTGTCATTTCATGGCCAGTCAGGGCATTGTCTTAGGTCACGTTGTGTCAGCTAAGGGGATAGAGGTCGATAAAGCTAAAATAGATGTTATATCTGATTTACCTTACCCCACGAACCTTCGGGAAGTGCGTTCTTTTCTTGGTCACGCAGGTTTTTACCGCAGGTTCATAAAGGACTTCTCGAAGATAGTGACTCCGATGACAAGCTTGCTGAAAAAGGATGTCCCATTCTGCTTTGACAAGCAGTGCAAGCTGGCTTTCGATGTTCTGAAGAAGTGCTTGACCAATGCACCTGTTGCGTGCTCAATGTGTTAAAATAAATAAGCAATAAGAAAGAGAGAGCACTCAGAACATGCAAGCATACATGATCTTATAGCAAGTAGTAAGTATTTTTTCATTCGTTTTCCCACAGAGATTTATTATGAGCTACTCGTGAAGTGTGTTGTTAAGAAAGAATGGGTGGATTTGAGGAGGTAGAATTGGTTTTAAGTTGTCTAATGTCTAAGGAATATGTAAAGGGTAGCAACATAAACAAGTGCAAGTCAAAGTTAGACTCAAATGAAAAGGGAAGAAATTAATAAACGAAGAGGAACTTAGCTAAACAGAATTTTAAACTTAGCAGAATTGCGGAAACAGCAATTCTACCGCAATGTTACTAACAACGAAAGTGTGTAAAATGGAGAAACAAGGGCTACTAACGACTCCTCTATAGGCATTTTCTCACGATTCTCAAGCATTGGATCAACTCACTATGCATCAAACTCACTCAATCTCATGTATCTTCCGATTCCATGCATTAGATTCTTTAGTTTACTCATGTCCAAGTAAGGTCTTAAGCATCTTGTTAAAGCAGAAAGTTATGGTTTGTACTAGGAAAACGCCTATTCCTAGGTCGTTTTCTGGCTACCTTGAAAGGCTAGCATGAGTGTATGACTCTGAACTCTTACTCCTTCCAGAGGTTAGGAGTTCTTTGGACAAAATGGATGGCCAATCAAAATTGCCCGTGGGATGAAGCTTACATACAATCAATGCTTCGAGAGATATCCTACATGCTTGGTTCACGTTTTTTAGCCTATAGTATTGTCATTAGCATGCCCCTATGTGACTTAGTTACTCATGGATATAGGCAGAACATAAATAAGAGATGAAGTAGACATGCTTAGAAGAAATTTAAAGACAAACAGCAAGGGAAAAACAGTAGCAGCAAAGAGAAGAAACTGTGAAATGAAGAATTGTGCTTTGATTACTTAATTGTTTGAATGAACAAAGGAAAGCTTAAAGTGAATAACGTCAAGACAGAAAACAACGAAATGAAATGAACTAGTCACTAGAAAAGAAACAACAACTAAACAGAGCTGGAAATTAGAAATAAAAGACAGGAAGCAGGTAATTAAGCTTGGACGCCTCGTCGCAACCGCCTCGGCTGAAGGATGAGAAAGATCAGCCTTGCTTGGATGAATCCAACATCTTCTCTCCTTCCTATCAGATTGTCGACTCCAACAGCTAAACTTCGCAAACCAACAGACGACAAAGAAAAACAGGAGAAAAGATGGAGCTGCGAGAAGACTTCTACGCTTTCGGATGATGATCAAACCCTCTACTTTGACCCCCTTTTATAGTAATCTGCAGGTGTGTTTGGGCCAAGGAGAACCATCCATCTTCCACGTCATACTTCAGAATGGATGGAGGAGAAAGAACGAATCCCTGAAATAATGGAAATTAACAGAAAAAGATCAGTCAACTTACGGTTTTCACTTGAAACATTGCGGTTTCAGCAATGTTTCCGCAATGCTGTCGCACTGTATATTTTTCATTCTTTTCCTTCGTTTTTCAATCCTTTTCTTTCCTTTTGCATACAAGTTCTAATTTAGCTTCCTTCTTCTAATTATCATATATAAGCATAGGTTTAAGCTAAATCCTATCAAAAACACCTAAGAGTGTACATCTTTCTAAGATAAATTAGTCCTAAAAAGGCCACTTTTGGAGACGTAACACACCCCCAAACTTAAGGTTTTGCTCGTCCTCGAGCAATCTAAGGACTTTCCTAGGCTGTTGTTTCATCTTCTTTAACCACTTTCTGACTCCCCTATATCCCTATCTATAGCAGTGCTGTCCTGTGACACACTTCTAGGTTTACAACTACCCTCTTACATTTCTTCTTCTGACTTCGCACGCCTAGTACTTCTGCTGTTTCATTAACTTACTACAACTGATCTACTTGCTTTTATCATATCGTGCATCTATCCCTAAGGTTTCAAATTCTACCTAGCTTTACTCTAGACTCAGTACATGCTTCTAGCCTTTATTTTTAAATTACCTAGGACTCCTTAGAGTCATGCCAGTCTTAGTATTAACAGTGACAGTAGTACTTTTAGAGAACAACCTAAACCCTGGCATCACTACATTGGACATACATTCATCTCCCTAAACAACCCTACAAGCTACAACTTTGTTCTTAGCCAATTGAGGATCAGAGTTCTTTTTATTCAGGACATCTAAGCCACAAAGTTGCAACTCCTAGGTATACATTCTTCTTCCCTACTTCTTCCTTTTTTCTTTCTTTCTTACTTAGGTGGAGCCTCTCCTTTGGTTGCCTTTTGATGCAATGCCACTTGTGGGTTACACACTTGACACTGATTACTCAGCAACCTAAGAGAGACACCCCTCTTTATTCTATTTTTCATTTTTTTTTTCAGCTCATCATTTTTTTTGTAAAGGAGAAGAAGAATGCTTATGCTCAAAGGGAGAGAGGAATGTTCCTAGGCCTAGGGTGGCCTCCCCCAAACTTAAACTACTCATTGTCCCCAATGAGTGTCTGAGGTGGCACACCCCCAAACTTGTCCTAGAAGCATCTAGTCTAAGGTAAAACAAAGAGAATCTAAAAGCCCTAGGCATAGACAGAACATTCTAAAAGTAAATATCACAGCAGCAGAAATTTGAAAAAACAGGCAGGTAAGGACTTAAAGCTATGCATGCTGAGCACTTTTAAGAGGCTAATTTAAACTATCAAAGGGTGTCCAATGACACTCATCCAGCATGCTTGAGATAAGCTATATACGGTAGTCATGATAGCAGCAAAAATACAAAATTTAAACAGATCCAGCCTAGCTAAACAGTCGGTCAAAAACATGCACATACTAATAAAAATTGCGGTTTCCGCAATTATTTCGCAATAGATACAGGGCAGATATATCAGTGATGAGGGCCCCTACGCATGCTTTTTCCAGTCATTCAAGCTCTACAAAAATGAAACTAAACTAATCTACCTATTCAGCTACCATCAGACTACACTAATCAAATTTAAAACTTAAAACTAAAGAACTAAAACAGATCAAAACATTAACTCAAAACAGCAAAATTCACATGGGAAAAATAAAAACAGCAGTTTGATTTTTTTCTTGTTATTTTAAGGGAACAACAATACTCCCTTGAGTGCCTCGCACTCAGATGTCCTCCTCCTCATCATTCCTTCTTGGTCTTGGCGGCACCCATGGATTCAGTAGGTTTGTGGGAAACTCAGGGAAGAGGCATCCCAATTGGTCAGCAACCTCCTTGTCCCTTGCCTGCGCATATGTGGCCCATTGAGCCATCCTCTTCTGCAGGTCCATCAGGCATGCCATGGACAGCGACTGAGCAGCAGCCAAACCATCTAGCTCGAACTCCATGTTCCTCTTCCTTCTCATCCTCAAGCCTGTAGGCAGCTCCAAATGGCCTGTGTAGGCCATCTGCTTTTCCATCCGCTCGATGGGGACCCCTGCGCGCAAGCAGAGTTTAGTAATAGTATTAGGAAAGAAAAGTGGACCCTTACCCTTTTTGGCGCAGTCAGCAATGGAAGCTGCAATGACCTCGCCCACGTTGATTGTGAGACCTCGCATGATTGCATAGACCAGCAGTGATCGACTCTGGTTGATGGTGGTCACATGGGTCACGGGGGACAGCTTCCTCCTCACGAAGGAAAACCAGACAGCCGCCTTGGCTGTGAGGTTGGCACTCATGAGAGTGTGCCTCCCATTGCGCGATACTGTCCATGATGCTTCGGGCTGACCAATGATCCTAATGGCTTCCTCCAAGACAGCTTCTGTTGGCTCATCAACAATCCTCGCATAGTCAGTGTGTTTTTGGCCCTTGAGGCCGTAAGCTTCGTTGATTGCCTTCGTTGAGAAGTCTACCTCCACTCCTCTGACCACAGACAGGCCATCCTCAGGACTCATCATATTTGCGTAAAAGTCATATACCATGCTGGAGTAGGCTGGATTGGGTGGTCTGCACAGCTCTTCCCAGCCGTGATTCGTGATCCCTGCGCGGAAGAATTGCGGCAGGTCAGCAGGTGCGTCGAGGAATCCCTTCTCGTGCAGCAGCTCCCTTTTCCTCAGCTCAATGCCTCTAGACTCAGCCTCAGAAGACACGTACCTCACTGATTGAGGCTCATCTTCAGGGTAAAGCTTGGCTTTCCCTTTGTCTTTTGGTTTGGCTGACTCAGCAGCCTCAATCTTGAGCTTCTTCAGCGACGGCTCAACACTCCACTTCTCTGATGAAGGCGCCTTCTTGGCTTTCTTTTTCTTTGACTTCTTGGACCGTTTGGCCTTGATAACCTTGGCGGCCTTCTTCTTCTTCAACCTCGCCGTGGCTGTGATCTGCTGGAGGCAATCCCCCAGCGTTTCGTCCATCGAATCATCCTTCTGCGCAGGGCTCTCAAGGTTGGCTTCCCTCAAAGGAGAGAAGACCTCTTCTTCCTCAGCTTCCCCACTGCCCTGCGTCGATTCTTGATACTCTCCATAGGGAAATTCAGTGTCAGGTTGTGGGGAAGTGGGTGATGCTTCAGGGCTCTCTGCTGGTGGGGTGTGTTCAGAACTCTGCGGCGAAGGGGGAAGCTCAGGGCTTCGCGCTGGTGGAGATGGCGAAGAGCTCTGCTTGGCTGACTCTTGTGACCGACGGTCACTTTCTTGACTCTTTACAGAGGGAGTCGTTTGCTTGCTCGTTTCTTCAGCCACCGCCATGCTCCATTTGCGCTTCTTGGGTGTTCCTGCTGGTTCAGAGGGTCCAGCAGGTATCTCCGTAACTACCTTCCACTTCTTCTTGCGGATCGGCAGTTTGGGGAGTCTTTCAGTACGTGCAGCCTCAGCGTCTGCCAGGGCAAGAAGTGCTTCCCTCGCAGCAGTTTCAGCGTCGTCAGCCCTCTTCTTGGACGCAGATCTCTCAGCTCTCGTTAGCACCATTGTTGAATCGTGGGAATCTGGAAAGAAGAATTGCAGATGAAGAGGGAGAAAGATTTCTTGGAGTTCAGATAATGGGGAAATCGTACGGATCAACACGCTTCTAACGGATATAAGTAAAAAAATCCCAACGGCTATATTTGTTGCGGATTCTGCAAATCCAGCGCAATTCTAGTGACCGTTGGAGATTTTTTTGCGTTTAAATGCCAATCTTTCCTCAACCGTATCTTTGATTTGGCCCAATATCTCCTCGATCTTTTTAGCTTGATTTCATCTCCTTGATTCCCTCTATCGATTCCCTACAAAAAGAAATAAAATCAACATCAAATTCGTAATTAAAATCCAGCGCATGAGCCTCGCATGGACGAGCACAGTGACCGCTCGTCCTCTCTCGTTCTTGTTTTCATGTCTCAGTCAAGAGAAAGGCCGAGAGAGTCTTCACATCTCCTTCCTCATAGTAGTGCTTCAATCTTGCACCATTAACCATGAATGGTTGTCCTTGTTGCAGGTTCTTTATCTCGATTGCACCATGAACAAACACATTAGTTATTACAAATGGACCTGACCATCTAGACTTAAGTTTGCCTGGAAATAATTTCAATCGTGAGTTAAATAATAAGACAAGCTGGCCTTTCTTGAAGTCCTTAATCCTAAGTCTACTGTCGTGCCAAATCTTGGTCTTTTCCTTATACATTTTAGCATTTTCATAAGACATATGCCTAAGCTCATCAAGCTCATGTAATTGCAAAGACCACAATGTTCCCGCATCAGTCACGCAGTAATTCAACTCTTTTAAGGCCCAAAATGCTTTAATTTCTAACTCGAATGGCAAGTGACATGCTTTGCCATACACAAGTCTATAAGGAGACATACCTAGGGGTGTCTTATATGCAGTTCTATACGCCCAAAGTGCATCCTCGAGTTTAAACGACCAGTCTTTTCTATTGGGTTTGACCACTTTTTAAAGTATGTTTTTAATCTCCCTAATTGAAATTTCAGCTTGGCCATTCGAATGTGGATGATAAGGGGTGGCTACTTGGTGGGCGGATTTTTGAATATCCACTTAATCTCAAGCTGTCGAGGCTTGCCAAAATACGATTTATAAAGCCTATGACCAAGGCTTTGCAGCCAGTGGTAACAGGGTCGATCCAAGGAATAGGAAGATTGAAATTACTAATGAAATTAGGATTTAATTGATTAATAGATTTTTGGTAACGGGGGGGTTTTATCATGCAAAGGGGAAATAATGAGAGAGCTAACGAAGAAAGAATAATAAGAAGAGAACGTGTGTACGGTTTGGGAGTCTCGGGATCAATTGTTAAACAAATTCAGTTTATCATTTAATGCTAATAACATGGAATTCAGTTTATTGAGCACGCGGACGACTACCAGAGAAGCCCCAAAGTAGCCGACTCCATGGATTTTAATTAGACCACACAGTTCTAATTACACTTTATCTAATCCTACATCAAGGTGATCAACCCCAAGGTAAATTTAGACAGTCACTAGCTAACCGCGACGAACATTCGAGCGTGAATTCTAATTGCTAGTAGATTGCCCGCAAACGCCGTATGCAATCAACAATTATCCAACCCGACCCGATACTTCGATTTAGTTCTATCTACCTGTGTTACTTAGTCGAGCAGTGAGAGGCACGGCATCACTACTCTTTAACTTACACAACATGCGAAACTACTCGAGTGTCAATCGGCGTATTTTAACATGCGCGTTGGATTAAGCAAAGTAGATAGATGCAAAGTAAACATAACCAATATGCATATCAAAACTCAGATTATCAAAACCAAATATGTTTAACAAAATCGCCCTAAACTAATCCCATACCGTCACCCTTACCTTAGCCGCTCATGGCGCGGTTTGTCAATCCCGCTCCAAAGATGGCCATGGAAAGATTCGTCTACTGATTACAATGGAAAGTGGAGCTCACTAGCATGCCAACAATGGCGGAGCTCCACGGAAAATAGAGAGAAAACGGAGAAGAAGGAGACCAAAACGAGCAAAAATGGTGGAGAGATGAAGGAGAAGATGTCCCAAATGTGCAGAAAAATCGTCAATATAAGTTCTGCAATCGTCGTAGCGTCGAGACGCTAGGCCTAGCGTCTCGACGCTGTGCCGTAAGTTTTCCGCGCGCGCGCTCGCGATGGCGTCGCGACGCAAGGCCAGCGTCGCGACGCTGCCCCGATAAAATTCCTGCGCGCGCCTCCTCCGGAGCGTCTCGACGCCAAGCAGGGTCTCGACGCCAGGGCAGCGTCGAGCTAGCGTCTCGACGCTATCACTCGACGCTTGCTCTCGGGTTTTTCCAGCGTCGAGCCAGCGTCTCGACGCTATAGCTCGATGCTGGCTCTCGGGTTTGGGGCTGAAGCTTTGCCTCTCCAAGGCTGTTTTGGCCCATTTCTTCACGGAACAAGTTCCCCTCTTCCCGATGCATTCCCGGGGCGCTAAAACTCTACTTTAAGCTCTCGAACATGCCCAACGAACGCACGAGCTCTTTGCCGCTTTTCTCCTACAAAAGAGATATATTTAATCAATTGAAAGCGGACTTTAGCTATAATTAGGAAGTATTTAATAGCTCCAAAATGGAGTTATCAAACACCCCCAACTTAAACATTGCTAGTCCTTGAGCAAGCACTACAAAGACATTGACTCTAACGACGCGTTTACATATATTCTAACTCAAGCCTCCATGCATATTGAAATTTAAACACGAGTATAATCATGGAAGCATTTTGTTCATGTATTAACTAGGACATATCAAAAATTAACTCTTGCCCCATAACGTGTGTTTGTGCTAGCCAACCACTCCTAAACTCACGTAACCCCGGAAAACCTACATGCAACGCACATCCCGTTTTCCCCCTACTTCTAGCGTTTAAGAACAGCTACACTTGACTTACACGAGAGAGAGAAGCAAATTAAGAGACCTAATTATTTTCTCATTCTTTTTCTTTCTTTTCAAAAGTACTTTGTACTCTTTTATTTTGGTTCTTTGAACCAACTTTTTGTTTCTTTTTCTTTCCTACTCGAGCTGCCTAACACGTCAAACTTTGGCCAAAGCTTCACGTTTTTAAGGACTGACGCTCGCTTCTTTAAGCGCTAATAAGAAGGAGGAGCGCCTCGAGAGGAATTTTTCTACCAAACATGCTTTTCTATTTTTTTTTTATTAGGCTAAGCACATGCTTTCTCAATTAACCAACTACTAACTCTCATGCAACAAGCTACCTAAGGGTGCCTTTCGGGGTGACAACGAGAATTAGCTAAACATGCGATAAACAAAGCTTACGGAATCTAGGGAGAGGTTGCTAAGTGCGCGATAAGTGCAAGGGAGCAACAGAAAAAATTTTAAATTTCTTGACATGAACCTAAGAAACACAAAACTCATGCAAAAACTCGATTATGAACATGCTCAAATTTCCAACATGCATTTCCTAGGCTATCACAGACAGAAAATAGTAAGCAGAGTCCCAAGCACTTCAATATCATTATAGCACTTCTCAACAAACTACACATGCATATCCGTCAGACTAACTCCACCCCCAACTTCAAAATTTGGCATTGTCCTCAATGCCAACCAGTCAGATACAACAAAGTAAAAGGGAAGAAGAAATACACTTCCCTGACTCTTGGTGAAGCTGGCGAGGGCGAGGAGGCGGCACATAAACGCATCAGGGCCCAAAATTGCCTTCTCTTCCTCGATTCCTAAAAAAAAAACAGCAAGCTAATTAAAACTAAGTTAATCTAAAAAGCAATAAAAACTAAACTAAAGCATAAAAACAGTCCATCGCTCGGGTGCCTCCGAGAAGCGCAGAATTTTTAAAGTCGGTTGCTCGACTGTATTATCTCAACAGACTCATCCATAGTCTGTAGGTGCGGGGGACGATCCAGACTTGTCCTTGGCCACACCTTTCCTGCCATCCACTTGAAAAATATTTTGCACTCTTCGTGCCTCGGGCACGTGAATATAAGAAGTGTTAGTGCAAAAACCAGCATCATTATCACACAAATTTAAATCAGATTTTTTAACAGAGACATGGGAACCATCCCTCAAGCGCGAGGGTAGATTCCCATTCTCATCATGCTCGACAACAGACACATTCCCAACAGTCACAGACGACTTTGATGCATTTATAATAAATTCTTTCACCATTCCATCAAATTCTACGGATAAGGCACCCCTATCAACATCTATCTTGACCTTAGCGGTCTTCATAAATGGGCGGCCTAACAAAATAGAAGAGGAAACATGCGAAGAATTCTGATTCATATTCAACACGTAAAAATCGCATGGAAACAGTAAGTCCTTAACTTTGACTAAAATATCCTCAACCTTCCCTAAAGGATGCACATAAGATCGATCGGCTAGTTGGACAACTATATTGGACTCGAGTAAAGTACACAATTCAAGTTCTTTAAAAACATCATAAGACATGACATTAATCGAGGCACCGAGATCTAACATGGCATTTTCAATGAATTTAGTACCGATAGTGCATGGGATAGAAAACATACCAGGATCGATGCACTTCGGTGGAAGATTACCTTGGAAAATTGCGGAGACGGTTTCTTTCTTCGTCTCGTCGCTTTTTCTCGACATTCTCTTACTCGTACACCACTTCTTGAGAAACTTGGCGTATTTTGGCACTTGGCTTACGGCCTCAAGAAGTGGGATGTTGACCACCACCTTTTGGAAGGTTCGAAGGACCTCCGCATCCTCAGTCTCCAAAGTAGGCTTCACAAGCCGACTCGGGAATGGTGCTCTGGTAACGTCCTCAGGTACACTGACCTTCTCGATCTTTCTCACATTCTGAATCTCAGGAGCAGTCGGGGCGGACTTGTTCAAGCTGTCTGTGGCTTCCTTCGAAGCTCTGGTGGAAAGTGACTTCCCACTGCGCAGCTGAATGGCACTCACGTTTTCACACGAGTTTACTGTAGTTTGGGAAGGAAGCTTCCCCGATCTCTTGCTCTCAATCTTACTGATAGACACCGCCATCTGTGTCAGCTGCTTGTTCAAATTCTGCAGCTCTGCCTTGTGAGAATTAAGCTCCTCTCGAGCCTCTTTTTGGAATTGGCTGGTGCTAGTCACGATGGTCCTTACCATCTCTTCAAGTGAGTTGGAGGAGCTCGAGGCCTGAGCCTGGGTGGAAGAATTAGGCCTATCCGGAGACTGGCCTTGGAAGCGAGTTTGTCCTTCCCTATTCCCATAGCTGAAATTAGGATGGTCGCGCCAACCGGGGTTGTAAGTGTTTGCATATGGGTCGTACTTCCTTGGGTTGGAAGCGTACCCCCAGATCGCGTTGACCTCCTCCGCCTCGCGGTGTCCTCCAACGATTTTCTTTAACATATTGCCTATTTCGGCCACCTGGGCCCTCATCTCAGTCATCTCGTGGCTCTGAGCCACGCTGTGCACTTGTCCTTGCCCCCGAATACCGAATTGCTGCGAGTTTGTGGCCATGTTTGCAATCAACTGCTTGGCCTCAACTGGGGTCTTGTCAATCAGTGCCCCTCCACTCGCTGCATCTATCATCTGCCGGTCATGGGGCGTCATCCCCTCATAAAAGTACTGAATCAATAACTGATCGGCAATCTGATGATGTGGGAAGCTCGCGCACAGGCGCCCGAAGCGTTCCCAGTATTCGTGCAGGGACTCACCGACATCCTGGGTGATCCCATAAATCCTCTTCCGCAGAGTGGTGGCTAAGGATGCGGGAAAGTATTTCTCCAAGAATACCCGCTTCATATCCTGCCACGTGGTGATGGATCCGGAGGGCAAGTAGGATAGCCAATCCTTGGCCTTGTCCTTGAGCGTAAAGGGGAATGCCCTCATATTCAGTTGCTCCTCCGTGACCCCCGCGGGCTTCATCCCCGCGCAGACGCAATGGAATTCCATTAAGTGTTTGTTCGCGTCCTCACCTGCGTTGCCATGGAAAGAAGGTAACTGGTGAATTAAACCGGATTTTAACTCGAAGTTACCTGCTACCACGGGGTAGTTAATGCACAAAGGCTGCAGGTTCAGGTCTGGCGCTGCCAGTTGCTTAAGCGTCCGTGGCGCATCGCCTTGCGCCATCTCGTCAAATAAGAAGGGATTGCCTTCTTCTCTTTCAAACGTTCCTTGCCCCTCCCGGGCTTCTCTACGTAACCGCCGCTCCTCTATGTCAATCTCTGGGATAAACTACAAACTACTACCCTCAGAGGAACGGGTCATACACAAACAAAAAATCCAAACATACAAGATACAAACAGAAAAAAATTTCAGTCAACCATCAATGAATCAAATTCAAACTTCAATCATAAATTCAATCAATTGCCTAATCCCCGGCAACGGCGCCAATTTTGGTGGGCGGATTTTTGAATATCCACTTAATCTCAAGCTGTCGAGGCTTGCCAAAATACGATTTATAAAGCCTATGACCAAGGCTTTGCAGCCAGTGGTAACAGGGTCGATCCAAGGAATAGGAAGATTGAAATTACTAATGAAATTGGGATTTAATTGATTAATAGATTTTTGGTAATGGGGGGGTTTTATCATGCAAAGGGGAAATAATGAGAGATCTAACGAAGAAAGAATAATAAGAATAGAACGTGTGTACGGTTTGGGAGTCTCGGGATCAATTGTTAAACAAATTCAGTTTATCATTTCATGCTAATAACATGGAATTCAGTTTATTGAGCACTCGGACGACTACCAGAGAAGCCCCAAAGTAGCCGACTCCATGGATTTTAATTAGACCACACAGTTCTAATTACACTTTATCTAATCCTACATCAAGGTGATCAGCCCCAAGGTAAATTTAGACAGTCACTAGCTAACCGCGACGAACATTCGAGCGTGAATTCTAATTGCTAGTAGATTGCCCGCAAACGCCGTATGCAATCAACAATTATCCAACCCGACCCGATACTTCGATTTAGTTCTATCTACTTGTGTTACTTAGTCGAGCAGTGAGAGGCACGGCATCGCTACTCTTTAACATACACAACATGCGAAACTACTCGAGTGTCAATCGGTGTATTTTAACATGCGCGTTGGATTAAGCAAAGTTGATAGATGCAAAGTAAACAGAACCAATATGCATATCAAAACTCAGATTATCAAAACCAAATATGTTTAACAAAATCGCCCTAAACTAATCCCAAACCGTCACCCTTACCTTAGCCGCTCATGGCGCGGTTTGTCAATCCCGCTCCAAAGATGGCCATGGAAGGATTCGTCTACTGATTACAATGGAAAGTGGAGCTCACTAGCATGCCAACAATGGCGGAGCTCCACGGAAAATAGAGAGAAAACGGAGAAGAAGGAGACCAAAACGAGCAAAAATGGTGGAGAGATGAAGGAGAAGATGTCCCAAATGTGCAGATAAATCGTCAATATAAGTTCTGCAATCGTCGTAGCGTCGAGACGCTAGGCCTAGCGTCTCGACGCTGTGCCCTAAGTTTTCCGCGCGCGCGCTCGCGATGGCGTCGCGACGCAAGGCCAGCGTCGCGACGCTGCCCCGATAAAATTCTTGCGCGCGCCTCCTCCGGAGCGTCTCGACGCCAAGCAGGGTCTCGACGCCAGGGCAGCGTCGAGCTAGCGTCTCGACGCTATCACTCGACGCTTGCTCTCGGGTTTTTCCAGCGTCGAGCCAGCGTCTCGACGCTATAGCTCGACGCTGGCTCTCGGGTTTGAGGCTGAAGCTTTGCCTCTCCAAGGCTGTTTTGGCCCGTTTCTTCACGGAACAAGTTCCCCTCTTCCCGATGCATTCCCAGGGCGCTAAAACTCTACTTTAAGCTCTCGAACATGCCCAACGGACGCACGAGCTTTTTGCCGCTTTTCTCCTACAAAAGAGATATATTTAATCAATTGAAAGCGGACTTTAGCTATAATTAGGAAGTATTTAATAGCTCCAAAATGGAGTTATCACTACTCTATGTCTAATATTATACTTAGCCAATACTCTTTCCATAGCTTTGTTAATGAAATGTGTCCCCTCATCACTGGTTATAGCACGAGGTGTCCCAAATCTAGTAAAAATATGTCTATGCAAGAATCTTATGACTGTTTTGGCATCATTATTTGAACATGCTATGGCCTCTACCCACTTGGATACATAGTCTACTGCTACCAATATGTAAAGGTTACCTGATGATGGGGGGAATGGTCCCATGAAGTCAATGCCCCACACATCAAAGAGCTCCAACTCTAAGATGTAAGTGAGAGGCATCTCATCCTTTCGACTGAGGTTACCTGTTCTCTGGCATTCATCACAGCTGTGGGCATAGTTGTGGGCATCCTTGAAGATCGTTGGCCAATAGTAGCCACTCTGGAACACCTTTGCAGCTGTCCTTTGGCCACCAAAATGTCCACCATAGGGTGCTGTATGGCAGTGCTGCAGCACAAACTTCGCCTCAGCAGCTGACACACACTTCCTGAGCAGACCATCAGCACATGTCTTGTAACGTGTGGGATCATCCCATATGAATTTCCTTGCTTCATGAAGGAACCTCTTCTTTTCTTGTCCTCCCTTGAAAGTTGGTAGTACCTGCGATGCAAGGAAGTTAGCAATGTCAGCAAACCAAGGTTCCTCATCGTTATCACGATGAGTCAATACAAAGACATGTTCATCAATAAAAGCATCAGAAATTGCGGTTTCCGCAATTTTTTCGCAATTATGCTGCAATCTAGAAAGATGATCCGCAACCACATTTTCACATCCTTTCTTATCTCTAATGTCTAGATCGAACTCTTGCAGCAATAACACCCATCTAATCAACCTAGGCTTAGCATCAGCTTTTCTCATAAGGTACTTCAAAGCAGAATGGTCAGTGTACACAATTGTCCTAGTGCCTACAATGTAATTCCTAAACTTCTCACAAGCAAACACTACAGCTAGCATCTCCTTCTCAGTAGTTGTGTAATTACATTGTGCCTCATTAAGTGTCTTACTAGCATAGTATACAGGGTGTGTTAACTTGTTAATCTTTTGTCCTAACATAACCCCTACAGCATAGTCACTAGCATCACATAACATCTCAAAGGGGAGATCCCAATTAGGCCCTACTATAATAGGTGCTGTGACTAGTGCTTCCTTAAGGGTTTTCCAAGCTAGGAAACTTTCTTTAGAGAAAATGAATGGTTTGTTTAGCTCTAGAAGCTCACATAAAGGCTTGGAGATCTTAGAAAAGTCCTTAATGAACCTTCTATAGAAGCCAGCATGCCCTAAGAAACTTCTAATGGCTTTTACATTCTGAGGTTCTACCAGCTTCTCTATTATCTCAATTTTGGCCCTATCGACCTCTACACCTGCCCTGGACACTCTATGACCTAAGACAATCCCTTCATCCACCATGAAGTGGCACTTCTCCCAATTAAGTACTAGGTTAGTTTCCTCACACCTAGCCAGGACTTGTCCTAAGTTCTCTAGACAGTTTGTAAATGAATCCCCAAAGACTGAGAAATCATCCATGAATATCTCTATCATGGACTCATCCAAATCAGAGAAGATTGCCAACATGCACCTTTGGAATGTTGCCGGTGCATTGTGTTAAGTCTCTGAAAGTGACTTATTTAGGACCCATTTAGCTTAAGAAGATGTACACATTTAGGTGTTTTTGTTAGCATTTAGCTTAAACCTATGCTTTAATATGAGAATTAGAAGAAGGTAGCTAATATAGGACTTGTGTACAATAGGTAGAAAAAGGGTTGAAAACCGAAGAAAAGAATGAAAAAATAACCATTGCAAATGAATTGCGGAATAATTGCGGTGACCGCAATTATTCAAGTTAAAACCGTAAGTTGGCTGATCTTTTTCTGTTTAGATCCGACTTTTCAGGGATTCGTTCTTTCTCCTCCATCCATTCTGATATATGACGTTGAAGATTGATGGTTCTCCTTGGCCCAAACGCACCTGCAAACTACTATAAAAGGGGGTCAAAGTCGGAGGTTCAGTCATCATTCGAAGCGCAGAAGTCTTCTCGCAGTCCACCATTTCCATCTGTTTTCCTTTGCCGTCTGTTGGAGTGAGAGTCTAAGCTTTTGGAACCGATAATCTGATAGGAAGGAGAGGAGATTCTTCTTCTCTCTCGATTGGATTCATCCAAGCACGGCTGACTTTTCATCACCATCATTCGAGGCGACTGCCACGGAGTTTTCTAGCAAACCTTTACTGTTTTTCTGCGCTGTTCTTCTCATTTCCATTTCTGATCACTGTTGTTCTTAGTTTAGCATTTCAATTACTGCATTTCGTTGTTGTCTGTCTTGAATTCATTTCTTTTAGAGCTTCCCTTTGTCATTCAAACACTTTAAGTAATCGAAGTATACTTCTGCATTTTACAGTTTCCATCTGTTTCTGCTACGGCTTTGGCTTGCTGTTTTAAGTACATTTATCTTCTAAGCATGTCTGTTTTATCTACCATTTCTGTTCTCTACATATCCATGAGTAACTAAAATCACTTAGGGGCATGCTAATGACAGAACTATAGGCTAAAAAACGTGAGTCAAGTAGGCAGATTAACACTCGAACATTGATTGTATGTAAGCTTCATCCCACGGGCAATTTCGATTGGCCATCCATTTTGTCCAAAGAACTCCTAACCTCTGGAAGGAGTAAGAGTTCAGAGTCATATAATCATGCTAGCCTTTCATGGTAATCAGGAAACGGCCTAGGAATAGGCGTTTCCCTAGTACAAACTAAACACTCCTGTTTTAACAAGGTGCTTAAGACCTTACTTTGAAGTCGAGTAAACTTGAGTCTCTAATGCATGGAATCGGACGATACTTGAGATAGAGTGAGTTTGATGTATAGAGAGTTGATCCAAAGCTTGATAATCGTAATACACTGCCTATAGGAGAGTCATTAGTAGCCCTTAATTCACCCTTTTAATCAGTTTCGCTGCCATTTAATTGCGGATTAATTGCGGTTCTCGCAATGCTGCTAAATTGCATTGTGTGTAGCTGTTTTCTTCTTCGTTTATTGACTCCATCTCTTGTTCTTTGAGCCTGATTTTAACTTTAACTTGTTTATGGTATATTCCTTTACACATTCAGCAAAACTTAGGTAATTAAAAACCAATTTTACCCCCTCAAATTCATCCCATCTTTCTTAACAAACACACTTCGCGAATAGCTAAAAATGAGTCTCTGTGGAAAAAACGAATGAAATATACTTACTACTTGCTGTGAGACCATGTATGCTTGCATGTTCTAAGTGCTCTCTCTACCCTTTTACATATTTATCTTTACACATTGAGCACGCAACAAGTTTTTGGCGCCGCTGCCGGGGACTTATTTTAAGTGAAAACGAAGTTGTTAAGTTTGAAAAATCAAGTTTATCATTGAGTGAAACTAATCTGTTTCATTTCTTTTGCAGGTGCTATTAAGGTAGTTTATGAGTGAGCGTTCACATAGTAATTTAGAGTTCGATCCTGAACCTGAAAGATCACTTCGAGCTAGGAATAAGGCAAAGAAACGTCTCTTTAAACAACCTCCTGTACCTCAAACCACACCTGAAACTAAAGAAATGGGCGATCTAGTTCCAAATCCGGCACAAGCCATTCGCAACCCCATTGAAATAGCGAATGACAAGGATAGCGCCATCCTTTCTTATTTAGTACCTATGCCTGGGGAGCTGAACCCCAGCATAATCCGTCCTGAAATCACTGCCAACTCATTCGAGTTAAAGCCAGTGATGTTCCAAATGTTGTCCACTGTGGGACAATTCTTTGGAATAGAAAATGAGGACCCCCATAACCACCTTAGGAACTTCCTAGGAGTTAGTGACACATTCCTAATCCCTGGAGTTTCCCAAGAAGCCCTGAGGCTATATCTTTTCCCTTACTCTTTGAGGGACAAAGCCAAAACATGGTTAAATTCTTTACCCTCAGGATCTGTCCGCAATTGGACAGAGTTAGCAGAAAAATTCCTAGTCAAATATTTCCCACCTGATAGGAATTCAACCTTTCGTGATGATATCATAAAATTAAAACAAGCTCCAAGTGAGTCTCTTCACGAAGCTTGGACAAGATTCAAAGACCTTCTCATTAAATGTCCACACCATGGCATTCCATGGTGTATCCAAATAGAAGTCTTCTTTAAAGGATGCAACCCCAGCACCAGACAAGTTCTAAATTCATCTGCTGGAGGTTCCATGTTGTCCAAGAGTTACAACGAAGCTTATGAGATCTTGGAGAAGATCTCAACATCTCATTGTAGGTGGTCAGACGATCCAGTAGAGCCAACTAGGGCTCAAGACAAGGATGCTCTAAGCGCCATGAGCACCCAAATAAACGCCCTGACCAACCTAGTTAAGCAAATGGCTCAGGCCAATCTCCAAACCAGTGCCAATACCGCCACGGCCATGTCAATGGGCACTCAACCAAATCAAGGCGAGGCACCAATCTGTGGATTCTGTGGGGAAGGGCACCCTTATGAATACTGCCCTGGGAATCCATCCTCAGTCTGCTATGTAGGAAGCCAGCAGCAGCCTAGGAATAACCCCTACTCCAACACCTATAACCCTGGTTGGAGAAACCACCCTAACCTGTCATGGGGTGGCCAACAGAACACTAACCCAAATTCTAACCAACCTAGACCGAGTGGAACACCTGGTTTCACTCCCCAACATAACCAGTCCATGTACCAAAAACCTTATAATCAACCTGTAGGATCTTCTGTAGAAAACCTACTCAAGGAATATATAGCTAAGAATGATGCTACTCTTCAGAGCCAGCAAGCTACTCTTTGGAGCCTGGAAAACCAAGTAGGCCAATTAGCCAATGAACTTAAAAGTAGGCCCCAAGGTAGACTCCCTGCTGATACCGAGGTACCAAGGAGAGATGGCAAGGAACAAGTTCAAGCCATTGAACTTAGGAGTGGAAGACCATTGGTGAGCAACACAAAGGACACACCAAAGAGAGTAGAGAACACTGAGTCTAGTGCTCCACTGGAGTCTCTGCCAAGCCAAGGTCCACCACCAACTAGCACATCAGGAGCCAGGCTAGAGCCAATTGTTGAGGACGTAGAAGAAATTCCAAGGCCTCCACCTATCGTAAGGCGTCCTGACGTGCCTGCATATGTGCCACCACCTCCATATCCTCGAAGGCTGAAGAAGAAGCAGGAACAGGAAGTTCATTTTAATAAATTCTTAGAAATACTTAAGCAAGTGCATGTGAATATTCCTTTTGTAGAGGTTTTACAGTCTATGCCTTCATATGTAAAGTTTTTGAAGGACATTATTACTAACAAAAAAATAATTGGTGAGTTTGAAACAGTAAACCTCACCGAGGAGTGCAGTGCCATCCTCCAAAACAAGCTGCCCAAGAAGGAGAAGGATCCTGGTTCCTTCACCCTACCTGTAGAACTTGGAGGCAAACCTGTGGGCAGAGCGCTTTGTGACCTGGGCGCCAGCATAAATCTCATGCCCCTGTCCCTATTTCGCCAGTTAGGAATGGGAGAAGCACGTCCAACTACAGTCACTTTACAACTAGCAGACAGATCCATCGCATATCCGGAAGGTAAGATTGAGGATATTCTAGTTAAAGTTGACAAATTCATTTTCCTTGCAGATTTCATTGTCCTGGACTATGAGGCAGACAAGGAGGTTCCCATCCTGCTAGGTAGACCATTTCTAGCCACAGGTAGGGCGCTAATAGACGTGCAAAAAGGTGAGTTAACTATGAGGGTTCATGATGAAGAGGTAAAATTTAGTGTTTACAAAGCTTTAAGGTATCCCTCTGATTCTGAGTCTTGTGCTAGCATTGATGTTGTTGACTCACTAATGGAAGAACAATTAGAGCATGTATTATTAACCAAGCATGCTAATGAATATGTAGGATTAGATGTAGCTGATCTAAATGTATCTGACATAATGAATATGCCTGTAGATAAACCTCAGCATGTATGTATGACTATAGACTTAACTGATAGAACTGTAAATCCGTTAAAGCCCTCTATTGAGCATCCACCTGTTCTAGAACTAAAACCACTACCAACTCACCTCAAATACGCATATCTAGGAGATAATGATACGCTGCCTGTAATTATTTCTTCTAAGCTAAGTGAACAGCATGAGGTTGATTTAATTTTACTGCTTAAGCAACATAGGAAGGCTATAGCATGGACTATTGCTGATATTCGAGGCATTAGCCCTTCTTATTGCATGCATAAAATCATACTAGAGGAAGAGCACACACCTAGGGTAGATCACCAGCGTAGGTTAAACCCCTCTATGAAAGAGGTAGTAAAGAAAGAAATAATAAAGTGGTTAGATGCAGGAGTAATTTTCCCCATAGCTAGTAGCCAGTGGGTGAGCCCCATCCAATGTGTGCCTAAAAAGGGGGGAATAACTGTGGTAGTCAATGAGAACAACGAACTGATTCCAACAAGGACTGTCACAGGGTGGAGAGTATGTATGGATTACAGAAAGTTAAATAAAGAAACTAAAAAAGACCATTTCCCTTTACCATTTATTGACCAGATGTTAGACAGAATAGCTGGTAGAGCCTACTATTGTTTTTTAGATGGGTACTCTGGCTATAATCAAATCACTATAGACCCTAAGGATCAAGAGAAGACTACCTTCACTTGCCCTTTTGGAACGTTTGCCTTCCGCAGAATGCCTTTTGGCTTATGCAATGCACCGGCGACTTTCCAAAGGTGCATGATGGCAATCTTCTCTGAGTTGGATGAGTCCATAATAGAAATATTCATGGATGACTTCTCAGTCTTTGGGGACTCATTTAAAACCTGTCTAGAGAACCTAGGACAAGTCCTGGCTAGGTGTGAAGAAACCCACCTAGTCCTAAATTGGGAAAAGTGCCACTTTATGGTAGATGAAGGGATTGTTTTAGGACATAGAGTGTCAAGGGCAGGTGTGGAAGTGGATAGGGCAAAAATAGAGGTCATAGAGAAGTTGGTAGAGCCCCAGAATGTCAAGGCCATTAGGAGTTTCTTAGGGCATGCTGGCTTCTATAGAAGGTTCATCAAGGACTTTTCTAAGATAGCCAAGCCTCTATGTGAGCTACTGGAGCTAGGTAGGCCATTCATCTTCTCTAAGGAATGTGTATTAGCTTGGAAAACCCTTAAGGAAGCACTGGTCACAGCACCAATCATAGTGGGACCAAATTGGGATCTCCCATTTGAGATGCTATGTGATGCCAGTGACTATGCTGTAGGAGTCATGTTAGGACAGAAGATTGAAAAGCTCACACATCCTGTCTATTATGCTAGTAAGACCTTGAATGAGGCTCAATGTAACTATACAACTACAGAGAAGGAGATGCTTGCTGTAGTATTTGCTTGTGAAAAATTTAGGAACTATATTGTAGGAACTAGGACCATTGTATATACTGACCATTCTGCTTTAAAATATCTTATGAGGAAGGCTGATGCTAAGCCTAGATTAATTAGATGGGTGTTATTGCTGCAGGAATTCGATTTGGACATTCGGGACAAGAAGGGATGTGAAAACGTGGTTGCAGATCACCTGTCTCGATTGCAGCACAATTGCGAAAAAATTGCGGACCCCGCAATTTCTGATGCTTTTATAGATGAACATATCTTTGCTTTGACTCATCGTGAAAACGATGAGGAACCTTGGTTTGCTGACATTGCTAACTTCCGTGCATCACAGGTATTGCCAGTGTTCAAGGGAGGACAAGAGAAGAAGAGGTTCCTCCATGAAGCAAGGAAATTCATCTGGGATGACCCCATACTTTACAGGACCTGTGCTGATGGGTTGTTGAGGAAGTGTGTTACAGCTGCTGAAGCGAAGTCTGTGCTGCAGCACTGTCACTCATCTCCTTACGGTGGGCACTTTGGTGGTCAAAGAACAGCTGCTAAGGTATTTCAGAGTGGCTACTACTGGCCAACAATCTTCAAGGACGCCCACAATTATGCCCACAACTGTGACGAATGCCAAAGGACAGGTAACCTCAGTCGTAAGGATGAGATGCCTCTCACCTACATCTTAGAGTTGGAGCTCTTTGATGTGTGGGGCATTGATTTCATGGGACCCTTCCCTCCATCATCAGGTAACCTGTACATTTTAGTAGCAGTAGACTACGTGTCAAAGTGGGTAGAAGCTAAGGCATGTCCTAATAATGATGCTAAAACAGTCACTAACTTCTTGCATAGGCACATTTTCACTAGATTTGGGACTCCTCGTGCTATCATTAGTGATGAGGGGTCACATTTCATTAATAAGGCTATGGAGAAGATATTGGCTAAGTATAACATTAGACATAGGGTAGCTACTCCCTATCACCCACACTCGAATGGCCAAGCTGAGATTTCCAACAGGGAGATAAAAAACATCCTAGAAAAGGTAGTCAAACCTAATAGAAAAGACTGGTCATTTAAGCTTGAGGATGCACTTTGGGCTTATAGAACAGCATATAAGACACCTCTAGGAATGTCTCCCTATAGGTTGGTGTATGGCAAGGCTTGCCACTTGCCACTTGAGTTGGAAAACAAGGCATTTTGGGCCATGAAAGAATTAAATTTTTGTGTGAAGGATGCGGGGACATTAAGATCTTTACAGCTACATGAACTTGACGAGCTTAGGCACATGGCCTATGAGAATGCCAAGATGTACAAAGAAAAGACAAAAATATGGCATGACAGTAGACTCAGGATCAAAGACTTTAAGAAGGGCCAACTTGTATTGTTATTTAACTCACGATTAAAGCTATTTCCAGGCAAACTAAAGTCTAGATGGTCCGGTCCATTTATTATTACTAATGTCTTTGTTCTCGGTGCCATAGAAATTAAAAACTTGCAGCAAGGACAGCCATTTCTGGTCAATGGTGCTAGGTTGAAGCACTACTATGAGGAAGGGGATGTGAAGACTCTCTCGGCCTTCCTCTTGACTGAAGCATGACAAAGAGAACGAGAGAGAACGAGTGGTTACTGTGCTCGTTTAGTCAAGGCCAATGCCTTAGTTTATTTTTACTGTTTTTTCGCTTATCGTTTGTACGTTTTGTGATGTGTTTTTAATTACGTGTTTAATGTTTGTTTTGTTTGCTTTTGCAAGGAATCGAAAGAGGGGATCAAGGGGAGTAAATCCCACTTTAAAAATCAAGAAACGGTTGAGCCAAATGAAAGATACGGGCAATCAAAGTTTGGAATTTTTTCCCTAGAATTGCGCAAAAATTGCTGGATCCGCAAAAAGAGCCGTTGGGATTTTTTTTCCGTTTTATTTATAGCCGTTAGAACGCGCTCGTTGATACGATTCTCTCATTCTTTGATCTCCAAGATTTCTGCGATTCTCTCCATCTGTGATTCTTCTCTCAAGATCTTCAAGACTCGACGATGGTTTCCACTAGGGCTGAAAGATCCGCAGCCAAGAAGAAGGCCGATGACGCAGCTGAAGCGGCTGCGAGGGAAGCGCTTCTTACCCTTGCTGATGAGGGTGCTGTACGCACTGGCCGTCTTGCCAAGCTTCCTATTCGGAGGAAGAAGTGGAGGGTGGTCACTGAGATCCCTGCTGGCCCATCTGAGCCAGTGGGCACGCCAAAGAAACGCCGGTGGACTGTCACGACTGCTGCCGAACCAAGCACCGCCAAGACTCCCTCTGTGGAGAGTCAAGAACCTGATCGTGCATCCCACGAGTCAGCCAAAGCAGGTTCGTCACCGTCTTTGTCACCTGCGCGCAGTCCCCTCTCGTCTGAACCAGTGCCAAGCGCAGAGTCGTCACCGCCTGCACAGAGCTCCGAGTTGTCTCCAGCACCTCAGAGTTCTGACCCGCCACCTGCAGCAGCGCAGAGCCCTGAACCACCATCTTCGCCGCTGAGTTCTGCGCATACACCATCAGCAGAGCACAATTCTCCACGGCCTGATCCTGAATTCCCTTATGGGGATTATCAAGAGTCCACGCAAGGCAGTGGAGATGCTGGAGAAGAAGAAGTCTTTTCTCCCATGAGAGAAGACAGCCCTGCCGAGCCTGCACAGCAGGATGAATCTATGGAGGAGACGTTGGGGGCATGTTTCCCACAACTCCAGGCAAGGCTCAAAAAGAAGAAGAAGGCCAAGATTGTCAAGGCCAAGAAATCCAAGAAAAAGAAGGCCAAGAGAGTGCCTTCAGCAGAGAAAGAAAGCTCGGAGCCCTCACGGAAAAGGCTCAAAGTTGAGGCTGCCGAGTCAGCCAGGCCATCAGATAAGGGGAAGGCTAAACTCTACCCTGAAGATGAACCTCCGTCAGTGAGGTATGTCTCATCTGATGCTGAATCCCGGGGTGTTGAGCTGAGGAAAAGGGACCTGTTGCACGAGAAGGGGTTCCTTGATCGACTTGCTGACCTGCCGCAGTTCTTGCGCGCAGGGGTGATCAACCATGGCTGGGAGGAATTCTGCAGACCTCCCAATCCAGCCTACTCGAGCATGGTGTACGATTTCTACGCCAATGTGCTCAGCCCTGAGGATGGCCTATCTGTGGTCAGAGGGGTGGAAGTTGATTTCTCAGCCAAGGCCATCAATGAAGCCTTTGGCCTCAGGGGCCAGCCTCACACAGATTATGCACGGATAGTTGATGAGCCGACTGAGGCTGTGCTAGAAGAAGCCATTCGCACAATTGGCCAGCCTGAAGCCTCCTGGACAGTGTCACGCAATGGGCGGCACACTCTCATGAGTGCCAACCTCACGGCTAAGGCAGCTGTGTGGTTTTCATTCGTCAGAAGAAGACTCTCCCCGGTAACTCATGAGACTACAATTAACCAGAGCCGTTCGCTGCTGGTTTATGCTATAATGAGAGGTCTCACGATCAACGTGGGAGAAGTCATCACTGCTGCCATAGCTGAGTGTGCTAAAAAGGGTAAGGGGCCATTATTTTTTCCCAACACTATAACAAAATTGTGTTTGCTTGCAGGGGTTCCCACCGAGCGCTTGGAGCAGCAGCTGCCTTACACAGGCCATTTGGAGTTGCCTGCACACCTAAGGCTGAGAAGAAAGGGCAACATGGAATTTGAGTTGGATAGGCTGGCTGCTGAACAATCCCTATCCATGGCCTGCTTGATGGACATGCAGAGGAGAATGGCTCAATGGGCCAACTATGCGCAGGCGAGGGACAGAGAAGTTGCAGACCAGTTGGGGTGCATCTTCCCAGACTTCCCCACCAACCTCCTAACTCCATGGGTGCCCCCACGACCAAGGCAACCAGATGAGGATGATGAGAATTGAGTGCTGGTTTGAAGAGCACTAGAGGGAGTATTACTGATCCCTTAAGAAACAAAAGACAATTTTCCTGCTTTTTGATAGAATCATGTATAGTATGCTGTTTTGTATTCAATTTTTGATCTGTTTTTAATGTTTAGTTTTATGCTTTTTCTTTTGCTTAGTCTAGTTTGATGTTAGCTGAATAGGTAGGATAGTTTAGTTTTATTTTTAGGATGCATGAGTAACGGGAAAAAGCATGCTAGGGGCCTGAGTTAATGTTAAATCTGCCCAGATTGAATTGCGAAATAATTGCGGTTCCCGCAATTTTTGTGACTGATTGCATGTTTTGGACTGTCTGTTTAGTTAGGCTGTGATCTGTTAAATTCTATCTTTTGTTGCTAGCATGACTACCTTATATAGCTGATCTTGAAGCATGCTGGATGAGTGTCATAGGACACCCTTTGATAGTTTAAATTTGCCTCTGAATAGTGCTCAGCATGCATAAACCATAAGTCCTTAAACCTGTCTGTTATGTTCAAATTTTCTGCTGCTGGGATAGTTGCTTCTAGAATGTTTTGCCTATGCCTAGGATGTTTAGATTCTCTTTGTTTTACTTTAGACTAGATGCTTCTAGGACAAGTTTGGGGGTGTGCCACCTCAAACACTCATTGGGGACAATGAGTAGTTGAAGTTTGGGGGAGGCCACCCTAGGCCTAGGAACATTCCTCTCTCCCTTAGAAACATAAGCATTCTTCTTCTCCTTTTAAAAAAAAAAAATGATGAACAAAATGAAAAAAAGAATAAAGGGGGGGAGTTTCTCTTAGGTTGCTGAGTAATCAGTGACAAGTGTGTAACCCACAAGTGGCGTTGCATCAAAAGGCAACCAAAGGAGAAGCTCCACCTAAGAAAAAAAAAAGAGAGAAAAATATAGGGAAGAAGAATGTATACCTAGGAGTTATAACTTTGTGGCTTAGATGTCCTATTTAAAAAGAACTCTGATCCTCAAAGTAGCTAAGCACAAAAGTTGTAACTTGTAGGGTTGTTTTAGGGAGATGAGTGTATATCCAATGTAGTGATGCCAGGGCTTAGGTTGTTCTCTAAAAGTACTACTGTCACTGTTAATACTAAGACTGGCATGACTCTAAGGAATCCTAGACACATTAAAAATAAGCTAGAAGCATGTACTGAGTCTAGAGTAAAGCTTGGTAGAATTTGAAACCTTAGGGATAATAGCATGATATCATAAAAGTAGTTAGATCAGTAGTAGGGGGTTAACAAAAGCAGTGGGTATAGTAGGCAGGTGAAGTCAGAAGAAGCTAGACAAGAGGTTAGTTCTAAACTTAGAAGTGTGTCACAGGACAGCACTGCTAGAGACAAGAATATAAGGGAGTTAGTGAGTAGTTAAAGAAGAAGAAACAGCAGCCTAAGTAAGTCCTTAGTATGCTTGAGGACAAGCAAAGCCTTAAGTTTGGGGGTGTGTTAAGTCTCTGAAAGTGACTTATTTAGGACCCATTTAGCTTAAGAAGATGTACACATTTAGGTGTTTTTGTTAGCATTTAGCTTAAACCTATGCTTTAATATGAGAATTAGAAGAAGGTAGCTAATATAGGACTTGTGTACAATAGGTAGAAAAAGGGTTGAAAACCGAAGAAAAGAATGAAAAAATAACCATTGCAAATGAATTGCGGAATAATTGCGGTGACCGCAATTATTCAAGTTAAAACCGTAAGTTGGCTGATCTTTTTCTGTTTAGATCCGACTTTTCAGGGATTCGTTCTTTCTCCTCCATCCATTCTGATATATGACGTTGAAGATTGATGGTTCTCCTTGGCCCAAACGCACCTGCAAACTACTATAAAAGGGGGTCAAAGTCGGAGGTTCAGTCATCATTCGAAGCGCAGAAGTCTTCTCGCAGTCCACCATTTCCATCTGTTTTCCTTTGCCGTCTGTTGGAGTGAGAGTCTAAGCTTTTGGAACCGATAATCTGATAGGAAGGAGAGGAGATTCTTCTTCTCTCTCGATTGGATTCATCCAAGCACGGCTGACTTTTCATCACCATCATTCGAGGCGACTGCCACGGAGTTTTCTAGCAAACCTTTACTGTTTTTCTGCGCTGTTCTTCTCATTTCCATTTCTGATCACTGTTGTTCTTAGTTTAGCATTTCAATTACTGCATTTCGTTGTTGTCTGTCTTGAATTCATTTCTTTTAGAGCTTCCCTTTGTCATTCAAACACTTTAAGTAATCGAAGTATACTTCTGCATTTTACAGTTTCCATCTGTTTCTGCTACGGCTTTGGCTTGCTGTTTTAAGTACATTTATCTTCTAAGCATGTCTGTTTTATCTACCATTTCTGTTCTCTACATATCCATGAGTAACTAAAATCACTTAGGGGCATGCTAATGACAGAACTATAGGCTAAAAAACGTGAGTCAAGTAGGCAGATTAACACTCGAACATTGATTGTATGTAAGCTTCATCCCACGGGCAATTTCGATTGGCCATCCATTTTGTCCAAAGAACTCCTAACCTCTGGAAGGAGTAAGAGTTCAGAGTCATATAATCATGCTAGCCTTTCATGGTAATCAGGAAACGGCCTAGGAATAGGCGTTTCCCTAGTACAAACTAAACACTCCTGTTTTAACAAGGTGCTTAAGACCTTACTTTGAAGTCGAGTAAACTTGAGTCTCTAATGCATGGAATCGGACGATACTTGAGATAGAGTGAGTTTGATGTATAGAGAGTTGATCCAAAGCTTGATAATCGTAATACACTGCCTATAGGAGAGTCATTAGTAGCCCTTAATTCACCCTTTTAATCAGTTTCGCTGCCATTTAATTGCGGATTAATTGCGGTTCTCGCAATGCTGCTAAATTGCATTGTGTGTAGCTGTTTTCTTCTTCGTTTATTGACTCCATCTCTTGTTCTTTGAGCCTGATTTTAACTTTAACTTGTTTATGGTATATTCCTTTACACATTCAGCAAAACTTAGGTAATTAAAAACCAATTTTACCCCCTCAAATTCATCCCATCTTTCTTAACAAACACACTTCGCGAATAGCTAAAAATGAGTCTCTGTGGAAAAAACGAATGAAATATACTTACTACTTGCTGTGAGACCATGTATGCTTGCATGTTCTAAGTGCTCTCTCTACCCTTTTACATATTTATCTTTACACATTGAGCACGCAACACATTGCATAAGCCAAAAGGCATTCTGCGAAAGGGAAATGTTCCAAAAGGGCAAGTGAAGGTAGTCTTTTCTTGGTCTTTGGGGTCTATAGTAATCTTGTTATAACCTGAATAACCGTCTAAGAAACAGTAATAAGCTCTACCAGCTATTCTATCTAACATCTGGTCAATGAATGGTAGAGGGAAGTGGTCTTTTTTGGTTTCCTTGTTTAATTTCCTATAATCCATGCAAACTCTCCATCCTGTGATAGTCCTAGTTGGAATCAGTTCATTGTTCTCATTGACTACCACAGTCATCCCCCCCTTCTTAGGTACACATTGTATAGGGCTCACCCACTGACTACTAGCTATGGGGAAGATCACACCAGCATCTAACCATTTTATTATTTCCTTTTTAACTACCTCTTTCATAGAGGGGTTCAGCCTACGTTGGTGATCAACACGGGGTGTGTGCTCTTCCTCTAATATAATCTTATGCATGCAATAAGAAGGGCTAATGCCTCTAATGTCAGCAATAGTCCATGCAATAGCCTTCCTATGTTGCTTAAGTAATAAAATCAGTTCAACCTCATGCTTTTCACTTAATTTAGAAGAAATAATCACAGGCAAAGTCTCATTACTTCCTAAGTATGCATACTTGAGGTGAGTGGGCAGTGGTTTCAATTCTAAGACAGGTGGATGCTCAATGGATGGTTTTAAAGGATTTAAGGATCTATCAGTTAAGTCATTATTTATACATACATGCTGTGTTTTATCTACAGGTATATCCATTATCTCAGATACATTAAAGTCAGCTACATCTAATTGTACATATTCATTAGCATGCTTAGTCAATAATACATGCTCCAGCTGTTCTTCCATTAGTGAGTCTACAATGTCCATGCTAGCACAAGATTCAGAGTCAGAGGGGTACCTTAAGGCTTTATATACACTAAATTTCACCTCTTCATCATGAACCCTCATCGTGAGCTCACCTTTTTGGACATCTATAAGGGCTCTACCTGTGGCGAGAAAAGGTCTGCCTAATAGGATGGGGACCTCCTTGTCTGCTTCATAATCCAGGATAATGAAATCTGCAAGGAAAATAAACTTGTCAACCTTTACAAGAATATCCTCAATCTTACCCTCAGGGTAGGCTATGGATCTGTCTGCAAGTTGTAAAGTGACAGTGGTTGGACGTGCTTCTCCTAATCCTAGCTGGCGGAATAGTGATAGGGGCATGAGGTTTATGCTGGCTCCCAGGTCACAAAGAGCTCTGCCCACGTGCTTGCCTCCTAGCTCAACTGGTAAGGTGAAGGACCCAGGATCCTTCTCCTTCTTGGGTAGCTTGTTCTGGAGTATGGCACTGCACTCCTCAGTGAGATTGACTGTTTCAAACTCACCAATTATTCTCTTGTTAGTAATAATATCTTTCAAAAACTTTACATAAGAGGGCATAGACTGTAAAACTTCTACAAAAGGAATATTAACATGCACTTGCTTAAGAATTTCTAGAAATTTATTAAAGTGCACTTCCTGTTCTTGTTTTTTCTTAAGCCTTCGAGGAAATGGAGGTGGTGGCACATATGCAGGCACTTCAGGTCGCCTCAGGATAGGTGGAGGCCTTGGAATTTCTTCTATCTCCTCTATGATTGGCTCCAGCCTTGCTCCTGGTGTGCTAGTTGATGGTTGACCTTGGTTTGGCAGAGACTCCAGTGGAGCACTAGACTCAGTGTTCTCTACTCTCTTTGGGGCTTCCTTTGTGTTGCTCACCAATGGTCTCCCACTTCTGAGTTCAATTGCTTGAACTTGCTTCTTTCCATCTCTCCTTGGTACCTCAGTATCTGCAGGGAGTCTACCTTGGGGCCTACTTTTGAGCTCATTGGCTAGTTGCCCTATTTGGATCTCTAGGCTCCTAAGAGTAGCTTGCTGGCTTTGTAGAGTAGCATCATTCTTGGCGATGTACTCTTTGAGTAGATTTTCTACAGAAGACCCTACTGGTTTTGTTGTATGGTTTTTGATACATGGATTGGTTATGTTGGGGAGTGAAACCAGGTGTTCCACTCGGTCTTGGTTGGTTAGGAGCTTGGTTAGCATTTTGTTGGCCACCCCATGACAGGTTTGGGTGGTTCCTCCAACCAGGGTTGTAAGTATTAGAATAGGGGTTGTTCCTAGGCTGCTGCTGGCTTCCAACATAGCAGACTGAGGCTGGATTCCCAGGGCAGTATTCATATAGGTGCCCTTCCCCACAGAATCCACAGATAAGTGTCTCACCTTGACTTCGCTGGGTGCCCATTGACATGGCTGTGGCGGTGTTGACACTTGTTTGGAGATTGGCTTGAGCCATTTGCTTGACTAGGTTGGTCAGGGCGCTTATTTGGCTACTCATGGCATTGAGTGTGTCCTTATCTTTAGCTCTACTTGGCTCTATTGGATCATCTGACCACCTACAGTGAGATGATGAGATCTTCTCCAAGATCTCATAAGCTTCATTATAACTTTTGGATAACATGGAACCTCCAGCAGATGAATTTAAGACTTGTCTAGTGCTGGGGTTGCATCCTTTTAAAAAGACCTCTATTTGGATACACCATGGGATGCCATGGTGTGGACATTTAAGAAGAAGATCTTTGAACCTAGTCCAAGCTTCGTGAAGAGACTCATTCTCAGCTTGTTTGAACTTGACTATGTCATCACGAAAGGTAGAATTCCTATCAGGTGGAAAGTATTTAACTAGGAATTTCTCTGCCAAATCTGTCCAATTGAGGACTGATCCAGAGGGTAATGAGTTTAACCACGTCTTTGCTTTGTCCCTCAAAGAGTAAGGGAAGAGGTAGAGCCTCAAGGCTTCTTGGGAAACTCCAGGGATGATGAAGGTATCACTAACTCCTAGGAAGTTTCTAAGATGGTTGTGGGGGTCCTCATTTTCCACTCCAAAGAATTGTCCCACAGTGGACAACATTTGGAACATCACTGGCTTTAACTCGAATGAGTTGGCAGTGATCTCAGGGCGGATTATGCTGGGGTTCAGCTCCCCAGGCATAGGAACTAAGTATAAGAGAATGGCACTATTCTTGTCATTCGCTATTTCGATGGGATTGCGAGTGACAGGTACCGGATTTGGAACTATCCTTTCCATTTCTTCTTCCAAAGATTGTGGAGACTCTGTGGTTTCAGCAATGATTTGAGGTAAAGAGGGTTGGTTAAAGAGACGTTTCTTGGCTCTATTTCTGGCCCTAAGTAATCTCTCAGGCTCAGGATTGAACTCTAGATCACTACTTGAAGGATCACTCATAAACTAACCCAACTAGTACCTGCAAAAGAAATGAAACAGATCAGCTTCAATAGACAATAAACTTGGTGTTTCAAACTTAACAAACTTCGTTTTCACTAAAATAAATCCCCGGCAGCGGCGCCAAAAACTTGTTGCGTGCTCAATGTGTTAAAATAAATAAGCAATAAGAAAGAGAGAGCACTCAGAACATGCAAGCATACATGATCTTATAGCAAGTAGTAAGTATTTTTTCATTCGTTTTCCCACAGAGATTTATTATGAGCTACTTGTGAAGTGTGTTGTTAAGAAAGAATGGGTGGATTTGAGGAGGTAGAATTGGTTTTAAGTTGTCTAATGTCTAAGGAATATGTAAAGGGTAGCAACATAAACAAGTGCAAGTCAAAGTTAGACTCAAATGAAAAGGGAAGAAATTAATAAACGAAGAGGAACTTAGCTAAACAGAATTTTAAACTTAGCAGAATTGCGGAAACAGCAATTCTACCGCAATGTTACTAACAGCGAAAGTGTGTAAAATGGAGAAACAAGGGCTACTAACGACTCCTCTATAGGCATTTTCTCACGATTCTCAAGCATTGGATCAACTCACTATGCATCAAACTCACTCAATCTCATGTATCTTCTGATTCCATGCATTAGATTCTTTAGTTTACTCATGTCCAAGTAAGGTCTTAAGCATCTTGTTAAAGCAGAAAGTTATGGTTTGTACTAGGAAAACGCCTATTCCTAGGTCGTTTTCTGGCTACCTTGAAAAGCTAGCATGAGTGTATGACTCTGAACTCTTACTCCTTCCAGAGGTTAGGAGTTCTTTGGACAAAATGGATGGCCAATCGAAATTGCCCGTGGGATGAAGCTTACATACAATCAATGCTTCGAGAGCTATCCTACATGCTTGGTTCACGTTTTTTAGCCTATAGTATTGTCATTAGCATGCCCCTATGTGACTTAGTTACTCATGGATATAGGCAGAACAGAAATAAGAGATGAAGTAGACATGCTTAGAAGAAATTTAAAGACAAACAGCAAGGGAAAAACAGTAGCAGCAAAGAGAAGAAACTGTGAAATGAAGAATTGTGCTTTGATTACTTAATTGTTTGAATGAACAAAGGAAAGCTTAAAGTGAATAACGTCAAGACAGAAAACAACGAAATGAAATGAACTAGTCACTAGAAAAGAAACAACAACTAAACAGAGCTGGAAATTAGAAATAAAAGACATGAAGCAGGTAATTAAGCTTGGACGCCTCGTCGCAACCGCCTCGGCTGAAGGATGAGAAAGATCAGCCTTGCTTGGATGAATCCAATCGGGAGAGAAGATGAATCTTCTCTCCCTAAACCCTTCTCTCCTTCCTATCAGATTGTCAACTCCAACAGCTAAACTTCGCAAACCAACAGACGGCAAAGAAAAACAGGAGAAAAGATGCAGCTGCGAGAAGACTTCTACGCTTTCGGATGATGATCAAACCCTCTACTTTGACCCCCTTTTATAGTAATCTGCAGGTGTGTTTGGGCCAAGGAGAACCATCCATCTTCAACGTCATACTTCAGAATGGATGGAGGAGAAAGAACGAATCCCTGAAATAACGGAAATTAACAGAAAAAGATCAGTCAACTTACGGTTTTCACTTGAAACATTGCGGTTTCAGCAATGTTTCCGCAATGCTGTCGCACTGTATATTTTTCATTCTTTTCCTTCGTTTTTCAATCCTTTTCTTTCCTTTTGCATACAAGTTCTAATTTAGCTTCCTTCTTCTAATTATCATATATAAGCATAGGTTTAAGCTAAATCCTATCAAAAACACCTAAGAGTGTACATCTTTCTAAGATAAATTAGTCCTAAAAAGGCCACTTTTGGTGAATGCATGCTAGTCTGACTATGAAATTCTGTGATGTACTGTTGAGGTCTTCGTATTTGTATTTGTTATGAAATTCAGCATGATTGCATTTGTTAAGGCCATTTTGAAAAAAATTTAAAGTTATTTCCCTGTTTAAGCTTCGCATGTTAGCACTCTATCTTGGATCTGTGGGTTTAGGGTAGTCCTGTTTGTTTTGAAATTCGTTGTCACCTCGAAAGGAAACCTTAGGATGGGCTAAGATTCGCTCTTGTTTGTAATCCATGCGCTTAAAATTTTAACATGATTGTTAGGCTAAAAAGAAAATGAATGCATATTTTATAAAAAGAAAAGTAATCTCCTGAGGTGTTCCTCCTTCTTGAGTTGCCTTAGTAGCCAGGGGCGGTCGTGTAACCCACGGTCGCCACTGCATGAAAAGGAAGCACAAAGAAGTGAACGCTAGTCCTTAAAAATGTGAATTTTGCCCGTAGTCAGATGCACTGTGCAATGAAATTGCAGGCAAGCTGAAACGAAAGCATAATTGACATGTCAGGCGCTCATAGAGATCAAAAAAAAAGAGAGAGAGAAAATATGCCTTGCGATCTATTACTTGCTTAGACGATGAATAACCCTTAGACTGTTCTGTTTAGCCATAAGTAGGGGGAAGGCGAAGTTTTGGGACGGGTAGAGCTGTTCTAAGCCTGTTAAAATCTAAGATCGAGGAGCTAGGTCCGAAGCGTAAATAGGGAAGCATCTTTAAATTTTTTGAATTGTTCTTAACCAATGTATGCATGCAGCTGTTTCTTTCGAAAGCAAGTGCCTTGACGTTTCCAGTACTGAGAATTGAGTCCCTAGCATGAATATCGTTTTATTTTGGTTAATCAGAATTCCACCTTGCTCGAGGACTAGCAAGATTTAAGTTGGGGGTGTTTGATAGCTCCATTTTGGAGCTATAATTATGTCCCTAATTCACGATTATTACTTGCTTCATCTTGCTTTTATGTTTTAATTGCAGGTGTTCTCGGTAATTCGCCCTCGGGAGCGTTCCGGCGCTTTTCGGGGCTTAATATCGCATTTTAAAGACCTAAGAACACCTTCGGGGAAGAACCATGCAAAGGCATGAAGATTGGGCGTTTTGGGGAAATTGAAGGCAAAATACCATGCAAAAACCCGAGAGCTAGCGTCGAGCGACAGCGTCGCGACGCTAGCTCGACGCTGCCAGAGCGTCTCGACGCTCCGAAGTCTGAGGCGTGAAATTTAAAATCCACCCGAGAGCAAGCGTCGAGTGACAGCGTCTCGACGCTCGCTCGACGCTGCGCGAGCGTCTCGACGCCACCCCGACTGCGCGCGCGGATTATTTAGTGCTCAGCGTCGAGACGCTGCCCTAGCGTCTCGACGCTCCGACGGATTACTTAAGCCTTTGTCCGATTTTTAGCCGCCATCTTCATCTCCTACCTCGGGCTCCGCACCTGATTAGACGTTCCAGCAACCATTTTCACCATGGGAGAGGCTAGGAAGCTTGGATTTGAGCCATCCCACATCACACACAACATGAGTGAGTAGTTATAGCATTTTTGGCTCGGGATTTTATAGGAATAATGTAGTTTGAACTCTTGGTGAGGTTGTTGAATTAAATTCTGATTTGGCTTGAATGATTTATTGAATTGAGTTCTATTTCTTTGCTTATTCCATGAATGTGCTTGAATGATTTAGGACTAGGCACCCTTGATTTTGAGCATGCTTCATTCGTTAAAGGTTTTGATGTCGTGCCTCTCTAAACCGCCAAGTAACAAAGATTTACGACACCTTTGAGCGTATTGGCGTCCTTGCGTTCTTGGTGTTCGTTCTAATCAAATTAGAATCCGAAATCGACACACTAATTTCGCGTCCAAATTTGATAGTCGTCGTAGTTAGCTCGTTGCTATCGATTGGTCTTGGGAGAGCGTTGGCCGCCAATGTCCAATCGATATGCTTGATTAGCATGATTTATTGTGTCTAATCAATTTCCATGGAGCATGTCTGAGTTAATTTATTAATTTGAGACGAGCTGCGTATTCGTTAAATTGTTTAGCCATTATACTCGTCAACCTATGATCCAAGAGGCATGCTAAATTTGTTCCCGATTGTCCCGAGTCGAACGCTCCGTTAGTTGAATTTTCCCATTTGCATTGTTCCCTCTTAGTTAATTAAAGACCAACAAATCCCCCATATTTCATTTATTATCATAAGTTTGCAAATTTAATTAAGATTAAGTCAAATTAGCTTAATTCCCTGTGGATCGACCCCGTTACCTCTCATCTACTAATAGTTCAGTGAATTCGGGTAAATATAAATTCATTTTGGCGGGTCTCGACAACCCGATGATTGGCGATAGTTCAAAAATATCGTTACCAGCGGCCAACGCTCTCCCTAGACCAATCGATAGCAACGAGCTAACTACGACGATTATCTTATTTGGACGCCAAATTAGTGTATCGATTTCAGATTCCATTACGAGAAGAACGAACGCCAAGAACGCAAGGAAGCCTATGCGTTCAATGGTATCGTTAATCTTTGTTACTTGGCGGTTCAGAGAGGCACGGCATCAAAACCTTTAACAAATGAAGCATGCTCGAATTGAAGGTTGTCTAGTCCTATCAATCTAACACATTCATAGAATAGGCAAAGAAATAGAAGCTAATTCAATCAATTAATAAAGCCAAAACAGAATTTGGTTCAACAACCTCACCAAAAGATCAAACTACATTATTCCTTTACAATCCCGAGTCAAAAAACGCTTTAGACTACTCACTCATGTGTGATGTGGGATGGCTCCATTCCAAGCTTCTCAAACGTCAAATCTGGTGCGGAGCCCAAGGTAGGAGATGATCATTCCGGCTAAAAATCGGACAAAAACTTAAGTAATGCGTCGGAGCGTCGAGACGCTAGGGCAACGTCGAGCTAGCGTCACGACGATGTCGCTCGACGCTAGCTCTCGGGTTTTTGCATGGTATTTTGCCTTGAATTTTCCCAAAACGCCAAATCTTCATGTATTTGTATGGTCCTTCCCCGGAAGTGTTCTTAGGTCTTTAAAATGCGATATTAAGCCTCGAATGACGTCGGGACGCACCCGAGGGCGAATTACCGAGAACACCTGCAATTAACACATATAAGCAAGATTAAGCATGTAATAATCGTGAATTAGGGACATAATTATAGCTCCAAATTGGAGCTATCATAAGCCTATTATCCTTAGCTTTGCAGGTAGTGGTAACAGGGTCGAACCACAGAGAGAGAATAAAACTGAGAATTAATTGTTCGAGCTATAATTAAGTTAACTGGTGAAGTTTGTCACAAAATGGGGGGTTTTAAACATGCAAAGTAATGAAAAGTGCTAACGAAAAAATAATAAACTCAAGAATGAAGAGCGTTGGATTTCGGGGATTTCGGGATCTTGCTAAGCGTTTTAACATTTATCATTTAATTCTAAAGTAAGGCTAATCGATAATGACATGCACGCGGTCGGTTACCTGGGAACCCCTTTTGTAACCGGCTCCATATTAATTAATTAGACCACACAGTTCTAATTAAACATTGTTTAAGGTCTCGTTAGAGTGATCAACCCCTATTTGACTCTAAACAGTCACTAGCATACCGCGGCGAACATTCGACTATGTAATCAAATTGCTAATTAGCTACCCGGCAACCCTGAAGTACCCAACAATTGTCATGCATAATGATAACTCCATTTTGGAGCTATTAAATACTTCCTAATTATAGCTAAAGTCCGCTTTCAATTGATTAAATATATCTCTTTTGTAGGAGAAAAGCGGCAAAGAGCTCGTGCGTCCGTTGGGCATGTTCGAGAGCTTAAAGTAGAGTTTTAGCACCCTGGGAATGCATCGGGAAGAGGGGAACTTGTTCCGTGAAGAAACGGGCCAAAACAGCCTTGGAGAGGCAAAGCTTCAGCCCCAAACCCGAGAGCCAGCAACGAGCTATAGCGTCGAGAAGCTGGCTCGACGCTGGAAAAACCCGAGAGCAAGCGTCGAGTGATAGCGTCGAGACGCTAGCTCGACGCTGCTCTGGCGTCGAGACCCTGCTTGGCGTCGAGACGCTCCGGAGGAGGCGCGCGCAGGAAATTCATCGGGGCAGCGTCGCGACGCTGGCCTTGCGTCGCGACGCCATCGCGAGCGCGCGCGCGGAAAACTTAGGGCACAGCGTCGAGACGCTGGCCTAGCGTCTCGACGCTACGACGATGGCAGCAGCTAAAAGACGATTTTCCTGCACATTTTTTTTATATATCTTCTCCTTCATCTCTCTACGGTTTTGGACGATTTTGGTCTTCTTCTTCCCCATTTTCTCTCTATTTTCCGTGGAGCTCCGCCATTGTTGGCATGCTTGTGAGCTCCACCACCATTGTAATAGGTAGATGAATCCTTCCATGGTCGTTGTTGGAGCGGGATTGACAAACCGCGCCATGAGCGGCTAAGGTAAGGGTGAACGGTTTGGGAATGTTTTAGGATGATTTTTGTTAGACGTTTTTGACTTTGATAATCTGATTTTGATGCATATTGGTTCTGTTTATTAGCATCTATTTACCTTGCTTAATCCAACGCGCATGTTAAAATACGATGATTGACACTCGGGTAGTTTAGCATGTTGTGTATGTTAAAGAGTAGCGATGTCGTGCCTCTCACTGCTCGACTAAGTAACACAGGTAGATAGAACTAAATCGAAGTATCGGGTCGGGTAGGATAATTGTTGATTGCATACGGCGTTTGCGGGCAATCTACTAGCAATTAGAATTCACGCTCGAATGTTCGTCGCGGTTAGCTAGTGACTGTCTAAATTCATCTTAGGACTGATCATCTCAATGTGAGCTTAGATAACGTATAATTAGAACTGTGTGGTCTAATTAAAATCCATGGAGTCGGCTACTTTGGGGCTTCTCTGGTAGTCGTCCGCGTGCTCAATAAACTGTATTCCATGTTATTAGCGTTAAATGATAAGTCGAATTTGTCTAACAATTGATCCCTAGACTCCCAAACCGTGCACACGTTCTCTTCTTATTATTTCTTCCTTCCGTTAGCTTTCATCATTATTTCTCTTGCATGATTAAAACCCCCTGTTACCAATTAATCAATTAAATCTCAATTTCACTAGTAAATTCAATCTTCCTATTCCTTGGATCGACCCTGTTACCACTGGCTGCAAAGCCTTGGTCATAGGCTTTATAAATCGTATTTTGGCAAGCCTCGACAGCTTGAGATTAAGTGGATATTCAAAAATCCGCCCACCTAAATTGGCGCCGTTGCCGGGGAGTAGGCAATTGATTGAATTTATGATTGAAGTTTGAATTTGATTTATTGATGGTTGACTGAAATTTTTTTCTGTTTGTATCTTGTATGTTTAGATTTTTGTTTGTGTATGACCCGTTCCTCTGAGGGTAGTAGTTTGCAGTTTATCCCTGAGATTGACAGAAAGGAGCGGCGGTTACGGAGAGAGGCCCGTGAGGGGCAAGGAACGTTTGAAAGAGAAGAAGGCAATCCCTTCTTGGTTGACGAGATGGCGCAAGGTGACGCGCCACGGACGCTTAAGCAACTGGCAGCGCCAGACCTGAACCTGCAGCCTTTGTGCATTAACTACCCCGTGGTAGCAGGTAACTTCGAGTTGAAATCTGGTTTAATTCACCAGTTACCTTCCTTTCATGGCAACGCAGGTGAGGACGCGAACAAACATCTGATGGAGTTCCATTGCGTCTGCGCGGGGATGAAGCCCGCAGGGGTCACGGAGGAGCAACTGAATATGAGGGCATTCCCCTTCACGCTCAAGGACAAGGCCAAGGATTGGCTGTACTATTTGCCCTCCGGATCCATCACCAATTGGCAGGATATGAAGCGGGTATTCTTGGAGAAATACTTTCCCGCATCCTTAGCCACCACTCTGCGGAAGAGGATATATGGGATCACCCAGGATGTAGGTGAGTCCCTGCACGAATACTGGGAACGCTTCGGGCGCCTGTGCGCGAGCTTCCCACATCATCAGATTGTCGATCAGTTATTGATACAGTACTTTTATGAGGGGATGACGCCCCATGACCGGCAGATGATCGATGCAGCGAATGGAGGGGCACTGATTGACAAGACCCCAGTTGAGGCCAAGCAGTTGATTGCAAACATGGCCACAAACTCGCAGCAATTCGGTATTCGGGGGCAAGGACAAGTGCACAGCGTGGCTCAGAGCCACGAGATGACTGAAATGAGGGCCCAGGTGGCCGAGATAGGCAGCATGTTAAAGAAAATAGTTGGAGGACACCGTGAGGATGCGGAGGTCAACGCGATCGGGGGGTATGCTTCCAACCCAAGGAAGAACGACCCATATGCAAACACTTACAACCCCGGTTGGCGCGACCATCCTAATTTCAGCTATGGGAATAGGGAAGGACAAACTCGTTTCCAAGGCCAGTCCCAGGATAGGCCTAGTTCTTCCACCCAGGCTCAAGCCTCGAGCTTGTCCAGCTCACTTGAAGAGATGGTAAGGACCATCGTGACTAGCACCAGCCAGTTTCAGAAAGAGGCTCGAGAAGAGCTTAATTCTCACAAGGCAGAGCTGCAGAATTTGAACAAGCAGCTGACACAGATGGCGGTGTCTATTAGTAAGATTGAGAGCAAGAGCTCGGGGAAGCTTTCTTCCCAAACTACAGTAAACTCGTGTGAAAACGTGAGTGCCATTCAGCTGCGCAGTGGGAAGTCACTTTCCACCAGAGCTGCGAAGGAAGCCACGGACAGCCTGAACAAGTCCGCCCCGACTGCTCCTGAGATTCAGAATGTGAGAAAAGATGAGAAGGTCAGTGTACCTGATGTTACCAGACCACCATTCCCGAGTAGGCTTGCGAAGCCTACTTTGGAATCTGATGATGAGGAGGTCCTGCGAACCTTCCAAAAGGTGATGGTAAATATCCCGCTCCTAGAGGCAGTCAGTCAAGTGCCCAAGTATGCGAAATTTTTAAGGAGCTGGTGCACTACGAGAAGGAAGTCCAGAGGGACTGAGAAAAATAAGGAAAACATCTCTGCCATTCTCCCAGGTACGTTGCCTGCAAAGTGCAACGATCCAGGTACTTTTACTATCCCTTGCACTATAGGTAGTAAAATTGTTCATAATGCCATGTTAGACCTAGGAGCCTCTGTTAATGTTATGTCTTATGCATTGTATCGTGAACTGAATTTAAATGAAATGCATGAATGTAATGTTTCTGTTCAGTTGGCTAATGGGTCGAGCATCTTTCCTAGGGGGAAGGTAGAGGATGTTTTGGTTAGAGTTGGGAATATGACGTTTCCCGCTGATTTCCTTGTTTTAGATATGAATGAAAACTCATCGCATGCTTCGTCCTCCATGTTGTTAGGACGTCCCTTTCTTAAGACCGCTAGGGTAACAATTGATGTGTATAAGGGCGTTGTTTCTCTGGAGTTTGATGATACTTTGCATGAGTTCTCTTTGTTTGGAAAATATGTTGGAAGTGTGTCTGTTTGTGAGCATGATGAGAATGGGAGTCTGCCCTCGCGCTTGAGGGATGGTTCCCATGTCTCAGTTAAAATTTCTGATTTAATTATGTGTGATGATAATGCTGATTTTTGCACTAACACGTCTGATATTCACGTGCCCGAGGCACGAAGAGTGCAAAATATTTTTCAGGTGGATGGCAGGAAAGGTGTGGCCAAGGACAAGTTTGGATCGTCCCCCGCACCTACAGACTATGGATGAGTCTGTAGAGAGAATACAGTCG
The DNA here is from genome assembly GCA_028017165.1 of Herpetospermum pedunculosum. NCBI lineage: Eukaryota > Viridiplantae > Streptophyta > Magnoliopsida > Cucurbitales > Cucurbitaceae > Herpetospermum > Herpetospermum pedunculosum. Next base: position 39,318,994 of record CM051527.1, read on the forward strand.
AGCAACCGACTTTAAAAATTCTGCGCTTCTCGGAGGCACCCGAGCGATGGACTGTTTTTATGCTTTAGTTTAGTTTTATTGCTTTTTAGATTAATTTAGTATTAATTAGCTTGCTTTTTTTTTTTTTTAGGAATCGAGGAAGAGAAGACAATTTTGGGCTCTGATGCGTTTGTGCGCCGCTTCCTCGCCCTCGCCAGCTTCACCAAGAGTCAGGGAAGTGTACTTCTTCTTCCCTTTTACTTGGTTGTATCTGACTGGTTGGCATTGAGGACAATGCCAAATTTTGAAGTTGGGGGTGGAGTAGTCCGATGGATGTGCATGTGTAGTTTGTTGAGAAGTTTTGCAAAGATATTGAAGTGCTTGGGACTCTGTTTATTGTTTTCTGACTGTGATAGCCTAGGAAATGCATGTTGGAAATCTGAGCATGTTCATAATCGAGTTTTTGCATGAGTTTTGTGTTTCTTGGGTTCATGTCAAAAAATTTAAAAATTTTTCTGTTGCTCTCTTGCACTTATCGCGCACTTAGCAACCTCTCCCTAGATTCCGTAAGCTTGGTTTATCGCATGTTTAGCTAATTCTCGTTGTCACCCCGAAAGGCACCCTTAGGTAGCTTGTTGCATGAGAGTTAGTAGTTAGTTAATTGAGAAAGCATGTGCTTAGCCTAAAGTAAAAAAAAAGTAGAAAAGCATGTTTGGTAGAAAAATTCCTCTCGAGGCGCTCCTCCTTCTTATTAGCGCTTAAAAGAAGTGAGCATCAGTCCTTAAAAACGTGAAGCTTTGGCCAAAGTTTGACGTGTTAGGCAGCTCGAGTAGGAAAGAAAAAGAAAAAAAAAAAAAGAGGTTGGTTCAAAGAACCCAAATAAAAGAGTACAAAGTACTTTTGAAAAGAAAGAAAAAGAATGAGAAAATAATTAGGTCTCTTAATTTGCTTCTCTCTCTCGTGTAAGTCAAGTGTAGCTATTCTTAAACGCTAGAAGTAGGGGGAAAATGGGATGTGCGTTGCATGCAGGTTTTCCGGGTTTACGTGAGTTTAGGAGTGGTTGTCTAGCCCACACACACGTTAGGGGGCAAGAGTTAATTTTTGATATGTCCTAGTTAACACATGAACAAAATGCTTCCATGATTATACTCGTGTTTAAATTTCAATATGCATGGAGGCTTGAGTTAGAATATATGTAAACGCGTCCTTAGAGTCAATGTCTTTGTAGTGCTTGCTCGAGGACTAGCAATGTTTAAGTTGGGGGTGTTTGATAACTCCATTTTGGAGCTATTAAATACTTCCTAATTATAGCTAAAGTCCGCTTTCAATTGATTAAATATATCTCTTTTGTAGGAGAAAAGCGGCAAAGAGCTCGTGCGTCCGTTGGGCATGTTCGAGAGCTTAAAGTAGAGTTTTAGCGCCCCGGGAATGCATCGGGAAGAGGGGAACTTGTTCCGTGAAGAAACGGGCCAAAACAGCCTTGGAGAGGCAAAGCTTCAGCCCCAAACCCGAGAGCCAGCGTCGAGCTATAGCGTCGAGACGCTGGCTCGACGCTGGAAAAACCCGAGAGCAAGCGTCGAGTGATAGCGTCGAGACGCTAGCTCGACGCTGCCCTGGCGTCGAGACCCTGCTTGGCGTCGAGACGCTCCGGAGGAGGCGCGCGCAGGAAATTCATCGGGGCAGCGTCGCGACGCTGGCCTTGCGTCGCGACGCCATCGCGAGCGCGCGCGCGGAAAACATAGGGCACAGCGTCGAGACGCTGGCCTAGCGTCTCGACGCTACGACGATGGCAGCAGCTAAAAGACGATTTTCCTGCACATTTTTTTTATATATCTTCTCCTTCATCTCTCTACGGTTTTGGACGATTTTGGTCTTCTTCTTCCCCATTTTCTCTCTATTTTCCGTGGAGCTCCGCCATTGTTAGCATGCTTGTGAGCTCCACCACCATTGTAATAGGTAGATGAATCCTTCCATGGTCGTTGTTGGAGCGGGATTGACAAACCGCGCCATGAGCGGCTAAGGTAAGGGTGAACGGTTTGGGAATGTTTTAGGATGATTTTTGTTAGACGTTTTTTACTTTGATAATCTGATTTTGATGCATATTGGTTCTGTTTATTAGCATCTATTTACCTTGCTTAATCCAACGCGCATGTTAAAATACGACGATTGACACTCGGGTAGTTTAGCATGTTGTGTATGTTAAAGACTAGCGATGCCGTGCCTCTCACTGCTCGACTAAGTAACACAGGTAGATAGAACTAAATCGAAGTATCGGGTCGGGTAGGATAATTGTTGATTGCATACGGCGTTTGCGGGCAATCTACTAGCAATTAGAATTCACGCTCGAATGTTCGTCGCGGTTAGCTAGTGACTGTCTAAATTCATCTTAGGACTGATCATCTCAATGTGAGCTTAGATAACGTATAATTAGAACTGTGTGGTCTAATTAAAATCCATGGAGTCGGCTACTTTGGGGCTTCTCTGGTAGTCGTCCGCGTGCTCAATAAACTGTATTCCATGTTATTAGCGTTAAATGATAAGTCGAATTTGTCTAACAATTGATCCCTAGACTCCCAAACCGTGCACACGTTCTCTTCTTATTATTTCTTCCTTCCGTTAGCTTTCATCATTATTTCTCTTGCATGATTAAAACCCCCCGTTACCAATTAATCAATTAAATCCCAATTTCACTAGTAAATTCAATCTTCCTATTCCTTGGATCGACCCTGTTACCACTGGCTGCAAAGCCTTGGTCATAGGCTTTATAAATCGTATTTTGGCAAGCCTCGACAGCTTGAGATTAATTGGATATTCAAAAATCCGCCCACCACATAACTCGATACTCCGATTTATTTCATTGTTCTGTGTTACTAGGCGAAAAGGAGAGGCACGACATCACTATTCTTTAACTCTAACACATGCTAGAAAACTCGATTGTCCGTCGGCGAAATCTAACACATGCATGGGATGAAGCAAGAACAACAAATGCATACATAATCAAAGCCAATTCAGAACCATTAAGAATGAATTATCAAAACATTAAAGACTTAGCAAGAATCCGTAATTAACCCAAATCCAAGCACAAGTACCTTAGCCAACCATGGAGGTTTGGAGTCTCAATACTCCCATGGAAGCCTTGGGCATCATCCCCAAGCTAAATACAGAATTGAAGCTCCAAAAATGGCCACATATGGCGGAGAAATTTAGAAGAAAGCTAAAAACCTGAGAGCAAAATCGAAGATGGAAGATAATGGTTAAAAAATCGTCAAAATGACGTTTTAAACCGTCGGAGCGTCGAGACGCTAGGCAAGCGTCTCGACGCTGTGCCCTAAGTGCCGTGCGCGTGTTTTCGTCGTGATGGCGTCGAGACGCTGCGCGAGCGTCTCGACGCTGCGGCCAATTTCTCTAGCGCGCGCGCTCGCGATGGCGTCGAGACGCCAGGCAAGCGTCTCGATGCTGCCTCGATGAATTCCAGCCCGCGCGTTCCTCCGGAGCGTCTAGACACTGGTGCAGGGTCTCGACGCTGCAGCGTTGAGCAAGCGTCTCGACGCTGGTGCAGGGTCTCGACGGTGCAGCGTTGAGCAAGCGTCTCGACATTGTTGCTCGACGCTTGCTCTCGGGTTTGGGGCTGAAAAATTGCCTCTCCTAGGCAATTTACTTCATATCTTCATGTGTGAGCTTCCCCTTCTCCCGAAGCACTCCCGGGGCACTAAAACGCCTTCCTTAGCCACAAAACGCACTCAATGGATACCACGAGCTCTATGCCGCAGATCTCCTATAAACGAGAGATATTAAACAATTAATCACGACTTTTAGCTAGAGTTAGGGTAGCAAAATATAGCTCCAAAATGGAGTTATCAGTGTGTTTGGGGATGAAGCCCCCAGGCGTCACGGATGAGCAGCTGAATTTAAGGGCATTCCCTTTTACCTGGAAGGACAAAGCCAAGGACTGGCTTTATTACTTGCCCTCCGGATCCATCACGACGTGGCAAGAGATGAAGAGGGTTTTCTTAGAAAAATATTTTCCTGCCTCTCTTGCCACCACGCTGAGGAAGAGAATTTATGGAATTACCCAAGACGTGGGTGAGTCTCTACACGAGTACTGGGAATGCTTCGAGCGCTTATGAGCAAGCTTCCCGCATCATCAGATCGCCGACCAGCTACTCATTCAGTATTTTTATGAAGGTATAACTCCTCATGAGCGGCAAATGATCGACGCAGCGAGCGGTGGGGCACTGATTGACAAGACCCCTGCCGAGGCCAAACAGTTGATAGCTAACATGGCGACTAACTCGCAGCAGTTCGGTATTCGTGGAGCAGGACAAGTTCACCAGGTTAGTCAGATTAATGAGATGAGTGAAATGAAGGCCCAGGTGGCCGAGATTGGTAATTTGTTAAAAACGTTTGTTGGAGGAGGAAACCGTGAGCCAGAAGAGGTCAATGCCATTGGGGGATATGCTTCCAACCCTAGGAAGTACGATCCATATTCGAACACGTACAACCCCGGATGGCGGGACCACCCAAATCTGAGTTATGGGAACAAAGATGGACAACAGCGTTACCAAGGTCAGTCATTCGATAGACCTCAGAACTCCACCCAAGCTCAAGCCTCCAATTCCTCAAATTCGATGGAAGAGATGGTGAGGACCATTGTTAATTCGACGAGCCAGTTTCAGAAGGAAGCTCGTGAAGAGTTAAACTCGCACAAGGCGTAGCTGCAGAATTTGAACAAGCAGCTCACTCAAATGGTTGTGTCGATTAGCAAGATCGAATGGAAGAGCTCAGGGAAGCTTCCTTCCCAAACCACAGTGAACTCGTGTGAGAATGTGAGTTCAATCCAGCTGAGAAGTGGGAAAGCAGTTCCCTCAAGAGCTGAGAAGGAAGTGAAGAAGAACAGCCTGAATGTGTCCTCCCCGAGCCAATCTGAAGGTGAAAATGTTGAGAAAAAGGAAGAAAAGAAGAAATGTGTGTGATTACTCCATTTTGGAGCTAATTATCACTCCCTAATTCTAGCTAAATGCCGTATTTAATTGGTTAATATTTCTCGTTTGTAGGATAATTGCAGCGAAGAGCTCATGCGTCCATTGGACTCGTTTCGTAGCTTAAAGCGGTGTTTTAACGCCTCGGGAGTGCATCGGGAAAAGGGCAAGCTTGCCAAAGAAGAACCGGACCAAAATTTCCTTGGAGAGGCAATTTTCCTGCTCAAACCCGAGAGCAAGCGTCGAGCAGACAGCGTCGAGACGCTGCTCAACGCTGCCTGGCGTCGAGACCCTGTCGCGGCGTCGAGATGCTCCGAGGAACGCGCGCGCTGGAAATCATCGGGGCAGCGTCGAGACGCTCGCCCAGCGTCTCGACGCCATCGCGAGGCGCGCGCTGATAATTTAGGTCCCAGCGTCGCGACGCTGTCCCAGCGTCTCGACGCTCCGACGGATTTAAAGAGGTTGAATGACGATTTTCAGCGAACAATTCTTGCTTCATCTTCTTCCTCTCTGTTTTTCCTCCATTTTCACATTTGCTCCGCCATTTGTGGCTTGTTTTTGGAGTTTTCCATTGTATTTGAGCTTGAGACAATGGCCAAGACATCCGTGGGAGCGTTGGTGACGACTCTGCCCATGGTCGGCTAAGGTACTGTGTGTGATTCGGGATTGTTTAGGGATTTTTAGTTAGGCTTCTTGTTGCGTGCTCAGTGTGTAAATCAAATGTAATCCGAAGAGCACTCAGATCATGCAAGCATACATGGTCTGCAGCAAGTGATAAGTATTTTTTAATTCGTTTTCCCACAGAGATTGAGTTTAGTTACTAACGAGTTGAGGTGCTAAATTAGATATGGTAACTTAAATTTGGTAGATTTTGGGTTGGTGTGCTGAAATATAAAAGATGCAAGAAGAAAGCAAAGTGTAAAAGCCAAGCAAGTGAAGAGATAAAGCTATAATGTGAAGAAGAATAATTGCGGGTCTCGCAATGTTTTAGCAATAAAATCGCAAAGATAAAAAGCTAATAAAAAGACTAAGGCAAAAAGCAGAAATGTTTTATTGCGGTTCTCGCAATAATCTAGCAATAAATTAGCAACGTTTTTAATGTAAAGTAAGGCAGCAAGGTCAACTTAAGACTCTTCTATAGGCACGTAACTACGATCATTCAGCAGTAGATTAACATATCATGCATCGTCTTAGCTCAGTCTCATGCATTTCTCGATTACATGCATTAGATCTTTAGTTCACTCATATCCAAGTAAGACATAAACACCTATTTATACAAGCAAGCTAATGAACGTGCTAGGAAAACGCCTATTCCTAGGTCGTTTTCTGGTTACCATGAAAGGTTAGCATGAATGGATGACTCTGAACTCTTACTCCTTCCGGAGGTTAGGAATTCTTTAGACAAAATGGATGGCCGGTCAAAATTGCCCGTGGGATGAAGCTTACATACATTCAATGCAATCATACTACCCTACATATAGCATGATAGTAGACTTAGGATTAAGGACTTCAAAAAGGTCCAGCATGTTCTATTGTTTAACTCACGATTGAGATTGTTTCCTGGCAAACTTAAGTCTCGTTGGTCAGGTCCTTTTGTGATTACTAATGTGTTTGTTCATGGTGCAATTGAAATTCGAAATCTGAATCAAGGTCAGTCGTTCATGGAGAATGGTGCTAGATTAAAACACTATTATGAGGAAGGAGATGTGCAAACACTCTCGGCTGTCCTCTTATCCGAAGCTTAAAAGTCAAGCAAAGGACGATGAGCAAGGGCACTTAATGGAATTATCTTCATGCTCAACCATTAAAGGATTATGAAATAGATATCTTTATTTACTGTTTATTTATTTTGTTTAGAGTATTTTTAATTTCATAATATTAATTAAGTTTGTTTTTAATGTGATTAGAAGCGTGGTAATTGGAGATCTTAACGACAATAAAGGGTGAACGATCAAGAGGCAAGGAAAATATGAAGGGAGAAATCTTGGAAAATCAAAGATTAGTTGTTAGAATCTTGCAAACAAACATCAATCAAGGATAGAAATCCTATCGGTTGCATTTCCAAAAGATTTGATGAGATTCGAAGCGTTGCGGAAATATTGCGGAGTCCGCAATAATATAGCCGTTAGTGCGCAACCCTTTATAAATAGGAAGGGTTGTTGATCATCTCCCATTTACGATTCTCAAACAGTCGAATTTACAAATCAGATCTCTCCTTCTTCTCAAAGCTCCACCTTCAAGAAACAACCATGTTGTCAACGCGAGATGAAAGATCCACGCCCAAAAAGACATCCCCAATCACAGAGGATGCTGCCTTGGTACGAGATGCGTTACTGTGTTTAGCAAATGTTGAGGCTGTAAAACCTTCCAGAACTCCGAAGCTCCCTGTGAAGAGGAAGTGGAAGGTTGCAACAACTGAGGCTGCAACCAGCTCTAATCCAACGCAGTCCCCTAGAAAGAAGTGGAAGATTGCCCTAGAAGTTCCAAAGACCAAAATTTGGAAATCCACAAGTGAGGAAAGCCTTACCAGTGGCGAACCATCGATGGAGACGGCCATGCAAATCGCTGATCCCACTCAACAACCATCGGAACCTGAAGTCCCCCTTGTAGGACAACCAGACTCTGCATCAATCGGGGATGCGGATGAAGACGAGGAGGTAGTCTCTCCCTTCAGGGATGTCAATCTTGACAGTCCTGTGGAGAAGGAGAGCAGAGATTCAATGGAGGACACGCTGGATGAATGCATCCAGCAATTGGCTGCCAAAGCGAGGCTCAAGAAGAGGGCCCCTGTCATTGTGAAGGCAAAACGGCCAAAGGCCTCCAAGAAAGCTAAGAAGAAGAGGACTGAAGCCGAACCCTCTATCAAGAAGATGAAGACTGAGGCTGTTGAAGAGCCAAGGCAAAGGATAAAGGGAAGAAGAAAATGTTCCAAGAAGATGAGCCTCCAGCTGAGAGGTATGTATCCAAGGATGCTGAGGCCAGGGGCGTGGGACTGATGAAAAGAGAACTCCTCCACGAGAGAGGATTTCTAGACTCCCCTGCGGACTTGCCGCAATTTTTGCGCGCATGAATCACAAACCACGGCTGGGAAGAGTTGTGTAAGCCTCCAATTCAGGCCTACTCGGACATGGTTTATGACTTCTACGCCAACCTCACTCACCCCGAATGCTGTCAATCGGTGGTGAGAGGCGTGGATGTGGACTTCTCTGCTGAAGCGATCAACAATGTGTATGCTCTCAAAGAGCATAAGAGCTCTGAATATTCAAAGATCGTGGCTTCACCCTCAGAAGCAATCTTGGAGGAGGCGCTGAATATGATAGGCAAACCAGAGGCAGCATGGGCAGTCTCAAAGCATGGGAAGCACACACTGATGAGTGCAACCCTCAAAGACAAGGCGGCCATTTGGTTCTCCTTCATTCGGAGAAGAATATCCCTTGTCACGCATGAGACAACCATCAACCAAGGGAGATTGGTGCTGGTTTATGCGATCATGAAGGGACTCACTATTGACGTGGGTGAGATCATAGCAGCCTCGATCGTCGAATGCTCCAAGAAAGGTAAAGGCCGACTCATTTTCCCTAACACTATTACTAAGTTATGCTTGCGCGCAGGGGTGCCTGTGACGATAGAGGAGAAACAATTGGCCTATGCTAGCCACCTTGAGCTGCCCAGCAACCTGAGGATGAGAAGGAGAGGCAATATGGAGTTCGAGCTGGATAGACTTGCAGCTGCACAATCAATGTCCATGGCCTGCTTGATGGACTTACAAAGGAAATTAGCCCAATGGGCTGAGTACTCCCAAGAAAAATACCAGGAACTAGCTGAACACCTACGGTGCGAGTTCCCTACTTTTCCAGCTGGATTGTTGAGCCCCTGGATGCCTCCGAGCGAGAGGAGTGATGAAGAGGACAAGGACGAATGAAGGAATGCCACAGACTGACGGAATTCGAGGGAGTATTTCTTATCCCTCTCAAAAACCTGCTTTTCTGTAACCAGTTACCCCCCCCCAATACCAATTGTTGTTATGTTGTGATTTCCTTAATTAGCTAGAGTTAGAGTAGCTTAGTTTAGTTTAACTTCGTATGATTAGTTAGCTTAGATAATTTTTTCTGTTGCCTGTAGTTGTTTACAAATGGAATAGTGCTTGTTAGGAGCTTTGATCACGGTTAAATCTGCTCTGTTAGTATCATTGCGATTTCTTTGCGGACACCGCAATGTTTTGTTCATTTAAGCATGTTGTTATATGACTTTCTGCTGGTCTGTCTGTCTTTAATTCTCACTATTCGACTGTATTACTGATGTCCATAGGTAGTCTGTCTATTGAGCATGCTGGATGAGTGTCGAGTACACTCTTGTTAGGTTTAATTAGCTTCATGAACTGCTGAGCATGTGCCTCTGTTAGACCTTACCATTTTGATTTTTAGTAAATTTATGCTGATGAGTTATCTGAACTGTGAGGGCCATTCTATCCCTAGGAGTTTTAAATTCTGTCTGGTTTTTATTTAGACTAGATGCTTCTAAGATAAGTTTGGGGGTGTGCCACCTCAGACTCTCATTAGGGACAATGAGAAGTTTTAGTTTGGGGGAGGTAGCCTCTAGTCCTAGGAGCACTCCTCTCTCCCTTGAAAAAGACATGTGTCTTCTTAAAAAAAAAAATAGAATAAAGCAAAGGAAAAGAAAGGGGCATTGTCTTCCTCTAAGGATGCAGAGTAATCAGGGCCATTTGTGTAACCCACAAGTGGCACTGCATCAAAAGGCAATTCAAGGAGAAGATTTTGCCAAAAAGAAAAAGAAAAAGAAGGAAAATAAAAGAAGAAGAACGTGTGCCAGAAAGTTGCAGCCTAGGTGCTTAAATGTCTTGTGAAACTGAACTCTGATCCTAAGTAGCTAAGCACAAGGTTGTAGCTAGAAGGCTTGTCGAGGGAGATGAGTGTCTATCCAACATAGTGCTGTCAGGTCTTAGTCTGTTCTATGGATACTGAACTCTGATACTTGTGTGATCTAAGGCTGGCATGACTCTAAGGATTCCTAGGTAATTCAAAAATAAAAACATTAGAAGCATGTACTGAGTCTGAGTTAAAACTAGGGAAAGTTTTGAAAGCTTAGAGATAACTGCACAATGTGCTCAATGATATAGGCAGATAAATCAAAAGACAGGAAGTTAGTAAAAACAAAAGGTTTTAAAGGCAAGAGAAATCAGAATAGACAGAATATGAAGTTAGTTTTAGTCTAGGAGAGTGTCACAGGACAGCAATGCCTTTGACAGTAAACCTAGGGAAGTCAGCAAATCAGTTAGGTAGAGTTTAAAAGACAAGAGTTAGCAGCTAATTAGAGAGAAAGTAAGCCTTTATATTGCTCGAGGACGAGCAATAACTCAAGTTTGGGGGTGTGTTACCTCTCCAAAAGTGCATTATTTAGGGCCTTAATTACCTAAAAATCATGGAAGTTCTTGAGTGTTTTTGTTAGAAGTTAGCTTAATATGTGCTTAAAAGTGAGAATTTGAGAAATGATGCTAATTTAAGGCTTATTTGGAAAAGGAACGAAAAATTATGCAAAATGGTGAAAAAAGAGCTAAATTGTACATTGCAGGTGCATTGCGGAAATATTGCGGCCCTCGCAATAAAACCGAACCGCCAGTCTTTTCTTCTGCATTTTTCCAGCAGCCAGCCTTTGTTGACTGCGATTTTCCAGCCGTCAACTCTCTCTGCTGCCGCCACATGTCAAGCTTGACTACCTCACAAAGTTGGATGGTGATCCACGATTAATGAGCAGCCTTTGGCAACCACCTAAAGCTATATAAAGAGAGTGAGATGAAGGATCAAAGCAATCGAATTGAATTCCCCTCAATTCAAACACAATCTGAAAGTGAGGAAATCCCGAACGTGAAGAATCCCGAAGACGAAACCTCTTCCCCCGTTTCTTGGATCGAAGAAACAAGCCCTTGGTGTGATCTTATCCCCAAGATCAGCTAATCTTCCCCTTCATCCTAGGCGATTCACGACTTGGAAGATCCTCATGCTATTTACAGCTTTACTTTACTACTTTCCTTTACCGCTTTCCCATTTAATTTCTGCTTTCCTTTAAATGTTGGTCTCAATCATTTACTGCTTTTCCCTTTCATTGTTGCTTTCGGATTGACATATGTTTGTTTACGAATTATTATATGAATTGCTTTCTTAAAAGAGTAATCAATTGGTTTTCTTGAGTTCTTCATTATGTCATCCCTTAATTAATTTGTTTTGTTGAGTTCTTCATTTAATTATATTTCAATCAATTAGGTTTGTTGAGTTCTCCATTTCATGTGTAATCAATTCATTTCCTTAAGTTCTTCGAACACCATGAGTAACTAATTCAATAGAGGTTTGCTAAAGATGAATCTATAGGATAAGAAGTATGTGAATTCAGCATGTAAAGTAGCATGAATGCATTGAATGTATGTGATCTTTATCACATGGGCAATTTCGACCGGCCATCCATTTTGTCTAAAGAATTCCTAACCTCTTGAAGGAGTAAGAATTCCGAGTCGTTCATTCATGTTAGCCTTTTATGGTAAATAGAGAGTGGCCTAGGAATAGGCATTCTCCTAGCACGTTTATTAGCATGTGTTTATGAATAGGTTGTTAGCTTTACTTGGACAGAAGTAATCTAAGAAACTAATGCATGTAATCGGAAGATGCATGAGAACTAGCTAAGACGATGCATGAGATGTTAAGTTACTGCTGAATGATCATAGTTAAATGCCTATAGAGGACTCTTAAGCCAACCTTGCTGTCTTACTTTAGATTTTAAATCGTTGTTAAAGTATTACGAGAATATTGCGAGAACCGCAATATCAATTTCTGCCTTTACCTTAGTCTTTTTATTAGCTTTTAACCCATTGTGAATTCATTGCGAAATTATTGCGAGACCCGCAATACTAATTTTCCACATTATAACTTCATCAACTTAGTTTGCTTTGCGTTTAAGTTTGCATTCTTCTTGCATCTTTTATAGTTCTGTACCTCAACCCAAAATCCAACCAACAACATTTTGTCACCGGTTACATTTTCTTTCAATCAATCTATACTTAGCATAAACTTAATCAAATCTCTATGGGAAAACGATATAAAATATACTTATCACTTCCTGCAAACCATGTATGCTTGCATGATCTGAGTGCTCTTCGCATCTAATTTACACACACACTGAGCACGCAACACTAACCCGATTTCTCTCTCGCCCTAAGCCTAACATGAAAAGGTTAACTAATTCAGATTCCCAACTGTCACTTTCGGTTGAATTACCTAGCCATGCTTAAGCCCTTGCTACCTAGCGATTTGGGCAATTATACGTCCCAACCTTTAGCCCTCTATCATGCATAGGAATTAGGGAGTCAACCTAATTAAGCTATACATGCTAGAATTGATGAAGAACAAGCAAGATATGCAAGAAATACTCTAATTAGCTCAACATTTACAAAGGGGAAAATCTCCCCAAACATCCATAATTACAATCCCAAAACTCAAAATTAAACACTAACCATGTTTAGCCTTCCATGGAGGATGAGTTAATCAAACCCTCCATGGAAGAGCTTAGTACCATACAAGAAGTGGAGAAGAAGAGCTCAAAAATGGGCAAAAATGGCGTAGACCCGAGAGGAAGAAGATGGAGAAGAGATAGAATGAAAGCTGGGAAAAAATGAGCGTTTTCACGCTTTTAGTCGTTGGAGCGTCGAGACGCTAGGCAAGCGTCTCGACGCTGTGCCCTAAGTTTGTCGAGCGCGCGCTGGCGTCGAGACGCTCGGACAGCGCCTCGACGCTGTCGCGCGTCAATCTGAAAAATCGTCGGGCTGGCGTCGAGACGCTCGGACAGCGTCTCGACGCTGGCAGCGTTTAGCAGGCGTTGAGCTGGCGTTGAGCGCGCGCGCTCGACGCTGGGGTGCGGCACAGTACGGAAGGCGGTCGTGGCGGCGTCTCGACGCTCGGCCAGCGTCTCGACACTGCAGCGTCGAGCTAGCGTCTCGACACTGCAGCGTCGAGCTAGCGTCTCGACGCTGCTGCTCATGCTGGCTGCTCTCGGGTTGATGGCCAAAAACTCCCCTTTTCAAGGCAATTTTTTCCATTTCTTCAATTCTTCAAGCCCCTTCACTCCCGATGCATCTATGAAGCTCTAAAACGTCGCTTTAGGGCTCGAAACGTGTCCTTAAACTCCTCGATCTCTCGACCATGAAATCACCTACAAAAAGGCATTTTAATCATTATTTGACATGGTTCTAGCTAATATTAGGGACATAATAATAGCTCTATTTTGGAGCTATCAAAATACCCCCGACCTAAATCTTGCTAGTCCTCGAGCAAGGTATACTCTAAATTATCTCCAAACAATTAAATCCGTGCTGAAAACTCTAACCTCAATGCTTGTGAAACAAGGTACTTAAATAAATGCAAAACCATCAAATGCATGCAAACGTTGAAAACATTCCAAAATTTTAACTTCTATTCCCTTACTCGTGTGTGTGTTTAGCACCCTCTCAACCTAGCTCATGCAAGCCCGAAATAACCTTATATAGCCCTATAACTCGTTTTCCCCCTACTTATGGCGATAAGAACAGTCTAACGGCTTTAAGCGATAGAAAAAGCAACAAAGCATAAGGCCTATATTTTCTTTCTTTTATTTGAGTACTTTTCACCCATTATTTTTTTTTTTTTTTTTTTTTTTACCACTTTTTTTTTTATTTCTCCAAGAGAGCCTAACATGTCAAGCCAAATTTAGCTTCACGTTTTTAAGGACTATTGCTCACTTCTATTAGTTCCCCTTTCATGCAGTGACAGTCGTGGGTTACTCGATCGCCCCTGGTAACACGGACAACACAAGAAGGAGGAGCAACTCTAGAGTTTTTATTTTCATGCTTTCCTTTTTTTTGGCAATAGCTTTGCTATACAACAAATGAATTATTACTATTTCTAACACATCAAGCCTCCCTAATGGTACCTTTCAGGGTGACAACAAGGTTTCAGACCAAATAAAATCATTCTAAACCTACAGAGCTGAGAATAAGAGGGTTATGTGCTCAGTGAATGTAGGGAAATAGCAGAAAAAAATTTAAAATAGGCTCAAAATGTGCATACATTGTCAAATTTTTCGAATTATACAAATACGGAGTGTTCACAAGCATATCACAGACCGTCCTCATCGGACAACATGCATTCAGATTCTAATCTAAAAATCAGAGTATTCATATGCCCGACAACTACTCAGAAGTCTTATCTCTTTCTTTCAACAAACTCCACCCCCCACCTTAAGATATGCATTGTCCCCAATGCATTAAACAATCAAAACAATAAAATTCTTAGGGAACAGGAAACCTCTCCTGAATTTTATGGAGCCGACGGGTAGAGATGTGCCTCATCGTCTTCCAATATAAACTCGAATTGTCGGCCATTTCACCTTTCCTCCTAAGAAAACAAGCAAACAAACAACAAATTCAAAAGCTAATATAAACAAAAGCAAAGCGATAAATAACAGAATTACAGTCCAAGCTCGACTGTATTCACTCATCCACTCATCCATAATCGAACTTGGAAGATGCCCCATCCATCTTCCTGATTTCATCCTTCCTGCAAAAATCCACGAACAATTCTTTCTCTCGTGCCTTCTGCACACATACAACATCAATTTTAATTTTTGCATTGTTCATAAAAGGTTGTTCCCATAAAATTGATGCAAAAACATGAGAAAGATTATCATTCATTCCAAGAGTATAAGAATCAGCAGGAAAGTATAGGCCAGTTACACTGCCCAAAACATCTTCCACCTTTTTCAAGGGGTGCACATAGGATTTATCAGCCAATTGCATAATAGAACCGGTTTCATGCAAGTCATTCAGATCAAGCTCATTAAAAATAGCATGTGACTTAACATTAATCGATGGTTCTAAATCTAGCATGGCTTGGTTAATCGTTTTATCTCCTATAGTGCATGGCAAAGTGGAAGGGAGTAGCTTAGCAGGATTCTCAACAATTGTCAAGGCAGAAACAATTGAATCACAAAATTCAGTCAAGGGTTGTTCATGCAACTCATGTTCATCAAAAAGATCAGTTAAAAATAATGGGTCATCCCCATCCTCAACAGTCATGCATTCATTCTGCTCTAGAGATTCAAATGTATCTACTTGACAAAGAGAGAATACATCCTCATCATGCTCTTCTACATAGGGCAAATGCATCTCAACAACCTCTCCGCCATACTGAACAGATAAAATGCCCTTATCAACATTTATCTTAGTTTTAGCAGTTTTCATAAAGGGCCTACCTAATTTGATCGGAGCAGGCGAAGAGGAAGAATTTCCATCCATTTTCAGAACATAAAAATCAACAGGAAAAATTAATTCATTAACCTGCACTAACACATCTTCAACTACTCCTAAAGGAAGCACAGAAGATCTATCAGCAAGTTGAATAACTATTCTTGTTTCCTTCATTTCTTTCAATTTCAGTTTATGATAAATGGAATAAGGCATAACACTAATGGAGGCTGTTAATATGCATGCCTCCTATCTTACAAAGGAGAGAAAACATACCTGGATCGTCGCATTTAACCGGTAAGCTCTTTGTGATCAAAGCTGAGACATTCTTACTTACCACGACGCGTTCACTCTCCTTTGTCTTCCTCTGGTTGGTGCATAACTCTTTCAGGAACTTAGCGTACCTTGGAATTTGCTTGATGGCATCCAATAGAGGGATATTGATCTCTACCTTCCTGAATGTGTCTAGGAACTCCTCCTCGTAGTTCTCCTTCGGCGGTCTTGCTAACCTGCTAGGAAAATGAGCCTTAGGCACATAAACTCTAGTACATGTAGGATCGAAATTTACCCCTTTCCACCATGGTTCGGGATTTTCTGTCTGTGGCTCGATGTGGCCATGGTCGACTTCCACTGGCGTGGTACTCGTGGGAAGCTGCTTCCCACTTCTCAAGGTGATGGCACTCGCGCTTTCAGTTTTTTGCTTTTCCATCATATTTACTTTCTCGGTCATAAGGGATATTTTCTTACCCAAATCTTGCATCTGAGTTCAAATGTTATCGAGCTTGTCCGAGGTTATTGTAAAGAGAGCTTGAAACATGTCCTCAACAGATCTACTTGAAACAGAAGATTGGGTTTTCAGAAAATCATCCTTTAAAGCGAGAACAACTTTACTTACCTCAAAAAGCTGAGCCTTAAGCTCGTCCACATCCCTTCTCAGGCGAGCTTGCTCCTCTCTTCCGTCTCCACTCCGCTCCAAGCTTCTAGCCAAGTTGAAAATTAAAACTCTAGCTTCGGCAGGTGTCTTATCCATGAGCGAACCTCCACTGGCGACATCAACTAACTGTCGGTTTGGCGGTAAGAGACCTTCGTAGAAATTCTGAATTAGGCATTGGTCAGATACTTGGTGGTTGGGACAATCCTCAGACAACCGACCAAATCTCTCCCAACACACAAGAACGGTCTCTTTTTTTCCTTGCTCAATTCTGTTAATCATTCTTCTGAAGGCGGCGACCTTGGGAGGTGGAAAATACTTCGCATAAAATGCTCCCTGCAGCTCTGCCCAAGAAGGGATGGACCCGGTCGGTACGTAATACATCCACTCTCTCGCCTCCTCCTTTAAGGTGAAAGGAAAAGCTCTAAGATGGAGTTGATCTTCAGTGATGTCGTCGGTCCTAAATGACGAACACACCATCTGAAATGCCTTGAGGTGTCTGACGGGATTCTCATCTGTATTACCACAAAAAGAAGGTAATAAGTTAACCAGACCAGTTTTAAGTTCAAAATTACCTGCAGCTACCGGATACATAATACTCGATGAGTTCCGGCCTACCTCAGATGCTGCAAGCTCCCTCAAGGTTCTTTGTTGCTCAAAATTACCCCCGACCTCCATTTCAACGCTTCTTTTGAATTTTCAAAGAATGACTGCGCTCAGAAACTCAAACAAAAACGGGTAAAATAATACAAAAGAATTAAACTGTACAAACAAAGTAAAGAAAAATTTTAAACAAACAAATTAAACTTAATCAAACTAAATTAAATCTAATTCCCCGGCAACGGCGCCAATTTTGGTAGAAGCACTTTTGAATGTACTCCAAAATTCAAGTTGTCGAGGCTTGCCAAAATAATATTTATAAAACCCGAATGCACCAAGCAATTTGCAGCTTAGTGGTAATGGGGTCGATCCACAGGGAATTATGAAATTCAATTTGATTAAGTCTAAGTTGCTAGTGATAAAAAGTATGTGCAAAGTTGGTAAAAAGAATGGTAATTTGGTTTGGGTGAAGGGAGCTCCTAGAATGTAATGCTAACGGAAAATTAAATGACGAAGTGCAAAATTAAATGGTCGTGCTTAACTCCGAGTAATGGGATTGATTGCTATGGACGTTCAGTTCATTGATACAATTAATTAGCTAATCATGCTTCAACACACAATTCCTTTGGCTAATTGCTAGCTCAAATGACCCAAAGATATAATTAGACATGTGCAATTCTAATTGTTCTTGGCCAATAATCCATTCAAGGTCGCGACCCCTAAATTGACCATGAGCCAGTAACGGGAACATTTTAACGGTTTAATCCAAAGACTAACCCGATTTCTCTCTCGCCCTAAGCCTAACATGAAAACGTTAACTAATTCAGATTCTCATTTGTCACTTTGGGTTGAATTACCTAGCCAGGTTTAAGCCCTTGCTACCTAGCGATTTGGGCAATTATACGTCCCAACCTTTAGCCCTCTATCATGCCTAGGAATTAGGGAGTCAACGTAATTAAGCTATACATGCTAGAATTGATTAAGAACAAGCAAAAGATGCAAGAAATACTCTAATTAGCTCAACATTTACAAAGGGGAAAATCTCCCCAAACATCCATAATTACAATCCCAAAACTCAAAATTAAACACTAACCTTGTTTAGCCTTCCATGGAGGATGAATTAATCAAACCATCCATGGAAGAGCTTAGTACCATACAAGAAGAGGAGAATAAGAGCTCGAAAATGGGCAAAAATGGCGTAGACCCGAGAGGAAGAAGATGGAGAAGAGATAGAATGAAAGATAGGCAAAAAATGAGCGTTTTCAATCACATGCTTGACTCTCAATCACATGCTTTGCAAACATATATCCACCCCCCACCTAAAACAATACATTGTCCCCAATGTATAATTAACTAGATTGCTTCAAAAGAAATGAGAAAATTCTTTTGTTTTTAATTAAAGGAAAAAAAAAAATTGAAGAACAAAAATCTTCCCATGTCAGTTCCCAGTTAGAGGTGTTCCCTTTCGGTCAACTTAAGTACCTCAGTCTAGACAGAACTATCCATAGGTAGATTTATCCTTAATAGATAACTAAGTAGATTATTTATAGAAGAAACACTAAAGAGAAGAAAACTCCCCTGAAATTTCTCCCGCATGGTTCTAAGGGCGGTGGCGGCGCTCTCGCATCTAACATGATCATTTTTTTCTTCAAAGGCCAAAAACAACCTGAATCTCCAAACAACTAAAAAGCAACTCTGTTAGCAGTTAAATATTGTTGAGAAAGTTCTGACATATTAGAATAATTAAACAAAACAAAAATAAACTAAAAAATATATTTTTGTGATTTTTGTACATTTTGTAATTTATTTTTTTTTTTCAATTAAAAATAAGAGTTTTTTTTTTTTTTAATTTTGTAAATATTTTTTTTTTAAGAAAACAAAATAATAATAAATAAATTTAACAAAGAGAATTTAATTGGCTCCCCAGCAACGGCACCAATTTGATGCAAACTTCTTTTATTAAAAAAAAGACATTTTTTTTTTTAAAGAAAACAAACTAAAATAAATATTTTTGTGATCTTTGTTAAAGTTGTAAATTTTGAAATTTTTTTTTATTGCAATTAAAAATAAGAGTTTTTTTTTGCTGATTCAGAGATTGTCGTGACTTAATGAATTTTGCCCATCGATTACTCCAATAAAAATACAGTTTCTTATTAAAAGCCTAATCGACTTAACTGGAACAGCCATGAAAAGTCTCTAAGATCCTATCATGCAATTAATCCGATAAAGCATCGTAATTAACTCTAAACTAGTCAATTAGTTGGGTACGATAGCGTTCCATGCTAACTACCAAGCAGCTCTAAGCACATGGATTGATTAGAACGTTAATTAAATTGATCAGATTCAATTAAACATTTTTATATTCATAAGGTCTATTATACGCACCATGTTAACTATGGAAAAACCATAATATTAACACTAGTCATAACCTGACCATCTTGCTACTAAAATTAAGCATGCAATTTATGACAATTACGGATCACAAATTTCAAACATAGCATACATGAACAATTAATATTTCATTGATTAAGCTGTCACATTAACCAATACTAAATGCACATGAAATAAACAAAGAATAGAAAACAATTAATCAAGAAATTAGATTGCAATTTAATACCAAAAATCTCACAAAAACGTTAAGCCCGACAAACCTCTAAATCAGCCTTACAAGCTTAGCCGAACATCGCTAAGACGATCCCGACTACAAAGCACAATAGAAATCTCTACAGAGAGAAAAAAGGGAGAATTGAGATAGTGATGGTGTGTGGGGAATGCTGTAAGGTGTGTACTCTACCCTTTTTATACTAAAAAGGAAATAACCATGCTGCCACGTGTCATAGGTTGATGTTGAAGTAAAAATATAAGAAATAATTACATCCTTCAAGAATCGAACTTTGGCTCAAAGATAACATAATGAACCTTTCACCACTTAACCAAGCTTCCAACTTTGAATATTAAATGATTTTTATCTTTATAGTATCATCTGTGGCTCGGTTTATTGATATTATACTCTAAACCTCCTCTTTTGAGTTCTTATTTAATATAAGTGTCTCATTCACCTCTGAATGCTCGATTCCTGCAAAACATATGATTAAACACATTAATTTCAATAAACTAACAAGAATTAAAGATTATAAAATAGCACTTTTAGAGTTCTATCAAGCTCAAAAGATAAAAACATTAGAAGCATGTACTGAGTCTGAGTTAAAACTAGGGAGAATTTGAAACCTTAGGGATAGTTGCACAATGAACCTAATGACATAGGCAGATAAACCAGTTGTTAGGAAATTTATAAAAGGCAAAAGGTTTTACAGGCAGGAGAAACCAGAATAAGCAAAATGTGGAGTTAGTATGAACTTAGAAGAGTGTCACAAGACAGCCATGTCGTGGATAGTAAGTTTAGGGAAGTAAGCAAGTAGTCGGATAGAGTCTAAAAGATAAGAGTTAGCAGCCCAAGTAAGCCCTTATAATTGCTCGAGGACGAGCAATAACTTAAGTTTGGGGGTGTGTTACCTCACCAAAAGTACATATTTTAGGGACTTATTTACTATAGAATTGTGTAAACTCTTAAGCGTTTTTGTTAGAATTTAGCTTAATACATGCTTAAATATGAGAATTCAAGGAATGAAGCTAAATTAGGACTTATTTGTAAAAGGAACAAAAAAGAATCAAAAACGAAGTTAAAAGAGTTAAATTGTGCATTGTAGGAGAATTGCTGAAACATTGCTGTCTCCACAATGTTTATTGCGGTCACAACGAGGAAATCACAAAGTTTAAAGCTGCTGCTACTAAGTTGTTCCAACCGTCCGTCGCCACAGTTGCGATCTTTCAGCCGCCTAAGCTCTCTCTTGTTGCCACGTGGAGGGTCGTCGTTTAGAATGGATGGTTCTCCATGGCTGAAGATATCTGCAAAACACTATAAGAGGAGGTCAAGGGGGAAGGAGAACAACAAGCTCGGAAGCGTAGAATTCCCATCTCAACGCAACTTCTCTCCATTTTCTCATCCCGTTTGTTGGAGTGAAGGAATCACCTCTTGACACCGATAATTCGAGAGGAAGAAGAGAAGATCCTTCTTCTCTTCTGATTGAATTCATCCCCAAGAAACGCTAACCTTCCCCTTCATCCGAAGCGCTTGTGGCGAGGAGTTTACGCACACCTTTACATGCTTTCTGTCTTTTGTTTCTCTACTGGTTGCTGTCATTTGCTTATGTTTGCTACATTACTTCAATTCGTCTTCGTCAGTTTAGTTCTTTGTTGTTGACAGTCTGTTGCACATTGAGTTTTTAAATCTTATTTCAATAGAGAAATCATTTACATCTTCGCAAGTTTCATATTACTTTCTGTCTTTCCTTTTCTTTCATTTAAGTACTGTTAATCATGCTTAATCAACCTAGTATTTCCACTTCCACATCATCCATGAGTAACTAATCACACAAGGGTCTGCTAATGATGAATCTATAGGTAGAAATACGTGAATTCAGCATGTAGGGTAGCTTCGAATGCATTGAATGTATGTGTACTTCATCCCACGGACAATTTCGATTGGCCATCGATTTTGTCTAAAGAACTTCTAACCTTCGTAAGGAGTAAGAGTTCAGAGTCGTCCATTCATGCTAGCCTTTCATGGTAGCCAGAAAACGACCTAGGAATAGGAGTTTTCCTAGCACAATTCATTAGCTTGCTTATATAAATAGATGCTTAAGCCTTACTTGGATATGAGTGAACTAAAGGATCTAATGCATGTAATCGAGAGATGCATGAGACTAAGCTAAATTGATGCATGATAAGCTAAGTTACTGCTGAATAATCGTATGAAAAAGCCTATAGAGGAGTCTTTAGTTGGCCTTGTTTCCTCATCTCACCCTCAATTTGTCGTTAACTTAATTGCTAGATAATTGCTGTCTGCGCAATTCTATTATTTTGTTTTTTTGCCTTAGCCATTTTTCCAGTCTTCTACTTTTGCTGTTTAATTGCTAGGAAATTGCTTTCTCCGCAATTCTTCTTCTTCTACATTCAAGTTAATCACGTTACTTGCTTTTGTTTATGCTTTCATATCTCGTACACTCTTCATTAGTTTGGCACATCACCCTCCATTCTACCCCATTTAAGTCACCCTTTCTAATTTAGCACCTCACTTCGTTAGTAACTAAGAATAAATCTCTGTGGGAAATCGAATGAAAAAATACTTATCACTTGCTGCAAGACCATGTATGCTTGCATGATCTAAGTGCTCTCGCATCACATTTTATTTATACACTGAGCACGCAACAACCCCGCTGGTGGAAGTCGATCATGGCCACATCTAGCCACAGACAGAAAATCCCGAACCACGGTGGCATGGGGTAAATTTCGATCCTACATGCACTAGAGTTTATGTGCCTAAGGCTCCTTTTCCTAGCAGGTTAGCGAGAACGCTTAAGGAGAACTACGAGGAGGAGTTCTTAAACACATTCAGGAAGGTAGAGATCAACATCCCTCTGTTGGATGCCATCAAGCAAATTCCAAGGTACGCTAAGTTCCTGAAAGACTTGCGCACCAACAAGAGGAAGACAAAAGAGAAAGAACGCGTCGTGGTAAGTAAGAACGTATCTGCTTTGATCACAAAGAACTTACCAGAAATATGCGACGATCCAGGTATGTTTTCTCTCCCTTGCACGATTGGAGGTAAGAAAATTAGAAGTGCCATGCTAGATCTAGGAGCCTCCATTAGTGTCATCCCTCACTCCGTTTATCAAGATTTGAATTTAAAAGAAATACAGGAAACTGGTGTTGTTATACAACTTGCTGATAGGTCTTTCGTGCATCCTTTAGGAGTAGTGGAAGATGTATTAGTTAATGTTAATGGGCAGATTTTTCCTGTGATTTTTATATTCTGAAAATGGATGGAAATTCTGCTTCTTCGTCTGCGTCGATCTTATTAGGTAGGCCCTTTATGAAAACTGCTAAGACTAAGATAAATGTTGATAAGGGCACTTTATCTATTGAATATCGTGGACAAGTTGTTGAGGTTGATGTGTCGAATGAGTTGGAGCATGATGATAGTGTCCACTCTCTTTGTCAAGTATATACAATTGAATTGCTAGTTCAGAATGAATGCATGTCTGATAGAGATGGGGATGACCCATTGTTTTTTACTGATCTTTTTGATGAATCTGATATGCACGAACCATCCATGTCTGAACCTTGTGATTCAACTGTCTCTTCTTTGGCAATAGTTCAAAATCATGTTAAGATGCTCCTCTTTACTTTGCAGGCCCCTAAATTGGAGTTGAAGAACTTACCTGATCATCTCAAATACGCGTATTTGGGGGATGATGAGAAGTTGTCGGTCATCATAGTGAAGGATCTTATACCAGCCCATGAAGGGAAGTTAATGGAAGTTCTTAAAGCGCACAAGCTGGCAATTGGATGGACATTAGCAGATTTACATGGGCTAAGTCCAGCTATGTTCATGCACAGAATCCTGCTCGAGGATGGAGCGAAACCTTCACGAGAGCCCCAAAGGAGGCTCAATCTGGCGATGAAGGAGGTAGTGGTTTCTGAGATCCTCAAACTCCACGAAGCAGGTATCATCTATCCTATCTCAGATAGTAAGTGGGTCAGTCCTATTCATGTCGTTCCTAAAAAAACTGGCATAACTGTGGTTAGGAATGAGAAAAATGAATTAGTGCCCAAAAGAGTTCAAAATGGATGGAGAATGTGCATAGACTTTAGGAAGCTGAATGAGGTCACTAGGAAGGACCATTTTTCCATTCCTTTTATTGATCAGATGGTGGAGCGTTTAGCTGGGAAGCCATTCTTTTGTTTTCTCGATGGTTTCTCTGGCTTTTACCAAATCCCCATAGCCAAAGAAGACCAAGAGAAAACAACGTTCACGTGCCCCTTTGGCACATTTGCATTTAGAAGGATGCCTTTTGGGCTTTGTAACGCTCCTGGTACATTTCAGAGATGCATGATGAGTATTTTTTCTGAGTTTGTAGAAAAATGCATTGAAGTCTTCATGGATGATTTTACAGTTTATGGCAATTCCTTCGATGACTGTTTAATTAATTTATCGCATGTCCTGAAAAGATGTATTGAAATGAACATTGTTCTAAATTTTGAAAAGTGTCATTTTATGGCTAGTCAAGGTATCGTTTTAGGACATGTGGTTTCTGCTAAGGGTATAGAGGTAGATAAGGCTAAAATTGATGTTATCTCTAATCTGCAATACCCAACGAATGTTAGGGAGGTTCGGTCTTTTCTTGGCCATGCAGGGTTTTATCGCAGGTTTATCCAGGACTTCTCCAAGGTTGCCATGCCTATGACGTACCTCCTTCAGAAGAATCTCACGTTTGATTTTGGGGAGGAGTGCAAAAAAGCCTTCGATTTGCTTAAGGATAGTTTGACAAGCGCGCCCATCATACACCCACCCCAGTGGGACTTGCCTTTCGAGATAATGTGCGACGCTAGCAACTATGCCTTAGGAGTTGTGCTTGGTCAGAGGATCCAGAACAAGAGCTGTGTCATTTACTACGCCTCTAGGACGCTTAATCCAGCGCAGTGCAACTATACGACAACAGAAAAAGAACTTCTTTCTATTGTGTTTGCGCTTGATAAGTTTCGTCCTTATATTATTGGCTCTCAAGTAACTGTTTTCTCTGATCATGCAGCTGTTCGGTACCTGATGACCAAGAAAGATTCGAAATCGAGGCTACTTCGGTGGATTTTGCTTCTCCAGGACTTCGATGTGAAGATCAAGGATAGGAGAGGAGCAGAGAACCCGGTAGCCGACCATCTGAGCCGCTTGGTCAGAAAGGAAGACCTCCTGCCTCTGAATGAAGATTTCCCCGATGAGACACTCTTCAGACTTGATACAGTCCTTCCCTGGTATGCTGATATGGTGAATTACTTGGTCACAGGTAATTTTCCATCTGGTTTCTCTTCTGCTAGGAAAGCTAAGCTGAAAAGCGACGCTAAGTCCTATGTTTGGGAGGACCCCCATTTATGGAAGTTCTGTTCTGATCAGATAATTAGGAGATGTGTCCCTGAGAATGAGCATGCGTCTATTCTTACTTTCTGTCATGATTATGCATGTGGGGGACATTTTGGGCCTAAGAGGACAGCTAGGAAAGTTTTAGATAGTGGGTTTTACTGGACTTCCCTGTTTAAAGATTCGTATGAACTTTGTAAAACCTGCAATAGATGTCAAAGAATAGGGTCAATATCTGGTAGAAATGAAATGCCTCAAACCTCGGTCTTAGTTTGTGAAATCTTTGACGTTTGGGGCATGGATTTTATGGGACCCTTCCCGCCTTCTTGTGGTTTTTCCTATATATTGCTGGATGTTGATTATGTTTCCAAGTGGGTTGAGGCGAAAGCCACAAAGACTAACGATGCTAATTCTGTTGTTAGGTTCGTTCAGTCTAATATTTTTACCAGGTTTGGAATCCCACGAGCCATAATCAATGACCAGGGGACTCATTTCTGCAACCGATCTGTGGAGGCTTTGCTGAGGAAGTATGGTGTGCATCATCGTGTGTCCACCGCCTACCATCATCAAGCCAATGGGCAAGCCGAGGTCTCCAACAGAGAGGTAAAGTTAATTCTAGAGAAAACCGTGAGACCGAGCAGGAAGGATTGGAGCGTTCGTTTGCAGGATGCTTTGTGGGCCTACCGCACCGCCTACAAAACTCCTATCGGTATGTTCCCATATCGGTTGGTTTTTGGTAAGGCGTGCCACTTACCCGTGGAGATTGAGCACAAAGCATTCTGGGCGATCAAGCAGTGAAACATGAGCTCTGACGAAGCTGGCGAGACACGACGGCTTCAGTTACAGGAATTGGAGGAACTGCGTTTGGACTCTTACGAGAACTCCAGGATCTATAAAGATAAGTCCAAACAGTTTCATGACCGTAGGATCTTAAAGAAAAACTTCGAAGTCGGTCAGAAAGTTCTGCTGTTCGATTCCTGTCTGAAATTCATGCCAGGTAAGCTTCGTTTCCGTTGGAAAGGACCCTATATCATAATTAAAAAGTTTTCTTATGGCACTGTGGAGATTCAGAGCTTGGACTCAGATGAGGTGCAGAAAGTGAATGGGCACCGGTTGAAGATTTTCCACGAGGGGGACGCTGAGTGCTATGACGCTACTTTACCTCTAGCGCCGCCCCCGATCGATTATGGATGAGTGGATCAGAGAATACAGTCGAGTAATCGACTCTAAAAATTTGCGCTTCTCGGAGGCACCCGAGCTTGGACTGTAATTCTGTTATTTATTGCTTTGTTCTTGTTTATATTAGCTTTTGAATTAGTTGTTTGTTTGTTTCTTTCCTTAGGAGATAAGGTGGAATGGTCGACAATTCGAGAGTATATTGGAAGACGATGAGGCGCATCTCTACCCATCGCCTCCACAAAATTCAGGGGAGGTTTTCTGTTTCCTTAAAATTTTGTTGTTTTAAATTGTTGAATGCATTGGGGACAATGCATGTCTTAAGGTGGGGGGTGGAGTTTGTTGATAGAGATACGACTTCTTAGTAGTTGTCGGGCGTATGTATACTCTGATTGTTAGATTAGAATCTGAATGCATGTTGTCCGATGAGGACGGTCTGTGATTTGCTTGTGAACACTCCGTATTTGTATAATTCGAAAAATTTGACGATGTATGCACATTTTGAGCCTATTTTAAATTTTTTATGTTATTTTCCTACATTCACTGAGCACATAGCCCTCTTATTCTCAGTTCTGTAGGTCTAGAATGATTTTAGTTGGTTTGAAATCTTGTTGTCACCCCGAAAGGTACCATTAGGGAGGCTTGATGTGTTAGAAGTAGTAATAACTCATTTGTTGTATAGCAAAGCTATTGCCTAAAAAATAAGAGTATGCGTGAAAAATAAAAACTCTAGAGTTGCTCCTCCTTCTTGTGTTGCCCGTGTAACCAGGGGCGATCGTGTAACCCACGGTTGTCACTGCATGAAAGGGAAGCTAATAGAAGCGAGCAATAGTCCTTAAAAACGTGAAGCTAAAATTTGGTTTGACGTGTTAGGCTCTCTTGGAGAAATAAAAAAAAAAAGTGGTTCAAAAAGAATAATGGGTACAAAGTACTCAAAGAAAAGAAAGAAAATGTAGGCCTTTTGTTTTGTTGCTTTTTCTATCGCTGAAAGCCATTAGACTATTCTTATCGCCATAAGTAGGGGAAAACGAGTTATAGGGTTGTATAAGGTTGTTTCGGGCTTGCATGAGCTAGGTTGAGAGGTGCTAAACACACACACACGTAAGGGAATAGGAGTTTAAGTTTTGAAATGATTTCAACGTTTGCATGCATTTGATGGTTTTGAATTTATTTCAAGTACCTTGTTTCACAAGCATTGAGATTAGAGTTTTCAGCATGCATTTAATTCTTTGGAGATTATTTAAGAGTATACATTGCTCGAGGACTAGCAAGATTTAGGTCGGGGGTATTTTGATAGCTCCAAAATTGAGCTATTATTATGTCCCTAATATTGGCTAGAACCATGTCATATATTGATTAAAATGCCTTCTTGTAGGAGATTTCATGGTCGAGAGCTCAAGAAGTCTAAAGACGCGTTTCGGGGCTTAAAGCGGCATTTTAGAGCTTAATGGACGCCTCGGGAGTGAAAGCGCTTGATGAATTGAAGAGATGGCAAAAATTGCCTTGGAAAGACAATTTTTGGCCATCAAACCCGAGAGAATGCATGCATGGGCGGCAGCGTCGCGACGCTAGCTCGACGCTAGCTCGACGCTGGCCGAGCGTCTCGACGCCGCCATGACTGCCTATCGAAGACGAGCGCGCCCCAAAGTCGAGCGCGAGCGCTCAACGCCCGCTCAACGCTGTCAGCGTCGAGACACCAGCCCGACGATTTTCCAGATGGACGCGCGACAGCGTCGAGACGCTGTCCGAGCGTCTCGACGCCCCCGCGCGCGCGCGCGGCCAACTTAGGGCACCAGCGCCTCGACGCTCCGACGACTTAAGGCGTGAAAACGCCTAATTTTTGCCCATTCTTCATTCTATCTTCTTCCCGAATTCTTCCTCTCGGGTCTACACCATTTTCCACCATTTTTTAGCTTCTTCTTCTCCTCTTTGTATGGTACTAAGTTCTTCCATGGGGGATTTGATTTATTCATCCTCCATGGAAGGCTAAACTAAGGTTAGTGCTTAATTTTGAGTTTGGTTTTGTGAATTATGGATGTTTGGGGAGGTTTGCCCCTTTGTAAATGTTGAGTCAATTGATATGTTTATGCATCTCTTGCTTGTTCTTATTCAAATTCTAACATGTGTAGCTTAATTAGGTTGACGCCCTAGTTCCTATGCATGATAGAGGGCTAAAGGTTGGGACGTATAATTGCCCAAACCGCTAGGTAGCACGGCCTTAAGCATGACTAATTAATTCAACCCAAAGTGACAGTTGGTAATCTGAATTAATTAACATTTTCATGTTAGGCTTAAGGCGAGAGAGAAACCGGGTTAGTCTTAGGATTAAGCCGTCACAATGTTCCCGTCACTGGCTTATAGTCGATTTAGGGGTCGCTACCTTGAATGGATTATTGGCCAAGAACGATTAGAATTGCACATATCTAATTATATCTTTGGGTCATTTGAGTTAGGAATTAACCAAATGAATTGTGTGCATAAGCATGATTAGTTAATAAGTTGTACCGAAGAGCCGAACATCCATAACGATCAACTCCATTTCTCGGAGTTAAGCGCAACCATTTAAATTTTGCACTTGTCATTTAATTTTCCGTTAGCTTGCATATTAGGAGCTCCCTTCCCCCAAACCAAATTTGCACATACCTTTTATCACTAGCATATTAGACTTAGTTAAATTGAATTTCTTAATTCCCTGTGGATCGACCCCGTTACCTCTAAGCTACAAATAGCTCGGTGTATTCGGGTTTATAAATTGTATTTTGGCAAGCCTCGACAGCTTGAATTTGGAGCACCTCATTTAGTGCTCTACCAAGCATCTAGTGAGTCTAGGACTGCTAGCTGTACAATAGGACAGTGGGAGAAAAGCCAACGATGTATTTGATATTCCTGTTTTTTGTCTTCCAGTATGTAATACTCCACTGACGTTTTAGTCCAAGTGGGAGTTTCTTGAATTTTATGTCATAAAACCCGTGGTTGTAAACTGAATATATATTCTATTTAGCAATAAAGTTGTTATTGAATAAAGTGAATTGTGTTTACTTTTAACCTAAATCCAATAAACAAGAACCCATGGCTATAGGTTGTATACTTGAACTTCATGTGTGACATGATTGTGGATCAAGTTCGAGTAGTAGCCAGAACGGTTTATAGTATAGGGATAAGGTTGGGTATATAGTTGTATGATTTATAGGCTTAATTTTAAAAAACTAAAAACTAAAAACCAAATGGTTATCAAATTGGGCTTAAATATTTAACATTCAAATGTTCTCTTTGAAGTTAATTTACAGGGTTACCACTATAGAAATTACACCATATGCTAAGACAAGATAGAAGTTACAAGGACCAATATAATGAAATTTGTAACTCATCAAAGTAATGAAAGATAATGAGATTGAAAGATAATGAGATTATGAATAAAGTACGAGAATTATATATCACCATCTAATCTAATTTGTGAGAGTAAAAAAATATGCTTAACTTTTAATGGTTGTTATTGAAATAATATATTGTTATTCTTTAAGATTTTTTATTTGACGGGTGACGTTGTATATAAATTGTGCTTAATTGTTTTTTTTTTTTTTGAAATTTTCTTTTTTTATTTGGGAGATAATAGTGATTTTGTACATATTGGTTGTATATAAATTGTGCTTAATTTGTTTGCTTTTTCTTTGTTTGAATTTTTTTTTTTATTTGAGTGATAATAGTGGTTTTGTACATAGTTTACCCTCCAACTGCATTATAAATAAATATATATATACTATTCTATGATTTATACAACTATAACCCTATTGTATTAGGGCAATTCTCAAATATATCCGCGGACAAAGAGCATAATTAAATTGGCATCAAGTATAACTAGTGATAAAGGTCTTAGCTTACATTGTGGGATACTTTTAGTAAGTATTTTGAAAACCTCTCTCCTTACTCATCTCTATTTAAGAAGTGTTCTTAGCTTACATTGTGAGATACTTTTAGTAAGTATTTTGAAAACCACTGTCCTTCCTCATCTCTCTATTTAGTAAGAGCACACTAAGTAATTAAAGGCAAGGGGGAGGCAATTCTAACCCAGAAGCAGAACCGTTAACATTTTGACAACTCGAAGTTGTTGGCCTACCGCCATTGAAGGTCAAATTAATGTCTTGCAACACTATGCCTTGACATGGAACAACTTCGCTGCATTCAAATTGTACTCCCGCTTGAGTACTTGAACTTCCTGTTATTCCTTGATATCTCACGTCTCGAATTTGTACATTTGAATTACTCTGCAAATTAATCACATTTTGCATTTTAATATCATCCTTAATTTTTAAAACAAAAAAAGTATTCAGATTTCGTACCATTTTAGTTTGATTAGTACGATGGCAAGCGTTATGGGGGCAATAACTCTGATCGATGATGATAGGATTTGTGACATTGTTCATTTGGAGATTGAGAAATGTGATTTTGCTAACCACGCTGGAAAACGAAGTCGACCATGTTTTGATCCTC
This sequence comes from Herpetospermum pedunculosum, assembly GCA_028017165.1. Classification (NCBI taxonomy): domain Eukaryota; kingdom Viridiplantae; phylum Streptophyta; class Magnoliopsida; order Cucurbitales; family Cucurbitaceae; genus Herpetospermum; species Herpetospermum pedunculosum. The sequence goes on from CM051527.1 coordinate 39,349,401, forward strand.
ACACCGTTGGTCGTACCAGAGATTGTGGAGTCTCGTACAGTGACTTCCATGACATCTTCTTCGTTTGCTTTCATTCCGAGGCTACCGATGCTGATTCCGTGGCCAGGACCACACTGGACGTTAGTTATGTTGATGAATTTGCTTCCTGGGCCCAAAGAGATGCAGTCGTCTCCAGTGTTAATCGTCGAGTTCATGATGTTGATACCACTAGACGAGGAAACGTGGATTCCGTCTGTGTTTGGGCTGTTTGCTGGAGCTACTATGGTAACGTTATCAAATGTGACATCACGAGAGTCATGCACAGCGAAATGGAAGAATTTGCTATCAAGCGATCTTATGTTCTTGATTCTCACAGTGTTGGTCTCAACGAGTCTCAAAGTCTATGTAGAATGAAACGTTACATTACAAAAAGTATATTTTGAAGTGCCTTTAAGAGAAATGTGACCATAATATATCCAAAATGAAATGATAATTTTGTAAGTTTTGAGAAAGAAACGAAACATGGACTTACGACTGGACGGTCATGGGTGTTGTTAGACCAAGCGGTAGAACCTTGGCCGTTCAAGCGGCCACTACCGTCGATGGAAAAGTTGTTGAGTTGGTAGATACAGAGCCAATGGTCACCAGTGGCGAATTGCTCGTCTGCAGGAGCTAAGAGTTCGCCATCAATCTGTAGATGAATGGAGCCATTGCATGGACCGTGAAGCTGCAATGGCATAACCAAGAAAATCCCTAATGCTGGTATTAAAACCACACCACCTTCACTATTTCCACAAGCTTCGCTCCATGCTTTACTCAACGCCTACAAAATCAAATCACATCTTTAAATTATCTATATCTTTTGTTTCTAGATTTATTAATAATTCAGCAAATTCATATTTTGTCGCTTACTTTTATAAACTATTTTCAATAATTGTCGTGTTATTAAGAACAAACTTACGTTATTGTTTTTTTTGAGGTTCCATTATAAGTTTGTCCTTCAACTTATACCTAGTAGATTTATAGACATTTGATGTTGTAATGTTGTGTTTAATAGATTCTTAAAGTTTTAATATTGTGTCATCTTTAACTATGAGGCATATGTTTTAATGTTTAGGGATTCTATTTTAGTTAGAAAAAAAAAACAGAGAATGTATTATTGAATGCATGGTTGAAAGTTCACGACTTATAAGATATTTTATGAAGTTTATGAAGTTTATGAATGAATTGGATACATTTTAAAATTAAAAGACTTATTAGACACAACACATTAGAGTTTCATTAGACGTTTTTTTAAAGTTTATAGACATATTGAATACGTTTTAAAGTTTAACGTAACCCATGTTCATTGATAAAATCTATAATTTAACTTATTCTGAAAATAAAGAAAAAAAAAACCACGTTCATTGATAAAATCTATAATTTAACTTATTCTGAAAATAAAGAAAAAAAAACTAAGTGTAGTAACTAACATTTTATAATTTACTTTAAAAATATATACTTTAAACTTTAAAAGTTTAGGGTTTTTTATTTATTTAATTTTTTTAAAAAAATTAACTAAATTTTAAGAAGTGGTCTTAAAAAAGGGAAAACTAAACAAAAAAAAAATAAAATAAAAATAATAAAAAAAATAAAGAAATAAAAAGGTTTTTTATAAGTTTGATTTTCAAAATAAAAAATCGAAAACTAAAGCACATTATTTATGTATAGTAAATGCAAATACTGACAATCAGCTTGGCTTATCTGGTAATGTTGTCATTTTTTTATTTTATTTTTTCTTAATATTTTATTTCGCTTTCCTCTTTTTAATAAATAAAATATAATTACGTTTGGATAATTATTTCTTTTTTCATGTTTATTTTTTATTAAAAAAATAAACATAAACATATTTGCATGGTAATTTTTTTTTTCGACGTTGTAAATTTATAAAAAAATCAATACAAAAGTAATTACTTTTTAAAAATAAATATCCAAACAAATTATGTTATATTTACTTATGAATATTTATTATGCATTATATTTCAAGCCAGAATATGATAAACTAATGTTTTTAGGAAAAAAACTCGAAAAAGAGAATCAAGAAGTAATAAACGTGATTTTGTTGCCTCCAATGCACAACTTTCGGAAAAATATTTTTAAAGAATTAGAAATGAGAAATTAAATTAGCGTTTATGTTTGTCAAAGATTAAAGACAGGAAACACGAAAGAGACACAATGATATTACCAAACGACCCTAAATAGTAAATTTATTATTATTATTATTTTATCATCAACTTTAAGTAAATACAAAAAATTCAATCTACGATATAAATATTGAAAACTAAAAAGAAAGAAAAGAAGTTATTTGAATTGCTTTTCAAAGTATTTGTGGTTCATTCAAAAGAAAAAGTTTACCTGACTGTTATCCGTAATTTGATCAGGTTTGGCACCAAATTGCATAATATCAAACACTTTAGTTTGGGCATGAGATTTACAAATGCAAAGTAATACCATAATCAACACTACACTTCCAATTTCTGATGAACTCATGAAACCCATTTTTCTCTCTTTTTCTTTTTCTAAGATGCTTGATTTTTTATGTGTATTTTTTGCATTTTTATAACAGACTTTTAACAACTACCAAAAATGGAATCACTCTCACCAGTGAGATTTGTAATTTTTGCATGGCACTTATTTTGGTTGGAAAATAAATATAATTAATTTATTGTTAATTTACGAGATTGTGATTATTGATAATGAGGTTTTTAAGGAAAAAAATCTCTATCCTTCCATAAAAGCTCTTGTGTCTCATGTTGCAAAATAATTTAAAGAATTAGTTTAGGTTGTTAGGTAGAGTAAATTTTGAAAGTTATGGAGTAGTTGAAAATCCAACTCCACCAGTATCTCATCTATTTCAGAAAAATTATGGATCCAAGGTTTTAGGTTGAATATATAGTATGTTGAGAAATGACTAGAAATTTTTTGCCTTTATACAATTTAAAATAATATGACTTTCGATGATCTATTCATTTATAGTACATCATTTGTATACTAGTTACAACTCCTTAATTAGTCTAACTATAGTAGGTTGAGAAGAGAAAATCGGTCTTTGTACAATATTTAATTATAATAGAAAACTGGTGTCGTAATTTTCACAAAGATATCAACCTTAATTTCTTGGCAAAAATTAACATTAGCGGAAGCCATTAGTATAATTGATAAAAAAAAAAAACATATGCCATATTTACAAGTATAACAACTTTTGTGTTTTACAAATGTGGCCAAAAATATTTAATCAAAATTTTAATATTTTTTTAAGTTGACCTGGATATTTTTAGACTACATTAATATACATAATACAAAGTATATTGTTATGGGTTGACATCAGTTCAGCCTGCGAACCCCGATTGAACCGATTCCGTCATAAAATAAGGGACGGGACATGTGATAGCTTACTAAAACAAACTATTTGACCATCTAAATTTAATCAAATTTGAACCTCCTCACAAGTGAAGAAATGCAAAGGATTTGGCTTTAATATCGTACTAAGTGCTTCATTCAAAAACTTCTTTCTATAATTGACATTTTACGTTTTCAAGGAAAACCCGCAAAAAGAAGGCCTAAACTAAGCAAAATGACGCAAATAAACGGACAAGTTCTGCGGGAGATGGAAATGGTATGCGGTTCAAGCAACTAGCACATAGTAGAGTTAAAATAATAACATAATTTTGGGACCACCTAAAGATTCCCCTACCATATTGTTGAGCGAAGTGTACGGATCCTGCAAGAATGTCAAAAAAATCAAAAATCGCATATTATAATTATGAGAAGAAAAAACTGAGAGCAGTGGCATTAAGATCATCGTTTTTTCTATTTGTTTCATCTACAAAAAGTTGTGCACATTTTCTACCATTTGTAGTTGAATTTTCTCTCCAAGGTAGGAGGCGGAAGAAGCTTTAACCGTAGGAATCGCCACTTTCGTTGCTTACGTTCAGGGCAGTTCTCTTCCAAAGCTGCTACGTTGATTTTTCTCTACAAGGTAGGAGGTGGAAGAAGCTCTACCCGTCATAGGAATCGCCACTGTCGTTGCTTAAGCTTAGGGCAGTTCTCTTCCAAAGTTGTTATGCGCAGGGTAGCGTTGTATCAAGAGATAGTGTAATGACCCCAAATTTTACATATAATTAATTAACTTAAAATGGGATAATTACTCATAACCCATAATTTTCTTTTTAAATAAAAATCTAAATTTCATAATCATAAGTCTTAACAACTTAAATAAAACTTAAAATTTATCTGTAGCAGCGGAAATTATAAAACAATGTCTATAAATACAATAAACATAAACTAAAGTTGTGATCATAAATCATTAAACTTAAAATTTCGGGCACATCTCATGGTTCTTCCTCTTCAATGCCAAGATCATGCTCGATGAATTCACCATCATCTACAGGGCTATCTGAAAAATATAAAACCACGAGAGGTAGTATAAAAATACCTTGTAAGTGGTTCCTATCATAAGGAACCTTCATGCTCAAACACACACAACATGCTTACATGCTTGCATATCACATCCTAACATGTAGACTATGAAACAATCTACCTTAACATACTTGTACTTGCTTACATATCCTTACATACATACTTATATCCTTGATTTGGCGCCATGCTAAGCAGAAATACCCCATACCATGACCGTCAATTCCGCATGTAATATTTATAAGGTAATTGCCCCTTATGAATATCATTAACATGAACTAATTTTGTTTCCTAGGGCCCAGCCCGTTAGCAGAAACCATACTTGTCATATCATACATCTAGCTGCATAACATAACTGCTTAATTTGGGTATTTCTTGCATAGCATATTCTTCCCTAACTCCATGACTCTACTTTACTTGACTCCATGAATGTAATGTAACACACATATATGTCATACTCAACCTAAGCATGCTTCAAAACCAATCATAGTAACATAGATCATGTGAAGTATAAAACTATACAAAAATAACATGACATAACATACTTTGCAAAACATCAAATATCATAAAACAACAAATCAATCAAGCATATATTCAAACAATGTAATATAAATTACTTACAATCAATACCACAATAAAAAGATTAATCAAACATCATAACTATACAATACAACAATCAATTCGGTTACTTATGATAGAATCCACTTACCTCAAGCTTCAAATCTAAATCCTTTAAAGCTTCCTAAATAACATATGACACAAATTAAATTAGGTCTAACTTAAATTTAGTTTTGCTAAAGAAACTTCATCCACTAGCTAAAACACACTAACTTTACTAGCTAACCTAATTTGCATATTAATTCCCATAGTTATAATTAATCATAAAATTAATATTCAAAACTCATAAGATACTATTTGTGAACATATTAAGCTCTGATTTATAGATAAAAAATACATTAAAATAATTTACTACTTCATAGAATTCATTAAAAATTGACAACACAAATTATACTAGTTTTTACCGAATTTAAGCCCTATGAAAATATGATCATGAAAGTTAATTTGAACTCCTTGAAAATATATTTAAGCTTACTTTATGCTACTGGACATGATAAAAAAAATTCAAAACAAATGTAATTAAACTTCTATATCAATCAATTTCGAGCTAGAACTAGGAAATAGCGTAAACCGATAAACACCATTTTAGAGCAATTTTAAAGATTGTTTTTTAAGCATTTTAATTCTGATTTTCAGCCCCAAAATCAACACTTTAAGATCTAAAACAACACCTAAAATTTTCCATGAGAACCCCTAAACGATTTCAAACAATAGAGAAAAAGAGGATTACCGATGGTGTGTTTTTCCTCTCTACCGTAAACGATGAATGGAGGAAAATTTCCAGCAACTAATTAGATTCAAATGATGCTGGAATACCTTAGAAAAGATAGGTATGAACATGTTTAGGATCTATGAAAAATATCAAGAAAGAATCACTACGAAACTAGATGGAAAACAACTCATTTCTTACCGATTTGGTGCAACCGATGAACGATCTTGTAAAATCCAATAACAACACTTGAAGCAACTTGAAAAACAAGTGATCCTTTCTCAAGATGAGATTTACAGAATTAGAATAGGTGCTAGAGAGAAAACCTTGGAGATTTCTTTAGACAATTTTGCAATGACAATGAAAGGACACATAGAACTTAAGAGTAAAGTTCATTGGAATTTGAAGCAACCAAGTGTTTCCTCTTCTCTTTGTATGAACATCCAAGAGGTCTTACAACATGTCCTTTGGCTCTTCAACTCACCCTCATAAATTTCTAATGACCCTTGGGTGAAAGTCTAAAAGATGTCTTAGGAAAACCTAACTAAGATTAAAGAACTTAATAAGTAAGATGACTATTTTCCTCCTCTTTTGTCTACTTAATTTGACTAGGATAAATTATGGAATGTAAATGTCAAGAATTATAGTTTACTTGTTTTATTACCTTGTAGTAAAATAGTTTATAAAATAATATAACTTATGGTAAAAGTTACAATTCACTATACTTATAAGTAACCACATCATACTTCCAATTTAAAGTTACATTCTTTGTTAATTAACCTTTTATGCATAAATATTTGACTCTCCTAATGGATAAATAACTAAATACAAATTCAATAAATTATTAATATATGAAATGAATTTCTCCAATTATAACAATCATAATAAACAAACAACAATAGAAAATTACGAAAATACCCTTAATGGTAATGTGGGACATTACAAACTACCCCCCTTAAAAGAACTTTCGTCCTCGAAAATTACCTGATCCTCGTAATGTAGGTCCGGGTATTTTTCTATAATATCCTTCTCAAATTCCCAAGTCGCAGCAGCTACTGAGTGATTCCTCCACAAGACTTTCACCATAGGAATTTCCCTATTTCTTAGCTTCCTTGTCTCTTTAGCAATAATACATATAGGTTTCTCTTCATAAGAAAGATCTTCATTCAACTGAAGCGGCTCAGGATCCAACACATTGAAAGGGGATGATACATACTTTCGTAGCATTGACACATGGAACACATTATGTACTGTCGACAAGTTTGGTGGCAATGCTAGTCGATACGCCACTAGACCAATGCGTTCCAAAATATCATATGGTCCGATATATCGAGGACTCAATTTTCCTTTCTTACCAAATCGAAAAACACCTTTCATTGGAGCTATTTTAAGGAACACATGATCTCCTACTTCGAACTCCAAATCCATTCTTCTACTATCAGCATAACTTTTTTGTCTACTTTGTGCTGTTTGCATTCTCTTACGAATCAATTGAATAGCTTCATTAGTAGTTCGAAATAACTCTGGTCCCAGTAAACTTCGCTCCCCCACTTCGTCCCAATGGACCGGTGATCTACATTTCTTTCCATAAAGAGCTTCAAATGGTGCCATCCCAATTGTAGTCTGGAAACTATTATTATATGCAAACTCCACGAGAGGTAGATGTGTATCCCAACTACCTTTGAAATCTAAAACGCAGGCTCTAAGCATATCTTCTAGAATTTGATTTACCCGTTCTGTCTGCCCGTCTGTCTGAGGATGGAAGGCTGTACTAAATTCCAACTTAGTACCCATAGCCTTTTGCAAACTTTTCCAAAAAGTAGATGTGAACCTGGCATCTCTATCAGACACGATGGAAACTGGAACTCCATGAAGTCTCACAATCTCTTTGATATACAATTGTGCCCACTTTTCTACTGTATAAGTAGCTTGACCAGGTAAGAAGTGAGCTGATTTTGTGAGTCTATCCACAATAACCCAAATCGTAGTATAACCCTTAGGAGTCCTTGGAAGACCAGCTATAAAATCCATCGAGATATTCTCCCATTTCCATAAAGGAACACTCAAGGGTTACAATAAACCTGATGGTTTCTGCTTCAAGGCTTTCACTTGTTGACAAGTCAAACATTGACTAACAAAATTTGCCACATCTTTCTTCATATTGTGCCACCAGTAGTGTTGTTTCAACCCTCGATACATTCTTGTACTACCAGGATGTACAGAGAATGGTGTGTTATGTGCTTCTTCCAACACTTCCCTTCTAATGGTAGGACTTGAAGGAACGCATAGCTTACCTCGGAACAATAAGGCAAACTCTGAGGATATTGTAAAGTCGCCCTTGCCAACCGACTTTCGCAACTCCATTAGCTTTATATCACCTTGCTGAGCGTCAATAATCTTCTGTCGTAGGGATGATTTTACTGTAAGATGTGCTAACAATGCTTTGGTATCTTTAGAAACTAACTCAACCTCAAATGCTTCTAATTCATTTGCAAGTTCCTTTGACGTGACGTCAAAAGATGGCATATGAGATGTATTTCTACTCAAGGCATCAGCTACAACATTCGCCTTTCCTGGATGATAATTTATCTCGCAATCATAATCTTTCACGAGTTCTAACCATCGTCTTTGCCTTAAATTTAGATCCTTTTGAGTAAATAAATACTTAAGGCTTTTATGGTCGGTAAATATTTGAATCTTTTCTCCATAAAGATAGTGCCGCCAAATTTTCAATGCGAAAACAACAGCTGCTAACTCCATATCATGTGTGGGATAATTCAACTCATGTTTTTTTAATTGACGTGAGGCATATGCTATTACCTTACCATGTTGCATAAGAACACAACCTAAGCCTTTCTTGGAAGCATCACTGTAGATTACCATCCCTTTTGTACCATCAGGTATGGTTAGAACTGGTGCTGTCACCAACCTCTTCTTTAGCTCTTGGAAACTTGTCTCACAATCTTCATTCCAAGTATAAGTAGCATTCTTACGGGTGAGTTGAGTCAAAGGTGTTGCTAACTTCGAGAAATCTTGTACAAATCGTCGATAGTAGCCTGCAAGACCCAAAAAGCTGCGTATCTCTGTTACATTGGTAGGTCTAGGCCAATTACTCACAGCTTCAACCTTCGATGGATCCACAAAAACTCCATCTTCAGAGATAACATGACCAAGGAAACATACTCTATTCAACCAAAACTCACACTTAGAGAATTTGGCAAAGAGTTTATTTTGCCTCAGAGTTGCTAAAACCTTCTTGAGGTGTTCTTCATGCTTCTCCCTTGAGTTGGAGTAGACCAAGATATCATCAATAAAGACTATAACAAATGAATCAAGGTAATCTTTGAAAACACTATTCATTAACTGCATAAATACTGCAGGGGCATTAGTGAGTCCAAAGGACATTACCACAAATTCATAGTGTCCATATCTAGTTCTAAATGCGGTTTTAGGTATATCTTCGTCTCTAATTCTCAACTGATGGTAACCAGATCTCAAGTCAATCTTTGAAAACACCTTTGCTCCTTGGAGTTGGTCGAACAAATCATCAATCCGAGGAAGCGGGTATTTATTCTTAATAGTCACCTTGTTGAGTTCTCGGTAATCAACGCATAGCCTCATAGAGCCATCCTTCTTTTTTACAAATAGAACAGGGGCTCCCCAAGGTGAGACACTAGGGCGAATAAAACCCTTGTCTAAGAGTTCTTGAATTTGGGTCTTCAACTCTTTAAGCTCGGCTGGAGCCATACGATATGGGGCCTTAGATATCGGGCATGTCCCAGGCAACAAGTCAATAAAAAAATTGACATCTCTATTCGGAGGCAATCCAGGTAACTCCTCTGGAAATACATCGGCGAAGTCTCTGACCACTGGTACTAAGTCAACCTTAGGAGTCTCTAGACTTATATCCACAATGTTCAACAAATAGGCCCACGCCCCCTGTTGTAGTAACTTATTCGCCTTCAATGCAGATATGACTTTTGGAATGGTTTTAGTCTTGATTCCTCTAAACTTGAAAGGTTGACCAGTCGGTAGTTTCAAGTACACTTCCTTCTTGCTACAATCAATAATAGCTTGATTTCTAGCTAACCAATTCATCCCCAAAATCACATCAAAGTCACACATGTCTAACTTAATTAGTTTTGCATCCAAGAGTTGGTTTGCTAAAGTTACTTTGCAGGCCTTAACAACTTGGGTAGCAGACAAAGTAGCTCCGGAAGGAGTAGATACCACTAATTCATACCCTAACGGCTCGAGATTCAACCCAGCTTGTTTAACAAATTCTGTAGATATGAATGAATGACTAGACCCAGAGTCAAATAATGTAAAAGCAGGGTAACCTAAAACCAATAATGTACCTGTGACAAGTTTAACATAAAAAAATGAATAGCTAGTTCCTAAGTCAACTAATGTAAATGCAGGGTAAAAATGAAGTACCTGTGACAACTGCCTCAGCATCCTCAGCCTCACCACGAGTAATGGCAAAAACTTTACCCTTCTGCTTAACATCTCGAGCAAGAGTCAATTGGGTAGATTTATCATTTTCAACATTACCAGAAACTTGGCAATCTCTTGCATAGTGGCCTTCAGTGCCACACTTAAAGCATACCAAGCTATTTCTCATACAGGGTCCCTTATGGTGTTTGTTGCATGTTGGACACTCAGGATAGCTGTATTGTAGTTGCTTTTGCATGGGTTGAGATCTAATAGGTTGAGCCCGGATAGGTTGAGTGACAATGGGAGAAACCTTCCTTTTAAAACCCAAGACTAGCCCACTACTTTTGGTGCTAGGTGAGGGTTCATCTAGACTTTTCTCCATAATAAGAGCAAACCTCAAAGCTGCTGAGTAGGTAGTAGGTTCCTTTAGAGCAACTGAACCCTTAATGTTCTTGTTAAGCCCTTTAATAAATCTTTTGACCCTTTTGACTTCAGTGTTGACCAGATCAGTGGCAAACCGGGCCAATTCAGCAAATTTTCGTTCATATTGAGCTACAGTCATACTTCCTTGGACGAGCTTGAAAAATTCGGCTTCCTTCTCATCCTTGATTGTGTCAGGAAAATAGTGGTCATACAATAACTCTTTAAATCTAATCCAAGTAATGGGATGGTTATCATGATCCTCAGCAGTCTTTGTTGACTCCCACCAATAGACAGCTTCATCTTGAAGCATGAAAACAGCCGCCCTAACCTTTAGATCATCACCACATCTCATGTACTCGAATAACTTCTCCAATGCTTTAATCCACTCCTCAGCTGCAGAGGGTTTTTCTGACTTTCCATCGAATTTCGGTGGATCATATCGTTTGAAATCTCTTATAAAATGAGCCTCATCTTGTCCAACTCTATCTCCTCTAACATTATCTTGCCTTGGTTCAGCCCTTCGAGTCATGTTATCAAACAAAGTTTGAAGAGCTTCAGGGGTCAAAATCAGCTGTTGCACTGGTTGATTGACCATATGTTGATCTGCTGGTATTTCAGGAATGTTCGGTGCATCAGGTTCAGTAGGGTTCAAACGACCACCTTGATTCCTTGGAGGCATATCTATAATGGTACCTTATAAGTACTTTTTTTTTAAGACTAAATTCAAAGTATCAATGTTTTTCTATTAATTAAAAGTATCATAAACCTAAGAACTAATATCGAGTCGTATAAAGTCAAACATTTTCTACGCCTAGCTAATTTCTAAAGGATCATGCTAAACCAAGTTCAAAGATATATATACAAAAAAAATAATAATAATAATAAATTACCAATATATCATGAAATAAAAAAAAAAAATAATAAACAAAAGAATACGTAGAGATAATACCTGGCATTGTCGAAGTCGAAGCATGAGACAAGCCCTACTTTATTCTAAGTACTATTTGATTTACTTTGCCTAAACATCTACTTATTTTACAGCTTATATTATAAGCTAGTCTACAGGATTTTATTGCTCTGATACCAACTGTAATGACCCCAAATTTTACATATAATTAATTAACTTAAAATGGGATAATTACTCATAACGCATAATTTTCTTTTTAAATAAAAATCTAAATTTCATAATCATAAGTCTTAACAACTTAAATAAAACTTAAAGTTTATCTGTAGCAGCGGAAATTATAAAACAATGTCTATAAATACAATAAACATAAACTAAAGTTGTGATCATAAATCATTAAACTTAAAATTTCGGGCACATCTCATGGTTCTTCCTCTTCAATGCCAAGATCATCCTCGATGAATTCACCATCATCTACAGGGCTATCTGAAAAATATAAAACCACGAGAGGTAGTATAAAAATACCTTGTAAGTGGTTCCTATCATAAGGAACCTTCATGCTCAAACACACACAACATGCTTACATGCTTGCATACTGTAATGACCCCAAATTTTACATATAATTAATTAACTTAAAATGGGATAATTACTCATAACGCATAATTTTCTTTTTAAATAAAAATCTAAATTTCATAATCATAAGTCTTAACAACTTAAATAAAACTTAAAATTTATCTGTAGCAGCGGAAATTATAAAACAATGTCTATAAATACAATAAACATAAACTAAAGTTGTGATCATAAATCATTAAACTTAAAATTTCGGGCACATCTCATGGTTCTTCCTCTTCAATGCCAAGATCATGCTCGATGAATTCACCATCATCTACAGGGCTATCTGAAAAATATAAAACCACGAGAGGTAGTATAAAAATACCTTGTAAGTGGTTCCTATCATAAGGAACCTTCATGCTCAAACACACACAACATGCTTACATGCTTGCATATCACATCCTAACATGTAGACTATGAAACAATCTACCTTAACATACTTGTACTTGCTTACATATCCTTACATACATACTTATATCCTTGATTTGGCGCCATGCTAAGCAGAAATACCCCATACCATGACCGTCAATTCCGCATGTAATATTTATAAGGTAATTGCCCCTTATGAATATCATTAACATGAACTAATTTTGTTTTCTAGGGCCCAGCCCGTTAGCAGAAACCATACTTGTCATATCATACATCTAGCTGCATAACATAACTGCTTAATTTGGGTATTTCTTGCATAGCATATTCTTCCCTAACTCCATGACTCTACTTTACTTGACTCCATGAATGTAATGTAACACACATATATGTCATACTCAACCTAAGCATGCTTCAAAACCAATCATAGTAACATAGATCATGTGAAGTATAAAACTATACAAAAATAACATGACATAACATACTTTGCAAAACATCAAATATCATAAAACAACAAATCAATCAAGCATATATTCAAACAATGTAATATAAATTACTTACAATCAATACCACAATAAAAAGATTAATCAAACATCATAACTATACAATACAACAATCAATTCGGTTACTTATGATAGAATCCACTTACCTCAAGCTTCAAATCTAAATCCTTTAAAGCTTCCTAAATAACATATGACACAAATTAAATTAGGTCTAACTTAAATTTAGTTTTGCTAAAGAAACTTCATCCACTAGCTAAAACACACTAACTTTACTAGCTAACCTAATTTGCATATTAATTCCCATAGTTATAATTAATCATAAAATTAATATTCAAAACTCATAAGATACTATTTGTGAACATATTAAGCTCTGATTTATAGATAAAAAATACATTAAAATAATTTACTACTTCATAGAATTCATTAAAAATTGACAACACAAATTATACTAGTTTTTACCGAATTTAAGCCCTATGAAAATATGATCATGAAAGTTAATTTGAACTCCTTGAAAATATATTTAAGCTTACTTTATGCTACTGGACATGATAAAAAAAATTCAAAACAAATGTAATTAAACTTCTATATCAATCAATTTCGAGCTAGAACTAGGAAATAGCGTAAACCGATAAACACCATTTTAGAGCAATTTTAAAGATTGTTTTTTAAGCATTTTAATTCTGATTTTCAGCCCCAAAATCAACACTTTAAGATCTAAAACAACACCTAAAATTTTCCATGAGAACCCCTAAACGATTTCAAACAATAGAGAAAAAGAGGCTTACCGATGGTGTGTTTTTCCTCTCTACCGTAAACGATGAATGGAGGAAAATTTCCAGCAACTAATTAGATTCAAATGATGCTGGAATACCTTAGAAAAGATAGGTATGAACATGTTTAGGATCTATGAAAAATATCAAGAAAGAATCACTACGAAACTAGATGGAAAACAACTCATTTCTTACCGATTTGGTGCAACCGATGAACGATCTTGTAAAATCCAATAACAACACTTGAAGCAACTTGAAAAACAAGTGATCCTTTCTCAAGATGAGATTTACAGAATTAGAATAGGTGCTAGAGAGAAAACCTTGGAGATTTCTTTAGACAATTTTGCAATGACAATGAAAGGACACATAGAACTTAAGAGTAAAGTTCATTGGAATTTGAAGCAACCAAGTGTTTCCTCTTCTCTTTGTATGAACATCCAAGAGGTCTTACAACATGTCCTTTGGCTCTTCAACTCACCCTCATAAATTTCTAATGACCCTTGGGTGAAAGTCTAAAAGATGTCTTAGGAAAACCTAACTAAGATTAAAGAACTTAATAAGTAAGATGACTATTTTCCTCCTCTTTTGTCTACTTAATTTGACTAGGATAAATTATGGAATGTAAATGTCAAGAATTATAGTTTACTTGTTTTATTACCTTGTAGTAAAATAGTTTATAAAATAATATAACTTATGGTAAAAGTTACAATTCACTATACTTATAAGTAACCACATCATACTTCCAATTTAAAGTTACATTCTTTGTTAATTAACCTTTTATGCATAAATATTTGACTCTCCTAATGGATAAATAACTAAATACAAATTCAATAAATTATTAATATATGAAATGAATTTCTCCAATTATAACAATCATAATAAACAAACAACAATAGAAAATTACGAAAATACCCTTAATGGTAATGTGGGACATTACAGATAGCCCAACTTTTTATATGTTTTCTTTAACTAAAATTTTGTTTCTTTATCTCTCAATTCCTACACTTAATTATGAACCTTGTTATGTTTTTATGTAATCTATTGAGTATGAAGAGCTAAAAGCCTACCCAGGCTTGGCTTGTAGAACTCTGGTTGATGTTATACGTTCAGTGTGTTGAAGTTGTGGTACCATATGCTATTGCTTGTATGACATGGGGTGGAAAATAGTAAGGCATGCAATGATTTACGGAATGGCTGAAAATGAACACACAAACAATATTTTACATAACGCGGTAGCACAAGTGCACACTAACGAATCATACAAGATATAAAGTGGAATACAAATACTCTGAGATCGAACCCAAAAGAATAAGTCTAGATGTTGTAGCGAAATGTCAATTACGTCAGATTTCACTAACATGCGATTAGATGCGGTAGAAAGTAAATGAGTGCGGTTTGTTTGATGCGAATAAAGTAAATAAAGAAAGCATTCAAGACATTGACCAAGGCAACCCTAGTGAAGCTAACATGCTTATGCGATAGAAAAATGTTTTAACAAACTCCATCTAAGGATCTAAGCAGAGAGAGTTCTACAAGTGGAGCCTTAAAGGTTTAACGCTACGCAGACTATCAAGTATTCCTACCGCACAACTCGTTATGTTCCTCTCTTAAGCTATCAAATGGTATGTATGCCTATTCACGTCATGTATATTTCCTTTCATTCTTCTGTCTTAAGCAACCAACTGCTTAACCCTTCGTATCGTAGGTTAGACCACGATATCCCACAAGTTGATACTCGATGCTTGATAAAATTTCAACTCACATATGATAGCTCACAATATGAGCTATCTTTAGGACATATTTTATGCTAGTTTAGACACTTACACGGTTAATTTCACGTTTATATTTGATTATTTTATAGATATCGTGTTGGGTTTTATGTCCTAAAACTCGTGGTTTATAAACCGAATATATATTCTATTTAGCAATAATGTTGTTATTGAAATTTATTTAGTAACGTTGCTATTGAGTAAAGTGAATTGTGTTTTTATTTAACCTAACTCCAATAAACTAAAAACCCATGGATATAGGATGTATACTTGAACTTCATGTGTGACATGATTGTGGATCAAGTTCGAGTAATAGCCAGAACGGTCTATAGTATAGGGATAAGGCTGGGTACCTTATCCTGGGCACACTATAGACGCGACCCACTTTGTATAGTACAAAACGATGTGATCCGAAATCGTTTCATGTGGCGACATGCGAGTGGGGACGTCCTATGCAATGAGTTTGCATAAGACTGAACCGCGAAATCAAGTCACTCTTTATTTATAACTCCGTTTACTATAAAATCTGTTTTTTTTCATATGATCACCTAGGTAACTCGGTCTGAATCCTGAGCACGCTTTGAACTCCTGTTTATTTGAGATTGTCCTTTGATTTGTATGGGTGAGAGTGGCCCGAGTTTGTCGACTCAATATGCCTACCATCTTGGGGATAAGACCGGGTAGGGAGCTGGGAACATAATCTTGCAAGATGGAATTCACTCCTACCCGCCTTTAGGGTTTAAAGAAAGGTTGTTCCCTTAAGTGCCGACTCCGGGTATTGAACAAGAGACCTCTCCCTCTCATTGGCCCAAGAGGGTTTCTGGTTTAGTTGTTGGACCACAAACCAATTGTTCATTAGAGGTGTTAGTGGAACTTAAGGAACAAGATGTAACTACGGGGGTTAAACGATATATATGACCCAACTCTAATTCTTGGGCTTTAATGGAGTCCCCGAGGGTTAACGAATGTTGGTTAGCTTGGCTAAAGAGTTTGGCCGGTTAATATCGTATTGTTGGAGCTCATGATCTGTAGGTTCTTTAGGTTCTCCTAGCTAGCTCGAATAAAGCCGTGTAACAATATGAGAGAAAAGAATTTGAATTTATTCAAATTCGATTTTGGAAGTTAAATGAACATATTTAAATATGATTTAAATCTGGGATCGGTCTGAAACATGAATAGGCATTCATGTGCGAAAAGTCGGTTTTTAGAAAATTGGGATTAGTCTTATTATTTAATTAATATTTGATATTGAATTAAATAAAATTATTTATCAAATAGTTTAATTAATCAAAATTCATTTTGTTTATTAAAAATTAATTGTGAATTAATTTTTATTTAAAAGCAAAATAGTGGGAAATGCCAACTTTTGGTTTTAGAAAGTGGGTTATGTGTAACCTACTTCAAATTCACAATTGTTGGACATTTGGCTCATGACTAATCCCACTCTTTAGTAATCTCACTCGTGAGTTAGGTGTCTTAGCTTGCAAGCTTAAGATTGCCTATAAAAGGAGAGCAACTCAAAGAGGTTTGTAGTTGTTAAATACTTGATGAAGCTTGTGAATTTGGAAGTCTGATTGTTAGACAATACTCTCAAAGGCTTCCTGCATTGCCAAGACCATACCTTCTCCATCTCCCTCCCAAATTTCTCTTGTAAAGAGGTCTCACCCCCTCGTTGCTCGGCCTGAGGATAGCTGGGATTACTGGAGGTGGTTCTCGAAGAGTTCGTGAGGAGAAACAAGAAACGGGATTGGAGATTTTGAACAACAAATGCATGTTTTCTTATTTCTCTATTTTTCCAAGCTTTGAGCATGTTTTTTTTTTTTGCTAAATTGATGAAATTAGAGTGCCAATTGATCCAAATCGCTTCCGCATTTGTGATATGTGCACCTTCAATGGGTATCAGAGCGTATATTGAGCACTCAATTTGCATCAATTTGAGCTCAGTGGGTATCATTTTGAAATTGATTTTTTTTTTAGTCTAAAGTGATTTTCCGGTTTTGGCATCAATTCTGAGCTTCTATTTGTGCTTCGTTTTGTAATTGCTCGAGTGTGTATGGGCTTTAATGTGTGCAGAAGAGTCGGTAAAAAATTTGGAGTCATTAGAGTCCATATAGGCTTTCAATTTGAAGAGAGAAGCTCGGGTGTCGGAAAAAACAGCGTGCTATTTTTTTTTCTGCAAAATTCTAACACAAAACCGGTTCAGCGAAAGGTGGAAGAAACGGTCTGGTTTGGTCCTCGGACGGTTCGGTTTACTGAAAGTCAGACTGGTTCCATGTTCTTCACCGTCTGATGGTTCGGTTCAACGCTCATTTGATTCGGTTCGGGTCTTTTTTGGTCCGGTTCCGGGATGTTGAAGACGAGTTTGCTGTTTTGGACCGGTTGAGCTTTCTTGAAACTTGGTTTTGCTGTTTTTTTATCCGGTTCAAGAAAATTCAAGCTGGTTCGGGGCGGTTCGAAGGGTTTGGAAGCGTCTCAACCTAGTTTATGAATTATTCTTGTAATAATTTAGTTGTTTGCTTGCCCGTGATGCCAAAATCGGTCCACTATTGTGTGTTTAATTAATTATGCATTATGAATGTGTTTTAATTAAATTCTCTAATTGTATGTGCATAAAGTATGTCATATAGATTTAAAATCCCACCATAGGAAGCATGCTCCATGCATTGAAATGTTATAAGTGTTATAATATATAGGACGCATGTTTAGGAATTCATGAGAATTAATATAAGTGTTATATTAATTTATGAATTGGATGTTGCTTGTTTAAAAGAGTAATTGATATAAGTGTTATATTAATTATAAAATTAAACATAAAACATATAGTTGCCTTAGTAGAATATAATGGTTATATTCATGTTTAGGAAGCATGTTGTAGGATGTCTTTATTTTATAAGCGTTGTAAAATGAGATAGACATTTAAAATCTATATATAACAAAGATAAATGCATGTTCACTAAGGGTTAAAAAATCCAATGCGATTAGGATTTTAGAATCGATATGTTTTAATAGTTAAAATAGGTCGATATCTTGTAAAGGAAAGGTTACAAGAGAACTCACCCAGTGAAACCCTGTCGAAGGTTGAGGTATTTAAGGTGACGGTTTACGGAACACCTCCTACCTGGGGATCAATCGGGTACTTGAGTTAAGTTAACCCGACTTTACGAGCATGTGTTTTCTTCCCAATGTGTGTGCAATTATCAATGGAAAGTCTTAACTCATGCAAGCATACATGGTCAGCAGCAAGTGATAAGTATATTTTATATCGTTTTCCCACAGAGATTTGATTAAGTTATGCTAAGTACAGATTGATTGAAGGAAAATGTAACCGGTGACAAAATGTTGTTGGTTGGGTTGCTGAAATAACGACAGAACATAAAAAATGCAGAAACAAGTAAATAACGAAAATGTCAGGATAATAAAAACTTATCGAAATAACTAATGAAAGAGAAGACAACCCGAGATCAAAACAAGTATGCGAAGAAAATGCTGACTAGCAACAACTTGAACAAAACTTTAGACAAGACAATGAAACTAATGCGTAAACAGCAAGATAAACGCAAATAAAACAACAACATAACTTATATTCTAACAAACAAGGTAGGCTAGGACTCATGTAATTGATGGAGCGTTTTACTGCAGCGGAAGCGATTTTGGACCGATGATACTCTAATTTTATCAATTTAACAAATAGAAAACATGCTCAAAACGACGGAATTAAGAAATTAGAAATACATACCCTAGTAGTTCCAAATTTCTTCAAGTCCGCCGGCCGTTCCTCGTCACGAACTCTTCCGGCCTCTTCTCACGAACGCCTCGAGGACCACTCCAAGTAGTCCCGCTATCCTCGGCGCCGCGCAACGAAGTTGTGGGACTACGAAACAAAGAGACAAGAAGAAGAAAAAATAAAAGAAGAGGAAGAACGAGAGAGTCAAAAGTTTTGAAGTTCTAACACAGAAAATAAAAATAACTTCAAACTTTCGTATACCCCTGATCTGCCTTTCAATCCATGGCCAAACTTACAAAAATCTATATATATATATGTACATAACTTAATATATATATATATGTCTTGTGCTTGCAAGACACATATATATATATATATATATATAAATTTAATTATTATTATTATTAAAAATAATAATCATAATTTTATTTATTAAACTTTTTAATAAATTAAAAAAAATATATATATAATTATTAATTAAACTTTTTAATTAATAATTATTATTTAATTCAATATCAAATATTAATTAAATAATATGACTAAATCCGGTTTTCTGAAAATCGAATTTTTTTTCACATGAATTCTAATCATGTTTTAGGCCATACTCATATTTAAATATGTCCATCATTCTTCCACAAACCGAATTTGAACAAATCAAATTCCTTTCTTTTTAATTTCTCTTATACTGTTGCACGACGTTATCCGAGCTAGCCAGGAGAAGCTAAAGGACCTACAGATCATGAGCTCCAACGATACGAGATTATCCGGTCAAAACTCTTTCAACCGAACTAACCAACATTCGTTAACTCTCGGAGACTCCACTATAGTCTGAGGGTAGCACTCTCCTCACTATAGATATATTATGTCCTCTTGATATAACCATTATGGGTAAGTCGATCCTTCACAGGTGTCCGTTATCACAGCTAGGTCTGTTAAACCGTTTAACCTCTGTCATACCTCTTGTTCCTTAAGTACCACTGACGCCTCTAATGAACATTTGATCTGTGATCCAATCATCAGATCAGAACCCTCTTCACACAGAAGAGGATGAGGCCTCATGTTCAAGCCCCAGAGTCAGCTATTAAGGGAAGACCTATCCACTTGACCCTAATGAGGGTAGGAGTGAATTCCATCTTGCCACACTATGTCCCCAGCTGCCTATTCGAGTTTATCCCCAAGTTGGTAGGCTTATTGAGTGGGCGATCCGCCACTCTCACCCATACAAGTCTAAGGATACTCTAAAAAAAGCAGGAGTTCATAGCAAGCTTAAGATTAAGAACGAGTTACCTTAGGTCATCAAATGTGAAAAAGTCGGTCTCATCAGTAAACGATGTTATAAAGAAAGAGCGACTTTTTCGCGTTTCAGTCTTATGCAAACTCATTGCACAGGACGCCCTCGCTTCTCACATATCCATGTGAAATGATTCGGATCACATCGTTTTGTACTATACAAAGCGAGCCACATCCAATAGTGTTACCAGGTAAAGGTACCCAACCTTAACCATATACTATAGACCGTTTTGACTGTCTACTTGAGCCTGATCCACATTCATGTCATACATGAAGCTCAAGTAATCATATACAACCAAGGGTGTTGTTATTGGTACAGGTTAATGCAAACTCGTCTCACTATATTCAATAAACACCTTTACTGAATAAACCTCAATAACTCTTTATTGCATTTAATAGACATATTACATTTACAACGTTTACAAACCACGAGTGTTAGGACATAAAACCCAACAAACTCCCACTTGGACTAACATGTCTGTGGGACGAATGCTGGTAAGGAATACAAAGTATCTCCCACTGTCCTATCTAGCAGCTCGCAACCCCAGACTCTCCAAGTGTCTCTCAAACACTTTAGCCGTGAGAGACTTTGTAAACGGATCAGCAACATTGTGCTCCGAGGCAATCTCTATGACGATCACATCTCCTCGTTGCACTATCTCCCTGATAAGGTGATATTTGCGCTCGATGTGCTTCCCGCACTTATGACTCCGAGGTTCTTTAGAATTTTCCACAGCACCACTATTATCGCAATAAAATGTGATGGGCAAATTCATATTTGGAACAACTTCCAAATCTGTTAAGAACTTTGTGAGACATATTGCTTCCTTCGCCGCTTCACAAGTTGCGACGTATTCAGCTTCCATGGTGGAGTCTGCAATACAACCTTGCTTGATACTCCTCCACACTATAGCCCCTCCGTTAAGAGTGAACACTGATCCTGATGTAGATTTCCGAGAATCAAAATTAGTCTGAAAATCAGAGTTAGTGTATCTTGCCAGGATCATATCCTTAGGCCCATACACGAGGACATAATTCCTCGTTCTCCAAAGATACTTGAGGATATGTTTAACGGCAGTCCAGTGATCATATCTTGGATTAGACTGGTACATGCTGACAATTCCGACTGCAAAGCAGATGTCAGGTCTAGTGCATAACATAACATACATCAGACTGCCAACTGCAGATGCATACAGAATCCGTCTCATGTCCTCAACCTCTTGAGGTTTCTTAGGAGACTGTTCCTTAAACAAATGAATTCCATGCCTAAACGGCAGCGAACCTTTCTTGGAATTCTGCATCGAATATCTAGATAACACCTTATCTATATATGATGCCTGAGACAGTGCTAACGTTCTGTTCTTGTGATTCCTTACGATCTGAATCCCAAGAACAAACTGAGCCTCTCCCAAATCTTTCATTTGGAATTGGGTTGCTAGCCACAGTTTTACGTCAGTAAGAACCCCTACATCATTCCCAATGAGTAGTATGTCGTCTACATACAAGACTAAGAAAGCTACAACTTTATTGACAATCTTCTTGTAGACACAAGGCTCGTTAATATTCTGCTGAAAGCCATAAGATTTGATCGCGGTATCAAACCTTATATTCCAGGATCTAGATGCCTGTTTCAACCCATAAATGGATTGATTCAGCTTGCAAACTATTTGCTCTTGACCCTGAATTATGAACCCCTTTGGTTGGACCATATAGATACTCTCTTCAATATTGCCATTAAGAAAGGCAGTCTTGACATCCATTTGCCAGATTTCATAATCATAAAATGCGGCAAGAGACAAGAGTAATTTCATCGACTTTAACATGACAACAGGAGAAAAAGTTTCTTCATAGTCCACCCCTTCTCGCTGGGTAAAATCCTTTGCCACAAGTCGGGCCTTAAAGGTTTGCACCTTACCGGCCTGGTCTCGTTTTGTCTTATAGATCCACTTGCAACCGATAGGTCTTTCACCATCTGGTTGATCTACAAGACTCCAGACCGAATTGAAGTACATAGATTCCATTTTGAGGTTCATAGTATTGAGCCACTCATCCTTGTCTACATTTGTCATTGCCTGTTTAAAGGTCAATGGATCCTCAATTCCATCATTAGGTATGACGAATTGAGTCTCAGACAAGCCAATATAGCGGTCGGGTTGTCTAACATCCTGATAGCTCCAATAATTATGTCCCTAATTCACGATTATTACATGCTTAATCTTGCTTATATGTGTGATTTGCAGGTGTTCTCGGTAATTCGCCTCTGGTGCGTTTGGCGCTTGTCGATGCTTAATATCGCATTTTAAAGACCTAAGAACACTTCCGGGGAAGGACCATACAAATTCATGAAGATTTGGCGTTTTGAGAAAATTCAAGGCATAATACCATGCAAAAACCCGAGAGCTAGCGTCGAGTGACAGCGTCGCGACGCTAGCTCGACGCTGCCCAAGCGTCGAGACGCTGCCAGAGCGTCTCGACCTTCCGAAGTCTGAGGCGTAAATTTGATTTCCCACCCGAGAGCAAGCATCGAGTGACAACGTCTCGACGCTCGCTCGACGCCGCGCAAGCGTCTCGACGTTGCGCGAGCGTCTCGACGCTGCCCCGACTGCGCGCGCTGATTCTTTAGGGCGTAGCGTCATACGGGTAAGATCAAGCACACTCTCCAACCCTCTAAGTCACAATTCTTTAGGGCGTAGCGTCATACGACTGCGCGCGCTGATTCTTGTATTTCCTACCCGGAAATTGATAGCTCCATTTTGGAGCTATAATTATGTCCCTATTTCACGTTTATTAGTTGCTTAATCTTGCTTTCATGTGTTAATTGCAGGTGTTCTTGGTAATTCGCCCTCAGGAGCGTTTCGGCGATTTTCGGGGCTTAATATCGAATTTTAAAGGCCTAAGAACACTTCCGGGGAAGATCCATGCAAAGGCATGAATGTTGGGCGCTTTGGGGAAATTGAAGGCAAAAATCCATGCATCAACCCGAGAGCTAGCGTCGAGCGACAGCGTCGCGACGCTAGCTCGACGTTGCCCAGCGTCGAGACGCTGCCAGAGCGTCTCGACGCTCCGAAGTCCGAAGCGCTGATTTGAAGAAAAACCCGAGAGCAAGCGTCGAGTGATAGCGTCTCGACGCTCGCTCAACGCCGCGCAGCGTCTCGACGCCTCCCGGCAACGGCGCCAATTTTGGTAGAGCACATTTGGGGTACTCCAATTTGAAGTTGTCGAGGCTTGCCAAAATAACATTTATAAATACCGAAACTACTTAGCTTTGCAGCTAGTGGTAACGGGTGTCGAACCACAGGGAACCTAAATTATTTCCTCCTAATTAAATTCTATTTGCTTTTATTTAAACTCAAACTAAAACGATAAAATAAAACATTAAAGTAAAGGGGGGATTGGTTATGGAAAAATAAAGTAAAGCATAAAAAGTAGCTAACGGAAAATTAAATCTAATTACATGTGCTCCTAATTTTAAGGGTCGGGGTTGACCTTGATGCAACTCGATTCATTGGGATTCAAACATACTTAGCAAAAACATAATTAAACACATAAACGGTTGCCCGGCAACCCTGAAGCAACCGGCCACATATAAATTAATCAGAATTTTCAATTCTAATTAAACGATGCTATTAATTAACTCGGATTGATCAGATCTAAATTAACTAAAGTAGTAACTAGCATTTTATGACGAACATTCAATTAAACATCCTAAATGCTAATTGATTACCCGGCAACCCTGAAGTAATCAACATTCACAACGTTTAATATGATACTTCGATTTGTTCTATTTCATCAAGATAAATTGCAACCAAGATCAACTGGAATCCAATGTTATCTATGGCTCGACTTATCCGTGTTACTTGGCGATTAAGAGAGGCACGGCATCATAATCTTTAACAATTAAACATGCTGGAAATCAAGGGTGCCTAGTCCTAAATCATTCAAACACATTCATGTGATAGGCTTAGAAGAAATAAATGCCCAATCAGTCATGCTAAGCTCGAAATTAAAGATCTAAAACCCTCATGAGTCGCATCAAATTTAACCCCTAACCTCAAATTAGAGCACTTACCTTGCTCGGGATGAAAACCAAGCTAAATCCAACAAAATCTTAATTTGATATAGAAGAAAAGGGGAGAAAACCCCAAGAATTTGAGAGAGAAATCGGCCAAAACAAGCCAAACCCGAGAGCCTGAGCGGAGACTGAACCCTGCGATGAAAGAGGTAGTGTTGTCTGAGATACACAAACTCCTTGATGCAGGTATTATCTTTCCCATTTCTGATAGCCAGTGGGTTAGCCCTATTCATGTTGTACCTAAAAAGACGGGCATAACTGTTGTTAGAAATGAGCGGGGTGAGTTAGTACCTAAGAGAGTGCAAAATGGTTGGAGAATGTGTATAGATTTTAGAAAACTGAATGATGTGACTAAGAAGGACCATTTTCCGATTCCCTTCATAGATCAAATGGTGGAGCGTTTAGCTGGGAAGCCATTCTTTTGTTTTTTAGATGGTTTTTCTGGGTTTTATCAAATTCCCATAGCCCAGGAAGACCAAGAAATGACTACTTTTACCTGTCCATTCGGAACTTACGCATATAGGAGAATGCCATTTGGGCTTTGTAATGCTCCAGGGACTTTTCAGCGATGCATGATGAGCATATTTTCTGAATTTGTAGAAAAATGCATCGAAGTCTTTATGGATGATTTCACTGTTTATGGAAGTTCATTTGAGGATTGCCTGTTTAACTTGTCTAGAGTCATGGAAAGATGCATCGAAACTAATCTTGTTTTAAATTTTGAAAAGTGTCATTTCATGGCCAGTTAGGGCATAGTATTAGGTCACGTTGTGTCGGCTAAGGGGATAGAGGTTGATAAAGCAAAAATTGATGTCATATCTGATTTACCTTACCCCACGAATCTTCGGGAAGTGCGTTCTTTTCTTGGTCATGCAGGGTTCTACCGTAGGTTCATAAAAGATTTCTCGAAGATAGTGACTCCGATGACAAGCTTGCTGAAAAAGGATGTCCCATTCTGTTTTGACAAGCAGTGCAAGCTTGCCTTCGACGTTCTGAAAAAGTGCTTGACCAACGCACCTATCATTCATCCACCATAGTGGGGGACTCCTTTCGAGATCATGTGCGACGCAAGCAACTATGCCGTGGGCGCTGTATTGGGCCAGAGGATAGACAAGAAAAGCCACGTGATCTATTATGCCTCTAGGACGCTCAACTCCGCGCAAATCGGTTACACAACAACAGAGAAGGAGCTACTCTCCATTGTTTTCGCTCTTGATAAATTTCGGCCATATATTCTTGGATCTAAAGTGATTGTTTTTTCTGATCATGCAGCCGTTCGATACTTGATGAACAAGAAGGACTCGAAGCCTAGACTGCTCAGATGGGTATTATTACTCCAAGAGTTCGACGTCTCGGTCCAGGACAGAAAAGGATCAGAAAATACCGTTGCTGACCACTTGAGCCGCATTGTGCGTAATGAGGACGATTTGCCTCTGAATGATGAGTTCCCTGACGAAGTCCTTTTCCAGGTAAGTGTGGAGACACCATGGTACGCCGACATTGTCAACTATTTGGTCACAGGTATGTTCCCATTCGACTTTTCATATAACCAAAGAGCTAAGCTGAAAAGCGAAGCCAAGACGTATGTTTGGGAAGAGCCCGTTTTATGGAAATTTTGCGCTGACCAAGTAATTAGGAAGTGTGTCCCTAAGTCTGAACATAGGTCAATACTTACATTTTGCCATGAATTTGCATGTGGGGGACACTTTGGGCAAAATAGGACAGCGAGAAAAATATTAGATTGTGGATTTTTCTGGCCATCACTGTTCAAGGATTGTTATGAATTTTGTAAATCTTGTGATCAGTGTCAGAGAAAAGGGTCCATCACTAGTAGGAATGAAATGCTGCAAAACCCCATTTTAACTTGTGAAATTTTTTAGGTTTGGGGTATGGACTTTATGGGACCCTTTCCCCCTTCATTTGGTTTTGTCTATATCTTATTGGCTGTGGACTACGTGTCTAAATGGGTGGAGGCTAAGGCCACCAAAGTTGATACCGCTAACGTTGTTTCTAGTTTTGTCAAATCCAATATTTTTAGCAGGTATGGAGTTCCACGAGCCATCATAAGCGACCAGGGGAGCCACTTCTGCAACAAGACGATCCAAGCCTTGATGAGGAAGTATGGGGTAAATCACAAAATCTCTACCCCGTACCATCCTCAGACCAATGGCCAAGCAGAAGTTTCCAATCGAGAAGTAAAGAGCATCCTCGAGAAAACAGTAAGTCCAGGACGGAAGGATTGGAGTCTAAGGCTGGACGATGCTTTATGGGCCTACCGTACGGCTTACAAAACTCCAATAGGGATGTCTCCCTATCGGATGGTTTTTGGTAAAGCCTGTCATCTCCCTGTGGAGATCGAGCACAAAGCTTACTGGGCCGTGAAGAAGTGCAACATGGACTTTGACAAAGCTGGCGAAGAAAGACTCCTCAAATTGCAAGAGCTGGAGGAGCTTCGTCTGGATGCATATGAGAACTCGAAGACTTACAAGGAAAAGACCAAGATGTTCCACGACAGACGAGTAGTCAGAAAACACTTCGAAGTTGGTCAGAAGGTCCTCTTGTTCAACTCCCGCCTGAAGTTCATGCCAGGTAAAATTCGTTCCCGATGGCTTGCTTTCATTATAACTGATGTCCATCACTATGGTGCAGTCAAGATTCAGAACCTAGATACAGAGAAGGAGTACATAGTGAATGGCCAACGACTGAAGATCTTTCATGAGGGAATGTCAGAGGATTTCGACGACCATGCCTACTTGAAAGAGCCAGATTATGAGAAAGGATGAAATGAGTTTTGGTAAAGTCGAGCAATCGACTCTAAACATTTGCGCTACTCGGAGGCACCCGAGCTTGAACTGTACATGCTTTTTGTTTACTTACCGTCTGTAGGATTAGCTTAGGTTCTTACTCTGATGTTGTGAATCTTTCAGGTGAAACAATGGCTCGTCCTTGCGGTTTATTTTCTAAGGTGAAAGCGCACTCTCCAACCCTCTAAGTCACAATTCAGGGAAGGTTTTCTTTCCTTTCATTTTGACTGTGCGTATTTGGTCCAATGAGGACATTGTCCATTTTTAAGTTGGGGGTGGTGGGTTGTGCCTTATAGTGATTGTCCATTTTCAAGTTTGGGGTGGTGGGTTGTAGCCAGGGGGGTCGTGTAACCCACGGTCGCCACTGCATGAAAAGGAAGCACAAAGAAGCGAGTGCTAGTCCTTAAAAATGTGAATTTTGCTCGTAGTCAGATGCACTGTGCAATGAAATTGCAGGCAAGCTGAAACGAAAGTAAAATTGACATGTTAGGCGCTCATGGAGATCAAAGAAAAAGAGAGAAAAAGATGCCTTGCGATCTATTACTTGCTTAGACGACGAATAGCCCTTAGACTGTTCTGTTTAGCCATAAGTAGGGGGAAAGCGAAGTTTTAGGATAGATAGAGCTGTTCTAAGCCTGTTGAAATCTAAGATCGAGGAGCTAGGTCCGAAGCATAAATAGGGAAACATCTTTAAATTTTTCGAATTGTTCTTAACCAATGCATGCATGCAGCTGTTCCTTTCAAAAGCAAATGCCCTGTCGTTTCCAGTACTGAGAATCGAGTCCCTAGCATGCATTCTCGTTTTATTTTATTAATCAGAATTCCACCTTGCTCGAGGACTAGCAAGAATTAAGTTGGGGGTTGGTAGAGGTACTTTTGGGGTACTCCAAATTCAAGCTGTCGAGGCTTGCCAAAATACAATTTATAAACCCGAATACACCGAGCTATTTGTAGCTAAGTGGCAACGGGGTCGATCCACAGGGAAATAAGAAATTTAATCTAACTAAGTCTAATTTGCAAGAAATAAAAGAATGCACAAATTAAAGAATAGTAATTTGGTTTTGGGGGAAGGGAGCTCCTAATTATGCTAACGGAAAATTAAACGGCGACGTGCAAAAAAATTAAACGGTTGTGCTTAACTTCGAGAAGTGGACTTGCTCGTTATGGATGTTCGGATCATTGATACGGTTTACGCGTTAGCTAATTCATGCACACAATTCATTTAGTTATTCCTAACTCAAATGACCCAAGGAATTAATTAGACTCGTGCAATTCTAATTAAACTTAGCCAATAATCTATCTAAGGTAGCGACCTCTAAATCGATTACGTGCTAGTGACGGGAACATTGCGACGGCCTAATCCTAAGACTAAACCGGTTTCTCTCTTGCCTTAAGCCTAACATGAAAACGTTAATTAACTCAGTTTACCAATGTCACTTTGGGCCGAACTAATTAGCCATGCTTAGACCCGTGCTACCTAGCGGTATGGGCAATTATACGTCCCAACCTTTAGCCCTCTATCATGCATAAGAATTAGAGCGTCAATCTAATTTAGCTACACATGCTAGAATTTGATGAAGAACAAGCAAGAGATGCATTAATCAAACTAATTTCTCAACATTTGCAAAAGGGAAAAATCTCCCCAAACATCCAAAACTTACAAACCCATACTCAAAATCAAGCACATACCTTGGTTTAGCCTTCCATGGAGGTAGGATTACTCCAATCCACCATGGAAGTGCTTGGAATCATGCACAAGAAGGAGAAGAAGTACAAAAAATGGTGAAAAATCGCCTTGGAACCGAGAGGAGAAGCTTGGAGAAGATGGAGGATGAAAAATTGGCTGCAAAACCGAAGGTTTCACGCCTTTTAAGCTCGTAGCGTCGAGACGCTAGGCCAGCGTCTCGACGCTGTGCCCTAAGTTGGCAGGCGCGCGCGCGCGGGGCGGCGTCGAGACGCGCGCGCGGCGTCGAGACGCGCGCGCGGCGTCGAGCGAGCGTCGAGACGCTTGCGCTCGACGCTTGCTCTCGGGTGGATCTTCAAATGCACGCTTCAGAGTTCGGAGCGTCGAGACGCTCGGCCAGCGTCTCGACGCTGTCGCGCGCGGACACGGCGAGGCGGACACGGGCGTGGGCGCGCGGGCGCGCGCGGACATGGGCGAGGCGGAGCGGGCTGGCGCGCGCGGGCGCGCGCGCGTCTGGCCGTCTGGGCGCGGGCGTGCGGTGCTTGCGAGCGGCGCGCGCGGGCGCGCGCGCGTGCTGCGTTCGTTGGGCGCCTGGGCGCTGGGCGCCGGCGCCTGGGCGCTGCCCTCTCGGCTCTTAGCCCACTTTTGGGTCGTTTTGGCTCCCGGGCTCCGTTTGGCCTATCGTTTTGACCCGAACACTTCCCGAAACATGTTAAATGACCTTTTTAGCCCCGAAAATCATCAATGGACTTCCCGAGCTCTTCACCATGAAATCACCTACAAGGAAGCATTTTAATCAATATATATCATGGTTTTAGCTAGAATTAGGGACATTAAGATAGCTCTATTTTGGAGCTATCAGGGGTGTTTGATAGCTCCATTTTGGAGCTATAATTATGTCCCTATTTCACGTTTATTAGTTGCTTAATCTTGCTTTCATGTGTTAATTGCAGGTGTTCTTTGTAATTCGCCCTCGGGAGCGTTTCGGCGCTTTTCGGGCTTAATATCGCATTTTAAAGGCCTAAGAACACTTCTGGGGAAGATCCATGCAAAGGCATGAATGTTGGGCGCTTTGGGGAAATTGAAGGCAAAAATCCATGCATCAACCCGAGAGCTAGCGTCGAGCGACAGCGTCGCGACGCTAGCTCGACGCTCCGAAGTCCGAAGCGCTGATTTGAAGAAAAACCCGAGAGCAAGCGTCGAGTGATAGCGTCTCGACGCTCGCTCAACGCCGCGCAGCGTCTCGACGCCACCCCGACTGCGCGCGCGCGTTATTTAGGGCGCAGCGTCGAGACGCTGCCCTAGCGTCTCGACGCTACGACGGATTACTTAAGTTTTTGTCCGATTTTTAGCCGCCAGCTGGGTCTTCCACCTCGAGCTCCGCGCCTGATTTGACGTTCCAGCAGCTATTTTCACCATGGGAGGGGCTAAGAAGCTTGATTTGAAGCCGTCCCACACCACACAAGTCATGAGTGAGTAGAGTTACCGTTTTTGGCTCGGGATTGTATAGGAGAAATGTAGTTTGCACTCTTGGTGAGGTTGTAGAATTGAAATTCTGAATTGGTTGAATGATCTATTGAATTGATTTCTTATTCTTTGCTTATTCCATAAACATGTTTGAATGATTTAGGACTAGGCACCCTTGATTTTGAGCATGTTTGATTGTTAAAGGTTTTGATGCCGTGCCTCTCTGAACCGCCGAGTAACAAGGAATTACGACACCTTGAGCGTATTGGCGTCCTTGCGCTCTTGGTGTTCGTTCTTCCCGAATTAGAATTTCAAATCGACATACTAATTTCGCGTCCAAATTAGATAGTTGTCACAGTTAGCTCGTTGCTATCGTTCGGTCTTGGGAGAGCGTTGGCCGCCAATGTCCGAACGATATGCTTGATTAGCATGATTAATTATGTCTAATTAATTTCCATGGAGCATGTCTGAGTTAATTTATTAATTTTAGACGAGTTGTGTATTCGTTAAATTATTCAGTCATTATACTCGTAATCCTATGATCCAAGAGGCTTGCTAAATTTATTCCCGATCGCCCCGAGTCGAAAACTCCGTTAGTTAAATTCTTATCGTTTGCATTGTTCCTTCTTAGTTAATTAAAAACCAACAAATCCCCCAAATTTCATTTATTTTATTAAGTTTGCAAATTTAATTAAGATTAAGTCAAGTTACCTTAATTCCCTGTGGATCGACCCCGTTGCCGCTACTCTACTAATAGTTTAGTGAATTCGGGCAAATATAAATTCATTTTGGCGGGTCTCGACAACCCGATGATTGGCGATAGTTCAATAATATCGTTACCAGAAATCTCAGGTGAGTTTGTGCTTAAATCTGGCTTAATTGACCATCTTCCTTCTTTTTGGGGTGAAGCAGATGAAGATCCCTTTAAACATCTCAAGGCTTTTCAAATAACAAGTTCTGCAATGAAACCAAGCGACATAACTGAAGATCAGCTCTACTTGAGAGCTTTTCCATTCACCTTGAGAGGCGAAGCTCTAGATTGGCTACATTACTTACCATCGGGAACCATCTTCACATGGGAGAAGTTAAAGAGCATGTTCTTAGAAAGATATTTCCCAGCTTCAAGAGCCAGAGCCGTGAAAAAAGATATTTATAGTTTCAAACAAGAAGAGAGAGAGGCATTTCACGAGGCCTGGGAGAGATTCATTAAGCTCTGCGAGAGATGCCCGAACCATTTGATAGTAGAGGCTGCGCTTATTCAGTTCTTCTATGAAGGTTTGCTACCGCACGACTGTCAGATACTCGATGCATCGAGTGGAGGAGCCCTTTGGGAGAAAACGCCTGCGGAAGCCAGACAGTTGATCTCCAACATGGTTGAGAACCGTCGCCAATACGGGGGAAGAAATTAACAAGCTAAACTGTCGACCGACATAGAAGAGCTCAAGGAGAAAATGTCTCAGGTATTTCGCATTATTCATACATTGCAAGAAAACTCATCTCAGGCTGTTCCTTCTATTTCAGGTCAAGCCCTTGAAGGCATGTTCAAATCATTTATGGAATCTAGCCAGGAGACCAGGTTGCAGATGCGATCCCTAAGCGATGGGTTCACAGAGATTAAGGACAGGATGAGTAAAATGGAATCCAAAGAGGAAATCGTTAGTGCCATCAATCTCAGAAGTGGTAAAGAGGTACCATCACGGACCACTCCTGAGAACTCTAGCAAGGATACAGAGACATCTCAAGATAAGTGTCTTCAAACACCCTCTGAAACGGTTGTAGCTTCTCCTTATATTTCTATGAAGTCTTACACTCCCGTTGCTCCTTTTCCGAGTAGGTTGGTGAGGCCACCTAAGGAGGACGAGGATGCGGACGTCCTTGAGACGCTGAAAAAGGTTTGAATCAATATGCCGCTGCTTGATGCAATTCAGCAAATCCCAAGGTACGCTAAATTTCTGAAGGAGATGTGCACCATGAAGAGGAAGGCTAAAGGTACCGAGAGAGTTGTGGTAAGCAAGAATGTTTCTGCCCTGATAACACAAGGTATTCCAAACAAATGCCAGGACCCAGGTATGTTCCTCTTGCCATGTACTATAGGAGATAAAGAAATCGAGCACGCCATGTTAGACTTAGGAGCCTCCATTAATGTTATGCCATACTAAGTCTACAAGAGTCTCGATTTAGATGGTATGCAGGAAACTAGTTTAATTATTCAGTTAGCTAATAGGGCTTCTATTCATCCTTTAGGGGTGATTGAAGATGTGTTAGTTAGAGTTAAGGACCTGATCGTTCCTGCTGATTTTTACGTTATAAAAATGGAAGAAAGCGCATCATCCACTACTTCAGTTTTGCTTGGTAGACCATTCATGAAAACTGCTAGGACTAAAATTAATGTGCATGATGGTACCTTGTCAGTCGAGTATGAAGGGGATGTGTTCGAGTTTAATGTCTTTGATGCCATGAAACACCATGCGGATGTGCATTCTGTCTGTAAAGTTGATCTGATAGATACTTTAGAACAAGAAGAATGCATGACTGTTGTTGATGGGGATGACCCACTCGTTTTTACTGAGATTGTTGGCGAGGTTGAAAGTAGTGTGCCCATATTGACTGATTCATGTGAACAAACTACTCTTGCTTTAGAGGCGTGTGAAAAGCCAACTAAAATATTACCATCTCTTTTGCAGGCTCCCAAGTTGGAACTTAAAGAGTTGTCGGGTCATCTCAAGTATGTGTACTTGGGTGAGGTGGAGACACTCCCGGTAATTATCTCCAAGGAGCTTACATCGGAGCAAGAAGGCAAGTTGGTGGAGGTCTTGAAAAAGAATAGAAGAGCGATAGGATGGACGTTGGCAGACTTGCATGGGTTGAGTCCAGTTCTGTGCATGCACAAGATTCGGCTGAATGAGGGAGCAAAGTCATCCCGAGAGCCTCAGCGGAGACTGAACCCAGCAATGAAAGAGGTAGTGTTGTCTGAGATACACAAACTCCTTGATGCAGGTATTATCTATCCCATTTCTGATAGCCAGTGGGTTAGCCCTATTCATGTTGTACCTAAAAAGATGGGCATAACTGTTATTAGAAATGAGAGGGGTGAGTTAGTGCCTAAGAGAGTGCAAAATGGGTGGAGGATGTGTATAGATTTTAGAAAACTGAATGATGTAACTAAGAAGGACCACTTTCCTATTCCCTTCATAGATCAAATGGTGGAGCGTTTAGCTGGAAAGCCATACTTCTGTTTTCTAGATGGTTTTTCTGGGTTTTATCAAATTCCCATAGCCCAGGAAGACCAGGAAAAGACTACTTTTACATGTCCATTCGGAACTTACGCATATAGGAGAATGCCCTTCGGGCTTTGTAATGCTCCAGGGACTTTTCAGCGATGCATGATGAGCATATTTACTGAATTCGTAGAAAAATGCATCGAAGTCTTTATGGAAGATTTCACTGTATATGCGAGTTCATTTGAGGATTGCCTGATTAACTTGTCTAGAGTCATGGAAAGATGCATCGAGACTAATCTTGTTTTAAATTTTGAAAAGTGTCATTTCATGGCCAGTCAGGGCATAGTCTTAGGACACGTCGTGTCAGCTAAGGGGATAGAGGTGGATAAAGCTAAAATTGATGTTATATCTGATTTACCTTACCCCACAAACCTTCGGGAAGTGCATTATTTTCTTGGTCACGCAGGTTTTTACCGCAGGTTCATAAAGGACTTCTCGAAGATAGTGACTCCGATGACGAGCTTGCTGAAGAAAGATGTCCCATTTTGCTTTGACAAGCAGTGCAAGCTGGCCTTCGACGTTCTGAAGAAGTGTTTGACCAACGAACCCATCATTCATCCACCGCAGTGGGGGACTCCCTTTGAGATTATGTGCGACGGAAGCAATTATGTCGTTGGCGCTGTGTTGGGTCAGAGGATAGACAAGAAAAGCCACGTAATTTATTATGCCTCCAGGACGCTCAACTCCGCGCAGATCGGTTACACAACAACAGAGAAGGAGCTGCTTTCCATTGTTTTCGCTCTCGATAAATTTCGGCCTTATATTCTTGGATCTAAAGTAAGTGTTTTTTCTGATCATGCAGCAGTTCGTTACTTGATGAACAAGAAAGACTCGAAGCCTAGGCTGCTCCGGTGGGTACTACTACTCCAGGAGTTCGACGTCTCAGTCCAGGATAGGAAAGGATCAGAAAATACAGTTGCTGACCACTTGAGCCGCATTGTGCGTAATGAGGACGACTTGCCTCTGAATGATGAATTCCCTGATGAAGTCCTTTTCCAGGTAAGTGTGGAGATACCATGGTACGCCGACATTGTCAATTACTTGGTCACAGGTACTTTCCCATTCGACTTTTCATATAATAAGAGAGCTAAGCTGAGAAGCGAAGCCAAGTCTTATGTCTGGGAAGAGCCCGTTTTATGGAAATTTTGCGTTGACCAAGTAATTAGGAAGTGTGTCCCTAAGTCTGAGCATAAGTCCATACTTGTATTCTGCCATGAATTAGCATGTGGGGGACACTTTGGGCAAACTAGGACAGCTAGGAAAATATTAGATTGTGGGTTTTTCTGGCCATCACTATTTAAAGACTGTTATGAATTTTGTAAATCATGTGATCAGTGTCAGAGAAAATGGTCCATCTCAAGTAGGAATGAAATGCTCCAAAACCTTATTTTAACTTGTGAAATTTTCGAGGTTTGGGGTATGGACTTTATGGGACCCTTTCCCCCTTCATTTAGTTTTGTCTATATATTATTGGCTGTGGACTACGTGTCTAAGTGGGTGGAGGCTAAGGCCACCAAAGTTGATACTGCTAATGTTGTTTCCAGTTTTGTCAAATCTAACATTTTCACAAAAACTTGTTGCGTGCTCAATGTGTGAAATAAATAGCAATAAAAGAGAGAGAGCACTCAGAACATGCAAGCATACATGATCTTGTAAGCAAGTAGTAAGTATTTTTTCATTCGTTTTCCCACAGAGATTTATTATTAGCTACTCCTGAAGTGTATTGTTAAGAAAGAATGGGTGGATTTGATGGGGTAGAATTGGTTTTAAATTGTCTAAGTTCTAAGGAATATGTAAAGGGTAGCAACATAAACAAGTGCAAGTCAATGATAAACTCAAATGAAAAGAGAAGAGATTAATAAACGAAGAGGAAAATAGCTAAACCGGAATTTTAACTTAGCAGAATTGCGAGTACAGCAATTCTACCGCAATGTGACTAACAGCGAAAGTGTGTAAAATGGAGAAACAAGGGCTGCTAACGACTCCTCTATAGGCATTTTTATACGATTCTCAAGCACTGGATCAACTCACTATGCATCAAACTAACTCAATCTCATGTATCTTCCGATTTCATGCATTAGATTCTTTAGTTTACTCATGTCCAAGTAAGGTCTTAAGCATCTTGTTAAAGCAGAAAGATATGGTTTGTACTAGGAAAACGCTTATTCCTAGGTCGTTTTCTGGCTACCTTGAAAGGCTAGCATCAGTGTATGACTCTGAACTCTTACTCCTTCCAGAGGTTAGGAATTCTTTGGAAAAAATGGATGGCCAATCGAAATTGCCCGTGGGATGAAGCTTACATACAATCAATGTTTCGAGAGTTATCCTACATGCTTGGTTCACGTTTTTTAGCCTATAGTATTGTCATTAGCATGCCCCTATGTGACTTAGTTACTCATGGATGTAGAAAGAACAGAAATAAGAGATGAAGTAGACATGCTTAGAAGAGAAATAAGCTTAAAACAGCAAGGTAAAACAGTAGCAGCAAAAGATAAGAAACTGTGAAGTAATGAATTGTGCTTTGATTACTTGATTGTTTGAATGAACAAAAGGAAGCTTAAAGCAAATAACATAAAGACAGAAAGAAACAAAATGAAATGAACTAGCTACTAGAAGAGAAACAACAACAAAGCAGAACTGGAAATTAGAAATGAAAGACAGAAAGCAGTAATTAAGCTTGAACGCCTCGTTGCAAACGCCTCGGCTGAAGGGAGAGAAAGGGTAGCCTTGCGTGGATGAATCCAATCGGGAGAGAAGAGGAATCTTCTCTCCTTCCTATCAGATTGTCGATTCCAACAGCTGAACCTCTCACACCAACAGACGGAGAAGAAAAACAGGAGAAAAGATGGAGCTGCGAAGAGGCTTCTACGCTTTCGGATGATGATCAAACCCTCTACTTTGACCCCCTTTTATAGTAATCTGCAGGTGCATTTGGGCCAAGGAGAACCATCCATCCTCAACGTCGTACTTCAAAATGGATGGAGTAGAAAGAACGAATCCCTGAAATAACGGAAAATAACAGAAAATGATTAGTCAACTTACGGTTTTCATTTGAAACATTGCTGTTTCAGCAATGTTTCCGCAATGCTACCGCAATGCTCATTTTTCCTTCTTTTAACTTCGGTTTTTAATCCTTTTCTTTCCTTTTGCACACAAGTCCTACTTTAGTTACCTTCTTCTAATTCTCATATATAAGCATAGGTTTAAGCTAAATCCTATCAAAAACACCTAAGAGTGTACATCTTTCTAAGCTAAATAAGTCCTAAAAAGGTCACTTTTGGAGACGTAACACACCCCCAAACTTAAGGTTTTGCTCGTCCTCGAGCAATCTAAGGACTTGCCTAGGCTTCTATTTCATCTTCTTTAACCACTTACTGACTCCCCTACATTCCTATCTATAGCAGTGCTGTCCTGTGACACACTTCTAAGTTTAAAACTATCCTCTTATCTAGCTTCTTCTGACTTCGCACGCCTAATACTCCTACTGCTTCATTAACTCCCTACGACTGATCTACTTCCTTTTATCATATCGTGCATCTATTCCTAAGGTTTCAAATTCTACCTAGCTTTACCCCAGACTCAGTACATGCTTCTAGTTTTTATTTTTGAATTACCTAGGATTCCTTAGAGTCATGCCAGCCTTAGTATTAACAGTGACAGTAGTACATTTAGAGAACAACCTAAACCCTGGCATCACTACATTGGACATACATTCATCTCCCTAAGCAACCCTACAAGTTACAACTT
Source organism: Herpetospermum pedunculosum (assembly GCA_028017165.1). Lineage (NCBI taxonomy): Eukaryota > Viridiplantae > Streptophyta > Magnoliopsida > Cucurbitales > Cucurbitaceae > Herpetospermum > Herpetospermum pedunculosum. Next base: position 39,387,015 of record CM051527.1, read on the forward strand.
TGTGCTCAGCTCATTGAGGATCAGAGTTCTTTTTATTCAGGACATCTAAGCCACAAAGTTGCAACTCCTAGGTATACATTCTTCTTCCCTACTTCTTCCTTTTTTCTTTCTTTCTTACTTAGGTGGAGCCTCTCCTTGGGTTGCCTTTTGATGCAATGCCACTTGTGGGTTACACACTTGGCACTGATTACTCAGCAACTTAAGAGAGACACCCCTTTCTATTTTTCATTTTTTTTTTTTCAGCTCATCATTTTTTTTTTGTAAAGGAGAAGAAGAATGCTTATGCTTTAAGGGAGAGAGGAATGTTCCTAGGCCTAGGGTGGCCTCCCCCAAACTTAAACTACTCATTGTCCCCAATGAGTGTCTGAGGTGGCACACCCCCAAACTTGTCTTAGAAGCATCTAGTCTAAGGTAAAACAAAGAGAATCTAAAAGCCCTAGGCATAGACAGAACATTCTAAAAGTAAATATCACAGCAGCAGAAATTTGAAAAAAACAGGCAGGTAAGGACTTAAAGCTATGCATGCTTAGCACTTTTAAGAGGCTAATTTAAACTATCAAAGGGTGTCCAATGACACTCATCCAGCATGCTTTGAGATAAGCTATATAAGGTAGTCAAGATAGCAGCAAAAGACAGAATTTAAACAGACCTAGCCTAACTAAACAATCAGTCAAAAACATGCATTTACTAATAAAAATTGCGGAGTCCGCAATTATTTCGCAATAGATACAGGGCAGGTATATCAGTGGTCAAGGCCCCTATGCATGCTTTTTCCAGTTATTCACGCTATACAAAAAGGAAACTAAACTAATCTACCTATTCAGCTACCATCAAACTACACTAAACAAATTTAAAAATTAAAACTAAAGAACTAAAACAGATCAAAATATTAACTCAAAACAGCATAATTCACATGGTTCAACAAAAAGCAGTTTGATTTTTTTTCTTTATTTTAAGGGAACAGCAATACTCCCTTGAGTGCCTAGCACTCAGATGTCCTCCTCATCATCAGTCCTTCTTGGCCTTGGAGGCGCCCATGGAGTCATTAAGTTCGTGGGGAATTCAGGAAAGATGCATCCCAATTGGTCAGCAACCTCTTTGTCCCTTGCCTGCGCGTATGTGGCCCATTGAGCCATCCTCTTTTGCAGGTCCATCAGGCAAGCCATGGACAGAGACTGAGCAACAGCCAGGCCATCCAGCTCGAACTCCATGTTCCCCTTCCTTCGCATCCTCAAGCCTGTGGGCAGTTCCAAGTGCCCTGTGTAGGCCAGCTGCCTTTCCATTCGCTCGATTGGGACCCCTGCACGTAAACAGATCTTAGTAATTGTATTAGGAAAGAAAAGTGGACCCTTACCCTTCTTGGCGCAGTCAGCAATTGAAGCTGCAATGACCTCGCCCACGTTGATCGTGAGACCTCGCATGATTGCGTAGACCAGCAGCGATCTGCTCTGGTTGATGGTGGTCTCATGGGTCACTGGGGACAGCTTCCTCCGCACGAAGGAAAACCAGACAGCCGCCTTGGCTGTGAGGTTGGCACTCATGAGAGTGTGCCTCCCATTGCGCGATACTGTCCACGATGCCTCTGGCTGGCCAATGATCCGAATTGCCTCCTCCAAGACAGCTTCCGTTGGCTCATCAACGATCCTTGAATAATCAGTGTGTTTTTGGCCCTTGAGGCCATAGGCTTCGTTGATTGCCTTTGGTGAGAAGTCCACCTCGACTCCTCTGACCACAGACAGGCCATCCTCAGGACTCATCAAATTGGCGTAAAAGTCATACACCATGCTTGAGTAGGCTGGATTGGGTGGTCTACACAGCTCCTCCCAGCCGTGATTCGTGATTCCTGCGCGCAAGAATTGCGGCAGGTCAGCAGGTGCGTCGAGGAACCCCTTCTCGTGCAGCAGCTCCCTCTTCCTCAGCTCAATGCCTCTGGACTCAGCATCAGAAGACACGTACCTCACTGATTGAGGCTCATCTTCAGGGTAAAGCTTGGCTTTCCCTTTGTCTTTCGGTTTGGCTGACTCAGCAACCTCAATCTTGAGCTTCTTCAGAGACGGCTCATCACTCCCCTTCTCTGATGAAGGCGCCCTCCTTGATTTCTTTTTCTTGGACTTCTTTGGCCGTTTGGCCTTGACAACCTTAGCTGCCTTTTTCTTCAACCTTGCCTGGGTTGTGATCTGCTGGAGACAATCCCCCAGGGTCTCGTCCATTGAATCATCCCTCTGCGCAGGGCTCTCAGGGCTGGCTTCCCTCAAAGGAGAGAAGACCTCTTCTTCCTCAGCTTCCCCACTACCCTGCATCGATTCTTTATACTCTCCGTATGGAAATTCAGGGTCAGGTTGTGGGGAAGTGGGTGATGCTTCAGGGCTCTCTGCTGGTGGGGTGTGCTCAGAACTCTGCGGCGATGGAGGAAGCTCAGGGCTTCGCGTTGGTGGAGATGGCGAAGAGCTCTGCTTGGCTGACTCTTGTGACCGACGGTCACTTTCTTGACTCTCCACAGAGGGAGTCTTCTTCTTGTTCGTTTCTTCAGCCACCGCCATGCTCCACTTGCGCTTCTTGGGTGTTCCTGCTGGTTCAGAGGGTCCAGCAGGTATCTCCGTAACTACCTTCCACTTCTTCTTGCAGATCGGCAGTTTGGGGAGTCGTTCAGTGCGCGCAGCCTCAGCGTCTGCAAGGGCAAAAAGTGCTTCCCTCGCAGCAATTTCAGCGTCGTCAGCCCTCTTCTTGGACGCAGATCTTTCAGCTCTCGTTAGCACCATTGTTGAATCGTGGGAATCTGGAAAGAAGGATTGCAGATGAAGAGGGATAGAGATTTCTTGGAGTTTAGATAATGGGGAAATCGTACGGATCATCGCGCCTCTAACGGATATAAATAATGATGGAAATCCCAACGGCTCTTTTCCGTTGCGGATTCTGCAAATCCAGCGCAATTCTAGTGACCGTGGGAGATTTTCTGAGTTTAAATGCCAATCTTCTCTCAACTAAATCTTTGATTTGGCTTGATATCTCCTCGATTTTTTTTATCTTGATTTCATCTCCTTGATTCCCTCTATTGATTCCCTATTAAAAGAAATAAAATAAACATCAAATGCATAATTAAAATTAAACAAAAATATACACAAACAGTAACCGGAAAATCGCAAAAAATAAACTAAGGCATGAGCCTCGCATGGACGAGCACAGTGATCACTCATCCTCTCTCGTTCTCGTTTTCACGTCTCAGTCAAGAGGAAGGCCGAGAGAGTCTTCACATCTCCTTCCTCATAGTAGTGCTTCAATCTTGCACCATTAACCATGAATGGTTGTCCTTGCTGCAGGTTCTTTATCTCGATTGCACCATGAACAAACACATTAGTTATTACAAATGGACCTGACCATCTAGACTTAAGTTTGCCTGGAAATAATTTCAATCGTGAGTTAAATAATAAGACAAGCTGGCCTTTTTTAAAGTCCTTAATCCTGAGTCTACTATCATGCCAAATCTTTGTCTTTTCCTTATACATTTTAGCATTTTCATAAGACATATGCCTAAGCTCATCAAGCTCATGTAATTGCAAAGACCGCAATGTTCCCGCATCAGTCACGCAGTAATTCAACTCTTTTAGGGCCCAAAATGCTTTAATTTCTAACTCAAATGGCAAGTGACATGCTTTGCCATACACAAGTCTATAAGGAGACATACCTAGGGGTGTTTTATATGCAGTTCTATATGCCCAAAGTGCATCCTCGAGTTTAAACGACCAGTCTTTTCTATTGGGTTTGACCACTTTTTCAAGTATGTTTTTAATCTCCCTATTTGAAATTTCAGCTTGGCCATTCGAATGTGGATGATAAGGGGTGGCTACTCTATGTCTAATATTATACTTAGCCAACACTTTCTCCATAGCTTTGTTAATGAAATGTGTCCCCTCATCACTGATTATAGCACGAGGTGTCCCAAATCTAGTAAAAATATGTCTATGCAAGAATCTTATGACTGTTTTGGCATCATTATTTGGACATGCTATGCCCTCTACCCACTTAGACACATAGTCTACTGCTACCAATATGTAAAGGTTACCTGATGATGGGGGGAATGGTCCCATGAAGTCAATGCCCCACACATCAAAGAGCTCCAACTCTAAGATGTAAGTGAGGGGCATCTCATCCTTTCGACTAAGGTTACCTGTTCTCTGGCATTCATCACAGTTGTGTGCATAGTTGTGGGCATCCTTGAAGATCGTTGGCCAATAGTAGCCACTCTGGAACACCTTTGCAGCTGTTCTTTGGCCACCAAAGTGTCCACCATAGGGTGCTGTATGGCAGTGCTGCAACACAGACCTTGCCTCAGCAGCTGAAACACACTTCCTTAGCAGACCATCAGCACATGTTTTGTAAAGTGTGGGATCATCCCATATAAACTTCCTTGCTTCATGAAGGAACCTCTTCTTCTCTTGTCCTCCCTTGAAAGTTGGTAGTACCTGCGATGCAAGGAAGTTAGCAATGTCAGCAAACCAAGGTTCCTCATCGTTATCACGATGAGTCAATACAAAGACATGTTCATCAATAAAAGCATCAGAAATTGCGGTTTCCGCAATTTTTCCGCAATTATGCTGCAATCTAGAAAGATGATCTGCAACCACATTTTCACATCCTTTCTTATCTCTAATGTCTAAATCAAATTCCTGCAGCAATAACACCCATCTAATCAACCTAGGCTTAACATCAGCCTTCCTCATAAGGTACTTCAAAGCAGAATGGTCAGTGTACACGATTGTCCTAGTTCCTACAATGTAATTCCTAAATTTCTCACAAGCAAACACTACAGCTAGCATTTCCTTCTCCGTGGTTGTGTAATTACATTGTGCCTCATTAAGTGTCTTACTAGCATAGTATACAGGGTGTGTTAACTTGTCAATCTTTTGTCCTAGCATAACCCCTACAGCATAGTCACTTGCATCACATAACATCTCAAATGGGAGATCCCAATTTGGCCCTACTATAATAGGTGTTGTGACTAGTGCTTCCTTAAGGGTTTTCCAAGCTAGGAAACATTCTTTAGAGAAGATGAAGGGCTTGTTTAGCTCTAGAAGCTCACATAAAGGCTTGGAGATCTTAGAAAAGTTCTTAATGAACCTTCTATAGAAGCCTGCATGCCCTAAGAAACTCCTAATGGCTTTTACATTCTGAGGTTCTACCAGCTTCTCTATTATCTCAATTTTGGCCCTATCGACTTCCACACCTGCCCTAGACACTCTATGACCTAAGACAATCCCTTCATCCACCATGAAGTGGCACTTCTCCCAATTAAGTACTAGGTTAGTCTCCTCACACCTAGCCAGGACTTGTCTTAAGTTCTCTAGACAGTTTGTAAATGAATCCCCAAAGACTGAGAAATCATCCATGAATATCTCTATCATGGACTCATCCAGATCAGAGAAGATTGCCAACATGCACCTTTGGAATGTTGTCGGTGCATTACATAAGCCAAAAGGCATTCTGCGAAAGGCAAAAGTTCCAAAAGGGCAAGTGAAGGTAGTCTTTTCTTGGTCTTTGGGGTCTATAGTGATCTTGTTATATCCTGAATAACCGTCTAAGAAGCAGTAGTAGGCTCTACCAGCTATCCTATCTAACATTTGGTCAATGAATGGTAGAGGGAAGTGGTCTTTTTTGGTTTCCTTATTTAATTTCCTATAATCCATGCAAACTCTCCATCCTGTGATAGTCCTAGTTGGAATAAGTTCATTGCTCTCATTGACTACCACAGTCATCCCTCCCTTCTTAGGTACACATTGTATAGAACTCACCCACTGACTACTAGCTATAGGGAAGATCACACCAGCATCTAACCATTTTATTATTTCCTTTTTAACTACCTCTTTCATAGAGGGGTTCAACCTACGTTGGTGGTCTACTCGGGGTGTATGCTCTTCCTCTAATATAATCTTATGCATGCAATAAGAAGGGCTAATGCCTCTAATGTCAGCAATAGTCCATGCAATAGCCTTCCTATGTTGCTTAAGTAATAAAATCAATTCAACCTCATGCTTTTCGCTTAATTTAGAAGAAATAATCACAGGCAAAGTCTCATTACTTCCTAAGTATGCATACTTGAGGTGAGTGGGCAGAGGTTTCAATTCTAAGACAGGTGGATGCTCAATGGATGGTTTTAAAGGATTTAAGGATCTATCAGTTAAGTCATTATTTATACATACATGCTGTGTTTTATCTACAGGTATATCCATTATCTCAGATACATTCAAATCAGTTAATTCTAATTGTACATATTCATTAGCATGCTTAGTTAATAATACATGCTCCAGCTGTTCTTCCATTAATGAATCTACAATGTCCATGCTAGCACAAGATTCAGAGTCAGAGGGGTACCTTAAGGCTTTATATACACTAAATTTCACCTCTTCATCATGAACCCTCATCGTGAGCTCACCTTTTTGGACATCTATCAGGGCCCTACCTGTGGCTAGAAACGGTCTGCCTAATAGGATGGGGACCTCCTTGTCTGCTTCATAATCCAGGATAATGAAATCTGCAAGGAAAATAAACTTGTCAACTTTTACAAGAATATCCTCAATCTTACCCTCAGGGTAGGCTATGGATCTGTCTGCTAGTTGTAAAGTGACAGTGGTTGGACGTGCTTCTCCTATTCCTAGCTGGCGGAATAATGATAGGGGCATGAGGTTTATGCTGGCTCCCAGGTCACAAAGAGCTCTGCCCACGTGCTTGCCTCCTAGCTCTACAGGTAAGGTGAAGGAACCAGGATCCTTCTCCTTCTTGGGTAGCTTGTTCTGGAGTATGGCACTGCACTCCTTAGTGAGATTTACTGTTTCAAACTCACCAATTATTCTCTTGTTAGTGATAATATCCTTCAAAAACTTTACATAAGAGGGCATAGACTGTAAAACTTCTACAAAAGGAATATTAACATGCACTTGCTTAAGAATTTCTAGAAATTTATTAAAGTGCACTTCCTGTTCTTGTTTTTTCTTTAGCCTTCGAGGAAATGGAGGTGGTGGCACATATGCAGGCACTTCAGGTCGCCTCAGGATAGGTGGAGGCCTTGGAATTTCTTCTATCTCTTCTATGATTGGCTCCAGCCTTGCTCCTGATGTGCTTGGTGATGGTTGACCTTGGTTTGGCAGAGACTCCAGTGGAGCACTAGACTCAGTGTTCTCTACTCTCTTTGGGGCTTCCTTTGTGTTGCTCACCAACGGTCTACCACTTCTAAGTTCAATTGCTTGAACTTGCTCCTTACCATCTCTTCTTGGCACCTCAGTATCAGCAGGAAGTCTACCTTGGGGCCTACTTTTGAGCTCATTGGCTAGTTGCCCTATTTGGTTCTCTAGGCTCCTAAGAGTAGCTTGTTGGCTTTGTAGAGTGGCATCATTCTTGGCGATGTACTCTTTGAGTAGATTTTCTACAGAAGTCCCTACTGATTGGTTGTATGGTTTTTGATACATGGATTGGTTATGTTGGGGAGTTAAACCAGGTGTTCCACTCGGTCTTGGTTGGTTAGGAGCTTGGTTAGCATTCTGTTGGCCACCCCATGGCAGGTTTGGGTGGTTCCTCCAACCAGGATTGTAAGTATTGGAATAGGGGTTGTTCCTAGGCTGCTGTTGGCTTCCAACGTAGCAGACTGAGGCTGGATTCCCAGGGCAGTATTCATACAGGTGCCCTTCCCCACAGAATCCACAGATAAGTGTCTCACCTTGACTTGGTTGTGTGCCCATTGACATGGCTGTGGCGGTGTTGACACTTGTTTGGAGATTGGCTTGAGCCATTTGTTTAACTAGGTTGGTCAGGGCGTTTATTTGACTACTCATAGCATTGAGTGTGTCCTTATCTTGAGCTCTACTTGGCTCTATTGGATCATCTGACGACCTACAGTGAGATGCTGAGATCTTTTCCAAGATCTCATAGGCTTCATTGTAACTCTTGGACAACATGGAACCTCCAGCAGAGGAATTTAAGACTTGTCTGGTGCTGGGGTTGCATCCTTTAAAAAAGACCTCTATTTGGATACACCATGGGATGCCATGGTGTGGACATTTAAGAAGAAGATCCTTGAACCTTGTCCAAGCTTCGTGAAGAGACTCATTCTCAGCTTGTTTGAACTTGACTATGTCATCACGAAAGGTAGAATTCCTATCAGGTGGGAAGTATTTAACTAGGAATTTCTCCGCCAAGTCTGTCCAATTGAGGACTGATCTAGAGGGTAATGAGTTTAACCACGTCTTTGCTTTGTCCCTCAATGAGTAAGGGAAGAGGTATAGCCTCAAGGCTTCTTGGGAAACTCCAGGGATAATGAAGGTATCACTAACTCCTAGGAAGTTTCTAAGATGGTTGTGGGGATCCTCATTTTCCACTCCAAAGAATTGTCCCACAGTGGACAACATTTGGAACATCACTGGCTTTAACTCGAATGAGTTGGCAGTGATTTCAGGGCGGATTATACTTGGGTTTAGCTCCCCAGGCATGGGAACTAAGTATGAGAGAATGGCACTATTCTTGTCATTCACTATTTCGATGGGATTGCGAGTGACAGGTACCGGATTTGGAACTAATCTATCCATTTCTTCTTGAGATGATTGCGGAGACCCTGCGGTTTCAGCAATTATTTGAGGTAAAGGGGGTTGGTTAAAGAGACGTTTCTTGGCTCTATTTCTGGCCCTAAGTAATCTCTCAGGCTCAGGGTTGAACTCTAGATCACTACTTGAAGGCTCATTCATAAACTAACCCAACTAGTACCTGCAAAAGAAATGAAACAGATCAGTTTCAATAGATATTAAGAGTTGGTTTTCTAACTTAACAAACTTCGTTTTCACTAAACTAAATCCCCGGCAGCGGCGCCAAAAACTTGTTGCGTGCTCAATGTGTGAAATAAATAGCAATAAAAGAGAGAGAGCACTCAGAACATGCAAGCATACATGATCTTGTAAGCAAGTAGTAAGTATTTTTTCATTCGTTTTCCCACAGAGATTTATTATTAGCTACTCGTGAAGTGTATTGTTAAGAAAGAATGGGTGGATTTGATGGGGTAGAATTGGTTTTAAATTGTCTAAGTTCTAAGGAATATGTAAAGGGTAGCAACATAAACAAGTGCAAGTCAATGATAAACTCAAATGAAAAGAGAAGAGATTAATAAACGAAGAGGAAAATAGCTAAACCGGAATTTTAACTTAGCAGAATTGCGAGTACAGCAATTCTACTGCAATGTGACTAACAGCAAAAGTGTGTAAAATGGAGAAACAAGGGCTGCTAACGACTCCTCTATATGCATTTTTATACGATTCTCAAGCACTGGATCAACTCACTATGCATCAAACTAACTCAATCTCATGTATCTTCCGATTTCATGCATTAGATTCTTTAGTTTACTCATGTCCAAGTAAGGTCTTAAGCATCTTGTTAAAGCAGAAAGATATGGTTTGTACCAGGAAAACGCCTATTCCTAGGTCGTTTTCTGGCTACCTTGAAAGGCTAGCATGAGTGTATGACTCTGAACTCTTACTCCTTCCAGAGATTAGGAATTCTTTGGAAAAAATGGATGGCCAATCGAAATTGCCCGTGGGATGAAGCTTACATACAATCAATGTTTCGAGAGCTATCCTACATGCTTGGTTCACGTTTTTTAGCCTATAGTATTGTCATTAGCATGCCCCTATGTGACTTAGTTACTCATGGATGTAGAAAGAACAGAAATAAGAGATGAAGTAGACAGCAAGGTAAAACAGTAGCAGCAAAAGATAAGAAACTGTGAAGTAATGAATTGTGCTTTGATTACTTGATTGTTTGAATGAACAAAAGGAAGCTTAAAGCAAATAACATAAAGACAGCAAGCAACGAAATGAAATGAACTAGCTACTAGAAGAGAAACAACAACAAAGCAGAACTGGAAATTAGAAATGAAAGACAGAAAGCAGTAATTAAGCTTGAACGCCTCGTTGCAAACGCCTCGGCTGAAGGGAGAGAAAGGGTAGCCTTGCGTGGATGAATCCAATCGGGAGAGAAGAGGAATCTTCTCTCCTTCCTATCAGATTGTCGATTCCAACAGCTGAACCTCTCACACCAACAGACGGAGAAGAAAAACAGGAGAAAAGATGGAGCTGCGAAGAGGCTTCTACGCTTTCGGATGATGATCAAACCCTCTACTTTGACCCCCTTTTATAGTAATCTGCAGGTGCATTTGGGCCAAGGAGAACCATCCATCCTCAACGTCGTACTTCAAAATGGATGGAGGAGAAAGAACGAATCCCTGAAATAACGGAAAATAACAGAAAAGGATCAGTCAACTTACGGTTTTCACTTGAAACATTGCGGTTTCAGCAATGTTTCCGCAATGCTACCGCAATGCTCATTTTTCCTTCTTTTAACTTCGGTTTTTAATCCTTTTCTTTCCTTTTGCACACAAGTCCTACTTTAGCTACCTTCTTCTAATTCTCATATATAAGCATAGGTTTAAGATAAATCCTATCAAAAACACCTAAGAGTGTACATCTTTCTAAGCTAAATAAGTCCTAAAAAGGTCACTTTTGGAGACGTAACAGCAGGTATGGAGTTCCACGAGCCATTATAAGCGATCAAGGGAGTCACTTCTGCAACAAAACGATCCAGGCCTTGATGAGGAAGTATGGGGTCAATCACAAAATATCTACTCCGTACCACCCTCAAACCAATGGCCAGGCAGAGGTCTCCAATCGAGAGGAGAAGAGCATCCTCGAGAAAATAGTAAGTCTAGTGAGGAAGGATTGGAGTCTCAGGCTGGACGACGCTTTGTGGGCCTATCGTACGGCTTACAAAACCCCCATAGGGATGTCTTTCTACCGGATGGTTTTTGGGAAAGCCTGTCATCTCCCAGTGGAGATCGAGCACAAAGCTTACTGGGCCGTGAAGAAGTGTAATATGGACTTTGACAAGGCTGGCGAAGAAAGAATCCTCAAATTGCAAGAACTAGAGGAGCTTCGCCTGGACGCATATGAGAACTCGAAGATCTACAAAGAGAAGACCAAGATGTTCCATGACAGACGAGTCATTCGGAAACACTTCGAAGTTGGTCAGAATGTCAGAGAACTTCGACGAGCATGCCTACTTGAGAGAGCCCGATTATGAGAAAGAATGAAATGAGTTTTGGTAAAGTCGAGCAATCGACTCTAAAAATTTGCGCTTCTCGGAGGCACCCGAGCTTGAACTGTACATGCTTTTTGTTTACTTTACTGTTTTTAGGATTAGCTTAGGTTCTTACTCCCATGATTGTGAGTTTTCAGGAAATCGATGGCTCGTCCTTGAGGATTGTTTGCAAAAGATCAAGCGCACTCTCCAACCCTCGAAGTCACAATTCAGGGAAGGTTTTCTTTCCTTAGAATTTCGACTGTGCCTATTTAGTCCAATGAGGACATTGTCCATTTCTAAGTTGGGGGTGGTGGTTTGTGCCTTACTGTGATTGTCAAGTTTAGTTGTGGAATTCTGATAAGCGTGTCCTGTTATGGTGTGTGCATGTTAGTCTGACTATGAAATTCTGTGATATACTGTTAAGGCCTTCGTATTTGTATTTGTAGTGAAATTCAGCATAATTGCATTTGTTAAGGCCATTTTGAAATTTTTTTTCAAGATATTCCCCTGTTTAAGCTTCGCATGTTAGCACTCTATCTTGGATCTGTGGGTTTAGGGTAGTTCTGTTTGTTTTGAAATTCGTTGTCACCTCGAAAGACAACCTTAGGATGGGCTAAGATTCGTTCATGTTCGTAATCCATGCGCTCAAACATTTAACATGATTTATAAGCTAAAAAGAAAAAGAATGCAAAAATATATATAAAAAAAAGAAAGTAATCTCCTGAGGTGTTCCTCCTTCTTCAGTTGCCTTAGTAGCCAGGGGGGGTCGTGTAACCCACGGTCGCCACTGCGTGAAAAGAGAGCACAAAGAAGTGAACGCTAGTCCTTAAAAATGTGAATTTTGCCCGTAGTCAGATGCACTGTGCAATGAAATTGTAGGCAAGCTGAAACGAAAGTAAACTTGACATGTTAGGCGCTCATGGAGATCAAATAAGAGAGAGAAAAGATGCCTTGCGATCTATTACTTGCTTAGACGATGAATAGCCCTTAGACTGCTCTGTTTAGCCATAAGTAGGGGGAAGGCGAAGTTTTGGGACGGGTAGAGCTGTTCTAAGCCTGTAAAAATCTTAAATAGAGGAGCTAGGTCCGAAGCATAAATAGGGAAGCATCTTTAAATTCTTCAAATTGTTCTTAACCAATGCATGCATGCAGCTGTTTCTTTCGAATACAAATGCCTTGTCGTTTCCAGTACTGAGAATTGAGTCCCTAGCATGCGTATCTGGCAAAGAGATTTTCTTAACTTAATAAAAAAATTTCTAATGTTCAGGTTGTCGAGACCCGCCAAAATAACATTTATAAATCCGATACAACAGAGCTTTGCAGCTAGTGGTTGTCGGGTGTCGAACCACAAGGAACCAAAATTATTTCCTCTTAATTAACTTCTAAGAAAACTCAAATTAAAACAGTAAAATAAAGGGGGAAACCGCTAACGGAGAATTAAACTAAAATAGAAAAATAGCTAACGAAAAATTAAAATAAAATGCGAGAAAAATAAATTCGAGAAAAATAAACGGAACACGTGCTCCTAATTTGAGTGTCGAGATTGGTTGTTGATGTAGTTCGGATCATAGACACAAAATATACTTAGCCGGGTTTTGTTAACAATCACACACATTAAAAGACCCAATTAAAACAAGTGCTCCCATGCTTTAATTAGAACTAATAATCCCAATTAATTAATAAGGAATTGACAGCTCCTAACTAAACTTCGCTAATAATTCTAACTTAGGGGCGATCGCTCTCCCAAATTAGGATTAGTCGCGAGCGACGGGTAATCGTGTGACGAGCCAATTGATGAAATCTCTAACAATGGGACTCGATTTTATTCTATCTCTATAATTTATCAACAACCCAAACAAATGTGGCCACATTTAATTCAGAATGCAATATTAAATTACTCAAAACATGAAGTGCGATCGCTAAGTCATGGATTTTTAATCGAACCAACACACAATTTACTGAACGAGTGTCAATCATTAAGAAAATCATGCTGGACATTAAGATCGATGCTAGAGATGAATTGAATGCTAGAACAAGCCAAGAAGATAATAAAAATAACAGATCTCACCTAAAACATCAACAACACAAACCCTAGACCCAAATTAGAGCACTTACCTTAGTTGCCCGTTGTGAAAATCAAGAGAAATCAACTTTAAATGTATTAGAATGGGTAAGAATAATGTTTTGGCTCAAGAGTCGAGCTCTACAACAAATGGGGGCGAAAGAAATTGAGAGAGAATCGAAAAGAATGACCTAAAAACAACAAAAAAGGACTTAAATACCCATTTCTGTGTCAGACTAGCGCCTAGGCGCCATAAGTCAGCGCCTAGGCGCCACGGGCGCGCGCGCACAGAATCGAGACAGCGCCTAGGCGCTGAGCTCTCTGGAAAAATTACAAAATTGGGAATTTTTTATGACTTTTAATGACGGGCTTCGGGGGACTTTCCATGACGGGTATTTTGCGTCAGGGTAGGGCGCGCGCGCGGGGGCGAGGCGAGGCGGCGCGCGGACACGGGCGAGCAGTCGGCGGCGCGCGCGGGTGACCTACGATGACGGGCGGGGAGTATATCGTCTACATACAAGACTAAGAAAGCTACAACAGTATTGACTACTTTCTTGTAAACACAAGGTTCATCAATATTTTGTTCAAAGCCATAAGATTTGATCGCCGTATCAAACCTTATATTCCAGGATCTAGATGCTTTCTTCAACCCATAAATGGATCGATTAAGCTTGCAAACCTTTTGCTCTTGACCCTGAAGTATGAATCCCTCTGGTTGAGCCATATAGATACTCTCCTCAAGATTACCATTCAGAAAGTCAGTCTTGACATCCATTTGCCAGATTTCATAATCATAAAATGTAGCAATGGATAAGAGTATTCTAATCGACTTTAACATGGCAACAGGAGAAAAAGTTTCTTCATAGTCCACCCCTTCTCTTTGGGAATAACCTTTTGCCACAAGTCGAGCCTTAAAGGTTTGCACCGTACCGGCTTGGTCTCGTTTTCTCTTGTAGATCCACTTGCAACCGATAGGTCTTTCACTATCTGGTTGGTCTACAAGATCCCAGACCGAATTGAAGTACATAGACTCCATTTCTAGATCCATGGCTTTAAGCCACTGGTCCTTGTCAATGTCATTCATTGCCTGTTTAAAGGTCAATGGATCCTCAACGCCATCATCAGGTATGACGACTTGAGTTTCAGACAAGCCGATGTAGCGGTCGGGCTGTCTTACATCCCTCCCACTGCGTCGAGGCTTTCTCAACTCTTGAGAAGGACCAGCCTGATCAACAACCTTTGTTGATTCGTCTGTAGCTTTCCTGGAAAATTCGGACAAAACAATTTTGCTCGACGGTTGATGATCTCTCATGTGGTCTTCCTCTAAGAACGTGGCATTAGTCGATACTAGTACCTTGTTCTCATGAGAATCGTAAAATAAACCACCTTTCGTTTCCTTGGGGTAACCTACAAATAGGCACAATTTTGAACGATGTTCCAACTTCTTTGGATTGGGTACTAGCACATGTGTCGCACACCCCCAAATCCTGAAGTGACGTAAACTACCTTTACGCCCTCTCCATAACTCATAAGGTGTTTCAGAAACACTCTTAGAGGGAACCATGTTCAAAATATATACTGCAATCTCTACTGCATATCCCCAAAACGAACTAGGCAAATGAGCATAACTCATCATAGATCGAACCATGTCTATTAGGGTTCTATTTCTCCTCTCGGACACACCATTCTGCTGTGGTGTTCCTGGCGCTGAGAGTTGAGATACTATTCCATGTTCTATCATATAGTCCTGGAATCTTAAATCCATATACTCTCCACCTCGATCTGATCGGAGTGTTTTTATCGATTTACCTAATGTGTTCTCAACCTCTGCCTTATACTCTTTGAACTTTTCAAGAGCTTCGGACTTATGATGCATTAGATAAAGATAACCGTACCTAGAATAATCATCAATGAAACTGATGAAATATTCATACCCTCCTCGTGCTTTGACATTCAAAGGACCGCAGATATCCGAATGCACGATTTCTAGAGGTTCTTTGGACCTACGACCTTTTTCAGAAAAAGATCGTTTGGTCATTTTGCCCTCAAGACAAGACTCATATGGCGGTAAAGAGTTGTCCTCTAAACGATTTAGCAGACCACTCTTAACCAATCTCCCAATCCTATTGAGATTAATGTGACCTAATCTTAAGTGCCAAAGATAAGTACTTGGAGAAAGTTTCTGCCTTTTAGTTTGAGTCTCAGCTGTTTTAAACATTTCAGTGTTCAAAATAGCTTTGGCTTCGGTTGGTCTTAACACATACAAGTTGTTTTCAAGTTTCGCAGAACAAATACGTACACCTCTTTTGCTAATGAACGCTTCATTATGAACAAAAGATACTTTATACAACTGTTCTAACAAACAAGATATAGATACAAGATTCCTCTGGAAGGTAGGAACCAAGAGTACATTTTCTAGTAAAATGAAACTATCTCTATACAACAACTTTACAGCTCCCACTGCTTCAGCTGAGACAACCTCTCCAGTTCCAACTCTGAGAGTTATCTCACCGCGAGAAAGTGGCTGCCAAGAACTAGTTTCCTGAAAAGTAGAACAAACATGGTTAGTAGCTCCTGAATCAAGTATCCAGGTATGACAATCATGTTCTACTAAACATGTTTCGACAACAAATAAATCATATTTACCTTGTCTTTCCTTCTCAACCTTTTTCTCAGCAAGATACTTTGGGCAATTCCGTTTCCAGTGCCCATCTACACCACAATGGAAACATTTTCCTTTGTCTGTAGATTTAGTCTTGCTCATACCTGCAGCAGGTGCTTTTCCCTTCCTTTTATCTTTCTTCTTCTTTTGAATACTCTTATTCTTAATAGAAGAAAGTTCAGACTTACTCCCAGAAGACGACCCCTTTTGGAATTTCCTAGAAGTGACAACATTTGCCTCCTTCTCTTTTCCTTTAGAAGTGTGTAGGGACTGATAGGTCTGTAGCTCGCTGAGGAGAGAAGTCAAATTATACTTTATCTTGTTCATTACCAAATTGGTTCTGAACTGAAGGAAACTCTTCGGAAGAGATTTCATGATAAAGCTTACTTGACTTGACTCATCAATAGTAGCTCCGTTTACTTCCGCCACATTGAAGTGGACCATCATGTTAAGGACATGCTCCCTAACAGAGGTTCCCTCCTTCATGCGAGAGTTGTAAACGTATTTGAGGGCTTCATGACAGACCGATGAGGACGGTAGTCCAAACATCTCCTGTAATGAAGACATGATTTCTTTAGCAGAAACCATATCCTCGTGCTTCTTAGCTAACACATCAGATATGCTGGCTAAGATATAGACTCGGGCTTTATCATTAGCCCTTGTCCATCTATCATATGCTTCTCGAACAGTTCGAGTCGCATCCGAGCTAGGAGGGGGAGGACAATCCTCTGATAAGACAAACCTTAGATCATCTAGAACGAGAATCGTATTGAAGTTCGATTTCCAGGTCGCGTGGTTTATCGCCGGTTAACTTATCGGAAGCTAGTAAGTCAATGAAAGAGCTAGACATGCTGAAAAGAGAATGAAAAAATATTAGTGAAAAGGTTTTAACCTAATTTACACACGAATCAAGAATTTAGCAAAGAATAATAATGTACCCAAAACTCATTATTAAACTGCAACGATACTTCAGTGGGTCAGAATGGTCGCTACCGAGGGGCAGTCAAGCATTCCTTCACTGAATCAAGACATTCTTGACTAAATGCTAATACCAAAATATCTCATATTCCTATAGCATCTTAGTTATCGTTGTTTGGTCAATATTTTACTAACTCCTTAGCAAATCTCGTAAGTGTGACCCTCCATTTTTAGAATTCATAGGGCGGCCCCAACGATGCAACCGAATGGAAATGTCAAAGTTGGGAATGGCTCTATGTTTCTTTATCCATAAATGGTGATTGAGATGTTCCTGTTGGGTTTTATGTCCTAAAACTCGTGGTTTGTAAACTGTTATGTTTGTAAATATTCTATTTAGAATAAAGAGTTATTAGTTTTATTCAGTAAAAGAGTTTACTGGAATAAAGTGAAACGTGTTTGGTTTAACCTATACCAATGACCAACACCCTTGGCTGAATATGAGTACTTGAGCTTCATGTATGACATGATTGTGGATCAGGCTCAAGTAGTCAGTCAAAACGGTCTATAGTATATGGATAAGGCTGGGTACCTTATCCTGGTAACACTATTGGATGCGGCTCACTTTGTATTGTACAGGACGATGTGATCCGAATCGTTCCACATGGAGATGTGATAAGTGAGGGCGTCCTGTGTAAAGAGTTTACATAAGACCGAACCGCGTATTAAGTCGCTCTCTCTTTATAACTCCGTTTACTGATGAGACCGACTTATACATATTGATGGCCTAGGTAACTCGATCTCAATCCTGAGCTCGCTATGAACTCCTGCTTATTCGATAGTATCCTTTGACTTGCACGGGTGAGAGTGGCCCATTAGCGCCGACTCAATAAGCCTACCATCTTGGGGATAAAGTCGAATAGGTAGCTGGGGACATAGTACAACAAGATTGGAGTTCACTCCTAACCCGCTCTTCAGGGTTAGTAGATAGGTTGTTCCCTTAATAGCTGACTCCGGGGCTTGAACAATGAGCGCTCACACTCTCATGTGATGAGAGGGTTAATTGATCTGTTGGTTGGACCACAGATCTATTGTTCATTAGAGGTGTCAGTGGTACTTAAGGAACAAGACGTAATGCAGGGGTTAAACGGTTTAAATGACCCAGCTGTGATTACGAACAACCTGTGAAGGGTCGACTTGCCCATGACGGTTATATCAGAGGACATAATATATCTACAGTGAGGAGAGTGCAACCCTCGGACTTTAGTGGAGTCTCCGAGGGTTAACGAATGTTGATTAGTTCGGTTAAAAGAGTTTTGACCGGATAATCTCGTATCGTTGGAGCTCATGATCTGTAGGTCCTTTAGGTTCTCCTGGCTAGCTCGGATAACGTCGTGCAACAGTATAAGAGATATTAAAAAGAAAAAGAATTTGAATTGTTCAAATTCGGCTTGTGGAAGAATGATGAACATATTTAAATATGATTTAAATATGGGAATGACCTAAAACATGAATAAGATTCATGTGTAAAAAAATCGGTTTTCGGAAAACCGGAGTTAGCATATTATTTAATTAATATTTGATATTGAATTAAATAATATTTATTAATTAAAAAGTTTAATTAATAATTATATATATATATTTTTTATTTATTAAAAGTTTAATAAATAAAATTATTATTATTATTTTTAATAATAATAATAATAATTATATATATATATATACATATATATTATGCTAACTTAATGGCTAAGTTATGGTGGGTGGACTTTGGGGTACTTAAATTTGATATGTTCTCAAATTGGAAAGAGATAGAACTTCAGGCTACGGGTTATTTGATTTTTTGAAGAAGAAAAGTTCTTCTTCAACCTCAACCTGTGGTCAGACCTCCATCCATCTGCTTCTTCTTTATCTTCCTCTTCTTTATTTTTCTTTTCCTTTTCTCTTGTTTCGGAGTCCCACAACTCCGTTGCACGGCGCCAAGGATAGCGGGACTACCTGGGGTGGTCCTCGGGGTGTTCGTGTGAAGAGGCCGGAAGAGATCGTGACGAGGAACGGTCGGTGGATCTTGAAGAAATTGGAACTACAAGGGTATGTATTCTAAATTTCTTTATTTCCGTCGTTTGAGCATGTTTTCTATTTGTTAAATTGATGAAATTAGAGTATCATCGGTCCGAAATCGCTTTCCGCTGCGCATGTCGCTCCATCAATTGGTATCAGAGCGATTTTGTGATTAACTCAATTTGCATCAATTTAAGTTGGTTGGTATTTTAATTTAGAATTTGTTTCTGAATGGATGTCTAAAGTGAATATCGATTTTGGCATAGTTTCTATTTGAATTTCATTATATGTAATTGCCCGAGAATGTATGGGCTTTAATGCGTGCAGAAGAGTCTGTATTTTTAGAGTCATTAGAGTCCATATAGGTTTCTTTGTGAAAGAAGCTCGAGTTTTGAGCTCGCCGAAATGTTCGGTATAAGTTTAAACTCGTTCTGGGCATTACGAGGAGAAATTCGAAGAGAAATTGGCAGAAGCGTTCGGAGGAAGCAAGCTGGTCAAAAGCGGTGCGAAGAGTTCGAAGTTGGCTCAAGACTTAACTTGTTGTTCAAGCTTGTAATAAATTAGTTATTGCTTGCTAAATGCCAAAATCGATCCACTTTAGTGTGTTTAATTAATTATGCATTGCGAATGTATGTTTTAATTAAAATCCATGTTTGTATGTGCATATCGTATGTCATATAGATTTAAAATCCCACCATAGGAAGCATGCTCCATGCATTGGTATTATGTTATAAGTGTTATAATATATAGTATGCATATTTGAGAATTCATGAGTATTAATATAAAAGTTATATTAATTCATGAATTGAATGTTGTTAGTTTAATAGAGAAATTGATATAAGCGTTATATTAATTATGAAATTAAACGTACAACATTGGTTGTCCTGGTTTTATGCATATTATAGGTTATAAGTGTTATAATATATTGGATGCATGTTTAATTCATGAGTATTAATATAAGTGTTATATTAATTCATGAATTAGTTGTTGTTTGCTTAATAGAATAATTAATATAAGTGTTATATTAATTATGAAATTAAACATCCAACCAAGATGCATTATTGTATGTTATAATTGTTATAATGTATAGGATGCATGCTTAATTCATAAATATTTGATATAAGTGTTATATTAGTTTATGAATTAGGAGTTGTATATTTAAGAACATAATCGATATAAGTGTTATATTGATTATGAAGTTAAATATTCAATTTGTCATGCCTTAGCGAATGTATGTTTGAGAAGCATATAGAAGTTGTTGTAGAAAGTCTAGTTTTGCAAGTGTTGTAAAAATGACTTAGACTTTTAAAATCTATAACAAAGAAAAGTATGTTCATTTAGGGTTAAATGAGTCGATCAGGTTTATTAGATGAATAGGTCGATATCTCGTAAATGCTAAGGTTATGAGAGACTCACCCGGTGAAATCCTGTTCGAGGTTGGAGGTATTTAAGCTGACGGTTTACGGAACACCTCCTACCTGGGGACGATCCGGTACTTGAGTAAAGTTAACCCGGCTTTATGAGCATGCGCGAGAGGTGTGAGGTTAGTAAAATGTTAATAACCTAGACATCTCAGGTAAATAGTTTGCCTAGACTTAAGGTTTTATTTTCTTAGCCGGATAAAACCTGAGTGTTTACCCTAAAAACCGTCTACGATGCTTAGTAGATGTGTTGAGAAGGAATATATGATATATCCCTCTCCTGCTACGCACTCCCAAAAGTTCACAAAGTGAGAATTTTGCAGGGCCTCATGATGCCATTAGAGGCATCTCCAGTCGGGTGGTGTTTGCAACTTTCAATAGCAAGGTGAATGGAGTAAGTATCTATAGTAAGTGGGAGAAGGAAGTACGTCAGTATTTCCTACGGTCTCCTCCATTGGATTGAACCGTGAGATTCGCATGTTCCGCCTGCAAGGTGACCCTAGGAGGCACCAATCCAGTCGGAGGGCCGTTTCATGGGGGTCGAACAAGTCAGTCACCTGTTATGGATAAAGAAACATAGGGCCATTCCCAACTTTGTCATTCCAATCGGTTGCATTGTTGGGGCCGTCCTGTGCGTTCTAAAAATGGAGGGTCACACTTGCAGATTTGCTAAGGTGTTAGTAAATCTTGACCAAAAACGATAACTAAGATGCTATAGGAATAAGAGTTATTCTGGTGTTAGCATTTAGTCAAGAATGTCTTGGTTTAGTGAAGGAATGCTTGACTACCAGTCGGTAGCGACCATTCTAACTCACTAAAGTATCGTTGCATGTAAATAAAGAGTTTGGGTACTTTATTTGCTGCTAAACCTCTTAATTGGTTTAAATAGGTTAAAATCGTTTCACTAATAGTTTTACATTCTTTTTCCGCATATCGAGCTCTTTTATACAGTTGTTAGCTCACGACAAATTAACCGGTGAAAATTTTGGGACGTGGAAGTCGAACCTTAATGCAGTTTTGGTTCTCGACAACCTAAGATTTGTCTTAACGGAGGAGTGTCCTCCGGTTCCTAGTTCAAATGCCTCACGAACTGTTCGTGAAGCATATGACGGTTGGATTCGGGCTAACGATAAAGCTCGAGTTTATATCCTGGCAAGCATATCTGATGTTTTGTCAAGGAAGCATGAGGGGATGGTTTCCGCTAAGGAAATCATGGCTTCACTACAAGAGATGTTTGGAAAGCCTTCTTCATCTCTTAGGTATGAAGCCCTCAAGCACATTTACAACTGCCATATGGCTGAAGGAACCTCTGTTAGGGAACATGTCCTTAACATGATGGTGTACTTCAATACAGCAGAAGTAAATGGGGCAACCGTCGACGAACAAGGTCAGGTTGGATTTATCTTGGAATCTCTTCCGAAGAGTTTCCTGCACTTCAGGACCAATATGGTCATGAACAAGATAGAATACAATTTGACGTCTCTTCTGAACGAGCTTAAGATTTATCAGTCCCTGCATACCTCGAAAGGAAAGGAGAAGGAGGTAAATGTTACCACTTCTGTGAAGTTCCAGAAAGGGTCTGGGTCTGGGACTAAATCTGAACCTCTTACTGTGAGTAATAAGATTATTCACAAAAAGAAGAGAAGTGTCAGGAAGGGCAAAACCCCAGCTGTAGGCAAGGTAAAAGCTTCACACAGTGGAAAGTGTTTTCATTGTGGTGAAGAAGGGCACTGGAAGCGAAACTGCCCTAAATACCTTGCGGAGAAAAAGGCACAGAATGAACGACAAGGTAAATATGATTTATCTTCTGTCTAAACATGTTTTGTGGATTATGATTGTCATACCTGGATGTTGATTCAGGAACCACTAATCATGTTTGTTATTCTTTTTTAGGAAACTAGTTCCTGTCTACCTGTTTCTTGACGAAGACGACTTATGAAGACGTCTACGCAGTTTATACAGTGGGAGCTTGCTTGTTTGTTTAGTTGTCTGTATAGAAATAATTTCAACTGTTGTAATTATTGTCTATAAACTCAAGTTTGTTGTGAACGCTTTAGATGTATATAGTATCTTTTGTTTTTAATGAAAAGTTCATTTTGCAAAAGATGTATACAAGTAGTGTTCTATTAAACTTGGTAACAACTAAACTGTTAAGACTTATCTTGTTTTATTGGAAGCTATAAATTAACAATGGTTGTTAGTTTTGCCGGTTCTTCTCAAGTGTTGAGAAAGTTTTAATGCAGTGGGAGAATTATGAGATAATTCGGCCTACTATATTAGTATGTTGTATGACTCTAGTTATCATACTTAATGATGACAGTGAGTACATAAACAAGAACCAGTGGCTCAAAGCCATGGATCTTCAAGAGGTTTACAGACCAAGTCTATGAGGTGAAAACCTCTAAGGCTTGACTTTCTGACAAAGGGACTGTCCCGAAGAGAAGAGGTTAATTGTGTATTAACTTCATCTCTTGTTGTCAGATATAAGTTATATAGTATACTCGTATCCATTGCCTTGTTCTATCTGATAGAACAAGACATATGGATATCAAGACTAGCTATCTTGATAGAGTATCTATTAGTCTCAACCAGGGAGATACATTATTCAGGATTAAGAGCAAATCGTTTGCGAGCTTCTTCAATCCATTTATGAATTGAAATAAGCATCTATATTCTGATTTATAAGGTTTGTTTTTCAAATCTTATGGTTTTGAACATTACGTTGATAAAACTTGTTGGACAAGTGTTTAATCAATGTTAAAGCTTTCATAATATCTTCCCGTAATTTTGTCCTAATCATTGAGAATGATGTAGGATTTATTACTGACTTTTAGCATACACTAGCGACCCACTCCCAAATAGTTGATCTGGAGGTAGACTTTGTTTGTTCTAAGGATTCAGCTTGATCTGAGTCGTAAGAACAAATCGCTAGTGTTGTCTCTAAAATCTTTTATTGACAAGTTGTTGTCAATATTCGATGGTCTATGGAAATGGTTTCCTAAGACACCTCAAGTGTTGAGGATACGAGATGCACCCAAGTGCATTTACATATTGGAGGTCAGATGTATCTTTTGAGATACATGACCCGATATGTGCTATGCAGTGGGAGCTGTCAGTATTATTAGTCCAATTGGATTGGATTCCGGTTAAAGTTTTGTCCTTGTACTTAGAGGAGTAGAATACAAGAGTTGTATTGCTGAGTCCTCGTTGGTAGCTAAGTCTATTTGCAGCTTGTGAAGCAGCAATAGGTTTATAAGTTGAGCTCACAGTTAGTACTATGAGGAGATGTGATGGTCACATGGAAAGCCTTTTAGTACTTCATGCTGATTAGTTTACTAAGTCTCTCATGGCTAAAGTGTTTGAGAGACACCTAGAAGAGTCTAGGGCTCCGAGTTGCTGGAGAGGACAGTGGGAGAAAGCTTCTGATATATGATATATTAGTTTTCTCCTCCTAACATGTACACCACGGATGTTTAAGTCCAAGTGGGAGTTTGTTGGGTTTTATGTCCTAAAACTCGTGGTTTGTAAACTGTTATGTTTGTAAATATTCTATTTAGAATAAAGAGTTATTAGTTTTATTCAGTAAAAGAGTTTACTGGAATAAAGTGAAACGTGTTTGGTTTAACCTATACCAATGACCAACACCCTTGGCTGAATATGAGTACTTGAGCTTCATGTATGACATGATTGTGGATCAGGCTCAAGTAGTCAGTCAAAACGGTCTATAGTATATGGATAAGGCTGGGTACCTTATCCTGGTAACACTATTGGATGCGGCTCACTTTGTATTGTACAGGACGATGTGATCCGAATCGTTCCACATGTAGATGTGAGAAGTGAGGGCGTCCTGTGTAAAGAGTTTACATAAGACCGAACCGCGTATTAAGTCGCTCTCTCTTTATAACTCCGTTTACTGATGAGACCGACTTATACATATTGATGGCCTAGGTAACTCGATCTCAATCCTGAGCTCGCTATGAACTCCTGCTTATTCGATAGTATCCTTTGACTTGCACGGGTGAGAGTGGCCCATTAGCGCCGACTCAATAAGCCTACCATCTTGGGGATAAAGTCGAATAGGTAGCTGGGGACATAGTACAGCAAGATTGGAGTTCACTCCTAACCCGCTCTTCAGGGTTAGTAGATAGGTTGTTCCCTTAATAGCTGACTCCGGGGCTTGAACAATGAGCGCTCACACTCTCATGTGATGAGAGGGTTAATTGATCTGTTGGTTGGACCACAGATCTATTGTTCATTAGAGGTGTCAGTGGTACTTAAGGAACAAGTAGTAATGCATGGGTTAAACGGTTTAAATGACCCAGCTGTGATTACGAACAACCTGTGAAGGGTCGACTTGCCCATGACGGTTATATCAGAGGACATAATATATCTACAGTGAGGAGAGTGCAACCCTCGAACTTTAGTGGAGTCTCCGAGGGTTAACGAATGTTGATTAGTTCGGTTAAAAGAGTTTTGACCGGATAATCTCGTATCGTTGGAGCTCATGATCTGTAGGTCCTTTAGGTTCTCCTGGCTAGCTCGGATAACGTTGTGCAACAGTATAAGAGATATTAAAAAGAAAAAGAATTTGAATTGATCAAATTCGGCTTGTGGAAGAATGATGAACATATTTAAATATGATTTAAATATGGGAATGGCCTAAAACATGAATAAGATTCATGTGTAAAAAAAATCGGTTTTCGGAAAACCGGAGTTAGCATATTATTTAATTAATATTTGTTATTGAATTAAATAATATTTATTAATTAAAAAGTTTAATTAATAATTATATATATATATATATATTTTATTTATTAAAAGTTTAATAAATAAAATTATTATTATTATTTTTAATAATAATAATAATAATTATATATATATATACATATATATTATGCTAACTTAATGGCTAAGTTATGGTGGGTGGACTTTGGGGTACTTAAATTTGATATGTTTTCAAATTGGAAAGAGATAGAACTTTACTCAACACCTCTACTAAGTATTTTAAGACGGAATGGGTAAATTACTCAGGCATTATCCGGCTAAGACAATAAGACCTAAGTCTAGGTAAAACAAACTTTTACCTATGATGTCTAGGTGATAAACACTTTATTACCTCACACCACTCACGCATGCTCATGAAGTCGGGTTAACTTTACTCAAGTACCGGATGGTCCCCAGGTAGGAGGTGTTCCGTAAACCGTCAGCTTAAATACCTCCAACCTCGAACAGGATGTCCCCGGGTGAGTTTCTTGTAACCTTAGCATTTACAAGATATCGACCTATTCATCTAATGAAACGGAACGATACATTCAACCCTAAGTGAGCATGCCTTTGTCTTTGTTATAGATTTTAAAAGTCTATGCCAATTTTACAACGCTTTGCAAAACTAAGACTAACTACAACAAACTTCTACATGCTTCTCAAACATGCAACACTAAGGCATGACCAGTTGAATATTTAATTTTATAATCAATAGAACACTTATATCGATTATGATTTTAAATATACAACTCCTAATTCATAAATTAATATAACACTTATATCAATTCTCATGAATTAAGCATGCATCCTATACATTATAACACTTATAACAAACAAAATGCATCTAATGTTGGATGTTTAATTTCATAATTAATATAACACTTATATCAATTATTCTATTAAGCAAACAACATCTAATTCATGAATTAATATAACTCTTATATTAATACTCATGAATAAACATCCATCCTATACATTATAACACTTATAATATACCATGTGCATAAAATTAGCATCCTATGTTGTTGATTTAATTTCATAATTAATATAACACTTATATCAATTATTCTATTAAGCAAACAACATCTAATTCATGAATTAATATAACTATTATATCAAAACTCATGAATTGCCAAATATGCATACGGAAGCGATTTGGATCATAGACACTCTAATTTCTAAATAAAACCCACCATAACTTAAATTGATAGAAATTGAGTGGCCAAAAATGCTCTGATACCAATTGATGGAGCGTTGATGGAACGCAGCGGAAGCGATTTGGATCATAGACACTCTAATTTCATCAATTTAAACAAACGGAAACATGCAAACACAATGAAAAAGAGAAATTAGAACACATACCCTTGTCGTTCGTATTTCTCCAAATTTCACCGCCAGAAGCTCCTCACGAGCTCACCGAGCCTTCTCACGAAACCTTCGTGGACCACCCACGGTAGTCCCGCTATCCTCGGGCCGAGAAACGGAGTAGTGGGACTTCTTTTACAAGAGAAAAGGAGAAGAGGAAGAGGAAAAAGAGAAGGACAGAGGGCTGCTCTTTTTTTTTCTTCTTCAAAACGTGTACCCAAGTTGAATTTGAAAAACCATTTTTTCAAACTTCTTTCATTCCTTCTCATCTCAAGCCCATCTGACTTACGCAACATATATATATTTATATATACTTCAACATGTGTCTTGCTGCATGCAAGACACATGTATATATATATATATATAATTATTATTATTATTAAAAATAATAATGATAATTTTATTTATTAAACATTTTAATAAATAAAATATATATATATAATTATTAATTAAACTTTTTAATTAATAAATATTATTTAATTCAATATCAAATATTGATTAAATAATATAACTAAACTCGGTTTTTCAGAAAAAACCGACTTTTTTCACATGAATCTCATTCATGTTTCAGGCCAATGCCATATTTAAATCATATTTAAATATGTCTATCCTTCTTCCACAAACCCGAATTTGAACGATTCAAATTCTTTTCTTTTCTTTTATATTGTTTCACGGCTTTACCCGAGCTAGCCAGGAGAACCGTAAGGACCTACAGATCATGAGCTCCAACGATACGAGATTATCCGGTCAAAACTCTTTCAACCGAACTAACCAACATTCGTTAACCCCCGGAGACTCCACTAAAGTCCAAGGGCTGCACTCTCCTCACTGTAGATATATTGTGTCCTCTTGATATAACTATCATCAGTAAGTCGATCCTTCACAGGTCGTTCATAATCACAACGGGTCATTTATACCGTTTAACCCTTGTATTATATCTTGTTCCTTAAGTACCACTGACACCTCTAATGAACAATTGATTTGTGGTCCAACCATCAAATCAGATTCCTCCCTGATGAGGAGAGGATGGGCCCATTGTTCAAGACCTCGAGTCAGCACTTAAGGGAACAACCTCTCTACTAACCCTTAAAACGGGTAGGAGTGAATTCCATCTCGCACAACTACGTCCCCAGCCAGTTATTCGATCTTATCCCCAAGATGGTAGGCTTATTGAGTCGGCGATCAGGCCACTCTCACCCGTACAAGTCAAAGGATAAGGTCGAATAAACAAGAGTTCATAATGAGCTCAGGATTGAGATCAAGTTACCTAAGTCATCAAATGAAAAAATCGGTCTTTACAGTAAACGGTGTTATAAAGAAAGAGCGATTTTATTTCTTGGTTCGGTCTTGTGCAAACTCATTGCACAGGACGCCCTCACTCACATGTCTCTACATGAAACGATTCGAATCACATCGTTTTGTACTATACAAAGTGAGCCGCGTCCAATAGTGTCCCCAGGATAAGGTGCCCAGCCTTATCCCTATACTATAGACCATTTTGGCTGTCTACTTGAACTTGATTCACATTCATGTCACACATGAAGATCAAGTACTCACACTATTGCCATGGGTGTTAGTTATTGGTATAGGTTAATACAAACACAATTCACTAAAATTCAATAACAACTTTATTGAAATATAATATATTTACATTCAAACAGTTTACAAACTACGAGTTTTAGGACATAAAACCCAACAGAACCCAGCAATAAAAGAGGTAGTGTTGTCTGAGATACACAAACTCCTTGATGCAGGTATTATCTATCCCATTTCTGATAGCCAGTGGGTTAGCCCTATTCATGTTGTACCTAAAAAGACGGGCATAACTGTTATTAGAAATGAGAGGGGTGAGTTAGTGCCTAAGAGAGTGCAAAATGGGTGGAGGATGTTTATAGATTTTAGAAAACTGAATGATGTAACTAAGAAGGACCACTTTCCTATTCCCTTCATAGATCAAATGGTGGAGCGTTTAGCTGGGAAGCCATACTTCTGTTTTCTAGATGATTTTTCTGGGTTTTATCAAATTCCCATAGCCTAGGAAGACCAGGAAAAGACTACTTTTACATGTCCATTCGGAACTTACGCATATAGGAGAATGCCCTTCGGGCTTTGTAATGCTCCAGGGACTTTTCAGCGATGCATGATGAGCATATTTACTGAATTCGTAGAAAAATGCATCGAAGTCTTTATGGATGATTTCACTGTATATGGGAGTTCATTTGAGGATTGCCTGATTAACTTGTCTAGAGTCATGGAAAGATGCATCGAGACTAATCTTGTTTTAAATTTTGAAAAGTGTCATTTCATGGCCAGTCAGGGCATAGTCTTAGGACACGTCGTGTCAGCTAAGGGGATAGAGGTGGATAAAGCTAAAATTGATGTTATATCTGATTTACCTTACCCCACAAACCTTCGGGAAGTGCGTTCTTTTCTTGGTCACGCAGGTTTTTACCGCAGGTTCATAAAGGACTTCTCGAAGATAGTGACTCCGATGACGAGCTTGCTGAAGAAAGATGTCCCATTTTGCTTTGACACGCAGTGCAAGCTGGCCTTCGACGTTCTGAAGAAGTGTTTGACCAACGCACCCATCATTCATCCACCGCAGTGGGGGACTCCCTTTGAGATTATGTGCGACGCAAGCAATTATGTCGTTGGCGCTGTGTTGGGTCAGAGGATAGACAAGAAAAGCCACGTAATTTATTATGCCTCCAGGACGCTCAACTCCGCGCAGATCGGTTACACAACAAAAGAGAAGGAGCTGCTTTCCATTGTTTTCGCTCTTGATAAATTTCGGCCTTATATTCTTGGATCTAAAGTAATTGTTTTTTCTGATCATGCAGCAGTTCGTTACTTGATGAACAAGAAAGACTTGAAGCCTAGGCTGCTCCGGTGGGTACTACTACTCCAGGAGTTCGACGTCTCAGTCCAGGATAGGAAAGGATCAGAAAATACAGTTGCTGACCACTTGAGCCGCATTGTGCGTAATGAGGACGACTTGCCTCTGAATGGTGAATTCCCTTATGAAGTCCTTTTCCAGGTAAGTGTGGAGATACCATGGTACGCCAACATTTTCAATTACTTGGTCACAGGTACTTTCCCATTCGACTTTTCATATAATAAGAGAGCTAAGCTGAGAAGCGAAGCCAAGTCTTATGTCTGGGAAGAGCCCGTTTTATGGAAATTTTGCGCTGACCAAGTAATTAGGAAGTGTGTCCCTAAGTCTGAGCATAAGTCCATACTTGTATTCTGCCATGAATTTGCATGTGGGGGACACTTTGGGCAAACTAGGACAGCTAGGAAAATATTAGATTCTGGGTTTTTCTGGCCATCACTATTTAAAGACTGTTATGAATTTTGTAAATCATGTGATCAGTGTCAGAGAAAATGGTCCATCTCAAGTAGGAATGAAATGCTCCAAAACCCTATTTTAACTTGTGAAATTTTCGAGGTTTGGGGTATGGACTTTATGGGACCCTTTCCCCCTTCATTTGGTTTTGTCTATATATTATTGGCTGTGGACTACGTGTCTAAGTAGGTGGAGGCTAAGGCCACCAAAGTTGATATTGCTAATGTTGTTTCCAGTTTTGTCAAATCTAACATTTTTAGCAGGTATGGAGTTCCACGAGCCATTATAAGCGATCAAGGGAGTCACTTCTGCAACAAAACGATCCAAGCCTTGATGAGGAAGTATGGGGTCAATCACAAAATATCTACCCCGTACCACCCTCAAACCAATGGCCAGGCAGAGGTCTCCAATCGAGAGGTGAAGAGCATCCTGGAGAAAATAGTAAGTCCAGCGAGGAAGGATTGGAGTCTCAGGCTGGACGACGCTTTGTGGGCCTATCGTACGGCTTACAAAACCCCCATAGGGATGTCTCCCTACCGGATGGTTTTTGGGAAAGTCTGTCATCTCCCAGTGGAGATCGAGCACAAAGCTTACTCGGCCGTGAAGAAGTGTAATATGGACTTTGACAAGGCTGGCGAAGAAAGACTCCTCAAATTGCAAGAACTAGAGGACCTTCGCCTGGACGCATATGAGAACTCGAAGATCTACAAAGAGAAGACCAAGATGTTCCATGACAGACGAGTCATGTGGAAACACTTCGAAGTTGGTCAGAAGGTCCTCTTATTCAACTCCTGCCTGAGGTTCATGCCAGGTAAATTTCGTTCCCGGTGGATTGGTCCTTTTATTATAACTGATGTTCATCACTATGGTGCAGTCAAGATTCAGAGCCTAGATTCAGGAAAGAAATTCACGGTGAATGGCCAGCGACTGAAGATCTTCCATGAGGGAATGTCAGAGGACTTCGACGAGCATGCCTACTTGAGAGAGCCCGATTATGAGAAAGAATGAAATGAGTTTTGGTAAAGTCGAGCAATCGACTCTAAAAATCTGCGCTTCTCGGAGGCACCCGAGGTTGAACTGTACATGCTTTTTGTTTACTTTACTATTTTTAGGATTAGCTTAGGTTCTTACTCCCATGATTGTGAGTTTTCAGGAAATCGATGGCTCGTCCTTGAGGATTGTTTGCAAAAGATCAAGCGCACTCTCCAACCCTCTAAGTCACAATTCAGGGAAGGTTTTCTTTCCTTAGAATTTCGACTCTGCCTATTTAGTCCAATGAGGACATTGTCCATTTCTAAGTTGGGGGTGGTGGTTTGTGTCTTACAGTGATTGTCAAGTTTAGTTGTGGAATTCTGATAAGCGTGTCCTGTTATGGTGTGTGCATGTTAGTCTGACTATGAAATTCTGTGATGTACTGTTAAGGTCTTCATATTTGTATTTGTAGTGAAATTCAACATAATTGCATTTGTTAAGGCCATTTTGAATTTTTTTTCAAGTTATTCCCCTTTTTAAGCTTCGCATGTTAGCACTCTATCTTGGATCTGTGGGTTTAGGGTAGTTCTGTTTGTTTTGAAATTCGTTGTCACCTCGAAAGGCAACCTTAGGATGGGCTAAGATTCGTTCATGTTCGTAATCCATGCGCTCAAACCTTTAACATGATTTATAAGCTAAAAAGAAAAAGAATGCAAAAATATAAAAAAAAAAGAAAGTAATCTCCTGAGGTGTTCCTCCTTCTTGAGTTGCCTTAGTAGCCAGGGGCGGTCGTGTAACCCACGGTCGCCACTGCGTGAAAAGGGAGCACAAAGAAGTGAACGCTAGTCCTTAAAAATGTGAATTTTGCCCGTAGTCAGATGCACTGTGCAATGAAATTGCAGGCAAGCTGAAACGAAAGTAAAGTTGACATGTTAAGCGCTCATGGAGATCAAATAAGAGAGAGAAAAGATGCCTTGCGATCTATTACTTGCTTAGACGATGAATAGCCCTTAGACTGCTCTGTTTAGCCATAAGTAGGGGGAAGGCGAAGTTTTGGGACGGGTAGAGCTGTTCTAAACCTGTAAAAATCTTAAATAGAGGAGCTAGGTCCGAAGCATAAATAGGGAAGCATCTTTAAATTCTTCGAATTGTTCTTAACCAATGCATGCATGCAACTGTTTCTTTCGAATACAAATGCCTTGTCGTTTCCAGTACTGAGAATTGAGTCCCTAGCATGCGTATCGTTTTATTTTGATTAATCAGAATTCCACCTTGCTCGAGGACTAGCAAGATTTAAGTTGGGGGTGTTTGATAGCTCCAATTTGGAGCTATAATTATGTCCTTAATTCACGATTATTACATGCTTAATCTTGCTTATATGTGTGATTTGCAGGTGTTCTCGGTAATTTGCCTCTGGTGCGTTTCGACGCTTTTCGAGGCTTAATATCGCATTTTAAAGACCTAAGAACACTTCCGGGGAAGGACCATACAAATTCATGAAGATTTGGCGTTTTCGGAAAATTCAAGGCATAATACCATTCAAAAACCCGAGAGCTAGCATCGAGCGACAGCGTCGCGACGCTAGCTCGACGCTGCCCAAGCGTCGAGACGCTGCCATAGCCTCTCGACGCTCCGAAGTCTGAGGCGTAAATTTTATTTCCCACCCGAGAGCAAGCGTCGAGTGACAACGTCTCGACGCTCGCTAGACGCCGCGCAAGCTTCTCGACGTTGCGCGAGCGTCTCGACGCTGCCCCGACTGCACGCGCTGATTCTTTAGGGCGTAGCGTCGAGACGCTGCCCTAGCGTCTCGACGCTCCGACGACTTACTTAAGTTTTTGTCCGATTTTTAGCCGTCATCATCATCTTCAACCTCGGGCTCCGCACCAGATTTGACGTTCCAGCAGCCATTTTCACCATGGGAGAGGCTAAGGAGCTTGGATTTGAGCCATCCCACATCACACACATCATGAGTGAGTAGTCTATAGCGTTTTTGACTCGGGATTGTAAAGGAATAATGTAGTTTCATCTTTTGGGGAGGTTGTTGAACCAAATTCTGTTTTGGCTTTATTAATTCATCGAATTAGCCTCTATTTCTTTGCCTATTCTATGAATGTGTTAGATCGATAGGACTAGACAACCTTGAACTCGAGCATGCTTCATTTGTTAAAGGTTTTGATGTCGTGCCTCTCTGAACCGCCAAGTAACAAAGATTAACGATACCATTGAACGCATAGGCTTCCTTGCGTTCTTGGCATTCGTTCTTCTCGAAATGGAATCTGAAATCGATACACTAATTTGGCGTCCAAATTAGATAATCGTCGTAGTTAGCTCGTTGCTATCGATTGGTCTTGGGAGAGCGTTGGCCGCCAATGTCCAATCGATATGCTTAATTAGCATGATTTATTATGTCTGATTAATATCCATGGAGCATGTCTGAATTAATTTATTGATTTGAGACGGGCTGCGTATTCATTCAATTATTTAGCCATTATCTTCGTCAACCAATGATCCAAAGGCATGCTAATTTTATTCCCGATCGTCCCGGGTCGAACGCTCCGTTAGTTAAGTTTTCTTTGCGTTGTTCCCTCTTAGTTAATTAAAAACAAAAATCCCCACGTTTTGTTTATTTTCATGGTTTGCAAATTGAATTAAGATTAAGTCAAATTAGCTTAATTCCCTGTGGATCGACCCCGTTGCCACTAATCTATTAATAGTTCAGTGAATTCGGGTAAATATAAATTCATTTTAGCGGGTCTCGACAACCCGATGATTGGCGATAATTCGAAAATATCGTTACCACATCCCCCCCACAGCGTCGAGGCTCTCTCAACTCTTGAGAAGGATCAACGTGATCAACAACTCCTGCTGATCCCTCTGTAGCTTCCCTGGATAATTCGGACAAAACTATTTTGCTCGAAGGTTGATGATCTCTCATGTGGTTCTCCTTTAAGAACGTGGCATTAGTCGACGCTAATACCTTGTCCTCTCGAGGATCGTAAAAGAAACCACCTTTCGTTTCTCTAGGATAGCCTACAAACAGGCACAATTTCGAACGATATTCCAATTTCTTTGGACCGGGTACTAGCACATATGCCGGGCACCCCCAGATTCTAAAATGACGTAAACTAGTTTTACACCCATTCCAGAGCTCAAAAGGTGTTTCAGAAAAAACTTTTCGAGGGAACAACATTCAAAATGTATACAGCAGTCTCTACTGCGTATCCCCAAAACGATCTAGGCAGCTGAGCATAGCTCATCATAAAACGAACCATGTCCAACAGGGTTCTATTTCTCCTTTCGGATACACCGTTCTGTTGCGGTGTTTCGGGCGCTGAGAGTTGAGATACGATTCCATGTTCTATCATATAGTCATGGAATCTAGTATCCATATACTCTCCACCTCGATCACATCGAAGTGTTTTTATCGATTTACCTAATGTGTTCTCAACCTCTGCCTTATACTCAATGAACTTTTCAAGAGTTTCGGACTTACGATGCATTAGGTAAAGATAGTCGTACCTAGAATAATCGTCAATGAAGCTGACGAAATTTTCATACCCTGCTCGTGCTTTGACATTCAAAGGACCGCAGAGATCCAAATGCACGATTTCTAGAGGTTCTTTAGACCTATAACCTTTTCCAGTAAAAGGTCGTTTAGTCATCTTGCCCTCAAGACATGACTCACATGGCGGTAAAGAGTTGTCCTCTAAACGATTTATGAGACCGCTCTTAACCGACCTCCCAATCCTATTGAGATTAATGTGGCCTAGTCTCAAGTGCCAAATATAGGTACTAGGAGAAAGCTTCTACCTTTTAGTTTGAGTTTCAGCTGTTTTAAATATCCCAGTGTTCAAAATAGCTTGAACCTCTGTCGGTCTTAACACATATAAGTTGTTCTCAAGTTTAGCAGAACAAATTTGTACACCTCTTTTGCTAATGATAGCTTCATTATTAGAAAAAGATACTTTATACATTTGTTCTAATAAACAAGCTTTAGAGACTAGGTTCCTCTTGAAGCTAGTAACCAATAGCACATTTTCTAGCAAAATGTAACTATCTCTATATGACAACTTAACAGCTCCCACTGCTTTAGATGAGACAACCTCTCCAGTACCAACTCTGAGAGTTATCTCATCTTTAGCCAGCGGCTGCCAGGAACTAGTTTCCTGAAACGAAGAACAAACGTGATTAGTGGCTCCTGAATCGAGGATCCAGGCATGACTATCATTTTCCGCCAAACACGTTTCTACAACAAGCAAATTATATTTACTTTGTTCTTTCTTCTCAGCACGACTCATTACTGAGCTGGGAAGAGGACAATCCTCTGTTAAGACAGACCTAAGATCATGACGAACAAGAATCATATTCGAGTTCGTTTTCCAGGTCTCGTATTTATCGCCAGTTAACTTAACGGAAGCTAATACGTTTTTAAACGAGCTAGACATGCTGAAAAGAAATGTAAATCTAATAGTGGAACAGTTTTAACCTATTTAAATCAATCAAGTAAATTTAGCAGTAAATAAAGTACCCAAACTCTTTATTTACATGCAACGATATTTTAGTGAGTTAGAATGGTCGCTACCTAAGGGTAAACGAGCACTCTTTCACTAAACCAAGACATTCTTGACTAAATGCTAATACCAGAATAACTCTTACTTTTATAGCATCCATTTTTAGAATGCACATGACGGCCCCAACAGTGCAACCTAAGGGAATGTAAGAGTTGGGAATGACCCTATGTTTCTTTATCCATAAATGGTGACTGACTTGTTCAACTCCCATGAAACGACCCTCCCAAGGGATTGCTGCCACCAATGGCACCTTGCAGGCGGAACATGGGAATCTCACGGTTCAATCCAATGGAGGAGACCGTAGGAAGGACTAACGCACTTCCTTCTCACACTTACTATAAATACTTACTCCATTCACCTTGCTATTGAAAGATGAAAATGCCATCCTAAGGGGGATGCCCTATTGACATCTCGAGGCCGAGCATAATTCTCACGTTGTGAACTTCACGGAGTGCGTAGCAGGAGAGAGATATATCATATATTCCTGTACAACACATCTACTAAGTATCATATTCGGTTTTAGGGTAAATTACTTCAGGCTTTATCCGGCTAAGTAAATAAAACCTTAAGTCTAGGAAAACAATTTACCTAAGATGTCTGGGTTATTAACAAATTATTAACCTCGCACCTCTCACGCATGCTCATAAAGCTGGGTTAACTTTACTCAAGTACCGGATAGTCCTCAGGTAGGAGGAGTTCCGTCAATTCAAGTTCCTCCAATCCTAGACAGGATTTCACCAGGTGAGTTTCTCATAACCTTAGCATTTACGAGATATCGACCTATTTTATCTAATAAAACAGGCCTAATCATTTAACCCTAAATGAGCATGTCGTTATCTTTGTTATAGATTTTATAAGTCTATCGAATTTTACAACTCTTGCAAAAACTTAGACATACTATAACAAACATCTACATGCTTCTCAAACATGCAATCGCTAAGGCAAGACAAGTTGAATGCTTAACTTCCTAATTAATATAGCACTTATACTAATTATGCTCTTCAACATACAACTCTTAATTCATAAATTAATATAACACTTATATCAATTCTCATGAATTAAGCATGCATCCTATACATTATAACATACAATATGCAACTAATAATGTTGGAAGTTTAATTTCATAATTAATATAACAATTATATCAAATATTTTATTAAGCAAACAACATCTAATTCATGAATTAATATAACTCTTATATTAATACTCATGAATTCCTAAAATTTGCATACTATAAATTATAACACTTATAACATATTTTCAATGCATGTAGCATGCTTCCTACGGTGGGATTTTAAATCTATATGGCATACTTTATGCACATACAAACATGAAATTTAATTAAAACATACATTCGCAATGCATAATTAATTAAACACACTAAAGTGGATCAATTTTGGCATTTAGCAAGCAATAACTATTTTATTACAAGCTTGATCAAGAAGCTAAGTCTTGAACTTTGAACTCTTCGCACCGCCTTTGACAAACTTCCTCCCCCGAACGCTTCGGCCATTTTCTATTTGAGCTTCTCTTCGAATTGCCTAGAACAAGTTTGAACTTATACCGAACATTTCGGCAAGCTCAAAACTCGAGCTTCTTTCACAAAAAAACCTATATGGACTCTAATGACTCTAAAAATACATACGCTTCAGCACACATTAAAGCCCATACATTCTCAGGCAATTACAAATAAGGAAATTCAAAAAGAAACTATGCCAAAATCGATATTCACTTTAGACGCCAATTCAGAAACAATTTCTAAATTAAAATACCCACCGACTTAAATTGATGCAAATTGAGTTAATCACAAAATCGCTCTAATACCAATTGATGGAGCGTTTTACCATAGAGGAAGCGATTTTGGACCGATGATACTCTAATTTCATCAATTTAATAAATAGAAAACATGCTCAAAACGACAGAATTAAGAAATCAGAAATACATACCCTTGTAGTTCCAAATTTCTTCAAGTCCGCCGGTCGTTCCTCGTCACGAACTCTTCCGGCCTCTTCTCACGAACGACCCGAGGATCACCCCTGGTAGTCCCGTTATCCTCGGCGCCGCGCAACGGAGTTGTGGGACTCCGAAACAAAGAGAAAAGAAGAAGAAAAAAATAAAAGAAGAGGAAGAAGCTTTGAAGTTCTAACAGAGAAAATAAAAATAACTTCAAACATTCGTATACCCCTAATCTGCCTTTCTAATCCATGGCCAAACTTACAATTTTTTATATATATATATAGATAACTTAATATATATATATATATATATATATATATAAATTTTATTATTATTATTATTAAAAATAATAATAATAATTTTATTTATTAAATTTTTTAATAAATAAAAAAATATATATATATATATATAATTATTAGGGAAATTGTAACAGATATCAATTTAGAATAACATAATTAAAAAAATCGCATGTTTTTAAAATTTTTGCGGATATGGCAATTTCTATCGTTGATATCTTATGGCTGGTAGAAGTCTATCGCTGATCACCTCAGCTTCTTATAGATTTTTGTCAGCGATAATAGTCTATCAGTGATAATAGTCTATCACTAATAGAAGTCTATCAGTGATATGATAAAGTCTATCAGTGATAGAAACAAATTCTTTTGCCATATTTGCAAAAGATTTTAAAGTTTGCTAAATTTGCAATTAGTTTGGGCCTGATTGCTATTTGTGCAACCAGCCCTAATTATTAATTAAATTTTTTAATTAATAATTATTATTTAATTCAATATCAAATATTAATTAAATAATATGACTAAATCCGGTTTTCTGAAAACCGACTTTTTTACACATGAATCCTATTCATGTTTTAGGCCATACTCATTTAAATATGTCCATCATTCTTCCACAAACCGAATTTGAAAAAATTTTGGTTTGTTTTTGCATGTTTAAAATTTTTGTTGTTGTATGACCCGTTCTTCTGAGTTTAGTGGACTGCAGTATATCCCTGAAATTGAAAGAGAAGAGCGGAGGTTGAGAAAAGAGGCCCGGGAGGGGCGAAGAATGTTTGAAGAAGGAGGCGTGGATCCCTTCTTTGGCGAGGCGATGGCACAATGAGAGGTGCCAAGGACTTTAAAGCAATTAGCCGCGCTGGATCTGAATTTGCAACCTGTGTGCATTAACTACCCCCGTGGTAGCAGGTAATTTCGAGCTGAAATCTGGTTTAATTCACCAATTACCTTCCTTCCATGGCAATGCAGGTGAGGATGCAAATAAGCACCTGATGGAGTTCCACTGTGTCTGTTCGGGGATGAAGCCCCCAGGTGTGACAGAAGAGCAGCTAAATTTAAGGGCATTCCCCTTCACGCTGAAAGATAAAGCCAAGTACTAGCTTTACTATCTGCCTTCTGGATCGATAACGACATGGCAAGAAATGAAGAGGGTCTTTCTTGAGAAGTATTTCCCTGCATCTCTTGCCACGACTTTGAAGAAAAGGATATATGGGATCACTTAGGATGTGGGTGAGTGGGCATGAATATTGGGAACGCTTTTGGCGCCTGTGCGCAAGCTTTTCGCATCATCAAATTACCGATCACCTTCTAATCCAATACTTTTATGAGGGCATGACGCCTCATGATCGGCAGATGATCGATGCCGCGAGTGGTGGGGCGCTGATTGACAAGACCCCGATAGAGGCCAAGCAGTTAATTGCAAACATGGCGGCCAACTCGCAGCAACTCGGTATTCGTGGGCAGGGGCAAGTTCACAGTGTGACCCAGAATCATGAGATGACTGAAATGAGGGCCCAGGTGGCCGAGATTGGAAATTTGCTGAAAAAGTTTGTAGGAGGTAACCGAGAGGAGGAGGTCAACGCGATCGGGGGATATGCTTCCAACCCCAGGAAGTATGATCCTTACTTGAGCACATACAACCCCGGTTGGCGTGACCATCCCAACATGAGCTACGGTAATAGAGACGGACAACATTGCTTTCAAGGTCAGTCGTATGATAGACCTAACAATTCCACCCAAGCTCAGGCCTCGAGTTCCTCCATTTCATTGGAAGAGATGGTACGGACCATCGTTACATCGACAAGCCAATTCCAAAAAGAAGCTCGAGAAGAGCTAAACTCGCATAAAGTAGAGCTGCAAAATCTGAACAAGCAGCTGACGCAAATGGCAGTGTCGATAAGCAAGATTGAGAGCAAGAGCTCTGGGAAGCTTCCTTCCAAAACCACTGTGAACTCATGTGAGAACGTGAGCTCAATCCAGCTAAGGAGTGGGAAATCAGTTCCCTCCAGAGCCGTGAAGGAAGCGAAGGACAGTTTGAATGAGTCCTCCTCGGTTGTTCTTGATGATTTGAATGAAGAAAAAGAAGAGAAAACTGTGCAAGAGTGTGTTCCCAAAGCACCCTTCCCTAGTAGGCTTGCGAAGCCTACTCTGGTGAGCGATGATGAGGAGGTCCTGAGAACCTTCCAGAAGGTGATGGTGAACATACCACTTCTTGAGGCGGTAAGCCAAGTGCCCAAGTATGCAAAATTCCTCAAGAACTGATGCACAAAGAAGCGGAAGTCCAGAGGGACTGAGGAAAAGAAGAAAGAGAATGTCTGCGCAATCCTCCCAGGTACGTTGCCTACCAAGTGCAACGATCCAGGTACTTTTACTATCTCTTGCACTATAGGTAGTAAAGTGGTTAAAAATGCAATGCTTGATCTTGGTGCTTCTGTAAATGTCATGTCTTATGCCTTATTTCTGGAATTGAATTTAAATAAATTGCATGAGTGTGATGTTGTTGTTCAGTTAGCTAATGGATCTAGCATATTACCTAGGGGGAAGGTTGAGGATGTTCTGGTCAAAGTAGGTGAAATGATGTTTCCTGCTAATTTTCTTGTGCTAGATATGAATAGGAACTCTTTGCATGTATCGTCCTCTATGTTATTAGGGCGCCCTTTTCTAAAGACCGCGAGGGTCAAAATTGATGTGTTTAAGGGCGTTATTTCATTAGAGTTTGATGACACAGTGCATGAATTTTTCTTGTTTAAAGAGAAGTGAGTTGAGAATGTTTCCTGTTTGTCTGTCGAGAATAAGAGTTTGACCTTGAGCTTGAGGGATAACTCTTATATCTCTGTGAAAAAATCTGATTTGAATTTGTTGAATGTGAGTGCTGTTTTTTGTACTAACGATGATGATATTCACGTGCTAGAGGCACGAAGAGAAAAGAAAGTTTTGGATGTTGATTGCAGGACCGACGTGGACAAGGACATGTTTGGAACGTCCCCCGCGCTATCGGACTATGGATAAGTCTTTTGGGAGAATTCAGTCGAGCAAGCGACTTTAAAAATTCTGCGCTTCTCGGAGGCACCCGAGCGTTGAACTATCTTTTCTGTTTTTAGTTTATTGCTGTTTTTTGTTCTTAGTTTAAGTAATTTAGCTTAATGTAGCTTGCTGTTTTTTTTTAGGTACTGAGGATAGTTGAGGAAATTTTGGGCTCCGATGAGGAACGCGTCGCGTCTCTTCCCTCGCCGACTTCACAAAGAATCAGGGAAGTGTTGTTTTTCATTCCTTTTATCTTCTGTGTATCTGATTAAATAGCATTGAGGACAATGCTAACTTCTGAAGTTGGGGGTGGATGTTGTGGACAAACATGTGTAGTTTGTTGAGCAGTGATTATTTTGAATTCGAAGTGCTTGAGACTCTGTTTATATGCTTTCTAGTTATGATGCTCTAGGAAATGTCATTTTGGAAATCTGAGCATTTGCATAATCGAGTTTTTGCATGATGTTGTTTTGCATTTATTAGGTTCATGTCAAAAATTTTAATTTTTTTTTCTGTTGCTCCCTTGCATCTATCGAGCACTTAGCAACCTCGTTAGTTCATTGCATGTTGCATTAATTCTTGTTGTCACCCCGAAAGGCACCCTTAGGTAGCTTGTTGCATGAGAGTTAGTGGTCAAATTAATCGAGTTAGCTTAT
Source organism: Herpetospermum pedunculosum (assembly GCA_028017165.1). NCBI lineage: Eukaryota > Viridiplantae > Streptophyta > Magnoliopsida > Cucurbitales > Cucurbitaceae > Herpetospermum > Herpetospermum pedunculosum. The sequence goes on from CM051527.1 coordinate 39,428,186, forward strand.
GCTAAGCCTAAAGTAAAAAAAAAATAGAAAAGCATGTTAGCTAGAAAAAGTCTCTCGAGGCGCTCCTCCTTCTTATTGGTACCTAAAAGAAGTGAGCGTTAGTCCTTAAAAATATGAAGCTTTGGCCAAAGCTTGACATGTTAGGCAACTCGAGATGGGAAAGAAAAAGAAAATAAAGTTGGTTCAAAGAACCTTAACAAAGAGTACAAAGTACTCAAGAAAAGAAAAAGAATGAGAAAAAAATGTTTAGGTCTCTTAACTTACTATTCTCTCTTGTGTAATCAAGCTTAGACTGTTCTTAATCGCTAGAAGTTGGGGGAAAACGAGATGATATGTTGCATGTGTTCCGGGTTTACGTTGGTTTAGGATAGGTTGGCTAGCACACATACACACGTTAGGGAGCGATAGTTAATTTTTGATATGCTCGTAATAAAATGCATGCGCTGATTGCTTTCGTGATTATGTTATGTTTGGATTTGTAAAATGCATCGAGGTTTGAATTAGTAGCATGTAAGCATGTCCTTAGAGTCGAATTCTTTATTTTCCTTGCTCGAGGACTAGCAAGATTTAAGTTGGGTGTGTTTGATAACTCCATTTTGGAGCTAATTATCACTCCCTAATTCTAGCTAAATGTCGTATTTAATTTGTTAATATGTCTCGTTTGTAGGAGAATTGCGGCGAAGAGCTCATGCGTCCATTGGACTCGTTTCGTAGCTAAAAATAGTGTTTTAACGCCCCGAGAATGCATCGGGAAAAGGGCAAGCTTACCCAAGAAGAACCAGACCAAAATTGCCTTGGAGAGGCAATTTTCCAGCTCAACCCGAGAGCAAGCGTCGAGCATATAGCGTGGAGACGCTTGCTCAACGCTGCCTGGCGTCGAGACCATGTCGCGGCGTCGAGACGCTCTGAGGGGTGCGCGCGCTGGAAATCATCGGGGCAGCGTCGAGACGCTCGCCCACCGTCTGGACGCCATCGCGAGGCGCGCGCTAATAATTTAGGTCGCAGCGTCTCGACGCTCCGACGGATTTAAAGAGGCTGAATGACGATTTTCAGCCAACTTTTCTGGCTTCATCTTCTTTCTCTCGGCTTTTTCCCCATTTTTACACTTGCTCCGCCATTTGTGGCTTGTTTTTGGAGCTTTCCATTGTATTTGAGCTTGAGACCATGGCCAAGACATCCGTGGGAGTGTTTGTGACGACCCTCTCCATGGTCGGCTAAGGTACTGTGTGCGATTCGAGATTGTATAGGGATTTTTAGTTAGGCTTCTATATTTGGATAATCTAATGCAATTGGTTCTGATTAGACTTTGATTTTGTATGCATTTGTTGTTCTTTCGTAATCCAATGCACGTGTTAGATTTCAACGACGGACAATCGAATTTTCTAGCATGTGTTAGAGTTAAAGATTAGCGATGCCTTGCCTCTCACTTTTCGCCTAGTAACACAGAACAATTAAACAAATCGAAGTATCGATATATGCATGATAATTGTTGGGTACTTTAGTGTTGCCGGGTAGCGAGTTAGCAATAGGATTGCATATTCGAATGTTCGTCGCGGTTAGCTAGTGACTGTTTAGAGTCAATTTGGGGCTGATCACTCTAATGAGACTCTGAATAATGTTTGATTAGGACTTTGTGCTCTAATTAATTAATATGGAGCCGGTTACCCTAGGTCGTCCCGGGTAACCGACCGCGTGCATGACAAGTTAATTAGCCTTAATTTTGAGTGAATTAAATAATAAATATTAGAATGCCTAGCGAAATCCCGAGACTTCCCGAATCGAACACTTTTCAATCTCTCTTCCTTCAATCTTTCCGTTAGCTAATTATTTCTTCACTTGCATGTCAAAATCCCCCTCTTTGTTACAACACCAATTAATCAATCAATTTACAATTTAAACCATCAATTCCAATCTGATCAGTTCTTCTCTGTGGATCGACCCCGTTACCACTAGGCTGCTAATAGCTTCGTGAATTCGAGCAATTACAAATTTATTTTGGCAGGTCTCGACAACCCGATATTTGGCGATTATTCAAATAGATCGCTACCATCAGTCTTATGCAAACTCATTGCACAAGACGCCCTCGCTTCTCACATCTCCATGTGAAACGATTCGGATCACATCGTTTTGTACTATACAAAGCGAGCCGCATCCAATAGTGTTACCAGGTTAAGGTACCCAGCCTTAACCATATACTATATACAGTTTTGACTGTCTACTTGAGCCTGATCCACATTCATGTCATACATGGAGCTCAAGTACTCATATACAACCAAGGGTGTTGTTATTGGTACAGGTTAATGCAAACTCGTTTCACTATATTCAATAAGCACCATTACTGAATAAACCTCAAATACTCTTTATTGCATTTAATAGACATATTATATTTACAACGTTTACAAACGACGAGTGTTAGGAAATAAAACCCAAGAGTAATAACTCATAGATCGGGAAGTTTCAGCTGCGAATATGCATGTATATGCACCGTTCTAACATTTACCCACAAGATCTCTCGATCTTCAGCATTAGAAATCAAGTTCATTCATATCGAAATGAGGCTATCATTCTATTCATACAAACATGCTATCTGACGTGCTAGGAGAGTGACTACGATTAGACTTCTCTTTGGATACCATGAAGGGCTAGCAAAAACACATGACTCAGACTCCCTACTCCTCTCGGAGGTTCATAAATCAGTAACACATAATGGATGACCGGTCGAAAATGCATTATTATCATGAAAACACACATGCTTTGAACATTTCATGTTAAACAATTCCTGAAATCCCAATCTATTCACTACTAAATCATCCTAGCCATCCCTTTTGGAAATTAGTTCAACATGCTAAAACCAACAAACAAAATAGTAGAGAAGTTTATTACAACACTAAGCTAAACTATGGTATAAAAGAAAAGAGTAAAGATGAAGAGAAAAGGGTTGAAGAAGCTTTAGAGGGTTGAAGAAGATAATATTGAGCTCCACGAATTCCTCTTGGTTTCTTCAAGCAACAACTCTATATCTCCTCCAACGATCCTTCCTCCAACGATCCTTCCTCCAAGAAGCTTTTCTCCAGATTTTTCCTTCTTTTTCACCTTGTGGGTGATGGAGCTTTCTTCAATGGAGGTCTCTCCTCCCAAAAATTGTTTTTCTACGATTTTTCTCTATGAATGAACTCCCATTTTGTCTTTCCATCATTTTCTTTAAATACCATTGAGGTTTCCCCAAAAGATGCCCTAAAACGGCCATATTCTTCTCATTGGTTGAAAAAAAGCAGATTTGTTTTTCTGTGTGTACTGAAGGGGACAATGTCTGCCAGCCAACGTGCTCGGGTACAGGTTTTGCGAAAGTTTTGCGTTTTTGCAAAAATTCTGCAAAGGTCCCAAATTTGTTGCCTCGATGCTTCAGCAAAATACCTAAAATGAAAATGCCAGCTTTGCTGCCAAATTGCTCCTCAGCGATATCTTGGCAAAACTTGAAATTGAACACAAATGGACTTATTTGACTACAATCAGGCATAAATATGTACAATCTTCGCACAATGACTCTTAAGCAGACTTTCACTCGAGTTTACGCTAATTCCTGTGAAACATCAATTTAATCACAACAAATACTCAACGAAGACTCTAAATTCCTTCTATTTGAGCTCTAAATAACTCTCATTTGGAGAGTTATCACACCCCCAAACTTGAGCCTTTGCTCGTCCTCGAGTAATGCTAAACTAAGCGCCAATTTCGTTTTCTTCAATTTCTATGCTATCCTAGCAAAACAAGAATACTGCCTAAAGTTGCCCAGTAATGCTGTTACAACAATTTCACAAAACTGTTATCTTAGTAAAATCTTCTACACTGCTGCACTTAGGCTATTACCCTTGTTGTCCTGTGACTTATCCTTAGCTAGAGCCAACTCCCACGCACTCATTTTGCTTCCCTATGCCTTTAAACCTTTAGCTCTTTGCAATTCCCCAAATCTTGCTTTATCTACCTAAATCTTCAAGCGCATTGTGCAATATTTTCTTAACCTTAAATTCTACTTTTTTTCAACTTGAGAACTCAATACATACTTCTAGACTTAACACAATTCTTTTATCTTCCTAAGAATCTTTAGAATCATGTCATGCTTAGAAACCCAAGTGACAGAGTACAAAATTATAGAACAACTAAGCCATGACATCACTCCTTAAGGAGGAACACTCATTTCTCTTACGATTGTCCTTCTAGTCACAACCCTTTGCTTAGCTAAACACTTAGGATCAAATTTCAATTACTAGGAACATCTCAGCTTCCAAGGGTTGTAACTTTCTGGCATAACACTCATCTTTTTTGCTGCAATTATGTTTTTTTCTTTATTTTTGCTTCTTTTTTTTTCATTTCTCTTAGTTACCTTTTTACGCAGTGCCAACTATGGGTTACACAATTGACCCTGGTTACTCATCAACCTTGAGAAAAAGAAAAAAAATTCACAAAGAAGAGAGGAATGCATCTATATAGGAAAGATAAGTGTTCTTAGGAATCTTTTTCTAGAAGGTTGCCTCACCCCCAAACTTAAACTTCTCATTGTTCTCTGGTAGTGAACTTTTGTACGTTCACAAATTTCGGGTTGTCGAAGCCCGCCAAAATAATATTTATATGCCGATTATACCGACTAATTTATAGTTAGTGATAACCGGGTCGAACCACAGGGAATTAGCTTAATTCTAACTTAATTAATTCTAAATTGCTAACGGTAAAAGTAGGGGAAATTGGATTTTAAAAGGGAGCTCTAACTATTGTAGCTAACGGAAAACTAAAACAATAAAAACTGTGAAGGAAGAAATTTAAATGGCATGTTTGACTTCAAAGAATGGGATTGATCACAATTTGTGTTCGGATCATCGATAACTAAATACATAGACACAACGCTTAAAGCACGCAATTCGTTTGGTTATTTCTAACTCAAACGACCCAAAGATACAATTAGAAAAGTGCAATTCTAATTGTTCTTGACAGTTACTCAAAATAAGGTGATCAATCCTAAAATGATTAACGGACAGAGACGGGAACATTGCGACGAATTAACCCGGAGACTAAATCGATTTTTCCTCTTTACCCAAAATCTAACATGAAGGTTATCTAATTTCTACCCCCAACTGTCACTTGGGATCAAACTAAATACCCATATTAAGATTTGTGTTACCTAGCGATTGAGGCAATTATACGTCCTAATCTCTAACGGTAAAGCATGCATAAGGACTCGGGCGTCACCCCTAATCAGTTACCCAAGCTATTTAGATGAAGAACAAGGAAGAAGATGCATAAGGAAGACAATCTAATTCATACACAAATTAGGGCAAATCTCCCCTTAATCCAAATTGATTACAATCCCAAACTAGAAATCAAACACTTACTTGTTTAGCTATCCATGGAGATGAAGAAGAGAGCCACAAATGGCTAAGAATGCCCAAAATTCGAAAGAGGTAGGAGAAGAGCCCAAAGAGAATGCCCTAAATTAAGAAAAATGGGTATTTATACCCATTTTTCCGTCGGGCCAGCGCTTAGGCGCAATAAGTCAGCGCCTAGGCGCCGCGGGAGCGCGCGCGCAGAATCGAGATAGCGCCTAGGCGCCATAAGTCAGCGCCTAGGCGCTGAGATCTCTGGAAAATTTACAAAATCGGGCATTTTTGTTGACTTTTAATGACGGGCTTCTGCTGGGTTTTAATGACGGGCATTTACAGTCACGGATAGGGCGTGCGCGCGCTGGCGAGGGCGAGGGGCGCGCGGACACGGGCGAGCGGGGTGTTGACCGTTGACTGTTGACTGGTGCAGTTGACTTTTACAAAATGAAGGAAAATATTGCTTCCATCAAGATTTAAACCTGGGCATCCCCATTGTCTTGGCATGCCCTGCACCATTAAGCCATTAATCAGTTTTGAGTTATAATTAAATTATTTAATTAATGAAGCTTAATCACTCAAAACGACTAATTAATAAAATATTCTAAAATATTCATTTAAGCTCTTAATTATCGCAAATGCCCGATTTACCCCTTAACAATTAAATTATACAAAATATATCAATTAAGCCCAAATAATTATTCTAATTTACAAGACTTAGGAGCTAAATATTAGCACTTTTAGAGTGCTATCAAAATACCCCCAACCTAAATCTTGCTAGTCCTCGAGCAAGGTATACTTTGATTTATCTTATAAGAAACCACTTGCATGCTGACGACTCAAATCTCAAAACTCGGGAACACAAGATATTAATGCTAACGGAAAAACAAACAAGTGTATGCATAAGTTAAGAACATTTCAAAATTTTAAATCCTACTCTCTCACGTGTGTGTGTGCTTAGCTTCTCCTACTCTAGCTCTTATAGACCCGAAATTCCTTTAATCGATCCTAAGACTCGTTTTCCCCCTACTTCTAGCGTTGAGAACAGTCTAATGGCTTAACGGGTCGGAAAGAGCAACAAAACAATTGGCCCAATTCTTTTCTTCTTTTCCTTGGTACTTTGTACCCTTTTCTTTTTATTTTTCTTCTTTCGAGAGAGCCTAACACGTCAAGCTTAATTCACTTCACGTTTTTAAGGACAAGTGTTCACTTCAATTAGCCACCCTTTCATGCAGTGGCAACCGTGGGTTACACGATCGCCCCTGATTACACGGGCAACACAAGAAGGAGGAACACCTCAAGAAAGAACATTTTTCATGCTTTTTACTCACAGAAAATTGAAAAAATTTAGGCATAAAGCTTTGCTTAAAACAAATGAGTTATTACAAGTTCTAACACATCAAGCCTCCCTAAATATGTCTTTCGAGGTGACAACAAATTTTCAGATCAAATAAAATAACTCTAAGCCTATCAGAACCAAGAGTAAGAGGGCTATGTGCTCGATGAATGAAGAGAGTATTCGGAAAAATTTCAAAATAAGCTCAAAATATGCATACAACTCATGGTTTATTCGAAATGCACAAATATGGAGTATTCACTAGTAAATCACAGACAATCCTCATCGGACAACATGCATTCAGATTCTCATACATCTCAAAATCAAAGCATCCATGCACAAAAACTACAAAGAAGTCCAAAACTAAATCCAAATCCACCCCCACCTAAAACATTGCATTGTCCCCAATGCAACTAATCCAACAGATAAAACAGTGAGAGCGCGATAAAATTACTAAGGGAACAGGAACCTCCCCTGAATTTTAACGGGATCGGTGGAAAGGGATGCGTGTCCTCATTTTTTCGAAATGGATCCGCAATGGTGGTCACTTCTCTTCTCTCACCTAAGAAAATAAGAAAAAAAACTTAAACAACTAGAAATAAACAACAATAGTAAACTAATAACAAACAGAAAATACAGTCCAAGCTCGGGTGCCTCCGAGAAGCGCAAATTTTTAGAGTCGATTGCTCGACTTAACCAACACTTTTTCAACCGTTCTCATACACGGGTGGCACTAGAAGTAGTGCAACATCATAGCACTCGGCTTCACCCTCGTGGAAAATCTTCAAACGGTGTCCGTTCACCTTTTGCACCTCGTCCGAGTCCAAACTTCGAATCTCTAAAGAGCCATAAGGGAAAATTTTAGTTATAATGTAGGGTCCTTTCCAACGGGAACGAAGCTTACCTAGCATGAGCTTGAGGCGGGAATTGAACAGTAGAACCTTTTGACCAACTTCAAAGTCCTTCTGCAAGATTTTTCGGTCATGGAATTGCTTGGACTTTTCCTTATAGATCTTGGAATTTTCATACGAATCCAATCGCATCTCATCCATTTCTTGCAGCTGAAGTAGTCTTTCCTCGCCCGCTTCATCGAAGCTCATGTTGCATCTCTTGACCGCCTAGAATGCCTTGTGTTATATTTCAACTGGCAAATGGCAAGCCTTACCAAAAACCAACCGATAAGGAGACATCCCTATAGGTGTTTTGTAGGCAGTGCGGTAAGCCCACAAGGCATCCTCGAGACGAAGGCTCCAATCCTTCCTGCTTGGTTTCACAGTTTTCTCAAGCACCAACTTTACCTCTCTATTGGAGACCTCGGCTTGCCCGTTTGCTTGAGGATGGTACGCGGTGGACACACGGTGATGCACCCCATACTTCCTCAGCAAAGCCTCCACAGATCGGTTGCAAAAGTGAGTTCCCTGGTCGCTGATTATGGCTCGTGGGATTCCAAACCTGGTGAAAATGTTAGACTTAACAAATCCAACAACAGTATGAGAATCATTAGTCTTAGTGGCTTTCGCCTCAACCCACTTAGAAACATAATCAATAGCCAGTAATATGTATGAGAAACGACATGAAGGAGGAAACGGTCCCATAAAGTCCATGCCCCAAATGTCAAAAATTTCGCAAACTAAAACAGACGTTTGAGGCATCTTGTTCCTACTAGAAATTGACCCAACTCTTTGACATTTATCACAGGTTTTACAAAATTCGTATGCATCTTTAAACAAAGAAGTCCAGTAAAACCCGCTATCTAAAATTTTCCTAGCTGTTCTCCTAGGCCCAAAATGTCCCCCACATGCATAATCGTGACAGAAAGTAAGTATGGATGCATGCTCAAGCTCAGGGACACATCTCCTAACAATTCTATCAGGACAGAACTTCCATAAAAAGGGATCCTCCCATATGTAAGACTTAGCATCACTTTTCAGCTTAGCTTTCTTAGTAGAGGAGAAACCCGAGGGAAAGTTACCTGTAACCAGGTAATTTACCATATCAGCGTACCAGGGAAGCACTACATGAATTCTGAAGAGTGTCTCATCGGGAAAAGCATCATCGATAGGCAGGAGGTCCTCTTTTCTAACCAATATGCCTAAGTGATCAGCTACTGGATTCTCCGCTCCCCTCCTATCCTTGATCTTAACATCGAAGTCCTGGAGAAGCAAAATCCATCGCAGCAGTCTCGGCTTCGAATCTTTCTTGGTCATCAAGTACCGAACAGCTGCATGATCAGAAAAGACAGTTATTTGAGATCCTAGTATGTAAGGACGAAACTTATCTAACGCAAATACAATAGAAAGGAGTTCTTTTTCTGTTGTGGTGTAATTGCACTGCGCTGGATTGAGTGTCCTGGAGGAGTAATAGATGACACGACTCTTGTTCTCGATCCTCTGACCAAGCACTGCTCCTAAGGCATAGTTGCTGGCGTCGCACATTATCTCGAAGGGCAAGTCCCACTAGGGTGGGTGTATAATTGGTGCGCTCGTCAAGCTATCCTTCAGCAGATCGAAGGCTTTTCTACACTCCTCTCCAAATTCAAACGTGACATCCTTCTGAAGGACGTACGTCATTGGCGTGGCAACCTTGGAGAAGTCTTTGATAAACCTGCGATAAAAACCTGCATGGCCAAGAAAAGATCGAACCTCCCTAACATTCGTCGGGTAAGGTAGATTAGAAATAACATCTATTTTGGCTTTATCAACCTCTATACCCTTAGCAGAAACCACATGCCCTAAAACGATTCCTTGACTAGCCATAAAATGACATTTCTCAAAATTAAGAACAAGGTTTGTTTCAATACAACGTTTTAGAACATGGGATAAATTAGTCAAACAGTCATCGAAGGAATTGCCATATACCGTAAAATCATCCATAAACACTTCAATGCATTTTTCTATAAACTCGGAAAAAATACTCATCATGCATCTCTGAAATGTACCGGGTGCGTTACAAAGACCAAAAGGCATCCTTCTAAATGCAAATGTGCCAAATGGGCACGTGAACGTTGTTTTCTCTTGGTCCTCTTGAGCAATAGGAATCTGGTGGAAACCAGAGAAACCATCGAGAAAACAAAAGAATGGCTTCCCAGCTAAACGCTCCACCATCTGATCTATAAAAGGAATGGGAAAATGGTCCTTCCTAGTGACCTCATTCAGTTTCCTAAAGTCTATGCACATCCTCCATCCATTTTGAACTCTTTTGGGTACTAATTCATTTTTCTCATTCCTAACTACAGTTATCCCAGTTTTCTTAGGAACGACATGTATTGGACTGACCCATTTACTATCAGAAACAGGATAGATAATACCTGCTTCATGGAGCTTGAGGATTTCTGACATGACAACCTCCTTCATCGCTGGGTTAAGCCTTCTCTGGGGCTCTCGTGAAGGTTTTGCTCCGTCCTCAAGTAGGATTTTGTGCATGCACAAAGCTGGACTTAGACCTTGTAAGTCGGCAAGCGTCCATCCAATGGCAAGTTTGTGCTCTTTAAGAACATCCATCAATTTCCCTTCCTGAGCCGGTATAAGGTCCTTCGCTATTATGACCGGCAACGTCTCCTCATCACCCAAATACGCATATTTTAAATGTTCCGGCAAGTCTTTCAATGCCAATTTGGGTGCCTGCAAAGTAGAAGGAAGCATCTTAACATGGTTTTTAACATTAGCCAAAGTAGAGACAACTGGTACACAATTTTCAGTCAAGTGTGGTTCATGCATATCAGAATCATCAAAAAGTTCAGTTAAAAATAATGGGTCATCCCCATCCTCAACAGTCATGCATTCATCTTGTGCTAGTGTATCAATTATGTCTACTTGACAAAAAGAACATACATCCTCATCATGTTCTTCTACATTAGGCAAATTAAACTCAACAACCTCTCCGTCATACTCAACAGATAAAATGCCCTTGTCAACATTTATCTTAGTTTTAGCAGTTTTCATAAAGGGCCTACCTAATAAGATCGAATCAGACGAAGAAGAAGTTCCATCCATTTTCAGAATATAAAAATCAACAGGAAAAATTAATTCATTAACTTGCACTAACACATCTTCAACTACCCCTAAAGGATGCACAAAAGATCTATCAGCAAGTTGTATAACTATTCCTGTTTTTTGTATTTCTTTCAATTTCAGTTCCTGATAAATGGAATAAGGCATAACACTAATCGAGACTCCTAAATCCAACATTGCTCTTCTAATTTTCATGCCTCCTATCTTACAAGGGAGAGTGAACATACCTGGATCGTTGCATTTTACCGGTAAGCTCCTAGTGATCAAAGCTGAAACATTTTTACTTACCACAACGCGTTCACTTCCCTTTGTCTTCCTCTTGTTGGTGCATAATCCTTTTAGGAACTTGGCGTACCTCGGTACTTGCTTGATTGCATCCAACAGAGGGATATTGATCTCTACCTTCTTGAATTTGTCGAGAAACTCCTCCTCATAGGTTTCCTTAGGCGGTCTTGCTAACCTGCTAGGAAAAGGAGCCTTAGGCACATAAACTCTAGTACATGTAGGATCGAAATTTACCCCTTTCCACCGTGGTTCGGGATTTTCTATCTCTGGCTCGCTGTGGCCATGATCGACTTCCACCGGCAGGGTACTCGTGGGAAGCTCTTTCCCACTCCTCAAGGTGATGGCACTCGCGCTTTCTGCTTTTTGAGTTTCCATCTTTATCACCTTCTCGGCCATCTGAGACATTTCCTTGCCCAAATCTTGCACCAAAGTTCCAAAACCGTCTAGTCTTTCCCGAGTGTCCTCCTGAAATTTCAAGTTAGTTGAAACAAAACTTTGCAAAATATTTTCAAAAGAATTACCTGAAAATGATGTTTGAGCTTGCACGGAAGCCTGAGAAACATTTTCCGCTAACCGGATCATTGCATTGCCTATTTCTGACACTCGAGCATTAAGCGCATTTAACTCAATTGAGAAACGGTCTTGCTCACTCTCTTTACCTTCGTAATGGTGCGAATTTCCAGCCATATTTGAGATTAGCTGCCTTTCTTCTTCAGGTGTTTTATCCATGAGTGAACCTCCACTGGCGGCATCAATCAACTGCCGAACACGTGGGAGCAAGCCATCACAAAAATACTGAATGAGGAGTTGATCGGTTATTTGATGGTTAGGACAACTCTCGCACAAACGATTAAACCTTTCCCAACAATCATAAAGGTTCTCTCCTTGTGCTTGCATGATACCGCATATTTGCTTCCTGAGAGAGGCGACCTTCGAAGGGGGAAAATACTTCTCTAAGAACATTCCCTGCATCTTCTCCCATGTGGTGATGGACCCAGGTGGAAGGTAATACATCCAATCCTTCGCTTGTTCCTTTAAAGTGAAAGGGAAGGCCCATAGAAAAAGTTGAGTTTCGGTTGCATTGTCGGTCCTCATTGACGAACACACCATCTTGAAGGCTTTGAGGTGTCTTATGGGATCCTCATCTGCGTTACCAAAGAAAGAAGGTAGTGAGTTAATTAGACTAGTCTTGAGTTCAAAATTACTTGCTGATACCGGATACAATATACTCGATGAATTCCGGTCTAGCCCAGCTGCGGCAAGTTGCCTCAAGGTCCTTTGTTGCTCATGACTACCCACGACCTCCATTTTTGCGCTTTCTTTTGAATTTTCAAAGAATAACTGCGCTCAAGAACTCAAACGGAACGGGTAAAATAATACAAGAAAAATTAAAAATAAATGAATAAAACTGTACAAACAAAAGAAAATTTTTTAAAACAAACAAATTAAAATCAACTAAGCCGAATTAAATTAATTCCCCGGCAGCGGCGCCAATTTTGGTAGTGAACTTTTGTACGTTCACAAATTTCGGGTTGTCGAAGCCCGCCAAAATAATATTTATATGCCGATTATACCGACTAATTTATAGTTAGTGGTAACCGGGTCGAACCACAGGGAATTAGCTTAATTCTAACTTAATTAATTCTAAATTGCTAACGGTAAAAGTAGGGAAAATTGGATTTTAAAAGGGAGCTCTAACTATTGTAGCTAACGGAAAACTAAAACAATAAAAACTGTGAAGGAAGAAAGTTAAATGGCATGTTTGACTTCAAAGAATGGGATTGATCACAATTTGTGTTCGGATCATCGATAACTAAATACATAGACACAATGCTTAAAGCACGCAATTCGTTTGGTTATTTCTAACTCAAACGACCCAAAGATACAATTAGAAAAGTGCAATTCTAATTGTTCTTGACAGTTACTCAAAATAAGGTGATCAATCCTAAAATGATTAACGGACAGAGACGGGAACATTGCGACGAATTAACCCGGAGACTAAATCGATTTTTCCTCTTTACCCAAAATCTAACATGAAGGTTATCTAATTTCTACCCCCAACTGTCACTTGGGATCAAACTAAATACCCATATTAAGATTTGTGTTACCTAGCGATTGAGGCAATTATACGTCCTAATCTCTAACGGTAAAGCATGCATAAGGACTCGGGCGTCACCCCTAATCAGTTACCCAAGCTATTTAGATGAAGAACAAGGAAGAAGATGCATAAGGAAGACAATCTAATTCATACACAAATTAGGGCAAATCTCCCCTTAATCCAAATTGATTACAATCCCAAACTAGAAATCAAACACTTACTTGTTTAGCTATCCATGGAGATGAAGAAGAGAGCCACAAATGGCTAAGAATGCCCAAAATTCGAAAGAGGTAGGAGAAGAGCCCAAAGAGAATGCCCTAAATTAAGAAAAATGGGTATTTATACCCATTTTTCCGTCGGGCCAGCGCCTAGGCGCCGCAGGAGCGCGCGCGCAGAATCGAGATAGCGCCTAGGCGCTGAGCTCTCTGGAAAATTTACAAAATCGGGCATTTTTGTTGACTTTTAATGACGGGCTTCTGCTGGGTTTTAATGACGGGCATTTACAGTCACGGATAGGGCGTGCGCGCGCGGGAGAGGGCGAGGCGTGGGCGGACGCGGGCGAGCGGGGCTTTGATGACGGGCGCGAGCGCGGGCGGGGTGTTGACCGTTGACTGTTGACTGGTGCAGTTGACTTTTACAAAATGAAGGAAAATATTGCTTCCATCAAGATTTGAACCTGGGCATCCACATTGTCTTGGCATGCCCTGCACCATTAAGCCATTAATCAGTTTTGAGTTATAATTAGATTATTTAATTAATGAAGCTTAATCACTCAAAACGACTAATTAATAAAATATTCTAAAATATTCATTTAAGCTCTTAATTATCGCAAATGCCCGATTTACCCCTTAACAATTAAATTATACAAAATATATCAATTAAGCCCAAATAATTATTCTAATTTACAAGACTTAGGAGCTAAATATTAGCACTTTTAGAGTGCTATCTTCTCAATGAGAGCACTAGGCGGCAAACCCCGAAACTTAGCTAGAAGCATCTAATTCAAGTTGAAAAGAGTTTGGAACTTTAAGAACTAAGGGTCGAAATGTGCTCTCCTTGGTTAGACAAGCACAAAAAGTAGAGATTTACAATTTGCTAAGGCAAGGTCTTACAAGCTTCCATTCTTTCTAGCATGGTTGTTGACTAATTTCTTAACACAAGTACTTGACACTCATCCAGAAGGTTTCAACAGACCAAGACCAGCAGAGAAAATAGTCCAAGCTAGCTAAACATTATAAAACTAACAGCATTATCACAAGACAAATTCGGAAGGCAACAATTCACAATTTGCTGGTATTTTGCTATGTTACAAAATTTATGCTGAGGAAATGCGAGCACAACATTTTAGCTATCTGATAACTTCATTTTGGAGGTATATTTCACTTTCTAACTCTAGCTAAAACTCGTGATTAATTGGTTAAATTGTCTTGTTTATAGGAGTTTCACGACATATAGCTCATGGTGTCTGTTACCTCTCCAAAAGTGCATTATTTAGGGTATTAATTACCTAAAAATCATGGAAGTTCTTGAGTATTTTTGTTAGAAGTTAGCTTAATATGTGCTTAAAAGTGAGAATTTGAGAAATGATGCTAAATTAAGGCTTATTTGGAAAAGGAACGAAAAATGATGCAAAATGATGAAAATAGAGCTAAATTGTACATTGCAGGTGCATTGCGAAGAAATTGCGGACTCGCAATGGAATCAGCCAAAACAGAGCATTGCGGTCTTCGTTGCTGCGATTGTTCAGCCGCCCAACCTTTCTACTACTGCCACGTGGAAGGCTGTTACTCCAGAATGGTTGGAGATCCGCGACTAGAGGTACCTGTAGAAGCTATAAAAGAAGCTGGATGGCGATGGAAATAGAGGACTCAGAAGCGAGGAGATCCCAGTTGCGAAGCAACCCGCAGACAAAATACCTTCTCCCGTTTGTTGGATCGAAGAAATCAGCCCTTGGCGTCGATAATTCGAGAGGAAGAAGAGAAGATCCCTCTTCTCTTCTGATTGAAATTATCCTCAAGATCAGCTAATCTTCCCCTTCATCCGAGGCGTTTTGAGACGAGGAGGATCCTTGCACATTTACAGCTTTCCTACTGCTTTCTCTCTACTGCTTTCCATTTGCGACATTGTTCTGATTCATTCTCTAATACACTTAATCTTTACTGCTTTTGGACCATCGCACGTTTGTTTTACGAATTGTTTTGTACCTTGCTTTTTAAAAGAGTAATCAGTTAGTTTTGTTGAGTTCTTCATCTTATCATTTCCTCATCAATTAATTCTACTGATTTCTTAAATTCATGTTCAATCAATTCATCTCCGTTAGTCCTTCGAAAACCACGAGTAACTAACCTAATAGAGGTCTGCTAAAGATGAATCTGTAGGCTAGAAGTATGTGAATTCAACATGTAGAATAGCATGAATGCATTGAATGTATGTGAGCTTCAACCCATGGGTGATTTCGACTGGCCATCCATTTTGTCTAAAGAATTCCTAACCTCCGGAAGGAGTAAGAATTCAGAGTCATCCATTCATGTTAGCCTTTTATGGTAATCAGAGAGTGGCCTAGGAATAGGCATTCTCCTAGCACGTTTATTAGCTTGAGTGTATAAATAGGTTCTTAAGCCTTACTTGGATATGAGTAAACTAAAGATCTAATGCATGTAATCGAGAGATGCATGAGACTTAGGTAAAACGATGCATGATATGTTAATCTACTGTTGAATGATCATAGTTAAATGCC
The DNA here is from genome assembly GCA_028017165.1 of Herpetospermum pedunculosum. NCBI lineage: Eukaryota > Viridiplantae > Streptophyta > Magnoliopsida > Cucurbitales > Cucurbitaceae > Herpetospermum > Herpetospermum pedunculosum. The sequence goes on from CM051527.1 coordinate 39,444,021, forward strand.
TATAGAGGACTCTTAAGTCGACCTTGCTGTCTTACTTTAGATTTCAATTCGTTGTTATTTTATTGCGAGATTATTGCGAGAACCGCAATAAACATTTATGCTTTTTGCCTTAGTCTTTTCCGTAGGGTTAAATCTTTGCGAATTTATTGCGGTAATATTGCGAGACCCGCAATTCTACGTTTCCACATTACAACTTTGCATCTTTACTTGATTTGCATTTATATTTGCAGTCTTCTTGCATCTTTTATATTTCCGTACCTCAACCCAAAATCTACCCAATTTAAGTTACCTTATCTAATTTAACGCACCAAATCTTTAGTCACTAAACTTAATCTCTGTGGGAAAACGAATTAAATTATACTTATCACTTGCTGCAGACCATGTATAATTGCATGATCTGAGTGCTCTTCGCATTACATTTTACATACACACTGAGCACGCAACTAAGAGGTATGTGTTCTAATTCCTCTTATTTCAAAGCTTTGTGCATGTTTCTTATTTAGCTAAATTGATGAAATTAGAGTGCCAATGATCCGTCTCGCTTCCGCTGCGCTACATGCGCTCCATCAATTGGTATCAGAGCGTTTTTTGGTCACTCAATTTGCATCAATTTGAGCTCGGTGGGTATTTGTTTTAGAAATTAAATTTCTGGGCGTCTAAAGTGTGATTCCGGTTTTGGCATATTTTTTTGAGCTTTTATTTGTACTTCGTTTTGTAATTGCCCGGGCGTGTATGGGCTTTAATGTGTGAAGAAGAGTCTGTAAAAAATTCGGAGTCATTAGAGTCCATATAGGCTGTCAATTCGAAGACAGAAGCTCGGGTGTCGGAAAAAACAGCATGCTATTTTTTTGCTGTTTTTTTCTGCAAAATTCCAGCACAACACCGGTTCAGCGCAAGGTGGAAGAAACGGTCCGGTTCGGTCCTCGGGCGGTCCGGTTCACTGAAAGTCAGACCGGTTCCTTGTTCTTCACCCTCTGGAGGTCCGGTTCAGCGTTCGTTTGGTCCAGTTCGGGTCGGTATTGGTCCAGTTACGGGCTGTTGATGTCGGGACAGCTGTTACGGACCGGTTCAGTTTTTTTTTGAAGTTTTGAAGTTGCTGTTTTTTTTGGCCGGTTCAAGCAAATTCAAGCTGGTTCGTGGCGGTTCGAAGGGTTCGGAAGCGTCTCAACTTAGTTGATGAATTATTATTGTAATAATTTAGTTGCTTGCTTGTCCGTGATTCCAAAACCGGTCCACTTTAGTGTGTTTAATTAATTATGCATTGTGAATGTATGTTTTAATTAAAGTATCTTGTATGTGCATAAAGTATGCCATATAGATTTCAAATCCCACCATAGGAAGCATGTTGCATGCATTGAAAGTATAATATAAGTGTTATGTTGTATAGTATGCATGCTTAATTCATGAGAATTAATATAAGTGTTATAATAATTTATGAATTGGATGTTGCTTGTTTAAAAGTAAAATTAATATAAGTGTTATATTAATTGTGAAATTAAACATACAACATAGTTGCCTTAGTTGAATATAATTGTTATATTCTTGCTTGGGAAGCATGTTATAAATTGAATGTAATGGTTATATTCTAGCTTAGGAAGCATGTTATAGAATGTCTTTGTTTTATAAAGTGTTGTAAAATGAGATAGACATTTAAAATCTATAACAAAGATAAATGCATGCTCACTAAGGGTTAAAGAATTCCAATGCGATTAGGAATTTAGTATCGATTCGTTTTAATAGTTAAAATAGGTCGATATCTTGTAAAGCTAAGGTTACGAGAGAACTCACCCGGTTTGATCCTGCACTAAGGTTGGAGGTATTTAAGATGACGGTTTACGGAACACCTCCTACCTGGGGATCGATCCGGTACTTGAGTTAAGTTAACCCGGCTTTATGAGCATGCACGTGAGAGGTGTAAGGTTATAAAACGTTTATCACCTAGACATCTTAGGTAAAAGTATGTTCTACCTAGACTTAGGTTTTATTGTCTTAGCCGGATAATGCCTAAGTAAAACTATACCCAAACCATTCTAAAATACTTAGTAGTGGTGTTGAGAAGGTATATATGATATATCAATCTCCTCCTACGTTCTCCGCAAAGTTCACACCGTGAGATTTATGCTCGGCCTCGTGATGTCAATAGGGCATCCCCATTCGGATGGTGTTTGCATAAATCAAGAGCAAGGTGAATGGAGAAAGTATTTATAGTAAGTGGGAGAAGGAAGTATGTCAATACATCCTGCGGTCTCCTCCATTAGGTTGAACCGTGAGATTCCCATGTTCCGCCTGCAGGTTGCCCATAGTAGCACCGTCCATTCCGAGGGTCGTTTCATGGGAGTCGGAACAACTCAATCTCCAGAAATGGATAGGGTCTCTTAGGTCCATTCCCAACTCTGACATTTCCATTCGGTTGCACTGTTGGGGCCGACCTCTGAGTTCTGAAAATGGCGGGTCACACTTACAAGGATTACTAAGTTGTTAGTAGATTCTTGACCGAAGTAGCGATAACTAAGGTGCTATAGGAATATGAGTTATTCTGGTATTAGCATTTAGTCAAGAATGTCTTGGTTCAGTGAAGGAGTGATTGACTGCCCCTCGGTAGCGGTTGCTCTGACTCACTGAAGTATCGTTTCAAATTAATAATGATTTTTTGGGTACATTATTACTTTTGCTAAAATTCTTGATTGGTTGTTAAAAATAGGTTAAGTTCAATTCACTAATAGAATTCATTCTTTTCAGCATGTCTAGCTCGTTTATCCAATTACTAGCTTCTGATAAACTAAACGGCGATAACTACACGACCTGGAAATCGAACTTGCATACGATTCTTGTTATCGATGATCTTAGGTTTGTCTTAACAGAGGAATGTCCTCCCCCTCCTAGCTCATCTGCAACTCGAACTGTTCGAGATGCATTTGACAGGTGGACTAGGACTAATGATAAAGCCCGAGTCTAAATCTTGGCCAGCACATCCGATGTGTTAGCTAAGAAGCATGAGGTAATGGTCTCCGCTAAAGAGATCATGGATTCATTACAGATGATGTTTGGACAACCATCCTCATTGGTCTATCATGATACCCTCATGGCGAGCAAAGCTGAGAAGAAACAACTAAGTAAATATGATTTACTCGTTGTTGAAACATGTTTAGTGGAACATGATAGTTCTGCCTGGATACTGGATTCAGGAGCCACTAACCATGTTTGTTCTTCTTTCCAAGAAACTAGTTCCTGGCAGCTGCTTGCTGAAGGTGAGATAACTCTCAGGGTTGGAACAGGAGAGGTTGTCTCAGCCAAGGCAGTGGGAGCTGTCAAGTTGTTATATAGAGATAGTTTCATTTTACTTGAAAATGTACTGTTGGTTCCTAGCTTTAAAAGGAACCTTGTATCTATCTCTTGTTTACTTGAACATTTGTATAAAGTATCTTTTGATTTTAATGAAGCGTTCATTAGCAAAAGAGGTGTACATATATGTTCTGCGAAACTTGAAAACAACTTGTATGTGTTAAGACCAACAGAGGCAAAAGCTATTTTGAACACCGAGATGTTTAAAACAGCTCAAACTCAAACTAAAAGGCAGAAACTTTCTCCAAGTACCTATCTTTGGCACTTGAGACTAGGCCACATTAATCTCAATAGGATTGGGAGATTGGTTAAGAGTGGTCTCCTAAATCAGTTAGAGTACAACTCTTTACCACCATGTGAGTCTTGTCTTGAGGGCAAGATGACCAAACGATCTTTTTCTGAAAAAGGTCATAGGTCCAAAGAAACTCTAGAGCTTGTACATTCAGATCTTTGTGGTCCGATGAATGTTAAAGCACGGGGAGGGTATGAATATTTCATCAGCTTCATTGATGATTATTCTAGGTACGGCTATCTTTACCTAATGCATCATAAGTCCGAAGCTCTTGAAAAGTTCAAGGAGTATAAGGCAGAGGTTGAGAACACATTAGGTAAAACGATTAAAATACTCCGATCAGATCGAGGTGGAGAGTATATGGATTTAAGATTCCAGGAATATATGATAGAACATGGAATAGTATCCCAACTCTCAGCGCCCGGAACACCGCAGCAGAACGGTGTGTCCGAAAGGAGAAATAGAACCCTGTTAGACATGGTTCGATCTATGATGAGCTATGCTCAACTGCCTAGTTCGTTTTGGGGATATGCAGTAGAGGCTGTTGTATATATTTTGAACATGGTTCCCTCTAAGAGTGTTTCAGAAACACCTTTTGAGTTATGGAGAGGGCGTAAAGGTAGTTTACGTCACTTCAGAATTTGGGGGTGTCCGGCACATGTGTTGGTGCCCAATCCAAAGAAGTTGGAACATCGTTCAAAATTATGCCTATTCGTAGGCTACCCCAAGGAAACGAAAGGTGGTCTATTTTATGATCCTCAACAGGACAAGGTGCTTGTATCGACAAACACCACGTTCTTAGAGGAAGACCACATGAGAGATCATCAACCTTCGAGCAAAATTGTTTTGAACGAGCTTTCCAGGAAAGCTACAGATGGGTCAACAAGAGTTGTTGATCAGGCTGGTCCTTCTCAAGAGTTGAGAATACCTCGACGTAGTGGGAGGGATGTGAGACAACCCGACCGCTATATGGGTTTAACGGAAACCCAGGTCGTCATACCTGATGACGGCGTTGAGGATCCATTGACCTTTAAACAGGCAATGAATGACATAGACAAGGACCAGTGGCTTAAAGCTATGGACCTCGAAATGAAGTCGATGTACTTCAATTCGGTCTGGGATCTTGTAGAGCAACCTGATGGTGAAAGACCTATCGGTTGCAAGTGGATCTACAAGAGGAAACGAGACCAAGCCGGTAAGGTGCAAACCTTTAAGGCTCGACTTGTGGCAAAGGGTTATTCCCAGAGGGAAGGGGTGGACTATGAAGAAACTTTTTCCCCTGTTGCCATGTTAAAGTCGATTAGAATACTCTTGTCCATTGCCACATTTTATGATTATGAAATTTGGCAAATGGATGTCAAGACAGCCTTTCTGAATGGCAATCTTGAAGAGAGTATTTATATGGCTCAACCAGAGGGGTTCATAATTCACGGTCAAGAGCAAAAGGTTTGCAAGCTTAATCGATCCATTTATGGGTTGAAGCAAGCGTCTAGATCCTGGAATATAAGGTTTGATACTGCGATCAAATCTTATGGCTTTGAACAGAATGTTGACGAACCTTGTGTCTACAAGAAAATAGTCAATTCTGTTGTAGCTTTCTTAGTATTATATGTAGATGATATCCTACTCATTGGGAATGATGTAGGGTTCCTGACTGACGTTAAGCAATGGCTAGCGACCCAATTCCAAATGAAAGATTTGGGAGAGGCTCAGTTTGTTCTAGGGATTCAAATCGTAAGGAATCGTAAGAACAAAACGCTAGCGCTGTCTCAAGCATCTTATATCGACAAGGTGTTGATACGATATTCGATGCAGAATTCCAAGAAGGGTTCTTTACCTTTCAGGCATGGAATTCAATTGTCAAAGGAAGAGTGTCCTAAGACACCTCAAGAAGTTGAGGATATGAAACGAATTCCCTATGCATCAGCAGTCGGTAGTCTGATGTACGCCATGTTATGTACACGACCCGACATATGCTATGCAGTGGGAATTGTCAGTAGGTACCAGTCCAATCCAGGATATGATCATTGGACTGCCGTTAAACACATCCTCAAGTATCTTCGGAGAACGAGAGACTATGTGCTCGTGTATGGCGCGAAGGATTTGATCCTTACAGGATACACTGACTCTGATTTTCAAACCGATAAGGATTCGAGGAAATCCACATCGGGATCAGTGTTCACTTTTAACGGAGGGGCAATAGTATGGAGGAGTATAAAGCAAGGTTGTATTGCTGACTCCACCATGGAAGCTGAGTATGTCGCGGCTTGCGAAGCTGCGAAAGAGGCTGTATGGCTTAGAAAGTTCTTGACGGATTTGGAAGTTGTTCCAAATATGAATTTGCCTATCACACTTTATTGTGATAATACTGGTGCTGTGGCAAATTCGAGAGAACCAAGAAGCCATAAGCGTGGAAAGCACATAGAGCGGAAATATCATCTCATCAGGGAGATAGTGCATCGAGGAGACGTGATCGTCATGCAGATCGCCTCAGAGCACAATATTGCTGATCCGTTTACAAAATCCCTCACGGCTAAAGTGTTCGAGGGGCACCTAGTGAGTCTAGGACTACGAGTTGTACAGTAGGATAGTGGGAGAAAAGCCATGGAAATATTTGATATTCAAGTTTTTCTCATCCCGCATGTAATACTCCACTGACGTTTTAGTCCAAGTGGGAGTTTGTTGGGTTTTATGTCCTAAAACTCGTGGTTTGTAAACTGAATGTATATTCTATTTTGCAATAAAGTTGTTATTGAGATTTATTCAGTAAAGTTGTTATTGAATAAAATGAATTGTTTTTACTTTTAACCTAACTCCAATAAACAAAGAACCCATGGCTATAGGTTGTATACTTGAACTTCATGTATGACATGATTGTGGATCAAGTTCAAGTAATAGCCAGAACGGTCTATAGTATAGGGATAAGGCTGGGTACCTTATCCTGGGGACACTATTGGACGCGGCCCACTTTGTATAGTACAAACGATGTGATCCGAAATCGTTCATGTGGAGACATGTGAGTGGGGGCGTCCTATGCAATGAGTTTGCATAAGACTGAACCGCGAAACAAGTCGCTCTTTCTTTATAACTCCGTTTACTGTAAAGACCGACTTTTTCATATGATGACCTAGGTAACTCGATCTGAATCCTGAGCACGCTATGAACTCCTATTTATTCGGGCTTATCCTTTGACTTGTATGGGTGAGAGTGGCCCGAGATCGCCGACTCAATAAGCCTACCATCTTGGGGATAAGACCGGGTAGGTAGCTGGGAACATAGTCCTGCGAGATGGAATTCACTCCTACCCGCTCTAAGGGATTAGTAGAGAGGTTGTTCCCTTAAGTGCTGACTCCAGGTCTTGAACTAGGGATCCCACCCTCTCATTGGCCCGAGAGGGACTTGGTATAGTGATGAGATCACATACTAATCGGTTTGGTGGTTGGACCACAAACCAATAGTTCATTAGAGGATCAGTGGGACTTAAGGAACAAGATGTAATTACGGGGGTAAAACGGTTATTTTGACCCAGCTGTAATTACGAACGACCTGTGAAGGATCGACTTACTAATGATGGTTATATCAAGAGGACAAAAATATATCTACGGTGAGGAGAGTGCAACCCTTATACTTTAGTGGAGTCTCCGGGGGTTAACGAATGTTGGTTAGCTTGGTTAAAGAGTTTGACCGGTTAATCTCGTATCGTTGGAGCTCATGATCTGTAGGTCCTTTAGGTTCTCCTGGCTAGCTCGGATTAAGCCGTGTAACAATATGAGAGAAAAAGAATTTGAATTTATTGAAATTCGGTTTTGGAAGAATGATGGACATATTTAAATATGATTTAAATATGGGATCGGTGTAAAAAATGAATAGGGATTCATGTGTGATGATTCGGTTTAAGAAACCGGGATTAGTCTTATTATTTAATTAATATTTGATATTGAATTAAATAATAATATTAATTAATTAAAAAGTTTAATTAATTATAATTTTTTTTGCTTATTAAAATTAATTATGAATTAATTTTAAAATGACAAAATATTACAAGTGTGATTATAAGTCAAAGTGGAATTATCCATGTTGAGTGGATTTATCCAAGTTGAGTGGGTTTATCCAAGTTGTGAAGTGGATTGTGAATCACCAACAACATGCATATAAACTCATCAATTTTGGAACACTTGGTTGAAGACTAATCCATCCAATTTGAGGTGTCATGCTAAGCAAAGACTTTGTTGCATGTGAATTGCCTATAAATTGGATGAAGTTCAAATGGTTTGAAGTTGATGAATTTTCAAAGAGTTTGAATGTTGGATGAGCATGAAGAGTTCATGTTACTTGAGAAATTAGAAAGCTAAGTGTTAGACTTCTTCTCACAAAATCATCATCACTTTCATCTTCCCATCTTCTTCTTCCAAACTTTTTCTTTCATAAAGGAGTCCCACCACTCCGTTGCTCGGCCCGAGGATAGCGGGACTACCGGAGGTGGTTCTCGAGGAGTTCGAGGGAAGCTTCGAAGGGTTCGTGAGGAGATTCGAGCATTGGAAGAGAAGTCTTTAGAACTACAAGAGGTATGTGTTCTAATTCCTCTTATTTCAAAGCTTTGTGCATGTTTCTTATTTAGCTAAATTGATGAAATTAGAGTGCCAATGATCCGTCTCGCTTCCGCTGCGCTACATGCGCTCCATCAAAATGATGCTAAAACAGTTGTCAGATTCTTAAATAGGCATATTTTCACACGATTTGGCACACCACGTGCCATCATATATGATGAAGGAACACATTTCATAAACAAAGCTATGGATAAAGTGTTAGCTAAGTATAATGTTAGGCATAGAGTAGCAACACCCTGTCACCCCCACTCTAATGGACAAGCTGAAATTTCTAATAGAGAGATCAAAAGTATACTTGAAAAAGTTGTTAAACCGAATAGAAATGATTGGTCTTTTAAATTAGATGATGCACTCTGGGCGTATAGGACTGCATATAAAACACCATTAGGAATGTCTCCTTATAGGTTAGTTTATGGAAAAGCATGCCACTTACCCCTTGCATTAGAAAACAAGGCATTTTGGGCCTTAAAAGAATTGAATTTTTGCGTAACCGATGCGGGAACATTGCGGTCTCTACAATTGCATGAATTGGATGAACTAAGACACATGTCATATGAAAATGCTAAAATGTATAAGGAAAATACTAAAATTTGGCATGACAGTAGACTTAGGATTAAGGACTTCAGAGTAGGCCAGCGTGTTCTATTGTTTAACTCACGATTGAAACTGTTTCCTGGCAAATTAAAATCTCGTTGGTCTGGTACATTTGTGATCACTAAAGTGTTTGTTCATGGATCAATTGAAATCCAAAATCTGGATCAAGGTCAGCCGTTCGTGGTGAATGGTGCTAGATTGAAGCATTACTATGAGGAAGGGGATGTGAGAACACTCTCAGCATTCCTCTTGTCTGAAGCTTAAAAGTGAAGCAAAAGACGATGAGCAAGGGCACTTAATGGAATTATCTTCATGCTCAACCATCAAAGGATTATGGACTAGATATCTTTATTTACTGTTTATTTATTTTGTTTAGAGTATTTTTTATTTTCATAGTATTAATTAAGTTTATTTTTAATGTGATTAGAAGCGTGGTAATTGGAGATCTTAACGACAACAAGGGTGAACAATCAAGAGGCAAGGAGAAGATGAAGGGAGAAATCTTGGAAAATCAAAGATTTAGTTTTTTAGAATCTTGCAAACAAACAGCAATCAAGGATAAAAATCTTAACGGTTACATTTCCAAAGATTTGATGAGATTCGAAGCGTTGCGGAAATATTGCGGAGTCCGCAATAACATCACCGTTAGTGCGCAACCCATTATAAATAAGAAGGGCTGTTGATCATTTCCCATTTACGATTCTCAAACCCTCAAATTCCACAAACCAGATCTCTCCTTCCTCAAAAATTTCCAAAGCTTCACCTTTAAGAAACGACCATGGTTTCCACAAGAGCTGAGAAATCCACCCCCAAAAAGACATCCTCAATCACCGAGGATGCCGCCTTGGTACGAGATACCTTACTGTCTTTAGCCAACGTTGAAGCGGTAAAACCTTCAAGACCTCTGAAGCTTCCTGTGAAGAGGAAATGGAGGGTTGCAACAACTGAAGCTGCAACCAGCTCTGATCCAACGCAGCCCCCTAAAAGAAAGTGGGAGGTTACCTTGGAAGCTCCAAAGACCAAACGTCGGAAATCCGTGAGTGAGGAAAGCTTTACCAGTGGCGAACCATCGATGGAGACGGCCATGCAAAGTCTTGAACCAACTCAACAACCATCGGAACCTGAAGTCCCCCCTGTAGGACAACCAGACTCTGCATCAATGGGTGATGCGGATGAAGAAGAGAAGGTAATCTCTCCCTTCAGGGATGTCAATCTTGACAGTCCTGTGGAGAAGGAGAGCAAAGATTCAATGGATGACACGCTGGATGAATGCATCCAGCAATTGGCTGCCAAAGCGAGGCTCAAGAAGAGGGCCCATGTGATTGTGAAGGAAAAACGGCCAAAGCCCTCCAAGAAAGCTAAGAAGAAGAGGGCTGAAGCCAAACCCTCTATCAAGAAGATGAAGACTGAGGCTGTTGAAGCAGCCAAGGGAAAGGATAAAGGGAAGAAGAAGATGTTCCAAGAAGATGAGCCTCCAGCTGAGAGGTATGTATCCAAGGATGTTGAGGCCAGGGGCGTGGAACTGATGAAAAGGGAACTCCTCCACGAGAGAGGATTTCTAGACTCCCTTGCGGACCTGCCGCAATTTTTGCGAGCAGGAATCACAAACCACGGCTGGGAAGAGTTGTGTAGGCCTCCAATTCAGGCCTACTCGGATATGGTTTATGACTTCTACGCCAACCTCACTCACCCCGAAGGCTGTCAATCGGTGGTGAGGGGCGTGGATGTAGACTTCTCTGCTGAAGCGATCAACAAGGTGTATGCTCTCAAAGAGCATAAGAGCTCTGAATATTCAAAGATCATGGCTTCACCCTCATAAGCAATCTTGGAGGAGGCGCTGAATATGATAGGCAAACCAGAGGCAGCATGGGCAGTCTCAAAGCATGGGAAGCACACACTGATGAGTGCAGCCCTCAAAGACAAGGCGGCCATTTGGTTCTCCCTAATTTGGAGAAGAATATCCCCTGCCACGCACGAGATGACCATCAACCAAGGGAGATCGCTGCTGGTTTATGCGATCATGAAGGGTCTCACTATTGACGTGGGTGAGATCATAGCAGCCTCGATCGTCGAATGCTCCAAGAAAGGTAAAGGCCGACTATTTTTCCCTAACACTATTACTAAGTTATGCTTGCGCGCAGGGGTGCCTGTGACGATAGAGGAGAAGCAATTGGCCTATGCTGCCCACCTAGAGCTGCCCAGCAACCTGGGGATGAGAAGGAGAGGCAACATGGAGTTCGAGCTGGATAGACTTGCAGCTGCACAATCAATGTCCATGGCCTGCTTGATGGACTTACAAAGGAAATTAGCCCAATGGGCTGAGTACTCTCAAGCAAGAGACCAGGAACTAGGTGAACACCTACAGTGCGAGTTCCCTACTTTTCCAGCTGGATTGTTGAGCCCCTGGATGCCTCCGAGCGAGAGGAGTGATGAAGAGGACAAGGATGAATGAAGCAATGCCACAGACTGACGGCATTCGAGGGAGTATTTCTTATCCCTCTCAACCTACTTTTCTGTAACCAGTTACCCCCCCCCCAATATCAATTGTTTGTATGTTCTGATTTCTGTAACTATCTTGAATAGAGTAACTTAGTCTAGTTTAGTTTCGCATGATTATTTAGCCTAGTTAGTTTTTCCTATTGCCTGTAGTTGTTCGAAAAAGGAATATTGCATGTTAGGAGCTTTGATCACGGTTAAATCTGCTCTGTTAGTATCATTGCGATTTCTTTGCGGAAACCGCAATCTTTTGTTAGTTTAAGCATGCTGTTATATGACTTTCTGCTGGGTTGTATGTCGTTAAATCTCATTATTTGACTGCATTACTGATGTCCATAGGTAGTCTGTCTATTGAGCTTGCTGGATGAGTGTCAAGTACACCCTTGTTAGTTTTAAATTAGCTTCATAAATTGCTGAGCATGTACCTCTGTTAGACCTTACCATGTTGCTTTTAGTAAATTTCTGCTGATGAGTTATCTGAACTATGAGGGTCATTTTATCCCTAGGAGTTTTAAATTCTGTCTGGTTTTTATTTAGACTAGATGCTTCCAAGATAAGTTTGGGGGTGTGCCACCTCAGACTCTCATTGGGGACAATGAGAAGTTTAAGTTTGGGGAGGCAGCCTCTAGTCCTAGGAGCACTCCTCTCTCCCTTGAAAAAGACATGTTTCTTCTTTAAAAAAAATATATATATATAGAATAAAGCAAAGGAAAAGAAAGGGGCATTGTCTTCCTCTAAGGATGCTGAGTAATCAGGGCCACTTGTGTAACCCACAAGTGGCACTGCATCAAAAGGCAATTCGAAGAGAAGACTTTGTCAAAAGAAAAAGAAAAGGAGAAAGATAAAAAGAAGAAGAATGTGTGCCAGAAAGCTGCAACCTAGGTGGTTAGATGTCTTGTGAAACTGAACTCTGATCCTAAGTTAGCTAAGCACAAGGCTGTAGCTAGAAGGCTGTCGAGGGAGATCAGTGTCTATCCAACATAGTGATGCCAGGGCTTAGTCTGTTCTATGGACTGTACTCTGATACTTATGTGTTCTAAGGCTGACATGACTCTAAGGATTCCTAGGTAGTTTTAAAATAAAAACATTAGAAGCATGTACTGAGTATGAGTTAAAACTAGGGAGAGTTTGAAAGCTTAGGGATGTTTGCACAATGTGCTCAATGATATAGGCAGATAAACCAAAAGATAGGAAGTTAGTAAAAACAGAAGGTTTTAAAGGCAAGAGAAATCAGAATAGACAAAGTATGAAGTTAGTTTTAGCCTAGGAGAAGTGTCTCAGGACAGCAATGCTTTTGACAGTAAACCTAGGGAAGTCAGCAAATCAGTTAGGTAGAGTTTAAAAGACAGGTGTTAACAGCTAATTAGAGAGAAAGTAAGCCTTTATATTGCTCGAGGACTAGCAATAACTCAAGTTTGGGGGTGTGTTACCTCTCCAAAAGTGCATTAGTTAGGGTATTAATTACCTAAAAATCATGGAAGTTCTTGAGCATTTTTGTTAGAAGTTAGCTTAATGTGTGCTTAAAAGTGAGAATTTGAGAAATGATGCTAAATTAAGGCTTATTTGGAAAAGGAACGAAAAATAATGCAAAATGATGAAAATAGAGCTAAATTGTACATTGCAGGTGCATTGCGAACTCGCAATGGAATCAGCCAAAACAGAGCATTGCGGCACTCGCAATAAAACCGCAACGCCAGTCTTTGCTGCTGCACTTTTCCAGCCGTCAGTCTTCGTTGCTGCGATTGTTCAGCCGTCCAACCTTTCTACTACTGCCACGTGGGAGGCTGTTACTCCAGAATGGTTGGAGATCCGCGGCTAGAGGTACCTGTAGAAGCTATAAAAGAAGCTGGATGGCGATGGAAATAGAGGACTCAGAAGCGAGGAGATCCCAGTTGCGAAGCAACCCGCAGACAAAATACCTTCTCCCGTTTGTTGGATCGAAGAAATCAGCCCTTGGCGTCGATAATTCGAGAGGAAGAAGAGAAGATCCCTCTTCTCTTCTGATTGAAATTATCCCCAAGATCAGCTAATCTTCCCCTTCATCCGAGGCGTTTTGCGACGAGGAGGATCCTTGCACGTTTACAGCTTTCCTACTGCTTTCTCTCTACTGCTTTCCATTTGCGACATTGTTCTGATTCATTCTCTAATACACTTAATCATTACTGCTTTTGGACCATCGCACGTTTGTTTTACGAATTGTTTTGTACCTCGTTTTTTAAAAGAGTAATCAGTTAGTTTTGTTGAGTTCTTCATCTTATCATTTCCTCATCAATTAATTCTACTGATTTCTTAAATTTATGTTCAATCAATTCGTCTCCGTTAGTCCTTCAAAAACCACGAGTAACTAACCTAATAGAGGTCTGCTAAAGATGAATCTGTAGGCTAGAAGTATGTGAATTCAACATGTAGAATAGCATGAATGCATTGAATGTATGTGAGGTTCATCCCATGGGCGATTTCGACTGGCCATCCATTTTGTCTAAAGAATTCCTAACCTCCGGAAGGAGTATGAATTCAGAGTCATCCATTCATGTTAGTCTTTTATGGTAATCAGAGAGTGGCCTAGGAATAGGCTTTCTCCTAGCACGTTTATTAGGTTGAGTGTATAAATAGGTTCTTAAGTCTTACTTGGATATGAGTAAACTAAAGATCTAATGCATGTAATCGAGAGATGCATGAGACTTAGTTAAAACGATGCATGATATGTTAATCTACTGTAGAATGATCATAGTTAAATGCCTATAGAGGACTCTTAAGTCGACCTTGCTGTCTTACTTTAGATTTCAATTCGTTGTTATTTTATTGCGAGATTATTGCGAGAACCGCAATAAACATTTCTGCTTTTTGCCTTAGTCTTTTCCGTAGGTTTAAATCTTTGCGAATTTATTGCGGTAAAATTGCGAGACCCGCAATTCTACTTTTCCACATTACAACTTTGCATCTTTACTTGCTTTGCATTTATATTTGCAGTCTTCTTGCATCTTTTATATTTCCGTACCTCAACCCAAAATCTACCCAATTTAAGTTACCTTATCTAATTTAACGCACCAAATCATTAGTCACTAAACTTAATCTCTGTGGGAAAACGAATTAAATTATACTTATCACTTGCTGCAGACCATGTATACTTGCATGATCTGAGTGCTCTTCGCATTACATTTTACATACACACTGAGCACGCAACAGTGTCCATTTGACGCATTTCGTGGCTAAGGAAGCGGTTTTAGCGCCCCGGGAGTGCATAGGGAAGAGGGAAAGTTCTCCCATGAAGATTTGGAGAAAATTGCCAAGAAGATCCAATTTTCCAGCCCCAAACCCGAGACCAAGCGTCGAGACCCTTGCACCAGCGTCGGGACGCTCCAGAGACGAACGCGCGCTGGAGATTTTAGGCGCAGCGTCGAGACGCTCGCCTAGCGTCTCGACGCCATCACGAAAAAAGGTGCGAGAGACTTAGGGCACAGCGTCGAGACGCTTGCCTAGCGTCTGGACGCTCCGACGGCTTAAATGGCCATTTTTGACGATTTTTCAGCCAAGTTTTGATTTCATCTTCTTCCTCTCGGGTTTTTCACTATTTTTCCTTTTGCTCCGCAATTGTTGGCTGGTTTTTGGAGCTTTTTACTTGTATTTAAGCTTGGGATTATGGCCAAGGCCTCCGTTGGAGCGATTGTGACGATTGTCTCCATGGCCGGCTGTTAAGTCTCTGAAAGTGACTTATTTAGGACCCATTTAGCTTAAGAAGATGTACACTTTTAGGTGTTTTTGATAGCATTTAGCTTAAACCTATGCTTTAATATGAGAATTAGAAGAAGGTAGCTAATTTAGGACTTATGCACAATAGGTAGAAAAAGGGTTGAAAACCGAAGGAAAAGAATGAAAAAATAAGCATTGCGAATGAATTGCGAAAACATTGCGGTGACCGCAATTATTCAAGTGGAAACCGTAAGTTGACTGATCTTTTTCTGTTAATTTCCGTATTTTCAGGGATTCGTTCTTTCTCCTCCATCCATTCTGATATACGACGTTGAAGATTGATGGTTCTCCTTGGCCCAAACGCACCTGCAAACTACTATAAAAGGGGGCCAAAGTCGGAGGTTTGATCATCATTCGAAGCGCAGAAGTCTTCTCGCAGTCCATCATTTCTCTCTGTTTTCCTTTGCCGTCTGTTGGAGTGAGAGTCTCAGCTGTTGGAATCGATAATCTGATAGGAAGGAGAGAAGATTCTTCTTCTCTCTCGATTGGATTCATCCAAGCAAGACTGACCTTTCATCCCCTTCATTCGAGGCGACTGCAACGAAGCTTTTCAAGCACCTTTATTGCTTTTCTGTCGTTCTTCTTCTTATTTCCAGTTTGATCATTGTTGTTCTTAGCCTAGTGCTTTAATTACTGCATTTCGTTGTTGTCTGTCTTTGAATCATTTCTTTTGAAGCTTTCCTTTGTCGTTCAAACATTCAAAGTAATCAAAGTAAAATTCTGCATTTCACAGTTTCCACCTTCTGCTGCTACGTTTTGTCTTATTGTTTTAAGCATATTTCTCTTCTAAGCATGTCTGTTTTATCTACCCTTTATGTTCTCCATATATCCATGAGTAGCTAAGCCACTTAGGGGCATGCTAATGACAGAACTATAGGCTAAAAAACGTGCATCAAGTATGTAGGATAGCTCTCGAATCATTGATTGTATGTAAGCTTCATCCCACGGGCAATTTCGATTGGCCATCCATTTTGTCCAAAGAACTCCTAACCTCTGGAAGGAGTAAGAGTTCAGAGTCATATAATCATGCTAGCCTTTCATGGTAATCAGGAAACGGCCTAGGAATAGGCGTTTCCCTAGTACAAACTAAACACTCCTGTTTTAACAAGATGCTTAAGACCTTACTTTGAAGTCGAGTAAACTTAAGACTCTAATGCATGGAATCGGACGATACTTGAGATAGAGTGAGTTTGATGTATAGAGAGTTGGTCCAATGCTTGAGAATCGTAATAAAATGCCTATAGGATAGTCATTAGTAGCCCTTAATTCACCCATTTACTCAGTTTCGCTGTTATTTAATTGCGGTAACATTGCGGTCCTCGCAATTCTGCCAGATTTTCATTCTGTTTAGCTGTTTTCTTCCTCGTTTGTTAATTCCATCTCTTGTCTTTTAAGTCTAGTTTCAACTTGCATTTGTTTATGTTATATCCCTTTATACATTCAGCAAAAAGTAGATAATTAAAAACCAATTTTACCCCATCAAATTCATTCCATCTTTCTTAACAATCACACTTCGCGAATAGCTAAAAATATTCTCTGTGGGAAAAACGAATGAAATATACTTACTACTTGCTGTGAGACCATGTATGCTTGCATGTTCTAAGTGCTCTCTCTACCTTATTGCTTATTTATCTTAACACATTGAGCACGCAACAAGTTTTTGGCGCCGCTGCCGGGGTCTTATTTTAAGTAAAAACGAAGTTTGTTAGGTTTGAAACATCAAGTTATTTTCCATTGAATTTGATTCATCTTCATTTCTTTTTCAGGTACCATTTAGGGTAGTTTATGAATGAGACTCCATCTAGTGATCTAGAGTTCAACCCTGAGCCCGAGAGATTACTTAGAGCTAGGAATAGAGCCAAGAAACGTCTCTTTAAACAAACCCTTTTACCTCCATTCATTGCAGAGACTACAATTCCTCCGCAATTACCTCAAGAAGAAATGGCTGGAGTAAATCAAAACCTGGTGCCTGTCACTCGCAATCCCATTGAAATAGCGAATGACAAGGATAGCGCCATCCTTTCATATTTAGTACCTATGCCTGGGGAGCTGAACCCCAGCATAATCCGTCCTGAAATCACTGCCAACTCATTCGAGTTAAAGCCAGTGATGTTCCAAATGTTGTCCACTGTGGGACAATTCTTTGGAATAGAAAATGAGGACCCCCACAACCACCTTAGGAACTTCCTAGGAGTTAGTGACACATTCCTAATCCCTGGAGTTTCCCAAGAAGCCCTGAGGCTATATCTTTTCCCTTACTCTTTAAGGGACAAAGCCAAAACATGGTTAAATTCCTTACCCTCAGGATCTGTCCTCAATTGGACAGATTTAGCAGAAAAATTCCTAGTCAAATATTTCCCACCAGATAGGAATTCAACCTTTCGTGATGATATCATAAAGTTCAAACAAGCTCCAAGTGAGTCTCTTCACGAAGCTTGGACAAGATTCAAAGACCTTCTCATTAAATGTCCACACCATGGCATTCCATGGTGTATCCAAATAGAAGTCTTCTTTAAAGGATGCAACCCCAGCACCAGACAAGTTCTAAATTCATCTGCTGGTGGTTCCATGTTGTCCAAGAGTTACAACGAAGCTTATGAGATCTTGGAGAAGATCTCAACATCTCATTGTAGGTGGTCAGACGATCCAGTAGAGCCAACTAGGGCTCAAGACAAGGATGCTCTAAGCGCCATGAGCACCCAAATAAATGCCCTGACCAACCTAGTTAAGCAAATGGCTCAGGCCAATCTCCAAACCAGTGCCAATACCGCCACAGCCATGTCAATGGGCACCCAACCAAGTCAAGGCGAGGCACTAGTCTGTGGATTCTGTGGGGAAGGGCACCCTTATGAATACTGCCCTGGGAATCCATCCTCAGTCTGCTATGTAGGAAGCCAGCAGCAGCCTAGGAATAACCCCTACTCCAACACCTATAACCCTGGTTGGAGAAACCACCCTAACCTGTCATGGGGTGGCCAACAAAACACTAACCAAAATTCTAACCAACCTAGACCGAGTGGAACACCTGGTTTCACTCCCCAACATAACCAGTCAATGTACCAAAAACCTTACAATCAACCTGTAGGATCTTCTGTAGAAAACCTACTCAAGGAATATATAGCTAAGAATGATGCTACTCTTCAGAGCCAGCAAGCTACTCTTAGGAGCCTGGAAAACCAAATAGGCCAATTAGCCAATGAACTTAAAAGTAGGCCCCAAGGTAGACTCCCTGCTGACACCGAGGTACCAAGGAGAGATGGCAAGGAACAAGTTCAAGCAATTGAACTTAGGAGTGGAAGACCATTGGTGAGCAACACAAAGGACATACCAAAGAGAGTAGAGAACACTGAGTCTAGTGCTCCACTGGAGTCTCTGCCAAACCAAGGTCCACCACCAACTAGCACATCAGGAGTCAGGCTAGAACCAATTATTGAGGAGGTAGAAGAAATTCCAAGGCCTCCACCTATCCTAAAGCGCCCTGACGTACCTGCTTATGTGCCACCACCTCCATATCCTCGAAGGCTGAAGAAGAAGCAGGAACAGGAAGTTCATTTTAATAAATTCTTAGAAATACTTAAGCAAGTGCATGTTAACATTCCTTTTGTAGAGGTTTTACAATCAATGCCTTCTTATGTAAAGTTTTTGAAGGACATTATTACTAACAAAAAAATAATTGGTGAGTTTGAAACAGTAAACCTCACCGAGGAGTGCAGTGCCATCCTCCAGAACAAGCTGCCCAAGAAGGAGAAGGATCCTGGTTCCTTCACCTTACCTGTAGAACTTGGAGGCAAGCACGTGGGCAGAGCGCTTTGTGACCTGGGCGCCAGCATCAATCTCATGCCCTTGTCCCTATTCCGCCAGTTGGGAATAGGAGAAGCACGTCCAACTACTGTCACTTTACAACTAGCAGACAGATCCATTGCATATCCAGAAGGTAAAATTGAGGATATTCTAGTTAAAGTTGACAAATTTATTTTCCTTGCAGATTTCATTGTCCTGGACTATGAGGCAGACAAGGAGGTCCCCATCCTGCTAGGTAGACCATTTCTAGCCACAGGTAGGGCACTAATAGATGTTCAAAAAGGTGAGTTAACTATGAGGGTTCATGATGAAGAGGTAAAATTTAGTGTTTATAAAGCTTTAAAGTATCCCTCTGATTCTGAGCCTTGTGCTAGCATGGATGTTGTTGACTCACTAATGGAAGAACAATTAGAGCATGTACTGTTAACCAAGCATGCTAGTGAATATGTACAAGTAGATGTAGCTGACTTGAATGTATCTGACATAATGAATATGCCTGTAGATAAACCTCAACATGTATGTATGAATATAGATTTAACTGATAGAACTGTAAATCCGTTAAAACCCTCCATTGAGCATCCACCTGTTTTAGAACTGAAACCACTACCCACTCACCTCAAATATGCATATCTAGGAGATAATGATACGCTGCCTGTAATTATTTCTTCTAAGCTAAGTGAACAGCATGAGGTTGATTTAATTTTACTGCTTAAGCAACATAGGAAGGCTATAGCATGGACTATTGCTGATATTCGAGGCATTAGCCCTTCTTATTGCATGCACAAAATTATACTAGAGGAAGAGCACACACCTAGGGTAGATCACCAGCGTAGGCTAAACCCCTCTATGAAAGAGGTAGTAAAGAAGGAAATAATAAAATGGTTAGATGCAGGAGTGATCTTCCCAATAGCTAGTAGCTAGTGGGTGAGCCCCATCCAATGTGTACCTAAAAAGGGGGGAATAACTGTGGTAGTCAATGAGAACAACGAACTGATTCCAACAAGGACTGTCACAGGGTGGAGAGTGTGTATGGATTACAGAAAATTAAATAAAGAGACTAAAAAAGACCATTTCCCTATACCGTTCATTGACCAGATGCTAGACAGAATAGCTGGTAGAGCCTACTATTGTTTCTTAGATGGCTATTCAGGCTATAATCAAATTACTATAGACCCTAAGGATCAAGAGAAGACCACCTTCACTTGTCCTTTTGGAACGTTTGCCTTCTGCAGAATGCCTTTTGGCTTATGCAATGCACCGGCAACTTTCCAGAGGTGCATGATGGCAATCTTCTCTGAGTTGGATGAGTCCATGATAGAAATATTCATGGATGACTTCTCAGTCTTTGGGGACTCATTTAAAACCTGTCTAGAAAACTTAGGACAAGTCCTGGCTAGGTGTGAGGAGACCAACCTAGTCCTAAATTGGGAAAAGTGCCATTTTATGGTAGACGAAGGGATTGTCTTAGGACATAGAGTGTCAAGGGCAGGTGTAGAAGTGGATAGGGCAAAAATAGAGATCATAGAGAAGTTGGTAGAGCCCCAGAATGTCAAAGCCATTAGAAGCTTCTTAGGGCACGCTGGCTTCTATAGAAGGTTCATCAAGGACTTTTCTAAGATAGCCAAGCCTCTGTGCGAGCTTCTAGAGCTAAATAGACCATTTATCTTCTCTAAAGAATGTGTAGTAGCTTGGAAAACCCTTAAAGAGGCACTGGTCACAGCACCAATCATAGTAGGACCAAATTGGGATCTCCCTTTTGAGATGCTATGTGATGCCAGTGACTATGTTGTAGGAGTCATGTTAGGACAGAAGATTGACAAGCTAACACACCCTGTCTATTATGCTAATAAGACCTTGAATGAGGCTCAATGTAATTATACAACTACTGAGAAAGAGATGCTTGCTGTAGTATTTGCTTGTGAAAAATTTAGAAATTACATTGTAGGCACTAGGACCATTGTATACACTGACCATTCTGCTTTAAAATATCTTATGAGGAAGGCTGACGCTAAGCCTAGATTGATTAGATGGGTGTTATTGCTGCAGGAATTTGATTTGGACATTCGGGACAAGAAAGGTTGTGAAAATGTGGTTGCAGATCACCTGTCTCGATTGCAGCACAATTGCGAAAAAATTGCGGAGACCGCAATTTCTGATGCTTTTATAGATGAACATGTCTTTGCTTTGGCTCATCGTGATAACGATGAGGAACCGTGGTTCGCTGACATTGCTAACTTCCGTGCATCACAGGTATTACCAGTGTTCAAGGGAGGACAAGAGAAGAAGAGGTTCCTTCATGAAGCAAGGAAATTCATCTGGGATGACCCCACACTTTACAGAACCTGTGCTGATGGGTTGTTAAAGAAGTGTGTTTCAGCTGCTGAAGCGAAGTCTGTGCTGCAGCACTGTCACTCATCTCCTTACGGTGGACACTTTGGTGGTCAAAGAACAGCTGCGAAGGTATTTCAGAGTGGCTACTATTGGCCAACAATCTTCAAGGACGCCCACAACTATGCCCACAGCTGTGACGAATGCCAAAGGACAGGTAACCTCAGTCGCAAGGATGAGATGCCCCTCACCTACATCTTAGAGTTGGAGCTCTTTGATGTGTGGGGCATTGATTTCATGGGACCATTCCCTCCATCATCAGGTAACCTTTACATTTTGGTAGCAGTAGACTACGTGTCCAAGTGGGTAGAAGCCAAAGCATGTCCTAATAATGATGCTAAAACAGTCACTAGCTTCTTGCATAGGCACATTTTCACTAGATTTGGGACTCCTCGTGCTATCATTAGTGATGAGGGGTCACATTTCATTAATAAGGCTATGGAGAAGATATTGGCTAAATATAACATTAGACATAGGGTAGCTACTCCCTATCACCCACACTCGAATGGCCAAGCTGAAATTTCCAATAGGGAGATAAAGAACATCCTAGAAAAGGTGGTCAAACCTAATAGGAAAGACTGGTCATTTAAGCTTGAGGATGCACTTTGGGCTTATAGAACAGCATATAAGACACCCCTAGGCATGTCTCCCTATAGGTTGGTGTATGGCAAGGCTTGCCACTTGCCACTTGAGTTAGAAAACAAAGCATTTTGGGCCATGAAGGAATTGAATTTTTGTGTAAAGGATGCGGGGACATTGAGATCTTTGCAGCTACATGAACTTGATGAGCTTAGGCATATGGCCTACGAGAATGCCAAAATGTATAAAGAAAAGACCAAAATATGGCACGACAGTAGACTCAGGATCAAAGACTTTAGGAAAGGCCAACTTGTATTATTATTTAACTCACGATTAAAGTTATTTCCAGGCAAACTAAAGTCTAGATGGTCAGGTCCATTTGTTATTACTAATGTCTTTGTTCATGGTGCAATAGAGATAAAGAACTTGCAGCAAGGCCAGCCATTTATGGTCAATGGTGCTAGGTTGAAGCACTACTATGAGGAAGGAGATGTGAGGACTCTCTCGGCCTTCCTCTTGACTGAAGCATGACAACGAGAACGAGAGAGAACGAGTGGTTACTGTGCTCGTTTAGTCAAGGCCAATGCCTTAGTTTATTTTTTCTGTTTTTCCGGTTATCGTTTGTATGATTTGTGGTGTAATTTTAATTGCGTATTTAATGTTTGTTTTATTTGTTTTTGCAAGGATTCGAAAGAGGGGATCAAGGAGAGTAAATCCAGCTTTAAAAATCGAGAAACGGTTGAGCCAAATAAAAGATACGGACGAGCAAAGTTGGAGATTTTGATGAAATAATATCCCTAGAATTGCGCTGGAATTGCTGGATCCGCAAAAAGAGCCGTTGGGATTTTTTCCGTTGCCTTTATATCCGTTGGAAGGCGCTCGATCGATACGATTATCTCTCTTTTTGCTCTCCAAGAATTCAGCGATTCTCTCCATCTTTGATTCTTCTCTCAAGATCTTCAAGACTCAGCAATGGTGTTCACACGAGCGGAGAGATCTGCAGCCAAGAAGAAGGCTGATGACGCAGCTGAAGCGGCTGCGAGGGAAGCGCTTCTTACCCTTGCAGACGATGGTGCCGTTCGCACCGGCCCTCTTCCCAAGCTTCCTATCCGTAGGAAGAAGTGGAGGGTGGTCACTGAGATTCCTGCGGGACCATCTGAGCCAGTGGGCACGCCCAAGAAACGCCGGTGGAGTGTCAAGACGGCCGCCGAACCAAGCACAGCAAAGACTCCCTCTGTGGAGAGTCAAGAAACTGATCGTGCATCCCACGAGTCAGCCAAAGAAGGTTCGTCGCCGTCTGCATCACCTGCGCGTAGTCCTTCACCATCCGAACCAGTGCCAAGCGCAGAATCGTCGCCGCCTGCACAGAGCCCCGAGTTGTCTTCAACACCTCAGAGTTCTGACCCGACACCTGCAGCAGCGCAGAGTCCTGAACTGCCATCTTCGCCACTGAGATCTGCGCAGACACCATCAGCAGAGCACAATTCTCCACGGCCTGATCCTGAATTCCCTTATGGGGATTATCAAGAGTCCACTCAGGGCAGTGGAGATGCTGGGGAAGACGAAGTCTTCTCTCCTATGAGGGAAGATAGCCCTGCCGAGCCTGCACAACAGGACGATTCTATGGAGGAGACGTTGGGGGCATGCCTCCAGCAGATCAACATCAAGGCCAGGCTCAAGAAGAAGAAGAAGGCCAAGATTGTCAAGGCCAAGAAGTTGAAGAAAAAGAAGGCCAAGAAGGTGCCGTCGACGGACAAAGAGAGTACTGAGCCTTCGCTCAAACGCCTCAAGGTGGAGGCTGCCGAATCATCCAAACCAGCAGATAAGGGGAAGGCTAAACTCTACCCTGAAGACTAACCTCAGTCAGGGAGGTATGTCTCGTCTGACGCTGAATCCAGGGGTGCTGAGCTGAGGAAGAGGGACCTGTTGCACGAGAAAGGCTTCCTCGACCGACTCGCTGACCTGCCGCAGTTCTTGCGCGCAGGAGTGATCAACCACGGCTGGGAGGAATTTTGCAGACCGCCTAATCCAGCCTACACGAGCATGGTGTACGATTTCTACGCCAATGTGCTCAGCCCTGAGGATGGCCTGTCTGTGGTCAGAGGGGTGGAAGTGGATTTCTCAGCCAAAGCCATCAATGAAGCCTTTGGTCTCAAGGGCCAAACGCACACAGATTATGCGCGGATAGTTGATGAGCCGACTGAGGCAGTGCTGGAAGAGGCCATTCGCACAATTGGCCAGCCTGAAGCAGCGTGGACTGTCTCACGCAATGGGAGGCACACCTTAATGAGTGCCAATCTGACAGCAAAGGCAGCTGTTTGGTTTGCCTTTGTGAGGAGAAAGCTGTCCCCTGTGACCCACGAGACGACAATCAACCAGAGTAGATCACTGCTGGTCTATGCCATCATGCGCGGTCTCACGGTCAATGTGGGGGAGATCATGTCAGCTGCCATTGCTGAGTGCGCAAAGAAAGGTAAGGGACCCTTGTTTTTCCCTAATACCATAACCAAGCTATGTTTGCTTGCAGGAGTCCCCACCGAGCGCCTGGAGCAGCAGATGCCTTACACAGGCCATTTGGAGCTGCCTGCTAACCTGAGGCTGAGAAGAAAGGGGAATATGGAGTTTGAACTGGATAGGCTGGCTGCTGAACAGTCTCTATCCATGGCCTGCTTGATGGATATGCAGAGAAGAATGGCTCAATGGGCCACTTATGCGCAGGCGAGGGACAAGGAAGTTGCAGACCAGCTGGGGTGCCTCTTCCCTGAGTTCCCTACCAATCTCCTAACTCCATGGGTGCCCCCAAGACCAAGGCAACCAGATGAGGATGACGAGAATTGAGTGCTGGTTTGAAGTGCACTAAAGGGAGTATTGTTGTTCCCTTAGAAAAAAAAAAAACAATTTTTCTGCTTTCTGATAGGATCATGTGCATTATGCTGTTTTGTGTTCAACTTTTGATCTGTTTTTAATGTTTAGTTTTATGTTTTTTTCTTTTGCTTAGTCTAGTCTGATGTTAGCTGAATAGGTAGGATAGTTTAGCTTTATTTTTAGGATGCGTGAGTAACAGGAAAAAGCATGCTGAGGGGCCCTAATCAATGTTATATCTGCCCGGATTGAATTGCGAAATAATTGCGGTTCCCGCAAATTTTGTGACTGATTGCATGTTTTGGAGTGTCTGTGTAGTTAGGCTGTGATCTGTTAAATTCTATCTTTTGCTGCTAGCATGACTACCTTATATAGCTGATCTTAACGCATGCTGGATGAGTGTCATAGGACACCCTTTGATAGTTTAAATTAGCCTCTGAATAGGGCTCAGCATGCATAAACCATCAGTCCTTAAACTGTCTGTTTTGTTCAAATTTTCTGCTGCTGAGGTAATTGCTTTTAAATGTTTTGCCTATGCCTAGGATTTTTAGATTCTCTTTGTTTTACTTTAGACTAGATGCTTCTAGGACAAGTTTGGGGGTGTGCCACCTCAGACACTCATTGGGGACAATGAGTAGTTGAAGTTTGGGGGAGGCCACCCTAGGCCTAGGAACATTCCTCTCTTCCTTAGGACATAAGCATTCTTCTTCTCCTTTAAGAAAATTTTTTGTGATAAATAGAAAAAGTGAAAAATAAGAATAAAGAGGGGAGTCTCTCTCAAGTGCTGAGTAATCAGTGCCAAGTGTGTAAACCACAAGTGGCATTGCATCAAAAGGCAACCCAAGGAGAGACTCCACCCAAGTAAAAAAGGGAAAAGGAGAAATAGGGGAAGAAGGATGTATGCTTTGGAGTTATAATCTTGTGGCTTAGATGTCCTATTTAAAAAAGAACTCTGATCCTCAAAGAGCTAAGCACAAGGTTGTAGGTTCTAGGTTTGTCTAAGGAGATGAATGTATATCCAATGTAGTGATGCCAGGGTTTAGGTTGTTCTCTAAAAGTACCACTGTCACTGTTAATACTAAGACTGGCATGACTCTAAGGAATCCTAGACACATTAAAAATAAAGCTAGAAGCATGTACTGAGTCTGGAGTAAAGCTTGGTAGAATTTGAAACCTTAGGGATAGTGGCATGATGTCATAAAAGTAGCTAGATCAGTAGTAGGGGGTTAATAAAAACAGCAGGTATAGTAGGCAGGTGAAGTCAGAAGAAGCTTGATAAAGAGGTTAGTTCTAAACTTAGAAGTGTGTCACAGGACAGCACTGCTAGAGATAGGGATATAGGGGAGTCGGTAAGTAGTTAGAGAAGATAAAAAAAACAAGCCTAAGTAAGTCCTTAGTATGCTTGAGGACAAGCAAAACCTTAAGTTTGGGGGTGTGTTAAGTCTCTGAAAGTGACTTATTTAGGACCCATTTAGCTTAAGAAGATGTACACTTTTAGGTGTTTTTGATAGCATTTAGCTTAAACCTATGCTTTAATATGAGAATTAGAAGAAGGTAGCTAATTTAGGACTTATGCACAATAGGTAGAAAAAGGGTTGAAAACCGAAGGAAAAGAATGAAAAAATAAGCATTGCGAATGAATTGCGAAAACATTGCGGTGACCGCAATTATTCAAGTGGAAACCGTAAGTTGACTGATCTTTTTCTGTTAATTTCCGTATTTTCAGGGATTCGTTCTTTCTCCTCCATCCATTCTGATATACGACGTTGAAGATTGATGGTTCTCCTTGGCCCAAACGCACCTGCAAACTACTATAAAAGGGGGCCAAAGTCGGAGGTTTGATCATCATTCGAAGCGCAGAAGTCTTCTCGCAGTCCATCATTTCTCTCTGTTTTCCTTTGCCGTCTGTTGGAGTGAGAGTCTCAGCTGTTGGAATCGATAATCTGATAGGAAGGAGAGAAGATTCTTCTTCTCTCTCGATTGGATTCATCCAAGCAAGGCTGACCTTTCATCCCCTTCATTCGAGGCGACTGCAACGAAGCTTTTCAAGCACCTTTATTGCTTTTCTGTCGTTCTTCTTCTTATTTCCAGTTTGATCATTGTTGTTCTTAGCCTAGTGCTTTAATTACTGCATTTCGTTGTTGTCTGTCTTTGAATCATTTCTTTTGAAGCTTTCCTTTGTCGTTCAAACATTCAAAGTAATCAAAGTAAAATTCTGCATTTCACAGTTTCCACCTTCTGCTGCTACGTTTTGTCTTATTGTTTTAAGCATATTTCTCTTCTAAGCATGTCTGTTTTATCTACCCTTTCTGTTCTCCATATATCCATGAGTAGCTAAGCCACTTAGGGGCATGCTAATGACAGAACTATAGGCTAAAAAACGTGCATCAAGTATGTAGGATAGCTCTCGAATCATTGATTGTATGTAAGCTTCATCCCACGGGCAATTTCGATTGGCCATCCATTTTGTCCAAAGAACTCCTAACCTCTGGAAGGAGTAAGAGTTCAGAGTCATATAATCATGCTAGCCTTTCATGGTAATCAGGAAACGGCCTAGGAATAGGCGTTTCCCTAGTACAAACTAAACACTCCTGTTTTAACAAGATGCTTAAGACCTTACTTTGAAGTCGAGTAAACTTAAGACTCTAATGCATGGAATCGGACGATACTTGAGATAGAGTGAGTTTGATGTATAGAGAGTTGGTCCAATGCTTGAGAATCGTAATAAAATGCCTATAGGATAGTCATTAGTAGCCCTTAATTCACCCATTTACTCAGTTTCGCTGTTATTTAATTGCGGTAACATTGCGGTCCTCGCAATTCTGCCAGATTTTCATTCTGTTTAGCTGTTTTCTTCCTCGTTTGTTAATTCCATCTCTTGTCTTTTAAGTCTAGTTTCAACTTGCATTTGTTTATGTTATATCCCTTTATACATTCAGCAAAAAGTAGATAATTAAAAACCAATTTTACCCCATCAAATTCATCCCATCTTTCTTCACAATCACACTTCGCGAATAGCTAAAAATAAGTCTCTGTGGGAAAAACGAATGAAATATACTTACTACTTGCTGTGAGACCATGTATGCTTGCATGTTCTAAGTGCTCTCTCTACCTTATTGCTTATTTATCTTTACACATTGAGCACGCAACACCGGCTAAGGTACTTGTGTGGATTTTGGATGATTAGGGATTTTTGTTAAGCTTTTAGCGTTTTGATAATCGATGCATATTGGTTCTGATTAGGCTTTAATTCTTGAATGCATTTATTGTTCTTACTTAATCCATGCATATGTGTTAGCGTTATAGACTAGCGATGCGTTGCCTCTCATTGTCGCCATAGTAACACAGGACAATAGAATTAACCGAAGTATCGTTTTATGCATGTTGATTGTTGAGTACTTTAGGGTTGCCGGGTAGTCAATTAGAAATCGGGATGTGTAATCGAATGTTCGTCGCGGTTAGCTAGTAACTGTTCGGAGTCAAATTGGGGCTGATCATTCTAACGCGATTGCGAATAATGTTTAGTTAGGATTGTTAATTCTAATTAATTAATATGGATCCGGTTACTTTAGGGTTCCCGGGTAACCGACCGCGTGCATGTCAAATTGTTAGCCTTACTTTGGAATTAAATGATGAATGTTAAAGCGCTTAGCAAAATCACGAAATCGCCCAAATCCAACACTCTTTAATCTCAATCTTCTTATTTTTCCGTTAGCATTTTTCATTACTTTGCATGATCAAAATCCCCCCGTTTTGTGACAAACCTCCCAATCAATTTAATTATAACTCAAAAAATTAATTCTCAATTTTATTCCCTCTCTGTGGTTCGACCCCGTTACTGCTAGCTGCAAAGATAAAAACTACGGGTTTATAAATTCATTTTGGCAAGCCTCGACAGCTTAATATTGGAGTACCCCAAAAGTAACTCTACCAAAATTGGCGCCATTGCCGGGGAGGGCAACTAAAATTGAAATTATGTTTGTTTTTTATTTAGGTTGATTGGTTGTTTTTAAATATTTTTTTTAAGTGACTTGTTTTTTTTTTATTTCGATAACGGTCCTCTCTTCCAAGTTTTTTTAAGTCCAGGTTACTTTCGGAAGAGATGGAAGTCTTGGAGGGCAATAATGAGAGTCAGAGAACGCTTAAGGAGTGGGCGATGCATGGTTTGAATAGCCGACCGTTGTGTATATCATTTCCGCCGACAACAGGTAATTTCGAGTTTAAATCAAGTTTGTTTAACTCACTTCCTTCTTTTTATGGTGAAACAGGTGAAGACCCTATCAAGCACCTTAAAGAATTCCACATGGCGTGCTCTTCGATGAGGACAAGTGAGATAACGGAGGAGGAGCTGAATTTGAGAGCCTTTCCTTTCACCGTGAAGGATAATGCGAAGAATTGGCTACACTACTTACCCTCGGGGACTATCTCTACGTGGAATGAGTTGAAAGGGCTGTTTTTCGACAAATTTTTTCCCGCCTCGAGAGCCGCATTTCTAAGGAAGCAGATCTACGCGATTGTTCAAGAGGAAGGGGAGGCCTTTCATGAATGCTGGGAGCGGTATACCCGGATGTGTGAAGACCACCCCGACCATCAGATCTCGGAGGCTGAACTCATTCGTTCCTTCTATGAAGGCTTGTGCCAGCATGATAGACTGATACTAGATGCAGCTAGTGGAGGGGCGTTGATTGACAAGACCACAGCGAAAGCTCGGCGTTTGATTTCGAATATGGCTCAGAATATGCAGCAGAATGGAAGTGGAGCACATGAGCAAACCCGCCTCTCAAGCGAAATCAAGGAGCTCAAGGACCAACTGTCTAAGGTATGTAGCGTTGTCCTTAAAATACAAGAAAACTTATCGCAAGCTTTTTCTTCTATTTCAGGTAAATCCCTCGAGGACATGTTCAAATCCTTCCTGGAAAGGAGCATGGAGCATCACGAAGAGTATAGAGCGCAATTTGAATCATTGAGAAAGGAGATTTCTGAGATGAAGGATAGGACGAGTAAGGTGGAAACCCAGGCAATAGAATGCCAAAATGTTATTGCTCTTAAGAGTGGAAGGGATATTCCCTCGAGTTCTAAGCCTGTTGAGTACAATGAGAGTCCTTGGATGATACCCCCACATTCGAGAATGAATTTCTGTGAGCAGGTATGTGCCATCAATTTGCGAAGTGGGAGAGAAATTTCTCCAAACACCGTTGTTGTGGAGAAAGAAGGAGGCAAGGATAAGGAAAAGATCGAGGATCTTGAGTCAAGAGGAAAGGGAGTTCAGTTGGATGCACCCCCGAGCTTGAAAGGCTACAAGCCCAAAGCTCCTTTCCCAAGCCATTTCTTGCCGCCCGATCTAGAGAAAAAGGGGAAACCGATTGCATACTCCCCGAGCCATCTTGAGGATGAGAAGATGGTGAAGAATGAAGAACTAAAGAAAAACGTGTGTGAGTATGTTCCCATAGCACCCTTCTCGAGTAGGCTCGCAAGGCCTATGGTCGTGAATGAAGATGAGGAGATCCTCAAAACCTTCCAGAAGGTGACGGTGAACATCCCACTCTTGGAGGCCGTGAAGCAAATTCCGAAATATGCAAAGTTCCTCAAGAGTTGGTGCACAAGTAAGAGAATTTCATGACCAAGAGGTCATGTATGTGTTCATGACCAAGAGGTTTGTGGTTCGAATCCCCCCACCCCCAATGTACTAAAAAAAAAAAGAGAATTTCGAGAAAGAATGATGAGAAAAACAAAGAAATTGTCTCTGCAATTTTCCAAGGTGCGCTTCCACCAAAGTGCGTTGATCCTGGTATGTTTACTATTCCATGCACTATTTGATAGAGTTTCGGCATGCATAGCGGAAGCAACGTTGGATCTAAGTACTCTTATTTTGTTAATTTAAAAGGAAAAAACATGTAATTTGAAAATCAAAGACAATAATTTCGAAGTTACCTTTGAAGTTCAAATTCTTCTCGATTCCAAACTCGATCTTCGAACGTAACGGTCACGAACCACCACGAGAGTCTTCCCGACTATTCTCCAGCCTTAGAACGGGATTGTGGGATCTTTTGAGTGACTAATTTAAAAGAGAATTGAAGATGGAATTGGAGAGAATGGTAGAGAAATTGTCTTTACAATTCTCAAAGTTCATCAAATCTCCAAGAAGAAGTCAATCTAATTAACCCTTTGTATATATTGAAGACTACATGCAAAAACATGCAAAATTGAGTTAACAATAGGATGCCATGTAGAATCCACTCAATTTAATGGGATTAGTGGCTTGATGTGGGATGAACACTTAGCAAAAAAGTTTGACTCATAAAACCACCAACAAATGGTTTTTCCTACTAACTCAAGAATTGGATTTTTCCACTAACTTACGAATTGGATTTTTCCACTAACTTTAGTCATCAAAATGACTCTTGACTTTCAAGGTTTAGTGGAGTCAACATTTGACTTTTGACATTCAAAGTTTTAGTCAATTGTCTTTAATTTGACTTTTGACTAACTTTGATCAAATTAATTCAATTTAAAAATTAATTGAAATAATTAATTTTAAATTAAATTAAATTAATATTAAATAATTAATTAAACAATTTAATTAATTCAAATTTAAAATCCAATAAATCCAACACTAATCCCGATCATTCCCGATATACATGATTATGAATCCATATTCATATTTTCCATATTTAAATCTTATTTTAAATATCACCATTTCTCTCTATTGTTCAATTCGCAATTGAACGTTATGTCGTTAAATATATCACATATATTTAACGCTAATTCCCTAATTCGAATTCGAACACATCGAATTCACTCGTCACACTATTCTAAGGTTTAGTCCGATATGAGCTAGTAGGGGGACCTCATGGACCTACAGATCATGAGCTCCAACGATCCGAGATTAAATGATTAAACTCTTTAGCCTAGTTAATCAACATTCGTTAACTACCAGGACATTCCACTATAGCCTAGTAGTTGCACTCTCCTCACTGTAGATATATTATGTCCACTCGATATAACCATGATTAGTAAGTTGACCCTTCACAGGTTGATCGTAATTTACGGTCGGGTCAAATATCTATCTTACCCCAGTAATTACATCTTGCTTCTTAAGTCCCACTGATCCTCTAATGAACAATTGGTTTGTGATCCGATCACTAAACTGATTGGTATGTGATCTAATCACTATACCGAGTCCCTCTCGGGCCAATGCGAAGGTGCGATCCCTTGTTCAAGATCTGGAGTCAGCACTTAAGGGAACAACCTATCTATTATCCCTAGAGACGGGTAAGAGTGAATTCCATCTTCCACCCTATGTCCCCAGCTATTTATCCGGTCTTACCCCTGAAATGGGATGCTTATTGAGTCGGCGCTGTTGAGCCACTCTCACCCATGCAGATCTAAGGATAATTCCGAATAAGAAGGAGTTCATAGTTAGCTTAGGATTAAGGTCAAGTTACCTAGGTCATCGTTTTGAAATAGTCAGTCTTTAAAACAGTAAACAGCGTTATAAGGCGAGAGTGACTTATTTCGCGGTCCGGTCTAATGCAAACTCTTTGCATAGGACGCACCCATTCACATGTCTCCACATGAACGATTCAGAATCACATCGTTTGTACTAAATACAAAATGGGCTGCTGTTAAGTCTCTGAAAGTGACTTATTTAGGACCCATTTAGCTTAAGAAGATGTACACATTTAGGTGTTTTTGTTAGCATTTAGCTTAAACCTATGCTTTAATATGAGAATTAGAAGAAGGTAGCTAATATAGGACTTGTGTACAATAGGTAGAAAAAGGGTTGAAAACCGAAGAAAAGAATAAAAAAATAACCATTGCAAATGAATTGCGGAATAATTGCGGTGACCGCAATTATTCAAGTTAAAACCGTAAGTTGGCTGATCTTTTTCTGTTTAGATCCGACTTTTCAGGGATTCGTTCTTTCTCCTCCATCCATTCTGATATATGACGTTGAAGATTGATGGTTCTCCTTGGCCCAAACGCACCTGCAAACTACTATAAAAGGGGGTCAAAGTCGGAGGTTCAGTAATCATTCGAAGCGCAGAAGTCTTCTCGCAGTCCACCATTTCCATCTGTTTTCCTTTGCCGTCTGTTGGAGTGAGAGTCTAAGCTTTTGGAACCGATAATCTGATAGGAAGGAGAGGAGATTCTTCTTCTCTCTCGATTGGATTCATCCAAGCACGGCTGACTTTTCATCACCATCATTCGAGGCGACTGCCACGGAGTTTTCTAGCAACCCTTTACTGTTTTTCTGCTCTGTTCTTCTCATTTCCATTCCTGATCACTATTGTTCTTAGTTTAGCATTTCAATTACTGCATTTCGTTGTTGTCTGTCTTGAATTCATTTCTTTTAGAGCTTCCCTTTGTCATTCAAACACTTTAAGTAATCGAAGTATACTTCTGCATTTTACAGTTTCCATCTGTTTCTGCTACGACTTTGGCTTGCTGTTTTAAGTATATTTATCTTCTAAGCATGTCTGTTTCATCTACCATTTCTGTTCTCTACATATCCATGAGTAACTAAAATCACTTAGGGGCATGCTAATGACAGAACTATAGGCTAAAAAACGTGAGTCAAGTAGGCAGATTAACACTCGAACATTGATTGTATGTAAGCTTCATCCCACGGGCAATTTCGATTGGCCATCCATTTTGTCCAAAGAACTCCTAACCTCTGGAAGGAGTAAGAGTTCAGAGTCATATAATCATGCTAGCCTTTCATGGTAATCAGGAAACGGCCTAGGAATAGGCGTTTCCCTAGTACAAACTAAACACTCCTGCTTTAACAAGATGCTTAAGACCTTACTTTGAAGTCGAGTAAACTTGAGTCTCTCATGCATGGAATCGGACGATACTTGAGATAGAGTGAGTTTGATGTATAGAGAGTTGATCCAAAGTTTGATAATCGTAATAAACTGCCTATAGGATAGTCATTAGTAGCCCTTAATTCACCCTTTTAATCAGTTTCGCTGCCATTTAATTGCGGATTAATTGCGGTTCTCGCAATTCTGCTAAAACGCATTCTGTGTAGCTGTTTTCTTCTTCGTTTATTGATTCCATCTCTTGTTCTTTGAGCCTGATTTTAACTTTAACTTGTTTATGGTATATTCCTTTACACATTCAGTAACACTTAGATAATTAAAAACCAATTTTACCCCATCAAATTCATCCCATCTTTCTTAACAAATACACTTCGCGAATAGCTAAAAATGAGTCTCTGTGGAAAAAACGAATGAAATATACTTACTACTTGCTGTGAGACCATGTATGCTTGCATGTTCTAAGTGCTCTCTCTACCCTTTTGCATACTTATCTTTACACATTGAGCACGCAACAAGTTTTTGGCGCCGCTGCCGGGGACTTATTTTAAGTGAAAACGAAGTTTGTTAAGTTTGAAACATCAAAGTATTTTTCATTGAATTTGATCCATTTTCATTTCTTTTTCAGGTACCATTTAGGGTAGTTTATGAATGAGACTCCAAGTAGTGATCTAGAGTTCAACCCTGAGCCCGAGAGGTTACTTAGAGCTAGGAATAGAGCCAAGAAACGTCTTTTTAAACAAACCCTTTTACCTCCAATCATTGCAGAGACTACAATTCCTCCGCAATTACCTCAAGAAGAAATGGCTGGAGTAAATCAAAACCTGGTGCCTGTCACTCGCAACCCCACTGAAATAGCGAATGACAAGGATAGCGCCATCCTTTCATATTTAGTACCTATGCCTGGGGAGCTGAACCCCAGCATAATCCGTCCTGAAATCACTGCCAACTCATTTGAGTTAAAGCCAGTGATGTTCCAAATGTTGTCCACTGTGGGACAATTCTTTGGAATAGAAAATGAGGACCCCCATAACCACCTTAGGAACTTCCTAGGAGTTAGTGACACATTCCTAATCCCTGGAGTTTCCCAAGAAGCCCTGAGGCTATATCTTTTCCCTTACTCTTTGAGGGACAAGGCCAAAACATGGTTAAATTCTTTACCCTCAGGATCTGTCCGCAATTGGACAGATTTAGCAGAAAAATTCCTAGTCAAATACTTCCCACCTGATAGGAATTCAACCTTTCGTGATGATATCATAAAATTCAAACAAGCTCCAAGTGAGTCTCTTCACGAAGCTTGGACAAGATTCAAAGACCTTCTCATTAAATGTCCACACCATGGCATTCCATGGTGTATCCAAATAGAAGTTTTCTTTAAAGGATGCAACCCCAGCACCAGACAAGTTCTAAATTCATCTGCTGGAGGTTCCATGTTGTCCAAGAGTTACAACGAAGCTTATGAGATCTTGGAGAAGATCTCAACATCTCATTGTAGGTGGTCAGACGATCCAGTAGAGCCAACTAGGGCTCAAGACAAGGATGCTCTAAGCGCCATGAGCACCCAAATAAACGCCCTGACCAACCTAGTTAAACAAATGGCTCAGGCCAATCTCCAAACCAGTGCCAATACCGCCACAGCCATGTCAATGGGCACTCAACCAAATCAAGGCGAGGCACCAATCTGTGGATTCTGTGGGGAAGGGCACCCTTATGAATACTGCCCTGGGAATCCATCCTCAGTCTGCTATGTAGGAAGCCAGCAGCAGCCTAGGAATAACCCCTACTCCAACACCTATAACCCTGGTTGGAGAAACCACCCTAACCTGTCATGGGGTGGCCAACAGAACACTAACCAAAATTCTAACCAACCAAGGCCGAGTGGAACACCTGGTTTCACTCCCCAACATAACCAGTCCATGTACCAAAAACCTTACAATCAATCTGTAGGATCTTCTGTAGAAAACCTACTCAAGGAATATATAGCTAAGAATGATGCTACTCTTCAGAGCCAGCAAGCTACTCTTAGGAGCCTGGAAAACCAAGTAGGCCAATTAGCCAATGAACTTAAAAGTAGGCCCCAAGGTAGACTCCCTGCTGACACCGAGGTACCAAGGAGAGATGGCAAGGAACAAGTTCAAGCAATTGAACTCAGGAGTGGAAGACCATTGGTGAGCAACACAAAGGACACACCAAAGAGAGTAGAGAACACTGAGTCTAGTGCTCCACTGGAGTCTCTGCCGAGCCAAGGTCCACCACCAACTAGCACATCAGGAGCCAGGCTAGAGCCAATTGTAGAGGACGTAGAAGAAATTCCAAGGCCTCCACCTATCCTAAGGCGTCCTGACGTGCCTGCATATGTGCCACCACCTCCATATCCTCGAAGGCTGAAGAAGAAGCAGGAACAGGAAGTTCATTTTAATAAATTTTTAGAAATACTTAAACAAGTGCATGTGAATATTCCTTTTGTAGAAGTTTTACAGTCTATGCCTTCATATGTAAAGTTTTTGAAGGACATTATTACTAACAAAAAAATAATTGGTGAGTTTGAAACAGTAAACCTCACCGAGGAGTGCAGTGCCATCCTCCAAAACAAGCTGCCCAAGAAGGAGAAGGATCCTGGTTCCTTCACCTTACCTGTAGAACTTGGAGGCAAGCACGTGGGCAGAGCGCTTTGTGACCTGGGCGCCAGCATAAATCTCATGCCCCTGTCCCTATTCCGCCAGTTGGGAATGGGAGAAGCACGTCCAACCACAGTCACTTTACAACTAGCAGACAGATCCATCGCATATCCAGAAGGTAAGATTGAGGATATTCTAGTTAAAGTTGACAAATTTATTTTCCTTGCAGATTTCATTGTCCTGGACTATGAGGCAGACAAGGAGGTTCCCATCCTGCTAGGTAGACCATTTTTAGCTACAGGTAGGGCACTAATAGACGTGCAAAAAGGTGAGTTAACTATGAGGGTTCATGATGAAGAGGTAAAATTTAGTGTTTACAAAGCTTTAAGGTATCCCTCTGATTCTGAGTCTTGTGCTAGCATTGATGTTGTTGACTCACTAATGGAAGAACAATTAGAGCATGTATTATTAACCAAGCATGCTAACGAATATGTAGGATTAGATGTAGATGATCTAAATGTATCTGACATAATGAATATGCCTGTAGATAGACCTCAGCATGTATGTATGACTATAGACTTAACTGATAGAACTGTAAATCCGTTAAAGCCCTCCATTGAGCATCCACCTGTTTTAGAACTGAAACCACTACCAACTCACCTCAAATACGCATATCTAGGAGATAATGATACGCTGCCTGTAATTATTTCTTCTAAGCTTAGTGAACAGCATGAGGTTGATTTAATTTTACTGCTTAAGCAACATAGGAAGGCTATAGCATGGACTATTGCTGATATTCGAGGCATTATCCCTTCTTATTGCATGCATAAAATCATACTAGAGGAAGAGCACACACCTAGGGTAGATCACCAGCGTAGGTTAAACCCCTCTATGAAAGAGGTAGTAAAGAAAGAAATAATAAAGTGGTTAGATGCAGGAGTAATTTTCCCCATAGCTAGTAGCCAGTGGGTGAGCCCCATCCAATGTGTACCTAAAAAGGGGGGAATAACTGTGGTAGTCAATGAGAACAACGAACTGATTCCAACAAGGACTGTCACAGGGTGGAGAGTATGTATGGATTACAGAAAGTTAAATAAAGAAACCAAAAAAGACCATTTCCCTCTACCATTCATTGACCAGATGTTAGACAGAATAGCTGGTAGAGCCTACTATTGTTTTTTAGATGGGTACTCTGGCTATAATCAAATCACTATAGACCCTAAGGATCAAGAGAAGACTACCTTCACTTGCCCTTTTGGAACGTTTGCCTTCCGCAGAATGCCTTTTGGCTTATGCAATGCACCGGCAACTTTCCAAAGGTGCATGATGGCAATCTTCTCTGAGTTGGATGAGTCCATAATAGAAATATTCATGGATGACTTCTCAGTCTTTGGGGATTCATTTAAAACCTGTCTAGAGAACCTAGGACAAGTCCTGGCTAGGTGTGAAGAGACCAACCTAGTCCTAAATTGGGAAAAGTGCCATTTTATGGTAGATGAAGGGATTGTCTTAGGACACAGAGTGTCAAGGGCAGGTGTAGAAGTGGATAGGGCAAAAATAGAGGTCATAGAGAAGTTGGTAGAGCCCCAGAATGTCAAGGCCATTAGGAGTTTCTTAGGGCACGCTGGCTTCTATAGAAGGTTCATCAAGGACTTTTCTAAGATAGCCAAGCCTCTATGTGAGCTACTGGAGCTAGGTAGGCCATTCATCTTCTCTAAAGAATGTGTAGTAGCTTGGAAAACCCTTAAGGAAGCACTGGTCACAGCACCAATCATAGTAGGACCAAATTGGGATCTCCCATTTGAGATGCTATGCGATGCTAGTGACTATGCTGTAGGAGTCATGTTAGGACAGAAGATTGACAAGCTCACACATCCTGTCTATTATGCTAGTAAGACCTTGAATGAGGCTCAATGTAACTATACAACTACGGAGAAAGAGATGCTTGCTGTAGTATTTGCTTGTGAAAAATTTAGGAACTATATTGTAGGAACTAGGACCATTGTATATACTGACCATTCTGCTTTAAAATATCTTATGAGGAAGGCTGATGCTAAGCCTAGATTGATTAGATGGGTGTTATTGCTGCAGGAATTCGATTTGGACATTCGGGACAAGAAGGGATGTGAAAACGTGGTTGCAGATCACCTGTCTCGATTGCAGCACAATTGCGAAAAAATTGCGGCCCCCGCAATTTCTGATGCTTTTATAGATGAACATATCTTTGCTTTGACTCATCGTGAAAACGATGAGGAACCTTGGTTTGCTGACATTGCTAACTTCCGTGCATCACAGGTATTGCCAGTGTTCAAGGGAGGACAAGAGAAGAAGAGGTTCCTCCATGAAGCAAGGAAATTCATCTGGGATGACCCCATACTTTACAGGACCTGTGCTGATGGGGTGTTGAGGAAGTGTGTGTCAGCTGCTGAAGCGAAGTCTGTGCTGCAGCACTGTCACTCATCTCCTTACGGTGGGCACTTTGGTGGTCAAAGAACAGCTGCTAAGGTATTTCAGAGTGGCTACTACTGGCCAACAATCTTCAAGGACGCCCACAACTATGCCCACAACTGTGACGAATGCCAAAGGACAGGTAACCTCAGTCGCAAGGATGAGATGCCCCTCACCTACATCTTAGAGTTGGAGCTCTTCGATGTGTGGGGCATTGATTTCATGGGACCCTTCCCTCCATCATCAGGTAACCTGTACATCTTAGTAGCAGTAGACTACGTGTCAAAGTGGGTAGAAGCTAAGGCATGTCCTAATAATGATGCTAAAACAGTCACTAACTTCTTGCATAGACACATTTTCACTAGATTTGGGACTCCTCGTGCTATCATTAGTGATGAGGGGTCACATTTCATTAATAAGGCTATGGAGAAAGTATTGGCTAAATATAACATTAGACATAGGGTAGCTACTCCCTACCACCCACACTCAAATGGCCAAGCTGAGATTTCCAATAGGGAGATAAAGAACATCCTAGAAAAGGTAGTCAAACCTAATAGGAAAGACTGGTCTTTCAAGCTTGAGGATGCACTTTGGGCTTACAGAACAGCATATAAGACACCTCTAGGAATGTCTCCCTATAGGTTGGTGTATGGCAAGGCTTGCCACTTGCCACTTGAATTGGAAAACAAGGCATTTTGGGCCATGAAAGAATTAAATTTTTGTGTGAAGGATGCGGGGACATTAAGATCTTTACAGCTACATGAACTTGACGAGCTTCGGCACATGGCCTATGAGAATGCCAAGATGTACAAAGAAAAGACCAAAATATGGCATGACAGTAGACTCAGGATCAAAGACTTTAAGAAGGGCCAACTTGTATTGTTATTTAACTCACGATTAAAGCTATTTCCAGGCAAATTAAAGTCTAGATGGTCAGGTCCATTTATTATTACTAATGTCTTTGTTCATGGTGCCATAGAGATCAAAAATTTGCAGCAAGGCCAGCCATTTATGGTCAATGGTGCTAGGTTGAAGCACTACTACGAGGAGGGGGATGTGAAGACTCTCTCGGCCTTCCTCCTACGTGAAGCATGAAGTTAGAACCGAGAGAGAACGAGTGGTTACTGAGCTCGTTCAGTCAAGGCCAATGCCTTAGTTTATTTTTACTGTTTTTTCGCTTATCGTTTGTACGTTTTGTGGCGTGTTTTTAATTACGTGTTTAATGTTTGTTTTGTTTGCTTTTGCAAGGAATCGAAAGAGGGGATCAAGGGGAGTAAATCCCACTTTAAAAATCAAGAAACGGTTGAGCCAAATGAAAGATACGGGCGATCAAAGTTTGGAATTTTTATGAAATATTATCCCTAGAATTGCGCAAAAATTGCTGGATCCGCAAAAAGAGCCGTTGGGATTTTTTCCGTTTTATTTATAGCCGTTAGAACGCGCTCGTTGATACGATTCTCTCATTCTTTGATCTCCAAGATTTCTGCGATTCTCTCCATCTGTGATTCTTCTCTCAAGATCTTCAAGACTCGACGATGGTTTCCACTAGGGCTGAGAGATCCGCAGCCAAGAAGAAGGCCGATGACGCAGCTGAAGCGGCTGCGAGGGAAGCGCTTCTCACCCTCGCTGATGAAGGTGCTGTACGCACTGGCCGTCTTGCCAAGCTTCCTATTCGTAGGAAGAAGTGGAGGGTGGTCACTGAGATCCCTGCTGGCCCATCTGAGCCAGTGGGCACGCCAAAGAAACGTCGGTGGACTGTCAAGACTGCTGCCGAACCAAGCACCGCCAAGACTCCCTCTGTGGAGAGTCAAGAAACTGATCGTGCAGCCCACGAGTCAGCCAAAGAAGGTTCGTCGCCGTCTGTGTCACCTGCGCGCAGTCCCCTCTCGTCTGAACCAGTGCCAAGCGCAGAATCGTCACCACCTGCACAGAGCCCTGAGCTGTCTCCAGCACCTCAGAGTTCTGACCCGCCACCTGCAGCAGCGCAGAGCCCTGAACCACCATCTTCGCCGCTGAGTTCTGCGCATATACCATCAGCAGAGCACAATTCTCCACGGCCTGATCCTGAATTCCCTTATGGGGATTATCAAGAGTCCACGCAAGGCAGTGGAGATGCTGGAGAAGAAGAAGTTTTTTCTCCCATGAGAGAAGACAGCCCTGCCGAGCCTGCACAGCAGGATGATTCTATGGAGGAGACGTTGGGGGCATGTTTCCCACAACTCCAGGCAAGGCTCAAAAAGAAGAAGAAGGCCAAGGTTGTCAAGGCCAAGAAATCCAAGAAAAAGAAGGCCAAGAGA
The DNA here is from genome assembly GCA_028017165.1 of Herpetospermum pedunculosum. Lineage (NCBI taxonomy): Eukaryota > Viridiplantae > Streptophyta > Magnoliopsida > Cucurbitales > Cucurbitaceae > Herpetospermum > Herpetospermum pedunculosum. Next base: position 39,484,917 of record CM051527.1, read on the forward strand.
GTGCCTTCAGCAGAGAAAGAAAGCTCGGAGCCCTCACGGAAAAGGCTCAAAGTTGAGGCTGCCGAGTCAGCCAGGCCATCAGATAAGGGGAAGGCTAAACTCTACCCTGAAGATGAACCTCCGTCAGTGAGGTATGTCTCATCTGATGCTGAATCCAGGGGTGTTGAGCTGAGGAAAAGGGACCTGTTGCACGAGAAGGGGTTCCTTGATCGACTTGCTGACCTGCCGCAGTTCTTGCGAGCAGGGGTGATCAACCATGGCTGGGAGGAATTCTGCAGACCTCCCAATCCAGCCTACTCGAGCATGGTGTACGATTTCTACGCCAATGTGCTCAGCCCTGAGGATGGCCTATCTGTGGTCAGAGGGGTGGAAGTTGATTTCTCAGCCAAGGCCATCAATGAAGCCTTTGGTCTCAGGGGCCAAGCGCACACAGATTATGCACGGATAGTTGATGAGCCGACCGAGGCTGTGCTAGAAGAGGCCATTCGCACAATTGGCCAGCCTGAAGCCTCCTGGACGGTGTCACGCAATGGGCGGCACACACTCATGAGTGCCAACCTCACGGCTAAGGCAGCTGTGTGGTTTTCATTCGTCAGAAGAAGACTCTCCCCAGTGACTCATGAGACTACAATTAACCAGAGCCGTTCGCTGCTGGTTTATGCTATAATGAGAGGTCTCACGATCAACGTGGGAGAAGTCATCGCTGCTGCCATAGCTGAGTGTGCTAAAAAGGGTAAGGGGCCATTATTTTTCCCCAACACTATAACAAAATTGTGTTTGCTTGCAGGGGTTCCCACCGAGCGCTCGGAGCAGCAGCTGCCTTACACAGGCCATTTGGAGTTGCCTGCACACCTACGGCTGAGAAGAAAGGGCAACATGGAATTTGAGTTGGATAGGCTGGCTGCTGAACAGTCCCTAACCATGGCCTGCTTGATGGACATGCAGAGGAGAATGGCTCAATGGGCCAACTATGCGCAGGCGAGGGACAGAGAAGTTGCAGACCAGTTGGGGTGCATCTTCCCAGACTTCCCCACCAACCTCCTAACTCCATGGGTGCCCCCACGACCAAGGCAACCAGATGAGGATGATGAGAATTGAGTGCTGGTTTGAAGAGCACTAGAGGGAGTATTACTGATCCCTTAAGAAACAAAAGACAATTTTTCTGTTTTCTGATAGATATTGTGAATTATGCTGTTTTGTGTTCAATTTTTGATCTGTTTTTAATGTTTAGTTTTATGTTTTTTCTTTTGTTTAGTCTAGTCTGATGTTAGCTGAATAGGTAGGATAGTTTAGTTTTATTTTTAGGATGCATGAGTTACAGGAAAAAGCATGCTAGGGGCCTGAATCAATGTTATATCTGCCCGGATTACATTGCGAAATAATTGCGGTTCCCGCAATTTTTGTGACTGATTGCATGTTTTGGACTGTCTGTTTAGTTAGGCTGTGATCTGTTAAATTCTATCTTTTGTTGCTAGCATGACTACCTTATATAGCTGATCTTGAAGCATGCTGGATGAGTGTCATAGGACACCCTTTGATAGTTTAAATTTGCCTCTGAATAGTGCTCAGCATGCATAAACCTTAAGGCCTTAAACCTGTCTGTTATGTTCAAATTTTCTGCTGCTGGGATAGTTGCTTCTAGAATGTTTTGCCTATGCCTAGGATGTTTAGATTCTCTTTGTTTTACTTTAGACTAGATGCTTCTAGGACAAGTTTGGGGGTGTGCCACCTCAAACACTCATTGGGGACAATGAGTAGTTGAAGTTTGGGGGAGGCCACCCTAGGCCTAGGAACATTCCTCTCTCCCTTAGAAACATAAGCATTCTTCTTCTCCTTTTAAAAAAAAAAAAAAATGATGAACAAAATGAAAAAAAGAATAAAGGGGGGGAGTTTCTCTTAGGTTGCTGAGTAATCAGTGCCAAGTGTGTAACCCACAAGTGGCGTTGCATCAAAAGGCAACCAAAGGAGAAGCTCCACCTAAGAAAAAAAAAAGAGAGAAAAATATAGGGAAGAAGAATGTATACCTAGGAGTTATAACTTTGTGGCTTAGATGTCCTATTTAAAAAGAACTCTGATCCTCAAAGTAGCTAAGCACAAAAGTTGTAACTTGTAGGGTTGTTTTAGGGAGATGAGTGTATATCCAATGTAGTGATGCCAGGGCTTAGGTTGTTCTCTAAAAGTACTACTGTCACTGTTAATACTAAGACTGGCATGACTCTAAGGAATCCTAGACACATTAAAAATAAGCTAGAAGCATGTACTGAGTCTAGAGTAAAGCTTGGTAGAATTTGAAACCTTAGGGATAATAGCATGATATCATAAAAGTAGTTAGATCAGTAGTAGGGGGTTAACAAAAGCAGTGGGTATAGTAGGCAGGTGAAGTCAGAAGAAGCTAGACAAGAGGTTAGTTCTAAACTTAGAAGTGTGTCACAGGACAGCACTGCTAGAGACAAGAATATAAGGGAGTTAGTGAGTAGTTAAAGAAGAAGAAACAGCAGCCTAAGTAAGTCCTTAGTATGCTTGAGGACAAGCAAAGCCTTAAGTTTGGGGGTGTGTTAAGTCTCTGAAAGTGACTTATTTAGGACCCATTTAGCTTAAGAAGATGTACACATTTAGGTGTTTTTGTTAGCATTTAGCTTAAACCTATGCTTTAATATGAGAATTAGAAGAAGGTAGCTAATATAGGACTTGTGTACAATAGGTAGAAAAAGGGTTGAAAACCGAAGAAAAGAATAAAAAAATAACCATTGCAAATGAATTGCGGAATAATTGCGGTGACCGCAATTATTCAAGTTAAAACCGTAAGTTGGCTGATCTTTTTCTGTTTAGATCCGACTTTTCAGGGATTCGTTCTTTCTCCTCCATCCATTCTGATATATGACGTTGAAGATTGATGGTTCTCCTTGGCCCAAACGCACCTGCAAACTACTATAAAAGGGGGTCAAAGTCGGAGGTTCAGTAATCATTCGAAGCGCAGAAGTCTTCTCGCAGTCCACCATTTCCATCTGTTTTCCTTTGCCGTCTGTTGGAGTGAGAGTCTAAGCTTTTGGAACCGATAATCTGATAGGAAGGAGAGGAGATTATTCTTCTCTCTCGATTGGATTCATCCAAGCACGGCTGACTTTTCATCACCATCATTCGAGGCGACTGCCACGGAGTTTTCTAGCAACCCTTTACTGTTTTTCTGCTCTGTTCTTCTCATTTCCATTCCTGATCACTATTGTTCTTAGTTTAGCATTTCAATTACTGCATTTCGTTGTTGTCTGTCTTGAATTCATTTCTTTTAGAGCTTCCCTTTGTCATTCAAACACTTTAAGTAATCGAAGTATACTTCTGCATTTTACAGTTTCCATCTGTTTCTGCTACGACTTTGGCTTGCTGTTTTAAGTATATTTATCTTCTAAGCATGTCTGTTTCATCTACCATTTCTGTTCTCTACATATCCATGAGTAACTAAAATCACTTAGGGGCATGCTAATGACAGAACTATAGGCTAAAAAACGTGAGTCAAGTAGGCAGATTAACACTCGAACATTGATTGTATGTAAGCTTCATCCCACGGGCAATTTCGATTGGCCATCCATTTTGTCCAAAGAACTCCTAACCTCTGGAAGGAGTAAGAGTTCAGAGTCATATAATCATGCTAGCCTTTCATGGTAATCAGGAAACGGCCTAGGAATAGGCGTTTCCCTAGTACAAACTAAACACTCCTGCTTTAACAAGATGCTTAAGACCTTACTTTGAAGTCGAGTAAACTTGAGTCTCTCATGCATGGAATCGGACGATACTTGAGATAGAGTGAGTTTGATGTATAGAGAGTTGATCCAAAGTTTGATAATCGTAATAAACTGCCTATAGGATAGTCATTAGTAGCCCTTAATTCACCCTTTTAATCAGTTTCGCTGCCATTTAATTGCGGATTAATTGCGGTTCTCGCAATTCTGCTAAAACGCATTCTGTGTAGCTGTTTTCTTCTTCGTTTATTGATTCCATCTCTTGTTCTTTGAGCCTGATTTTAACTTTAACTTGTTTATGGTATATTCCTTTACACATTCAGTAACACTTAGATAATTAAAAACCAATTTTACCCCATCAAATTCATCCCATCTTTCTTAACAAATACACTTCGCGAATAGCTAAAAATGAGTCTCTGTGGAAAAAACGAATGAAATATACTTACTACTTGCTGTGAGACCATGTATGCTTGCATGTTCTAAGTGCTCTCTCTACCCTTTTGCATACTTATCTTTACACATTGAGCACGCAACAGCTGCATCCAATAGTGTCCCCAGGATAAGGTATCCAGCCTTATCCGTATACTATAGACCGTTTTGCCTATTTACTCCAACTTGATCCACTTTTATGTCTCCACATAAAGTTCAAGTACTCATGTTATAGCCATGGATCTTAGTTTATTGGATTTAGGGTTTTCTAAAATGAAATAAGCAATTCACATATTCAATAATAACTTTATTGAATAAACCTCACTAACACATTATTAGTAATAAAATATGTTCATCGTTTACAAACCACGAGTTTTAGGACATAAAACCCAACAAACTCCCACTTGGACTAAAACTCTAGTGGTAACAAATATATATCCATATATATACATAATGTTGAGTTTTTCAAAATGAGAAATAAATACAATAAACTAGGGCATCACATACCCATAGTTTTCTCCCACTTGCCTTAGATTATACATCTTGTAGTCCTAGTCTCACTAGGTGACCCTCAAACACTTTAGCCGTGAGAGCCTTTGTAAATGGATCAACAATGTTGTCCTCAGAGGCTATCTGTTTCACAATAACATCTCCTCGTTGGACGATCTCTCGAATGAGATGATATTTTCTCTCAATATGTTTCCCGCGTTTATGGCTTCTTGGCTCTTTTGAATTTGCAACTGCTCCACTGTTATCACAAAAGAGAGTGATAGGCAGATGCATATTTGGAACAACTTCCAAATCGTTCAAAAACTTTCCAAGCCACACAACTTCTTTTGCTGCTTCACATGCAGCTACGTATTCTGCTTCCATAGTGGACTCAGCAACACAACTTTGCTTGATACTCCGCCATACTACAGCTCCTCCATTGAGAGTGAACACTGATCCTGATGTTGATTTTCTCGAATCTCTATCCGACTGGAAATCAGAATCAGTGTATCCTGTAAGAATCAAATCCTTACCTTTTTACACGAGCATGTAATCCCTCGTTCTCCTAAGATACTTGAGGATATTCTTAACGGTTGTCCAATGTATAAGTCTAGGATTGGACTGAAACCTACTGACAACACCTACTGCATAGCATATGTCGGGTCGTGTACACAACATAGCATACATTAGACTTCCAACTGCCGATGCATAGGGAATGCGTCTCATATCCTCAACTTCTTGAGGTGTCTTAGGACATTGTTCCTTCGACAAGTGAATTCCATGCCTGAAGGGTAACAAACCCCTCTTGGAATTCTGCATCTTATATCTTGACAACATCTTGTCAATATAGGATGCTTGAGACATGGCTAATGTTCGATTCTTGCGGTTCCGAACTATTTGGATCGCAAGAATATATTGAGCTTCTCCTAAATCTTTCATTTGGAATTGAGTTGCTAGTCATTTCTTGACGTCAGTCAGGCATCTTACATCATTCCCAATGAGTAAGATATCATCGACATATAACACGAGGAATGCTACAGATGTTTTAACAATCTTCTTGTAAACACAAGGTTCGTTAATGTTTTGTTCAAAACATTAAGATTTGATCGCGGTATCAAACCTTATATTCCAGCATCTAGATGCTTGTTTCAACCCATAAATGGATCGTTTAAGCTTACAAACTTTTTGTTCTTGATGCTGTATTATAAACCCCTCTGGTTGAGACATATAGATACTCTCTTCAAGATTGCCATTCAGAAAGGCTGTCTTGACATCCATTTGCCAAATCTCATAATCATAATATGTGGCAATGGACAAGAGTATTCTAATTGATTTTAACATGACAACAGGAGAGAAGGTTTCATCATAGTCTACCCCATCTCTCTCGGTATAACCCTTTGTCACTAATCGAGCTTTAAATGTTTGTACCTTACCAGCTTGGTCTCGTTTCCTTTTGTAGATCCATTTACAACCAATAGGTTTTACCCCATCTAGTTGATCTACAAGTTCCCAGACCGAATTGAAGTACATTGACTCCATTTCGAGGTCCATGGCTTTGATCCACTGATCTTTGTCAACATCATTCATTGCCTGTTTATAGGTCAATGGATCCTCTATTCCATCATCTGGTATGATGATTTGAGTTTCTACTAAACCCATGTAACGGTCAGGTTGTTGCACAACCCTCCCACTGCGTCGAGGCACTCTCAACTCTTGAGATGGATGTGAGTAATCAAAAGGATTAGCTCCATCAACAACTCTTGTTGACGGACCAATCTCATCAACAACTCTTGTTGATCTATCTGTAGCTTCTTTACAAATTTCACGCAATACTAGTTTACTGCGAGGTTGATGATCTCTCATGTGATCTTCTTCGAGAAAAGTAGCATTTCTCGATACAAATACTTTTGAACGACGTTCAAATTTCTTAGGGTTTTGCACCAACACATGTGTCGGGCATCCCCAGATCCTGAAGTGACGTAAACTAGTTTTACGCCCTCTCCATAACTCATAAGGTGTTCCAGTAACAGTTTTAGATGGAACATTGTTCAAAATGTAGGCAGCAGTCTCTACTGCATATCCCCAAAATGAATCAGGCAAATGAGCATAGCTCATCATCGATCGAACCATGTCTAACAAGGTTCTGTTTCTTCTCTCCGATACACCGTTTTGCTGAGGCGTACTAGGTGCAGAGAGTTGTGACTGGATTCCATGTTCTATCAAATAGTCTTGGAATCTCAGGTCCATGTACTCTCCACCTCGATCTGATAGAAGTGTCTTAATTGTTTACCTAATAAGTTCTCAACTTCAGCCTTATACTCCTTGAACTTTTCAAGAGCTTCAGACTTATGATGTATTAGGTAAACATAACTGTACCTTGAATAATCATCTATGAAACTGAGAAAATATTCATATCCTCCTCGTGCTTTGACATTCATTGGTCCATGTTACGTCTCCAAAAGTGACTATTTTAGGACTTATTTGTGTTAGGAAGTTGTGCATTTGTAAGTATTTTTGATAGGATTTAGCTTGAACTTGTGCTTATATATGAGAATTAGAAGAATGAAGCTAAATTAGGACTTGTATGCAAAAGGAAAGAAAAGGAATGAAAAACGAAGTTAAAAGAATGAAAACTGTGCATTGCGGAGGCATTGCGGAAACATTGCTAAAACCGCAATGTTTTAAGTGAAATCCGTAAGTTGGCTAACTTTTTTCTGTTTTGATCTGATATTTCAGGGATCCATTCTTTCTCCTCCAGCCACGTAGAAGTACGACGTTGAGAATGGATGGTTCTCCTTGGCCCAATCGCACCTGCAGAATACTATAAAAGGAGGTCAAAGTGGAAGGTTGAAACACACTTGAAAGGCGTAGAACTCTTTTCTCAGCGCAGTCTTTTCTCCTGTTTTTCTCTCTTCCGTCTGTTGGTTTGAAAGGGTTAGCTGTTGGAGTCGACAATCTGATAGGAAGAAGAGAAGATCTATCTTCTCTTCTGATTGGAGTCATCCAAGCAAGGCTTGCCTTTCTCTCCCTTCAGGCGAAGCGATCACGCTTGGATCTCTTCGTTTTGCTGTTTTAGCTTTCCATTTTTAGTACTGTTTGTTGTTATTTCTCTTCCATTAGCTACTCTAGTCCATTTCGTTGCTTTCTGTCTTTACTTTAGTTATTCTAAGTCTTCATTTGTTTCGTTCAAACGATTGGTTAATCAACGCACAATTCATTAGTTTGCAAGTTCGTTACCTTCTCTGCCTTCTGTTTTCTGTTTCTGTTTTGTCTTTAATTTTCTTCTAAGCATGTCATTTTCATCTACTTCTCCCATTCCCCCTTGATCCATGAGTAACTAAATCACATAAGGGCATGCTAATGATGAATCTGTAGGAAGAAACACGTGACTAAAGCATGTAGGATAGCTCTCGAATGCATTGATTGTATGTAAGCTTCATCCCACGGGCAATTTCGATTGGCCATCCATTTTGTCCAAAGAACTCCTAACCTCTGGAAGGAGTAAGAGTTCAGAGTCATACACTCATACTAGCCTCTCAAGGTAGCCAGAAAACGACCTAGGAATAGGCGTTTTCCTAGTAGAAATCACAACTTACTGTTTTAACAAGATGCTTAAGACCTTACTTGGACATGAGTAAACTAAAGAATCTAATGCATGAAATCGGAAGATACATGAGATTGAGTTAGTTTGATGAATGATGAGTTGATCTAATGCTTGAGAATCGTGTGAAAAAGCCTATAGAGGAGTCGTTAGTAGCCCTTGTTTCCACACTTTACACACATTTCGCTGTTAAGAACATTGCGGTATAATTGCTGTTTCCGCAATTCCCTTAGTTAAAAATTCTGCCTTAGCCATTTTTCTCTTCGTTTATTAATCTCTTCTCTTTCCATTTGCGTTTATCATTGACTTGCACTTGTTTATGTTTCTATCCTTTACATATTCCTTAGTAATTAGGCAATTTAAAACCAAATCTACCCCATTAAATCCACCCATTCTTGCTTAACAATACACTTCACGAGTAACTAAGAATAAATCTCTGTGGGATATCGAATGAAAAAATACTTATTACTTGCTACAAGATCATGTATGCTTGCATGTTCTGAGTGCTCTATTATTGCATATTTCTTTTAAACATTGAGCAGGCAACAAGTTTTTGGCGCCGCTGCCGGGGATTTAGTTTAGTGAAAACGAAGTTTGTTAAGTTAGAAATACAAAGTTTAGCATCTATTGGAACTAATCTTTTCTAATTTCTTTTACAGGTACCATTGGGTTAGTTTATGAATGAGCATTCAAATAGCGATCTAGAGTTCAACCCTGAGCCTGAGAGATTACTTAGGGCCAGAAACAAAGCTAAGAAACGTCTCTTTAACCAACCCTCTATCAAGAAGAAATGGAAAGACCAGACCCAAATCCGGGACCTACCACTCGCAATCCCATCGAAATAGCGAATGACAAGGATAGTGCCATACTCTCTTACCTAGTACCTATGCCTGGGGAGCTAAACCCAAGCATAATTCGCCCTGAAATTACTGCCAACTCATTCGAGTTAAAGCCAGTAATGTTCCAAATGTTGTCCACTGTGGGACAATTCTTTGGAGTGGAAAATGAGGACCCCCACAACCATCTTAGAAACTTCCTAGGAGTTAGTGATACCTTTCTCATCCCTGGAGTTTCCCAAGAAGCTTTGAGGCTTTACCTCTTCCCTTATTCCTTAAGGGACAAAGCCAAAACGTGGTTAAACTCATTACCTTCCGGATCAGTTGTCAATTGGACAGATCTGGCTGAGAAATTCCTAGTCAAATATTTCCCACCTGATAGGAATTCAAATTTTCGTGATGACATTATTAAATTAAAACAAGCTGAAAATGAGTCTCTTCACGAAGCTTGGACAAGGTTCAAGGACCTTTTGCTTAAATGTCCACACCATGGCATTCCATGGTGTATCCAAATAGAAGTCTTTTTCAAAGGATGCCACCCCAGCACCAGGCAAATGCTAAATTCACCTGCTGGTGGTTCCATGCTTTCCAAAAGTTATAACGAAGCCTATGAGATCCTGGAGAAGATCTCAGCATCTCACTGTAGGTGGTCAGATGATCCAATAGAGCCAAGTAGAGCTCAAGATAAGGACGCACTCAATGCCATGCGTAGACAAATAAGCGCTCTGACCAACCTAGTTAAACAAATGGCTCAAGCCAATCTCCAAACTAGTGTCAACACCGCCACAGCCATGTCAATTGGCACACAACCAAGTCAAGGTGAGACACTAATCTGTGGATTCTGTGGGGAGGGGCACCTGTATGAATACTGCCCTGGGAATCCAGCCTCAGTCTGCTATGTTGGAAGCCAACAGCAGCCTAGGAACAACCCCTATTCTAACACTTACAACCCTGGTTGGAGGAACCACCCAAATCTTTCATGGGGTGGCCAACAAAATACTAACCAAGCTCCTAACCAACCAAGACCGAGTGGAACACCTGGTTTCACTCCCCAAAATAACCAATCCATGTATCAAAAACCATATAACCAACCAATAGGGTCTTCTGTTGAAAATTTACTTAAGGAGTACATTGCCAAGAATGATGCCACTCTACAAAGTCAGCAAGCTACCCTTAGGAGCCTAGAGAACCAAATAGGGCAACTAGCCAATGAACTCAAAAGTAGGCCCCAAGGTAGACTACCTGTTGACACCGAGGTGCCAAGGAGAGATGGAAAAGAACAAGTTCAAGCAATTGAACTTAGAAGTGGGAGACCATTGGTGAGCAACACTAGAGAAACCCCAAAGAGAGTAGAGAACGAAGAGTCTAGTGCTCCACTGGAATCTCTGCCAAACCATGGTCAACCATCAACAAGCACATCAGGGGCGAGGCTGGAACCAATCATAGAAGAGATAGAAGAAATTCCAAGGCCTCCACCTATCCTGAGGCGACCTGAAGTGCCTGCATATGTGCCACCACCTCCATTTCCTCGAATGCTAAAGAAAAAACAAGAACAGGAAGTGCACTTTAACAAATTTTTATAAATTCTTAAACAAGTGCATGTTAATATACCATTTGTAGAGGTTTTGCAATCCATGCCTTCTTATGTTAAATTTTTGAAGGATTAATCACTAACAAAAAAATTATTGGTGAATTTGAAACAGTGAATCTCACTGAGGAGTGCAGTGCTATACTCCAGAACAAGCTACCAAAGAAGGAGAAGGATCCTGGTTCCTTCACCCTACCAGTGGAGTTAGGAGGCAAGCACGTGGGCAGAGCTCTTTGTGACCTGGGAGCCAGCATAAATCTCATGCCTCTATCACTATTCCGCCAGCTAGGAATAGGAGAAGCACGTCCTACCACTGTCACCTTACAGCTTGCAGACAGATCCATAGCATACCCTGAGGGTAAGATTGAGGATATTCTTGTAAAGGTTGACAAGTTTATTTTCCTTGCAGACTTCATCATCCTGGATTATGAAGAACACAAGGAGGTCCCCATCCTATTAGGCAGACCATTTCTAGCCACAGGTAGGGCCCTGATTGATGTCCAGAAAGGTGAGCTCACCATGAGGGTTCATGATGAGGAGGTTAAGTTTAGTGTTTTTAAAGCCCTAAGGTACCCTTCTGACTATGAATCTTGTGCAAGCATGGACATAGTGGATTCACTAATGGAGGAACAACTTGAGCATGAATTATTGATTAAGCATGCCAATGATTATGTACAATTAGATGTAACTGACTTAAATATTTTTGAAATAATGGATATACATGTGGATAAACCTCAGCATGTTTGTATGACTAGTGATTTGACTGAAAGATCCATGAATCCATTAAAACCATCCATTGAGCATCCACCTATCTTAGAATTAAAACCACTGCCTGAACATCTTAAGTATGCATATCTAGGAAGTAATGATACTCTGCCTGTTATTATTTCGTCCAAATTGAGTGCAAAGCATGAAATTGAGTTGATCTTATTACTTAAGCAACATAAAAAGGCTATTGCATGGACGATTGCTGACATTAGAGGTATTAGCCCTTCTTACTGCATGCATAAGATAATATTGGAAGAAGAGCATACACCCCGAGTAGATCACCAACGTAGGTTGAACCCCTCTATGAAAGAGGTAGTTAAAAAAGAGATCATAAAATGGTTAGATGCAGGTGTAATCTTCCCTATAGCTAGTAGTCAGTGGGTGAGTCCAATTCAATGTGTACCTAAGAAGGGGGGGATGACGGTAGTAGTGAATGAGAGCAATGAACTGATTCCAACTAGAACTATTACAGGATGGAGAGTCTGTATGGACTATAGAAAATTGAATAAGGAAACAAAAAAAGATCACTTCCCTTTACCATTTATTGACCAAATGTTAGATAGGATAGCTGGTAGAGCTTATTACTGCTTTCTAGATGGTTATTCTGGATATAACCAAATCACCGTAGACCCTGTGGACCAGGAGAAGACAACCTTCACCTGCCCCTTTGGAACATTTGCTTTTCGCAGAATGCCTTTTGGCTTATGCAATGCACCAACAACGTTCCAGAGGTGCATGTTGGCAATCTTCTCTGACTTAGATGAATCCATGATAGAGATATTTATGGATTACTTCTCAGTCTTTGGTGATTCATTTACAAATTGTTTAGAGAACTTAGGACAAGTCCTGGCTAGGTGTGAGGAGACCAACCTAGTCCTTAATTGGGAAAAGTGCCACTTCATGGTGGAAGAAGGGATAGTCCTAGGTCATAGAGTGTCTAGGGCAGGAGTAGAGGTCGATAGGGCCAAGATTGAAATAATAGAGAAACTAGTGGAACCTCAGAATGTGAAAGCCATTAGAAGTTTCTTGGGACACGCAGGTTTCTATAAAAGGATCATTAAGAACTTTTCAAAGATCTCCAAACCTTTGTGCGAGCTTCTAGAGCTAAATAAGCCATTCATCTTCTCAAAAGAATGTTTACTAGCCTGGACAACCCTTAAGGAAGCATTAGTCAAAGCACCTATTATAGTAGGACCAAATTGGGACCTTCCCTTTGAGATGTTATGTGATGCGAGTGACTATGTAGTAGGGGTTATGCTAGGACAAAAGATTGACAAACTAACACACCCTGTATACTATGCTAGTCAGACACTTAATGAGGCACAATGTAATTACACAACCACGGAAAAGGAGATGCTAGCTGTAGTGTTTGCCTGTGAGAAGTTTAGGAATTACATTGTAGGCACTAGGACAATCGTGTACACTGATCATTCTGCACTAAAATACCTTATGAGGAAGGTTGATGCTAAGCCTAGGTTAATTAGATGGGTATTGTTGCTGCAAGAGTTTGATCTAGACATTAGAGATAAGAAAGGATGCGAAAATGTGGTTGCGGATCATCTTTCTAGATTGCAACATAATTGCGATAAAATTGCGGAAACCGCAATTTCTGATGCCTTTATCGATGAGCATGTCTTTGTATTAACACATCGTGACAACGATGAGGAACCTTGGTTTGCTGATATTGCTAACTTCCTTGCCTCGCAGGTACTACAAACTTTCAAGGGAGGACAAGAAAAGAAGAGGTTCCTACATGAAGCTAGGAAGTTCATCTGGGATGATCCTACACTCTACAAAACATGTGCAGATGGTTTGCTGAGGAAGTGTGTGTCAGCTGCTGAAGCGAAGTCTGTGCTGCAGCACTGCCATACAGCTCCTTATGGTGGACACTTTGGTGGCCAAAGAACAGCTGCAAAGGTGTTCCAGAGTGGCTACTATTGGCCCACGATCTTCAAAGATGCCCACGACCATGCGCACAGCTGCAATGAATGCCAGAGAACAGGTAACCTCAGTCGGAAGGATGAGATGCCTCTCACTTACATCTTAGAGTTGGAGCTCTTTGATGTGTGGGGCATTGACTTCATGGGACCATTAACCCCATCAGCAGGTAACCTTTACATACTTGTAGCTGTAGACTATGTATCTAAGTGGGTAGAGGCCATAACATGTCAAACCAATGATGCCAAAACAGTCATTAAGTTCCTCAATAGACATATTTTTACTAGGTTTGGTACACCTCGTGCTATAATTAGTGATGAAGGGACACACTTTATTAATAAAGCTATGGAAAGAGTGTTGGCTAAATACAATGTTAGACATAGAGTAGCCACCCCTTATCATCCACATTCGAATGGACAAGCTGAAATATCAAATAGGGAGATTAAAAACATACTCGAAAAAGTGGTCAAACCCAATAGAAAAGATTGGTCGTTTAAACTCGAGGATGCACTTTGGGCATATAGGACTGCATATAAGACACCCCTAGGTATGTCTCCTTATAGACTTGTGTATGGCAAAGCATGTCACTTACCATTCGAATTGGAAATCAAAGCATTTTGGGCCTTGAAAGAGTTGAATTATTGCGTGACCGATGCGGGAACATTGCGGTCTCTGCAATTACATGAGCTTGATGAGCTTAGACATATGTCCTACGAAAATGCTAAAATGTATAAGGAAAAGACTAAGATTTGGCATGACAGTAGACTTAGGATTAAGGACTTTAAGAAAGGCCAGCATGTCTTGTTATTTAACTCAAGGTTGAGATTATTTCCAGGCAAACTTAAGTTCAGATGGTCTGGTCCTTTTGTTATAACTAACGTGTTTGTTCATGGTGCAATTGAGATTAGGAACCTGCAGCACGGGCAACCGTTCATGGTTAATGGTGCACGATTGAAGCATTATTATGAGGAAGGAGATGTGAAGACTCTCTCGGCCTTCCTCTTGACTGAAACTTGAAAATGAAACCGAGAGAGGACGAGTGATTACTGTGCTCGTCCATGCGAGGCTATGCCTTAGTTTATTTTTTGCTATTCTTTCGGTTGTTATTTGTGTATGTTTGTGTGTGATTTTTATTACGAATTTGATGTTAATTTTATTTCTTTTTATAGGGGATCGAAAGAGGAAATCAAGGAGATGAATCCAGGATAAAAAATCGGGGAAGATATCGGGCCGAATCAAAGATTAAGTTGAGAGAATATTGGCGATTAAATCAAGAAAAATCTCCAACGACCATTTAATTGCGGTGGATTTGCTGAAACCGCAACAAAATAGCCGTTGGGATTCACATCATTACAAATAGCCGTTAGAACCGTCGTGGCCAGTACGTTTCCCTCATTCATTGAACTCCAAGAAACTATCTTCGTCTTCCTCTTCAATTCCTCGTTTTCAGATTTCTTCGATTCCACCATGGTGCTTACACGGGCTGAGAGATCTGCTTCCAAGTAGAAGGCCGCTGAAGCAGTGGCAGCTGCGAGAGAGGCACTCCTTGCCTTAGCAGAGGCCGAAGCTGCGCGACCTGAACGAATTTCTAAGCTCCCTGTCCGCAAGAAGAAGTGGAAGGTGGTGACGGAAATCCCAGCTGGGCCATCTGAACCAGTGGGTACGCCCAAGAAAAGAAAGTGGACAATGGAGATTGGGCACGCACCGAGCAAGGAAAAGACTCCCCCTGTGGAGAGTCAAGGAAGTGGCCGTCCAGTCTACGAGACGGCCAGACAGAGCCCTAAACCATCTCCACCAGCGTAAAGCCCCGAGCCTTCTCCATCTCCACAAAGCTCTGAACAATCTCCACCGCCGCAGAGCCCTGAGGCATCGCCATCATCCCAGACGCCTGAGCCTGAAATTCCAAGTGAAGAACATCAAGAATCAGCGCAGGGCGAAGAAGCGGCTGAGGAAGAAGAGGTTTTCTCTCCTTTGAGGGAAGTCAGCCCCGATAGCCCAGCAAAGGGGGGAGATTCAATGGATGAAACGTTGGGGGATTGCCTCCAACAGATCACCACCAGGGCACGGTTGAGAAAGAAAGCCACCAAGGTTGCCAAGGCTAAACGGCCAAAAGCTTCAAAGAAATCCAAGAAAAGGAAGGTCAGAGGTGAGCCTTCATTGAAGAGGCTGAAGGTCGAGGCTGCTGAGTCGGCCAAGGCACGAGATAAGGGGAAGGCCAAACTATACCCCGAAGATGAGCCTCAAACTGTGAGGTATGTGTCCTCTGATGCAGAATCGAGGGGCACTGAGTTGAGGAAGAGGGACCTGCTCCATGAGAAGGGGTTCCTTGACGCGTTGGCAGACCTGCCGCAATTCTTGCGCGCAGGGATCACCAACCACGGCTGGGAAGAGCTGTGCAGACCGCCCATCCCCGCCTACTCCAGCATGGTGTACGATTTCTATGCCAACCTGATGCACCCTGAGGATGGCTTGTCCGTGGTAAGAGGAATCGAGGTGGACTTCTCAGCCAAGGCGATCAATGAAGCCTATGGCCTCAAGGGGCAGAAGCACACTGACTATGCAAGGATCATTGATGCGCCAACTGAGGCTGTCCTGGAGGAAGCACTACGAATCATCGGCCAACCTGAGGCAGCTTGGACGATTTCGCGCAATGGGAAGCACACTCTGATGAGTGCGACCCTTACGGCGAAGGCAGCTGTATGGTTTTCCTTCGTGCGCAGACGGCTGTCCCCAGTGACCCACGAGACCACCATCAACCAAGGAAGATCGTTGCTCGTATATGCGATCATGAGGGGCCTCACAATCAATGTTGGTGAGGTCATTGCAGCCTCAATCGCAGACTGTGCCAAAAAAGGTAAGGGCCCACTTTTCTTCCCCAACACAATCACTAAGCTTTGCTTACGTGCAGGTGTACCAATCGAGAGAATGGAGAGGCAGCTGGCCTACACGGGGCATCTGGAGCTGCCTACAGGCCTGAGGATGGGCAGGAAGGGGAACATGGAGTTTGAGCTAGACGGCCTGGCTGCTGCTCAATCCCTCTCTATGGCCTGCCTGATGGACCTGCAGAAGAAGATGGCGCAATGGGCTGAGTATGCTCAAGCGAGAGATAAGGATGTTGCTGACCAGTTGGGCTCCATCTTTCCTGAGTTCCCCACTGACCTGCTGACGCCATGGGCACCTCCAAGAGCACGGAGAGATGATGATGAGGACGTCTGAGTGCTAGTCTGAAGAGCACTCAAGGGAGTATTTATGTTCCCTACAAAAAAAAAAAAAAAAAAAACTCTGCTTTTCGTTAAACTGTGTGAATGCTGTCATTTTGAATCAATATTTGATCTGTCTTTAGTTCTTTATTTTTGTTGTTTAGGATTGCTTAGTATAGTCTGATGGTATCTGAATAGGTAGGTTGTTTTAGTTTCCTTTTTGTATAGCTGAGATGACTGGAAATAGCATGCAAGAGGGGCTGCTTACTGATATATCTGCCCTGTAGAGTCGTTGCGGAATTCTTGCGATTTCCGCAATTTTTGTTAGTAATTGCATGCTTTAGCTTGACTGATTAGCTAGGCTGGTTTTGTTTTAATTTTGTTCTTTTGCTGCTGTCTTGACTACCTTATATAGCCTATCTATAAGCATGCTGGATGAGTGTCTTAAGGCACCTTTGATAGTTTAAAATTAGTCTCTTAAATTGCTCAGCATGCGTAGCGTTCAGTCCTTCCCTTACTGGTTTTAGAAATTTCTGCTGCTGCGTTATTTGCTTTAAGAATGTTCTGTCTATGCCTAGGACTTTTAGATTCTCTTTGTTTTGCCCTAGACTAGATGCTTCTAGGACAAGTTTGGGGGTGTGCCACCTCAGACACTCATTGGGGACAATGAGTAGTTTAAGTTTGGGGGAGGCCACCCTAGAGGCCTAGGAACATTCCTCTCTCCCTTTAAGCATAAGCATTCTTCTTCTCCTTTACAAAAAATGATGAACTGAAAAAGAAAAAAATGAAAAATAGAATAAAGAGGGGTGTCTTTCTTAAGGTTGCTGAGTAATCAGTGCCAAGTGTGTAACCCACAAGTGGCATTGCATCAAAAGGTAACCACAGGAGAGGCTCCACCAAAGTAAGAAAGAAAAAAAAGGGAAGAAATAGGGAAGAAGAATGTATACCTAGGAGTTGCAACTTTGTGGCTTGGGTGTCCTGAATAAAAAGAACTCTGATCCTCAATTAGCTAAGCACAAAGTTGTAGCTTGTAGGGTTGTTTAGGGAGATGAATGTATGTCCAATGTAGTGATGCCAGGGTTTAGGTTGTTCTCTAAATGTACTACTGTCACTGGTTAATACTAAGACTGGCATGACTCTAAGGAATCCTAGGTAGCTCAAAAGTAAAAATTAGAAGCGTGTACTGAGTCTGGGGTGAAGCTAGGTAGAATTTGAAATCTTAGGGATAGTTGCACTATATGATAGAAGCAAGTAGATCAGTCGTAGGGAGTTAATGAAACAGTAGGAGCATTAGGCATGTGAAGTCAGAAGAAGCAAAATGAGAAGGTAGTTGTAAACTTAGAAGTGTGTCACAGGACAGCATTGCCATAGATAGAAACTTAGGGGAGTCAGCAAGTGGTTAGAGAGGTTAAAACAGCAGCCTAAGTAAGTCCTTAGATTGCTCGAGGACGAGCAAAACCTTAAGTTTGGGGGTGTGTTACGTCTCCAAAAGTGACTATTTTAGGACTTATTTGTGTTAGGAAGTTGTGCATTTGTAAGTATTTTTGATAGGATTTAGCTTGAACTTGTGCTTATATTTGAGAATTAGAAGAATGAAGCTAAATTAGGACTTGTATGCAAAAGGAAAGAAAATGAATGAAAAACGAAGTTAAAAGAATGAAAACTGTGCATTGCGGAGGCATTGCGGAAACATTGCTAAAACCGCAATGTTTTAAGTGAAATCCGTAAGTTGGCTAACCTTTTTCTGTTTTGATCCGATATTTTAGGGATCCATTCTTTCTCCTCCAGCCACGTAGAAGTACGACGTTGAGAATGGATGGTTCTCCTTGGCCCAATCGCACCTGCAGAATACTATAAAAGGAGGTCAAAGTGGAAGGTTGAAACACACTTGAAAGGCGTAGAACTCTCTTCTCAGCGCAGTCTTTTCTCCTGTTTTTCTCTCTTCCGTCTGTTGGTTTGAAAGGGTTAGCTGTTGGAGTCGACAATCTTATAGGAAGGAGAGAAGATCTATCTTCTCTTCTGATTGGAGTCATCCAAGCAAGGCTTGCCTTTCTCTCCCTTCAGCCGAGGCGTCTGCGACGAGGCGATCACGCTTGGATCTCTTCGTTTTGCTGTTTTAGCTTTCCATTTTCAGTACTGTTTGTTGTTATTTCTCTTCCATTAGCTACTCTAGTCCATTTCGTTGCTTTCTGTCTTTACTTTAGTTATTCTAAGTCTTCATTTGTTTCGTTCAAACGATTGGTTAATCAACGCACAATTCATTACTTCGCAAGTTCGTTACCTTCTCTGCCTTCTGTTTTCTGTTTCTGTTTTGTCTTTAATTTTCTTCTAAGCATGTCATTTTCATCTACTTCTCCCATTCCCCCTTCATCCATGAGTAACTAAATCACATAAGGGCATGCTAATGACGAATCTGTAGGAAGAAACACGTGACTAAAGCATGTAGGATAGCTCTCGAATGCATTGATTGTATGTAAGCTTCATCCCACGGGCAATTTCGATTGGCCATCCATTTTGTCCAAAGAACTCCTAACCTCTGGAAGGAGTAAGAGTTCAGAGTCATACACTCATGCTAGCCTCTCAAGGTAGCCAGAAAACGACCTAGGAATAGGCGTTTTCCTAGTACAAATCACAACTTACTGTATTAACAAGATGCTTAAGACCTTACTTGGACATGAGTAAACTAAAGAATCTAATGCATGAAATCGGAAGATACATGAGATTGAGTTAGTTTGATGCATGATGAGTTGATCTAATGCTTGAGAATCGTGTGAAAAAACCTATAGAGGAGTCGTTAGTAGCCCTTGTTTCCACACTTTACACACATTTCGCTGTTAAGAACATTGCGGTATAATTGCTGTTTCCGCAATTCCCTTAGTTAAAAATTTTGCCTTAGCCATTTTTCTCTTCGTTTATTAATCTCTTTTCTTTCCATTTGAGTTTATCATTGACTTGCACTTGTTTATGTTTCTATCCTTTACATATTCCTTAGTAATTAGGCAATTTAAAACCAAATCTACCCCATTAAATCCACCCATTCTTGCTTAACAATACACTTCACGAGTAACTAAGAATAAATCTCTGTGGGAAATCGAATGAAAAAATACTTATTACTTGCTACAAGATCATGTATGCTTGCATGTTCTGAGTGCTCTATTATTGCATATTTCTTTTAAACATTGAGCACGCAACAGTCCACAAAGGTCCGAATGAACGAGTTCTAAGGATTCTTTGGCTCTAAGACCTTTTCTAGTAAAAGATCTTTTCGTCATTTTCCCCTCAAGACAAGACTCACATGCTGGTAAAGAGTTGTCTTCTAACTGGCTTAGATGACCATTCTTAACCATTCTCTCAATCCTATTGAGATTAATGTGGCCAAGTCTTAAGTGCCAAAGATATGTACTTGAAGAAACTTTTTGCCTTTTGTTTCGCGTCTCAGCCGTTTTAAACATCTCTATATTTAAAATAGCTTTTGCTCTGGTCGGTTTTAACTTATATAAGTTGTTTTCTAGTTTTGCAGAACAAATAGGAATACCTCTTTTGTTAATGAACACTTCATTAATTTCAAAAGATACTTTATACAATTGTTCTAACAAACAACAGATAGATACAAGATTCTTTTTCATTCCAGGAACAAGATACACATTATCTAATATAATGAATCTATCTCCAAAAAAACAACTTCAAATCTCCCACTGATTTTGCTGAGACAACCTCTCCTGTTCCAACCCTGAGAGTTATCTCGCCTTCCGCAAGCGTTCTCCAGGAACTAGTTTCCTGAAAAGAAGAACAAATATGATTAGTGGCCTCTGAATCCAGTATCCAGGAAGAGTCATCACTCTCCACTAAACATGTTTCAACAACTAGTAAATCATATTTACCTTGTTTTGCCTTTTCAACTTTCTTCTCTGCAAGGTACTTTGGGCAGTTTCTTTTCCAATGCTCATTCTCGTTGCAGTGGAAACATTTTTCTTTATTTGGAATTTGAGCCATGCTTTTGCGGTCATTATGAGTTTTACTTTTCCCCTTCCCTTTCTTTTTCATCGAAATACTCTTATTTTCAGAAGAAGAAGGGCCAGACTTCGTCCTAGAGGACGATCCTCTATAGAACTTTTTAGTGGTAGCAACATTTGCCTCCACTTCATGTCCCTTAGTTTTCAGGAGGGACTGATAAGTCTGAAGCTCATTCAGAAGAGTAGTCAAGTTATATTCAATTTTGTTCATCATCGCATTTGTGCGGAACTGTAGGAAGCTCTTCGGAAGAGGCTCCATAATAAAACTGACCTGACTCTTCTCATCTATGACAGCTCCATTTACTTTTGCCACATTGAATTGGACCATCATGTCCAGGACATGTTCTCTAACAGAGGTCTGTTCTCTCATGCGACTGTTATAAACGTACTTGATGGCATCATGCCTAAGGGAGAAGGACGGTTGTTGATAACTCCATTTTGGAGCTAATTATCACTTCCTAATTCTAGCTAAATGCCGTATTTAATTGGTTAATATGTCTCGTTTGTAGGAGAATTGCGGCGAAGAGCTCATGCGTTCATTGGACTCGTTTCGTAGCTAAAAGTGGTGTTTTAACGCTCCGGGAGTGCATCGGGAAAAGGGCAAGCTTACCCTAGAAGAACCGGACCAAAATTGCCTTGGAGAGGCAATTTTCCAGCTCAAACCCGAGAGTAAGCGTCGAGACCCTGCCGCGGCGTCGAGACGCTCCGAGGGGCGCGCGCGCTGGAAATCATCGGGGCAGCGTCGAGACGCTCGCCCAGCGTCGAGACGCCATCGCGAGGCGCGCGCTGATAATTTAGGTCGCAGCGTCGCGACGTTGTCCCAGCGTCTCGACGCTCCGACGGATTTAAAATGGTTGAATGACAATTTCTGCCAAGAAGTCTTGCTTCATCTTCTTCCTCTCGGTTTTCTTCCCCATTTTACATTTGCTCCGCCATTTGTGGCTTATTTTTGGAGCTTTCCATTGTATTTGAGCTTGAGACCATGGCCAAGACATCCGTGGGAGCGTTTGTGACGACCCTCTCCATGCTTGGCAAAGGTACTGTGTGCGATTCGGGATTGTTTAGGGATTTTTAGTTAGGCTTCTATGTTTTGATAATCTAATGCGATTGGTTCTGATTAGGCTTTGATTTTGTATGCATTTGTTGTTCTTACTTAATCCAATACATGTGTTAGATTTCAACGACGGACAATCGAGCTTTCTAGCATGTGTTAGAGTTAAAGATTAGCGATGCCTTGTGGTAGAGCACTTTATGTGGTACTCCAAATTCAAGCTGTCGAGGCTTGCCAAAATACAATTTATAAACCCGATGTACACCGAGCTATTTGAAGCTTAGTGGTAACGGGGTCGATCCACAGGGAAATAAGAAATCTAATTTAACTAAGCCTAATTTGTTAATTATAAAAAGTATGCACAAATTAAAATAAAAGAATGGTAATTTGGTTTGGGGGGAAGGGAGCTCCTAATATGCAGCTAACGAAAAATTAAATGACAACGTGCAAAAATTAAACGGTTGTGCTTAACTTCGAGAAATGGAATTGTTCGTTATGGATGTTCGGATCATCGATACAATTTACTCGCTAGCCATGTTCATGCACACAATTCATTTAGTTATTTCTAACTCAAATGACCCAATGATATAATTAGAAACGTGCAATTCTAATTGTACTTGGCCAACAATCTATCTAAGGTCGCGACCCCTAAATCGACTATGTGCCAGTGACGGGAACATTGCGACGGCTTAATCCTAAGACTAACCTGGTTTCTCTCTTTCCTAAAGCCTAACATGAAAACGTTCATTAATTCAGATTACCAACTGTCACTTTGGGCTGAATTGATTAGCCATGCTTAGACCCGTGCTACCTAGCGGTTTGGGCAATTATATGTCCCAACCTTTAGCCCTCTATCATGCATAGGAATTAGAGCGTCAATCTAATTTAGCTACACATGCTAGAATTGTAATAAGAACAAGCAAGAAATGCATAAACAAGCTAATTATCTCAACATTTACAAAGGGGCAAACCTCCCCAAACATCCATAATTTACAAATCCAAACTCAAATCAAGCACTAACCTCGGTTTAGGCTTCCATGGAGGATGAATAAATCCAATCCCCCATGGAAGAGCTTAGTAGCATGCAAAAAGAAGGAGAAGAAGTACAAAAATGGTGGAAAATGGTTGTAGACCTGTTACGTCTCCAAAAATGACTATTTTAGGACTTATTTGCTATAGAAAGATGAACACTCTTAAGCGTTTTTGGTAGAATTTAGCTCAAACTTGTGCTTATATATGAGAATTAGTAGAATGAAGCTAAATTAGGATTTATGTGTAAAAGGAAAGGAAAAGAACCAAAAATAAAGCTAAAGACTTGAAATTTGCACATTGCTGAAACATTGCGAAAACATTGTTGTCTCAGCAATGTTTTAAGTGAAATTTGTTAAGTTGTCTAACCGATTTCTATTTTGTTACGATCTTTCAGCTGCTCGTTTTTTCTCCTGCTGCCACGTGGAGTGTCGTTGTTCAGAATGGATGGTTCTTTTTGGCCGAATCGTACCTGCAAAATACTATAAAAAGAGGTCAAGGGGGAAGGACAGAAACACACTGAAAGCGTAGAACTCCCTTCTCAACGCCGTCTTTTCTCCTTGTTTTCTCACGTCTGTTTGTTGGTTTAAAGGACTCAGCTGTTGGAGTCGTTAATCTGAGAGGAAGAAGAGAAGATTTGTCTTCTCTTCTGATTAGATTCATCCAAACAAGGTTCTCCTTCTTCCTTCATCTGAGGCGTTCGCGACGAAGGACTCTACGCACGCATCTACTTGCCTTTACTGCTTTCTGTTTCTGTTTTCGTTGCTGTCTGTTGTAATTCGTTTATGGTTGCTACTCTAATTCATTTCGTCTCTTTTTGTTTAGTTTTCATCAGTTTAAGTTGTTGCTTTGTTCAGTTTGAACCTTGGTAAATCAAAGAGTTAACTTGGCTACTTCGCAACTGTTTTACTGCTCTTCTTCTTCTATTTTGTCATTTACATTCTGTTAAGCATGACTTCACCATCTATTCCTTCCATTCCATCTTCATCCATGAGTAACTAAACCACATAAGGGTATGCTAATGACAAGTCTATAGGAAGAAATACGTGAATCAAGCATGTACGTTAGCTTCAAATGCATTGAATGTATGTGTGCTTCATCCCACGGGCAATTTCGATTGGCCATCCATTTTGTCTAAAGAACTCCTAACCTCTGGAAGGAGTAAGAGTTCAGAGTCGTACATTCATGCTAGCCTTTCATGGTAGCCAGAAAACGACCTAGGAATAGGCGTTTTCCTAGTACAAATCACTAAACTTGCTTTTATAAATAGATGCTTAAGGCCTTACTTGGACATGAGTAAACTAAAGGATCTAATGCATGAAATCGAAAGATACATGAGAATAAGTTAGTTTGATGCATGATGAGTTGATCTACTGCTTGAGAATCGTATGAAAAAGCCTATAGAGGAGTCGTTAGTAGCCCTTGTTTCCCTACTTTACCCCTAATTCGCTGTTAGTAACATTCCTAGAAAATTGCTGTCTGCGCAATTTTCTTAGTTCAAATTTTTTGCCTTAGCCATTTTTCTTAGTTTTCTGTTTTGCGATTTTATTGCTAGATAATTGCTTTCTCCGCAATTCTTTTCCTTCTACATTCGAGTTTACCTATCTACTTGCACTTGTTTATGCTTTCATATCTCGCACGTTCCTTAATAGTTAGGCACTTTAAACCCAAATCTACCCCATTTAAACCACCCTTTCTCACTTAACCTCTCACTTCGTTAGTAACTAAGAATAAATCTCTGTGGGAAATCGAATGAAAAAATACTTATTACTTGCTACAAGACCATGTATGCTTGCATGTTCTGAGTGCTCTATCATTGCATTTTAATTTACACATTGAGCACGCAACAAGTTTTTGGCGCCGCTGCCGGGGATTTTGTTTAGTGAAAACGAAGTTTGTTAAGTTAGAAACACAAATCTTAATATCTATTGGAACTAATCTATTCTCATTTCTTTTGCAGGTACCATTGGGTTAGTTTATGAATGAGCATTCAGGTAGCAATCTAGAGTTCAATACTGAGCCTGAAAGATTACTTAGGGCAAGAAACAAAGCTAAGAAACGCCTCTTTAAACAACACCCTATAACTCAAAACATTGCTGACTCTGCGGAGTCGTCGCAATTCCATCAAGTAGAAATGGATAGACCCGTCCCAAATCCAGCACCTACCATTCGCAACCCCATCGAAATAGCGAATGACAAGGATAGTGCCATCCTCTCATACTTAGTTCCCATGCCTGGGGAGCTAAACCCAAGCATTATACGCCCTGAAATTACTGCCAACTCATTCGAGTTAAAGCCAGTAATGTTCCAAATGTTGTCCACTGTGGGACAATTCTTTGGAGTGGAAAATGAGGACCCCCACAATCAACTGAGAAATTTCCTAGGAGTTAGTGATACCTTCCTTATCCCTGGAGTTTCCCAAGAAGCTTTGAGGCTTTACCTCTTTCCTTACTCATTAAGAGATAAAGCCAAAACGTGGTGAAATTCCTTACCCTCCGGATCAATTGTCAATTGGACAGATCTGGCTGAGAAATTCCTAGTCAAATACTTCCCACCTGATAGGAATTCCAACTTTCGTGATGACATAATCAAGTTCAAACAAGCCGAAAACGAATCTCTTCACGAAGCTTTGTTCAAGGTTCAAGGACCTTTTGCTTAAATGTCCACACCATGGCATTCCATGGTGTATCCAAATAGAAGTGTTCTTTAAAGGATGCAACCCCAGCACAAGGCAAGTGCTAAATTCTTCAGCTGGTGGTTCCATGCTTTCTAAGAGCTATAATGAAGCCTATGAGATCTTGGAGAAAATCTCAACTTCCCATTGTAGGTGGTCAGACGATCTTGTAGAGCCTAGGAGAGCTCAAGACAAGGATGCACTCAGTGCAATGAGCAGCCAAATCAATGCCCTGACCAATCTAGTCAAACAAATGGCTCAAACCAATCTCCAATCTAGTGTCAACACCGCAGCAGCCATCTCAATGGGCGCACCAAATGGTCAAGGTGAGACACTAATCTGTGGATTCTGTGGGGAAGGGCACCTGTATGATTTCTGCCCTGGGAATCCAGCCTCAGTCTGCTATGTAGGAAGTCAACAGCAGCCTAGGAACAACCCCTATTCTAACACTTACAATCCTGGTTGGAGGAACCACCCAAATCTTTCTTGGGGTGGACAACAAAATGCTAACCAAGCTCAAAACCAACCAAGACCGAGTGGAACACCTGGTTTCACTCAACAAAATAACCAATCCATATACCAAAAGCCATACAACCAACCAATAGGGTCATCAGTAGAAAATTTGCTTAAGGAGTACATTGCAAAAAATGATGCAACCCTACAAAGTCAGCAAGCCACCCTTAGAAGCCTAGAAAACCAAATAGGCCAGTTAGCAAATGAACTAAAGAACCGGCCCCAAGGTAGGTTGCCTGCTGACACTGAAGTACCTAGAAGGGATGGAAAAGAGCAAGTTCAAGCAATTGAACTTAGGAGTGGAAGACCATTGGTGAGCAACACTAGAGCAACACCAAAGAGAGTAGAGAATGAAGAGTCTAGTGCTCCACTGGATTCTCTGCCAAGCCATGATCAACCACCACCAAGCACATCAAGGGTGAGGCTGGAACCTATCATAGAGGAACCAAAAGAAATTCCAAGAGCTCCACCTGTCCTTAGGCGACCTGAAGTGCCTACATATGTGCCACCACCTCCATTCTCTAGAAGGCTGAGAAAAAAACAAGAACAGGAAGTGCACTATAATAAGTTTTTAGAAATTTTAAAACAAGTGCATGTGAACATTCCATTTGTAGAGGTTTTGCAATCTATGCCTTCTTATGTTAAGTTTTTGAAGGATATTATTACTAACAAGAAAATCATTGGTGAATGTGAAACAGTGAATCTCACTGAGGAGTGCAGTGCTATACTTCAGAACAAGCTTCCAAAGAAGGAGAAGGATCCTGGGTCCTTCACCTTACCAGTCGAGTTGGGAGGCAAGCACGTAGGCAGATCTCTTTGTGACCTGGGAGCCAGCATAAATCTCATGCCCCTATCACTATTCCGCCAGCATGGGATAGGAGAAGCACGTCCTACTACTGTCACCTTACAGCTTGCAGACAGATCCATAGCATACCTTGAGGGTAAGATTGAGGATATTCTTGTCAAGGTTGACAAATTTAATTTTCTTGCAGACTTCATCATTCTGGATTATGAAGCAGACAAGGAGGTCCCCATCCTATTAGGCAGACCATTTCTAGCCACAGGTAGGGCCTTGATCGATGTCCAGAAAGGTGAGCTCATCATGAGGGTTCATGATGACGAGGTTAAGTTTAGTGTCTTTAAAGCCCTAAGGTATCCTTCTTATTCTGAATCTTGTGCAAGTGAAGATATAGTAGATTCACTGATGGAAGAACAACTTGAGCATGAACTGTTAGTTAAGCATGCCAATGATTATGTACAAGTAGATATAACTGACTTAAATGTTTCTGAAATAATGAATATACCTGTGGATAAACCTCAGAATGTTTGTATGACTAATGACTTGTCTGAAAGATCCCTGAATCCATTGAAACCATCCATTGAGCATCCACCTCTCTTAGAATTAAAACCATTGCCTGATCATCTTAAGTATGCATATTTAGGAGAGCATGATACTTTGCCTGTTATCATTTCGTCCAAATTGAGTGAAAAGCATGAAATTGCGCTAATATTGCTGCTTAAGCAACATAAAAAGGCTATTGCATGGACGATTGCTGTTGCGTGCTCAATGTGTTAAAGATAAATAAGCAAGAAGGTAGAGAGAGCACTCAGAACATGCAAGCATACATGGTCTCACAGCAAGTAGTAAGTATATTTCATTCGTTTTTTCCACAGAGACTCATTTTTAGCTATTCATGAAGTGTATTTGTTAAGAAAGAAGGGGTGGATTTGATGGGGTAAAATTGGTTTTTAATTATCTAAATTTTGCTGAATGTGTAAAGGAATGCAACATAAACAAGTGCAAGTTGAAATTAGACTCAAAAGACAAGAGATGGAATTAATAAACGAAGAAGAAAACAGCTAAACAGAATGGTAACTTAGCAGAATTGCGGATACCGCAATTTTACCGCAATTGAATAACAGCGAAAGTGTGTAAATGGGTGAATTAAGGGCTACTAATGGATATATAGAGAACAGAAGTATAAGATAAAACAGACATGTTTGGAGGGGAAATGTACTCAAAACAGTAAGACAAAACCGTAGCAGCAGAAGATGAAAACTGTGAAATGAAATCTTGCAATTTGATTACTTTGAATGTTGAACGGACAAAAGGAAACTTAAAGGTGATAATTCAAAGACAGACAGCGACGAAATGCAGTAGATAGAACACTAAACTAGAAACAACAACTGATCAAAGCTGGAAATTAGAAAAGGAAAACAGAAAGCAGGAAATGACACGTGAAAACTTCGTCGCAATCGCCTCGAATGAAGGATCAAAAAGAGCAGCCTTGCTTGGATGAATCCAATCGGGAGAGAAAAAGAATCTCCTCTCCTTCCTATCAGATTATCGTCTCCAACAGCTGAGCTTCGCAAA
This sequence comes from Herpetospermum pedunculosum, assembly GCA_028017165.1. Lineage (NCBI taxonomy): Eukaryota > Viridiplantae > Streptophyta > Magnoliopsida > Cucurbitales > Cucurbitaceae > Herpetospermum > Herpetospermum pedunculosum. Next base: position 39,513,154 of record CM051527.1, read on the forward strand.
CCAACAGACGGCAAAGGAAAAACAGGAGAACAGATGGACTGCGAGAAGACTCTACGCTTTCGGATCATCACTGAACCTCCGACTTTGACCCCCTTTTATAGTAGTTTGCAGATGCGTTTGGGCCAAGGAGAACCATCAATCTTCAACGTCATATATCAGAATGGGTGGAGGAGAAAGAACGAATCCCTGAAATTACGGAAATTAACAGAAATAGATCAGTCAACTTACGGTTTTCACTTGAATAATTGCGGCTTCAGCAATGTTTTCGCAATGCTGTCGCAATGTAGTTTTTTTTCATTCTTTTCCTTCGGTTTTCAACCCTTTTCTTTCCTATTGTACAAAAGTCCTAATTTAGCTACCTTCTTCTCATTCTCATATTTAAGCATAGGTTTAGGCTAAATGCTATAAAAAACACCTAAAAGTGTACATCTTCTTAAGCTAAATGGGTCCTAAATAAGTCACTTTCAGTGACTTAACACACCCCCAAACTTAAGGTTTTGCTTGTCCTCAAGCATACTAAGGACTTACCTAGGCTGCTGTTTCTTCTTCTTTAACCACCTACTGACTCCCTTATATCCCTATCTATAGCACTGCTGTCCTGTGACACACTTCTCAGTTTAAAACTACCCTCTTATCTAGCTTCTTCTGACTTCGCCTGCCTAACACTCACCTGCTTTTATTAACTTCCTACAACTGATCTATTTGCTTTTGTCATATCATGCCACTATCCCTAAGATTTCAAATTCTGCCTAGCTTTACCTCAGACTCAGTACATGTTTCTAGCTTTATTTTTAATGTGTCTAGGATTCCTTAGAGTCATGCCAGTCTTAGTATTAACGGTGACAGTAGTACTTTAAAGAACAACCTAAACCCTGGCATCACTACATTGGAAAAACACTCATCTCCCTAAACAACCCAACAAGTTACAACTTTGTGCTTAGCTAAATGAGGATCAGAGTTCTTTTTAAATAGGACACCTAAGCCACAAAGTTATAACTCCTAGGTATACATTCTTCTTCCCTATTCTTTTCCCTTTTTCTTACTTAGGTGGGGCCTCTCCTTTGGTTGCCTTTTGATGCAATGCCACTTGTGGGTCACACACTTGGCACTGATTACTTAGCAACCTAAGAGAGACCCCCCTCTTTATTCTATTTTTCATCATTTCTTTTTTCAGTTCATCATTTTTTGTAAAGGAGAAGAAGAATGCTTATGTTTCTAAGGGAGAGAGGAATGTTCCTAGGCCTAGGGTGGCTTCCCCCAAACTTCAACTACTCATTGTCCCCAATGAGTGTCTGAGGTGGCACACCCCCAAACTATCCTAGAAGCATCTAGTCTAAGGTAAAACAAAGAGAATCTAAAGCCCTAGGCATAGACAGAACATTGAAAAGAAAATATCACAGCAGCAGTAATTTTAAAAAAAACAGACAGTTAAGGGCTTAAAGCTGTGCATGCTGAGCTTTTTAGAGGTTGATTTTAAACTAGCAAAGGGTGTCCTATGACACTCATCCAGCATGCTTTTAGATAAGCTATATAAGGTAGGCATGATAGCAGCAAAAGATGGAATTTAAACAGATTACAGCCTAGCTAAACAGACAGTCCAAAACATGCTTTCAGTTATGAAAATTGCGGGTACCGCAATTATTTCGCAATTAGATCAGGGCAGATATAACAGTGACTAAGGCCCCTAAGCATGCTCTTTCCAGTCATTCACGCTCTCCTAAAAATAAAACAAAACTAACCTATCTAGTCACCTATCATCAGACTATACTAAGCAAAAGTAAAAACATAGAACTAAGCATCTAAGACAGATCAAAAATGTACTAAAAACAGCATAATTCACATAGGCTATCAGAAAGCAGAAAATTGTTTTTTTTTTTCTAAGGGAACAGCAATACTCCCTTCAGTGCAATTCAAACCAGCACTCAAACGTCGTCATCCTCATCAGGTTGCCGTGGTCGTGGGGGCACCCATGGAGTCAGGAGATTCGTGGGGAAGTCAGGGAAGATGCACCCAAGTTGGTCTGCAACTTCCTTGTCCCTTGCCTGCGCATAAGTGGCCCATTGAGCCATTCTCCTCTGCATATCCATCAGGCAGGCCATGGATAGGGACTGATCAGCAGCCAGCCTATCCAGTTCAAACTCCATATTCCCCTTCCTCTTCAGCCTCAGGCTAGCAGGCAGCTTCAAGTGGCCTGTGTAAGCCATTTGTTGCTCCATGCGCTCGGTGGGGACTCCTGCAAGCAAACATAGCTTGGTTATGGTGTTAGGGAAAAACAGTGGTCCCTTACCTTTCCTGGCGCACTCAGCAATGGCGGCAGTGATGACTTCTCCCACTTTGATCGTGAGACCTCTCATTATCGCATACACCAGCAGCGATCGGCTCTGGTTGATTGTAGTCTCGTGAGTCACTGGGGACAATCTCCTTCTCACGAACGAAAACCACACAGCCGCCTTAGCCGTGAGATTAGCACTCATGAGAGTGTGCCTCCCATTGCGTGACACGGTCCAGGAAGCTTCAGGCTGGCCAATGGTCCGAATGGCCTCTTCCAGAACAGCCTCAGTAGGCTCATCAACAATCCGTGCATAATCTGTATGTGTTTGGCCCTTGAGACCATAGGCTTCGTTGATGGCCTTGGCTGAGAAATCCACTTCTACCCCTCTGACCACAGACAGGCCATCCTCAGGGCTGAGCACATTGGCGTAGAAATCATACACCATGCTCGTGTAGGCTGGATTGGGCGGTCTGCAAAATTCCTCCCAGCCGTGGTTGATCACTCCTGCGCGCAAGAACTGCGGCAGGTCAGCAGGTCGGTCGAGGAAGCCTTTCTCGTGCAGCAACTCCCTCTTCCTCAGCTCAGCACCCCTGGACTCAGCATCAGAGGAAACATACCTCACTGACTGAGGCTCGTCTTCAGGGTAGAGCTTTGCCTCCCTTTATCTGATGGCTTGGCTGACTCGGCAGCCTCAACCTTGAGTCGTTTGAGCGAAGGCTCGGTGCTCTCTTTCTCTGATGAAGGCACCTCCTTAGCCTTCTTCCTCTTTAGTTTCTTGGATCGCTTGGCTTTAAGGATCTTGGCCTTCTTCTTCTTCTTCAGCTTTGCCTTAATGTTGATCTGCTGCAGGCATGCCCCCAGCGTCTCTTCCATGGAATCATCCTGCTGTGCAGGACTCTCTGGGCTAGCTTCCCTTGCAGGCGAGAAGACCTCGTCTTCACCACCTTCCCCACTGCCCTGAGTGGATTCCTGGTACTCCCCATAGGGGAATTCAGGGTCAGGCCGTGGAGGCGTGTGCGAAGGTGTGGCACTCTGCTCTGCTGTAGGCGTTTGTACGGAATTCAGTGGTGAAGACGGCGTCTCAGGGCTCTGTGCAGGTGGTGATGATGAAAACTTTGGGCTATGCACTGGTTCAGATGGTGAAGGGCTGTGCGCAGGTGAGGCAGATGGCGTCGAACCCTTCTTGGTTGACTCGTGGGACGCACGATCCGTTTCTTGACTCTCCACAGAGGGAGTCTTCGCTCTGCTTGGTTCGGCGGCCATCTCGACACTCCACCGGCGTTTTTTGGGTGTACCTGCTGGCTCAGAGGGTCCAGCAGGGATCTCAGTGACAACCCTCCACTTCTTCCTACGGATCGGAAGCTTGGGAAGAGGTCCGGTGCGAACAGCACCAGCATCTGCAAGGGTCAGAAGTGCTTCCCTCGCAGCCGCTTCAGCTGCGTCATCAGCCTTCTTCTTGGCTGCGGATCTTTCAGCCCTTGTGGACACCATTGTCGAATCTTGGAGAATTGGAGAGAAAAATCAAAGATGAAAAGAATCGCAGCTTTCTTGGAAATCAGAGAGTGAGAGAATCGTATCGATCGAGCGCCTTCTAACGGATATAAAGGAAACAGCTAAATCCCAACTGCTATATTTTGCGGATCCTGCAATTCCAGCGCAATTTTAGGGATTTCTTTTTATCTAAATGGCAACTTCGCTCGTCCGTATCTTTTATTTGGCTCGATCGTTTCTTGATTTTTAAAGCTGGGATTACTCTCCTTGATCCCCTCTTTCGATTCCCTATAAAAACAAATAAAACAAACATTAAATACTTAATTAAAATCACACCACAAAACATACAAATGATAACCGGAAAAAGTGAAAAAAATAAACTAAGGCATTAGCCTTGACTAAACGAGCACAGTGACCACTCGTTCTCTCTCGTTTTTAGTTTCATGCTTCATTCAAGAGGAAGGCCGAGAGAGTCTTCACATCTCCTTCCTCATAGTAGTGCTTCAACCTCGCCCCATTGACCATAAATGGCTGACCTTGCTGCAAGTTTTTTATCTCTATTGCACCATGAACAAACACATTAGTAATGACAAATGGACCCGACCATCTAGACTTAAGTTTCCCTGGAAATAGTTTCAACCGTGAGTTAAACAACAAAACAAGTTGACCCTTCTTAAAGTCCTTAACTCTAAGTCTACTATCGTGCCAAATCTTGGTTTTTTCCTTGTACATCTTAGCATTTTCATAGGCCATATGCCTAAGCTCATCAAGCTCATGTAATTGTAAAGACCTCAGTGTCCCTGCATCCTTTACACAAAAATTCAATTCCTTCATGGCCCAAAATGCTTTGTTTTCTAACTCAAGTGGTAAGTGACAAGCCTTGCCATATACCAGCCTATAAGGGGACATACCTAGGGGTGTCTTATATGCTGTCCTATAAGCCCAAAGTGCATCCTCAAGCTTGAAGGACCAGTCTTTCCTATTAGGTTTGACCACTTTTTCTAGGATGTTCTTAATTTCCCTATTTGAGATTTCAGCCTGTCCATTTGAGTGTGGGTGGTAGGGAGTGGCTACTCTATGTCTAATGTTATACTTAGCCAACACTCTCTCCATAGCCTTGTTAATGAAATGTGACCCCTCATCACTAATGATGGCACGAGGTGTCCCAAACCTAGTAAAAATGTGCCTATGCAAGAAGTTGGTGACTGTTTTAGCATCATTATTGGGACATGCTTTGGCCTCTACCCACTTGGACACATAGTCCACTGCTACTAATATGTAAAGGTTACCTGATGATGGAGGGAATGGCCCCATGAAGTCAATGCCCCACACATCAAAGAGCTCTAACTCTAAGATGTAGGTGAGGGGCATCTCATCCTTTCGACTGAGGTTACCTGTTCTTTGGCATTCATCACAGCTGTGGGCATAGTTGTGGGCATCTTTGAAGATCGTTGGCCAATAATAGCCACTCTGAAATACCTTTGCAGCTGTTCTTTGGCCACCAAAGTGTCCACCATAAGGAGATGTGTGACAGTGCTGCAGCACAGACTTCGCTTCAGCCGCTGAAACACACTTCCTTAGTAAGCCATCAGCACAGGTTCTGTAAAGTGTGGGGTCATCCCAGATGAATTTCCTTGCTTCATGAAGGAACCTCTTCTTCTCTTGTCCTCCCTTGAAAACTGGTAATACCTGTGATGCACGGAAGTTAGCATGTCAGCAAACCAAGGTTCCTCATCGTTATCACGATGAGTCAAAGCAAAGACATGTTCATCAATAAAAGCATCATAAATTGCGGGGTCCGCAATTTTTTCGCAATTGTGCTGCAATCGAGACAGGTGATCTGCAACCACGTTTTCACATCCTTTCTTGTCCCGAATGTCCAAATCAAATTCCTGCAGCAATAACACCCACCTAATCAATCTAGGCTTAGCATCAGCCTTCCTCATAAGATATTTCAAGGCAGAATGGTCAGTGTACACAATTGTCCTAGTGCCTACAATATAGTTTCTAAATTTCTCACAAGCAAATACTACAGCAAGCATTTCTTTCTCAGTAGTTGTATAATTACATTGAGCCTCATTCAAGGTCTTACTAGCATAATAGACAGGGTGTGTTAGCTTGTCAATCTTTTGTCCTAACATCACTCCTACAGCATAGTCACTGGCATCACATAACATCTCAAAGGGCAGATCCCAATTTGGTCCTACTATGATAGGGGCTGTGACTAGTGCTTTCTTAAGGGTAGTCCAAGCTATTAAGCATTCCTGAGAGAAGATGAATGGTCTATTTAGCTCTAAAAGCTCACACAGAGGCTTGGCTATCTTAGAAAAGTCCTTAATGAACCTTCTGTAGAAGCCAGCATGCCCTAAGAAGCTTCTAATGGCTTTGACATTCTGAGGCTCTACCAACTTCTCTATGATCTCAATTTTGGCTCGGTCAACTTCGACACCTGCCCTCGACACTCTATGTCCTAAGACAATCCCCTCATCCACCATAAAATGGCATTTTTCCCAATTTAGGACTAGGTTGGTCTCTTCACACCTAGCCAGGACTTGTCCTAGGTTTTCTAGACAGGTTGAAAATGAGTCCCCAAAGACTGAGAAGTCATCCATGAATATTTCTATCATGGACTCATCCAACTCAGAGAAGATTGCCATCATGCACCTTTGGAACGTTGCCGGTGCATTGCATAAGCCAAAAGGCATTCTGCGAAAGGCAAAAGTTCCAAAAGGGCAAGTGAAGGTGGTCTTCTCTTGATCCTTAGGGTCTATAGTTATTTGATTATAGCCTGAATACCCGTCTAAGAAACAATAGTAGGCTCTACCAGCTATTCTGTCTAGCATCTGGTCAATGAACGGTAGAGGGAAGTGATCTTTTTTAGTTTCTTTATTTAATTTCCTGTAATCCATACACACTCTCCATCATGTGACAGTCCTTGTTGGAATCAGTTCGTTGTTCTCATTGACTACCACAGTTATCCCCCCCTTTTTAGGTACACATTGGATGGGGCTCACCCACTGGCTACTAGCTATTGGGAAGATCACTCCTGCATCTAACCATTTTATTATTTCCTTCTTTACTACCTCTTTCATAGAGGGGTTTAGCCTACGTTGGTGATCTACCCTAGGTGTGTGCTCTTCCTCTAGTATAATTTTGTGCATGCAATAAGAAGGGCTAATGCCTCGAATATCAGCAATAGTCCATGCTATAGCCTTCCTATGTTGCTTAAGCAGTAAAATCAGTTCAACCTCATGCTTTTCACTTAATTTAGAAGAAATGATAACAGGCAGAGTTTCATTACTTCCTAGATATGCATACTTGAGGTGAGTGGGTAGTGGTTTCAGTTCTAAAACAGGTGGATGCTCAATGGAGGGCTTTAAAGGATTCACAGATCTATCAGTTAGGTCTATATTCATACATACATGTTGTGGTTTATCTACAGGCATATCCATTATGTCAGATACATTCAAGTCAGTTACATCTAATTGTACATATTCATTAGCATGCTTAGTTAATAATACATGCTCCAATTGTTCCTCCATCAAGGAGTCTACTACGTCCATGCTAGCACAGGATTCAAGGTCAGAGGGGTACCTTAAAGCTTTATATACACTAAACTTCACCTCTTCATCATGAACCCTCATAGTAAGCTCACCTTTTTGGACGTCTATAAGTGCCCTACCTGTGGCTAGAAATGGTCTGCCTAGCAGGATGGGGACCTCCTTGTCTGCCTCATAGTCCAGGACAATGAAATCTGCAAGGAAAATAAATTTGTCAACTTTTACTAGAATATCCTCAATCTTACCTTCAGGGTATGCGATGGATCTGTCTGCTAGTTGTAAAGTGACAGTGGTTGGACGTGCTTCTCCTATTCCCAACTGGCGGAATAGGGACAGGGGCATGAGATTTATGCTGGCGCCCAGGTCACAAAGCGCTCTGCCCACGTGCTTGCCTCCAAGTTCTACAGGTAAGGTGAAGGAACCAGGATCCTTCTCCTTCTTGGGCAGCTTGTTCTGGAGGATGGCACTGCACTCCTCAGTGAGGTTTACTGTTTCAAACTCACCAATTATTTTTTTGTTAGTAATGATGTCCTTTAAAAACTTTACATAAGAAGGCATAGACTGTAAAACTTCTACAAAAGGAATGTTGACATGCACTTGTTTAAGAATTTCTAAGAATTTATTAAAATGAACTTCCTGTTCCTGCTTCTTCTTAAGCCTTCGAGGGTATGGAGGTGGTGGCACATATGCAGGCACGTCAGGTCGCCTTAGGATAGGTGGAGGCCTCGGAATTTCTTCTACCTCCTCAATAATTGGCTCTAGCCTGGCTCCTGATGTGCTAGTTGGTGGTGGACCTTGGTTTGGCAGAGACTCCAGTGGAGCACTAGACTCAGTGTTCTCTACTCTCTTTGGTATGTCCTTTGTGTTGCTCACCAATGGTCTTCCACTCCTAAGTTCAATTGCTTGAACTTGTTCTTTGCCATCTCTCCTTGGTACCTCGGTGTCAGCAGGGAGTCTACCTTGGGGCCTACTCTTAAGTTCATTGGCTAATTGGCCTATTTGGTTTTCTAGGCTCCTAAGAGTAGCTTGCTGGCTTTGAAGCGTAGCATCATTCTTAGCTATGTATTCCTTGAGTAAGTTTTCTACAGAAGATCCTACAGGTTGATTGTATGGTTTTTGGTACATTGACTGGTTATGTTGGGGAGTGAAACCAGGTGTTCCACTCGTTCTAGGTTGGTTAGGATTTTGGTTAGTGTTTTGTTGGCCACCCCATGACAGGTTTGGGTGGTTTCTCCAACCAGGGTTATAGGTGTTGGAGTAGGGGTTATTCCTAGGCTGCTGCTGGCTCCCAACATAGCAGACGGAGGATGGATTCCCAGGGCAGTATTCATATGGGTGCCCTTCCCCACAGAATCCACAGATAAGTGCCTCGCCTTGACTTGGTTGGGTGCCCATTGACATGGCGGTAGCGGTGTTGGCACTTGTTTGGAGATTGGCTTGAGCCATTTGCTTAACTAGGTTGGTCAGGGCATTTATTTGGGTGCTCATGGCGCTTAGAGCATCCTTGTCTTGAGCTCTAGTTGGCTCTACTGGATCATCTTACCACCTACAGTGAGATGTTGAGATCTTCTCCAAGATCTCATAAGCTTCGTTGTAACTCTTGGACAACATGGAACCCCCAGCAGATGAGTTTAGAACTTGTCTGGTGCTGGGGTTACATCCTTTAAAGAAGACTTCTATTTGGATACACCATGGAATGCCATGGTGTGGACATTTAATGAGAAGGTCTTTGAATCTTGTCCAAGCTTCGTGAAGAGACTCACTCGGAGCTTGTTTGAATTTGATGATATCATCACGAAAGGTTGAATTCCTATCTGGTGGGAAATATTTGACTAGGAATTTTTCTGCTAAGTCTGTCCAATTGAGGACAGATCCTGAGGGTAATGAATTTAACCACGTCTTGGCTTTGTCCCTCAAAGAGTAAGGGAACAGATATAGCCTCAGGGCTTCTTGGGAAACTCCAGGAATGAGGAAGGTATCACTGACTCCTAGGAAGTTCCTAAGGTGGTTATGGGGGTCCTCATTTTCTATTCCAAAGAATTGTCCCACAGTGGACAACATTTGGAACATCACTGGCTTTAACTCGAATGAGTTGGCAGTGATTTCAGGACGGATTATGCTGGGGTTCAGCTCCCCAGGCATAGGTACTAGGTACGAAAGGATGGCGCTATCCTTGTCATTCGCTATTTCAATGGGATTGCGAGTGACAGGCACCAGGTTTTGATCTATTCCAGCCATTTCTTCTTGAGTGGATTGCGGAGACTCTGCGGTTTCAGCAATTTTTTGAGGTAAACGGGGTTGTTTAAAGAGACGTTTCTTGGCTCTATTTCTAGCTTTAAATAATCTCTCAGGCTCAGGGTTCAACTCTAAATCACTACTTGGAGTCTCATTCATAAACTACCCTAAATGGTACCTGAAGAAGAAATGAAGATGGATCAAATTCAATGGAAAATAACTTGGTGTTTCAGACTTAACAAACTTCGTTTTCACTTAAAATAAGTCCCCGGCAGCGGCGCCAAAAACTTGTTGCGTGCTCAATGTGTTAAAGATAAATAAGCAAGAAGGTAGAGAGAGCACTCAGAACATGCAAGCATACATGGTCTCACAGCAAGTAGTAAGTATATTTCATTCGTTTTTTCCACAGAGACTCATTTTTAGCTATTCATGAAGTGTATTTGTTAAGAAAGAAGGGGTGGATTTGATGGGGTAAAATTGGTTTTTAATTATCTAATTTTTGCTGAATGTGTAAAGGAATGCAACATAAACAAGTGCAAGTTGAAATTAGACGCAAAAGACAAGAGATGGAATTAATAAACGAAGAAGAAAACAGCTAAACAGAATGGTAACTTAGCAGAATTGCGGATACCGCAATTTTACCGCAATTGAATAACAGCGAAAGTGTGTAAATGGGTGAATTAAGGGCTACTAATGGATATATAGAGAACAGAAGTATAAGATAAAACAGACATGCTTGGAGGGGAAATGTACTCAAAACAGTAAGACAAAACCGTAGCAGCAGAAGATGAAAACTGTGAAATGAAATCTTGCAATTTGATTACTTTGAATGTTGAACGGACAAAAGGAAACTTAAAGGAGATAATTCAAAGACAGACAGCGACGAAATGCAGTAGATAGAACACTAAACTAGAAACAACAACTGATCAAAGCTGGAAATTAGAAAAGGAAAACAGAAAGCAGGAAATGACACGTGAAGGCTTCGTCGCAATCGCCTCGAATGAAGGATCAAAAAGAGCAGCCTTGCTTGGATGAATCCAATCGGGAGAGAAAAAGAATCTCCTCTCCTTCCTATCAGATTATCGTCTCCAACAGCTGAGCTTCGCAAACCAACAGACGGCAAAGGAAAAACAGGAGAACAGATGGACTGCGAGAAGACTCTACGCTTTCGGATCATCACTGAACCTCCGACTTTGACCCCCTTTTATAGTAGTTTGCAGGTGCGTTTGGGCCAAGGAGAACCATCAATCTTCAACGTCATATATCAGAATGGGTGGAGGAGAAAGAACGAATCCCTGAAATTACGGAAATTAACAGAAATAGATCAGTCAACTTACGGTTTTCACTTGAATAATTGCGGCTTCAGCAATGTTTTCGCAATGCTGTCGCAATGTAGTTTTTTTTCATTCTTTTCCTTCGGTTTTCAACCCTTTTCTTTCCTATTGTACAAAAGTCCTAATTTAGCTACCTTCTTCTCATTCTCATATTTAAGCATAGGTTTAGGCTAAATGCTATCAAAAACACCTAAAAGTGTACATCTTCTTAAGCTAAATGGGTCCTAAATAAGTCACTTTCAGCGACTTAACAATTGCTGACATAGGAGGTATTAGTCCTTCCTACTGCATGCATAAGATACTATTGGAAGAAGAACATACACCCAGGGTAGATCACCAACGTAGGTTGAACCCCTCCATGAAGGAGGTAGTTAAAAAAGAGATAATAAAATGGTTAGATGCAGGTGTAATCTTCCTTATAGCCAATAGTCAGTGGGTGAGTCCAATTAAATGTGTGCCTAAGAAGGGGGGGATGACTGTCATAGTTAATGAGAATAATGAACTAATTCCAACTAGAACTGTGACAGGATGGAGAGTCTGTATGGACTATAGAAAATTAAATATAGAAACAAAAAAAGATCATTTTCCTTTACCGTTTATAGATCAGATGTTAGATAGGATAGCTGGCCGAGCCTACTACTGCTTCCTAGATGGTTATTCTGGATATAACCAAATCACCATAGACCCTGTGGACCAGGAGAAAACAACCTTTACATGTCCCTTTGGAACATTTGCTTTTCGCAGAATGCCTTTTGGCTTGTGCAATGCACCAGCAACGTTTCAAAGGTGCATGTTTGCCATTTTCTCAGACTTAGATGAATCCATGATAGAAATATTTATGGATGACTTCTCAGTCTTTGGTGATTCTTTTAGTAATTGTTTAGAGAACTTAGGACAACTCCTAGCTAGGTGTGAGGAGACCAACCTAGTCCTGAATTGGGAGAAATGCCACTTCATGGTGGAGGAAGGAATAGTCCTAGGTCATCGAGTGTCTAGAGCAGGAGTAGAGGTCGATAGGGCCAAGATAGAGATAATAGAGAAGCTAGTGGAGCCTCAAAATGTAAAAGCTATTAGAAGTTTCTTAGGACACGCAGGTTTCTATAGGAGGTTCATTAAGAACATTTCAAAAATTTCTAAACCTTTGTGTGAGCTTCTAGAGCTTAACAAACCATTGTTTTCTCAAAAGAATGTTTCTTAGCATGGACAACTCTTTAGGAAGCATTAGTCAAAGCACCTATTATAGTAGGACCAAATTGGGACCTCCCATTTGAGATGTTGTGTGATGCTAGTGACTATGCAGTAGGGGTCATGCTAGGAAAAAAAATTGATAAACTAACACATCCTGTATACTATGCGAGTAAGACTTTGAATGAGGCACAATGTAATTACACAACCACGGAGAAGGAAATGCTAACCGTAGTGTTTGCCTGTGAGAAGTTTAGGAATTACATTGTAGGCACTAGGACAATCGTGTACACTGATCATTCTGCACTAAAATACCTAATGAGGAAGGCTGATGCAAAGCCTAGGTTAATTAGATGGGTATTATTGTTGCAAGAGTTTGATCTAGACATTAGAGATAAGAAAGGATGCGAAAATGTCGTTGCTGACCATTTATCTCGATTGCGGCATAATTGCGATAAAATTGCTGAGCCAGCAATTTCTGATGCCTTTATCGATGAGCATGTCTTTGTATTAACCCATCGTGATAACGATGAGGAACCTTGGTTTGCAGACATTGCTAACTTCCTTGCCTCGCAGGTACTACCAACTTTCAAAGGGGGACAAGAAAAGAAGAGGTTTCTACATGAAGCTAGGAAGTTCATCTGGGACGATCCTACACTTTACAAGACTTGTGCAGATGGTTTACTGAGGAAGTGTGTGTCAGCTGCTGAAGCGAAGTCTGTGCTGCAGCATTGCCATACATCTCCCTACGGTGGACATTTTGGTGGCCAAAGAACAGCTGCAAAGGTGTTCCAGAGTGGCTACTACTGGCCAACGATCTTCAAAGATGCACACGACCATGCACACAGCTGCGATGAATGTCAAAGAACAGGTAACCTTAGTCGGAAGGATGAGATGCCTCTCACTTACATCTTGGAGTTGGAGCTTGGTAGAGCACTTTATGTGGTACTCCAAATTCAAGCTGTCGAGGCTTGCCAAAATACAATTTATAAACCCGATGTACACCGAGCTATTTGAAGCTTAGTGGTAACGGGGTCGATCCACAGGGAAATAGGAAATTTAATCTAACTAAGCCTAGTTTGCTAATGATAAAAAGTATGCACAAATTAAAAGAATGGTAATTTGGTTTGGGGGGAAGGGAGCTCCTATTATGCAAGCTAACGGAAAATTAAATGACGAGTGCAAGAATTTAAACGGTCGTGCTTAACTTCGAGAAATGGGATTGGTCGTTATGGATGTTCGGATCATCGATACAATTGATGAACTAGCCATGCTTCAGCACACAATTCATTTGGCTAAGTGTTAGCTCAAATGACCCAAAGAAATAATTAGACACGTGCAATTCTAATTATACTTGGCTAATAATCTATCCAAGGTCGCGACCCCTAAATCGACTATAAGCCAGTGACGGGAACACTGTGACGGTTTAATCCTAAGACTAACTCGGTTTCTCTCTTGCCTTAAGCCTAACATGAAAACGTTAATTAATTCAGATTACCAACTGTCACTTTGGGTTGAATTAATTAGCCATGCTTAAGCCCGTGCTACCTAGCGGTTTGGGCAATTATACGTCCCAACCTTTAGCCCTCTATCATGCATAGGAACTAGGGCGTCAACCTAATTTAGCTACACATGCTAGATTTTATGAAGAACAAGCAAGAGAATGCATAAACATACTAATCGGCTTCACATTTACAAAGGGGCAAATCTCCCCAAACATCCAAAACTTACAAATTGTTAAGTGATATTTTGACGTATTAAAGCAAGGTGTTTCTAGAGTTTTAATTGAGCAAGAAGACGTTTTATCTCTTGTTTCTATCTAATTGTTGCTTATTTTGCGTATAGGTGAAGAAAGAAGGAAGTTGGATGAAGATCGGAAATAAGAGCGAAAAGAGGGACAAAGCAGTTGGAAATTGAGGGTAATAGCCTAGCGCCTAGGCGCTGCCTTTCGGCGCCTAGGCGCTGATGAGAAGAATTGGACAGAAGCGTTAGCGCCTAGGCGCTGCCTTTCGGCGCCTAGGCGCTGATGAGAAGAATTGGACAGAAGCGTTAGCGCCAAGGCGCTGCCTTGCGGCGCCGAGGCGCTGATCAGATGAAGAATGCAGAAGCGATAGCGCCGAGGCGCTACCTTTCAGCGCCTAGGCGCCCAAACGTAAAAATTGGGCAGAAGGTATAGCGCCGAGGCGCTGCCTCTCAGCGCCTAGGCGCTACGAAGTCTGATGCTGCTATCCCCCTGGCGCCGAGGCGCTGCCTTTCAGCGCCTAGGCGCTACGAAGTCCGAAGCGGTGATCCTTCCTAGCGCCGAGGCGCTGTAACTGAGCGCCTAGGCGCTGCGACGGAAAGTGACCTAAATTTATAAGAGGGTCGGTGACTATTGGGAGAGAGAAGCAGAGCGTGGACGAGAAGGAAAGTGACGAAAGAGAGTGGAGAGAGCAGATCTTGATATCCGAGTATCCAAACGAAGCGAGAGCTACGCTAGGGAGATCGAGGATTCATCGTAGCTCATTTCTTTTCATCTATTTCTTCTTTCAATTCTCTTGTAACGATTATGTTTCCGAACATGAATGTTGTTGAGATTTTCTCCATGAACTAACTTTTCTATCTAGAGTATTGATGTAGTCGTTGTTGAATTCTATTTCTTATTGATCAATAGTTAAGAGTTTGATTCCTTGTTCGATTGTGAAAATTCTTATATGCTTACTAAGTACATGTTAGGATTTGGCCAGTCTTAGTGTGAGATTTTATCAATGCGTTGAAGTCGATAGACAATTCTCGTTGACGAACCTTAATTATTTTCCCTAACTTATATGAGAGATAGACATATCCTTGTAGGTTTTGTGGCATGATTTAGTTCTACAGTCTTAATAGTTGAAGTGTTCTGATTGTCATAGAGATATAGGCAATTGTCATTTTAACGAATATTGTTATTACTCGAGAGAGAGTAACAAGTCCTATGAGTAGAACTTGTCAACAATCATAGGGTCAAACGTTTATAACTAGAGATTAATAAGGAATAGGATAAGACAACGATGAAATCTTTGCTCTAGAACCTCTATCATCTTCACAAGTATAATTGTTTCGTTTAGTTTTCTGCATCATTTTAATTACTCAAGTCAATAGCATATTTACTTTTCGTACAACTCTGATAATTGATTGCTCAGATAAAACTAAGGTTAAGAATTCTTGTAATTAGTAACATTCATTCCCTGTGGAGAACGATAATCATACTTACATTACTATATTACTTGGAACGATTCGTACACTTGCGATTTCGGACAACAAGTTTTTGGCGCCGCTGCCGGGGAATGATTGTTTTTCTTTACTAATATCAGAAATTAAGACTTTAATCTTACTCTGAGTTTTGTGTTACTTTTATTGATTGTGTTCTTTCACTCTTGATTGCAGGAGTTAGAGAGAGTGCATGCGAAAATTTGGAAGTAGCAGCTTACTTCCAATTAATCTCGAAATCGAACGTACCAGTCGAAAGAACAGAAAAGAAAAGAGAGAGCGTGCTGCACAAGAGAAGTTGAAAATGGCGGACAACCAAGAGGTCGACACTAGGACTTTGAGGGAGTATGTATTGCCAAATGTAACGGGGTTACATTCTGCAATCCAAAGACCCGCAATTCAGGCGAACAACTTTGAGATTAAACCTGCCACGATTCAAATGATCCAAACCTCAGTGAACTACAGTGGGTTGAGGAATGAGGATCCAAACTCTCATATTTCAGATTTCCTGGAACTCTGCGATACATTCAAGATGAATGGAGTGTCAGATGATGCCATTAGACTTAGGTTGTTTCCCTTTACTCTTAGGGGACAAGCTAAACAATGGTTGAGCTCGTTGCCAGCAGGTTCAATAGTGACGTGGAATGATCTTGCTCAAAAGTTTCTCGCCAAGTTCTTCCCACCAGCAAAGACAGCAAAGATCCGGAGTGAGATTGGAAATTTTCTTCAAGAAGATGGAGAATCTCTTTATGATGCATGGGAAAGGTTTAAGGAGCTTTTGAGGAGATGTCCTCACCATGGATTTCCTAGATGGATGCAAGTGCACAACTTCTATAATGGACTAGGAGGTGGTACTAGGACAACAATAGATGCAGCTGCAGGAGGATCATTTATGAAGAAAACTGAGAGTGAAGCCTTTGAATTATTGGAGGAAATGACTGTGAATCATTATGAACTTCCTAGTGTGAGAACGACTCAGAGGAGTGTAATGGAGGTTAATGAGGTGGATTCAATAGCCGCGTTGACTGCACAGGTGGCCTCACTTACTAGGCAACTTCAGTCAAACCAATTTGCGGTAAACTCGATTCAAGCTCCTACTTTATTTTGTGAAAATTGCAATGGAAGTCATAGGAGTGAGGATTGTCAGGTGGGGAATCCGTTTATGCAAGGCCAAGTTGAGCAAGCTCAATTTGTTGGGAATTACAATCGCCAACAAAACAACCCGTACTCCAACACCTTTAATCCAGGATGGCGAAATCATCCTAATTTTGCATGGAAGCAGAATCAGACACAAAATCCACCTCCTCCAGGATTTCAACAACCAGCGGAGAAGAAGAGCAGTCTCGAAGAAGCAATGTTGCAAATGGCAACCAACACAAACCAATTTATGGTTGAGACTAAAACAAATTTTAAAAATCAAGCATCAGCCATTCGAAATTTGGAGGTACAAGTTGGTCAAATTGCAAACATGTTATCTGATAGACAACAAGGGAATTTACCAAGTACAACTAAGGTAAATCCTAAAGAGCAATGTAAGGCCATCATGTTGAGAAGTGGTAAAACAGTTGAAGTCCAGACTAAAGAAGGGAAGATTGATGAGTCAGTGAGCCCTACAGAACCGCCAGTAGTTCAAAACAATGAGGAAAAAGAGATGTCTAGTAAAAAGCCTCAGCCACAACAAGAAGTGGAGCAGAACGTGCCATATCCCCAGCGACTGCGAAAGAATAAACTGGATAAGCAATTCTCTAAATTTTTAGATGTTTTTAAGAGATTGCATATTAACATTCCTTTTGCAGATGCTCTTGAACAGATGCCCAGCTATGTCAAGTTTATGAAGGAAATTCTGTCAAATAAGAGGAAGCTTGAAGAGTACGAGACAGTGGCACTCACTGAGGAATGTAGTGCTATCCTGCAACAAAAACTACCACAAAAACTGAAAGATCCAGGGAGTTTTACAATTCCATGCTCTATTGGAAAACTTACTTTTGATAAAGCATTGTGTGATTTAAGTGCAAGTATTAATTTGATGCCTTTGTCCATTTTCAGGAAGCTTGGATTGGGAGAAGCAAGCCCAACAACGGTGACACTGCAACTAGCAGACCGCTCAATCAAACATCCAAAGGGAGTCATTGAAGATGTATTGGTAAAAGTAGACAAATTCTTTTTCCCAGCTGATTTCATTGTTCTTGACATGGAAGAAGATAGGGAAGTACCAATCATATTGGGTAGGCCATTTTTGGCGACAGGGCGAGCACTCATTGATGTTCAGAAAGGTGTGCTAAGTTTAAGGGTGCAAGATGATGAAGTCACTTTCAATGTGTTTGATGCAATCAAATACCCAGGAGAAAGTGACAGCTGCTTTCGAATTGATGTGTTGGATTCCTTGGTATCCAATGAGCTGACCACTTCCCAGCAACCATTAGAGGTATGCCTTACTCATCCAGACCCTGAAGGGCTGGAAGATTTAGATGTGACTGAATGTGTACATTGGTTGAATTCTGCGGTTCGTTATGAAGGAAAAAGTTATGAATCCTTAGGAACCACTACAGCTAAGTCTGTGCCATCGACAGAAAAAGCACCCATTTTAGAGTTAAAGGTGCTTCCCTCTCATCTCAGATATGCTTATTTGGGAGAAGAGTCCTCTCTTCCTGTGATCATCTCAGCAGAATTATCTAGTGAGGAAGAAGATAAGCTGTTACGTGTGCTCCGAAAGCACAAACCAGCAATAGGATGGACTTTGTCAGACATCAGAGGTCTGAGCCCTTCACTGTGTATGCATAAAATCTTATTGGAAGAAGGAATGTCACCGACAATAGAAGCACAGAGGAGGCTCAATCCAAACATGAAAGAGGTAGTCAGAGGTGAGATTTTGAAATGGCTTGATGCAGGAATAATTTACCCAATTTCAGATAGTGCTTGGGTAAGCCCAGTTCATGTAGTGCCTAAAAAAGGAGGAATGACAGTGGTGAAAAATGAGAACAATGAGTTGATTCCTACAAGAACCGTAACGGGATGGCGAATTTGCATAGATTATCGAAAGTTAAATAAGGCAACCAGAAAGGATCATTTTCCTTTGCCCTTTATTGACCAGATGTTGGATCGATTGGCAGGGCATGAGTATTACTGCTTTCTGGATGGCTACTCGGGATATCAGCAAATTGCAATTGCACCAGAGGATCAAGAGAAGACCACATTCACTTGTCCCTATGGTACCTTTGCGTTTCGAAGAATGCCCTTCGGTCTATGCAACGCACCCGCCACATTTCAGAGATGTATGATGTCAATTTTCTCCGACATGGTTGAAAAATGTATTGAGGTATTTATGGATGATTTTTCAGTTTTTGGAATTTCATTTGATAATTGTCTCATAAATTTGGAAATGACTCTTAAAAGATGTGAGCAAACTAACCTTGTCCTGAATTGGGAGAAATGCCATTTTATGGTTCGAGAAGGTATTGTTTTAGGGCATAAGATCTCTTCCCGAGGGATTGAGGTAGATAGGGCGAAGGTGGAAACAATTGAGAAATTACCGCCGCCGATTTCAGTGAAAGGAATCAGAAG
The DNA here is from genome assembly GCA_028017165.1 of Herpetospermum pedunculosum. Classification (NCBI taxonomy): domain Eukaryota; kingdom Viridiplantae; phylum Streptophyta; class Magnoliopsida; order Cucurbitales; family Cucurbitaceae; genus Herpetospermum; species Herpetospermum pedunculosum. The sequence goes on from CM051527.1 coordinate 39,532,020, forward strand.
TTTTTTGGGACATGCTGGTTTCTACAGGAGGTTTATAAAGGATTTTTCAAAAATCACAAAACCTCTATCTTCTCTATTGGTGCAAGGTACACAATTTGAATTTGATGATGCATGTTTACAAGCCTTCCAATTATTAAAAGAGAAATTAATATCTGCTCCCATAGTTGTAACCCCACAATGGGATTGCCCTTTTGAATTAATGTGTGATGCCAGTGATTACGCTGTTGGGGCAGTGTTAGGACAAAGAAGTGCAAAAGTATTTCATGCCATTTACTATGCGAGTAAAACTCTTAATGATGCCCAATTGAATTATGCTACAACAGAAAAAGAATTACTTGCCATCGTATTTGCCTTTGACAAATTTAGGTCTTATTTAATTGGTAGTAAAGTCATTGTTTTCACTGATCATTCTGCTATTAAGTATTTGATGACTAAAAAAGATGCGAAACCTAGACTAATTAGGTGGGTTTTACTCCTTCAAGAATTTGATCTCGAGATAAAGGATAAAAAAGGGACAGAAAACTTAGTAGCAGATCATTTATCTAGACTTGAACTGCCAATTGAGGTTGAATCTCTGAAAGCTCCTATTGATGATGATTTTCCAGATGAGCATGTTTTTGCAGTAACAGGAAAGCAGGAAACGCCATGGTTTGCAGATTTTGTGAACTATCTAGCAGCAAAAATAGTGCCACAGGAAGCATCCTATCAACAGAGGAAGAAGTTTTTCTCAGAGGTGAAGCACTATTTGTGGGATGAGCCCATTCTGTACAAGCACTGTGCTGATCAAATGTTGAGAAGATGCATTCCTGAGGAAGAAATGGACGATATTCTGCGTCACTGCCACAGCTTAGAGTGTGGGGGTCATCATGGGGGAGGTCGAACAGCTGCAAAGGTATTGCAAAGCGGTTTTTACTGGCCGTCGTTGTATAAAGACGCCCATAACTTTGTGATGAGTTGCGACCGATGTCAACGAACGGGGAATATTTCTAGAAGGGATGAAATGCCGCTGCAGAACATTTTGGAGGTGGAATTATTTGATGTGTGGGGTATGGATTTCATGGGTCCTTTTCCATCGTCCTACAACAACAAGTATATTCTTCTGGCAGTTGACTATGTGTCCAGATGGGTCGAGGCTATTGCTACTCCAACGAATGAGGGAAAGGTAGTCCTGAGCTTCCTCAAAAAGAATATCTTTACAAGATTTGGGACACCGAGAGCGATAATCAGTGATGGAGGTTCACACTTCTACAACAAACAATTTGCCGCACTTCTAGCAAAATATGGGGTAAAGCATCGAATGGCCCTAGCATACCACCCTCAATCAAATGGTCAAGCGGAAGTATGCAACAGAGAGGTAAAAAGGATACTTGAGAAAACAGTGCATCATTCACGCAAGGATTGGGCAAAGAAGTTAGAAGATGCGTTGTGGGCATATCGAACTGCGTTCAAGACTCCTCTTGGGATGTCTCCATACAGGTTAGTATTCGGGAAAGCATGTCACCTGCCAGTTGAATTGGAACATAGGGCTTATTGGGCAATGAAATTGCTCAATATGGATTTGCAACCAGCGGGGGAGAAACGCATGTTACAATTGACTGAGATGGAGGAATTCAGAAATGAAGCATATGAGAATGCGCGCATATACAAAGAAAGAACTAAGGCATGGCATGACAAGCATATTAGAAGAAGGAACTTCGAGACGGGTCAAAAGGTCTTGTTATACAATTCGCGACTTAGGCTGTTTCCTGGAAAATTGAAATCAAGATGGTCGGGTCCGTTTACGGTGGTCCAAGTCTATCCTCATGGTGCGGTTGAAGTGAAAAACGAGGTTGGAGATACGTTCAAGGTGAATGGGCAACGTTTGAAGCCTTATGTGCACGACATGGTGAAAGCCATGAACACCACGATAAGGTTGTGCTCACTTTAGTAAGAAAATGTCGGGCTGAGGACTTTAAACCAAGCGCTAATTGGGAGGCAACCCGTCTATGTTAAAAAAAAAAATAAAAAAAAATAAAAAAAAAAAAAATAAATAAATAAAAAATAATGAAAATACAAGAATGCTCAGCGCCTAGGCGCTGCCCTTTTGGGCGCCTAGGCGCTGTCGAAAAAGAAAAAAAGAGAAGACAGAATGCTCAGCGCCGAGGCACTGCCTTTTGGGCGCCTAGGCGCTGTCGGAAAGAAAAATCTGGGTTTAGGACAGAACACTCAGCGCCTAGGCGCTGTCGCGATTTTTTTTCCCCTTCAAAAGACAGAACGCTCAGCGCCGCGGCGCTGATGTCTCAGCGCCTAGGCGCTGACGCGATTCTGACGAAAAAAAAAATAAAAAAAACGGGGTTGGGTCTTTAAAATCGTTTCTTCCTTTCTAAAAACCCTAGATCTTCAAATTCTTCAACTTTTCTCTCCCTTTTTGCTCTCAAGTCCTCTCTTCTCCTCCAAATCTCTATCTTCATCCTTCTTTTCTTTTCCAAATTTGTATCTTCATCTCTCTTCTCTTCCAAATCTTCTCCTTTACCCACAAATTTCTCCCCTTTTGTTTCACCAACCAAACTCTTGCTTTACCACTAACATTTGATTTTGTAGGAGTTTGAAGTTTGCAAAAGGGTGAAGTTCTCCACAGTACGGTTCTTCTTCAAGGTTGCCTCTTCGTTTCAACCCTCTGTGTTTTCTTCTCCAAGTAAGCATTTATTTTGTAAAGTGTTTTATTGGGGCTGAAATTTAGAGCTTGTGGAAGATTGGTTCATTTTGTTGGAAGTGCTGGGAGTTCTGTTTTGTTAATTTGGGTGGTTGGAAGTGTTGGATTATTGAGTGTTGATACAACAGTTGGGAGATACCGGCAGTGAGCGTGCGAAGTAGTTATGGCTCCCAAGACGTCTAAGCGTGCGAAAATGGGCGAAGGGTCTTCTGAATCCTTTGATAGATATCGCTTCAGGGACGAAGAGGCTTCGAAATTATATTCCGAGTTGGTTATTAAGCGGAATGTAATTCCGGAGCGAGGTTTACTCCCTTGTATTGGCGAGCAGCCATGTATTTATCATAATATTAGGGAAAGAGGTTGGGAAGCATTCACGAAGCAACCTGAGTCTGCTGTTGTCCCGCTTGTTCGGGAATTTTATGCGAATATGCAAGAAGACAGAACAAAGGTCTTTGTGCGCGGCAAGTTGGTGCCGTTTGATTTTGCATCCATAAATAGATTTTATAATCTTCCAAGCATTGATAGGGATGGTTATGCAACATATGCCGCCAATGAAGTTGATTATGATGAGATCATAGCGACATTGTGTCAGCCGGGCACTCAATGGGCAACCAGACAAGGAGAAAAGCTGAATTTTAAGGCCGCCCATCTTAGTGTTATGAATAAAGTTTGGCACAATTTTATTTGTGCTAAGCTTTTGCCTGTAACACATGTGAGCGATGTGACCAAGGACAGGGCCGTCCTTTTGTACGCCATTGTAACTGGCAAATCTATTGATGTGGGTCGCATTATTCAGCAATCAATCAAACACACCAAGAAGGCTTCCACAACCGGTGGCCTCGCTCACCCTTCATTGATTACATCCTTATGCAAAGCCGCCGGAGTGATTTGGGGCTCAGATGAGGAGTTACGGCATCCTAAATGTGTAATGGACAAAAAACACATCTTAGGATTAAAAGGCCCGACATTGGTTGAAGACCCGGCCCATGGCGAACAATTTTTAATTGGCAGTTCGTCCCAACCTCCTCCAGAGCAATCATCTCATGATCCACCTGAGGATCAGTTATCCTTGGAGGAACGATTAGAGCGAATGGAGCTTCGTCAAACGCAGCGGTTGGACAGGATGGAGGAAAGACAAGAACAAGGACGACGAAGAATGGAAAGACGAATGCATCGACACATGGAGCATAGCAATCAATGCTTTGATAGGCTTTTTCAGGTGTTGGCACGTCCTGGGTTCAATCAAGGAGATGATCCCATTCTTTGTCCAACCCCCCCTCGATCATCTGATGAAGAAGAGAATATGTGAGCGGCGCTCACTCAGGGAAGTCTTCGTTTCCCTTTTTTTCGTTTTCTTCTTATTTGTTGTTTTTCTTTTGTGTCGTTTGTTTCTTTTCGCATTGAGGACAATGTTGAATTTTAAGTTGGAGGTGGGATTAGATTCTGTTGAGTATGTTTTTGAGGATAGGGGTGACATTCTATATGATTTCTACATTCTAAGAAGTGTGTTTCTTCAATTTTTCGAGATATTTTGGAAAACTATGTAAGTTAGGGACACACTGGTTGTTAGGTTATATTGCATAAGAGAGATGAGCTTGATTCATGTTTTTACTTAAAAGGAATGCATGATAGTGTTTGTTGAATTATTAAATGACGAATGCGCAAGAGCTATTGCCAAAACAACCTGTTTTCATGTGAGTTTTTGAGCCTTTAAGCACATTCATTACATGGTGCTTTCAATTCTTAAAGTGTGTGATTGCCATGCATATTTAGATTTTTTGTAGGATTTGCTTTGTTATGCATGTCTGTAGCCTCTGAATAGTTTTGAATGCTTAAATTTTAAGGGTAATTTAGGTGAAGCCATTGTTTAGCTTTCTAAAATAGCCTACCTTAACATTGAGTCCTTAGTTAAGCCAAATATTGAGCCTTAGACCTTTTTCATTGGAAGATTACCGCACTAAAAGCCCAAAATACCATTTGTTGTAATCCTTTTCTGTGAATCCTAGATTGAAAGATTACATATGCTTACCACATGAAGTTTTTAAATTTGTTGGGAAAGTTGCAACATGTGAATTAAGGGATTTCTAAATGGAAGCGTGATTAGAAAAGAAAAACAAATAAAATGGTGTGGATGAAAAGAAGTCTATTCTTAAAAAAAAAAAAAAAAAAAAAAAAAAAAAAAAATTTAAATTCCTTGAAAGTAGAAGTGTTAGCTTCATGTGGATAAGCTGTGTAAAATTCTTTCAATAAATGAGCTTAAAAATTTCCGTTTCCATCCACCCGTCCTAAGCCAAATTACAACCAAAACGAAACCCTTAATTTTTACACATTCATTATGTTCATCGATGACTTAGATGTGATATATGAGCAAGTTTTCGACAAAAGTTTTGTATGTATTGGTGTGAGAGTCAATGAAATATGCCTTAAACAGTTGAGCGTTATGAGTGAATTCCTGTGAGGGTAGTAGACCTTGTGCATTCAATTTTGATAGTTTGATGAGATACTTGAGTTTTTATTTAAAATTGTACTCGATGAATGCTTATTCTCTTGACTGTTTGTATAACCGAAGTAATTGATGTGTACTTAGCTTACCAGTATTCTTAGATATTAAGAAATTTGAAAAGAACACTTGGAATTGTAAGGAATCTAGAAGTCTCACTGGTTGATTGTACTCAATTGTTTCACTTACTTTCGTGTGCCTTTAGGTCGTCAATAAATGCGTGAGATTTGAGTCATTTGAATGTAGTTGTGTCTTTCTTTAGAATCCTGTTGCTCTTTGCTCGAGGGCGAGCAAAATGATAAGTTGGGGGTAGTTTGTTAAGTGATATTTTGACGTATTAAAGCAAGGTGTTTCTAGAGTTTTAATTGAGCAAGAAGACGTTTTATCTCTTGTTTCTATCTAATTGTTGCTTATTTTGCGTATAGGTGACGAAAGAAGGAAGTTGGATGAAGATCGGAAATAAGAGCGAAAAGAGGGACAAAGCAGTTGGAAATTGAGGGTAATAGCCTAGCGCCTAGGCGCTGCCTTTCGGCGCCTAGGCGCTGATGAGAAGAATTGGACAGAAGCGTTAGCGCCTAGGCGCTGCCTTTCGGCGCCTAGGCGCTGATGAGAAGAATTGGACAGAAGCGTTAGCGCCAAGGCGCTGCCTTGCGGCGCCGAGGCGCTGATCAGATGAAGAATGCAGAAGCGATAGCGCCGAGGCGCTACCTTTCAGCGCCTAGGCGCCCAAACGTAAAAATTGGGCAGAAGGTATAGCGCCGAGGCGCTGCCTCTCAGCGCCTAGGCGCTACGAAGTCTGATGCTGCTATCCCCCTGGCGCCGAGGCGCTGCCTTTCAGCGCCTAGGCGCTACGAAGTCCGAAGCGGTGATCCTTCCTAGCGCCGAGGCGCTGTAACTGAGCGCCTAGGCGCTGCGACGGAAAGTGACCTAAATTTATAAGAGGGTCGGTGACTATTGGGAGAGAGAAGCAGAGCGTGGACGAGAAGGAAAGTGACGAAAGAGAGCGGAGAGAGCAGATCTTGATATCCGAGTATCCAAACGAAGCGAGAGCTACGCTAGGGAGATCGAGGATTCATCGTAGCTCGTTTCTTTTCATCTATTTCTTCTTTCAATTCTCTTGTAACGATTATGTTTCCGAACATGAATGTTGTTGAGATTTTCTCCATGAACTAACTTTTCTATCTAGAGTATTGATGTAGTCGTTGTTGAATTCTATTTCTTATTGATCAATAGTTAAGAGTTTGATTCCTTGTTCGATTGTGAAAATTCTTATATGCTTACTAAGTACATGTTAGGATTTGGCCAGTCTTAGTGTGAGATTTTATCAATGCGTTGAAGTCGATAGACAATTCTCGTTGACGAACCTTAATTATTTTCCCTAACTTATATGAGAGATAGACATATCCTTGTAGGTTTTGTGGCATGATTTAGTTCTACAGTCTTAATAGTTGAAGTGTTCTGATTGTCATAGAGATATAGGCAATTGTCATTTTAACGAATATTGTTATTACTCGAGAGAGAGTAACAAGTCCTATGAGTAGAACTTGTCAACAATCATAGGGTCAAACGTTTATAACTAGAGATTAATAAGGAATAGGATAAGACAACGATGAAATCTTTGCTCTAGAACCTCTATCATCTTCACAAGTATAATTGTTTCGTTTAGTTTTCTGCATCATTTTAATTACTCAAGTCAATAACATATTTACTTTTCGTACAACTCTGATAATTGATTGCTCAGATAAAACTAAGGTTTAGAATTCTGGTAATTAGTAACTTTCATTCCCTGTGGAGAACGATAATCATACTTACATTACTATATTACTTGGAACGATTCGTACACTTGCGATTTCGGACAACACAAATCCATACTCAAAATTAAGCACTAACCTTAGTTTAGCCTTCCATGGAGGATGGATAAATCCAATCCCCCATGGAAGAGCTTAGTAGCATACAAAGAGGAGAAGGAGAAGCCCAAAAATGGTGGAAAATCGCCTTAGTTGCCCGTTCTGAAATCCAAGAGAAATCAACAAGAAACCCACTCTAATCTATTAGAATTGGTAAGAAATGTGTTTTGGCTCAAGAATTGAGCTCTACAACAAATGGGGGCGGAAGAATTGGGAGAGAGAGACCTAAAATAAGCAAAAACGGACTTAAATACCCATTTCTGCGTCAGACCAGCGCCTAGGCGCCATAAGTCAGCGCCTAGGCGCCGCGGGCGCGCGCGCACAGAATCGGGACAGCGCCTAGGCGCTGAGCCCTCTGGAAAATTAACAAAATTGGGTATTTTTTGACTTTTAAGGACGGGCATTTTTGACTTTAGATGACGGGTATTTTGCGTCAGGGAAGGGGTGTGCGCGCGGGCGAGGCGAGGCGTGGGCGAGCGGTCGAGCGGCGCGCGCGCGAGACTTTTGATGACGGGCGCTCGGGCGCTGAGGCGGCCGAGCGACGCGCGCGGACACGGACCGGGCAAGGACGCACGCGGGCGTGGGCGGTCTGGGCGCGGGTGAGGCGAGCGGCGCGCGCGGACCTTCAATGACGGGCGTTCTGGCCGTCTGGGCGCGGGCGTGCGGCGCGGGCGTGGGCGTGCTGGGGTGTTGCCTTCGTTGGGCGCCTGGGCGCTGGGCGCCGGCGCCTAGGCGCTGCTCTCTCGGGTCTAAGCCCAATTTTGGGTCATTTTGGCTCCCAAGCTCCGTTTGTCCTATCTTTTTGACCCAAACACTTCCCGAAACCTCTTAAATGACCGTTTTAGCCCCGAAAATCATAAATGGACTTTCCGAGCCCTTCGCCACGAAAACACCTATAATAAGGCAATTTAACTAAATTAAGCATGGCATTTAGCTAGATTTGAGGCTATAATTATAGCTCTATTTTAGAGCTATCAAAATACCCCCAACCTAAATCTTGCTAGTCCTCGAGCAAGGTATACTCTAAATAATCTCCAAAGAATTAAACGCATGCTGAAAACTCTAATCTCAATGCTTGTGAAACAAGGTACTTGAAATAAATTCAAAACCATCAAATGCATGCAAACGTTGAAATCATTTCAAAATTTAATCCTATTCCCTTACGTGCGTGTGTGTTTAGCACCTCTCAACCTAGCTCGTGCAAGCCCGAAACAACCTTATACAGCCCTATAACTCGTTTTCCCCCTACTTATGGCGATAAGAACAGTCTAATGGCTTTCAGCGATAGAAAAGGCAATAAAACATAAGGCCTACATTTTCTTTCTTTTGAGTACTTTGTACCCATTTTTCTTTTTGAACCACTTTTTCTATTATTTTTCTCCAAGAGAGCCTAACACGTCAAACTAAATCTAGCTTCACGTTTTTAAGGACCATTGCTAACTTCTATTAGTTCCCCTTTCATGCAGTGACAACCGTGGGTTACACGATCGCCCCTGGTTACACGGGCAACACAAGAAGGAGGAGCAACTCTAGAGTTTTTATTTTTCATGCAAACACCTTTTTTTTAGGCAATAGATATGCTATGCAACAAATGAATCATTACTACTTCTAACACATCAAGCCTCCCTAATGGTACCTTTCGGGGTGACAACAAGGTTTCAGACCAAATAAAATCATTCTAAACCTACAGAACTGAGACTAAGAGGGCTACGTGCTCAGTGAATGTAGGGAAATAACAGAATTTTTTTTAAAATAGGCTCAAAAAGTGCATACATCGTCAAATTTTCGAATCATGCAAATACGGAGTGTACACAAGCAAATCACAGACCGTTCTCATCGGACAACATGCATTCAGATTCTAATCTAACCATCAGAGTATACATACGCCCGACAACTACTAAGACGTCGTATTTTTATCAACAAACTCCACCCCCCACCTTAAGACATGCATTGTCCCCAATGCATTAAACAGCTAAAAACAATAAAATTCTAAGGGAACAGAAAACCTCCCCTGAATTTTATGGAGCTGACGGGTGGAGATGTGCACCATCGTCTTCCCATATACTCTCGAATCGTCGGCCATTCCACCTCTTCTCCTAAGGAAAGAAACAAACAAACAGCGAATTCAAAAGCTAATATAAACAAAAGCAAAACAGTAAATAACAAAATTAGAGTCCAAGCTCGGGTGCCTCCGAGAAGCGCAAATTTTTAAAGTCGATTGCTCGACTGTATTCACTCTTCCACTCATCCATAATCGATCGGGGGCGGCGCTAGAAGTAATGTGGCGTCATAGCACTCAACGTCCCCCTCGTGGAAAATCTTCAACCGGTGCCCATTCACTTTATGCACCTCATCCGAGTCCAAGCTCTGAATCTCCACACTGCCATAAGGAAAAATTTTAGTTATGATATAAGGTCCTTTCCAACGGGAACGAAGCTTACCTGGCATGAACTTCAGACGGGAATCGAACAGCAGAACTTTCTGACCGACTTCGAAGTCTTTCTTTAAGATCCTTCGGTCATGAAACTGCTTGGACTTCTCTTTATAGATCCTGGAGTTCTCGTAGGAGTCCAAACGCAGTTCCTCCAATTCCTGTAACTGAAGCAGTCGTGTCTCGCCAGCTTCGTCAGAGCTCATGTTACACTGTTTGATCGCCCAGAATGGTTTGTGCTCAATCTCCACGGGTAAGTGGCATGCCTTACCAAAAACCAACCGGTATGGGGACATACCGATAGGGGTTTTGTAGGCGGTGCGGTAGGCCCACAAAGCATCCTGCAAACGATCGCTCCAATCCTTCCTGCTCGGCCTCACGGTTTTCTCAAGAATTGACTTTACCTCTCTGTTGGTGACTTCAGCTTGCCCATTAGCTTGGGGATGGTAGGCGGTTGTTATGTCTCCAAAAGTGACTTATTTAGGACTTATTTAGCTTAAGAATATGCACACTCTTAGGTGTTTTTGATAGGATTTAGCTTAAACCTATGCTTATATATGATAATTAGAAGAAGGTAGCTAAATTAGGACTTATGTACAAAAGGGAAGAAAAGGATTGAAAACCGAAGTAAAAGAATGAAAAAAACTACATTGCGACAGCATTGCGGAAACATTGCTGAAACCGCAATGTTTCAAGTGAAAACCGTAAGTTGACTGATCTTTTTCTGTTAATTTCCGTTATTTCAGGGATTCGTTCTTTCTCCTCCATCCATTTTGAAGTACGACGTTGAAGATTGATGGTTCTCCTTGGCCCAAACGCACCTGCAGATTGCTATAAAAGGGGGTCAAAGTCGAGGGTTCAATCATCATCCGAAAGCGTAGAAGTCTTCTCGCAGCTCCATCTTTTCTCCTGTTTTCCTTTGCCGTCTGTTGGTTTGCGAAGCTCAGCTGTTGGAATCGATAATCTGATAGGAAGGAGAGGAGATTTATCTTCTCTCTCGATTGGATTCATCCAAGCAAGGCTGATCTTTCTCATCCTTCAGCCGAGGCAGTTGCGACGAGGCGTTCAAGCTCATTTACCTGCTTTCTGTCTTTCATTTCGACTTTCCAGCATTGTTTAGTTGTTGTTTCTGTTCTAGTAGCTAGTTTATTCCATTTCGTTGTGTTCTGTCTTTGTGTTATTCATTTTAAGCTTTCTTTTGTTCCTTCAAACAATCAATTAATCAAAAGCAAAATTCAGTATTTCACAGTTTCTTACCTTTGCAGTCTACTGTTTTTCCCTACTGTTTTGTCTTTAAATTCCTTCTGAACATGTCTGTTTTATCTTCTATTTCTGTTCTCCCCACATCCATGAGTAACTAATTCACATAGGGGCATGCTAATGATAACACTATAGGCTAAAAAACGTGAACCAAGCATGTAGGATAGCTCTCGAAGCATTGATTGTATGTAAGCTTCATCCCACGGGCAATTTCGATTGGCCATCCATTTTGTCCAAAGAACTCTTAACCTCTGGAAGGAGTAAGAGTTCAGAGTCATACACTCATGCTAGCCTTTCAAGGTAGCCAGAAAACGACCTAGGAATAGGCGTTTTCCTAGTACAAACCATAACTTTCTGCTTTAACAAGATGCTTAAGACCTTACTTGGACATGAGTAAACTAAAGAATCTAATGCATGGAATCAGACGATACATGAGATTGAGTGAGTTTGATGCATAGAGAGTTGATCCAATGCTTGAGGATCGTGAGAAAATGCCTATAGAGGAGTCGTTAGTAGCCCTTGTTTCTCCCTTTTACACACTTTCGTTGTTAGGAAAATTGCGGTAGAATTGCTGTTTCCGCAATTCTGCTAAGTTCACAATTCTGTTTAGCTGTTTTCTTATTCGTTTATTAATCTCATCTCTTTTCCTTTGAGTTTAACTTTGATTTGCACTTGTTTATGTTGCTACCCTCTACACATTCCTTAGAAAATAGACAATTTAAAACCAATTCTGCCCCATCAAACCCATCCATTCTTTCTTAACAAAACACTTCATGAATAGCTTATAATAAATCTCTGTGGGAAAACGAATGAAAAAATACTTACTACTTGCTATAAGATCATGTATGCTTGCATGTTCTGAGTGCTCTTTCTATCTTATTGCTTATTTATTTTAACACATTGAGCACGCAACAGCGGTGGACACGCGATGATGCACACCATACTTCCTCAGCAAAGCCTCCACAGATCGGTTGCAAAAATGAGTCCCCTGGTCACTGATTATGGCTCGTGGGATTCCAAACCTGGTAAAAATGTTAGACTGAACGAACCTAACAACAGAGTTAGCATCGTTAGTCTTCGTGGCTTTCGCCTCAACCCACTTAGAAACATAATCAACAACCAGCAATATATAAGAAAAACCACAAGAAGGCGGAAAGGGTCCCATAAAATCCATGCCCCAAACGTCAAAGATTTCACAGACTAAGACAGAGGTTTGAGGCATTTCATTTCTACCAGATATCGACCCTATTCTTTGACATCTATTGCAGGTTTTACAAAATTCATACGAATTCTTAAACAGAGAAGTCCAGTAAAACCCACTATCTAAAACTTTCCTAGCTGTCCTCCTAGACCCAAAATGTCCCCCACATGCATAATCATGACAGAAAGTAAGAATAGACGCATGCTCATTCTCAGGGACACATCTCCTAATTATCTGATCAGAACAGAACTTCCATATATGGGGGTCCTCCCAAACATAGGACTTAGCGTCGCTTTTCAGCTTCGCTTTCCTAGCATGAGAGAAACCAGAAGGAAAATTACCTGTGACCAAGTAATTTACCATATCATCATACCAGGGAAGGACTGTATCAAGTCTGAAGAGTGTCTCATCGGGGAAATCTTCATTCAGAGGCAGGAGGTCTTCCTTTCTGACCAAGCGGCTCAGATGGTCGGCTACCGGGTTCTCTGCTCCTCTCCTATCCTTAATCTTCACATCGAAGTCCTGGAGGAGCCAAATCCACCGAAGTAGCCTCGGTTTCGCGTCCTTCTTGGTCATCAGGTACCGAATAGCTGCATGATCAGAGAAAACAGTTACTTGAGAGCCAATAATATAAGGACGAAACTTATCAAGCGCAAATACAATAGAAAGAAGTTCTTTTTCTGTTGTCGTTTAATTGCATTGCGCTGGATTGAGCGTCCTGGAGGCATAGTAAATGACACGGCTCTTGTTCTCGATCCTCTGACCAAGCACGGCTCCCAAGGCATAGTTGCTGGCGTCGCACATAATCTCGAAAGGCAAGTCCCACTGAGGTGGGTGTATGATGGGCGCGCTCGTCAAACTATCCTTAAGCAAATCGAAGGCTTTTCTGCACTCCTCCCCAAAATCGAACGTGACATCCTTCTGAAGGAGGTACGTCATAAGCATGGCAACCTTGGAGAAGTCCTTGATAAACCTGCGATAAAACCCTGCATGGCCAAGAAAAGGCCGAACCTCCCTAACATTCGTTGGGTATGGTAGATTAGAGATAACATCGATTTTAGCCTTATCTACCTCTATACCCTTAGCAGAGACCACATGACCTAAAACGATACCTTGACTAGCCATAAAATTACATTTTTCAAAATTCAGCACAAGGTTCATTTCAATACATCTTTTCAGGACATGCGATAAATTAATTAAACAGTCATCGAAGGAATTGCCATAAACTGTAAAATCATCCATGAACACTTCAATGCATTTTTCAACAAACTCAGAAAAAATACTCATCATGCATCTCTGAAATGTACCAGGAGCGTTACAAAGCCCAAAAGGCATCCTTCTAAATACAAATGTGCCAAAGGGGCACGTGAACGTTGTTTTCTCTTGGTCTTCTATGGCTATGGGGATTTGGTAAAAGCCAGAGATACCATCGAGAAAACAAAAGAATGGCTTCCCAGCTAAACGCTCCACCATCTGATCAATTAAAGGAATGGGAAAATGGTCCTTCCTAGTGACCTCATTAAGCTTCCTAAAGTCTATGCACATTCTCCATCCATTTTGAATCCTCTTGGGCACTAATTCATTTTTCTCATTCCTAACCACAGTTATGCCAGTTTTCTTAGGAACGACATGAATAGGACTGACCCATTTACTTAGTCGAGCAGTGAGAGGCACGGCATCGCTACTCTTTAACATTCACAACATGCTAGAAAGCTCGAGTGTCAATCGTAGAAATCTAACACATGCATAGGTTTTAGCAAGAGAGATAAATGCATACAAACAACCACCAAAATATAATCAAGGCATGGATTATCAAAACTAAAACGTCTAACAAAAATCCCTCAAATGTTTCCCAAACCGTTCACTCTTACCTTAGTCGTCCATGGAACGGGTTGTCAATTCCGCTCCAAGGTAAGCCATGGAAGATGTCATCAACAAAATACAAGAAGCAAGCTCATAAACAAGCCAACAATGGCTGAGCTAAAGGGAAAATGGTGGAAAAACGAGAGGAAGAAGGAGAAGAATCGCCTAAGAATGGAGAAGATGAAGATCATCCAAAAATTGGTGCAGAAATCGTCTTTTACAGCCTCTGTAATCGACGTAGCGTCGAGACGCTAGGCCAGCGTCTCGACGCTGCGCCCTAAATAATCCGCGCGCGCCTCGCGATGGCGTCGAGACGCTAGGGCAGCGTCTCGACGCTGGCCCGATGATTCCTTGCGCGCGCCTCCTCCGGAGCGTCTCGACGCCTCAGCAGAGTCTCGACGCCTTGGCAGCGTCGAGCTAGCGTCTCGACGCTATCAGTCGACGCTAGCTCTCGGTTTTTGACAGCGTCGAGCTAACGACTCGACGCTATAGCTCGACACTAGCTCTCGGGTTTGGGGCAGCAAAATTGCCTCTCCTAGGCAATTTTGGCCCGTTTCTTCTCGGATCGACTTGCCCTTTCCCGATGCACTCCCGGGGCGTTAAAACTCCGCTTTTAGCTCTCAAACGGGTCCAATGGACGCACGAGCTCTTTGCCGCATTTCTCCTACAAACGAGATAGATTAACCAATTAAACGCGGACTTTAGCTATAATTAGGATGTATTTAATAGCTCCAAAATGGAGTTATCAGTAGGCAGTTAGAGAGAGTAATAGCAGCCCAAATACAATCCTTATATTGCTCGAGGACGAGCAAAACCTTAAGTTTGGGGGTGTGTTACGTCTCCAAAAGTGACTATTTTAGGACTTATTTGCTATAGAAAGATGAACAGTCTTAAGCGTTTTTGGTAGAATTTAGCTTAAACTTGTGCTTATATATGAGAACTAGTAGAATGAAGCTAAATTAGGACTTATGTGTAAAAGGAAAGGAAAAGAACCAAAAACAAAGCTAAAGACTTGAAATTTGCACATTGCTGAAACATTGCGAAAACATTGTTGTCTCAGCAATGTTTTAAGTGAAATTTGTTAAGTTGTCTAACCGATTTCTATTTTGTTACGATCTTTCAGCTGCTCGTTTTTTCTCGTGCTGCCACGTGGAGTGTTGTTGTTCAGAATGGATGGTTCTCCTTGGCCGAATCGTACCTGCAAAATACTATAAAAGGAGGTCAAGGGGGAAGGACAGAAACACACTGAAAGCATAGAACTCCCTTCTCAACGACGTCTTTTCTCCTTGTTTTCTCACGTCTGTTTGTTGGTTTGAAGGACTCAGCTGTTGGAGTCGTTAATCTGAGAGGAAGAAGAGAAGATTTGTCTTCTCTTCTGATTAGATTCATCCAAACAAGGCTCTCCTTCTTCCTTCATCCGAGGCGTTCGCGACGAGGGACTCTACGCACGCATCTACTTGCCTTTACTGCTTTCTGTTTCTGTTTTCGTTGCTGTCTGTTGTAATTCGTTTATGGTTGCTACTCTAATTCATTTCGTCTCTTTCTGTTTAGTTTTCATCAGTTTAAGTTGTTGCTTTGTTCAGTTTGAACCTTGGTAAATCAAAGAGTTAACTTGGCTACTTCGCAACTGTTTTACTGCTCTTCTTCTTCTATTTTGTCATTTACATTCTGTTACGCATGACTTCACCATCTATTCCTTCCATTCCACCTTCATCCAAGAGTAACTAAACCACATAAGGGTATGCTAATGACAAGTCTATAGGAAGAAATACGTGAATCAAGCATGTAGGTTAGCTTCAAATGCATTGAATGTATGTGTGCTTCATCCCACGGGCAATTTCGATTGGCCATCTATTTTGTCTAAAGAACTCCTAACCTCAGGAAGGAGTAAGAGTTCAGAGTCGTACATTCATGCTAGCCTTTCATGGTAGCCAGAAAACGACCTAGGAATAGGCGTTTTCCTAGTACAAATCACTAAACTTGCTTTTATAAATAGATGCTTAAGGCCTTACTTGGACATGAGTAAACTAAAGGATCTAATGCATGAAATCGAAAGATACATGAGAATGAGTTAGTTTGATGCATGATGAGTTGATCTACTTCTTGAGAATCGTATGAAAAAGCCTATAGAGGAGTCGTTAGTAGCCCTTGTTTCCCTACTTTACCCCTAATTCGCTGTTAGTAACATTGCTAGAAAATTGTTGTCTGCGCAATTTTCTTAGTTCAAATTTTTTCCCTTAGCCATTTTTCTTAGTTTTCTGTTTTGCGATTTTATTGCTAGATAATTGCTTTCTCCGCAATTCTTTTCCTTCTACATTCGAGTTTACCTATCTACTTGCACTTGTTTATGCTTTCATATCTCGCACGTTTCTTAATAGTTAGGCACTTTAAACCCAAATCTACCCCATTTAAACCACCCTTTCTCACTTAACCTCTCACTTTGTTAGTAACTAAGAATAAATCTCTGTGGGAAATCGAATGAAAAAATACTTATTACTTGCTACAAGACCATGTATGCTTGCATGTTCTGAGTGCTCTATCATTGCATTTTAATTTACACATTGAGCACGCAACAAGACCCGGGAGCTAATGTTGGAAGAAGAAGAAAGATCAAAGAAAGGGCTGAAAAATGCGTTTTCATGCCTTTTAAAGTCGGAGCGTCGAGACGCTAGGCAAGCGTCTCGACGCTGTGCCCTAAGTTGGCTGCTGTGCGCGCGCGCGCGCGCGTCGAGACGCTCGGACAGCGTCTCAACGCTGTCGCGCGTCCATCTGGGAAATTGTCGGGCGAGCGTCGAGACCCTCGGGCGGCGTCTCGACGCTGGGGGCGCGAGCGTGCGTCGGATGGTGTCTAGGCGGCGTCGAGACCCTCGGGCGGCGTCTCGACGCTGGCGCGCGCTTCGTCTGCGTTTGGCAATCGGGGCGGCGTCGAGACCCTCGGGCGGCGTCGAGACGCTGGGGCGCGCGCGTGCTTCGGATGATGTCGGGCGGCGTCGAGCTAGCGTCGAGCTAGCGTCTCGACGCTGTCGCCCATGCAAGCTTGCTCTCGGGTTTGTGATGCCAATTTGTGCTTCTTCAAGGCCATTTTTGCCATCTCTTGGATTCTTTAGGCTCTTTCACTCCCGATGCATCTATGAAGCTCTAAAACGACACTTTAAGCCCCGAAATGTGTCTTTGGACTTCCCGAGCTCTCTACCATGAAATCACCTACAAGGAAGCATTTTAATCAATATATGTCATGGTTTTAGCTAGAATTAGGGACATAAAGATAGCTCTGTTTTGGAGCTATCAAAATACCCCCGACCTAAATCTTGCTAGTCCTCGAGCAAGGGATACTCTCAATAATCTCCAAAGAATTAAATGCATGCTGAAAACTCTAATCTCAATGCTTGTGAAACAAGGTACTTGAATAAATGTAAAACCATCAAATGCATGCAAACGTTGAATTCATTTCAAAATTTAAACTCCTATTCCCTTACGTGTGTGTGTGTTTAGCACCTCTCAACCTAGCTCATGCAAGCGCGGAATAACCTTATACAGTCCTATGACTCGTTTTCCCCCTACTTATGGCGATAAGAACAATCTAACGGCTTTTAGCGATAGAAAGAGCAACAAAACATAAGGCCTAAATTTTATTCTTTTCTTTGAGTACTTTGTACCCATTTTTCGTTTTCAACCACTTTTTTTTTTTTTTTTTTTTTTCCAAGAGAGCCTAACACGTCAAACTAAATCTAGCTTCACGTTTTTAAGGACCATTGCTCACTTCTATTAGTTCCCCTTTCATGCAGTGGCAAACGTGGGTTACACGATCGCCCCTGGTTACACGGGCAACACAAGAAAGAGGAGCAACTCTAGAGTTTTTATTTTCATGCTAACACTTTTTTTTTAGGCAATAGCTATGCTATACAACAAATGAGTCATTACTACCTCTACACATCAATCCTCCCTAATGGTACCTTTCGGGGTGACAACAAGGTTTCAGACAAAATAAGATCATTCTAGACCTACGGAGCTGAGAATAAGAGGGCTACGTGCTCAGTGAATGTAGGGAAATAACAGAATTTTTTTTAAAATAGGCTAAAAATGTGCATACATTGTCAAATTTTCGAATCATGCAAATACGGAGTGTTCACAAGCAAATCACAGACCGTCCTCATCGGACAACATGCATTCAGATTCTAATCTAACAGCCAGAGTACACATATGCTCGAACCTTAAGATATGCATTGTCTCCAATGCATTCAACTATAAAAACAATAAAATTCTAAGGGAACAGAAAACCTCCCCTGAATTTTATGGAGCCGATGGGTGGAGATGCGCACCATCGCCTTCCAATATGCTCTCGAATTGTCGGCCATTCCACCTTTCTCCTAAGAAAGCAAGTAAACAAACAACAAATTCAAAAGCTAATATATACAAGAACAAAGCAATAAACAACAGAATTACAGTTCAAACTCGGGTGCCTCCGAGAAGCGCAAATTTTTAAAGTCGATTGCTCGACTGTATTCTCTCGTCAACTCATCCATAGTCAAACTTGGAAGATACTCCATCCGTCTTCCTATATCCATCCTTCCTGCCAAAGTCCACAGAAAAGAATTTCCTAGGTTTCTCCTGCACACTAACAACATCATTCCCAAACAATGCATTCACAGTATCCACATTCACATTCCCATCAGGTTCATCAGTTAATGCATCCATTTTAAACTCACTCTTATCCCCTTCAAATTCAACAGATAAGACTCCTTTATCAACATCAATTTTAACCTTAGCAGTTTTCATGAAAGGACGTCCTAAAAGAATTGACGTGGGCATACGAGATGAGTTTTCATTCATTTCAAGCACATGAAAGTCAGCGGGAAAGTACATATTGTTAACCTTAACAAGAATATCTTCAACTTTTCCCATAGGATGCACAAATGATTTATCAGCCAGTTGTACTATAACACCAGATCTATGCATATATTTCAATTTAAGATCATGAAAAACATCATAAGACATCACATTGACTGATGATCCTAGATCTAACATGGCATCATGAATCATTTTGTTCCCTAATATGCAAG
Source organism: Herpetospermum pedunculosum (assembly GCA_028017165.1). Lineage (NCBI taxonomy): Eukaryota > Viridiplantae > Streptophyta > Magnoliopsida > Cucurbitales > Cucurbitaceae > Herpetospermum > Herpetospermum pedunculosum. Next base: position 39,550,934 of record CM051527.1, read on the forward strand.
GTAAAGTAAACTTACCTGGATCCTTGCATTTCGTTGGTAGAACAATGTTGGATCTTCTTGAGTCATTCAAGCTTTTCACTTCTTCTTCCGCCTTTTTCTTCCTCTTGGAGGTGCACCAACTCTTAAGAAACTTTGAGTACTTAGGTATTTGCTTGATGGCTTCCAAAAGGGGAATGTTCACCACAACCCTCTTAAAATTTTCCAGGACTTCTTTTTCCTCCTCATCAACCTTAGGCTTTGGCTTAGCCAGCCTACTTGGGAATGGCGCAACTGGAACACAATTCTGCTTAGGCACAGGAGATTCCTCATCTTGGTCCTCTTCTTCCATGATCCTGGGACTCAGCTGTTTTCTTGGATTTGGAGGCTTGGGCACATACTTTGGAACAACTGGAGGACTTTTCTTCTTTTCGCTCTCCAACTGGGCTGGAGGATCCATCAATCTACTCGAGAAGGGGGCTTTAGGCACATATACTCTAGTACAGGTGGGATCAAAATTTACCCCTCTCCATCTTGGCTCAGGACTCTCCTCCACTAGTGTAGAGATTTCCTTCCCGCTTCTCAAGGTTATGGCGCACACTTGCTCACAAGTGTTCGCCATCGGTTGTTGCGGCGGTATCCGTGAGCACTGATCCTCCACCTTACTAGGCCTTTCATCTAGCCTCTTCATTACATCAGCCAGACCTCGCACTTGAGCTCCACTACTCTCGAACATGGCCGAAAATTTCCCCAAGTAAGAACTCACCATCTCCTCGACATTTCGATCTGCAACAGTAGATTGAGATTTTTGTAAGCCTTTGGCTACTATGAGAAGTGAGTTACTTACCTCGAGTACTTGGGCTTTGAGCTCGTTCAGATCCTTTGAGAGGCGGGCATTCTCCACTCCTCCACCACCGTACTGCAGAAGGTTCCCAGCCATATTAGAGATCAGAGTTCTGGCCTCCACGAGCGTCTTATCATGGAGAGATCCTCCACTAGCAGAATCGATCATCTGGCGGTCTCGAGGAAGCATACCATCGTAAAAATACAGAATGAGGAGATGCTCAGCTATCTAGTGATTGGGGTGGCTCCCGCACAGTCGGTGGTACCGCTCCCAACATTCGAATAAATTCTCCTCAGCTCCCTGCGTGATCCTACAGATTTGACTCCGGATTTCAGTGGCTTTTGAGGCAGGGAAGTACTTCTCTAAAAATAAGCCCTTCAGCCTGTTCCATGTCGTGACAGACCCAGATGGAAGACAATACAGCCAATCTTTTGCCTTTTCCTTCAAAGTGAAAGGAAAGGCCCTCAAGCACAGTTGGTCTTCTGTCACTCCTTGGGGCATCATCCCGAACATACCAGATGGAATTCCTTAAGATGTTTCTGAGGATCCTCACCTGCATTACCACAAAAAGAAGGTAGTTGGTAAATTAATCCAGATTTTAATTGAAAATTACCTGGAACTACCGGATACACTATACACAGTGGTTGGCGGTCTACGTCTGGTAATGTCAACTGCCTCATGGTCCTTTGATCCTCAAAATTAGCCTCAGCCTCCATTTCTTCCATTCTCCTCAAAATTTAAAATAAAACTGTACACAAAAACTTAAAAGAACCTGGTCATACTGTACAAGAAGAACAAAAATAAACAAAAACCAAGAAAATAAAAATAAAAATAAAGTAAAATTATTTACGAAAGAAAAATAAAATAAAATAAAAACACAAAACAAATAAAATTCAATCCATCAAGATTATATTTTTACTCCCCGGCAACGGCGCCAATTTTGGTACTAGGATTTTTGAATATCCTATAAATTTCGGGGTGTCGAGTCCCACCAAAATAACATTTATAATTACCGAAACTACTAAGCTTTGCAGCTAGTGGTAACGGGTGTCGAACCACAGGGAACCTAAATTATTTTCTCCTAACTAATTTCTATTTGTTTTTAACACTAAGACTCAAAAGCAAATAAAAGGGGGGTTTGACTAAATATAAACTAACGGGAAAATAAATGCGAAAAGTAAAGAGCGGAAAAATAAAAGTAACACGTGCTCCTAATTCGAGTGTCGGGGTTTATCTTGATGCGCTTAGTTCATAGGGATTCTAATTAGCAAAGTAGTTCTACTTCATGCACACAAACGGTCTGAAGCACCCCAAAGAATTAATTAGAGGCGTCAATTCTAATTAAACATGCTTCCTAATTAATCTAAGTTCATGACGCTTAAATCAATTATCAAACAGTAACGGGTAACATTGAGACGAATCAATCCTTAAGACTAATTCGATTTCTCTCCTAACCTTGAGCCCACCGTGAAAACGTTAATCAACTCATACCCCCACTGTCACTTGGGCTCGAATTGATTAGCCACGAGCTAGACCCTCGCTACAATGCATTAAGGCCTATAAGGAAATAATGCTTAGCCTACTAACATGCGTAACTAATTATGGACGTCACTCCTAATTCGAAAGGCATGTTATTCGTTCTTAACACAGATTGGAGATGCAAGAGATAAATAAAACTAAGCTAGACATTCATACAAACCCTCACTAAGCATCAAGATTACCCCTAACCCTCAAATTAGAGCACTTACCTTAGCTCACCGTTGTGCAAATCAAGAGAAATCAATGATGTTGGAGCTTTATTGAAGAAGTAATGGAAGAAATACAAGTTTAGAGCTCCCACCCGAGCCTAACAATGGTGGAGAAACCAAAAATGGAACAAAACTTGCGGCTAAAAACGGAGAAGAAAGGCTTTTAAAACCGTCGGAGCGTCGAGACGCTAGGGCAGCTAAGGTAAGTGCACAACGGTCGCTCGACGCTAGCTCTCGGGTTTGGTGGCCAACTTTTGCCTTCCAATGGCAAATTTTGCCATTTCTTCAATTCTTCAAGCCCCTTGGCTCCCGATGCGTCCATGATGCTCTAAAACGTTACTTTTAGCCCCGAAACACGTCCTCGGACTCCTCGAGCTCTCAACCATGAAGTTACCTACAAAGAGGGATTTTAATCAATATCGAGCATGGTTTTAGCTATAATTAGGAAGTAAATAATAGCTCTATTTTGGAGCTATCAAAATACCCCCAACCTAAATCTTCCTAGTCCTCGAGCAAGGCTAATAAAGAATTTGACTCTAAGGAACCATGCATACATGCTTTAATTCAAACCTCGATGCTTTTTACAAATCTAAACAGAACATAATTATGAAAGCAATCGGCGCATGCATTTAATCAAGATCACATCAAAAACTAACTATCGCTCCCTAACGTGTGTGTGTGCTAGCCAACCTATCCTAAACCGTCGTAATCTCGGAAAAACTGCATGCAACATGTCATCCCGCTTTCCCCCTACTTCTAGCGATTAAGAACAGTCTAAGCTTGACTTACACAAGAGAGAGTAATAAACTAAGAGACCTAAAATTTTCTCATTCTTTTTCTTGTTTTCGAGTACTTAGTACTCTTTGTTAAGGTTCTTTGAACCCAAATTTATTTTCTTTTTTTTTTCTTTCCCATCCTGAGTTGCCTAACATGTCAAACTTAGGCCTAAGCTTCACATTTTTAAGGACTAACGCTCACTTCTTTAGTGCGCACTTAAGAAGGAGGAGCGCCTCGGGAGAATTTTCTTGCTAACATGCTTTTCTATTTTTTTTCTATTTAGGCTTAGCTCATGCTAACTCGATTAATTAACCACTAACCCTCAGGCAACAAGCTACCTAAGGGTGCCTTTGACAACAAGAATCATGCAACATGCAATTTACTAAGCCTACGGAGTCTAGGATGAGGTTGCTAAGTGCTCAATAGATGCAAGGGAGCAACAGGAAAAAATTTAAAATTTTTGACATGAACCTAATAAATGCAAAGCTACATCATGCAAAAACTAGATTATGCAAATGCTCAGATTCCAAAAAGACACTTCCTAGATCATCATAATCAGAAAGCATATAAACAGAGTCCCAAGCACTTCAAATTTTAAATTAGCACTGCTCAACAAACTGCACATGGAATCCATCCAACAGACAACTCCACCCCCAACCTAAAATTATACATAGTCCTCTATGTATCACACTTCAGACTAAGCCGTTAAAATGCACAAAATAAAAGGGAACAGAAAACCTCCCCTGAATTTTGTTAGGTTGTCGGTTGGAGCGGTGCACTATTCGCCCACTGTCCCGATCCTTAAGCCACAAGACATCCTACAAAAGAAAGCAAGAAAAAGCTAAGCTAGGGAAATAAAAACTAAAAGTAAAAGCATGAATTTAAAATACTCATGGGTTGCCTCCCAAGAAGCGCAAATTTTTAACGTCGTTATGCTCGACGTGTCCTCCTCTCTGTCAGGGTACGTAAAAATTTTCGTACTTCTTCGGCCCCTTCTTCCTTGAATCAACGAAGCCTGCTAAGAGAAGCAAGCTCTTCGACTTTTCTAGGCAGCCGGACAGAGTTGTTATTTTTTTGGTATTTTCAATATATGGAAAAAATAAAGACTCATCAGACTCAAACAAAATAAAAGCAGACTCAACTGACTCAACAGAAAATAAAGACTCGACCAAAGGAGGGATCACATCAAAATTGTCGAGGCAACCAACACTAACAGAAGCACAGATGGAAGGGGGCATGCAAGATAAATCTCCTAGAATAGATGAATTATCACGAGGCACAACACGGGGAGATAAATAATCTAAAGGCACAATTGCCACTTCCTCATCCATCACAACAACATTTTCATAGCATGCTGGTTCTACATCCTCAAAGAAAAGATTTCCTAAAATATTCTCATTATCAGACAGATGCTCAAGCTCATCAGCGCATGAATTCTCAAATAAATTTTCAATGCAAAAATCATTCTCTAAGTCAAAATCAATCGGTGGAGATATACTTACCTTATAAAACTCTCCGGGCTCATCTTCATCTAAGAGATATTCTGCTAGAAATTCTTCTAGAGTAACCAACGTTGGAGAAGTCTTAGCTCCACTCCTTAGCTCGTTCGCATCACTAATCTCTTCGGGATGCTCCTCGAGGTCAAGCTCATCCTCCCCGGTCTCACTGTTCTCGCCTCCGCATGTCAGAAATTCCTCGATTCCTTCATCAAAATCGGGGTACATCTCGATAATGACCTCCTCCCCAGAGGTTCGGAGAAAGTCTTCAGCACTACTCTTCAAAGCTTGTCCCCAAAATTGCTGTCGAAGATCTGCCATGCTAAAACAAGACGACACAAGAAAAGGAAAATATTTTTGTGGTTTTCTAAACAAATAAAATTTAACTAAGAGAAATTAAATGGTTCCCCGGCAACGGCGCCAATTTTGGTACTACACTTTATGTGGTACTCCAAATTCAAGCTGTCGAGGCTTGCCAAAATACAATTTATAAACCCGATGTACACCGAGCTATTTGAAGCTTAGTGGTAACGGGGTCGATCCACAGGGAAATAAGAAATCTAATTTAACTAAGCCTAATTTGTTAATTATAAAAAGTATGTACAAATTAAAATAAAAGAATGGTAATTTGGTTTGGGGGGAAGGGAGCTCCTAATATGCAGCTAACGAAAAATTAAATGACAACGTGCAAAAATTAAACGGTTGTGCTTAACTTCGAGAAATGGAATTGCTCGTTATGGATGTTCGGATCATCGATACAATTTACTCGCTAGCCATGTTCATGCACACAATTCATTTAGTTATTTCTAACTCAAATGACCCAATGATATAATTCGAAACGTGCAATTCTGATTGTACTTGGCCAACAATCTATCTAAGGTCGCGACCCCTAAATCGACTATGTGCCAGTGACGGGAACATTGCGACGGCTTAATCCTAAGACTAACCCGGTTTCTCTCTTGCCTAAAGCCTAACATGAAAACGTTAATTAATTCAGATTACCAACTGTCACTTTGGGCTGAATTGATTAGCCATGCTTAGACCCGTGCTACCTAGCGGTTTGGGCAATTATACGTCACAACCTTTAGCCCTCTATCATGCATAGGAATTAGAGCGTCAATCTAATTTAGCTACACATGCTAGAATTGGAATAAGAACAAGCAAGAAATGCATAAACAAGCTAATTATCTCAACATTTACAAAGGGGCAAACCTCCCCAAACATCCATAATTTACAAATCCAAACTCAAATCAAGCTCTAACCTCGGTTTAGCCGTCCATGGAGGATGAATAAATCTAATCCCCCATGGAAGAGCTTAGTAGCATGCAAAAAGAAGGAGAAGAAGTACAAAAATAGTGGAAAATGGTTGTAGACCCGAGAGCTAATGTTGAAAGAAGAAGAAGGATCAAAGAATGGGCTGAAAAATGCGTTTTCACGCCTTTTAAAGTCGGAGCGTCGAGACGCTAGGCAAGCGTCTCGACGCTGTGCCCTAAGTTGGCTGCCGCGCGCTGCGCGCGGGCGTCGAGACGCTCGGACAGCCTCTCGACGCTGTCGCGCGTCCATCTGGGAAATTGTCGGGCGACCGTCGAGACCCTCGGGCGGCGTCTCGACGCTGGGGGCGCGCGCGTGCGTCAGATGGTGTCTGGGCGGCGTCGAGACCCTCGGGCGGCGTCTCGACGCTGGCGCGCGCTTCGTCTGCGTTTGGCAATCGGGGCGGCGTCGAGACGCTGGGGCGCGCGCGTGCTTCGGATGATGTCGGGCGGCGTCTCGACGCTCGGCCAGCGTCTCGACGCTGCCGCCCATGCAAGCTTGCTCTCGGGTTTGTGATGCCAATTTGTGCTTCTTCAAGGCCATTTTTGCCATCTCTTGGATTCTTTAGGCTCTTTCACTCCCGATGCATCTATAAAGCTCTAAAACGTTACTTTTAGCCCCGAAACACGTCCTCGGACTTCTCGAGCTCTCAACCATGAATTTACCTACAAAGAGGGATTTTAATCAATATCGAGCATGGTTTTAGCTATAATTAGGGAGTAAATAATAGCTCTATTTTGGAGCTATCACCTTGCCTCTCACTTTTCGCCTAGTAACACAGAACAATGAAGCAAATCGAAGTATCGTTATATTCATGATAATTGTTGGGTACTTTAGTGTTGGCGGGTAGCCAGTTAGCAGTAGGATTGCATATTCGAATGTTCGTCGCGGTTAGCTAGTTACTATTTAGAGTCAATTTGGGGCTGATCACTCTAATGAGATTCTAAATAATGTTTGATTAGGACTTTGTGCTCTAATTAATTAATATGGAGCCGGTTACCTTAGGGCGTCCCGGTTAACCGACCGCGTGCATGACAAGTCAATTAGCCTTAATTTTGAGTGAATTAAATGATAAATATTAGAATGCATAGCGAAATCCCGAGACTTCCCGAATCGAACACTTCTCAATCTCTCTTTCTTCAATCTTTCCTTTAGCTATTTATTTCTTCCCTTGCATGTCAAAACCCCCCGTCTTTGTTACAACACCAATTAATCAATCAACTTACAATTTGAACTGTCAATTTCAATCTGCTCAGTCATTCTCTGTGGATCGACCCTGTTGCCACTAGCTGCAAAGCTAAGGTCAATAGGCTTATAAATTTATTTTGGCGGGTCTCGACAACCCGAAATTTGTAGGATATTCAAAAATCCCACCACCAGTTGTCCAAACATTCCCTTCAGAGATTCCATAATCTCTTTGGCAGCACCCATACCATCGTGTTTCTTAGCCAATACATCAGATATGATGGCCAGAATGTAGACGCGGGCTTTATCATTTGCCCTTGTCCATCTGTCATATGCATCCCGAACATTTCGGTTTGCATTTGTGCCGGGGTTTGGAGGACACTCCTCAGTTAAAACGAACCTTAGATCATCAATTACCAGTATTGTCCACGTTGCGTAATTATCCCCGTTAAGTTTCTCAGAAGCTAGTAACTGTACTATTGAGTTGGACATGCTGAAAAAAGTAAACATATCGTATTTAGTCAAATTGCTATTACCCTTTTATATTATCCAATAAAGTTTTAGCAAAAGTAATAATGTACCCATCATTTATTCTTTATTGCTCTGATACCATTTGATAGAGTTTCGGCATGCATAGCGGAAGCAACGTTGGATCTAAGTACTTTTATTTTGTTAATTTATAGGAAAAAGCAGGTAATTTGAAAATCAAAGACAATAATTTAGAAATTACCTTTGAAGTTCAAATTCTTCTCGATTCCAAACTCGATCTTCGAAGGTAACGGTCACGAACCACAACGAGAGTCTTCCCGACTATTCTCCAGCCTTAGAACGGGATTGTGGGATCCTTTGAGTGACTAATTTAAAAGAGAATTGAAGATGGAATTGGAGAGAATGGTAGAGAAATTGTCTTTACAATTCTCAAAGTTCATCAAAATTCCAAGAAGAAGTCAATCTAATTAACCCTTTGTATATATAGTAGACTACATGCAAAAACAAGCAAAATTGAGTTAACAATAGGATGCCATGTAGAATCCACTCAATTTAGTGGGATTAGTGGCTTGATGTAGGATGAACACTTAGCAAAAAATTTGACTCATAAAACCACCAACAAATGGTTTTTCCCACTAACTCAAGAATTGAATTTTTCCACTAACTTAAGAATTAGATTTTTCCACTAACTTTAGTCATCAAATTGACTCTTGACTTTCAAGGTTTAGTGGAGTCAACATTTGACTTTTGACCTTCAAAGTTTTAGTCAATTGTCTTTAATTTGACTTTTGACTAACTTTGATCAAATTAATTCAATTTAAAAATTAATTCAAATAATTAATTTTAAATTAAATTAAATTAATATTAAATAATTAATTAAACAATTTAATTAATTCAAATTTAAAATCAAATAAATCCAACACTAATCCCGATCATTCCCGATATACATGATTATGAATCCATATTCATATTTTCGATATTTAAATCTTATTTTAAATATCACCATTTCTCTCTATTGTTCAATTCGCAATTGAACGTTATGTCGTTAAATATATCACATATATTTAACGTTAATTCCCTAATTCGAATTCGAACACATCGAATTCACTCGTCACACTGTTCTAAGGTTTAGTCCGATATGAGCTAGTAGGGGTACCTCATGGACCTACAGATCATGAGCTCCAACGATCCGAGATTAACTGATTAAACTCTTTAACCCAGTTAATCAACATTCGTTAACTACCAGGACATTCCACTATAGCCTAGTAGTTGCACTCTCCTCACTGTAGATATATTATGTCCACTCGATATAACCATGATCAGTAAGTTGACCCTTCACAGGTTGTTCGTAATTTACGGTCGGGTCAAATATCTGTTTTACCCCAGTAATTACATCTTGCTCCTTAAGTCCCAATGATCATCTAATGAACAATTGGTTTGTGATCCGATCACTAAACCGATTGGTATGTGATCTAATCACTATACCGAGTCCCTCTCGGGCCAATGAGAAGGTGGGGCCCCTTGTTCAAGACTTGGAGTCAGCACTTAAGGTAACTGATGGAGCGACTTGCGCAGCGGAAAGCGATTTTGGACCGATGATACTCTAATTTCATCAATTTAACAAATAGAAAACATGCTCAAAAGACGGAAATAAGAAATTAGAAATACATACCCTTGTAGCTCCAATTTCTTCAAGTCCGCCGCACGTTCCTCGTCACGAACTCTTCCGGCCTCTTCTCACGAACGCCTCGAGGACCACCCCAGGTAGTCCCGCTATCCTCGGCGCCGCGCAACGGAGTGGTGGGACTCCGAAACAAAGAGAAAAGAAGAAGAAAAGAAGAAGAGGAAGATGAAGAAGAAGAAGGGCAGAGGGTGTCTGAAGTTTTTTTTTTAATTCTTCGTATATTTCTCTCTGAGAAAATGAAACCACTTCAATTTTGAATACCCCATTTCAACTTCCTTATCTATTGATTGCCAGCTTGAAGTTTAGTCTTCAATATATATATATTCTTTACATAATATATATGTGTCTTGCTGCATGCAAGACACACATATATATATAATTATTATTATTATTAAAAAAATAATAATAATTTTATTTATTAAACTTTTTAATAAATAAAATATATATATATATAATTATTAATTAAACTTTTTAATTAATAAATATTATTTAATTTAATATCAAATATTAATTAAATAATATGACTAAACCCGGTTTTCCGAAAACCGACTTTTTTACACATGAATCATATTCATGTTTTAGGTCATTTCCATATTTAAATCATATTTAAATATGTCCATATTTAAATCATATATAAATATGTTCATCCTCCTTCCATAAACCGAATTTGATCAATTCAAATTCTTTTTCTTCTTTTTTTTTCTTTTCTTTTATACTGTTGCACGACGTTATTCGAGCTAGCAAGGAGAACCTAAAGGACCTACAGATCATGAGCTCCAACGATACGAGATTATTCGGTCAAAACTCTTTTAACCCGAATCAATCAACATTCGTTAACCCCCGGAGACTCCACTATAGTTTGAGGGTTGCACTCTCCTCACTATAGATATATTATGTCCCCTGATATAACCGTCATGGGCAAGTCGACCCTTCACAGGTTGTTCGTAATCACAGCTGGGTCATTTTAAACCGTTTAACCCCTGCATTACGTCTGGTTCCTTAAGTACCACTAACACCTCTAATGAACAATAGATCTGTGGTCCAACCAACTGATCAGTTAACCTTCTCATCACATGAGAGTGTGAACGCTCATTGTTCAAGCCCCGGAGCCAGCTATTAAGGGAACAACCTATCTACTAACCCTGAAGAGCGAGTTAGGAGTGAACTCCAATCTTGCTGTACTATGTTCCCAGCTACCTATTCGACTTTATCCCCAAGATGGTAGGCTTATTGAGTCGGCGCTTATGGGCCACTCTCACCCGTGCAAGTCAAAGGATACTATCGAATAAGCAGGAGTTCATAGCGAGCTCATGATTAAGATCGATTTACCTAGGCCATCAATATGCATAAGTCGGTCTCTTCAGTAAACGGAGTTATAAAGAGAAAGCGACTTAATACGCGGTTCGGTCTTATGTAAACTCTTTACACAGGACGCCCTCACTTCTCACATCTCCATGTGGAACGATTCGGATCACATCGTCCTGTACAATACAAAGTGAGTCGCATCCAATAGTGTTACCAGGATAAGGTACCCAGCCTTACCTGTATACTATAGACCGTTTTGACTGACTACTTGAGCCTGATCCACAATCATGTCATACATGAAGCTCAAGTACTCATATTCAGCCAAGGGTGTTGGTCATTGGTATAGGTTAAACCAAACACGTTTCACTTTATTCCAGTAAACTCTTTTACTGAATAAAACTAATAACTCTTTATTCTAAATAGAATATTTACAAACATAACAGTTTACAAACCACGAGTTTTAGGAAATAAAACCCAACAAACTCCCACTTGGACTAAACGTCCGTGGTGTACATGTTAGGTGGAGAAAACTAATATATCATATATCAGAAGCTTTCTCCCACTGTCCTCTCCAGCAACTCGGAGCCCTAGACTCTTCTAGGTGTCTCTCAAACACTTTAGCCATGAGAGACTTAGTAAACTAATCAGCATGAAGTACTAAAAGGCTTTCCATGTGACCATCACGTCTCCTCATAGTACTAACTGCGAGCTCAACTTATAAACCTATTGCTGCTTCACAAGCTGCAGATAGACTTAGCTACCAACGAGGAATCATCAATACAACTCTTGTATTCTACTCCTCTAAGTACAAGGACAAAACTTTAACCGGAATCCAATCCAATTGGACTTACACTACTGACAGCTCCCACTGAATAGCACATATCGGGTCATGTATCTCAAAAGATATACCTAACCTCCAATATGTAAATGCACTTGGGTGCATCTCGTATCCTCAACACTTGAGGTGTCTCAGGAAACCATTTCCATAGACCATCAAATACTGACAACAGCTTATCAATAAAAGATTTTAGAGATAACACTAGCGATTTGTTCTTACGACTCAGAACAACCTGAATCCTTAGAACAAACTAAGCCTACTTCCAGATCAACTATTTGAGAGTTGGTCGCTAGTTTATGCTAAAATGTCAGAAGTGAATTCTACATCATTCTCAATGATTAGGACAAAAATTACGGGAATATATTATGAAATCTTTAACATTGATTAAACACTTGTCCAACAAGTTTTATCAATGTACTGTTCAAAACCATAAGATTTGAAAAACAAACCTTATATATCAGAATATAGATGCTTATTTCAATTCATAAATTGATTGAAAAAGCTCGCAAACGATTTGCTCTTAATTCTGAAAAATGTATCTCCCTGGTTGAGACTAATAGATACTCTATCAAGATATCTAGTCTTGATATCCATTTACCTTATCCTATCAAATAGAACAGGACAATGGATACGAGTATTCTATATAACTTACGTCTGACAACAAGAGACGAAGTTAATACACAATTAACCCCTTCTCTTCGGGACAGTCCCTTTGCCAGAAAGTCAAGTCTTAGAGGTTTTCACCTCATAGACTTGGTCTGTAAACCTCTTGAAGATCCATGGCTTTGAGCCACTGGTTCTTGTTTATGAACTCACTGTCATCATCAAGCATGATAACTAGAGTCATAAAACATACTAATACAACAGGCCGAATTATCTCATAATTCTCCCACTGCGTTAAAGCTTTCTCAACACTTGAGAAAAACCAGCTAAACAACCATTGTTAATTTATAGCTTCCAATATAAAACAAGATAAGTCTTAACACTTTAGTTGTTACCAAGTTTAATAGAACACTACTTGTATACATCTTTTGTGAAATGAACCATTCATTTATAAAAACAAAAGATACTATATACATAAAGTGTTCAACAAAAACTTGAGTTTATAGACAATAATTACAACACTTGAAATTATTTCTATACAGACAACTAAACAAACTGCAAGCTCCCACTGTAGATACTGCGAAGACGTCTTCATAAGGCATCTTCGTCAAGAAACAGGCAGACAGGAACTAGTTTCCTGAAATAGAATAACAAACATGATTAGTGGTTCCTGAATCAACATCCAGGTATGACAATCATAATCCACAAAACATGTTTAGACAGAAGATAAATCATATTTACCTTGTCGTTCATTCTGTGCCTTTTTATCCGCAAGGTATTTAGGGCAGTTTCGCTTCCAGTGCCCTTCTTCACCACAATGAAAACATTTTCCACTGTGTGTAGCTTTTACCTTGCCTACAGCTGGAGTTTTGCCCTTCATGGCACTTCTCTTCTTCTTGTGAATAATCTTATTACTCACAGTAAGAGGTTCAGATTTAGTCCCAGACCCAGACCCTTTCTGGAACTTCACAAAAGTGGTAACATTTACCTCCTTCTCCTTTCCTTTCGAGGTATGCAGGGACTGATAAATCTGAAGCTCGTTCAGAAGAGACGTCAGATTGTATTCTATCTTGTTCATGACCATATTGGTCCTGAAGTGCAGGAAACTCTTCGGAAGAGATTCCAATATAAATCCAACCTGACCTTGTTCATCGACGGTTGCTCCATTTACTTCTACAGTATTGAAGTACACCATCATGTTAAGGACATGCTCCCTAACAGAGGTTCCTTCAACCATACGGCAGTTGTAAATGTGCTTGAGGGCTTCATACCTAAGAGATGAGGAAGGCTTTCCAAACATCTCTTGTAGTGAAGCCATGATTTCCTTAGCGGAAACCATCCCCTCATGCTTCCTTGACAAAACATCAGATATGCTTGCCAGGATGTAAACTCGAGCTTTATCATTAGCTCGAATCCAACCATCATACGCTTCACGAACAGTTCGTGAGCCATTTGAACCAGGAACCAGAGGACACTCCTCCGTTAAGACAAATCTTAGGTTGTCGAGAACCAAAACTGCATTAAGGTTCGACTTCCACGTCCCAAAATTTTCACCGGTTAATTTGTCGTGAGCTAACAACTGTATAAAAGAGTTCGACATGCTGAAAAAGAATGTAAATCTATTAGTGAAACGGTTTTAACCTATTTAAACCAATTAAGAGATTTAGCAGCAAATAAAGTACCCAAACTCTTTATTTACATGCAACGATACTTTAGTGAGTTAAAATGGTCCCTACCTAAGGGTAAACGAGCATTTCTTCACTAAACCAAGACAGTCTTGACTAAATGCTAACTCCAGAATAACTCATATTCCTATAGCATCTTAGTTATCGTTTTTGGTCAAGATTTACTAACTCCTTAGCAAATCTCGTAAGTGTGACCCTCCATTTTTAGAACGCACAGGACGGCCCCAACAGTGCAACCTAAGGGAATGTCAGAGTTGGGAATGGCCCTATGTTTCTTTATCCATAAATGGTGACTGACTTGTTCAACTCCCATGAAACGACCCTCCTAAGGGATTGGTGCCACCAAGGGCACCTTGCAGGCGGAACATGGGAATCTCACGGTTCAATCCAATGGAGGAGACCGCAGGAAGTACTGACGTACTTCCTTCTCCCACTTACTATAGACACTTACTCCATTCACCTTGCTATTGAAAGTTGCAAATGTCATCCTAAGGGGGTTGCCACATTAGCAACACGAGGCCGAGCAAAATTCTCACGTTGTGAACTTTAGGGAGTGCGTAGCAGGAGAGGGATATATCATATATTCCTTCTCAACACATCTACTAAGCATCGTGGACAGTTTTTAGGGTAAACTACTCAGGTTTTATCCGGCTAAGTAAATAAAACCTTAAGTCTAGGCAAACTATTTACCTAAGATGTCTAGGTTATAAACACTTTACTAACCTCACACCTATAATGCATGCTCATAAAGCCGGGTTAACTTTACTCAAGTACCGGATCGTCCCCAGGTAGGAGGTGTTCTGTAAACCGTCAGCTTAAATACCTCCAACCTCGAACAGGATTTCACCGGGTGAGTTTCTCATAACCTTAGCATTTACGACATATCGACCTATTCATCTAATGAACCAGATCGACTCATTTAACCCTAAATGAACATGCTTTTCTTTGTTATAGATTTTAAAAGTCTAAGTCATTTTTACAACACTTGCAAAAACTAGACTTACTACAACAAACTTCTATATGCTTCTCAAACATACATTCGCTAAGGCATGACAAGTTGAATATTTAACTTCATAATCAATATAACACTTATATCGATTATGCTCTTAAATATACAACTCCTAATTCATAAATTAATATAACACTTATATCAAATATTTATGAATTAAGCATGCATCCTATACATTATAACAATTATAACATACAATAATGCATCTTGGTTGGATGTTTAATTTCATAATTAATATAACACTTATATTAATTATTCTATTAAGCAAACAACAACTAATTCATGAATTAATATAACACTTATATTAATACTCATGAATTATACATGCATCCAATATATTATAACACTTATAACCTATAATATGCATAAAACCAGGACAACCTATGTTGTAAATTTAATTTCATAATTAATATAACACTTATATCAATTATTCTATTAAATTAGCAACATCTAATTCATGAATTAATATAACTCTTATTATAATACTCATGAATTCCCAAATATGCATACTATATATTATAACACTTATAACATAATTTTAATACATGGAGCATGCTTCTACCGTGGGATTTTAAATCTATATGGCATACGTTATGCACATACAAACATGGATTTTAATTAAAACATACATTCACAATGCATAATTAATTAAACACACTAAAGTGGATCGATTGTGGCATTTAGCGAGCAATAACTATTTTATTACAAGCTTGATCAACAAGCTAAGTCTTCAGCGGACTTCGAACTCTTCGCACCGCCTTTGACCAGCTTGCTTCCCCGAACGCTTCGGTCAATTTCTCTTCGAATTTCTCCTCGTATTGCCTAGAACGAGTTTGAACTTATACCGAACATTTCGGCGAGTTCCAAACTCAAGCTTCTTTCACAAAGAAACCTATATGGACTCTAATGACTCTAAAAATACAGACTCTTCAGCACGAATTAAAGCCCATACATTCTCGGGCAATTACAAATAATGAAATTCAAATAGAAACTATGCCAAAATCGATATTCACTTTAGACATCCATTCAGAAACAATTTCTAAAATAAAATACCCACCAACTTAAATTGATGCAAATTGAGTTAATCACAAAATCGCTCTGATACCAATTGATGGAGCGACTTGCGCAGCGGTAAGCCATTTCGGACCGATGATACTCTAACTTCATTAATTTAACAAATAGAAAACATGCTCAAAAGACGGAAATAAGAAATTAGAAATACATACCCTTGTAGCTCCAATTTCTTCAAGTCCGCCGCACGTTCCTCGTCACGAACTCTTCCGGCCTCTTCTCACGAACGCCTCGAGGACCACCCCAGGTAGTCCCGCTATCCTCGGCGCCGCGCAACGGAGTGGTGGGACTCCGAAACAAAGAGAAAAGAAGAAGAAAAGAAGAAGAGGAAGATGAAGAAGAAGAAGGGCAGAGGGTGTCTGAAGTTTTTTTTTTAATTCTTCGTATATTTCTCTCTGAGAAAATGAAACCACTTCAATTTTGAATACCCCATTTCAACTTCCTTATCTATTGATTGCCAGCTTGAAGTTTAGTATTCAATATATATATATATTCTTTACATAATATATATATGTGTCTTGCTGCATGCAAGACACATATATATATAATTATTATTATTATTAAAAAAATAATAATAATTTTATTTATTAAACTTTTTAATAAATAAAATATATATATAATTATTAATTAAACTTTTTAATTAATAAATATTATTTAATTTAATATCAAATATTAATTAAATAATATGACTAATACCGGTTTTCCGAAAACCGACTTTTTTACACATGAATCATATTCATGTTTTAGGCCATTTCCATATTTAAATCATATTTAAATATGTTCATCCTCCTTCCATAAACCGAATTTGAACAATTCAAATTCTTTTTCTTCTTTTTTTTTTCTTTTCGTTTATACTGTTGCACGGCGTTATTCGAGCTAGTCAGGAGAACCTAAAGGACCTACAGATCATGAGCTCCAACGATACGAGATTATTCGGTCAAAACTCTTTTAACCCGAATCAATCAACATTCGTTAACCCCCAGATACTCCACTATAGTCCGAGGGTTGCACTCTCCTCACTGTAGATATATTATGTCCCCTGATATAACCGTCATGGGCAAGTCGACCCTTCACAGGTTGTTCGTAATCACAGCTGGGTCATTTTAAACCGTTTAACCCCTGTATTACGTCTTGTTCCTTAAGTACCACTAACACCTCTAATGAACAATATATCTGTGGTCCAACCAACTGATCAGTTAACCTTCTCATCACATGAGAGTGTGAGCGCTTATTGTTCAAGCCCCGGAGCCAGCTATTAAGGGAACAACCTATCTACTAACCCTGAAGAGCGGGTTAGGAGTGAACTTCAATCTTGCTGTACTATGTCCCCAGCTACCTATTCGACTTTATCCCCAAGATGGTAGGCTTATTGAGTCGGCGCTTATGGGCCACTCTCACCCGTGCAAGTCAAAGGATACTATCGAATAAGCAGGAGTTCATAGCGAGCTCAGGATTGAGATCGAGTTACCTAGGCCATCAATATGTATAAGTCGGTCTCTTCAGTAAACGGAGTTATAAAGAGAAAGCGACTTAATACGCGGTTCGGTCTTATGTAAACTCTTTACACAGGACGCCCTCCCTTCTCACATCTCCATGTGGAACGATTCGGATCACATCGTCCTGTACAATACAAAGTGAGCCGCATCCAATAGTGTTACCAGGATAAGGTACCCAGCCTTACCCGTATACTATAGACCGTTTTGACTGACTACTTGAGCCTGATCCACAATCATGTCATACATGAAGTTCAAGTACTCATATTCAGCCAAGGGTGTTGGTCATTGGTATAGGTTAAACCAAACACGTTTCACTTTATTCCAGTAAACTTTTTTACTGAATAAAACTAATAACTCTTTATTCTAAATAGAATATTTACAAACATAACAGTTTACAAACCACGAGTTTTAGGACATAAAACCCAACAGTAACAACCTATCTACTATCCCTAGAGACGGGTAGGAGTGAATTCCATCTTGCACCCTATGTCCCCAACTATTTATCCGGTCTTACCCCTGAAATGGGAGGCTTATTGAGTCGACGCTGTTGAGCCACTCTCACCCATGCAGATCTAAGGATAATCCCAAATAAACAGGAGTTCATAGTTAGCTTAGGATTAAGGTCAAGTTACCTAAGTCATCGTTTTGAAATAGTCAGTCTTTAAAACAGTAAACAGCGTTATAAAGCAAGAGTGACTTATCTCGCGGTCCGTTCTAATGCAAACTCTTTGCATAGGACGCCCCCATTCACATGTCTCCACATGAACGATTCAGAATCACATCGTTTGTACTAAATACAAAATGGGCCGCATCCAATAGTGTCCCCATGATAAGGTATCCAGCCTTATCCATATACTATAGACCGTTTTGGCTATTTACTCCAACTTGATCCACTTTTATGTCTCCACATAACGTTCAAGTACTCATGTTATAGCCATGGATCTTAGTTTATTGGATTTAGGGTTTTTTAAAATGAAATAAGCAATTCACATATTCAATAATAACTTTATTGAATAAACCTCAATAACACTTTATTAGTAATAAAATATGTTTATCGTTTACAAACCACGAGTTTTGGGAGATAAAACCCAACACTATTGGTACTAAATTGATTGAAAATGCCAAGCTAGATCTCGGTGCCTCAATTAATGTCATGTCTTTTGATGTGTTTAAAGAACTTGAATTGTGCAATTTAATTGGGTTAATGTCATGTCTTTTGATGTGTTTAAAGAACTTGAATTGTGCAATTTAATTGGGTCTAATATAGTTGTCCAACTAGCAGATCGATCTTATGTGCATCTGGTAGGGAAAATTGAGGACATTTTAGTTAAAGTGAAAGATTTATTGTTTCCATGCGATTTCTATGTGCTTAATATGACCAAGAATTCTTCGCATGTTTCCTCTTCTATCTTACTAGGACGCCCATTTATGATGACCGCTAAGGTCAAGATTGATGTTGATAGGGGTGCCTTGTCTGTAGAATTTGATGGAATTGTGAAGGAATTTTTTATGAATGCATCGAAATCTTTTGTGCATGATAAGAATGGAAATGTAAAGTCTGTGGATTGTGTGAAGGAAGAGAATTTGACCTTGCGCTTGAGGGACTATTCTTTTGCCTCTGTTAGGTAGAAAGATTTGAATTTGAATGATAGTGGTGTTGTTTTTTATAGTACTAACAATGATGATGTTCACGTGCTCAAGGCACGAAGAGAAAAATTGCTTTTAAATGACATTTGCAGGAATAACATGGACGAGGACATGTTTGGAACGTCCCTCGCGCTATCGGAATACGGATGAGTTCGTTGGGTGAATTCAATCGAGCAAACGACTTTAAAAATCTGCGCTTCTCGGAGGCACCTGAGTGTTGAACTGTTTTTAAGTCATTTAGTTTATTGTTGTTTTAGTTTAGGTAATTTAGCTTAATTTAGCTTGCTGTTTTTTTTAGTTAATGAGGAGAAGTTGAGGAAATTTTGGGCTCCGATAAGGAAAGCGCCGCCTCTCATCCCTCGCCAGCTTCACAAAGATCAGGGAAGTGTCGTTTTTCCTTTCCCTTTACTTTTGTGTATCTGATTAAGCAGCATTGAGGACAATGCTATCTTATGAAGTTGGGGGTGGATGTTGTGGATTTCCATGTGCAGTTTGTTGAGCAGTACTAATTTAGAATTTGAAATGCTTGGGACTCTATTTATATGCTTTCTGATTATGATGATCTAGGAAATGCTTTTAGAATCTTAGCATTTGCATATCCAGGTTGGCATGAGGTAGTTTTGCATCTATTAGGTCCATGTCAAAAAAATTTAAAAAAATTTGTTGCTCCCTGCATCTATCGAGCACTTAGCAACCTCTTCTTAGACTCCGTAGGCTTAGTTTTATTGCATGACACGTTGATTCTTGTTGTCACCTCGAAAGGAACCCCTAGGGTAGCTTGTTGCATGAGAGTTAGTGGTTAATTAAGAATAGAGAAAAAAAAAATAGAAAAGCATGTTTGTTAGAAGCGAACGTTAGTCCTTAAAAATGTGAAGCTTAGGCCTAAGTTTGACATGTTAGGCAACTCGGGATTGGAAAGAAAAAGAATATAAAGTTTGGTTCAAAGAACCATAACAAAGAGTACAAAGTACTCAAAAAGAGAAAAAAAAAGAGTATGAGAAAATTGTTTTAGGCCTATTAATTTATTGCTCTCTCTTATGTGATCAAGTTTAGATTGTTCTTAAATGCTATAATTAGGGGGAAAACGGAATGATATGTTTCATGTGGTTTTTCCGGGCTTACGTTAGTTTAGGATAGGTTGCCTCGCACACACACACGTTAGGGAGCGATAGTTAATTTTTTATATGTTCTTGATTCAATGCATGCGCCGATTGCTTTCATGATTATGTTTTGTTTAGATTTGTAAAAAGCATCGAGGTTTGAATTAGTAGCATGTATGCTTGTCCTTTAGAGTCGAATTCTTTATTTGCCTTGCTCGAGGACTAGCAAGATTTAAGTTGGGGGGTGTTTGA
Source organism: Herpetospermum pedunculosum (assembly GCA_028017165.1). Taxonomy (NCBI): domain Eukaryota; kingdom Viridiplantae; phylum Streptophyta; class Magnoliopsida; order Cucurbitales; family Cucurbitaceae; genus Herpetospermum; species Herpetospermum pedunculosum. Next base: position 39,571,450 of record CM051527.1, read on the forward strand.
TAACTCCATTTTGGAGCTATATTTCACTTCCTAACTCTAGCAAAAAGTCGTGATTAATTGGTTAAATTGTCTTGTTTATAGGAGTTTCACGGCATAGAGATCATGGTGTCCATTGGACGCGTTTCGTGGCTAAGGAAGCGGTTTTAGCGCCTGGTAGCGATAATTTTGAACAATTGTCAAATATCGGGTTGTCGAGACCCGCCAAAATAAATTTGCAATTGCCCGAATTCACTGAGCGATTAGTAGCCTAGCGATAACGGGGTCGGTCCACAGGGAATTATGCTAATCCAACTTAATTCTAATTAAATTTGCAAACTAGAAAATTAAACGAATTGGGGGAATTTTTGGGTTGAAATATTCTAACGTAAGAATTACGCAAAGAGGAAAAAACTGAACTAATGGAGCGTTCGACTCGGGACGTTCGGGACTAAGAATTAGCGAATTAATGGATCACAAGCTAACGGAAAATTTTAGCTAAACATACGGATGAATGCGCAGTTCGTCTCAATCGAATAATCAATTCAAACACGCCCCATGGATAATAATTAGACACAATAAATTATGGTAATTAAGCATATCGATTGGACATTGGGGGCCAACGCTCTCCCAAGACCAATCGATAGCAACGGGCTAACTACGACGATTATCTAACATGGAAGCCAAATTAGTGTATCGATTTTAATTTCAACTTCGAGAAGAACGAACACCAAGAACGCAAGGAAGCCTATACGCTCTATGGCATCATTAATCCATGTTACTTGGCGATTTAGAGAGGCACGACATCAAAATCTTTAACTAACGAATCATGCTTGAAATCTAAGTTGTCTAATCCTATCAATCAAACACATTCATGTAATATGCATAGAAGGAGAAACTAACTCAACCAAATATTCTAGCCAAATCAGAAATTGAAAGCATAAACCTTACCAAAAATGCTAATTACATTAATCCCTTACAATCCCGAGCCAAAACGCTATAATCTACTCACTCATGATGTAGGTGACTTGAATTAGCTCCCATCCAAGGTCCATGGCTTCTCCAATGGTGGAAATGGCTTAAAAAATGTCAAAAATGGTGCGGAGCCCGAGGTAGGAGATGATGATCAGCGCTGGAAATCGGACAAAATATTATATATTCCGTCGGAGCGTCGAGACGCTGCGCCCTAAAGTTCCAGCGCGCTGAGTCGGGGAGGCGTCGAGACGCTGTGCAGTGTTGAGCGGGCGTCTCGACGCTGTGCAGTCGACGCTTGCTCTCGGGTGGGATTTCCGAATGACGCTTGGCCCAGCGTCTCGACGCTAGGCAGTGTTGAGCCAGCGTCGGGACGCTCCCTGCTCAACGCTTGCTCTCGGGTTTTTGCGTGGTATTTTGCCTTTGAACTTCCCAAAACGCCAATTCTTCATATTTTGCATGGTTCCTTCCCCTAGGTGTTCTTAGGGCCTTAAAACGTGATATTAAGCCTCGAACGACGTCAAACGTGCCCGAGAACAAATTACCGAGAACACCTATAATTAACACAGATAAACAAGATTAAGCACATAATTAGCATGAATTAGGGACATAAATATAACTCCAAAATGGAGCTATCAAACACCTCCAACATAAATCTTGCTAGTCCTCGAGCAAGGTGGAATTCTTACTTATCACGATAAAACGACGCGCATGCTAATGACTCAATTCTCAGTACTAAAAGAGACAAGGCATTTATATTTGAAAGAAATATTTGCATTCATGAATTAGTTAAGAACATTTCAAGAAATTTAAAATGCTACTCCCCACGAGTGCCTCGCTTCTAGCTCCTCTATTTTAAATCTTACAGGCATAGAACAGTCCTAACTGACCCAAAACTTCGCTTTCCCCCAACTTATGGCTAAACAGAATAGTCTAAGGGTTTTTCATCGTTAAGACAAGTAGTAGAACGCAAGGCTTCTTTTTTTTTTTTTTTTTTTTTCATCTCCAAGAGCGCCTAACATGTCAATTTTACTTTCGTTTCAGCTTGCCTGCAATTTCATTGCACAATGCATCTGAATTCGGGCAAAATTCACATTTTTAAGGATTAACGTTCACTTCTATGTGCTCCCTTTTCATGCAGTGGCGACCGTGGGTTACACGACCGCCCCTGGCTACTAAGGCAACTCAAGAATGAGGAACGCCTCAGGAGATTACATTTTCTTTTCTTTTAGCCTAAAAAACATGTTATAATTTGAACGCACAACTTACAAGCACTAACGAATCAAACCCATCCTAAATGTGCCTTTCTAGGTGACAACGAATTTTAAACCAAGCAGAACTACCCTAAACCCACAGATCCAAGATAGGGTGCTAAACGCGAAGCTTAAACAGGGAAATAACAAAGAATTTTTTTTCAAAATGCCCTTAACAAATGCAAACATGCTACATTCCACTGCAAATACAAATACGGAGGTTCCAACAGTACATCACAGAATTTCATAGTCAAACTAGCATGCATACATCACAACAAAGCACATTTATCAGGATTCCACAACAAAACTCGACATCCGTTGTAAAACATAACCCACCACCCCCAACTTAGAAAGAGACAATGTCCTCATTGGACTAATTAAGCACAATCAAAATGCTAGGGAACAGAAAACCTCCCCTGAATTTTGATGTAGAGGGTTGGAGAGCACGCTTCTTCTTTTTCAAGAAAAACCGCAAGGACGAGCCATCATTTCTCTTGAAAACTCACAACATGAGAGTAAGAACCTAAGCTAATCCTAAAAGCAGTAAAGTAAACAAAAAGCATGTACAGTTCAAGCTCGGGTGCCTCCGAGAAGCGCAAATTTTTAGAGTCGATTGCACGACTTTACCAACACTTTTTCATCCTTTCTCATACTCGGGTTCTCCCAAGTGGGCATGCTCGTCGAAGTGCTCTGTTTCCCCTTCATGGAAGATTTTCAATCGGGGGCCATTCACCGTGGAATCCTTGCCTGTTTCGAGACTTTGGATCTTGACTGCACCATAAGGATGGACATGAGTTATAATAAAAGAGCCAATCCAACGGGAACGAAATTTACCTGGCATGAACCTCAGGCAGGAATTGAACAAGAGGACCTTCTGACCAACTTCGAAGTGTTTCCGAATGACTCGTCTGTCGTGGAACAACTTGGTCTTCTCCTTGTAGATCCTCAAATTCTCATACGCGTCCAAGCGAAGCTCCTCTAGTTCTTACAATTTGAGGAGTCTTTCTTCGCCAGCATGATCGAAGCTCATGTTACACTTCTTCACAGCCCAATACGCTTTGTGCTCGATCTCCACTGGGAGACGACATGCTTTCCCAAAAACCACCCGGTAGGGAGACATCCCTATGGGGGTTTTGTAAGCCGTGCGATAGGCCCACAAAGCGTCGTCGAGCCTGAGACTCCAATCTTTTCTCCCAGGACTTACTGTCTTCTGAAGGATGGACTTCACCTCTCGGTTAGAGACCTCGGCTTGGCCATTGGTTTGAGGATGGTATGGGGTAGATATTTTATGATTGACCCCATACCTCCTCATCAAGGCCTGGATCGTCTTCTTGCAGAAGTGACTCCCCTGATCGCTTATAATGGCTCGTGGTACTTGTTACCTCTCCAAAAGTGCATTATTTAGGGCCTTAATTACCTAAAAATCATGGAAGTTCTTGAGTGTTTTTGTTAGAAGTTAGCTTAATGTGTGCTTAAAAGTGAGAATTTGAGAAATTATGCTAATTTAAGGCTTATTTGGAAAAGGAACGAAAAAGGATGCAAAATGGTGAAAAAAGAGCTAAATTGTACATTGCAGGTGCATTGCGGAAATATTGCAGCCCTCGCAATCAAACCGAAACGCTAGTCTTTTCTGCTGCATTTTTTCAGCCGTCAGTCTTCGTTGTTGCGATTTTCCAGCCGCCTAACTTCTCTACTGCTGCCGCGTGGGAGGTTGTTGCTTCAGAATGGTTGGAGTTCCGCAACTGAAGGTACCTGTAGAGGCTATAAAAGGAGCCAAATGACGATGGAAAAAGCAATCGAATTGAATCCCCTTCACTTCATTCAATCAATCTGGAAGTGAGGAGTGCCCGATCGTGAAGAAACCTGCAGACAACACCTTTCCCCCGTTTGTTGGATCGAAGAAACAAGCCCTTGGCGTCGATAATTCGAGAGGAAGAAGAGAAGATCCCTCTTCTCTTCTGATTGAAATTATCCCCAAGATCAGCTAATCTTCCCCTTCATCCGAGGCGTCTTGCGACTTGGAGGATCCTTACACATCTTACTGCTTTCTTTACTGCTTTCTAAACTACTTGCTGTCTATTTGACATACTGTTCTGAATCATTTACTACTGTCTATGTTGTTCATTGTTTTCGGACCTTTGCACGCTTGCTTTACGAATTGTTATGTACTTTGCCTTTTTAAGAGTAATGAATTTGTTTTGTTGAGTTCTTCATCTTATCATTTCTTAATCAATTAGTTTTGTTGAGTTCTCCATTCTATGTTTAATCAATTCCTTTCCTTTAGTTCTTCGAAAACCATGAGTACCTAACTCAATAGAGGTCTGCCACGAATGAATCTATAGGCTAGAAGTGTGTGAATTCAGCATGTAAAGTAGCATGAATGCATTGAATGTATGTGATCTTCATCCCATGGCCAATTTCGACTGGCCATCCATTTTGTCTAAAGAATTCCTAACCTATGGAAGGAGTAAGAATTCAGAGTCATCCATTCATGTTAGCCTTTTATGGTAACCAGAGAATGACCTAGGAATAGGCATTCTCCTAGCACGTTTGTTAACATGTGTGCATCAATAGGTTCTTAAGTCTTATTTGGATATGAGTAAACTCAAGATCTAATGCATGTAATCGAAAGATGCATAAGACCTAGTTAAGAGGATGCATGAAATGTTAATTTGTTGTTGAATGATCATAGTTAAATGTCTATAGAGGACTCTTAAGCCGACCTTGCTATCTTACTTTAGTTTTTTAATCGTTGCTATTTTATTGCGAGATTATTGCGAGAGCCGCAATAACCATTTCTGCCTTTGCCTTAGTCTTTTTCAGTAGCTTTTAACCCATTGCGAAATCATTGCGAAAAGATTGCGAGATCCGCAATCCTATTTTTGCACATTATAACTTTACCTCTTTGCTTGCTTTGCATTGTTGTTCACATTCTTCTTGCATCTTTTATACTTCCGTTCCTCAACCCAAAATCTATCCAATTTAAGTTACCTTATCTAATCTAACACACCAAATCGCTAGTCACTAAACTTAATCTCTGTGGGAAAACGAATTAAATTATACTTATCACTTGTTGCAGACCATGTATACTTGCATGATCTGAGTGCTCTTTACACCTTTAAATTACATACACACTGAGCACGCAACAGTAGTCCATACCTGCTAAAAATGTTAGATTTGACAAAACTAGAAACAACATTAGCAGTATCAACCTTAGTGGCCTTGGCCTCCACCCACTTAGACACATAGTCCACAGCCAACAATATATAGAAAAAACCGCATGACGGGGGGAAAGGTCCCATAAAGTCCATACCCCAAACCTAAAAAATTTCACAAGTCAATATAGAGGTTTGGAGCATTTCATTCCTACTCGTGATGGACCCTTTCCTTTGACATTGATCACATGATTTACAGAATTCGAAATAGTCTTTAAACAGTGATGGCCAGAAAAACCCACAGTCTAATATTTTTCTTTCTTTCCTAGATGGCCCAAACTGCCCCCCACATGCAAATTCATGGCAAAATTCAAGAATGGACTTATGCTCAGATTTAGGGACACACCTCCTAATTACTTGGTCTGCACAGAATTTCCATAATGTAGGCTCTTCCCAGACATAATTATTGGCTTCGCTTTTCAGCTTAGCTCTCCTATTATACGAATAGTCAAAAGGGAACGTACCTGTGACCAAATAATTGACTATGTCGGCATACCATGGTATTTCCACGCTCACCTGGAAGAGGACTTCATCAGGGAATTCGTCATTCAGAGGCAAGTCATCCTCCCCGCGCACAATCCGGCTCAAGTGGTCAGCAACAGTATTTTATGATCCTTTCCTATCCTGGACTGAAACATCAAACTCCTAAAGGAGTAGTACGCACCTGAGCAGCCTAGGCTTCGAGTCCTTCTTGTTCATCAAGTATCGAACTGCTGCATGATCATAAAATACAACCACTTTAGATCCAAGTATATAATGTCGAAATTTATCAAGAGCGAAAACAATGGAAAGCAACTTCTTCTCTGTGGTGGTGTAACCGATTTGCTCGGAGTTGAGCGTCCTGGAGGCATAATAAATCACGTGGCTCCTCTTGTCTATCCTCTGACCCAGCACAGCACCAACAGCGTAATTGGTTGCATCGCACATAATCTCGAAGGGGGTTCCCCACTGCGGTGGATGAATAATGGGTGCATTGGTCAGACACTTCTTCAGCACATCAAAGGCGAGCTTGCACTCTTTGCCAAAGCAGAAAGGGACATCCTTTTTCAGCAATCGCGTCATCGGTGTCACTATCTTCGAGAAGTCCTTGATGAACCTGCGGTAGAAACCTGCATGACAAAGAAAAGAACGCACTTCCCAAAGATTTGTGGGGTAAGGTAAGTCAGATATAACATAAATTTTCGCTTTATCCACCTCTATACCCTTAGCTGACACAACATGACCTAGGACTATGCCTTGACTGGCCATGAAATGACACTTCTCAAAATTTAAAACAAGATTAGTTTCAATGCATCTTTCCATGACTCTAGACAAGTTAATCAGGCAATCCTCAAATGAACTCTGTTGCGTGCTCAATGTTTAAAATAAAGATGCAATGGTAGAGCACTCAGAACATGCAAGCATACATGGTCCTGTAGCAAGTAATAAGTATTTTTTCATTCGATTTCCCACAGAGATTTATTCTTAGTTACTAACGAAGTGAGATGTTAAGTGAGAATGGGTGGTTTAAATGGGGTCGATTTGAGTTTAAAGTGCCTAACTACTAAGGAACGTGCGAGATATGAAAGCATAAACAAGTGCAAGTAAATAGGTAAACTCGAATGTAGAAGGAAAAGAATTGCGGAAACAGCAATTTTCTAGCAATGTTACTAACAACGTTTTAAGTGTAAAGTGGGGAAACAAGGGCTACTAACGACTCCTCTATAGGCTTTTTCATACGATTCTCAAGCAGTAGATCAACTCATCATGCATCAAACTAACTCATTCTCATGTATCTTTCGATTTCATGCATTAGATCCTTTAGTTTACTCATGTCCAAGTAAGGCCTTAAGCATCTATTTATAACAGCAAGTTAATGGTTTGTACTACGAAAACGCCTATTCCTAGGTCGGTTTCTGGCTACCATGAAAGGCTAGCATGAATGTACGACTCTGAACTCTTACTCCTTCCAGAGGTTAGGAGTTCTTTGGACAAAATGGATGGCCAATCGAAATTGCCCGTGGGATGAAGCTTACATACATTCAATGCACTTCTAGGCTAACCTACATGCTTGATTCACGTGTTCCTACCTATAGACTTGTCATTAGCATACCCTTTCGTGATTTAGTTACTCATGGATGAAGATGGAATGGAAAGAATAGATGGTGAAGATATGCTTAACAGAATGCAAATGGCAGAATAGAAGAAGAAGAACAATAAGACAAGTGCGAAGTACTCAAATTAACTCTTTGATTCACCAAGGTTCAAACTAACAAGCAGCCACTTTAAAGTGACAAAAACTAAACAGAAGTAAACGAAATGATGTAGAGTAGCAAACATAAACGAATTACAGCAGACAACAACGAAAAGAGAAACAGAAAATAAAGGAAAGCAGTAGAAAGTTGTATGCGTGTGAACTCCTCGTCGCAACGCCTCGGATGAAAGCCGAAGGTAAGCTTGATCGTGGATGAATCTAATCAGAAGAGAAGAAAGATCCTCTCTTCTCCCTCTCAGACTATCGATTCCACCAGCTGAACCTCTCGTACAAACAACCGGAAGACAGAACAAATGAGAGAATGTGTTGAAATGGGAGTCTACGCCGTTCGAGTGTGTCTTTGTCCTTCCATCTTGACCTCCTTTTATAGGGTTTTGCAGGTAGTCTTCAGCCAAGGAGGACCATCCATTCTGAACGTCGACCTTCCACGTGGCAGCAGGAGAAGGAATGGATCGCTGAAAGATCGTAACAAAATAGAAATTTGTTAGACAACTTAACAGATTTCACTTAAAACATTGCCGAAACCGCAATGTTTTCGCAATGCTTCAGCAATGTTCACATCTCAAGTCTTTAGCTTTGTTTTTGTTTCTTTTTCCTTCCTTTTACACCCAAGTCCTCATTTAGCTTCATTCTACTAATTTTCATATATAAGTCCAAGTTTAAGCTAAATTCTACCAAAAACGCTTAAGGGTGTACATCTTTCTATAGCAAATAAGTCCTAAAATAGTCACTTTTGGAGACGTAACACACCCCCAAACTTAAGGTTTTGCTCGTCCTCGAGCAATAAAAGGACTGTATTTGGGCTGCTATTACTCTCTCTAACTGCTTACTGGCCTTCCTAAATTCACTATCTAAGGCATGGCTGTCCTGTGACACGCTTCTAAGTTTAAAACGAACTTCTCATTTTGCTTCTTCTGACTTCTCTCGCCTTATAATCCTACTGTTTTTATTAACTCCTTACAACTGATCTATCTGCTTTGGTCATTAAGTTCATTGTGCAACTATCCCTAAGTTTTCAAACTCTACCTAGCTTTACCCCAGACTCAGTACATACTTCTAATGTTTTTCTTTTGAGCTGCCTAGGATTCCTTAGAGTCATGCCAGTCTTAGTATAAACCAGTGACAGTAGTACTTTTTATAGAACAACCTAAACCCTGGCATCACTACATTGGATATACATTCATCTCCCTTAACAAACCTACAAGCTACAACCCTGTGCTTAGCTAATTGAGGATCAGAGTTCATTCACATAGGACACCTAAGCACATAAGCTATAACTCAAAGGCATACACTCTTCTTCCTTGGTTTTTCATTTTCTTTCCTTCTTTGGTAGGTCCTCTCCTTTGGTTGCCTTTTGATGCAATGCCACTTGTGGGTTACACACATGGCACTGATTACTCAGCAACCTCAAGAGAGACACCACTCTTTATTCTTTTTTCCTTTTCATTTTTTTTTCAGTTCATCATTTTTTCAAAGGGGAAGAAGAATGCTTATGTTTAAAAGGGAGAGAGGAATGTTCCTAGGCCTAGGGCTGCCTCCCCCAAACTAAAACTTCTCATTGTCCCCAATGAGAGTCTGAGGTGACACACCCCCAAACTTATCCTAGAAGCATCTAGTCTAGGGCAAAACAAGGAGAATTTAAAAGTCATAGGCATAGAATGAACATTCTTAAAGCAAATAACACAGCAGCAGATTATTGCAAAAAACAGTCTGTGAAGGGCTTAAAGAGATTCATGCTGAGCACTTTAAGGGAGTTATTTTAAACTATCAAAGGTGTACTAAGACACTCATCCAGCATGCTCATAAATAGGTCATATATGGCAGTCAAGAAAGCAGCAAGAGAGCAAAATTTAAACAGAACCAGCCTATCTATCAGTCAGTTAATAGCATGCGAAACTTAACAAAAAATGCGAATTCCGCAAAAATTTCGCAATAAACCTACAGGGCATATTTATCAGTGATCAAGGCCCCTAACATGCTATCTCCAACCATAAAAAACTACTCAAAATAGAAAACTAAAACAAGCTAACTACTCAGATACCATCAACCTATACTAAACTATCCTAAACAAACAAAGGAATTAAAAACAAATCAAGTATTGGATTCAACAGAATTCACAAAGTTAACGAAAAGCAGGTTTTTTTTTTCCAAGAGGGAACAAAAGTACTCCCTCGAGTGCCCTTCAAACTGGCACTCAAATATCCTCATCTCTCCTCTCCCTAGGAGGTGCCCACGGCTTCAATAGATCAGTGGGGAAAGCAGGGAAGTATGCCATGGATAAGGATTGAGCACAGCCAGGCCATCTAGCTCAAACTCCATGTTTCCCCTTCTTCGCATCCTCAGGCCTGTAGGCAGCTCCAGATGACTTGTGTAGGCCAGCTCCCTCTCCTTCCTCTCTATAGGCACACCTGCACGCAAGCAGAGTTTAGTAATGGTGTTTGGGAAGAAAAAATGGCCCTTACCTTTCTTTGCACAGTCGGCTATGGAGGCTGCAATGACCTCACCAACATCTATGGTGAGGCCCCTCATAATGGCGTACAGCAGCAAAGATCTCCCCTGGTTTATGGTCGTCTCGTGGGTCACAGCGGAGAGACGCCTCCGCACAAAGGAAAACCAGACGGCTGCCTTGTCCTTGAGGGTTGCACTCATCAGGGTGTGCTTCTCATTTCTTGAAATTGTCCAAGCCGCCTCAGGTTGGCCGATGATGTGCAGGGCTTCTTCTAAGACAGCAGCAGATGGTGAGTCGATGATTCTCGCATAATCAGTGTACTTATGCCCTCTGAGGGCATAAGCTTCATTGATGGCCTTGGCCGAGAAATCAACTTCAATCCCCCTTACCATGGACAGACCATCTTCAGGGTGCGTCAGGTTGGCGTAAAAATCGTACACCATGTCGGAGTAGCCAGGGATGGGCGGTCTGCACAGCTCTTCCCAGCCATGGTTGGTGATCCCTGCGCGCAAGAATTGCGGCAGGTCCGTCAGTGCATCAAGAAAACCCTTCTCATGGAGCAGGTCTCTTTTCCTCAATTTAGTGCCCCTCGTCTCTGCATCTTAAGAGACATACCTCACGGCTTGAGGGTCGTCTTCGGGGTACAATTTTGCCTTCCCCTTCTCCTTTTCCTTGGCCGACTGAGCAGCCTCAACCTTCAGCTTCTTTAAAGAAGGCTCACCACTGACCTTCTTCTTCTTGGATCGCTTGGAAGCTTTTGGTCGTTTGGCCTTCACAATCTTGGGCGCCTTCTTCCTCAGCCGAGCCCTGGTGGTCATTTGTTGGTGACAATCCCTCAACGTTTCTTCCATGGAGTCTTTACTCCCTCCCTCTGCAGGGCTGTCAGGATTGACCTCTCTCAATGGGGAGAAAACCTCCTCGTCTTCAGCCGCCTCATCACTTGGCACCGAGTCTTGGTGCTCTTCAGAAGGTGCTTCGTGCTCGGGCGTCTGCGGTGAAGGTGATGGTTCAGGGCTCTGCCTGGCCGTCTCATAAGATGGGCGGCCACTCTCATGACTCTCCTCGGTGGGAGTCTTCTCTTTGACCGGTGCGTCCCCGACTGCCACCTTCCACTTCCTTTTCTTGGGTGTGCCCACTGGTTCAGACGGACCAGCAGGGATCTCCGTCACAACCTTCCACTTCTTTCGGCGCACCGGCAGCTTTGGAGGCCGTGAGGGCTGCGCAGCGTCAGCATCTGCTAAGGCAAGTAGTGCCTCTCTCGCAGCTTCTTCTGCGTCAGGCGACTTCTTTTTGGGCGTGGAACGGTCGGCCCGTGTGGATACCATTTTCGTTCTTGGAAGGTCTGGAGGTAGGAGATGCAGAGGAAGAAGAAGAATGAAATCTTGAGGTCCAACAGATGAAGATTGCGTAAGGGGCAACGATGATCTAACGGCTATTTGTACTCGAGTGGATCCCAACGGCTCTATTCTGTTGCGGATTCCGCAAATCTACCGCAATTAAATTGCTTAGCCGTTGGGGTTTCTTGATTTAAGTTGCAAGATTCAATCAACCAAATCTTTGATTCGCCTGATCTTTCTTGTTGATTTTCTTCCCTTGATTCATCTCCTTGATCTCCTCTTAAAGATCTCCCATTTGTATTCACCTAATTACAACAAAATCCGTAAATAAAATCACAACTAAACACATAAAACACAAACCGAAAAATACTTGGGAAAAAAACTAAGGCATAGCCTTCTGTTGGATGAGCACAGTGGTCACTCATCCCCTCTCGATTTGATTCTTAAGCTTCTGATAAGAGGAAGGTCGAGAGTGTCTTCACATCTCCTTCCTCGTAGTAATGCTTCAATCGTGCACCATTGACCATAAACGGTTGCCCGTGTTGCAGGTTTCTAATCTCAGTCGCACCATGAACAAACACGTTAGTTATCACAAAAGGACCTGACCATCTGGACTTAAGTTTGCCTGGAAATAATCTTAACCTTGAGTTAAATAATAAGACATGCTGGCCTTTCTTAAAGTCCTTAATCCTAAGTCTACTATCATTCCAAATTTTAGTTTTTTCCTTATACATTTTGGAATTTTCGTAGGACATATGTCTCAGCTCATCGAGCTCATGTAATTGCAAAGACCGCAATGTTCCCGCATCGGTCACGCAATAATTCAGTTCTTTTAAGGCCCAAAAGGCTTTGATTTCCAACTCGAAGGGTAAATGACAAGCTTTCCCGTATACAAGCCTATAAGGAGACATACCTAGGGGTGTTTTATATGCAGTCCTATATGCCCAAAGTGCATCATCTAACTTAAAAGACCAATCTTTTCTATTAGGTTTGACCACTTTTTCAAGTATGTTTTTAATCTCCCTATTGGATATTTCGGCTTGTCCATTTGAGTGTGGGTGATAAGGGGTTGCTACTCTAAATCTAACATTGTACTTAGCTAACACTTTTTCCATAGCTTTATTAATAAAGTGCGTCCCTTCATCACTAATTATAGCACGGGGTGTACCAAACCTTGTAAAGATATGCCTATTAAGGAACTTAATTACTGTTTTGGCATCATTCGATGGACATGCTATGGCTTCTACCCATTTCGATACATAGTCTACAGCTATAAGTATATAAAGATTACCTGCAGATGGGGGGAATGGTCCCATGAAGTCGATGCCCCACACATCAAAGAGCTCCAACTCCAAGATGTAGGTGAGAGGAATCTCATCCTTTCGACTAAGGTTACCTGTTCTTTGACATTCATCGTAGCTGTGTGCATAGTCGTGGGCATCTTTGAAGATCGTGGGCCAATAGTAGCCACTCTGGAACACCTTTGCAGCTGTTCTTTGGCCACCAAAATGCCCACCGTAGGGAGATGTATGGCAATGCTGCAGCACAGACTTTGCTTCAGCAGCTGACACACACTTCCTCAGCAATCCGTCTGCACATGTCTTGTAAAGTGTAGGATCGTCCCAGATGAACTTCCTAGCTTCATGTAGAAACCTCTTCTTTTCTTGCCCTCCTTTGAAAGTTGGTAGTACCTGCGAGGCAAGGAAGTTAGCAATATCAGCAAACCAAGGTTCCTCATCGTTATCATGATGTGCTAACACAAAGACATGCTCATCGATAAAGGCATCAGAAATTGTTGGTTCAGCAATTTTATCGCAATTATGCCGCAATCTAGAAAGATGATCAGCAACCACATTTTCGCATCCTTTCTTATCTCTAATGTCTAGATCAAACTCTTGCAACAATAATACCCATCTAATTAACCTAGGCTTAGCATCCGCCTTCCTCGTTAGGTATTTTAGTGCATAATGATCAGTGTACACGATTGTCCTAGTGCCTACAATGTAATTCCTAAACTTCTCGCAGGCAAATACTACAGCTAACATTTCCTTTTCTGTGGTTGTGTAATTACATTGCGCCTCATTTAGTGTCTTACTTGCATAGTATACAGGATGTGTTAGTTTGTCAACTTTTTGTCCTAGCATAACCCCTACTGCATAGTCACTCGCATCACACAACATCTCAAATGGTAGGTCCCAATTTGGTCCTACTATAATAGGTGCTTTTACTAATGCTTCCTTAAGGGTTGTCCAGGCTAAGAAACATTCTTTTGAGAAGATGAATGGTTTGTTAAGCTCTAGATGTTCACACAAAGGCTTAGAGATCTTGGAGAAGTTCTTAATGAACCTCCTATAGAAACCTGCATGCGCTAGGAAACTTCTAATAGCTTTTACATTCTGAGGTTCTGGTACTAGGATTTTTGAATATCCTAGAAATTCCGAGTTGTCGAGACTCGCCAAAATACAATTTATAAGCCTATTCTCAATGGCTTTGCAGCCAGTGGTAACAGGGTCGAACCACAGAGAGGGAATAAAATTGAGGGTTAATCGTTTAAGATGTGATTAGGTTAATTGGTAAGGTTGTCACAAAAAGGGGGGTTTTAATCATGCAAAGTAATGAAAAATGCTAACGGAAAAATAATAAACTCAAGGATGAAGAGTGTTGGATTTGGGGGATTTCGGGATCTTGCTAAGCGTTCTAACATTTATCATTTAATTCTAAAGTAAGGCTAATTGATAATGACATGCACACGGTCAGTTACCCGAGAAGCCCCAAGGTAACCGGCTCCATAGAAATTAATTAGACCACACAGTTCTAATCAAACATTATCTAAAGTTGCATTAGGGTGATCTGCCCCAAATTTGACTCTAGATAGTCACTAACATACCGCGACAGACATTTGATAACTCCATTTTGGAGCTATTAAATACGTCCTAATTATAGCTAAAGTCCGCTTTCAATTGATTAAATATATCTCTTTTGTAGGAGAAAAGCGGCAAAGAGCTCGTGCGTCCGTTGGGCATGTTCGAGTGCTTAAAGCAGAGTTTTAGCGCCCCGGGAATGCATCGGGAAGAGGGGAACTTGTTCCGTGAAGAAACGGGCCAAAACAGCCTTGGAGAGGCAAAGCATCAGCCCCAAACCCGAGAGCCAGCGTCGAGCTATAGCGTCGAGACGCTGGCTCGACGCTGGAAAAACCCAAGAGCAAGCGTCGAGTGATAGCGTCGAGACGCTAGCTCGACGCTGCCCTGGCGTCGAGACCCTGCTTGGCGTCGAGACGCTCCGGAGGAGGCGCGCGCAGGAAATTCATCGGGGCAGCGTCGCGACGCTGGCCTTGCGTCGCGACGCCATCGCGCGCGCGCGCGGATTACTTAGGGCACAGCGTCGAGACGCTGGCCTAGCGTCTCGACGCTACGACGAAGGCAGTAGCTAAAAGACGATTTTTCTGCAGAATTTTGGAGAGCTTCATCTTCTTCATCTCTCAACGGAATCCGGCAATTTTGGTCTTCTTCTTCCCCATTTTCTCTCTATTTTCCGTGGAGCTCCGCCATTGTTGGCATGCTTGTGAGCTCCACTTTCCTTTGTAATACTTAGAAGGATCCTTCCATGGCCGTGGTTGGAGCGGGATTGACGCACCGCGCCATGAGCGGCTAAGGTAAGGGTGACGGTTTGGGATTTGTTTAGGGGAATTTTGTTAGACATTTATGGCTTTGATAATCTGAGTATAATTTTGCATATTGGAATCTGATTATTGGCATCTGTTTACCTTGCTTAATCCAACGCGCATGCTAAAATACGTTGATTGACACTCGGGTAGTTTCGCATGTTGTGTATGTTAAAGAGT
This sequence comes from Herpetospermum pedunculosum, assembly GCA_028017165.1. Taxonomy (NCBI): domain Eukaryota; kingdom Viridiplantae; phylum Streptophyta; class Magnoliopsida; order Cucurbitales; family Cucurbitaceae; genus Herpetospermum; species Herpetospermum pedunculosum. The sequence goes on from CM051527.1 coordinate 39,586,747, forward strand.
AGCGATGCCGTGCCTCTCACTGCTCGACTAAGTAACACAGGTAAATAGAACTAAATCGAAGTATCGGGTCGGGTAGGATAAATGTTGGTTGCATACGGCGTTTGCGGGCAACCTACTAGCATTTAGAATTCACGCTCGAATGTTCGTCGCGGTTAGCTAGTGACTATCTAAATTCACTTTAGGACTGATCATCTTAATGCGAGCTTAGATAACGTGTAATTAGGACTGTGTGGCCTAATTAAAATCCATGGAGTCGGCTACTTTGGGGCTTCTCTGGTAGACGTCCGCGTGCTAAATAAACTGTATTCCATGTTATTAGCATTACATGATAAGCTGAATGTTGTCTAACAATTGATCCCTAGACTCCCCAAACCGCGCACACGTTCTTCATATTATTTCCTTCTTTCGTTAGCTTATTTGACATTTTTCTTGCATGATAAAACCCCCCGTTACCAATTAATCAATTAAATCCCAATTTCACTAGTAAATTCATTCTTCCTATTCCTTGGATCGACCTTGTTGCCACTGGCTGCAAAGCCTTGGTCATAGGCATTATAAATCGTATTTTGGCAAGCCTCGACAGCTTGAGATTAAGCGGATATTCAAAATTCCGCACACCAAAATTGGCGCCGTTGCCGGGGAATAGGCGATTGATTGAATTTATGATTGGAATTTGAATTTGATTTATTGATGGTTGACTGAAAATTTTTCTGGTTGTATGTTGTATGTTTAGATTTTTGTTTGTGTATGACCCGTTCCTCTGAGGGTAGTTTGCAGTATATCCCTGAGATTGACAGAGAGGAGCGGCGGTTACGGAGAGAGGCCCGTGAGGGGCAAGGAACGTTTGAAAGAGAAGAAGGCAATCCCTTCTTATTTGACGAGATGGCGCAAGGTGATGCGCCGCGGACGCTTAAGCAGCTGGCAGCGCCAGACCTGAACCTGCAGCCTTTGTGCATTAACTACCCCGTGGTAGCAGGTAACTTCGAGTTGAAATCTGGTTTAATTCACCAGTTACCTTCTTTCCATGGAAACGCAGGTGAGGACGCGAACAAACATCTGATGGAGTTCCATTGCGTCTGCGCGGGGATGAAGCCCGCAGGAGTCACGGAGGAGCAACTGAATATGAGGGCATTCCTCTTCACGCTCAAGGACAAGGCCAAGGATTGGCTGTACTATTTGCCTTCCGGATCCATCACCACGTGGCAGGATATGAAGCGGGTTTTCTTGGAGAAATACTTCCCCGCATCCTTAGCCACCACTCTGCGGAAGAGGATATATGGGATCACCCAGGATGTCGGTGAGTCCCTGCACGAATACTGGGAACGCTACGGGCGCCTGTGCGCGAGCTTCCCACATCATCAGATTGCCGATCAGTTGTTGATACAGTATTTCTATGAGGGGATGACGCCCCATGACCGGCAGATGATCGATGCAGCGAGTGGAGGGGCACTGATTGACAAGACCCCAGTTGAGGCTAAGCAGTTGATTGCAAATATGGCCACCAACTCGCAGCAATTCGGTATTCGGGGACAAGGCCAAGTGCACAGCGTGGCTCAGAGCCACGAGATGACTGAAATGAGGGCCCAGGTGGCCGAGATAGGTAGCATGTTAAAGAAAATCGTTGGAGGACACCGTGAGGATGCGGAAGTCAACGCGATCGGGGGGTATGCTTCCAACCCAAGGAAGTACGACCCATATGCAAACACTTACAACCCCGGTTGGCGCGACCATCCTAATTTCAGCTATGGGAATAGGGAAGGACAAACTCGTTTCCAAGGCCAGTCCCAGGATAGGCCTAATTCTTCCACCCAGGCTCAAGCCTCGAGCTCCTCCAGCTCGCTTGAAGAGATGGTAAGGACCATCGTGACTAGCACCAGCCAGTTCCAGAAAGAGGCTCGAGAAGAGCTCAATTCTCATAAGGCAGAGCTGCAGAATTTGAACAAGCAGCTGACACAGATGGCGGTGTCTATTAGTAAGATTGAGAGCAAGAGCTCGGGATAGCTTCCTTCCCAAACTACTGTGAACTCATGTGAAAACGTGAGTGCCATTCAGCTGCGCAGTGGGAAGTCACTTTCCACCCGAGCTGCGAAGGAAGCCACGGACAGCCTGCACAAGTCCGCCCCGACTGCTCCCGAGACTCAGAATGAGAAGAGAAATGAGAAGGTTAGTGTACCTGAGGATGTTGCCAGAGCACCATTCCCGAGTAGGCTTGCGAAGCCTACTTTGGAATCTGAAAATGAGGAGGTCCTGCGAACCTTCCAAAAGGTGATGGTGAATATCCCGCTCCTAGAGGCAGTCAGTCAAGTGCCCAAGTATGCGAAATTTCTAAGGAGCGGGTGCACTACGAAAAGGAAGTCCAGAGGGACTGAGAATAAGAAAGAGAACGTCTCTGCCATACTCCCAGGTACGTTGCCTGCGAAGTGCAACGATCCAGGTACTTTTACTATCCCTTGCACTATAGGTAGTAAAATTGTTCATAATGCCATGTTAGATCTAGGAGCCTCTGTCAATGTTATGTCTTATGCATTGTATCGTGAATTGAATTTAAATGAAATGCATGAATGTAATGTTTCTGTTCAGTTGGCTAATGGGTCAAGCATCTGTCCTAGGGGGAAGGTAGAGGATGTTCTGGTTAGAGTTGGGGATATGATGTTCCCCGCTGATTTCCTTGTTTTAGACATGAATGAGAAGTCATCGCATGCTTCGTCCTCTATGCTGTTAGGACGCCCTTTTCTTAAGACCGCTAGGGTCAAAATCGATGTGTATAAGGGCGTCGTTTCGTTAGAGTTTGATGATATTTTGCATGAGTTTTCTTTATTTGATGGGAAATCTGTTGCGAATATTTCTGTTGTTTGTGAGCATGATGAGAATGGGAGTCTACCCTCGCGCTTGAGGGATGGTTCCCATGTCTCTGTTAAAATTTCTAATTTAAATATGTGTGATGATAATGCTGGTTTTTGCACTAACAATGCTGATATTCACGTGCCCGAGGCACGAAGAGTGCAAAACATTTTTCAGGTGGATGGAAGGAAAGGTGTGGCCAAGGACAAGTCTGGATCGTCCCCCGCACCTACAGACTATGGATGAGTCTGTTGAGAGAATACAGTCGAGCAACCAACTTTAAAAATTCTGCGCTTCTCGGAGGCACCCGAGCGATGGACTGTTTTTATGCTTTAGTTTAGTTTTATTGCTTTTTAGATTAATTTAGTGTTAATTAGCTGGCTGTTTTTTTTTTTTTAGGAATCGAGGAAGAGAAGGCAATTTTGGGCTCTGATGCGTTCGTGCGCCGCTTCCTCGCCCTCGCCAGCTTCACCAAGAGTCAGGGAAGTGAATTTCTTCTTCCCTTTTACTTTGATGTATCTGACTGGTTGGCATTGAGGACAATGCCAAATTTTGAAGTTGGGGGTGTTGGAGTAGTTCGATGGATGTGCATGTGTAGTTTGTTGAGAAGTGTTATAAAGATATTGAAGTGCTTGGGACTTTGTTTATTGTTTTCTGACTGTGATAGCCTAGGAAATGCATGTTGGAAATCTGAGCATGTTCATAATCGAGTTTTTGCATGAGTTTTGTGTTTATTAGGTTCATGTCAAAAATTTTAAAATTTTTTCTTTTGCTCTCTTGCACTTATCGCGCACTTAGCACCTCTCCCTAGATTCCGTAAGCTTGGTTTATCGCATGTTTAGCTAATTCTCGTTGTCACCCCGAAAGGCACCCTTAGGTAGCTTGTTGCATGAGAGTTAGTGGTTAGTTAATTGAGAAAGCATGTGCTTAGCCTAATATAAAAAAAAAAATAGAAAAGCATGTTGGTAGAAAATTCCTCTCGAAGCGCTCCTCCTTCTTATTAGCGCTTAAAAGAAATGAGCGTCAGTCCTTAAAAACGTGAAGCTTTGGCCAAAGTTTGACGTGTTAGGCAGCTTGAGTAGGAAAGAAAAAGAAACAAAAAGTTGGTTCAAAGAACCCAAATAAAAGAGTACAAAGTACTTTTGAAAAGAAAGAAAAAGAATGAGAAAATAATTAGGTCTCTTAATTTGCTTCTCTCTCTCGTGTAAGTCAAGTGTAGCTGTTCTTAAACGCTAGAAGTAGGGGGAAAACGGGATGTGCGTTGCATGTAGGTTTTCCGGGTTTACGTGAGTTTAGGAGTGGTTGTCTAGCACACACACACGTTAGGGGGCAAGAGTTAATTTTTGATATGTCCTAGTTAATACATGAACAAAATGCTTCCATGATTATACTCGTGTTTAAATTTCAATATGCATGGAGGTTTGAGTTAGAATATGTGTAAACGCGTCCTTAGAGTCAATATCTTTGTAGTGCTTGCTCGAGGACTAGCAATGTTTAAGTTGGGGGTGTTTGATAACTCCATTTTGGAGCTATTAAATACGTCCTAATTATAGCTAAAATCCGCTTTCAATTGATTAAATATATCTCTTTTGTAGGAGAAAAGCGGCAAAGAGCTCGTGCGTCCGTTGGGCATGTTCGAGTGCTTAAAGCAGAGTTTTAGCGCCCCGGGAATGCATCGGGAAGAGGGGAACTTGTTCCGTGAAGAAACGGGCCAAAACAGCCTTGGAGAGGCAAAGCATCAGCCCCAAACCCGAGAGCCAGCGTCGAGCTATAGCGTCGAGACGCTGGCTCGACGCTGGAAAAACCCGAGAGCAAGCGTCGAGTGATAGCGTCGAGACGCTAGCTCGACGCTGCCCTGGCGTCGAGACCCTGCTTGGCGTCGAGACGCTCCGGAGGAGGCGCGCGCAGGAAATTCATCGGGGCAGCGTCGCGACGCTGGCCTTGCGTCGCGACGCCATCGCGCGCGCGCGCGGATTACTTAGGGCACAGCGTCGAGACGCTGGCCTAGCGTCTCGACGCTACGACGAAGGCAGTAGCTAAATGACGATTTTTCTGCAGAATTTTGGAGAGCTTCATCTTCTTCATCTCTCAACGGAATCCGGCGATTTTGGTCTTCTTCTTCCCCATTTTCTCTCTATTTTCCGTGGAGCTCCGCCATTGTTGGCATGCTTGTGAGCTCCACTTTCCTTTGTAATACCTGGAAGGGGGGTGTTTGATAACTCCATTTTGGAGCTATTAAATACGTCCTAATTATAGCTAAAGTCCGCTTTCAATTGATTAAATATATCTCTTTTGTAGGAGAAAAGCGGCAAAGAGCTCGTGCGTCCGTTGGGCATGTTCGAGTGCTTAAAGCAGAGTTTTAGCGCCCCGGGAATGCATCAGGAAGAGGGGAACTTGTTCCGTGAAGAAACGGGCCAAAACAGCCTTGGAGAGGCAAAGCATCAGCCCCAAACCCGAGAGCCAGCGTCGAGCTATAGCGTCGAGACGCTGGAAAAACCCGAGAGCAAGCGTCGAGTGATAGCGTCGAGACGCTAGCTCGACGCTGCCCTGGCGTCGAGACCCTGCTTGGCGTCGAGACGCTCTGGAGGAGGCGCGCGCAGGAAATTCATCGGGGCAGCGTCGCGACGCCATCGCGCGCGCGCGCGGATTACTTAGGGCACAGCGTCGAGACGCTGGCCTAGCGTCTCGACGCTACGACGAAGGCAGTAGCTAAAAGACGATTTTTCTGCAGAATTTTGGAGAGCTTCATCTTCTTCATCTCTCAACGGAATCCGGCGATTTTGGTCTTCTTCTTCCCCATTTTCTCTCTATTTTCCGTGGAGCTCCGCCATTGTTGGCATGCTTGTGAGCTCCACTTTCCTTTGTAATACTTAGAAGGATCCTTCCATGGCCGTGGTTGGAGCGGGATTGACGCACCGCGCCATGAGCGGCTAAGGTAAGGGTGACGGTTTGGGATTTGTTTAGGGGAATTTTGTTAGACATTTATGGCTTTGATAATCTGAGTATAATTTTGCATATTGGAATCTGATTATTGGCATCTGTTTACCTTGCTTAATCCAACGCGCATGCTAAAATACGTTGATTGACACTCGGGTAGTTTCGCATGTTGTGTATGTTAAAGAGTAGCGATGCCGTGCCTCTCACTGCTCGACTAAGTAACACAGGTAAATAGAACTAAATCGAAGTATCGGGTCGGGTAGGATAAATGTTGGTTGCATACGGCGTTTGTGGGCAACCTACTAGCATTTAGAATTTACGCTCGAATGTTCGTCGCGGTTAGCTAGTGACTATCTAAATTCACTTTAGGACTGATCATCTTAATGCGAGCTTAGATAACGTGTAATTAGGACTGTGTGGCCTAATTAAAATCCATGGAGTCGGCTACTTTGGGGCTTCTCTGGTAGTCGTCCGCGTGCTAAATAAACTGTATTCCATGTTATTAGCATTACATGATAAGCTGAATGTTGTCTAACAATTGATCCCTAGACTCCCAAACCGCGCACACGTTCTTCATATTATTTCCTTCTTTCGTTAGCTTATTTGACATTTTTCTTGCATGATAAAACCCCCCGTTACCAATTAATCAACTAAATCCCAATTTCACTAGTAAATTCATTCTTCCTATTCCTTGGATCGACCCTGTTGCCACTGGCTGCAAAGCCTTGGTCATAGGCATTATAAATCGTATTTTGGCAAGCCTCGACAGCTTGAGATTAAGCGGATATTCAAAATTCCGCACACCAAAATTCGATCACGTAATCTAGTTGCTAACTGGCTACCCGCCAACGCTGTATGTAACCAACAACCATCATGCATGACTCGATACTCCGGTTTAATTTTATCAATCTGTGTTACTTAGTCGAATAGTGAGAGGCACGACATCGCTACTCTTTAACATTCACAAAATACTAGAAAACACGAGTGTCAATCGGCGAAATCTAGCATATGCATAGGGTTAAGCAAGAAAGATAAATGCATACATAATCAAAGCCAAATCAGAACCATTAAGCATACATTATCAAAACATTCGAAACTTAGCAAGATTCCCTAATTAACCCAAATCCAAACACAAGTACCTTAGCCAACCATGGAGGTTTGGAGTTCCAACACTCCCATGGAAGCCTTGGGCATCATCCCCAAGCTAATATACAAGAAATAAGCTCCAAAAGGCCACAAATGGCGGAGAAAATGAAGAAGACCCGAGAGCAAAATCGAAGGGAAGAAGAAGATACAAAAGTTGGCTGAAAAATCGTCAAATTGACGTTTTAAGCCGTCGGAGCGTCGAGACGCTAGGCCAGCGTCTCGACGCTGGTGCCCTAAGTGCCGCGCGCATTTTTCGTCGTGATGGCGTCGAGACGCTGCGCGAGCGTCTCGACGCTGTGGCCAAATTCTCCAGCGCGCGCGCTCGCGATGGCGTCGAGACGCCAGGCGAGCGTCTCGACGCTTGCGTTATGTCTTCCAGCGCGCGCGTGCTTCCGGAGCGTCTCGACGCTGATGTAGGGTCTCGACGCTGCAGCGTTGAACAAGCGTCTCGACGCTGTTGCTCGACGCTTGCTCTCGGGTTTGGGGCTGAAAAATAGTCTCTCCTAGGCAATTTTCTTCCTATCTTCATGTGTGAGCTTCCCCTTCTCCCGAAGCACTCCCGAGGCGCTAAAACGCCTTCCTTAGCCACAAAACGCACTCAATGGATGCCACGAGCTCTATGCCGCAAATCTCCTATAAATGAGACATATTAAACAATTAGTCACGACTTTAAGCTAGAGTTAGGAAGTGAAATATAGCTCCAAAATGGAGTTATCAAACACCCCCAACTTAAATCTTGCTAGTCCTCGAGCAAGGCTAATAAAGAATTTGACTCAAAATGACCATGCATACATGCTTACGATTCAAACCTCAATGCTTTTTACAAATCTAAACAAAACATAATCATGAAAGCAATAAGCGCATGCATTTAATCAAGAACATATCAAAAATTAACTATCGCTCCCTAACGTGCGTGTGTGCTAGCCAACCTATCCTAAACCTACGCAAGCCCGGAAAAACCACATGCAACATATCATCCCGTTTTCCCCCTACTTCTAGCATTTAAGAATAATCTACACTTGATCACATAAGAGAGAACAATGAATTAAAAGGCCTAACACGATTTTCTCATATTTTTTCTCTTTCTCTTTTTGAGTACTTTGTACTCTTCGTTATGGTTCTTTGAACCCAACTTTATTTTCTTTTTCTTTCCAATCCCGAGTTGCCTAACATGTCAAGCTTTGGCCTAAGCTTCACATTTTTAAGGACAAACGCTCACTTCTTAGGTACCAAAAAGAAGGAGGAGAGCCTCGAGAGAATTTTCTAACCAATCATGCTTTTCTGTTTTTTTTATTAGGCTTAATTAACCACTAACTCTCATGCAACAAGCTACCCTAGGGGTGCCTTTCGGGGTGACAACAAGAAACATGCAATATGTAATTAAACTAAGCCTACGGAGTCTAAGATGAGGTTGCTAAGTGCTCGATAGATGCAAGGGAGCAACAGAAAAAATTTTAAAATTTTTGACATGAACCTAATAAATGCAAAAACACCATCATGCAAAAACTAGATTACGCAAATGCTCAGATTCCAAAAATACACTTCCTAGATCGTCATAATTAGAAAGCATATAAACAGAGTCCCAAACACTTCAAATTCAAAATTAGCACTGCTCAACGAACTACACATGCATATCCAAAACATCCAACTCCACCCCCAACTTTAGAAGATAGCATCGTCCTCAATGCTTCTCTATCAGATACACAAAAGTAAAGGGAAAAGAAAATCGACACTTCCCTGATCTTAGTGAAGCTGGCGAGGGGAAAGAGGCGGTGCTTCCCTATCAGAGCCCAATTTCCTCAACTTCTCCTTATTTCCTAAAAAAAAAAACAGCAACCTAAATTAAGCTAAATTACACTACGAAACTAAACTAAACCAACAATAAACTAAATGACAGAAAAAACAGTTCAACACTCGGGTGCCTCCGAGAAGCGCAAAATTTTTAAAGTCGTTTGCTCGACTGAATTCACCCAACGAACTCATCCATCCTCCGACAGCGCGGGGGACGTCCCAGACATGTCCTCGTCCACACTGTTCCTGCAGACATCATTCAAAACCAATTTTTCTCTTCGTGCCTTGAGCACGTGAGCATCATCAATGTTAGTGCAATAAAAAACAGCACCATTATCATTCAAGTCTAAGTCTTTTTTCCTAACAGAAGCAAAAGAATAGTCCCTCAAGCGCGAGGTCAAATTCTCTTCCTTCACACAACCCACAAATTTTGTTTTTCCATTCTCATCATACACAAAAGATTTCGATTCATTCATAAAAAAATTCATGCACATTTCCATCAAATCCTATAGACAAGGAACCCCTATCAACATCAATCTTGACCTTAGCGGTCTTCATAAATGGGCGTTCTAGTAAGATAGGAGAGGAAACATGCGAAGAATTTTTATTCATATTTAGCACATGGAAATCGCATGGAAACAACAAATCTTTTACTTTAACCAAAATGTCCTCAATTTTCCCTAATGGATGCACACAAGATTGATCGGCTAGTTGAACAACTACATTAGACTCAATTAAATTGCATGGTTTAAGCTCTTTAAACACATCAACAGACATGACATTAATTGAGGAACCGAGATCTAGCATGGCATTTTCAATCAGCTTAGTACCAATAGTGCATGGGATAGTAAACGTACCAGGATCGACGCACTTTGGTGGAAGCGTACCTTGGAAAGTTGCAGAGACAATTTCGTTCTTTTTCTCGTCATTCTTGTCCATCTTCTCATTCTCAAGATGGCTTGGGGAGCATTCAATCGGCTTCCCCTTTTCCTCAACAACAAGAGACAACAAACGGCTTGGGAAGGGAGCCTTGGGCGTGTAGCCTTTCAAGCTTGGGGGTGCACCCAACTGAGCTTCCTTCCTTCTTGACTCAAGATCCTCGATCTTTTGCTCAACCTTGCCTTCCTCTCTCTCCACAACAGCGGTGATTGGAGAAATTTATCTCCCACTCTGCAGGCTAATGGCACAGACCTGCTCACAGGAACTCATCCTCGCGTGTGGTGGTGGCATCCAAGGATTCTCAGGCGCAGAAATTAAGGTAATATCCCTTCCACTCTTCAGTTCAATACCATTTGGGCAATCTGCTGCCTGAGTTTCCATCCTACTCATTCTGGCCTTTGCCTCCGTCATCCCTTCTCTTAGCGACCGCATCTGCGCATTGGTTTCCTTGTTGGTTTCCATGAGGGACTTGAACATTCCTTCAATGGATTGAGAAGAAACAGAAGGACGATTTCGCGATGGGTCTTCTTGAAATTTAAGCATATCGTCATATAACTTTGACAGTTGGTCCTTGAGCTCTTTCACTTCGCTTTGGAGGCGGGCTTGCTCACGTGCTCCAATTCCATTCTGCTGCATATTCTGAGCCACATTACAGATCAAACGCCGAGCTTCCACCGGGGTCTTGTCAACCAACGCCCCTCCACTAGCTGCATCAAGCAATTGATAATCATGCATGCACAAGCCTTCATAGAAGAAGCAAATGAGTTCTGCCTCTGGGATTCGATGGTGGGGGAAATCTTCGCACATCCGGGTAAACCGCTCCCAATACTTATCAAAGGTCTCCCCTTCCTCTTGCATGATCCCGTAGATCTCTTTCCTTATGACATTGGCTCTCGAAGCGGGGAAGTATTTGTCTAAAAACAGCCCTTTCAACCCATTCTACGTGGAGATGGTCCCAGGTAAGTAGTGCAGCCAGTCAATCGCTTTATCCTTCAGGGAGAAAGGGAAGGCTCTTAAGTACAACTGATCTTCAGTTACTTCGCTCGTTTTCATCACAGAGCACACCATATGGAATTCCTTAAGGTGCTTGATCGGATCTTCACCTCATTTGCCATAAAAAGAAGGAAGTGAGTTAATCAAACTTGATTTTAGCTCAAACTTACCTGTTATCGGCGGAAATGATATACACAAATGTTGAGAGAGCAAGTGGTGTTGCGGATTTTTGAATATCCACTTAATCTCAAGCTGTCGAGGCTTGCCAAAATACGATTTATAAGCCTATAACCAAGGCCTTGCAGCCAGTGGTAACAGGGTCGATCCAAGGAGTAGGTATGACCAAAATCACTATTAAAATTGGGAATTAATTAATTGATTGGTTTTGTAACGGGGGGATTTTTAGCATGCAAGGAAAGATAATAAAATGCTAACGGAAGAAATAACAAGTATAAAAACGTGTGCACGGTTTGAGAGTTTCGGGATGTAACGACCCGAGCTCAAGGTATGAGTAATTTATTTAATTAATTTTATTACCGGGCTCGTTAGTGGGTTAAGTGGCTTAGTATTGAGATTGGGCTTTTAAAGGATGGTTTGGGCTCAAGAGTTAATTAAGTCAAACTAGAATTAGTGGGGATTGAAAAGAAATTTGTTTTCTTATGTTTAAAACAAAAGAAAAAAAAAATAAAAAAAAAAAAAGGAAAAAGAAGAGGGCGTAAACCCTCTTCATCTTCTTCTTCCTCACAACTCTCCCTCACGCAAGGACCGCCGCCCCTCTCCCTAACCAAACGCCCTCCGTTCGACCACCACTGCGTCGCCTCTCCTCTCCGACTGCCGTACGGCGCTCCAGCGGCGAAACCCTCCAGCAGCTTCGGGCGACGGCGACGGCGAAGCTCTCCAGCGGCAACGCACGACGCTCCAGCATCTTCGGGCGACGGCGACGGCAACGGCAACGACTCGTCTTGGCTTCCGACGGCGGCGCAACGAGCGTGGTAACGGCAGCACGTCGTGGGCAGCGGTTCAAACGTCTTGTTCAATTGCGAGAGTTATTGCCCGTTCGGTTCCAACGTTAGCATCGCGAAACGTAGTCTGGGAACGTGCTGTCCATCGGGACTCGACATCGTTGCAGTGAGTTTCGATCTGTATTGACCTTGAAACCTTCCAGTTTCGGTGTTGAGACCAAATCTCGGGTTGAAGTATCCTAGCCTAGAAGTGACGGTGAGTCGAGAGTGCGTAGGTTGGGACCAGAAGCTTTCATAACAACTTGTTCGCCATCTTGTTGAACTTAGCTGTAAGTAATCTTACTGTGGGTAGCCTTCAGGCTAAGTTGGGATTTTCTTGTTTCAATATAGATTATGTTGTTTTAGTAGCTTCGAAATGTTGTTATCTGTGGATATGGATAAATTTTGAAGTGTGGTTTCTGTGGATGAGTATTAGCCTTGAATTGTTTGTTATGTGTTAATATAGATTAATTTTGAAGTATGGTTTCTGTGGATGGGTATTAGCTTGAAGTGTTCGTTATCTGTGAATATGGATTAACTTTGAAGTGTGGTTATCTATGGATGATAAATAGCTTTGAAGTGGTTGATATTTGTGAATATAGATTAACGTGGAAGTGTTGTTATCTGTGGATGATAAATAGCTTTGAAGTGGTTGATATTTGTGAATATAGATTAACGTGGAAGTGTTGTTATCTGTGGATGAGAATAGGTTTTGAGGAGTTTGTTATCTGTGGATATAGAGTAACGTTGAAGTGCGATATCTGTGGATGTGAGTTAGTGTTGAGGTGTTTGTTGTATGTTGATGTGATGTTGTTGGAAGGTCTAGAAATTGCTAACGAAATATTGTGGTGAAAGATGTCATGAACACACTAGCCTTGTATAGTGATGGGCTGAGTGTTATGGTCATGTCTGAATTCTGTTTATAAGTTCGAATGTAACTGAGATGAAGTATTCATGAATAAGATGCATGCTGAGATATGACCATTAATATGCATGAGAGAAAATTACTCCATATAGTATTAATTATAATATCACAACGAGATAGGTGTGACCCCTTGTAACGGTGTGATGTATGAATCCTGAGATTGTAATATAGTTACCCCCCCATTCCTTGTAAGTTTTATTCTGTATGAAAGTGATGCAGGCTTAGGAGCTCTACTCACATGGAAGTGATGTGTGTAGAGCTGGGGAGTATGAAAGTGATGCTCACCTGTGCATGAAAGTGATGTACACCTAGGAAGCTCTCAATGCATGAAATTGATGCAGCTGAGACAGATGTGTATGAAATTGAAACACATTTAGAAGGATAGAAATGGGCTGGTAAATTGTATGATACAAGTTTAGGTCTCACCGTTAAAGTTTTCAGTATGTTCATGCTTTCATGTCATTCTTAGCTTGACCACGATAGTGGGGTTATTTACTGAGTATTTTGCATGAAATACACATCCTTTCCCTTAAAACATTTTTTTCAGGAAACGACAGGAACATACATGGCGTGTGACGAGGTGGATTATTGACGATGCCATGGGATTAGAGTCCGAGCTTCCGCATTCATTATTTTCTTTAATTTATTTGTTGGAGTTAAATCACCTTTGTTGAGATTTGAACTATAAGTTTTGGAATTAAATTTCCTCCTAAAAGTACTCATTTAATTTCGTTTTAGAAGTTTAAAGAAATCCCGAAATTAAGGGATTTGCATTGATTTTTGAGACGCTCTGAACATTTATTACTTCTTCTCCTAATTTCTCTTAAATAAAGTTATATTTTCTTTTATTTATGGAGTTCTTACATCATGCATATAGTAACGGTCCTACAATGATGTCATGTAAAAGTCGGGTCGTTACAGTTGGTATCAGAGCCTAAGTTTAGGGTTCTGTAGACTGGCTTACATCGTAAGCCCTTAGTGTTCCCATGGCTCATCAACAGGTCCCTCGCCACCGCCAGGTATGTTCAGTTTTAACAAATTTTTATGAAGGATGATATTTAAATGAAGTGGTTTAGTTTAATGCCTAGCAACTGTTATGGTCCTAATTGTTGTTTTGATAAGGTAACTGGATTTTGGTAGGTTATGGGACGTAACAGAGGCTTGGTCAGGCGAGGTTCGTCTGGTAGGGTTCAACCAGGTAATGCACGTAAGCGAAGCTCCAGTAAGCGAGGTAAGTTTGATAAGGGCATACCGAGTATCCCGATTGAAGAGATACCAGTGGGACCGATACCCTCGGCTCAAGTAGACGACCAGGTTAAGGAGACACCAGTGGGATTAACTCCCACAGGCCAACTAGTTGTTCAGACTGGTGACACACCTGCGGCTCAGCAGGCAGGAGCCATATTAACGACGACAATGATGGAGGCCATGCAGACATTGATTCAGACGGCAGTAGCTAATCAAATGGCTCAAGCGAACAGGGATCAGAGAGGTCTGTCAGAAGAGGCGCGACATTTGCGAGACTTCAGGAAGTATGACCCCCGCTCCTTCAATGGGTCGTTGGCGGATCCGACGAAAGCAGAGATATGGTTGTCGTCCATTGAGACGATTTTCCGTTACATGAGGTGCCCAGAGGAACAGAAAGTGCAGTGTGCGGCCTTCGTATTGATAGACGATGCTCAGCTATGGTGGGAGTCGGCCGAGAGGTCGGTTGACACTAGCAGAGGACCAGTGACCTGGTCACATTTCAAGGAAGCCTTTTACCAACAGTACTTTCCCGCTGTAACTCGATATAAAAAGCAAGCAGAGTTCTTACACCTCAAGCAAGGAGGTCGTTCTGTCTCGGAGTACGAAGTTGAATTCAACAGGTTGTCACGTTTCGCCCCTGAGTTAGTGGCTACAGAAGCCACGAAAGCAGAACGATTCATTATGGGCTTGAGAAGCGAGGTCCAAGGCATTGTGGCGGCTCTTGCTCCACCAGATTATGCTGCTGCCCTCCGCGCGGCAACTCTGATCGATAATCGTGCGCCCGGGCAATCTCAAGTACCTACAAGTACGAGTTCATTTTCAGGTCAGAAGAGGAGATCATATCAGATGTCCTCGGGTTTCCAACGCACACAGCGCAACTCTGGGGGCTCGCATCAGAACCAGAAACAGCAGTTCACCAGCCAAGGGAACTCTAGTAGGGACAAACCGTTATGCAACTCTTGTAGGAGGCATCACTGGGGTCGTTGTCTAGCACGAGCAGGGGTATGTTTCCGATGCGGTCAGGAGGGGCACATGGCAGATCGTTGTCCCAAGAGAAATGCTCCTGGTAGTAGGGATCAACCCTCAAGCTCGCACCAGGCTAGCACAGGTAGACAGACTCAGCAACGTGGTAAAGTTTATGCCACCACACGACAGGAAGCCGAGAACTCTAACACAGTTGTAACAGGTACGCTCCCTATTTTGGGTCATTATGCCCTTGTATTGTTTGACTCGGGTTCTACCCATTCGTTTGTTTCTACTGCATTTGCAAGTCAGGCTAAGTTAGAATTGGAACCACTGGACTATGTCTTGTCTGTTTCTACCCCGACTGGGGTGATGGTGTTAGTACATGAGAAGGTGAAAGCAGGTCAGGTGTTAGTGTCAGAGCGTCTATTAGATGTAACGCTAGTGGTCCTCGACATGACAGACTTTGATGTGATTCTCGGGATGGATTGGTTGGCAGAGAATCACGCCAATATCGATTGTTTTCGTAAGGAAGTTGTGTTCAGTTCACCAGCAGGAGTAAACTTCAAGTTTAAGGGGACTAGAGCTGAGGTCTTACCCAAGGTAGTCTCTGCCATTAAGGCAAGGAAATTGATCAGTCAAGGCGCTTGGGGACTTCTAGCCAGCGTGGTTGACACCAGGCACATTGAGGTGTCAGTGGCATCAGTTCCCGTAGTTAGGGAATTTGCAGATGTATTTCCTGATGATCTCCCAGGGTTGCCACCTATTCGGGAGGTAGAGTTTAGTATTGAGCTAGAACCGGGAACAGGCCCTATTTCCAAAGCTCCGTATAGAATGGCCCCTGCGGAATTGAAAGAGCTCAAGTCTCAGGTTCAAGAGTTGTTAGACAGGGGTTTCATACGCCCTAGTGTCTCACCTTGGGGTGCACCAGTTTTGTTTGTAAAAAAAAAGGATGGTTCCATGAGGTTGTGCATCGACTATCGGGAGTTGAACAAAGTAACCATTAAGAATAGGTACCCCCTCCCTCGGATAGACGACTTGTTTGATCAGTTACAGGGAGCCACCGTGTTTTCAAAGATTGATTTACGCTCAGGGTACCACCAGTTGAGAATAAAGAGTGGTGACATTCCTAAGACGGCGTTTAGGTCTAGATATGGACATTACGAGTTCACTGTAATGTCCTTTGGTCTGACTAACGCGCCAGCTGTCTTTATGGGATTGATGAACAAAGTGTTCAAAGAGTTTCTCGACACGTTCGTGATAGTGTTTATCGACGATATCTTGGTGTATTCCAGGACAGAGGCAGAGCATGGGGAACACCTTAGGAGAGTTTTGACTACCCTAAGGCTGAACAAGTTGTACGCCAAATTTTCTAAGTGCGAGTTTTGGCTACATCAGGTGGCGTTCTTAGGACATGTGGTGTCAAAAGATGGGATCTTAGTGGACCCCGCGAAGGTAGAGGCAGTGACGGATTGGCCTCGCCCAACTACAGTCAGGGAGGTGCGTAGTTTTCTTGGACTGGCAGGGTATTATCGACGGTTTGTGCAGGATTTCTCCCGTATAGCAACACCCTTGACTCAGTTAACCAGGAAAGGAAATTCTTTTGTCTGGGGTAAAGCTTGTGAAGAGAGTTTTCAAGAACTCAAGCGGAGGTTAGTTTCTGCACCGGTACTCACGGTACCCGAAGGGACTGGAAATTTTGTTATTTACAGTGATGCCTCTAAGAAAGGGTTAGGATGTGTGTTGATGCAACATGGTAAGGTAATTGCTTACGCATCTCGCCAGTTAAAAGGGTACGAACATAATTACCCAACCCACGATTTGGAATTGGCAGCCGTGGTTTTTGCTTTAAAAATTTGGAGGCACTATCTGTATGGGGAGAAAATCCAAATCTTCACAGACCATAAGAGCTTGAAGTACTTCTTCACTCAGAAGGAGTTGAACATGAGACAACGAAGGTGGTTAGAGTTAGTAAAGGATTACGACTGCGAGATCTTGTATCATCCAGGTAAGGCTAATGTAGTGGCAGATGCTCTCAGTAGGAAGACAGTTCATTCGTCAGCTTTAATCACCACTCAAACCCATATATGTAATGATCTGGAGCGAGCTGGAATAGCAGCTTCAGTGAGAGAGATCACTGCGCAGATAACACAGTTGTCAGTTCAACCGACCTTAAGGCAGAAGATTATTGATGCCCAACGAGGAGATCCTATCCTCGCCGATCTTTTTCATCTAGTAGAGTCTGGACAGACCAGTGAGTTTACGGTATCCTCAGAGAGTGGCCTCTCCTACCACGGACGTTTGTGCGTACCGGGAAATGTCGATCTTAAGAACGAGTTGTTAGCTGAGGCCCACTGCTCTCCATTCTCGATACATCCGGGCAACACTAAGATGTATCAAGATTTGAAACGTTACTACTGGTGGCGAAACATGAAGAAAGAGGTGGCAGACTTTGTTAGTAGGTGTTTGGTCTGCCAGCAGGTGAAGGCGCCGAGGCAAAGACCGGCAGGTTTGTTGC
Organism: Herpetospermum pedunculosum; assembly: GCA_028017165.1. Taxonomy (NCBI): domain Eukaryota; kingdom Viridiplantae; phylum Streptophyta; class Magnoliopsida; order Cucurbitales; family Cucurbitaceae; genus Herpetospermum; species Herpetospermum pedunculosum. The sequence continues at coordinate 39,604,049 of CM051527.1, forward strand.
AGCCTTTGAGTGTGCCATAGTGGAAGTGGGAGAATATAGCTATGGATTTCATAGTAGGGTTGCCTAGAACAGCCAAAGGTTATACGGTGGTGTGGGTCATCATTGACAGACTCACTAAGTCAACACATTTCCTTCCAGGAAAGTCTACCTATTCGGTGGATAAGTGGGCACAATTATATCTGAAAGAGATTGTCAGACTTCATGGAGTGCCAGTGTCGATTATATCAGATAGAGACCCTCGCTTTACCTCCAACTTCTGGCAGAGTCTTCAGAAGGCGTTAGGAACACGGTTGGAGCTTAGTACAGCTTTCCACCCACAAACAGACGGTCAGACCGAACGGCTTAACCAGACATTAGAGGACATGTTACGCGCCTGTGCGTTGGATTTTGCGGGGGGTTGGGATTCTCACTTGCACTTGATGGAATTTGCTTATAACAACAGTTTTCAGGCAACCATTGGCATGTCGCCATTTGAAGCTCTTTATGGGAAGAGTTGCAGATCCCCGGTGTATTGGGATGAGGTGGGTGAACGCAAGTTGCTAGGGCCCGAGCTGGTCCAACTCACAAATGATGCTATCTAAAAGATAAGAGCGAGGATGCAAACAGCGCAGAGTAGGCAAAAAAGTTACGCTGACACAAGGCGAAGGGACTTGGAGTTTGCAACAGGCGATAAAGTGTTTCTGAAGGTAGCACCTATGAAGGGAGTTCTGAGGTTTGGCAAGAAAGGGAAGATAAGTCCACGCTTCATTGGGCCGTTCGAGATTTTGGAACGGATCGGCCTTGTAGCGTATCGTCTAGCTTTTCCCCCGGCCCTCTCTGCAGTTCATAATGTTTTTCATGTTTCTATGCTGCGAAAGTACTTAGCAGATCCTTCCCACGTGGTTGACTTCGAGCATTTACGCTTGGACGAAAATATGAGTTATGAGGAAAAGCCCAAACAGATTTTGGCAAGGGAGTCAAAGATCCTTCGGAATCGAGAAATAGCTCTTGTCAAAGTTCTTTGGGTGAACCATTAGTTCGAGGAAGTGACGTGGGAACGCGAGGATGAGATGAGATCTAAGTACCCCGAGCTTTTTCAAGACGAGGAACTTTCGAGGGCGAAAGTTCTTGAGGAGGGAAGATTGTAACGACCCGAGCTCAAGGTATGAGTAATTTATTTAATTAATTTTATTACCAGGCTCGTTAGTGGGTTAAGTGGCTTAGTATTGAGATTGGGCTTTTAAAGGATGGTTTGGGCTCAAGAGTTAATTAAGTCAAACTAGAATTAGTGGGATTGAAAAGAAATTTGTTTTCTTATGTTGAAAACAAAAGAAAAAAAAATAAAATAAAAAAAAAAGGAAAAAGAAGAGGGCGTAAACCCTCTTCATCTTCTTCTTCCTCACAACTCTCCCTCACGCAAGGACCGCCGCCCCTCTCCCTAACCAAACGCCCTCCGTTCGACCACCACCGCGCCGCCTCTCCTCTCCGACTGCCGTACGACGCTCCAGCGGCGAAACCCTCCAGCAGCTTCGGGCGACGGCGACGGTGAAGCTCTCCAACGGCAACGCACGACGCTCCAGCATCTTCGGGCGACGGCGACGGCAACGGCAACGACTTGTCTTGTCTTCCGACGGCGGCGCAACGAGCGTGGTAACGGCAGCACGTCGTGGGCAGCGGTTCAAACGTCTTGTTCAATTGCGAGAGTTAATGCCCGTTCGGTTCCAACGTTAGCATCACGAAACGTAGTCTGGGAACGTGCTGTCCATCGGGACTCGACATCGTTGCAGTGAGTTTCGATCTGTATTGACCTTGAAACCCTCCAATTTCGGTGTTGAGACCAAATCTCGGGTTGAAGTATCCTAGCCTAGAAGTGACGGTGAGTCGAGAGTGCGTAGGTTGGGACCAGAAGCTTTCATAACAACTTGTTAGCCATCTTGTTGAACTTAGGTGTAAGTAATCTTACTGTGGGTAGCCTTCAGGCTAAGTTGGGATTTTCTTGTTTCAATATAGATTATGTTGTTTTAGTAGCTTCGAAATGTTGTTATCTGTGGATATGGATAAATTTTGAAGTGTGGTTTCTGTGGATGAGTATTAGCCTTGAATTGTTTGTTATCTGTTAATATAGATTAGTTTTGAAGTATGGTTTCTGTGGATGGGTATTAGCTTGAAGTGTTCGTTATCGGTGAATATGGATTAACTTTGAAGTGTGGTTATCTGTGGATGATAAATAGCTTTGAAGTGGTTGATATTTGTGAATATAGATTAACGTGGAAGTGTTGTTATCTGTGGATGAGAATTGGTTTTGAGGAGTTTGTTATCTGTGGATATAGAGTAACGTTGAAGTGCGATATCTGTGGATGTGAGTTAGTGTTGAGGTGTTTGTTGTATGTTGATGTGATGTTGTTGGAAGGTCTAGAAATTGCTAACGAAATATTGTGGTGAAAGATGTCATGAACACACTAGCCTTGTATAGTGATGGGCTGAGTGTTATGGTCATGTCTGAATTTTGTTTATAAGTTCGAATGTAACTGAGATGAAGTATTCATGAATAAGATGCATGCTGAGATATGACCATTAATATGCATGAGAGAAAATTACTCCATATAGTATTAATTATAATATCACAACGAGATAGGTGTGACCCCTTGTAACGGTGTGATGTATGAATCCTGAGATTGTAATATAGTTACCCCCCCATTCCTTGTAAGTTTTATTCTGTATGAAAGTGATGCAGGCTTAGGAGCTCTACTCACATGGAAGTGATGTGTGTAGAGCTGGGGAGTATGAAAGTGATGCTCACCTGTGCATGAAAGTGATGTACACCTAGGAAGCTCTCAATGCATGAAATTGATGCAGCTGATACAGATGTGTATGAAATTGATACACATTTAGAAGGATAGGAATGGGCTGGTAAATTGTATGATACAAGTTTAGGTCTCACCGTTAAAGTTTTCAGTATGTTCATGCTTTCATGTCATTCTTAGCTTGACCACGATAGTGGGGTTATTTACTGAGTATTTTGCATGAAATACTCATCCTTTCCCTTAAAACATTTTTTTCAGGAAACGACAGGAACGTACATGGCGTGTGACGAGGTGGATTATTGACGATGCCATGGGATTAGAGTCCGAGCTTCCGCATTCATTATTTTCTTTTATTTATTTGTTGGAGTTAAATCACCTTTGTTGAGATTTGAACTATAAGTTTTGGAATTAAATTTCCTCCTAAAAGTACTCATTTAATTTCGTTTTAGAAGTTTAAGGAAATCCCGAAATTAAGGGATTTGCATTGATTTTTGAGACGCTCTGAACATTTATTACTTCTTCTCCTAATTTCTCTTAAATAAAGTTTTATTTTCTTTTATTTATGGAGTTCTTACATCATGCATATAGTAACGGTCCTACAATGATGTCATGTAAAAGTCGGGTCGTTACACGGGATTAATTGCTAGACAGTTTCAGTTCATCATTTAATACTAAATTCATGGTATGCAGTTTATTGTACACACGGACGACTACCCGAGAAGCCCCAAGGTAGCCGACTCCATAGATTTTAATCAGACCACACAGTTCCAATTATACGTTATCCAAAATTGCATTAAGGTGATCAGCCCTAAGTTAATTTTAGACAGTCACTAGCTAACCGCGACGAACATTCAAGCGTGAATTCTAATTGCTAGTAGATTGCCCGCCAACACTGTATGCAATCAACAACTATCATACACGACTCGATACTCCGATTTAGTTTTATCTACCTGTGTTACTTAGTCGAGCAGTGAGAGGCACGGCATCGCTACTCTTTAACATACACAACATGCAAGATGACTCGAGTGTCAATCGTCGAAATCTAACATGCGCGTTGGATTAAGCAAGATAGATAAATGCAAATAAACAGCAACCAATATGCATAATCAAAGCGTAAATTATCAGAACCAAAACGTCTAACAAAAGTTCCCTAAACTATCCCCAAACCGTTCACCCTTACCTTAGCCGCTCATGGCGCGGTGTGTCAATTCCGCTCCAACAACGGCCATGGAAGGCGTCATTAACGTGTTACAAGGGTAAGAAAGCTCTCTAACATGCCAACAATGGCGGAGCTTGAAGGGAAATAGAGAAAAATTAGAGGAAGAAGAAGATGAAGAGCTCTAAAAATGGTGGTGTCCCCCCTAAAAAAGGTGCAGAAATCGTCTTAAACAGAAGCTGCAGTCGTCGTAGCGTCGAGACGCTAGGCCCTAATTAATCCGCGCACGCCTTCGATGGCGTCGCGACGCTGCCCCGATGATTTTCCTGCGCGCGCCTCCTCCAAAGCGTCTCGACGCCAAGCAGAGTCTCGACGCCAGGCAGCGTCGAGCTAGCGTCTCGACGCTATCACTTGGGTTTTTCCAGCGTCGAGCCAGCGTCTCGATGCTATAGCTCGACGCTGGCTCTCGGGTTTGGGGCTGGAACTTTGCCTCTCCAAGGCGGTTTTGGCCCGTTTCTTCACGGATCAACTTCCCCTTTTCCCGATGCACTCCCGAGGCGTTAAAACTCCACTTTAAGCTCTCGAACGGGTCCAACGGACGCACGAGCTCTTTGTCGCATTTCTTCTACAAACGAGATATATTAACAAATTAAACGCGGACTTTAGCTACAATTATGAAGTATTTAATAGCTCCAAAATGGAGTTATCAAACACCCCCAACTTAAACATTGCTAGTCCTCGAGCAAGTACTACAAAGATATTGACTCTAAGGACGCGCCTACATGCAACTAACTCAAACCTCCATGCATATTGAAAATTTAAACACAACATAATCATGAAAGCATTTCGTACATGCATTTACTACGAACATATCAAAAATTAACTCTTGCCCCCTAACGTGTGTGTGTGCTAGCCAACCACTCCTAAACTCACGTAAACCCGGAAAACCACATGCAACACACATCCCGTTTTCCCCTTACTTCTAGCGTTTAAGAACAGTCTAAACTTGACTTACACGAGAGAGAGAAGCAAATTAAGAGACCTAATTATTTTTCTCATTCAATTTTCTTTTAGCAAGTACTTTGTACTCTTTTATTAAGGTTCTTTGAACCAACTTTTTATTCACTTTTTCTTTCCAACCCGAGCTGCCTAACACGTCAAACTTTGGCCAAAGCTTCACGTTTTTAAGGACTAACGCTCACTTCTTAAGCGCTAATAAGAAGGAGGAGCGCCTCGAGAGGATTTTTCTATCAAACATGCTTTTCTATTTTTTTTATTAGGCTAAGCACATGCTTTCTCAATTAACCAACTACTAACTCTCATGCAACAAGCTACCTAAGAGTGCCTTTCGGGGTGACAACGAGAATTAGAGCAACATGCGATTTTCGAACCTACGGAATCTAGGATGAGGTTGCTAAGTTGCTCGATAAGTGGAAGGGAGCAACAGAAAATTTTTTAAAATTTTTTACATGAACCTAATAAACGCAAAACTCATGCAAAAACTCGATTATGTACATGCTCAGATTTCCAACATGCATTTCCTAGGCAATCATCATCAGAAAACAGTAAACAGAGTCCCAAGCACTTCAATATCAATATAGCACTTCTCAACAAACTACACATGCATATCCATCAGACTAACTCCACCCCCAACTTCAAAATATGGCATTGTCCTCAATGCCATCCAGTCAGATAAAACAAAGTAAAAGGGAAGAAGAAGTACACTTCCCTGACTCTTGTGAAGCTGGCGAGGGCGAGGAAGCGGCGCGCATATACATCGGAGCCCAAAATTGTCTTCTCTTCCTCGATTCCTAAAAAAAAACAGCAAGCAAATTAAAACTAAGTTAATCTAAAAAGCAAAGAAAAAAAAAACAGCAACTATACTAAAGCATAAAAACAGTCCATCGCTCGGGTGCCTCCGAGAAGCGCAGAATTTTTAAAGTCGTTTGCTCGACTGTATTCTCTCCATTGACTCAACCATAGTCAGAAAGTGCGGGGGACGTTCCAGACTTGTCCGCATCCACACTTTTCCTGTAATCAATAAAAACATTTTGCACTCTTCGTGCCTCAAGCTCGTGAATATCAGAATCGTTAGTGCAAAAACCAGCAATATCATCCATCAAATTTAAATCAGATTTTTTAACCGAGACATGGGAACCATCCCTCAAGCGCGAGGGTAGACTCCCATTCTCGTCATGCTCAATCACAACAGAAATATTCTCAGCAGATTTCCTATCAAATAATGAAAACTCATGCAAAATATCATCAAACTCTAAAGAAACGACGCCCTTAAACACATCGATTTTGACCCTAGCGGTCTTAAGAAAAGGGCGTCCTAACAACATAGCGGACGAGGTATGCGATGACTTTTCATTCATATCTAAAACAAGGAAATCTGCGGGGAACATCATATCCCCAACTCTAACCAGAACATCTTCTACTTTCCCTCTAGGACATATGCTTGACCCATTAGCTAACTGGACAGACACGTTACACTCATGCAATTCATTTAAATTCAACTCAAGAAACAGTGCATAAGACATAACGTTCACAGAAGCTCCTAAGTCTAACATGGCATTATGAACTACCTTACTACCTATCATACAAGGGATAGTAAAGGTACCTGGATCGTTGCACTTGGCGGGCAACGTACCTGGGAGGATCGCAGAAACGTTCTCTTTTCTCATCTCAGTCCCTCTGGACTTTCTTTTCTTCGTGCACCAGCTCCTTAGAAATTTTGCATACTTAGGCACTTGACTGACTGACTCTAGGAGCGGGATATTTACCATCACCTTCTGGAAGGTACGAAGGACCTCCTCGTCATCAGATTCCAAAGTAGGCTTCGCAAGCCTACTCGGGAATGGTGCTCTGGCAACATCCTCAGGCACACTGACCTTCTCATCTCTTTTCTCATTCTGAATCTCTAGAGCAGGCGGGGCGGACTTGTTCAGGCTGTCCGTAGCTTCCTTCACGGCTCTGGTGGAAAGTGACTTCCCACTCCTTAGCTGAATAGCACTCACGTTTTCACATGAGTTGACCGTGGTTTTGGAAGGAAGCTTCCCTGAGCTCTTGCTCTCAATCTTACTGATAGACACCGCCATTTGTGTCAGCTGCTTGTTCAGATTCTGCAGCTCGACCTTGTGAGAATTAAGCTCTTCTCGAGCTTCTTTTTGGAACTGGCTGGTGCTCGTGACAATGGTCCTTACCATTTCTTCTAATGAGCTGGAGGAGCTCGAGGCTTGAGCCTGGGTGGAAGAATTAGGCCTATCCTGAGACTGGCCTTGGAAGCGAGATTGTCCTTCCCTGTTCCCATAGCTAAAGTTGGGGTGGTCGCGCCAACCGGGGTTATACGTGTTTGAATATGGGTCATACTTCCTCGGGTTGGAAGCGTACCCCCGATCGCATTGACCTCCTCCGCCTCGCGGGTTCCTCCAATGATCTTTTTCAACATACTTCCTATCTCGGACACTTGGGCCCTCATTTCAGTCATTTCATGGCTCTGAGCCACGCTGTGGACTTGTCCTTGCCCCCGAATACCAAACTGCTGCGAGTTTGTTGCCATGTTCGCTATCAACTGTTTGGCCTGAGTTGGGGTCTTGTCAATCAGAGCCCCGCCACTCGCTGCATCAATCATCTGCCGATCGTGGGGCGTCATCCCCTCGTAGAAATACTGTATAAGCAGTTGATCGGCAATCTGATGGTGTGGGAAGCTCGCGCACAGGCGCCCGAAACGTTCCCAGTATTCGTGCAAAGACTCACCCACGTCCTGAGTAATCCCATAAATCCTCTTTCGCAGTGTGGTGGCCAAGGACGCGGGAAAATATTTTTCCAGAAATACCCGCTTCATGTCCTGCCACGTGGTGATCGATCCGGAGGGCAGATAATATAGCCAATCCTTGGCCTTATCCTTGAGCGTGAAGGGGAATGCCCTCATCTTCAACTGCTCCTCCGTGACTGTTGCGTGCTCAATGATTAAAATAAATATGCAATGATAGAGCACTCAAAACATGCAAGCATACATGGTCTTGTAGCAAGTAATAAGTATTTTTTCATTCAATTTCCCACAGAGATTTATTCTTAGTTACTAGCGAAGTGTTTTGTTAAATGAGAATGGGTGGATTAAATGTGGTTGATTTGGTTTTAATGTGCCTAATTACTAAGGAATGTGTAAATGATGGAAGCATAAACAAGAGCCAGTAAATAGATTAACTTGAATGTAGGAGAAAAAGACTTGCGGAGAGAGCAATTAAATAAAATCGCAAAGCAAAAGAAAGCTGGAAAAATGGCTAAGGCAAAAAGTGAAACTGGAAGAATTGCGCAAACAGCAATGTTCTCGCAATTCTGCAGCAACGTTTTAAGGGTAAGTTGTGGAAACAAGGGCTACTAACGACTCCTCTATAGGCTTTTTCATACGAATCTTCAGCAGTAGATCAACTCATCATGCATCAAACTAACTCATTCTCATGTATCTTCCGATTTCATGCATTAGATCCTTTAGTTTACTCATGTCCAAGTAAGGTCTTAAGCATCTTTTTATAAAAGTGAGTTTAGTGATTTGTACTAGGAAAACGCCTATTCCTAGGTCGTTTTCTGGTTACCTTGAGAGGCTAGCATGAAGGTATGACTCTGAACTCTTACTCCTTCCAGAGGTTAGGAGTTTCTTGGACAAAATGGATGGCCAATCGAAATTGCCCGTGGGATGAAGCTTACATACATTCAATGCATTCGAAGCTAACCTACATGCTTGATTCACGGATTTCTACCTATGGACTTGTCATTAGCAAACCCTTATGTGGTTTAGTTACTCATGGATGAAGATGGAATAGAAAGATTTGAGTATTTAAACATGCTTAACAAAATTTAATGACAGCAAACGAAGAAAGAAAGCATTAAAGAGAATTGCGAAGTAGTTCAAATAATTCCTCTATTGCGTGAGATTCAAAGCTTAATGTGCCACGAGTACAAAACAAGAAAGACTAAATGATTGAAGGAGAATTGAATTGCAGTAGCAAACAGAAGTAAAGAGCAGAAGACAGTAAAGAAAATAAGAGACAAAAAGCAGTAGAAAGCAATCTAAAGTGTGTGCGTGAACTCCTCGCCGCAAGCGCCTCGGATGAAGGGCGAAGATGAACTTGTTTGGGGATGAATCCAATCAGAAGAGAAGAAGGATCTTCTCTTCTTCCTCTCAGATTATCGATGCCAACAGCTGAAACCTTCACGCCAACAAACAGGAGAAGAAATAGGGAAGAAACCGCGTTGAGATGGGAGTTCTACGCTTTTTGAGTGTGTTTCAACCTTCCATCTTGACCCCCTTTTATAGTGTTCTGCAGGTACGATTGGGCCAAGGAGAACCATCAATTCTGAACGTCGTATCTCAACGTGGCAGCAGGAGAAAGAATGGGCCCCTGAAAGATCGGAACAAAACAGAAATTAGTTAGACAACTTACGGATTTCACTTAAAACATTGCGGTTTTAGCAATGTTTCCGCAATGCTTCCGCAATGTGCAATTTTCACTCCTTTAACTTCGTTTTTGGTTCTTTTTCTCTCCTTCTGCATATAAGTCCTAATTTAGCTTCATTCTTCTAATTCTCATATATAAGCACAAGTTTGAGCCTAATCCTACCAAAAACACTTAAGAATGTGCAACTTTCTATAGCTAATAAGTCCTAAAATAGTCACTTTTGGAGACGTAACACACCCCCAAACTTAAGGTTTTGCTCGTCCTCGAGCAATATAAGAACTTATTTGAGCTGCTGTTTAACCTCTCTATTCACTTGCTGACTCCCCTAAGTTCACTATCTATGACAATGTTGTCCTGTGACACATTTCTTAGTTTAAAACTAACTTCTCATTTTGCTTCTTCTGACTTCTCACGCCTTATACTCCTATTGTTTTATTAACTCCCTACAACTGACCTATTTGCTTCTGTCATTAAGTTCATTGTGCAACTATCCCCAAGGTTTCGAATTCTACCTAGCTTTACCCTAGACTCAGTACATGCTTCTAACGCTTTTCTTTTGAGCTACCTAGGATTCCTTAGAGTCATGCCAGTCTTAGTATAAACCAGTGACAATAGTACATTCATAGAACAACCTAAACCCTGACATCACTACATTGGACATACATTCATCTCCCTAAACAAACCTATAAGCTATAACCCTGTGCTTAGCTAATTGAGGATCAGAGTTCATTCACATAGGACACCTAAGCACAAAGCTATAACTCATAAGCATACATTCTTCTTCCTTGGGTTTTCCTTTCATTCTTTGGTGGAGCCTCTTCTTTGGTTGCCTTTTGATGCAATGCCACTTGTGGGTTACACACATGGCACTGATTACTCAGCAACTTCAAGAGAGACACCCCTCTTTATTCTATTCTTTTTTTTCAGTTCATCATTTCTTTTTTTTTTTTTCAAGGAGAAGAAGAATGCTTATGTTTAAAAGGGAGAGAGGAATGTTCCTAGGCCTAGGGCTGCCTCCCCCAAACTAAAACTTCTCATTGTCCCCAATGAGAGTTTGAGGTGGCACACCCCCAAACTTGTCCTAGAAGCATCTAGTCTAGGGCAAAACAAAGAGAATCTAAAAGTCCTAGGCATAGAATGAACTTTCCTAAAGCAGATACTACAGCAGCAGAATTTCGCAAAAAACAGCAAGTTAAGGACTAAAAGAGATGCATGCTGAGCATTTTAAGAGAGCGAATTTAAACTATCAAAGGTGTTCTAAGACACTCATCCAGCATGCTTACAGGTAGGTGATATATGGCAGTCACACAAGCAGCAGAAGAGCAAAAATTGAAACAAAACCAGCCTATCTAACAGTCACACAAAAGCATGCGATACTAACAAAAATTGCGGAATCCGCAATTAATTCGCAATGAACCTACAAGGCAGATATATCAGTCAACAAGGCCCCTTGTGCATGCTATTTCCAGTCATTTACAACTATTCAAAAGGAAAACTAAAACATGCTAGCTACTCAGAAACCATCTACCTACACTAAGCTATCCTAAACAACCAAAAGAAATTAAAAACAGACAAGTATTCGATTCAGAAACAACCGTCACCAGTCAACGAAAAGCAGGTTTTTGTTTTTTTTTTTTTTTTAAGAGGGAACAGAAGTACTCCCTTGTCAATCTGCCTCATATGGATATCCTTCAATGTTTCGAGGCATCACTTCTGCTCCTGTAAGATACTTAAGACTTGATTTACGGGGTCGGACATTCTGCCACACCTTGAAATTGTTGATTCTTTCAAAGAGACTGCATGTTATAACATCCCAAGGTTTGTACTTTCTGTGCGTTGGTTTTGTTTCTACAACATTTGCTACAACATAGCTTTGATGCGATGGGACTTCTTTTTCGGGCACATCTCTTTCTAACTCCTTCAGCTGGAGCATTTGTGGTGGTGGTGGCTCAACTCTTTCATTGGTGGAGAAGCTTGCTGCAACATCAGACATTTCAAATTCTTGTTCCTCAAGCAGCGCAATAGTCTCTTTGGCCTCATCCAGCACAATTTCATTTTTCTCACCTTTCACCAACTCCACCATTTCATATGGATATTCCATTGGATCACTCTTCTCAGATTCGAAGGTAACAAAGGATTCATCATCATAAAAATCGAACATCTGAGGGCATGGTGGTAGTGATTTTGCTATAGCAAGTAGATCTTGCAAGTCATTTGTGAGCTGAGCTAATTGCACATCCATTCTCCTCATGGATGCATCATTCATTTCCATGAATTCTATCCATAGCGCCTCCAAAGCGGGTGATAATTCTTCATTTGGAGTTGGGGCATAATGGTTATAGTTTTCATGTTGGGGGAACTCTTCATAATGAGCAATTTGCACATGCTCTTCCCAAGGATTATTTGAGAGTTGCCACTGATCATGTTCACACATGTACGAATAATGGTTGTCATAGCTTTGTTGATATTGCCTCTCTTGATAATTCAAGGTTGGGAAATTCTCCAAGTTATGATTATCCCCACAATAAGCACATGGCTGATAAAATTCTTCAAACTGTTGTGGGCAAACTCGTCCTCCAATTAAGTTTTGCAGCGTATTCATTTACTTTGTCGTACACATACGTCTTCCACCTGCAAAGTTTCTCTTTGTTGCGAGTTGAGGTTTGGAAACTCTTTCATAAACTAGCTTGATAGTACTTGTAAAAGAAATGAAAGAAGATTAGCTCCACTAGATATTGAGTTTTTTTTTTTTTTTCTAAATTAACAAAGTTCGTGTTCACTAAACAAAATCCCCGGCAGCGGCGCCAAAAACTTGTTGCGTGCTCAATGATTAAAATAAATATGCAATGATAGAGCACTCAGAACATGCAAGCATACATGGTCTTGTAGCAAGTAATAAGTATTTTTTCATTCGATTTCCCACAGAGATTTATTCTTAGTTACTAGCGAAGTGTTTTGTTAAATGAGAATGGGTGGATTAAATGGGGTTGATTTGGTTTTAAAGTGCCTAATTACTAAGGAATGTGTAAATGATGGAAGCATAAACAAGAGCCAGTAAATAGATTAACTTGAATGTAGGAGAAAAAGACTTGCGGAGAGAGCAATTAAATAAAATCGCAAAGCAAAAGACAGCTGGAAAAATGGCTAAGGCAAAAAGTGAAACTGGAAGAATTGCGCAAACAGCAATGTTCTCGCAATTCTGCAGCAACGTTTTAAGGGTAAGTTGTGGAAACAAGGGCTACTAACGACTCCTCTATAGGCTTTTTCATACGAATCTTCAGCAGTAGATCAACTCATCATGCATCAAACTAACTCATTCTCATGTATCTTCCGATTTCATGCATTAGATCCTTTAGTTTACTCATGTCCAAGTAAGGTCTTAAGCATCTTTTTATAAAAGTGAGTTTAGTGATTTGTACTAGGAAAACGCCTATTCCTAGGTCGTTTTCTGGTTACCTTGAGAGGCTAGCATGAAGGTATGACTCTGAACTCTTACTCCTTCCAGAGGTTAGGAGTTCTTTGGACAAAATGGATGGCCAATCGAAATTGCCCGTGGGATGAAGCTTACATACATTCAATGCATTCGAAGCTAACCTACATGCTTTATTCACGGATTTCTACCTATGGACTTGTCATTAGCATACCCTTATGTGGTTTAGTTACTCATGGATGAAGATGGAATAGAAAGATTTGAGTATTTAAACATGCTTAACAGAATTTAATGACAGCAAACGAAGAAAGAAAGCATTAAAGAGAATTGCGAAGTAGTTCAAATAATTCCTCTATTGCGTGAGATTCAAAGCTTAATGTGCCACGAGTACAAAACAAGAAAGACTAAATGATTGAAGGAGAATTGAATTGCAGTAGCAAACAGAAGTAAAGAGCAGAAGACAGTAAAGAAAATAAGAGACAAAAAGCAGTAGAAAGCAATCTAAAGTGTGTGCGTGAACTCCTCGCCGCAAGCGCCTCGGATGAAGGGCGAAGGTGAGCTTGTTTGGGGATGAATCCAATCAGAAGAGAAGAAGGATATTCTCTTCTTCCTCTCAGATTATCGATGCCAACAGCTGAAACCTTCACGCCAACAAACGGGAGAAGAAATAGGGAAGAAACCGCGTTGAGATGGGAGTTCTACGCTTTTTGAGTGTGTTTCAACCTTCCATCTTGACCCCCTTTTATAGTGTTCTGCAGGTACGATTGGGCCAAGGAGAACCATCAATTCTGAACGTCGTATCTCAACGTGGCAGCAGGAGAAAGAATGGGCCCCTGAAAGATCGGAACAAAACATAAATTAGTTAGACAACTTACGGATTTCACTTAAAACATTGCGGTTTTAGCAATGTTTCCGCAATGTGCAATTTTCACTCCTTTAACTTCGTTTTTGGTTCTTTTTCTCTCCTTTTGCATATAAGTCCTAATTTAGCTTCATTCTTCTAATTCTCATATATAAGCACAAGTTTGAGCCTAATCCTACCAAAAACACTTAAGAATGTGCAACTTTCTATAGCTAATAAGTCCTAAAATAGTCACTTTTGGAGACGTAACAGTGACTCCAGCGGGCTTCATCCCCGCGCAGACGCAATGGAATTCCATCAGGTGTTTGTTCGCGTCCTTACCTGCATTGCCATGAAAAGAAGGTAACTGGTTAATTAAACCTGACTTTAATTCGAAGTTACCTGCTACCACGGGGTAGTTTATGCACAAAGGCTGCAGGTTCAGATCTGGCGCTGCCAGTTGCTTCAGCGTCCGTGGCGCGTCACCTTGCGCCATCTCCTCAAACAAGAAGGGATTGCCTTCTTCTCCTTCAAACGGTCTCTCCCCCTCACGGGCTTCTCTCCTTAACCGCCGCTCCTCTCTGTCGATTTCTGGGATAAACTGCAATCCACTAACCTCAGAGGAACGGGTCATACACAAACAAAAATTTAAACATACAATGTACAAACAGAAATTTTTTTCAGCCAACCATCAATCAATCAAATTCAAACTTCAATCATAATTTTAATCAAATTTGCCTATTCCTCGGCAACAGCGCAATTTTGGTGTTGCGGATTTTTGAATATCCACTTAATCTCAAGCTGTCGAGGCTTGCCAAAATACGATTTATAAGCCTATAACTAAGGCCTTGCAGCCAGTGGTAACAGGGTCGATCCAAGGAGTAGGTATGACCAAAATCACTATTAAAATTGAGAATTAATTAATTGATTGGTTTTGTAACGGGGGGATTTTTAGCATGCAAGGAAAGATAATAAAATGCTAACGGAAGAAATAACAAGTATAAAAACGCGTGCACGGTTTGGGAGTTTCGGGATTAATTGCTAGACAGTTTCAGTTCATCATTTAATACTAAATTCATGGTATGCAGTTTATTGTACACACGGACGACTACCCGAGAAGCCCCAAGGTAGCCGACTCCATAGATTTTAATCAGACCACACAGTTCCAATTATACGTTATCCAAAATTGCATTAAGGTGATCAGCCCTAAGTTAATTTTAGACAGTCACTAGCTAACCGCGACGAACATTCAAGCGTGAATTCTAATTGCTAGTAGATTGCCCGCCAACGCTGTATGCAATCAACAACTATCCTACACGACTCGATACTCCGATTTAGTTTTATCTACCTGTGTTACTTAGTCGAGCAGTGAGAGCACGGCATCGCTACTCTTTAACATACACAATATGCAAGATGACTCGAGTGTCAATCGTCGAAATCTAACATGCGCGTTGGATTAAGCAAGATAGATAAATGCAAATAAACAGCAACCAATATGCATAATCAAAGCGTAAATTATCAGAACCAAAACGTCTAACAAAAGTTCCCTAAACTATCCCCAAACCGTTCACCCTTACCTTAGCCGCTCATGGCGCAGTGTGTCAATTTCGCTCCAACAACGGCCATGGAAGGCGTCATCAACATGTTACAAGGGTAAGAAAGCTCTCTAACATGCCAACAATGGCGGAGCTTGAAGGGAAATAGAGAAAAACTAGAGGAAGAAGAAGATGAAGAGCTCTAAAAATGGTGGTGTCCCCCCTAAAAAAGGTGCAGAAATCGTCTTAAACAGAAGCTGCAGTCGTCGTAGCGTCGAGACGCTAGGCCAGCGTCTCGACGCTGCGCCCTAATTAATCCGCGCGCGCCTTCGATGGCGTCGCGACGCTGGGTCAGCGTCGCGACGCTGCCCCGATGATTTTCCTGCGCGCCTCCTCCGAAGCGTCTCGACGCCAAGCAGAGTCTTGACGCCAGGCAGCGTCGAGCTAGCGTCTCGACGCTATCACTCGACGCTAGCTCTCGGGTTTTTCCAGCGTCGAGCCAGCGTCTCGACGCTGGCTCTCGGGTTTGGGGCTGGAACTTTGCCTCTCCAAGGCGGTTTTGGCCCGTTTCTTCACGGATCAACTTCCCCTTTTCCCGATGCACTCCCGAGGCGTTAAAACTCCACTTTAAGCTCTCGAACGGGTCCAACGGACGCACGAGCTCTTTGCCGCATTTCTCCTACAAACGAGATATATTAACAAATTAAACGCGGACTTTAGCTACAATTAGGAAGTATTTAATAGCTCCAAAATGGAGTTATCAGCAAGCCATCCATCGCCCGTTCTTTGAGCGTTTTCCGATTCTCATTATCGTTCTCCATGACCTCCATCTCTTCCGAATGCAACCTAAACTTTCAAAATCTTGGAAGAGAGGACCGTTATCCAAATAAAATAAAAAAAAAATTCACTTAAAAAAAATTTAAAAACAACCAATCAACCTTAATTAAAAAAAAAAATTAATCTCATTTTTAATTGCCCTACCCAGCAGCGGCGCCAATTTTGGTACTAGGATTTTTGAATATCCTAGAAATTCCGAGTTGTCGAGACTCGCCAAAATACAATTTATAAGCCTATTCTTAATTGCTTTGCAGCCAGTGGTAACAGGGTCGAACCACAGAGAGGGAATAAAATTGAGGGTTAATCGTTTAAGATGTGATTAGGTTAATTGGTAAGGTTGTCACAAAAAGGGGGGTTTTAATCATGCAAAGTAATGAAAAATGCTAACGGAAAAATAATAAACTCAAGGATGAAGAGTGTTGGATTTGGGGGATTTCGGGATCTTGCTAAGCGTTCTAACATTTATCATTTAATTCTAAAGTAAGGCTAATTGATAATGACATGCACACGGTCAGTTACCCGAGAAGCCCCAAGGTAACCGGCTCCATAGAAATTAATTAGGCCATACAGTTCTAATCAAACATTATCTAAAGTTGCATTAGGGTGATCTGCCCCAAATTTGACTCTAGATAGTCACTAACATACCGCGATAGACATTCGATCACGTAATCTAGTTGCTAACTGGCTACCCGCCAACGCTGTATGTAACCAACAACCATCATGCATGACTCGATACTCCTGTTTAATTTTATCAATATGTGTTACTTAGTCGAATAGTGAGAGGCACGACATCGCTACTTATTAACATTCACAAAATACTAGAAAACACGAGTGTCAATCGGCGAAATCTAGCATATGCATAGGGTTAATCAAGAAAGATAAATGCATACATAATCAAAGTCAAATGAGAACCATTAAGCATACATTATCAAAAGATTAGAAACTTAGCAAGATTCCCTAATTAACCCAAATCCAAACACAAGTACCTTAGCCAACCATGGAGGTTTGAAGTTCCAACACTCCCATGGAAGCCTTGGGCATCATCCCCAAGCTAATATACAAGAAATAAGCTCCAAAAGGCCACAAATGGTGGAGAAAATGAAGAAGACCCGAGAGCAAAATCGAAGGGAAGAAGAAGATACAAAAGTTGGCTGAAAAATCGTCAAATTGACGTTTTAAGCCGTCGGAGCGTCGAGACGCTAGGCCAGCGTCTCGACGCTGGTGCCCTAAGTGTCGCGCGCGTTTTCGTCGTGATGGCGTCGAGACGCTGCGCGAGCGTCTCGACGCTGTGGCCAAATTCTCCAGCGCGCGCGATCGCGATGGCGTCGAGACGCCAGGCGAGCGTCTCGACGCTTGCCCGATGTCTTCCAGCGCGCGCGTGCTTCCGGAGCGTCTCGACGCTGATGTAGGGTCTCGACGCTACAGCGTTGAGCAAGCGTCTCGACGCTGTTGCTCGACGCTTGCTCTCGGGTTTGGGGCTGAAAAATTGCCTCTCCTAGGCAATTTTCTTCCTATCTTCATGTGTGAGCTTCCCCTTCTCCCGAAGCACTCCCGAGGCGCTAAAACGCCTTCCTTAGCCACAAAACGCACTCAATGGATGCCACGAGCTCTATGCCGCAAATCTCCTATAAATGAGACATATTAAACAATTAATCACGACTTTAAGCTAGAGTTAGGAAGTGAAATATAGCTCCAAAATGGAGTTATCAGGTTCCACTAGCTTCTCTATTATCTCTATCTTGGCCCTATCGACCTCTACTCCTGCTCTAGACACTCGATGACCTAGGACTATCCCTTCTTCCACCATAAAGTGGCATTTCTCCCAATTAAGGACTATGTTGGTCTCCTCACACCTAGCTAGGACTTGTCCTAAGTTCTCTAAGCAATTTGTAAAAGAATCACCAAAGACTGAGAAGTCATCCATAAATATTTCTATCATGGATTCATCTAAGTCAGAGAAGATGGCCAACATGCACCTTTGGAATGTTGCTGGTGCATTGCATAAGCCGAAAGGCATTCTGCGAAAAGCAAATGTTCCAAAGGGACATGTAAAGGTTGCTTTCTCCTGGTCCACAGGGTCTATGGTAATTTGGTTATATCCAGAATAACCATCTAAGAAGCAGTAGTAGGCTCGGCCAGCTATCCTATCTAACATCTGATCTATAAACGGTAAGGGAAAATGATCTTTTTTTGTTTCTTTGTTTAATTTTCTATAGTCCATACAGACTCTCCATCCTGTGATAGTTCTAGTAGGAATTAGTTCATTACTCTCATTAACTACTACAGTCATCCCCCCTTCTTAGGCACACATTGAATTGGACTCACCCACTGACTATTGGCTATAGGGAAGATTACACCTGCATCTAACCATTTGATTATTTCTTTTTTAACTACCTCCTTCATGGAGGGGTTCAACCTACGTTGGTGATCTACTCTGGGTGTATGTTCCTCTTCCAATAATATCTTATGCATGCAATAAGAAGGACTAATACCTCTAATGTCAGCAATCGTCCATGCAATAGCTTTTTTATGTTGCTTAAGCAGCAATATTAGGGCAATTTCATGCTTTTCACTTAATTTGGACGAAATAATAACAGGCAAAGTATCATGTTCTCCTAGATATGCATACTTAAGATGATCAGGCAATGGTTTTAATTCTAAGAGAGGTGGATGCTCAATGGATGGTTTCAATGGATTCATGGATCTTTCAGACAAGTCGTTAGTCATGCACACATGCTGAAGTTTGTCCACAAGTATATCCATTATTTCAGAAATATGTAAGTCAGTTGTATCTATCTGTACATAGTCAGTAGCATGCTTAATCATTAGTTCATGCTCAAGTTGTTCCTCCATCAGTGAATCTACTACATCCATACTAGCACAAGATTCAGAATCAGAAGGATACCTTAGAGCTTTAAAGACACTAAACTTAACCTCCTCATCATGAACCCTCATGGTGAGCTCACCTTTCTGGACATCAATCAAGGCCCTACCTGTGGCTAGAAATGGTCTGCCTAATAGGATGGGGACCTCCTTGTCTGCTTCATAATCCAGAATGATGAAGTCTGCAAGAAAAATGAACTTGTCAACCTTGACAAGGATATCCTCTATCTTACCCTCAGGGTAGGCTATGGATCTGTCTGCAAGCTGCAAGGTGACAGTAGTAGGACGTGCTTCTCCTATCCCAAGCTGGCGGAATAGTGATAGGGGCATGAGATTTATGCTGGCTCCCAGGTCACAAAGAGCTCTGCCCACGTGCTTGCCTCCCAACTCGACTGGTAAGGTGAAGGAACCAGGATCCTTCTCCTTCTTTGAAAGTTTGTTCTGGAGTATAGCACTGCACTCCTCAGTAAGATTCACTGTTTCAATTTCACCAATGATCTTTTTGTTAGTAATAATATCCTTCAAAAATTTAACATAAGAAGGCATGGATTGCAAAACCTCTACAAATGGAATATTCACATTCACTTGCTTCAAAATTTCTAAAAATTTATTAAAGTGCACTTCCTGTTCTTGTTTTTTCTTTAGCCTTCTAGGAAATGGAGGTGGTGGCACATATGTAGGCACTTCAGGTCGCCTAAGGACAGGTGGAGGCCTTGGAATTTCTTCTGGTTCCTCTATGATAGGTTCTAGCCTCACCCTTGATGTGCTTGGTGGTGGTTGATCATGGTTCGGCAGAGAATCCAGTGGAGCACTAGACTCTTCATTCTCTACTCGCTTTGGTGTTTCTCTAGTGTTGCTCACCAATGGTCTTCCACTGCGAAGTTCAACTGCTTGAACTTGCTCTTTACCATCCCTTCTTGGCACTTCAGTGTCAGCAGGCAGCCTACCTTGGGGCCTACTCTTGAGTTCATTGGCTAACTGCCCTATTTGGTTCTCTAGGCTCCTAAGGGTGGCTTGCTGACTTTGTAGGGTAGCATCATTCTTTGCAATGTACTCTTTAAGTAAGTTTTCCACTGATGACCCTATTGGTTGGTTATATGGTTTTTGGTACATGGATTGGTTATTTTGTTGAGTGAAACCAGGTGTTCCACTCGGTCTTGGTTGGTTAGGAGCTTGGTTAGCATTTTGCTGCCCACCCCAAGAAAGATTTGATGGAGCGCATGTAGCGCAGCGGAAGCGAGACGGATCATTGGCACTCTCTTGTAGTTCTAAAGACTTCTCTTCCAAAGCTCAAATCTCCTCACGAACCCTTCGAAGCTTCCCTCGAACTCCTCGAGAACCACCTCCGGTAGTCCCGCTATCCTCGGGCCGAGCAACGGAGTGGTGGGACTCCTTTATGAAAGAAAAAGTTTGGAAGAAGAAGATGGGAAGATGAAAGTGATGAGGATTTTGTGAGAAGAAGTCTAACACTTAGCTTTCTAATTTCTCAAGTAACATGAACTCTTCATGCTCATCCAACATTCAAACTCTTTGAAATTTCATCAACTTCAAACCATTTGAACTTCATCCAATTTATAGGCAATTCACATGCAACAAAGTCTTTACTTAGCATGACACCTCAAATTGGATGGATTAGTCTTCAACCAAGTGTTCCAAAATTGATGAGTTTATATGCATGTTGTTGGTGATTCACAATCCACTTCACAACTTGGATAAACCCACTCAACTTGGATAAATCCACTCAACATGGATAATTCCACTTTGACTTATAATCACACTTGTAATATTTTGTCATTTTAAAATTAATTCATAATTAATTTTAATAAGCAAAATAAATTATAATTAATTAAACTTTTTAATTAATTAATATTATTATTTAATTCAATATCAAATATTAATTAAATAATAAGACTAATCTCGGTTTCTTAAACCGAATCATCACACATGAATCCCTATTCATGTTTTACACCGATCCCATATTTAAATCATATTTAAATATGTCCATCATTCTTCCAAAACCGAATTTCAATAAATTCAAATTCTTTTTCTCTCATATTGTTACACGGCTTAATCCGAGCTAGCCAGGAGAACCTAAAGGACCTACAGATCATGAGCTCCAACGATACGAGATTAACCGGTCAAACTCTTTAACCAAGCTAACCAACATTCGTTAACCCCCGGAGACTCCACTAAAGTCCAAGGGTTGCACTCTCCTCACCGTAGATATATTTCTGTCCTCTTGATATAACCATCATCAGTAAATCGATCCTTCACAGGTCGTTCGTAATTATAGCTGGGTCAAAATAACCGTTTTACCCCCGTAATTACATCTTGTTCCTTAAGTCCCACTGATCCTCTAATGAACTATTGGTTTGTGGTCCAACCACCAAACCTATTGGTATGTGATCTCATCACTATACCAAGTCCCTCTCGGGCCAATGAGAGGGTGGGATCCCTAGTTCAAGACCTGGAGTCAGCACTTAAGGGAAGAACCTCTCTACTAATCCCTCAGAGCGGGTAGGAGTGAATTCCATCTCGCAGGACTATGTTCCCAGCTACCTACCCGGTCTTATCCCCAAGATGGTAGGCTTATTGAGTCGGCGATCTCGGGCCACTCTCACCCATACAAGTCAAAGGATAAGCCCGAATAAACAGGAGTTCATAGCGTGCTCAGGATTCAGATCGAGTTACCTAGGTCATCATATGAAAAAATCGGTCTTTACAGTAAACGGAGTTATAAAGAAAGAGCGACTTGTTTCGCGGTTCAGTCTTATGCAAACTCATTGCATAGGACGCCCCCACTCACATGTCTCCACATGAACGATTTCGGATCACATCGTTTGTACTATACAAAGTGGGCCGCGTCCAATAGTGTCCCCAGGATAAGGTACCCAGCCTTATCCCTATACTATAGACCGTTCTGGCTATTACTTGAACTTGATCCACAATCATGTCATACATGAAGTTCAAGTATACAACCTATAGCCATGGGTTCTTTGTTTATTGGAGTTAGGTTAAAAGTAAAAACAATTCATTTTATTCAATAACAACTTTACTTAATAAATCTCAATAACAACTTTATTGCAAAATAGAATATACATTCAGTTTACAAACCACGAGTTTTAGGACATAAAACCCAACAAACTCCCACTTGGACTAAAACGTCAGTGGAGTATTACATGCGGGATGAGAAAAACTGGAATATCAAATATTTCCATGGTTTTTCTCCCACTATCCTACTGTACAACTCGTAGTCCTAGACTCACTAGGTGCCCCTCGAACACTTTAGCCGTGAGGGACTTTGTAAACGGATCAGCAATATTGTGCTCTGAGGCGATCTGCATGACGATCACGTCTCCTCGATGCACTATCTCCCTGATGAGATGATATTTCCGCTCTATGTGCTTTCCACGCTTATGGCTTCTTGGTTCTCTCGAATTTGCCACAGCACCAGTATTATCACAATAAAGTGTGATAGGCAAATTCATATTTGGAACAACTTCCAAATCCGTCAAGAACTTTCTAAGCCATACAGCCTCTTTCGCAGCTTCGCAAGCCGCGACATACTCAGCTTCCATGGTGGAGTCAGCAATACAACCTTGCTTTATACTCCTCCATACTATTGCCCCTCCGTTAAGAGTGAACACTGATCCCGATGTGGATTTCCTCGAATCCTTATCGGTTTGAAAATCAGAGTCAGTGTATCCTGTAAGGATCAAATCCTTCGCGCCATACACGAGCACATAGTCTCTCGTTCTCCGAAGATACTTGAGGATGTGTTTAACGGCAGTCCAATGATCATATCCTGGATTGGACTGGTACCTACTGACAATTCCTACTGCATAGCATATGTCGGGTCGTGTACATAACATGGCGTACATCAGACTACCGACTGCTGATGCATAGGGAATTCGTCTCATATCCTCAACTTCTTGAGGTGTCTTAGGACACTCTTCCTTTGACAATTGAATTCCATGCCTGAAAGGTAAAGAACCCTTCTTGGAATTCTGCATCGAATATCGTATCAACACCTTGTCGATATAAGATGCTTGAGACAACGCTAACGTTTTGTTCTTACGATTCCTTACGATTTGAATCCCTAGAACAAACTGAGCCTCTCCCAAATCTTTCATTTGGAATTGGGTCGCTAGCCATTGCTTAACGTCAGTCAGGAACCCTACATCATTCCCAATGAGTAGGATATCATCTACATATAAGACTAAGAAAGCTACAACAGAATTGACTATTTTCTTGTAGACACAAGGTTCGTCAACATTCTGTTCAAAGCCATAGGATTTGATCGCAGTATCAAACCTTATATTCCAGGATCTAGACGCTTGCTTCAACCCATAAATGGATCGATTAAGCTTGCAAACCTTTTGCTCTTGACCCTGAATTATGAACCCCTCTGGTTGAGCCATATAGATACTCTCTTCAAGATTGCCATTAAGAAAGGCTGTCTTGACATCCATTTGCCAAATTTCATAATCATAAAACGTGGCAATGGACAAGAGTATTCTAATCGACTTTAACATGGCAACAGGGGAGAAGGTTTCTTCATAGTCCACCCCTTCCCTCTGGGAATAACCCTTTGCCACAAGTCGAGCCTTAAAGGTTTGCACCTTACCGGCTTGGTCTCGTTTCCTCTTGTAGATCCACTTACAACCGATAGGTCTTTCACCATCAGGTTGCTCTACAAGATCCCAGACCGAATTGAAGTACATCGACTCCATTTCGAGGTCCATGGCTTTAAGCCACTGGTCCTTGTCTATGTCATTCATTGCCTGTTTAAAGGTCAATGGATCCTCAACGCCGTCATCAGGTATGACGACCTGGGTTTCCGTTAAACCCATGTAGCGGTCGGGTTGTCTCACATCCCTCCCACTACGTCGAGGTATTCTCAACTCTTGAGAAGGACCAGCCTGATCAACAACTCTTGTTGACCCATCTGTAGCTTTCCTGGAAAGTTCGGTCAAAACAATTTTGCTCGAAGGTTGATGATCTCTCATGTGGTCTTCCTCTAAGAATGTGGTGTTTGTCGATACAAGCACCTTATCTTGTTGAGGATCGTAAAATAGACCACCTTTCGTTTCCTTGGGGTAGCCTACGAATAGGCATAATTTTGAACGATGTTCCAATTTCTTTGGATTGGGCACCAACACATGTGCCGGACACCCCCAAATTCTGAAGTGACGTAAACTACCTTTACGCCCTCTCCATAACTCATAAGGTGTTTCTGAAACACTCTTAGAGGGAACCATGTTCAAAATATATACAGCAGCCTCTACTGCATATCCCCAAAACGAACTAGGCAGTTGAGCATAGCTCATCATAGATCGAACCATGTCTAACAGGGTTCTATTTCTCCTTTCGGACACACCGTTCTGCTGCGGTGTTCCGGGCGCTGAGAGTTGGGATAGTATTCCATGTTCTATCATATAGTCCTGGAATCTTAAATCCATATACTCTCCACCTCGATCTGATCGGAGTATTTTAATCGTTTTACCTAATGTGTTCTCAACCTCTGCCTTATACTCCTTGAACTTTTCAAGAGCTTCGGACTTATGATGCATTAGGTAAAGATAGCCGTACCTAGAATAATCATCAATGAAGCTGATGAAATATTCATACCCTCCCCGTGCTTTAACATTCATCGGACCACAAAGATCTGAATGTACAAGCTCTAGAGTTTCTTTGGACCTATGACCTTTTTCAGAAAAAGATCGTTTGGTCATCTTGCCCTCAAGACAAGACTCACATGGTGGTAAAGAGTTGTCCTCTAACTGATTTAGGAGACCACTCTTAACCAATCTCCCAATCCTATTGAGATTAATGTGGCCTAGTCTCAAGTGCCAAAGATAGGTACTTGGAGAAAGTTTCTGCCTTTTAGTTTGAGTTTGAGCTGTTTTAAACATCTCGGTGTTCAAAATAGCTTTTGCCTCTGTTGGTCTTAACACATACAAGTTGTTTTCAAGTTTCGCAGAACATATATGTACACCTCTTTTGCTAATGAACGCTTCATTAAAATCAAAAGATACTTTATACAAATGTTCAAGTAAACAAGAGATAGATACAAGGTTCCTTTTAAAGCTAGGAACCAACAGTACATTTTCAAGTAAAATGAAACTATCTCTATATAACAACTTGACAGTTCCCACTGCCTTGGCTGAGACAACCTCTCCTGTTCCAACCCTGAGAGTTATCTCACCTTCAGCAAGCAGCTGCCAGGAACTAGTTTCCTGGAAAGAAGAACAAACATGGTTAGTGGCTCCTGAATCCAGTATCCAGGCAGATATATCATATTCCACTAAACATGTTTCAACAACGAGTAAATCATATTTACTTAGTTGTTTCTTCTCAGCTTTGCTCGCCATGAGGGTATCATGATAGACCGATGAGGACGGTTGTCCAAACATCATCTGTAATGAATCCATGATCTCCTTAGCGGAGACCATTACCTCATGCTTCTTAGCTAACACATCGGATGTGCTGGCCAAGATGTAGACTCGGGCTTTATCATTAGCCCTAGTCCACCTGTCAAATGCATCTCGAACAGTTCGAGTTGCAGATGAGCTAGGAGGGGGAGGACATTCCTCTGTTAAGACAAACCTAAGATCATCGATAACAAGAATCGTATTCAAGTTCGATTTCCAGGTCGTGTAGTTATCGCCGTTTAGTTTATCAGAAGCTAGTAATTGGATAAACGAGCTAGACATGCTGAAAAGAATGAATTCTATTAGTGAATTGAACTTAACCTATTTTTAACAACCAATCAAGAACTTTAGCAAAAGTAAT
The DNA here is from genome assembly GCA_028017165.1 of Herpetospermum pedunculosum. NCBI lineage: Eukaryota > Viridiplantae > Streptophyta > Magnoliopsida > Cucurbitales > Cucurbitaceae > Herpetospermum > Herpetospermum pedunculosum. Next base: position 39,629,771 of record CM051527.1, read on the forward strand.
AATGTACCCAAAAAATCATTATTAATTTGCAACGATACTTCAGTGAGTCAGAGCAACCGCTACCGAGGGGCAGTCAATCACTCCTTCACTGAACCAAGACATTCTTGACTAAATGCTAATACCAGAATAACTCATATTCCTATAGCACCTTAGTTATCGCTACTTCGGTCAAGAATCTACTAACAACTTAGTAATCCTTGTAAGTGTGACCCGCCATTTTCAGAACTCAGAGGTCGGCCCCAACAGTGCAACCGAATGGAAATGTCAGAGTTGGGAATGGACCTAAGAGACCCTATCCATTTCTGGAGATTGAGTTGTTCCGACTCCCATGAAACGGCCCTCCGAATGGACGGTGCTACTATGGGCAACCAGCAGGCGGAACATGGGAATCTCACGGTTCAACCTAATGGAGGAGACCGCAGGATGTATTGACATACTTCCTTCTCCCACTTACTATAAATACTTTCTCCATTCACCTTGCTCTTGATTTATGCAAACACCATCCGAATGGGGATGCCCTATTGACATCACGAGGCCGAGCATAAATCTCACGGTGTGAACTTTGCGGAGAACGTAGGAGGAGATTGATATATCATATATACCTTCTCAACACCACTACTAAGTATTTTAGAATGGTTTGGGTAAAGTTTTACTTAGGCATTATCCGGCTAAGACAATAAAACCTAAGTCTAGGTAGAACATACTTTTACCTAAGATGTATAGGTGATAAACGTTTTATAACCTTACACCTCTCACGTGCATGCTCATAAAGCCGGGTTAACTTAACTCAAGTACCGGATCGATCCCCAGGTAGGAGGTGTTCCGTAAACCGTCATCTTAAATATCTCCAACCTTAGTGCAGGATCAAACCGGGTGAGTTCTCTCGTAACCTTAGCTTTACAAGATATCGACCTATTTTAACTATTAAAACGAATCGATACTAAATTCCTAATCGCATTGGAATTCTTTAACCCTTAGTGAGCATGCATTTATCTTTGTTATAGATTTTAAATGTCTATCTCATTTTACAACGCTTTATAAAACAAAGACATTCTATAACATGCTTCCTAAGCTAGAATATAACCATTACATTCAATTTATAACATGCTTCCCAAGCAAGAATATAACAATTATATTCAACTAAGGCAACTATGTTGTATGTTTAATTTCACAATTAATATAACACTTATATTAATTTTACTTTTAAACAAGCAACATCCAATTCATAAATTAATATAACACTTATATTAATTCTCATGAATTAAGCATGCATACTATACAACATAACACTTATATTATACTTTCAATGCATGCAACATGCTTCCTATGGTGGGATTTGAAATCTATATGGCATACTTTATGCGCATACAAGATACTTTAATTAAAACATACATTCACAATGCATAATTAATTAAACACACTAAAGTGGACCGGTTTTGGCATCACGGACAAGCAAGCAACTAAATTATTACAATAATAATTCATCAACTAAGTTGAGACGCTTCCGAACCCTTCGAACCGCCACGAACCAGCTTGAATTTGCTTGAACCGACCAAAAAAAACAGCAACTTCAAAACTTCAAAAAAAACTGAACCGGTCCATAACAGCTGTCCCGACTTCAACAGCCCGTAACTGGACCAATACCGACCCGAACTGGACCAAACGAATGCTGAACCGGACCTCCAGAGGGTGAAGAACAAGGAACCGGTCTGACTTTCAGTGAACCGGACCATCCGAGGACCGAACCGGACTGTTTCTTCCACCTTGCGCTGAACCGGTTTTGTGCTGGAATTTTGCAGAAAAAAAACAGCAAAAAAACAGCATGCTGTTTTTTTTCGACACCCGAGCTTCTGTCTTTGAATTGAAAGCCTATATGGACTCTAATGACTCCGAATTTTTTACAGACTCTTCTTCACACATTAAAGCCCATACACGCCCGGGCAATTACAAAACAAAGTACAAATAAAAGCTCAAAAAAAATGCCAAAACCGGAATCACACTTTAGACGCCCAGAAAAATAATTTCTAAAACAAATACCCACCGAGCTTAAATTGATGCAAATTGAGTGACCAAAAAACGCTCTGATACCAATTGATGGAGCGCATGTAGCGCAGCGGAAGCGAGACGGATCATTGGCACTCTCTTGTAGTTCTAAAGACTTCTCTTCCAAAGCTCAAATCTCCTCACGAACCCTTCGAAGCTTCCCTCGAACTCCTCGAGAACCACCTCCGGTAGTCCCGCTATCCTCGGGCCGAGCAACGGAGTGGTGGGACTCCTTTATGAAAGAAAAAGTTTGGAAGAAGAAGATGGGAAGATGAAAGTGATGAGGATTTTGTGAGAAGAAGTCTAACACTTAGCTTTCTAATTTCTCAAGTAACATGAACTCTTCATGCTCATCCAACATTCAAACTCTTTGAAATTTCATCAACTTCAAACCATTTGAACTTCATCCAATTTATAGGCAGTTCACATGCAACAAAGTCTTTACTTAGCATGACACCTCAAATTGGATGGATTAGTCTTCAACCAAGTGTTCCAAAATTTATGAGTTTATATGCATGTTGTTGGTGATTCACAATCCACTTCACAACTTGGATAAACCCACTCAACTTGGATAAATCCACTCAACATGGATAATTCCACTTTGACTTATAATCACACTTGTAATATTTTGTCATTTTAAAATTAATTCATAATTAATTTTAATAAGCAAAATAAATTATAATTAATTAAACTTTTTAATTAATTAATATTATTATTTAATTCAATATCAAATATTAATTAAATAATAAGACTAATCTCGGTTTCTTAAACCGAATCATCACACATGAATCCCTATTCATGTTTTACACCGATCCCATATTTAAATCATATTTAAATATGTCCATCATTCTTCCAAAACCGAATTTCAATAAATTCAAATTCTTTTTCTCTCATATTGTTACACGGCTTAATCCGAGCTAGCCAGGAGAACCTAAAGGACCTACAGATCATGAGCTCCAACGATACGAGATTAACCGGTCAAACTCTTTAACCAAGCTAACCAACATTCGTTAACCCCCGGAGACTCCACTAAAGTCCAAGGGTTGCACTCTCCTCACCGTAGATATATTTCTGTCCTCTTGATATAACCATCATCAGTAAATCGATCCTTCACAGGTCGTTCGTAATTATAGCTGGGTCAAAATAACCGTTTTACCCCCGTAATTACATCTTGTTCCTTAAGTCCCACTGATCCTCTAATGAACTATTGGTTTGTGGTCCAACCACCAAACCGATTGGTATGTGATCTCATCACTATACCAAGTCCCTCTCGGGCCAATGAGAGGGTGGGATCCCTAGTTCAAGACCTGGAGTCAGCACTTAAGGGAAGAACCTCTCTACTAATCCCTCAGAGCGGGTAGGAGTGAATTCCATCTCGCAGGACTATGTTCCCAGCTACCTACCCGGTCTTATCCCCAAGATGGTAGGCTTATTGAGTCGGCGATCTCGGGTCACTCTCACCCATACAAGTCAAAGGATAAGCCCGAATAAACAGGAGTTCATAGCGTGCTCAGGATTCAGATCGAGTTACCTAGGTCATCATATGAAAAAATCGGTCTTTACAGTAAACGGAGTTATAAAGAAAGAGCGACTTGTTTCGCGGTTCAGTCTTATGCAAACTCATTGCATAGGACGCCCCCACTCACATGTCTCCACATGAACGATTTCGGATCACATCGTTTGTACTATACAAAGTGGGCCGCGTCCAATAGTGTCCCCAGGATAAGGTACCCAGCCTTATCCCTATACTATAGACCGTTCTGGCTATTACTTGAACTTGATCCACAATCATGTCATACATGAAGTTCAAGTATACAACCTATAGCCATGGGTTCTTTGTTTATTGGAGTTAGGTTAAAAGTAAAAACAATTCATTTTATTCAATAACAACTTTACTGAATAAATCTCAATAACAACTTTATTGCAAAATAGAATATACATTCAGTTTACAAACCACGAGTTTTAGGACATAAAACCCAACAAGATTTGGGTGGCTCCTCCAACCAGGATTATAGGTGTTAGAGTAGGGGTTGTTCCTAGGCTGCTGTTGACTTCCAACATAGCAGACTGAAGCTGGATTCCCAGGGCAGTAATCATACAGGTGCCCTTCCCCACAGAATCCACAGATTAGTGTCTCACCTTGACTATTTGGTGCGCCCATTGAGATGGCTGCTGCGGTATTGACACTAGGTTGGAGATTGGTTTGCGCCATTTGTTTAACTAGATTGGTCAGGGCATTTATTTGGCTACTCATTGCACTGAGTGCATCCTTGTCTTGAGTTCTCCTAGGCTCTACGGGATCATCTGACCATCTACAGTGGGAAGTTGAGATTTTCTCCAGAATCTCATAGGCTTCATTGTAACTGATACGAATATGATTGGTCCTCGAATGATCACCTCAAGAAGAATTAATTTATCATGTCCAATGGATGATGACTTTGACCGGTAGAAGAATTGAAGCTGAAATATGCATTTTTGAAGAATGGGAGGATGATATGAATTATTTTGGCAATCCAATTCATATCCATGATAAAGCTTAATGAAGTCAAACCATAGTTATGGGGGAAGAATCAAAGTCAACATGGAAGAGAAATGCATGAACTTCATTATCTCACAAGTCCATTTGGTGGAACACTAAATAGATCATGTTAAACTAAGTTTAAAATCCATATTTGGTTACTTAATGTACTCATTTAAAGTGTAACTAAGTTTTAGGTGATCTTTCATATTTCAAGATAAACTTTTAGTTTTCCAAGGTGCCTTTTAGAATATAAAGGCATCTTTTGGTATTTCAAGGTGACTTTTCATATTAGCATTTATGTTAGGAGTCTCTTGGCTTCATTCCTTGTCTATAAAAGGGATTAGCCTTGTCTATTGTAAAAGACAACTTGATATGAGATATGAAATGTAGTGTTTTGGGTTTTAAACCTTGAAAGCTTTTAAGCTTTGTTTCTTGTGTGTTCTTGTGATAGAATGCATGTATATTTGGAGCATTCAAGTGAGGGTTGATCAATCTTGCTTGTGGAGTGCTTTGAAGATCAAGGGTTGATGGGAGCCACAAGCTCTGTCCGATCCTTGATTTATTTGATCGTCTAAGTAATCTGTCGTCTAGCCTTTCTTAGGGGTTGAGATCGAAGGTTAAGTTAGTCATATTTGTGAACATTTACAAGGATCCTAGAAGGACCTCTAGCTTTGTAAATCTAGCTTATCTGACGCTTATCAGTAACTCTTTGAAAGCATGGAACCACCAGCTGAAGAGTTTAGCACTTGCCTTGTGCTGGGGTTGCATCCTTTAAAGAATACTTCTATATGAATACACCATGGAATGCCATGGTGTGGACATTTAAGCAAAAGGTCCTTGAACCTTGTCCAAGCTTCGTGAAGAGACTCGTTTTCGGCTTGTTTGAACTTAATTATGTCATCACGAAAGTTGGAATTCCTATCAGGTGGGAAGTATTTGACTAGGAATTTCTCAGCCAGATCTGTCCAATTGACAATTGATCCGGAGCGTAAGGAATTTAACCACGTTTTGGCTTTATCTCTTAATGAGTAAGGGAAGAGGTAAAGCCTCAAAGCTTCTTGGGAAACTCCAGGGATAAGGAAGGTATCACTAACTCCTAGGAAGTTTCTTAGATGGTTGTGGGGGTCCTCATTTTCCACTCCAAAGAATTGTCCCACAGTGGACAACATTTGGAACATTACTGGCTTTAACTCGAATGAGTTTGCAGTAATCTCAGGGCGTATGATGCTTGGGTTTAGTTCCCCAGGCATGGGAACTAAGTAGGAGAGGATGGCACTATCCTTGTCATTCGCTATTTCGATGGGGTTGCGAATGGTAGGTGCTGGATTTGGGATTGGTCTATCCATTTCTACTTGGTAGAATTGCGAAGACTCCGCGGAGTCAGCAATACTTTGAGTTACAAGGGGTTGTTTGAAGAGGCGTTTCTTAGCTTTGTTTCTGGCCCTAAGTAACCTTTCAGGCTCAGGATTGAACTCTAGATCGCTACTTGAATGCTCATTCATAAACTAACCCAATGGTACCTGCAAAAGAAATGAGAATAAATCAGCTCCAATAGGTAGTAAGATTTGTGTTTCTAACTTAACAAACTTCGTTTTTACTAAACAAAATCCCCGGCAGCGGCGCCAAAAACTTGTTGCGTGCTCAATGTTTAAAATAAAGATGCAATGGTAGAGCACTCAGAACATGCAAGCATACATGGTCCTGTAGCAAGTAATAAGTATTTTTTCATTCGATTTCCCACAGAGATTTATTCTTAGTTACTAACGAAGTGAGATGTTAAGTGAGAATGGGTGGTTTAAATGGGGTCGATTTGAGTTTAAAGTGACTAACTACTAAGGAACGTGCGAGATATGAAAGCATAAACAAGTGCAAGTAAATAGGTAAACTCGAATGTAGAAGGAAAAGAGTTGCGGAAACAGCAATTTTCTAGCAATGTTACTAACAACGTTTTAAGTGTAAAGTGGGGAAACAAGGGCTACTAACGACTCCTCTATAGGCTTTTTCATACGATTCTCAAGCAGTAGATCAACTCATCATGCATCAAACTAACTCATTCTCATGTATCGTTCGATTTCATGCATTAGATTCTTTAGTTTACTCATGTCCAAGTAAGGCCTTAAGCATCTATTTATAACAGCAAGTTAGTGGTTTGTACTAGGAAAACGCCTATTCCTAGGTCGGTTTCTGGCTACCATGAAAGGCTAGCATGAATGTACGACTCTGAACTCTTACTCCTTCCAGAGGTTAGGAGTTCTTTGGACAAAATGGATGGCCAATCGAAATTGCCCGTGGGATGAAGCTTACATACATTCAATGCACTTCTAGGCTAACCTACATGCTTGATTCACGTGTTCCTACCTATAGACTTGTCATTAGCATACCCTTTCGTGATTTAGTTACTCATGGATGAAGATGGAATGGAAAGAATAGATGGTGAAGACATGCTTAACAGAATGCAAATGGCAGAATAGAAGAAGAAGAACAATAAGACAAGTGCGAAGTACTCAAATTAACTCTTTGATTCACCAAGGTTCAAACTAACAAGCAGCGACTTTAAAGTAACAAAAACTAAACAAAAGTAAACGAAATGATGTAGAGTAGCAAACATAAACGAATTACAGCAGACAGCAACGAAAAGAGAAACAGAAAATAAAGGAAAGCAGTAGAAAGTTGTATGCGTGTGAACTCCTCGTCGCAACGCCTCGGATGAAAGTCGAAGGTAAGCTTGATCGAGGATGAATCTAATCAAAAGAGAAGAAAGATCCTCTCTTCTTCCTCTCAGACTGTCGATTCCACTAGCTGAACCTCTCGTACCAACAACCGGAAGACAAAACAAATGAGAGAATGCGTTGAAATGGGAGTCTACGCCGTTCGAGTGTGTCTTTGTCCTTCCATCTTGACCTCCTTTTATAGGGTTTTGCAGGTAGTCTTCAGCCAAGGAGGACCATCCATTCTGAACGTCGACCTTCCACGTGGCAGCAGGAGAAGGAATGGATCGCCGAAAGATCGTAACAAAATAGAAATTGGTTAGACAACTTAACAGATTTCACTTAAAACATTGTCGAAACCGCAATGTTTTCGCAATGCTTCAGCAATGTGCACATCTCAAGTCTTTAGCTTTGTTTTTGTTTCTTTTTCTTTCCTTTTACACCTAAGTCCTCATTTACTTTGATTCTACTAATTTTCATATATAAGTCCAAGTTTAAGCTAAATTCTACCAAAAACTCTTAAGGGTGTACATCTTTCTATAGCAAATAAGTCCTAAAATAGTCACTTTTGGAGACGTAACAAACTCCCATATACTGTAAAACATTCGATAAAGACCTCGATGCATTTTTCTACGAATTCAGTAAATATGCTCATCATGCATCGTTGAAAAGTCCCTGGGGCATTACAAAGCCCAAAGGGCATTCTCCTATATGCGTAAGTTCCAAATGGACATGTAAAAGTAGTATTTTCTTGGTCTTCCTGAGCTATGAAAATTTGATAAAACCTAGAAAAACCATCTAGAAAATAGAAATATGGCTTCCCAGCTAAACGCTCCACCATTTGATCTATGAAGGGAATAGGAAAATGATCCTTGTTAGTCACATCATTCAGTTTTCTAAAATCTATACACATCCTCCACCCATTTCGCACTCGTTTAGGCACTAACTCGCCCTTCTCATTCCTAATAACAGGTATGCCTGTCTTTTTAGGTACAACATGAATTGGGCTAACCCACTTGCTATCAGGAATGGGATAGATAATACTTGCATCAAGGAGTTTGTGTATCTCAGACAACACTACCTCTTTCATGACTGGGTTCAGTCTCCTCTGAGGCTCTCGGGATGGCTTTGCTCCCTCATTCAGCCGAATCTTATGCATACATAGAACTGGACTCAACCGATGCAAATCCGCCAAGGTCCATCCTATCGCTCTTTTGTTCTTTTTCAATATCTCCACCAACTTGCTCTCTTGCTCTGATGTAAGCTCCTTATAGATAATTACCGGGAGTGTCTCAACCTCACCCAAGTACACGTATTTGAGGTGACCCGACAACTCTTTAAGTTCCAACTTGGGAGCCTGCAAAAGAGATGGTAACATCTTAGTTGGCTTTTCACATGCCTCTAAAGCAAGGGTAACTTGCTCACATGAATCAGACAATATGGGCATGCTACTTTCAGTAAAAACAAATGGGTCATCCCCATCAACAGCAGTCATGCATTCTTTTTGTTCTAAAGTATCAATCAAATCAATTTTACAGACAGAATGCACATCACCATGGTGTTTCATGGCATTAAAGACATTAAATTCAAACACCTCTCCTCCATACTCTACAGACAAAGTACCATCATGCACATTAATCTTAGTCCTAGCAGTTTTCATGAAAGGCCTACCCAACAGGACTGAAGCAGTAGATGATGCATTATCTTCCATTTTTAACACATAAAAATCAGCAGGAAAAATAAGATCTCTAACCCGAACTAACACATCCTCAACTACTCCTAAAGGATGAATAGAGGACCTATCAGCTAATTGGATTATGACACTAGTTTCATGCAACCCTTCCAAATCAAGACTTTTATAAACTGAGTATGGCATAACTGTTGCGTGCTCAGTGTGTGTGTAAATTAGATGCGAAGAGCACTCAGATCATGCAAGTATACATGGTCTGCAGCAAGTGATAAGTATATTTTATATCGTTTTCCCACAGAGATTTGATTAAGTTTATGCTAAGTACAGATTGATTGAAGAAAAATGTAACCGGTGACAAAATGTTGTTGGTTGGGTTGCTGAAATAACGACAAAACATACAAAATGCAGAAACAAGTAAATAGCGAAAATGCTGAAATAATAACAACTTGCAGAATAGAAAATAGTATTGCGGGTCTCGCAACACTTTCGCAATAAACTAGCAACAGATTAACAAATAAGTAAAATCTAAGATAAAGACAGCAAGGTTGGCTAAGAATCCTCCATAGGCAGAAACCATGATCATTCAGCAGTGAAGAAGCAGTACATGCATCGTATTCAGCTAGATCTCATACATCTTCCGATTATATGCATTAGATTCATAAGTTACTCAGATCCAAGTAAGGATAAGAACCTATTTATGATTGCATGCTATTAAACGTGGTAGGAAAGCACCTATTCCTAGATCACTTTCTGATTACCATGAAAGGCTAACATGAATGAATGACTCTAAAATCTTACTCCTTCCAGAGGTTAGGAATTCTTTAGAACAAAATGGATGGTCGGTCGAAATTGTCCATGGGATGAAGTTCACATTCATTCAATGCATTCATGCTCATTTACATGCTGAATTCACATAGATGTGTCCTACAAATTCATCTTAACAAACCTTTATAAACCTAGCTACTCATGGCTTTAGAAGAACTTAACAAAACTAATTGATTACTCATGAATAGAACTCAACAAAACTAATTGATTAATTATGAGAAGCAGAAGAACTCAACAAAACTAATTGATTAAATAATAAAGCAAATCCAATAACAATTCAAACAGCAAGTCACAATTCATTCTGAAAACAATAATTAAAGTAAGGCAGTAGATAATCTGAGAACAAAAACTAAAATAAAAGCAGTAGCTAATTCGAAACAGAAATTAAAGGAAGCAGTAGATGAGTGAAGGTCCGATCGTCCACGATCCGCCTCGGTTGAAGGACAAGAGCATCTTGTCAGGAATCTTTCCTTCTTCCGCCAAATTCCAGAACGCCAAGGAGGTTTCTTCTCGGATCTGATGATCGAGAAGATCTCTCTTGGGGTTTTCGGGTTTTCGAAACTCTTCACCGTGAAGGATTGGATTGAATTGGATGGCTCTCTTGCTTCATCTTGGTCTCTTTATATAGCTTTAAGTGGTTCATAGTCTGTTCCCTAGTCATGGATCACCATCCAAATTTGAGGTAATAACCTCACACGTGGCAGCTATAGGAAGGTCGGCGGCTGGAAAAACGCAGCAACAAAGACCAGTATTGTGATTGCGTTGCGATCGCAATGCTCTGTTTTCGGTTGTGCTTCTTCTGATCCCATTGCGCTCCTCACAAAACTTCAGCAATACATCTGCAAAGCATTAATTAGACATTTTTTCACCAATTTACACACTTATGCACAACTTTTTCACATAAACCTTAAATTAACCTCATTTCACAAAATGTCACGATAAAACACATATTATGCTCATTAATAGTTAAAATGCTCGAAAGACTTCATGAATATCAAGTAATTATAGCCCTAAATAACTCTCTTTTTGAGAGGTAACACACCCCCAAACTTGAGTTATTGCTAGTTCTCGAGCAATACAAAGACTCACTTTCCCTCTCGTTTTACCGCCTAGCTGCTAACTATTGTCTCTATCTCTAACTAACCAAATTGCTTAATCTCTTGGCCTACTGTCGAAGGCATTGCTGTCCTATGACACACTTCAAGCTAAAACCAACTTCATGTTTTGTCATTCTGAATTCCTTTGCCTTTAAAACCTTCAGCTTTAAATAACTCCTTACCTTCTGGTTTATCCGCTGATAGCTCTAAAATTGAGCTATAATTATAGACTTAATTCTAGCTAAATGCCATGCTTAATTCAATTAAATCTACTTATTTTAGGTATTTCGTGGCAGAGAGTTCGAGAAGTCAAATTATGAATTTCAGGGCTAAATAGGTCATTTAAGAGGTTTCGGGAAGTGTTCGGGTCAAAAAGATAGGCCAAACGGAGTTCGGGAGCAAAAACGACCCAAAATTGGGCTTAGACCCGAGAGGTCAGCGCCCAGCACCAGCAGCAGCCCAGACGCCCGCACGACCGCGCGCCCAGACGCCCGCGCGCGCGCCCAGACGCCCGCGCGCGCGCTATGCCCGACATTAAAGGTCCCGCGCGCGCGCGCGCGCGCCATCGCCCACGCCCGCGCGCCCCAGCGCCTCGTCCCGCGCGCCCCAACGCCCGTGTCCGCGCGCGCTCCGCCGCCCGTCATCGTAAGTCCCGCGCGCGCCAACACCCGCGCCCACGCCCGCGCGCGCTCGCCTGCCCACGCCCGTGTCCGCGCGCTCACCCTAGCCATGACCCGAAAAGCCCGTCATTAAAAGTCTCAAAAATGCCCGTCCTTAAAAGTCAAAGAAATTCTCAATTTTATATTTTTTTCCAGAGAGCTCAGCGCCTAGGCGCTGTCCCGATCCTGTGCGCGCGCCCCCGCAGTGCCTAGGCGCTGACTTATGGCGCCTAGGCGCTATTCTGACGCGAAAATGGGTATAAATACCCATTTTCCGATTTTAGGTCATTATCCTATTCTTTTCCCCCTCGGGATTGCCGTTTTTCTCTCTCTTTTTCTGGTTTTTACCCATTTTTGGGTTGTATGAAGGAGACAACCTCCATGAATGCTTGGGAAAACTACATCTCCATGGATAGCTAGAGGTTAGTGATTGGTTAGTTAAGTTTAGGGGTTGATTATCTTTTGTATTAGGTGAGATTAGAGCTTAATTGAACTGTTTAGCATGATTGAATGAGTTTCTTGCATCTCTTGGTCTGAATTAAGAACGAATGACTTGCCTTTCTGATTGGGAGTGACGTCCATAATTAGTTACGCATGCTTAGTTGGCTAATATTGATTATTGACAAACCTCAATTTCTAGTAGCGAAAGTCTAGCTCGTGGCTAATCAATTCGAGCCCAAGTGACGTTGGGGGTAGGAATTGATTAACGTTCTCACGGCGGGCTTAAGACTAAGAGATAAATCGAATTAGTTCTAGGATTAATTCGTCTCAATGATACCCGTTACTGTTTATTAATTAATTTAAGAGTCATGAACTTAGATTAATTAGTGGGCATGTTTAATTAGGATTGCACTTCCTTAATTAATTCATTGGGATGTTTTGGACCCGTTTGGGAGATAACATTTTGTGTGCATGAATCGTCTTTGCTAATTTACATATTAATCAATGAACCAAAATACATTAGATCAATCCCGACACTTGCTAATCAATCGAATTCGTCAATTTCATACTTCCCGTTTTAATTTTCCGTTAGCTTAAATTCTGTTTTTGTTACTTTGTTTTCCCAAACAAAATCCCCCCATTTTATCATTGCAAATTTAATTCAATGAATTTAGGATTATTGATCACTCCCTGTGGATCGACCCCGTTACCACTTAGCTCCAAATTGCTCGGTGCATTCGGGTTTATAAATTTCATTTTGGCGGGTCTCGACAACCCGAAATTTGTGAACGTACAAAAGTTCACTACCAAAATTGGCGCCGTTGCCGGGGAGTAAAATATAATCTCACTTGATTGGATTTTATTTGTTTTGAGTTTTTTTCTTTTTTTTTTTTTTCTTTTGTAAATAATTTTATTTTATTTTATTTCTTTTTATTTTTATTTTCTTGGTTTCTGTTTATTTTTATTCTTCTTGTATAGTATGACCAGGTTATTTTAAGTTTTTGTGTACAGTTTTATTTTAAATTTTGAGGAGAGTGGAAGAGATGGAGGCTGAGGTTAATTTTGAGGATCAAAGGACCATGAGGCAGTTGGCATTACCGGACGTAGACCGCCAACCACTGTGTATAGTGTATCCGGTAGTTCCAGGTAATTTCCGATTAAAATCTGGATTAATTTACCAACTACCTTCTTTTTGTGGTAATGCAGGTGAGGATCCTCAGAAGCATCTTAAGGAATTCCATCTGGTATGTTCGGGGATGATGCCCCAAGGAGTGACAGAAGACCAACTGTGCTTGAGGGCCTTCCCTTTCACTTTGAAGGAAAAGGCAAAAGATTGGCTGTATTGTCTTCCATCTGGGTCTGTCACGACATGGAACGGACTGAAGGGCCTATTTTTGGAGAAGTACTTCCCTGCCTCAAAAGCCACTGAAATCCGGAGTCAAATTTGTAGGATCACGTAGGGAGCTGAGGAGAATTTATTCGAATGTTGGGAGCGGTACAACCGAATGTGCGGGAGCCACCCCAATCACCAGATAGCTGAGCATCTCCTCATTCTGTATTTTTACGATGGTATGCTTCCTCGAGACCGCCAGATGATCGATGCTGCTAGTGGAGGATCTCTCCTTGATAAGACGCCCGTGGAGGCCAGAACTCTGATCTCTATTATGGCGGGTAACCTTCAGCAGTATGGTGGTGGAGGAGTGGAGAATGCCCGCCTCTCAAAGGAACTGAATGAGCTCAAAGCCCAAGTACTCGAGGTAAGTAACTCACTTCTCATAGTAGCCCAAAGCTTACAAAAATCTCAATCTTCTGTTGCAGACCGAAATGTCGAGGAGATGGTGAGTTCTTATTTGGGGAAATTTTCGGCCATGTTTGAGAGTAGTGGAGCTCAAGTGCGAGGTCTGGCTGATGCAATGAAGAGGCTCGACGAAAGGCTCAGTAAGGTGGAGGATCAGTGCTCACGGATACCGCCGCAACAACCGATGGTGAACACTTGTGAACAAGTGTGCGCCATAACCTTGAGAAGCGGGAAGGAAATCTCTCCCATCTCTACACCAGTGGAGGAGACTCCTGAACCAAGATGGAAAGGGGTAAATTTTGATCCCACCTGTACTAGAGTATATGTGCCTAAAGCCCCCTTCCCGAGTAGATTGATGGATCCTCCAGCCCAGTTGGAGAGCGAAAAGAAGAAAAATCCTCTAGTTGTTCCAAAGTATGTGCCCAAGCCTCCCAATCCAAGAAAACAGCTGAGTCCCAGGATTATTGAAGATGAGGAATCTCCTGTGCCTAAGCAAAAGTGTGTTCCAGTTGCGCCATTTCCAAGTAGGCTAGCTAAGCCAAAGCCTAAGGTAGATGAGGAAGATAAAGAAGTCTTGGAGACTTTTAAGAGGGTTGTGGTGAACATTCCTCTTTTGGAAGCCATCAAGCAAATCCCTAAGTACTCGAGGTTTCTTAAGAGTTGGTGCACCTCCAAAAGGAAGAAAAAGGCGGAAGAAGAAGTTAAAAGCTTGAATGACTCAAGAATGTCCAACATTGTTCTACCAACGAAATGCAAGGATCCAGGTAAGTTTACTTTACCTTGCATATTAGGGAACAAAATGATTCATGATGCCATGTTAGATCTAGGATCATCAGTTAATTTGATGTCTTATGATGTCTTTCAAGATCTTAAATTGAAATATATGCATAGATCTGGTGTTATAGTACAACTGGCTGATAAATCATTTGTGCATCCTATGGGAAAAGTTGAAGATATTCTTGTTAAGGTTAACAATATGTACTTCCCCGCTGACTTTCATGTGCTTGAAATGAATGAAAACTCATCTCGTATGCCCATGTCAATTCTTTTAGGACGTCCTTTCATGAAAACTGCTAAGGTTAAAATTGATGTGGATAAAGGAGTCTTATCTATTGAATTTGATGGAGATAAGAGTGAGTTTAAAATGGATGCATTAACTGATGAACCTGATGGGAATGTGAATGTCGATACTGTGAATGCATTGTTTGGGATTGATGTTGTTAGTGTGCAGGAGAAGCCTAGGAAATTCTTTTCTGTGGACTTTGGCGGGAAGGATGGATATAGGAAGATGGATGGAGTATCTTCCAAGATGTTGGACTATGGATGAGTGGACTCCGAGAATATAGTCGAGCAATCGACTTTAAAAATTTGCGCTTCTCGGAGGCACCCGAGTTTGAAATGTTATTTCCGTTTGTTTTAGTTTATTACTTTAAGTAGTTTAGTTTTTAATACTTGCTTGCTTGTTTTGTTTCGTTTTTTTTAGGAGAATAAGGAGATTGCCCGACTTATGGACCTTAAATTGGGAAGAAAAGATAGCGTTCTCTCTCCGCCAACCTTGCAAAGATCAGGGAAGTTCTCGTGTTCCCTTATTTTGCTCGTTTATTTCTTTATCTGATGGTTGATGCATTGAGGACAATGCATTTCTCTAAGGTTGGGGGTGGTTTGTCTGTGGACTTCTGCGTAGTTATCGAGCATGGGTTTTCTCTGAATTTGAAGTGCCGTAGTCTGAATTTGCATGTTGTTCGATGAGGACAATCTAAGATGTGCTTTTAAAATCTTCGTAGTTGCATAATAGGAGAAGCATGAGATTATATGCGTTAATTGAGCATTTTTCGAAAATTTTTAAAATTTTTGTCGTTGCTTCCTTGCATCTATCGAGCACGTAGCATCTTATTTTGGACTCTGTAGGCTTAGAATTGCTTTATTTAGCCCGAAATCATGTTGTCACCCCAAAAGGCACCCCTAGGGAAGGCTTGATGCATGATAGGTTGTAATAGGTTAATTGAATTGTAGCGAAGCTATTGCCTAGTAAAAAAGTAAGCATGAAAATAAAACCTCCTGAGATGCTCCTCCTTCTTAGAATCGCGACTAAGAAGTGAGCATTAGTCCTTAAAAATGTGAAGCTTGCCCGTAGTCAGATACATTGTGCAATGGAATTGCAGGTAAGCTGGAACGAAGGCAAGCGTGACATGTTAGGCTCTCTTGGAGGAGAAAAAGAAAAAAAAAAAAAGTAAAAATTTAGCAAGTTCAAAAGAAAAAGAATTAGGCCTTTTAATTTGTTACTCTCTTGATTGTTGAAAAGCCATAGACTGTTCTTTATTGCTAGAAGTAGGGGGAAAACGTGATGTAAGGTTGCATAAAGTTTTTCCGGGTTTATGTGAGCTAGAATACGTTTGCTGAACACACACGCACGTAGGGGAGTAACGGTTAGATTTTCGAAGGGCTCTCAATCAGTGCATGCGATTAATTGCTTTCTTGTTAAGTAAACGCCTTGATCTTTGAAGCATTGAGGCTTGAGTCGATAGCATGCAAAATTTAGTTCTGTGGTGATAATTTAAGAATAGCCTTGCTCGAGGACTAGCAAGATTTAGGTCGGGGGTATTTTGGTAGCTCTAAAATAGAGCTATAATTATAGACTTAATTCTAGCTAAATGCCATGCTTAATTCAATTAAATCTACTTATTTTAGGTATTTCGTGGCAAGGAGCTCGAGAAGTCAAATTATGAATTTCAGGGCTAAATCGGTCATTTAAGAGGTTTCGGGAAGTGTTCGGGTCAAAAAGATAGGCCAAACGGAGTTCGAAAGCAAAAACGACCCAAAATTAGGCTTAGACCCGAGAGGTCAGCGCCCAGGCGCCCAGCACCAGCAGCAGCCCAGACGCTCGCACGCCCGAGCGCGCGCGCTATGCCCGACATTAAAGGTCCCGCGCGCGCGCGCGCTGGTATGCGGAATTTTGAATATCCGCTTAATCTCAAGCTGTCGAGGCTTGCCAAAATACGATTTATAAAGCCTATGACCAAGGCTTTGCAGCCAGTGGCAACAGGGTCGATCCAAGGAATAGGAAGAATGAATTTACTAGTGAAATTGGGATTTAATTGATTAATTGGTAACGGGGGGTTTTATCATGCAAGAAAAATGTCAAATAAGCTAACGAAAGAAGGAAATAATATGAAGAACGTGTGCGCGGTTTGGGGAGTTTAGGGATCAATTGTTAGACAACATTCAGCTTATCATGTAATGCTAATAACATGGAATACAGTTTATTTAGCACGCGGACGACTACCAGAGAAGCCCCAAAGTAGCCGACTCCATGGATTTTAATTAGGCCACACAGTCCTAATTACACGTTATCTAAGCTCGCATCAAGATGATCAGTCCTAAAGTGAATTTAGATAGTCACTAGCTAACCGCGACGAACATTCGAGCGTGAATTCTAAATGCTAGTAGGTTGCCCGCAAACGCCGTATGCAACCAACATTTATCCTACCCGACCCGATACTTCGATTTAGTTCTATTTACCTGTGTTACTTAGTCGAGCAGTGAGAGGCACGGCATCGCTACTCTTTAACATACACAACATGCGAAACTACCCGAGTGTCAATCAACGTATTTTAGCATGCGCGTTGGATTAAGCAAGGTAAACAGATGCCAATAATCAGATTCCAATATGCAAAAATCATACTCAGATTATCAAAGCCATAAATGTCTAACAAATTCCCCTAAACAAATCCCAAACCGTCACCCTTACCTTAGTCGCTCATGGCGCGGTGCGTCAATCCCGCTCCAACCACGGCCATGGAAGGATCCTTCTAAGTATTACAAAGGAAAGTGGAGCTCACAAGCATGCCAACAATGGCGGAGCTCCACGGAAAATAGAGAGAAAATGGGGAAGAAGAAGACCAAAATCGCCGGATTCCGTTGAGAGATGAAGAAGATGAAGCTTTTCAAAATTCTGCAGAAAAATCGTCTTTTAGCTACTGCCTTCGTCGTAGCGTCGAGACGCTAGGCCAGCGTCTCGACGCTGTGCCCTAAGTAATCCGCGCGCTGCGCGCGATGGCGTCGCGACGCAAGGCCAGCGTCGCGACGCTGCCCCGATGAAATTCCTGCGCGCGCCTCCTCCGAAGCGTCTCGACGCCAAGCAGGGTCTCGACGCCAGGGCAGCGTCGAGCTAGCGTCTCGACGCTATCACTCGACGCTTGCTCTCGGGTTTTTCCAGCCTCGAGCCAGCGTCTCGACGCTATAGCTCGACGCTGGCTCTCGGGTTTGGGGCAGATGCTTTGCCTCTCCAAGGCTGTTTTGGCCCGTTTCTTCACGGAACAAGTTCCCCTCTTCCCGATGCATTCCCGGGGCGCTAAAACTCTGCTTTAAGCACTCGAACATGCCCAACGGACGCACGAGCTCTTTGCCGCTTTTCTCCTACAAAAGAGATATATTTAATCAATTGAAAGCGGACTTTAGCTATAATTAGGACGTATTTAATAGCTCCAAAATGGAGTTATCACGCGCGCGCCATCGCCCACGCCCGCGTGCCATCGCCTCGTCCCGCGCGCGCCCGCGCGCCCTAGCGCCCGTCATCGTAAGTCCCGCGCCTGCCGCGCGCGCTCGCCTGCCCACGCCCGAGTCCGCGCGCTCACCCTAGCCATGACCCGAAAAGCCCGTCATTAAAAGTCCCAAAAATGCCCGTCCTTAAAAGTCCCAAAAATGCCCGTCCTTAAAAGTCAAAGAAATTCCCGATTTTATAAATTTTTCCAGAGAGCTCAGCGCCTAGGCGCTGTCCCGATCCTGTGCGCGCGCCCCCGCAGCGCCTAGGCGCTGACTTATGGCGCCTAGGCGCTATTCTGACGCGAAAATGGGTATAAATACCCATTTTCCGATTTTAGGTCATTATCCTATTCTTTTCACCCTCGGGATTGCCGTTTTTCTCTCTCTTTTTCTGGTTTTTACCCATTTTTGGGTTGTATGAAGGAGACAACCTCCATGAATGCTTGGGCAAACTTCATCTCCATGGATAGCTAGAGGTTAGTGATTGGTTAGTTAAGTTTAGGGGTTGATTATCTTCTGTATTAGGTGAGATTAGAGCTTAATTGAACTGTTTAGCATGATTGAATGAGTTTCTTGCATCTCTTGGTCTGAATTAAGAACGAATGACTTGCCTTTCTGATTGGGAGTGACGTCCATAATTAGTTACGCATGCTTAGTTGGCTAATATTGATTATTGACAAACCTCAATTCTTAGTAGCGAAAGTCTAGCTCGTGGCTAATAAATTCGAGCCCAAGTGACGTTGGGGGTAGCAATTGATTAACGTTCTCACGGCGGGCTTAAGACTAAGAGATAAATCGAATTAGTTCTATGATTAATTTGTCTCAATGATACCCGTTACTGTTTATTAATTAATTTAAGAGTCATGAACTTAGATTAATTAGTGGGCATGTTTAATTAGGATTGCACTTCCTTAATTAATTCATTTGGATGTTTTGGACCCGTTTGGGACATAACATTTTGTGTGCATGAAACGTCTTTGCTAATTTACATATTAATCAATGAACCAAAATACATTAGATCAATCCTGACACTTGCTAATCAATCGAATTCGTCAATTTCATACTTCCCGTTTTAATTTTCCGTTAGCTTAAATTCTGTTTTTGTTACTTTGTTTTCCCAAACAAAATCCCCCCATTTTATCATTGCAAATTTAATTCAATTAATTTAGGATTATTGATCACTCCCTGTGGATCGACCCCGTTACCAATTAGCTCCAAATTGCTCGGTGCATTCGGGTTTATAAATTTCATTTTGGCGGGTCTCGACAACACGAAATTTGTGAACGTACAAAAGTTCACTACCATCCGCCTATATCATCAAGCACATTGTGCAGTCATCCCTTAGCTTTAAAATCTTCCTAGCTTTAACTTAAAACTCAGTACATGCTTCTAAATTTTTATTCTTTTATTTCCTAGAAATCCTTAGAGTCATGCCATGCTTAGAACAAAAACAAAGTGACAGAGTACAAAATCCATAGAACAATCTAAGCCATGGCATCACTCTTGTCAGGACAAACACACATTTCCCTAGATAAGCCTTCTAGTTACAGCCCCTTTCTTAGCTAACTTATGATCAGATTTCAGTACATAGGTCATCTAAGCACTTAAGGCTGCAACCTTCTGGCATACATCATTCTTCTTTGTTTTCTATTTTTATTTTTTCCTTTTTCTTTCTCTTGCAATGCTCTCTTCTTTCCTAGGTTTGCCTTTTGATGCAGTCCCCCTTGTGGGTTACACAAGTGGCCATGATTACTCAACATTCCTAGAGAAAAGATAATGCCTCTTTTTCTTTTGTTGTCTTTTTTTTTTTTTCAAAGAAGAACAATGCATATCTAATAAGCGAGAGAGGAGTGTTCCTAGGGACTAGAAGGTTGCCTCACCCCCAAACTTGGACTTCTCATTGTCCTCAATGAGAGCATTGGGTGACACACCCCCAAACTTAATTAGAAGCATCTAGTTTAAGTTAAAAGCAGGCAGACTTTAAATATCTAAAGGTTGGAATGGCTCTCTTAGGTTAGATAACTGATAACTACATTTTGGAGCTATAAAATACTTCCTAATTATAGCTTAAGTCCGCGTTTAATTGGTTAATATATCTCGTTTGTAGGAGAAATGCGGCAAAGAGCTTGTGCGTCCGTTGGGCCCGTTCGAGTGCTTAAAGTGGAGTTTTAATGCCCCGGGAATGCGTCGAGAAAAGGGAAGTTGATCCGTGAAGAAATGAGCCAAAACTGCCTAGGAGAGGCAAAGTTCCAGCCCCCAAACCCGAGAGCCAGCGTCGAGACTCTGCTTGGCATCGAGACGCTTCGGAGGAGGCGCGCGCAGGAAAATCATCGGGGCAGCGTCGCGACGCTGACCCAGCGTCGCGATGCCATCGAATGCCCCGCGCAGATTAATTAGGGCGCAGCGTCGAGACGCTGGCCTAGCGTCTCGACGCTACGACGATTGCAGAAGTTAAATGACGATTTTTCTGCACATTTTTTGAGGATTCTTCACCATTTTTAGAGCTTTTCATTTTCTTCTTCCTCTAGATTTCTCTATTTCTCTTCAAGCTCCGCCATTGTTGGCATGTTAGAGAGCTTTCTTTACCTTGTAACACGTTGATGACACCTTCCATGGTCGTTGTTGGAGCGGAATTGACAAACCGCGCCATGAGCGGCTAAGGTAAGGGTGAACGGTTTGGGAATAGTTTAGGGAATTTTTGTTAGACATTTTGGTTCTGATAATTTACGCTTTGATTATGCATATTGGTTTCTGTTTATTTGCATTTATCTATCTTGCTTAATCCAACGCGCATGTTAGATTTCGACGATTGACACTCGAGTCATCTTGCATGTTGTGTATGTTAAAGAGTAGCGATGTCGTGCCTCTCACTGCTCGACTAAGTAACACAGGTAGATAAAACTAAATCGGAGTATCGAGTTGTGTAGGATAGTTGTTGATTGCATACAGCGTTTGCGGGCAATCTACTAGCAATTAGAATTCACGCTTGAATGTTCGTCGCGGTTAGCTAGTGACTGTCTAGATTTATCTTAGGGATGATCACCTTAATGTAATTTTGGATAACGTATAATTGGAACTGTGTGATCTGATTAAAATCTATGGAGTCGGCTACTTTGGTGCTTCTCTGGTAGTCGTCCGCATGTATAATAAACTGCAAACCATGAATTTAGCATTAAATGATGAACCGAAATTGTCTAGCAAATAATCCCGAAACTCCCAAACCGTGCACGCGTTTTTCTGCTTGTTATTTCTCCGTTAGCATTTTATTATCTTTCCTTGCATGCTAAAAATCCCCCCGTTACAAAACCAATCAATTAGTTAATTCCAAATTTTAATAGTGATTTTGATCAAACCTACTCCTTGGATCGACCCTGTTACCACTGGCTGCAAAGCCTTGGTTATAGGCTTTATAAATCGTATTTTGGCAAGCCTCGACAGCTTGAGATTAAGTGGATATTCAAAAATCCGCCCACCAAAATTGGCGCCGTTGCCGGGGAGTAGGCAAATTTGATTAAAATTATGATTGAAGTTTGATTTTGATTGATTGATGGTTGGCTGAATTTTTTTTTTTTTTTTCTGTTTCTATCTTGTATGTTTGAATTTTTGTTTGTGTATGACCCGTTCCTCTAAGGTTAGTGGATTGCATTTTATCCCAGAAATCGACAGAGAGGAGCGGCGGTTACGAAGAGAAGCCCGTGAGGGGCAGAGACCGTTTGAAGGAGAAGAAGGCAATCCCTTCTTGGCTGAAGAAATGGCGCAAGGTGACGCGCCACGGACGCTAAAACAACTGGCAGCGCCAGATCTGAACCTGCAGCCTTTGTGCATAAACTACCCCGTGGTAGCAGGTAACTTCGAATTAAAATCAGGTTTAATTCACCAGTTACCTTCTTTTCATGGCAACGCAGGTGAGGACGCGAACAAACACCTGATGGAATTCCATTGCGTCTGCGCGGGGATGAAGCCCGCAGGGGTCACGGAGGAGCAGTTGAACATGAGGGCATTCCCCTTCACACTCAAGGACAAGGCCAAGGATTGGCTATATTATCTGCCCTCCGGATCGATCACCACGTGGCAGGATATGAAGCGGGTATTTTTGGAAAAATACTTTCCCGCATCCTTGGCCACCACTCTGCGAAAGAGGATTTATGGGATCACCCAGGATGTAGGTGAGTTCCTGCACGAATACTGGGAACGTTTCGGGCGCCTGTGCGCGAGCTTCCCACACCATCAGATTGCCGACCAGTTGCTTATACAGTATTTCTACGAGGGGATGACGCCCCACGATCGGCAAATGATTGATGCAGCGAGCGGCGGGGCTCTGATTGACAAGACCCCAGTTGAGGCCAAACAGCTCATAGCAAACATGGCAACAAACTCGCAGCAATTTGGTATTCGGGGGCAAGGACAAGTCCATAGCGTGACCCAAAGTCATGAGCTGATTGAGATGAAGGCCCAGGTGGCCGAGATAGGTAATATCCTGAAAAAGATCGTTTGAGGAACCCGCGAGGCGGAGGAGGTCAACGCAATCGGGGGGTACGCTTCCAACCCAAGGAAGTACGACCCATATTCAAACACGTATAACCCCGGTTGGCGCGACCACCCCAACTTTAGCTATGGGAACAGGGAAGGACAATCTCGCTTCCAAGGCCAGTCTCAGGATAGGCCTAATTCTTCCACCCAGGCTCAAGCCTCGAGCTCCTCCAGCTCATTAGAAGAGATGGTAAGAACCATCGTGACGAGCACCAGCCAGTTTCAAAAAGAGGCTCGAGAAGAGCTTAATTCTCACAAGGCCGAGCTGCAGAATCTGAACAAGCAGCTGACACAAATGGCGGTGTCTATCAGTAAGATTGAGAGCAAGAGCTCAGGGAAGCTTCCTTCCCAAACTACGGTCAACTCATGTGAAAACGTGAGTGCTATTCAGCTGCGGAGTGGGAAGTCACTTTCCCCTAGAGCTGTGAAGGAAGCTAAGGACAGCTTGAACAAGTCCGCCCCGCCTGCTCCCGAGGTTCAGAATGAGAAAAAAGATGAGAAGGTCAGTGTACCTGAGGATGTTACCAGAGCACCTTTCCCAAGTCGGCTTGCGAAGCCTACTTTGGAGACCGAGGATGCGGAGGTCCTTCGAACCTTCCAAAAGGTGGTGGTCAACATCCCGCTTCTTGAGGCAGTAAGCCAAGTGCCGAAATATGCCAAGTTCCTCAAGAAGTGGTGCACAAGCAAGAGAATGTCCAGGAAGAGTGATGAGACGAAGAAAGAAACTGTCTCCGCAATTTTCCAAGGTACTCTTCCACCGAAGTGCATCGATCCTGGTATGTTTACTATCCCATGCACTATCGGTACTAAATTTATTGAAAATGCCATGTTAGATCTCGGTGCCTCAATTAATGTCATGTCTTTTGATGTGTTTAAAGAGCTTGAATTGTGTGATTTAATTGAGTCTAATATAGTTGTCCAACTAGCCGATCGATCTTTTGTGCATCCGTTAGGGAAGATTGAGGACATTTTAGTCAAAGTGAAGGACTTATTGTTTCCATGCGATTTCTATGTGCTGAACATGAATGAAAATTCTTCGCATGTTTCCTCTTCTATTTTATTAGGCCGCCCATTTATGAAGACCGCTAAGGTCAAAATTGATGTTGATAGGGGTGCCTTATCGGTAGAATTTGATGGAATGGTGAATGAGTTTCTTATAAATGCATCAAAGTCGTCTGTGAATGCTGAGAATGTTTCTATGGTTGAGCATGACGAGAATGGGAGTCTACCCTCGCGCTTGAGGGATGGTTCCCATGTCTCAGTTAAAAAATCTGATTTGAATTTGATAGATGATAATGCTGGTTTTTGCACTAACAATTCTGATATTCACGTGCTTGAGGCACGAAGAGTGCAAAATGTTTTTATTGGTTGCAGGAAAAGTGTGGACGTGGACAAGTCTGGATCGTCCCCCGCACTTACAGACTATGGATGAGTCTGTGGAGTGAATACAGTCGAGCAAACGACTTTAAAAATTCTGCGCTTCTCGGAGGCACCCGAGCGATGAACTATTTTTATGCTTTAGTTTAGTTTAGTTGCTTTTTAGTGTAGTTTAGTCGTTTTTATTCTTACTTTGCTTGCTGTTTTTTTTAGGAATCGAGGAAGAGAAGTCAATTTTGGGCTTCGATGTATTTGTGCGCCGTTTCCTCGCCCCTCGCCAGCTTCACAAAGATTCAGGGAAGTGTAGTTCTTCTTCCCTTTTACTTTGTTTTATCTGACTGTATTGGCATTGAGGACAATGCCATATTTTGAAGTTGGGGGTGGAGTTGGTCTGATGGATACGCATGTGTAGTTTGTTGAGAAGTGATATATTGATATTGAAGTGCTTGGGACTCTGTTTACTGTTTTCTGACGATGATAGCCTAGGAAATGCATGTTGGAAATTTGAGCATGTTCATAATCGAGTTTTTGCATGAGTTTTGCGTTTATTAGGTTCATGTCAAAAAATTTAAAAAATTTTCTGTTGCTCCCTTGCACTTGTCGCGCACTTAGCAACACCTTCCTAGATCCCGTAGGCTTTGTAAATCGCATGTTGCGCTAATTCTCGTTGTCACCCCGAAAGGCACCCTTAGGTAGCTTGTTGCATGAGAGTTAGTAGTTGGTTAATTGAGAAAGCATGTGCTTAGCCTAATGTAAAAAAAAAATAGAAACGCATGTTTGATAGAAAAATCCTCTCGAGGCGCTCCTCCTTCTTATTAGCGCTTAAGAAGTGAGCGTTAGTCCTTAAAAACGTGAAGCTTTGGCCAAAGTTTGACGTGTTAGGCAGCTCGAGGTGGAAAGGAAAAAGGAATAAAAGTTGGTTCAAAGAACCTAAATAAAAGAGTACAAAGTACTCGTGAAAAGAAAAAGAATGAGAAAAACAATTAGGTCTCTTAATTTGGTTCTCTCTCTCGTGTAAGTCAAGTTTAGACTGTTCTTAAACGCTAGAAGTAGGGGGAAAACGGGATGTGTGTTGCATGTGGTTTTTCCGAGTTTACGTGAGTTTAGGAGTGGTTGGCTAGCACACACACACGTTGTGTTTAAGTTTTTCAAAATGCTTGGAGGTTTGAGTTAGTTGCATGTAGGCGCGTCCTTAGAGTCAATATCTTTGTAGTACTTGCTCGAGGACTAGCAATGTTTAAGTTGGGGGTGTTTGATAACTCCATTTTGGAGCTATTAAATACTTCCTAATTATAGCTTAAGTCCGCGTTTAATTGGTTAATATATCTCGTTTGTAGGAGAAATGCGGCAAAGAGCTCGTGCGTCCGTTGGGCCCGTTCGAGTGCTTAAAGTGGAGTTTTAATGCCCCGAGAATGCGTCGGGAAAGGGGAAGTTGATCCGTGAAGAAACGAGCCAAAACTGCCTAGGAGAGGCAAAGTTCCAGCCCCCAAACCCGAGAGCCAGCGTCGAGCTATAGCGTCGAGACGCTGGCTCGACGCTGGAAAAACCCGAGAGCTAGCGTCGAGTGATAGCGTCGAGACGCTAGCTCGACGCTGCCTGGCGTCGAGACTCTGCTTGGCGTTGAGACGCTTCGGAGGAGGCGCGCGCAGGAAAATCATCGGGGCAGCGTCGCAACGCTGACCCAGCGTCGCGACGCCATCGAAGGCGCGCGCGGATTAATTAGGGCGCAGCGTCGAGACGCTGGCCTAGCGTCTCGACGCTACGACGATTGCAGAAGTTAAATGACGATTTTTCTGCACATTTTTGGAGGATTCTTCACCATTTTTAGAGCTTTTCATTTTCTTCTTCCTCTAGATTTCTCTATTTCTCTTAAAGCTCCGCCATTGTTGGCATGTTAGAGAGCTTTCTTTACCTTGTAACACGTTGATGACACCTTCCATGGTCGTTGTTGGAGCGGAATTTAAAAACCGCGCCATGAGCGGCTAAGGTAAGGGTGAACGGTTTGGGAATAGTTTAGGGAATTTTTGTTAGACATTTTGGTTCTGATAATTTACGCTTTGATTATGCATATTGGTTTCTGTTTATTTTCATTTATCTATCTTGCTTAATCCAACGCGCATGTTAGATTTCGACGATTGACACTCGAGTCATCTTGCATGTTGTGTATGTTAAAGAGTAGCGATGCCGTGCCTCTCACTGCTCGACTAAGTAACACAGGTAGATAAAACTAAATCGGAGTATCGAGTTGTGTAGGATAGTTGTTGATTGCATACAGCGTTTGCGAGCAATCTACTAGCAATTAGAATTCACGCTTGAATGTTCGTCGCGGTTAGCTAGTGACTGTCTAGATTTATCTTAGGGCTGATCACCTTAATGTAATTTTGGATAACGTATAATTGGAACTGTGTGATCTGATTAAAATCTATGGAGTCGTCTACTTTGGGGCTTCTCTGGTAGTCGTCCGCGTGTATAATAAACTGCAAACCATGAATTTAGCATTAAATGATGAACCGAAACTGTCTAGCAAATAATCCCGAAACTCCCAAACCGTGCACGCGTTTTTCTGCTTGTTATTTCTCCGTTAGCATTTTATTATCTTTCCTTGCATGCTAAAAATCCCCCCGTTACAAAACCAATCAATTAGTTAATTCCAAATTTTAATAGTGATTTTGATCAAACCTACTCCTTGGATCGACCCTGTTACCACTGGCTGCAAAGCCTTGGTTATAGGCTTTATAAATCGTATTTTGGCAAGCCTCGACAGCTTGAGATTAAGTGGATATTCAAAAATCCGCCCACCAATAACACATTAGGCAGAGGTTTATTCAAAACAAAGGTAAGGTCTTACAGGGTTGCATGCTTTCCAACCTATGAAACTAATTCAATCTTAAAGCGTGTACTTGACACTCATCCAGCACACTCAACAAGCAATAAACAGCCCACAGAGAATCACATTTTAGCCAGTTGCAAAAGATATAGACAGAAACTATCAGCAGAGAAAATAGTCCAAGCTAGCTAAACATTATAAATCTAACAGCATTATCACAAGACAAATTCGGAAGGCAGCATTCCACACTTCGCTCCATGCTTAAGTATAATGTTGTAATAGCACAAGCATGCAAAATAATCATTTCAAAATGAAGGCATCATCAATTCATGTTAAACGACTATGGTAAGCGCATTAACAAAGATTTCAAGCATGATAGCAGAAGTATCAAACTATTTTCAGAATTGTCTCCCAGTACACTATGATTGTTGGCACATGATAAATATTCCATTCCGAAAATAAACTACTCCTAACATAAAAAATCTAAGCAAATCATGATAAAAGCCTAATTTAAGAGTTTAGGGATCAGAAATCCCCCTTGTCAATCTGCCTCATATGGATATTCTTCAATGTTTCGAGGCATCACTTCTGCTCTTTTAAGATACTTGAGTCTTGATTTACGGGGTCGGACATTCTGCCACACCTTGAAATTGTTGATTCTTTCAAAGAGACTGCATGTTATAACATCCCAAGGTTTGTACTTTCTGTGAGTTGGTTTTTTTTCTACAACATTTGCTACAACGTAGCTTTGATGCGCTGGGACTTCTTTTTTCGGCAAATCTCTTTCTAACTCCTTCAACTGGAGCATTTGTGGTGGTGGTGGCTCAGCTCTTTCATTGGTGGAGAAGCTTGCTCCCACATCAAACATTTCAAATTCTTGTTCCTCAAGCAGCGCATTAGTCTATTTCGCCTCATCTAGCACAATTTCATTTTTCTCCTCTTTCACCAACTCCACCATTTTATATGAATATTCCATTGGATCACTCTTCTCGGAATTGAAGGTAACAAAAGAGTCATCCTCATAAAAATCAAACATCTGAGGGCATGGTGGTGGTGATTTTGATATAGCAAGTAGATTTTGTAAATCATATGTGAGCTGGGCTAATTGCTCATCAATTCTCCTCATGGATGCATCATTCCTTTCCTTGAATTCTATCCATATCGCCTCCAAATCGGGTGATAATTCTTCATTTTGAGTTGGCGCATAATGTTGATAGTCTTCATGTTAGTGGTACTCTTCATAATGAGCAACTTGCACATGCTCTTCCCAAGGATTATTTGAGAGTTGCCACTGATCATGTCCAGACAAGTACGAATAATGGTTGTCATAGCTTTATTGATATTGCCTCTCATGTTAATTCAATGTTGGGCAATTCTTCAAAATGTTGTAGGAAAACTCTTCCTCCAATTAAGTTCTGCAGCGTATTCATTTACTTTGTCGTACACATACTTTTTTCACCTGCATAGTTTCTCTCTGTGCCTGAAAATGATAGTAAACAAATTAAGCTCACGTATTCAGCACAGATCTTACAATCAATCAACTTAACACAAACGTAATGCAAATCCCCGGCAGCGGCGCCAAAAACTTGTTGCGTGCTCAGTGTGGGTGTAAATTAGATGCGAAGAGCACTCAGATCATGCAAGTATACATGGTCTACAATAATTGATAAGTATATTTTATATCGTTTTCCCACAAAGATTTGATTAAGTTTATGCTAAGTACAGATTGATTAAAGGAAAATGTAACCGGTGACAAAATGTTGTTGGTTGGGTTGCTGAAATAACGACAGAACATACAAAATGCAGAAACAAGTAAATAGAGAAAATGCTGAAATAATAACAACTTGCAGAATAGAAAATAGTATTGCGGGTTTTGCAACACTTTCGCAATAAACTAGCAACAGATTAACAAATAAGTAAAATCTAAGATAAAGACAGCAAGGTTGGCTAAGAATCCTCCATAGGCAGAAACCATGATCATTCAGCAGTGAACAAGCAGTACATGCATCGTATTATGCTAGATCTCATACATCTTCTGATTATATGCATTAGATTCATAAGTTACTCATATCCAAGTAAGGATAAGAACCTATTTATGATTGCATGCTATTAAACGTGGTAGGAAAGCACCTATTCCTAGATCACTTTCTGATTACCATGAAAGGCTAACATGAATGAATGACTCTGAATTCTTACTCCTTCCAGAGGTTAGGAATTCTTTAGAAAAAAATGGATGGCCGGTCGAAATTGTCCATGGGATGAAGTTCACATTCATTCAATGCATTCATGCTCATTTACATGTTGAATTCACATAGATGTGTCCTACAGATTCATCTTAACAAACCTTTATAAACCTAGCTACTCATGGCTTTAGAAGAACTTAACAAAACTAATTGATTACCCATGAATAGAACTCAACAAAAATAATTGATTAATTATGAGAAGCAGAAGAACACAACAAAACTAATTGATTAAATAATCAAGAAGATCCAATAACAATTCAAACAGCAAGGCACAATTCGTTTTGAAAACAATAATTAAAGTAAGGAAGTAGATAATCTGAGAACAGAAACTAAATTAAAAGCATTAGCTAATTCGAAACAGAAATTTAAGGAAGCAGTAGATGAGTGAAGGTTCGATCGTCCACGATCGGCCTCGGTTGAAGGAGAAGAACATCTTGTTAGGAATCTTTCCTTCTTCCGCCAAATTCCAGAACGCCAAGGAGGTTTCTTCTCGGATCTGATGATCGAGAAGATCTCTCTTGGGGTTTTCGGGTTTTCGAAACTCTTCACCGTGAAGGATTGGATTGAATTGGATGCCTCTCTTGCTTCATCTTGCTCTCTTTATATAGCTTTAAGTGGTTCATAGTTTGCTCCCTAATCATGGATCACCATCCAAATTTGAGGTAACAACCTCACACGTGGCAGCTATAGGAAGGCCGATGGTAGAGCACTTTATGTGGTACTCCAAATTCAAGGTGTTGAGGCTTGCCAAAATACAATTTATAAACCCGATGTACACCGAGCTATTTGAAGCTTAGTGGTAACGGGGTCGATCCACAGGGAAATAGGAAATTTAATCTAACTAAGCCTAGTTTGCTAATTATTAAAAGTATGCACAAATTAAAATAAAAGAATGGTAATTTGGTTTGGGGGGAAGGGAGCTCCTAAAATGCAACTAACGGAAAATTAAAGGACAACGTGCAAAAATTAAACGGTCGTGCTTAACTTCGAGAAATGGAATTGCTCGTTATGGATGTTCGGATCATCGATACAATTTACTAACTAATCATGCTTATGCACACAATTTATTTACTTATTTCTAACTCAAATGACCCAATGATATAATTAGAAACGTGCAATTCTAATTGTACTTGGCCAACAATCTATCTAAGGTAGCGACCCCTAAATCGACTATATGCCAGTGACGGGAACATTGCGACGGCTTAATCCTAAGACTAACCCGGTTTGTCTCTTGGATTCTTTAGGCTCTTTCACTCCCGATGCATCTATGAAGCTCTAAAACGGCACTTTAAGCCCCGAAATGTGTCTAAGGACTTCCCGAGCTCTCTACCATGAAATCACCTACAAGGAAGCATTTTAATCATTATAAGTCATGGTTTTAGCCAGAATTAGGGACATAAAGATAGCTCTATTTTGGAGCTATCAAAATACCCCCGACCTAAATCTTGCTAGTCCCCGAGCAAGGTATACTCTCAATTATCTCCAAAGAATTAAACGCATGCTGAAAACTCTAATCTCAATGCTTGTGAAACAAGGTACTTATATAAATGAAAAACCATCAAATGCATGCAAACGTTGAGTTCATTTCAAAATTTAAACTCTTATTCCCTTACGTGTGTGTGTGTTTAGCACCTCTCAACCTAGCTCACGCAAGCCCGGAACAACCTTATACAGTCCTATAACTCGTTTTCCCCTACTTATGGCGATAAGAACAGTCTAATGGCTTTCAGCGATATAAAGAGCAACAAAACATAAGGCCTAAATTTTATTCTTTTCTTTGAGTACTTTGTACCCATTTTTCTTTTTGAACCACTTTTTTTTTATTTTTCTCCAAGAGAACCTAACACGTCAAACTAGATCTAGCTTCACGTTTTTAAGGACCATTGCTCACTTTTATTAGTTCCCCTTTCATGCAGTGACAACCGTGGGTTACACGATCGCCCCTGGTTACACGGGCAACACAAGAAGGAGGAGCAACTCTAGAGTTTTTATTTTTCATGCTAACACTTTTTTTTTAGGCAATAGCTTCGCTATACACAAATGAGTCATTACTACTTCTACACATCAAGCCTCCCTAATGGTACCTTTCGGGGTGACAACATGGTTTCAGACAAAATAAGATCTGTCTAGACCTACAGAACTGAGGATAAGAGTGCTATGTGCTCAGTGAATGTAGGGAAATAACAGAAAAAATTTTAAAATAGGCTCAAAATGTGCATACATCGTCAAATTTTCGAATCATGCAAATACGGAGTGTTCACAAGCAAATCACAGACCGTCCTCATCGGACAACATGCATTCAGATTCTAATCTAACACCCAAAGTACACATATGCTCGACAACTACTAAGAAGTCTCATCTCTATCTATCAACAAACTCCACCCCCCACCTTAAGATATGCATTGTCCCCAATGCATTCAACTATAAAAACAATAAAATTCTAAGGGAACAGAAAACCTCCCCTGAATTTTATGGAGCCGATGGGTGGAGATGTGCACCATCGTCTTCCAATGTGCTCTCGAATCGTCGACCTTTCCACCTCTTCTCTTAAGAAAACAAGAAAGCAAACAACAAATTCAAAAGCAAATATAAACAAGAACAAAGCAGTAAATAACAGAATTACAGTCCAAACTCGGGTGCCTCCGAGAAGCGCAAATTTTTAAAGTCGATTGCTCGACTGTATTCTCTCGTCAACTCATCCATAGTCAAACTTGGAAGATGCCCCATCCATCTTCCTAATCACCTCTTTCCTGCGAAAATCCATGAACAATTCTTTCTCTCGTGCCTTCTGCGCACATACAACATCAATTTTAAATTTTACAGGTTTTATAAAAGGTTGATCCCATAAAATTGATGCAAAAGCGTGAGAGAGATTTTCATGCATTCCTAAAGCATAAGGATCAGCAGGAAAGAACGGGTCATTTACTTTGCCCAAAGCATCTTCCACCTTTTCCAAGGGGTGCACATAGGATTTATTAGCCATTTGCAAGGTAGAACCAGATTCATGCAAGTCATTCATTTTAAGCTCATTAAAAACAGCATGCGACTTAACATTAATCGATGGCTCTAAATCTAGCATGGCTTTATTAGTCATTTCATCTCCACAAATGCAAGGTAAAGTGGAAGGGAGTTGATTAGCAGGGTTCTCAACAATTGTCAAAGCAGAAACAGATGAATCACAAAATTCAGTCAAGGATGGCTCATGCAACTCATGATCATCAAAAAGTTCAGTTAAAAATAATGGGTCATCCCCATCCTCAACAGTCATGCATTCATTCGGTTCTAAAGATTCAAAAGTATCTATTTGACAAAGAGAGAACACATCATCAACATGCTCTTCTACAACGGGCAAATGCATCTCAACAACCTCTCCGCCATACTCAACAGATAATATGCCCTTATCCACATTTATTTTAGTTTTAGCAGTTTTCATAAAGGGCCTACCTAATAAGATCGAAGCATGCGGAGAGGAATAATTTTCATCCATTTTCAGAACATAAAAGTCAACAGGAAAAATTAATTCATTAACCTGCACTAACACATCTTCTACTATTCCTAGAGGATGCACAGAAGTTTTATCAGCAAGTTGAATAATTGTTCCTGTTTTATTCATTCCTTTCAGTTTCAGTTTCTGATAAATGGAATACGGCATAACGCTAATGGAGGCTCCTAGATCAAGCATTTCTCTTCTAATATGCATGCCTCCAATCTTACAAGGGAGAGAGAACATACCTGGATCGCCGCATTTAACCGGTAAGTTCTTTGTGATCAAGGCTGAGACGTTCTCACTTACCACGACGCGTTCACTCTCCTTTGTCTTCCTCTGGTTGGTGCAAAGTTTCCTAAGGAACTTGGCGTACCTCGGAATTTCCTTTAGGGCGTCCAACAAAGGGATGTGGATCTCTACCTTCCTGAATGTGTCAAGGAACTCCTTCTCGTAGTCCTCCTTAGGCGTTCTCGCTAACCTGCTAGGAAAAGAAGCCTTAGGCACATAAACTCTAGTGCATGTAGGATCGAAATTTACCCCATGCCACCGTGGTTCGGGATTTTCTGTTTGTGGCTCGACGTGGCCATAATCGACTTCCACCGGCGGGGTACTCGTGGGAAGATGCTTCCCACTTCTCAGGGCGATGGCACTAGCGTTCTCAGCTTTCTGCTTTTCCATCCTATTTATCTTTTCGGCCATAAGGGACATTTCCTTACCCAAATCTTGCATCTGAGTTCCAACGTTATCGAGCTTGTCCAAGGTATCTTGCTGTGATTTGGAAGTTATCGCAAATATAGCTTTAAACATGTCCTCAGCGGATCTACCTGAAACATAAGATTGGGATTTCAGAAAATCATCCTTTAAAGCAAGAACAACTTTACTTACCTCAAAAAGCTGAGCCTTAAGCTCGTCCACATCCCTTCTCAAGCGAGCTTGCTCCTCGCTTCCGTCTCCACTCCGCTCCAAGCTTCTAGCTACGTTAGAAATTAAAACTCTAACTTCAGCGGGTGTCTTATCCATAAGCGAACCTCCACTGGTGGCGTCTATCATCTGCTGGCCTTGGGGAAGCAAACCGTAGTAGAAACTCTGAATGAGGGAATGCTCGGTTATTTGATGATTGGGACAATCCTCGCATAACCGACCAAACCTCTCCCAGCATTCAAGGACAGTTTCTTCCTTTCCTTGCTCAATTTTATGTATCTCCCTTCTGAGGGCGACGGCCTTTGACGCAGGAAAATACCTTTCTAAAAACGCCCCATTCAACTCCTTCCAAGTCGTGATGGATCCGGTCGGTAGGTAATACATCCAATCTCTTGCCTTCTCCTTCAAGGTGAAGGGAAAGGTCCTGAGATGGAGTTGATCTGTAGTGGTGTCATCGGTTCTAAATGACGAACACACCATCTGGAATGCCTTGAGGTGTCTGACGGGATCCTCATATGTATTACCATAAAAAGAAGGCAATAAGTTAATCAGACCAGCTTTAAGTTCAAAATTACCTGCAGCTACCGGATACAAGATACTCGATGTGTTCCGGCCTAGCTCAGATGATGCAAGCTCCCTCATGGTTCTTTGATGCTCAAGATTACCCACGACCTCCATCTTGGCGCTTCTTTTGAATTTTCAAAGAATGACTGCGCTCCAAAAACTCAAACAAAAACGGGTAAAATAATACAAAAGAATTAAACTGTACAAAAAGTAAAGAAAATTTTTAAAACTAACAAACTAAACTTAACTAAATTAAATTAAACTTAGTTCCCCGGCAACGGCGCCAATTTTGGTAGAGCACTTATGTGGTACTCCAAATTCAAGCTGTCGAGGCTTGCCAAAATACAATTTATAAACCCGATGTACACCGAGCTATTTGAAGCTTAGTGGTAACGGGGTCGATCCACGGGGAAATAAGAAATTTAATCTAACTAAGCCTAGTTTGCTAATTATAAAAAGTATGCACAAATTAAAATAAAACAATGGTAATTTGGTTTGGGGGGAAGGGAGCTCCTAAAATGCAACTAACGGAAAATTAAAGGACAACGTGCAAAAATTAAACGGTCGTGCTTAACTTCGAGAAATGGAATTGCTCGTTATGGATGTTTGGATCATCGATACAATTTACTAACTAATCATGCTTATGCACACAATTCATTTAGTTATTTCTAACTCAAATGACCCAATGATATAATTAGAAACGTGCAATTCTAATTGTACTTGGCCAACAATCTATCTAAGGTAGCGACCCCTAAATCGACTATGTGCCAGTGACGGGAACATTGCGACGGCTTAATCCTAAGACTAACCCGGTTTCTCTCTTGCCTTAAGCCTAACATGAAAACGTTAATTAATTCAGATTACCAACTGTCACTTTGGGCCGAATTGATTAGCCATGCTTAGACCCGTGCTACCTAGCGGTTTGGGCAATTATACGTCCCAACCTTTAGCCCTCTATCATGCATAGGAACTAGGGCGTCAACCTAATTTAGCTACACATGCTAGGTATTATGAAGATCAAGCAAGAAGATGCATAAACATACTAATTACATTAACATTTACAAAGGGGCAAAATCTCCCCAAACATCCAAAACTTACAAACCAAAATCGAAATCAAGCACTTACCTCGGTTTAGCCTTCCATGGAGGATGAATTAATCCAATCCCCCATGGAAGAGCTTAGTAGCATGCACAAAGAAGAAGAAGAAGGCCAACAATGGTGGAAAATGGCTTTTGACCCGAGAGGAGAAGGTTGGGGAAGAAGGAGAGGAAGAAGATAGGCAAAATGAGGCGTTTTCACGCCTTTAAGTGTCGGAGCGTCGAGACGCTAGGCAAGCGTCTCGACGCTGGTGCCCTAAGTGGCCGCGCGCGCGCGCGCGCGGCGTCGAGACGCTCGGACAGCGTCTCGACGCTGTCGCGCGTCCATCTGGAAAAATGTCGGGCGAGCGTCAAGACCCTCGGGCGGCGTCTCGACGCTGGGGCGCGCTTGGTCTTTGGTAAGCAGTCGGGGCAGCGTCGAGACCCTCGGGCGGCGTCTCGACGCTGTCGCGCGCGCGTGCGTCGGATGGGGTCTGGGCAGCGTCGAGACCCTCGGACGGCGTCTCGACGCTGTCGCGCGCTTCGTCTGCGGTTGGCAATCGGGGCGGCGTCTCGACGCTGGGGCGCGCGCGTGCTTCGGATGATGTCGGGCGGCGTCGAGACGCTCGGCCAGCGTCGAGACGCTGCCGCCCATGCAAGCTTGCTCTCGGGTTTGTGATGCCAATTTGTGCTTCTTCAAGGCCATTTTTGCCATCTCTTGGATTCTTTAGGCTCTTTCACTCCCGATGCATCTATGAAGCTCTTAAACGGCACTTTCAGCCCCGAAATGTGTCTAAGGACTTCTCGAGCTCTCTACCATGAAATCACCTACAAGGAAGCATTTTAATCAATATAAGTCATGGTTTTAGCCAGAATTAGGGACATAAAGATAGCTCTATTTTGGAGCTATCAGCCGACGTCTGGAAAAACGCAGCAACAAAGACCAGTATTGCGATTGCGTTGCGATCGCAATGCTCTGTTTTCGGTTGTGCTTCTTCTGATAAGCCTCGCAAAACTTCAGCAATACATCTGCAAAGCATTAATTAGACATTTTTTCACCAATTTACACACTTATGCACAAGTTTTTCACATAAGCCTTAAATTAACCTCATTTCACAAAATGTCAGGATAAAACACATATTATGCTCATTAATAGTAAAAATGCTCGAAAGACTTCATGAATATCAAGTCATTATAGCCCTAAATAACTCTCTTTTGGAGAGGTAACAATAACATTAATCGAAGCCCCTAAATCTAGCATCGCATGCTTGATTTCCTTATCTCCTATGGTGCATGGTAAGAGAAACATACCTGGGTCCTGACATTTATCTGGAATGTTTTGCGTTATCAGGGAAGAAACATTTTTACTTACCACCACTCTCTCAGTGCTCTTTGCTTTCCTCTTATTAGTGCACATCTTCTTGAGGAATTTCGCATACCTTGGAATTTGTTGAATGGCATCAAGCAGCGGTATGTTGATTCCAACTTTCTTCAGTGTATCGAGGATGTCCACGTCCTTGTCTTCCTTGGGTGGCCTCACCAACTTGCTAGGAAAAGGAGCAATGGGAACATAAGACTTCATGGAAGGAGATGGAGTAGCACATACCGTGTTCTCAGGCGGTGTTGGATGACACTTTTCTTCAGGCATCACGGGACTCTTGTTGGAATCTTCAAGCACAGGTGGTGGGCGGAATTTTGAATATCCGCTTAATCTCAAGCTGTCGAGGCTTGCCAAAATACGATTTATAAAGCCTATGACCAAGGCTTTGCAGCCAGTGGTAACAGGGTCGATCCAAGGAATAGGAAGAGTGAATTTACTAGTGAAATTTGGATTAAATTGATTAATTGGTAACGGGGGGTTTTAATCATGCAAGAGAAATAATGATGAAAGCTAACGGAAGAAAGAAATAATATGAAGAGAATGTGTGCACGGTTTGGGAATCTAGGGATCAATTGTTAGACAACATTCAGCTTATCATGTAATGCTAATAACATGGAATACAGTTTATTTAGCACGCGGACGACTACCAGAGAAGCCCCAAAGTAGCCGACTCCATGGATTTTAATTAGGCCACACAGTCCTAATTACACGTTATCTAAGCTCGCGTTAAGATGATCAGTCCTAAGGTGAATTTAGATAGTCACTAGCTGGCCGCGACGAACATTCGAGCGTGAATTCTAATTGCTAGTAGGTTGCCCGCAAACGCCGTATGCAACCAACAATTATCCTACCCGACCCGATACTTCGATTTAGTTCTATTTACCTGTGTTACTTAGTCGAGCAGTGAGAGGCACGGCATCGCTACTCTTTAACATACACAACATGCGAAACTACCCGAGTGTCAATCAACGTATTTTAGCATGCGCGTTGGATTAAGCAAGGTAAACAGATGCCAATAATCAGATTCCAATATGCAAAGCTATACTCAGATTATCAAAGCCATAAATGTCTAACAAAATTCCCCTAAACAAATCCCAAACCGTCACCCTTACCTTAGCCGCTCATGGTGCGGTGCGTCAATCCCGCTCCAACCACGGCCATGGAAGGATTCGTCTAAATATTACAAAGGAAAGTGGAGCTCACAAGCATGCCAACAATGGCGGAGCTCCACGGAAAATAGAGAGAAAATGGGGAAGAAGAAGACCAAAATCGCCGGATTCCGTTGAGAGATGAAGAAGATGAAGATTTTCAAAAATGTGCAGAAAAATCGTCTTTTAGCTACTACCTTCGTCGTAGCGTCGAGACGCTAGGCCAGCGTCTCGACGCTGTGCCCTAAGTTTTCCGCGCGCGCGCTCGCGATGGCGTCGCGACGCAAGGCCAGCGTCGCGACGCTGCCCCGATAAATTTCCTGCGCGCGCCTCCTCCGGAGCGTCTCGACGCCAAGCAGGGTCTCGACGCCAGGGCAGCGTCGAGCTAGCGTCTCGACGCTATCACTCGACGCTTGCTCTCGGGTTTTTCCAGCGTCGAGCCAGCGTCTCGACGCTGGCTCTCGGGTTTGGGGCTGAAACTTTGCCTCTCCAAGGCTGTTTTGGCCCGTTTCTTCACAGAACAAGTTCCCCTCTTCCCGATGCATTCCCGGGGCGCTAAAACTCCACTTTAAGCTCTCGAACATGCCCAACGGACGCACGAGCTCTTTGCCGCTTTTCTCCTACAAAAGAGATATATTTAATCAATTGAAAGCGGACTTTAGCTATAATTAGGAAGTATTTAATAGCTCCAAAATGGAGTTATCAACAGGTCGCGATGGTACTTCTTTGCCACTTCGTAGGGCAATGGCGTTCATTTCTGCAATCTCTTTCCTCAATAACTCAAATTGTGCTTTGGACTCCTCGCGACTCTCCTTTCTTGACAACTCAAATCGCGCTTCGAACTGTTCGCGACGATACTCGTCCCTTTCCATAAGGGACTTGAACATTCCTTCAAGGGATTTACCTGAGACAGCAGAAAATGCTTGTGATGAGTTATCTTGCAATTTAAGAACAACGCTATATAGAGAGAAAATGGGGAAGAAGAAGACCAAAATCGCCGGATTCCGTTGAGAGATGAAGAAGATGAAGATTTTCAAAAATGTGCAGAAAAATCGTCTTTTAGCTACTGCCTTCGTCGTAGCGTCGAGACGCTAGGCCAGCGTCTCGACGCTGTGCCCTAAGTTTTCCGCGCGCGCGCTCGCGATGGCGTCGCGACGCAAGGCCAGCGTCGCGACGCTGCCCCGATGATTTTCCTGCGCGCGCCTCCTCCGAAGCGTCTCGATGCCAAGCAGAGTCTCGACGCCAGGCAGCGTCGAGCTAGCGTCTCGACGCTATCACTCGACGCTAGCTCTCGGGTTTTTCCATCGTCGAGCCAGCGTCTCGACGCTGGCTCTCGGGTTTGGGGCTGAAACTTTGCCTCTCCAAGGCTGTTTTGGCCCGTTTCTTCACGGAACAAGTTTCCCTCTTCCCGATGCATTCCCGGGGCGCTAAAACTCCACTTTAAGCTCTCGAACATGCCCAACGGACGCACGAGCTCTTTGCCGCTTTTCTCCTACAAAAGAGATATATTTAATCAATTGAAAGCGGACTTTAGCTATAATTAGGAAGTATTTAATAGCTCCAAAATGGAGTTATCAAACACCCCCAACTTAAACATTGCTAGTCCTCGAGCAAGCACTACAAAGACATCGACTCTAAGGACGCGTTTACATATATTCTAACTCAAGCCTCCATGCATATTGAAATTTAAACACGAGTATAATCATGGAAGCATTTGTTCATGTATTAACTAGGACATATCAAAAATTAACTCTTGCCCCCTAACGTGTGTGTGTGTGCTAGACAACCACTCCTAAACTCACGTAAACCCGGAAAACCAACATGCAACGCACATCCCGTTTTCCCCCTACTTCTAGCGTTTAAGAACAGCTACACTTGACTTACACGAGAGAAAGAAGCAAATTAAGAGACCTAATTATTTTCTCATTCTTTTTCTTTCTTTTCAAAAGTACTTTGTACTCTTTTTATTTTGGGTTCTTTGAACCAACCTTTCATTTCTTTTTCTTTCCTACTCGAGCTGCCTAACACGTCAAACTTTGGCCAAAGCTTCACGTTTTTAAGGACTGACGCTCACTTCTTTTAAGCGCTAATAAGAAGGAGGAGCGCCTCGAGAGGAATTTTCTACCAACATGCTTTTCAAAAAAAAAATTTTACATTAGGCTAAGCACATGCTTTCTCAATTAACTAACTACTAACTCTCATGCAACAAGCTACCTAAGGGTGCCTTTCGGGGTGACAACGAGAATTAGCTAAACATGCGATAAACCAAGCTTACGGAATCTAGGGAGAAGTTGCTAAGTGCGCGATAAGTGCAAGGGAGCAACAGAAAAAATTTTAAAATTTTTGACATGAACCTAATAAACACAAAACTCTTGCAAAAACTCGATTATGAACATGCTCAGATTTCCAACATGCATTTCCTAGGCTATCACAGTCAGAAAACAGTAAACAGAGTCCCAAGCACTTCAATATCTCATAGCACTGCTCAACAAACTACACATGCACATCCATCGGACTACTCCACCCCCAACTTCAAAATTTGGCATTGTCCTCAATGCCAACCAGTCAGATACAACAAAGTAAAAGGGAAGAAGAAATACGCTTCCCTGACTCATGGTGAAGCTGGCGAGGGCGAGGAAGCGGCACATAAACCCATCAGAGCCCAAAATTGCCTTCTCTTCCTTGATTCCTAAAAAAAAACAGCAAGCTAATTAAAACTAAATTAATCTAAAAAGCAATAAAACTACACTAAAGCATAAAAACAGTCCATCGCTCGGGTGCCTCCGAGAAGCGCAGAATTTTTAAAGTCGGTTGCTCGACTGTATTCTCTCAACAGACTCATCCATAGTCTGTAGGTGGGGGGGACGATCCATACTTGTCCTTGGCCACACCTTTCCTACCATCCACCTGAAAAATATTTTGCACTCTTCGTGCCTCGGGCACGTGAATATCAGCAGTGTTAGTGCAAAAACCAGCAGTGTCATCAAACAAATTCAAATCAGAAATTTTAACAGAGACATGGGAACCATCCCTCAAGCGCGAGGGTAGACTCCCATTCTCATCATGCTCACAAACAGAGACATTTCCAGCAGATTTTCCAAATAAAGAGAACTCATGCAAAGTATCATCAAACTCCAGAGAAACAACGCCCTTAAACACATCAATTTTGACCCTAGCGGTCTTAAGAAAGGGACGTCCTAACAACATGGAGGACGAAGCATGCGATGAGTTTTCATTCATATCTAAAACAAGGAAATCAGCGGGAAACGTCATATTCCCAACTCTAACCAAAACATCCTCTACCTTCCCTCTAGGACAGATGCTCGACCCATTAGCCAACTGAACAGAAACATTACATTCATGCATTTCATTTAAATTCAGATCACGATACAATGCATAAGACATAACATTAACAGAGGCTCCTAGGTCTAACATGGCATTATGAACAATTTTACTACCTATAGTGCAAGGGATAGTAAAAGTACCTGGATCGTTGCACTTTGCAGGCAACGAACCTAGGAGTATGGCAGAGACGTTTTCCTTCTTTTTCTCAGTCCCTCTGGACTTCCTTTTCGTAGTGCACCAGCTCCTTAGGAATTTTGCATATTTTGGCACTTGACTGACTGCCTCTAGGAGCGGGATATTTACCATCACCTTTTGGAAGGTTCGCAGGACCTCCTCATCATCAGATTCCAAAGTAGGCTTCGCAAGCCTACTCGGGAATGGTGCTCTGGCAACATCCTCAGGTACACTGACCTTCTCATCTTTTCTCACATCCTGAATCTCAGGAGCAATCAGGGCGGACTCGTTCAAGCTGTCCGTGGCTTCCTTCGCAGCTCTGGTGGAAAGTGACTTCCCACTGCGCAGCTGAATGGCACTCACGTTTTCACATGAGTTTACTGTAGTTTGGGAAGGAAGCTTCCCCGAGCTCTTGCTCTCAATCTTACTAATAGACACCGCCATCTGTGTCAGCTGCTTGTTCAAATTCTGCAGCTGTGCCTTGTGAGAATTAAGCTCCTCTCGAGCTTCTTTCTGAAACTGGCTGGTGCTAGTCACGATGGTCCTTACCATCTCTTCAAGTGAGCTGGAGGAGCTCGAGGCTTGAGCCTGGGTGGAAGAATTAGGCCTATCCTGAGACTGGCCTTGGAAACGAGTCTGTCCTTCCCTATTCCCATAGCTGAAGTTAGGATGGTCGCGCCAACCGGGGTTGTAAGTGTTTGCATATGGGTCGTACTTCCTTGGGTTGGAAGCGTACCCCCCGATAGCGTTGACCTCCGCATCCTCACGGTGTCCTCCAACTATTTTCTTAAGCATATTTCCTATCTCGGCCACCTGGGCCCTCATTTCAGTCATCTCGTGGCTCTGAGCCACGCTGTGCACTTGGCCTTGTCCCCGAATACCGAATTGCTGCGAGTTGGTGGCCATATTTGCAATGAGCTGTTTGGCCTCAACTGGGGTCTTGTCAATCAGTGCCCCTCCACTCGCTGCATCGATCATCTGCCGGTCATGGGGCGTCATCCCCTCATAAAAGTACTGGATCAATAACTGATCGACAATCTGATGATGTGGGAAGCTCGCGCACAGGCGCCCGAAGCGTTCCCAGTATTCGTGCAGGGACTCACCAACATCCTGAGTGATCCCATATATCCTCTTCCGCAGAGCAGTGGCTAAGGACGCGGGAAAGTATTTCTCCAAAAATACCCGCTTCATATCCTGCCACGTGGTGATGGATCCAGAAGGCAAATAGTACAGCCAATCCTTGGCCTTATCCTTGAGCGTGAAGGGGAATGCCCTCATGTTCAGCTGCTCCTCCGTGACCCCTGCGGGCTTCATCCCCGCGCAGACGCAATGGAACTCCATCAAATGTTTGTTCGCGTCCTCACCTGCGTTTCCATGGAAAGAAGGTAACTGGTGAATTAAACCAGATTTCAACTCGAAGTTACCTGCTACCACGGGGTAGTTAATGCACAACGGCTGCAGGTTCAGGTCTGGCGCTGCCAGTTGCTTAAGCGTCCGTGGCGCATCACCTTGCGCCATCTCGTCAAATAAGAAGGGATTGCCTTCTTCCTCCTCAATCGGTCTTTGCCCCTCCCGGGCTTCTCTCCGTAACCGCCGCTCCTCTCTGTCAATCTCAGGGATAAACTGCAAACTACCCTCAGAGGAACGGGTCATACACAAACAAAAATTCCAAACATACAATATACAAACAGAAAAAAATTTCAGTCAACCATCAATAAATCAAATTCAAACTTCAATCATAAATTCAATCAATTGCCTAGTCCCCGGCAACGGCGCCAATTTTGGTGGGCGGAATTTTGAATATCCGCTTAATCTCAAGCTGTCGAGGCTTGCCAAAATACGATTTATAAAGCCTATGACCAAGGCTTTGCAGCCAGTGGTAACAGGGTCGATCCAAGGAATAGGAAGAGTGAATTTACTAGTGAAATTTGGATTAAATTGATTAATTGGTAACGGGGGGTTTTAATCATGCAAGAGAAATAATGATGAAAGCTAACGGAAGAAAGAAATAATATGAAGAGAATGTGTGCACGGTTTGGGAATCTAGGGATCAATTGTTAGACAACATTCAGCTTATCATGTAATGCTAATAACATGGAATACAGTTTATTTAGCACGCGGACGACTACCAGAGAAGCCCCAAAGTAGCCGACTCCATGGATTTTAATTAGGCCACACAGTCCTAATTACACGTTATCTAAGCTCGCGTTAAGATGATCAGTCCTAAGGTGAATTTAGATAGTCACTAGCTGACCGCGACGAACATTCGAGCGTGAATTCTAATTGCTAGTAGGTTGCCCGCAAACGCCGTATGCAACCAACAATTATCCTACCCGACCCGATACTTCGATTTAGTTCTATTTACCTGTGTTACTTAGTCGAGCAGTGAGAGGCACGGCATCGCTACTCTTTAACATACACAACATGCGAAACTACCCGAGTGTCAATCAACGTATTTTAGCATGCGCGTTGGATTAAGCAAGGTAAACAGATGCCAATAAT
This sequence comes from Herpetospermum pedunculosum, assembly GCA_028017165.1. Classification (NCBI taxonomy): domain Eukaryota; kingdom Viridiplantae; phylum Streptophyta; class Magnoliopsida; order Cucurbitales; family Cucurbitaceae; genus Herpetospermum; species Herpetospermum pedunculosum. The sequence continues at coordinate 39,673,670 of CM051527.1, forward strand.
CAGATTCCAATATGCAAAGCTATACTCAGATTATCAAAGCCATAAATGTCTAACAAAATTCCCCTAAACAAATCCCAAACCGTCACCCTTACCTTAGCCGCTCATGGCGCGGTGCGTCAATCCCGCTCCAACCACGGCCATGGAAGGATTCGTCTAAATATTACAAAGGAAAGTGGAGCTCACAAGCATGCCAACAATGGCGGAGCTCCACGGAAAATAGAGAGAAAATGGGGAAGAAGAAGACCAAAATCGCCGGATTCCGTTGAGAGATGAAGAAGATGAAGATTTTCAAAAATGTGCAGAAAAATCGTCTTTTAGCTACTGCCTTCGTCGTAGCGTCGAGACGCTAGGCCAGCGTCTCGACGCTGTGCCCTAAGTTTTCCGCGCGCGCGCTCGCGATGGCGTCGCGACGCAAGGCCAGCGTCGCGACGCTGCCCCGATAAATTTCCTGCGCGCGCCTCCTCCGGAGCGTCTCGACGCCAAGCAGGGTCTCGACGCCAGGGCAGCGTCGAGCTAGCGTCTCGACGCTATCACTCGACGCTTGCTCTCGGGTTTTTCCAGCGTCGAGCCAGCGTCTCGACGCTATAGCTCGACGCTGGCTCTCGGGTTTGGGGCTGAAACTTTGCCTCTCCAAGGCTGTTTTGGCCCGTTTCTTCACGGAACAAGTTCCCCTCTTCCCGATGCATTCCCGGGGCGCTAAAACTCCACTTTAAGCTCTCGAACATGCCCAACGGACGCACGAGCTCTTTGCCGCTTTTCTCCTACAAAAGAGATATATTTAATCAATTGAAAGCGGACTTTAGCTATAATTAGGAAGTATTTAATAGCTCCAAAATGGAGTTATCAACAGGTCGCGATGGTACTTCTTTGCCACTTCGTAGGGCAATGGCGTTCATTTCTGCAATCTCTTTCCTCAATAACTCAAATTGTGCTTTGGACTCCTCGCGACTCTCCTTTCTTGACAACTCAAATCGCGCTTCGAACTGTTCGCGACGATACTCGTCCCTTTCCATAAGGGACTTGAACATTCCTTCAAGGGATTTACCTGAGACAGCAGAAAATGCTTGTGATGAGTTATCTTGCAATTTAAGAACAACGCTACATACCTGAGACATTTGAGTCTTAAGCTCTTCTACGTCAGTCGACAACCTGGCTTGCGCAATTCCTCATCCGCACTGTTGAAGGTTCCCTGCCATGTTGGAGATTAACTGTCTAGCGTCCGCAGGTGTCTTTTCCCTAAGAGCTCCTCCACTCGAAGCATCGAGCATCTGCTGATCATATGGTTGCAACCCATCATAGAAAGACCGAATGAGCTCAGCCTCTGTTATCTGATGGTTAGGGCAGCTCTCGCATAGCTTAACGTACTGATAGCACTCTAAAAGTTCTAATATTTAGCTCCTAAGTCTTGTAAATTAGAATAATTATTTGGGCTTAATTGATATATTTTGTATAATTTAATCGCTAAGGGGTAAATCGGGCATTTGCGATAATTAAGAGCTTAAATGAATATTTTATTAATTAGTCGTTTTGAGTGACTAAGCTACATTAACTAAATAATCTAATTTCAACTCAAAATAGACTAATGGCTTAATGGTGTAGGTCTTTTTGAGGGAATGGTGAAGCCAAGGTTCAAATCCTGGTGGGAGCAGAATTTTATTATTTTTGTAGAAAGTCAACGGTCAACGGTCAACAGTCAACGCTCAGACCATCCATCAGACGGCCCAAGACCGCTCGCCCTCGCCCTCGCCCGCGCGCCCTATCCGTGACTGTAAATGCCCGTCATTAAAAGTCCAAAAAAATGCCCGTCACTAAAAGTCTAAAAAAAGCGGTGTTTTCCATTTTGCCATTTTCCGTAGCGTCGAGACGCTAGGACAGCGTCTCGACGCTACTCCGAAGTATAAAAAGAACATTTTCGCGATTTTTAGGGATTCCACCTCCGTTTTGGGCTCGGGATTGACGTTTTTTCACCATTTTTTAAGCTCTTCTTCTCCATTTGGGTTGTATGAACTCTACAACCTCCATGGAAGCATGAAATACTCCATCTCCCATGGAAGGCTAGAGGTAAATGCTTGATTAGTTAGTTGAGGGATTGATTTCTATTGTATTTAGGTGAGATTTGTGCTTTATATGAATGTTTAGCATATGTGTATGAACTCTTGCATCTCTTTCCTGTATTAAGAACGAATAGCATGCCTTTCTAATTAGGATTGACGCCCATAATTGTTACGCATGTTAGTCGGCTAGCATTGATTCCTGATTAGTCTTAATGCAAGTAGCGAGGGTCTAATCGTGCCTAATCAATTTAACCCTATGTGACGAATGGGGTATGAATTGATTATCGTATCGCGGTGGGCTCAAGGTTAAGAGAAAAATCGAATTAATTTTAGGATTAATTCGTCGCGATGTTACCCATTACTGTTTTCTGATTAATTTAGGACTAATCACCTTGAATTGATTAAGAGGCATGTTTAATTAGAATTATCTATTTCTAATTAATTCTTCGGGGTGTTTGTATCGGTGTCGAGCAAACATTTCGCGTGCATGAGCATCTCGGCTAATTTCCATGTTTATCGATGAACTAAAATACAATAGAGCAATCCCGATACTTTCTAATTAAGCATGCTTGTTGGTAGCGATATTATTGAACTATCGCCAATCATCGGGTTGTCGAGACCCGCCAAAATAAATTTATAAGTGCCCGAAATCACTAAACTATTTGTAGAATAGTAGCAACGGGGTCGATCCACAGGGAATTAAGGTATTTTGACTTAATCTTAATTAAATTTGCAAACTATTAATAAAAGTAAAATAAGGAGTAATTGTTGGTTTTCAAGTAACTAAGATGGAACAAAGCAAATGGGAAAATTTAGCTAACGTAGTTTCCGACTCGGGACGATCGGAATAAATTTAGCATGCTTCTTGGGTCATAGGTTGATGAATATTATGGTTTTATAAATTAACGAATGCACAGCCCGTCTAAAATTAATAAATAACTCAGACATGCTCCATGGATTTAATTAGACATAAATTATCATGCTAATCAAGCATACCGTTCGGACATTGGCGGCCAACGCTCTCCCAAGACCGAGCGGTAGCAACAAGCTAACTGTGACAACTATCTAATTTGGACGCGAAATTAGTATGTCGATTTGGAATTCTAATTCGGGAAGAACGAACACCAAGAGCGTAAGGACGCCAATACGCTCAAGGAGCCATAATTCCTTGTTACTTGGCGGAAACGAGAGGCACGGCATCAAATCCTTTAACAAATGAACATGCTCAAAATCAAGGGTGCCTAGTCCTAAATCATTCAAACGTGCTCATAGATTAAGCTAAGAAATAGAATTCAATTCAATAAAATATCCAACCAATTCAGAATTTCAATCCTACAACCTCACCAAGAGTTCATACTACATTTATCCTTACAATCCCGAGCCAAAAACGGTAGATCTACTCACTCATGACTTGTGTGGTGTGGGACGGCTTCAAATCGAGCTTCCTAGCCCCTCCCATGGTGGAAAATAGCTGCTGGACGTCCAATCAGGCGCGGAGCTCGAGGTAGAAGATGATAATGGCGGCTAAAATCGGACTGAAACTTAAGTAATCCGTCGTAGCGTCGAGACGCTAGGGCAGCGTCTCGACGCTGCGCCCTAAATAATCCGCGCGCGCGCAGTCGGGGTGGCGTCGAGACGCTCGACAGCGTCGAGACGCTGTCGGCGTCGAGCGAGCGTCGAGACGCTATCGCTCGACGCTTGCTCTCGGGTTTTTCTTCAATTCAGCGCTTCAGACCTTGGAGCGTCGAGACGCTATGGCAGCGTCTCGACGCTGGGCAGCGTCGAGCTAGCGTCGCGACGCTGTCGCTCGACGCTAGCTCTCGGGTTGATGCATGGATTTTTGCCTTCATTTTCCCAAAAGTGCTCAACCTTCATGCCTTTGCACGGGTCTTCCCGGGAAGTGTTCTTAGGCCTTTAAATTGCGATATTAAGCCCCGAAAAGCGTCGAAACGCTCCCGAGGGCGAATTACCGAGAACACCTGCAATAATCACATATAAACAAGATTAAGCCAATAATAAACGTGAATTAGGGACATAATTATAGCTCCAAAATGGAGCTATCAAACACCCCCAACTTAAATCTTGCTAGTCCTCGAGCAAGGTGGAATTCTGATTAATCAAATAAAACGAGAATACATGCTAGGGACTCGATTCTCAGTATTGGAAAAGACAGGGCATTTGCATTTGAAGGAAACAGCTGCACGCATGCATGAGTTAAGAACAATTCGAAAAATTTAAAGATGCTTCCCTATTTATGCTTCGGACTTAGCTCCTCGATCTTAGATTTCAACAGGCTTAGAACAGCTCTATCTATCCTAAAACTTCGCTTTCCCCCTACTTATGGCTTAACAGAACAGTCTAAGGGCAGTTCATCGTCTATGCAAGTAATATAACGCAAGGCATCTTTTCTCTCATTTCCTTTGATCTTCATGAGCGCCTAACATGTCAATCTTACTTTCGTTTCAGCTTGCCTGCAATTTCATTGCACAGTGCATCTGACTACGGGCAAAATTCACATTTTTAAGGACTAGCGTTCACTTCTTTGTGCATCCTTTTCATGCAGTGGCAACCGTGGGTTACACGACCGCCCCTGGCTACTAAGGCAACTCAAGAAGGAGGAACGCCTCATGAGATTACTCTTACTCTTTTTATGAAATATGCGTTCCTTTTCTTTTAGCCTAAAGATCATATTAACATTTTAAGCGCATGGATTACAAACAAGAGCGAATCTTACCCCATCCTAAGGTTGCCTTTCGAGGTGACAACGAATTTTGAAACAAACAGAGCTACCCTAAACCCACATATCCAAGATAGAGTGCTAACATGCGAAGCTTAAACAGGGAAATAACTTGAAAAAAAAATTTCAAAACGGCCTTAACATACGCAATTATACTCAATTTCACAGCAAACACGCACACGAAGACCTTAACAGTACATCACAGAATTTCATAATCGGACAAGCATGCTTTCTCCATAGCTTAACAAGTTAATCAGGATTCCACAACAAAGCTCGACAATCCTTTATAAGGCACAACCCACCACCCCCAACTTAGAAATTGACAATGTCCTCATTGGACCAAATATGCACAGTCAAAACAAAAGGAAAGAAAACCTTCCCTGAATTGTGACTTAGAGGGTTGGAGAGTGTGCTTTAACCTTAGCCAATTAAACCGCAAGGACGAGCCATTGTTTCACCTGAAAATTCACAACATCAGAGTAGAAATCTAAACTAATCCTAAAGGCGGTAAGTAAACAAAAAGCATGTACAGTTTAAGCTCGGGTGCCTCCGAGTAGCGCAAATTTTTAGAGTCGATTGCTCGACTTTACCAAAACTCAATTTATCCTTTCTCATAATCAGGCTCTTTCAAGTAAGCATGATCGTCGAAGTCCTCTGACATTCCCTCATGAAAGATCTTTAATCGCTGGCCATTCACCGTGTATTCTTTTTCAGTATCCAGGCTCTGAATCTTGACTGCACCATAGTGATGAACATCAGTGATAATGAAAGGACCAAGCCACCTGGAACGAAGTTTACCTGGCATGAACTTTAGGCGGGAGTTGAACAATAAGACCTTCTGACCAACTTCGAAGTGTTTTCTGACGACTCGTCTGTCGTGGAACATTTTGGTCTTTTCCTTGTAGGTCTTCGAGTTCTCATATGCATCCAGGCGAAGCTCCTCTAGTTCTTGCAATTTGAGGAGTCTTTCTTCGCCCGCCAAGTCAAAGTCCATGTTGCACTTCTTCACGGCCCAGTAAGCTTTGTGTTCGATCTCCACGGGGAGATGACAGGCTTTACCATAAACCATCCGGTAGGGAGACATCCCTATGGGGGTTTTGTAAGCCGTACGGTAGGCCCACAAAGCGTCGTCCAGCCTGAGGCTCCAATCCTTCCTTCCTGGACTTACTGTTTTCTCGAGGATGCTCTTCACCTCTCGATTAGAAACCTCTGCTTGGCCATTGGTCTGAGGATGATACGGGGTAGAGATTTTTTGATTGACCCCATGCTTCCTCATCAAGGCTTGGATCGTTTTGTTGCAGAAGTGGCTCCCCTGGTCACTTATGATGGCTCGTGGCACTCCATACCTGCTAAAAATGTTAGATTTGACAAAACTGGAAACAACATTAGCGGTATCAACTTTGGTGGCTTTAGCTTCCACCCATTTAGACACGTAGTCCACAGCCAATAAGATATAGACAAAACCAAATGAAGGGGGAAAGGGTCCCATAAAGTCCATACCCCAAACCTCGAAAATTTCACAAGTTAGAATGGGGTTTTGGAGCATTTCATTCCTACTAGTGATGGTCCCTTTTCTCTGACACTGATCACAAGATTTACAAAACTCATAACAGTCCTTAAACAGTGATGGCCAGAAGAACCCGCAATCTAAAATTTTTCTCGCAGTCCTATTTTGCCCAAAGTGTCCCCCACATGCAAATTCATGGCAAAAGGTAAGGATGGACCTATGTTCAGACTTAGGGACGCACTTCCTAATTACCTGGTCAGCACAAAATTTCCATAAAATGGGCTCTTCCCAAACATACGTCTTGGCTTCGCTTTTCAGCTTAGCTCTTTGGTTATATGAAAAGTCGAATGGGAACGTACCTGTGACCAAGTAATTGACAATGTCGGCGTACCATGGTGTCTCCACACTCACCTGGAAAAGAACTTCATCAGGGAATTCATCATTCAGAGGCAGATCGTCCTCATTACGCACAATACGGCTCAAGTGGTCAGCAACGGTATTTTCTGATCCTTTTCTGTCCTGAACAGAGACGTCGAACTCCTGGAGTAATAATACCCATCTGAGTAGTCTAGGCTTCGAGTCTTTCTTGTTCATCAAGTATCGAACTGTTGCATGATCAGAAAAAACAATTACTTTAGATCCAAGAATATATGGCCGAAATTTATCAAGAGCGAAAACTATGGAAAGCAGCTCCTTCTCTGTTGTTGTGTAACCGATCTGCGCGGAATTGAGCGTCCTAGAGGCATAATAAATCACATGGCTCTTCTTGTCTATCCTCTGGCCCAACACAGCGCCTACGGCATAATTGCTTGCGTCGCACATAATCTCGAAAGGAGTCCCCCACTGCGGTGGATGAATGATGGGTGCGTTGGTCAAGCACTTTTTCAGAACATCGAAGGCAAGCTTGCACTGTTTGTCAAAACAGAATGGAACATCCTTTTTCAGCAAGCTTGTCATCGGGGTCACTATCTTCGAGAAGTCTTTAATGAACCTGCGGTAAAAACCTGCGTGACCAAGAAAAGAACGTACTTCCCGAAGATTCGTGGGGTAAGGTAAATCAGATATGACATCAATTTTTGCTTTATCAACCTCTATCCCCTTAGCAGACACAACGTGACCCAATACTATGCCTTGGCTGGCCATGAAATGACACTTTTCAAAATTTAAAACAAGATTAGTTTCGATGCATCTTTCCATGACTCTAGACAAGTTAAACAGGCAATCCTTAAATGAACTTCCATATACAGTAAAATCATCCATAAAGACTTCGATGCATTTTTCTACAAATTCAGAAAATATGCTCATCATGCATCGCTGAAAAGTCCCTGGAGCATTACAAAGCCCAAAGGGCATTCTCCTATATGCGTAAGTTCCGAATGGACAGGTAAAAGTAGTCTTTTCTTGGTCTTCCTGGGCTATGGGAATTTGATAAAACCCAGAAAAACCATCAAGAAAACAGAAGAATGGTTTCCCAGCTAAACGCTCCACCATCTGATCTATGAAGGGAATAGGAAAGTGGTCCTTCTTAGTCACATCATTCAGTTTTCTAAAATCAATACACATTCTCCACCCATTTTGTACTCTCTTAGGTACTAACTCCCCCTTATCATTTCTAATAACAGTTATGCCCGTCTTTTTAGGTACAACATGAATAGGGCTAACCCATTGGCTATCAGAAATGGGAAAGATAATACCTGCATCCAGGAGTTTGTGTATCTCAGACAACACTACCTCTTTCATTGCAGGGTTCAGTCTCCGTTGGGGCTCTCGGGATGGTTTTGCTCCCTCATCCAGCCGAATCTTGTGCATGCACAGCACTGGACTTAACCCGTGCAAGTCTGCCAATGTCCATCCCATGGCTCTTTTGTTCTTTTTCAAAACCTCGATCAACTCGCCTTCTTGCTCCGACGTAAGCTCCTTGGAAATAATTACCGGGAGTGTCTCCACCTCACCCAAGTACACGTACTTGAGATGACCCGGCAACTCCTTCAATTCCAACTTGGGAGCCTGCAAAAGAGATGGTAATATTTTAGTTGGCTTTTCACATGTTTCTAAAGCAAAAGTAGGTTGTTCAGAAGAATAAGTCAATATGGGAACACTACTTTCAACTTCGCCAACAATTTCAGTAAAAACGAGTGGGTCATCCCCATCAATAACAGTCATGCATTCTTCTTGTTCTAAAGTATCTATCAGATCAATTTTACAGACAGAATGCGCATCAGCACGTTGTTTCATGGCATCAAATACATTAAATTCAAATACATCCCCTTCATACTCAACAGATAAGGTACCATCATGCACATTAATTTTTGTTTTAGCGGTTTTCATGAATGGTCTACCAAGTAAAACAGAAGTGGTGGATGCATTTTCTTCCATTTTTATCACATAAAAATCAGCAGGGAAGATCAAATCCTTAACCCTAACCAACACATCTTCAATCAATCCTAGAGGACGAATAGAAGATCTATTAGCTAACTGGATAATTATACTGGTTTCCTGCATACCATCTAAACCGAGGCTCTTGTAGACTGAGTATGGCATAACATTAATTGAAGCTCCTAAGTCTAACATAGCGTGCTCGATTTCTCTATCCCCTATAGTACATGGCAAGAGAAACATACCTGGGTCCTGACACTTGTTTGGAATACCTTGGGTTATCAGGGCAGAAACATTCTTGCTTACCACGACTCTCTCAGCACTTTTAGTCTTCCTCTTCATGGTGCACATTTCCTTCAGAAATTTGGCGTACCTTGGGATTTGCTGAATTGCATCAAGCAGCGGTATATTGATCCCAACCTTTCTCAGTGTCTCAAGAACATCCGCGTCTTCGACCTCCTTAGATGGCCTTGCTAGCCTACTAGGAAAAGGAGCAACTGGAGTGTAAGACTTCATAGAAATAATAGGAGGAGTTACAACAGTTTCAGAGGGTGCTTGAGAACACTTATCTGGAGATGTCTCTGAATCTTTTGAAGGACTCTCGGGAGTGGTACGGGATGGTACTTCTTTACCACTTCTGAGGTTTATCGCACTAACACCTTCCGCTTTGGATTCGATCTTGCTCATTCTTTCCTTCACCTCCGAGAACTCATCTCTTAGAGATTTTATCTGCGACCTTGTCTCATTGCTAGCTTCCATGAGCGATTTGAACATGCCTTCAATGGCTTGACCTGAGACAGAAGAAACACCCTGAGATGATTTTTCCTGCATCGTATGAACTAAACCAAATACCTGAGACACTTGTTCCTTGAGTTCTGCTATGTCGGTAGACATTTTAGCGTACTCGTTCCTTCCTCCGTACTGGCGTCGGTTCTCAGCCATATTAGAAATCAATTGTCTGGCTTCTGCAGGTGTTTTCTCCCAAAGGGCTCCTCCACTTGCTGCATCAAGCATCTGGCAGTCGTGCGGAAGCAACCCTTCATAGAAGAATTCGATAAGCTCGGCTTCTGCTATCAGGTGGTTCGGGCATTTCTCACAGAGTTTAATGAACCTCTCCCAGCACTCGTGAAATGCCTCGTCCTTTCCTTGCTCGAATTGGCGGATATCTTTTTTCACGGCTCTGGCTTTTGAAGCTGGGAAGTACCTTTCCAAGAATAGACTCTGCAACTTCTCCCAAGTGAAAATGATCCCCGATGGCAAGTAATGCAGCCAATCTCGAGCTTCACCTCTCAAGGTGAATGAAAAGCTCTCAGGTAGAGCTGATCTTCAGTAATGCCGCCTGGCTTCGTCGCAGAACTTGTCATTTGAAAAGCCTTGAGATGTTTATAAGGATTCTCATCTGCTTCACCACAAAAAGAGGGCAAATGGTCAATTAAACCCGATTTAAGCACAAACTCACCTGAAATTTCCGGGTAGGAAATACAAGAAGGTTGGTGGCCCATAGCAAATGATGTCCACTGTCTGAGCGTTTTTGGGACTCCAATCTCATCGTCAATCTCCATTTTCTCAATAAAAATTTGACACTTCTAGCACACTTAAACAAACAGATCAAAATTGCAAATAATAAAAGAATAAACAAAATTTTAAAATAAAAATCAAAAGTTTACAAATCAAATTTAAATTAGGCCGAATTACACTTAGTTCCCCGGCAACGGCGCCAATTTTGGTAGCGATATTATTGAACTATCGCCAATCATCGGGTTGTCGAGACCCGCCAAAATAAATTTATAAGTGCCCGAAATCACTAAACTATTTGTAGAATAGTAGCAACGGGGTCGATCCACAGGGAATTAAGGTATTTTGACTTAATCTTAATTAAATTTGCAAACTATTAATAAAAGTAAAATAAGGAGTAATTGTTGGTTTTTAAGTAACTAAGATGGAACAAAGCAAATGGGAAAATTTAGCTAACGGAGTTTCCGACTCGGGACGATCGGAATAAATTTAGCATGCTTCTTGGGTCATAGGTTGATGAATATTATGGTTTTATAAATTAACGAATGCACAGCCCGTCTAAAATTAATAAATAACTCAGACATGCTCCATGGATTTAATTAGACATAAATAATCATGCTAATCAAGCATACCGTTCGGACATTGGCGGCCAACGCTCTCCCAAGACCGAGCGGTAGCAACAAGCTAACTGTGACAACTATCTAATTTGGACGCGAAATTAGTATGTCGATTTGGAATTCTAATTCGGGAAGAACGAACACCAAGAGCGTAAGGACGCCAATACGCTCAAGGAGCCATAATTCCTTGTTACTTGGCGGAAACGAGAGGCACGGCATCAAATCCTTTAACAAATGAACATGCTCAAAATCAAGGGTGCCTAGTCCTAAATCATTCAAACTGCTCATAGATTAAGCTAAGAAATAGAATTCAATTCAATAAAATATCCAACCAATTCAGAATTTCAATCCTACAACCTCACCAAGAATTCATACTACATTTATCCTTACAATCCCGAGCCAAAAACGGTAGATCTACTCACTCATGACTTGTGTGGTGTGGGACGGCTTCAAATCGAGCTTCCTAGCCCCTCCCATGGTGGAAAATAGCTGCTGGACGTCCAATCAGGCGCGGAGCTCGAGGTAGAAGATGATAATGGCGGCTAAAATCGGACAGAAACTTAAGTAATCCGTCGTAGCGTCGAGACGCTAGGGCAGCGTCTCGACGCTGCGCCCTAAATAATCCGCGCGCGCGCAGTCGGGGTGGCGTCGAGACGCTCGACAGCGTCGAGACGCTGTCGGCGTCGAGCGAGCGTCGAGACGCTATCGCTCGACGCTTGCTCTCGGGTTTTTCTTCAATTCAGCGCTTCAGACTTCGGAGCGTCGAGACGCTATGGCAGCGTCTCGACGCTGGGCAGCGTCGAGCTAGCGTCGCGACGCTGTCGCTCGACGCTAGCTCTCGGGTTGATGCATGGATTTTTGCCTTCATTTTCCCAAAAGTGCTCAACCTTCATGCCTTTGCACGGGTCTTCCCGGGAAGTGTTCTTAGGCCTTTAAATTGCGATATTAAGCCCCGAAAAGCGCCGAAACGCTCCCGAGGGCGAATTACCGAGAACACCTGCAATAATCACATATAAACAAGATTAAGCCAATAATAAACGTGAATTAGGGACATAATTATAGCTCCAAAATGGAGCTATCACTTGTCAATTTCATAATTCCCTCTTTAATTTTCCGTTAGCGCAATTCTTTGCATGTTAGTAATTTTCCATACAAAACCTCCCATTGTTTTTACTTCATTACAAATTCAATTTAATTAAGTTAGGATTATAGCTTGCTCCCTGTGGATCGACTCCGTTGCCACTAGCTGCAAAGCTTAGTGAGATCGGATTATAAATATTATTTTGGCAAGCCTCGACAGCTTGAAATTTGTAGGATATTCAAAAATCCTACTACCAAAATTGGCGCCGTTGCCGGGGAGCAACAATTAATCTTACTTGGCTGAATTTTATTTCTTTTGTGTTTTTAATTTTTCTTTTTAAAATTATTTTCTTTGGTTTTGTTTATTTTTATCCTTTTTGTACAGTACGACCCGTTTGTTTTGAGTTGTTGTGTGCAGTTTTCTTTTAATTTTTGAGAAAAAGTGGAAGAAATGAAACTTGCAATTAACGATGAGCCTCAGAGGACCTTGAGGCAGTTGGCATCACCTGACTTGGAACGCCAACCACTGTGTATATCGTATCCGGTAGTACCAGGTAATTTTGAGCTTAATGCCGGTTTAATTAACTTACTACCTTCCTTTTATGGTAATGCAGATGAGGACCGTATTAGACACCTTAAGGAGTTTCAAATAGTGTGTTCGGCGATGAAGAAAAGTGAAGCCACTGACGATCAGTTGAGCCTGAGAGCCTTCCTTTTCACATTAAAGGGAAAAGCAAGAGACTGGATGTATTATATTCCGTCGGGATCCATTGCCACATGGAGCGGGTTGAAAGGGCTATTTTTGGAAAAACATTTTCCCACTTCCAGAGCCACTTTGATTAGGAAAAAGATTTATGGCATTGCGCAAGAGGAAGGCGAGACCCTTCACGAGTGCTGGGAGAAGTTCGGTCAGCTATGTGAAAGTTTTCCCCACCATAGGATAGCAGACGGAGAGTTGATCCAGTATTTCTACGAAGGCTTGCTTCCACGAGACCGCCAAATGATTGATGCTGCTAGTGGAGGATCTCTCCTTGATAAGACTCCTGTAGAAGCTAGAGTTCTGATCTCTAATATGGCCGGGAACCTTCAGCAGTATGGTGGTGGAGGAGTGGAGCAAGCCCGTCTCTCAAAGGATCTAAAACGAGCTCAAAGCCCAAGTACTCGAGGTAAGTGATAGCTCCAAAATAGAGCTATCTTAATGTCCCTAATTCTAGCTAAAACCATGACATATATTGATTAAAATGCTTTCTTGTAGGTGATTTCATGGTGAAGAGCTCGGGAAGTCCTTTGATGATTTTCGGGGCTAAAAAGGTCATTTAAGAGGTTTCGAGAAGTGTTCGGGTCAAAAAGATAGGCCAAACGGAGCTCGGGAGCCAAAACGACCCAAAAGTGGGCTAAGAGCCGAGAGGGCAGAGCGCAGGCGCCCAACGAACGCAGCACGCGCGCGCGCCCGCGCGCCCTCGCCCATGTCCGCGCGCGCCCGTCATTGAAAATCCGCGTGCGCCCCAGCGTCTCGACGCTAGCTCGACGCTGCCCCGACGATTCCCAAAGATGGACGAGTGCCAGCCTCGAGCGCGCGTCTCAACGCTCACTCAACGCCGACAGCGTCGCGACGCTGGCCTAGCGTCTCGACGCCCCGAAGTCTGAAGCGCGCATCTCAAGTTCCACCCGAGAGCAAGCGTCGAGCGCGAGCGTCTCGACGCTCGCTCGACGCCGCGCGCGCGTCTCGACGCTACCCCGCGCGCGCAGCAGCCAACTTAGGGCACAGCGTCGAGACGCTGGCCTAGCGTCGAGACGCTCCGAGCTTTAAAAGCGTGAAAACGCAATTTTCAGCCGAATTCTTTTCCTCTCCTTCTTCTCCAAGCTTCTCCTCTCGGGTCTACCTCCATTTTCCACCATTTTTGTACTTCTTCTCCTTCTTTGTGCATGATTCCAAGCTCTTCCATGGGGGATTGGATTAATTCATCCTCCATGGAAGGCTAAACCGAGGTTAGTGTTTAATTTTGGGTTTGGATTTGTAAATTATGGATGTTTGGGGAGATTTTCCCCTTTGTGAATGTTAAGACATTTAGCTTGTTTATGCATCTCTTGCTTGTTCTTCATCCATATCTAGCATGTGTAGCTAAATTAGATTGACGCTCTAATTCCTATGCATGATAGAGGGCTAAAGGTTGGGACGTATAATTGCGTATACCGCTAGGTAGCACGGGTCTAAGCATGGCTAATTAGTTCGGCCCAAAGTGACAGTTGGTAATCTGAATTAATTAACGTTTTCATGTTAGGCTTAAGGCAAGAGAGAAACCGGATTAGTCTTAGGATTGAGCCGTCGCAATGTTCCCGTCACTGGCACGTAGTCGATTTAGGGGTCGCTACCTTAGATAGATTATTGGCCAAGTTTAATTAGAATTGCACGCGTCTAATTAAATCCTTGGGTCATTTGAGTTAGAAATAACTAAATGAATTGTGTGCATGAACATGGCTAACGCGTAAATCGCATCGATGATCCGAACATCCATAACGAGCAATTCCATTTCTCGAAGTTAAGCACAACCGTTTAATTTTTGCACGTTGTCATTTAATTTTCCGTTAGCATATTATGAGCTCCCTTCCCCAAAAACCAAATTACCATTCTTTAATTTGTGCATACTTTTATTTCTAGCAAATTAGACTTAGTTAAATTAGATTTCTTATTTCCCTGTGGATCGACCCCGTTACCACTAAGCTTCAAATAGCTCGGTGTTCATCGGGTTTATAAATTGTATTTTGGCAAGCCTCGACAGCTTGAATTTGGAGTACCACATAAAGTACCTCTACCAAAATTGGCGCCGTTGCCGGGGAACTAATTAATTTAGTTTGATTAAGTTTAGTTTGTTGGTTTTAAAAATTTTCTTTACTTTTTTTTGTACAGTTTAATTCTTTTGTCTTATTTTACGCGTTTTGTTTGAGTTTTTGGAGCGCAGTCATTCTTTGAAAATTCAAAAGAAGCGCCAAGATGGAGGTCGTGGGTAATCTTGAGCATCAAAGAACCATGAGGGAGCTTGCATCATCTGAGCTAGGCCGGAACACATCGAGTATCTTGTATCCGGTAGCTTCAGGTAATTTTGAACTTAAAGCTGGTCTGGTTAACTTATTGCCTTCTTTTTATGGTAATACAGATGAGAATCCAGTCAAACACCTCAAGGAATTCAAGATGGTGTGTTCGTCATTTAGGACCGATGGCATCACCGAAGATCAACTCCCTCTCAGAGCCTTTCCCTTCACCTTGAAGGAAGAGGCGAGAGATTGGATGCATTACTTACCGACTGGGTCCATCACTTCTTGGGCAGAGCTGCAGGGAGCGTTTTATGCGAAGTATTTTCCGCCTCCCAAGGTCGCCGCCCTTAGAAGAATGATAAATAGAATTGAGCAGGGAGAAAAAGAGACCGTTCTTGAGTGTTGGGAGAGATTTGGTCGGTTGTGTGAGGATTGTCCCAACCACCAAGTAGCTGAACAACAACTCATTCAGAACTTCTACGAAGGTCTCTTGCCGCCAAACCGACAGTTAGTTGATGTCGCAAGTGGAGGATGTCTCATGGATAAAACACCCGCTGAAGCTAGAGCTTTGATTTCCAACTTGGCTAGAAGCTTGGAGCGGAGTGGAGATGGAGACAAGGAGAAAGATCGCCTGATCAGGGACGTGGACGAGCTTAAGGCTCAACTTTTTGAAGTAAGTAGTGTTATTCTTGCTTTGAAAAATAACTCACAACCCCGTTCTTCTGTTTCAGGTAGATCGTTGGAAGAAATACTTGAATCACAACATAAGGAAACTCGAGAGCAGTTTCGGACTCTGAGCGATGCAGTGATTCAAGTGAGTAAGAGGTTGACAGTGATTGAGCACCAGAACGCGGAGAGCGCTAGTGCGATCACTCTGAGAAGTGGGAAGCATCTTCCCACTAGTACCCCGCCAGTGGAAGTCGATCATGGCCACGTCGAGCCACAGACAGAAAATCCCGAACCACGGTGGCATGGGGTAAACTTCGATCCTACATGCACTAGAGTTTATGTGCCTAAGGCTCCTTTTCCTAGCAGGTTAGCGAGACCGTCCAAGGAAAACTACGAGGAGGAGTTCTTAAACACATTCAAGAAAGTAGAGATCAACATCCCTCTGTTGGATGCCATCAAGCAAATCCCAAGGTACGCTAAGTTCCTGAAGGAGTTATGCACCAACAAGAGGAAGACAAAAGAGAAAGAGCGCGTCGTGGTAAGTAAAAATGTTTCCGCTTTAATCACGAAGAACTTACCAGAAAAATGCGACGATCCAGGTATGTTTTCTCTCCCTTGCGCTATTGGAGGTAAGAAAATTAGAAGAGCCATGCTAGATCTAGGAGCCTCCATTAGTGTCATGCCTCACTCTGTTTATCAGGATTTGAATTTAAAAGAAATACAGGAAACTGGTGTTGTTATACAACTTGCTGATAGGTCTTTCGTGCATCCTTTAGGGGTAGTGGAAGATGTATTAGTTAATGTTAATGGGCTGATTTTTCCTGTGGATTTTTATATTCTGAAAATGGATGGAAATTCTGCTTCTTCGTCTGCGTCGATCTTATTAGGAAGGCCCTTTATGAAAACTGCTAAGACTAAGATAAATGTAGATAAGGGCACTTTATCTGTTGAGTATCGTGGACAAGTTGTTGAGGTCGATGTGTCTAATGAGTTGGAGCATGATGAGAGCGTCCACTCTCTTAGACAAGTAGATACAATTGAATCGTTAGTTCAGGATGAATGCATGTCTGATAGAGATGGGGATGACCCATTGTTTTTTACTAATCTTTTTGATGAATCTGATGTGCATGAACCATCTATTTCTGAACCTTGTGATTCAACTGTCTCTTCTTTGGCAATTGCTCAAGATCATGTTAAGATGCTCCCCTCGAGTTTGCAGGCACCTAAATTGGAGTTGAAGAACTTACCTGATCATCTCAAATACGCGTATTTGGGGGATGATGAGACGTTGCTGGTCATCATAGCGAAAGACCTTACGCCGGCTCAGAAAGGGAAATTAATGGAAGTTCTTAAAGAGCACAAGCTGGCAATTGGATGGACATTAGCAGATTTACATGGGCTAAGTCCAGCTACGTGCATGCACAGAATCCTACTCGAGGATGGAGCGAAACCTTCACGAGAGCCCCAAAGGAGGCTCAATCCCGCGATGAAGGAGGTAGTGGTTTCTGAAATCCTCAAACTCCTCGAAGCAGGTATCATCTATCCTATCTCAGATAGTAAATGGGTTAGTCCTATCCATGTTGTTCCTAAGAAAACTGGCATGACTGTGTTTAGGAATGAGAAAAATGAATTAGTGCCCAAGAGGATTCAAAATGGATGGAGAATGTGCATAGACTTTAGGAAGCTTAATGAGGTCACTAGGAAGGACCATTTTCCCATTCCTTTTATTGATCAGATGGTGGAGCGTTTAGCTGGGAAGCCATTCTTTTGTTTTCTCGATGGTTTCTCTGGCTTTTACCAAATCCCCATAGCCATAGAAGACCAAGAGAAAACAACGTTCACGTGCCCCTTTGGCACATTTGCATTTAGAAGGATGCCTTTTGGGCTTTGTAACGCTCCTGGTACATTTCAGAGATGCATGATGAGTATATTTTCTGAGTTTGTAGAAAAATGCATTGAAGTGTTCATGGATGATTTTACAGTTTAGGGCAATTCCTTCGATGACTGTTTAAATAATTTATCGCATGTCCTGAAAAGATGTATTGAGATGAACCTTATTCTAAATTTTGAAAAATGTCATTTTATGGCGAGTCAAGGTATCGTTTTAGGGCATGTGGTTTCTGCTAAGGGTATAGAGGTAGATAAAGCTAAAATCGATGTTATCTCTAATCTGCCATACCCAACGAATGTTAGGGAGGTTCGGTCTTTTCTTGGCCATGCAGGGTTTTATTGCAGGTTTATCCAGGACTTCTCCAAGGTTGCCATGCCTATGACGTACCTCCTTCAGAAGGATGTAACGTTTGATTTTGGGGAGGAGTGCAGAAAAGCCTTCGATTTGCTCAAGGATAGTTTGACGAGCGCGCCCATCATACACCCACCCCAGTGGGACTTGCCTTTCGAGATTATGTGCGACGCCAGCAACTATGCTTTGGGAGACGTGCTCGGTCAGAGGATCGAGAACAAGAGCCGTGTCATTTACTATGCCTCCAGGACACTTAACCCAGCGCAGTGCAATTACACGACAACGGAAAAAGAACTTCTTTCTATTGTATTTGCGCTTGATAAATTTTGTCCTTACATTATTGGCTCTCAAGTAACTGTTTTCTCTGATCATGCAGCTGTTCGGTACCTGATGACCAAGAAGGACGCAAAACCGAGGCTACTTCGGTGGATTTTGCTTCTCCAGGACTTCGATGTGAAGATCAAGGATAGGAGAGGAGCAGAAAACCCGGTAGCCGACCATCTGAGCCGCTTGGTCAGAAAGGAAGACCTCCTGCCTCTGAATGAAGATTTCCCCGATGAGACACTCTTCAGACTTGATACAGTCCTTCCTTGGTATGCTGATATGGTAAATTACTTGGCCACAGGTAATTTTCCTTCTGGTTTCTCTCATAGTAGGAAAGCGAAGCTGAAAAGCGACGCTAAGTACTATGTGTGGGAGGATCCCCATTTATGGAAGTTCTGTTCTGATCAAATAATTAGGAGATGTGTCCCTGAAAATGAGCATGCGTCTATTCTTACTTTCTGTCATGATTATGCATGTGGGGGACATTTTGGGCCTAGGAGGACAGCTAGGAAAGTTTTAGATAGTGGGTTTTACTGGACTTCCCGGTTTAAAGATTCGCATGAATTTTGTAAAACCTGCGATAGATGTCAAAGAATAGGGTCGATATCTGGTAGAAATGAAATGCCTCAAACCTCTGTCTTAGTCTGTGAAATCTTTGACGTTTGGGGCATGGATTTTATGGGACCCTTCCCGCCTTCTTGTGATTTTTCTTACATATTGTTGGTTGTTGATTATGTTTCCAAGTGGGTTGAGGCGAAAGCCACGAAGACTAACGATGCTAATTCTGTTGTTAGGTTCGTTCAGTCTCGTATTTTTACCAGGTTTGGAATCCCACGAGCCATAATCAGTGACCAGGGGACTCATTTTTGCAACCGATCTGTGGAGGCTTTGCTGAGGAAGTATGGTGTGCATCATCGCGTGTCCACCGCCTACCATCCCCAAGCCAATGGGCAAGCCGAGGTCTCCAACAGAGAGGTAAAGTCAATTCTTGAGAAAATCGTGAGGCCGAGCAGGAAGGATTGGAGCGATCGTTTGCAGGATGCTTTGTGGGCCTACCGCACCGCCTACAAAACCCCTATCGGTATGTCCCCATACTGGTTGGTCTTTGGTAAGGCATGCCACTTACCCGTGGAGATTGAGCACAAAGCATTCTGGGCAATCAAGAAGTGTAACATGAGCCCTGACGAAGCTGGCGAGGCACGACTGCTTCAGTTACAGGAATTGGAGGAACTGCGTTTGGACTCCTATGAGAACTCCAAGATCTATAAAGAGAAGTCCAAACAGTTTCATGACCGAAGGATCTTAAAGAAAGACTTCGAAGTCGGTCAGAAAGTTCTGCTTTTCGATTCCCGTCTGAAGTTCATGCCAGGTAAGCTTCGTTCCCGTTGGAAATGACCCTATACCATAACTAAAATTTCTCCTTATGGCAGTGTAGAGATTCAGAGCTTGGACTCAGATGAGGTGCAGAAAGTGAATGGGCACCGGTTGAAGATTTTCCACGAGGGGGACGCTGAGTGCTATGACGCCACATTACTTCTAGCGCCGCCCCCGATCGACTATGGATGAGTGGAAGAGTGAATACAGTCGAGCAATTGACTTTAAAAATTTGCGCTTCTCGGAGGCACCCGAGTTTGAACTGTAATTCTGTTGTTTATTGCTTTGCTTTTGTATATATTTGCTTTTGAGTTGTTGTTTGTTTTCTTGTTTTCCTAGGAGAAAAGGTGGAATGGCCGACAATTCGAGAGCACATTGGAGGACGTTGGTGCACTCTCCACCCGTCGGCTCCATAAAATTCAGGGGAGGTTTTCTGTTCCCTTAGAATTTTATTGTTTTTATAGTTGAATGCATTGGGGACAATGCATATCTTAAGGTGGGGGGTGGAGTTTGTTGATAGATAGAGATGAGACTTCTTAGTAGTTGTCGAGCATATGTATACTCTGGCTGTTAGATTAGAATCTGAATGCATGTTGTCCGATGAGGACGGTCTGTGATTTGCCTGTGAACACTCCGTATTTGCATGATTCGAAAATTTGACGATGTACGCACATTTTGAGCCTATTTTAAAAAAATTTATGTTATTTCCCTACATTCACTGAGCACATAGCACTCTTATCCTCAGTTCTGTAGGTCTAGACTGATCTTATTTTGTCTGAAACCTTGTTGTCACCCCGAAAGGTACCATTAGGGAGGCTTGATGTGTAGAAGTAGTAATGACTCATTTGTGTATAGCGAAGCTATTGCCTAAAAAAAAAGTGTTTGCCTGAAAAATAAAAACTCTAGAGTTGCTCCTCCTTCTTGTGTTGCCCGTGTAACCAGGGACGATCGTGTAACCCACGGTTGTCACTGCATGAAAGGGGAACTAATAGAAGTGAGCAATGGTCCTTAAAAACGTGAAGCTAAAATTTGGTTTGACGTGTTAGGCTCTCTTGGAGAAAAAAAAAAAAAAAAAAAAAAAGTAGTTCAAAAAGAAAAAAAAAATGGGTACAAAGTACTCAAGGAAAAAGAATAAAATTTAGGCCTTTTGTTTTGTTGCTATTCCTATCACTAAAAGCCGTTAGACTGTTCTTATAGCCATAAGTAGGGGGAAAACGAGTTATAAGACTGTATAAGGTTGTTACGGGCTTGCATGAGCTAGGTTGAGAGGTGCTAAACACACACACACGTAAGGGAATAGGAGTTTAAATTTTGAAATGATTTCAACGTTTGCATGCTTTTGATGGTTTTGAATTTATTACAAGCACCTTGTTCACAAGCATTGAGGTTAGAGTCCAAGCATGCATTTAATTCTTTGGAGATTATTTAGAGTATACCTTGCTCGAGGACTAGCAAGATTTAGGTCGGGGGTATTTTGATAGCTCCAAAATAGAGTTATCTTAATGTCCCTAATTCTAGCTAAAACCATGACATATATTGATTAAAAATGCTTTCTTGTAGGTGATTTCATGGTGAAGAGCTCGGGAAGTCCATTGATGATTTTCGGGGCTAAAAAGGTCATTTAAGAGGTTTCGGGAAGTGTTCGGGTCAAAAAGATAGGCCAAACGGAGCTCGGGAGCCAAAATGACCCAAAAGTGGGCTAAGAGCCGAGAGGGCAGCGCCCAAGCGCCGGCGCCCAACGCCCAGGCGCCCAACGAACGCAGCACGCGCGCGCCGCCTCACCCGAACCGCACGCTGGCGCCCAGACGGCCAGACGCGCGCCCTCGCCCTTGCCCGCGCGCCCGTCATTGGAAATCTGCGTGCGCCCCAGCGTCTAGACGCTAGCTCGACGCTGCCCCGACGATTCCCGAAGATGGACGAGTGCCAGCGTCGAGCGCGCGTCTCAACGCTCACTCAACGCCGACAGCGTCGCGACGCTGGCCTAGCGTCTCGACGCCCCGAAGTCTGAAGCGCGCATCTCAAGTTCCACCCGAGAGCAAGCGTCGAGCGCAGCAGCCAACTTAGGGCACAGCGTCGAGACGCTGGCCTAGCGTCTCGACGCTCCGAGCTTTAAAAGCGTGCAAACGCAATTTTCAGCCGAATTCTTTTCCTCTCCTTCTTCTCCAAGCTTCTCCTCTCGGGTCTACCTCCATTTTCCACCATTTTTGTACTTCTTCTCCTTCTTTGTGCATGATTCCAAGCTCTTCCATGGGGGATTGGATTAATTCATCCTCCATGGAAGGCTAAACCGAGGTTAGTGTTTAATTTTGGGTTTGGATTTGTAAATTATGGATGTTTGGGGAGATTTTCCCCTTTGTGAATGTTAAGACATTTAGCTTGTTTATGCATCTCTTGCTTGTTCTTCATCCATATCTAGCATGTGTAGCTAAATTAGATTGACGCTCTAATTCCTATGCATGATAGAGGGCTAAAGGTTGGGACGTATAATTGCGTATACCGCTAGGTAGCACGGGTCTAAGCATGGCTAATTAGTTCGGCCCAAAGTGACAGTTGGTAATCTGAATTAATTAACGTTTTCATGTTAGGCTTAAGGCAAGTAAGAAACTGGATTAGTCTTAGGATTGAGCCGTCGCAATGTTCCCGTCACTGGCACGTAGTCGATTTAGGGGTCGCTACCTTAGATAGATTATTGGCCAAGTTTAATTAGAATTGCACGCGTCTAATTAAATCCTTGGGTCATTTGAGTTAGAAATAACTAAATGAATTGTGTGCATGAACATGGCTAACGCGTAAATCGCATCGATGATCCGAACATCCATAACTAGCAATTCCATTTCTCGAAGTTAAGCACAACCGTTTAATTTTTGCACGTTGTCATTTAATTTTCCGTTAGCATATTAGGAGCTCCCTTCCCCCAAAACCAAATTATCATTCTTTAATTTGTGCATACTTTTATTTCTAGCAAATTAGACTTAGTTAAATTAGATTTCTTATTTCCCTGTGGATCGACCCCGTTACCACTAAGCTTCAAATAGCTCGGTGTTCATCGGGTTTATAAATTGTATTTTGGCAAGCCTCGACAACTTGAATTTGGAGTACCACATAAAGTACCTCTACCAGTAAGTAACTCACTTCTCATAGTAGCTCAAAGCTTACAAAAATCTCAATCTTGTGTTTCAGATCGAAATGTCGAGGAGATGGTGAGTTCTTATTTGACGAAATTTTCGGCCATGTTTGACAGTAGTGGAGATCAAGTGCGAGGTATGGCCGATGTAATGAAGATGCTCGACGAAAGACTTAGTAAGGTGGAGGATCCGTGTTCATGGAAACCACCCCTGCAGACGGTGGCGAGCACTTGTGAGCAAGTGTGCGCCATGACCTTGAGAAGCGGGAAGGAAATTCCTTCTAATACTACGCCGATGGTGGATGATCTGGTTGTAAAACCTGAACCGAGGAGAAGGGAGTACGTGCCTAGAGCTCCTTTTCCAAGCAAATTGATGAGGCTTGTGCCTGAGGAAGAGGAGAGCAAAGAAAATGAAACTCCTCCTGTTGTTCAGAAGTATGTGCCAAAGCCTCCCAACCCAAGAAGACAGTTGAATCCTGAGATCATACAGGAAGAGGACCGAGATGAGAAACCACCTTCGCTTAAGCAAAAATATGTTCAGGTAGCACCATTTCCAAGTAGGCTGGTTAGACCAAAGCCTGAGGTGGATGAAACCTATAAAGAAGTCTTGGAGACTTTTCAAAAGGTGGTGGTGAACATTCCCCTTTTGGAAGCCATCAAGCAAATCCCCACGTACTCCAAATTCTTGAAGAACTGGTGCACCTCCAAAAGAATGTCGAAGAAAAAGGAAGGAAAGTTGCTGAGTGATAACGTCTACGCTATCTCAGAAGGTAAAATGCCCAACAAATGCAAGGATCCAGGTATGTTTACATTGCCTTGCACTATAGGAGATCAACTGATTAATCATGCCATGTTAGATTTAGGAGCATCTATTAATGTAATGTCATATGCTGTTTTTAGAGAGCTTAAATTGAATGACTTGCATGAAACTGGTGTTATTGTGCAAATGGATGATAAATCATATGTGCATCCCTTGGGTAAAGTTGAGGACGTTCTAGTTAGAGTAAATGATCTGTATTTCCCTGCAGATTTTTATGTGCTTGAAATGAAGGATAAACCATCCCATGTCTCTAAATCAATTCTGTTGGGACGGCCTTTTATGAAAACTGCAAAAGTTAAAATCGATGTTGATAAAGGTGTCATGTCTGTTGAGTTCGATGGAGATGTGAATAAGTTTAAAATTGATAAGTTAAAATCAGAGGAGTTTGTTGGGAATGTTGATGTTGTTTGCTCTTTATTTGAAGATGATGTTATCTGTGTGCGGAAGGCACGAGAGAGAAATTTGTATGTTGATGTTTGCAGGAACGATGAGATTGAGAAGATGTATGAGGCATCTTCCAAGATTGATTATGGATGAGTCAAGAAGGGAGAATTCAGTCGAGCAATCGACTTTAAAAATTTGCGCTTCTTGGGAGGCAACCCATGTGTTCTTAAATTCTTGTCTTTACTTTCAGTTTTTATTTTTCCTAGCTTAGTTTATTTGCTTTTCTTTTTGTAGGGGTTTGTGACCTAAGGAACGAGATATTTGGGCAAGGACTGCGCTGCTCCAACCACCAACCTAACAAAATTCAGGGGAGGTTTTATGTTCCCTTAAATTTTGTAATTTTAATCGCTTAGTCTGATGTGTGATACATAGAGGACTATGTATCCTTTGAAGGTTGGGGGTGGAGAAGTTTGATGGATTTCTGAAGTTGTTGAGCTGTGGAAATTCTGAATTAGAAGTGCTTTGGTCTGCTGTTGCATGTTGTTCGATGAGGACAACCTATGAAATGCTTTTAATTCTTCGTATTTACATATCTAGAAAAGCATGAGATTGTATGTGCATGTTGAGCATTTTTCAAAAAAATTTAAAATTTTTCTGTTTCTCCCTTGCATCTATTGAGCACGTAGCATCCTATTATTGGTTTTGTAGGCTTAGAATTGTCTTATGTTGCATGAAATCTTGTTGTCACCCCGAAAGGCACCCCTAGGGAAGGCTTGATGCATGATAGGTTGTATTAAATTAATCGTGTTATAGCAAAGCTATTGCCTAAAAAAAAAAAGTAAGTAAGTAAGCATGAAAATAAAAACTCTAGAGATGCTCCTCCTTCTTAAAGTGCACATTAAGAAGTGAGCATTAGTCCTTAAAAACGTGAAGCGAAATGAAGCTTGATGTGTTAGGCTCTCTTGGAGAAGCAAAAGAAAAGTAAGAAAAAAAAAAAAGTGGATCAAAAGAAATAAAGAGTACAAAGTACTCAAGAAAAAGAAAATGTTTAGGCCGTTTGATTTGTTACTCTCTTGATTGTTGAAAAGCCATTAGACTGTTCTTTATTGCTAGAAGTAGGGGGAAAACGAGATGTAGAGTTGCATATGGTTTTTCCGAGTCTATAAGAGCTAGAATAGGTTGGCTAATCACACACGCACGTAGGGGAGTAACAGTTTAATTTTTGAAATGTTCTCAACTTATGCATGCAATCAATTGTTCTCTTTTGTTGTAAGTGCCTTGTTTTTTTTAAAGCATTGAGGTTAGAGTCGTTGCATGCAATTTAATTCATAGGAGCTAGTTCAGAGTTTTCCTTGCTCGAGGACTAGCAAGATTTAGGTTGGGGGTTTTGATAGCACTCTAAAAGTGCTAATATTTAGCTCCTAAGTCTTGTAAATTAGAATAATTATTTGGGCTTAATTGATATATTTTGTATAATTTAATCGCTAAGGGGTAAATCGGGCATTTGCGATAATTAAGAGCTTAAATAAATATTTTAGAATATTTTATTAATTAGTCGTTTTGAGTGACTAAGCTACATTACTTAAATAATCTAATTTCAACTCAAAATAGACTAATGGCTTAATGGTGTAGGTCTTGTTGAGGGAATGGTGAAGCCAAGGTTCAAATCCTGGTGGGCGTAGAATTTTATTATTTTTGTAGAAAGTCAACGGTCAACGCTCAGACCATCCATCAGACGGCCCAAGACCGCGCGCGCCTGTCGACTCACCCCGCTCGCCCTCGCCCTCGCCCGCGCGCCCTATCCGTTACTGTAAATGCCCGTCATTAAAAGTCCAAAAAAATGCCCGTCATTAAAAGTCCAAAAAAATGTCCGTCATTAAAAGTCTAAAAAAAGCGGTGTTTTCCATTTTGCCATTTTCCGTAGCGTCTCGACGCTACTCTGAAGTATAAAAAGAACATTTTCGCGATTTTTAGGGATTCCACCTCCGTTTTGGGCTCGGGATTGGCGTTTTTTCACCATTTTTGAAGCTCTTCTTCTCCATTTGGGTTGTATGAACTCTACAACCTCCATGGAAGCTTGGAATACTCCATCTCCCATGGAAGGCTAGAGGTAAATGCTTGATTAGTTAGTTGAGGGATTGATTTCTATTGTATTTAGGTGAGATTTGTGCTTTATATGAATGTTTAGCATATGTGTATGAACTCTTGCATCTCTTTCCTGTATTAAGAACGAATAGCATGCCTTTCTAATTAGGATTGACGCCCATAATTGTTACGCATGTTAGTCGGCTAGCATTGATTCCTGATTAGTCTTAATGCAAGTAGCGAGGGTCTAATCGTGCCTAATCAATTTAACCCTATGTGACGAATGGGGTATGAATTGATTATCGTATCTCGGTGGGCTCAAGGTTAAGAGAGAAATCGAATTAATTTTAGGATTAATTCGTCTCGATGTTACCCATTACTGTTTTCTGATTAATTTAGGACTAATCACCTTGAATTGATTAAGAGGCATGTTTAATTAGAATTGTCTGTTTCTAATTAATTCTTCGGGGTGTTTGTATCGGTGTCGAGCAAACATTTCGCGTGCATGAGCATCTCGGCTAATTTCCATGTTTATCGATGAACTAAAATACAATAGAGCAATCCCGATACTTTCTAATTAAGCATGCTTGTCAATTTCATATTTCCCTCTTTAATTTTCCGTTAGCGCAATTCTTTGCATGTTTGTAATTTTCCAAACAAAACCTCCCATTGTTTTTACTTCATTACAAATTCAATTTAATTAAGTTAGGATTATAGCTTGCTCCCTGTGGATCGACTCCGTTCCCACTAGCTGCAAAGCTTAGTGAGTTCGGATTATAAATATTATTTTGGCAAGCCTCGACAGCTTGAAATTTGTAGGATATTCAAAAATCCTACTACCACGTACCGCTCCCAACACTCGTGAAATGCCTCTTCAACTGATTGAGCAAATCCATAGATGTGCTTCCTTAAAAATGCGGCTCTCGAGGCAGGAAAATATTTTTCCAAAAACTTGCCCTTCAACTCGCCCCAAGTGGAAATGGTTCCCCAAGGCAAATAATGCAGCCAATCTCGTGCTTCCCCTTTCAAAGTGAATGGGAAAGCCCTCAAGTTGAGCTGATCTTCAGTCACTTCGCTCGGCCTCATAGCGGAACTCACCATTTGGAAATTTTTCACATGCTTGATGGGGTTTTCGCCTGTTTCACCACAAAAAGAAGGCAATTGAGCAATTAAACCGGATTTAAGCTCAAACTTACCTGTGATTTCCGGGTAGGAAATACACGAAGGTTGGCGGTCCAAATCAACGGACGCCCACTGTCTGAGTGTTTTCTGAACTTCAGCCTCATTGCCATCCATAGTAACTTCCATTTTCTCAAATCAAATTTAGAACTCTAGCACACTTAACAAACAAATCAAATTTTGCAAATAATAAAAGAATAAACAAATCAAAAAATAAAAAATTCAAAAATTCTACAAATTAAATCTAAATTAGGTCGAATTAACCTTAACTCCCCGACAACGGCGCCAATTTCGGTAGCGATAATTTTGAACAATCGTCAAATATCGGGTTGTCGAGACCCGCCAAAATAAATTTGTAATTGCCCGAATTCACTGAGCGATTAGTAGCCTAGCGATAACGGGGTCGGTCCACAGGGAATTATGCTAATCCAACTTAATTCTAATTAAATTTGCAAACTAGAAAATTAAACGAATTGGGGGAATTTTTGGGTTGAAATATGCTAACGTAAGAATTACGCAAAGAGGAAAAAACTGAACTAACGAAGCGTTCGACTCGGGACGTTCGGGACTAAGAATTAGCGAATCAATGGATCATAGGCTAACAGAAAATTTTAGCTAAACATACGGATGAATGCGCAGTTCGTCTTAATCGAATAATCAATTCAAACACGCCCCATGGATAATAATTAGACACAATAAATTATGCTAATTAAGCATATCGATTCGACATTGGGGGCCAACGCTCTCCCAAGAACAATCGATAGCAATGGGCTAACTACGACGATTATCTAACGTGGAAGCCAAATTAGTGTATCGATTTTAATTTCATCTTCGAGACGAACGAACACCAAGAACGCAAGGAAGCCTGTACCCTCTATGGCATCAATAATCCATGTTACTTGGCGATTTAGAGAGGCACGACATCAAAATATTTAACTAACGAATCATGCTTGAAATCTAAGTTGTCTAATCCTATCAACCAAATATTCTAGCCAAATCAGAAATTAAAAGCATAAACCTCACCAAAAATGCTAATTACATTAATCCCTTACAATCCCGAGCCAAAACGCTATAATCTACTCACTCATGATGTAGGTGACTTGAATTAGCTCCCATCCAAACTCCATGGCTTCTCCAATGGTGGAAATGGTGCGGAGCCCGAGGTAGGAGATGATGATCGGCGCTGGAAATCGGACAAAATATTATATATTCGGTTGGAGCGTCGAGACGCTCAGGCAGCGTCTCGACGCTGCGCCCTAAAGTTCCAGCGCACTGAGTCGAGGTGGCGTCGAGACGCTGTGCAGCGTTGAGAGGGCGTCTCGACGCTGTGCAGTCGACGCTTGCTCTCGGGTGGGATTTCCCAATGACGCTTCAGACTTCGGAGCGTCGAGACGGTTGGCCCAGCGTCTCGACGCTAGGCAGCGTTGAGCCAGCGTCGGGACGCTCCCTGCTCAACGCTTGCTCTCGAGTTCTTGCGTGGTATTTTTCCTTTGAACTTCCCAAAATGCCAATTCTTCATATTTTTGCATGGTTCCTTCCCCGAGGTGTTCTTAGGGCCTTAAAACGTGATATTAAGCCTCGAACGACGTCAAATGTGCCCGAGAACACCTATAATTAACACAGATAAACAAGATTAAGCACATAATTAACATGAATTAGGGACATAAATATAGCTCCAAAATGGAGCTATCAGCGCCCCGGGAGTGCATCGGGAAGAGGGGAAGTTCTCCCATGAAGATTTGGATAAATTGCCAAGAAGAGGCAATTTTCCAGCCCCAAACTCGAGAGCAAGCGTCGAGCAACAGCGTCGAGACGCTTGCTCAACGCTCCAGCGTCGAGACCCTTGCACCAGCGTCGGGACGCTCCTGAGACGAACGCGTGTGCTGGAAATTTTAGGCGCAGCGGCGAGACGCTCGCTTAGAGTCTCGACGCCATCACGACAAAAGGCGCGCGACACTTAGGGCACAGCGCCGAGAGGCTTAAATGGCCATTTTTTACGATTTTTCAACCAAGTTTTGATTTCATCTTCCTGGTTTTTCTCTATTATTCCTTTTTCTCCGCCATTGTTGGCTGGTTTTTGGAGCTTTTTACTTGTATTTATGCTTGGGATTATGGCCAAGTCCTCCGTTGGAGCGATTGTGACGATTCTCTCCATGTTCGGCTAAGGTATTTGTGTGGATTTGGGATGATTACGGATTTTTGTTAAGCTTTTAGCGTTTTGATAATCTATGCATATTGGTTCTGATTAGGCTTTAATTCTTGAATGCATTTATTCTTCTTACTTAATCCATGCATATGTTAGATTTCAACGAATGACAATCGGGTTTTCTAGCATGTGTTAGCGTTATAGACTAGCGATCCCTTGCCTCTCCTTGTCGCCATAGTAACATAGGACAATAGAATTAACCGAAGTATCGTTTTATGCATGCTGATTGTTCAGTACTTTAGGGTTGCCGGGTAGTCAATTAGCAATCGGGATGTGTAATCGAATGTTCGTCGCGATTAGCTAGTAACTGTTCGGAGTCAAATTGGGGCTGATCACTCTAACGCGATTGCGAATAATGTTTAGTTAGGATTGTTAATTCTAATTAATTAGAATGGAGCCGGTTACTTTAGGGTTCCCGGGTAACCGACCGCGTGCATGTCAAATTGTTAGCCTTACTTTGGAATTAAATGATGAATGTTAAAACGCTTAGCAAAATTTCGAAATTGCCCAAATCCAACACTCTTTAATCTCAATCTTCTTATTTTTCCATTAGCATTTTTCATTACTTTGCATGATCAAAATCCCCCTGTTTTGTGACAAACCTCCCAATCAATTTAATTATAACTCAAACAATTAATTCTCAATTTTATTCCCTCTCTGTGGTTCGACCCCGTTACCGCTAGCTGCAAAGCTAAAAGTTACGGGTTTATAAATTCATTTTGGCAAGCCTCGACAGCTTGATATTGGAGTACCCCAAAAGTAACTCTACCACTATCACAGAATCATGACAAGAATATATGATCAGAGATAAAGATAACAAAGTGTCTAGCGCAGCGAGCTCATGGTTTTCAAAATTTTAGCTAAAGAGAATACATAGCACAAACGAGCGCGCTTGTCTTAACACTTTTACCCCAAAGGAAATAAAATGAAACTTCATGCTTAAGTATAATATCGTAATGGCACAAGCATGCAAAATAATCATTTCAAAATGAAGGCATCATCAATTCATGCTAAATGACTATGGTAAGCGCATTAACAAAGATTTCAAGCATGATAGCAGAAGCATCAAACTATTTTCAGAATTGTCTCCTAGTACACTATGATTATTGGCACATGATAAATATTTCATTCCCAAAAATAAACCACTCCTAACGTACAAAATCTAAGCAAAGCATGATAAAAGCCTAGTTTAAGATTTTAGGGATCAGAAATCTCCCTTGTCAATCTACATCATAATGATATTTTTCAATGTTTCGAGGCATCACTTCTGCTCCTTTAAGATACTTAAGTCTTGATTTATGGGGCCGGACATTCTGCCACACCTTAAAATTGTTGATTCTTTCAAAGAGACTGCATGTTATAACATCCCAATGCTTGTAATTTCTGTGCGTTGGTTTTTTCTCTGCAACATTTGCTACAACATTGCTTTGATGCTATAGGATTTCTTTTTGTGGCACATCTCTTTCTAACTCCTTCAGCTGGAGCATTTGTGGTGGTGGCTCAAATAATTCATTGCTAGAGAAGCTTGCTGCAACATCAAACATTTCAAATTCTTGTTCCTCAAGCAGTGCATCAGGCTCTTTAGCCTCATCCAACACAATTTAATTTTTCCCAACTTTCACCAACTCCACCATTTCATATGGAGATTCCATTGGATCACTCTTCTCATAATCGAAGGTAACAAAGGAGTCATCATAAAAAAAAATTAACCATCTGAGGGCATGGTAGTGGTGATTTTGCTGTAGCAAGTTGTTGGTTCAGATGCACTAGCAAAGTGTCTGGCATAATGTCTGGCGCATCAAACTGAACTTCTTCGATATTTTCATTCTGATAACTCTTTGCTACGCTAGCAAGTAGATTTTCTAAGTCATTTGTGAGCTGGGCTAATTGCATATCCATTCTCCTCATGGATGCATCATTCCTTTCCATGAATTATATCCATAGCGCCTCCAAAATAGGTGATAATTTTTCATTTTGAGTTGGCGCATAATGTTGATAGTCTTCATGTTGGTGGAACTCTTCATAATGAGCAACTTGCACATGCTCTTCCCAAGAATAATTTGAGAGTTGCCACTAATCATGTCCACACAGGTACGAATAAAGGTTGTCATAACTTTGTTGATATTGCCTCTCATGATAGAAAACAAATTAAGCTCACGTATTCCGCACAGATCTTACAATCAATCAACTTAACACAAAAATAATGAAAATCCCCGGCAACGGCGCCCGAAACTTGTTGCGTGCTCAGTGTGGGTATAAAATAGGTGTAGAGAGCACTCAAGTCATGCAAGTATACATGGTCAGCAACAAGTAATAAGTATGATTTATTTCCATTCCCACAGAGATTTGTGTAAGCAGCCACGATTCAGATGTGTTAACTTAGAGAAGTAACCAGTGACAAATTGTTTTGTGGATGGCGTTGTGAAATTGTAAATAACGCAAAATAAACGCGAACCTAAGATTAAACAAGGCAAGAATCATACACAAGGCGTAATAGAACAGTGACTTGCCTAAAATGCAAGGAACAGAAATCGATGCGAGATTATCAAAAGATTAGCAAACACAGAAATAACACATAAATTCTTAAGTGACGGGCAAGGCAGGCTAGGATTCATACAATAGCTCGTAGATCAATACTTCAGCTGCGATTAAACAAGCATATGCATCGTTCTAGCAGATTCACACAAGATCTCTCGATCTTGAGCATTAGGACTCTAGATCATTCATATCCAAATGGGGCTAACATCCTATTCATACAACTAAGCTATCTGACGTGCTAGGAGAGTGACTAAGCTTAGCCTCCTCTCTGGTTACCATGAAAGGCTAGCATGAACATAAGACTCAGAGTCCCTACTCCTCTCGGAGGTTCCGAAACCATTAACACATAATGGATGGTCGGTCGAAAATGCATTGTTAGATTAAGAACACATATGTTCAGAACATGTCATGGCAATCAAGTGCTGAAATAATGATCTACTCACCACTGAATCATCCTAGCCATCCCTTGCGGATTTAGCTACTCATGCTACAGAAGAAACTCAAAATGACAGAAAAGTTCATAACTAAGAAATATTATTATACTAAAAGTAACAGGGAAGAAAGAAAACTAGAACACTTGGAAGAAGAATAGAAAACAGTAAGTAATATTCAGGCCCTTCGGGTTCTGCAAATCTTCACAGCATTTCGGTTCTCCTCAGCTAGATTTTCCTTTTAGCTCTACTCCAGGTGATTGTTGCACAGCTCGGGCGTTGAAGAGACTGCTTCAATGGAGCAATTCGTCTCTTTTTCCCAAAAGCTCTGAAAACCGAGAGCTTCTTCTTGAATTCTACAACTTTTTCCCCTCTCAACTCTTCCTTGTCTCTTTCCTCCTTTTTCTATATATACTCCAGGGTTTTCATCAAAGTTTGCCCTAAAATGGCCTCTGCATCCTCCTTGGAGGGCTGCAAATGGAAAAGGCATCTTGAGAGTACGGCATGAGACAAGTACTGACAATTCAGCTGGATCGGGTACAACTTTTGCTGATGCTTCGCGCTCGCAAAGTTTCTTAAAGATTTCAGCTTTGCTACCGCGATGCGGCCGCAAAGCTTCTCAATAACACTGGACAATTGGTGGGCGGATTTTTGAATATCCACTTAATCTCAAGCTGTCGAGGCTTGCCAAAATACGATTTATAAAGCCTATAACCAAGGCTTTGCAGCCAGTGGTAACAGGGTCGATCCAAGGAGTAGGTTTGATCAAAATCACTATTAAAATTTGGAATTAACTAATTGATTGGTTTTGTAACGGGGGGATTTTTAGCATGCAAGGAAAGATAATAAAATGCTAACGGAGAAATAACAAGCAGAAAACCGCGTGCACGGTTTGGGAGCTTCGGGATTATTTGCTAGACAGTTTCGGTTCATCATTTAATGCTAAATTCATGGTTTGCAGTTTATTATACACGCGGACGACTACCAGAGAAGCCCCAAAGTAGCCGACTCCATAGATTTTAATCATATCACACAGTTCCAATTATACGTTATCCAAAATTACATTAAGGTGATCAGCCCTAAGATAAATCTAGACAGTCACTAGCTAACCGCGACGAACATTCAAGCGTGAATTCTAATTGCTAGTAGATTGCCCGCAGACGCTGTATGCAATCAACAACTATCCTACACAACTCGATACTCCGATTTAGTTTTATCTACCTGTGTTACTTAGTCGAGCAGTGAGAGGCACGGCATCGCTACTCTTTAACATACACAACATGCAAGATGACTCGAGTGTCAATCGTCGAAATCTAACATGCGCGTTGGATTAAGCAAGATAGATAAATGCAAATAAACAGAAACCAATATGCATAATCAAAGCGTAAATTATCAGAACCAAAATGTCTAACAAAAATTCCCTAAACTATTCCCAAACCGTTCACCCTTACCTTAGCCTCTCATGGCGCGGTTTGTCAATTCCGCTCCAACAACGACCATGGAAGGTGTCATCAACGTGTTACAAGGTAAAGAAAGCTCTCTAACATGCCAACAATGGCGGAGCTTGAAGAGAAATAGAGAAATCTAGAGGAAGAAGAAAATGAAAAACTCTAAAAATGGTGAAGAATCTTTCAAAAATGTGCAGAAAAATCGTCATTTAACTTCTGCAATCGTCGTAGCGTCGAGACGCTAGGCCAGCGTCTCGACGCTGCGCCCTAATTAATCCGCGCGCGCCTTCGATGGCGTCGCGACGCTGGGTCAGCGTCGCGACGCTGCCCCGATGATTTTCCTGCGCGCGCCTCCTCCGAAGCGTCTCGACGCCAAGCAGAGTCTCGACGCTAGCTCTCGGGTTTTTCCAGCGTCGAGCCAACGTCTCGACGCTATAGCTCGACGCTGGCTCTCGGGTTTGGGGGCTGGAACTTTGCCTCTCCTAGGCAATTTTGGCCCGTTTCTTCACGGATCAACTTCCCCTTTCCCGACGCATTCCCGGGGCATTAAAACTCCACTTTAAGCACTCGAACGGGCCCAACGGACGCACGAGCTCTTTGCCGCATTTCTCCTACAAACGAGATATATTAACCAATTAAAAGCGGACTTAAGCTATAATTAGGAAGTATTTAATAGCTCCAAAATGGAGTTATCAAACACCCCCAACTTAAACATTGCTAGTCCTCGAGCAAGTACTACAAAGATATTGACTCTAAGGACGCGCCTACATGCAACTAACTCAAACCTCCATGCATTTTGAAAAACTTAAACACAACATAATCATGGAAGCATTTTGTTCATGCATTTACTACGAACATATCAAAAATTAACTCTTGCCCCCTAACGTGTGTGTGTGCTAGCCAACCACTCCTAAACTCACGTAAACCCGGAAAAACCACATGCAACACACATCCCGTTTTCCCCCTACTTCTAGCGTTTAAGAACAGTCTAAACTTGACTTACACGAGAGAGAGAAGCAAATTAAGAGACCTAATTGTTTTTCTCATTCTTTTTCTTTTCACGAGTACTTTGTACTCTTTTATTTAGGTTCTTTGAACCAACTTTTATTCCTTTTTCCTTTCCACCTTGAGCTGCCTAACACGTCAAACTTTGGCCAAAGCTTCACGTTTTTAAGGACTAACGCTCACTTCTTAAGCGCTAATAAGAAGGAGGAGCGCCTCGAGAGGATTTTTCTATCAAACATGCTTTTCTATTTTTTTTTTTACATTAGGCTAAGCACATGCTTTCTCAATTAACCAACTACTAACTCTCATGCAACAAGCTACCTAAGGGTGCATTTCGGGGTGACAACGAGAATTAGCGCAACATGAGATTTACAAAGCCTACGAAATCTAGGAAGGGGTTGCTAAGTGCGCGACAAGTGCAAGGGAGCAACAGAAAATTTTTTAAAATTTTTGACATGAACCTAATAAACGCAAAACTCATGCAAAAACTCGATTATGAACATGCTCAAATTTCCAACATGCATTTCCTAGGCTATCATCGTTAGAAAACAGTAAACAGAGTCCCAAGCACTTCAATATCAATATAGCACTTCTCAACAAACTACACATGCGTATCCATCAGACCAACTCCACCCCCAACTTCAAAATATGGCATTGTTCTCAATGCCAATACAGTCAGATAAAACAAAGTAAAAGGGAAGAAGAACTACACTTCCCTGACTCTTTGTGAAGCTGGCGAGGGGCGAGGAAACGGCGCACAAATACATCGAAGCCCAAAATTGACTTCTCTTCCTCGATTCCTAAAAAAAAACAGCAAGCAAAGTAAGAATAAAAACGACTAAACTACACTAAAAAGCAACTAAACTAAACTAAAGCATAAAAACAGTTCATCGCTCGGGTGCCTCCGAGAAGCGCAGAATTTTTAAAGTCGTTTGCTCGACTATATTCACTCCACAGACTCATCCATAGTCTGTAAGTGCGGGGGACAATCCAGACTTGTCCACGTCCACACTTTTCCTGCAATCAATAAAAACATTTTGCACTCTCCGTGCCTCAAGCACGTGAATATCAGAATTGTTAGTGCAAAAACCAACATTATCATCTATCAAATTCAAATCAGATTTTTTAACTGAGACATGGGAACCATCCTTCAAGCGCGAGGGTAGACTCCCATTCTCGTCATGCTCAACCATAGAAACATTCTCAGCATTCACAGACGACTTCGATGCATTTATAAGAAACTCATTCACCATTCCATCAAATTCTACCGATAAGGCACCCCTATCAACATCAATTTTGACCTTAGCGGTCTTCATAAATGGGCGGCCTAATAAAATAGAAGAGGAAACATGCGAAGAATTTTCATTCATGTTCAGCACATAGAAATCGCATGGAAACAATAAGTCATTCACTTTGACTAAAATGTCCTCAATCTTCCCTAACGGATGAACAAAAGATCGATCGGCTAGTTGGACAACTATATTAGACTCAATTAAATCACACAATTCAAGCTCTTTAAACACATCAAAAGACATGACATTAATTGAGGCACCGAGATCTAACATGGCATTTTCAATAAATTTAGTACCGATAGTGCATGGGATAGTAAACATACCAGGATCGATGCACTTCGGTGGAAGAGTACCTTGGAAAATTGCGGAGACAGTTTCTTTCTTCGTCTCATCACTCTTCCTGGACATTCTCTTGCTTGTGCACCACTTCTTGAGGAACTTGGCATATTTCGGCACTTGGCTTACTGCCTCAAGAAGCGGGATGTTGACCACCACCTTTTGGAAGGTTCGAAGGACCTCCGCATCCTCGGTCTCCAAAGTAGGCTTCGCAAGCCGACTTGGGAAAGGTGCTCTGGTAACATCCTCAGGTACACTGACCTTCTCATCTTTTTTCTCATTCTGAACCTCGGGGGCAGGCGGGGCGGACTTGTTCAAGTTGTCCTTAGCTTCCTTCACAGCTCTAGTGGAAAGTGACTTCCCACTCCGCAGCTGAATAGCACTCACGTTTTCACATGAGTTGACCGTAGTT
Organism: Herpetospermum pedunculosum; assembly: GCA_028017165.1. NCBI lineage: Eukaryota > Viridiplantae > Streptophyta > Magnoliopsida > Cucurbitales > Cucurbitaceae > Herpetospermum > Herpetospermum pedunculosum. The sequence continues at coordinate 39,710,458 of CM051527.1, forward strand.
TGGGAAGGAAGCTTCCCTGAGCTCTTGCTCTCAATCTTACTGATAGACACCGCCATTTGTGTCAGCTGCTTGTTCAGATTCTGCAGCTCGGCCTTGTGAGAATTAAGCTCTTCTCGAGCCTCTTTTTGGAACTGGCTGGTGCTCGTCACGATGGTTCTTACCATCTCTTCTAATGAGCTGGAGGAGCTCGAGGCTTGAGCCTGGGTGGAAGAATTAGGCCTATCCTGAGACTGGCCTTGGAAGCGAGATTGTCCTTCCCTGTTCCCATAGCTAAAGTTGGGGTGGTCGCGCCAACCGGGGTTATACGTGTTTGAATATGGGTCGTACTTCCTTGGGTTGGAAGCGTACCCCCCGATTGCGTTGACCTCCTCCGCCTCGCGGGTTCCTCCAACGATCTTTTTCAGCATATTACCTATCTCGGCCACCTGGGCCTTTATCTCAATCAGCTCATGACTCTGGGTCACGCTATGGACTTGTCCTTGCCCCTGAATACCAAATTGCTGCGAGTTTGTTGCCATGTTTGCTATGAGCTGTTTGGCCTCAACCGGGGTCTTGTCAATCAGAGCCCCGCCGCTCGCTGCATCAATCATTTGCCGATCGTGGGGCGTCATCCCCTCGTAGAAATACTGTATAAGCAACTGGTCGGCAATCTGATGGTGTGGGAAGCTCGCGCACAGGCGCCCGAAACGTTCCCAGTATTCGTGCAGGGACTCACCTACATCCTGGGTGATCCCATAAATCCTCTTTCGCAGAGTGGTGGCCAAGGATGCGGGAAAGTATTTTTCCAAAAATACCCGCTTCATATCCTGCCACGTGGTGATCGATCTGGAGGGCAGATAATATAGCCAATCCTTGGCCTTGTCCTTGAGCGTGAAGGGGAATGCCCTCATGTTCAACTGCTCCTCCGTGACCCCTGCGGGCTTCATCCCCGCGCAGACGCAATGGAATTCCATCAGGTGTTTGTTCGCGTCCTCACCTGCGTTGCCATGAAAAGAAGGTAACTGGTGAATTAAACCTGATTTTAATTCGAAGTTACCTGCTACCACGGGGTAGTTTATGCACAAAGGCTGCAGGTTCAGATCTGGCGCTGCCAGTTGTTTTAGCGTCCGTGGCGCGTCACCTTGCGCCATTTCTTCAGCCAAGAAGGGATTGCCTTCTTCTCCTTCAAACGGTCTCTGCCCCTCCCGGGCTTCTCTTCGTAACCGCCGCTACTCTCTGTCGATTTCTGGGATAAACTGCAATCCACTAACCTCAGAGGAACGGGTCATACACAAACAAAAATTCAAACATACAAGATACAAACAGAAAAAAAAAAAAAATTCAGCCAACCATCAATCAATCAAAATCAAACTTCAATCATAATTTTAATCAAATTTGCCTACTCCCCGGCAACGGCGCCAATTTTGGTGGGCGGATTTTTGAATATCCACTTAATCTCAAGCTGTCGAGGCTTGCCAAAATACGATTTATAAAGCCTATAACCAAGGCTTTGCAGCCAGTGGTAACAGGGTCGATCCAAGGAGTAGGTTTGATCAAAATCACTATTAAAATTTGGAATTAACTAATTGATTGGTTTTGTAACGGGGGGATTTTTAGCATGCAAGGAAAGATAATAAAATGCTAACGGAGAAATAACAAGCAGAAAAACGCGTGCACGGTTTGGGAGTTTCGGGATTATTTGCTAGACAGTTTCGGTTCATCATTTAATACTAAATTCATGGTTTGCAGTTTATTATACACGCGGACGACTACCAGAGAAGCCCCAAAGTAGCCGACTCCATAGATTTTAATCAGATCACACAGTTCCAATTATACGTTATCCAAAATTACATTAAGGTGATCAGCCCTAAGATAAATCTAGACAGTCACTAGCTAACCGCGACGAACATTCAAGCGTGAATTCTAATTGCTAGTAGATTGCCCGCAGACGCTGTATGCAATCAACAACTATCCTACACAACTCGATACTCCGATTTAGTTTTATCTACCTGTGTTACTTAGTCGAGCAGTGAGAGGCACGACATCGCTACTCTTTAACATACACAACATGCAAGATGACTCGAGTGTCAATCGTCGAAATCTAACATGCGCGTTGGATTAAGCAAGATAGATAAATGCAAATAAACAGAAACCAATATGCATAATCAAAGCGTAAATTATCAGAACCAAAATGTCTAACAAAAATTCCCTAAACTATTCCCAAACCGTTCACCCTTACCTTAGCCGCTCATGGCGCGGTTTGTCAATTCCGCTCCAACAACGACCATGGAAGGTGTCATCAACGTGTTACAAGGTAAAGAAAGCTCTCTAACATGCCAACAATGGCGGAGCTTGAAGAGAAATAGAGAAATCTAGAGGAAGAAGAAAATGAAAAGCTCTAAAAATGGTGAAGAATCCTTCAAAAATGTGCAGAAAAATCGTCATTTAACTTCTGCAATCGTCGTAGCGTCGAGACGCTAGGCCAGCGTCTCGACGCTGCGCCCTAATTAATCCGCGCGCGCCTTCGATGGCGTCGCGACGCTGACCAACCCAACTCAACCATTCTATTTTTAGGTTGGGTTAGGTTGGGTTAGGTTGGGTCGTCGGGTTATTGTTTTTTTAGAGTGAGGGAGGCGTTGGCGTTAGAGGATTTGTCGTGAGGCTTTGGCGTCGGAGGACTCGAGTCGTCGGCGACTGAGAGAGGCGTATACATAGAGATCTGAGCGTGAGGGAGGCATTGGCGTCGGAGGATTCGTCGTGAGGCGTTGGCATCGGAAGACTCGGGTCGTTAGCGACTGAGAGAGCCAAAGAGAGGTCTGAGCATGAAGGAGGCGAGCTTGAGAGGATAGAGAGAGATTTGAGCATGCAGGAGGGATTCTAGATTTTCTATTCTAGGAGTGAGTAAAATATATATATATATATATATATATATACTTTATTTTAATTTTAATTTTCAATATACGAATTCAGGTCGGTTCGGGTTGAACCGGCCTAAAAAAGTGTCAACCCGTGAACCAAACCAAATTTTCGATTCTTTAAAATTTCAACCCAACCCAACTCGAAAAAAATCATAACCTAATTCAACTCTTACGATTTGGGGTTGTCGGATTATTTGTACACCTCTATACACAATACTTATGAAATATAAATATGGAATAAAATTGCCTCAAAACAAATATGGAATAAAATAATAATATTTACGTCATATTATTAAATACATTTATAAAATATAAATGTGAAATAACATGAATATATAAAAACAACATATATGAAGTTAATGTTGTAAAATGAAGGGAAAAGAAAAGGAAAACGAAAATTAGAAAATCCTAATTTTTTTTCTCTCCTCCTTTCTCGGTGCCTCTGCCTTCGTCATATGTCGGTCCATCTTGGTGGTCGGTCAGTGATGGAGCCGACAAACACTCAAAATATTTTTTCTCCTTAAAAATGAATCAGAGGCAATCAGAGGCATACAGTTGAAGGAAGTTCGATTATTTTGAAATCAATAAACGGTTTATGAAAATCTACTTGTTTATATAAAAATTAATGACTACATAGGTAAATTCAATCCTTTCCACTTTTGTGTAATTTAGATCTTGGAAGTTGGAATGGCCTATAGCTCTTTCCTAAACCTCCAAAATCAAAATCAAAGTATCATTTTTTTTTTAAACCTAAAAATCAAATTCAACTATTAGGTTTAACTTTTAAGAACCAAAAAGTAATTTTTTCTACCAATGAGACCAAAAAATATTATATTATTTAGATTCATCATTTATCATTATTATTCTTTTGTATCTTTTTTTTTTTTTTTTTTTTTTGTATATTAGAGAGAGATTCAAAGTAGAACTAAATTAATGAAAAGCAACATTAAAGAAAATACTTTTCAGCATTAAAGAAAAGAAGAAAATACTTTTCAGCAGTTTAACAGCTTTTTTTTTATTATTATTATTATTTTTTTTTTTTTTTTAAACAATAGAACCTGGCGTTGTTTCTCAGAATAATGATAGTAGACTTTCCACAGAAACTACTACATTTATATATAAACTAAACCTAGGTGGAGATATATATATCAACATGACTTTACTTCCTCAAAACCAACTTTTCTTTTATCTACAATGGAAAATAAAAACTGTTCAAGAAAAATTGGCATTCAGCCCATTATTTGATCCCCATCCCCTCCACCCCTCTTTTCCTTTGGAAGGATAAAATTTACTGAGTTGCCATTGTAACCTTTTCTTTACCATTCTTTTTATTCTGTCTTCACTGGAATGTTTCTTCATCAGAAGCTTGTGTTATGCATTTGCTGCATCTATTTGAGCAGATATGTAACCACACTTTGAACATCAACAAGTTCGCCCGCGATGTATTCTTATCACAAGAAAACTCTAGCACCATATTAATCAAATGACTCATTGGTCACATGAGGTCCCCTTCATTCTCGACCACAGAGGAGACTGTGGTATCAGAGGCAGTATCATCTAAACTCAAGTTCAAAACTTCGCCGCACAGAGAGGAGGTCTCGTCCTCACCGTTGATGGATGAGGTAGTCGACCTATCCGTGATAGTACTTGCTGTGGCAGGAGAAGGAGAGACATCCAGTTCTTCAACAGGTTGTTGAAGGCTCCAGAACATAATGCTGGCAGTTAATGTGAGGATCATTTTTGGATTCACCTGCCACAACATAATAAACAAAATTAGCCATAACCTTGATGCAGGCAGATCAGCTCATCGTCTCTCTACACATAAAATAACCTAATCCGATGGGAAACTGTACAGAACAACATTTTTCTTACTACTTGCATGGTTTCTAATGTCGGTAAGTTGGATCTTACCTCTATTATGTCGTCAGGTAACAAGAAAATGGAACAACCGAGCTTTCGTGCAACGCTGATAATGTATGTAGCATTTAACCTCTTTTCATCATCTTTTCCGGAGAAGGAAAAAAAAATGGACTCAGACAGTTATTCTCACAACAGGAGTACAATTAAAGATGGGAAGCTAAGCGTGCAGAAAAAAAGGAGATAACAGGAAAGTTCAACTTCAAGAACACGTGTACAAGCAGAGTATTCAAGTAACAATGAAATGTACCAGTTTCACCGTTGGTAACAAGGTTCCAATTCACCACTCTAGGCTCTACAGCACTCAGAAGATCAAGGAAGAATATTCCATTTGTCAAACTCTTATCCTGAAGAAATTTTCCAAATGAGAAGAGATTCCACATATTATTGACTTCTAAATAAAATTAAAGCAGTAAATAACATTTTTGTTTCTTCATACCCGAAAACTCTCGATTTGAGAAGATCTTCCAGTGCACTTCAGTTTGCTGTTTGCCCACTTCAGGATGTCACCATCTGTCAACTCTTTTACTTGAGAGTAAGATCTTAGATTCTTTAAAAGTTGAAGAATATTGAACCTCATTAACTGCCATAGGAAAGCTGAATGCACCGGGAAAAAGTATTAGGCATCAATCACTACCAAGGACACTTGTATAACAATCATATAAAAAAGCACTAGAATTAAGGATCGAAAAACTCAGACAGTATGACCAAACTGAGCATAGCTCAACTAGCGTAAAGTATGTGCCCTCGACCATGAGGTCAAAAGTTTAAATACCCTCACTCCATGTAGAAATAAAAAAAAAAAAACTCACACGGTACGGGTTGGAAAACTAATATTTTATGTTTCAGAACATGAAAACATATCCAAATAGAAGAAGTTGGACGTTGAAATTAAAAGCAAATTTTAGTATATTTTCAAAACAAAAGAAGGATGCTTACTTGCACCCAACTGTCGTGTTGTGTTAACATTAAAGACGTGGGTTCAACCAACCCAAGACATTCTGAAGTCAACGATCAAATCATACCAAACTAATTGGGATTTAAATATTATAAATTCCAAACTACTTGGGTTGCAGGAATGGGGATAAGATAACTTCCAATAACCAACTAACTTTATAAAAAAATGCAAAAAGGATATTGGAAATAGATCAAGCAGAAGGGTCAACGAGCATTCTCAAATATTCATTCAAGACAATGATGCAAGATGTCGATCAAAGCTAACCAATGGATGTTTGTGCAAGGAAGCTATAAAAGACATCAAAATCCCACAAACAATGCATGATAGAGGATTACCAAGGATGAGCTTCTTGTTTGCTTGTACAATATCAATTCCACACACATTAACCAATGAAAATCTCAACCGCTTCCCAATCCGCACGACTTGATTGCAGTTTTCAATCTTTTTAAAAGGCATCTTGATAGGAGGTTTAGTTGCATACTTCCAGTTCACTGACCCTGGAGAAACTTTGTCGAGCACTTCTAAAAGTATCCATCTGCGTAAGATTATAAAATCATATTATTAATCAGAGCTCCTATAGAAAGCAGGAGATACAATATACAAAGTAGCCTAATCAGATAACCAACAGAATTTTGTTGAGTTTTTTTCACTTTCCTTTATAAATCATTTTATCACTTCCCACGTAATGAAAAAAACTGCAAAAATAGCAACGATAATCTGGTGGAGATTACCCTATGTCATTGCTTACCCATTCCTAACATCCTCGAATACATTATTAACAAAAGAAACGATTCCGAGACTATTAATCCAGAGCCGGAAGCATCTTTCTTCTCGACAAGTTAGTACATCATCCGTCATCATCTCTGCATATGATACCTTTTTTCCATCTACTGAAAAACCACTCCTGCAGGAAAAAATGGACAAACATTTCCTGAAATTAGCATAAAATAGAAAAGGGAATGGGAGTGTCTAAACTATATGTCTATATCTAACATATAGTTATTGTTTTTTAAAGTATGAGGCACACTAATCTGTGGAGCCAAGGGGCAAGGCAGAGCAGCAAAAGAAATGTTGAAGTGGATCTCACGATATATAAGCATAATAAAAACATAACTTAAGATTTAATGTAATGAAGCATGTGACGCTAAAAATAAAGGAAAGACAAATAAACTATTTAAGTCTTCCTGACTGACTTTGCTCATTAGCATTCAACAGAATTTATCCTTACAGAGATGGTGTGGACCAGGCACCTAGCTTACTGCTTACTTACGCAAAATGAAGTGCGACGGCACCTCGCCAAACGCAAGCAAGTCACCTAAAAAGCCTCAATCCATCTCGTGTCTAGTGCATGTCTTTAAACACAATGCATGCCATATTTCCAGACAATCCAACTAAAATAAATACAATGCAGTGCATACAAAAAAGAAAACAACTGTATCATTGATCATTATATGCAAAATTGAAACCCCAAGTTTCAAGAGAGGAAAAAGAAACAATGAAGAAACAAAGGCTCTGCTTTTTTTTCTCTTTCATTTCATCTTATCTTCTATTTACATGATATGCATTGTGAAAATAATAATTTAATTAAATATTTAGAAGAAAAAAAAAGATACCAATAATCACCATATGTTCCTCAATTCTATCAATATCTATAAGAATAAGGATGAGAGAGAAAGTAATAATGGAAAGGAAATCCAGAGAGTAGGCAAACATTGATAGAAACATAAAAGAGACTACTAAGACTACCGTTGGTGAAATATTTGTGCCACAAAAGCAAGATTCAAATTGGATGAACCGTCAACAATATCTTTTGGAGCCAAATATGTTTTGCAATCCATTCGTTCAGCATGATCAAGTACAAGTTGTGCCCTTTCAGTAGGATCCTTGGTAGCCAATGTGGATGGATTACAGAATTCAGGAGCAAGAACATTTAGCAGGTAAGCATACGCCTCTCCATCCTGCATGATGATATGATCAAAAGTTACTATCCGTTTGCCAGGTACCGGATTCAAATATTCCAGATATGATCCAAAAAAAGAGAGATAGATAAATGGAGAGCATGGAAAAACTAAGATACAATCACTAGATATTACTTACGATGCCAAGTGTTTTATAGCTATAAAAGAATTAAACAGTAATGCAAAAAATATTGGAGAAATATAAAAAATGAAATAGGAAGAAAGAAAATAGAAACTTTAGAATAATTTCATTATTTCCGTTCCAGCGCTCAGCTCCCATCTTAGACAGTTCTAAAAGGTTACTTGTGTTCGTGGACAAAACCAAAGTATAAAATTACTGCCACAAATTGATAATGCATATCGGAACTAGTGACATGAGCAGAGCAGCCATACTACCTTCAGATCAGACGAGAAATTTGAAACAGGTTTCTTGTATCCAGCTTTCTGAAGGTGGAAATTCATCCATTTTAACAGAATCTTCTCTGGAGGTAAATTAATAAGCTCCTCAATATCCTGGAAAGCAAACAATAAATGATGAGAATACATCACTGATAATTAGATTTCAACAGAATATCACAAGACAAATTTATAACCCATTACCCCGCTTTCGTGAACCAATTCCAAAAGTTGAGGCGTCTTCCTCAGGTTAAGATCGGCCAATAGTTGGATCTGAAGTTTTCATAGCAAGCAAATCAATAACAAAACAAGACAAGACCCATTTAAATCACTTCAGAAACCAGAAGCTCAAATAATTTTCCAAATGTAATGAAGAAACCTTTATAATTTGCGAAATCAATCCCAAGATCAGATGCGGCTGCAAAAGATGAACTTTTGGTCAAACTTTGATGACAATCATAATACTAGAACACTAATAGAGAAAGGTGATAGGCGCATAACGTACCCTTCCTTCTACCATGTCCTGTGTCCCAATATTAACCACTGTGCAGCCAATTGCTTTGGCAGAGTTGAGGCAAAGAGTATGGTTTTCATTCCTCTCCCATGGGTTGAGAACTCTTTTGGTATTGATAGCTCGTTCATCGATTGTCCCAGGTACAGCAACATTGATAAGTTTACTGCATTGCCATGGAAATACATCAGTGCCACTGCAGGAAATATAGCTTATTTTTTAAGTTAGAAAACAGAGCACAGCAACTCCTACACAAATACCAGAGAAGAACTCCATCTTTCCCAACATTAAACAAATCATTTGAATATGGGTCTAATGGGAGATAATTCTTTAGGAACAGATCGTCTCGAAGATAGCTATTTATGTGAGCCACATAGAGTGCTTTCTCTGATTCACTGATTGTATGAAGAAGGGTGGTTGTGCTGGCCTTGAGAAATGATGAAGAATTGTTTGCACCACCGACTTTTTCTGCTGATCGGCCATGAACATTTAAATATGCCTGCACATTTCACAAAATCAACTTATTAGCTTCGAAATAAGTTGTCGAATTCCTTTTTGGATCCAACTAAGGCCAAATGCAAATCCCCCCTTCTGATTTGAGCACAACAAAAATATAAACCCAAGTAGTACCATTCAAATACTTGCTTGTTTCAGATAAGAATGAAAGAGGATGTAAACAGAATAGACTTGCCCTGAGAAAGGATTCAAAATCAATCTCGTTGCTCAACTCAGGATCTGACTCGCTCAAGATTCCCCTGATCTCCTCTTCATTATGTCTTTCCCTAAATGCCTTCAATTTCATCATTATGTTTGGCAAATCTCCGGTCGTGACTTTTCCATTCTGATTCTTGGCCGATGTATACTAAAAACAAATCGTGAATTACAGAATTGAACATCAAAGGAATATTTTCAAAGGCAATCATCAATTGAATACCAAAAACGTTGCCAATACTTACTCTGGATTTGAAGGTTCGAAGCTCCACCTGAGTAAACTGGCTATGAAGCCATTGGTCAGAAACTAAAACGCCTTCAAAACCAGACATCTCCACAGATCTTAAATGTGGAGATTAAGAATCCTGCAAAACAAAACGAAGACGGAAGCATTCCTTCAAGACAACAATCGAGAGAGAAAAAAGAAAGGAAACCCATTACAGAGAACACAAAAAATCGGAAGAATCAAAAGGCAACAATAACTAAAAACACCCACATTCGTAAAAGCCATTAGAAACACAATGAAGAAATCCAAATCGAAAAAAGAAAAGAAGCCAGAATTTCATACCAATGGAAGACCAAACCCCACGGTGAAAATGGGGGGGAATCAAATGAATATATTGTTTGACTCAGAACCAAAAGTTTGAAGAAGAAGAAGAAGAAGAAGGGAGAGAGAAAAGGGATCAATGTCTTTCTTGGTGGGAGAGCAATAAGGGGTTTGTGAGGGCCGAGAAGGAAAATCGCGGACTGAAAATGAGAATGATTTTTGACGCTTGGTGAAATTATGGGTAATCGAGAGAAGAGAAAGAGAAGAGAGAATAGGAATAGGGTATGTTTGGAAACTCGCTATTTTCTGTTTTACAACTCACCAAATTTGGGTTACACCTGTTTCTTCTCTTCTTCCTTCCTCTTCATCTTCATCTAACCTTATGCTCCATTCTTATCTAACCTTATGCTATAATAATAATAATAACAAAATTTCACCCAAATTAACCTCAATCATTTATTATATCTCATTAAATGTGGTAACTAAATGCAAATCACCCATATTACCTTTTTAATTTCTTTATCTTCTCTCTCTCCCATGTGATTAAGGATTTTGTTTTTTTTTTTTTTTTATAATATATTTATTTTATGCCTTTCATCTAAAAAAAATATTTGGGTTTATTTTTATATGAAAAAAAAAACTACCAGATTTGTAAATATAAGATAATCTGTGTTAATATCTTACTTTCTAGCTAAAGCAAACCTCCATTAATCTCCCGAAAATAGTTTGATCCTACAACATTTGGTTGTCAAGAAAATTTTAAGAAATTAATTCACCTAGGTGATCACTTAGGAAGGATTGAACTCATTCCTCTAACAAGCTTTTGCTTTTTTTTTTTGTTGTTGTAATTATAGGTGGAGGAGGTGAGAGATTCGAACATTGATAGTGTAAGATATATTAGTACCTTGAAATTTGAGATAGGATTAAGAAGTAAATTTTTTAAATATGAAAAATGATTTGGAATTCTTTATGTTTATAAATAGTATGTTTTTTTATTTTTTTCTTATAATTTTTTTTTCAAATGTTGTTTTATAGGGTTATGCAACAATCATTTATAATTGTGTAATATAATAACTATTACACCATGTACATGAGTTTTATTTATTTAATTCTTTTATTTTCAATATTGTGTAAGTGTTTATGTTCAACATTCTTTATAATTGAAAAGACTTCTGATTTTTTTTTATTTAAGTCATTTAAAATTGTGGTGATATAAATGCCAATTTAAATATAGGATTCATCATTGTAAGATATAAATTGAAATAGATTAAATCCATTTTTACTTCTAAAAATAGAAGCTAATAAATTTATAAATACACTATAAAATAAACAGATTTAACTGAAATGTAATTTCTAAAATTAAGAAAATATAGATTATAACTACACTCTACTCTCTATTTTGTATATAAATATACTTTATTACAAAATAAATCATTTTTTTTTAGTACTACATTTAAAAGTGGGGTGGGGTGGGGAGATTCAATCATCTAACCATTTGATCTTAAATATATATTTTAATTATTGAATTATGTTCAAGTTAGCAATTAAATCATATTCTAGATGTCATCTAATTTTTTTTTTGTTTTATGGTCATTAATGTGCATCTAAATAAAAGAAAATCCTAAAATCAAATAAAATTCACTAAAATGATTATCAATTCAATGAAAAAAAACCATATTGGTCAAGAAATTATAAAGTATATATATAGCTTATATATATTCTCAACCTTTTATAAATATTCATAAAAAAAGATGTCAAACCAAACTTAGTTCAATCAACGTAAAGTTGTGCAGATATTATCCTCATTATTTTAATTTGTAAAAATGTTAATAAAAACAAAATGTAATGAAAATTGTCAAATCGAGTTTAGTGAATTAGCATAAAGTTGTGATTTTGACTAAAAGGATAGAGGTTCAATTCTCCATCCACATTAATTAAATACATTTAGATTAAAAAAAAAATATCTAATGGAAATTTTATTTACCAAACAAAAATAAATAAATATATAATGTAGGGTGAGAATGTCTTTTAGGAGTATAAAAATGATTGGGCCTGTGGGGCCCAATAGATTTGTTTTGAATCAGAATGGTGGACCATAAGTTGCTTTCATACCAATACTTGTCAAGGAATGGAAGCAAAGTGGGCACTCAAATTCACAAATAAGTTTTGGGGAATTGTGCTAGATAGCTAGTTTAAAAAACCCAAAATGAAATATAGCTAACCCATTTTACTATTTGTATTGATAGCTAAGTACATTTTAGGGGGGGAAGATACAACTTTTCATACCGAATATGCCCCTTGTATATAACAATATTTACCCAACTGCCACTCAACCAATTTGTTAGCCCCACCAACCGATTTTCTTTATTTTAGTGATGTAAAAATCGTCATAGCTCACATTCAACTCTCCAACATTTAAGGCTTCACAATAACCGACCATCAACTTCAGTCCAAACTTTTGCATACCGAAAAATGCCCCTTGTATATACCAGTATTTACCCAACTACCATCCAACCAATTTGTTAGTCCCACCAATCGATTTTCTTTATTTCAGGGATGTAAAATCGTCATACCTCACATTCAACTCTCCAACAATTTAGGTTTGACAAAAAACGACCATCAAGATTCCCTTATTTATAATCGTCCTCCAACATTTAAATAATGTACAAAACCCCACCTAATATTATCCCAACAATAATTGTCTGTCTTTTACACTCATTTGTTTCTCCTCCATCATTTGAACAATCATAGTCCTTATCTTTCACCACTATATTAATGACGCACTATTAAATTAACATTGCATTTGATGGCGTATGGGACAACAATGATATATACAACAACTTTGAGTATTGTAATTATAAGAACGTTGAAAACATAGTATATACACAATGGGCATAACATAATTATGAGAACGTTGAAAACAGTGGGACATACTATAAACTGCGATATAACTCGCGTTTGAGTATTGCAATTCGCATGCATACTAAAACATAGTATATACAATTGACATAACATTTGTCATATACAATTGAGTCTGTATTCGATCCAATTGACACATGCATTACACTTTGTAGTCTACTATGTTATCTCAATGGTATATACTATAATACACACCCTTCGTTCACTAATTATGCATTACACTTTGAGATGGATATAACATTATATACATATATTCTTTTACCATAATTATGAGAACGTTGAAAATAGTGGGACATACTATAAACTGCGATATAACTCTTGTGTGAGTTTTGCAGTTCAGATGAATACTAAAACAATAATAGTATATACAAGTGGCATAACATACTATATACAATTGACATATAAATTTGGGTTTGTATCTGATCCAATTGGCATATGCACTACACTTTTCGGTATAGTATGTTATGTCAATTGTATATACTACAATAAACACTCTCTGTTTACTAATTACGCTATACACTTTGAGATGAATATAACATTATATACAGATACCCGATTACCATAATCATGACAACGTTGAAAACCGTGGGTCATAGTATAAACTGCGATTTAACTCTCGTTTGAGTTGTATAATGCAGATGCATACTAAAACAATAATGTCAATGCAAATATAGTTCATAATCATTCACAATAGAAGTCATTAAAAAAAAAACAGAGTTTCAAAAACCATAAGTTTTAGAAGATGTATTTACTATCATTCAACCCTTTTGTTGGCGGAGTTTCAGATCAAATGTGGGCTGGCAGAATTGTACTGAGAGGTCTACAAGGGTCTTCTTACTGTGTGATCCTTGCATTGCCCCCACAAACCCCCTCCAGCAGGAACCTCTCCACGTGTCTCTCCATCCCGGAGAAAATTCTTATTAAGCTGCACATATATACAATTTGAGACAAGCACATCAGTTGTTTTATAACTACAGATTTTTATTAGCTTTCCCTTTTTATCAAGTTGTGGTCTATCTCAGGAAGGCGACCACAGTTCAACCTGGTCACCAATGCAAATTCTCTTAGTCCAAATTTCAGAACTTTTCCTTCGATATTGAAGTTCAATTCAGAGGTATTCTTGGGTTTGCATTGGTGTTGGATGAGGTGGAGGAGCAACTGGGAGGATGTTTTCTTAAAGGAAAAATCTAAAAAATGTCTGAAACATGTTGCCCGAAATCTTGCCTCGCAATCGCCCTGTAGTGTATTGCGCACCATATCCATTATATCACTTTTGCCGCATAAGTTAATTTTCAGTGACCTACTTCTTTTAGACGATGACATGAAATAGTCATCATCTTGCAAGATATACATAATAATAATTATATGAATATATTAATATACACAGATGTCAGTTGACAATACCCTTTCATACTGCTAGTACATACTAGGGAACACAACTAGATACAGGCAGAGAATCATCTATTTACTTATTATTTTAATTTGGCAGCTGTACAAAGTTAGGTAGTTGTGGATGGGGCATATGTAGTAAGCTAGAGTGCAAATATTAACAAGAACAAAACACCACTGATAACATATTGGTATCAACATGTAGTTTGACGTATATAAAAACATACACAACTATCAACTAATGACGCACATCACATCCTGTCATGTTATGGAACGGTGGTTACACAACCAGGTATACGTGAGGAACTATCCATTTACTAATCATTTTGATCTGGTATGAACATACTTGTTTAGATTTATATAACACCATACATACGTGTTGACAAACATTCGATTAACATATATATCTAACACTCTTAATCTAATACATTTCAAAAAAGTTACTCAAATCGCAGTAACTACGCATTTACGGTGGCTCCATCGTGAGACAATATATCAAAGGAGGTGTAAACAACTACATACTTACAATTGAGGGTAGATTGACAGTCATATTCGTATAGACCACACCACAATATTTTTGTGTTGAGAAATAAGGTGTAATTAGGAGTATGTACCTTGAAACTAGATTGATCAGTCATGGTAGCATTGCCCCATGGGTGTTCCTTAAGTATGCTACCAACAAATTACCAATAAAAGACAAAGTATGGTATCAACATACATACTTAGATTTATATAACACACATTACAACATGGTGTGGATTCAGCGTTTTATACATGCAGGTATACACAAGGACCATTAATTTACTTTTTAATTTGATTCGTTGAGTCAGTGTATACTAGGAAATATAATGACAGTAAGGTCTGATTTTGTTCGTCAAGTGAGTGTATACTGAGAAATACAAGGACTGGAAGATCTGGTTTTTGTTTGTCGAGTCAGTGTATACTAAAAAATACAAGGAGTGGAAGGTCTGATTTTTGTTTCAGTCAAAATTTTCAACGATTTACTAATGTTACGATTTTTTCTCCAAACTAATTTCTCTCATAAAATATGTAATTTTATCGTCAAATTTCTCGCACTAGATGCCCAAAAATAATTTCACAATTGTCCATTTTTTTCCTCTTTAGGAACGAGGAAGAGAAATCATTGATCACAAGGCTATCTAAAGACATGAATCTTGTGTGGATGCTAGCAAGTTACTCAAATCGGATGTACCACGACTATTGTTTGGTCGTGGATGATGAGGTTGTAGATACGAACACATACAAAGACAACGCGTGTCTTAAGATTCTTAATACCAAAAATATGATATGAGATTATTAGTAGAGTATATAATATTATATACATGTAAATTACTAACAACTATCAAGAGAAACAACAATGTGTCTCATTTGCATGTAATTAAACATATCAAATCAGTCAATACTTATATATATATAACAATACATACGTGTGAAAAACTACAACAACAATTTTTATAATAGTCAATAGTACTCCATACTAGTAACATATGTGTCTTACATACATATGGATACACCCACTAAATATATAACAAACTTATATATATACAATCATATGCATATACATTTCTATATGTACGTAAGAGTATATACATGCAATTAATCACAAAGCTATATATACAATTATTGTGATTTAAATCAAAGACATTACAAAAAAAATCTCTAAAGAAGGAAAATTAAATTAGTAAGTCCTTTCATAAATAAAAAAAAGTTGCAAAAATCCTAAAAAAGGTAGAATCAAGCTTTAGAATCCAAAATTTGTATTAAAATAGTAGATAAATGGTGATTTCAATCAATGATATTACAAAAAACCCTAAAAATGTGGAATCAAATTATTCTCATTATTTTATAAATCAAATACGTTGCAAAAAAAACCCCTAAAAAGTGGAATCAAGTTTTAGAATCCAAAATTTATATTTAAAATTGTGAAACGTATCATTTTTTTCATAGATTCGTCATGCAACAAAATCTCTAAAATGTCGGGATAGAGTTCAAGATTTAAATACAAAACATTTTTAAAAAAAACCAGTTAAGCTAATAACACATATCTATCTCCAAACTCGAATTTTCAGAATGCAAAATTTCAGAATGCAAAATTCAAAGGGATATAGAAGAAAGAAGAACATGATGGAAACGCGGAGAATGAAGGTCAGAGGAAATCCAAACAGAGCTATAGGTAAATATATTTTCATTTGGTGAATGCAATTGTGGATTATATTTTAATTTAGATTATTTTATGTTGTTGGGATCTCAAGATTAGACATTGTTGTTGGGATGTAAAATATTTCTAAATCATTTTAGGTTGTCCATTTTAAATTTAATTTTGAATCAACATGACCGTGTATCCTTTTCAATATATCATTTTTAAAGCTCGAACCATGTAATCATAGGTTTAATTACGTCTATATACCCCAATAGAAACACTAACACAATTTTTCACTGCAAAAAAATAACCATTATAATTTAAATTATTTCAAATAATTCCAACGGTTTTCTAATTGTTACTTTTTTTTCTCCCAACTAATTTCTCTTTCCTAAAATCAAACCTTTTTTCTAGGTTATTTAATATTTCTATCGGTCAAATTTGATAGGGGTATTTAAGTCTCAACGTAGTTTAAATAGTTTACTAATTATAGTTGTTAGCTATATTTCATTTATTTCAAAAATTTAGTTATTTTTCAGTAACTACTATTCCATTCTAGCTATTTCTCTGGTTGCCCCATAAGTTTTTATATGATTGGTCCTCGTCTGATCACCTCAAGAAGAATTAAGTTATCATGTCCAATGGATGGTGACTTTGATCGGTAGAAGAATTGAAGCTGAATTATGCATTTTTTAAGAGTTGTCATGAGTTTATGAAGAGTTGCAAGGAGATGCACGAAATTTGAAGAGTTGCAATCATTTGGTGAAGAGTTGGAAAGTCATTTATGCATGACATTTATTACACAAAAGATGTATTTAGTTTAATTGATGTTCAAATACATGTAAGCATTAAATAGGTTAATTTATTAGACTTTAACATTTTGATTATTGTATTTAATATGCTTTGTAATTAGGAATTCTAGAATATTCCTAATGGGCTATAAAAGGGCCATCCACAATGTAAGAAGACAAGTTGAAAAGAAGACATGAAATGTAGTATTTTAGGTTTTAAACCTTGAAAGATTTTAAGCTTAGTTTCTTGTGTATTCTTGTGAGATAAAATGCATGAATATTTGGAGCATTCAAGTGAGGATTGACCAGTCTTGCTTGTGGAGTGCTTTGAAGATCAAGGGTTGATGGGAGCCACAAGCTTTGTCTGATCCTTGATTTGTTTGATCGTCTAAGTAATCTGTCGTCTAGCCTTTCTTAGGGGTTGAGATCGAAGGTTAAGTTAGTCATATTTGTGAACATTTACAAAGATTCTAGAAGGACCTCTAGTTTTGTAAATCTAGCTTATCTGACGTTTATCATTTGGTATCAGAGCTTCAGCTTTAGATCGGGTTTTATCCACAGTGTTGTTGGTAAGCAATTGGTAAGCTTAGTGTTTGAGATGATTATTTACAAGGATCCTAGAAGGACCTCTAGCTTTGTAAATATTGCATCTTTGCTATCTTTATCAATTTTGCTTTCGGTTATCTTTCATTTTATTTGTATAAAAAAAAAAAAAAAATTGTTGGTAAAGTTTGGGTTGAAATGAATTTTTTTACAAGGATCCTAGAAGGACCTCTAGCTTTGTAAATCTTTCATCTTTGCTCTCTGAAAAGAAGAAGAAAAAAAAAAAAAAAAAAAAAAACGTTCTTCAATTTTTTTATTTCTTTAGCCAATGATGACTCTTGAACTTCTTCTCAATCCATTGCGATACTTTAGATTCGAGGACGAATCTTCTTAAAGAAAGGGAGAATGATACGAATATGATTGGTGCTCGTCTGATCACCTCAAGAAGAATTAAGTTATCATGTCTAATATGCTCCAAATATTCATGCATTCTATCACAAGAATACACAAGAAACAAAGCTTAAAAGCTCTCAAGGTTTTAAACCCAAAATACTACATTTCATTTCTTCATTTCAACTTGTCTTCTTACATTGTGGATGACCTTTTTATAGCCGATCAGGAACATTCTAGAATTCCTAATTACAAAGCATAATAAAGTCTAATAAATGTATTTAACTAATACATTAACCTATTTAATGCTTACATGTATTTGAACATCAATTAAACTAAATACATCTTTTGTGTAATAAATGTCATGCATGAATGACATTTCCAACTCTTCACCAAATGATTGCAACTCTTCAAATTTCGTGCATCTTCTTGCAACTCTTCATAAATTGATGGCAACTCTTCAAAAATGCATATTTCAGCTTCAATTCTTCTACCGGTCAAAGTCATCATCCATTGGACATGATAAATTAATTCTTCTTGAGGTGATCAGACGAGGACCAATCATATTCGTATCATTCTCCCTTTCTTTAAGAAGATTTGTCCTCGAATCTAAAGCATCGCAATGGATTGAGAAGAAGTTCAAGAGTCATCATTGGCTAAAAACAAAAAATTGAAGAACGATTTTTTTTTTTTTTTAGAGAGGAAAGATGAAAGATGTACAAAGCTAGAGGTCCTTCTAGTATCCTTGTAAAAAAAATCATCTCAACCCAAACCTTACCAACAACTTTTTTTTTTTTTTTAGATAAAAATAAAATGAAAGATAAGCGAAAGCGGAATTGATAAAGATAGCGAAGATCCAAAATTTACAAAGCTAGAGGTTCTTCTAGGATCCTTGTAAATAATCATCTCAAACACTAATCTTACCAATTGCTTACCAACAACACTGTGGATAAAACTCGATCTAAAGCCGAAGCTCTGATACCAAATGATAAGCGCCAGATAAGCTAGATTTACAAGAGCCATTTGCATGTGGTAGAGAGTATCCAACAGTAGTGTTATTTAGTCATTAGCGTTTAGGATTAGTCAAGCTCATTATTTTAATAGGCTTCTAATAATCCTCTTGTCTTAATAATCAAAGTTAGCTAATTAATTCTATTGAATAGCATGTTGGTAAACCTTGTGTTCCCGGCTGTTTAATTCGTAAGTCCGTTGGTAAGCTTGGTATTCCTGTGTTGTAGAATTATTTACTATCTTGCTTATTAATTCAAAAGTTTATTAAAAGTTTATTAAAACTATAAAACTTCTTTAACTCTTAAACAAGATGTCGCCAATGAGAGCATAACTCAACGACATGATGTATCGCCTAGTGACCATGAGGTCCTAGGTTCAAACCCCCACCCCAACATGTTGTCAAAAAAAAAAAAAAAAAAAACTCTTAAACAAGATGTCTAAATTACTAAGTAAATTGCTCTCTAAAACAAGAATCACAAAAATCTCTAAAAATTCAAATAATGAAGATTGACAAGAAGACTTCTCAAATAATTCTCAACTTTCAATATCTACAATAAACAGTCAAGAAATTCAAATCTCAAAGATTGAGAGAAATCTCCATTTATAAATTGTCAAAACAATTTATGAAATAGGAAAATTTGATTTTATTCAAGATTATTGCATACAAACTACTGAACAAACTGTCCCTATCAATAAAGATTCAGAAACCCTTCATCTTTTATCAAAACAATCAATTTATAAATATCAAGAAAAATATAATTTTCTACATATAGGATTGGTTCAAATTGCAATAAAACTCCTTTATAGGTTAGGTTTAAACACCCCAATTTTATTAATCCTAAGAGATAAAAGACATAAAAAATTCTCAAATTCAATTCTTTCTGTAATTGAATCAAACCTTAAAAAATGACCAATATATTTCAATTGTTATCCAAATTTTTCTGTCTCATTAACAGATCCAAACATAATCTCTTCCTTAATGCTTGACATCAAAATTCAAAATATGGATTGGGAACCCCAAACTGAATCAATTGCCGTAATTTTCAGAGTACATTATAAATTAATGCAAACAAATTTATCTCCTAAAGCCTTAAAATCCTCTCCAAAAGATCAAACTCTTTTAATGGAAGCCAATACTGAAAATTCAAATACCTTTATTCCAAAAATGTTATCTTGGAGTCAAATTACTCATAATTCTAAGTGGAATATAGAAAATGCCTTCACTCCTTTCAATGAAGATTCAAAATTAACTCAAATAGTTGAAAATGAAGATGGAAGTGTAGAAATACAATTTCATTCTGAACCTTCTAGATTTTCCACTACAACAATTCCTAACACTCCTACTAATACCCAAGATGAACCAAGTACTTCCACAATTTTTCAAGGAGTAAGATTTGAAAACACAATACCAGAACCTTTTTACAAAAAAGAAAAGGATCAACATTTATCTCCAACCCATTCTGACATGAGATATATTAATCAATTAAATGTTATCTCAAAAGCTTTTACCATAGATAAAGTTAATCTCGACCAAGAATTTTGGTCTAATAAGAATAAATTAATAAGAGAATCTTTCTTCAAAATCTTTAACAAAGATGAGCAAAAAGAAATTCGTGATCAATACTACGAAACAATGGAAAAGCTAAAGATGAATATCAATTTATTCCATTGGATGAAAAATAGAACTTACTACCAAAACATTACATCTCCTTTATATCAAGCCATAAACACAAACACTTCTCCACCAACTTGGGAGACAACAAATTCAACAAAAATAACATGTACACATCCTCCACAAGAGGAAGTCAAATTCAAAAACAAAACCCAAGAAGTAATAACTTCTCCTTTCAAAATGATCACACCTGAAAGTGAAACAAAACCCCCAACATTAAAAGATATAAAGAATATACAATTACAAAATAATTACTCAAATAAAATTCTTCATACAATATCTAATCAAGTAGAAAAAATAGAAAATAAGCTTGAATCTCAAAACTATTCAAATATACCAATTCATCCTCAACCAGTTGATAAAACAATACCTTTATTCAAACCTTTTGAAATCCTCGATAAAGATTTGATTTCAATTCAATCCAAAATCAAATCCAAAAACAAAGATTATAATTCAATCCTTGATAAAATAGAACTTCAATTGCAAAGCTTAAGTTTAAATCCTTCAACATCTAAAGTTAATACCATAAATGAATATCCTAATGAAATCAATACTGACTTTGATAAGTTAGAAGATCAATTTCAAAATCTCACTCTTCATAAAATAACAAACCCAAGATATTCAAAACTAAAAAACTATTATCCAAGACCTTCTTTTCCTGATATGCAATATGAAGAAAGACAAGAATTAGCCAATGGCCATTATTCTGGAAGTGGCGTCTGTGAATGGAACATAGACGGCTACACTGAACACCAAATTTTAAACCTAATGCATGAAATGACCATGGCCTGTACGGCTGTTGCGTGCTCAATGTTTAAAATAAAGATGCAATGGTAGAGCACTCAGAACATGCAAGCATACATGGTCCTGTAGCAAGTAATAAGTATTTTTTCATTCGATTTCCCACAGAGATTTATTCTTAGTTACTAACGAAGTGAGATGTTAAGTGAGAATGGGTGGTTTAAATGGGGTAGATTTGAGTTTAAAGTGCCTAACTATTAAGGAACGTGCGAGATATGAAAGCATAAACAAGTGCAAGTAAATAGGTAAACTCGAATGTAGAAGGAAAAGAATTGCGGAAACAACAATTTTCTAGCAATGTTACTAACAACGTTTTAAGTGTAAAGTGGGGAAACAAGGGCTACTAACGACTCCTCTATAGGCTTTTTCATACGATTCTCAAGCAGTAGATCAACTCATCATGCATCAAACTAACTCATTCTCATGTATCTTTCGATTTCATGCATTAGATCCTTTAGTTTACTCATGTCCAAGTAAGGCCTTAAGCATCTATTTATAACAGCAAGTTAATGGTTTCTACTAGGAAAACGCCTATTCCTAGGTCGGTTTCTGGCTACCATGAAAGGCTAGCATGAATGTACGACTCTGAACTCTTACTCCTTTCAGAGGTTAGGAGTTCTTTGGACAAAATGGATGGCCAATCGAAATTGCCCGTGGGATGAAGCTTACATACATTCAATGCACTTCTAGGCTAACCTACATGCTTGATTCACGTGTTCCTACCTATAGACTTTTCATTAGCATACCCTTTCGTGATTTAGTTACTCATGGATGAAGATGGAATGAAAAGAATAGATGGTGAAGACATGCTTAACAGAATGCAAAGGCAGGATAGAAGAAGAAGAACAATAAGGCAAGTGCGAAGTACTCAAATTAACTCTTTGATTCACCAAGGTTCCAACTAACAAGCAGCGACTTTAAAGTGACAAAAACTAAACAGAAGTAAACGAAATGATGTAGAGTAGGAAACATAAACGAATTACAGCAGACAGCAACGAAAAGAGAAACAGAAAATAAAGGAAAGTAGTAGAAAGCTGTATGCGTGTGAACTCCTCGTCGCAACGCCTCGGATGAAAGCCGAAGGTAAGCTTGATCGTGGATGAATCTAATCAGAAGAGAAGAAAGATCCTCTCTTCTTCCTCTCAGACTATCGATTCCACCAGCTGAACCTCTCGTACCAACAACCGGAAGACAGAACAAATGAGAGGATGCGTTGAAATGAGAGTCTACGCCGTTCGAGTGTGTTTCTGTCCTTCCCCCTTGACCTCCTTTTATAGTATTTTGCAGGTACGATTCGGCCAAGAAGAACCATCCATTCTGAACAACAACACTCCACGTGACAGCATGAGAAAAAACGAGCAGCTGAAAGATCGTAACAAAATAGAAATCGGTTAGACAACTTAACAAATTTCACTTAAACATTGCTGAGACAGCAATGTTTTCGCAATGTTTCAGCAATATGCAAATTTTAACTCTTTAGCTTCGTTTTTGGTTCTTTTCCTTTCCTTTTACACATAAGTCCTAATTTAGCTTCATTCTACTAATTCTCATATATAAGCACAAGTTTAAGCTAAATTCTACAAAAAAACGCTTAAGAGTGTTCATCTTTCTATAGCAAATAAGTCCTAAAATAATCACTTTTGGAGACGTAACAACGACCTATAAAGTTAGATCATACACCGACCATCAAATAGCTGAAATTTTAGTTTCCGGGTTCACTGGACAACTAAAAGGTTGGTGGGATCATTATCTAACTGCGGCAGAAAAATAAAAAATCTTAGGTGACATCAAAACTGAACCAAACGACATAGGAATAAACCAATCTCAAGATGCAGTAAACACCTTAATTTATACAATCACCAAAAGTTTCATAGGAGAACCCGTTAAATTTCAAGAAAGAGCTTCTGAAATTTTAACAAATCTTACTTGTCCAAAACTTCAAGATTTTAGATGGTATAAAGATGTATTCCTCAATAAAGTCTTCATTAGAACAGACTGCAACCTTCCCTATTGGAAAGAAAAATTCATCTCTGGATTACCCAAATTATTTGCTGAAAAGATCCGCCAAACCATTAGACAAGCCTATCAAGGAACAATTCCTTATGAATCCCTAACCTATGGTGAATTAATTAACTACATTAATAATGAAGGACTTGCCATATGCACTGATCTCAAACTCGCAGCAAAATTAAAACATGAATTCCACAAAGAAAAACAAGAATTAGGATCCTTTTGTGCTCAATATGGTTATGAGAAAATCCAAGCACCTTCTGCAAGAAAGAAACAAAAAATATTTAGAAGAAACACTTACAGAAAACCTTATCCTTACCGAAAATAAAGATATTTTCAATATAATAATCAGAATAATCAAAATAAACAAAACCATAAATTCAGACCAAAACGAAAATTTAAAAATCATAACAATACAAATAGGAGAAAAGAAGTCATTTGTTACAAATGTAGACAAAAATGCCATATAGCCCCAAATTGTCCCATGAAAGGAAAAATCAATAGTTTAGAAATTGAAGACGATTTGAAAATCCAACTATTAAACTTAATACCTTCCTCAAATTACTCTTCAGAAAGTAATGAAGAATCCTCTATCAAATCTTTGGAATTCAAGAAAATACAGATGACACCTCCTCTGAAACTTCCATATCTTCAAATAATGATCAAATAGAACCTTGGGCGTGTAATAAAACAATAAATGTTATTTCAAAAGATCAAGAATTACTTTTTGAATTAGTCAATCAAATTGATGACCATGAAATTAAAAAAGATTACTTCTTAAAATTAAAAGATCTTATTACAAATGAAAGCAAAAAAAAAGATATAGAACCTTATAATCTCAAAGAAATATTTCAACGTTTTGAACCCAAAACGAAAATGGTAACCCTTCCTGATAGAAATTAATTTATTAAAAGAAGAAATTTCAAATATTAAAAAAGAAAATTCTCAAATAAGATTTGAACTTCTAAACCTCCAAACTCAACAAGTAATCGATCAACCTTCAACCTCAAATCTTGAGGATCTTGAAAATATTGAAATTAATAATACAACAAATGAAATTTCTCATGAATCCTTTATCAATCTTATTAATAAAGTTCAATTACAAAAATGGTATTCTATGATCAATCTTGTAATAAACAAAGAATATCATTTAACCTCAAAAGTCCTGATCGACTCAGGAGCTGATCAAAACTGTATTCGCGAAGGATTAATACCCACAAAGTATTTTGAAAAAACTTCTGAACGATTACATGGTGCCAATGGACTAAGATTAAATATTCGTTATAAACTTTCAAATGCCCATATTTGTAATCAAGGATATTGTTTTAAAAATACATTTATCCTAGTAAAAGACTTAGATGAATAAATAATTTTAGGAACTCCTTTCCTCTCTCAACTTTATCCCTTCTCGGTAAACGAGCAAGGAATAACCTCAAAAATTCTGAATGAAAGTATTAATTTCAAATTCACAAATCCTATATCAACTAAAATCATACACTCTATTCAAAATTCATCAATTTTTAAATCCATTAATTCCATTAAAAGAAAAACACAACAAATACAATTCCTGAAAGAAGAAATAAATCATAAAAGAATTGAGCAACAATTAGAAGATTCTCATATTCAAAATAAAATAAATCAATTTAAACAACTAATTGAAAAGGAAATATGTTCTTCAATACCCAATGCTTTTTGGGAAAGGAAACAACATATTGTCAATCTTCCCTATATCAAAGACTTTCATGAGTCAAAGATTCCTACTAAAGCAAGACCAATTCAAATGAATTCTGAATTACTAAAACATTGTCATAAGAAAATTCAAGACTTATTACAAAAAGTATTAATAAAACCAAGTAAATCACCTTGGAGTTGTGCAACTTTTTATGTCAATAATCAAACAGAAATTGAACGAGGAGTACCTCGTCTTGTAATTAATTATAAACCTTTAAATTCTGTTTTAGAATGGATTAGATATCCTATCCCAAATAAAAAAGACTTAATCAATCGAATTCATAATGCTTCTATATTTTCAAAATTTGATATGAAATCAGGTTTTTGGAAAATACAAATTGCAGAGAAAGATAAATACAAAACTGCATTCAATGTTCCATTTGGACAATATGAATGGAACGTAATGCCATTTGGCTTAAAAAATGCTCCTTCTGAATTTCAAAATATAATGAATGAAATTTTTAATCCATACCAAGACTTTACCATTGTTTATATTGATGCTGTTTTGGTTTTTTCTCAATCAATGGATCAACATTTCAAACATTTAAATATATTCTACAAAATAATAAAGCAAAGTGGTCTAGTTTTATCTTTACCCAAAATAAAATTATTCCAACAGAAAATAAGATTCCTTGGATATGATATTTTTGAAGGGAGAATTAAACCAATTCAAAGATCAATAGAATTTGCTAATAAATTTCCAGATGAAATTACAGACAAAAATCAATTACAAAGATTTTTAGGTTTGCTTAAATTACATTTATGATTTCGTCCCCAGTTTAAGACAAACTTGTGAACCATTGTATAAGAGACTTAGAAAAACTCCTCCTCCATGGTCTCATGAGCATACATGCATTATCAAAACCATTAAGGGTCTAGTAAAAAATCTTCCTTGTCTTTCCATTGTCACTCCTCATGCATCACTCATAGTCGAAACCGATGCCTCTGACATTGGTTATGGTGACATCCTCAAACAACTCATTGATGGTCAAGAACAGCTGGTTAGATATCATTCAGGCATCTAGCTAGGTTCTCAAAAAAATTATTCTACAATCAAAAAAGAAATTTTATCCATTGTTTTATGTACCAACAAATTTCAAAGTGATTTGATCAACAAAACTTTTTTGATACGTGTTGATTGCAAAGCTGCCACGGATGTTTTACAAAAAGATGTAAAAAATCTAGTTTCTAAACAAATTTTTGCTAGGTGGCAAGCAATCCACTCATGTTTTGATTTCAAAATAGAGGCTATAAAAGGCAACACAAATTCTCTTCCTGATTATCTTACGAGAGAATTCCTTCAGGGAAAAAGTGAGAATGAGTGGAAAAATGAGTGAAAAGGGAGAAAAGAAAGAACAACAAAAGATTGTTCCTCCTCAAACAAAATCATCATATTCTCAAGCATGTCAAATTCTCGAAGGAGAATCCTCACAACAATTGCAGACTCGCAAATCAAATCCTCCTCAACAGGTACCGACATCAAACAAATTTCAAATTTTGGGATCTTTAATCCCCCCAAGGCCTTCTGCCTTGTGTTGCGTGCTCAATGTGTAAA
Organism: Herpetospermum pedunculosum; assembly: GCA_028017165.1. NCBI lineage: Eukaryota > Viridiplantae > Streptophyta > Magnoliopsida > Cucurbitales > Cucurbitaceae > Herpetospermum > Herpetospermum pedunculosum. The sequence continues at coordinate 39,737,326 of CM051527.1, forward strand.
TTAAAATGCAATGTGAGAGCACTCAGAACATGCAAGCATACATGGTCTTGTAGCAAGTAATAAGTATTTTTTCATTCGATTTCCCACAGAGATTTATTCTTAGTTACTAGCGAAGTGAGATGTTAAATTAGAAAGGGTGGTTTAAATGGGGTAGAATTGGGATTAATGTGCCTAACTAGTAAAGAACGTGCTAGATATGTAAGCATAAACAAAAACAAGTAAAGAGGTTAACTTGAATGTAGAAGGAAAAAAATTGCGGAGAAAGCAATTATCTAGCAATAAAATCGCAAAACAGAAAACTAAGAAAAATGGCTAAGGCAAAAGTAAAACTAAGAAAATTGCGCAGACAGCAATTTTCTAGCAATAGTACTAACAGCGTTTTAAGGGTGAAGTGTGGAAACAAGGGCTACTAACGACTCCTCTATAGGCTTTTTCATACGATTCTTCAGCAGTAGATCAACTCATCATGCATCAAATTAACTCATTCTCATGTATCTTTCGATTTCATGCATTAGATCCTTTAGTTCACTCATGTCCAAGTAAGGCTAAAACATCTATTTATATAAGCAAGTTAATGACTTGTGCTAGGAAAACGCCTATTCCTAGGTCGTTTTCTGGTTACCATGAAAGGCTAGCATGAATGGACGACTCTGAACTCTTACTCCTTCCAGAGGTTAGGAGTTCTTTAGACAAAATGGATGGCCAATCGAAATTGCCCGTGGGATGAAGCACACATACATTCAATGCACTTGAAGCTATCCTACATGCTGAATTCACATATTCCTACCTACAGATTCATCATTAGCAGACCCTTATGTGGTTTAGTTACTCATGGATGAAGATGGAGTGGAAAGATTTGAGTATTTAAGCATGCTCGACAATATTCAAATAGAAACGACAGAAAACAGAAGCAATGGAGAACTTGCGAAGTAATGAAATAATTCTTTGATTAACCAAGATTCGAACTAAACAAGTAACAACTTTAAAACAACGAGAACTAAACAGAAGAGAACGAAATGAATTGGAGTAGCAAACAGAAACGAAAAAAAAGTAGACAGGAACGAAAAAGGGAAACAAAAAAAAGCAGTAGAAAGCAAGTAACGTGTGCGTGTGAACTCCTCGCCGCAAGCGCCTCGGATGAAGAGAGAAGGTGAGCTTGATCGTGGATGAATCCAATCAGAAGAGATGAAGGAACCTCTCTTCTTCCTCTCAGATTATCGATTCCACCAGCTGAAACCTTCACACCAACAACCGGAAGAGAAAACAATGAGAAACTGCGTTGAGATGGGAGATCTACGCTTCCGAGTCTGTTTCTGTCCTTCCCCCTTGACCTCCTTTTATAGTGTTTTGCAGGTAGTCTTCAGCCAAGGAGAACCATCCATTCTGAACGACGACCTTCCACGTGGCAGCAGGAGAAAAAATGGGCGGCTGAAAGATCGTAACAAAATAGAAAACGGTTAGACAACTTAACAATTTTCACTTAAAACATTGTTGAGACAGCAATATTTTCGCAATGTTTCTGCAATATGGAAATTTCAACTCTTTAGCTTTGTTTTTGGTTCTTTTTCCTTCCTTTTACACATAAGTCCTGATTTAGCTTCATTCTATAAATTCTCATATAAAAGCACATGTTTAAGCTAAATTCTACAAAAAACGCTTAAGAGTTCACCCAATTCTATAACAACTAAGTCCCTAAAATATACACTTTTGGAGACGTAACACCTTGCAACCAAGTTCCGCCTCATTTACCAACCAAAATGAGTCTTCCACTCCTCCAACAACCTATATTCAAGCCATTACTGGCTCAAATTCCTCAAACCCAGAAATTATCCTTCCAAAAACCTCATCATCCTTTAATTATTTCACAAAAACCCAAACCTCCTTAGTTACTATTCTCGAACCCGAATATTTGGACAACTCAATCTCTGAGGTGATCCAAAAAACTTTTCCATCAAACTTTCATTATATTCCAAGCCATATTAAAAAAACTCGTTTATTTTACGAATTTATTCTTGTTGATACTGATTCAATCGAAGTTACTCATACCCAGGATAAAACCAATCCCAACAAAATTGCTTTTTCAAAAATCAGAATTCTCAAAGTTTTAACACCTACAAAGTGGAATCAAAATATTTACACTGAAAAACAATTTTCTCAACATTTTCTTCCACAAACATATTCATACCTTGACTATCAAAATGCATGGTGCAATATGTTTTGGTTGAATAATTTTAATCACTCTTGGTTTATCATGTTTGATAAATCATGTATTCAAAATTTTCCATTATGGTTTAATGATTGGTGGAATATTTTTTGCCTAACCGAGGCCATTCTACCACCCCAAATTTCTGAAAGCTTCAAATATTTTTTCAAACTCCTTTGATCTTACTTTACGTTTTTCAAACTCTTTCCATCTTGCATGGATTTTTTGCTGGAATTATTCAATAACAGAATCCAATGGCGCTTCTCGCCTCAATAGAACTTTTCGAATCAAATGGTGGGAAAAGTTCAACGTTGCTGTTGCATCAAATTATCAAACAACCACTTGGTGCAACGGGTGAGTGAGCGCATCACCTAGATAGCCCAGAGTGGGGGTTGATTGATCCTGCACCGTGCAAACGGGGCATGGATGATTTAAAATATTTAAGTGCATTATATACCGCCTATAAAGGCAAAATTTTGCCAAACCGAGCATAGCTCAATTGGCATAGGGTTGTGCCGGTGACCAAAAGGTCATGGGTTCAATCCCCATATTAATTAAACAACCGTTGCAAAAAAAAGAATGTTGTGGAAAAATGGTTCTCCATCTATCCACACAATATGAAGCCAAACCTTCAAAAAAGTCAACAATTTCTTACTCAAAAATCAAGATTAATGGCCGCCATGGCCTAAGCTGCAAAAGAACAAGAACTTGCTGATATAATCCAACAAATATCATCTCAATCAAGTTGTAGTCAAGAAGATGAAGATTTGTCCGACCGACAAGATGAAGATGAATTTGCCAACTTCATTAATCATATCTACACTCAAACCAAGGCGTCACAGAAAAATCATTGATAACAACAAACTTGAAGAAGACTCATTGATAACAACAAACTTGAAGAAGACGACAAACTTCTAAAAAATCTCAAAATTTCCAGGTGTCTGTATAGGTGTCCTAAGTCTGGTCACTTAGTAGCCACCTAAGTCCATCAAAAGTATAGGTGTCCTAAGACTTATCACTTAGGTGCCACCTTATGTAAATTAATTTTATCTTTTTGTTTACGTGTATTTGTTTTAGTTACGTGTTTGTTGTACAAGCTTCCTATCTCCCTATAAAGGAAGTTTAGTTTCTCTTTGTATAGGAGCAAGTTTAGAGAGTTGTTTTAGTTTTACTTTGAAAGGAACTAGTGCGGTACATCTTTGATATTGAAATAAAAGTTCCAAGTTTCTTCAACAATCTTCTATCTTCTCCATACGACAAGTGAGTTATTAATTTTGTCTACTTACAAAACTTTTCTATTTCAAATTTTCATACTTTCTTTACATTCATCATTATATTCCTTTTGTCATAATCATACTTTCAATTACACTATTACATGCAATTACTATTACATGCAATGACTATTACATGCATCTCAAATTCATGACTTCTTTGAAGGTTTGACTTCATATTGTGTGGATAGATGGAGAACCATTTTTCCACAACATTCTTTGATGCAACATCAACGTTGAACTTTTCCCACCATTTGATTCGAAAAGTTCTATTGAGGCGAGAATCGCCATTGGATTCTGTTATTGAATAATTCCAGCAAAAAATCCATGCAAGATGGAAAGAGTTTGAAAAACGTAAAGTAAGATCAAAGGAGTTTGAAAAAATATTTGTTGAAAAATATTTGACGCTTTCAGAAATTTGGGGTGGTAGAATGGCCTCGGTTAGGCCAAAGATATTCCACCAATCATTAAACCATAATGGAAAATTTTGAATACATGATTTATCAAACATGATAAACCAGGAATGATTAAAATTGTTCAACCAAAACATATTGTACCATGCATTTTGATAGTCAAGGTATGAATATGTTTGTGGAAGAAAATGTTGAGAAAATTGTTTTTCAGTGTAAATATTTTGATTCCACTTTGTTGGAGTTAAAACTTTGAGAATTCTGATTTTTGAAAAAGCAATTTTGTTGGGATTGGTTTTATCCCGGGTATGAGTAACTTCTATTGAATCAGTCGTAGGGGTAGCTTCTTCCTCGGCTGGATGGGGTTTTCTCCATGGTTGCTGCTTGATGGTTGATGGAGAATGCCGATCATGATGGTTGATGAAGAATGCTGATCATGAAAGCAAAGCTGGGCGCTTCACCGAGGTAAGTATTCCTTTCTCTGTTTTGCTTTTCTTCTGGTTTTAGTGTTCTGTTCTGCTTTTCTTTCTTGTTTTAGTGTTCTTTAAGTTTAGTATTGTTGTGCTGCTTTGGTTGTTTTGAGTGTGGTGCTCTGGTTTTTGGGGTTAAGGAAGTTCTTCTCCTTCTTTTGCTCCACGCGGCTTGGTGTGCAACCATGAGGAGGAAGAAGTCCCCTGAAAAGAAACCGTTCGTTGTTGCGTGCTCAATGTTTAAAAGAAATATGCAATGATAGAGCACTCAGAACATGCAAGCATACATGATCTTGTAGCAAGTAATAAGTATTTTTTCATTCGATTTCCCACAGAGATTTATTCTTAGTTACTAGCGAAGTGTTTTGTTAAGTGAGAATGGGTGGATTAAATGAGGTAGATTTGGTTTTAAGGTGCCTAATTACTAAGGAATGTGTAAAGGATGAAAGCATAAACAAGTGCAAGTAGATAATAAACTTGAATGTAAAGAGAAGAGAATAACAAATGAAGAGAAAAATGACTAGGCAAAATTTGAACTAAAGGAATTGCGGAAACAACAATTATTTAGCAATGTTACTAACAGCGAATTAAGTGTAAAGTGGGGGAACAAGGGCTACTAACGACTCCTCTATAGGCTTTTTCATACGATTCTCAAGCTGTAGGTCAACTCATCATGCATCAAACTAACTCATTCTCATGTATCTTCCGATTTCATGCATTAGATCCTTTAGTTTACTCATGTCCAAGTAAGGTCTTAAGCATCTTTTTATATCAGCAAGTATTGGTTTGTACTAGGAAAACGCCTATTCCTAGGTTGTTTTCTGGCTACCTTGAGAGGCTAGCATGAATGTACGACTCTGAACTCTTACTCCTTCCAGAGGTTAGGAGTTCTATGGACAAAATGGATGGCCAATCGAAATTGCCCGTGGGATGAAGCTTACATACATTCAATGCACTCGAGAGCTATCCTACATGCTTGATTCACGTGTTTCTACCTATAGATTTGTAATTAGCATGCCTTATGTGATTTAGTTACTCGTGGATGAAGATAGAATGGGGAGAAGAGATGAAGACGACATGCTCAGTAGAATAATAAAGACAAAACAGAAGCTAAAGACAGTAAACAGAGAAGTGAAGAGATTGCAAAGTGATGAAATAATGCTTCGATTAACTAAAGTTTGAACTAAACAAATGACAGCCTTGAATAACTAAAGTAAAACAGAAAGCAACGAAATGAAGTAGAGTAGCTAACGAAAAAGAAATGACAACAAACAACAATGAAAATAGAAAGCTAAAGCAGAAAAACAAGTAGATCCGTGCGTGATCGCCTCGTCGTAGACGCCTCGGCTGAAGGGGGAAGAAGGCAAGCTTTGCTTGGATGAATCCAATCAGAAGAGAAGACAAAACTTCTCTTCTTCCTCTCAGATTATCGACTCCAATAGCTGAGACCTTCAATCCAACAACCGGATGAGAAAAACAGGAGAAAAGACTGTGCTGAGAAGAGAGTTCTACGCCTTTCGAGTGTGTTTCAACCTTCCATCTTGACCTCCTTTTATAGTGTTCTGCAGGTACGATTGGGCCAAGGAGAACCATCCATTCTCAACGTCGTACTTCTACGTGGCTGTAGGAGAAAGAATGGATCCCTGAAAGATCGGAACAAAACAGAAAATGGTTAGACAACTTACGGATTTCACTTAAAACATTGCGGTTTTAGCAATGTTTCCGCAATGCTTCAGCAATGTGCAATTTTTAATCCTTTAACTTCGTTTTTGGTTCTTTTTCTTTCCTTTTGCATATAAGTCATAATTTAGCTTCATTCTTCTAATTCTCATATATAAGCATAAGTTCAAGCTAAATCCTACCAAAAACACTTACAAATGCACAACTTTCCATAGCAAACAAGTCCTAAAATAGTCACTTTTGGAGACGTAACACACCCCCAAACTTAAGGTTTTGCTCGTCCTCGAGCAATCTAAGGACTTTATCTAGGCTGCTGTTTACACTTCTCTAACCACTTGCTGACTCCCCTAAGTTCCTTATCTATGGCCAAGCTGTCCTGTGACACACTTCTAAGTCTAAAGCTAACTTCTCATTTTGCTTCTTCTAACTTCGCACGCCTTATGATCCTACTGTTTCATTAACTTCCCACAACTGATCTATTTGCTTCGGTCATTAAGTTCATTGTGCAACTATCCCTAAGGTTTCAAATTCTACCCAGCTTTACCCTAGACTCAGTACATGCTTCTAATGTTTTTTTTTGAGCTACCTAGGATTCCTTAGAGTCATGCCAGTCTTAGTATAAACCAGTGACAGTAGTACATTCATAGAACAACCTAAACCCTGGCATCACTACATTGGATATACATTCATCTCCCTACACAAACCTACAAGCTACAACCTTGTGCTTAGCTAATTTAGGATCAGAGTTCTTTTATTCAGGACATCTAAGCACAAAGCTGCAACTCCTAGGCATACATTCTTCTTCCTTAGTTTTTCCTTTTCCTTTCTTTCTTTGGTGGAGCCTCTCCTTTGGTTGCCTTTTGATGCAATGCCACTTGTGGGTTACACACATGGCACTGATTACTCAGCAACTCCAAGAGAGACACCCCTCTTTATTCTATTTTCATTTTTTTTTTCAGTTCATCATTTTTTTCAAAAGGAGAAGAAAAATGCTTATGCTTAAAGGGAGAGAGGAATGTTCCTAGGCCTAGGGTGGCCTCCCCCAAACTTAAACTTCTCATTGTCCCCAATGAGAGTTTGAGGTGGCAGACCCCCAAACTTGTCCTAGAAGCATCTAGTCTAGGGTAAAACAAAGAGAATCTAAAAATCCTAGGCATAGACAGAACATTCGTAAAGCAAATAACTTAGCAGCAGAAATTTGTAAAAACAGTATGGTAAGGACTTAAAGCTACGCATGCTGAGCAACTTAAGAGAGCTAATTTAAACTATCAAAGGTGCCTTAAGACACTCATCCAGCATGCTTATAGATAGGTCATATATGGTAGTCAAGAAAGCAGCAAAAGAACAAAATTGAAACAGAACCAGCCTAGCTAATCAGTCAGTCAAAAGCATGCGATAACTAACAAAAATTGCGGAGTCCGCAATAATTTCGCAATGAATTTACAGGGCAGATATATCAGTAAGCAGCCCCTTTTGCATGCTATTTCCAGTTATCACAGCTATACCAAAAGGAAAACTAAAACAACCTACTTAATCAGATACCATCTATCTATCCTAAATTATCCTAAACAACCAAAAGAAAGAACTAAAAATAGATCAAATATTGATTCAAAATAACAGAATTCACACAGTTTAACGAAAAGCAGTTTGATTTTTTTATCTTTAAGAGGGAACAGAAATACTCCCTCGAGTGCCCTTCAGGATGGCACTCAAACATCCTCATCATCATCCCTCCGTGCTCTTGGAGGCGTCCATGGCTTCAGTAGATCAGTGGGGAAGGCAGGGAAGATGCAACCCAACTGATCAGCCACGTCTTTGTCCCTCGCCTGAGCATACTCGGCCCATTGCGCCATCTTTTTCTGAAGGTCCATCAGGCAGGCCATAGAAAGAGATTGAGCTGCAGCCAGGCCATCCAACTCAAACTCCATGTTCCCCTTCCTGCGCATCCTCAGGCCTGTAGGCAGCTCCAGATGACCCGTGTAGGCCAGCTGCCTCTCCATCCTCTCGATTGGTACACCTGCACGTAAACAAAGATTAGTGATGGTGTTTGGGAAGAAAAGAGGGCCCTTACCTTTCTTGGCGCAGTCGGTAATTGAGGCTGCAATGACCTCCCCTACATCTATAGTGAGGCCCCTCATAATTGCATATACCAGCAGCGATCTCCCCTGATTGATTGTGGTTTCGTGGGTTACCGGGGACAGACGCCTGCGCACGAAGGAGAACCACACGGCTGCCTTTGCCGTAAGGGTCGCACTCATCAGAGTGTGCTTCCCGTTGCGTGAGATTGTCCACGCCGCCTCAGGTTGGCCTATGATGCGCAGTGCTTCTTCCAGGACAGCCTCAGTTGGTGCGTCGGTGATCCTTGCGTAGTCGGTATACTTCTGCCCCTTGAGGCCATAGGCTTCATTAATAGCCTTTGCTGAAAAATCCACCTCAATTCCCCTCACCATGGACAGACCATCCTCGGGGTGCGTCCGATTTGCATAGAAGTCGTACACGATGCTGGAGTAGGCAGGGATGGGCGGTCTGCACAGCTCTTCCCATCCGTGGTTGGTGATCCCTGCGCGCAAGAATTGCGGCAGGTCTGCCAATGCGTCAAGAAACCCCTTCTCATGGAGTAGGTCTCTTTTTCTCAGTTCAGTGCCCCTTGTCTCTGCATCAGAAGACACATACCTCACAGCTTGAGGTTCATCTTCGGGGTATAATTTGGCTTTCCCCTTATCCCGTGCCTTGACCGACTCAGCAGCCTCGACCTTCAGCCTCTTCAATGAAGGCTCACTACTGACCTTCTTCTTCTTGGATATTTTTGAAGCTTTCGGCCGTTTGGCCTTTACAACCTTGGGCGCTTTCTTCCTCAGCCGTGCCCTGGTGGTGATCTGCTGGAGGCAGTCCCCCAACGTCTCATCCATTGAGTCTTCCCCCTTTGCTGGGCTATCAGGGCAGACTTCCCTCAAAGGAGAGAAGACCTCATCTTCCTCAGCCGTCTCTTCGCCCGACCCTGATTCTTGATGTTCTTCAATTGGAATTTCAGGCTCGGGCGTCTGCGAAGATGGCGATGCCTCAGGGCTTTGTGTAGGTGGAGATAGCGTAGGGCTCTGTGGAGATGGAGATGGCTCTGGGCTTTGTCTGGCCGTCTCGTAGGATGGACGGCCACTCCCTTGACTCTCCACAGTGGGAGTCTTTTCCTTGATCGGTGCGTCTTCGACAGCCATCTTCCACTTTCTCTTTTTGGGCGTACCTACTGGTTTAGATGGACTAGCAGGGATTTCGGTCACCACCTTCCACTTCTTCTTGCGAACATGAAGCTTAGAAGGTCGTTCGGGTCGCGCAACTTCGGCATCTGCCAAGGCAAGTAGTGCCTCTCTCGCAGCTGCCTCTGCGTCGGTTGCCTTCTTCTTGGAAGCAGATCTCTCAGCCCGTGTAAGCACCATTGTCGAATCGGAGAGATCTGAAAATAGGAATTGCAGAGGAAGAAGAAGATAGATTTCTTGAAGTTCAACGAATGAAGGAAGCGTACGGGCCACAGCTGTTCTAACGGCTATTTGTAATCAAGTGAATCCCAACGGCTATTTCTGTTGCGGTTTCAGCAAATCCACCGAAATTAAATGGTCGTTGGAGATTTTCTTGATTTAAATACCAAGATTCTCACAACTCAATCTTTGAATCGGCCCGATTTCTTCCCTGATTCTTTACCCTTGATTCATCTCCTTGATTTCCTCTTTTGTTCCCCTATTAAAACATACACAATTAACATCAAATTCGTAATAAAAATCACACCTAAACATACAAAAATAACAACCGAAGAAATTCAAAACAACAAAAAAAAAAAACTAAGGCATAGCCTCGTATGGACGAGCACAGTAATCACTCGTCCTCTCTCGGTTTTATTTTCAAGCTTCAGATAAAAGGAAGGCCGAGAGTGTCTTCACATCTCCTTCCTCGTAGTAGTGCTTCAAACGTGCACCATTGACCATGAACGGTTGCCCGTGCTGCAGGTTCCTAATCTCAATTGCACCATGACAAACACATTAGTTATAACAAAAGGACCTGACCATCTGGACTTAAGTTTGCCTGGAAATAGTCTCAACCTTGAGTTAAATAACAAGACAAGCTGGCCTTTCTTAAAGTCCTTAATCCTATGTCTACTGTCATGCCAAATTTTAGTTTTTTCCTTATACATTTTAGCATTTTCATAGGACATATGTCTCAGCTCATCAAGCTCATGTAATTGCAGAGACCGCAATGTTCCCGCATCGGTCACACAATAATTTAGCTCTTTTAGGGCCCAAAATGCTTTGATTTCCAATTCGAATGGTAAATGACATGCTTTGCCATACACAAGTCTATAAGGAGACATACCTAGGGGTGTCTTATATGCGGTCCTATATGCCCAAAGTGCATCCTCTAACTTAAACGACCAATCTTTTCTATTGGGTTTGACCACTTTTTCGAGTATGTTTTTAATCTCCCTATTTGATATTTCAGCTTGTCCATTCGAATGAGGGTGATAAGGGGTGGCTACTCTATGTCTAACATTGTACTTAGCCAACACTTTTTCCATTGCTTTATTAATAAAGTCAGTCCCTTCATCACTAATTATAGCACGAGGTGTACCAAACCTAGTAAAGATATGTCTATTAAGGAACTTAATGACTGTCTTGGCATCATTTGTTGGACATGCTATGGCTTCTACCCATTTAGATACATAGTCTACAGCTACAAGTATGTAAAGGTTACCTGCTGATGGGGGAAATGGTCCCATGAAGTCAATGCCCCATACATCAAAGATCTCCAACTCTAAGATGTAAGTGAGAGGCATCTCATCCTTCCGACTGAGGTTACCTGTTCTCTGGCATTCATCGGAGCTGTGTGCATGGTCATGGGCATCTTTGAAGATCGTGGGCCAATAGTAGCCACTCTGGAACACCTTTGCAGCTGTTCTTTTGCCACCAAAGTGTCCACCATAGGGAGATGTATGGCAGTGCTGCAGCACAGACTTCGCCTCCGCAGCTGACACACACTTCCTTAGTAAACCATCTGCACATGTCTTGTAGAGTGTAGGATCGTCCCAGATGAACTTCCTAGCTTCATGTAGGAACCTCTTCTTTTCTTGTCCTCCCTTGAAAGTTGGTAGTACCTGCGAGGCAAGGAAGTTAACAATATCAGCAAACCAAGGTTCCTCATCGTTATCACGATGTGCTAATGATAGCACTCCAAAAGTGCTAATATTTAGCTCCTAAGTCTTGTAAATTAGAGTAATTATTTGGGCTTAATTTATTTATTTGGTATAATTTAATTGCTAAGGGGTAAATCGGGCATTTGCGATAATTAAGAGCTTAAATGAATATTTTATAATATTTTATTAGTTAGTCGTTTTGAGTGATTAAGCTACATTAATTAGATAATCTAATCTTAACTCAAAATTGATTTGTGGCTTGATGGTGTAGGGCTTGTTAAGTAAATGGTGAAGCCAAGGTTCAAATCCTGGTGGGAGCAGAATGTTATTATTTTTGTAGAAAGTCAACGGTCAACGGTCAACAGTCAACAGTCAACGCTCAGACCATCCATCAGACGGCCCAAGACCGCGCGCGCCTGCCGACTCACCCAGCTCGCCGCTCGCCCTCGCCCTCGCCCGCGCGCCCTATCCGTGACTGTAAATGCCCGTCATTAAAGATAAAAAATGCCCGTCAGTAAAAGTCTAAAAAAAGCGGTGTTTTCCATTTTGCCATTCTCCGTAGACGCTAGGACAGCGTCTCGACGCTACTCTGAAGTATAAAAAGAACATTTTCGCGATTTTAGGTCATTCCACCTCCGTTTTGGGCTCGGGATTGACGTTTTTTCACCAATTTTGAAGCTCTTCTTCTCCATTTGGGTTGTATGAACTCTACAACCTCCATGGAAGCTTGGAATACTCCATCTCCCATGGAAGGCTAGAGGTAAATGCTTGATTAGTTGGTTGAGGGATTGATTTCTATTGTATTTAGGTGAGATTTATGCTTTATATGAATGTTTAGCATATGTGTATGAACTCTTGCATCTCTTTCCTGTATTAAGAACGAATAGCATGCCTTTCTAATTAGGATTGACGCCCATAATTGTTACGCATGTTAGTCGGCTAGCATTGATTCCTGATTAGTTTTAATGCAAGTAGCGAGGGTCTAATCGTGCCTAATCAATTTGACCCTATGTGACGAATGGGGTATGAATTGATTATCGTATCGCGGTGGGCTCAAGGTTAAGAGAGAAATCGAATTAGTTTTAGGATTAACTCGTCGCGATGTTACCCATTACTGTTTTCTGATTAATTTAGGACTAATCACCTTGAATTGATTAAGAGGCATGTTTAATTAGAATTGTCTGTTTCTAATTAATTCTTCGGGGTGTTTGTATCGGTGTCGAGCAAACATTTCGCGTGCATGAGCATCTCCGCTAATTTCCATGTTTATCGATGAACTGAAATACAATAGAGCAATCCCGATACTTTCTAATTAAGCATACTTGTCAATTTCATATTTCCCTCTTTAATTTTCCGTTACCGCAATTCTTTGCATGTTAGTAATTTTCCAAACAAAACCTCCCATTGTTTTTACTTCATTACAAATTCAATTTAATTAAGTTAGGATTATAGCTTGCTCCCTGTGGATCGACTCCGTTGCCACTAGCGGCAAAACTTAGTGAGTTCGGATTATAAATATTATTTTGGCGGGTTTCGACAACCCGAAATTGGTAGGACATTCAAAAATCTTACCACCAAAATTGGCGTCGTTGCCGGGGAGCAACAATTAATCTTACTTGGTTGAATTTTATTTGTTTTGTGTTTTTAATTTTTCTTTTTAAAATTATTTTCTTTGGTTCTGTTTATTTTTATCCTTCTTGTACAATATGACCCGTTTGTTTTGAGTTGTTGTGTGCAGTTTTCTTTTAATTTTTGAGAAAAGTGGAAGAAATGGAACTTGCAATTAACGATGAGCCTTAGAGGACCTTGAGGCAGTTGGCATCACCTGACTTGGACCACCAACCACTGTGTATATCGTATCCGGTAGTACCAGGTAATTTTGAGCTTAATGCCGGTTTGATTAACTTACTACCTTCCTTTTATGGTAATGCAAATGAAGACCCTATTAGACACCTGAAGGAGTTTCAAATAGTGTGTTCGGCGATGAAGAAAAGTGAAGCCACTGACGATCAGTTGAGCCTGAGAGCCTTCCTTTTCACATTAAAGGGAAAAGCAAGAGACTGGATGTATTATCTTCCGTCGGGATCCATTGCCACATGGAGCGGGTTGAAAGGGCTATTTTTGGAAAAATATTTTCCCGCTTCCAGAGCCACTTTGATTAGGAAAAAGATTTATGGCATTGCGCAAGAGGAAGGCGAGACCCTTCACGAGTGTTGGGAGAAGTTCGGTCAGCTATGTGAAAGTTTTCCCCACCATAGGATAGCAGACGGAGAGTTGATCCGGTATTTCTACGAAGGCTTGCTTCCACGAGACCGCCAAATGATTGATGCTGCTAGTGGAGGATCTCTCCTTGATAAGACTCCCGTAGAAGCTAGAGTTCTGATCTCTAATATGGTCGGGAACCTTCAGCAGTATGGTGGTGGAGGAGTGGAGCAAGCCCGTCTCTCAAAGGATCTGAACGAGCTCAAAGCCCAAGTACTCGAGGTAAGTAACTCACTTCTCATAGTAGCTCAAAGCTTACAAAAATCTCAATCTTGTGTTTCAGATCGAAATGTCGAGGAGATGGTGAGTTCTTATTTGACGAAATTTTCGGCCATGTTTGAGAGTAGTGGAGATCTAGTGCGAGGTATGGCCGATGTAATGAAGAGGCTCGACGAAAGACTTAGTAAGGTGGAGGATCAGTGTTCATGGAAACCACCCCAGCAGACGGTGGCGAGCACTTGTGAGCAAGTGTGCGCCATGACCTTGAGAAGCGGGAAGGAAATTCCTTCTAATACTACGCCGGTGGTGGATGATCGGTTGTAGAACCTGAACCGAGGAGAAGGGAGTACGTGCCTAGAGCTCCTTTTCCAAGCAGATTGATGAGGCCTGTGCCTGAGGAAGAGGAGAGCAAAGAAGAGGAAACTCCTCCTGTTGTTCAGAAGTATGTGCCAAAGCCTCCCAACCCAAGAAAACAGTTGAATCCTGAGATCATACAGGAAGAGGACCGAGATGAGAAACCACCTTCGCTTAAGCAAAAATATGTTCCGGTAGCACCATTTCCAAGTAGGCTGGTTAGACCAAAGCCTGAGGTGGATGAAACTGATAAAGAAGTCTTGGAGACTTTTCAAAAGGTGGTGGTGAACATTCCCCTTTTGGAAGCCATCAAGCAAATCCCCACGTACTCCAAATTCTTGAAGAACTGGTGCACCTCCAAAAGAAAGTCGAAGAAAAAGGAAGGAAAGTTGGTGAGTGATAACGTCTACGCTATCTCAGAAGGTAAATTGCCCAACAAATGCAAGGATCCAGGTATGTTTACATTGCCTTGCACTATAGGAGATCAACTGATTAATCATGCCATGTTAGATTTAGGAGCATCTATTAATGTAATTTCATATGCTGTTTTTAGAGAGCTTAAATTGAATGACTTGCATGAAACTGGTGTTATTGTGCAATTGGCTGATAAATCATATTATCCATGTTGAGTGGATTTATCCAAGTTGAGTGGGTTTATCCAAGTTGTGAAGTGGATTGTGAATCACCAACAACATGCATATAAACTCATCAATTTTGGAACACTTGGTTGAAGACTAATCCATCCAATTTGAGGTGTCATGCTAAGCAAAGACTTTGTTGCATGTGAATTGCCTATAAATTGGATGAAGTTCAAATGGTTTGAAGTTGATGAATTTTCAAAGAGTTTGAATATTTGGATGAGCATGAAGAGTTCATGTTACTTGAGAAATTAGAAAGCTAAGTGTTAGACTTCTTCTCACAAAATCCTCATCACTTTCATCTTCCCATCTTCTTCTTCCAAACTTTTTCTTTCATAAAGGAGTCCCACCACTCCGTTGCTCGGCCCGAGGATAGCGGGACTACCAGAGGTGGTTCTCGAGGAGTTCGAGGGAAGCTTCGAAGGGTTCGTGAGGAGATTCGAGCGTTGGAAGAGAAGTCTTTAGAACTACAAGAGGTATGTGTTCTAATTCCTTTTATTTCAAAGCTTTGTGCATGTTTCTTATTTAGCTAAATTGATGAAATTAGAGTGCCAATGATCCGTCTCGCTTCCGCTGCGCTACATGCGCTCCATCAATTGGTATCAGAGCGTTTTTTGGTCACTCAATTTGCATCAATTTGAGCTCGGTGGGTATTTGTTTTAGAAATTTATTTTTCTGGGCGTCTAAAGTGTTTCCCGGTTTTGGCATATTTTTTTTGAGCTTCGATTTGTACTTTGTTTTGTAAATGCCCGAGTGTGTATGGGCTTTAATGTGTGAAGAAGAGTCTGTAAAAAATTCGGAGTCATTAGAGTCCATATAGGCTTTCAATTCGAAGTTAGAAGCTCGGGTGTCGGAAAAAAACAGCATGCTGTTTTTTGCTGTTTTTTTTCTGCAAAATTCCAGCACTAAACCGGTTCAGCGCAAGGTGGAAGAAACGGTCCGGTTCGGTCCTCGTGCGGTCCGGTTCACTGAAAGTCAGACCGGTTCCTTGTTCTTCACCCTCTGGAGGTCCGATTCAGCATTCGTTTGGTCCGGTTCGGGTCGGTATTGGTCCAGTTACGGGCTGTTGAAGTCGGGACAACTGTTATGGACCGGTTCAGTTTTTTTGAAGTTTTGTAGTTGCTGTTTTTTTGGCCGGTTGAAGCAAATTCAAGCTGGTTCGTGGCGGTTCGAAGGGTTCGGAAGCGTCTCAACTTAGTTGATGAATTATTATTGTAATAATTTAGTTGCTTGCTTGTCCGTGATGCCAAAACCGGTCCACTTTAGTGTGTTTAATTAATTATGCATTGTGAATGTATGTTTTAATTAAAGTATCTTGTATGTGCATAAAGTATGCCATATAGATTTCAAATCCCACCATAGGAAGCATGTTGCATGCATTGAAAGTATAATATAAGTGTTATGTTGTATAGTATGCATGCTTAATTCATGAGAATTAATATAAGTGTTATATTAATTTATGAATTGGATGTTGCTTGTTTAAAAGTAAAATTAATATAAGTGTTATATTAATTGTGAAATTAAACATACAACATAGTTGCCTTAGTTGAATATAATTGTTATATTCTTGCTTGGAAAGCATGTTATCAATTGAATGTAATGGTTATATTCTAGCTTAGGAAGCATGTTATAAAATGTCTTTGTTTTATAAAGCGTTGTAAAATAAGATAGACATTTAAAATCTATAACAAAGATAAATGCATGCTCACTAAGAGTTAAAGAATTCCAATGCGATTAGGAATTTAGTATCGATTCGTTTTAATAGTTAAAATAGGTCGATATCTTGTAAAGCTAAGGTTACGAGAGAACTCACCCGGTTTGATCCTGCACTAAGGTTGGAGGTATTTAAGATGACGGTTTACGGAACACCTCCTACCTGGGGATCGATCCGGTACTTGAGTTAAGTTAACCCGGCTTTATGAGCATGCACGTGAGAGGTGTAAGGTTATAAAACGTTTATCACCTAGACATCTTAGGTAAAAGTATGTTCTACCTAGACTTAGGTTTTATTGTCTTAGCCGGATAATGCCTAAGTAAAACTTTACCCAAACCATTCTAAAATACTTAGTAGTGGTATTGAGAAGGTATATATGATATATCAATCTCCTCCTACGTTCTCTGCAAAGTTCACACCGTGAGATTTATGCTCGGCCTCGTGATGTCAATAGGGCATCCCCATTCGGATGGTGTTTGCATAAATCAAGAGCAAGGTGAATGGAGAAAGTATTTATAGTAAGTGGGAGAAGGAAGTATGTCAATACATCCTGCGGTCTCCTCCATTAGGTTGAACCGTGAGATTCCCATGTTCCGCCTGCTGGTTGCCCATAGTAGCACCGTCCATTCGGAGGGTCGTTTCATGGGAGTCGGAATAACTCAATCTCCAGAAATGGATAGGGTCTCTTAGGTCCATTCCCAACTCTGACATTTCCATTCGGTTGCACTGTTGGGGCCGACCTCTGAGTTCTGAAAATGGCGGGTCACACTTACAAGGATTACTAAGTTGTTAGTAGATTCTTGACCGAAGTAGCGATAACTAAGGTGCTATAGGAATATGAGTTATTCTGGTATTAGCATTTAGTCAAGAATGTCTTGGTTCAGTGAATGAGTGATTGACTGTCCCTCGGTAGCGGTTGCTCTGACTCACTGAAGTATCGTTGCAAATTAATAATGATTTTTTGGGTACATTATTACTTTTGCTAAAATTCTTGATTGCTTGTTAAAAATAGGTTAAGTTCAATTCACTAATAGAATTCATTCTTTTCAGCATGTCTAGCTCGTTTATCCAATTACTAGCTTCTCATAAACTAAACGGCGATAACTACACGACCTGGAAATCGAACTTGAATACGATTCTTGTTATCGATGATCTTAGGTTTGTCTTAACAGAGGAATGTCCTCCCCCTCCTAGCTCATCTGCAACTCGAACTGTTCGAGATGCATTTGACAGGTGGACTAGGGCTAATGATAAAGCCCGAGTCTACATCTTGGCCAACACATCCGATGTGTTAGCTAAGAAGCATGAGGTAATGGTCTCCGCTAAGGAGATCATGGATTCATTACAGATGATGTTTGGACAACCGTCCTCATCGGTCTATCATGATACCCTCATGGCGAGCAAAGCTGAGAAGAAACAACTAAGTAAATATGATTTACTCGTTGTTGAAACATGTTTAGTGGAACATGATAGTTCTGCCTGGATACTGGATTCAGGAGCCACTAACCATGTTTGTTCTTCTTTCCAGGAAACTAGTTCCTGGCAGCAGCTTGCTGAAGGTGAGATAACTCTCAGGGTTGGAATAGGAGAGGTTGTCTCAGCCAAGGCAGTGGGAACTGTCAAGTTGTTATATAGAGATAGTTTCATTTTACTTGAAAATGTACTGTTGGTTCCTAGCTTTAAAAGGAACCTTGTATCTATCTCTTGTTTACTTGAACATTTGTATAAAGTATCTTTTGATTTTAATGAAGCGTTCATTAGAAAAAGAGGTGTACATATATGTTCTGCGAAACTTGAAAACAACTTGTATGTGTTAAGACCAACAGAGGCAAAAGCTATTTTAAACACCGAGATGTTTAAAACAGCTCAAACTCAAACTAAAAGGCAGAAACTTTCTCCAAGTACCTATCTTTGGCACTTGAGACTAGGCCACATTAATCTCAATAGGATTGGGAGATTGGTTAAGAGTGGTCTCCTAAATCAGTTAAAGGACAACTCTTTACCACCATGTGAGTCTTGTCTTGAGGGCAAGATGACCAAACGATCTTTTTCTGAAAAAGGTCATAGGTCCAAAGAAACTCTAGAGCTTGTACATTCAGATCAATGTGGTCCGATGAATGTTAAAGCACGGGGAGGGTATGAATATTTTATCAGCTTCATTGATGATTATTCTAGGTACGGCTATCTTTACCTAATGCGTCATAAGTCCGAAGCTCTTGAAAAGTTCAAGGAGTATAAGGCAGAGGTTGAGAACACATTAGGTAAAACGATTAAAATACTCCGATCAGATCGAGGTGGAGAGTATATGGATTTAAGATTCCAGGACTATATGATAGAACATGGAATAGTATCCCAACTCTCAGCGCCCGGAACACCGCAGCAGAACGGTGTGTCCGAAAGGAGAAATAGAACCCTGTTAGACATGGTTCGATCTATGATGAGCTATGCTCAACTGCCTAGTTCGTTTTGGGGATATGCAGTAGAGGCTGCTGTATATATTTTGAACATGGTTCCCTCTAAGAGTGTTTCAGAAACACCTTATGAGTTATGGAGAGGGCGTAAAGGTAGTTTACGTCACTTCAGAATTTGGGGGTGTCCGGCACATGTGTTGGTGCCCAATCCAAAGAAGTTGGAACATCGTTCAAAATTATGCCTATTCGTAGGCTACCCCAAGGAAACGAAAGGTGGTCTATTTTACGATCCTCAACAGGACAAGGTGCTTGTATCGACAAACACCACATTCTTAGAGGAAGACCACATGAGAGATCATCAACCTTCGAGCAAAATTGTTTTGATCGAACTTTCCAGGAAAGCTACAGATGGGTCAACAAGAGTTGTTGATCAGGCTGGTCCTTCTCAAGAGTTGAGAATACCTCGACGTAGTGGGAGGGATGTGAGACAACCCGACCGCTATATGGGTTTAACGGAAACCCAGGTCGTCATACCTGATGACGGCGTTGAGGATCCATTGACCTTTAAACAGGCAATGAATGACATAGACAAGGACCAGTGGCTTAAAGCCATGGACCTCGAAATGGAGTCGATGTACTTCAATTCGGTCTGGGATCTTGTAGAGCAACCTGATGGTGAAAGACCTATCGGTTCCAAGTGGATCTACAAGAGGAAACGAGACCAAGCCGGTAAGGTGCAAACCTTTAAGGCTCGACTTGTGGCAAAGGGTTATTCCCAGAGGGAAGGGGTGGACTATGAAGAAACTTTTTCCCCTGTTGCCATGTTAAAGTCGATTAGAATACTCTTGTCCATTGCCACATTTTATGATTATGAAATTTGGCAAATGGATGTCAAGACAGCCTTTCTGAATGGCAATCTTGAAGAGAGTATTTATATGGCTCAACCAGAGGGGTTCATAATTCACGGTCAAGAGCAAAAGGTTTGCAAGCTTAATCGATCCATTTATGGGTTGAAACAAGCGTCTAGATCCTGGAATATAAGGTTTGATACTGCGATCAAATCTTATGGCTTTGAACATAATGTTGACGAACCTTGTGTCTACAAGAAAATAGTCAATTCTGTTGTAGCTTTCTTAGTCTTATATGTAGATGATATCCTACTCATTGGGAATGATGTAGGGTTCATGACTGACGTTAAGCAATGGCTAGCGACCCAATTCCAAATGAAAGATTTGGGAGAGGCTCAGTTTGTTCGAGGGATTCAAATCGTAAGGAATCGTAAGAACAAAACGCTAGCGCTGTCTCAAGCATCTTATATCGACAAGGTGTTGATACGATATTCGATGCAAAATTCCAAGAAGGGTTCTTTACCTTTCAGGCATGAAATTCAATTGTCAAAGGAAGAGTGTCCTAAGACACCTCAAGAAGTTGAGGATATGAGACGAATTCCCTATGCATCAGCAGTCGGTAGTTTGATGTACGCCATGTTATGTACACGACCCGACATATGCTATGCAGTGGGAATTGTCAGTAGGTACCAGTCCAATCCAGGATATGATCATTGGACTGCCGTTAAACACATCCTCAAGTATCTTCGGAGAACGAGGGACTATGTGCTCGTGTATGGCGCGAAGGATTTGATCCTTACAGGATACACTGACTCTGATTTTCAAACCGATAAGGATTCGAGGAAATCCACATCGGGATCAGTGTTCACTCTTAACGGAGGGGCAATAGTATGGAGGAGTATAAAGCAAGGTTGTATTGCTGACTCCACCATGGAAGCTGAGTATGTCGCGGCTTGCGAAGCTGCGAAAGAGGCAGTATGGCTTAGAAAGTTCTTGACGGATTTGGAAGTTGTTCCAAATATGAATTTGCCTATCACACTTTACTGTGATAATACTGGTGCTGTGGCAAATTCGAGAGAACCAAGAATCCATAAGCGTGGAAAGCACATTGAGCGGAAATATCATCTCATCAGGGAGATAGTGCATCGAGGAGACGTGATCGTCATGCAAATCGCCTCAGAGCACAATATTGCTGATCCGTTTACAAAGTCCCTCACGGCTAAAGTGTTTGAGGGGCACCTAGTGAGTCTAGAACTACGAGTTGTACAGTAGGATAGTGGGAGAAAAGCCATGGAAATATTTGATATTCCAGTTTTTCTCATCCAGCATGTAATACTCCACTGACGTTTTAGTCCAAGTGGGAGTTTGTTGGGTTTTATGTCCTAAAACTCGTGGTTTGTAAACTGAATGTATATTCTATTTTGCAATAAAGTTGTTATTGAGATTTATTCAGTAAAGTTGTTATTGAATAAAATGATATGTTTTTACTTTTAACCTAACTCCAATAAACAAAGAACCCATGGCTATAGGTTGTATACTTGAACTTCATGTATGACATGATTGTGGATCAAGTTCAAGTAATAGCCAGAACGGTCTATAGTATAGGGATAAGGCTGGGTACCTTATCCTGGGGACACTATTGGACGCGACCCACTTTGTATAGTACAAACGATGTGATCCGAAATCGTTCATGTGGAGACATGTGAGTGGGGGCGTCCTATGCAACGAGTTTGCATAAGATTGAACCGCGAAACAAGTCGCTCTTTCTTTATAACTCCGTTTACTGTACAGACTGACTTTTTCATATGATGACCTAGGTAACTTGATCTGAATCCTGAGCACGCTATGAACTCCTGTTTATTCGGGCTTATCCTTTGACTTGTATGGGTGAGAGTGGCCCGAGATCGCCGACTCAATAAGCCTACCATCTTGGGTTTAAGACCGGGTAGGTAGCTGGGAACATAGTCCTGCGAGATGGAATTCACTCCTACCCGCTCTGAGGGATTAGTAGAGAGGTTGTTCCCTTAAGTGCTGACTCCGGGTCTTGAACTAGGGATCCCACCCTCTCATTGGCCCGAGAGGGACTTGGTATAGTGATGAGATCACATACCAATCGGTTTGGTGGTTGGACCACAAACCAATAGTTCATTAGGGGATCAGTGGGACTTAAGGAACAAGATGTAATTACGGGGGTAAAACGGTTATTTTGACCCAGCTGTAATTACGAACGACCTGTGAAGGATCGACTTACTAATGATGGTTATATCAAGAGGACAGAAATATATCTACGGTGAGAAGAGTGCAACCCTTGGACTTTAGTGGAGTCTCCGGGGGTTAACGAATGTTGGTTAGCTTGGTTAAAGAGTTTGACCGGTTAATCTCGTATCGTTGGAGCTCATGATCTGTAGGTCCTTTAGGTTATCCTGGCTAGCTCGGATTAAGCCGTGTAACAATATGAGAGAAAAAGAATTTGAATTTATTGAAATTCGGTTTTGGAAGAATGATGGACATATTTAAATATGATTTAAATATGGGATCGGTGTAAAACATGAATAGGGATTCATGTGTGATGATTCGGTTTAAGAAACCGGGATTAGTCTTATTATTTAATTAATATTTGATATTGAATTAAATAATAATATTAATTAATTAAAAAGTTTAATTAATTATAATTTATTTTGCTTATTAAAATTAATTATGAATTAATTTTAAAATGACAAAATATTACAAGTGTGATTATAAGTCAAAGTGGAATTATCCATGTTGAGTGGATTTATCCAAGTTGAGTGGGTTTATCCAAGTTGTGAAGTGGATTGTGAATCACCAACAACATGCATATAAACTCATCAATTTTGGAACACTTGGTTGAAGACTAATCCATCCAATTTGAGGTGTCATGCTAAGCAAAGACTTTGTTGCATGTGAATTGCCTATAAATTGGATAAAGTTCAAATGGTTTGAAGTTGATGAATTTTCAAAGAGTTTGAATATTTGGATGAGCATGAAGAGTTCATGTTACTTGAGAAATTAGAAAGCTAAGTGTTAGACTTCTTCTCACAAAATCCTCATCACTTTCATCTTCCCATCTTCTTCTTCCAAACTTTTTCTTTCATAAAGGAGTCCCACCACTCTGTTGCTCGGCCCGAGGATAGCGGGACTACCGGAGGTGGTTCTCGAGGAGTTCGAGGGAAGCTTCGAAGGGTTCGTGAGGAGATTCGAGCGTTGGAAGAGAAGTCTTTAGAACTACAAGAGGTATGTGTTCTAATTCCTTTTATTTCAAAGCTTTGTGCATGTTTCTTATTTAGCTAAATTGATGAAATTAGAGTGCCAATGATCCGTCTCGCTTCCGCTGCGCTACATGCGCTCCGTCAATGTGCATCCCTTGGGTAAAGTTGAGGACGTTCTAGTTAGAGTAAATGATCTGTATTTGCCTGCGGATTTTTATGTGCTTGAAATGAAGGATAAACCATCTCATGTCTCTAAATCAATTTTGTTGGGACGACCTTTTATGAAAACTGCAAAAGTTAAGATCGATGTTGATAAAGGTGTCATGTCTGTTGAATTCAATGGAGATGTGAATAAGTTTAAAATTGATAAGTTAAAATCAGAGGAGTCTGTTGGGAATGTTGATGTTGTTTGCTCTTTATTCGAAAATGATGTTGTCTGTGTGCGGAAGGCACGA
This sequence comes from Herpetospermum pedunculosum, assembly GCA_028017165.1. Taxonomy (NCBI): domain Eukaryota; kingdom Viridiplantae; phylum Streptophyta; class Magnoliopsida; order Cucurbitales; family Cucurbitaceae; genus Herpetospermum; species Herpetospermum pedunculosum. The sequence continues at coordinate 39,760,664 of CM051527.1, forward strand.
GAGAGAAATTTGTCTGTTGATGTTTGCAGGAACGATGAGATTGGGAAGGTGTATGAAGCATCTTCCAAGATTGATTATGGATGAGTCGAGTGCGATAATACAGTCGAGCAATCGACTTTAAAAATTTGCGCTTCTTGGGAGGCAACCCATGTATTCTTAATTCTTGTCTTTACTTTCAGTTTTTATTTTTCCTAGCTTAGTTTATTTGATTTTCCTTTTGTAGGAGGTTTGACCTGAGGATCGAGATAGTGGGCGAAGACCGCGCTGCTCCAACCGACAACCGAACAAAATTCAGGGGAGGTTTTTTGTTCCCTTTTATATTGTGCGTTTTAACTGCTTAGTCTGAAGTGTGATACATAGAGGACTATGTATCCTTTTAGGTTGGGGGTGGAGAAGTTTGTTTTATTTTTGAAGTTGTTGAGCTGTGGAAATTCTGAATTAGAAGTGCTTTGGTCTGCTGTTGCATGTTGTTCGATGAGGACAATCTATGAAATGCTTTTAAATTCTTCGTATTTACATATCTAGAAAAGCATGAGATTGTATGTGCATGTTGAGCATTTTTCAAAATTTTTTAAAATTTTTCTGTTTCTCCCTTGCATCTATCGAGCACGTAGCATCCTATTATTGGTTCTGTAGGCTTAGAATTGTCTTATGTTGCATGAAATCTTGTTGTCACCCCGAAAGGCACCCCTAGGGAAGGCTTGATGCATGATAAGTTGTATTAAATTAATCGTGTTATAGCAAAGCTATTGCCTAAAAAAAAAAGTAAGTAAGTAAGCATGAAAATAAAAACTCTAGAGATGCTCCTCCTTCTTAAAGTGCACATTAAGAAGTGAGCATTAGTCCTTAAAAACGTGAAGCGAAATGAAGCTTGACGTGTTAGGCTCTCTTGGAGAAGCAAAAGAAAAGTAAAAAAAAAAAAGTGGATCAAAAGAAATAAAGAGTACAAAGTACTCAAGAAAAAGAAAATGTTTAGGCCGTTTGATTTGTTACTCTCTTGATTGTTGAAAAGCCATTAGACTGTTCTTTATTGCTAGAAGTAGGGGGAAAACGAGATGTAGAGTTGCATATAGTTTTTCCGAGTCTATAAGAGCTAGAATAGGTTGGCTAATCACACACGCACGTAGGGGAGTAACAGTTTAATTTTTGAAATGTTCTCAGCTTATGCATGCAATTGATTGTTTTCTTTTGTTGTAAGTGCCTTCTTTTTTTTAAAGCATTGAGGTTAGAGTCGTTGCATGCAATTTCATTCTTTGGAGCTAGTTTAGAGTTTTCCTTGCTCGAGGACTAGCAAGATTTAGGTTGGGGGTTTTGATAGCACTCCAAAAGTGCTAATATTTAGCTCCTAAGTCTTGTAAATTAGAGTAATTATTTGGGCTTAATTGATTTATTTGGTATAATTTAATTGCTAAGGGGTAAATCGGGCATTTGCGATAATTAAGAGCTTAAATGAATATTTTATAATATTTTATTAGTTAGTCGTTTTGAGTGATTAAACTACATTAATTAGATAATCTAATCTTAACTCAAAATTGATTTGTGGCTTGATGGTGTAGGGTTTGTTAAGAAAATGGTGAAGCCAAGGTTCAAATCCTGGTGGGAGCAGAATGTTATTATTTTTGTAGAAAGTCAACGGTCAATGGTCAACGGTCAACAGTCAACAGTCAACGCTCAGACCATCCATCGGCCCAAGACCGCGCGCGCCTGCCGACTCACCCCGCGCGCCCTTGCCCGCACGTCCGGGCGCGCCTCGCCCCAGCTCGCCGCTTGCCCTCGCCCTCGCCTGCGCGCCCTATCCGTGACTGTAAATGCCCGTCATTAAAAGTATAAAAAAAGCGGTGTTTTCCATTTTGCCATTCTCCGTAGCGTCGAGACGCTAGGACAGCGTCTCGACGCTACTCTGAAGTATAAAAAGAACATTTTTGCGATTTTAGGTCATTCCACCTCCGTTTTGGGCTCGAGATTGACGTTTTTTCACCATTTTTGAAGCTCTTCTTCTCCATTTGGGTTGTATGAACTCTACAACCTCCATGGAAGCTTGGAATACTCCATCTCCCATGGAAGGCTAGAGGTAAATGCTTGATTAGTTGGTTGAGGGATTGATTTCTATTGTATTTAGGTGAGATTTATGCTTTATATGAATGTTTAGCATATGTGTATGAACTCTTGCATCTCTTTCCTGTATTAAGAACGAATAGCATGCCTTTCTAATTAGGATTGACGCCCATAATTGTTACGCATGTTAGTCGGCTAGCATTGATTAATGATTAGTTTTAATGCAAGTAGCGAGGGTCTAATCGTGCCTAATCAATTTGACCCTATGTGACGAATGGGGTATGAATTGATTATCGTATCGCGGTGGGCTCAAGGTTAAGAGAGAAATCGAATTAGTTTTAGGATTAATTCGTCGCGATGTTACCCCTTACTGTTTTCTGATTAATTTAGGACTAATCACCTTGAATTGATTAAGAGGCATGTTTAATTAGAATTGTCTGTTTCTAATTAATTCTTCGGGGTGTTTGTATCGGTGTCGAGCAAACATTTCGCGTGCATGAGCATCTCCGCTAATTTCCATGTTTATCGATGAACTGAAATACAATAGAGCAATCCCGATACTTTCTAATTAAGCATACTTGTCAATTTCATATTTCCCTCTTTAATTTTCCGTTAGCGCAATTCTTTGCATGTTAGTAATTTTCCAAACAAAACCTCCCATTGTTTTTACTTCATTACAAATTCAATTTAATTAAGTTAGGATTATAGCTTGCTCCCTGTGGATCGACTCCGTTGCCACTAGCTGCAAAACTTAGTGAGTTCGGATTATAAATATTATTTTGGCGGGTTTCGACAACCCGAAATTGGTAGGACATTCAAAAATCTTACCACCAGCTAACACAAAGACATGCTCATCGATAAAGGCATCAGAAATTGCGGTTTCCGCAATTTTATCGCAATTATGTCGCAATTTAGAAAGATGATCCGCAACCACATTTTCGCATCCTTTCTTATCTCTAATGTCTAGATCAAACTCTTGCAGCAACAATACCCATCTAATTAACCTAGGCTTAGCATCAACCTTCCTCATAAGGTATTTTAGTGCAGAATGATCAGTGTACACAATGGTCCTAGTGCCTACAATGTAATTCCTAAACTTCTCACAGGCAAACACTACAGCTAGCATTTCCTTTTCCGTGGTTGTGTAATTACATTGTGCCTCATTCAGTGTCTTACTAGCATAGTATACAGGATGTGTTAGTTTGTCAATCTTCTGTCCTAGCATAACCCCTACTTCATAGTCACTCGCATCACACAACATCTCAAATGGGAGGTCCCAATTTGGTCCTACTATAATAGGTGCTTTGACTAATGCTTCCTTAAGGGTTGTCCAGGCTAAGAAACATTCTTTTGAGAAGATGAATGGCTTATTCAGCTCTAGAAGCTCACACAAAGGTTTGGAGATCTTGGAGAAGTTCTTAATGAACCTTCTATAGAAACCTGCGTGTCCTAGGAAACTTCTAACAGCTTTTACATTCTGAGGTTCCACCAGCTTCTCTATTATTTCAATCTTGGCCCTATCGACCTCTACTCCTGCTCTAGACACTCTATGACCTAGGACTATCCCTTCTTCCACCATAAAGTGGCATTTCTCCCAATTAAGGACTAGGTTGGTCTTCTCACACCTAGCTAGGACTTGTCCTAAGTTCTCTAAACAGTTTGTAAAAGAATCACCGAAGACTGAGAAGTCATCCATAAATATCTCTATCATGGATTCATCTAAGTCAGAGAAAATGGCCAACATACACCTTTGGAATGTTGCTGGTGCATTGCATAAGCCAAAAGGCATTCTGCGAAAAGCAAACTTTCCAAAGGGACATGTGAAGGTTGTTTTCTCCTGGTCCACAGGGTCTATGGTGATTTGGTTATATCCAGAATAACCGTCTAGAAAACAGTAGTAGGCACGGCCAGCTATCCTATCTAACATCTGATCTATAAACGGTAGGGGAAAGTGATCTTTTTTTGTTTCCTTATTTAATTTTCTATAGTCCATACAAACTCTCCATCCCGTAATAGTTCTAGTTGAAATCAGTTCATTGCTCTCATTCACTACTACAGTCATCCCCCCCTTCTTAGGTACACATTGTATTGGACTCACCCACTGACTACTAGCTATAGGGAAGATTACACCTGCGTCTAACCACTTTATTATCTCTTTTTTAACTACCTCCTTCATAGAGGGGTTCAACCTACGTTGGTGATCTACTCGGGGTGTATGTTCTTCTTCCAATATTATCTTATGCATGCAATAAGAAGGGCTAATACCTCTAATGTCAGCAATCGTCCATGCAATAACCTTTTTATGTTGCTTAAGCAGTAATATGAACTCAATTTCATGCTTTTCACTCAATTTGGACGAAATAATAACAGGCAAAGTATCATCATTTCCTAGATATGCATACTTAAGATGATCAGGCAGTGGTTTCAATTCTAAGATGGGTGGATGCTCAATGGATGGTTTCAATGGATTCATGGATCTTTCAGTTAAGTCAGTAGTCATACAAACATGCTGAGGTTTATCCACATGTATATCCATTATTTCAGAAATATTTAAGTCAGTTACATCTAATTGTACATAACCATTGGCATGCTTAATCAGTAGTTCATGCTCAAGTTGTTCTTCCATCAGTGAATCTACTATATCCATACTTGCACAAGATTCAGAGTCAGAAGGATACCTTAGAGCTTTAAAGACACTAAACTTAACCTCCTCATCATGAACCCTCATGGTAAGCTCACCTTTCTGGACATCAATCAAAGCTCTACCCGTGGCTAGAAATGGTCTGCCTAATAGGATGGTGACCTCCTTGTCTGCTTCATAATCCAGAATGATGAAGTCTGCAAGAAAAATGAACTTGTCAACCTTGACAAGAATATCCTCTATCTTACCCTCAGGGTAGGCTATGGATCTGTCTGCCAACTGCAAGGTGACAGTGGTAGGACGTGCTTCCCCTATTCCAAGCTGACGGAATAGTGATAGGGGCATGAGATTTATGCTGGCTCCCAGGTCACAAAGAGCTCTGCCCACGTGCTTGCCTCCCAACTCCACTGGTAAGGTGAAGGAACTAGGATCCTTCTCCTTCTTTGGTAGCTTGTTTTGGAGTATAACACTGCACTCCTCAGTGAGATTCACTGTTTCAAATTCACCAATAATTTTCTTGTTAGTAATTATATCCTTCAAAAACTTAACATAAGAAGGCATAGATTGCAAAACCTCTACAAACGGGATATTAACATGCACTTGCTTAAGAATTTCTAAAAATTTATTAAAGTGCACTTCCTGTTCTTGTTTTTTCTTTAGCCTTCTAGGGAATGGAGGTGGTGGCACATATGTAGGCACTTCAGGTCGCCTCAGGACAGGTGGAGGCCTTGGAATTTCTTCTAGTTCCTCTATGATAGGTTCCAGCCTCACCCTTGATGTGCTTGTTGGTGGTTGACCTTGGTTTGGCAGAGAATCCAGTGGAGCACTAGACTCTTCATTCTCTACTCTCTTTGGTGTTTCTCTAGTGTTGCTCACCAATGGTCTTCCACTTCGAAGTTCAATTGCTTGAATTTGCTCTTTACCATCCCTTCTAGGCACCTCAGTGTCAGCAGGCAGTCTACCTTGGGGCCTACTTTTTAGTTCATTGACTAATTGCCCTATTTGGTTCTCTAGGCTCCTAAGGGTAGCTTGTTGACTTTGTAGAGTAGCATCATTCTTTGCAATGTACTCCTTAAGTAGATTTTCTACAGATGACCCTATTGGCTGATTATATGGTTTTTGATACATGGATTGGTTATTTTGGGGAGTGAAACCAGGTGTTCCACTCGGCCTTGGTTGGTTTTGACTTTGGTTAGTATTTTGTTGGCCACCCCAAGAAAGATTTGGGTGGTTCCTCCAACCAGGATTGTAAGTGTTAGAGTAGAGGTTGTTCCTAGGCTGTTGTTGGCTTCCAACATAGCAGACTGAGGCTGGATTCCCAAGGCAGTATTCATACAGGTGCCCTTCCCCACAGAATCCACAGATCAGTGTCTCACCTTGACTTGTTTGTGCCCCCATTGAGATGGCTGCTGCGGTGTTGACACTGGATTGGAGATTGGTTTGAGCCATTTGTTTGACTAGGTTGGTCAGGGCGTTTATTTGGTTGCTCATTGCACTAAGAGCATCCTTGTCTTGAGCTCTCCTAGGCTCAACTGGATCATCTGACCACCTACAGTGAGATGCTGAGATCTTCTCCAGGATCTCATAGGCTTCATTATAGCTTTTAGAAAGCATGGAACCACAAGCTGACGAATTCAGCACTTGCCTTGTGCTGGGGTTGCATCCTTTGAAAAAGACTTCTATTTGAATACACCATGGGATGCCATGGTGTGGACATTTAAGCAGAAGGTCCTTGAACCTTGTCCAAGCTTCGTGAAGAGACTCATTTTCAGCTTGTTTGAATTTAATAATGTCATCACGAAAGTTTGAATTCCTATCAGGTGGAAAGTATTTGACTAGGAATTTCTCAGCTAGATCTGTCCAATTGACAACTGATCCGGAAGGTAATGAGTTTAACCACGTTTTGGCTTTATCTCTTAATGAGTAAGGGAAGAGGTAAAGCCTCAAGGCTTCTTGGGAAACTCCAGGGATAAGGAAGGTATCACTAACTCCTAGGAAGTTTCTTAGATGGTTGTGGGGGTCCTCATTTTCCACTCCAAAGAATTGTCCCACAGTGGACAACATTTGGAACATTACTGGCTTTAACTCGAATGTGTTGGCAGTGATCTCAGGGCGTATGATGCTTGGGTTTAGCTCCCCAGGCATGGGAACTAAGTAGGAGAGAATGGCACTATCCTTGTCATTCGCTATTTCGATGGGGTTGCGAATGGTAGGTGCTGGATTTGGGTTTGTTCTATCCATTTCTATTTGATGGGATTGTGATGACTCAATAGAGTCAGCAACGTTTGGAGGTATAAGGGGTTGGTTGAAGAGACGTTTCTTAGCTCTGTTTCTGGCCCTAAGTAATCTCTCAGGCTCAGGATTGAACTCTAGATCGCTACTTGAATGCTCATTCATAAACTAACCCAATGGTACCTGCAAAAGAAATGAAAATAGATCAGCTCCAATAGATATTAAGATTTGTGTTTCTGGTAACGATATTATTGAACTATCGCCAATCATCGGGTTGTCGAGACCCGCCAAAATGAATTTATAAGTGCTCGAATTCACTAAACTATTTGTAGAGTAGCGGCAACGGGGTCGATCCACAGGAAATTAAGGTAGCTTGACTTAATCTTAATTAAATTTGAAAACTAATAAAATAAATGAAATATGGGGGATTTGTTGGTTTTTGAATCACTAAGAAGAAACAATGCAATGGGAAATTTCAGCTAACGGAGTTTCCGACTCGGGACGATCGGGAATAAATTTAGCAAGCCTCTTGGATCACAGGTTGACGAGTATTATGGCTAAATAATTTTAACGAATGCACAACTCGTCTAAAATTAATAAATAATTCAGACATGCTCCATGGAATTAATTAGACATAATTAATCATGCTAATCAAGCATATCGTTCGGACATTGGCGGCCAACGCTCTCCCAAGACCGAACGATAGCAACAAGCTAACCGTGACAACTATCTAATTTGGACGCGAAATTAGTATGTCGATTTGGAATTCTAATTCGGGAAGAACGAACACCAAGGGCGCAAGGACGCCAATACGCTCAAGGTGTCATAATTCCTTGTTACTCGGCGGATCAGAGAGGCACGGCATCAAATCCTTTAACAAATGAACATGCTCAAAATCAAGGGTGCCTAGTCCTAAATCATTCAAACATGCTCCTAGATTAAGTTAAGAAGTAGAACTCAATTCAATAAAATATCCAACCAATTCAGAATTTTCAATCCTACAACCTCACCAAGAGTTCAAACTACATTTATCCTTTACAATCCCGAGCCAAAAACGGTAAATCTACTCACTCATGACTTGTGTGGTGTGGGACGGCTTCGAATCGAGCTTCCTAGCCCCTCCCATGGTGAAAACAGCTGCTAGAACGTCAAATCAGGCGCGGAGCTCGAGGTAGAAGATGATAATGGCGGCTAAAATCGGACAAAAACATTAAGTAGTCCGTCGTAGCGTCGAGACGCTTAGGGCAGCGTCTCGACGCTGCGCCCTAAATAATCCGCGCGCGCAGTCGGGGTGGCGTCGAGACTCTCGCACAGCGTCGAGACGCTGTCGCTCGACGCTTGCTCTCGGGTTTTTCTTCAAATCAACGCTTCAGACTTCGGGGCGTCGAGACGCTCTGGCAGCGTCTCGACGCTGGGCAGCGTCGAGCTAGCGTCGCGATGCTGTCGCTCGACGCTAGCTCTCGGGTTGATGCATGGATTTTTGCCTTCAATTTCTCCAAAGTGCTCAACCTTCATGCCTTTGCATGGATCTTCCCCGGAAGTGTCCTTAGGCCTTTAAATTGCGATATTAAGCTCCGAAAAGCGCCGAAACGCTCTAGAGAGCGAATCACCGAGAACACCTGTAATAATCACATAAAAGCAAGATTAAGCCAATAATAAACGTGAATTAGGGACATAATTATAGCTCCAAAATGGACCTATCAGTTTCTAACTTAACAGACTTCGTTTTCACTAAACTAAATCCCCGGCAGCGGCGCCAAAAACTTGTTGCGTGCTCAATGTTTAAAAGAAATATGCAATGATAGAGCACTCAGAACATGCAAGCATACATGATCTTATAGCAAGTAATAAGTATTTTTTCATTCGATTTCCCACAGAGATTTATTCTTAGTTACTAGCGAAGTGTTTTGTTAAGTGAGAATGGGTGGATTAAATGAGGTAGATTTGGTTTTAAGGTGCCTAATTACTAAGGAATGTGTAAAGGATGAAAGCATAAACAAGTGCAAGTAGATAATAAACTTGAATGTAAAGAGAAGAGAATAACAAATGAAGAGAAAAATGACTAGGCAAAATTTCAACTAAAGGAATTGCGGAAACAACAATTATTTAGCAATGTTACTAACAGCGAATTAAGTGTAAAGTGGGGGAACAAGGGCTACTAACGACTCCTCTATAGGCTTTTTCATACGATTCTCAAGCTGTAGGTTAACTCATCATGCATCAAACTAACTCATTCTCATGTATCTTCCGATTTCATGCATTAGATCCTTTACTTTACTCATGTCCAAGTAAGGTCTTAAGCATCTTTTTATATCAGCAAGTATTGGTTTGTACTAGGAAAACGCCTATTCCTAGGTCGTTTTCTGGCTACCTTGAGAGGCTAGCATGAATGTACGACTCTGAACTCTTACTCCTTCCAGAGGTTAGGAGTTCTATGGACAAAATGGATGGCCAATCGAAATTGCCCGTGGGATGAAGCTTACATACATTCAATGCACTCGAGAGCTATCCTACATGCTTGATTCACGTGTTTCTACCTATAGATTTGTTATTAGCATGCCCTTATGTGATTTAGTTACTCATGGATGAAGATAGAATGGGGAGAAGAGATGAAGACGACATGCTCAGTAGAATAATAAAGACAAAACAGAAGCTAAAGACAGTAAACAGAGAAGTGAAGAGATTGCAAAGTGATGAAATAATGCTTCGATTAACTAAAGTTTGAACTAAACAAATGACAGCCTTGAATAACTAAAGTAAAACAGAAAGCAACGAAATGAAGTAGAGTAGCTAACGAAAAAGAAATGACAACAAACAGCAATGAAAATAGAAAGCTAAAGCAGAAAAACAAGTAGATCCGTGCGTGATCGCCTCGTCGCAGACGCCTCGGCTGAAGGGGGAAGAAGGCAAGCTTTGCTTGGATGAATCCAATCAGAAGAGAAGACAAAACTTCTCTTCTTCCTCTCAGATTATCGACTCCAATAGCTGAGACCTTCAATCCAACAACCGGATGAGAAAAACAGGAGAAAAGACTGCGCTGAGAAGAGAGTTCTACGCCTTTCGAGTGTGTTTCAACCTTCCATCTTGACCTCCTTTTATAGTGTTCTGCAGGTACGATTGGGCCAAGGAGAACCATCCATTCTCAACGTCGTACTTCTACGTGGCTGCAGGAGAAAGAATGGATCCCTGAAAGATCGGAACAAAACAGAAAATGGTTAGACAGCTTACGGATTTCACTTAAAACATTACGGTTTTAGCAATGTTTCCGCAATGCTTCAGCAATGTGCAATTTTCAATCCTTTAACTTCGTTTTTGGTTCTTTTTCTTTCCTTTTGCATATAAGTCCTAATTTAGCTTCATTCTTTTAATTCTCATATATAAGCATAAGTTCAAGCTAAATCCTACCAAAAACACTTACAAATGCACAACTTTCCATAGCAAACAAGTTCTAAAATAGTCGCTTTTGGAGACGTAACATTCGTCAAGAGTAATGGTCCTACTCCGGGCTTCCCTGGGCTTCGGCTCTCCAAAATTTCTGCAACAAAATCAATGGGGGTTATAAGTTCTGATTCCGCTAAGGCTAGCCTAAAGGAAGGGAGGTCCGAAGTGGCTGCATCTGATAGTATGGGGCAAAACTCAGAGGCTGTGAGTTATGGTAAAAAAACAGAGCAGCTTCATGAGAATTCCCAGGCTCTGTCAGTTAGCAAATCAGAGGGCTCTGGTGGACGATATTTTGAACTATCGCTTAATCTCAAGCTGTCGAGGCTTGCCAAAATACGATTTATAAAGCCTATGACCAAGGCTTTGCAGCCAGTGGTAACAGGGTCGATCCAAGGAATAGGTAGATTGAAATCACTAATGAAATTGGGATTTAATTAATTGATTGATTTTAGTAACGGGGGGTTTTATCATGCAAAGGGGAATAATAAGAAAGCTAACGGAAGAAAGTATAACTAGTAGAAAACGTGTGCACGGTTTGGGGAATTTCGGGATCAAATGTTAGACAAATTCGGTTCATCATTTAATGCTAATAACATGGTATTCAGTTTATTGAGCACGCGGACGACTACCAGAGAAGCCCTAAAGTAGCCGACTCCATGGATTTTAATTAGACCACACAGTTCTAATTACACGTTATCTAAGTTTACGTCAAGGTGATCAGCGCTAAGGTAAATTTAGACAGTCACTAGCTAACCGCGACGAACATTCGAGCGTGAGTTCTAATTGCTAGTAGATTGCCCGCAAACGCCGTATGCAATCAACAATTATCCTACCCGACCCGATACTTCGATTTAGTTCTATCTACTTGTGTTACTTAGTCGAGCAGTGAGAGGCACGACATAGCTACTCTTTAACATACACAACATGCGAAACTACTCGAGTGTCAATCGTCGTATTTTAACATGCGCGTTGGATTAAGCAAAGTAGATAAATGCTAATAAACAGAACCCAATATGCATAATTCAAACGCAGATTATCAGAACCAAATTATCTAACAAAATCCTCCTAAATCATTCCCAAACCGTTCACCCTTACCTTAGCCGCTCATGGCGCGGTTTGTCAATCCCGCTCCAACGACGACCATGGAAGGAATCATCCACTAATTACAATGAAGGCGGAGCTCACTCGCATGCCAACAATGGCGGAGCTCCACGGAAAGTAGAGAAAAAACGAGGAAGAAGAAGATGAAGGAGAGCAAAAATGGTGAAGAAGATGATGTCCAAAAAAGTGCAGAAAAATCGTCATTTAACTTCTGCCATCGTCGTAGCGTCGAGACGCTAGGCCAGCGTCTCGACGCTGTGCCCTAAGTAATCCGCGCGCGCTCGCGATGGCGTCGCGACGCTGCTCCGATAAAATTCCTGCGCGCGCCTCCTCCGGAGCGTCTCGACGCCAAGCAGGGTCTCGACGCCAGGGCAGCGTCGAGCTAGCGTCTCGACGCTATCACTCGACGCTTGCTCTCGGGTTTTTCCAGCGTCGAGCCAGCGTCTCGACGCTGCAGCTCGACGCTGGCTCTCGGGTTTGGGGCTGAAGCTTTGCCTCTCCAAGGCTGTTTTGGCCCGTTTCTTCACGGATCAAGTTCCCCTCTTCCCGATGCATTCCCGGGGCGCTAAAACTCCACTTTAAGCACTCGAACAGGCCCAACGGACGCACGAGCTCTTTGCCGCTTTTCTCCTACAAAAGAGATATATTAATTAATTAAAAGCGGACTTAAGCTAATATTAGGAAGTATTTAATAGCTCCAAAATGGAGTTATCAAACACCCCCAACTTAAACATTGCTAGTCCTCGAGCAAGCACTACAAAGACATTGACTCTAAGGACGCGTTTACATGCATTCTAACTCAAACCTCCATGCATATTGAAATTTCAAACACGAGTATAATCATGGAAGCATTTTGTTCATGCATTAACTAGGACATATCAAAAATTAACTCTTGCCCCCTAACGTGTGTAAGTGCTAGCCAACCACTCCTAAACTCACGTAAACCCGGAAAACCTACATGCAACACACATCCCGTTTTCCCCCTACTTCTAGCGTTTAAGAACAGTCTAAACTTGACTTACACGAGAGAGAGAAGTAAATTAAGAGACCTAATCATTTTTCTTTTCACAAGTACTTTGTACTCTTTTATTAAGGTTCTTTGAACCAACTTTTTATTTCTTTTTCTTTCCAACTCGAGCTGCCTAACACGTCAAACTTTGGCCAAAGCTTCACGTTTTTAAGGACTGGCGCTCACTTCTTTAAGCGCTAATAAGAAGGAGGAGCGCCTCGAGAGGAATTTTCTAACAAACATGCTTTTCTATTTTTTTTTTATTAGGCTAAGCTCATGCTTTCTCAATTAACTAACTACTAACTCTCATGCAACAAGCTACCTAAGGGTGCCTTTCGGGGTGACAACGAGAATTAGCGAAACATGCGATTTTCGAGCCTACGGAACCTAGGGAGAGGTTGCTAAGTGCGCGACAAGTGCAAGGGAGCAACAGAAAATTTTTTAAATTTTTTGACATGAACCTAATAAACACAAAACTCATGCAAAAACTCGATTATGAACATGCTCAAATTTCCAACATGCATTTCCTAGGCTATCATCGTCAGAAAACAGTAAACAGAGTCCCAAGCACTTCAATATCAAAATAGCACTTCTCAACAAACTACACATGCGCATCCATCAGACTATCTCCACCCCCAACTTCAAAATATGGCATTGTCCTCAATGCCAACAAGTCAGATATACAAAGTAAAAAGGGAAGAAGAAGTACACTTCCCTGACTCTTTGTGAAGCTGGCGAGGGCGAGGAAGCGGCACACAAACGCATCAGAGCCCAAAATTGTCTTCTCCTCCTCCATTCCTAAAAAAAAACAGCAAGCTAATTAAAACTAAGTTAATCTAAAAACAACTAAACTAAACTAAAGCATAGAAACAGTTCATCGCTCGGGTGCCTCCGAGAAGCGCAGAATTTTTAAAGTCGGTTGCTCGACTGTATTCTCTCCACAGACTCATCCATAGTCTGTAAGTGCGGGGGACGATCCAGACTTGTCCACGTCCACACTTTTCCTGCATTCATCCTGAAAAATATTTTGCACTCTTCGTGCCTCGGGCACGTGAATATCAGAATAGTTAGTGCAAAAACCAGCATTATTATCAAACAAATTTAAATCAGATTTTCTAACTGAGACATGGGAACCATCCCTCAAGCGCGAGGGTAGACTCCCATTCTCATCATGCTCAATCACAGATACATTTCCAGTGTTCACAGACGACTTCGATGCATTTATAATAAATTCATTCACCATTCCATCAAATTCTACAGATCAGGCACCCCTATCAACATCTATCTTGACCTTAGCGGTCTTCATAAATGGGCGGCCTAATAAAATAGAAGAGGAAACATGCGAAGAATTCTCATTCATATTCAGCACATAGAAATCGCATGGAAACAGTAAGTCCTTAACTTTGACTAAAATATCCTCAATCTTCCCTAAAGGATGCACATAAGATCGATCGGCTAGTTGGACAACTATATTGGACTCAATTAAAGTACACAATTCAAGTTCTTTAAAAACATCATAAGACATGACATTAATTGAGACACCGAGATCTAACATGGCATTTTCAATGAATTTAGTACCGATAGTGCATGGGATAGTAAACATACCAGGATCGATGCACTTCGGTGGAAGATTATCATGGAAGATTGCGGAGACGGTTTCTTTCTTCGTCTCGTCACTTTTTCTTGACATTCTTTTGCTCGTGCACCACTTCTTGAGGAACTTGGCATACTTCGACACTTGGCTTACAGCCTCAAGAAGCGGGATGTTGACCACCACCTTTTGGAAGGTTCGAAGGACCTCCGCATCATCAGATTCCAAAGTAGGCTTCACCAGCCGACTCGGGAATGGTGCTCTGGTAACATCCTCAGGTACACTGACCTTCTCATCTCTTTTCTCATTCTGAATCTCGGGAGCAGGCGGGGCGGACACGTTCAGGCTGTCCTTAACTTCCTTCACGGCTCTGGTGGAAAGTGACTTCCCACTCCTAAGCTGAATAACACTCACGTTTTCACATGAGTTGACCGTGGTTTGGGAAGGAAGCTTCCCTGAGCTCTTGCTCTCAATCTTACTGATAGACACCGCCATTTGTGTCAGCTGCTTGTTCAGATTCTGCAGCTCGGCCTTGTGAGAATTAAGCTCTTCACGAGCTTCTTTTTGAAACTGGCTGGTGCTCGTCACGATGGTCCTGACCATCTCTTCTAGTGAGCTGGAGGAGCTCGAGGCTTGAGCCTGGGTGGAAGAATTAGGCCTATCCTGAGACTGGCCTTGGAAGCGAGATTGTCCTTCCCTGTTCCCATAGCTAAAGTTGGGGTGGTCGCGCCAACCGGGGTTATACGTGTTTGAATATGGGTCGTACTTCCTCGGGTTGGAAGCGTACCCCCCGATCGCGTTGACCTCTTTCGCCTCGCGGTGTCCTCCAACGATTTTTTTCAACATACTGCCTATCTCGGCCACCTGGGCCTTCATCTCAATCAATTCATGGCTCTGAGCCACGCTATGGACTTGTCCTTGCCCCCGAATACCGAATTGCTGCGAGTTTGTTGCCATGTTAGCTATCAACTGCTTGGCCTCAACTGGGGTCCTGTCAATCAATGCCCCTCCACTCGCTGCATCAATCATTTGTCGGTTATGAGGCGTCATCCCCTCATAAAAGTACTGTATCAGCAGCTGGTCGGCAATCTGATGATGTGGGAAACTGGCGCACAGGCGCCCAAAACGTTCTCAGTATTCGTGCAGGGACTCACCGACATCCTGGGTAATCCCATAAATCCTCTTCCGCAGTGTGGTGGCCAAGGATGCGGGAAAGTATTTCTCCAAAAATACCCTCTTCATATCCTGCCACGTGGTGATCGATCCAGAGGGCAGATAGTATAGCCAATCTTTGGCCTTGTCTTTGAGTGTGAAGGGGAATGCCCTCATATTCAATTGCTCCTCTGTGACCCCTGCGGGCTTCATCCCCGCGCAGACGCATTGGAACTCCATCAGGTGTTTGTTCGCGTCCTCACCTGCGTTGCCATGGAAAGAAGGTAACTGGTGAATTAAACCGGATTTTAATTCGAAGTTACCTGCTACCACGGGGTAGTTTATGCACAAAGGCTGCAGGTTCAGGTCTGGCGCTGCCAGTTGCTTTAGCGTCCGTGGCGCATCACCTTGCGCCATCTCGTCAACCAAGAAGGGATTGCCTTCTTCTTCAATCGGTCTCTGCCCCTCCCGGGCTTCTTTCCGTAACCGCCGCTCCTCTCTGTCAATCTCTGGGATAAACTGCAATCTACTACCCTCAGAGGAACGGGTCATACACAAACAAAAACTCAAACATACAAGATACAAACAGAAAAAAATTTCAGCAAACCATCAATAAATCAAATTCAAACTTTAATCATAATTTCAATCAAATGCCTATTCCCCGGCAACGGCGCCAATTTTGGTGGACGATATTTTGAACTATCGCTTAATCCCAAGCTATCGAGACTTGCCAAAATACGATTTATAAAGCCTATGACCAAGGCTTTGCAGCCAGTGGTAACAGGGTCGATCCAAGGAATAGGTAGATTGAAATCACTAATGAAATTGGGATTTAATTAATTGATTGATTTTAGTAACGGGGGGTTTTATCATGCAAAGGGGAATAATAAGAAAGCTAACGGAAGAAAGTATAACTAGTAGAAAACGTGTGCACGGTTTGGGGAATTTCGGGATCAAATGTTAGACAAATTCGGTTCATCATTTAATGCTAATAACATGGTATTCAGTTTATTGAGCACGCGGACGACTACCAGAGAAGCCCCAAAGTAGCCGACTCCATGGATTTTAATTAGACCACACATATCTAATTACACGTTATCTAAGTTTACGTCAAGGTGATCAGCCCTAAGGTAAATTTAGACAGTCACTAGCTAACCGCGACGAACATTCGAGCGTGAATTCTAATTGCTAGTAGATTGCCCGCAAACGCCGTATGCAATCAACAATTATCCTACCCGACCCGATACTTCGATTTAGTTCTATCTACCTGTGTTACTTAGTCGAGCAGTGAGAGGCACGACATAGCTACTCTTTAACATACACAACATGCGAAACTACTCGAGTGTCAATCGTCGTATTTTAACATGCGCGTTGGATTAAGCAAAGTAGATAAATGCTAATAAACAGAACCCAATATGCATAATTCAAACGCAGATTATCAGAACCAAATTATCTAACAAAATCCTCCTAAATCATTCCCAAACCGTTCACCCTTACCTTAGCCGCTCATGGCGCGGTTTGTCAATCCCGCTCCAACGACGGCCATGGAAGGAATCATCCACTAATTACAATGAAGGCGGAGCTCACTCGCATGCCAACAATGGCGGAGCTCCACGGAAAGTAGAGAAAAAACGAGGAAGAAGAAGATGAAGGAGAGCAAAAATGGTGAAGAAGATGATGTCCAAAAAAGTGCAGAAAAATCGTCATTTAACTTCTGCCATCGTCGTAGCGTCGAGACGCTAGGCCAGCGTCTCGACGCTGTGCCCTAAGTAATCCGCGCGCGCTCGCGATGGCGTCGCGACGCTGGGTCAGCATCGCGACGCTGTCCCGATAAAATTCCTGCGCGCGCCTCCTCCGGAGCGTCTCGACGCCAAGCAGGGTCTCGACGCCAGGGCAGCGTCGAGCTAGCATCTCGACGCTATCACTCGACGCTTGCTCTCGGGTTTTTCCAGGGCTGTTTTGGCCCGTTTCTTCACGGATCAAGTTCCCCTCTTCCCGATGCATTCCCGGGGCGCTAAAACTCCACTTTAAGCACTCGAACAGGCCCAACGGACGCACGAGCTCTTTGCCGCTTTTCTCCTACAAAAGAGATATATTAATTAATTAAAAGCGGACTTAAGCTAATATTAGGAAGTATTTAATAGCTCCAAAATGGAGTTATCAGGCTCCTCTGAGGATGGTGCATTTTATTTTGGGTCAAATCTTGGTCGGGGGTTTTCTGTTGCAAATAGCAGGGGGCAGGAGGTTGAAGATGAAGGGAAACCAGCTTCACCTCCCATGGTTTCTGCTCCTGGTCCTATCTCCATTAATCCATCGAGCGTGATTGAAGGGTCGAGCCAATTGAAGTCTTCGGCTATCTCTTCCGCAAATGTAGCTGTTAAGTTAAGAGGGCAGGCTGGCGTTTTTGATTTGCAGAAAGCTGGCGTTCTTCCAGCAGGCGTGAATGCAGGAATGAGAGTTAATGTGAATCCGGCAATGTGCCCCATCCCTTCTTCGTCCGCCGTTATTGCTGCTAAATCTAAGGTGAAAGTTGGTCCTCAGTCCCGTAGTATTACTTCTAAGTCAGAGGCTTCTTCATCTTCAAAGCTTATTGATAATGGGGAGCTTCGGCTGGAGGTTGAAGTCTTTAGGCTAGGGCAAAATGCGTCCTCTACAGTGGTTGTGGCGGCTGAGGATGAAGCTTTTAAGAGGATTCCTAATCAAGGGAAGTATATTAAAGTCTTAGGCGGGTTGAATGGGATTTTGAGCAGCCCTTCCTCCCCCGTGCTGCCTGTGGCTGATTTATTTAAAAAAGTTGCCATTTTGGAACCTCAAGTTGACCGTTTGCAGCAGATGAATATGGTAAGTTTGGAGAATGTTTTAATTGGAGATCTTTCTCTCTCTATGACCAATTCATTATGCTCAAATGAGCAATTGGGCTTCAAAGCCAAAAATGGTAAGTCAGTTCCTTCCATTCCTCAAATCCGTGGGAATTTGACTTTGAATTCAAAATGTGTTAACCAACTTGAATACCCTAATGGGCTTGGCCCAATTGGTAAGTTTTCTTGGCTTGGGCAAAGTAATAGGCTAAACCAATTTGGGCCACCTGAAAGTGAAATTAACCCTATTGGGCTTGACCAAATGGGGCTGGCCTCTATCTCGAATGGCTTTGGGCAAGGGGTGCTGCCTTTTGGGCCGTCCTCCTTTAGTCCAATTGGGCGTGGGCAGTTGGGCAACTTGGTGACTCGGCGTAGTATGCCCCCTCGGGATGAGGTTTTGCCCGTGGAGGAAAAGATTGGAGATAACGAGTCTGGGATGGGTTTTAGCTCGCTTGGGACGAAGATTGGTTTGGGGATTCCAGGAAAGTTTCCTCTGTTAGGCCGTCCTCGCTCGGAGTTGGGAGCTAGTGAGGGGGATGATGCGTCTATGGGTTCGTTGGGTGGTTTTGGGCCTAATCCCTTTGGGCCCCCAGGGTCCCATGGTCAGGGTCAGAAGTCAAATTGGGCCAATCTTTTTGGGCCTCAGTGGACCTCCCCCGCTATTGAACCCCTAGTCTATAACCCTCCAATTGAAAAGGATGGGATTATGTTTGCCATCCCTCGGATGAGGTTATTGAGGAGGGTGTAGCTGTCTGGAGAGGTTCTTTGGTGGGTCAGTTTATTGATGGAAAACTCCCCTTTTTTGTGCTCGATCGGCTTGTCCGGAAGATTTGGGGTCATTTGGAAGTTCCAACCATTAACTTGTTTGATAATGGTTTGATCATCTTCAGGTTCCAAATGGACTCAGCTCGGGACTGGGTCCTGGAGAATGGCCCCTGGCACATTGGGGGTAAGCCTATCCTTTTGACGCAGTGGGTCCCTAGGATAGTCCCTCAGACCTTTGTCTTCGATAAAATTCCTGTGTGGGTCAAGTTCTTTCATGTTCCTATGGAATTGTGGACCACTGCTGGGCTGAGTAATATTGCGAGCACGGTTGGTGTTCCTTTGAGGCTGGATAAGCCTACAAAGGACAAAACGTGCTCCTCGTATGCTCGGGTTTGTGTGGAGGTTGCGATTGATGCCCCTCTTCCTAGTAAAGTTGGGGTCACTGTCTATGGGGTAGATCACACTATCCCTATTGAGTATGAGTGGAAGCCCAAGCGGTGCCTGTCTTGCCGTGTCTTTGGTCATTCGGACACAGGGTGTCCGAAACAGAATGTGGGTTGTGTCGATCCCATCCTCACTACTCAGGTGCCTGCTGAGGGTGAGGTCAAGGTACCGGCCCAGAGTGAGGGCGTGGACTCGGATCAGGTAGTGGTTGACAGTGGTGAAGGCCAACAAGCCTCCTCTCTTGAGGTTGGTGATGATTTTCTCCCTGCGGAAGGGAAATCTCGTAGGCGTAAACGGAACAGGAAGAGGGCTGCGAAGTCCCTGGCTGCGACAGACTCGTCTGCCCATCCCATTCCCTTCATTAGCCTCCCGAGTTCTCCTATTGGCCCCAACTCTAGGCTTTCCCGTTCTCCTGAGCCCCTAAAGGGGGTCAGCGTGACCAACTCTTTCGGTCCTCTAGACGTTTCCTCGGAGTGTGCTTTGGCCTCCCCGAGGGTGGTTTCCTTAATGGAAAAGACGATCTGTGACAGTGTGGACCCTCGATGGTGTCAGGATGCCATTGTTTCCCCTTCTACTTCCTATGTCTAGTTGGTGCTCGTGGAATGTGCGCGGTCTCACTGACCCGACAAAAAGACGTTGTGTTTGTTCCTTTTTGCAGTCTGAGAATATTGGTTTCTGCTGTCTAGTAGAAACTAAGGTTAAGGCTCATCAGTTTGACTTCGTGTTTTGTTCCTTTGGGGCCGATTGGCAGTGCGTGTGTAGTTATGGGGATACTGGCCTGGGTCGTATTTGGGTGTTATGGCGTTCCCGCCGGTTCTTTTTCTCTCCTAGCCTGATTAGCCCTCAGTTGGTTACTGGCTCCCTGGTGGACCTGTCTTCTTAGGTTGTGACTCATATTGCCTGTGTGTATGGGTCCAATCTCGAGGCTGGGCGGTCTGCTTTGTGGAGGGAGTTGGCCTTGGCTTGTTCGAGTTGGTCTTACCCTAGAGTGGTTATGGGAGACTTTAATGAGACTCGCCGGCTGTCTGAGAGGAGTGGGGGTAACCATAGCATCTCTGCGATGGGAGCCTTTGATACTACTCTCCTTGAGGCTGACTTGGTTGAGCTGCCGGTCCAGGGGAATTGGTTCAGTTGGACTAGTCGCCCCAGGGGTGGGCCGGGAGGTCAGTTGGGAAGGTTGGATAGAGTTTTGGTGAATGCTGAGTGGGCTTCTGCCCGCCCTCTGTGTGTGGTGCAGGTGCATGAGTGGGGCGTTTCTGATCCTAGTCCGATGGTGTTCTCTCCTGACCCTTTTGGTGCTCGTCGGCCCCCCTCCTTTCGGTTCTTTAACCATTGGGGGGAGTCTGATAGGTTTTTATTTGTGGTTGCTAGTAGGTGGGTGACCCGTGTTGGGGTCTCTCCGCTTGTTAGCTTCCCAAGCAATTTAAAGGGTTTAAAGAGTTCTCTAAGGCGGGAGTTTGGGACGCCGATTATCGTGCTTAGTCAGCAGGTTGTTGTTCTTCGCTTGGCCATGGAGGCGGCCCAGGCTGGAGTTTTGGCTGACCCCCTTTCTCCCTCCCTCCAGCTTCAGGCCTCTGAGGCCTCGGATAGGTTTTGGGCAGCAGCTAGGTGTGAAGAAGCCTCCCTTCGGCAGAAATCGAGGCTGAAGTGGCTGGCGTTAGGGGATAGGAACTCGGGTTTCTTTCACAGGAGCGTGAAAGTTAGGACAGCCCGAAATAGCTTTTCCTCTCTGGTTGATGGTTCTGGGGCTAGGTTGTCTTCCCATGAGGACATCTCGAGATCTCTGGTTCATTATTTCCAGGGGCTCTTGGGGTCCCAAGGGGTTGGTTACCGTGACCTTACAGAGCATTTAAAGCCGATTGTGGGGTTTTTGTGGTCTGATCAGTGTGTAACTGATCTCATCCGCCCCATCTCGAGAGAGGAGGTTCGAGCTGTTCTCTTTTCCATGAGTAGTGCCAAGGCTCCTGGGCTGGATGGCTTCCCTGTGGGGTTTTTCAAAGCTGCTTGGAGTGTTGTTGGGGATGATTTCTGTTCCGCAGCGCTTCACTTCTTTGATACCTCCTTCCTTCCTCCTGGTATCAATGCCACCTCTCTTACCTTGATTCCTAAGAAGGTGGGTGCCTCCTGGGTTGAGGATTTCAGGACTATTTCCTGTTGTAATGTGTTGTATAAATGCATTGCAAAGGTGTTGGCCAATCGTCTTCGCGTGTGGCTGCCTTCCTTCATAAGTCCGAATCAGTCGGCCTTTGTTCAAGGAAGGAGTATTGTGGATAACATTCTGCTCTGCCAGGAGTTGGTTGGGGGCTACCACCTCAACAAAGGGAGCCCGCGGTGTGTGCTGAAGATCGACCTGCAGAAAGCTTATGATTCTATCCAGTGGGATTTTCTCTTTGGCTTACTGCTCTCGATTGGTACGCCTTGCCAGTTTGTCAACTGGATTCGGGCTTGCGTCACTTCGCCTATGTTCTCCATTTCGGTGAATGGGTCCTCTGAGGGGTTTTTTGCGGGTCGGCGTGGTCTCCGTCAGGGAGATCCCCTGTCCCTGATAGCTCCGTTTTGGAGCTATAATTATGTCCCTAATTCACGTTTATTACATGCTTAATCTTACTTTTATGTGTTAATTGCAGGTGTTCTCGGTAATTCGCCCTCGGGAGCGTTTCAGCGCTTTTCGAGGCTTAATATCGCGTTTTAAAGACCTAAGAGCACTTCCGGGGAAAGCCCATGCAAAAACATGAAGTTTGGGCACTTTGGGGAAATTGAAGGCAAAATTCCATGCAAAAACCCGAGAGCTAGCGTCGCGACGCTGCCAGAGCGTCTCGACGCTCCGAATCTGAGGCGTGAAAATGAAAATCCACCCGAGAGCAAGCGTCGAGTGACAGCGTCTCGACGCTCGCTCGACGCCGCGCAAGCGTCTCGACGCCACCCCGACTGCGCGCGGATTATTAGGGCCACTCCGACGGGTTACTTCAGTTTTTGTCCGATTTTTAGCCGCCATCATCATCTCCTACCTCGGGCTCCGCACCAGATTAGACGTTCCAGCAACCATTTTCACCATGGGAGAGGCTAGGAAGCTTGGATTTGAGCCATCCTACATCACACACATCATGAGTGAGTAGTTATAGCATTTTTGGCTCGGGATTGTATAGGAATAATGTAGTTTGAACTCTTGGTGAGGTTGTTGAATTGAATTCTGAATTGGCTTGAATGATTTATTGAATTGGTTTCTATTTCTTTGATTATTCCATGAATGTGCTTGAATGATTTAGGACTAGGCACCCTTGATTTTGAGCACGCTTCATTCGTTAAAGGTTTTGATGCCGTGCCTCTCTAAACCACCAAGTAACAAAGATTTACGACACCTTTGAGCGTATTGGCGTCCTTGCGTTCTTGGTGTTCGTTCTTCTCGAATTAGAATCTGAAATCGATACACTAATTTCGCGTCTAAATTAGATAATCGTCGTAGTTAGCTCGTTGCTATCGATCGGTCTTGGGAGAGCGTTGGCCGCCAATGTCCGATCGATATGCTTGATTAGCATGATTTATTATGTCTAATTAATATCCATGGAGCATGTCTGAGTTAATTCGTTAATTTGAGACGAGCTGCGCATTCGTTAAATTGTTTAGCCTTTATACTTGTCAACCTATGATCCAAGAGGCATGCTAATGTTATTCCCGATCGTCCCGAGTCGAACGCTCCGTTAGTTGAATTTTTCCCGTTTGCGTTGTTTCCTCTTAGTTAATTAAAAACCAACAAATCCCCCATATTTCATTTATTTTAATAGTTTGCAAATTTACTTAAGATTAAGTCTAATTAACTTAATTCCCTGTGGATCGACCCCGTTGCCACTAATCTACTAGTAGTTCAGTGAATTCGGGTAAATATAAATTCATTTTGGCGGGTCTCGACAACCCGATGATTGGCGATAGTTCCAAAATATCGTTACCAAAATTGGCGCCGTTGCCGGGGACTTAAGTGTAATTCGGCCTAATTTAAATTTGATTTGTAGACTTTTGATTTTTACTTTAAAAATTTTGTTTATTCTTTTATTATTTGCAAGATTTGATCTGTTTGTTTAAGTGTGCTAGAAGTGACTAATCTTTGATTGAGAAAATGGAGATTGACGATGAGGCTGGAGCCCCAAAAACACTCAGGCAGTGGACATCGGTTGCTATGGGCCACCAACCTTCTTGTATTTCCTACCCGGAAATCTCAGGTGAGTTTGTACTTAAGTCGGGCTGAATTGACCATTTGCCTTCCTTTTGTGGTGAAACAGATGAATATCCCTTTAAACATCTCAAGGCTTTTCAAATGACAAGTTCCGCGATGAAGCCAGGCGACGTAACTGAAGATCAGCTCTACCTGAGAGCTTTTCCATTCACCTTGAAAGGTGAAGCTCGAGACTGGCTACATTACTTGCCATCCGGAACCATCTTCACTTGGGAGAAGTTAAAGAGTCTATTCTTGGAAAAGTATTTCCAAGCTTCAAAAGCCAGAGCCGTGAAAAAAGATATCTACAGTTTCAAACAAGATGAGAAAGAGGCATTTCACGAGTGCTGGGAGAGATTCATTAAGCTCTGCGAGAGATGCCCGAACCATCTGATAGCAGAGGCCGCGCTTATCGAATTCTTCTATGATGGTTTGCTTCCGCAAGACTGTCAGATGCTCGATGCATCGAGCGGAGGAGCCCATAGAGAGAAAACGCCTGCGGAAGCCAGGCAGTTGATCAACAACATGGCTGAGAACCGTCACCAATACAGGGGAAGAAACGAGCAAGCTAAAATGTCTACCGACATAGAAGAACTCAAAGAAAAAGTGTCTCAGGTATTTGGTTTAATTCATACGTTGCACGAAAAATCATCTCAGGCTGTTTCTTCTATTTCAGGTCAAGCCCTCGAAGGCATGTTCAAGTCACTTATGGAATCTAGCAGCGAGACCAATTCGCAGATGCGGTCTCTAAGAGATGAGACCAGGTCGGAGATGCAATCGCTAAGAGATGGGTTCACTGAGGTGAAGGAAAGGATGAGTAAGATAGAATCCAAAGCGGAAGGCGTTAGTGCGATAAATCTCAGAAGTGGTAAAGAGATACCATCACGGACCACTCCTGAGGACTCTAACAAGGATACAGAGGTATCTCCAGATAAGTGTCTTCAAACACCCTCTGAAACGGTTGTAGCTTCTCCTTATATTTCTATGAAGTCTTACACTCTCGTTGCTCCTTTTCCGAGTAGGTTGGCGAGACCACCTAGGGAGGTCGAGGACGCGGACGTCCTTGAGACGCTGAAAAAGGTTGGGATCAATATGTCGCTGCTTGATGCAATTTAGCAAATCCCAAGGTACGCGAAATTTCTAAAGGAGATGTGCACCATGAAGAGGAAGACTAAAGGCGCTGAGAGAGTCGTGGTAAGCAAGAATGTTTCTGCCCTGATAACCCAAGGTATTCCAAGCAAATGCCAGGACCCAAGTATGTTCCTCTTGCCATGTACTATAGGAGATAGAGAGATCAATCACGCCATGCTAGACTTAGGAGCCTCAATTAATGTTATGCCATACTTAGTCTACAAGAGTCTCGATTTAGAAGGTATGCAGGAAACTAGTTTAATTATCCAGTTAGATAATAGGTCTTCTATTCACCCTCTAGGGGTGATTGAGGATGTGTTGGTTAAAGTTAAGGACCTGATCTTTCCTGCTGATTTTTATGTGATAAATATGGAAGGAAACGCATCACCCACTACTTCAGTTTTACTAGGTAGACCATTCATGAAAACCGCTAAGACAAAAATTAATGTGCATGATGGTACCTTGTCAGTTGAGTATGAATGGGTTGTGTTCGAATTTAATGTATTTGATGCCATGAAACAACATGCTGATGTGTATTCTGTCTGTAAAATTGATCTTATAGATACTTTAGAACAAGAAGAACGCATGACTGTTGTTGATGGGGATGACCCACTCGTTTTTACTGAAATTGTTGGCGAGGTTGAAAGTAGTGTTCCCATATTGTCTGACTCATCTGAACAAACTACTTTTGCTTTAGAGGCATGTGAAAAGCCAACTAAAATATTACCATCTCTTTTGCAGGCTCCCAAGTTGGAACTTAAGGAGTTGCCGGGTCATCTCAAGTACGTATACTTGGGTGAGGTGGAGACACTCCCGGTAATTATCTCCAAGGAGCTTACATCGGAGCAAGAAGGCGAGTTGGTTGAGGTCTTGAAAAAGAACAGAAGAGCCATAGGATGGACATTAGCAGACTTGCATGGGTTGAGTCCAGTGCTGTGCATGCACAAGATTCGGCTGAATGAGGGAGCAAAGCCATCCCGAGAGCCTCAGCGGAGATTGAACCCAGCAATGAAAGAGGTAGTGTTGTCTGAGATACACAAACTCCTCGACGCAGGTATTATCGTTCCCATTTCTGATAGCCAGTGGGTTAGCCCTATTCATGTTGTACCTAAAAAGACGGGCATAACTGTTATTAGAAATGAGCAGGGTGAGTTAGTACCTAAGAGAGTGCAAAATGGGTGGAGAATGTGTATTGATTTTAGAAAACTGAATGATGTGACTAAGAAGGACCATTTTCCGATTCCCTTCATAGATCAAATGGTGGAGCGTTTAGCTGGGAAGCCATACTTCTGTTTTCTAGATGGTTTTTCTGGGTTTTATCAAATTCCCATAGCCCAGGAAGACCAAGAAAAAACTACTTTTACCTGTCCATTCGGAACTTACGCATATAGGAGAATGCCCTTCGGGCTTTGTAATGCTCCAGGGACTTTTCAGCGATGCATGATGAGCATATTTACTGAATTCGTAGAAAAATGCATCGAAGTCTTTATGGATGATTTCACTGTATATGGGAGTTCGTTTGAGGATTGCCTGTTTAACTTGTCTAGAGTCATGGAAAGATGCATCGAAACTAATCTTGTTTTAAATTTTGAAAAGTGTCATTTCATGGCCAGTCAGGGCATAGTATTAGGTCACGTTGTGTCGGCTAAGGGGATAGAGGTTGATAAAGCAAAAATCGATGTCATATCTGATTTACCTTACCCCACGAACCTTCGGGAAGTGCGTTCTTTTCTTCGTCACGCAGGTTTTTACCGCAGGTTCATAAAGGACTTCTCGAAGATAGTGACTCCGATGACAAGCTTGCTTAAAAAGGATGTCCCATTCTGCTTTAACAAGCAGTGCAAGCTAGCCTTCGACGTTCTGAAGAAGTGTTTGACCAACGCACCCATCATTCATCCACCGCAGTGGGGGACTCCCTTCGAGATCATGTGCGACGCAAACAATTACGCCGTGGGCGCTGTATTGGGCCAGAGGATAGACAAGTAAAGCCACGTAATTTATTATGCCTCCAGGACGCTCAACTCCGCGCAAATCGGTTACACAACAACAGAGAAGGAGCTGCTTTCCATTGTTTTCGCTCTTGATAAATTTCGGCCATATATTCTTGGATCTAAAGTGATTGTTTTTTCTGATCATGCAGCAGTTCGATACTTGATGAACAAGAAGGACTCGAAACCTAGACTGCTCAGATGGGTATTACTACTCCAGGAGTTCGACGTCTCAGTCCAGGATAGGAAAGGTTCAGAAAATACAGTTGTTGACCACTTGAGCCGCATTGTGCGTAATGAGGATGACTTGCCTCTAAATGATGAGTTCCCTGATGAAGTCCTCTTCCAGGTAAGTGTGGAGACACCATGGTATGCCGACATTGTCAACTATTTGGTCACAGGTACGTTCCCATTCGACTTTTCATATAACCAAAGAGCTAAGCTGAAAAGCGAGGCCAAGACTTATGTTTGGGAAGAGCCCGTTTTATGGAAATTTTGCGCTGACCAAGTAATTAGAAAGTGTGTCCCTAAGTCTGAGCATAGGTCCATACTTACATTTTGCCATGAATTTTCATGTGGGGGACACTTTGGGCAAAATAGGACAGCGAGGAAAATATTAGATTGTGGGTTTTTCTGGCCATCACTGTTTAAGGACTGTTATGAATTTTGCAAATCATGTGATCAGTGTCAGAGAAAAGGGTCCATCACTAGTAGGAATGAAATGCTCCAAAACCCCATTTTAACTTGTGAAATTTTTGAGGTTTGGGTATGGAATTTATGGGACCCTTTCCCCCTTCATTTGGTTTTGTCTATATCTTGTTGGCTGTGGACTACGTGTCTAAGTGGGTGGAGGCTAAGGCCACCAAAGTTGATACTGCTAATATTGTTTCTAGTTTTGTCAAATCCAATATTTTTAGCAGGTATGGAGTTCCACGAGCCATCATAAGCGACCAGGAGAGCTACTTCTGCAACAAGACGATCAAGGCCTTGATGAGGAAGTATGGGGTAAATCACAAAATCTCCACCCCGTACCATCCTCAAACCAATGGCCAAGCAGAAGTTTCCAATCGAGAGGTGAAGAGCATCCTCGAAAAAACAGTAAGTCCAGCAAGGAAAGATTGGAGTCTCAGGCTGGACGATGCTTTGTGGGCCTACCGTACGGCTTACAAAACCCCCATAGGGATGTCTCCCTACCGGATGGTTTTTGGGAAAGCCTATCATCTCCCAGTGGAGATCGAGCACAAAGCTTACTGGGCCGTGAAGAAGTGCAACATGGACTTTGACAAGGCTGGCGAAGAAAGACTCCTCAAATTGCAAGAACTAGAGGAGCTTCGCCTGGACGCATATGAGAACTCGAAGACCTACAAGGAAAAGACCAAGATGTTCCACGACAGACGAGTCGTCAGAAAACACTTCGAAGTTGGTCAGAAGGTCCTCTTGTTTAACTCCCGCCTGAAGTTCATGCCAGGTAAACTTCGTTCCCGGTGGCTTGGTCCTTTTATTATAACCGATGTCCATCACTATGGTGCAGTCAAGATTCAGAGCCTAGATACAGAGAAGGAATACACGGTGAATGGCCAGCGACTGAAGATCTTTTATGAGGGAATGTCAGAGGACTTCGACGACCATGCTTACTTGAAAGAGCCCGATTATGAGAAAGGATGAAACGAGTTTTGGTAAAGTCGAGCAATCGACTCTAAAAATTTGCGCTACTCGGAGGCACCCGAGCTTGAACTGTACATGCTTTTTGTTTACTTACCGTCTTTAGGAGTAGCTTAGGTTCTTACTCAGATGTTGTGAGTTTTTCAGGTGAATCAATGGCTCGTCCTTGAGGTTTATTTGCTAAGGATAAAGCGCACTCTCCAACCCTCTAAGTCACAATTCAGGGAAGGTTTTCTTTCCTTAAAATTTTGACTGTGCATATTTTGTCCAATGAGGACATTGTCCATTTCCAAGTTGGGGGTGGTGGGTTGTGCCTTACATTGATTGTCGAGTTTAGTTGTGGAATTCTGATAAGCATACTCCGTTGCGATGAATGCATGCTAGTCTGACTATGAAATTTTGTGATGTACTGTTGATGTCTTCGTATTTGTATTTGTTGTGAAATTCAACATGATTGCATTTGTTAAGGCCATTTTGAAAAAAAATTTCGAGTTATTTCCCTGTTTAAGCTTCGCATGTTAGCGCTCTATCTTGGATCTGTGGGTTTAGGGTAGCTCTGTTTGTTTTGAAATTCGTTGTCACCTCGAAAGGCAACCTTAGGATGGGCTAAGACTCGCTCTTGTTCGTAATCCATGCGCTTAAAATTTTAACATGATTTTTAGGCTAAAAGGAAAATTGAATGTATATTTATAAAAAGAAAGTAATCTCCTGAGGTGTTCCTCCATCTTGAGTTGCCTTAGTAGCCAGGGGCGGTCGTGTAACCCACGGTCGTCACTGCATGAAAAGGAAGCACAGAGAAGCGAACGCTAGTCCTTAAAAATGTGAATTTTGCCCGTAGTCAGATGCACTGTGCAATGAAATTGCAGGCAAGCTGAAACGAAAGTAAAATTGACATGTTAGGCGCTCATGGAGATAAAAGAAAAAGAGACAAAAGATGCCTTGCGATCTATTACTTGCTTAGACGATGAATAGCCCTTAGATTGTTCTGTTTAGCCATAAGTAGGGCGAAGGCGAAGTTTTAGGATAGGTAGAGTTGTTCTAAGCCTATAGAAATCTAAGATCGAGGAGCTAGGTCCGAAGCATAAATAGGGAAGCATCTTTAAATTTCTCGAATTGTTCTTAACCATTGCATGCATGCAGCTGTTTCTTTCAAATGCAAATGCCTTGTCGTTTCCAGTATTGAGAATTGAGTCCCTAGCATGCGTATTCGTTTTATTTTTGATTAATCAGAATTCCACCTTGCTCGAGGACTAGCAAGATTTAAGTTGGGGGTGTTTGATAGCTCCATTTTGGAGCTATAATTATGTCCCTAATTCACGTTTATTACATGCTTAATCTTGCTTTTATGTGTTAATTGCAGGTGTTCTCGGTAATTCACCCTCGGGAGCGTTTCCGCGCTTTTCGAGGCTTAATATCGCGTTTTAAAGACCTAAGAGCACTTCCGGGGAAAACCCATGCAAAAACATGAAGTTTGGGCACTTTGGGGAAATTGAAGGCAAAATTCCATGCAAAAACCCGAGAGCTAGCGTCGAGCGACAGCGTCGTGACGCTAGCTCGACGCTGCCCAAGCGTCGAGACGCTGCCAGAGCGTCTCGACGCTCCGAAGTCTGAGGCGTGAAAATGAAAATCCACCCGAGAGCAAGCGTCGAGTGACAGCGTCTCGACGCTCGCTCGACGCCGCGCAAGCGTCTCGACGCCACCCCGACTGCGCGCGGATTATTTATTGCCCAGCGTCGAGACGCTGCCCTAGCGTCTCGACGCTCCGACAGGTTACTTAAGTTTTTGTCCGATTTTTAGCCGCCATCATCATCTCCTACCTCGGGCTCCGCACCAGATTAGACGTTCCAGCAGCCATTTTCACCATGGGAGAGGCTAGGAAGCTTGGATTTGAGCCATCCCACATCACACACATCATGAGTGAGTAGTTATAGCGTTTTTGGCTCGGGATTGTATAGGAATAATGTAGTTTGAACTCTTGGTGAGGTTGTTGAATTGAATTCTGAATTGGCTTGAATGATTTATTGAATTCGTTTCTATTTCTTTGTTTATTCCATGAATGTGCTTGAATGATTTAGGACTAGGCACCCTTGATTTTGAGCACGCTTCATTCGTTAAAGGTTTTGATGCCGTGCCTCTCTAAACCGCCAAGTAACAAAGATTTACGACACCTTTGAGCGTATTGGCGTCCTTGCGTTCTTGGTGTTCGTTCTTCTCGAATTAGAATCCGAAATCGATACACTAATTTCGCGTCTAAATTAGATAATCGTCGTAGTTAGCTCGTTGCTATCGATCGGTCTTGGGAGAGCGTTGGCCGCCAATGTCCGATCGATATGCTTGATTAGCATGATTTATTATGTCTAATTAATATCCATGGAGCATGTCTAAGTTAATTCGTTAATTTGAGACGAGCTGCGCATTCGTTAAATTGTTTAGCCTTTATACTTGTCAACCTATGATCCAAGAGGCATGCTAATGTTATTCTCGATCGTCCCGAGTCGAACGCTCCGTTAGTTGAATTTTTCCCGTATGCGTTGTTTCCTCTTAGTTAATTAAAAACCAACAAATCCCCCATATTTCATTTATTTTAATAGTTTGCAAATTTACTTAAGATTAAGTCTAATTAACTTAATTCCCTGTGGATCGACCCTGTTGCCACTAATCTACTAGTAGTTCAGTGAATTCGGGTAAATATAAATTCATTTTGGCGGGTCTCGACAACCCGATGATTGGCGATAGTTCCAAAATATCGTTACCAGTCCCCTTACCTGTTCGTCATGTGTATGGAAGTCTTGTCGAGGCTGCTGAATTCCCCGCCGCTTGAGTTTGAGTTTCATCCTAAGTGCGAGAGGGTTAATCTTACCCATCTTTGCTTTGCGGATGACTTGATGATTTTCTCTGTCGGGAATAGGACTTCTTTGAGGTTTGTTCAGCAGAACTTACATCAGTTCCAGGAGCTTCCGGGCCTTGGGGCTAACTCCGCTAAGAGCTCGATGTTCTGTGCGGGGTTCCTGTCCGGTGGCTGTCGGCCTTGCTGAGTTCATGGGTGTTGCTCTTGCGACCCTGCCTGTTTGTTACTTAGGTCTCCCACTCATCTCAAGTAGGCTGTCCTCTCGGGATTGCCAGCCTCTGATTGATCAGATCACCTCTAGGATTGGCAGTTGGACTGCTAGGGCTCTTTCCTATGCGGGTAGGTTGCAGCTCATACAGTCGGTCCTCCAGAGCTTCCAGGTCTATTGGGCCAGTTGCTCTTCCGCTAAGAGCTCGATGTTTGTGCTGCCTGCTCGTATAGTCCATAAGGTTGAGAGTTTGCTTCGTTGCTACCTCTGGAAAAGCTCTCCTTCTGGTCGCGGGGGGGCGAAGGTTGCCTGGGATGACATTTGTTTGCCGAAGCGGGAGGGAGGTTTGGGTATTCGTCATATCCAATCCTGGAACTCGGCTGCTGTTATGAAGCTTCTTTGGCTCCTTCTGCTTCGCTCTGGTTCTCTGTGGGTCGCTTGGATGGAGGAGTATATCCTCCGTGGTCGGTCTCTTTGGACGATTCATGTGTCGTCTATGTGGTCTTGGTGCCTCAAGGCGATTATAGGGCTTCGTGACCAATTCCGTCCTCTTGTCCGGTTTTCCATTGGCGATGGTTGTAGGTGCCGTATGTGGGTTGATCCATGGCTGCCTGATGGTCCTATCCTCCCCAGGATTAGTGAGGCAGTGGCCGGTAGTGTCTCCTGAGTTGTTGGAGATCTCAGATGCCGTGCGCTCTACTGTGTGTTGCCCAGGTAGGGAGGATAGGTTTATCTGGGTTCCGGGCGGGATTGGCTTTTCAGTTTCGAGTGCTTGGGAGGCGATCCGTCCCCGTGGGACGGTGGTTCCTTGGCAGGGTTTGCTTTGGTTCGGGGGGAATATTCCGCGCCATGCTTTTGTCACTTGGCTGGCCTTGAGGGATCGTTTGTATACCCGTGATAGGCTGGCTAGGTGGATCCCCTCGACTCCTACCGATTGTTTGCTTTGTTTGTCCGGGACTGAGTCCCGTGACCACTTGTTCTTTCAGTGCCCCTTTGCGAGTTTGGTGTGGGAGGATATCCTCTGTTGGGGTAGAGCTTCCCGCCTCGTTCTCCCTTGGGATGCTGAGCTTGAGTGGATTTGTCGGGAGAGTGCTGGGCAGCACAAGCGTAAGCTTGTCTGGAGAGTGGCCTGGTGTGCTGTGATCTACCATATTTGGATGGAACGCAACTTGCTTTTTCACGGCCCGGGTCACCGTCCTCCTCAGTCGGTTATCGCTGCTATTCGGTCTGATATTTCTTCTGCATGCTCGTCCTGGGTGGGTGCGGTTTCGGCCGGCTCCCCCTGCGATTCTTTTGATTGACTTTATCTTGTTCTTTGAGTGTGTGCAGGTGATTTTTCAGGTTGCTCTTTGCGGTGCTGTTTCGCTTCTGGCGGTTGCTTCTTCCCCTGCTCTGTCCCTTGGTTGCTCCTTGCGGTGCTTTTCGTTGCTGTTGGTTGCTTCTTCCCCTATTCTGTCCCTTGGTGCTGCTGTTGTCTCTTCTTGGAGGGGGTTTTTCAGTTTGGTCTGTGAGGCTTGCCTGTTTGGGGCTTCTCCCTGTGCTTGTTCCTGCTTTGAGGACGCTTCTTGCAGAGGCTCGTTTAGTTTGCTTGCTTTCTTCACCTGTCTGCCCCTTGCTGTGCTTGTCTCTTTCTTCCCTGGTGGGCTTTTTGAGTGGGGGCTATGAGAGGCTAGTCTGTGGGGTGCCACCTTCTGTAGGGGTTGGTTCTGGCGGTGCTTGCTACTTCTGCAGTTGGCTGTCCATCTTTGTCCTGTGGGTGCTTTTTGTCCCCTAGTGTGGTCCTGGTCCTAATTGAGTTGAGTTTGTTCTGGATGCTTGTTGTCACCCCGAAAGGCGCCTTGTCCGGAGGGTGTGTCGGTTTTTTGGTGGGTGTCCTTGGATCTGGCTTTGTCGAGGGAAGCGATGCTTGCCTGGTCCTTGTGGCTTCCTGCCGGGCCTGCATACCTGATGGTTGTTCTTTTGCCATAAGTAGGGGGAAGACGAGTTGAAGGGCCTCTTCTTTGTTTTTGTTTACTTGGTCGTGCTTGGGGGGCTGGCTTCTTGCATGCATATGATGGATGGCCAGCTTGGCCTCTTTTTTCTCAGCATCTGTCTGTCCTCTCTCTGCTTTGCTTGGTGCCCCTTGACCTTGTCTGGAGTCGCTCTTTCGCTCGTGCCGACCGGGGATTGATGGCTTGGGGTGTATTTTTTGGGCAGCTGGGGAGTTTTGCTTCGTTCGTGTTCTGTCTTGTTGTTTCCTCTTGCTTCGGTTCTCTTTGTGTTGTGTTGTATTTATTTGCTTTTTGGTCTTTTCCGGCTGCTTCCCGCTTGTGGGTTGGGTGCCGGGGTTTGTTGTTTGTTGGTTTCTTTGTTGCTTCCCTCGGGCTGTGAGGTTTCGTTGGGTTGTTTTTTGTTTGTTTAGTACATTGGTTTTCCCAGTGGATGTTCTCTTGTTTGTTGGTGCCCTTTGGCCTCGGGCTTTGAGGTCTTTTTGCTTAATATATAATCACCTTTGCAAAAAAAAGAATAAATTCGTAAAATAAACGAGTTTTTTGAATTTGGCTTGGAATATAATGAAAGTTTGATGGAAAAGTTTTTTGGATCACCTCAGAGATTGAGTTGTCCAAATATTCGGGTTCGAGAATAGTAACTAAGGAGGTTTGGGTTTTTGTGAAATAATTAAAGGATGATGAGGTTTTTGGAAGGATAATTTCTGGGTTTGAGGAATTTGAGCCAGTAATGGCTTGAATATAGGTTGTTGGAGGAGTGGAAGACTCCTTTTGGTTGGTAAATGAAGCGGAACTTGGTTGCAAGGCAGAAGGCCTTGGGGGATTAAAGATCCCAAAATTTGAAATTTGTTTGATGTCGGTACCTGTTGAGGAGGATTTGCTTTGCGAGTCGGTAATTGTTGTGAGGATTCTCCTTCGAGAATTTGACATGCTTGAGAATATGATGATTTTGTTTGAGGAGGAACAATCTTTTGTTGTTCTTTCTTTTCTCCCTTTTCACTCATTTTTCCACTCATTCTCACTTTTTTCTTGAAGGAATTCTCTCGTAAGGTAATCAGGAAGAGAATTGGTGCTGCCTTTTATAGCCTCTATTTTGAAATCAAAACATGAGAGGATTGTTTGCCACCTAGCAAAAATTTGTTTAGAAACTAGATTTTTGACATCTTTTTGTAAAACATCCGTGGCAGCTTTGCAATCAACACGTATCAAAAAAGTTTTGTTGATCAAATCACTTTGAAATTTGTTGGTACATAAAACAATGGATAAAATTTCTTTTTTGATTGTAGAATAATTTTTTTGAGAACCTAGCCAGATGCCTTAATGATATCTAACCAGCTGTTCTTGACCATCAATGAGTTGTTTGAGGATACCACCATAACCAATGTCAGAGGCATCGGTTTCGACTATGAGTGATGCATGAGGAGTGACAATGGAAAGACAAGGAAGATTTTTTACTAGACCCTTAATGATTTTGATAATGCATGTATGCTCATGAGACCATGGAGGAGGAGTTTTTCTAAGTCTCTTATGCAATGGTTCACAAGTTTGTCTTAAACTGTGGACGAAATCAGAAATGTAATTTAAGCAACCTAAAAATCTTTGTAATTGATTTTTGTCTGTAATTTCATCTGGAAATTTATTAGCAAATTCTATTGATATTTGAATTGGTTTAATTCTCTCTTCAAAAATATCATATCCAAGGAATCTTATTTTCTGTTGGAATAATTTTATTTTGGGTAAAGATAAAACTAGACCACTTTGCTTTATTATTTTGTAGAATATATTTAAATGTTTGAAATGTTGATCCATTGATTGAGAAAAAACCAAAACATCATCAATATAAACACTGGTAAAGTCTTGGTATGGATTGAAAATTTCATTCATTATATTTTGAAATTCAGAAGGAGCATTCTTTAAGCCAAATGGCATTACGTTCCATTCATATTGTCCAAATGGAACATTGAATGCAGTTTTGTATTTATCTTTCTCTGCAATTTGTATTTGCCAAAAACCTGATTTCATATCAAATTTTGAAAATATAGAAGCATTATGAATTCAATTGATTAGTCTTTTTTATTTGGGATAAGATATCTAATCCATTCTAAAACAGAATTTAAAGGTTTATAATTAATTACAAGACGAGGTACTCCTCGTTCAATTTCTGTTTGATTATTGACATATAAAGTTGCACCACTCCAAGGTGATTTACTTGGTTTTATTAATCTTTTTGTAATAAGTCTTGAATTTCCTTATGACAATGTTTTAGTAATTCAGAATGCATTTGAATTGGTCTTGCTTTAGTAGGAATCTTTGACTCATGAAAGTCTTTGATATAGGGAAGATTGACAATATGTTGTTGCATTTCCCAAAAAGTATTGGGTATTGAAGAACATATTTCCTTTTCAATTAGTTGTTTAAATTCATTTATTTTATTTTGAATATGAGAATCTTCTAATTGTTGCTCAATTCTTTTATGATTTATTTCTTCTTTCAGGAATTGTATTTGTTGTGTTTTTCTTTTAATGGAATTAGTGGATTTAAAAATTGATGAATTTTGAATAGACTATGGTTTTAGTTGATATAGGATTTGTGAATTTGAAATTAATACTTTCATTCAGAATTTTTGAGGTTATTCCTTGCTCGTTTACCGAGAAGGGATAAAGTTGAGAGAGGAAAGGAGTTCCTAAAATTATTTCTTCATCTAAGTCTTTTACTAGGATAAATGTATTTTTAAAACAATATCCTTGATTACAAATATGGGCATTTGAAAGTTTATAGCGAATATTTAATCTTTGTCCATTGGCACCATGTAATCGTTCATAAGTTTTTTCAAAATATTTTGTGGGTATTAATCCTTTGCGAATACAGTTTTGATTAGCTCCGGAGTCGATCAGGACTTTTGAGGTTAAATGATATTCTTTGTTTATTACAAGATTGATCATAGAATACCATTTTTGTAATTGAACTTTATTAATAAGATTGATAAAGGATTCATGAGAAATTTCATTTGTTGTATTATTAATTTCAATATTTTCAAGATCCTCAAGATTTGAGGTTGAAGGTTGATCGATTACTTGTTGAGTTTGGAGGGTTAGAAGTTCAAATCTTATTTGAGAATTTTATTTTTTAATATTTGAAATTTCTTCTTTTAATAAATTAATTTCTCTGTGAAGATCGGTTACCATTTTGGTTTTGGGTTCAAAATGTTGAAATATTTCTTTGAGATTATAAGGTTCTATATAATTTTTTTTTGCTTTCATTTGTAATAAGATCTTTTAATTTTAAGAAGTAATCTTTTTTAATTTCAGGGTCATCAATTTGATTGACTAATTCAAAAAGTAATTCTTGATCTTTTGAAATAACATTTATTGTTTTATTACACGCGCAAGGTTCTATTTGATCATTATTTGAAGATATGGAAGTTTCAAAGGAGGTGTCATCTGTATTTTCTTGAATTCCAAAGATTTGATCGTAAGAGGAGTCTTCATTACTTTCTGAAGAGTGATCTGAGGAAGGTATTAAGTTTAATAGTTGGATTTTCAAATCGTCTTCGATTTCTAAACTATTGATTTTTCCTTTCATGGGACAATTTGGGGCTATATGGCCTTTTTGTCTACATTTGTAACAAATGACTTCTTTTCTCCTATTTGTATTGTTATGATTTTTAAATTTCAGTTTTGGTCTGAATTTATAGTTTTGTTTATTTTGATTATTCTGATTATTATATTGAAAATATCTTTGTTTTCGATAAGGATAAGGTTTTCTGTAAGTGTTTCTTCTAAATATTTTTTGTTTCTTTCTTGCAGAAGGTGCTTGGATTTTCTCATAACCATATTGAGCACAAAAGGATCCTAATTCTTTATATCTTTTAATGTTGGGGTTTTGTTTCACTTTCAGGTGTGATCATTTTGAAAGGAGAAGCTATTACTTCTTGGGTTTTGTTTTTGAATTTGACTTCCTCTTGTGGAGGATGTGTACATGTATTTTTTGTTGAATCTGTTGTCTCCCAAGTTGGTGGAGAAGTGTTTGTGTTTATGGCTTGATATAAAGGAGATGTAATGTTTTGGTAGTAAATTCTATTTTTCATCCAACGGAAGAAATTGATATTCATCTTTAGCCTTTCCATTGTTTCCTAGTATTGATCACGAATTTCTTTTTGCTCATATTTTTTAAAGGTTTTGAAGAAAGATTCTCTTATTAATTTATTCTTATTAGACCAAAATTCTTGGTCGAGATTAACTTTATCTATGCTAAAAGCTTTTGAGATAACATTTAATTGATTAATATATCTCATGTCAGAATGGGTTGGAGATAAAGGTTGATCCTTTTCTTTTTTGTAAAAAGGTTCTGGTATTGTGTTTTCAAATCTTACTCCTTGAAAAATTGTGGAAGTACTTGGTTCATCTTGGGTATTAGTAGGAGTGTTAGGAATTATTGTAGTGGAAAATCTAGAAGGTTCAGAATGGAATTGTATTTTTACACTTCCATCTTCATTTTCAACTATTTGAGTTAATTTTGAATCTTCATTGAAAGGAGTGAAGGCAATTTCTATATTCCACTTAGGATTATGAGTAATTTGACTCCAAGATAACATTTTTGGAATAAAGGTATTTGAATTTTCAATATTGGCTTCCATTAAAAGAGTTTGATCTTAATAAAATTGGGGTGTTTAATCCCAACCTATAAAGGGGTTTTATTGCAACTTGAACCAGTCCTGTATGTAGAAAATTATATTTTTCTTGATATTTATAAATTCATTGTTTCGATAAAAGATGAAGGGTTTCTGAATCTTTATTGATAGGGACGGTTTGTTCAGTAGTTTTTATGCAATAATCTTGAATAAAATCAAATTTTCCTATTTCTTAAATTGTTTTGACATCTACTTTTGGTATTGACCAATTATGGAGATTTCTCTCAATCTTTGCAATTTGAATTTCTTGACTGTTTATTGTAGATATTGAAAGTTGAGAATTATTTGAGAAGTCTTCTTGTAAATCTTCATTATTTGAATTTTTAGAGATTTTTGTGATTTTTGTTTTAGAGAGCAATTTACTTAGTAATTTAGACATCTTGTTTAAGAGTTAAAGAAGCTTTATAGTTTTAATAAACTTTTAATAAACTTTTGAATTAATAAGCAAGATAGTAAATAATTCTACAACACAAGAATACCAAGCTTACCAACGGACTTACGAATTAAACAACCGGGAACACAAGGTTTACCAACGTGCTATTCAGTAGAATTAATTAGCTAACTTTGATTATTAAGACAAGAGGATTATTAGAAGCCTATTAAAAGTATGAGCTTGACTAATCCTAAAGACTAATGACTAAATAACACTACTGTTGGATACTCTCTACCACATGCAAATGGCTCTGATACCATTTATTGACAGGAAGGAGGGAGAATAAAATATGCATGAAGAGTAATGAAATGAGTAATGAAATGCATGTAATAGTATGCATGTAATAGTATTGCATGTAATAGTGTAAAAGAATAAATTATGACAAAAGGAATATAATGATGAATTTGATGAAAGTATGGAAATTGGAATATGAAAAGTTTTTGTAAGTAAACAAAATTATGAACTCACTTGTCGTATGGAGAAGATAAAACAAGACTGTTGAAGAAACTTGGAACTTTTATTTCAATATCAAAGATGAAGAAACTTGGAACTTTTATTTCAATATCAAAGATGTACAGCACTAGTTCCTTTCAAAGCAAAAACTAAAACAACTCTCAAAACTTGCTCCTATACAAAGAGAATCTAAACTTCCTTTATAGGGGAATAGGAAGCTTGTACAACAAACACGTAAGTAAACACGTAAATAAAAAGATAAAATTAATTTACATAAGGTGGCACCTAAGTGATAAGTCTTATGACATCTGTACTTTTGATGGACTTAGGTGGCTACTAAGTGACCAGACTTAGGACACCTGGAAATTTTGAGATTTTTGTCGTCTTCTTCGAATTTGTCGTTATCAATGATTTTTCTGTGACGCCTTGGTTTGAGGAGGAACAATCTTTTGTTGTTCTTTCTTTTCTCCCTTTTCACTCAGTTTTCCACTCATTCTCACTTTTTCCTTGAAGGAATTCTCTCGTAAGGTAATCAAGAAGAGAATTGGTGCTGCCTTTTATAGCCTTTATTTTGAAATCAAAACATGAGAGGATTACTTGCCACCTAGCAAAAATTTGTTTAGAAACTAGATTTTTGACATCTTTTTGTAAAACATCCGTAGCAGCTTTGCAATCAACACGTATCAAAAAAGTTTTGTTGATCAAATCACTTTGAAATTTGTCAGAGGCATCAATGAGTTGTTTGAGGATGCCACCATAACCAATGTCAGAGGCATCTGTTTCGACTTTGAGTGATGCATGAGGAGTGACAATGGAAAGACAAGGAAGATTTTTGACTAGACCCTTAATGATTTTGATAACGCATGTGCCATGAGACCATGGAGGAGGAGTTTTTCTAAGTCTCTTATACAATGGTTCACAAGTTTGTCTTAAACTGGGGACGAAATCAGAAATGTAATTTAAGCAACCTAAAAATCTTTGTAATTGATTTTTGTCTGTAATTTCATCTGAAAATTTATTAGCAAATTCTATTGATCTTTGAATTGGTTTAATTCTCTCTTCAAAAATATCATGTCCAAGGAATCTTATTTTCTGTTGGAATAATTTTATTTTGGGTAAAGATAAAACTAGACCACTTTGCTTTATTATTTTGTAGAATATATTTAAATGTTTGAAATGTTGATCCATTGATTGAGAAAAAACCAAAACATCATCAATATAAACAATGGTAAAGTCTTGGTATGGATTGAAAATTTCATTCATTATATTTTGAAATTCAGAAGGAGCATTCTTTAAGCCAAATGGCATTACGTTCCATTCATATTGTCCAAATGGAACATTGAATGCAGTTTTGTATTTATCTTTCTCTGCAATTTGTATTTGCCAAAAACATGATTTCATATCAAATTTTGAAAATATAGAAGCATTATGAATTCGATTGATTAAGTCTTTTTTATTTGGGATAAGATATCTAATCCATTCTAAAACAGAATTTAAAGGTTTATAATTAATTACAAGACGAGGTACTCCTCGTACGGTTGAAAACCATGAATAAGGTACAAGCTTGGTTCA
Organism: Herpetospermum pedunculosum; assembly: GCA_028017165.1. Lineage (NCBI taxonomy): Eukaryota > Viridiplantae > Streptophyta > Magnoliopsida > Cucurbitales > Cucurbitaceae > Herpetospermum > Herpetospermum pedunculosum. Next base: position 39,801,133 of record CM051527.1, read on the forward strand.
ATAATAAGTGAGGAATGTCAATTTTGAATGAATATAAACTTTTTTCATGAATTAAAAAAAGTGCAAAAATGATTTACTATAGTCCAACAATTTTGGTCAAAAAAACGATCATTTTGGTCATTTTTTAACGAGTACATTTTTCACTTTCTTTTTTCAATGTTGTGTTTAGGAGCTTCATTAACCAACAACTTCATAGATATAGGACCAAAATCTTTAAGAAAAACACCTTAAAACTCGTTCCCTAAACCGTAAATTTCCAAAACCCGAAAGGAGTACTTTTCAAGCACATGGTTAAAAACCGTGAATAAGCTACATGATTGGTTCAATAAGAAGTGAGGAATGCCAATTTTGAATGAATATGAACTTTTTTCGTGAATTAAAAAAATTCAAAAAATCGTTTACTATAATAGCCCACCAATTTTGGTCCAAAAACGATGATTTTGGTCAATTTTTAATGAGTACATTTTTCCCTTTCTTTTTTCAATATTGTCTTTAGGAGATTCATGAACCTACAGCCCCATAACTTTAGCACCAAAATCCGTAAGAAGAACACTTTAAAAATCGTTCCCTAAACCGCAAATTTCTAAAAACCGAAAGTAGTACTTTTCAAGCACATGGTTGAAAACCGTGAATAAGCTACAAGCTTGGTTCAATAAGAAGTGAGGAATGTCAATTTTGAATGAATATAAACTTTTTTCGTGAATTAAAAAAAGTGCAAAAATGGTTTACTATAGTCCACCAATTTTGGTAAAAAAAAAACGATCATTTTGGTCATTCTTTAATGAGTACATTTTTCACTTTCTTTTTTCAATATTGTGTTTAGGAGCTTCATTCACCTATAGCCCCATAGCTTTAGGACCAAAATTCGTAAGGAAAACACCTTAAAAATCGTTACCTAAACCGTAAATTTCCAAAAACCGAAAGTAATACTTTTCAAGCACATGGTTAAAAACCGTGAATAAGCTACATGCTTGGTTTAGGGTTTAGGGTTTGGGGTGTTTAATCCTAACCTATAAAGGGATTTTATTGCAATTTGAATCAGTCCTATATGTAGAAAATTATATTTTTCTTGATATTTATAAATTGATTGTTTTGATAAAAGATGAAGGGTTTCTAAATCTTTATTGATAGGGACGGTTTGTTCAGTAGTTTTTATGCAATAATCTTGAATAAAATCAAATTTTCCTATTTCATAAATTGTTTTGACATCTACCTTTGGTATTGACCAATTATGGAGATTTCTCTCAATCTTTGCAATTTGAATTTCTTGACGGTTTATTGTAGATATTGAAAGTTGAGAATTATTTGAGAAGTCTTCTTGTAAATCTTCATTATTTGAATTTTTAGAGATTTTTGTTTTAGAGAGCAATTTACTTAGTAATTTATATATCTTGTTTAAGAATTAAAAAAGCTTTATAGTTTTAATAAACTTTTAATAAACTTTTGAATTAATAAGCAAGATAGTAAATAATTCTACAACACATGAATACCAAGCTTACCAACGGACTTACGAATTAAACAGCCCGGAACACAAGGTTTACCAACGTGCTATTCAGTAGAATTAATTAGCTAACTTTGATTATTAAGACAAGAGGATTATTAGAAGCCTATTAAAATTATGAGCTTGACTAATCCTAAACGCTAATGACCAAATAACACTACTGTTGGATACTTTCTACCACATGCAAATGACTCTGATACCATTTATTGACAGGTATAGAAAATCATTTTTGCACTTTTTTTAATTCACGAAAAAAGTTTTTATTCATTCAAAATTGACATTCCTCTGTTCTAATTGAACCAAGCTTGTAGATTATTCACGGTTTTTAACCATGTGTTTGAAAAGTACTACTTTGGGTTTTTGGAAATTTACGAAAAGGTAACGATTTTTAAGGTGTTTTCCTTACAGATTTTGGTCCTAAAGCTATGGGGCTGTAGGTAAATGAAGCTCCTAAACACGATATTGAAAAAAGAAAGTGAAAAATGTACTCATTACAAAATGACCAAAATGATCGTTTTTTGACCAAAATTGGTGGACTAAACGATTTTTGCACTTTTTTTAATTCACGAAAAAAGTTTATATTCATTCAAAATTGACAATCCTTACTTCTTATTGAACCAAGCATGTAGCTTATTCACGGTTTTTTACCATGTGCTTGAAAAGTACTACTTTGGGTTTTTGGAAATTTACGGTTTAGGTAACGATTTTTAAGGTGTTTTTCTTACGGATTTTTGTCCTAAAGCTATGGGGCTGTAGGTTAATGAAGCTCCTAAACACAATATTGAAAAAAGAAAGTAAAAAATGTATTGATTAAAAAATGACCAGTTTTTGGACCAAAATTGGTGGACTATAGTAAACCATTTTTGCACTTTTTTTAATTCACGAAAGAATACACAAGAAACAAAGCTTAAAAGCTCTCAAGGTTTTAAACCCAAAATACTACATTTCATTTCTTCATTTCAACTTGTCTTCTTACATTGTGGATGACCTTTTTATAGCCTATTAGGAACATTATAGAATTCCTAATTACAGAGCATAATAAAGTCTAATACATGTATTTAACTAATACATTAACCTATTTAATGCTTACATGTATTTGAACATCAATTAAACTAAATACATCTTTTGTGTAATAAATGTCATGCATGAATGACCTTTCCAACTCTTCACCAAATGATTGCAACTCTTCAAAAATTCATAATTCAGCTTCAATTCTTCTACCGGTCAAAGTCATCATCCATTGGACATGATAAATTAATTTTTCTTGAGGTGATCAGACGATGACCAATCATATTCGTATCAGTTTTGATTATTTATTTAATTTTAAAACCTAAGGTATTTATTTATTATTATTATTATTATTTTTTTGACATCTTGGAGTGGAAATTGAACCTAATTCATGATCACTAGGGGATACATGCCGCCTTGTTGGCCTAACATTTGTTTAAGACTTTCCAAACGACTTACAAATATTGTTGTTTAAATATTACTTACCTTGACTCTCACACTCTCAAAACTTTAAAATATTATTAAACATTGTTCCGGTATAATGATTGTTTAAATCATACTATTTACTATATTTATTATTTTAATCAAAGACATGATCACCATTATGTTTTGTTCATTTTTTATTATTATTATCAATCTATTTATACATTATAATTAGAACTGTCAAATAGATGACGTTTTATTTTTATTTATTTATTTTGGTTAAGGATGATATTCTTCAGCAATTATAAATAAATATTAATTGTTAAAATTTAAATTTTGTAGAAGTATATGGGCATAAATTTTCGAAGAATGAAAATATGCTATTAGATATTTAAAAAAATTACACATGCAATATGCACGTGAAAAATTTCGTTTTACTTTTGGAGTCTAAAAAATAATGAAATAATTTATTTATTTTATTTTAAATAGAGTATGTTAATATTATTTTTTTTTTCTACAATATGTGAGTTGAGAAACTTCCTCCTTTTTGAGTTGTCTATTGACTTGAATAAAACATGTTAATTATAATCAACATATTATAATACTTTTTTAAAAAAATTAAATATAATATTTAATTATAAACTTTCGTATTCAATAATCTTCGTACTTATCACAGAAGATTATGTAAACTTTTTGTATCCATTACAATCTCCTTTTTATTCTACAGAAGATTATGTAAACTTTTTTTATCCATTACAATCTCCTTTTTATTCTTTTTATAAATCCTTAACAATTAAATGATTTTTTTTTAATTTTATTGGAAAATTCAAAATTAAAAGAAAAATAATTGATATATTTTTTTTTAATTATTAGGGTGTATCATTCTAATTTTCACATTGTTCACCCGAGAATTCGAACGACGAATGGAAATTCGACACGTGTAAATGAATTTGAATTTGTATTGATGTATTGTGTTTGTATGTATCAGTGCGTAGTGGATTACAATCTCTAGTGTTTATCCTCTGATTCTTTCTCTCTCAAATGTAAATGTTTCTCGAGGACTTCGCAGCTTGTTCTCGATGTTGAATGTTTCTCGAGGACTTCGCAGCTTGTTCTCGATGTTGAGTTTGGATCGAAGGCTTCGCAGCTTGTTTTCGATGTTGAATTTGGATCGAGGGCTTCGTAGCTTGTTCTCGATGTTGGGTTTATTTCGAGGGCCTTGCAGCTTGTTCTCGATGTTGAATCTTCAGCTTCGCGTAGCGGTGAAGTCTTCAGGTGTTTGAACTTGGAGTGGTGTTCAGTCTTCAGGATTCAAAGAGTCTTTCGTTATTTGGGAATTCTCTCTGAGTTCTTAGGAGAAGAAATTTTCTGAAGCTTGAAAATGAAGAATGAGCTCTCTATTTATAGAGTTCTCATGGGCCTGGATCCAATGGGCTTGGGCTTTGGGCCCAATGGGCTTGGGTTTGGACCCAATGGGCTTTTGGGCTTTGGGCCAAATTGTCATTTAATCTTTCTGGCCCGATTCGACTTCGAGCCCAATTGCAGTTTGGCCGACTTTGCTCGGTCAAGTCTATCTGATCCCCGGTCGTGATGGAGACACGTGGCGACCACTGATTGGCCGAAATTTCTCGGTCACTCATTTTAAATTTTGTATTGATGTTGAAATGAAAAATCGATAAATGGATCCAATGGGCTTGGGCTTTGGGCCCAATGGGTTTGGGTTTGGACCCAATGGGCTTGGGTTTGGACCCAATGGGAGATGATGCAACTTGAACTTGGAGATGAGAGATGATGCAGCGCAGCAGCGAACTTGGAGACGCAGCGCAGCAGCGAACTTGGAGATGCAGCGCAGCAACGAACTTGGAGATGCAGCGCAACAGCGAACTTGGAGATGCAGCGCAGCAACGTAGATTTTGATTTTTTTTTTTTTACTTGGGCCGTTCACCTTTTAAGCTCGTGCGGGCCAGGAGCAACATGTAGTTTAAACTCTTACGTTAAGAAGTATTACATTTTATGAGATCTCCTAAGAAAAATACTTGGAGATGATTATGCACGAGCTTGAAGTTGGAGATGCGCAGCGCAGCAGAACTTGGAGATGCGAAGCGCAGCATAACTTGTTGGAGATGCGCAGCGCATCAGAACTTGAAGATGCGCAGCGCAGCCGAACTTGGACATGCAGATGCGGAGCGCGACGCAACAGAACTTGGAGTTGGAGATGCGGAGCGCAGTGCAGCAGAACTTGGAGATGGAGATGCAGAGCGCAGAACTTGTTGGAGATGAACTTGGACATGCAGATGCGGAGCGCGACGCAACAGAACTTGGAGTTGGAGACGCGGAGCGCAGTGCAGTAGAACTTGTACATGGAGATGCAGAGCGCATAACTTATTGGAGATGAACTTGGAGATGAGAGATGATGCAGCGCAGCAGCGAACTTGGAGATGCAACGTAGCAGCGAACTTGTAGATGCAGCGTAGCAGCGAACTTGGAGATGGAGCGAGGAATCCTTCGAACTTGAAGCGAGGAATCCTTCAAACTGGATGCGAGCGATGTTCGGTCTTAAACTTGAAGCGACCAACGCTCGAACTTGAACTTGAAGCGGGCAACACTTGAATTTGATCTTTAGGAACTTGAAGTAAGCGAAGCTTGAACTTGGAGCGAACGAAAGCACACATTTGAAGTGAGTGAGGCCTCGAACTCGGACTTGAAGTGAGCGACGCTCTGTTTTGATCTTGTAACAGGCGAAACTCGAATTTGAACTTCAAGGAAACGACGCAGATGAAGCGCAAACTTTGGGCGGGCGAAACGTATCGCTTATAGTGGTTTACACATTAAGCTTGTAGTGTCACCGTCACAGTAGTGTGCACGTTCGATTGGTGGCGCCGCCTTTGTTGTGGTGTGCATCTGCAGGTTTAATATCATATTGTAACTTCAATTATGGTGTTACATTCGATAATGTTGAAAGCTCTCAATTTGTGTCGTGTCGTTCAGTGGGATTTGACGTATCGTCGCCATTCTGAGTAGGTTTGGACATCTTCAATTTGCGGCATCACTCTAAATATGGATGAAAACCTTTGATCTACAACGACAAACTTTAGTAGTCGTGACACTTATGTTTATTTTTATTTGAAGAGACTGGACTTAAAACTTGTTTAAAGCTCTGCCTACGTACCCTTTGAACAATAGAGATCAAGTCGAGACGTAGTTCAATACATGATGATTTTTTTTATTGTGACTGGACTTAAAGTATATATATTTTTTCTTTAAGTTGCCTACGTACCCTTGGATGGAAGAGATCAAGTCATGACGTAGTTCAGATGAATGATTGTTTTGTGGGCCGTTCACCTTTTAAGCTCGTGCGGGCCAGGAGCAACATGTAGTTTATACTCTTACGTTAAGGAGTATTACATTTCAACAGATCTTATCTGCATCACGGTCTTGATCAGATCCTTCGTTTGTAGGATTCGTTAGAATAATGATATTTTTCTTCACCTTCAAGGAGCCTTCTGTATTTATGAGAACAGATAATTTCCTCTTCATGCGCGAAGGAACACGACTGTGAATTTTCTTGTCGCTACTTTCTTCATCGAAGAGTCTTGCCTCTACAGTCTTCATCTTTCCTTGTTGTTGATCACTTGTAACTTTGAGGCGATCAAAAACAGATTTTGAAGGTCCGTCTTCCTTTGATGTAGAAACACTTAACCTTTGGAAAGCTGAAGTTCGCGTGGAGGTAGAAGTTAGACATGAATTTTCTTCTTTTGTCGCGGCCATACTCATCCTTTGGAAGACCGAAGTTCGAGTAGTTGAAGGCTTGATGCGATTGAAGACAAAAGTTCTTTGGTCGACTTCTTTTGAGTCGTCGACTTCTTCTGCGTTGATGTAGCATGAATTTGCAAAGATTTCTTCCTCTTTCTTGATAGGAAGGAAACTTCTTGAGAAGAATTCTTTTAAGGTCACCCGTCGTCGAGGTTGAGAAAAATATTTGTTTTCCCTTCTCTCGTGTTTAGGCTTCCTCGAATTGATTCTTCCTTTCTTCTTTAAAAGCTTATTGTTTCGTTTATCATCTCGAAACATGCAATCTTCTTTCTGGACGGGTCTTTGTCGTCGTATTTTCTGACGAGCCACGATGGTCCAACATTTATCCTCATTTTCGACGACCTCATGTTTTACTTGAGAAATTTGTTTTGGGGTTTCATGTCCGAACCGAACAATTATTGGTTCGAAGGTCCCAAACTGGATCATACTTTCTATTTGCTTCTCAAATGAGGCCGGAGATAATTGAGCGCTGAAGTTCATTGTTACTGCAGCGTGGTTTGATTGAGCTATTTCATCTAAGTCTAGCTCGATTTTTCCGTCTTTAGCTAACCTTAGAATTAGCTCCTTTAGGACGAAACATTTATCCACTGGATGACTGATAACTCGATGATACTTACAATAGTTGGGATCATCGACTTTGTCCATTTCTTCCGGGCGCCTACACTCGGGAAACTCAATCAATCTTGTTTCCAGTAGTTGCTCTAACATGTCAGGAATGTCAGAGTTTGGAAACGGGTAGACTTTTTCTTGTTTCTCTTTTAAAGTAAGGCGACGTTTCTCGCCTCCGTCATTTCTTCTCTCTGTCTTGTTTTCATTTCTTTTTGAGGGAAATCTGAAAGGGGTCGTGTTGACGACCATGGATTCTTCCACGACATTTTTAGTGATTTTCCCAACTCCCTTCGATTCCGTCTTTATTTTCTTTACGTTGGGAACTAAGAGGTCTTTGTTTCCTCTGTTGGCAATACTCAGCTCCATATCATGGGCGCGAGTTGCTAATTCCTCGAATGTTTGGGGCTTTATCCCTTGTAGGATGTAGTAAAGTCCCCAATGCATGCCGCCGATGCACATTTCGACAGCGGACACCTCGGTGTGTCGATCCTTGCAGTCGAGACTCAACGATCTCCAACGGTTGCTGAAATCGATGACTGACTCGCCCATTCTTTGGTTAGCGTGCGAGAGTTTGGACATACTAACTGTTCGCCTCGTACTGTAGAAGCGATTCAAGAAGTCTCTCTCAAACTGCTCCCAACTGTCAATCGTCTCGGCTTCCAAGTCGGTGTACCAGTCGAAAGCGTTTCCTTTCAGAGTTCGGACGAATTGCCTAACCAGCAAGTCTCCGCGAGTTCCAGCGTTCTCACACGTCTCAACAAAGTGGGCAATGTGTTGTTTAGGGTTGCCCTTGCCGTCAAATTGTTAAAACTTTGGCGGCTGATACCCGATGGGCATTCTCAAGTTGTCGATCCTCTTTGTATACGGTTTGGTATACAAGAGGGAGCTTTGGGTGGGTCCACCGTATTGAGCTCTGATGGTGTTGGTAATCATGTCCTGCAGTTGTTGGACAGATAAGGAAGCGACCGACGTTGAGTGTTGCGCTTGGTCTTCCTGGATGACAATTTTTCCTTTGTCATTTCCTCTTGCTGCAGGAGTTTGACTTGACTCTGCAGCCTCTCTACTTTGCATCTGATTTCTTAAGTTTGCAATCTCGAGGTCTCGTTCTTCAACTACTTTCATCAGAAAGTTTAGTTTCTTTTCCATTTTAGCGATCACTTCGTCGCTTATGCGTGCGTCTGCCATCATTACAGACATCACATTTTGATCAGACCCCTTATTTGGTTGATCAGATGAGGGAACAAATTCATCGTACAAGAAATTTTCCTGAGTGATTATCCCCTCACGCGTAGACTCTGTCATTCGTTCCTCCATAACATTTATTTTAGTCATCATGGAGGATGTTACGTCAGAATCGAACTCAAATAGAGGGTTACACCTGACGGCAAATTCGTCACTTGTAGACGCCCCCGCCAATGTCATTCTTTCTTCCATAGTATTTGTTTCAGTCGTTATGACGGATGCTACGTCAGAATCGAACTCGAACAAAGGGTTACACCTAACATTAAATTTGTCACTCGTAGATGCCCCTGACGATGTCATTACTCTGCTCACAATTGTGACAAAATCATGTGGACAATCATGGGGAGTAGAACTCGTGTAGCGGTTGTTCATGACTACGGTTGTTGAAGGAGTTCTGAACGACATAACTTCACTTGTTGTTTTTTTAGATGAGGGAAAGAGATGAGAGGTAGAGTTGTCCCACTGGGCGTGCCAATCTGTTCACACGAGAATTCGAACGACGAATGGAAATTCGACACGTGTAAATGAATTTGAATTTGTATTGATGTATTGTGTTTGTATGTATCAGTGCGTAGTGGATTACAATCTCTAGTGTTTATCCTCTGATTCTTTCTCTCTCAAATGTAAATGTTTCTCGAGGGCTTCGCAGCTTGTTCTTGATGTTGAATGTTTCTCGAGGGCTTCGCAGCTTGTTCTCGATGTTGAGTTTGGATCGAAGGCTTCGCAGCTTGTTTTCGATGTTGAATTTGGATCGAGGGCTTCGTAGCTTGTTCTCGATGTTGGGTTTATTTCGAGGGCCTTGCAGCTTGTTCTCGATGTTGAATCTTCAGCTTCGCGTAGCGGTGAAGTCTTCAGGTGTTTGAACTTGGAGTGGTGTTCAGTCTTCAGGATTCAAAGAGTCTTTCGTTATTTGGGAATTCTCTCTGAGTTCTTAGGAGAAGAAATTTTCTGAACCTTGAAAATGAAGAATGATCTCTCTATTTATAGAGTTCTCATGGGCCTGGATCCAATGGGCTTGGGCTTTGGGCCCAATGGGCTTGGGTTTGGACCCAATGGGCTTTTGGACTTTGGGCCAAATTGTCATTTAATCTTTCTGGCCCGATTCGACTTCGACCCCAATTGCAGTTTGGCCGACTTTGCTCGGTCAAGTCTATCTGATCCCCGGTCGTGATGGAGAAACGTGGCGACCACTGATTGGCCGAAATTTCTCGGTCACTCATTTTAAATTTTGTATTGATGTTGAAATGAAAAATCGATAAATGGATCCAATGGGCTTGGGCTTTGGGCCCAATGGGTTTGGGTTTGGACCCAATGGGCTTTTGGGCTTTGGGCCAACTTGTCATTTAGTCTTTCTGGCCCGATTCGACTTCGAGCCCAATTGCAGTTTGGCTGACTTTGCTCGGTCAAGTCTATCTGATCCCCGGTCGTGATGGAGACACGTGGCGACCACTGATTGGCCGAAATTTCTCGGTCAACAAATGCCCCCTTTTTCGAGAGTTATGCACAAGTATGTGTGGGTGAGTCTCGGAAAAGTTAAATAGATAAATCGAAACGTAGGACATCCTAATTTCGACTCCGCTTTGACGTATCAATTTTATCGAAATATGAAGTTTGATTCATAGATCAATTATTTTATTTGACGTCTCTTTCCATGTCAATCGATCAAAAATATGAATTTGGCTCGTAGTTTTGATCTTTCTTATCTGACAGAAATTTTGATTTAAACTTCGGTAGAGATTTTTTTTTTCTACCTTAGTTTATCTTGAGATGTAGAGTAAGGACTTGTGTCTGCCCAATTGTATTTTGAATAGGGTTTGACTTTGAACTTTACTCTAATTTCGACGTGGATAAAATACACCCAAACCGCCAATTTTGATTTGAGACTTGGATTTAGATAACTTTTGACTCTAAATCATGTCTGAAAATAAAATTTGGAATATGCCTAAAATTTTTTTTAATTTTCTCGGTCAAAAAAGATGGTAAGCTTCTAAAGTTTGGCTTGAATTCGGAATAAGAGTGTTGAATTTTTTTTATTTTGGCTTAAATAATTGGCCAAATGCAACAGTAAAATGTGAAGACAAATGATAACCAAGAAGCTTGTTTGGTGGAGCGGAACTTGGATGACTTTAGTTGTCTTTGGTCCTGAGTTCGAGTTCGACTTTGTACCTTACTTTTGCAATTTTTCTTTTAACTTAAATGAAGGACATTTAAGTAATTTTACTCTTCAAACCCTAACCCATTTAGGTTTTCTAATTCATATAAATAGAATGAGATGGAATTTGAAGAGTTAGAATAAGACTTTAGGGTTTATTTGGAGAGGAAGGGAGAGAGAGTTTGCTTGGAGAGGAAGAAGAAGGAGAGCTCCAGCCGCCGCCGTCGCTCCGCCTGTCGCCAGCCGCCGTCGTCGCTCCGCCTGCCGTTCCGCCAGCCGCCGTCGTCTCCGGACCAGCAGCCAGCCGCAGCCGTCGCACGTCCTCGCCGCAGCCGCCGCGCGCTCCAGCCGCACCGCCGCACGTCTCTGCCCCGTGCCTCAGCCGTCGCCGTCTCGCCTCAGCCCAGATCTGCCGCCGCACGCCGCCTCTGCCCCGCGCTCCAGCTCCGCCTCAGCCTTGCGCGCCTCCGCCGCCTCAGCCCAGGTCTGCAGCCGCAACCGCCACGGCACCGCCCGCAGCTCCGCTGTCTCCAGACCAGCAGCCCTGCGCAGCCAGCCGCCGTCTCCGCCTCAGCCCAGCGCCGCTGCGTCGTTCGTGAGGTGAAGCTTTTCTTCTTTTTTTTTTCCTTTTTTTTTATTTGTTTTTTTTATTTTATTATTTTTATTATTATTATATATATATATATATATTTTTCTATGTTTTATTCTAACTTTTTATATATATATATTTTTTATATACAGGTGCCTATTTTCATTCTCCCGGTGTTCTTCGTACCGACCTTAAATTGGTAAATAATCATCTTTTAAATATCATTGATACTGTACGTAATTTAATTCATTGTATGCAATTTTGATGTATGTAATTTATGTATGTGATTTATGTATGTAACTTAATTTATGGGTTGTAATTTACTTATGGGTTGTAATTTATTTACGTAATTTAATGTGTGTAATTTGATGTAATTTATTTATGGGTTGTAATTTATTTATGGGTTGTAATTTATGTTATTTGTGATATTTTGCATTTTGTTATTGTTGGTTGTGATTGCTAAATTTTGTTATTGTTGGTTTAGGAATCCTCAGTAATATTCAATTTGGGATTTTGTGATTAAAAAAAAGCCAAAGAAATTTGTTAATTTGAAATTAAGGTTTTTTTCAAAATTAGTTAAAGTGATTTGAGATTTTGTAATTTAAAACCCAATAAAAAATAAATTTTAATTTGAAATTAAGGCTTTTTAAAATTAGTTACGTGATTTGAGATTTTGTGATTAAAAACCCAATAAAAATAAATTTTAATTTGAAATTAAGGCTTTTTAAAATTAGTTACGTGATTTGTTCTCGATGTTGAATCTTCAGCTTCGCGTAGCGGTGAAGTCTTCAGATGTTTGAACTTGGAGTGGTGTTCAGTCTTCAGGATTCAAAGAGTATTTCGTTATTTGGGAATTCTCTCTGAGTTCTTAGGAGAAGAAATTTTCTGAACCTTGAAAATGAAGAATGAGCTCTCTATTTATAGAGTTCTCATGGGCCTGGATCCAATGGGCTTGAGCTTTGGGCCCAATGGGCTTGGGTTTGGACCCAATGGGCTTTTGGGCTTTGGGCCAAATTGTCATTTAATCTTTCTGGCCCGATTCGACTTCGAGCCCAATTGCAGTTTGACCGACTTTGCTCGGTCAAGTCTATCTGATCCCCGGTCGTGATGGAGACACGTGGCGACCACTGATTGGCCGAAATTTCTCGGTCACTCATTTTAAATTTTGTATTGATGTTGAAATGAAAAATCGATAAATGGATCCAATGGGCTTGGGCTTTGGGCCCAATGGGTTTGGGTTTGGACCCAATGGGCTTTTGGGCTTTGGGCCAACTTGTCATTTAGTCTTTCTGGCCCGATTCGACTTCGAGCCCAATTGCAGTTTGGCTGACTTTGCTCGGTCAAGTCTATCTGATTCCAGGTCGTGATGGAGACACGTGGCGACCACTGATTGGCCGAAATTTCTCGGTCAACACACATTTTTACCAATACTTTTTGTACATAATTTTAGTAAATGTCCCGAGATGGAATAAAAAAAAATAGATTTTTAAATGATTGTAAGTAAAAAATAAATAAATAGTAAAAAGAATTATTGCCTGATTTTTTTAGTGTTGTTGAGAATTATGAAAGAAAAAAAATAAATAATAAATAATATATGAATGTTTAAAATGTAGTTTTGTTCATCACTTTTTATAAACGGTTTTGTTTGTACTAATAATGTATTTTGAAAATAAAATAGATTATTTTAAAACTGAAATCATCAACCATTTTGAATTTTCAATTAAAATGAATTTTAATTTTTTTAAAGTATATGTTAAACAATAAATTATTTTTTTAAAGAAATTGATTAGTGTTGTCGATGAATTTGACATTTAATTCAAACTAAATGACTAAAATTAAAATTGATGGAGCGTATCACGCTGAGGAAGTGATTTTGGATCGTTGAAACTCTAATTTCATCAATTTAACAAATAGAAAACATGATCAAACGACGGAAATAAGAAATTAGAAATACATACCCTTGTAGTTCTGATTTCTTTAAGTCCGCCGGTCGTTCCTCGTCACAAACTCTTCCGACCTCTTCTCACAAAAGCCCCGAGGACTACCCCAGGTAGTCCCGCTATCCTCGGCGCCGAGCAACGGAGTTGTGGGACTCCGTTACAAGAGAAATGAAAAAAAAAAAATAAAGAAGAACGATGAAGGAAATGGTCTGAGAGTTCTTAGGGGCTGAAGTTTTAGAACTTCTTCACGAAGGCAGAACAACCAAATTGAATTCTCAATTCAATATCCTTCATGAAACCCAAAGGGCACTCATATAATTGTAATAGCGATTTCAGATGGAGGCCGATTTTAGAGAGAACATGTTCTTAATTTAGGGATTTCATATATATATATATATAATTTTTTTTAAATAATAATTTTTGAGTGTTTGTTTTCAAAATTTTGATTTCCATTCTTTTTTCCACTTTTTTTACACTTTCCCTCCTTTTATGCATGTCGATTTTTGTGGGGATAAATATGAATTCTGTCTTACTCGAGGACTAGCAAGATCTTAAGTTGGGGGTATTTGATAGCTCCATTTTAGAGCTATATTATAGTCCCTAATTCTAGCTAATACCGTGCTCATTTATGCTTATTTACCTTGATTATAGGTATCCGCCGGTAAAGAGCTCACGGGACCCGTTTGACGCCGTTCGGGGCTTAGTAAGCCGTTTTAAGGCCCCAAGATCACTTCGGGAAAAGAGGGACTAAAAAGATGAATATTGGCCAAAATGGAAATCTCAAAGGCCAAATTATTTGGCTCAAACCCGAGAGATAGCGTCGAGCAACAGCGTCGCGACACTCCGCAGTCTTGCGCGCTCCGCTTTTTCCACCCGAGAGTAAGCGTCGAGTGGGAAGCGTCGAGACGCTGCTCAACGCCATGCCAGCGTCGCGACGCCGCCCAAGCGTCTCGACGCTCCAAAGTTCAGCGCTGCGCCTTTTCGCTCGTAGCGTCTCGACGCTACGAAGAAGTATAAAAGGAAAAGTTCCTCTTTTAGGTAAAATGTCTTGTCTTCCTCGGGCTCCGCACCAATTTTAGCAATTTTGCAGCCATAATTCCACGATTGAAGGGGCTATGGAGCTTGGATTGAAGCCATTTGAAGCCTCTTTCATCATGAGTGAGTAGTTGGTAAGTGTTTGGCTTGGGAATATAAGGAATCTATGTAATTAGTGATGGATACCGAAGGATCCCGACACAACCAGAAGCGAAGTGGAAGAAGCCTAAACTGGCTGTGGATCTTCAGCAATCAATGAGCAACAAATTGGGAGAGGAAAATAATCAAACTTTTTGAAAATTTTCAATCTGCCAGAACTACCGATCGATAAACACATTTATCGATTAGTAAACCGATTGGTAAAGGTCAACCAATAAATGGTTGACCGATAAACGGATCGGTAAAACTCAAGAAAATGCACCGGTATATATCACATATACACCGGTATATTTTCTACCAAAGAGAACTCGAGCGGTAAAAACGGTGTAAACATACCGGCAAATATCATATATACACCGGTATATTTTATACCGAAGAATTCATGACCGATATATATTGTATATATACACCGGTATATATCATATATACACCCACCGGTATATATCATATATACACCGGTAAATAATATATAGAGGAATTCATGATCGATATATACCACCGATATATATCACCGGTCTATATCATATATACACCGGTATATATTATACCGAGAGATTTCTGACCGGTATATATCATATATACACCGGTATATATTTATATCCAGTGGGATTTCCTATTTGGCTTTCTGCTCTCGATTGGTATGCCTTGCCAGTTTGTCAACTGGATCCGGGCCTGCGTTACCTCGCCTATGTTCTCAATTTCTGTTAATGGGTCCTCTGAGGGGTTCTTTGCAGGGAGGAGGGGTCTCCGCCAAGGAGATCCCTTGTCCCCTTACCTGCTCGTCATGTGTATGGAAGTCTTGTCGCGTCTGCTGAATTCCCCCCCGCCTGAGTTTGAGTTTCATCCCAAATGTGAGAGGGTTAAGCTAACCCATCTGCTTCGCGGATGACTTGATGATTTTCTCTGCGGGTAATAGGTCTTCTTTGGGGTTTGTTCAGCAGACCTTACACCTCTTCCAGGAGCTTTCTGGCCTTGTGGCTAACTCCGCTAAGAGCTCGATGTTCTGTGCGGGTGCTCCAGTCCCTGTGGCAGTCGGCCTTGCTGAGTTCATGGGTGTTCCTCTTGCGTCGCTGCCTGTTTGTTACTTAGGTCTTCCCGTTCTCTCAGGTCGGCTGACTTCGCGTAATTGTCAGCCCCTAATTGATCGGATCACCTCTAGGATTGGTAGTTGGACTGCTAGGGCTCTCTCCTATGCTGGTAGGTTGCAGCTTATTCAGTCGGTCCTCCAGAGCTTCCAGGTCTATTGGGCTAGTGTTTTTGTGCTGCCTGCTCGTATAGTCCATAGGGTTGAGAGTTTGCTCCGTTGCTACCTCTGGAAAGGCTCTCCTTCTGGTCGCGGGGGGGCTAAGGTTGCCTGGGATGACATTTGCTTGCCGAAGCGGGAGGGAGGTTTGGGTATTCCTCATATCCAATCCTGGAACTCGGCTGCTGTTATGAAACTCCTTTGGCTCCTTCTGCTTCGCTCTGGTTCTCTGTGGGTCGCTTGGATGGAGGAGTATATCCTCCGTGGTCGTTCTCTTTGGACGATTCCTGTGTCGTCTATGTGGTCTTGGTGCCTCAAGGCGATTATGGGGCTTCGTGACCAATTCCGTCCACTTGTCCGGTTTTCCATTGGCGATGGTTGTAGGTGCCGTATGTGGGTTGATCCATGGCTGCCTGATGGTCCTATTCTCCCTAGGATTAGTGATCGTATCTTGTATGACGCGGCTAGTCATATTCAAGCTATGGTCTCTGATTTCTTGCTGCCTGATGGTTCGTGGCGGTGGCCGTTGGTGTCTCCTGAGTTGTTGGAGATCTCCGATGTCGTGCGCTCTACTGTGTGTTGCCCAGGTCGGGAGGATAGGTTGATCTGGGTTCCAGGCGGGATTGGCTTTTCAGTTTTGAGTGCTTGGGAGGCGATCCGTCCTCGTGGGACGGTGGTTCCTTGGCAGGGTTTGCTTTGGTTCGGGGGGAATATTCCGCGTCATGCTTTTGTCACCTGGCTGACCTTGAGGGATCGACTGTATACCCGTGACAGGCTGGCTAGGTGGATCCCCTCGACCCCTACTGATTGTTTGCTTTGTTTGTTCGGGACTGAGTCCCGCGACCACCTGTTCTTTCAGTGCCCCTTTGCGTGTTTGGTGTGGGAAGATATCCTTAGTTGGGGTAGAGCTTCCCGCCTCGTTCTCCCTTGGGCTGCTGAGTTTGAGTGGATTTGTGGGGAGAGTGCTGGGCAGCACAAGCGTAAGCTTGTTTGGAGAGTGGCCTGGTGTGCTGTGATCTACCATATTTGGATGGAACGCAACTTGCGTTTTCACGGCCCGGGTAACCGTTCTCCTCAGTCGGTTATCGCTGCTATTCGGTCTGATATATCTTCTGCATGCTCATCCTGGGTGGGTGCGGCTTCGGCCGGTTCCCCCTGGGATTCTTTTGATTGACTTTATCTTGTTCTTTGAGTGTGTGCAGGTGTTTTTTCAGGTTGCTCTTTGCGGTGCTGTTTCGCTTCTGGCGTTTGCTTCTTCCCCTACTCTGTCCCTAGGTTGCTCTGTGTGGTACTGTTTCGTTGCTGGCGATTGCTTGTTCCCCTGCTCTGTCCCTAGGTGCTGCTGTTGTCTCTTCTCTGGAGGGGTTTTCAGTTTGGTCTGTGAGGCTGGCTTGTTTGTGGCCTCTCCCTGTGGTTGTTCCTTCCTGAGGGCGCGTCTTGCAGTGGCTCGTTCAGTTTGCTTGCTTTCTTCCCCTGTTTGCCCCTAGTTGTCCTTGGCCCTTCCTTCCCTAGTGGGTTTTTTGAGTGGTGGCTATGAGAGGCTAGTCTGTGGGGGGCCTCTCTCCGTTGGGGTTGGTTCAGGCGGTGCTTGCTTCTTTTGCAGTTGGCTGTCCATCTCTGTTCTGTGGGTGCTCTTTGCCCCCTGGTGGGGTCCTGGTTCCTGAATTGAGTTGAGTTTATTCTGGATGCTTGTTGTCACCCCGAAAGGCGCCTTGTCCGGAGGGTGTGTCGGTTTTTGGTGGGTGTCCTTGGATTAGGCTTTGTCGAGGGAAGCGATGCTTGCCTGGTCCTTGTGGCTTTCTGCCGGGCCTGCATACCTGATGGTTGTTCTTTTGCCAGAAGTAGGGGGAATACGAGTTGAAGGGCCTCTTCTTTGTTTTGGTTTACTTGGTCGTGCTTGGGGGGCTGACTTCTTACATGCATACGATGGATGACCAACTTGGCCTCTTTTTATCTCAGCATCTGTCTGTCATCCCTCTGCCTTGCTTGGTGCCCCTTGACCTTGTCTGGAGTCGCTCTTTTGCTCGTGTCGGTCGGGGGATTGATGGCTTGGGGTGTTTTTTGGGCGGCTGGGGAGTTTTGCTTCGTTCGTGTTCTGGCTTGTTGTTTCCTCTTGCTTCGGTTGTGTTCTTTTGCTCTTTGTGTTGTGTTGTCTTTATTTGCTTTTTTGTCTTTTCTGGCTCCTTCCCACTTGTGGGTTGGGTGTCGGGTCTTGGTGTTTGTTGATTTTTGTTGCTCTCCCTCTGGCTGTGAGGTTTCCGTTAGGTTGTTGTTGCTTTGTTTGATACATTGGTTTTCCAGTGGATGTTCTCTTGTTTGATGGTGCCCTTTGACCTCGGGCTTTGAGGTCCTTTTTGCTTATAATATAATCACCTTTGCAAAAAAAAAGACACTCAACCTTATCTATATACTATAGACCCTTTAGGTTATTACTTGAACATGATCCTCTCGTATATCAACTACATACAGTTCAAGATTACACTATTAACCTTGGATTTTATATATATAATGAATATTATAAATTGCAAATAATAATAATAAAATAATTATCAAATAATTATTAATTAATTACGAGGCTTTAGGGCATAAATCCCAACAATCTCCCACTTGCACTAAAGCCTGTGAGACATGTATCCTAGGGCATACTCTACACCCAACATGTTCTCCCACTTGCCCTAGTGAAGATGAGACATGTCTCATAATCCTAGACATTCTAGGTGGCTTTCAAACACTTTAGCCTGGAAAGTCTTTTTATATAGATCAAAACGTCTGTCAATTAAAAGTCATCTTGGTCCTACCACGATTCTTTCTCTCTCAGGATACCCTATATATTGATGTTATCTAAGTTCCTTTAGTTTAGCCATTACATAAAACGTTTTAGGCTTAACTATATCTGAAACATCTTTCAGACCAATAAGAAATTATTTGAGTTATGCAAGTTCTTTACTTCATAAGCAAGAACATTTAACTTGCATACCATGCTCCACCATCTAGGGTAAACATAGATTTCCATAAATCTTTGTTAAAACCAGTGCATCTCGTAAAGATCAAATCTTTAACCTCATACACAAAAATATAATTTCTCATTTTATCCATAGATATTTTGAGAAAAGTTTTTATTTTTCCGCGCAATGGTCATACCATTGGGTTAACTAATAAATCCTAACCAATTTTACTGTCAAATGTCATGTCTCAAGTGTACATTAGATTTTCTCCCACTCAAACGTAGATAGTCAATCTTATGTTCTCAACATTTTGAAATGTCTGAGGACACTATTCCTTAGACAAGATAAACTTCATGTAAGAATGATACATTATCATTTTTGAAGTATTACATCATATAATTGACAACAAATTTGTCAATATAAGATGTGTGAGACATAAATAACATTTTGTCCTCGAAAACTCTATTTTAGGACATACCCAGTAATTTAAATCATTCATTTGGAGTTGGTTAGATAGTCAATAATTTATGTTGGATTGAAATCTTACATCATTCACAATGAGTAGTAAGTCATCCACATAAAATATGAGAAAATTCCACTAAGTAATTAATGATTTTCTTGTTTATACAATATCATTAATATTTATTCAAAGTCATAGTTTTTGATACTTTATCAAACCTTACATTCAAAAATCTAGTGATCAAATTCATTTCATAAATGAACCTTTACTGCTTGCAAACCTTTTGCTTTTGATTTTTTGAAATTGAACTCATGTAATTGATTTGTAAATGCATTCTTTAAGACTTCTTTTCAAAAAAAGATTTCTTAAACCTTCACTTGACATATCTCATATGCAACTATGAATTAGGAAATGCTTATATACTCTAATATGACAACAAATGAGAAAGTTTATCCATGGTTTACTTTCTCCCACTATATTTGCCATTAGTCTTAATTTGAAGGTCTGTACCTTCTTATTTACAAATCTTTTACTTTTGTAGATATATTCAAAACCTATGGGTTTTACCCCATCACAAATATCTACAAGTTCTAGATAAAGATGAGTACATCTACTCTATCTCGAGATTTATGACTTTGGCCTACTTGTCTTTGTCATTGACCCTCATTTCAATTTTGAGGTCAAGAAGCCCTACATTTTGTCATCTAATACGACAACTTAGGCTTCATATAAGCTCTTGTAACGGTCGGGTCATCTCATAACTCTCCCACTACGATGAGGCTTATCCAATTCATGGCTAGGATCCATTTGACTATCAAATGTAATTAAATTGTTAACAACTTTTGTTAACTATTTAGTGGCTTCATTTGGAACCAACTTTTCTACACTATTGAACATATTCAAGTTTCAGCATGTATGCTTAAAACTCCCAAAACTCGAAGGGTTGTAAACTGACTTTACTACTCTTCCATAATCTCAAAGTTGTCTCCTGGACACCTTTTAGATAGAATCATGTTCACTATACAATCTATATTGTATATCCTAACAAGAGTCTGATAATGACGTGTAATTCTTTATTGTTTTGACCATGTCTAACAAGAGTCTTATAGCACAATTTCACACAATTGTACTTTGTGCTAGAGTTGAGATAAAATCTCACTTTCTATCAATTAGTCTTAGTACATAAGGTTCCTGTACTTTTCACTGTGATCTGATCATAGTGTCTTGATAGATTTACCTAATTGACCTTCAACTTGAGTCTTATATTCCTTGAACTTTTCAAAATATTCAGACTTATGTTGCATTAGGTTACGATACTTATTTCTTGAATAATCATCAGCTAGAGTGATGAAATATTCATCAGTATTCTTTGGCCTGTAGGCTTTTCCAACAAAAACCTATTGATTATCTTGCATGAAAGGCAAGATCTTAAGACATATAAAGTAATTAACTCTAACATTTAGAGAATCACTTCGTAGTAGTCTTTTTATTCAAATTGATCAGAATCAATCTTGAATGCCAAAGACAAGTATCATATTTTAGGAGAATATAAATTGTCTTTATATTCTGGATTCTATAATCCTGAATATCTCAATGTGTAGTATTTTATATGTTAACAATTTAACATATACAAATTATTCTTATTTTTCAGCTGAACTTTTCAAACAGTTTTGAAAATAAAAATTTAGTACTAAAATATTCACACTATATGAACATTTTATTAGTAATAAAGTTAGAGAAATTGAATTTCTCCTATGGTACTAAAAACACCATATTCAGCATTAAATAACAATTATTTCTTATGGACATCTTAATGTCTCCCACTTCATTAATTGAGATGAGTTTTCTAGTGCCAACAAGTAGAGATCATTCTACATCATTAAGTATTTTCCAAGAATTATATAAAGTGTAAGGAAGAACAAATCTTAATAGTGGATCTGAATCTACTATATAGGTGATAATGATTATTTTCCACCAAAAATCTAGTAAATCAAATTTACTTTTATCCATGTTCTTCTTATAGAGGTATTTCATAAATTCCTCTTATTATGACTACGTTGCTAATTTATAAACTATTTTCTTTTAGCTACAGTCATATGGTTTCTTTTCTTAGATTTTGGTAATACTTAATTTTTTTATTTAGAGATTTAGATAAATATCTAAATCTAGCTTTTATTGACTTCAACAATATCTCATATGTTGTTGTCATCTTCTTTATCTTCTTAGCTTGACATCTAATATGTCAAATAAAAATTTGTATAAGTCATCTCGTTATATTGATTTATTTATCATGTGCTTCACGAACAATTCGATTAGCATTGACAACAGGTTTTTTAGAACATTTCTCAATAAAGACAAATTAAAGAAAAAATTTACACTGTCATTATATAGTGTTAACATTATTTTTCCAAGTGATATTATTTTCTCAATTTGACAAATTAGCAACGAAAATTAAAATCGAGAGAAATAGACATAATATTGAAATATATAAAAAAAAAAATATTATTTAACAACATGCAATCAATATTCATTCAATTTCAGCATAGAAAACAAACAATTTGATAAATGAACCCTAAAACATTAGTTTCTAATGCTATGATACTTTAGTGAGTTAGAACAGGTGCTGCCGTAGGGTAGGTCAAATGCTCCTTCACTAAACTGAGACAATCTCAACCAAGTGTTATCCCAAAATAACTCTTATTTCTATAACATTTAGTTACCATTAGTTTGGTCAAGAAAATCATTAACAACCTTAATGAGATCTTTGTAAGTGTAACCCATCATTTTAGATTTTATAATTTTATCCCAACAAGTGCCGCCGTAGGGTAGGTCAAGTATTGGAAATAAAATTACAATCCTATCCTTCTCAGGAGATTCACCCTGATATTGACCCATGTAAACACCTTCCGTAGGGGACGGTCCAAAAGCCGCCGCGAGGCCCCACATGAATCTTACGTTGTGAACCAATGATAGAGACCGTAGGATATGTTGACACATTTCCTTCTCCCACTTACTATTTAAAAATACTTTCTCAAGAGATTCACCCTGATATTGACCCATGTAAACACCTTCCGTAGGGGGACGGTCCAAAGCCGCCTCGAGGCCTCACATGAATCTCACGTTGTGAATCTATGGTAGAGACCGTAGGGTTATTTTGACATATGTCTTTCTCCCACTAAGTATTTTGAAATAGGGTTTTCTATTACTTAGACAAATTAGGCTAATCTCATTTATCTAAGTTTTTCAATCTACCCTTTCATAACCATTATGTTGGTTAGATTGATTTTAATGTGAATTATCAAGTATATTAAACTATTTAAAACTAATCACATTATGAGCCTGCTTAATGAAATAAAATAAAATTTGACTAATTCAACCCCCAGGCTAGTTCTTAGGTAGAGGTGTTCCTTTTCAGTCAACTTAAGTACCTCACCCGAGTAACCTTTCTTAGACAGGATTCCCTTATAGTCAATTTTTATTTCAAATGCATTAATATTTAATTAACTATTAATTACTAGATCAATGAACTTCAGTTGATTTTAAGCAATGTTTTTAATCCTATTAAAAACTAATTCACCTTATGGATAATCTTGAATTTTTAACAATTTTAAACACTTTAAAAGAAAATTAAAGATTATCATAAATTCTAATCTTATTAGAATAAACTAAATTCAAAGATATCTCAATCTTATTGGGAAAATATATCTCAATCTTATTGGGAAAATATATCTCAATCTAATTGGAAAAAAGATTTCCCAATCTAATTGAAAAAAGATTTCCCAATCTAATTGGAAAAGATTTTTCAATCTTATTAGGAAAAGATTTCTCAATCTTATTAGGAAAAGATATCACTTTAGGAAAAGATATCCTAATCCATATTAGAAAAATATGGATTCCTATGGATTCCTATTATGACAGGAAGTATCCTAATTTAAAATTTCCAAATATAACAATTATATTGAAAGATATGGAAATATGAACATATTAGGAAATCATCTAATCAAATTAGAAAGCATTTTAATCATAATATTCCAAATATAACACTTATATTAAAAATAATTAAAATGCATGATCATGCTTGACCTATGGTGAGATTTTAATCTAGATGGCATACTATATGCAATCAATTAAAATTTAAGACATACATCAACATGCATAATTAAATTAAAAACACAGCAAAATTGACCGGCATATTTGACATATCCTAAAAAATTGAAAGCAATTTTGAATTACATTAATTTAAATCCAAGACATATCTTGGTCTTCAAAATCCTCCGTTTTGAGCCTTCCAAGTTTGAATCCAATTTCCATAACTCAATTTGGACATTCCAAATCAAATAAAATCCATAGACATTTCAAATCTGAATTTAAATTTCTAGATTTTATTTTGGACCTTCCAAACATTCCAAATTTGAATTTAAATCTCCAGAATTGATTTTGGACATTCCAAATTAAATCTATAGACATTCTATGAATCTAAATTTCCAGATTTTATTTTGGACATTCCAAACATTCCAAATCTAAATCT
This sequence comes from Herpetospermum pedunculosum, assembly GCA_028017165.1. Taxonomy (NCBI): domain Eukaryota; kingdom Viridiplantae; phylum Streptophyta; class Magnoliopsida; order Cucurbitales; family Cucurbitaceae; genus Herpetospermum; species Herpetospermum pedunculosum. Next base: position 39,824,780 of record CM051527.1, read on the forward strand.
AAATCTAAAGAATTGATTTTGGATATTCCAAATCAAATCTATAGACATTCCAAATCTATAATTCGGTAGGATTTACACAAATTGAATCTTCAATTTCGTAATGACTTCAATTCCACCATCGTTTGACACCATCTTCAATTCCGTAATGGCTTCAAATCCACCAATTTCAATTGGTTTCAATCCGTAATGGCTTCAAAAAAATGATACAGAGAATTCCTATCTCTTTCGAGTTTCACATTTGATCTAATCAAAGCAATAAAACTAATGCCAAAATATGCCTAAACAGTCAATTTGCAAACCACATATATCACATATATGAAAAACAAATTAAAATACCCACCATGAACTTTTAATTCTAAACAAAAACAAAGTTGCGAGTGCTTGGGAGGCGATCCGTCCCCGTGGGACGGTGGTTCCTTGGCAGGGTTTGCTATGGTTCGGGGGGAATATTCCGCGTCATGCTTTTGTCACCTGGCTGGCCTTGAGGGATCGTTTATATACTCGTGATAGGCTGGCTAGGTGGATCCCCTCGACCCCTACCGATTGTTTGCTTTGTTTGTCCGGGACTGAGTCCCGTGACCACTTGTTCTTTCAGTGCCCCTTTGCGAGTTTGGTGTGGGAAGATATCCTCTGCTGGGGTAGATTTTCCCGCCTCGTTCTTCCTTGGGATGCTGAGCTTGAGTGGATTTGTCGGGAGAGTGCTGGGCATCACAAGCGAAAGCTTGTTTGGAGAGTGGCCTGGTGTGCTGTGATCTACCATATTTGGATGGAACGCAACTTGCGTTTTCACGGCCCGGGTCACCGTCCTCCTCAGTCGATTATCCCTGCTATTCGGTCTGATATTTCTTCTGCATGCTTGTTGCGTGCTCAGTGTTTAAATAAAGATGCAATGTGAGAGCACTCAAAACATGCAAGCATACATGATCTTGTAGCAAGTAATAAGTATTTTTTTCATTCGATTTCCCACAGAGATTTATTCTTAGTTATTAACGAAGTGAGATGTTAAATTAGAAAGGGTGGTGTAAATGAGGTGAATTGGAGAGTAATGTGCCTAACTAATGAAGAACGTGCGAGCTATGCAAGCATAAACAAAGACGAGTAACGAGGTTAACTTGAATGTAGAAGAAAAAGAATTGCGGAGAAAGCAAATATCTAGCAATAAAATCGCAAAACAGAAAACTGAAAAAATTGGCTAAGGCAAAAGTAGAACTAAGAAAATTGCGCAGACAACAATTTTCTAGCAATTGTACTAACAGCGTTTAAAGAGTGAAGTGTGGAAACAAGGGCAACTAACGACTCCTCTATAGGCTTTTTCATACGATTCTTCAGCAGTAGATCAACTTACCATGCATCAAATTAACTCATTCTCATGTATCTCTCGATTTCATGCATTAGATCCTTTAGTTCACTCATGTCCAAGTAAGACTTAAGCATCTATTTATATAAGCAAGTTAATGATTTGTGCTAGGAAAACGCCTATTCCTAGGTCGTTTTCTGGCTACCATGAAAGGCTAGCATGAATGGACGACTTTGAACTCTTACTCCTTCCAGAGGTTAGGAGTTCTTTGGACAAAATGGATGGCCAATCGAAATTGCCCGTGGGATGAAGCACACATACATTCAATGCATTCGAAGCTATCCTACATGCTGAATTCACGTATTTCTACCTATAGATTCATCATTAGCAGACCCTTATGTGGTTTAGTTACTCATGGATGATGATGAAGTGAGAAGATCAGATGGTTTAGACATGCTTGACAGTAGTGAAATGGAAATAAAGGAAACAGAAGCAATAAGAGACTTGCGAAGTTGTCAAATAATTCCTCTATTAAGTATGATTCGAAACTCAAAGTGCAACGACTATAAAGCAATAAAGACTAAGCAAATGGAAACGACTTGAAACAGTGTAGCTAACAGAACCAAATGGCAGCAACAGAAGCGAAAAGTAAAGACAAAAGGTAGAAAACAGTAGAAGCAGTTAAACGTGTGCGTGAACTCCTCGCCGCAAGCGCCTCGGATGAAGGGAGAAGGTGAGCTTTGTTTGGGGATGAATCCAATCAGAAGAGAAGAAGGATCTTCTCTTCTTCCGCTCCGATTATCGATTCCAACAGCTGATTCCTTCACGCCAACAAACGAAAGAGAAAATAGAGAGAAACTGCGTTGAGATGGGAGTTCTACGCTTCCAAGCTTGTTGTTCTCCTTCCCCTTGACCTCCTTTTATAGTGTTTTGCAGGTATTCTTCAGCCAAGGAGAACCATCCATTCTGAACGACCACCTTCCACGTGGCAGCATGAGAGAAATTGGGCGCCTGAAAGATCGCAACAAAACGGCGGACGGTTAGACAACTTAACAATTTTAACTTAAACATTGCGGAGACAACAATTTTTTCGCAATGTTCCTGCAATACAGAATTCGAACTCTTTTAGCTTTGTTTTTTATCCTCTATTGTTCCTTTTACAAATAACTCTTGATTTAGTTCCATTCTATGAATTCTCATATAAAAGCACATGTTTAGACTAAATTCTATCAAAAACGCTTAAGAGTTTACACCATTCTATAGCAAATAAGTCCCTAAAATATGCACTTTTGGAGACGTAACAATGCTCGTCCTGGGTGGGTGCCGTTTCGGCCGGCTCCCCCTGGGATTCTTTTGATTGACTTTATCTTGTTCTTTGAGTGTGTGCAGGTGATTTTTCAGGTTGCTCTTTGTGGTGCTGTTTCGCTTCTGGCGATTGCTTCTTCCCCTACTCTGTCCCTTGGTTGCTCCTTGCGGTGCTTTTCGTTGCTGGAGGTTGCTTCTTCCCCTGTTCTGTCCCTAGGTGCTGCTGTTGTCTCTTCTCTGGAGGGGGTTTTCAGTTTGGTCTGTGAGGTTTGCCTGTTTGGGGCTTCTCCCTGTGCTTGTTCCTGCTTTGAGGACGCTTCTTGCAGAGGCTCGTTCAGTTTGCTTGCTTTCTTCACCTGTCTGCCACTTGCTGTCCTTGGCTCTTTCTTCCCTGGTGGGCATTTTGAGTGGGGGATATGAGAGGCTAGTCTGTGGGGTGCGACCATCTGTAGGGGTTGGTTCAAGCGGTGCTTGCTACTTCTGCAGTTGGCTATCCATCTCTGTCCTGTGGGTGCTCTTTGTCCCCTGGTGTGGTCCTGGTTCCTAATTGAATTGAGTTTGTTCTGGATGCTTGTTGTCACCCCGAAAGGTGCCTTGTCCGAAGGGTGTGTCGGTTTTTGGTGGGTGTCCTTGGATCTGGCTTTGTCGAGGGAAGCGATGCTTGCCTGGTCCTTGTGGCTTTCTGCCGGGCCTGCATACCTGATGGTTGTTCTTTTGCCATAAGTAGGGGAAGACGAGTTGAAGGGCCTCTTCTATGTTTTGGTTTACTTGGTCGTGCTTGGGAGGCTGGCTTCCTGCATGCATATGATGGATGGCCAGCTTGGCCTCTTTTTATCTCAACATCTGTCTGTCCTCCCTCTGCTTTGCTTGGTGCCCCTTGACCTTGTCTGGAGTAGCTCTTTCGCTCGTGCCGGCCGGGGATTGATGGCTTGGGGTGTATTTTGGGCGGCTGGGGAGTTATGCTTCGTTAGTGTTCTGACTTGTTGTTTCCTCTTGCTTCGGTTGTGTTCTTTGCTCTTTGAGTTGTGTTGTATTTATTTGCTTTTTGGTCTTTTCTGGCTCCTTCCCGCTTGTGGGTTGGGTGCCGGGGTTTGTTGTTTGTTGGTTTCTTTGTTGCTTTCCCTCGGGCTGTGAGGTTCCGTTGGGTTGTTTTTGTTTTATTTGCGTACATTGGTTTTCCTAGTGGTTGTTCTCTTGTTTGTTGGTCCCCTTTGGCCTCGGGCTTTGAGGTCTTTTTGCTTAATAAATAATCACCTTTGCAAAAAAAAAAAACAAAGTTGCTCTGATACCAGTTGAAGGGAATGAACTCTTCATTCCCCGCAGCGGAAGCGTTTGGAATCGTTACTTTGGTTTATTTAGAATTAAACTAAAATACATGTTAAGCAAATATATTACCTTTGATGAACAATCATCTTCGTGTGTTCCTTTTTCCACGAGATCTTCCTCGCTATGACTCGAACACGGGATCAAGGTTTGTGGGAGCTCTTTGAAAGAATGAGAGAACAATTCTCTCTGCAGAGGGTGAGTAGTGTGTTTGGCCAATGTTGCGTGCTCAATGTGTAAAAGAAATAAGCAATAAGAGAGAGAGAGCACTCAGAACATGCAAGCATACATGATCTTGTAGCAAGTAGTAAGTATTTTTTCATTCGTTTTCCCACAGAGATTTATTATTAGCTACTCGTGAAGTGTATTGTTAAGCAAGAATGGGTGGATTTGATGGGGTAGATTTGGTTTAAAAATGCCTAATTACTAATGAATCAATAAAGGACAGCAACATGAACAAGTGCAAGTCAATAATAAACTCAACCGTAAAGAGAAGAGATTAATAAACGAAGAGAAAAATAGCTAAGTAGAATTTTTAACTTAGTAGAATTGCGAGAACAGCAATTTTACCGCAATGTTACTAACAGCGAAAGTGTGTAAAATGGAGAAACAAGGGCTACTAACGACTCCTCTATAGGCATTTTCACACGATTCTCAAGCATTGGATCAACTCACTATGCATCAAACTAACTCATTCTCATGTATCTTCCGATTTCATGCATTAGATTCTTTAGTTTACTCATGTCCAAGTAAGGTCTTAAGCATCTTGTTAAAGCAGTAAGTTATGATTTGTACTAGGAAAACGCCTATTCCTAGGTCGTTTTCTGGTTACCTTGAGAGGCTAGCATGAGTGTATGACTCTGAACTCTTACTCCTTCCAGAGGTTAGGAGTTCTTTGGACAAAATGGATGGCCAATCGAAATTGCCCGTGGGATGAAGCTTACATACAATCAATGCATTCGAGAGCTATCCTACATGCTTGGTTCACGTGTTTTAGCCTATAGTATTGTCATTAGCATGCCCCTATGTGACTTAGTTACTCATGGATGTAGAGAGAACAGAAATAATAGATGAAGTAGACATGCTTAGAAGAAAATGAAAGACAAAACAGCAAGGAAAAACAGTAGGCAGAGAAGGTAAAGACAAAGTGTGAAATGATGAATTGTGCTTGATTAATCAATTGTTTGAATGAACAAATGAAGACTTAAAGTGAGTAACATAAAGACAGAAAGCAACGAAATGGAATGGATTAACTAATGGAAGAGAAATAACAACAAAACGGTGCTGGAAATAAGAAGTAAAGACATAAAGCAGTAAAATGAGCTTGAACGCCTCGTCGCAAACGCCTCGGCTGAAGGGAGAGAAAGGTAAGCCTTGCTTGGATGAATCCAATCAGGAGAGAAGATGAATCCTCTCTCCTTCCTATCAGATTGTCGACTCCAACAGCTGAACCTCTCAAACCAACAGACGGAGAAGAGAATGAATGGGAAAGACTGCGCTGCGAAGAGACTTCTACGCTTTTGGATGATGATTGAACCTTCCTCTTTGACCTCCTTTTATAGTATTCTGCAGGTGCGATTGGGCCAAGGAGAACCATCCATCCTCAACGTCGTACTTCAATATGGATGGAGGAGAAAGAACGAATCCCTAAAATATCGGATCACAACAGAAAAAGGTTAGCCAACTTACAGATTTCACTTAAAACATTGCGGTTTTAGCAATGTTTCCGCAATGCTTCCGCAATGCACAATTTTCATGCTTTTAACTTCCTTTTTCATTCCTTTTCTTTCCTTTTGCACACAAGTCCTAATTTAGCTTCCTTCTTCTAATTCTCATATATAAGCATAGGTTTAAGCTAAATCCTATAAAAAACACCTAAGAATGTCCATCTTTCTAAGATAAATAAGTCCTAAAAAGGTCACTTTTGGAGACGTAACACACCCCCAAACTTAAGGTTTTGCTCGTCCTCGAGCAATCTAAGGACTTGCTTAGGCTGCTTTTTTATCCTCTTTAACCACTTGCTGACTCCCCTACATTCCTATCTATAGCAGTGCTGTCCTGTGACACACTTCTAAGTTTACAACTACCCTCTTACTTTGCTTCTTCTGACTTTGCACGCCTAATGCTCATGCTGTTTCATTAACTCCCTACGACTGATCTACTTGCTTCTGTCATATCGTGCAGCTATCCCTAAGGTTTCAAATTCTACCTAGCTTTACCCCAGACTCAGTACATGCTTCTAGTTTTTACTTTTGAGCTACCTAGGATTCCTTAGAGTCATGCCAGTCTTAGTATTAACAGTGACAGTAGTACTTTTAGAGAACAACCTAAACCCTGGCATCACTACATTGGACATACATTCATCTCCCTAAACAACCCTACAAGCTACAACTTTGTGCTCAGCTAATTGAAGATCAGAGTTCTTTTTATTCAGGACATCTAAGCCACAAAGTTGCAACTCCTAGGTATACATTCTTCTTCCCTATTTCTTCCTTTTTTCTTTCTCACTTTGGTGGAGCCTCTCCTTTGGTTGCCTTTTGATGCAATGCCACTTGTGGGTTACACACTTGGCACTGATTACCCAGCAACCTAAGAGAGACACCCCTCTTTATTCTATTTTTCATTTTTTTTTTCAGCTCATCATTTTTTGTAAAGGAGAAGAAGAATGCTTATGCTTTAAGGGAGAGAGGAATGTTCCTAGGCCTAGGGTGGCCTCCCCCAAACTTAAACTACTCATTGTCCCCAATGAGTGTCTGAGGTGGCACACCCCCAAACCTGTCCTAGAAGCATCTAGTCTAAGGTAAAACAAAAGAGAATCTAAAAGCCAAAGGGATAGACAGAACATTCTAAAAGCAAACATTACAGCAGCAGAAATTTATAAAAATATGCAGGTAAGGACTTAAAGCTACGCATGCTGAGCACTTTTTAAGAGGCTAATTTAAACTATTAAAGGTGCCTTAAGACACTCATCCAGCATGCATTTAGATAGGCTATATAAGGTAGTTAAGATAGCAGCAAAAGAACAAAATTAAACAGAACCAGCCTAGCTAAACAGTCAGTCAAAAACAGGCAATTACTAACAAAAATTGCGGATTCCGCAATTATTTCGCAATGGATACAGGGCAGATATATCAGTGATCAAGGCCCCTATGCATGCTCTTTCCAGTCTTTCCAGTCTTTCAAGTTTATTGTTTACTTGCACTTGTTTATGCTTCCATCCTTTATACATTCCTTAGTAATTAGGCACATTAAAACCAAATCTACCTCATTTAATCCACCCAATCTCACTTAACAAAACACTTCGCTAGTAACTAAGAATAAATCTCTGTGGGAAATCGAATGAAAAAATACTTATTACTTGCTACAAGATCATGTATGCTTGCATGTTCTGAGTGCTCTACCATTGCATATTTCTTTTAAACATTGAGCACGCAACAAGTTTTTGGTGCCGCTGCCGGGGATTTAGTTTAGTGAAAACGAAGTTTGTTAAGTTAGATACACAAATCTTAATATCTATTGGAGCTGATCTATTTTCATTTCTTTTGCAGGTACCATTGGGTTAGTTTATGAATGAGCCTTCAAGTAGCGATCTAGAGTTCAATCCTGAGCCTGAGAGATTACTTAGGGCCAGAAACAGAGCTAAGAAACGTCTCTTCAACCAACCCCTTATACCTCCAAACGTTGCTGACTCTACTGAGTCATCACAATCCCATCAAATAGAAATGGATGGAACAAACCCAAATCCAGCACCTACCATTCGCAACCCCATCGAAATAGCGAATGACAAGGATAGTGCCATTCTCTCCTACCTAGTTCCCATGCCTGGGGAGCTGTTGCGTGCTCAATGTGTTGAAATAATTAGGCAATAAAAGAGATAGAGCACTCAGAACATGCAAGCATACATGATCTTATAGCAAGTAGTAAGTATATTTCATTAGTTTTCCCACAGAGATTTATTTTTAGCTATTCGCGAAGTGTTTTGTTAAGAAAGAAGGGGTGGATTTGATGGGGTAAAATTGGTTTTTAATTATCTAATTTTTGCTGAATGTGTAAAGGGTAGCAACATAAACGAGAACAAGTGAAAGCTAAACTCAAATGAAAAGAGACGAGATTAATAAATGAAGGTAAAGACAACTAAATAGAATGGAAACTTAGACGGAATTGCGGGGACCGCAATTCTACCGCAATTATAATAACAGCGAAAGTGTGCAAATGGGTGAATTAAGGGCTACTAATGACTATCCTATAGGCATTTTTATACGATTCTCAAACACTGGATCTACTCTCTGTGCATCAAACTATCTCAAACTCATGTATCGTCCGATTCCATGCATTAGATTCTTTAGTTTACTCAACTCAAAGTAAGGTCTTAAGCATCTTGTTAAGGCAGAAAGATATGGTTTGTACTAGGGAAACGCCTATTCCTAGGCCGTTTCCTGGTTACCTTGAAAGGCTAGCATGATAATATGACTCTGAACTCTTACTCCTTCCAGAGGTTAGGAGTTCTTTGGACAAAATGGATGGCCAATCGAAATTGCCCGTGGGATGAAGCTTACATACAATCAATGTTCGAGAGCTATCCTACATGCTTGGTTCACGTTTTTTAGCCTATAGTGTTGTCATTAGCATGCCCCTAAGTGATTTAGTTACTCATGGATATAAGGAGAACAGAACTAAAGGATAAAACAGACATGCTTCGAAGGAAATGTGCTTAAAACAGTAAGGGAAGGCAGTAGAATGAAAAGGCAGAAACTGTGAAATACGGAATTGAAACTTGATTACTTGATTGTTTGAATAGACAAAAGAAAGCTTAAAGCAAATGACAGAGAGACAGAACACAACGAATTATCTTAATCTAGCTATTAGAAAAGAAACAACAACAAGGCAGAGTTGGAAAAATAGAAATGAAGAACAGAAAGCAATAAACAGATCGAATGACTCGTTGCAGTCGCCTCGAATGAAGGATGAGAAAGGACAGCCTTGCTTGGATGAATCCAATCGGGAGAGAAGAAGAATCTCCTCTCCTTCCTATCAGATTATCGATTCCAACAGCTGAGCTTCGCAAACCAGCAGACGGCAAAGGAAAACAGGAGAAAAGATGGACTGCGAGAAGACTTCTACGCTTTCGGATGATGATGGAACCTCCGACTTTGACCCCCTTTTATAGTAGTTTGCAGGTGCGTTTGGGCCAAGGAGAACCATCAATCTTCAACGTCATATATCAGAATGGATGGAGGAGAAAGAACGAATCCCTGAAATCACGGAAATTAACAGAAAAAGATCAGTCAACTTACGGTTTTCACTTGAAATATTGCGGCTTCCGCAATGTTTTAGCAATGCTGTCGCCATGCAGTTTTTTTCATTCTTTTCCTTCGGTTTTCAACCCTTTTCTTTCCTATTGTGCATAAGTCCTAATTTAGCTACCTTCTTCTCATTCTCATATTTAAGCATAGGTTTAGGCTAAATGCTATCAAAAACACCTAAAAGTGTACATCTTCTTAAGCTAAATGGGTCCTAAATAAGTCACTTTCAGAGACTTAACACACCCCCAAACTTAAGGTTTTGCTTGTCCTCAAGCACACTAAGGACTTACCTAGGCTGCTGTTTCACCTTCTTTAACCACCTACTGACTCCCCTATATCCCTTTCTATAGCACTGCTGTCCTGTGACACACTTCTAAGCTTAAAACTACTCTCTTATCTAGCTTGTTCTGACTTTGCCTGCCTAACATTCCTTCTGTTTTCATTAACTTCCTACAACTGATCTATTTGCTTTTGTCATATCATGCCACTATCCCTAAGGTTTCAAATTCTGCCTAGCTTTACCTCAGACTCAGTACATGCTTCTAGCTTTATTTTTAACTTGTCTAGGATTCCTTAGAGTCATGCCAGTCTTAGTATTAACGGTGACAGTAGTACTTTTAAAGAACAACCTAAACCCTGGCATCACTACATTGGATAAACACTCATCTCCCTAAACAACCCTACAAGTTACAACTTTGTGCTTTAGCTAATTGAGGATCAGAGTTCTTTTTAAATAGGACATCTAAGCCACAAAGTTATAACTCCTAGGTATACATTCTTCTTCCCTATTCTTTTCCCTTTTTCTTACTTAGGTGGGGCCTCTCCTTTGGTTGCCTTTTGATGCAATGCCACTTGTGGGTCACACACTTGGCACTGATTACTTAGCAACCTAAGAGAGACCCCCCTCTTTATTCTATTTTTCATTTTTTTTTCAGTTCATCATTTTTTGTAAAGGAGAAGAAGAATGCTTATGTTTCTAAGGGAGAGAGGAATGTTCCTAGGCCTAGGGTGGCCTCCCCCAAACTTCAACTACTCATTGTCCCCAATGAGTGTCTGAGGTGGCACACCCCCAAACTATCCTAGAAGCATCTAGTCTAAGGTAAAACAAAGAGAATCTAAAGCCCTAGGCATAGACAAAACATTCGAACGGCAAATATCACAGCAGCAGTAATAAAAAAAACAGACACATAAGGGCTTAAAGCTGTGCATACTGAGCTTTTTAGAGGTTGATTTAAACTAGCAAAGGGTGTCCTATGACACTCATCCAACATGCTTTTAGATAAGCTATATATGGTAGTCATGATAGCAGCAAAAGATGGAATTTAAACAGATCACAGCCTAGCTAAACAGACAGTCCAAAACATGCTTTCAGTAATAAAAATTGCGGGTACCGCAATTATTTCGCAATCAAGTCAGGGCAGATATAACAGTGATTAAGGCCCCTAAGCATGCTTTTTCCAGTCATTCGAGCTCTCTAAAAATAAAACAAAACTAACCTACCTAGTCAGCTATCATCAGACTATACTAAGCAAGATTAAAAACATAAAACTAAGCATCTAAAACAGATCAAAAGTGTACGAAAAACAGCATAATTCACATGGTCTATCAGAAAGCAGAAAATTGTTTTTTTTTTTTTTTTTCTAAGGGAACAGCAATACTCCCTTCAGTGCACTTCAAACCAGCACTGAAACGTCTTCATCCTCATCTGGTTGTCGTGGTCGTGGAGGCACCCATGGAGTCAGGAGATTTGTGGGGAAGTCAGGGAAGATGCACCCAAGTTGGTCTGCAACTTCCTTGTCCCGTGCCTGCGCGTATGTGGCCCATTGAGCCATCCTCCTTTGCATATCCATCAGGCATGCCATGGATAGGGACTGATCAGCAGCCAGCCTATCCAGTTCAAACTCCATATTCCCCTTCCTCTTCAGCCTCAGGCTAGCAGGCAGCTCCAAGTGGCCTGTGTAAGCCATCTGCTGCTCCATTCGCTCAGTGGGGACTCCTGCAAGCAAACATAGTTTGGTTATGGTGTTAGGGAAAAACAGTGGTCCCTTACCTTTCTTGGCGCACTCAGCAATGGCAGCTGACATGATTTCCCCCACATTGACCGTGAGACCTCGCATAATGGCGTAGACCAGCAGCGATCTGCTCTGGTTGATGGTCGTCTCATGGGTCACAGGGGACAGCTTCCTCCGTACAAAGGCAAACCATACAGCTGCCTTTGCTGTCAGGTTGGCACTCATGAGGGTGTGCCTCCCATTGCGTGACACAGTCCACGCTGCTTCAGGCTGGCCAATGGTTCGAATGGCCTCCTCCAGCACTGCCTCAGTAGGCTCATCAACGATCCGTGCATAATCAGTGTGTCTTTGGCCCTTGAGGCCATAAGCTTCGTTGATGGCTTTTGCTGAGTAGTCCACCTCTACTCCTCTTACCACAGAGAGCCCCTCATCAGAGTTGCGCAGGTTGGCGTAGAAGTCGTATACCATAGCTGTGTAAGCCGGATTGGGTGGCCTACATAATTCCTCCCAGCTGTGATTTATAATTCCTGCGCGCAAGAACTGCGGCAGGTCAGCAGGTCTGTCGAGGAAGCCCTTCTCGTGCAGCAACTCCCTCTTCCTCAGCTCAACGCCTCTGTATTCAGCGTCAGAGGACACGTACCTCACGGACTGAGGCTCATCTTCAGGGTAAAGCTTGGCTTTCCCTTTGTCTGCTGGCTTGGATGATTCTGCAGCCTCAACCTTGAGTCTTTTGAGCGATGGCTCAGTGCTCTCTTTATCTGCTGACGGCGCCCTCTTGGCCTTCTTCTTTTTCAGCTTCTTGGATCGCTTGGCCTTGAGAATCTTGGCCTTTTTCTTCTTCTTGAGCTTTGCCTCGATGGTGATCTGCTGAAGGCACGCCCCCAGCGTCTCCTCCATTGAGTCAGTCTTCTGTTCAAGACTCTCCGGGCTAGCTTCCCTCACAGGCGAGAAAACCTCCTCGTCCTTACCTTCCCCACTGCCCTGCGTTGATTCTTGGTAATCCCCATATGGGAATTCAGGGTCAGGCCGTGGGGAAGTGTGCGACGGCGTGGTGCTTTGTTCTGCTGTAGGTGTCTGCGCAGAACTCTGTGGTGAAGACGGCTGTTCAGGGCTCTGCGCTGGCGGTGATGGGGAAGAGCTGTGCGCTGGTGGTGCAGGTGGCGAGGCACTCTTCTTGGCTGAATCGTGGGACACACGATCAGTTTCTTGACTCTCCACAGAGGGAGTCTTCTCTTTGCTCGGTTCAGCAGCCACCGCTACACTCCATCTGCGCTTCTTGGGTGTGCCTGCTGGTTCAGAGGGTCCAGCAGGTATCTCAGTAACAACCCTCCACTTCTTCTTGCGAATCGGGAGTTTGGGAAGGCGTTCAGTCCACGCAGCGTCAGCCGTAGCCAAGGCGAGCAGTGCGTCTCTCGCAGCTGTTTCAGCAGCGTCGTCAGCCCTCTTCTTGGCTGCAGATCTTTCAGCCCGTGTGAACACCATTGTTGAGTCTTGGAGGTTTGGAGAGAAGAATCAAAGATGAAGAGAATCGCAGCTTTCTTGGAATTCAGAGAGTGAGAGAATCGTACAGATCAAGCGCCTTCTAACGGATATAAAGGAAACGGCTAAATCCCAACGGCTATATTTTGCGGATCCTGCAATTCCAGCGCAATTTTAGGGATATTTTTTCATCAAAATGTCAATCTTTGCTCGCCCGTATCTTTTATTTGTCTCAATCTTTTCTTGATTTTTAAAGCTGGAATTATTCTCCTTGATTCCCTCTTTCGATTCCCTACAAAAAGAAATAAAAACAACATCAAATTCGCAATTAAAATAATACAACAAAACATACAAACGATAACCGGAAAATTGCAAAAAAAATAAACTAAGGCATGAGCCTTATGTTGACGAGCACAGCAATCACTCGTCCTCTCTCGTTCTCATTGTTATGCTTCAGTCAAGAAGAAGGCCGAGAGAGTCTTCACATCTCCTTCCTCATAGTAGTGCTTCAATCTTGCACCATTAACCATGAATGGTTGGCCTTGCTGCAAGTTCTTTATCTCTATGGCACCATGAACAAACACATTAGTGATCACAAATGGACCTGACCATCTAGACTTAAGTTTCCCTGGAAAGAGTTTCAACCGTGAGTTAAACAACAAGACAAGTTGACCCTTCTTAAAGTCCTTAACTCGAAGTCTACTATCGTGCCAAATCTTGGTCTTTTCCTTATACATTTTAGCATTTTCATAGGCCATATGTCTAAGCTCATCAAGCTCATGTAATTGCAAAGACCTCAGTGTTCCTGCATCCTTTACACAAAAATTCAATTCCTTCATGGCCCAAAATGCTTTGTTTTCTAACTCAAGTGGTAAGTGACAAGTCTTGCCATATACCAGCCTATAAGGGGACATACCTAGGGGTGTCTTATATGCTGTCCTATAAGCCCAAAGTGCATCCTCAAGCTTAAAGGACCAGTCTTTCCTACGAGGTTTGACCACTTTTTCTAGGATGTTCTTAATTTCCCTATTTGAAATTTCAGCTTGTCCATTCGAGTGTGGGTGATAGGGAGTGGCTACTCTATGTCTAATAGTATACTTAGCCAACACTCTCTCCATAGCCTTGTTAATGAAATGTGACCCCTCATCACTAATGATGGCACGAGGTGTCCCAAACCTAGTAAAAATGTGCCTATGCAAGAAATTGGTGACTGTTTTAGCATCATTATTGGGACATGCTTTGGCCTCTACCCACTTGGAAACGTAGTCTACTGCTACTAAAATGTAAAGGTTACCTGATGATGGAGGAAATGGCCCCATGAAGTCAATGCCCCATACATCAAAGAGCTCCAACTCTAAGATGTAGGTGAGGGGCATCTCATCCTTTCGACTGAGGTTACCTGTTCTTTGGCATTCATCACAGCTGTGGGCATAGTTGTGGGCATCTTTGAAGATCGTTGGCCAATAGTAACCACTCTGAAATACCTTTGCAGCTGTTCTTTGGCCACCAAAGTGTCCACCATAAGGAGCTGTGTGGCAGTGCTGCAGCACAGACTTCGCTTCAGCAGCTGAAACACACTTCCTTAGCAAGCCGTCAGCACATGTTCTGTAAAGTGTGGGGTCATCCCATATGAATTTCCTTGCTTCATGAAGGAACCTCTTCTTCTCTTGTCCTCCCTTGAAAACTGGTAAAACCTGTGATGCACGGAAGTTAGCAATGTCAGCAAACCAAGGTTCCTCATCGTTATCACGATGAGTCAAAGCAAAGACATGTTCATCAATAAAAGCATCAGAAATTGCGGGCTCCGCAATTTTTTCGCAATTGTGCTGCAATCGAGAAAGGTGATCCGCAACCACATTTTCACATCCTTTCTTGTCTCGAATGTCCAAATCAAATTCCTGCAGCAATAACACCCACCTAATCAACCTAGGCTTAGCATCAGCCTTCCTCATAAGATATTTCAAGGCAGAATGGTCAGTGTACACAATTGTCCTAGTGCCTACAATATAGTTTCTGAATTTCTCACAAGCGAACACTACAGCAAGCATCTCTTTCTCAGTAGTTGTATAATTACATTGAGCCTCATTCAAGGTCTTACTAGCATAATAGACGGGGTGTGTTAGCTTGTCAATCTTCTGGCCTAACATGACCCCTACAGCATAGTCACTAGCATCACATAACATCTCAAATGGGAGATCCCAATCTGGCCCTACTATAACAGGTGCTGTGACTAGTGCTTTCTTAAGGGTGGTCCAAGCTACTACACATTCCTTAGAGAAGATGAATGGCCTATTTAGTTCTAGAAGCTCACACAGAGGCTTGGCTATCTTAGAAAAGTCCTTAATGAACCTTCTGTAGAAACCAGCATGCCCTAAGAAACTCCTAATGGCCTTGACATTCGGAGGCTCTACCAACTTCTCTATGATCTCAATTTTGGCTCGGTCAACTTCTACACCTGCCCTCGACACTCTATGACCTAAGACAATCCCCTCATCTACCATGAAGTGACACTTTTCCCAATTAAGGACTAAGTTAGTCTCCTCACATCTAGCCAAGACTTGTCCTAGATTTTCTAGACAGTTGGTGAATGAATCCCCAAAGACTGAAAAGTCATCCATGAATATCTCTATCATGGATTCATCCAAATCAGAGAAGATTGCCAACATGCACCTTTGGAAAGTTGCCGGTGCATTGCATAAGCCAAAAGGCATTCTGCGAAAGGCAAAAGTTCCAAAAGGGCAAGTAAAGGTAGTCTTTTCTTGGTCTTTGGGGTCTATAGTGATCTGGTTATACCCTGAATAACCGTCTAGGAAACAGTAATAGGCTCTACCAGCTATTCTGTCTAACATTTGGTCAATGAATGGTAGAGGGAAGTGGTCTTTTTTAGTTTCTTTATTTAGCTTCCTATAATCCATGCATACTCTCCATCCTGTGACAGTCCTTGTTGGGATCAGTTCATTGTTCTCATTGACTACCACAGTCATCCCCCCCTTCTTAGGTACACATTGGATAGGACTCACCCACTGGCTACTAGCTATGGGGAAGATTACACCAGCATCTAACCATTTTATTATTTCTTTCTTAACTACCTCTTTCATAGAGGGATTCAGCCTACGTTGATGATCTACTCTAGGTGTGTGCTCTTCCTCTAGTATATCTTATGCATGCAATAAGAAGGGCTAATGCCTCTAATATCAGCAATAGTCCATGCAATAGCCTTCCTATGTTGCTTAAGGAGTAAAATTAAATCAACCTCATGCTGTTCACTTAGCTTAGAAGAAATAATTACAGGAAAAGTCTCATTATTCCCTAAATATGCATACTTGAGGTGAGTGGGGAGTGGCTTTAACTCTAATACAGGTGGATGCTCAATGGATGGCTTTAAAGGATTTAAGGATCTATCAGTTAATTCTACATTCATACATACATGCTGAGGGTTATTTACAGATATGTCCATTATCTCAGCTATGTTTAAGTCAGTTAATTCTAAACCTACATATTCATTGGCATGCTTGGTTAATAATACATGCTCCAATTGTTCCTCCATTAAGGAATCTACTACGTCCATGCTAGCACAGGATTCAAGGTCAGAGGGGTACCTTAAAGCTTTATACACACTAAATTTCACCTCTTCATCATGAACCCTCATAGTAAGCTCACCTTTTTGGACGTCTATCAGTGCCCTACCTGTGGCTAGAAATGGTCTGCCTAGCAGGATGGGGACCTCCTTGTCTGCTTCATAATCCAGGATAATGAAATCTGCAAGGAAAATAAACTTGTCAACCTTTACTAAAATATCCTCAATTTTACCTTCTGGATATGCAATGGATCTGTCTGCTAATTGTAAAGTGACAGTGGTGGGACGTGCTTCTCCTATTCCCAACTGGCGGAATAGTGATAGGGGCATGAGGTTTATGCTGGCGCCCAGGTCACAAAGCGCTCTGCCCACGTGCTTGCCTCCAAGTTCTACAGGTAAGGTGAAGGACCCAGGATCCTTCTCCTTCTTAGGCAGCTTGTTTTGGAGTATGGCACTGCACTCCTCAGTGAGGTTTACTGTTTCAAACTCACCAATTATTTTTTTGTTAGTAATAATGTCCTTCAAAAACTTTACATAGGAAGGCATAGACTGTAAAACTTCTACAAAAGGAATGTTGACATGCACTTGCTTAAGAATTTCTAAGAATTTATTAAAATGCACTTCCTGTTCCTGCTTCTTCTTAAGCCTTCGAGGATATGGAGGTGGTGGCACATATGCAGGCACGTCAGGGCGCCTTAGGATAGGTGGAGGCCTTGGAATTTCTTCTATCTCCTCAATAATTGGCTCTAGCCTGGCTCCTGATGTGCTAGTTGGTGGTGGACCTTGGTTTGGCAGAGACTCCAGTGGAGCACTAGACTCAGTGTTCTCTACTCTCTTTGGTGTGTCCTTTGTGTTGCTCACCAATGGTCTACCACTTCTAAGTTCAATTGCTTGAACTTGTTCTTTACCATCTCTCCTTGGCACCTCGGTGTCAGCAGGGAGTCTACCTTGGGGCCTACTCTTGAGTTCATTGGCTAATTGGCCTATTTGGTTCTCTAGGCTTCTAAGAGTGGCTTGCTGGCTTTGAAGAGTAGCATCATTCTTAGCTATGTATTCCTTGAGTAAGTTCTCTACAGAAGATCCTACAGGTTGGTTGTATGGTTTTTGATACATTGATTGGTTATGTTGGGGAGTGAAACCAGGTGTTCCACTCGGTCTAGGCTGGTTAGGATTTTGGTTAGTATTTTGTTGGGCACCCCATGACAGGTTTGGGTGGTTCCTCCAACCAGGGTTGTAAGTATTGGAATAGGGGTTGTTCCTAGGCTGCTGCTGGCTTCCAATGTAGCAGACTGAGGCTGGATTCCCAGGGCAATATTCATACAGGTGCCCTTCCCCACAGAATCCACATACAAGTGTCTCACCTTGACTTGGTTGGGTGCCCATTGACATGGCGGTAGCGGTGTTGACACTTGTTTGGAGATTGGCTTGAGCCATTTGCTTAACTAGGTTGGTCAGGGCATTTATTTGGCTGCTCATCGCACTTAGAGCATCCTTGTCTTGAGCCCTAGTTGGCTCAACTGGATCATCTGACCACCTACAGTGAGATGCTGAGATTTTCTCCAAGATCTCATAGGCCTCGTTGTAACTCTTGGACAACATGGAACCACCAGCAGATGAATTTAAGACTTGCCTAGTGCTGGGGTTGCATCCTTTGAAAAAGACCTCAATTTGGATACACCACGGGATGCCATGATGTGGACATTTGAGAAGAAGGTCCTTGAACCTTATCCAAGCTTCGTGAAGAGATTCATTATCAGCTTGTTTGAATTTAACTATGTCATCACGAAAGGTAGAATTCCTATCAGGTGGGAAGTATTTGACTAGGAATTTCTCAGCTAAATCTGTCCAATTAAGGACAGATCCAGAGGGTAATGAGTTCAACCATGTTTTGGCTTTGTCCCTCAAAGAGTAAGGGAACAAGTATAGCCTCAAAGCTTCTTGGGACACTCCAGGGATGATAAAGGTATCACTAACTCCTAAGAAGTTCCTAAGATGGTTGTGGGGGTCCTCATTTTCTATTCCAAAGAATTGTCCCACAGTGGACAACATTTGGAACATCACTGGCTTTAACTCGAATGAGTTGGCAGTGATTTCAGGACGGATTATGCTGGGGTTCAGCTCCCCAGGCATAGGTACTAAATATGAAAGAATGGCACTATTCTTGTCATTCGCTATTTCGATGGGGTTGCGAATGACAGGTACCTGATTTGGAACTATCTCGTCCATTTCTTCGATTTCAGGTATGATTTGAGGTATAGGAGGTTGTTTAAAGAGTCGTTTCTTCGCTTTGTTTCTAGCTCTAAGTAGTCTCTCAGGCTCAGGATTGAACTCTAGATATCTACTTGAAGGCTCACTCATAAACTAACCCAATAGTACCTGCAAAAGAAATGAAACAGATCAGCTTCAATAAGCAATAAACTTGGTTTTTCAAACTTAACAAACTTCGTTTTCACTTAAAATAAATCCCCGGCAGCGGCGCCAAAAACTTGTTGCGTGCTCAATGTGTTGAAATAATTAGGCAATAAAAGAGATAGAGCACTCAGAACATGCAAGCATACATGATCTTATAGCAAGTAGTAAGTATATTTCATTCGTTTTCCCACAGAGATTTATTTTTAGCTATTCGCGAAGTGTTTTGTTAAGAAAGAAGGGGTGGATTTGATGGGGTAAAATTGGTTTTTAATTATCTAATTTTTGCTGAATGTGTAAAGGGTAGCAACATAAACGAGAAGAAGTGAAAGCTAAACTCAAATGAAAAGAGACGAGATTAATAAATGAAGGTAAAGACAACTAAATAGAATGGAAACTTAGACGGAATTGCGGGGACCGCAATTCTACCGCAATTATAATAACAGCGAAAGTGTGCAAATGGGTGAATTAAGGGCTACTAATGACTATCCTATAGGCATTTTTATACGATTCTCAAACACTGGATCTACTCTCTGTGCATCAAACTATCTCAAACTCATGTATCGTCCGATTCCATGCATTAGATTCTTTAGTTTACTCAACTCAAAGTAAGGTCTTAAGCATCTTGTTAAGGCAGAAAGATATGGTTTGTACTAGGGAAACGCCTATTCCTAGGCCGTTTCCTGGTTACCTTGAAAGGCTAGCATGATAATATGACTCTGAACTCTTACTCCTTCCAGAGGTTAGGAGTTCTTTGGACAAAATGGATGGCCAATCGAAATTGCCCGTGGGATGAAGCTTACATACAATCAATGTTCGAGAGCTATCCTACATGCTTGGTTCACGTTTTTTAGCCTATAGTGTTGTCATTAGCATGCCCCTAAGTGATTTAGTTACTCATGGATATAAGGAGAACAGAACTAAAGGATAAAACAGACATGCTTCGAAGGAAATGTGCTTAAAACAGTAAGGGAAGGCAGTAGAATGAAAAGGCAGAAACTGTGAAATACGGAATTGAAACTTGATTACTTGATTGTTTGAATAGACAAAAGAAAGCTTAAAGCAAATGACAGAGAGACAGAACACAACGAATTATCTTAATCTAGCTATTAGAAAAGAAACAACAACAAGGCAGAGTTGGAAAAATAGAAATGAAGAACAGAAAGCAATAAACAGCTCGAATGACTCGTTGCAGTCGCCTCGAATGAAGGATGAGAAAGGACAGCCTTGCTTGGATGAATCCAATCGGGAGAGAAGAAGAATCTCCTCTCCTTCCTATCAGATTATCGATTCCAACAGCTGAGCTTCGCAAACCAGCAGACGGCAAAGGAAAACAGGAGAAAAGATGGACTGCGAGAAGACTTCTACGCTTTCGGATGATGATGGAACCTCCGACTTTGACCCCCTTTTATAGTAGTTTGCAGGTGCGTTTGGGCCAAGGAGAACCATCAATCTTCAACGTCATATATCAGAATGGATGGAGGAGAAAGATCGAATCCCTGAAATCACGGAAATTAACAGAAAAAGATCAGTCAACTTACGGTTTTCACTTGAAATATTGCGGCTTCCGCAATGTTTTAGCAATGCTGTCGCAATGCAGTTTTTTTCATTCTTTTCCTTCGGTTTTCAACCCTTTTCTTTCCTATTGTGCATAAGTCCTAATTTAGCTACCTTCTTCTCATTCTCATATTTAAGCATAGGTTTAGGCTAAATGCTATCAAAAACACCTAAAAGTGTACATCTTCTTAAGCTAAATGGGTCCTAAATAAGTCACTTTCAGAGACTTAACAGGAGCTAAACCCAAGCATCATGAAGCCTATGAGATCCTGGAGAAGATCTCAGCATCTCACTGTAGGTGGTCAGACGATCCAGTTGAGCCTAGGAGAGCTCAAGACAAGGATGCTCTGAGTGCAATGAGCAGCCAAATAAACGCCCTGACCAACCTAGTCAAACAAATGGCTCAAACCAATCTCCAATCTAGTGTCAACACCGCAGTAGCCATCTCAATGAGGGCACAAACAAGTCAAGGTGAGACACTAATCTGTGGATTCTGTGGGGAAGGGCACCTGTATGAATACTGCCCTGGGAATCCAGCCTCTGTCTGCTATGTTGGAAGCCAACAGCAGCCTAGGAACAACTCCTACTCTAACACTTACAATCCTGGTTGGAGGAACCACCCAAATCTTTCTTGGGGTGGCCAACAGAATACTAACCAAGCTCCAAACCAGCCAAGACCGAGTGGAACACCTGGTTTCACTCCCCAAAATAACCAATCCATGTATCAAAAACCATATAACCAGCCAATAGGGTCATCAGTAGAAAATCTACTTAAGGAGTACATTGCAAAGAATGATGCCACTCTACAAAGCCAGCAAGCTACTCTTAGGAGCCTAGAGAACCAAATAGGGCAATTAGCCAATGAACTCAAAAGTAGGCCCCAAGGTAGACTGCCTGCTGACACTAAGGTGCCTAGAAGGGATGGTAAAGAGCAAGTTCAAGCAATTGAACTTCGAAGTGGAAGACCATTGGTGAGCAACACTAGAGAAACACCAAAGAAAGTAGAGAATGAAGAGTCTAGTGCTCCACTGGATTCTCTGCCAACCCAAGGTCAACAACCAACAAGCACATCAAGGGAGAGGCTGGAACCAATCATAGAGGAACTAGAGGAAATTCCAAGGCCTCCACCTGTCCTGAGGCAACCTGAAGTGCCTACATATGTGCCACCACCTCCATTCCCTAGAAGGCTAAAGAAAAAACAAGAACAGGAAGTGCACTTTAACAAATTTTTAGAAATTCTTAAACAAGTGCATGTTAATATTCCTTTTGTAGAGGTTTTGCAATCTATGCCTTCGTATGTTAAGTTTTTGAAGGATATAATCACTAACAAGAAAATTATTGGTGAGTTTGAAACAGTGAATCTCACTGAGGAGTGCAGTGCTATACTCCAAAACAAGCTACCAAAGAAGGAGAAGGATCCTGGTTCCTTCACCTTACCAGTGGAGTTGGGAGGCAAGCACGTGGGCAGAGCTCTTTGTGACCTGGGAGCCAGCATAAATCTCATGCCCCTATAACTATTCCGTCAGCTTGGAATAGGGGAAGCACGTCCTACCATTGTCACCTTGCAGTTGGCAGACAAATCCATTGCCTACCCTGAGGGTAAGATAGAGGATATTCTTGTCAAGGTTGACAAGTTCATTTTTCTTGCAGACTTCATCATTCTGGATTATGAAGCAAACAAGGAGGTCCCCATCCTATTAGGCAGACCATTTCTAGCCACAGGTAGGGCCTTGATTGATGTCCATAAAGGTGAGCTCACCATGAGGGTTCATGATGAGGAGGTTAAAGTTTAGTGTATTTAAAGCACTGAGGTATCCTTCTGACTCTGAATCTTGTGCAAGTATGGACATAGTAGATTCACTGATGGAAGAACAGCTTGAGCAGGAGTTATTAACTAAGCATGCCAATGATTATGTACAATTAGATATAACTGACTTAAACATAGCTGAAATAATGGACATACCTGTGAATAACTTTCAGCATGATTGTATGACTATTGACTTGACTGAAAGATCCATGAATCCATTGAAACCATCCATTGAGCATCCACCTATCTTAGAATTAAAACCACTGCCTGAACATCTTAAGTATGCATATCTAGGAAGTGATGATACTTTGCCTGTTATTATTTCGTCCAAATTGAGTGAAAAACATGAAATTGAGTTGATATTATTACTTAAGCAACATAAAAAAGGCTATTGCATGGACGATTGCTGACATTAGAGGTATTAGTCCTTCTTACTGCATGCATAAGATAATATTGGAAGAAGAGCATACACCCCGAGTAGATCACCAACGTAGGTTGAACCCCTCTATGAAGGAGGTAGTTAAAAAAGAGATCATAAAATGGTTAGATGCAGGTGTGATCTTCCCTATAGCTAGTATTCAGTGGGTGAGTCCAATACAATGTGTACCTAAGAAGGGGGTGATGACTGTAGTAGTGAATGAGAGCAATGAACTGATTCCAACTAGAACTATTACAGGATGGAGAGTCTGTATGGACTATAGAAAATTGAATAAAGAAACAAAAAAATATCACTTCCCTTTACCATTTATCGACCAGATGTTACATAGGATAGCTGGTAGAGCATATTACTGCTTTCTAGATGGTTATTCTGGATATAACCAAATCACCATAGACCCTGTGGATCAGGAGAAAACAACCTTCACCTGCCCCTTTGGAACCTTTGCCTTTCGCAGAATGCCTTTTGGCTTATGCAATGCACCAGCAACTTTCCAAAGGTGTATGTTGGCCATTTTCTCTGACTTAGATGAATCCATGATAGAGATATTTATGGATGACTTCTCAGTCTTTGGTGATTCATTTACAAATTGTTTAGAGAACTTAGGACAAGTCCTAGCTAGGTGTGAGGAGACCAACCTAGTCCTTAATTGGGAGAAATGCCACTTTATGGTGGAAGAAGGAATAGTCTTAGGTCACAGAGTGTCTAGAGCAGGAGTAGAGGTCGATAGGGCCAAGATTGAAATAATAGAGAAGCTGGTGGAACCTCAGAATGTAAAAGCTATTAGAAGCTTCCTAGGACACGCAGGTTTCTAAAGAAGGTTCATTAAGAACTTTTCAAAGATCTCTAAGCCTCTGTGTGAGCTTCTAGAGCTGAATAAACCATTCATCTTCTCAAAAGAATGTTTCTTAGCTTGGACAACCCTTAAGGAAGCATTAGTCAAAGCACCTATTATAGTAGGACCAAATTGGGACCTCCCATTTGAGATGTTGTGTGATGCGAATGACTATGCAGTAGGGGTTATGCTAGGACAAAAGATTGACAAACTAACACACCCTATATACTATGCTAGTAAGACACTGAATGAGGCACAATGTAATTACACAACCACGGAAAAGGAAATGCTAGCTGTAGTGTTTGCCTGCGAGAAGTTTAGGAATTACATTGTAGGCACTAGGACCATTGTGTACACTGATCATTCTGCACTAAAATACCTTATGAGGAAGGCTGATGCTAAGCCTAGGTTAATTAGATGGGTATTGTTGTTGCAAGAGTTTGATCTAGACATTAGAGATAAGAAAGGATGCGAAAATGTGGTTGCGGATCATCTTTCTAGATTGCAGCATAATTGCGAAAAAATTGAGGAAACCGCAATTTCTGATGCCTTTATCGATGAGCATGTTTTTGTGTTAGCACATCGTGATAAAGATGAGGAACCTTGGTTTGCTGATATTGCTAACTTCCTTGCCTCGCAGGTACTACCAAATTTCAAGGGAGGACAAGAAAAGAAGAGGTTCCTACATGAAGCTAGGAAATTCATATGGGATGATCCGACACTCTACAAAACATGTGCAGATGGTTTACTAAGGAAGTGTGTGTCAGCTGCTGAAGCGAAGTCTGTGCTGCAGCACTGCCATACATCTCCCTATGGTGGACACTTTGGTGGCTAGAGAACAGCTGCAAAGGTGTTCCAGAGTGGTTACTATTGGCCCACGATCTTCAAAGATGCCCACGACCATGCACACAGCTGCAATGAATGCCAGAGAACAGGTAACCTGAGTCGGAAGGATGAGATGCCTCTCACTTACATCTTAGAGTTGGAGCTCTTTGATGTGTGGGGCATTGACTTCATGGGACCATTTCCCCCATCAGCAGGTAACCTTTACATACTTGTAGCTGTAGACTATGTATCTAAATGGGTAGAAGCCATAGCATGTCCAACAAATGATGCCAAAACAGTCATTAAGTTCCTTAATAGACATATTTTTACTAGGTTTGGTACACCTCGTGCTATAATTAGTGATGAAGGGACTCACTTTATTAATAAAGCTATGGAAAAAGTGTTGGCTAAGTACAATCTTAGACATAGAGTAGCCACCCCTTATCATCCACATTCGAATGGACAAGCTGAAATATCAAATAGGGAGATTAAAAACATACTCGAAAAAGTGGTCAAACCCAATAGAAAAGATTGGTCGTTTAAGTTAGAGGATGCACTTTAGGCATATAGGACTGCATATAAGACACCCCTAGGTATGTCTCCTTATAGACTTGTGTATGGCAAAGCATGTCACTTACCATTCGAATTGGAAATCAAAGCATTTTGGGCCCTAAAAGAGCTGAATTATTGCGTGACCGATGCGGGAACATTGCGGTCTCTGCAATTACATGAGCTTGATGAGCTGAGACATATGTCCTATGAAAATGCCAAAATGTATAAGGAAAAAACTAAAATTTGGCATGATAGTAGACTTAGGATTAAGGACTTTAAGAAAGGCCAGCATGTCTTGTTATTTAACTCAAGGTTGAGATTATTTCCAGGCAAACTTAAGTCCAGATGGTTAGGTCCTTTCGTTATAACTAATGTGTTTGTTCATGGTGCAATTGAGATTAGGAACCTGCAGCACGGGCAACCGTTCATGGTCAATGGTGCACGTTTGAAGCACTACTACGAGGAAGGGGATGTGAAGACTCTCTCGGCCTTCCTCTTATCTGAAGCTTGAAAATATGACCGAGAGAAGACGAGTGATTACTGTGCTCGTCCATGCGAGGCTATGCCTTAGTTTATTTTTGCTATTTTTTATTCCTTCGGTTGTTATTTTTGTATGTTTATGAGTGATTTTTATTACGAATTTGTTGTTAATTTTGTACGTTTTTATAGGGGATCAAAAGAGGAAATCAAGGAGATGAATCAAGGGTAAAGAATCGGGGAAGATATCGGGCCGAATCAAAGATTAAGTTATGAGAATCTTGGCATTTAAATCAAGAAAATCTCCAACGGCCATTTAATTGCGGTAGATTTGCTGAAACCGCAACAGAAATAGCCGTTAGGATTCACTTGATTACAAATAGCCGTTAGAATAGCTGTGGCCCGTACGCTTCCTTCATTCATTGAACTTCAAGAAACTATCTTCTTCTTCCTCTGCAATTCCTCTTTTTCAGATTTCTCCGATTCGACCATGGTGCTTACACGGGCTGAGAGATCTGCTTCCAAGAAGAAGGCGTCCGACGCTGAGGCAGCTGCGAGAGAGGCACTACTTGCCTTGGCAGATACCGAAGCTGCGCGACCCGAACGACCTTCCAAGCTTCCTATCCGCAAGAAGAAGTGGAAGGTGGTGACCGAAATCCCTGCTGGTCCATCTGAACCAGCAGGAACGCCCAAGAAGAGAAAATGGAAGATGGCTGTCGAAGACGCACCGATGAAGGAGAAGACTCCCACTGTGGAGAGTCAAGGGAGTGGTCGTCCTTCTTACGAGACGGCCAGACAAAGCCCCGAGCCATCTCCATCTCCATAGAGCCCGGAGCTCTCTCAACCTCCACAAAGCCCTGAGGCATCGCCATCATCGCAAACGCCCGAGCCTGAAATTCCAAGGGAAGAACATCAAGAATCAGCGTCGGGCGAAGAAACGGCTGAAGAAGAAGAGGTCTTCTCTCCTTTGAGGGAAGTCTGCCCCGATAGCCCAGCAAAGGGGGACGACTCAATGGATGAGACGTTGGGGGATTGCCTCCAGCAGATCACCACCAGGGCACGGTTGAGGAAGAAAGCCCCCAAGGTTGTCAAGGCCAAACGGCCAAAAGCTTCAAAGAAATCCCAAAAAAGGAAGGTCAGCAGTGAGCCTTCTTTGAAGAAGCTAAAGATCGAGGCTGCTGAATCAGCCAAGGCCAAGGAAAAGGGGAAAGCCAAGCTATGCCCCGAAGATGAACCTCAATCTGTGAGGTATGTGTCTTCAGACGCCGAATCAAGGGGCACTGAACTGAGGAAGAGGGACCTACTCAATGAGAAGGGGTTCTTTGATGCATTGGCAGACCTGCCGCAATTCTTGCGCGCAGGGATCACCAACCACGGTTGGGAAGAGCTGTGCAGACCGCCCATCCCCGCCTACTCCAGTATGGTGTACGACTTCTATGCGAATTTGACGCATCCTGAGGATGGCTTGTCCACGGTGAGGGGGCTTGAGGTTGACTTCTCAGCCAAGGCTATAAATGATGCCTATGGCCTCAAAGGGGAGAAACATACTGACTATGCGAGGATCATCGATGCTCCAACTGAGGCTGTCCTGGAAGAAGCACTGCGTATCATAGGCCAACCTGAGGCAGCTTGGACGATCTCACGCAATAGGAAGCACACTCTGATGAGTGCTACCCTCACGACCAAGGCAGCTGTCTGGTTCTCCTTCGTGCGCAGGCGTCTGTCCCAGTGACTCACGAGACCACCATTAATCAGGGGATATCGCTGCTGGTATATGCAATCATGAGGGGCCTCACTATCAATGTTGGTGAGGTTATAGCAGCCTCCATAGCAGACTGTGCCAAGAAAGGTAAGGGTCCTCTTTTCTTCCCAAACACCATCACTAAGCTTTGTTTACGTGCAGGTGTACCAATCGAGAGAATGGAGAGGCAGCTGGCCTACACGGGTCATTTGGAGATGCCTACAGGCATGAGGATGCGCAGGAAGGGGAACATGGAATTTGAGCTAGACGGCCTGGCTGCTGCTCAATCCCTCTCTATGGCTTGCCTGATGGACCTTCAAAAGAAGATGGCACAATGGGCTGAGTATGCTCAAGCGAGGGATAAGGACGTGGCTGATCAGTTGGGCTGCATCTTCCCTGCCTTCCCCACTGACCTACTGAAGCCATGGACACCTCCAAGAGCACGGAGGGATGATGATGAGGATGTCTGAGTGCCAGTCTGAAGGGCACTCGAGGGAGTACTTCTGATCCCTCTTTGAATTATAAAAAAAAAAAAAAATCAAACTGCTTTTCGTTAAACTGTGTGATTTCTGGTATTTTGAGTCAATATTTGATCTGTTTTTAGTTCTTTCTTTTGGTTGTTTAGGGTAGTTCAGTATAGTTAGATGGTATCTGAATAGATAGGTTGTTTTAGTTTCCTTTTTGTATAGCTGTGATGACTGGAAATAGCATGCAAAAGGGGCTGCTTACTGTTTTATCTGCCCTGTATATTCATTGCGAAATTATTGCGGACTCCGCAATTTTTGTTAGTTGTCGCATGTTTTTGACTCACTGTTTTGATAGGCTGGTTCTGTTTCAATTTTGTTCTTTTGCTGCTTTCTTGACTACCATATATGACCTATCTATAAGCATGCTGGATGAGTGTCTTAAAGCACCTTGGATAGTTTAAATTAGCTCTCTTAAGTTGCTCAGCATGCATGTCTTTAAGTCTTTACCATACTGTTTTTACAAATTTCTGCTGCTGTAGTATCTGCTTTAGGAAGGTTCATTCTATCCTTAAGACTTTTAGATTCTCTTTGTTTTGCCCTAGACTAGATGCTTCTAGGACAAGTTTGGGGGTGTGCCACCTCAAACTCTCATTGGGGACAATGAGAAGTTTAAGTTTGGGGGAGGCCACCCTAGGCCTAGGAACATTCCTCTCTCCTTTTAAGCATAAGCATTCTTCTTCTTCTTTTGAAAAAATGATGAACTGTAAAAAAAAAAAAAATATAGAATAAAGAGGGGTGTCTCTCTTAAAGTTGCTGAGTAATCCGTGCCATGTGTGTAACCCACAAGTGACATTGCATCAAAAGGCAACCAAAGGAGAGGCTCCACCAAAGGAAAAAAGAAAAAGGAAAGAACTAGGGAAGAAGAATGTATACCTAGGAGTTGCAGCTTTGTGGCTTGGGTGTCCTGAATAAAAGAACTCTGATCCTCAATTAGCTAAGCACAAAGTTGTAGCTTGTAGGCTTGTTTAGGGAGATGAATGTATATCCAATGTAGTGATGCCAGGGTTTAGGTTGTTCTATGAATGTATTACTGTTACTGGTTTATACTAAGACTGGCATGACTCTAAGGAATCCTAGGTAGCTCAAAAGAAAAACATTAGAAGCATGTACTGAGTCTGGGGTAAAGCTAGGTAGAATTTGAAACCTTAGGGATAGTTGCACAATGAAATTAATGATCGAAGCAAATAGATCAACTGTGGAGAGTTAATGAAACAGTAGGGTCATAAGGCAAGAGAAGGCAGAAGAAGCAAAAAGAGAAGTTAGTTTTAAATTTAGAAGTGTGTCACAGGACAGCTTTGCTGTAGATAAGGAACTTAGGGGAGTCAGCAAGTAGTTAGAGAGAGGTTAACAACAGCCTAGATAAAGTCCTTAGATTGCTCGAGGACGAGCAAAACCTTAAGTTTGGGGGTGTGTTACGTCTCCAAAAGTGATTATTTTAGGACTTAATTACCTTAGAAAGACGTACACTCTTAGGTGTTTTTGGTAGGATTTGGCTTAAACTCGTACTTATATATGAGAATTAGAAGAATGAAGCTAAATTAGGACTTATATACAAAAGGAAAGAAAAGGAACCAAAAACGAAGTTAAAGGAATGAAAATTGTGCATTGCGGAAGCATTGCGGAAACATTGCTAAAACCGCAATGTTTTAAGTGAAATCCGTAAGTTGTCTAACTATTTTCTGTTTTGTTCCGAACTTTCAGGGATTCATTCTTTCTCCTGCAGCCACGTAGTAGTACGACGTTGAGAATGGATGGTTCTCCTTAGCCCAAGCGTACCTGCAGAACACTATAAAAGGAGGTGAAGATGGAAGGTTGAAACACACTCGAAAGGCGTAGAACTCTCTTCTCAGCGCAGTCTTTTCTCCTGTTTTTCTCATCCTGTTGTTGGATTGAAGGTCTCAACTATTGGAGTCGATAATCTGAGAGGAAGAAGAGAAGTTTTGTCTTCTCTTCTGATTGGATTCATCCAAGCAAAGCTTGCTTTCTTCCCCCTTCAGCCGAGGCGTCTGCGACGAGGCGATCACGCACGGATCTACTTGTTTTTCTGCTTTAGCTTTCTATTTTCATTGCTGTTTGTTGTCATTTCTTTTTCGTTAGCTACTCTACTTCATTTCGTTGCTCTCTGTTTTACTTTAGTTATTCAAGGCTGTCATTTGTTTAGTTCAAACTTTAGTTAATCGAAGCATTATTTCATCACTTTGCAATCTCTTCACTTCTCTGTTTACTGTCTTTAGCTTCTGTTTTGTCTTTATTATTCCACTAAGCATGTCGTCTTCATCTCTTCTTCCCATTCTATCTTCATCCATGAGTAACTAAATCACATAAGGGCATGCTAATGACAAGTTTGTAGGTAAAAACACGTGAATCAAGCATGTAGGATAGCTCTCGAATGCATTGAATGTATGTAAGCTTCATCCCACGGGCAATTTCGATTGGCCATCCATTTTGTCCAAAGAACTCCTAACCTCTGGAAGGAGTAAGAGTTCAGAGTCATACACTCATGCTAGCCTCTCAAGGTAGCCAGAAAACGACCTAGGAATAGGCGTTTTCCTAGTACAAATCACAACTTACTGTTTTAACAAGATGCTTAAGACCTTACTTGGACATGAGTAAACTAAAGGATCTAATGCATGAAATCGGAAGATACATGAGAATGAGTTAGTTTGATGCATGATGAGTCGATCTAATGCTTGAGAATCGTGTGAAAAAGCCTATAGAGGAGTCGTTAGTAGCCCTTGTTTCCCCACTTTACACACATTTTGCTGTTGGTAACATTGCGATATAATTGCTGTTTCCGCAATTCCCTTAAGTAAAATTTGCCTTAGTCATTTTTCTTCTCTTCGGTTTAATTGTTCTCTTTACATTCAAGTTTATTGTTTACTTGCACTTGTTTATGCTTCCATCCTTTATACATTCCTTAGTAATTAGGCACATTAAAACCAAATCTACCTCATTTAATCCACCCAATCTCACTTAACAAAACACTTCGCTAGTAACTAAGAATAAATCTCTGTGCGAAATCGAATGAAAAAATACTTATTACTTGCTACAAGATCATGTATGCTTGCATGTTCTGAGTGCTCTACCATTGCATATTTCTTTTAAATATTGAGCACGACACTAATGGAGGCTCCTAGATCTAGCATGACTCTTCTAATTTTCTTACTTCCAATCGTGCAAGGGAGAGAAAACATACCTGGATCGTCGCATTTTTCTGGTAAGTTCTTTGTGATCAAAGCGGAAACGTTCTTACTTACCACGTCGCGTTCTTTCTCTTTTGTCTTCCTCTTGTTGGTGCACAACTCTTTCAGGAACTTAGCGTACCTTGGAATTTGCTTGATGGCATCCAACAGAGGGATATTGATCTCTACCTTCCTGAATGTGTCTAGGAACTCCTCCTCGTAGTTCTCCTTAGGCGGTCTTGCTAACCTGCTAGGAAAAGGAGCCTTAGGCACATAAACTCTAGTACATGTAGGATCGAAATTTACCCCTTTCCACCGTGGTTCGGGATTTCCTGTCTGTGGCTCGATGTGGCCATGATCGACTTCCATCGGCGGGGTACTCGTGGGAAGCTGTTTCCCACTTCTCAAGGTGCACTCAGGTTCTCAGATTGTTCTTCCATCCTGTTGATCTTACAAGTCATCTGAGACATTTGTTCCTTAAATCCAAGCATCTGAGTTCCAACGTTATCGAGCTTGTCCGTGGTTATTGTAAGGAGAGCTTGAAACATGTCCTCAACAGATCTACCTGAAACAGAAGATTGGACTTTCAGAAAATCCTCCTTTAAGGCAAGAACAACATTACTTACCTCAAAAAGCTGAACCTTAAGCTCATCCACATCCTTTTTCAGGCGAGCTTTCTTCTTGTCTCCATCTCCACTCCGCTCCAAGCTTCTAGCTATATTAGAAATCAAGGCTCTAGCTTCGGCGGGTGTCTTATCCATGAGCGAACCTCCTCTGGCGGCATCTATCATTTCCTGCCCTTGGGGAAGCAAACCGTAGTAGAAACTCTGAATGAGGGACTGTTCAGCTATTTGGTGATTGGGACAATCCTCGCATAATCGACCAAACCTCTCCCAGCACTCGAGAACAGTCTCTTCCTTTCCTTGCTCAATTTTGTGTATCTTCTTTCTGAGGGCGGCGACTTTAGGAGGCGGAAAATACTTCGCATAAAATGCTCCCTGCAGCTCTTCCCAAGAAGTGATGGACCCAGTCGGTAGGTAATACATCCAATCTCTCGCCTTCTCCTTCAAGGTGAAAGGAAAGACTCTAAGATGGAGTTGATCTGCAGTGATGTCGTCGGTCCTGAATGACGAACACACCATCTGAAATGTCTTGAGGTGTTGGTAGCGATATTTTTGACCAATCGCCAAATACCGCGCCAAAATAAATTTGTAATTACCCGAATTCACCGAGCGATTAGTAGCTTAGCGATAACGGGGTCGGTCCACAGGGAATTATGTTAATCCAACTTAATTCTGATTAAATTTGCAAACTAGAAAATTCAATGGAATGGGGGAATTTTTGGGTTGAAATGTGCTAACGGAAAAATTACGCAAAGTGGAAAAAAACTGAACTAACGGGGCGTTCGACTCGGGACGTTCGGGACTAAAAATTAGCGAATTAATGGATTACAGGCTAACGGAAAATTTTAGCTAAACATACAGATGAGTGCGCAGTTCGTCTCAATCAATTAATCAATTC
Organism: Herpetospermum pedunculosum; assembly: GCA_028017165.1. NCBI lineage: Eukaryota > Viridiplantae > Streptophyta > Magnoliopsida > Cucurbitales > Cucurbitaceae > Herpetospermum > Herpetospermum pedunculosum. The sequence continues at coordinate 39,856,945 of CM051527.1, forward strand.
AAACATGCCCCATGGATAATAACTAGGCACAATTAATTATGCTAATTAAGAATATCGATTGGACATTGGGGGCCAACGCTCTCCCAAGACCAATTGATAGCAACGGGCTAACTACGACGATTATCTAACGTGGAAGCCAAATTAGTGTATCGATTTTAGTTTCAACTTCGGGAAGGACGAACACCAAGAACGCAAGGAAGCCTATACGCTCTATGGCATCGTTAATCCATGTTACTTGGCGATTTAGAGAGGCACGACATCAAAATCTTTAACTAACGAAACATGCTTGAAATCTAAGTTGTCTAATCCTATCAATCAAACACATTCATGTAATAAGCATAGAAGGAGAAACTAACTCAACCCATTATTCTAACCAAATCAGAATTTTAAAGCATAAACCTCACCAAAAAATGCTAATTACATTAATCCCTTACAATCCCAAGCCAAAACGCTATAATCTACTCACTCATGATGTAGGTGGCTTGAATTAGCTCCCATCCAAGCTCCATGGCTTCTCCAATGGTGGAAATGGCTTCAAAAACGTCAAAAATGGTGCGGAGCCCGAGGTAGGAGATGATGTCCCGCGCTGAAAATCGGACAAAATATTATATATTCCGTCGGAGCGTCGAGACGCTTGGGCAGCATCTCGACGCTGCGCCCTAAAGTTCCAGCGCGCTGAGTCGGGGTGGCGTCGAGACGCTGTGCAGCGTTGAGTGGGCGTCTCGACGCTATGCAGTCGACGCTTGCTCTCGGGTGAAATTTCTGAATGACGCTTCAGACTTCAGAGCGTCGGGACGCTCCCTGCTCAACGCTTGCTCTCGGGTTTTTGCTTGAAAATTTGCCTTTAAACTTCCCAAAACGCCAATTCTTCATATTTTTGCATGGCTCCTTCCCCGAGGTGTTCTTAGGACCTTAAAACGTGATATTAAGCCTCGAACTACGTCAAACGCGCCCAAGAACAAATTACCGAGAACACCTATAATTACCACAGATAAACAGGATTAAGCGCATAATTAGCATGAAATAGGGACATAAATATAGCTCCAAAATGGAGCTATCAAACACCCACAACTTAAATCTTGCTAGTCCTCGAGCAAGGTGGAATTCTTACTTATCACGATAAAATAACGCACATGTTAATGACTCAATTCTCAGTACTAAAAGAGACGAGGCAATTATATTAGAAAGAAATATTTGCATGCATGCATTGGCTAGGAACATTTCAAGAAATTTAAAATGTTACTCCACACGAGTGCTTCGCTTCTAGCTCCTCTATATTAAATCTTACAGGCATAAAACAGTCCTAACCGGCCCAAAACATCGCTTTCCCCCTACTTATGGCTAAACAGAACAGTCTAAGGGCTTCTCATCGTTAAGACAAGTAGTAGATCGCAAAACTTATTTTCTTTTCCCTTTTTTTTTTTGATCTCCAAGACCGCCTAACATGTCAATTTTACTTTCGTTTCAGCTTGCCTGCAATTTCATTGCACAATGCATCTGACTACGGGCAAAATTCACATTTTTAAGGACTAACGTTCACTTCTATGTGCCCCTTTTCATGTAGTGGCGACCGTGGGTTACACGATCGCCCCTGGCTACCAAGGCAACTCAAGAAGGAGGAACGCCTCGGGAGATTACATTTTCTTTCTTCTCTTTTTGTTTTTTATAAACTTAGCATTCTTTTCTTTTAGCCTAAAAATCATGTTATAATTTGAACGCACAACTTACACGCACTAACGAATAAAACCCATCCTAAATGTGCCTTTCGAGGTGACAACGAATTTTAAACCAAGTAGAACTACCCTAAACCCACAGATCCAAGATAGAGCGCTAAACGCGAAGCTTAAACAGGGAAATAACGAAGAATTTTTTTCAAAATGGCCTTAACAAATGCAAACATGCTACATTTCATTGCAGATACAAATACGGAGGTTCCAACAGTACATCACAGAATTTCATAGTCAAACTAGCATGCACACATCACAACAAAACGCGTTAATCAGAATTCCACAACAAAACTCGACAACCTTATGAAACATAACCCACCACCCACAACTTAGAAAGAGACATTGTCCTCATTGGACTAATTAAGCACAATCAAAATGCTAGGGAACAAAAAACTCCCCTGAATTTTGATGCAGAGGGTTGGAGAGCACGCTTCTTCTTTATCAAGCAAAACCACAAGGATGAGCCATCATTTCTCCTGAAAACTCACAACATGAGAGTAAGAACCTAAGTTAATCCTAAAAGCAGTAAAGTAAACAAAAAACATGTACAGTTCAAACTCGGGTGCCTCCGAGAAGCGCAAATTTTTAGAGTCGATTGCTCGACTTTACCAACACTTTTCCATCCTTTCTCATACTCGGGTTCTCCCAAGTGGGCATACTCGTCGAAGTCCTCTGTCTCCCCTTCGTGGAAGATTTTCAGTCGATGGCCATTTACCGTGGATTCCTTGCCTGTTTCGAGACTTTGGATCTTGACTGCACCATAAGGGTGGACATGAGTTATAATAAAAGGACCAATCCAACGGGAACGAAATTTACCTGACATGAACCTCAGGCGGGAATTGAACAAGAGGACTTTCTGACCAACTTTGAAGTGTTTCCGAATGACTCGTCTGTCGTGGAACAACTTGGTCTTCTCCTTATAGATCCTCGAATTTTCATACGCGTCCAAGCGAAGCTCCTCTAGTTCTTGCAATTTGAGGAGTCTTTCTTTGTCAGCCTGATCGAAGCTCATATTACACTTCTTTACAGCCCAATACGCTTGTTGCGTGCTCAATGTTTAAAAGAAATATGCAATGGTAGAGCACTCAGAACATGCAAGCATACATGATCTTGTAGCAAGTAATAAGTATTTTTTCATTCGATTTCCCACAGAGATTTATTCTTAGTTACTAGCGAAGTGTTTTGTTCAGTGAGATTGGGTGGATTAAATGAGGTAGATTTGGTTTTAATGTGCCTAATTACTAAGGAATGTATAAAGGATGGAAGCATAAACAAGTGCAAGTAAACAATAAACTTGAATGTAAAGAGAACAATTAAACCGAAGAGAAGAAAAATGACTAAGGCAAATTTTACTTAAGGGAATTGCGGAAACAGCAATTATATCGCAATGTTACCAACAGCAAAATGTGTGTAAAGTGGGGAAACAAGGGCTACTAACGACTCCTCTATAGGCTTTTTTACACGATTCTCAAGCATTAGATCGACTCATCATGCATCAAACTAACTCATTCTCATGTATCTTCCGATTTCATGCATTAGATCCTTTAGTTTACTCATGTCCAAGTAAGGTCTTAAGCATCTTGTTAAAACAGTAAGTTGTGATTTGTACTAGGAAAACGCCTATTCCTAGGTCGTTTTCTGGCTACCTTGAGAGGCTAGCATGAGTGTGTGACTCTGAACTGTTACTCCTTCCAGAGGTTAGGAGTTCTTTGGACAAAATGGATGGCCAATCGAAATTGCCCGTGGGATGAAGCTTACATACATTCAATGCATTCGAGAGCTATCCTACATGCTTGATTCACGTGTTTTTACCCACAAACTTGTCATTAGCATGCCCTTATGTGATTTAGTTACTCATGGATGAAGATAGAATGGGAAGAAGAGATGAAGACGACATGCTCAGTGGAATAATAAAGACAAAACAGAAGCTAAAGACAGTAAACAGAGAAGTGAAGAGATTGCAAAGTGATGAAATAATGCTTCGATTAACTAAAGTTTGAACTAAACAAATGACAGCCTTGAATAACGAAAGTAAAACAGAGAGCAACGAAATGAAGTAGAGTAGCTAACGAAAAAGAAATGACAACAAACAGCAATGAAAATAGAATGCTAATGCAGAAAAACAAGTAGATCCGTGCGTGATCGCCTCGTCGCAGACGCCTCGGCTGAAGAGGGAAGAAGGCAAGCTTTGCTTGGATGAATCCAATCAGAAGAGAAGACAAAACTTCTCTTCTTCCTCTCAGATTATCGACTCCAATAGCTGAGACCTTCAATCCAACAACCGGATGAGAAAAACAGGAGAAAAGACTGCGCTGAGAAGAGAGTTCTACGCCTTTCGAGTGTGTCTCAACCTTCCTCTTTGACCTCCTTTTATAGTATTCTGCAGGTGCGATTGGGTCAAGGAGAACCATCCATTCTCAACGTTGTACTACTACGTGGCTGCAGGAGAAAGAATGAATCCCTGAAAGGTCGGAACAAAACAGAAAATAGTTAGACAACTTACGGATTTCACTTAAAACATTGCGGTTTTAGCAATGTTTCCGCAATGCCTCCGCAATGCACAATTTTCATTCTTTTAACTTCGTTTTTAATTCCCTTTCTTTCCTTTTGCCTACAAGTCCTAATTTAGCTTCATTCTTCTAATTCTCATATATAAGCACAAGTTCAAGCTAAATCCTACCAAAAATACCTAAGAGTGTACGTCTTTCTAAGGTAATTAAGTCCTAAAATAATCACTTTTGGAGACGTAACACACCCCCAAACTTAAGGTTTTGCTCGTCCTCGAGCAATCTAAGGACTTTATCTAGGTTGTTGTTAACCTCTCTCTAACTACTTGCTGACTCCCCTAAGTTCCTTATCTACAGCAAAGCTGTCCTGTGACACACTTCTAAATTTAAAACTAACTTCTCTTTTTGCTTCTTCTGCCTTCTCTTGCCTTATGACCCTACTGTTTCATTAACTCTCCACAGTTGATCTATTTGCTTCGATCATTAAGTTCATTGTGCAACTATCCCTAAGGTTTCAAATTCTACCTAGCTTTACCCCAGACTCAGTACATGCTTCTAATGTTTTTCTTTTGAGCTACCTAGGATTCCTTAGAGTCATGCCAGTCTTAGTATAAACCAGTAACAGTAATACATTCATAGAACAACCTAAACCCTGGCATCACTACATTGGATATACATTCATCTCCCTAAACAAGCCTACAAGCTACAACTTTGTGCTTAGCTAATTGAGGATCAGAGTTCTTTTATTCAGGACACCCAAGCCACAAAGCTGCAACTCCTAGGTATACATTCTTCTTCCCTAGTTCTTTCCTTTTTCTTTTTTCCTTTGGTGGAGCCTCTCCTTTGGTTGCCTTTTGATGCAATGCCACTTGTGGGTTACACACATGGCACGGATTACTCAGCAACTTTAAGAGAGACACCCCTCTTTATTCTATTTTTTTTTTTTTTACAGTTCATCATTTTTTCAAAAGGAGAAGAAGAATGCTTATGCTTAAAAGGAGAGAGGAATGTTCCTAGGCCTAGGGTGACCTCCCCCAAACTTAAACTTCTCATTGTCCCCAATGAGAGTTTGAGGTGGCACACCCCCAAACTTGTCCTAGAAGCATCTAGTCTAGGGCAAAACAAAGAGAATCTAAAAGTCCTAAGGATAGAATGAACCTTCCTAAAGCAGATACTACAGCAGCAGAAATTTGTAAAAACAGTATGGTAAGGACTTAAAGACATGCATGCTGGGCAACTTAAGAGAGCTAATTTAAACTATCCAAGGTGCTTTAAGACACTCATCCAGCATGCTTATAGATAGGTCATATATGGCAGTCATACAAGCAGCAGAAGAACAAAATTGAAACAGAACCAGCCTATCAAAACAGTCAGTCAAAAACATGCGACAACTAACAAAAATTGCGGAGTCCGCAATAATTTCGCAATGAATATACAGGGCAGATAAAACAGTAAGCAGCCCCTTTTGCATGCTATTTCCAGTCATCACAGCTATACAAAAAGGAAACTAAAACAACCTATCTATTCAAATACCATCTAACTATACTGAACTACCCTAAACAACCAAAAGAAAGAACTAAAAACAGATCAAATATTGACTCAAAATACCAGAAATCACACAGTTTAAGGAAAAGCAGTTTGATTTTTTTTTTTTTTATAATTCAAAGAGGGAACAGAAGTACTCCCTCGAGTGCCCTTCAGACTGGCACTCAGACATCCTCATCATCATCCCTCCGTGCTCTTGGAGGTGTCCATGGCTTCAGTAGGTCAGTGGGGAAGGCAGGGAAGATGCAGCCCAACTGATCAGCCACGTCCTTATCCCTCGCTTGAGCATACTCAGCCCATTGTGCCATCTTCTTTTGAAGGTCCATCAGGCAAGCCATAGAGAGGGATTGAGCAGCAGCCAGGCCGTCTAGCTCAAATTCCATGTTCCCCTTCCTGCGCATCCTCAGGCCTGTAGGCAGCTCCATTCTCTCGATTGGTACACCTGCACGTAAACAAAGCTTAGTGATGGTGTTTGGGAAGAAAAGAGGACCCTTACCTTTCTTGGCACAGTCTGCTATGGAGGCTGCTATAACCTCACCAACATTGATAGTGAGGCCCCTCATGATTGCATATACCAGCAGCGATCTCCCCTGATTAATGGTGGTCTCGTGAGTCACTGGAGACAGACGCCTGCGCACGAAGGAGAACTAGACAGCTGCCTTGGCCGTGAGGGTAGCACTCATCAGAGTGTGCTTCCCATTGCGTGAGATCGTCCAAGCTGCCTCAGGTTGGCCTATGATACGCAGTGCTTCTTCCAGGACAGCCTCAGTTGGAGCATCGATGATCCTCGCATAATCAGTATGTTTTTGCCCCTTGAGGCCATAGGCTTCATTGATCGCTTTGGCTGAGAAGTCCACCTCGATTCCCCTTACCATGGACAGGCCATCCTCAGGGTGCATCAGATTGGCATAGAAGTCGTACACCATGCTGGAGTAGGCGGGGATGGGCGGTCTGCACAGCTCTTCCCAACCGTGGTTGGTGATCCCTGCGCGCAAGAATTGCGGCAGGTCTGCCAATGCATCCAGGAACCCCTTCTCGTGGAGTAGGTCCCTCTTCCTCAGTTCAGTGCCCCTTGATTCGGCGTCTGAGGACACATACCTCACAGATTGAGGCTCATCTTCGGGGTATAATTTGGCTTTCCTCTTTTCCTTGGCTTTGGCTGATTCAGCAGCCTCGATCTTTAGCTTTTTCAAAGAAGGCTCACTGCTGACCTTCTTCTTCTTGGATTTCTTTGAAGCTTTTGGCCGTTTCGCCTTGACAACCTTGGGGGCTTTCTTCCTCAACCGTGCCCTGGTGGTGATCTGTTGGAGGCAATCTACCAACGTTTCATCCATCGAATCCCCCCCCCCTTTGCTGGGCTATCGGGGCTGACTTCCCTCAAAGGAGAGAAAACCTCTTCTTCCTCAGCCGTTTCTTCGCGCGACGCTGATTCTTGATGTTCTTCCCTTGGAATTTCAGGCTCGGGCGTTTGCGATGATGGCGATGCCTTAGGGCTTTGTGGAGGTGGAGAGAGCTCAGGGCTCTGTGGAGATGGAGATGGCTCGGGGCTTTGTCTGGCCGTCTCGTAAGAAGGACGACCACTCCCTTGACTCTCCACAGTGGGAGTCTTCTCCTTGATCGGTGCGTCTTCGACAGCCATCTTCCATTTTCTCTTCTTGGGCGTTCCTGCTGGTTCAGATGGACCAGCAGGGATTTCGGTCACCACCTTCCACTTCTTCTTGCGGATAGAAAGCTTGGAAGGTCGTTCGGGTCGCGCAGCTTCGGTATCTGCCAAGGCAAGTAGTGCCTCTCTCGCAGCTGCCTCAGCGTCGGACGCCTTCTTCTTGGAAGCAGATCTCCCAGCCCGTGTAAGCACCATGGTCGAATCGGAGAAATCTGAAAAAGAGGAATTGCAGAGGAAGAAGAAGATAGTTTCTTGAAGTTCAATGAATGAAGGAAGCGTACGGGCCACAGCTATTCTAACGGCTATTTGTAATCAAGTGAATCCCAACGGCTATTTCTGTTGCGGTTTCAGCAAATCTACCGCAATTAAATGGCCGTTGGAGATTTTCTTGATTTAAATGCCAAGATTCTCATAACTTAATCTTTGATTCGGCCCGATATCTTCCCCGATTCTTTACCCTTGATTCATCTCCTTGATTTCCTCTTTTGATCCCCTATAAAAACGTACAAAATTAACAACAAATTCGTAATAAAAATCACTCATAAACATACAAAAATAACAACCGAAGGAATAAAAAAAAGCAAAAATAAACTAAGGCATAGCCTCGCATGGACGAGCACAGTAATCACTCGTCTTCTCTCGGTCATATTTTCAAGCTTCAGATAAGAGGAAGGCCGAGAGAGTCTTCACATCCCCTTCCTCGTAGTAGTGCTTCAAACGTGCACCATTGACCATGATCGGTTGCCCGTGCTGCAGGTTCCTAATCTCAATTGCACCATGAACAAACACATTAGTTATAACGAAAGGACCTGACCATCTGGACTTAAGTTTGCCTGGAAATAATCTCAACCTTGAGTTAAATAACAAGACATGCTGGCCTTTCTTAAAGTCCTTAATCCTAAGTCTACTATCATGCCAAATTTTAGTTTTTTCCTTATACATTTTGGCATTTTCATAGGACATATGTCTCAGCTCATCAAGCTCATGTAATTGCAGAGACCGCAATGTTCCCGCATCGGTCACGCAATAATTCATCTCTTTTAAGGCCCAAAATGCTTTGATTTCCAATTCGAATGGTAAGTGACATGCTTTGCCATACACAAGTCTATAAGGAGACATACCTAGGGGTGTCTTATATGCAGTTCTATATGCCCAAAGTGCATCCTCGAGCTTAAACGACCAATCTTTTCTATTGGGTTTGACCACTTTTTCGAGTATGTTTTTAATCTCCCTATTTGATATTTCAGCTTGTCCATTCAAATGTGGATGATAAGGGGTGGCTACTCTATGTCTAACATTGTATTTAGCCAACACTTTTTCCATAGCTTTATTAATAAAGTGTGTCCCTTCATCACTAATTATAGCACGAGGTGTACCAAACCTAGTAAAGATATGTCTATTAAGGAACTTAATGACTGTTTTGGCATCATTTGTTGGACATGCTATGGCTTCTACCCATTTAGATAGATAGTCTACAGCTACAAGTATGTAAAGGTTACCTGCTGATGGGGGAAATGGTCTCATGAAGTCAATGCCCCACACATCAAAGAGCTCCAACTCTAAGATGTAAGTGAGAGGCATCTCATCCTTCCGACTCAGGTTACCTGTTCTCTGGCATTCATTGCAGCTGTGTGCATGGTCGTGGGCATCTTTGAAGATCGTGGGCCAATAGTAACCACTCTGGAACACCTTTGCAGCTGTTCTCTGGCCACCAAAGTGTCCACCATAGGGAGATGTATGGCAGTGCTGCAGCACAGACTTCGCTTCAGCAGCTGACACACACTTCCGTAGTAAACCATCTGCACATGTTTTGTAGAGTGTCGGATCATCCCATATGAATTTCCTAGCTTCATGTAGGAACCTCTTCTTTTCTTGTCCTCCCTTGAAATTTGGTAGTACCTGCGAGGCAAGGAAGTTAGCAATATCAGCAAACCAAGGTTCCTCATCGTTATCACGATGTGCTAACACAAAAACATGCTCATCGATAAAGGCATAAGAAATTGCGGTTTCCGCAATTTTTTCGCAATTATGCTGCAATCTAGAAAGATGATCCGCAACCACATTTTCGCATCCTTTCTTATCTCTAATGTCTAGATTAAACTCTTGCAACAACAATACCCATCTAATTAACCTAGGCTTAGCATCAGCCTTCCTCATAAGGTATTTTAGTGCAGAATGATCAGTGTACACAATGGTCCTAGTTCCTACAATGTAATTCCTAAACTTCTCGCAGGCAAACACTACAGCTAGCATTTCCTTTTTCGTGGTTGTGTAATTACATTGTGCCTCATTCAGTGTCTTACTAGCATAGTATACAGGGTGTGTTAGTTTGTCAATCTTTTGTCCTAGCATAACCCCTACTGCATAGTCACTCGCATCACACAACATCTCAAATGGGAGGTCCCAATTTGGTCCTACTATAATAGGTGCTTTGACTAATGCTTCCTTAAGGGTTGTCCAAGCTAAGAAACATTCTTTTGAGAAGATGAATGGTTTATTCAGCTCTAGAAGCTCACACAGAGGCTTAGAGATCTTTGAAAAGTTCTTAATGAACCTTCTATAGAAACCTGAGTGTCCTAGGAAGCTTCTAATAGCTTTTGCATTCTGAGGTTCCACCAGCTTCTCTATTATTTCAATCTTGGCCCTATCGACCTCTACTCCTGCTCTAGACACTCTATGACCTAAGACTATTCCTTGTTCCACCATAAAGTGGCATTTCTCCCAATTAAGGACTAGGTTGGTCTCCTCACACCTAGCTAGGACTTGTCCTAAGTTCTCTAAACAATTTGTAAATGAATCACCAAAGACTGAGAAGTCATCCATAAATATCTCTATCATGGATTCATCTAAGTCAGAGAAAATTGCTGGTGCATTGCATAAGCCAAAAGGCATTCTGCGAAAGGCAAAGGTTCCAAAGGGGCAGGTGAAGGTTGTTTTCTCCTGATCCACACGGTCTATGGTGATTTGGTTATATCCAAAATAACCATCTAGAAAGCAGTAATAAGCTCTACCAGCTATCCTATCTAACATCTGGTCGATAAATGGTAAAGGGAAGTGATCTTTTTTTGTTTCTTTATTCAATTTTCTATAGTCCATACATACTCTCCATCCTGTAATAGTTCTAGTTGGAATCAGTTCATTGCTCTCATTCACTACTACAGTCATCCCCCCCTTCTTAGGTACACATTGTATTGGACTCACCCACTGACTACTAGCTATAGGGAAGATCACACCTGCATCTAACCATTTTATGATCTCTTTTTTAACTACCTTCTTCATAGAGGGGTTCAACCTACGTTGGTGATCTACTCGGGGTGTATGCTCTGTTGGGTTTTATGTCCTAAAACTCGTGGTTTGTAAACTGAATGTATATTCTATTTTGCAATAAAGTTGTTATTGAAATTTATTCAGTAAAGTTGTTATTGAATAAAGTGAATTGTGTTTACTTTTAACCTAACTCCGATAAACAAAGAACCCATGGCTATAGGTTGAATACTTGAACTTCATGTATGACATGATTGTGGATCAAGTTCAAGTAATAGCCAGAACGGTCTATAGTATAGGGATAAGGCTGGGTACCTTATCCTGGGGACACTATTGGACGCGACCCACTTTGTATAGTACAAACGATGTGATCCGAAATCGTTCATGTGGAGACATGTGAGTTGGGGCGTCCTATGCAATGAGTTTGCATAAGATTGAACCGCGAAACAAGTCGCTCTTTCTTTATAACTCCGTTTACTGTAAAGACCGACTTTTTCATATGATGACCTAGGTAACTCGATCTGAATCCTGAGCACGCTATGAACTCCTGTTTATTCGGGCTTATCCTTTGACTTGTATGGGTGAGAGTGGCCCGAGATCGCCGATTCAATAAGCCTACCATCTTGGGGATAAGACCGGGTAGGTAGCTGGGAACATAGTCCTGCGAGATGGAATTCACTCCTACCCGCTCTGAGGGATTAGTAGAGAGGTTGTTCCCTTAAGTGCTGACTCCGGGTCTTGAACTAGGGATCCCACCCTCTCATTGGCCCGAGAGGGACTTGGTATAGTGATGAGATCACATACCAATCGGTTTGGTGGTTGGAACACAAACCAATAGTTCATTAGAGGATCAGTGGGACTTAAGGAACAAGATGTAATTACGGGGGTAAAACGGTTATTTTGACCCAGCTGTAATTACGAACGACCTGTGAATGATCGACTTACTGATGATGGTTATATCAAGAGGACAGAAATATATCTACGGTGAGGAGAGTGCAACCCTTGGACTTTAGTGGAGTCTCCGGGGGTTAACGAATGTTGGTTAGCTTGGTTAAAGAATTTGACCGGTTAATCTCGTATCGTTGGAGCTCATGATCTGTAGGTCCTTTAGGTTCTCCTGGCTAGCTCGGATTAAGCCGTGTAACAATATGAGAGAAAAAGAATCTGAATTTATTCAAATTCGGTTTTGGAAGAATGATGAACATATTTAAATATGATTTAAATATGAGATCGGTGTAAAACATGAATAGGGATTCATGTGTGATGATTCGGTTTAAGAAACCGGGATTAGTCTTATTATTTAATTAATATTTGATATTGAATTAAATAATAATATTAATTAATTAAAAAGTTTAATTAATTATAATTTATTTTGTTTATTAAAATTAATTATGAATTAATTTTAAAATGACAAAATATTACAAGTGTGATTTTCCAAGTCAAAGTGGAATTATCCATGTTGAGTGGATTTATCCAAGTTGAGTGGGTTTATCCAAGTTGTGAAGTGGATTGTGAATCACCAACAACATGCATATAAACTCATCAATTTTGGAACACTTGGTTGAAGACTAATCCATCCAATTTGAGGTGTCATGCTAAGCAAAGACTTTGTTGCATGTGAATTGCCTATAAATTGGATGAAGTTCAAATGGTTTGAGGTTGATGAATTTTCAAAGAGTTTGAATATTTGGATGAGCATGAAGAGTTCATGTTACTTGAGAAATTAGAAAGCTAAGTGTTAGACTTCTTCTCACAAAATCCTCATCACTTTCATCTTCCCATCTTCTTCTTCCAAACTTTTTCTTTCATAAAGAAGTCCCACCACTCCGTTGCTCGGCCCGAGGATAGCGGGACTACCAAAGGTGGTTCTCGAGGAGTTCGAGGGAAGCTTCGAAGGGTTCGTGAGGAGATTCGAGCGTTGGAAGAGAAGACTTTAGAACTACAAGAGGAGTCCCACCACTCCGTTGCTCGGCCCGAGGATAGCGGGACTACCAAAGGTGGTTCTCGAGGAGTTCGAGGGAAGCTTCGAAGGGTTCGTGAGGAGATTCGAGCGTTGGAAGAGAAGACTTTAGAACTACAAGAGGTATGTGTTCTAATTCCTTTTATTTCAAAGCTTTGTGCATGTTTCTTATTTAGCTAAATTGATGAAATTAGAGTGCCAATGATCCGTCTCGCTTCCGCTGCGCTACATGCGCTCCATCAATTGGTATCAGAGCGTTTTTTGGTCACTCAATTTGCATCAATTTGAGCTCGGTGGGTATTTGTTTTAGAAATTAAATTTCTGGGCGTCTAAAGTGTGATTCCGGTTTTGGCATATTTTTTTGAGCTTTTATTTGTACTTTGTTTTGTAATTTCCCGGGCGTGTATGGGCTTTAATGTGTGAAGAAGAGTCTGTAAAAAATTCGGAGTCATTAGAGTCCATATAGGCTTTCAATTCGAAGACAGAAGCTCGGGTGTCGAAAAAAACAGCATGCTGTTTTTTTTTTCTGCAAAATTCCAGCACAACACCGGTTCAGCGCAAGGTGGAAGAAACGGTCCGGTTCGGTCCTCGGGCGGTCCGGTTCACTGAAAGTCAGACCAGTTCCTTGTTCTTCACCCTCTGGAGGTCCGGTTCAGCGTTCGTTTGGTCCGGTTCGGGTCGTTATTGGTCCAGTTACGGGCTGTTGAAGTCGGGACAGTTGTTATGGACCGGTTCCGTTTTTTTGAAGTTTTGTAGTTGCTGTTTTTTTTTTGGCCGGTTCAAGCAAATTCAAGCTGGTTCGTGGCGGTTCGAAGGGTTCGGAAGCGTCTCAACTTAGTTGATGAATTATTATTGTAATAATTTAGTTGCTTGCTTGTCCGTGATGCCAAAACCGGTCCACTTTAGTGTGTTTAATTAATTATGCATTGTGAATGTATGTTTTAATTAAAGTCTCTTGTATGTGCATAAAGTATGCCATATAGATTTCAAACCCCACCATAGGAAGCATGTTGCATGCATTGAAAGTATAATATAAGTGTTATGTTGTATAGTATGCATGCTTAATTCATGAGAATTAATATAAGTGTTATATTAATTTATGAATTGGATGTTGCTTGTTTAAAGGTAAAATTAATATAAGTGTTATATTAATTGTGAAATTAAACATACAACATAGTTGCCTTAGTTGAATATAATTGTTATATTCTAGCTTAGGAAGCATGTTATAGAATGTCTTTGTTTTATAAAGCGTTGTAAAATGAGATAGACATTTAAAATCTATAACAAAGATAAATGCATGCTCACTAAGGGTTAAAGAATTCCAATGCGATTAGGAATTTAGTATCGATTCATTTTAATAGTTAAAATAGGTCGATATCTTGTAAAGCTAAGGTTACGAGAGAACTCACCCGGTTTGATCCTGCACTAAGGTTGGAGGTATTTAAGATGACGGTTTACGGAACACCTCCTACCTGGGGATCGATCCGGTACTTTAGTTAAGTTAACCCGGCTCTATGAGCATGCACGTGAGAGGTGTAAGGTTATAAAACGTTTATCACCTAGACATCTTAGGTAAAAGTATGTTCTACCTAGACTTAGGTTTTATTGTCTTAGCCGGATAATGCCTAAGTAAAACTTTATCCGAACCATTCTAAAATACTTAGTAGTGGTGTTGAGAAGGTATATATGATATATCAATCTCCTCCTACGTTCTCCGCAAAGTTCACACCGTGAGATTTATGCTCGGCCTCGTGATGTCAATAGGGCATCCCCATTTGGATGGTGTTTGCATAAATCAAGAGCAAGGTGAATGGAGAAAGTATTTATAGTAAGTGGGAGAAGGAAGTATGTCAATACATCCTGCGGTCTCCTCCATTAGGTTGAACCGTGAGATTCCCATGTTCCGCCTGCTGGTTGCCCATAGTAGCACCGTCCATTCGGAGGGTCGTTTCATGGGAGTCGGAACAACTCAATCTCCAGAAATGGATAGGGTCTCTTAGGTCCATTCCTAACTCTGACATTTCCATTCGGTTGCACTGTTGGGGCCGACCTCTGAGTTCTGAAAATGGCGGGTCACACTTACAAGGATTACTAAGTTGTTAGTAGATTCTTGACCGAAGTAGCGATAACTAAGGTGCTATAGGAATATGAGTTATTCTGGTATTAGCATTTAGTCAAGAATGTCTTGGTTCAGTGAAGGAGTGATTGACTGCCCCTCGGTAACGGTTGCTCTGACTCACTGAAGTATCGTTGCAAATTAATAATGATTTTTTGGGTACATTATTACTTTTGCTAAAATTCTTGATTGGTTGTTAAAAATAGGTTAAGTTCAATTCACTAATAGAATTCATTCTTTTCAGCATGTCTAGCTCGTTTATCCAATTACTAGCTTCTGATAAACTAAACGACGATAACTACACGACCTGGAAATCGAACTTGAATACGATTCTTGTTATCGATGATCTTAGGTTTGTCTTAACAAAGGAATGTCCTCCCCCTCCTAGCTCATCTGCAACTCGAACTGTTCGAGATGCATTTGGCAGGTGGACTAGGGCTAATGATAAAGCCCGAGTCTACATCTTGGCCAGCACATCCGATGTGTTAGCTAAGAAGCATGAGGTAATGGTCTCCGCTAAGGAGATCATGGATTCATTACAGATGATGTTTGGACAACCGTCCTCATCGGTCTATCATGATACCCTCATGGCGAGCAAAGCTGAGAAGAAACAACTAAGTAAATATGATTTACTCGTTGTTGAAACATGTTTAGTGGAACATGATAGTTCTGCCTCGATACTGGATTCAGGAACCACTAACCATGTTTGTTCTTCTTTCCAGGAAACTAGTTCCTGGCAGCTGCTTGCTGAAGGTGAGATAACTCTCAGGGTTGGAACAGGAAAGGTTGTCTCAGCCAAGGCAGTGGGAGCTGTCAAGTTGTTATATAGAGATAGTTTCATTTTACTTGAAAATGTACAGTTGGTTCCTAGCTTTAAAAGGAACCTTGTATCTATCTCTTGTTTACTTGAACATTTGTATAAAGTATCTTTTGATTTTAATGAAGCGTTCATTAGCAAAAGAGGTGTACATATATGTTCTGCGAAACTTGAAAACAACTTGTATGTGTTAAGACCAACAGAGGCAAAAGCTATTTTGAACACCGAGATGTTTAAAACAGCTCAAACTCAAACTAAAAGGCAGAAACTTTCTCCAAGTACCTATCTTTGGCACTTGAGACTAGGCCACATTAATCTCAATAGGATTGGGAGATTGGTTAAGAGTGGTCTCCTAAATCAGTTAGAGGACAACTCTTTACCACCATGTGAGTCTTGTCTTGAGGGCAAGATGACCAAACGATTTTTTTCTGAAAAAGGTCATAGGTCCAAAGAAACTCTAGAGCTTGTACATTCAGATCTTTGTGATCCGATGAATGTTAAAGCACGGGGAGGGTATGAATATTTCATCAGCTTCATTGATGATTATTCTAGGTACGGCTATCTTTACCTAATGCATCATAAGTCCGAAGCTCTTGAAAAGTTAAAGGAGTATAAGGCAGAGGTTGAGAACACATTAGGTAAAACGATTAAAACACTCCGATCAGATCGAGGTGGAGAGTATATGGATTTAAGATTCCAGGACTATATGATAGAACATGGAATAGTATCCCAACTCTCAGCGCCAGGAACACCGCAACAGAACGGTGTGTCCGAAAGGAGAAATAGAACCCTGTTAGACATGGTTCGATCTATGATGAGCTATGCTCAACTGCCTAGTTCGTTTTGGGGATATGCAGTAGAGGCTGCTGTATATATTTTGAACATGGTTCCCTCTAAGAGTGTTTCAGAAACACCTTATGAGTTATGGAGAGGGCGTAAAGGTAGTTTACGTCACTTCAGAATTTGGGGGTGTCCGGCACATGTGTTGGTGCCCAATCCAAAGAAGTTGGAACATCGTTCAAAATTATGCCTATTCGTAGGCTACCCCAAGGAAACGAAAGGTGGTCTATTTTACGATCCTCAACAAGATAAGGTGCTTGTATCGACAAACACCACGTTCTTAGAGGAAGACCACATGAGAGATCATCAACCTTCGAGCAAAATTGTTTTGATCGAACTTTCCAGGAAAGCTACAGATCGGTCAACAAGAGTTGTTGATCAGGCTGGTCCTTCTCAAGAGTTGAGAATACCTCGACGTAGTGGGAGGGATGTGAGACAACCCGACCGCTATATGGGTTTAACGGAAACCCAGGTCGTCATACCTGATGACGGCGTTGAGGATCCATTGACCTTTAAACAGGCAATGAATGACATAGACAAGGACCAGTGGCTTAAAGCCATGGACCTCGAAATGGAGTCGATGTACTTCAATTCGGTCTGGGATCTTGTAGAGCAACCTGATGGTGAAAGACCTATCGGTTGCAAGTGGATCTACAAGAGGAAACGAGACCAAGCCGGTAAGGTGCAAACCTTTAAGGCTCGACTTGTGGCAAAGGGTTATTCCCAGAGGGAAGGGGTGGACTATGAAGAAACTTTTTCCCCTGTTGCCATGTTAAAGTCGATTAGAATACTCTTGTCCATTGCCACATTTTATGATTATGAAATTTGGCAAATGGATGTCAAGACAGCCTTTCTGAATGGCAATCTTGAAGAGAGTATTTATATGGCTCAACCAGAGGGGTTCATAATTCACGGTCAAGAGCAAAAGGTTTGCAAGCTTAATCGATCCATTTATGGGTTGAAGCAAGCGTCTAGATCCTGGAATATAAGGTTTGATACTGCGATCAAATCTTATGGCTTTGAACAGAATGTTGACGAACCTTGTGTCTACAAGAAAATAGTCAATTATGTTGTAGCTTTCTTAGTCTTATATGTAGATGATATCCTACTCATTGGGAATGATGTAGGGTTCCTGACTGACGTTAAGAAATGGCTAGCGACCCAATTCCAAATGAAAGATTTGGGAGAGGCTCAGTTTGTTCTAGGGATTCAAATCGTAAGGAATCGTAAGAACAAAACGCTAGCGCTGTCTCAATCATCTTATATCGACAAGGTGTTGATACGATATTCAATGCAGAATTCCAAGAAGGGTTCTTTACCTTTCAGGCATGGAATTCAATTGTCAAAGGAAGAGTGTCGTAAGACACCTCAAGAAGTTGAGGATATGAGACGAATTCCCTATGCATCAGCAGTCGGTAGTCTGATGTACGCCATGTTATGTACACGACCCGACATATGCTATGCAGTGGGAATTGTCAGTAGGTACCAGTCCAATCCAGGATATGATCATTGGACTGCCGTTAAACACATCCTCAAGTATCTTCGGAGAACGAGGGACTATGTGCTCGTGTATGGCGCGAAGGATTTGATCCTTACAGGATACACTGACTCTGATTTTCAAACCGATAAGGATTGGAGGAAATCCACATCGGGATCAGTGTTCACTCTTAACGGAGGGGCAATAGTATGGAGGAGTATAAAGCAAGGTTGTATTGCTGACTCCACCATGGAAGCTGAGTATGTCGCGGCTTGCGAAGCTGCGAAAGAGGCAGTATGGCTTAGAAAGTTCTTGACGGATTTGGAAGTTGTTCCAAATATGAATTTGCCTATCACACTTTACTGTGATAATACTGGTGCTGTGGCAAATTCGAGAGAACCAAGAAGCCATAAGCGTGGAAAGCACATTGAGCGGAAATATCATCTCATCAGGGAGATAGTGCATCGAGGAGACGTGATCGTCATGCAGATCGCCTCAGAGCACAATATTGCTGATCCGTTTACAAAGTCCCTCACGGCTAAAGTGTTCGAGGGGCACCTAGTGAGTCTAGGACTACGAGTTGTACAGTAGGATAGTGGGAGAAAAGCCATGGAAATATTTGATATTCCAGTTTTTCTCATCCAGCATGTAATACTCCACTGACGTTTTAGTCCAAGTGGGAGTTTGTTGGGTTTTATGTCCTAAAACTCGTGGTTTGTAAACTGAATGTATATTCTATTTTGCAATAAAGTTGTTATTGAAATTTATTCAGTAAAGTTGTTATTGAATAAAGTGAATTGTGTTTACTTTTAACCTAACTCCGATAAACAAAGAACCCATGGCTATAGGTTGAATACTTGAACTTCATGTATGACATGATTGTGGATCAAGTTCAAGTAATAGCCAGAACGGTCTATAGTATAGGGATAAGGCTGGGTACCTTATCCTGGGGACACTATTGGACGCGGCCCACTTTGTATAGTACAAACGATGTGATCCGAAATCGTTCATGTGGAGACATGTGAGTGGGGGCGTCCTATGCAATGAGTTTGCATAAGATTGAACCGCGAAACAAGTCGCTCTTTCTTTATAACTCCGTTTACTGTAAAGACCGACTTTTTCATATGATGACCTAGGAAACTCGATCTGAATCCTGAGCACGCTATGAACTCCTGTTTATTCGGGCTTATCCTTTGACTTGTATGGGTGAGAGTGGCTCGAGATCGCCGACTCAATAAGCCTACCATCTTGGGGAGAAGACCGGGTAGGTAGCTGGGAACATAGTCCTGCGAGATGGAATTCACTCCTACCCGCTCTGAGGGATTAGTAGAGAGGTTGTTCCCTTAAGTGCTGACTCCGGGTCTTGAACTAGGGATTCACCCTCTCATTGGCCCGAGAGGGACTTGGTATAGTGATGAGATCACATACCAATCAGTTTGGTGGTTGGACAACAAACCAATAGTTCATTAGAGGATCAGTGGGACTTAAGGAACAAGATGTAATTACGGGGGTAAAACGGTTATTTTGACCCAGCTGTAATTACGAACGACCTGTGAAGGATCGACTTACTGATGATGGTTATATCAAGAGGACAGAAATATATCTACGGTGAGGAGAGTGCAACCCTTGGACTTTAGTGGAGTCTCCGGGGGTTAACGAATGTTGGTTAGCTTGGTTAAAGAGTTTGACCGGTTAATCTCGTATCGTTGGAGCTCATGATCTGTAGGTCCTTTAGGTTCTCCTGGCTAGTTCGGATTAAGCCGTGTAACAATATGAGAGAAAAAGAATCTGAATTTATTCAAATTCGGTTTTGGAAGAATGATGAACATATTTAAATATGATTTAAATATGGGATCGGTGTAAAACATGAATAGGGATTCATGTGTGATGATTCGGTTTAAGAAACCGGGATTAGTCTTATTATTTAATTAATATTTGATATTGAATTAAATAATAATATTAATTAATTAAAAAGTTTAATTAATTATAATTTATTTTTTTTATTAAAATTAATTATGAATTAATTTTAAAATGACAAAATATTACAAGTGTGATTTTCCAAGTCAAAGTGGAATTATCCATGTTGAGTGGATTTATCCAAGGTTAGTGGGTTTATCCAAGTTGTGAAGTGGATTGTGAATCACCAACAACATGCATATAAACTCATCAATTTTGGAACACTTGGTTGAAGACTAATCCATCCAATTTGAGGTGTCATGCTAAGCAAAGACTTTGTTGCATGTGAATTGCCTATAAATTGGATGAAGTTCAAATGGTTTGAGGTTGATGAATTTTCAAAGAGTTTGAATATTTGGATGAGCATGAAGAGTTCATGTTACTTGAGAAATTAGAAAGCTAAGTGTTAGACTTCTTCTCACAAAATCCTCATCACTTTTTTTTTTTTGCAAAAGTGATTAGATATAAGCAAAAGGCCTCAAAGCCCGAGGCCAAAGGGCACAACAACAAGGGAACAAACACTGGGAGAGCCAATGTACGACAACAAAACGAAAACAACACAACGGAAACCTCACAGCCCGAGGGAAAGCAATAAGCCAAACAACAACATACCCCAGCATCCAACCCACAAACGGGAAGGAGCTAGAAAAAACAAAAAGCAGAAAGAAGTAACACAACTAAAAAGCAAAGAAACAGCTGAAGCAGGAGGAAAACAAAGAGATAGAACACGAGGGAATCGTGACACCTCAACCGCGATCTGCCCACAAAACTCCCCAGACCATCCAACCCCCGGCCGGAACTAGCGACAGAGCAACACCAGACAGGGTCAAGGGGCACCAAGCAAACCAGAGAGAGGACAGGCAGATGCTGAGAAAGAAGGGGCCAAGCTGGCCATCCTTCAAATGCAAGCAAGAATCTCGCCCCCCAAGCTCGACCAAGAAACCGAACAAAGAAGAGGCCCATCAACTCATCTTCCCCCTACTTATGGCAAAAGAACAACCATCCGGTATGCAGGCACGGCAGAAAGCCACAGGGACCCAGCCAGCATCGCTTCCCTCGACAAAGCCAGATCCAAGGACCCACCAAAAGCCCACACACCCTCAGGACAAAGCGCCTTTCGGGGTGACAACAAGCGACCAGAACTCAACTCAATTAGGAACCAGGACCGGCAGGGGACAACGAGAACCCACAGAACAAGAGAAGGACAGCCAACTGCAGAAGAAACAAGCACCGCCTGAAGCACTCCAACAGCTCGGGACGCCCCACAGACTAGCCTCGCAGAGCCCCACACAAGAATCCCACCAGGGAGAAAAGCCAAGGGCAGCCAAGGACAAACAGATGAAGAAGCCAGCACCAAAACCAGAAACCCCTCCAGAAGAATGGACAACAGCATGAACCAGGGACAGAACAGGGGAAGAAGCAAACGCCATAAGCGAGACAGCACCACAAGAGCAACCTGACAAAAAACCTGCACACACTCAAAGAACAAGCCAAAGTCAATCAAAAGAATCCCAGGGGGAGACGGCCGAAACCGCACCCACCCAGGACGAGCAAGCAGAAGAAATATTAGACCGAATAGCAGCGATAACCGACTGAGTAGGGCGGTGACCCGGGCCATGAAAACGCAAATTGCGTTCCATCCAGATATGGTAAATCACGGCACACCAGGCCACCCTCCAAACAAGCTTACGCTTGTGCTGCCCAGCACTCACCCGACAAATCCACTCAAGCTCAGCATCCCAAGGGAGAACGAGGCGGGAAGCTCTGCCCCAACAGAGGATATCCTCCCACACCAAACTCGCAAAGGGGCACTGGAAGAACAAGTGGTCACGGGACTCAGTCCCGGACAAACAAAGCAAACAATCAGTAGGTGTCGAGGGGATCCACCGAGCCAGCCTATCACGAGTATACAAGCGGTCCCTCAAGGCCAGCCAAGTGACAAAAGCATGACGCGGAATATTCCCCCCGAACCAAAGCAAACCCTGCCACGGGACCACTGTCCCACGGGGGCGAATCGCCTCCCAAGCACTAGAGACCGAAAAACCAATCCCGCCAGGAACCCAGATCAACTTATCCTCCCTACCTGGGCAACACACAGTAGAGCGCACAGCATCGGCGAGCTCCAACAAATCAGGAGACACTGCCGGCCACCGCCACGAACCATCAGGTAGCAAAAAATCAGAGACCATCGCTTGAATATGACTAGCTGCGTCATACAAGATACGATCACTAATTCTGGGGAGAATAGGACCATCAGGCAGCCAAGGATCAACCCACATACGACACCTAGCACCGTCACCTATGGAAAAGCGGATAAGAGGACGGAATTGGTCCCGAAGCCCCATAATTGCCTTGAGGCACCAAGACCACGTAGACGACACAGGAATCGTCCAAAGAGACCGACCACGGAGGATATACGCCTCCATCCAAGCCACCCACAGGGAACCAGAGCGAAGCAGGAGGAGCCAGAGGAGCTTCATAACTGCAGCCGAGTTCCAGGAGCGAAGCAGGATGAAAATCCTCATCACTTTCATCTTCCCATCTTCTTCTTCCAAACTTTTTCTTTCATAAAGGAGTCTCACCACTTCGTTGCTCGGCCCGAGGATAGCGGGACTACCAAAGGTGGTTCTCGAGGAGTTCGAGGGAAGCTTCGAAGGGTTCGTGAGGAGATTCGAGCGTTGGAAGAGAAGACTTTAGAACTACAAGAGGAGTCCCACCACTCCGTTGCTCGGCCCGAGGATAGCGGGACTACCAAAGGTGGTTCTCGAGGAGTTCGAGGGAAGCTTCGAAGGGTTCGTGAGGAGATTCGAGCGTTGGAAGAGAAGACTTTAGAACTACAAGAGGTATGTGTTCTAATTCCTTTTATTTCAAAGCTTTGTGCATGTTTCTTATTTAGCTAAATTGATGAAATTAGAGTGCCAATGATCCGTCTCGCTTCCGCTGCGCTCCTCAGTGAGATTCACTGTTTCAAACTCACCAATAATTTTCTTGTTAGTGATTATATCCTTCAAAAACTTAACATAAGAAGGCATAGATTGCAAAACCTCTACAAAAGGAATATTAACATGCACTTGTTTAAGAATTTCTAAAAATTTGTTAAAGTGCACTTCCTGTTCTTGTTTTTTCTTTAGCCTTCTAGGGAATGGAGGTGGTGGCACATATGTAGGCACTTTAGGTTGCCTCAGGACAGGTGGAGGCCTTGGAATTTCCTCTAGTTCCTCTATGATTGGTTCCAGCCTCGCCCTTGATGTGCTTGTTGGTGGTTGAGCTTGGGTTGGCAGAGAATCCAGTGGAGCACTAGACTCTTCATTCTCTACTCTCTTTGGTGTTTCTCTAGTGTTGCTCACCAATGGTCTTCCACTTCGAAGTTCAATTGTTTGAACTTGCTCTTTACCATCCCTTCTAGGCACCTCAGTGTCAGCAGGCAGTCTACCTTGGGGCCTACTTTTGAGTTCATTGGCTAATTGCCCTATTTGGTTCTCTAGGCTCCTAAGAGTAGCTTACTGGCTTTGTAGAGTGGCATCATTCTTTGCAATGTACTCCTTAAGTAGATTTTCTACTGATGACCCTATTGGCTGGTTATATGGTTTTTGATACATGGATTGGTTATTTTGGGGAGTGAAACCAGGTGTTCCACTCGGTCTTGGCTGGTTTGGAGCTTGGTTAGTATTCTCTTGGACACCCCAAGAAAGATTTGGGTGGTTCCTCCAACCAGGATTGTAAGTGTTAGAGTAGGGGTTGTTCCTAGGCTGCTGTTGGCTTCCAACATAGCAGACTGAGGCTGGATTCCCAGGGCAGTATTCATACAGGTGCCCTTCCCCACAGAATCCACAGATTAGTGTCTCACCTTGACTTGTTTGTGCCCCCATTGAGATGGCTGCTGCGGTGTTGACACTGGATTGGAGATTGGTTTGAGCCATTTGTTTGACTAGGTTGGTCAGGGCGTTTATTTGGCTGCTCATTGCACTCAGAGCATCCTTGTCTTGAGCTCTCCTAGGCTCAACTGGATCGTCTGACCACCTACAGTGAGATGCTGAGATCTTCTCCAGGATCTCATAGGCTTCATTATAGCTTTTAGAAAGCATGGAACCACCAGCTGACGAATTCAGCACTTGCCTAGTGCTGGGGTTGCATCCTTTGAAAAAGACTTCTATTTGGATACACCATGGGATGCCATGGTGTGGACATTTAAGCAGAAGGTCCTTGAACCTTGTCCAAGCTTCGTCAAGAGACTCATTTTCAGCTTGTTTGAATTTAATTATGTCATCATGAAAGTTTGAATTCCTATCAGGTGGGAAGTATTTGACTAGGAATTTCTCAGCCAGATCTGTCCAATTGACAACTGATCCGGAAGGTAATGAGTTTAACCACGTTTTAGCTTTATCTCTTAATGAGTAAGGGAAGAGGTAAATCCTCAAAGCTTCTTGGGAAACTCCAGGGATAAGGAAGGTATCACTAACTCCTAGGAAGTTTCTTAGATGATTGTGGGGGTCCTCATTTTCCACTCCAAAGAATTGTCCCACAGTGGACAACATTTGGAACATTACTGGCTTTAACTCAAATGAGTTGGCAGTAATTTCAGGGCGTATGATGCTTGGGTTTAGCTCCCCAGGCATGGGAACTAGGTAAGAGAGGATGGCACTATCCTTGTCATTCGCTATTTCGATGGGGTTGCGAATGGTAGGTGCTGGATTTGGGTTTGTTCTATCCATTTCTATTTGATGGGATTGTGATGACTCAGTAGAGTCAGCAACGTTTGGAGGTATAAGGGGTTGGTTGAAGAGACGTTTCTTAGCTCTGTTTCTGGCCCTAAGTAATCTCTTAGGCTCAGGATTGAACTCTAGATCGCTACTTGAAGGCTCATTCATAAACTAACCCAATGGTACCTGCAAAAGAAATGAAAATAGATCAGCTCCAATAGATATTAAGATTTGTGTATCTAACTTAACAAACTTCGTTTTCACTAAACTAAGTCCCTGGCAGCGGCGCCAAAAACTTGTTGCGAGCTCAATGTTTAAAAGAAATATGCAATGGTAGAGCACTCAGAACATGCAAGCATACATGATCTTGTAGCAAGTAATAAGTATTTTTTCATTCTATTTCCCATAGAGATTTATTCTTAGTTACTAGCGAAGTGTTTTGTTAAGTGAGATTGGGTGGATTAAATGAGGTAGATTTGGTTTTAATGTGCCTAATTACTAAGGAATGTATAAAGGATGGAAGCATAAACAAGTGCAAGTAAACAATAAACTTGAATGTAAAGAGAACAATTAAACCGAAGAGAAGAAAAATGACTAAGGCAAATTTTACTTAAGGGAATTGCGGAAACAACAATTATATCGCAATGTTACCAACAGCAAAATGTGTGTAAAGTGGGGAAACAAGGGCTACTAACGACTCCTTTATAGGCTTTTTCACACGATTCTCAAGCATTAGATCGACTCATCATGCATCAAACTAACTCATTCTCATGTATCTTCCGATTTCATGCATTAGATCCTTTAGTTTACTCATGTCCAAGTAAGGTCTTAAGCATCTTGTTAAAACAGTAAGTTGTGATTTGTACTAGGAAAACGCCTATTCCTAGGTCGTTTTCTGGCTACCTTGAGAGGCTAGCATGAGTGTATGACTCTGAACTCTTACTCCTTCCAGAGGTTAGGAGTTCTTTGGACAAAATGGATGGCCAATCGAAATTGCCCGTGGGATGAAGCTTACATACATTCAATGCATTCGAGAGCTATCCTACATGCTTGATTCACGTGTTTTTACCTACAAACTTGTCATTAGCATGCCCTTATGTGATTTAGTTACTCATGGATGAAGATAGAATGGGAAGAAGAGATGAAGACGACATGCTCAGTGGAATAATAAAGACAAAACAGAAGCTAAAGACAGTAAACAGAGAAGTGAAGAGATTGCAAAGTGATGAAATAATGCTTCGATTAACTAAAGTTTGAACTAAACAAATGACAGCCTTGAATAACTAAAGTAAAACAGAGAGCAACGAAATGAAGTAGAGTAGCTAACGAAAAAGAAATGACAACAAAGAGCAATGAAAATAGAAAGCTAAAGCAGAAAAACAAGTAGATCCGTGCGTGATCGCCTCGTCGCAGACGCCTCGGCTGAAGGGGGAAGAAGGCAAGCTTTGCTTGGATGAATCCAATCAGAAGAGAAGACAAAACTTCTCTTCTTCCTCTCAGATTATCGACTCCAATAGCTGAGACCTTCAATCCAACAACCGGATGAGAAAAACAGGAGAAAAGACTGCGCTGAGAAGAGAGTTCTACGCCTTTCGAGTGTGTCTCAACCTTCCTCTTTGACCTCCTTTTATAGTACTCTGCAGGTGCGATTGGGTCAAGGAGAACCATCCATTCTCAACGTCGTACTACTACGTGGCTGCAGGAGAAAGAATGAATCCCTGAAAGGTCGGAACAAAACAGAAAATAGTTAGACAACTTACGGATTTCACTTAAAACATTGCGGTTTTAGCAATGTTTCCGCAATGCCTCCGCAATGCACAATTTTCATTCTTTTAACTTCGTTTTTAATTCTTTTTCTTTCCTTTTGCCTACAAGTCCTAATTTAGCTTCATTCTTCTAATTCTCATATATAAGCACAAGTTCAAGCTAAATCGTACCAAAAACACCTAAGAGTGTACGTCTTTCTAAGGTAATTAAGTCCTAAAATAATCACTTTTGGAGACGTAACAACGCTTTGTGCTCGATCTCCACTGGGAGATGACAGACTTTCCCAAAAACCATCCGGTAGGGAGACATCCCTATGGGGGTTTTGTAAGCTGTGCAATAGGCCCACAAGGCGTCGTCCAGTCTTAGACTCCAATCTTTCCTCCCAGGACTTACTGTTTTCTCAAGGATGCTCTTCACCTCTCGGTTAGAGACCTCGGCTTGGCCATTGGTTTGAGGGTGGTACGGGGTAGATATTTTATGATTGACCCCATACCTCTTCATCAAGGCCTGGATCGTCTTGTTGCAGAAGTGACTCCCCTGATCGCTTATAATGGCTCGTGGAACTCCATACCTGCTAAACATGTTAGATTTGACAAAACTGGAAACAACATTAGCGGTATCAACCTTGGTGGCTTTGTCCTCCACCCATTTAGACACGTAGTCCACAGCCAGCAATATATAGACAAAACCGCATGAAGGGGGAAAAGATCCAATAAAGTCCATACCCCAAACCTCAAAAATTTCACAAGTCAATATAGAGGTTTGGAGCATTTCATTCCTACTCGTGATGGACCCTTTCCTTTGACACTGATCACATGATTTACAAAATTCAAAACAACCTTTAAACAGTGATGGCCAGAAAAACCCACAGTCTAATATTTTTCTTGCTGTCCTAGATGGCCCAAAGTGTCCCCCACATGCAAACTCATGGCAAAATTCAAGAATGGACTTATGCTCAGATCTAGGGACACAGTTCCTAATTACTTGGTCTGCACAGAATTTCCATAATGTAGGCTTCTCCCAGACATAATTCTTGGCTTCACTTTTCAGCTTAGCTCTCCTGTTATACGAATAGTCAAAAGCGAACGTACCAGTGACCAAATAATTGACGATGTCGGCATACCATGGTATTTCCACGCTCACTTGGAAGAGGACTTCATTAGGGAATTCATCATTCAGGGGCAAATCATCCTCTCCACGCACAATGCGGCTCAAGTGGTCAGCAACTGTATTTTCTAATCCTTTCCTATCCTGGACTAAAACACCGAATTCCTGAAGGACTAGTACCCACCTTGATGGAGCGTTGATGGAACGCAGCGGAAGCGATTTGGATCATAGACACTCTAATTTCATCAATTTAAACAAATGGAAACATGCAAAAGCAATGAAAAAGAGAAATTAGAACACATACCCTTGTCGTTCGTATTTCTCCAAATTCACCGGCAGAAGCTCCTCACGAGCTCACCGAGCCTTCTCACGAAACCTTCGTGGACCACCCACGGTAGTCCCGCTATCCTCAAACCGAGAAACGGAGTAGTGGGACTCCTTTTACAAAAGAAAAGAGGGAAGAAACTCACTGAATAAAAACTAATTTTTATTACAGAGAGCTCAGCGGAAGAAAACGGAAGAGATAGAGAGAGAGCAATTGAAATTCTTAATTTCAATTGAATACCCACAACACTAAGCTCTCTTTTTTTCTTTTTCTTTTTTTTTTTTTTTTTTTTTTTTTCTTTAATTGATCTGTCAATATATGTATACCTGTGTATATATAAAACATACATGTGTCTTACATCTTGCATGTAAGACACATGTATATATATATATATATATATATATATATATATTTATATATATATATATTATTATTATTATTAAAAATAATAATAATAATTTTATTAATTAAACTTTTTAATTAATAAAAAATATATATATAAATTAATTAATATTATTTAATTCAATATCAAATATTAATTAAATAATATAATTAATCCCGGTTTTCCGAAAATCGACTTTTTGCACATGAATCCTATTCATGTTTTCAGACCAATCTCATATTTAAATCATATTTAAATATGTCTATTCTTGTTCCACAAACCCAAATTTGAACGATTCAAATTCTTTTCTTTTCTTTTATACTGTTTCACGGCTTTATCCGAGCTAGCCAGGAGAACCGTAAGGACCTACATATCATGAGCTCCAACGATACGAGATTATCCGGTCAAAACTCTTTCAACCGAACTAACCAACATTCGTTAACCCCCGGAGACTCCACTAAAGTCCAAGGGCTGCACTCTCCTCACTGTAGATATATTGTGTCCTTTTGATATAACTATCATCAGTAAGTCGATCCTTCACAGGTTGTTCATAATCACAACGGGTCATTTAAACCGTTTAACCCTTGTATTATATCTTGTTCCTTAAGTACCACTGACACCTCTAATGAACAATTGATTTGTGGTCCAACCATCAAATCAGATTCCTCCCTAATCAGGAGAGGATGGGCCCATTGTTCAAGACCTGGAGTCAACACTTAAGGGAACAACCTCTCTACTAACCCTTAAAGCGGGTAGGAGTGAATTCCATCTCGCACAACTACGTCCCCAGCCACTTATTCAATCTTATCCCCAAGATGGTAGGCATATTGAGTCGGCGATCTGGCCACTCTCACCCGTACAAATCAAAGGATAAGGTTGAATAAACAGGAGTTCATAGTAAGTTCAGGATTGAGATCGAGTTACCTAAGTCATCATATGAAAAAACCGGTCTTTACAGTAAACGGTGTTATAAAGAAAGAGCGATTTTATTTCTGGTTCGGTCTTGTGCAAACTCATTGCACAGGACGCCCTCACTCACATGTCTCTACATGAAACGATTCGAATCACATCGTTTTGTACTATACAAAGTGAGCCGCGTCCAATAGTGTCCCAGGATAAGGTACCCAGCCTTATCCCTATACTATAGACCATTTTGGCTGTCTACTTGAACTTGATTCACATTCATGTCACACATGAAGTTCAAGTACTCATACTATCGCCATGGGTGTTAGTTATTGGTATAGGTTAATACAAACACAATTCACTAAAATTCAATAACAACTTTATTGAAATATAATATTTACATTTATTCAAACAGTTTACAAACTACGAGTTTTAGGACATAAAACCCAACAAACTCCCACTTGGACTAAAACGTCAGTGGAGTACATGCTGGTCGAGAGAACTAGAATATCAAATATCTAAAGTTTCTCCCACTGTCCTACTGAGCAGCTCGCAGCCCTAGACTTTTTAGGTGTCTCTCAAACACTTTAGCCGTGAGAGACTTAGTAAACGGATCAGCAATGTTGTGCTCCGAGGCTACCTGTGTGACGATCACATCTCCTCGTTGCACTATCTCCCTGATGAGATGATACTTCCGCTCAATATGCTTTCCACGCTTATGGCTTCTAGGTTCTTTAGAATTTGCCACTGCACCGCTGTTATCACAATAAAGGGTGATTGGCAAGTTCATATTTGGAACAACTTCCAAATCTGTCAAGAACTTCCTAAGCCATACAGCTTCCTTCGCTGCTTCGCAAGCTGCGACATACTCAGCTTCTATGGTGGAGTCAGCAATACAACCTTGCTTTATACTCCTCCATACTATTGTTCCTCCGTTAAGAGTGAACAGTGATCCTGATGTAGATTTCCTGGAATCTATATCAGTCTCAAAATCAGAGTCAGTGTATCCTGCAAGGATCAAATCCTTCGCGCCATACACAAGCACATAGTCTCTCGTTCTCCTAAGATACTTGAGGACGTGTTTAACGGTTGTCCAATGATCATATCCTGGATTAGACTGGAACCTACTGACAATTCCTACTGCATAGCAGATGTCGGGTCTTGTACACAACATAGCGTACATGAGACTACCAACTGCAGATGCATAGGGAATTCGTCTCATATCCTCAACCTCTTGAGGTGTCTTAGGAGACTGCTCCTTAGACAAGTGAATTCCATGCCTAAAAGGCAGCGAACCTTTCTTGGAATTCTGCATCGAATATCTTGACAACACCTTGTCAATATAAGATGCTTGAGACAGCGCTAGCACTTTGTTCTTACGATTCCTTATGATCTGAATCTCTAGAACAAACTGAGCCTCTCCCAAATCTTTCATTTGGAATTGGGTCGCTAGCCAATTCTTAACGTCAGTTAGGAACCCTACATCATTCCCAATGAGTAGTATATCGTCTACGTACAAGACTAAGAAAGCTACAACAGTATTGACTACTTTCTTGTAAACACAAGGTTCGTCAATATTTTGTTCAAAGCCATAAGATTTGATCGCCGTATCAAACCTTATATTCCAGGATCTAGATGCTTGCTTCAACCCATAAATGGATCGATTAAGCTTGCAAACATTTTGCTCTTGACCCTGAAGTATGAATTCCTCTGGTTGAGCCATATAGATACTCTCCTCAAGATTACCATTCAGAAAGGCAGTCTTGACATCCATTTGCCAGATTTCATAATCATAAAATGTAGCAATGGATAAGAGTATTCTAATCGACTTTAACATGGCAACAAGAGAAAAGGTTTCTTCATAGTCCACCCCTTCTCTTTGGGAATAACCTTTTGCCACAAGTCGAGCCTTAAAGGTTTGCACCTTACCGGCTTGGTCTCGTTTTCTCTTGTAGATCCACTTGCAACCGATAAGTCTTTCACTATCTGGTTGGTCTACAAGATCCCAGACCGAATTGAAGTACATAGACTCCATTTCGAGATCCATGGCTTTAAGCCACTGGTCCTTGTCTATGTCATTCATTGCCTGTTTAAAGGTCAATGGATCCTCAACGCCATCATCAGGTATGACGACTTGAGTTTCAGACAAGCCGATGTAGCGGTCAGGCTGTCTTACATCCCTCCCACTGCGTCGAGGCTTTCTCAACTCTTGAGAAGGACCAGCCTGATCAACAACCGTTGTTGATCCATCTGTAGCTTTCCTGGAAAATTCGGACAAAACAATTTTGCTCGACGGTTGATGATCTCTCATGTGGTCTTCCTCTAAGAACGTGGCATTAGTCGATACTAGTACCTTGTTCTCATGAGGATCGTAAAATAGACCACCTTTCGTTTCCTTGGGGTAACCTACAAATAGGCACAATTTTGAACGATGTTCCAACTTCTTTGGATTGGGTACTAGCACATGTGCCGGACACCCCCAAATCCTGAAGTGACGTAAACTACCTTTACGCCCTCTCCATAACTCATAAGGTGTTTCAGAAACACTCTTAGAGGGAACCATGTTCAAAATATATACAGCAGTCTCTACTGCATATCCCCAAAACGAACTAGGCAAATGAGCATAACTCATCATAGATCGAACCATGTCTAACAGGGTTCTATTTCTCCTCTCGGACACACCATTCTGCTGTGGTGTTCCTGGCGCTGAGAGTTGAGATACTATTCCATTGTCTATCATATAGTCTTGGAATCTTAAATCCATATACTCTCCACCTCGATCTGATCGGAGTGTTTTTATCGATTTACCTAATGTGTTCTCAACCTCTGCCTTATACTCTTTGAACTTTTCAAGAGCTTTGGACTTATGATGCATTAGATAAAGATAACCGTACCTAGAACAATCATCAATGAAACTGATGAAATATTCATACCCTCCTCGTGCTTTGACATTCAAAGGACCGCAGAGATCCGAATGCACGATTTCTAGAGGTTCTTTGGACCTATGACCTTTTTCAGAAAAAGATCGTTTGGTCATTTTGCCCTCAAGACAAGACTCACATAGCGGTAAAGAGTTGTCCTCTAAACGATTTAGCAGACCACTCTTAACCAATCTCCCAATCCTATTGAGATTAATGTGACCTAGTCTTAAGTGCCAAAGATAAGTACTTGGAGAAAGTTTCTGCCTTTTAGTTTGAGTCTCAGCTGTTTTAAACATTTCAGTGTTCAAAATAGCTTTGGCTTCGGTTGGTCTTAATACATACAAGTTGTTATCAAGTTTCGCAGAACAAATACGTACACCTCTTTTGCTAATGAACGCTTCATTATGAACAAAAGATACTTTATACAACTGTTCTAATAAACAAGATATAGATACAAGATTCCTCTTAAAGGTAGGAACCAGGAGTACATTTTCTAGTAAAATGAAACTATCTCTATACAACAACTTTACAGCCCCCACTGCTTCAACTGAGACTACCTCTCCAGTTCCAACTCTGAGAGTTATCTCACCTCGAGAAAGTGGCTGCCAAGAACTAGTTTCCTGAAAAGAAGAACAAACATGGTTAGTAGCTCCTGAATCAAGTATCCAGGTATGACAATCATGTTCTACTAAACATGTTTCAACAACAAGTAAATCATATTTACCTTGTCTTTCCTTCTCAGCCTTTTTCTCTGCAAGATACTTTGGGCAATTCCGTTTCCAGTGCCCATCTACACAACAATGGAAACATTTTCCTTTGTCTGCAGATCTAGTCTTGCTTTTAGCAGTAGCAGGTGCTTTTCCCTTCCTTTTATCTTTCTTCTTCTTTTGAATACTCTTATTCTTAATAGAAGAAAGTTCAGACCTACTCCCTGAAGAGGACCCCTTTTGGAATTTCCTAGAAGTGACAACGTTTGCCTCCTTCTCTTTTCCTTTCGAAGTATGAAGGGACTGATAGGTCTGTAGCTCGCTGAGGAGAGAAGTCAAATTATACTTTATCTTGTTCATTACCATATTGGTTCTGAACTGAAGGAAACTCTTCGGAAGAGGTTCCATGATAAAGCTTACTTGACTTGACTCATCTATAGTAGCTCCGTTTACTTCAGCCACATTGAAGTGGACCATCATGTTAAGGACATGCTCCCTAACAGAGGTTCCCTCCTTCATGCGAGAGTTGTAAACGAATTTGAGGGCTTCATGACAAACCGATGAGGACGGTAGTCCAAACATCTCCTGTAATGAAGACATGATTTCTTTAGCAGAAACCATATCCTCGTGCTTCTTAGCTAACACATCAGATATGCTGGCTAAGATATAGACTCGGGCTTTATCATTAGCCCTTGTCCATCTATCATATGCTTCTCGAACAGTTTGAGTCGCATCCGAGCTAGGAGGGGGAGGACAATCCTCTGATAAGACGAGCCTGAGATCATCTAGAATGAGAATCGTATTCAAGTTCGATTTCCAGGTCGCGTAGTTATCGCCGGTTAACTTATCGGAAGCTAGTAAGTGAATAAAAGAGCTAGTCATGCTGAAAAGAGAATGAATAAATATTAGTGAAAAGGTTTTAACCTAATTTACACACCAATCAAGAATTTAGCAAAGAATAATAATGTACCCAAAACTCATTATTAAACTGCAACGATACTTCAGTGGGTCAGAATGGTCGCTACCGAGGGGCAGTCAAGCATTCCTTCACTTAATCAAGACATTCTTGACTAAATGCTAATACCAGAATATCTCATATTCCTATAGCATCTTAGTTATCGCTGTTTGGTCAAGATTTACTAACTCCTTAGCAAATCTCGTAAGTGTGACCCTCCATTTTTAGAATTCATAGGGCGGCCCCAACGATGCAACCGAATGGAAATGTCAAAGTTGGGAATGGCTCTATGTTTCTTTATCCATAAATGGTGATTGAGATGTTCCGATTTCTATGAAACGACCCTCCGAATGGATCGGTACCACTTGTGGGCACCTAGCAGGCAGAACATAGGAATCTCACGGTTCAATCCAATGGAGGAGGCCGCAGGATGTATTGACATACTTCCTTCTCCCACTTACTATAAATACTTTCTCCATTCACCTTGCTCTTGAATTATGCAAATACCATCCGAATGGGGATGCCCTATTGACATCACGAGGCCGAGCATAATTCTCACGGTGTGAACTTAACAGAGAACGTAGGAGGAGAGGGACATATCATATATACCTTCTCAACACCACTACTAAGTATTTTAAGACGGAATGGGTAAATTACTCAGGCATTATCCGGCTAAGACAATAAGACCTAAGTCTAGGTAAAACAAACTTTTACCTATGATGTCTAGGTGATAAACACTTTATTACCTCACACCACTCACGCATGCTCATAAAGCCGGGTTAACTTTACTCAAGTACCGGATGGTCCCCAGGTAGGAGGTGTTCCGTAAACCGTCAGCTTAAATACCTCCAACCTCGAACAGGATGTCCCCGGGGGAGTTTCTTGTAACCTTAGCATTTACAAGATATCGACCTATTCATCTAATGAAACGGAACGATACTTTCAACCCTAAGTGAGCATGCCTTTGTCTTTGTTATAGATTTTAAAAGTCTATGCCAATTTTACAACGCTTTGCAAAACTAAGACTTACTACAACAAACTTCTACATGCTTCTCAAACATGCAACACTAAGGCACGACAAGTTGAATATTTAATTTCATAATTAATATAACAATTATATCGATTATGATTTTAAATATACAACTCCTAATTCATAAATTAATATAACACTTATATCAATTCTCATGAATTAAGCATGCATCCTATACATTATAACACTTATAACAAACAAAATGCATCTAATGTTGGATGTTTAATTTCATAATTAATATAACACTTATATCAATTATTCTATTAAGCAAACAACATCTAATTCATGAATTAATATAACTCTTATATTAATACTCATGAATTAACATGCATCCTATACATTATAACACTTATAATATACCATGTGCATAAAATTAGGACAACTTATGTTGTATATTTAATTTCATAATTAATATAACACTTATATCAATTATTCTATTAAATTAACAACAACTAATTCATGAATTAATATAACATTTATATCAAAACTCATGAATTGCCAAATATGCGTACGATATATTATAACACTTATAACATATTTTCAATGCATGAAGCATGCTTCCTACGGTGGGATTTTAAATCTATATGGCATACGTTATGCACATACAAACATAAAATTTAATTAAAACATACATTCGCAATGCATAATTAATTAAACACACTAAAGTGGATCGATTTTGGCATTTAGCAAGCAATAACTAATTTATTACAAGCTTGATCAACAAGCTACGTCTTGAGCGGACTTCGAACTCTTCGCACCGCCTTTGACCAACTTGCTTCCTCCGAACGCTTCGGCCAAAAACTCTTCGAATTTCTCCTCGTATTGCCCAGAACGAGTTTGAACTTACACCGAACATTTCGGCGAGTTTCAAACTCAAACTTCTTTCACGAAGAAACCTTTATGGACTCTAATGACTCTAAAAATACAGACTCTTTAGCATGCATTAAAGCCCATACAATCTCGGGCAATTACAAATTAGGAAATTCAAAAGAAACTATGCCAAAATCGATATTCACTTTAGACGCCAATCAGAAACAATTTCTAAAATAAAACCCACCATAACTTAAATTGATAGAAATTGAGTGGCCAAAAACGCTCTGATACCAATTGATGGAGCGTTGATGGAACGCAGCGGAAGCGATTTGGATCATAGACACTCTAATTTCATCAATTTAAACAAATGGAAACATGCAAAAGCAATGAAAAAGAGAAATTAGAACACATACCCTTGTCGTTCGTATTTCTCCAAATTCACCGCCATGCTCGATACTGTCCTTGTCGTTCGTATTTCAAACTCAAAGCAATGCAAAAGCAATGAAAAAGAGAAATTAGAACACCCATTGCGCGATACTGTCCATGATGCTTCAGGCTGACCAATGATCCTAATGGCTTCCTCCAAGACAGCTTCTGTTGGCTCATCAACAATCCTCGCATAGTCAGTGTGTTTTTGGCCCTTGAGGCCGTAAGCTTCGTTGATTGCCTTCGCTGAGAAGTCTACCTCCACTCCTCTGACCACAGACAGGCCATCCTCAGGACTCATCATATTTGCGTAAAAGTCATATACCATGCTGGAGTAGGCTGGATTGGGTGGTCTGCACAGCTCCTCCCAGCCGTGATTCGTGATCCCTGCGCGCAAGAATTGCGGCAGGTCAGCAGGTGCGTCGAGGAATCCCTTCTCGTGCAGCAGCTCCCTTTTCCTCAGCTCAATGCCTCTAGACTCAGCGTCAGAAGACACGTACCTCACTGATTGAGGCTCATCTTCAGGGTAAAGCTTGGCTTTCCCTTTGTCTTTTGGTTTGGCTGACTCAGCAGCCTCAATCTTGAGCTTCTTCAGCGACGGCTCAGCACTCTCCTTCTCTGATGAAGGCGCCCTCTTGGCTTTCTTTTTCTTTGACTTCTTGGACCGTTTGGCCTTGACAACCTTGGCGGCCTTCTTCTTCTTCAACCTCGCCGTGGCTGTGATCTGCTGGAGGCAATCCCCCAGCGTTTCGTCCATCGAATCATCCTTCTGCGCAGGGCTCTCAAGGCTGGCTTCCCTCAAAGGAGAGAAGACCTCTTCTTCCTCAGCTTCCCCACTGCCCTGCGTCGATTCTTGATACTCTCCATAGGGAAATTCAGGGTCCGGTTGTGGGGAAGTGGGTGATGCTTCAGGGCTCTCTGCTGGTGGGGTGTGCTCAGAACTCTGCTGCGATGGAGGAAGCTCAGGGCTTCGCTCTGGTGGAGATGGCGAAGAGCTGTGCTTGGCTGACTCGTGTGACCGACGATCACTTTCTTGACTCTCCATAGAGGGAGTCTTTTTCTTGCTTGCTTCGTCAGCCACCGCCATGCTCCATTTGCGTTTCTTGGGTGTTCCTGCTGGTTCAGAGGGTCCAGCAGGTATCTCCGTAACTACCTTCCACTTCTTCTTGCGGATCGGCAGCTTGGGGAGTCGTTCAGTGCGCGCAGCCTCAGCGTCTGCAAGGGCAAGAAGTGCTTCCCTCGCAGCAGTTTCAGCATCGTCAGCCCTCTTCTTGGACGCAGATCTTTCAGCTCTCGTTAGCACCATTGTTGAATCGTGGGAATCTGGAAAGAAGAATTGCAGATGAAGAGGGAGAAAGATTTCTTGGAGTTCAGATAATGGGGAAATCGTACGGATCAACACGCTTCTAACGGATATAAGTAAAAAAATCCCAACGGCTATATTTGTTGCGGATTCTGCAAATCCAGCGCAATTCTAGTGACCGTTGGAGATTTTTTTTTCGTTTAAATGCCAATCTTTTCTCAACCGTATCTTTGATTTGGCCCAATATCTCCTCGATCTTTTTAGCTTGATTTCATCTCCTTGATTTCCTCTATCGATTCCCTGCAAAAATAAATAAAATCAACATCAAATACTTAATTAAAATCACACAAAAATATACACAAACAGTAACCGGAAAATCGCAAAAAAAATAAAGTAAGGCATGAGCCTCATATGGACGAGCACAGCAATCACTCGTCCTCTCTCGTTCTCGTTTTCACGTTTCAGACAAAAGGAAGGCCGAGAGAGTCTTCACATCTCCTTCCTCATAGTAGTGCTTCAATCTTGCACCATTAACCATGAATGGTTGTCCTTGCTGCAGGTTCTTTATCTCGATGGCACCATGAACAAACACATTAGTTATTACAAATGGACCTGACCATCTAGACTTAAGGTTGCCTGGAAATAATTTCAATCGTGAGTTAAATAATAAGACAAGCTGGCCTTTCTTGAAGTCCTTAATCCTAAGTCTACTGTCGTGCCAAATCTTGGTCTTCTCCTTATACATTTTGGCATTTTCATAAGACATATGACTAAGCTCATCAAGCTCATGTAATTGCAAAGACCGCAATGTTCCCGCATCAGTCACGCAGTAATTCAACTCTTTTAAGGCCCAAAATGCTTTAATTTCTAACTCGAATGGCAAGTGACATGCTTTGCCATACACAAGTCTATAAGGAGACATACCTAGGGGTGTCTTATATGCAGTTCTATACGCCCAAAGTGCATCCTCGAGTTTCAACGACCAGTCTTTTCTATTGGGTTTGACCACTTTTTCAAGTATGTTCTTAATCTCCCTATTTGAAATTTCAGCTTGGCCATTCGAATGTGGGTGATAAGGAGTGGCTACTCTATGTCTAATATTATACTTAGCCAACACTCTCTCCATAGCCTTATTAATGAAATGTGTCCCCTCATCACTGATTATAGCACGAGGTGTCCCAAATCTAGTAAAAATATGTCTATGCAAGAATCTTATGACTGTTTTGGCATCATTATTTGGACATGCTATAGCCTCTACCCACTTAGATACATAGTCTACTGCTACAAGGATGTAAAGGTTACCTGATGATGGAGGAAATGGCCCCATGAAATCAATGCCCCACACATCAAAGAGCTCTAACTCTAAGATGTAAGTGAGAGGCATCTCATCCTTTCGACTCAGATTACCTGTTTTCTCGCATTCATCACAGCTGTGTGCATAGTTGTGGGCATCCTTAAAGATTGTTGGCCAATAGTAGCCACTCTGGAACACCTTTGCAGCTGTTCTTTGGCCACCAAAGTGTCCACCATAGGGCGCTGTATGGCAGTGCTGCAGCACAGACTTCGCCTCCGCAGCTGAAACACACTTCCTCAGCAGACCATCAACACATGTCTTGTAAAGTGTGGGATCATCCCATATAAACTTCCTTGCTTCATGCAGGAACTTCTTCTTCTCTTGGCCTCCCTTGAAAGTTGGTATTACCTGTGATGCAAGGAAGTTAGCAATGTCAGCAAACCAAGGTTCCTCATCGTTAACACGATGAGTCAATACAAAGACATGCTCATCAATAAAAGCATCAGAAATTGCGGTTTCCGCAATTTTTTCGCAATTATGCTGCAATCTGGAAAGATGATCCGCAACCACATTTTCACATCCTTTCTTATCTCTAATGTCTAAATCAAATTCCTGCAGCAATAACACCCATCTAATCAACCTAGGCTTAGCATCAGCCTTCCTCATGAGGTACTTCAAAGCAGAATGGTCAGTGTACACGATTGTCCTAGTGCCTACAATGTAATTCCTAAACTTCTCACAAGCAAACACTACAGCTAGCATCTCCTTCTCAGTAGTTGTGTAATTACATTGTGCCTCATTAAGTGTCTTGCTAGCATAGTATACAGGAT
This sequence comes from Herpetospermum pedunculosum, assembly GCA_028017165.1. Taxonomy (NCBI): domain Eukaryota; kingdom Viridiplantae; phylum Streptophyta; class Magnoliopsida; order Cucurbitales; family Cucurbitaceae; genus Herpetospermum; species Herpetospermum pedunculosum. Next base: position 39,896,280 of record CM051527.1, read on the forward strand.
GTGTTAACTTGTCAATCTTTTGTCCTAGCATGACCCCTACAGCATAGTCACTTGCATCACATAACATCTCAACTGGGAGATCTCAATTTGGCCCTACTATAATAGGTGCTGTGACTAGTGCTTCCTTAAGGGTTTTCCAAGCTAGGAAACATTCTTTAGAGAAAATGAATGGTTTGTTTAGCTCTAGAAGCTCACATAAAGGCTTGGAGATCTTAGAAAAGTCCTTAATGAACCTTCTATAGAAGCCAGCATGCCCTAAGAAACTTCTAATGGCTTTTACATTTTGAGGTTCTACCAATTTCTCTATTATCTCAATTTTTGCCCTATCGACCTCTACACCTGCCCTAGACACTCTATGACCTAAGACAATCCCTTCATCCACCATGAAGTGGCACTTCTCCCAATTTAGGACTAGGTTGGTCTCCTCACACCTAGTCAGGACTTGTCCTAAGTTCTCTAGACAGTTTGTGAATGAATCCCCAAAGACTGAGAAATCATCCATGAATATCTCTATCATGGACTCATCCAAATCAGAGAAGATTGCCAACATGCACCTTTGGAATGTTGCCGGTGCATTGCATAAGCCAAAAGGCATTCTGCGAAAGGCAAAAGTTCCAAAAGGGCAAGTGAAGGTAGTCTTCTCTTGGTCCTTAGGGTCTATAGTGATCTGGTTATATCCTGAATAACCGTCTAAGAAGCAGTAGTAGGCTCTACCAGCTATCCTATCTAACATCTGGTCAATGAATGGTAGAGGGAAGTGGTCTTTCTTGGTTTCCTTGTTTAATTTCCTATAATCCATGCAAACTCTCCATCCTGTGATAGTCCTTGATGGAATCAATTCATTGTTCTCATTGACTACCACAGTCATCCCCCCCTTCTTAGGTACACATTGTATAGGGCTCACCCACTGACTACTAGCTATGGGGAAGATCACACCAGCATCTAACCATTTTATTATTTCCTTTTTAACTACCTCTTTCATAGAGGGGTTCAACCTACGTTGGTGATCTACACGGGGTGTGTGCTCTTCCACTAGTATAATCTTATGCATACAATAGGAAGGGCTAATGCCTCTAATATCAGCAATAGTCCATGCAATAGCCTTCCTATGTTGCTTAAGTAATAAAATCAGTTCAACCTCATGCTTTTCACTTAATTTAGAAGAAATAATCACAGGCAAAGTATCATTACTTCCTAGATATGCATACTTGAGGTGAGTGGGTAGAGGTTTCAATTCTAATACAGGTGGATGCTCAATGGATGGTTTTAAAGGATTCATGGATCTGTCAGTCAGGTCTTTATTTATACATACATGCTGTGTTTTATCTACAGGTATATCCATTATTTCAGAAACATTCAAATCAGTTAAATCTAATTGTACATATTCATTAGCATGCTTAGTTAATAGTACATGCTCCAGCTGTTCTTCCATCAATGAGTCTACAATGTCCATGCTAGCACAAGATTCAGAGTCAGAGGGATACCTTAAGGCTTTATACACACTAAATTTCACCTCTTCATCATGAACCCTCATTGTGAGCTCACCTTTTTGGACATCTATCAGGGCCCTACCTGTGGCGAGAAAAGGTCTGCCTAATAGGATGGGGACCTCCTTGTCTGCTTCATAATCCAGAATAATGAAATCTGCAAGGAAAATAAACTTGTCAACCTTTACAAGAATATCCTCAATCTTACCCTCAGGGTAGGGTATGGATCTGTCTGCTAGTTGTAAAGTGACAGTGGTTGGACGTGCTTCTCCTATTCCTAGCTGGCGGAATAATGATAGGGGCATGAGGTTTATGCTGGCTCCCAGGTCACAAAGAGCTCTGCCCACGTGCTTGCCTCCTAGCTCAACTGGTAAGGTGAAGGACCCAGGATCCTTCTCCTTCTTGGGTAGCTTGTTCTGGAGTATGGCACTGCACTCCTCAGTGAGATTTACTGTTTCAAACTCACCAATTATTTTCTTGTTAGTGATAATATCCTTCAAAAACTTTACATAAGAGGGCATAGACTGTAAAACTTCTACAAAAGGAATATTAACATGCACTTGCTTAAGAATTTCTAGAAATTTATTAAAGTGCACTTCCTGTTCTTGTTTTTTCTTAAGCTTTCGAGGAAATGGAGGTGGTGGCACATATGCAGGCACTTCAGGTCGCCTTAGGATAGGTGGAGGCCTTGGAATCTCTTCTATCTCTTCTATGATTGGCTCCAGCCTTGGTCCTGATGTGCTTGGTGATGGTTGACCTTGGTTTGGCAGAGACTCCAGTGGAGCACTAGACTCAGTGTTCTCTACTCTCTTTGGTGTTTCTTTTGTGTTACTCACCAATGGTCTCCCACTTCTAAGTTCAATTGCTTGAACTTCCTCTTTACCATCTCTCCTTGGTACCTCAGTGTCAGCTGGTAGTCTACCTTGGGGCCTACTTTTGAGTTCATTGGCTAGTTGCCCTATTTGGTTCTCTAGGCTCCTGAGAGTAGCTTGCTGACTCTGTAGAGTGGCATCATTCTTGGCTATGTATTCCTTGAGTAAATTTTCTACAGAAGACCCTACAGGTTGGTTGTATGGTTTTTGATACATGGATTGGTTATGTTGGGGAGTGAAACCAGGTGTTCCACTCGGTCTTGGTTGGTTAGGAGCTTGGTTAGCATTTTGTTGGCCACCCCATGACAGGTTTGGGTGGTTCCTCCAACCAGGGTTGTAAGTATTGGAATAGGGGTTGTTCCTAGGCTGCTGCTGGCTTCCAACATAGCAGACTGAGGCTGGATTCCCAGGGCAGTATTCATACAGGTGCCCTTCCCCACAGAATCCACAGATAAGTGTCTCACCTTGACTTGGCTGGGTGCCCATTGACATGGCTGTGGCAGTGTTGACACTTGTTTGGAGATTGGCTTGAGGCATTTGTTTTACTAGGTTGGTCAGGGCACTTATTTGACTACTCATATCATTGAGTGTGTCCTTATCTTGAGCTCTACTTGGCTCTATTGGATCATCTGACCACCTACAGTGAGATGCTGAGATCTTCTCCAAGATCTCATAAGCTTCATTATAACTTTTGGATAACATGGAACCTCCAGCAGATGAATTTAAGACTTGTCTAGTGCTGGGGTTGCATCCTTTGAAAAAGACCTCTATTTGGATACACCATGGGATGTCATGGTGTGGACATTTAAGAAGAAGATCTTTGAACCTAGTCCAAGCTTCGTGAAGAGACTCATTCTCAGCTTGTTTGAACTTGACTATGTCATCACGAAAGGCAGAATTCCTATCAGGTGGAAAGTATTTAACTAGGAATTTCTCTGCCAAATCTGTCCAATTGAGGACTGATCCAGAGGGTAATGAGTTTAACCACGTTTTTGCTTTGTCCCTTAATGAGTAAGGGAAGAGGTATAGCCTCAAGGCTTCTTGGGAAACTCCAGGGATGATAAAGGTATCACTGACTCCTAAGAAGTTTCTAAGATGGTTGTGGGGGTCCTCATTTTCCACTCCAAAGAATTGTCCCACAGTGGACAACATTTGGAACATCACTGGCTTTAACTCGAATGAGTTGGCAGTGATCTCAGGGCGGATTATGCTGGAGTTCAGCTCCCCAGGCATAGGAACTAGGTATGAGAGAATGACACTATTCTTGTCATTCGCTATTTCGATGGGATTGCGAGTGACAGGTACCGGATTTGGAACTATCCTTTCCATTTCTTCTTCCGACGATTGCGGAGACTCTGCGGTTTCAGCAATGATTTGAGGTAAAGAGGGTTGATTAAAGAGACGTTTCTTGGCTCTATTTCTGGCCCGAAGTAATCTCTCAGGCTCAGGATTGAACTCTAGATCACTACTTGAAGGCTCACTCATAAACTAACCCAACTAGTACCTGCAGAAGAAATGAAAACAGATCAGCTTCAATAGATATTAAGAGTGGATTTTCTAACTTAACAAACTTCGTTTTCACTAAACTAAATCCCCGGCAGCGGCGCCAAAAACTTGTTGCGTGCTCAATGTGTGAAATAAATAGCAATAATAGGTAGAGAGCACTCAGAACATGCAAGCATACATGATCTTGTAAGCAAGTAGTAAGTATTTTTTCATTCGTTTTCCCACAGAGATTTATTATTAGCTACTCGTGAAAGGTATTGTTAAGAAAGAATGGGTGGATTTGATGGGGTAGGATTGGTTTTAAATTGTCTAAGTTCTAAGGAATATGTAAAGGGTAGTAACATAAACAAGTGCAAATTAATGATAAACTCAAATGAAAAGAGAAGAGATTAATAAACGAAGCAGAAAGTAGCTAAACAGAATTTTTAACTTAGCAGAATTGCGGAAACAGCAATTCTACCGCAATGGTACTGACAACGAAAGTGTGTAAAATGGAGAAACAAGGGCTAATAACGACTCCTCTATAGGCATTTTTAAACGATTCTCAAGCACTGGATCAACTCACTATGCATCAAACTAACTCAATCTCATGTATCTTCCGATTTCATGCATTAGATTCTTTAGTTTACTCATGTCCAAGTAAGGTCTTAAGCATCTTGTTAAAGCAGAAAGATATGGTTTGTACTAGGAAAACGCCTATTCCTAGGTCGTTTTCTGGTTACCTTAAAAGGCTAGCATGAGTGTATGACTCTAAACTCTTACTCCTTCCAGAGGTTAGGAATTCTTTGGACAAAATGGATGGCCAATCGAAATTGCCCGTGGGATGAAGCTTACATACAATCAATGCTTCGAGAGCTATCCTACATGCTTGGTTCACGTTTTTTAGCCTATAGTATTGTCATTAGCATGCCCCTATGTGACTTAGTTACTCATGGATATAGGGAGAACAGAAATAAGAGATAAAGTAGACATGCTTAGAAGAGAAATAAGCTTAAAACAGCAAGGTAAAACAGTAGCAGCAAAAGTTAAGAAACTGTGAAATAACAAATTGTGCTTTGATTACTTGATTGTTTGAATGAACAAAGGGAAGCTTAAAGTAAATAATGTAAAGACAGAAAGCAACGAAATGAAATGAACTAACTATTAGAAGAGAAACAACACTTAAACAGAGCTGGAAATTAGAAATGAAAGACAGAAAGCAGTAATTAAGCTTGAACGCCTCGTTGCGAATGCCTCGACTGAAGGGAGAGAAAGATCAGCCTTGCTTGGATGAATCCAATCGGGAGAGAAGAGGAATCTTCTCTCCTTCCTATCAGATTGTCGACTCCAACAGCTAAACCTCTCAAACCAACAGACGGATGAGAAAAACAGGAGAAAAGATGGAGCTGCGAAGAGGCTTCTACGCTTTCGGATGATGATCAAACCCTCTACTTTGACCCCCTTTTATAGTAATCTGCAGGTGTGTTTGGGCGAAGGAGAACCATCCATCTTCAACGTCATACTTCAGAATGGATGGAGGAGAAAGAACGAATCCCTGAAATAACGGAAATTAACAGAAAAAGATCAGTCAACTTACGGTTTTCACTTGAAACATTGCGGTTTCAGCAATGTTTCCGCAATGCTGTCGCACTGTATATTTTTCATTCTTTTCCTTCGTTTTTCAATCATTTTCTTTCCTTTTGCATACAAGTTCTAATTTAGCTTTCTTCTTCTAAATATCATATATAAGCATAGGTTTAAGCTAAATCCTATCAAAAACACCTAAGAGTGTACATCTTTCTAAGATAAATTAGTCCTAAAAAGGCCACTTTTGGAGACGTAACAAGCATGCTACTAATTATGCACAAGTAGATGTAGATGATTTAAATATTTCTGAATTGATGGACGTATCTGTGGACAACCCTCAGCATGTATGCATGACTAATGAATTGTCTGAAAGGACCACAACTCCTTTGATGCCATCAATTGAACAACCACCTTTACTTGAACTGAAACCATTGCCTGAACACCTTAAGTATGCATATCTAGGAGAGAAAGATACCTTGCCTGTTATTATTTCGTCCAAACTAAGTAAACAGCATGAAATTGCGATAATATTGCTGCTCAAGCAACATAAAAAAGCTATTGCCTGGACGATTGCTGACATTAGTGGTATAAGTCCCTCGTATTGCATGCATAAAATATTGTTGGAAGAGGAACATACACCTAGAGTAGATCACCAACGTAGGTTGAACCCCTCCATGAAGGAGGTAGTTAAAAAAGAAAATATTAAATGGTTAGATGCAGGTGTGATCTTTCCTATAGCCTGGGTCAGTCCTATTCAATGTGTACCTAAGAAGGGTGGTATGACTGTAGTAGTTAATGAAAATAACGAACTAATACCAACTAGAACTGTTACAGGATGGAGAGTCTGTATGAACTACAAAAAACTTAATAAAGAAACCAAAAAAGACCATTTTCCTTTACCCTTTATAGACCAAATGTTAGATAAAATAGTTGGCCGAGCCTTTTACTGCTTTTTAGATGGTTACTCAGGATATAACCAAATCACCATAGACCCTGAGGATCAAGAGAAAACAACCTTTACATGTCCCTTTGGAACATTTGCTTTTCGCAGAATGCCATTTGGCCTATGCAATGCACCAACAACGTTCCAAAGATGCATGTTGGCTATTTTCTCTGACCTGGATGAGTCCATAATACAAATATTTATGGATGACTTCTCAGTCTTTGGGGACTCCTTTAACCATTGCTTAGAAAATCTAGGACAAGTCCTAACTAGGTGTGAAGAAACCAACCTAGTCTTAAATTGTGAAAAATGCCACTTTACGGTGGAAGAAGGAATAGTATTAGGACATAGAGTGTCCAAAGCAGGAGTAGAGGTCGATAGGGCAAAAGTAGAAATCATTGAGAAGTTAATTGAACCTAAAAATGTCAAAGCTATAAGAAATTTCTTAGGTCATGCAGGATTTTATAGGAGGTTTATAAAAGACTTTTCAAAAATCTCTAAACCCTTGTGTGAGCTTCTAAAGCTGAATAGAACATTTTTCTTCTCAAATGAATGTTTAATAGCATGGATAAAGCTTAAGGATGCCTTAGTCAAAGCACCAATTATAGTAGGCCCAAATTGGGATTTACCTTTTGAACTAATGCGTGATGCTAGTGACTATGCAATTGGGGCTATGCTGGGACAAAAGAGAGATAAACTAACACACCCTGTATATTATGCATGTAAAACTTTAAATGAAGCACAATGTAACTACACTACCACAGAGAAAGAGATGTTAGCGGTAGTGTTTGCATGTGAAAAATTTAGGCCTTATATTGTAGGAAATAAAACGATTGTTTACACTGATCACTCTGCAATAAAATATTTAATGAGGAAGGCTGATGCTAAGCCTCGTCTAATTAGATGGGTGTTACTATTGCAAGAGTTTGAGCTAGAGATTAGAGATAAAAAAAGGAAGTGAAAATGTAATTGCTGATCATTTATCAAGATTGCAGAGTCATTGCGAAAAAATTGCGGAGCCCGCAATGACTGACTCCTTTATTGATGAACATGTCTTTGTGTTAGTGCATTGTGATAACAATGATGAACCTTGGTTTGCGGATATTGCTAACTTCCTTGCCTCACAGGTGTTACCAACTTTCAGAGGGGGGCAAGAAAAGAAGAGGTTCTTACACGAGGCTAGGAAGTACATATGGGACGATCCAACACTTTACAAAAGTTGTGCGGATGGATTGCTAAGGAAGTGTGTGTCAGCTGCTGAATCAAAGTCAGTCTTGCAGCATTGTCATACAGCTCCTTATGGTGGACACTTTGGTGGTCAAAGGACGGCTGCAAAGGTGTTCCAAACTGGCTACTTCTGGCCCACGATCTTCAAGGATGCACACGACTATGCACACAGCTGTAATGAGTGTCAACGTACAGGTAACCTCAGTAGGAAGGAGGAGATGCCTCTAACATATATCTTAGAGTTAGAACTCTTCGATGTATGGGGCATTGACTTCATGGGACCATTCCCTCCATCTGCTGGTAATCTTTACATTCTAGTAGCTGTAGATTATGTTTCAAAATGGGTAGAAGCAATTGCATGTCCCTTAAATGATGCCAAAACAGTTGTTAAATTTCTAAATAGGCACATCTTTACACGATTTGGCACACCACGTGCCATCATAAGTGATGAAGGAACCCACTTTATAAACAAAGCCATGGAAAAAGTGTTAGCTAAATATAATGTTAGACATAGAGTAGCAACACTGTATCATCCACACTCGAATGGACAAGCTGAAATTTCCAATAGAGAGATCAAGAATATTTTAGAAAAAATTGTAAAACCAAATAGAAGTGATTGGTCTTTCAAGCTGGATGATGCACTGTGGGCCTATAGGACTGCATATAAGACACCCCTAGGGATGTCTCCCTATAGGTTAGTATATGGAAAAGCATGCCACTTACCTCTTGAATTAGAAAACAAAGCATTTTGGGCCTTGAAAGAGTTAATTTTTTGCGTAACTGATGCGGGATCATTGCGGTCTCTGCAATTGCATGAGTTGGATGAACTAAGACATATGTCATATGAAAATGCGAAAATGTATAAAGAAAAGACTAAAATTTGGCATGATAGTAGACTCAGGATTAAGGACTTCAAAAAGGGCCAGCATGTTCTATTGGTTAACTCACGACTTAGATTATTTCCGGGTAAACTTAAGTCTCGTTGGTCAGGTCCTTTTGTGATTATTAATGTATTTGTTCATGGTGCAATTGAAATCTGAATCAAGGTCAGCCGTTCATGGTGAATGGGGCTAGATTGAAACATTACTATGAGGAAGGAGATGTGCAGACTGAGAGGAGTGGGGGTAACCATAGCATTTCTGCGATGGGAGCCTTTGATACTGCTCTCCTAGAGGCTGACTTGGTTGAGCTGCCGGTTCAGGGGAATTGTTTCACTTGGACTAGTCGCCCGAGGGGAGGCCCAGGAGGTCAGTTGGGAAGGTTGGATAGAGTCTTGGTCAACGCTGCGTGGGCTTCTGGTCGGCCTATGTGTGTGGTTCACGTGCATGACTGGGGTGTCTCTGACCATAGTCCGTTGGTTTTCTCTCCTGGCCCTTTAGGTGCTCGTCGGTCTCCCTCCTTTCGGTTCTTTAACCATTGGGGGGAGTCTGATAGGTTTTTGTCTGTGATTGCCAGTAGGTGGGTGACCCATGTTGGGGTCTCTCCGCTTGTTAGCTTCGCTCGCAATTTAAAGGGCTTAAAGGGGACTCTCAGGCAGGAGTTTGGGACGCCGATTGCCGTGCTTAGTCAGCAGGTTATTGATCTGCGCTTGGCCATGGAGGCTGCCCAGGCGGGAGTTTTGGTGGACCCCCTTTCTCCTTCCCTCCAGCGTCAGGCTGCTGAGGCTTCTGATAGGTTCTGGGCAGCCGCTAGGTGCGAGGAAGCCTCCCTTCGGCATAAATCGAGGGTCAAGTGGCTGGCGTTAGGGGATAGGAACACGGGGTTCTTTCACAGGAGTGTAAAAGTTAGGGCAGCCCGAAATAACTTTTCCTCTTTGGTTGATGGCTCTGGGGTCAGGTTGTCGTCCCATGAGGACATCTCGAGATCTCTGGTTCTTTATTTCCAGGGTCTCTTGGGGTCCCAAGGGGTTGGGTATCGTGACCTCACTGAGTGTTTAAAGCCGATGGTGGGGTTTTCGTGGTCTGATCAGTGTGTAACTGATCTCACGCGCCCCATCTCGCGAGAGGAAGTTCGTGCTGTTCTCTTTTCCATGAGTAGTGCCAGGGCTCCTGGCCCGGATGGCTTCCCTGTGGGGTTTTTCAAAGCTGCTTGGAGTGTTGTTGGGGATGATTTCGTTTCCGCTGTGCTTCACTTCTTTGATACCTCCTTCCTTCCTCCTGGTATCAATGCCACCTCTCTTACCTTGATTCCTAAGAAGGTGGGTGCTTCACGGGTTGAGGACTTTAGGCCTATTTCTTGCTGTAATGTGTTGTATAAATGCATTGCAAAGGTTTTGGCTAATCGTCTTCGCGTGTGGCTGCCTTCCTTCATTAGTCCGAATCAGTCGGCCTTTGTTCAAGGTAGGAGCATTGTGGATAACATTCTGCTCTGCCAGGAGTTGGTTGGGGGTTACCACCTCAACAAAGGGAGCCCGCGGTGTGTGCTAAAGATTGACCTGCAGAAGGCTTATGACTCTATTCAGTGGGATTTTCTCTTTGGCTTACTGCTTTCGATTGGTACGCCCTGCCAGTTTGTCAACTGGGTCAGGGCTTGCGTTACCTCGCCTATGTTCTCCATCTCGGTGAATGGGTCCTCTGAGGGGTTTTTTGCGGGTAGGCGTGGTCTCCGTCAGGGTGATCCCCTGTCCCCTTACCTGTTCGTCATGTGTATGGAAGTCTTATCGCGGCTGCTGAATTCCCCGCCGCCTGGTTTCGAGTTTCATCCCAAGTGTGAGATGGTTAATCTTACCCATCTTTGCTTTGCGGATGACTTGATGATTTTCTCTGCGGGGAACAGGGCTTCCTTGAGGTTTGTCCAGCAGACTCTACTTCACTTCCAGGAGCTTTCTGGCCTTGTGGCCAACTCCGCTAAGAGCTCGATGTTCTGCGCGGGGGTTCCTGCCCAGGTGGCTGTTGATCTGGCTGGGTTCATGGGTGTTGCTCTGGCAACCTTGCCTGTGTGTTACTTAGGTCTCCCTCTCATCTCAGGTCGGTTGTCTTCTCGGGATTGCCAGCCTCTGATTGATCGGATCACCGCTAGGATTGGCAGTTGGACAGCTAGGGCTCTTTCCTATGCAGGAAGGTTGCAGCTTATTCAGTCGGTCCTTCAGAGCTTCCAAGTCTATTGGGCTAGTGTGTTTGTACTGCCTGCTCGTATAGTCCATAGGGTTGAGAGTTTGCTTCGTTGCTTCCTCTGGAAGGGCTCTCCTTCTGGTTGTGGGGGGGCGAAGGTGGCCTGGGCTGACATTTGTTTGCCGAAGAGCGAGGGAGGTTTGGGTATTCGTCATATCACCTCCTGGAACTCGGCAGCAGTTATGAAGCTCCTCTGGCTCCTCCTGCTTCGTTCTGGTTCTCTGTGGGTGGCTTGGATGGAGGCGTATATCCTCCGTGGTCGGTCTCTCTGGACGATTCCTGTGTCGTCTACGTGGTCTTGGTGCCTAAAGGCGATTATGGGGCTTCGGGACCAATTCCGTCCACTTATCCGGTTTTCCATTGGTGACGGTTCTAGGTGTCGTATGTGGGTTGACCCTTGGCTGCCTGATGGTCCTATTCTCCCCAGAATTAGTGATCGTATCTTGTATGACGCAGCTAGTCATATTCAAGCTATGGTCTCTGATTTTTTGCTACCTGATGGTTCGTGGCGGTGGCCGGCAGTGTCTCCTGATTTATTGGAGATCGTCGATGCTGTGCGTTCTACTGTGTGTTGCCCAGGTAGGGAGGATAAGTTGATCTGGGTTCCTAGTGGGATTGGTTTTTCGGTTTCGAGTGCTTGGGAGGCGATTCGCCCTCGTGGGACAGTGGTCCCGTGGCAGAGTTTGATCTGGTTCGGGGGGAATATTCCGCGTCATGCTTTTGTCACCTGGCTGGCCTTGAGGGACCGCTTGTATACTCGTGATAGGCTGGCTAGGTGGATCCCCTCGACACCTACTGATTGTTTGCTTTGTTTGTCTGGGTCTGAGTCCCGTGACCACTTGTTCTTCCAGTGTCCCTTTGCGAGTTTGGTGTGGGAGGATATCCTCTGTTGGGGCAGAGGTTCCCGCCTCGTTCTCCCTTGGGATGCGGAGCTTGAGTGGATTTGTCGGGTGAGTGCTGGGCAGAACAAGCGTAAGCTTGTTTGGAGGGTGGCCTGGTGTGCTGTGATATACCATATTTGGATGGAACGCAATTTGCGTTTTCATGGCCCGGGTCACCGCCCGACTCAGTCGGTTATCGCTGCTATTCGGTCTGATATTTCTTCTGCATGCTCGTCCTGGGCGGGTGCGGTTTCGGCCGTCTCCCCCTGGGATTCTTTTGATTGACTTTGTCTTGTTCTTTGAGTGTGTGCAGGTGTTATGTCTGGTTGCTCTTGTGGCGCTGTCTCGCGTATGGCGATTGCTTCTTCCCCTGCTCTGTCCCTGGTTCATGCTGTTGTCCCTTCCCTGAAGGGGTTTGGTTTGGTCTGGGTGGCTTGGTTATTTGAGCTTGTCCCTGTGCTTGTTATTGTTCTTTGATCGCCGCTTCCTGAGGCTTGTTTCTGTTGCTGGCTTCTTCATCTGTCTGTCCTTGCCCATCCTTGGCCTTCTTCCCTGGTGGCTTCTTGTGTGGGGCTCTGCGTGGCTAGTCTGTGGGGTGTCCCTAGCTGTTGGGGTGGTTCAGGCGGTGCTTGTTTCTTCTGCAGTTGGCTGTTCTTCTCTTGTTCTGTGGGTGCTCGTTGTCCCCTGCCGGTCCTGGTTCCTAATGGAGCGGAGTTCTGGACGCTCGTTGTCACCCCGAAAGGCGCCTTGTCCTGAGGGTGTGTGGGCTTTTGGTGGGTCCTTGGATCTGGCTTTGTCGAGGGAAGCGATGCTGGCTGGGTCCCTGTGGCTTCCTGCCGTGCTTGCATACCTGATGGTTGTTCTTTTGCCATAAGTAGGGGGAAAACGAGTTGATGGGCCTCTTCTTTGTTCGGTTTCTTGGTCGAGCTTGGGGGGCGGGCTTCTTGCTTGCATTTGATGGATGGCCAGCTTGGCCCTGTTTTTCTCAGCATCTGCTTGTCCTCTCCCTGTTTTTGCTTGGTGCCCCTTGTCCCTGTCTGGAGTTGCTCTTTCGCTAGTACCGGCAGGGGTTGGATGGCCTGGGGAGTGTTGTGGGCGGATGAGTGGTCATGCTTCGCGGTTGAGGTGTCACGATTCCTTCGTGTTCTATCTCTTTGTTTCCTCCTGCTTCAGCTGTTTCTTTGCTTTTCAGTTGTGTTTCTTTTCTAGCTCCTTCCCGCTTGTGGGTTGAATGCTGGAGTGTTGTTGTTTGTTTTATTTGTTGCTTCTGTTGCTTTCCCTCGGGCTGTGAGGTTTCCGTTGTGTTGTTTTCTTTTTGTTGTCGTACATTGGTTCTCCCAGTGTTTGTTCACTTGTTGTTGTGCCCTTTGGCCTCGGGCTTTGAGGCCTTTTGCTTATATATATTCACTTTTGCAAAAAAAAATAGATGTGCAGACACTCTCAGCCTTCCTCCTATCCGAAGCCTAAGATCGAAGAAAGAAAGGATGAGCAAGGGCGTTTAATGGAAATATCTCTATGCTCAATCATCAGAGGAATATGGAATAGATAGTCTTTCGTTAGTGTTTTTTTCTTAGATTGTTTACAGTATTGTTATTTCTAGCGTTAATTAAGTTTGTTTTTATTGATTAGGAACGTGGTAATTGGAGATTTTTAAACGGCAATGAGGGGAGCAAACCAAGATGAAGGAAGAGATCTTGCAAAATCGAAGATTTAGTTGCTAGAATCTTGCAACAAATAACAATCAAGGATGAAATCTCAACGGTTGCTAGAATCTTTTCAAAGATTTGCTGAAAAATATTGCGAAATAATTGCGGAATAATTGCGGAGTCCGCAATAATATAGCCGTTGGGGCAACAACCGAGTATAAATAGGACGAGTTGGGGATCATCCCCATTTACGATTCTCAAACCCTTGAATTCCAAAACAACCAAATCTCTCTCCTTCCTCTGAAATTTCCAAGTTCAGCTTCAAGAGACGACAATGGTGTCCACAAGATCTGACTGATCCACGCCCAAAAAGACATCCCCAATCACGGAGGATGCTGAATTGGTAGGAGATGCGTTGCTCTCCTTGGCAAACGCTGAAGCTGTGAAACCTGCAAGACCCCCGAAGCTCCCTGTGAGGAGGAAGTGGAAGGTGGCGACGACTGAGGCTTCACCCAGCTCTGATCCAACGCAGTCCCCTCGGAAGAAGTGGAAGATCACCGAGAAGGAGCCAAAAACCAAGGGTAGGAAGTCGACGAGTGTGGATAGCCTCAACAGTGGCAGGCCATCATTTGAGACGGCCATGCAAAGTCCCGATTCCTCTCAACAGCAGTCGGAACCTAAAGTTCCATTGGTGTGCGGATTTTTGAATATCCACTTAATCTCAAGCTGTCGAGGCTTGCCAAAATACGATTTATAAGCCTATGACCAAGGCTTTGCAGCCAGTGGTAACAGGGTCGATCCAAGGAGTAGGTATGACCAAAATCACTATTAAAATTGGGAATTTATTAATTGATTGGTTTTGTAACGGGGGGATTTTTAGCATGCAAGGGAAATAATAATAAAGTGCTAACGGAAGAAAGAATAACAAGTAGAAAACGCGTGCACGGTTTGGGAGTTTCAGGATTAATTGCTAGACAGTTTCGGTTCATCATTTAATGCTAAATTCATGGTATGCAGTTTATTGTACACACGGACGACTACCCGAGAAGCCCCAAGGTAGCCGACTCCATAGATTTTAATCAGACCACACAGTTCCAATTATACGTTATCCAAAATTGCATCAAGGTGATCAGCCCTAAGTTAATTTTAGATAGTCACTACCTAACCGCGACGAACATTCAAGCGTGAATTCTAATTGCTAGTAGATTGCCCGCAAACGTTGTATGCAATCAATAACTATCCTACACGACTCGATACTCCGATTTAGTTTTATCTACCTGTGTTACTTAGTCGAGCAGTGAGAGGCACGACATCACTACTCTTTAACATACACAACATGCAAGATGACTCGAGTGTCAATCGTCGAAATCGAACATGCGCGTTGGATTAAGCAAGATAGATAAATGCAAATAAACAGAAACCAATATGCATAATCAAAGCGTAAATTATCAGAACCAAAATGTCTAACAAAAATTCCCTAAACTATTCCCAAACCGTTCACCCTTACCTTAGCCGCTCATGGCGCGGTTTGTCAATTCCGCTCCAACAACGGCCATGGAAGGCGTCATCAACGTGTTACAAAGAAGAAAAAGCTCTCTAACATGCCAACAATGGCGGAGCTTGAAGAGAAATAGAGAAATCTAGAGGAAGAAGAAGAAGAAGAGCTCTCAAAATGGTCAAGAATGTCTAAAAAAAAGTGCAGAAATTGTCTTTTACAGCTTCTGTAATCGACGTAGCGTCGAGACGCTAGGCCAGCGTCTCGACGCTGCCCCCTAATTAATCCGCGCGCGCCTTCAATGGCGTCGCGACGCTGCCCCGATGATTTTCCTGCGCGCGCCTCCTCCGAAGCGTCTCGACGCCAAGCAGAGTCTCGACGCCAGGCAGCGTCGAGCTAGCGTCTCGACGCAATCACTCGACGCTAGCTCTCGGGTTTTTCCAGCGTCGAGCCAGCGTCTCGACGTTATAGCTCGACGCTGGCTCTCGGGTTTGGGGGCTGGAACTTTGCCTCTCCTAGGCGGTTTTGACCCGTTTCTTCACGGATCAGCTCCCCATTTTCCCAATGCACTCTCGGGGCGTTAAAACTCCACTTTAAGCTCTCGATCGGACCCAACGGACGCACGAGCTCTTTGCCGCATTTCTCCTACAAACGAGATATATTAACCAATTAAACGCGGACTTTAGCTATACTTAGGAAGTATTTAATAGCTCCAAAATGGAGTTATCAAACACCCCCAACTTAAACATTGCTAGTCCTCGAGCAAGTACTACAAAGATATTGACTCTAAGGACGCGCCTACATGCAACTAACTTAAACCTCCATGCATTTTGAAAAACTTAAACACAACATAATCATGGAAGCATTTTGTTCATTCATTTACTACGAACATATCAAAAATTAACTCTTGCCCCCTAACGTGTGTGTGTGCTAGCCAACCACTCCTAAACTCATGTAAACCCGGAAAACTCACATGCAACGCACATCCCGTTTTCCCCCTACTTCTAGCGTTTAAGAACAGTCTAAACTTGACTTACACGAGAGAGAGAAGCAAATTAAGAGACCTAATTATTTTTTCTCATTCATTTTCTTTTCACAAGTACTTTGTACTCTTTTATTTAGGTTCTTTGAACCAACTTTTTTATTTCTTTTTCTTTCCAACTCGAGCTGCCTAACACGTCAAACTTAGGCCTAAGCTTCACGTTTTTAAGGACTGACGCTCACTTCTTAAGCGCTAATAAGAAGGAGGAGCGCCTCGAGAGAAATTTTCTATCAAACATGCTTTTCTATTTTTTTATATTAGGCTAAGCACATGCTTTCTCAATTAACTAACCACTAACTCTCATGCAACAAGCTACCTATGGGTGCCTTTCGGGGTGACAACAAGAATTAGTGCTACATGTAATTTTCGAGCCTACGGAATCTAGGAAGGGGTTGCTAAGTGCTCGATATGTGCAAGGGAGCAACAGAAAAAATTTTAAAATTTTTGACATGAACCTAATAAACGCAAAACTCATGCAAAAACACGATTATGAACATGCTCAAATATCCAACATGCATTTCCTAGGCTATCATCGTCAGAAAACAGTAAACAGAGTCCCAAGCACTTCAATATCAATATAGCACTTCTCAACAAACTACACATGCATATCCATCAGACCATCTCCACCCCCAACTTCAAAATATGGCATTGTCCCCAATGCCATCCAGTTAGATAAAACAAAGTAAAAGGGAAGAAGAAGTACACTTCCCTGACTCTTTGTGAAGCTGGCGAGGGCGAGGAAGCGGCGCACAAATGCATCGAAGCCCAAAATTGTCTTCTCTTCCTCGATTCCTAAAAAAAAACAGCAAGCAAATTAAAACTAAGTTAATCTAAAAAGCAATAAAACAAAAAACAGCAACTAACTAAAACATAAAAAACAGTCCATCGCTCGGGTGCCTCTGAGAAGCGCAGAATTTTTAAAGTCGTTTGCTCGACTGAATTCTCTCCATTGACTCAACCATAATCCGTAAGTGCGGGGGACGATCCAAACTTGTCCTCATCCACACCTTTCCTGTAATCAAAATTAAGAACATTTTGCACTCTTCGTGCCTCGGGCACGTGAATATCAGAATTGTTAGTGCAAAAACCAGCAGTGTTATCACTCAAATTTAAATCAGATTTTCTCACCGAGACATGGGAACCATCCCTCAAGCGCGAGGGTAGACTCATATTCTCGTCATTCTCAATCACAACAGAAATATTCTCAGTAGATTTCCTATCAAATAATGAAAACTCATGCAAAATATCATCAAACTCCAGAGAAATGACGCCCTTAAACACATCGATTTTGACCCTAGCGGTCTTAAGAAAAGGGCGTCCTAACAACATAGAGGACGAGGCATGCGATGACTTTTCATTCATGTCTAAATCCAGGAAATCAGCGGGGAACATCATATCCCCAACTCTAACCAGAACATCTTCTACTTTCCCTCTAGGACATATGCTTGACCCATTAGCCAACTTCACAGACACGTTACACTCATGCAATTCATTTAAATTCAAATCAAGAAACAGTGCATAAGACATAACGTTCACAGAAGCTCCTAAGTCTAGCATGGCATTATGAACTACCTTACTACCTATAGTACAAGGAATAGTGAAGGTACCTGGATCGTTGCACTTTGCAGGCAACGTACCTGGGAGGATTGCAGAAACGTTCTCTTTTCTCATCTCAGTCCCCCTGGACTTCCTTTTCTTCGTGCACTAACTCGTTAAGAATTTTGCATACTTGGGCACTTGACTGACTGCCTCTAGGAGCGGGATATTTACCATCACCTTCTGGAAGGTACGAAGGACCTTCTCGTCATCGGATTCCAAAGTAGGCTTCACAAGCCTACTCGGGAATGGTGCTCTGGCAACATCCTCAGGTACACTGACCTTCTCATCTCTTTTCTCATTCTGAATCTCGGGAGCAGGCGGGGCGGACACATTCAGGCTGTCCTTAACTTCCTTCACGGCTCTGGTGGAAAGTGACTTCCCACTCCTAAGTTGAATAGCATTCACGTTTTCACATGAGTTGACCGTGGTTTGGGAAGGAAGCTTCCCTGAGCTCTTGCTCTCAATCTTACTGATAGACACCGCCATTTGTGTCAGCTGCTTGTTCAGATTCTGCAGCTCAGCCTTGTGAGAATTAAGCTCTTCTCGAGCTTCTTTTTGGAACTGGCTGGTGCTCGTCACAATGGTCCTTACCATTTCTTCTAGTGAGCTGGAGGAGCTCGAGGCTTGAGCCTGGGTGGAAGAGTTAGGCCTATCCTGAGACTGGCCTTGGAAGCGAGATTGTCCTTCCCTGTTCCCATAGCTAAAGTTGGGGTGGTCGCGCCAACCGGGGTTATATGTGTTTGAATATGGGTCGTACTTCCTCGGGTTGGAAGCGTACCCCCCGATTGCATTGACCTCCTCCGCCTCGCGGGTTCCTCCAACGATCTTTTTCAGCATATTTCCTATCTCGGCCACTTGGGCCCTCATTTCAGTCATCTCGTGGCTCTGAGCCACGCTGTGGACTTGTCCTTGCCCCCGAATACCAAACTGCTGCGAGTTTGTTGCCATGTTAGCTATCAACTGTTTGGCCTCAGCTGGGGTCTTGTCAATCAGAGCCCCGCCACTCGCTGCATCAATCATTTGCCGGTCGTGGGGCGTCATCCCCTGATAGAAATACTGGATCAATAACTGATCGGCAATCTGATGGTGTGGGAAGCTGGCGCACAGGCGCCCAAATCGCTCCCAGTACTCGTGCAGGGACTCACCAACATCCTGGGTAATCCCATAAATCCTCTTTCGCAGTGTAGTGGCCAAGGATGCGGGAAAATATTTTTCCAAAAACACCCGCTTCATATCCTGCCACGTGGTGATTGATCCGGAGGGCAGGTAATATAGCTAGTCTTTGGCGTTGTCCTTGAGCGTGAAGGGGAATGCCCTCATGTTCAACTGCTCCTCCGTGACTCCCGCGGGCTTCATCCCCGCGCAGACGCAATGGAATTCCATCAGGTATTTGTTCGCGTCCTAACCTGCATTGCCATGAAAAGAAGGTAACTGGTGAATTAAACCTGACTTTAATTCGAAGTTACCTGCTACCACGGGGTAGTTTATGCATAGGGGCTGCAGGTTCAGATCTGGCGCTGCCAGTTGCTTTAGCGTCCGCGGCGAATCACCTTGCGCCACGGGATTGCCTTCTTCTCCTTCAAACGGTCTCTGCCCCTCACGGGCTTCTCTCCTTAACCGCCGCTCATCTCTGTCGATTTCTAGGATAAACTGCAATCCACTAACCTCAGAGGAACGGGTCATACACAAACAAAAAATTAAACATACAAGATACAAACAGAAATTTTTTTTCAGCCAACCATCAATCAATTAAATTCAAACTTCAATCATAATTTTTAATCAAATTTCCTACTCCCCGGCAACGGCGCCAATTTTGGTGTGCGGATTTTTGAATATCCACTTAATCTCAAGCTGTCGAGGCTTGCCAAAATACGATTTATAAGCCTATGACCAAGGCTTTGCAGCCAGTGGTAACAGGGTCGATCCAAGGAGTAGGTATGACCAAAATCACTATTAAAATTGAGAATTTATTAATTGATTGGTTTTGTAACGGGGGGATTTTTAGCATGCAAGGGAAATAATAATAAAGTGCTAACGGAAGAAAGAATAACAAGTAGAAAACGCGTGCACGGTTTGGGAGTTTCAGGATTAATTGCTAGACAGTTTCAGTTCATCATTAAATGCTAAATTCATGGTATGCAGTTTATTGTACACACGGACGACTACCCGAGAAGCCCCAAGGTAGCCGACTCCATAGATTTTAATCAGACCACACAGTTCCAATTATATGTTATCCAAAATTGCATCAAGGTGATCAGCCCTAAGTTAATTTTAGACAGTCACTAGCTAACCGCGACAAACATTCAAGCGTGAATTCTAATTGCTAGTAGATTGCCCGCAAACGCTGTATGCAATCAACAACTATCCTACACGACTCGATACTCCGATTTAGTTTTATCTACCTGTGTTACTTAGTCGAGCAGTGAGAGGCACGGCATCGCTACTCTTTAACATACACAACATGCAAGATGACTCGAGTGTCAATCGTCGAAATCTAACATGCGCGTTGGATTAAGCAAGATAGATAAATGCAAATAAACATAAACCAATATGCATAATCAAAGCGTAAATTATCAGAACCAAAATGTCTAACAAAAATTCCCTAAACTATTCCCAAACCGTTCACCCTTACCTTAGCCGCTCATGGCGCGGTTTGTCAATTCCGCTCCAACAACGGCCATGGAAGGCGTCATCAACGTGTTACAAAGAAGAAAAAGCTCTCTAACATGCCAACAATGGCGGAGCTTGAAGAGAAATAGAGAAATCTAGAGGAAGAAGAAGAAGAAGAGCTCTCAAAATGGTCAAGAATGTCTAAAAAAAAGTGCAGAAATCGTCTTTTACAGCTTCTGTAATCGACGTAGCGTCGAGACGCTAGGCCAGCGTCTCGACGCTGCGCCCTAATTAATCCGCGCGCGCCTTCAATGGCGTCGCGACGCTGGGTCAGCGTCGCGACGCTGTCCCGATGATTTTCCTGCGCGCACCTCCTCCGAAGCGTCTCGACGCCAAGTAGAGTCTCGACGTCGAGCTAGCGTCTCGACGCTAGCTCTCGGGTTTTTCCAGCGTCGAGCCAGCGTCTCGACGCTATAGCTTGACGCTGGCTCTCGGGTTTGGGGGCTGGAACTTTGCCTCTCCTAGGCGGTTTTGGCCCGTTTCTTCACGGATCAGCTCCCCCTTTTCCTGATGCACTCCCGGGGCGTTAAAACTCCACTTTAAGTTCTCGAACGGACCCAACGGACGCACGAGCTCTTTGCCGCATTTCTCCTACAAACGAGATATATTAACCAATTAAACGCGGACTTTAGCTATACTTAGGAAGTATTTAATAGCTCCAAAATGGAGTTATCATCCATCTGAAGGACAACCATCGGCATCAGTTGGTGGTGCGGATGAAGAAGAAGAGGTATTTTCCCCCTTCAGGGATGTCAATCTTGACAGCCCTGTGGAGAGGGAAAGCAAGGATTCAATGGAGGACACGCTGGATGAATGCCTCCAACAGATAGCTGCCAAGGCAAGGCTCAAGATACGAGCTCCTGTGATTGTGAGGGCCAAACGTCCAAAAGCCTCAAAGAAAGCCAGAAAGAAGAAGGTCGAAGCTAGACCTTTCATCAAGAAAATGAAATCTGAGGCTGTTGAAGCAGCCAAGGCACAGGACAAGGGGAAGAGAAAGATGTACCAAGAGGATGAGCCTCGAGCTGCGAGGTATGTGTCCAAGAAAGTGGAGGCAAGAGGCCTGGAATTGATGAAGAAAAACCTCCTCCACGAGAGAGGATTTCTTGATTCTCTTGCGGACCTACCGCAATTCTTGCGCGCAGGAATTATGAACCACGGTTGGAAAGAGCTGTGTAGGCCTCCAATTCAGGCCTACTCTGATATGGTGTACGACTTCTACGCCAACCTCACTCACCCTGAAGGCTGTTTTTCAATGGTGAGGGGAGTAAAAGTTGACTTCTCAGCTGAAGCAATCAACAAGGCGTATGCTCTGAAAGGGCATGAGGATTCTGAATACGCGAGGATCATGGCTTCACCCTCAGAGGGAGTCCTGGAGGAAGCACTAAATATAATAGGGAAGCTTGAGGCAGCATGGGCAGTCTCACAGAATGGAAAGCACACACTGATGAGTGCAACCCTCAGGGACAAAGCAGTTGTATGGTTCTCCCTGATTCGAAGACGAATCTCCCCTGTCACACATGAGACAACCATCAATCAGGGGAGATCGCTGCTGATTTATGCGATAATGAAGGGACTCACCATTGATGTGGGTGAAATCATAGCTGCATCAATCGTCGAATGCTCCAAGAAAGGTAAGGGCCAACTCTTTTTCCCCAATACCATCATTAAATTATGTTTACGCGCAGGGGTACCTGTGACGATGGAGGAGAAACAATTGGCCTATGCTGGCCACCTTGAGCTGCCTAGTGACCTGAGGTTGAGGAGAAGAGGCAACATGGAGTTCGAGATGGATGGACTTGCTGCTGCACAGTCACTGTCCATGGCCTGCCTGATGAACTTACAACGAAAGTTAGTCCAATGGGCTGAGTATTCGCAGGCAAGGGACCAAGAGCTGGCTGAGCATCTGCGGTGCACGTTCCCAACTTTCCCTGCTGGATTGTTGAGTCCTTGGGTGCCTCCGAGTGAGAGGAATGATGAAGAAGATAAGGATGAATGAATGCCAGACTGATGGCATTCGAGGGAGTATTTCTGATCCCTTTCGAAAGAAAAAAATATGCTTTTCTGTGACTAGTTACCCCCAATAATCAACTGTTTGTTCTGTTTAATTTCTTAGTTAGCCTGCTTAGTTTAAGTTTGATTTCGTATGATTAGTTAGCTTAGATAGTTTCTCTCTTTCCTGTACTTGTGGACGAATAGAACATCGCATGTTAGGAGCCTTGATCACGGTTGTAGACACCGTATTTGGTCTGGGCATTTGTTTATTATTAATGTTTTTACCTTATTTATTTATTTTTTTATCATATTTGATTGAATCTTTTTAAGTTGTAAATTCACTTTTATTTATGTATTTAATTAATTTTAAAATTGGAGAAAATAACAAAAAATAATGTTTTAATTGTTTGGAAATGATTTTTACCTAATTTGACAATAATGATTAATATTTAATGAGTATAAAATTTTTAAGTCATTTTATGACTAAAATTTTATATTTATTTATGATTATAAAATATTTAATTCATTTTGGGTTAAAATTTGATATTCATTTATGAATATAAAATATTTAATTCATTTTGGATTAAAATTTGATATTCATTTATGAATATAAAATAATTAATTCATTTTGGGCTAAAATTTGATATTCATTTATGAGTATAAAATATTTAATTCATTTTTGGGTTAAAATTTGATATTCATTTATGAATATAAATTATTTAATTCATGTTTGGGTTAAAATTTGATATTCATTTCTGAGTATAAATTATTTAATTCATTTTTGGGTTAAAATTTTATATTCATTTATGAGTATATTATATTTGCTCATTTTTGGTCAAAATCCGTTTCAATTAAGAATAAAATTTCGAGTCATTAATTGTTTGATTTTAACCTTGTTTGGCGTTCTCATCGTCTATAAATATCGAGTAAAAAAATCATTCAAGAGGAGGAGAGAAAGATCTGAAAAAGGCTCGTGGAGAGACGGATAAAAATTAGAGCTTGATTTTGAAGTCAAAATTGAGACTTTGACCAAAACCAATTTTCTCTCTCTTCCAAACAACCCCAACTTTAACTTTTCTCTCTCCTTCTTACTATTCATCATCACCTACCTTCAACTCCAAACTCTTCATCTTCAACCTCAAATTCCGGTGAAACCCACCACCTCCGGCGAAACTCCACGACAACGCCGCTCGAGCAGACGGTGGAGCACGAATCACTAGGACCACGGCGACGCATCTGAACGCAGACCTACAACCACGGCGGCGGCGGAGCTCCACGAACGGCGAACCACGGTCAGATCTCCGGCAACCGATTTCATCTCAGACCCTCACGACGGCGGCGGAGCTCCACGAAACCAGACGGCTGCGAGACTTGACGACTGCGGGCTCCGAACAGACCAACAGCGATGGCGGTAGAAGAGTTCCAATGATCCTGTATCGAGCTTCACGGCGGCGCTAATGGCAGATGATGGCGATGCAACGCCCAGCCAACGACGGCAGATCTCGAGCAGACGGACTTCAACGATCAGCAGCGGAGATCTTTGCAGCAGACGGCGGCGCTCGAACGATGCTGGGATGGGAGGCGGCGCGACGTTGGTAGATGAACCTCCACAGAGCAGCTGCTGTACGATGAAGAAAGAAGGGTAAAGTTTATCATTTTGAGTTATTTACGAATTTGCCATTAATGATATTTTCAAAATTATAATTTTAACATTTTCTATTTAATTACAAAACACCCTTCTTTGTTTTTCTTATTACAATTTTATAGTTGATTTTTCAATTTAATGTTTGAACTTCTATTTAAATTATAACGTATTTTCGTTTTCAATTTTAAGATTTTTAGGTATCTTTCAACTTACCTTAATTTAAATTTGTAAATAAAAATTTAATTATTTTGTAAATATATATTTCAAACAAATTTTAACTTTATCTTTAATTTAAATTTTTTTAAATCTTAATTTGATTTTATAATCAAAATCATATTTTCGTTTAAAAATAACGTTAATAACGTTTGTAAAAAATAAAATAATATTTGTTTTGAGGGCTGAGTAATGTGACTTCGTAGAGTTTCGACTCTCGTGCAAGCATACGAAAATCCTTCCAATCACTTTGAAAAAATAACAAATTTAAAATAAGATATTATCATATAAATCCTATGACGGAATTGAGATAAATTTCTCAAATTCTTGAGGTAAACAATTTCCTTTAAATAAAAGGAAATTTAATATGATAATTAACCAAGGATAATTCTCCCTCAATATATCAAACTCTTACTTTATTTTTAAAGTTAGGAATTGATTAATGAGACATTGTTTTTTTTATAAAACTATTTGTTTATTTTCTCAAATTAAGGACGTTTTAAAATTAATTGGATAATATAAGATAAAATTTGGCTACCGTTTTAACGGGTGTTGTAGGGTGCTAACACCTTCCCTACACTCAACCGACCCCCGAACTTAATTTCTCTTTTCGTAGACCAGTTTTTGTTTTAAGGTGACCAATCACACCCAAAATGATTGGTGGCGACTCCATCTCTTTTATTTTTAAAACAAAACCCTTAAAAGAGGACGTCGGCCGCTCCGCGTCGCGATGACGTTGCGACAGCATGGCGACTCCACTTGGGACTTTTTTTAGAGGGTCAGGCCATTGCATTTTTTATATTTATCCATTTTTTATTTTTGGTCCTTTATTTTTTTTTTCTTTTATTTCTTTGTTTATTTTATTATTAGTTTTTTTTTATGCTTTCAATTTTTAATTTTTGATCTTTGTGTATTATTTGTTAGTTTTTTTTATTATTATTTAACATGTTTCATTTATTATTACTGTTATGATATATTTGCTGCAATTTATATTTTTTGCATGGTCATGCATTTCACACAATCACGGCTCTATACCCGAGCTATACCTTTTAGGATTAGAATTGAGAATTTAGTAGTGTCGACTTTCGAGGGGATTTAATTGCCCCCGCATAGGCGCATGAAAATTTTTCGCTCAAGTTAATTCATTTGTTATTTTATAACATTGAAATTAATTTGGGGACCTTTGTCCTTTAGGTTTAGAATTTTACGATCACACCATTCTTATTATTGTGTAATTTATTTACTTTGTTGTTGAAGTAATTTGTTTTAGGTCATTTTTTTTTTATATAATTATTGTTGCATTTGTATAGTCTTGAGTTTATCTTTGTTTTGTTCATTTCATTTTTAAACCAAATTTAAAAAAAAAAACATATTTTTCCATCAAAACTTTTGTCATTTTAATTTCATTTCAAGATTTAGTAGTATTTTTTTTTACTTTGTTTTAAGATTAAGTAGTGTCGACCATCAAAATAATTGTGAATAATAGGCGTATGAAAGGTCTTATTTCATTTTCTATTATTATTCTATTGTTCATTTTTAAATTCAAAACAACTTCCATCATTTTAATTTCATTTTTAGATTTAGTAATGTTGACTTTCAAAAGAATTACCTTTGTGTTGGCACATGAAAAATCCTATCTCATTATCATTCATTCTTATTTCAAAATAACGTTGATCTTTTTATAATTATTTTAAAACTTAGTAGTGTCGACCGTAAAAAGATTGTTAATGATAGGCGCATGAAAAGTCCTATTTCATTTTTCATGATTGTGTTATTTCTTAAATTTTATTTCAAAACAATCTTCATTATTTGAATTGAATTTTTAGATTTAGTAGTGTCGACCCTCGAGGGATATAAATGCCTCCTATAGGCGCATGAAAAATCTGATTGAATTTGCTATTTCCACTTTTAAAAAAAAAAATTCTTTCACATACGTCATTTAAAATTAATAAATAAAAAAATAAAAAAATTTAAGATTGAGTAGTGTCGACCATCGAGGGGATGTAAATACCCCGTATAGGCGCATGAAGTGTTTTACTTAAGTTATTTCATTTGTTATTTTATAACATTGAAATTAAGTGTTGAGTCTGTCTTCTAACATTTTAGTTTTTGATATTATTCCATTTTTTTAAAAAAAAATTTAAAAAAAATGTAACACATCATTCATACACATTTCATCTAGGAGTAGGACATTTTTAGACACCTTCATACACTTCCATAAGATCATTTTCTCATTTTGGTTCAATCATCACATGAAATCCAAAGAGTCCATTAAGTTTTAGCATACTCTAGGATATAAGCATCGTGCATTTTTCACGTTCATAAATTTGTGAGTCTTTGGGCTCTCATGCAAGTACAAAATTTCTCTCTCGTGAATACTTTTTTTACTCTTTCTAAATACATCAAGGTCTAGGCATATTTACATTCATATAAAAAGAAAATTCCATTGCATTGTCTCATTTTGCATGTCAAGGCATTAACATTTTTTTTTTAAAAAAAAGAGTATTTGTTAGTTGCATAAAGTCATCTCATATATGCATCATAAAAAAATAAAAAAATATTCATGCATCATTATCTAATTTCGCATGTCGAGTCATAACATTTAAAAAAAATATATATATTTGATAGTTGCATAAAGTCATCTCATATATACATCATAAAAAAATAATAAAAAAATCATGCATTCTATCATTACCCATTGATGGAGCGTTTTACCGCAGCGGAACGCGATTTCGGACCGATGATACTCTAATTTCATCAATTTAACAAATAGAAAACATGCTCTTAAAGCGGAAATGAGAAAAATAGAAAACATACCCTTGAAGTTCTATTTTTTCTTCACGTTCCGCCGGTCGTTCTTCGTCACGAACAATTCTAGCCTCTTCTCACGAACGCCTCGAGGACCACCCCAGGTAGTCCCGCTATCCTCGGCGCCGAGCAACGGAGTTGTGGGACTCCGTTACCAAAGAAAAGAAAAAGAAAAAGAAGGAGAAGAAGGAGATGTGCTGAGGAACATACGAATACAGAAGTCCCAAAAAAAAACTTCCAAAAGATAAGTCTTATTTTTCAAGACTAAATCGTGTACCCATTTCCTCTCATTTGGCCATGCCAAATGGCAGCCATGCAAAATGGCAGCATATATATATTAATTAAAATTAATTCATAATTAATTTTAAATAATAATAAATATTTTATTTATTAAACTTTTTAATAAATAATATATATATATATATATATATTTAATTAATTAAACTTTTTAATTAATTAATATTATTTAATTCAATATCAAATATTAATTAAATAATATGCCCAAACCCGGTTTTCCAAAAAAACGACGTTTTGCACATGAATCCTATTCATGTTTTAGGCCATTCCCATATTTAAATCATATTTAAATATGTCCATCATCCTTCCACAAGCCGAATTTGAACAATTCAAATTCTTTTTCTTTTAATTTTCTCTTATACTGTTGCACAGCGTTATCCGAGCTAGCCAGGAGAACCTAAATGACCTACAGATCATGAGCTCCAACGATACGAGATTATTCGGTCAAAACTCTTTTAACCCGAATCAATCAACATTCGTTAACCCCCGGAGACTCCACTATAGTCCGAGGGTTGCACTCTCCTCACTGTAGATATATTATGTCCTCTTGATATAACCGTCATGGGCAAGTCGACCCTTCACAGGTTGTTCGTAATCACAGCTGGGTCATTTAAACCGTTTAACCCGCATTACGTCTTGTTCCTTAATTACCACTGACACCTCTAATGAACAATAGATCTGTAGTCCAACCAACAGATCAACTAACCCTCTCATCTCATGAGAGTGAGCGCGCTAATTGTTCAAGCCCCGGAGTCAGCTATTAAGGGAACAACCTATCTACTAACCCTAAAGAGCGGGTTAGGAGTGAACTCCAATCTTGCTGTACTATGTCCCCAGCTACCTATTCGACTTTATCCCCAAGATGGTAGGCTTATTGAGTTGGCGCTTATGGGCCACTCTCACCCGTGCAAGTCAAAGGATACTATCGAATAAGCAGGAGTTCATAGCGAGCTCAGGATTGAGATCGAGTTACCTAGGCCATCAATATGTATAAGTCGGTCTCATCAGTAAACGGAGTTATAAAGAGAGAGCGACTTAATACGTGGTTCGATCTTGTGTAAACTCTTTACACAGAACGCCCTCATTTCTCACATCTCCATGTGGAACGATTCGGATCACATCGTTCTGTACAATACAAAGTGAGCCGCATCCAATAGTGTTACCAGGATAAGGTACCCAGCCTTATCCGTATACTATAGACCGTTTTGGCTGACTACTTGAGCCTGATCCACAATCATGTCATACATGAAGCTCAAGTACTCATATTCAGCCAAGGGTGTTGGTCATTGGTATAGGTTAAACCATACACGTTTCACTTTATTCCAGCAAACTCTTTTACTGAATAAAACTAATAACTCTTTATTCTAAATAGAATATTTACAAACATAACAGTTTACAAACCACGAGTTTTAGGACATAAAACCCAACACCCATGTCAAGTCATAACATTTAAAAAAAAAAAAAAAAAAAAAAAAAATTGTTTGTTAGTTGCATAAAATCATTTCACACATGCATACATCAACAGATAAAAAAATAAAAACAAAAAAATCATTTGTTATCCCATCATAAAAAAAATAATAATAAAAATAAATTTGATGCATTCATTTTGCATGTCAAATCATTGCATCATATGCATAGATGTAAAAAACAAAACAAAAAAAATAATTTGTTATCATGCACATGCATACATCACAAAAATCAAGTTTCACTTCTATCTCACACATGATAAAAATGCTCATACATCATTATTTCATTTCACATAAAAAAAAAATATCAAAAATATTTGTTATTCATCAATTTCATAATATCATCTCACACATGTTTTTTTCACAAAACATTATCAATTTTTATCATATTCTTCATCACATCATTTAAAAATAAAAAAATAAAACATTTTTGTGTTCACTTTGATTACCCTTGTGCTTACTTTGGTCGTTCTTGTTAGCTGAAAACTTAACAAGAATTTTGAGCAAAAATGTTGAATCATCATTTGAAAAAAAATAAATAAATAAATAAAATAATGTGTGCTTTCACTACTCTTATATAAGAAATTGTCAAGTCTCAACCATTTTATGTCTTCTTTGAAAAATATTTCTCTCAAGTTTCATAATTGAGATGAGCTCTTAGTTGAAGACGACCTTATTTCGACTTATATATTCCTCATGTGCTAAACACCTTGTCACCACACAACAGTTGAGCAAGATTTAAATCTTCATACTGGGGCAAACACCTTTTTGCAGTGAAGGTTCCTAATTACTCACTGTAAAATCTTGAACTTGCATACCACATCAATTTCGAGTCAATTTACCCTGATTTGTAGATCCACCATTAAATTTCGGACCAAACTCACCATCTACATGGTGCACCTCTACATATATATATACCCACCTAGCCTTTTGCTAAACCTGTCACATTTAATTAGATGGCAATCATCCCAAATTATTCAAGAGAACTTCAAATGTAATGAAATAGTATTGAACTCTTGTGATCTACTGCTTCATAATTAAGACTTGTAATTTCTCATATATTTCTCATATTCGATTTCATTTGATCCAAATTCTCATTGCTTTCCATTCTTATCATTTGTCATTTCTCTTTCTCGATTAGAAAGTGATTCAAATTTCTAAGATAATAGTTTTGAGAACTAATGAGTCGGTAACTGTGAAAATCATCTCGAAGTCTCAATTTCTTTCAATGAGTTTTGCTCGCGGGACATCTTCATCACGACGTCAAGGATTATGGACGAAGAAACAATCTGAGAAGACAATTGGAGTTTTCAAAGAAGAGAATAGATTATCAGTTTTTTTCTATACGATTGCACAAATTCTTGCTAAATAAAATAAAAAAATAATATAAAAAAATGCTGCAAGATTTGGGCAATCAGTAGATCAAGGAACTAGATCCGGAATGCTTGGAAAATCTCCTCTGCAAAGCAACCAATTGGGGCAAAGCCTCCATCTTCGCCAAACTAGGACAAAAATTTCAACTTTGCCACACAGGAGCAAAGCTTTCATCTTTGCCACACTAGAGCAAGGTCATCATTACCACACAAGAGCAAAGCTTTCATCTTTGCCACACTGGAGCAAGGTCATCATATGTAAACTGAAGTGAAGTCTTCATCTTTGCCACACTGGAGCAAGGTCATCGTATCTAAATTGGAGCGAAGTCTTCATCTTTGCCACACTGGAGCAAGACCATTATCTCTAAACTGGAGCAAAGTCTTCGCTTTTGTCACACTGGAGCAAGGTCATCGTCTCTAAACTGGAGCAAAGTCTTCGCTTTTGTCACACTGAACAAGGTCATCATCTCTAAACTGGAGCAAAACTTTCATTTTTGCCACACTAGAGTAGAGCCACTATCGACAAACTAGAGCAAGGTCATCATCCACACAGAAAAAAATCAACAAGCTGAAGTATTTGATTGCGCAATTCACTGAAGAAGAAGAAAAAAAAAAAAAAAAAAAAAAAAAAACGAGATTGGTGCAATCAATAGATCAAAGAATTACATTTAGAAGGCTTGAAAAATCTCCTCTGCAAAGCAACCAATTGGGGCAAAGCCTCCATCTTCGCTAAACTAAGACAATTCTTTCAACTTTACACACTGGAGCAAAGTCATCATCAACAAAACTGGAGCAAAACTTCTGCCTTTGCCACATTGGAGCAAAGTTATCATCAAATTGAAGCGAAGCTTTTGTCTTTGCCACACCGGAACAACGCTACCACAAAAAGACTAGAGCAAAGTCTTCATCTTTGCAAACTGGAGCAAGGACTTCATCTTTGTAATACTGGGGTAAAGTCGATATCAACAAGCTGGAGTAATTGATTGCACCATTTCACTGATAAAAAAAAAAAAAAAAAAAAAAAAAAAACGAGATTGGTGCAATCAATAGATCAAGAAGCTACCACTTACAACACTGGGCAAAGCCTTCACCTTTGCCGCATTTGGGCAAAATCGTTCATATTCGTCACACCAGACCATGTCAAGGTGGAGAAAATCGATGACTCCGAGCTTACTCAAAGAAAGAGAATATATACATGAGATGATTTCCTAAGGAGCTGCTTCATGTTCTCAAAATTATTGTCAACAGAATTGAAATCACTTTATTCGTCTTCCATTGGATCATATTCCAATCTCTTACTCGAACATTAAAAAATTATAATCAATCTCTTATTGTTCAGGAGATTTGAAGACCACATTCTCCTCTGTTTTTCTTCCTTATGAAGAAAACATGTATTGTTTACCATTTCATACTTAATTCGAATTCAAACTCATTTTCTTGCATTCACATTATTGTGTCCATTACAAAACTAAATTATGAAGCAGTTAATCAAGTATGATATTCAATTCTACAACTTACTTTTGATAGTTCTCTAACCTAGCACATGAGACACTTCCAAAATATTTACCATGTCTAATATGGTTGAGTACTCTATGATTGACATACATAATCCCGTTCGAGTGAAAGCATTCAAAAAAAAAAAAAAAAAAAAAAAAAAAAAAAAAAAAAAAAAAACTATCTGATGATGATAACATTTTCTCTTTTAATTCTTTGTTAAATATCAGCTAACAACAACAAGGAGAGTAGACATGGATAATCATTTTCCTTAAACATGAAAATAATTTTGATGTCATAATTTCCACATATCTTACATTTCGTTAATCGATTTAAGATCATTTACATCATTATTTCTTAAAAAAAAAAAAAAAAAAAAAAAAAAAAAAAAAAAAAAAAAAAAAATCCTTCTCATATATCATGGTTAGATACAGATCAGGCATACCATGTTGCATTTATCTACCATTGGCATGTACATGCATACATGTTGCATTCATGACATTTTTAATACACCATTAGCATGCACATGCATACATACTGCATTCATGACATTCATTTTTCTACTATTGGCGTGCATATGCATCAATGCATCAATGCATCATGCCTTCAAAATAAATTTCATTGGTCAAACCAAAACAAATTAAGACACACGTTGTCATGCATTATTGATGAGCAAGTTCGCCGCGACGCTGGGCGAAACTAATCCATTTGCATTTGGCATTTTTACATTGGCATGTCATCACATTTTCTGTTGAGAGTCAGTCATCAATTCATTCTAGTTTTCACATCATTTGACCAACTCATTTCTCATAACTCATACATTTCAGTTTTCTTCATATTCATGAAGTCTTAATGTTTTCGAAAGAAACATTTAAAAAAATCTCTAAAAAAAAGAGTTTCATTTTTTACAACTAAGTTTTGAAATAAAAATCGTTGTCCCTTTTAAAGCAAATTTCTGAAAAACGAAGTCCCTGTTTTAAAAGTGTCTTTTGTGTTGACGACTAAGTTTTGAAATAAAAACCGTTGTCTCTTTTAAAACAAATTTCTGAAATACGAAGTCCCTATTTTAAAAGTGTCTTTCATTTTTGACAACTAAGTTTTGAAATAAAAACCGTTGTCCCTTTTAAAGCAAATTTCTGAAAAACGAAGTCCCTGTTTTAAAAGTGTCTTTTGTGTTGACGACTAAGTTTTGAAATAAAAACCGTTGTCCCTTTTAAAACAAATTTCTGAAATACGAAGTCCCTATTTTAAAAGTGTCTTTCATTTTGACAACTAAGTTTTGAAATAAAAACCGTTGTCCCATTTAAATTCAAAATAAATAAAAAAAATCAAAATCAAAATCAAAATCAATCGCTCAATCTTTTACATTAATTTCTTGTTGGTTAAAATCGAACCCTAATCCAAGATTAGCGGTCGAAGCCTGTGGACATAACCCAGGTCCGTTTCATTTCCTTGTTAGTTAAATCGAACCCTAATCCAAGATTAGCGGTCGAAGCCTGTGGACATAACCCAGGTCCGTTTCTTTTCAGTTGGTTAAATCGAACCCTAATCCAGCATTAGCGGTCGAAGCCTGTGGACATAACCCAGGTCCGTTTCATTTCCTAGTTGGTTAAATCGAACCCTAATCCAAGATTAGCGGTCGAAGCCTGCGGACATAACCCAGGTCCGTTTCTTTTCCTTGTTGGTTAAATCGAACCCTAATCCAAGATTAGCGGTCGAAGCCTGTGGACATAACCCAGGTCCGTTTCATTTCTTTGTTGGTTAAATCGAACCCTAATCCAAGATTAGCGGTCGAAGCCTGTGGACATAACCCAGGTCCGTTTCATTTCCTTGTTGGTTAAATCGAACCCTAATCCAAGATTAGCGGTCGAAGCCTGTGGACATAACCCAGGTCCGTTTCTTTCCTTGTTGGTTAAATCGAACCCTGATCCAAGATTAGCGGTCGAAGCCTGTGGACATAACCCAGGTCCGTTTCATTTCCTTGTTGGTTAAATCGAACCCTGATCCAAGATTAGCGGTCGAAGCCTGTGGACATAACCCAGGTCCGTTTCATTTTCTTTGTTGGTTAAATCGAACCCTAATCCAAGATTAGCGGTCGAACCCTGTGGACATAACCCAGGTCCGTTTCATTTCCTTGTTGGTTAAATCGAACCCTGATCCAAGATTAGCGGTCGAAGCCTGTGGACATAACCCAGGTCCGTTTCATTTCCTTGTTGGTTAAATCGAACCCTGATCCAAGATTAGCGGTCGAAGCCTGTGGACATAACCCAGGTCCGTTTCATTTTCTTTGTTGGTTAAATCGAACCCTAATCCAAGATTAGCGGTCGAAGCCTGTGGACATAACCCAGGTCCGTTTCATTTCCTTGTTGGTTAAATCGAACCCTGATCCAAGATTAGCGGTCGAAGCCTGTGGACATAACCCAGGTCCGTTTCTTTTCAGTTGGTTAAATCGAACCCTAATCCAAGATTAGCGGTCGAAGCCTGTGGACATAACCCAGGTCCGTTTCATTTCTTTGTTGGTTAAATCGAACCCTAATCCAAGATTAGCGGTCGAAGCCTGTGGACATAACCCAGGTCCGTTTCATTTCCTTGTTGGTTAAATCGAACCCTAATCCAAGATTAGCGGTCGAAGCCTGTGGACATAACCCAGGTCCGTTTCTTTCCTTGTTGGTTAAATCGAACCCTGATCCAAGATTAGCGGTCGAAGCCTGTGGACATAACCCAGGTCCGTTTCATTTCCTTGTTGGTTAAATCGAACCCTGATCCAAGATTAGCGGTCGAAGCCTGTGGACATAACCCAGGTCCGTTTCATTTTCTTTGTTGGTTAAATCGAACCCTAATCCAAGATTAGCGGTCGAAGCCTGTGGACATAACCCAGGTCCGTTTCATTTCCTTGTTGGTTAAATCGAACCCTGATCCAAGATTAGCGGTCGAAGCCTGTGGACATAACCCAGGTCCGTTTCTTTTCAGTTGGTTAAATCGAACCCTAATCCAAGATTAGCGGTCGAAGCCTGTGGACATAACCCAGGTCCGTTTCATTTCTTTGTTGGTTAAATCGAACCCTAATCCAAGATTAGCGGTCGAAGCCTGTGGACATAACCCAGGTCCGTTTCATTTCCTTGTTGGTTAAATCGAACCCTAATCCAAGATTAGCGGTCGAAGCCTGTGGACATAACCCAGGTCCGTTTCTTTCCTTGTTGGTTAAATCGAACCCTGATCCAAGATTAGCGGTCGAAGCCTGTGGACATAACCCAGGTCCGTTTCATTTCCTTGTTGGTTAAATCGAACCCAGATTAGCGGTCGAAGCCTGTGGACATAACCCAGGTCCGTTTCATTTTCTTTGTTGGTTAAATCGAACCCTAATCCAAGATTAGCGGTCGAAGCCTGTGGACATAACCCAGGTCCGTTTCATTTTCTTGTTGGTTAAATCGAACCCTGATCCAAGATTAGTGGTCGAAGCCTGTGGACATAACCCAGGTCCGTTTCATTTCCTTGTTGGTTAAATCGAACCCTGATCCAAGATTAGCGGTCGAAGCCTGTCGACATAACCCAGGTCCGTTTCATTTTCTTTGTTGGTTAAATCGAACCCTAATCCAAGATTAGCGGTCGAAGCCTGTGGACATAACCCAGGTCCGTTTCATTTCCTTGTTGGTTAAATCGAACCCTGATCCAAGATTAGCGGTCGAAGCCTGTGGACATAACCCAGGTCCGTTTCTTTTCAGTTGGTTAAATCGAACCCTAATCCAAGATTAGCGGTCGAAGCCTGTGGACATAACCCAGGTCCGTTTCTTTTCAGTTGGTTAAATCGAACCCTAATCCAGCATTAGCGGTCGAAGCCTGTGGAACCCAGGTCCGTTTCATTTCTTGTTGGTTAAATCGAACCCTAATCCAAGATTAGCGGTCGTAGCCTGTGTAAACCCAGGTCCGTTTTCGTTTTAATAATAAACAAATTTTCACCTTCCCAATACGCTGTCTTCGTCCTTTGTCTACCCTTTCAATTCTTCAAAGATACACAAAGCGGAGCAAGCTGTAGACACCGTATTTGGTCCGGGCATTTGTTTATTATTAATGTTTTTACCTTATTTATTTATTTTTTTATCATATTTGATTGAATCTTTTTAAGTTGTAAATTCACTTTTATTTATGTATTTAATTAATTTTAAAATTGGAGAAAATAACAAAAAATAATGTTTTAATTGTTTGGAAAGGATTTTTACCTAATTTGACAATAATGATTAATATTTAATGAGTATAAAATTTTTAAGTCATTTTATGACTAAAATTTTATATTTATTTATGATTATAAAATATTTAATTCATTTTGGGTTAAAATTTGATATTCATTTATGAATATAAAATATTTAATTCATTTTGGATTAAAATTTGATATTCATTTATGAGTATAAAATAATTAATTCATTTTGGGCTAAAATTTGATATTCATTTATGAGTATAAAATATTTAATTCATTTTTGGGTTAAAATTTGATATTCATTTATGAATATAAATTATTTAATTCATGTTTGGGTTAAAATTTGATATTCATTTCTGAGTATAAATTATTTAATTCATTTTTGGGTTACAATTTTATATTCATTTATGAGTATATTATATTTGCTCATTTTTGGTCAAAATCTGTTTCAATTAAGAATAAAATTTCGAGTCATTAATTGTTTGATTTTAACCTTGTTTGGCGTTCTCATCGTCTATAAATATCGAGTAAAAAAATCATTCAAGAGGAGGAGAGAAAGATCTGAAAAAGGCTCGTGGAGAGACGGATAAAAATTAGAGTTTGATTTTGAAGTCAAAATTGAGACTTTGACCAAAACCAATTTTCTCTCTCTTCCAAACAACCCCAACTTTAACTTTTCTCTCTCCTTCTTACTATTCATCATCACCTACCTTCAACTCCAAACTCTTCATCTTCAACCTCAAATTCCGGTGAAACCCACCACCTCCGGCGAAACTCCACGACAACGCCGCTCGAGCAGACGGCGGAGCACGAATCAATAGGACCACGGCGACGCATCTGAACGCAGACCTACAACCACGGCGGCGGCGGAGCTCCACGAACGGCGAACCACGGTCAGATCTCCGGCAACCGATTTCATCTCAGACCCTCACGACGGCGGCGGAGCTCCACGAAACCAGACGGCTGCGAGACTTGACGACTGCGGGCTCCGAACAGACCAACAGCGATCTTCAACGCGATGGCGGCAGAAGAGTTCCAATGATCCTGTATCGAGCTTCACGGCGGCGCTAATGGCAGATGATGGCGATGCAATGCCCAGCCAACGACGGCAGATCTCGAGCAGACGGACTTCAACGATCGGCAGCGGAGATCTTTGCAGCAGACGGCGGCGCTCGAACGATGCTGGGATGGGAGGCGGGGCGACGTTGGTAGATGAACCTCCACAGAGCAGCTGCTGTACGATGAAGAAAGAAGGGTAAAGTTTATCATTTTGAGTTATTTACGAATTTGCCATTAATGATATTTTCAAAATTATAATTTTAACATTTTCTATTTAATTACAAAACACTCTTCTTTGTTTTTCTTATTACAATTTTATAGTTGATTTTTCAATTTAATGTTTGAACTTCTATTTAAATTATAACGTATTTTCGTTTTCAATTTTAAGATTTTTAGGTATCTTTCAACTTACCTTAATTTAAATTTGTAAATAAAAATTTAATTATTTTGTAAATATATATTTCAAACAAATTTTAACTTTATCTTTAATTTAAATTTTTTTAAATCTTAATTTGATTTTATATTCAAAATCATATTTTCGTTTAAAAATAACGTTAATAACGTTTGTAAAAAATAAAATAATATTTGTTTTGAGGGCTGAGTAATGTGACTTCGTAGAGTTTCGACTCTCGTGCAAGCATACGAAAATCCTTCAAATCACTTTGAAAAAATAACAAATTTAAAATAAGATATTATCATATAAATCCTATGACGGAATTGAGATAAATTTCTCAAATTCTTGAGGTAAACAATTTCCTTTAAATAAAAGGAAATTTAATATGATAATTAACCAAGGATAATTCTCCCTCAATATATCAAACTCTTACTTTATTTTTAAAGTTAGGAATTGATTAATGAGACATTGTTTTTTTTATAAAACTATTTGTTTATTTTCTCAAATTAAGGACGTTTTAAAATTAATTGGATAATATAAGATAAAATTTGGCTACCGTTTTAACGGGTGTTGTAGGGTGCTAACACCTTCCCTACACTCAACCGACCCCCGAACTTAATTTCTCTTTTCGTAGACCAGTTTTTGTTTTAAGGTGACCAATCACACCCAAAATGTTTGGTGGCGACTCCATCTCTTTTATTTTTAAAACAAAACCCTTAAAAGAGAACGTCGGCCGCTCCGCGTCGCGATGACGTTGCGACAACGGTTACATCTGCTCTGTTGGAATCATTGCGAATTTTTTGCGGTCCCCGCAATATTTTGTTAGTTTGAGCATGCTGTTATATGAATTTCTGATGGGCTGTCTGTCTTTAAATCTCTTTATTTGGCTGCATTACTGGTGTCCATAGGTAGTCTGTCTATTGAGCAGGCTGGATGAGTGTCAAGTACACTCTTGTTAGTTTTAATTAGCTTCGTAAATGTTGAGCATGTACCTCTGTTAGACCTTACCATGTTGGTTTTAGTAAACTTCTGCTTATGAGTTATCTGAACTAGGAGGGTCATTATATCCCTAGGAGTTTTGAGTCTGTCTGGTTTTATTTAGACTAGATGCTTCTAAGATAAGTTTGGGGCTGTGCCACCTCAGACTCTCATTGAGGACAATGAGGAGTTTAAGTTTGGGGGAGGAAACCTCTAGGCCTAGGAACACTCCTCTCTCCTTTGAAAAATTTGGACATTCTTCTTCTTTTTTTAAAAAAGAAATGAATAAGAAAGCAAAAGAAAAATAAAGGGTATTGTCTCTCTCTAAGGATGCTGAGTAATCAGGGCCATTGATAACTCCATTTTGAAGCTATTATTCATTCCCTAATTCAAGCTAAATTCCGCATTTAATTTGTTAATTTATCTCGTTTATAGGAGATTTGCGGTGAAGAGCTCGTGCGTCCATTGGACTTGTTTCGGAGTTAAGAGCGGTGTTTTAACGCCCGGGAGTGCATCGGGAAAAGGGCAAGTTGATCCAAAAAGAATCGGACCAAAATTGCCCAGGAGAGGCAATTTTCCAGCCCAAACCCGAGAGCAAGCGTCGAGCAGACAGCGTCGAGACGCTTGCTCAACGCTGCCGAGCGTCGAGACCCTGCCGTGGCGTCGAGACGCTCCGAGGGAGGCGCGCGCAGGAAATTATCGGGCCAACGTCGAGACGCTGGCCTAGCGTCTCGACGCCATCGCGAGGCGCGCGCGGATTTCATTAGGTCGCAGCGTCGCGACGCTGTCCCAGCGTCTCGACGCTCCGACGGATTTAAATCGGCTGAAAGACGATTTTCAGAAGAGAACCTCCGAACTTCATCTTCTTCCTCTCGGTTTTTCTTCCATTTTTAGCTTAGCTCCGCCATTTGTGGCATAGTTAGGGAGCTTTTATTTGTAATAGTTTTAGGGATGATGTCCATGGCTTTTCTTGGAGCGTTTGTGACGATCCGCCCCATGGTAGGCTAAGGTATTGTGAACGATTTGGGGTGATTTAGGGATAATTTGTTAGGCTTTTTGCACTTTGATAATCTGTACTTTGGTTCTGATTTGGCTAGTATTATTGAATGTATTTGTTATTCTTGCTTAAACCCATGCATGAGTTAGATTTCGCCGACGGACAATCGAGTTTTCTAGCTTATGTTATCGTTATAGAATAGCGATGTCGTGCCTCTCACTATTCGCCTAGTAACACAGGATAACAAAATTAAACTGGAGTATCGATGTATGTATGCTGATTGTTGGGTACTTCAGGGTTGCCGGGTAGCCAATTAACAATTAGGATGCATATTCGAATGTTCGTCGCGGTTAGCTAGTGACTGTTTATAGTCAATTTGGGGCTGATCACTCTAAAGAGGCTTTAAATAATGTTTAGTTAGGACTTTAGTTCTAATTAATTTATATGGAGCCGGTTACACAAGGGGTTCCCAGGTAACCGACCGCGTGCATGTCAATGTATAGCCTTAGATTTCGAATTAAATGATAAGTGTAAGAATGCCTAGCAAGAATCCCGACATCCCCCGAATCGATCACTTTTCATTCTCTCTTTCTTTAATTCTTCCGTTAGCGATTAATTCCTTTTTGTTGCATGCTTAAACTCCCCCTTGTTACAATACCCAATCGGTCAATTAAATTCAGTTTCAAACTTTAATTTCAATCGCGTCCTTCTTTGTGGATCGACCCTGTTACCACTAGCTGCAAAAGCTCTTGTTAATAGGCTTATAAATTGTATTTTGGCAAGCCTCGACAGCTTGAGATTTATAGAGGGTATTCCCAAAATCCTTGTTACCAAAATTGGCGCCATTGCCGGGGAAGGCAAAAATTGATTGAAATTATGTTTGACTTTGATTTTGGTTGATTGATGGTGTGCTGAGATTTTTTTCTGTTTGTTTTTGTATGTTTTAAAATTTTGTTTGTGTATGACCCGTTCTTCTGAGATTAGTGGATTACAGTTTATACCTGAGATCGAAAGAGAAGAGCGGCGGTTGAGAAGAGAAGCCCGCGAGGGGCAAAGGTTGTTTGAAGGAGAAGACAATCCCTTCTTTGTTGAGGAGATGGCGCAAGGAGAAGCGTCAAGGATGTTGAAACAGCTGGCAGCGCCAGATTTGAATTTGCAACCCCTATGCATCAACTACCCCGTGGTAGCAGGTAACTTTGAATTAAAATCTGGTTTAATTCACCAATTGCCTTCTTTCCATGGTAATGCAGGTGAGGATGCAAACAAGCATTTGATGGAGTTTCATTGCGTCTGTGCGGGGATGAAGTCCGCGGGAGTAACGGAGGAGCAGCTGAATTTAAGGGCATTCGCCTTCACGCTTAAGGATAAAGCCAAGGACTGGCTTTATTATTTGCCCTCCGGATCGATTACGACGTGGCAGGACATGAAGAGGGTCTTTTTGGAGAAATTTTTCCCTGCGTCCCTTGCCACAACACTGAGAAAAAGAACTTATGGGATCACCCAGGATGTTGGTGAATCCCTGCATGAATACTGGGAACGCTTTGGGCGCCTGTGCGCAAGCTTCCCGCATCATCAAATTGTCGATCAGCTTCTCATCCAGTATTTTTATGAGAGTATGACGCCTCATGATCGATGCCGCGAGCGGTGGGGCGTTGATTGATAAGACCCCGGTGGAGGCCAAACAGTTGATTGCAAACATGGCGGCCAACTCGCAGCAGTTCGGTATTCGAGGGCAGGGGCAAGTTCACAGCGTGGCCCAGAGTCACGAGATGTCGGAAATGAAGGCCCAGGTGGCCGAAATTGGAAATTTATTGAAGAAGTTTGTCGGAGGTAGCCGAGAAGAGGAGGTCAACGCAATCGGGGGATATGCTTCCAACCCAAGGAAGTATGATCCTTACTCAAACACATACAACCCCGGGTGGCGTGACCATCCCAATTTGAGTTATGGGAATAGGGAAGGACAACAACGCTTCCAAGGTCAGTTCTACGATAGGCCTAACAATTCCACCCAAGCTCAAGCTTCGAGCTCCTCCAGCTCGTTAGAAGAGATGGTTCGGACCATCGTGACATCGACAAGCCAATTTCAGAAAGAAGCTCGAGAAGAGCTAAACTCACACAAAGGAGAGCTGCAAAATCTGAACAAGCAGCTTGGTAGACGTACTTTATGTGGTACTCCAAATTCAAGCTGTCGAGGCTTGCAAAAATACAATTTATAAACCCGATGTACACCGAGCTATTTGAAGCTTAGTGGTAACGGGGTCGATCCACAAGGAAATAAGAAATCTAATTTAACTAAGCCTAATTTGTTAATTATAAAAAATATGCACAAATTAAAATAAAAGAATGGTAATTTGGTTTGGGGGGAAGGGAGTTCCTAATATGCAACTAACGGGAAATTAAATGACAACGTGCAAAATTAAACGATCGTGCTTAACTTCGAGAAATGGAATTGCTCGTTATGGATGTTCGGATCATCGATACAATTTACTCGCTAGCCATGTTCATGCACACAATTCATTTAGTTATTTCTAACTCAAATGACCAAATGATATAATTAGAAACGTGCAATTCTAATTGTACTTGGCCAATAATCTATCTAAGGTCGCGACCCCTAAATCGACTATGTGCCAGTGACGGGAACACTGCGACGGCTTAATCCTAAGACTAACCCGGTTTCTCTCTTGCCTAAAGCCTAACATGAAAACGTTAATTAATTCAGATTACCAACTGTCACTTTGGGCTGAATTGATTAGTCATGCTTAGACCCGTGCTACCTAGCGGTTTGGGCAATTATACGTCCCACCCTTTAGCCCTCTATCATGCATAGGAATTAGAGTGTCAATCTAATTTAGCTACACATGCTAGAATTGGAATAAGAACAAGCAAGAGATGCATAAACAAGCTAAATAATCTCATCATTTACAAAGGGGCAAAATCTCCCCAAACATCCAAAACTTACAAACCAAAATCGAAATCAAGCACTAACCTCGGTTTAGCCTTCCATGGAGGATGAATAAATCCAATCCCCCATGGAAGAGCTTAGTAGCATGCAAAAAGAAGGAGAAGAAGTACAAAAATGGTGGAAAATGATTGTAGACCCGAGAGCTAATGTTGGAAGAAGAAGAAAGATCAAAGAATCGCTGAAATTTTGCGTTTTCACTCCTTTTAAAGTCGGAGCGTCGAGACGCTAGGCAAGCGTCGAGACGCTGTGCCCTAAGTTGGCTGCCCCGCGCGCGCGCGGGCGTCGAGACGCTAGGCAAGCGTCTCGACGCTGTCGCGCGCCCATCTGGAAAATTGTCGGGTGAGCGTCGAGACCCTCGGGTGGCGTCTCGACGCTGGGGCGCGCGCGTGCATCGGATGGTGTCTGGATAGCGTCGAGACCCTCGGGCGACGTCTCGACGCTGTCGCGCGCTTTGTCTGCGGTTGGCAATCGGGGCGGCGTCGAGACCCTCGGGCGGCGTCGAGACGATGGGGCGCGCGCGTGCTTCGGATGATGTCCGGGCGGCGTCGAGACGCTCGGCCAGCATCGAGCTAGCGTCGAGCTAGCGTCTCGACGCTGCCGCCCATGCAAGGGTGCTCTCGAGTTTGGATGGCCAACTTTGTCTTTTCAAGGCCATTTTTGCCATCTCTTTGATTCTTTAAGCCATTTCACTCCCGATGCATCTATGAAGCTTTAAAACGGCACTTTAAGCCCCGAAATGTGTCTTTGGACTTCCCGAGCTCTCTACCATGAAATCACCTACAAAAAAGCGTTTTAATCAATATATGTCATGGTTTTAGCCAGAATTAGGGACATAAAGATAGCTCTATTTTGGAGCTATCAAAATACCCCCGACCTAAATCTTGCTAGTCCTCGAGCAAGG
Organism: Herpetospermum pedunculosum; assembly: GCA_028017165.1. Classification (NCBI taxonomy): domain Eukaryota; kingdom Viridiplantae; phylum Streptophyta; class Magnoliopsida; order Cucurbitales; family Cucurbitaceae; genus Herpetospermum; species Herpetospermum pedunculosum. Next base: position 39,939,095 of record CM051527.1, read on the forward strand.
TATACTCTAAATAATCTCCAAAGAATTAAACGCATGCTGAAAACTCTAATCTCAATGCTTGTGAAACAAGGTACTTGAATAAATGTAAAACCATCAAATGCATGCAAACGTTGAATTCATTTCAAAATTTAAACTCCTATTCCCTTACGTGTGTGTGTGTTTAGCACCTCTCAACCTAGCTCACGCAAGCCCGGGACAACCTTATACGGTCCTATAACTCGTTTCCCCCTACTTATGGCGATAAGAACAGTCTAATGGCTTTTAGCGATAGAAAGAGCAACAAAACATAAGGCCTACATTTTATTCTTTTCTTTGAGTACTTTGTACCCATTTTTCTTTTTGAACCACTTTTTATTATTATTATTTTTTTTCCAAGAGAGCCTAACACGTCAAACTAAATCTAGCTTCACGTTTTTAAGGACCATTGCTCACTTCTATTAGTTCCCCTTTCATGCAGTGACAACCGTGGGTTACACGATCGCCCCTGGTTACACGGGCAACACAAGAAGGAGGAGCAACTCTAGAGTTTTTATTTTTCATGCAAACACTTTTTTTTTGGCAATAGCTATGCTATACAACAAATGAGTCATTACTACTTCTAACACATCAAGCCTCCCTAATGGTACCTTTCGGGGTGACAACAAGGTTTCAGACAAAATAAGATCATTCTAGACCTACGGAGCTGAGAATAAGTGGGCTATGTGCTTAGTGAATGTAGGGAAATAACAGAAAAAATTTTAAAATAGGCTCAAAATGTGCATACACTGTCAAATTTTCGAATCATGCAAATACGGAGTGTTCACAAACAAATCACATACCGTCCTCATCGGACAACATGCATTCAGATTCTAATCTAACAGCCAGAGTACACATATGCCCGACAACTACTAAGAAGTCTCATCTCTATCTATCAACAAACTCCACCCCCCACCTTAAGATATGCATTGTCCCCAATGCATTCAACAACTAAAAACAGTAAAATTCTAAGGGAACAGAAAACCTCCCCTGAATTTTATGGAGCCGATGGGTGGAGATGTGCACCATCGCCTTCCCATGTGCTCTCGAATTGTCGGCCATTCCACCTCTTCTCCTAAGAAAGCAAGTAAACAAACAACAAATTCAAAAACCTAATATAAACAAGAACAAAGCAATAAAGAACAGAATTACAGTCCAAGCTCGGGTGCCTCCGAGAAGCGCAAATTTTTAAAGTCGATTGCTCGACTGTATTCACTGATCCACTCATCCATAATCGATCGGGGGTGGCGCTAGAAGTAATGTGGCGTCATAGCACTCAGCGTCCCCCTCGTGGAAAGTCTTCAGCCGATGCCCATTCACCTTCTGCACCTCATCCGAGTCCAAGCTCTGAATCTCCACACTGCCATAAGGAAAAATTTTAGTTATGATATAGGGTCCTTTCCAACGGGAACGAAGCTTACCAGGCATGAACTTCAGACGGGAATCGAAGAGCAGAACTTTCTGACCGACTTCGAAGTTTTTCTCTAGGATCCTTCGGTCATGAAACTGTTTGGACTTCTCTTTATAGATCCTGGAGTTCTCGTAGGAGTCCAAACGCAGTTCCTCCAATTCCTGTAACTGAAGCAGTCGTGCCTCTCCAGCTTCGTCAGAGCTCATGTTACACTTCTTGATCGCCCAGAATGCTTTGTGGCACGCCTTACCAAAGACCAACCGGTATGGAGACATACCGATAGGGGTTTTGTAGGCGGTGCGGTAGGCCCACAAAGCATCCTGCAAACGATCACTCCAATCCTTCCTACTCGATCTCACGGTTTTCTCCAGAATTGACTTTACCTCTCTGTTGGAGACCTCGGCTTGCCCATTAGCTTGGGGATGGTAGGCGGTGGACACGCGATGATGCACACCATACTTCCTCAGCAAAGCCTCCACATATCGGTTGCAAAAATGAGTCCCCTGGTCACTGATTATGGCTCGTGGGATTCCAAACCTGGTAAAAATATGAGACTGAACGAACCTAACAACAGAATTAGCATCGTTAGTCTTCGTGGCTTTCGCCTCAACCCACTTTGAAACATAATCAACAGCCAGCAATATATAAGAAAAACCACAAGAAGGCGGGAAGGGTCCCATAAAATCCATGCCCCAAACGTCAAAGATTTCACAGACTAAGACAGAGGTTTGAGGCAATTCATTTCTACTAGAGATCGACCCTATTCTTTGACATCTATTGCAGGTTTTACAAAATTCATACGAATCTTTAAACAGGGAAGTCTAGTAAAACCCACTATCTAAAACTTTCCTAGCTGTCCTCCTAGGCCCAAAATGTCCCCCACATGCATAGTCATGACAAAAAGTAAGAATAGATGCATGCTCATTCTCAGGGACACATCTCCTAATTATCTGATCAGAACAGAACTTCCATAAATGGGATCCTCCCACACATAGTACTTAGCGTCGCTTTTCAGCTTCGCTTTCCTACTATGAGAGAAACCAGAAGGAAAATTACCTGTGACCAAGTAATTTACCATATCAGCATACCAGGGAAGGACTGTATCAAGTCTGAAGAGTGTCTCATCGGGGAAATCTTCATTCAGAGCCAGGTGGTCTTCCTTTCTGACCAAGCGGCTCAGGTGGTCGGCTACCGGGTTTTCTGCTCCTCTCCTATCCTTAATCTTCACATCGAAGTCCTGGAGGAGCAAAATCCACCGAAGTAGCCTCGGTTTCGCGTCCTTCTTGGTCATCAGGTACCGAACAGCTGCGTGATCAGAGAAAACAGTTACTTGAGAGCCAATAATATAAGGACGAAACTTATCAAGCGCAAATACAATAGAAAGAAGTTCTTTTTCTGTTGTCGTGTAATTGCACTGCGCTGGATTAAGCGTCCTAGAGGCATAGTAAATGACACGGCTCTTGTTCTCGATCCTCTGACCAAGCACGGCTCCCAAGGCATAGTTGCTGGCGTCGCACATAATCTCGAAAGGCAAGTCCCACTGGGGTGGGTGTATGATGGGTGCGCTCGTCAAACTATCCTTGAGCAAATCGAAGGCTTTTCTGCACTCCTCCCCAAAATCAAACGTGACATCCTTCTGAAGGAGGTACGTCATAGGCATGGCAACCTTGGAGAAGTCCTGGATAAACCTGCGATAAAACCCTGCATGGCCAAGAAAAGACCGAACCTCCCTAACATTCGTCGGGTATGGCAGTTTAGAGATAACATCAATTTTAGCCTTATCTACCTCTATACCCTTAGCAGAAACCACATGCCCTAAAACGATACCTTGACTAGCCATAAAATGACATTTTTCAAAATTTAGCACAAGGTTCATTTCAATACATCTTTTCAGGACATGCGATAAATTAGTTAAACAGTCATCGAAGGAATTGCCATAAACTGTAAAATCATCCATGAACACTTCAATGCATTTTTCAACAAACTTAGAAAAAATACTCATCATGCATCTCTGAAATGTACCAGGAGCGTTACAAAGCCCAAAAGGCATCCTTCTAAATGAAAATGTGCCAAAGGGGCACGTGAACGTTGTTTTCTCTTGGTCTTCTATGGCTATGGGGATTTGGTAAAAGCCAGAGAAACCATCGAGAAAATAAAAGAATGGCTTCCCAGCTAAACGCTCCACCATTTGATCAATAAAAGGAATGGGAAAATGGTCCTTCCTAGTGACCTCATTAAGCTTCCTAAAGTCTATGCACATTCTCCATCCATTTTGAATCCTCTTGGGCACTAATTCATTTTTCTCATTCCTAACCACAGTTATGCCAGTTTTCTTAGGAACGACATGAATAGGACTGACCCACTTACTATCTGAGATAGGATAAATGATACCTGCTTCGAGGAGTTTGAGAATCTCAGAAACTACTACCTCCTTCATCGCGGGATTGAGCCTCCTTTGGGGCTCTCGTGAAGGTTTCGCTCCATCCTCGAGCAGGATTCTGTGCATGCACGTAGCTGGACTTAGCCCATGTAAATCTGCTAATGTCCATCCAATCGCCAGCTTGTGCTCTTTAAGAACTTCCATTAACTTCCCTTCCTGAGCCGGTATAAGATCTTTCGCTATGATGACCGGCAATGTCTCATCATCCCCCAAATACGCGTATTTGAGATGATCAGGTAAGTCTTTCAACTCCAATTTAGGTGCCTGCAAAGTAGAGGGGAGCATCTTAACATGATTCTAAACAGTTGCCAAAGAAGAGACAGTTGAATCACAAAGTTCAGACATGGAAGGTTCATGCATATCAGATTCATCAAAAAGGTCAGTAAAAAACAATGGGTCATCCCCATCTCTATCAGACATGCATTCTTCCTGAACTAACGATTCAATTGTATCTACTTGACAAAGAGAGTGGACGCTCTCATCATGCTCCAACTCATTAGACACATCAACCTCAACAACTTGTCCACGATACTCAACAGATAAAGTGCCCTTATCTACATTTATCTTAGTCTTAGCAGTTTTCATAAAGGGCCTACCTAATAAGATCGACGCAGACGAAGAAGCAGAATTTCCATCCATTTTCAGAATATAAAAATCAACAGGAAAAATCAGCCCATTAATATTCACTAATACATCTTCCACTACTCCTAAGGGATGCACGAAAGACCTATCAGCAAGTTGTATAACAACACTAGTTTCCTGTATTTCTTTTTAATTCAAATCCTGATAAACGGAGTGAGGCATGACACTAATGGAGGCTTCTAGATCTAGCATGGCTCTCCTAATTTTCTTACCTCCAATAGTGCAAGGGAGAGAAAAAAGACCTGGATCGTCGCATTTTTCTGGTAAGTTCTTTGTGATCAAAGCGAAAACGTTCTTACTTACCACGACGCGTTCTCTCTCTTTTGTCTTCCTCTTGTTGGTGCATAAGTCTTTCAGGAACTTAGCGTACCTCGGAATTTTCTTGATGGCATCCAACAGAGGAATGTTGATCTCTACCTTCCTGAATGTGTCTAGGAACTCTTTCTCGTAGTCCTCCTTGGGCGGTCTCGCTAACCTGCTAGGAAAAGGAGCCTTAGGCACATAAACTCTAGTACATGTAGGATCGAAGTTTACCCCATGCCACCGTGGTTTGGGATTTTCTGTCTGTGGCTCGACGTGGCCATGATCGACTTCCACCGGCGGGGTACTCGTGGGAAGCTGCTTCCCACTCCTCAAAGTGATGGCACTCAAGTTCTCAGTTTTCTCTTCCATCATGTTGATCTTGCAAGTCATCTGAGACATTTCTTCCTTAATTCCTTGCATCTGAGTGCCAACGTTATCGAGCTTGGACGAGCTGATCGTAAGGATAGCTTGCAACATGTCCTCAACAGATTTACCTGAAACAGAGGATTGGACTTTCAGAAAATCATCTTTTAAGGCAAGAACAGTATTACTTACCTCAAAAAGCTGAGCCTTAAGCTCATCCACATCCTTCTTCAGGTGAGCCTTCTCCTTGTCTCCATCTCCACTCCGCTCCAAGCTTCTAGCTATGTTAGAAATCAAAACTCGAGTTTCGGTGGGTGTCTTATTGTTACGTCTCCAAAAGTGACTATTTTAGGACTTATTTACTATAGAAAGATGTACACTCTTAGGTGTTTTAGGTAGGATTTAGCTTAAACTCGTGCTTATATATGAGAATTAGTAGAATGAAGCTAAATTAGGACTTATATGTAAAAGGAAAGGAAAAGAACCAAAAACAAAGTTAATAGAGTGAAAATTGCACATTGCTGAAGCATTGCGGAAACAGTGCTAAAACCGCAATGTTTTAAGTGAAATCCGTAAGTTGTCTAACCAATTTCTGTTTTGTTCCGATCTTTCAGGGGCCCATTCTTTCTCCTGCTGCCACATAGAAAAACGACGTTGAGAATGGATGGTTCTCCTTGACCCAATCGTACCTGCAGAACACTATAAAAGGAGGTCAAGATGGAAGGTTGAAACACACTCGAAAGGCGTAGAATTCTCATCTCAGCGCAGTCTTTTCTTCCTATTTTCTCATCCGGTTGTTGGCTTGAAGGTCTTAGCTATTGGAGTCGATAATCTGAGAGGAAGAAGAGAAGATTTGTCTTCTCTTCGGATTGGATTCATCCAAACAAAGCTCTCCTTCCCCCTTCAACTGAGGCGTCTGCATCGAGAAGCTCACGCACGGATTTACTTGCTTTGTGTTGTTTCTGTTTCTGATTCCTTTGCTGTCTGTTGCATTTCCCTTTCGTCAGCTACTCTATTTCATTTCGTTGCTGTCTGTTTAAGTTTTAGTTGTTCAGAGTTAACAGTTGTTTAGTTCAAACGTTGGTTAATCAAAGCTTCAATTCATCACTTTGCAAGTTCTTCATCCTTTCGGTTTACTGTCTTTGTATTCTGTTTTGTCTTTAATATTCTACTAAGTATGTCGTCTTCATCTACTCTTTCCATTCCATCTTCATCGATGAGTAACTAAATAACATAAGGGCATGCTAATGACAAGTCTATAGGTAGAAATACGTGAATCAAGCATGTAGGATAGCTCTCGAATGCATTGAATGTATGTAAGCTTCACCCCACGGGCAATTTCGATTGGCCATCCATTTTGTCCAAAGAACTCCTAACCTCTGGAAGGAGTAAGAGTTCAGAGTCGTACATTCATACTAGCCTCTCAAGGTAGCCAGAAAACGACCTAGGAATAGGCGTTTTCCTAGTACAAATCAATACTTGCTTTTATAAATAGATGCTTAAGGCCTTACTTGGACATGAGTAAACTAAAGGATCTAATGCATGAAATCGGAAGATACATGAGAATGAGTTAGTTTGATGCATGATGAGTTGATCTACTGCTTGAGAATCGTGTGAAAAAGCCTATAGAGGAGTCGTTAGTAGCCCTTGTTTCCACACTTTACACATAATTCGCTGTTAGTAACAATGCTAAATAATTGCTGTTTCCGCAATTCCCTGAGTTAAAATTTTGCCTTAGCCATTTCTCTCTTCGTTTGTTATTCTCTTCTCTTTACATTCTAGTTTATTATCTACTTGCACTTGTTTATGCTTCCATCATTTACACATTCCTTAGTAATTAGGTACTTTAAAACCAAATCAACCCCATTTAATCCACCCATTCTCACTTAACAAATCACTTCGTTAGTAACTAAGAATAAATCTCTGTGGGAACTCGAATGAAAAAATACTTGTTACTTGCTACAAGATCATGTATGCTTGCATGTTCTGAGTGCTCTATCATTGCTTCTTTAATTTAAACATTGAGCACGCAACAAGTTTTTGGCGCCGTGGTAGAAGGATTTTTGAATGTCCAACTAATTTTCGGGGTGTCGAATCCCGCCAAAATAAAATTTATATTTACCGAAACTACTAAGCTTTGATGATAGTGGTAACGGGTCGATCCGCAGGGAACCTTAATCAATCTCTCCTAATTAATTTCTATTTGTCTTTTAAACTAAAACTCAAAATAAAATAAAAGGGGGAGTTAATTAAAACTAAACTAAGTAAAATTAAGCTAACGGAAAAATAAATGCGAAAAGTAAAGAGCGGAAAAATAAATGGAACACGTGCTCCTAATTCGAGGGATCGAGATTTATCTTGATGCGCTTAGATCATAGGGATTCTAATCATGCTTGTAATTTAATCTCATGCACGCGAAATGTTTGCTCGTTTCCGTAGCAAACATCCCAAAGAATTAATTAGAAAAGTGCAATTCCAATTAAACATGCTCGCTAATTAATCTAAGTTAGCTACGCTTAAATCAATCAAAGAACAGTGACGGGTAATATCGCGACGAACCGATTGATCGAGAACTCGACCAATTGGCGCGATTTCTATTCTTTCCCTAAGTCTATCGTGCAAACGATAATTAATGCTATTCTCCTACTGTCACTTAGGCTAGAATTAATTAGTCACGCTTAGACCCTTGTTACCTAGCGATTGAGGCAATTATACGTCCTAACCTTTAACGGTAAAACATGCGTGAGGACTCGGACGTCACTCCTAATCAGTCATACATGCTCATGGGATTCAAATAAAGGAAGAATCATGCAAGAAACTATCAAATACAAGCTGGAAATTTAAAGCTAAACCCTCCCTAATGCATCAAGACAACCCTAAACTCGAATTAGAGCACTTACCTTAGCCAAACGTGATGAAAATTGATCCAAAATTGTCCAAAAAACCTTGAAAATTGATGAAAATATCACCAAACCCGAGGCTACAACTCTCAATATCGAAATTTCTCTCTCCTAAGTGAATGGTGGCTGAAAAACTAGGTTAAAACGCTTAAAAAGCTAAAAAAATGAGTTTTGGGCCGAAATTGGCCGCGCAGGGGCGCGCGGACGGGTCGGCAGGCGCTGAGGCGGGCGGATGGGCGAGCGCGGGCTCGGGGCGGATGGGCGAGGCCTGGTGGGCCGCGCATGGGCGCGCGGATGGGCCGCGCGCGCGCTGAGGCGGGCGGATGGGCGAGCGCGGATGGGCCTGCTGCGCGCATGAAGGCTGGGCCGGGGAGTCTGGAGTTGGGCCACGCGCGCGGGCGCTGGAGCGGGTCGTGGGCGCGCGGATGGGCGAGGCGGGCGCTGGAGCGGGCCGCGCGTTGACCATTGACCGTTGACCATTGACCGTTGACCGTTTGACTTTTTACAAAAATAATAGATATTCTGCACCCACCATGACTCGAACCTTGGCTTCACCATTTCCTTAGCAAAGCCAACACCATTAAGCCACAAATTAGTTTTGAGTTAAAATTAGATTATTTAATTAATGTAGTATAATCACTCAAAACAATTAATTAATAAAATGTTCTAAAATATCCATTTAAGCCCTTAATTAATGTCAATGCCCGATTTACCCCTTAACAATTAAATTATACAAAATAGATCAATTAAACCCAAATAATTACTCTAATTTACAAGACTTAGGAGTTATATATTAGCACTTTTAGAGTACTATCAAAATACCCTCAACCTAAATCTTGCTAGTTCTCGAGCAAGACTACTCTGAATTACCTCTAAAGACCGATATTGCATGCATCGACTCTAACCTCTACACTTTTAAAAGCAAGGCACTTGCACAAAAAGAGAACAATTAATTGCATGCACTAATTGAGAACCTTTCGAAAATTCAACTGTTACTCCCCCACGTGCGTGTGTGTATAGCCAACCTATTCTAGCTCTAATAGACCCGGAAAAACCATATGCAACTCTACATCTCGTTTTCCCCCTACTTCTAGCAATAAAGAACAGTCTAATGGCTTTTCAACAATCAAGAGAGTAACAAATCAAACGGCCTAAACATTTTCTTTTTCTTGAGTACTTTGTACTCTTTATTTCTTTTGATCCACTTTTTTTTTTACTTTTCTTTTGCTTCTCCAAGAGAGCCTAAGCATTGTCATTGATTCTTTCAAGCACTTGAAAAGGCCCATCTCCTCTTGGACTAATCTTGGATTTCCTTTGCAAGGGAAACCTTTCTTTCCTAAAGTGTACCCAAACCCAGTTTCCTGGTTTGAACACCAATGGCCTTCGACCTTTATTGACTCTAAAAGCAATTTTTGAGTTTTGCTTCTCAATTCTTTCTTTCACCTGTTTATGTAGCTTATGCACCATATCAACCTTAATATTAGCATCACAACTCACAAAATCAGTAGGTGAAATAGGCAACAGATCAATAGGTGTAATAGGATTAAAACCATAAACAATCTCAAATGGAGAGCAATGAGTAGTGCTATGTATAGCTCTATTATATGCAAACTCAATAAAAGGTAAACAATCCTCCCAAGTCTTAAGATTCTTATCTATTACAGCTCTTAGCAAAGTTCCCATAGTCCTATTCACAACCTCAGTTTGACCATCAGTTTGTGGATGGCAAGTAGTTGAGTAAACTAGCTTTGTTCCCAATTTTCCCCATAATACTTTCCAGAAATGACTCAAAAACTTCACATCTCTATCACTTACAATGCTCTTAGGAATACCATGCAATCGAACAACCTCCCTAAAGAACAAATTCGCAATCATTTTAGCATCGTCTGTTTTATGACATGCAATAAAGTGTGCCATCTTTTTTTTGCAAAAGTGATTATATATAAGCAAAAGGCCTCAAAGCCCGAGGCCAAAGGGCACAACAACAAGAGAACAAACACTGGGAGAACCAATGTACGACAACAAAACGAAAACAACACAACGGAAACCTCACAGCCCGAGGGAAAGCAACAAATAAACCAAACAACAACATACCCCAGCATCCAACCCACAAGCGGGAAGGAGCTAGAAAAGACAAAAAGCAGAAAAAAGTAACACAACTGAAAAGCAAAGAAACAGCTGAAGCAGGAGGAAACAAAGAGATAGAACACGAGGGAATCGTGACACCTCAACCGCGATCCGCCCACAAAACTCCCAGGCCATCCAACCCCCGGCCGGAACAAGCGAAAGAGCGACTCCAGACAGGGTCAAGGGGCACCAAGCAAAACAGAGAGAGGACAGGCAGATGCTGAGAAATAAGGGGCCAAGCTGGCCATCCATCAAATGCAAGCAAGAAGCCCGCCCCCCAAGCTCGACCAAGAAACCGAACAAAGAAGAGGCCCATCAACTCGTCTTCCCCCTACTTATGGCAAAAGAACAACCATCCGGTATGCAGGCACGGCAGAAAGCCACAGGGACCCAGCCAGCATCGCTTCCCTCGACAAAGCCAGATCCAAGGACCCACCAAAAGCCCACACACCCTCAGGACAAAGCGCCTTTCGGGGTGACAACAAGCGTCCAGAACTCAACTCAATTAGGAACCACGACCGGCAGGGGACAACGAGCACCCACAGAACAAGAGAAGGACAGCCAACTGCAGAAGAAACAAGCACCGCCTGAAACACTCCGACAGCTAGGGACACCCCACAGACTAGCCTCGCAGAGCCCCACACAAGAAGCCCACCAGGGGAGAAAGGCCACGGGCAGCCAAGGACAGACAGATGAAGAAGCCAGCAACTGAACAAGCCTCAGAAAGCAGCGATCTCAGAGCAAGAACAAGCACAGGGACAAGCTCAAAAAACCAAGCCACACAGACCAAACCAGAAACCCCTCCAGAAGAAGGGGCAACAGCATGAACCAGGGACAGATCAGGGGAAGAAGCAAACGCCATAAGCGAGACAACGCCACATAGAGCAACCTGACAAAACACCTGCACACACTCAAAGAACAAGACAAAGTCAATCAAAAGAATCCCAGGGGGAGACGGCCGAAACCGCACCCGCCCAGGACGAGCAAGCAGAAGAAATATCAGATCGAATAGCAGCGATAACCGACTGAGTAGGGCGGTGACCCGGGCCATGAAAACGCAAATTGCGTTCCATCCAAATATGGTAAATCACAGCACACCAGGCCACCCTCCAAACAAGCTTACGCTTGTGCCCCAGCACTCACCCGACAAATCCACTCAAGCTCAGCATCCCAAGGGAGAACGAGGCGGGAAGCTCTGCCCCAACAGAGGATATCCTCCCACACCAAACTCGCAAAGGGGCACTGGAAGAACAAGTGGTCACGGGACTCAGTCCTGGACAAACAAAGCAAACAATCAGTAGGTGTCGAGGGGATCCACCTAGCAAGCCTATCACGAGTATACAAGCGGTCCCTCAAGGCCAGCCAGGTGACAAAAGCATGACGCGGAATATTCCCCCCGAACCAAAGCAAACCCTGCCACGGGACCACTGTCCCACGGGGGCGAATCGCCTCCCAAGCACTAGAAACCGAAAAACCAATCCCGCCAGGAACCCAGATCAACTTATCCTCCCTACCTGGGCAACACACAGTAGAGCGCACAGCATCGGCGATCTCCAACAAATCAGGAGACACTGCCGGCCACCGCCACGAACCATCAGGTAGCAAAAAATCAGAGACCATAGCTTGAATATGACTAGCTGCGTCATACAAGATACGATCACTAATTCTGGGGAGAATAGGACCATCAGGCAGCCAAGGATCAACCCACATACGACACCTAGAACCGTCACCAATGGAAAACCGGATAAGAGGACGGAATTGGTCCCGAAGCCCCATAATCGCCTTGAGGCACCAAGACCACGTAGACGACACAGGAATCCCTCCAAAGAGACCGACCACGGAGGATATACGCCTCCATCCAAGCCACCCACAGGGAACCAAATCGAAGCAGGAGGAGCCAGAGGAGCTTCATAACTGCTGCCGAGTTCCAGGAGGGGATATGATGAATACCTAAACCTCCCTCACTCTTCGGCAAACAAATGTCAGCCCAGGCAACCTTCGCCCCCCCACAACCAGAAGGAAAGCCCTTCCAGAGGTAGCAACGAAGCAAACTCTCAACCCATTGGACTATACGAGCAGGCAGCACAAACACACTAGCCCAATAGACCTGGAAGCTCTGAAGGACCGACTGGATAAGCTGCAACCTTCCTGCATAGGAAAGAGCCCTAGCAGTCCAGCTGCCAATCCTAGAGGTGATCCGATCAATCAGAGGCTGGCAATCCCTAGAAGACAACCGACCTGAGATGAGAGGGAGACCTAAGTAACACACAGGCAAGGTTGCCAGAGCAACACCCATGAACTCAGCCAGACCGACAGCCACCTGGACAGGAACCCCCGAGCAGAACATCGAGCTCTTAGCGGAGTTAGCCACAAGGCCAGAAAGCTCCTGGAAGTGAAGTAATGTCTGCTGAACAAACCTCAAGGAAGCCCTGTTCCCCGCAGAGAAAATCATCAAGTCATCCGCAAAGCAAAGATGGGTAAGATTAACCATTTCACACTTGGGATGAAACTCAAACTCAGGCGGCGGGGAATTCAGCAGCCGCGATAAGACTTCCATACACATGACGAACAGGTAAGGGGACAGGGGATCACCCTGACGGAGACCACGCCTACCCGCAAAAAACCCCTCAGAGGACCCATTCACCGAGATGGAGAACATAGGCGAAGTAACGCAAGCCCGGACCTAGTTGACAAACTGGCAGGGCGTACCAATCGAAAGCAGTAAGCCAAAGAGAAAATCCCACTGAATAGAGTCATAAGCCTTCTGCAGGTCAATCTTCAGCACACACCGCGGGCTCCCTTTGTTGAGGTGGTAACCCCCAACCAACTCCTGGCAGAGCAGAATGTTATCCACAATGCTCCTACCTTGAAAAAAGGCCGACTGATTCGGACTAATGAAGGAAGGCAGCCACACGCGAAGACTGATTCAGACTAATAAAGTGTGCCATCTTACTAAACCTATCAACCACAACCATAATGCTATCCCTACCTTTTCTTGTCTTAGGTAAACCAAGGACAAAATCCATGGAAATATCAATCCAAGGAGCATCAGGAACCGGCAATGGAGAATATAAACCATGTGGTTTCATCCTAGACTTAGCTTTTCTACATGTAATGCAATGCTCACATACTTTATGCACATCATGTCTCATCTTAGGCCAATGAAAGTGTTCATGCAGCAAGTCAAAGGTTTTAGCAACTCCAAAATGTCCCATCAAACCACCCCCATGAGCCTCTTTAACTAACAACTCCCTAATAGAACAATTAGGTATGCAAAGTTTGTTCTTTTTAAATAGAAATCCGTCATGCAAGAAATATTCACCAACAACATGTTCATTCTCAAAAGACATAAAAACAGCACCAAAATCATCATCAAGAGAGTATAAGGACTTAATATGATCAAATCCTAACAATTTAGCACTAAGGGTAGTAAGTAAGGTGTACCTTCGTGATAGTGCATCAGCTACAATATTTTCCTTACCCCTTTTGTACTTGATGACATATGGGAAAGATTCGATGAACTCCACCCATTTTGCATGTCTTTTTTTTTTTGCAAAGGTGATTATATATAAGCAAAAAGACCTCAAAGCCTGAGGCCAAAGGGCACAACAAACAAGAGAACAACCACTGGGAGAACCAATGTACGACAACAAAACCAAAACAACACAACGGAAACCTCACAGCCCGAGGGAAAGCAACAAAGAAACCAAACAACAACAAACCCCAGCATCCAACCCACAAGCGGGAAGGAGCCAGAAAAGACAAAAACAGATAAATGTAACACAACTCAAAAAGCAGAAGAACCAGCTGAAGCAAGAGGAAACAATAAGACAGAAGACGAACGAAGCATGACTCCTCATCCGCCCAAAAAACACCCCAGGCCATCCATCCCCCGGCCGGCAAGAGCGAAGGAGAGACTCCAGACAGGGTCAAGGGGCACCAAGCAAAAAACAGAGGGAGGACAGGCAGATGCTGAGAAAAAGGGGCCAAGTTGGCCATCCATCATATGCAAGCAAGAAGCCCCCCCCCCCCAAGCAAGACCAAGAAACCAAACAAAGAAGAGGCCCATCAACTCGTCTTCCCCCTACTTATGGCAAAAGAACAACCATCCGGTATGCAGGCACGACAGAAAGCCACAGGGACCCAGCCAGCATCGCTTCCCTCGACAAAGCCAGATCCAAGGACCCACCAAAAGCCCACACACCTTCCGGACAAAGCGCCTTTCGGGGTGACAACAAGCATCCATAACAACTCAACTCAATTAGGAACCAGGACCGCCAGGGGACAAAGAGCACCCACATAACAGAGATGGACAGCCAACTGCAGAAGTAACAAGCACCGCCTGAACCAACCCCTACAGCTAGTGACACCCCACAGACTAGCCTCTCAAAGCCCCCACACAAAAAGCCCACCAGGGAAGAAAGGGCCAAGGACAGCAATGGACAGACAGGTTAAGAAAGCAAGCAACTGATCGAGCCTCTGCAAGCAGCGTCCTCAGAGCATGAACAAGCACAGGGACAAGCTCAAACAACCAAGCCGCACAGACCAAAACTGAAAACCCCTCCAGAGAAGGGATAGCAAAAGCAACCAGGGACAGAGCAGGGGAAGAAGCAATCGCCAGAAGCGAAACAGCTTGCCAGTGGCGAAACAGCACCGCAAAGCGCAACCTAACAAAACACCTGCACACACTCAAAGAACAAGACAAAGTCAATCAAAAGAATCCCAGGGGGAGCCGGCCGAAATCGCACCCACCCAGGACGAGCATGCAGAAGAAATATCAGACCGAATAGCAGCGATAACCGACTGAGCAGGACGGTGACCCGGGCCGTGAAAACGCAAGTTGCGTTCCCTCCAAATATGGTAGATCACAGCACACCAGGCCACTCTCCAAACAAGCTGACGCTTGTGCTGCCCAGCACTCACCCGACAAATCCACTCAAGCTCAGCATCCCAAGGGAGAACGAGGCAGGAAGCTCTGCCCCAACAGAGGATATCCTCCCACACCAAACTCGCAAAGGGGCACTGAAAGAACAAGTGGTCTCGGGACTCAGTCCCGGACAAACAAAGCAAAAAATCGGTAGGTGTCGAGGGGATCCACCTAGCCAGCCTATCACGGGTATACAAACGG
Source organism: Herpetospermum pedunculosum (assembly GCA_028017165.1). Classification (NCBI taxonomy): domain Eukaryota; kingdom Viridiplantae; phylum Streptophyta; class Magnoliopsida; order Cucurbitales; family Cucurbitaceae; genus Herpetospermum; species Herpetospermum pedunculosum. The sequence continues at coordinate 39,954,424 of CM051527.1, forward strand.
TCCCTCAAGGCCAGCCAGGTGACAAAAGCATGACGCAGAATATTCCCCCCGAACCATAGCAAACCCTGCCACGGAACCACTGTCCCACGAGGGCGAATCGCCTCCCAAGCACTCGATACCGAAAAACCAATCCCCCCTGGAACCCAGATCAACCTATCCTCCCTACCTGGGCAACACACAGTAGAGCGCACGACATCGGCGACCTCCAACAATTCAGGAGACACTACCGGCCACCGCCACGAACCATCAGGTAGCAGAAAATCAGAGACCATAGCTTGAATATGACTAGCTGCGTCATACAAGATACGATCACTAATCCTGGGGAGAATAGGACCATCAGGCAGCCATGGATCCACCCACATACGACACCTAGAACCGTCGCCAATGGAAAATCGGACAAGTGGACGGAATTGGTCCCGAAGCCCCATAATCGCCTTGAGGCACCAAGACCATATAGACGACACAGGAATCGTCCAAAGAGACCGACCACGGAGGATATACTCCTCCATCCAAGCCACCCACAGAGAACCAGAGCGAAGCAGAAGGAGCCAAAGGAGCTTCATAACCGCTGCCGAGTTCTAGGATTGGATGTGACGAATACCCAAACCTCCCTCCCTCTTCGGCAAACAAATGTCATCCCAGGCAACCTTCGCCCCCCCACGACCAGAAGGAGAGCCCTTCCAGAGGAAGCACCGAAGCAAACTCTCAACCCTATGGACTATTCGAGCAGGCAGCACAAACACACTAGCCCAATAGACCTGGAAGTTCTGGAGGACTGACTGGATAAGCTGCAACCTTCCCGCATAGGAAAGAGCCCTAGCAGTCCAACTGCCAATCCTAGAGGTGATCCGATCAATCAGAGGCTGGCAGTCCCGAGAAGACAGCTGACCAGAGATGAGAGGGAGACCTAAGTAACAAACAGGCAAGGTCGCAAGAGCAACACCCATGAACTCAGCCAGACCGACAGCCCCCTGGACAGGGACCCCCGCACAGAACATCGAGCTCTTAGCGGAGTTAGCCACAAGGCCTGAAAGCTCCTGGAAGTGAAGTAAGGTCTGCTGAACAAACCTCAAAGAAGTCCTGTTCCCCGCAGAGAAAATCATCAAGTCATCCGCAAAGCAAAGATGAGTAAGATTAACCCTCTCACACTTGGGATGAAACTCAAACTCAGGCGGCGGGGAATTCAGCAGCCGCGACAAGACTTCCATACACATGACGAACAGGTAAGAGGACAGGGGGTCACCCTGACGGAGACCACGCCTACCCGCAAAAAACCCCTCAGAGGACCCATTCACCGAAATGGAGAACATAGGCGAAGTAACGCAAGCCCGGATCCAGTTGACAAACTGGCAAGGAGTACCAATCGAAAGCAGTAAGCCAAAGAGAAAATCCCACTTGATAGAATCATAAGCTTTCTGCAGGTCAATCTTCAACACACACCGCGGGCTCCCTTTGTTGAGGTGGTAACCCCAAACCAACTCCTGGCAGAGCAGAATGTTATCCACAATACTCCTACCTGGAACAAAGGCCGACTGATTCGGACTGATGAAGGAAGGCAGCCACACAGGAAGACGATTAGCCAAAACCTTTGCAATGCATTTATACAACACATTACAACAGGAAATAGGCTTGAAATCCTCAACCCGGGAGGCACCCTCCTTCTTAGGAATCAAGGTAAGAGAGGTGGCATTGATACCAGGAGGAAGGAAGGAGGTATCAAAGAAGTGAAGCGCGGCGGAAACGAAATCATCCCCAACAACACTCCAAGCAGCTTTGAAAAACCCCACAGGGAAGTCATCCGGGCCAGGAGCCCTAGCACTACTCATGGAAAAGAGAACAGCTCGAACCTCATCTCGCGAGATGGGGCGGATGAGATCAGTTACACACTGATCAGACCACGAAAACCCCACCATCGGCTTTAATTGCTCTGTGAGGTCACGATAACCAACTCCTTCAGACCCCAAAAGACCCTAGAAATAATGAACCAAAGATCTCGAGATGTCCTCATGGGAAGACATCCTGACCCCAGAACCATCAACCAAAGAGGAAAAGCTATTCCGGGCTGCCCTAACTTTCACGCTCCTGCGAAAGAACCCCGAGTTCCTATCCCCCAACGCCAGCCACTTAACCCTCGATTTCTGCCTAAGGGAGGCTTCTTCACACCTAGCTGCTGCCCAGAACCTATCAGATGCCTCAGCGGCCTGAAGCTGGAGGGAGGGAGAAAGGGGGTCTACCACAACTCCCGCCTGGGCAGCCTCCATGGCCAAGCGAAGATCAATAACCTGCTGACTAAGCACGGCAATCGGCGTCCCAAACTCCTGCCTGAGAGACCTCTTTAAGCCCTTTAAATTGCGAGCGAAGCTAACAAGCGGAGAGACCCCAACATGGGTCACCCACCTACTAGCAATCACAGACAAAAACCTATCAGACTCCCCCCAATGGTTAAAGAACCGAAAGGAGGGAGACCGACGAGCACCTAAAGAGCCTGGAGAGAAAACCATCGGACTATGGTCAGAAACACCCCAGTCATGCACGTGCACCACACACATAGGCCGACCAGAAGCCCACTCAGCATTGACCAAAACTCTATCCAACCTGCCCAACTAACCTCCTGGGCCACCCCTCGGGCGACTAGTCCAAGTGAACCAATTCCCCTGAACCGGCAGCTCAACCAAGCCAGCCTATAGGAGAGCAGTATCAAAGGCTCCCATCGCAGAAATGTTATGGTTACCCCCACTCCTCTCAGTCAACCGGCGAGTCTCATTAAAGTCTCCCATAACCACTCTAGAGGAAGACCAACTCCCTCCACAAAGCAGACCGCCCAGCCTCGAGATTGGACCCATACACACAGGCAATATGAGTCACAACCTGAGAAGACAGGTCCACCAGGGAGCCAGTAACCAACTGAGGACTAATCAGGCTAGGGGAGAAAGAGAACCGGCGGGAACGCCATAACACCCAAATACGACCCAGGCCACTATCCCCATAACTATATACAGACTGCCAATCTGCCCCAAAGGAACGAAACACGGAATCAAACTGATGAGCCTTAACCTTGGTTTCTACCAGACAACAGAAACCAATATTCTCAGACTGCAAAAAGGATCGAACACATCGTCCTTTTGTCGGGTCAGTGAGACCGCGCACATTCCACGAGCACCAACTAGACATAGGAAGTAGAAGGGGAGACAATGGCATCCTGACACCATCGGGGGTCCACACTATCACAGATCGTCTTTTCCACTAAGGAAACCACCCTCTGGGGGCCAAATCACACCCCAAGGAATCCGAAAGAGAACCGAAAGAGTTAGTCACATGTACCCCCTTCGGGGGCTCAGGAGAACGGGGGAGCCGAGGGGAGGGGCCAATAGGAGAACTCGGGAGACTAGCCAAGGCAATGGGAATGGCAGACGAGTCTGCAGCCAAGGACTTGGCAGCCTTCTTCTGTTTACGCCTGCGGGATTTCCCTCCCACAGGGATAAAGTCATCACCAGCCTCAAGAGTGGAGGCCTGTTCACCCTCCCCACTAGCAACCCCTACCTGATCCGAGCTCACGCCATCACTCTGGGCCGGCACCCTGACCCCACCCTCAGTAGACACCTGTGTAGGGAGGATGGGATCAAAACTACTCACAGTCTTTTTTGGACAGCCGGAGTCCGAATGGCCAAAGACCCGACAGGATAGGCACCTCTTGGGCTTCCATTCGTACTCAATGGGGATAGTATGATCCACCCCATAGACAGTGACCCCAACCTTACTAGGAAGAGGGGCATCAATCGCAACCTCCACACAGACCCGAGCATACGAGGAGCACGTTTTGTCCTTTGTAGGCTTATCCAACCGCAAAGGAACACCTACCGTACTCGCAATGTTGCTCAACCTAGGAGTGGTCCACAATTCCATAGGGACATGGAAAAACTTAACCCACACAGGAATTTTATCGAACACAAAGGTCTGGGGGACAATCCCAGGGGCCCACTGCCTCAGTAGGATAGGCTTCCCCCCGAAGTGCCAGGGGCCATTCTCTAAGACCCAGTCCCTAGCTGAGTCCTTTTGGAACCTGAAAATGATCAATCCATTATCAAACAAGTTAATGGTTGGAACTTCCACATGTCCCTAAATCCTCCTGACTAGCCGATCAAGAACAAAAAAGGGAAGTTTACCATCCATAAACTGTCCCACCAACGAACCCCTCCAAACTGCTATGCCCTCCTCAATAACCTCATCCGAGGGAATGGCAAACATAATCCCATCCTTCTCAATAGGAGGGTTATAGAGGAGAGGTTCATCAGATGGTGAGGTCCACTAAGGCCCAAAAAGATTGTTCATGACTTGGGTCAAAAAGACTGAGGCCCAAAAAGATTGGCCCAACTAGCCTTATGCTCCTGACCGAGGGACCCAAGGGGCCCACCCGACCCCATGTGATTAGGCCCAACCCCACCTAAAGAACCCCTAGACGCCTCATCCCCCTTGCTCATACCTACATCCAGACGAGAATGGCCAAGTAGAGGAAACTTTCCTGGAATCCCCGAACCACTCCTAGACCCAAACGAGCTACACCCCAACCCAACCTCACTAGTCCCAACCTTTCCCTCGAGCGGCAAACCCTCAACCCGATTGGGCTTACCACGCCTAGTGACCAGATGGCCCAACTGACCACGGCCTATTGGGCTAAGAGAGGGAGGCCCAATTGGCAACACTACTTGACCCAAGTCATGAACAATTGGGCCAAGCCCAATTTCGTCAAGCCCATAATTGTCAATCAAGTCAAGCCCACTTGGGCCAATCCCTTTAACACTTGAAACTTTTTGGCCAAGCCCAATAGAATCAATCCCTTTAGGTGCAAGCCCATTTGGGAGATGGGAATCACACCTAAGGTTGCTGCCTTCACGGTGATGAGGGAGAGAATTTAATGAATTCCCAATATTTCCATTGAAGCCCAATTGCCCATAATTAGCTACCAAGGGGGAACTCAAACTTACCTTATTTGGCAAAGTCTGCACCCGTCCAGCCATAGGGAGGGAAGGAACCCCAAACGAATCATTTTTCAAACTTACCTTATTTGCCTCATTTGGCAATGACTGCAATCGTCCAGCTGTGTGGGCCCCAAGAGAAACGACTTCCTCATTTAAACCATCCAAACGGCTCGCAGGTGAGGAAGAGCAACTGAAATCTTCTCTCCCTTCATTCCCGCCCGCAGAAATAAAAGACTTTCCTTCAATAGGCTTAGCAATGAATGCTCGGGTATCAGCCGCCGCAGCCTTGGAGGAAGAATCGTTTTGCCCTAACCCAGCATCTTCAACCTCCAGCCCCGGCTTATCAGCACCAACAGTCCTCATGATTGACGAAACGGAAGCCTCTTGTGCAGAAGAATGATTTCGGGGATTAGGACAACGACCATCATCTACACAGAGATCGTCTCCATCAATCGAAACCAGCTTAAGGGCGCAACCCCTTGATTTTCCAATTTTAGACGGAGAAGAAATCTGCCCAGAAGAGCCGGAGGACTCATCTTGGAAACCATCATTCATACGACGAGAGCTGTCCTTAGCACCACTCCCTACCTCCATAACGTTTGATTTTTGAGCAAGCTCAGCCGACCACTTGCCCTCCTCAGACACCTTACCGCCATTACTCTGTTTTGCCTCAGAGTTTAAACCAGCAGCAGCCGAAGATGAATGCCTAGGTGCCAGCCCCCCACTTACTTTACCTAATGAATTAGGAAATACAATCGGATGTTCCCCGTTGGTAGGCACTGGAAAAACTACCCCTGAGATGGCTGCAGACTTAGGAGGCCGAGAGTTGTGCATACCATTGCTTTGAGCAAAAGGCTTCTTCAGTGGGGATTTTTTCTTACGCATATTCAAACACCAGTGAACCCAAACTGAAGAAAACCCTTACCTCTCTCAGCACAAATCAATACAACCCTTAGCTGCCCCAAACAGAACAAAAGGGACAAGAACAGAGCACCAAGAACAGAGCACCTCGAACTCTAAAGACAAATTGAAAAACACAAAACAGAACCGAAAAAAAAACGACAAAACAGACGTGTGAAGGGAACTTACCTCGATGATGCGCCCAGCTCCGCTACCTTCATCCGCCGGACATACGAAGCTTCAATGAACAGCCATGGAAGCCACGAAAAACCATAGTTGAAGCTCAAAAAATCAGTCCCCCATTGTTGGGAGGAGAGAGAACAGAGAGAATTTTTAGGGCTTTGATATTGGGGTGCAAGGTGAGATGGAGAGTTCTACGCTTCCAAGCTTTTTAAAATTTGCCTTTATAGGCGGTATATAATGCAGTTAAATATTTTAAATCATCATGCCCCGTTTGCACGGTGCAGGATCAATCAACCCCCACTCTGGGCTATCTAGGTGATGCGCTCACTCACCCGTTGCACCAAGTGGTTGTTTGATAATTTTTAAGAAAATCTGCCCTAGGGCAGAATCGAACCCCCACTCTCTGCTATCTTAGGCGGAGCGCTCACCCACTGCACCAAGTGGTTGTTCGATTAAAATTTGCCTTTATAGGCGGTATATAATGCAGTTAAATATTTTAAATCATCCATGCAGTTAAAATTTGCATTTTGCATGTCTTCTATTCAACTTATCTTGCCCTTTGAGATGCTTCAAGCTCTCATGATCAGTATGTATCACAAACTCATTTGGCCATAGATAATGTTGCCAAGTTTGCAAAGCCCTCACCAAGGCATAAAACTCTTTATCATATGTTGGATACTTCAAAGAAGCTCCACTTAATTTCTCACTAAAGAACATGATTGGCCTCAAGCTTACATTGATCAACGTATATCTCTTTCGGGGATAAAGGAACCAAGATGGTCTTTCTCCCATCCTTAGTAAAAATGTACCTATTTAAGTAACCATCAAACATAACCCTTCTATCAAATTGCCACGGTCTTCCCAATAGAATATCTCCTGCTTGCATAGGGACAACATCACACAATACTTGATCATGATACTTACCAATGGAAAACTCAATCTCAACTTGCTTACTTACTTTCATCTCACCACAATCACTTAACCATTGCAACTTATATGGCTTAGGGTGTGGTTTAGTGACCAAGTTTAACCTAGAAACCAAAATTGAACTTACAACATTTGTGCAACTTCCACTATCAATCACAACACTACAGGCCACCCCTTGCACTAAGCATCTTGTGTGAAATAAATTATCCCTTTGATTACCTAAGTCATCTTCCTTAACATGAGCACTAAGGACTCTTCTAGTAACAAGTGCTAGTTGATGAACATCTTCAATGCTTCCATCATCACTTTCGTTTCCCTTAATGACTTCATCTTCCCCTCTTTCATCTTCCTCATCATCAGTGACCACTTCACCTTCTCTAATGATCATGACTCTTTTATTGGGACAATCTCTACTTATATGTCCACTTCCTTGGCATTTCCAGCATTTCATATCTCTATTTCTCACCTTAGGATCCTCGAGTATGCCCTTTCCCTTAAAGGAATAATCTACTTTCTCCTTACTTTTATCATGCACAACTCTTTCCTTAGGCTTAAATTCAGTATGCTTATAATCTTTTTTCCAAGTATCAGAAGTAGAAAAAAGTTTTGAGTTAGAGTACCTTGAAGTCCTCCTTTGGAGTTGTTTCTCAATTTTAATGGCAAGGTGTACCATTCCCTCCAAATCTTCATAGTATTGAAGATCGACCTTATCTGTAATTTCTTTGTTCAGACCATCCAAAAACCGAGCCATGGTAGTCTCCATATCTTCAGCTTGCCCTACTCTTGATAAGAGCATATCCATCTCCTTAAAATAGTCTTCTACCTTTTGGCTGCCTTGTCTTAATCTTTGTAACCTTTGAACTGTCTCCCTTCTAAAGTAACTTGGTATAAATCTCCTCCTCAGTGCAGCCTTTAGCTCTATCCATGTAACAATGGGATGCTCAAAATTCATTCTCCTGCTAATTGTCAATTGATCCCACCAAGTAATAGCATAGTCAGCAAAATGTGTAATTGAAAGTTTTACCTTCTTTTCATCACTAAAGTCATGGCATCCAAAGATAAATTCTACTCTCTTCTCCCACTGGATGTACTCTTCTGGATCTGATTTTCCATGAAAAATAGGAATGGTTAACTTGATGTTTCCAAAGTTTTTGTCCACTTGGTCAAAAACATGTTGGTTTCTTCCTCTTCCTCTTCCTCTTCCATTTCCTCTTCCTCTCCCAATCCCGAATCTTCTTTCACCAAAAGCTTGCCCTCTTTGTCCTCTAACTAAGGTGACATTATCATCTTCATAGCCTTCCCCTCCCCACTCATCTTCTTGATTTACATATGGGTCTCCTTCTTGGACTTGAGCTAAATTAGCTTGCTGCCCCTCCATGGTTTGCATCTTCAAATTTAACCTTTCAACATTCTCGGCTAAGGTGTCCATAGTTCTTTGCATTCTAGCAAAAACTCCTCCTTGAGCTTCCCTTGCCCTATCATTATTGATCTGTTCATTTTGATTATTGCTTCCCTCCGGAGTAGTCATCTTCAACAAAAATTATTAGTAATAAAATAAAACAGTAAAGGACCTTACCAATTCACTCCCTCACGTGTTTACACTCAATATAATGAAGATCACTCGTGTTTGCACTCAATTATAATCTCACAGCTCACTTCTCTCAAATTGGTTAGGAGCAAAATTGAGAGCTATGAATGTTTTTGCAATCAAGTAATAAACAAGCATGTAAGAAAAGCAAACTATGAACTTAAAGAGTAAATATGTTCCCAGAACAATGTTTTTTTTTTTTGCAAAGGTGATTATATATAAGCAAAAAGACCTCAAAGCCCGAGGCCAAAGGGCACAACAAACAAGAGAACAACCATTGGGAGAACCAATGTACGAAAACAAAACCAAAACAACCCAACGGAAACCTCACAGCCCGAGGGAAAGCAACAAAGAAACCAAACAACAACAAACCCCAGCATCCAACCCACAAGTGGAAAGAAGCCAGAAAAGACAAAAGCAGATAAATGTAACACAACTCAAAAAGCAGAAGAACCAGCTAAAGCAAGAGGAAACAATAAGACAGAACACGAACGAAGCATGACTCCTCATCCGCCCAAAAAACACCCCAGGCCATCCATCCCCCGGCCGGCACGAGCGAAGGAGCGACTCCAGACAGGAACAAGGGGCACCAAGCAAAAACACAGGGAGGACAGGCAGATGCTGAGAAAAAAAAGGGGCCAAGCTGGCCATCCATCATATGCAAGCAAGAAGCTCGCCCCCCAAGCACGACCAAGAAACCAAACAAAGAAGAGGCCCATCAACTCGTCTTCCCCCTACTTATGGCCAAAGAACAACCATCCGGTATGCAGGCACGGCAGAAAGCCACAGGGACCCAGCCAGCATCGCTTCCCTCGACAAAGCCAGATCCAAGGACCCACCAAAAGCCCACACACCCTCCGGACAAAGCGCCTTTCGGGGTGACAACAAGCATTCAGAACAACTCAACTCAATTAGGAACCAGGCCCGCCAGGGGACAAAGAGCACCCACAGAACAGAGATGGACAGCCAACTGCAGAAGTAACAAGCACCGCCTGAACCAACCCCTACAGCTAGTGACACCCCACAGACTAGCCTCTCAAAGCCCCCACACAAAAAGCCCACCAGGGAAGAAAGGGCCAAGGACAGCAATGGACAGACAGGAGAAGAAAGCAAGCAACTGATCGAGCCTCTGCAAGCAGCGTCCTCAGAGCATGAACAAGCACAGGGACAAGCTCAAACAACCAAGTCGCACAGACCAAAACTGAAAACCCCTCCAGAGAAGAGACAGCAGCAGCAACCAGGGACACAGTAGGGGAAGAAGCAATCGCCAGAAGCGAAACAGCTTGCCAGAAGCAAAACAGCACCGCAAAGCGCAACCTGACAAAACACCCGCACACACTCAAAAAACAAGACAAAGTCAATCAAAAGAATCCCAGGGGGAGCCGGCCGAAACCGCACCCACCCAGGACGAGCATGCAGAAGAAATATCAGACCGAATAGCAGCGATAACCGACTGAGCAGGACGGTGACCCGGGCCGTGAAAACGCAAGTTGCGTTCCCTCCAAATATGGTAGATCACAGCACACCAGGCCGCTCTCCAAACAAGCTGACGCTTGTGCTGCCCAACACTCACCCGACAAATCCACTCAAGCTCAGCATCCCAAGGGAGAACGAGGCGGGAAGCTCTGCCCCAACAGAGGATATCCTCCCACACCAAACTCGCAAAGGGGCACTGAAAGAACAAGTGGACTCGGGACTCAGTCCCGGACAAACAAAGCAAACAATCAGTAGGTGTCGAGGGGATCCACCTAGCCAGCCTATCACGGGTATACAAACGGTCCCTCAAGGCCAGCCAGGTGACAAAAGCATGACGCGAAATATTCCCCCCGAACCAAAGCAAACCCTGCCACGGAACCACTGTCCCACGGGGGCGAATCGCCACCCAAGCATTCGAAACCGAAAAACCAATCCCGCCTGGAACCCAGATCAACCTATCCTCCCTACCTGGGCAACACACAGTAGAGCGCACGGCATCAGCGATCTCCAACAATTCAAGAGACACTACCAGCCACCGCCACGAACCATCAGGTAGCAGAAAATCAGAGACCATAGCTTGAATATGACTAGCTGCGTCATACAAGATACGATCACTAATCCTGGGGAGAATAGGTCCATCAGGCAGCCATGGATCAACCCACATACGACACCTAGAACCGTCGCCAATGGAAAACCGGACAAGTGGACGGAATTGGTCCTGAAGCCCCATAATCGCCTTGAGGCACCAAGACCACATAGACGACACAGGAATCGTCCAAAGAGACCGACCACGGAGGATATACTCCTCCATCCAAGCCACCCACAGAGAACCAGAGCGAAGCAGAAGGAGCCAAAGGAGCTTCATAACCGCTGCCGAGTTCCAGGATTGGATGTGACGAATACCCAAACCTCCCTCCCTCTTCGGCAAACAAATGTCATCCCAGGCAACCTTCGCCCCCCCACGACCAGAAGGAGAGCCCTTCCAGAGGTAGCACCGAAGCAAACTCTCAACCCTATGGACTATACGAGCAGGCAACACAAACACACTAGCCCAATAGACCTGGAAGCTCTGGAGGACCGACTGGATAAGCTGCAACCTTCCCGCATAGGAAAGAGCCCTAGCAGTCCAACTGCCAATCCTAGAGGTGATCCGATCAATCATAGGCTGACAGTCCCGAGAAGACAGCCGACCAGAGATGAGAGGGAGACCTAAGTAACAAACAGGCAAGGTCGCAAGAGCAACACCCATGAACTCAGCCAGACCGACAGCCCCCTGGACAGGGACCCCCGCACAGAACATCGAGCTCTTAGCGGAGTTAGCCACAAGGCCTGAAAGCTCCTGGAAGTGAAGTAATGTCTGCTGAACAAACCTCAAAGAAGTCCTGTTCCCCGCAGAGAAAATCATCAAGTCATCCGCAAAGCAAAGATGGGTAAGATTAACCCTCTCACACTTGGGATGAAACTCAAACTCAGGCGGCGGGGAATTCAGCAGCCGCGACAAGACTTCCATACACATGACGAACAGGTAAGGGGACAGGGGGTCTGTTGAGATTTATGCCCTAAAGCCTCGTAATTAATTAATAATTATTTGATAATTATTTTATTATTAATATTTGCAATTTATAATATTCATTATATAAATAAAATCCAAGGTTATTAGTGTAATCTTGAACTGTATGTAGTTGACATACGGGAGGATCATGTTCAAGTAATAACCTAAAGGGTCTATAGTATATGGATAAGGTTGGGTGCCTTATCCTGGTAACACTATTGATACGGCCCACTTTGTAATTGTTACAAATGATTTGATCCAAATCATTCATGTAGAGACATGTGAGTGGGGGTATCCTATACAATGAGTTTGTATAAGACTGGACCACGAAATATATAATCTCTCTTTATAAATCCGTTATTTGAGAAGATTAGTATTTCACAGGATGATCATATGTGACTCGATCTTAATCCTGAGTGAGTTATGAACTCCTGCCTGTGAGGGCTCGTCCTTTGATTTGTATGGGTGAGAATGGCCTTTATAGCCGATTCAATAAGCCTACCATTTTGGGGACTTGACCAAATAGGGAGTTGGGAACATAAGTTTCACAAGATGGAATTCACTTCTTCCCATATAGGGAAAGTAGATAAGTAGTTCCCTTAAGTGCTGATTTCGGGACTTGAACAATGGGGCCCCACCCTCTCACTGGCCCGAGAGGGACTTGGTTTATGGTTGGATCATAAACAAGTTGTTCATTAGAGAATCAGTGGTACTTAAGGTGTAAGATGTAATTACAGGGGTAAAACGGACTTTTGACCCAGCTGTAATTACGAACAACTCGTGAAGGATCGACTTGCATGTAATGGTTATATCCATGGACACAACTTGTCTTACAGTGCATAAGAGTGCAATTCTAGGCCTATAGTGGAGTGACCTAGAGTTAATGAATGAAAGTCAATTAATTATGAGTTTAATTAATTAATTTTGTATCATTGGAGCTTATAAATCTGTAGGTCCATAAGGTCCCCTTGCTAGCTCATAGTAACACTAAAAGGATCAATTTAGTTGAAAGAAAATTTGAAATATTCAAATTAATATTTAATATATTTGATATATTAAATGTAGAAGAGTAAAATATATTTATTGTATTTGATACATTAAATATTAGAGGAAATAGTTTATGTATATGATACATTAATATTAAAAACTATCCTCCGTGGTCGGTCTCTTTGGACGATTTCTGTGTCGTCTACGTGGTCTTGGTGCCTCAAGGCGATTATGGGGCTTCGGGACCAATTCCGTCCGCTTATCCGGTTTTCCATTGGTGACGGTTCTAGGTGTCGTATGTGGGTTGATCCTTGGCTGCCTGATGGTCCTATTCTCCCCAGAATTAGTGATCGTATCTTGTATGACGCAGCTAGGCATATTCAAGCTATGGTCTCTGATTTTTTGCTACCTGATGGTTCGTGGCGGTGGCCGGCAGTGTCTCCTGATTTGTTGGAGATTGCCGATGCTGTGCGTTCTACTGTGTGTTGCCCAGGTAGGGAGGATAAGTTGATCTGGGTTCCTGGTGGGATTGGTTTCTCGGTTTCTAGTGCTTGGGAGGCGATTCGCCCCCGTGGGACAGTGGCCCCGTGGCAGGGTTTGCTATGGTTCGGGGGGAATATTCCGCGTCATGCTTTTGTCACCTGGCTGGCCTTGAGGGACCGCTTGTATACTCGTGATAGGCTGGCTAGGTGGATCCCCTCGACACCTACTGATTGTTTGCTTTGCTTGTCCGGGACTGAGTCCCGTGACCACTTGTTTTTCCAGTGCCCCTTTGCGAGTTTGGTGTGGGAGGATATCCTCTGTTGGGGCAGAGCTTCCCGCCTCGTTCTCCCTTGGGATGCTGAGCTTGAGTGGATTTGTCGGGAGAGTGCTGGGCAGCACAAGCGTAAGCTTGTTTGGAGGGTGGCCTGGTGTGCTGTGATATACCATATTTGGATGGAACGCAATCTGCGTTTTCATGGCCCGGGTCACCGCCCTACTCAGTCGGTTATCGCCGCTATTCGGTCTGATATTTCTGCTGCATGCTCGTCCTGGGCGGGTGCGGTTTCGGCCGTCTCCCCCTGGGATTCTTTTGATTGACTTTGTCTTGTTCTTTGAGTGTGTGCAGGTGTTATGTCAGGTTGCTCTTGTGGCGCTGTCTCACTTATGACGATTGCTTCTTCCCCTGCTCTGTCCCTGGTTCATGCTGCTGTCCCTTCTCTAGAGGGGTTTCTGGTTTGGTCTGTGTGGCTTGGTTATTTGAGCTTGTCCCTGTGCTTGTTCTTGCTCTGAGATCGATGCTTTCTGAGGCTTGTTTCTGTTGCTGGCTTCTTCATCTGTCTGTCCTTGGCTGTCCTTGGCCTTCCCCCCTGGTGGGCTTCTTGTGTGGGGCTCTGCGTGGCTAGTCTGTGGGGTGTCCCTTGCTGTCGGGGTTGTTCAGGCGGTGCTTGTTTCTTCTGCAGTTGGCTGTCCTTCTCTTGTTTTGTGGGGGCTCGTTGTCTCCTGCCGGTCCTGGTTCCTAATGGAGCTGAGTTCTGGACGCTTGTTGTCACCCCGAAAGGCGCTTTGTCCTGAGGGTGTCTGGGCTTTTGGTGGGTCCTTGGATCTGGCTTTGTCGAGGGAAGCGATGCTGGCTGGATCCCTGTGGCTTTCTGCCGTGCCTGCATACCGGATGGTTGTTCTTTTGCCATAAATAGGGGGAAAACGAGTTGATGGGCCTCTTCTTTGTTCGGTTTCTTGGTCGAGCTTGGGGGGCGGGTTTCTTGTTTGCATTTGATGGATGGCCAGCTTGGCCCCTTTTTTCTCAGCATCTGCCTGTCCTCTCTTTGTGTTTGCTTGGTGCCCCTTGCCCCTGTCTGGAGTCGCTCTTTCGCTAGTTCCGGCCGGGGGTTGGATGGCCAGGGGAGTTTTGTGGGCGGATGAGGTGTCATGCTTCGCGGTTGAGGTGTCACGCTTCCTTCGTGCTCTATGTCTTTGTTTCCTCCTGCTTCAGCTGTTTCTTTGCTTTTCAGTTGTGTTTCTTTTTCTAGCTCCTTCCCGCTTGTGGGTTGAATGCTGGAGTTTGTTGTTGTTTGGTTTATTTGTTGCTTTCCCTCGGGCTGTGAGGTTTCTGTTGTGTTGTTTTCGTTTTGTTGTCGTACATTGGTTCTCCCAGTGTTTGTTCTCTTGTTGTTGTGCCCTTTGGCCTCGGGCTTTGAGGCCTTTTGCTTATATATATTCACTTTTGCAAAAAAAAGATTCAAATAAATATAAAATGCATATTTTAATATATTAGATATTAAAATGTATTTTATAAAATAAAATTAATTCCTAAAAGCCTTATTATAAATAAGACATTTAGGTTTAGCCAAAGTGTTGGCCAAACACACTACTCACCCTCTGCAGAGAGAATTGTTCTCTCATTCTTTCAAAGAGCTCCCACACGCCTTGATCCCGTGTTCGAGTCATAGCGAGGAAGATCTCGTGGAAAAAGGAACACAAGAAGATGATTGTTCATCAAAGGTAATATATTTGCTTAACATGTATTTTAGTTTAATTCTAAATAAACCAAAGTAACGATTCCAAACGCTTCCGCTGCGGGGAATGAAGAGTTCATTCCCTTCAATTGGTATCAGAGCAACTTTGCTTTTGTTTAGAATTAAAAGTTCATGGTGGGTATTTTAATTTGTTTTTCATATATGTGATATATGTGGTTTGCAAATTGGCTGTTTAAGCGTATTTTGGCATTAGTTTTATTGCTTTGTTTAGATCAAATGTGAAACTCGAAAGAGATAGGAATTCTCTGTATCATTTTTTTGAAGCCATTACGGATTGAAACCAATTGAAATTGGTGGATTTTGAAGCCATTACGGAATTGAAGATGGTGTAAAACGATGGTGGAATTGAAGCCATGAAGCCATTACGAAATTGAAGATTCAATTTGTGTGAATCCTACCGAATTTCAGATTTGGAATGTTTGGAATGTCCAAAATAAAATCTAGAAATTTAGATTTAGATTTGGAATTTCTATAGATTTGATTTGGAATGTCCAAAATCAATTCTGGAGATTTAGATTCAGATTTAGAATATTTGGAATGTCCAAAATAAAATCTGTAAATTTAAATTCAGATTTGGGATATCTATAGATTTGATTTGGAATGTCCAAAATCAATTCTGTAGATTTAGATTCAAGTTTAGAATATTTGGAATGTCCAAAATAAAATCTCTAAATTTAAATTTAGATTTGGAATGTCTATTGATTTGATTTGGAATGTCCAAATTGAGTTATGGAAATTGGATTCAAATTTGGAAGGCTCAAGGAGAATTTTGAAGACCAAGATATGTCTTGGATTTAAATTAATGTAATTCAAAATTGCTTTCAATTTCTTAGGATATGCCAAATATGCCGGTCAATTTTGCTGTGTTTTTAATTTAATTATGCATGTTGATGTATGTTTTAAATTTTAATTGATTGCATAGAGTATGCCATCTAGATTAAAATCCCACCATAGGTTAAGCATGATCATGCATTTTAATTATTTTTAATATAAGTGTTATATTTGGAATATTAGGATTAAAATGCTTTTTAATTTGATTAGATGATTTCCTAATATGTTTATATTTCCATATTTTCAATATAATTTTTATATTTGGAAATTTTAAATTAGGATACTTCCTTTTATAATAGGAATCCATTTTTTTCTAATATTGATTATGATATCTTTTCCTACATATAGTGATATCAGTAAATCTTTTCCTAATAAGATTGGGTGATATCAGGAAAATCTTTTCCTAATAAAATTGGGAAATCTTTTCCTAATAAGATTGGGAAATCTTGATAAATCTTTTCCAATAAGATTGAGATATATTTTCCCAATAAGATTGAGATATCTTTTCCGAATAAGATTGAGATATCTTTGAGATATCTTTTCCCAATAAGATTGAGATATCTTTTCCCAATAAGATTGAGATATATTTTCCCAATAAGATTGAGATATATTTTCCCAATAAGATTGAGATATATTTTCCCAATAAGATTGAGATATATTTTCCCAATAAGATTGAGATATATTTTCCCAATAAGCACTAGAAACCGAAAAACCAATCCCGCCAGGAACCCAGATCAACTTATCCTCCCTACCTGGGCAACACACAGTAGAGCGCACAGCATCGGCGATCTCCAACAAATCAGGAGACACTGCCGGCCACCGCCACGAACCATCAGGTAGCAAAAAATCAGAGACCATAGCTTGAATATGACTAGCTGCGTCATACAAGATACGATCACTAATTCTGGGGAGAATAGGACCCATCAGGCAGCCAAGGATCAACCCACATACGACACCTAGAACCGTCACCAATGGAAAACCGGATAAGTGGACGGAATTGGTCCCGAAGCCCCATAATCGCCTTGAGGCACCAAGACCACGTAGACGACACAGGAATCGTCCAAAGAGACCGACCACGGAGGATATACGCCTCCATCCAAGCCACCCACAGGGAACCAGATCGAAGTAGGAGGAGCCAGAGGAGCTTCATAACTGCTGCCGAGTTCCAGGAGGGGATATGACGAATACCTAAACCTCCCTCACTCTTCGGCAAACAAATGTCAGCCCAGGTAACCTTCGCCCCCCCACAACCAGAAGGAGAGCCCTTCCAGAGGTAGCAACGAAGCAAACTCTCAACCCTATGGACTATACGAGCAGGCAGCACAAACACACTAGCCCAATAGACCTGGAAGCTCTGAAGGACCGACTGGATAAGCTGCAACCTTCCTGCATAGGAAAGAGCCCTAGCAGTCCAACTGCCAATCCTAGAGGTGATCCGATCAATCAGAGGCTGGCAATCCCTAGAAGACAACCGACCTGAGATGAGAGGGAGACCTAAGTAACACACAGGAAAGGTTGCCAGAGCAACACCCATGAACTCAGCCAGACCGACAGCCACCTGGACAGGAACCCCCGAGCAGAACATCGAGCTCTTAGCGGAGTTAGCCACAATGGGGGGTTGACTTCTTGAAGGTGCAATCTGTCCATGGTGGTTTGAAGCTTCCATGACTGGGGATTGATAGCACGGTTGCAGCTTCGTATTGCATTCTCGTTTGAAGCTTGGTAGGCATTCTAATGAAGAAAGAGGAGCTGGGCGCATCACAGAGGTAAGTTCCTCATTCCTCTGTTTTTTTTGCGTTTTTCTTTTCTGTTTGGCTTAGTTTTTACGTGTGCTCTGTTCGGGGTCTTTGTTTGTGCTGTGGGGTTTAGTTTTGTGCTGTGGAAAGATTAGGATTTCTTCTTCATTGGCTGCACGTTTTGGTGTGTTCAATCATGAGGAGGAAGAAATCCCCACAGAAAAAATCGTTTGCTCAAAGTTGTGGACTGCCTTCTGTTTTGCGTCCCCCGAAGTCTGCAGCTAACTCAGGGGCTGGTTCTTCAGTGGCTGCGTGTGGGGAAGCTTCTGTGGTACTCACTAATGCATTAGGTAAGTCTTCTGGGGGGAAGGCATCTAAAGGCTCGACTTCAGATGTTCCATCTTCGGTTTCTGAGAAAAAACAGAGCATGGGTTGCGAGCCTTCTGAGTTGGTGAATCTGCTGTCTGATCATGATCTTAATTCAAAATCCGTGAAGGCTGGGCGTAATGGTGAGGTAGACTCCAGTCAAGGGACGAAGCGTGCTCAAGCTAAGGCCTCTGGTTTTTCTGGGCACCTCTTGAATTCTGTAAAAATAGGAAAAACAGGGGGTCAGCCACTGCCTTTGCATTCCAGCGCTGGAGGTGATTTTTCCGTTGCAGGTGTGCTTTGTCCTCAGCCCCGTGAATCAGAGGCTTCCTCGTCTTCGAATCTGCGGTTGTTTGCGGAAGGCAAGCTTCGGCTGGAGGATGAAGATGAAGAGCTAGGTCAATTCGCGTCCTCTACAGGGGCTGCGGCGGCTGGTGATCCTTCATTGAATGACATCCCTATTGAGGGAAAGTTCATTAAACCCATCCGCGTAATTGAAAAGCCTGCTGCAAAAATTCCTTCAGCCCCCGTGAATTGTGCAGCTTCTATTAATGGGCGGGTTGAATTTGAAAATCCCCCAGCTCGCCGATTGATGACTATTAAACGTACGCCAAATTTGGCTTCTTTGGAAAGTCAATTAATGGATGTTTCTCTCTCCATGGATAATTCATCTCGGTCAAATGGTTTAACAACCATGGATGCCCGATATGGAAAGTCAACTGGAGCTTCTCCTCCTGTTGGGCCGATTCAAATGGCCAAGCAACGGCGTGAGGGCCATCCTGATTCTCCAAATCCGCATGGGGCTTCTAATGTAAGCTTCAATGGGCTAGGCCCAAATGAGCCTCTCACTAATGGGCTAGGTCCTATTGGGCTGCGGCCCATAGGGCTTGAACAAAATGGGCTTGCTGCACATGGGCTAGGACAAGATGGGCTTAATGGGCTTGGCCAAAATGGGCAGAATGAATTGAATCATAATGGGCCACTTAGTGCTAATGGGCTTGAGAAATTGAGTTTGGGCCCAATCGGGCGTGGACAGTTGGGCAACTTGGTCACCCGCCGTAGTATTCCCCCTCGGGACGAGTTATTGGCCTCGGAGGGAAAGGATGGAGCTAGTGAGTCTGGAATGAGGTTTGGCTCGCTTGAGACGAGGTTTGGGTCGGGGATTCCAGGAAAGTTTCCTCTGTTAGGCCAACCTCGCTCGGTTTTGGCTAGTGAGGGGGATGGTGTGTCTATGGGTTCTGAGGATGGTTCTGGGCCGAATGGTGAGCCTGTTGGGGCCCGAGGGGCCAATGGTCAGGGTCAGAAGTCTACTTGGGCCAATTTGTTTGGGCCTGATAGCTCCAAAATAGAGCTATTATTTGCTCCCTAATTATAGCTAAAACCATGCTCAAATATTGATTAAAATGCCTTCTTGTAGGTGATTTCATGGTAGAGAGCTCGAGGAGTCCGAGGACGTGTTTCGAGACTAAAAACGACGTTTTAGAGCTTAATGGATGCATCGGGATTGAAGGAGCTTGAAGAATTGAAGAAATGGCAAGATTTGCCATTGAAAGGCAAAAGTTGGCCACCATACCCGAGAGCTAGCGTTGAGCGGCAGCGTCGAGACGCTGGCTCAACGCTGCTCGGCGTCGAGACGCTGGCCTAGCGTCTCGACGCTGCCCCGACGATTCCCGAAGATGGACGAGCGCCAGCGTCCAGCGCGCGCGTCTCAACGCTCACTCAACGCCGACAGCGTCGCGACGCTGGCCTAGCGTCTCGACGCTCCGAAGTCTGAAGCGAACATTTGAAATTCCACCCGAGAGCAAGCGTCGAGCGCAAGCGTCTCGACGCTCGCTCGACGCCGCGCCAAGCGTCTCGACGCTGCGCGAGCGTCTCGACGCCACCCCGTGCGCGCGCGCTGATAATTTAGGGCACAGCGTCGAGACGCTGCCCTAGCGTCTCGACGCTCCGACTGGTATAAAATCACATTTTCCGATTTTTAACGGATCTTCTGCTCTTTTCCCCTCGGGATTGCCGTTTTCTCCCCTCAATTTCTGGTTTTTGCCCATTTTTGGGTTGTATGTTGAAGACAAACTCCATGGATGCTTGGGAAACCTTCATCTACATGGAAAGCTAAAGAGGTTAGTGGTTGATTAGTGAAGTTTAGGGATTGAATACTTTTGTATTAGGTGAGGTTTAAGCTTAATTGAATATGTTTAGCATGAATGAATGAATTTCTTGCATCTCTTGGTCTGTATTAAGAACGACTAACTTGCCTTTCCGATTAGGAGTGACGTCCATAATTAGTTACGCATGCTTAGTGGGCTAATATTGATTTTTGACAAACCTCAATACTTAGTAGCAAAAGTCTAGCTCATGGCTAATCAATTCGTACCCAAGTGACGTTGGAGATAGGAATTGATTAACGTTCTCATGGCAGGCTTAAGACTAAGGGATAAATCGAATTAGTTCTAGGATTAGTTCGTCTCAATGGTACCCGTTACTGTTTGTTAATTAAGTTAAGAGTCATGAACTTAGATAAATTAATGGGCATGTTTAATTAGGATTGCACTTACCTAATTAATTCATTGGGATGTTTTGGACCCGTTTGGGACATAACATTTTGTGTGCATGAAACGTCTCGGCTAATTCTCATGTTAATCAATGAACCAAAATGCATTAGTTCAATCCCGACACTTGCTAATCAATCGAATTTGTCAATTTCATACTTCCCGCTCTAATTTTCCGTTAGCGTAAGTTTAGTTTTAGTTACTGTTTTCCCAAGCAAATCCCCCTATTTTAGCATTGCAAATTTAGTTCAATTAATTTAGGATTATTAATCACTCCCTGCGGATCGACCCCGTTACCACTTAGCT
Source organism: Herpetospermum pedunculosum (assembly GCA_028017165.1). NCBI lineage: Eukaryota > Viridiplantae > Streptophyta > Magnoliopsida > Cucurbitales > Cucurbitaceae > Herpetospermum > Herpetospermum pedunculosum. Next base: position 39,975,317 of record CM051527.1, read on the forward strand.
GCAAATTGCTCGGTGCGTTCGGGTTTATAAATTTCATTTTGGCGGGACTCGACATCCCGAAATTTGTGAACGTACAAAAGTTCACTACCAGGGCCCCAGTGGATCTCCCCTGCTGATGAACCCCTAGTCTATAACCCTCCTATTGAGAAGGATGGGCTTATGTTTGCCATTCCCTCGGATGAGGTTATTGAGGAGGGCATAGCAGTCTGGAGAGGTTCTTTGGTAGGTCAATTTGTTGATGGTAAACTTCCATTTTTTGTTCTTGATCGTCTTGTCAGGAAGATTTGGGGACATGTGGAAGTTCCAACCATTAACTTGTTTGATAATGGATTGATCATTTTCAGGTTCCAAAAGGACTCAGCTAGGGACTGGGTCTTAGAGAATGGCCCCTGGCACTTCGGAGGGAAGCCTATCCTACTGAGGCAGTGGGCCCCTGGGATTGTCCCCCAGACCTTTGTGTTCGATAAAATTCCTGTGTGGGTTAAGTTTTTCCATGTCCCTATGGAATTGTGGACCACTCATGGGTTGAGCAACATTGCAAGTACGGTTGGTGTTCCTTTGCGGTTGGATAAACCTACAAGGGACAAAACGTGCTCCTCATATGCTCGGGTCTGTGTAGAGGTTGCGATTGATGCCCCTCTTCCTAGTAAGGTTGGGGTCACTGTCTATGGGGTGGATCATACTATCCCCATTGAGTACGAATGGAAGCCCAAGAGGTGCCTTTCCTGTCGGGTCTTTGGCCACTCGGACTCCGGCTGTCCTAAAAAGCCTGTGGGTAGTTTGGAGCCCATCCTTCCTACACAGGTGTCTACTGAGGGTGGGGTCAGGGTGCCGGCTCAGAGTGATGGCGTGAACTCGGTTCAGGTAGGGGTTGCTAGTGGGGAAGGGGAACAGGCCTCCTCTCTTGAGGCCGGTGATGACTTTCTCCCTGTGGGAGGGAAATCCCGTAGGCGTAAACGGAAGAAGGCTGCCAGGTCCTTGGCTGCAGACTCGTCTGCCCTTCCCTTTGCCTTGGCTAGTCTTCCGAGTTCTCCTACTGGTCCCTCCTCTCGGCTTCCCCGTTCTCCTGAACCCCTGAAGGGGGTACATGTGACTAACTCGTTCGGTTCTCTTTCGGATTCGTTAGGGTGTGATTTGGCCCCCCCGAGGGTGGTTTCCTTAGTGGAAAAGACGCTCTGTGACAGTGTTGACCCTCGATGGTGTCAGGATGCCATTGTTTCCCCGTCTACTTCCTATGTCTAGTTGGTGCTCGTGGAATGTGCGCGGTCTCTCTGACCCGACAAAAGGACGATGTGTTCGCTCCTTTTTGCAAGCTGAGAATATTGGTTTCTGCTGTCTGGTAGAAACTAAGGTTAAGGCTCATCAGTTTGACTTCGTTTTTCGTTCCTTTGGGGCTGATTGGAAGTGTGTTTGTAGTTATGGGGATAGCGGCCTGGGTCGTATTTGGGTGTTATGGCGTTCCCGCCGTTTCTCTTTCTCCCCTAGCTTGATTAGCCCTCAGTTGGTTACTGGCTCCCTGGTGGACCTGTCTTCTCAGGTTGTGACTCATATTGCCTGTGTGTATGGGTCCAATCGCGAGGATGGGAGGTCTGTTTTGTGGAGGGAGTTGGCCTTGGCTTGCTCGAGTTGGTCTTCCCCTGGCATTGTTATGGGAGACTTCAATGAGACTCGCCGGTTGACTGAGAGGAGTGGGGGTAACCATAGCATTTCTGCGATGGAAGCCTTTGATACTGCTCTCCTAGAGGCTGACTTGGTTGAGCTGCCGGTTCAGGGGAATTGTTTCACTTGGACTAGTCGCCCGAGGGGAGGCCCAGGAGGTCAGTTGGGAAGGTTGGATAGAGTCTTGGTCAACGCTGCGTGGGCTTCTGGTCGGCCTATGTGTGTGGTGCACGTGCATGACTGGGGTGTCTCTGACCATAGTCCGTTGGTTTTCTCTCCTGGCCCTTTAGGTGCCCGTCGGTCTCCCTCCTTTCGGTTCTTTAACCATTGGGGGGAGTCTGAGAGGTTTTTGTCTGTGATTGCCATGAGGTGGGTGACCCATGTTGGGGTCTCTCCGCTTGTTAGCTTCGCTCGCAATTTAAAAGGGTTAAAGGGGACTCTCAGGCAGGAGTTTGGGACGCCGATTGCCGTGCTTAGTCAGCAGGTTATTGATCTGCGCTTGGCCATGGAGGCTGCCTAGGCGACAGTTTTGGTGGACCCCCTTTCTCCTTCCCTCCAGCGTCAGGCTGCTGAGGCTTCTGATAGGTTCTGGGCAGCAGCTAGGTGTGAGGAAGCCTCCCTTCGGCAGAAATCGAGGGTCAAGTGGCTGGCGTTAGGGGATAGGAACTCGGGGTTCTTTCACAGGAGCGTAAAAGTTAGGGCGGCCCGAAATAACTTTTCCTCTTTGGTTGATGGCTCTGGGGTCAGGTTGTCGTCCCATGAGGACATCTCGAGATCTCTGGTTCATTATTTCCAGGGTCTCTTGGGGTCCCAAGGGGTTGGGTATCGTGACCTCACTGAGTGTTTAAAGCCGATGGTGGGGTTTTCTTGGTCTGATCAGTGTGTAACTGATCTCACTTGCCCCATCTCGCGAGAGGAAGTTCGAGCTGTTCTCTTTTCCATGAGTAGTGCCAGGGCTCCTGGCCCGGATGGTTTCCCTGTGGGCTTTTTCAAAGCTGCTTGGAGTGTTGTTGGGGATGATTTCGTTTCCGCTGTGCTTCACTTCTTTGATACCTCCTTCCTTCCTCCTGGTATCAATGCCACCTCTCTTACCTTGATTCCTAAGAAGGTAGGTGCTTCACGGGTTGAGGATTTCAGGCCTATTTCTTGCTGTAATGTGTTGTATAAATGCATTGCAAAGGTTTTGGCTAATCGTCTTCGCGTGTGGCTGCCTTCCTTCATTAGTCCGAATCAGTCGGCCTTTGTTCAAGGTAGGAGCATTGTGGATAACATTCTGCTCTGCCAGGAGTTGGTTGGGGGTTACCACCTCAACAAAGGGAGCCCGCGGTGTGTGCTGAAGATTGACCTGCAGAAGGCCTATGACTCTATTCAGTGGGATTTTCTCTTTGGCTTACTGCTTTCGATTGGTACGCCCTGCCAGTTTGTCAACTGGGTCCGGGCTTGCGTTACTTCGCCTATGTTCTCCATCTCGGTGAATGGGTCCTCTGAGGGGTTTTTTGCGGGTAGGCGTGGTCTCCGTCAGGGTGATCCCCTGTCCCCTTACCTGTTCGTCATGTGTATGGAAGTCTTATCGCGGCTGCTAAATTCCCCGCCGCCTGAGTTTGAGTTTCATCCCAAGTGTGAGATGGTTAATCTTACCCATCTTTGCTTTGCGGATGACTTGATGATTTTGTCTGCGGGGAACAGGTCCTCCTTGAGGTTTGTCCAGCAGACTTTACTTCACTTCGAGGAGCTATCTGGCCTTGTGGCCAACTCCGCTAAGAGCTCGATGTTCTGCGCGGGGGTTCCTGTCGAGGTGGCTGTAGGTCTGGCTGAGTTCATGGGTGTTGCTCTGGCGTCCTTGCCTGTGTGTTATTTAGGTCTCCCTCTCATCTCAGGTCGGTTGTCTTCTCGGGATTGCCAGCCTCTGATTGATCGGATCACCTCTAGGATTGGCAGTTGGACTGCTAGGGCCCTTTCCTATGCAGGAAGGTTGCAGCTAATCCAGTCGGTCCTTCAGAGCTTCCAAGTCTATTGGGCTAGTGTGTTTGTGCTGCCTGCTCGTATAGTCCATAGGGTTGAGAGTTTGCTTCGTTGTTACCTCTGGAAGGGCTCTCCTTCTGGTTGTGGGGGGGCGAAGGTTGCCTGGGCTGACATTTGTTTTCCGAAGAGCGAGGGAGGTTTGGGTATTCGTCATATCCCCTCCTGGAACTCGGCAGCAGTTATGAAGCTCCTCTGGCTCCTCCTGCTTCGTTCTGGGTCTCTGTGGGTGGCTTGGATGGAGGCGTATATCCTCCGTGGTCGGTCTCTTTGGACGATTCCTGTGTCGTCTACGTGGTCTTGGTGCCTCAAGGCGATTATGGGGCTTCGGGACCAATTCCGTCCGCTTATCCGGTTTTCCATTGGTGACGGTTCTAGGTGTCGTATGTGGGTTGATCCTTGGCTGCCTGATGGTCCTATTCTCCCCAGAATTAGTGAACGTATCTTGTATGACGCAGCTAGTCATATTCAAGCTATGGTCTCTGATTTTTTGCTACCTGATGGTTCGTGGCGGTGGCCGGCAGTGTCTCCTGATTTGTTGGAGATTGCCGATGTTGTGCGTTCTACTGTGTGTTGCCCAGGTAGGGAGGATAAGTTGATCTGGGTTCCTGGTGGGATTGAATTCTCGGTTTCTAGTGCTTGGGAGGCGATTCGCCCCCGTGGGACAGTGGCCCCGTGGCAGGGTTTGCTATGGTTCGGGGGGAATATTCCGCGTCATGCTTTTGTCACCTGGCTGGCCTTGAGGGACCGCTTGTATACTCGTGATAGGCTGGCTAGGTGGATCCCCTCGACACCTACTGATTGTTTGCTTTGCTTGTCCGGGACTGAGTCCCGTGACCACTTGTTTTTCCAGTGCCCCTTTGCGAGTTTGGTGTGGGAGGATATCCTCTGTTGGGGCAGAGCTTCCCGCCTCGTTCTCCCTTGGGATGCTGAGCTTGAGTGGATTTGTCGGGAGAGTGCTGGGCAGCACAAGCGTAAGCTTGTTTGGAGGGTGGCCTGGTGTGCTGTGATATACCATATTTTGATGGAACGCAATTTGCGTTTTCATGGCCCGGGTCACCGCCCTACTCAGTCGGTTATCGCCGCTATTCGGTCTGATATTTCTTCTGCATGCTCGTCCTGGGCGGGTGCGGTTTCGGCCGTCTCCCCCTGGGATTCTTTTGATTGACTTTGTCTTGTTCTTTGAGTGTGTGCAGGTGTTATGTCAGGTTGCTCTTGTGGCGCTGTCTCGCTTATGACGATTGCTTCTTCCCCTGCTCTGTCCCTGGTTCATGCTGCTGTCCCTTCTCTGGAGGGGTTTCTGGTTTGGTCTGTGTGGCTTGGTTATTTGAGCTTGTCCCTGTGCTTGTTCTTGCTCTGAGATCGATGCTTTCTGAGGCTTGTTTCTGTTGCTGGCTTCTTCATCTGTCTGTCCTTGGCTGTCCTTGGCCTTCCCCCCTGGTGGGCTTCTTGTGTAGGGCTCTGCGTGGCTGGTCTGTGGGGTGTCCCTTGCTGTCGGGGTGGTTCAGGCGGTGCTTGTTTCTTCTGCAGTTGGCTGTCCTTCTCTTGTTTTGTGGGGGCTCGTTGTCTCCTGCCGGTCCTGGTTCCTAATGGAGCTGAGTTCTGGACGCTTGTTGTCACCCCGAAAGGCGCTTTGTCCTGAGGGTGTGTGGGCTTTTGGTGGGTCCTTGGATCTGGCTTTGTCGAGGGAAGCGATGCTGGCTGAATCCCTGTGGCTTTCTGTCGTGCCTGCATACCGGATGGTTGTTCTTTTGCCATAAGTAGGGGGAAAACGAGTTGATGGGCCTCTTCTTTGTTCGGTTTCTTGGTCGAGCTTGGGGGGCGGGCTTCTTGTTTGCATTTGATGGATGGCCAGCTTGGCCCCTTTTTTCTCAGCATCTGCCTGTCCTCTCTCTGTGTTTGCTTGGTGCCCCTTGCCACTGTCTGGAGTCGCTCTTTCGCTAGTTCCGACCGGGGGTTGGATGGCCTGGGGAGTTTTGTGGGCGGATGAGGTGTCATGCTTCGCGGTTGAGGTGTCACGCTTCCTTCGTGCTCTATGTCTTTGTTTCCTCCTGCTTCAGCTGTTTCTTTGCTTTTCAGTTGTGTTTCTTTTTCTAGCTTCTTCCCGCTTGTGGGTTGAATGCTGGAGTTTGTTGTTGTTTGGTTTATTTGTTGCTTTCCCTCGGGCTGTGAGGTTTCTGTTGTGTTGTTTTCGTTTTGTTGTCGTACATTGGTTCTCCCAGTGTTTGTTCTCTTGTTGTTTTGCCCTTTGGCCTCGGGCTTTGAGGCCTTTTGCTTATATATATTCACTTTTGCAAAAAAAAGGCCAGAAAGCTCCTGGAAGTGAAGTAATGTCTGCTGAACAAACCTCAAGGAAGCCCTGTTCCCCGCAGAGAAAATCATCAAGTCATCCGCAAAGCAAAGATGGGTAAGATTAACCATTTCACACTTGGGATGAAACTCAAACTCAGGCGGCGGGGAATTCAGTAGCCGCGATAAGACTTCCATACACATGACGAACAGGTAAGGGGACAGGGGATCACCCTGACGGAGACCACGCCTACCCGCAAAAAACCCCTCAGAGGACCCATTCACCGAGATGGAGAACATAGGCGAAGTAACGCAAGCCCGGACCCAGTTGACAAACTGGCAGGGCGTACCAATCGAAAGCAGTAAGCCAAAGAGAAAATCCCACCGAATAGAGTCATAAGCCTTCTGCAAGTCAATCTTCAGCACACACCGCGGGCTCCCTTTGTTGAGGTGGTAACCCCCAACCAACTCCTGGCAGAGCAGAATGTTATCCACAATGCTCCTACCTTGAACAAAGGCCGACTGATTCGGACTAATGAAGGAAGGCAGCCACACGCGAAGACGATTAGCCAACACCTTTGCAATGCATTTATACAACACATTACAACAAGAAATAGGCCTGAAATCCTCAACCCGTGAAGCACCCACCTTCTTAGGAATCAAGGTAAGAGAGGTGGCATTGATACCAGGAGGAAGGAAGGAGGTATCAAAGAAGTGAAGCACAGCGGAAACGAAATCATCCCCAACAACACTCCAAGCAGCTTTGAAAAACCCCACAGGGAAGCCATCCGGGCCAGGAGCCCTGGCACTACTCATGGAAAAGAGAACATCTCGAACCTCCTCTCGCGAGATGGGGCGAGTGAGATCAGTTACACACTGATCAGACAACGAAAACCCCACCATCGGCTTTAAACACTCAGTGAGGTCACGATAACCAACCCCTTGGGACCCCAAGAGACCCTGGAAATAATGAACCAGAGATCTCGAGATGTCCTCATGGGACGACATCTTGACCCCAGAGCCATCAACCAAAGAGGAAAAGTTATTCCGGGCTGCCCTAACTTTTACGCTCCTGTGAAAGAACCCCGAGTTCCTATCCCCTAACGCCAGCCACTTGACCCTCGATTTCTGCCGAAGGGAGGCTTCCTCACACCTAGCTGCAGCCCAGAACCTATCAGAAGCCTCAGCAGCCTGACGCCGGAGAGAAGGAGAAAGGGGGTCCACCAAAACTCCCGCCTGGGCAGCCTCCATGGCCAAGCGCAGATCAATAACCTGCTGACTAAGCACGGCAATCGGCGTCCCAAACTCCTGCCGGAGAGTCCCCTTTAAGCCCTTTAAATTGCGAGCGAAGCTAACAAGCGGAGAGACCCCAACATGGGTCACCCACTTACTGGCAATCACAGACAAAAACCTATCAGACTCCCCCCAATGGTTAAAGAACCGAAAGGAGGGAGACCGACGAGCACCTAAAGGGTCAGGAGAGAAAACCAAGGACTATGGTCAGAGACACCCCAGTCATGCACGTGCACCACACACATAGGCCGACCAGAAGCCCACTCAGCGTTGACCAAGACTCTATCCAACCTTCCCAACTGACCTCCTGGGCCACCCCTCGGGCGACTAATCCAAGTGAAACAATTCCCCTGAACTGGCAGCTCAACCAAGTCAGCCTCTAGGAGAGCAGTATCAAAGGCTCCCATCGCAGAAATGCTATGGTTACCCCCACTCCTCTCAGTCAACCGGCGAGTCTCATTGAAGTCTCCCATAACAATGCCAGGGGAAGACCAACTCGAACAAGCCAAGGCCAACTCCCTCCACAAAACAGACCTCCCAGCCTCGAGATTGGACTCATACACACAGGCAATATGAGTCACAACCTGAGAAGACAGGTCCACCAGGGAGCCAGTAACCAACTGAGGGCTAATCAGGCTAGGGGAGAACGAGAAACGGCGGGAACGCCATAACACCCAAACACGACCCAGGCCACTATCCCCATAACTACAAACACACTGCCAATCAGCCCCAAAGGAACGAAAAACGAAATCAAACTGATGAGCCTTAACCTTAGTTTCTACCAGACAGCAGAAACCAATATTCTCAGCTTGCAAAAAGGAGCGAACACATCGTCCTTTTGTCGGGTCAGTGAGACCGCGCACATTCCACGAGCACCAACTAGACATAGGAAGTAGACGGGGAAACAATGACATCCTGACACCATCGAGGGTCAACACTGTCACAGAGCGTCTTTTCCACTAAGGAAACCACCCTCGGGGGGGCCAAATCACACCCTAACGAATCCGAAAGAGAACCGAAAGAGTTAGTCACATGTACCCCCTTCAGGGGTTCAGGAGAACGGGGAAGCCGAGAGGAGGGACCAGTAGGAGAACTCGGAAGACTAGCCAAGGCAAAGGGAAGGGCAGACGAGTCTGCAGCCAAGGACCTGGCAGCCTTCTTCCGTTTACGCCTACGGGATTTCCCTCCCACAGGGAGAAAGTCATCACCAGCCTCAAGAGAGGAGGCCTGTTCCCCCTCCCCACTAGCAACCCCTACCTGAACCGAGTTCACGCCATCACTCTGAGCCGGCACCCTGACCCCACCCTCAGTAGACACCTGTGTAGGGAGGATGGGCTCCAAACTACCCACAGGCTTTTTAGGACAACCGGAGTCCGAGTGGCCAAAGACCCGACAGGATAGGCACCTCTTGGGCTTCCATTCATACTCAATGGGGATAGTGTGATCCACACCATAGACAGTGACCCCAACCTTACTACGAAGAGGGTGTTGCGTGCTCAATGTGTAAAGATAAATATGCAAAAGGGTAGAGAGAGCACTTAGAACATGCAAGCATACATGGTCTCACAGCAAGTAGTAAGTATATTTCATTCGTTTTTTCCACAGAGACTCATTTTTAGCTATTCGCGAAGTGTATTTGTTAAGAAAGATGGGGTGGATTTGATGGGGTAAAATTGGTTTTTAATTATCTAAGTTTTGCTGAATGTGTAAAGGAATATAACATAAACAAATGCAAGTTGAAATTAGACGCAAAAGACAAGAGATGGAATTAATAAACGAAGAAGAAAACAGCTAAACAGAATGATAAAACAACAGAATTGCGAGGACCGCAATGTTACCGCAATTAAATAACAGCGAAAGTGTGTAAATGAGTGAATTAAGGGCTACTAATGACTATCCTATAGGCACTTTATTACGATTCTCAAACTTTGGATCAACTCTCTATACATCAAACTCACTCTATCTCAAGTATCGTCCGATTCCATGCATTAGAGTCTTAAGTTTACTCGACTTCAAAGTAAGGTCTTAAGCATCTTGTTAAAACAGGAGTGTTTAGTTTGTACTAGGGAAACGCCTATTCCTAGGCCGTTTCCTGATTACCATGAAAGGCTAGCATGATTATATGACTCTGAACTCTTACTCCTTCCAGAGGTTAGGAGTTCTTTGGACAAAATGGATGGCCAATCGAAATTGCCCGTAGGATGAAGCTTACATACAATCAATGATTCGAGAGCTATCCTACATACTTGATGCACGTTTTTTAGCCTATAGTTCTGTCATTAGCATGCCCCTAAGTGACTTAGCTACTCATGGAAATATAGAGAGTGGAAATGTAAGATAAGACAGACATGCTTAGAAGGGAAATGTGCTTAGAACAGCAAGACAAAACCGTAGCAGCAGAAAGTGGAAACTGTGAAATGCAGAAATGTACTTTGATTACTATGAATGTTTGAACGACAAAGGGAAACGTAGAAGCAGAAATTCAGAGACAGACAACAACGAACTGCAGTAACTAAAACACTCAGCTAAGAACAACAATGATCAAAACTGGAAATAAGAAGAAGAACGACAGAAAACAGTAAAAGGGTGCTGAAAAGCTTCGTTGCAGACGCCTCGAATGAAGGGGATGAAAGGTCAGCCTTGCTTGGATGAATCCAATCGAGAGAGAAGAAGAATCTTCTCTCCTTCCTATCAGATTATCGATTCCAACAGCTGAGACTCTCACTCCAACAGACGGCAAAGGAAAACAGAGAGAAATGATGGACTGCGAGAAGACTTCTGCGCTTCGAATGATGATCAAACCTCCGACTTTGGCCCCCTTTTATAGTAGTTTGCAGGTGCGTTTGGGCCAAGGAGAACCATCAATCTTCAACGTCATATATCAGAATGGATGGAGGAGAAAGAATGAATCCCTGAAATTACGGAAATTAACGGAAAAAGATCAGTCAACTTACGGTTTTCACTTGAATAATTGCGGCCTTAGCAATGTTTTCGCAATGCTGTCGCAATGCAGCTTTTTTCATTCTTTTCCTTCGGTTTTCAACCCTTTTTCTACCTATTGTACATAAGTCCTAGATTAGCTACCTTCTTCTAATTCTCATATTAAAGCATAGGTTTAGGCTAAATGCTATCAAAAACACCTAGAAGTGTACATCTTCTTAAGCTAAATGGGTCCTAAATAAGTCACTTTCAGAGACTTAACACACCCCCAAACTTAAGGCTTTGCTTGTCCTCAAGCATACTAAGGACTTTCCTAGGCTGCTGCTTCTCCTTCTTTAACCACCTACTGACTCCCCTATATCCCTATCTATAGCACTGCTGTCCTGTGACACACTTCTTAGTTTTAAAACTACCCTCTTATCTAGCTTCTTCTGACTTCGCCTGCCTAACACTCACCTGCTTTTGTTAACTTCCTACAACTGATCTATTTGCTTTTGTCATATCATGCCACTATCCCTAAGGTTTCAAATTCTGCCTAGCTTTACTTCAGACTCAGTACATGCTTCTAGCTTTATTTTTAATGTGTCTAGGATTCCTTAGAGTCATGCCAGTCTTAGTATTAACGGTGACAGTAGTACTTTTAGAGAACAACCTAAACCCTGGCATCACTACATTGGATAGACATTCATCTCCCTAAACAACCCTACAAGTTACAACTTTGTGCTTAGCTAATTGAGGATCAGAGTTCTTTTTAAATAGGACACCTAAGCCACAAAGTTATAACTCCTAGGTCTACATTCTTCTTCCCTACTCTTTTCCTTTTTTTTTTTTCTTACTTAGGTGGGACCTCTCCTTCGGTTGCCTTTTGATGCAATGCCACTTGTGGGTCACACACTTGGCACTGATTACTTAGCAACCTAAGAGAAACCCCCCTTTTTATTCTATTTTTCATTTTTTTTTTTTTCAGTTCATCATTTTTTTGTAAGGGAGAAGAAGAATGCTTATGTTTCTAAGGGAGAGAGGAATGTTCCTAGGCCTAGGGTGGCCTCCCCCAAACTTCAACTACTCATTGTCCCCAATGAGTGTCTGAGGTGGCACACCCCCAAACTATCCTAGAAGCATCTAGTCTAAGGTAAAACAAAGAGAATCTAAAGCCCTAGGCATAGACAGAACATTGAAAAGAAAATATCACAGTAGCAGAAAATTAACAAAAAAACAGACAGTTAAGGGCTTAAAGCTGTGCATGCTGAGCTTTCTAGAGGCCGATTTAAACTATCAAAGGGTGTCCTATGACACTCATCCAGCATGCATTTAGATAAGCTATATAAGGCGGTCATGTTAGCAGGAAAAGATAGAATTTAAACAGATCACAGCCTAGCTAAACAGACAGTCCAAAACATGCTTTTAGTCATGAAAATTGCGGGTACCGCAATTATTTCGCAATTAGATCAGGGCAGATATAACATTGATTAAGGCCCCTAAGCATGCTTTTTCCAGTCACTCAAGCTTCCTAAAAAAAACTAAACTATCCTACCTAGTCAGCTAACATCAAACTATACTAAGCAACAGGAAAAACATAAAACTAAACATCTAAAACAAATCAAAATTGAACCAAAAACAGCATGGTCCTAACAGAAAGCAGAAAAATTGTTTTTTTTTTTTCTAAGGGAACAGCAATACTCCCTTTAGTGCACTTCAAACCAGCACTCAATTCTCGTCATCCTCATCTGGTTGCCGTGGTCTTGGGGGCACCCATGGAGTTAGAAGATTGGTAGGGAACTCAGGGAAGAGGCACCCCAGCTGGTCTGCAACTTCCTTGTCCCTCGCCTGCGCATAAGTGGCCCATTGAGCCATTCTTCTCTGCATATCCATTAAGCAGGCCATGGATAGAGACAGTTCAGCAGTCAGCCTATCCAGTTCAAACTCCATATTCCCCTTTCTTCTCAGCCTCAGGTTAGCAGGCAGCTCCAAGTGGCCCGTGTAGGCCATCTGCTTCTCTAGGCGCTCGGTAGGGACTCCTGCAAGCAAACATAGCTTGGTTATGGTGTTAGGGAAAAACAGTGGTCCCTTACCTTTCTTGGCGCATTCAGAAATGGCCGCAGTGATGACTTCTCCTACGTTGATCGTGAGACCTCTCATGATTGCATACACCAGCAGCGATCGGCTCTGGTTTATTGTAGTCTCGTGAGTCACCGGGGACAATCTCCTTCGCACGAACGAAAACCAAACAGCTGCCTTAGCCGTGAGGTTGGCACTCATGAGAGTGTGCCTCCCATTGCGTGACACGGTCCAAGAAGCTTCAGGCTGGCCAATAGTCCGAATGGCCTCTTCCAGCACTGCCTCAGTAGGCTCGTCAACGATCCGTGCATAATCTGTATGTGTTTGGCCCTTGAGACCAAAGGCTTCGTTGATGGCCTTGGCTGAGAAATCTACTTCTACCCCTCTGACCACAGACAGGCCATCCTCAGGGCTGAGCACATTGGCGTAGAACTCATACACCATGCTCGTGTATGCTGGATTAGGCGGTCTGCAGAATTCCTCCCAGCCGTGGTTGATCACCCCTGCGCGCAAGAACTGCGGCAGGTCAGCAGGTCGGTCGAGGAAGCCTTTCTCGTGCAGCAACTCCCTCTTCCTTAGCTCAGCACCCCTGGATTCCGCATCAGATGAGACATACCTCACTGACTGAGGCTCGTCTTCAGGGTAGAGCTTGGCCTTCCCCTTATCTGCTGGCTTGGCTGACTCGGCAGCCTCAACCTTGAGCCTTTTGAGTGATGGCTCCGTGCTTTCTTTGTCTGCTGAAGGCACTCTCTTGGCCTTCTTCTTCTTCAGCTTCTTTGATTTCTTGGCCTTGACAATCTTGGCCTTCTTCTTCTTCTTAATGTTGATCTGCTGGAGGCATGCCCCCAACGTCTCCTCCATGGAATCATCCTGCTGTGCAGGAACATCAGGGCTGTCTTCCCTCATGGGAGAAAAGACTTCGTCTTCCCCAGCATCGCCACTGCCCTGCGTGGACTCTTTATAATCCCCATATGGGAATTCAGGATCAGGCCGTGGAGAATTGTGCAATGGCGTGGGATTGAGCTCTGTTGATGGTGTCTGCGCAGAACTCAGTGGCGAAGACGGCAGTTCAGGACTCTGCGCTGCTGCAGGTGTCGGGTCAGAACTCTGAGGTGCTGGAGACAACTCGGAGCTCTGCGCAGGCGGTGACGACTCTGCGCTTGGCACTGGTTCAGACGGTGAAGGGCTGTGCGCAGGTGATGCGGATGGCGACGAACCTTCTTTGGCTGACTCGTGGGATGCACGATCAGTTTCTTGATCTCCACAGAGGGAGTCTTCGCTGTGCTTGGTTCGGCGGCCATCTCGACACTCCACCGGCGTTTCTTGGGCGTGCCCGCTGGCTCAGATGGTCCAGCAGGGATTTCAGTGACAACCCTCCACTTCTTCCTACGGATAGGAAGCTTAGGAAGAGGTCCGATGCGAACGGCACCATCATCTGCAAGGGTGAGCAATGCTTCCCTCGCAGCCGCTTCAGCTGCGTCATCAGCCTTCTTCTTGGCTGCGGATCTTTCAGCCTGTGTGGACACCATTGTCGAATCTTGGTGATCTTGAGAGTAGAATCAAAGATGAAAAGAATCGCAGAGTTCTTGGAAATCAGAGAATGAGAGAATCGTATCGATCGAGCGCTTCCCAACGGATATAAAGGCAACGGAAAAATCCCAACGGCTCTTTTTTGCGAATCCAGCAATTCCAGCGCAATTCCAGGGATATTTTTTCATAAAAATCTCAAACTTCGCTCGTCCGTATCTTTTATTTGGCTCGATCGTTTTTTTATTTAAAAAGCTGGATTTACTCTCCTTGATCCCCTCTTTCGAATCCCTGCAAAAACAAATAAAACAAACATTAAATACGCAATTAAAATCACACCACAAAACATACAAACGATAATCGGAAAAACAGAAAAAATAAACTAAGGCATTGGCCTTGACTAAACAAACACAGTAACCACTCGTTCTCTCTCGTTTTTAACTTCATGCTTCACGCAAGAGGAAGGCCGAGAGAGTCTTCACATCTCCTTCCTCATAGTAGTGCTTCAATCTAGCACCATTGACCATAAATGGCTGTCCTTGCTGCAAGTTTTTTATCTCTATCGCACCATGAACAAAGACATTAGTAATAACAAATGGACCCGACCATCTGGACTTTAGTTTGCCTGGAAATATCTTTAAACGTGAGTTAAATAATAGGACAAGTTGGCCTTTCCTAAAGTCTTTGATCCTAAGTCTACTGTCGTGCCATATTTTGGTCTTTTCTTTATACATTTTGGCATTCTCATAGGCCATATGCCTAAGCTCATCAAGTTCATGTAGCTGCAAAGACCTTAATGTCCCCGCATCCTTCACACAAAAATTTAATTCCTTCATGGCCCAAAATGCTTTATTTTCTAACTCAAGTGGTAAGTGACAAGCCTTGCCATATACCAGCCTATAAGGAGACATACCTAGAGGTGTCTTATATGCTGTCCTATAAGCCCAAAGTGCATCCTCAAGCTTAAATGACCAGTCTCTTCTATTAGGTTTGACTACCTTTTCTAGGATGTTCTTTATCTCCCTATTGGAAATTTCAGCTTGGCCATTTGAGTGTGGGTGGTAGGGAGTGGCTACTCTATGTCTAATGTTATATTTAGCCAATACCTTCTCCATAGCCTTATTAATGAAATGTGACCCCTCATCACTAATGATAGCACGAGGAGTCCCAAATCTAGTGAAAATGTGCCTATGCAAGAAGTTAGTGACTGTTTTAGCATCATTATTAGGACATGCTTTGGCTTCTACCCACTTGGACACATAGTCCACTGCTACTAATATGTAGAGGTTACCTGATGATGGAGGGAATGGTCCCATGAAGTCAATGCCCCACACATCAAAGAGCTCCAACTCTAAGATGTAGGTGAGGGGCATCTCATCCTTTCGACTGAGGTTACCTGTTCTTTGGCATTCATCACAGCTGTGGGCATAGTTGTGGGCATCCTTGAAGATTGTTGGCCAATAGTAGCCACTCTGAAATACCTTCGCAGCTGTTCTTTGACCACCAAAGTGTCCACCATAAGGAGATGAGTGACAGTGCTGCAGCACAGACTTCGCTTCAGCAGCTGAAACACACTTCCTTAGTAAGCCATCAGCACAGGTTCTGTAGAGTGTGGGGTCATCCCAGATGAATTTCCTTGCTTCATGAAGGAACCTCTTCTTCTCTTGTCCTCCCTTGAACACTGGTAATACCTGTGATGCACGGAAGTTAGCAATGTCAGCAAACCAAGGTTCCTCATCGTTATCACGATGAGCCAAAGCAAAGACATGTTCATCAATAAAAGCATCAGAAATTGCGGTCTCCGCAATTTTTCCGCAATTGTGCTGCAATCGAGACAGGTGATCTGCAACCACATTTTCACATCCTTTCTTGTCCCGAATGTCCAAATCAAATTCCTGCAGCAATAACACCCATCTAATCAATCTAGGCTTGGCATCAGCCTTCCTCATAAGATATTTCAAGGCAGAATGGTCAGTGTATACAATTGTCCTAGTGCCTACAATATAGTTTCTGAATTTTTCGCAAGCAAACACTACAGCAAGCATCTCTTTTTCAGTAGTTGTATAATTACATTGAGCCTCATTCAAGGTCTTACTAGCATAATAGACAGGGTGTGTTAGCTTGTCAATCTTCTGTCCTAACATGACTCCTACAGCATAGTCACTGGCATCACATAGCATCTCAAATGGGAGATCCCAATTTGGTCCGACTATGATAGGTGCTGTGACTAGTGCCTCTTTAAGGGTTTTCCAAGCTACTACACATTCCTTAGAGAAGATAAATGGCCTATTTAGCTCTAGAAGCTCGCACAGAGGCTTGGCTATCTTAGAAAAGTCCTTGATGAACCTTCTGTAAAAACCAGCATGCCCTAAGAAGCTTCTAATGGCTTTGACATTCTGGGGCTCTACCAACTTCTCTATGATCTCTATCTTGGCCCGATCAACTTCTACACCTGCCCTTGACACTCTGTGTCCTAAGACAATCCCCTCATCTACCATAAAATGGCACTTTTCCCAATTTAGGACTAGGTTGGTCTCCTCACACCTAGCCAGGACTTGTCCTAAGTTTTCTAGACAGGTTTTAAATGAATCCCCAAAAACTGAGAAGTCATCCATGAATATTTCTATCATGGACTCATCCAACTCGGAGAAGATTGCCATCATGCACCTTTGGAAAGTTGCCGGTGCATTGCATAAGCCAAAAGGCATTCTGCGGAAGGCAAACGTTCCAAAAGGGCAAGTGAAGGTGGTCTTCTCTTGATCCTTAGGGTCTATAGTAATTTGATTATAGCCTGAATAGCCATCTAAGAAACAATAGTAGGCTCTACCAGCTATTCTGTCTAGCATCTGGTCAATGAACGGTATAGGGAAATGGTCTTTTTTAGTCTCTTTATTTAATTTTCTGTAATCCATACACACTCTCCACCCTGTGACAGTCCTTGTTGGAATCAGTTCGTTGTTCTCATTGACTACCACAGTTATTCCCCCCTTTTTAGGTACACATTGGATGGGGCTCACCCACTGGCTACTAGCTATTGGGAAGATCACTCCTGCATCTAACCATTTTATTATTTCTTTCTTCACTACCTCTTTCATAGAGGGGTTTAACCTACGCTGGTGATCTACTCTAGGTGTGTGCTCTTCCTCTAGTATAATTTTGTGCATGCAATAAGAAGGGCTAATGCCTCGAATATCAGCAATAGTCCATGCTATAGCCTTCCTATGTTGCTTAAGCAGTAAAATTAATTCACCCTCATGCTGTTCACTTAGTTTAGAAGAAATAATTACAGGCAGTGTATCATTATTTCCTAAATATGCATATTTGAGGTGAGTGGGTAGTGGTTTAAGTTCTAAAACAGGTGGATGCTCAATGGAGGGCTTTAACGGATTCACAGTTCTATCAGTTAAATCTACATTCATACATACATGCTGTGGGTTATCTACAGGCATATCCATTATGTCAGATATATTTAAGTCAGCTACATCTAATTCTACATATTCATTGGCATGTTTGGTTAATAATACATGCTCTAATTGTTCTTCCATTAAAGAATCAATAATGTCCATACTAGCACAGGATTCAAGATCAGAGGGATACCTTAAAGCTTTATATACACTAAACTTTACCTCTTCATCATGAACCCTCATAGTAAGCTCACCTTTTTGGACGTCTATAAGTGCCCTACCTGTGGCTAGAAATGGTCTACCTAGCAGGATGGGGACTTCCTTGTCTGCCTCATAGTCCAGGACAATGAAATCTGCAAGGAAAATAAATTTGTCAACTTTAACTAGAATATCCTCAATCTTACCTTCTAGATATGCGATGGATCTGTCTGCTAGTTGTAAAGTGACTGTGGTTGGACGTGCTTCTCCCATTCCCAACTGGCGGAATAGGGACAGGGGCATGAGATTTATGCTGGCGCCCAGGTCACAAAGCGCTCTGCCCACGTGCTTGCCTCCGAGTTCTACAGGTAAGGTGAAGGAACCAGGATCCTTCTCCTTCTTGGGCAGCTTGTTCTGGAGGATGGCACTGCACTCCTCGGTGAGGTTTACTGTTTCAAACTCACCAATTATCTTTTTGTTAGTAATAATGTCCTTCAAAAACTTTACATAAGAAGGCATAGACTGTAAAACTTCTACAAAAGGAATGTTAACATGCACTTGCTTAAGAATTTCTAAGAATTTATTAAAATGAACTTCCTGTTCCTGCTTCTTCTTAAGCCTTCGAGGGTATGGAGGTGGTGGCACATATGCAGGCACGTCAGGACGCCTTAGGATAGGTGGAGGCCTTGGAATTTCTTCTACCTCCTCAATAATTGGTTCTAGCCTGGCTCCTGATGTGCTAGTCGGTGGTGGACCTTGGTTTGGCAGAGACTCCAGTGGAGCACTAGACTCAGTGTTCTCTACTCTCTTTGGTATGTCTTTTGTGTTACTCACCAATGGTCTTCCACTCCTAAGTTCAATTGCTTGAACTTGCTCTTTGCCATCTCTCCTTGGTACCTCGGTGTCAGCAGGGAGTCTACCTTGGGGCCTACTTTTAAGTTCATTGGCTAATTGGCCTATTTGGTTTTCCAGGCTCCTAAGAGTAGCTTGCTGGCTCTGAAGAGTAGCATCATTCTTAGCTATGTATTCCTCGAGTAGGCTTTCTACAGAAGATCCTACAGGTTGATTGTAAGGTTTTTGGTACATTGACTGGTTATGTTGAGGAGTGAAACCAGGTGTTCCACTCGGCCTTGGTTGGTTAGAATTTTGGTTAGTGCTTTGTTGGCCACCCCATGACAGGTTTGGGTGGTTTCTCCAACCAGGGTTGTAAGTTTGTGAGTAGGGGTTATTCCTAGGCTGCTGCTGGCTTCCAACATAGCAGACTGAGGATGGATTCCCAGGGCAGTATTCATATGGGTGCCCTTCCCCACAGAATCCACAGATAGGTGCCTCGCCTTTATTTGGTTGGGTGCCCATTGACATGGCTGTGGCGGTGTTGGCACTGGTTTGGAGATTGGCCTGAGCCATTTGCTTAACTAGGTTGGTCAGGGCGTTTATTTGGGTGCTCATGGCGCTTAGAGCATCCTTGTCTTGAGCCCTAGTTGGCTCTACTGGATCGTCTGACCACCTACAATGAGATGTTGAGATCTTCTCCAAGATCTCATAAGCTTCGTTGTAACTCTTGGACAACATGGAACCACCAGCAGATGAATTTAGAACTTGTCTGGTGCTGGGGTTGCATCCTTTAAAGAAGACTTCTATTTGGATACACCATGGAATGCCATGGTGTGGACATTTAATGAGAAGGTCTTTGAATCTTGTCCAAGCTTCGTGAAGGGACTCACTTGGAGCTTGTTTGAACTTTATGATATCATCACGAAAGGTTGAATTCCTATCTGGTGGGAAATATTTGACTAGGAATTTTTCTGCTAAATCTGTCCAATTGAGGATAGATCCTGAGGGTAAGGAATTTAACCATGTTTTGGCTTTGTCCCTTAAAGAGTAAGGGAAAAGATATAACCTCAGGGCTTCTTGGGAAACTCCAGGGATTAGGAATGTGTCACTAACTCCTAGGAAATTCCTAAGGTGGTTATGGGGGTCCTCATTTTCTATTCCAAAGAATTGTCCCACAGTGGACAACATTTGGAACATCACTGGCTTTAACTCGAATGAGTTGGCAGTGATTTCAGGACGGATTATGCTGGGGTTCAGCTCCCCAGGCATAGGTACTAAATATGAAAGGATGGCGCTATCCTTGTCATTCGCTATTTCAATGGGATTGCGAGTGACAGGCACCAGGTTTTGATTTACTCCAGCCATTTCTTCTTGAGGTAGTTGCGGAGGAATTGTAGTTCCCGCAATGATTGGAGGTAAAAGGGTTTGTTTAAAGAGACGTTTCTTGGCTCTATTTCTAGCTTTAAATAATCTCTCGGGCTCAGGGTTGAACTCTAGATCACTAGATGGAGTCTCATTCATAAACTACCCTAAATGGTACCTGAAAAAGAAATGAAGATGGATCAAATTCAATGGAAAATAACTTGATGTTTCAAACTTAACAAACTTCGTTTTCACTTAAAATAAGTCCCCGGCAGCGGCGCCAAAAACTTGTTGCGTGCTCAATGTGTAAAGATAAATATGCAAAAGGGTAGAGAGAGCACTTAGAACATGCAAGCATACATGGTCTCACAGCAAGTAGTAAGTATATTTCATTCGTTTTTTCCACAGAGACTCATTTTTAGCTATTCGCGAAGTGTATTTGTTAAGAAAGATGGGGTGGATTTGATGGGGTAAAATTGGTTTTTAATTATCTAAGTTTTGCTGAATGTGTAAAGGAATATAACATAAACAAATGCAAGTTGAAATTAGACGCAAAAGACAAGAGATGGAATTAATAAACGAAGAAGAAAACAGCTAAACAGAATGATAAAACAACAGAATTGCGAGGACCGCAATGTTACCGCAATTAAATAACAGCGAAAGTGTGTAAATGAGTGAATTAAGGGCTACTAATGACTATCCTATAGGCACTTTATTACGATTCTCAAGCTTTGGATCAACTCTCTATACATCAAACTCACTCTATCTCAAGTATCGTCCGATTCCATGCATTAGAGTCTTAAGTTTACTCGACTTCAAAGTAAGGTCTTAAGCATCTTGTTAAAACAGGAGTGTTTAGTTTGTACTAGGGAAACGCCTATTCCTAGGCCGTTTCCTGATTACCATGAAAGGCTAGCATGATTATATGACTCTGAACTCTTACTCCTTCCAGAGGTTAGGAGTTCTTTGGACAAAATGGATGGCCAATCGAAATTGCCCGTAGGATGAAGCTTACATACAATCAATGATTCGAGAGCTATCCTACATACTTGATGCACGTTTTTTAGCCTATAGTTCTGTCATTAGCATGCCCCTAAGTGACTTAGCTACTCATGGAAATATAGAGAGTGGAAATGTAAGATAAGACAGACATGCTTAGAAGGGAAATGTGCTTAGAACAGCAAGACAAAACCGTAGCAGCAGAAAGTGGAAACTGTGAAATGCAGAAATGTACTTTGATTACTATGAATGTTTGAACGACAAAGGGAAACGTAGAAGCAGAAATTCAGAGACAGACAACAACGAACTGCAGTAACTAAAACACTCAGCTAAGAACAACAATGATCAAAACTGGAAATAAGAAGAAGAACGACAGAAAACAGTAAAAGGGTGCTGAAAAGCTTCGTTGCAGACGCCTCGAATGAAGGGGATGAAAGGTCAGCCTTGCTTGGATGAATCCAATCGAGAGAGAAGAAGAATCTTCTCTCCTTCCTATCAGATTATCGATTCCAACAGCTGAGACTCTCACTCCAACAGACGGCAAAGGAAAACAGAGAGAAATGATGGACTGCGAGAAGACTTCTGCGCTTCGAATGATGATCAAACCTCCGACTTTGGCCCCCTTTTATAGTAGTTTGCAGGTGCGTTTGGGCCAAGGAGAACCATCAATCTTCAACGTCATATATCAGAATGGATGGAGGAGAAAGAATGAATCCCTGAAATTACGGAAATTAACGGAAAAAGATCAGTCAACTTACGGTTTTCACTTGAATAATTGCGGCCTCAGCAATGTTTTCGCAATGCTGTCGCAATGCAGCTTTTTTCATTCTTTTCCTTCGGTTTTCAACCCTTTTTCTACCTATTGTACATAAGTCCTAGATTAGCTACCTTCTTCTAATTCTCATATTAAAGCATAGGTTTAGGCTAAATGCTATCAAAAACACCTAGAAGTGTACATCTTCTTAAGCTAAATGGGTCCTAAATAAGTCACTTTCAGAGACTTAACAGAGGGGCCTCAATCGCGACCTCCACACAAACCCGAGCATACGAGGAGCACGTTTTGTCCTTTGTAGGCTTATCCAACCTCAAAGGAACACCAACCGTACTCGCAATGTTACTCAAGCTAGGACTGGTCCACAATTCCATAGGGACATGGAAGAACTTAACCCACACAGGAATTTTATCGAAGACAAAGGTCTGAGGGACTATCCCTGGGACCCACTGCCTCAGTAGGATAGGCTTACCCCCAATGTGCCAGGGGCCATTCTCCAAGACCCAGTCCCGAGCTGAGTCCTTTTGGAACCTGAAGATGATCAAACCATTATCAAACAAGTTAATGGTTGGAACTTCCACATGTCCCCAAATCTTACGGACAAGCCGATCAAGCACAAAAAAGGGGAGTTTACCATCGATAAACTGACCCACCAAAGACCCTCTCCAGACTGCTACCCCCTCCTCAATTACCTCATCCGAGGGTATGGCAAACATAATCCCATCCTTTTCAATTGGAGGGTTATAGACTAGGGGTTCAGATGCAGGGGAGGTCCACTGAGGCCCAAAAAGATTAGCCCAACTAGACTTCTGACCCTGACCATGGGATCCTGGGGGCACAAAGGACCCACTCATCCCAAAACTATCCCCAGAACCCTGAGACACATCGTCTCCAGCACTCACAAGCTGGTTCGAACGAGATTGGCCTAACAGGGGAAACTTTCCTGGAATCCCCGACCCACTCCTCGCCCCAAGCTCGCTAAACCCCATCCCAAACTCAGAAGATCCATTCTTACCCCCCAAGGGCAACAGCTCCTCCCGAGGGGGAAGACTACGACGCGTCACTAAATTTCCCAATTGACCCCGCCCTAGAGGACTAAAGGGAGAAGACCCAATAGGCAAGACACCTTGTCCTAAGCCATTCAAACTTGGCCCTATACTCTCATTATCGAGCCCATTAAAATTAAGCACATTTGGATCCAACTCACTAACACCATTTTGGGCCAATTCATTAAGCCCACTCTTGTTGAGCCCAATGGAATTAAGCCCAGCTGGACCCAGCCCAACTTGATGAAGCTCCTTTTGCCCTAGCAAGACAGGACCATGCTCTTTTAAAATTGGCCCATGAAGATTGCCCCTAGAATCGCCACCAATCGGCCCAATTGGGGGAAGAGAACTGCCAGACTTACCATGACGGGCATCCACAGTCATTAGACTCCCTGACTTACCATAACGGGCTTCCATGGTCATAGAACCCAAAGGCCGTGCATCCGCGTTCTTCAAATGGCTTTCCATAGAAGGCAGACTACTCGCCATCTTCTTACCTTTCACCAACCGGCCAGCTGGGCATTGAGAAGCAGCTGCACGCTCATTAATCACCGAAGCGTGCAAGGGAAGAGGTAGGTCAACTCGCTGCCCAAATCCGTGAAGATACTTTCCTTCCATAGAATTAGGCTTACGGGCCGCAGCATCTTGGTCATTAATATCAGCAGCAATCTTCACGGGGGCTGAAGAAGATAAGGTAACCGGTTGTTGAATGTCATTAATTTCCTTTCCTAAATTAGGAAAGTCATTCAATGAGGGATCTCCAGCCGCCGCAGCCCTGGGAAAAGAGGCGGCCTGCCCTAATCCATCATCTTCAACCTCCAGCCGAGCCTCGCCCAAGATTGAACCAGACGAAGCCTCTACCTCTGCCAAGGAGTGACCTTTGAACCGTTGAACTATCGGACGTGACAAAGGTTTCCCCCCACCGCAATCGCTAGGCATATCACGAGTTCCAAATTGAAGCGAGGCATCCCCGGTTTTCGCATCAGTTGCAGGTTGCCCAGTAACGCTAGCTGATCCATCCTTATCAAGCCCTGTAATTTTACTAGAGCTACGAGAACCTGCACCAGCACCCTCAGTTAGATGAACAGTCGCATTCAAAGGTTGTCCCACAGCAGGAACCTCAACACTTAGAATGCTCTGTTTTCCCTCGGATTTGGAAACCTTTTTAGTAGCTTCAGAAGTCAAAACGCGGGCAACCTTCTTCCCTAAATCGTGACCAGATGAATGAAGCTGGGCACTCGGAGCAATCCCAATTGGAGCTCCTGAATAGGAATGAGCTCCTGATTTGGAGACCTCTAAAGATGGGGACTGTTGTGGCCGCGACCCATTGGAACTCGAGAGTGAAGCAGAAGCCTTCTTTTGAGGGGAAGCCTTCTTGTGAGGAGATTTCTTCTTCCCCATTTGAAGATGAAGAAAATCAAGCACCCCAACCCAATCTCCAAGGACCCAGACCAAAGTAACAGCCCATACAAGCTAACAAACTAACAAACGAAATGCAGAAAGCTTAAAAACAGAACAAAACCGAATGAAAAACCAGAGAAAACTTATCTCTTGAAGCTCCCTGCTCAACAACCTTCAAGCAACAGCCATGGATGACCTCATTGAAGACGTGCTCAGCTCACCTACCTTATTCAGCTTTCCCTCCAATCTACAACCCGTACCCATGGACAACCAAATCATAAAATGCATATTTTAATATATTAGATATTAAAATGTATTTTATAAAATAAAATTAATTCCTAAAAGCCTTATTATAAATAAGACATTTAGGTTTAGCCAAAGTGTTGGCCAAACACACTACTCACCCTCTGCAGAGAGAATTGTTCTCTCATTCTTTCAAAGAGCTCCCACAAGCCTTGATCCCGTGTTCGAGTCATAGCGAGGAAGATCTCGTGGAAAAAGGAACACAAGAAGATGATTGTTCATCAAAGGTAATATATTTGCTTAACATGTATTTTAGTTTAATTCTAAATAAACCAAAGTAACGATTCCAAACGCTTCCGCTGCGGGGAATGAAGAGTTCATTCCCTTCAGGGTCACCCTGACGGAGACCACGCCTACCCGCAAAAAACCCCTCAGAGGACATTCACCGAAATGGAGAACATAGGCGAAGTAACGCAAGCCCGGATCCAGTTGACAAACTGGCAAGGAGTACCAATCGAAAGCAGTAAGCCAAATAGAAAATCCCACTGGATAGAATCATAAGCTTTCTGCAGGTCAATCTTCAGCACACACCGCGGGCTCCCTTTGTTGAGGTGGTAACCCCCAACCAACTCCTGGCAGAGCAGAATGTTATCCACAATACTCCTACCTTGAACAAATGCCGATTGATTCGGACTGATGAAGAAAGGCAGCCACACGCGAAGACGATTAGCCAAAACCTTTGCAATGCATTTATACAACACATTACAACAGGAAATAGGCCTGAAATCCTCAACCCGGGAGGCACCCACCTCACCTTCTTAGGAATCAAGGTAAGAGAGGTGGCATTGATACCAGGAGGAAGGAAGGAGGTATCAAAGAAGTGAAGCGCGGCGGAAACGAAATCATCCCCAACAACACTCCAAGCAGCTTTGAAAAACCCCACAGGGAAGCCATCCGGGCCAGGAGCCCTGGCACTACTAAGTTTAATATGCACATTTTGTCACTTATTACACTAATTAAAAGTGTAAAAAAGTCTTAGGCAACCTTTCATATTTCTAGATGACTTTTACTTTTTCAAGGTGCCTTTTAGAATATCAAGGCACCTTTTGGTATTTCAAGGAGACTTTTCATATTAGCATTTATGTTAGGGAGTTAAAGAGACTATTGGCTGAATTCCTTGTCTATAAAAGGGATTGGTCTTGTCTTATGAAAACAACAACTTTGATATTTGAATTGAAAACTCCATTGGAGCATTTCCATAGCCGAGAGCTATTGTTACCTTTGCATTTCTTGTTTGACTTGCATGTTTGAGAAGCATTCTATTAGACTTGATCAATCTAATAGTGGAGTGTTTCGGTTCAAGGTTAGGGACAAGTTCCTCATCCTTGGATATTCGATCTAAGGTATTTCTATTCTTCTCTTTATCTTGGGGTGAAACCGATCTGATTAAGGGGTTTTAGTGTTTGTGATTCAAGGGTTCGAATAACCAAGGGGTTCTTGATCCAATTCACTAGGGTTTCGTATTATTTGGTATCAGAGCTTAGGTTGTTATAATCGAAAGCTCAAGATTAGAAAAAAAATCTATGTTTAAATTTTGTCTTTTAAATTTTCAAGTTGCTTCCAATTCTATAATTTTTTGTTCTTTTCAATTTTGAATTATTAGAACAATCTATTACATCTCTATCCTTTACTTTCTGTCCAAATTCAAAAAAAAAAAGTCAAATTATTTTGTTTCTAGTTTTGCATGTCAATTGGTTTTCCAATGCATGCATGAGTTGTAATCTACAATTTAAATACACTGTATTTAATGCATGAGTTGTAACTTGTGCTAATCGATTCCAACAACATTCTCAACCATACAATTCAAATTGTGTCTTTTCATTTCATATTCTAGACTTTAACTTTGTTGTTGAAATATATCCACTAATTAAGTTAATAGTTGCTTTTCTTTTTTTTTGCAAAGGTGAATATATATTAAGCAAAAAGTCCTCAAAGCCCGAGGCCAAAGGGCACCATCAAACAAGGGAACATCACTGGGAAAACCAATGTACCAAACAAACAAAACAACCCAACGGAAACAATAGCCCGAGGGAAAGCAACAAAAAAAAAACCAACAAACAACAAACCCCGGCACCCAACCCACAGGCGGGAAGGAGCCAGAAAAGACAAACAAGCAAAAAACTATAACACAACTCAAAGAGCAAAAGAGCACAAACGAAACAAGAGGAACAACAAGCCAGAGCACGAACGAAGCATAACTCCCCAGCCGCCCAAAAACCACCCGAAGCCATCAAACCCCCGGCCGGCACGAGCAAAAGAGCGACTCCAGACAAGGTCAAGGGGCACCAAGCAAAGCAGAGGGAGGACAGACAGATGCTGAGAAAAAAGGGGCCAAGCTGGCCATCCAACATATGCAAGCAAGAAGCCAGCCCCCCAAGCACGGCCAAGTAAACCCAAACAAAGAAGAGACCCTTCAACTCGTCTTCCCCCTACTTCTGGCAAAAGAACAACCATCAGGTATGCAGGCCCGGCAGAAAGCCACAAGGACCAGGCAAGCATCGCTTCCCTCGACAAAGCCTAATCCAAGGACACCCACCAAAAAACCGACACACCCTCCGGACAAGGCGCCTTTCGGGGTGACAACAAGCATCCAGAACAAACTCAACTCAATTCAGGAACAAGGACCACACTAGGGGGCAAAGAGCACCCACAGAACAGAGATGGACAGCCAACTGCAAAAGTAGCAAGCACCGCCTGAACCAACCCCAACAGAGAGAGGCACCCCACAGACAAACCTCTCATAGCCACCACTCAAAACGCCCACCAGGGGAGAAAGAGCCGAGGACAGCAAGGGGCAAAAACGGGGAAGAAAGCAAGCAAACTCAACGAGCCTCTGCAAGAAGCGCCCTCAAAGCAGGAACAAGCACAGGGAGAGGCCCCAAACAGGCAAGCCGCACAGACCAGACTTAAAACCCCCTCCAGAGAAGAGACAACAACAGCACCAAGGGACAAAACAAGGGAAGAAGCAATCGCCAGCAACGAGACAGCACCGCAAGGAGCAACCAAAATCTGAAGACCCCTCCCGAGAAGAGACAGCAGCAGCAACCAGGGACAGAGTAGGGGAAGAAGCAACCGCCAGAAGCGAAACAACACCGCAAAGAGCCACCTGACAAAACACCTGCACACACTCAAAGAACAAGACAAAGTCAATCAAAAGAATCCCAGGGGGAGCCGACCGAAACCGCACCCACCCAGGACGAGCATGCAGCAGAAATATCAGATCGAATAGCGGCGATAACCGACTGAGGAGGGCGGTGACCCGGGCCGTGAACACGCAAGTTTCGTTCCATCCAAATATTGTAGATCACAGCACACCAGGCCACTCTCCAAACAAGCTTACGCTTGTGCTGCCCAGCACTCACCCGACAAATCCACTCAAGCTTAGCATCCCAAGGGAGAACGAGGCGGGAAGCTCTGCCCCAACAGAGGATATCCTCCCACACCAAACTCGCAAAGGGGCACTGAAAGAACAAGTGGTCTCGGGACTCAATCCCAGACAAACAAAGTAAACAATCGGTAGGAGTCGAGGGGATCCACCTAGCCAGCCTATCACGGGTATACAAACGGTCCCTCAAGGCCAGCCAGGTGACAAAAGCATGACGCGAAATATTCCCCCCAAACCATAGAGCCCTAGAGGCCCACTGGGCCCAACAGGATTAGACCCAAGCTCACCCAAAGAACCTACAGACGCATCATCCCCCGCACTAGCCCCCAAATTCGACCGAGGATGGCCTAACAGAGGAAACTTTCTTGGAATCCCCGAGCCACTCCTAGGCACAAGCGAGCTAAACCCCATCCCGAACTCACTATCTCCAACCCTTCCCTCTAGGGGCAAAACCTCAGCCTGAGTGGGTAAAGAGCGACGGGACACCCACCAACAAAAAAACCGACACACCCTCCGGACAAGGCGCCTTTCGGGGTGACAACAAGCATCCAGAACAAACTCAACTCAACTCAGGAAATAAGACCACACCAGGGGGGAAAGGGCACACTGTTGCGTGCTCAATGTGTAAAGATAAATATGCAAAAGTGTAGAGAGAGCACTTAGAACATGCAAGCATACATGGTCTTACAGCAAGTAGTGAGTATATTTAATTCGTTTTTTCCACAGAGACTTGTTTTTAGCTATTCGCGAAGTGTGAATGTTAAGAAAGATGGGATGAATTTGATGGGTTAAAATTGGTTTTTAATTAACTACTTTTTGCTGAATGTGTAGAGGGATATAACATAAACAAATTAAAGTTAAAACTAGACCTAAAGGACAAGAGATGGAATTAATAATCGAGGAAGAAAACAGCTAAACAGAATGATAAAAAGGCAGAATTGCGAGGACCGCAATGTTTCCGCAATTAATTAGCAGCGAATCTGATTAAAATGGGGGATTAAGGGCTACTAATGACTATCCTATAGGCATTTTATTACGATTATCAAGCTTTGGATCAACTCTCTATACATCAAACTCACTCTATCTCAAGTATCGTCCGATTCCATGCATGAGAGACTCAAGTTTACTCGACTTCAAAGTAAGGTCTTAAGCATCTTGTTAAAGCAGGAGTGTGCAGTTTGTACTAGGGAAACGCCTATTCCTAGGCCGTTTCCTGATTACCATGAAAGGCTAGCATGATTATATGACTCTGAACTCTTACTCCTTCCAGAGGTTAGGAGTTCTTTGGACAAAATGGATGGCCAATCGAAATTGCCCGTGGGATGAAGCTTACATACAATCAATGTTCGAGTGTTAATCTACCTACTTGACTCACGTTTTTTAGCCTATAGTTCTGTCATTAGCATGCCCCTAAATGATTTTAGTTACTCATGGATATGTAAAGAGCAGAAATGGTAGATAAAGTAGACATGCTTAGAAGAGAAATGTGTGTAAAACAGCAAGCAAAAACTCGTAGCAGAACAAAGTAGAACTGTGAAATGCAGAAACTTACTTTGATTACTTTAAGTGTTTGAATGACAAAGGGAAGCTTAAAAAGAACTGAATCCAAGACAGACAACAACGAAATGCATTAATTGAAATGACTCAACTAAGAACAACAATGATCAGTAATGGAAATGAGAGGAAAAGAGCAGAAAACAGTAACGGTTTGCTGGAAATCTTCGTGGCAGTCGCCTCGAATGATGGTGATGGGAATTCAGCCGTGCTTGGATGAATCCAATCGAGAGAGAAGAAGAATCTTCTCTCCTTCCTATCAGATTATCGACTCCAAAAGCTGAGAACCTCACTCCAACAGACGGCAAGGGAATTTAGAGAGAAATGGTGGACTGCGAGAAGACTTCTGCCCTTCGAATGATGACTGAACCTCCGACTTTGACCCCCTTTTATAGTAGTTTGCAGGTGCGTTTGGGCCAAGGAGAACCATCAACCTTCAACGTCATATATCAGAATGGATGGAGGAGAAAGAACGAATCCCTGAAAAGTCGGATCTAAACAGAAAATGATCAGCCAACTTACGGTTTTAACTTGAATAATTGCGGTCACCGCAATTATTCCGCAATTCATTTGCAATGGTTATTTTTTCATTCTTTTCTTCGGTTTTCAACCCTTTTTCTACCTATTGTACACAAGTCCTATATTAGCTACCTTCTTCTAATTCTCATATTAAAGCATAGGTTTAAGCTAATTGCTAACAAAAACACCTAAATGTGTACATCTTCTTAAGCTAAATGGGTCCTAAATAAGTCACTTTCAGAGACTTAACACACCCCCAAACTTAAGGCTTTGCTTGTCCTCAAGCATACTAAGGACTTACTTAGGCTGCTGTTTCTACTTCTTTAACTACCCACCGACACCCTTATATTTTGTCTATAGCAATGCTGTCCTGTGACACACTCCCAAGTTTAAAACTAACCTCTTTATCAAGCTCTTCTGACTTCACCTGCCTACCATACCCGCTGCTTTTGTTAACCCCCTACTACTGATCTAACTACTTCTATGATATCATGTTATTATCCCTAAGGTTTCAAATTCTACCAAGCTTTACTCCAGACTCAGTACATGCTTCTAGCTTATTTTTAATGTGTCTAGGATTCCTTAGAGTCATGCCAGTCTTAGTATTAACAGTGACAGTGGTACTTTTTAGAGAACAACCTAAACCCTGGCATCACTACATTGGATATACATTCATCTCCCTAGACAAACCTAAAAGCTACAACCTTGTGCTTAGCTCATTAAGGATCAGAGTTCTTTTTTTCATAGGACATCTAAGCCACAAGATTATAACTCCCAAGCATACATTCTTCTTCCCCTATTTCTCCTTTTTCTTTCTTTTTTACTTAGGTGGAGTCTCCCCTTGGTTTGCCTTTTGATGCAATGCCACTTGTGGTTTACACACTTGGCACTGATTACTCAGCAACTTGAGAAAAACTCCCCTCTTTATTCTATTTTTTTTACTTTTTCTATTTATCACAAAAATTTTTAGGAGAAGAAGAATGCTTATGTCCTAAGGAAGAGAGGAATGTTCCTAGGCCTAGGGTGGCCTCCCCCAAACTTCAACTACTCATTGTCCCCAATGAGTGTTTGAGGTGGCACACCCCCAAACTTGTCCTAGAAGCATCTAGTCTAAAGTAAAACAAAGAGAATCTAAACATCCTAGGCATAGGCAAAACATTCTAGAAGCAACTATCCCAGCAGCAGAAAATTTGAACATAACAGACAGGTTTAAGGCCTTATGGTTTATGCATGCTGAGCACTATTCAGAGGCAAATTTAAACTATCAAAAGGTGTCCTATGACACTCATCCAGCATGCTTCAAGATCAGCTATATAAGGTAGTCATGCTAGCAGCAAAAGATAGAATTTTAACAGATCACAGCCTAACTAAACAGACAGTCCAAAACATGCTATC
Organism: Herpetospermum pedunculosum; assembly: GCA_028017165.1. Classification (NCBI taxonomy): domain Eukaryota; kingdom Viridiplantae; phylum Streptophyta; class Magnoliopsida; order Cucurbitales; family Cucurbitaceae; genus Herpetospermum; species Herpetospermum pedunculosum. The sequence continues at coordinate 40,006,274 of CM051527.1, forward strand.
AGTCACAAAAATTGCGGGAACCGCAATTATTTCGCAATCCAATCCGGGCAGATATAACATTAACTCAGGCCCCTAGCATGCTTTTTCCCGTTACTCATGCACCCTAAAAATAAAACTAAACTAACCTACCTAGTTAGCTAACATCAAACTAGACTAAGCAAAAGGAAAAACATAAAACTAAACATCCAAAACAGATCAAAATTTAACCACAAAACAGCATAATATACATTACTCTATCAAAAAGCAGGAAAATTGTCTTTTGTTTCTTGAGGGATCAGTAATACTCCCTCTAGTGCTCTTCAAACCAGCACTCAATTCTCATCATCCTCATCTGGTTGCCTTGGTCGTGGGGGCACCCATGGAGTTAGGAGGTTGGTGGGGAAGTCCGGGAAGATGCACCCCAACTGGTCTGCAACTTCTTTGTCCCTCGCCTGCGCATAATTGGCCCATTGAGCCATTCTCCTCTGCATGTCCATCAAGCAGGCCATGGATAGGGACTGTTCAGCCGCCAGCCTATCCAACTCAAACTCCATGTTGCCCTTTCTTCTCAGCCTTAGGTGTGCAGGCAACTCCAGATGGCCTGTGTAGGGCAGCTGCTGCTCCAAGCGCTCGGTGGGAACTCCTGCAAGCAAGCATAACTTTGTGATGATGTTGGGGAAAAATAACGGCCCCTTACCCTTTTTTGCACACTCAGCTATGGCAGCAGTGATGACTTCTCCCACGTTGATCGTGAGACCGCTCATTATAGCATAAACCAGCAGCGAACGGCTCTGGTTAATTGTAGTCTCATGAGTCACTGGGGAGAGTCTTCTTCTTACGAATGAAAACCACACAGCTGCCTTAGCCGTGAGGTTGGCACTCATGAGCGTGTGCCGCCCATTGCGTGAGACTGTCCAGGAGGCCTCAGGCTGGCCAATGGTGCGGATGGCTTCTTCCAGCACAGCCTCGGTCGGCTCATCAACTATCCGTGCATAATCTGTGTGAGGCTGGCCCCTTAGACCAAATGCTTCATTAATGGCTTTGGCTGAGAAATCAACCTCCACCCCTCTGACCACAGATAGGCCATCCTCAGGGCTGAGCACGTTAGCATAAAAGTCATACACCATGCTCGTGTATGCTGGATTGGGAGGTCGGCAGAATTCCTCCCAGCCATGGTTGATCACCCCTGCGCGCAAGAACTGCGGCAGGTCAGCAAGTCGATCAAGGAACCCCTTCTCGTGCAACAGGTCCCTTTTCCTTAGCTCCACGCCTCTGGATTCAGCATCAGACGAGACATACCTCACTGACGGAGGTTCATCTTCAGGATAGAGTTTAGCCTTCCCCTTATCGGCTGGCTTGGAAGATTCAGCAGCCTCCACCTTGAGGCGTTTGAGCGAAGGCTCAGTACTGTCTTTGTCTGCTGAAGGCACTCGCTTGGCCTTTTTCTTCTTCAGTTTCTTGGCTTTCTTGGCCTTCTTCTTGGCCTCCTTCTTCTCCCTCTTAATGTGGATCTGTTGTAGGCAGGCCCCCAACGTCTCCTCCATGGAATCATCCTGCTGTGCAGGCTCATCAGGGCTGTCTTCTCTCATGGGAGAGAAGACTTCTTCTTCGCCAGCATCTCCACTGCCTTGCGTGGACTCCTGATAATCCCCATAAGGGAATTCAGGATCAGGCCGTGGAGAGTTGTGCTCTGCTGATGGTGTATGTGCAGAACTCCATGGCGAAGACGGCAGTTCAGGACTCTGCACAGCCGCAGGTGGTAGATCAGAACTCTGAAGCGCTGGAGATGACTCGGCGTGCTGCGCAGGTGGTGAAGATTCTGTGCTTTGCACCGGTTCAGATGGGAGAGGGCTGCGCACAGGTGACACAGACGGCGACGAACCTTCCTTTGCTGACTCGTGAGATGCACGATCAGGTTCTTGACTCTCCACAGAGGGAGTCTTGGTGATGGTTCGTTCGGCGGCAGTCTTGACAGTCCACCGGCGCTTCTTTGGCGTGCCCACTGGCTCAGATGGCCCAGCAGGGATCTCAGTGACCACCCTCCACTTCTTCCTACGAACAGGAAGCTTGGAGAGACGGCCAGTGCGTACAGCACCCTCATCAGCAAGGGCGAGAAGCGCTTCCCTCGCAGCCGCTTCAGCTGCGTCGTCGGCCTTCTTCTTGGCGGCGGATCTTTCAGCCCTAGTGGAAACCATTGTCAAATCTTGGAGGTTTGGAGAGAGAGATCAAAGGCGGAGAGAATCGCAGAAATCTTGGAGAGCAAAGAATGAGAGGATCGTATCAATCGGGCGCCTTCTAACGGCTATAAAAGCAACGGAAAAATCCCAACGGCTCTTTTTGCGGATTCAGCAATTTTTGCGCAATTCTAGGGACAATATTTCATAACAAATCCAAACTTTGATCGCCCGTATCTTTCATTTGGCTCAACCGTTTCTTGATTTTTAAAGTGGGATTTACTCCCCTTGATCCCCTCTTTCGATTCCCTACAAAAACAAATAAAACAAACATTAACTACGCAATTAAAAATACTTCACAAAACATACAAACGATCATCGAAAAAAACAGAAAAATAAACTAAGGCATTGGCCTTGACTAAACGAGCACAGTAACCACTCGTTCTCTCTCGTTTCTAACTTCATGCTTCATGTAGGAGGAAGGCCGAGAGAGTCTTCACATCCCCCTCCTCATAGTAGTGCTTCAACCTAGCACCATTGACCATAAATGGCTGTCCTTGCTGCAAGTTTTTAATCTCTATGGCACCATGAACAAAGACATTAGTAATAATAAATGGACCTGACCATCTAGACTTTAATTTGCCTGGAAATAGCTTTAATCGTGAGTTAAATAATAATACAAGTTGGCCCTTTTTAAAGTCTTTGATCCTGAGTCTACTGTCATGCCATATTTTTGTCTTTTCTTTGTACATCTTGGCATTCTCATAGGCCATGTGCCTAAGCTCATCAAGTTCATGTAGCTGTAAAGATCTTAATGTCCCTGCATCCTTCACACAAAAATTTAATTCTTTCATGGCCCAGAATGCCTTGTTCTCCAACTCAAGTGGCAAGTGGCAAGCCTTGCCATACACCAACCTATAGGGAGACATTCCTAAAGGTGTCTTATATGCTGTTCTGTAAGCCCAAAGTGCATCCTCAAGCTTGAAAGACCAGTCTTTCCTATTAGGTTTGACTACCTTTTCTAGGATGTTCTTTATCTCCCTATTGGAAATCTCAGCTTGGCCATTTGAGTGTGGGTGGTAGGGAGTAGCTACCCTATGTCTAATGTTATATTTAGCCAATAATTTCTCCATAGCCTTATTAATGAAATGTGACCCCTCATCACTAATGATAGCACGAGGAGTCCCAAATCTAGTGAAAATGTGTCTATGCAAGAAGTTAGTGACTGTTTTAGCATCATTATTAGGACATGCCTTAGCTTCTACCCACTTTGACACGTAGTCTACTGCTACTAAAATGTACAGGTTACCTGATGATGGAGGGAATGGTCCCATGAAATCAATGCCCCACACATCAAAGAGCTCCAATTCTAAGATGTAGGTGAGGGGCATCTCATCCTTGCGACTGAGGTTACCTGTCCTTTGGCATTCGTCACAGTTGTGGGCATAATTGTGGGCGTCCTTGAAGATTGTTGGCCAGTAGTAGCCACTCTGAAATACCTTAGCAGCTGTTCTTTGACCACCAAAGTGCCCACCGTAAGGAGATGAGTGACAGTGCTGCAGCACAGACTTCGCTTCAGCAGCTGTAACACACTTCCTCAACAACCCATCAGCACAGGTCCTGTAAAGTATGGGGTCATCCCAGATGAATTTCCTTGCTTCATGGAGGAACCTCTTCTTCTCTTGTCCTCCCTTGAACACTGGTAATACCTGTGCTGCACGGAAGTTAGCAATGTCAGCGAACCAAGGTTCCTCATCGTTATCACGATGAGTTAAAGCAAAGATATGTTCATCTATAAAAGCATCAGAAATTGCGGGGTCCGCAATTTTTTCGCAATTGTGCTGCAATCGAGACAGGTGATCTGCAACCACGTTTTCACATCCCTTCTTGTCCCGAATGTCTAAATCGAATTCCTGCAGCAATAACACCCATCTAATCAATCTAGGCTTAGCATCAGCCTTCCTCATCAGATATTTTAAAGCAGAATGGTCAGTATATACAATGGTCCTAGTTCCTACAATATAGTTTCTAAATTTTTCACAAGCAAATACTACAGCAAGCATCTCCTTCTCTATAGTTGTATAGTTACATTGAGCCTCATTCAAGGTCTTACTAGCATAATAGACAGGATGTGTGAGCTTGTCAATCTTCTGTCCTAACATGACTCCTACAGCATAGTCACTAGCATCACATAGCATCTCAAATGGGAGATCCCAATTTGGTCCTACTATGATTGGTGCTGTGACCAGTGCTTCCTTAAGGGTTTTCCAAGCTACTACACATTCTTTAGAAAAGATGAATGGCCTACCTAGCTCTAGAAGCTCACATAGAGGCTTGGCTATCTTAGAGAAGTCCTTGATGAACCTTCTATAGAAGCCAGCATGCCCTAAGAAACTCCTAATAGCTTTGACATTCTGGGGCTCTACCAACTTCTCTATGACCTCTATTTTTGCCCTATCCACTTCTACACCTGCCCTTGACACTCTATGTCCTAAGACAATCCCTTCATCTACCATAAAATGGCATTTTTCCCAATTTAGGACTAGGTTGGTCTCCTCACACCTAGCCAGGACTTGTCCTAGGTTCTCTAGACAGGTTTTAAATGAGTCCCCAAAGACTGAGAAGTCATCCATGAATATTTCTATTATGGACTCATCCAACTCAGAGAAGATTGCCATCATGCACCTTTGGAAAGTTGCCGGTGCATTGCATAAGCCAAAAGGCATTCTGCGGAAGGCAAACGTTCCAAAAGGGCAAGTGAAGGTAGTCTTCTCTTGATCCTTAGGGTCTATAGTGATTTGATTATAGCCAGAGTACCCATCTAAAAAACAATAGTAGGCTCTACCAGCTATTCTGTCTAGCATCTGGTCAATAAATGGTAGGGGGAAATGGTCTTTTTTAGTTTCTTTATTCAGTTTTCTGTAATCCATACATACCCTCCACCCCGTGACAGTCCTTGTTGGAATCAGTTCGTTGTTCTCATTGACTACCACAGTTATTCCCCCCTTTTTAGGTACACATTGGATGGGGCTCACCCACTGGCTACTAGCTATGGGGAAAATCACTCCTGCATCTAACCACTTGATTATTTCTTTCTTCACTACCTCTTTCATAGAGGGGTTTAACCTACGCTGGTGATCTACCTTAGGTGTGTGTTCTTCCTCTAATATAATTTTGTGCATGCAATAAGAAGGGCTAATGCCTCGAATATCAGCAATAGTCCATGCTATAGCCTTCCTATGTTGCTTAAGCAGTAAAATTAAATCAACCTCATGCTGTTCACTAAGCTTAGAAGAAATAATTACAGGCAGCGTATCATTATCTCCTAGGTATGCGTATTTGAGGTGAGTTGGTAGTGGTTTCAGTTCTAAAACAGGTGGATGCTCAATGGAGGGCTTTAACGGATTTACAATTCTATCAGTTAAATCTATAGTCATACATACATGCTGAGGTCTATCTACAGGCATATTCATTATGTCAGATACATTTAGATCATCTACATCTAATCCTACATATTCGTTAGCATGCTTGGTTAATAATACATGCTCTAATTGTTCTTCCATTAGTGAGTCAACAACATCAATGCTAGCACAAGACTCAGAATCAGAGGGATACCTTAAAGCTTTGTAAACACTAAATTTTACCTCTTCATCATGAACCCTCATAGTTAACTCACCTTTTTGTACGTCTATTAGTGCCCTACCTGTGGCTAGAAATGGTCTACCTAGCAGGATGGGAACCTCCTTGTCTGCCTCATAGTCCAGGACAATGAAATCTGCAAGGAAAATAAACTTGTCAACTTTAACTAGAATATCCTCAATCTTACCTTCTGGATATGCAATGGATCTGTCTGCTAGTTGTAAAGTGACAGTAGTTGGACGTGCTTCTCCCATTCCCAACTGGCGGAATAGGGATAGGGGCATGAGATTTATGCTGGCGCCCAGGTCACAAAGCGCTCTGCCCACATGCTTGCCTCCAAGTTCTACAGGTAGGGTGAAGGAACCAGGATCCTTCTCCTTCTTGGGCAGCTTGTTCTGGAGGATGGCACTGCACTCCTCGGTGAGGTTTACTGTTTCAAACTCACCAATTATTCTTTTGTTAGTAATAATGTCCTTCAAAAACTTTACATATGAAGGCATAGACTGTAAAACCTCTACAAAAGGAATGTTCACATGCACTTGCTTAAGTATTTCTAAGAATTTATTAAAATGAACTTCCTATTCCTGCTTCTTCTTCAGCCTTCGAGGATATGGAGGTGGTGGTACATATGCAGGCACGTCAGGACGCCTTAGGATAGGTGGAGGCCTTGGAATTTCTTCTACCTCCTCAATAATTGGCTCTAGCCTGGCTCCTGATGTGCTAGTTGGTGGTGGACCTTGGCTTGGCAGAGATTCCAGTGGAGCACTAGACTCAGTGTTCTCTACTCTCTTTGGTGTGTCCTTTGTAATGCTCACCAATGGTCTTCCACTCCTAAGTTCAATGGCTTGAACTTGTTCTTTGCCATCTCTCCTTGGTACCTCGGTATCAGCAGGGAGTCTACCTTGGGGCCTACTTTTAAGTTCATTGGCTAATTGGCCTATTTGGTTTTCCAGGCTCCTAAGAGTAGCTTGCTGGCTCTGAAGAGTAGCATCATTCTTAGCTATATATTCCTTGAGTAGGTTTTCTACAGAAGATCCTACAGGTTGGTTGTAAGGTTTTTGGTACATTGACTGGTTATGCTGGGGAGTGAAACCAGGTGTTCCACTCGGCCTTGGTTGGTTGGGATTTTGGTTAGTGTTTTGTTGGCCACCCCATGACAGGTTAGGGTGGTTTCTCCAACCAGGGTTATAGGTGTTGGAGTAGGGGTTATTCCTAGGCTGCTGCTGACTTCCTACATAGCAGACTGAGGATGGATTCCCAGGGCAATATTCATAAGGGTGCCCTTCCCCACAGAATCCACAGATAGGTGCCTCGCCTTGATTTGGTTGAGTGCCCATTGACATGGCTGTGGCGGTGTTGGCACTGGTTTGGAGATTGGCCTGAGCCATTTGCTTGACTAAGTTGGTCAGGGCATTTATTTGGGTGCTCATGGCGCTTAGAGCATCCTTGTCTTGAGCCCTAGTTGGCTCTACTGGATCGTCTGACCATCTACAGTGAGATGCTGAGATCTTCTCCAAGATCTCATAAGCTTCGTTGTAACTCTTGGACAACATGGAACCACCAGCAGATGAATTTAAGACTTGTCTGGTGCTGGGGTTGCATCCTTTAAAGAAGACTTCTATTTGGATACACCATGGAATGCCATGATGTGGACATTTAATGAGAAGGTCTTTGAATCTAGTCCAAGCTTCGTGAAGAGACTCATTATCAGCTTGTTTAAACTTTATGATATCATCACGAAAGGTTGAATTCCTATCAGGTGGGAAGTATTTGACTAGGAATTTTTCTGCTAAATCTGTCCAATTGCGGACAGATCCTGAGGGTAAAGAATTTAACCATGTTTTGGCTTTGTCCCTCAAAGAGTAAGGGAAAAGATATAGCCTCAGGGCTTCTTGGGAAACTCCAGGGATTAGGAATGTGTCACTAACTCCTAGGAAGTTCCTAAGGTGGTTATGGGGGTCCTCATTTTCTATTCCAAAGAATTGTCCCACAGTGGACAACATTTGGAACATCACTGGCTTTAACTCGAATGAGTGGGCAGTGATTTCAGGACGGATTATGCTGGGGTTCAGCTCCCCAGGCATAGGTACTAGATATGACAGAATGGCACTATTCTTGTCATTCGCTATTTCGATGGGGTTGCGAATGGCTTGTGCCGGATTTGGAACTAGATCGCCCATTTCTTTAATTTCAGGTGTGGATTGAGGTATAGGAGGTTGTTTAAAGAGACGTTTCTTTGCCTTATTCCTAGCTCGAAGTGATCTTTCAGGTTCAGGATCGAACTCTAAATTACTATGTGAACGCTCACTCATAAACTACCTTAATGGCACCTGCAAAAGAAATGAAACAGATTAGTTTCACTCAATGATAAACTTGATTTTTCAAACTTAACAACTTCGTTTTCACTTAAAATAAGTCCCCGGCAGCGGCGCCAAAAACTTGTTGCGTGCTCAATGTGTAAAGATAAATATGCAAAAGTGTAGAGAGAGCACTTAGAACATGCAAGCATACATGGTCTTACAGCAAGTAGTGAGTATATTTAATTCGTTTTTTCCACAGAGACTTGTTTTTAGCTATTCGCGAAGTGTGAATGTTAAGAAAGATGGGATGAATTTGATGGGTTAAAATTGGTTTTTAATTAACTACTTTTTGCTGAATGTGTAGAGGGATATAACATAAACAAATTAAAGTTAAAACTAGACCTAAAGGACAAGAGATGGAATTAATAATCGAGGAAGAAAACAGCTAAACAGAATGATAAAAAGGCAGAATTGCGAGGACCGCAATGTTTCCGCAATTAATTAGCAGCGAATCTGATTAAAATGGGGGATTAAGGGCTACTAATGACTATCCTATAGGCATTTTATTACGATTATCAAGCTTTGGATCAACTCTCTATACATCAAACTCACTCTATCTCAAGTATCGTCCGATTCCATGCATGAGAGACTCAAGTTTACTCGACTTCAAAGTAAGGTCTTAAGCATCTTGTTAAAGCAGGAGTGTGCAGTTTGTACTAGGGAAACGCCTATTCCTAGGCCGTTTCCTGATTACCATGAAAGGCTAGCATGATTATATGACTCTGAACTCTTACTCCTTCCAGAGGTTAGGAGTTCTTTGGACAAAATGGATGGCCAATCGAAATTGCCCGTGGGATGAAGCTTACATACAATCAATGTTCGAGTGTTAATCTACCTACTTGACTCACGTTTTTTAGCCTATAGTTCTGTCATTAGCATGCCCCTAAATGATTTTAGTTACTCATGGATATGTAAAGAGCAGAAATGGTAGATAAAGTAGACATGCTTAGAAGAGAAATGTGTGTAAAACAGCAAGCAAAAACTCGTAGCAGAACAAGGTAGAACTGTGAAATGCAGAAACTTACTTTGATTACTTTAAGTGTTTGAATGACAAAGGGAAGCTTAAAAAGAACTGAATCCAAGACAGACAACAACGAAATGCATTAATTGAAATGACTCAACTAAGAACAACAATGATCAGTAATGGAAATGAGAGGAAAAGAGCAGAAAACAGTAACGGTTTGCTGGAAATCTTCGTGGCAGTCGCCTCGAATGATGGTGATGGGAATTCAGCCGTGCTTGGATGAATCCAATCGAGAGAGAAGAAGAATCTTCTCTCCTTCCTATCAGATTATCGACTCCAAAAGCTGAGAACCTCACTCCAACAGACGGCAAGGGAATTTAGAGAGAAATGGTGGACTGCGAGAAGACTTCTGCCCTTCGAATGATGACTGAACCTCCGACTTTGACCCCCTTTTATAGTAGTTTGCAGGTGCGTTTGGGCCAAGGAGAACCATCAACCTTCAACGTCATATATCAGAATGGATGGAGGAGAAAGAACGAATCCCTGAAAAGTCGGATCTAAACAGAAAATGATCAGCCAACTTACGGTTTTAACTTGAATAATTGCGGTCACCGCAATTATTCCGCAATTCATTTGCAATGGTTATTTTTTCATTCTTTTCTTCGGTTTTCAACCCTTTTTCTACCTATTGTACACAAGTCCTATATTAGCTACCTTCTTCTAATTCTCATATTAAAGCATAGGTTTAAGCTAATTGCTAACAAAAACACCTAAATGTGTACATCTTCTTAAGCTAAATGGGTCCTAAATAAGTCACTTTCAGAGACTTAACACACACACAGAACAGAGATGGACAACCAACTGCAAAAGTAGCAAGCACCGCCTGAACCAACCCCTACAGAGAGAGGCCCCCCACAGACAAGCCACTCAAAGCCACCACTCAAGCCGCCCACCAGGGAAGAAAGAGCCAAGGACAACGAGGGCTAATTAGGGGAAGAAAGCAAACAACTGAACGAGCCTCCGCAACAAACGTCCTCAAGAAAGAACAACCACAAGGAAACGCCCCAAACAGGCAAGCCTCACAGACAAAAACTGAAACCCCCCCCCAAAGAAGAGACAACAGCAGAACCTAGGGACAGAGCAGGGGAAGAAGCAGCCGCCAGAAGCGAAAAACAGCACAACAAAGAGCAACCTAAAAATAACACCTGCACACACTCAAAGAACAAGAGAAAGTCAATCAAAAGAATCCCAGGGGGAACCGGCCGAAACCGCCCCCACCCAGGACGAGCATGCAGAAAAAATATCAGACCGGATAGCAGCGATAACCGACTGAGGAGGACGGTGACTGTTAAGTCTCTGAAAGTGACTTATTTAGGACCCATTTAGCTTAAGAAGATGTACACTTTTAGGTGTTTTTGATAGCATTTAGCCTAAACCTATGCTTAAATATGAGAATGAGAAGAAGGTAGCTAAATTAGGACTTATGCACAATAGGAAAGAAAAGGGTTGAAAACCGAAGGAAAAGAATGAAAAAAACTGCATTGCGACAGCATTGCGAAAACATTGCTGAAGCCGCAATTATTCAAGTGAAAACCGTAAGTTGACTGATCTTTTTCTGTTAATTTCCGTGATTTCAGGGATTCGTTCTTTCTCCTCCATCCATTCTGATATACGACGTTGAAGATTGATGGTTCTCCTTGGCCCAAACGCACCTGCAAACTACTATAAAAGGGGGTCAAAGTCGGAGGTTCAATCATCATCCAAAAGCGTAGAGTCTTCTCGCAGTCCATCTGTTCTCCTGTTTTTCCTTTGCCGTCTGTTGGTTTGTGAAGCTCAGTTGTTGGAGTCGATAATCTGATAGGAAGGAGAGGAGATTCTTCTTCTCTCCCGATCGGATTCATCCAAGCAAGGCTGCTCTTTTTTATCCTTCATTCGAGGCGATTGCGACGAAGCTTTCAAGCTGCATTTACTATTTTCTGACTTTCCTTTCTATTTCCAGTTTTGATCAGTTGTTGTTTCTAGTTTAGTGATTAATCTACATCATTTCGTTGCTTTCTGTCTTTGGATTATTTACTTTAAGTTTCCCTTTGTTCGTTCAAACATTCAAGGTAATCAAATTACAAGTCTCCATTTCACAGTTTCCATCTTCTGCTGCTACGGTTTTGTCTTACTGTTTTGAGTATATTTCCCTTCTAAGCATGTCTGTTTTATCTTATACTTCTGTTCTCTATATATCCATGAGTAGCTAAGTCACTTAGGGGCATGCTAATGACAGAACTATAGGCTAAAAAACGTGAACCAAGCATGTAGGATAGCTTGCGAAGCATTGATTGTATGTAAGCTTCATTCCACGGGCAATTTCGATTGGCCATCCATTTTGTCCAAAGAACTCCTAACCTCTGGAAGGAGTAAGAGTTCAGAGTCGTATAATCATGCTAGCCTTTCATGGTAACCAGGAAACGGCCTAGGAATAGGCGTTTCCCTAGTACAAACTAAACACTTCTGTTTTAACAAGATGCTTAAGACCTTACTTTGAGTTGAGTAAACTAAAGAATCTAATGCATGGAATAGGACGATACATGAGATAGAGTGAGTTTGATGCATAGTGAGTTGATCTAATGCTTGGGAATCGTATTAAAATGCCTATAGGATAGTCGTTAGTAGCCCTTAATTCTCCATTTTACACACGTTTGCTGTTTTTACAATTGCGATAACATTGCGGTGTCCGCAATTCTGCTAAGTTACCATTCTGTTTAGCTGTTTTCTTCTTCGTTTATTAATTCCATCTCTTGTCTTTTGAGTCTAATTTCAACTTGCATTTGTTTATGTTGCATTCCTTTACACATTCAGCAAAAATTAGATAATTAAAAACCAATTTTACCCCATCAAATCCACCCCTTCTTTCTTAACAAATACACTTCGTGAATAGCTAAAAATAAGTCTCTGTGGAAAAAACGAATGAAATATACTTACTACTTGCTGTAAGACCATGTATGCTTGCATGTTCTGAGTGCTCTCTCGACCTTCTTGCTTATTTATTCTTAACACATTGAGCACGCAACAAGTTTTTGGCGCCGCTGCCGGGGACTTATTTTAAGTGAAAACGAAGTTTGTTAAGTCTGAAACACCAAGTTATTTTCCATTGAATTTGATCCATCTTCATTTCTTCTTCAGGTACCATTTAGGGTAGTTTATGAATGAGACTCCAAGTAGTGATCTAGAGTTCAACCCTGAGCCTGAGAGATTAAATAAAGCTAGAAATAGAGCCAAGAAACGTCTAGAACCCTGAGCCTGAGAGATCACTAATCCTGGGGAGAATAGGACCATCAGGCAGCCATGGATCAACCCACATGCGACACCTAGAACCGTGGCCAATGGAAAACCGGACAAGTGGACGGAATTGGTCCCGAAGCCCCATAATCGCCTTGAGGCACCAAGACCACATAGACGACACAGGAATCGTCCAAAGAGACCGACCACGGAGGATATACTCCTCCATCCAAGCCACCCACAGAGAAAATAGTTGCTTTTCTTACATGCTTGTTTATTACTTGATTGCAAAAATTTCATAGCTCTCATTTTTGCTCCAACCAACTTGAGAGAAGTGAGCTGTGAGATTATAATCGAGTGTAAACATGAGTGATCTTCATTCTAAAAGAGAGTAAACACACGAGGGTTTGCTTGAGAGGATTTTTATTTGGCAGCCATGTTTCACCAAAGAAGAAGACGTCATGTGACCTACAATCACGATGATCATTTTATGAAGGATTTTCTAGATAATATAGTCGAGATGCGTCAATGCATCAATGAGCTATTTGAAATAGATCAAGAGTTGAATTTGCGGGACAAGGCAAAGGAGAAAAGGGTCATGCAATTTGTTCAAAGTGGGGAAGATTGCCCTAATAAGTCTACAAGGTACACTAAACCTAAACCAACTTCCATTATTAATTCATCTATGGAAAAAGTTAGTTTACCTACTGAAATTAAGCCTATTGATGAGGTGGAAAATGATAAAGTTCAAGATGAGATACTTTGTGATTTGGTTCCAATGCATACTAATGATGAAATTATAGTTAGTAGGCAATTAGATTGCAAAGTCTTGTTTAATTGTAACACTTCTTTTGTATTGCCTACACTTGAAGAAATGCATGTTGATGTGTGTGAGTTAGAGGAAAAGGCACAAAAGGCCAAGACAAAAGCATGCGATTGTATTGAAAAAAAATCACGTGAGAAAAATAGTGAGAAAGAAAAGCATGAGATTAGTTTATGGCCTACAATAAAAAATGAGATAAAAGCCAAGAATGTGAGCTTGTGTGAAAGAAAATGTGTGGTTAAATCTATTTTGTTTTCAAAGAAAAATATTTATGATCTTTTATATAAAGGATCTTGTTTTCTAACGGGTGAGCTCAAACCATGTTTTGCTAGTATTTCTTTTGAGTTCTTACAGGAGGCCAAAACACTCATCTAGAAGTTTGATTCAAAGATCACTTCCACCATCAACAATTGCAGACAACACATGGACATCAATGCCAAAACATTTATTGAGAAACAAAATACCAAAGTTTCTTTTAGGACCATCCATGGCAGCAAGCATAAGGTGTTCAAACCGAGTGATTGAGTTTGGAAATTATTTTGGAAAGATCATTGTTCTTTTTATAAGAAACCCAAGTGGAGTTCAAGAGGCAACTTACCTATGAAATCTCATGACTACAAGATTGCTCTACAAGGCGAGGGAGATATCAATTATATGTTCAATGCCGCTGATTTTCGTCCTTTTGATGTAGATGATGGTGATTCGAGGACGAATCATTTTGAAGAATGGGAGGATGATATGAATTATTTTGGCAATCTAATTCATATCCATGATGAAACTCAAGGAGGTCAAACCATTGTTATGGAACAAGGGTTAAAGTCAACGATGAAGAGAAAGACATTGGTTTCAACTTGTCTCAAGTCCAATTTATGGAAGACTAAAGTATTATAATTAAACTAAGTTTAATATGCACATTTTGTCACTTATTACACTAATTAAAAGTGTAAAAAAGTCTTAGGCAACCTTTCATATTTCTAGATGACTTTTACTTTTTCAAGGTGCCTTTTAGAATATCAAGGCACCTTTTGGTATTTCAAGGAGACTTTTCATATTAGCATTTATGTTAGGGAGTTAAAGAAACTATTGGCTGAATCCCTTTTATAGACAAGGAATTCAGCCAAGAGACTCTTTAACTCCCTAACATAAATGCTAATATGAAAAGTTTCCTTGAAATACCAAAAGGTGCTTTGATATTCTAAAAGACACCTTGGAAAAACAAAAAGACATTTTGGAATATGAAAGATCATCTATGACTTGGTTACACCTTTAATGAGTACATTAAGAAACCAAATATGGAGATTAAACTTGGTTTTTAACATTATCCATTAGTCATCCACGAAATGGACTTGTGATAAATTGAAGTCCATGCCCTTCTCTTCTTCGTTGACTTTGACTGTTCTGATGTAGTTTTGGGTATAGGTAATTAAAGCTTCTTGAAGCTTCTTAGCCTTTGATCTTGTGATTGGTCCTTGCTCCATCACAATGGTTTGATCTCCTTGAGCTCCATCTTTGATATGAATTTGATTGTCTAGGGAATTCATATCAGACCCACTGCCTCAGAAGGATAGGCTTCCCCTCTATGTGCCAAGGGCCATTCTCTAGGACCCAGTCCCGAGCTGAGTCCTTTTTGAACCTGAAGATGATCAAACCTATCAAACAAGTTAATGGTTGGAACTTCCACATGTCCCCAAATCTTCCTGACAAGCCAATCAAGAACAAAAAAAGGGAGTTTGCCATCAATAAATTGACCCACCAAAGAACCTCTCCAGACTGCTACGCCCTCCTCAATAACCTCATCTGAGGGAATGGCAAACATAATCCCATCCTTCTCAATTGGAGGGTTATAGACTAGGGGTTTAGCAGCGGGGGAGGTCCACTGGGGCCCAAAAAGATTGGCGCAACTTGCCTTTTGTCCCTGACCGAGGAACCCTAGGGGCCCACTGGGCCCAACAGGAGAAGGCCCAAACCCACCCAAGGAACCTACAGACGCATCATCTCCCTCACTTGCTCCCAAATCCGACCGAGGCTGGCCTAACAGAGGAAACTTTCCTGGAATCCCCGACCTAATCCTAGGCCCCAGCGAGCTAAGACCCATACCAAACTCACTAACTCCAACCTTACCCTCCAGGGGCAAACCCTCTTCCCGAGTGGGAATACTACGGCGGGTCACCAAGTTGCCCAACTGCCCACACCCTATTGGGCTATAGGAAGGCGGTTCAATTGGCGGAAAACCTTGGCCCAAGCCATGTAAATTTGGACCCATTACATGAAGGCCAAGCCCATTTTGGTCAAGCCCAGACTTTGCAATTCTATCAAGCCCAATCGGGCCCAGCCCCTTGGAGTCAAGCCCAATTGGGATGGCATCTTGTAAAGGCCGATCCATAAACAAAGAATCCCCAGCCAATTGACTTTTTGAATTTAACAACACCGGATGGCCCACCAACACATTTTCCTTGCCCACGGAAGGAAACTCTTTCACAGATACATGACTTCCCTTAATTAACGTCAAAGGCTTCTTAAAACGGACAGCAACCTCATTTTCAGAAGAGCCAACCGTTCCCATTAAATTAGCAATACTAGCGGACGAAGACGGGAGGTAGCTAAGAGACGGAGACTCCTTAACACCCAGCCCTTTAATCACGCCCGAAGGATGAACGCCAACTTTCTCCAATTCAAATTTAAACTCGCCAGGCTGCCCTTTTAAAGTTTCAGCTAAATTCACGGAGGAAGAAAGGTGGAAGCAATTGTCCGAAGGCTTCAATTTCCCCAGCCCTTCAATCCCGCCCGAAGTTTTAATGGAGATTCCCTCAATAGGAACAGCCTTCAATGCTTTAACTTCCGGCGCAAAAACCATGGGAGACGAAGCTAAATTCCCTTCATCATCAACCTCACGCCCGTTACTGTTCGAATTAGAAGATCCCATATCGTGATTTGACCCACAGAAAACAGCAACATCCTCAGAGGTTACCGCTTTCCTAATAACCAAAGATTTTGAGCGATCCTCTGTTTTTTTACCAAGTCGCACAGCTTCTGGTTTTTGTCCCAAACTGCCAGGTGCAGCCCCTTGGACTCTCCCCTCACTTAGGCTAGAGGTAGAGACATTAGAACTTGCTGCCCCCATTGAGTTGACTTTAAATTCACGAACTTTAACCTGCTCACCCAACACAGACCCCCTATTATTTCCGATACTCTGTTTTTGCCCAACAAATGAACCCAGCTTTTTCTGAGGTGATTTCTTCCTCCTCATAACTCTTCACCCACTCGTGAGCCCTCAGGGGCAAGACAAGCTCTCAACAACCCAAGAACCTGAGCACGAGGAGACCCAAAAACCAGAACCAAAAGAACATAAAAAGGAACAATACTAAAAAACGCAAACAGAGCAAGACTAAAAAACGTAAACAGAGTTTGAAAGACTTACCTCGGTGATGCGCCCAGCTCCGCTACCTTGATCAGCATGCCCTACCACGCTTCAATCCAAGCTTCAAACCGCAGCCATGGAAAACCTCAAGCCACCATGGACGATTTGCCCCTCCAAAATCAATCACCCATTGTTGGGAGGAGAGAGAACAGAGAGAATTTTATAAAAAATTGCCTTTATGGGCGGTATATAATGCAGTTAAATATTTTAAATCATTCATGCCCCGTTTGCACGGTGCAGGATCAATCAACCCCCACTCTGGGCTATCTAGGTGATGCGCTCACTCATCCGTTGCACCAAGTGGTTGTTTGATAATTTTTATGAAAATCTGCCCTAGGGCAAAATCGAACCCCCACTCTCTGCTATCTTAGGCGGAGCGCTCAGCCACGGCACCAAGTGGTTGTTCGATTGTTTATGATTCTTTTCCATTCCTTTTACAAATAAGTTCTAATTTAGCTTCATTCCTTGAATTCTCATATTTAAGCACGTATTAAACTAAAATCTAACAAAAATGCTTAAGAGATTACATGATTCCATGGTAAATAAGTCCCTAATTTATGTACTTTTGGAGAGGTAACAGCAGTTAAAACGGATTGTGGGGTTTTTGTGGCCTGATCAGTGTGTTTCTGATCTCATCTGTCCCATCTCGAGAGATGAGGTTCGTGCTGTCCTCTTTTCCATGAGTAGTGCCAAGGCTCCTGGACCGGATGGTTTCCCTGTGGGGTTTTTCAAAGCTGCTTGGAGTGTTGTTGGGGATGATTTTTGTTCCGCAGCGCTTCACTTCTTTGATACTTCCTTCCTTCCTCCTGGTATCAATGCCACCTCCCTCACCTTGATTCCTAAGAAGGTGGGTGCCTCCTGGATTGAGGATTTTAGGCCCATTTCCTGTTGTAATGTGTTGTATAAATGCATTGCAAAGGTTTTGGCTAATCGTCTCCGTGTGTGGCTGCCTTCCTTCATCAGTCCGAATCAATCGGCCTTTGTTCAAGGGAGGAGTATTGTGGATAACATTTTGCTCTGCCAGGAGTTGGTTGGGGGTTACCACCGCAATAAGGGAAGCCCGCGGTGTGTGCTGAAGGTCGATCTGCAAAAAGCCTATGATTCGATCCAGTGGGATTTCCTCTTTGGCTTGCTGCTCTCGATTGGTACTCCTTGCCAGTTTGTTAACTGGATCCGGGCCTGCGTTACCTCGCCTATGTTCTCCATTTCTGTGAATGGGTCCTCTGAGGGCTTCTTTGCAGGGAGGAGGGGTCTCCGCCAGGGAGACCCCCTGTCCCCTTACCTGTTCTTCGTGTGTATGGAAGTCTTGTCGCGTCTGCTGAATTCCCCCCCGCCTGAGTTTGAGTTTCATCCCAAGTGTGAGAGGGTTAAGCTAACCCATCTCTACTTCGCGGATGACTTGATGATTTTCTCTGCGGGGAATAAGGCTTCTTTGGGGTTTGTTCAGCGGACCTTACATCTCTTCCAGGAGCTTTCTGGCCTTGTGGTTAACTCTGCAAAGAGCTCGATGTTCTGTGCGGGTGCTCCTGTCCCTGAGGCAGTTGGCCTTGCTGAGTTCATGGGTGTTACTGTTGCGTCGCTGCCTGTTTGTTACTTAGGTCTCCCCCTTCTCTCAGGTCGGCTGTCTTCGCGCGATTGTCAGCCCCTGATTGATCGGATCACCTCTAGGATTGGTAGTTGGACTGCTAGGGCTCTCTCCTATGCTGGTAGGTTGCAGCTTATTCAGTCGGTCCTCCAGACCTTCCAGGTCTATTGGGCTAGTGTTTTTGTGCTGCCTGCTCGTGTGGTCCAGAGGGTTGAGAGTTTGCTTCGCTGCTACCTCTGGAAAGGCTCTCCTTCTGGTCGCGGGGGGGCTAAGGTAGCCTGGGATGATATTTGTTTGCCGAAGCGGCAGCTGATATGAAGCTCCTTTGGTCCTGCTGCTTCGCTCGGGCTCTCTGTGGGTCGCTTGGATGGCGGGGTATATCCTCCGTGGACGTTTTCTTTGGACGATTCCTGTGTCGTCTCTGTGGTCTTGGTGCCTCAAGGCGATTATGGGGCTTCGTGACCATTTCCGTCCGCTTGTCCGGTTTTCCATTAGAGACGGTCGTAGGTGTCGTATGTAGGTTGATCCTTGGCTGCCTGATGGTCCTATTCTGCCAAGGATTAGTGATCGTATCTTGTATGACGCGGCTAGTCATATTCAAGCTACGGTCTCTGATTTCCTGTTGCCTGATGGTTCGTGGGGGTGGTCGATGGTGTCTCCTGAGATGTTGGAGATATCTGATACCGTGCGCTCTACTGTGTGCTGCCTTGGTCGGGAGGATAGGTTGATCTGGGTTCTGGGGGGGATTGGTTTCTCAGTATCGAGTGCTTGGGAGGCGATCCGCCCTCGTGGGACGGTGGTTCCTTGGCGGGGTTTCCTGTGGTTCGGGGGGAATATTCCGCGCCATGCGTTTGTCACCTTGCTGGCCTTGAGGGATAGATTGTATACCCGGGACAGACTGGCCCGGTGGATCCCCTCGACCCCTACTGATTGTTTGCTTTGTTTGTCCGGGTCTGAGTCTCGCGACCACCTGTTCTTTCAGTGCCCCTTTGCGAGAATGGTGTGGGAAGATATCCTCAGTTGGGGTAGAGCTTCCCGCCTCGTTCTCCCTTGGGATGCTGAGCTTGAGTGGATTTGTCGGGAGAGTGCTGGGCAGCATAAGCGTAAGCTTGTTTGGAGAGTGGCCTGGTGTGCTGTGATCTACAATATTTGGAAGGAACGCAATTTGCGTTTTCACGGCCCGGGTCACCGTCCTCCTCAATCGGTTATCGCTGCTATCCGGTCTGATATTTCTTCTGCATGCTCGTCCTGAGTGGGTGAGGTTTCGGCCGGTTCCCCCTGGGATTCTTTTGATTGACTTTCTCTTGTTCTTTGAGTGTGTGCAGGTGTTATTTTCAGGTGCTCTTTGTTGTGTTATTTTCGCTTCTGGCGTCTGCTTCTTCCCGTGCTCTGTCCCTAGTTTCTGCTGTTGTCTCTTCTCTAGAGGGGGTTTTCTGTTTGGTCTGTGAGGCTTGCCTGTTTGGGGCCTTTTCCTTGTGGTTGTTCCTTCTTGAGGGCGTTTCTTGCGGAGGCTAGTTCACTTTGATTGCTTTCTTTCCCTGATTAGCTCCTCGATGTCCTTGGCTCTTTCTTCCCTGGTGGGCGGCTTGAGTGGTGGCTATGAGTGGCTAGTTTGTGGGGACCTCTCTCTGTAGGGGTTGGTTCAGGTGGTGCTTGCTACTTTGCAGTTGGTTGTCCATCTCTGTTCGGTGTGTACTCTTTCCTCCTGGTGTGGTCTTGTTTCCTGAGTTGAGTTGAGTTTGTTCTGGATACTTGTTGTCACCCCAAAAGGCGCCTTGTCCGGAGGGTGTGTCGGTTTTTGGTGGGTGTCCTAGGATTAGGCTTTGTCGAGGGAAGCGATGCATGCCTGGTCCTTGTGGCTTTCTGCTGGGCCTGCATACCTGATGGTTGTTCTTTTGCCAGAAGTAGGGGGAAGACGAGTTGAAGGGCCTCTTCTTTGTTTTGGTTTCCTTGGTCGTGCTTGGGGGGCGGGCTTCTCACATGCTTATGATGGATGGCCAGCTTGGCCTCTTTTCTCTCAGCATCTGTCTGTCCTTCCTCTGCTTTGTTTTGGTGCCCTTGACCTAGTCTGGAGTCGCTCGTTTGCTCGTGCCTGCCGGGGGATCGATGGCTTGGGTTGTCTTTGGGCGGCTGTGGTGGTTGCTTTGTTTCGTGCTCTGGTTTGTTGCTTCTTCTTGTTTCGGTTGTGTTTCATTTGCTCTTTGAGTTGTGATGTCTTTATTTGTCTTTTCTGGCTCTTGCCCGCCTGTGGGTTGGGTGCCAGGTGTTGTTGATTGTTTGTTTTTGTTGCTCTCCCTCGGGCTGTGAGGTTTCCGTTTGGGTTCTTTTGTTTTGTTGATACATTGGTTTTTCCCAGTGGTTTGTTCTCTCTTGTTTGATGGTGCCCTTTGGCCTCGGGCTTTGACGTCCTTTTGCTTAATATATATTACCTTTGCAAAAAAAAAATCTAACAACCTTGCACCCCAATATCAAAGCCCTAAAATCCTCAACGGGAGCATTTAAAGCACGTGCCAAAAAAACTGAGTAAGATTCTGAATTGCACAAAACCAAAGAGTGGATTGTGAATGTTTGATCAATACAAAACCATTTTTGAATAAAACAAAATTTCAAAAAATGCATCCCACCGGGGCGTTTTTGGTTTTTTGCAATTACCATATCGCTCGTTTCTTCCCTTCTTTTCCAAACTTATGGTCGGGGACGCTTTTTAACCTCAAACTAAAACTCTCGAAGCCTGCGAGTCTAATATCTAACAACCTTGCACCCCAATCTCAAAGCCCTAAAATCCTTAACGGGAGCATTTAAAGCACGTGCCAAAAAAACTGAGTAAGATTCTGAATTGCACAAAACCAAAGAGTGGATTGTGAATGTATGATCAATACGAACCCATTTTTGAATAAAAAAAAATTCAAAAAATGCATCCCACCGGGGCGTTTTCGGTTTTTTTTTTTTGCAACGGTAGTTTAATTAATGCGGGGATTGAACCCATGACCAAGGTCACCGGCACAACCCTATGCCAATTGAGCTATGCTCGGTTTTTTGCAATTTCCATATCGCTCGTTTCATCCAACTTTTCCAAACTTATGGTCGGAGACGCTTTTAAACCTCAAACTACAACTCTCGAAGCCTGCGAGTCTAATATCTAACAACCTTGCACCCTAATCTCAAAGCCCTAAAATCCTCAACGGGAGCATTTAAAGCACGTGCCAAAAAAACTGAGTAAGATTCCGAATTGCACAAAAACAAAGAGTGGATTGTGAATGTTTGATCAATACGAACCCATTTTTGAATAAAACAAAATTTCAAAAAATGCATCCCACCGGGGCGTTTTCGGTTTTTTGCAATTTCCATATCGCTCGTTTCTTCCCTTCTTTTCCAAACTTATGGTCGGGGATGCTTTTTAACCTCAAACTACAACTCTCGAAGCCTCGGAGTCTAATATCTAACAGCCTTGCACCCCAATCTCAAAGCCCTAAAATCCTCAACGGGAGCATGTAAAGCACGTGTCAAAAAAACTGAGTAAGATTCCGAATTGCACAAAACCAAAGAGTGGATTGTGAATTTTTGATCAATACGAACCCATTTTTTGAATAAAAAAAAATTCAAAAAATGCATCCCACCGTGGCGTTTTCGGTTTTTTGCAATTTCCATATCGCTCGCTTCTTCCCTCTTTTCCAAACTTATGGTCGGAGACGCTTTTAAACCTCAAACTACAACTCTCGAAGCCTGCGAGTCTAATATCTAACAACCTTGCACCCCAATCTCAAAGCCCTAAAATCCTCAACGAGAGCATTTAAAGCACGTGCCAAAAAAAATGAGTAAGATTCCGAATTGCACAAAACCAAAGAGTGGATTGTGAATGTATGATCAATACGAACCCATTTTTGAATAAAAAAAAAATTCAAAACATGCATCCCACCATGGCGTTTTCGGTTTTTTGCAATTTCCATATCGCTCGTTTCATCCAACTTTTCCAAACTTATGGTCGGAGACGCTTTTAAACCTCAAACTACAACTCTCGAAGCCTGCGAGTCTAATATCTAACAACCTTGCACCCTAATCTCAAAGCCCTAAAATCCTCAACGGGAGCATTTAAAGCACGTGCCAAAAAAACTGAGTAAGATTCCGAATTGCACAAAAACAAAGAGTGGATTGTGAATGTTTGATCAATACGAACCCATTTTTTAATAAAACAAAATTTCAAAAAATGCATCCCACCGGGGCGTTTTCGGTTTTTTGCAATTTCCAGATCGCTCGTTTCTTCCCTTCTTTTCCAAACTTATGGTCGGGGATGCTTTTTAACCTCAAACTACAACTCTCGAAGCCTCGGAGTCTAATATCTAACAGCCTTGCACCCCAATCTCAAAGCGCTAAAATCCTCAACGGGAGCATGTAAAGCACGTGCCAAAAAAACTGAGTAAGATTCCGAATTGCACAAAACCAAAGAGTGGATTGTGAATTTTTTATCAATACGAACCCATTTTTTGAATAAAAAAAAATTCAAAAAATGCATCCCACCGGGGCGTTTTCGGTTTTTTGCAATTTCCATATCGCTCGTTTCTTCCCTCTTTTCGAAACTTATGGTCGGAGACGCTTTTAAACCTCAAACTACAACTCTCGAAGCCTGCGAGTCTAATATCTAACAACCTTGCACCCCAATCTCAAAGCCCTAAAATCCTCAACGGGAGCGTTTAAAGCACGTGCCAAAAAAACTGAGTAAGATTCCGAATTGCACAAAACCAAAGAGTGGATTCTGAATTTTTTATCAATACGAACCCATTTTTGAATAAAAAAAAAATTCAAAAAATGCATCGCACCGGGGCGTTTTCGGTTTTTTGCAATTTCCAGATCGCTCGTTTCTTCCCTTCTTTTTCAAACTTATGGTCGGGGACGCTTTTTAACCTCAAACTACAACTCTCGAAGCCTGCGAGCCTAATATCTAACAGCCTTGCACCCCAATCTCAAAGCCCTAAAATCCTCAACGGGAGGATTTAAAGCACCTGCCAAAAAAACTGAGTAAGATACTGAATTGCACAAAACCAAAGAGTGGATTGTGAATGTTTAATCAATACAAACCTATTTTTGAGTCGAACAACCACTTGGTGCAGTGGGTGAGCACTCCGCCTAAGATAGAAGAGAGTGGGGGTTCGATTCTGCCTTAGGGCAGATTTCAGATTTTCATAAAAATTATCAAACAACTACTTGGTGCAACGGGTGAGTGAGCGCATCACCTAGATAGCCCAGAGTGGAGGTTGATTGATCTTGCACCGTGCAAACGGGGCATGAATGATTTAAAATATTTAACTACATTATATATCGCCCATAATGGGGGAATGAGTTTGTGAAGCTTCTCCTATGGTGTTTCGTGGTCCTCCTTGCTGCTGGGTGTAGGGTGTTGATGCAAAGTCTGGAAGCATCACCGAGGTTAGTTTTCAACAATCTGTTTGTGGGGCTCCGATTTTTTTGAGGGGATTCTTCTCCTTGGTGGATTGGGCAACTCCTTTGCTGGTTGCTTGCTGCTGGTTCGGGTACTTCTTGCTGCTGGTTGTAAGGGACTGGGGCAAAGGGATCAACTGGCGTTAGGGGAGCATCACAGAGGTAAGTTTTCTATTCCTCTGTTTTGCGTGCGTTATTTCTTCCTCCGTTTTGCGTTGCGTTATTTTTTTTTGCAAAGGTGATTATATTATAAGCAAAAGACCCCAAAGCCCGTGGCCAAAGGGCACAACAAACAAGAGAACAAACACTGGGAGAACCAATGTATGACACAAAACCAAAACAACCCAACGGAAACCTCACAGCCCGAGGGAAAGCAACAAAGAAACCAAACAACAACAGACCCCAGCATCCAACCCACAAGCGGGAAGGAGCCAGAAAAGACAAAAAGCAGAAAAATGTAACACAACTCAAAAAGCTAAGAACCAGCTGAAGCAAGGGGAAACAAAGACAGAACACGACCGAAGCATGACACCTCATCCGCGAAAAATGACACCTCATCCGCCCACAAACACCCCAGGCCATCCACCCCCGGCCGGCACGAGCGATAGAGCGACTCCAGACAGGGTCAAGGGGCACCAAGCAAAAACAGAGAGAGGACAGGCAGATGCTGAGAAAAAAGGGGCCAAGCTGGCCATCCATCATAAGCCAGCAAGAAGCCCGCCCCCCAAGCACGACCAAGAAACCAAACAAAGAAGAGGCCCATCAACTCGTCTTCCCCCTACTTATGGCAAAAGAACAACCATCCGGTATGCAGGCCCGGCAGAAAGCCACAGGGACCCAGCCAGCATCGCTTCCCTCGACAAAGCCAGATCCAAGGACCCACCAAAAGCCCACACACCCTAAGGACAAAGCGCCTTTCGGGGTGACAACAAGCATCCAGAACTCAGCTCAATTAGGAACCAGGACCGTCAGGGGACAACGAGCACCCACAGAACAGAGAAGGACAGCCAACTGCAGAAAAAGCAAGCACCGCCTGAACCAACCCTACAGCTGGAGACACCCCACAGACAAGCCTCTCAAAGCCCCACACAAGAAGCCCACCAGGGGAGAAAGGCCAAGGACAGCAAAGGACAGACAGATGAAGAAAGCCTGCAACAGAACGAGCCACGGCAAGCAGCGACCTCAGAGCATGAACAAGCACAGGGACAAGCTCAAACAACCAAGCCGCACAGACCAAAACAGAAACCCTCCAGAGAAGAGATAGCAGCAACAACCAGGGACAGAGCAGGGGAAGAAGCAATCGCCAGAAGCGCAACAGCACCGCATAGAGCAACCTAACAAAACACCTGCACACACTCAAAGAACAAGACAAAGTCAATCAAAAGAGTCCCAGGGGGAGACGGCCGAAACCGCACCCACCCAGGACGAGCAT
The DNA here is from genome assembly GCA_028017165.1 of Herpetospermum pedunculosum. Lineage (NCBI taxonomy): Eukaryota > Viridiplantae > Streptophyta > Magnoliopsida > Cucurbitales > Cucurbitaceae > Herpetospermum > Herpetospermum pedunculosum. The sequence continues at coordinate 40,031,351 of CM051527.1, forward strand.
GCAGAAGAAATATCAGACCGAATAGCAGCGATAACCGACTGAGGAGGGCGGTGACCTGAATTCACAATCCACTCTTTGCGTTGCGTTATTGCTTTCCTCGTCTGTTCTGTGCTGTTCTTGTTTTGTTTTCGGTGAGGTCGGGCTGGGTTTTGTTTAGTGCGTCCTCTTCTCTGGCTTCACGTCTTTGGGGTGTACTATGAGGAGGAAGAAATCCCCTCAGAAAAAACCGTTTGCTCAAAGCAATGTTCTGCCCTCTGTCCATCATGGTTCGCGTCCTCCGAAGTCGATAGCTAACTTAGGGGCTGGATTATCAGGGGCTGCGTGTGAGGAGCCTTCGTATGCCCTAACAAATGCATTAGGTAAGGTTTCTGGGGGGCTGGCCCCAAAGCGTTCGGCCTCTGGGGCTTCGTCTTCGGTGTTAATTCCTGATAAAAAACAGAGCATGGGTTGTGAGGATTCTGAGTTAGGGAAGCCTTTGTCTGCTCTTGAGATAAATTTAATTGCTGAGGAGGCAGAGAGTAATGGTGAGGCTAGCTCTAAGCACGGGTTGAAGCGTTTGCAAGGACACTCCTCTGCGTTTTCTGGGCAGAGCTCAATTCCTTCAAAAATGGCGAAAACAAGGGGTAAGGCCATTCAATTGAATTCATCTGCGAGAGTTGATATTGTCATTGATAAGGTACTAGGTCCTCAGCCCTGTAGTATGCCTTCTGAGTCTGAGGCTTCCTCATCTTCAAATTTTCGAATTATTGATGATGGCAAGCTTCGGCTGGAGGTTGAAGAAGATAGGTTAGGTGAACTTGCGTCCTCTACAGTGGCTGTGGCGGCTGAGGATGCAACATTCAATGGGTTTCCTAATCAAGGAAAGTCAATTAAATCCTTCGGCGGTATGAATGGGAATATGAGCTGCCCTTCCTCCCCCGTGCTGCACATGGATGATTTAATTCCAAAAGTTGTTAGTTTGGAATCTCAAGCTGGCCGTTTGCAGCAGACAAAGATGGTAAGTTTGAAGAATGATTTGATTGGAAATCTTTCTCTCTCCATGACCAATTCCTTATGCTCAAATGGTCAATTGGGCTCCAAAGCCAAAAATGGTAAGTCTATCCCTTCCACCCCTCAAAACCGTGGGAAGTTGACTAGAATTTGTGCTACCCAACTTGACTACCCAAATGGGCTTGGCCCAACTGGTACTGATTCTGGGCTTGGCCATGGTAATAGGCTAACCCAAAATGGGGAGATGGATCAAAATGAATTTAATCCTAATGGGCTTGACCAAATGGGAATGGGCACAATTTTGCCATTTGGACCGTCATCCTTGAGCCCAATTGGGCGTGGGCAGTTGGGCCACTTGGTGACTCGGCATATTATGCCACCACGGGATGAGGTTCTGCCCTCTGAGGAAAATTCGGGTGCTAATGAGTTTGGGTTGGGGTTTACCTCGCTTGGGCCTAGGATTGGTTTGGGGATACCAGGAAAGTTTCCTCTGTTAGGCTGTCCTCGCTCGGAGGTGGGAGCTAGTGAGGGGGATGTTGCGTCTATGGGTTCTTTGGGTGGGTTTGGGTTGTATCCCTTTGGGCCCCCAGAGTCGCATGGTCAGGGGCATAAGGCTAGTTGGGCCGATCTTTTTAGGCCTCAGTGGACCTCCCCAGTTGACGAACCTCTTTTTTTTTGCAAAGGTGATTATATATAAGCAAAAAGACCTCAAAGCCCGAGGCCAAAGGGCACAACAAACAAGAGAACAACCACTGGGAGAACCAATGTACGACAACAAAACCAAAACAACCCAACGGAAACCTCACAGCCCGAGGGAAAGCAACAAAGAAACCAAATAACAACAAACTCCAGCATCCAACCCACAAGCGGGAAGGAGCCAGAAAAGACAAAAGCAGATAAATGTAATACAACTCAAAAAGCAAAGAACCAGCTGAAGCAAGAGGAAACAATAAGACAACACGAACGAAGCATGACTCCCCATCCGCCCAAAAAACACCCCAGGCCATCCATCCCACGGCTGACACGAGCGAAGGAGGGACTCCAGACAGGGTCCAAGGGCACCAAGCAAAAACAGAGGGAGGACAGGCAGATGCTGAGAAAAAAGGGGCCAAGCTGGCCATCCATCATATGCAAGCAAGAAGCCCACCCCCAGGCACGACCAAGAAACCAAACAAAGAAGAGGCCCATCAACTCGTCTTCCCCCTACTTATGGCAAAAGAACAACCATCCGGTATGCAGTCACGGCAGAAAGCCACAGGGACCCAGCCAGCATCGCTTCCCTCGACAAAGCCAGATCCAAGGACCCACCAAAAGCCCACACACCCTCCGGACAAAGCGCCTTTCGGGGTGACAACAAGCATCCAGAACAACTCAACTCAATTAGGACCAGGACCGCCAGGGGACAAAGAGCACCCACAGAACAGAGAAGGACAGCCAACTGCAGAAGAGCAAGCACCACCTGAACCAAACCCAACAGCTAGTGACACCCCACAGACTAGCCTCTCAAAGCCCCCACACAAAAAGCCCACCAGGGAAGAAAGGGCCAAGGACAGCAATGGACAGACAGGTGAAGAAAGCAAGCAATTGATCGAGCCTCTGCAAGCAGCGTACTCAGAGCATGAACAAGCACAAGGACAAGCTCAAACAACCAAGCCGTACAGACCAAAATTGAAGACCTCTCCAGAGAAGAGACAGCAGCAGCAACCAGGGACATAGCAGGGGAAGAAGCAATCGCCAGAAGCGAACCAGCACCGCAAAGAGCCACCTGACAAAACACCTGCACACACTCAAAGAACAAGACAAAGTCAATCAAAAGAATCCCAGGGGGAGCCGGCCGAAACCGCACCCACCTAGGACAAGCATGCAGAAGAAATATCAGACCGAATAGCAGCGATAACCGACTGAGGAGGACGGTGACCCAGGCCGTGAACACGCAAGTTGCGTTCCATCCAAATATGGTAGATCACAGCACACCAGGCCACTCTCCAAACAAGCTTACGCTTGTGCTGCCCAGCACTCACCCGACAAATCCACTCAAGCTCAGCATCCCAAGGGAGAACGAGGCGGGAAGCTCTGCCCCAACAGAGGATATCCTCCCACACCAAACTCGCAAAGGGGCACTGAAAGAACAAGTGGTCTCGGGATTCAGTCCCGGACAAACAAAGCAAACAATCGATAGGTGTCGAGGGGATCCACCTAGCCAGCCTATCACGGGTATACAAACGGTCCCTCAAGGCTAGCCAGGTGACAAAAGCATGACGCGGAATATTCCCCCCGAACCATAGCAAACCCTGCCACGGAACCACTGTCCCACGGGGGCGAATCGCCTCCCAAGCACTCGAAACCGAAAAACCAATCCCGCCTGGAACCCAGATCAACCTATCCTCCCTACCTGGGCAACACACAGTAGAGCGCACGACATCGGCGATCTCCAACAATTCAGGAGACACTACCGGCCACCGCCACGAACCATCAGGTAGCAGAAAATCAGAGACCATAGCTTGAATATGACTAGCTGCGTCATACAAGATACGATCACTAATCTTGGGGAGAATAGGACCATCAGGCAGCCATGGATCAACCCACATACGACACCTAGAACCGTCGCCAATGGAAAACCGGACAAGTGGACGGAATTGGTCCTGAAGCCCCATAATCGCCTTGAGGCACCAAGACCACATAGACGACACAGGAATCGTCCAAAGAGACCGACCAGGAATCGTTCAGGTTGACGAACCTCTAGTATATAACCCTCCAATTGAGAAGGATGGAATTATGTTTGCCATCCCCTCGAATGAGGTTATTGAGGAGGGCGTTGCTGTTTGGAGAGGTTCTTTGGTAGGTCAGTTTATGTATGGCAAACTACCTTTTTATGTTCTGGATCGGCTTGTCATGAGGATTTGGGGACATGTGGAAGTTCCAACCATTAACTTGTTTGATAATGGTTTGATCATCTTCAGGTTCAAAAAGGACTCAGCTCGGGACTGGGTCCTGGAGAATGGCCCCTAGCACATTGGGGGGAAGCCTATCCTTCTGAGGCAGTGGGTCCCTGGGATAGTCCCCCAGGGAGAATGCTTGGGTGAGGTGGAGACACTCCCGGTAATTATCTCCAAGGAGCTTACATCGGAACAAGAAGGCAAGGTGGTGGAGGTCTTGAAAAAGAATAGAAGAGCGATAGGATGGACGTTGGACGACTTGCATGGGTTAAGTCCAGTTCTGTGCATGCACAAGATTCGGCTGAATGAGGGAGCGAAGCCATCCCGAGAGCCTCAGCGGAGACTGAACCCAGCAATGAAAGAGGTGGTGTTGTCTGAGATACACAAACTCCTTGATGCAGGTATTATCTATCCCATTTCTGATAGCAAGTGGGTTAGCCCTATTCATGTTGTACCTAAACAGACGGGCATAACTATTATTAGAAATGAGAGGGGTGAGTTAGTGCCTAAGAGAGTGCAAAATGGGTGGAGGATGTGGATAGATTTTAGAAAACTGAACGATGTGACTAAGAAGGACCACTTTCCTATTCCCTTCATAGATCAAATGGTGGAGCGTTTAGCTGGGAAGCCATACTTCTGTTTTCTAGATGGTTTTTCTGGGTTTTATCAAATTCCCATAGCCCAGAAAGACCAAGAAAATACTACTTTTACATGTCCATTCGGAACTTACGCAAATAGGAGTATGCCCTTCGGGCTTTGTAATGCTCCAGGGACTTTTCAGCGATGCATGATGAGCATATTTACTGAATTCGTAGAAAAATGCATCGAAGTCTTTATGGATGATTTCACTGTATATGGGAGTTCATTTGAGGATTGCCTGTTTAACTTGTCTAGAGTCATGCAAAGATGCATCGAGACTAATCTTGTTTTAAATTTTGAAAAGTGTCATTTCATGGCCAGTCAGGGCATAGTCTTAGGTCACGTTGTGTCAGCTAAGGGGATAGAGGTCGATAAAGCAAAAATTGATGTCATATCTAATTTACCTTATCCCACGAATCTTCGGGAAGTGCGTTCTTTTCTTGGTCATGCAGGTTTTTACCGCAGGTTCATCAAAGACTTCTCGAAGATAGTGACTCCGATGACGAGCTTGCTGAAAAAAGATGTCCCATTCTGCTTTGACAAGTAGTGCAAGCTGGCCTTCGACGTTCTGAAGAAGTGTTTGACCAACGCACCCATCATTCATCCACCGCAGTGGGGGACTTCGTTCGAGATTATGTGCGATGCAAGCAATTATGCCGTTGGCGCTGTGTTGGGTCAGAGGATAGACAAGAAAAGCCACGTAATTTATTATGCCTCCAGGACGCTCAACTCTGCGCAGATCGGTTACACAACAACAGAGAAGGAGTTGCTTTCCATTGTTTTCGCTCTTGATAAATTTCGGCCTTATATTCTTGGATCTAAAGTAATTGTTTTTTCTGAGCATGCAGCAGTTCATTACTTGAGCCGCATTGTGCGTAATGAGGAAGATTTGCCTCTGAATGATGAATTCCCTGATGAAGTCCTCTTCCAGGTGAGTGTGGAGATACCATGGTACGCCGACATTGTCAATTACTTGGTCACAGGTACGTTCCCATTCGACTTTTCATATAACAAAAGAGCTAAGCTGAGTGAGCGCATCACCTAGATAGCCCAGAGTGGGGGTTGATTGATCTTGCACCGTGCAAACGGGGCATGGATGATTTAAAATATTTAACTGCATTATATACCGCCTATAAAGGCAAATTTTGTTGTTGGAGATCTCAGATGTCGTGCGCTCTACTGTGTGTTGCCCAGGTAGGGAGGATAGGTTGATCTGGGTTCCGGGCGGGATTGGCTTTTCAGTTTCGAGTGCTTGGGAGGCGATCCGTCCCCGTGGGACGGTTGTTCCTTGGCAGGGTTTGCTTTGGTTCGGGGGGAATATTCCGCGCCATGCTTTTGTCACTTGGCTGGCCTTGAGGGATCGTTTGTATACCCGTGATAGGCTGGCTAGGTGGATCCCCTCGACTCCTACCGATTGTTTGCTTTGTTTGTCCGGGACTGAGTCCCGTGACCACTTGTTCTTTCAGTGCCCCTTTGCGAGTTTGGCGTGGGAGGATATCCTCTGTTGGGGTAGAGCTTCCCGCCTCGTTCTCCCTTGGGATGCTGAGCTTGAGTGGATTTGTCGGGAGAGTGCTGGGCAGCACAAGCGTAAGCTTGTCTGGAGAGTGGCCTGGTGTGCTGTGATCTACCATATTTGGATGGAACGCAACTTGCGTTTTCACGGCCCGGGTCACCGTCCTCCTCAGTCGGTTATCGCTGCTATTCGGTCTGATATTTCTTCTGCATGCTCGTCCTGGGTGGGTGCGGTTTCGGCCGGCTCCCCCTGGGATTCTTTTGATTGACTTTATCTTGTTCTTTGAGTGTGTGCAGGTGATTTTTCAGGTTGCTCTTTGCGGTGCTGTTTCGCTTCTGGCGTTTGCTTCTTCCCCTGCTCTGTCCCTTGGGTGCTCCTTGCGGTGCTTTGCGTTGCTGGCGGTTGCGTCTTCCCCTGTTCTGTCCCTTGGGTTGCTCTTTGCGGTGCTGTTTCGCTTTTGGCGGTTGCTTCTTCCCCTGCTCTGTCCCTTGGTTGCTCCTTGCGGTGCTTTTCGTTGCTGTTGGTTGCTTCTTCCCCTGTTTTGTCCCTTGGTGCTGCTGTTGTCTCTTCTTGGAGGGGGTTTTTCAGTTTGGTCTGTGAGGCTTGCCTGTTTGGGGCTTCTCCATGTGCTTGTTCCTGCTTTGAGGACGCTTCTTCCAGAGGCTCGTTCAGTTTGCTTGCTTTCTTCACCTGTCTGCCCCTTGCTGTCCTTGGCTCTTTCTTCCCTGGTGGGCTTTTTGAGTTGGGGCTATGAGAGGCTAGTCTGTGGGGTGCCACCTTCTATAGGGGTTGGTTCTGGCGATGCTTGCTACTTCTGCAGTTGGCTGTCCATCTCTGTCCTGTGGGTGCTTTTTGTCCCCTGGTGTGGTCCTGTTCCTAATTGAGTTGAGTTTGTTCTGGATGCTTGTTGTCACCCCGAAAGGCGCCTTGTCCGGAGGGTGTGTCGGCTTTTTGGTGGGTGTCCTTAGATCTAGCTTTGTCGAGGGAAGCGATGCTTGCCTGGTCCTTGTGGCTTCCTGCCGGGCCTGCATACCTGATGGTTGTTCTTTTGCCATAAGTAGGGGGAAGACGAGTTGAAGGGCCTCTTCTTTGTTTTGGTTTACTTGGTCGTGCTTGGGGGGTTGGCTTCTTGCATGCATATGATGGATGGCCAGCTTGGCCTCTTTTTTCTCAGCATCTGTCTGTCCTCCCTCTGCTTTGCTTGGTGCCCCTTGACCTTGTCTGGAGTCGCTCTTTCGCTCGTGCCGACCGGGGATTGATGGCTTGGGGTGTATTTTTTGGGCAGCTGGGGAGTTTTGCTTCGTTCGTGTTCTGTCTTGTTGTTTCCTCTTGCCTCGGTTCTCTTTGTGTTGTGTTGTATTTATTTGCTTTTTGGTCTTTTCCGGCTGCTTCCCGCTTGTGGGTTGGGTGCAGGGGTTTGTTGTTTGTTGGTTTCTTTGTTTCTTCCCTCGGGCTGTGAGGTTTCGTTGGGTTGTTTTTTGTTTGTTTAGTACATTGGTTTTCCCAGTGGTTGTTCTCTTGTTTGTTGGTGCCCTTTGGCCTCGGGCTTTGAGGTCTTTTGCTTAATATATAATCACCTTTGCAAAAAAAAAAGAGCTAAGCTGAGAAGCGAAGCCAAGTCTTATGTCTGGGAAGAGCCCGTTCTATGGAAATTTTGCGCTGACCAAGTAATTAGGAAGTGTGTCCCTAAGTCTGAGCATAAGTCCATACTTATATTTTGCCATGAATTTGCATGTGGGGGACACTTTGGGCCAACTAGGACAGCGAGGAAAATATTAGATTGTGGGTTTTTCTGGCCATCACTGTTTAAAGACTGTTATGAATTTTACAAATCATGTGATCAGTGTCAGAGAAAGGGGTCCATCTCAAGTAGGAATGAAATGCTCCAAACCCCTATTTTAACTTGTGAAATTTTCGAGGTTTGGGGTATGGACTTTATGGGACCCATTCCCCCTTCATTTGGTTTTGTCTATATATTATTGGTTGTGGACTACGTGTCTAAGTGGGTGGAGGCTAAGGCCACCAAAGTTGATACTGCTAATGTTGTTTCCAGTTTTGTCAAATCTAACATTTTTAGCAGGTATGGAATTCCACGAGCCATTATAAGCGATCAAGGGAGTCACTTCTGCAACAAAACGATCCAGGCCTTGATGAAGAAGTATGGGGTCAATCACAAAATATCTACCCCGTACCACCCTAAAACCAATGGCCAGGCAGAGGTCTCCAATCGAGAGGTTAAGAGCATCCTCGAGAAAACAGTAAGTCCAGCGAGGAAGGATTGCAAGAACTAGAGGAGCTTCGCCTGGACGCATATGAGAACTCGAAGATCTACAAAGAGAAGACCAAGATGTTCCATGACAGACGAGTCATTCGGAAACACTTCGAAGTTGGTCAGAAGTTCCTCTTGTTCAACTCCCGCCTGAGGTTCATGCCAGGTAAATTTCGTTCCCGGTGGATTGGTCCTTTTATTATAACTGATGTTCATCACTATGGTGCAGTCAAGATTCAGAGCCTAGATTCAGGAAAGGAATTCACGGTTAATGGCCAGCGACTGAAGATCTTCCATGAGGGAATGTCAGAGGACTTCGACGAGCATGCCTACTTGAGAGAGCCCGATTATGTGAGTTTTGGTAAAGTCGAGCAATCGACTCTAAAAATTTGCGCTTCTCGGAGGCACCCGAGCTTGAACTGTACATGCTTTTTGTTTACTTTACTGTTTTTAGGATTAGCTTAGGTTCTTACTCCCATGATTGTGAGTTTTCAGGAAATCGATGGCTCGTCCTTGAGGATTGTTTGCAAAAGATCAAGCGCACTCTCCAACCCTCTAAGTCACAATTCAGGGAAGGTTTTCTTTCCTTAGAATTTCGACTGTGCCTATTTAGTCCCATTTCTAAGTTGGGGGTGGTGGGTTGTGCCTTATAGTGATTGTCGAGTTTAGCTGTGGAATTCTGATAAACGTGTTTTGTTATTGCGTATGCATGCTAGTTTGACTATGAAATTCTGTGATATACTGTTGAGGTCTTCGTATTTATATTTGCAGTGAAATTCAGCATGATTGCATTTGTTAAGGCCATTTTGAAAAAAAATTCAAGTTATTTCCCTGTTTAAGCTTCGCATGTTAGCACTCTATCGTGGATCCATGGGTTTAGGGTAATTCTGCTTGTTCTGAAATTCGTTGTCACCTCGTAAGGCAACTTTAGGATGGGCTAAGACTCGTTCATGTTCGTAATCCATGCGCTCAAAATTTTAACATGATTTATAGGCCAAAAAGAAAAAGAATGCAAAATTTTTTTTAAAAAAAAAAAAAAAACAAAGTAATCTCCTGAGGTGTTCCTCCTTCTTGATTTGCCTTAGTAGCCAGGGGCGGTCGTGTAACCCACGGTCGCCACTGCATGAAAAGGGAGCACAAAGAAGTGAACGCTAGTCCTTAAAAATGTGAATTTTGCCCGTAGTCAGATGCACTGTGCAATGAAATTGCAGGCAAGCTGAAACGAAAGTAAAGTTGACATGTTAGGCGCTCATGGAGATCAAATAAGAGAGAGAAAATATGCCTTGCGATCTATTACTTGCTTAGACGATGAATAGCCCTTAGACTGCTTTATTTAGCCATAAGTAGGGGGAAGGCGAAGTTTTGGGACGGGTAGAGCTGTTCTAAGCCTGTAAAAAATCTTAAATAGAGGAGCTAGGTCCGAAGCATAAACAGGGAAGCATCTTTAAATTCTTCGAATTGTTCTTAACCAATGCATGCATGCAGCTGTTTCTTTCGAATACAAATGCCTTGTCGTTTCCAGTACTGAGAATTGAGTCCCTAAGATGCGTATCGTTTTATTTTGATTAATCAAAATTCCACCTTGCTCGAGGACTAGCAAGATTTAAGTTGGGGGTGTTTGATAGCTCCAATTTGGAGCAATAATTATGTCCCTAATTCACGATTATTACATGCTTAATCTTGCTTATATGTGTGATTTGCAGGTGTTCTCGGTAATTCGCCTCGGGTGCGTTTCGGCGCTTTTCGAGGATTAATATCGCATTTTAAAGACCTAAGAACACTTCCGGGGAAGGACCATACAAATTCATGAAGATTTGGCGTTTTGGGAAAATTCAAGGCAAAATACCATGCAAAAACCCGAGAGCTAGCGTCGCGACGCTAGCTCGACGCTGCCTAAGCGTCGAGACGCTGCCAGAGCGTCGAGACGCTCCGAAGTCTGAGGCGTAAATTTGATTTCCCACCCGAGAGCAAGCGTCGAGTGACAGCGTCTCGACGCTCGCTCGACGCCGCGCAAGCGTCTCGACGCCGCGCAAGCGTCTTGACGCTGCCCCGACTGCGCGCGCTGATTCTTTAGGGCGTAGCGTCGAGACGCTGCGCTAGCGTCTCGATGCTCCGACGACTTACTTAAGTTTTTGTCCGATTTTTAGCCGTCATCATCATCTTCAACCTCGGGCTCCGCACCAGATTTGACGTTGGAGAAGCCATTTCCACCATGGGAGAGGCTAGGAAGCTTGGAATGGAGCCATCCCACATCACACACATCATGAGTGAGTAGTCTATAGCGTTTTTTACTCGGGATTGTAAAGGAATATTGTAGTTTGATCTTTTGGTGAGGTTGTTGAACCAAATTCTGTTTTGGCTTTATTAATTGATTGAATTAGCTTCTATTTCTATGCCTATTCTATGAACATGTTAGATTGATAGGACTAGACAACCTTGAATTCGAGCATGCTTCATTTGTTAAAGGTTTTGATGCTGTGCCTCTCTGAACCGCCAAGTAACAAAGATTAACGATACCATTGAACGCATAGGCTTCCTTGCGTTTGGCAGACGATGTTTTTGAACTATCGCTATAAATTCAAGCTGTCGAGGCTTGCCAAAATAAATTTATAATGCCTATTGCCAAGGCTTTGCAGCCAGTGTAACAGGGTCGATCCAAGGAATAGGAGAGTTGAATTTACTAATGAAATTTGGATTTGATCGATTAATTGGTAACGGGGGGTTTTAATCATGCAAAGAAATCAACACGAAAGCTTACGGAAGAAAGAAATAATATGTAGAAAACGTGTGCACGGTTTGGGGAGTCTCGGGGTCAATTGCTAGACAAATACAACTTATCATTTAATTCTAATAACATGGAATTCAGTTTACTATGCACGCGGACGACTACCAGAGAAGCCCCAAAGTAGCCGACTTCATGGATTTTAATTAGGCCATACAGTCCTAATTACACGTTATCTAATCTCACATTAAGATGATCAGTCCTAAGATGAATTTAGACAGTTACTAGCTAACCGCGACGAACATTCGAGCGTGAATTCTAATTGCTAGTAGGTTGCCCGCAAACGCCGTATGCAACCAACAATTATCCTACCCGACCCGATACTTCGATTTAGTTCTATTTACCTGTGTTACTTAGTCGAGCAGTGAGAGGCACGGCATCGCTACTCTTTAACATACACAACATGCGAAACTATCCGAGTGTCAATCAACATAATTTAACATGCGCGTTGGATTAAGCAAGGTAAACAAATGCACGTAAACAGAACCAATATGCAATCTAAATTCAGATTATCAAAGCAATAATGTCTAACAAAATTCCCCTAAACAAAATCCCAAACCGTCACCCTTACCTTAGCCGCTCATGGCGCGGATCGTCAATCCCGCTCCACCAACGACCATGGAAGAGTTCATCTACCTACTACAATGGGAATGGAGCTCACTCGCATGCCAACAATGGCGGAGCTCCACGGAAAGTAGAGAGAAAATGGGGAAGAAGAAGGGAAGAATCGCCGGAATCGTTTGGAAGAAGAAGAAGAAAAAGCTCCCTAAAAAAATATGCAGAAAATCGTCTTTTAGCTACTGTCTTCGTCGTAGCGTCGAGACGCTAGGCCAGCGTCTCGACGCTGTGCCCTAAGTGATCCGCGCGCGCGCGCGCTGGCGTCGCGACGCAAGGCCAGCGTCGCGACGCTGCCCCGATGAATTTCCTGCGCGCGCCTCCTCCGGAGCGTCTCGACGCCAAGCAGGGTCTCGACGCCAGGGCAGCGTCGAGCTAGCGTCTCGACGCTATCACTCGACGCTTGCTCTCGGGTTTTTCCAGCGTTGAGCCAGCGTCTCGACGCTATAGCTCGACGCTGGCTCTCGGGTTTGGGGCTGATGCTTTGCCTCTCCAAGGCTGTTTTGGCCCGTTTCTTCACGGAACAAACTCCCCTCTTCCCGATGCATTCCCGGGGCGCTAAAACTCTGCTTTAAGCTCTCGAACACGCCCAATGGACGCACGAGCTCTTTGCCGCTTTTCTCCTACAAAAGAGATACATTTAATCAATTGGAAGCGGTCTTTAGCTATAATTAGGACGTATTTAATAGCTCCAAAATGGAGTTATCAGCGTTCTTGGCATTCGTTCTTCTCGAAATGGAATCTGAAATCGATACACTAATTTGGCGTCCAAATTAGATAATCGTCGTAGTTAGCTCGTTGCTATCGATTGGTCTTGGGAGAGCGTTGGCCGCCAATGTCCAATCGATATGCTTAATTAGCATGATTTATTATGTCTGATTAATATCCATGGAGCATGTCTGAATTAATTTATTGATTTGAGACGGGCTGCGTATTCATTCAACTATTTAGCCATTATTTTCGTCAACCAATGATCCAAAGGCATGCTAATTTTATTCCCGATCGTCCCGGGTCGAACGCTCCGTTAGTCTGCAAATTTAATTAAGATTAAGTCAATTTAGCTTAATTCCCTATGGATCGACCCCGTTGCCACTAATCTACTAATAGTTCAGTGAATTCGGGTAAATATAAATTCATTTTGGCGGGTCTCGACAACCCGATGATTGGCGATAATTCGAAAATATCGTTACCAAGCATCTCTGCTATGGGAGCTTTTGACAGTGCTCTCCTTGAGGCTGACTTGGTTGAGTTGCCAGTTCGGGGGAATTGGTTCCCTTGGACTAGCCGCCCGCGTGGTGGCCCCGGAGGTCTGTTGGGGAGGTTGGATAGAGTTTTGGTGAATGCTGAGTGGGCTTCTGCTCGCCCGCTGTGTGCAGTGCAGGTGCATGATTGGGGTATTTCTGATCACTGTCCTTTGGTTTTCTCTCCAGGTCCTTTTAGTGCCCGTCGGTCTCCTTCCTTTCGTTTCTTTAACCACTGGGGGGAGTCTAATAGGTTTTTGTCTATGGTCGCTAGTGGGTGGGTTTCCCATGTTGGGGTATCTCCGCTTGTTAGCTTCTCTCGAAACTTAAAGGGCTTGAAGCGGTCTCTGAGGCAGGAGTTTGGGAAGCCGATCGCCGTGCTTAGTCAGGAGGTTGTTGATCTTCGTTTGGCCATGGAGGCTGCTCAGGCAGGAGTGGTGGCTGACCCTCTTTCTCCCTCCCTCCAGCTTCAGGCCTCTGAGGCTTCGGATAGATTTTGGGCAGCTGTTAGGTGTGAAGAAGCCTCCCTTCGGCAGAAATCAAGGATTAAATGGCTGGCGTTAGGGGATAGGAACTCGGGGTTTTTTCACAGGAGCGTGAAAGTTAGGGCAGCAAGGAATAGTTTATCCTCTCTGGTAGACGGTTCTGGGGCCAGGTTGTCATCCCATGAGGACATCTCGAGAGCTGTGGTTCAGTATTTCCAGGGGCTCTTGGGTTCTCAGAGGGTTGGTTACCGTGACCTTACAGAGCAGTTAAAGCCGATTGTGGGGTTCTTGTGGTCTGATCAGTGTGTAACTGATCTCATCCGTCCCATATCGAGAGCTGAGGTTCAAGCTGTTCTCTTTTCCATGAGTAGTGCCAAGGCTCCTGGCCCGGATGGGTTCCCTGTGGGGTTTTTCAAAGCTGCTTGGAGTGTTGTTGGGGATGACTTCTGTTCCGCAGTGCTTCACTTCTTTGATACCTCCTTCCTTCCCCCTGGTATTAATGCCACCTCTCTTACCTTGATTCCAAAGAAGGTGGGTGCCTCCCGGGTTGAGGATTTCAGGCCTATTTCCTGTTGTAATGTGTTGTATAAATGCATTGCAAAGGTTTTGGCTAATCGTCTCCGTGTGTGGCTGCCTTCCTTCATAAGTCCGAATCAGTCGGCCTTTGTTCAAGGTAGGAGTATTGTGGATAACATTTTGCTCTGCAGGAGTTGGTTGGGGGTTACCACCGCAATAAGGGGAGCCCGCGGTGTGTGCTGAAGGTCGATCTGCAGAAAGCCTATGATTCTATCCAGTGGGATTTCCTCTTTGGCTTGTTGCTCTCGATTGGTACTCCTTGCCAGTTTGTTAACTGGATCCGGGTCTGCGTTACCTCGCCTATGTTCTCCATTTCTGTGAATGGGTCCTTTGAGGGGTTCTTTGCAGGGAGGAGGGGTCTCCGCCAGGGAGACCCCCTGTCCCCTTACTTGTTCGTCATGTGTATGGAAGTGTGAGAGGGTTAAGCTAACCCATCTGTGCTTCGCGGATGACTTGATGATTTTCTCTGCGGGGAATAGGGCTTCTTTGGGGTTTGTTCAGCAGACCTTACATCTCTTCCAGGAGCTTTTTGGCCTTGTGGCTAACTGTGCTAAGAGCTCGATGTTCTGTGCGGGTGCTCCTGTCCCTGTGGCAGTCGGCCTTGCTGAGTTCATGGGTGTTCCTCTTGCGTCGCTGCCTGTTTGTTACTTAGGTCTCCCCCTTCTCTCAAGTCGGCTGTCTTCGCGAGATTGTCAGCCCCTGATTGTTCGGATCACCTCTAGGATTGGTAGTTGGACTGCTAGGGCTCTCTCCTATGCTGGTAGGTTGCAGCTTATTCAGTCAGTCCTCCAGACCTTCCAGGTCTATTGGGCTAGTGTTTTTGTGCTGCCTGCTCGTGTGGTCCAAAGGGTTGAGAGTTTGCTTCGTTGCTACCTCTAGAAAGGCTCTCCTTCTAGTCGCGGGGGGGCTAAGGTAGCCTGGGATGATATTTGTTTGCCGAAGCGAGAGGGTGGTTTGGGTATTCGTCATATCCAGTCCTGGAACTCGGCAGCTGTTATGAAGCTCCTTTGGCTCCTGCTGCTTCGCTCTGGCTCTCTGTGGGTCGCTTGGATGGAGGAGTATATCCTCCGTGGGCGTTCTCTTTGGACGATTCCTGTGTCGTCTCTGTGGTCTTGGTGCCTCAAGGCGATTATGGGGCTTCGTGACCATTTCCGTCCGCTTTTCCGATTTTCCATTGGAGACAGCTGTAGGTGCCGTATGTGGGTTGATCCATGGCTGCCTGATGGTCCTATTCTGCCAAGGATTAGTGATCGTATCTTGTATGACACGGCTAGTCATATTCAAGCTACGGTCTCTGATTTCCTGCTGCCTGATGGTTCGTGGCGGTGGCCGTTGGTGTCTCCTTCCTTTCGTTTCTTTAACCCTAACATCCTTAACGGGAGCATTTAAAGCACGTGCCAAAAAAACTGAGTAAGATTTTTTTTGCAAAAGTGATTATATAAAGCAAAAGGCCTCAAAGCCCGAGGCCAAAGGGCACAACAACAAGAGAACAAACACTGGGAGAACCAATGTACGACAACAAAACGAAAACAACACAACGGAAACCTCACAGCCCGAGGGAAAGCAACAAATAAACCAAACAACAACAAACCCCAGCATCCAACCCACAAGCGGGAAGGAGCTAGAAAAGACAAAAAGCAGAAAAAAGTAACACAACTGAAAAGCAAAGAAACAGCTGAAGCAGGAGGAAACAAAGAGATAGAACACGAAGGAATCGTGACACCTCAACCGCGAAGCATGATACCTCATCCGGCCACAAAACTCCCCAGGCCATCCAACCCCCGGCCGGTACTAGCGAAAGAGCGACTCCAGACAGGGTCAAGGGACACCAAGCAAAACAGAGAGAGGACAGGCAGATGCTGAGAAATAAGGGGCCAAGCTGGCCATCCATCAAATGCAAGCAAGAAGCCCGCCCCCCAAGCTCGACCAAGAAACCGAACAAACAAGAGGCCCATAACCTCGTCTTCCCCCTACTTATGGCAAAAGAACAACCATCCGGTATGCAGGCACGGCAGAAAGCCACAGGGACCCAGCCAGCATCGCTTCCCTCGACAAAGCCAGATCCAAGGACCCACCAAAAGCCCACACACCCTCAGGACAAAGCGCCTTTCGGGGTGACAACAAGCGTTCAGAACACAACTCAATTAGGAACCAGGACCGGCAGGGGACAACGAGCACCCACAGAACAAGAGAAGGACAGCCAACTGCAGAAGAAACAAGCACCGCCTGAAACACTCCGACAGCTAGGGACACCCCACAGACTAGCCTCGCAGAGCCCCACACAAGAAGCCCACCAGGGGAGAAAGGCCAAGGACAGCCAAGGACAGACAGATGAAGAAGCCAACAACTGAACAAGCCTCAGAAAGCAGCGATCTCAGAGCAAGAACAAGCACAGGGACAAGCTCAAATAACCAAGCCACACAGACCAAACCAGAAACCCCTCTAGAAAGAAGGGACAACAGCATGAACCAGGGACAGAGCAGGGGAAGTAGCAATCGCCATAAGCGAGACAGCGCCACATAGAGCAACCTGACAAAACACCTGCACACACTCAAAGAACAAGACAAAGTCAATCAAAAGAATCCCAGGGGGAGACGGCCGAAACCGCACCCGCCCAGGACGAGCATGCAGAAGAAATATCAGACCGAATACCAGCGATAACTGACTGAGTAGGGCGGTGACCCGGGCCAT
Organism: Herpetospermum pedunculosum; assembly: GCA_028017165.1. NCBI lineage: Eukaryota > Viridiplantae > Streptophyta > Magnoliopsida > Cucurbitales > Cucurbitaceae > Herpetospermum > Herpetospermum pedunculosum. The sequence goes on from CM051527.1 coordinate 40,048,088, forward strand.
GAAAACGCAAATTGCGTTCCATCCAAATATGGTAAATCACAGCACACCAGGCCACCCTCCAAACAAGCTTACGCTTGTGCTGCCCAGCACTCACCCGACAAATCCACTCAAGCTCAGCATCCCAAGGGAGAACGAGGCGGGAAGCTCTGCCCCAACAGAGGATATCCTCCCACACCAAACTCGCAAAGGGGCACTGGAAGAACAAGTGGTCACGGGACTCAGTCCCGGACAAACAAAGCAAACAATCAGTAGGTGTCGAGGGGATCCACCTAGCCAGCCTATCACGAGTATACAAGCGGTCCCTCAAGGCCAGCCAGGTGACAAAAGCATGACGCGGAATATTCCCCCCGAACCATAGCAAACCCTGCCACGGGACCACTGTCCCACGGGGGCGAATCGCCTCCCAAGCACTAGAAACCGAAAAACCAATCCCGCCAGGAACCCAGATCAACTTATCCTCCCTACCTGGGCAACACACAGTAGAGCGCACAGCATCGGCGATCTCCAACAAATCAGGAGACACTGCCGGCCACCGCCACGAACCATCAGGTAGCAAAAAATCAGAGACCATAGCTTGAATATGACTAGCTGCGTCATACAAGATACGATCACTAATTCTGGGGAGAATAGGACCATCAGGCAGCCAAGGATCAACCCACATACGACACCTAGAACCGTCACCAATGGAGAACTGGATAAGTGGACGGAATTGGTCCCGAAGCCCCATAATCGCCTTGAGGCACCAAGACCACGTAGACGACACAGGAATCGTCCAAAGAGACCGACCACGGAGGATATACGCCTCCATCCAAGCAACCCACAGAGAACCAGAGCGAAGCAGGAGGAGCCAGAGGAGCTTCATAACTGCTGCCGAGTTCTAGGAGGGGAAATGACGAAAAAAAAAAAAAAACTGATTAAGATTCCGAATTGCACAAAACCAAAGAGTGGATTGTGAATGTTTGATCAATACGAACCCATTTTTTAATAAAAAAAAATTAAAAAAATGCATCCCATCGGGGCGTTTTTCGGTTTTTTGCAATTTCCATATCGCTCGTTTCTTCCCTTCTTTTCCAAACTTATAGTCGGAGACGCTTTTAAACCTCAAACTACAACTCTGGAAGCCTGCGAGTCTAATATCTAACAGCCTTGCACCCCAATCTCAAAGCCCTAAAATCCTCAACGGGAGCATTTAAAGGACATGCCAAAAAAACTTTGTAAGATTCCGAATTGCACAAAACCAAAGAGTGGATTGTGAATGTTTGATCAATACGAACCCATTTTTGAATAAAAAAAATTTTCAAAAAATGCACCCCACCTGGGCGTTTTCGGTTTTTTGCAATTTCCATATCGGTCGTTTCTTCCCTTCTTTTCCAAACTTATGGTCGGGGACGCTTTTTAACCTCAAACTACAACTCTCGAAGCCTGCGAGTCTAATATCTAACAACCTTGCACCCTGGTAGAGGTACTTTTGGGGTACTCCAAATTCAAGCTGTCGAGGCTTGCCAAAATACAATTTATAAACCCGATACACCGAGCTATTTGTAGCCAAGTGGCAACGGGGTCGATCCACAGGGAAATAAGAAATTTAATCTAACTAAGTCTAATTTGCTAGAAATAAAAGAATGCACAAATTAAAGAATGGTAATTTGGTTTTGGGGGAAGGGAGCTCCTAATTATGCTAACGGAAAATTAACAACGTGCAAAAAGTAAACGGTTGTGCTCAACTTCGAGAAATGGAATTGCTCGTTATGGATGTTCGGATCATTGATACGGTTTATGCGTTAGCCATGTTCATGCACACAATTCATCTAGTCATCTCTAACTCAAATGACCCAAAGAATTAATTAGAAGCGTGCAATTCTAATTAAACTTAGCCAATAATCTATCTAAGGTTGCGACCCCTAAATCGATTACGTGCTAGTGACGGGAACATTGCGACGGCCGAATCCTAAGACTAAACCGGTTTCTCTCTTGCCTTAAGCCTAACATGAAAACGTTAATTAACTCAGTTTACCAATGTCACTTTGGGCCGAACTAATTAGCCATGCTTAGACCCGTGCTACCTAGCGGTATAGGCAATTATACGTCCCAACCTTTAGCCCTCTATCATGCATAAGAATTAGAGCGTCAATCTAATTTAGCTACACATGCTAGAATTTGATGAAGAACAAGCAAGAGAATGCATAATCAAGCTAATGTCTCAACAATTACAAAGGGGAAAAATCTCCCCAAACATCCAAAACTTACAAACCAAAACTCTAAATCAAGCACATACCTTGGTTTAGCCTTCCATGGAGGTTGGATTACTCCAATCCACCATGGAAGAGCTTGGAATCATGCACAAAGAAGGAGAAGAAGTACAAAAATGGCGGAAAATGGAGGTAGACCCGAGAGGAGAAGCTTGGAGAAGATGGAGGATCGAAAAGTGGCTGCAAAACTGAAGGTTTCACGCCTTTTAAGCTCGGAGCGTCGAGACGCTAGGCCAGCGTCTCGACGCTGTGCCCTAAGTTGGCTGCTGCGCGCGCGCGGGGCGGCGTCGAGACGCGCGCGCGGCGTCGAGCGAGCGTCGAGACGCTTGCGCTCGACGCTTGCTCTCGGGTGGATCTTCAAAATCACGCTTCAGACTTCGGGGCGTCGAGACGCTCGGCCAGCGTCTCGACGCTGTCGGCGTTGAGCGAGCGTTGCGACGCGCGCTCGACGCTGATGCACGTCTATGGTGGGGAATTGTCGGGGCAGCGTCGAGCTAACGTCGAGCTAGCGTCTAGACGCTGGGGCGCACGCAGATATTCAATGACGGGCGCGCGGGCGAGGCGGACACGGGCAAGGGCGCGCGCGGGCGCGCGCGGACATGGGCGAGGCGGAGCGGGCGGGCGCGCGGGCGCGAGGCGAGGCGGCGCGCGCGGGCGCGCGCGCGTCTGGCCGTCTGGGCGCGGGCGTGCGGTGCTGGCGAGCGGCGCGCGCGGGCGCGCGCGCATGCTGCGTTCGTTGGGCGCTTGGGCGCTTGGGCGCTTGGGCGCTGGGCGCCGGCGCTTGGGCGCTGGGCGCCGGCGCTTGGGCGCTGCCCTCTCGGCTCTTAGCCCACTTTTGGGTCGTTTTGGCTCCCGAGCTCCGTTTGGCCTATCGTTTTGACCCGAACACTTCCCGAAACATGTAAAATGACCTTTTTAGCCCCGAAAATCATCAATGGACTTCCCGAGCTCTTCACCATGAAATCACCTACAAGGAAGCATTTTAATCAATATATATCATGGTTTTAGCTAGAATTAGAGGACATTAAGATAGCTCTATTTTGGAGCTATCAAAATACCCCCGACCTAAATCTTGCTAGTCCCCGAGCAAGGTATACTCTAAATAATCTCCAAAGAATTAAATGCATGCTTGGACTCTAATCTCAATGCTTGTGAAACAAGGTACTTGTAGTAAATTCAAAACCATCAAAAGCGTGCAAACGTTGAAATCATTTCAAAATTTAAACTCCTATTTCCTTACGTGTGTGTGTGTTTAGCACCTCTCAACCTAGCTCACGCAAGCCCGGAACAACCTTATACAGTCCTATGACTCGTTTTCCCCCTACTTATGGCGATAAGAACAGTCTAAGGGCTTTTAGTGATAGGAATAGCAACAAAACATAAAGCCTAATTTTTATTCTTTTCTTTGAGTACTTTGTACCCATTTTCTTTTCTTTTGAACAACTTTTTTTATTTTTCTCCTAGAGAGCCTAACACGTCAAGCCAAATTTAGCTTCACGTTTTTAAGGACCATTGCTCACTTCCATTAGTTCCCCTTTCATGCAGTGACAACCGTGGGTTACACGATCGCCCCTGGTTACACGGGCATCACAAGAAGGAGGAGCAACTCTAGAGGTTTTATTTTTCATGCATACTTTTTTTTTTAGGCAATAGCTTCGCTATACACAAATGAGTTATTACTACTTCTACACATTAAGCCTCCCTAATGGTACCTTTCGGGGTGACAACAAGGTTTCAGACAAAATAAGATCAGTCTAGACCTACAGAACTGAGGATAAGAGTGCTATGTGCTCAGTGAATGTAGGGAAATAACAGAAATTTTTTTTAAAATAGGCTCAAAATGTGCATACATCGTCAAATTTTCGAATCATACAAATACAGAGTGTTCACAAGCAAATCACAGACCGTCCTCATCGGACACATGCATTCAGATTCTAATCTAACAGCCAGAGTACACGTATGCTCGACAACTACTAAGAAGTCTCATCTCTATGTATCAACAAACTCCACCCCCCACCTTAAGATATGCATTGTCCCCAATGCATTCAACTATAAAAACAATAAAATTCTAAGGGAACAGAAAACCTCCCCTGAATTTTATGGAGCCGACGGGCGGAGATGTGCACCAACGTCCTCCAATGGGCTCTCGAGTCGTCGACCGTTCCACCTTTTCTCCTAGGAAAACAAGAAAACAAACAACAACTCAGAAGCAAAAATAAAAACAAAAACAAAGCGATAAACAACGGAAGTACAGTTCAAACTCGGGTGCCTCCGAGAAGCGCAAATTTTTAAAGTCGATTGCTCGACTGTATTCTCTTGACCACTCATCCATAGTCAACTTTGGAAGATGCCCCATCCATCTTCCTAATCACCTCTTTCCTGCGAAAATCCATGAACAATTCTTTCTCTCGTGCCTTCTGTGCACATACAACATCAAATTTAAATTTTGAAGGTTTAACAAAAGGTTGATCCCATAAAATTGATGCAAAAACATGAGAGAAATTTTCATGCATTCCAGAAGCATAAGGATCAGCAGGAAAGAACGGGTCATTAACTTTGCCCAAAACATCTTCCACCTTTTCCAAGGGGTGCACATAAGAATTATCAACCAATTGCAAAGTAGAACCAGATTCATGCAAGTCATTCATTTTAAGCTCATCAAAAACAGCATGCGACTCAACATTAACCGATGGCTCTAAATCAAGCATGGGTTGATTAATAATTTCATTTTCAGTAGTGCAAGGTAAAGTGGAAGGAAGTAGATTAGCAGGGTTCTCAACAGTTGTCAAAGTAGAAACAGATGAATCACAAAATTCAGTCAAGGATGGCTCATGCAACTCATGATCATCAAAAAGTTCAGTTAAAAATAATGGGTCATCCCCATCCTCAACAGTCATGCATTCATTATGAGCTACAGATTCAAATGTGTCAACTTGACAAAGAGAGAATACATCATCAACATGCTCTTCTACATCGGGCAAATGCATCTCAACAACCTCTCCGCCATACTCAACAGATAATATACCCTTATCCACATTAATTTTAGTTTTAGCAGTTTTCATAAAGGGCCTACCTAATAAGATCGAAGCATGCGAAGAGGAATAATTTTCATCCATTTTCAGAACATAAAAGTCAACAGGAAAAATTAATTCATTAACTTGCACTAACACATCTTCAATAATTCCTAAAGGATGCACAGAAGTTCTATCAGCAAGTTGAATAATTGTTCCTGTTTTAGTCATTCCTTTCAGTTTCAGTTTCTGATAAATGGAGTACGGCATAACACTAATGGAGGCTCCTAGATCGAGCATTGCTCTTCTAATATGCATACCTCCAATCTTACAAGGGAGAGAGAACATACCCGGATCGCCGCATTTAACCGGTAAGCTCTTTGTGATCACTGAAGAGACGTTCTCACTTACCACGACGCGTTCACTCTCCTTTGTCTTCCTCTGGTTGGTGCAAATTTTCCTGAGGAACTTGGCGTACCTCGGAATTTCCTTCAGGGCGTCCAACAGAGGGATGTTGATCTCTACTTTCTTGAATGTGTCCAGGAACTCCTTCTCGTAGTCCTCCTTAGGCGGTCTCGCTAACCTGCTAGGAAAAGGAGCCTTAGGCACATAAACTCTAGTACATGTAGGATCGAAATTTACCCCATGCCACCGTGGTTCGGGATTTTCTGTCTGTGGCTCGACGTGGCCATGATCGACTTCCACTGGCGGGGCACTAGTGGGAAGATGCTTCCCACTTCTCAGAGTGATGGCACTAGCGCTCTCCGCGTTCTGGTGCTCGATCACTGTCAACCTCTTACTTACTTGAATCACTGCATCGCTCAGAGTTTGAAACTGCTCTCGAGTTTCCTTATGTTGTGATTCAAGCATTTCTTCCAAGGATCTACCTGAAACAGAAAGACGGGGCTGTGAGTTATTTTTCAAAGCAAGAATAGCACTACTTACTTCAAAAAGTTGAGCCTTAAGCTCGTCCACGTCCCTTCTCAGGCAAGCATTCTCCTTGTCTTTATCTGCACCCCATTCCAAGCTTCTAGCTACGTTGGAAATTAAAGCTCTAGCTTCGGTGGGTGTCTTATCCATGAGCGAGCCTCCACTAGCGGCGTCTATCATCTGCTGCCCTTGGGGAAGCAAACCGTAGTAAAAACCCTGAATGAGGGACTGTTCGGCTATTTGATGATTGGGGCAATCCTCGCATAATCGACCAAACCTCTCCCAGCACTCAAGAACGCTCTCTTCAGCTCCTTGCTCAATTTTCAATATCTCCTTTCTGAGGGCGGCGGCCTTTTTCGCAGGAAAATACCTTTCTAAAAACGCCCTATTCAACTCCTTCCAAGTCGTGATGGATCCGGTCGGTAGGTAAAGTATCCAGTCTCTCGCCTTCTCCTTCAAGGTGAAGGGAAAAGTCCTGAGATGGAGTTGATCTGCGGTGATGTCATCGGTTCTGAATGACGCACACACCATCTGGAATGCCTTGAGGTGTCTGACGGGATCCTCATCTGTATTACCACAAAAAGAAGGTAATAAGTTAATCAGACCAGCTGTAAGTTCAAAATTACCTGTAGCTACCGGATACGAGATACTCGATGTGTTCCGGCCTAGCTCAGATGATGCAAGCTCCCTCAAGGTTCTTTGATGCTCATAATTACCCCCGACCTCCATCTTGGCGCTTCTTTTGAATTTTCAAAGAATGACTGCGCTCCAAAAACTCAAACAAAAACGCGTAAAATAATACAAAAGAATTAAACTGTACAAAAAGAAAAATTTTAAAACCAACAAACTTAACTTAACTAAACTAAATTAATTAATTCCCCGGCAACGGCGCCAATTTTGGTAGAGGTACTTTTGGGGTACTCCAAATTGAAGCTGTCGAGGCTTGCCAAAATACAATTTATAAACCCGATACACCGAGCTATTTGTAGCCAAGTGGCAACGGGGTCGATCCACAGGGAAATAAGAAATTTAATCTAACTAAGTCTAATTTGCTAGAAATAAAAGAATGCACAAATTAAAGAATGGTAATTTGGTTTTGGGGGAAGGGAGCTCCTAATTATGCTAACGGAAAATTAACAACGTGCAAAAAGTAAACGGTTGTGCTCAACTTCGAGAAATGGAATTGCTCGTTATGGATGTTCGGATCATTGATACGGTGTATGCGTTAGCCATGTTCATGCACACAATTCATCTAGTCATCTCTAACTCAAATGACCCAAAGAATTAATTAGAAGCGTGCAATTCTAATTAAACTTAGCCAATAATCTATCTAAGGTAGCGACCCCTAAATCGATTACGTGCTAGTGACGGGAACATTGCGACGGCCTAATCCTAAGACTAAACCGGTTTCTCTCTTGCCTTAAGCCTAACATGAAAACGTTAATTAACTCAGTTTACCAATGTCATTTTGGGCCGAACTAATTAGCCATGCTTAGACCCGTGCTACCTAGCGGTATACGCAATTATACGTCCCAACCTTTAGCCCTCTATCATGCATAAGAATTAGAGCGTCAATCTAATTTAGCTACACATGCTAGAATTTGATGAAGAACAAGCAAGAGAATGCATAATCAAGCTAATGTCTCAACAATTACAAAGGGGAAAAATCTCCCCAAACATCCAAAACTTACAAACCAAAACTCTAAATCAAGCACATACCTTGGTTTAGCCTTCCATGGAGGTTGGATTACTCCAATCCACCATGGAAGAGCTTGGAATCATGCACAAAGAAGGAGAAGAAGTACAAAAATGGCGGAAAATGGAGGTAGACCCGAGAGGAGAAGCTTGGAGAAGATGGAGGATCGAAAAGTGGCTGCAAAACTGAAGGTTTCACGCCTTTTAAGCTCGGAGCGTCGAGACGCTAGGCCAGCGTCTCGACGCTGTGCCCTAAGTTGGCTGCTGCGCGCGCGCGGGGCGGCGTCGAGACGCTGCGCGGCGTCGAGACGCGCGCGCGGCGTCGAGCGAGCGTCGAGACGCTTGCGCTCGACGCTTGCTCTCGGGTGGATCTTCAAAATCACGCTTCAGACTTCGGGGCGTCGAGACGCTCGGCCAGCGTCTCGACGCTGTCGGCGTTGAGCGAGCGTTGCGACGCGCGCTCGACGCTGATGCACGTCTATGGTGGGGAATTGTCGGGGCAGCGTCGAGCTAACGTCGAGCTAGCGTCTAGACGCTGGGGCGCACGCAGATCTTCAATGACGGGCGCGCGGGCGAGGCGGACACGGGCAAGGGCGCGCGCGGGCGCGCGCGGACATGGGCGAGGCGGAGCTGGCGAGCGTGCGGTGCTGGCGAGCGGCGCGCGCGGGCGCGCGCGTGCTGCGTTCGTTGGGCGCCTGGGCGCTGGGCGCCGGCGCTTGGGTGCTGCCCTCTCGGCTCTTAGCCCACTTTTGGGTCGTTTTGGCTCTTGAGCTCCGTTTGGCCTATCGTTTTGACCCGAACACTTCCCGAAACATGTTAAATGACCTTTTTAGCCCCGAAAATCATCAATGGACTTCCCGAGCTCTTCACCATGAAATCACTTACAAGGAAGCATTTTAATCAATATATATCATGGTTTTAGCTAGAATTAGGGACATTAAGATAGCTCTATTTTGGAGCTATCACACCCCAATCTCAAAGCCCTAAAATCCTCAACGGGAGCATTTAAAGCACGTGCCAAAAAAACTGAGTAAGATTCTGAATTGCACAAAACCAAAGAGTGGATTGTGAATGTTTGATCAATACGAACCCATTTTGGAAAATTTGGAAAATTTGGAAACTAATTTAATTGGGAATGAGCCTCCTTCCACGTGTAAGAATAGTGGGCGTGTGGTCCACCCGGTTTTGTTAAATCCCCAAAGTCATTTGGCTGGTGATCCTTTGACTATGGATGGGCTGTTGCAAGTTGCTACCCCAAATGGGCTTGGCCCAATTGGGCAGGGCTCAAAAGGGCTTGGCCCACTTGGGCTTGCCAAGGCCTCCACGTCTGGACTTGTCCAAAATGGGCTTGGCCCAAATGTTATGGGCCCAATTTTCCAAGGCTTGGGCCAAGGTTTATTGCCAATTGGGCCAGCCTCCAACAGCCCAATAGGGCGTGGGCAGTTGGGCCATTTGGTGACTCGGCGTGTTATGCCCGCTCGGGTTGAGGTTCTGCCCCTGGAGGATAAGGTTGGAGATAGTGAGTTTGGGATGGGGTGTAGCTCGCTTGGGACGAGGTTTGGATCGGGGTTTCCAGGAAAGTTTCCTCTGTTAGGCCAACCTCGCTCGGATTTGGTCGCTAGTGAGGGAGATGATGCGTCTATGGGCTCTGTGGATGGTTTTGGGCCGAATCTTATTGGGCCCTTTGGGCCCCTAGGGTCCCATGGTCAGGGTCATAAGGCAAGTTGGGCCAATCTTTTTGGGCCTCAGTGGACCTCCCCCGCTGATGAACCCCTAGTCTATAACCCTCCAATTGAGAAGGATGGGATTATGTTTGCCATTCCCTCGAATGAGGTTATTGAGGAGGGCGTTGCAGTTTGGAGAGGTTCTTTAGTGGGTCAGTTTATTGATGGCAAACTACCTTTTTTTGTTCTTGATCGGCTTATCAGGAGGATTTGGGGCCATGTGGAAGTTCCAACCATTAACCTGTTTGATAATGGTTTGATCATCTTCAGGTTCAAAAAGGACTCAGCTCGGGACTGGGTCCTAGAGAACGGCCCGTGGCACATTGGGGTGAAGCCTATCCTTCTGAGGCAGTGGGTTCCTGGGATAGTTCCCCAGACCTTTGTTTTCGATAAAATTCCTGTGTGGGTCAAGTTTTTTCATGTTCCTATGGAATTGTGGACCACTCCTGGGTTGAGTAATATTGCGAGCACGGTTGGTGTTCCTTTGCGGTTGGACAAGCCTACTAAGGACAAAACGTGCTCCCCGTATGCTCGGGTGTGTGTGGAGGTCGCGATTGATGCCCCTCTTCCTTGTAAGGTTGGGGTCACTGTCTATGGTGTGGATCATACTATCCCAATTGAATATGAGTGGAAGCCCAAGCGGTGCCTGTCTTTCCGTGGGCTCGGTTCAGGGAGTGGTTGCTAGTGGGGAGGGTTAGCAGGCCTCCTCGTCTGAGGGTGTTGATGGTTTTCTCCCTGTGGAAGGGAAATCTCGTAGGCGTAAACGGAACAGTAAGAAGGCTGCCAATTCCTTGGCTAAGACAGATACGTCTGTGCATCCCATCGCCTTGGTTAGTCTCCCGAGATCTCCTATTGGCCCCGCCTCTAGGGTCTCCCGTTCTCCTGAGCCCCCAAAGGGGGTGCATGTAACCAACTCTTTTGACTCTCTAGCTGATACTAGGGTGGTTTCCTTAGTGGAAAAGGTGCTCTGTGACAGTGTGGACCCTAGACGGTGTCAGGATGCTACTATATCTCCCTCTATTTCCTATGTCTAGTTGGTGCTCGTGGAATGTGCGCGGTCTCACTGACCCGACAAAAGGGTGATGTGTTCGCTCCTTTTTTTTTGCAAAGGTGATTATATTAAGCAAAAGGACCTCAAAGCCCGAGGTCAAAGGGCACCAAAACAAAGGAACAATCCACTGGGAAAACCAATGTACCAAAGCCAGAAAACAACCCAAAACGGGAACCTCACAGTCCGAGGGAGGGTAAGAAAAGCACAACAAGAAACACCCAGCACCAAACCCACAAGCGGGAAGGAGCCAGAAAAAATAAAAGAACCGAAAAGAACAACACAACACAAAGAGGAGAACGAGGCACAGCCGCAACTAGAGGAAGCACGACGACCCCTCAAGCACGAAACAAAACAATCCCCAGCCACCAAACATCCTTAGGCCACTGAACCCCCAGCCGGAGCGAGCAACAAGAGACTCCAGGCAAAGACAACAGGGCCCCAAACAGAGTAGAGGGAGGACCATTCAGATGCTGAGAGAAAAAGGGGCCAAGCTGGCCATCCACCCCATGCGTGTGAGTACAAGCCCCCCAAGCAGCACCTAGGAAACTGAAGCAACGAAGAGGCCCTACAACTCGTTTTCCCCCTACTTCTGGCAAAAAGAACAACCATCAGGCATGCAGGCCCGACAGAGAGCCACAAGGATCAGGCAGGCATCGCTTCCCTCGACACTGCCCAGACCAAGGACCCTCACCAAAAGCCGACACACCCTCAGGACAAGGCGCCTTTCGGGGTGACAACAAGCAGGCAGAACAACTCGTCCCAAACAGGAACCAAGACAACACCAGGGGGCAAAAGTACGCACAGAAACACAGAAGGACCACCAACTGCAAAAGAAGCAAGCATCATCCAGAACCAACCCCTACAAAGAGGGCCCCAAAACAGACCCGCCTCTCATAGTCAAAGCCTCAAAACCACCGACCAGGGAAGGAACCAAGGACAACAAGGGCAAACCGGGGAATAAAGCGAGAACCTGAAAGAGCCACAACAAGGAAACCACACAGAGAGGCCCCAAACCAGACAGGCCGCACAAAGCCAAACACAGCAACCCCCCTCCAGGGAAGAGAGAACAGCAGCACCAAAGGGCTAGGGCAGAACAGGGGAAGAAGCACTCGCCAGGGCGAAACAGCAACGAAGGAACAACCTAAAAATAACACTTGAAAGAGCCACGGCAAGGAAACCTGACAGAGAGGACGAGAACCCAACAAGCCGCACAAAGCCAAAACAGCAAACCGCCCTCCAGGGAAGAGAGAACAGCAGCGCCAAGGGGCTAGGGACAGAACAGGGGAAGAAGCACTCGCCAGGACGAAACAGCAACGAAGCAACAATCTGAAAATAACACCTGCACACACTCAAAGAACAAGAGAAAGTCAATCAAAAGAATCCCAGGGGGAACCGGCCGAAACTGCACCCACCCAGGACGAGCACGCAGAAGAAATATCAGACCGAATAGCAGCGATAACAGACTGAGAAGGACGGTGACCCGGGCCGTGAAAACGCAGGTTGCGTTCCTTCCAGAGATGGTAGATCACAGCACACAAGGCAACTCTCCAAACAAGCTTACGCTTATGCTGCCTAGCACTCTCCCGACAAACCCACTCAAGCTCAGCATCCCAAGGAAGAACGAGGCGGGAAGCTCTACCCCAACTAAGGATATCCTCCCACACCATACTCGCAAAGGGGCACTAAAAGAACAGGTGGTCGCGAGACTCAGTCCCGGACAAACAAAGCAAACAATCAGTAGGGGTAGAGGGAATCCACCTGGCCAGTCTGTCACGGGTATACAATCTATCCCTCAAGGCAAACCAGGTGACAAAAGCATGACGCGGAATATTCCCCCCAAACCACAGCAAACTCTGCCAAGGAACCATCGTCCCACGAGGGCGGATCGCCTCCCAAGCACTCGAGACTGAAAACCCAATCCTGCCCGGAACCCAGATCAACCTATCCTCCCGACCTGGGCAACACATAGTAGAGCGCACGACATCGGAGATCTCCAACATCTCAGGAGACACCGACGGCCACCGCCACGAACCATCAGGCAGCAGGAAATCGGAGACCGTAGCTTGAATATGAAAACCGGACAAGTGGACGGAATTGGTCACGAAGCCCCATAATCGCCTTGAGGCACCAAGACCACTGAGACGACACAGGAATCAGCCACAAATAACGTCCACGGAGGATATACTCCTCCATCCAAGCGACCCACAGAGAACCAGAACGAAGCAGAAGGAGCCAAAGAAGCTTCATAACAGCTGCCGAGTTCCAGGACTGGATATGACGAATACCCAAACCTCCCTCCCGCTTCGGCAAACAAATATCATCCCAGGCCACCTTAGTCCCCCCGTGACCAGAACGAGAGCCTTTCCAGAGGTAGCAACGAAGCAAACTCTCAACCCTATGGACCACACGAGCAGGGAGCACAAAAACACTAGCCCAATAGACCTGGAATCTCTGGAGGACTGACTGAATAAGCTGCAACCTACCAGCATAGGAAAGAGCCCTAGCAGACCAACTACCAATCCTAGAGGTGATCCGATCAATCAGGGGTTGGCAATCACGAGAAGACAGCCGACCCGAGAGAAGGGGGACCCCTAAGTAACAAATAGGCAGCGTCGCAAGAGGAAATCTCATGAACTCAGCTAGGGCATCTGCCCCAGGGACAGGAACCCCTGCACAGAACATCGAGCTCTTAGCGGAGTTAGCCACAAGGCCAGAAAGCTCCTGAAAGTGATGTAATGTCTGCTGAACAAACCTCAAAGAAGTCCTATTACCCGCAGAGAAAATCATCAAGTCATCCGCAAAGCAAAGATGGGTAAGCTTAACCCTCTCACACTTGGGATGAAACTGAAACTCAGGCGGGAGGGGGGGGGGGGAATTCAGCAGACGCGACAAGACTTCCATACACATGACGAACAGGTAAAGGGACAGGGGATTTCCCTGACGGAGACCCCTCCTCCCCGCAAAGAACCCCTCAGAGGACCCATTCACAGAAATGGAGAACATAGGCGAAGTAACGCAAGCCCGGATCCAGTTGACAAACTGGCAAGGCGTACCAATCGCGAGCAGCAAGCCAAAGAGTCATAGGCTTTATGCAGGTCGACCTTCAGCACACACCGCGGGCTACCCTTATTGAGGTGGTACCCCCCAACCAACTCCTGGCAGAGCAGAATGTTATCCACAATACTCCTCCCTTGAACAAAGGCCGACTGATTCGGACTAATGAAGGAAGGCAGCCACACACGAAGACGATTAGCCAAAATCTTTGCAATGCATTTATACAACACATTACAACAGGAAATGGGCCGAAAATCCTCAACACTGGAGGCACCCACCTTCTTTGGAATCAAGGAAAGAGAGGTGGCATTGATACCAGAAGGAAGGAAGGAAGTATCAAAGAAGTGAAGCGCTGCGGAACAAAAATCATCCCCAAGAACACTCCAAGCAAACGGGGCATGGATGAAAATAATCCCCATAGTGGGGGTTGATTGATCCTGCACCGTGCAAACGGGGCATGGATGATTTAAAATATTTAACTGCATTATATACCGCCTATAAAGGCAAATTTTGCCAACGGGGCATGAATGATTTAAAATATTTACCGCATTATATACCGCCTATAAAGGCAAAATTTTTAGAGAACCGTCAGGGGACAAAGAGCACCCACAGAGCAGAGAAGGACAGCCAACTGAGAAGATTGAGAGGGCATGCTGATCAAGGTTCGGAGCTGGGCGCGTCATTGAGGTAAGTCTACTTCTCTGATTTTTTTGTTTTAGTTTTTGTTTTTTAAGTTCTTCTGCGTTTTTGTGTTCTTCTGCGTTTTTGTGTTTTCTGTTGGTGGGGTCTGTGAGTTGTGTTCTGGGTCCTTGGCGATTGGGTTGGGGTGTTTGAGGACCTTCTTCTCCAATGGGGAAGAAGAAATCCCCGCTGAAGAAGCCTGCTGCGAAAACCATCTCAGGGTCTCAGAGCCTGCGTATTCCAAAACCTGCACCCTCTGGGATTGACCATTCTGTAGTGCTGTGTGGGGAGCCTCAGAACGCTCTTCCTCATCCTTTAGTTTCGAAATCTGGGGTGTTGGGGATGAAGTCCTCATCTGGGAAAAAACAGAGTATGATTGTTGTTGAAGCCTCTGATGAAAGGAAGCTACCGACTGCTCATGCGTTGAAGGTTGGTGGTAAAGGGTCCAAATCTCGGAATAAGTTGAAATCCGTATCAGAGGCAGCAGTTTCGTTTTCTTCAAACCTGGGCAATCGGCAGGAGGTTGATGACGACGATCTAGGGCAAGATGGTGAGGCTGACGCTCAGTCACTAAATGCTATTTCCATAAAAGGAAAATTCATTAAACCCAACGGTGGGTGTGATCTGCCGGTCGCCAACATCTCCCCCGTGATTTGTGCTACTGCTGAAAATAAGAGTGCTGGAAATGGTTTTGAATTTCTTACAGCTAGCCGTTTGGGTAATCCTTCAGCTGTGGCAGCTTTGGAATCTCTCCCAGCTAAGGCAATTTGGGAGACCCATTTAATTGAGGAAGATCCTGCATTTATTGAGAGCTCTAAATATGGTAAGTCATTTATAAGTCTGGGCGGGAATAGTTGTCCTTCTTCTCCCGTATTTTTGAAGGATTTAAATGAAAAAGCTGGGGGGTTGGAGTCTGCCCAAGTTGGATGTTTGCAGCGTGCCTCTTCATGGACAAATAAGGAATGTTTTGATAAGGATTTAATTGGAGTTCCCTCTACGACCAAATCAAATGGTCACGTGGGATCCAAAGCTAAAATTGGTAAATCAACTCTTCCTTCATCTCCATCCCGTGGGCAGCTGGAAGTTAATGGGCCTGGCCCAAGTGGGGTTGACTTGCTTGGGAAATCTGGACTTGACCGTAATGGGCTGGGCCCTCTTGGGTTGGGCTCACGGGCTACAGACTCAGGACAAGTTGTGTTGCCAATTGGGCCATCCTCTTTTAGCCCAATAGGGCGAGGACAGTTGGGCAACTTGGTAACTAGGCGTGGTATGCCCAATCGGGTTGAGAGCGTGCCGCTCAAGGGTACGGTTGGAGCTAGTGAAGTTGGTTTGGGGTGTAACTCTTTTGGGCCTAGGATGGGTTCGGGGATTCCAGGAAAGTTTCCTCTACTTGGCCATCCTCGCCCGGATGTTGGTGGGAGTGAGGGGGATGAGGTGTCTGTGGGGTCTTTAGGAGGGTTGGGGACTAGTCACATGGGGTCGGGTGGGCCCCTGGGGTCCCTCGGTCACGAGCATAAGGCTAGTTGGGCCAATCTTTTTGGGCCTCAGTGGACCTCTCCATCTGATGAACCTCTCCTCTATAACCCTCCTATTGAGAAGGATGGGATTATGTTTGCCATTCCCTCGGAGGAGGTTATTGAGGAAGGCATAGCAGTTTGTAGGGGTTCGTTGGTGGGACAGTTTATGGATGGTAAACTTCCCTTTTTTGTCCTTGATCGGCTGGTCAGGAGGATTTGGGGACATGTGGAAGTTCCAACCATTAACTTGTTCGATAATGGATTGATCATTTTCAGGTTCCAAAAAGACTCAGCTAGGGACTGGGTCTTAGAGAATGGCCCCTGGCACTTCGGAGGGAAGCCTATCCTATTGAGGCAGTGGGCCCCTGGGATTGTCCCCCAGACCTTTGTGTTCGATAAAATTCCTGTGTGGGTTAAGTTTTTCCATGTCCCTATGGAAATGTGGACCACTCCGGGGTTGAGCAATATTGCGAGTACGGTAGGTGTACCTTTAAGGTTGGATAAGCCTACAAAGGACAAAACGTGCTCCTCGTATGCTCGAGTCTGTGTGGAGGTTGCGATTGATGCCCCCCTTCCTAGTAAGGTTGGGGTCACGGTCTATGGGGTGGATCATACTATCCCCATTGAGTATGAATGGAAGCCCAAGAGGTGCCTTTCCTGTCGGGTCTTTGGCCACTCGGACTCCGGCTGTCCTAAAAAGCCTGTGAGTAGTTTTGATCCCATCCCCCCTACACAGGTGTCTACTGAGGGTGGGGTCAGGGTGCTGGCCCAGAGTGATGGCGTGAACTCGGATCAGGTAGGGGTTGTTAGTGGGGAGGGTGACCAAGCCTCCTCTCTTGAGGCCGGGGATGACTTCCTCCCTGTGGGAGGGAAATCTCGTAGGCGTAAACGAAAGAAGGCTGCCAGGTCCTTGGCTGCAGACTCGTCTGGCCTTCCCTTTGCCTTGGCTAGTCTCCCGAGTTCTCCTATTGGCCCCTCATCTCGGCCTCCCCGTTCTCCTGAGCAACTGAAAGGGGTACATGTGACTAACTCTTTCGAATCTCTTTCGGATTCGTTGGGGTGTGATTTGGTTCCCCCGAGGGTGGTTTCCTTAGTAGAAAAAACGCTCTATGACAGTGTTGACCCTCGATGGTGTCAGGATGCCATTGTTTCCCCGTCTACTTCCTATGTCTAGTTGGTGCTCGTGGAATGTGCGCGGTCTCACTGACCCGACAAAAGGACGATGTGTTCGCTCCTTTTTGCAGGCTAAGAATATTGGTTTCTGCTGTCTGGTAGAAACTAAGGTTAAGGCTCATCAGTTTGATTTCGTTTTTCGTTCCTTTGGGGCTGATTGGCAGTGTGTTTGTAGTTATGGGGATAGTGGCCTGGGTCGTATTTGGGTGTTATGGCGTTCCCGCCGTTTCTCTTTCTCCCCTAGCCTGATTAGTCCTCAGTTGGTTACTGGCTCCCTGGTGGACCTGTCATCTCAGGTTGTGACTCATATTGCCTGTGTGTATGGGTCCAATCTCGAGGCTGGGAGGTCTGTTTTGTGGAGGGAGTTGGTCTTGGCGTGTTCGAGTTGGTCTTCCCTTGGCGTTGTTATGGGAGACTTCAATGAGACTCGCCTGTTGGCTGAGAGGAGTGGGGGTAACCATAGCATTTCTGCGATGGGAGCCTTTGATACTGCTCTCCTAGAGGCTGACTTGGTTGAGCTGCCGGTTCAGGGGAATTGGTTCACTTGGACTAGTCGCCCGAGGGGTGGCCCAGGAGGTCAGTTGGGAAGGTTGGATAGAGTTTTGGTCAACGCTGAGTGGGCTTCTGGTCGGCCTATGTGTGTGGTGCACGTGCATGACTGGGGTGTCTCTGACCATAGTCCGTTGGTTTTCTCACCAGGCCCTTTAGGTGCTCGTCGGTCTCCCTCCTTTCGGTTCTTCAACCATTGGGGGGAGTCCGATAGGTTTTTGTCTGTGATTGCCAGTAGGTGGGTGTCCCATGTTGGGGTCTCTCCGCTTGTTAGCTTCGCTCGCAATTTAAAGGGCTTAAAGGGGACTCTCAGGCAGGAGTTTGGGACGCTGATTGCCGTGCTTAGTCAGCAGGTTATTGATCTGCGCTTGGCCATGGAGGCTGCCCAGGCGGGAGTTTTGGTGGCCCCCCTTTTCCCTTCCCTCCAGCGTCAGGCCGTTGAGGCTTCTGATAGGTTCTGGGCAGCAGCTAGGTGTGAGGAAGCCTCCCTTCGGCAGAAATCGAGGGTCAAGTGGCTGGCGTTAGGGGATAGGAACTCGGGGTTCTTTCACAGGAGCGTGAAAGTTAGGGCAGCCCGGAATAGCTTTTCATCTTTGGTTGATGGTTCTGGGGTCAGGTTGTCGTCCCATGAGGACATCTCGAGATCTCTGGTTCATTATTTCCAGGGTCTCTTGGGGTCCCAAGGGGTTGGTTATCGTGACCTCACTGAGTGTTTAAAGCCGATGGTGGGGTTTTCGTGGTCTGATCAGTGTGTAACTGATCTCACTCGCCCCATCTCGCGAGATGAGGTTCGAGCTGTTCTCTTTTCCATGAGTAGTACCAGGGCTCCTGGCCCGGATGGCTTCCCTGTGGGGTTTTTCAAAGCTGCTTGGAGTGTTGTTGGGGATGATTTCGTTTCCGCTGTGCTTCACTTCTTTGATACCTCCTTCCTTCCTCCTGGTATCAATGCCACCTCTCTTACCTTGATTCCTAAGAAGGTGGGTGCGTCCCGGGTTGAGGATTTCAGGCCTATTTCCTGTTGTAATGTGTTGTATAAATGCATTGCAAAGGTTTTGGCTAATCGTCTTCGCGTGTGGCTGCCTTCCTTCATTAGTCCGAATCAGTCGGCCTTTGTTCAAGGTAGGAGCATTGTGGATAACATTCTGCTCTGCCAGGAGTTGGTTGGGGGTTACCACCTCAACAAAGGGAGCCCGCGGTGTGTGCTGAAGATCGACCTGCAGAAGGCGTATGACTCTATTCAGTGGGATTTTCTCTTTGGCTTACTGCTCTCGATTGGTACGCCTTGCCAGTTTGTCAACTGGATCCGGGCTTGCGTTACTTCGCCTATGTTCTCCATTTCGGTGAATGGGTCCTCTGAGGGGTTTTTTGCGGGTAGGCGTGGTCTTCGTCAGGGTGATCCCCTGTCCCCTTATCTGTTTGTCATGTGTATGGAAGTCTTGTCGCGGCTGCTGAATTCCCCGCCGCCTGAGTTTGAGTTTCATCCCAAGTGTGAGAGGGTTAATCTTACCCATCTTTGCTTTGCGGATGACTTGATGATTTTCTCTGCGGGGAACAGGACTTCTTTGAGGTTTGTTCAGCAGACTTTACTTCACTTCCAGCAGCTTTCAGGCCTTGTGGCTAACTCCGCTAAGAGCTCGATGTTCTGTGCGGGGGTTCCTGTCCAGGTGGCTGTCGGTCTGGCTGAGTTCATGGGTGTTGCTCTTGCGACCTTGCCTGTTTGTTACTTAGGTCTCCCTCTCATCTCTGGTCGGCTGTCTTCTCGGGATTGCCAGCCTCTGATTGATCGGATCACCTCTAGGATTGGCAGTTGGACTGCTAGGGCTCTTTCCTATGCCGGAAGGTTGCAGCTTATCCAGTCGGTCCTCCAGAGCTTCCAGGTCTATTGGGCTAGTGTGTTTGTGCTGCCTGCTCGTATAGTCCATAGGGTTGAGAGTTTGCTTCGATGCTACCTCTGGAAGGGCTCTCCTTCTGGTCGTGGGGGGGCGAAGGTTGCCTGGGATGACATCTGTCTGCCGAAGAGTGAGGGAGGTTTGAGTATTCGTCATATCCAATCCTGGAACTCGGCAGCAGTTATGAAGCTCCTTTGGCTCCTTCTGCTTCGCTCTGGTTCTCTGTGGGTGGCTTGGATGGAGGCGTATATCCTCTGTGGTCGGTCTCTTTGGACGATTCCTGTGTCGTCTATGTGGTCTTGGTGCCTCAAGGCGATTATGGGGCTTCGGGACCAATTCCGTCCACTTGTCCGGTTTTCCATTGGTGACGGTTCTAGGTGTCGTATGTGGGTTGATCCATGGCTGCCTGATGGTCCTATTCTCCCCAGGATTAGTGATCGTATCTTGTATGACGCAGCTAGTCATATTCAAGCTATGGTCTCTGATTTTCTGCTACCTGATGGTTCGTGGCGGTGGCCGGTAGTGTCTCCTGATTTGTTGGCAATCGCCGATGCTGTGCGCTCGACTGTGTGTTGCCCAGGTAGGGAGGATAGGTTGATCTGGGTTCCAGGCGGGACTGGTTTTTCGGTTTCGAGTGCTTGGGAGGCGATTCGCCCCCGTGGGACAGTGGTTCCGTGGCAGGGTTTGCTATGGTTCGGGGGGAATATACCGCGTCATGCTTTTGTCACCTGGCTGGCCTTGAGGGACCATTTGTATACTCGTGATAGGCTGGCTCGGTGGATCCCCTCGACACCTACCGATTGTTTGCTTTGTCTGTCCGGGACTGAGTCCCGTGACCACTTGTTCTTCCAGTGCCCCTTTGCGAGTTTGGTGTGGGAGGATATCCTCTGTTGGGGCAAAGTCTCCCGCCTCGTTCTCCCTTGGGATGCTGAGCTTGAGTGGATTTGTCGGGTGAGTGCTGGGCAGCACAAGCGTAAGCTTGTTTGGAGGGTGGCATGGTGTGCTGTGATCTACCATATTTGGATGGAACGCAACTTGCGTTTTCATGGCCCGGGTCACCGCACTCCTCAGTCGGTTATCGCTGCTATTCGGTCTGATATTTCTTCTGCATGCTCGTCCTGGGCGGGTGCGGTTTCGGCCGTATCCCCCTGGGATTCTTTTGATTGACTTTGTCTTGTCCTTTGAGTGTGTGCAGGTGTTTTGTCCGGTTGCTCTTGTGGTGCTGTCTCACTTATGGTGATTGCTTCTTCCCCTACTTTGTCCCTGGCTCCTGCTGCTGTCCCTTCTCTGGCGGGGTTCTGGTTTGTTTGTGCGGCTTGGTTATTTGAGTTTGTCCCTGTGATTGTTTCTTGCTCTGAGTTCGCTGCTTTCATAGACTCGATCAGTTGCTGGCTTTCTTCATCTGTCTGTCCTTGGCTGTCCTGGCCTTTCTCCCCTGGTGGGCTTCTTGTGTGGGCGTTGCGAGGCTAGTCTGTGGGGTGTCCCTAGCGGTCGGGTTGGTTCAGGCGGTGCTTGTTCTTCTGCAGTTGGCTGTCCTTCTCTTGTTCTGTGGGTGCTCGCTGTCCCTTGCGGTCCTGGTTCCTAATTGAGCTGAGTTCTGATCGCTTGTTGTCACCCCGAAAGGCGCTTTGTCCTGAGGGTGTGTGGGCTTTTGGTGGGTCCTTGGATCTGGCTTTGTCGAGGGAAGCGATGCTGGCTGGGTCCCTGTGGCTTTCTGCCGTGCCTGCATACCGGATGGTTGTTCTTTTGCCATAAGTAGGGGGAAGACGAGTTGTTGGGCCTCTTCTCTGTTCGGTTTCTTGGTCGTGCTTGGGGGGCGGGCTTCTTGCTTGCATTTGATGGCTGGCCAGCTTGGCCCCTTTTTCTCTGCATCTGCCTGTCCTATCTCTGGTTTTGCCTGGTGCCCCTTGTTCCTGTCTGGGTCGCCCTTTCGCTGCTGCCGGCCGGGTTGGATGGCCTGGGGAGTTTTGTGGGCAGAGGAGGTGTCATGCTTCGCGGATGAGGTGTCATGATTCCTTCGTGTACTATCTTATTGTTTCCTCCTGCTTCAGCTGTTTCTATTGCTTTCCTGTTGTGTTACTTTTTTATGCTTTTTGTCTTTTCTAGCTCCTTCCCGCTTGTGGGTTGGATGCTGGGGTCTGTTGTTGTTTGGTTTATTTCTTGCTTTCCCTCGGGCTGTGAGGTTTCTGTTGTGTTGTTTTGGTTTTGTTGTCATACATTGGTTCTACCAGTGTTTGTTCTCTTGTTCTTGTGCCCTTGGGCCTCGGGCTTTGAGGCCTTTTTGCTTATATATAATCACTTTTGCAAAAAAAATTTTTGCCAAACCGAGCATAGCTCAATTGGCATAAGGTTGTAGGTTCAATTCTCGTATTAATTAAAATATCATTGCAAATTTTTAGTTGCGACGTCGTGTAGGAATGTAAAATCAATTAATGGCTTAATGGTGCAGGGCTTGCGAAGACAATGGGGGTGCCCAAGTTCAAATCTTGGTGCATGCAAGATTTTCCCTCATTTATTCTGCCCTAGGGCAGATTTTCATAAAAAATATCAAACAACCACTTTTTTTTTTGCAAAGGTAATATATATTAAGCAAAAGGACCTCGAAGCCCGAGGCCAAAGGGCACCAACAAACAAGAGAAACAATCCACAGGGAAAACCAAAGTACCAACAAAACAAAACAACCCAAACGGAAACCTCACAGCCCGAGGGAGAGCAACAAAAACAAACAAACAACAACACCTGACACCGAACCCACAGGCGGGAGGAGCCAGAAAAGACAAAAAACAAATAAAGACAACACAACTGAAAGAGCAAATGAAACACAACCGTAACAAGATAAAACAACAAGCCAGAGCACGCAACGAAGCAAACTCCCCAGCCGCTCAAAGACAACCCAAGCCATCGATCCCCCGGCAGGCACGAGCAAACGAGCGACTCCAGACTAGGCCAAGGGGCACCAAAACAAAGCAGAGGGAGGGCAGACAGATGCTGAGAGAAAAAGGGGCCAAGCTGGCCATCCATCGTATGCATGTGAGAAACCCGCCCCCCAAGCACGACCAAGGAAACCAAAAAGAAGAAGAGGCCCTTCAACTCGTCTTCCCCCTACTTCTGGCAAAAGAACAACCATCAGGTATGCAGACCCGGCAGAAAGCCAAAAGAACCAGGCAAGCATCGCTTCCATCGACAAAGCCTAATCCAAGGACACCCACCAAAAAACCGACACACCCTCCGGACAAGGCGCCTTTCGGGGTGACAACAAGCATCCAGAACAAACTCAACTCAACTCAGGAAACAAGACCACACCAGGGGGAAAGAGCACACACAGAACAGAGATGGACAACCAACTGCAAAAGTAGCAAGCACCGCCTGAACGAACCCCTACAGAGAGAGGCCCCCCCCACAGATTAGCCACTCATAGCCACCACTCAAGCCGCCCACCAGGGAAGAAAGAGCCAAGGACATCGAGGGGCAAAACGGGGAAAGAAAGCAATCAAACTGAACGAGCCTCCGCAAGAAACGCGCTCAAGAAGGAACAACCACAATGAACTCGCCCCAAGCAGGCAAGCCTCACAGACCAAACTGAGACAGCCTCCAGAGAAGAGACAACAGCAGAAACCGAGGGATAGAGAAGAGGAAAAAGCAGCCGCCAGAAGAGAAACAACACAGCAACGAGAAACCTGTAAATAACTCCTGCACACACTCAAAGAACAAGAGAAAGTCAATCAAAAGAATCCCAGGGGGAACCGGCCGAAACCGCACCCACCCAGGACGAGCATGCAGAAGAAATATCAGACCGGATAGCAGCGATAACCGACTGAGGAGGACGGTGACCCGGGCCGTGAAAACTCAAATTGCGCTCCTTCCAAATATGGTAGATCACAACACACCAGGCCACTCTCCAAACAAGCTTACGCTTATGCTCCCCAGCACTCTCCGGACAAATCCACTTAAGCTCAGCATCCCAAGGGAGAACGAGGCGGGAAGCTCTACCCCAACTGAGGATATCTTCCCACACCAAACTCGCAAAGGGGCACTGAAAGAACAGGTGGTCGCGAGACTCAGACCCGGACAAACAAAGCAAACAATCAGTAGAGGTCGAGGGGATCCACCGGGCCAGCTTGTCTCGGGTATACAATCTATCCCTCAAGGCCAGCCAGGTGACAAAAGCATGACGCGGAATATTCCCTCCGAACCACAGCAAACCCCGCCAAGGAACCACAATCCCACGAGGGCGGATCGCCTCCCAAGCACTCGAGACTGAGAAACCTATCCCGCCCGGAACCCAGATCAACCTATCCTCCCGATCAAGGCAGCACACAGTAGAGCGAACGGCATCGGATATCTCCAACATCTCAGAAGACACCAACGGCCACCGCCACGAACCATCAGGGAGCAGGAAATCAGAGACCGTAGCTTGAATTTGATTAGCCGTGTCATACAAGATACGATCACTAATCCCTGGCAAAATAGGACCATCAGGCAGCCATGGATCAACCCACATACGACACCTACAGCCAACTCCAATGGAAAACCGGACAAGCGGACGGAAAAGGCACGAAGCCCATAATCGCCTTGAGGTACCAAGACCACAGAGACGACACAGGAATCGTCCAAAAAGACCGCCCACCGAGGATATACTCCTCCATCCAAGCGACCGACAGAGAGCCAGAGCGGAGCAGCAGGAGCCAAAGGAGCTTCATAACAGCTGCCGAGTTCCAGGACTGGATATGACGAATACCCAAACCAACCTCCCGCTTCGGCAAACAAATATCATCCCAGGCTACCTTTGCCCCCCCGCGACCAGAAGGAGATCCTTTCCAGAGGTAGCAACGAAGCAAACTCTCAACCTTCTGGACCACACGAGCAGGCAGCACAAAAACACTAGCCCAATAGACCTGGAAGGTCTGGAGGACCAACTGAATAAGCTGCAACCTACCAGCATAGGAGAGAGCCCTAGCAGTCCAACTACCAATCACGCGAAGACAGCCGACCTGAGAGAAGGGGGAGACCTAAGTAACAAACAGGCAGCGACGCAAGAGGAACACCCATGAACTCAACAAGGCCGACTGCCACAGGGACAGGAGCACCCGCACAGAACATCGAGCTCTTAGCAGAGTTAGCCACAAGGCCAGAAAGCTCCTGGAAGAGATGTAAGGTCTGCTGAACAAACCCCAAAGAAGCCCTATTCCCCGCAGAGAAAATCATCAAGTCATCCGCGAAGCAGAGATGGGTTAGCTTAACCCTCTCACACTTGGGATGAAACTCAAACTCAGGCGGGGGGAATTCAGCAGCCGCGACAAGACTTCCATACACATGACGAACAGGTAAGGGGACAGGGGATCTCCCTGGCGGAGACCCCTCCTACCTGCAAAGAACCCCTCAGAGGACCCATTCACAGAAATGGAGAACATAGGCGAGGTAACGCAAGCCCGGATCCAGTTGACAAACCGGCAAGGCGTACCAATCGAGAGCAGCAAGCCGAATAGGAAATCCCACTGGATAGAATCATAGGCTTTCTGCAGATCGACCTTCAGTACACACCGCGGGCTCTCCTTATTGAGGTGGTACCCCCCAACCAACTCCTGGCAGAGCAAAATGTTGTCCACAATACTCGTCCCTTGAACAAAAGCCGACTGATTCGGACTAATGAAGGTCGACGGCCACACACGAAGACGATTAGCCAAAACCTTTGCAATGCATTTTTACAACACATTACAACAGGAAATGGGCCTAAAATCCTCAACCCGGGAGGCACCCACCTTCTTAGGAATCAAGGTAAGGGAGGTTGCATTGATATCAGGAGGAAGGAAAGAAGTATCAAAGAAGTGAAGCGCTGCGGAACAAAAATCATCCCCAACAACACTCCAAGCAGCTTTGAAAAACCCCACAGGGAAATCATCCGGACCTGGAGCCTTGGCACTGCTCATGGAAAAGAGAACAGCTCGAACCTCATCTCTCGATATGGGACGGATGAGATCCGTTACACACTGATCAGACCACAAAAATCCCACAATCGGCTTTAACTGCTCAGTAAGGTCACGGTAACCAACCCACTGAGAACCCAAGAGCCCCTGGAAATACTGAACCACAGCTCTCGAGATGTCATCGTGGGAAGACAACCTGGCCCCAAAACCATCAACCAGAGAGGATAAACTATTCCGAGCTGCCCTAACTTTCACGCTCCGGTTAAAGAACCCAGAGTTCCTATCCCCTAACGCCAGCCATTTAATCCACGATTTCTACCGAAGAGAGGCTTCTTCACACCTAGCTACTGCCCAAGAACCGAAAAGAGGGAGACCGACGAGCACAAAAGGGGCCTGGAGAGAAAACCAAAGGGCAGTGATCAGAAACACCCCGAGCATGCACCTGCACCACACACAGCGGCCGGGCAGAAGCCCACTCAGCATTCACCAAAACTCTCTCCAACCTCCCCAACTGACCTCCCGGGCCACCACGCGGTCGGCTAGTCCAAGTGAACCAATTCCCCTGAACCGGCAACTCAACCAAGTCAGCCTCAAGGAGAGCACTATCAAAGGCTCCCATCGCAGAGATGCTATGGTTACCACCACTCCTCTCGGACAAACGCCGAGTCTCATTCCAGTCACCCATAACCACTCAAGGGAAGACCAGCTCGAACAAGCCAAAGCCAAATCCCTCCATAAAGCAGAACGCCCAGCCCCGAGGTTGGACCCATACACACAGGAAATCTGGGTCGCAATCTGAGAAGAAAGATCCACCAGGGAGCCAGTAACCAACTGAGGACCAATCAGGCCAGGAGAGAAGGAGAAACGGCGGGAACGCCATAACACCCAAATACGACTCAGCCCACTATCCCCATAACTACACACACACACAGCCAATCGGCCCCAAAAGAACGAAACACGAGATCAAACTGATGAGCCTTTACCTTAGTTTCTACCAGACAGCAGAAACGAATATTCTCAGACTGCAAAAAGGAACGAACACATCGTCCTTTTGCCGGGTCAGTGAGACCGCGCACATTCCACGAGCACCAACTAGACATAGGAAGTAGAAGGGGAAACAGTGGCATCCTGACACCATCGAGGGTCCACACTGTCACAGAGCTCCTTTTCCACTAAGGAAACCACCCTAGGGGAGGCCAAACCACACCCCGAGGAATCAGCTAGAGAACTAAAAGAGTTGGTCACGTGGACCCCCTTTGAGGGTTCAGGAGAATGGGACAGCCTAGAGGAGGGGCCAACCGGAGAACTCGGGAGACTAACCAAGGCAATGGGATGGGCAGACGAGTCTGTCGCAGCCAAGGATTTGGCAGCCTTCTTCCTGTTCCGTTTACGCCTACGAGATTTCCCTTCCGCAGGGATAAACTCATCAACACCCTCAAGAGAGGAGGCCTGCTGACCCTCACCACTAGCAACCACTACCTGATCCGAGCCCACGACCTCACTTTGGGCCGGCACCCTGACCTTACCCTCAGCAGACTGTGAAGGAAGGATGGGATCAATACTATCCACAGTCTGTTTCGGACATCCTGTGTCCGAGTGACCAAAGACACGGCAAGACAGGCACCGCTTGGGCTTCCACTCATATTCAATTGGGATAGTATGATCCACCCCATAGACAGTGAGCCCAACTTTACTAGGAAGAGGGGCATCAATCGCGACCTCCACACAAACCCGAGCATATGAGGAGCACGTTTTGTCCTTTGTAGGCTTATCCAACCGCAAAGGAACACCAACCGTGCTCGCAATATTACTCAACCCAGGAGTGGTCCACAATTCCATAGGGACATGAAAAAACTTGACCCACACAGGTATTTTATCGAAAACAAAGGTCTGAGGGACTATCCCAGGGACCCACTACCTCAGAAGGATAGGCTTACCCCCAATGTGCCAGGGGCCATTCTCCAGGACCCAGTCCCGAGCTGAGTCCTTTTTTAACCTGAAGATTTTTTTTTTTGCAAAGGTGATTATATATAAGCAAAAGACCTCAAAGCCCGAGGCCAAAGGGCACCATCAAACAAGAGAACAACCACTGGGAAAACCAATGTACGACAACAAACAAAACAACCCAACAGAACCTCACAGCCCGAGGGAAAGCAAACAAGAAACCAAACAACTACAAACCCCGGCATCCAATGCACAAGCGGGAAGGAGCAAGAAAAGACAAAAAGCAAATAAATACCACACAACTCAAAAAGAAAGAACACAGCTGAAGCAAGAGGAAACAACAAATCAGAACACGAACGAAGCATAACTCCTCAGCCGCCCAGAAAACTCCATGCCATCCATCCCCCGGTCGGCACGAGCGAAAGAGCGACTAAAAATTTGCCTTTAAGGGCGGTTGTTACGTCTCCAAAAGTGACTATTTTAGGACTTGTTTGCTATGGAAAGTTGTGCATTTGTAAGTGTTTTAGGTAGGATTTAGCTTGAACTCGTGCTTATATATGAGAATTAGAAGAATGAAGCTAAATTAGGACTTATATGCAAAAGGAAAGAAAAAGAACCAAAAACGAAGTTAAAGGATTGAAAATTGCACATTGCTGAAGCATTGCGGAAACATTGCTAAAACCGCAATGTTTTAAGTGAAATCCGTAAGTTGTCTAACCATTTTCTGTTTTGTTCCGATCTTTCAGGGATCCATTCTTTCTCCTGCAGCCACGTAGAAGTACGACGTTGAGAATGGATGGTTCTCCTTGGCCCAATCGTACCTGCAGAACACTATAAAAGGAGGTCAAGATGGAAGGTTGAAACACACTCGAAAGGCGTAGAACTCTCTTCACAGCGCAGTCTTTTCTCCTGTTTTTCTCATCCGGTTGTTGGATTGAAGGTCTCAGCTATTGGAGTCGATAATCTGAGAGGAAGAAGAGAAGTTTTGTCTTCTCTTCTGATTGGATTCATCCAAGCAAAGCTTGCCTCCTTCCCCCTTCAGCCGAGGCGTCTGCGACGAGGCGATCACGCACGAATTTACTGTTTTCTGCTTTAGTTTTCTGTTTCCTTTGCTGTTTGTTGTTATTTCACTTTCGTTTGCTACTCTACTTCATTTCGTTGCTTTCTGTTCTACTTTAGTTACTCAAGGCTGTCATTTGTTTAGTTCAATTTCTAGTTAATCGAAGTAATATTTTTTTTTGCAAAAGGTCGAAATATTCTTCTATTCTTCTAGTTAATCGAAGTATTATTTCATCCATTCACAAGTTCTTCACCTTCTTTGCTTACTGTTTCTCTCTTCTGTTTTGTCTTTAATATTCTTCTAAGCATGTCTTCTTCATCTACTCTTTCCATTCCATCTGCATCCATGAGTAACTAAACCACATAAGGGTATGCTAATGACAAATCTATAGGTAGAAACACGTGAATCAAGCATGTAGGATAGCTCTCGAATGCATTGAATGTATGTAAGCTTCATCCCACGGGCAATTTCGATTGGCCATCCATTTTGTCCAAAGAACTCCTAACCTCTGGAAGGAGTAAGAGTTCAGAGTCATACACTCATGCTAGCCTCTCAAGGTAGCCAGAAAACGACCTAGGAATAGGCGTTTTCCTAGTACAAATCACAACTTACTGTTATAACAAGATTTTTTTTGCAAAGGTGATTATATATAAGCAAAAAGACCTCAAAGCCCGAGGCCAAAGGGCACAACAAACAAGAGAACAACCACTGGGAGAACCAATGTACAACAACAAAACCAAAACAACCCAACGGAAACCTCACAGCCCGAGGGAAAGCAACAAAGAAACCAAACAACAACAAACCCCAGCATCCAACCCACAAGCGGGAAGGAGCCAGAAAAGACAAAAGCAGAAAAAAGGACACAACTCAAGAAGCAGAAGAACCAGTTGAAGCAAGAGGAAACAATAAGACAGAACACGAACGAAGCATGACTCCTCATCCGCCCAAAAAAACACCCCAGGCCATCCATCCCCCGGCCGGCACGAGCGAAGGATCGACTCCAGACAAGGTCAAGGGGCACCAAGCAAAAACAGAGGGAGGACAGGCAGATGCTGAGAAAAAGGGGCCAAGCTGGCCATCCATCACATGCAAGCAAGAAGCCCGCCCCCCAAGCACGACCAAGAAACCAAACAAAGAAGAGGCCCATCAACTCATCTTCCCCCTACTTATGGCAAAAGAACAACCATCCGGTATGCAGGCACGGCAGAAAGCCACAGGGACCCAGCCAGCATCGCTTCCCTCGACAAAGCCAGATCCAAGGACCCACCAAAAGCCCACACACCCTCCGGACAAAGCGCCTTTCGGGGTGACAACAAGCATCCAGAACAACTCAACTCAATTAGGAACCAGGACCGCCAGGGGACAAAGAGCACCCACAGAACAGAGATGGACAGCCAACTGCAGAAGTAACAAGCACCGCCTGAACCAACCCCTACAGCTAGAGACACCCCACAGAGCCCCCACACAAAAAGCCCACCAGGGAAGAAAGGGCCAAGGACAGCAATGGACAGACAGGTGAAGAAAGCAAGCAACTGATCGAGCCTCTGCAAGCAGCGTCCTCAGAGCATGAACAAGCACAGGGACAAGCTCAAACAACCAAGCCGCACAGACCAAAACTGAAAACCCGTCCAGAGAAGAGACAGCAGCAGCAACCAGGGACAGAGCAGGGGAAGAAGCAATCGCCAGAAGCGAAACAGCTTGCCAGAAGCGAAACAGCACCGCAAAGCGCAACCTGACAAAACACCTGCACACACTCAAAGAACAAGACAAAGTCAATCAAAAGAATCCCAGGGGGAGCCGGCCGAAACCGCACCCACCCAGGACGAGCATGCAGAAGAAATATCAGACCGAATAGCAGCGATAACCGACTGAGCAGGACGGTGACCCGGGCCGTGAAAACGTAAGTTGCGTTCCCTCCAAATATGGTAGATCACAGCACACCAGGCCACTCTCCAAACAAGCTAACGCTTGTGCTGCCCAGCACTCACCCGACAAATCCACTCAAGCTCAGCATCCCAAGGGAGAACGAGGCGGGAAGCTCTGCCCCAACAGAGGATATCCTCCCACACCAAACTCGCAAAGGGGCACTGAAAGAACAAGTGGTCTCGGGACTCAGTCCTGGACAAACAAAGCAAACAATCGGTAGGTGTCGAGGGGATCCACCTAGCCAGCCTATCACGGGTATACAAACGGTCCCTCAAGGCCAGCCAGGTGACAAAAGCATGACGCGGAATATTCCCCCCGAACCATAGCAAACCCTGCCACGGGACCACTGTCCCACGGGGGCGAATCGCCTCCCAAGCACTCGATACCGAAAAACCAATCCCGCCTGGAACCCAGATCAACCTATCCTCCCTACCTGGGCAACACACAGTAGAGCGCACGGCATCAGCGATCTCCAACAATTCAGGAGACACTACCGGCCACCGCCACGAACCATCAGGTAGCAGAAAATCATAGACCATAGCTTGAATATGACTAGCTGCATCATACAAGATACGATCACTAATCCTGGGGAGAATAGGACCATCAGGCAACCATGGATCAACCCACATAC
Source organism: Herpetospermum pedunculosum (assembly GCA_028017165.1). Classification (NCBI taxonomy): domain Eukaryota; kingdom Viridiplantae; phylum Streptophyta; class Magnoliopsida; order Cucurbitales; family Cucurbitaceae; genus Herpetospermum; species Herpetospermum pedunculosum. Next base: position 40,079,096 of record CM051527.1, read on the forward strand.
GACACAGGAATCGTCCAAAGAGACCGACCACAGAGGATATACTCCTCCATCCAAGCAACCCACAGAGAACCAGAGCGAAGAAGAAGGAGCCAAAGGAGCTTCATAACCGCTGCCGAGTTCCAGGATTGGATGTGACGAATACCCAAACCTCCCTCCCTCTTCGGCAAACAAATGTTATCCCAGGCAACCTTCGCCCCCCCACGACCAGAAGGAGAGCCCTTTCAGAGGTAGCACCGAAGCAAACTCTCAACCCTATGGACTATACGAGCAGGCAGCACAAACACACTAGCCCAATAGACCTGGAAGCTTTGGAGGACCGACTGGATAAGCTGCAACCTTCCCGCATAGGAAAGAGCCCTAGCAGTCCAACTGCCAATCCTAGAGGTGATCCGATCAATCAGAGGCTGGCAGTCCCGAGAAGACAGCCGACCAGAGATGAGAGGGAGACCTAAGTAACAAACAGGCAAGGTCGCAAGAGCAACACCCATGAACTCAGCCAGACCGACAGCCCCCTGGACAGGGACCCCCGCACAGAACATCGAGCTCTTAGCGGAGTTAGCCACAAGGCCTGAAAGCTCCTGGAAGTGAAGTAATGTCTGCTAAACAAACCTCAAAGAAGTCCTGTTCCCCGCAGAGAAAATCATCAAGTCATCCGCAAAGCAAAGATGGGTAAGATTAACCCTCTCACACTTGGGATGAAACTCAAACTCAGGCGGCGGGGAATTCAGCAGCCGCGACAAGACTTCCATACACATGACGAACAGGTAAGGGGACAGGGGGTCACCCTTACGGAGACCACGCCTACCCGCAAAAAAACCCCTCAGAGGACCCATTCACCGAAATGGAGAACATAGGCGAAGTAACGCAAGCCCGGATCCAGTTGACAAACTGGCAAGGAGTACCAATCGAAAGCAGTAAGCCAAAGAGAAAATCCCACTGGATAGAATCATAAGCTTTCTGCAGGTCAATCTTCAGCACACACCGCAGACTCCCTTTGTTGAGGTGGTAACCCCCAACCAACTCCTGGCAGAGCAGAATGTTATCCACAATACTCCTACATTGAACAAAGGCCGACTGATTCGGACTGATGAAGGAAGGCAGCCACACGCGAAGACGATTAGCCAAAACCTTTGCAATGCATTTATACAACACATTACAACAGGAAATAGGCCTGAAATCCTCAACCCGGGAGGCACCCACCTTCTTAGGAATCAAGGTAAGAGAGGTGGCATTGATACCAGGAGGAAGGAAGGAGGTATCAAAGAAGTGAAGCGCGGCGGAAACGAAATCATCCCCAACAACCCTCCAAGCAGCTTTGAAAAACCCCACAGGGAAGCCATCCGGGCCAGGAGCCCTGGCACTACTCATGGAAAAGAGAACAGCTCGAACCTCATCTCGCGAGATGGGGCGGATGAGATCAGTTACACACTGATCAGACCACGAAAACCCCACCATCGGCTTTAAATGCTCTGTGAGGTCACGATAACCAACTCCTTGGGACCCCAAGAGACCCTGGAAATAATGAACCAAAGATCTCGAGATGTCCTCATGGGAAGACATCCTGACCCCAGAACCATCAACCAAGGAGGAAAAGCTATTCCGGGCTGCCCTAACTTTCACGCTCCTGTGAAAGAACCTCGAGTTCCTATCCCCTAACGCCAGCCACTTAACCCTCGATTTCTGCCTAAGGGAGGCTTCTTCACACCTAGCTGCTGCCCAGAACCTATCAGATGCCTCAACGGCCTGAAGCTGGAGGGAGGGAGAAAGGGGGTCTACCACAACTCCCGCCTGGGCAGCCTCCATGGCCAAGCGAAGATCAATAACCTGCTGACTAAGCACGACAATCGGCGTCCCAAACTCCTGCCTGAGAGACCCCTTTAAGCCCTTTAAATTGCGAGCGAAGCTAACAAGCGGAGAGACCCCAACATGGGTCACCCACCTACTAGCGATCACAGACAAAAACCTATCAGACTCCCCCCAATGGTTAAAGAACCGAAAGGAGGGAGACCGACGAGCACCTAAAGGGCCTAGAGAGAAAACCATCAGACTATGGTCAGAAACACCCCAGTCATGCACGTGCACCACACACATAGGCCGACCAGAAGCCCACTCAGCATTGACCAAAACTCTATCCAACCTGCCCAACTGACCTTCTGGGCCACCCCTCGGGCGACTAGTCCAAGTGAACCAATTCCCCTGAACCGGCAGCTCAACCAAGTCAGCCTCTAGGAGAGCAGTATCAAAGGCTCCCATCGCAGAAATGCTATGGTTACCCCCACTCCTCTCAGTCAACCGACGAGTCTCATTAAAGTCTCCCATAACCACTCCAGGGGAAGACCAACTCGAACAAGCCAAGGCCAACTCCCTCCACAAAGCAGACCGCCCAGCCTCGAGATTGGACCCATACACACAGGCAATATGAGTCACAACCTGAGAAGACAGGTCCACCAGGGATCCAGTAACCAACTGAGGACTAATCAGGCTAGGGGAGAAAGAGAAACGGCGGGAACGCCATAACACCCAAATACGACCCAGGCCACTATCCCCATAACTACATACACACTGCCAATCTGCCCCAAAGGAACGAAACACGGAATCAAACTGATGAGCCTTAACCATGGTTTCTACCAGACAGCAGAAACCAATATTCTCAGACTGCAAAAAGGATCGAACACATCGTCCTTTTGTCGGGTCAGTGAGACCGCGCACATTCCACTAGCACCAACTAGACATAGGAAGTAGAAGGGGAGACAATGGCATCCTGACACCATCGGGGGTCCACACTGTCACAGATCGTCTTTTCCATTAAGGAAACCACCCTCTGGGGGGCCAAATCACACCCCAAGGAATTCGAAAGAGAACCGAAAGAGTTAGTCACATGTACCCCCTTCGAGGGCTCAGGAGAACGGGGGAGCCGAGGGGAGGGGCCAATAGGAGAACTCGGGAGACTAGCCAAGGCAATGGGAATGGCATACGAGTCTGCAGCCAAGGACTTGGCAGCCTTCTTCCATTTACGCCTGCGGGATTTCCCTCCCACAGGGATAAAGTCATCACCAGCCTCAAGAGTGGAGGCCTGTTCACCCTCCCCACTAGCAACCCCTACCTGATCCGAGCTCACGCCATCACTCTGGGCCGGCACCCTGACCCCACCCTCAGTAGACACCTGTGTAGGGAGGATGGGATCAAAACTACTCACAGTCTTTTTTGGACAGCCGGAGTGCGAATGGCCAAAGACCCGACAGGATAGGCACCTCTTGGGCTTCCATTCGTACTCAATGGGGATAGTATGATCCACCCCATAGACAGTGACCCCAACCTTGCTAGGAAGAGGGGCATCAATCGCAACCTCCACACAGACCCGAGCATACGAGGAGCACGTTTTGTCCTTTGTAGGCTTATCCAACCGCAAAGGAACACCTACCGTACTCGCAATGTTGCTCAACCCAGGAGTGGTCCACAATTCCATAGGGACATGGAAAAACTTAACCCACACAGGAATTTTATCGAACACAAAGGTCTGGGGGACAATCCCAGGGGCCCACTGCCTCAGTAGGATAGGCTTCCCCCCGAAGTGCCAGGGGCCATTCTCTAATACCCAGTCCCTAGCTGAGTCCTTTTGGAACCTGAAAATGATCAATCCATTATCAAACAAGTTAATGGTTGGAACTTCCACATGTCCCCAAATCCTCCTGACCAGCCGATCAAGAACAAAAAAGGGAAGTTTACCATCCATAAACTGTCCCACCAACGAACCCCTCCAAAACTGCTATGCCCTCCTCAATAACCTCATCCGAGGGAATGACAAACATAATCCCATCGTTCTCAATAGGAGGGTTATAGAGGAGAGGTTCATCAGATGGTGAGGTCCACTGAGGCCCAAAAAGATTGGCCCAACTAGCCTTATGCTCCTGACCGAGGGACCCTAGGGGCCCACCCGACCCCATGTGATTAGGCCCAGACCCACCGAAAAACCCCAAGACGCCTCATCCCCCTCACTCCCACCAACATCCGGGCGAGGATGGCCAAGTAGAGGAAACTTTCCTGGAATCCCCGAACCAATCCTAGGCCCAAACGAGCTACACCCCAAACCAACCTCACTAGCTCCAACCGTACCCTCGAGCGGCAAGCTCTCAACCCGATTGTGCAAACCACGCCTAGTTACCAAGTGGCCCAACTGCCCTCGCCCTATTGGGCTAAAGGAGGACGGCCCAATTGACAACACAACTTGTCCTGATTCTAGAGCCCTTGAGCCCATCCCAAGTGGGCCAAGCCCATTTCGGTCAAGTCCAAATTTTTCAATCAAGTCAAGCCCACTTGGGCCAATCCCATTAACACTAAATTCTTTTTGGCCAAGCCCAATAGAGTCAATACCATTTGATGCAAGCCCAGAACCGTCACCATTTGGGAAAGGCCCATTTGGGTATTCAAATTTGTTAGCACAATTTGGAAAGACTTCCAACTGCCCACGGGTTAGAGAGGAAGGAAGAAATGACTTGCCATTTTTACCTTTGGAGCCCATTTGACCGTTTGACTTGGCCATAGAGAGAGAAAGATCTCCAATTAATTCCTTGTCAAAACTTTCCTTATTAGACCATGAGGAAGCACGCTGCAAACGGCCAACTTGGTGAGAATCCAACCTAGCAGCCTTTTCATTTAAGTCCTTCACAAACACGGGAGAAGAAGGGCAACTCACAACCTTACTCCCAATATTCCCGCCCAGGCTTTTAATTGACTTACCATGTTTAGTAATCTCAATGAATGCAGGATCACCAGCCGACGCAGCCCCTGTAGAGGATGCGAATTGACCTAGCTCGTCATCTTCATCCTCCAGCCGAAGCTTGCCTTCCGCAAACAACCGCAGATTCGAAGACGAGGAAGCCTCTGATTCACGGGGCTGAGGACAAAGCACACCTGCAATGGAAAGATCACCTCCAGCGCTGGAATGCAAAGGCAGTGGCTGACCCCCTGTTTTTCCTATTTTTACAGAATTCAAGAGCTGCCCAGAAAAACCAGAGGCCTTCACTTGAACACGCTTCGTCCCTTGACTGGAGTCTACCTCACCATTACGCCCAGCCTTCACGGATTTTGAATTAAGATCATGATCAGACAGCAGGTTCACCAACTCAGAAGGCTCGCAACCCATGCTCTGTTTTTTCTCAGAAACCGAAGATGGAGCATCTGAAGTCGAGCCCTTAGATGCCTTCCCCCCAGAAGGCTTTCCTAATGCATTAGTGAGTACCACCGAAGCCTCCTCACACGCAGCCACTGAAGAACCAGCCCCTGAGTTAGCTGCAGACTTCGGAGGACGCAAACCAGAAGGCAGTCCACAACTTTGAGCAAACGATTTTTCCTGTGGGGATTTCTTCCTCCTCATGATTGAACACCCCAAAACGTGCAGCCAATGAAGAAGAAATCCTAATCTTTCCACAACACAAAAACTAAACCCCCACAGCACAAACAAAGACCCCGAACAGAGCACACCTAAAAACTAAGCAAAACAGAAAAGAAAAACGCAAAAAACAGAGGAAAGAGGAACTTACCTCTGTGATGCGCCCGGCTCCTCTGTCTTCATTAGAATGCCTACCAAGCTTCAAACGAGAATGCCCTACGAAGCTGCAACCGTGCTATCTATCCCCAGCCATGGAAGCTTCAAACCACCATGGACGAATTGCACCTCCAAGAAGTCAATCCCCCACTCTGGGCTATCTAGGTGATGCGCCCACTCACCCGTAGCACCAAGTGGTTGTTTGATAATTTTTATGAAAATCTGCCCTAGGGCAGAATCGAACCCCCACTCTCTGCTATCTTAGGCGGAGCGCTCACCCACTGCACCAAGTGGTTGTTCGATAAAAATTTGCCGTTATAGGCGGTATATAATGCGGTTAAATATTTTTAAATTATCCATGCCCCGTTTGCTAGGTGCAGGATAAATCAACCCCCACTCTGGGCTATCTAGGTGATGCGCCCACTCACCCGTAGATAATTTTTATGAAAATCTGCCCTAGGGTAGAATCGAACCCCCACTCTCTGCTATCTTAGGTGGAGCGCTCACCCACTGCACCAAGTGGTTGTTCGATAAAAATTTGCCGTTATAGGCGGTATATAATGCGGTTAAATATTTTTTAAATCATCCATGCCCCGTTTGCACGGTGCAGGATCAATCAACCCCCACTCTGGGCTATCTAGGTGATGCGCCCACTCACCCGTAGCACCAAGTGGTTGTTTGATAATTTTTATGAAAATCTGCCCTAAGGCAGAATCGAACCCCCACTCTCTGCTATCTTAGGCGGAGCGCTCACCCACTGCACCAAGTGGTTGTTCGATAAAGGAAGTTATATAAGAAACAAAAGGGGTGCAACACGAGGACTTCCCAAGTGGTCACCCAACTTAGTACTACTCTCGCCCAAGCACCTGTTATAACAAGATGCTTAAGGCCTTACTTGAACATGAGTAAACTAAAGGATCTAATGCATGAAATCGAAAGATACATGAGATTGAGTTAGTTTGATGCATGATGAGTTGATCTAATGCTTGAGAATCGTGTGAAAAAACCTATAGAGGAGTCGTTAGTAGCCCTTGTTTCCCCACTTTACACACAATCTGCTGCTAGCAACATTGCGATATAATTGTTGTTTCCGCAATTCCCTTAATTAAAATTCTGTTTAGCCATTTCTCTTCTCGTTTGTTATTCCTTTCTCTTTACATTCAAGTTTATTGTTTACTTGCACTTGTTTATGCTTCCATCCTTTACACATTCCTTAGTAATTAGGCACATCAAAACCAAATCTACCTCAGTTAATCCACCCAATCTCACTTAACAAAACACTTCGCTAGTAACTAAGAATAAATCTCTGTGGGAAATCGAATGAAAAAATACTTATTACTTGCTACAAGATCATGTATGCTTGCATGTTCTGAGTGCTCTATCATTGCATATTTCTTTTAAACATTGAGCACGCAACAGCGGTATATAATGCAGTTAAATATTTTAAATCATTCATGCCCCGTTTGCACGGTGCAGGATCAATCAACCCCCACTCTGGGCTATCTAGATGATGCGCTCACTCACCCGTTGCACCAAGTGGTTGTTTGATAATTTTTATGAAAATCTGCCCTATGGCAGAATCGAACCCCCACTCTCTACTATCTTAGGCGGAGCGCTCACCCATTGCACCAAATGATACGAAACCATTATCAAACAAGTTAATAGTTGGAACTTCCACATGACCCCAAATCCTCCTGACGAGCCGATCCAGAACAAAAAAAGGTAATTTGCCGTCAATAAACTGACCCACCAAAGAACCTCTCCAAACCGCTATTCCCTCCTCAATAACCTCATCCGAGGGAATGACAAACATAATCCCATCCTTCTCAATTGGAGGGTTATAGACTAGGGGCTCATCAACTGGGGAGGTCCACTGAGGCCCAAATAGATTGGCCCAACTAGCTTTTTGCCCCTGACCATGTGACCCTGGGGGCCCAAAGGGATTAGGCCCAAAACCACCCAACGAACCCATAGACGCATCATCCCCCTCACTAGCTCTCAACTCCGAGCGAGGACGGCCTAACAGAGGAAACTTTCCTGGAATCCTCAAACCAATCCTAGTCCAAAGCGAGCTAAACACCATCCCAGACTCGTTATCTCCAATCTTTTCCTCCAAGGTCAAAACCTCATCCCGAGGGGGCATAATACGCCGAGTCACCAAGTTGCCCAACTGCCCACGCCCAAATGGGCTAAAGGAGAATGACCCAAAAGGCAGCACTCCTTGCCGAAAGCCATTCGAGATAGAGGCCATCCCCATTTGGTCAAGCCCATTAGGGTTAATTTCATTTTCAATAGGCCCAACTTGGTTTAGCCTATTACATTGCCCCGATGGAGCGTTTTACCGCAGCGGAACGCGATTTCGGACCGATGATACTCTAATTTCATCAATTTAACAAATAGAAAACATGCTCTTAAAGCGGAAATGAGAAAAATAGAAAACATACCCTTGAAGTTCTATTTTTTCTTCACGTTCTGCCGGTCGTTCTTCGTCACGAACAATTCTAGCCTCTTCTCACGAACGCCTCGAGGACCACCCCAGGTAGTCCCGCTATCCTCGGCGCCGAGCAACGGAGTTGTGGGACTCCGTTACCAAAGAAAAGAAAAAGAAAAAGAAGGAGAAGAAGGAGATGTGCTGAGGAACATACGAATACAGAAGTCCCAAAAAAAAACTTCCAAAAGATAAGTCTTATTTTTCAAGACTAAATCGTGTACCCATTTCCTCTCATTTGGCCATGCCAAATGGCAGCCATGCAAAATGGCAGCATATATATATATATATATATATATATATATATATATTAATTAAAATTAATTCATAATTAATTTTAAATAATAATAAATATTTTATTTATTAAACTTTTTAATAAATAATATATATATATATATTTAATTAATTAAACTTTTTAATTAATTAATATTATTTAATTCAATATCAAATATTAATTAAATAATATGCCCAAACCCGGTTTTCCAAAAAAACGACGTTTTGCACATGAATCCTATTCATGTTTTAGGCCATTCCCATATTTAAATCATATTTAAATATGTCCATCATCCTTCCACAAGCCGAATTTGAACAATTCAAATTCTTTTTCTTTTAATTTTCTCTTATACTGTTGCACAGCGTTATCCGAGCTAGCCAGGAGAACCTAAAGGACCTACAGATCATGAGCTCCAACGATACGAGATTATTCGGTCAAAACTCTTTTAACCCGAATCAATCAACATTCGTTAACCCCCGGAGACTCCACTATAGTCCGAGGGTTGCACTCTCCTCACTGTAGATATATTATGTCCTCTTGATATAACCGTCATGGGCAAGTCGACCCTTCACAGGTTGTTCGTAATCACAGCTGGGTCATTTAAACCGTTTAACCCCTGCATTACGTCTTGTTCCTTAAGTACCACTGACACCTCTAATGAACAATAGATCTGTAGTCCAACCAACAGATCAACTAACCCTCTCATCTCATGAGAGTGAGCGCGCTAATTGTTCAAGCCCCGGAGTCAGCTATTAAGGGAACAACCTATCTACTAACCCTAAAGTGCGGGTTAGGAGTGAACTCCAATCTTGCTGTACTATGTCCCCAGCTACCTATTCGACTTTATCCCCAAGATGGTAGGCTTATTGAGTTGGCGCTTATGGGCCACTCTCACCCGTGCAAGTCAAAGGATACTATCGAATAAGCAGGAGTTCATAGCGAGCTCAGGATTGAGATCGAGTTACCTAGGCCATCAATATGTATAAGTCGGTCTCATCAGTAAACGGAGTTATAAAGAGAGAGCGACTTAATACGTGGTTCGATCTTGTGTAAACTCTTTACACAGAACGCCCTCACTTCTCACATCTCCATGTGGAACGATTCGGATCACATCGTTCTGTACAATACAAAGTGAGCCGCATCCAATAGTGTTACCAGGATAAGGTACCCAGCCTTATCCGTATACTATAGACCGTTTTGGCTGACTACTTTAGCCTGATCCACAATCATGTCATACATGAAGCTCAAGTACTCATATTCAGCCAAGGGTGTTGGTCATTGGTATAGGTTAAACCATACACGTTTCACTTTATTCCAGAAAACTCTTTTACTGAATAAAACTAATAACTCTTTATTCTAAATAGAATATTTACAAACATAACAGTTTACAAACCACGAGTTTTAGGACATAAAACCCAACAAACTCCCACTTGGACTTAAACGTCCGTGGTGTACATGTTAGATAGAGAAAACTAATATATCATATATCAGAAGCTTTCTCCCACTGTCCTCTCCAGCAACTCGGAGCCCTAGACTCTTCTAGGTGTCTCTCAAACACTTTAGCCATGAGAGACTTAGTAAACTAATCAGCATAAAGTACTACAAGGCTTTCCATGTGACCATCACATCTCCTCATAGCACTATCTGCGAGCTCAACTTATAAACATATTGCTGCTTCACAAGCTGCAAATAGACTTAGCTACCAACGAGGAATCAACAATACAACTCTTGTATTCTACTCCTCTAAGTACAAGGACAAAACTTTAACCGGAATCCAATCCAATTGGACTAATAATACTGACAGCTCCCACTGCATAGCACATATCGGGTCATGTATCTCAAAAGATACATCTGACCTCCAATATGTAAATGCACTTGGGTGCATCTCGTATCCTCAACGCTTGAGGTGTCTCAGGAAACCATTTCCATAGACCATCAAATATTGACAACAACTTGTCAATAAAAGATTTTAGAGACAACACTAGCGATTTGTTCTTACGACTCAGATCAAGCTGAATCCTTAGAACAAACAAAGCCTACCTCCAGATCAACTATTTGGGAGTGGGTCGCTAGTTTATGCTTAAATGTCAGAAATGAATCCTACATCATTCTCAATGATTAGGACAAAATTACGGGAATATATTATGAAAGCTTTAACATTGATTAAACACTTGTCCAACAAGTTTTATCAATGTAATGTTCAAAACCATAAGATTTGAAAAACAAACCTTATAAATCAGAATATAGATGCTTATTTCAATTCATAAATGGATTGAAGAAGCTCGCAAACGATTTGCTCTTAATCCTGAAAAATGTATCTCCCTGGTTAAGACTAATAGATACTCTATCAAGATAGCTAGTCTTGATATCCATTTACCTTATCCTATCAAATAGAACAGGACAATGGATACGAGTATTCTATATAACTTACATCTGACAACAAGAGATGAAGTTAATACACAATTAACCTCTTCTCTTCAGGACAGTCCCTTTGCCAGAAAGTCAAGTATTAGAGGTTTTCACCTCATAGACTTGGTCTGTAAACCCCTTGAAGATCCATGGCTTTGAGCCACTGGTTCTTGTTTATGAACTCACTGTCATCATCAAGCATGATAACTAGAGTCATACAACATACTAATATAGCAGGCTGAATTATCTCATAATTCTCCCACTGCATTAAAACTTTCTCAACACTTGAGAAGAACCAGCAAAACTAACAACCATTGTTAATTTATAGCTTCCAATAAAACAAGATAAGTCTTAACACTTTAGTTGTTACCAAGTTTAATAGAACACTACTTGTATACATCTTTTGCAAAATGAACCATTCATTAAAAAACAAAAGATACTATATACATCTAAAGCGTTCATCAAAAACTTGAGTTTGTAGACAATAATTACAACACTTGAAATTATTTCTATACAAACAACTATAAACAAGCAAGATCCCACTGTATAAACTGCGAAGACGTCTTCATAAGGCATCTTCGTCAAGAAACTGGCAAACAGGAACTAGTTTCCTGAAATAGAATAACAAACATGATTAGTGGTTCCTGAATCAACATCCAGGTATGCCAATCATAATCCACAAAACATGTTTAGACAGAAGATAAATCATATTTACCTTGTCGTTCATTCTGTGCCTTTTTCTCCGCAAGGTATTTAGGGCAGTTTCGCTTCCAGTGCCCTTCTTCACCACAATGAAAACACTTTCCACTGTGTGTAGCTTTAACCTTGCCTACAGCTGGGGTTTTGCCCTTCCTGGCACTTCTCTTCTTCTTGTGAATAATCTTATTACTCACAGTAAGAGGTTCAGATTTAGTCCCAGACCCAGACCCTTTCTGGAATTTCACAGAAGTGGTAACATTTACCTCCTTCTCCTTTCCTTTCGAGGTATGCAGGGACTGATAAATCTGAAGCTCGTTCAGAAGAGACGTCAGATTGTATTCTATCTTGTTCATGACCATATTGGCCCTGAAGTGCAGGAAACTCTTCGGAAGAGATTCCAAGATAAATCCAACCTGACCTTGTTCGTCGACGGTTGCTCCATTTACTTTTGCAGTATTGAAGTACACCATCATGTTAAGGACATGCTCCCTAACAGAGGTTCCTTCAGCCATACGACAGTTGTAAATGTGCTTGAGGGCTTCATACCTAAGAGATGAGGAAGGCTTTCCAAACATCTCTTGTAGTGAAGCCATGATTTCCTTAGCGGAAACCATCCCCTCATGCTTCCTCGACAAAACATCAGATATGCTTGCCAGGATGTAAACTCGAGCTTTATCATTAGCCCGAATCCAACCGTCATATGCTTCACGAACAGTTCGTGAGGCATTTGAACTAGGAACCGGAGGACACTCCTCTGTTAAGACAAATCTTAGGTTGTCGAGAACCAAAACAGCATTAAGGTTCGACTTCCACGTCCCAAAATTTTCACCGGTTAATTTGTCGTGAGCTAACAACTGTATAAAAGAGCTCGACATGCTGAAAAAAGGATGTAAAACTATTAGTGAAACGGTTTTAACCTATTTAAACCAATTAAGAGATTTAGCAGTAAATAAAGTACCCAAACTCTTTATCTACTAACAACGATACTTTAGTAGGTCAGAATGGTCGCTACCGAATGGTAGTCGAGCACTCCTTTACTAAACCAAGACATTCTTGACTAAATGCTAACTCCAGAATAACTCATATTCCTATAGCATCTTAGTTATCGTTTTTGGTCTGGATTTACTAACACCTTAGCAAATCCCGTAAGTGTGACCCTCCATTTTTAGAACGCACAGAACGGCCCCAACATAGCAACCGAATGGAATGTCAGTGTTGGGAATGACCCTGTGTTTCACTATCCATAAATGGTGACTGAGATGTTCGATCTCCCATGCCCCGCCGTCCGAATGGATGGTGCCACTAAGAGCAACCTGCAGGCGGAACATGGGAATCTTACGGTTCAATCCAATGGAGGAGACCATAGGATGTACTGACGTACTTCCTTCTCCCACTTACTATAGATACTTACTCCATTCACCTTGCTATTGAAAGTTGCAAATACCATCCGAATGGGGTTGCCCTATTGACAACACGAGGCCGAGCAAAATTCTCACGTTGTGAACTTTAAGGAGTGCGTAGCAGAAGAGGGATATATCATATATTCCTTCTCAACACATCTACTAAGCATCATAGATGGTTTTAGGGTAAACTACTCAGGTTTTATCCGGCTAAGAAAATAAAACCTTAAGTCTAGGCAAACTATTTACCTTAGATGTCTAGGTTATAAACACTTTACTAACCTCACACCTATAATGCATGCTCATAAAGCCGGTTAACTTTACTCAAGTACCGGATCGTCCCCAGGTAGGAGGTGTTCCGTAAACCGTCAGCTTAAATACCTCCAACCTCGAACAGGATTTCACCGGGTGAGTTTCTCATAACCTTAGCATTTACGAGATTTCGACCTATTCATCTAATGAACCTGATCGAACCATTAACCCTAAATGAACATGCTCTTTTCTTTGTTATAGATTTTAAAAGTCTAAGTCATTTTTTACAACACTTGCAAAAAACTAGACTTACTACAACAAACTTCTATATGCTTCTCAAACATACGAACGCTAAGGCATGACAAATTGAATATTTAACTTCATAATCAATATAACACTTATATCGATTATGCTCGTAAATATACAACTCCTAATTCTTAAATTAATATAACACTTATATCAATTAGTTATGAATTAAGCATGCATCCTATACATTATAACAATTATAACATACAATATGCATGTTAGTTGGATGTTTAATTTCATAATTAATATAACACTTATATTAATTATTCTATTAAGCAAACAACAACTAATTCATGAATTAATATAACACTTATATTAATACTCATGAATTAATCATGCATATAATACATTATAACACTTATAACCTACAATATGCATACAACCATGGCAACCTATGTTGTATATTTAATTTCATAATCAATATAACACTTATATCAATTATTCTATTAAATTAGCAACATCCAATTCATGAATTAATATAACACTTATATTAATACTCATGAAGTCCAAAATATGCATACTATAAATTATAACACTTATAACATAATACCAATGCATGGAGCATGCTTCCTATGGTGGGATTTTAAATCTATATGGCATACTATATGCACATAGAAACATGGATTTTAATTAAAACATACATTCACAATGCATAATTAATTAAACACGCTAAAGTCGATCGATTTTGGCATTTAGCAAGCAATAACTAATTTATTACAAGCTTGAACAACAAGCTATATCTTGAGCGGACTTCGAACTCTTCGCACCGCCTTAGACCAGCTTGCTTCCTCCGAACGCTTCGGTCAATTTCTCTTCGAATTTCTCCCCGAATTGCCTAGAACGAGTTTGAATTTATACCGAACATTTCGGCGAGCTCCAAACTCGAGCTTCTTTCACAAAGAAACCTATATGGACTCTAATGACTCTAAAAATACAGACTCTTCCGCACGCATTAAAGCCCATACATTCTCGGGCAATTACATATAATGAAATTCAAATAGAAACTATGCCAAAATCGATATTCACTTTAGACATCCATTCAGAAACATTTTCTAAATTAAAATACCCACAAACTTAAATTGATGCAAATTGAGTTAATCACAAAATCGCTCTGATACCAATTGATGGAGCGTTTTACCGCAGCGGAACGCGATTTCGGACCGATGATACTCTAATTTCATCAATTTAACAAATAGAAAACATGCTCTTAAAGCGGAAATGAGAAAAATAGAAAACATACCCTTGAAGTTCTATTTTTTCTTCACGTTCTGCCGGTCGTTCTTCGTCACGAACAATTCTAGCCTCTTCTCACGAACGCCTCGAGGACCACCCCAGGTAGTCCCGCTATCCTCGGCGCCGAGCAACGGAGTTGTGGGACTCCGTTACCAAAGAAAAGAAAAAGAAAAAGAAGGAGAAGAAGGAGATGTGCTGAGGAACATACGAATACAGAAGTCCCAAAAAAAAACTTCCAAAAGATAAGTCTTATTTTTCAAGACTAAATCGTGTACCCATTTCCTCTCATTTGGCCATGCCAAATGGCAGCCATGCAAAATGGCAGCATATATATATATATATTAATTAAAATTAATTCATAATTAATTTTAAATAATAATAAATATTTTATTTATTAAACTTTTTAATAAATAATATATATATATATATTTAATTAATTAAACTTTTTAATTAATTAATATTATTTAATTCAATATCAAATATTAATTAAATAATATGCCCAAACCCGGTTTTCCAAAAAAACGACGTTTTGCACATGAATCCTATTCATGTTTTAGGCCATTCCCATATTTAAATCATATTTAAATATGTCCATCATCCTTCCACAAGCCGAATTTGAACAATTCAAATTCTTTTTCTTTTAATTTTCTCTTATACTGTTGCACAGCGTTATCCGAGCTAGCCAGGAGAACCTAAAGGACCTACAGATCATGAGCTCCAACGATACGAGATTATTCGGTCAAAACTCTTTTAACCCGAATCAATCAACATTCGTTAACCCCCGGAGACTCCACTATAGTCCGAGGGTTGCACTCTCCTCACTGTAGATATATTATGTCCTCTTGATATAACCGTCATGGGCAAGTCGACCCTTCACAGGTTGTTCGTAATCACAGCTGGGTCATTTAAACCGTTTAACCCCTGCATTACGTCTTGTTCCTTAAGTACCACTGACACCTCTAATGAACAATAGATCTGTAGTCCAACCAACAGATCAACTAACCCTCTCATCTCATGAGAGTGAGCGCGCTAATTGTTCAAGCCCCGGAGTCAGCTATTAAGGGAACAACCTATCTACTAACCCTAAAGTGCGGGTTAGGAGTGAACTCCAATCTTGTTGTACTATGTCCCCAGCTACCTATTCGACTTTATCCCCAAGATGGTAGGCTTATTGAGTTGGCGCTTATGGGCCACTCTCACCCGTGCAAGTCAAAGGATACTATCGAATAAGCAGGAGTTCATAGCGAGCTCAGGATTGAGATCGAGTTACCTAGGCCATCAATATGTATAAGTCGGTCTCATCAGTAAACGGAGTTATAAAGAGAGAGCGACTTAATACGTGGTTCGATCTTGTGTAAACTCTTTACACAGAACGCCCTCACTTCTCACATCTCCATGTGGAACGATTCGGATCACATCGTTCTGTACAATACAAAGTGAGCCGCATCCAATAGTGTTACCAGGATAAGGTACCCAGCCTTATCCGTATACTATAGACCGTTTTGGCTGACTACTTGAGCCTGATCCACAATCATGTCATACATGAAGCTCAAGTACTCATATTCAGCCAAGGGTGTTGGTCATTGGTATAGGTTAAACCATACACGTTTCACTTTAATCCAGAAAACTCTTTTACTGAATAAAACTAATAACTCTTTATTCTAAATAGAATATTTACAAACATAACAGTTTACAAACCACGAGTTTTAGGACATAAAACCCAACAAACTCCCACTTGGACTTAAACGTCCGTGGTGTACATGTTAGATAGAGAAAACTAATATATCATGGTATCAATGCCACCTCTCTTACCTTGATCCCTAAGAAGGTGGGTGCCTCCCGCGTTGAGGATTTCAGGCCTATTTCCTGTTGTAATGTGTTGTATAAATGCATTGCAAAGGTTTTGGCTAATCGTCTTCGCGTGTGGTTGCCTTCCTTCATCAGTCCGAATCAGTCGGCCTTTGTTCAAGGTAGGAGCATTGTAGATAACATTCTACTCTGCCAGGAGTTGGTTGGGGGTTACCACCTCAATAAAGGGAGCCCGCGGTGTGTGCTGAAGATCGACCTGCAGAAAGGTTATGACTCTATCCAGTGGGATTTTCTCTTTGGCTTACTGCTTTCGATTGGTTTGCCTAGCCAGTTTGTCAACTGGATCCGGGCATGCGTTACTTCGCCTATGTTCTCCATTTCGGTGAATGGGTCCTCTTAGGGGTTTTTTGCGGGTAGGCGTGGTCTCCGTCAGGGTGATCCCCTGTCCCCTTACCTGTTCGTCATGTGTATGGAAGTCTTGTCGCGGCTGCTGAATTCCCCGCCGCCTGAGTTTGAGAGGGTTAATCTTACCCATCTTTGCTTTGCGGATGATTTTCTCTGCGGGGAACAGGACTTCTTTGAGGTTTGTTCAGCAGACATTACTTCACTTCCAGGAGCTTTCAGGCCTTGTGGCTAACTCCGCTAAGAGCTCGATGTTCTGTGCGGGGGTTCCTGTCCAGGTGGCTGTCGGTCTGGCTGAGTTCATGGGTGTTGCTCTTGCAACCTTGCCTGTTTGTTACTTCGGTCTCCCTCTCATCTCTGGTCGGCTGTCTTCTCGGGATTGCCAGCCTCTGATTGATCGGATCACCTCTAGGATTGGCAATTGGAGTGCTAGGGCTCTTTCCTATGCGGGTAGGTTGCAGCTTATCCAGTCGGTCCTCCAGAGCTTCCAGGTCTATTGGGCGAGTGTGTTTGTGCTGCCTGCTCGTATAGTCCATAGGGTTGAGAGTTTGCTTCGGTGCTACCTCTGGAAGGGCTCTCCTTCTGGTCGTGGGGGGGCGAAGGTTGCCTGGGATGACTGATAGCTCCAGAATAGAGCTATCTTAATGTCCCTAATTCTAGCTAAACCCATGATATATATTGATTAAAATGCTTCCTTGTAGGTGATTTCATGGTGAAGAGCTCGGGAAGTCCATTGATGACTTTCGGGGCTAAAAAGGTCATTTAACATGTTTCGGGAAGTGTTCGGGTCAAAACGATAGGCCAAACGGAGCTCGGGAGCCAAAACGACCCAAAAGTGGGCTAAGAGCCGAGAGGACAGCGCCCAAGCGCCGGCGCCCAGCGCCCAGGCGCCCAACGAACGCAGCACGCGCGCGCGCCGCTCGCAAGCACCGCACGCCCGCGCCCAGACGGCCAGACGCGCGCCCGCGCGCCCGCCCGCTCCGCCTCGCCCATGTCCGCGCGCGCCCTTGCCCGTGTCCGCCTCGCCCGCGCGCCCGTCATTGAAGATCTGCGTGCGCCCCAGCGTCTAGACGCTAGCTCGACGCTAGCTCGACGCTGCCCCGACAATTCCCCACCATAGACGTGCATCAGCGTCGAGCGCGCGTCGCAACGCTCGCTCAACGCCGACAGCGTCGAGACGCTGGCCGAGCGTCTCGACGCCCCGAAGTCTGAAGCGTGATTTTGAAGATCCACCCGAGAGCAAGCGTCTCGACGCTCGCTCGACGCCGCGCAGCGTCTCGACGCTCCGAGCTTAAAAGGCGTGAAACCTTCGGTTTTGCAGCCACTTTTCATCCCTCCATCTTCTCCAAGCTTCTCCTCTCGGGTCCAAGGCGATTTTCCACCATTTTTGTACTTCTTCTCCTTCTTGTGCATGATTCCAAGCTCTTCCATGGTGGATTGGAGTAATCCAACCTCCATGGAAGGCTAAACCAAGGTATGTGCTTGATTTAGAGTTTTGGTTTGTAAATTATGGATGTTTGGGGAGATTTTCCCCTTTGTGAATGTTAAGACATTTAGCTTGATTATGCATTCTCTTGCTTGTTCTTCATCAAATTCTAGCATGTGTAGCTAAATTAGATTGGCGCTCTAATTCTTATGCATGATAGAGGGCTAAAGGTTGGGACGTATAATTGCCTATACCGCTAGGTAGCACGGGTCTAAGCATGGCTAATTAGTTCAGCCCAAAGTGACATTGGTTAACTGAATTAATTAACGTTTTCATGTTAGGCTTAAGGCAAGAGAGAAACCGGATTAGTCTTAGGATTAGGCCGTCGCAATGTTCCCGTCACTGGCACGTAATCGATTTAGGGATCGCTACCGTAGATAGATTATTGGCCAAGTTTAATTAGAATTGCACGAGTCTAATTAAATCCTTGGGTCATTTGAGTTAGGAATAACCAAATGAATTGTGTGCATGAACATGGCTAGCGCGTAAACCGTATCAATGATCCGAACATCCATAACGAGCAATTCCATTTCTCGAAGTTGAGCACAACCGTTTACTTTTTGCACATTTTCATTTAATTTTCCGTTAGCATAATTAGGAGCTCCCTTCCCCCAAAACCAAATTACCATTCTTTAATTTGTGCATTCTTTTATTTCTAGCAAATTAAACTTAGTTAGATTGAATTTCTTATTTCCCTGTGGATCGACCCCGTTGCCACTTAGCTACAAATAGCTCGGTGTATTCGGGTTTATAAATTGTATTTTGGCAAGCCTCGACAGCTTGAATTTGGAGTACCCCAAAAGTACCTCTACCAAAATTGGCGCCGCTGCCGGGGATTTAATTAATTTAGTTTAGTTAAGTTAAGTTTGTTGGTTTTAAAATTTTTCTTTATTTCTTTTTGTACAGTTTAATTCTTTTGTATTATTTTACGCGTTTTGTTTGAGTTTTTGAGCGCAGTCATTCTTTGAAAATTCAAAAGAAGCGCCAAGATGGAGGTCGGGGGTAATTATGAGCATCGAAGAACCATGAGGCAGCTTGCATCATCTGAGCTAGGCCGGAACACATCGAGTATCTTGTATCCGGTAGCCGCAGGTAATTTTGAACTTAAAGCTGGTCTGATTAACTTATTACCTTCTTTTTGTGGTAATACAGATGAGGATCCCGTCAGACACCTCAAGGCATTCAAGATGGTGTGTTCGTCATTCAGAACCGATGACACCACTGCAGATCAACTCCATCTCAGGACCTTTCCTTTCACATTGAAGGAGAAGGCGAGAGATTGGATGCATTACCTTCCGACTGGGTCCATCACTTCTTGGGAAGAGCTGCAGGGAGCGTTTTATGCGAAGTATTTTCCACCTCCCAAGGTCGCCGCCCTCAGAAAGGAGATACTAAAAATTGAGCAAGGAGCTGAAGAGAGCGTTCTTGAGTGCTGGGAGAGGTTTGGTCGATTATGCGAGGATTGCCCCAATCATCAAATAGCCGAACAGTCCCTCATTCAGGGTTTTTACTACGGTTTGCTTCCCCAAGGGCAGCAGATGATAGACGCCGCTAGTGGAGGCTCGCTCATGGACAAGACACCCGCTGAAGCTAGAGTTTTAATTTCTAACATAGCTATAAGCTTAGAGCGGAGTGAAGATGGAGACAAGGAGAAGGCTCGCCTGAAGAAGGATGTGGATGAGCTTAAGGCTCAGCTTTTCGAGGTAAGTAATACTGTTCTTGCCTTAAAGGATGATGTTCTGAAAGTCCAATCTTCTGTTTCAGGTAAATCTGTTGAGGACATGTTGCAAGCTATCCTTACGATCACCTCGTCCAAGCTCGATAACGTTGGCACTCAGATGCAAGGAATTAAGGAAGAAATGTCTCAGATGACTTGCAAGATCAACAGGATGGAAGAGAAAACTGAGAGTTTGAGTGCCATCACTTTGAGAAGTGGGAAGCAGCTTCCCACGAGTACCCCGCCAGTGGAAGTCGATCATGGCCACGTTGAGCCACAGACAGGAAATCCCGAACCACGGTGGCATGGGGTAAATTTCGATCCTACGTGCACTAGAGTTTATGTGCCTAAGGCTCCTTTTCCTAGCAGGTTAGCGAGACCGCCCAAGGAAAACTACGAGGAGGAGTTCTTAAACACATTCAAGAAAGTAGAGATCAACATCCCTCTGTTGGATGCCATCAAGCAAATCCCAAGGTACGCTAAGTTCCTGAAGGAGTTATGCACCAACAAGAGGAAGACAAAAGAGAAAGAGCGCGTCGTGGTAAGTAAAAATGTCTCCGCTTTAATCACGAAGAACTTACCAGAAAAATGCGACGATCCAGGTATGTTTTCTCTCCCTTGCACTATTGGAGGTAAGAAAATTAGAAGAGCCATGCTAGATCTAGGAGCCTCCATTAGTGTTATGCCTCACTCTGTTTACCAGGATTTGAATTTAAAAGAAATACAGGAAACCGGTGTTGTTATACAACTTGCTGATAGGTCTTGCGTACATCCTTTAGGGGTAGTGGAAGATGTATTAGTTAATGTTAACGGGCTGATTTTTCCTGTGGATTTTTATATTCTGAAAATGGATGGAAATTCTGATTCTTCGTCTGCGTCGATCTTATTAGGTAGGCCCTTTATGAAAACTGCTAAAACTAAGATAAATGTAGATAAGGGCACTTTATCTGTTGAGTATCGTGGACAAGTTGTTGAGGTTGATGTGTCTAATGAGTTGGAGCATGATGAGAGCGTCCACTCTCTTTGTCAAGTAGATACAATTGAATCGTTAGTTCAGGAAGAATGCATGTCTGATAGAGATGGGGATGACCCATTATTTTTTACTGATCTTTTTGAGGAATCTGATATGCATGAACCTTCCATGTCTGAACTTTGTGATTCAACTTTCTCTTCTTTGGCAACTGTTCAGGATCATGCTAAAATGCTCCCCTCTACTTTGCAGGCACCTAAATTGGAGTTGAAAGACTTACCTGATCATCTCAAATACGCGTATTTGGGGGATGATGAGACGTTGCCGGTCATCATAGCGAAAAACCTTATGCCGGCTCAGGAAGGGAAGTTAATGGAAGTTCTTAAAGAGCACAAGCTGGCGATTGGATGGACATTAGCAGATTTACATGGGCTAAGTCCAGCTACGTGCATGCACAGAATCCTGCTCGAGGATGGAGCGAAACCTTCACGAGAGCCCCAAAGGAGGCTCAATCCCGCGATGAAGGAAGTAGTAGTTTCTGAGATTCTCAAACTCCTCGAGGCAGGTATCATCTATCCTATCTCAGATAGTAAATGGGTTAGTCCTATCCATGTTGTTCCTAAGAAAACTGGCATGACTGTGGTTAGGAATGAGAAAAATGAATTAGTGCCCAAAAGGATTCAAAATGGATGGAGAATGTGCATAGACTTTAGGAAGCTTAATGAGGTCACTAGGAAGGACCATTTTCCCATTCCTTTTATTGATCAGATGGTGGAGCGTTTAGCTGGGAAGCCATTCTTTTGTTTTCTCGATGGTTTCTCTAGCTTTTACCAAATCCCCATAGCCATAGAAGACCAAGAGAAAACAACGTTCACGTGCCCCTTTGGCACATTTGCATTTAGAAGGATGCCTTTTGGGCTTTGTAACGCTCCTGGTACATTTCAGAGATGCATGATGAGTATATTTTCTGAGTTTGTAGAAAAATGCATTGAAGTGTTCATGGATGATTTTACAGTTTATGGCAATTCCTTCAATGACTGTTTAGATAATTTATCGTGTGTCCTGAAAAGATGTATTGAGATGAACCTTGTTCTAAATTTTGAAAAATGTCACTTTATGGCTAGTCAAGGTATCGTTTTAGGGCATGTGGTTTCTGCTAAGGGTAGATAAGGCTAAAATCGATGTTATCTCTAATCTGCCATACCCAACGAATGTTAGGGAGGTTCGGTCTTTTCTTGGCCATGCCCTTTATCGCAGGTTTATCCAGGACTTCTCCAAGGTTGCCATGCCTATGACGTACCTCCTTCAGAAGGATGTAGCGTTCGATTTTGGGGAGGAGTGCCGAAAAGCCTTCGATTTGCTCAAGGATAGTTTGACCAGCGCGCCCATCATACACCCACCCCAGTGGGACTTGCCGTTCGAAATTATGTGCGACGCCAGCAACTATGCCTTGGGAGCCGTGCTCGGTCAGAGGATCGAGAACAAGAGCCGTGTCATCTACTACGCCTCCAGGACGCTTAATCCAGCGCAGTGCAATTACACGACAACGGAAAAAGAACTTCTTTCTATTGTATTTGCGCTTGATAAATTTCGTCCTTACATTATTGGCTCTCAAGTAACTGTTTTCTCTGATCATGCAGCTGTTCGGTACCTGATGACCAAGAAGGACGCAAAACCGAGGCTACTTCGGTGGATTTTGCTTCTCCAGGACTTCGATGTGAAGATCAAGGATAGGAGAGGAGCAGAAAACCCGGTAGCCGACCATCTGAGCCGCTTGGTCAGAAAGGAAGACCTCCTGCCTCTGAATGAAGATTTCCCCGATGAGACACTCTTCAGACTTGATACAGTCCTTCCCTGGTATGCTGATATGGTAAATTACTTGGCCACAGGTAATTTTCCTTCTGGTTTCTCTCATAGTAGGAAAGCGAAGCTGAAAAGCGACGCTAAGTACTATGTTTGGGAGGATCCCAATTTATGGAAGTTCTGTTCTGATCAAATAATTAGGAGATGTGTCCCTGAGAATGAGCATGCGTCTATTCTTGCTTTCTGTCATGATTATGCATGTGGGGGACATTTCGGGCCTAGGAGGACGGCTAGGAAAGTTTTAGGTAGTGGGTTTTACTGGACTTCTCTGTTTAAAGATGCGCATGAATTTTGTAAAACCTGCGATAGATGTCAAAGAATAGGGTCGATATCTGGTAGAAATGAAATGCCTCAAACCCCTGTCTTAGTCTGTGAAGTCTTTGACGTTTGGGGCATGGATTTTATGGGACCCTTCCCGCCTTCTTGTGGTTTTTCTTATATATTGCTGGCTGTTGATTATGTTTCCAAGTGGGTCGAGGCGAAAGCCACGAAGACTAACGATGCTAATTCTGTTGTTAGGTTCGTTCAGTCTCGTATTTTTACCAGGTTTGGAATCCCACGAGCCATAATCAGTGACCAGGGGACTCATTTTTGTAACCGATCTGTGGAGGCTTTGCTGAGGAAGTATGGTGTGCATCATCGCGTGTCCACCGCCTACCATCCCCAAGCCAATGGGCAAGCCGAAGTCTCCAACAGAGAGGTGAAATCAATTCTGGAGAAAACCGTGAGACCGAGTAGGAAGGATTGGAGCGATCGTTTGCAGGATGCTTTGTGGGCTTACCGCACCGCCTACAAAACCCCTATCGGTATGTCCCCATACCGGTTGGTCTTTGGTAAGGCATGCCACTTACCCGTGGAGATTGAGCACAAAGCATTCTGGGCCATCAAGAAGTGTAACATGAGCCCTGACGAAGCTGGCGAGGCACGACTGCTTCAGTTACAGGAATTGGAGGAACTGCGTTTGGACTCCTACGAGAACTCCAGGATCTATAAAGAGAAGTCCAAACAGTTTCATGACCGAAGGATCTTAAAGAAAGACTTCGAAGTCGGTCAGAAAGTTCTGCTGTTCGATTCCCGTCTGAAGTTCATGCCAGGTAAGCTTCGTTCCCGTTGGAAAGGACCCTATACCATAACTAAAATTTCTCCTTATGGCAGTGTAGAGATTCAGAGCTTGGACTCAGATGAGGTGCAGAAGGTGAATGGGCACCGGTTGAAGATTTTCCACGAGGGGGACGCTGAGTGCTATGACGCCACATTACTTCTAGCGCCGCCCCCGATCGACTATGGATGAGTTGACAAGAGAATACAGTCGAGCAATCGACTCTAAAAATTTGCGCTTCTCGGAGGCACCCGAGTTTGGACTGTAATTCTGTTCTTTATTGCTTTGTTCTTGTATATATTTGCTTTTGAGTTGTTGTTTGTTTTCTTGTTTTCCTAGGAGAAAAGGTGGAACGGTCGACGATTCGAGAGCCCATTGGAGGACGATGGTGCACATCTCCACCCGTCAGCTCCATAAAATTCAGGGGAGGTTTTCTGTTCCCTTAGAATTTTATTGTTTTTATGGTTGAATGCATTGGGGACAATGCATATCTTAAGGTGGGGGGTGGAGTTTGTTGATACATAGAGATGAGACTTCTTAGTAGTTGTCGAGCATATGTGTACTCTGGCTGTTAGATTAGAATCTGAATGCATGTGTCCGATGAGGACGGTCCGTGATTTGCTTGTGAACACTCCGTATTCGTATGATTCGAAAATTTGACGATGTATGCACATTTTGAGCCTATTTTAAAATTTTTTCTGTTATTTCCCTACATTCACTGAGCACATGGCACTCTTATCCTCAGTTCTGTAGGTCTAGACTGATCTTATTTTGTCTGAAACCTTGTTGTCACTGCATGAAAGGGGAACTAATGGAAGTGAGCAATGGTCCTTAAAAACGTGAAGCTAAATTTGGCTTGACGTGTTAGGCTCTCTAAGAGAAAAATAAAAAAAAAGGGTTGTTCAAAAGAAAAGAAAATGGGTACAAAGTACTCAAAGAAAAGAATAAAAATTAGGCCTTATGTTTTGTTGCTATTCCTATCACTAAAAGCCCTTAGACTGTTCTTATCGCCATAAGTAGGGGAAAACGAGTTATAGGACTGTATAAGGTTGTTCCGGGCTTGCGTGAGCTAGGTTGAGAGGTGCTAAGCACACACACACGTAAGG
The DNA here is from genome assembly GCA_028017165.1 of Herpetospermum pedunculosum. Lineage (NCBI taxonomy): Eukaryota > Viridiplantae > Streptophyta > Magnoliopsida > Cucurbitales > Cucurbitaceae > Herpetospermum > Herpetospermum pedunculosum. Next base: position 40,104,154 of record CM051527.1, read on the forward strand.
GAATAGGAGTTTAAATTTTGAAATGATTTCAATGTTTGCATGCTTTTGATGGTTTTGAATTTACTACAAGTACCTTGTTTCACAAGCATTGAGATTTGAGTCCAAGCATGCATTTAATTCTTTGGAAATTATTTAGAGTATACCTTGCTCGAGGACTAGCAAGATTTAGGTCGGGGGTATTTTGATAGCTCCAAAATAGAGTTATCTTAATGTCCCTAATTCTAGCTAAACCCATGATATATATTGATTAAAATGCTTCCTTGTAGGTGATTTCATGGTGAAGAACTCGGGAAGTCCATTGATGATTTTCGGGGCTAAAAAGGTCATTTAACATGTTTCGGGAAGTGTTCGGGTCAAAACGATAGGCCAAACGGAGCTCGGGAGCCAAAACGACCCAAAAGTGGGCTAAGAGCCGAGAGGACAGCGCCCAACGAACGCAGCACGCGCGCGCGCCCGCGCGCGCCGCTCGCAAGCACCGCACGCCCGCGCCCAGACGGCCAGACGCGCGCGCGCCCGCGCGCGCCGCCTCGCCTCGCGCCCGCGCGCCCGCCCGCTCCGCCTCGCCCATGTCCGCGCGCGCCCTTGCCCGTGTCCGCCTCGCCCGCGCGCCCGTCATTGAAGATCTGCGTGCGCCCCAGCGTCTAGACGCTAGCTCGACGCTAGCTCGACGCTGCCCCGACAATTCCCCACCATAGACGTGCATCAGCGTCGAGCGCGAGTCGCAACGCTCGCTCAACGCCGACAGCGTCGAGACGCTGGCCGAGCGTCTCGACGCCCCGAAGTCTGAAGCGTGATTTTGAAGATCCACCCGAGAGCAAGCGTCGAGCGCAAGCGTCTCGACGCTCGCTCGACGCCGCGCAGCGTCTCGACGCTCCGAGCTTAAAAGGCGTGAAACCTTCGGTTTTGCAGCCACTTTTCATCCCTCCATCTTCTCCAAGCTTCTCCTCTCGGGTCCAAGGCGATTTTCCACCATTTTTGTACTTCTTCTCCTTCTTGTGCATGATTCCAAGCTCTTCCATGGTGGATTGGAGTAATCCAACCTCCATGGAAGGCTAAACCAAGGTATGTGCTTGATTTAGAGTTTTGGTTTGTAAATTATGGATGTTTGGGGAGATTTTCCCCTTTGTGAATGTTAAGACATTTAGCTTGATTATGCATTCTCTTGCTTGTTCCTCATCAAATTCTAGCATGTGTAGCTAAATTAGATTGCCGCTCTAATTCTTATGCATGATAGAGGGCTAAAGGTTGGGACGTATAATTGCCTATACCGCTAGGTAGCACGGGTCTAAGCATGGCTAATTAGTTCAGCCCAAAGTGACATTGGTTAACTGAATTAATTAACGTTTTCATGTTAGGCTTAAGGCAAGAGAGAAACCGGATTAGTCTTAGGATTAGGCCGTCGCAATGTTCCCGTCACTGGCACGTAATCGATTTAGGGATCGCTACCGTAGATAGATTATTGGCCAAGTTTAATTAGAATTGCACGAGTCTAATTAAATCCTTGGGTCATTTGAGTTAGGAATAACCAAATGAATTGTGTGCATGAACATGGCTAGCGCGTAAACCGTATCAATGATCCGAACATCCATAACGAGCAATTCCATTTCTCGAAGTTGAGCACAACCGTTTACTTTTTGCACATTTTCATTTAATTTTCCGTTAGCATAATTAGGAGCTCCCTTCCCCCAAAACCAAATTACCATTCTTTAATTTGTGCATTCTTTTATTTCTAGCAAATTAGACTTAGTTAGATTGAATTTCTTATTTCCCTGTGGATCGACCCCGTTGCCACTTAGCTACAAATAGCTCGGTGTATTCGGGTTTATAAATTGTATTTTGGCAAGCCTCGACAGCTTGAATTTGGAGTACCCCAAAAGTACCTCTACCAATGACATTTGCTTGCCTAAGAGTGAGGGAGGTTTGGTATCCAATCCTGGAACTCGGCAGCGGTTATGAAGCTCCTTTGGCTCCTTCTGCTTCGCTCTGGTTCTCTGTGGGTGGCTTGGATGGAGGAGTATATCCTCCGTGGTCGGTCTCTTTGGACGATTCCTGTGTCGTCTATGTGGTCTTCGTGCCTCAAGGCGATTATGGGGCTTCGGGACCAATTTCGTCCTCTTGTCCAGTTTTCCATTGGCGACGGTTCTAGGTGTCGTATGTGGGTTGATCCATGGCTGCCTGATGGTCCTATTCTCCCCAGAATTAGTGATCGTATCTTGTATGACGCAGCTAGTCATATTCAAGCTATGGTCTCTGATTTTGTGCTACCTGATGGTTCGTGGCGGTGGCCGGTTGTGTCTCCTGATTTGTTGGAGATCGCCGATGTCGTGCGCTCTACTGTGTGTTGCCCAGGTAGGGAGGATAGGTTGATCTGGGTTCCAGGAGGGATTGGTTTTTCGGTTTCCAGTGCTTGGGAGGCGATTCGCCCCCGTGGGACAGTGGTTCCGTGGCAGAGTTTGCTATGGTTCGGGCGGAATATTCCGCGTCATGCTTTTGTCACCTGGCTGGCCTTGAGGGACCGTTTGTATACTCGTGATAGGCTGGCTAGGTGGATCCCCTCGACTCCTACCGATTGTTTGCTTTGTTTGTCCGGGACTGAGTCCCGTGACCACTTGTTCTTCCAGTGCCCCTTTGCGAGTTTGGTGTGGGAGGATATCCTCTGTTGGGGCAGAGCTTCCCGCCTCGTTCTCCCTTGGGATGCTGAGCTTGAGTGGATTTGTCGGGTGAGTGCTGGGCAGCACAAGCGTAAGCTTGTTTGGAGGGTGGCCTGGTGTGCTGTGATCTACGATATTTGGATGGAACGCAACTTGCGTTTTCACGGCCCGGGTCACCGCCCTCCTCAGTCGGTTATTGCTGCTATTCGGTCTGATATTTCTTCTGCATGCTCGTCCTGGGTGGGTGCGGTTTCGGCCGTCTCCCCCTGGGATTCTTTTGATTGACTTTGTCTTGTTTTTTTTTTGCAAAGGTGAATATATATAAGCAAAAGACCTCAAAGCCCGAGGCCAAAGGGCACAACAAACAAGAGAACAAACACTGGGAGAACCAATGTATGACAACAAAACCAAAACAACCCAACAGAAACCTCACAGCCCGAGGGAAAGCAACAAATAAACCAAACAACAACAGACCCCAGCATCCAACCCACAAGCGGGAAGGAGCCAGAAAAGACAAAAAGCAGAAAAAAGTAACACAACTCAAAAAGCAAAAGAAACAGCTGAAGCAAGAAGAAACAATAAGACAGAACACGAACGAATCATGACACCTCATCCGCGAAACATGACACCTTATCCGCCCACAAAACACCCCAGGTCATCCATCCCCCGGCCGGCACGAGCGAAAGAGCGACTCCAGACAGGGTCAAGGGGCACCAACCTAAAACAAAGATAGGACAGGCAGATGCAGAGAAAAAAGGGGCCAATCTGGCCATCCATCATATGCAAGCAAGAAGCCCGCCCCCCAAGCAAGACCAAGAAACCGAACAAAGAAGAGGCCCATCAACTCGTCTTCCCCCTACTTATGGCAAAAGAACAACCATCTGGTATGCAGGCACGGCAGAAAGCCACAGGGACCCAGCCAGCATCGCTTCCCTCGACAAAGCCAGATCCAAGGACCCACCAAAAGCCCACACACTGATAACTCTATTTTGGAGCTATTAAATACGTCCTAATTATAGCTAAAGGCCGCTCGCAATTGATTAAATGTATCTCTTTTGTAGGAGAAAAGCGGCAAAGAGCTCGTGCGTCCGTTGGACATGTTCGAGCGCTTAAAGCAGAGTTTTAGCGCCCCGGGAATGCATCGGGAAGAGGGGAACTTGTTCCGTGAAGAAACGGGCCAAAACAGCCTTGGAGAGGCAAAGCATCAGCCCCAAACCCGAGAGCCAGCGTCGAGCTATAGCGTCGAGACGCTGGCTCGACGCTGGAAAAACCCGAGAGCAAGCGTCGAGTGATAGCGTCGAGACGCTAGCTCGACGCTGCCCTGGCGTCGAGACCCTGCTTGGCGTCGAGACGCTTCGGAGGAGGCGCGCGCTGGAAATTCATCGGGGCAGCGTCGCGACGCTGGCCTAGCGTCGCGACGCCATCGCGCGCGCGCGCGGATTACTTTGGGCACAGCGTCGAGACGCTGGCCTAGCGTCTCGACGCTACGACGAAGGCAGTAGCTAAAAGACGATTTTTCTGCACATTTTTGGGCATCTTCATCTTCTTCATCTCTCAACGGATTCCGGCGATTTTTAGCTTCTTCTTCTCCGTTTTCTCTCTATATTCCGTGGAGCTCCGCCATTGTTGGCATGCTTGAGAGCTCCACTCTCCATTGTAATAGGTAGATGAACTCTTCCATGGTCGTTGGTGGAGCGGGATTGACGCACCGCGCCATGAGCGGCTAAGGTAAGGGTGACGGTTTGGGATTTGTTTAGGGGAATTTTGTTAGACATTTAATGCTTTGATAATCTGAGTATAATTTTGCATATTGGAATCTGATTATTGGCATCTGTTTACCTTGCTTAATCCCACGCTCATGCTAAATTACGTTGATTGACACTCGGGTAGCTTCGCATGTTGTGTATGTTAAAGAGTAGCGATGCCGTGCCTCTCACTGCTCGACTAAGTAACACAGGTAAATAGAACTAAATCGAAGTATCGGGTCGGGTAGGATAAATGTTGGTTGCATACAGCGTTTGCGGGCAACCTACTAGCATTTAGAATTCACGCTCGAATGTTCGTCGCGGTTAGCTAGTGACTGTCTAAATTCATCTTAGGACCGATCATCTTAATGTGAGCTTAGATAACGTGTAATTAGAACTGTGTGGTCTAATTAAAATCCATGGAGTCGGCTACTTTGGGGCTTCTCTGGTAGTCGTCCGCGTGCTAAATAAACTGTATTCCATGTCGTTAGAATTAAATGATAAGCTGAATGTTGTCTAACAATTGATCCCGAGACTCCCCAAACCGTTCACACGCTCTCTACATATTACTCTTCCTTCGTTACTTTCTTCATTATTTCTCTTGCAATTAAAACCCCCCGTTACCAATTAATCAATTAAATCCAAATTTTGATTATACTTTTGATCATTCCTATTCCTTGGATCGACCCTGTTACCACTGGCTGCAAAGCCTTGGCAATAGGCATTATAAATCGTATTTTGGCAAGCCTCGACAGCTTGAGATTAGGCGGATATTCAAAAATCCGTCCACCAAAATTGGCGCCGTTGCCGGGGATAGGCAATTGGTTGAATTTATGATTGGAGTCTGAATTTGATTTATTAATGGTTGACTGAAATTTTTTTCTGTTTGTATGTTGTATGTTTAGATTTTTGTTTGTGTATGACCCGTTCCTCTGAGGGTAGTTTGCAGTATATCCCTGAGATTGACAGAGAGGAGCGGCGGTTACGTAGAGAGGCCCGTGAGGGGCAAGGGACGTTTGAAAGAGAAGAAGGCAATCCCTTCTTATTTGACGAGATGGCGCAAGATGATGCGCCACGGACGCTTAAGCAGCTGGCAGCGCCAGACCTGAACCTGCAGCCCTTGTGCATTAACTACCCCGTGGTAGCAGGTAACTTCGAGTTGAAATCTGGTTTAATTCACCAGTTACCTTCTTTCCATGGAAACGCAGGTGAGGACGCGAACAAACATCTGATGGAGTTCCATTGCGTCTGCGCGGGGATGAAGCCCGCAGGGGTCACGGAAGAGCAACTGAACATGAGGGCATTCCCCTTCACGCTCAAGGACAAGGCCAAGGATTGGCTATACTATTTGCCCTCCGGATCCATCACCACGTGGCAGGATATGAAGCGGGTATTTTTGGAGAAATACTTTCCCGCATCCTTAGCCACCACTCTGCGGAAGAGAATATATGGGATCACCCAGGATGTAGGTGAGTCCCTGCATGAGTATTGGGAACGCTTTGGGCGCCTGTGCGCGAGTTTCCCACACCACCAGATCGCCGATCAGCTGCTCATACAGTACTTTTATGAGGGGATGACGCCCCATGACCGGCAGATGATCGATGCAGCGAGTGGAGGGGCACTGATTGACAAGACCCCAGTTGAGGCCAAGCAGCTCATTGCAAATATGGCTACCAACTCGCAGCAGTTTGGGATCAGGGGACAAGGACAAGTGCACAGCGTGGCTCAGAGCCATGAGATGACTGAAATGAGGGCCCAGGTGGCCGAGATAGGCAGTATGCTGAAGAAAATAGTTGGAGGACACCGTGAGGATGCGGAGGTCAATGCTATCGGGGGGTATGCTTCCAACCCTAGGAAGTATGATCCATATGCTAACACTTACAACCCCGGTTGGCGTGACCATCCAAATTTCAGCTATGGGAACAGGGAAGGACAAAATCGTTTCCAAGGCCAGTCCCAGGATAGGCCTAACTCTTCCACCCAGGCTCAAGCTTCGAGCTCCTCCAACTCACTTGAAGAGATGGTCAGGACCATCGTGACTAGCACCAGCCAGTTTCAGAAAGAGGCTCGAGAAGAGCTCAATTCTCATAAGGCAGAGCTACAGAATTTGAACAAGCAGCTGACACAAATGGCGGTGTCTATCAGTAAGATTGAGAGCAAGAGCTCGGGGAAGCTTCCTTCCCAAACTACAGTAAACTCATGTGAAAACGTGAGTGCCATTCAGCTGCGCAGTGGGAAGTCACTTTCCACCAGAGCTGCGAAGGAAGCCACGGACAGCCTGAACAAGTCCGCCCCGACTGCTCCTGAGACTCAGAATGAGAAAAGAAATGAGAAGGTCAGTGTACCTGAGGATGTTGCCAGAGCACCATTCCCGAGTAGGCTTGCGAAGCCTACTTTGGAATCTGAGGATGCGGAGGTCCTTCGAACCTTCCAAAAGGTGGTGGTCAACATCCCACTTCTTGAGGCCGTAAGCCAAGTGCCAAAATATGCCAAGTTTCTCAAGAAGTGGTGTACGAGTAAGAGAATGTTGAGAAAAAGTGACGAGACGAAGAAAGAAACCGTCTCCGCAATTTTCCAAGGTAATCTTCCACCGAAGTGCATCGATCCTGGTATGTTTTCTATCCCATGCACTATCGGTACTAAATTCATTGAAAATGCCATGTTAGATCTCGGTGCCTCGATTAATGTCATGTCTTATGATGTTTTCAAAGAACTTGAACTGTGTACTTTAATCGAGTCTAATATAGTTATCCAACTAGCCGATCGATCTTGTGTGCATCCTTTAGGGAAGATTGAGGATGTTTTAGTCAAAGTAAAGGACTTACTGTTTCCATGCGATTTTTATGTGCTGAGCATGAATGAGAATTCTTCGCATGTTTCCTCTTCTATTTTACTAGGCCGCCCATTTATGAAGACCGCTAAGGTCAAGATAGATGTTGATAGGGGTGCTTTGTCTGTAGAATTTGATGGAACGGTGAACGAGTTTATTATAAATGCGTCGAAATCGTTTGTAAATGACGAGAATTTGTCTGTTGTTGAGCATGTCGAGAATGGGAGTCTACCCTCGCGCTTGAGGGATGGTTCCCATGTCTCGGTAAAAATTTCTGATTTAAATGTGTGTGATAATGACACTGGATTTTGCACTAACATGTCTGATATTCACGTGCCCAAGGCGCGAAGAGTGCAAAACAATTTTCAGGTAGATGGCAGAGAAGGTGTGGCCAAGGACAAGTCTGGATCGTCCCCCGCACCTACAGACTATGGATGAGTCTGTTGAGAGAATACAGTCGAGCAACCGACTTTAAAAATTCTGCGCTTCTCGGAGGCACCCGAGTGTTGAACTGTTTTTATGCTTTAGTTTAGTTTTATCGCTTTTTAGTATTAATTAGCTTGCTGTTTTTTTTTTTTTAGGAATCGAGGATGAGAAGACAATTTTGGGCTCTGATGCGTTCGTGCGCCGCTTCCTCGCCCTCGCCAGCTTCACAAAGAGTCAGGGAAGTGTATTTCTTCTTCCCTTTTACTTTATCGTATCTGACTGGTTGGCATTGAGGACAATGCCAAATTTTGAAGTTGGGGGTGGAGTAGTCCGATGGATGTGCATGTGTAGTTTGTTGAGGAGTGTTATAAAGATATTGAAGTGCTTGGGACTCTGTTTGCTGTTTTCTGACTGTGATAGCCTAGGAAATGCATGTTGGAAATCTGAGCATGTTCATAATCGAGTTTTTGCATGAGTTTTGTGTTTATTAGGTTCATGTCAAAAATTTTAAAATTTTTTCTGTTGCTCCCTTGCACTCATCGCGCACTTAGCAACTTCTCCCTAGATTCCGTAAGCTTGGTTTGTCGCATGTTTAGCTAATTCTCGTTGTCACCCCGAAAGGCACCCTTAGGTAGCTTGTTGCATGAGAGTTAGTAGCTAATTAATTGAGGAAGCATGTGCTTAGCCTAATGAAAAAAAAAAAAAAAATAGAAAAGCATGTTCTATAGAAAATTTCTCTCGAGGCGCTCCTCCTTCTTTTTAAGCGCTTAAAAGAAGTGAGCGCTAGTCCTTAAAAACGTGAAGTTTTATGCATGAATTTGACGTGTTAGGCATCTCGAGTAGGAAGGAAAAAGAAATGAAAGGTTGGTTCAAAGAACCCAAAATAAAAGAGTACAAAGTACTTTTGAAAAGAAAGAAAAAGAATGAGAAAATAATTAGGTCTCTTAATTTGCTTCTCTCTCTCGTGTAAGTCAAGTGTAGCTGTTCTTAAACGCTAGAAGTAGGGGGAAAACGGGATGTGCGTTGCATGTTGGTTTTCCGGGTTTACGTGAGTTTAGGAGTGGTTGTCTAGCACACACACACGTTAGGGGGCAAGAGTTAATTTTTGATATGTCCTAGTTAATGCATGAACAAATGCTTCCATGATTATGCTCGTGTTCAAATTTTAATACGCATGGAGGTTTGAGTTGGAATATATGTAATCGCGTCCTTAGAGTCAATGTCTTTGTAGTGCTTGCTCGAGGACTAGCAATGTTTAAGTTGGGGGTGTTTGATAACTCTATTTTGGAGCTATTAAATACGTCCTAATTATAGCTAAAGGCCGCTCGCAATTGATTAAATGTATCTCTTTTGTAGGAGAAAAGTGATAGCTCCAAATTAGAGCTATTATTTACTCCCTAATTCTAGCTAAAACCATGCTCGATATTGATTAAAATGCTTTCTTATAGGTGATTTCATGGTGAAGAGCTCGGGAAGTCCATTGATGATTTTCGGGGCTAAAAAGGTCATTTAACATGTTTCGGGAAGTGTTCGGGTCGAAACGATAGGCCAAACGGAGCTCGGGAGCCAAAACGACCCAAAAGTGGGCTAAGAGCCGAGAGGACAGCGCCCAAGCGCCGGCGCCCAGCGCCCAGGCGCCCAACGAACGCAGCACGCGCGCGCGCCCGCGCGCGCCGCTCGCAAGCACCGCACGCCCGCGCCCAGACGGCCAGACGCGCGCGCACCCGCGCGCGCCGCCTCGCCTCGCGCCCGCGCGCCAGCCCGCTCCGCCTCGCCCATGTCCGCGCGCGCCCGCGCGCCCTCGCCCGTGTCCGCCTCGCCCGCGCGCCCGTCATTGAAGATCTGCGTGCGCCCAAGCGTCTAGACGCTAGCTCGACGCCGCCCTGACGATTCCCGAAGATTGACGAGCCTCAGCGTCGAGCGCGCGTCTCAACGCTCACTCAACGCCGACAGCGTCGAGACGCTGGCCTAGCGTCTCGACGCTCCGAAGTCTGAAGCGCTCATTTGATGATCCACCCGAGAGCAAGCGTCGAGCGCAAGCGTCTCGACGCTCGCTCGACGCCGCGCAGCGTCTCGACGCTGCGCGAGCGTCTCGACGCTACCCCGTGCGCGCGCGCTGCCAATTTAGGGCGCAGCGTCGAGACGCTGCCCTAGCGTCTCGACGCTCCGCCGGCTTTAAAAGCCTTCTTCTCCGTTTTTTGCCGCACTTCTTCTTGGATTTTGGTTTTTCCACCATTGTTAGGCTCGGGTGGGAGCTTGAAACTTGTTTATCTTCCATTATACCTTCAATAAAGCTTCAACATTAGCGTTTTTGCTTGATTTGCACAACGGGGAGCTAAGGTAAGTGCTCTAATTTGAGGTTAGGGGTGAATTTTGATGCGTTTCATGAGGGTTCGTTCTTAATTCCGTGACTTAGCATGACTGATTGGGCGAATTTATTTCTTCTAAGCATATCACATGAATGTGTAAGAATGATTTAGGCCTAGACACCCTTGATTTCAAGCATGTTTGATTGTTAAAGATTATGATGCCGTGCCTCTCTTAATCGCCAAGTAACACGGATAAGTTGAGTCATAGATAATGTGGGTTTCCAGTTGATCTTTGGCGGCAATTTATCTTGAACGAAATAGGCAAATCGGAATATTAGCTCAGGCGTCCTAGTTAAACATCCGTCGTAATGCTCCCGTTACTGTCGATGAGTCAATAAGGGCGGCGTTTGCCCCCTATTAATTCGTTGCCACGTTTAATTAGAATCGTACATTCGTCTCTGTTCTTTACTTAATTTAGGATTGATCCCCTTAGATTAATAAAAGAACAGTCCGCTTTGCATTCCACGTTTCTAATTAATTATTTGGGTTACTTGTATTAGTAGTTTCGTGCAAGTAAATTATGTGTTCAATTATGCTCTTGCTAAGTATGTTTGAATCCCAATGAATTGAGTCGCATCAAAGTAAACCCCGACCCTTAAAATTAGGAGCACGTGTTCCGTTTAATTTTTCGCGCTTTACTTTTCGCATTTGTTTTCCCGTTAGTTTATATTTCGTAAAACCCCCCATTTTAATTGCTTTCGAGTCTTAGTTTTAAAAACAAATAGAAATTAATTAGGAGGAAATAATTTAGGTTCCCTGTGGTTCGACACCCGTTATCACTAGCTGCAAAGCTCTGTTGTAGCGGAGTTATAAATGTATTTTGGCAAGCCTCGACAGCTTGAATTTAGAGTACCCCAAAAGTACTAGTACCAAAATTGGCGCCGTTGCCGGGGAACCATTTAGTTTCTCTTAGTTAAATTTTATTTGTTAGAAAACCACAAAAATATTTTTCTTTTCTTGTGTCTTCTTGTTTTAGCATGGCAGATCTTCTACAGCAATTTTGGGGGCGAGCTACGAAGATGAGCGCCGAAGACCTTCTCCGAATTTCTGGGGAGGAGGTCGTTATCAAGATGTACCCCGATTTTGATGGAATTGAGGAATTTCTGACATGGGGAGACAAGAACAGTGAGACCGAGGAGGATGAGCTTGACCTCGAGGAGCATCCCGAAGAGATCAGTGATGCGAACGAGCTAAGGAGTGGAGCTAAGACTTCTCCAAAGTTGGTTACTCTAGAAGAATTTCTAGCAGAATATTTCTCAGATGAAGAGGAACCCGGAGAGTTTTATAAGGTAAGTATGTCTCCACCGATTGATTTTGACTTGGAGCATGATTTTTGCATTGAAAATTTATTTGAAAATTCATGCGCTGATGAGCTCGAGCATTTGTCTGATACTGAGAGTATTTTAGGAAATCTTTTCTTTGAGGATGTAGAGCCAGCATGCTATGAAAATGTTGGTGTGATGGATGAGGAAGTGGCAATTGTGCCTTTAGATTATTTATCTCCTTGTGCTATGCCTCGTGATAATTCATATAATCTAGGAGATTTATCTTGCATGCCCCCCTCCATCTGTACCTCTGTTAATGTTGGTTGCCTCGGGAATTTTGATGCGATCCCTCCTTTGGTCGAGTCTTTATTTTCCGTTGAGTCAGTTGAGTCTGCTTTTATTTTGTTTGAGTCTGTTGAGTCTTTTATTTTCCCATATATGAAAAACACCAAAAAAATAACAACTCTGTCCGGCTGCCTCGAAAAGTCGAAGAGCTTGCTTCTCTTAGCAGGTTTCGTTGATTCAAGGAAGAAGGGGCCGAAGAAGTACGAAAATTTTTACGTACCCTGACAGAGAGGAGGACACGTCGAGCATAACGACGTTAAAAAATTGCGCTTCTTGGGAGGCAACCCATGTGTTGTTAAATTCATGTTTTTACTTTTAGTCTTTATTTTCCTAGCTTAGTTTTTTCTTGTTTTTTTTTGTAGGAGTTTTGTGGCTTAAGAATCGGATCAGTAGGCGAACAGTGCACTGCTCCAACCAACAACCTAACAAAATTCAGGGGAGGTTTTCTGTTCCCTTTTATTTTGTGCATTTTAACTGCTTAGTCTGAAATGTTGATACATAGAGGACTATGTATAATTTTAGGTTGGGGGTGGAGTTGTATGTTTGATGGATTCCATGTGCAGTTTGTTGAGCAGTGCTAATTTAAAATTTGAAGTGCTTGGGACTCTGTTTATATGCTTTCTAATTATGATGATCTAGGAAGTGTCTTTCTGGAATCTGAGCATTTGCATAATCTAGTTTTTGCATGATGTAGCTTTGCATTTATTAGGTTCATGTCAAAAATTTTAAAATTTTTCCTGTTGCTCCCTTGCATCTATCGAGCACTTAGCGACCTCATCTTAGACTCCGTAGGCTCAGTTGATTGCATGTACCATTAATTCTTGTTGTCACCCCGAAAGGCACCCCTAGGTAGCTTGTTGCATGAGAGTTAGTGGTCGATTAATCGAGTAGCTTGCGCTAAGCCTAAATAAAAAAAAAATAGAAAAGCATGTTAGCAAGAAAATTCTCTCGAGGCGTTCCTCCTTTTTAAAAGTGCGCACTTAAAAAGTGAACGTTAGTCCTTAAAAATGTGAAGCTGAAGCTTAAGTTTGACATGTTAGGCAACTCGGGATGGGAAAGAAAAAGAAAATAAAAAGTTGGGTTCAAAGAACCTTAACAAAGAGTACAAAGTACTCAAAGAAAAGAGAAAGGAATTAGAAAATTTTAGGTCTCTTAATTTATTACTCTCTCTCGTGTAAGTCAAGTTTAGACTGTTCTTAATCGCTAGAAGTAGGGGGAAAACGAGATGATATGTTGCATGTGGTTTTTCCAGGCTTACGATGGTTTAGGATAGGTTGGCTAGCACACACACACGTTAGGGAGCAATAGTTAATTTTTGATGTGATCTTGATTAAATGCATGCGCCGATTGCTTTCATGATTATGTCCTGTTTAGATTTGTAAAAAGCATCGAGGTTTGAGTTAGAAGCATGTATGCATGGTCCCTTAGAGTCAAATTCTTTATTAGCCTTGCTCGAGGACTAGCAAGATTTAGGTTGGGGGTATTTTGATAGCTCCAAATTAGAGCTATTATTTACTCCCTAATTCTAGCTAAAACCATGCTCGATATTGATTAAAATGCTTTCTTATAGGTGATTTCATGGTGAAGAGCTCGGGAAGTCCATTGATGATTTTCGGGGCTAAAAAGGTCATTTAACATGTTTCGGGAAGTGTTCGGGTCGAAACGATAGGCCAAACGGAGCTCGGGAGCCAAAACGACCCAAAAGTGGGCTAAGAGCCGAGAGGACAGCGCCCAAGCGCCGGCGCCCAGCGCCCAGGCGCCCAACGAACGCAGCACGCGCGCGCGCCCGCGCCCAGACGGCCAGACGCGCGCGCACCCGCGCGCGCCAGCCCGCTCCGCCTCGCCCATGTCCGCGCGCGCCCGCGCGCCCTCGCTCGTGTCCGCCTCGCCCGCGCGCCCGTCATTGAAGATCTGCGTGCGCCCAAGCGTCTAGACGCTAGCTCGACGCTAGCTCGACGCCGCCCTGACGATTCCCGAAGATTGACGAGCCTCAGCGTCGAGCGCGCGTCTCAACGCTCACTCAACGCCGACAGCGTCGAGACGCTGGCCTAGCGTCTCGACGCTCCGAAGTCTGAAGCGCTCATTTGATGATCCACCCGAGAGCAAGCGTCGAGCGCAAGCGTCTCGACGCCGCGCAGCGTCTCGACGCTGCGCGAGCGTCTCGACGCTACCCCGTGCGCGCGCGCTGCCAATTTAGGGCGCAGCGTCGAGACGCTGCCCTAGCGTCTCGACGCTCCGCCGGCTTTAAAAGCCTTCTTCTCCGTTTTTTGCCGCACTTCTTCTTGGATTTTGGTTTTTCCACCATTGTTAGGCTCGGGTGGGAGCTTGAAACTTGTTTATCTTCCATTATACCTTCAATAAAGCGGCAAAGAGCTCGTGCGTCCGTTGGACATGTTCGAGCGCTTAAAGTAGAGTTTTAGCGCCTCGGGAATGCATCGGGAAGAGGGGAACTTGTTCCGTGAAGAAACGGGCCAAAACAGCCTTGGAGAGGCAAAGCATCAGCCCCAAACCCGAGAGCCAGCGTCGAGCTATAGCGTCGAGACGCTGGCTCGACGCTGGAAAAACCCGAGAGCAAGGGTCGAGTGATAGCGTTGAGACGCTAGCTCGACGCTGCCCTGGCGTCGAGACCCTGCTTGGCGTCGAGACGCTTCGGAGGAGGCGCGCGCTGGAAATTCATCGGGGCAGCGTCGCGACGCTGGCCTAGCGTCGCGACGCCATCGCGCGCGCGCGTGGATTACTTAGGGCACAGCGTCGAGACGCTGGCCTAGCGTCTCGACGCTACGACGAAGGCAGTAGCTAAAAGACGATTTTTCTGCACATTTTTGGGCATCTTCATCTTCTTCATCTCTCAACGGATTCCGGCGATTTTTAGCTTCTTCTTCTCCGTTTTCTCTCTATATTCCGTGGAGCTCCGCCATTGTTGGCATGCTTGAGAGCTCCACTCTCCATTGTAATAGGTAGATGAACTCTTCCATGGTCGTTGGTGGAGCGGGATTGACGCACCGCGCCATGAGCGGCTAAGGTAAGGGTGACGGTTTGGGATTTGTTTAGGGGAATTTTGTTAGACATTTAATGCTTTGATAATCTGAGTATAATTTTGCATATTGGAATCTGATTATTGGCATCTGTTTACCTTGCTTAATCCCACGCTCATGCTAAATTACGTTGATTGACACTCGGGTAGCTTCGCATGTTGTGTATGTTAAAGAGTAGCGATGCCGTGCCTCTCACTGCTCGACTAAGTAACACAGGTAAATAGAACTAAATCGAAGTATCGGGTCGGGTAGGATAAATGTTGGTTGCATACAGCGTTTGCGGGCAACCTACTAGCATTTAGAATTCACGCTCGAATGTTCGTCGCGGTTAGCTAGTGACTGTCTAAATTCATCTTAGGACCGATCATCTTAATGTGAGCTTAGATAACGTGTAATTAGAACTGTGTGGTCTAATTAAAATCCATGGAGTCGGCTACTTTGGGGCTTCTCTGGTAGTCGTCCGCGTGCTAAATAAACTGTATTCCATGTCGTTAGAATTAAATGATAAGCTGAATGTTGTCTAACAATTGATCCCGAGACTCCCCAAACCGTTCACACGCTCTCTACATATTACTCTTCCTTCGTTACTTTCTTCATTATTTCTCTTGCAATTAAAACCCCCCGTTACCAATTAATCAATTAAATCCAAATTTTGATTATACTTTTGATCATTCCTATTCCTTGGATCGACCCTGTTACCACTGGCTGCAAAGCCTTGGCAATAGGCATTATAAATCGTATTTTGGCAAGCCTCGACAGCTTGAGATTAGGCGGATATTCAAAAATCCGTCCACCACACACCCTCAGGACAAAGCGCCTTTCGGGGTGACAGGTGTTTTGTCAGGTTGCTCTTTGCGGTGCTGTTTCGCTTCTGGCGATTGCTTCTTCCCCTGCTTTGTCCCTGGTTGCTGCTGCTGTCTCTTCTCTGGAGCGGTTCGGTTTTGGTCTGTGCGGCTTGGTTGTTTGAGCTTGTCCCGGTGCTTGTTCATGCTCTAGGTACGCTTCTTGTAGTGGCTCGATCAGTTGATTGCTTTCTTCATCTGTCTGTCCTTTGCTGTCCTTTGCTTTTCTCCCCTGGTGGGCTTCTTGTGTGGGGCTTTGAGAGGCTAGGCTGTGGGGTGTCACTAGCTGTAGGGGTGGTTCAGGCGGTGCTTGCTTCTTCTGCAGTTGGCTGTCCTTCTCTGTTCTGTGGGTGCTCGGTGTCCCCTGGCGGTCCTGGTTCCTAATAGAGCTTAGTTCTGGATGCTTGTTGTCACCCCGAAAGGCGCTTTGTCCTGAGGGTGTGTGGGCTTTTGGTGGGTCCTTGGATCTGGCTTTGTCGAGGGAAGCGATGCTGGCTGGGTCCCTGTGGCTTTCTGCCGTGCCTGCATACCGGATGGTTGTTCCTTTGCCATAAGTAGGGGGAAGACGAGTTCATGGGCTTTTCTTTGTTCGGTTTCTTGGTCGTGCTTGGGGGGCGGGCTTCTTGCTTGAATATGATGGATGGCCAGCTTGGCCCCCTTTTTTTCTTAGCTTCTGCCTGTCCTCTCTCTGTTTCTGCTGGTGCTCCTTGTCCCTATCTGGAGTCACTCTTTCGCTCGTGCCGGCCGGGGGATGGATGGCCTGGGGTGTCTTGTGGGCGGATGAGGAGTCTTGCTTCGCGGATGAGGAGTCATGCTTCGTTCGTGTTCTGTCTTATTGTTCCTCATGCTTCAGCTGGTTCGTTTGCTTTTTGAGTTGTGTTACAGTTTTCTGATGATTGTCCTTTCTGGCTCCTTCCCGCCTGTGGGTTGGATGCTGGGGTTTGTTGATGTTTGGTTTCTTTGTTGCTTTCCCTCGGGCTGTGAGGTTTCCGTTGGGTTGTTTTGGTTTTGTTGTCGTACATTGGTTCTCCCAGTGTTTGTTCTCTTGTTTGTTGTGCCCTTTGGCCTCGGGCTTTGAGGTCTTTTGCTTATATATAATCACCTTTGCAAAAAAAAAAAATGGCATCTTTTTTAAATAAATCATCCACAGGCAGCACTGGGGAGGAAGGGCTGCTCAAAATCCCATTCAACCCGCTTAAGACTTTAATAGACTTCCCTTGATTAGGAATCCTCTTAAATGCTTCATCCTCAGCCGCCACAGCCACTGTAGATGACGCAATTTGCCCTAGCCTATCGACTTCAACCTCTAGCCGAAGCTTTCCATTATCAATAAACTTTGAAGATGAAGAAGCCTCTAACTCAGAAGTAATACTACGGGGCTGAGGACCAGCTTTCACCTTTGATTTAGCAGCAACAACGGCGGACGAAGAAGGGATGGGGCCAATTGCCGGATTCACATTAACTCCCAGTCCTTCAATCACGCCTCCTGGAAGAACGCCAGCTTCCTACAAATCAAAAGCGCCAGCCTGCCCTCTTAACTTCACAGCTACATTTGCGGAAGAGATAGCCGAAGACTTCAATTGGCTCGGCCCTTCAATCACGCTCGAAGGTTTAATGGAGATAGGACCAGGAGCAGAAACCATGGGAGGTGAAGCTGGTTTCCCTTCATCTTCAACCTCCCGCCCCCTACTATTCGTAACAGAAAACCCCAGACCATGATTTGACCCAAAATAAATTGCAACATCCTCAGAGGAGCCCTCTGATTTGCTAACTGATAGAGCCTGGGAATTCTCATGAAGCTGCTCTGCTTTTTTACCATAACTCACAGCCTCTGAGTTTTGCCCCATACTGTCAGATGCAGCCACTTTGGACCGCCCTTCCCTTAGGCTATTCTTAGAGATATCAGAACTTACAACCCCCATTGATTTTGTTGCAGAAATTTTGGAGAGCCGAAGACCAGGGAAGCCCGGTGTAGAACCATTACTCTTGACGAACGGTTTCTTTTGAGGGGACATCTTCCTCCTCATAGTTGCACACCAAGCCGCGTGGAACAAACGAATAAGACGAACTCCCTCAACCCCAAAACCAGAGCACCACACTCCAAGAAACCAAAGCAGCACAAAAACACTAAAACTGAAAGAACACTAAAAACCGAAAGAAAAGCAAAACAGAGTATGGAATACTTACCTCGGTGAAGCGCCCAGCTTTGCTTTCTTGATCAGCATTCTTCATCAAACAACCACTTGGTGCAACAGGTGAGTGAGCGCATCACCTAGATAGCCTAGAGTGGGGGTTGATTGATCCTGCATCGTGCAAATGGGGCATGGACGATTTAAAATATTTAACTGTATTATATACCGCCTATAAAGGTAAATTTTTTTGTTTTTGCAAAGGTGATAATATATATAAGCAAAAAGACCTCAAAGCCCGAGGCCAAAGGGCACCATCAAACAAGAGAACAACCACTGGGAGAACCAATGTACGACAACTAACAAAAACAACCCAACGGAACCTCACAGCCCGAGGGAAAGCAACAAAGAAAACAAACAACGACAAACCCCGGCATCCAACCCACAAGCGGGAAGGAGACAGAAAGGACAAAAGCAAATAAATGCAACACAACTCAAAAAGCAAAAGAACACAGCTGAAGCAAGAGGAAGCAATAACACGAACGAAGCATAACTCCTCAGCTGCCCAACAAGCTCCCCATGCAATCCATCCCCCGGCCGGCACGAGCGAAGAGCGACTCCAGACAAGGTCAAGGGGCACCAAGCAAAAAGAGGGAGGACAGACAGATGCTGAGATAAAAGGGGCCAAGCTGGCCATCCATCATATGCAAGCAAGAAGCCAACCCCCCAAGCACGACCAAGTAACCAAACAAAGAAGAGGCCCTTCAACTCATCTTCCCCCTACTTATGGCAAAAGAACAACCATCCGGTATGCAGGCACGGCAGAAAACCCAAGGACCCAGCCAGCATCGCTTCCCTCGACAAAGCCAGATCCCAGGACCCACCAAAAGCCCACACACCCTCCGGACAAAGCGCCTTTCGGGGTGACAACAAGCATCCAGAAGAAACTCAACTCAATTAGGAACCAGGACCGCCAGGGAACACAGAGCATCCGCAGAACAGAGAAGGACAGCCAACTGCAAAAGTAGCAAGCACCGCCGGAAACAACCCCTACTGCTGGTGACACCCCACAGACTAGCCTTTCAAAGCCCCACTCAAAAGGCCCACCAGGGAAGAGAGGGCCAAGGACAACAAGGGACAAACAGGAGAAGAAAACAAGCAACTGGACGAGCCTCTGCAAACAGTGATCAAAGCAGGAACAAGCACAGGGACAAAACTCAAACAAGCAAGCCGCACAGACCAGACTGAAAACCCCTCCAGAGAAGAGGCAACAGCAGCAACCAGGGGCAGAGCAGGGGAAGAAACAAACGCTAGGAGCAAAACGACACCGCAAAGAGCAACCTGAAAAAACACCTGCACACACTCAAAGGACAAGACAAAGTCAATCAAAAGAATCCCAGGGGGAGGCGGCCGAAACCGCACCCACCCAGGACGAGCATGCAGAAGAAATATCAGACCGAATAGCAGCGATCACCGACTGAGGAGGGCGATGACCCGGGCCGTGAAGACGCAAGTTGCGTTCCATCCAAATATGGTAGATCACAGCACACTAGGCCACTCTCCAAACAAGCTTACGCTTGTGCTGCCCAGCACTCACCCGACAAATCCACTCAAGCTCAGTATCCCAAGGGAGAACGAGGCGGGAAGCTCCACCTCAACAGAGGATATCCTCCCACACCAAACTCGCAAAGGGGCACTGAAAGAATAAGTGGTCTCGGGACTCAGTCCCTGACAAACACAACAAACAATCAGTGGGTGTCGAGGGGATCGACCTAGCTAGTCTATCACGGGTATACAAACGGTCACTCAAGGCCAGCCAGGTGACAAAAGTATGACGCGGAATATTCCCCCCGAACCAAAGCAAGCCCCGCCAAGGAACCACTGTCCCACGGGGTCGAATCGCATCCCAAGCACTCGAAACAGAAAAACCCATCCCGCCTGGAACCCAGATCAACCTATCCTCCCTACCTAGGCCACACACAGTAGAGCGCACGGCATCTGCAATCTCCAACAACTCAGGAGACACTACCGGCCACCGCCACGAACCATCAGGTAGCAGAAAATCAGAGACCCTAGCTTGAATATGACTAGCTGCGTCATACAAGATACGATCACTAATCCTGGGGAGAATAGGACCATCAGGCAGCCATGGGTCAACCCACATACGACACCTAGAACCATCACCAATAGAAAACCGGACAAGTGGATGGAATTGGTCCAGAAGGAGCCAAAGGAGCTTCATAACCGCTGCCGAGTTCCACGAATGGATATGACGAATACCCAAACCTCCCTCCTGCTTCGGCAAACAAATGTCATCCCAGGCAACCTTCGCCCCCCCACGACCAGAAGGAGAGCCCTTCCAGAGGTAAGAACGAAGTAAACTCTCAACCCTATGGACTATACGAGCAAGTAGCACAAACACACTAGCCCAATAGACCTGGAAGCTCTGGAGGACCGACTGGATAAGCTGCAACCTTCCCGCATATGAAAGAGCCCTAGCAGTCCAACTGCCAATCCTAGAGGTGATCCGATCAATAAGGGGCTGGCAATCCCGAGAAGACAGCCGACCAGAGATGAGAGGGAGACCTAAGTAACAAACAGGCAAGGTCGCAAGAGCAACACCCATGAACTCGGCCAGCCCGACAGCCACCTGGACAGGAACCCCCGCACAGAACATCGAGCTCTTAGCGGAGTTAGCCACAAGGCCTGAAAGCTCCTGGAAGTGAAGTAACGTCTGCTGAACAAACCTCAAAGAAGTCCTGTTCCCCGCAGAGAAAATCATCAAGTCATCCGCAAAGCAGAGATGGGTAAGATTAACCCTCTCACACTTGGGATGAAACTCAAACTCAGGCGGCGGGGAATTCAGCAGCCGCGACAAGACATCCATACACATGACGAACAAGTAAGGGGATAGGGGATCACCCTGACGGAGACCACGCCTACCCGCAAAGAACCCCTCAGAGGACCCATTCACCGAAATGGAGAACATAGGCGAAGTAACGCAAGCCCGGATCCAGTTGACAAACTGGCAAGGCGTACCAATCGAAAGCAGTAAGCCAAAGAGAAAATCCCACTGGATAGAATCATAAGCTTTATGCAGGTCGATCTTCGGCACACACCGCGAGCTCCCTTTGTTGAGGTGGTAACCCCCAACCAGCTCCTGGCAGAGCAGAATGTTATCCACAATACTCCTTCCTTGGACAAAGGCCGACTGATTCGGACTTATGAAGGAAGGCAGCCACACGCGAAGACGATTGGCCAACACCATTGCAATGCATTTATACAGCACATTACAACAGGAAATAGGCCTGAAATCCTCAACCCGGGAGGCACCCACCTTCTTAGGAATCAAGGTAAGAGAGGTGGCATTGATGCCAGGAGGAAGGAAGGAGGAATCAAAGAAGTGAAATGCTGCGGAACAGAAATCATCCCCCACAACACTCCAAGCAGCTTTGAAAAACCCCACTGGGAAGCCATCCGGCCCAGGAGCCTTAGCACTACTCATGGAAAAGAGAACAGCTCGAACCTCCTCTCTCGAGATGGGGCGGATGAGATCAGTTACACACTGATCAGACCACACAAACCCCACAATTGGCTTCAAAAGCTCTGTAAGGTCACGGTAGCCAACCCCTTGGGACCCCAAGAGCCCCTGGAAATAATGAACCAGAGAACTCGAGATGTCCTCATGGGAAGACAACCTGGCCCCAAAACCATCAACTAGAGAGGAAAAGCTATTACGGGCCGTGGTAGAGCACTTTATGTGGTACTCCAAATTCAAGCTGTCGAGGCTTGCCAAAATACAATTTATAAACCCGAATACACCGAGCTATTTGTAGCCAAGTGGCAACGGGGTCGATCCACAGGGAAATAAGAAATTCAATCTAACTAAGTCTAATTTGCTAGAAATAAAAGAATGCACAAATTAAAGAATGGTAATTTGGTTTTGGGGGAAGGGAGCTCCTAATTATGCTAACGGAAAATTAACTGACGTGCAAAAAGTAAACGGTTGTGCTCAACTTCGAGAAATGGAATTGCTCGTTATGGATGTTCGGATCATTGATACGGTTTATGCGTTAGCCATGTTCATGCACACAATTCATCTAGTCATCTCTAACTCAAATGACCCAAAGAATTAATTAGAAGCGTGCAATTCTAATTAAACTTAGCCAATAATCTATCTAAGGTAGCGACCCCTAAATCGATTACGTGCTAGTGACGGGAACATTGCGACGGCCTAATCCTAAGACTAAACCGGTTTCTCTCTTGCCTTAAGCCTAACATGAAAACGTTAATTAACTCAGTTTACCAATGTCACTTTGGGCCGAACTAATTAGCCATGCTTAGACCCGTGCTACCTAGCGGTATAGGCAATTATACGTCCCAACCTTTAGCCCTCTATCATGCATAAGAATTAGAGCGTCAATCTAATTTAGCTACACATGCTAGAATTTGATGAAGAACAAGCAAGAGAATGCATAATCAAGCTAATGTCTCAACAATTACAAAGGGGAAAAAATCTCCCCAAACATCCAAAACTTACAAACCAAAACTCTAAATCAAGCACATACCTTGGTTTAGCCTTCCATGGAGGTTGGATTACTCCAATCCACCATGGAAGAGCTTGGAATCATGCACAAAGAAGGAGAAGAAGTACAAAAATGGCGGAAAATGGAGGTCGACCCGAGAGGAGAAGCTTGGAGAAGATGGAGAATCGAAAAGTGGCTGCAAAACTGAAGGTTTCACGCCTTTTAAGCTCGGAGCGTCGAGACGCTAGGCCAGCGTCTCGACGCAGTGCCCTAAGTTGGCTGCTGCGCGCGCGCGGGGCGGCGTCGAGACGCTGCGCGGCGTCGAGCGAGCGTCGAGACGCTTGCGCTCGACCCTTGCTCTCGGGTGGATCTTCAAAATCACGCTTCAGACTTCGGGGCGTCGAGACGCTCGGCCAGCGTCTCGACGCTGTCGGCGTTGAGCGAGCGTTGCGATGCGCGCTCGACGCTGATGCACGTCTATGGTGGGGAATTGTCGGGGCAGCGTCGAGCTAGCGTCTAGACGCTGGGGCGCACGCAGATCTTCAATGACGGGCGCGCGGGCGAGGCGGACACGGGCAAGGGCGCGCGCGGGCGCGCGCGGACATGGGAGAGGCGGAGCGGGCGGGCGCGAGGCGAGGCGGCGCGCGCGCGTCTGGCCGTCTGGGCGCGGGCGTGCGGTGCTTGCGAGCGGCGCGCGCGGGCGCGCGCGCGTGCTGCGTTCGTTGGGCGCCTGGGCGCTTGGCGCCGGCGCTTGGGCGCTGCCCTCTCGGCTCTTAGCCCACTTTTGGGTCGTTTTGGCTCCCGAGCTCCGTTTGGCCTATCGTTTTGACCCGAACACTTCCCGAAACATGTTAAATGACCTTTTTAGCCCCGAAAATCATCAATGGACTTCCCGAGCTCTTCACCATGAAATCACCTATAAGAAAGCATTTTAATCAATATATGTCATGGTTTTAGCTAGAATTAGGGACATTAAGATAGCTCTATTTTGGAGCTATCAAAATACCCCCGACCTAAATCTTGCTAGTCCTCGAGCAAGGTATACTCTAAATAATCTCCAAAGAATTAAATGCATGCTTGGACTCTAATCTCAATGCTTGTAAAACAAGGTACTTGTAGTAAATTCAAAACCATCAAAAGCATGCAAACGTTGAAATCATTTCAAAATTTAAACTCCTATTCCCTTACGTGTGTGTGTGTCTAGCACCTCTCAACCTAGCTCATGCAAGCCCGGAACAACCTTATACAGTCCTATGACTCGTTTTCCCCCTACTTATGGCGATAAGAACAGTCTAACGGCTTTTAGTGACAGGAATAGCAACAAAACATAAGGCCTAATTTTTATTCTTTTCTTTGAGTACTTTGTACCCATTTTCTTTTCTTTTGAACAACTTTTTTTTATTTTTTCCTAGAGAGCCTAACACGTCAAGCCAAATTTAGCTTCACGTTTTTAAGGACCATTGCTCACTTCCATTAGTTCCCCTTTCATGCAGTGACAACCGTGGGTTACACGATCGCCCCTGGTTACACGGGCAACACAAGAAGGAGGAGCAACTCTAGAGGTTTTATTTTTCATGCATACCTTTTTTTTTATTTTAGGCAATAGCTTCGCTATACACAAATGAGTTATTACTACTTCTACACATCAAGCCTCCCTAATGGTACCTTTCGGGGTGACAACAAGGTTTCAGACAAAATAAGATCAGTCTAGACCTACAGAACTGAGGATAAGAGTGCTATGTGCTCAGTGAATGTAGGGAAATAACAGAAAAAATTTTAAAATAGGCTCAAAATGTGCATACATCGTCAAATTTTCGAACCATGCAAATACGGAGTGTTCACAAGCAAATCACAGACCGTCCTCATCGGACACATGCATTCAGATTCTAATCTAACAGCCAGAGTACACATATGCTCGACAACTACTAAGAAGTCTCATCTCTATGTATCAACAAACTCCACCCCCCACCTTAAGATATGCATTGTCCCCAATGCATTCATCTATAAAAACAATAAAATTCTAAGGGAACAGAAAACCTCCCCTGAATCTTATGGAGCCGACGGGTGGAGATGTGCACCTACGTCCTCCAATGGGCTCTCGAATCGTCGACCGTTCCACCTTTTCTCCTAGGAAAATAAGAAAACAAACAACAACTCAAAAGCAAAATAAACAAAAGCAAAGCAGTAAAGAACAAAATTACAGTTCAAACTCGGGTGCCTCCGAGAAGCGCAAATTTTTAAAGTCGATTGCTCGACTGTATTCACTCTTCCACTCATCCATAATCGATCGGGGGTGGCGCTAGAAGTAATGTGGCGTCATAGCACTCAGCTTCCCCCTCGTGGAAAATCTTCAACCGGTGCCCATTCACCTTCTGCACCTCATCGGAGTCCAAGCTCTGAATCTCTACACTGCCATAAGGAGAAATTTTAGTTATGGTATAGGGTCCTTTCCAACGGGAACGAAGCTTACCTGGCATGAACTTCAGACGGGAATCGAAGAGCAGAACTTTCTGACCGACTTCGAAGTCTTTCTTTAAGATCCTTCGGTCATGAAACTGTTTGGACTTCTCTTTATAGATCCTGGAGTTCTCATAGGAGTCCAAACGCAGTTCCTCCAATTCCTGTAACTGAAGCAATCGTGCCTCGCCAGCTTCGTCAGGGCTCATGTTACACTTCTTGATCGCCCAGAATGCTTTGTGCTCAATCTCCACGGGTAAGTGGCATGCCTTACCAAACACCAACCGGTATGGGGACATACCGATAGGGGTTTTGTAGGCGGTGCGGTAGGCCCACAAAGCATCCTGCAAACGATCGCTCCAATCCTTCCTGCTCGGTCTCACGGTTTTCTCCAGAATTGACTTTACCTCTCTGTTGGAGACCTCGGCTTGCCCATTGGCTTGGGGATGGTAGGCGGTGGACACGCGATGATGCACACCATACTTCCTCAGCAAAGCCTCCACAGATCGGTTGCAAAAATGAGTCCCCTGGTCACTGATTATGGCTCGTGGGATTCCAAACCTGGTAAAAATACGAGACTGAACGAACCTAACAACAGAATTAGCATCGTTAGTCTTCGTGGCTTTCGCCTCAACCCACTTGGAGACATAATCAATAGCCAGCAATATATAAGAAAAACCACAAGAAGGCGGGAAGGGTCCCATAAAATCCATGCCCCAAACGTCAAAGATTTCACATACTAAGACAGGAGTTTGAGGCATTTCATTTCTACCAGATATCGACCCTATTCTTTGACATCTATCGCAGGTTTTACAAAATTCATGCGCATCTTTAAACAGAGAAGTCCAGTAAAACCCACTATCTAAAACTTTCCTAGCTGTCCTCCTAGGCCCAAAATGTCCCCCACATGCATAATCATGACAGAAAGTAAGAATAGACGCATGCTCATTCTCAGGGACACATCTCCTAATTATTTGATCAGAACAGAACTTCCATAAATTGGGATCCTCCCAAACATAGTACTTAGCGTCGCTTTTCAGCTTCGCTTTCCTACTATGAGAGAAACCAGAAGGAAAATTACCTGTGGCCAAGTAATTTACCATATCAGCATACCAGGGAAGGACTGTATCGAGTCTGAAGAGTGTCTCATCGGGGAAATCTTCATTCAGAGGCAGGAGATCTTCCTTTCTGACCAATCGGCTCAGATGGTCGGCTACCGGGTTTTCTGCTCCTCTCCTATCTTTGATCTTCACATCGAAGTCCTGGAGAAGCAAAATCCACCGAAGTAGCCTCGGTTTTGCGTCCTTCTTGGTCATCAGGTACCGAACAGCTGCATGGTCAGAGAAAACAGTTACTTGAGAGCCAATAATGTAAGGACGAAACTTATCAAGCGCAAATACAATAGAAAGAAGTTCTTTTTCCGTTGTCGTGTAATTGCACTGCGCTGGATTAAGCGTCCTAGAGGCATAGTAAATGACACGGCTCTTGTTCTCGATCCTCTGACCGAGCACGGCTCCCAAGGCATAGTTGCTGGCGTCGCACATAATTTCGAACGGCAAGTCCCACTGGGGTGGGTGTATGATGGGCGCGCTCGTCAAACTATCCTTGAGTAAATCGAAGGCCTTTCGGCACTCCTCCCCAAAATCGAACGTTACATCCTTCTGAAGGAGGTACGTCATAGGCATGGCAACCTTGGAGAAGTCCTGAATAAACCTGCGATAAAACCCTGCATGGCCAAGAAAAGATCGAATCTCCCTAACATTCGTTGGGTATGGCAGATTAGAGATAACATCGATTTTAGCCTTATGTACCTCTATACCCTTAGCAGAAACCACATGCCCTAAAACGATACCTTGACTCGCCATAAAATGACATTTTTCAAAATTTAGAACAAGGTTCATCTCAATACATCTTTTCAGGACATGCGATAAATTATCTAAACAGTCATCGAAGGAATTGCCATAAACTGTAAAATCATCCATGAACACTTCAATGCATTTTTCTACAAACTCAGAAAATATACTCATCATGCATCTCTGAAATGTACCAGGAGCGTTACAAAGCCCAAAAGGCATCCTTCTAAATGCAAATGTGCCAAAGGGGCACGTGAACGTTGTTTTCTCTTGGTCTTCTATGGCTATGGGGATTTGGTAAAAGCCAGAGAAACCATCGAGAAAACAAAAGAATGGCTTCCCAGCTAAACGCTCCACCATCTGATCAATAAAAGGAATGGGAAAATGGTCCTTCCTAGTGACCTCATTAAGCTTCCTAAAGTCTATGCACATTCTCCATCCATTTTGAATCCTTTTGGGCACTAATTCATTTTTCTCATTCCTAACCACAGTCATGCCAGTTTTCTTAGGAACAACATGGATAGGACTAACCCATTTACTATCTGAGATAGGATAGATGATACCTGCTTCGAGGAGTTTGAGGATCTCAGAAACTACTACCTCCTTCATCGCGGGATTGAGCCTCCTTTGGGGCTCTCGTGAAGGTTTCGCTCCATCCTCGAGCAGGATTCTGTGCATGCACGTAGCTGGACTTAGCCCATGTAAATCTGCTAATGTCCATCCAATCGCCAGCTTGTGCTCTTTAAGAACTTCCATTAACTTCCCTTCCTGAGCCGGCGTAAGGTTTTTTGCTATGATGACCGGCAACGTCTCATCATCCCCCAAATACGCGTATTTGAGATGATCAGGTAAGTCTTTCAACTCCAATTTAGGTGCCTGCGAAGTAGAGGGGAGCATTTTAGTATGATCCTGAACAGTCGCCAAAGAAGAGACAGTTG
This sequence comes from Herpetospermum pedunculosum, assembly GCA_028017165.1. Classification (NCBI taxonomy): domain Eukaryota; kingdom Viridiplantae; phylum Streptophyta; class Magnoliopsida; order Cucurbitales; family Cucurbitaceae; genus Herpetospermum; species Herpetospermum pedunculosum. Next base: position 40,131,565 of record CM051527.1, read on the forward strand.
AATCACAAAGTTCAGACATGGAAGGTTCATGCATATCAGATTCATCAAAAAGATCAGTCAAAAATAATGGGTCATCCCCATCTCTATCAGACATGCATTCTTCCTGAACTAACGATTCAATTGTATCTACTTGACAAAGAGAGTGGACGCTCTCATCATGCTCCAACTCATTAGACACATCAACCTCAACAACTTGTCCACGATACTCAACAGATAAAGTGCCCTTATCTACATTTATCTTAGTTTTAGCAGTTTTCATAAAGGGCCTACCTAATAAGATCGACGCAGACGAAGAATCAGAATTTCCATCCATTTTCAGAATATAAAAATCCACAGGAAAAATCAGCCCGTTAACATTAACTAATACATCTTCCACTACCCCTAAAGGATGCACGCAAGACCTATCAGCAAGTTGTATAACAATACCAGTTCCCTGTATTTCTTTTAAATTCAAATCCTGATAAACGGAGTGAGGCATGACACTAATGGAGGCTCCTAGATCTAGCATGGCTCTTCTAATTTTCTTACCTCCAATAGTGCAAGGGAGAGAAAACATACCTGGATCGTCGCATTTTTCTGGTAAGTTCTTCGTGATTAAAGCGGAGACATTTTTACTTACCACGACGCGTTCTTTCTCTTTTGTCTTCCTCTTGTTGGTGCACAACTCCTTCAGGAACTTAGCGTACCTTGGGATTTGCTTGATGGCATCCAACAGAGGGATGTTGATCTCTACCTTCTTAAATGTGTTTAAGAACTCCTCCTCGTAGTTTTCCTTGGGCGGTCTCGCTAACCTGCTAGGAAAAGGAGCCTTAGGCACATAAACTCTAGTGCACGTAGGATCGAAATTTACCCCATGCCACCGTGGTTCGGGATTTTCTGTCTGTGGCTCTGCGTGGCCATGATCGACTTCCACCGGCGGGGTACTCGTGGGAAGATGCTTCCCACTTCTCAGAGTGATGGCACTAGCGCTCTCCGCGTTCTGATGCTCGATCACTGTCAACCTCTTACTGACTTGAATCACTGCATCGCTCAAAGTTTGAAACTGCTCTCGAGTTTCCCTGTGTTGTGATTCAAGTATTTCTTCCAACGATCTACCTGAAACAGAAGAACGGGGTTGTGAGTTATTTTTCAAAGCAAGAATAGCACTACTTACTTCAAAAAGCTGAGCTTTGAGCTCGTCCACGTCCCTGATCAGGCGATCTTTCTCCTTGTCTCCATCTCCACTCCGCTCCAAGCTTCTAGCCAAGTTGGAAATTAAAGCTCTAGCTTCAGTGGGTGTTTTATCCATGAGACATCCTCCACTTGCGACATCAACTAACTTTCGGTTTGGCGGTAAGAGACCTTCGTAGAAGTTCTGAATGAGTTGTTGTTCAGCTACTTGGTGGTTGGGACAATCCTCACACAACCGACCAAATCGCTCCCAACACTCAAGAACGGTCTCTTTTTCTCCTTGCTCAATTCTATTTATCATTCTTCTAAGGGCGGCGACCTTGGGAGGCGGAAAATACTTCGCATAAAACGCTTCCTGCAGCTCTGCCCAAGAAGTGATGGACCCAGTCGGTAAGTAGTACATCCAGTCTCTCGCCTCCTCTTTCAAAGTGAAGGGAAAGGCTCTGAGATGGAGTTGATCTTCGGTGATGCCGTCGGTCCTAAATGACGAACACACCATCTTGAATGCCTTGAGGTGTCTGACTGGATTCTCATCTGTATTACCACAAAAAGAAGGTAATAAGTTAATCAGACCAGCTTTAAGTTCAAAATTACCTGCAGCTACCGGATACAAGATACTCGATGTGTTCCGGCCTAGCTCAGATGATGCAAGCTCCCTCATGGTTCTTTGATGCTCATAATTACTCCCGACCTCCATCTTGCGCTTCTTATGAATTTTCAAAGGATGACTGCGCTCAGAAACTCAAACAAAACGCGTAAAATAATACAAAAGAATTAAACTGTACAAAAAGAAATAAAGAAAAATTTTAAAACCAACAAACTTAACTTAACTAAACTAAATTAATTAATTCCCCGGCAACGGCGCCAATTTTGGTAGAGCACTTTATGTGGTACTCCAAATTCAAGCTGTCGAGGCTTGCCAAAATACAATTTATAAACCCGAATACACCGAGCTATTTGTAGCTAAGTGGCAACGGGGTCGATCCACAGGGAAATAAGAAATTCAATCTAACTAAGTCTAATTTGCTAGAAATAAAAGAATGCACAAATTAAAGAATGGTAATTTGGTTTTGGGGGAAGGGAGCTCCTAATTATGCTAACGGAAAATTAACTGACGTGCAAAAAGTAAACGGTTGTGCTCAACTTCGAGAAATGGAATTGCTCGTTATGGATGTTCGGATCATTGATACGGTTTATGCGTTAGCCATGTTCATGCACACAATTCATCTAGTCATCTCTAACTCAAATGACCCAAAGAATTAATTAGAAGCGTGCAATTCTAATTAAACTTAGCCAATAATCTATCTAAGGTAGCGACCCCTAAATCGATTACGTGCTAGTGACGGGAACATTGCGACGGCCTAATCCTAAGACTAAACCGGTTTCTCTCTTGCCTTAAGCCTAACATGAAAACGTTAATTAACTCAGTTTACCAATGTCACTTTGGGCCGAACTAATTAGCCATGCTTAGACCCGTGCTACCTAGCGGTATAGGCCATTATACGTCCCAACCTTTAGCCCTCTATCATGCATAAGAATTAGAGCGTCAATCTAATTTAGCTACACATGCTAGAATTTGATGAAGAACAAGCAAGAGAATGCATAATCAAGCTAATGTCTCAACAATTACAAAGGGGAAAAAATCTCCCCAAACATCCAAAACTTACAAACCAAAACTCTAAATCAAGCACATACCTTGGTTTAGCCTTCCATGGAGGTTGGATTACTCCAATCCACCATGGAAGAGCTTGGAATCATGCACAAAGAAGGAGAAGAAGTACAAAAATGGCGGAAAATGGAGGTAGACCCGAGAGGAGAAGCTTGGAGAAGATGGAGAATCGAAAAGTGGCTGCAAAACTGAAGGTTTCACGCCTTTTAAGCTCGGAGCGTCGAGACGCTAGGCCAGCGTCTCGACGCTGTGCCCTAAGTTGGCTGCTGCGCGCGCGCGGGGCGGCGTCGAGCGAGCTTCGAGACGCTTGCGCTCGACGCTTGCTCTCGGGTGGATCTTCAAAATCACGCCTATGGTGGGGAATTGTCGGGGCAGCGTCGAGCTAGCGTCGAGCTAGCGTCTAGACGCTGGGGCGCACGCAGATCTTCAATGACGGGCGCGCGCAGATCTTCAATGACGGGCGCGCGGGCGAGGCGGACACGGGCAAGGGCGCGCGCGGACATGGGCGAGGCGGAGCGGGCGGGCGCGCGGGCGCGAGGCGAGGCGGCGCGCGCGGGCGCGCGCGCGCGTGCTGCGTTCGTTGGGCGCCTGGGCGCTGGGCGCCGGCGCTTGGGCGCTGCCCTCTCGGCTCTTAGCCCACTTTTGGGTCGTTTTGGCTCCCGAGCACCGTTTGGCCTATCGTTTTGACCCGAACACTTCCCGAAACATGTTAAATGACCTTTTTAGCCCCGAAAATCATCAATGGACTTCCCGAGCTCTTCACCATGAAATCACCTATAAGAAAGCATTTTAATCAATATATGTCATGGTTTTAGCTAGAATTAGGGACATTAAGATAGCTCTATTTTGGAGCTATCAGGCCGTCCTAACTTTCACGCTCCTGTGAAAGAAACCCGAGTTCCTATCCCCTAACGCCAGCCACTTAACCCTCGATTTCTGTCGAAGGGAGGCTTCTTCACACCTAGCTGCTGCCCAGAACCTATCCGAGGTCTCAGAGGCCTGAAGCTGGAGGGAGGGAGAAAGGGGGTCTGCCAAAACTCCAGCCTGGGCCGCCTCCATGGCCAAGCGAAGATCAACAACCTGCTGACTAAGCACAGCAACCGGCGTCCCAAACTCCTCCCTTAGAGAACTCTCTAAGCCCTTTAAATTGCGAGCGAAGCTAACAAGCGGAGAGACCCCAACACGGGTCACCCACCTACTAGCAACCACAGACAAAAACCAATCAGACTCCCCCCAATGGTTAAAGAACCGAAAAGAGGGGGACCGACGAGCACCAAAAGGGCCAGGAGAGAACACCACCGGACTATGATCAGAAACACCCCACTCATGCACCTGCACCACACACATAGGCCGACCAGAAGCCCACTCAGCATTGACCAAAACTCTATCCAACCTCCCCAACTGACCTCCTGGGCCACCCATCGGGCGACTAGTCCAAGTGAACCAATTCCCCTGAACCGGCAGCTCAACCAAGTCAGCCTCTAGGAGAGCAGTATCAAAGGCTCTCAGTCAGCCGGCGAGTCTCATTAAAGTCTCCCATCACCAATCCAGGGGAAGACCAACTCGAACAAGCCAAAGCCAAATCCCTCCACAAAGCAGACCGCCCAGACTCGAGATTGGACCCATACACACAGGCAATATGAGTCACAACCTGAGAAGACAGGTCCACCAGGGATCCAGTAACCAACTGAGGACTAATCAGGGTAGGAGAGAAAGAGAAACGGCGGGAACGCCATAACACCCAAATACGACCCAGACCACTGTCCCCATAACTACACACGCACTGCCAATCGGCCCCAAAGGAACGAAACACGAAGTCAAACTGATGAGCCTTAACCTTAGTTTCTACCAGACAGCAGAAACCAATATTCTCAGACTGTAGAAAGGTCCGAACACAACGTCCTTTTGTCGGGTCAGTGAGACCGCGCACATTCCACGAGCACCAACTAGACATAGGAAGTAGAAGGGGAAACAATGGCATCCTGACACCATCGAGGGTCCACACTATCACAGAGCGTCTTTTCCAGTAAGGAAACCACCCTCGGGGAGGCCAAGGCACACTCCGAGGAATCAGCTAGAGAACCAAAGGAGTTAGTCACGGGGACCCTCTTGAGGGACTCAGGAGAACGAGACAACCGAGAGTTAGGGCCAATAGGAGACCTCGGGGGTCTAACCAAGGCAAGACGTGCAGACAAGTCTGTCGCCGCCAAAGACTTCGCAGCCTTCTTCCTGTTCCGTTTACGTCTACGAGATTTCCCGTCCGCAGGAAGAAAATCATCACCAACCTCAAGAGAGGAGGCTTGTTGGCCTTCACCACTGTTAACCACTACCTGGTCCGAGTCCACGCCCTCACTCTGGGCCGGCACCTTGACCTCACCCTCAGCAGGCCCCTGAGTAGTGAGGATGGGATCGACATAAACCACTTTCTGTTTCGGACACCCTGTGTCCGAATGACCAAAGACACGGCAAGACAGGCACCGCTTGGGCTTCCACTCATACTCAATTGGGATAGTGTGATCAACCCCATAGACAGTGACCCCAACTTTACTAGGAAGAGGGGCATCAATCGCAACCTCCACACAAACCCGAGCATACGAGGAGCAGGTTTTGTCCTTTGTAGGTTTATCCAACCGTAAAGGAACACCAACCGTGCTCGCAATATTACTCAGCCCTGAAGTGGTCCACAATTCCATAGGAACATGAAAAAATTTGACCCACACAGGAATTTTATCGAAGACAAAGGTCTGAGGGACTATCCCAGGGACCCACTGCCTCAGTAGGATAGGCTTACCCCCAATGTGCCAGGGGCCATTCTCCAGGACCCAGTCCCGAGCTGAGTCCTTTTGGAACCTGAAGATGATCAAACCATTATCAAACAAGTTAATGGCTGGAACTTCCACATGTCCCCAAATCTTCCGGACAATCCGATCGAGCACAAAAAAGGGGAGCTTTCCATCAATAAGCTGACCCACCAAAGAACCTCTCCAGACAGCTACACCCTCCTCAATCACCTCATCCGAGGGAATGGCAAACAACATCCCATCCTTCTCAATTGGAGGGTTATAGACTAGGGGTTCAGAGGCAGGGGAGGTCCACTGAGGTCCAAAAAGATTTGCCCAACTTGACTTCTGACCCAGACCAAGGGACCTAGGGGACACAAAGGTCCCACTCGTCCCAAAACCATCCCCAGCACCCTTAGACATATCGTCACCCTCACTCGCAAGCTGGTCCGAACGAGATTGGCCTAACAGAGGAAACTTTCCTGGAATCCTCGACCCAAACCTCGTCCCAAGCTCACGAGGACTAAAGGTAGACGACCCAATAGGCAAGACTCCTTGTCCTAAGCCATTCAAGCTTGGGCCCATACTCTTATTATCAAGCCCATTAAAATTAAGCACATTGTGATCCGACTCACTAAACCCATTATGGGCCAGCTCATTAAGCCCACATGGTCTCTGATTTTCTGCTTCCTGATGGTTCGTGGCGGTGGCCAGTAGTGTCTCCTGAATTGTTGGAGATCGCCGATGCCGTGCGCTCTACTGTGTGTTGCCCAGGTAGGGAGGATAGGTTGATCTGGGTTCCAGGCGGGATTGGTTTTTCGGTTTCGAGTGCTTGGAAGGCGATTCGCCCCCGTGGGACAGTGGTTCCGTGGCAGGGTTTGCTATTGTTCGGGGGGAATATTCCGTGTCATTCTTTTGTCACCTGGCTGGCCTTGAGGGATCGTTTGTATACCCGAGACCACTTGTTCTTTTAGTGCCCCTTTGCGAGTTTGGTGTGGGAGGATATCCTCTGTTGGGGCAGAGCTTCCCGCCTCGTTCTCCCTTGGGATGCTGAGCTTGAGTGGATTTGTCGGGTGAGTGCTGGGCAGCACAAGCGTAAGCTTGTTTGGAGAGTGGCCTGGTGTGCTGTGATCTACCATATTTGGATGGAACGCAACTTGCGTTTTCACGGCCCAGGTCACCATCCTCCTCAGTCGGTTATCGCTGCTATTCGGTCTGATATTTCTTCTGCATGCTCGTCCTGGGTGGGTGCGGTTTCGGCCGTCTCCCCCTGGGATTCTTTTGATTGACTTTGTCTTGTTCTTTGAGTGTGTGCAGGTGTTTTGTCAGGTTGCTCTTTGCGGTGCTGTTTCGCTTCTGGCGATTGCTTCTTCCCCTGCTCTGTCCCTGGTTGCTGCTGCTGTCTCTTCTCTGGAGGGGTTTTCAGTTTTGGTCTGTGCGGCTTGGTTGTTTGAGCTTGTCCCTGTGCTTGTTCGTGCTCTGAGGACGCTGCTTGCTGAGGCTCGATCACTTGCTTGCTTTCTTCACATGTCTGTCCATTGCTGTCCTCGGCCCTTTCTTCCCTGGTGGGCTTCTTGTGTGGGGGCTTTGAGAGGCTAGTCTGTGGGGTGTCACTAGCTGTAGGGGTTGGTTCAGGCGGTGCTTGCTACTTCTGCAGTTGGCTGTCCTTCTCTGTTCTGTGGGTGCTCTTTGTCCCCTGGCGGTCCTGGTTCCTAATTGAGTTGAGTTTCTAGATGCTTGTTGTCACCCCGAAAGGCGCTTTGTCCTGAGGGTGTGTGGGCTTTTGGTGGGTCCTTGGATTTGGCTTTGTCGAGGGAAGCGATGCTGGCTGGGTCCATGTGGCTTTCTGCCGTGCCTGCATACCGGATGGTTGTTCTTTTGCCATAAGTAGGGGGAAGACGAGTTGATGAGCCTCTTCTTTGTTTGGTTTCTTGGTCGTGCTTGGGGGGCGGGCTTCTTGCTTGCTTATGATGGATGGCCAGCTTGGCCCCTTTTTTCTCAGCATCTGCCTGTCCTCCCCCTGTTTTTGCTTGGTGCCCCTTGACCCTGTCTGGAGTCGCTCTTTCGCTCGTGCCGGCCGGGGGTTGGATGGCCTGGGGTGTTTTGTGGGCGGATGAGGAGTCATGCTTCGTTCGTGTTCTGTCTTATTGTTTCCTCTTGCCTCAGCTGGTTCTTTTGCTTTTTGAGTTGTGTTACATTTATCTGCTTTTTGTCTTTTCTGGCTCCTTCCCGCTTGTGGGTTGCTGGGGTTTGTTGTTGTTTGGTTTCTTTGTTGCTTTCCCTCAGGCTGTGAGGTTTCCGTTGGGTTGTTTTGGTTTTGTTGTCGTACATTGGTTCTCCCAGTGCTTGTTCTCTTGTTTGTTGTGCCCTTTGGCCTCGGGCTTTGAGGTCTTTTTGCTTATATATAATCACCTTTGCAAAAAAAAAAAAAAAAAGTCATATTGAAATACAAAAAGTTGCCTTGATATTCTAAAAGACACCTTGGAAAACCAAAAGTTTATCTTGAAATATGAAAGATCACCTAGAACTTAGTTCCACTTTAAATGAATACATTAAGTAACTAATATTGATTTTAAACTTAGTTTTAACATGATCTATTAGTCTTCCACGAAATGGACTTGTGAGATAATGAAGTTCATGCATTTCTTTTCCCTGTTGACTTTGATTCTTCCTCCATAACAATGGTTTGACTTCATTAAGCTTCATCATGGATATGAATTGGATTGCCAAAATAATTCATATCACAAGGCTTCAGGGCCGGATGGTTTCCCTGTGGGGTTTTTCAAAGCTGCTTGGAGTGTTGATGGGGATGATTTTTGTTCTGCAGCGCTTCACTTCTTTGATACTTCCTTCCTTCCTCCTGGTATCAATGCCACCTCCCTTACTTTGATTTCTAAGAAGGTGGGTGCCTCCCGGGTTGAGGATTTTAGGCCCATTTCCTGTTGTAATGTGTTGTATAAATGCATTGCAAAGGTTTTGGCTAATCGTCTTCGTGTGTGGCTGCCTTCCTTCATTAGTCCGAATCAGTCGGCCTTTGTTCAAGGGAGGAGTATTGTGGATAACATTTTGCTCTGCCAGGAGTTGGTTGGGGGGTACAACCTCAATAAGGGGAGCCCGCGGTGTGTGCTCAAGGTCGATCTGCAGAAAGCCTATGATTCTATCCAGTGGGATTTCCTCTTTGGCTTGCTGCTCTCGATTGGTACACCTTGCCAGTTTGTCAACTGGATCCGGGCCTGCGTTACCTCGCCTATGTTCTCCATTTCTGTAAATGGGTCCTCTGAGGGGTTCTTTGCAGGGAGGAGGGGTCTCCGCCAGGGAGATCCCCTGTCCCCCCTACCTGTTCGTCATGTGTATGGAAGTCTTGTCGCATCTGCTGAATTCTCCCCCGCCTGAGTTTGAGTTTCATCCCAAGTGTGAGAGGGTTAAGCTAACCCATCTTTGCTTCGCGGATGACTTGATGATTTTCTCTACGGGTAATAGGTCTTCTTTGGGGTTTTTTCAGCAGACCTTGCATCTCTTCTAGGAGCTTTCTGGCCTTGTGGCTAACTCCGCTAAGAGCTCGATGTTCTGTGCGGGTGCTCCTGCCCCAGTGGCAGTCGGCTTTGCTGAGTTCATGGGTGTTCCTCTTGCGTCGTTGCCTGTTTGTTACTTAGGTCTCCCCCTTCTCTCAGGTCGGCTATCTTCGCGTGATTGTCAGCCCCTGATTGATCGAATCACCTCTAGGATTGGTAGTTGGACTGCTAGGGCTCTGTCCTATGCTGGTAGGTTGCAGCTTATTCAGTCGGTCCTCCTGACCTTCCAGGTCTATTGGGCTAGTGTTTTTGTGCTGCCTGCTCGTGTGGTCAGAGGGTTGAGAGTTTGCTTCGTTGCTACCTCTGGAAAGGCTCTCCTTCTGGTCGCGGGGGGGCTAAGGTAGCCTGGGAGGATATTTGTTTGCCGAAGCGGGAGGGAGGTTTGGGTATCCGTCACATCCAGTCCTTGAACTCGGCAGCTGTTATGAAGCTCCTTTGGCTCCTTCTGCTTCGCTTTGGCTCTCTGTGGGTCCCTTGGATGGAGGAGTATATCCTCCGTTGACGTTCTCTTTGGACGATTCCCGTGTCGTCTCTGTGGTCTTGGTGCCTCAAGGCGATTATGGGGCTTCGTGACCAATTTCGTCCGCTTGTCCGGTTTTCCATTGGAGATGGCTGTAGGTGCCGTATGTGGGTTGATCCATGGCTACCTGATGGTCCTATTCTGCCAAGGATTAGTGCTCGTATCTTGTATGACGCGGCGAGTCATATTCAAGCTACGGTCTCTGATTTCCTACTGCCTGATGGTTCGTGGCGGTGGTCGTTAGTGTCTCCTGAGATGTTGCAGATTTCCAATGCCGTGCGCTCTACTGTGTGTTGCCTTGATCGGGAGGATAGGTTGATCTGGGTTCCTGGCAGGATTGGGTTTTCAGTCTCGAGTGCTTGGGAGGCGATCCGCCCTCGTGAGATGGTGGTTCCTTGGCGGGGTTTGCTGTGGTTTGGGGGGAATATTCCGCATCATGCTTTTGTCACCTGGCTGGCCTTGAGGGATAGGTTGTATACCCGAGACAGGCTGGCCCAGTGGATCACCTCGCGACCACCTGTTCTTTCAGTGCCCCTTTGCGAGTATGGTGTGTGTGTGTGCTAGACAACCACTCCTAAACTCATGTAAACCCGGAAAACCAACATGCAACGCACATCCCGTTTTCCCCCTACTTCTAGCGTTTAAGAACAGCTACACTTGACTTACACGAGAGAGAGAAGTAAATTAAGAGACCTAATTATTTTCTCATTCTTTTTCTTTCTTTTCAAAAGTACTTTGTACTCTTTTATTTGGGTTCTTTGAACCAACTTTTTCCTTCTTTTTCTTTCCTTCTCGAGCTGCCTAACACGTCAAACTTTGGCCAAAGCTTCACGTTTTTAAGGACTGACGCTCACTTCTTTTAAGCGCTACAAAGAAGGAGGAGCGCCTCGAGAGGAATTTCTACCCAACATGCTTTTCTATTTTTTTTTTTTAAATTAGGCTAAGCACATGCTTTCTCGATTAACCAACTACTAACTCTCATGCAACAAGTTACCTAAGGGTGCCTTTCGGGGTGACAACAAGAATTAGCTAAACATGCGATAAACCAAGCTTACGGAATCTAGGGAGAAGTTGCTAAGTGCGCGATAAGTGCAAGGGAGCAACAGAAAAAATTTTAAAATTTTTGACATGAACCTAAGAAACACAAAACTCATGCAAAAACTCGATTATGAACATGCTCAGAATTCCAACATGCATTTCCTAGGCTATCACAGTTAGAAAACAGTAAACAGAGTCCCAAGCACTTCAATATCTTTGCAACACTTCTCAACAAACTACACATGCATATCCAACGGACTACTCCACCCCCAACTTCAAAATTTGGCATTGTCCTCAATGCCAACCAGTCAGATACATCAAAGTAAAAGGGAAGAAGAAATACACTTCCCTGACTCTTAGTGAAGCTGGCGAGGGCGAGGAAGCGGCGCACGAACGCATCAGAGCCCAAAATTGTCTTCTCATCCTCGATTCCTAAAAAAAAAAAAAAACAGCAAGCTAATTAAAACTAAGTTAATCTAAAAAGCAATAAAACTGCCGTTGCAAAAAAAAAAAAAAGCAATAAAACTAAACTAAAACACAAAAACAGTCCATCGCTCGGGTGCCTCCGAGAAGCGCAGAATTTTTAAAGTCGGTTGCTCGACTGTATTCTCTCAACAGACTCATCCATAGTCTGTAGGTGCGGGGGACGATCCATACTTGTCCTTGGCCACACCTTTCCTGCCATCTACCTGAAAATTGTTTTGCACTCTTCGCGCCTTGGGCACGTGAATATAAGAAGTGTTAGTGCAAAAACTAGCAGTATCATCACACATATTTAAATCAGAAATTTTGACAGAGACATGGGAACCATCCCTCAAGCGCGAGGGTAGACTCCCATTCTCGTAATGCATAACCACAGACACATTTCCATCATTCACATACGACTTCGATGCATTAATAATAAATTCATTCACCATTCCATCGAATTCTACAGATAAGGCACCCCTATCAACATCTATCTTGACCTTAGCGGTCTTCATAAATGGGCGGCCTAACAAAATAGAAGAGGAAACATGCGAAGAATTTTCGTTCATATTCAGCACATAAAAATCGCATGGAAACAGTAAGTCCTTTACTTTGACTAAAACATCCTCAATCTTCCCTAAAGGATGCACACAAGATCGATCGGCTAGTTGGATAACTATATTGGACTCGATTAAAGTACACAATTCAAGTTCTTTAAAAACATCATAAGACATGACATTAATCGAGGCACCGAGATCTAACATGGCATTCTCAATGAATTTAGTTCCGATAGTGCATGGGATAGAAAACATACCAGGATCGATGCACTTCGGTGGAAGATTACCTTGGAAGATTGCGGAGACGGTTTCTTTCTTCGTCTCGTCACTTTTCTCGACATTCTCTTACTCGTACACCACTTCTTGAGAAACTTGGCATATTTTGGCACTTGGCTTACGGCCTCAAGAAGTGGGATGTTGACCACCACCTTTTGGAAGGTTCGAAGGACCTCCGCATCCTCGGTCTCCAAAGTAGGCTTCACAAGCCGACTCGGGAACGGTGCTATGGCAACATCCTCAGGTACACTGACCTTCTCATCTTTTCTCACATTCTGAATTTCAGGAGCAGTCGGGGCGGACTTGTTCAGGCTGTCCGTGGCTTCCTTCGCAGCTCTGGTGGAAAGTGACTTCCCACTACGCAGCTGAATGGCACTTACGTTTTCACATGAGTTTATTGTAGTTTGGGAAGGAAGCTTCCCCGAGCTCTTGCTCTCAATCTTACTAATAGACACCGCCATCTGTGTCAGCTGCTTGTTCAAATTCTGCAGCTCTGCCTTATGAGAATTGAGCTCTTCTCGAGCCTCTTTCTGAAACTGGCTGGTGCTAGTCACGATGGTTCTTACCATCTCTTCAAGCGAGCTGGAGGAGCTCGAGGCTTGAGCCTGGGTGGAAGAATTAGGCCTATCCTGGGACTGGCCTTGGAAACGAGTTTGTCCTTCCCTATTCCCATAGCTGAAATTTGGATGGTCACGCCAACCGGGGTTGTAAGTGTTTGCATATGGGTCGTACTTCCTTGGGTTGGAAGCATACCCCCCGATAGCGTTGACCTCCGCATCCTCACGGTGTCCTCCAACTATTTTCTTCAGCATACTGCCTATCTCGGCCACCTGGGCCCTCATTTCAGTCATCTCGTGGCTCTGAGCCACGCTGTGCACTTGGCCTTGTCCCCGAATACCGAACTGCTGCGAGTTGGTGGCCATATTTGCAATCAACTGTTTGGCCTCAACTGGGGTCTTGTCAATCAGTGCCCCTCCACTCGCTGCATCGATCATCTGCCGGTCATGGGGCGTCATCCCCTCATAAAAGTACTGTATGAGCAGCTGATCGGCGATCTGATGATGTGGGAAGCTCGCGCACAGGCAGCAATCGCCATACAAATTACAAACAGAAAAATTACAAGTATCTTGTGGCGCTTTGCGAGTATCTTGTGGCGCTGTCTTTCAGTGGGAAGCCCGCCCTCCAGACAGCAATAATTACAAGTATTTATTGATTTCTTTCAGTGCCCCTTTGCGAGTATCTTGTGGCGCTGTCTCGCGTATGGCGATTGCTTCTTCCCCTGCTCTGTCCCTGGTTCATGCTGCTGTCCCTTCCCTGAAGGGGTTTGGTTTGGTCTGGGTGGCTTGGTTATTTGAGCTTGTCCCTGTGCTTGTTATTGTTCTTTGATCGCTGCTTCCTGAGGCTTGTTTCTGTTGCTGGCTTCTTCATCTGTCTGTCCTTGCCCATCCTTGGCCTTCTTCCCTGGTGGCTTCTTGTGTGGGGCTCTGCGTGGCTAGTCTGTGGGGTGTCCCTAGCTGTTGGGGTGGTTCAGGCGGTGCTTGTTTCTTCTGCAGTTGGCTGTCCTTCTCTTGTTCTGTGGGTGCTCGTTGTCCCCTGCCGGTCCTGGTTCCTAATGGAGCGGAGTTCTGGACGCTCGTTGTCACCCCGAAAGGCGCCTTGTCCTGAGGGTGTGTGGGCTTTTGGTGGGTCCTTGGATCTGGCTTTGTCGAGGGAAGCGATGCTGGCTGGGTCCCTGTGGCTTCCTGCCGTGCCTGCATACCTGATGGTTGTTCTTTTGCCATAAGTAGGGGGAAAACGAGTTGATGGGCCTCTTCTTTGTTCGGTTTCTTGGTCGAGCTTGGGGGGCGGGCTTCTTGCTTGCATTTGATGGATGGCCAGCTTGGCCCCGTTTTTCTCAGCATCTGCCTGTCCTCTCCCTGTTTTTGCTTGGTGCCCCTTGTCCCTGTCTGGAGTTGCTCTTTCGCTAGTACCGGCAGGGGTTGGATGGCCTGGGGAGTGTTGGGGGCGGATGAGTGGTCATGCTTCGCGGTTGAGGTGTCACGATTCCTGCGTGTTCTATCTCTTTGTTTCCTCCTGCTTCAGCTGTTTCTTTGCTTTTCAGTTGTGTTTCTTTTCTAGCTCCTTCCCGCTTGTGGGTTGAATGCTGGAGTGTTGTTGTTTGTTTTATTTGTTGCTTCTGTTGCTTTCCCTCGGGCTGTGAGGTTTCCGTTGTGTTGTTTTCTTTTTGTTGTCGTACATTGGTTCTCCCAGTGTTTGTGCACTTGTTGTTGTGCCCTTTGGCCTCGGGCTTTGAGGCCTTTTGCTTATATATATTCACTTTTGCAAAAAAAAAAAAAAAACACGAATTTTAATATCTATTGGAACTAATCTTTTCTCATTTCTTTTGCAGGTACCATTGGGTTAGTTTATGAATGAGCATTCAAGTAGCAATCTAGAGTTCAATCCTGAGCCTGAGAGATTACTTAGGGCCAGAAACAAAGCTAAGAAACGTCTCTTTAACCAACCCTCTATACCTCAAATAATTGCTGAAACCGCGGAGTCTCCGCAATCCTATCAAGAAGAAATGGACAGACCAGTCCCAAATCCGGTACCTACCACTCGCAATCCCATCGAAATAGCGAATGACAAGGATAGTGCCATCCTCTCCTACCTAGTACCTATGCCTGGGGAGCTAAACCCAAGCATAATCCGCCCTGAAATTACTGCCAACTCATTCGAGTTAAAGCCAGTAATGTTCCAAATGTTGTCCACTGTGGGACAATTCTTTGGAGTGGAAAATGAGGACCCCCACAACCATCTTAGAAACTTCCTAGGAGTTAGTGATACCTTTCTCATCCCTGGAGTTTCCCAAGAAGCTTTGAGGCTTTACCTCTTCCCCTACTCATTAAGGGACAAAGCCAAAACGTGGTTAAACTCATTACCTTCCGGATCAGTTCTCAATTGGACAGACTTGGCGGAGAAATTCCTAGTAAAATATTTCCCACCTGATAGGAATTCTACTTTTCGTGAC
Source organism: Herpetospermum pedunculosum (assembly GCA_028017165.1). Lineage (NCBI taxonomy): Eukaryota > Viridiplantae > Streptophyta > Magnoliopsida > Cucurbitales > Cucurbitaceae > Herpetospermum > Herpetospermum pedunculosum. Next base: position 40,146,622 of record CM051527.1, read on the forward strand.
GACATTATTAAATTCAAACAAGCTGAAAATGAGTCGCTTCACGAAGCTTGGACAAGGTTCAAGGACTCATCAGTTTGTTTGTCGACCACGGAGGATATACTCCTCCATCCAAGCCACCCACAGAGAACCAGAGCGAAGCAGAAGGAGCCAAAGGAGCTTCATAACCGCAGCCGAGTTCCAGGAATGGATATGACGAATACCCAACCCTCCCTCCCTCTTCGGCAAACAGATGTCATCCCAGGCAACCTTCGCCCCCCCACGACCAGAAGGAGAACCCTTCCAGAGGTAGCACCGAAGCAAACTCTCAACCCTATGGACTATACGAGCCGGCAGCACAAACACACTAGCCCAATAGACCTGGAAGCTCTGGAGGACCGACTGGATAAGCTGCAACCTTCCCGCATAGGAAAGAGCCCTAGCAGTCCAACTGCCAATCCTAGAGGTGATCCGATCAATCAGGGGCTGGCAATCCCGAGAAGACAGCCGACCAGAGATTAGAGGGAGGCCTAAGTAACAAACAGGCAAGGTCGCAAGAGCAACACCCATGAACTCAGCCAGACCGACAGCCACCTGGACAGGGACCCCCGCACAGAACATCGAGCTCTTAGCGGAGTTAGCCACAAGGCCTGAAAGCTCCTGGAAGTGGAGCAGAGTCTGCTGAACAAACCTCAAAGAAGTCCTGTTCCCCGCAGAGAAAATCATCAAGTCATCCGCAAAGCAAAGATGGGTAAGATTAACCCTCTCACACTTGGGATGAAAATCAAACTCAGGCGGCGGGGAATTCAGCAGCCGCGACAAGACTTCCATACAAATGACGAACAGGTAAGGGGACAGGGGATCACCCTGACGGAGACCACGCCTACCCGCAAAAAACCCCTCAGAGGACCCATTCACCGAAATGGAGAACATAGGCGAAGTAACGCAAGCCCGGATCCAGTTGACAAACTGGCAAGGCGTACCAATCGAAAGCAGTAAGCCAAAGAGAAAATCCCACTGGATAGGATCATAAGCTTTCTGCAGGTCGATCTTCAGCACACACCGCGGGCTCCCTTTGTTGAGGTGGTAACCCCCAACCAACTCCTGGCAGAGCAGAATGTTATCCACAATACTCCTTCCTTGAACAAAGGCGGACTGATTCGGACTAATGAAGGAAGGCAGCCACACACGAAGACGATTAGCCAAAACCTTTGCAATGCATTTATACAACACATTACAACAGGAAATAGGCCTGAAATCCTCAACCCGGGAGGCACCCACCTTCTTAGGAATCAAGGTAAGAGAGGTGGCATTGATGCCAGGAGGAAGGAAGGAGGTATCAAAGAAGTGAAGCGCTGCGGAAACGAAATCATCCCCAACAACACTCCAAGCAGCTTTGAAAAACCCCACAGGGAAGCCATCAGGGCCAGGAGCCTTGGCACTACTCATGGAAAAGAGAGCAGCTCGAACCTCATCTCTCGAGATGGGGCGGATGAGATCAGTTACACACTGATCAGACCACGAAAACCCCACCATCGGCTTTAATTGATCTGTGAGGTCACGATAACCAACCCCTTGGGACCCCAAAAGACCCTGGAAATAAAGAACCAGAGATCTCGAGATGTCCTCATGGGAAGACAACCTGACCCCAGAACCATCAACCAAAGAGGAAAAGCTATTCTGGGCTGCCCTAACTTTCACGCTCCTGTGAAAGAACCCCGAGTTCCTATCCCCTAACGCCAGCCACTTAACCCTCGATTTCTGCCGAAGAGAGGCTTCTTCACACCTAGCTGCAGCCCAGAACCTATCAGATGCCTCAGAGGCCTGAAGCTGGAGGGAGGGAGAAAGGGGGGCTGCCAAAACTCCCGCCTGGGCAGCCTCCATGGCCAAGCGAAGATCAATAACCTGTTGACTAAGCACAACAATCGGCGTCCCAAACTCCTGCCTGAGAGTCCCATTTAAGCCCTTTAAATTGCGAGCGAAGCTAACAAGCGGAGAGACACCAACGTGGGTCACCCACCTACTAGCAATCACAGCCAAAAACCTATCAGAGTCCCCCCAATGGTTGAAAAACCGAAAGGAGGGAGACCGACGAGCACCTAAAGGGCCTGGAGAGAAAACCAACGGACTATGGTCAGAAACACCCCAGTCATGCACATGCACCACACACATAGGCCGACCAGAAGCCCACTCAGCGTTGACCAAAACTCTATCCAACCTACCCAACTGGCCACCTGGGCCACCCCTCGGGCGACTAGTCCAAGTGAACCAATTCCCCTGAACCGGCAGCTCAACCAAGTCAGCCTCTAGGAGAGCAGAATCATAGGCTCCCATCGGAGAAATGCTATGGTTACCCCCACTCCTCTCAGTCAGCCGGCGAGTCTCATTAAAATCTCCCATAACCACACCAGGGGAAGACCAACTCGAACAAGCCAAGACCAACTCCCTCCACAAGGCCGACCTCCCAGCCTCGAGATTGGACCCATACACACAAGCAATATGAGTCACAACCTGAGAAGACAGGTCCACCAAGGAGCCAGTAACCAACTGAGGACTAATCAGGGTAGGAGAGAAAGAGAAACGGCGGGAACGCCATAACACCCAAATACGACCCAGGCCACTGTCCCCATAGCTACACACGCACTGCCAATCGGCCCCAAAGGAGCGAAACACAAAGTCAAACTGATGAGCCTTAACCTTAGTTTCAACCAGACAACAGAAACCAATATCCTGAGCCTGCAGAAACGAACGAACACAAACACACTAGCTTGGACAAGGTTTGTGCTGCCGGCTCGTATAGTCCATAGGGTTGAGAGTTTGCTTCGGTGCTACCTCTGGAAGGGTTCTCCTTCTGGTCGTGGGGGGGCGAAGGTTGCCTGGGATGACATCTGTTTGCCGAAGAGGGAGGGAGGGTTGGGTATTCGTCATATCCATTCCTGGAACTCGGCTGCGGTTATGAAGCTCCTTTGGCTCCTTCTGCTTCGCTCTGGTTCTCTGTGGGTGGCTTGGATGGAGGAGTATATCCTCCGTGGTCGGTCTCTTTGGACGATTCCTGTGTCGTCTATGTGGTCTTGGTGCCTCAAGGCGATTATGGGGCTTCGGGACCAATTCCGTCCGCTTGTCCGGTTTTCCATTGGCGACGGTTCTAGGTGTCGTATGTGGGTTGATCCTTGGCTGCCTGATGGTCCTATTCTCCCCAGGATTAGTGATCGTATCTTGTATGACGCAGCTAGTCATATTCAAGCTATGGTCTCTGATTTTCTACTTCCTGATGGTTCGTGGCGGTGGCCGGTAGTGTCTCCTGATTTGTTGGAGATCGCCGATGCCGTGCGCTCTACTGTGTGTTGCCCAGGTAGGGAGGATAGGTTGATCTGGGTTCCAGGCGGGGTTGGTTTTTCGGTTTCGAGTGCTTGGGAGGCGATTCGCCCCTGTGGGACTGTGGTTCCGTGGCAGGGTTTGCTATGGTTTGGGGGGAATATTCCGCGTCATGCTTTTGTCACCTGGCTGGCCTTGAGGGACCGTTTGTATACCCGTGATAGGCTGGCTAGGTGGATCCCCTCGACTCCTACCGATTGTTTACTTTGTTTGTCAGGGACTGAGTCCCGCGACCACTTGTTCTTTCAGTGCCCCTTTGCGAGTTTGGTGTGGGAGGATATCCTCTGTTGGGGCAGAGCTTCCCGCCTCGTTCTCCCTTGGGATGCTGAGCTTGAGTGGATTTGTCGGGTGAGTGCTGGGCAGCACAAGCGAAAGCTTGTTTGGAGAGTGGCCTGGTGTGCTGTGATCTACCATATTTGGATGGAACGAAACTTGCGTGTTCACGGCCCGGGTCACCGCCCTCCTCAGTCGGTTATCGCCGCTATTCGGTCTGATATTTCTTCTGCATGCTCGTCCTGGGTGGGAGCGGTTTCGGCCGGCTCCCCCTGGGATTCTTTTGATTGACTTGGTCTTGTTCTTTGAGTGTGTGCAGGTGTTTTGTCAGGTGGCTCTTTGCGGTGTTGTTTCGCTTCTGGCGTTTGCTTCTTCCCCTCCTCTGTCCCTGGTTGCTGCTGTTGTCTCTTCTCTGGAGGAGTCTTCAAGTTTTGGTTGCTCCTTGCGGTGCTGTCTCGTTGCTGGCGATTGCTTCTTCCCATGTTCTGTCCCTTGGTGCTGTTGTTGTCTCTTCTCTGGAGGGGGTTCTCAGTTTGGTCTGTGCGGCTTGCTTGTTTGGGGCCTCTCCCTGTGCTTGTTTCCTGCTTTGAGGGTGCTTCTTGCAGAGGCTCGTTGAGTTTGCTTGCTTTCTTCCCCGTTTTTGCCCCTTGCTGTCCTTGGCTCTCTCTTCCCTGGTGGGTTTTTTGAGTGGTGGCTCTGTGAGGTTGGTCTGTGGGGTGCCTCTCTCTGTTGGGGTTTTTTAAGGCGGTGCTTGCTACTTTTGCAGTTGGCTGTCCATCTCTATTCTGTGGGTGCTCTTTGCCCCCTAGTGTGGTCCTAGTCCCTGAATTGAGTTGAGTTTGTTCTGAATGCTTGTTGTCACCCCGAAAGGCGCCTTGTCCGGAGGGTGTGTCGGTTTTTTGGTGGGTGTCCTTGGATTAGGCTTTGTCGAGGGAAGCGATGCTTGCCTGGTCCTTGTGGCTTTCTGCCGGGCCTGCATACCTGATGGTTGTTCTTTTGCCAGAAGTAGGGGGAAGACGAGTTGAAGGGTCTCTTCTTTGTTTTGGTTTTCTTGGCCGTGCTTGGGGGGCTGGCTTCTTGCATGCATATGTTGGATGGCCAGCTTGGCCCCTTTTTTCTCTGCTTCTGTCTGTCCTCCCTCTGCTTTGCTTGGTGCCCCTTGACCTTGTCTGGAGTCGCTCTTTGCTCGTGCCGGCCGGGGGATTGATGGTTTCGGGTGGTTTTTTGGGCGGCTGGGGAGTTTGCTTCATTCGTGCTCTGGCTTGTTGTTCCTCTTGTTTCGATTGTGCTCTTTTGCTCCTTGAGTTGTGTTGTTGTTATTTGCTTTTTTGTCTTTTCTGGCTCCTTCCCGCATGTGGGTTGGGTGTCGGGGTTTGTTGTTTGTTGGTTTTTTGTTGCTTTCCCTCGGGCTTTAGTTTCCGTTGGGTTGTTTTGTTTGTTTGGTACATTGGTTCTCCCAGTGTTGTTCTCTTGTTTGATGGTGCCCTTGGGCCTCGGGCTTTGAGGTCTTTTTGCTTAATATATAATCATCTTTGCAAAAAAAAAAAGGTTCAAGGACCTTCTGCTTAAATGTCCACACCATGGCATTCCATGGTGTATCCAAATAGAGGTCTTTTTCAAAGGATGCAACCCCAGCACCAGGCAAGTGCTAAATTCATCAGCTGGTGGTTCCATGCTGTCCAAAAGTTATAACAAAGCCTATGAGATCCTGGAGAAGATCTCAGCATCTCACTGTAGGTGGTCAGATGATCCAATAGAGCCAAGTAGAGCTCAAAATAAGGACGCACTCAATGCCATGAGTAGCCAAATAAGCGCTCTGACCAACCTAGTTAAACAAATGGCTCAAGCCAATCTCCAAACTAGTGTCAACACCGCCACAGCCATGTCAATGGGCACACAACCAAGTCAAGGTGAGACACTAATCTGTGGATTATGTGGGGAGGGGCACCTGTATGAATACTGCCCTGGGAATCCAGCCTCATTCTGCTATGTTCGAAGCCAACAGCAGCCTAGGAACAACCCCTATTCTAACACTTACAATCCTGGTTGGAGGAACCACCCAAATCTTTCATGGGGTGGCCAACAAAATACTAACCAAGCTCCTAACCAGCCAAGACCGAGTGGAACACCTGGTTTCACTCCCCAAAATAACCAATCCATGTATCAAAAACCATACAACCAACCAATAGGGTCTTCTGTAGAAAATTTACTTAAGGAGTACATTGCCAAGAATGATGCTACTGTACAAAGTCAGCAAGCTACCCTTAGGAGCCTAGAGAATAAATACGGCAACTAGCCAATGAACTCAAAAGTAGGCCCCAAGGTAGACTACCTGCTGACACTGAGGTGCCAAGGAGAGATGGAAAAGAACAAGTTCAAGCAATTGAACTTAGAAGTGGGAGACCATTGGTGAGCAACACTAAAGAAACCCCAAAGAGAGTAGAGAACGAAGAGTCTAGTGCTCCACTGGAATCTCTGCCAAACCATGGTCAACCATCAAAAGCACATCAGGGGCGAGGCTGGAACCAATCATAGAAGAGATAGAAGAAATTCCAAGGCCTCCACCTATCCTGAGGCGACCTGAAGTGCCTGCATATGTGCCACCACCGCCATTCCCTCGAAGGCTAAAGAAAAAACAAGAACAGGAAGTGCACTTTAACAAATTCTTAGAAATTCTTAAACAAGTGCATGTTAATATTCCTTTTGTAGAGGTTTTACAATCCATGCCTTCTTATGTTAAATTTTTGAAGGATATAATCACTAACAAAAAAATTATTGGTGAATTTGAAACAGTGAATCTCACTGAGGAGTGCAGTGCTATACTCCAGAACAAGCTACCAAAGAAGGAGAAGGATCCTGGTTCCTTCACCCTACCAGTGGAGTTGGGAGGCAAGCACGTGGGCAGAGCTCTTTGTGACCTGGGAGCCAGCATAAACCTCATGCCTCTATCACTATTCCGTCAGCTTGGAATAGGAGAAGCACGTCCCACCACTGTCACCTTGCAATTGGCAGACAGATCCATAGCCTACCCTGAGGGTAAGATAGAGGACATTCTTGTAAAGGTTGACAAGTTTATTTTTCTTGCAGACTTCATCATTCTGGATTATGAAGCAGACAAGGAGGTCCCCATTCTATTAGGCAGGCCATTCCTAGCCACAGGTAGGGCCCTTATTGATGTCCAGAAAGGTGAGCTCACTATGAGGGTTCATGATGAGGAGGTTAATTTTAGTGTTTTTAAAGCCCTAAGGTACCCTTCTGACTCTGAATCTTGTGCAAACATGGACATAGTAGATTCACTGATGGAAGAACAGCTTGAGCATGAATTGTTAACTAAGCATGCCAATGATTATGTACAATTAGATTTAACTGACTTAAACATAGCTGAAATAATGGACATACCTGTGAATACTCCTCAGCATGTTTGTATGACTACTGATTTGACTGAAAGATCCCTGAATCCATTAAAACCATCCATTGAGCATCCACCTATCTTAGAATTAAAACCACTGCCTGAACATCTTAAGTATGCATATTTAGGAAGTGATGATACTCTGCCTGTTATTATTTCGTCCAAACTAAGTGAAAAGCATGAAATTGAGTTTTTTTTTTTTTGCAACGGTAGTTTAATTAATGCAGGGATTGAACCCATGACCTTTTGGTCACCGGCTCAACCCTATGCCAATTGAGCTATGCTCGGTTTGGCTTAAAATTTGCCTCTATGGGCGGTAGATAATGCAGTTAAATATTTTAAATCATACATGCCCCGTTTGCACGGTGCAGAATCAATCAACCCCCACTCTGGGCTATCTAGGTGATGCGCTCACTCACCCGTTGCACCAAGTGGTTGTTTGATAATTTTTTATGAAAGTCTGCCCTAGGGCAGAATCGAACCCCCACTCTCTGCTATCTTAGGCGGAGCGCTCACCCACTGCACCAAGTGGTTGTTCTTAAAATTTGCCTTTATAGGCGGTATATAATACGGTTAAATATTTTAAATCATTCATGCCCCGTTTGCACGGTGCAGGATCAATCAACCCCCACTCTGGGCTATCTAGGTGATGCGCTCACTCACCCGTAGCACCAAGTGGTTGTTTGATAATTTCACCCGTAGCATGAAATTGAGTTGATCTACTTAAGCAACATAAAAAGGCTATTGCATGGACGATTGCTGACATTAGAGGTATTATCCCTTCCTACTGCATGCATAAGATAATATTGGAAGAAGAGCATACACCCCGAGTAGATCACCAACGTAGGCTGAACCACTCTATGAAAGAGGTAGTTAAGAAAGATATCATAAAATGGTTAGATGCAGGTGTAATCTTCCCTATAGCTAGTAGTCAGTGGGTGAGTCCAATACAATGTGTACCTAAGAAGAGGGGGATGACTGTAGTAGTGAATGAGAGCAATGAACTGATTCCAACTAGAACTATTACAGGATGGAGAGTTTGTATGGATTATAGGAAATTGAATAAGGAAACAAAAAAAGATCACTTCCCTCTACCATTCATAGATAATATGTTAGATAGGATAGCTGCTAGAGCTTATTACTCCTTTTTAGATGGTTATTCTGGATATAACCAAATCACCATAGACCCTGTGGACCAGGAGAAGACAACCTTCACCTGTCCCTTTGGAACATTTGCTTTTCGCAGAATGCCTTTTGGCTTATGCAATGCACCAGCAACGTTCCAAAGGTGCATGTTGGCTATCTTCTCTGACTTAGATGAATCCATGATAGAGATATTTATGGATGACTTCTCAGTCTTTGGTGATTCATTTACAAACTGTTTAGAGAACTTAGGACAAGTCCTGGCTAGGTGTGAGGAGACCAACCTAGTCCTTAATTGGGAGAAGTGCCACTTCATGGTGGAAGAAGGGATAGTCCTAGGTCATAGAGTGTCTAGAGCAGGAGTAGAGGTCGATAGGGCCAAGATTGAAATAATAGAGAAGTTAGTGGAACCTCAGAATGTGAAAGCCATTAGAAGTTTCTTAGGACACGCAGGTTTCTATAGAAGGTTCATTAAGAACTTCTCCAAGATCTCCAAGACTTTGTGTGAGCTTCTAGAGCTGAATAAGCCATTCATCTTCTCAAAAGAATGTTTACTAGCCTGGACAACCCTTAAGGAAGCATTAGTCAAAGCACCTATTATAGTAGGACCAAATTGGGACCTTCCATTCGAGATGTTATGTGATGCGAGTGACTATGCAATAGGGGTTATGCTAGGACAAAAGATTGACAAACTAACACACCCTGTATACTATGCTAGTAAGACACTTAATGAGGCACAATGTAATTACACAACCACGGAAAAGGAAATGCTAGCTGTAGTGTTTGCCTGCGAGAAGTTTAGGAATTACATTGTAGGCACTAGGACAATCGTGTACACTGATCATTCTGCACTAAAATACCTTATGAGGAAGGCTGATGCTAAGCCTAGGTTAATTAGATGGGTATTGTTGCTGCAAGAGTTTGACCTAGACATTAGAGATAAGAAAGGATGCGAAAATGTGGTTGCGGATCATCTTTCTAGATTGCAACATAATTGCGATAAAATTGCGGAAACCGCAATTTCTGATGCCTTTATCGATGAGCATGTCTTTGTATTAGCACATCGTGATAACGATGAGGAACCTTGGTTTGCTGATATTGCTAACTTCCTTGCCTCGCAGGTACTACCAACTTTCAAGGGAGGACAAGAAAAGAAGAGGTTCCTGCATGAAGCTAAGAAGTTCATATGGGACGATCCTACACTCTACAAGACATGTGCAGATGGTTTGCTGAGGAAGTGTGTGTCAGCTGCTGAGGCGAAGTCTGTGCTGCAGCACTGCCATACAGCCCCCTATGGTGGACATTTTGGTGGCCAAAGAACAGCTGCAAAGGTGTTCCAGAGTGGCTACTATTGGCCCACGATCTTCAAAGATGCCCACGAATACGCACACAGCTGTGATGAATGTCAGAGAACAGGTAACCTTAGTCGAAAGGATGAGATGCCTCTTACTTACATCTTAGAGTTGGAGCTCTTTGATGTGTGGGGCATTGACTTCATGGGACCATTTCCCCCATCAGCAGGTAACCTTTATATACTTGTAGCTGTAGACTATGTATCTAAATGGGTAGAGGCCATAGCATGTCCAAACAATGATGCCAAAACAGTCATTAAGTTCCTTAATAGACATATCTTTACTAGGTTTGGTACACCTCGTGCTATAATTAGTGATGAAGGGACACACTTTATTAATAAAGCTATGGAAAAAGTATTGACTAAATACAATGTTAGACATAGAGTAGCCACCCCTTATCACCCACATTCGAATGGACAAGCTGAAATATCAAATAGGGAGATTAAAAACATACTCGAAAAAGTGGTCAAACCCAATAGAAAAGATTGGTCGTTTAAACTCGAGGATGCACTTTGGGCATATAGGACTGCATATAAGACACCCCTAGGTATGTCTCCTTATAGACTTGTGTATGGCAAAGCATGTCACTTACCATTCGAATTGGAAATTAAAGCATTTTGGGCCTTGAAGGAACTGAATTATTGCGTGACCGATGCGGGAACATTGCGGTCTCTGCAATTACATGAGCTTGATGAGCTTAGACATATGTCCTATGAAAATGCTAAAATGTATAAGGAAAAGACTAAGATTTGGCATGACAGTAGACTTAGGATTAAGGACTTTAAGAAAGGCCAGCATGTCTTGTTATTTAACTCAAGGTTGAGATTATTTCCAGGCAAACTTAAGTCCAGATGGTCAGGTCCTTTTGTTATAACTAACGTGTTTGTTCATGGTGCAATTGAGATTAGGAACCTGCAGCACGGGCAACCGTTCATGGTTAATGGTGCACGATTGAAGCATTATTATGAGGAAGGAGATGTGAAGACTCTCTCGGCCTTTCTCTTGGCTGAAACTTGAAAATAAAACCGAGAGAGGACGAGTGATTACTGTGCTCGTCCATGCGAGGCTATGCCTTAGTTTATTTTTGTTGTTTTTTCGGTTGTTATTTGTGTATGTTTGTGTGTGATTTTTATTACGATTTTGATGTTAATTTTATTTCTTTTAATAGGGGATCAAGAGAGGGAATCAAGGAGATGAATCAAGGGTAAAAAAAATTAGGGAAGATATTGGGCCGAATCAAAGATTAAGTTGAGAGAATATTGGCAATTAAATCAAGAAAAATCTCCAACGGCCATTTAATTGCGGTGGATTTGCTGAAACCGCAACAAAATAGCCGTTGGGATTTACATCATTACAAATAGCCGTTAGAAACGTCGTGGCCAGTACGCTTCCCTCATTCATTGAACTCCAAGAAACTATCTTCGTCTTCCTCTGCAATTCCTCTTTTTTCAGATTTCTTCGATTCCACCATGGTACTTACAAGGGCTGAGAGATCTGCTTCCAATAAGAAGGCCGCTGAAGCAGAGGCAACTGCGAGAGAGGCACTCCTCGCCTTAGCAGATGCCGAAGCTGCGCGCACTGAACGACCCTCTAAGCTTCTTGTCCGCAAGAAGAAGTGGAAGGTGGTGACGGAGATCCCTGCTGGGCCATCTGAACCAGTGTGTACGCCCAAGAAACGAAAGTGGACGATGGAGATTGGGGACGCACCGATCAAGGAGAAGACGCCCACTGTGGAGAGTCAAGGAAGTGGCCGTCCATCCTACGAGACGGCCAGACAGAGTCCTGAACAATCTCCACCAGCACAAAGCCCCGAGCCTTCTCCATCTCCACAAAGCTCTGAACAATCTCCACCGCCGCAGAGCCCTGAGGCATCGCCATCATCGCAAACACCTGAGCCTGAAATTCCAAGCAAAGAACATCAAGAATCGGCGCCAGGCGAAGAAACGACTGAAGAAGATGAGGTCTTCTCCCCTTTGAAGGAGGTCAGCCCCGATAGCCCAGCAAAGGGGGGAGATTCGATGGATGAAACGTTGGGGGACTGCCTCCAACAGATCACCACCAGGGCACGATTGAGAAAGAAAGCCACCAAGGTTGCCAAGGCCAAACGGCCAAAAGCTTCAAAGAAATCCAAGAAAAGGAAGGCCAGAGGTGAGCCTTCATTGAAGAGGCTGAAGGTCGAGGCTGCTGAGTCGGCCAAGGCACGAGATAAGGGGAAGGCCAAACTATACCCCGAAGATGAGCCTCAAACTGTGAGGTATGTGTCCTCTGATGCAGAATCAAAGGGCACTGAGTTGAGGAAGAGGGACCTGCTCCATGAGAAGGGGTTCCTTGACCCGTTGGCAGACCTGCCGCAATTCTTGCGCGCAGGGATCACCAACCACGGCTGGGAAGAGCTGTGCAGACCGCCCATCCCCGCCTACTCCAGCATGGTATACGATTTCTATGCCAACCTGATGCACCCTGAGGATGGCTTGTCCGTGGTAAGAGGAATCGAGGTGGACTTCTCCGCCAAGGCGATCAATGAAGCCTATGGCCTCAAGGGGCAGAAGCATACTGACTATGCAAGGATCATTGATGCGCCAACTGAGGCTGTCCTGGAGGAAGCACTACGGATCATCGGCCAACCTGAGGCAGCTTGGACGATCTCGCGCAATGGGAAGCACACTCTGATGAGTGCGACCCTTACGGCGAGGGCAGCTGTGTGGTTTTCCTTCGTGCACAGACGGCTGTCCCTAGTGACCCACGAGACCACCATCAACCAAGGAAGATCGCTGCTGGTATATGCGATCATGAGGGGCCTCACGATCAATGTTGGCGAGGTCATTGCAGCCTCGATAGCAGACTGTGCCAAAAAAGGTAAGGGTCCTCTTTTCTTCCCCAACACAATCACTAAGCTTTGCTTACGTGCAGTTGTACCAATCGAGAGGATGGAGAGGCAGCTGGCCTACACGGGCCATCTGGAGCTGCCTACAGGCCTGCGAATGCGACGAAAGGGGAACATGGAGTTTGAGTTAGACGGCCTGGCTGCTGCTCAATCTCTCTCTATGGCCTGTCTGATGGACCTGCAAAAGAAAATGGCTCAATGGGCTGAGTATGCTCAAGCGAGGGATAAGGATGTTGCTGACCAGTTGGGCTGCATCTTTCCTGAGTTCCCCACTGACCTGCTGACGCCATGGGCACCTCCATGAGCACGGAGGGATGATGATGAGGACGTCTGAGTGCTAGCCTGAAGAGCACTCAAGGGAGTATTTCTGTTCCCTACAAAAAAAAAAAAAAAAAAAAAACTCTGCTTTTCGTTAAACTGTGTGAATGCTGCCATTTTTTAATCAATATTTGATCTGTCTTTTGTTCTTTATTTTTGTTGTTTAGAATTGTTTAGTATAGTCTGATGGTATCTGAATAGGTAGGTTGTTTTAGTTTCCTTTTAGCATAGCTGAGATGACTGATATATCTACCTTGTTTATTCATTGCGAAATCCTTGCGATCTCCGCAATTTTTGTTAGTTATCGCCTGCTTTTGACTAGCTGATTAGCTTGGCTGGTTCTGTTGTAATTTTGTTCTTTTGCTGCTGTCTTGACTACCTTATATAGCCTATCTATAAGCATGCTGGATGAGTGTCTTAAGGCACCTTTGATAGTTTAAATTAGTCTCTTAAATTGCTCAGCATGCGTAGCTTTAAGTCATTCCCTTACTGTTTTTACAAATTTCTGCTGCTAAGTTATTTGCTTTGAGAATGTTCTGTCTATCCCTAGGACTTTTCAGATTCTCTTTGTTTTGCCCTAGACTAGATGCTTCTAGGTAAGTTTGGGGGTGTGCCACCTCAGACACTCATTGGGGACAATGAGTAGTTTAAGTTTGGGGGAGGCCACCCTAGGCCTAGGAACATTCCTCTCTCCCTTTAAGCATAAGCATTCTTCTTCTCCTTTACAAAAAAAATGATGAAAAAATAAAAAAAAATGAAAAATAGAATAAAGAGGGGTGTCTCTCTTAAAGTGCTGAGTAATCAGTGCCAAGTGTGTAACCCACAAGTGGCATTGCATCAAAAGGCAACCAAAGGAGAGGCTCCACCAGAGTAAGAAAGAAAAAAGGAAATTAGGGAAGAAGAATGTATTCCTAGGAGTTGCAACTTTGTGGCTTGGGAAGATTCCGAATTGCACAAAACCAAAGAGTGAAACATCAAATTCTCTCTGTTCTCTCTCCTCCAAACAATGGAGGACTGATTTTTTCGAGTTTCTCTTTTGGTGGTTGATAACTCTATTTTGGAGCTATTAAATACGTCCTAATTATAGCTAAAGGCCGCTCGCGATTGATTAAATGTATCTCTTTTGTAGGAGAAAAGCGGCAAAGAGCTCGTGCGTCCGTTGGACATGTTCGAGCGCTTAAAGCAGAGCTTTAGCGCCCCGGGAATGCATCGGGAAGAGGGGAACTTGTTCCGTGAAGAAACGGGCCAAAACAGCCTTGGAGAGGCAAAGCATCAGCCCCAAACCCGAGAGCCAGCGTCGAGCTATAGCGTCGAGACGCTGGCTCGACGCTGGAAAAACCCGAGAGCAAGCGTCGAGTGATAGCGTCGAGACGCTAGCTCGACGCTGCCCTGGCGTCGAGACCCTGCTTGGCGTCGAGACGCTTTGGAGGAGGCGCGCGCTGGAAATTCATCGGGGCAGCGTCGCGACGCTGGCCTAGCGTCGCGACGCCATCGCGCGCGCGCGCGGATTACTTAGGGCACAGCGTCGAGACGCTGGCCTAGCGTCTCGACGCTACGACGAAGGCAGTAGCTAAAAGACGATTTTTCTGCACATTTTTGGGTATCTTCATCTTCTTCATCTCTCAACGGATTCCGGCGATTTTTAGCTTCTTCTTCTCCGTTTTCTCTCTATATTCCGTGGAGCTCCGCCATTGTTGGCATGCTTGAGAGCTCCACTCTCCATTGTAATAGGTAGATGAACTCTTCCATGGTCGTTGGTGGAGCGGGATTGACGCACCGCGCCATGAGCGGCTAAGGTAAGGGTGACGGTTTGGGATTTGTTTAGGGGAATTTTGTTAGACATTTAATGCTTTGATAATCTGAGTATAATTTTGCATATTGGAATCTGATTATTGGCATCTGTTTACCTTGCTTAATCCCACGCTCATGCTAAATTACGTTGATTGACACTCGGGTAGCTTCGCATGTTGTGTATGTTAAAGAGTAGCGATGCCGTGCCTCTCACTGCTCGACTAAGTAACACAGGTAAATAGAACTAAATCGAAGTATCGGGTCGGGTAGGATAAATGTTGGTTGCATACAGCGTTTGCGGGCAACCTACTAGCATTTAGAATTCACGCTCGAATGTTCGTCGCGGTTTGCTAATGACTGTTTAAATTCATCTTAGGACCGATCATCTTAATGTGAGCTTAGATAACGTGTAATTAGAACTGTGTGGTCTAATTAAAATCCATGGAGTCGGCTACTTTGGGGCTTCTCTGGTAGTCGTCCGCGTGCTAAATAAACTGTATTCCATGTCGTTAGAATTAAATGATAAGCTGAATGTTGTCTAACAATTGATCCCGAGACTCCCCAAACCGTTCACACGCTCTCTACATATTATTCTTCCTTTGTTACTTTCTTCATTATTTCTCTTGCATGATTAAAACCCCCCGTTACCAATTAATCAATTAAATCCAAATTTTGATTATACTTTTGATCATTCCTATTCCTTGGATCGACCCTGTTACCACTGGCTGCAAAGCCTTGGCAATAGGCATTATAAATCGTATTTTGGCAAGCCTCGACAGCTTGAGATTAGGCAGATATTCAAAATCTAGCCCACCAAAATTGGCGCCGTTGCCGGGGAATAGACAATTGGTTGAATTTATGATTGGAGTTTGAATTTGATTTATTGATGGTTGACTGAAAAAAATTTCTGTTTGTAATTTGTATGTTTAGATTTTTGTTTGTGTATGACCCGTTCCTCTGAGGATAGTTTGCAGTATATCCCTGAGATTGACAGAGAGGAGCGGCGGTTACGTAGAGAAGCCCGGGAGGGGCAAGGACAGTTTGAAAGAGAAGAAGGCAATCCCTTCTTATTTGACGAGATGGCGCAAGGTGATGCGCCACGGACGCTTAAGCAGCTGGCAGCGCCAGACCTGAACATGCAGCCTTTGTGCATTAACTACCCCGTGGTAGCAGGTAACTTCGAGTTGAAATCTGGTTTAATTCACCAGTTACCTTCTTTCCATGGAAACGCAGGTGAGGACGCGAACAAACATCTGATGGAGTTCCATTGCGTCTGCGCGGGGATGAAGCCCGCAGGAGTCACGGAGGAGCAGTTGAACATGAGGGCATTCCCCTTCACGCTCAAGGACAAGGCCAAGGATTGGCTATACTATTTGCCCTCCGGATCCATCACCACGTGGCAGGATATGAAGCGGGTATTTTTGGAGAAATACTTTCCCGCATCCCTAGCCACCACACTGCGGAAGAGGATATATGGGATCACCCAAGATGTAGGTGAGTCCCTACACGAATACTGGGAACGCTTCGGGCGCCTGTGCGCGAGCTTCCCACATCATCAGATCGCCGATCAGCTGCTCATACAGTACTTTTATGAGGGGATGACGCCCCATGACCGGCAGATGATCGATGCAGCGAGTGGAGGGGCACTGATTGACAAGACCCCAGTTGAGGCCAAACAGTTGATTGCAAATATGGCCACCAACTCGCAGCAGTTCGGTATTCGGGGACAAGGCCAAGTGCACAGCGTGGCTCAGAGCCACGAGATGACTGAAATGAGGGCCCAGGTGGCCGAGATAGGCAGTATGCTGAAGAAAATAGTTGGAGGACACCGTGAGGATGCGGAGGTCAACGCTATCGGGGGGTATGCTTCCAACCCAAGGAAGTACGACCCATATGCAAACACTTACAACCCCGGTTGGCGTGACCATCGAAATTTCAGCTATGGGAATAGGGAAGGACAAACTCGTTTCCAAGGCCAGTCCCAGGATAGGCCTAATTCTTCCACCCAGGCTCAAGCCTCGAGCTCCTCCAGCTCGCTTGAAGAGATGGTAAGGACCATCGTGACTAGCACCAGCCAGTTTCAGAAAGAGGCTCGTGAAGAGCTCAATTCCCATAAGGCAGAGCTGCAGAATTTGAACAAGCAGCTGACACAAATGGCGGTGTCTATTAGTAAGATTGAGAGCAAGAGCTCGGGGAAGCTTCCTTCCCAAACTACTGTGAACTCATGTGAAAACGTGAGTGCCATTCAGCTGCGCAGTGGGAAGTCACTTTCCACCAGAGCTGCGAAGGAAGCCACGGACAGCTTGAACAAGTCCGCCCCGACTGCTCCCGAGACTCAGAATGAGAAAAGAAATGAGAAGGTCAGTGTACCTGAGGATGTTGCCATAGCACCATTCCCGAGTAGGCTTGCGAAGCCTACTTTGGAATCTGAAAATGAGGAGGTCCTGCGAACCTTCCAAAAGGTGATGGTGAATATCCCGCAAATAGAGGCAGTCAGTCAAGTGCCCAAGTATGCGAAATTTCTAAGGAGCTGGTGCACTACAAAAAGGAAGTCCAGAGGGACTGAGAATAAGAAAGAGAACGTCTCTGCCATACTCCCAGGTACGTTGCCTGCGAAGTGCAACGATCCAGGTACTTTTACTATCCCTTGCACTATAGGTAGTAAAATTGTTCATAATGCCATGTTAGACCTAGGAGCCTCTGTTAATGTTATGTCGTATGCATTGTATCGTGATCTGAATTTAAATGAAATGCATGAATGTAATGTTTCTGTTCAGTTGGCTAATGGGTCGAGCATCTGTCCTAGGGGGAAGGTAGAGGATGTTTTAGTTAGAGTTGGGAATATGACGTTTCCCGCTGATTTCCTTGTTTTAGATATGAATGAAAATTCATTGCATGCTTCGTCCTCCATGTTGTTAGGACGTCCCTTTCTTAAGACCGCTAGGGTCAAAATTGATGTGTTTAAGGGCGTTGTTTCTCTGGAGTTTGATGATACTTTGCATGAGTTCTCTTTATTTGGAAAATCTGCTGGAAATGTATCTGTTTGTGAGCATGTTGAGAATGGGAATCTACCCTCGCGCTTGAGGGATGGTTCCCATGTCTCAGTTAAAATTTCTGATTTGAATTTGTTTGATGACACTGCTGGTTTTTGCACTAACAATGCTGATATTCACGTGCCCGAGGCACGAAGAGTGCAAAATATTTTTCAGGTGGATGGTAGGAAAGGTGTGGCCATGGACAAGTATGGATCGTCCCCCGCACCTACAGACTATGGATGAGTCTGTTGAGAGAATACAGTCGAGCAACCGACTTTAAAAATTCTGCGCTTCTCGGAGGCACCCGAGCGATGGACTGTTTTTGTGTTTTAGTTTAGTTTTATTGCTTTTTAGATTAACTTAGTTTTAATTATCGAACAACCACTTGGTGCAGTGGGTGAGCGCTCCGCCTAAGATAGCAGAGAGTGGGGGTTCGATTCTGCCCTAGGGCAGATTTTCATAAAAATTATCAAACAACCACTTGGTGCAACGGGTGAGTGAGCGCATCACCTAGATAGCCCAGAGTGGGGGTTGATTGATTCTGCACCGTGCAAACGGGGCATGTATGATTTAAAAAAAAGATTTAACTGCATTATATACCGCCCATAAAGGCAAATTTTTTTAACTCCTCACAACAATGGTGGATTGAGTTTTTGGGGGCTTCGTCTTCATCCATGGTGATGCTGTCCATGGTTACGGTTTGAAGACTAGGGGCAAGCTGAACAAGGTAGCGGCGCTGGGCACGTCTTCAAGAGGTCATCCATGGCTGCTGATTGACGGTTGCGGAGCTGGGCGCTTCAAGAGATAAGCTTCTCTGATTTTCTTTCTGTTTTGTCTCTGTTTTTTACAAATTTCTGCATTTCTTGTTCTGTTTGTGTGGGCTGTTATATTGTGTCTGGGTTCTTGGAGTTTTGGGTTGGGGTTTTGGTTTTCTCCATCTTCAAATGGGGAAGAAGAAATCACCCCACAAGAAGGGCTCCCCTCATAAGAAGGCTGCTGCTTCTCTCTCGAGCGCCATTGGTTCTCGGCCACAAAAGTCTCCACCTGCAGAGTTTCCCAACTCAGGAGTTCAATCCATTTCAGGAGCTTCAATTGGGGCTGTGAATGCCCTGCCTAATTCTTCTGGTCAGGATTTGGGAAAGAAGGTGGCCCGTGCTTTGCCTTCTGAAGTTACTAAAAAGAGGTCCAAATCTGAGGAAAAACAGAGCATGGTAAATGTTGAGGTTCCTGCTGTGGGGAACCTTCTGAATGCGCCTGTTCATCCGAGTGAGGGTGCTGGTGTAGGCCCTTGTAGTTCTGGTAAAATTACAGGGCTTCATCAGGATGGTTTGGCAAGCGCCATTGGACAGCCTGCCACTGTTACGACTGCGTGCAAAACAGGGGAGGCCTCTATTCATTTGGGAGATCGTGATGTGCCTGACGCTTGCGGGGGGGTGAATCTGTTGGCACGTCAGATATTACAACGTTCTAAAGGTCACTCCTTGCCAGAGGTAGAGGTTTCGTCTGGTTCACGCGTGGGGGAGGCTCGGCTGGAGGTTGAAGACGAAGGATTAGGGCAGGCCGCATCTTTTCCTAGGGTTGCGGCTGCTGGGGATCCATCATTGAATGCCGTTTCTAATTTAGGAAAGAAATTTAATGTCATTCAGCAGCCTCTTACCTTATCTTCTTCAGCCCCTGTGAAGAATTCTGCTGCTATTAATGGGCAAGATGCTGCTGCCTTCATACCTAATTCCATGGAAGGTAAGTATAATCAAGGGTTTGAGCAGCGAGCTGACTTCTCTCTCCCCTTGAATGCTTCGGTAATTAATGAGCGTGTAGCTATTTCTCCATGCCCAGCTGGTCGGTTGTTGAAAGGTAAGAAGATGGCTGGTAGTCTGCCGTCTATGGAAAGCCGTTTAAAAAACGCAGAAGCTCGGCCTTCAGTTTCAATGGCCTTGGACGCCCGTTATGGTAAGTCAGGGAGTTTAATGACGGTGGATGCCCGTCATGGAAAGTCTGGCAGCTCTCTTCCCCCAATTGGGCCGATTGGTGGGGACTCAAGGGGAAGGCTTCATGGCCCATTGTTACCCGAACATGGCCCTATTTTGTTAGGCCCAAAGGAGCTAGATCATGTTGGGCTTAAGCCCATAGGACTCCAAAATAGTGGGCTTAATGAGTTGGACCAAAACGGAGTTAGTGAGTTGGATCCCAATGTGCTCAATTTTAATGGGCTCGATAATACGAGTATGGGGCCAAGTTTGAGTAGCTTAGGACAAGGTGCCTTGCCTATTGGGTCATCTCCTTTTAGTCCTCTAGGGCGGGGTCAATTGGGAAATTTGGTAACGCGTCGTAGTCTTCCCCCTCGGGAGGAGCTGATTCCCTTGGGAGGCAAGGATGGGTCTTCTGAGTTTGGGATGGGGTCTAGTGAGCTTGGGGCGAGGAGTGGGTCGGGGATTCCAGGAAAGTTTCCCCTATTAGGCCAATCTCGTTCGGATCAGCTTGTGAGTGCTGGAGATGATGTGTCTCAGGGTTCTGGGGATAGTTTTGGGATGAGTGGGTCCTTTGTGCCCCCAGGATCTCTCGGTCAGGGTCAGAAGCCTAGTTGGGCTAATCTTTTTGGGCCGCAGGGGCCCTCCCCTGCCTTTGAACCCCTAGTCTATAACCCTCCAATTGAAAAGGATGGGATTATGTTTGCCATCCCCTCGGATGAGGTAATTGAGGAGGGGGTAGCCGTCTGGAGAGGGTCTTTGGTGGGTCAGTTTATCGATGGTAAACTCCCATTTTTTGTGCTTGATCGGCTTGTCCGTAAGATTTGGGGTCATGTGGAAGTTCCAACCATTAACTTGTTTGATAATGGTTTGATCATCTTCAGGTTCCAAAAGGACTCAGCTCGGGACTGGGTCTTGGAGAATGGCCCCTGGCACATTGGGGGTAAGCCTATCCTTCTGAGGCAGTGGGTCCCAGGGATAGTCCCTCAGACTTTTGTGTTCGATAAAATTCCTGTGTGGGTTAAGTTCTTCCATGTCCCTATGGAATTGTGGACCACTCCTGGTTTGAGTAACATTGCGAGTACGGTTGGTGTTCCTTTGCGGTTGGATAAGCCTACAAAGGACAGAACGTGCTCCTCGTATGCTCGGGTTTGTGTGGAGGTTGCGATTGATGCCCCTCTTCCTAGCCAGGTTGGGGTCACGGTCTATGGGGTGGATCATACTATCCCCATTGAGTATGAATGGAAGCCCAAGAGGTGCCTATCCTGTCGTGTCTTTGGCCACTCGGACTCTGGCTGTCCTAAAAAGCCTGTGGGTAGTTTGGAGCCTACCCTCCCTACTCAAGTGTCTACTGAGGGTGGGGTCAGGGTGCCGGCCCAGAGTGTTGGCGTGAACTCGGATCAGGTAGGGGTTGCTAGTGGAGAGGGTGATCAAGCCTCCTCTCTGGAGGTTGGTGATGACTTTCTCCCTGTGGGAGGGAAATCCCGTAGGCGTAAACGGAAGAAGGCTGCCAGGTCCTTGGCTGCAGATTCGGCTGCCCTTCCCTTTGCCTTGGCTAGTCTCCCGAGTTCTCCTATTGGCCCCTCCTCTCGGCCTTCCCGCTCTCCTGAGCCCCCAAAGGGGGTACATGTGACTAACTCTTTCGATTCTCTTTCAGATTCGTTGGGGTGTGATTTGGTCCCCCCGAGGGTGGTTTCCTTAGTTGAAAAGACGCTCTGTGACAGTGTTGACCCTCGATGGTGTCAGGATGCCATTGTTTCCCCGTCTACTTCCTATGTCTAGTTGGTGCTCGTGGAATGTGCGCGGTCTCACTGACCCGACAAAAGGACGATGTGTTCGCTCCTTTTTGCAGGCTGAGAATATTGGTTTCTGCTGTCTGGTAGAAACTAAGGTTAAGGCTCATCAGTTTGATTCCGTTTTTCGTTCCTTTGGGGCTGATTGGCAGTGTGTTTGTAGTTATGGGGATAGCGGCCTGGGTCGTATTTGGGTGTTATGGCGTTCCCGCCGTTTCTCTTTCTCCCCTAGCCTGATTAGTCCTCAGTTGGTTACTGGCTCCCTGGTGGACCTGTCTTCTCAGGTTGTGACTCATATTGCCTGTGTGTATGGGTCCAATCTCGAGGCTGGGAGGTCTGTTTTGTGGAGGGAGTTGGCCTTGGCGTGTTCGAGTTGGTCTTCCCCTGGTGTAGTTATGGGAGACTTCAATGAGACTCGCCGGTTGACTGAGAGGAGTGGGGGTAACCATAGCATTTCTGCGATGGGAGCCTTTGATAATGCTCTCCTTGAGGCTGACTTGGTTGAGCTGCCGGTTCAGGGGAATTGGTTCACTTGGACTAGTCGCCCTAGGGGTGGACCAGGAGGTCAGTTGGGTAGGTTGGATAGAGTTTTGGTCAACGCTGAATGGGCTTCCGGTCGGCCTATGTGTGGGGTGCGCGTGCATGACTGGGGTGTCTCTGACCATAGTCCTTTGGTTTTCTCTCCAGGCCCTTTAGGTGCTCGTCGGTCTCCCTCCTTTCGGTTCTTCAACCATTGGGGGGAGTCTGATAGGTTTTTGTCTGTGATTGCCAGTAGGTGGGTGTCCCATGTTGGGGTCTCTCCGCTTGTTAGCTTCGCTCGCAATTTAAAGGGCTTAAAGCGGTCTCTCAGGCAGGAGTTTGGGACGCCGATTGCCGTGCTTAGTCAGCAGGTTATTGATCTGCGCTTGGCCATGGAGGCTGCCCAGGCGGGAGTTTTGGTGGAACCCGTTTCTCCTTCCCTCCAGTGTCAGGCTGCTGAGGCTTCTGATAGGTTCTGGGCGGCCGCTAGGTGTGAGGAAGCCTCCCTTCGGCAAAAATCGAGGGTCAAGTGGCTGGCGTTAGGGGATAGGAACTCGGGGTTCTTTCACAGGAGCGTAAAAGTTAGGGCGGCCCGAAATAATTTTTCCTCTTTGGTTGATGGCTCTGGGGTCAGGTTGTCGTCCCATGTGGACATCTCGAGATCTCTGGTTCATTATTTCCAGGGTCTCTTAGGGTCCCAAGGGGTGGGGTATCGTGACCTCACTGAGTGTTTAAAGCCGATGGTGGGGTTTTCGTGGTCTGATCAGTGTGTAACTGATCTCACTCGCCCCATCTTGCGAGAGGAAGTTCGAGCTGTTCTCTTTTCCATGAGTAGTTCCAGGGCTCCTGGCCCGGATGGCTTCCCTGTGGGGTTTTTCAAAGCTGCTTGGAGTGTTGTTGGGGATGATTTCGTTTCCGCTGTGCTTCACTTCTTTGATACATCCTTCCTTCCTCCTGGTATCAATGCTACCTCTCTTACCTTGATTCCTAAGAAGGTGGGTGCTTCACGGGTTGAGGATTTCAGGCCTATTTCCTGCTGTAATGTGTTGTATAAATGCATTGCAAAGGTTTTGGCTAATCGTCTTCGCGTGTGGCTGCCTTCCTTCATTAGTCCGAATCAGTCGGCCTTTGTTCAAGGTAGGAGCATTGTGGATAACATTCTGCTCTGCCAGGAGTTGGTTGGGGGTTACCACCTCAACAAAGGGAGCCCGCGGTGTGTGCTGAAGATTGACCTGCAGAAGGCTTATGACTCCATTCAGTGGGATTTTCTCTTTGGCTTACTGCTTTCGATTGGTACGCCTTGCCAGTTTGTCAACTGGGTCCGGGCTTGCGTTACTTCGCCTATGTTCTCCATCTCGGTGAATGGGTCCTCTGAGGGGTTTTTTGCGGGTAGGCGTGGTCTCCGTCAGGGTGATCCCCTGTCCCCTTACCTGTTCGTCATGTGTATGGAAGTCTTATCTCGGCTGCTGAATTCCCCGCCGCCTGAGTTTGAGTTTCATCCCAAGTGTGAGATGGTTAATCTTACCCATCTTTGCTTTGCGGATGACTTGATGATTTTCTCTGCGGGGAACAGGGCTTCCTTGAGGTTTGTTCAGCAGACTTTACTTCACTTCCAGGAGCTTTCTGGCCTTGTGGCCAACTCTGCTAAGAGCTCGATGTTCTGTGCAGGGGTTCCTGTCCAGGTGGCTGTAGGTCTGGCTGAGTTCATGGGTGTTGCTCTGGCAACCTTGCCTGTGTGTTACTTAGGGCTCCCTCTCATCTCAGGTCGGTTGTCTTATAGGGATTGCCAGCCTCTTATTGATCGGATCACCTCTCGGATTGGCAGTTGGACTGCTAGGGCTCTTTCCTATGCTGGTAGGTTGCAGCTTATCCAGTCGGTCCTTCAGAGCTTCCAGGTCTATTGGGCTAGTGTCTTTGTGCTGCCTGCTCGTTTAGTCCATAGGGTTGAGAGTCTGCTTCGTTGCTATCTCTGGAAGGGCTCTCCTTCTGGTTGTGGGGGGGCAAAGGTTGCCTGGGCTGACATTTGTTTGCCGAAGAGTGAGGGAGGTTTAGGTATTCGTCATATCCCCTCCTGGAACTCGGCTGCAGTTATGAAGCTCCTCTGGCTCCTCCTGCTTCGCTCTGGTTCCCTGTGGGTGGCTTGGATGGAGGCGTATATCCTCCGTGGTCGGTCTCTTTGGACGATTCCTGTGTCGTCTTCGTGGTCTTGGTGCCTCAAGGCAATTATGGGGCTTCGGGACCAATTCCGTCCTCTTATCCGCTTCTCCATAGGTGACGGTGCTAGGTGTCGTATGTGGGTTGATCCTTGGCTGCCTGATGGTCCTATTCTCCCCAGAATTAGTGATCGTATCTTGTATGACGCCGCTAGTCATATTCAAGCGATGGTCTCTGATTTTTTGCTACCTGATGGTTCGTGGCGGTGGCCGGCAGTGTCTCCTGATTTGTTGGAGCTCGCCGATACTGTGCGCTCTACTGTGTGTTGCCCAGGTAGGGAGGATAAGTTGATCTGGGTTCCTGGCGGGATTGGTTTTTCGGTCTCTAGTGCTTGGGAGGCGATTCGCCCCCGTGGGACAGTGGTCCCGTGGCAGGGGTTGCTTTGGTTCGGGGGGAATATTCCGCGTCATGCTTTTGTCACTTGGCTGGCCTTGAGGGACCGCTTGTATACTCGTGATAGGCTGGCTCGGTGGATCCCCTCGACACCTACTGATTGTTTGCTTTGTTTGTCCGGGACTGAGTCCCGTGACCACTTGTTCTTCCAGTGCCCCTTTGCGAGTTTGGTGTGGGAGGATATCCTCTGTTGGGGCAGAGCTTCCCGCCTCGTTCTCCCTTGGGATGCTGAGCTTGAGTGGATTTGTCGGGTGAGTGCTGGGCAGCACAAGCGTAAGCTTGTTTGGAGGGTGGCCTGGTGTGCCGTGATTTACCATATCTGGATGGAACGCAATTTGCGTTTTCATGGCCCGGGTCACCGCCCTACTCAGTCGGTTATCGCTGCTATTCGGTCTGATATTTCTTCTGCTTGCTCGTCCTGGGTGGGTGCGGTTTCGGCCGTCTCCCCCTGGGATTCTTTTGATTGACTTTGTCTTGTTCTTTGAGTGTGTGCAGGTTTTTTGTCAGGTTGCTCTTGTGGTGCTGTCTCGCTTATGGCGTTTGCTTCTTCCCCTGTTCTGTCCCTGGTTCATGCTGTTGTCCTTTCTTCTGAGGGGTTTCTGGTTTTGGTGCTGGCTTCTTCATCTGTTTGTCCTTGGCTGCCTTGGCTTTTCTCCCTGGTGGGTTTCTTGTGTGGGCTCTGCGAGGCTTGTCTGTGGGGCGTCCCGAGCTGTTGGAGTGCTTCAGGCGGTGCTTGTTTCTTCTGCAGTTGGCTGTCCTTTTCTTGTTCTGTGGGTTCTCGTTGTCCCCTGCCGGCCCTGGTTCCTAATTGAGTTGAGTTCTGGTCGCTTGTTGTCACCCCGAAAGGCGCTTTGTCCTGAGGGTGTGTGGGCTTTTGGTGGGTCCTTGGATCTGGCTTTGTCGAGGGAAGCGATGCTGGCTGGGTCCCTGTGGCTTTCTGCCGTGCCTGCATACCGGATGGTTGTTCTTTTGCCATAAGTAGGGGGAAGATGAGTTGATGGGCCTCTTCTTTGTTCGGTTTCTTGGTTGTGCTTGGGGGGCGAGATTCTTGCTTGCATTTGTTGGATGGCCAGCTTGGCCCCTTCTTTCTCAGCATCTGCCTGTCCTCTCTCTGGCTAGCTTGGTGCCCCTTGACCCTGTCTGGTGTTGCTCTGTCGCTAGTTCCGGCCGGGGGTTGGATGGTCTGGGGAGTTTTGTGGGCTGATCGCGGTTGAGGTGTCACGTTTTGTTTCCTCCTGCTTCAGCTGTTTCTTTGCTTTTTAGTTGTGTTACTTCTCTCTGCTTTTGTTTTTTCTAGCTCCTTCCCGTTTGTGGGTTGGATGCTGGGGTATGTTGTTGTTTGGCTTTTGCTTTCCCTCGGGCTGTGAGGTTTCTGCTGTGTTGTTTTCGTTTTGTTGCCGTACATTGGGTCTCCCAGTGTTTGTTCCCCTGTTGTTGTGCCCTTTGGCCTCGGGCTTTGAGGCCTTTTGCTTATATATATTCACTTTTGCAAAAAAAACTTAGTTTTAATTAGCTTGCTGTTTTTTTTTAGGAATCGAGGATGAGAAGACAATTTTGGGCTCTGATGCGTTCGTGCGCCGCTTCCTCGCCCTCGCCAGCTTCACCAAGAGTCAGGGAAGTGTATTTCTTCTTCCCTTTTACTTTGATGTATCTGACTGGTTGGCATTGAGGACAATGCCAAATTTTGAAGTTGGGGGTGGAGTAGTCCGTTGGATATGCATGTGTAGTTTGTTGAGAAGTGTTGCAAAGATATTGAAGTGCTTGGGACTCTGTTTACTGTTTTCTAACTGTGATAGCCTAGGAAATGCATGTTGGAATTCTGAGCATGTTCATAATCGAGTTTTTGCATGAGTTTTGTATTTCTTAGGTTCATGTCAAAAATTTTAAAATTTTTTCTGTTGCTCCCTTGCACTTATCGCGCACTTAGCAACTTCTCCCTAGATTCCGTAAGCTTGGTTTATCGCATGTTTAGCTAATTCTCGTTGTCACCCCGAAAGGCACCCTTAGGTAACTTGTTGCATGAGAGTTAGTAGTTGGTTAATCGAGAAAGCATGTGCTTAGCCTAATTAAAAAAAAAAAATAGAAAAGCATGTTGGGTAGAAATTCCTCTCGAGGCGCTCCTCCTTCTTTGTAGCGCTTAAAAGAAGTGAGCGTCAGTCCTTAAAAACGTGAAGCTTTGGCCAAAGTTTGACGTGTTAGGCAGCTCGAGAAGGAAAGAAAAAGAAGGAAAAAGTTGGTTCAAAGAACCCAAATAAAAGAGTACAAAGTACTTTTGAAAAGAAAGAAAAAGAATGAGAAAATAATTAGGTCTCTTAATTTACTTCTCTCTCTCGTGTAAGTCAAGTGTAGCTGTTCTTAAACGCTAGAAGTAGGGGGAAAACGGGATGTGCGTTGCATGTTGGTTTTCCGGGTTTACGTGAGTTTAGGAGTGGTTGTCTAGCACACACACACGTTAGGGGGCAAGAGTTAATTTTTGATATGTCCTAGTTAATACATGAACAAATGCTTCCATGATTATGCTCGTGTTCAAATTTTAATATGCATGGAGGTTTGAGTTAGAATATATGTAAACGCGTCCTTAGAGTCAATGTCTTTGTAGTGCTTGCTCGAGGACTAGCAATGTTTAAGTTGGGGGTGTTTGATAACTCTATTTTGGAGCTATTAAATACGTCCTAATTATAGCTAAAGGCCGCTCGCGATTGATTAAATGTTTCTCTTTTGTAGGAGAAAAGCGGCAAAGAGCTCGTGCGTCCGTTGGACATGTTCGAGCGCTTAAAGCAGAGTTTTAGCGCCCCGGGAATGCATCGGGAAGAGGGGAACTTGTTCCGTGAAGAAACGGGCCAAAACAGCCTTGGAGAGGCAAAGCATCAGCCCCAAACCCGAGAGCCAGCGTCGAGCTATAGCGTCGAGACGCTGGCTCGACGCTGGAAAAACCCGAGAGCAAGCGTCGAGTGATAGCGTCGAGACGCTAGCTCGACGCTGCCCTGGCGTCGAGACCCTGCTTGGCGTCGAGACGTTTCGGAGGAGGCGCGCGCTGGAAATTCATCGGGGCAGCGTCGCGACGCTGGCCTAGCGTCGCGACGCCATCGCGCGCGCGCGCGGATTACTTAGGGCACAGCGTCGAGACGCTGGCCTAGCGTCTCGACGCTACGACGAAGGCAGTAGCTAAAAGACGATTTTTCTGCACATTTTTGGGTATCTTCATCTTCTTCATCTCTCAACGGATTCCGGCGATTTTTAGCTTCTTCTTCTCCGTTTTCTCTCTATATTCCGTGGAGCTCCGCCATTGTTGGCATGCTTGAGAGCTCCACTCTCCATTGTAATAGGTAGATGAACTCTTCCATGGTCGTTGGTGGAGCGGGATTGACGCACCGCGCCATGAGCGGCTAAGGTAAGGGTGACGGTTTGGGATTTGTTTAGGGGAATTTTGTTAGACATTTAATGCTTTGATAATCTGAGTATAATTTTGCATATTGGAATCTGATTATTGGCATCTGTTTACCTTGCTTAATCCCACGCTCATGCTAAATTACGTTGATTGACACTCGGGTAGCTTCGCATGTTGTGTATGTTAAAGAGTAGCGATGCCGTGCCTCTCACTGCTCGACTAAGTAACACAGGTAAATAGAACTAAATCGAAGTATCGGGTCGGGTAGGATAAATGTTGGTTGCATACAGCGTTTGCGGGCAACCTACTAGCATTTAGAATTCACGCTCGAATGTTCGTCGCGGTTAGCTAGTGACTGTTTAAATTCATCTTAGGACCGATCATCTTAATGTGAGCTTAGATAACGTGTAATTAGAACTGTGTGGTCTAATTAAAATCCATGGAGTCGGCTACTTTGGGGCTTCTCTGGTAGTCGTCCGCGTGCTAAATAAACTGTATTCCATGTCGTTAGAATTAAATGATAAGCTGAATGTTGTCTAACAATTGATCCCGAGACTCCCCAAACCGTTCACACGCTCTCTACATATTATTCTTCCTTCGTTACTTTCTTCATTATTTCTCTTGCATGATTAAAACCCCCCGTTACCAATTAATCAATTAAATCCAAATTTTGATTATACTTTTGATCATTCCTATTCCTTGGATCGACCCTGTTACCACTGGCTGCAAAGCCTTGGCAATAGGCATTATAAATCGTATTTTGGCAAGCCTCGACAGCTTGAGATTAGGCGGATATTCAAAATCTAGCCCACCTGTGGTTCGTGGTCATCCATGGCTGCTAGTTGAAGCTTGATTTGAAGCTTGGAGGGCATGGTGATCAAGGGAGCTGAGCTGGGCGCTTCATCAAGGTAAGTTCTCCAATGCTCTGTTTTGTGAGTTGCTGGTTTTTTGGTCTTCTTCGTGCTCGGGTCTTGGGGAGTTGAGTGTTCTGCATTTGATGCTGCCACAGCAAGCTGGTGTATCAACGAGGAACGTTCTCTCTCACTCCTTGTTTTGCGCTTTGACTTTTGTTATAGTTTGTTTTTGTGCTCTGTTTTTGTCCTCTGTTCTCGGTGTTTTTTGTAGTTCTGTGATGTGTGAGGTCAGGGGGTTTTTACTTCAGTTTTGGTTTCACATCTTGGGTGTTTGAATATGAGAAAGAAAAAATCCCCTCTGAAGAAGCCATTTGCTCAAAGCAAAGGCTCGTCCTCGGTGCAAAATGGTCAAAGGTTTCTGAACTCTGTAGCTAATTCAGGGGCAAGCCATTCATCTGCTCATGTTTTGGGTATCAACCTCTTAGATTCAGGGAGTTCGGGGGTGGGAAGCTCTAACTTTAGTAAGGGAAGTGTGCAAAAAATGACCTCTGTCATTTCTGGGCAAACCTCATTTCCTTTGGAAAATGTTAAAACAGGGGGTCTTCTCCCTCATCTGACTTCCAACTCTGTTGTGGATGCTGGCGGTATACCTCAGCATCAGACTTCTCCACCTGAATCAGAGGGAGGGGCGGCAGTGGCTACTTCTTCCTCTTCTTTGCGGCGTTTTGGAGCAGGCAAGAAGCTGCTGGAGGTTGAAGATGATGGGTTAGGTCAACCCACATCTTCCATGGCTGCGCAGGCTGCAGACAAGGCATTGAATGCTTTTTCTATTAATGGAAAATTCATTAACCCCAATGGTGAAAGTGCTAAGCCTGACGCCTTTCTTCCTTCCTCCCCCGTGATGAGTATTAATGAGAGGGCTGGGAATAATTTTGATCTTCCTTCAAATTTCCAAGTTGGGAAAGTTTCAGCTGCTGCAACTTTGGAAAGCCCATTATTTGTGGATGATCCTCTCTCCTTGGGTAAACCGTTGCTGCCCAAAGCTATTAAGGACATGAATACCCGTTTTGGTAAGTCTAAAATCCCACGAAATCTTCAAGGGCTGCAATGTAATGCTTTAATGGGCCAGCCAAGATGTGACATCCCAAGTACTACTCCTTTTGACATTCAACATGGAAAGTCCAAATTGCCTTTGACCCGTCAGAATTTGCATAGTGATTTGGGCCTTCAAGCCAAAAATAGTGCAGCTATACGTGGTTCCTTAAATTTAAATGGGCTTGTTAATGGGCCTAATGAAATTGAAAGTGAGCTTGCACCCCTTGGGCTTGATGGTTTGGATAAGAAGAGGCCCCATCTTAATGGGCTTGACCCAATGGGTTTGGGCCCAAATTTAAGCTCGACGGGCTTCGGGCAAGGAGTCGTGCCTCTTGGGCCTATTGGGCCGTCCTATTTTAGCCCTATAGGGCGTGGGCAGTTGGGCCTCTTGGTGACCCGTCGTACCTTCTCTGCTCGGGCTGAGGTTTTGCCCTTGAAGGGAAAGGTCGGAAATAGTGATTTTGAAATAGGGGTTAGTTCGCTAAGGCCGATGATTGGTTCGGGGATTCCAGGAAAGTTTCCCCTGTTGGGCCACCATTGTTCGGAGTTGGTTTCTAGTGAAGGGGATGATGTGTTGGGGGGTTCGGTGGACGAGTCTGGGACGAATCCTATTAGGCCATTTGGGCCCGCAGGGCCCCCTCCTCAGGGTCAAAAGGCTAGTTGGGCCAATCTCTTTGGGCCTCAGTGGACCTCCCCTGCTGCGGAACCCCTAGTCTATAACCCTCCAATTGAGAAGGATGGGATGCTGTTTGCCATTCCCTCGGATGAGGTTATCGAGGAGGGCATAGCAGTCTGGAGAGGTTCGTTGGTGGGTCAATTTATTGATGGCAAACTTCCCTTTTTTGTTCTTGATCGTCTTGTCAGGAAGATTTGGGGACATGTGGAAGTTCCAACCATTAACTTGTTTGATAATGGTTTGATCATTTTCAGGTTCCAAAAGGACTCAGCTAGGGACTGGGTCTTAGAGAATGGCCCCTGGCACTTCGGGGGGAAGCCTATCCTTCTGAGGCCGTGGTCCCCTGGGATTGTCCCCCAGACCTTTGTGTTCGATAAAATACCTGTGTGGGTTAAGTTTTTCCATGTCCCTATGGAATTGTGGACCACTCCTGGGTTGAGTAATATTGCGAGCACGGTTGGTGTCCCTTTGCGGTTGGATAAACCTACAAAGGACAAAACGTGCTCCTCGTATGCTCGGGTTTGTGTGGAGGTTGCGATTGATGCCCCTCTTCCTAGTAAAGTTGGGGTCACTGTTTATGGGGTTGATCACACTATCCCAATTGAGTATGAGTGGAAGCCCAAGCGGTGCCTGTCTTGCCGTGTCTTCGGCCACTCAGACACAGGTTGTCCGAAACAGAATATGGATAGGGTCGATCCCATCCCCACTACACAGGTGGCTGCTGAGGGTGAGGTCAAGGTGCCGGCCCAGAGTGAGGGCGTGGACTCGGATATGGTTATGGTTGATAGTGGGGAGGGTCAGCAGGACTCCTCTCTTGAGATTGGTGATGAGTTTCTCCCTGTGGAAGGGAAGTCTCGTAGGCGTAAACGGAACAGGAAGAAGGCAGCAAAGTCCTTGGCTGCGACAGAGTCGTCTGCCCATCCCATAGCCTCGGTTAGCCTCCCGAGTTCCCCTACTGCCTCTAGGCTTTCCCGTTCTCCTGAGCCCCTAAAGGGGGTCCGCGTGGCTAACTCGTTCGGTTCCCTAGCTGACTCCTCGGAGTGTGCCTTGGCCTCCCCGAGGGTGGTTTCCTTAGTGGAAAAGACACTCTGTGACAGTGTGGACCCCCGATGGTGTCAGGATGCCATTGTTTCCCCTTCTACTTCCTATGTCTAGTTGGTGCTCGTGGAATGTGCGCGGTCTCACTGACCCGACCAAAGGACGATGTGTTCGTTCGTTTTTGCAGTCTCAAGATATTGGTTTCTGTTGTCTGGTTGAAACTAAGGTTAAGGCTCATCAGTTTGACTTCGTGTTTCGTTCCTTTGGGGCTGATTGGCAGTGCGTGTGTAGCTGTGGGGACAGTGGCCTGGGTCGTTGTTAAGTCTCTGAAAGTGACTTATTTAGGACCCATTTAGCTTAAGAAGATGTACACATTTAGGTGTTTTTGTTAGCATTTAGCCTAAACCTATGCTTTAATATGAGAATTAGAAGAAGGTAGCTAATATAGGACTTATGCACAATAGGTAGAAAAAGGGGTGAAAACCGAAGAAAAGAATGAAAAAATAACCCTTGCGAATGCATTGCGGAATAATTGCGGTGGCCGCAATTATTCAAGTTAAAACCGTAAGTTGGCTGACATTTTTCTGTTTAGATCCGACTTTTCAGGGATTCGTTCTTTCTCCTCCATCCATTCTGATATCTGACGTTGAAGACTGATGGTTCTCCTTGGCCCAATCGCACCTGCAGACTACTATAAAAGGGGGCCAAAGTCGGAGGTTCAATCATCACTCGAAGCGTAGAAGTCTTTCTGCAGTCCACCCTTTCCACTGTTCTTCCTTTGCCGTCTGTTGGAGTGAGAGTCTAAGCTTTTGGAATCGATAATCTGATAGGAAGGAGAGAAGATTCTTCTTCTCTCTCGATTGGATTCATCCAAGCACGGCTGAATTCTCATCACCTTCATTCGAGGCGACTGCCACGAAGATTTCCAGCAACCTTTACTGTTTTCTGCTCTTTTCTTCTCATTTTCATTACTGATCATTGTTGTCTTAGTTTAGTCATTTCAATTATTGTATTTCGTTGTTGTCTGCCTTGAATTCATTCTGTTTAAGCTTTCCTTTGTCATTCAAACACTTGAAGTAATCAAAGTACGTTTTCGCATTTCACAGTTCTTCCTTGTTCTGCTACGAGTTTCACTTACTGTTTTAAGCACTTTTTCCTTCTAAGCATGTCTACTTTATCTTATATTTCTGTTTTACATATATCCATGAGTAACTAAATTCATTTAGGGGCATGCTAATGACAGAACTATAGGCTAAAAACGTAAGTCAAGTAGGTAGATCAACACTCGAACATTGATTATATGTAAGCTTCATCCCACGGGCAATTTCGATTGGCCATCCATTTTGTCCAAAGAACTCCTAACCTCTGGAAGGAGTAAGAGTTCAGAGTCGTATAATCATGCTAGCCTTTCATGGTAATCAGGAAACGGCCTAGGAATAGGCGTTTCCCTAGTATAAACTGAACACTCCTGTTTTAACAAGATGCTTAAGACCTTACTTTGAAGGCGAGTAAACTTGAGTCTCTCATGCATGGAATCGGACGATACTTGAGATAGAGTGAGTTTAATGTGTAGAGAGTTGATCCAAAGTTTGATAATCGTAATAAAATGCCTATAGGACAGTCATTAGTAGCCCTTAATTCACCCATTTAACCAGTTTTTCGCTGCCAATTAATTGCGGATTAATTGCGGTTCTCGCAATTCTGCTAAATTGCTTTCTGTCTAGCTGTTTTCTTCTTCGTTTATTGAGTCCATCTCTTGTCTTTTAAGCCTGATTTTAACTTTAAGTTGTTTATGGTATATTCCTTTATACATTCAGCAAAAAGTAGTTAATTAAAAACCAATTTTACCCCATCAAATCCATCCCATCTTTCTTAACAAACACACTTCGCGAATAGCTAAAACTAAGTCTCTGTGGAAAAACGAATTAAATATACTTACTACTTGCTGTGAGACCATGTATGCTTGCATGTTCTAAGTGCTCTCTCCATCCTTTTGCTTATTTATCTTTACACATTGAGCACGCAACAAGTTTTTGGCGCCGCTGCCGGGGACTTATTTTAAGTGAAAACGAAGTCTGTTAAGATTGAAACATCAAGTTATTTTTCATTGAAATTGATTTATCTTCATTTCTTTTTCAGGTACCATTTAGGGTAGTTTATGAATGAGACTCCAAGTAGTGATCTAGAGTTCAACCCTGAGCCCGAGAGATTACTTAGAGCTAGGAATAGAGCCAAGAAACGTCTCTTTAAACAAACCCTCTTACCTCCAATCATTGCAGAGACTACAATTCCTCCGCAATTACCTCAAGAAGAAATGGCTGGAGTAAATCAAAACCTGGTGCCTGTCACTCGCAACCCCATTGAAATAGCGAATGACAAGGATAGCGCCATCCTTTCATATTTAGTACCTATGCCTGGGGAGCTGAACCCCAGCATAATCCGTCCTGAAATCACTGCCCACTCATTCGAGTTGAAACCAGTGATGTTCCAAATGTTGTCCACTGTGGGACAATTCTTTGGAATAGAAAATGAGGACCCCCATAACCACCTTAGGAACTTCTTAGGAGTTAGTGACACTTTCCTAATCCCTGGAGTTTCCCAAGAAGCCCTGAGGCTATATCTCTTCCCTTACTCTTTGAGGGACAAAGCCAAAACATGGCTAAATTCTTTACCCTCAGGCTCTGTCCGCAATTGGACAGATTTAGCAGAAAAATTCCTAGTCAAATACTTCCCACCAGATAGGAATTCAACTTTTCGTGATGACATCATAAAATTCAAACAAGCTCCAAGTGAGTCTCTTCACGAAGCATGGACACGATTCAAAGACCTTCTCATTAAATGTCCACACCATGGCATTCCATGGTGTATCCAAATAGAAGTCTTCTTTAAAGGATGCAACCCCAGCACCAGACAAGTCTTAAATTCATCTGCTGGAGGTTCCATGTTGTCCAAGAGTTACAACGAAGCTTATGAGATCTTGGAGAAGATCTCAACATCTCATTGTAGATGGTCAGACGATCCTGTAGAGCCAACTAGAGCTCAAGACAAGGATGCTCTAAGCGCCATGAGCACCCAAATAAATGCCCTGACCAACTTAGTTAAGCAAATGGCTCAGGCCAATCTCCAAACCAGTGCCAATACCGCCACAGCCATGTCAATGGGCACTCAACCAAGTCAAGGCGAGACACCAATCTGTGGATTCTGTGGGGAAGGACACCCCTATGAATACTGTCCTGGGAATCCATCCTCGGTCTGCTATGTAGGAAGTCAGCAGCAACCAAGGAATAACCCCTACTCACAAACTTACAATCCTGGTTGGAGAAACCACCCTAACCTGTCATGGGGTGGCCAACAAAACACTAACCAAAATCCTAACCAACCAAGGCCGAGTGGAACACCTGGTTTCACTCCCCAACATAACCAGTCAATGTACCAAAAGCCTTACAATCAACCTGTAGGATCTTCTGTAGAAAACCTACTCAAGGAATATATAGCTAAGAGTGATGCTACTCTTCAGAGCCAGCAAGCTACCCTTAGGAGCCTGGAAAACCAAGTCGGCCAATTAGCCAATGAACTTAAAAGTAGGCCCCAAGGTAGACTCCCTGCTGATACCGAGGTACCAAGGAGAGATGGCAAGGAACAAGTTCAAGCAATTGAACTTAGGAGTGGAAGACCATTGGTGAGCACTACAAAGGACACACCAAAGAGAGTAGAGAACACTGAGTCTAGTGCTCCACTGGAGTCTCTGCCAAGCCAAGGTCCACCACCAACCAGCACATCAGGAGCCAGGCTAGAGCCAATTGTAGAGGACGTAGAAGAAATTCCAAGGCCTCCACCTATCTTAAGGCGTCCTGACGTGCCTGCATATGTGCCACCACCTCCATACCCTCGAAGGCTGAAGAAGAAGCAGGAACAGGAAGTTCATTTTAATAAATTCTTAGAAATACTTAAGCAAGTGCATGTGAACATTCCTGTTGTAGAGGTTTTGCAGTCTATGCCTTCATATGTAAAATTTTTGAAAGATATCATTACTAACAAAAAGATAATTGGTGAGTTTGAAACAGTAAACCTCACCGAGGAGTGCAGTGCCATCCTCCAGAACAAGCTGCCCAAGAAGGAGAAGGATCCTGGTTCCTTCACCTTACCTGTAGAACTTGGAGGCAAGCACGTGGGCAGAGCGCTTTGTGACCTGGGCGCCAGCATAAATCTCATGCCCCTGTCCCTATTCCGCCAGTTGGGAATAGGAGAAGCACGTCCAACTACTGTCACTTTACAACTAGCAGACAGATCCATCGCATATCCAGAAGGTAAGATCGAGGATATTCTAGTTAAAGTTGACAAATTTATTTTCCTTGCAGATTTCATTGTCCTGGACTATGAGGCAGACAAGGAGGTACCCATCCTGCTAGGTAGACCATTTCTAGCCACAGGTAGGGCACTAATAGACGTGCAAAAAGGTGAGTTAACTATGAGGGTTCATGATGAAGAGGTAAAATTTAGTGTTTACAAAGCTTTAAAATATCCCTCTGATTCTGAGTCTTGTGCTAGCTTGGATGTTGTTGACTCACTAATGGAAGAACAATTAGAGCATGTACTGTTAACCAAGCATGCTAACGAATATGTAGGATTAGATGTAGATGATCTAAATGTAGCTGACATAATGAACATGCCTGTAAATAACCCTCAGCATGTATGTATGAATATAGATTTAACTGATAGAACTATTAACCCTCTGAAGCCCTCCATTGAGCATCCACCTGTTTTAGAACTGAAACCACTACCTACTCACCTCAAATATGCATATCTAGGAGATAATGACACACTGCCTGTAATTATTTCTTCTAAGCTAAGTGAACAGCATGAGGTTGATTTAATTTTACTGCTTAAGCAACATAGGAAGGCTATAGCATGGTCTATTGCTGATATTCGAGGCATTAGCCCTTCTTATTGTATGCACAAAATTATTCTAGAGGAAGAACACACACCTAGGGTAGATCACCAGCGTAGGTTAAACCCCTCTATGAAAGAGGTAGTGAAGAAAGAAATAATAAAGTGGTTAGATGCAGGAGTAATTTTCCCCATAGCTAGTAGCCAGTGGGTGAGCCCCATCCAGTGTGTACCTAAAAAGGGGGGAATAACTGTGGTAGTCAATGAGAATAACGAACTAATTCCAACAAGGACTGTCACAGGGTGGAGGGTATGTATGGATTACAGAAAACTAAATAAAGAAACTAAAAAAGACCACTTCCCCATACCGTTTATTGACCAGATGCTAGACAGAATAGCTGGTAGAGCCTACTACTGTTTCCTAGATGGCTATTCAGGCTACAATCAAATAACTATAGACCCTAAGGATCAAGAGAAGACCACCTTTACTTGCCCTTTTGGAACGTTTGCCTTCCGCAGAATGCCTTTTGGCTTATGCAATGCACCGGCAACTTTCCAGAGGTGCATGATGGCAATCTTCTCTGAGTTGGATGAGTCCATGATAGAAATATTCATGGATGACTTCTCAGTCTTTGGGGATTCATTTAAAACCTGTCTAGAAAACTTAGGACAAGTCCTGACTAGGTGTGAAGAGACCAACCTAGTCCTAAACTGGGAAAAATGCCATTTTATGGTAGATGAAGGGATTGTCTTAGGACATCGAGTATCAAGGGCGGGTGTAGAAGTGGATAGGGCGAAAATCGAGGTCATAGAGAAGTTGGTAGAGCCCCAGAATGTCAAGGCTATCAGGAGCTTCCTCGGACATGCTGGCTTCTATAGAAGGTTCATCAAGGACTTTTCTAAGATAGCCAAGCCTCTGTGCGAGCTTCTAGAGCTAGGTAGGCCATTCATCTTTTCTAAGGAATGTGTAGTAGCTTGGAAAACCCTTAAGGAAGCACTGGTCACAGCACCAATCATAGTAGGACCAAATTGGGATCTCCCATTTGAGATGCTATGTGATGCCAGTGACTATGCTGTAGGAGTCATGTTAGGACAGAAGATTGACAAGCTCACACATCCTGTCTATTATGCTAGTAAGACCTTGAATGAGGCTCAATGTAACTATACAACTACAGAGAAAGAAATGCTTGCTGTAGTATTTGCTTGTGAAAAATTTAGGAACTATATTGTAGGAACTAGGACCATTGTATATACTGACCATTCTGCTTTAAAATATCTCATGAGAAAGGCTGATGCTAAGCCTAGACTAATTAGATGGGTGTTATTGCTGCAGGAATTCGATTTGGACATTCGGGACAAGAAGGGATGTGAAAACGTGGTTGCAGATCACCTGTCTCGATTGCAGCACAATTGCGAAAAAATTGCGGACCCCACAATTTCTGATGCTTTTATAGATGAACATATCTTTGCTTTAACTCATCGTGATAACGATGAGGAACCTTGGTTCGCTGACATTGCTAACTTCCGTGCAGCACAGGTATTACCAGTGTTCAAGGGAGGACAAGAGAAGAAGAGGTTCCTCCATGAAGCAAGGAAATTCATCTGGGATGACCCCATACTTTACAGGACCTGTGCTGATGGGTTGTTGAGGAAGTGTGTTACAGCTGCTGAAGCGAAGTCTGTGCTACAGCACTGTCATTCATCTCCTTATGGTGGACACTTTGGTGGACAAAGGACAGCTGCCAAGGTATTTCAAAGTGGCTACTACTGGCCAACAATCTTTAAGGACGCCCACAACTATGCCCACAACTGTGACGAGTGCCAAAGGACAGGTAACCTCAGTCGTAAGGATGAGATGCCCCTCACCTACATCTTAGAGTTGGAGCTCTTTGATGTATGGGGCATTGATTTCATGGGACCCTTCCCTCCATCATCAGGTAACTTGTATATTCTAGTAGCAGTAGACTACGTGTCAAAGTGGGTAGAAGCTAAGGCATGTCCTAATAATGATGCTAAGACAGTCACTAATTTCTTGCATAGACACATTTTCACTAGATTTGGGACTCCTCGTGCTATCATTAGTGATGAGGGGTCACATTTCATTAATAAGGCTATGGAGAAAATATTGGCTAAGTATAACATCAGACATAGGGTAGCTACTCCCTATCACCCACACTCAAATGGTCAAGCTGAGATTTCCAATAGGGAGATAAAGAACATTTTAGAGAAGGTAGTCAAACCTAATAGGAAAGACTGGTCTTTCAAGCTTGAGGATGCACTTTGGGCTTATAGAACAGCATATAAGACACCTCTAGGAATGTCTCCCTATAGGTTGGTATATGGCAAGGCTTGCCACTTGCCACTTGAGTTGGAGAACAAGGCATTTTGGGCCATGAAAGAATTAAATTTTTGTGTGAAGGATGCAGGGACATTAAGATCTTTACAGCTGCATGAACTTGATGAGCTTAGGCACATGGCCTATGAGAATGCCAAGATGTACAAAGAAAAGACAAAAATATGGCATGACAGTAGACTCAGGATCAAAGATTTTAAGAAAGGCCAACTTGTACTGTTATTTAACTCACGATTAAAGCTATTTCCAGGCAAATTAAAGTCTAGATGGTCGGGTCCATTTGTTGTTACTAATGTCTTTATTCATGGTGCAGTAGAGATAAAAAACTTGCAGCAAGGACAACCATTTATGGTCAATGGTGCTAGGTTGAAGCACTACTATGAGGAGGGGGATGTGAAGACTCTCTCGACCTTCCTCCTACATGAAGCATGAAGTTAGAAACGAGAGAGAACGAGTGGTTACTGTACTCGTTTAGTCAAGGCCAATGCCTTAGTTTATTTTTTCTGGTTTTTTCGATGATCGTTTGTACATTTTGTGGTGTAATTTTAATTGCGTATTTAATGTTTGTTTTGTTTGTTTTTGTAGGGAATCGAAAGAGGGGATCAAGGGGAGTAAATCGCACTTTAAAAATCAAGAATCGGTTGGGCCGAATGAAAGATACGGGCGATCAAAGTTGGGATTTATTATGAAATATTGTCCCTAGAATTGCGCAAAAATTGCTGACTCCGCAAAAAGAGCCGTTGGGATTTTATTTTCCGTTGCTTTTATATCCGTTGGAAGCCGCTCGATCGTTACGATTATCTCTCTCTTTGCTCTCCAAATCTTCAGCGATTCTCTCCATCTCTGATTCTTCTCTCAAGATCTTCAAGATTTAGCTATGGTTTCCACTAGGGCTGAGAGATCCGCCGCCAAGAAGAAGGCCGACGACGCAGCTGAAGCGGCTGCGAGGGAAGCGCTTCTCACCCTTGCTGATCAGGGTGCTGTACGCACTGGCCGTCTTGGCAAGCTTCCTATTCGTAGGAAGAAGTGGAGGGTGGTAACTGAAATCCCTGCTGGCCCATCTGAGCCAGTGGGTACGCCAACGAAGCGCCGGTGGACTGTCAAGACTGCCGCCGAATCAAGCATCGCCAAGACTCCCTCTGTGGAGAGTCAAGAACCTGATCGTGCATCTCACGAGTCAGCAAAGGAAGGTTCGTCGCCGTCTGTGTCACCTGTGCGCAGCCCTCTCCCATCTGAACCGGTGAAAAGCACAGAATCAGCACCGCCTGCGCAGAGCGCCGAGTCATCTCCAGCACCTCAGAGTGCTGATCTACCACCTGCGGATGTGCAGAGTCCTGAGCTGCCGTCTTCACCATGGAGTTCTGCGCATACCCCATCAGCAGAGCACAATGCTCCACGGCCTGATCCGGAATTCCCTTATGGGGATTACCAAGAATCCACGCAAGGCAGTGGAGAGGCAGAAGAAGCAGAAGTCTTCTCTCCCATGAGAGAAGACAGCCCTGATGAGCCTGCACAGCAGGATGATTCTATGGAGGAGACGTTGGGGGCCTGTTTCCCACAACTCCAGGCAAAGTTGAAAAAGAAAAAGAAGGCCAAGCTTGTCAAGGCCAAGAAATCCAAGAAACTCAAGAAGAAGAAGGCCAAGCGAGTGCCTTCAGCAGACAAAGACAGTGCTGAGCCTTCGCTCAAACGCCTCAAGGTGGAGGCTGCTGAATCTTCCAAGCCAGCCGATAAGGGGAAGGCTAAGCTCTACCCTGAAGACGAACCTCCATCAGTGAGGTATGTCTCATCCGATGCCGAATCCAGGGGTGTGGAGCTGAGAAAAAGAGACCTGTTGCACGAGAAGGGGTTCCTTGATCGACTTGCTGACCTGCCGCAGTTCTTGCGCGCAGGGGTGATCAACCATGGCTGGGAGGAATTCTGCCGACCTCCCAATCCAGCATACACGAGCATGGTGTATGACTTCTATGCCAACGTGCTCAGCCCTGAGGATGGCCTATCTG
This sequence comes from Herpetospermum pedunculosum, assembly GCA_028017165.1. NCBI lineage: Eukaryota > Viridiplantae > Streptophyta > Magnoliopsida > Cucurbitales > Cucurbitaceae > Herpetospermum > Herpetospermum pedunculosum. The sequence goes on from CM051527.1 coordinate 40,187,358, forward strand.
TGGTCAGAGGGGTGGAGGTTGATTTCTCAGCCAAAGCCATTAATGAAGCATTTGGTCTAAGGGGCCAGCCTCACACAGATTACGCCCGGATAGTTGATGAGCCGACCGAGGCTGTGCTGGAAGAAGCCATCCGCACCATTGGCCAGCCTGAGGCCTCCTGGACAGTCTCACGCAATGGGCGGCACACGCTCATGAGTGCCAACCTCACGGCTAAGGCAGCTGTGTGGTTCTCTTTCGTCAGAAGAAGACTCTCCCCAGTGACTCATGAGACTACAATTAACCAGAGCCGTTCGCTGCTGGTTTATGCTATCATGAGAGGTCTCACGATCAACGTGGGAGAAGTCATCAATGCTGCCATAGCCGAGTGTGCTAAAAAGGGTAAGGGGCCATTATTTTTCCCCAACATCATAACGAAGTTATGCTTGCGTGCAGGAGTTCCTACCGAGCGCTTGGAGCAGCAGCTGCCCTACACAGGCCATCTGGAGTTGCCTGCACACCTACGGCTGAGAAGGAAGGGCAATATGGAGTTTGAGTTGGATAGGTTGGCTGCTGAGCAGTCCCTATCCATGGCCTGTTTGATGGACCTGCAGAGAAGAATGGCTCAATGGGCCAACTATGCGCAGGCGAGGGACAGAGAAGTTGCAGACCAATTGGGGTGCATCTTCCCAGACTTCCCCACCAACCTCCTAACTCCATGGGTGCCCCCACGACCAAGGCGACCAGATAAGGATGATGAGAATTGAGTGCTGGTTTGAAGAGCACTAGAGGGAGTATTACTGATCCCTAAAGAAACAAAAGACAATTTTTCTGCTTTTTGATAGATTCATGTATATGATGCTGTTTTGTGGTTAAGTTTTGATCTGTTTTGGATGTTTAGTTTTATGTTTTTCTTTTGCTTAGAATAGTCTGATGTTAGTTGATTAGGTAGGATAGTTTAGTTTTATTTTTCGGATGCATGAGTCACGGGAAAAAGCATGCTAGGGGCCTGAGTTAATGTTACATCTGCCCAGATTGTATTGCGAAATAATTGCGGTTTCCGCAATTTTTGTGGCTGATTGCATGTTTTTGACTGTCCGTCTAGTTAGGCTGTGATCTGTTAAATTCTATCTTTTGCTGCTAGCATGACTACCTTATATAGCTGATCTTGAAGCATGCTGGATGAGTGTCATAGGACACCTTTTGATAGTTTAAATTTGCCTCTGAATAGTGCTCAGCATGCATAAACCATAAGGCCTTAACCTTGTCTGTTATGTTCAAATTTTCTGCTGCTGGGATAGTTGCTTCTAGAATGTTTTGCCTATGCCTAGGATGTTTAGATTCTCTTTGTTTTACTTTCGACTAGATGCTTCTAGGACAAGTTTGGGGGTGTCCCACCTCAAACACTCATTGGGGACAATGAGTAGTTGAAGTTTGGGGGAGGCCACCCTAGGCCTAGGAACATTCCTCTCTTCCTTAGGACATAAGCATTCTTCTTCTCCTAAAAAATTTTTGTGATAAATAGAAAAAGTGAAAAATAGAATAAAGAGGGGAGTCTCTCTCAAGTTGTTGAGTAATCAGTGCCAAGTGTGTAAACCACAAGTGGCATTGCATCAAAAGGCAAACCAAGGAGAGACTCCACCTAAGTAAAAAAGAAAGAAAAAGGAGAAATAGGGGAAGAAGAATGTATGCTTGGGAGCTATAATCTTGTGGCTTAGATGTCCTATGAAAAAAAAGAAGAACTCTGATCCGTAATGAGCTAAGCACAAGGTTGTAGCTTTTAGGTTTGTCTAGGGAGATGAATGTTTATCCAATGTAGTGATGCCAGGGTTTAGGTTGTTCTCTATAAAGTACCACTGTCACTGTTAATACTAAGACTGGCATGACTCTAAGGAATCCTAGACACATTAAAAATAAGCTAGAAGCATGTACTGAGTCTGGAGTAAAGCTTGGTAGAATTTGAAACCTTAGGGATATTAGCATGATATCATAGAAGTAGTTAGATCAGTAGTAGGGGGGTTAACAAAAGCAGTGGGTATAGTAGGCAGGTGAAGTCAGAAGAAGCTAGACAAGGGGTTAGTTCTAAACTTAGAAGTGTGTCACAGGACAGCACTGCTAGAGGTAAGAATATAAGGGAGTTAGTGAGTAGTTAAAAGAAGAAAAAACAGCAGCCTAAGTAAGTCCTTAGTATGCTTGAGGACAAGCAACGCCTTAAGTTTGGGGGTGTGTTAAGTCTCTGAAAGTGACTTATTTAGGACCCATTTAGCTTAAGAAGATGTACACATTTAGGTGTTTTTGTTAGCATTTAGCCTAAACCTATGCTTTAATATGAGAATTAGAAGAAGGTAGCTAATATAGGACTTATGCACAATAGGTAGAAAAAGGGGTGAAAACCGAAGAAAAGAATGAAAAAATAACCCTTGCGAATGCATTGCGGAATAATTGCGGTGGCCGCAATTATTCAAGTTAAAACCGTAAGTTGGCTGACATTTTTCTGTTTAGATCCGACTTTTCAGGGATTCGTTCTTTCTCCTCCATCCATTCTGATATCTGACGTTGAAGACTGATGGTTCTCCTTGGCCCAATCGCACCTGCAGACTACTATAAAAGGGGGCCAAAGTCGGAGGTTCAATCATCACTCGAAGCGTAGAAGTCTTTCTGCAGTCCACCCTTTCCACTGTTCTTCCTTTGCCGTCTGTTGGAGTGAGAGTCTAAGCTTTTGGAATCGATAATCTGATAGGAAGGAGAGAAGATTCTTCTTCTCTCTCGATTGGATTCATCCAAGCACGGCTGAATTCTCATCACCTTCATTCGAGGCGACTGCCACGAAGATTTCCAGCAACCTTTACTGTTTTCTGCTCTTTTCTTCTCATTTTCATTACTGATCATTGTTGTCTTAGTTTAGTCATTTCAATTATTGTATTTCGTTGTTGTCTGCCTTGAATTCATTCTGTTTAAGCTTTCCTTTGTCATTCAAACACTTGAAGTAATCAAAGTACGTTTTCGCATTTCACAGTTCTTCCTTGTTCTGCTACGAGTTTCACTTACTGTTTTAAGCACTTTTTCCTTCTAAGCATGTCTACTTTATCTTATATTTCTGTTTTACATATATCCATGAGTAACTAAATTCATTTAGGGGCATGCTAATGACAGAACTATAGGCTAAAAACGTAAGTCAAGTAGGTAGATCAACACTCGAACATTGATTATATGTAAGCTTCATCCCACGGGCAATTTCGATTGGCCATCCATTTTGTCCAAAGAACTCCTAACCTCTGGAAGGAGTAAGAGTTCAGAGTCGTATAATCATGCTAGCCTTTCATGGTAATCAGGAAACGGCCTAGGAATAGGCGTTTCCCTAGTATAAACTGAACACTCCTGTTTTAACAAGATGCTTAAGACCTTACTTTGAAGGCGAGTAAACTTGAGTCTCTCATGCATGGAATCGGACGATACTTGAGATAGAGTGAGTTTAATGTGTAGAGAGTTGATCCAAAGTTTGATAATCGTAATAAAATGCCTATAGGACAGTCATTAGTAGCCCTTAATTCACCCATTTAACCAGTTTTTCGCTGCCAATTAATTGCGGATTAATTGCGGTTCTCGCAATTCTGCTAAATTGCTTTCTGTCTAGCTGTTTTCTTCTTCGTTTATTGAGTCCATCTCTTGTCTTTTAAGCCTGATTTTAACTTTAAGTTGTTTATGGTATATTCCTTTATACATTCAGCAAAAAGTAGTTAATTAAAAACCAATTTTACCCCATCAAATCCATCCCATCTTTCTTAACAAACACACTTCGCGAATAGCTAAAACTAAGTCTCTGTGGAAAAACGAATTAAATATACTTACTACTTGCTGTGAGACCATGTATGCTTGCATGTTCTAAGTGCTCTCTCCATCCTTTTGCTTATTTATCTTTACACATTGAGCACGCAACAGTCGTATTTGGGTGTTATGGCGTTCCCGCCGTTTCTCTTTCTCTCCTACCCTGATTAGTCCTCAGTTGGTTACTGGCTCCCTGGTGGACCAGTCTTCTCAGGTTGTGACTCATATTGCTTGTGTGTATGGGTCGAATCTCGAGGCTGGGAGGTCTGCCTTGTGGAGGGAGTTGGTCTTGGCTTGTTCGAGTTGGTCTTCCCCTGGAGTGGTTATGGGAGACTTTAATGAGACTCGCCGGCTGACTGAGAGGAGTGGGGGTAACCATAGCATTTCTGCGATGGGAGCCTTTGATTCTGCTCTCCTAGAGGCTGACTTGGTTGAGCTGTCGGTTCAGGGGAATTGGTTCACTTGGACTAGTCGCCCGAGGGGTGGCCTAGGAGGTCAGTTGGGTAGGTTGGATAGAGTTTTGGTCAACGCTGAGTGGGCTTCTGGTCGGCCTATGTGTGTGGTGCACGTGCATGACTGGGGTGTTTATGACCATAGTCCGTTGGTTTTCTCTCCAGGCCCTTTAGGTGCTCGTCGGTCTCCCTCCTTTCGGTTCTTCAACCATTGGGGGGAGTCTGATAGGTTTTTGACTGTGATTGCTAGTAGGTGGGTGACCCATGTTGGGGTCTCTCCGCTTGTTAGCTTCGCTCGTAATTTAAAGGGCTTAAAGGGGACTCTCAGGCAGGAGTTTGGGATGCCGATTTCCATTCTTAGTCAGCAGGTTATTGATCTTCGCTTGGCCATGGAGGCTGCCCAGGCGGGTGTTTTGGTGGACCCCCTTTCTCCTTCCCTCCAGCTTCAGGCCGCTGAGGCATCTGATAGGTTCTGGGCTGCAACTAGGTGTGAGGAAGCCTCCCTTCGGCAGAAATCGAGGGTCAAGTGGCTGGCGTTAGGGGATAGGAACTCGGGGTTCTTTCACAGGAGCGTGAAAGTTAGGGCAGCCCGGAATAGCTTTTCCTCTTTGGTTGATGGTTCTGGGGTCAGGATGTCTTCCCATGAGGACATCTCGCGCTCCCTGGTTCATTATTTCCAGGGTCTCTTGGGGTCCCAAGGGGTTGGTTATCGTGACCTCACAGAGCGATTAAAGCCGATGGTGGGGTTTTCGTGGTCTGATCAGTGTATAACTGATCTCATCCGCCCCATCTCGCGAGATGAGGTTCGAGCTGTTCTCTTTTCCTTTTTTTTTTTTTGCAACGGTAGTTTAATTAATGCGGGGATTGAACCCATAACCTTTTGGTCACCGGCACAACCCTATGCCAATTGAGCTATGCTCGGTTTGGCCTGTTCTCTTTTCCATGAGTAGTGCCAGGGCTCCTGGCCCGGATGGCTTCCCTGTGGGGTTTTTCAAAGCTGCTTGGAGTGTTGTTGGGGATGATTTCGTTTCCGCCGCGCTTCACTTCTTTGATACCTCCTTCCTTCCTCCTGGTATCAATGCCACCTCTCTTACCTTGATTCCTAAGAAGGTGGGTGCCTCCCGGGTTGAGGATTTCAGGCCTATTTCCTGTTGTAATGTGTTGTATAAATGCATTGCAAAGGTTTTGGCTAATCGTCTTCGCGTGTGGCTGCCTTCCTTCATCAGTCCGAATCAGTCGGCCTTTGTTCAAGGTAGGAGCATTGTGGATAACATTCTGCTCTGCCAGGAGTTGGTTGGGGGTTACCACCTCAACAAAGGGAGCCCGCGGTGTGTGCTGAAGATCGACCTGCAGAAAGCTTATGACTCTATTCAGTGGGATTTTCTCTTTGGCTTACTGCTTTCGATTGGTACACCTTGCCAGTTTGTCAACTGGGTCCGGGCTTGCGTTACCTCGCCTATGTTCTCCATTTCGGTGAATGGGTCCTCTGAGGGGTTTTTTGCTGGTAGGCGTGGTCTCCGTCAGGGAGATCCCCTGTCCCCTTACCTGTTCGTCATGTGTATGGAAGTCTTGTCGCGGCTGCTGAATTCCCCGCCGCCTGAGTTTGAGTTTCATCCCAAGTGTGAGAGGGTTAATCTTACCCATCTTTGCTTTGCGGATGACTTGATGATTTTCTCTGCGGGGAACAAGACTTCTTTGAGGTTTGTTCAGCAGACATTACTTCACTTCCAGGAGCTTTCAGGCCTTGTGGCTAACTCTGCTAAGAGCTCGATGTTCTGTGCGGGGGTTCCTGTCCAGGTGGTTGTCGGTCTGGCTGAGTTCATGGGTGTTGCTCTTGCGACCTTGCCTGTTTGTTACTTAGGTCTCCCTCTCATCTCTGGTCGACTGTCTTCTTGGGATTGCCAGCCTCTGATTGATCGGATCACCTCTAGGATTGGCAGTTGGACTGCTAGGGCTCTTTCCTATGCGGGAAGGTTGCAGCTTATCCAATCGGTCCTCCAGAGCTTCCACGTCTATTGGGCTAGTGTGTTTGTGTTGCCTGCTCGTATAGTCCATAGGGTTGAGAGTTTACTCCGGTGCTACCTCTGGAAGGGCTCTCCTTCTGGTCGTGGGGGGGCGAAGGTTGCCTGGGATGACATTTGTTTGCCGAAGAGTGAGGGAGGTTTGGGTATTCGTCATATCCAATCCTGGAACTCGGCAGCGGTTATGAAACTCCTTTGGCTCCTTCTGCTTCGCTCTGGTTCTCTGTGGGTAGCTTGGATGGAGGAGTGTATCCTCCGTGGTCGGTCTCTTTGGACGGTTCCTGTGTCGTCTATGTGGTCTTGGTGCCTCAAGGCGATTATGGGGCTTCGGGACCAATTCCGTCCACTTGTCCGGTTTTCCATTGGCGACGGTTCTAGGTGTCGTATGTGGGTTGATCCATGGCTGCCTGATGGTCCTATTCTCCCCAGAATCAGTGATCGTATCTTGTATGACGCAGCTAGTCATATTCAAGCTATGGTCTCTGATTTTCTGCTGCCTGATGGTTCGTGGCGGTGGCCGGTAGTATCTCCTGATTTGTTGGAGATCGCCGATGCCGTGCGCTCTACTGTGTGTTGCCCTGGTAGGGAGGATAGGTTGATCTGGGTTCCAGGCGGGTTTGGTTTTTCGGTTTCAAGTGCTTGGGAGGCGATTCGCCCCCGTGGGACTGTGGTTCCGTGGCAAGGTTTGCTATGGTTCGGGGGGAATATTCTGCGTCATGCTTTTGTCACATGGCTGGCCTTGAGGGACCGTTTGTATACTCGTGATAGGCTGGCTAGGTGGATCCCCTCGACTCCTACCGACTGTTTGCTTTGTTTGTCCGGGACTGAGTCCCGTGACCACTTGTTCTTCCAGTGCCCCTTTGCTAGTTTGGTGTGGGAAGATATCCTCTGTTGGGGCAGAGCTTCCCGCCTCGTTCTCCCTTGGGATGCTGAGCTTGAGTGGATTTGTCGGGTGAGTGCTGGGCAGCACAAGCGTAAGCTTGTTTGGAGGGTGGCCTGGTGTGCTGTGATCTACCATATTTGGATGGAACGCAACTTGCGTTTTCACGGCCCGGGTCACCGCCCTCCTCAGTCGGTTATCGCTGGTATTCGGTCTGATATTTCTTCTGCTTGCTCATCCTGGGTGGGTGCGGTTTCGGCCGTCTCCCCCTGGGATTCTTTTGATTGACTTTGTCTTGTTCTTTGAGTGTGTGCAGGTGTTTTGTCAGGTTGCTCTGTGCGGTGCTTTTTTGCTTCTCGCGATTGCTTCTTCCCCTACTCTGTCCCTGGTTGCTGCTGTTGTCTCTTCTCTGGAGGGGTTTCTGTTTTGGTCTGTGCGGTTTGGTTGTTTGAGCTTGTCCCTATGCTTGTTCTTGCTTTGAGGACGCTGCTTGCAGTGGCTCGATCAGTTGCTGGCTTTCTTCATATGTCTGTCCTTTGCTGTCCTTGGCCTTTCTCCCCTGGTGGGCTTCTTGTGTGGGGCTTTGAGCGGCTTGTCTGTGGGGTGTCACTCGCTGCAGGGGTTGGTTCAGGCGGTGCTTGCTTCTTCTGCAGTTGGCTGTCCTTCTCTATTTTGTGGGTGCTCGTTGTCCCCTGGCGGTCCTGGTTCCTTTCTGAGCTGAGTTCTGGATGCTTGTTGTCACCCCGAAAGGCGCTTTTTCCTGAGGGTGTGTGGGCTTTTGGTGGGTCCTTGGATCATGCTTTGTCGAGGGAAGCGATGCTGGCTGGGTCCCTGTGGCTTTCTGCCGTGCCTGCATACCGGATGGTTGTTCTTTTGCCATAAGTAGGGGGAAGACGAGTTGATGGGCCTCTTCTTTGTTCGGTTTCTTGGTCGTGCTTGGGGGGCGGGCTTCTTGCTTGCATATGTTGGATGGCCAGCTTGGCCCCTTTTTTTCTCAGCATCTGCTTGTCCTCTCTCTGTTTTTGCTTGGTGCCCCTTGACCCTGTCTGGAGTTGCTCTTTCGCTCGTGCCGACCGGGGGATGGATGGCCTGGGGTGTTTTGTGGGCGGATGAGGAGTCATGCTTCGCGGATGAGGAGTCATGCTTCGTTCGTGTTCTGTCTTATTGTTTCCTCTTGCTTCAGCTGGTTCTTTTGCTTTTGGAGTTGTGTTACATTTTTCTGCTTTTGTCTTTTCTGGCTCCTTCCCGCTTGTGGGTTGGATGCTGGGGTTTGTTGTTGTTGGTTTCTTTGTTGCTTTCCCTCGGGCTGTGAGGTTTCCGTTGGGTTGTTTTGGTTTTGTTGTTGTACTTTGGTTCTCCCTGTGTTTGTTCTCTTGTTTGTTGTGCCCTTTGGCCTCGGGCTTTGAGGTCTTTTTGCTTATATATAATCACCTTTGCAAAAAAAAACTTTGTGGCTTGGGTGTCCTGAATAAAAAGAACTCTGATCCTCAATTAGCTAAGCACAAAGTTGTAGCTTGTAGGGTTGTTTAGGGAGATGAATGTATGTCCAATGTAGTGATGCCAGGGTTTAGGTTGTTCTCTAAATGTACTACTGTCACTGGTTAATACTAAGACTGGCATGACTCTAAGGAATCCTAGGTAGCTCAAAAGTAAAAAGTAGAAGCATGTACTGAGTCTGGGGTAAAGCTAGGTAGAATTTGAAACCTTAGGGATAGTTGCACGATATGATAGAAGCAAGTAGATCAGTCGTAGGGAGTAAATGAAACAGTAGGATCATTAGGCGTGCGAAGTCAGAAGAAGCAAAATGAGAAGTTAGTTGTAAACTTAGAAGTGTGTCACAGGACAGCATTGCCATAGATAGGAACTTAGGGGAGTCAGCAAGTGGTGAGAGAAGTTAAAACAGCAGCCTAAGTAAGTCCTTAGATTGCTCGAGGACGAGCAAAACCTTAAGTTTGGGGGTGTGTTACGTCTCCAAAAGTGACTAATTTAGGACTTGTTTTCTATAGAAAGATGTGCACTCTCAGGTGTTTTTGGTAGGATTTAGCTTAAACTTGTGCTTATATATGAGAATTAGAAGAATGAAGCTAAATTAGGACTTATATGCAAAAGGAAAGAAAATGAATTAAAAACGAAGTTAAAGGAATGAAAGTTATGCATTGCGGAGGCATTGCGGAAACATTGCTAAAACCGCAATGTTTTAAGTGAAATCCGTAAGTTTTTTTTGCAAAGGTGATTATATATAAGCAAAAAGACCTCAAAGCCCGAGGCCAAAGGGCACAACAAACAAGAGAACAAACACTGGGAGAACCAATGTATGACAACAAATCCAAAACAACCCAACCGAAACCTCACAGCCCGAGGGAAATCAACAAAGAAACCAAACAACAACAGACCCTAGCATCCAACCCACAGGCGGGAAGGAGCCAGAGAAAACCAAAAGCAGAAAAACGAAACACCACACAAAAAGCAAATGAACCAGCTGAAGCAAGAGGAAACAAAGACAGAGCACGAACAAAGCATGGCACCTCATCAGCGAACCATGACTCCTCATCCGCCCACAAAACACCCCAGGCCATCCATCCCCCAGCCGGCACGAGCGAAAGAGCAACTCCAGACAGGGTCAAGGGGCACCAAGCAAAACCAGAGAGGACAAGCAGATGCTGAGAAAAAAGGGGCCAAGCTGGCCATCCAACATAAGCAAGCAAGCAGCCCGCCCCCCAAGCACGACCAAGAAACCGAACAAAGAAGAGGCCCATCAACTCGTCTTCCCCCTACTTATGGCAAAAGAACAACCATCCGGTATGCAGGCCCGGCAGAAAGCCACAGGGACCCAGCCAGCATCGCTTCCCTCGACAAAGCCAGATCCCAGGACCCACCAAAAGCCTACACACCCTCAGGACAAAGCGCCTTTCGGGGTGACAACAAGCATCCAGAACTCAGCTCAATTAGGAACCAGGACCGCCAGGGGACAACGAGCACCCACTGAACAGAGAAGGACAGCCAACTGCAGAAGAAGCAAGCACCGCCTGAACCAACCCGACAGCTAGAGACACCCCACAGACTAGCCTCTCAAAGCCCCACACAAGAAGCCCACCAGGGGAGAAAGGCCAAGGACAGCAAAGGACAGACAGATGAAGAGAGCCAGCAACTGATCGAGCCTCAACAAGCACAGGGACAAGCTCAAACAACCAAGCCGCACACACCAAAACCGAAACCCCTCTAGAGAAGAGACAGCAGCAACAACCAGGGAAAGAGCAGGGGAAGAAGCAATCGCCAGAACGAAAACAGCACCGCATAGAGACAACCTGTCCAAACACCAAGACAGAAAACCCCTCTAGAGAAGAGACAGCAGCAGCAAACAGGGACAGAGCAGGGGAAGAAGCAATCGCCAGACGCGAAACAGCACCGAAAGAGCAACCTGACAAAACACCTGCACACACTCAAAGAACAAGACAAAGTCAATCAAAAGAATCCCAGGGGGAGCCGGCCGAAACCGCACCCACCCAGGACGAGCATGCAGAAGAAATATCAGACCGAATAGCAGCTATAACCGACTGAGGAGGACGGTGACCCGGGCCGTGAAAACGCAAGTTGCGTTCCATCCAAATATGGTAGATCACAGCACACCAGGCCACCCTCCAAACAAGCTTACGCTTGTGCTGCCCAGCACTCACCCGACAAATCCACTCAAGCTCAGCATCCCAAGGGAGAACGAGGCGGGAAGCTCTACCCCAACAGAGAATATCCTCCCACACCAAACTCGCAAAGGGGCACTGGAAGAACAAGTGGTCACGGGACTCAGACCCGGACAAGCAAAGCAAACAGTCGGTAGGTGTCGAGGGGATCCACCTAGCCAGCCTATCACGAGTATACAAACGGTCCCTCAAGGCCAGCCAGGTGACAAAAGCATGTCGCGGAATATTCCCCCCGAACCATAGCAAACCCTGCCACGGAACCACAGTCCCACGGGGGCGGATCGCCTCCCAAGCACTAGAAACCGAAAAACCAAGCCCGCCTGGAACCCATATCAACCTATCCTCCCTGCCGGGGCAACACACAGTAGAGCGCACGGCATCGGCGATCTCCAACAAATCAGAAGACACGACCGGCCACCGCCACGAACCATCAGGTAGCAGAAAATCAGAGACCATAGCTTGAATATGACTAGCTGCGTCATACAAGATACGATCACTGATTCTGGGGAGAATAGGACCATCAGGCAACCATGGATCAACCCACATACGACACCTAGAACCGTCGCCAATGGAAAACCGGACAAGTGGACGGAATTGGTCCCGAAGCCCCATAATCGCCTTGAGGCACCAAGACCACATAGACGACACAGGAATCGTCCAAAGAGACCGGCCACGGAGGATATACTCCTCCATCCAAGCCACCCACAGCGAACCAGAGCGAAGCAGAAGGAGCCAAAGGAGCTTCATAACCGCTGCCGAGTTCCAGGATTGGATATGACGAATACCCAAACCTCCCTCACTCTTAGGCAAACAAATGTCGTCCCAGGCAACCTTCGCCCCCCCACGACCAGAAGGAGAGCCCTTCCAGAGGTAGCACCGAAGCAAACTCTCAACCCTATGGACTATACGAGCAGGCAGCACAAAAACACTAGCCCAATAGACCTGGAAGCTTTGGAGGACCGACTGGATAAGCTGCACTCTTCCCGCATAGGAAAGAGCCCTAGCAGTCCAACTGCCAATCCTATAGGTGATCCGATCAATCAGAGGCTGGCAATCCCGAGAAGACAGCCGGCCAGAGATGAGAGGGAGACCTAAGTAACAAACAGGCAAGGTCGCAAGAGCAACACCCATGAACTCAGCCAGACCGATAGCCACCTGGACAGGAATCCCCGCACAGAACATCGAGCTCTTAGCGGAGTTAGCCACAAGGCCTGAGAGCTCCTGGAAGTGAAGTAAAGTCTGCTGAACAAACCTCAAAGAAGTCCTGTTCCCCGCAGAGAAAATCATCAAGTCATCCGCAAAGCAAAGATGGGTAAGATTAACCCTCTCACACTTGGGATGAAACTCAAACTCAGGCGGCGGGGAAATCAACAGCCGCGACAAGACTTCCATACACATGACGAACAGGTAAGGGGACAGGGGATCACCCTGACGGAGACCACGCCTACCCGCAAAAAACCCCTCAGAGGACCCATTCACCGAAATGGAGAACATAGGCGAAGTAACGCAAGCCCGGACCCAGTTGACAAACTGGCAAGGCGTACCAATCGAAAGCAGTAAGCCAAAGAGGAAATCCCACTGAATAGAGTCATAAGCTTTCTGCAGGTCGATCTTCAGCACACACCGCGAGCTCCCTTTGTTTAGGTGGTAACCCCCAACCAACTCTTGGCAGAGCAGAATGTTATCCACAATGCTCCCTTTGTTTAGGTGAAATCCGTAAGTTGTCTAACCTTTTTCTGTTTTGTTCCGATATTTCAGGGATCCATTCTTCCTCCTCCAGCCACGTAGAAGTACGACGTTGAGAATGGATGGTTCTCCTTGACCCAATCGCACCTGCAGAATACTATAAAAGGAGGCCAAAGTGGAAGGTTGAAACACACTCGAACAGCGTAGACTTCTCAGTTCAACGCAGCTTCTTCCACTCTTTTTCTCTCTTTCGTCTGTTGGTTTGAAAGGTTCAGCTGTTGGAGTCGACAATCTGATAGGAAGGAGAGAAGATCTATCTTCTCTTCTGATTAGATTCATCCAAGCAAAGCTCACTTTCACCCTTCAGCTGAGGCGTTCGCAATCGAGAAGACCACGCACATCTTTACTGCTTTCTGTTTTAGTTTTCTATTTTCATTATTGATTGTTGTTATTTCTCTTCCTTTAGCTACTCTATTCCATTTCGTTGCTTTCTGTCTTTACTTTGTTATTCCAAGTCATCATTTGTTTAGTTCAAACGATTGGTTAATCAACGCACAATTCCTCACTTCGCAAGTCTTTACTTTCTCTGCCTACTGTTTTCCTCTTCTGTTTTATCTTCAAGATTCTATTAAGCATGTCTCCATCATTTACTTTTTCTATTCTATCTGCATCCATGAGTAACTAAATCACATAAGGGCATGCTAATGACAAATCTGTAGGAAGAAACACGTGACTAAAGCATATAGGATAGCTCTCGAATGCATTGATTGTATGTAAGCTTCATCCCACGGGCAATTTCGATTGGCCATCCATTTTGTCCAAAGAACTCCTAACCTCTGGAAGGAGTAAGAGTTCAGAGTCATACACTCATGCTAGCCTCTCAAGGTAGCCAGAAAACGACCTAGGAATAGGCGTTTTCCTAGTACAAATCACAACTTACTGTTTTAACAAGATGCTTAAGACCTTACTTGGACATGAGTAAACTAAAGAATCTAATGCATGAAATCGGAAGATACATGAGTATGAGTTAGTTTGATGCATAGTGAGTTAATCTACTGTTTAAGAATCGTGTGAAAAAGCCTATAGAGGAGTCGTTAGTAGCCCTTGTTTCCACATTTTACACACATTCGCTGTTAAGAACATTGCGGTATAATTGTTGTTTCCGCAATTCCCTTAGTTAAAAAATTCTGCCTTAGCCATTTTTCTCTTCGTTTATTAATCTCTTCTCTTTGCATTTGAGTTTATCATTTACTTGCACTTGTTTACGTATCTATCCTTTACATATTCCTTAGTAATTAGGCAACTTAAAACCAAATCTACCTCATTAAATCCACCCATTCTTGCTTAACAATACACTTCACGAGTAATTAAGAATAAATCTCTGTGGGAAATCGAATGAAAAAATACTTATTACTTGCTACAAGATCATGTATGCTTGCATGTTCTGATTGCATATTTCCTTTAAACATTGAGCACGCAACAATATGACTAGCCGTGTCATACAAGATACGATCACTAATCCTTGGCAGAATAGGACCATCAGGCAGCCACGGATCAACCCACATACGGCACCTACAGCCGTCTCCAATGGAAAACCGGACAAGCGGACGGAAAAGGCACGAAGCCCATAATCGCCTTGAGGCACCAAGACCACAGAGACGACACAGGAATCGTCCAAAGAGACCTCCGACGGAGGATATACTCCTCCATCCAAGCGACCGACAGAGAGCCAGAGCGGAGCAGCAGGAGCCAAAGGAGCTTCATAACAGCTGCCGAGTTCCAGGACTGGATATGACGAATACCCAAACCACCCTCCCGCTTCGGCAAACAATTATCATCCCAAGCTACCTTAGCCCCCCCGCGACCAGAAGGAGATCCTTTCCAGAGGTAGCAACGAAGCAAACTCTCAACCCTCTGGACCACACGAGCAGGCAGCACAAAAACACTAGCCCAATAGACCTGGAAGGTCTGGAGGACCGACTGAATAAGCTGCAACCTACCAGAATAGGAGAGAGCCCTAGCAGTCCAACTACCAATCCTAGAGGTGATCCGATCAATCAGGGGCTGACAATCACGCGAAGACAGCCGACCTGAGAGAAGGGGGAGACCTAAGTAACAAACGCGCGACGCAAGAGGAACACCCATGAACTCAGCAAGGCTGACTGCCACAGGGACAGGAGCACCCGCACAGAACATCGAGCTCTTAGCAGAGTTAGCCACAAGGCCAGAAAGCTCCTGGAAGAGATGTAAGGTCTGCTGAAGAAACCCCAAAGAAGCCCTATTCCCCGCAGAGAAAATCATCAAGTCATCCGCGAAGCAGAGATGGGTTAGCTTAACCCTCTCACACTTGGGATGAAACTCAAACTCAGGCACGGGGGAATTCAACAGGCGCGACAAGACTTCCATGCACATGACGAACAGGTAAGGGGACAGGGGGTCTCCTTGGCGGAGACCCCTCCTTCCTGCAAAGAACCCATAGAAGACCCATTCACAGAAATGGAGAACATAAGCGAGGTAACGCAGGCTCGGATCCAGTTAACAAACTGGCAAGGAGTACCAATCGAGAGCAGCAAGCTAAAGAGGAAATCCCACTGGATAGAATCATAGGCTTTCTGCAGATCGACCTTCAGCACACACCGCGGGCTACCCTTATTGCGGTGGTAACCCCCAACCAACTCCTGGCAGAGCAAAATGTTATCCACAATACTCCTCCATTGAAGAAAGGCCGACTGATTCGGACTGATGAAGGAAGGCAGCCACACACGGAGACGATTAGCCAAAACCTTTGCAATGCATTTATACAACACATTACAACAGGAAATGGGCCTGAAATCCTCAACCCGGGAGGCACCCACCTTCTTTGGAATCAAGGTAAGAGAGGTGGCATTTATACCAGGGGGAAGGAAGGAGGTATCAAAGAAGTGAAGCGTTGCGGAACAGAAGTCATCCCCAACAACACTCCAAGCAGCTTTGAAAAACCCCACAGAAAAAAAGTTAGGCAAGGAAAATAACCAACAAACAAAGCACATTTGTTATAAATTAATCTAATTTTTTTTTAACAACATGTTGGGGTGCGGGATTGAACTTAGGACCTCATGGTCACAAGGCGATACATCATGTCAGTTGAGCTATGCTCTTGTTAAAAATTTACCTTTATAGGCGATATATAATGCAGTTAAATATTTTAAATCATCCATGCCCCGTTTGCACGATGCAGGATCAATCAATCCCCACTCTGGGCTTTCTAGGTGATGCGCTCACTCACCGGTTGCACCAAGTGGTTGTTTGATGAAGAATGCTGATCATGAAAGCAAAGCTGGCGGCCTATGTGTGTGGTGCACGTGCATGACTGGGGTGTTTCTGACCATAGTCCGTTGGTTTTCTCTCCAGGCCCTTTAGGTGCTCGTCGGTCTCCCCCCTTTCGGTTCTTCAACCATTGGGGGGACTCTGATAGGTTTTTGTCTGTGATTGCTAGTAGGTGGGTGACCCACGTTGGGGTCTCTCCGCTTGTTAGCTTCGCTCGCAATTTAAAGGGCTTAAAGGGGACTCTCAGGCAGGAGTTTGGGACGCCGATTGCTGTGCTTAGTCAGCAGGTTATTGATCTTCGCTTGGCCATGGAGGCTGCCCAGGCGGGAGTGTTGGTGGACCCCCTTTCTTTTTTTTTGCAAAGGTGATTATATATAAGCAAAAAGACCTCAAAGCCCGAGGCCAAAGGGCACAACAAACAAGAGAACAAACACTGGGAGAACCAATGTATGACAACAAATCCAAAACAACCCAACGGAAACCTCACAGCCCGAGGGAAATCAACAAAGAAACCAAACAACAACAGACCCTAGCATCCAACCCACAGGCGGGAAGGAGCCAGAGAAAACCAAAAGCAGAAAAACGAAACACCACACAAAAAGCAAAAGAACCAGCTAAAGCAAGAGGAAAAAAAGACAAAGCACGAACAAAGCATGGCACCTCATCAGCGAACCATGAGTCCTCATCCGCCCACAAAACACCCCAGGCCATCCATCCCCCAGCCGGCACGAGCGAAAGAGCGACTCCATACAGGGTCAAGGGGCACCAAGCAAAACCAGAGAGGACAAGCAGATGCTGAGAAAAAAGGGGGCCAAGCTGGCCATCCAACATAAGCAAGCAAGCAGCCCGCCCCCCAAGCACGACCAAGAAACCGAACAAAGAAGAGGCCCATCAACTCGTCTTCCCCCTACTTATGGCAAAAGAACAACCATCCGGTATGCAGGCCCGGCAGAAAGCCACAGGGACCCAGCCAGCATCGCTTCCCTCGACAAAGCCAGATCCCAGGACCCACCAAAAGCCTACACACCCTCAGGACAAAGCGCCTTTCGGGGTGACAACAAGCATCCAGAACTCAACTCAATTAGGAACCAGGACCGCCAGAGGGACAACGAGCACCCACTGAACAGAGAAGGACAGCCAACTGCAGAAGAAGCAAGCACCGCCAGAACCAACCCGACAGCTAGAGACACCCCACAGACTAGCCTCTCAAAGCCCCACACAAGAAGCCCACCAGGGGAGAAAGGCCAATGATAAGAAAACCCTAGCCAATTGGACCTAAGAACCCTTATGGTTATACAAACCCCTAGATCTCAAATGCTAAAACCCCCAAATACATATGATTTCATCCCAAGGAAGAAGAAAGAAACGAATTTACCTTGATGATCAATATCAAGAGTAGAGAAAACTTGTTTCAAAACTCAAGATTCGAATCACTCCACAAGATAGCTTGATCAAGACTACTTGAATGACTCTACATGCAAATCTAATCACAAGAAATGCAAAGGAATAAGCTCATGGCTTAAGAAGCAAACTATGCAACTTTCATTTTTTAAACTCAAATCTGTCCATCCTAATTAAACAACATGGATGGCTATATATAGCCTTCAAAATTAACCCTAGAGTAACCTATGGTCAATTGAAGAGTTGTAACTCTCATGCCCATCAATACCATAATGGCCACTAGCTAAATTGTAACTTAAAACATTGAAAACAAAACTTTAAAACTGAAATTACATGAAACTACTCTTAAATCCGAGAATATAAATACTAATCAACCAACTTATAGTTTGTAACCATCCAAGAGTAATCAAAGCCCCACTTGAAGTAGTTTGAACTACTAGTTCCATAGATGAAGCTTGATCCATCTTTAATGAAGCATGAGTTGCATTTTAGTTCATTAAATGCAACTCCATTTGTTTGCCATCTTGGAAAGTTGCTATGACCCTGACATCTACCTTGAAGTTCATATGGCATGATTGGGATGCCCTGGTTCATATCATCCTCTCCTTCTTTAAGAGGATTCGTCCTCGAATCCAAAGGATCCCCTTGTAATGCAAACTTGAAGTCATTTGCATATCGTGGTCTTACTCTCCTTAAGGTGTTCACAATGAACTTTAGGCCATGAATGGTTGTAGAATTGAAATGGAACTGTTGCTTCTTAGGTAGCCTGTTGATCTTGTAATTCTCACGTGCTCGACATTGTCTCATTTCTAAAGCTACCTTTGAATCTTGCTTATGAGTAAGAACTTTAACTTCCTGCAAGAACTCAAAAGAAAAATTAGGCACACTTGGTTTAAGTGCACCCGTTAGAAAGCAAGTCTTTTCGGTTACAAGTTCTTGTATGTGTCGTTTTGAATACAAAACAGTATTCTCCTCATAAACACTAATAACCGAACCCTCTTTCTCTTTAAACTCTATACAATTCTCAATCTTTTCTTTTTTCCACTCTTTTTCTTTTTCACTTTCCTCACTTTTTATCTCTATATGACATGGATCAAAATATATTTGTACAATTGCTTTGGTGGTCACCACGTCATCAATAACAATGTCATCATTTGGAACGTCGACTTGAGGCATAAGGAAATCTTTCTCTTCTTGAACAGATTGTGCAGTCTTCATTGTTTGATTCTGCAATTTTAACTCTTGACATAATTCAAACACGTACTTCACGGATTGGCGCATTTCAGCCAAGTCTTCCCGAAAAGTCTTCCAAAATCGGTTATCACGTCTTTGTGCTTGAGGAAACATGGACTTGGTTGAAGATCGTCTGTGAAACATGCTGCAACGTAATACAAAGTGACAAGAAAAAAATATCTTTCCACACTCCCTTATGTATTTTCACTCAAAGAAAAACATTGTCTCAACAAACTCGCAATCTCACTCACATGAGCCAATGAGCAAGGTTTTTTTTTTTTTGCAAAAGTGAATATATATAAGCAAAAGGCCTCAAAGCCCGAGGCCAAAGGGCACAACAACAGGGGAACAAACACTGGGAGACCCAATGTACGGCAACAAAACGAAAACAACACAGCAGAAACCTCACAGCCCGAGGGAAAGCAAAAGCCAAACAACAACATACCCCAGCATCCAACCCACAAACGGGAAGGAGCTAGAAAAAACAAAAGCAGAGAGAAGTAACACAACTAAAAAGCAAAGAAACAGCTGAAGCAGGAGGAAACAAAACGTGACACCTCAACCGCGATCAGCCCACAAAACTCCCCAGACCATCCAACCCCCGGCCGGAACTAGCGACAGAGCAACACCAGACAGGGTCAAGGGGCACCAAGCTAGCCAGAGAGAGGACAGGCAGATGCTGAGAAAGAAGGGGCCAAGCTGGCCATCCAACAAATGCAAGCAAGAATCTCGCCCCCCAAGCACAACCAAGAAACCGAACAAAGAAGAGGCCCATCAACTCATCTTCCCCCTACTTATGGCAAAAGAACAACCATCCGGTATGCAGGCACGGCAGAAAGCCACAGGGACCCAGCCAGCATCGCTTCCCTCGACAAAGCCAGATCCAAGGACCCACCAAAAGCCCACACACCCTCAGGACAAAGCGCCTTTCGGGGTGACAACAAGCGACCAGAACTCAACTCAATTAGGAACCAGGGCCGGCAGGGGACAACGAGAACCCACAGAACAAGAAAAGGACAGCCAACTGCAGAAGAAACAAGCACCGCCTGAAGCACTCCAACAGCTCGGGACGCCCCACAGACAAGCCTCGCAGAGCCCACACAAGAATCCCACCAGGGAGAAAAGCCAAGGCAGCCAAGGACAAACAGATGAAGAAGCCAGCACCAAAACCAGAAACCCCTCAGAAGAAAGGACAACAGCATGAACCAGGGACAGAACAGGGGAAGAAGCAAACGCCATAAGCGAGACAGCACCACAAGAGCAACCTGACAAAAAACCTGCACACACTCAAAGAACAAGACAAAGTCAATCAAAAGAATCCCAGGGGGAGACGGCCGAAACCGCACCCACCCAGGACGAGCAAGCAGAAGAAATATCAGACCGAATAGCAGCGATAACCGACTGAGTAGGGCGGTGACCCGGGCCATGAAAACGCAAATTGCGTTCCATCCAGATATGGTAAATCACGGCACACCAGGCCACCCTCCAAACAAGCTTACGCTTGTGCTGCCCAGCACTCACCCGACAAATCCACTCAAGCTCAGCATCCCAAGGGAGAACGAGGCGGGAAGCTCTGCCCCAACAGAGGATATCCTCCCACACCAAACTCGCAAAGGGGCACTGGAAGAACAAGTGGTCACGGGACTCAGTCCCGGACAAACAAAGCAAACAATCAGTAGGTGTCGAGGGGATCCACCGAGCCAGCCTATCACGAGTATACAAGCGGTCCCTCAAGGCCAGCCAAGTGACAAAAGCATGACGCGGAATATTCCCCCCGAACCAAAGCAACCCCTGCCACGGGACCACTGTCCCACGGGGGCGAATCGCCTCCCAAGCACTAGAGACCGAAAAACCAATCCCGCCAGGAACCCAGATCAACTTATCCTCCCTACCTGGGCAACACACAGTAGAGCGCACAGTATCGGCGAGCTCCAACAAATCAGGAGACACTGCCGGCCACCGCCACGAACCATCAGGTAGCAAAAAATCAGAGACCATCGCTTGAATATGACTAGCGGCGTCATACAAGATACGATCACTAATTCTGGGGAGAATAGGACCATCAGGCAGCCAAGGATCAACCCACATACGACACCTAGCACCGTCACCTATGGAGAAGCGGATAAGAGGACGGAATTGGTCCCGAAGCCCCATAATTGCCTTGAGGCACCAAGACCACGAAGACGACACAGGAATCGTCCAAAGAGACCGACCACGGAGGATATACGCCTCCATCCAAGCCACCCACAGGGAACCAGAGCGAAGCAGGAGGAGCCAGAGGAGCTTCATAACTGCAGCCGAGTTCCAGGAGGGGATATGACGAATACCTAAACCTCCCTCACTCTTCGGCAAACAAATGTCAGCCCAGGCAACCTTTGCCCCCCCACAACCAGAAGGAGAGCCCTTCCAGAGATAGCAACGAAGCAGACTCTCAACCCTATGGACTAAACGAGCAGGCAGCACAAAGACACTAGCCCAATAGACCTGGAAGCTCTGAAGGACCGACTGGATAAGCTACAACCTACCAGCATAGGAAAGAGCCCTAGCAGTCCAACTGCCAATCCGAGAGGTGATCCGATCAATAAGAGGCTGGCAATCCCTATAAGACAACCGACCTGAGATGAGAGGGAGCCCTAAGTAACACACAGGCAAGGTTGCCAGAGCAACACCCATGAACTCAGCCAGACCTACAGCCACCTGGACAGGAACCCCTGCACAGAACATCGAGCTCTTAGCAGAGTTGGCCACAAGGCCAGAAAGCTCCTGGAAGTGAAGTAAAGTCTGCTGAACAAACCTCAAGGAAGCCCTGTTCCCCGCAGAGAAAATCATCAAGTCATCCGCAAAGCAAAGATGGGTAAGATTAACCATCTCACACTTGGGATGAAACTCAAACTCAGGCGGCGGGGAATTCAGCAGCCGAGATAAGACTTCCATACACATGACGAACAGGTAAGGGGACAGGGGATCACCCTGACGGAGACCACGCCTACCCGCAAAAAACCCCTCAGAGGACCCATTCACCGAGATGGAGAACATAGGCGAAGTAACGCAAGCCCGGACCCAGTTGACAAACTGGCAAGGCGTACCAATCGAAAGCAGTAAGCCAAAGAGAAAATCCCACTGAATGGAGTCATAAGCCTTCTGCAGGTCAATCTTCAGCACACACCGCGGGCTCCCTTTGTTGAGGTGGTAACCCCCAACCAACTCCTGGCAGAGCAGAATGTTATCCACAATGCTCCTACCTTGAACAAAGGCCGACTGATTCAGACTAATGAAGGAAGGCAGCCACACGCGAAGACGATTAGCCAAAACCTTTGCAATGCATTTATACAACACATTACAGCAGGAAATAGGCCTGAAATCCTCAACCCGTGAAGCACCCACCTTCTTAGGAATCAAGGTAAGAGAGGTAGCATTGATACCAGGAGGAAGGAAGGATGTATCAAAGAAGTGAAGCACAGCGGAAACGAAATCATCCCCAACAACACTCCAAGCAGCTTTGAAAAACCCCACAGGGAAGCCATCCGGGCCAGGAGCCCTGGAACTACTCATGGAAAAGAGAACAGCTCGAACTTCCTCTCGCAAGATGGGGCGAGTGAGATCAGTTACACACTGATCAGACCACGAAAACCCCACCATCGGCTTTAAACACTCAGTGAGGTCACGATACCCCACCCCTTGGGACCCTAAGAGACCCTGGAAATAATGAACCAGAGATCTCGAGATGTCCACATGGGACGACAACCTGACCCCAGAGCCATCAACCAAAGAGGAAAAATTATTTCGGGCCGCCCTAACTTTTACGCTCCTGTGAAAGAACCCCGAGTTCCTATCCCCTAACGCCAGCCACTTGACCCTCGATTTTTGCCGAAGGAAGGCTTCCTCACACCTAGCGGCCGCCCAGAACCTATCAGAAGCCTCAGCAGCCTGACACTGGAGGGAAGGAGAAAGGGGGTCCACCAAAACTCCCGCCTGGGCAGCCTCCATGGCCAAGCGCAGATCAATAACCTGCTGACTAAGCACGGCAATCGGCGTCCCAAACTCCTGCCTGAGAGACCGCTTTAAGCCCTTTAAATTGCGAGCGAAGCTAACAAGCGGAGAGACCCCAACATGGGACACCCACCTACTGGCAATCACAGACAAAAACCTATCAGACTCCCCCCAATGGTTGAAGAACCGAAAGGAGGGAGACCGACGAGCACCTAAAGGGCCTGGAGAGAAAACCAAAGGACTATGGTCAGAGACACCCCAGTCATGCACGCGCACCCCACACATAGGCCGACCGGAAGCCCATTCAGCGTTGACCAAAACTCTATCCAACCTACCCAACTGACCTCCTGGGCCACCCCTAGGGCGACTAGTCCAAGTGAACCAATTCCCCTGAACCGGCAGCTCAACCAAGTCAGCCTCAAGGAGAGCATTATCAAAGGCTCCCATCGCAGAAATGCTATGGTTACCCCCACTCCTCTCAGTCAACCGGCGAGTCTCATTGAAGTCTCCCATAACTACACCAGGGGAAGACCAACTCGAACACGCCAAGGCCAACTCCCTCCACAAAACAGACCTCCCAGCCTCGAGATTGGACCCATACACACAGGCAATATGAGTCACAACCTGAGAAGACAGGTCCACCAGGGAGCCAGTAACCAACTGAGGACTAATCAGGCTAGGGGAGAAAGAGAAACGGCGGGAACGCCATAACACCCAAATACGACCCAGGCCGCTATCCCCATAACTACAAACACACTGCCAATCAGCCCCAAAGGAACGAAAAACGGAATCAAACTGATGAGCCTTAACCTTAGTTTCTACCAGACAGCAGAAACCAATATTCTCAGCCTGCAAAAAGGAGCGAACACATCGTCCTTTTGTCGGGTCAGTGAGACCGCGCACATTCCACGAGCACCAACTAGACATAGGAAGTAGACGGGGAAACAATGGCATCCTGACACCATCGAGGGTCAACACTGTCACAGAGCGTCTTTTCAACTAAGGAAACCACCCTCGGGGGGACCAAATCACACCCCAACGAATCTGAAAGAGAATCGAAAGAGTTAGTCACATGTACCCCCTTTGGGGGCTCAGGAGAGCGGGAAGGCCGAGAGGAGGGGCCAATAGGAGAACTCGGGAGACTAGCCAAGGCAAAGGGAAGGGCAGCCGAATCTGCAGCCAAGGACCTGGCAGCCTTCTTCCGTTTACGCCTACGGGATTTCCCTCCCACAGGGAGAAAGTCATCACCAACCTCCAGAGAGGAGGCTTGATCACCCTCTCCACTAGCAACCCCTACCTGATCCGAGTTCACGCCAACACTCTGGGCCGGCACCCTGACCCCACCCTCAGTAGACACTTGAGTAGGGAGGGTAGGCTCCAAACTACCCACAGGCTTTTTAGGACAGCCAGAGTCCGAGTGGCCAAAGACACGACAGGATAGGCACCTCTTGGGCTTCCATTCATACTCAATGGGGATAGTATGATCCACCCCATAGACCGTGACCCCAACCTGGCTAGGAAGAGGGGCATCAATCGCAACCTCCACACAAACCCGAGCATACGAGGAGCACGTTCTGTCCTTTGTAGGCTTATCCAACCGCAAAGGAACACCAACCGTACTCGCAATGTTACTCAAACCAGGAGTGGTCCACAATTCCATAGGGACATGGAAGAACTTAACCCACACAGGAATTTTATCGAACACAAAAGTCTGAGGGACTATCCCTGGGACCCACTGCCTCAGAAGGATAGGCTTACCCCCAATGTGCCAGGGGCCATTCTCCAAGACCCAGTCCCGAGCTGAGTCCTTTTGGAACCTGAAGATGATCAAACCATTATCAAACAAGTTAATGGTTGGAACTTCCACATGACCCCAAATCTTACGGACAAGCCGATCAAGCACAAAAAATGGGAGTTTACCATCGATAAACTGACCCACCAAAGACCCTCTCCAGACGGCTACCCCCTCCTCAATTACCTCATCCGAGGGGATGGCAAACATAATCCCATCCTTTTCAATTGGAGGGTTATAGACTAGGGGTTCAAAGGCAGGGGAGGGCCCCTGCGGCCCAAAAAGATTAGCCCAACTAGGCTTCTGACCCTGACCGAGAGATCCTGGGGGCACAAAGGACCCACTCATCCCAAAACTATCCCCAGAACCCTGAGACACATCATCTCCAGCACTCACAAGCTGATCCGAACGAGATTGGCCTAATAGGGGAAACTTTCCTGGAATCCCCGACCCACTCCTCGCCCCAAGCTCACTAGACCCCATCCCAAACTCAGAAGACCCATCCTTGCCTCCCAAGGGAATCAGCTCCTCCCGAGGGGGAAGACTACGACGCGTTACCAAATTTCCCAATTGACCCCGCCCTAGAGGACTAAAAGGAGATGACCCAATAGGCAAGGCACCTTGTCCTAAGCTACTCAAACTTGGCCCCATACTCGTATTATCGAGCCCATTAAAATTGAGCACATTGGGATCCAACTCACTAACTCCGTTTTGGTCCAACTCATTAAGCCCACTATTTTGGAGTCCTATGGGCTTAAGCCCAACATGATCTAGCTCCTTTGGGCCTAACAAAATAGGGCCATGTTCGGGTAACAATGGGCCATGAAGCCTTCCCCTTGAGTCCCCACCAATCGGCCCAATTGGGGGAAGAGAGCTGCCAGACTTTCCATGACGGGCATCCACCGTCATTAAACTCCCTGACTTACCATAACGGGCGTCCAAGGCCATTGAAACTGAAGGCCGAGCTTCTGCGTTTTTTAAACGGCTTTCCATAAACGGCAGACTACCAGCCATCTTCTTACCTTTCAACAACCGACCAGCTGGGCATGGAGAAATAGCTACACGCTCATTAATTACCGAAGCATTCAAGGGGAGAGAGAAGTCAGCTCGCTGCTCAAACCCTTGATTATACTTACCTTCCATGGAATTAGGTATGAAGGCAGCAGCATCTTGCCCATTAATAGCAGCAGAATTCTTCACAGGGGCTGAAGAAGATAAGGTAAGAGGCTGCTGAATGACATTAAATTTCTTTCCTAAATTAGAAACGGCATTCAATGATGGATCCCCAGCAGCCGCAACCCTAGGAAAAGATGCGGCCTGCCCTAATCCTTCGTCTTCAACCTCCAGCCGAGCCTCCCCCACGCGTGAACCAGACGAAACCTCTACCTCTGGCAAGGAGTGACCTTTAGAACGTTGTAATATCTGACGTGCCAACAGATTCACCCCCCCGCAAGCGTCAGGCACATCACGATCTCCCAAATGAATAGAGGCCTCCCCTGTTTTGCACGCAGTCGTAACAGTGGCAGGCTGTCCAATGGCGCTTGCCAAACCATCCTGATGAAGCCCTGTAATTTTACCAGAACTACAAGGGCCTACACCAGCACCCTCACTCGGATGAACAGGCGCATTCAGAAGGTTCCCCACAGCAGGAACCTCAACATTTACCATGCTCTGTTTTTCCTCAGATTTGGACCTCTTTTTAGTAACTTCAGAAGGCAAAGCACGGGCCACCTTCTTTCCCAAATCCTGACCAGAAGAATTAGGCAGGGCATTCACAGCCCCAATTGAAGCTCCTGAAATGGATTGAACTCCTGAGTTGGGAAACTCTGCAGGTGGAGACTTTTGTGGCCGAGAACCAATGGCGCTCGAGAGAGAAGCAGCAGCCTTCTTATGAGGGGAGCCCTTCTTGTGGGGTGATTTCTTCTTCCCCATTTGAAGATGGAGAAAACCAAAACCCCAACCCAAAACTCCAAGAACCCAGACACAATATAACAGCCCACACAAACAGAACAAGAAATGCAGAAATTTGTAAAAAACAGAGACAAAACAGAAAGAAAATCAGAGAAGCTTATCTCTTGAAGCGCCCAGCTCCGCAACCGTCAATCAGCAGCCATGGATGACCTCTTGAAGACGTGCCCAGCGCCGCTACCTTGTTCAGCTTGCCCCTAGTCTTCAAACCGTAACCATGGACAGCATCACCATGGATGAAGACGAAGCCCCCAAAAACTCAATCCACCATTGTTGTGAGGAGAGAGAACAGAGAGAACAGAGAGAATGTCCAATGATTTACAGAATGATGACACATAAAAATATATAACACATAAAGAAAACTCATAAAAATATTTACCCTAAACCCAATGAGCAAGGTTTGCAATCCAAGTGAATAGATAACACATAAAGAAAACACTCAAATAACTTGACTATGGAGCAAATTCGAATAGTGAAAAGAAACAAGTAAATAAAATTTGACAGATTTACAGAATGATGAGCAAGATGGATTTGTGCAAATTCAATGCTAATGGTTGAAACAAATTCAGAACAAGAAAAATAACTCTCAAAATTTAAAACCCAATGGCTGGATTTTTAATAATAGGAGTTACAATCTGAAATTGATTGCTGGAAATTTAATGTGCAAAAACGTAACTGTCAAGAATTAATGACCAACAATCAATTCTTGATCACATTCAATTTGTAACTCATATCATCACTAGGACATATGCTAGATTAAAACACAATTAAAGAGCTTGTATGAGAATATTTCGGATCTAGCATGCTTTAGAGACAAAAATAGCAAGAACACATGTTCTCGGATACAACAGTTTTTTTTTTTTTAGAACAGATTACACAAATGCAAACTTTTAACCCTGACAAAGTACGAAATAGAAAATCTCTAAGAAGACAACGTTGTTCCTTAGACGTTGATCTATAAAAACACAGAAGACAACTAGATGAGAAAACCTACAGAAATATGATATTTTTGTGATTTTTGACAGACTATGAAACTGGACAGATTGAAAGATTAACAAGAAAAATAAAAAAACTGAAAATTCAAGAGCAATGCAAAGGAAACATATATCCGATCTCGAGCCTAAAGCTCTGATACCAAATGATAAGAAAACCCTAGCCAATTGGACCTAAGAACCCTTATGGTTATACAAACCCCTAGATCTCAAATGCTAAAACCCCCAAATACATATGATTTCATCCCAAGGAAGAAGAAAGAAACGAATTTACCTTGATGATCAATATCAAGAGTAGAGAAAACTTGTTTCAAAACTCAAGATTCGAATCACTCCACAAGATAGCTTGATCAAGACTACTTGAATGACTCTACATGCAAATCTAATCACAAGAAATGCAAAGGAATAAGCTCATGGCTTAAGAAGCAAACTATGCAACTTTCATTTTTTAAACTCAAATCTGTCCATCCTAATTAAACAACATGGATGGCTATATATAGCCTTCAAAATTAACCCTAGAGTAACCTATGGTCAATTGAAGAGTTGTAACTCTCATGCCCATCAATACCATAATGGCCACTAGCTAAATTGTAACTTAAAACATTGAAAACAAAACTTTAAAACTGAAATTACATGAAACTACTCTTAAATCCGAGAATATAAATACTAATCAACCAACTTATAGTTTGTAACCATCCAAGAGTAATCAAAGCCCCACTTGAAGTAGTTTGAACTACTAGTTCCATAGATGAAGCTTGATCCATCTTTAATGAAGCATGAGTTGCATTTTAGTTCATTAAATGCAACTCCATTTGTTTGCCATCTTGGAAAGTTGCTATGACCCTGACATCTACCTTGAAGTTCATATGGCATGATTGGGATGCCCTGGTTCATATCATCTGGCGCCGTCTGTGGGGAGAAAACCTACAGAAATATGATATTTTTGTGATTTTTGACAGACTATGAAACTGGACAGATTGAAAGATTAACAAGAAAAATAAAAAAAAAACTGAAAATTCAAGAGCAATGCAAAGGAAACATATATCCGATCTCGAGCCTAAAGCTCTGATACCAAATGATAAGAAAACCCTAGCCAATTGGACCTAAGAACCCTTATGGTTATACAAACCCCTAGATCTCAAATGCTAAAACCCCCAAATACATATGATTTCATCCCAAGGAAGAAGAAAGAAACGAATTTACCTTGATGATCAATATCAAGAGTAGAGAAAACTTGTTTCAAAACTCAAGATTCGAATCACTCCACAAGATAGCTTGATCAAGACTACTTGAATGACTCTACATGCAAATCTAATCACAAGAAATGCAAAGGAATAAGCTCATGGCTTAAGAAGCAAACTATGCAACTTTCATTTTTTAAACTCAAATCTGTCCATCCTAATTAAACAACATGGATGGCTATATATAGCCTTCAAAATTAACCCTAGAGTAACCTATGGTCAATTGAAGAGTTGTAACTCTCATGCCCATCAATACCATAATGGCCACTAGCTAAATTGTAACTTAAAACATTGAAAACAAAACTTTAAAACTGAAATTACATGAAACTACTCTTAAATCCGAGAATATAAATACTAATCAACCAACTTATAGTTTGTAACCATCCAAGAGTAATCAAAGCCCCACTTGAAGTAGTTTGAACTACTAGTTCCATAGATGAAGCTTGATCCATCTTTAATGAAGCATGAGTTGCATTTTAGTTCATTAAATGCAACTCCATTTGTTTGCCATCTTGGAAAGTTGCTATGACCCTGACATCTACCTTGAAGTTCATATGGCATGATTGGGATGCCCTGGTTCATATCAGCCAAGGACAGCAAAGGACAGACAGGTGAAGAGAGCCAGCAACTGATCGGACCTCAACAAGCACAGGGACAAGCTCAAACAACCAAGCCGCACACACCAAAACCGAAACCCCTCCAGAGAAGAGACAGCAGCAGCAACCAGGGACAAAGCAGGGGAAGAAGCAAACGCCAGAACGAAAACAGCACCGCATAGAGTAAACCTGTCCAAACACCAAAACAGAAAACCCCTCTAGAGAAGAGACAGCAGCAGCAAACAGGGACAGAGCAGGGGAAGAAGTAATCGCCAGACGCGAAACAGCACCGAAAGACCAACCTGACAAAACACCTGCACACACTCAAAGAACAAGACAAAGTCAATCAAAAGAATCCTAGGGGGAGCCGGCCGAAACCGCACCCACCCAGGACGAGCATGCAGAAGAAATATCAGACAGAATAGCAGCTATAACCGACTGAGGAGGACGGTGACCCGGGCCGTGAAAACGCAAGTTGCGTTCCATCCAAATATGGTAGATCACAGCACACCAGGCCACCCTCCAAACAAGCTTACGCTTGTGCTGCCCAGCACTCACCCGACAAATCCACTCAAGCTCAGCATCCCAAGGGAGAACGAGGCGGGAAGCTCTACCCCAACAGAGAATATCCTCCCACACCAAACTCGCAAAGGGGCACTGGAAGAACAAGTGGTCACGGGACTCAGACCCGGACAAGCAAAGCAAACAGTCGGTAGGTGTCGAGGGGATCCACCTAGCCAGCCTATCACGAGTATACAAACGGTCCCTCAAGGCCAGCCAGGTGACAAAAGCATGTCGCGGAATATTCCCCCCGAACCATAGCAAACCCTGCCACGGAACCACAGTCCCACGGGGGCGGATCGCCTCCCAAACACTAGAAACCGAAAAACCAAGCCCGCCTGGAACCCAGATCAACCTATCCTCCCTGCCGGGGCAACACACAGTAGAGCGCACGTCATCGGCGATCTCCAACAAATCAGGAGACACGACCGGCCACCGCCACGAACCATCAGGTAGCAGAAAATCAGAGACCATAGCTTGAATATGACTAGCTGCGTCATACAAGATACGATCACTGATTCTGGGGAGAATAGGACCATCAGGCAACCATGGATCAACCCACATACGACACCTAGAACCGTCGCCAATGGAAAACCGGACAAGTGGACGGAATTGGTCCCGAAGCCCCATAATCGCCTTGAGGCACCAAGACCACATAGACGACACAGGAATCGTCCAAAGAGACCGGCCACGGAGGATATACTCCTCCATCCAAGCCACCCACAGCGAACCAGAGCGAAGCAGAAGGAGCCAAAGGAGCTTCATAACCGCTGCCGAGTTCCAGGATTGGATATGACGAATACCCAAACCTCCCTCACTCTTAGGCAAACAAATGTCGTCCCAGGCAACCTTCGCCCCCCCACGACCAGAAGGAGAGCCCTTCCAGAGGTAGCACCGAAGCAAACTCTCAACCCTATGGACTATACGAGCAGGCAGCACAAAAACACTAGCCCAATAGACCTGGAAGCTCTGGAGGACCGACTGGATAAGCTGCACTCTTCCCGCATAGGAAAGAGCCCTAGCAGTCCAACTGCCAATCCTAGAGGTGATCCGATCAATCAGAGGCTGACAATCCCGAGAAGACAGCCGGCCAGAGATGAGAGGGAGACCTAAGTAACAAACAGGCAAGGTCGCAAGAGCAACACCCATGAACTCAGCCAGACCGATAGCCACCTGGACAGGAATCCCCGCACAGAACATCGAGCTCTTAGCGCCTTCCCTCCAGCTTCATGCCGCTGAGGCATCTGACAGGTTCTGGGCAGCAGCTAGGTGTGAGGAAGCCTCCCTTCGGCAGAAATCGAGGGTCAAGTGGTTGGCGTTAGGGGACAGGAACTCGGGGTTCTTTCACAGGAGCGTGAAAGTTAGGGCTGCCCGGAATAGCTTTTCATCTTTGGTTGATGGTTCTGGGGTCAGGATGTCTTCCCATGAGGACATCTCGCGTTCCCTGGTTCATTATTTCCAGAGTCTCTTGGGGTCCCAAGGGGTTGGTTATCGTGACCTCACAGAGCATTTAAAGCCGATGGTGGGGTTTTCGTGGTCTGATCAGTGTGTAACTGATCTCATCCGCCCCATCTCGCGAGATGAGGTTCGAGCTGTTCTCTTTTCCATGAGTAGTGCCAGGGCTCCTGGCCCGGATGGCTTCCCTGTGGGGTTTTTCAAAGCGGCTTGGAGTGTTGTTGGGGATGATTTCGTTTCCGCCGCGCTTCACTTCTTTGATACCTCCTTCCTTCCTCCTGGTATCAATGCCACCTCTCTTACCTTGATTCCTAAGAAGGTGGGTGCCTCCCGGGTTGAGGATTTCAGGCCTATTTCCTGTTGTAATGTGTTGTATAAATGCATTGCAAAGGTTTTGGCTAATCGTCTTCGCGTGTGGCTGCCATCCTTCATCAGTCCGAATCAGTCGGCATTTGTTCAAGGTAGGAGCATTGTGGATAACATTCTGCTCTGCCAAGAGTTGGTTGGGGGTTACCACCTCAACAAAGGGAGCCCGCGGTGTGTGCTGAAAATCGACCTGCAGAAAGCTTATGACTCTATTCAGTGGGATTTTCTCTTTGGCTTACTGCTTTCGATTGGTACGCCTTGCCAGTTTGTCAACTGGGTCCGGGCTTGCGTTACTTCTCCTATGTTCTCCATTTCGGTGAATGGGTCCTCTGAGGGGTTTTTTGCGGGTAGGCGTGGTCTCCGTCAGGGTGATCCCCTGTCCACTTACCTGTTCGTCATGTGTATGGAAGTCTTGTCGCGGCTGCTGAATTCCCCGCCGCCTGAGTTTGAGTTCCATCCCAAGTGTGAGAAGGTTAATCTTACCCATCTTTGCTTTGCGGATGACTTGATGATTTTCTCTGCGGGGAACAGGACTTCTTTGAGGTTTGTTCAGCAGACATTACTTCACTTCCAGGAGCTCTCAGGCCTTGTGGCTAACTCCGCTAAGAGCTCGATGTTCTGTGCGGGGGTTCCTGCCCAGGTGGCTGTTGGTCTGGCTGAATTCATGGGTGTTGCTCTTGCGACCTTGCCTGTTTGTTACTTAGGTCTCCCTCTCATCTCTGGTCGGCTGTCTTCTCGGGATTGCCAGCCTCTGGTTGATCGGATCACCTCTAGGATTGGCAGTTGGACTGCTAGGGCTCTTTCCTATGCGGGAAGGTTGCAGCTTATCCAGTCGGTCCTCCAGAGCTTCCAGGTCTATTGGGCTAGTGTGTTTGTACTGCCTGCTCGTATAGTCCATAGGGTTGAGTGTTTGCTTCGGTGCTACCTCTGGAAGGGCTCTCCTTCTGGTCGTGGGGGGGGGGGGCGAAGGTTGCCTGGGACGACATTTGTTTGCCTAAGAGTGAGGGAGGTTTGGGTAGTGTCTCCTGATTTGTTGGAGATCGCCGATGCCGTGCGCTCTACTGTGTGTTGCCCAGGTAGTGAGGATAGGTTGATCTGGGTTCCAGGCGGGCTGGGTTTTTCGGTTTCAAGTGCTTGGGAGGCGATTCGCCCCCGTGGGAGAGTGGTTCCGTGGCAGGGTTTGCTATGGTTCGGGGGGAATATTCCGAGACATGCTTTTGTCACCTGGCTGGCCTTGAGGGACCGTTTGTATACTCGTGATAGGCTGGCTAGGTGGATCCCCTCGACTCCTACCGATTGTTTGCTTTGTTTGTCCGGGACTGAGTCCCGTGACCACTTGTTCTTCCAGTGCCCCTTTGCGAGTTTGGTGTGGGAGGATATCCTCTGTTGGGGTAGAGCTTCCCGCCTCGTTCTCCCTTGGGATGCTGAGCTTGAGTGGATTTGTCGGGTGAGTGCTGGGTAGCACAAGCGTAAGCTTGTTTGGAGGGTGGCCTGGTGTGCTGTGATCTACCATATTTGGATGGAACGCAACTTGCGTTTTCACGGCCCAGGTCACCGCCCTCCTCAGTCGGTTATCGCTGCTATTCGGTCTGATATTTCTTCTGCATGCTCGTCCTGGGTGGGTGCGGTTTCGGCCGTCTCCCCCTGGGACTCTTTTGATTGACTTTGTCTTGTTCTTTGAGTGTGTGCAGGTGTTTTGTTAGGTTGCTCTATGCGGTGCTGTTTCGCTTCTGGCGATTGCTTCTTCCCCTACTCTGTCCCTGGTTGATGCTGCTGTCTCTTCTCTGGAGGGTTTCTGTTTTGGTCTGTGCGGCTTGGTTGTTTCAGCTTGTCCCTGTGCTTGTTCATGCTCTGAGGTCGCTGCTTGCTGTGGCTCGTTCTGTTGCTGGCTTTCTTCATCTGTCTGTCCTTTGCTGTCCTTGGCCTTTCTCCCCTGGTGGGCTTCTTGTGTGGGGCTTTGAGAGGCTTGTCTGTGGGGTGTCTCCAGCTGTAGGGTTGGTTCAGGCGGTGCTTGCTTCTTCTGCAGTTGGCTGTCCTTCTCTGTTCTGTGGGTGCTCGTTGTCCCCTGACGGTCCTGGTTCCTAATTGAGCTGAGTTCTGGATGCTTGTTGTCACCCCGAAAGGCGCTTTGTCCTGAGGGTGTGTGGGCTTTTGGTGGGTCCTTGGATCTGGCTTTGTCGAGGGAAGCGATGCTGGCTGGGTCCCTGTGGCTTTCTGCCGGGCCTGCATACCGGATGGTTGTTCTTTTGCCATAAGTAGGGGGAAGACGAGTTGATGGGCCTCTTCTTTGTTTGGTTTCTTGGTCGTGCTTGGGGGGCGGGCTTCTTGCTGGCTTATGATGGATGGCCAGCTTGGCCCCTTTTTTCTCAGCATCTGCCTGTCCTCTCTCTGTTTTTGCTTGGTGCCCCTTGACCCTGTGTGGAGTCGCTCTATCGCTCGTGCCGGCCGGGGGTGGATAGGCTGGGGTGTTTTGTGGGCGGTTGAGGTGTCTTGTTTCGCGGATGAGGTGTCATGCTTCGGTCGTGTTCTATCTTTGTTTCCCCTTGCTTCAGCTGGTTCTTAGCTTTTTGAGTTGTGTTACATTTTTCTGCTTTTTGTCTTTTCTGGCTCCTTCCCGCTTGTGGGTTGGATGCTGGGGTCTGTTGTTGTTTGGTTTCTTTGTTGCTTTCCCTCGGGCTGTGAGGTTTCCGTTGGGTTGTTTTGGTTTTGTGTCATACATTGGTTCTCCCAGTGTTTGTTCTCTTGTTTGTTGTGCCCTTTGGCCTCGGGCTTTGAGGTCTTTTGCTTATAATATAATCACCTTTGCAAAAAAAAAATGAAAGCAAAGTTGGGCGCTTCACCGAGGTAAGTATTCCATACTCTGTTTTGCTTTTCTTTCGGTTTTTAGTGTTCTTTCAGTTTTAGTGTTTTTTTGCTGCTTTGGTTTCTTGGAGTGTGGTGCTCTGGTTTTGGGGTTGAGGGAGTTCGTCTTCTTCGTTTGTTCCACGCGGCTTGGTGTGCAACTATGAGGAGGAAGAAGTCCCCTCAAAAGAAACCGTTCGTCAAGAGTAATGGTTCTACTCCGGGCTTCCCTGGTCTTCGGCTCTCCAAAATTTCTGCAACAAAATCAATGGGGGTTGTAAGTTCTGATATCGCTAAGAATAGCCTAAGGGAAGGGCGGTCCAAAGTGGTTGTATCTGACAGTATGGGGCAAAACTCAGAGGCTGTGAGTTATGGTAAAAAAGCAGAGCAACTTCATGAGAATTCCGAGACTCTGTCAGTTAGCTAATCAGAGGGCTCCTCTGAGGATGTTGCAATTTATTTTGGGTCAAATCATGGTCTGGGGTTTTCTGTTACGAATAGTAGGGGGCGGGAGGTTGGAGATGAAGGGAAACCAGCTTCACCTCCCATGGTTTCTGCTCCTGGTCCTATCTCCATTAAACCTTCGAGCGTGATTGAAGGGCCGAGCCAATTGAAGTCTTCGGTTATCTCTTCCGCAAATGTAGCTGTGAAGTTAAGAGGGCAGGCTGGCGCTTTTGATTTGCAGGAAGCTGGCGTTCTTCCAGGAGGCGTGATTGAAGGACTGGGAGTTAATGTGAATCCGACAATTGGCCCCATCCCTTCTTCGTCCGCCGTTGTTGCTGCTAAATCAAAAGGGAAAAATGGTCCTCAGCCCCGTAGTATTACTTCTGAGTCAAAGGCTTCTTCATCTTCAAAGTTTATTGATAATGGAAAGCTTCGGCTGGAGGTTGAAGTCGATAGGCTAGGGCAAATTGCGTCCTCTACAGTGGCTGTGGCGGCTGAGGATGAAGCATTTAAGAGGATTCCTAATCAAGGGAAGTCTATTAAAGTCTTTTTTTTTTTTGCAAAGGTGAATATATATTAAGCAAAAAGACCTCAAAGCCCGAGGCCAAAGGGCACCATCAAACAAGAGAACAACCACTGGGAAAACCAATGTACGAAAACAAAACAAAAACAACCCAACGGAACCTCACAGCCCGAGGGAAAGCAACAAAGAAACCAACAAACAACAAACCCCGACACCCAACCCACAAGCGGGAGGAGCCAGAAAAGACAAAAAAGCAAATAAATACAACACAACTCAAAGAGCACAAGAACACAACCGAAGCAAGAGGAAACAACAAGTCAGAACACGAACGAAGCAAAACTCCCAGCCGCCCAAAAGACACCCGAAGCCATCAATCCCCCGGCCGGCACGAGCGAAAGAGCGACTCCAGACAGAGTCAAGGGGCACCAAGCAAAGCAGAGGGAGGACAGACAGATGCTGAGATAAAAAGAGGCCAAGCTGGCCATCCATCATATGCATGCAAGAAGCCAGCCCCCCAAGCACGACCAAGTAAACCAAAACAAAGAAGAGGCCCTTCAACTCGTCTTCCCCCTACTTATGGCAAAAGAACAACCATCAGGTATGCAGGCCCGGCAGAAAGCCACAAGGACCAGGCAAGCATCGCTTCCCTCGACAAAGCCAGATCCAAGGACACCCACCAAAAAACCGACACACCCTCCGGACAAGGCGCCTTTCGGGGTGACAATAAGCATCCAGAAGAAACTCAACTCAATTAGAAACCAGGACCACACCAGGGGACAAAGAGCACCCACAGAACAGAGATGGACAGCCCACTGCAGAAGAGCAAGCACCGCCTGAATCAACCCCTACAGATGGTGGCACCCCATAGACTAGCCTCTCAAAGCCCCACTCAAAATGCCCACCAGGGAAGAAAGAGCCAAGGACAGCAAGGGGCAGACACGAGAAGAAAGCAAGCAAACTGAACGAGCCTCTGCAAGAAGCGTCCTCAAAGCAGGAACAAGCACAGGGAGAAGCCCCAAACAGGCAAGCCACACCGATCAAACAGAAAACCCCCTCCAGAGAAGAGACAACAGCAGCACCTAGGGACAGAACAAGGGAAGAAGCACCCGCCAGCAACGAAAAGCACCGCAAGGAGCAACCAAGGGACAAAGCAGGGGAAGAAGCAATCGCCAGAAGCGAAACAGCACCGCAAAGAGCAACCTGTAAAATCACCTGCACACACTCAAAGAACAAGATAAAGTCAATCAAAAGAATCCCAGGGGGAGCCGGCCGAAACCGCACCCATCCAGGACGAGCATGCAGAAGAAATATCAGACCGAATAGCAGCGATAACCGACTGAGGAGGACGGTGACCCGGGCCGTGAAAACGCAAGTTGCGTTCCATCCAAATATGGTAGATCACAGCACACCAGGCCACTCTCCAAACAAGCTTACGCTTGTGCTGCCCAACACTCTCTCGACAAATCCACTCAAGCTCAGCATCCCAAGGGAGAACGAGGCGGGAAGCTCTACCCCAACAGAGGATGTTCTCCCACACCAAACTCGCAAAGGGGCACTGAAAGAACAAGTGGTCACGGGACTCAGACCCGGACAAACAAAGCAAACAATCGGTAGGTGTCGAGGGGATCCACCTAGCCAGCCTATCACGGGTATACAAACGATCCCTAAAGGCCAGCCAGGTGACAAAAGCATGACGCGAAATATTCCCCCCGAACCAAAGCAAACCCTGCCAAGGAACCACCGTCCCACGGGGACGGATCGCCTCCCAAGCACTCGAAACTGAAAAGCCAATCCCGCCTGGAACCAAGATCAACCTATCCTCCCTACCTGGGCAACACACAGTAGAGCTGATATGAATTATCTTGACAATCTAATTCATATCCATGATGAAGGTCAATGAAGTCAAACAATTATTATGGACCAAAGATCAAAGTCAACAAAGAAGAGAAATGCACTATCTCACAATACCACTTCGTGGGAGATTAATAGATGATGTTAAAACCAAGTTTAAAATTCATATTTTGTTACTTAATGTACTCATTAAATATGCAACATAGTTCTAGGTGATCTTTCATATTTTAGATGAATTTTATTTTACCAAGATGCCTTTTAGAATATCAAGGCACCCTTTGGTATTTCAAGGTGACTTTTCATATTGACATTTATGTTAGGGAGTTAAAGAGTCTCTTGGCTTAATTCCTTGTCTATAAAATGGATTAGCCTTGTCTATTGTAAGAAAACTTGATATGAGATATGAAATGTAGTGTTTTGGGTTTTAAACCCTTGAAAGCTTTTAAGCTTTGTTTCTTGTGTGTTCTTGTGATAGAATGCATGTATATTTGGAGCATTCAAGTGAGGATTGATCTGTCTTGCTTGTGGAGTGCTTTGAAGATCGAGGGTTGATGGGAGCCAAAAGCTTTGTCCGATCCTTGGTTCGTTAGATCATCTAAGTACCCTGTATTCTAGCCTATCTTAGGGGCTGAGATCGAATTGGCTACTGGGGTTTTCAAGTTAATGTGTTGGGGGTCCGTATAATCAAGGGGTTCTCACGCTTATTCTTGGAGGTTTCTTATCATTTGGTATCAGAGCTTTGGCTCTAGATAGGGTATATCGTTTATCTTTATTTTGTGTCTTTTATATCCATCTTATTCAAAACTGAATGTATTAAGGGGTTTTAGTGTTTGTGATTCAAGGGTTCGTATAACCAAGGGGTTCTTGATCCAATTCACTAGGGTTTCTTATCATTTGGTATCAGAGCTTTGGCTCTAGGTCGGGTATATCATCTTTCTTTCTTTCGTGTCTTTTATTCCATCTTATTTAAAACTCAAAAAAAAATAAAAAATCATCTTCTTGAAGTGTTTCGTTGTTTCTGTCTTCCGCGTGCATCTGGTGTATTCTGTATGTCTGAAGAATAAAACTGCATTAAAGTGTGTAAAATTTTTCTTTTCTTGTTCAGCACGAATTTATCTATCCAACAAGACAAATTTCACTTTAATCCGAGCCCTATAACTTTAGTTATCAATTTTTCTTCAGCCCAAACGTTTTGAGTGTTCTGCCCAGTTTTTTTTTTGAATTTCCTCATCTACATTCTATTCCTTGTTTCTTAGTGTTCTACATCTCCGTAATAAGCCTACTTGATATCAAATTAAAGCCCTGTGAGTCAGCTATCCATACAAATCTGTTTTGTACAATTTCATTGAGTAGAACAAAAGCTATGAATTTTTGAGTGATTATTGTTCGGTCTGGAAAAACTGCTATCTACAATCTGCTGCTGCTGACTTCGAAATATGATATCTTTCTGATTACTATTGCTAAAGCAGTCAAATTGGGTACCATTTTGAAGCTTATTGAAGTATCTTTATAACCCTATTTGTTTTGTTCCAATCCGAGCTCTGAGGAAGAAGATATCACACAAATAGTAAAGAGGCTCCTGCAGAAAAATTTCCTTATTTGGAAATCAATTATGAAAAACAAATTGACAAATCATCCAAGATGGTGCTCAAAAGTTCTTTTGGATTCGAGGACGAATCATTTTGAAGAAGGGGAGGATGATATGAATTATCTTGACAATCTAATTCATATCCATGATGAAGGTCAATGAAGTCAAACCATTATTATGGAGCAAAGATCAAAGTAAACAAAGAAGAGAAATGCACTATCTCACAATACCACTTCGTGGGAGATTAATAGATGATGTTAAAACCAAGTTTAAAATTCATATTTTGTTACTTAATGTACTCATTAAATATGCAACATAGTTCTAGGTGATCTTTCATATTTTAGATGAATTTTAGTTTACCAAGATGCCTTTTAGAATATCAAGGCACCCTTTGGTATTTCAAGGTGACTTTTCATACTGACATTTATGTTAGGGAGTTAAAGAGTCTCTTGGCTTAATTCCTTGTCTATAAAATGGATTAGCCTTGTCTATTGTAAGAAAACTTGATATGAGATATGAAATGTAGTGTTTTGGGTTTTAAACCCTTGAAAGCTTTTAAGCTTTGTTTCTTGTGTGTTCTTGTGATAGAATGCATGTATATTTGGAGCATTCAAGTGAGGATTGATCTGTCTTGCTTGTGGAGTGCTTTGAAGATCGAGGGTTGATGGGAGCCAAAAGCTTTGTCCGATCCTTGGTTCGTTAGATCATCTAAGTAACCTGTATTCTAGCCTATCTTAGGGGCTGAGATCGAATTGGCTACTGGGGTTTTCAAGTTAATGTGTTGGGGGTCCGTATAATCAAGGGTTTCTCACGCTTATTCTTGGAGGTTTCGTATCATTTGGTATCAGAGCTTTGGCTCTAGGTCGGGTATATCATCTTTCTTTTTTTCGTGTATTTTATTCCATCTTATTTAAAACTCAAAAAAAAATAAAAAATCATCTTCTTGAAGTGTTTCGTTGTTTCTGTCTTCCACGTGCATCTGGTGTATTCTGTATGTCTGAAGAATAAAACTGCATTAAAGTGTGTAAAATTTTTCTTTTCTTGTTCAGCACGAATTTATCTATCCAACAAGACAAATTTCACTTTAATCCGAGCTCTGAGGAAGAAAAGCTATGAATTTTTGAGTGATTATTGTTCGGTCTGGAAAAACTGCTATCTACAATCTGCTGCTGCTGACTTCGAAATATGATATCTTTCTGATTACTATTGCTAAAGCAGTCAAATTGGGTACCATTTTGAAGCTTATTGAAGTATCTTTATAACCCTATTTGTTTTGTTCCAATCCGAGCTCTGAGGAAGAAGATATCACACAAATAGTAAAGAGGCTCCTGCAGAAGATACGACACAGGAATCGTCCAAAGAGACTGACCACGGAGGATATACTCCTCCATCCAAGCGACCCACAGAGAACCAGAGCGAAGCAGAAGAAGCCAAAGGAGCTTCATAACAGTTGCTGAGTTCCAGGATTGGATCTGACGAATACCCAAACCTCCCTCCCTCCCTCCCGCTTCGGCAAACAAATGTCGTCCCAGGCAACCTTCGCCCCCCCGCGACCAGAAGGAGAGCCTTTCCAGAGGTAGCACCGAAGCAAACTCTCAACCCTATGCACTATACGAGCAGGCAGCACAAACACACTGGCCCAATAGACCTGGAAGCTCTGGAGGACCGACTGGATGAGCTGCAACCTACCCGCATAGGAAAGAGCCCTAGCAGTCCAACTTCCGATCCTAGAGGTGATCCGATCAATCAGGGGCTGGCAATCCCGAGAAGACAGCCTACCTAAGATGAGAGGGAGACCTACCTAACAGCCACCGGGACAGGAACCCCCGCACAGAACATCGAGCTCTTAGCGGAGTTAGCCACAAGGCCTGAAAGCTCCTGGAAGTGATGTAAGGTCTGCTGAACAAACCTTAAAGAAGTCTCATTCCCCGCAGAGAAAATCATCAAGTCATCCGCAAAACAAAGATGGGTAAGATTAACCCTCTCACACTTTGGATTAAACTCAAACTCAGGCGGCGGGGAACTCAGCAGCCGCGACAAGACTTCCATACACATGACGAATAGGTAAGGGGACAAGGGATCTCCCTGACGGAGACCGCGTCTACCCGCAAAATACCCCTCAGAGGACCCATTCACCGAAATGGAGAACATAGGCGAAGTAACGCAAGCCCGGATCCAGTTGACAAACTGGCAAGGCGTACCAATCGAGAGCAGTAAGCCAAAGAGAAAATCCCACTGGATAGAGTCATAAGCTTTCTGCAGATCGATCTTCAGCACACACCGCGGGCTCCATTTGTTGAGGTCGTAACCCCCAACCAACTCCTGGCAGAGCAGAATGTTATCCATAATACTCCTTTCTTGAACAAAGGCCGACTGATTCGGACTAATGAAGGAGGGCAGCCATACGCGAAGACGATTGGCCAAAACCTTTGCAATGCATTTATACAACACATTACAACAGGAAATAGGCCTGAAATCCTCAACCCGGGAGGCACCCACCTACTTAGGAATCAAGGTAAGAGAGGTGGCATTGATACCAGGAGGAAGGAAGGAGATATCAAAGAAGTGAAGCGTTGCGGAACAGAAATCATCCCCAACAACACTCCAAGCAGCTTTGAAAAACCCCACCGGGAAGCCATCTGGCCCAGGAGCCTTGGCACTACTCATGGAAAAGAGAACAGCTCGGACCTCATCTCTCGAGATGGGGCGGATGAGATCAGTTACACACTGATCAGACCACAAGAACCCCACAATCGGCTTTAAATGCTCTGTAAGGTCACGGTAACCAACCCCCTGGGACCCCAAGAGCCCCTGGAAATAATGAACCAGAGATCTCGAGATGTCCTCATGGGAAGACATCCTGGCCCCAGAACCATCAACCAGAGAGGAAAAGCTATTCCGGGCTGCCCTAACTTTCACACTCCAGTGAAAGAAACCCGAGTTCCTATCCCCTAACGCCAGCCACTTAACCCTCGATTTCTGCCGAAGGGAAGCTTCTTCACACCTAGCAGCTTCCCAGAACCTTTCTGAGGCCTCAGAGGCCTGAAGCTGGAGGGAGGGAGCAAGGGGGTCAGCCAAAACTCCAGGCTGGGCAGCCTCCATAGCCAAGCGAAGATCAACAACCTGCTGACTAAGCACGACAATCGGCGTCCCAAACTCCTGCCTGAGAGAACTCTTTAAGCCCTTCAAGTTGCGAGCGAAGCTAACAAGCGGAGAGACCCCAACACGGGTCACCCACCTGCTAGCGACCATAGACAAAAACCTATCAGACTCCCCCCAATGGTTAAAGAACCGAAAGGAAGGAGACCGACGAGCACCTAAAGGGCCAGGAGAGAACACCATCGGACTATGAACAGAAACACCCCACTCATGCACGTGCACCACACACATAGGCCGGGCAGAAGCCCACTCAGCATTCACCAAAACCCCATCCAACCTCCCCAACTGACCTCCCGGGCCACCCCTCGGGCGGCTAGTCCAAGCGAACCAATTCCCCTGAACCGGCAGCTCAACCAGGTCAGCCTCTAGGATAGCACTATCAAAGGCTCCCATCGCAGAAATGCTATGGTTACCACCACTCCTCTCAGTCATCCGGCGAGTCTCATTAAAGTCTCCCATAACCACACCAGGGGAAGACCAACTCGAACAAGCCAAGGCCAACTCCCTCCACAAAGCAGACCGCCCAGCCTCTAGATTGGACCCATACACACAAGCAATATGAGTCACAACCTGAGAAGAGAGGTCCACCAGGGAGCCAGTAACCAACTGAGGGCTAATCAGGCTAGGAGAGAAAGAGAACCGGCAGGAACGCCATAACACCCAAATACATCCCAGGCCACTCTCCCCATAACTACACACGCACTGCCAATC
Organism: Herpetospermum pedunculosum; assembly: GCA_028017165.1. Lineage (NCBI taxonomy): Eukaryota > Viridiplantae > Streptophyta > Magnoliopsida > Cucurbitales > Cucurbitaceae > Herpetospermum > Herpetospermum pedunculosum. The sequence continues at coordinate 40,229,911 of CM051527.1, forward strand.
GGCCCCAAAGGAACGAAACACGAAGTCAAACTGATGAGCCTTAACCTTAGTTTCTACCAGACAGCAGAAACCAATATTCTCAGACTGCAAAAAGGAACGAACACATCGTCCCTTTGTCGGGTCAGTGAGACCGCGCACATTCCACGAGCACCAACTAGACATAGGAAGTAGAAGGGGAAACAATGGCATCCTGACACCATCGAGGGTCCACACTGTCACAGATCGTCTTTTCCACTAAGGAAACCACCCTCGGGGAGGCCAAAGCACCCTCCAAGGAATCAGCTAGAGAACCGAAAGAGTTAGTCACTCGGACCCCCTTGAGGGGCTCAGGAGACCGGGAAAGCCTAAAGGTGGGGCCAGTAGGAGAACTCGGGAGGCTAACGGAGGCAAAGGGGAGGGCAGACGAGTCTGTCGCAGCCAAGGATTTGGCAGCCTTCTTCCTGTTCCGTTTACGCCTACGAGACTTCCCTCCCACAGGAATAAAATCATCACCAACCTCAAGAGAGGAAGCCTGTTGACCCTCCCCACTAGCGACCACTGCCTGTTCCGAGCCCACGCCGTCACTCTGGGCCGGTATCTTGACCTCACCCTTAGTAGCCACCTGAGTAGGGAGGAGGGGATCAATACTGCCCCCAGTCTGTTTCGGACAACCTGAGTCCGAATGACCAAAGATACGGCACGAAAGGCACCGCTTGGGCTTCCACTCGTATTCAATTGGGATAGTATGATCCACCCCATAGACAGTGACCCCAACCTTACTAGGAAGAGGGGCATCAATCGCAACCTCCACACAGACCCGAGCATACGAGGAGCACGTTTTGTCCTTTGTAGGCTTATCCAACCGCAAAGGAACACCAACCATACTCGCAATGTTGCTCAACCCAGGAGTGGTCCACAATTCCATAGGGACATGGAAAAACTTAACCCACCCAGAAATTTTATCGAACACAAAGGTCTGGGGGACAATCCCAGGGGCCCACTGCCTCAGTAGGATAGGCTTCCCCCCGAAGTGCCAGGGGCCATTCTCTAAGACCCAGTCCCTAGCTGAGTCCTTTTGGAACCTGAAAATGATCAATCCATTATCAAACAAATTAATGGTTGGAACTTCCACATGTCCCCAAATCTTCCTGACAAGGCGATCAAGAACAAAAAAGGGGAGTTTGCCATCAATAAATTGACCCACCAACGAACCTCTCCAGACTGCTATGCCCTCCTCGATAACCTCATCCGAGGGAATGGCAAACAACATCCCATCCTTCTCAATTGGAGGGTTATAGACTAGGGGTTCAACAAAAGGGGAGGTCCACTGAGGCCCAAAAAGATTGGCCCAACTAGCCTTCTGACCCTGAGGAAAGTGCCCTGCGGGCCCAAATGGCCCAATAGGATTAGTCCCAGAACCGTCCACCGAAACCCCCAACACATCATCCCCTTCACTAGATCCCAATTCCGAACAATGGTGGCCCAACAGGGGAAAATTTCCTGGAATCCCCGAACCAATCATCGGCCCAAGCGAGCTAACCCCTATTTCAAAATCACTATTTCCGACCTTTCCCTCCAAGGGCAAAACATCAGCCCGAGCAGAAAAGGTACGACGGGTCACCAAGTGGCCCAACTGCCCACGCCCTATAGGGCTAAAAGAGGACGGCCCAATTGGCCCAAGCGGGACGACTCCTTGCCCGAAGCCCGACGAGCTTAAATTTGGGCCCAAACCCATTGGGTCAAGCCCATTAAGATGGGGCCCTTCCTTATCCAAACCATCAAGCCCAAGAGGTACAAGCTCAATTTCATTAGGCCCATTAAGGCCAAGCCCATTCAAATTTAAGGAACCACGGATAGCTGAACTATTTTTGGCTTGAAGGCCCAAGTCACCATGCAAATTCTGACGGGTCAAAGGCAATTTGCACTTTCCATTTTGAATGACAAAAGGAGTAGTACAGCCTGTGGAATTGGCCCTAGAGAGAGAATCCTCTTTTAATTCTTTTTCCAACGTTTCCTTAAATGCCAAAGAAGAATCCTGCTGCATTTCCTTACCCATATTAGTAGCCTTTAAGCCCGAGAGCTGATTTTCCTTATTTGGCATCAAGTAGCTGTTAGGATGCCCAGCCTTACCATAATAAAAAATGACAGCTTGCAAATTCGAAATGGCATCAGACCTAGCTGGAGAAGGAATGGATTTGGTCCTAGCTGAAGCCTTAACTCCCAGCCCTTGAATCACGCCCCCAGAGTTACTACAATTTCCATCAATAGGCAAAGCAGTGTAAACGGAATCCTCTGGTGCCGCCAACACATAAGACGAAGATGGCTGCCCCAATCCTACAATGTCAGCCTTACGCCTGCAAGAGATCTCCCCATTGAAGCCCAGATTAACCTCTGCCAATTTATCAATCGACTTAGGACTGAAAAACCGAGGGGGCACCACAACCACACCCTCAGAGGCTACTGGTAGGGGAACCTCTGTTTTTCCATCTTCTGTAACAGCGTCCAAACTGATGCTCGAGTTTCCAGTTTAAGCTCTTTTAACACGCCCCTTACGTCGGATAGGGAGAGGGACTCCATTTCGACTTGTAACAGCCCCCAAGTTATTCAAACTAACAATCGGATCAACCGGCAACATACTCAGCAACGGACCCCCCCCCCCAACACGCTCGCTCTGTTTTTGCCTCGATGGAGAAACCACCTTCGGGTCTCCCACACTCGAGCTCATCACCCCCAACTCTTCTGAGGCAAATCCTGAACCAGCAGCGGTCTTCATAGAGGACTGAGTAAGGACAAACCCCTCACTCAAAGCCACAGGTAAAGGAGATGGAATTTTATTACGGAGTCCAGAAAAAACAAAGGTTGGAATGTTCTTGGCAAATGGTTTTTTCAGAGGTGATTTCTTCCTTCTCATGATGCAAACCACACGTGAAATACCGAAGAAGACAACCCCTTAAACTTACACAAACAGAACCAATGGAGGACCAAGAGTAGGGTAGCACGAAAATAAGAATTGAAATGAAACAAACACACAAAACAGAACAGACAACCACACAAAACAGAGCATGGAAATGCTAAAAAACACACAAAACGGATCATACAAAGCTGCTAAAAAACAGAGAAGGAAGAGAGCTTACCTCGGTGATGTGCCCAGCTTCGCTACCTTCATCAACGGGACATACGAAACCACCATAATGGCAGCTCAAAAAATCAGTCCCTCATTGTTAAAATTTGCCTTTATGGGCGGTATATAATGCAGTTAAATATTTTAAATCATTCATGCCCCGTTTGCACGGTGCAGGATCAATCAACCCCCACTCTGGGCTATCTAGGTGATGCGCTCACTCACCCGTTGCACCAAGTGGTAGTTTGATAATTTTTATGAAAAACTGCCCTAAGGCAGAATCAAACCCCCACTCTCTGCTATCTTAGGCGGAGCGCTCACCCACTGCACCAAGTGGTTGTTTGATTGAAATTTGCCTTTAAAGGCGGTATATAATGCAAATATTTTAAATCATTCATGCCCCGTTTGCACGGTGCAGGATCAATCAACCCCCACTCTGGACTATCAAGGTGATGCGCTCACTCACCCGTTGCACCAAGTGGTTGTTTGATAATTTTTATGAAAATCTGCCTTAAGGCAGAATCGAACCCCCACTCTCTGCTATCTTAGGCGGAGCACTCACCCACTGCACCAAGTGGTTGTTCAAAAAATTTGCCTTTATAGGCGGTATATAATGCAGTTAAATATTTTAAATCATTCATGCCCCGTTTGCACGGTGCAAGATCAATCAACCCCCACTCTAGGCTATCTAGGTGATGCGCTCACTCACCCGTTGCACCAAGTGATTGTTTGATAATTTTTAAGAAAATCTGCCCTAGGGCAGAATCGAACCCCCACTCTCTGCTATCTTAGGCGGAGCGCTCACCCACTGCACCAAGTGGTTGTTCGATCAAAAATTTGCCTTTATAGGCGGTATATAATGCAGTTAAATATTTTAAATCATTCCACTCTGGGCTTATCTAGGTGATGCGCTCACTCACCCGTTGCACCAAGTGGTTGTTTGATAATTTTTAAGAAAATCTGCCCTAGGGCAGAATCGAACCCCGATGCGCTCACTCACCCGTTGCACCAATGCACCAAGTGGTTGTTTGATAATTTTTAAGAAAATCTGCCCTAGGGCTGAATCGAACCCCGATGCGCTCACTCACCCGTTGCACCAAGTGGTTGTTTGATAATTTTTAAAAAAATCTGCCCAAGGGCAGAATCGAACCCCCACTCGAACCCCCACTCTCAGCTATCACCCCGATGCGCTCACTCACCCGTTGCCCGTTGCACCAAGTGGTTGTTTGATAATTTTTAAGAAAATCTGCCCAAGGGCAGAATCGAACCCCCACTCTCTGCTCCCTTAGGCGGAGCGCTCACCCACTGAACCAAGTGGTTGTTCGATTAAATTTACCTTTATAGGCGGTATATAATGCAGTTAAATATTTTAAATCATCATGCCCCGTTTGCACGGTGCAGGATCAATCAACCACCACTCTAGGCTATCTAGGTGATGCGCTCACTCACCCGTTGCACCAAGTAGTTGTTTGATAATTTTTAAGAAAATCTGCCCTAGGGCAGAATCGAACCCCCACTCTTTGCTATCTTAGGCGGAGCGCTCACCCATTGCACCAAGTGGTTGTTCGATTAAAATTTGCCTTTAAAGGCGGTAATGCAGTTAAATATTTTAAATCATTCATGCCCCGTTTGCACGGTGCAGGATCAATCAACCCCCACTCTGGACTATCTAGGTGATGCGCTCACTCACCCGTTGCACCAAGTGGTTGTTTGATATTTTTTAAGAAATTCTGCCCTACGGCAGAATCGAACCCCCACTCTCTGCTATCTTAGTAAAAATTTGCCTTTATAGGCGGTATATAATGCAGTTAAATATTTTAAATCATTCATGCCCCGTTTGCACGGTGCAGGATCAATCAACCCCCACTCTAGGCTATCTAGGTGAGGCGCTCACTCACCCGTTGCACCAAGTGGTTGTTTGATAATTTTTATGAAAATCTGCCCTAGGGCAGAATCGAACCTCCACTCTCTGCTATCTTAGGCGGAACGCTCACCCACTACACCAAGTGGTTGTTCGATAAAAAATTTGCCTTTATAGGCGGTATATAATGCAGTTAAATATTTTAAATCATTCATGCCCCGTTTGCGCGGTGCAGGATCAATCATCAATCAACCCCCACTCTAGGCTATCTAGGTGATGCGCTTACTCACCCGTTGCACCAAGTGATTGTTTGATCATTTTTAAGAAAATCTGCCCTAGGGCAGAATCAAACCCCCACTCTCTGCTATCTTAGGCGGAGCGCTCACCCACTGCACCAAGTGGTTGTTCGATCAAAAATTTACCTTTATAGGCGATATATAATGCAGTTAAATATTTTAAATCATTCATGCCCCGTTTGCACGGTGCAGGATCAATCAACCCCCATCAATCAACCCCCACTCTGGGCTATCTAGGTAATGCGCTCACTCACCCGTTGCACCAAGTAGTTGTTTGATAATTTTTAAGAAAATTTGCCCTAGGGCAGAATCGAACCCCCACTCTCTGCTATCTTAGGCGGAGCGCTCACCCACTGCACCAAGTGGTTGTTCGATAAAATTTGCCTTTATAGGGGGTATATAATGCAGTTAAATATTTTAAATTATCATGCCCCGTTTGCACGGTGCAGGATCAATCAACCCCCACTATGGGCTATCTAGGTGATGCGCTCACTCACCCGTTGCACCAAGTGGTTGTTTGATAATTTTTAAGAAAATCTGCCCTAGGGCAAAATCGAACCCCCACTCTCTGCTATCTTAGGCGGAGCGCTCACCCACTGCACCAAGTGGTTGTTCGATTTAAAAAATTTCCTTTATAGGCGGTATATAATGCAGTTAAATATTTTAAATCATCCATGCCCCGTTTGCACGATGCAGAATCAATCAACCTCCACTCTGGGCTATCTAGGTGATGCGCTCACTCACCCGTTGCACCAAGTGGTTGTTTGATAATTTTTAAGAAAATCTGCCCTAGGGCATAATCGAACCCCCACTTTCTGCTATCTTAGTAAAAATTTTCCTTTATAGGCGGTATATAATGCAGTTAAATATTTTAAATCATTCATGCCCCGTTTGCACGGTGCAGGATCAATCAACCCCCACTCTGGGCTATCTAGGTGATGCGCTCACTCACCCGTTGCACCAAGTGGTTGTTTAATTATTAAATCTGCCCTAGGGCAGAATCGAACCCCCACTCTCTGCTATCTTAGGCGGAGCGCTCACCCATGCACCAAGTGGTTGTTCGATAAAAAATTTGCCTCTATGGGCGGTATTGATGGAGCGACTTGCGCAGCGGAAAACGATTTCGGACCGATGATACTCTAATTTCATCAATTTAACAAATAGAAAACATGCTCAAAACGACGGAAATAAGAAATTAGAAATACATACCCGTGTAGTTCCAATTTCTTCAAGCTCCGCCGCTCGTTCCTCGTCACGAACTCTTCTGGCCTCTTCTCACGAACGCCTCGAGGACCACCCCAGGTAGTCCCGCTATCCTCGGCGCCGCGCAACGGAGTGGTGGGACTCTGTTACGAAGAAAAAAGAAAAGAAAAAAGAAAAGGAAGTAGAAGAAGGAAAGGGATTGACTGAAGGGTAGAGGTGAAGAGCAGAGGTTTTGTAAAACTCAAATTACAAAACCTCCCCACGAAGCTTCACCAAAGGCAAAACCATTTTGAATACCCCTTGTCTAACAACCCCCTCTGGCCAAAGTTATATATATACATTAGTTAATATATATGTGTCTTGCTGCATGCAAGACACATATATATTTAATTATTATTATTATTAAAAATAATAATAATAATTTTTATTTATTAAACTTTTTAATAAATAAAAAATATATATATAAATATATAAATATATAAATATTAATTAAACTTTTTAATTAATAAATATTATTATTTAATTCAATATCAAATATTAATTAAATAATAAGACTAAACCCGGTTTTCCGAAAACCGACTTTTTTACACATGAATCCTATTCATGTTTTAGGCCATTCCCATATTTAAATCATATTTAAATATGTCCATCATTCTTCTAAAAACTGAATTTGAACAATTCAAATTATTTTTCCTTTTTCTTTTATTTTCTCTTATATTGTTGCACGACGTTATCCGAGCTAGCCAGGAGAACCTAAAGGACCTACAGATCATGAGCTCCAACGATACGAGATTATTCGGTCAAAACTCTTTTAACCCGAATCAATCAACATTCGTTAACCCCCGGAGACTCCACTATAGTCCGAGGGTTGCACTCTCCTCACTGTAGATATATTGTGTCCTCTGATATAACCGTCACGGGCAAGTCGACCCTTCACAGGTTGTTCGTAATCACAGCTGGGTCATTTAAACCGTTTAACCCCTGCATTACGTCTTGTTCCTTAAGTACCACTGACACCTCTAATGAACAATAGATCTGTGGTCCAACCAACAGATCAAATAACCCTCTCATCTCATGAGAGTGAGCGCGCTAATTGTTCAAGCCCCGGAGTCAGCTATTAAGGGAACAACCTATCTACTAACCCTGAAGAGCGGGTTAGGAGTGAACTCCATCTTGCTGTACTATGTCCCCAGCTACCTATTCGACTTTATCCCCAAGATGGTAGGCTTATTGAGTCGGCGCTTATGGGCCACTCTCACCCGTGCAAGTCAAAGGATACTATCGAATAAGCAGGAGTTCATAGCGAGCTCAGGATTGAGATCGAGTTACCTAGGCCATCAATATGTATAAGTCGGTCTCATCAGTAAACGGAGTTATAAAGAGAGAGCGACTTAATACGCGGTTCCGTCTTATGCAAACTCTTTGCACAGGACGCCCTCACTCGCACATCTCCATGTGAAACGATTCGGATCACATCGTTTTGTACAATACAAAGTGAGCCGCATCCAATAGTGTTACCAGGATAAGGTACCCAGCCTTATCCGTGTACTATAGACCATTTTGACTGACTACTTGAGCCTGATCCACAATCATGTCATACATGAAGCTCAAGTACTCATATTCAGCCAAGGATGTTGGTCATTGGTATAAGTTAACCTAAACACGTTTCACTTTATTCCAGTAAACTCTTTTACTGAATAAAACTTAATAACTCATTATTACTAAATAGAGTATTTACAAACATAACAGTTAACAAACCACGAGTTTTAGGACATAAAACCCAACAAACTCCCACTTGGACTTAAACGTCTGTGGTGTACATGTTAGGTGGAGAAAACTAATATATCATATATCAGAAGCTTTCTCCTACTGTCCTCTCCAGCAACTCGGAGCCCTAGACTCTTCTAGGTGCCCCCCAAACACTTTAGCCATGAGAGACTTAGTAAACTAATCAGCATGAAGTACTACGAGGCTTTCCATGTGACCATCACATCTCCTCATAGCACTATCTGCGAGCTCAACTTATAAACCTATTGCTGCTTCACAAGCTCTGCAAATAGACTTAGCTACCAACGAGGAATCAACAATACAACTCTTGTATTCTACTCCTCTAAGTACAAGGACAAAAAATTTAACCGGAATCCAATCCAATTGGACTAGTGTTACTGACAGCTCCCACTGCATAGCACATATCGGGTCATGTATCTCAAAAGATACACCTGATCTCCAATATGTAAATGCACTTGGGTGCATCTCGTATCCTCAACACTTGAGGTGTCTCAGGAAACCATTTCCATAGACCATCGAATATTGACAACAACTTGTCAATAAAAGATTTTAGAGACAGCACTAGCGATTTGTTCTTACGACTCAGATCAACCTGAATCCATAGAACAAACTAAGCCTACCTCCAAATCAACTATTTGGGAATGGTTTGCTAGTTAATGCTTAAGTGTCAGAAATTAATCCTATATCATTTTCCATGATTAGGACATTAATCTACGGAACGAACTATGAAAGCTACAACATTGACTAAACCCTTGTCAAACAAGGTTTATCAAACTTTCGTTCAAACTTCTGTTCAAAGCCATAAGGTTTGATCACCATATCAAACCTTACAATTCAGGATAAAGATGCTTATTCTAATTCATAAATGAATCGAATAGGCTCGCAAACCATTTGCTCTTTGTCATTGAATTATTAATCTATCTGGTTGAGACTTATAGATACTCAATCAAGATAACAATTCTGCAGAAAAGCTATCTTGACATCCACTTGCCAAATTCTATAAAGATAGAACATGGTAGTGGATAAGAGTCATCTATTTAACTTACGTCTAGCAACAAGAGAAAAAGAGTATACACAATAAACCCTTTCTCTTCGGGACAATCCCATTACCAAAGTCAAGCCATAAAGGATTTCACCTTAGTGGCTTGGTCTCAATACCATCCATAGATTTGTGGCTTTGAGCCATATGACCTTGTCTATGTGACCCATTGCCTAATTAAAGACAACGAATCCTCAATGTTATCATCAAGTATGAGAACTTTGAAGCAAGGCAAAAATCAATTCCTAATTCTCTCTGTTCTCTCTCCTCCCAACAATGGGGGATTGAGTTTTTTGGAGGTGCATTTTGACCATGGTGGCTTGAAGCTTTCCATGGCTGGGGATTGAAGATTGATAGGGAATGTTGATCAAGGAAGCGGAGCTGGGCGCGTCATCGAGGTAAGTTCACATTCTGCCATTTCGTTTTCTGTTTTGTTTACAGCCTACTGTTTTTTCGTTTTTTTAGTTCTTTTTTGGTGTGGTTTTGGGTTCATTGGAGCTTGGATTGGGGTCACTTTCTGTCCTTTCCTTGAGAGTTGTCTTTCCCCTGAGTACTCACGAGCAGAGAGAAGCTATGAGGAGAAAGAAATCTCCTCAAAAAAAGAGTCATGCTTCTGTTGCGGGTGCCTTTGCCCTTCGTCCTCCAAAATCCTCTCCTTCTTCAGGGGTTATCAAGTCAGGAGCTATGAACGGGGTTGCTTCGAATGACATTCTTAATCCCGCAAAGAAGGATCTTGGGTTGCAGGTGGCCCAAAGCTCGGCCTCAGAGGCTACTTTGACGGTTTCCAGTTCTGCTAAAAAACAGAGCATCAGTGGTGTTTCCAGTTCTGCTAAAAAACAGAGCATCAGTGGTGTTGAGCCCCCTTCTGTGGGTAAGCTGCTGCCAGCCCATGTCTTGCCAAATCTTCCACTAGAGGTATCCATCCCTTCTAAGGGGCTTGATAAGGGAGGTTCTTCTTGTGATTTTGGGCAGCCTGCATCAGCTGCATTTTCTGGAAAAACAGGGGACGGGGCCTCGTCTTCTTCAACCTTGGGTAAGGCTAGGCTGGAGGATGAAGACGATGGATTAGGGCAGGACGTCTCTTTCCCCTTAGGTGTGGCGGCTGGAGATTCTTCATTGAATGATATCCCTATTGAGGGAAAGTTCATTAATGTCAGGAAGAAGCCTACTGCCATACCTGCTTCAGGCCCCGTGATGAGCGCTGCTCTTAAAAGTCAAGTTGCGTTTGAAAAAGACACAGCTGGCCGTTTGTTGAAGGGGAGAAATCCGTCTATATTGGCTGATTTGGAAAGTCAATTAAAAGGAGATCCTCTCTCCATGGGCAATGGATTTAATTCCTTGGATACCCGTTATGGAAAATCTGGGAGTAATTTTGAAATCCCTTCAAATATCCATGTTGGGAACGGTTTAGCTGCAACAGATTTGGAAAATCCTTTGAGTGTGGCTGGTTCTCTCTCCTTGGATAATCAGCTGCTGCCCCAAGCTATTAAGAACCTTGATACCCGATTTGGTAAGTCTGCAATCTCACGCAATGAAGGGCTGCAATGTGATTTAATGGGACAGCCAATATGTGACATCCCAAACCCAATTGGGCTTGACATTAATGGGCTTGGCCCAAATGTACTTGATTTGAATGGCAAGGGTGGACTTGAGCAAAATGGGCTTGGCGCAATTGGGAGGGGTCCATTCTTAGGGCAAGGAGTCTTACCAAAGGGGCCGTCTTCCTTTAGCCCAATAGGGCGTGGGCAGTTAGGACACTTGGTAGCTCGGCGTTTTAAGCCCACTCGGGATGAGGTTTTGTCCCTGGAGGAGAACGGGGGTGAGGGTGAGTGTGGTTTGGGTTGTAGCTCGATTGGGCCTAGGAGTGGGTCGGGGATTCCAGGAAAGTTTCCTCTGTTAGGCCATCCTCGGTCGGATTTGGAGGCTAGTGCGGGGGAAGAGACGTCTGTAGGTACTTTGGGTAAATTGGGGCCACATCTTGTTGGGCCCTTTGAGCCCCCGGGGTCCCATGGTCAGGGTCAGAAGTCTAGTTGGGCCAATCTCTTTGGGCCTCAGTGGACCTCCCCCGCTGTTGAACCCCTAGTCTATAATCCTCCAATTGAGAAGGATGGGATTATGTTTGCCATCCCCTCGGATGAGGTTATTGAGGAGGGTGTAGCTGTCTGGAGAGGTTCCTTGGTGGGTCAGTTTATTGATGGTAAACTCCCCTTTTTTGTGCTCGATCGGCTTATCCGGAAGATTTGGGGACATGTGGAAGTTCCAACCATTAACTTGTTTGATAATGGTTTGATCATCTTCAGGTTCCAAAAGGACTCAGCTCGGGACTGGGTCTTGGAGAATGGTCCCTGGCACATTGGGGGTAAGCCTATCCTTCTGAGGCAGTGGGTCCCAGGGATAGTCCCTCAGACCTTTGTCTTTGATAAAATTCCTGTGTGGGTTAAGTTCTTCCATGTCCCTATGGAATTGTGGACCACTCCTGGTTTGAGTAACATTGCGAGTACGGTTGGTGTTCCTTTGCGGTTGGATAAGCCTACAAAGGACAAAACGTGCTCCTCGTATGCTCGGGTTTGTGTGGAGGTTGCGATTGAGGCCCCTCTTCCTAGTAAGGTTGGGGTCACTGTCTATGGTGTGGATCACACAATCCCCATTGAGTATGAATGGAAGCCCAAGAGGTGCCTATCCTGTCGGGTCTTTGGCCACTCGGACTCCGGCTGTCCTAAAAAGCCTGTGAGTAGTTTGGAGCCCATCCTCCCTACTCAGGTGTCTACTGAGGGTGGGGATAAGGTGCCGGCTCAGAGTGATGGCGTGAACTCGGTTCCGGTAGGGGGTGCTAGTGGGGAGGGGGAACAGGCCTCCTCTCTTGAGGTCGGTGATGACTTTATCCCTGTGGGAGGGAAATCCCGTAGGCGTAAACGGAAGAAGGCTGCCAGGTCCTTGGCTACAGACTCGTCTGCCCTTCCCTTTGCCTTGGCTAGTCTTCCGAGTTCTCCTACTGGTCCCTCCTCTCGGCTTCCCCGTTCTCCTGAACCCCTGAAGGGGGTACATGTGACTAACTCTTTCGGTTCTCTTTCGGATTCGTTAGGGTGTGATTTGGTCCCCCCGAGGGTGGTTTCCTTAGTGGAAAAGACGCTCTGTGACAGTGTTGACCCTCGATGGTGTCAGGATGCCATTGTTTCCCCGTCTACTTCCTATGTCTAGTTGGTGCTCGTGGAATGTGCGCGGTCTCACTGACCCGACAAAAGGACGATGTGTTCGCTCCTTTTTGCAAGCTGAGAATATTGGTTTCTGCTGTCTGGTAGAAACTAAGGTTAAGGCTCATCAGTTTGATTTCGTTTTTCGTTCCTTTGGGGCTGATTGGCAGTGTGTTTGTAGTTATGGGGATAGTGGCCTGGGTCGTATTTGGGTGTTATGGCGTTCCCGCCGTTTCTCTTTCTCCCCTAGCCTGATTAGCCCTCAGTTGGTTACTGGCTCCCTGGTGGACCTATCTTCTCAGGTTGTGACTCATATTGCCTGTGTGTATGGGTCCAATCTCGAGGCTGGGAGGTCTGTTTTGTGGAGAGAGTTGGCCCTGGCTTGTTCGAGTTGGTCTTCCCCTGGCATTGTTATGGGAGACTTCAACGAGACTCGCCGGTTGACTGAGAGGAGTGGGGGTAACCATAGCATTTCTGCGATGGGAGCCTTTGATACTGCTCTCCTAGAGGCTGACTTGGTTGAGCTGCCGGTTCAGGGGAATTGGTTCACTTGGACTAGTCGCCCGAGGGGCGGCCCAGGAGGTCAGTTGGGAAGGTTGGATAGAGTCTTGGTCAACGCTGAGTGGGCTTCTGGTCGGCCTATGTGTGTGGTGCACGTGCATGACTGGGGTGTCTCTGACCATAGTCCGTTGGTTTTCTCTCCTGGCCCTTTAGGTGCTCGTCGGTCTCCCTCCTTTCGGTTCTTTAACCATTGGGGGGAGTCTGATAGGTTTTTGTCTGTGATTGCCAGTAGGTGGGTGACCCATGTTGGGGTCTCTCCGCTTGTTAGCTTCGCTCGCAATTTAAAGGGCTTAAAGGGGACCCTCAGGCAGGAGTTTGGGACGCCGATTGCCGTGCTTAGTCAGCAGGTTATGGATCTGCGCTTGGCCATGGAGGCTGCCCAAGCGGGAGTTTTGGTTGCCCCCCTTTCTCCTTCCCTCCAGCGTCAGGCCGCTGAGGCTTCTGATAGGTTCTGGGCAGCAGCTAGGTGTGAGGAAGCCTCCCTTCGGCAGAAATCGAGGGTCAAGTGGCTGGCGTTAGGGGATAGGAATTCAGGGTTCTTTCACAGGAGCGTAAAAGTTAGGGCAGCCCGGAATAACTTTTCCTCTTTGGTTAATGGCTCTGGGGTCAGGTTGTCGTCCCATGAGGACATCTCGAGATCTCTGGTTCATTATTTCCAGGGTCTCTTGGGGTCCCAAGGGGTTGGTTATCGTGACCTCACTGAGTGTTTAAAGCCGCTGGTGGGGTTTTCGTGGTCTGATCAGTGTGTAACTGATCTCATTCGCCCCATCTCGCGAGAGGAGGTTCGAGCTGTTCTCTTTTCCATGAGTAGTGCCAGGGCTCCTGGCCCGGATGGCTTCCCTGTGGGGTTTTTCAAAGCTGCCTGGAGTGTTGTTGGGGATGATTTCGTTTCCGCTGTGCTTCATTTCTTTGATACCTCCTTCCTTCCTCCTGGTATCAATGCCACCTCTCTTACCTTGATTCCTAAGAAGGTGGGTGCTTCCCGGGTTGAAGATTTCAGGCCTATTTCTTGTTGTAATGTGTTGTATAAATGCATTGCAAAGGTTTTGGCTAATCGTCTTCGCGTGTGGCTGCCTTCCTTCATTAGTCCGAATCAGTCGGCCTTTGTTCAAGGTAGGAGCATTGTGGATAACATTCTGCTCTGCCAGGAGTTGGTTGGGGGTTACCACCTCAATAAAGGGAGCCCGCGGTGTGTGCTGAAGATTGACCTGCAGAAGGCTTATGACTCTATTCAGTGGGATTTTCTCTTTGGCTTACTGCTTTCGATTGGTACGCCCTGCCAGTTTGTCAACTGGGTCCGGGCTTGCGTTACTTCGCCTATGTTCTCCATCTCGGTGAATGGGTCCTCTGAGGGGTTTTTTGCGGGTAGGCGTGGTCTCCGTCAGGGTGATCCCCTGTCCCCTTACCTGTTCGTCATGTGTATGGAAGTCTTATCGCGGCTGCTAAATTCCCCGCCGCCAGAGTTTGAGTTTCATCCTAAGTGTGAGATGGTTAATCTTACCCATCTTTGCTTTGCGGATGACTTGATGATTTTCTCTTCGGGGAACAGGACTTCCTTGAGGTTTGTTCAGCAGACTTTACTTCACTTCCAGGAGCTATCTGGCCTTGTGGCTAACTCCGCTAAGAGCTCGATGTTCTGCTCGGGGGTTCCTGTCCAGGTGGCTGTCGGTCTGGCTGAGTTCATGGGTGTTGCTCTGGCGACCTTGCCTGTGTGTTACTTAGGTCTCCCTCTCATCTCAGGTCGGCTGTCTCCTCGGGATTGCCAGCCTCTGATTGATCGGATCACCTCTAGGATTGGCAGTTGGACTGCTAGGGCTCTTTCCTATGCAGGAAGGTTGCAGCTTATCCAGTCGGTCCTTCAGAGCTTCCAGGTCTATTGGGCTAGTGTGTTTGTGCTGCCTGCTCGTATAGTCCATAGGGTTGAGAGTTTGCTTCGTTGCTACCTCTGGAAGGGCTCTCCTTCTGGTTGTGGGGGGGCGAAGGTTGCCTGGGCTGACATTTGTTTGCCGAAAAGCGAGGGAGGTTTGGGTATTCGTCATATCCCCTCCTGGAACTCGGCAGCAGTTATGAAGCTCCTCTGGCTCCTCCTGCTTCGCTCGGGTTCTCTGTGGGTGGCTTGGATGGAGGCATATATCCTCCGTGGGCGGTCTCTTTGGACAATTCCTGTGTCGTCTACGTGGTCTTGGTGCCTCAAGGCGATTATGGGGCTTCGGGACCAATTCCGTCCACTTATCCGGTTTTCCATTGGCGACGGTTCTAGGTGTCGTATGTGGGTTGATCCTTGGCTGCCTGATGGTCCTATTCTCCCCAGAATTAGTGATCGTATCTTGTATGACGCAGCTAGTCATATTCAAGCTATGGTCTCTGATTTTTTGCTACCTGATGGTTCGTGGCGGTGGCCGGTAGTGTCTCCTGATTTGTTGGAGATCGCTGATGCTGTGCGCTCTACTGTGTGTTGCCCAGGTAGGGAGGATAAGTTGATCTGGGTTCCTGGCGGGATTGGTTTTTCGGTTTCTAGTGCTTGGGAGGCGATTCGCCCCCGTGGGACAGTGGTCCCGTGGCAGGGTTTGCTATGGTTCGGGGGGAATATTCCGCGTCATGCTTTTGTCACCTGGCTGGCCTTGAGGGACCGCTTGTATACTCGTGATAGGCTGGCTAGGTGGATCCCCTCGACACCTACTGATTGTTTGCTTTGTTTGTCCGGGACTGAGTCCCGTGACCACTTGTTCTTCCAGTGCCCCTTTGCGAGTTTGGTGTGGGAGGATATCCTCTGTTGGGGCAGAGCTTCCCGCCTCGTTCTCCCTTGGGATGCTGAGCTTGAGTGGATTTGTCGGGTGAGTGTTGGGCAGCACAAGCGTAAGCTTGTTTGGAGGGTGGCATGGTGTGCTGTGATATACCATATTTGGATGGAACGCAATTTGCGTTTTCATGGCCCGGGTCACCGCCCTACTCAGTCGGTTATCGCTGCTATTCGGTCTGATATTTCTTCTGCATGCTCGTCCTGGGCGGGTGCGGTTTCGGCCGTCTCCCCCTGGGATTCTTTTGATTGACTTTGTCTTGTTCTTTGAGTGTGTGCAGGTGTTTTGTCAGGTTGCTCTATGTGGCGCTGTCTCTCTTATGGCGATTGCTACTTCCCCTGCTCTGTCCCTGGTTCATGCTGCTGTCCCTTCTCTGGAGGGGTTTCTGTTTTGGTCTGTGTGGCTTGGTTATTTGAGCTTGTCCCTGTGCTTGTTCTTGCTCTGAGATCGATGCTTTCTGAGGCTTGTTCAGTTGCGGGCTTCTTCATCTGTCTGTCCTTGGCTGTCCTTGGCCTTTCTCCCCTGGTAGGCTTCTTGTGTGGGGCTCTGCGAGGCACGTCTGTGGGGTGTCCCTAGCTGGCGGGGTGTTTCAGGGGGTGCTTGTTTCTTCTGCAGTTGGCTGTCCTTCTCTTGTTTTGTGGGTGCTCGTTGTTCCCTGCCGGGCCTGGTTCCTAATTGAGCTGAGTTCTGGTCGCTTGTTGTCACCCCGAAAGGCGCTTTGTCCTGAGGGTGTGTGGGCTTTTGGTGGGTCCTTGGATCTGGCTTTGTCGAGGGAAGCGATGCTGGCTGGGTCCCTGTGGCTTTCTGCCGTGCCTGCATACCGGATGGTTGTTCTTTTGCCATAAGTAGGGGGAAGACGAGTTGATGGGCCTCTTCTTTGTTCGGTTTCTTGGTCGAGCTTGGGGGGCGGGCTTCTTGCTTGCTTTTGATGGATGGCTAGCTTGGCCCCTTTTTTCTAAGCATCTGCCTGTCCTCTCTCTGTTTTGCTTGGTGTCCCTTGACCCTGTCTGGAGTCGCTCTTTTGCTAGTACCGGCCGGGGGTTGGATGGCCTAGGGAGTTTTGTGAGCGGATGAGGTGTCATGCTTCGCGGATGAGGTGTCACGATTCCTTCGTGTTCTATCTCTTTGTTTCCTCCTGTTTCAGCTGTTTCTTTGCTTTTCAGTTGTGTTACATTTTTCTGCTTTTTGTCTTTGCTAGCTCCTTCCCGCTTGTGGGTTGGATGCTGGGGTATGTTGTTGTTTGGTTTATTTGTTGCTTTCCCTCGGGCTGTGAGGTTTCCGTTGTGTTGTTTTCGTTTTGTTGTCGTACATTGGTTCTCCCAGTGTTTGTTCTCTTGTTGTTGTGCCCTTTGGCCTCGGGCTTTGAGGCCTTTTGCTTATATATATTCACTTTTGCAAAAAAAAAAGTTAACCTAAACACGTTTCACTTTATTCCAGTAAACTCTTTTACTGAATAAAACTTAATAACTCATTATTACTAAATAGAGTATTTACAAACATAACAGTTAACAAACCACGAGTTTTAGGACATAAAACCCAACAGGTATATAATGTTGTTAAATATTTTAAATCATACATGCCCCGTTTGCACGGTGCAGAATCAATCAACCCCCACTCTGGGCTATCTAAGTCATGCGCTCACTCACCCATTGCACCAAGTGGTTGTTTGATAATTGCACCAAGTGGTTGTCTATTAAAGTCTTAGGCGGGTTGAATGGGATTTTTTTTTTTTGCAAAGGTGATTATATATAAGCAAAAAGACCTCAAAACCCGAGGCCCAAGGGCACAACAAACAAGAGAACAACCACTGGGAGAATCAATGTACGACAACAAAACCAAAACAACCCAACGGAAACCTCACAGCCCGAGGGAAAGCAACAAAGAAACCAAACAACAACAAACCCCAGCATCCAACCCACAAGCGGGAAGGAGCCAGAAGAGACAAAAGCAGATAAATGTAACACAACTCAAAAGCAGAAGAACCAGCTGAAGCAAGAGGAAACAATAAGACAGAACACGAACGAAGCATGACTCCTCATACGCCCAAAAAACACCCCAGGCCATCCATCCCCCGGCCGGCACGAGCGAAAGAGCGACTCCAGACAGGGTCAAGGGGCACCAACCAAAAACAGAGGGAGGACAGGCAGATGCTGAGAAAAAGGGGCCAAGCTGGCCATCCATCATATGCAAGCAAGAAGCCCGCCCCCCAAGCACGACCAAGAAACCAAACAAAGAAGAGGCCCATCAACTCGTCTTCCCCCTACTTATGGCAAAAGAACAACCATCCGGTATGCAGGCACGGCAGAAAGCCACAGGGACCCAGCCAGCATCGCTTCCCTCGACAAAGCCAGATCCAAGGACCCACCAAAAGCCCACACACCCTCCGGACAAACCGCCTTTCGGGGTGACAACAAGCATCCAGAACAACTCAACTCAATGAGGAACCAGGACCGCCAGGGGACAAAGGGACACCCCACAGACTAGCCTCTCAAAGCCCACCAGGGAAGAAAGGGCCAAGGACAGCAATGGACAGACAGGTGAAGAAAGCAAGCAACTGATCGAGCCTCAGCAAGCACCGTCCTCAGAGCATGAACAAGCACAGGGACAAGCTCAAACAACCAAGCCGCACAGACCAAAACTGAAAACCCCTCCAGAGAAGAGACAGCAGCAGCAACCAGGGACAGAGCAGGGGAAGAAGCAATCGCCAGAAGCGAAGCAGCTTGCCAGAAGCGAAACAGCACCGCAAAGCGCAACCTGACAAAACACCTGCACACACTCAAAGAACAAGACAAAGTCAATCAAAAGAATCCTAGGGGGAGCCGGCCGAAACCGCACCCACCCAGGACGAGCATGCAGAAGAAATATCAGACCGAATAGCAGCGATAACCGACTGAGCAGGATGGTGACCCGGGCTGTGAAAACGCAAGTTGCGTTCCCTCCAAATATGGTAGATCACAGCACAGCAGGCCACTCTCCAAACAAGCTGACGCTTGTGCTGCCCAGCACTCACCCGACAAATCCACTCAAGCTCAGCATCCCAAGGGAGAACGAGGCGGGAAGCTCTGCCCCAACAGAGGATATCCTCCCACACCAAACTCGCAAAGGGGCACTGAAAGAACAAGTGGTCTCGGGACTCAGTCTCGGACAAACAAAGCAAACAATCGGTAGGTGTCGAGGGGATCCACCTAGCCAGCCTATCACGGGTATACAAACGGTCCCTCAAGGCCAGCCAGGTGACAAAAGCATGACGCGGAATATTCCCCCCGAACCATAGCAAACCCTGCCACGGAACCACTGTCCCACGGGGGCGAATCGCCTCCGAAGCACTCGATACCGAAAAACCAATCCCGCCTGGAACCCAGATCAACCTATCCTCCCTACCTGGGCAACACACAGTAGAGCGCACGACATCGGCGATCTGCAACAATTCAGGAGACACTACCGACCACCGCCACGAACCATCAGGTAGCAGAAAATCAGAGACCATAGCTTTGTTGGGTTTTATGTCCTAAAACTCGTGGTTTGTAAACTGTTATGTTTGTAAATATTCTATTTAGAATAAAGAGTTATTAGTTTTATTCAGTAAAAGAGTTTACTGGAATAAAGTGAAACGTGTTTGGTTTAACCTATACCAATGACCAACACCCTTGGCTGAATATGAGTATTTGAGCCTCATGTATGACATGATTGTGGATCAGGCTCAAGTAGTCAGTCAAAACGGTCTATAGTATACGGATAAGGCTGGGTACCTTATCCTGGTAACACTATTGGATGCGGCTCACTTTGTATTGTACAGAACGATGTGATCCGAATCGTTCCACATGGAGATGTGAGAAGTGAGGGCGTCCTGTGTAAAGAGTACACAAGATCGAACCGCGTATTAAGTCGCTCTCTCTTTATAACTCCGTTTACTGATGAGACCGACTTATACATATTGATGGCCTAGGTAACTCGATCTCAATCCTGAGCTCGCTATGAACTTCTGCTTATTCGATAGTATCTTTTGACTTGCACGGGTGAGAGTGGCCCATTAGCGCCGACTCAATAAACCTACCATCTTGGGGATAAAGTCGAATAGGTAGCTGGGGACATAGTACAGCAAGATTGGAGTTCACTCCTAACCCGCTCTTCAGGGTTAGTAGATAGGTTGTTCCCTTAATAGCTGACTCCGGGGCTTGAACAATGAGCGCTCACACTCTCATGTGATGAGAGGGTTAACTGATCTGTTGGTTGGACCATGGATCTAATTGTTCATTAGAGGTGTCAGTGGTACTTAAGGAACAAGACGTAATGCAGGGGTTAAACGGTTTAAAATGACCCAGCTGTGATTACGAACAACCTGTGAAGGGTCGACTTGCCAGTGACGGTTATATCAGGGGACATAATATATCTACAGTGAGGAGAGTGCAACCCTCGGACTATAGTGGAGTCTCCGGGGGTTAACGAAAGTTGATTGATTCGGGTTAAAAGAGTTTTGACCGAATAATCTCGTATCGTTGGAGCTCATGATCTGTAGGTCCTTTAGGTTCTCCTGGCTAGCTCGGATAACGTCGTGCAACAGTATAAGAGAAAATTAAAAGAAAAAGAATTTGAATTGTTCAAATTCGGTTATTGGAAGAAGGATGGACATATTTAAATATGATTTAAATATGGAAATAGTCAAAAACATGAATGAGATTCATGTGTAAAAAAGTCGGTTTTCGAAAAACCGGGCTGAGTCATATTATTTAAATTAATATTTGATATTGAATTAAATAATATTTATTAATTAAAAAGTTTAATTAATAATTATATATATATATTTTATTTATTAAAAAGTTTAATAAATAAAATTATTATTATTATTTTTAATAAGAATAATAATTAATTATATATATATATGTGTCTTGCATGCAGCAAGACACATATATATATATATATATAAATGTTAACTTATATATATATAAGATGCAGATGGCCACAAAAGAAGATGGGAATTGCCAAACCGAGCATAGCTCAATTGGCATAGGGTTGTGCCGGTGACCAAAAGGTCATGGGTTCAATCCCCGCATTTTTTTTTTTTGCAAAGGTGATTATATATAAGCAAAAGACCTCAAAGCCCGAGGCCAAAGGGCACAACAAACAAGAGAACAACCACAGGGAGAACCAAAGTACGACAACAAAACCAAAACAACCCAACGGAAACCTCACAGCCCGAGGGAAAGCAACAAAGAAACCAAACAACAACAAACCCAAGCATCCAACCCACAACCGGGAAGGAGCCAGAAAAGACAAAAGCAGATAAATGTAACACAACTCAAAAAGCAGAAGAACCAGCTGAAGCAAGAGGAAACAAGACAGAACACGAACGAAGCAAGACTCCTCAACCGCCCAAAAAACACCCCAGGCCATCCATCCCCCGGCCGGCATGAGCGAAGGAGCGACTCCAGACAGGGTCAAGGGGCACCAAGCAAAAACAGAGGGAGGACAGGCAGATGCTGAGAAAAAGGGGGGCCAAGCTGGCCATCCAACATATGCAAGCAAGAAGCCCGCCCCCCAAGCACGACCAAGAAACCAAACAAAGAAGAGGCCCATCAACTCGTCTTCCCCCTACTTATGGCAAAAGAACAACCATCCAGAATGCAGGCACGGCAGAAGCCACAGGGACCCAGCCAGCATCGCTTCCCTCGACAAAGCCAGATCCAAGGACCCACCAAAAGCCCACACACCTTCCGGACAAAGCGCCTTTCGGGGTGACAACAAGCATCCAGAACAACTCAAACTCAATAAGGAACCAGGACCGCCAGGGGACAAGAGCACCCACAGAACAGAGAAGGACAGCCAACTGCAGAGGTAACAAGCACCGCCTGAACCAACCCCAATCAGCTAGAGACACCCCACAGACTAGCCTCTCAAAGCCCCCACACAAAAAGCCACCAGGGAAGAAAGGGCCAAGGACAGCAAAGGACAGCCAGGAGAAGAAAGCAAGCAACAGATCGAGCCGCAACAAGCAACGTCCGCAGAGCAAGAACAAGCACAGGGACAAGCTCATACAACCAAGCCGCACAGACCAAAACAGAAAAACCCCTCCAGAGGAGAGACAGCAGCAGCAACCAGGGACAGAGCATGGGAAGAAGCAAGCCAGAAGCGAAACAGCTTGCCAGAAGCGAAACAGCACCGCAAAGCGCAACCTGACAAAACACCAGACGGAAAGCCCCCACCAGAGAAGAGACCACAACAACACCAAGGGACAAACAAGGGAAGAAGCAAACGCCAGCAACGAGACAGCACCTCCAGACAGCAGCAGCAACCAGGGACAGAGAAGGGGAAGAAGCAATCGCCAGAAGCGAAACAGCACCGCAAAGAGCCACCAGACAAAACACCTGCACACACTCAAAGAACAAGACAGAGTCAATCAAAAGAATCCCAGGGGGAGCCGGCCGAAACCGCGCCCACCCAGGACGAGCATGCAGCAGAAATATCAGACCGAATAGCGGCGATAACCGACTGAGGAGGGCGGTGACCCGGGCCGTGAAAACGCAAGTTGCGTTCCGTCCAAATATGGTAGATCACAGCACACCAGGCCACCCTCCAAACAAGCTTACGCTTGTGCTGCCCAGCACTCACCCGACAAATCCACTCAAGCTCAGCATCCCAAGGGAGAACGAGGCGGGAGACTTTACCCCAACAGAGGATATCCTCCCACACCAAACTCGCAAAGGGGCACTGGAAGAACAAGTGGTCACGGGACTCAGTCCCAGACAAACAAAGCAAACAAGCGGTAGGAGTCGAGGGAATCCACCTAGCCAACCTATCACGAGTATACAAACGGTCCCTCAAGGCCAGCCAGGTGACAAACGCATGTCGCGGAATATTCCCCCCGAACCATAGCAAACCCTGCCACGGAACCACAGTCCCACGGGGGCGGATCGCCTCCCAAGCACTAGAAACAGAAAAACCCAGCCCACCTGGAACCCAGATCAACCTATCCACCCTGCCAGGGCAACACACAGTAGAGCGCACGGCGTCAGCGATCTCCAACAAATCAGGAGACACGACCGGCCACCGCCACGAACCATCAGGAAGCAAAAAATCAGAGACCAGAGCTTGAATATGACTAGCAGCGTCATACAGGATACGATCACTGATTCTAGGGAGAATAGGACCATCAGGCAACCAAGGATCAACCCACATACGACACCTAGAACCGTCGCCAATGGAAAACCGGACAAGAGGACGGAATTGGTCCCGAAGCCCCATAATCGCCTTGAGGCACCAAGACCACATAGACGACACAGGAATCGTCCAAAGAGACCGGCCACGGAGGATATACTCCTCCATCCAAGCCACCCACAGCGAGCCAGAGCGAAGCAGAAGGAGCCAAAGGAGCTTCATAACCGCTGCCGAGTTCCAGGAATGGATATGACGAATACCCAAACCTCCCTCACTCTTAGGCAGACAAATGTCGTCCCAGGCAACCTTCGCCCCCCCACGACCAGAAGGAGAGCCCTTCCAGAGGTAGCACCGAAGCAAACTCTCAACCCTATGGACTATACGAGCAGGCAGAACAAACACACTAGCCCAATAGACCTGGAAGCTTTGGAGGACCGACTGGATAAGCTGCAACCTTCCCGCATAGGAAAGGGCCCTAGCAGACCAACTGCCAATCCTAGAGGTGATCCGATCAATCAGAGGCTGGCAATCCCGAGACGACAGCCGACCAGAGATGAGAGGGAGACCTAAGTAACAAACAGGCAAGGTCGCAAGAGCAACACCCATGAACTCAGCCAGGCCATCAGCCACCTGGACAGGAATCCCCGCACAGAACATCGAGCTCTTAGCGGAGTTAGCCACAAGGCCGGAGAGCTCCTGGAAGAGAAGTAAAGTCTGCTGAACAAACCTCAAAGAAGACCTATTCCCCGCAGAGAAAATCATCAAGTCATCCGCAAAGCAAAGATGGGTAAGATTGACCCTCTCACACTTGGGATGAAACTCAAACTCAGGCGGCGGGGAATTCAGCAGCCGCGACAAGACTTCCATACACATGACGAACAGGTAAGGGGACAGGGGATCACCCTGACGGAGACCACGCCTACCCGCAAAGAACCCCTCAGAGGACCCATTCACCGAAATGGAGAACATAGGCGAAGTAACGCAAGCCCGGACCCAGTTGACAAACTGGCAAGGCGTGCCAATCGAAAGCAGTAAGCCAAAGAGAAAATCCCACTGAATAGAGTCATAAGCTTTCTGCAGGTCGATCTTCAGCACACACCGCGGGCTCCCTTTGTTGAGGTGGTAACCCCCAACCAACTCTTGGCAGAGCAGAATGTTATCCACAATGCTCCTACCTTGAACAAAAGCCGACTGATTCGGACTGATGAAGGAAGGCAGCCACACGCGAAGACGATTAGCCAAAACCTTTGCAATGCATTTATACAACACATTACAACAGGAAATAGGCCTGAAATCCTCAACTCGGGAGGCACCCACCTTCTTAGGAATCAAGGTAAGAGAGGTGGCATTGATACCAGGAGGAAGGAAGGAGGTATCAAAGAAGTGAAGCGCGGCGGAAACGAAATCATCCCCAACAACACTCCAAGCCGCTTTGAAAAAACCCACAGGGAAACCATCCGGGCCAGGAGCCCTGGCACTACTCATGGAAAAGAGAACAGCTCGAACCTCATCTCGCGAGATGGGACGGATGAGATCAGCTACACACTGATCAGACCACGAAAACCCCACCAACGGCTTTAAACGCTCAGTGAGGTCACGATAACCAACCCCTTGGGACCCCAAGAGACCCTGGAAATAATGAACCAGGGAACGCGATATGTCCTCATGGGAAGACAACCTGACTCCAGAACCATCAACCAAAGAGGAAAAACTATTCCGGGCAGCCCTAACTTTCACGCTTCTGTGAAAGAACCCCGAGTTCCTATCCCCTAATGCCAACCACTTGACCCTCGATTTCTGCCGAAGGGAGGCCTCCTCACACCTAGCTGCTGCCCAGAACCTGTCAGAAGCCTCAGCGGCCTGAAGCTGGAGGGAAGGAGAAAGGGGGTCCACCAACACTCCCGCCTGGGCAGCCTCCATGGCCAAGCGAAGATCAATAACCTGTTGACTAAGCACAGCAATCGGCGTCCCAAACTCCTGCCTGAGAGTCCCCTTTAAGCCCTTTAAATTGCGAGCGAAGCTAACAAGCGGAGAAACACCAACGTGGGTCACCCACCTACTAGCAATCACAGCCAAAAACCTATCAGAGTCCCCCCAATGGTTGAAAAACCGAAAGGAGGGAGACCGACGAGCACCTAAAGGGCCTGGAGAGAAAACCAACGGGCTATGGTCAGAAACACCCCAGTCATGCACCTGCACCACACACATAGGCCGACCAGAAGCCCACTCAGCGTTGACCAAAACTCTATCCAACCTACCCAACTGACCTCCTGGGCCACCCCTCGGGCGACTAGTCCAAGTGAACCAATTCCCCTGAACCGGCAGCTCAACCAAGTCAGCCTCAAGGAGAGCAGAATCAAAGGCTCCCATCGCAGAAATGCTATGGTTACCCCCACTCCTCTCAGTCAGCCGGCGAGTCTCATTAAAATCTCCCAAAACCACACCAGGGGAAGACCAACTCGAACAAGCCAAGACCAACTCCCTCCACAAGGCCGACCTCCCAGCCTCGAGATTGGACCCATACACACAAGCAATATGAGTCACAACCTGAGAAGACAGGTCCACCAAGGAGCCAGTAACCAACTGAGGACTAATCAGGGTAGGAGAGAAAGAGAAACGGCGTGAACGCCATAACACCCAAATACGACCCAGGCCACTGTCCCCATAGCTACACACGCACTGCCAATCGGCCCCAAAGGAACGAAACACAAAGTCAAACTGATGAGCCTTAACCTTAGTTTCAACCAGACAACAGAAACCAATATCCTGAGACTGCAGAAACGAACGAACACAACGTCCTTTGGTCGGGTCAGTGAGACCGCGCACATTCCACGAGCACCAACTAGACATAGGAAGTAGAAGGGGAAACAATGGCATCCTGACACCATCGGGGGTCCACACTGTCACAGAGCGTCTTTTCCACTAAGGAAACCACCCTCGGGGAGGCTAAGGCACACTCCGAGGAATCAGCTAGGTAACCGAACGAGTTAGCCACACGGACCCCCTTTAGGGGTTCGGGAGAATGGGAAAGCCTAGAGGCAGTAGGGGAACTCGGGAGGCTAACCGAGGCTATGGGATGGGCAGCCGAGTCTGCCGCAGCCAAGGACTTTGTTGCCTTCTTCCTGTTCCGTTTACGCCTACGAGACTTCCCTTCTACAGGGAGAAACTCATCCCCAGTCTCAAGCGAGGAGGCCTGCTGACCCTCCCCACTATCAACCATAGCCATATCCGAGTCCACGCCCTCACTCTGGGCCGGCACCTTGACCTCACCCTCAGCAGCCACCTGTGTAGTGGGGATCTGTTTCGGACAACCGGTGTTCGAGTGGCCGAAGACACGGCAAGACAGGCACCGCTTGGGCTTCCACTCATACTCAATAGGGATAGTGTGATCAACCCCATAGACAGTGACCCCAACTTTACTAGGAAGAGGGGCATCAATCGCAACCTCCACACAAACCCGAGCATACGAGGAGCACGTTTTGTCCTTTGTAGGTTTATCCAACCGCAAAGGAACACCAACCGTGCTCGCAATATTACTCAACCCAGGAGTGGTCCACAATTCCATAGGGACATGGAAAAACTTAACCCACACAGGTATTTTATCGAACACAAAAGTTTGGGGGACAATCCCAGGGGTCCACGGCCTCAGAAGGATAGGCTTCCCTCCGAAGTGCCAGGGGCCATTCTCTAAGTCCCAATCCCTAGCTGAGTCCTTTTGGAACCTAAAAATGATCAGACCATTATCAAACAGGTTAATGGTTGGAACTTCCACATGTCCCCAAATCTTCCTGACAAGACGATCAATAACAAAAAAGGGAAGTTTGCCATCAATAAATTGACCCACCAACGAACCTCTCCAGACTGCTATGCCCTCCTCGATAACCTCATCCGAGGGAATGGCAAACAACATCCCATCCTTCTGAATTGGAGGGTTATAGACTAGGGGTTCCGCAGCAGGGGAGGTCCACTGAGGCCCAAAAAGATTGGCCCAACTAGCCTTCTGACCCTGAGGAAGAGGCCCTACGGGCCCAAAAGTCCCAATAGGATTCGTCCCAGTCTCATCCACCGAACCCCCCAACACATCATCTCCTTTACTAGATCCCAACTCCGAACAATGGTGGCCCAACAGAGGAAACTTTCCTGGAATCCCCGAACCAATCATCGGCCCTAACGAATTAACCCCTATTTCAAAATCACTATTTCCGACCTTATCCTTCAAGGGCAAAGCCCCATCCCGAGCAGAGAAGGTACGATGGGTCACCAAGTGGCCCAACTGCCGGCGCCCTATAGGGCTAACAGAGGACGGCCCAATTGGCCTAAGAGGCACGACTCCTTGCCCGAGGCCCGTCGTGCTTAAAATGGGGCCCAAAACCATTGGGTCAAGCCCATTAAGATGGGGCCCCTTCTTATCCAAACCATCAAGCCCAAGAGGTGCAAGCTCAATTTCATTATCATTAGGCCCATTAACAAGCCCATTTAAATCACATATAGCTGCACTATTTTTGGCTTGAAGGACCAAATCACTATGCAAGATCTGACGGGTGAGAGGCAAATTGGACTTTCCATTTTGAATGTCAAAAGGATTTGTACAGCCATCCTCTTTTAAGTCTTTTCCCAATGTTTTCTTAAAAGCCAAAGAAGAGACCTGCTGCAATTCCTTACCCAAAATCGTACCCTTTAAGCCCAAGAAATCCTTTCCAATACTTACCTTATTCGTGCAAGAGGGCAAAGTTGCAGCAGCATTGGGGTAAAGGAAATTTCCATTAATAGAAACCGCATTAACTGCATTGTCTGCAGCCTGCGCAGCCATGGAAGATGTGGGTTGACCTATCCCATCATCTTCAACCTCCAGCATCTTCTTACCAGCTCCCAAACGCCGCAAGGAAGAGGAAGAAGAAGCCACTTTCGCCCCTACCTCTGAATCAGAAGGCGTATGACTACTGGGATGCGGGCAAGTCCGAGGGGATAACACAGCAACTTTCTCAGAGGTTACAACTAGGAGGTCCCCTGTTTGTACACCTTCTGTTACAGCGTCCAAATGAGCCCTTTTGACACGTCTTTTACGATGGCTAGGAAGAACAACCCCCAGATCGTGCTTTGAATCTGAATGGGGCATCACGATTACCTCATCCAAATTCACAGCAATCGGAATAGTAGACGAAACAGAATCCCCTTTGGCAACAAGTTTAACACTCCCCCCAATGGGCTTACCCAAACGAGAAACTGTAATGTTAGGAACCAAGGAATTACTTTCCAAAAAATCCTCAGCTGAAGATTTCCCCAAACGGCTAACTGAAGGGATGCCAAGAAAAGTGTCAGCCTGCTCATTACTAATATCAGCATTTTTCACGGGAGAGGAAGGGAGAAACGCCTTATTACTCCCACCATTGGAATTAATGAAATTTCCTTTTCCATTTATAGTAATCGCATTCAATGACTGGCCAGAAGCCTCCTCATCAAGGAGAGAGAAATCAGCGTGCCCTACACCGTCTTCTTCAACCTCCAGCCGATTGTCCAGATTTGAGGAAGACACTGCCGCCACTCCCTCTGAATCAGAAGGAGAATTCAAATGCTGATGGACAACGCAGGCCTTGCCTACAGATTCGGAACCCAGCTGAGGAGGATGACCTCCTGTTTTACCGTTTTTCAAATGGGTTGAGCTCTGCCCAGAAGCTACAGAGGTCATTTTTTGAACAATTTTTTTACTTCCCACCCCAGAACTTCCTGCCTCTAAGGAACTAAAACTCAAAATGTGAGCAGTTGAATTCGAAAGCCGCAGTCCATTTTGCACCGAGGTCGGGCCATTGCTTTGAGCAAATGGCCTTTTCAGCGGTGATTTCTTCTTCCTCATTGACGTGAAGAACAACCTTAACTCCACAGTACAAAATACCAAAGAGCAGCGAAAAAACAGAGCCCACCTAACAAACTAAAAAAAAGACAAACGAAAGAACAAAAACTTAAAAACAGTGAGGAAAAACTTACCTCTATGACGCGCCTAGATCAGCTACGATGAACACCATTCATGACTTTCCAAAGTTGCAGCAGCTGAAGCCTTTGTGGATTCATGGCAATCCAATCCACCATTGTTGTGAGGAGAGAGAACAGAGAGAATTTCCTTTATGAAGCTTCTGAACTTT
The DNA here is from genome assembly GCA_028017165.1 of Herpetospermum pedunculosum. NCBI lineage: Eukaryota > Viridiplantae > Streptophyta > Magnoliopsida > Cucurbitales > Cucurbitaceae > Herpetospermum > Herpetospermum pedunculosum. The sequence continues at coordinate 40,259,037 of CM051527.1, forward strand.
AATTAATCCCCGCATACAATTGAGTACCCCTCCCTCTGTTTTCAATTTCACACTCAATTGAATCTATTCAATTCCCATCTTCTTTTTTTTGCAACTGTAGTTTAATAAATCCCCGCATTTATTAAACTACAGTTGCAAAAAAAAGAAGATGGGAATTGAATAGATTCAATTGAGTGTGAAATTGAAAACAGAGGGAGGGGTACTCAATTGTTGGGTTCACGAAGTTTTTTTTTCTCTTTTCATTTTGAAGAGCCCCTCTGTTTTCTCTTCTTCTCCTTCTTCCTCCTCTGTTTCTTTTTCTTTTCTTCTTCTTTTGGAGTCCCACAACTCCGTTGCGCGGCGCCGAGGATAGCGGGACTACCTGGGGTGGTCCTCGTGGCGTTCGTGAGAAGAGGCCGGAAGAGTTCGTGACGAGGAACGGCCGACAGATTTGAATAAATTGGAGCTACAAGGGTATGTATTTCTAATTTCTTAATTCCGTCTTTTGAGCATATTTTCTATTTGTTAAATTGATGAAATTAGAGTATCATCGGTCCGAAATCGCGTTCCGCTGCGGTAAAACGCTCCATCAATCGGTATCAGAGCGATTTTGTGATTAACTCAATTTGCATCAATTTAAGTTGGTGGGTATTTTAATTTAGAAATTGTTTCTGAATGGACGTCTAAAGTGAAAATCGATTTTGGCATAGTTTCTTTTTGAATTTCATTATTTGTAATTGCCCGAGAATGTATGGGCGTTAATGCGTGCTGAAAAAATTTGTATTTTTAGAGTCATTAGAGTCCATATAGGTTTCTTTGTGAAAGAAGCTTGAGTTTGGAACGCGCCGAATTGTTCGGTATAAGTTCAAACTCGCTCTAGGCATTACGAGGAGAAATTCGAAGAGAAATTGGCCGAAGCGTTCGGGGAAGCAAGTTGGTCAAAGGCGGTGCGAAGAGTTCGAAGTTCGCTGAAGACTTAGCTTGTTGTTCAAGCTTGTAATAAATTAGTTATTGCTTGCTAAATGCCAAAATCGATCCACTTTAGTATGTTTAATTAATTATGCATTGTGAATGTATGTTTTAATTGAAATCCATATTTGTATGTGCATAACGTATGCCATATAGATTTAAAATCCCACCGTAGGAAGCATGCTCCATGCATAGTAAATATGTTATAAGTGTTATAATATATAGTATGCATATTTAGGAATTCATGAGAATTAATATAAAAGTTATATTAATTCATGAATTGGATGTTGTTAGTTTAATAGAGAAATTGATATAAGCGTTATATTAATTATGAAATTGAACTTACAACATAGGTTATCCTAGTTTTATGCATATTGTATATTATAAGTGTTGTAATGTATATGCATGTTTAATTCATGAGTATTAATATAAGAGTTATATTAATTCATGAATTTGATGTTGTTTACTTAATAGAATAATTAATATAAGTGTTATATTAATTATGAAATTAAAATATCCAACATTAGTTTTATGCATATTGTATGTTATAATTGTTATAATGTATAGGATGCATGCTTAATTCATTTAAAATTGATATAAGTGTTATATTAATTTATGAATTAGGAGTTGTATGTTTAAAGAGCATAATCGATATAAGTGTTATATTGATTATGAAGTTAAATATTCAACTTGTCATGCCTTAGCGAATGTATGTTTGAGAAGCATATAGAAGTTTGTTATTATAGAAAGTCTAGTTTTTGCAATCGTTGTAAAAATGACTTAGACTTTTAAAATATATAACAAAGATAAGTGGCATGTTCATTTAGGGTTAAATGAGTCGATCAGGTTCATTAGATGAATAGGTCGAAATCTCGTAAATGCTAAGGTTATGAGAAACTCACCCGGTGAAATCTTGTCTAAGGTTGGAGGTAATTGAATTGACGGAACACCTCCTACCTGGGGACGATCCGGTAATTGAGTAAAGTTAACCAGGCTTTATGAGCGTGCGGGAGAGGTGTGAGGTTATTTAAATCTGTTAATAACCTAGACATCTCAGGTAAATAGTTTGCCTAGACTTAAGGTTTTATTTACTTAGCCAGATAAAACCTGAGTATTTACCATAAAATTACCGTTTACGATGCTTAGTAGATGTGTTGAGAAGGAATATATGATATATCCCTCTCCTGCTACGCACTCCCTAAAGTTCACAACGTGAGAATTTTGCTTGGCCTCATGATGCCATATGGGGCATCTCCAGACGGGTGGTGTTTGCAACTTTCAATAGCAAGGTGAATGGAGTAAGTGTCTATAGTAAGTGGGAGAAGGAAGTGCGTCGGTGCTTCCTGTGGTCTCCTCCGTTGGATTGAACCGTGAGATTCCCATGTTCCGCCTGCAGGCTGCCCTAGGGGCACCATCCAAACGGAGGGCTGGGCATGGGAGATCGAACACCTCAGTCACCATTTATGGATAAAGAAACATAGGGCCATTCCCAACACTGACATTCCATACGGTTGCTATGTTGGGGCCGTTCTGTGCGTTCTAAAAACGGAGGGTCACACTTACGGGATTTGCTAAGGAGTTAGTAAATTCAGACCAAAAACGATAACTAAGATGCTATAGGAATATGAGTTATTCTGGTGATAGCATTTAGTCAAGAATGTCTTGATTTAGTAAAGGAGTGCTCACCTACCCTACGGTAGGGACCATTCTGACTTACTAAAGTATCGTAGTTAGTAAATAAAGAGTTTGGGTACTTTATTTACTTCTAAATTTTTCTTAATTGGTTTAAATAGGTTAAAACCGTTTCACTAATAGATTTACATTCTTTTTCGGCATGTCGAGCTCGTTTATACAGTTGTTAGCTCACGAAAAATTAACCGGAGAGTTTTACGGAACCTGGAAGTCGAACCTGAATAAGATTCTGGTTCTAGACGACCTGAGGTATGTCTTAACGGAGGAATGTCCTTCAGCTCTTGTCTCGAGTGCATCTCGAAGTGTTTGAGATGCATACGATGGATGGATTAGGGCTATTGATAAAGCCCAAATCTATATCTTGGCAAGCATATTTGATGCCTTGTGCAAGTAGAATGAGGTTATGATTTCCGTAAAGGAAATCATGTCTTCATTACAAGCAATGGTGGACACTTGTCCTCATCACTTCGTAATGAAGTCCTCAAGTTCGTTTATAACTCTCGCATAGTGGAGGATACCTTTGTTAGGGAGCTTGTCCTTAACATAATGGTCCACTTTAATGCGGCGGAAGTAAACGTTGCTATCATCGTTATTTCAGACTTATCAGTTCCTGTGCACTTCCAAAGGAATAGAGAAGGAGGCAAATGTTGTCACTTCGATGAAGTTCCTTAAGAGGTCGGCGTCAGGAAGTAAGCCTAAGTTTGCTTCTCTGAGTAATGAGATTATTCAGAAGAAGAAGAGTAACAGGAGGAAGGGCAAAGCCCCTACTGTTCGCAAAGTGAAGTCTTCAGACAAAGGAAAATGTTTCCATTGTAATGAAGATGGGTATTGGAAGCGTAACTGCTCCAAATACTTTGCTAAGAAACAGGCTGAGAAAGAACGACAAGATAAATGTGATTTATTTGTCAAAACAAGTTTAGTGGATATGAATGTCATACCTGGATGTCTTCAGGAACCACTATTCGTGTTTGTTTTTCTACAGGAAACTAGTTCCTGACAGTCGTTTTCTCGCTGTGAGATATGGAGATATCGTTGCAGCTGGACTAGTGGGAGTCTTTGTAGTTGTTGTATAGAGATAATAACATTTGTTATATGTAATTATTGTCTATATTTCTGGTTTAAACCGAACACTTGTATATTATATCTTTTGGTTTTATAAATGAACAGTTCTTTTAGCAAAAGATATATACTGATGTGTTCTATTAAACTCGAAAACAACTCGCATGTTAAGACTCACAGTGTAACGAAAGCTATTGTAGATATCAACAAAGGTTGTTGATCAAACTAGAGTTTCTCAACCGTTGAGAAAGCCTCAATGCAGTGGGAGGGTTGTAGGACAACTCGATCCGCTGCACTGGCTTGTCTTTAACTCAAAGTTCTCATACTTGATGATAACATTGAGGATTCGTTGTCTTTAATTAGGCAATGGGTCACATAGACAAGGTCATATGGCTCAAAGCCACAAATCTATGGATGGTATTGAGACCAAGCCACTAAGGTGAAAACCTTTATGGCTTGACTTTCTGGTAATGGGATTGTCCCGAAGAGAAAGGGTTTATTGTGTATACTCTTTTTCTCTTGTTGCTAGACGTAAGTTAAATAGATGACTCTTATCCACTACCATGTTCTATCTTTATAGAATTTGGCAAGTGGATGTCAAGATAGCTTTTCTGCAGAATTGTTATCTTGATTGAGTATCTATAAGTCTCAACCAGATAGATTAATAATTCGAGGACAAAGAGCAAATGGTTTGCGAGCCTATTCGATTCATTTATGAATTAGAATAAGCATCTTTATCCTGAATTGTAATGTTTGATATGGTGATCAAACCTTATGGCTTTGAACAGAAGTTTGAACGAAAGTTTGATAAACCTTGTTTGACAAGGGTTTAAACAATGTTGTAGCTTTCATAAACGGTTTCCGTAATTAATGTCCTAATCATTGAGAATGATGTAGGATTCTTTTTTGACATCAAGCATTAACTAGCGACCCACTCCCAAATAGTTGATCTGGAGGTAGGCTTTGTTTGTTCTAAGGATTCAGCTTGATCTGAGTCGTAAGAACAAACCGCTAGTGTTGTCTCTAAAATCTTTTATTGACAAGATGTTGTCAATATTCGATGGTCTATGGAAATGGTTTCCTGAGACACCTCAAGTGTTGAGGATACGAGATGCACCCTAGTGCATTTACATATCGGAGGTCAGATGTATCTTCTGAGATACATGACCCGATATATGCTATGCAGTGGGAGCTGTCAGTATTATTAGTCCAATTGGATTGGATTCCGGTTAAAGTTTTGTCATTGTACTTATAGGAGTAGAATACAAGAGTTGTATTGTTGATTCCTTGTTGGTAGCTAAGTCTATTTGCAGCTTGTGAAGCAGCAATAGGTTTATAAGTTGAGCTCGCAGTTAGTACTATGAGGAGATGTGATGGTCACATGGAAAGCCTTTTAGTACTTCATGCTGATTAGTTTACTAAGTCTCTCCTGGCTAAAGTGTTGGAGAGACACCTAGAAGAGTCTAGGGCTCCGAGTTGCTGGAGAGGACAGTGGGAGAAACCTTCTGATATATGATATATTAGTTTTCTCCACCTAACATGTACACCACGGATGTTTAAGTCCAAGTGGGAGTTTGTTTGGTTTTATGTCCTAAAACTCGTGGTTTGTAAACTGTTATGTTTGTAAATATTCTATTTAGAATAAAGAGTTATTAGTTTTATTCAGTAAAAGAGTTTACTGGAATAAAGTGAAACGTGTTTGGTTTAACCTATACCAATGACCAACACCCTTGGCTGAATATGAGTATTTGAGCCTCATGTATGACATGATTGTGGATCAGGCTCAAGTAGTCAGTCAAAACGGTCTATAGTATACGGATAAGGCTGGGTACCTTATCCTGGTAACACTATTGGATGCGGCTCACTTTGTATTGTACAGAACGATGTGATCCGAATCGTTCCACATGGAGATGTGAGAAGTGAGGGCGTCCTGTGTAAAGAGTTTACACAAGATCGAACCGCGTATTAAGTCGCTCTCTCTTTATAACTCCGTTTACTGATGAGACCGACTTATACATATTGATGGCCTAGGTAACTCGATCTCAATCCTGAGCTCGCTATGAACTCCTGCTTATTCGATAGTATCTTTTGACTTGCACGGGTGAGAGTGGCCCATTAGCGCCGACTCAATAAACCTACCATCTTGGGGATAAAGTCGAATAGGTAGCTGGGGACATAGTACAGCAAGATTGGAGTTCACTCCTAACCCGCTCTTCAGGGTTAGTAGATAGGTTGTTCCCTTAATAGCTGACTTCGGGGCTTGAACAATGAGCGCTCACACTCTCATGTGATGAGAGGGTTAACTGATCTGTTGGTTGGACCATGGATCTAATTGTTCATTAGAGGTGTCAGTGGTACTTAAGGAACAAGACGTAATGCAGGGGTTAAACGGTTTAAAATGACCCAGCTGTGATTACGAACAACCTGTGAAGGGTCGACTTGCCAGTGACGGTTATATCAGGGGACATAATATATCTACAGTGAGGAGAGTGCAACCCTCGGACTATAGTGGAGTCTCCGGGGGTTAACGAAAGTTGATTGATTCGGGTTAAAAGAGTTTTGACCGAATAATCTCGTATCGTTGGAGCTCATGATCTGTAGGTCCTTTAGGTTCTCCTGGCTAGCTCGGATAACGTCGTGCAACAGTATAAGAGAAAATTAAAAGAAAAAGAATTTGAATTGTTCAAATTCGGTTATTGGAAGAAGGATGGACATATTTAAATATGATTTAAATATGGAAATAGTCAAAAACATGAATGAGATTCATGTGTAAAAAAGTCGGTTTTCGAAAAACCGGGCTGAGTCATATTATTTAAATTAATATTTGATATTGAATTAAATAATATTTATTAATTAAAAAGTTTAATTAATAATTATATATATATATTTTATTTATTAAAAAGTTTAATAAATAAAATTATTATTATTATTTTTAATAAGAATAATAATTAATTATATATATATATGTGTCTTGCATGCAGCAAGACACATATATATATATATAAATGTTAACTTATATATATATAAGATGCAGATGGCCACAAAAGAAGATGGGAATTGCCAAACCGAGCATAGCTCAATTGGCATAGGGTTGTGCCGGTGACCAAAAGGTCATGGGTTCAATCCCCGCATTTATTAAACTACAGTTGCAAAAAAAAGAAGATGGGAATTGAATAGATTCAATTGAGTGTGAAATTGAAAACAGAGGGAGGGGTACTCAATTGTTGGGTTCACGAAGTTTTTTTTTCTCTTTTCATTTTGAAGAGCCCCTCTGTTTTCTCTTCTTCTCCTTCTTCCTCCTCTGTTTCTTTTTCTTTTCTTCTTCTTTTGGAGTCCCACAACTCCGTTGCGCGGCGCCGAGGATAGCGGGACTACCTGGGGTGGTCCTCGTGGCGTTCGTGAGAAGAGGCCGGAAGAGTTCGTGACGAGGAACGGCCGACAGATTTGAATAAATTGGAGCTACAAGGGTATGTATTTCTAATTTCTTAATTCCGTCTTTTGAGCATATTTTCTATTTGTTAAATTGATGAAATTAGAGTATCATCGGTCCGAAATCGCGTTCCGCTGCGGTAAAACGCTCCATCAATCGGTATCAGAGCGATTTTGTGATTAACTCAATTTGCATCAATTTAAGTTGGTGGGTATTTTAATTTAGAAATTGTTTCTGAATGGACGTCTAAAGTGAAAATCGATTTTGGCATAGTTTCTTTTTGAATTTCATTATTTGTAATTGCCCGAGAATGTATGGGCGTTAATGCGTGCTGAAAAAATTTGTATTTTTAGAGTCATTAGAGTCCATATAGGTTTCTTTGTGAAAGAAGCTTGAGTTTGGAACGCGCCGAATTGTTCGGTATAAGTTCAAACTCGCTCTAGGCATTACGAGGAGAAATTCGAAGAGAAATTGGCCGAAGCGTTCGGGGAAGCAAGTTGGTCAAAGGCGGTGCGAAGAGTTCGAAGTTCGCTGGAGAATAGGACCATCAGGCAGCCATGGATCAACCCACATACGACACCTAGAACCGTCGCCAATGGAAAACCGGACAAGTGGACGGAATTGGTCCTGATGCCCCATAATCGCCTTGAGGCACCAAGACCACATAGACGACACAGGAATCGTCCAAAGAGACTGACCACGGAGGATATACTCCTGGTTGAATGGGATTTTGAGCAGCCCTTCCTCCCCCGTGCTGCCTGTGGATGATTTATTTAAAAAAGATGCCATTTTGGAACCTCAAGCTGACCGTTTGCAGCAGATGAATATGGTAAGTTTGGAGAATGCTTTAATTGGAGATCTTTCTCTCTCTATGACCAATTCATTATGCTCAAATGGGCAATTGGGCTTCAAAGCCAAAAATGGCAAGTCAATTCCTTCCACCCCTCAAAACCGTGGGAAGTTGACTTTGAATTCAAATTGTGTTAACCAACTTGAATACCCTAATGGGCTTGGCCCAATTGGTAAGGTTTCTGGGCTTGGGCAATGTAATAGGCTAAACCAAGTTGGGCCTATTGAAAATGAAATTAACCCTAATGGGCTTGACCAAATGGGGATGGCCTCTATCTCGAATGGCTTTGGGCAAGGAGTGCTGCCTTTTGGGTCGTCCTCCTTTAGCCCAATTGGGCGTGGGCAGTTGGGCAACTTGGTGACTCGGCGTATTATGCCCCCTCGGGATGAGGTTTTGCCCTTGGGACTAGGATTGGTTTTTCGGCCGTCCTCGCTTGGAGTTGGGAGCTAGTGAGGGGGATGATGCGTCTATGGGTTCGTTGGGTGGTTTTGGGCCTAATCCCTTTGGGCCCCCAGGGTCACATGGTCAGGGGAAAAAAGCTAGTTGGGCCAATCTATTTGGGCCTCAGTGGACCTCCCCAGCTGATGAGCCCCTAGTCTATAACCCTCCAATTGAGAAGGATGGGATTATGTTTGCCATTCCCTCAGATGAGGTTATTGAGGAGGGCATAGCGGTTTGGAGAGGTTCTTTGGTGGGTCAGTTTATTGACGGCAAATTACCTTTTTTTGTTCTGGATCGGATCGTCAGGAGGATTGGGGGTCATGTGGAAGTTTCAACTATTAATGATATGAATTATCTTGACAATCTAATTCATATCCATGATGAAGGTCAATGAAGTCAAACCATTATTATGGAGCAAAGATCAAAGTCAACAAAGAAGAGAAATGCACTATCTCACAATACCACTTCGTGGAAGATTAATAGATGATGTTAAAACCAAGTTTAAAATTCATATTTTGTTACTTAATGTACTCATTAAATATGCAACATAGTTCTAGGTGATCTTTCATATTTTAGATGAATTTTAGTTTACCAAGATGCCTTTTAGAATATCAAGGCACCCTTTGGTATTTCAAGGTGGCTTTTCATATTGACATTTATGTTAGGGAGTTAAAGAGTCTCTTGGCTTAATTCCTTGTCTATAAAAGGGATTAGCCTTGTCTATTGTAAGACAACTTGATAAAAGACATGAAATGTAGTGTTTTGGGTTTTAAACCCTGAAAGCTTTTAAGCTTTGTTTCTTGTGTGTTCTTGTGATAGAATGCATGTATATTTGGAGCATTCAAGTGAGGATTGATCTGTCTTACTTGTGGAGTGCTTTGAAGATCGAGGGTTGATGGGAGCAAAAAGCTTTGTCCGATCCTTGGTTCGTTAGATCATCTAAGTAACCTGTATTCTAGCCTATCTTAGGGGCTGAGATCGAATTGACTACTGGGGTTTTCAAGTTAATGTGTTGGGGGTCCGTATAATCAAGGGGTTCTCACGCTTATTCTTGGAGGTTTCGTATCATTTGGTATCAGAGCTTTGGCTCTAGATCGGGTATATCATTTATCTTTCTTTCGTGTCTTTTATATCCATCTTATTCAAAACTGAATGTATTAAGGGGTTTTAGTGTTTGTGATTCAAGGGTTCGTATAACCAAGGGGTTCTTGATCCAATTCACTAAGGTTTTGTATCATTTGGTATCAGAGCTTTGGCTCTAGATCGGGTATATCATTTATCTTTCTTTCGTGTCTTTTATAAACATCTTATTCAAAACTGAATGTATTAAGGGGTTTTAGTGTTTGTGATTCAAGGGTTCGTATAACCAAGGGGTTCTTGATCTAATTCACTAGGGTTTCGTATCATTTGGTATCAGAGCTTTGGCTCTAGGTCGGGTATATCATCTATCTTTCTTTCGTGTCTTTTATTTCAATCTTATTCGAAAAAAAAAAAAAAAAAAACTATCTTCTTGAAGTCTTTTGTTGTTTCTGTCTTCTGCGCGCATCTGTTGTATTCTGTATGTCTGAAGATTAAAACTGTATTAAAGTGTGTAAAATTTGGTCTTGTCTTGTTCAGCACGAATTTTTCTATCCAACAAGACAAATTTCACTTTAAACCGAGCCCTATAACTTTAGTTATAGACATTTCTTCAAGCCCCCTACGTTTTGCATTCTGCCCAGTTCATAAATTTTCTGATCTATGTTTGGTTGCATGTCTCCTGGTGTTATGTATATCAGAAAAATTTATGAACTGGGCAGAATGCAAAACGTAAGGGGCTTGAAGAAATGTCTATAACTAAAGTTATAGGGCTCGGTTTAAAGTGAAATTTCCTTATGACAACTTGATAAAAGACATGAAATGTAGTATTTTGGGTTTGAAACCCTGAAAGCTTTTAAGCTTTGTTTCTTGTGTGTTCTTGTGATAGAATGCATGTATATTTTGAGCATTCAAGTGAGGATTGATCTGTCTTACTTGTGGAGTGCTTTGAAGATCGAGGGTTGATGGGAGCCAAAAGCTTTGTCCGATCCTTGGTTCGTTAGATCATCTAAGTAACCTGTATTCTAGCCTATCTTAGGGGCTGAGATCGAATTGACTACTGGGGTTTTCAAGTTAATGTGTTGGGGGTCCGTATAATCAAGGGGTTCTCACGCTTATTCTTGGAGGCTTCGTATCATTTGGTATCAGAGCTTTGGCTCTAGGTCGGGTATATCATCTATCTTTCTTTCGTGTCTTTTATTTCAATCATATTCAAAAACTCAAAAAAAAAAAAAAAATCATCTTCTTGAAGTGTTTCGTTGTTTCTGTCTTCCGCGTGCACCTGGTGTATTCTGTATGTCTGAAGAATAAAACTGCATTAAAGTGTGTAAAATTTGTCTTTTCTTGTTCAGCACGAATTTATCTATCCAACAAGACAAATTTCACTTTAATCCGAGCCCTATCACTTTAGTTATCAATTTTTCTTCAGCCCAAACGTTTTGAGTGTTCTGCCCAGTTTTTTTTTAATTTCCTCATCTACATTCTATTCCTTTTTCTTAGTGTTCTACATCTCCGTAATATGCCTACTTGATATCAAATTAAAGCCCTGTGAGTCAGCTATCCATACAAATCTGTTTTGTACAATTTCATTGAGTAGAATAAAAGCTATGAATTTTTGAGTGATTATTGTTCGGTCTGGAAAAACTGCTATCTACAATCTGCTGCTGCTGACTTCGAAATATGATATCTTTCTGATTACTATTGCTAAAGCAGTCAAATTGGGTACCATTTTGAAGCTTATTGAAGTATCTTTATAACCCTATTTGTTTTGTTCCAATCCGAGCTCTGAGGAAGAAGATATCACACAAATAGTAAAGAGGCTCCTGCAGAAAAATTTCCTTATTTGGAAATCAATTATGAAAAACAAATTGACAAATCATCCAAGATGGTGTTCAAAAGTTCTTTTGGATTCGAGGACGAATCATTTTGAAGAAGGGGAGGATGATATGAATTATCTTGACAATCTAATTCATATCCATGATGAAGGTCAATGAAGTCAAACCATTATTATGGAGCAAAGATCAAAGTCAACAAAGAAGAGAAATGCAGTATCTCACAATACCACTTCGTGGAAGATTAATAGATGATGTTAAAACCAAGTTTAAAATTCATATTTTGTTACTTAATGTACTCATTAAATATGTAACATAGTTCTAGGTGATCTTTCATATTTTAGATGAATTTTAGTTTACCAAGATGCCTTTTAGAATATCAAGGCACCCTTTGGTATTTCAAGGTGGCTTTTCATATTGACATTTATGTTAGGGAGTTAAAGAGTCTCTTGGCTTAATTCCTTGTCTATAAAAGGGATTAGCCTTGTCTATTGTAAGACAACTTGATAAAAGACATGAAATGTAGTGTTTTGGGTTTTAAACCCTGAAAGCTTTTAAGCTTTGTTTCTTGTGTGTTCTTGTGATATAATGCATGTATATTTGGAGCATTCAAGTGAGGATTGATCTGTCTTACTTGTGGAGTGCTTTGAAGATCGAGGGTTGATGGGAGCAAAAAGCTTTGTCCGATCCTTGGTTCGTTAGATCATCTAAGTAACTTGTATTCTAGCCTATCTTAAGGGCTGAGATCGAATTGACTACTGGGGTTTTCAAGTTAATGTGTTGGGGGTCCGTATAATCAAGGGGTTCTCACGCTTATTCTTGGAGGTTTCGTATCAATTAACTTGTTTGATAATGGTTTGATCATCTTCAGGTTAGAAAAGGACTCAGCTCGGGACTGGGTCCTAGAGAATGGCCCCTGACACATTGGGGGTAAGCCTATCCTTCTAAGGCAGTGGGTCCCTGGGATAGTCCCTCAGACCTTTGTTTCGATAAAATACCTGTGTGGGTCAAGTTTTTTTTTTTTTTGCAAAAGTGATAATATATTAAGCAAAAGGACCTCAAAGCCCGAGGCCAAAGGGCACCATCAAACAAGAGAACAACACTGGGGAAAACCAATGTACGAAACAAAACAAAAACAACCCAACGAAAACTCACAGCCCGAGGGAAAACAACACAGAAACCAACAACAACAAACCCCGGCACCCAACCCACAAGCGAGAAGGAGCTAGAAAAGACAGAAAAAAAAATACAACACAATTCAACGAGCAAGGAACACAACCGAAGCAAGAGGAACCAACAAGGCAGAACACGAACGAAGCATAACTCCCCAGCTGCCCAAAAAACACCCCAAGCCATCCAACCCCCGGCCGGCACGAGAGAAAGAGCGACTCCAGACAGGGTCAAGGGGCACCAAGCAAAGCAGAGGGAGGACAGACAGATGCTGAGATAAAAAGAGGCCAAGCTAGGCATCCATCATATGCATGCAAGAAGCCAGCCCCCCAAGCACGACCAAGAAGCCAAAACAAAGAAGAGGCCCTTCAACTCATCTTCCCTCTACTTATAGCAAAAGAACAACCATCAGGTAAGCAGGCCGGGCAGAAAGCCACAAGGACCCGGCAAGCATCGCTTCCCTCGACAAAGCCAGATCCAAGGACACCCACCAAAAACCGACACACCCTCCGGACAAGGCGCCTTTCGGGGTGACAACAAGCATCCAGAACAAACTCATCTCGATTAGGAACCAGGACCACACCAGGGGACAAAGAGCATCCACAGAACAGAGATAGACAGCCAACTGCAGAAGTAGCAAGCACCGCCTGAAACAACCCCTACAGCTGGTGGCACCCCAACAGACTAGCCTCTCATAGCCCCCACTCAAAAAGCCCACCAGGGGAGAACAAGGACAGCAAGGGGCATACAGGTGAAGAAAGCAAGCAAACTGAACGAGCCACTGCAAGAAGCGACCCCAAAGCAGGAACAAGCAAAGGGAGAAGCCCCAAACAGGCAAGCCTCACCGGCCAAACTGAAAACCCCCTCCAGAGAAGAGACAACAGCAGCATCTAGGGACAGAACAGGGGAAGACGCAACTACCAGCAACGCAAAGCACCACAAGGAGCAACCAAGGGACAGAGCAGGGGAAGAAGCAATCACCAGAAGCGAAACAGCACCGCAAAGAGAAACCTGAAAAATCACCTGCACAGACTCAAAGAACAAGATAAAGTCAATCAAAAGAATCCCAGGGGGAGCCAGCCGAAACCGCACCCACCCAGGATGAGCATGCAGAAAAAATATCAAACCTAATAGCAGCGATAACCGACTGAGGAGGACGGTGACCCGGGCCGTGAAAACGCAAGTTGCGCTCCATCCAAATATGGTAGATCACAGCACACCAGGCCACTCTCCAAACAAGCTTACGCTTGTGCTGCCCAGCACTCTCCCGACAAATCCACTCAAGCTCAGCATCCCAAGGGAGAACGAGGCGGGAAGCTCTACCCCAGCAGAGGATATCCTCCCACACCAAACTCGCAAAGGGGCACTGAAAGAACAAGTGGTCACGGGACTCAGTCCCGGACAAACAAAGCAAACAAACGGTAGGTGTCGAGGGGATCCACCTAGCCAGCCTATCACGGGTATACAAACGATCCCTCAAGGCCAGCCTAGTGACAAAAGCATGACGCGGAATATTCCCCCTGAACCATAGCAAACCCTGCCAAGGAACCACCGTCCCACGGAGACGGATCGCCTCCCAAGCACTCGAAACTAAAAAGCCAAAACCGCCCGGAACCTAGATCAACCTATTCTCCCGACTCGGGCAACACACAGTAGAGCGCACGACATCTGAGATCTCCAGCAACTCAGGAGACACTACCGGCCACCGCCACGAACCATCAGGAAGCAGGAAATCAGAGACCATAGCTTGAATATGACTAGCTGCATCATACAAGATACGAGCACTAATCCTGGGGAGAATAGGACCATCAGGCAGCCATGGATCAACCCACATACGGCACCTACAACCATCGCCAATGGAAAACCGCCTTGAGGCACCAAGACCACATAGACGACACAGGAATCGTCCAAAGAGACCGACCACGGAGGATATACTCCTCCATCCAAGCGACCCACAGAGAACCAGAGCGAAGCAGAATGAGCCAAAGGAGCTTCATAACAGCTGTCGCGTTCCAGGATTGGATATGATGAATACCCAAACCACCCTCCCGCTTCGGCAAACAAATGTCATCCCAGGCAACCTTCTCCCCCCCGCGACCAGAAGTAGAGCCTTTCCAGAGGTAGCAACGCAACAAACTCTCAACCCTATGGACTATACGAGCAGGCAGCACAAACACACTAGCTCAATAGACCTGGAAGCTCTGGAGGACCGACTGGATAAGCTGCAACCTACCCGCATAGGAAAGAGCCCTAGCCGTCCAACTGCCAATCCTAGAGGTGATCCGATCAATCAGGGGCTGGCAATCCCGAGAGGACAGCCTACCTGAGATGAGAGGGAGACCTAAGTAACAAACAGGCAGGGTCGCAAGAGCAACACCCATGAACTCAGCAAGGCTGACAGCCACCGGGACAGGAACCCCCGCACAGAACATCGAGCTCTTAGCGGAGTTAGCCACAAGGCCCGAAAGCTCCTGGAAGTGATGTAAGGTCTGCTGAACAAACCTCAAAGAAGTCCTATTCCCCGCAGAGAAAATCATCAAGTCATCCGCAAAGCAAAGGTGGGTAAGATTAACCCTCTCGCACTTGGGATGAAACTCAAACTCAGGCGACGGGGAATTCAGCAGCCTCGACAAGACTTCCATACACATGACGAACAGGTAAGGGGACAGGGGATCTCCCTGACGGAGACCACGCCTACCCGCAAAAAACCCCTCAGAGGACCCATTCACCGAAATGGAGAACATAGGCGAAGTAACGCAAGCCCGGATCCAGTTGACAAACTGGCAAGGCGTACCAATCGAGAGCAGTAAGCCAAAGAGAAAATCCCACTGGATAGAATCATAAGCTTTCTGCAGGTCGATCTTCAGCACACACCGCGGTGATACGAAACCTCCAAGAATAAGCGTGAGAACCCCTTGATTATACGGACCCCCAACACATTAACTTGAAAACCCCAGTAGCCAATTCGATCTCAACCCCTAAGAAAGACTAGAAAACAGGTTACTTAGATGATCTAACAAACCAAGGATCGGACAAAGCTTTTGGCTCCCATCAACCCTCGATCTTCAAAGCACTCCACAAGCAAGACAGATCAATCCTCACTTGAATGCTCCAAATATTCATGCATTCTATCACAAGAACACACAAGAAACAAAGCTTAAAAGCTTTCAGGGTTTAAAACCCAAAACACTACATTTCATATCTCATATCAAGTTGTCTTTTACAATAGACAAGGCTAATCCCTTTTATAGACAAGGAATTAAGCCAAGAGACTCCTAACATAAATGCTAATATGAAAAGTCACCTTGAAATACCAAAAGATGCCTTGATATTCTAAAAGGCACCTTGGAAAACTAAAAGTTTATCTTGAAATATGAAAGATGACCTAAAACTTAGTTACACTTTAAATGAGTACATTAAGTAACCAAATATGGATTTTAAACTTAGTTTAACATGATCTATTAGTCTTCCACGAAATGGACTTGTGAGATAATGAAGTTCATGCATTTCTCTTCCCTGTTGACTTTGATTCTTCCTCCATAACAATGGTTTGACTTCATTAAGCTTCATCATGGATATGAATTGGATTGCCAAAATAATTCATATCATCCTCCCATTCTTCAAAAGGATTCGTCCTCGAATCCAAAAGATTTTTTGAGCACCACCTTGGATGGAAATTTAATTGTCAAAATAATTCACCAATATATATCAATTTGTTTTCAAGAACTGTTGGATTTCCAAATATGGAAAGTTTTCTGCAGGAGCTTCTTTACTATTTGTGTGATATCTTCTTCCTCAGAGCTCGGATTGGAACAAAAAAAATAGGGTTATAAATATACTTCAATAAGCTTCAAAATGGTACCCAATTTGACTGTTTTAGCAATAGTAATCAGAAAGATATCATATTTCGAAGTCAGCAGCAGCAGATTGTAGATAGCAGTTTTTCCAGACCGAACAATATTCATTCAAAAATAAATATCTTTTGTTCTACTCAATGAAATTGTACAAAAAAGATTTGTATGGATAGCTGACTCACAGAGCTTTAATTGGATATCAAGTAGGCTTATTTCGGAGATCTAAAACACTAATAAACAAGGAATAGAATATAGATGAGAAAATTAAAAAAAAAAAAACTGGGCAGAACACTCAAAACGCTTGGGCTGAAGAAAAATTGATAACTAAAGTTATAGGGCTCGGATTAAAGTGAAATTTGTCTTGTTGGATAGATAAATTCGTGTTGAACAAGACAAGAACAAATTTGACATACTATAATGCAGTTTTATCTTCAGACATATAGAATACAACAGATGCACGCGGAAGACAGAAACAACAAAACACTTTAAGAAGATGGTTTTTTTTTTTTTTTTTTTTTGAATAAGATTGAAATAAAAGACACGAAAGAAAGATAGATGATATACCCGACCTAGAGCCAAAGCTCTGATACCAAATGATACGAAACCTCCAAGAATAAGCGTGAGAACCCCTTGATTATACGGACCCCCAACACATTAACTTGAAAACCCCAGTAGCCAATTCGATCTCAACCCCTAAGAAAGACTAGAAAACAGGTTACTTAGATGATCTAACAAACCAAGGATCGGACAAAGCTTTTGGCTCCCATCAACCCTCGATCTTCAAAGCACTCCACAAGCAAGACAGATCAATCCTCACTTGAATGCTCCAAATATTCATGCATTCTATCACAAGAACACACAAGAAACAAAGCTTAAAAGCTTTCAGGGTTTAAAACCCAAAACACTACATTTCATATCTCATATCAAGTTGTCTTTTACAATAGACAAGGCTAATCCCTTTTATAGACAAGGAATTAAGCCAAGAGACTCCTAACATAAATGCTAATATGAAAAGTCACCTTGAAATACCAAAAGATGCCTTGATATTCTAAAAGGCACCTTGGAAAACTAAAAGTTTATCTTGAAATATGAAAGATGACCTAAAACTTAGTTACACTTTAAATGAGTACATTACCAAATATGGATTTTAAACTTAGTTTAACATGATCTATTAGTCTTCCACGAAATGGACTTGTGAGATAATGAAGTTCATGCATTTCTCTTCCCTGTTGACTTTGATTCTTCCTCCATAACAATGGTTTGACTTCATTAAGCTTCATCATGGATATGAATTGGATTGCCAAAATAATTCATATCACGCGGGCTCCCTTTGTTGAGGTGGTAACCCCCAACCAACTCCTGGCAGAGCAGAATGTTATCCACAATACTCGTTCCTCGAACAAAGGCCGACTGATTCGGACTTATGAAGGAAGGCAGCCACACGCGAAGACGATTGGCCAAAACCTTTGCAATGCATTTATACAACACATTACAAGAGGAAATAGGCCTGAAATCCTCAACCCGGGAAGCACCCACCTTCTTAGGAATCAAGGTAAGAGAGGTGGCATTGATACCAGGAGGAAGGAAGGAGGTATCAAAGAAGTGAAGCACTGCGGAACAGAAATCATCCCCAACAACACTCCAAGCAGCTTTGAAGAACCCCACTGGGAAGCCATCCGGCCCAGGAGCCTTGGCACTACTCATGGAAAAGAGAACAGCTCGAACCTCCTCTCTCGAGATGGGGCGGATGAGATCAGTTACACACTGATCAGACCACAAAAACCCCACAATTGGCTTTAAATGCTCTGTAAGGTCACGGTAACCAACCCTCTGGGACCCTAAGAGCCCCTGGAAATAATGAACCAGAGATCTCGAGATGTCCTCATGGGAAGACAACCTAGCCCCAAAACCATCAACCAGAGAGGAAAAGTTATTCCGGGCTGCCCTAACTTTCACGCTCCTGTGAAAGAAACCCGAGTTCCTATCCCCTAACGCCAGCCACTTAACCCTCAATTTCTGCCGAAGGGAGGCTTCTTCACACCTAGCTGCTGCCCAGAACCTATCCGAGGCCTCAGAGGCCTGAAGCTGGAGGGAGGGAGAAAGGGGGTCTGCCAAAACTCCACCCTGGGCCGCCTCCATGGCCAAGCGAAGATCAACAACCTGCTGACTAAGCACGGCAATCGGTGTCCCAAACTCCTGCCTTAGAGAACTCTTTAAGCCCTTTAAATTGCGAGCGAAGCTACCAAGCGGAGAGACCCCAACACGGGTCACCCACCTCCTAGCAACCACAGACAAAAACCTATCAGACTCCCCCCAATGGTTAAAGAACCGAAAGGAGGGGGACCGACGAGCACCAAAAGGGCCAGGAGAGAACACCATCGGACTATGATCAGAAACACCCCACTCATGCACCTGCATCACACACAGAGGGCGGGCAGAAGCCCCCTCAGCATTCACCAAAACCCTATCCAACCTTCCCAACTGACCTCCCGGGCCACCCCTATGGAATTGTGGGTCAAGTTTTTTCATGTCCCTATGGAATTGTGGACCACTCCTGGGTTGAGTAATATTGCGAGCACGGTTGGTGTTCCTTTGCGGTTGGATAAGCCTACAAAGGACAAAACGTGCTCCTCATATGCTCGGGTTTGTGTGGAGGTCGCGATTGATGCCCCTCTTCCTAGTAAAGTTGGGGTCACTGTCTATGGGGTGGATCATACTATCCCAATTGAATATGAGTGGAAGCCCAAGCGGTGCCTGTCTGGCCGTGTCTTTGGTCACTCGGACACAGGATGTCCGAAACAGACTGTGGATAGTATTGATCCCATCCTTCCTTCACAGTCTGCTGAGGGTAAGGTCAGGGTGCCGGCCCAGAGTGAGGTCGTGGGCTCGGATCAGGTAGTGGTTGCTAGTGGTGAGGTTCAGCAGGCCTCCTCTCTTGAGGGTGTTGATGAGTTTATCCCTGCGGAAGGGAAATCTCGTAGGCGTAAACGGAACAGGAAGAAGGCTGCCAAATCCTTGGCTGCGACAGACTCGTCTGCCCATCCCATTGCCTTGGCTAGTCTCCCGAGTTCTCCGGTTGGCCCCGCCACTAGGCTGTCCCATTCTCCTGAGCCCTCAAAGGGGGTCCACGTGACCAACTCTTTCAGTTCTCTAGCTGATTCCTCGGGGTGTGATTTGGCCTCCCCTAGGGTGGTTTCCTTAATGGAAAAGGCGCTCTGTGACAGTGTGGACCCTCGATGGTGTCAGGATGCCACTGTTTCCCCTTCTACTTCCTATGTCTAGTTGGTGCTCGTGGAATGTGCGCTGTCTCACTGACCCGACAAAAGGACGATGTGTTCGTTCCTTTTTGCAGTCTGAGAATATTGGTTTCTGCTGTCTGGTAGAAACTAAGGTAAAGGCTCATCAGTTTGATCTCGTGTTTCGTTCCTTTGGGGCCGATTGGCAGTGTGTGTGTAGTTATGGGGATAGTGGGCTGAGTCGTATTTGGGTGTTATGGCGTTCCCGCCGTTTCTCCTTCTCTCCTGGCCTGATTGGTCCTCAGTTGGTTACTGGCTCCCTGGTGGATCTTTCTTCTCAGATTGCGACCCAGATTGCCTGTGTGTATGGGTCCAACCTCGAGGCTGGGCGTTCTGCTTTATGGAGGGATTTGGCTTTGGCTTGTTCGAGCTGGTCTTCCCCTGGAGTGGTTATGGGCGACTTCAATGAGACTCAACGTTTGTCTGAGAGGAGTGGTGGTAACCATAGCATCTCTGCGATGGGAGCCTTTGATAGTGCTCTCCTCGAGGCTGACTTGGTTGAGTTGCCGGTTCAGGGGAATTGGTTCACTTGGACTAGCCGGCCGCGTGGTGGCCCGGGAGGTCAGTTGGGGAGGTTGGATAGAGTTTTGGTGAATGCTGAGTGGGCTTCTGCCCGACCGCTGTGTGTGGTGCAGGTGCATGCTTGGGGTGTTTCTGATCACTGCCCTTTGGTTTTCTCTCCAGGCCCCTGTTGTGCCCTTCGGTCTCCCTCTTTTCGGTTCTTTAACCATTGGGGGGAGTCTGATAGATTTTTGTTTGTGGTTGCTAGTAAGTGGGTTTCCGATGTTGGGGTATCTCTGCTTGTTAGCTTCTCTCGCAACATAAAGGGCTTGAAGAGGTCGCTGAGGCAAAAGTTTGGGAAGCCGATTGTCGTGCTTAGTCAGGAGGTTGTTGATCTTCGCTCGGCCATGGAGGCTGCTCAGGCAGGTGTGTTGGCTGATCCCCTTTCTCCCGCCATCCAGCTTCAGGCCTCTGAGGCTTCAGATAGATTTTGGGCAGCAGCTAGGTGTGAAGAAGCCTCTCTTCGGCAGAAATCGAGGATTAAATGTTGGCGTTAGGGGATAGGAACTCGGGTTTCTTTCACAGGAGCGTGAGAGTTAGGGCAGCTCGGAATAGTTTATCCTCTCTGGTTGATGGTTCTGGGGCCAGGTTGTCTTCCCATGAGGACATCTCGAGAGCTGTGTTTCAGTATTTCCAGGGGCTCTTGGGTTCTCAGAGGGTTGGTTATCGTGACCTTATAGAGCAGTTAAAGCCGATTGTGGGTTTTTTGTGGTCTGATCAGTGTGTAACTGATCTCATCCGTCCCATCTCGAGAGATGAGGTTCGAGCTGTTCTCTTTTCCATGAGTAGTGCCAAGGCTCCGGGTTCTGGATGCTTGGAGTGTTGTTTTTTTTTGCAAAGGTAATATATATTAAGCAAAAGGACCTCAAAGCCCGAGGCCCAAGGGCACCATCAAACAAGAGAAAACAATCCACTGGGAAAACCAATGTACCAACAAAACAAAACAACCCAAACGGAAACCTCACAGCCTGAGGGATAGCAACAAAAACAAACAAACAACACCACCTGGCACCAAACCCACAGGCGGGGAGGAGCCAGAAAAGACAAAAACAAATAACGACAACACAACTCAAAGAGCAAATGAAACACAACCGTAACAAGATGAAACAACAAGCCAGAGCACGAAACGAAGCAACTCCCCCGCCGCCCAAAGACAACCCAAGCCATCGATCCCCCGGCAGGAACGAGCAAACGAGCGACTCCAGACTAGGTCAAGGGGCACCAAACAAGGCAGAGGGAGGACAGACAGATACTGAGAGAAAAAGAGGCCAAGTTGGCCATCCATCGTATGCATGTGAGAAACCCGCCCCCAAGCACGACCAAGGAAACCAAAACCAAGAGGAGGCCCTTCAACTCATCTTCCCCCTAGTTCTGGAAAAAGAACAACCATCAGGTATGCAGGCCCGGCAGAAAGCCACAAGGACCAGGCAAGCATCGCTTCCCTCGACAAAGCCTAATCCAAGGTCCCCACCAAAAAACCGACACACCCTCCGGACAAGGCGCCTTTCGGGGTGACAACAAGCATCCAGAACAAACTCAACTCAACTCAGGAAACAAGACCACAGCAGGGGGAAAGAGCACACACAGAACAGAGATGGACAACCAACTGCAAAAGTAGCAAGCACCGCCTGATCCAACCCCTACAGAGAGAGGCCCCCACAGACTAGCCACTCATAGCCACCACTCAAGCCGCCCACAAGGGAAGAAAGAGCCAAGGACATCGAGGGGCTAAACAAGGGAAGAAATCCATCAAACAGAACGAGCCTCTGCAAGAAACGCCCACAAGAAGGAGCAACCACAAGGAAAGGCCCCAAACAGGCAAGCCTCACAGACCAAACTGAAAACCCCTTCCAGAGAAGAGCAACAGCAGAAACTAGGGACAAAGCAGGGGAAGAAGCAGACGCCAGGAAGCTCCTTCCATGGTGGTTCGTTGTGCTCCTTGCTGCTGGTTGTAGGGCATTGGGCATTTGAAGTTTCGATGGGAATGGTGTTCATCTTAGCTGATTTGGGCGCGTCATAGAGGTAAGTTTCCTCACTGTTTTTTCACGTTTTTAATTTCGGTGTTGTACTTTCGTGTTGCTCTGCTTTTGGTTTCCTTAGAGTTTTGGGTTGTGGGTTCTAAGAGTAGCATCCATCTTCGCCTTCACGTCTCCTATGAGGAGAAAGAAATCCCCACAGAAGAAGCCCTTTGCTCATAGCAATGGCGCACCTTCTGTCCTAAATGTTCCTCGCCTTCCGAAAGTAACCTCTGCAGGGGCTGGACTTCCGGTGGCTGTGCGTGGTGAGCATTCAATTACTCATTATGTAAGGAAGGATTCTGGGGGGTTAATCTCAAAGCGTTCCATTTTGGAGGCTCCGTCTGCTGTTCTCACTTTGGTGAAATAACAGAGTAATGCCAAACCGAGCATAGCTCAATTGGCATAGGGTTGTGCCGGTGACCAAAAGGTCATGGGTTCAATCCCCGCATTTATTAAACTACCGTTGAATATGTTTGCCATTCCCTCGGATGAGGTTATTGAGGAGGGCATAGCAGTTTGGAGAGGTTCGTTGGTGGGTCAGTTTATGGATGGCAAACTCCCTTTTTTGTTCTTGATCGGCTGGTCAGAAGGATTTGGGGACATGTGGAAGTTCCAACCATTAACTTGTTTGATAATGGTTTGATCATCTTCAGGTTCCAAAAGGACTCAGCTCGGGACTGGGTCCTGGAGAATGGTCCCTGGCACTTCGGGGGGAAGCCGATCCTTCTGAGGCAGTGGGTCCCTGGGATAGTCCCACAGACCTTTGTGTTCGATAAAATTCCTGTGTGGGTTAAGTTTTTTCATGTCCCTTTGGATAAGCCTACAAAGGACAGAACGTGCTCCTCGTATGCTCGCGTCTGTGTGCAGGTCGCGATTGATGCCGCTCTTCCTAGTAAAATAGGGGTCACTGTCTATGGTGTGGATCATACTATCCCAATTGAATATGAGTGGAAGCCCAAGCGGTGCCTGTCTTGCCGAGCATTTGGTCATTCGGACACAGGTTGTCCGAAACTGACTGTGGGTAGTATTTATCCCAACCTCTCTACACAGGTGTCTGTTGAGGGTGAGGTCAACGTGCCGGCCCAGGGTGAAGGCGTGGGCTCGGATCAGGTAGTGGTTGCTAGTGGGGAGGGTCAACAGGCCTCCTCTCTTGAGGTTGGTGATGATTTTATCCCTGTGGGAGGGAAATCTCGTAGGCGTAAACGGAACAGGAAGAAGGCTGCCAAATCCTTGGTTGCGACAGACTCGTCTGCCCATCCCATTGCCTTGGTTAGCCTCCCGAGTTCTCCTATTGGCCCCACCTCTAGGCTTTCCCGTTCTCCTGAGCCCCCAAAGGGGGTCCGCGTAACTAACTCTTTCGTTTCTCTAGCTGATTCCTCGGAGTGTGCTTTGGCCTCCCCGAGGGTGGTTTCCTTAGTGGAAAATGCGCTCTGTGACAGTGTGGACCCTCGATGGTGTCAGGATGCCACCGTCTCCCCTTCTACTTCCTATGTCTAGTTGGTGCTCGTGGAATGTGCGCGGTCTCACTGACCCGGCAAAAGGGCGATGTGTTCGCTCCTTTTTGCAGTCTGAGAATATTGGTTTCTGTTGTCTGAGAGAAACTAAGGTTAAGGCTGATCAGTTTGACTTCGTGTTTCGTTACTTTGGGCCCGATTGGCGGTGTGTGTGTAGTTATGGGGATAGTGGCCTGAGTCGTATTTGGGTGTTATGGCGTTCCCGCCGTTTCTCTTTCTCTCCTACCCTAATTAGTCCTCAGTTGGTTACTGGCTCCCTGGTGGATCTGTCTTCTCAGGTTGCGACTCATATTGCCTGTGTGTATGGGTCCAATCTCGAGGCGGGGCGGTCTGCTTCGTGGAGGGAGTTGGCCTTGGCTTGTTCGAGCTGGTCTTCCCCTGGAGTGGTTATGGGAGACTTTAATGAGACTCGGCGGCTGACTGAGAGGAGTGGGGGTAACCATAGCATCTCTGCGATGGGAGCCTTTGATAGTGCTCTCCTAGAGGTTGACTTGGTTGAGCTGTCGGTTTAGGGGAATTGGTTCACTTGGACTAGCCGCCCGCGGGGTGGCCCGGGAGGTCAGTTGGGGAGGTTGGATAGAGTTTTGGTGAATGCTGAGTGGGCCTCTGCCCGCCCTCTTTGTGTGGTGCATGTGCTTGATTGGGGTGTTTCTGATCATAGTCCGATGGTTTTCTCTCCAAGCCCTTTAGGTGCTCATCGGTCTCCCTCCTTTCGGTTCTTTAACCATTGGGGGGAGTCTGATAGGTTTTTGTCTGTGGTCGCTAGTAGGTGGGTGACCCGTGTTGGGGTCTCTCCGCTTGTTAGCTTCGCTTGCAATTTAAAGGGTTTAAAGAGGTCTCTTCGGTAGGAGTTTGGGAAGCCGATTGCCGTGCTTAGTCAGCAGGTTGTTGATCTTCGCTTGGCCATGGAGGCTGCCCAGGTTGGACTGTTGGCTGACCCCCTCTCTCCGTCCCTCCAGCTTCAGGCCTCTGAGGCCTCGGATAGTTTTTGGGCAGCTGCTAGGTGTGAGGAAGCCTCTCTTCGGCAAAAATCGAGGGTTAAATGGCTGGCGTTAGGGGATAGGAACTCGGGTTTCTTTCACAGGAGTGTGAAAGTTAGGGCAGCCCGAAATAGCTTTTCCTCTCTAGTTGACGGTTCTGGGGCCAGGTTGTCTTCCCATGAGGACATCTCGAGATCTCTGGTTCAGTATTTCCAGGGGCTCTTGGGTTTCCAGTGGGTTGGTTACCGGGACCTTACAGAGCAGTTAAAATCGATTGTGGGGTTTTTGTGGTCTGATCAGTGTGTATCTGATCTCATCCGCCCCATCTCGAGAGATGAGGTTCGCGCTGTTCTCATTTCTATGAGTAGTGCAAAGGCTCCTGGGCCGGATAGTTTCCCTGTGGGGTTTTTCAAAGCTGCTTGGAGTGTTGTCGGGGATGATTTCTGTTCCGCAGCGCTTCACTTCGTTGATACCTCCTTCTTTCCTCCTGGTAACAATACCACCTCTCTTACCTTGATCCCTAAGAAGGTGGGTGCCTCACGGGTTGAGGATTTCAGGCCTATTTCCTGTTGTAATTTGTTGTATAAATGCATTGCAAAGGTTTTGGCTAATCGTCTTCGTGTGTGGTTGCCTTCCTTCATTAGTCCGAATCAGTCGGCCTTTGTTCAAGGGAGGAGTATTCTGGACAACATTTTGCTCTGCCAGGAGTTGTTTGGGGGGTACCACCTCAATAAGGGGAGCCCGCGGTGTGTGCTGAAGGTCGATCTGCAGAAAGCCTATGATTCTATCTAGTGGGATTTCCTATTTGGCTTGCTGCTCTCGATTGGTACGCCTTGTCAGTTTGTCAACTGGATCCGGGCCTGCGTTACCTCGCCTATGTTCAACATTTCTGTGAATGGGTTCTCTGAGGGGTTCTTTGCAGGGAGGAGGGGTCTCCGCCAGGGTGATCCCCTGTCCCCTTACCTATTCGTCATGTGTATGGAAGTCTTGTCGCGTCTGCTCAATTCCCCCCCGCCTGAGTTTGAGTTTCATCCCAAGTGTGAGAGGGTTAAGCTAACCCATCTCTGCTTCGCGGATGACTTGATGATTTTCTCTGCGGGTAATAGGTCTTCTTTGGGGTTTGTTCAGCAGACCTTACACCTCTTCCAGGAGCTTTCTGGCCTTGTGGCTAACTCCGCTAAGAGCTCGATGTTCTGTGCGGGTGCTCCTGTCCCTGTGGCAGTTGGCCTTGCTGAGTTTATGGGTGTTCCTCTTGCGTCGCTGCCTGTTTGTTACTTAGGTCTTCCTCTTCTCTCAGGTCGGCTGACTTCGCGTGATTGTCAGCCCCTGATTGATCGGATCACCTCTAGGATTGGTAGTTGGACTGCAAGGGCTCTGTCCTATGCTGGTAGGTTGCAGCTTATTCAGTCGGTCCTCCAGACTTTCCAGGTCTATTGGGCTAGTGTTTTTGTGCTGCCTGCTCGTGTGGTCCAGAGGGTTGAGAGCTTGCTTCGTTGCTACCTTTGGAAAGGCTCTCCTTCTGGTCGCGGGCGGGCAAAGGTAGCCTAGGATGATATTTGTTTGCTGAAACGGGAGGGCGGTTTGGGTATTCGTCATATCCAGTCCTGGAACTCGGCAGCTGTTATGAAGCTCCTTTGGCACCTTCTGCTTCGCTCTGGCTCTCTGTGGGTCGCTTGGATGGAGGAGTACGTTCTCCGTGGACATTCTCTTTGGACGATTCCTGTGTCGCCTCTGTGGTCTTGGTGCCTCAAGGCGATAATGGGGCTTCGTGACCAATTCCGTCCGCTTGTCCGGTTTTCCATTGGTGATGGATGTAGGTGTCGTATGTGGGTTGATCCATGGCTGCCTGATGGTCCTATTCTGCCCAGAATTAGTGATCGTATCTTGTATGACTCGGCTAGTCATATTCAAGCTACGGTCTCTGATTTCCTGCTGCTTGATGGTTCGTGGCGATGGTCGTTGGTGTCTCCTGAGATGCTGGAGATATCTGATGCTGTGCGCTCTACTGTGTGCTGCCTTGATCGTGAGGATAGGTTGATCTGGGTTCCGGGCGGGATTGGGTTTTCAGTCTCGAGTGCTTGGGAGGCGATCCGCCCTCGTGGGACGGTGGTTCCTTCGCGGGGTTTGCTTTGGTTTGGGGGGAATATTCCGCGTCATGCTTTTGTCACCTGGCTGGCCTTGAGGGATAGATTGTATAACAGGGACAGGCTGGCCCGGTGGATCCCCTCGACCCCTACTTATTGTTTGCTTTGTTTGTCCGGGTCTGAGTCTCGCGACCACCTGTTCTTTCAGTGCCCTTTGCGAGATTGGTGTGGGAAGATATCCTCAGTTGGGGTAGAGCTTCCCGCCTCGTTCTTCGTTGGGATGTTGAGCTTGAGTGGATTTTTCGGGAGAGTGCTGGGGAGCATAAGCGTAAGCTTGTTTGGAGAGTGGCCTGGTGTGCTGTGATCTACCATATTTGGAAGGAGCGCAATTTGCGTTTTCACGGCCCGGGTCACCGTCCTCCTCAGTCGGTTATCGCTGCTATCCGGTCTGATATTTCTTCTGCATGCTCGTCCTGGGTGGGTGCGGTTTCGGCCGGTTCCCCCTGGGATTCTTTTGATTGACTTTCTCTTGTTCTTTGAGTGTGTGCAGGAGTTATTTACAGGTTGCTCTCCGCTTGTTAGCTTCTCTCGCAACATAAAGGGCTTGAAGAGGTCGCTGAGGCAGGAGTTTGGGAAGCCGATTGACGTGCTTAGTCAGGAGGTTGTTGATCTTCGCTCGGCCATGGAGGCTGCTCAGGCAGGTGTGTTGGCTGATCCCCTTTCTCCCTCCCTCCAGCTTCAGGCCTCTGAGGCTTCAAATAGATTTTTGGCAGCAGCTAGGTGTGAACTAGCCTCTCTTCGGCAGAAATCGAGGATTAAATGGCTGGCGTTAGGGGATAGGAACTCTGGGTTCTTTCACCGGAGCGTGAAAGTTAGGGCAGCTCGGAATAGTTTATCCTCTCTGGTTGATGGTTTTGGGGCCAGGTTGGCTTCCCACGAGGACATCTCGAGAGCTGTGGTTCAATATTTCCAGGGGCTCTTGGGTTCTCAGTGGGTTGGTTACCGTGACCTTATTGAGCAGTTAAAGCCGATTGTGGGATTTTTGTGGTCTGATCAGTGTGTATCGGATCTCATCCGTCTCATATCGAGAGATGAGGTTCGAGCTGTTCTCTTTTCCATGAGCAGTGCCAAGGCTCCAGGTCCGGATGGTTTCCCTGTAGGGTTTTTCAAAGCTGCTTGGAGTGTTGTTGGGGATGATTTTTGTTCCGCAGCCCTTCACTTCTTTGATACTTCTTTCCTTCCTCCTGGTATCAATGCAATCTCCCTTACCTTGATTCCTAAGAAGGTGGGTGCCTCCCGGGTTGAGGATTTTAGGCCCATTTCCTGTTGTAATGTGTTGTATAAATGCATTGCAAAGGTTTTGGCTAATCGTTTTCGTGTGTGGCTGTCGGCCTTCATTAGTCCGAATCAGTCGGCTTTTGTTCAAGGGAGGAGTATTGTGGACAACATTTTGCTCTGCCAGGAGTTGGTTGGGGGGTACCACCTCAATAAGGGGAGCCCGCTGTGTGTGCTGAAGGTCGATCTGCAGAAAGCCTATGATTCTATCCAGTGGGATTTCCTATTCGGCTTGCTGCTCTCGATTGGTACGCCTTGCCAGTTTGTCAACTGGATCCGGGCCTGCGTTACCTCGCCTATGTTCTCCATTTCTGTGAATGGGTCCTCTGAGGGGTTCTTTGCAGGTAAGAGGGGCCTCCGCCAGGGAGATCCCTTGTCCCCTTACCTGTTCGTCATGTGTATGGAAGTCTTGTCGCGGCTGCTGAATTCCCCCCGCCTGAGTTTGAGTTTCATCCCAAGTGTGAGAGGGTTAAGCTAACCCATCTCTGCTTCGCGGATGACTTGATGATTTTCTCTACGGGTAATAGGTCTTCTTTGGGGTTTGTTAAGCAGACCTTACACCTCTTCCAGGAGTTTTCTGGCCTTGTGGCTAACACAGCTAAGAGCTCGATGTTCTGTGCGGGTGCTCATGTCCCTGTGGCAGCCGGCCTTGCTGAGTTCATGGGTGTTCCTCTTGCGTTGCTGCCTGTTTGTTACTTAGGTCTCCACCTTCTCTCAGGTTGGCTGTCTTCGCGTGATTGTTAGCCCCTGATTGATCGGATTACCTCTAGGATTGGTAGTTGGACTGCTAGGGCTCTCTCCTATGCTGGTAGGTTGCAGTTTATTCAGTCGGTCCTCCAGACCTTCCAGGTCTATTGGGCTAGTGTTTTTGTGCTGCCTGCTCGTGTGGTCCAGAGGGTTGAGAGTTTGCTTCGTTGCTACCTCTGGAAAGGCTCTCCTTCTGGTCGCGGGGGGGCTAAGGTAGCCTGGGATGATATTTGTTTGCCGAAACGGGAGGGAGGTTTGGGTATTCGTCATATCCAGTCCTGGAACTCAGCAGCTGTTATGAAGCTCCTTTGGCTCCTTCTGCTTCGCTCTGGTTCTCTGTGGGTCGCTTGGATGGAGGAGTATATCCTCCGTGGACGTTCTCTGTGGACGATTCCTCTGTCGTCTCAGTGGTCTTGGTTCCTCAAGGCGATAATGGGGCTTCGTGACCAATTCCGTCCGCTTGTCCGGTTTTCCATTGGAGATGGCTCTAGGTGTCGTATGTGGGTTGACCCTTGGCTGCCTGATGGTCCTATTCTGCCAAGGATTAGTTAGCCTATCTTGTATGACTCGGCTAGTCATATTCAAGCTACGGTCTCTGATTTCCTGCTGCCTGATAGTTCGTGGCGATGGCCGTTGGTGTCTCTTGAGATGCTGGAGATATCTGATGTCGTGCGCTCTACTGTGTGCTTCCTTGATCGGGAGGATAGGTTGATCTGGGTTCCGGGCGGGATTGGGTTTTCAGTCTTGAGTGCTTGGGAGGCGATCCGCCCTCGTGGGACGGTGGTTCCTTGGCGGGGTTTGCTGTGGTTCGGGGGGAATATTCTGCGTCATGCTTTTGTCACCTCGATGGCCTTGAGGGATAGATTGTATAACAGGGACAGGCTGGCCCGGTGGATCCCGTCGACCCCTACTGATTGTTTGCTTTGTTTGTCCGGGTCTGAGTCTCGCGACCACCAGTTTTTTCAGTGCCCCTTTGCGAGATTGGTGTGGGAAGATATCCTCAGTTGGGGTAGAGCTTCCCGCCTCGTTCTTCCTTGGGATGTTGAGCTTGAGTGGATTTTTCGGGAGAGTGCTGGGGAGCAGAAGCGTAAGCTTGTTTGGAGAGTGGCCTGGTGTGCTGTGATCTACCATATTTGGAAGGAGCGCAATTTGCGTTTTCACGGCCCGGGTCACCGTCCTCCTCAGTCGGTTATCGCTGCTATCCGGTCTGATATTTCTTCTGCATGCTCGTCCTGGGTGGGTGCGGTTTCGGCCGGTTCCCCCTGGGATTCTTTTGATTGACTTTCTCTTGTTCTTTGAGTGTGTGCAGGAGTTATTTACAGGTTGCTCTTTGCTGTGCTGTTTCTCTTCTGGCGGCTGCTTTTTCCCCTTCTCTGTCCCTCGGTTTCTGCTGTTGTCTCTTCTCTGGAGGGGGTCTCAGTTTGGTCTGTGAGGCTTGCCTGCTTGGGGCCAGTTCCTTGTGGTTGTTCCTTCTTGAGGGCGTTTCTTTTTTTTGCAAAGGTGATTATATATTAAGCAAAAAGACCTCAAAGCCCGAGGCCAAAGGGCACCATCAAACAAGAGAGCATCACTGGGAAAACCAATGTACCAAAAAGAACAAAACAACCCAACGGAAACAAAAGCCCGAGAGAAAGCAACAAAAAACCAACAAACAACAAACCCCGGCACCCAACCCACATGCGGGAAGGAGCCAGAAAAGACTAAAAAAAACAAATAACTACAACACAACTCAAAGAGCAAAAGAGCACAATCGAAACAAGAGGAACAACAAGCCAGGGCACGAACGAAGCATAACTCCCCAGCCGCCCAAAAACCACCCGAAGCCATCAATCCCCCGGCCGGCACGAGCAAAAGAGCGACTCCAGACAAGGTCAAGGGGCACCAAGCAAAGCAGAGGAAGGACAGACAGAAGCTGAGAAAAAAGGGGCCAAGCTGGCCATCCAACATAAGCATGCAAGAAGCCAGCCCCCCAAGCACGGCCAAGAAAACCAAAACAAAGAAGAGACCCTTCAACTCGTCTTCCCCCTACTTCTGGCAAAAGAACAACCATCAGGTATGCAGGCCCGGCAGAAAGCCACAAGGACCAGGCAAGCATCGCTTCCCTCGACAAAGCCTGATCCAAGGACACCCACCAAAAAACCGACACACCCTCCGGACAAGGCGCCTTTCGGGGTGACAACAAGCATCCAGAACAAACTCAACTCAATTCAGGAACTAGGACCACACTAGGAGGCACAGAGCACCCACAGAACAGAGATGGACAGCCAACTGCAAAAGTAGCAAGCACCGCCTGAACCAACCCCAACAGAGAGAGGCACCCCACAGACCAACCTCTCATAGCCACCACTCAAAAAGCCCACCAGGGAAGAAAGAGCAAAGGACAGCAAGGGGCAAAAACGGGGAAGAAAGCAAGCAAACTCAACGAGCCTCTGCAAGAAACGCCCTCAAAGCAGGAACAAGCACAGGGAGAGGCCCCAACAGGCAAGCCGCACAGACCAAACTGAAAACCCCCTCCAGAGAAGAGACATCAACAGCACCAAGGGACAGAACAAGGGAAGAAGCAATCGCCAGCAACGAGACAGCACCGCAAGGAGCAACCAAAAACTGAAGACCCCTCTAGAGAAGAGACAGCAGCAGCAACCAGGGACAGAGAAGGGGAAGAAGCAATCACCAGAAGCGAAACAGCACCGCAAAAGCCACCTGACAAAACACCTGCACACACTCAAAGAACAAGACAAAGTCAATCAAATGAATCCCAGGGGGAGCCGGCCGAAACCGCACCCACCCAGGACAAGCATGCAGAAGAAATATCAGACCGAATAGCGGCGATAACCGACTGAGGAGGGCGGTGACCCGGGCCGTGAACACGCAAGTTTCGTTCCATCCAAATATGGTAGATCACAGCACACTAGGCCACTCTCCAAACAAGCTTTCGCTTGTGCTGCCCAGCACTCACCCGACAAATCCACTCAAGTTCAGCATCCCAAGGGAGAACGAGGCGAGAAGCTCTGCCCCAACAGAGGATATCCTCCCACACCAAACTCGCAAAGGGGCACTGAAAGAACAAGTGGTCTCGGGACTCAGTCCCAGACAAACAAAGTAAACAATCGGTAGGTGTCGAGGGGATCCACCTAGCCAGCCTATCACGGGTATACAAACGGTCCCTCAAGGCCAGCCAGGTGACAAAAGCATGACGCGGAATATTCCCCCCAAACCATAGCAAACCCTGCCACAGAACCACAGTCCCACGGGGGCGAATCGCCTCCCAAGCACTCGAAACCGAAAAACCAACCCCGCCTGGAACCCAAATCAACCTATCCTCCCTACCTAGGCAACACACAGTAGAACGCACGGCATCAGCGATCTCCAACAAATCAGGAGACACTACCGGCCACCGCCACGAACCATCAGGTAGCAGAAAATCAGAGACCATAGCTTGAATATGACTAGCAGCGTCATACAAGATACGATCACTCATCCTGGGGAGAATAGGACCATCAGGCAGCCATGGATCAACCCACATACGACACCTAGAATGAAGGCGTTTCTTGCGGAGGCTCGTTCAGTTTGATTGCTTTCTTTCCCCGTTTTGCCCCTCGATGTCCTTGGCTCTTTCTTCCCTGGTGGGCGGCTTGAGTGGTGGCTATGAGTGGCTAATCTGTGGGGGGGCCTCTCTCTGTAGGGGTTGGTTCAGGCGGTGCTTGCTACTTTTGCAGTTGGTTGTCCATCTCTGTTATGTGTGTGCTCTTTCCCCCTGGTGTGGTCTTTGTGGCTTTCTGCCGGAGGGTGTGTCGGTTTTTTGGTGGGTGTCCTTGGATTAGGCTTTGTCGAGGGAAGCGAGGCTTGCCTGGTCCTTGTGGCTTTCTGCTGGGCTTGCATACCTGATGGTTGTTCTTTTGCCAGAAGTTCGGGGAAGACGAGTTGAAGGGCCTCTTCTTTGTTTTGGTTTCCTTGGTCGTGCTTGGGGGGCGGGTTTCTCACATGCATACGATGGATGGCCAGCTTGGAACCTTTTTCTCAGCATCTGTCTGCCCTCCCTCTGCTTTGTGTTGGTGCCCATTGGCCTAGTCTGGAGTCGCTCGTTTGCTCGTGCCTGCCGGGGGATTGATGGCTTGGGTTGTCTTTGAGCGGCTGGGGAGTTTTCTTCGTTGCGTGCTCTAGCTTGTTGTCTTATCTTGTTACGGTTGTGTTACATTTGCTCTTTCAGTTGTGTTGTCTTTATTTGTTTTTTGTCTTTTCTGGCTCCTCCCGCCTGTGGGTTGGGTGCCAGGTGTTGTTGTTTGTTTGTTTTTGTTGCTCTCCCTCGGGCTGTGAGGTTTCCGTTTGGGTTCTTTTGTTTTGTTGGTACTTTGGTTTGCCCTAGGGGGTGAGGGGTCTCGTAGCCTTGAAAAAATTCTCTCTGTTCTCTCTCCTCATAACAATGGTGGATTGAGCTGCATCTATGGTGGTTTCGTGGCTTCCATGGCTGTTCATTGAAGATTTGTATGTCCCGTTGATGAAGGTAGCGGAGCTGGGCGCATCACCGAGGTAAGCTCTCTTCATTCTCTGTTTTTTAGCAGCTTTGTTTGCTCTGTTTTGTGTGTTTTTTAGCATCTTTGCATACTCTGTTTGTGTGGTGGTCTGTTCTGGTTTGTGTGTTTGTTTCTTTTCAATTCTTAGATTCGTGGTGCCCTACTCTTGGTTCTCCATTGGTTCTGTTTGTGTAAGTTTAAGGGGTTGTCTTCTTCGGTATTTCACGTGTGGTTTGCATCATGAGAAGGAAGAAATCACCTCTGAAAAAACCATTTGCCAAGAACATTCCAACCTCTGTTTTTTCTGGAATACGTAATAAAATTCCTTCTCCTTTACCTATGGCTTTGAGTGAGGGGTTTGTCCTTACTCAGTCCTCTGTGAAGGCCGCTGCTGGTTCAGGAATTGCCTCAGAAGAGTTGGGGCTGATGAGCTCGAGTGTGGGAGACCCGAGTGTGGTTTCTCCATCTGGGCAAAAACGGAGCGAGCGTGTTGAGGGGGTTCCTTTGCTGAGTTTGTTGCCGGTTGATCCGTTTGTTAGTTTGAATAAATTTGGGGTTGGTAAAAATGGAGACCCTCTCCCCATCCGTCGTAAGGGGCGTGTTAAAAGAGCTCAAACTGGAAACTCGAGCATCAGTCTGGACGCTGATTCAGAAGATGGAAAAACAGAGGTTCCCCTACCAGTAGCCTCTGATGGTGTGGCTGTGGTGCCCCCTCGGTTTTGTCCTCAACCCATCAGTCCTAAGCCGCTTGATAAATTGGCAGAGGTTAATCCTCAGCATCAGACTCCTCCTTCTGATTCAGAGGTAGGGGCGAAAGTGGCTACTTCTTCCTCTTCTTTGCGGCGTTTTGGAGCTGGCAAGAAGCTGCTGGAGGTTGAAGATGATGGGATAGGTCAACCCACATCTTCCATGGCTGTGCAGGCTGCAGACAAGGCAGTAAATGCGGTTTCTATTAATGGAAAATTCTTTTACCCCAATGCTGCTGCAACTTTGCGTGAATCCTCTTGCACGAATAAGGTAAGTATTGGAAAGGAATTCTTGGGCTTAAAGGTTACGAATTTGGGTAAGGAAATGCAGCAGGTCTCTTCTTTGGCATTTAAGGAAACATTGGGAAAAGATTTAAAAGAGGATGGTTGTACTAATCCTTTTGACATTCAAAGTGGGAAGTCCAAAATGCCTTTGACCCGTCAGATTTTGCATAGTGATTTGGTCCTTCAAGCCAAAAACAGTGCAGCTATATGTGAGTTAAATGGGCTTGTTAATGGGCCTAATGATAATGAAATTGAGCTTGCACCTCTTGGGCTTGATGGTTTGGATAAGAAGGGGCCCCGTCTTAATGGGCTTGACCCAATGGTTTTGGGCCCCATTTTAAGCTCGACGGGCTTCGGGCAAGGAGTCGTGCCTCTTGGGCCAATTGGGCCGGCCTCTTTTAGCCCTATAGGGCGCCGGCAGTTGGGCCACTTGGTGACCCGTCGTACCTTCTCTGCTCGGGCTGAGGCTTTGCCCTTGAAGGAAAAGGTCGAAAATAGTGATTTTGAAATAGGGGTTAATTCGTTAGGGCCGATGATTGGTTCGGGGATTCCAGGAAAGTTTCCTCTGTTGGGCCACCATTGTTCGGAGTTGGGTTCTAGTAAAGGAGATGATGTGTTGGGGGGCTCGGTGGATGAGACTAGGACGAATCCTATTGGGACATTTGGGCCCGCAGGGCCCCTTCCTCAGGGTCAGAAGGCTAGTTGGGCCAATCATTTTGGGCCTCAGTGGACCTCCCCTGCTGCGGAACCCCTAGTCTATAACCCTCCAATTGTGAAGGATGGGATGATGTATGCCATTCCCTCGGATGAGGTTATCGAGGAGGGCATAGCAGTCTGGAGAGGTTCGTTGGTGGGTCAATTTATTGATGGCAAACTTCCTTTTTTTGTTCTTGATCGTCTTGTCAGGAAGATTTGGGGACATGTGGAAGTTCCAACCATTAACTTGTTTGATAATGGTCTGATCATTTTCAGGTTCCAAAAGGACTCAGCTAGGGACTGGGTCTTAGAGAATGGCCCCTGGCACTTCGGAGGGAAGCCTATCCTTCTGAGGCCGTGGACCCCTGGGATTGTCCCCCAAACCTTTGTGTTCGATAAAATACCTGTGTGGGTTAAGTTTTTCCATGTCCCTATGGAACTGTGGACCACGCCTGGGTTGAGTAATATTGCGAGCACGGTTGGTGTTCCTTTGCGGTTGGATAAACCTACAAAGGACAAAACGTGCTCCTCGTATGCTCGGGTTTGTGTGGAGGTTGCGATTGATGCCCCTCTTCCTAGTAAAGTTGGGGTCACTGTCTATGGGGTTGATCACACTATCCCAATTGAGTATGAGTGGAAGCCCAAGCGGTGCCTGTCTTGCCGTGTCTTCGGCCACTCGGACACAGGTTGTCCGAAACAGACTATGGGTAGGGTCGATCCCATCCCCACTATACAGGTGGCTGCTGAGGGTGAGGTCAAGGTGCCGGCCCAGAGTGAGGGCGTGGACTCGGATATGGCTATGGTTGATAGTGGGGAGGGTCAGCAGGCCTCCTCGCTTGAGATTGGGGATGAGTTTCTCCCTGTGGAAGGGAAGTCTCGTAGGCGTAAACGGAACAGGAAGAAGGCAACAAAGTCCTTGGCTGCGGCAGACTCGTCTGCCCATCCCATAGCCTCGGTTAGCCTCCCGAGTTCCCCTACTGCCTCTAGGCTTTCCCATTCTCCCGAGCCCCTAAATGGGGTCCGTGTGGCTAACTCGTTCGGTTCCCTAGCTGATTCCTCGGAGTGTGCCTTAGCCTCCCCGAGGGTGGTTTCCTTAGTGGAAAAGACGCTCTGTGACAGTGTGGACCCCCGATGGTGTCAGGATGCCATTGTTTCCCCTTCTACTTCCTATGTCTAGTTGGTGCTCGTGGAATGTGCGCGGTCTCTCTGACCCGACCAAAGGACGTTGTGTTCGTTCGTTTCTGCAGGCTCAGGATATTGGTTTCTGTTGTCTGGTTGAAACTAAGGTTAAGGCTCATCAGTTTGACTTTGTGTTTCGCTCCTTTGGGGCCGATTGGCAGTGCGTGTGTAGCTATGGGGACAGTGGCCTGGGTCGTATTTGGGTGTTATGGCGTTCCCGCCGTTTCTCTTTCTCTCCTACCCTGATTAGTCCTCAGTTGGTTACTGGCTCCTTGGTGGACCTGTCTTCTCAGGTTGTGACTCATATTGCTTGTGTGTATGGGTCCAATCTCGAGGCTGGGAGGTGGAGGAAAACAAAGAGATAGAACACGAGGGAATCGTGACACCTCAACCGCGATCTGCCCACAAAACTCCCCAGACCATCCAACCCCCGGCCGGAACTAGCGACAGAGCAACACCAGACAGGGTCAAGGGGCACCAAGCAAACCAGAGAGAGGACAGGCAGATGCTGAGAAAGAAGGGGCCAAGCTGGCCATCCTTCAAATGCAAGCAAGAATCTCGCCCCCCAAGCTCGACCAAGAAACCGAACAAAGAAGAGGCCCATCAACTCATCTTCCCCCTACTTATGGCAAAAGAACAACCATCCGGTATGCAGGCACGGCAGAAAGCCACAGGGACCCAGCCAGCATCGCTTCCCTCGACAAAGCCAGATCCAAGGACCCACCAAAAGCCCACACACCCTCAGGACAAAGCGCCTTTCGGGGTGACAACAAGCGACCAGAACTCAACTCAATTAGGAACCAGGACCGGCAGGGGACAACGAGAACCCACAGAACAAGAGAAGGACAAACAAGCACCGCCTGAAGCACTCCAACAGCTCGGGACGCCCCACAGACTAGCCTCGCAGAGCCCCACACAAGAATCCCACCAAGGAGAAAAGCCAAGGGCAGCCAAGGACAAACAGATGAAGAAGCCAGCACCAAAACCAGAAACCCCTCCAGAAGAATGGACAACAGCATGAACCAGGGACAGAACAGGGGAAGAAGCAAACGCCATAAGCGAGACAGCACCACAAGAGCAACCTGACAAAAAACCTGCACACACTCAAAGAACAAGCCAAAGTCAATCAAAAGAATCCCAGGGGGAGACGGCCGAAACCGCACCCACCCAGGACGAGCAAGCAGAAGAAATATCAGACCGAATAGCAGCGATAACCGACTGAGTAGGGCGGTGACCCGGGCCATGAAAACGCAAATTGCGTTCCATCCAGATATGGTAAATCACGGCACACCAGGCCACCCTCCAAACAAGCTTACGCTTGTGCTGCCCAGCACTCACCCGACAAATCCACTCAAGCTCAGCATCCCAAGGGAGAACGAGGCGGGAAGCTCTGCCCCAACAGAGGATATCCTCCCACACCAAACTCGCAAAGGGGCACTGGAAGAACAAGTGGTCACGGGACTCAGTCCCGGACAAACAAAGCAAACAATCAGTAGGTGTCGAGGGGATCCACCGAGCCAGCCTATCACGAGTATACAAGCGGTCGCTCAAGGCCAGCCAAGTGACAAAAGCATGACGCGGAATATTCCCCTCGAACCAAAGCAAACCCTGCCACGGGACCACTGTCCCACGGGGGCGAATCGCCTCCCAAGCACTAGAGACCGAAAAACCAATCCCGCCAGGAACCCAGATCAACTTATCCTCCCTACCTGGGCAACACACAGTAGAGCGCACAGCATCGGCGAGCTCCAACAAATCAGGAGACACTGCCGGCCACCGCCACGAACCATCAGGTAGCAAAAAATCAGAGACCATCGCTTGAATATGACTAGCTGCGTCATACAAGATACGATCACTAATTCTGGGGAGAATAGGACCATCAGGCAGCCAAGGATCAACCCACATACGACACCTAGCACCGTCACCTATGGAAAAGCGGATAAGAGGACGGAATTGGTCCCGAAGCCCTATAATTGCCTTGAGGCACCAAGACCACGTAGACGACACAGGAATCGTCCAAAGAGACCGACCACGGAGGATATACGCCTCCATCCAAGCCACCCACAGGGAACCAGAGCGAAGCAGGAGGAGCCAGAGGAGCTTCATAACTGCAGCCGAGTTCCAGGAGGGGATATGACGAATACCTAAACCTCCCTCACTCTTCGGCAAACAAATGTCCGCCCAGGCAACCTTTGCCCCCCCACAACCAGAAGGAGAGCCCTTCCAGAGGTAGCAACGAAGCAAACTCTCAACCCTATGGACTATACGAGCAGGCAGCACAAAGACACTAGCCCAATAGACCTGGAAGCTCTGAAGGACCGACTGGATAAGCTGCAACCTACCAGCATAGGAAAGGGCCCTAGCAGTCCAACTGCCAATCCTAGAGGTGATCCGATCAATTAGAGGCTGGCAATCCCTATAAGACAACCGACCTGAGATGAGAGGGAGCCCTAAGTAACACACAGGCAAGGTCGCCAGAGCAACACCCATGAACTCAGCCAGACCTACAGCCACCTGGACAGGAACCCCCGCGCAGAACATCGAGCTCTTAGCAGAGTTGGCCACAAGGCCAGAAAGCTCCTGGAAGTGAAGTAAAGTCTGCTGAACAAACCTCAAGGAAGCCCTGTTCCCCGCAGAGAAAATCATCAAGTCATCCGCAAAGCAAAGATGGGTAAGATTAACCATCTCACACTTGGGATGAAACTCAAACTCAGGCGGCGGGGAATTCAGCAGCCGCGATAAGACTTCCATACACATGACGAACAGGTAAGGGGACAGGGGATCACCCTGACGGAGACCACGCCTACCCGCAAAAAACCCCTCAGAGGACCCATTCACCGAGATGGAGAACACTCAAAAGTGCTCTACCAAAATTGGCGCCGTTGAGATTGGAGTACACTAAGACCACATTAGTGATTCGTTAGGGTGTGATTTGACGCAGCTAGTCATATTCAAGCTATGGTCTCTCCTGGGCAGCCTCGCCCCAAGCTATGGTCGGGGATTCCTGTGATGTACTGTTAAGCCTCGACAGCTTGAAATTGGAGTACACTTAATTGGGAGAAATGCCACTTTATGGTGGAAGAAGGGATAGTCCTAGGTCATAGAGTGTCTATAGCAGAAGTAGAGGTGGATAGGGCCAAGATTGAAATAATAGAGAAGCTGGTGGAACCTCAGAATGTAAAAGCTATTAGAAGTTTCCTAGGACACGCAGGTTTCTATAGAAGGTTCATTAAGAACGTCTCCAAACCTAAATTTTAACAATAGGCTAAAATTATTTCTTTGTCTCAAAAAATTCTCTCTGTTCTCTCTCCTCCCAACAATGGGGGATTGAGTTTTTTATGGTGGCCGTCGGCCTTCTTGCTGCTGCTGGGAGTAGGTGTTGAGCCATTGAGATTACTCACTGTGGTTACCTCCGTCGTATCTCCGAGCAAGCTGGTCGAGGAAGCACAGCTGGGCGCTTCAAGAGGTTCGTTTTCCATCCTCTGTTTCTGTCTTTCCTTTGGTCTCAGTTTATTTTTGCTGCTGTTGCTTTGTCCGTAGTGCTCTGGTTTTGGTTTGAGGGAGAAGCTTTTCTCCGTATCACAAAGCTTAGGGTGCATTATGAGGAGGAAGAAGTCTCCCAAAAAGAAACCTTTCGTCAAAAGTAATGGTTCTTCTTCGGGTTTCCCTGGCCTTCGGCTTTCCAAAATCTCTGCAACTAAAGCAATGGGGGTTGTGAGTTCTGATGTCCCTAAGTCCAGCCTAAATGAAGGACGGTCTAAGGTAGTTTGTTCTGAACGGCTGGGGCAAAACTCAGAGGCTGGGCGTTTTTGTCAAAAAACAGAGCATCTGGTACGTTCTGGTCAAACGTCTTCTCTGTCTACATCTGGAAAAACAGGGGACGAGTTCTGTGTTGATAGTGGTTTTTGTCCTCAGCCCCGAGTTATCTCTTCTATGTCTGAGGCTTCCTCTTCGTCTAAACAGAGGAGTGGTGGCGTTGAGCAACCTCGGCTGGAGGTTGAAGACGAAGGGCTAGGGCTTCCTGGTTCTTCGACCATGGAGGCGGCTGCTGCTACACGTGCTTTCAATGTCCGCCCTATTGAAGGAAACCTCACTAATGGCGAGAGCGTTTTAGAAGGGATGGGTATTAATTCCGAAAATCTTCCCTTATCTGATGCATTTTTGAATCCGCCAGCTGCTTCTTTTAATTCTTCCGTACGGCCAAGTTTGGAAAGTTTGGCACATCTCCCTCTTCCAACGTCAACTCCTGGAGGCCTTTACTCTCGGTCATTTAAGGAAATTCTGGATGGAAATGTGGCTCACGATTCCCCTTTCCTTAAAGATCAATTGGGCGTTAAGAGTTTAGATGGGAAGTCTTGTGCTACTCCGCAGGTTGTCTCCATGGCTGACGTCGCTATTGGGCTTGGCCCTTTTAGTAATGGTGTGGATGGGCTTGGTAATGGTAATCGGGTAGCAACTGTTGGGCCTAATGAGATGGCCAAGTCTCCATTGCACCTTAATGGGCTTGACAACTATGGTTTGGCCCAAAGTTTGAATGGGCAGGGAGCCTTGCCAGTTGGGCGTTCCTCTCTTAGCCCAATAGGGCGTGGGCAGTTGGGTAATTTGGTTACCCGCCGTGGTGTGCCCAAGCGGGATGAGGGTCTGCACCGTGAGGGAAAGGAAGGCACTAGTGAGGTTGGGATGGATTGTAGCTCGTTCGGACCTAGGGTGGGTTTGGGGATTCCAGGAAAGTTTCCTCTGCTTGGCCATCCTCGTCCGGATGTAGGTGTGAGTGAGGGGGATGAGGTGTCTGTGGGGTCTTTTGGTGGGTTTGGGCCTAATCATATTGGGTCGGGTGGGCCCCTTGGGGCCGTCGATAAGGGGCATATGCCGAGTTGGGCCAACCTTTTTGGGCCCCAGTGGACCTCCCCTTCTGATGAACCTCTTCTCTATAACCCTCCAATTGAGAAGGATGGGATTATGTTTGCCATTCCTTCGGATGAGGTTATTGAGGAGGGTATCGCAGTCTGGAGAGGTTCGTTGGTGGGACAATTTGTTGATGGTAAACTTCCATTTTTTGTTCTTGATCGTATTGTCAGGAAGATTTGGGGACATGTGGAAGTTCCAACCATTAACCTGTTTGATAATGGGTTGATCATTTTCCGGTTCCAAAAGGACTCAGCTAGGGACTGGGTCTTAGAGAATGGCCCCTGGCACTTTGGGGGGAAGCCTATCCTTCTGAGGCAGTGGGCCCCTGGGATTGTCCCCCAGACATTTGTGTTTGATAAAATTCCTGTGTGGGTTAAGTTTTTCCATGTCCCTATGGAATTGTGGACCACTCCTGGGTTGAGCAACATTGCGAGTACGGTTGGTGTTCCTTTGCGGTTGGATAAGCCTACAAAGGACAAAACGTGCTCCTCGTATGCTCGGGTCTGTGTGGAGGTTGCGATTGACGCCCCCCTTCCTAGTAAGGTTGGGGTTACTGTCTATGGGGTGGATCATACTATCCCCATTGAGTACGAATGGAGGCCCAAGAGGTGCCTTTCCTGTCGGGTATTTGGCCATTCGGACTCCGACTGTCCTAAAAAGACAGTGAGTAGTTTTGATCCCAGTCTCCCTTCCCTGGGGGCTACTGGGGGTGGGGTCAGGGTGCCGGCCCAGAGTGTTGGAGTGAGTCTGGATCGGGTAGGGGTTGCTAGTGGGGGGGGGTGTTCAGGCCTCCTCCATTGAGGCTGATGATGACTATATCCCAGCGGGAGGGAAATCTCGCAGGCGTAGACGTAAGAAGGCTGCTAAGTCCTTGGATGTAGACTCGTCTGCCCTTCCCATTGCCTTGGCTAGTCTCCCAAGTTCTTCTAGTGGCCCCTCCCCTCGTCTCCCCCGTTCTCCTGAGGCCCCGAAGGGGGTACATGTGTCTAATTCTTTCGTAGCTCTTTCGGATCCCTTGGGATGTGATTTGGCCCCCCCGAGGGTGGGGTCCTTAGTGGCAAAGACGGTCTGTGACAGTGTGGACCCCCGAAGGTGTCAGGATGCCATTGTCTCCCCTTCTACTTCCTATGTCTAGTTGGTGCTCGTGGAATGTGCGCGGTCTCACTGACCCGACAAAAGGACGATGTGTTCGCTCCTTTTTGCAAGCTGAGAATATTGGTTTCTGTTGTCTAGTAGAAACGAAGGTTAAGGCTCATCAGTTTGATTTCGTGTTTCGTTCCTTTAGGGCCGATTGGCAGTGTGTTTGTAGTTATGGGGATAGTGGCCTGGGTCGTATTTGGGTGTTATGGCGTTCCCGCCGTTTCTCTTTCTCCCCTAGCCTGATTAGTCCTCAGTTGGTTACTGGCTCCCTGGTGGACCTGTCTTCTCAGGTTGCGACTCATATTGCCTGTGTGTATGGGTCCAATCTCGAGGCTGGGAGGTCTACTTTGTGGAGGGAGTTGGCCTTGGCTTGTTCGAGTTGGTCTTCCCCTGGCATAGTTATGGGAGACTTCAATGAGACTCGCCGGTTGACTGAGAGGAGTGGGGGTAACCATAGCATTTCTGCGATGGGAGCCTTTGATACTGCTCTCCTAGAGGCTGACTTGGTTGAGCTGCCGGTTCAGGG
This sequence comes from Herpetospermum pedunculosum, assembly GCA_028017165.1. Taxonomy (NCBI): domain Eukaryota; kingdom Viridiplantae; phylum Streptophyta; class Magnoliopsida; order Cucurbitales; family Cucurbitaceae; genus Herpetospermum; species Herpetospermum pedunculosum. Next base: position 40,301,916 of record CM051527.1, read on the forward strand.
GAATTGTTTCACTTGGACTAGTCGCCCGAGGGGAGGCCCAGGAGGTCAGTTGGGAAGGTTGGATAGAGTCTTGGTCAACGCTACGTGGGCTTCTGGTCGGCCTATGTGTGTGGTGCACGTGCATGACTGGGGTGTCTCTGACCATAGTCCGTTGGTTTTCTCTCCTGGCCCTTTAGGTGCTCGTCGGTCTCCCTCCTTTCGGTTCTTTAACCATTGGGGGGAGTCTGATAGGTTTTTGTCTGTGATTGCCAGTAGGTGGGTGACCCATGTTGGGGTCTCTCCGCTTGTTAGCTTCGCTCGCAATTTAAAATGCTTAAAGGGGACTCTGAGGCAGGAGTTTGGGACGCCGATTGCCGTGCTTAGTCAGCAGGTTATTGATCTGCGCTTGGCCATGGAGGCTGCCCAGGCGGGAGTTTTGGTGGACCCCCTTTCTCCTTCCCTCCAGCGTCAGGCTGCTGAGGCTTCTGATAGGTTCTGGGCAGCCGCTAGGTGCGAGGAAGCCTCCCTTCGGCAGAAATCGAGGGTCAAGTGGCTGGCGTTAGGGGATAGGAACACGGGGTTCTTTCACAGGAGTGTAAAAGTTAGGGCAGCCCGAAATAACTTTTCCTCTTTGGTTGATGGCTCTGGGGTCAGGTTGTCGTCCCATGAGGACATCTCGAGATCTCTGGTTCTTTATTTCCAGGGTCTCTTGGGGTCCCAAGGGGTTGGGTATCGTGACCTCACTGAGTGTTTAAAGCCGATGGTGGGGTTTTCGTGGTCTGATCAGTGTGTAACTGATCTCACGCGCCCCATCTCGCGAGAGGAAGTTCGTGCTGTTCTCTTTTCCATGAGTAGTGCCAGGGCTCCTGGCCCGGATGGCTTCCCTGTGGGGTTTTTCAAAGCTGCTTGGAGTGTTGTTGGGGATGATTTCGTTTCCGCTGTGCTTCACTTCTTTGATACCTCCTTCCTTCCTCCTGGTATCAATGCCACCTCTCTTACCTTGATTCCTAAGAAGGTGGGTGCTTCACGGGTTGAGGACTTTAGGCCTATTTCTTGCTGTAATGTGTTGTATAAATGCATTGCAAAGGTTTTGGCTAATCGTCTTCGCGTGTGGCTGCCTTCCTTCATTAGTCCGAATCAGTCGGCCTTTGTTCAAGGTAGGAGCATTGTGGATAACATTCTGCTCTGCCAGGAGTTGGTTGGGGGTTACCACCTCAACAAAGGGAGCCCGCGGTGTGTGCTAAAGATTGACCTGCAGAAGGCTTATGACTCTATTCAGTGGGATTTTCTCTTTGGCATACTGCTTTCGATTGGTACGCCCTGCCAGTTTGTCAACTGGGTCAGGGCTTGCGTTACCTCGCCTATGTTCTCCATCTCGGTGAATGGGTCCTCTGAGGGGTTTTATGCGGGTAGGCGTGGTCTCCGTCAGGGTGATCCCCTGTCCCCTTACCTGTTCGTCATGTGTATGGAAGTCTTATCGCGGCTGCTGAATTCCCCGCCGCCTGGTTTCGAGTTTCATCCCAAGTGTGAGATGGTTAATCTTACCCATCTTTGCTTTGCGGATGACTTGATGATTTTCTCTGCGGGGAACAGGGCTTCCTTGAGGTTTGTCCAGCAGACTCTACTTCACTTCCAGGAGCTTTCTGGCCTTGTGGCCAACTCCGCTAAGAGCTCGATGTTCTGCGCGGGGGTTCCTGCCTAGGTGGCTGTTGATCTGGCTGGGTTCATGGGTGTTGCTCTGGCAACCTTGCCTGTGTGTTACTTAGGTCTCCCTCTCATCTCAGGTCGGTTGTCTTCTCGGGATTGCCAGCCTCTGATTGATCGGATCACCGCTAGGATTGGCAGTTGGACAGCTAGGGCTCTTTCCTATGCAGGAAGGTTGCAACTTATTCAGTCGGTCCTTCAGAGCTTCCAAGTCTATTGGGCTAGTGTGTTTGTACTGCCTGCTCGTATAGTCCATAGGGTTGAGAGTTTGCTTCGTTGCTTCCTCTGGAAGGGCTCTCCTTCTGGTTGTGGGGGGGCGAAGGTGGCCTGGGCTGACATTTGTTTGCCGAAGAGCGAGGGAGGTTTGGGTATTCGTCATATCACCTCCTGGAACTCGGCAGCAGTTATGAAGCTCCTCTGGCTCCTCCTGCTTCGTTCTGGTTCTCTGTGGGTGGCTTGGATGGAGGCGTATATCCTCCGTGGTCGGTCTCTCTGGACGATTCCTGTGTCGTCTACGTGGTCTTGGTGCCTAAAGGCGATTATGGGGCTTCGGGACCAATTCCGTCCACTTATCCGGTTTTCCATTGGTGACGGTTCTAGGTGTCGTATGTGGGTTGACCCTTGGCTGCCTGATGGTCCTATTCTCCCCAGAATTAGTGATCGTATCTTGTATGACGCAGCTAGTCATATTCAAGCTATGGTCTCTGATTTTTTGCTACCTGATGGTTCGTGGCGGTGGCCGGCAGTGTCTCCTGATTTATTGGAGATCGCCGATGCTGTGCGTTCTACTGTGTGTTGCCCAGGTAGGGAGGATAAGTTGATCTGGGTTCCTAGTGGGATTGGTTTTTCGGTTTCGAGTGCTTGGGAGGCGATTCGCCCTCGTGGGACAGTGGTCCCGTGGCAGAGTTTGATCTGGTTCGGGGGGAATATTCCGCGTCATGCTTTTGTCACCTGGCTGGCCTTGAGGGACCGCTTGTATACTCGTGATAGGCTGGCTAGGTGGATCCCCTCGACACCTACTGATTGTTTGCTTTGTTTGTCTGGGTCTGAGTCCCGTGACCACTTGTTCTTCCAGTGTCCCTTTGCGAGTTTGGTGTGGGAGGATATCCTCTGTTGGGGCAGAGCTTCCCGCCTCGTTCTCCCTTGGGATGCGGAGCTTGAGTGGATTTGTCGGGTGAGTGCTGGGCAGAACAAGCGTAAGCTTGTTTGGAGGGTGGCCTGGTGTGCTGTGATATACCATATTTGGATGGAACGCAATTTGCATTTTCATGGCCCGGGTCACCGCCCGACTCAGTCGGTTATCGCTGCTATTCGGTCTGATATTTCTTCTGCATGCTCGTCCTGGGCGGGTGCGGTTTCGGCCGTCTCCCCCTGGGATTCTTTTGATTGACTTTGTCTTGTTCTTTGAGTGTGTGCAGGTGTTATGTCTGGTTGCTCTTGTGGCGCTGTCTCGCGTATGGCGATTGCTTCTTCCCCTGCTCTGTCCCTGGTTCATGCTGCTGTCCCTTCCCTGAAGGGGTTTGGTTTGGTCTGGGTGGCTTGGTTATTTGAGCTTGTCCCTGTGCTTGTTATTGTTCTTTGATCGCTGCTTCCTGAGGCTTGTTTCTGTTGCTGGCTTCTTCATCTGTCTGTCCTTGCCCATCCTTGGCCTTCTTCCCTGGTGGCTTCTTGTGTGGGGCTCTGCGTGGCTAGTCTGTGGGGTGTCCCTAGCTGTTGGGGTGGTTCAGGCGGTGCTTGTTTCTTCTGCAGTTGGCTGTCCTTCTCTTGTTCTGTGGGTGCTCGTTGTCCCCTGCCGGTCCTGGTTCCTAATGGAGCGGAGTTCTGGACGCTCGTTGTCACCCCGAAAGGCGCCTTGTCCTGAGGGTGTGTGGGCTTTTGGTGGGTCCTTGGATCTGGCTTTGTCGAGGGAAGCGATGCTGGCTGGGTCCCTGTGGCTTCCTGCCGTGCCTGCATACCTGATGGTTGTTCTTTTGCCATAAGTAGGGGGAAAACGAGTTGATGGGCCTCTTCTTTGTTCGGTTTCTTGGTCGAGCTTGGGGGGCGGGCTTCTTGCTTGCATTTGATGGATGGCCAGCTTGGCCCCGTTTTTCTCAGCATCTGCCTGTCCTCTCCCTGTTTTTGCTTGGTGCCCCTTGTCCCTGTCTGGAGTTGCTCTTTCGCTAGTACCGGCAGGGGTTGGATGGCCTGGGGAGTGTTGTGGGCGGATGAGTGGTCATGCTTCGCGGTTGAGGTGTCACGATTCCTTCGTGTTCTATCTCTTTGTTTCCTCCTGCTTCAGCTGTTTCTTTGCTTTTCAGTTGTGTTTCTTTTCTAGCTCCTTCCCGCTTGTGGGTTGAATGCTGGAGTGTTGTTGTTTGTTTTATTTGTTGCTTCTGTTGCTTTCCCTCGGGCTGTGAGGTTTCCGTTGTGTTGTTTTCTTTTTGTTGTCGTACATTGGTTCTCCCAGTGTTTGTTCACTTGTTGTTGTGCCCTTTGGCCTCGGGCTTTGAGGCCTTTTGCTTATATATATTCACTTTTGCAAAAAAAAACAATTATCTAGCAATTAAGTTAACGACGAATTGAGGGTGAGATAAGGAAGCGAGGCCAACTAAAGACTCCTCTATAGGCTTTTTCATACGATCACTCAACAGTAACTTAACTTATCATGCATCAATTTAGCTTATTCTCATGCATCTCTCGATTACATGCATTAGATCCTTTAGTTCACTCATATCCAAGCAAGACTTAAGCATCTATTTATACAAGCAAGCTAATGAATTGTGCTAGGAAAACGCCTATTCCTAGGTCGTTTTCTGGCTACCATGAAAGGCTAGCATGAATGGACGACTCTGAACTCTTACTCCTTCCGGAGGTTAGGAGTTCTTTAGACAAAATGGATGGCCAATCGAAATTGCCCGTGGGATGAAGTACACATACATTCAATGCATTCGAAGCTATCCTACATGCTGAACTTTCGTATTTTTAACCTATAGATTCGTCGTTAGCTGACCCTTGTGTGTTTAGTTACTCATGGTTGATGGGGGATTGGAAATAATGGATTGATTAAGCATGACTCAAAGCACTTAAATGGCAGAAAAGGAAAAACAGAAGCGAAGTGAAGACTTGCGTAGACTGAAACGATTACTATATTAAGTAAGATTCAAAGCTTAATGTGCAACAGAATGTAAAACAACCAAGAATTAAACAAATGAAGACGAAGTGAAATAATGTAGCAATCGTAAGCAAAAGACAGAAAGCAGTAGAGAAACGAAAGACAGGGAGCAGTAAGAAAGCGATGTAAAAGTGTGCGTAGATCTCCTCGCCGCAAGCGCCTCGGATGAAGGGGAAGGTTAGCGTTTCTTGGGGATGAATTCAATCAGAAGAGAAGAGGGATCTTCTCTTCTTCCTCTCGAATTATCAGTGCCAAGGGCTGATTCCTTCACTCCAACAAACGGGATAAGAGAATGGATGAGGGAACTGCGTTGAGACGGAGAGTTCTATGCTTCCGAGCTTATTGTTCTCCTTCCCCCTTGACCTCCTTTTATAGCTTTTTGCAAGTACCTTCAGCCATGGAGAACCATCCATTCTGAACAATGATCCTCCACGTGGCAGCAGGGGAGAGCTTAGGCGGCTGAAAGATCGCAACAAGACGACGGACGGTTGGGAAAAACTTAACATCCACAGCTTGGCATTGCGGATTCCTCGTCGTGACCGCAATGTTCATTGCGGAGACAGCAATGTTTCAGCAATTCTCCTGCAATGCACAATTTAACTCTTTTAACATCATTTTTTATTCTTTCTCGTTCCTTTTACAAATAAGTCCTAATTTAGCCTCATTCCTTGAATTCTCATATTTAAGCACGTATTAAGCTAAATTCTAACAAAAACGCTTAAGAGTTTACACAATTCTATAGTAAATAAGTCCCTAATTTATGTACTTTTGAAGAGGTAACACTGGCCTTGAGGGATAGATTGTATACTCGTGACAGACTGGCCAGGTGGATCCCCTCGACCCCCACTGATTGTTTGCTTTGTTTGTCCGGGACTAAATCTCGCGACCACCTGTTCTTTTAGTGCCCCTTTGCGAGTATGGTGTGGGAAGATATCCTTAGTTGGGGTAGAGCTTCCCAACTCGTTCTTCCTTGGGATGCTGAGCTTGAGTGGATTTGTCGGAAGAGTGCTGGGCAGCATAAGCGTAAGCTTGTTTGGAGAGTGGCCTGGTGTGCTGTGATCTACCATATCTGGAAGGAACGCAACTTGCGTTTTCACGGCCCGGGTCACCGTTCTTCTCAGTCGGTTATCGCTGCTATTCAGTGTGATATATCTTCTGCGTGCTCCTCCTGGGTGGGTGCGGTTTCGGCCGGTTCCCCCTGGGATTGTTTTGATTGACTTTCTCTTGTTCTTTGAGTGTGTGCATGTGTTATTTTCAGGTTGATCCTTCAATGGTGTTTCGTTCTGGTGATTACCTCCTCCCCTGTTCTGTCCCTAGACCCTTGGCGCTGCTGTTCTCTCTTCCCTGGAGGGCGGTTGCTGTTTTGGCTTTGTGAGTCCGGTCTGGTTTGGGGCCTCTCTGTGTGGTTTCCTTGCCGTGTCTCTGGTTTCCTGCTGCCTGATGGTTCGTGGCGGTGGCCGTTGGTGTCTCCTGAGTTGTTGGAGATCTCCGATGCCGTGCGCTCTACTGTCTGTTGCCCAGGTCGGGAGGATAGGTTGATCTGGGTTCCAGGCGGGATTGGCTTTTCAGTTTCGAGTGCTTGGGAGGCGATCCGTCCTCGTGGGACGGTGGTTCCTTGGCAAGGTTTGCTATGGTTCGGGGGGAATATTCTGCGTCACGCTTTTGTCACCTGGCTGGCCTTGAGGGATCGTCTGTATACCCGTGAAAGGCTGGCTAGGTGGATCCCCTCGACCCCTACTGATTGTTTGCTTTGTTTGTCCGGGACTGAGTCCCGCGACCACCTGTTCTTTCAGTGCCCCTTTGCGAGTTTGGTGTGGGAAGATATCCTCAGTTGGGGTAGAGCTTCCCGCCTCGTTCTCCCTTGGGATGATGAGCTTGAGTGGATTTGTCGGGAGAGTGCCGGGCAGCACAAGCGTAAGCTTGTTTGGAGAGTGGCCTGGTGTGCTGTGATCTACCATATTTGGATGGAACGCAACTTGCATTTTCACGGGCCGGGTCACTGTCCTCCTCAGTCGGTTATCGCTGCTATTCTGTCTGATATTTCTTCTGCTTGCTCGTCCAGGGTGGGTACGGTTTCGGCCGATTCCCCCTGGGATTCTTTTGATTGACTTTATCTTGTTCTTTGAGTGTGTGCAGGTGTTTTTTCAGGTTGCTCATTGCGGTGCTGTTTCGCTTCTAGCGATTGCTTCTTCCCCTGCTCTGTCCCTAGGTTGCTCCTTGCGGTGCGTTTCGTTGCTGGCGATTGCTTCTTCCCCTGTTCTGTCCCTAGGTGCTGCTGTTGTCTCTTCTCTGGAGGGGGTTTTCAGTTTGGTCTGTGAGGCTTGTCTGTTTGGGGCCTCTCCCTGTGCTTGTTCTTGCAGCGGCTCGTTCAGTTTGCTTGCTTTCTTCCCCTGTTGGTCCCTAGCTGTCCTTGGCTCTTTCTTCCCTGGTGGGCATTTTGAGTGGTGGCTATGAGAGGCTAGTCTGTGGGGTGCCTCTCTCTGTAGGGGTTGGTTCAGGCGGTGCTTGCTACTTCTGCAGTTGGCTGTCCATCACTGTTCTGTGGGTGCTCTTTGCCCCCTGGTGTGGTCCTGGTTCCTGAATAGAGTTGAGTTTGTTCTAGATGCTTGTTGTCACCCCGAAGAGCGCCTTGTCCGGAGGGTGTGTCGGTTTTTTGGTAGGTGTCCTTGGATTAGGCTTTGTCGAGGGAAGCGATGCTTGCCTGGTCCTTGTGGCTTTCTGCCGGGCCTGCATACCTGATGGTTGTTCTTTTGCCAGAAGTAGGGGGAAGACGAGTTGAAGGGCCTCTTCTTTGTTTTGGTTTACTTAGTGGTGCTTAGGGGGCTGGCTTCTTGCTTGCATATGATGGATGGCCAGCTTGGCCTCTTTTTATCTCAGCATCTGTTTGGCCTCCCTCTGCTTTGCTTGGTGCCCCTGGACCTTGTCTGGAGTCGCTCTTTCGCTCGTGCCGGTCGGGGGATTGATGGCTTGGGGTGTTTTTTGGGCGGTTGGGGAGTTATGCTTCGTTCGTGTTCTGACTTATTGTTTCCTTTTTCTTCGGTTGTGTTCTTTTGCTCTTTGATTTGTGTTGTATTTATTTGCTTTTTTGTCTTTTCCGGCTCCTTCCCGCTTGTGGGTTGGGTGCCAGGGTTTGTTGTTTGTTGGTTTTCTTTTGTTGCTTTCCCTCGGGCTGTGAGGCTCCGTTGGGTTGTTTTTGTTTTGTTTGGTACATTGGTTTTCCCAGTGGATGTTCTCTTGTTTGATGGTGCCCTTTGGCCTCGGGCTTTGAGGTTCTTTTTTTTTGCAAAGGTGAATATATATTAAGCAAAAGGACCTCAAAGCCCGAGGCCCAAGGGCACCATCAAACAAGCGAACATCCACTGGGAAAACCAATGTACCAAACAAAACACAAACAACCCAACGGAAACCTCACAACCCGAGGGAGAGCAACAAAAACCAACAAACAACAAAACCCCGGCACCCAACCCACAAGCGGGAAGGAGCCAGAAAAGACAAAAAAGCAAATAAAGTCAACACAACTCAAAGAGCAAATGAACACAAGCGAAGCAAGAGGAAGCAACAAGCCAGAACACGAACAAAGCATACCACCCCAGCCGCCCAAAAAACCACCCCAAGCCATCAATCCCCCAGCCGGCACGAGCAGAAGAGCGACTCCAGACAAGGTCAAGGGGCACCAAGCAAGGCAGAGGGAGGACAGACAGATGCTGAGAAAAAAGAAAGGCGCCCTGTCTTTGAGGTCCTTTTTGCTTATATGATACGAAACCTCCAAGAATAAGTGTGAGAACCCCTTGATTATACGGACCCCCAACACATTAACTTGAAAACCCAAGTAGCCTATTTGGTCTCAACCCCTAAGAAAGGCTAGAAAACAGGTTACTTAGATGATCTAACAAACCAAGGATCGGACAAAGCTTTTGGCTCCCATCAACCCTCGATCTTGAAAGCACTCCACAAGTAAGACAGATCAATCCTCACTTGAATGCTCCAAATATTCGTGCATTCTATCACAAGAACACACAAGAAACTCAAAACACTACATTTCCATATATTCTTATCAACTTTTTCTTACATTAGACAAAACAATTTCCTTTTATAGACAATTCTCCAAATATTCGTGCATGCTATCACAATTCTACCGCAATGTCACTAACAGCGAAAGTGTGTAAAATGGAGAAACAAGGGCTACTAACGACTCCTCTATAGGCATTTTCTCACGTTCCTCAAGCATTGGATCAACTCACTATGCCTCAAACTAACTCAATCTCATGTATCTTCCGATTTCATGCATTAGATTCTTTAGTTTACTCATGTCCAAGTAAGGTCTTAAGCATCTTGTGAAAGCAGAAAGTTATGGTTTGTACTAGGAAAACGCCTATTCCTAGGTCGTTTTATGGCTACCTTGAAAGGCTAGTATGAGTGTATGACTCTGAACTCTTACTCCTTCCAGAGGTTAGGAGTTCTTTGGACAAAATGGATGGCCAATCGAAATTGCCCGTGGGATGAAGCTTACATACAATCAATGCTTCGAGAGTTATCCTACATGCTTGGTTCACGTTTTTTAGCCTATAGTATTGTCATTAGCATGCCCCTATGTGACTTAGTTACTCATGGATATAGAAAGAACAGAAATAAGAGATGAAGTAGACATGCTTAGAAGAGAAAGAAACTTAAAACAGCAAGGTAAAACAGTAGCAGCAAAAGATAAGAAGCTGTGAAATAATGAATTGTGCTTTGATTACTTGATTGTTTGAATGAACAAAGGAAAGCTTAAAGTGAATAGCATAAAGACAGAAAGCAACGAAATAAGATGAACTAGCCACTAGAAAAGAAACAACAACTAAACAGAGCTGAAAATTAGAAATAAAAGACAGAAAGCATTAATTGAGCTTGAACGCCTCGTCGCAAACGCCTCGGCTGAAAGGGAAGAAAGGGTAGCCTTGCTTGGATGAATCCAATCAGGAGAGAAGATAAATCTTCTCTCCTTCCTATCAGATTGTCGACTCCAACAGCTGAACCTCTCAAACCAACAGACGGAGAAGAAAAACAGGAGAAAAGATGGAGCTTGGCAAAGAGATTTTTTTTAACTTAATAAAAATTTCTCTAATGTTCAGGTTGTCGAGACCCGCCAAAATAACATTTATAAATCCGATACTACAGAGCTTTGCAGCTAGTGGTAGTCGGGTGTCGAACCACAAGGAACCAAAACTATTTTCTCTTAATTAACTTCTATTTGTGTTTTGGTGGACCCCCTTTCTCCTTCCCTCCAGTGTCAGGCTGCTGAGGCTTCTGATAAGTTCTGGGCAGCAGCTAGGTGTGAGGAAGCCTCCCTTCGGCAGAAATCGAGGGTCAAGTGGCTGGCGTTAGGGGATAGGAACTCGGGGTTCTTTCACCGGAGCGTAAAAGTTAGGGCAGCCCGGAATAACTTTTCCTCTTTGGTTGATGGCTCTGGGGTCAGGTTGTCGTCCCATGAGGACATCTCGAGATCTCTGGTTCATTATTTCCAAGGTCTCTTGGGGTCCCAAGGGGTTGGTTATCGTGACCTCACTGAGTGTTTAAAGCCAATGGTGGGGTTTTCGTGGTCTGATCAGTGTGTAACTGATCTCACTCGCCCCATCTCGCGAGAGGAGGTTCGAGCTGTTCTCTTTTCCATGAGTAGTGTCAGGGCTCCTGGCCCAGATGGCTTCCCTGTGGGGTTTTTCAAAGCTGCTTGGAGTGTTGTTGGGGATGATTTCGTTTCCGCTGTGCTTCACTTCTTTGATACCTCCTTCCTTCCTCCTGGTATCAATGCCACCTCTCTTACCTTGATTCCTAAGAAGGTGGGTGCTTCACGGGTTGAGGATTTCAGGCCTATTTCTGTTTGTAATGTGTTGTATAAATGCATTGCAAAGGTTTTGGCTAATCGTCTTCGCGTGTGGCTGCCTTCCTTCATTAGTCCGAATCAGTCGGCCTTTGTTCAAGGTAGGAGCATTGTGGATAACATTCTGCTCTGCCAGGAGTTGGTTGGGGGTTACCACCTCAACAAAGGGAGCCCGCGGTGTGTGCTGAAGATTGACCTGCAGAAGGCTTATGACTCTATTCAGTGGGATTTTCTCTTTGGCTTACTGCTTTCGATTGGTACGCCCTGCCAGTTTGTCAACTGGGTCCGGGCTTGCGTTACTTTGCTTATGTTCTCCATCTCGGTGAATGGGTCCTCTGAGGGGTTTTTTGCGGGTAGGCGTGGTCTCCGTCAGGGTGATCCCCTGTCCCCTTACCTGTTCGTCATGTGTATGGAAGTCTTATCGCGGCTGCTGAATTCCCCGCCGCCTGAGTTTGAGTTTCATCCCAAGTGTGAGATGGTTAATCTTACCCATCTTTGCTTTGCAGATGACTTGATGATTTTCTCTGCGGGGAACAGGACTTCCTTGAGGTTTGTTCAGCAAACATTACTGCACTTCCAGGAGCTATCTGGCCTTGTGGCTAACTCCGCTAAGAGCGCGATGTTCTGCTCGGGGGTTCCTGTCCAGGTGGCTGTCGGTCTGGCTGAGTTCATGGGTGTTGCTCTAGCGACCTTGCCTGTGTGTTACTTAGGTCTCCCTCTCATCTCAGGTCGGTTGTCTTCTCGGGATTGCTAGCCTCTGATTGATCGGATCACCTCTAGGATTGGCAGTTGGACTGCTAGGGCTCTTTCCTATGCAGGAAGGTTGCAGCTTATCCAGTCGGTCCTTCAGAGCTTCCAAGTCTATTGGGCTAGTGTGTTTGTGCTGCCTGCTCGTATAGTCCATAGGGTTGAGAGTTTGCTTCGTTGCTACCTCTGGAAGGGCTCTTCTTCTGGTTGTGGGGGGGCGAAGGTTGCCTGGGCTGACATTTGTTTGCCAAAGAGTGAGGGAGGTTTGGGTATTCGTCATATCCCCTCCTGGAACTCGGCAGCAGTTATGAAGCTCCTCTGGCTCCTCCTGCTTCGCTCTGGTTCTCTGTGGGTGGCTTGGATGGAGGCGTATATCCTCCGTGGTCGGTCTCTTTGGACGATTCCTGTGTCGTCTACGTGGTCTTGGTGCCTCAAGGCGATTATGGGGCTTCGGGACCAATTCCGTCCACTTATCCGGTTCTCCATTGGTGACGGTTCTAGGTGTCGTATGTGGGTTGATCCTTGGCTGCCTGATGGTCCTATTCTCCCCAGAATTAGTGATCGTATCTTGTATGACGCAGCTAGTCATATTCAAGCTATGGTCTCTGATTTTTTGCTACCTGATGGTTCGTGGCGGTGGCCGGCAGTGTCTCCTGATTTGTTGGAGATAGCCGATGTTGTGCGCTCTACTGTGTGTTGCCCAGGTAGGGAGGATAAGTTGATCTGGGTTCCTGGCGGGATTGGTTTTTCGGTTTCTAGTGCTTGGGAGGCGATTCGCCCCCGTGGGACAGTGGTCCCGTGGCAGGGTTTGCTATGGTTTGGGGGGAATATTCCGCGTCATGCTTTTGTCACCTGGCTGGCCTTGAGGGACCGCTTGTATACTCGTGATAGGCTGGCTAGGTGGATCCCCTCGACACCTACTGATTGTTTGCTTTGTTTGTCCGGGACTGAGTCCCGTGACCACTTGTTCTTCCAGTGCCCCTTTGTGAGTTTGGTGTGGGAGGATATCCTCTGTTGGGGCAGAGCTTCCCGCCTCGTTCTCCCTTGGGATGCTGAGCTTGAGTTGATTTGTCGGGTGAGTGCTGGGCAGCACAAGCGTAAGCTTGTTTGGAGGGTGGCCTGGTGTGCTGTGATTTACCATATTTGGATGGAACGCAATTTGCGTTTTCATGGCCCGGGTCACCGCCCTACTCAGTCGGTTATCGCTGCTATTCGGTCTGATATTTCTTCTGCATGCTCGTCCTGGGCGGGTGCGGTTTCGGCCGTCTCCCCCTGGGATTCTTTTGATTGACTTTGTCTTGTTCTTTGAGTGTGTGCAGGTGTTTTGTCAGGTTGCTCTATGTGGCGCTGTCTCGCTTATGGCGATTGCTACTTCCCCTACTCTGTCCCTGGTTCATGCTGTTGTCCCTTCTTCTGGAGGGGTTTCTGGTTTGGTCTGTGTGGCTTGGTTATTTGAGCTTGTCCTTGTGCTTGTTCTTGCTCTGAGATCGCTGCTTTCTGAGGCTTGTTCAGTTGTTGGCTTCTTCATCTGTCTGTCCTTGGCTGTCCTTGGCTGTCCTTGGCCTTTCTCCCCTGGTGGGCTTCTTGTGTGGGGCTCTGCGAGGCTAGTCTGTGGGGTGTCCCTAGCTGTCGGAGTGTTTCAGGCGGTGCTTGTTTCTTCTACAGTTGGCTGTCCTTCTCTTGTTCTGTGGGTGCTCGTTGTCCCCTGCCGGTCCTGGTTCCTAATTGAGTTCTGTTCTGGACGCTTGTTGTCACCCCGAAAGGCGCTTTGTCCTGAGGGTGTGTGGGCTTTTGGTGGGTCCTTGGATCTGGCTTTGTCGAGGGAAGCGATGCTGGCTGGGTCCCTGTGGCTTTCTGCCGTGCCTGCATACCGGATGGTTGTTCTTTTGCCATAAGTAGGGGGAAGACGAGTTGATGGGCCTCTTCTTTGTTCGGTTTCTTGGTCGAGCTTGGGGGGCGGGCTTCTTGCTTGCATTTGATGGATGGCCAGCTTGGCCCCTTTTTTATCAGCATCTGCCTGTCCTCTCTCTGTTTTGCTTGGTGCCCCTTAACCCTGTCTGGAGTCGCTCTTTCGCTAGTACCGGCCGGGGGTTGGATGGCCTGGGGAGTTTTGTGGGCGGATGAGGTGTCATGCTTCGCGGTTGAGGTGTCACGTTTCCTTCGTGTTCTATCTCTTTGTTTCCTCCTGCTTCAGCTGTTTCTTTGCTTTTCAGTTGTGTTACTTTTTTCTGCTTTTTGTCTTTTCTAGCTCCTTCCCGCTTGTGGGTTGGATGCTGGGGTTTGTTGTTGTTTGGTTTATTTGTTGCTTTCCCTCGGGCTGTGAGGTTTCCGTTGTGTTGTTTTCGTTTTGTTGTCGTACATTGGTTCTCCCAGTGTTTGTTCTCTTGTTGTTGTGCCCTTTGGCCTCGGGCTTTGAGGCCTTTTGCTTATATATAATCACTTTTGCAAAAAAAAAAAAAAATTCTAAAGTTGGCAAGTCCTTAAACTCTCACTCCCTTGTTGGGCCTACTCGTGGGGATTTACAATCCGTCCATAGCAAGGTTGTTGAAGCCCCTAATGGGCTTGGCCCAATTGCAATGGGATCCGTTGGGCTTGGGCATTCTGGGATTTGTTCTAATGGGCTTGGCCATATTGGGTTGGATGGTTTGGATAAAAATGGACTCCATCTAAATGGGCTTGGCCCATTGGGATTGGGCCCTAATTTGACTTTAGGGCTAGGAGCTTTGCCGATTGGGCCCATTGGGCCATCCTCCTTCAGCCCTATCGGGCGTGGGCAACTGGGAAACTTGGTGACTCGTCGTTCCTTACCCACTCGGGCCCAGAGTTTTCCCCTGGAGGAAAGGGTTGGAGATAGTGAGTTTGGGCTGGGATTTAGTTCGCTTGGACCTAGGATTGACTCGGGGATTCCAGGAAAGTTTCCCCTGTTAGGTCTTCCTTGTTCGGAGTTGGGAGCTAGGGATGGGGATGATGTGTCTGAAGGTTCTTTGGGTGATTTAGGGCCCAATCCTAGTGGGGCCTTCGGGGCCCCTAGGCCCCATGGTCAGGGGCAAAAGGCCAGTTGGGCCACTCTATTTGGGCCTCGGTGGACCTCTCCAGCTGATGAACCCCTAGTATATAACCCTCCAATTGAGAAGGATGGGATTATGTTTGCCATCCCCTCGGATGAGGTTATTGAGGAGGGCATTGCTGTTTGGAGAGGTTCTTTAGTGGGTCAGTTTATGGATGGCAAACTACCTTTTTTTGTCCTTGATCGGCTTGTCAGGAGGATTTGGGGACATGTGGAAGTTCCAACCATTAACTTGTTTGATAATGGTTTGATTATTTTCAGGTTCAAAAAGGAATCAGCTCGGGACTGGGTCTTGGAGAATGGCCCCTGGCACTTCGGGGGGAAGCCTATCCTTCTGAGGCAGCGGGCCCCTGGGATTGTCCCCCAAACCTTTGTGTTCGATAAAATCCCGGTATGGGTTAAATTTTTCCATGTCCCTATGGAATTGTGGACCACTCCTGGGTTGAGTAACATTGCGAGTACAATTGGTGTTCCTTTGAGGTTGGATAAGCCTACTAAGGACAAAACGTGCTCCTCGTTTGCTCGGGTTTGTGTGGAGGTCGCGATTGATGGCCCCCTTCCTAGTAAGGTTGGGGTCACTGATTATGGTGTGGATCATACTATCCCAATTGAGTACGAGTGGAAGCCCAAGCGGTGCCTTTCCTGTCGGGTCTTTGGTCACTCGGACTCAGGCTGTCCGAAAAAGACTGTGAGTAGTATTGATCCCATCCCCCCTACTCAGGTGTCTACTGAGGGTGGGGTCAAGGTGCCGGCCCAGAGTGTTGGCGTTAGCTCGGATCAGGTAGTGGTTGCTAGTGGGGAGGGTGAACAGGCCTCCACTCTTGAGGCTGGTGATGACTTTATCCCTGTGGGAGAGAAATCCCGCAGGCGTAAACGGAAGAAGGCTGCCAAGTCCTTGGCTGCAGACTCGTCTGCCATTCCCATTGCCTTGGCTAGTCTCCCGAGTTCTCCTATTGGCCCCTCCCCTCGGCTCCCCCGTTCTCCTGAGCCCCCGAAGGGGGTACATGTGACTAACTCTTTCGGTTCTCTTTCGGATTCCTTGGGGTGTGATTTGGCCCCCCAGAGGGTGGTTTCCTTAATGGAAAAGACGATCTGTGACAGTGTGGACCCCCGATGGTGTCAGGATGCCATTGTCTCCTCTTCTACTTCCTATGTCTAGTTGGTGCTCGTGGAATGTGCGCGGTCTCACTGACCCGACAAAAGGACGATGTGTTCGATCCTTTTTGCAGTCTGAGAATATTGGTTTCTGCTGTCTGGTAGAAACCAAGGTTAAGGCTCATCAGTTTGATTCCGTGTTTCGTTCCTTTGGGGCAGATTGGCAGTGTGTATGTAGTTATGGGGATAGTGGCCTGGGTCGTATTTGGGTGTTATGGCGTTCCCGCCGTTTCTCTTTCTCCCCTAGCCTGATTAGTCCTCAGTTGGTTACTGGCTCCCTGGTGGACCTGTCTTCTCAGGTTGTGACTCATATTTCCTGTGTGTATGGGTCCAATCTCGAGGCTTGGCGGTCTGCTTTGTGGAGGGAGTTGGCCTTGGCTTGTTCGAGTTGGTCTTCCCCTGGAGTGGTTATGGGAGACTTTAATGAGACTCGCCGGTTGACTGAGAGGAGTGGGGGTAACCATTGCATTTCTGCGATGGGAGCCTTTGATACTGCTCTCCTAGAGGCTGACTTGGTTGAGCTGCCGGTTCAGGGGAATTCGTTCACTTGGACTAGTCGCCCGAGGGGTGGCCCAGGAGGTCAGTTGGGCAGGTTGGATTGAGTTTTTCTCCTCTTTGTTTTTGTGTTGTTCTTTTCGGTTCTTTTATCCAACCTCCCCAACTGACCTCCCGGGCCACCCCTCGGGCGGCTAGTCCAAGTGAACCAATTCCCCTGAACCGGCAGCTCAACCAGGTCAGCCTCTAGGAGAGCACTATCAAAGGCTCCCATCGCAGAAATGCTATGGTTACCACCACTCTTCTCAGTCAGCCGGCGAGTCTCATTAAAGTCTCCCATAACCACTCCAGGGGAAGACCAACTCGAATAAGCCAAGGCCAGCTCCCTCCACAAAGCAGACCGCCCAACGTCGAGATTGGACCCATACACACAGGCAATATGAGTCACAACCTGAGAAGAGAGGTCCACCAGGGAGCCAGTAACCAACTGAGGGCTAATCAGGCTAGGAGAGAAAGAGAACCGGCATGAACGCCATAACACCCAAATACGACCCAGGCCACTGTCCCCATAACTACACACACACTGCCAATCGGCCCCAAAGAAACGAAACACGAAGTCAAATTGATGAGCCTTAACCTTAGTTTCAACCAGACAGCAGAAACCAATATTCTCATACTGCAAAAAGGAACGAACACAACGTCCTTTTGTCGGGTCAGTGAGACCGCGCACATTCCACGAGCACCAACTAGACATAGGAGGTAGAAGGGGAATCAATGGCATCCTGACACCACCGAGGGTCCACACTGTCACAGAGCGTCTTTTCCACTAAGGAAACCACCCTCGGGGAGGCCAAGGCACACTCCGAGGAATCAGCTAGAGAACCAAAAGAGTTAGACACGCGGACCCCCTTTAGGGGCTCAGGAGAACGGGACAACCTACCGGTGGGGCCAATAGGAGACCTCGGGAGGCTAACCAAGCCAATGGGATGGGCAGACGAGTCTGTCGCAGCCAAGGACTTCGCAGCCTTCTTCCTGTTCCGATTACGCCTACGAGATTTCCCTGCCACAGGGAGAAACTCAACACCAACCCCAAGAGAGGAGGCCTGATGACCCTCCCCCCTATCATCCACTACCTAATCCGAGTCCACGCCCTCACTCTGGGCCGACACCTTATCCTCACCCTCAGCAGACACCTGAGTAGTGATGATGTGATCGACATTACCCACATTCTGTTTCGGACAACCTGTGTCCGAGTGCCCAAAGACACGGCAAGACAGGCACCGCTTGGGCTTCCACTCATACTCAATTGGGATAGTGTGATCGACCCCATAGACAGTGACCCCAACTTTACTAGGAAGAGGGGCATCAATCGCAACCTCCTGATATACGGAGTTAATGTGTTGGGGGTCCGTATAATCAAGGGGTTCTCACGCTTATTCTTGGAGGTTTCGTATCACCTCCACACAAACCCGAGCATACGAGGAGCAGGTTTTGTCCTTAGTAGATTTATCCAACCGCAAAGGAACACCAACCGTGCTCGCAATATGACTCAGCCCAGCAGTGGTCCACAATTCCATAGGAACATGAAAAAACTTTACCCACACAGGAATTCTATCGAAGACAAAGGTCTGAGGTGTTGGGTTTTATGTCCTAACACTCGTGGTTTGTAAACGTTGTAAATGTAATATGTCTATTAAATACAATAAAGAGTTATTCAGGTTTATTCAGTAAAGGTGTTTATTGAATTTAGTGAAACGTGTTTGCATTAACTTGTACCAATAACAACACCCTTGGCTGAATATGAGTACTTGAGCTTCATGTATGACATGATTGTGGGTCAAGCTCAAGTAATCAGGCAAAACGGTCTATAGTATACGGATAAGGCCGGGTACCTTATTCTGGTAACACTATTGGATGCGGCTCGCTTTGTATTGTACAAAACGATGTGATCCGAATCGTTTCACATGGAGATGTGCGAGCGGGGGCGTCCTATGCAAAGAGTTTGCATTAGACAGAACCACGATAAAGTCGCTTTCTCTTTATAACACCGTTTACTGGTGAGACCGACTTTATCACTTTTGATGACCTAAGGTAACTCGTTCTTAATCCTGAGCTTACTATGAACTCCTGCTTATTCGAGAGTATCCTTAGACTTGTATGGGTGAGAGTGGCAGGTCGTCCGCTCAATAAGCCTACCAACTTGGGGATAAACTCGAATAGGTAGTTGGGGACATAGTCTAGCAAGATGGAATTCACTCCTACCCTCTTTAGGGTCTAGTAGATAGGTGTTCCCTTAATAGCTGACTCTGGGGCTTGAACATGAGGCCTCATCCTCTTCTGTGTGAAGAGGATTCTGATCTGATGATTGGATCACAGATCAAATGTTCATTAGAGGCGTCAGTGGTACTTAAGGAACAAGAGGTATCACAGAGGTTAAACGGTTTAAAAGACCTAGCTGTGATAACGAACACCTGTGAAGGATCGACTTACCCATTACGGTTATATCAGAGGACATAATATATCTACAGTGAGGAGAGTGCAACCCTCGGACTATAGTGGAGTCTCCGAGGGTTAACGAATGTTGATTAGTTCGGTTAAAAGAGTTTTGACCGGATAATCTTGTATCGTTGGAGCTCATGATCTGTAGGTCCTTTAGGTTCTCCTTGCTAGCTCGGATAACGTCGTGCAACAGTATAAGAGAAATTAAAAAGAAAAAGAATTTGAATTGTTCAAATTCAGGTTGAGGAAGGATGATGGACATATTTAAATATGATTTAAATATGGGAATGGTCTAAAACATGAATAAGATTCATGTTCAAAAAGTCGGTTTTCGTAAAACCGGGCTTAGCCATATTATTTAATTAATATTTGATATTGAATTAAATAATGTTAATTAATTAAAAGGTTTAATTAATTAATATAAATATATATATTTTTATTTATTAAAAAGTTTAATAAATAAAATATTTATTATTATTTAAAATTAATTTTATTAAATAATAATATATATATATATATATATATATATATATATATATATATATATATATATATATATAGGTTTACATGCATTATGCATGTAAACCACGTGGTTTTCCAACTTGATATATATATAATGGCTAAGTCATTTTGGGTGGAGATTGGGGTATATGAAAAGATGAATTGAGAATTCAATTTTGAGCTTCTGCTACGGGAGTCCCCTCTGCCTTCTTCTTCTTCTTCCTCTTCTTTTCATTTTTTCTTTTCTTTTTCTCTTGTTTCGGAGTCCCACAACTCCGTTGCGCGGCGCCGAGGATAGCGGGACTATCTGGGGTGGTCCTCGGGGCATTCGTGTGAAGAGACCAGAAGAGTTTGTGACGAGGAACGTGCGGCGGAGCTTGAAGAAATTGGAACTACAAGGGTATGTATTCTAATTTCTTTATTTCCGTCGTTTGAGCATGTTTTCTATTTGTTAAATTGATGAAATTAGAGTATCATCGGTCCGAAATCGCTTTCCGCTGCGCATGTCGCTCCATCATGAGGGACTATCCCAGGGACCCACTGTCTCAGAAGGATAGGCTTACCCCCAATGTGCCAGGGGCCATTCTCCAGGACCCAGTCCCGAGCTGAGTCCTTTTGGAAGCTGAAGATGATCAAACCATTATCAAATACGTTAATGGTTGGAACTTCCACATGTCCCCAAATCTTCCGGACAAGCCGGTCAAGCACGAAAAAGGGGAGTTTTCCATCAATAAACTGACCCACCAAAGAACCTCTCCAGACAACAACACCCTCATCAATAACCTCATCCGAGGGAATGGCAAACATAATCCCATCCTTCTCAATTGGAGGGTTATAGACTAGGGGTTCAATAGCGGGGAAGGTCCACTGAGGCCCAAAAAGATTGGCCCAACTTGGCTTCTGACCCTGACCATGGGACTGCGGCCCACAACCATCCCCAGAACCCTTAGACACATCGTCCCCCTCACTCGCAAGCAGATCCGAACGAGGATGGCCTAACACCCAAATCCTACTGAGGCCACTATCCCCATAACTACACACACACTGCCAATCGGCCCCAAAGGAACGAACCACGAAATCGAACTGATGAGCCTTAACCTTAGTTTCAACCAGACAGCAGAAACCAATATTCTCAGACTGCAAAAAGGAGCGAACACATCGTCCTTTTGCCGGGTTAGTGAGACCGCGCACATTCCATGAGCACCAACTAGACATAGGGAACAGAAGGAGAAATAGTGGCATCCTGACACCACCGGGGATCCACACTGTCGCAGAGCGCCTTTTCCACTAAGGAAACCATCCTAGGGGAGGCAAGAGCATTCTCCGAGGTATCAGCTAGAGAATCGAAAGAGTTGGTCACGTGGACCCTCTCTGGGGGCTCAGGAGAGCGGGAAAGCCTATAAGCAGGGCCAGGAGGACACGGGAGACTAACCAAGGCGATGGGGTGCTCAAAGGATCTGGCAGCCTTCTTCCTGTTCCGTTTACGTCTCCGAGATGTCCCTTCCACAGGGAGGAACTCATCAATACCCTTGAAAGAGGAGGCCTGCTGGCCCTCCCCACTAGCAACTACTCCCTGATCCGAGCCCCCGACCGCACTCTGGGCCGGCAACTGGATCTCAACCTCAGTAGACCCCGGACTAGGGAGGATGGGATCAATACTACCCGCAGTCTGTTTCGGACAACCTGTGTTTGAATGACCAAAGACACGGCAAGACAGGCACCGCTTGGGCTTCCACTCATATTCAATTGGGATAGTATGATCCACACCATAGACAGTGACCCCAACCTTACTGGGTTCGTATTGATCAAACATTCACAATCCACTCTTTGGTTTTGTGTAATTCGGAATCTTACTCAGCTTTTTTGGCCCGTGCTTTAAATGCTCCTGTTGAGGATTTTAGGGCTTTGAGATTGGGGTGCAAGGTTGTTTGATATTAGACTCGCAGGCTTCGAGAGTTGTAGTTTGAGGTTAAAAAGCGTCCCTGACCATAAGTTTGGAAAAGAAGGGAAGAAACGAGTGATATGGAAATTGCAAAAAACAGAAAACGCCCTGGTGGGTTGCATTTTTTGAATTTTTTAATTCAAAAATGGGTTCGTATTGATCAAAAATTCACAATCCACTCTTTGGTTTTGTGCAATTCGGAATCTTACTCAGCTTTTTTGGCACGTGCTTTAAATGCTCCCGTTGAGGATTTTAGGGCTTTGAGATTGGGGTGCAAGGTTGTTAGATATTAGACTCGCAGGCTTCGAGAGTTGTAGTTTGAGGTTAAAAAGCGTCCTCGACCATAAGTTTGGAAAAGAAGGGAAGAAACGAGCGATATGGAAATTGCAAAAAACAGAAAACGCCCCGGTGGGATGCATTTTTTGAAATTTTTTTTAATGAAAAAATGGGTTCGTATTGATCAAACATTCACAATCCACTCTTGGTCCTTGTGGCTTTCTGCCGGGCCTGCATACCTGATGGTTGTTCTTTTGCCATAAGTAGGGGAAGACGAGTTGAAGGGCCTCTTTGATAGCTCCATTTTGGAGCTATAATTATGTCCCTAATTCACGTTTATTTTTTTTTTTGCAAAAGTGAATATATATATAAGCAAAAGGCCTCAAAGCCCGAGGCCAAAGGGCACAACAACAAGAGAACAAACACTGGGGGAACCAATGTACGACAACAAAAGAAAACAAAAGAAAACAACACAACGGAAACCTCACAGCCCGAGGGAAAGCACCAAAAGCAACTAATAAAACAACACAACGGAAACCTCACAGCCCGAGGGAAAGCAACAAAAGCAACTAAAAAACACACAACCACACTCCAGCAATCAACCCACAAGCAGGAAGGAGCTAGAAACAAAACACAACAGAAAATCAAAGAAACAGCTGAAACAGGCCGAAAAAGAGAGACAGAACACGAAGGAATCGTGACACCTCATCCGCGAAGCAAGACCACTCATCCGCCCACAACACTCCCCAGGCCATCCACCCCTGCCGGAACTAGCGAAAGAGCGGCTGCAGACAGGGTCAAGGGGCACCAAGCAAAACAGGGAAAGGACAGGCAGATGCTGAGAAAAAAGGGGGGGCCAAGCTAGCCATCCATCAAATGCAAGCAAGAAGCCCGCCCCCCAAGCTCGACCAAGGAAGCGAACAAAGAAGAGGCCCATCAACTCGTTTTCCCCCTACTTATGGCAAAAGAACAACCATCCGGTATGTAGGCACGGCAGGAAACCACAGGGACCCAGCCAGCATCGCTTCCCTCGACAAAGCCAGATCCAAGGACCCACCAAAAGCCCACACACCCTCAGGACAAGGCGCCTTTCGGGGTGACAACAAGCATCCAGAACTCCGCTCCATTAGGAACCAGGACCGTCAGGGGACAACGAGCACCCACAGAACAAGAGAAGGACAGCCAACTGCAGAAGAAACAAGCACCGCCTGAACCACCTCGACAGCTAGGCACACCCCACAGACTAGCCTTGCAGAGCCCCACACAAGAAGCCACCAGGGAAGAAGGCAAAGGAAGGGCAAGGAACAGACAGATGAAGAGCCAGCAACAGAAACAAGCCTCAGGCAGCTGCGAACAAAGAACAATAACAAGCACAGGGACAAGCGCAAACAACTAAGCCACCCAGACCAAACCAAAACCCCTTCAGGGAAGGGACAGCAGCATGAGCCAGGGACAGAGCAGGGGAAGAAAGCAATCGCCATACGCGAGACAGCGCCACAAGAGCAACCTGACATAACACCTGCAAACACTCAAAGAACAAACAAAGTCAATCAAAAGAATCCCAGGGGGAGCCAGCCGAAACCGCACCCACCCAGGACGAGCATGCAGAAGAAATATCAGACCGAATAGCAGCGATAACCGACTGAGCAGGGCGGTGACCCGGGCCATGAAAACGCAAATTGCGTTCCCTCCAAATATGGTATATCACAGCACACCAGGCCACCCTCCAAACAAGCTTACGCTTGTGCTGCCCAGCACTCTCCCGACAAATCCACTCAAGCTCAGCATCCCAAGGGAGAACGAGGCGGGAAGCTCTGCCCCAACAGAGGATATCCTCCCACACCAAACCCGCAAAGGGACACTGGAAGAACAAGTGGTCACGGGACTCAGACCCGGACAAACAAAGCAAACAATCCGTAGGAGTCGAGGGGATCCACCTAGCCAGCCGATCACGAGTATACAAGCGGTCCCTCAAGGCCAGCCAGGTGACAAAAGCATGACGCGGAATATTCCCCCCGAACCAGATCAAACTTTGCCACGGAACCACTGTCCCACGAGGTCGAATCGCCTCCCAAGCACTAGAAACCGAAAACCCAATCCCACCCGGAACCCAGATCAACTTATCCTCCCTACCTGGGCAACACACAGTAGAACGCACAGCATCGGCGATCTCCAATAAATCAGGAGACACTACCGGCCACCGCCACGAACCATCAGGTAGCAAAAAATCAGAGACCATAGCTTGAATATGACTAGCTGCGTCATACAAGATACGATCACTAAGTCTTGGGAGAATAGGACCATCAGGTAGCCAAGGGTCAACCCACATACGACACCTAGAACCATCACCAATGGAAAACCGGATAAGAGGACGGAATTGGTCTCGGAGCCCCATAATCGCCTTGAGGCACCAAGACCACGTAGACGACACAGGAATCGTCCAGAGAGACCGACCACGGAGGATATACGCCTCCATCCAAGCCACCCACAGAGAACCAGAACGAAGCAGGAGGAGCCAGAGGAGCTTCATAACAGCTGCCGAGTTCCAGGAGGGGATATGACGAATACCCAAACCTCCCTCGCTCTTCGGCAAACAAATGTCAGCCCAGGCCACCTTGGCCCCCCCACAACCAGAAGGAGAGCCCTTCCAGAGGTAGCAACGAAGCAAACTCTCAACCCTATGGACTATACGAGCTGGCAGAACAAACACACTAGCCCAATAGACTTGGAAGCTCTGAAGGACCGACTGGATAAGCTGCAACCTTCCGGCATAGGAAAGAGCCCTAGCTGTCCAACTGCCAATCCTAGAGGTGATCCGATCAATCAGAGGCTGGCAATCCCGAGAAGACAACCGACCTGAGATGAGAGGGAGACCTAAGTAACACACAGGCAAGGTTGCCAGAGCAACACCCATGAACTCAGCCAGATCAACAGCCACCTGGGCAGAAACCCCCGCGCAGAACATCGAGCTCTTAGCAGAGTTGGCCACAAGGCCAGAAAGCTCCTGGAAGTGAAGCAGAGACTGCTGGACAAACCGCAAAGAAGCCCTATTCCCCGCAGAGAAAATCATCAAGTCATCCGCAAAGCAAAGATGGGTAAGATTAACCATCTCACACTTGGGATGAAACTCGAAACCAGGCGGCGGGGAATTCAGCAGCCGCGATAAGACTTCCATACACATAACGAACAGGTAAGGGGACAGGGGGTCACCCTGACGGAGACCACGCCTACCCGCAAAAAACCCCTCAGAGGACCCATTCACCGAGATGGAGAACATAGGCGAAGTAACGCAAGCCCGGACCCAGTTAACAAACTGGCAGGGCGTACCAATCGAAATCAGTAAGCCAAAGAGAAAATCCCACTGAATAGAGTCATAAGCCTTCTGCAGGTCAATCTTCAGCACACACCGCGGGCTCCCTTTGTTGAGGTGGTAACCCCCAACCAACTCCTGGCAGAGCAGAATATTATCCACAATGCTCCGTCCTTGAACAAAGGCCGACTGATTCGGACTAATGAAGGAAGGCAGCCACACGCGAAGACGATTAGCCAAAACCTTTGCAATGCATTTATACAACACATTGCAGCAAGAAATAGGCCTAAAGTCCTCAACCCGTGAAGCACCCACCTTCTTAGGAATCAAGGTAAGAGAGGTGGCATTGATACCAGGAGGAAGGAAGGAGGTATCAAAGAAGTGAAGCACAGCGGAAACGAAATCATCCCCAACAACACTCCAAGCAGCTTTGAAAAACCCCACAGGGAAGCCATCCGGGCCAGGAGCCCTGGCACTACTCATGGAAAAGAGAACAGCACGAACTTCCTCTCGCGAGATGGGGCGAGAGAGATCAGTTACACACTGATCAGACCACGAAAACCCCACCATCGACTTTAAACACTCAGTGAGGTCACGATACCCAACCCCTTGGGACCCCAAAAGACCCTGGAAATAATGAACCAGAGATCTCGAGATGTCCTCATGGGACGACAACCTGACCCCAGAGCCATCCACCAAAGAGGAAAAGTTATTTCGGGCTGTCCTAACTTTTACACTCCTGTGAAAGAACCCCGTATTCCTATCCCCTAACGCCAGCCACTTGACCCTCGATTTCTGCCGAAGGGAAGCTTCCTCACACCTAGCGGCTGCCCAGAACCTATCAGAAGCCTCAGCAGCCTGACGCTGAAGGGAAGGAGAAAGAGGATCCACCAAAACTCCCGCCTGGGCAGCCTCCATGGCCAAGCGCAGATCAATAACCTGCTGACTAAGCACGGCAATAGGCGTCCCAAACTCCTGCCTGAGGGTCCCCTTTAAGCCCTTTAAATTGCGAGCGAAGCTAACAAGCGGAGAGACCCCAACATGGGTCACCCACCTACTGGCAATCACAGACAAAAACCTATCAGACTCCCCCCAATGGTTAAAGAACCGAAAGGAGGGAGACCGACGAGCACCTAAAGGGCCAGGAGAGAAAACCAACGGACTATGGTCAGAGACACCCCAGTCATGCACGTGCACCACACACATAGGCCGACCAGAAGCCCATGCAGTGTTGACCAAGACTCTATCCAACCTTCCCAACTGACCACCTGGGCCTCCCCTCGGGCGACTAGTCCAAGTGAAGCAATTCCCCTGAACCGGCAGCTCGACCAAGTCAGCCTCTAGGAGAGCAGCATCAAAGGCTCCCATCGCCGAAATGCTATGGTTACCCCCACTCCTCTCAGACAACCGGCGAGTCTCATTAAAGTCCCCCATAACAATGCCAGGGGAAGACCAACTCGAACAAGCCAAGGCCAAATCCCTCCACAAAATAGACATCCCTGCCTCGAGATTGGACCCATACACACAGGCAATATGAGTCGCAACCTGAGAAGACAGGTCCACCAGGGAGCCAGTAACCAACTGAGGGCTAATCAGGCTAGGGGAGAAAGAGAAACGACGGGAACGCCATAGCACCCAAATACGACCCAGGCCACTCTCCCCATAACTACAAACACACTGCCAATCAGCCCCAAAGGAACGAAAAACGAAATCAAACTGATGAGCCTTAACCTTAGTTTCAACCAGACAGCAGAAACCAATATTCTCAGCTTGCAAAAAGGAGCGAACACATCGTCCTTTTGTCGGGTCAGTGAGACCGCGCACATTCCACGAGCACCAACTAGACATAGGAAGTAGACGGGGAGACAATGGCATCCTGACACCATCGAGGGTCAACACTATCACAGAGCGTCTTCTCCACTAAGGAAACCACCCTCGGGGCGGCCAAATCACACCCTAACGAATCCGAAAGAGAACCGAACGAGTTAGTCACATGAACCCCCTTCAGGGGTACAGGAGAACGGGGAAGCCGAGAGGAGGAACCAGTAGGAGAACTCGGAAGACTAGCCAAGGCAAAGGGAAGGGCAGACGAATCTGCAGCCAAAGACCTGGCAGCCTTCTTCCGTTTACGCCTGCGGGACTTCCCTCCCACAGGGAGAAAGTCATCACCGGCCTCAAGAGAGGAGGCCTGATCCCCCTCCCCACTAGCCACCCCTACCCTAACCGAGTTCACGCCATCACTCTGAGCCGGCACCCTGACCCTACCCTCAGTATACTCCTGAGTAGGAAGGGTAGGCTCCAAACTATCCACAGGCTTTTTAGGACAGCCCGAGTCCGAGTGGCCAAAGACCCGACAGGATAGGCACCGCTTGGGCTTCCATTCATACTCTATGGGGATAGTGTGATCCACCCCATAGACAGTGACCCCAACCTTACTAGGAAGGGGGGCCTCAATCGCGACCTCCACACAAACCCGAGCATACGAGGAGCACGTTTTGTCCTTTGTAGGCTTATCCAACCTCAAAGGAACACCAACCGTACTCGCAATGTTACTCAAACCAGGAGTGGTCCACAATTCCATAGGGACATGGAAGAACTTCACCCACACAGGAATTTTATCAAAGACAAATGTCTGAGGGACTATCCCTGGGACCCACTGCCGCAGAAGGAGAGGCTTACCCCCAATGTGCCAGGGGCCATTCTCCAAGACCCAATCCCGAGCTGAGTCCTTTTGGAACCTGAAGATGTCCTCTAGGATTGGCAGTTGGACTGCTAGGGCTCTTTCCTATGCAGGTAGGTTGCAGCTTATCCAGTCGGTCCTTCAGAGCTTCCAGGTCTATTGGGCTAGTGTCTTTGTGCTGCCTGCTCGTATAGTCCATAGGGTTGAGAGTTTGCTTCGTTGCTACCTCTGGAAGGGCTCTCCTTCTGGTTGTGGGGGGGCAAAGGTTGCCTGGGCTGACATTTGTTTGCCGAAGAGTGAGGGAGGTTTAGGTATTCGTCATATCCCCTCCTGGAACTCGGCTGCAATTATGAAGCTCCTCTGGCTCCTCCTGCTTCGCTCTGGTTCCCTGTGGGTGGCTTGGATGGAGGCGTATATCCTCCGTGGTCGGTCTCTTTGGACGATTCCTGTGTCGTCTACGTGGTCTTGGTGCCTCAAGGCGATTATGGGGCTTCGGGACCAATTCCGTCCACTTATCCGCTTTTCCATTGGTGACGGTTCTAGGTGTCGTATGTGGGTTGATCCTTGGCTGCCTGATGGTCCTATTCTCCCCAGAATTAGTGATCGTATCTTGTATGACGCAGCTAGTCATATTCAAGCGATGGTCTCTGATTTTTTGCTACCTGATGGTTCGTGGCGGTGGCCGGCAGTGTCTCCTGATTTGTTGGAGATCGCCGATGCTGTGCGCTCTACTGTGTGTTGCCCAGGTAGGGAGGATAAGTTGATCTGGGTTCCTGGCGGGATTGGTTTTTCGGTCTCTAGTGCTTGGGAGGCGATTCGCCCCCGTGGGACAGTGGTCCCGTGGCAGGGTTTGCTTTGGTTTGGGGGGAATATTCCGCGTCATGCTTTTGTCACTTGGCTGGCCTTGAGGGACCGCTTGTATACTCGTGATAGGCTGGCTCGGTGGATCCCCTCGACACCTACTGATTGTTTGCTTTGTTTGTCCGGGACTGAGTCCCGTGACCACTTGTTCTTCCAGTGCCCCTTTGCGAGTTTGGTGTGGGAGGATATCCTCTGTTGGGGCAGAGCTTCCCGCCTCGTTCTCCCTTGGGATGCTGAGCTTGAGTGGATTTGTCGGGTGAGTGCTGGGCAGCACAAGCGTAAGCTTGTTTGGAGGGTGGCCTGGTGTGCCGTGATTTACCATATCTGGATGGGACGCAATTTGCGTTTTCATGGCCCGGGTCACCGCCCTACTCAGTCGGTTATCGCTGCTATTCGGTCTGATATTTCTTCTGCTTGCTCGTCCTGGGTGGGTGCGGTTTCGGCCGTCTCCCCCTGGGATTCTTTTGATTGACTTTGTCTTGTTCTTTGAGTGTGTGCAGGTGTTTTGTCAGGTTGCTCTATGTGGTGCTGTCTCGCTTATGGTGTTTGCTTCTTCCCCTGATCTGTCCCTGGTTCATGCTGTTGTCCATTCTTCTGGAGGGGTTTCTGGTTTTGGTGCTGGCTTCTTCTTCTGTTTTTCCTTGGCTGCCCTTGGCTTTTCTCCTTGGTGGGATTCTTGTGTGGGGCTCTGCGAGGCTAGTCTGTGGGGTGTCCCGAGCTGTTGGAGTGCTTCAGGCGGTGCTTGTTTCTTCTGCAGTTGGCTGTCCTTCTCTTGTTCTGTGGGTTCTCGTTGTCCCCTGCCGGTCCTGGTTCCTTATTGAGTTGAGTTCTGGTCGCTTGTTGTCACCCCGAAAGGCGCTTTGTCCTGAGGGTGTGTGGGCTTTTGGTGGGTCCTTGGATCTGGCTTTGTCGAGGGAAGCGATGCTGGCTGGGTCCCTGTGGCTTTCTGCCGTGCCTGCATACCGGATGGTTGTTCTTTTGCCATAAGTAGGGGGAAGATGAGTGATGGACCTCTTCTTTGTTCGGTTTCTTGGTCGAGCTTGGGGGGCGAGATTCTTGCTTGCATTTGATGGATGGCCAGCTTGGCCCCTTATTTCTCAGCATCTGCCTGTCCTCTCTCTGGTTTGCTTGGTGCCCCTTGACCCTGTCTGGTGTTGCTCTGTCGCTAGTCCCGGCCGGGGGTTGGATGGTCTGGGGAGTTTTGTGGGAAGGTCGCGGTTGAGGTGTCACGTTTCCCTCGTGATCTATCTCTTTGTTTTCCTCCTGCTTCAGCTGTTTCTTTGCTTTTTAGTTGTGTTACTTCTTTCTGCTTTTTGTTTTTTCTAGCTCCTTCCCGTTTGTGGGTTGGATGCTGGGGTTTGTTGTTGTTTGGCTTTTGCTTTCCCTCGGGCTGTGAGGTTTCCGTTGTGTTGTTTTCGTTTTGTTGTCGTACATTGGTTCTCCCAGTGTTTGTTCCCTTGTTGTTGTGCCCTTTGGCCTCGGGCTTTGAGGCCTTTTGCTTTTATATAATCACTTTTGCAAAAAAAAACTTCCACATGACCCCAAATCTTACGGACAAGCCGTTCAAGCACAAAAAAGGGGAGTTTACCATCGATAAACTGACCCACCAAAGACCCTCTCCAGACAGCTACCCCCTCCTCAATTACCTCATCCGATGGGGTGGCAAACATAATCCCATCCTTTTCAATCGGAGGGATATAGACTAGGGGTTCAGAAGCAGGGGAGGTCCACTGAGGCCCAAAAAGATTAGCCCAACTCGGCTTCTGACCCTGACCAAGGGATCCTGGGGGTACAAAGGACCCACTCAGCCCAAGACTATCCCCAGAACCCCGAGACACATCATCTCCAGCACTCACAAGCTGGTCCGAAAGAGATTGGCCTAACAGGGGAAACTTTCCTGGAATCCCCGACCCACTCCTCGCCCCAAGCTCACTAAACCCCATCCCAAACTCAGAAGAACCATCCTTCCCTCCCAAGGGCATCAGCTCCTCCCGAGGGGGAAGACTACGACGCGTCACTAAATTTCCCAATTGACCCCGCCCTAGAGGACTAAAAGGAGATGACCCAATAGGCAAGGCACCCTGACTTAAGCTATTCAAACTTGGCCCCCTACTCGTATTATCGAGCCCATTATTGGGATCCAACTCACTAACTCCAATTTGGGCCAAATCATTAAGCCCATTATTTTGAAGCCCACCTTGGTCTAGCTCCTTTGGGCCTAACAAAATAGGGTCATGTTCGGATAAACATGGGCCATGAAGCTTTCCCCTTGAGACCCCACCAATCGGCCCAATTGGGGGAAGAGAACTGCCAGACTTTCCATGACGGGCATCCACTGTCATTAGACTCCCGGACTTACCATAACGGGCTTCCATGGTCATTGAACTTGAAAGGCGAGTTTCTGCGTTCTTTAAACGACTTTCCATAGAAGGCAGACTACCAGCCATCGTTTTTCCTTTCATCAACCGTCCAGCTGGGCATTGAGAAATAGCTGCACGTTCATTAGATACCGCAACATTCAAGGGGAGAGAGAAGACAGCACGCTGCTCAACTTGATTATTCTTTCCTTCCATGGAATTAGGAATGAAGGCAGCAGCATCTTTCCCATTAATAGCAGCAGCAAGCTTCACGTGGGCTGAAGAAGATAAGGTAACCGGCTGTTGAATGCCATTAAAATCCTTTCCTAAATTAGAATCGGCATTCAATGATGGATCTCCAGCAGCCGCAACCCTAGGAAAAGAGGCGGCCTGCCCTAATCCTTCATCTTCAACCTCCAGCCGAGCCTCCCCCAAGCTTGAAACAGACGAAGCCTCGACCTCTGCCAAGGAGTGACCTTTAGACCGTTGAGCTACCGGACAGGACAGAGATTTCCCCCCACCGCCATCGCTAGGCAAATCATGAGATCCAATTGAAGTGAGGCATCCCCTGTTTTCGCATCAGTTGCAGGTTGCCCAGTAACGCGAGCTGATCCATCCTTATCAAGCCCTGTAAATTTACTAGAGCTACGAGAACCTGCACCAGCACCCTCAATTAAATTAACAGTCGCATTCAAAGGTTGTCCCACAGCAGGAACCTCGACACTTAAAATGCTCTGTTTTCCTTCAGATTTGGGAACCTTCTTAGTAACTTCAGAAGTCAACCCGCGGGCAACCTTCTTCCCTAAATCGTGACCAGATGAATGAAGCTGGGCACTCAGAGCAATCCCAACTGGAGCTCCTGAATGAGCTCCTGATTTTGAGACCTCTAAAGAAGGAGGCTGTTGTGGCCGCGACCCATTGGAATTTGAAAGAGAAGCAGAGGCCTTCTTTTGAGGGGAAGCCTTCTTGTGAGGAGATTTCTTCTTCCCCATTTGAGGATGAAGAAAACCAAGCACCCCAACCCAATCTCCAAGGACCCAGACCAAGATAACAGCCCACACAAACTAACAAACTAACAAACAAAGTGCAGAAAGCTTAAAACAGAACAAAACTGAATGAAAAAACCAGAGAAACTTATCTCTTGAAGCACCCTGCTCCGCAACCTTCAAGCAGCAGCCATGGATGACCTCTTTGAAGACGTGCCCAGCTCCTCTACCGTGATCAGCTTGCTCTCCAATCTCAGTTATGCTCCCAGATCACCAGCTTGATTACGTTGCCCCAACACCCTACAACCAGCAGCAGCAAGGAGGGCCACGAACCACCATGGGAGAAGCTCCAAAAATTCAGTCCCCCATTGTTGGGAGGAGAGAGAACAGAGAGAATTTCGCACTTGTCTAAAGGAAAATTAATTTTTCAAAAATTCAGTGCCCCAAACCCTTCACGTTTATTATTGGCTTAATCTTGTTTATATGTGATTATTGCAGGTGTTCTCGGTAATTCGCCCTCGGGAACGTTTCGGGGCTTAATATCGCAATTTAAAGGCCTAAGAACACTTCCCGGGAAGATCCATGCAAAGAGATGAAGTATGGGTGCTTTGGGGAAATTGAAGGCGAAATTCCATGCAAAAACCCGAGAGCTAGCGTCGCGACGCTAGCTCGACGCTGCCTTAGCGTCTCGACGCTCCGAAGTCTGAAGCGCTGAATTGAAGAAAAACCCTAGAGCAAGCGTCGAGTGATAGCGTCTCGACGCTAGCTCGACGCCGCACAAGCGTCTCGACGCTGTGCGAGCGTCTCGACGCCACCCCGAGCGCGCGCGCGGATTATTTAGGGCGCAGCGTCGAGACGCTGCCCTAGCGTCTCGACGCTACGACGGATTACTTAAGTTTTTGTCCGATTTTAGCCGCCATTATCATCTTCCACCTGGAGCTCCGCGCCTGATTTGACGGCCAGCAGCTATTTTTCACCATGGGAGGGGCTATGAAGCTCGATTTGAAGCCGTCCCACACCACACAAGTCATGAGTGAGTAGATTTACTGTTTTTGGCTCGGGATTGTAGGGATAAATGTAGTAAGGACTCTTGGTGAGGTTGTAGGATTAAAATTCTGAATTGGTTGGATTTTTATTGAATTGAATTCCATTTCTTTGCTTAATCTATGAGCATGATTGAATGATTTAGGACTAGGCACCCTTGATTTTGAGCATGTTCATTAGTTAAAGGATTTGATGCCGTGCCTCTCGTTTCCGCCAAGTAACAAGGAATTGTGGCTCCTTGAGCGTATTGGCGTCCTTACGCTCTTGATGTTCATTCTTCCCGAATTAGAATTCCAAATCGACATACTAATTTCGCGTCCAAATTAGATAGTCGTCACGGTTAGCTTGTTGCTACCGTTCGGTCTTGGGAGAGCGTTGGCCGCCAATGTCCGAACGGTATGCTTGATTAGCATAATTAATTATGTTTAATTAAATCCATGGAGCATGTCCGGGTTATTTATTAATTTTGGACGAGCCGTGCATTCGTTAAAATTACTCAACCATTACACGCGTCAATCTATGATCCAAGAGGTTTGCTAGATTTATCCCCGATCGTCCCGAGCCGGAAACTCCGTTAGCTAAATTTTCTATTTGCTGTGTTCCAGTTTTGTCACGTAAAAATCAACAATTCCCCCTTATTTGGCCTATAGTAATTGTTTGCAAATTTAATTAAGATTAAGTCAGAGTACCTTAATTCCCTGTGGATCGACCCCGTTACTACTATTCTACAAATAGTTTAGTGATTTCGGGCTTTTATAAATTTATTTTGGCGGGTCTTGACAACCCGATGATTGGCGATAGTTCAATAATATCGTTACCAAAATTGGCGCCGTTGCCGGGGAATTAAGTGTAATTCGGCCTAATTTAAATTTGATTTGTAAACTTTTAATTTTTACTTTAAAAATTCTGTTTATTCTTTTATTATTTGCAATTTTGATCTGTTTGTTTAAGTGTGCTAGAAGTGCCAAATTTTTATTGAGAAAATGGAGGTTGATGATGAGATTAGAGTCCCAAAAACGCTCAGACAATGGACATCATTTGCTATGGGCCACCAACCTTCTTGTATTTCCTACCCGGAAATTTCAGGTGAGTTTGTGCTTAAATCTGGTGTGATTAACCTTTTACCCTCTTTTTGTGGTGAAGCAGAAGAAGATCCTTACAAACATCTCAAGGAGTTTCAAATGGTAAGCTCCGCGATGAAGCCTGGCGACATAACAAAGGATCAGCTCTACCTGAGAGCTTTTCCATTCACCCTAAAAGGTGAAGCTCGAGATTGGCTGCATTACTTGCCATCGGGGACCATCTTTACTTGGGAGAAGTTGCAGAGTCTATTCTTGGAAAGGTATTTCCCTACTTCAAAAGCCAGAGCCGTGAAAAAAAATATACGACAATTTGAGCAAGGAAAGGACGAGGCATTTTACGAGTGCTGGGAGAGGTTCATTAAACTCTGTGAAAAATGTCCAAACCACTTGATAGCGGAAGTCTCGCTTATCGAATGCTTCTATGGTGGGTTGCTCACGCATGACCGCCAGATGCTTGATGCGGCAAGTGGAGGAGTCCTTTGGGAGAAAACGCCTGCGGAAGCTCGTCAGTTGATCTCCAACATAGCTGAGAACCGTCGCCAGTATGGAGGAAGAAACGAGCATTCTAAGATGTCTTCCGACATAGAAGTGCTCAAAGAACAAGTGTCTCAGGTATTTGGTTTAGTTCATACGATGCAAGAAAAATCATCTCAGGATGTTTCTTCTATTTCAGGTAAAGCCATTGAAAGCATGTTCAAATCGCTCATGGAAGCTAGCGATGAGACAAGATCGCAGATTAAGTCTCTAAGAGATGAATTCTCAGAGGTGAAGGAAAGAATGAGTAGAATTGAATCTAAAGCGGAAGGGGTTAGTGCTATAAACCTCAGAAGTGGTAAAGAAGTGCCATCTCAAACCACTCCCGTGAGTTCTCCAAAGGATTCAGAGATATCTCCAGATAAGTGTTCTCAAGCACCCTCTGAAACTGTTGTAACTCCTCCTCCTATTATTTGTATGAAGTCTTACACTCCCATTGCTCCTTTTCCTAGTAGGCTAGCAAGGCCATCTAAGGAGGCCAACAACGCGGATGTACTTGAAACACTGAGGAAGGTTGGGATCAATATACCGCTGCTTGATGCAATTCAGCAAATCCCAAGGTACGCTAAATTCCTTAAGGAGATGTGCACTATGAAGAGGAAGACTAAAAGTGCTGAGAGAGTCGTGGTAAGCAAGAATGTTTCTGCCCTGCTAACCCAAGGTATTCCAAGCAAATGCCAGGACCCAGGTATGTTCCTCTTGCCATGTACTATAGGGGATAGAGAAATCGAGCACGCTATGCTAGACTTAGGAGCTTCAATTAATGTTATGCCATATTCAGTCTATAAGAGCCTCGGTTTAGAAGGTATGCAGGAAACTAGTATAGTTATCCAGTTAGCTAATAGGTCTTCTATTCATCCTCTAGGATTGATTGAGGATGTGTTAGTTAAGGTCAAAGATTTGATATTCCCTGCTGATTTTTATGTGATAAGTTTGGAAGAAAACACATCCACCACTTCGGTTTTACTTGGTAGACCATTCATGAAAACCGCTAAAACGAAAATTAATGTGCATGATGGAACTTTGTCTGTTGAGTATGAAGGGGATGTGTTCGAATTTAATGTATTTGATGCCATGAAACAACGTGCTGATGTGCATTCTGTCTGTAAAATTGATCTGATAGATACTTTAGAACAAGAAGAATGCATGACTGTTGTTGATGGGGATGACCCACTCGTTTTTACTGAAATTGTTGGCGAAGTTGAAAGTAGTGTTCCCATATTGACTGATTTGTCTGAACAACCTACTTTTGCTTTAGAGACATGTGAAAAGCCAACTAAAATATTACCATCTCTTTTGCAGGCTCCCAAGTTGGAATTGAAGGAGTTGCCGGGTCATCTCAAGTACGTGTACTTGGGTGAGGTGGAGACACTTCCGGTAATTATCTCCAAGGAGCTTACATCGGAGCAAGAAGGCGAGTTGGTCGAGGTTCTGAAAAAGAACAAAAGAGCCATGGGATGGACATTGGCAGACTTGCACGGGTTGAGTCCAGTGCTGTGCATGCACAAGATTCGGCTGGATGAGGGAGCAAAGCCATCCCGAGAGCCTCAGCGGAGACTGAACCCTGCAATGAAAGAGGTAGTGTTGTCTGAGATACACAAACTCCTGGACGCAGGTATTATCTTTCCCATTTCTGATAGCCAATGGGTTAGCCCTATTCATGTTGTACCTAAAAAGACGGGCATAACTGTTATTAGAAACGATAAGGGAGAGTTAGTACCTAAGAGAGTACAAAATGGGTGGAGAATGTGTATTGATTTTAGAAAACTGAATGATGTGACTAAGAAGGACCATTTTCCTATTCCCTTCATAGATCAAATGGTGGAGCGTTTAGCTGGGAAGCCATTCTTCTGTTTTCTAGATGGTTTTTCTGGGTTTTATCAAATTCCCATAGCCCAGGAAGACCAGGAAAAGACTACTTTTACTTGTCCGTTCGGAACTTACGCATATAGGAGAATGCCCTTTGGGCTTTGTAATGCTCCAGGGACTTTTCAGCGATGCATGATGAGCATATTTTCTGAATTTGTAGAAAAATGCATCGAAGTCTTTATGGATGATTTTACTGTATATGGAAGTTCATTTAAAGATTGCCTGTTTAACTTGTCTAGAGTCATGGAAAGATGCATCGAAACTAATCTTGTTTTAAATTTTGAAAAGTGTCATTTCATGGCCAGTCAGGGCATAGTATTGGGTCACGTTGTGTCTGCTAAGGGGATAGAGGTTGATAAAGCAAAAATTGATGTCATATCTGATTTACCTTACCCCACGAATCTTCGGGAAGTACGTTCTTTTCTTGGTCACGCAGGTTTTTACCGCAGGTTCATTAAAGACTTCTCAAAGATAGTGACTCCGATGACAAGCTTGCTGAAAAAGGATGTTCCATTCTGTTTTGACAAACAGTGCAAGCTTGCTTTTGATGTTCTGAAGAAGTACTTGACCAACGCACCCATCATTCATCCACCGCAGTGGGGGACCCCTTTCGAGATTATGTGCGACGCAAGCAATTATGCCGTAGGCGCTGTGTTGGGCCAGAGGATAGACAAGAAGAGCCATGTGATCTATTATGCCTCCAGGACGCTCAATTCCGCGCAGATCGGTTACACAACAACAGAGAAGGAGCTGCTTTCCATAGTTTTCGCTCTTGATAAATTTCGGCCATATATTCTTGGATCTAAAGTAATTGTTTTTTCTGATCATGCAGCGGTTCGATACTTGATGAACAAGAAAGACTCGAAGCCTAGACTGCTCAGATGGGTACTATTACTCCAAGAGTTCGACGTCTCTGTTCAGGACAGAAAAGGATCAGAAAATACCGTTGCTGACCACTTGAGCCGTATTGTGCGTAATGAGGACGATCTGCCTCTGAATGATGAGTTCCCTGATGAAGTTCTCTTCCAGGTGAGTGTGGAGACACCATGGTACGCCGACATTGTCAATTACTTGGTCACAGGTACGTTCCCATTCGATTTTTCATATAATCAAAGAGCTAAGCTGAAAAGCGAAGCCAAAACATATATTTGGGAAGAGCCCGTTTTATGGAAATTTTGCGCTGACCAAGTAATTAGGAAGTGCGTCCCTAAGTCTGAACATAGGTCCATCCTTACCTTTTGCCATGAATTTGCATGCGGGGGACACTTTGGGCAAAATAGAACTGCAAGAAAAATTTTAGATTGTGGGTTTTTCTGGCCATCACTGTTTAAGGACTGTTATGAGTTTTGTAAATCTTGTGATCAGTGTCAGAGAAAAGGGACCATCACTAGTAGGAATGAAATGCTCCAAAACCCCATTTTAACTTGTGAAATTTTTTAGGTTTGGGGTATGGACTTTATGGGACCCTTTCCCCCTTCATTTGGTTTTGTCTATATCTTATTGGCTGTGGACTACGTGTCTAAATGGGTGGAAGCTAAAGCCACCAAAGTTGATACCGCTAATGTTGTTTCCAGTTTTGTCAAATCTAACATTTTTAGCAGGTATGGAGTTCCACGAGCCATCATAAGTGACCAGGGGAGCCACTTCTGCAACAAAACGATCCAAGCCTTGATGAGGAAAGATTTGCCCCGTTCCACGCGTAATTGTGCAGCTTCTGTGGTACTCACTAATGCATTAGGTAAGTCTTCTGGGGGGAAGGCATCTAAAGGCTCGACTTCAGATGTTCCATCTTCGGTTTCTGAGAAAAAACAGAGCATGGGTTGCGAGCCTTCTGAGTTGGTGAATCTGCTGTCTGATCATGATCTTAATTCAAAATCCGTGAAGGCTGGGCGTAATGGTGAGGTAGACTCCAGTCAAGGGACGAAGCGTGCTCAAGCTAAGGCCTCTGGTTTTTCTGGGCAGCTCTTGAATTCTGTAAAAATAGGAAAAACAGGGGGTCAGCCACTGCCTTTGCATTCTAGCGCTGGAGGTGATTTTTCCGTTGCAGGTGTGCTTTGTCCTCAGCCCCGTGAATCAGAGGCTTCCTCGTCTTCGAATCTGCGGTTGTTTGCGGAAGGCAAGCTTCGGCTGGAGGATGAAGATGAAGAGCTAGGTCAATTCGCGTCCTCTACAGAGGCTGCGGCGGCTGGTGATCCTTCATTGAATGACATCCCTATTGAGGGAAAGTTCATTAAACCCATCCGCGTAATTGAAAAGCCTGCTGCAAAAATTTTCTCTCTGTTCGCTCTCCTCCCAACAATGGGGGACTGAATTTTTGGAGCTTCTCCCATGGTGGTTCGTGGCCCTCCTTGCTGCTGCTGGTTGTAGGGTGTTGGGGCAACGTAATCAAGCTGGTGATCTGGGAGCATAACTGAGATTGGAGAGCAAGCTGATCACGGTAGAGGAGCTGGGCACGTCTTCAAAGAGGTCATCCATGGCTGCTGCTTGAAGGTTGCGGAGCAGGGTGCTTCAAGAGATAAGTTTCTCTGGTTTTTTCATTCAGTTTTGTTCTGTTTTAAGCTTTCTGCACTTTGTTTGTTAGTTTGTTAGTTTGTGTGGGCTGTTATCTTGGTCTGGGTCCTTGGAGATTGGGTTGGGGTGCTTGGTTTTCTTCATCCTCAAATGGGGAAGAAGAAATCTCCTCACAAGAAGGCTTCCCCTCAAAAGAAGGCCTCTGCTTCTCTTTCAAATTCCAATGGGTCGCGGCCACAACAGCCTCCTTCTTTAGAGGTTTCAAAATCAGGAGCTCATTCAGGAGCTCCAATTGGGATTGCTCTGAGTGCCCAGCTTCATTCATCTGGTCACGATTTAGGGAAGAAGGTTGCCCGCGTGTTGACTTCTGAAGTTACTAAGAAGGTTCCCAAATCTGAAGGAAAACAGAGCATTTTAAGTGTCGAGGTTCCTGCTGTGGGACAACCTTTGAATGCGACTGTTAATTTAATTGAGGGTGCTGGTGTAGGTTCTCGTAGCTCTAGTAAATTTACAGGGCTTGATAAGGATGGATCAGCTCGCGTTACTGGGCAACCTGCAACTGATGCGAAAACAGGGGATGCCTCACTTCAATTTGGATCTCATGATTTGCCTAGCGATTGCGGTGGGGGGAAATCTCTGTCCTGTCCGGTAGCTCAACGGTCTAAAGGTCACTTCTTGGCAGAGGTCGAGGCTTCGTCTGGTTCAAGCTTGGGGGAGGCTCGGCTGGAGGTTGAAGATGAAGGATTAGGGCAGGCCGCCTCTTTTCCTAGGGTTGCGGCTGCTGGAGATCCATCATTGAATGCCGATTCTAATTTAGGAAAGGATTTTAATGGCATTCAACAGCCGGTTACCTTATCTTCTTCAGCCCACGTGAAGCTTGCTGCTGCTATTAATGGGAAA
The DNA here is from genome assembly GCA_028017165.1 of Herpetospermum pedunculosum. NCBI lineage: Eukaryota > Viridiplantae > Streptophyta > Magnoliopsida > Cucurbitales > Cucurbitaceae > Herpetospermum > Herpetospermum pedunculosum. Next base: position 40,341,423 of record CM051527.1, read on the forward strand.
GATGTTGCTGCCTTCATTCCTAATTCCATGGAAGGAAAGAATAATCAAGTTGAGCAGCGTGCTGTCTTCTCTCTCCCCTTGAATGTTGCGGTATCTAATGAACGTGCAGCTATTTCTCAATGCCCAGCTGGACGGTTGATGAAAGGAAAAACGATGGCTGGTAGTCTGCCTTCTATGGAAAGTCGTTTAAAGAACGCAGAAACTCGCCTTTCAAGTTCAATGACCATGGAAGCCCGTTATGGTAAGTCCGGGAGTCTAATGACAGTGGATGCCCGTCATGGAAAGTCTGGCAGTTCTCTTCCCCCAATTGGGCCGATTGGTGGGGTCTCAAGGGGAAAGCTTCATGGCCCATGTTCATCCGAACATGACCCTATTTTGTTAGGCCCAAAGGAGCTAGACCAAGGTGGGCTTCAAAATAATGGGCTTAATGATTTGGCCCAAATTGGAGTTAGTGAGTTGGATCCCAATACGAGTAGGGGGCCAAGTTTGAATAGCTTAAGTCAGGGTGCCTTGCCTATTGGGTCATCTCCTTTTAGTCCTCTAGGGCGGGGTCAATTGGGAAATTTAGTGACGCGTCGTAGTCTTCCCCCTCGGGAGGAGCTGATGCCCTTGGGAGGGAAGGATGGTTCTTCTGAGTTTGGGATGGGGTTTAGTGAGCTTGGGGCGAGGAGTGGGTCGGGGATTCCAGGAAAGTTTCCCCTGTTAGGCCAATCTCGTTCGGACCAGCTTGTGAGTGCTGGAGATGATGTGTCTCGGGGTTCTGGGGATAGTCTTGGGCTGAGTGGGTCCTTTGTACCCCCAAGATCCCTTGGTCAGGGTCAGAAGCCGAGTTGGGCTAATCTTTTTGGGCCTCAGTGGACCTCCCCTGCTTCTGAACCCCTAGTCTATATCCCTCCGATTGAAAAGGATGGGATTATGTTTGCCACCCCATCGGATGAGGTAATTGAGGAGGGGGTAGCTGTCTGGAAAGGGTCTTTGGTGGGTCAGTTTATCGATGGTAAACTCCCCTTTTTTGTGCTTGAACGGCTTGTCCGTAAGATTTGGGGTCATGTGGAAGTTCCAACCATTAACTTGTTTGATAATGGTTTGATCATCTTCAGGTTCCAAAAGGACTCAGCTCGGGATTGGGTCTTGGAGAATGGCCCCTGGCACATTGGGGGTAAGCCTCTCCTTCTGCGGCAGTGGGTCCCAGGGATAGTCCCTCAGACATTTGTCTTTGATAAAATTCCTGTGTGGGTGAAGTTCTTCCATGTCCCTATGGAATTGTGGACCACTCCTGGTTTGAGTAACATTGCGAGTACGGTTGGTGTTCCTTTGAGGTTGGATAAGCCTACAAAGGACAAAACGTGCTCCTCGTATGCTCGGGTTTGTGTGGAGGTCGCGATTGAGGCCCCCCTTCCTAGTAAGGTTGGGGTCACTGTCTATGGGGTGGATCACACTATCCCCATAGAGTATGAATGGAAGCCCAAGCGGTGCCTATCCTGTCGGGTCTTTGGCCACTCGGACTCGGGCTGTCCTAAAAAGCCTGTGGATAGTTTGGAGCCTACCCTTCCTACTCAGGAGTCTACTGAGGGTAGGGTCAGGGTGCCGGCTCAGAGTGATGGCGTGAACTCGGTTAGGGTAGGGGTGGCTAGTGGGGAGGGGGATCAGGCCTCCTCTCTTGAGGCCGGTGATGACTTTCTCCCTGTGGGAGGGAAGTCCCGCAGGCGTAAACGGAAGAAGGCTGCCAGGTCTTTGGCTGCAGATTCGTCTGCCCTTCCCTTTGCCTTGGCTAGTCTTCCGAGTTCTCCTACTGGTTCCTCCTCTCGGCTTCCCCGTTCTCCTGTTCCCCTGAAGGGGGTTCATGTGACTAACTCGTTCGGTTCTCTTTCGGATTCGTTAGGGTGTGATTTGGCCGCCCCGAGGGTGGTTTCCTTAGTGGAGAAGACGCTCTGTGATAGTGTTGACCCTCGATGGTGTCAGGATGCCATTGTCTCCCCGTCTACTTCCTATGTCTAGTTGGTGCTCGTGGAATGTGCGCGGTCTCACTGACCCGACAAAAGGACGATGTGTTCGCTCCTTTTTGCAAGCTGAGAATATTGGTTTCTGCTGTCTGGTTGAAACTAAGGTTAAGGCTCATCAGTTTGATTTCGTTTTTCGTTCCTTTGGGGCTGATTGGCAGTGTGTTTGTAGTTATGGGGAGAGTGGCCTGGGTCGTATTTGGGTGCTATGGCGTTCCCGTCGTTTCTCTTTCTCCCCTAGCCTGATTAGCCCTCAGTTGGTTACTGGCTCCCTGGTGGACCTGTCTTCTCAGGTTGCGACTCATATTGCCTGTGTGTATGGGTCCAATCTCGAGGCTGGGAGGTCTATTTTGTGGAGGGATTTGGCCTTGGCTTGTTCGAGTTGGTCTTCCCCTGGCATTGTTATGGGGGACTTTAATGAGACTCGCCGGTTGACTGAGAGGAGTGGGGGTAACCATAGCATTTCGGCGATGGGAGCCTTTGATGCTGCTCTCCTAGAGGCTGACTTGGTCGAGCTGCCGGTTCAGGGGAATTGCTTCACTTGGACTAGTCGCCCGAGGGGAGGCCCAGGTGGTCAGTTGGGAAGGTTGGATAGAGTCTTGGTCAACACTGCATGGGCTTCTGGTCGGCCTATGTGTGTGGTGCACGTGCATGACTGGGGTGTCTCTGACCATAGTCCGTTGGTTTTCTCTCCTGGCCCTTTAGGTGCTCGTCGGTCTCCCTCCTTTCGGTTCTTTAACCATTGGGGGGAGTCTGATAGGTTTTTGTCTGTGATTGCCAGTAGGTGGGTGACCCATGTTGGGGTCTCTCCGCTTGTTAGCTTCGCTCGCAATTTAAAGGGCTTAAAGGGGACCCTCAGGCAGGAGTTTGGGACGCCTATTGCCGTGCTTAGTCAGCAGGTTATTGATCTGCGCTTGGCCATGGAGGCTGCCCAGGCGGGAGTTTTGGTGGATCCTCTTTCTCCTTCCCTTCAGCGTCAGGCTGCTGAGGCTTCTGATAGGTTCTGGGCAGCCGCTAGGTGTGAGGAAGCTTCCCTTCGGCAGAAATCGAGGGTCAAGTGGCTGGCGTTAGGGGATAGGAATACGGGGTTCTTTCACAGGAGTGTAAAAGTTAGGGCAGCCCGAAATAACTTTTCCTCTTTGGTGGATGGCTCTGGGGTCAGGTTGTCGTCCCATGAGGACATCTCGAGATCTCTGGTTCATTATTTCCAGGGTCTTTTGGGGTCCCAAGGGGTTGGGTATCGTGACCTCACTGAGTGTTTAAAGTCGATGGTGGGGTTTTCGTGGTCTGATCAGTGTGTAACTGATCTCTCTCGCCCCATCTCGCGAGAGGAAGTTCGTGCTGTTCTCTTTTCCATGAGTAGTGCCAGGGCTCCTGGCCCGGATGGCTTCCCTGTGGGGTTTTTCAAAGCTGCTTGGAGTGTTGTTGGGGATGATTTCGTTTCCGCTGTGCTTCACTTCTTTGATACCTCCTTCCTTCCTCCTGGTATCAATGCCACCTCTCTTACCTTGATTCCTAAGAAGGTGGGTGCTTCACGGGTTGAGGACTTTAGGCCTATTTCTTGCTGCAATGTGTTGTATAAATGCATTGCAAAGGTTTTGGCTAATCGTCTTCGCGTGTGGCTGCCTTCCTTCATTAGTCCGAATCAGTCGGCCTTTGTTCAAGGACGGAGCATTGTGGATAATATTCTGCTCTGCCAGGAGTTGGTTGGGGGTTACCACCTCAACAATGGGAGCCCGCGGTGTGTGCTGAAGATTGACCTGCAGAAGGCTTATGACTCTATTCAGTGGGATTTTCTCTTTGGCTTACTGATTTCGATTGGTACGCCCTGCCAGTTTGTTAACTGGGTCCGGGCTTGCGTTACTTCGCCTATGTTCTCCATCTCGGTGAATGGGTCCTCTGAGGGGTTTTTTGCGGGTAGGCGTGGTCTCCGTCAGGGTGACCCCCTGTCCCCTTACCTGTTCGTTATGTGTATGGAAGTCTTATCGCGGCTGCTGAATTCCCCGCCGCCTGGTTTCGAGTTTCATCCCAAGTGTGAGATGGTTAATCTTACCCATCTTTGCTTTGCGGATGACTTGATGATTTTCTCTGCGGGGAATAGGGCTTCTTTGCGGTTTGTCCAGCAGTCTCTGCTTCACTTCCAGGAGCTTTCTGGCCTTGTGGCCAACTCTGCTAAGAGCTCGATGTTCTGCGCGGGGGTTTCTGCCCAGGTGGCTGTTGATCTGGCTGAGTTCATGGGTGTTGCTCTGGCAACCTTGCCTGTGTGTTACTTAGGTCTCCCTCTCATCTCAGGTCGGTTGTCTTCTCGGGATTGCCAGCATCTGATTGATCGGATCACCTCTAGGATTGGCAGTTGGACAGCTAGGGCTCTTTCCTATGCCGGAAGGTTGCAGCTTATCCAGTCGGTCCTTCAGAGCTTCCAAGTCTATTGGGCTAGTGTGTTTGTTCTGCCAGCTCGTATAGTCCATAGGGTTGAGAGTTTGCTTCGTTGCTACCTCTGGAAGGGCTCTCCTTCTGGTTGTGGGGGGGCCAAGGTGGCCTGGGCTGACATTTGTTTGCCGAAGAGCGAGGGAGGTTTGGGTATTCGTCATATCCCCTCCTGGAACTCGGCAGCTGTTATGAAGCTCCTCTGGCTCCTCCTGCTTCGTTCTGGTTCTCTGTGGGTGGCTTGGATGGAGGCGTATATCCTCCGTGGTCGGTCTCTCTGGACGATTCCTGTGTCGTCTACGTGGTCTTGGTGCCTCAAGGCGATTATGGGGCTCCGAGACCAATTCCGTCCTCTTATCCGGTTTTCCATTGGTGATGGTTCTAGGTGTCGTATGTGGGTTGACCCTTGGCTACCTGATGGTCCTATTCTCCCAAGACTTAGTGATCGTATCTTGTATGACGCAGCTAGTCATATTCAAGCTATGGTCTCTGATTTTTTGCTACCTGATGGTTCGTGGCGGTGGCCGGTAGTGTCTCCTGATTTATTGGAGATCGCCGATGCTGTGCGTTCTACTGTGTGTTGCCCAGGTAGGGAGGATAAGTTGATCTGGGTTCCGGGTGGGATTGGGTTTTCGGTTTCTAGTGCTTGGGAGGCGATTCGACCTCGTGGGACAGTGGTTCCGTGGCAAAGTTTGATCTGGTTCGGGGGGAATATTCCGCGTCATGCTTTTGTCACCTGGCTGGCCTTGAGGGACCGCTTGTATACTCGTGATCGGCTGGCTAGGTGGATCCCCTCGACTCCTACGGATTGTTTGCTTTGTTTGTCCGGGTCTGAGTCCCGTGACCACTTGTTCTTCCAGTGTCCCTTTGCGGGTTTGGTGTGGGAGGATATCCTCTGTTGGGGCAGAGCTTCCCGCCTCGTTCTCCCTTGGGATGCTGAGCTTGAGTGGATTTGTCGGGAGAGTGCTGGGCAGCACAAGCGTAAGCTTGTTTGGAGGGTGGCCTGGTGTGCTGTGATATACCATATTTGGAGGGAACGCAATTTGCGTTTTCATGGCCCGGGTCACCGCCCTGCTCAGTCGGTTATCGCTGCTATTCGGTCTGATATTTCTTCTGCATGCTCGTCCTGGGTGGGTGCGGTTTCGGCTGACTCCCCCTGGGATTCTTTTGATTGACTTTGTTTGTTCTTTGAGTGTTTGCAGGTGTTATGTCAGGTTGCTCTTGTGGCGCTGTCTCGCGTATGGCGATTGCTTTCTTCCCCTGCTCTGTCCCTGGCTCATGCTGCTGTCCCTTCCCTGAAGGGGTTTTGGTTTGGTCTGGGTGGCTTAGTTGTTTGCGCTTGTCCCTGTGCTTGTTATTGTTCCTTGTTCGCAGCTGCCTGAGGCTTGTTTCTGTTGCTGGCTCTTCATCTGTCTGTTCCTTGCCCTTCCTTTGCCTTCTTCCCTGGTGGCTTCTTGTGTGGGGCTCTGTAAGGCTAGTCTGTGGGGTGTGCCTAGCTGTCGAGGTGGTTCAGGCGGTGCTTGTTTCTTCTGCAGTTGGCTGTCCTTCTCTTGTTCTGTGGGTGCTCGTTGTCCCCTGTCGGTCCTGGTTCCTAATGGAGCGGAGTTCTGGATGCTTGTTGTCACCCCGAAAGGCGCCTTGTCCTGAGGGTGTGTGGGCTTTTGGTGGGTCCTTGGATCTGGCTTTGTCGAGGGAAGCGATGCTGGCTGGGTCCCTGTGGTTTCCTGCCGTGCCTGCATACCGGATGGTTGTTCTTTTGCCATAAGTAGGGGGAAAACGAGTTGATGGGCCTCTTCTTTGTTCGGTTCCTTGGTCGAGCTTGGGGGGCGGGCTTCTTGCTTGCATTTGATGGATGGCTAGCTTGGCCCCCCCTTTTTTTCTCAGCATCTGCCTGTCCTCTCCCTGTTTTTGCTTGGTGCCCCTTGACCCTGTCTGCAGCCGCTCTTTCGCTAGTTCCGGCAGGGGTGGATGGCCTGGGGAGTGTTGTGGGCGGATGAGTGGTCTTGCTTCGCGGTTGAGGTGTCACGATTCCTTCGTGTTCTGTCTCTCTTTTTCGGCCTGTTTCAGCTGTTTCTTTGCTTTTCTGTTGTGTTTTGTTTCTAGCTCCTTCCTGCTTGTGGGTTGATTGCTGGAGTGTGGTTGTGTGTTTTATTAGTTGCTTTTGTTGCTTTCCCTCGGGCTGTGAGGTTTCCGTTGTGTTGTTTTATTAGTTGCTTTTGGTGCTTTCCCTCGGGCTGTGAGGTTTCCGTTGTGTTGTTTTCTTTTGTTTTCTTTTGTTGTCGTACATTGGTTCCCCCAGTGTTTGTTCTCTTGTTGTTGTGCCCTTTGGCCTCGGGCTTTGAGGCCTTTTGCTTTTATATATATTCACTTTTGCAAAAAAAAAAAATTCCTTCAGCCCCCGTGAATTGTGCAGCTTCTATTAATGGGCGGGTTGAATTTGAAAATCCCCCAGCTGGCCGATTGATGACTATTAAACGTACGCCAAATTTGGCTTCTTTGGAAAGACAATTAATGGATGTTTCTCTCTCCATGGATAATTCATCTCGGTCAAATGGTTTAACAACCATGGATGCCCGATATGGAAAGTCAACTGGAGCTTCTCCTCATGTTGGGCCGATTCAAATGGCCAAGCAACGGCGTGAGGGCCATCCTGATTCTCCAAATCCGCATGGGGCTTCTAATGTAAGCTTCAATGGGCTAGGCCCAAATGAGCCTCTCACTAATGGGCTAGGTCCTATTGGGCTGCGGCCCATAGGGCTTGAACAAAATGGGCTTGCTGCACATGGGCTAGGACAAGATGGGCTTAATGGGCTTGGCCAAAATGGGCAGAATGAATTGAATCATAATGGGCCACTTAGTGCTAATGGGCTTGAGAAATTGAGTTTGGGCCCAATCGGGCGTGGACAGTTGGGCAACTTGGTCACCCGCCGTAGTATTCCCCCTCGGGACGAGTTATTGGCCTCGGAGGGAAAGGATGGAGCTAGTGAGTCTGGAATGAGGTTTGGCTCGCTTGAGACGAGGTTTGGGTCGGGGATTCCAGGAAAGTTTCCTCTGTTAGGCCAACCTCGCTCGGTTTTGGCTAGTGAGGGGGATGGTGTGTCTATGGGTTCTGAGGATGGTTCTGGGCCGAATGGTGAGCCTGTTGGGGCCCGAGGGGCCAATGGTCAGGGTCACAAGTCTACTTGGGCCAATTTGTTTGGGCCCCAGTGGATCTCCCCTGCTGATGAACCCCTAGTCTATAACCCTCCTATTGAGAAGGATGGGCTTATGTTTGCCATTCCCTCGGATGAGGTTATTGAGGAGGGCATAGCAGTCTGGAGAGGTTCTTTGGTAGGTCAATTTGTTGATGGTAAACTTCCATTTTTTGTTCTTGATCGTCTTGTCAGGAAGATTTGGGGACATGTGGAAGTTCCAACCATTAACTTGTTTGATAATGGATTGATCATTTTCAGGTTCCAAAAGGACTCAGCTAGGGACTGGGTCTTAGAGAATGGCCCCTGGCACTTCGGAGGGAAGCCTATCCTACTGAGGCAGTGGGCCCCTGGGATTGTCCCCCAGACCTTTGTGTTCGATAAAATTCCTGTGTGGGTTAAGTTTTTCCATGTCCCTATGGAATTGTGGACCACTCATGGGTTGAGCAACATTGCAAGTACGGTTGGTGTTCCTTTGCGGTTGGATAAACCTACAAGGGACAAAACGTGCTCCTCATATGCTCGGGTCTGTGTGGAGGTTGCGATTGATGCCCCTCTTCCTAGTAAGGTTGGGGTCACTGTCTATGGGGTGGATCATACTATCCCCATTGAGTACGAATGGAAGCCCAAGAGGTGCCTTTCCTGTCGGGTCTTTGGCCACTCGGACTCCGGCTGTCCTAAAAAGCCTGTGGGTAGTTTGGAGACCATCCTTCCTACACAGGTGTCTACTGAGGGTGGGGTCAGGGTGCCGGCTCAGAGTGATGGCGTGAACTCAGTTCAGGTAGGGGTTGCTAGTGGGGAAGGGGAACAAGCCTCCTCTCTTGAGGCCGGTGATGACTTTCTCCCTGTGGGAGGGAAATCTCGTAGGCGTAAACGGAAGAAGGCTGCCAGGTCCTTGGCTGCAGACTCGTCTGCCCTTCCCTTTGCCTTGGCTAGTCTTCCGAGTTCTCCTACAGGTCCCTCCTCTCGGCTTCCCCGTTCTCCTGAACCCCTGAAGGGGGTACATGTGACTAACTCGTTCGGTTCTCTTTCGGATTCGTTAGGGTGTGATTTGGCCCCCCCGAGGGTGGTTTCCTTAGTGGAAAAGACGCTCTGTGACAGTGTTGACCCTCGATGGTGTCAGGATGCCATTGTTTCCCCGTCTACTTCCTATGTCTAGTTGGTGCTCGTGGAATGTGCGCGGTCTCTCTGACCCGACAAAAGGACGATGTGTTCGCTCCTTTTTGCAAGCTGAGAATATTGGTTTCTGCTGTCTGGTAGAAACTAAGGTTAAGGCTCATCTGTTTGACTTCGTTTTTCGTTCCTTTGGGGCTGATTGGAAGTGTGTTTGTAGTTATGGGGATAGCGGCCTGGGTCGTATTTGGGTGTTATGGCGTTCCCGCCGTTTCTCTTTCTCCCCTAGCTTGATTAACCCTCAGTTGGTTACTGGCTCCCTGGTGGACCTGTCTTCTCAGGTTGTGACTCATATTGCCTGTGTGTATGGGTCCAATCGCGAGGATGGGAGGTCTGTTTTGTGGAGGGAGTTGGCCTTGGCTTGCTCGAGTTGGTCTTCCCCTGGCATTATTATGGGAGACTTCAATGAGACTCGCCGGTTGACTGAGAGGAGTGGGGGTAACCATAGCATTTCTGCGATGGAAGCCTTTGATACTGCTCTCCTAGAGGCTGACTTGGTTGAGCTGCCGGTTTAGGGGAATTGTTTCACTTGGACTAGTCGCCCGAGGGGAGGCCCAGGAGGTCAGTTGGGAAGGTTGGATAGAGTCTTGGTCAACGCTGCGTGGGCTTCTGGTCGGCCTATGTGTGTGGTGCACGTGCATGACTGGGGTGTCTCTGACCATAGTCCGTTGGTTTTCTCTCCTGGCCCTTTAGGTGCCCGTCGGTCTCCCTCCTTTCGGTTCTTTAACCATTGGGGGGAGTCTGAGAGGTTTTTGTCTGTGATTGCCAGTAGGTGGGTGACCCATGTTGGGGTCTCTCCGCTTGTTAGCTTCGCTCGCAATTTAAAGGGCTTAAAGGGGACTCTCAGGCAGGAGTTTGGGACGCCGATTGCCGTGCTTAGTCAGCAGGTTATTGATCTGCGCTTGGCCATGGAGGCTGCCCAGGCGACAGTTTTGGTGGACCCCCTTTCTCCTTCCCTCCAGCGTCAGGCTGCTGAGGCTTCTGATAGGTTCTGGGCAGCAGCTAGGTGTGAGGAAGCCTCCCTTCGGCAGAAATCGAGGGTCAAGTGGCTGGCGTTAGGGGATAGGAACTCGGGGTTCTTTCACAGGAGCGTAAAAGTTAGGGCGGCCCGAAATAACTTTTCCTCTTTGGTTGATGGCTCTGGGGTCAGGTTGTCGTCCCATGAGGACATCTCGAGATCTCTGGTTCATTATTTCCAGGGTCTCTTGGGGTCCCAAGGGGTTGGGTATCGTGACCTCACTGAGTGTTTAAAGCCGATGGTGGGGTTTTCTTGGTCTGATCAGTGTGTAACTGATCTCACTCGCCCCATCTCGCGAGAGGAAGTTCGAGTTGTTCTCTTTTCCATGAGTAGTGCCAGGGCTCCTGGCCCGGATGGCTTCCCTGTGGGGTTTTTCAAAGCTGCTTGGAGTGTTGTTGGGGATGATTTCGTTTCCGCTGTGCTTCACTTCTTTGATACCTCCTTCCTTCCTCCTGGTATCAATGCCACCTCTCTTACCTTGATTCCTAAGAAGGTAGGTGCTTCACGGGTTGAGGATTTCAGGCCTATTTCTTGCTGTAATGTGTTGTATAAATGCATTGCAAAGGTTTTGGCTAATCGTCTTCGCGTGTGGCTGCCTTCCTTCATTAATCCGAATCAGTCGGCCTTTGTTCAAGGTAGGAGCATTGTGGATAACATTCTGCTCTGCCAGGAGTTGGTTGGGGGTTACCACCTCAACAAAGGGAGCCCGCGGTGTGTGCTGAAGATTGACCTGCAGAAGGCCTATGACTCTATTCAATGGGATTTTCTCTTTGGCTTACTGCTTTCGATTGGTACGCCCTGCCAGTTTGTCAACTGGGTCCGGGCTTGCGTTACTTCGCCTATGTTCTCCATCTCGGTGAATGGGTCCTCTGAGGGGTTTTTTGCGGGTAGGCGTGGTCTCCGTCAGGGTGATCCCCTGTCCCCTTACCTGTTCGTCATGTGTATGGAAGTCTTATCGCGGCTGCTAAATTCCCCGCCGCCTGAGTTTGAGTTTCATCCCAAGTGTGAGATGGTTAATCTTACCCATCTTTGCTTTGCGGATGACTTGATGATTTTCTCTGCGGGGAACAGGTCCTCCTTGAGGTTTGTCCAGCAGACTTTACTTCACTTCCAGGAGCTATCTGGCCTTGTGGCCAACTCCGCTAAGAGCTCGATGTTCTGCGCGGGGGTTCCTGTCGAGGTGGCTGTAGGTCTGGCTGAGTTCATGGGTGTTGCTCTGGCGTCCTTGCCTGTGTGTTATTTAGGTCTCCCTCTCATCTCAGGTCGGTTGTCTTCTCGGGATTGCCAGCCTCTGATTGATCGGATCACCTCTAAGATTGGCAGTTGGACTGCTAGGGCCCTTTCCTATGCAGGAATGTTGCAGCTAATCCAGTCGGTCCTTCAGAGCTTCCAAGTCTATTGGGCTAGTGTGTTTGTGCTGCCTGCTCGTATAGTCCATAGGGTTGAGAGTTTGCTTCGTTGTTACCTCTGGAAGGGCTCTCCTTCTGGTTGTGGGGGGGCGAAGGTTGCCTGGGCTGACATTTGTTTGCCGAAGAGCGAGGGAGGTTTGGGTATTCGTCATATCCCCTCCTGGAACTCGGCAGCAGTTATGAAGCTCCTCTGGCTCCTCCTGCTTCGTTCTGGGTCTCTGTGGGTGGCTTGGATGGAGGCGTATATCCTCCGTGGTCGGTCTCTTTGGACGATTCCTGTGTCGTCTACGTGGTCTTGGTGCCTCAAAGCGATTATGGGGCTTCGGGACCAATTCCGTCCGCTTATCCGGTTTTCCATTGGTGACGGTTCTAGGTGTCGTATGTGGGTTGATCCTTGGCTGCCTGATGGTCCTATTCTCCCCAGAATTAGTGATCGTATCTTGTATGACGCAGCTAGTCTTATTCAAGCTATGGTCTCTGATTTTTTGCTACCTGATGGTTCGTGGCGGTGGCCGGCAGTGTCTCCTGATTTGTTGGAGATTGCCGATGCTGTGCGTTCTACTGTGTGTTGCCCAGGTAGGGAGGATAAGTTGATCTGGGTTCCTGGTGGGATTGGTTTCTCGGTTTCTAGTGCTTGGGAGGCGATTCGCCCCCGTGGGACAGTGGCCCCGTGGCAGGGTTTGCTATGGTTCGGGGGGAATATTCCGCGTCATGCTTTTGTCACCTGGCTGGCCTTGAGGGACCGCTTGTATACTCGTGATAGGCTGGCTAGGTGGATCCCCTCGACACCTACTGATTGTTTGCTTTGCTTGTCCGGGACTGAGTCCCGTGACCACTTGTTTTTCCAGTGCCCCTTTGCGAGTTTGGTGTCGGAGGATATCCTCTGTTGGGGCAGAGCTTCCCGCCTCGTTCTCCCTTGGGATGCTTAGCTTGAGTGGATTTGTCGGGAGAGTGCTGGGTAGCACAAGCGTAAGCTTGTTTGGAGGGTGGCCTGGTGTGCTGTTGTTGCGTGCTCAATGTGTTAAAGATAAATAAGCAAGAAGGTAGAGAGAGCACTCAGAACATGCAAGCATACATGGTCTCACAGCAAGTAGTAAGTATATTTCATTCGTTTTTTCCACAGAGACCTATTTTTAGCTATTCATGAAGTGTATTTGTTAAGAAAGAAGGGGTGGATTTGATGGGGTAAAATTGGTTTTTAATTGTCTAATTTTTGCTGAATGTGTAAAGGAATGCAACATAAACAAATGCAAGTTGAAATTAGACTCAAAAGACAAGAGATGGAATTAATAAACGAAGAAGAAAACAGCTAAACAGAATGGTAACTTAGCAGAATTGCGGACACCGCAATTTGAATAACAGCGAAAGTGTGTAAATGGGTGAATTAAGGGCTACTAATGACTATCCTATAGGCATTTTTATACGATTCTCAAGCACTGGATCTACTCTCTATGCATCAAACTCACTCTATCTCATGTATCGTCCGATTCCATGCATTAGATTCTTTAGTTTACTCGACTCAAAGTAAGGTCTTAAGCATCTTGTTAAAACAGAAGTGTTTAGTTTGTACTAGGGAAACGCCTATTCCTAGGCCGTTTCCTGGTTACCATGAAAGGCTAGCATGATTATACGACTCTGAACTCTTACTCCTTCCAGAGGTTAGGAGTTCTTTGGACAAAATGGATGGCCAATCGAAATTGCCCGTGGGATGAAGCTTACATACAATCAATGCTTCGAAAGCTATCCTACATGCTTGGGTCACGTTTTTTAGCCTATAGTTCTGTCATTAGCATGCCCCTAAGTGACTTAGCTACTCATGGACATATAGAGAACAGAAGTATAAGATAAAACAGACATGCTTAGAAGGGAAATGTACTCAAAACAGTAAGACAAAACCGTAGCAGCAGAAGATGGAAACTGTGAAATGAAATCTTGCAATTTGATTACTTTGAATGTTGAACGGACAAAAGGAAACTTAAAGGAAATAATTCAAAGACAGACAGCAACGAAATGCAGTAGATAGAACACTAAGCTAGAAACAACAACTGATCAAAGCTGGAAATTAGAAAAGGAAAACAGAAAGCAGGAAATGACACGTGAAAGCTTCGTCGCAATCGCCTCGAATGAAGGATCAAAAAGAGCAGCCTTGCTTGGATGAATCCAATCGGGAGAGAAGAAGAATCTCCTCTCCTTCCTATCAGATTATCGACTCCAACAGCTGAGCTTCGCAAACCAACAGACGGCAAAGGAAAAACAGGAGAACAGATGGACTGCGAGAAGACTCTACGCTTTCGGATGATGACTGAACCTCCGACTTTGACCCCCTTTTATAGTAGTTTGCAGGTGCGTTTGGGCCAAGGAGAACCATCAATCTTCAACGTCATATATCAGAATGGATGGAGGAGAAAGAACGAATCCCTGAAATTACAAAAATTAACAGAAAAAGATCAGTCAACTTACGGTTTTCACTTGAATAATTGCGGCTTCAGCAATGTTTTCGCAATGCTGTCGCAATGCAGTTTTTTTCATTCTTTTCCTTCGGTTTTCAACCCTTTTCTTTCCTATTGTACAAAAGTCCTAATTTAGCTACCTTCTTCTCATTCTCATATTTAAGCATAGGTTTAGGCTAAATGCTATCAAAAACACCTAAAAGTGTACATCTTCTTGAGCTAAATGGGTCCTAAATAAGTCACTTTCAGAGACTTAACAGCTGTGATATACCATATTTGGATGGAACGCAATTTGCGTTTTCATGGCCCGGGTCACCGCCCTACTCAGTCGGTTATCGCCGCTATTCGGTCTGATATTTCTTCTGCATGCTCGTCCTGGGCGGGTGCGGTTTCGGCCGTCTCCCCCTGGGATTCTTTTGATTGACTTTGTCTTGTTCTTTGAGTGTGTGCAGGTGTTATGTCAGGTTGCTCTTGTGGCGCTGTCTCGCTTATGACGATTGCTTCTTCCCCTGCTCTGTCCCTGGTTCATGCTGCTGTCCCTTCTCTGGAGGGGTTTCTGGTTTGGTCTGTGTGGCTTGGTTATTTGAGCTTGTCCCTGTGCTTGTTCTTGCTCTGAGATCGATGCTTTCTGAGGCTTGTTTATGTTGCTGGCTTCTTCATCTGTCTGTCCTTGGCTGTCCTTGGCCTTCCCCCCTGGTGGGCTTCTTGTGTGGGGCTCTGCGTGGCTGGTCTGTGGGGTGTCCCTTGCTGTCGGAGTGGTTCAGGCGGTGCTTGTTTCTTCTGCAGTTGGCTGTCCTTCTCTTGTTTTGTGGGGGCTCGTTGTCTCCTGCCGGTCCTGGTTCCTAATGGAGCTGAGTTCTGGACGCTTGTTGTCACCCCGAAAGGCGCTTTGTCCTGAGGGTGTGTGGGCTTTTGGTGGGTCCTTGGATCTGGCTTTGTCGAGGGAAGCGATGCTGACTGGATCCCTGTGGCTTTCTGCCGTGCCTGCATACCGGATGGTTGTTCTTTTGCCATAAGTAGGGGGAAAACGAGTTGATGGGCCTCTTCTTTGTTCGGTTTCTTGGTCGAGCTTGGGGGGCGGGTTTATTGTTTGCATTTGATGGATGGCCAGCTTGGCCCCTTTTTTCTCAGCATCTGCCTGTCCTCTCTCTGTGTTTGCTTGGTGCCCCTTGCCCCTGTCTGGAGTCGCTCTTTCGCTAGTTCCGGCCGGGGGTTGGATGGCCTGGGGAGTTTTGTGGGCGGATGAGGTGTCATGCTTCGCGGTTGAGGTGTCACGCTTCCTTCGTGCTCTATGTCTTTGTTTCCTCCTGCTTCAACTGTTTCTTTGCTTTTCAGTTGTGTTTCTTTTTCTAGCTCCTTCCCGCTTGTGGGTTGAATGCTGGAGTTTGTTGTTGTTTGGTTTATTTGTTGCTTTCCCTCGGGCTGTGAGGTTTCTGTTGTGTTGTTTTCGTTTTGTTGTCGTACATTGGTTCTCCCAGTGTTTGTTCTCTTGTTGTTGTGCCCTTTGGCCTCGGGCTTTGAGGCCTTTTGCTTATATATATTCACTTTTGCAAAAAAACACACAGTAGAGCGCACAGCATCGGCGATCTCCAACAAATCAGGAGACGATGCCGGCCACCGCCACGAACCATCAGGTAGCAAAACATCAGAGACCATAGCTTGAATATGACTAGCTGCGTCATACAAGATACGATCACTAATTCTGGGGAGAATAGGACGATCAGGCAGCCAAGGATCAACCCACATACGACACCTAGAACCGTCACCAATGGAAAACCGGATAAGTGGACGGAACTGGTCCCGAAGCCCCATAATCGCCTTGAGGCACCAAGACCACGTAGACGACACAGGAATCGTCCAAAGAGACCGACCATGGAGGATATACGCCTCCATCCAAGCCACCCACAGGGAACCAGAGCGAAGCAGGAGGGGCCAGAGGAGCTTCATAACTGCTGCCGAGTTCCAGGAGGGGATATGACGAATACCTAAACCTCCCTCACTCTTCGGCAAACAAATATCAGCCCAGGCAACCTTCGCCCCCCCACAACCAGAAGGAGAGCCCTTCCAGAGGTAGCAACGAAGCAAACTCTCACCCTATGGACTATACGAGCAGGCAACACAAACACACTAGCCCAATAGACTTGGAAGCTCTGAAGGACCGACTGGATAAGCTGCAACCTTCCTGCATAGGAAAGAGCCCTAGCAGTCCAACTGCCAATCCTAGAAGTGATCCGATCAATCAGAGGCTGGCAATCCCGAGAAGACAACCGACCTGAGATGAGAGGGAGACCTAAG
Organism: Herpetospermum pedunculosum; assembly: GCA_028017165.1. Classification (NCBI taxonomy): domain Eukaryota; kingdom Viridiplantae; phylum Streptophyta; class Magnoliopsida; order Cucurbitales; family Cucurbitaceae; genus Herpetospermum; species Herpetospermum pedunculosum. The sequence goes on from CM051527.1 coordinate 40,357,386, forward strand.
TAACACACAGGCAAGGTCGCCAGAGCAACACCCATGAACTCAGCCAGACCGACAGCCACCTGGACAGGAACCCCCGAGCAGAACATCGAGCTCTTAGCGGAGTTAGCCACAAGGCCAGATAGCTCCTGGAAGTGAAGTAATGTCTGCTGAACAAACCTCAAGGAAGTCCTGTTCCTCGCAGAGAAAATCATCAAGTCATCCGCAAAGCAAAGATGGGTAAGATTAACCATTTCACACTTGGGATGAAACTCAAACTCAGGCGGCGGGGAATTCAGCAGCCGCGATAAGACTTCCATACACATGACGAACAGGTAAGGGGACAGGGGATCACCCTGACGGAGACCACGCCTACCCGCAAAAAACCCCTCAGAGAACCCATTCACCGAGATGGAGAACATAGGCGAAGTAACGCAAGCCCGGACCCAGTTGACAAACTGGCAGGGCGTACCAATCGAAAGCAGTAAGCCAAAGAGAAAATCCCACTGAATAGAGTCATAAGCCTTCTGCAGGTCAATCTTCAGCACACACCGCGGGCTCCCTTTGTTGAGGTGGTAACCCCCAACCAACTCCTGGCAGAGCAGAATGTTATCCACAATGCTCCTACCTTGAACAAAGGCCGACTGATTCGGACTAATGAAGGAAGGCAGCCACACGCGAAGACGATTAGCCAAAACCTTTGCAATGCATTTATACAACACATTACAACAAGAAATAGGCCTGAAATCCTCAACCCGTGAAGCACCCACCTTCTTAGGAATCAAGGTAAGAGAGGTGGCATTGATACCAGGAGGAAGGAAGGAGGTATCAAAGAAGTGAAGCACAGCGGAAACGAAATCATCCCCAACAACACTCCAAGCAGCTTTGAAAAACCCCACAGGGAAGCCATCAGGGCCAGGAGCCCTGGCACTACTCATGGAAAAGAGAACAGCTCGAACCTCCTCTCGCGAGATGGGGCGAGTGAGATCAGTTACACACTGATCAGACCACGAAAACCCCACCATCGGCTTTAAACACTCAGTGAGGTCACGATAACCAACCCCTTGGGACCCCAAGAGACCCTGGAAATAATGAACCAGAGAACGCGAGATGTCCTCATGGGACGACATCCTGACCCCAGAGCCATCAACCAAAGAGGAAAAGTTATTCCGGGCTGCCCTAACTTTTACACTCCTATGAAAGAACCCCGAGTTCCTATCCCCTAACGCCAGCCACTTGACCCTCGATTTCTGCCGAAGGGAGGCTTCCTCAGACCTAGCTGCTGCCCAGAACCTATCAGAAGCCTCAGCAGCCTGACGCTGGAGGGAAGGAGAAAGGGGGTCCACCAAAACTCCCGCCTGGGCAGCCTCCATGGCCAAGCGCAGATCAACAACCTGCTGACTAAGCACGGCAATCGGCGTCCCAAACTCCTACCGGAGAGTCCCCTTTAAGCCCTTTAAATTGCGAGCGAAGCTAACAAGCGGAGAGACCCCAACATGGGTCACCCACTTACTGGCAATCACAGACAAAAACCTATCAGACTCCCCCCAATGGTTAAAGAACCGAAAGGAGGGAGACCGACGAGCACCTAAAGGGCCAGGAGAGAAAACCAACGGACTATGGTCAGAGACACCCCAGTCATGCACGTGCACCACACACATAGGCCGACCAGAAGCCCACTCAGCGTTGACCAAGACTCTATCCAACCTTCCCAACTGACCTCCTAGGCCACCCCTCGGGCGACTAGTCCAAGTGAAAAAATTCCCCTGAACCGGCAGCTCAACCAAGTCAGCCTCAAGGAGAGCAGTATCAAAGGCTCCCATCGCAGAAATGCTATGGTTACCCCCACTCCTCTCAGTCAACCGGCGAGTCTCATTGAAGTCTCCCATAACAATGCCAGGGGAAGACCAACTCGAACAAGCCAAGGCCAACTCCCTCCACAAAACAGACCGCCCAGCCTCGAGATTGGACCCATACACACAGGCAATATGAGTCACAACCTGAGAAGACAGGTCCACCAGGGAGCCAGTAACCAACTGAGGGCTAATCAGGCTAGGGAGAACGAGAAACGGCGGGAACGCCATAACACCCAAATACGACCCAGGCCACTATCCCCATAACTACAAACACACTGCCAATCAGCCCCAAAGGAACGAAAAACGAAATCAAACTGATGAGCCTTAACCTTAGTTTCTACCAGACAGCAGAAACCAATATTCTCAGCTTGCAAAAAGGAGCGAACACATCGTCCTTTTGTCGGGTCAGTGAGACCGCGCACATTCCACGAGCACCAACTAGACATAGGAAGTAGACGGGGAAACAATGGCATCCTGACACCATCGAGGGTCAACAGTGTCACAGAGCGTCTTTTCCACTAAGGAAACCACCCTCGGGGGGGCCAAATCACACCCTAACGAATCCGAAAGAGAACCGAAAGAGTTAGTCACATGTACCCCCTTCAGGGGTTCAGGAGAACGGGGAATCCGAGAGGAGGGACCAATAGGAGAACTCGGAAGACTAGCCAAGGCAAAGGGAAGGGCAGACGAGTCTGCAGCCAAGGACCTGGCAGCCTTCTTCCGTTTACGCCTACGGGATTTCCCTCCCACAGGGAGAAAGTCATCACCGGCCTCAAGAGAGGAGGCCTGTTCCCCCTCCCCACTAGCAACCCCTACCTGAACCGAGTTCACGCCATCACTCTGAGCCGGCACCCTGACCCCACCCTCAGTAGACACCTGTGTAGGGAGGATGGGTTCCAAACTACCCACAGGCTTTTTAGGACAACCGGAGTCCGAGTGGCCAAAGACGCGATAGGATAGGCACCTCTTGGGCTTCCATTCATACTCAATGGGGATAGTGTGATCCACACCATAGACAGTGACCCCAACCTTACTAGGAAGAGGGGCCTCAATCGCGACCTCCACACAAACCCGAGCATATGAGGAGCACGTTTTGTCCCTTGTAGGCTTATCCAACCGCAAAGGAACACCAACCGTACTTGCAATGTTGCTCAACCCATGAGTGGTCCACAATTCCATAGGGACATGGAAAAACTTAACCCACACAGGAATTTTATCGAACACAAAGGTCTGGGGGACAATCCCAGGGGCCCACTGCCTCAGTAGGATAGGCTTCCCCCCGAAGTGCCAGGGGCCATTCTCTAAGACCCAGTCCCTAGCTGAGTCCTTTTGGAACCTGAAAATGATCAATCCATTATCAAACAAGTTAATGGTTGGAACTTCCACATGTCCCCAAATCTTCCTGACAAGACGATCAAGAACAAAAAATGGAAGTTTACCATCAACAAATTGACCTACCAAAGAACCTCTCCCGACTGCTATGCCCTCCTCAATAACCTCATCCGAGGGAATGGCAAACATAAGCCCATCCTTCTCAATAGGAGGGTTATAGACTAGGGGTTCATCAGCAGGGGAGATCCACTGGGGCCCAAACAAATTGGCCCAAGTAGACTTCTGACCCGGACCATTGGCCCCTCGGGCCCCAACAGGCTCACCAAAATTCGGCCCAGAACCATCCTCAGAACCCATAGACACACCATCCCCCTCACTAGCCAAACCCGAGCGAGGTTGGCCTAATAGAGGAAACTTTCCTGGAATCCCCGACCCAAACCTCGTCCCAAGCGAGCCAAACCTCATTCCAGACTCACTAGCTCCATCCTTTCCCTCCAAGGCCAATAACTCGTCCCGAGGGGGGATACTACGGCGGGTCACCAAGTTGCCCAACTGTCCACGCCCGATTGGGCCCAAACTCAATTTCTCAAGCCCATTAGCACTAAGCGGCCCATTATGATTCAATTCATTCTGCCCATTTTGGCCATGCCCATCTTGTCCTAGCCCATGTGCAGCAAGGCCATCTTGGTCAAGCCCAATGGACCGCAGCCCAATTGGACCTAACCCATTAGTGAGAGACTCATTTGGGCCTAGCCCATTGAAGCTTACATTAGAAGACCCATGTGGATTTGGAAAATCAGGATGGCCCTCACGCCGCTGCTTGGCCATTTGAATCGGCCCAACATGAGGAGAAGCTCCAGTTGACTTTCCATAACGGGCATCCAAGGAATTTATGTCATTGCTCATGGAGAGAGAATCCCTCTTAACTTGATTTGCCAACGGAGCCAAAGAAGTCGGATTTCTAAGCTTCAAACGGCCAGCTGGGGGATTTTCAAAAGAATCTTGACCATTAAGAGCATCGTTAATCACGGGAGCTGAAAACCCAGAATCAGAAGGCAAGCTTTCCTTATTTGAGTTCTCCCGGAATTGCTTACCTAAGAGAGAAACCCGACAATCCATGTGCTGGTATCCCAAACATTCCTTATTTGGCAAAACTGATTTATTTGAGATCCCATAATCAGATGGGCCAGCTTGTGCAGACGATTTAGCAGCAGATAAAACGGAAGGAAGTTTTGCCGAGTTAAATGCCATCCCATCAAACACTCCATCCCCATTAATGAAGTTTCCTTCAATAGGAAAACCATTCAAAGCGAGCTTTCCTTGCGCCGCATCCATGGACGTAGAGACTATCTGCCCTAAACCTTCATCGCCTACCTCTCGCCTGCAAGGTCCTACATCCTGAATGACAGCTGACTGGGCCACCATGGAAGCCTCATCTGGAATCACCACCGGCTGCTGAGAACACAACCTAGGGGGTAACACAGCACCATTCTGGGAAATTCGCAGGTCCTCTGTTTTGTTTCCAAGCCCATTAGATCCAGCCCCTTTGGCACGCCCCTTACGACGGCTTGGCAGAGAATCGACCCTACTTCCAGCCCCCAAAGAAGAAGAGTGTTGCTCAGGATGTAGCTTGCTTAACTCGGGACCACCAACAAAATCCACACTCTGTTTTTGCCCAGAACTTAAAACCAGACTCGGATCCTCCACAATAGAGTTCAGAAGCCCCATCTCCCCCGAATCTTTACCTAAACCAGCAGACTCCAAAGACCCCTCACTCAAGGCTGAAGGAGATGGAATTCTATTTCGAATTCCATGAAGACCCGAGGTTGGAATGCTCTTGGCAAAAGGTTTCTTCTGAGGAGATTTCTTCCTTCTCATAATGCACACCAAAACAAGGAGAACCGCAGAAGAACAAACCCACAACCTCCCCAAACAGAACAACAGAAGACCAAGAACAGGGAACAACCAAACTCGAAAAACGAAAATGCAAACACAAAACAGAACGTAAAAAGACTCTAAAAAACAGAAAATGAAGAGAACTTACCTCGGTGATGCGCCCAGCTCCGCTCCCTTCATCAACCGGATATACGAAGCTTCAATGAACAGCCATGGAAGCCACGAAACCACCATAATTGAAGCTCAAAAAATCAGTCCCCCATTGTTGGGAGGAGAGAGAACAGAGAGAATTTTAGGAGAGAGAACTCTTGTTTTATTCCTCGATTGTTTCCTTCAAGGTAAAAAAGCATGCCAATGATTATGTACAATTAGATGTAACTGACTTAAATATTTCTTTTTTTTTTTCGAATTCTGAAATAATGGATATACATGTGGATAAACCTCAGCATGTTTGTATGACTAGTGACTTGACTGAAAGATCCATGAATCCATTGAAACCATCCATTGAGCATCCACCCATCTTAGAATTGAAACCACTGCCTGATCATCTTAAGTATGCATATCTTTTTTTTTTGCAAATGTGATTATATATAAGCAAAAAGGCCTCAAAGCCCGAGGCCCAAGGGCACAAGAAACAAGAGAACAAATACTGGTAGAACCAATGTATGACAACAAAACCAAAACAACACAACAGAAACCTCACAGCCCGAGGGAAAGCAAGAAATAAACCAAACAACAACAGACCCCAGCATCCAACCCACAAGCGGGAAGGAGCTAGAAAAGACAAAAAGCAGAAAAAAGTAACACAACAGGAAAGCAATAGAAACAGCTGAAGCAGGAGGAAACAATAAGATAGTACACGAAGGAATCATGACACCTCATCCGCGAAGCATGACACCTCATCTGCCCACAAAACTCCCCAGGCCATCCAACCCGGCCGGCAGCAGCGAAAGGGCGACCTAGACAGGAACAAGGGGCACCAGGCAAAACCAGAGATAGGACAGGCAGATGCAGAGAAAAAGGGGCCAAGCTGGCCAGCCATCAAATGCAAGCAAGAAGCCCGCCCCCCAAGCACGACCAAGAAACCGAACAGAGAAGAGGCCCAACAACTCGTCTTCCCCCTACTTATGGCAAAAGAACAACCATCCGGTATGCAGGCACGGCAGAAAGCCACAGGGACCCAGCCAGCATCGCTTCCCTCGACAAAGCCAGATCCAAGGACCCACCAAAAGCCCACACACCCTCAGGACAAAGCGCCTTTCGGGGTGACAACAAGCGATCAGAACTCAGCTCAATTAGGAACCAGGACCGCCAGGGACAGCGAGCACCCACAGAACAAGAGAAGGACAGCCAACTGCAGAAGAACAAGCACCGCCTGAACCAACCCGACCGCTAGGGACACCCCACAGACTAGCCTCGCAACGCCCACACAAGAAGCCCACCAGGGGAGAAAGGCCAGGACAGCCAAGGACAGACAGATGAAGAAAGCCAGCAACTGATCGAGTCTATGAAAGCAGCGAACTCAGAGCAAGAAACAATCACAGGGACAAACTCAACTAACCAAGCCGCACAAACAAACCAGAACCCCGCCAGAGAAGGGACAGCAGCAGGAGCCAGGGACAAAACAGGGGAAGAAGCAATCACCATAAGCGAGACAGCACCACAAGAGCAACCGGACAAAACACCTGCACACACTCAAAGGACAAGACAAAGTCAATCAAAAGAATCCCAGGGGGATACGGCCGAAACCGCACCCGCCCAGGACGAGCATGCAGAAGAAATATCAGACCGAATAGCAGCGATAACCGACTGAGGAGTGCGGTGACCCGGGCCATGAAAACACAAGTTGCGTTCCATCCAAATATGGTAGATCACAGCACACCATGCCACCCTCCAAACAAGCTTACGCTTGTGCTGCCCAGCACTCACCCGACAAATCCACTCAAGCTCAGCATCCCAAGGGAGAACGAGGCGGGAGACTTTGCCCCAACAGAGGATATCCTCCCACACCAAACTCGCAAAGGGGCACTGGAAGAACAAGTGGTCACGGAACTCAGTCCCGGACAGACAAAGCAAACAATCGGTAGGTGTCGAGGGGATCCACCGAGCCAGCCTATCACGAGTATACAAACGGTCCCTCAAGGCCAGCCAGGTGACAAAAGCATGACGCGGTATATTCCCCCCGAACCATAGCAAACCCTGCCACGGAACCACTGTCCCACGGGGGCGAATCGCCTCCCAAGCACTCGAAACCGAAAAACCAGTCCCGCCTGGAACCCAGATCAACCTATCCTCCCTACCTGGGCAACACACAGTCGAGCGCACAGCATCGGCGATTGCCAACAAATCAGGAGACACTACCGGCCACCGCCACGAACCATCAGGTAGCAGAAAATCAGAGACCATAGCTTGAATATGACTAGCTGCGTCATACAAGATACGATCACTAATCCTGGGGAGAATAGAACCATCAGGCAGCCATGGATCAACCCACATACGACACCTAGAACCGTCACCAATGGAAAACCGGACAAGTGGACGGAATTGGTCCCGAAGCCCCATAATCGCCTTGAGGCACCAAGACCACATAGACGACACAGGAATCGTCCAAAGAGACCGACCACGGAGGATATACGCCTCCATCCAAGCCACCCACAGAGAACCAGAGCGAAGCAGAAGGAGCCAAAGGAGCTTCATAACTGCTGCCGAGTTCCAGGATTGGATATGACGAATACCCAAACCTCCCTCACTCTTCGGCAGACAGATGTCATCCCAGGCAACCTTCGCCCCCCCACGACTAGAAGGAGAGCCCTTCCAGAGGTAGCACCGAAGCAAACTCTCAACCCTATGGACTATATGAGCAGGCAGCACAAACACACTAGCCCAATAGACCTGGAAGCTCTGGAGGACCGACTGGATAAGCGGCAACCTTCCTGCATAGGAAAGAGCCCTAGCAGTCCAACTGCCAATCCTAGAGGTGATCCGATCAATCAGAGGCTGGCAATCCCGAGAAGACAGCCGACCAGAGATGAGAGGGAGACCTAAGTAACAAACAGGCAAGGTCGCAAGAGCAACACCCATGAACTCAGCCAGACCGACAGCCACCTGGACAGGAACCCCCGCACAGAACATCGAGCTCTTAGCGGAGTTAGCCACAAGGCCTGAAAGCTGCTGGAAGTGAAGTAAAGTCTGCTGAACAAACCTCAAAGAAGTCCTGTTCCCCGCAGAGAAAATCATCAAGTCATCCGCAAAGCAAAGATGGGTAAGATTAACCCTCTCACACTTGGGATGAAACTCAAACTCAGGCGGCGGGGAATTCAGCAGCCGCGACAAGACTTCCATACACATGACAAACAGGTAAGGGGACAGGGGATCACCCTGACGAAGACCACGCCTACCCGCAAAAAACCCCTCAGAGGACCCATTCACCGAAATGGAGAACATAGGCGAAGTAACGCAAGCCCGGATCCAGTTGACAAACTGGCAAGGCGTACCAATCGAGAGCAGTAAGCCAAAGAGAAAATCCCACTGAATAGAGTCATACGCCTTCTGCAGGTCGATCTTCAGCACACACCGCGGGCTCCCTTTGTTGAGGTGGTAACCCCCAACCAACTCCTGGCAGAGCAGAATGTTATCCACAATGCTCCTACCTTTAACAAAGGCCGACTGATTCGGACTAATGAAGGAAGGCAGCCACACGCGAAGACGATTAGCCAAAACCTTTGCAATGCATTTATACAACACATTACAACAGGAAATAGGCCTGAAATCCTCAACCCGGGACGCACCCACCTTCTTAGGAATCAAGGTAAGAGAGGTGGCATTGATACCAGGAGGAAGGAAGGAGGTATCAAAGAAGTGAAGCACAGCGGAAACGAAATCATCCCAACAACACTCCAAGCAGCTTTGAAAAACCCCACAGGGAAGCCATCCGGGCCAGGAGCCCTGGTACTACTCATGGAAAAGAGAACAGCTCGAACCTCATCTCGCGAGATGGGGCGAGTGAGATCAGTTACACACTGATCAGACCACGAAAACCCCACCATCGGCTTTAAACACTCAGTGAGGTCACGATAACCAACCCCTTGGGACCCCAAGAGACCCTGGAAATAATGAACCAGAGATCTCGAGATGTCCTCATGGGACGACAACCTGACCCCAGAACCATCAACCAAAGATGAAAAGCTATTCCGGGCTGCCCTAACTTTCACGCTCCTGTGAAAGAACCCCGAGTTCCTATCCCCTAACGCCAGCCACTTGACCCTCGATTTCTGCCGAAGGGAGGCTTCCTCACACCTAGCTGCTTCCCAGAACCTATCAGAAGCCTCAACGGCCTGACGCTGGAGGGAAGGAGAAAGGGGGGCAACCAAAACTCCCGCCTGGGCAGCCTCCATGGCCAAGTGCAGATCAATAACCTGCTGACTAAGCACGGCAATCGGCGTCCCAAACTCCTACCTGAGAGTCCCCTTTAAGCCCTTTAAATTGCGAGCGAAGCTAACAAGCGGAGAGACCCCAACATGGGACACCCACCTACTGGCAATCACAGACAAAAACCTATCAGACTCCCCCCAATGGTTGAAGAACCGAAAGGAGGGAGACCGACGAGCACCTAAAGGGCCTGGAGAGAAAACCAACGGACTATGGTCAGAGACACCCCAGTCATGCACGTGCACCACACACATAGGCCGACCAGAAGCCCACTCAGCGTTGACCAAAACTCTATCCAACCTTCCCAACTGACCTCCTGGGCCACCCCTCGGGCGACTAGTCCAAGTGAACCAATTCCCCTGAACCGGCAGCTCAACCAAGTCAGCCTTTAGGAGAGCAGTATCAAAGGCTCCCATCGCAGAAATGCTATGGTTACCCCCACTCCTCTCAGCCAACAGGCGAGTCTCATTGAAGTCTCCCATAACAACGCCAGGGGAAGACCAACTCGAACACGCCAAGACCAACTCCCTCCACAAAACAGACCTCCCAGCCTCGAGATAGGACCCATACACACAGGCAATATGAGTCACAACCTGAGAAGACAGGTCCACCAGGGAGCCAGTAACCAACTGAGGACTAATCAGGCTAGGGGAGAAAGAGAAACGGCGGGAACGCCATAACACCCAAATACGACCCAGGCCATTATCCCCATAACTACAAACACACTGCCAATCAGCCCCAAAGGAACGAAAAACGAAATCAAACTGATGAGCCTTAACCTTAGTTTCTACCAGACAGCAGAAACCAATATTCTCAGCCTGCAAAAAGGAGCGAACACATCGTCCTTTTGTCGGGTCAGTGAGACCGCGCACATTCCACGAGCACCAACTAGACATAGGAAGTAGACGGGGAAACAATGGCATCCTGACACCATCGAGGGTCAACACTGTCACAGAGCGTCTTTTCTACTAAGGAAACCACCCTCGGGGTAACCAAATCACACCCCAACGAATCCGAAAGAGATTCGAAAGAGTTAGTCACATGTACCCCTTTCGGTTGCTCAGGAGAACGGGGAGGCCGAGATGAGGGGCCAATAGGAGAACTCGGGAGACTAGCCAAGGCAAAGGGAAGGCCAGACGAGTCTGCAGCCAAGGACCTGGCAGCCTTCTTTCGTTTACGCCTACGAGATTTCCCTCCCACAGGGAGGAAGTCATCCTCGGCCTCAAGAGAGGAGGCTTGGTCACCCTCCCCACTAACAACCCCTACCTGATCCGAGTTCACGCCATCACTCTGGGCCAGCACCCTGACCCCACCCTCAGTAGACACCTGTGTAGGGGGGATGGGATCAAAACTACTCACAGGCTTTTTAGGACAGCCGGAGTCCGAGTGGCCAAAGACCCGACAGGAAAGGCACCTCTTGGGCTTCCATTCATACTCAATGGGGATAGTATGATCCACCCCATAGACCGTGACCCCAACCTTACTAGGAAGGGGGGCATCAATCGCAACCTCCACACAGACTCGAGCATACGAGGAGCACGTTTTGTCCTTTGTAGGCTTATCCAACCTTAAAGGTACACCTACCGTACTCGTAATATTGCTCAACCCCGGAGTGGTCCACATTTCCATAGGGACATGGAAAAACTTAACCCACACAGGAATTTTATCGAACACAAAGGTCTGGGGGATAATCCCAGGGGCCCACTGCCTCAATAGGATAGGCTTCCCTCCGAAGTGCCAGGGGCCATTCTCTAAGACCCAGTCCCTAGCTGAGTCTTTTTGGAACCTGAAAATGATCAATCCATTATCGAACAAGTTAATGGTTGGAACTTCCACATGTCCCCAAATCCTCCTGACCAGCCGATCAAGGACAAAAAAGGGAAGTTTACCATCCATAAACTGTCCCACCAACGAACCCCTCCAAACTGCTATGCCTTCCTCAATAACCTCCTCCGAGGGAATGGCAAACATAATCCCATCCTTCTCAATAGGAGGGTTATAGAGGAGAGGTTCATCAGATGGAGAGGTCCACTGAGGCCCAAAAAGATTGGCCCAACTAGCCTTATGCTCGTGACCGAGGGACCCCAGGGGCCCACCCGACCCCATGTGACTAGTCCCCAACCCTCCTAAAGACCCCACAGACACCTCATCCCCCTCACTCCCACCAACATCCGGGCGAGGATGGCCAAGTAGAGGAAACTTTCCTGGAATCCCCGAACCCATCCTAGGCCCAAAAGAGTTACACCCCAAACCAACTTCACTAGCTCCAACCGTACCCTTGAGCGGCACGCTCTCAACCCGATTGGGCATACCACGCCTAGTTACCAAGTGGCCCAACTGTCCTCGCCCTATTGGGCTAAAAGAGGATGGCCCAATTGGCAACACAACTTGTCCTGAGTCTGTAGCCCGTGAGCCCAACCCAAGAGGGCCCAGCCCATTACGGTCAAGTCCAGATTTCCCAAGCAAGTCAACCCCACTTGGGCCAGGCCCATTAACTTCCGTTTGTCCAAGCCCAATCCTTTTTGAAGCAAGCCCAGAACCGTCACCATTTGGGTTAGGCATATTTGGGTATTCAAATTGATTAGCACAGTTGGGAAAGACTTCCAGCTGCCCATGGGATGGAGATGAAGGAAGAGTTGATTTACCAATTTTAGCTTTGGATCCCACGTGACCATTTGATTTGGCCGTAGAGGGAACTCCAATTAAATCCTTATCAAAACATTCCTTATTTGTCCATGAAGAGGCACGCTGCAAACATCCAACTTGGGCAGACTCCAACCCCCCAGCCTTTTCATTTAAATCCTTCAAAAATACGGGAGAAGAAGGACAACTATTCCCGCCCAGACTTATAAATGACTTACCATATTTAGAGCTCTCAATAAATGCAGGATCTTCCTCAATTAAATGGGTCTCCCGAATTGCCTTAGCTGGGAGAGATTCCAAAGCTGCCACAGCTGAAGGAGTACCCAAACGGCTAGCTGTAAGAAATTCAAAACCATTTCCAGCACTCTTATTTTCAGGAGTAGCACAAATCACGTGGGAGATGTTGGCGACCGGCAGATCACACCCACCGTTGGGTTTAATGGATTTTCCTTTTATGGAAATAGCATTTAGTGACTGAGCGTCAGCCTCACCATCTTGCCCTAGATCGTCGTCATCAACCTCCTGCCGATTGCCCAGGTTTGAAGAAAACGAAATTGCTGCCTCTGATACGGATTTCAACTTATTCCGAGATTTGGACCCTTTACCACCAACCTTCAACGCATGAGCAGTCGGTAGCTTCCTTTCATCAGAGGCTTCAACAACAATCATACTCTGTTTTTTCCCAGATGAGGACTTCATCCCCAACACCCCAGATTCCGAAACTAAAGGATGAGGAAGAGCGTTCTGAGGCTCCCCACACAGCACTACAGAATGGTCAACCCCAGAGGGTGCAGGTTTTGGAATACGCAGGCTCTGAGACCCTGAGATGGTTTTCGCAGCAGGCTTCTTCAGCGGGATTTCTTCTTCCCCATTGGAGAAGAAGGTCCTCAAACACCCCAACCCAATCGCCAAGGACCCAGAACACAACTCACAGACCCCACCAACAGAAAACACAAAAACGCAGAAGAACACAAAAACGCAGAAGAACTTAAAAAACAAAAACTAAAACAAAAAAATCAGAGAAGTAGACTTACCTCAATGACGCGCCCAGCTCCGAACCTTGATCAGCATGCCCTCTCAATCTTCTAGCCGCAACCAGCATCAAAGAGCACCACGAACCACCATGGAAAGAGCTTCCGCTACTGAAATCTTTAATAAACCTCCTATAAAAACTAGCCAAACCATGAAAGGATCTTACCTCAGTTGCATTGGTGGGTGTTGGCCACTCTCGAATAGCCTTTACCTTTTCTTCATCAACTTGCACTCCATCCTTCCCAACAATAAACCCTAGGAAATTGACTTGGTCTAGACAAAAACTACACTTTTTGAAGTTGGCATAAAGCTTTTCTTCTCTAAGTTTAAGCAAAATTGTCTTAACATGCAAAATGTAAGTATGCATATCTAGGAAATGATGATACTTTGCCTGTTATTATTTCGTCCAAATTGAGTGAAAAACATGAAATTGAGTTGATATTACTGCTTAAGCAACATAAAAAGGCTATTGCATGGACGATTGCTGACATTAGAGGTATTAGCCCTTCTTATTGCATGCATAAGATAATATTGGAAGAAGACATACACCCCGAGTAGATCACCAACGTAGGTTGAACCCCTCTATGAAGGACGTAGTTAAAAAAGAGATAATAAAGTGGTTAGACGCAGGTGTAATCTTCCCTATAGCTAGTAGTCAGTGGGTGAGTCCAATACAATGTGTACCTAAGAAGGGGGGGATGACTGTAGTAGTGAATGAGAGCAATGAACTGATTCCAACTAGAACTATTACGGGATGGAGAGTCTGTATGGACTATAGAAAATTAAATAAGGAAACAAAAAAGATCACTTTCCCCTACAGTTTATAGACCAGATGTTAGATAGGATAGCTGGCCGTGCCTACTACTGTTTTCTAGACGGTTATTCTGGATATAACCAAATCACCATAGACCCTGTGGACCAGGAGAAAACAACCTTCACATGTCCCTTTGGAACGTTTGCTTTTCGCAGAATGCCTTTTGGCTTATGCAATGCACCAGCAACATTCCAAAGGTGTATGTTGGCCATTTTCTCTGACTTAGATGAATCCATGATAGAGATGTTTATGGATGACTTCTCAGTCTTCGGTGATTCTTTTACAAACTGTTTAGAGACCTTAGGACAAGTCCTAGCTAGGTGTGAGGAGACCAACCTAGTCCTTAATTGGGAGAAATGCCACTTTATGGTGGAAGAAGGGATAGTCCTAGGTCATAGAGTGTCTAGAGCAGGAGTAGAGGTGGATAGGGCCAAGATTGAAATAATAGAGAAGCTGGTGGAACCTCAGAATGTAAAAGCTATTAGAAGTTTCCTAGGACACGCAGGTTTCTATAGAAGGTTCATTAAGAACGTCTCCAAGATCTCCAAACCTTTGTGTGAGCTTCTAGAGCTGAATAAGCCATTCATCTTCTCAAAAGAATGTTTCTTAGCCTGGACAACCCTTAAGGAAGCATTAGTCAAAGCACCTATTATAGTAGGACCAAATTGGGACCTCCAATTTGAGATGTTGTGTGATGCGAGTGACTATGCAGTAGGGGTTATGCTAGGACAGAAGATTGACAAACTAACACATCCTGTATACTATGCTAGTAAGACACTGAATGAGGCACAATGTAATTACACAACCACGGAAAAGGAAATGCTAGCTGTAGTGTTTGCCTGTGAGAAGTTTAGGAATTACATTGTAGGCACTAGGACCATTGTGTACACTGATCATTCTGCACTAAAATACCTTATGAGGAAGGCTGATGCTAAGCCTAGGTTAATTAGATGGGTATTGTTTCTGCAAGAGTTTGATCTAGACATTAGAGATAAGAAAGGATGCGAAAATGTGGTTGCGGATCATCTTTCTAGATTGCGACATAATTGCGATAAAATTGCGGAAACCGCAATTTCTGATGCCTTTATCGATGAGCATGTCTTTGTGTTAGCACATCGTGATAACGATGAGGAACCTTGGTTTGCTGATATTGCTAACTTCCTTGCCTCGCAGGTACTACCGACTTTCAAGGGAGGACAAGAAAAGAAGAGGTTCCTACATGAAGCTAGGAAGTTCATCTGGGACGATCCTACACTCTACAAGACATGTGCAGATGGTTTACTAAGGAAGTGTGTGTCAGCTGCGGAGGCGAAGTCTGTGCTGCAGCACTGCCATACATCTCCCTATGGTGGACACTTTGGTGGCCAAAGAACAGCTGCAAAGGTGTTCCAGAGTGGCTACTATTGGCCCACGATCTTCAAAGATGCCCATGACCATGCACACAGCTGCGATGAATGCCAGAGAACAGGTAACCTCAGTCGGAAGGATGAGATGCCTCTCACTTACATCTTAGAGTTGGAGCTCTTTGATGTATGGGGCATTGACTTCATGGGACCATTTCCCCCATCAGCAGGTAACCTTTACACAGGTGTCTACTGAGGGTGGGGTCAAGGTGCCGGCCCAGAGTATTGGCGTTAGCTCGGATCAGGTAGTGGTTGCTAGTGGGGAGGGTCAACCGGCCTCCTCTCTTGAGGTTGGTGATGACTTTATCCATGTGGGAGGGAAATCTCGTAGGCGTCGGAACAGGAAGAAGGCTGCCAAGTCCTTGGCTGCGACAGATTCGTCTGCCCATCCCATTGCCTTGGTTAGTCTCCCGAGTTCTCCTATTGACCCCTCCTCTCGGCTCCACCGTTCTCCTGAACCCCCAAAGGGGGTCCACGTGACTAACTCTTTCGGCTCTCTTTCGGATTCCTTGGTGGGTGACTTGGCCCCCCCGAGGGTGGTTTCCTTAGTGGAAAAGACGCTCTGTGACAGTGTGGACCCTCGATGGTGTCAGGGTACCACTGTTTCCCCTTCTACGTCCTATGTCTAGTTGGTGCTCGTGGAACGTGCGCGGTCTCACTGACCCGACAAAAGGACGATGTGTTCGTTCCTTTTTGCAGTCTGAGAATATTGGTTTCTGCTGCCTGGTGGAAACTAAGGTTAAGGCTCATCAGTTTGACCTTGTTTTTCGTTCCTTTGGTGCCGATTGGCAGTGCGTGTGTAGTTATGGGGATAGTGGTCTGAGTCGCATTTGGGTGTTATGGCGTTCCCGACGCTTCTCCTTCTCTCCTAGCCTGATTAGCCCTCAGCTGGTTACTGGCTCCCTAGTGGACCTGTCTTCTCAGGTTGCGACTCATATTGCCTGTGTGTATGGGTCCAATCTCGAGGCTGGGAGGTCTGCTTTGTGGAGGGAGTTGGCCTTGGCTTGTTCGAGTTGGTCTTCCCCTGGCGTAGTTATGGGAGACTTCAATGAGACTCGCCGGTTGACTGAGAGGAGTGGGGGTAACCATAGCATTTCTGCGATGGGAGCCTTTGATTCTGCTCTCCTAGAGGCTGATCTGGTTGAGCTGCCGGTTCAGGGGAATTGGTTCACTTGGACTAGTCGCCCGAGGGGTGGCCCAGGAGGTCAGTTGGGTAGGTTGGACAGAATTTTGGTCAATGCTGAGTGGGCTTCTGGTCGGCCTATGTGTGTGGTGCACGTGCATGACTGGGGTGTCTCTGACCATAGTCCGTTGGTTTTCTCTCCAGGCCCTTTAGGTGCTCGTCGGTGTCCCTCCTTTCGGTTCTTCAACCATTGGGGGGAGTCTGATAGGTTTTTGTCTGTGATTGCCAGTAGGTGGGTGACCCATGTTGGGGTCTCTCCGCTTGTTAGCTTCGCTCGCAATTTAAAGGGCTTAAAGGGGACTCTCAGGCAGGAGTTTGGGACGCCGATTGCCGTGCTTAGTCAGCAGGTTATTGATCTGCGATTGGCCATGGAGGCTGCCCAGGCAGGAGTTTTGGTGGATCCCCTTTCTCCTTCCCTCCAGCTTCAGGCCGCTGAGGCTTCTGATAGGTTCTGGGCAGCAGCTAGGTGTGAGGAAGCCTCCCTTCGGCAGAAATCGAGGGTCAAGTGGCTGGCGTTAGGGGATAGGAACTCGGGGTTCTTTCACAGGAGCGTGAAAGTTAGGGCAGCCTGGAATAGCTTTTCCTCTTTGGTTGATGGTTCTGGGGTCAGGATGTCTTCCCATGAGGACATCTCGAGATCCCTGGTTCATTATTTCCAAAGTCTCTTGGGGTCCCAAGTGGTTGGTTATCGTGATCTCACTGAGCGGTTAAAGCCGATGGTGGGGTTTTCATGGTCTGATCAGTGTGTAACTGATCTCATTCGCCCCATCTCGCGAGATGAGGTTCGAGCTGTTCTCTTTTCCATGAGTAGTGCCAGGGCTCCTGGCCCGGATGGTTTCCCTGTGGGGTTTTTCAAAGCTGCTTTGAGTGTTTTTTTTTTTGCAAAAGTGATTATATATAAGCAAAAGGCCTCAAAGCCCGAGGCCAAAGGGCACAACAACAAGAGAACAAACACTGGGAGAACCAATGTACGACAACAAAACGAAAACAACACAACGGAAACCTCACAGCCCGAGGGAAAGCAACAAATAAACCAAACAACAACATACCCCAGCATCCAACCCACAAGCGGGAAGGAGCTAGAGCTGCTTTGAGTGTTGTTGGGGATGATTTCGTTTCCGCCGTGCTTCACTTCTTTGATACCTCCTTCCTTCCTCCTGGTATCAATGCCACCTCTCTTACCTTGATTCCTAAGAAGGTGGGTGCCTCTCGGGTTGAGGATTTCAGGCCTATTTCCTGTTGTAATGTGTTGTATAAATGCATTGCAAAGGTTTTGGCTAATCGTCTTCGCGTGTGGCTGCCTTCCTTCATCAGTCCGAATCAGTCGGCCTTTGTTCAAGGTAGGAGCATTGTGGATAACATTCTGCTCTGCCAGGAGTTGGTTGGGGGTTACCACCTCAACAAAGGGAGGCCGCGGTGTGTGCTGAAGATCGACCTGCAGAAAGCTTATGACTCTATTCAGTGGGATTTTCTCTTTGGCTTACTGCTTTCGATTGGTACGCCTTGCCAGTTTGTCAACTGGGTCCGGGCTTGCGTTACTTCGCCTATGTTCTCCATTTCGGTGAATGGGTCCTCTGAGGGGTTTTTTGCGGGTAGGCGTGGTCTCCGTCAGGGTGATCCCCTGTCCCCTTACCTGTTCGTCATGTGTATGGAAGTCTTGTCGCGGCTGCTGAATTCCCCGCCGCCTGAGTTTGAGTTTCATCCCAAGTGTGAGAGGGTTAATCTTACCCATCTTTGCTTTGCGGATGACTTGATGATTTTCTCTGCGGGGAACAGGACTTCTTTGAGGTTTGTTCAGCAGACGTTTTTTTTTTTTTGCAAAAGTGAATATATATAAGCAAAAGGCCTCAAAGCCCGAGGCCAAAGGGCACAACAACAAGTGCACAAACACTGGGAGAACCAATGTACGACAACAAAAAGAAAACAACACAACGGAAACCTCACAGCCCGAGGGAAAGCAACAGAAGCAACAAATAAAACAAACAACAACACTCCAGCATTCAACCCACAAGCGGGAAGGAGCTAGAAAAGAAACACAACTGAAAAGCAAAGAAACAGCTGAAGCAGGAGGAAACAAAGAGATAGAACACGCAGGAATCGTGACACCTCAACCGCGAAGCATGACCACTCATCCGCCCACAACACTCCCCAGGCCATCCAACCCCTGCCGGTACTAGCGAAAGAGCAACTCCAGACAGGGACAAGGGGCACCGAGCAAAAACAGGGAGAGGACAGGCAGATGCTGAGAAAAACGGGGCCAAGCTGGCCATCCATCAAATGCAAGCAAGAAGCCCGCCCCCCAAGCTCGACCAAGAAACAAGCACAGGGACAAGCTCAAATAACCAAGCCACCCAGACCAAACCAAACCCCTTCAGGGAAGGGACAGCAGCATGAACCAGGGACAGAGCAGGGGAAGAAGCAATCGCCATACGCGAGACAGCGCCACAAGAGCAACCAGACATAACACCTGCACACACTCAAAGAACAAGACAAAGTCAATCAAAAGAATCCCAGGGGGAGACGGCCGAAACCGCACCCGCCCAAGACGAACATGCAGAAGAAATATCAGACCGAATAGCAGCGATAACCGACTGAGTCGGGCGGTGACCCAGGCCATGAAAACGCAAATTGCGTTCCATCCAAATATGGTATATCACAGCACACCAGGCCACCCTCCAAACAAGCTTACGCTTGTTCTGCCGAGCACTCACCCGACAAATCCACTCAAGCTCCGCATCCCAAGGGAGAACGAGGCGGGAAGCTCTGCCCCAACAGAGGATATCCTCCCACACCAAACTCGCAAAGGGACACTGGAAGAACAAGTGGTCACGGGACTCAGACCCAGACAAACAAAGCAAACAATCAGTAGGTGTCGAGGGGATCCACCTAGCCAGCCTATCACGAGTATACAAGCGGTCCCTCAAGGCCAGCCAGGTGACAAAAGCATGACGCGGAATATTCCCCCCGAACCAGATCAAACTCTGCCACGGGACCACTGTCCCACGAGGGCGAATCGCCTCCCAAGCACTCGAAACCGAAAAACCAATCCCACTAGGAACCCAGATCAACTTATCCTCCCTACCTGGGCAACACACAGTAGAACGCACAACATCGGCGATCTCCAATAAATCAGGAGACACTGCCGGCCACCGCCACGAACCATCAGGTAGCAAAAAATCAGAGACCATAGCTTGAATGTGACTAGCTGCGTCATACAAGATACGATCACTAATTCTGGGGAGAATAGGACCATCAGGCAGCCAAGGGTCAACCCACATACGACACCTAGAACCGTCACCAATGGAAAACCGGATAAGTGGACGGAATTGGTCCCGAAGCCCCATAATCGCCTTTAGGCACCAAGACCACGTAGACGACACAGGAATCGTCCAGAGAGACCGACCACGGAGGATATACGCCTCCATCCAAGCCACCCACAGAGAACCAGAACGAAGCAGGAGGAGCCAGAGGAGCTTCATAACTGCTGCCGAGTTCCAGGAGGTGATATGACGAATACCCAAACCTCCCTCGCTCTTCGGCAAACAAATGTCAGCCCAGGCCACCTTCGCCCCCCCACAACCAGAAGGAGAGCCCTTCTAGAGGAAGCAACGAAGCAAACTCTCAACCCTATGGACTATACGAGCAGGCAGTACAAACACACTAGCCCAATAGACTTGGAAGCTCTGAAGGACCGACTGAATAAGCTGCAACCTTCCTGCATAGGAAAGAGCCCTAGCTGTCCAACTGCCAATCCTAGCGGTGATCGGATCAATCAGAGGCTGGCAATCCCGAGAAGACAACCGACCTGAGATGAGAGGGAGACCTAAGTAACACACAGGCAAGGTTGCCAGAGCAACACCCATGAACCCAGCCAGATCAACAGCCACCTGGGCAGGAACCCCCGCGCAGAACATCGAGCTCTTAGCGGAGTTGGCCACAAGGCCAGAAAGCTCCTGGAAGTGAAGTAGAGTCTGCTGGACAAACCTCAAGGAAGCCCTGTTCCCCGCAGAGAAAATCATCAAGTCATCCGCAAAGCAAAGATGGGTAAGATTAACCATCTCACACTTGGGATGAAACTCGAAACCAGGCGGCGGGGAATTCAACAGCCGCGATAAGACTTCCATACACATGACGAACAGGTAAGGGGACAGGGGATCACCCTGACGGAGACCACGCCTACCCGCAAAAAACCCCTCAGAGGACCCATTCACCGAGATGGAGAACATAGGCGAGGTAACGCAAGCCCTGACCCAGTTGACAAACTGGCAGGGCGTACCAATCGAAAGCAGTAAGCCAAAGAGAAAATCCCACTGAATAAAGTCATAAGCCTTCTGCAGGTCAATCTTTAGCACACACCGCGGGCTCCCTTTGTTGAGGTGGTAACCCCCAACCAACTCCTGGCAGAGCAGAATGTTATCCACAATGCTCCTACCTTGAACAAAGGCCGACTTATTCGGACTAATGAAGGAAGGCAGCCACACGCGAAGACGATTAGCCAAAACCTTTGCAATGCATTTATACAACACATTACAGCAAGAAATAGGCCTAAAGTCCTCAACCCGTGAAGCACCCACCTTCTTAGGAATCAAGGTAAGAGAGGTGGCATTGATACTAGGAGGAAGGAAGGAGGTATCAAAGAAGTGAAGCACAGCGGAAACGAAATCATCCCCAACAACACTCCAAGCAGCTTTGAAAAACCCCACAGGGAAGCCATCCGGGCCAGGAGCCCTGGCACTACTCATGGAAAAGAGAACAGCTCGAACCTCATCTCGCGAGATGGGGCGCGTGAGATCAGTTACACACTGATCAGACCACGAAAACCCCACCATCGGCTTTAAACACTCAGTGAGGTCACGATACCCAACCCCTTGGGACCCCAAGAGACCCTGGAAATAAAGAACCAGAGATCTCGAGATGTCCTCATGGGACGACAACCTGACCCCAGAGCCATCAACCAAAGAGGAAAAGTTATTTCGGGCTGCCCTAACTTTTACACTCCTGTGAAAGAACCCCGTGTTCCTATCCCCTAACGCCAGCCACTTGACCCTCGATTTCTGCCGAAGGGAGGCTTCCTCGCACCTAGCGGCTGCCCAGAACCTATCAGAAGCCTCAGCAGCCTGACGCTGGAGGGAAGGAGAAAGGGGGTCCACCAAAACTCCCGCCTGGGCAGCCTCCATGGCCAAGCGCAGATCAATAACCTGCTGACTAAGCACGGCAATCGGCGTCCCAAACTCCTGCCTGAGAGTCCCCTTTAAGCCCTTTAAATTGCGAGCGAAGCTAACAAGCGGAGAGACCCCAACATGGGTCACCCACCTACTGGCAATCACAGACAAAAACCTATCAGACTCCCCCCAATGGTTAAAGAACCGAAAGGAGGGAGACCGACGAGCACCTAAAGGGCCAGGAGAGAAAACCAACGGACTATGGTCAGAGACACCCCAGTCATGCACGTGCACCACACACATAGGCCGACCAGAAGCCCACGCAACGTTGACCAAGACTCTATCCAACCTTCCCAACTGACCTCCTGGGCCTCCCTTCGGGCGACTAGTCCAAGTGAAACAATTCCCCTGAACCGGCAGCTCAACCAAGTCAGCCTCTAGGAGAGCAGTATCAAAGGCTCCCATCGCAGAAATGCTATGGTTACCCCCACTCCTCTCAGTCAACCGGCGAGTCTCATTGAAGTCTCCCATAACTATGCCAGGGGAAGACCAACTCGAACAAGCCAAGGCCAACTCCCTCCACAAAGTAGACCTCCCAGCCTCGAGATTGGACCCATACACACAGGAAATATGAGTCGCAACCTGAGAAGACAGGTCCACCAGGGAGCCAGTAACCAACTGAGGACTAATCAGGCTAGGGGAGAAAGAGAAACGGCGGGAACGCCATAACACCCAAATACGACCCAGGCCACTATCCCCATAACTACAAACACACTGCCAATCGGCCCTAAAGGAACGAAACACGAAATCAAACTGATGAGCCTTAACCTTCGTTTCTACTAGACAACAGAAACCAATATTCTCAGCTTGCAAAAAGGAGCGAACACATCGTCCTTTTGTCGGGTCAGTGAGACCGCGCACATTCCACGAGCACCAACTAGACATAGGAAGTAGAAGGGGAGACAATGGCATCCTGACACCTTCGGGGGTCCACACTGTCACAGACCGTCTTTGCCACTAAGGACACCACCCTCGGGGGGGCCAAATCACATCCCAAGGGATCCGAAAGAGCTACGAAAGAATTAGACACATGTACCCACTTCGGGGCCTCAGGAGAACGGGGGAGACGAGGGGAGGGGCCACTAGAAGAACTTGGGAGACTAGCCAAGGCAATGGGAAGGGCAGACGAGTCTACATCCAAGGACTTAGCAGCCTTCTTACGTCTACGCCTGCGAGATTTCCCTCCCGCTGGGATATAGTCCTCATCAGCCTCAATGGAGGAGGCCTGAACACCCCCCCCACTAGCAACCCCTACCCGATCCAGACTCACTCCAACACTCTGGGCCGGCACCCTGACCCCACCCCCAGTAGCCCCCAGGGAAGGGAGACTGGGATCAAAACTACTCACTGTCTTTTTAGGACAGCCGGAGTCCGAATGGCCAAATACCCGACAGGAAAGGCACCTCTTGGGCCTCCATTCGTACTCAATGGGGATAGTATGATCCACCCCATAGACAGTAACCCCAACCTTACTAGGAAGGGGGGCGTCAATCGCAACCTCCACACAGACCCGAGCATACGAGGAGCACGTTTTGTCCTTTGTAGGCTTATCCAACCGCAAAGGAACACCAACCGTACTCGCAATGTTGCTCAACCCAGGAGTGGTCCACAATTCCATAGGGACATGGAAAAACTTAACCCACACAGGAATTTTATCAAACACAAATGTCTGGGGGACAATCCCAGGGGCCCACTGCCTCAGAAGGATAGGCTTCCCCCCAAAGTGCCAGGGGCCATTCTCTAAGACCCAGTCCCTAGCTGAGTCCTTTTGGAACCGGAAAATGATCAACCCATTATCAAACAGGTTAATGGTTGGAACTTCCACATGTCCCCAAATCTTCCTGACAATACGATCAAGAACAAAAAATGGAAGTTTACCATCAACAAATTGTCCCACCAACGAACCTCTCCAGACTGCGATACCCTCCTCAATAACCTCATCCGAAGGAATGGCAAACATAATCCCATCCTTCTCAATTGGAGGGTTATAGAGAAGAGGTTCATCAGAAGGGGAGGTCCACTGGGGCCCAAAAAGGTTGGCCCAACTCGGCATATGCCCCTTATCGACGGCCCCAAGGGGCCCACCCGACCCAATATGATTAGGCCCAAACCCACCAAAAGACCCCACAGACACCTCATCCCCCTCACTCACACCTACATCCGGACGAGGATGGCCAAGCAGAGGAAACTTTCCTGGAATCCCCAAACCCACCCTAGGTCCGAACGAGCTACAATCCATCCCAACCTCACTAGTGCCTTCCTTTCCCTCACGGTGCAGACCCTCATCCCGCTTGGGCACACCACGGCGGGTAACCAAATTACCCAACTGCCCACGCCCTATTGGGCTAAGAGAGGAACGCCCAACTGGCAAGGCTCCCTGCCCATTCAAACTTTGGGCCAAACCATAGTTGTCAAGCCCATTAAGGTGCAATGGAGACTTGGCCATCTCATTAGGCCCAACAGTTGCTACCCGATTACCATTACCAAGCCCATCCACACCATTACTAAAAGGGCCAAGCCCAATAGCGACGTCAGCCATGGAGACAACCTGCGGAGTAGCACAAGACTTCCCATCTAAACTCTTAACGCCCAATTGATCTTTAAGGAAAGGGGAATCGTGAGCCACATTTCCATCCAGAATTTCCTTAAATGACCGAGAGTAAAGGCCTCCAGGAGTTGACGTTGGAAGAGGGAGATGTGCCAAACTTTCCAAACTTGGCCGTACGGAAGAATTAAAAGAAGCAGCTGGCGGATTCAAAAATGCATCAGATAAGGGAAGATTTTCGGAATTAATACCCATCCCTTCTAAAACGCTCTCGCCATTAGTGAGGTTTCCTTCAATAGGGCGGACATTCAAAGCACGTGTAGCAGCAGCCGCCTCCATGCTCGAAGAACCAGGAAGCCCTAGCCCTTCGTCTTCAACCTCCAGCCGAGGTTGCTCAACGCCACCACTCCTCTGTTTAGACGAAGAGGAAGCCTCAGACATAGAAGAGATAACTCGGGGCTGAGGACAAAAACCACTATCAACACAGAACTCGTCCCCTGTTTTTCCAGATGTAGACAGAGAAGACGTTTGACTAGAACGTACCAGATGCTCTGTTTTTTGACAAAAACGCCCAGCCTCTGAGTTTTGCCCCAGCCGTTCAGAACAAACTACCTTAGACCGTCCTTCATTTAGGCTGGACTTAGAGACATCAGAACTCACAACCCCCATTGCTTTAGTTGCAGAGATTTTGGAAAGCCGAAGGCCAGGGAAACCCGAAGAAGAACCATTACTTTTGACGAAAGGTTTCTTTTGGGGAGACTTCTTCCTCCTCATAATGCACCCTAAGCTTTGTGATACGGAGAAAAGCTTCTCCCTCAAACCAAAACCAGAGCACTACGGACAAAGCAACAGCAGCAAAAATAAACTGAGACCAAAGGAAAGACAGAAACAGAGGATGGAAAAAGAACCTCTTGAAGCGCCCAGCTGTGCTTCCTCGACCAGCTTGCTCGGAGATACGACGGAGGTAACCACAGTGAGTAATCTCAATGGCTCAACACCTACTCCCAGCAGCAGCAACATGCATTCAGGCCTTGTGGCTAACTCCGCTAAGAGCTCGATGTTCTGTGCGGGGGTTCCGGCCTAGGTGGCTGTCGGTCTGGCTGAGTTCATGGGTGTTGCTCTTGCGACCTTGCCTGTTTGTTACTTAGGTCTCCCTCTCATCTCGGGTCGGCTGTCTTCTCGGGATTGCCAGCCTCTGATTGATCGGATCACCTCTAGGATTGGCAGTTGGACTGCTAGGGCTCTTTCCTATACGGGAAGGTTGCAGCTTATCCAGTCGGTTCTTCAGAGCTTCCAGGTCAGGTAACAACATGATACGACGGAGGTAACCACAGCAGACGTTACTTCACTTCCAGGAGCTTTCAGGCCTTGTGGCTAACTCCGCTAAGAGCTCGATGTTCTGTGCTTCCAGGTCTATTGGGCTAGTGTGTTTGTGCTGCCTGCTCGTATAGTCCATAGGGTTGAGAGTTTGCTTCCGTGCTACCTCTGGAAGGGCTCTCCTTCTGGTCGTGGGGGGGCGAAGGTTGCCTGGGATGACATTTGTTTCCGAAGAGTGAGGGAGGTTTGGGTATTCGTCATATCCATTCCTGGAACTCGGCAGCGGTTATGAAGCTCCTTTGGCTCCTCCTGCTTCGCTCTGGTTCTCTGTGGGTGGCTTGGATGGAGGAGTATATCCTCCGTGGTCGGTCTCTTGGTGCCTCAAGGCGATTATGGAGCTTCGGGACCAATTCCGTCCACTTGTCCGATTTTCCATTGGCGACGGTTCTAGGTGTCGTATGTGGGTTGATCCATGGCTGCCTGATGGTTCTATTCTCCCCAGAATCAGTGATCGTATCTTGTATGACGCAGCTAGTCATATTCAAGCTATGGTCTCTGATTTTCTGCTACCTGATGGTTCGTGGCGGTGGCCGGTCGTGTCTCCTGATTTGTTGGAGATCGCCGATGCCGTGCGCTCTACTGTGTGTTGCCCAGGTAGGGAGGATAGGTTGATCTGGGTTCCCTGCGGGATTGGTTTTTCGGTTTCAAGTGCTTGGGAGGCGATCCGCCCCCGTGGGACAGTGGTTCCGTGGCAGGGCTTGCTATGGTTCGGGGGGAATATTCTGCGTCATGCTTTTGTCACCTGGCTGGCCTTGAGGGACCGTTTGTATACTCGTGATAGGCTGGCTAGGTGGATCCCCTCGACACCTACCGATTGTTTGCTTTGTTTGTCCGGGACTGAATCCCGTGACCACTTGTTCTTCCAGTGCCCCTTTGCGAGTTTGGTGTGGGAGGATATCCTCTGTTGGGGCAGAGTTTCCCGCCTCATTCTCCCTTGGGATGCTGAGCTTGAGTGGATTTGTCGGGTGAGTGCTGGGCAGCACAAGCGTAAGCTTGTTTGGAGGGTGGCCTGGTGTGCTGTGATCTACCATATTTGGATGGAACGCAACTTGCGTTTTCATGGCCCGGGTCACCGCCCTCCTCATTCGGTTATCGCTGCTATATGGTCTGATATTTCTTCTGCATGCTCGTCCTGGGTGGGTGCGGTTTCGGTCGTCTCCCCCTGGGATTCTTTTGATTAACTTTGTCTTGTTCTTTGAGTGTGTGCAGGTGTTTTGTCAGGTTGCTCTATGCGGTGTTGTTTCGCTTCTGGCGATTGCTTCTTCCCCTGCTCTGTCCCTGGTTCTTGTTGCTGTCTCTTCTCTGGAGGGGTTTCTGTTTTGGTCTGTGCGGCTTGGTTGTTTGAGCTTGTCCCTGTGCTGGTTTCCTGCTCTGAGATCGCTGCTTGCAGAGGCTTGTTCAGTTGCTGGTTTTCTTCATCTGTCTGTCCTTGGTCTTTCTCCCCTGGTGGGCTTCCTGTGTGGGGCTTTGAGAGGCTAGTCTGTGGGGTGTCCCTAGCTGTCGGGTTGGTTCAGGCGGTGCTTGCTTCTTCTGCAGTTGGCTGTCCTTCTCTGTTCTGTGGGTGCTCGTTGTTCCCTGGCGGTCCTGGTTCCTAATTGAGCTGAGTTCTGATCGCTTGTTGTCACCCCGAAAGGCGCTTTGTCCTGAGGGTGTGTGGGCTTTTGGTGGGTCCTTGGATCTGGCTTTGTCGAGGGAAGCAATGCTGGCTGGGTCCCTGTGGCTTTCTGCCGTGCCTGCATACCGGATGGTTGTTCTTTTGCCATAAGTAGGGGGAAGACGAGTTGATGGGCCTCTTCTTTGTTCGGTTTCTTGGTCGTGCTTGGGGGGCGGGTTTCTTGCTTGCATATGATGGATGGCCAGCTTGGCCCCTTTTTTCTCAGCATCTGCCTGTCCTCTCTCTGTTTTGCTTGGTGCCCCTTGACCCTGTCTGGAGTCGCTCTTTCGCTCGTGCCGGCCGGGGGATGGATGACCTGGGGTGTTTTGTGGGCGGATGAGGTGTCATGTTTCGCGGATGAGGTGTCATGATTCGGTCGTGTTCTGTCCTTTCGTTTCCGCTTGCTTCAGCTGTTTCTTTTGCTTTTTGAGTTGTGTTGCATTTTTCTGCTTTTTGTCGTTTCTGGCTCCTTCCCGCTTGTGGGTTGGATGCTGGGGTCTGTTGTTGTTTGGTTTTTTTGTTGCTTTCCCTCGGGCTGTGAGGTTTCCGTTGGGTTGTTTTGGTTTTGTTGTCATACCTTGGTTCTCCCAGTGTTTGTTCTCTTGTTTGTTGTGCTCTTTGGCCTCGGGCTTTGAGGTCTTTTTGCTTATATATAATCACCTTTGCAAAAAAAAAGGTAACCTTTACATACTTGTAGCTGTAGACTATGTATCTAAATGGGTAGAAGCCATAGCATGTCCAACAAATGATGCCAAGACAGTCATTAAGTTCCTTAATAGACATATCTTTACTAGGTTTGGTACACCTCGTGCTATAATTAGTGATGAAGGGACTCACTTTATTAATAAAGCTATGGAAAAAGTGTTGGCTAAGTACAATGTTAGACATAGAGTAGCCACCCCTTATCACCCCCATTCGAATGGACAAGCTGAAATATCAAATAGGGAGATTAAAAACATACTCGAAAAAGTGGTCAAACCCAATAGAAAAGATTGGTCGTTTAAGTTAGAGGATGCACTTTGGGCATATAGGACCGCATATAAGACACCCCTAGGTATGTCTCCTTATAGACTTGTGTATGGCAAAGCATGTCACTTACCATTCGAATTGGAAATCAAAGCATTTTGGGCCCTAAAAGAGCTAAATTATTGCGTGACCGATGCGGGAACATTGCGGTCTCTGCAATTACATGAGCTTGATGAGCTGAGACATATGTCCTATGAAAATGCTAAAATGTATAAGGAAAAAACTAAAATTTGGCATGACAGTAGACTTAGGATTAAGGACTTTAAGAAAGGCCAGCATGTCTTGTTATTTAACTCAAGGTTGAGATTATTTCCGGGCAAACTTAAGTCCAGATGGTCAGGTCCTTTTGTTATAACTAATGTGTTTTCTCATGGTGCAATTGAGATTAAGAACCTGCAGCACGGGCAACCGTTCATGGTCAATGGTGCACGTTTGAAGCACTACTACGAGGAAGGAGATGTGAAGACACTCTCGACCTTCCTTTTATCTGAAGCTTGAAAATAAAACCGAGAGAGGACGAGTGATTACTGTGCTCGTCCATACGAGGCTATGCCTTAGTTTTTTTTTGTTGTTTTGAATTTCTTCGGTTGTTATTTTTGTATGTTTAGGTGTGATTTTTATTACGAATTTGATGTTAATTGTGTATGTTTTAATAGGGGATCAAAAGAGGAAATCAAGGAGATGAATCAAGGGTAAAGAATCAGGGAAGAAATCGGGCCGATTCAAAGATTGAGTTGTGAGAATCTTGGGATTTAAATCAAGAAAATCTCCAACGGCCATTTAATTGCGGTGGATTTGCTGAAACCGCAACAGAAATAGCCGTTGGGATTCACTTGATTACAAATAGTCGTTAGAACAGCTGTGGCCCGTACGCTTCCTTCATTCGTTGAACTTCAAGAAATCTATCTTCTTCTTCCTCTGCAATTCCTATTTTCAGATCTCTCCGATTCGACAATGGTGCTTACACGGGCTGAGAGATCTGCTTCCAAGAAGAAGGCAACCGACGCAGAGGCAGCTGCGAGAGAGGCACTACTTGCCTTGGCAGATGCCGAAGCTGCGCGACCCGAACGACCTTCTAAGCTTCCTGTTCGCAAGAAGAAGTGGAAGGTGGTGACCGAAATCCCTGCTGGTCCATCTGAACCAGTAGGTACGCCCAAAAAGAAAAAGTGGAAGATGGCTGTCGAAGACGCACCGATCAAGGAAAAGACTCCCACTGTGGAGAGTCAAGGGAGTGGCCGTCCATGCTACGAGACGGCCAGACAAAGCCCAGAGCCATCTCCATCTCCACAGAGCCCAACGCTATCTCCACCTACACAAAGCCCTGAGGCATCGCCATCTTCGCAGACGCCCGAGCCTGAAATTCCAATTGAAGAACATCAAGAATGAGGGCCGGGCGAAGAGACGGCTGAGGAAGATGAGGTCTTCTCTCCTTTGAGGGAAGTCTGCCCTGATAGCCCAGCAAAGGGGGAAGACTCAATGGATGAGACGTTGGGGGACTGCCTCCAGCAGATCACCACCAGGGCACGGCTGAGGAAGAAAGCGCCCAAGGTTGTAAAGGCCAAACGGTCGAAAGCTTCAAAAAGATCCAAGAAGAAGAAGGTCAGTAGTGAGCCTTCATTGAAGAGGCTGAAGGTCGAGGCTGCTGAGTTGGCCAAGGCACGGGATAAGGGGAAAGCCAAATTATACCCCGAAGATGAACCTCAAGCTGTGAGGTATGTGTCTTCTGATGCAGAGTCAAGGGGCACTGAACTGAGAAAAAGAGACCTACTCCATGAGAAGGGGTTTTTTGACGCATTGGCAGACCTGCCGCAATTCTTGCGCGCAGGGATCACCAACCACGGCTGGGAAGAGCTGTGCAGACCGCCCATCCCTGCCTACTCCAGCATGGTGTACGACTTCTATGCAAATCTGACGCACCCCGAGGATGGTCTGTCCATGGTGAGGGGAATTGAGGTGGATTTTTCAGCAAAGGCTATTAATGAAGCCTATGGCCTCAGGGGGCAGAAGTATACCGACTACGCAAGGATCACCGACGCACCAACTGAGGCTGTCCTGGAAGAAGCACTGCGCATCATAGGCCAACCTGAGGCGGCGTGGACAATCTCACGCAACGGGAAGCACACTCTGATGAGTGCGACCCTTACGGCAAAGGCAACCGTGTGGTTCTCCTTTGTGCGCAGGCGTCTGTCCCCGGTAACCCACGAAACCACAATCAATCAGGGGAGATCGTTGCTGGTATATGCAATTATGAGGGGCCTCACTATAGATGTAGGGGAGGTCATTGCAGCCTCAATTACCGACTGCGCCAAGAAAGGTAAGGGCCCTCTTTTCTTCCCAAACACCATCACTAAGCTTTGTTTACGTGCAGGTGTACCAATCGAGAGGATCGAGAGGCAACTGGCCTACACGGGTCATCTGGAGCTGCCTACAGGCCTGAGGATGCGCAGGAAGGGGAACATGGAGTTTGAGTTGGATGGCCTGGCTGCAGCTCAATCTCTTTCTATGGCCTGCCTGATGGACCTTCAGAAAAAGATGGCGCAATGGGCCGAGTATGCTGAGGCGAGGGACAAAGACGTGGCTGATCAGTTGGGCTGCATCTTCCCTGCCTTCCCCACTGATCTACTGAATCCATGGACGCCTCCAAGAGCACGGAGGGATGATGATGAGGATGTTTGAGTGCCAGCCTGAAGGGCACTCGAGGGAGTATTTCTGTTCCCTCTTAAAGTTAAAAAATCAAACTGCTTTTCGTTAAACTGTGTGAATTCTGTTATTTTGAATCAATATTTGATCTATTTTTAGTTCTTTCTTTTGGTTGTTTAGGATAGTTTAGGATAGATAGATGGTATCTGATTAAGTAGGTTGTTTTAGTTTTCCTTTTGGTATAGCTGTGATAACTGGAAATAGCATGCAAAAGGGGCTGCTTACTGATATATCTGCCCTGTAAATTCATTGCGAAATTATTGCGGACTCTGCAATTTTTGTTAGTTATCGCATGCTTTTGACTGACTGATTAGCTAGGCTGGTTCTGTTTCAATTTTGTTCTTTTGCTGCTTTCTTGACCACCATATATGACCTATCTATAAGCATGTTGTATGAGTGTCTTAAGGCACCTTTGATAGTTTAAATTAACTCTCTTAAGTTGCTCAGCATGCGTAGCTTTAAGTCCTTACCATACTGTTTTTACAAATTTCTGCTGCTAAGTTATTTGCTTTAAGAATGTTCTGTCTATGCCTAGGATTTTTAGATTCTCTTTGTTTTACCCTAGACTAGATGCTTCTAGGACAAGTTTGGGGGTGTGCCACCTCAGACTCTCATTGGGGACAATGAGAAGTTTAAGTTTTAGGCCTAGGAACATTCCTCTCTCCCTTTAAGCATAAGCATTTTTCTTCTCCTTTTGAAAAAAATGATGAACTGAAAAAAAAAAAAATGAAAATAGAATAAAGAGGGGTGTCTCTCTTGGAGTTGCTGAGTAATCAGTGCCATGTGTGTAACCCAAGTGGCATTGCATCAAAAGGCAACCAAAGGAGAGGCTCCACCAAAGAAAGAAAGGAAAAGGAAAAACTAAGGAAGAAGAATGTATGCCTAGGAGTTGCAGCTTTGTGCTTAGATGTCCTGAATAAAAGAACTCTGATCCTAAATTAGCTAAGCACAAGGTTGTAGCTTGTAGGTTTGTGTAGGGAGATGAATGTATATCCAATGTAGTGATGCCAGGGTTTAGGTTGTTCTATGAATGTACTACTGTCACTGGTTTATACTAAGACTGGCATGACTCTAAGGAATCCTAGGTAGCTCAAAAGAAAAACATTAGAAGCATGTACTGAGTCTAGGGTAAAGCTAGGTAGAATTTGAAAGCTTAGGGATAGTTGCACAATGAACTTAATGACCGAAGCAAATAGATCAGTTGTGGGAAGTTAATGAAACAGTAGGATCATAAGGCGTGCGAAGTCAGAAGAAGCAAAATGAGAAGTTAGCTTTAGACTTAGAAGTGTGTCACAGGACAGCTTTGTTGTAGATAAGGAACTTAGGGGAGTCAGCAAGTGGTTAGAGAAGTGTAAACAGCAGCCTAGATAAAGTCCTTAGATTGCTCGAGGACGAGCAAAACCTTAAGTTTGGGGGTGTGTTACATCTCCAAAAGTGACTATTTTAGGACTTGTTTGCTATGGAAAGTTGTGCATTTGTAAGTGTTTTTGGTAGGATTTAGCTTGAACTTATGCTTATATATGAGAATTAGAATAATGAAGCTAAATTAGGACTTATATGCAAAAGGAAAGAAAAAGAACCAAAAACGAAGTTAAAGGATTGAAAATTGCACTTTGCTGAAGCATTACGGAAACATTGCTAAAACCGCAATGTTTTAAGTGAAATCCGTAAGTTGTCTAACCATTTTCTGTTTTGTTCCGATCTTTCAGGGTTCCATTCTTTCTCCTGCAGCCACGACGTTGAGAATGGATGGTTCTCCTTGTCCCAATCGTACCTGCAGAACACTATAAAAGGAGGTCAAGATGGAAGGTTGAAACACACTCGAAAGGTGTAGAACTCTTTTCTCAGCGCAGTCTTTTCTCCTGTTTTTCTCATCCGGTTGTTGGATTGAAGGTCTCAGCTATTGGAGTCGATAATCTGAGAGGAAGAAGAGATGTTTTGTCTTCTCTTCTGATTGGATTCATCCAAGCAAAGCTTGCCTTCTTCCCCCTTCAGCCGAGGCGTCTGCGACGAGGCGATCACGCACGGATCTACTTGTTTTTCTGCTTTAGCTTTCTATTTTCATTGCTGTTTGTTGTCATTTCTTTTTCGTTAGCTACTCTACTTCATTTCGTTGCTTTCTGTTTTACTTTAGTTATTCAAGGCTGTCATTTGTTTAGTTCAAACTTTAGTTAATCGAAGCATTATTTCATCACTTTGCAATCTCTTCACTTCTCTGTTTACTGTCTTTAGCTTCTGTTTTGTCTTTATTATTCTACTGAGCATGTCGTCTTCATCTCTTCTCCCCATTCTATCTTCATCCATGAGTAACTAAATCACATAAGGGCATGCTAATAACAAATCTATAGGTAGAAACACGTGAATCAAGCATGTAGGATAGCTCTCGAGTGCATTGAATGTATGTAAGCTTCATCCCACGGGCAATTTCGATTGGCCATCCATTTTGTCCATAGAACTCCTAACCTCTGGAAGGAGTAAGAGTTCAGAGTCGTACATTCATGCTAGCCTCTCAAGGTAGCCAGAAAACGACCTAGGAATAGGCGTTTTCCTAGTACAAACCAATACTTGCTGATATAAAAAGATGCTTAAGACCTTACTTGGACATGAGTAAACTAAAGGATCTAATGCATGAAATCGGAAGATACATGAGAATGAGTTAGTTTGATGCATGATGAGTTGACCTACAGCTTGAGAATCGTATGAAAAAGCCTATAGAGGAGTCGTTAGTAGCCCTTGTTCCCCAACTTTACACTTAATTCGCTGTTAGTAACATTGCTAAATAATTGCTGTTTCCGCAATTCCTTTAGTTGAAATTTTTTTTTGCAACGATATTTTAATTAATGCGAGGATTGAACCCATGACCTCTTAATCACAGGCACAACCTTATGCCAATTGAGCTATGCTCGGTTTGGCTTTAGTTGAAATTTTGCCTAGTCATTTTTCTCTTCATTTGTTATTCTCTTTACATTCAAGTTTATTATCTACTTGCACTTGTTTATGCTTTCATCCTTTACACATTCCTTAGTAATTAGGCACCTTAAAACCAAATCTACCTCATTTAATCCACCCATTCTCACTTAACAAAACACTTCGCTAGTAACTAAGAATAAATCTCGTGAATCACGTGAATCAAGCATGTAGGATAGCTCTCTAGTGCATTGAATGTATGTAAGCTTCATCCCACGGGCAATTTCGATTGGCCATCCATTTTGTCCATAGAACTCCTAACCTCTAGAAGGAGTAAGAGTTCAGAGTCGTACATTCATGCTAGCCTCTCAAGGTAGCCAGAAAACGACCTAGGAATAGGCGTTTTCCTAGTACAAACCAATACTTGCTGATATAAAAAGATGCTTAAGACCTTACTTGGACATGAGTAAACTAAAGGATCTAATGCATGAAATCGGAAGATACATGAGAATGAGTTAGTTTGATGCATGATGAGTTGACCTACAGCTTGAGAATCGTATGAAAAAGCCTATAGAGGAGTCGTTAGTAGCCCTTGTTCCCCAACTTTACACTTAATTCGCTGTTAGTAACATTACTAAATAATTGCTGTTTCCGCAATTCCTTTAGTTGAAATTTTTTTTTGCAACGATATTTTAATTAATGCGAGGATTGAACCCATGACCTCTTAATCACAGGCACAACCTTATGCCAATTGAGCTATGCTCGGTTTGGCTTTAGTTGAAATTTTGCCTAGTCATTTTTCTCTTCATTTGTTATTCTCTTTACATTCAAGTTTATTATCTACTTGCACTTGTTTATGCTTTCATCCTTTACACATTCCTTAGTAATTAGGCACCTTAAAACCAAATCTACCTCATTTAATCCACCCATTCTCACTTAACAAAACACTTCGCTAGTAACTAAGAATAAATCTCGTGAATCACGTGAATCAAGCATGTAGGATAGCTCTCGAGTGCATTGAATGTATGTAAGCTTCATCCCACGGGCAATTTCGATTGGCCATCCATTTTGTCCATAGAACTCCTAAACTCTGGAAGGAGTAAGAGTTCAGAGTCGTACATTCATGC
This sequence comes from Herpetospermum pedunculosum, assembly GCA_028017165.1. Lineage (NCBI taxonomy): Eukaryota > Viridiplantae > Streptophyta > Magnoliopsida > Cucurbitales > Cucurbitaceae > Herpetospermum > Herpetospermum pedunculosum. The sequence goes on from CM051527.1 coordinate 40,392,507, forward strand.
TAGCCTCTCAAGGTAGCTAGAAAACGACCTAGGAATAGGCGTTTTCCTAGTACAAACCAATACTTGCTGATATAAAAAGATGCTGAAGACCTTACTTGGACATGAGTAAACTAAAGGATCTAATGCATGAAATCGGAAGATACATGAGAATGAGTTAGTTTGATGCATGATGAGTTGACCTACAGCTTGAGAATCGTATGAAAAAGCCTATAGAGGAGTTGTTAGTAGCCCTTGTTCCCCAACTTTACACTTAATTCGCTGTTAGTAACATTGCTAAATAATTGCTGTTTCCGCAATTCCTTTAGTTGAAATTTTGCCTAGTCATTTTTCTCTTCATTTGTTATTCTCTTTACAAGGCCTGAAAGCTCCTGGAAGAGATGTAGAGTCTGCTGAACAAACCTCAAAGAAGTCTGCTTACCCGCAGAGAAAATCATCAAGTCATCCGCAAAGCAAAGATGGGTAAGATTAACCCTTTCGCACTTAGGATGAAATTCAAACTCTGGCGGCGGGGAATTCAGCAGACGCAACAAGACTTCCATACACATGACGAATAGGTAAGGGGACAGGGGATCTCCCTGACGGAGACCCCTCCTACACGCAAAAAACCCCTCAGAGGACCCATTCACTGAAATGGAGAACATAGGCGAAGTAACGCAAGCCCGGATCCAGTTGACAAACTGGCAAGGCGTGCCAATCGAGAGCAGCAAGCCAAAGAGAAAATCCCACTGGATAGAATCATAAGCTTTCTGCAGGTCGACCTTGAGCACACATCGCGGGCTCCCTTTATTGAGGTGGTAACCCCCAACCAACTCTTGGCAGAGCAGAATATTATCCACAATATTCCTCCCTTGAACAAAGGCCGACTGATTCGGACTGAAGAAGGAAGGCAGCCACACGCGAAGACGATTAGCCAAAACCTTTGCAATGCATTTATACAACACATTACAACAGGAAATAGGCGTGAAATCCTCAACCCGGGAGGCACCCAGCTTCTTTGGAATCAAGGTTAGAGAGGTGGCATTGATACCAGGAGGAAGGAAGGAGGTATCAAAGAAGTGAAGCGCTGCGGAACAGAAATCATCCCCAACAAAATTCCAAGCAGCTTTGAAAAACCCCACAGGGAAACCATCCAGCCCAGGAGCCTTGGCACTACTCATGGAAAAGAGAACAGCTCGAACCTCATCTCTCGATATGGGACGGATGAGATCAGTTACACACTGATCAGACCACAAAAACCCCACAATCGGTTTTAACAGCTCTGTAAGGTCACGGTAACCAACCCACTGGGAACCCAAGAGCCCCTGAAAATAATGAACCAGAGATCTCGAGATGTCCTCATGGGAAGACAACCTGGCCCCAGAACCGTCAACCAGAGAGGAAAAACTATTCCGAGCTGCCCTAACTTTCACGCTCCGATGAAAGAAGCCCGAGTTCCTATCCCCTAACGCCAACCATTTAACCCTCGACTTCTGGCGAAGAGAGGCTTCTTCACACTTAGCTGCTGCCCAAAAACTATCCGAGGCCTCAGAGGCCTGGACCTGGAGGGAGGGAGAAAGGGGGTCTGCCAACACTCCAGCCTGGGCAGCCTCCATGGCCAAGCGAAGATCAACAACCTGCTAACTAAGCGCAATCGGCTTCCCAAACTCCTACCTCAGAGACCTCTTTAAACCCTTTAAATTGCGAGCGAAGCTAACAAGCGGCGAGACCCCAACCCGGGACACCCACGTACTAGCTACCACAGACAAAAACCTGTCAGACTCCCCCCATTGGTTAAAGAACCGAAAGGAGGGATACCGACGGGCACCTAAAGGGCCTGGAGAGAAAACCAACGGACTGTGATCCGAAACACCCGAATCATGCACCTGCACCTCACACAGCGGGCGGGCAGAAACCCACTCAGCATTCACCAAAACTCTATCCAACCTCCCCAACTGACCTCCCGGACCACCCCGCGGGCGGCTAGTCCAAGTGAAAAAATTCCCCTGAACCGGCAGCTCAACCAAGTCAGCCTCTAGGAGAGTACTATCAAAGGCACCCATCGCAGAGATGCTGTGGTTACCACCACTCCTATCAGTCAACCGCCGAGTCTCATTAAAGTCTCCCATAACCACTCCAGGGGAAGACCAGCTCGAACAAGCCAAAGCCAACTCCCCCCATAAAGCAGACCGCCCAGCCTCGAGATTGGACCCATACACACATGCAATATGAGTCGCAACCTGAGAAGACAAATCCACCAGGGAGCTAGTAACCAACTGAGGATTAATTAGGCTAGGAGAGAAGGAGAAACGGCGGGAACGCCATAACACCCAAATTCTACTCAGGCCACTATCCCCATAACTACACACACAACGCCATAACACCGAGGTAAGTATTCCAAACTCTGTTTTGTTTTTATTTGTTTTAGTGTTCTTTCGGTTTTGGATCGTTGTTGGTTTTGGTTTGTTGGAGTGTGGTGCTCTGGTTTCGTGATTGTGGGTGTTCGTCTACTCCTTCGATTTGATCACGCGGCTGTGTGTGTGCAATATGAGGAGGAAGAAGTCCCCTCAAAAGAAACCATTCGCAAAGAGTAATGGTTCGTATTCGGGTTTCCCTGGTCTTCGACTCTCCAAAATTTCTGCAACAAAATCCATGGGAGTTGTAAGTTCTGATGTCGCAAAGGATATCCTAAGTGAAGGACGGTCCAAAGTGGCTGCTCCTGATAGTTTGGGGCAAAATTCAGAGGCTGTGAGTTCGGGTACAAGAACAAAGCAGCTTCGTGTGAATTCCCAGATTCCGTCCATTAGTACTTCAGTGGACTCCCCTGTGGATGTTGCAGCTACTTTAGGGTCAGATCCTGGTCGGGGGATTGCTGATACGAATAGTAGTTGGCGGGAGGTTGAAGATGAAGGGATTCGAGCTTCTTCTCCAATGGTTCTTGCTCCAGAAGGTAACGCTTCGGTGGCTGACATTCAACCTCCTAGCGTGATTGAAGGGCTGAGCCAAATGAAGACCTCCGCTATCTCCCCGTCTTACGCAAATGGTGCTGTGAAGTTAAGTGGGCAGATCAAACACAATCCACTCTTTGGTTTTGTGCAATTCGGAAATGTTTGATCAAGAAGCTCTGAGGAAGAAGATATCACACAAATAGTAAAGAAGCTCCTGCAGAAAACTTCTCTCTCCTCTCAACAATGGTGGGTTGAGTTTTTGGAGGAATTTCGTCCATGGCGGCTTGAGGCTTTCCATGGGTGTGGATTGAAGCTTGGATCAAAGCTTGTTGAACAGGGTAGCGGAGCTGGGCGCGTCTTCTTCTTTGGTGTTCTTCGTAGTTGATCTGGGCGCGTTATAGAGGTATGTTTTTCCTCACTGTTTTTTAAGTTTTGTTCTTTCGTTTGTTTTTAGTTTGTTAGGTGGGCTCTGTCGCTGCCCTTTGGATTTTAGTGCTGTGGAGTTAAGGTTGTTCTTCACGACAATGAGGAAGAAGAAATCACCGCTGAAAAGGCCATCTGCTCAAAGCAATGGCCCGTCCTCGGTGCAAAATGGACTGCGGCTTTCGAATTCATCTGCTCACATTTTGAGTATTAGTTCCTTAGAGGCAGGAAGTTCTGGGGTGGGAAGTAAAGCAAATGTTCAAAAAATGACCTCTGTAGCTTCTGGGCAGAACTCAACCCATTTGAAAAAAGGTAAAACAGGAGGTCATCCTCCTCAGCTGGGTTCCGAATCTGTAGGCAAGGCCTGCGATGTCCATCAGCATTTGAATTCACCTTCTGATTCAGAGGGAGTGGCGGCAGAGTCTTCCTCAAATCTGGGCAATCGGCTGGAGGTTGAAGAAGACGGTGTAGGGCACGCTGATTTCTCTCTCCTTGATGAGGAGGCTTCTGACCAGTCATTGAATGCGATTACTATAAATGGAAAAGGAAATTTCATTAATTCCAATGGTGGGAGTAATAAGGCGTTTCTCCCTTCCTCTCCCGTGAAAAATGCTGATATTAGTAATGAGCAGGCTGGCAATTTTCTTGGCATCCCTTCAGTTAGCCGTATGGGGAAAGCTTCAGCTGAGGAATTTTTGGAAAGTAATTCCTTGGTTCCTAACATTACAGTTTCTCGTTTGGGTAAGTCCATTGGGGGGAGTGTTAAACTTGTCGCCAATCTCCCTTCTTCCCCCGTGATAGGTGCTACTTTTAGTAAGGAACGGGCTGAAATTTATTTGGAAAATCCTTCAGGTGGCAGATTGGTGAAAGGATCAGAAGCTACTTTTTTGGAAAATCAATTTTCGTTGGAAGACTCTCTCTCCTTGGGTACTTCGCTGATGCCTAAAGAGTTGACAACCTTTGACCCTTCTTTTGGTAAGTCTGGAGGCAGTAGCTATCCTGAAGGGCTGCAATGTGGGGTCTCATTGGGTCATCCAAGTTGTGACGTCCATTTTGCCAACCCAAATGGGCCTGACACAAAGGGGCTTGGCCCAATTGAACTTGAATTGATTGGAAATTGTGGCCTTGGGAAAAATGGGCTTGGTCAAATTCGGAGGGGCCCTATTGTTCATGGCTTAAAAAATGGAGTTTTGCCAATTGGGCCGTCCTCTTTTAGCCCAATAGGGGGTGGGAAGTTGGGACACTTGGTGACTCGGCGTGGTATGCCCGATCGGGATGAGGTTCTCCCCCTTGAGGGAAATGATGGAACTACTGAGTTTGGGATGGGAGGTAGTTCGCTTGGGCCTAGGATTGGCTTGGGGTTTCCAGGAAAGTTTCCTCTGTTAGGCCATCCTCGGTCGGTTGTGGGAGCTAGTGAGGGGAATGAGGTGGAGTCCCTTGGTCAGGAACAGAAGGCTAGTTGGGCTAATCTTTTTGGGCCTCAGTGGACTTCACCCGCTGCTGAACCCCTTGTCTATAACCCTCCTATTGAGAAAGATGGAATTATGTTTGCCATTCCCTCGGATGAGGTTATTGAGGAGGGCATAGCAGTTTGGAGAGGTTCGTTGGTGGGTCAGTTTATGGATGGCAAACTCCCCTTTTTTGTTCTTGATCGGCTGGTCAGGCGGATTTGGGGACATGTGGAAGTTCCTACCATTAATTTGTTTGACAATGGTTTGATCATCTTCAGGTTCCAAAAGGACTCAGCTCGGGACTGGGTCTTAGAGAATGGGCCCTGGCACTTCGGGGGGAAGCCTATCCTCCTGAGGCAGTGGGCCCCTGGGATTGTCCCCCAGACCTTTGTGTTCGATAAAATACATGTGTGGGTTAAGTTTTTCCATGTCCCTATGGAATTGTGGACCTCTCCTGGGTTGAGTAACATTGCGAGTACGGTTGGTGTTCCTTTGCGGCTGGATAAGCCTACAAAGGACAAAACGTGCTCCTCGTATGCTCGGGTTTGTGTGGAGGTTGCGATTGATGCCCCTCTTCCTAGTAAAGTTGGGGTCACTGTCTATGGGGTAGATCACACTATCCCAATTGAGTATGAATGGAAGCCTAAGCGGTGCCTGTCTTGCCGTGTCTTTGGTCATTCGGACACAGGTTGCCCGAAACAGAATGTGGGTAGTACTGATCCCATCATCACTACTCAGGTGTCTGCTGAGGGCGAGGTCAAGGTACCGGCCCAGAGTGAGGGCGTGGACTCGGACCAGGTGGTGGGTGATAGTGGGGAGGGTCATCAGGCCTCCTCTTTTTAGGTTGGTGATGAGTTTCTCCCTGTGGAAGGGAAATCTCGTAGGCGTAAACGGAACAGGAAGAAGGCTGCGAAGTCCTTGGCAGCGACAGACTTGTCTGCCCTTCCCATTGCCTTGGTTGGCCCCCCGAGGTCTCCTATTGGCCCCATCTCTAGGTTGTCCCGTTCTTTTTTTTTTTTGCAACGGTATTTTAATTAAAGCGAGGATTGAACCCATGACCTCATGGTCACGGGCACAACCTTATGCCAATTGAGCTATGCTCGGTTTGGCAAAATATAAACTATGCTTTTTTTTTTTGCAACGGTAGTTTAATTAATGCGGGGATTGAACCCATGACCTTTTGGTCACCGGCACAACCCTATGCCAATTGAGCTATGCTCGGTTTGGCAAAGAAATGTTAGGTTGTCCCGTTCTCCTGAGCCCCTAAAGAGGGTCCCCGTGACTAACTCTTTTGGTTCTCTAGCTGACTCCTCGGAGTGTGCCTTGGCCTCCCCGAGGGTGGTTTCCTTAGTGGAAAAGACGCTCTGTGATAGTGTGGACCCTCGATGGTGTCAGGATGCCATTGTTTCCCCTTCTACTTCCTATGTCTAGTTGGTGCTCGTGGAATGTGCGCGGTCTCACTGACCCGACAAAAGGACGATGTGTTCGCTCCTTTTTGCAGGCTGAGAATATTGGTTTCTGCTGTCTGGTAGAAACTAAGGTTAAGGCTCATCAGTTTGATTTCGTGTTTCGTTCCTTTGGGGCTGATTGGCAGTGTGTTTGTAGTTATGGGGATAGTGGCCTGGGTCGTATTTGGGTGTTATGGCGTTCCCGCCGTTTCTCTTTCTCCCCAAGCCTGATTAGTCCTCAGTTGGTTACTGGCTCCCTGGTGGACCTGTCTTCTCAGGTTGCGACTCATATTGCCTTTGTGTATGGATCCAATCTCGAGGCTGGGAGGTCTGCTTTGTGGAGGGAGTTGGCCTTGGCTTGTTCGAGGTGGTCTTCCCCTGGCGTTGTTATGGGAGACTTCAATGAGACTCGCCGGTTGACTGAGAGGAGTGGGGGTAACCATAGCATTTCTGCGATGGGAGCCTTTGATACTGCTCTCCTAGAGGCTGACTTGGTTGAGCTGCCGGTTCAGGGGAATTGGTTCACTTGGACTAGTCGCCCGAGGGGTGGCCCAGGAGGTCAGTTGGGAAGGTTGGATAGAGTTTTGGTCAACGCTGAGTGGGCTTCTGGTCGGCCTATGTGTGTGGTGCACGTGCATGACTGGGGTGTCTCTGACCATAGTCCGTTGGTTTTCTCTCCAGGCCCTTTAGGTGCTCGTCGGTCTCCTCCCTTTCGGTTCTTCAACCATTGGGGGGAGTCTGATAGGTTTTTGTCTGTGATTGCCGGTAGGTGGGTGACCCATGTTGGGGTCTCTCCGCTTGTTAGCTTCGCTCGCAATTTAAAGGGCTTAAAGGGGACTCTCAGGCAGGAGTTTGGGACGCCGATTGCCGTGCTTAGTCAGCAGGTTATTGATCTGCGCTTGGCCATGGAGGCTGCCCAGGCGGGAGTTTTGGTGGACCCCCTTTCTCCTTCCCTCCAGCTTCAGGCCGCTGAGGCTTCTGATAGGTTCTGGGCAGCAGCTAGGTGTGAGGAAGCCTCCCTTCGGCAGAAATCGAGGGTCAAGTGGCTGGCGTTAGGGGATAGGAACTCGGGGTTCTTTCACAGGAGCGTGTGTTGCGTGCTCAATGTGTAAAGATAAATAAGCAAGAAAGTAGAGAGAGCACTCAGAACATGCAAGCATACATGGTCTCACAGCAAGTAGTAAGTATATTTCATTCGTTTTTTCCACAGAGACTTATGTTTAGCTATTCGCGAAGTGTATTTGTTAAGAAAGATGGGGTGGATTTGATGGGGTAAAATTGGTTTTTAATTATCTAATTTTTGCTGAATGTGTAAAGGAATATAACATAAACAAATGCAAGTTGAAATTAGACTCAAAGGACAAGAGATGGAATTGATAAACGAAGAAGAAAACAGCTAAACAGAATGAAAATTTAGCAGAATTGCGGGGACCGCAATGTTTCCGCAATTAAACAGCAGCGAAAGTGTGTAATTGGGTGAGTTAAGGGCTACTAATGACTATCCTATAGGCATTATTATACGATTCTCAAGCACTGGATCTACTCTCTATGCATCAAACTCACTCTATCTCATGTATCGTCCGATTCCATGCATTAGATTCCTAAGTTTACTCGACTTCAAAGTAAGGTCTTAATCATCTTGTTAAAACAGAAGTGTTTAGTTTGTACTAGGGAAACGCCTATTCCTAGGCCGTTGCCTGATTACCATGAAAGGCTAGCATGATTATATGACTCTGAACTCTTACTCCTTCCAGAGGTTAGGAGTTCTTTGGACAAAATGGATGGCCAATCGAAATTGCCCGTGGGATGAAGCTTACATACAATCAATGTTTCGAAGGCGATCCTACATGCTTGGTTCACGTTTTTTAGCCTATAGTTCTGTCATTAGCATGCCCCTAAGTGACTTAGCTACTCATGGATATATAGAGAACAGAAATGTAAGATGAAACAGACATGCTTAGAAGGGAAATAAACTTAAAACAGCAAGACAAAACCGTAGCAGCAGAAGAAGGAAACCGTGAAATGAAACTTGCACTCTGATTACTTTGAATGTTGAACGAACAAAGAGAAACTTAAAGGCAGTAATTCAAAGACAGACAACAACGAAATGCAGTAACTAAAACACTAAACTAGGAACAACAATGATCAAAACTGGAAATTAGAAGAAGAACGACAGAAAACAGTAAAATGGCGCTTGAAAGCTTCGTTGCAGTCGCCTCGAATGAAGGGGATGAAAGGTCAGCCTTGCTTGGATGAATCCAATCGAGAGAGAAGAAGAATCTCCTCTCCTTCCTATCAGATTATCGATTCCAACAGCTGAGACTCTCACTCCAACAGACGGCAAAGGAAAACAGGGAGAAAAAGTGGACTGTGAGAAGGCTTCTACGCTTTCGGATGATGATCAAACCTCCGACTTTGGCCCCCTTTTATAGTAGTTTGCAGGTGCGTTTGGGCCAAGGAGAACCATCAATCTTCAACGTCATATATCAGAATGGATGGAGGAGAAAGAACGAATCCCTGAAATTACGGAAATTAACAGAAAAGGATCAGTCAACTTACGGTTTTCACTTGAATAATTGCGGCCTCAGCAATGTTTTCGCAATGCTGTCGCAATGCAGTTTTTTCATTCTTTTCCTTCGGTTTTGAACCCTTTTCTTTCCTATTGTGCATAAGTCCTAATTTAGCTACCTTCTTCTTATTCTCATATTGAAGCATAGGTCTAGGCTAAATGCTATCAAAAACACCTAAAAGTGCACATCTTCTTAAGCTAAATGGGTCCTAAATAAGTCACTTTCAGAGACTTAACAGCGTGAAAGTTAGGGCAGCCCGGAATAGCTTTTCCTCTTTGGTTGATGGTTCATGGGTCAGGATGTCTTCCCATGAGGACATCTCGAGATCCCTGGTTCATTATTTCCAGGGTCTCTTGGGGTCCCAAGGGGTTCGTTATCGTGACCTCACTGAGCGTTTAAAGCCGATGGTGGGATTTTCGTGGTCTGATCAGTGTGTAACTGATCTCATTCGCCCCATCTCGCGAGATGAGGTTCGAGCTGTTCTCTTTTCCATGAGTAGTGCCAGGGCTCCTGGCCCGGATGGCTTCCCTGTGGGGTTTTTCAAAGCTGCTTGGAGTGTTGTTGGGGATGATTTCGTTTCCGCTGCGCTTCACTTCTTTGATACCTCCTTCCTCCCTCCTGGTATCAATGCCACCTCTCTTACCTTGATTCCTAAGAAGGTGGGTGCCTCCCGGGTTGAGGATTTCAGGCCTATTTCCTGTTGTAATGTATAAATGCATTGCAAAGGTTTTGGCTAATCGTCTTCGCGTGTGGCTGCCTTCCGTCATTAGTCCGAATCAGTCGCCCTTTGTTCAAGGTAGGAGCATTGTGGACAACATTCTGCTCTGCCAGGAGTTGGTTGGGGGTTACCACCTCAATAAAGGGAGCCCGCGGTGTGTGCTGAAGATTGACCTGCAGAAAGCTTATGACTCTATTCAGTGGGATTTTCTCTTTGGCTTACTGCTTTCGATTGGTACGCCTTGCCAGTTTGTCAACTGGGTCCGGGCTTGCGTTACTTCGCCTATGTTCTCCATTTCGGTGAATGGGTCCTCTGAGGGGTTTTTTGCGGGTAGGCGTGGTCTCCGTCAGGGTGATCCCTTGTCCCCTTACCTGTTCGTCATGTGTATGGAAGTCTTATCGCGGCTGCTGAATTCCCCGCCGCCTGAGTTTGAGTTTCATCCTAAGTGTGAGAGGGTTAATCTTACCCATCTTTGCTTTGGGGATGACTTGATGATTTTCTCTGCGGGAAACAGGACTTCTTTGAGGTTTGTTCAGCAGACTTTACTTCACTTCCAGGAGCTTTCAGGCCTTGTGGCTAACTCCGCTAAGAGCTCGATGTTCTGTGCGGGGGTTCCTGTCCAGGTGGCTGTCGGTCTGGCTGAGTTCATGGGTGTTGCTCTTGCGACCTTGCCTGTTTGTTACTTAGGTCTCCCTCTCATCTCGGGTCGGCTGTCTTCTCGGGATTGCCAGCCTCTGATTGATCGGATCACCTCTAGGATTGGCAGTTGGACTGCTAGGGCTCTTTCCTATGCGGGAAGGTTGCAGCTTATCCAGTCGGTCCTTCAGAGCTTCCAGGTCTATTGGGCTAGTGTGTTTGTGCTGCCTGCTCGTATAGTCCATAGGGTTGAGAGTTTGCTTCGGTGCTACCTCTGGAAGGGCTCTCCTTCTGGTCGTGGGGGGGCGAAGGTTGCCTGGGATGACATCTGTTTGCCGAAGAGTGAGGGGGGTTTGGGTATTCGTCATATCCAATCCTGGAACTCGGCAGCGGTTATGAAGCTCCTTTGGCTCCTTCTGCTTCGCTCTGGTTCTCTGTGGGTGGCTTGGATGGAGGAGTATATCCTCCGTGGTCGGTCTCTTTGGACGATTCCTGTGTCGTCTATGTGGTCTTGGTGCCTCAAGGCGATTATGGGGCTTCGGGACCAATTCCGTCCTCTTGTCCGGTTTTCCATTGGCGACGGTTCTAGGTGTCGTATGTGGGTTGATCCATGGCTGCCTGATGGTCCTATTCTCCCCAGAATTAGTGATCGTATCTTGTATGACGCAGCTAGTCATATTCAAGCTATGGTCTCTGATTTTCTGCTACCTGATGGTTCGTGGCGGTGGCCGGTAGTGTCTCCTGATTTGTTGGAGATTGCCGATGCCGTGCGCTCTACTGTGTGTTGCCCAGGTAGGGAGGATAGGTTGATCTGGGTTCCAGGTGGGATTGGTTTTTCGGTTTCAAGTGCTTGGGAGGCGATTCGCCCCCGTGGGACAGTGGTTCCGTGGCAGGATTTGCTATGGTTCGGGGGGAATATTCCGCGTCATGCTTTTGTCACCTGGCTGGCCTTGAGGGATCGTTTGTATACTCGTGATAGGCTGGCTAGGTGGATCCCCTCGACACCTACCGATTGTTTGCTTTGTTTGTCCGGGACTGAGTCCCGTGACCACTTGTTCTTCCAGTGCCCCTTTGCGAGTTTGGTGTGGGAGGATATCCTCTGTTGGGGCAGAGCTTCCCGCCTCGTTCTCCCTTGGGATGCTGAGCTTGAGTGGATTTGTCGGGTGAGTGCTGGGCAGCACAAGCGTAAGCTTGTTTGGAGGGTGGCCTGGTGTGCTGTGATCTACCATATTTGGATGGAACGCAACTTGCGTTTTCATGGCCCGGGTCACCGCCCTCCTCAGTCGGTTATCGCTGCTATTCGGTCTGATATTTCTTCTGCTTGCTCGTCCTGGGTGGGTGCGGTTTCGGCCGTCTCCCCCTGGGATTCTTTTGATTGACTTTGTCTTGTTCTTTGAGTGTGTGCAGGTGTTTTGTCTGGTTGCTCTTTGCGGTGCTGTCTCGTTTCTGGCGATTGCTTCTTCCCCTGCTCTGTCCCTGGTTCCTGCTGCTGTCCCTTCTCTGGAGGGGTTTCTGTTCGGCTTGGTTGTTTGAGCTTGTCCCTGTGTTTGTTCATGCTCTGTGTTCGCTGCTTGCAGCGGCTCGATCAGTTGCTGGCCTTCTTCCTCTGTCTGTCCTTGGCTGTCCTTGGCCTTTCTCCCCTGGTGGGCTTCTTGTGTGTGGCTTTGAGGGGCTCGTCTGTGGGGTGTCCCTAGCTGTCGGGTTGGTTCAGGCGGTGCTTGCTCTTCTGCAGTTGGCTGTCCTTCTCTGTTCTGTGGGTGCTCGTTGTCCCCTGGCGGTCCTGGTTCCTAATTAAGCTGAGTTCTGGACGCTTGTTGTCACCCCGAAAGGCGCTTTGTCCTGAGGGTGTGTGGGCTTTTGGTGGGTCCTTGGATCTGGCTTTGTCGAGGGAAGCGATGCTGGCTGGGTCCCTGTGGCTTTCTGTCGTGCCTGCATACCGGATGGTTGTTCTTTTGCCATAAGTAGGGGGAAGACGAGTTGATGGGCCTCTTCTTTGTTCGGTTTCTTGGTCGTGCTTGGGGGGCGGGGGATGGATGGGTCTGGAGTTGATGGGTCTGGAGTCGCTCCTTCGCTCGTGCCGGCCGGGGGATGGATGGCCTGGGGTGTTTTGTGGGCGGATGAGGAGTCATGCTTCGTTCGTGTTCTGTCTTATTGTTTCCTCTTGCTTCAGCTGGTTCTTTTGCTTTTTAAGTTGTGTTACATTTATCTGCTTTTTGTCTTTTCTGGCTCCTTCCCGCTTGTGGGTTGGATGCTGGGGTTTGTTGTTGTTTGGTTTCTTTGTTGCTTTCCCTCGGGCTGTGAGGTTTCCGTTGGGTTGTTTTGGTTTTGTTGTCGTACTTTGGTTCTCCCAGTGCTTGTTCTCTTGTTTGTTGTGCCCTTTGGCCTCGGGCTTTGAGGTCTTTTTGCTTATATATAATCACCTTTGCAAAAAAAAAAGTTAAGTGGGCAGCCTGGCGTTTTTGAATTCTATCCAACGTCCGACATTGCTGGTTTGGGAGTTAAGGTGGATCCGGCACTGGGCCCCATTCCTCCTTCGTCCGCATTTGCTGCTGCTAATTCAACGGGGATGGCTGGCAATGTTGATGGAGAGTCTCCTGTCCGTTTTAAGGATGCTTCGATGATTAATTTGGAAGGCAGACTTGCCAAATATGGGATCTCTGCTGCCCATTTGTGTTTGCAAGGTGGCCCTTCGGATTATGGCATCTCAAATAAATCTGCATTGCCAAATATGGAATTATTGGGCAGTCAACACATGGATCCCAAGGTTTCTCTTGTAGACAAACGTGAGTCAAATAAGGGAAAGGAACATTTATTGAGTGATCCACCTTTGGTATCTCTGGGAGCGCATTTAATTGAAGATTCCCCAGCTGTTGGTAATGCTCCTAATGGCTTGAAAGTCAAATTTTCTAAAGTTAAAAAATTCTCTCTGTTCTCTCTCCTCACAACAATGGTGGACTGAGTTTTTTGGGGGCTTCGTCTTCATCCATGGTGATTGGGCTGTCCATGGTTACGGTTTGAAGACTAGAGGGCAAGCTGAACAAGGTAGCGGCGCTGGGCACGTCTTCAAGAGGTCATCCATGGCTGCTGATTGAAGGTTGCGAAGCAGGGTGCTTCAAGAGATAAGCTTTCTCTGGTTTTTCATTTTGTTTTGTTTTTGTTTTTTAAGGTTTCTGCATTTCTTTTTCTGTTTGTGTGGGCTGTAATTTGTGTCTGGGTCCTTGGAGATTGGGTTGGGGAGTTTGGTTTATCTTCATCTTCAAATGGGGAAGAAGAAATCACCTCACAAGAAGGGCTCCCCTCATAAGAAGGCTGTTGCTTCACTCTCGAGCGCCAATGGTTCTCGGCCACAAAAGTCTCCACCTGTAGAGGTTTCCAATTCAGGAGCTCAATCCAGTTCAGGAGCTCCAATTGGGATTGTTCCGAATGCCCTGAACTGGATTGCCAACCGGCAGCTCAACCAAGTCAGCCTCTAGGAGAGCAGTATCAAAGGCTCCCATCGCAGAAATGCTATGGTTACCCCCACTCCTCTCAGTCAACCGGCGAGTCTCATTGAAGTCTCCCATAACAATGCCAGGGGAAGACCAACTCGAACAAGCCAAGGCCAACTCCCTCCACAGAGCAGACTGCCCCGCCTCGAGATTGGACCCATACACAAAGGCAATATGAGTCGCAACTTGAGAAGACAAATCCACCAGGGAGCCAGTAACCAACTTAGGACTAATCAGGGTAGGAGAGAAAGAGAACCGGTGGGAACGCCATAACACCCAAATACGACTCAGGCCACTATCCCCATAACTACACACACTGCCAATCGGCCCCAAAGGAACGAAACACGAACTCAAACTGATGAGCCTTAACCTTAGTTTCAACCAGACAGCAGAAACCAATATTCTCAGACTGCAAAAAGGAGCGAACACATCGCCCTTTTGTCGGGTCAGTGAGACCGTGCACATTCCACGAGCACCAACTACATAGGAAGTAGAAGGGGAGACGGTGGCATCCTGACACCATCGAGGGTCCACACTGTCATAGAGCGCCCATGACGTCAGGGTGCCGGCTGAGGGTGATGGCGTGAACTCGGTTCAGGTAGGGGTTGCTAGTGGGGAGGGGGAACAGGCCTCCTCTCTTGAGGTCGGTGATGACTTTCTCCCTGTGGGAGGGAAATCCCGTAGGCGTAAACGGAAGAAGGTTGCCAGGTCCTTGACTGCAGACTCGTCTGCCCTTCCCTTTTCCTTGGCTAGTCTTCCGAGTTCTCCTACTGGTCCCTCCTCTCGGCTTCCCCGTTCTCCTGAACCCCTGAAGGGGGTACATGTGACTAACTCTTTCGGTTCTCTTTCGGATTCGTTAGGGTGTGATTTGGCCCCCCCGAGGGTGGTTTCCTTAGTGGAAAAGACGCTCTGTGACAGTGTTGACCCTCGATGGTGTCAGGATGCCATTGTTTCCCCGTCTACTTCCTATGTCTAGTTGGTGCTCGTGGAATGTGCGCGGTCTCACTGACCCGACAAAAGGACGATGTGTTCGCTCCTTTTTGCAAGCTGAGAATATTGGTTTCTGCTGTCTGGTAGAAACTAAGGTTAAGGCTCATTAGTTTGATTTCGTTTTTCGTTCCTTTGGGGCTGATTGGCAGTGTGTTTGTAGTTATGGGGATAGTGGCCTGGGTCGTATTTGGGTGTTATGGCGTTCCCGCCGCTTCTCGTTCTCCCCTAGCCTGATTAGCCCTCAGTTGGTTACTGGCTCCTTGCTGGACCTGTCTTCTCAGGTTGTGACTCATATTACCTGTGTGTATGGGTCCAATCTCGAGGCTGGGAGGTCTGTTTTGTGGAGGGAGTTGGCCTTGGCTTGTTCGAGTTGGTCTTCCCCTGGCATTGTTATGGGAGACTTCAATGAGACTCGCCGGTTGACTGAGAGGAGTGGGGGTAACCATAGCATTTCTGCGATGGGAGCCTTTGATACTGCTCTCCTAGAGGCTGACTTGGTTGAGCTGCCGGTTCAGGGGAATTGTTTCACTTGGACTAGTCGCTCGAGGGGTGGCCCAGGAGGTCAGTTGGGAAGGTTGGATAGAGTCTTGGTCAACGCTGAGTGGGCTTCTGGTCGGCCTATGTGTGTGGTGCACGTGCATGACTGGGGTGTCTCTGACCATAGTCCGTTGGTTTTCTCTCCTGGCCCTTTAGGTGCTCGTCGGTCTCCCTCCTTTCGGTTCTTTAACCATTGGGGGGAGTCTGATAGGTTTTTGTCTGTGATTGCCAGTAAGTGGGTGACCCATGTTGGGGTCTCTCCGCTTGTTAGCTTCGCTCGCAATTTAAAGGGCTTAAAGGGGACTCTCAGGCAGGAGTTTGGGACGCCGATTGCCGTGCTTAGTCAGCAGGTTATTGATCTGCGCTTGGCCATGGAGGCTGCCCAGGGGTGAAATCCCCGACCCACTCCTCGCCCCAAGCTATGGTCGGGGATTCCAATCTCCATGGAGTACCCTATCCACCTCTACTTCTGCTCTAGACACTCTTTCACGACAAACACACATACGAAGACCTTAGCAGTACATCACAGAATTTCATAATCGGACTAACATGCATTCACCATAACTCAACAAGTTAATCAGGATTCCATAACTAAACTCGACAATCGCTATAAGGCACAACCCACCACCCCCAACTTAAAAATTGACAATGTCCTCATTGGACTAAATATGCACAGTCAACACAAAAGGAAAGAAAACCTTCCCTGAATTGTGACTTAGAGGGTTGGAGAGTGCGCTTTAACCTTAGCCAATAAACCGCAAGGATGAGCCATTGTTTCACCTGAAAATTCACAACATCAGAGTAGAAATCTAAACTAATCCTAAAGACGGTAAGTAAACAAAAAGCATGTACAGTTCAAGCTCGGGTGCCTCCGAGTAGCGCAAATTTTTAGAGTCGATTGCTCGACTTTACCAAAACTCATTTTATCCTTTCTCATAATCAGGCTCTTTCAAGTAGGCATGATCGTCGAAGTCCTCTGACATTCCCTCATGAAAGATCTTTAATCGCTGGCCATTCACCGTGTATTCTTTCTCTGTATCCAGGCTCTGAATCTTGACTGCACCATAGTGATGGACATCAGTTATAATGAAACGACCAAGCCACCTGGAACGAAGTTTACCTGGCATGAACTTCAGGCGGGAGTTGAACAATAAGACCTTCTGACCAACTTCGAAGTGTTTTCTGACGACTCGTCTGTCGTGGAACATTTTGGTCTTTTCCTTGTAGGTCTTCGAGTTCTCATATGCGTCCAGGCGAAGCTCCTCCAGTTCTTGCAATTTGAGGAGTCTTTCTTCGCCCGCCAAGTCAAAGTCCATGTTGCACTTCTTCACAGCCCAGTAAGCTTTGTGCTCGATCTCCACGGGGAGATGACAGGCTTTACCATAAACCATCCGGTAGGGAGACATCCCTATGGGGGTTTTGTAAGCCGTACGGTAAGCCCACAAAGCATCGTCCAGCCTGAGGCTCCAATCCTTCCTTCCTGGACTTACTGTTTTCTCGAGGATGCTCTTCACCTCTCGATTGGAGACTTCTGCTTGGCCATTGGTTTGAGGATGGTACGGGGTAGAGATTTTGTGATTTACCCCATACTTCCTCATCAAGGCCTGGATCGTTTTGTTGCAGAAGTGGCTCCCCTGGTCACTTATGATGGCTCGTGGAACTCCATACCTGCTAAAAATATTAGATTTGACAAAACTTGAAACAACATTAGCAGTATCAACTTTGGTGGCTTTAGCTTCCACCCATTTAGACACGTAGTCCACAACCAATAAGATATAGACAAAACCAAATGAAGGGGGAAAGGGTCCCATAAAGTCCATACCCCAAACCTCGAAAATTTCACAAGTTAAAATGGGGTTTTGGAGCATTTCATTCCTACTAGTGATGGTCCCTTTTCTCTGACACTGATCACAAGATTTACAAAACTCATAACAGTCCTTAAACAGTGATGGCCAGAAAAACCCACAATCTAAAATTTTTCTCGCAGTCCTATTTTGCCCAAAGTGTCCCCCACATGCAAATTCATGGCAAAAGGTAAGGATGGACCTATGTTCAGACTTAGGGACGCACTTCCTAATTACCTGGTCAGCACAAAATTTCCATAAAACGGGCTCTTCCCAAACATACGTCTTGGCTTCGCTTTTCGGCTTAGCTCTTTGGTTATATGAAAAGTCGAATGGGAATGTACCTGTGACCAAGTAGTTGACGATGTCGGCGTACCATGGTGTCTCCACACTTACCTGGAAGAGAACTTCATCAGGGAACTCATCATTCAGAGGCAGATCGTCCTCATTACGCACAATACGGCTCAAGTGGTCGGCAACGGTATTTTCTGATCCTTTTCTGTCCTGAACAGAGACGTCGAACTCCTGGAGTAATAATACCCATCTGAGCAGTCTAGGCTTCGAGTCTTTCTTGTTCATCAAGTATCGAACTGCTGCATGATCAGAAAAAGCAATTACTTTAGATCCAAGAATATATGGCCGAAATTTATCAAGAGCGAAAACTATGGAAAGCAGCTCCTTCTCCGTTGTTGTGTAACCGATCTGCGCGGAATTGAGCGTCCTAGAGGCATAATAAATCACATGGCTCTTCTTGTCTATCCTCTGGCCCAACACAGCGCCTACGACATAATTGCTTGCGTCGCACATGATCTCGAAAGAAGTCCCCCACTGCGGTGGATGAATGATGGGTGCGTTGGTCAAGCACTTCTTCAGAACATCGAAGGCAAGCTTGCACTGTTTGCCAAAACAGAATGGAACATCTTTTTTCAGCAAGCTTGTCATCGGAGTTACTATCTTCGAGAAGTCTTTAATGAACCTGCGGTAAAAACCTGCGTGACCAAGAAAAGAACGTACTTCCCGAAGATTCGTGGGGTAAGGTAAATCAAATATGACATCAATTTTTGCTTTATCAACCTCTATCCCCTTAGCAGACACAACGTGACCCAATACTATGCCCTGACTGGCCATGAAATGACACTTTTCAAAATTTAAAACAAGATTAGTTTCGATGCATCTTTCCATGACTCTAGACAAGTTAAACAGGCAATCTTTAAATGAACTTCCATATACAGTAAAATCATCCATAAAGACTTCGATGCAATTTTCTACAAATTCAGAAAATATGCTCATCATGCATCGCTGAAAAGTCCCTGGAGCATTACAAAGCCCAAAGGGCATTCTCCTATATGCGTAAGTTCCGAATGGACAAGTAAAAGTAGTCTTTTCTTGGTCTTCCTGGGCTATGGGAATTTGATAAAACCCAGAAAAACCATCGAGAAAACAGAAGAATGGTTTCCCAGCTAAACGCTCCACCATTTGATCTATGAAGGGAATAGGAAAGTGGTCCTTCTTAGTCACATCATTCAGTTTTCTAAAATCAATACACATTCTCCACCCATTTTGTACTCTCTTGGGTACTAACTCCCCCTTATCATTTCTAATAACAGTTATGCCCGTCTTTTTAGGTACAACATGAATAGGGCTAACCCATTGGCTATCAGAAATGGGAAAGATAATACCTGCATCCAGGAGTTTGTGTATCTCAGACAACACTACCTCCTTCATTGCAGGGTTCAGTCTCCGCTGAGGCTCTCTAGATGGCTTTGCTCCCTCATCCAGCCGAATCTTGTGCATGCACAGCACTGGACTTAACCCGTGCAAGTCTGCCAACGTCCATCCCATGGCTCTTATGTTCTTTTTCAAAACCTCGATCAACTCGCCTTCTTGCTCCGACGTAAGCTCCTTGGAAATAATCACTGGGAGTGTCTCCACCTCACCCAAGTACACGTACTTGAGATGGCCCGGCAACTCCTTCAATTCCAACTTGGGAGCCTGCAAAAGAGATGGTAATATTTTAGTTGGCTTTTCACATGTCTCTAAAGCAAAAGTAGGTTGTTCAGAAGAATCAGTCAATATGGGAACACTACTTTCAACTTCGCCAACAATTTCAGTAAAAACGAGTGGGTCATCCCCATCAACAACAGTCATGCATTCTTCTTGTTCTAAAGTATCTATCAGATCAATTTTACAGACAGAATGCACATCAGCACGTTGTTTCATGGCATCAAACACATTAAATTCGAATACATCCCCTTCATACTCAACAGATAAGGTACCATCATGCACATTAATTTTTGTTTTAGCGGTTTTCATGAATGGTCTATCAAGTAAAACAGAAGTGGTGGATGTATTTTCTTCCATTTTTATCACATAAAAATCAGCAGGGAAGATCAAATCCTTGACCCTAACCAACACATCTTCAATCAATCCTAGAGGACGAATAGAAGATCTATTAGCTAACTGGATAATTATACTGGTTTCCTGCATACCATCTAAATCGAGGCTCTTGTAGACTGAGTATGGCATAACATTAATTGAAGCTCCTAAGTCTAACATAGCGTGCTCGATTTCTCTATCCCCTATGGTGCATGGCAAGAGGAACATACCTGGGTCCTGGCATTTGCTTGGAATACCTTGGGTTATCAGGGCAGAAACATTCTTGCTTACCACGACTCTCTCAGCACTTTTAGTCTTTCTCTTCATAGTGCACATCTCCTTAAGGAATTTAGCGTACCTTGGGATTTGCTGAATTGCATCAAGTAGCGGTATATTGATCCCAACTTTTCTCAACGTCTCGAGAACATCCGCATCGTCGACTTCCTTAGATGGCCTTGCCAGCCTACTAGGAAAAGGGGCAACGGGAGTGTAAGACTTCATAGAAATAATAGGAGGAGTTACAACAGTTTCAGAGGGTGCTTGAGAACACTTATCTGGAGATATCTCTGAATCTTTTGGAGGACTCTCGCGAGTGGTTTTAGATGGCACTTCTTTACCACTCCTGAGGTTTATCGCATTAACACCTTCCGCTTTGGATTCGATCTTGCTCATTCTTTCCTTCACCTCCGAGAACTCCTCTCTTAGAGATTCTATCTGCGACCTTGTCTCATTGCTAGCTTCCATAAGCGATTTGAACATGCCTTCAATGGCTTGACCTGAGACAGAAGAAACAGCCTGAGATGATTTTTCTTTCATCGCATGAATTAAACCAAATACCTGAGATACTTGTTCCTTGAGCTCTGATACGTCAGTAGACATTTTAGCGTACTCGTTCCTTCCTCCGTACTGGCGACGGTTCTCAGCCATATTAGAAATCAACTGTCTGGCTTCTACAGGTGTTTTCTCCCAAAGGGCTCCTCCACTTGCTGCATCAAGCATCTGGCAGTCATGCGGAAGCAACCCTTCATAGAAGAATTCGATAAGCTCGGCTTCTGCTATCAGGTGGTTCGGGCATTTCTCACAGAGTTTAATGAACCTCTCCCAGCATTCGTGAAACGCCTCGTCCTTTCCTTGCTCAAATTGGCGGATATCTTTTTTCACGGCTCTGGCTTTTGAAGCTGGGAAGTACCTTTCCAAGAATAGACTCTGCAACTTTTCCCAAGTGAAAATGATCCCTGATGGCAAGTAATGCAGCCAATCTCGAGCTTCACCTCTCAAGGTGAATGGAAAAGCTCTCAGGTAGAGCTGATCTTCAGTAATGCCGCCTGGCTTCATCGCAGAACTTGTCATTTGAAAAGCCTTGAGATGTTTATAAGGATCCTCATCTGCTTCACCACAAAAAGAGGGTAAATGGTCAATTAAACCCGATTTAAGCACAAACTCACCTGAAATTTCCGGGTAGGAAATACAAGAAGGTTGGTGGCCCATAGCAAATGATGTCCACTGTCTGAGCGTTTTTGGGGCTCCAATCTCATCATCAGTCTCCATCTTCTCAATAAAAATTTGGCACTTCTAGCACACTTAAACAAACAGATCAAAATTGCAAATAATAAAAGAATAAACAGAATTTTTAAAGTAAAAATTAAAAGTCTACAAATCAAATTTAAATTAGGCCGAATTACACTTGAGTCCCCGGCAACGGCGCCAATTTTGGTAACGATATTATTGACCTATCGCCAATCATCGGGTTGTCGAGACCCGCCAAAATGAATTTATAAGTGCCCGAAATCACTAAACTATTTGTAGAATAGTAGCAACGGGGTCGATCCACAGGGAATTAATGTATTTTGACTTAATCTTAATTAAATGTGCAAACTATTAATATAAGTGAAATAAGGGGGTAATTGTTGGTTTTCAAGCAACTAAGATGGAACAAAGCAAATGGGAAAATTTAGCTAACGGAGTTTCCGACTCGGGACGATCGGGGATAAATTTAGCGAACCTCTTGGATCATAGGATGACGAGTTTTATGGTTGAATAAATTAACGAATGCACAGCTCGTCTAAAATTAATGAATAACCCAGACATGCTCCATGGATTTAATTAGACATAAATAATCATGCTAATCAAGCATACCGTTCGGACATTGGCGGCCAACGCTCTCCCAAGACCGAACGGTAGCAACAAGCTAACCGTGACAACTATCTAATTTGGACGCGAAATTAGTATGTCGATTTGGAATTCTAATTCGGGAAGAACGAACACCAAGAGCGTAAGGACGCCAATACGCTCAAGGTGCCATAATTCCTTGTTACTTGGCGGAAACGAGAGGCACGGCATCAAATCCTTTAACAAATGAACATGCTCAAAATCAAGGGTGCCTAGTCCTAAATCATTCAAACGTGCTCATAGATTAAGCTAAGAAATAGAATTCAATTCAATAAAATATCCAACCAATTCAGAATTTCAATCCTACAACCTCACCAAGAGTTCATACTACTTCGTTCGTGCTCTGGCTTGTTGTTCCTCTTGTTTCGTTTGTGCTCTTTTGCTCCTTGAGTTGTGTTGTTGTTATTTGCTTTTTTGTCTTTTCTGGCTCCTTCCCGCATGTGGGTTGGGTGTCGGGGTTTGTTGTTTGTTGGTTTTTTGTTGCTTTCCCTCGGGCTTTAGTTTCCGTTGGGTTGTTTTGTTTGTTTGGTACATTGGTTCTCCCAGTGTTGTTCTCTTGTTTGATGGTGCCCTTGGGCCTCGGGCTTTGAGGTCTTTTTGCTTAATATATAATCATCTTTGCAAAAAAAAAAGAGTTCATACTACATTTATCCTTACAATCCCGAGCCAAAAACGGTAAATCTACTCACTCATGACTTGTGTGGTCTGGGACGGCTTCAAATCGAGCTTCCTAGCCCCTCCCATGGTGGAAAACAGTTGCTGGACGTCAAATCAGGCGCGGAGCTCGAGGTAGAAGATGATAATGGCGGCTAAAATCGGACAGAAACTTAAGTAATCCGTCGTAGCGTCGAGACGCTAGGGCAGCGTCTCGACGCTGCGCCCTAAATAATCCGCGCGCGCAGTCGGGGTGGCGTCGAGACGCTCGACCAGCGTCGAGACGCTGGTCGGCGTCGAGCGAGCGTCGAGACGCTATCACTCGACGCTTGCTCTCGGGTTTTTCTTCAATTCAGCGCTTCAGACTTCGGAGCGTCGAGACGCTATGGCAGCGTCTCGACGCTAGCTCTCGGGTTGATGCATGAATTTTTGCCTTCAATTTCCCAAAAGTGCTCAACCTTCATGCCTTTGCACGGGTCTTCCCGAGAAGTGTTCCTAGGCCTTTAAATTGCGATATTAAGCCCCGAAAAGCGCCGAAACGCTCCCGAGGACGAATTACCGAGAACACCTGCAATAATCACATATAAACAAGATTAAGCCAATAATAAACGTGAATTAGGGACATAATTATAGCTCCAAAATGGAGCTATCAGAGCGCTCACCCACTGCACCAAGTGGTTGTTCGACACAGGAATCGTCCAAAGAGACCGACCACAGAGCAAAGTCTGTTAAGTTAGAAACACAAATCTTAATATCTATTGGAGCTGATCTATTTTCATTTCTTTTGCAGGTACCATTGGGTTAGTTTATGAATGAGCATTCAAGTAGCGATCTAGAGTTCAATCCTGAGCCTGAGAGATTACTTAGGGCCAGAAACAGAGCTAAGAAACGTCTCTTCAACCAACCCCTTATACCTCCAAACGTTGCTGACTCTACTGAGTCATCACAATCCCATCAAATAGAAATGGATAGAACAAACCCAAATCCAGCACCTACCATTCGCAACCCCATCGAAATAGCGAATGACAAGGATATTGCCATTCTCTCCTACTTAGTTCCCATGCCTGGGGAGCTAAACCCAAGCATCATACGCCCTAAGATCACTGCCAACTCATTCGAGTTAAAGCCAGTAATGTTCCAAATGTTGTCCGCTGTGGGACAATTCTTTGGAGTGGAAAATGAGGACCCCCACAACCGTCTAAGAAACTTCCTAGGAGTTAGTGATACCTTTCTTATCCCTGGAGTTTTCCAAGAAGCCTTGAGGCTTTACCTCTTCCCTTACTCATTAAGAGATAAAGCCAAAACGTGGTTAAACTCATTACCTTCCGGATCAGTTGTCAATTGGACAGATCTGGCTGAGAAATTCCTAGTCAAATACTTTCCACCTGATAGGAATTCAAACTTTCGTGATGACATTATTAAATTCAAACAAGCTGAAAATGAGTCTCTTCACGAAGCTTGGACAAGGTTCAAGGACCTTCTGCTTAAATGTCCACACCATGGCATCCCATGGTGTATTCAAATAGAAGTCTTTTTCAAAGGATGCAACCCCAGCACAAGGCAAGTGCTGAATTCGTCAGCTGGTGGTTCCATGCTTTCTAAAAGCTATAATGAAGCCTATTAGATCCTGGAGAAGATCTCAGCATCTCACTATAGGTGGTCAGATGATCCAGTTGAGCCTAGGAGAGCTCAAGACAAGGATGCTCTTAGTGCAATGAGCAACCAAATAAACGCCCTGACCAACCTAGTCAAACAAATGGCTCAAACCAATCTCCAATCCAGTGTCAACACCGCAGCAGCCATCTCAATGGGGGCACAAACAAGTCAAGGTGAGACACTGATCTGTGGATTCTGTGGGGAAGGGCACCTGTATGAATACTGCCCTGGGAATCCTGCCTCAGTCTGCTATGTTGGAAGCCAACAACAGCCTAGGAACAACCCCTACTCTAACACTTACAATCCTGGTTGGAGGAACCACCCAAATCTTTCTTGGGGTGGCCAACAAAATACTAACCAAAGTCAAAACCAACCAAGGCCGAGTGGAACACCTGGTTTCACTCCCCAAAATAACCAATCCATGTATCAAAAACCATATAATCAGCCAATAGGGTCATCTGTAGAAAATCTACTTAAGGAGTACATTGCAAAGAATGATGCTACTCTACAAAGTCAGCAAGCTACCCTTAGGAGCCTAGAGAACCAAATAGGGCAATTAGCCAATGAACTAAAAAGTAGGCCCCAAGGTAGACTGCCTGCTGACACTAAGGTGCCTAGAAGGGATGGTAAAGAGCAAGTTCAAGCAATTGAACTTCGAAGTGGAAGACCATTGGTGAGCAACACTAGAGAAACACCAAAGAGAGTAGAAAATGAAGAGTCTAGTGCTCCACTGGATTCTCTGCCAAACCAAGGTCAACCACCAACAAGCACATCAAGGGTGAGGCTGCAACCTATCATAGAGGAACTAGAAGAAATTCCAAGGCCTCCACCTGTCCTGAGGCGACCTGAAGTGCCTACATATGTGCCACCACCTCCATTCCCTAGAAGGCTAAAGAAAAAACAAGAACAGGAAGTGCACTTTAATAAATTTTTAGAAATTCTTTTTTTTTTGCAAAGGTGATTATATATAAGCAAAAAGACCTCAAAGCCCGAGGCCAAAGGGCACAACAAACAAGAGAACAACCACTGGGAGAACCAATGTACGACAACAAAAGCAAAACAACCCAACGAAAACCTCACAGCCCGAGGGAAAGCAACAAAGAAACCAAACAACAACAAACCCCAGCATCCAACCCACAAGCGGGAAGGAGCCAGAAAAGACAAAAGCAGATAAATGTAACACAACTCAAAAAGCAGAAGAACCAGCTGAAGCAAGAGGAAACAATAAGACAGAACACGAACGAAGCATGACTCCTCAACCGCCCAAAAAACACCTCAGGCCATCCATCCCCCGGCCGGCACGAGCGAAGGAGCGACTCCAGACAGGGTCAAGGGGCACCAAGTAAAAAACAGAGGGAGGACAGGCAGATGGTGAGAAAAAGGGGGCCAAGCTGGCCATTCTTAAGCAAGTGCATGTTAATATCTCGTTTGTAGAGGTTTTGCAATCTATGCCTTCTTATGTTAAGTTTTTGAAGGATATAATTACTAACAAGAAAATTATTGGTGAATTTGAAACAGTGAATCTCACTGAGGAGTGCAGTGCTATACTCCAAAATAAGCTACCAAAGAAGGAGAAGGATCCTGGTTCCTTCACCTTACCAGTGGAGTTGGGAGGCAAGCACGTGGGCAGAGCTCTTTGTGACCTGGGAGCCAACATAAATCTCATGCCCCTATCACTATTCCGTCAGCTTGGAATAGGGGAAGCACGTCCTACCACTGTCACCTTGCAGTTGGCAGACAGATCCATAGCCTACCCTGAGGGTAAGATAGAGGATATTCTTGTCAAGGTTGACAAGTTCATTTTTCTTGCAGACTTCATCATTCTGGATTATGAAGCAGACAAGGAGGTCCCCATCCTATTAGGCAGACCATTTCTAGCCACGGGTAGGGCTTTGATTGATGTCCAGAAAGGTGAACTTACCATGAGGGTTCATGATGAGGAGGTTAAGTTTAGTGTCTTTAAAGCTCTAAGGTATCCTTCTGACTCTGAATCTTGTGCAAGTATGGATATAGTAGATTCACTGATGGAAGAACAACTTGAGCATGAACTACTCATTAAGCATGCCAATGATTTTTTTTGCAAAAGTGAATATATATAAGCAAAAGGCCTCAAAGCCCGAGGCCAAAGGGCACAACAACAAGAGAACAAACACTGGGAGAACCAATGTACGACAACAAAACGAAAACAACACAACGAAAACCTCACAGCCCGAGGGAAAGCAACAAATAAACCAAACAACAACATACCCCAGCATCCAACCCACAAGCGGGAAGGAGCTAGAAAAGACAAAAAGCAAAAAAAAGTAACACAACTGAAAAGCAAAGAAACAGCTGAAGTAGGAGGAAACAAAGAGAGAGAACACGAAGGAATCGTGACACCTCAACCGCGATCCGCCCACAAAACTCTCTAGGCCATCCAACCCCCGGCCGGTACTAGCGAAAGAGCGACTCCAGACAGGGTCAAGGGGCACCAAGCAAAACAGAGAGAGGACAGGCAGATGCTGAGAAATAAGGGGCCAAGCTGGCCATCCAACAAAAGCAAGCAAGAAGCCCGCCCCCCAAGCTCGACCAAGAAACCGAACAAAGAAGAGGCCCATCAACTCGTCTTCCCCCTACTTATGGCAAAAGAACAACCATCCGGTATGCAGGCACGGCAGAAAGCCACAGGGACCCAGCCAGCATCGCTTCCCTCGACAAAGCCAGATCCAAGGACCCACCAAAAGCCCACACACCCTCAGGACAAGGCGCCTTTCGGGGTGACAACAAGCGACCAGAACTCAACTCAATTAGGAACCAGGACCGGCAGGGGACAACGAGCACCCACAGAACAAGAGAAGGACAGCCAACTGCAGAAGAAACAAGCACCGCCTGAAACACTCCGACAGCTAGGGACACCCCACAGACTAGCCTCGCAGAGCCCCACACAAGAAGCCCACCAGGGGAGAAAGGCCAAGGGCAGCCAAGGACAGACAGATGAAGAAGCCAGCAACTGAACAAGCCTCAGAAAGCAGCGATCTCAGAGCAAGAACAAGCACAGGGACAAGCTCAAAAAACCAAGCCACACAGACCAAACCAGAAACCCCTCCAGAAGAAGGGGCAACAGCATGAACCAGGGACAGATCAGGGGAAGAAGCAATCGCCATAAGCGAGACAGCGCCACATAGAGCAACCTGACAAAACACCTGCACACACTCAAAGAACAAGACAAAGTCAATCAAAATAATCCCAGGGGGATACGGCCGAAACCGCACCCGCCCAGGACGAGCATGCAGAAGAAATATCAGACCGAATAGCAGCGATAACCGACTGAGTAGGGCGGTGACCCGGGCCATGAAAACGCAAATTGCGTTCCATCCAAATATGGTAAATCACAGCACACCAGGCCACCCTCCAAACAAGCTTACGCTTGTGCTGCCCAGCACTCACCCGACAAATCCACTCAAGCTCAGCATCCCAAGGGAGAACGAGGCGGGAAGCTCTGCCCCAACAGAGGATATCCTCCCACACCAAACTCGCAAAGGGGCACTGGAAGAACAAGTGGTCACGGGACTCAGTCCCGGACAAACAAAGCAAACAATCAGTAGGTGTCGAGGGGATCCACCTAGCCAGCCTATCACGAGTATACAAGCGGTCCCTCAAGGTCAGCCAGGTGACAAAAGCATGACGCGGAATATTCCCCCCGAACCATAGCAAACCCTGCCACGGGACCACTATCCCACGGGGGCGAATCGCCTCCCAAGCACTAGAAACCGAAAAACCAATCCCGCCAGGAACCCAGATCAACTTATCCTCCCTACCTGGGCAACACACAGTAGAGCGCACAGCATCGGCGATCTCCAACAAATCAGGAGACACTGCCGGCCACCGCCACGAACCATCAGGTAGCAAAAAATCAGAGACCATAGCTTGAATATGACTAGCTGCGTCATACAAGATACGATCACTAATTCTGGGGAGAATAGGACCATCAGGCAGCCAAGGATCAACCCACATACGACACCTAGAACCGTCACCAATGGAAAACCGGATAAGTGGATGGAACTGGTCCCAAAGCCCCATAATCGCCTTGAGGCACCAAGACCACGTAGACGACACAGGAATCGTCCAAAGAGACCGACCATGGAGGATATACGCCTCCATCCAAGCCACCCACAGGGAACCAGAGCGAAGCAGGAGGAGCCAGAGGAGCTTCATAACTGCTGCCGAGTTCCAGGAGGGGATATGACGAATACCTAAACCTCCCTCACTCTTCGGCAAACAAATATCAGCCCAGGCAACCTTCGCCCCCCCACAACCAGAAGGAGAGCCCATCCAGAGGTAGCAACGAAGCAAACTCTCAACCCTATGGACTATACGAGCAGGCAACACAAACACACTAGCCCAATAGACTTGGAAGCTCTGAAGGACCGACTGGATAAGCTGCAACCTTCCTGCATAGGAAAGAGCCCTAGCAGTCCAACTGCCAATCCTAGAAGTGATCCGATCAATCAGAGGCTGGCAATCCCGAGAAGACAACCGACCTGAGATGAGAGGGAGACCTAAGTAACACACAGGCAAGGTCGCCAGAGCAACACCCATGAACTCAGCCAGACCGACAGCCACCTGGACAGGAACCCCCGAGCAGAACATCGAGCTCTTAGCGGAGTTAGCCACAAGGCCAGATAGCTCCTGGAAGTGAAGTAATGTCTGCTAAACAAACCTCAAGGAAGTCCTGTTCCTCGCAGAGAAAATCATCAAGTCATCCGCAAAGCAAAGATGGGTAAGATTAACCATTTCACACTTGGGATGAAACTCAAACTCAGGCGGCGGGGAATTCAGCAGCCGCGATAAGACTTCCATACACATGACGAACAGGTAAGGGGACAGGGGATCACCCTGACGGAGACCACGCCTACCCGCAAAAAACCCCTCAGAGGACCCATTCACCGAGATGGAGAACATAGGCGAAGTAACGCAAGCCCGGACCCAGTTGACAAACTGGCAGGGCGTACCAATCGAAAGCAGTAAGCCAAAGAGAAAATCCCACTGAATAGAGTCATAAGCCTTCTGCAGGTCAATCTTCAGCACACACCGCGGGCTCCCTTTGTTGAGGTGGTAACCCCCAACCAACTCCTGGCAGAGCAGAATGTTATCCACAATGCTCCTACCTTGAACAAAGGCCGACTGATTCGGACTAATGAAGGAAGGCAGCCACACGCGAAGACGATTAGCCAAAACCTTTGCAATGCATTTATACAACACATTACAACAAGAAATAGGCCTGAAATCCTCAACCCGTGAAGCACCCACCTTCTTAGGAATCAAGGTAAGAGAGGTGGCATTGATACCAGGAGGAAGGAAGGAGGTATCAAAGAAGTGAAGCACAGCGGAAACGAAATCATCCCCAACAACACTCCAAGCAGCTTTGAAAAACCCCACAGGGAAGCCATCAGGGCCAGGAGCCCTGGCACTACTCATGGAAAAGAGAACAGCTCGAACCTCCTCTCGCGAGATGGGGCGAGTGAGATCAGTTACACACTGATCAGACCACGAAAAACCCCACCATCGGCTTTAAACACTCAGTGAGGTCACGATAACCAACCCCTTGGGACCCCAAGAGACCCTGGAAATAATGAACCAGAGAACGCGAGATGTCCTCATGGGACGACATCCTGACCCCAGAGCCATCAACCAAAGAGGAAAAGTTATTCCGGGCTGCCCTAACTTTTACACTCCTGTGAAAGAACCCCGAGTTCCTATCCCCTAACGCCAGCCACTTGACCCTTGATTTCTGCCGAAGGGAGGCTTCCTCAGACCTAGTTGCTGCCCAGAACCTATCAGAAGCCTCAGCAGCCTGACGCTGGAGGGAAGGAGAAAGGGGGTCCACCAAAACTCCCGCCTGGGCAGCCTCCATGGCCAAGCGCAGATCAACAACCTGCTGACTAAGCACGGCAATCGGCGTCCCAAACTCCTACCGGAGAGTCCCCTTTAAGCCCTTTAAATTGCGAGCGAAGCTAACAAGCGGAGAGACCCCAACATGGGTCACCCACTTACTGGCAATCACAGACAAAAACCTATCAGACTCCCCCCAATGGTTAAAGAACCGAAAGGAGGGAGACCGACGAGCACCTAAAGGGCCAGGAGAGAAAACCAACGGACTATGGTCAGAGACACCCCAGTCATGCACGTGCACCACACACATAGGCCGACCAGAAGCCCACTCAGCGTTGACCAAGACTCTATCCAACCTTCCCAACTGACCTCCTAGGCCACCCCTCGGGCGACTAGTCCAAGTGAAAAAATTCCCCTGAACCGGCAGCTCAACCAAGTCAGCCTCAAGGAGAGCAGTATCAAAGGCTCCCATCGCAGAAATGCTATGGTTACCCCCACTCCTCTCAGTCAACCGGCGAGTCTCATTGAAGTCTCCCATAACAATGCTAGGGGAAGACCAACTCGAACAAGCCAAGGCCAACTCCCTCCACAAAACAGACCGCCCAGCCTCGAGATTGGACCCATACACACAGGCAATATGAGTCACAACCTGAGAAGACAGGTCCACCAGGGAGCCAGTAACCAACTGAGGGCTAATCAGGCTAGGGGAGAACGAGAAACGGCGGGAACGCCATAACACCCAAATACGACCCAGGCCACTATCCCCATAACTACAAACACACTGCCAATCAGCCCCAAAGGAACGAAAAACGAAATCAAACTGATGAGCCTTAACCTTAGTTTCTACCAGACAGCAGAAACCAATATTCTCAGCTTGCAAAAAGGAGCGAACACATCGTCCTTTTGTCGGGTTAGTGAGACCGCGCACATTCCACGAGCACCAACTAGACATAGGAAGTAGACGGGGAAACAATGGCATCCTAACACCATCGAGGGTCAACACTGTCACAGAGCGTCTTTTCCACTAAGGAAACCACCCTCGGGGGGGCCAAATCACACCCTAACGAATCCGAAAGAGAACCGAAAGAGTTAGTCACATGTACCCCCTTCAGGGGTTCAGGAGAACGGGGAAGCCGAGAGGAGGGACCAGTAGGAGAACTCGGAAGACTAGCCAAGGCAAAGGGAAGGGCAGACGAGTCTGCAGCCAAGGACCTGGCAGCCTTCTTCCGTTTACGCCTACGGGATTTCCCTCCCACAGGGAGAAAGTCATCACCGGCCTCAAGAGAGGAGGCCTGTTCCCCCTCCCCACTAGCAACCCCTACCTGAACCGAGTTCACGCCATCACTCTGAGCCGGCACCCTGACCCCACCCTCAGTAGACACCTGTGTAGGGAGGATGGGTTCCAAACTACCCACAGGCTTTTTAGGACAACCGGAGTCCGAGTGGCCAAAGACCCGACAGGATAGGCACCTCTTGGGCTTCCATTCATACTCAATGGGGATAGTGTGATCCACACCATAGACAGTGACCCCAACCTTACTAGGAAGAGGGGCCTCAATCGCGACCTCCACACAAACCCGAGCATATGAGGAGCACGTTTTGTCCCTTGTAGGCTTATCCAACCGCAAAGGAACACAAACCGTACTTGCAATGTTGCTCAACCCATGAGTGGTCCACAATTCCATAGGGACATGGAAAAACTTAACCCACACAGGAATTTTATCGAACACAAGGTCTGGGGGACAATCCCAGGGGCCCACTGCCTCAGTAGGATAGGCTTCCCCCCGAAGTGCCAGGGGCCATTCTCTAAGACCCAGTCCCTAGCTGAGTCCTTTTGGAACCTGAAAATGATCAATCCATTATCAAACAAGTTAATGGTTGGAACTTCCACATGTCCCCAAATCTTCCTGACAAGACGATCAAGAACAAAAAATGGAAGTTTACCATCAACAAATTGACCTACCAAAGAACCTCTCCAGACTGCTATGCCCTCCTCAATAACCTCATCCGAGGGAATGGCAAACATAAGCCCATCCTTCTCAATAGGAGGGTTATAGACTAGGGGTTCATCAGCAGGGGAGATCCACTGGGGCCCAAACAAATTGGCCCAAGTAGACTTCTGACCCGGACCATTGGCCCCTCGGGCCCCAACAGGCTCACCAAAATTCGGCCCAGAACCATCCTCAGAACCCATAGACACACCATCCCCCTCACTAGCCAAACCCGAGCGAGGTTGGCCTAATAGAGGAAACTTTCCTGGAATCCCCGACCCAAACCTCGTCCCAAGCGAGCCAAACCTCATTCCAGACTCACTAGCTCCATCCTTTCCCTCCAAGGCCAATAACTCGTCCCGAGGGGGGATACTACGGCGGGTCACCAAGTTGCCCAACTGTCCACGCCCGATTGGGCCCAAACTCAATTTCTCAAGCCCATTAGCACTAAGCGGCCCATTATGATTCAATTCATTCTGCCCATTTTGGCCAAGCCCATCTTGTCCTAGCCCATGTGCAGCAAGGCCATTTTGGTCAAGCCCAATGGACCGCAACCCAATTGGACCTAACCCATTAGTGAGAGACTCATTTGGGCCTAGCCCATTGAAGCTTACATTAGAAGACCCATGTGGATTTGGAAAATCAGGATGGCCCTCACGCCGCTGCTTAGCCATTTGAATCGGCCCAACATGAGGAGAAGCTCCAGTTGACTTTCCATAACGGGCATCCAAGGAATTTATGTCATTGCTCATGGAGAGAGAATCCCTCTTAACTTGATTTGCCAACGGAGCCAAAGAAGTCGGATTCCTAAGCTTCAAACGGCCAGCTGGGGGATTTTCAAAAGAATCTTGACCATTAAGAGCATCGTTAATCACGGGAGCTGAAAACCCAGAATCAGAAGGCAAGCTTTCCTTATTTGAGTTCTCCCGGAATTGCTTACCTAAGAGAGAAACCCGACAATCCATGTGTTGGTATCCCAAACATTCCTTATTTGGCAAAACTGATTTATTTGAGATCCCATAATCAGATGGGCCAGCTTGTGCAGACGATTTAGCAGCAGATAAAACGGAAGGAAGTTTTGCTGAGTTAAATGCCATCCCATCAAACACTCCATCCCCATTAATGAAGTTTCCTTCAATAGGAAAACCATTCAAAGCGAGCTTTCCTTGCGCCGCATCCATGGACGTAGAGACTATCTGCCCTAAACCTTCATCGCCTACCTCTCGCCTGCAAGGTCCTACATCCTGAATGACAGCTGACTGGGCCACCATGGAAGCCTCATCTGGAATCACCACCGGCTGCTGAGAACACAACCTAGGGGGTAACACAGCACCATTCTGGGAAATTCGCAGGTCCTCTGTTTTGTTTCCAAGCCCATTAGATCCAGCCCCTTTGGCACGCCCCTTACGACGGCTTGGCAGAGAATCGACCCTACTTCCAGCCCTCAAAGAAGAAGAGTGTTGCTCAGGATGTAGCTTGCTTAACTCGGGACCACCAACAAAATCCACACTCTGTTTTTGCCCAGAACTTAAAACCAGACTCGGATCCTCCACAATAGAGTTCAGAAGCCCCATCTCCCCCGAATCTTTACCTAAACCAGCAGACTCCAAAGACCCCTCACTCAAGGCTGAAGGAGATGAAATTCTATTTCGAATTCCATGAAGACCCGAGGTTGGAATGCTCTTGGCAAAAGGTTTCTTCTGAGGAGATTTCTTCCTTCTCATAATGCACACCAAAACAAGGAGAACCGCAGAAGAACAAACCCACAACCTCCCCAAACAGAACAACAGAAGACCAAGAACAGGGAACAACCAAACTCGAAAAACGAAAATGCAAACACAAAACAGAACGTAAAAAGACTCTAAAAAACAGAAAATGAAGAGAACTTACCTCGGTGATGCGCCCAGCTCCGCTCCCTTCATCAACCGGATATACGAAGCTTCAATGAACAGCCATGGAAGCCACGAAACCACCATAATTGAAGCTCAAAAAATCAGTCCCCCATTGTTGGGAGGAGAGAGAACAGAGAGAATTTTAGGAGAGAGAACTCTTGTTTTATTCCTCGATTTTTTCCTTCAAGGTAAAAAAGCATGCCAATGATTATGTACAATTAGATGTAACTGACTTAAATATTTCTTTTTTTTTTTTCGAATTCTGAAATAATGGATATACATGTGGATAAACCTCAGCATGTTTGTATGACTAGTGACTTGACTGAAAGATCCATGAATCCATTGAAACCATCCATTGAGCATCCACCCATCTTAGAATTGAAACCACTGCCTGATCATCTTAAGTATGCATATCTAGGAAATGATGATACTTTGCCTGTTATTATTTCGTCCAAATTGAGTGAAAAACATGAAATTGAGTTGATATTACTGCTTAAGCAACATAAAAAGGCTATTGCATGGACGATTGCTGACATTAGAGGTATTAGCCCTTCTTATTGCATGCATAAGATAATATTGGAAGAAGAACATACACCCCGAGTAGATCACCAACGTAGGTTGAACCCCTCTATGAAGGAGGTAGTTAAAAAACAGATAATAAAGTGGTTAGACGCAGGTGTAATCTTCCCTATAGCTAGTAGTCAGTGGGTGAGTCCAATACAATGTGTACCTAAGAAGGGGGGGATGACTGTAGTAGTGAATGAGAGCAATGAACTGATTCCAACTAGAACTATTACGGGATGGAGAGTCTGTATGGACTATAGAAAAGTAAATAAGGAAACAAAAAAGATCACTTTCCCCTACAGTTTATAGACCAGATGTTAGATAGGATAGCTGGCCGTGCCTACTACTGTTTTCTAGACGGTTATTCTGGATATAACCAAATCACCATAGACCCTGTGGACCAGGAGAAAACAACCTTCACATGTCCCTTTGGAACGTTTGCTTTTCGCAGAATGCCTTTTGGCTTATGCAATGCACCAGCAACATTCCAAAGGTGTATGTTGGCCATTTTCTCTGACTTAGATGAATCCATGATAGAGATGTTTATGGATGACTTCTCAGTCTTCGGTGATTCTTTTACAAACTGTTTAGAGAACTTAGGACAAGTCCTAGCTAGGTGTGAGGAGACCAACCTAGTCCTTAATTGGGAGAAATGCCACTTTATGGTGGAAGAAGGGATAGTCCTAGGTCATAGAGTGTCTAGAGCAGAAGTAGAGGTGGATAGGGCCAAGATTGAAATAATAGAGAAGCTGGTGGAACCTCAGAATGTAAAAGCTATTAGAAGTTTCCTAGGACACGCAGGTTTCTATAGAAGGTTCATTAAGAACGTCTCCAAACCTAAATTTTAACAATAGGCTAAAATTATTTCTTTGTCTCAAAAAATTCTCTCTGTTCTCTCTCCTCCCAACAATGGGGGATTGAGTTTTTTATGGTGGCCGTCGGCCTTCTTGCTGCTGCTGGGAGTAGGTGTTGAGCCATTGAGATTACTCACTGTGGTTACCTCCGTCGTATCTCCGAGCAAGCTGGTCGAGGAAGCACAGCTGGGCGCTTCAAGAGGTTCGTTTTCCATCCTCTGTTTCTGTCTTTCCTTTGGTCTCAGTTTATTTTTGCTGCTGTTGCTTTGTCCGTAGTGCTCTGGTTTTGGTTTGAGGGAGAAGCTTTTCTCCGTATCACAAAGCTTAGGGTGCATTATGAGGAGGAAGAAGTCTCCCCAAAAGAAACCTTTCGTCAAAAGTAATGGTTCTTCTTCGGGTTTCCCTGGCCTTCGGCTTTCCAAAATCTCTGCAACTAAAGCAATGGGGGTTGTGAGTTCTGATGTCCCTAAGTCCAGCCTAAATGAAGGACGGTCTAAGGTAGTTTGTTCTGAACGGCTGGGGCAAAACTCAGAGGCTGGGCGTTTTTGTCAAAAAACAGAGCATCTGGTACGTTCTGGTCAAACGTCTTCTCTGTCTACATCTGGAAAAACAGGGGACGAGTTCTGTGTTGATAGTGGTTTTTGTCCTCAGCCCCGAGTTATCTCTTCTATGTCTGAGGCTTCCTCTTCGTCTAAACAGAGGAGTGGTGGCGTTGAGCAACCTCGGCTGGAGGTTGAAGACGAAGGGCTAGGGCTTCCTGGTTCTTCGACCATGGAGGCGGCTGCTGTTACACGTGCTTTGAATGTCCGCCCTATTGAAGGAAACCTCACTAATGGCGAGAGCGTTTTAGAAGGGATGGGTATTAATTCCGAAAATCTTCCCTTATCTGATGCATTTTTGAATCCGCCAGCTGCTTCTTTTAATTCTTCCGTACGGCCAAGTTTGGAAAGTTTGGCACATCTCCCTCTTCCAACGTCAACTCCTGGAGGCCTTTACTCTCGGTCATTTAAGGAAATTCTGGATGGAAATGTGGCTCACGATTCCCCTTTCCTTAAAGATCAATTGGGCGTTAAGAGTTTAGATGGGAAGTCTTGTGCTACTCCGCAGGTTGTCTCCATGGCTGACGTCGCTATTGGGCTTGGCCCTTTTAGTAATGGTGTGGATGGGCTTGGTAATGGTAATCGGGTAGCAACTGTTGGGCCTAATGAGATGGCCAAGTCTCCATTGCACCTTAATGGGCTTGACAACTATGGTTTGGCCCAAAGTTTGAATGGGCAGGGAGCCTTGCCAGTTGGGCGTTCCTCTCTTAGCCCAATAGGGCGTGGGCAGTTGGGTAATTTGGTTACCCGCCGTGGTGTGCCCAAGCGGGATGAGGGTCTGCACCGTGAGGGAAAGGAAGGCACTAGTGAGGTTGGGATGGATTGTAGCTCGTTCGGACCTAGGGTGGGTTTGGGGATTCCAGGAAAGTTTCCTCTGCTTGGCCATCCTCGTCCGGATGTAGGTGTGAGTGAGGGGGATGAGGTGTCTGTGGGGTCTTTTGGTGGGTTTGGGCCTAATCATATTGGGTCGGGTGGGCCCCTTGGGGCCGTCGATAAGGGGCATATGCCGAGTTGGGCCAACCTTTTTGGGCCCCAGTGGACCTCCCCTTCTGATGAACCTCTTCTCTATAACCCTCCAATTGAGAAGGATGGGATTATGTTTGCCATTCCTTCGGATGAGGTTATTGAGGAGGGTATCGCAGTCTGGAGAGGTTCGTTGGTGGGACAATTTGTTGATGGTAAACTTCCATTTTTTGTTCTTGATCGTATTGTCAGGAAGATTTGGGGACATGTGGAAGTTCCAACCATTAACCTGTTTGATAATGGGTTGATCATTTTCCGGTTCCAAAAGGACTCAGCTAGGGACTGGGTCTTAGAGAATGGCCCCTGGCACTTTGGGGGGAAGCCTATCCTTCTGAGGCAGTGGGCCCCTGGGATTGTCCCCCAGACATTTGTGTTTGATAAAATTCCTGTGTGGGTTAAGTTTTTCCATGTCCCTATGGAATTGTGGACCACTCCTGGGTTGAGCAACATTGCGAGTACGGTTGGTGTTCCTTTGCGGTTGGATAAGCCTACAAAGGACAAAACGTGCTCCTCGTATGCTCGGGTCTGTGTGGAGGTTGCGATTGACGCCCCCCTTCCTAGTAAGGTTGGGGTTACTGTCTATGGGGTGGATCATACTATCCTCATTGAGTACGAATGGAGGCCCAAGAGGTGCCTTTCCTGTCGGGTATTTGGCCATTCGGACTCCGGCTGTCCTAAAAAGACAGTGAGTAGTTTTGATCCCAGTCTCCCTTCCCTGGGGGCTACTGGGGGTGGGGTCAGGGTGCCGGCCCAGAGTGTTGGAGTGAGTCTGGATCGGGTAGGGGTTGCTAGTGGGGGGGGGTGTTCAGGCCTCCTCCATTGAGGCTGATGATGACTATATCCCAGTGGTGGACGGATTTTTGAATATCCGCTTAATCTCAAGCTGTCGAGGCTTGCCAAAATACGATTTATAATGCCTATTGCCAAGGCTTTGCAGCCAGTGGTAACAGGGTCGATCCAAGGAATAGGAGAGTTGAATTTACTAGTGAAATTGGGATTTGATTGATTAATTGGTAACGGGGGGTTTTAATCATGCAAAGAAATCAATGAGAAAGCTAACGGAAGAAAGAAATAATATGTAGAAAACGTGTGCACGGTTTGGGGAGTCTCGGGGTCAATTGTTAGACAAATACAACTTATCATTTAATTCTAATAACATGGAATTCAGTTTACTAAGCACGCGGACGACTACCAGAGAAGCCCCAAAGTAGCCGACTTCATGGATTTTAATTAGGCCACACAGTCCTAATTACACGTTATCTAATCTCACATTAAGATGATCAGTCCTAAGATGAATTTAGACAGTTACTAGCTAACCGCGACGAACATTCGGGCGTGAATTCTAATTGCTAGTAGGTTGCCCGCAAACGCCGTATGCAACCAACAATTATCCTACCCGACCCGATACTTCGATTTAGTTCTATTTACCTGTGTTACTTAGTCGAGCAGTGAGAGGCACGGCATCGCTACTCTTTAACATACACAACATGCGAAACTATCCGAGTGTCAATCAACATAATTTAGCATGCGCGTTGGATTAAGCAAAGTAAATAAATGCAGTGTAAACAGAACCAATATGCAAATTCATACTCAGATTATCAAAGCAATAATGTCTAACAAAATTCCCCTAAACAAAATCCCAAACCGTCACCCTTACCTTAGCCGCTCATGGCGCGGATCGTCAATCCCGCTCCACCAACGACCATGGAAGAGTTCATCTACCTATTACAAAGGGAAAGTGGAGCTCACTAGCATGCCAACAATGGCGGAGCTCCACGGAAAATAGAGAGAAAATGGGGAAGAAGGAGGGAAGAATCGCCGGATTCCGTTGAGAGATGAAGAAGATGAAGATTGGAGAAGAATTCTCAAAAAAGTGCAGAAAAATCGTCTTTTAGCTACTGCCTTCGTCGTAGCGTCGAGACGCTAGGCCAGCGTCTCGACGCTGTGCCCTAAGTAATCCGCGCGCGCGCGCGATGGCGTCGCGACGCTAGGCCAGCGTCGCGACGCTGCCCCGATGAATTTCCAGCGCGCGCCTCCTCCGAAGCGTCTCGACGCCAAGCAGGGTCTCGACGCCAGGGCAGCGTCGAGCTAGCGTCTCGACGCTATCACTCGACGCTTGCTCTCGGGTTTTTCCAGCGTCGAGCCAGCGTCTCGACGCTATAGCTCGACGCTGGCTCTCGGGTTTGGGGCTGATGCTTTGCCTCTCCAAGGCTGTTTTGGCCCGTTTCTTCACGGAACAAATTCCCCTCTTCCCGATGCATTCCCGGGGCGCTAAAACTCTGCTTTAAGCTCTCGAACATGCCCAACGGACGCACGAGCTCTTTGCCGCTTTTCTCCTACAAAAGAGATACATTTAATCAATTGGAAGCGGTCTTTAGCTATAATTAGGACGTATTTAATAGCTCCAAAATGGAGTTATCAAACACCCCCAACTTAAACATTGCTAGTCCTCGAGCAAGCACTACAAAGACATTGACTCTAAGGACGCGTTTACATATTTTCTAACTCAAACCTCCATGCATATTGAAATTTAAACACGAGCATAATCATGGAAGCATTTTGTTCATGTATTAACTAGGACATATCAAAAATTAACTCTTGCCCCCTAACGTGTGTGTGTGCTAGACAACCACTCCTAAACTCACGTAAACCCGGAAAACCAACATGCAACGCACATCCCGTTTTCCCCCTACTTCTAGCGTTTAAGAACAGCTACACTTGACTTACACGAGAGAGAGAAACAAATTAAGAGACCTAATTATTTTCTCATTCTTTTTCTTTCTTTTCAAAAGTACTTTGTACTCTTTTATTTTGGGTTCTTCGAACCAACTTTTCATTTCTTTTTCCTTCCTACTCGAGTTGCCTAACACGTCAAATTCATGCATAAAACTTCACGTTTTTAAGGACTAACGCTCACTTCTTTTAAGCGCTTAAAAAGAAGGAGGAGCGCCTCGAGAGAAATTTTTCTATAAAACATGCTTTTCTATTTTTTTTATTAGGCTAAGCACATGCTTCCTCAATTAATTAGCTACTAACTCTCATGCAACAAGCTACCTAAGGGTGCCTTTCGAGGTGACAACGAGAATTAGCTAAACATGCGATAAACCAAGCTTACGGAATCTAGGGAGAAGTTGCTAAGTGCGCGATGAGTGCAAGGGAGCAACAGAAAAAATTTTAAAATTTTTGACATGAACCTAATAAACACAAAACTCATGTAAAAACTCGATTATGAACATGCTCAGATTTCCAACATGCATTTCCTAGGCTATCACAGTCAGAAAACAGTAAACAGAGTCCCAAGCACTTCAATATCTTTATAACACTTCTCAACAAACTACACATGCACATCCATCAGACTACTCCACCCCCAACTTCAAAATTTGGCATTGTCCTCAATGCCAATCAGTCAGATACATCAAAGTAAAAGGGAAGCAGAAATACACTTCCCTGACTCTTGGTGAAGCTGGCGAGGGCGAGGAAGCGGCGCACGAACGCATTAGAGCCCAAAATTGTCTTCTCTTCCTCGATTCCCTAAAAAAAACACAGCAAGCTAATTAATACTAAAAAGCAACAAAACTAAACTAAAGCATAAAAACAGTTCAACACTCGGGTGCCTCCGAGAAGCGCAGAATTTTTAAAGTCGGTTGCTCGACTGTATTCTCTCAACAGACTCATCCATAGTCTGTAGGTGCGGGGGACGATCCATACTTGTCCTTGGCCACACCTTTTGCACCATCCACCTGAAAACCATTTTGCACTCTTCGTGCCTCGGGCACGTGAATATCAGACATGTTAGTGCAAAATCCAGCAGTATCATCCATCAAATTCAAATCAGAAATTTTAACAGAGACATGGGAACCATCCCTCAAGCGCGAGGGTAGACCCCCATTCTCATCATGCTCACAAACAACAGAAACATTCGCAACAGATTTCCCATCAAATAAAGAAAACTCATGCAAAATATCATCAAACTCTAACGAAACGACGCCCTTATACACATCGATTTTGACCCTAGCGGTCTTAAGAAAAGGGCGTCCTAACAGCATAGAGGACGAAGCATGCGATGACTTCTCATTCATGTCTAAAACAAGGAAATCAGCGGGGAACATCATATCCCCAACTCTAACCAGAACATCCTCTACCTTCCCCCTAGGACAGATGCTTGACCCATTAGCCAACTGAACAGAAACATTACATTCATGCATTTCATTCAAATTCAGTTCACGATATAATGCATAAGACATAACATTAACAGAGGCTCCTAGGTCTAACATGGCATTATGAACAATTTTACTACCTATAGTGCACGGGATAGTAAAAGTACCTGGATCGTTGCACTTTGCAGGCAACGTACCTGGGAGTATGGCAGAGACGTTCTCTTTCTTTTTCTCAGTCCCTCTGGACTTCCTTTTCGTAGTGCACCAGCTCCTTAGAAATTTTGCGTACTTGGGCACTTGACTGACTGCCTCTAGGAGCGGGATATTCACCATCACCTTTTGGAAGGTTCGTCGGACCTCCTCATCATCAGATTCCAAAGTAGGCTTCGCAAGCCTACTCGGGAATGGTGCTTTGGCAACATCCTCAGGTACTCTGTGTTGGGTTTTATGTCCTAAAACTCGTGGTTTGTAAACGATAAACATATTTGATTACCAATAAAGTGTTATTGAGGTTTATTCAATAAAGTTATTATTGAATATGTGAATTGCTTATTTCATTTTAGAAAACCCTAAATCCAATAAACTAAGATCCATGGCTATAACATGAATACTTGAACTTTATGTGGAGACATAAAAGTGGATCAAGTTCGAGTAAATAGCCAAAACGGTCTATAGTATACGGATAAGGCTGGATACCTTATCTTGGGGACACTATTGGATGCGGCCCATTTTGTATTTAGTACAAACGATGTGATCCTGAATCGTTCATGTGGAGACATGTGAATGGGGGCGTCCTATGCAAAGAGTTTGCATTAGACCGGACCGCGAAATAAGTCACTCTTACTTTATAACGCTGTTTACTGTTTTAAAGACTGACTATTTCAAAACGATGACCTAGGTAACTTGACCTTAATCCTGAGCTAACTATGAACTCCTGTTTATTCGGGATTATCCTTAGATCTGCATGGGTGAGAGTGGCTCAACAGCGCCGACTCAATATGCCTCCCATTTCAGGGGTAAGACCGGATAGATAGCTGGGGACATAGGGTGCAAGATGGAATTCACTCCTACCCGTCTCTAGGGATAGTAGATAGGTTGTTCCCTTAAGTGCTGACTCCAGGTCTTGAACAAGGGGCCCCACCTTCTCATTGGCCCGAGAGGGACTCGGTATAGTGATTAGATCACATACCAATTGGTTTAGTGATTGGATCACAAACCAATTGTTCATTAGAGGATCAGTGGGACTTAAGGAGCAAGATGTAATTACGGGGGTAAAACAGATATTTGACCCGACCGTAAATTACGAACAACCTGTGAAGGGTCAACTTACTAATCATGGTTATATCGAGTGGACATAAATATATCTACAGTGAGGAGAATGCAACTACTAGGCTATAGTGGAATGTCCTGATAGTTAACGAATGTTGATTAACTAGGTTAAAGAGTTTAATCAGTTAATCTCGGATCGTTGGAGCTCATGATCTGTAGGTCCATGAGGTCCCCCTGCTAGCTCATATCGGACTAAACCTTAGAACAGTGTGACGAGTGAATTCGAAGTGTTCGAATTCAAATTAGGGAATTAACGTTAAATATATGTGATATATTTAACGACATAACGTTCAATTGCGAATTGAACAATAGAGAGAGATGGTGATATTTAAATAAGATTTAATTATCGAAAATATGAATATGGATTCATAATCATGTATATCGGGAATGA
The DNA here is from genome assembly GCA_028017165.1 of Herpetospermum pedunculosum. NCBI lineage: Eukaryota > Viridiplantae > Streptophyta > Magnoliopsida > Cucurbitales > Cucurbitaceae > Herpetospermum > Herpetospermum pedunculosum. The sequence goes on from CM051527.1 coordinate 40,435,062, forward strand.
TCGGGATTAGTGTTGGATTTATTGGATATTAAATTTGAATTAATTAAATTGTTTAATTAATTATTTAATATTAATTTAATTTGATTTAAAATTAATTATTTGAATTAATTTTTAAATTGAATTAATTTGATCAAAGTTAGTCAAAAGTCAAATTTAAGACAATTGACTACAACTTTGAAAGTCAAAACTCAAATGTTGATTCCACTAAACCTTGAAAGTCAAGAGTCATTTTGATGACTAAAGTGAGTGGAAAAATCCAATTCTTAAGTTAGTGGAAAAATCCAATTCTTGAGTTAGTGGGAAAAACCATTTGTTGGTGGTTTTATGAGTCAAACTTTTTTGCTAAGTGTTCATCCCACATCAAGCCACTAATCCCACTAAATTGAGTGGATTCTACATGGCATCCTATTGTTAACTCAATTTTGCATGTTTTTGCATGTAGTCTTCTATATATACAAAGGGTTAATGAGATTGACTTCTTCTTGGAATTTTGATGAACTTTGAGAAATTGTAAAGACAATTTCTCTACCATTCTCTCCAATTCCATCTTCAATTCTCTTTTAAATTAGTCACTCAAAGGATCCCACAATCCCGTTCTAAGGCCGGAGAATAGTCGGGAAGACTCTCGTGGTGGTTCGTGACTGTTACGTTCGAAGATCGAGTTTGGAATCAAGAAGAATTTGAACTTCAAAGGTAACTTCTAAATTATTGTCTTTGATTTTCAAATTACATGCTTTTTCTTTTTAAATTAACAAAATAAGAGTACTTAGATCCAACGATGCTTCCGCTATGCATGCCGAAATTCTTTCAAATGGTATCAGAGCATGCTTTAAGTACTCTTTTTTGGTTAATTTAGAGTTGGTGGGTAGTAATTCATGTGATGAATGTATGTGTGCTAAAATGGAAATTTTTGGTCTTTGGCATCCATTTCTTTTCCAATTTGTAATAATTATTGTAATTGCCTTGTAATGGGCTTTAATGTGTTACAAAGAGTATGTAATTTTTGTAGAGTCATTAGAGTCCATTTTAGGATGTAATTTATCAAAATTGGAAGAGGCGTCAAGTGGCGGTTCGGTTCGGTTCGGCGGCGGTTCGTGCAATTCCACAAGTTACAAGCGGTTCGAGCCGATTCGAAGTGTTCGGGGGCGGTTCAAGACTTTTTCCTATTTTATTATTGTAATAATTTAGGTAAATGCTTGTTTAGGATGCCAAAACCAATCCATTTTTAGTGTGGTTTATTTATTTATGCATTGTGAATGTATAGTTTAAATAAACATAATCTTGTGTGCATATTGTATGCCATGTAGATTTAAAATCCCACCATAGGATAAGCATGAAACATGCATTGAAAGTATGTTATAAGTGTTATAATATAAGTATGCATGTTTAGGATTCCATGAGATTTCATATAAGTTGTTATATTTTTGCATGGAATGATTTTATATAATTGTTATATAAAAGCATGTTAGATGTATGTTATAAGTTTTTTTTATAAGTGTTATAAAATGAATTAGACATTAAAACTTATAACAAAGATAAATGCATGCTCATTTAGGGTTAACTACCAAGCAATCTCCTATTTTAATAGTTAAAATAGGTCGATATCTTGTAAAACTTCGGTTACAAGAAAAACTCACCCGGTAAGATGCTGTCTCAGCTTGGGGGTATTTAAGTTGACGGTTTACGGAACACCTCCTACCTGGGCATCGAACTGGCGTTTGAGTTTAGCTAACCCGGTTTTATGAGCATGCGTGAGTGATGTGAGGTTTTAAAAAGTTTTATCACCTAGACATCATAGGTTAAAATCCAGTATAAACGTTATACTCGGAAAGATTACCTAGACTTAGGATATGTTTTAGTTAGCCAAAATATATGCCTAAGTAAAATCATACCCAACCGTCTAGAACACTTCAGTGGGAGGAAAAATGTTTTCAGCTCCTACGTCCCTAAGAGTTCACACCGTGAGATTCATGCTCGGCTTCGAGTCGCCATGGGAGCGACCTCCAGTAGGAAAGTATTTGCATGAGTCAATAACAAGGTGAATAGGGGAAGTCGTTCATAGTAAGTGGGCGAAGGTTGTGTGTCAACACATCCTACGATCTCCTCCATTAGGTTGCACCGTGAGATTCTCATGATGCGCCTGCGAGTCTGCCCTGGGAGCGACCACCCCTTAGGAGGGCTGTATCATGGGATTCGGAACACCGCGAACTCCAGAAATGGATAGGGTCTCATAGGTCCGTTTTCAGCATTGTCTTTCCAACTTCGGGAGCTTGTTGATTCCGATCTCTGAGGTCTGAAAATGGAGGGTCACACTTACAAGAATTACTAAGTGTTAGTAACTTCTTGACCAAAGTAAACGATAGCTAAAAGATCTATTGGAATATGAGTTATTCTGATAATAGTGATTAGCTGAGATTGTCTCAATTCAAAGGAGGAGTGATAGACTGCCCCTAGGTGGATGTTGCTTTAAACCTTTGTAGTATCGTTGCAATAAAGAATAAATGATGGGTACATTATTACTTTTGCTAAAACTTGATTGGATAATATAAAAGGGTAATAGCAATTTCACTAAATACGATATGTTTATATTTTTCAGCATGTCCAACTCAATAGTACAGTTACTAGCTTCTGAGAAACTTAACGGGGATAATTACGCAACGTGGAAATCAAATTTAAACACAATACTGGTAATTGATGATCTAAGGTTCGTTTTAACTGAGGAGTGTCCTCAAAACCCCGGCACAAATGCAAACCGAAATGTTCGGGATGCATATGACAGATGGACAAGAGCAAATGATAAAGCCCGCGTCTACATTCTGGCCAGCATATCTGATGTATTGGCTAAGAAACACGATGGTATGGGTGCTGCCAAAGAGATTATGGAATCTCTGAAGGGGATGTTTGGACAACCGTCCTTCTCCCTTAGGCATGATGTCATCAAGTACGTTTATAACTGTCGCATGAGAGAAGGGACCTCTGTTAGAGAACATGTCCTGGACATGATGGTCCATTTCAATGTGGCAGAAGTAAATGGAGCTGTCATAGATGAGAAGAGTCAGGTCAGTTTTATTCTGGAGTCTCTTCCGAAGAGCTTCCTACAGTTCCGCACAAATGCGATGATGAACAAAATTGAATATAACTTGACTACTCTTCTGAATGAGCTTCAGACTTATCAGTCCCTCCTGAAAACTAAGGGACATGAAGTGGAGGCAAATGTTGCTACCACTAAAAAGTTCTATAGAGGATCGTCCTCTGGAACGAAGTCTGGCCCTTCTTCTTCTAAAAATAAGAGTATTTCGATGAAAAAGAAAGGGAAGGGGAAAAGTAAAACTCCTAATGACCGCAAAAGCAAGGCTCAAGTTGCAGATAAAGGAAAATGTTTCCACTGCAACGAGAATGGGCATTGGAAAAGAAACTGCCCAAAGTACCTTGCTGAGAAGAAAGCTGAAAAGGCAAAACAAGGTAAATATGATTTACTAGTTGTTGAAACATGTTTAGTGGAGAGTGATGACTCTTCCTGGATACTGGATTCAGGGGCCACTAATCATATTTGCTCTTCTTTTCAGGAAACTAGTTCCTGGAGAACGCTTGCGGAAGGCGAGATAACTCTCAGGGTTGGAACAGGAGAGGTTGTCTCAGCAAAATCAGTGGGAGATTTAAAGTTGTTTTTTGGAGATAGATTCATTATATTAGATAATGTGTATCTTGTTCCTGGAATGAAAAGGAATCTTGTATCTATCTCTTGTTTGTTAGAACAATTGTATAAAGTATCTTTTGAAATTAATGAAGTGTTCATTACCAAAAGAGGTATTCCTATTTGTTCTGCAAAACTAGAAAACAACTTATATAAGTTAAAACCGACCAGAGCGAAAGGTATTTTAAATATCGAGATGTTTAAAACGGCTGAGACGCGAAACAAAAGGCAAAAAGTTTCTTCAAGTACATATCTTTGGCACTTAAGACTTGGCCACATTAATCTCAATAGGATTGAGAGATTGGTTAAGAATGGTCATCTAAGCCAGTTAGAAGACAACTCTTTACCAGCATGTGAGTCTTGTCTTGAGGGGAAAATGACGAAAATATCTTTTACTGGAAAAGGTCTTAGAGCCAAAGAATCCTTAGAACTCGTGCATTCGGACCTTTGTGGACCAATGAATGTCAAAGCACGAGGAGGATATGAATATTTCATCAGTTTCATAGATGACTATTCAAGGTACGGTTATGTTTACCTAATACATCATAAGTCCGAAGCTCTTGAACAGTTCAAGGAGTATAAGGCAGAAGTTGAAAACTTATTAGGTAAAACAATTAAGACACTTCGATCAGATCGAGGTGGAGAGTACATGGACCTAAGATTCCAGGACTATTTGATAGAACATGGAATCCAGTCACAACTCTCTGCACCTAGTACGCCACAGCAAAACGGTGTATCGGAGAGAAGAAACAGAACCTTGTTAGACATGGTTCGATCGATGATGAGCTATGCTCATTTGCCTGATTCGTTTTGGGGATATGCAGTAGAGACTGTTGCCTACATTTTGAACAATGTTCCCTCTAAAAGTGTTACTGGAACACCTTATGAGTTATGGAGAGGGCGTAAAACTAGTTTACGTCACTTCAGGATCTGGGGATGCCCGACACATGTGTTGGTGCAAAACCCTAAGAAATTGGAACGTCGTTCAAAAGTATGTTTATTCATAGGCTACCCAAAAGAATCGAAAGCTGGATACTTCTTTGATCCAGAAGAAAATAAAGTATTTGTATCGACAAATGCTACTTTTCTCGAAGAAGATCACATGAGAGATCATCAACCTCGCAGTAAACTAGTATTGCGTGAAATTTCTAAAGAAGCTACAGATAGATCAACAAGAGTTGTTGATGAGATTGGACCCTCAACAAGAGTTGTTGATGGAGCTAATACTTCTGATTACTCACATCCATCTCAAGAGTTGAGAGTGCCTCGACGTAGTGGGAGAGTTGTGCAACAACCTGACCGTTACATGGGTTTAGTAGAAACTCAAATCATCATACCAGATGATGGAATAGAGGATCCATTGACCTATAAACAGGCAATGAATGATGTTGACAAAGATCAATGGATCAAAGCCATGGACCTCGAAATGGAGTCGATGTACTTCAATTCCGTCTGGGAACTTGTAGATCAACCAGATGGGGTAAAACCTATTGGTTGTAAATGGATCTACAAAAGGAAACGAGACCAAGCTGGTAAGGTACAGACCTTTAAAGCTCGATTAGTGACAAAGGGTTATACCCAGAGAGAGGGGGTAGACTATGATGAAACCTTCTCTCCTGTTGTCATGTTAAAATCAATTAGAATACTCTTGTCCATTGCCACATATTATGACTATGAGATTTGGCAAATGGATGTCAAGACAGCCTTTCTGAATGGCAATCTTGAAGAGAGTATCTATATGTCTCAACCAGAGGGGTTTATAATACAACATCAAGAACAAAAAGTTTGTAAGCTTAAACGATCCATTTATGGGTTGAAACAAGCATCTAGATGCTGGAATATAAGGTTTGATACTGCGATCAAATCTTATGGTTTTGAACAAAACATTGACGAACCTTGTGTTTACAAGAAGATTGTCAAAACATCTGTAGCATTCCTCGTATTATATGTCGATGATATCTTACTCATTGGGAATGATGTAAGATGCCTGACTGACGTCAAGAAATGGCTAGCAACTCAATTCCAAATGAAAGATTTGGGAGAAGCTCAATATATTCTTGGGATCCAAATAGTTCGGAACCGCAAGAATAGAACATTAGCCATGTCTCAAGCATCCTATATTGACAAGATGTTGTCAAGATATAAAATGCAGAATTCCAAGAGGGGTTTGCTACCCTTCAGGCATGGAATTCACTTGTCGAAGGAACAATGTCCTAAGACACCTCAAGAAGTTGAGGATATGAGACGCATTCCCTATGCATCGGCAGTTGGAAGTCTGATGTATGCTATGTTGTGTACACGACCCGACATATGCTATGCAGTAGGTGTTGTCAGCAGGTTTCAGTCCAATCCTGGACTTATACATTGGACAACCGTTAAGAATATCCTCAAGTATCTTAGGAGAACGAGGGATTACATGCTCGTGTATAAAGGTAAGGATCTGATTCTTACAGGATACACTGATTCTGATTTCCAGTCGGATAAAGATTCGAGAAAATCAACATCGGGATCAGTGTTCACTCTGAATGGAGGAGCTGTAGTATGGCGGAGTATCAAGCAAAGTTGTGTTGCTGACTCCACTATGGAAGCAGAATACGTAGCTGCCTGTGAAGCAGCAAAAGAAGCTGTGTGGCTTAGAAAGTTTTTGAACGATTTGGAAGTTGTTCCAAATATGCATCTGCCTATCACTCTCTTTTGTGATAACAGTGGAGCAGTTGCAAATTCAAAAGAGCCAAGGAGCCATAAACGCGGGAAACATATTGAGCGAAAATATCATCTCATTCGAGAGATCGTCCAACGAGGAGACGTTATTGTGAAACAAATAGCCTCTGAGGACAACATTGCTGATCCATTTACAAAGGCTCTCACGGCTAAAGTGTTTGAGGGTCACCTAGTGAGACTAGGACTACAGGATGTATAATCTAGGGCAAGTGGGAGAAAACTATGGGTATGTGATGCCCTAGTTTATTGTATTTATTTCTCATTTTGAAAAACTCAACATTATGTATATATATGGATATATATTTATTACCACTGGAGTTTTAGTCCAAGTGGGAGTTTGTTGGGTTTTATGTCCTAAAACTCGTGGTTTGTAAACGATAAACATATTTGATTACCAATAAAGTGTTATTGAGGTTTATTCAATAAAGTTATTATTGAATATGTGAATTGCTTATTTCATTTTAGAAAACCCTAAATCCAATAAACTAAGATCCATGGCTATAACATGAATACTTGAACTTTATGTGGAGACATAAAAGTGGATCAAGTTCGAGTAAATAGCCAAAACGGTCTATAGTATACGGATAAGGCTGGATACCTTATCTTGGGGACACTATTTTTTTTTTGCAAAAGTGATTAGATATAAGCAAAAGGCCTCAAAGCCCGAGGCCAAAGGGCACAACAACAAGGGAACAAACACTGGGAGAGCCAATGTACGACAACAAAACGAAAACAACACAACGGAAACCTCACAGCCCGAGGGAAAGCAATAAGCCAAACAACAACATACCCCAGCATCCAACCCACAAACGGGAAGAAGCTAGAAAAAACAAAAAGCAGAAAGAAGTAACACAACTAAAAAGCAAAGAAACAGCTGAAGCAGGAGGAAAACAAAGAGATAGAACACGAGGGAATCGTGACACCTCAACCGCAATCTGCCCACAAAACTCCCCAGACCATCCAACCCCCGGCCGGAACTAGCGACAGAGCAACACCAGACAGGGTCAAGGGGCACCAAGCAAACCAGAGAGAGGACAGGCAGATGCTGAGAAAGAAGGGGCCAAGCTGGCCATCCTTCAAATGCAAGCAACAATCTCGCCCCCCAAGCTCGACCAAGAAACCGAACAAAGAAGAGGCCCATCAACTCATCTTCCCCCTACTTATGGCAAAAGAACAACCATCCGGTATGCAGGCACGGCAGAAAGCCACAGGGACCCAGCCAGCATCGCTTCCCTCGACAAAGCCAGATCCAAGGACCCACCAAAAGCCCACACACCCTCAGGACAAAGCGCCTTTCGGGGTGACAACAAGCGACCAGAACTCAACTCAATTAGGAACCAGGACCGGCAGGGGACAACGAGAACCCACAGAACAAGAGAAGGACAGCCAACTGCAGAAGAAACAAGCACCGCCTGAAGCACTCCAACAGCTCGGGACGCCCCACAGACTAGCCTCGCAGAGCCCCACACAAGAATCCCACCAGGGAGAAAAGCCAAGGGCAGCCAAGGACAAACAGATGAAGAAGCCAGCACCAAAACCAGAAACCCCTCTAGAAGAATGGACAACAGCATGAACCAGGGACAGAACAGGGGAAGAAGCAAACGCCATAAGCGAGACAGCACCACAAGAGCAACCTGACAAAAAACCTGCACACACTCAAAGAACAAGCCAAAGTCAATCAAAAGAATCCCAGGGGGAGACGGCCGAAACCGCACCCACCCAGGACGAGCAAGCAGAAGAAATATCAGACCGAATAGCAGCGATAACCGACTGAGTAGTGCGGTGACCCGGGCCATGAAAACGCAAATTGCGTTCCATCCAGATATGGTAAATCACGGCACACCAGGCCACCCTCCAAACAAGCTTACGCTTGTGCTGCCCAGCACTCACCCGACAAATCCACTCAAGCTCAGCATCCCAAGGGAGAACGAGGCGGGAAGCTCTGCCCCAACAGAGGATATCCTCCCACACCAAACTCGCAAAGGGGCACTGGAAGAACAAGTGGTCACGGGACTCAGTCCCGGACAAACAAAGCAAACAATCAGTAGGTGTCGAGGGGATCCACCGAGCCAGCCTATCACGAGTATACAAGCGGTCCCTCAAGGCCAGCCAAGTGACAAAAGCATGACGCGGAATATTCCCCCCGAACCAAAGCAAACCCTGCCACGGGACCACTGTCCCACGGGGGCGAATCGCCTCCCAAGCACTAGAGACCGAAAAACCAATCCCGCCAGGAACCCAGATCAACTTATCCTCCCTACCTAGGCAACACACAGTAGAGCGCACAGCATCGGCGAGCTCCAACAAATCAGGAGACACTGCCGGCCACCGCCACGAACCATCAGGTAGCAAAAAATCAGAGACCATCGCTTGAATATGACTAGCTGCGTCATACAAGATACGATCACTAATTCTGGGGAGAATAGGACCATCAGGCAGCCAAGGATCAACCCACATACGACACCTAGCACCGTCACCTATGGAAAAGCGGATAAGAGGACGGAATTGGTCCCGAAGCCCCATAATTGCCTTGAGGCACCAAGACCACGTAGACGACACAGGAATCGTCCAAAGAGACCGACCACGGAGGATATACGCCTCCATCCAAGCCACCCACAGGGAACCAGAGCGAAGCAGGAGGAGCCAGAGGAGCTTCATAACTGCAGCCGAGTTCCAGGAGGGGATATGACGAATACCTAAACCTCCCTCACTCTTCGGCAAACAAATGTCAGCCCAGGCAACCTTTGCCCCCCCACAACCAGAAGGAGAGCCCTTCCAGAGGTAGCAACGAAGCAAACTCTCAACCCTATGGACTATACGAGCAGGCAGCACAAAGACACTAGCCCAATAGACCTGGAAGCTCTGAAGGACCGACTGGATAAGCTGCAACCTACCAGCATAGGAAAGGGCCCTAGCAGTCCAACTGCCAATCCTAGAGGTGATCCGATCAATTAGAGGCTGGCAATCCCTATAAGACAACCGACCTGAGATGAGAGGGAGCCCTAAGTAACACACAGGCAAGGTCGCCAGAGCAACACCCATGAACTCAGCCAGACCTACAGCCACCTGGACAGGAACCCCCGCGCAGAACATCGAGCTCTTAGCAGAGTTGGCCACAAGGCCAGAAAGCTCCTGGAAGTGAAGTAAAGTCTGCTGAACAAACCTCAAGGAAGCCCTGTTCCCCGCAGAGAAAATCATCAAGTCATCCGCAAAGCAAAGATGGGTAAGATTAACCATCTCACACTTGGGATGAAACTCAAACTCAGGCGGCGGGGAATTCAGCAGCCGCGATAAGACTTCCATACACATGACGAACAGGTAAGGGGACAGGGGATCACCCTGACGGAGACCACGCCTACCCGCAAAAAACCCCTCAGAGGACCCATTCACCGAGATGGAGAACATAGGCGAAGTAACGCAAGCCCGGACCCAGTTGACAAACTGGCAAGGCGTACCAATCGAAAGCAGTAAGCCAAAGAGAAAATCCCACTGAATGGAGTCATAAGCTTTCTGCAGGTCAATCTTCAGCACACACCGCGGGCTCCCTTTGTTGAGGTGGTAACCCCCAACCAACTCCTGGCAGAGCAGTATGTTATCCACAATGCTCCTACCTTGAACAAAGGCCGACTGATTCGGACTAATGAAGGAAGGCAGCCACACGCGAAGACGATTAGCCAAAACCTTTGCAATGCATTTATACAACACATTACAGCAGGAAATAGGCCTGAAATCCTCAACCCGTGAAGCACCCACCTTCTTAGGAATCAAGGTAAGAGAGGTGGCATTGATACCAGGAGGAAGGAAGGAGGTATCAAAGAAGTGAAGCACAGCGGAAACGAAATCATCCCCAACAACACTCCAAGCAGCTTTGAAAAACCCCACAGGGAAGCCATCCGGGCCAGGAGCCCTGGAACTACTCATGGAAAAGAGAACAGCTCGAACTTCCTCTCGCAAGATGGGGCGAGTGAGATCAGTTACACACTGATCAGACCACGAAAACCCCACCATCGGCTTTAAACACTCAGTGAGGTCACGATACCCAACCCCTTGGGACCCCAAGAGACCCTGGAAATAATGAACCAGAGATCTCGAGATGTCCTCATGGGACGACATCCTGACCCCAGAGCCATCAACCAAAGAGGAAAAATTATTTCGGGCTGCCCTAACTTTTACGCTCCTGTGAAAGAACCCCGAGTTCCTATCCCCTAACGCCAGCCACTTGACCCTCGATTTTTGCCGAAGGGAGGCTTCCTCACACCTAGCGGCCGCCCAGAACCTATCAGAAGCCTCAGTAGCCTGACACTGGAGGGAAGGAGAAAGGGGGTTCACCAAAACTCCCGCCTGGGCAGCCTCCATGGCCAAGCGCAGATCAATAACCTGCTGACTAAGCACGGCAATCGGCGTCCCAAACTCCTGCCTGAGAGTCCGCTTTAAGCCCTTTAAATTGCGAGCGAAGCTAACAAGCGGAGAGACCCCAACATGGGTCACCCACCTACTGGCAATCACAGACAAAAACCTATCAGACTCCCCCCAATGGTTGAAAAACCGAAAGGAGGGAGACCGACGAGCTCCTAAAGGGCCTGGAGAGAAAACCAATGGACTATGGTCAGAGACACCCCAGTCATGCACGTGCACCCCACACATAGGCCGACCGGAAGCCCATTCAGCGTTGACCAAAACTCTATCCAACCTACCCAACTGACCTCCTGGGCCACCCCTAGGGCGACTAGTCCAAGTGAACCAATTCCCCTGAACCGGCAGCTCAACCAAGTCAGCCTCTAGGAGAGCATTATCAAAGGCTCCCATCGCAGAAATGCTATGGTTACCCCCACTCCTCTCAGTCAACCGGCGAGTCTCATTGAAGTCTCCCATAACTACACCAGGGGAAGACCAACTCGAACACGCCAAGGCCAACTCCCTCCACAAAACAGACCTCCCAGCCTCGAGATTGGACCCATACACACAGGCAATATGAGTCACAACCTGAGAAGACAGGTCCACCAGGGAGCCAGTAACCAACTGAGGACTAATCAGGCTAGGGGAGAAAGAGAAACGGCGGGAACGCCATAACACCCAAATACGACCCAGGCCGCTATCCCCATAACTACAAACACACTGCCAATCAGCCCCAAAGGAACGAAAAACGGAATCAAACTGATGAGCCTTAACCTTAGTTTCTACCAGACAGCAGAAACCAATATTCTCAGCCTGCAAAAAGGAGCGAACACATCGTCCTTTTGTCGGGTCAGTGAGACCGCGCACATTCCACGAGCACCAACTAGACATAGGAAGTAGACGGGGAAACAATGGCATCCTGACACCATCGAGGGTCAACACTGTCACAGAGCGTCTTTTCTACTAAGGAAACCACCCTCGGGGGGACCAAATCACACCCCAACGAATCTGAAAGAGAATCGAAAGAGTTAGTCACATGTACCCCCTTTGGGGGCTCAGGAGAACGGGAAGGCCGAGAGGAGGGGCCAATAGGAGAACTCGGGAGACTAGCCAAGGCAAAGGGTAGGGCAAACGAATCTGCAGCCAAGGACCTGGCAGCCTTCTTCCGTTTACGCCTACGGGATTTCCCTCCCACAGGGAGAAAGTCATCACCAACCTCCAGAGAGGAGGCTTGATCACCCTCTCCACTAGCAACCCCTACCTGATCCGAGTTCACGCCAACACTCTGGGCCGGCACCCTGACCCCACCCTCAGTAGACACTTGTGTAGGGAGGGTAGGCTCCAAACTACCCACAGGCTTTTTAGGACAGCCGGAGTCCGAGTGGCCAAAGACACGACAGGATAGGCACCTCTTGGGCTTCCATTCATACTCAATGGGGATAGTATGATCCACCCCATAGACCGTGACCCCAACCTTGCTAGGAAGAGGGGCATCAATCGCAACCTCCACACAAACCCGAGCATACGAGGAGCACGTTTTGTCCTTTGTAGGCTTATCCAACCGCAAAGGAACACCAACCGTACTCGCAATGTTACTCAAACCAGGAGTGGTCCACAATTCCATAGGGACATGGAAGAACTTAACCCACACAGGAATTTTATCGAACACAAATGTCTGAGGGACTATCCCTGGGACCCACTGCCTCAGTAGGATAGGCTTACCCCCAATGTGCCAGGGGCCATTCTCCAAGACCCAGTCCCGAGCTGAGTCCTTTTGGAACCTGAAGATGATCAAACCATTATCAAACAAGTTAATGGTTGGAACTTCCACATGACCCCAAATCTTGCGGACAAGCCGATAAAGCACAAAAAATGGGAGTTTACCATCGATAAACTGACCCACCAAAGACCCTCTCCAGACGGCTACCCCCTCCTCAATTACCTCATCCGAGGGGATGGCAAACATAATCCCATCCTTTTCAATTGGAGGGTTATAGACTAGGGGTTCAGAGGCAGGGGAGGGCCCCTGAGGCCCAAAAAGATTAGCCCAACTAGACTTCTGACCCTGACCGAGAGATCCTGGGGGCACAAAGGACCCACTCATCCCAAAACTATCCCCAGAACCCTGAGACACATCATCTCCAGCACTCACAAGCTGTTCCGAACGAGATTGGCCTAATAGGGGAAACTTTCCTGGAATCCCCGACCCACTCCTCGCCCCAAGCTCACTAAACCCCATCCCAAACTCAGAAGATCCATCCTTGCCTCCCAAGGGAATCAGCTCCTCCCGAGGGGGAAGACTACGACGCGTTACCAAATTTCCCAATTGACCCCGCCCTAGAGGACTAAAAGGAGATGACCCAATAGGCAAGACACCTTGTCCTAAGCTACTCAAACTTGGCCCCATACTCGTATTATCGAGCCCATTAAAATTGAGCACATTGGAATCCAACTCACTAACTCCGTTTTGGTCCAATTCATTAAGCCCACTATTTTTGAGCCCTATGGGCTTAAGCCCAACATGATCTAGCTCCTTTGGGCCTAACAAAATAGGGCCATGTTCGGGTAACAATGGGCCATGAAGCCTTCCCCTTGAGTCCCCACCAATCGGCCCAATTGGGGGAAGAGAGCTGCCAGACTTTCCATGACGGGCATCCACCGTCATTAAACTCCCTGACTTACCATAACGGGCGTCCAAGGCCATTGAACTTGAAGGCCGAGCTTCTGCGTTTTTTAAACGGCTTTCCATAGAAGGCAGACTACCAGCCATCTTCTTACCTTTCAACAACCGACCAGCTGGGCATGGAGAAATAGCTACACGCTCATTAATTACCGAAGCATTCAAGGGGAGAGAGAAGTCAGCTCGCTGCTCAAAACCTTGATTATACTTACCTTCCATGGAATTAGGTATGAAGGCAGCAGCATCTGCCCATTAATAGCAGCAGAATTCTTCACAGGGGCTGAAGAAGATAAGGTAACCGGCTGCTGAATGACATTAAATTTCTTTCCTAAATTAGAAACGGCATTCAATGATGGATCCCCAGCAGCCGCAACCCTAGGAAAAGATGCGGCCTGCCCTAATCCTTCGTCTTCAACCTCCAGCCGAGCCTCCCCCAAGCGTGAACCAGACGAAACCTCTACCTCTGGCAAGGAGTGACCTTTAGAACGTTGTAATATCTGACGTGCCAACAGATTCACCTCCCCGCAAGCGTCAGGCACATCACGATCTCCCAAATGAATAGAGGCCTCCCCTGTTTTGCACGCAGTCGTAACAGTTGCAGGCTGTCCAATGGCGCTTGCCAAACCAACCTGATGAAGCCCTGTAATTTTACCAGAACTACAAGAGCCTACACCAGCACCCTCACTCGGATGAACAGGCGCATTCAGAAGGTTCCCCACAGCAGGAACCTCAACACTTACCATGCTCTGTTTTTCCTCGGATTTGGACCTCTTTTTAGTAACTTCAGAAGGCAAAGCACGGGCCACCTTATTTCCCAAATCCTGACCAGAAGAATTAGGCAGGGCATTCACAGCCCCAATTGAAGCTCCTGAATTGGATTGAACTCCTGAGTTGGGAAACTCTGCAGGTGGAGACTTTTGTAGCCGAGAACCATTGGCGCTCGAGAGAGAAGCAACAGCCTTCTTATGAGGGGAGCCCTTCTTGTGGGGTGATTTCTTCTTCCCCATTTGAAGATGGAGAAAACCAAAACCCCAACCCAAAACTCCAAGAACCCAGACACAATATAACAGCCCACACAAACAGAACAAGAAATGCAGAAATTTGTAAAAAACAGAGACAAAACAGAAAGAAAATCAGAGAAGCTTATCTCTTGGGGACACTATTGGATGCGGCCCATTTTGTATTTAGTACAAACGATGTGATCCTGAATCGTTCATGTGGAGACATGTGAATGGGGGCGTCCTATGCAAAGAGTTTGCATTAGACCGGACCGCGAAATAAGTCACTCTTACTTTATAACGCTGTTTACTGTTTTAAAGACTGACTATTTCAAAACGATGACCTAGGTAACTTGACCTTAATCCTGAGCTAACTATGAACTCCTGTTTATTCGGGATTATCCTTAGATCTGCATGGGTGAGAGTGGCTCAACAGCGCCGACTCAATATGCCTCCCATTTCAGGGGTAAGACCGGATAGATAGCTGGGGACATAGGGTGCAAGATGGAATTCACTCCTACCCGTCTCTAGGGATAGTAGATAGGTTGTTCCCTTAAGTGCTGACTCCAGGTCTTGAACAAGGGGCCCCACCTTCTCATTGGCCCGAGAGGGACTCGGTATAGTGATTAGATCACATACCAATTGGTTTAGTGATTGGATCACAAACCAATTGTTTATTAGAGGATCAGTGGGACTTAAGGAGCAAGATGTAATTACGGGGGTAAAACAGATATTTGACCCGACCGTAAATTACGAACAACCTGTGAAGGGTCAACTTACTAATCATGGTTATATCGAGTGGACATAAATATATCTACAGTGAGGAGAATGCAACTACTAGGCTATAGTGGAATGTCCTGATAGTTAACGAATGTTGATTAACTAGGTTAAAGAGTTTAATCAGTTAATCTCGGATCGTTGGAGCTCATGATCTGTAGGTCCATGAGGTCCCCCTGCTAGCTCATATCGGACTAAACCTTAGAACAGTGTGACGAGTGAATTCGAAGTGTTCGAATTCAAATTAGGGAATTAACGTTAAATATATGTGATATATTTAACGACATAACGTTCAATTGCGAATTGAACAATAGAGAGAGATGGTGATATTTAAATAAGATTTAATTATCGAAAATATGAATATGGATTCATAATCATGTATATCGGGAATGATCGGGATTAGTGTTGGATTTATTGGATATTAAATTTGAATTAATTAAATTGTTTAATTAATTATTTAATATTAATTTAATTTGATTTAAAATTAATTATTTGAATTAATTTTTAAATTGAATTAATTTGATCAAAGTTAGTCAAAAGTCAAATTTAAGACAATTGACTACAACTTTGAAAGTCAAAAGTCAAATGTTGACTCCACTAAACCTTGAAAGTCAAGAGTCATTTTGATGACTAAAGTGATTTGAAAAATCCAATTCTTAAGTTAGTGGAAAAATCCAATTCTTGAGTTAGTGGGAAAAACCATTTGTTGGTGGTTTTATGAGTCAAACTTTTTTGCTAAGTGTTCATCCCACATCAAGCCACTAATCCCACTAAATTGAGTGGATTCTACATGGCATCCTATTGTTAACTCAATTTTGCATGTTTTTGCATGTAGTCTTCTATATATACAAAGGGTTAATGAGATTGACTTCTTCTTGGAATTTTGATGAACTTTGAGAAATTGTAAAGACAATTTCTCTACCATTCTCTCCAATTCCATCTTCAATTCTCTTTTAAATTAGTCACTCAAAGGATCCCACAATCCCGTTCTAAGGCCGGAGAATAGTCGGGAAGACTCTCGTGGTGGTTCGTGACTGTTACGTTCGAAGATCGAGTTTGGAATCAAGAAGAATTTGAACTTCAAAGGTAACTTCTAAATTATTGTCTTTGATTTTCAAATTACATGCTTTTTCTTTTTAAATTAACAAAATAAGAGTACTTAGATCCAACGATGCTTCCGCTATGCATGCCGAAATTCTTTCACTCTGACCTTCTCATCTTTTCTCACATTCTGAATCTCAGGAGTAGTCGGGGCGGACTTGTTCAGACTGTCCGTGGCTTCCTTCGCAGCTCTGGTGGAAAGTGACTTCCCACTGCGCAGCTGAATGGCACTCACGTTTTCACATGAGTTTACTGTAGTTTGGGAAGGAAGCTTCCCCGAGCTCTTGCTCTCAATCTTACTGATAGACACCGCCATTTGTGTCAGCTGCTTGTTCAAATTCTGCAGCTCTGCCTTATGAGAATTTAGCTCCTCGCGAGCCTCTTTCTGGAACTGGCTGGTGCTAGTCACGATGGTTCTGACCATCTCTTCAAGTGAGCTGGAGGAGCTCGAAGCTTGAGCCTGGGTGGAAGAGTTAGGCCTATCCTGGGACTGGCCTTGGAAGCGAGTTTGTCCTTCCCTATTCCCATAGCTGAAATTTGGATGGTCACGCCAACCGGGGTTGTAAGTGTTAGCATATGGATCATACTTCCTTGGGTTGGAAGCATACCCCCCGATTGCATTGACCTCCGCCTCTTCGCGTTGTCCTCCAACAATTTTCTTCAGCATACTACCTATCTCGGCCACCTGGGCCCTCATTTCAGACATCTCATGGCTCTGAGCCACGCCGTGCACTTGTCCTTGCCCCCTGATCCCAAACTGCTGCGAGTTTGTAGCCATATTTGCAATGAGCTGCTTGGCCTCAACTGGGGTCTTGTCAATCAGTGCCCCTCCACTCGCTGCATCGATCATCTGCCTGTCGTGGGGTGTCATCCCCTCATAAAAGTACTGTATGAGCAGCTGATCGGCGATCTGGTGGTGTGGGAAACTCGCGCACAGGCGCCCAAAGCGTTCCCAATACTCATGCAGGGACTCACCTACATCCTGGGTGATCCCATAAATTCTCTTCCGCAGAGTGGTGGCCAAGGATGCGGGAAAGTATTTCTCTAAAAATACCCGCTTCATGTCCTGCCACGTGGTGATGGATCCGGAAGGCAAATAGTACAGCCAATCCTTGGCCTTATCCTTGAGCGTGAAGGGGAATGCCCTCATGTTCAGCTGCTCTTCCGTGACCCCTGCGGGCTTCATCCCCGCGCAGACGCAATGGAACTCCATCAAGTGCTTGTTCGCGTCCTCACCTGCGTTTCCATGGAAAGAAGGTAACTGGTGAATTAAACCAGATTTCAGCTCGAAGTTACCTGCTACCACGGGGTAGTTAATGCACAAAGGCTGCAGGTTCAGGTCTGGCGCTGCCAGTTGCTTCAGCGTCCGTGGCGCTTCACCTTGCGCCATCTCGTCAAACAAGAAGGGATTGCCTTCTTCTCTTTCAAACGTTCCTTGCCCCTCCCGGGCTTCTCTACGTAACCGCCGCTCCTCTCTGTCAATCTCAGGAATATACTGCAAACTACCCTCAGAGGAACGGGTCATACACAAACAAAAATCTAAACATACAACATACAAACAGAAATTTTTTTCAGTCAACCATCAATGAATCAAATTCAAACTTCAATCATAAATTCAAACAATTGCCTACTCCCCGGCAACGGCGCCAATTTTGGTGGACGGATTTTTGAATATCCGCTTAATCTCAAGCTGTCGAGGCTTGCCAAAATACGATTTATAATGCCTATTGCCAAGGCTTTGCAGCCAGTGGTAACAGGGTCGATCCAAGGAATAGGAGAGTTGAATTTACTAGTGAAATTGGGATTTGATTGATTAATTGGTAACGGGGGGTTTTAATCATGCAAAGAAATCAATGAGAAAGCTAACGGAAGAAAGAAATAATATGTAGAAAACGTGTGCACGGTTTGGGGAGTCTCGGGGTCAATTGTTAGACAAATACAACTTATCATTTAATTCTAATAACATGGAATTCAGTTTACTAAGCACGCGGACGACTACCAGAGAAGCCCCAAAGTAGCCGACTTCATGGATTTTAATTAGGCCACACAGTCCTAATTACACGTTATCTAATCTCACATTAAGATGATCAGTCCTAAGATGAATTTAGACAGTTACTAGCTAACCGCGACGAACATTCGGGCGTGAATTCTAATTGCTAGTAGGTTGCCCGCAAACGCCGTATGCAACCAACAATTATCCTACCCGACCCGATACTTCGATTTAGTTCTATTTACCTGTGTTACTTAGTCGAGCAGTGAGAGGCACGGCATCGCTACTCTTTAACATACACAACATGCGAAACTATCCGAGTGTCAATCAACATAATTTAGCATGCGCGTTGGATTAAGCAAAGTAAATAAATGCAGTGTAAACAGAACCAATATGCAAATTCATACTCAGATTATCAAAGCAATAATGTCTAACAAAATTCCCCTAAACAAAATCCCAAACCGTCACCCTTACCTTAGCCGCTCATGGCGCGGATCGTCAATCCCGCTCCACCAACGACCATGGAAGAGTTCATCTACCTATTACAAAGGGAAAGTGGAGCTCACTAGCATGCCAAAAATGGCGGAGCTCCACGGAAAATAGAGAGAAAATGGGGAAGAAGGAGGGAAGAATCGCCGGATTCCGTTGAGAGATGAAGAAGATGAAGATTGGAGAAGAATTCTCAAAAAAGTGCAGAAAAATCGTCTTTTAGCTACTGCCTTCGTCGTAGCGTCGAGACGCTAGGCCAGCGTCTCGACGCTGTGCCCTAAGTAATCCGCGCGCGCGCGCGATGGCGTCGCGACGCTAGGCCAGCGTCGCGACGCTGCCCCGATGAATTTCCAGCGCGCGCCTCCTCCGAAGCGTCTCGACGCCAAGCAGGGTCTCGACGCCAGGGCAGCGTCGAGCTAGCGTCTCGACGCTATCACTCGACGCTTGCTCTCGGGTTTTTCCAGCGTCGAGCCAGCGTCTCGACGCTATAGCTCGACGCTGGCTCTCGGGTTTGGGGCTGATGCTTTGCCTCTCCAAGGCTGTTTTGGCCCGTTTCTTCACGGAACAAATTCCCCTCTTCCCGATGCATTCCCGGGGCGCTAAAACTCTGCTTTAAGCTCTCGAACATGCCCAACGGACGCACGAGCTCTTTGCCGCTTTTCTCCTACAAAAGAGATACATTTAATCAATTGGAAGCGGTCTTTAGCTATAATTAGGACGTATTTAATAGCTCCAAAATGGAGTTATCACCCAGCGTGAGGGAAATCTCGCAGGCGTAGACGTAAGAAGGTTGCTAAGTCCTTGGATGTAGACTCGTCTGCCCTTCCCATTGCCTTGGCTAGTCTCCCAAGTTCTTCTAGTGGCCCCTCCCCTCGTCTCCCCCGTTCTCCTGAGGCCCCGAAGGGGGTACATGTGTCTAATTCTTTCGTAGCTCTTTCGGATCCCTTGGGATGTGATTTGGCCCCTTCGAGGGTGGTGTCCTTAGTGGCAAAGACGGTCTGTGACAGTGTGGACCCCCGAAGGTGTCAGGATGCCATTGTCTCCCCTTCTACTTCCTATGTCTAGTTGGTGCTCGTGGAATGTGCGCGGTCTCACTGACCCGACAAAAGGACGATGTGTTCGCTCCTTTTTGCAAGCTGAGAATATTGGTTTCTGTTGTCTAGTAGAAACGAAGGTTAAGGCTCATCAGTTTGATTTCGTGTTTCGTTCCTTTAGGGCCGATTGGCAGTGTGTTTGTAGTTATGGGGATAGTGGCCTGGGTCGTATTTGGGTGTTATGGCGTTCCCGCCGTTTCTCTTTCTCCCCTAGCCTGATTAGTCCTCAGTTGGTTACTGGCTCCCTGGTGGACCTGTCTTCTCAGGTTGCGACTCATATTGCCTGTGTGTATGGGTCCAATCTCGAGGCTGGGAGGTCTACTTTGTGGAGGGAGTTGGCCTTGGCTTGTTCGAGTTGGTCTTCCCCTGGCATAGTTATGGGAGACTTCAATGAGACTCGCCGGTTGACTGAGAGGAGTGGGGGTAACCATAGCATTTCTGCGATGGGAGCCTTTGATACTGCTCTCTTAGAGGCTGACTTGGTTGAGCTGCCGGTTCAGGGGAATTGTTTCACTTGGACTAGTCGCCCGAGGGGAGGCCCAGGAGGTCAGTTGGGAAGGTTGGATAGAGTCTTGGTCAATGCTGCGTGGGCTTCTGGTCGGCCTATGTGTGTGGTGCACGTGCATGACTGGGGTGTCTCTAACCATAGTCCGTTGGTTTTCTCTCCTGGCCCTTTAGGTGCTCGTCGGTCTCCCTCCTTTCGGTTCTTTAACCATTGGGGGGAGTCTGATAGGTTTTTGTCTGTGATTGCCAGTAGGTGGGTGACCCATGTTGGGGTCTCTCCGCTTGTTAGCTTTGCTCGCAATTTAAAGGGCTTAAAGGGGACTCTCAGGCAGGAGTTTGGGACGCCGATTGCCGTGCTTAGTCAGCAGGTTATTGATCTGCGCTTGGCCATGGAGGCTGCCCAGGCGGGAGTTTTGGTGGACCCCCTTTCTCCTTCCCTCCAGCGTCAGGCTGCTGAGGCTTCTGATAGGTTCTGGGCAGCCGCTAGGTGCGAGGAAGCCTCCCTTCGGCAGAAATCGAGGGTCAAGTGGCTGGCGTTAGGGGATAGGAACACGGGGTTCTTTCACAGGAGTGTAAAAGTTAGGGCAGCCCGAAATAACTTTTCCTCTTTGGTTGATGGCTCTGGGGTCAGGTTGTCGTCCCATGAGGACATCTCGAGATCTCTGGTTCTTTATTTCCAGGGTCTCTTGGGGTCCCAAGGGGTTGGGTATCGTGACCTCACTGAGTGTTTAAAGCCGATGGTGGGGTTTTCGTGGTCTGATCAGTGTGTAACTGATCTCACGCGCCCCATCTCGCGAGAGGAAGTTCGTGCTGTTCTCTTTTCCATGAGTAGTGCCAGGGCTCCTGGCCCGGATGGCTTCCCTGTGGGGTTTTTCAAAGCTGCTTGGAGTGTTGTTGGGGATGATTTCGTTTCCGCTGTGCTTCACTTCTTTGATACCTCCTTCCTTCCTCCTGGTATCAATGCCACCTCTCTTACCTTGATTCCTAAGAAGGTGGGTGCTTCACGGGTTGAGGACTTTAGGCCTATTTCTTGCTGTAATGTGTTGTATAAATGCATTGCAAAGGTTTTGGCTAATCGTCTTCGCGTGTGGCTGCCTTCCTTCATTAGTCCGAATCAGTCGGCCTTTGTTCAAGGTAGGAGCATTGTGGATAACATTCTGCTCTGCCAGAAGTTGGTTGGGGGTTACCACCTCAACAAAGGGAGCCCGCGGTGTGTGCTAAAGATTGACCTGCAGAAGGCTTATGACTCTATTCAGTGGGATTTTCTCTTTGGCTTACTGCTTTCGATTGGTACGCCCTGCCAGTTTGTCAACTGGGTCAGGGCTTGCGTTACCTCGCCTATGTTCTCCATCTCGGTGAATGGGTCCTCTGAGGGGTTTTTTGCGGGTAGGCGTGGTCTCCGTCAGGGTGATCCCCTGTCCCCTTACCTGTTCGTCATGTGTATGGAAGTCTTATCGCGGCTGCTGAATTCCCCGCCGCCTGGTTTCGAGTTTCATCCCAAGTGTGAGATGGTTAATCTTACCCATCTTTGCTTTGCGGATGACTTGATGATTTTCTCCGCGGGGAACAGGGCTTCCTTGAGGTTTGTCCAGCAGACTCTACTTCACTTCCAGAAGCTTTCTGGCCTTGTGGCCAACTCCGCTAAGAGCTCGATGTTCTGCGCGGGGGTTCCTGCCCAGGTGGCTGTTGATCTGGCTGGGTTCATGGGTGTTGCTCTGGCAACCTTGCCTGTGTGTTACTTAGGTCTCCCTCTCATCTCAGGTCGGTTGTCTTCTCGGGATTGCCAGCCTCTGATTGATCGAATCACCGCTAGGATTGGCAGTTGGACAGCTAGGGATCTTTCCTATGCAGGAAGGTTGCAGCTTATTCAGTCGGTCCTTCAGAGCTTCCAAGTCTATTGGGCTAGTGTGTTTGTACTGCCTGCTCGTATAGTCCATAGGGTTGAGAGTTTGCTTCGTTGCTTCCTCTAGAAGGGCTCTCCTTCTGGTTGTGGGGGGGCGAAGGTGGCCTGGGCTGACATTTGTTTGCCGAAGAGCGAGGGAGGTTTGGGTATTCGTCATATCACCTCCTGGAACTCGGCAGCAGTTATGAAGCTCCTCTGGCTCCTCCTGCTTCGTTCTGGTTCTCTATGGGTGGCTTGGATGGAGGCGTATATCCTCCGTGGTCGGTCTCTCTGGACGATTCCTGTGTAGTCTACGTGGTCTTGGTGCCTAAAGGCGATTATGGGGCTTCGGGACCAATTCCGTCCACTTATCCGGTTTTCCATTGGTGACGGTTCTAGGTGTCGTATGTGGGTTGACCCTTGGCTGCCTGATGGTCCTATTCTCCCCATAATTAGTGATCGTATCTTGTATGACGCAGCTAGTCATATTCAAGCTATGGTCTCTGATTTTTTGCTACCTGATGGTTCGTGGCGGTGGCCGGCAGTGTCTCCTGATTTATTGGAGATCGCCGATGCTGTGCGTTCTACTGTGTGTTGCCCAGGTAGGGAGGATAAGTTGATCTGGGTTCCTAGTGGGATTGGTTTTTCGGTTTCGAGTGCTTGGGAGGCGATTCGCCCTCGTGGGACAGTGGTCCCGTGGCAGAGTTTGATCTGGTTCGGGGGAATATTTCGCGTCATGTTTTTGTCACCTGGCTGGCCTTGAGGGACCGCTTGTATACTCGTGATAGGCTGGCTAGGTGGATCCCCTCGACACCTACTGATTGTTTGCTTTGTTTGTCTGGGTCTGAGTCCCGTGACCACTTGTTCTTCCAGTGTCCCTTTGCGAGTTTGGTGTGGGAGGATATCCTCTGTTGGGGCAGAGCTTCCCGCCTCGTTCTCCCTTGGGATGCGGAGCTTGAGTGGATTTGTCGGGTGAGTGCTGGGCAGAACAAGCGTAAGCTTGTTTGGAGGGTGGCCTGGTGTGCTGTGATATACCATATTTGGATGGAACGCAATTTGCGTTTTCATGGCCCGGGTCACCGCCCGACTCAGTCGGTTATCGCTGCTATTCGGTCTGATATTTCTTCTGCATGCTCGTCCTGGGCGGGTGCGGTTTCGGCCGTCTCCCCCTGGGATTCTTTTGATTGACTTTGTCTTGTTCTTTGAGTGTGTGCAGGTGTTATGTCTGGTTGCTCTTGTGGCGCTGTCTCGCGTATGGCGATTGCTTCTTCCCCTGCTCTGTCCCTGGTTCATGCTGCTGTCCCTTCCCTGAAGGGGTTTGGTTTGGTCTGGGTGGCTTGGTTATTTGAGCTTGTCCCTGTGCTTGTTATTGTTCTTTGATCGCTGCTTCCTGAGGCTTGTTTCTGTTGCTGGCTTCTTCATCTGTCTGTCCTTGCCCATCCTTGGCCTTCTTCCCTGGTGGCTTCTTGTGTGGGGCTCTGCGTGGCTAGTCTGTGGGGTGTCCCTAGCTGTTGGGGTGGTTCAGGCGGTGCTTGTTTCTTCTGCAGTTGGCTGTCCTTCTCTTGTTCTGTGGGTGCTCGTTGTCCCCTGCCGGTCCTAGTTCCTAATGGAGCGGAGTTCTGGACGCTCGTTGTCACCCCGAAAGGCGCCTTGTCCTGAGGGTGTGTGGGCTTTTGGTGGGTCCTTGGATCTGGCTTTGTCGAGGGAAGCGATGCTGGCTGGGTCCCTGTGGCTTCCTGCCGTGCCTGCATACCTGATGGTTGTTCTTTTGCCATAAGTAGGGGGAAAACGAGTTGATGGGCCTCTTCTTTGTTCGGTTTCTTGGTCGAGCTTGGGGGGCGGGCTTCTTGCTTGCATTTGATGGATGGCCAGCTTGGCCCCGTTTTTCTCAGCATCTGCCTGTCCTCTCCCTGTTTTTGCTTGGTGCCCCTTGTCCCTGTCTGGAGTTGCTCTTTCGCTAGTACCGACAGGGGTTGGATGGCCTGGGGAGTGTTGTGGGCGGATGAGTGGTCATGCTTCGCGGTTGAGGTGTCACGATTCCTTCGTGTTCTATCTCTTTGTTTCCTCCTGCTTCAGCTATTTCTTTGCTTTTCAGTTGTGTTTCTTTTCTAGCTCCTTCCCGCTTGTGGGTTGAATGCTGGAGTGTTGTTGTTTGTTTTATTTGTTGCTTCTGTTGCTTTCCCTCGGGCTGTGAGGTTTCCGTTGTGTTGTTTTCTTTTTGTTGTCGTACATTGGTTCTCCCAGTGTTTGTTCACTTGTTGTTGTGCCCTTTGGCCTCGGGCTTTGAGGCCTTTTGCTTATATATATTCACTTTTGCAAAAAAAAAGATCTCCAAACCTTTGTGTGAGCTTCTAGAGCTGAATAAGCCATTCATCTTCTCAAAAGAATGTTTCTTAGCCTGGACAACCCTTAAGGAAGCATTAGTCAAAGCACCTATTATAGTAGGACCAAATTGGGACCTCCAATTTGAGATGTTGTGTGATGCGAGTGACTATGCAGTAGGGGTTATGCTAGGACAGAAGATTGACAAACTAACACATCCTGTATACTATGCTAGTAAGACACTGAATGAGGCACAATGTAATTACACAACCACGGAAAAGGAAATGCTAGCTGTAGTGTTTGCCTGTGAGAAGTTTAGGAATTACATTGTAGGCACTAGGACCATTGTGTACACTGATCATTCTGCACTAAAATACCTTATGAGGAAGGCTGATGCTAAGCCTAGGTTAATTAGATGGGTATTGTTTCTGCAAGAGTTTGATCTAGACATTAGAGATAAGAAAGGATGCGAAAATGTTGTTGCGGATCATCTTTCTAGATTGCGACATAATTGCGATAAAATTGCGGAAACCGCATATTCTGATGCCTTTATCGATGAGCATGTCTTTGTGTTAGCACATCGTGATAACGATGAGGAACCTTGGTTTGCTGATATTGCTAACTTCCTTGCCTCGCAGGTACTACCGACTTTCAAGGGAGGACAAGAAAAGAAGAGGTTCCTACATGAAGCTAGGAAGTTCATCTGGGACGATCCTACACTCTACAAGACATGTGCAGATGGTTTACTAAGGAAGTGTGTGTCAGCTGCGGAGGCGAAGTCTGTGCTGCAGCACTGCCATACATCTCCCTATGGTGGACACTTTGGTGGCCAAAGAACAGCTGCAAAGGTGTTCCAGAGTGGCTACTATTGGCCCACGATCTTCAAAGATGCCCATGACCATGCACACAGCTGCGATGAATGCCAGAGAACAGGTAACCTCAGTCGGAAGGATGAGATGCCTCTCACTTACATCTTAGAGTTGGAGCTCTTTGATGTATGGGGCATTGACTTCATGGGACCATTTCCCCCATCAGCAGGTAACCTTTACACAGGTGTCTACTGAGGGTGGGGTCAAGGTGCCGGCCCAGAGTATTGGCGTTAGCTCGGATCAGGTAGTGGTTGCTAGTGGGGAGGGTCAACCGGCCTCCTCTCTTGAGGTTGGTGATGACTTTATCCATGTGGGAGGGAAATCTCGTAGGCGTCGGAACAGGAAGAAGGCTGCCAAGTTCTTGGCTGCGACAGATTCGTCTGCCCATCCCATTGCCTTGGTTAGTCTCCCGAGTTCACCTATTGACCCCTCCTCTCGGCTCCACCGTTCTCCTGAGCCCCCAAAGGGGGTCCACGTGACTAACTCTTTCGGCTCTCTTTCGGATTCCTTGGTGGGTGACTTGGCCCCCCCGAGGGTGGTTTCCTTAGTGGAAAAGACGCTCTGTGACAGTGTGGACCCTCGATGGTGTCAGGGTACCACTGTTTCCCCTTCTACGTCCTATGTCTAGTTGGTGCTCGTGGAACGTGCGCGGTCTCACTGACCCGACAAAAGGACGATGTGTTCGTTCCTTTTTGCAGTCTGAGAATATTGGTTTCTGCTGCCTGGTGGAAACTAAGGTTAAGGCTCATCAGTTTGACCTTGTTTTTCGTTCCTTTGGTGCCGATTGGCAGTGCGTGTGTAGTTATGGGGATAGTGGTCTGAGTCGCATTTGGGTGTTATGGCGTTCCCGACGCTTCTCCTTCTCTCCTTGCCTGATTAGCCCTCAGCTGGTTACTGGCTCCCTGGTGGACCTGTCTTCTCAGGTTGCGACTCATATTGCCTGTGTGTATGGGTCCAATCTCGAGGCTGGGAGGTCTGCTTTGTGGAGGGAGTTGGCCTTGGCTTGTTCGAGTTGGTCTTCCCCTGGCGTAGTTATGGGAGACTTCAATGAGACTCGCCGGTTGACTGAGAGGAGTGGGGGTAACCATAGCATTTCTGCGATGGGAGCCTTTGATTCTGCTCTCCTAGAGGCTGATCTGGTTGAGCTGCCGGTTCAGGGGAATTGGTTCACTTGGACTAGTCGGCCGAGGGGTGGCCCAGGAGGTCAGTTGGGTAAGTTGGACAGAATTTTGGTCAATGCTGAGTGGGCTTCTGGTCGGCCTATGTGTGTGGTGCACGTGCATGACTGGGGTGTCTCTATGGGGCTTCGGGACCAATTCCGTCCTCTTAGCCGCTTTTCCATAGGTGACGGTGCTAGGTGTCGTATGTGGGTTGATCCTTGGCTGCCTGATGGTCCTATTCTCCCCAGAATTAGTGATCGTATCTTGTATGACGCAGCTAGTCATATTCAAGCGATGGTCTCTGATTTTTTGCTACCTGATGGTTCGTGGCGGTGGCCGGCAGTGTCTCCTGATTTGTTGGAGCTCGCCGATGCTGTGCGCTCTACTGTGTGTTGCCCAGGTAGGGAGGATAAGTTGATCTGGGTTCCTGGCGGGATTGGTTTTTCGGTCTCTAGTGCTTGGGAGGCGATTCGCCCCCGTGGGACAGTGGTCCCGTGGCAGGGTTTGCTTTGGTTCGGGGGGAATATTCCGCGTCATGCTTTTGTCACTTGGCTGGCCTTGAGGGACCGCTTGTATACTCGTGATAGGCTGGCTCGGTGGATCCCCTCGACACCTACTGATTGTTTGCTTTGTTTGTCCGGGACTGAGTCCCGTGACCACTTGTTCTTCCAGTGCCCCTTTGCGAGTTTGGTGTGGGAGGATATCCTCTGTTGGGGCAGAGCTTCCCGCCTCGTTCTCCCTTGGGATGCTGAGCTTGAGTGGATTTGTCGGGTGAGTGCTGGGCAGCACAAGCGTAAGCTTGTTTGGAGGGTGGCCTGGTGTGCCGTGATTTACCATATCTGGATGGAACGCAATTTGCGTTTTCATGGCCCGGGTCACCGCCCTACTCAGTCGGTTATCGCTGCTATTCGGTCTGATATTTCTTCTGCTTGCTCGTCCTGGGTGGGTGCGGTTTCGGCCGTCTCCCCCTGGGATTCTTTTGATTGACTTTGGCTTGTTCTTTGAGTGTGTGCAGGTTTTTTGTCAGGTTGCTCTTGTGGTGCTGTCTCGCTTATGGCGTTTGCTTCTTCCCCTGTTCTGTCCCTGGTTCATGCTGTTGTCCATTCTTCTGGAGGGGTTTCTGGTTTTGGTGCTGGCTTCTTCATCTGTTTGTCCTTGGCTGCCCTTGGCTTTTCTCCCTGGTGGGATTCTTGTGTGGGGCTCTGCGAGGCTAGTCTGTGGGGCGTCCCGAGCTGTTGGAGTGCTTCAGGCGGTGCTTGTTTCTTCTGCAGTTGGCTGTCCTTCTCTTGTTCTGTGGGTTCTCGTTGTCCCCTGCCGGTCCTGGTTCCTAATTGAGTTGAGTTCTGGTCGCTTGTTGTCACCCCGAAAGGCGCTTTGTCCTGAGGGTGTGTGGGCTTTTGGTGGGTCCTTGGATCTGGCTTTGTCGAGGGAAGCGATGCTGGCTGGGTCCCTGTGGCTTTCTGCCGTGCCTGCATACCGGATGGTTGTTCTTTTGCCATAAGTAGGGGGAAGATGAGTTGATGGGCCTCTTCTTTGTTCGGTTTCTTGGTCGAGCTTGGGGGGCGAGATTCTTGCTTGCATTTGAAGGATGGCCAGCTTGGCCCCTTCTTTCTCAGCATCTGCCTGTCCTCTCTCTGGTTTGCTTGGTGCCCCTTGACTCTGTCTGGTGTTGCTCTGTCGCTAGTTCCGGCCGGGGGTTGGATGGTCTGGGGAGTTTTGTGGGCAGATCGCGGTTGAGGTGTCACGATTCCCTCGTGTTCTATCTCTTTGTTTTCCTCCTGCTTCAGCTGTTTCTTTGCTTTTTAGTTGTGTTACTTCTTTCTGCTTTTTGTTTTTTCTAGCTCCTTCCCGTTTGTGGGTTGGATGCTGGGGTATGTTGTTGTTTGGCTTATTGCTTTCCCTCGGGCTGTGAGGTTTCCGTTGTGTTGTTTTCGTTTTGTTGTCGTACATTGGCTCTCCCAGTGTTTGTTCCCTTGTTGTTGTGCCCTTTGGCCTCGGGCTTTGAGGCCTTTTGCTTATATCTAATCTCTTTTGCAAAAAAAAAATCTCTGTGGGAAAACGAATGAAATATACTTACTACTTGCTATAAGATCATGTATGCTTGCATGTTCTGAGTGCTCTATCCCTTTTATTGCCTAATTATTTTAACACATTGAGCACGCAACAAGTTTTTGGCGCCGCTGCCGGGGATTTATTTAAGTGAAAACGAAGTTTGTTAAGTTTGAAACACCAAGTTTATTGCCTATTGAAGCTGATCTGTTTCATTTCTTTTGCAGGTACTATTGGGGTAGTTTATGAGTGAGCCTTCAAGTAGAGATCTAGAGTTCAATCCTGAGCCCGAGAGACTATTTAAAGCCAGAAATAAAGCCAAGAAACGTCTTTTTAAACAACCCCCTATACCTCAAATCATACCTGAAATCGAAGAAATGGACGAGATAGTTCCAAATCAGGTACCTGTCATTCGCAACCCCATCGAAATAGCGAATGACAAGAATAGTGCCATTCTTTCATATTTAGTACCTATGCCTGGGGAGCTGAACCCCAGCATAATCCGTCCTGAAATCACTGCCAACTCATTCGAGTTAAAGCCAGTGATGTTCCAAATGTTGTCCACTGTGGGACAATTCTTTGGAGTGGAAAATGAGGACCCCCACAACCATCTTAGGAACTTCTTAGGAGTTAGTGATACCTTCATCATCCCTGGAGTGTCCCAAGAAGCTTTGAGGCTATACTTGTTCCCTTATTCTTTGAGGGACAAAGCCAAAACATGGTTAAACTCATTACCTTCTGGATCTGTCCGCAATTGGACAGACTTAGCACAGAAATTCCTAGTCAAATACTTCCCACCTGATAGGAATTCTACCTTTCGTGATGACATAGTTAAATTCAAACAAGCTGATAATGAATCTCTTCACGAAGCTTGGACAAGGTTCAAGGACCTTCTTCTCAAATGTCCACATCATGGCATCCCATGGTGTATCCAAATAGAGGTCTTTTTCAAAGGATGCAACCCCAGCACTAGGCAAGTCTTAAATTCATCTGCTGGTGGTTCCATGTTGTCCAAGAGTTACAACGAGGCCTATGAGATCTTGGAGAAGATCTCAGCATCTCACTGTAGGTGGTCAGATGATCCAGTTGAGCCAACTAGAGCTCAAGACAAGGATGCTCTAAGTGCGATGAGCAGCCAAATAAATGCCCTGACCAACCTAGTTAAGCAAATGGCTCAAGCCAATCTCCAAACAAGTGTCAACACCGCTACCGCCATGTCAATGGGCACCCAACCAAGTCAAGGTGAGACACTTGTATGTGGATTCTGTGGGGAAGGGCACCTGTATGAATACTGCCCTGGGAATCCAGCCTCAGTCTGCTACATTGGAAGTCAGCAGCAGCCTAGGAACAACCCCTATTCCAATACTTACAACCCTGGTTGGAGGAACCACCCAAACCTGTCATGGGGTGGCCAACAGAATGTTAACCAAAATTCTAACCAACCTAGACCGAGTGGAACACCTGGTTTCACTCCCCAACATAACCAATCAATGTATCAAAAACCTTACAACCAACCTGTAGGATCTTCTGTAGAAAACTTACTCAAGGAATACATAGCTAAGAATGATGCTACTCTTCAAAGCCAGCAAGCTACTCTTAGGAGCCTAGAGAACCAAATAGGCCAATTGGCCAATGAACTCAAGAGTAGGCCCCAAGGTAGACTCCCTGCTGACACCGAGGTGCCAAGGAGAGATGGTAAAGAACAAGTTCAAGCAATTGAACTTAGAAGTGGTAGACCCTTGGTGAGCAACACAAAGGACACACCAAAGAGAGTAGAGAACACTGAGTCTAGTGCTCCACTGGAGTCTCTGCCAAACCAAGGTCCACCACCAACTAGCACATCAGGAGCCAGGCTAGAGCCAATTATTGAGGAGATAGAAGAAATTCCAAGGCCTCCACCTATCCTAAGGCGCCCTGACGTGCCTGCATATGTGCCACCACCTCCATATCCTCGAAGGCTTAAGAAGAAGCAGGAACAGGAAGTGCATTTTAATAAATTCTTAGAAATTCTTAAGCAAGTGCATGTCAACATTCCTTTTGTAGAAGTTTTACAGTCTATGCCTTCCTATGTAAAGTTTTTGAAAGATATTATTACTAACAAAAAAATAATTGGTGAGTTTGAAACAGTAAACCTCACTGAGGAGTGCAGTGCCATACTCCAAAACAAGTTGCCCAAGAAGGAGAAGGATCCTGGTTCCTTCACCTTACCTGTAGAACTTGGAGGCAAGCATGTGGGCAGAGCGCTTTGTGACCTGGGCGCCAGCATAAACCTCATGCCCCTATCACTATTCCGCCAGCTAGGAATAAGAGAAGCACGTCCAACCACTGTCACTTTACAATTAGCAGACAGATCCATTGCATACCCAGAAGGTAAGATTGAGGATATTTTAGTAAAGGTTGACAAGTTTATTTTCCTTGCAGATTTCATTATCCTGGATTATGAAGCAGACAAGGAGGTCCCCATCCTGTTAGGCAGACCATTTCTAGCCACAGGTAGGGCACTGATAGACGTCCAAAAAGGTGAGCTTACTATGAGGGTTCATGATGAAGAGGTGAAATTTAGTGTGTATAAAGCTTTAAGGTACCCCTCTGACCTTGAATCCTGTGCTAGCATGGACGTTGTAGACTCTTTAATGGAAGAACAATTGGAGCATGTATTATTAACCAAGCATGCCAATGAATATGTAGGATTAGAATTAACTGACTTAAACATAGCTGAGATAATGGACATATCTGTAAATAACCCTCAGCATGTTTGTATGAATATTGACTTAACTGATAGAGCCTTAAATCCTTTAAAGCCATCCATTGAGCATCCACCTGTATTAGAATTAAAGCCACTCCCCACTCACCTCAAGTATGCATATTTAGGGAGTAATGAAACTCTGCCTGTTATCATTTCTTCTAAATTAAGTGAAAAGCATGAGGTTGAACTGATATTACTGCTTAAGCAACATAGGAAGGCTATTGCATGGACTATTGCTGATATTAGAGGCATTAGCCCTTCTTATTGCATGCATAAGATTATACTAGAGGAAGAGCACACACCTAGAGTAGATCATCAACGTAGGCTGAATCCCTCTATGAAAGAGGTAGTAAAGAAAGAAATAATAAAATGGTTAGATGCTGGTGTGATCTTCCCCATAGCTAGTAGTCAGTGGGTAAGCCCTATACAGTGTGTACCTAAAAAGGGTGGGATGACTGTGGTAGTCAATGAGAACAACGAACTGATTCCAACTAGGACTGTCACGGGGTGGAGAGTATGTATGGATTATAGGAAGCTCAATAAAGAAACTAAAAAAGACCACTTCCCTCTACCATTCATTGACCAAATGTTAGACAGAATAGCTGGTAGAGCCTATTACTGTTTCCTAGACGGTTATTCAGGGTACAACCAAATCACTATAGACCCCAAGGACCAAGAAAAGACTACCTTTACTTGCCCTTTTGGAACTTTTGCCTTTCGCAGAATGCCTTTTGGCTTATGCAATGCACCGGCAACTTTCCAAAGGTGCATGTTGGCAATCTTTTCTGATTTGGATGAGTCCATGATAGAAATATTCATGGATGATTTCTCAGTCTTTGGGGACTCCTTTACCAACTGTCTAGATAATTTAGGACAAGTCCTGGCGAGATGTGAAGAGACTAACTTAGTCCTTAATTGGGAAAAGTGTCACTTCATGGTAGATGAGGGGATTGTCTTAGGTCATAGAGTGTCAAGGGCAGGTGTAGAAGTTGACAGGGCGAAGATAGAAATCATAGAGAAGTTGGTAGAGCCTCAGAATGTCAAGGCCATTAGGAGTTTCTTAGGGCATGCTGGCTTCTACAGAAGGTTCATTAAGGACTTTTCTAAGATAGCCAAGCCTCTGTGTGAGCTTCTAGAGCTAAATAGGTCATTCATCTTCTCTAAGGAATGTGTAGTAGCTTGGACAACCCTTAAGAAAGCACTAGTCACAGCACCTGTTATTATAGGGCCAGATTGGGATCTCCCATTTGAGATGTTATGTGATGCTAGTGACTATGCTGTATGGGTTATGTTAGGACAGAAGATTGACAAGCTAACACACCCTGTCTATTATGCTAGTAAAACCTTGAATGAGGCTCAATGTAGTTATACAACTACTGAGAAAGAGATGCTTGCTGTAGTGTTTGCTTGTGAGAAATTTAGAAACTATATTGTAGGCACTAGGACAATTGTGTACACTGACCATTCTGCCTTGAAATATCTTATGAGGAAGGCTGATGCTAAGCCTAGGTTGATTATGTGGGTGTTATTGCTGCAGGAATTTGATTTGGACATTCGAGACAAGAAAGGATGTGAAAATGTGGTTGCGGATCACCTTTCTCGATTGCAGCACAATTGCGAAAAAATTGCGGAACCCGCAATTTCTGATGCTTTCATTGATGAACATGTCTTTGTTTTGACTCATTGTGATAACGATGAGGAACCTTGGTTTGCTGACATTGCTAACTTCCTTGCATCACAGGTATTACCAGTTTTCAAGGGAGGTCAAGAGAAGAAGAGGTTCCTTCATGAAGCAAGGAAATTCATATGGGATGACCCCACACTTTACAGAACCTGTGCTGACGGCTTGCTAAGGAAGTGTGTTTCAGCTGCTGAAGCGAAGTCTGTGCTGCAGCACTGCCACACAGCTCCTTATGGTGGACACTTTGGTGGCCAAAGAACAGCTGCAAAGGTATTTCAGAGTGGCTACTATTGGCCAACAATCTTCAAGGATGCCCACAACTATGCCCACAGCTGCGATGAATGCCAAAGAACAGGTAACCTCAGTCGAAAGGATGAGATGCCTCTCACCTACATCTTAGAGTTGGAGCTCTTTGATGTGTGGGGCATTGACTTCATGGGGCCATTCCCTCCATCATCAGGTAACCTTTACATTTTGGTAGCAGTAGACTACGTATCCAAGTGGGTAGAGGCCAAAGCATGTCCCAATAATGATGCTAAAACAGTCACCAAATTCTTGCATAGGCATATTTTTACTAGGTTTGGGACACCTCGTGCCATCATTAGTGATGAGGGGTCACATTTCATTAACAAGGCTATGGAGAAAGTGTTGGCTAAGTATAACATTAGACATAGAGTAGCCACCCCCTATCACCCACACTCGAATGGACAGGCTGAAATTTCAAATAGGGAAATTAAGAACATCCTAGAAAAAGTGGTCAAACCTAATAGGAAAGACTGGTCCTTTAAGCTCGAGGATGCAGTTTGGGCGTATAGGACAGCATATAAGACACCCCTAGGTATGTCTCCTTATAGGCTGGTATATGGCAAGACTTGTCACTTACCACTTGAGTTAGAAATCAAAGCATTTTGGGCCATGAAAGAATTGAATTTTTGCGTAAATGATGCGGGGACATTGCGGTCCTTACAATTACATGAGCTTGATGAGCTTAGACATATGGCCTATGAAAATGCTAAGATGTATAAGGAAAAGACCAAGATTTGGCACGATAGTAGACTTAGAGTTAAGGACTTTAAGAAGGGTCAACTTGTTTTGTTGTTTAACTCACGGTTGAAACTATTTCCAGGGAAACTTAAGTCTAGGTGGTCAGGTCCATTTGTGATTACTAATGTGTTTGTTCATGGTGCCATAGAGATAAAGAGCTTGCAGCAAGGCCAACCGTTTATGGTTAATGGTGCAAGGTTGAAGCACTACTATGAGGAAGGAGATGTGAAGACTCTCTCGGCCTTCCTCTTGACTGAAGCATGAAAACGAAAACGAGAGAGGACGAGTGATTGCTGTGCTCGTCAACATAAGGCTCATGCCTTAGTTTATTTTTTGCGATTTTCCGGTTATCGTTTGTGTGTTTTGTTGTAGGATTTTAATTACGAATTTGATGTTGCTTTTATTTCTTTTTGTAGGGAATCGAAAGAGGGAATCAAGGAGAGTAATTCCAGCTTTAAAAATCAAGAAAAGATTGAGCCAAATAAAAGATACGGACGAGCAAAGATTGACATTTTGATGAAGAAATATCCCTAAAATTGCGCTGGATTTGCAGGATCCGCAAAAATATAGCCGTTGGGATTTAGCCGTTTCTTTTATATCCGTTAGAAGGCGCTTGATCGATACGATTCTCCCACTCTCTGAATTCCAAGAAAGCTGCGATTCTTTTCATCTTTGATTCTTCTCTCCAAATCTCCAAGACTCAACAATGGTGTTCACAAGGGCTGAAAGATCTGCAGCCAAGAAGAGGGCTGACGACGCTGAAACGGCTGCGAGAGATGCATTGCTTGCCTTGGCTGATGCTGAGGCTGCGCGAACGGAACGACTGGATAAGCTTCCGATTCGCAAGAAGAAGTGGAAGGTTGTCTCTGAGATACCTACTGGACCCTCTGAACCAGCAGGCACACCCAAGAAGCGTAGGTGGAGTTTAGCGGTGGCCGCTGAACCGAGCAAAGAAAAGACTCCCTCTGTGGAGAGTCAAGAAACTGATCGTGTGTCCCACGATTCAGCCAAGAGGAGTGCCTCGCCACCTGCACCACCAGCGCACAGCTCCTCTCCATCATCGCCAGCGCAGAGCCCTGAGCAACCGTCTTCGCCACTGAGTTCTGCACAGACACCTTCAGCAGAGCAAACAACCACGCCGTCGCACACTTCCCCACGGCCTGACCCTGAATTCCCATATGGGGAGTACCAAGAATCAACGCAGGGCAGTGGGGAAGGTGAGGACGAGGAGGTTTTCTCGCCTGTGAGGGAAGCTAGCCCGGAGAGTCTTGAACAGAAGACTGACTCAATGGAAGAGACGTTGGGGGCAAGCCTGCAGCAGATCACCATTGAGGCAAAGCTCAAGAAGAAGAAGAAGGCCAAGATTCTTAAGGCCAAGCGATCCAAGAAGCTGAAGAAGAAGAAGGCCAAGAAGGTTGAGGCTGCCGAGTCAGCCAAAGAGAGCACTGAGCCTTCGCTCAAACGACTTAAGGTTGAGGCTGCCGAGTCAGCCAAGCCAGCAGATAAAGGGAAGGCCAAGCTCTACCCTGAAGATGAGCCTCAGTCAGTGAGGTATGTTTCCTCTAATGCTGAGTCCAGGGGTGCTGAGCTGAGGAAGAGGGAGTTGCTGCACGAGAAAGGCTTCCTCGACAGACCTGCTGACCTGCCGCAGTTCTTGCGCGCAGGAATCATAAATCATGGCTGGGAGGAGTTGTGCAGGCCGCCCAATCCAGCTTACACGAGCATGGTTTACGACTTCTACGCCAACCTGCGAAACTCTGAGGAAGGGCTTTCTGTGGTGAGGGGAGTAGAGGTGGATTACTCAGCAAAAGCCATCAACGAAGCTTGTGGCCTCAAGGGCCAAAGACACACTGATTATGCAAGGATCGTTGATGAGCCTACTGAGGCAGTGCTGGAGGAGGCCATTCGAACCATTGGCCAGCCTGAAGCAGCGTGGACTGTCTCACACAATGGGAAGCACACCCTCATGAGTGCCAACCTGACAGCAAAGGCAGCTGTATGGTTTGCCTTTGTAAGGAGAAAGCTGTCCCCTGTGACCCATGAGACGACCATCAACCAGAGCAGATCGCTGCTGGTCTATGCCATTATGCGAGGTCTCACGGTCAATGTGGGGGAAATCATGTCAGCCGCCATTGCTGAGTGCGCCAAGAAAGGTAAGGGACCATTGTTTTTCCCTAACACCATAACCAAATTATGTTTGCTTGCAGGAGTCCCCATTGAGCGAATGGAGCAGCAGATGGCTTACACGGGCCACTTGGAGCTGCCTGCTAGCTTGAGGCTGAAGAGGAAGGGGAATATGGAGTTTGAACTGGATAGGCTGGCTGCTGATCAGTCACTATCCATGGCATGCCTGATGGATATGCAGAGGAGGATGGCTCAATGGGCCACTTACGCGCAGGCACGGGACAAGGAAGTTGCAGACCAACTTGGCTGTATCTTCCCTGACTTCCCCACAAACCTTCTGACTCCATGGGTGCCCCCACGACCACGACAACCAGATGAGGATGAAGACATTTGAGTGCTGGTTTGAATTGCACTGAAGGGAGTATTGCTGTTCCCTTAGAAAAAAAAAAGACAATTTTCTACTTTCTGATAGACCATGTGAATTATGCTGTTTTTCGTACACTTTTGATCTGTTTTAGATGCTTAGTTTTATGTTTTTAATCTTGCTTAGTATAGTCTGTTGATAGTTGACTAGGTAGGTTAGTTTTGTTTTATTTTTAGGGAGTTCGAATGACTGGAAAAAGCATGCTTAGGGGCCTTAATCACTGTTATATCTGCCCTGACTTGATTGCGAAATAATTGCGGTACCCGCAATGTTTATTACTGAAAGCATGTTTTGGACTGTCTGTTTAGCTAGGCTGTGATCTGTTTAAATTCTATCTTTTGCTGCTATCATGACTACCATATATAGCTTATCTAAAAGCATGTTGGATGAGTGTCATAGGACACCCTTTGCTAGTTTAAATCAACCTCTAAAAAGCTCAGCATGCACAACTTTAAGCCCTTATCTGTCTGTTTTTTTTTAATTACTGCTGCTGTGATATTTGCCGTTCGAATGTTTTGTCTATGCCTAGGGCTTTAGATTCTCTTTGTTTTACCTTAGACTAGATGCTTCTAGGATAGTTTGGGGGTGTGCCACCTCAGACACTCATTGGGGACAATGAGTAGTTGAAGTTTGGGGGAGGCCACCCTAGGCCTAGGAACATTCCTCTCTCCCTTAGAAACATAAGCATTCTTCTTCTCCTTTACAAAAAATGATGAACTAAAAAAAAAAAAATGAAAAATAGAATAAAGAGGGGGGTCTCTCTTAGGTTGCTAAATAATCAGTGCCAAGTGTGTGACCCACAAGTGGCATTGCATCAAAAGGCAACCAGAGGAGAGGCCCCACCTAAGTAAGAAAAAGGGTAAAGAATAGGGAAGAAGAATGTATACCTAGGAGTTATAACTTTGTGGCTTAGATGTCCTATTTAAAAAGCACTCTGATCCTCAATTAGCTAAGCACAAAGTTGTAACTTGTAGGGTTGTTTAGGGAGATGAGTGTTTATCCAATGTAGTGATGCCAGGGTTTAGGTTGTTCTTTAAAAGTACTACTGTCACCGTTAATACTAAGACTGGCATGACTCTAAGGAATCCTAGACACATTAAAAATAAAGCTAGAAGCATGTACTGAGTCTGAGGTAAAGCTAGGCAGAATTTGAAACCTTAGGGATAGTGGCATGATATGACAAAAGCAAGTAGATCAGTTGTAGGGAGTTAATGGAAACAGATGGAGTGTTAGGCAGGCGAAGTCAGAAGAAGCTAGATAAGAGGGTAGTTTTAAGCTTAGAAGTGTGTCACAGGACAGCAGTGCTAGATAGGGATATAGGGGAGTTAGTAAGTGGTTAAAGAAGAAGAAACAGTGATAACTCCATTTTGGAGCTATTAAATACGTCCTAATTATAGCTAAAGACCGCTTCCAATTGATTAAATGTATCTCTTTTGAAGGAGAAAAGCGGCAAAGAGCTCGTGCGTCCGTTGGGCATGTTCGAGAGCTTAAAGCAGAGTTTTAGCGCCCCGGGAATGCATCGGGAAGAGGGGAATTTGTTCCGTGAAGAAACGGGCCAAAACAGCCTTGGAGAGGCAAAGCATCAGCCCCAAACCCGAGAGCCAGCGTCGAGCTATAGCGTCGAGACGCTGGCTCGACGCTGGAAAAACCCGAGAGCAAGCGTCGAGTGATAGCGTCGAGACGCTAGCTCGACGCTGCCCTGGCGTCGAGACCCTGCTTGGCGTCGAGACGCTTCGGAGGAGGCGCGCGCTGGAAATTCATCGGGGCAGCGTCGCGACGCTGGCCTAGCGTCGCGACGCCATCGCGCGCGCGCGCGGATTACTTAGGGCACAGCGTCGAGACGCTGGCCTAGCGTCTCGACGCTACGACGAAGGCAGTAGCTAAAAGACGATTTTTCTGCACTTTTTTGAGAATTCTTCTCCAATCTTCATCTTCTTCATCTCTCAACGGAATCCGGCGATTCTTCCCTCCTTCTTCCCCATTTTCTCTCTATTTTCCGTGGAGCTCCGCCATTGTTGGCATGCTAGTGAGCTCCACTTTCCCTTTGTAATAGGTAGATGAACTCTTCCATGGTCGTTGGTGGAGCGGGATTGACGATCCGCGCCATGAGCGGCTAAGGTAAGGGTGACGGTTTGGGATTTTGTTTAGGGGAATTTTCTTAGACATTATTGCTTTGATAATCTGAGTATTAATTTGCATATTGGTTCTGTTTACACTGCATTTATTTACTTTGCTTAATCCAACGCGCATGCTAAATTATGTTGATTGACACTCGGATAGTTTCGCATGTTGTGTATGTTAAAGAGTAGCGATGCCGTGCCTCTCACTGCTCGACTAAGTAACACAGGTAAATAGAACTAAATCGAAGTATCGGGTCGGGTAGGATAATTGTTGGTTGCATACGGCGTTTGCGGGCAACCTACTAGCAATTAGAATTCACGCCCGAATGTTCGTCGCGGTTAGCTAGTAACTGTCTAAATTCATCTTAGGACTGATCATCTTAATGTGAGATTAGATAACGTGTAATTAGGACTGTGTGGCCTAATTAAAATCCATGAAGTCGGCTACTTTGGGGCTTCTCTAGTAGTCGTCCGCGTGCTTAGTAAACTGAATTCCATGTTATTAGAATTAAATGATAAGTTGTATTTGTCTAACAATTGACCCCGAGACTCCCCAAACCGTGCACACGTTTTCTACATATTATTTCTTTCTTCCGTTAGCTTTCTCATTGATTTCTTTGCATGATTAAAACCCCCCGTTACCAATTAATCAATCAAATCCCAATTTCACTAGTAAATTCAACTCTCCTATTCCTTGGATCGACCCTGTTACCACTGGCTGCAAAGCCTTGGCAATAGGCATTATAAATCGTATTTTGGCAAGCCTCGACAGCTTGAGATTAAGCGGATATTCAAAAATCCGTCCACCAAAATTGGCGCCGTTGCCGGGGAGTAGGCAATTGTTTGAATTTATGATTGAAGTTTGAATTTGATTCATTGATGGTTGACTGAAAATTTTTTCTGTTTGTATGTTGTATGTTTAGATTTTTGTTTGTGTATGACCCGTTCCTCTGAGGGTAGTTTGCCGTATATTCCTGAGATTGACAGAGAGGAGCGGCGGTTACGTAGAGAAGCCCGGGAGGGGCAAGGAACGTTTGAAAGAGAAGAAGGCAATCCCTTCTTGTTTGACGAGATGGCGCAAGGTGAAGCGCCACGGACGCTGAAGCAACTGGCAGCGCCAGACCTGAACCTGCAGCCTTTGTGCATTAACTACCCCGTGGTAGCAGGTAACTTCGAGCTGAAATCTGGTTTAATTCACCAGTTACCTTCTTTCCATGGAAACGCAGGTGAGGACGCGAACAAGCACTTGATGGAGTTCCATTGCGTCTGCGCGGGGATGAAGCCCGCAGGGGTCACGGAAGAGCAGCTGAACATGAGGGCATTCCCCTTCACGCTCAAGGATAAGGCCAAGGATTGGCTGTACTATTTGCCTTCCGGATCCATCACCACGTGGCAGGACATGAAGCGGGTATTTTTAGAGAAATACTTTCCCGCATCCTTGGCCACCACTCTGCGGAAGAGAATTTATGGGATCACCCAGGATGTAGGTGAGTCCCTGCATGAGTATTGGGAACGCTTTGGGCGCTTGTGCGCGAGTTTCCCACACCACCAGATCGCCGATCAGCTGCTCATACAGTACTTTTATGAGGGGATGACACCCCACGACAGGCAGATGATCGATGCAGCGAGTGGAGGGGCACTGATTGACAAGACCCCGGTTGAGGCCAAGCAGCTCATTGCAAATATGGCTACAAACTCGCAGCAGTTTGGGATCAGGGGGCAAGGACAAGTGCACAGCGTGGCTCAGAGCCATGAGATGTCTGAAATGAGGGCCCAGGTGGCCGAGATAGGTAGTATGCTGAAGAAAATTGTTGGAGGACAACGCGAAGAGGCGGAGGTCAATGCAATCGGGGGGTATGCTTCCAACCCAAGGAAGTATGATCCATATGCTAACACTTACAACCCCAGTTGGCGTGACCATCCAAATTTCAGCTATGGGAATAGGGAAGGACAAACTCGCTTCCAAGGCCAGTCCTAGGATAGGCCTAACTCTTCCACCCAGGCTCAAGCTTCGAGCTCCTCCAGCTCACTTGAAGAGATGGTCAGGACCATCGTGACTAGCACCAGCCAGTTCCAGAAAGAGGCTCGCGAGGAGCTAAATTCTCATAAGGCAGAGCTGCAGAATTTGAACAAGCAGCTGACACAAATGGCGGTGTCTATCAGTAAGATTGAGAGCAAGAGCTCGGGGAAGCTTCCTTCCCAAACTACAGTAAACTCATGTGAAAACGTGAGTGCCATTCAGCTGCGCAGTGGGAAGTCACTTTCCACCAGAGCTGCGAAGGAAGCCACGGACAATCTGAACAAGTCCGCCCCGACTACTCCTGAGATTCAGAATGTGAGAAAAGATGAGAAGGTCAGTGTACCTGAGGATGTTGCCAAAGCACCATTCCCGAGTAGGCTTGCGAAGCCTACTTTGGAATCTGATGATGAGGAGGTCCGACGAACCTTCCAAAAGGTGATGGTGAATATCCCGCTCCTAGAGGCAGTCAGTCAAGTGCCCAAGTACGCAAAATTTCTAAGGAGCTGGTGCACTACGAAAAGGAAGTCCAGAGGGACTGAGAAAAAGAAAGAGAACGTCTCTGCCATACTCCCAGGTACGTTGCCTGCAAAGTGCAACGATCCAGGTACTTTTACTATCCCATGCACTATAGGTAGTAAAATTGTTCATAACTCCATGTTAGACCTAGGAGCCTCTGTTAATGTTATGTCTTATGCATTATATCGTGAACTGAATTTGAATGAAATGCATGAATGTAATGTTTCTGTTCAGTTGGCTAATGGGTCAAGCATCTGTCCTAGGGGGAAGGTAGAGGATGTTCTGGTTAGAGTTGGGGATATGATGTTCCCCGCTGATTTCCTTGTTTTAGACATGAATGAGAAGTCATCGCATGCTTCGTCCTCTATGCTGTTAGGACGCCCTTTTCTTAAGACCGCTAGGGTCAAAATCGATGTGTATAAGGGCGTCGTTTCGTTAGAGTTTGATGATATTTTGCATGAGTTTTCTTTATTTGATGGGAAATCTGTTGCGAATGTTTCTGTTGTTTGTGAGCATGTTGAGAATGGGAGTCTACCCTCGCGCTTGAGGGATGGTTCCCATGTCTCTGTTAAAATTTCTGATTTGAATTTGATGGATGATACTGCTGGATTTTGCACTAACATGTCTGATATTCACGTGCCCGAGGCACGAAGAGTGCAAAATGGTTTTCAGGTGGATGGTGCAAAAGGTGTGGCCAAGGACAAGTATGGATCGTCCCCCGCACCTACAGACTATGGATGAGTCTGTTGAGAGAATACAGTCGAGCAACCGACTTTAAAAATTCTGCGCTTCTCGGAGGCACCCGAGTGTTGCTGTTTTTATGCTTTAGTTTAGTTTTGTTGCTTTTTAGTATTAATTAGCTTGCTGTTTTTTTTTTAGGGAATCGAGGAAGAGAAGACAATTTTGGGCTCTAATGCGTTCGTGCGCCGCTTCCTCGCCCTCGCCAGCTTCACCAAGAGTCAGGGAAGTGTATTTCTGCTTCCCTTTTACTTTGATGTATCTGACTGATTGGCATTGAGGACAATGCCAAATTTTGAAGTTGGGGGTGGAGTAGTCCGATGGATGTGCATGTGTAGTTTGTTGAGAAGTGTTATAAAGATATTGAAGTGCTTGGGACTCTGTTTACTGTTTTCTGACTGTGATAGCCTAGGAAATGCATGTTGGAAATCTGAGCATGTTCATAATCGAGTTTTTGCATGAGTTTTGTGTTTATTAGGTTCATGTCAAAAATTTTAAAAAATTTTCTGTTGCTCCCTTGCACTCATCGCGCACTTAGCAACTTCTCCCTAGATTCCGTAAGCTTGGTTTATCGCATGTTTAGCTAATTCTCGTTGTCACCTCGAAAGGCACCCTTAGGTAGCTTGTTGCATGAGAGTTAGTAGCTAATTAATTGAGGAAGCATGTGCTTAGCCTAATAAAAAAAAATAG
The DNA here is from genome assembly GCA_028017165.1 of Herpetospermum pedunculosum. Taxonomy (NCBI): domain Eukaryota; kingdom Viridiplantae; phylum Streptophyta; class Magnoliopsida; order Cucurbitales; family Cucurbitaceae; genus Herpetospermum; species Herpetospermum pedunculosum. The sequence goes on from CM051527.1 coordinate 40,477,890, forward strand.
AAAAGCATGTTTTATAGAAAAATTTCTCTCGAGGCGCTCCTCCTTCTTTTTAAGCGCTTAAAAGAAGTGAGCGTTAGTCCTTAAAAACGTGAAGTTTTATGCATGAATTTGACGTGTTAGGCAACTCGAGTAGGAAGGAAAAAGAAATGAAAAGTTGGTTCGAAGAACCCAAAATAAAAGAGTACAAAGTACTTTTGAAAAGAAAGAAAAAGAATAAGAAAATAATTAGGTCTCTTAATTTGTTTCTCTCTCTCGTGTAAGTCAAGTGTAGCTGTTCTTAAACGCTAGAAGTAGGGGGAAAACGGGATGTGCGTTGCATGTTGGTTTTCCGGGTTTACGTGAGTTTAGGAGTGGTTGTCTAGCACACACACACGTTAGGGGGCAAGAGTTAATTTTTGATATGTCCTAGTTAATACATGAACAAAATGCTTCCATGATTATGCTCGTGTTTAAATTTCAATATGCATGGAGGTTTGAGTTAGAAAATATGTAAACGCGTCCTTAGAGTCAATGTCTTTGTAGTGCTTGCTCGAGGACTAGCAATGTTTAAGTTGGGGCTGTTTGATAACTCCATTTTGGAGCTATTAAATACGTCCTAATTATAGCTAAAGACCGCTTCCAATTGATTAAATGTATCTCTTTTGAAGGAGAAAAGCGGCAAAGAGCTCGTGCGTCCGTTGGGCATGTTCGAGAGCTTAAAGCAGAGTTTTAGCGCCCCGGGAATGCATCGGGAAGAGGGGAATTTGTTCCGTGAAGAAACGGGCCAAAACAGCCTTGGAGAGGCAAAGCATCAGCCCCAAACCCGAGAGCCAGCGTCGAGCTATAGCGTCGAGACGCTGGCTCGACGCTGGAAAAACCCGAGAGCAAGCGTCGAGTGATAGCGTCGAGACGCTAGCTCGACGCTGCCCTGGCGTCGAGACCCTGCTTGGCGTCGAGACGCTTCGGAGGAGGCGCGCGCTGGAAATTCATCGGGGCAGCGTCGCGACGCTGGCCTAGCGTCGCGACGCCATCGCGCGCGCGCGCGGATTACTTAGGGCACAGCGTCGAGACGCTGGCCTAGCGTCTCGACGCTACGACGAAGGCAGTAGCTAAAAGACGATTTTTCTGCACTTTTTTGAGAATTCTTCTCCAATCTTCATCTTCTTCATCTCTCAACGGAATCCGGCGATTCTTCCCTCCTTCTTCCCCATTTTCTCTCTATTTTCCGTGGAGCTCCGCCATTGTTGGCATGCTAGTGAGCTCCACTTTCCCTTTGTAATAGGTAGATGAACTCTTCCATGGTCGTTGGTGGAGCGGGATTGACGATCCGCGCCATGAGCGGCTAAGGTAAGGGTGACGGTTTGGGATTTTGTTTAGGGGAATTTTGTTAGACATTATTGCTTTGATAATCTGAGTATTAATTTGCATATTGGTTCTGTTTACACTGCATTTATTTACTTTGCTTAATCCAACGCGCATGCTAAATTATGTTGATTGACACTCGGATAGTTTCGCATGTTGTGTATGTTAAAGAGTAGCGATGCCATGCCTCTCACTGCTCGACTAAGTAACACAGGTAAATAGAACTAAATCGAAGTATCGGGTCGGGTAGGATAATTGTTGGTTGCATACGGCGTTTGCGGGCAACCTACTAGCAATTAGAATTCACGCCCGAATGTTCGTCGCGGTTAGCTAGTAACTGTCTAAATTCATCTTAGGACTGATCATCTTAATGTGAGATTAGATAACGTGTAATTAGGACTGTGTGGCCTAATTAAAATCCATGAAGTCGGCTACTTTGGGGCTTCTCTGGTAGTCGTCCGCGTGCTTAGTAAACTGAATTCCATGTTATTAGAATTAAATGATAAGTTGTATTTGTCTAACAATTGACCCCGAGACTCCCCAAACCGTGCACACGTTTTCTACATATTATTTCTTTCTTCCGTTAGCTTTCTCATTGATTTCTTTGCATGATTAAAACCCCCCGTTACCAATTAATCAATCAAATCCCAATTTCACTAGTAAATTCAACTCTCCTATTCCTTGGATCGACCCTGTTACCACTGGCTTCAAAGCCTTGGCAATAGGCATTATAAATCGTATTTTGGCAAGCCTCGACAGCTTGAGATTAAGCGGATATTCAAAAATCCGTCCACCAAACAGCAGCTTAGGAAAGTCCTTAGATTGCTTGAGGACAAGCAAAACCTTAAGTTTGGGGGTGTGTTACGTCTCCAAAAGTGACCTTTTTAGGGCTTAATTAGCTTAGAAAGATGTTCACTCTTAGGTGTTTTTGATAGCATTTAGCCTAAACCTATGCTTAAATATGAGAATTAGAAGAAGGTAGCTAAATTAGGACGTATGTACAATAGGAAAGAAAAGAGTTGAAAACCGAAGGAAAAGAATGAAAAACAAGCTTTGCGAACGCATTGCGGAAACATTGCGGTCACCGCAATGTTTCAAGTAAAAACCGTAAGTTGACTGATCTTTTTCTGTTAATTTCCGTTATTTCAGGGATTCGTTCTTTCTCCTCCATCCATTCTGAAGTACGACGTTGAAGATTGATGGTTCTCCTTGGCCCAAATGCACCTGCAGATTACTATAAATAGGGGTCAAAGTCGAGGGTTCAAGGATCATCCGAAAGCGTAGAAGTCTTCTCGCAGTCCACCTTTTCTCCTAGTTTTCCTTTGCCGTCTGCTGGTTTGCGAAGCTCAGCTGTTGGAATCGATAATCTGATAGGAAGGAGAGGAGATTCTTCTTCTCTCCCGATTGGATTCATCCAAGCAAGGCTGACCTTTCTCATCCTTCATTCGAGGCGGCTGCAACGAGATTTCGAGCTGTTTTACTGCTTCCTGTTCTTCATTTTTGTTTTCCAATTCTGTCTTGTGTTGTTTCTGTTCTTGTGGCTAGTTTAGATCATTTCGTTGTGTTCTGTCTTGCTGTTCTCTACTTTAAGTATCTCTTATGTTCATTCAAACAATCAATTAATCAAACACAACATTCAGTATTTCACAATTTCTGCCTTTGCATTCTACTGCTTTCCCTTGCTGTTTTAAGCACATTTCCCTTCTAAGCATGTCTGTCTTATCTTTTAGTTCTGTTCTCCCTATATCCATGAGTAACTAAGACACTTAGGAGCATGCTAATGACAACTCCATAGGCTAAAAAACGTGAATCAAGCATGTAGGATAGCTCTCGAAGCATTGATTGTATGTAAGCTTCATCCCACGGGCAATTTCGATTGGCCATCCATTTTGTCCAAAGAACTCCTAACCTCTGGAAGGAGTAAGAGTTCAGAGTCATATTATCATGCTAGCCTTTCAAGGTAACCAGGAAACGGCCTAGGAATAGGCGTTTCCCTAGTACAAACCATATCTTTCTGCTTTAACAAGATGCTTAAGACCTTACTTTGAGTTGAGTAAACTAAAGAATCTAATGCATGGAATCGGACGATACATGAGATTGAGATAGTTTGATGCATAGAGAGTAGATCCAGTGCTTGAGAATCGTATAAAAATGCCTATAGGATAGTCATTAGTAGCCCTTAATTCACCCATTTACACACTTTCGCTGTTATTTAATTGTGGTAGAATTGCTGTCTCCGCAATTCTGCTTAAGTTAAAATTCTGTTTAGCCGTCTTTGCCTTCATTTATTAATTTCGTTTCTTTTCATTTGAGCTTAAATTTCACTTGTTCTCGTTGATGTTACTACCCTTTACACATTCAGCAAAAATTAGATAATTAAAAACCAATTTTACCCCATCAAATCCACCCCTTCTTTCTTAACAAAACACTTCGCGAATAGCTAAAAATAAATCTTTGTGGGAAAACGAATGAAATATACTTACTACTTGCTATAAGATCATGTATGCTTGCATGTTCTGAGTGCTCTATCCCTTTTATTGCCTAATTATTTTAACACATTGAGCACGCAACAATCCCCTGTCCCCTTACCTGTTCGTCATGTGTATGGAAGTCTTGTCGCGACTGCTGAATTCCCCGCCGCCTGAGTTTGAGTTTCATCCCAAGTGTGAGAGGGTTAATCTTACCCATCTTTGCTTTGCGGATGACTTGATGATTTTCTCTGCGGGGAACAGGACTTCTTTGAGGTTTGTTCAGCAGACGTTACTTCACTTCCAGGAGCTTTCAGGCCTTGTGGCTAACTCCGCTAAGAGCTCAATGTTCTGTGCGGGGGTTCCGGCCCAGGTGGCTGTCGGTCTGGCTGAGTTCATGGGTGTTGCTCTTGCGACCTTGCTTGTTTGTTACTTAGGTCTCCCTCTCATCTCGGGTCGGCTGTCTTCTCGGGATTGCCAGCCTCTGATTGATCGGATCACCTCTAGGATTGGCAGTTGGACTGCAAGGGCTCTTTCCTATGCGGGAAGGTTGCAGCTTATCCAGTCGGTCCTTCAGAGCTTCCAGGTCTATTGGGCTAGTGTGTTTGTGCTGCCTGCTCGTATAGTCCATAGGGTTGAGAGTTTGCTTCGGTGCTACTTCTGGAAGGGCTCTCCTTCTCGTCGTGGGGGGGCGAAGGTTGCCTGGGATGACATTTGTTTCCGAAGAGTGAGGGAGGTTTGGGTATTCGTCATATCCATTCCTGGAACTCGGCAGCGGTTATGAAGCTCCTTTGGCTCCTCCTGCTTCGCTCTGGTTCTCTGTGGGTGGCTTGGATGGAGGAGTATATCCTCCGTGGTCGGTCTCTTTGGACGATTCCTGTGTCGTCTATGTGGTCTTGGTGCCTCAAGGCGATTATGGAGCTTCGGGACCAATTCCGTCCACTTGTCCGGTTTTCCATTGGCGACGGTTCTAGGTGTCGTATGTGGGTTGATCCATGGCTGCCTGATGGTTCTATTCTCCCCAGAATCAGTGATCGTATCTTGTATGACGCAGCTAGTCATATTCAAGCTATGGTCTCTGATTTTCTGCTACCTGATGGTTCGTGGCGGTGGCCGGTCGTGTCTCCTGATTTGTTGGAGATCGCCGATGCCGTGCGCTCTACTGTGTGTTGCCCAGGTAGGGAGGATAGGTTGATCTGGGTTCCCGGCGGGATTGGTTTTTCGGTTTCAAGTGCTTGGGAGGTGATCCGCCCCCGTGGGACAGTGGTTCCGTGGCAGGGCTTGCTATGGTTCGGGGGGAATATTCTGCGTCATGCTTTTGTCACCTGGCTGGCCTTGAGGGACCATTTGTATACTCGTGATAGGCTGGCTAGGTGGATCCCCTCGACACCTACCGATTGTTTGCTTTGTTTGTCCGGGACTGAATCCCGTGACCACTTGTTCTTCCAGTGCCCCTTTGCGAGTTTGGTGTGGGAGGATATCCTCTGTTGGGGCAGAGTTTCCCGCCTCATTCTCCCTTGGGATGCTGAGCTTGAGTGGATTTGTCGGGTGAGTGCTGGGCAGCACAAGCGTAAGCTTGTTTGGAGGGTGGCCTGGTGTGCTGTGATCTACCATATTTGGATGGAACGCAACTTGCGTTTTCATGGCCCGGGTCACCGCCCTCCTCAGTCGGTTATCGCTGCTATACGGTCTGATATTTCTTCTGCATGCTCGTCCTGGGTGGGTGCGGTTTCGGCCGTCTCCCCCTGGGATTCTTTTGATTAACTTTGTCTTGTTCTTTGAGTGTATGCAGGTGTTTTGTCAGGTTGCTCTATGCGGTGTTGTTTCGCTTCTGGCGATTGCTTCTTCCCCTGCTCTGTCCCTGGTTCCTGTTGCTGTCTCTTCTCTGGAGGGGTTTCTGTTTTGGTCTGTGCGGCTTGGTTGTTTGAGCTTGTCCCTGTGCTGGTTTCCTGCTCTGAGATCGCTGCTTGCAGAGGCTTGTTCAGTTGCTGGTTTTCTTCATCTGTCTGTCCTTGGCTGTCCTTGGTCTTTCTCCCCTGGTGGGCTTCCTGTGTGGGGCTTTGAGAGGCTAGTCTGTGGGGTGTCCCTAGCTGTCGGGTTGGTTCAGGCGGGCTTGCTTCTTCTGCAGTTGGTTGTCCTTCTCTGTTCTGTGGGTGCTCGTTGTTCCCTGGCGGTCCTGGTTCCTAATTGAGCTGAGTTCTGGATGCTTGTTGTCACCCCGAAAGGCGCTTTGTCCTGAGGGTGTGTGGGCTTTTGGTGGGTCCTTGGATCTGGCTTTGTCGAGGGAAGCGATGCTGGCTGGGTCCCTGTGGCTTTCTGCCGTGCCTGCATACCGGATGGTTGTTCTTTTGCCATAAGTAGGGGGAAGACGAGTTGATGGGCCTCTTCTTTGTTCGGTTTCTTGGTCGTGCTTGGGGGGCGGGTTTCTTGCTTGCATATGATGGATGGCCAGCTTGGCCCCTTTTTTCTCAGCATCTGCCTGTCCTCTCTCTGTTTTGCTTGGTGCCCCTTGACCCTGTCTGTAGTCGCTCTTTCGCTCGTGCCGGCCGGGGGATGGATGACCTGGGGTGTTTTGTGGGCGGATGAGGTGTCATGTTTCGCGGATGAGGTGTCATGATTCGGTCGTGTTCTGTCCTTTTGTTTCCGCTTGCTTCAGCTGTTTCTTTTGCTTTTTGAGTTGTGTTGCATTTTTCTGCTTTTTGTCGTTTCTGGCTCCTTCCCGCTTGTGGGTTGGATGCTGGGGTCTGTTGTTGTTTGGTTTTTTTGTTGCTTTCCCTCGGGCTGTGAGGTTTCCGTTGGGTTGTTTTGGTTTTGTTGTCATACCTTGGTTCTCCCAGTGTTTGTTCTCTTGTTTGTTGTGCTCTTTGGCCTCGGGCTTTGAGGTCTTTTTGCTTATATATAATCACCTTTGCAAAAAAAAAGGTAACCTTTACATACTTGTAGCTGTAGACTATGTATCTAAATGGGTAGAAGCCATAGCATGTCCAACAAATGATGCCAAGACAGTCATTAACTTCCTTAATAGACATATCTTTACTAGGTTTGGTACACCTCGTGCTATAATTAGTGATGAAGGGACTCACTTTATTTTTTTTTGCAAAAGTGATTATATATAAGCAAAAAGGCCTCAAAGCCCGAGGCCCAAGGGCACAAGAAACAAGAGAACAAACACTGGTAGAACCAATGTATGACAACAAAACCAAAACAACACAACAAAAACCTCACAGCCCGAGGGAAAGCAAGAAATAAACCAAACAACAACAGACCCCAGCATCCAACCCACAAGCGGGAAGGAGCTAGAAAAGACAAAAAGCAGAAAAAAGTAACACAACAGGAAAGCAATAGAAACAGCTGAAGCAGGAGGAAACAATAAGATAGTACACGAAGGAATCATGACACCTCATCCGCGAAGCATGACACCTCATCTGCCCACAAAACTCCCCAGGCCATCCAACCCGGCCGGCAGCAGCGAAAGGGCGACCCAGACAGGAACAAGGGGCACCAGGCAAAACCAGAGATAGGACAGGCAGATGCAGAGAAAAAGGGGCCAAGCTGGCCAGCCATCAAATGCAAGCAAGAAGCCCGCCCCCCAAGCACGACCAAGAAACCGAACAGAGAAGAGGCCCAACAACTCGTCTTCCCCCTACTTATGGCAAAAGAACAACCATCCGGTATGCAGGCACGGCAGAAAGCCATAGGGACCCAGCCAGCATCGCTTCCCTCGACAAAGCCAGATCCAAGGACCCACCAAAAGCCCACACACCCTCAGGACAAAGCGCCTTACGGGGTGACAACAAGCAATCAGAATGGTTGTTAATAAAGCTATGGAAAAAGTGCCTTTCGGGGGGACTCACTTTATTAATAAAGCTATGGAAAAAGTGTTGGCTAAGTACAATGTTAGACATAGAGTAGCCACCCCTTATCACCCCCATTCGAATGGACAAGCTGAAATATCAAATAGGGAGATTAAAAACATACTCGAAAAAGTGGTCAAACCCAATAGAAAAGATTGGTCGTTTAAGTTAGAGGATGCACTTTGGGCATATAGGACCGCATATAAGACACCCCTAGGTATGTCTCCTTATAGACTTGTGTATGGCAAAGCATGTCACTTACCATTCGAATTGGAAATCAAAGCATTTTGGGCCCTAAAAGAGCTAAATTATTGCGTGACCGATGCGGGAACATTGCGGTCTCTGCAATTACATGAGCTTGATGAGCTGAGACATATGTCCTATGAAAATGCTAAAATGTATAAGGAAAAAACTAAAATTTGGCATGACAGTAGACTTAGGATTAAGGACTTTAAGAAAGGCCAGCATGTCTTGTTATTTAACTCAAGGTTGAGATTATTTCCGGGCAAACTTAAGTCCAGATGGTCAGGTTCTTTTGTTATAACTAATGTGTTTTCTCATGGTGCAATTGAGATTAAGAACCTGCAGCACGGGCAACCGTTCATGGTCAATGGTGCACGTTTGAAGCACTACTACGAGGAAGGAGATGTGAAGACACTCTCGACCTTCCTTTTATCTGAAGCTTGAAAATAAAACTGAGAGAGGACGAGTGATTACTGTGCTCGTCCATACGAGGCTATGCCTTAGTTTTTTTTTGTTGTTTTGAATTTCTTCGGTTGTTATTTTTGTATGTTTAGGTGTGATTTTTATTACGAATTTGATGTTAATTGTGTATGTTTTAATAGGGGATCAAAAGAGGAAATCGAGGAGATGAATCAAGGGTAAAGAATCAGGGAAGAAATCGGGCCGATTCAAAGATTGAGTTGTGAGAATCTTGGGATTTAAATCAAGAAAATCTCCAACGGCCATTTAATTGCGGTGGATTTGCTGAAACCGCAACAGAAATAGCCGTTGGGATTCACTTGATTACAAATAGCCGTTAGAACAGCTGTGGCCCGTACGCTTCCTTCATTCGTTGAACTTCAAGAAATCTATCTTCTTCTTCCTCTGCAATTCCTATTTTCAGATCTCTCCGATTCGACATTGGTGCTTACACGGGCTGAGAGATCTGCTTCCAAGAAGAAGGCAACCGACGCAGAGGCAGCTGCGAGAGAGGCACTACTTGCCTTGGCAGATGCCGAAGCTGCGCGACCCGAACGACCTTCTAAGCTTCCTGTTCGCAGGAAGAAGTGGAAGGTGGTGACCGAAATCCCTGCTGGTCCATCTGAACCAGTAGGTACGCCCAAAAAGAAAAAGTGGAAGATGGCTGTCGAAGACGCACCGATCAAGGAAAAGACTCCCACTGTGGAGAGTCAAGGGAGTGGCCGTCCATGCTACGAGACGGCCAGACAAAGCCCAGAGCCATCTCCATCTCCACAGAGCCCAGCGCTATCTCCACCTACACAAAGCCCTGAGGCATCGCCATCTTCGCAGACGCCCGAGCCTGAAATTCCAATTGAAGAACATCAAGAATCAGGGCCGGGCGAAGAGACGGCTGAGGAAGATGAGGTCTTCTCTCCTTTGAGGGAAGTCTGCCCTGATAGCCCAGCAAAGGGGGAAGACTCAATGGATGAGACGTTGGGGGACTGCCTCCAGCAGATCACCACCAGGGCACGGCTGAGGAAGAAAGCGCCCAAGGTTGTAAAGGCCAAACGGCCGAAAGCTTCAAAAAGATCCAAGAAGAAGAAGGTCAGTAGTGAGCCTTCATTGAAGAGGCTGAAGGTCGAGGCTGCTGAGTCGGCCAAGGCACGGGATAAGGGGAAAGCCAAATTATACCCCGAAGATGAACCTCAAGCTGTGAGGTATGTGTCTTCTGATGCAGAGTCAAGGGGCACTGAACTGAGAAAAAGAGACCTACTCCATGAGAAGGGGTTTCTTGACGCATTGGCAGACCTGCCGCAATTCTTGCGCGCAGGGATCACCAACCACGGCTGGGAAGAGCTGTGCAGACCGCCCATCCCTGCCTACTCCAGCATGGTGTACGACTTCTATGCAAATCTGACGCACCCCGAGGATGGTCTGTCCATGGTGAGGGGAATTGAGGTGGATTTTTCAGCAAAGGCTATTAATGAAGCCTATGGCCTCAAGGGGCAGAAGTATACCGACTACGCAAGGATCACCGACGCACCAACTGAGGCTGTCCTGGAAGAAGCACTGCGCATCATAGGCCAACCTGAGGCGGCGTGGACAATCTCACGCAACGGGAAGCACACTCTGATGAGTGCGACCCTTACGGCAAAGGCAACCGTGTGGTTCTCCTTTGTGCGCAGGCGTCTATCCCCGGTAACCCACGAAACCACAATCAATCAGGGGAGATCGTTGCTGGTATATGCAATTATGAGGGGCCTCACTATAGATGTAGGGGAGGTCATTGCAGCCTCAATTACCGACTGCGCCAAGAAAGGTAAGGGCCCTCTTTTCTTCCCAAACACCATCACTAAGCTTTGTTTACGTGCAGGTGTACCAATCGAGAGGATCGAGAGGCAACTGGCCTACACGGGTCATCTGGAGCTGCCTACAGGCCTGAGGATGCGCAGGAAGGGGAACATGGAGTTTGAGTTGGATGGCCTGGCTGCAGCTCAATCTCTTTCTATGGCCTGCCTGATGGACCTTCAGAAAAAGATGGCGCAATGGGCCGAGTATGCTGAGGCGAGGGACAAAGACGTGGCTGATCAGTTGGGCTGCATCTTCCCTGCCTTCCCCACTGATCTACTGAATCCATGGACGCCTCCAAGAGCACGGAGGGATGATGATGAGGATGTTTGAGTGCCAGCCTGAAGGGCACTCGAGGGAGTATTTCTGTTCCCTCTTAAAGTTAAAAAATCAAACTGCTTTTCGTTAAACTGTGTGAATTCTGTTATTTTGAATCAATATTTGATCTATTTTTAGTTCTTTCTTTTGGTTGTTTAGGATAGTTTAGGATAGATAGATGGTATCTGATTAAGTAGGTTGTTTTAGTTTTCCTTTTGGTATAGCTGTGATAACTGGAAATAGCATGCAAAAGGGGCTGCTTACTGATATATCTGCCCTGTAAATTCATTGCGAAATTATTGCGGACTCCGCAATTTTTGTTAGTTATCGCATGCTTTTGACTGACTGATTAGCTAGGCTGGTTCTGTTTCAATTTTGTTCTTTTGCTGCTTTCTTGACCACCATATATGACCTATCTATAAGCATGTTGTATGAGTGTCTTAAGGCACCTTTGATAGTTTAAATTAGCTCTCTTAAGTTGCTCAGCATGCGTAGCTTTAAGTCCTTACCATACTGTTTTTACAAATTTCTGCTGCTAAGTTATTTGCTTTAAGAATGTTCTGTCTATGCCTAGGATTTTTAGATTCTCTTTGTTTTACCCTAGACTAGATGCTTCTAGGACAAGTTTGGGGGTGTGCCACCTCAGACTCTCATTGGGGACAATGAGAAGTTTAAGTTTTAGGCCTAGGAACATTCCTCTCTCCCTTTAAGCATAAGCATTTTTCTTCTCCTTTTGAAAAAAATGATGAACTGAAAAAAAAAAAAATGAAAATAGAATAAAGAGGGGTGTCTCTCTTGGAGTTGCTGAGTAATCAGTGCCATGTGTGTAACCCAAGTGGCATTGCATCAAAAGGCAACCAAAGGAGAGGCTCCACCAAAGAAAGAAAGGAAAAGGAAAAACTAAGGAAGAAGAATGTATGCCTAGGAGTTGCAGCTTTGTGCTTAGATGTCCTGAATAAAAGAACTCTGATCCTAAATTAGCTAAGCACAAGGTTGTAGCTTGTAGGTTTGTGTAGGGAGATGAATGTATATCCAATGTAGTGATGCCAGGGTTTAGGTTGTTCTATGAATGTACTACTGTCACTGGTTTATACTAAGACTGGCATGACTCTAAGGAATCCTAGGTAGCTCAAAAGAAAAACATTAGAAGCATGTACTGAGTCTAGGGTAAAGCTAGGTAGAATTTGAAACCTTAGGGATAGTTGCACAATGAACTTAATGATCGAAGCAAATAGATCAGTTGTGGGAAGTTAATGAAACAGTAGGATCATAAGGCGTGCGAAGTCAGAAGAAGCAAAATGAGAAGTTAGCTTTAGACTTAGAAGTGTGTCACAGGACAACTTTGTTGTAGATAAGGAACTTAGGGGAGTCAGCAAGTGGTTAGAGAAGTGTAAACAACAGCCTAGATAAAGTCCTTAGATTGCTCGAGGACGAGCAAAACCTTAAGTTTGGGGGTGTGTTACATCTCCAAAAGTGACTATTTTAGGACTTGTTTGCTATGGAAAGTTGTGCATTTGTAAGTGTTTTTGGTAGGATTTAGCTTGAACTTATGCTTATATATGAGAATTAGAATAATGAAGCTAAATTAGGACTTATATGCAAAAGGAAAGAAAAAGAACCAAAAACGAAGTTAAAGGATTGAAAATTGCACTTTGCTGAAGCATTGCGGAAACATTGCTAAAACCGCAATGTTTTAAGTGAAATCCGTAAGTTGTCTAACCATTTTCTGTTTTGTTCCGATCTTTCAGGGATCCATTCTTTCTCCTGCAGCCACGTAGAAGTACGACGTTGAGAATGGATGGTTCTCCTTGTCCCAATCGTACCTGCAGAACACTATAAAAGGAGGTCAAGATGGAAGGTTGAAACACACTCGAAAGGCGTAGAACTCTTTTCTCAGCGCAGTCTTTCCTCCTGTTTTTCTCATCCGGTTGTTGGATTGAAGGTCTCAGCTATTGGAGTCGATAATCTGAGAGGAAGAAGAGATGTTTTGTCTTCTCTTCTGATTGGATTCATCCAAGCAAAGCTTGCCTTCTTCCCCCTTCAGCCGAGGCGTCTGCGACGAGGCGATCACGCACGGATCTACTTGTTTTTCTGCTTTAGCTTTCTATTTTCATTGCTGTTTGTTGTCATTTCTTTTTCGTTAGCTACTCTACTTCATTTCGTTGCTTTCTGTTTTACTTTAGTTATTCAAGGCTGTCATTTGTTTAGTTCAAACTTTAGTTAATCGAAGCATTATTTCATCACTTTGCAATCTCTTCACTTCTCTGTTTACTGTCTTTAGCTTCTGTTTTGTCTTTATTATTCTACTGAGCATGTCGTCTTCATCTCTTCTCCCCATTCTATCTTCATCCATGAGTAACTAAATCACATAAGGGCATGCTAATAACAAATCTATAGGTAGAAACACGTGAATCAAGCATGTAGGATAGCTCTCGAGTGCATTGAATGTATGTAAGCTTCATCCCACGGGCAATTTCGATTGGCCATCCATTTTGTCCATAGAACTCCTAACCTCTGGAAGGAGTAAGAGTTCAGAGTCGTACATTCATGCTAGCCTCTCAAGGTAGCCAGAAAACGACCTAGGAATAGGCGTTTTCCTAGTACAAACCAATACTTGCTGATATAAAAAGATGCTTAAGACCTTACTTGGACATGAATAAACTAAAGGATCTAATGCATGAAATCGGAAGATACATGAGAATGAGTTAGTTTGATGCATGATGAGTTGACCTACAGCTTGAGAATCGTATGAAAAAGCCTATAGAGGAGTCGTTAGTAGCCCTTGTTCCCCAACTTTACACTTAATTCGCTGTTAGTAACATTGCTAAATAATTGTTGTTTCCGCAATTCCTTTAGTTGAAATTTTGCCTAGTCATTTTTCTCTTCATTTGTTATTCTCTTTACATTCAAGTTTATTATCTACTTGCACTTGTTTATGCTTTCATCCTTTACACATTCCTTAGTAATTAGGCACCTTAAAACCAAATCTACCTCATTTAATCCACCCATTCTCACTTAACAAAACACTTCGCTAGTAACTAAGAATAAATCTCGTGAATCACGTGAATCAAGCATGTAGGATAGCTCTCGAGTGCATTGAATGTATGTAAGCTTCATCCCACGGGCAATTTCGATTGGCCATCCATTTTGTCCATAGAACTCCTAACCTCTGGAAGGAGTAAGAGTTCAGAGTCGTACATTCATGCTAGCCTCTCAAGGTAGCTAGAAAACGACCTAGGAATAGGCGTTTTCCTAGTACAAACCAATACTTGCTGATATAAAAAGATGCTTAAGACCTTACTTGGACATGAGTAAACTAAAGGATCTAATGCATGAAATCGGAAGATACATGAGAATGAGTTAGTTTGATGCATGATGAGTTGACCTACAGCTTGAGAATCGTATGAAAAAGCCTATAGAGGAGTCGTTAGTAGCCCTTGTTCCCCAACTTTACACTTAATTCGCTGTTAGTAACATTGCTAAATAATTGCTGTTTCCGCAATTCCTTTAGTTGAAATTTTGCCTAGTCATTTTTCTCTTCATTTGTTATTCTCTTTACATTCAAGATTATTATCTACTTGCACTTGTTTATGCTTTCATCCTTTACACATTCCTTAGTAATTAGGCACCTTAAAACCAAATCTACCTCATTTAATCCACCCATTCTCACTTAACAAAACACTTCGCTAGTAACTAAGAATAAATCTCTGTGGGAAATCGAATGAAAAAATACTTATTACTTGCTACAAGATCATGTATGCTTGCATGTTCTGAGTGCTCTATCATTGCATATTGCTACAAGAAGAAAGCCTCCCTGAGAGAAGAGGGAGACCTAAGTAACAAACAGGCAGAGACGCTAGAGGAACACCCATGAACTCAGCAAGGCCGTCAGCCACCGGGACAGGAACCCCCGCACAGAACATCGAGCTCTTAGCGGAGTTAGCCACAAGGCCTGAAAGCTCCTGGAAGAGATGTAGAGTCTGCTGAACAAACCTCAAAGAAGTCTGCTTACCCGCAGAGAAAATCATCAAGTCATCCGCAAAGCAAAGATGGGTAAGATTAACCCTTTCGCACTTAGGATGAAATTCAAACTCTGGCGGCGGGGAATTCAGCAGACGCAACAAGACTTCCATACACATGACGAATAGGTAAGGGGACAGGGGATCTCCCTGACGGAGACCCCTCCTACCCGTAAAAAACCCCTCAGAGGACCCATTCACTGAAATGGAGAACATAGGCGAAGTAACGCAAGCCCGGATCCAGTTGACAAACTGGCAAGGCGTGCCAATCGAGAGCAGCAAGCCAAAGAGAAAATCCCACTGGATAGAATCATAAGCTTTCTGCAGGTCGACCTTGAGCACACATCGCGGTCTCCCTTTATTGAGGTGGTAACCCCCAACCAACTCTTGGCAGAGCAGAATATTATCCACAATATTCCTCCCTTGAACAAAGGCCGACTGATTCAGACTGAAGAAGGAAGGCAGCCACACGCGAAGACGATTAGCCAAAACCTTTGCAATGCATTTATACAACACATTACAACAGGAAATAGGCGTGAAATCCTCAACCCGGGAGGCACCCAGCTTCTTTGGAATCAAGGTTAGAGAGGTGGCATTGATACCAGGAGGAAGGAAGGAGGTATCAAAGAAGTGAAGCGCTGCGGAACAGAAATCATCCCCAACAAAATTCCAAGCAGCTTTGAAAAACCCCACAGGGAAACCATCCAGCCCAGGAGCCTTGGCACTACTCATGGAAAAGAGAACAACTCGAACCTCATCTCTCGATATGGGACGGATGAGATCAGTTACACACTGATCAGACCACAAAAACCCCACAATCGGTTTTAACAGCTCTGTAAGGTCACGGTAACAAACCCACTGGGAACCCAAGAGCCCCTGAAAATAATGATCCAGAGATCTCGAGATTTCCTAATGGGAAGACAACCTGGCCCCAGAACCGTCAACCAGAGAGGAAAAACTATTCCGAGCTGCCCTAACTTTCATGCTCCGATGAAAGAAGCCCGAGTTCCTATCCCCTAACGCCAACCATTTAACCCTCGACTTCTGGCGAAGAGAGGCTTCTTCACACTTAGCTGCTGCCCAAAAACTATCCGAGGCCTCAGAGGCCTGGACCTGGAGGGAGGGAGAAAGGGGGTCTGCCAACACTCCAGCCTGGGCAGCCTCCATGGCCAAGCGAAGATCAACAACCTGCTAACTAAGCGCAATCGGCTTCCCAAACTCCTGCCTTAGAGACCTCTTTAAACCCTTTAAATTGCGAGCGAAGCTAACAAGCGGCGAGACCCCAACCCGGGACACCCACGTACTAGCTACCACAGACAAAAACCTGTCAGACTCCCCCCATTGGTTAAAGAACCGAAAGGAGGGATACCGACGGGCACCTAAAGGGCCTGGAGAGAAAACCAACGGACTGTGATCCGAAACACCCGAATCATGCACCTGCACCTCACACAGCGGGCGGGCAGAAACCCACTCAGCATTCACCAAAACTCTATCCAACCTCCCCAACTGACCTCCCGGACCACCCCGCGGGCGGCTAGTCCAAGTGAAAAAATTCCCCTGAACCGGCAGCTCAACCAAGTCAGCCTCTAGGAGAGTACTATCAAAGGCACCCATCGCAGAGATGTTGTGGTTACCACCACTCCTCTCAGTCAACCGCCGAGTCTCATTAAAGTCTCCCATAACCACTCCAGGGGAAGACCAGCTCGAACAAGCCAAAGCCAACTCCCCCCATAAAGCAGACCGCCCAGCCTCGAGATTGGACCCATACACACATGCAATATGAGTCGCAACCGGAGAAGACAAATCCACCAGGGAGCTAGTAACCAACTGAGGATTAATTAGGCTAGGAGAGAAGGAGAAACGGCGGGAACGCCATAACACCCAAATTCTACTCAGGCCACTATCCCCATAACTACACACACAACGCCATAACACCGAGGTAAGTATTCCAAACTCTGTTTTGTTTTTATTTGTTTTAGTGTTCTTTCGGTTTTGGATCGTTGTTGGTTTTGGTTTGTTGGAGTGTGGTGCTCTGGTTTCGTGATTGTGGGTGTTCGTCTACTCCTTCGATTTGATCACGCGGCTGTGTGTGTGCAATATGAGGAGGAAGAAGTCCCCTCAAAAGAAACCATTCGCAAAGAGTAATGGTTCGTATTCGGGTTTCCCTGGTCTTCGACTCTCAAAAATTTCTGCAACAAAATCCATGGGAGTTGTAAGTTCTGATGTCGCAAAGGATATCCTAAGTGAAGGACGGTCCAAAGTGGCTGCTCCTGATAGTTTGGGGCAAAATTCAGAGGCTGTGAGTTCGGGTACAAGAACAGAGCAGCTTCGTGTGAATTCCCAGATTCCGTCCATTAGTACTTCAGTGGACTCCTTTGTGGATGTTGCAGCTACTTTAGGGTCAGATCCTGGTCGGGGGATTGCTGATACGAATAGTAGTTGGCGGGAGGTTGAAGATGAAGGGATTCGAGCTTCTTCTCCAATGGTTCTTGCTCCAGAAGGTAACGCTTCGGTGGCTGACATTCAACCTCCTAGCGTGATTGAAGGGCTGAGCCAAATGAAGACCTCCGCTATCTCCCCGTCTTACGCAAATGGTGCTATGAAGTTAAGTGGGCAGATCAAACACAATCCACTCTTTGGTTTTGTGCAATTCGGAAATGTTTGATCAAGAAGCTCTAAGGAAGAAGATATCACACAAATAGTAAAGAAGCTCCTGCAGAAAACTTCTCTCTCCTCTCAACAATGGTGGGTTGAGTTTTTGGAGGAATTTCGTCCATGGCGGCTTGAGGCTTTCCATGGGTGTGGATTGAAGCTTGGATCAAAGCTTGTTGAACAGGGTAGCGGAGCTGGGCGCGTCTTCTTCTTTGGTGTTCTTCGTAGTTGATCTGGGCGCGTTATAGAGGTATGTTTTTCCTCACTGTTTTTTAAGTTTTGTTCTTTCGTTTGTTTTTAGTTTGTTAGGTGGGCTCTGTCGCTGCCCTTTGGATTTTAGTGCTGTGGAGTTAAGGTTGTTCTTCACGACAATGAGGAAGAAGAAATCACCGCTGAAAAGGCCATCTGCTCAAAGCAATGGCCCGTCCTCGGTGCAAAATGGACTGCGGCTTTCGAATTCATCTGCTCACATTTTGAGTATTAGTTCCTTAGAGGCAGGAAGTTCTGGGGTGGGAAGTAAAGCAAATGTTCAAAAAATGACCTCTGTAGCTTCTGGGCAGAACTAAACCCATTTGAAAAAAGGTAAAACAGGAGGTCATCCTCCTCAGCTGGGTTCCGAATCTGTAGGCAAGGCCTGCGATGTCCATCAGCATTTGAATTCACCTTCTGATTCAGAGGGAGTGGCGGCAGAGTCTTCCTCAAATCTGGGCAATCGGCTGGAGGTTGAAGAAGACGGTGTAGGGCACGCTGATTTCTCTCTCCTTGATGAGGAGGCTTCTGACCAGTCATTGAATGCGATTACTATAAATGGAAAAGGAAATTTCATTAATTCCAATGGTGGGAGTAATAAGGCGTTTCTCCCTTCCTCTCCCGTGAAAAATGCTGATATTAGTAATGAGCAGGCTGGCAATTTTCTTTTTTTTTTTGCAACGATAGTTTAATTAATGCGGGGATTGAACCCATGACCTTTTGGTCACCGGCACAACCCTATGCCAATTGAGCTATGCTCGGTTTGGCTATTTTATATTTTAATTAAAACGAGGATTGAACCCATGACCTCATAGTCACGAGCACAACCTTATGCCAATTGAGCTATGCTCGGTTTGGCCAAAATTTACCTTTATAGGCGGTATATAATGCAGTTAAATATTTTAAATCATCCATGTCCCGTTTGCACGGTGTAGGATCAATCAACCCCCACTTTGGCTATCTAGGTGATGCGCTCACTCACCCGTTGCACCAAGTGATTGTTTAATAATTTTAATAAAATCTGCCCTAGGGCAGAATCGAACCCCCACTCTCTGCTATCTTAGGCGGAGCGCTCACCCACTGCCCTAGGACTTTCCAAAAATTCCTCAGCTGAAGCTTTCCCCATACGGCTAACTGAAGGGATGGCTGGCAATTTTCTTGGCATCCCTTCAGTTAGCCGTATGGGGAAAGCTTCAGCTGAGGAATTTTTGGAAAGTAATTCCTTGGTTCCTAACATTACAGTTTCTCGTTTGGGTAAGTCCATTGGGGGGAGTGTTAAACTTGTCGCCAATCTCCCTTCTTCCCCCGTGATAGGTGCTACTTTTAGTAAGGAACGGGCTGAAATTTATTTGGAAAATCCTTCAGGTGGCAGATTGGTGAAAGGATCAGAAGCTACTTTTTTGGAAAATCAATTTTCGTTGGAAGACTCTCTCTCCTTGGGTACTTCGCTGATGCCTAAAGAGTTGACAACCTTTGACCCTCCTTTTGGTAAGTCTGGAGGCAGTAGCTATCCTGAAGGGCTGCAATGTGGGGTCTCATTGGGTCATCCAAGTTGTGACGTCCATTTTGCCAACCCAAATGGGCCTGACACAAAGGGGCTTGGCCCAATTGAACTTGAATTGATTGGAAATTGTGGCCTTGGGAAAAATGGGCTTGGTCAAATTCGGAGGGGCCCTATTGTTCATGGCTTAAAAAATGGAGTTTTGCCAATTGGGCCGTCCTCTTTTAGCCCAATAGGGGGTGGGAAGTTGGGACACTTGGTGACTCGGCGTGGTATGCCCGATCGGGATGAGGTTCTCCCCCTTGAGGGAAATGATGGAACTAGTGAGTTTGGGATGGGAGGTAGTTCGCTTGGGCCTATGATACGGATCCAATCACCGAACCATTGCATGTACCGGAAGGAGCCATTACAAGAAGCAAGGCAAAGAAGATTCAAGAGGCTTTTACACTACATCTTCAAAGGCTAGCTAATTCACAAGAAGAGACAAATATTTTTGAACCCAAATTTCTTTACAATGTTATTTCAATGAGTCAAGAAGATAATGGTGTGAAGATGGCACGGGAAAAGTCTTCTAGTTTGAAAGATGGCACGGGGGACAAAAAAACTGTGCAGAAATTGTAAGCAGTGGGCTGTCCAGCTTGCACCTCTTGGGAGTTTGGAGTGTTTCAACTACTCAAACGTTGGAATATTGAAAAGCACGTCTTAAAGTAGCTAGTTAAGACAATTTAAAGCATTTCTTTTGTTTTGGGTTTTTCCATATGACTTTTCAATTGTTGTTGAATTGAATTTCATTCCATAGGTTTTATTTTCTTCAATTCTGCATTTAATGACTTTTGGAGACCTTTGGTATTTGGAAGCTTGAACGTCCATTTTGGCCTATTTAAAGGCTTGTAATGCTCTTCAAAATACAGATTATGCTTATCAAGAACTTGTGTTTCTTAAAACCCCTTTTGGTGTTGTTTCTTTCAAATCTTGCTTTAGGTTTGATGTTAATCGGTTCATTGAATTAGTTTTGATCAACCTAATTCTCGAGTGAGTCGTCTTAGGATCTAAGAGTGACAATCAAAGATTCTAAGTGTGATCTAAGAGTCATTCACCTTCTAACTAAACTCTTGGTTGGAATCAATCGTTCAGTTAGTCTTCTTTGTGGGCATTTACAAGGATCCTAGAAGGACCTCTAGCTTTGTAAATCAAGCAACGTTGGGAGCTTATCATTTGGTATCAGAGCACGTGGTCAACATCTTCGGCCGTCTCTAGAGGTGAAATATCTTTACTTTGTGTTATTATTATTATTCATTTTTCTGAAAGCATTTACTTATAAAGTGTAATACAAGACATACTACAACTTGTCTTGAAAGTCTTGCTCTCGGATTATCAAAAAAAAAAAAAAAAAAAAAAAAAAAAAAAAAAAAAAAAAAAAAACAGTAGCAAAAGAAGAAGAAATCAGTAGCAAAAGTGCAAAAGTGCAAAAAAAAAAAAAAAAAAATCAAAGGTCCGAGGCACACGAAAAGTTCTCGTCATTAAGTTTTAATTTGATTTTTGAGTTATTGATCCTAAGGTTGAGTTTCTCTAGTATTAGTTTGTGAGAAGTTGATTTTTTTGAATTGGTTATATCAAGCTTAAAGTAAGATTGCACCAAAATCTAAACCAACCCTTACATCTTTGACCTAGTACCAAAAGCCTACCCTTGAGTGTTAAACACGAGTGTCCTTGAGTGAAATCTTTGTGAGAAGTGTGGAGAGGTCCTCTTTACTGTTTTGTTTTTGTTCTACTTCAATTTGTTTGATAGATCATGGCGCATAATGGAAAAGATGTAGAACAAGTGGTAGATCCAAATATGGCTATTCTTCAAGCCATTCAAGGTATGATGGAAATGATGAATGAAGATAGACAAGAAAGGAGGGCACAACAACAACGAGAACAACAGGCATTGCAAGAAGATGAAGGCATGTTTGACATAGCTTTGGCCGAACAAGAAAGAAACTTTGGAGGAAGAGGAAATATGAGAGGAAGAGGAAGAGTTAACCTTGCAAACATTATGCAACCGAGAAGGATGGAAAGAGTGAATGAAGATAGAGATGGAGGCGTTAAACTCAAGATCCCACCTTTTAGTGGAACAGCGGATTCCGAGACATACTTGCAATGGGAAAGGAAGATAGAACATGTGTTTGATTGCAATACATATAGTGAGAATAAGAAGATGAAACTTGCCATTGCCGAATTCACCAATTATGCATGTGATTGGTATCATCATCTCAAATCCGACCGAAGAAGAAAAGAGGAGGATCCCATAGAAACTTGGGAAGAACTTAAAGAAGCCATGAGAAAAAGGTATGTTCCTAAACATCATGAAAGAGATTTGAAAACTAAATTGCAAACTTTGAGGCAAGGAACAAAAAGTGTTGCTGAATATTATCAAGAGATGGAAACTTTGATGGAAAGAGCAAAAATCCGGGAAGAGGAGGAAGACACCATGTCTAGATTCATGGGAGGTTTGAATCAAGAACTTGCTCATATTGTCGATAGAAATCCACCACCTTTTTTGGAAGATATGTATCACTATGCTGTCAAAATTGAAGCTCAGTTGAAGGCAGAAAAGGAACATTCGAAGAGGTATACATCTAAAGCTAACAACTTTTCAAATTCTAATACTTGGAACAATAATGGTTTTGTGAATAGGAATGAATCAACACATTCAAAAGAGAAGTTTGGTGCTGCCAAAAGAGTGGAGGCCGAGAGCTCCAATGCTAAAAAAAATGAAGTTTCAAAGGAGGTAAGGGAGAAGTCTAGTTCTATTCAATGTTGGAAATGCAAAGGATTTGGACACATGAGCAAAGAGTGTGTCAATAAAAGAGTCATGGTGGTAAGAAATGGCGTGCTTGAATCGGATGATGAATGTGAGGAACATGATGCACAAATTGAGGAAGAATCTGAAGCACATGATGGTGAGTATGTTGAAGAAGGTAACTACATATCCTTGATTTCAAGAAGGGTACTTAATGTGCAAATCAAGGAAGATAAAGTTGAAGATCAAAGAGAAAACTTGTTTCACACAAGATGCTTAGTTGAAAAGAACCCATGTAGCTTGGTGATCGATAGTGGAAGTTGCACAAATGTGGTGAGTAGTTTTCTTGTAAAAAGACTTCAACTTGCGACCCATCCACATCCGAAACCATACAAACTTCATTGGTTGACAAACAAAGGAGAACTTAAGGTGAACTCTCAAGCTCTTATTCCTTTTACTTTGGGAAGATATAAGGATGAAGTTCTTTGCGATGTTGTACCTATGCATGCGGGGGATATATTGTTAGGTCGACCTTGGCAATATGATAGAGAAGTTACATATAATGGGCTGCTGAACAAGTATAACTTTACTTTGAATGGAAAGAAGTTTACTTTACTTCCATTGTCTCCATACGAAGTACATTGTGACCATTTGAAATTAGAGAAAAAAAGAATAGAATTCGAAGAAAAAGAGAGGAGAGAAGAAAGTAAGTTCAAAGAGAGAGAGAAGAGTGACAAAAAAGAGAAAAGTGAGGGGAAAATGGTGAGTGAAAACCAAGAGAGAAAAAAGAGTGAATTTGAGGAAAAAAGAAAGTATGTGAGTTTGGTTATAAGAAAAGGGGAAGTGAGGAATGAGTTATTCACTCAAGAACCAATCTTTGTGCTTATGTGCAAAAGAATGTGTTTAGCAACTAACCCAAATTCTGATTGTGTTTTGCCAAGTGCTTTTAAGTCTCTTTTGCAGGAATTTAATGACATGTTTCCACATGAGGATGCACAAACGGGTTTACCTCCTTTAAGAGGGATTGAACATCAAATCGACTTCATACCTGGGGCAACTCTTCCAAACATGGCTGCCTATAGGACAAACCCAACTGAGACTAAGGAGATCCAAAGGCAAGTCGAAGAACTCATGGATAAAGGCTATGTTAGAGAAAGCATGAGTCCTTGCTCGGTTCCGGTAATTTTGGTACCAAAGAAAGATGGCACATGGAGAATGTGTGTTGATTGTCGCGCCATCAACAAGATAACGGTAAAGTATCGACATCCTATTCCTAGATTGGATGACATGTTAGATGAATTGCATGGTGCTTCTTTGTTTCCAAAAATAGATCTTAAAAGTGGTTATCATCAAATTCGAATGCAATTAGGAGATGAGTGGAAAACGGCTTTCAAAACAAAGTTTGGACTTTATGAGTGGCTTGTTATGCCATTTGGCCTTACTAATGCACCAAGTACTTTTATGAGGTTAATGAACCATGTTTTGAGGGAATATATTGGAAAATTTGTTGTTGTCTATTTTGATGATATCCTTGTTTACTCAAAAAGCTTGAATGATCACATTTTGCATGTTAAGACAATTTTGCTTAAACTTAGAGAAGAAAAGCTTTATGCCAACTTCAAAAAGTGTAGTTTTTGTCTAGACCAAGTCAATTTCCTAGGGTTTATTGTTGGGAAGGATGGAGTGCAAGTTGATGAAGAAAAGGTAAAGGCTATTCGAGAGTGGCCAACACCCACCAATGCAACTGAGGTAAGATCCTTTCATGGTTTGGCTAGTTTTTATAGGAGGTTTATTAAAGATTTCAGTAGCATAGCCTCACCATTGAATGAACTTGTTAAAAAGCATGTGAAATTTGAATGGAAAGAAAAGCAAGAGAATGCATTCAATGAGCTAAAAGAAAAATTAACCAATGCACCTTGTCTTATTCTGCCTAACTTTGATAAATCTTTTGAGATTGAATGTGATGCAAGTGGGATAGGTATAGGAGCTGTTTTGATGCAGGAACAAAGGCCAATCATGTTCTTTAGTGAAAAGCTAAATGGAGCACAACTTAACTACCCGACTTATGACAAAGAGCTACATGCACTTGTGAGGGCTTTGCAAGTTTGGCAACATTACTTGTGGCCAAAGGAGTTTGTTATCCATACTGATCATGAAAGTATGAAGCACCTCAAAAGCCAAACCAAGTTAAATAGGAGGCATGCTAAATGGGTGGAGTTCATTGAGACATTTCCTTATGTCATTCATTACAAAAAAGGTAAGGACAATGTGGTGGCCGATGCATTATCAAGAAGGTATGCTCTATTTTCTTCGCTTAGTGCAAAAGTTCTTGGTTTTAAACACATGATTGAGTTGTATAAGGTTGAGAAATCTGAATTTTTTGATGTGTATACACAATGTTTAGGAGGGAAAAATGTACTTGACCATATTGTGTTTGATGGTATGCTATTTAGGAAGGGTAAGCTTTGTATTCCTAAGTGTTCTATTCGAGAGTTACTTGTGAAGGAGGCTCATGGGGGAGAACTTATGGGGCATTTTGGAGAATTAAAAACATATAGCATGTTGTGTGAACACTTTTATTGGTTGAAAATGAGAAAGGATGTGAACAAAGTGTGCAAGCAATGTTTCAAATGTAAGGAGGCCAAGTCTAAGACACAACCACATGGTCTTTACACACCTTTAGATGTTCCTAGTGAACCTTGGGTAGACATTAGCATGGATTTTGTTTTAGGGTTACCAAGGACTAGAAAACATCATGATAGCATTTTTGTGGTGGTTGATAGGTTTAGTAAGATGGCACACTTCATTCCATGTAAAAAAACGGACGATGCTACTAACATAGCTAATCTATTCTTTAGTGAAGTGGTTAGATTGCATGGCATTCCCAAAACAATTGTTAGTGATAGGGATGTTAAATTTTTAAGTCATTTTTGGAAAGTCTTGTGGGGAAAATTGGGTACTAAGCTTTTGTTTTCTACAACTTCTCACCCACAAACTGATGGACAAACTGAGGTGGTTAATAGAACATTGGGAGCCTTGCTTAGGTCACTGATTTCTAAGAATCTTAAGTCTTGGGAGGAGAGTCTACCTTTTGTAGAGTTTGCATACAATAGAGCAATACATAGCACTACTCATTGTTCACCTTTTGAGGTTGTGTATGGCTTTAATCCTTTAACTCCTCTAGATTTATCACCTTTACCACCTAATATGTTTACTAGTGATGCAGCTTGTTCTAAGGCTGAATACATCAAGACTTTGCACAAAGAAATCAAAGAAAGGATTGAAAAGAAGAATCAAAAGTTAGTCACTCGCAAGAATCGAGGGAGAAAGGAATTGATTTTTAAACCTGGTGATTGGGTTTGGGTTCATCTACGAAAGGAAAGGTTTCCGGATCAAAGGAAGTCAAAACTTCAACCAAGGGGAGATGGTCCTTTTCAAGTGCTTGAACGGATCAATGACAATGCATACAAACTAGATCTTCGAGGTGAGTACAATGTAAGTTCTACTTTTAATGTTGCTGATTTAACTTCTTTTGATATAGGTGATGAAGACCTTGATTTGAGGACAAATCCTTTTAAAGAAAGGGGGATGATACGGATCCAATCACCGAACCATTGCATGTACCGGAAGGAGCCATTACAAGAAGCAAGGCAAAGAAGATTCAAGAGGCTTTTACACTACATCTTCAAAGGCTAGCTAATTCACAAGAAGAGACAAATATTTTTGAACCCAAATTTCTTTACAATGTTATTTCAATGAGTCAAGAAGATAATGGTGTGAAGATGGCACGGGAAAAGTCTTCTAGTTTGAAAGATGGCACGGGGGACAAAAAAACTGTGCAGAAATTGTAAGCAGTGGGCTGTCCAGCTTGCACCTCTTGGGAGTTTGGAGTGTTTCAACTACTCAAACGTTGGAATATTGAAAAGCACGTCTTAAAGTAGCTAGTTAAGACAATTTAAAGCATTTCTTTTGTTTTGGGTTTTTCCATATGACTTTTCAATTGTTGTTGAATTGAATTTCATTCCATAGGTTTTATTTTCTTCAATTCTGCATTTAATGACTTTTGGAGACCTTTGGTATTTGGAAGCTTGAACGTCCATTTTGGCCTATTTAAAGGCTTGTAATGCTCTTCAAAATACAGATTATGCTTATCAAGAACTTGTGTTTCTTAAAACCCCTTTTGGTGTTGTTTCTTTCAAATCTTGCTTTAGGTTTGATGTTAATCGGTTCATTGAATTAGTTTTGATCAACCTAATTCTGGAGTGAGTCGTCTTAGGATCTAAGAGTGACAGTCAAAGATTCTAAGTGTGATCTAAGAGTCATTCACCTTCTAACTAAACTCTTGGTTGGAATCAATCGTTAAGTTAGTCTTCTTTGTGGGCATTTACAAGGATCCTAGAAGGACCTCTAGCTTTGTAAATCAAGCAACGTTGGGAGCTTATCAGCCTAGGATTGGCTTGGGGTTTCCAGGAAAGTTTCCTCTGTTAGGCCATCCTCGGTCGGTTGTGGGAGCTAGTGAGGGGAATGAGGTGGAGTCCCTTGGTCAGGAACAGAAGGCTAGTTGGGCTAATCTTTTTGGGCCTCAGTGGACTTCACCCGCTGCTGAACCCCTTGTCTATAACCCTCCTATTGAGAAAGATGGAATTATGTTTGCCATTCCCTCGGATGAGGTTATTGAGGAGGGCATAGCAGTTTGGAGAGGTTCGTTGGTGGGTCAGTTTATGGATGGCAAACTCCCCTTTTTTGTTCTTGATCGGCTGGTCAGGCGGATTTGGGGACATGTGGAAGTTCCTACCATTAATTTGTTTGACAATGGTTTGATCATCTTCAGGTTCCAAAAGGACTCAGCTCGGGACTGGGTCTTAGAGAATGGGCCCTGGCACTTCGGGGGGAAGCCTATCCTCCTGAGGCAGTGGGCCCCTGGGATTGTCCCCCAGACCTTTGTGTTCGATAAAATACCTGTGTGGGTTAAGTTTTTCCATGTCCCTATGGAATTGTGGACCTCTCCTGGGTTGAGTAACATTGCGAGTACGGTTGGTGTTCCTTTGCGGCTGGATAAGCCTACAAAGGACAAAACGTGCTCCTCGTATGCTCGGGTTTGTGTGGAGGTTGCGATTGATGCCCCTCTTCCTAGTAAAGTTGGGGTCACTGTCTATGGGGTAGATCACACTATCCCAATTGAGTATGAATGGAAGCCTAAGCGGTGCCTGTCTTGCCGTGTCTTTGGTCATTCGGACACAGGTTGCCCGAAACAGAATGTGGGTAGTACTGATCCCATCATCACTACTCAGGTGTCTGCTGAGGGCGAGGTCAAGGTACCGGCCCAGAGTGAGGGCGTGGACTCGGACCAGGTGGTGGGTGATAGTGGGGAGGGTCATCAGGCCTCCTCTCTTTAGGTTGGTGATGAGTTTCTCCCTGTGGAAGGGAAATCTCGTAGGCGTAAACGGAACAGGAAGAAGGCTGCGAAGTCCTTGGCAGCGACAGACTTGTCTGCCCTTCCCATTGCCTTGGTTGCCCCCCCGAGGTCTCCTATTGGCCCCATCTCTAGGTTGTCCCGTTCTCCTGAGCCTCTAAAGAGGGTCCCCGTGACTAACTCTTTTGGTTCTCTAGCTGACTCCTCGGAGTGTGCCTTGGCCTCTGTTGCGTGCTCAATGTGTTGAAATAATTAGGCAATAAAAGAGATAGAGCACTCAGAACATGCAAGCATACATGATCTTATAGCAAGTAGTAAGTATATTTCATTCGTTTTCCCACAGAGATTTATTTTTAGCTATTCACGAAGTGTTTTGTTAAGAAAGAAGGGGTGGATTTGATGGGGTAAAATTGGTTTTTAATTATCTAATTTTTGCTGAATGTGTAAAGGGTAGCAACATAAACGAGAACAAGTGAAAGCTAAACTCGAATGAAAAGAGACGAGATTAATAAATGAAGGTAAAGACAACTAAATAGAATGGAAACTTAGACGGAATTGCGGGGACCGCAATTCTACCGCAATTATAATAACAGCGAAAGTGTGCAAATGGGTGAATTAAGGGCTACTAATGACTATCCTATAGGCATTTTTATACGATTCTCAAACACTGGATCTACTCTCTGTGCATCAAACTATCTCAAACTCATGTATCGTCCGATTCCATGCATTAGATTCTTTAGTTTACTCAACTCAAAGTAAGGTCTTAAGAATCTTGTTAAGGCAGAAAGATATGGTTTGTACTAGGGAAACGCCTATTCCTAGGCCGTTTCCTGGTTACCTTGAAAGGCTAGCATGATAATATGACTCTGAACTCTTACTCCTTCCAGAGGTTAGGAGTTCTTTGGACAAAATGGATGGCCAATCGAAATTGCCCGTGGGATGAAGCTTACATACAATCAATGTTCGAGAGCTATCCTACATGCTTGGTTCACGTTTTTTAGCCTATAGTGTTGTCATTAGCATGCCCCTAAGTGATTTAGTTACTCATGGATATAAGGAGAACAGAACTAAAGGATAAAACAGACATGCTTCGAAGGGAAATGTGCTTAAAACAGTAAGGGAAGGCAGTAGAATGAAAAGGCAGAAACTGTGAAATACAGAATTGAAACTTGATTACTTGATTGTTTGAATAGACAAAAGAAAACTTTAAAGTAAATAACAGCAAGACAGAAAGCAACGAAATGAAGTGTTCTAGCTATTAGAAAGAGAACAACACAAAGCAGAAATGTAAACTAGGAAAAGAAAGACAGAAAGCAGTAAATGTTGCTTGGAAGACTCGTCGCAACTGCCTCAGCTGAAGGGGATGAAAGAATAGCTTTGCTTGGATGAATCCAATCGAGAGAGAAGGTGGATCTTCTCTCCTTCCTATCAGATTGTCGATTCCAACAGCTGAGACTCTCACTCCAACAGACGGCAAAGGAAAACACGAAGAAAAATGGAGCTGCGAAAGGACTTCTACGCTTCCGGATGATGCTTGAACCTCCGACTTTGACCCCCTTTTATAGTAGTTTGCAGGTGCGTTTGGGCCAAGGAGAACCATCAATCTTCAACGTCGTATATCAGAATGGATGGAGGAGAAAGAACGAATCCCTGAAATCACGGAAATTAACAGAAAAAGATCAGTCAACTTACGGTTTTCACTTGAATAATTGCGGCTTCAGCAATGTTTTCGCAATGCTGTCGCAATGCAGTTTTTTCATTCTTTTCCTTCGGTTTTTAACCCTTTTCTTTCCTATTGTACATAAGTCCTAATTTAGCTACCTTCTTCTAATTCTCATATTTAAGCATAGGTTTAGGCTAAATGCTATCAAAAACACCTAAGAGTGAACATCTTTCTAAGCTAATTAAGTCCTAAAAAGGTCACTTTTGGAGACGTAACACACCCCCAAACTTAAGGTTTTGCTTGTCCTCAAGCAATCTAAGGACTTCCCTAGGCTGCTGTTTCTTCTTCTTTAACCACTTACTGACTCCCCTATATCCCTATCTATAGCACTGCTGTCCTGTGACACACTTCTAAGCTTAAAACTACCCTCTTATCTAGCTTCTTCTGACTTCGCCTGCCTAACACTCCATCTGTTTCCATTAACTCCCTACAACTGATCTTCTTGCTTTTGTCATATCATGCCACTATCCCTAAGACTCAGTACATGCTTCTAGTTTTATTTTTAATGTGCCTAGGATTCCTTAGAGTCATGCCAGTCTTAGTATTAACGGTGACAGTAGTACTTTTAGAGAACAACCTAAACCCTGGCATCACTACATTGGACATACATTCATCTCCCTAAACAACCCTACAAGTTACAACTTTGTACTTAGCTAATTGAGGACCAGAGTTCTTTTTAAATAGGACATCTAAGCCACAAAGTTATAACTCCTAGGTATACATTCTTCTTCCCTATTCTTTTCCCTTTTTCTTACTTAGGTGGGGCCTCTCCTCTGGTTGCCTTTTGATGCAATGCCATTTGTGGGTCACACACTTGGCACTGATTACTTAGCAACCTAAGAGAGACCCCCCTCTTTATTCTATTTTTCATTTTTTTTTTCAGTTCATCAATTTTTTGTAAAGGAGAAGAAGAATGCTTATGTTTCTAAGGGAGAGAGGAATGTTCCTAGGCCTAGGGTGGCCTCCCCCAAACTTCAACTACTCATTGTCCCCAATGAGTGTCTGAGGTGGCACACCCCCAAACTATCCTAGAAGCATCTAGTCTAAGGTAAAACAAAGAGAATCTAAAGCCCTAGGCATAGACAAAACACTCAAACAGCAAATATCACAGCAGCAGGAATAATAAAAAAACAGACAGATAAGGGCTTAAAGCTGTGCATGCTGAGCTTTTTAGAGGTTGATTTAAACTAGCAAAGGGTGTCCTATGACACTCATCCAGCATGCTTTTAGATAAGCTATATATGGTAGTCATGATAGCAGCAAAAGATGGAATTTAAACAGATCACAGCCTAGCTAAACAGATAGTCCAAAACATGCTTTCAGTCATAAAAATTGCGGGGACCGCAATTATTTCGCAATTAAGTCAGGGCAGATATAACAGTGATTAAGGCCCCTAAGCATGCTCTTTCCAGTCATTCAAGCTCCTCTAAAAATAAAACAAAACTAACCTACCTAGTCACCTATCATCAGACTATACTAAGCAAGATTAAAAACATAAAACTAAGCATCTAAAACAGATCAAAAGTGTACGAAAAACAGCATAATTCACATGGTCTATCAGAAAGCAGAAAATTGTTTTTTTTTTTTCTAAGGGAACAGCAATACTCCCTTCAGTGCAATTCAAACCAGCACTCAAACGTCTTCATCCTCATATGGTTGTCGTGGTCGTGGAGGCACCCATGGAGTCAGGAGATTTGTGGGGAAGTCAGGGAAGATGCACCCAAGTTGGTCTGCAACTTCCTTGTCCCGTGCCTGCGCGTATGTGGCCCATTGAGCCATTCTCTTCTGCATATCCATCAGGCAAGCCATGGACAGTGACTGATCAGCAGCCAGCCTATCCAGCTCGAATTCCATGTTCCCCTTCCTCTTCAGCCGTAAGCCAGCAGGTAACTCCAAGTGGCCTGTGTAAGCCATTTGCTGCTCCATGCGCTCGATGGGAACTCCTGCAAGCAAACAGAGTTTAGTTATAGTATTAGGGAAAAACAATGGTCCCTTACCTTTCTTGGCGCACTCAGCAATAGCAGCAGTGATGACTTCTCCCACGTTGATCGTGAGACCTCTCATTATCGCATACACCAGCAGCGATCGGCTCTGGTTGATTGTAGTCTCGTGAGTCACTGGGGACAATCTCCTTCTCACGAACGAAAACCAAACAGCCGCCTTAGCCGTGAGGTTGGCACTCATGAGAGTGTGCCTCCCATTGCGTGACACGGTCCAGGAAGCTTCAGGCTGGCCAATGGTCCGAATGGCCTCTTCCAGAACTGCCTCAGTAGGCTCATCAACAATCCGTGCATAATCTGTATGTGTTTGGCCCTTGAGACCATAGGCTTCGTTGATGGCCTTGGCTGAGAAATCCACTTCTACCCCTCTGACCACAGACAGGCCATCCTCAGGGCTGAGCACATTGGCGTAGAAATCATACACCATGCTCGTGTAGGCTGGATTGGGCGGTCTGCAAAATTCCTCCCAGCCGTGGTTTATAACTCCTGCGCGCAAGAACTGCGGCAGATCAGCAGGTCGGTCGAGGAAGCCCTTCTCGTGCAGCAACTCCCTCTTCCTCAGCTCAGCACCCCTAGACTCAGCATCAGAGGAAACATACCTCACTGACTGAGGCTCATCTTCAGGGTAGAGCTTGGCCTTCCCTTTATCTGCTGGCTTGGCTGACTCGGCAGCCTCAACCTTGAGTCGTTTGAGCAAAGGCTCAGTGCTCTCTTTGGCTGACTCGGCAGCCTCAACCTTCTTGGCCTTCTTCTTCTTCAGCTTCTTGGCTCGTTTGGCCTTAAGAATCTTGGCCTTCTTCTTCTTCT
The DNA here is from genome assembly GCA_028017165.1 of Herpetospermum pedunculosum. Lineage (NCBI taxonomy): Eukaryota > Viridiplantae > Streptophyta > Magnoliopsida > Cucurbitales > Cucurbitaceae > Herpetospermum > Herpetospermum pedunculosum. Next base: position 40,509,552 of record CM051527.1, read on the forward strand.
TGAGCTTTGCCTCAATGGTGATCTGCTGCAGGCACGCCCCCAACGTCTCTTCCATTGAGTCAGTCTTCTGTTCAAGACTCTCCGGGCTGTCTTCCCGCATAGGAGAGAAGACCTCGTCTTCCTCAGCATCTCCACTGCCCTGCGTTGACTCTTGGTACTCCCCATATGGGAATTCAGGATCAGGCCGTGGAGAAGTGTGAGACGGCGTGGTGCTCTGTGCTGCTGCAGGTGTCTGTGCAGAACTCAGTGGTGAAGACGGCTGCTCAGGGCTCTGCGCTGGCGGTGATGAAGAGAGCTCTGGGCTCTGCACTGGTTCAGATGGTGAATGGCTGTGCGCAGGCGATGCAGATGGCGACGAACCCTTCTTGGTCGATTCGTGGGACGCACGATCCGTTTCTTGACTCTCCACAGAGGGAGTCTTTGCTTTGCTTGGTTCGGCGGCCATCTCGATACTCCACCGGCGCTTCTTGGGTGTGCCTGCTGGTTCAGAGGGTCCAGCAGGTATCTCAGAGACAACCTTCCACTTCTTCTTGCGAATCGGCAGCTTATCCAGTCGTTCCGTTCGCGCAGCCTCAGCATCAGCCAAGGCAAGCAATGCATCTCTCGCAGCCGTTTCAGCGTCGTCAGCCCTTTTCTTGGCCGCAGATCTTTCAGCCCTTGTGAGTACCATTGTTGGATCTTGGAGATTTGGAAAGAAGAATCAAAGATGAAGAGAATCGCAGCTTGCTCGAAGATCAGATGATGAGAGAGACGTACAGATCCTCGCGCCTTCCAACGGATATTAAGAAAACGGAAAAAAAAAAAATCCCAACGGCTATATTTTTGCGGATCCCGCAATTCCTGCGCAATCTTTAAGGCCCGTTGGAGATTTTTTTTTCATTTAAATTGCAATCTTTGCTCAACCGTATCTTCGATTTGGCTCAACATCTTCTTGATTTCTTTGGCTGGATTTAATCTCCTTTATCCCCTCTCTTGATTCTCTGCAAAAATAAATAAAACAAACATTAAATACTCAATTAAAATCACACCAACATATGTACAAATGATAACCGGAAAAAGTGCAAAAAATAAACTAAGGCATTAGCCTTGACTAAACGAGCACAGTAACCACTCGTTCTCTCTCGTTCTTAATTTCATGCTTCATTTTTTTTTTGCAAAAGTGAATATATATAAGCAAAAGGCCTCAAAGCCCGAGGCCAAAGGGCACAACAACAAGAGAACAAACACTGGGAGAACCAATGTACGACAACAAAACGAAAACAACACAACAGAAACCTCACAGCCCGAGGGAAAGCAACAAATAAACCAAACAACAACAAACTCCAGCATTCAACCCACAAGCGGGAAGGAGCTAGAAAAAGAAACACAACTGAAAAGCAAAGAAACAGCTGAAGCAGGAGGAAACAAAGACATAGAGCACGAAGGAAGCGTGACACCTCAACCGCGAAGCATGACACCTCATCCGCCCACAAAACTCCCCAGGCCATCCAACCCCCGGCCGGAACTAGCGAAAGAGCGACTCCAGACAGGGGCAAGGGGCACCAAGCAAACACAGAGAGAGGACAGGCAGATGCTGAGAAAAAAGGGGCCAAGCTGGCCATCCATCAAATGCAAACAAGAAGCCCGCCCCCCAAGCTCGACCAAGAAACCGAACAAAGAAGAGGCCCATCAACTCGTTTTCCCCCTACTTATGGCAAAAGAACAACCATCCAGTATGCAGGCACGGCAGAAAGCCACAGGGATCCAGCCAGCATCGCTTCCCTCGACAAAGCCAGATCCAAGGACCCACCAAAAGCCCACACACCCTCAGGACAAAGCGCCTTTCGGGGTGACAACAAGCGTCCAGAACTCAGCTCCATTAGGAACCAGGACCGGCAGGAGACAACGAGCACCCACAAAACAAGAGAAGGACAGCCAACTGCAGAAGAAACAAGCACCGCCTGAACCACCCCGACAGCAAGGGACACCCCACAGACCAGCCACGCAGAGCCCCACACAAGAAGCCCACCAGGGGGGAAGGCCAAGGACAGCCAAGGACAGACAGATGAAGAAGCCAGCAACAGAAACAAGCCTCAGAAAGCATCGATCTCAGAGCAAGAACAAGCACAGGGACAAGCTCAAATAACCAAGCCACACAGACCAAACCAGAAACCCCTCCAGAGAAGGGACAGCAGCATGAACCTGGGACAGAGCAGGGGAAGAAGCAATCGTCATAAGCGAGACAGCGCCACAAGAGCAACCTGACATAACACCTGCGCACACTCAAAGAACAAGACAAAGTCAATCAAAAGAATCCCAGGGGGAGACGGCCGAAACCGCACCCGCCCAGGACGAGCATGCAGAAGAAATATCAGACCGAATAGCGGCGATAACCGACTGAGTAGGGCGGTGACCCGGGCCATGAAAACGCAAATTGCGTTCCATCCAAATATGGTATATCACAGCACACCAGGCCACCCTCCAAACAAGCTTACGCTTGTGCAATTTCATGCTTCATTCAAGAGGAAGGCCGAGAGAGTCTTCACATCTCCTTTCTCATAGTAGTGCTTCAACCTTGCACCATTAACCATAAACGGTTGGCCTTGCTGCAAGTTCTTTATCTCTATGGCACCATGAACAAACACATTAGTAATCACAAATGGACCTGACCATCTAGACTTAAGTTTCCCTGGAAATAGTTTCAACCGTGAGTTAAACAACAAAACAAGTTGACCCTTCTTAAAGTCCTTAACTCTAAGTCTACTATCGTGCCAAATCTTGGTCTTTTCCTTATACATCTTAGCATTTTCATAGGCCATATGTCTAAGCTCATCAAGCTCATGTAATTGTAAAGACCTCAGTGTTCCTGCATCCTTTACACAAAAATTCAATTCCTTCATGGCCCAAAATGCTTTGTTTTCTAACTCAAGTGGTAAGTGACAAGTCTTGCCATATACCAGCCTATAAGGGGACATACCTAGGGGTGTCTTATATGCTGTCCTATAAGCCCAAAGTGCATCCTCAAGCTTAAAGGACCAGTCTTTCCTATTAGGTTTGACCACTTTTTCTAGGACGTTCTTAATTTCCCTATTTGAAATTTCAGCTTGTCCATTCGAGTGTGGGTGATAGGGAGTGGCTACTCTATGTCTAATGTTATACTTAGCCAACACTCTCTCCATAGCCTTGTTAATGAAATGTGACCCCTCATCACTAATGATGGCACGAGGTGTCCCAAACCTAGTAAAAATGTGCCTATGCAAGAATTTGGTGACTGTTTTGGCATCATTATTGGGACATGCTTTGGCTTCTACCCACTTGGACACATAGTCCACTGCCACTAATATGTAAAGGTTACCTGACGATGGAGGGAATGGCCCCATGAAGTCAATGCCCCATACATCAAAGAGCTCCAACTCTAAGATGTAGGTGAGGGGCATCTCATCCTTTCGACTGAGGTTACCTGTTCTTTGGCATTCATCACAGCTGTGGGCATAGTTGTGGGCATCTTTGAAGATCGTTGGCCAATAGTAGCCACTCTGAAATACCTTTGCAGCTGTTCTTTGGCCACCAAAGTGTCCACCATAAGGAGCTGTGTGGCAGTGCTGCAGCACAGACTTCGCTTCAGCAGCTGAAACACACTTCCTTAGCAAGCCGTCAGCACATGTTCTGTAAAGTGTGGGGTCATCCCATATGAATTTCCTTGCTTCATGAAGGAACCTCTTCTTCTCTTGTCCTCCCTTGAAAACTGGTAAAACCTGTGATGCACGGAAGTTAGCAATGTCAGAAAACCAAGGTTCCTCATCGTTATCACGATGAGTCAAAGCAAAGACATGTTCATCAATAAAAGCATCAGAAATTGCGGGCTCCGCAATTTTTTCGCAATTGTGCTGCAATCGAGAAAGGTGATCCGCAACCACATTTTCACATCCTTTCTTGTCTCGAATGTCCAAATCAAATTCCTGCAGCAATAACACCCACCTAATCAACCTAGGCTTAGCATCAGCCTTCCTCATAAGATATTTCAAGGCAGAATGGTCAGTGTACACAATTGTCCTAGTGCCTACAATATAGTTTCTGAATTTCTCACAAGCGAACACTACAGCAAGCATCTCTTTCTCAGTAGTTGTATAATTACATTGAGCCTCATTCAAGGTCTTACTAGCATAATAGACGGGGTGTGTTAGCTTGTCAATCTTCTGGCCTAACATGACCCCTACAGCATAGTCACTAGCATCACATAACATCTCAAATGGGAGATCCCAATCTGGCCCTACTATAACAGGTGCTGTGACTAGTGCTTTCTTAAGGGTGGTCCAAGCTACTACACATTCCTTAGAGAAGATGAATGGCCTATTTAGTTCTAGAAGCTCACACAGAGGCTTGGCTATCTTAGAAAAGTCCTTAATGAACCTTCTGTAGAAACCAGCATGCCCTAAGAAACTCCTAATGGCCTTGACATTCTGAGGCTCTACCAACTTCTCTATGATCTCAATTTTGGCTCGGTCAACTTCTACACCTGCCCTCGACACTCTATGACCTAAGACAATCCCCTCATCTACCATGAAGTGACACTTTTCCCAATTAAGGGCTAAGTTAGTCTCCTCACATCTAGCCAAGACTTGTCCTAGATTCTCTAGACAGTTGGTGAATGAATCCCCAAAGACTGAAAAGTCATCCATGAATATCTCTATCATGGATTCATCCAAATCAGAGAAGATTGCCAACATGCACCTTTGGAAAGTTGCCGGTGCATTGCATAAGCCAAAAGGCATTCTGCGAAAGGCAAAAGTTCCAAAAGGGCAAGTAAAGGTAGTCTTTTCTTGGTCCTCGGGGTCTATAGTGATTTGGTTGTACCCTGAATAACCGTCTAGGAAACAGTAATAGGCTCTACCAGCTATTCTGTCTAACATTTGGTCAATGAATGGTAGAGGGAAGTGGTCTTTTTTAGTTTCTTTATTTAGCTTCCTATAATCCATACATACTCTCCACCCCGTGACAGTCCTAGTTGGAATCAGTTCGTTGTTCTCATTGACTACCACAGTCATCCCACCCTTTTTAAGTACACACTGTATAGGGCTTACCCACTGACTACTAGCTATGGGGAAGATCACACCAGCATCTAACAATTTTATTATTTCTTTCTTTACTACCTCTTTCATAGAGGGATTCAGCCTACGTTGATGATCTACTCTAGGTGTGTGCTCTTCCTCTAGTATAATCTTATGCATGCAATAAGAAGGGCTAATGCCTCTAATATCAGCAATAGTCCATGCAATAGCCTTCCTATGTTGCTTAAGGAGTAAAATTAAATCAACCTCATGCTGTTCACTTAGCTTAGAAGAAATAATTACAGGCAAAGTCTCATTATTCCCTAAATATGCATACTTGAGGTGAGTGTGGAGTGGCTTTAACTCTAATACAGGTGGATGCTCAATGGATGGCTTTAAAGGATTTAAGGATCTATCAGTTAATTCTACATTCATACATACATGCTGAGGGTTATTTACAGATATGTCCATTATCTCAGCTATGTTTAAGTCAGTTAATTCTAAACCTACATATTCATTGGCATGCTTGGTTAATAATACATGCTCCAATTGTTCCTCCATTAAGGAGTCTACTACGTCCATGCTAGCACAGGATTCAAGGTCAGAGGGGTACCTTAAAGCTTTATACACACTAAATTTCACCTCTTCATCATGAACCCTCATAGTGAGCTCACCTTTTTGGACGTCTATCAGTGCCCTACCTGTGGCTAGAAATGGTCTGCCTAGCAGGATGGGGACCTCCTTGTCTGCTTCATAATCCAGGATAATGAAATCTGCAAGGAAAATAAACTTGTCAACCTTTACTAAAATATCCTCAATTTTACCTTCTGGATATGCGATGGATCTGTCTGCTAATTGTAAAGTGACAGTGGTGGGACGTGCTTCTCCTATTCCCAACTGGCGGAATAGTGATAGGGGCATGAGGTTTATGCTGGCGCCCAGGTCACAAAGCGCTCTGCCCACGTGCTTGCCTCCAAGTTCTACAGGTAAGGTGAAGGACCCAGGATCCTTCTCCTTCTTAGGCAGCTTGTTTTGGAGTATGGCACTGCACTCCTCAGTGAGGTTTACTGTTTCAAACTCACCAATTATTTTTTTGTTAGTAATAATGTCCTTCAAAAACTTTACATAGGAAGGCATAGACTGTAAAACTTCTACAAAAGGAATGTTGACATGCACTTGCTTAAGAATTTCTAAGAATTTATTAAAATGCACTTCCTGTTCCTGCTTCTTCTTAAGCCTTCGAGGATATGGAGGTGGTGGCACATATGCAGGCACGTCAGGGCGCCTTAGGATAGGTGGAGGCCTTGGAATTTCTTCTATCTCCTCAATAATTGGCTCTAGCCTGGCTCCTGATGTGCTAGTTGGTGGTGGACCTTGGTTTGGCAGAGACTCCAGTGGAGCACTAGACTCAGTGTTCTCTACTCTCTTTGGTGTGTCCTTTGTGTTGCTCACCAATGGTCTACCACTTCTAAGTTCAATTGCTTGAACTTGTTCTTTACCATCTCTCCTTGGCACCTCGGTGTCAGCAGGGAGTCTACCTTGGGGCCTACTCTTGAGTTCATTGGCTAATTGGCCTATTTGGTTCTCTAGGCTTCTAAGAGTGGCTTGCTGGCTTTGAAGAGTAGCATCATTCTTAGTTATGTATTCCTTGAGTAAGTTCTCTACAGAAGATCCTACAGGTTGGTTGTATGGTTTTTGATACATTGATTGGTTATGTTGGGGAGTGAAACCAGGTGTTCCACTCGGTCTAGGTTGGTTAGGATTTTGGTTAGTATTTTGTTGGCCACCCCATGACAGGTTTGGGTGGTTCCTCCAACCAGGGTTGTGAGTATTGGAATAGGGGTTGTTCCTAGGCTGCTGCTGGCTTCCAATGTAGCAGACTGAGGCTGGATTCCCAGAGCAATATTCATACAGGTGCCCTTCCCCACAGAATCCACATACAAGTGTCTCACCTTGACTTGGTTGGGTGCCCATTGACATGGCGGTAGCGGTGTTGACACTTGTTTGGAGATTGGCTTGAGCCATTTGCTTAACTAGGTTGGTCAGGGCGTTTATTTGGGTGCTCATGGCGCTAAGAGCATCCTTGTCTTGAGCCCTAGTTGGCTCAACTGGATCATCTGACCACCTACAGTGAGATGCTGAGATTTTCTCCAAGATCTCATAGGCCTCGTTGTAACTCTTGGACAACATGGAACCACCAGCAGATGAATTTAAGACTTGCCTGGTGCTGGGGTTGCATCCTTTGAAAAAGACCTCTATTTGGATACACCATGGGATGCCATGATGTGGACATTTGAGAAGAAGGTCCTTGAACCTTGTCCAAGCTTCGTGAAGAGATTCGTTATCAGCTTGCTTGAACTTAACTATATCATCACGAAAGGTAGAATTCCTATCAGGTGGGAAGTATTTGACTAGGAATTTCTCAGCTAAATCTGTCCAATTAAGGACAGATCCAGAGGGTAATGAGTTCAACCATGTTTTGGCTTTGTCCCTCAAAGAGTAAGGGAACAAGTATAGCCTCAAAGCTTCTTGGGACACTCCAGGGATGATAAAGGTATCACTAACTCCTAAGAAGTTCCTAAGATGGTTGTGGGGGTCCTCATTTTCTATTCCAAAGAATTGTCCCACAGTGGACAACATTTGGAACATCACTGGCTTTAACTCGAATGAGTTGGCAGTGATTTCAGGACGGATTATGCTGGGGTTCAGCTCCCCAGGCATAGGTACTAAATATGAAAGAATGGCACTATTCTTGTCATTCGCTATTTCGATGGGGTTGCGAATGACAGGTACCTGATTTGGAACTATCCCGTCCATTTCTTCGATTTCAGGTATGATTTGAGGTATAGGAGGTTGTTTAAAGAGTCGTTTCTTCGCTTTGTTTCTAGCTCTAAGTAGTCTTTCAGGCTCAGGATTGAACTCTAGATATCTACTTGAAGGCTCACTCATAAACTAACCCAATAGTACCTGCAAAAGAAATGAAACAGATCAGCTTCAATAAGCAATAAACTTGGTTTTTCAAACTTAACAAACTTCGTTTTCACTTAAAATAAATCCCCGGCAGCGGCGCCAAAAACTTGTTGCGTGCTCAATGTGTTGAAATAATTAGGCAATAAAAGAGATAGAGCACTCAGAACATGCAAGCATACATGATCTTATAGCAAGTAGTAAGTATATTTCATTCGTTTTCCCACAGAGATTTATTTTTAGCTATTCGCGAAGTGTTTTGTTAAGAAAGAAGGGGTGGATTTGATGGGGTAAAATTGGTTTTTAATTATCTAATTTTTGCTGAATGTGTAAAGGGTAGCAACATAAACGAGAACAAGTGAAAGCTAAACTCGAATGAAAAGAGACGAGATTAATAAATGAAGGTAAAGACAACTAAATAGAATGGAAACTTAGACGGAATTGCGGGGACCGCAATTCTACCGCAATTATAATAACAGCGAAAGTGTGCAAATGGGTGAATTAAGGGCTACTAATGACTATCCTATAGGCATTTTTATACGATTCTCAAACACTGGATCTACTCTCTGTGCATCAAACTATCTCAAACTCATGTATCGTCCGATTCCATGCATTAGATTCTTTAGTTTACTCAACTCAAAGTTAGGTCTTAAGCATCTTGTTAAGGCAGAAAGATATGGTTTGTACTAGGGAAACGCCTATTCCTAGGCCGTTTCCTGGTTACCTTGAAAGGCTAGCATGATAATATGACTCTGAACTCTTACTCCTTCAAGAGGTTAGGAGTTCTTTGGACAAAATGGATGGCCAATCGAAATTGCCCGTGGGATGAAGCTTACATACAATCAATGTTCGAGAGCTATCCTACATGCTTGGTTCACGTTTTTTAGCCTATAGTGTTGTCATTAGCATGCCCCTAAGTGATTTAGTTACTCATGGATATAAGGAGAACAGAACTAAAGGATAAAACAGACATGCTTCGAAGGGAAATGTGCTTAAAACAGTAAGGGAAGGCAGTAGAATGAAAAGGCAGAAACTGTGAAATACGGAATTGAAACTTGATTACTTGATTGTTTGAATAGACAAAAGCAAACTTTAAAGTAAATAACAGCAAGACAGAAAGCAACGAAATGAAGTGTTCTAGCTATTAGAAAGAGAACAACACAAAGCAGAAATGTAAACTAGGAAAAGAAAGACAGAAAGCAGTAAATGTTGCTTGGAAGCCTCGTCGCAACTGCCTCAGCTGAAGGGGATGAAAGAATAGCTTTGCTTGGATGAATCCAATCGGGAGAGAAGGTGGATCTTCTCTCCTTCCTATCAGATTATCGATTCCAACAGCTGAGACTCTCACTCCAACAGACGGCAAAGGAAAACACGAAGAAAAATGGAGCTGCGAAAGGACTTCTACGCTTCCGGATGATGCTTGAACCTCCGACTTTGACCCCCTTTTATAGTAGTTTGCAGGTGCGTTTGGGCCAAGGAGAACCATCAATCTTCAACGTCGTATATCAGAATGGATGGAGGAGAAAGAACGAATCCCTGAAATCACGGAAATTAACAGAAAAAGATCAGTCAACTTACGGTTTTCACTTGAATAATTGCGGCTTCAGCAATGTTTTCGCAATGCTGTCGCAATGCAGTTTTTTCATTCTTTTCCTTCGGTTTTTAACCCTTTTCTTTCCTATTGTACATAAGTCCTAATTTAGCTACCTTCTTCTAATTCTCATATTTAAGCATAGGTTTAGGCTAAATGCTATCAAAAACACCTAAGAGTGAACATCTTTCTAAGCTAATTAAGTCCTAAAAAGGTCACTTTTGGAGACGTAACAGCCTCCCCGAGGGTGGTTTCCTTAGTGGAAAAGACGCTCTGTGATAGTGTGGACCCTCGATGGTGTCAGGATGCCATTGTTTCCCCTTCTACTTCCTATGTCTAGTTGGTGCTCGTGGAATGTGCGCTGTCTCACTGACCCGACAAAAGGACGATGTGTTCGCTCCTTTTTGCAGGCTGAGAATATTGGTTTCTGCTGTCTGGTAGAAACTAAGGTTAAGGCTCATCAGTTTGATTTCGTGTTTCGTTCCTTTGGGGCTGATTGGCAGTGTGTTTGTAGTTATGGGGATAGTGGCCTGGGTCGTATTTGGGTGTTATGGCGTTCCCGCCGTTTCTCTTTCTCCCCAAGCCTGATTAGTCCTCAGTTGGTTACTGGCTCCCTGGTGGACCTGTCTTCTCAGGTTGCGACTCATATTGCCTGTGTGTATGGATCCAATCTCGAGGCTGGGTGGTCTGCTTTGTGGAGGGAGTTGGCCTTGGCTTGTTCGAGGTGGTCTTCCCCTGGCGTTGTTATGGGAGACTTCAATGAGACTCGCCGGTTGACTGAGAGGAGTGGGGGTAACCATAGCATTTCTGCGATGGGAGCCTTTGATACTGTTCTCCTAGAGGCTGACTTGGTTGAGCTGTCGGGAGGTCAGTTGGGAAGGTTGGATAGAGTTTTGGTCAACGCTGAGTGGGCTTCTGGTCGGCCTATGTGTGTGGTGCACGTGCATGACTGGGGTGTCTCTGACCATAGTCCGTTGGTTTTCTCTCCAGGCCCTTTAGGTGCTCGTCGGTCTCCTCCCTTTCGGTTCTTCAACCATTGGGGGGAGTCTGATAGGTTTTTGTCTGTGATTGCCGGTAGGTGGGTGACCCATGTTGGGGTCTCTCCGCTTGTTAGCTTCGCTCGCAATTTAAAGGGCTTAAAGGGGACTCTCAGGCAGGAGTTTGGGACACCGATTGTCGTGCTTAGTCAACAGGTTATTGATCTGCGCTTGGCCATGGAGGCTGCCTAGGCGGGAGTTTTGGTGGACCCCCTTTCTCCTTCCCTCCAGCTTCAGGCCGCTGAGGCTTCTGATAGGTTCTGGGCAGCAGCTAGGTGTGAGGAAGCCTCCCTTCGGCAGAAATCGAGGGTCAAGTGGCTGGCGTTAGGGGATAGGAACTCGGGGTTCTTTCACAGGAGCGTGAAAGTTAGGGCAGCCCGGAATAGCTTTTCCTCTTTGGTTGATGGTTCTGGGGTCAGGATGTCTTCCCATGAGGACATCTCGAGATCCCTGGTTCATTATTTCCAGGGTCTCTTGGGGTCCCAAGGGGTTGGTTATCGTGACCTCACTGAGCGTTTAAAGCCGATGGTGGGATTTTCGTGGTCTGATCAGTGTGTAACTGATCTCATTCGCCTCATCTCGCGAGATGAGGTTCGAGCTGTTCTCTTTTCCATGAGTAGTGCCAGGGCTCCTGGCCCGGATGGCTTCCCTGTGGGGTTTTTCAAAGCTGCTTGGAGTGTTGTTGGGGATGATTTCGTTTCCGCTGCGCTTCACTTCTTTGATACCTCCTTCCTCCCTCCTGGTATCAATGCCACCTCTCTTACCTTGATTCCTAAGAAGGTGGATGCCTCCCGGGTTGAGGATTTCAGGCCTATTTTCTGTTGTAATGTGTTGTATAAATGCATTGCAAAGGTTTTGGCTAATCGTCTTCGCGTTTGGCTGCCTTCCTTCATTAGTCCGAATCAGTCGCCCTTTGTTCAAGGTAGGAGCATTGTGGATAACATTCTGCTCTGCCAGGAGTTGGTTGGGGGTTACCACCTCAATAAAGGGAGCCCGCGGTGTGTGCTGAAGATTGACCTGCAGAAAGCTTATGACTCTATTCAGTGGGATTTTCTCTTTGGCTTACTGCTTTCGATTGGTACGCCTTGCCAGTTTGTCAACTGGGTCCGGGCTTGCGTTACTTCGCCTATGTTCTCCATTTCGGTGAATGGGTCCTCTGAGGGGTTTTTTGCGGGTAGGCGTGGTCTCCGTCAGGGTGATCCCTTGTCCCCTTACCTGTTCGTTATGTGTATGGAAGTCTTATCGCGGCTGCTGAATTCCCCGCCGCCTGAGTTTGAGTTTCATCCTAAGTGTGAGAGGGTTAATCTTACCCATCTTTGCTTTGCGGATGACTTGATGATTTTCTCTGCGGGAAACAGGACTTCTTTGAGGTTTGTTCAGCAGACTTTACTTCACTTCCAGGAGCTTTCAGGCCTTGTGGCTAACTCCGCTAAGAGCTCGATGTTCTGTGCGGGGGTTCCTGTCCAGGTGGCTGTCGGTCTGGCTGAGTTCATGGGTGTTGCTCTTGCGACCTTGCCTGTTTGTTACTTAGGTCTCCCTCTCATCTCGGGTCGGCTGTCTTCTCGGGATTGCCAGCCTCTGATTGATCGGATCACCTCTAGGATTGGCAGTTGGACTGCTAGGGCTCTTTCCTATGCGGGAAGGTTGCAGCTTATCCAGTCGGTCCTTCAGAGCTTCCAGGTCTATTGGGCTAGTGTGTTTGTGCTGCCTGCTCGTATAGTCCATAGGGTTGAGAGTTTGCTTCGGTGCTACCTCTGGAAGGGCTCTCCTTCTGGTCGTGGGGGGGCGAAGGTTGCCTGGGATGACATCTGTTTGCCGAAGAGTGAGGGGGGTTTGGGTATTCGTCATATCCAATCCTGGAACTCGGCAGCGGTTATGAAGCTCCTTTAGCTCCTTCTGCTTCGCTCTGGTTCTCTGTGGGTGGCTTGGATGGAGGAGTATATCCTCCGTGGTCGGTCTCTTTGGACGATTCCTGTGTCGTCTATGTGGTCTTGGTGCCTCAAGGCGATTATGGGGCTTCGGGACCAATTTCGTCCTCTTGTCCGGTTTTCCATTGGCGACGGTTCTAGGTGTCGTATGTGGGTTGATCCATGGCTGCCTGATGGTCCTATTCTCCCCAGAATCAGCGATCGTATCTTGTATGACGCAGCTAGTCATATTCAAGCTATGGTCTCTGATTTTCTGCTACCTGATGGTTCGTGGCGGTGGCCTGTAGTGTCTCCTGATTTGTTGGAGATTGCCGATGCCGTGCGGTCTACTGTGTGTTGCCCAGGTAGGGAGGATAGGTTGATCTGGGTTCCAGGTGGGATTGGTTTTTCGGTTTCAAGTGCTTGGGAGGCGATTCGCCCCCGTGGGACAGTGGTTCCGTGGCAGGATTTGCTATGGTTCGGGGGGAATATTCCGCGTCATGCTTTTGTCACCTGGCTGGCCTTGAGGGATCGTTTGTATACTCGTGATAGGCTGGCTAGGTGGATCCCCTCGACACCTACCGATTGTTTGCTTTGTTTGTCCGGGACTGAGTCCCGTGACCACTTGTTCTTCCAGTGCCCCTTTGCGAGTTTGGTGTGGGAGGATATCCTCTGTTGGGGCAGAGCTTCCCGCCTCGTTCTCCCTTGGGATGCTGAGCTTGAGTGGATTTGTCGGGTGAGTGCTGGGCAGCACAAGCGTAAGCTTGTTTGGAGGGTGGCCGGTGTGCTGTGATCTACTGATAACTCTATTTTGGAGCTATTAAATACGTCCTAATTATAGCTAAAGGCCGCTCGCAATTGATTAAATGTATCTCTTTTGTAGGAGAAAAGCGGCAAAGAGCTCGTGCGTCCGTTGGACATGTTCGAGCGCTTAAAGCAGAGTTTTAGCGCCCCGGGAATGCATCGGGAAGAGGGGAACTTGTTCCGTGAAGAAACGGGCCAAAACAGCCTTGGAGAGGCAAAGCATCAGCCCCAAACCCGAGAGCCAGCGTCGAGCTATAGCGTCGAGACGCTGGCTCGACGCTGGAAAAACCCGAGAGCAAGCGTCGAGTGATAGCGTCGAGACGCTAGCTCGACGCTGCCCTGGCGTCGAGACCCTGCTTGGCGTCGAGACGCTTCGGAGGAGGCGCGCGCTGGAAATTCATCGGGGCAGCGTCGCGACGCTGGCCTAGCGTCGCGACGCCATCGCGCGCGCGCGCGGATTACTTAGGGCACAGCGTCGAGACGCTGGCCTAGCGTCTCGACGCTACGACGAAGGCAGTAGCTAAAAGACGATTTTTCTGCACATTTTTGGGCATCTTCATCTTCTTCATCTCTCAACGGATTCCGGCGATTTTTAGCTTCTTCTTCTCCGTTTTCTCCTTATATTCCGTGGAGCTCCGCCATTGTTGGCATGCTTGAGAGCTCCACTCTCCATTGTAATAGGTAGATGAACTCTTCCATGGTCGTTGGTGGAGCGGGATTGACGCACCGCGCCATGAGCGGCTAAGGTAAGGGTGACGGTTTGGGATTTGTTTAGGGGAATTTTGTTAGACATTTAATGCTTTGATAATCTGAGTATAATTTTGCATATTGGAATCTGATTATTGGCATCTGTTTACCTTGCTTAATCCCACGCTCATGCTAAATTACGTTGATTGACACTCGGGTAGCTTCGCATGTTGTGTATGTTAAAGAGTAGCGATGCCGTGCCTCTCACTGCTCGACTAAGTAACACAGGTAAATAGAACTAAATCGAAGTATCGGGTCGGGTAGGATAAATGTTGGTTGCATACAGCGTTTGCGGGCAACCTACTAGCATTTAGAATTCACGCTCGAATGTTCGTCGCGGTTAGCTAGTGACTGTTTAAATTCATCTTAGGACCGATCATCTTAATGTGAGCTTAGATAACGTGTAATTAGAACTGTGTGGTCTAATTAAAATCCATGGAGTCGGCTACTTTGGGGCTTCTCTGGTAGTCGTCCGCGTGCTAAATAAACTGTATTCCATGTCGTTAGAATTAAATGATAAGCTGAATGTTGTCTAACAATTGATCCCGAGACTCCCCAAACCGTTCACACGCTCTCTACATATTATTCTTCCTTCGTTACTTTCTTCATTATTTCTCTTGCATGATTAAAACCCCCCGTTACCAATTAATCAATTAAATCCAAATTTTGATTATACTTTTGATCATTCCTATTCCTTGGATCGACCCTGTTACCACTGGCTGCAAAGCCTTGGCAATAGGCATTATAAATCGTATTTTGGCAAGCCTCGACAGCTTGAGATTAGGCGGATATTCAAAATCTAGCCCACCAAAATTGGCGCCGTTGCCGGGGAATAGACAATTGGTTGAATTTATGATTGGAGTTTGAATTTGATTTATTGATGGTTGACTGAAAAAATTTTCTGTTTGTAATTTGTATGTTTAGATTTTTGTTTGTGTATGACCCGTTCCTCTGAGGGTAGTTTGCAGTATATCCCTGAGATTGACAGAGAGGAGCGGCGGTTACGTAGAGAAGCCCGGGAGGGGCAAGGACAGTTTGAAAGAGAAGAAGGCAATCCCTTCTTATTTGACGAGATGGCGCAAGGTGATGCGCCACGGACGCTTAAGCAGCTGGCAGCGCCAGACCTGAACCTGCAGCCTTTGTGCATTAACTACCCCGTGGTAGCAGGTAACTTCGAGTTGAAATCTGGTTTAATTCACCAGTTACCTTCTTTCCATGGAAACGCAGGTGAGGACGCGAACAAACATCTGATGGAGTTCCATTGCGTCTGCGCGGGGATGAAGCCCGCAGGAGTCACGGAGGAGCAGCTGAACATGAGGGCATTCCCCTTCACGCTCAAGGACAAGGCCAAGGATTGGCTATACTATTTGCCCTCCGGATCCATCACCACGTGGCAGGATATGAAGCGGGTATTTTTGGAGAAATACTTTCCCGCATCCCTAGCCACCACACTGCGGAAGAGGATATATGGGATCACCCAAGATGTAGGTGAGTCCCTACACGAATACTGGGAACGCTTCGGGCGCCTGTGCGCGAGCTTCCCACATCATCAGATCGCCGATCAGCTGCTCATACAGTACTTTTATGAGGGGATGACGCCCCATGACCGGCAGATGATCGATGCAGCGAGTGGAGGGGCACTGATTGACAAGACCCCAATTGAGGCCAAACAGTTGATTGCAAATATGGCCACCAACTCGCAGCAGTTCGGTATTCGGGGACAAGGCCAAGTGCACAGCGTGGCTCAGAGCCACGAGATGACTGAAATGAGGGCCCAGGTGGCCGAGATAGGCAGTATGCTGAAGAAAATAGTTGGAGGACACCGTGAGGATGCGGAGGTCAACGCTATCGGGGGGTATGCTTCCAACCCAAGGAAGTACGACCCATATGCAAACACTTACAACCCCGGTTGGCGTGACCATCCAAATTTCAGCTATGGGAATAGGGAAGGACAAACTCGTTTCCAAGGCCAGTCCCAGGATAGGCCTAATTCTTCCACCCAGGCTCAAGCCTCGAGCTCCTCCAGCTCGCTTGAAGAGATGGTAAGAACCATCGTGACTAGCACCAGCCAGTTTCAGAAAGAGGCTCGAGAAGAGCTCAATTCTCATAAGGCAGAGCTGTAGAATTTGAACAAGCAGCTGACACAGATGGCGGTGTCTATTAGTAAGATTGAGAGCAAGAGCTCGGGGAAGCTTCCTTCCCAAACTACAATAAACTCATGTGAAAACGTAAGTGCCATTCAGCTGCGTAGTGGGAAGTCACTTTCCACCAGAGCTGCGAAGGAAGCCACGGACAGCCTGAACAAGTCCGCCCCGACTGCTCCTGAAATTCAGAATGTGAGAAAAGATGAGAAGGTCAGTGTACCTGAGGATGTTGCCATAGCACCGTTCCCGAGTCGGCTTGTGAAGCCTACTTTGGAGACCGAGGATGCGGAGGTCCTTCGAACCTTCCAAAAGGTGGTGGTCAACATCCCACTTCTTGAGGCCGTAAGCCAAGTGCCAAAATATGCCAAGTTTCTCAAGAAGTGGTGTACGAGTAAGAGAATGTCGAGAAAAAGTGACGAGACGAAGAAAGAAACCGTCTCCGCAATCTTCCAAGGTAATCTTCCACCGAAGTGCATCGATCCTGGTATGTTTTCTATCCCATGCACTATCGGAACTAAATTCATTGAGAATGCCATGTTAGATCTCGGTGCCTCGATTAATGTCATGTCTTATGATGTTTTTAAAGAACTTGAATTGTGTACTTTAATCGAGTCCAATATAGTTATCCAACTAGCCGATCGATCTTGTGTGCATCCTTTAGGGAAGATTGAGGATGTTTTAGTCAAAGTAAAGGACTTACTGTTTCCATGCGATTTTTATGTGCTGAATATGAACGAAAATTCTTCGCATGTTTCCTCTTCTATTTTGTTAGGCCGCCCATTTATGAAGACCGCTAAGGTCAAGATAGATGTTGATAGGGGTGCCTTATCTGTAGAATTCGATGGAATGGTGAATGAATTTATTATTAATGCATCGAAGTCGTATGTGAATGATGGAAATGTGTCTGTGGTTATGCATTACGAGAATGGGAGTCTACCCTCGCGCTTGAGGGATGGTTCCCATGTCTCTGTCAAAATTTCTGATTTAAATATGTGTGATGATACTGCTAGTTTTTGCACTAACACTTCTTATATTCACGTGCCCAAGGCGCGAAGAGTGCAAAACAATTTTCAGGTAGATGGCAGGAAAGGTGTGGCCAAGGACAAGTATGGATCGTCCCCCGCACCTACAGACTATGGATGAGTCTGTTGAGAGAATACAGTCGAGCAACCGACTTTAAAAATTCTGCGCTTCTCGGAGGCACCCGAGCGATGGACTGTTTTTGTGTTTTAGTTTAGTTTTATTGCTTTTTTTTTTTTTGCAACGGCAGTTTTATTGCTTTTTAGATTAACTTAGTTTTAATTAGCTTGCTGTTTTTTTTTTTTTTTAGGAATCGAGGATGAGAAGACAATTTTGGGCTCTGATGCGTTCGTGCGCCGCTTCCTCGCCCTCGCCAGCTTCACTAAGAGTCAGGGAAGTGTATTTCTTCTTCCCTTTTACTTTGATGTATCTGACTGGTTGGCATTGAGGACAATGCCAAATTTTGAAGTTGGGGGTGGAGTAGTCCGTTGGATATGCATGTGTAGTTTGTTGAGAAGTGTTGCAAAGATATTGAAGTGCTTGGGACTCTGTTTACTGTTTTCTAACTGTGATAGCCTAGGAAATGCATGTTGGAATTCTGAGCATGTTCATAATCGAGTTTTTGCATGAGTTTTGTGTTTCTTAGGTTCATGTCAAAAATTTTAAAATTTTTTCTGTTGCTCCCTTGCACTTATCGCGCACTTAGCAACTTCTCCCTAGATTCCGTAAGCTTGGTTTATCGCATGTTTAGCTAATTCTTGTTGTCACCCCGAAAGGCACCCTTAGGTAACTTGTTGCATGAGAGTTAGTAGTTGGTTAATCGAGAAAGCATGTGCTTAGCCTAATTTAAAAAAAAAAAATAGAAAAGCATGTTGGGTAGAAATTCCTCTCGAGGCGCTCCTCCTTCTTTGTAGCGCTTAAAAGAAGTGAGCGTCAGTCCTTAAAAACGTGAAGCTTTGGCCAAAGTTTGACGTGTTAGGCAGCTCGAGAAGGAAAGAAAAAGAAGGAAAAAGTTGGTTCAAAGAACCCAAATAAAAGAGTACAAAGTACTTTTGAAAAGAAAGAAAAAGAATGAGAAAATAATTAGGTCTCTTAATTTACTTCTCTCTCTCGTGTAAGTCAAGTGTAGCTGTTCTTAAACGCTAGAAGTAGGGGGAAAACGGGATGTGCGTTGCATGTTGGTTTTCCGGGTTTACATGAGTTTAGGAGTGGTTGTCTAGCACACACACACGTTAGGGGGCAAGAGCAACCAGACATAACACCTGCACACACTCAAAGAACAAGACAAAGTCAATCAAAAGAATCCCAGGGGGAGACGGCCGAAACCGCACCCGCCCAGGACGAGCATGCAGAAGAAATATCAGACCGAATAGCAGCGATAACCGACTGAGTCGGGCGGTGACCCGGGCCATGAAAACGCAAATTGCGTTCCATCCAAATATGGTATATCACAGCACACCAGGCCACCCTCCAAACAAGCTTACACTTGTTCTGCCCAGCACTCACCCGACAAATCCACTCAAGCTCCGCATCCCAAGGGAGAACGAGGCGGGAAGCTCTGCCCCAACAGAGGATATCCTCCCACACCAAACTCGCAAAGGGACACTGGAAGAACAAGTGGTCACGGGACTCAGACCCAGACAAACAAAGCAAACAATCAGTAGGTGTCGAGGGGATCCACCTAGCCAGCCTATCACGAGTATACAAGCGGTCCCTCAAGGCCAGCCAGGTGACAAAAGCATGACGCGGAATATTCCCCCCGAACCAGATCAAACTCTGCCACGGGACCACTGTCCCACGAGGGCGAATCGCCTCCCAAGCACTCGAAACCGAAAAACCAATCCCACTAGAAACCCAGATCAACTTATCCTCCCTACCTGGGCAACACACAGTAGAACGCACAACATCGGCGATCTCCAATAAATCAGGAGACACTGCCGGCCACCGCCACGAACCATCAGGTAGCAAAAAATCAGAGACCATAGCTTGAATATGACTAGCTGCGTCATACAAGATACGATCACTAATTCTGGGGAGAATAGGACCATCAGGCAGCCAAGGGTCAACCCACATACGACACCTAGAACCGTCACCAATGGAAAACCGGATAAGTGGACGGAATTGGTCCCGAAGCCCCATAATCGCCTTTAGGCACCAAGACCACGTAGACGACACAGGAATCGTCCAGAGAGACCGACCACGGAGGATATACGCCTCCATCCAAGCCACCCACAGAGAACCAGAACGAAGCAGGAGGAGCCAGAGGAGCTTCATAACTGCTGCCGAGTTCCAGGAGGTGATATGACGAATACCCAAACCTCCCTCGCTCTTCGGCAAACAAATGTCAGCCCAGGCCACCTTCGCCCCCCCACAACCAGAAGGAGAGCCCTTCCAGAGGAAGCAACGAAGCAAACTCTCAACCCTATGGACTATACGAGCAGGCAGTACAAACACACTAGCCCAATAGACTTGGAAGCTCTGAAGGACCGACTGAATAAGCTGCAACCTTCCTGCATAGGAAAGAGCCCTAGCTGTCCAACTGCCAATCCTAGCGGTGATCCGATCAATCAGAGGCTGGCAATCCCGAGAAGATAACCGACCTGAGATGAGAGGGAGACCTAAGTAACACACAGGCAAGGTTGCCAGAGCAACACCCATGAACCCAGCCAGATCAACAGCCACCTGGGCAGGAACCCCCGCGCAGAACATCGAGCTCTTAGCGGAGTTGGCCACAAGGCCAGAAAGCTCCTGGAAGTGAAGTAGAGTCTGCTGGACAAACCTCAAGGAAGCCCTGTTCCCCGCATAGAAAATCATCAAGTCATCCGCAAAGCAAAGATGGGTAAGATTAACCATCTCACACTTGGGATGAAACTCGAAACCAGGCGGCGGGGAATTCAGCAGCCGCGATAAGACTTCCATACACATGACGAACAGGTAAGGGGACAGGGGATCACCCTGACGGAGACCACGCCTACCCGCAAAAAACCCCTCAGAGGACCCATTCACCGAGATGGAGAACATAGGCGAGGTAACGCAAGCCCTGACCCAGTTGACAAACTGGCAGGGCGTACCAATCGAAAGCAGTAAGCCAAAGAGAAAATCCCACTTAATAGAGTCATAAGCCTTCTGCAGGTCAATCTTTAGCACACACCGCGGGCTCCCTTTGTTGAGGTGGTAACCCCCAACCAACTCCTGGCAGAGCAGAATGTTATCCACAATGCTCCTACCTTGAACAAAGGCCGACTGATTCGGACTAATGAAGGAAGGCAGCCACACGCGAAGACGATTAGCCAAAACCTTTGCAATGCATTTATACAACACATTACAACAAGAAATAGGCCTAAAGTCCTCAACCCGTGAAGCACCCACCTTCTTAGGAATCAAGGTAAGAGAGGTGGCATTGATACCAGGAGGAAGGAAGGAGGTATCAAAGAAGTGAAGCACAGTGGAAACGAAATCATCCCCAACAACACTCCAAGCAGCTTTGAAAAACCCCACAGGGAAGCCATCCGGGCCAGGAGCCCTGGCACTACTCATGGAAAAGAGAACAGCACGAACTTCCTCTCGCGAGATGGGGCGCGTGAGATCAGTTACACACTGATCAGACCACGAAAACCCCACCATCGGCTTTAAACACTCAGTGAGGTCACGATACCCAACCCCTTGGGACCCCAAGAGACCCTGGAAATAAAGAACCAGAGATCTCGAGATGTCCTCATGGGACGACAACCTGACCCCAGAGCCATCAACCAAAGAGGAAAAGTTATTTCGGGCTGCCCTAACTTTTACACTCCTGTGAAAGAACCCCGTGTTCCTATCCCCTAACGCCAGCCACTTGACCCTCGATTTCTGCCGAAGGGAGGCTTCCTCGCACCTAGCGGCTGCCCAGAACCTATCAGAAGCCTCAGCAGCCTGACGCTGGAGGGAAGGAGAAAGGGGGTCCACCAAAACTCCCGCCTGGGCAGCCTCCATGGCCAAGCGCAGATCAATAACCTACTGACTAAGCACGGCAATCGGCGTCCCAAACTCCTGCCTGAGAGTCCCCTTTAAGCCCTTTAAATTGCGAGCGAAGCTAACAAGCGGAGAGACCCCAACATGGGTCACCCACCTACTGGCAATCACAGACAAAAACCTATCAGACTCCCCCCAATGGTTAAAGAACCGAAAGGAGGGAGACCGACGAGCACCTAAAGGGCCAGGAGAGAAAACCAACGGACTATGGTCAGAGACACCCCAGTCATGCACGTGCACCACACACATAGGCCGACCAGAAGCCCACGCAGCGTTGACCAAGACTCTATCCAACCTTCCCAACTGACCTCCTGGGCCTCCCCTCGGGCGACTAGTCCAAGTGAAACAATTCCCCTGAACCGGCAGCTCAACCAAGTCAGCCTCTAGGAGAGCAGTATCAAAGGCTCCCATCGCAGAAATGCTATGGTTACCCCCACTCCTCTCAGTCAACCGGCGAGTCTCATTGAAGTCTCCCATAACTATGCCAGGGGAAGACCAACTCGAACAAGCCAAGGCCAACTCCCTCCACAAAGTAGACCTCCCAGCCTCGAGATTGGACCCATACACACAGGCAATATGAGTCGCAACCTGAGAAGACAGGTCCACCAGGGAGCCAGTAACCAACTGAGGACTAATCAGGCTAGGGGAGAAAGAGAAACGGCGGGAACGCCATAACACCCAAATACGACCCAGGCAACTATCCCCATAACTACAAACACACTGCCAATCGGCCCTAAAGGAACGAAACACGAAATCAAACTGATGAGCCTTAACCTTCGTTTCTACTAGACAACAGAAACCAATATTCTCAGCTTGCAAAAAGGAGCGAACACATCGTCCTTTTGTCGGGTCAGTGAGACCGCGCACATTCCACGAGCACCAACTAGACATAGGAAGTAGAAGGGGAGACAATGGCATCCTGACACCTTCGGGGGTCCACACTGTCACAGACCGTCTTTGCCACTAAGGACACCACCCTCGGGGGGGCCAAATCACATCCCAAGGGATCCGAAAGAGCTACGAAAGAATTAGACACATGTACCCCCTTCGGGGCCTCAGGAGAACGGGGGAGACGAGGGGAGGGGCCACTAGAAGAACTTGGGAGACTAGCCAAGGCAGTGGGAAGGGCAGACGAGTCTACATCCAAGGACTTAGCAGCCTTCTTACGTCTACGCCTGCGAGATTTCCCTCCCGCTGGGATATAGTCATCATCAGCCTCAATGGAGGAGGCCTGAACACCCCCCCCACTAGCAACCCCTACCCGATCCAGACTCACTCCAACACTCTGGGCCGGCACCCTGACCCCACCCCCAGTAGCCCCCAGGGAAGGGAGACTGGGATCAAAACTACTCACTGTCTTTTTAGGACAGCCGGAGTCCGAATGGCCAAATACCCGACAGGAAAGGCACCTCTTGGGCCTCCATTCGTACTCAATGGGGATAGTATGATCCACCCCATAGACAGTAACCCCAACCTTACTAGGAAGGGGGGCGTCAATCGCAACCTCCACACAGACCCGAGCATACGAGGAGCACGTTTTGTCCTTTGTAGGCTTATCCAACCGCAAAGGAACACCAACCGTACTCGCAATGTTGCTCAACCCAGGAGTGGTCCACAATTCCATAGGGACATGGAAAAACTTAACCCACACAGGAATTTTATCAAACACAAATGTCTGGGGGACAATCCCAGGGGCCCACTGCCTCAGAAGGATAGGCTTCCCCCCAAAGTGCCAGGGGCCATTCTCTAAGACCCAGTCCCTAGCTGAGTCCTTTTGGAACCGGAAAATGATCAACCCATTATCAAACAGGTTAATGGTTGGAACTTCCACCCCCAAATCTTCCTGACAATACGATCAAGAACAAAAAATGGAAGTTTACCATCAACAAATTGTCCCACCAACGAACCTCTCCAGACTGCGATACCCTCCTCAATAACCTCATCCGAAGGAATGGCAAACATAATCCCATCCTTCTCAATTGGAGGGTTATAGAGAAGAGGTTCATCAGAAGGGGAGGTCCACTGGGGCCCAAAAAGGTTGGCCCAACTCGGCATATGCCCCTTATCGACGGCCCCAAGGGGCCCACCCGACCCAATATGATTAGGCCCAAACCCACCAAAAGACCCCACAGACACCTCATCCCCCTCACTCACACCTACATCCGGACGAGGATGGCCAAGCAGAGGAAACTTTCCTGGAATCCCCAAACCCACCCTAGGTCCGAACGAGCTACAATCCATCCCAACCTCACTAGTGCCTTCCTTTCCCTCACGGTGCAGACCCTCATCCCGCTTGGGCACACTACGGCGGGTAACCAAATTACCCAACTGCCCACGCCCTATTGGGCTAAGAGAGGAACGCCCAACTGGCAAGGCTCCCTGCCCATTCAAACTTTGGGCCAAACCATAGTTGTCAAGCCCATTAAGGTGCAATGGAGACTTGGCCATCTCATTAGGCCCAACAGTTTCTACCCGATTACCATTACCAGGCCCATCCACACCATTACTAAAAGGGCCAAGCCCAATAGCGACGTCAGCCATGGAGACAACCTGCGGAGTAGCACAAGACTTCCCATCTAAACTCTTAACGCCCAATTGATCTTTAAGGAAAGGGGAATCGTGAGCCACATTTCCATCCAGAATTTCCTTAAATGACCGAGAGTAAAGGCCTCCAGGAGTTGACGTTGGAAGAGGGAGATGTGCCAAACTTTCCAAACTTGGCCGTACGGAAGAATTAAAAGAAGCAGCTGGCGGATTCAAAAATGCATCAGATAAGGGAAGATTTTCGGAATTAATACCCATCCCTTCTAAAACGCTCTCGCCATTAGTGAGGTTTCCTTCAATAGGGCGGACATTCAAAGCACGTGTAGCAGCAGCCGCCTCCATGGTCGAAGAACCAGGAAGCCCTAGCCCTTCGTCTTCAACCTCCAGCCGAGGTTGCTCAACGCCACCACTCCTCTGTTTAGACGAAGAGGAAGCCTCAGACATAGAAGAGATAACTCGGGGCTGAGGACAAAAACCACTATCAACACAGAACTCGTCCCCTGTTTTTCCAGATGTAGACAGAGAAGACGTTTGACCAGAACGTACCAGATGCTCTGTTTTTTGACAAAAACGCCCAGCCTCTGAGTTTTGCCCCAGCCGTTCAGAACAAACTACCTTAGACCGTCCTTCATTTAGGCTGGACTTAGGGACATCAGAACTCACAACCCCCATTGCTTTAGTTGCAGAGATTTTGGAAAGCCGAAGGCCAGGGAAACCCGAAGAAGAACCATTACTTTTGACGAAAGGTTTCTTTTGGGGAGACTTCTTCCTCCTCATAATGCACCCTAAGCTTTGTGATACGGAGAAAAGCTTCTCCCTCAAACCAAAACCAGAGCACTACGGACAAAGCAACAGCAGCAAAAATAAACTGAGACCAAAGGAAAGACAGAAACAGAGGATGGAAAACGAACCTCTTGAAGCGCCCAGCTGTGCTTCCTCGACCAGCTTGCTCGGAGATACGACGGAGGTAACCACAGTGAGTAATCTCAATGGCTCAACACCTACTCCCAGCAGCAGCAAGAAGGCCGACGGCCACCATAGAAAGCTTCAAAAAACTCAATCCCCCATTGTTGGGAGGAGAGAGAACAGAGAGAATTTTTTGAGACAAAGAAATAATTTTAGCCTATTGTTCTCTTGTTTGATTAAAAATTTGCCTTTATAGGCGGTATATAATGCAGTTAAATATTTTAAATCATCCATGCCCCGTTTGCACGGTGCAGGATCAATCAACCCCCACTCTGGGCTATCTAGGTGATGCGCTCACTCACCCGTGGCACCAAGTGGTTGTTTGATAATTTTTAAGAAAATCTGCCCTAGGGCAGAATCGAACCCCCACTCTCTGCTATCTTAGGCGGAGCGCTCGCCCACTGCACCAAGTGATTGTTCCCACAGAGATTTATTCTTAGTTACTCGTGAAGTGTATTGTTAAGCAAGAATGGGTGGATTTAATGGGGTAGATTTGGTTTTAAGTTGCCTAACTACTAAGGAATATGTAAAGGATAGATACGTAAACATGTGCAAGTAAATGATAAACTCAAATGCAAAGAGAAGAGATTAATAAACGAAGAGAAAGGGGACTCTCAGGCAGGAGTTTAGGGGACGTAAACAAGGGGACTCTCAGGCAGGAGTTTGGGACGTCGATTGCCGTGCTTAGTCAGCAGGTTATTGATTTGCGCTTGGCCATGGAGGCTGCCCAGGCGTGTGTTTTGGTGGACCCCCTTTCTCCTTCCCTTCAGCGTCAGGCTGCTGAGGCTTCTGATAGGTTCTGGGCAGCAGCTAGGTGTGAGGAAGCCTCCCTTCGGCAGAAATCGAGGGTCAAGTGGCTGGCGTTAGGGGATAGGAACTCGGGGTTCTTTCACAGGAGCGTAAAAGTTAGGGCAGCCCGGAATAACTTTTCCTCTTTGGTTGATGGCTCTGGGGTCAGGTTGTCGTCCCATGAGGACATCTCGAGATCTCTGGTTCATTATTTCCAGGGTCTCTTGGGGTCCCAAGGGGTTGGTTATCGTGACCTCACTGAGTGTTTAAAGCCAATGGTGGGGTTTTCGTGGTCTGATCAGTGTGTAACTGATCTCACTCGCCCCATCTTGCGAGAGGAGGTTCGAGCTGTTCTCTTTTCCATGAGTAGTGCCAGGGCTCCTGGCCCGGATGGCTTCCCTGTGGGGTTTTTCAAAGCTGCTTGGAGTGTTGTTGGGGATGATTTCGTTTCCGCTGTGCTTCACTTCTTTGATACCTCCTTCCTTCCTCCTGGTATCAATGCCACCTCTCTTACCTTGATTCCTAAGAAGGTGGGTGCTTCACGGGTTGAGGATTTCAGGCCTATTTCTTGTTGTAATGTGTTGTATAAATGCATTGCAAAGGTTTTGGCTAATCGTCTTCGCGTGTGGCTGCCTTCCTTCATTAGTCCGAATCAGTCGGCCTTTGTTCAAGGTAGGAGCATTGTGGATAACATTCTGCTCTGCCAGGAGTTGGTTGGGGGTTACCACCTCAACAAAGGGAGCCCGCGGTGTGTGCTGAAGATTGACCTGCAGAAGGCTTATGACTCTATTCAGTGGGATTTTCTCTTTGGCTTACTGCTTTCGATTGGTACGCCCTGCCAGTTTGTCAACTGGGTCCGGGCTTGCGTTACTTCGCCTATGTTCTCCATCTCGGTGAATGGGTCCTCTGAGGGGTTTTTTGCGGGTAGGCGTGGTCTCCGTCAGGGTGATCCCCTGTCCACTTTCCTGTTCGTCATGTGTATGGAAGTCTTATCGCGGCTGCTGAATTCCCCGCCGCCTGAGTTTGAGTTTCATCCCAAGTGTGAGATGGCTAATCTTACCCATCTTTGCTTTGCGGATGACTTGATGATTTTCTCTGCGGGGAACAGGACTTCCTTGAGGTTTGTTCAGCAGACATTACTGCACTTCCAGGAGCTATCTGGCCTTGTGGCTAACTCCGCTAAGAGCTCGATGTTCTGCTCGGGGGTTCCTGTCCAGGTGGCTGTCGGTCTGGCTGAGTTCATGGGTGTTGCTCTGGCGACCTTGCCTGTGTGTTACTTAGGTCTCCCTCTCATCTCAGGTCGGTTGTCTTCTCGGGATTGCCAGCCTCTGATTGATCGGATCACCTCTAGGATTGGCAGTTGGACTGCTAGGGCTCTTTCCTATGCAGGAAGGTTGCAGCTTATCCAGTCGGTCCTTCAAAGCTTCCAAGTCTATTGGGCTAGTGTGTTTGTGCTGCCTGCTCGTATAGTCCATAGGGTTGAGAGTTTGCTTCGTTGCTACCTCTGGAAGGGCTCTCCTTCTGGTTGTGGGGGGGCGAAGGTTGCCTGGGCTGACATTTGTTTGCCGAAGAGTGAGGGAGGTTTGGGTATTCATCATATCCCCTCCTGGAACTCGGCAGCAGTTATGAAGCTCCTCTGGCTCCTCCTGCTTCGCTCTGGTTCTCTGTGGGTGGCTTGGATGGAGGCGTATATCCTCCGTGGTCGGTCTCTTTGGACGATTCCTGTGTCGTCTACGTGGTCTTGGTGCCTCAAGGCGATTATGGGGCTTCGGGACCAATTCCGTCCACTTATCCGGTTCTCCATTGGTGACGGTTCTAGGTGTCGTATGTGGGTTGATCCTTGGCTGCCTGATGGACCTATTCTCCCCAGAATTAGTGATCGTATCTTGTATGACGCAGCTAGTCATATTCAAGTTATGGTCTCTGATTTTTTGCTACCTGATGGTTCGTGGCGGTGGCCGGCAGTGTCTCCTGATTTGTTGGAGATCGCCGATGCTGTGCGCTCTACTGTGTGTTGCCCAGGTAGGGAGGATGAGTTGATCTGGGTTCCTGGCGGGATTGTTTTTTCGGTTTCTAGTGCTTGGGAGGCGATTCGCCCCCGTGGGACAGTGGTCCCGTGGCAGGGTTTGCTATGGTTCGGGGGAAATATTTCGCGTCATGCTTTTGTCACCTGGCTGGCCTTGAGGGACCGCTTGTATACTCGTGATAGGCTGGCTAGGTGGATCCCCTCGACACCTACTGATTGTTTGCTTTGTTTGTCTGGGACTGAGTCCCGTGACCACTTGTTCTTCCAGTGCCCCTTTGCGAGTTTGGTGTGGGAGGATATCCTCTGTTGGGGCAGAGCTTCCCGCCTCGTTCTCCCTTGGGATGCTGAGCTTGAGTGGATTTGTCGGGTGAGTGCTGGGCAGCACAAGCGTAAGCTTGTTTGGAGGGTGGCCTGGTGTGCTATGATTTACCATATTTGGATGGAACGCAATTTGCGTTTTCATGGCCCGGGTCACCGCCCTACTCAGTCGGTTATCGCTACTATTTGGTCTGATATTTCTTCTGCATGCTCGTCCTGGGCGGGTGCGGTTTCGGCCGTCTCCCCCTGTGATTCTTTTGATTGACTTTGTCTTGTTCTTTGAGTGTGTGCAGGTGTTTTGTCAGGTTGCTCTATGTGGCGCTGTCTCGCTTATGGCGATTGCTACTTCCCCTGCTCTGTCCCTGGTTCATGCTGTTGTCCCTTCTTCTAGAGGGGTTTCTGGTTTGGTCTGTGTGGCTTGGTTATTTGAGCTTGTCCCTGTGCTTGTTCTTGCTCTGAGATCGCTGCTTTCTGAGGCTTGTTCAGTTGTTGGCTTCTTCATCTGTCTGTCCTTGGCTGTCCTTGGCCTTTCTCCCCTGGTGGGCTTCTTGTGTGGGGCTCTGCGAGGCTAGTCTGTGGGGTGTCCCTAGCTGTCGGCGTGTTTCAGGCGGTGCTTGTTTCTTCTGCAGTTGGCTGTCCTTCTCTTGTTCTGTGGGTGCTCGTTGTCCCCTGCCGGTCCTGGTTCCTAATTGAGTTGTGTTCTGGACGCTTGTTGTCACCCCGAAAGGCGCTTTGTCCTGAGGGTGTGTGGGCTTTTGGTGGGTCCTTGGATCTGGCTTTGTCGAGGGAAGCGATGTTGGCTGGGTCCCAGTGGCTTTCTGCCGTGCCTGCATACCGGATGGTTGTTCTTTTGCCATAAGTAGGGGGAAGACGAGTTGATGGGCCTCTTCTTTGTTCGGTTTCTTGGTCGAGCTTAGGGGGCGGGCTTCTTGCTTGCATTTGATGGATGGCCAGCTTGGCCCCTTATTTCTCAGCATCTGCCTGTCCTCTCTCTGTTTTGCTTGGTGCCCCTTGACCCTGTCTGGAGTCGCTCTTTCGCTAGTACCGGCCGGGGGTTGGATGGCCTGGGGAGTTTTGTGGGCGGATGAGGTGTCATGCTTCGCGGTTGAGGTGTCACGATTCCTTCGTGTTCTATCTCTTTGTTTCCTCCTGCTTCAGCTGTTTCTTTGCTTTTCAGTTGTGTTACTTTTTTCTGCTTTTTGTCTTTTCTAGCTCCTTCCCGCTTGTGGGTTGGATGCTGGGGTTTGTTGTTGTTTGGTTTATTTGTTGCTTTCCCTCGGGCTGTGAGGTTTCCGTTGTGTTGTTTTCGTTTTGTTGTCGTACATTGGTTCTCCCAGTGTTTGTTCTCTTGTTGTTGTGCCCTTTGACCTCGGGCTTTGAGGCCTTTTGCTTATATATAATCACTTTTGCAAAAAAAAAATAAACGAAGAGAAAAATGGCTAAGGCAGAATTTTTTAACTAAGGGAATTGCGGAAACAGCAATTATACCGCAATGTTCTTAACAGCGAATGTGTGTAAAATGTGGAAACAAGGGCTACTAACTCATACTCATGTATCTTCCGATTTCATGCATTAGATTCTTTAGTTTACTCATGTCCAAGTAAGGTCTTAAGCATCTTGTTAAAACAGTAAGTTGTGATTTGTACTAGGAAAACGCCTATTCCTAGGTCGTTTTCTGGCTACCTTGAGAGGCTAGCATGAGTGTATGACTCTGAACTCTTACTCCTTCCAGAGGTTAGGAGTTCTTTGGACAAAATGGATGGCCAATCGAAATTGCCCGTGGGATGAAGCTTACATACAATCAATGCATTCGAGAGCTATCCTACATGCTTTAGGCATGTGTTTCTTCCTACAGATTTGTCATTAGCATGCCCTTATGTGATTTAGTTACTCATGGATGCAGATAGAATAGAAAAAGTAAATGAAGGAGACATGCTTAATAGAATCTTGAAGATAAAACAGAAGAGGAAAACAGTAGGCAGAGAAAGTAAAGACTTGCGAAGTGAGGAATTGTGCGTTGATTAACCAATCGTTTGAACTAAACAAATGATGACTTGGAATAACTAAAGTAAAGACAGAAAGCAACGAAATGGAATAGAGTAGCTAAAGGAAGAGAAATAACAACAATCAATAATGAAAATAGAAAACTAAAACAGAAAGCAGTAAAGATGTGCGTGGTCTTTTGGTGGGTCCTTGGATCTGGCTTTGTCGAGGGAAGCGATGCTGGCTGGGTCCCTGTGGCTTCTGCCGTGCCTGCATTCTGGATGGTTGTTCTTTTGCCATAAGTAGGGGGAAGACGAGTTGATGGGCCTCTTCTTTGTTTGGTTTCTTGGTCGTGCTTGGGGGGCGGGCTTCTTGCTTGCATATGTTGGATGGCCAGCTTGGCCCCCCTTTTTCTCAGCATCTGCCTGTCCTCCCTCTGTTTTTGCTTGGTGCCCCTTGACCCTGTCTGGAGTCGCTCCTTCGCTCATGCCGGCCGGGGGATGGATGGCCTGGGGTGTTTTTTGGGCGGTTGAGGAGTCTTGCTTCGTTCGTGTTCTGTCTTGTTTCCTCTTGCTTCAGCTGGTTCTTCTGCTTTTTGAGTTGTGTTACATTTATCTGCTTTTGTCTTTTCTGGCTCCTTCCCGGTTGTGGGTTGGATGCTTGGGTTTGTTGTTGTTTGGTTTCTTTGTTGCTTTCCCTCGGGCTGTGAGGTTTCCGTTGGGTTGTTTTGGTTTTGTTGTCGTACTTTGGTTCTCCCTGTGGTTGTTCTCTTGTTTGTTGTGCCCTTTGGCCTCGGGCTTTGAGGTCTTTTGCTTATATATAACCACCTTTGCAAAAAAAAAGATGTGCGTGGTCTTCTCGATTGCGAACGCCTCGGCTGAAGGGTGAAAGTGAGCTTTGCTTGGATGAATCTAATCAGAAGAGAAGATAGATCTTCTCTCCTTCCTATCAGATTGTCGACTCCAACAGCTGAACCTTTCAAACCAACAGACGGAAGAGAGAAAAAGAGTGGAAGAAGCTGCGTTGAACTGAGAAGTCTACGCTGTTCGAGTGTGTTTCAACCTTCCACTTTGGCCTCCTTTTATAGTATTCTGCAGGTGCGATTGGGTCAAGGAGAACCATCCATTCTCAACGTCGTACTTCTACGTGGCTGGAGGAGGAAGAATGGTACCCTGAAATATCGGAACAAAACAGAAAAAGGTTAGACAACTTATCGATTTCACTTAAAACATTGCGGTTTTAGCAATGTTTCCGCAATGCCTCCGCAATGCACAACTTTCATTCCTTTAACTTCGTTTTTAATTCCTTTTCTTTCCTTTTGCATATAAGTCCTAATTTAGCTTCATTCTTCTAATTCTCATATATAAGCACAAGTTTAAGCTAAATCCTACCAAAAACACCTGAGAGTGCACATCTTTCTATAGAAAACAAGTCCTAAATTAGTCACTTTTGGAGACGTAACACATATTCAAGCTACGGTCTCTGATTTCCTGCTGCCTGATGGTTCGTGGCGGTGGCCGTTGGTGTCTCCTGAGATGTTGGAGATATCCGATGCCGTGCGCTCTACTGTGTGCTGCCTTGATCTGGAGGATAGGTTGATCTGGGTTCCGGGCGGGATTGGTTTCTCAATCTCGAGTGCTTGGGAGGCGATCCGCCCTCGTGGGATGGTGGTTCTGTGGCGGGGTTTGCTGTGGTTCGGGGGGAATATTCCGCGTCATGCTTTTGTCACCTGGCTGGCCTTGAGGGATAGATCGTATACCCGAGACAGGCTGGCCCGGTGGATCCCCTCGACACCTACTGATTGTTTGCTTTGTTTGTCCGGGTCTGAGTCTCGCGACCACCTGTTCTCTCAGTGCCCGTTTGCGATTTTGGTGTGGGAAGATATCCTCAGTTGGGGTAGAGCTTCCCGTCTCGTTCTCCCTTGGGATGCTGAGCTTGAGTGGATTTGTCGGGAGAGTGCTGGGCAGCATAAGCGTAAGCTTGTTTGGAGGGTGTCCTGGTGTGCTGTGATCTACCATATTCGGAAGGAACGCAATTTGCGTTTTCACGGCCCGGGTCACCGTCCTCCTCAGTCGGTTATCGCTGCTATCCGGTCTGATATTTCTTCTGCATGCTAGGCCTGGGTGGGTGCGGTTTCGGCCGGTTCCCCCTGGGATTCTTCTGATTGAACTTCTCTTCGTTCTTTGAGTGTGTGTAGGTGTTATTTTCAGGTTGCTCTTGGCTGTGCTGTTTTCGCTTCTGGCGTCTGCTTCTTTTTTTTTTTGCAAAGGTGAATATATATTAAGTAAAAGACCTCAAAGCCCGAGGCCAAAGGGCACCATCAAACAAGAGAACAAATCACTGGGAAACCAATGTACCAAAACAAAACAAAGCAACCCAAACAGAAACCTCACAGCCCGAGGGAGAGCAACAAAACAAACAAACAAAAACACCCGGCACCCAACCCACAGGTGGGAAGGAGCCAGAAAAGCCAAAAAGCAAAAGACAACATAACTCAAAGAGAAATGGAACACAACCGTAGCAAGAGGAAGCAGCAAGCCCGAGCACGAAATGAAGCAAACTCCCCAGCCGCCCCAACAACTGAAGCCATCAATCCCCCGGTCGGCATGAGCAAAAAGGAGCGACTCCAGACCAGGTCAAGGACCGCCAAAACAAAGCAGAGGCAGGACAGACAGATGCTGAGAGAAAAAGAGGCCAAGCTGGCCATCCATTATATGCAAGTGAGAAACCAGCCCCCCAAGCACGACCAAGAACCCCAAAACAAAGAAGAGGCCCTTCAACTCGTCTTCCCCCTACTTCTGGCAAAAGAACAACCATCAGGAATGCAGGCCCGGCAGAAAGCCACAAGGACCAGGCAAGCATCGCTTCCCTCGACAAAGCCTAATCCAAGGACACCCACCAAAAACCGACACACCCTCCGGACAAGGCGCCTGTCGGGGTGACAACAAGCATCCAGAACAAACTCAACTCAAATCAGGAACCAAGACCACACCAGGGTAGAGAGCACCCACAGAACAGAGATGGACAACCAACTGCAGAAGTAGCAAGCACCGCCTGAACCAACCCCAACAGAGAGAGACCCCCCACAGACAAGCCTCTCATAGCCACCACTCAAAACGCCCACCAGGGAAGAAGGAGCCAAGGACATCGAGGGGCTAAAACAGGGGAAGAAAGCAAACAAAACTAAGACGAGCCTCTGCAAGAAGCACCCTCAAGATGAACAACCACAAGGAGGCCCCAAACAGGCAAGCCACACAGACCAAACTGGAAACCCCCTCAAGAGAAGAGACAACAGCATCACCTAGATAGCCCAGAGTGACAGCATTACCTAGGGTCAGAGCAGGGGAAGAAGCAATCGCCAGAAGCGAAACAACACCACACAAAGCAACCTGAAAAAACACTTGCACACACTCAAAGAACAAGAGAAGTCAATCAAAAGAATCCCAGGGGGATCCGGCCGAAACCGCACCCACCCAGGACGAGCAAGCAGTAGATAAATCAGACTGAATAGCAGCGATAACCGACTGAGGAGGCCGGTGACCCGGGCCATGAAAACGCAAATTGCGTTCCTTCCAAATATGGTAGATCACAGCACACCAGGCCACTCTCCAGACAAGTTTACGCTTATGCTGCCCAGCAGTCTCCCGACAAATCCACTCAAGCTCAACATCCCAAGGGAGAACGAGGCGGGAAGCTCTACCCCAACTGAGGATATCTTCCCACACCAAACTCGCAAAGGGGCACTGAAAGAGCAGGTGGTCGCGAGACTCAGACCCGGACAAACAAAGCAAACAATCAGTAGGGGTCGAGGGGATCCACCGGGCGAGCCTATCCCGGGTATACAATCTATCCCTCAAGGCCATCCAGGTGACAAAAGCATGACGCGGAATATTCCCCCCGAACCAAAGCAAACCCCGCCAAGGAACCACCGTCCCACGAGGGCGGATCGCCTCCCAAGCACTCGAGACTGAAAACCCAATCCCGCCCGGAACCCAGATCAACCTATCCTCACGATCAAGGCAGCACACAGTAGAGCGCACAGCATCAGATATCTCCAGCATCTCAGGAGACACCAACGACCATCGCCACGAACCATCAGGCAGCAGGAAATCAGAGACCGTAGCTTGAATATGACTAGCCGAGTCATACAAGATACGATCACTAATCCTGGGAAGAATAGGACCATCAGGCAGCCATGGATCAACCCACATACGACACCTACATCCATCACCAATGGAAAACCGGACAAGCGGACGGAATTGGTCACGAAGCCCCATTATCGCCTTGAGGCACCAAGACCACAGAGGCGACACAGGAATCGTCCAAAGAGAACGTCCATGGAGAACGTACTCCTCCATCCAAGCGACCCACAGAGAGCCAGAGCGAAGCAGAAGGTGCCAAAGGAGCTTCATAACAGCTGTCGAGTTCCAGGACTGGATATGACGAATACCCAAACCGCCCTCCCGTTTCGGCAAACAAATATCATCCCAGGCTACCTTTGCCCGCCCGCGACCAGAAGGAGAGCCTTTCCAGAGGTAGCAACGAAGCAAGCTCTCAACCATCTGGACCACACGACCAGGCAGCACAAAAACACTAGCCCAATAGACCTGGAAAGTCTGGAGGACCGACTGAATAAGCTGCAACCTACCAGCATAGGAGAGAGCCCTAGCAGTCCAACTACCAATCCTAGAGGTGATCCGATCAATCAGGGGCTGACAATCACGCGAAGTCAGCCGACCTGAGAGAAGGGGAAGACCTAAGTAACAAACAGGCAGCGACGCAAGAGGAACACCCATAAACTCAGCAAGGCTGACTGCCACAGGGAAAGGAGCACCCGCACAGAACATCGAGCTCTTAGCGGAGTTAGCCATAAGGCCAGAAAGCTCCTGGAAGAGGTGTAAGGTCTGCTGAACAAACCCCAAAGAAGACCTATTACCCACAGAGAAAATCATCAAGTCATCCGCGAAGCAGAGATGGGTTAGCTTAACCCTCTCACACTTGGGATGAAACTCAAACTCAGGCGGGGGGGGAATTCAGCAGACGCGACAAGACTTCCATACACATGACGAACAGGTAAGGGGACAGGGGATCACCCTGGCGGAGACCCCTCCTCCCTGCAAAGAACCCCTCAGAGAACCCATTCACAGAAATGGAGAACATAGGCGAGGTAACGCAGGTTCGGATCCAGTTGACAAACTGGCAAGGCGTACCAATCGAGAGCAGCAAGCCAAATAGGAAATCCCATTGGATAGAATCATAGGCTTTCTGCAGATCAACCTTTAGCACACACCGCGGGCTCCCCTTATTGAGGTGGTACCCCCCAACCAACTCCTGGCAGAGAAAAATGTTGTCCACAATACTCCTCCCTTGAACAAAGGCCGACTGATTCGGACTAATGAAGGAAGGCAACCACACAGGAAGACGATTAGCCAAAACCTTTGCAATGCATTTATACAACAAATTACAACAGGAAATAGGCCTGAAATCCTCAACCCGTGAGGCACCCACCTTCTTAGGGATCAAGGTAAGAGAGGTGGTATTGTTACCAGGAGGAAAGAAGGAGGTATCAAAGAAGTGAAGCGCTGCGGAAAAGCAATCATCCCCGACAACACTCCAAGCAGCTTTGAAAAACCCCACAGGGAAACCATCCGGCCCAGGAGCCTTGGCACTACTCATGGAAAAGAGAACAACGCGAACCTCATCTCTCGAGATGGGGCAGATGAGATCAGATACACACTGATCAGACCACAAAAACCCCACAATCGATTTTAACTGCTCTGTAAGGTCCCGGTAACCAACCCACTGGGAACCCAAGAGCCCCTGGAAATACTAAACCAGAGATCTCGAGATGTCCTCATGGGAAGACAACCTGGCCCCAGAACCGTCAACTAGAGACGAAAAGCTATTTCGGGCTGCCCTAACTTTCACACTCCTGTGAAAGAAACCCGAGTTCCTATCCCCTAACGCCAGCCATTTAACCCTCGATTTCTGCCGAAGAGAGGCTTCCTCACACCTAGCTGCTGCCCAAAAACTATCCGAGGCCTCAGAGGCCTGAATGGCCAAGCGAAGATCAACAAGCGGAGAGACCCCAACACGGGTCACCCACCTACTAGCGACCACAGACAAAAACCTATAAGACTCCCCCAATGGTTAAAGAACCGAAAGGAGGGAGACCGATGAGCATCTAAAGGGCTTGGAGAGAAAACCATCGGACTATGATCAGAAACACCCCAATCAAGCACATGCACCACACACAGAGGGCGGGCAGAGGCCCACTCAGCATTCACCAAAACTCTATCCAACCTCCCCAACTGACCTCCCTGGCCACCCCGCGGGCGGCTAATCCAAGTGAACCAATTCCCCTGAACCGACAGCTCAACCAAGTCAGCCTCTAGGAGAGCACTATCAAAGGCTCCCATCGCAGAGAAGTATGGTTACCCCCACTCCTCTCAGTCAGCCGCCGAGTCTCATTAAAGTCTCCCATAACCACTCCAGGGGAAGACCAGCTCGAACAAGACAAGGCCAACTCCCTCCACAAAGCAGACCGCCCCGCCTCGAGATTGGACCCATACACATAGGCAATATGAGTCGCAACCTGAGAAGACAGATCCACCAGGGAGCCAGTAACCAACTGAGGACTAATCAGGGTAGGAGAGAAAGAGAAACGGCGGGAACGCCATAACACCCAAATACGACTCAGGCCACTATCCCCATAACTACACACACACCGCCAATCGACCCCAAAGGAACGAAACACGAAGTCAAACTAATGAGCCTCAACCTTAGTTTCTACCAGACAACAGAAACCAATATTCTCTGACTGCAAAAAGGAGCGAACACATCGCCCTTTTGCCGAGTCAGTGAGACCGCGCACATTCCACGAGCACCAACTAGACATAGGAAGTAGAAGGGGAGACGGTGGCATCCTGACACCATCGAGGGTCCACACTGTCACAGAGCGCATTTTCCACTAAGGAGTGGCTAGTCTGTGGGGGGCCTCTCTCTGTAGGGGTTGGGTCAGGCGATGCTTGCTACTTTAGCAGTTGGTTGTCCATCTCTGTTCTGTGTGTGCTCTTTCCCCCTGGTGTGGTCTTGTTTCCTGAGTTGAGTTGAGTTTGTTCTAGATGCTTGTTGTCACCCCGAAAGGCGCCTTGTCCGGAGGGTGCGTCGGTTTTTTGGTGGTGTCCTTGGATTAGGCTTTGTCGAGGGAAGCGATGCATGCCTGGTCCTTGTGGCTTTCTGCCGGGCCTGCATACCTGATGGTTGTTCTTTTGCCAGAAGTAGGGGGAAGACGAGTTGAAGGGCCTTTTCTTTGTTTTGGTTTCCTTGGTCGTGCTTGGGGGGCGGGTTTCTCACATGCATACGATGGATGGCCAGCTTGGCCCCTTTTTCTCTCAGCATCTGTCTGCCCTCCCTCTGCCTTGTTTTGGTGCCCCTTGGCCTAGTCTGGAGTCGCTCGTTTGCTCGTGCCTGCTGGGGGATCGATGGCTTGGGTTGTCTTTGGGCGGCTGGGGAGTTTGCTTCGTTGCGTGCTCTGGCTTGTTGTTTATCTTGTTACGGTTGTGTTTCATTTGCTCTTTGAGTTGTGTTGTCTTTATTTGTTTTTTGTCTTTTCTGGCTCCTTCCCGCCTGTGGGTTGGGTGCCAAGTGTTGTTGTTTGTTTGTTTTTTTTGTTGCTCTCCCTCGGGCTGTGAGGTTTCCGTTTGGGTTGTTTTTGTTTTGTTGGTACTTTGGTTTTTTTCCCCGTGGATTGTTCTCTTGTTTGTTGGTGCCCTTTGGCCTCGGGCTTTGAGGTCTTTTTGCTTAATATATATTACCTTTGCAAAAAAAAAAAAATTACCAATTGGGCCAAGCCCATTTGGGTAGTCAAAATGGGAAGCAAACCTTGGATTAGTTCTCCTACTCTCAAGGTTTTGAGGCAAAAGAATAGATTTTCCATCTTTGCCTTTGAAGCCCAATTGACTTTTACAGAGAGAAGCATCTTTAGTCAAATTATTATCCAAGCTTACCATATTTGACAATGGAGCATTGACTACGGGAGTTGCCTTTGGATCAAGGATCTGGTTTCCTAAAAATTCAAAATTGTCCAAATTTTCCAAATTTGGCAACAAGGAGCTTTTTGAGGCCAAACCGAGCATAGGTCAATTGCCACAGGGTTGTGTCGGTGACCAAAAGGTCATGGGTTCAATCCCCGCATTAATTAAACTACCGTTGCAAAAAAAAAAGGAGCTTTTTGAGCGGATCCCATATCCAAGAGGGCCAACTTGCAAATTTGAATTAGCATCAGATAAGGGAAGCATAGCCGAATTAATACCCAGCCCTTTAACCACGCCCTTACCATTATTGAAGTTTCCTTCAATAGGAAGAGCATTCAAAGCTCGAGCATCAGCCGCCACCTCCAATGTCGAAAAAACAGGAAGCCCTAGCTCATCGTCTTCAACCTCCAGCCGAGGCTTGCCTGTGACAGCAAACCTCTTAATGGAAGAAGAAGATACCTCTGTCTCAGGATGAGGAATTCTTTTTTTTTTTTGCAAAAGTGATTATATATAAGCAAAAAGGCCTCAAAGCCCGAGGCCCAAGGGCACAAGAAACAAGAGAACAAACACTGGTAGAACCAATGTATGACAACAAAACCAAAACAACACAACAGAAACCTCACAGCCCGAGGGAAAGCAAGAAATAAACCAAACAACAACAGACCCCAGCATCCAACCCACAAGCGGGAAGGAGCTAGAAAAGACAAAAAGCAGAAAAAAGTAACACAACAAGAAAGCAATAGAAACAGCTGAAGCAGGAGGAAACAATAAGATAGTACACGAAGGAATCATGACAACTCATCCACGAAGCATGACACAGGAGGATGAGGAATTCGGGGCTGAGGACAAACGTTACTGTCGCCACATAAACGATCCCCTGTTTTCCCAAATTTTGAAGGAGAAGAAATCTGCCCAGAAAAGGCAGAGGAACCACTCTCCTTCCCTAATCCTGAGCTAGCTTCAACAGACCTCTCTGCCTCGACGCTTAGCTCCAGCGCAGGCGACAAAATTTTCAATCTATCAACCTCACTACCAATACTCTGTTTTTTCACAGAAGTGAGAACAGCAGACGGAGCCTCCAAAATGGAACGCTTTGAGACTAACCCCCCAGAATCGTTCCCTACATAATGAGTAATTGAATGCTCACCACGCACAGCCACCGGAAGTCCAGCCCCTGCAGAGGTTACTTTCGGAAGGCGAGGAACATTTAGGACAGAAGGTGCGCCATTGCTATGAGCAAAGGGCTTCTTCTGTGGGGATTTCTTTCTCCTCATAGGAGACGTGTAGCCGAAGATGGATGCTACTCTTAGAACCCACAACCCCTCTAAGGAAACCAAAAGCAGAGCAACACGAAAGTACAACACCGAAATGAAAAACGTAAAAAACAGTGATGAAACTTACCTCTATGACGCGCCCAGATCAGCTAAGATGAACACCATTCCCATCGAAACTTCAAATGCCCAACGCCCTACAACCAGCAGCAAGGAGCACAACGAACCACCATGGAAGGAGCTTCCTGGCGTCTGCTTCTTCCCCTGCTTTGTCCCTAGTTTCTGCTGTTGTCTCTTCGATGGAAGGGGTTTTCAGTTTGGTCTGTGAGGCTTGCCTGTGTGGGGCCTTTCCTTGTGGTTGCTCCTTCTTGTGGGCGTTTCTTGCAGAGGCTCGTTCTGTTTGATGGATTTCTTCCCTTGTTTAGCCCCTCGATGTACTTGGCTCTTTCTTCCCTGGTGGGCGGCTTGAGTGGTGGCTATGAGTGGCTAGTCTGTGGGGGCCTCTCTCTGTAGGGGTTGGTTCAGGCTGTGCTTGCTATTTTTGCAGTTGGTTATCCATCTTTGTTCTGTGTGTGCTCTTTCCCCCTGGTGTGGTCTTGTTTCCTGAGTTGAGTTGAGTTTGTTCTGGATGCTTGTTGTCACCCCGAAAGGCGCCTTGTCCGGAGGGTGTGTCGGTTTTTTGGTGGGGTCCTTGGATTAGGCTTTGTCGAGGGAAGCGATGCTTGCCTGGTCCTTGTGGCTTTCTGCCGGGCCTGCATACCTGATGGTTGTTCTTTTGCCAGAAGTAGGGGGAAGATGAGTTGAAGGGCCTCCTCTTGGTTTTCGTTTCCTTGGTCGTGCTTGGGGGCGGGTTTCTCACATGCATACGATGGATGGCCAACTTGGCCTCTTTTTCTCTCAGCATCTGTCTGTCCTCCCTCTGCCTTGTTTGGTGCCCCTTGACCTAGTCTGGAGTCGCTCGTTTGCTCGTGCCTGCTTGGGGATCGATGGCTTGGGTTGTCTTTGGGCGGCGGGGGAGTTGCTTCGTTTCGTGCTCTGGCTTGTTGTTTCATCTTGTTACGGTTGTGTTTCATTTGCTCTTTGAGTTGTGTTGTCGTTATTTGTTTTTGTCTTTTCTTTTTTTTTGCAAAAGTGAATATATATAAGCAAAAGGCCTCAAAGCCCGAGGCCAAAGGGCACAACAACAAGTGAACAAACACTGGGAGAACCAATGTACGACAACAAAAAGAAAACAACACAACGGAAACCTCACAGCCCGAGGGAAAGCAACAGAAGCAACAAATAAAACAAACAACAACACTCCAGCATTCAACCCACAAGCGGGAAGGAGCTAGAAAAGAAACACAACTGAAAAGCAAAGAAACAGCTGAAGCAGGAGGAAACAAAGAGATAGAACACAGAGTGGGGGTTCGATTCTGCCCTAGGGCAGATTTTCATAAAAATTATCAAACAACCACTTGGTGCATCGGGTGAGTGAGCGCATCACCTAGATAGCCCAGAGTGGGGGTTGATTGATCATGCACCGTGCAAACGGTGCATGAATGATTTAAAACTTGCACTCGTGCAAACAACCACGCACGGGGCATGTATTTAACTGCATTATATACCGCCTATAAAGGCAAATTTTACTCTAAGTTTAAGCAAAAATTTTCTCTCTCCTACGAATTTTCTCTCTGTTCTCTCTCCTCTCCAATGGTGGATTGAGTTTTTTGGAGGGGAATTTCGTCCATTGCGGCTTGAGGCTTTCCATGGGTGTGGATTGAAGATTGGATCAAAGCTTGTTAGGGCATGCCGACCACGGTACCGGAGCTGGGCGCATCACCGAGGTAAGTTTCCTACCCCCTGTTTTGCGTCTGTCTTCTGTTTTGAGTCTATCTTCTGTTTTCTTTTTTTTTTAGTTTCAAGTTTTGTGTGTTTTGTGGTACGTCATTTTGGATCTTTGAGTTGTGGTGGGTTTTGAGCTTGGTTTGAGAGTTCTAGCATGAGAAAGAAGAAGTCCCCGCAGAAGCAGCCTGCTGCGAAAGCTCTCTCGGGTTTTCATAGCCTGCGAAACCCAAAACCTTCAGCATCTTTAGGGGTTAACGAATCAGTAGTGCTGTGTGGGGAGCCTCAGAACGCTCTTTCTCATCCTTCAGGTCCTGGGTCTGGGGTGGTGGGGCTGAAGCCCCCATTTTTGGAAGTTCCCTCGTCGGTTGTGTTTTCTGCAGAAAAACAGAGTATGGTCGTTGGTGAGGCTTCTGAGGAGAGGAAGTTACCGCTTGCTCAAACTTTGATTAATAAACCATTGGAGGCAGGTGGTAATGGAGAAACAAGAAAGGGGCAGTTTCAGGGAGCTTCATCTGGGAGCTCGGGGCAGCCTAAAAAACCTACGGAAAAAACAGGGGCTCCTTCTGTTAAACTGGGAGTTAGCACGGGGGGAGTTGCCTGCGTTAATGTTGTTGGGAAGGGTTCTAAATCTCGTCATAAGTTGCACTCTGTGACAAAGGAGGCGTCTTCGTCATCTTCAAACCTGGGCAACTTTCGGCTGGAGGTTGAAGAAGACGTTCTAGGGCAATCCGATTTCTCTCCCGTGGATGGTGAGGATGATGTTCAGTCATTAAATGCGACCTCTATAAAAGGAAATCTCATTAAACCCAACGGTGGGAGTGATCAGCCTGTCGCCAAATTCCCTTCCTCCCCCTTGATTTGTGCTGATGCTGTTAATGAGCGTGCTGGGAAATTTTTTGAAATTCATCCAGCTAGCCGATTGGGGAATCCTCCATCTGCGGTATATTTGGAAACTCTCCCACCTACGCCAAATTTGGAAACCCTTTTAATTAAGGATGATTCTCTCTCCAGGGGTACTTCTCTCTCCATGAGCCATGCCATAAATTCCTTGGATGCCCGTTATGGAAAGTCAATTGTAGCTTCTCCTCATGTTGGGCCGATTCAAATGGCAAAGCAACGGCGTGAGGGTCATCCTGATTTTCCAAATCTGCATGGGTCTCCTAATGTAAGCTTCAATGGGCTAGGCCCAAATGAGTCTCTCACTAATGGGTTAGGTCCAATTGGGCTGCGGTCAATTGGGCTTGACCAAGATGGGCTTGCTGCACATGGGCTAGGACAAGATGGGCTTAATGGGCTTGGCCAAAATGGGCTTGGCCAAAATGACCAAGATGGTCTTCGTGCTAATGGGCTTGAGAATTTGAGTTTGGGCCCAATCGGGCGTGGACAGTTGGGCAACTTGGTGACCCGCCGTAGTATCCCCCCTCGGGACGAGCTATTGGCTTTGGAGGGAAAGGATGGAGCTAGTGAGTCTAGAATGAGGTTTGGCTCGCTTGGGATGAGGTTTGGGTTGGGGATTCCAGGAAAGTTTCCTCTGTTAGGCCAACCTCGCTCGGGTTTGGCTAGTGAGGGGGCTGGTGTGTCTATGGGTTCTGAGGATGGTTCTGGGCCGAATTTTGGTGCGCCTGTTGGGGCCCGAGGGGCAAATGGTCCGGGACAGAAGTCTACTTGGGCCAATCTGTTTGGGTCCCAGTGGGTCACCCCTGTTGATGAACCCCTAGTCTATAACCCTCCTATTGAGAAGGATGGGCTTATGTTTGCTATTCCCTCGGATGAGGTTATTGAGGAGGGCATAGCAGTCTGGAGAGGTTCTTTGGTAGGTCAATTTGTTGATGGTAAACTTCCATTTTTTGTTCTTGATCGTCTTGTCAGAAAGATTTGGGGACATGTGGAAGTTCCAACCATTAACTTGTTTGATAATGGATTGATCATTTTCAGGTTCCAAAAGGACTCAGCTCGGGACTGGGTCTTAGAGAATGGCCCCTGGCATTTCGGGGGAAAGCCTATCCTACTGAGGCAGTGGGCCCCTGGGATTGTCCCCCAGACCTTTGTGTTCGATAAAATTCCTGTGTGGGTTAAGTTTTTCCATGTCCCTATGGAATTGTGGACCACTCATGGGTTGAGCAACATTGCAAGTACGGTTGGTGTTCCTTTGCGATTGGATAAGCCTACAAGGGACAAAACGTGCTCCTCATATGCTCGGGTCTGTGTGGAGGTTGCGATTGATGCCCCTCTTCCTAGTAAGGTTGGGGTCACTGTCTTTGGGGTGGATCATACTATCCCCATTGAGTACGAATGGAAGCCCAAGAGGTGCCTTTCCTGTCGGGTCTTTGGCCACTCGGACTCCGCCTGTCCTAAAAAGACTGTGCGTAGCTTAATCCTTCCTACTCAGGTGTCTACTGAGGGTGGGGTCAGGGTGCCG
Organism: Herpetospermum pedunculosum; assembly: GCA_028017165.1. Taxonomy (NCBI): domain Eukaryota; kingdom Viridiplantae; phylum Streptophyta; class Magnoliopsida; order Cucurbitales; family Cucurbitaceae; genus Herpetospermum; species Herpetospermum pedunculosum. Next base: position 40,552,986 of record CM051527.1, read on the forward strand.
GCCCAGAGTGATGGCGTGTGCTCGGATCAGGTAGGGGTGGCTAGTGGGGAGGGTGAACAGGCCTCCTCTCTTGAGACGGGTGATGACTTTCTCCCTGTGGGAGGGAAATCTCGAAGGCGTAAACGGAAGAAGGCTGCCAAGTCTTTGGCTGCAGACTTGGCTGCCCTTCCCATTGCCTTGGCTAGTCTCCCAAGCTCTCCTATTGGCCCCTCCTCTCGGCTCCCCCGTTCTCCTCAGGCCCCGAAGGGGGTTCTTGTGACTAACTCTTTCGATTCTCTTTCGGATTCCTTGGGGGGTGATTTGGCCCCTCCGCGGGTGGTTTCCTTAGTGGAAAAGACGCTCTGTGATAGTGTGGACCCTCGATGGTGTCAGGATGCCATTGTCTCCCCTTCTACGTCCTATGTCTAGTTGGTGCTCGTGGAATGTGCGCGGTCTCACTGACCCGACAAAAGGACGATGTGTTCGTTCCTTTTTGCAGGCTGAAAATATTGGTTTCTGCTGTCTGGTAGAAACTAAGGTTAAGGCTCATCAGTTTGATTTCGTGTTTCGTTCCTTTGGGGCTGATTGGCAGTGTGTTTGTAGTTATGGGGATAGTGGCCTGGGTCGTATTTGGGTGTTATGGCGTTCTCGCCGGTTCTCTTTCTCCCCTAGCCTGATTAGTCCTCAGTTGGTTACTGGCTCCCTGGTGGACCTGTCTTCTCAGGTTGTGACTCATATTGCCTGTGTGTATGGGTCTAATCTCGAGGCTGGCCGGTCTGTTTTGTGGAGGGAGTTGGCCTTGGCTTGTTCGAGTTGGTCTTCCCCTGGAGTGGTTATGGGAGACTTTAATGAGACTCGCCGGTTGACTGAGAGGAGTGGGGGCAACCATAGCATTTCTGCGATGGGAGCCTTTGATACTGCTCTCCTAGAGGCTGACTTGGTTGAGCTGCCGGTTCAGGGGAATTGGTTCACTTGGACTAGTCGCCCTAGGGGTGGACCGGGAGGTCAGTTGGGGAGGTTGGATAGAGTCTTGGTCAATGCTGAGTGGGCTTCTGGTCGTCCTATGTGTGTGGTGCACGTGCATGACTGGGGTGTTTCTGACCATAGTCCGATGGTTTTCTCTCCTGGCCCTTTAGGTGCTCGTCGGTCTCCCTCCTTTCGAATCTTTAACCATTGGGGGGAGTCTGATAGGTTTTTGTCTGTGATCGCTAGTAGGTGGGTGACCCATGTTGGGGTCTCTCCGCTTGTTAGCTTCGCTCGCAACTTAAAGGGCTTAAAGAGTTCTCTCAGGCAGGAGTTTGGGACGCCGATTGTCGTGCTTAATCAGCAGGTTGTTGATCTTCGCTTAGCCATGGAGGCTGCCCAGGCGGGAGTTTTGGCAGACCCCCTTTCTCCCTCCCTCCAGCTTCAGGCCTCTGAGGCATCTGAGAGGTTCTGGGCTGCAGCTAGATGTGAAGAAGCCTCCCTTCGGCAGAAATCGAGGGTTAAGTGGCTGGCGTTAGGGGATAGGAACTCAGGGTTCTTTCACCGGAGCGTGAAAGTTAGGGCAGCCAGGAATAGCTTTTCCTCGTTGGTTGATGGTTCTGGGGTCAGATTGGCTTCCCATGAGGACATCTCAAGATCTCTGGTTCATTATTTCCAGGGTCTCTTGGGGTCCCAAGGGGTTGGTTATCGTGACCTCACAGAGCAATTAAAGTCGATGGTAGGGTTTTCGTGGTCTGATCAGTGTGTAACTGATCTCATCCGCCCCATCTCGCGAGATGAGGTTCGAGCTGTTCTCTTTTCCATGAGTAGTGCCAAGGCTCCTGGGCCGGATGGTTTCCCTGTGGGGTTTTTCAAAGCTGCTTGGAGTGTTGTTGGGGATGATTTCTGTTCCGCAGCGCTTCACTTCTTTGATACCTCCTTCCTTCCCCCTGGTATCAATGCCACCTCTCTTACCTTGATTCCTAAGAAGGTGGGTGCCTCCCGGGTTGAGGATTTCAGGCCTATTTCCTGTTGTAATGTGTTATATAAATGCATTGCAAAGGTCTTGGCTAATCGTCTTCGCGTGTGGCTGCCTTCCTTCATTAGCCCGAATCAGTCAGCCTTTGTGCAAGGTAGGAGTATTGTGGATAACATTTTGCTCTGCCAGGAGTTGGTTGGGGGTTACCACCTCAACAAAGGGAGCCCGCGGTGTGTGCTGAAGATCGACCTGCAGAAAGCTTATGATTCTATCCAGTGGGATTTTCTCTTTGGCCTTCTGCTTTCGCTTGGTACGCCTTGCCAGTTTGTCAACTGGATCCGGGCTTGCATTTCTTCGCCTATGTTCTCCATTTCGGTGAATGGGTCCTCTGAGGGGTTTTTTGCGGGTAGGCGTGGTCTCCGTCAGGGAGATCCCCTGTCCCCTTACCTGTTCGTCATGTGTATGGAAGTCTTGTCGCGGCTGCTGAACTCCCCGCCGTCTGAGTTTGAGTTTCATCCCAAGTGTGAGAGGGTTAATCTTACCCATCTTTGCTTTGCGGATGACTTGATGATTTTCTCTGCGGGGAACAGGACTTCTTTGAGGTTTGTTCAGCAGACATTACTTCACTTCCAGGAGCTTTCAGGCCTTGTGGCTAACTCCGCTAAGAGCTCGATGTTCTGTGCGGGGGTTCCTGTCCAGGTGGCTGTCGGTCTGGCTGAGTTCATGGGTGTTGCTCTTGCGACCTTGCCTGTTTGTTACTTAGGTCTCCCTTTCATCTCTGGTCGGCTGTCTCCTCGGGATTGCCAGCCTCTGATTGATCGGATCACCTCTAGGATTGGCAGTTGGACTGCTAGGGCTCTTTCCTATGCTGGAAGGTTGCAGCTTATCCAGTCGGTCCTCCAGAGCTTCCAGGTCTATTGGGCTAGTGTGTTTGTGCTGCCTGCTCGTATAGTCCATAGGGTTGAGAGTTTGCTTCGTTGCTTCCTCTGGAAGGGCTCTCCTTCTGGTCGTGGGGGGGCGAAGGTTGCCTGGGATGACATTTGTTTGCCGAAGAGTGAGGGAGGTTTGGGTATTCGTCATATCCAGTCCTGGAACTCGGCAGCGGTTATGAAGCTCCTTTGGCTCCTTCTGCTTCGCTCTGGTTCCCTGTGGGTGGCTTGGATGGAGGAGTATATCCTCCGTGGTCGGTCTCTTTGGACGATTCCTGTGTCGTCTATGTGGTCTTGGTGCCTCAAGGCGATCATGGGGCTTCGGGACCAATTCCGTCCACTTGTCCGGTTTTCCATTGGTGACGGTTCTAGGTGTCGTATGTGGGTTGATCCATGGCTGCCTGATGGTCCTATTCTCCCCAGAATCAGTGATCGTATCTTGTATGACGCAGCTAGTCATATTCAAGCTATGGTCTCTGATTTTCTGCTTCCTGATGGTTCGTGGCGATGGCCGGTAGTGTCTCCTGATTTGTTGGAGATCGCCGATGCCGTCCGCTCTACTGTGTGTTGCCCAGGGAGGGAGGATAGGTTGATCTGGGTTCCAGGCGGGATGGGTTTTACGGTTTCAAGTGCTTGGGAGGCAATTCGCCCCCGTGGGACAGTGGTTCCGTGGCAGGGTTTGCTTTGGTTCGGGGGGAATATTCCGCGTCATGCTTTTGTTACCTGGCTGGCCTTGAGGGACCGTTTGTATACTCGTGATAGGCTGGCTAGGTGGATCCCCTCGACACCTACCGATTGTTTGCTCTGTTTGTCCGGGACTGAGTCCCGTGACCACTTGTTCTTCCAGTGCCCCTTTGCGAGTTTGGTGTGGGAGGATATCCTCTGTTGGGGCAGAGCTTCCCGCCTCGTTCTCCCTTGGGATGCTGAGCTTGAGTGGATTTGCCGGGTGAGTGCTGGGCAGCACAAGCGTAAGCTTGTTTGGAGGGTGGCCTGGTGTGCTGTGATCTACCATATTTGGATGGAACGCAACTTGCGTTTTCATGGCCCGGGTCACCGCCCTCCTCAGTCGGTTATCGCTGCTATTCGGTCTGATATTTCTTCTGCTTGCTCGTCCTGGGTGGGTGCGGTTTCGGCCGTCTCCCCCTGGGATTCTTTTGATTGACTTTGGCTTGTTCTTTGAGTGTGTGCAGGTTTTTTGTCAGGTTGCTCTATGCGGTGCTGTTTCGCTTCTGGCGATTGCTTCTTCCCCTGCTCTGTCCCTGGTTCTTGCTGCTGTCTCTTCTCTGGAGGGGTTTCTTTTTTGGTCTGTGCGGTTTGGTTGTTTGAGCTTGTCCCCGTGCTTGTTCATGCTCTGAGGTCGCTGCTTGCGGAGGCTTGATCAGTTGCTGGCTTCTTCACTTGTCTGTCCTTGGCTGTCCTTGGCCTTCTTCCCCTGGTGGGCTTCTTGTGTGGGGCTTTGAGAGGCTAGTCTGTGGGGTGTTCCTTGCTGTCGGGTTAGTTCAGGCGGTGCTTGCTCCTTATGCAGTTGGCTGTCCTTCTCTGTTCTGTGGGTGCTCGTTTTCCCCTGGCGGTCCTGGTTCCGAATTGAGCTGAGTTCTGGTTGCTTGTTGTCACCCCGAAAGGCGCTTTGTCCTGAGGGTGTGTGGGCTTTTGGTGGGTCCTTGGATCTGGCTTTGTCGAGGGAAGCGATGCTGGCTGGGTCCCTGTGGCTTTCTGCCGGGCCTGCATACCGGATGGTTGTTCTTTTGCCATAAGTAGGGGGAAGACGAGTTGATGGGCCTCTTCTCTGTTCGGTTGCTTGATCGTGCTTGGGGGTCGGGTTTCTTGCTTGCATATGATGGATGGCCAGCTTGGCCCCTTTTTCTCTGCACCTGCCTGTCCTGTCTCTGTTTTGCTTGGTGCCCCTTGACCCTGTCTGGAGTTGCTCTTTCACTCGTGCCGGCCGAGGGATGGATGGCCTGGGGTGTTAATGGGCGGATGAGGAGTCATGTTTGGGGCTGAGGTGTCATGCTTCGGTCGCGTTATGTCTTTGTTTCCTCTTGCTTTAGTTGGGTTTCATTTTTATGCTTTTTGTCTGTCCTGGCTCCTTCCCGCTTGTGGGGTGGATGCTGGGGTCTGTTGCTGTTTGTTTTGTTTGTTGCTTTCCCTCGGGCTGTGAGGTTTCCGTTGGGTTGTTTTGGTTTTTGTTGTCGTACATTGGTTCTCCCAGTGTTGTTCTCTTGTTTGTTGTGCCCTTTGACCTCGGGCTTTGAGGTCTTTTGCTTATATATAATCACCTTTGCAAAAAAAAAAAAAAGAGATAGAACACGAAGGAATCGTGACACCTCAACCGCGAAGCATGACCACTCATCCGCCCACAACACTCCCCAGGCCATCCAACCCCTGCCGGTACTAGCGAAAGAGCAACTCCAGACAGGGACAAGGGGCACCAAGCAAAAACAGGGAGAGGACAGGCAGATGCTGAGAAAAACGGGGCCAAGCTAGCCATCCATCAAATGCAAGCAAGAAGCCCGCCCCCCAAGCTCGACCAAGAAACCGAACAAAGAAGAGGCCCATCAACTCGTTTTCCCCCTACTTATGGCAAAAGAACAACCATCAGGTATGCAGGCACGGCAGGAAGCCACAGGGACCCAGCCAGCATCGCTTCCCTCGACAAAGCCAGATCCAAGGACCCACCAAAAGCCCACACACCCTCAGGACAAGGCTCCTTTCGGGGTGACAACGAGCGTCCAGAACTCCGCTCCATTAGGAACCAGGACCGGCAGGGGACAACGAGCACCCACAGAACAAGAGAAGGACAGCCAACTGCAGAAGAAACAAGCACCGCCTGAACCACCCCAACAGCTAGGGACACCCCACAGACTAGCCACGCAGAGCCCCACACAAGAAGCCACCAGGGAAGAAGGCCAAGGATGGGCAAGGACAGACAGATGAAGAAGCCAGCAACAGAAACAAGCCTCAGGAAGCAGCGATCAAAGAACAATAACAAGCACAGGGACAAGCTCAAATAACCAAGCCACCCAGACCAAACCAAACCCCTTCAGGGAAGGGACAGCAACATGAACCAGGGACAGAGCAGGGGAAGAAGCAATCGCCATACGCGAGACAGCGCCACAAGAGCAACCAGACATAACACCTGCACACACTCAAAGAACAAGACAAAGTCAATCAAAAGAATCCCAGGGGGAGACGGCCGAAACCGCACCCGCCCAGGACGAGCATGCAGAAGAAATATCAGACCGAATAGCAGCGATAACCGACTGAGTCGGGCGGTGACCCGGGCCATGAAAACGCAAATTGCGTTCCATCCAAATATGGTATATCACAGCACACCAGGCCACCCTCCAAACAAGCTTACGCTTGTTCTGCCCAGCACTCACCCGACAAATCCACTCAAGCTCCGCATCCCAAGGGAGAACGAGGCGGGAAGCTCTGCCCCAACAGAGGATATCCTCCCACACCAAACTCGCAAAGGGACACTGGAAGAACAAGTGGTCACGGGACTCAGACCCAGACAAACAAAGCAAACAATCAGTAGGTGTCGAGGGGATCCACCTAGCCAGCCTATCACGAGTATACAAGCGGTCCCTCAAGGCCAGCCAGGTGACAAAAGCATGACGCGGAATATTCCCCCCGAACCAGATCAAACTCTGCCACGGGACCACTGTCCCACGAGGGCGAATCGCCTCCCAAGCACTCGAAACCGAAAAACCAATCCCACTAGGAACCCAGATCAACTTATCCTCCCTACCTGGGCAACACACAGTAGAACGCACAGCATCGGCGATCTCCAATAAATCAGGAGACACTGTCGGCCACCGCCACGAACCATCAGGTAGCAAAAAATCAGAGACCATAGCTTGAATATGACTAGCTGCGTCATACAAGATACGATCACTAATTCTGGGGAGAATAGGACCATCAGGCAGCCAAGGGTCAACCCACATACGACACCTAGAACCGTCACCAATGGAAAACCGGATAAGTGGACGGAATTGGTCCCGAAGCCCCATAATCGCCTTTAGGCACCAAGACCACGTAGACGACACAGGAATCGTCCAGAGAGACCGACCACGGAGGATATACGCCTCCATCCAAGCCACCCACAGAGAACCAGAACGAAGCAGGAGGAGCCAGAGGAGCTTCATAACTGCTGCCGAGTTCCAGGAGGTGATATGACGAATACCCAAACCTCCCTCGCTCTTCGGCAAACAAATGTCAGCCCAGGCCACCTTCGCCCCCCCACAACCAGAAGGAGAGCCCTTCCAGAGGAAGCAACGAAGCAAACTCTCAACCCTATGGACTATACGAGCAGGCAGTACAAACACACTAGCCCAATAGACTTGGAAGCTCTGAAGGACCGACTGAATAAGCTGCAACCTTCCTGCATAGGAAAGAGCCCTAGCTGTCCAACTGCCAATCCTAGCGGTGATCCGATCAATCAGAGGCTGGCAATCCCGAGAAGACAACCGACCTGAGATGAGAGGGAGACCTAAGTAACACACAGGCAAGGTTGCCAGAGCAACACCCATGAACCCAGCCAGATCAACAGCCACCTGGGCAGGAACCCCCGCGCAGAACATCGAGCTCTTAGCGGAGTTGGCCACAAGGCCAGAAAGCTCCTGGAAGTGAAGTAGAGTCTGCTGGACAAACCTCAAGGAAGCCCTGTTCCCCGCAGAGAAAATCATCAAGTCATCCGCAAAGCAAAGATGGGTAAGATTAACCATCTCACACTTGGGATGAAACTCGAAACCAGGCGGCGGGGAATTCAGCAGCCGCGATAAGACTTCCATACACATGACGAACAGGTAAGGGGACAGGGGATCACCCTGACGGAGACCACGCCTACCCGCAAAAAACCCCTCAGAGGACCCATTCACCGAGATGGAGAACATAGGCGAGGTAACGCAAGCCCTGACCCAGTTGACAAACTGGCAGGGCGTACCAATCGAAAGCAGTAAGCCAAAGAGAAAATCCCACTGAATAGAGTCATAAGCCTTCTGCAGGTCAATCTTTAGCACACACCGCGGGCTCCCTTTGTTGAGGTGGTAACCCCCAACCAACTCCTGGCAGAGCAGAATGTTATCCACAATGCTCCTACCTTGAACAAAGGCCGACTGATTCGGACTAATGAAGGAAGGCAGCCACACGCGAAGACGATTAGCCAAAACCTTTGCAATGCATTTATACAACACATTACAACAAGAAATAGGCCTAAAGTCCTCAACCCGTGAAGCACCCACCTTCTTAGGAATCAAGGTAAGAGAGGTGGCATTGATACCAGGAGGAAGGAAGGAGGTATCAAAGAAGTGAAGCACAGCGGAAACGAAATCATCCCCAACAACACTCCAAGCAGCTTGGGCCTCGAGCCTCGGGCTTTGAGGTCCTTTTGCTTAATATATATTACCTTTGTAAAAAAAAACAATCCAAGCAGTTTTGAAAAACCCCACAGGGAAACCATCCGGACCCGGAGCCTTGGCACTACTCATGGAAAAGAGAACAGCTCGAACCTCATCTCTCGAGATGGGACGGATGAGATCAATTACACACTGATGAGACCACAAAAAACCCACAATCGGCTTTAACTGCTCTATAAGGTCACGGTAACCAACCCTCTGAGAACCCAAGAGCCCCTGGAAATACTGAACCACAGCTCTCGAGATGTCCTCATGGGAAGACAACCTGGCCCCAGAACCATCAACCAGAGAGGATAAACTATTCCGAGTTGCCCTAACTTTCACGCTCCTGTGAAAGAAACCCGAGTTCCTATTCCCTAACGCCAGCCATTTAATCCTCGATTTCTGCCGAAGAGAGGCTTCTTCACACCTAGCTGCTGCCCAAAATCTATCTGAAGCCTCAGAGGCCTGAAGCTGGAGGGCGGGAGAAAGGGGATCAGCCAACACACCTGCCTGAGCAGCCTCCATGGCCGAGCGAAGATCAACAACCTCCTGACTAAGCACGGCAATCGGCTTCCCAAACTATTGCCTCAGCGACCTCTTCAAGCCTTTTAAGTTGCGAGAGAAGCTAACAAGCGGAGATACCCCAACATGGGATACCGACTTACGAGCAACCATAGACAAAAACCTATCAGACTCCCCCCAATGGTTAAAGAACCGAAAGGAGGGAGACCGACGGGCACAAATGGGGCCTGGAGAGAAAACCAACGGGCAGTGATCAGAAACACCCCAAGCATGCACCTGCACCACACACAGCGGCCGGGCAGAAGCCCACTCAGCATTCAGCAAAACTCTATCCAACCTCCCCATCTGACCTCCCGTGCCACCACGCGGGCGGCTAGTCCAAGTGAACCAGTTCCCCTGAACTGGCAACTCAACCATGTCAGCCTCAAGGAGAGCACTATCAAAATCTCCCATCGGAGAGATGCTATGGTTACCCCCGCTCCTCTCAGACAAACGTCGAGTCTCTATGATATGAATTATTTTGGCAATCTAATTCATATCCATGATGAAACTCAACGAGGTCAAACCATTGTTATGGGGCAAGGGTTAAAGTCAACGATGAAGAGAAAGACATGGATTTCAACTTGTCTCAAGTCCAATTTATGGAAGACTAAAGTATTATAATTAAACTAAGTTTAATATGCACATTTTGTCACTTATTACACTAATTAAAAGTGTAACAAAGTCTTAGGCAACCTTTCATATTTCTAGATGACTTTTACTTTTCCAAGATGCCTTTTAGAATATCAAGGCACCCTTTGGTATTTCAAGGTGGCTTTTCATATTGGCATTTATGTTAGGGAGTTAAAGAGTCTCTTGGCTGAATTCCTTGTCTATAAAAGGGATTGGTCTTGTCTTATGAAAAGAACAACTTAGATATTTGAATTGAAAACTCCATTGGAGCATTTCCATAGCCGAGAGCTATTGTTACCTTTGCATTTCTTGTTTCACTTGCATGTTCGAGAAGCATTCTATTAGACTTGATCAATCTAATAGTGGAGTGTTTCGGTTCAAGGTTAGGGACAAGTTCCTCATCCTTGGATATTCGATCTAAGGTATTTCTATTCTTCTCTTTATCTTGGGGTGAAACTGATCTGATTAAGGGGTTTTAGTGTTTGTGATTCAAGGGTTCGTATAACCAAGGGGTTCTTGATCCAATTCACTAGGGTTTCGTATCATTTGGTATCAGAGCTTTGGCTCTAGATCGGGTATATCATTTATCTTTCTTTCGTGTCTTTTATAAACATCTTATTCAAAACTGAATGTATTAAGGGGTTTTAGTGTTTGTGATTCAAGGGTTCGTATAACCAAGGGGTTCTTGATCCAATTCACTAGGGTTTCGTATCATTTGGTATCAGAGCTTAGGTTGTTCTAACCGAAAGCTCAAGATTAGAAAAAAATCTATCTTTAAATTTTGTCTTTTAAATTTCCAAGTTGCTTCCAATTCTGTAATTTTTTGTTCTTTTCAATTTTGAATTATTAGAACAATCTATTACATCTCTATCCTTTAAATTTTGTACAAATAAAAAAAAAAAAAAAAGGAAAACAAAAAAGTGTCAAATTAGTTTGTTTCTAGTTTTGCATGTCAATTGCTTTTTCAATGCATGCATGAGTTTTTTTTTTTGCAAAAGTGAATATATATAAGCAAAAGGCCTCAAAGCCCGAGGCCAAAGGGCACAACAACAAGAGAACAAACACTGGGAGAACCAATGTACGACAACAAAACGAAAACAACACAACGGAAACCTCACAGCCCGAGGGAAAGCAACAAAAAAACCAAACAACAACATACCCCAGCATCCAACCCACAAGCGGGAAGGAGCTAGCAAAGACAAAAAGCAGAAAAATGTAACACAACTGAAAAGCAAAGAAACAGCTGAAACAGGAGGAAACAAAGAGATAGAACACGAAGGAATCGTGACACCTCATCCGCGAAGCATGACACCTCATCCGCTCACAAAACTCCCTAGGCCATCCAACCCCCGGCCGGTACTAGCAAAAGAGCGACTCCAGACAGGGTCAAGGGACACCAAGCAAAACAGAGAGAGGACAGGCAGATGCTTAGAAAAAAGGGGCCAAGCTAGCCATCCATCAAATGCAAGCAAGAAGCCCGCCCCCCAAGCTCGACCAAGAAACCGAACAAAGAAGAGGCCCATCAACTCGTCTTCCCCCTACTTATGGCAAAAGAACAACCATCCGGTATGCAGGCACGGCAGAAAGCCACAGGGACCCAGCCAGCATCGCTTCCCTCGACAAAGCCAGATCCAAGGACCCACCAAAAGCCCACACACCCTCAGGACAAAGCGCTTTTCGGGGTGACAACAAGCGACCAGAACTCAGCTCAATTAGGAACCAGGCCCGGCAGGGAACAACGAGCACCCACAAAACAAGAGAAGGACAGCCAACTGCAGAAGAAACAAGCACCCCCTGAAACACCCCGCCAGCTAGGGACACCCCACAGACGTGCCTCGCAGAGCCCCACACAAGAAGCCTACCAGGGGAGAAAGGCCAAGGACAGCCAAGGACAGACAGATGAAGAAGCCCGCAACTGAACAAGCCTCAGAAAGCATCGATCTCAGAGCAAGAACAAGCACAGGGACAAGCTCAAATAACCAAGCCACACAGACCAAAACAGAAACCCCTCCAGAGAAGGGACAGCAGCATGAACCAGGGACAGAGCAGGGGAAGTAGCAATCGCCATAAGAGAGACAGCGCCACATAGAGCAACCTGACAAAACACCTGCACACACTCAAAGAACAAGACAAAGTCAATCAAAAGAATCCCAGGGGGAGACGGCCGAAACCGCACCCGCCCAGGACGAGCATGCAGAAGAAATATCAGACCGAATAGCAGCGATAACCGACTGAGTAGGGCGGTGACCCGGGCCATGAAAACGCAAATTGCGTTCCATCCAAATATGGTAAATCACAGCACACCATGCCACCCTCCAAACAAGCTTACGCTTGTGCTGCCCAACACTCACCCGACAAATCCACTCAAGCTCAGCATCCCAAGGGAGAACGAGGCGGGAAGCTCTGCCCCAACAGAGGATATCCTCCCACACCAAACTCGCAAAGGGGCACTGGAAGAACAAGTGGTCACGGGACTCAGTCCCGGACAAACAAAGCAAACAATCAGTAGGTGTCGAGGGGATCCACCTAGCCAGCCTATCACGAGTATACAAGCGGTCCCTCAAGGCCAGCCAGGTGACAAAAGCATGACGCGGAATATTCCCCCCGAACCATAGCAAACCCTGCCACGGGACCCCTGTCCCACGGGGGCGAATCGCCTCCCAAGCACTAGAAACCGAAAAACCAATCCCGCCAGGAACCCAGATCAACTTATCCTCCCTACCTGGGCAACACACAGTAGAGCGCACAGCATCAGCAATCTCCAACAAATCAGGAGACACTACCGGCCACCGCCACGAACCATCAGGTAGCAAAAAATCAGAGACCATAGCTTGAATATGACTAGCTGCGTCATACAAGATACGATCACTAATTCTGGGGAGAATAGGACCATCAGGCAGCCAAGGATCAACCCACATACGACACCTAGAACCGTCGCCAATGGAAAACCGGATAAGTGGACGGAATTGGTCCCGAAGCCCCATAATCGCCTTGAGGCACCAAGACCACGTAGACGACACAGGAATCGTCCAAAGAGACCGCCCACGGAGGATATATGCCTCCATCCAAGCCACCCACAGAGAACCCGAGCGAAGCAGGAGGAGCCAGAGGAGCTTCATAACTGCTGCCGAGTTCCAGGAGGGGATATGACGAATACCCAAACCTCCCTCGCTTTTCGGCAAACAAATGTCAGCCCAGGCAACCTTCGCCCCCCCACAACCAGAAGGAGAGCCCTTCCAGAGGTAGCAACGAAGCAAACTCTCAACCCTATGGACTATACGAGCAGGCAGCACAAACACACTAGCCCAATAGACCTGGAAGCTCTGAAGGACCGACTGGATAAGCTGCAACCTTCCTGCATAGGAAAGAGCCCTAGCAGTCCAACTGCCAATCCTAGAGGTGATCCGATCAATCAGAGGCTGGCAATCCCGAGGAGACAGCCGACCTGAGATGAGAGGGAGACCTAAGTAACACACAGGCAAGGTCGCCAGAGCAACACCCATGAACTCAGCCAGACCGACAGCCACCTGGACAGGAACCCCCGAGCAGAACATCGAGCTCTTAGCGGAGTTAGCCACAAGGCCAGATAGCTCCTGGAAGTGAAGTAAAGTCTGCTGAACAAACCTCAAGGAAGTCCTGTTCCCCGCAGAGAAAATCATCAAGTCATCCGCAAAGCAAAGATGGGTAAGATTAACCATCTCACACTTAGGATGAAACTCAAACTCTGGCGGCGGGGAATTTAGCAGCCGCGATAAGACTTCCATACACATGACGAACAGGTAAGGGGACAGGGGATCACCCTGACGGAGACCACGCCTACCCGCAAAAAACCCCTCAGAGAACCCATTCACCGAGATGGAGAACATAGGCGAAGTAACGCAAGCCCGGACCCAGTTGACAAACTGGCAGGGCGTACCAATCGAAAGCAGTAAGCCAAAGAGAAAATCCCACTGAATAGAGTCATAAGCCTTCTGCAGGTCAATCTTCAGCACACACCGCGGGCTCCCTTTATTGAGGTGGTAACCCCCAACCAACTCCTGGCAGAGCAGAATGTTATCCACAATGCTCCTACCTTGAACAAAGGCCGACTGATTCGGACTAATGAAGGAAGGCAGCCACACGCGAAGACGATTAGCCAAAACCTTTGCAATGCATTTATACAACACATTACAACAAGAAATAGGCCTGAAATCTTCAACCCGGGAAGCACCCACCTTCTTAGGAATCAAGGTAAGAGAGGTGGCATTGATACCAGGAGGAAGGAAGGAGGTATCAAAGAAATGAAGCACAGCGGAAACGAAATCATCCCCAACAACACTCCAGGCAGCTTTGAAAAACCCCACAGGGAAGCCATCCGGGCCAGGAGCCCTGGCACTACTCATGGAAAAGAGAACAGCTCGAACCTCCTCTCGCGAGATGGGGCGAATGAGATCAGTTACACACTGATCAGACCACGAAAACCCCACCAGCGGCTTTAAACACTCAGTGAGGTCACGATAACCAACCCCTTGGGACCCCAAGAGACCCTGGAAATAATGAACCAGAGATCTCGAGATGTCCTCATGGGACGACAACCTGACCCCAGAGCCATTAACCAAAGAGGAAAAGTTATTCCGGGCTGCCCTAACTTTTACGCTCCTGTGAAAGAACCCTGAATTCCTATCCCCTAACGCCAGCCACTTGACCCTCGATTTCTGCCGAAGGGAGGCTTCCTCACACCTAGCTGCTGCCCAGAACCTATCAGAAGCCTCAGCGGCCTGACGCTGGAGGGAAGGAGAAAGGGGGTCAACCAAAACTCCCGCTTGGGCAGCCTCCATGGCCAAGCGCAGATCCATAACCTGCTGACTAAGCACGGCAATCGGCGTCCCAAACTCCTGCCTGAGGGTCCCCTTTAAGCCCTTTAAATTGCGAGCGAAGCTAACAAGCGGAGAGACCCCAACATGGGTCACCCACCTACTGGCAATCACAGACAAAAACCTATCAGACTCCCCCCAATGGTTAAAGAACCGAAAGGAGGGAGACCGACGAGCACCTAAAGGGCCAGGAGAGAAAACCAACGGACTATGGTCAGAGACACCCCAGTCATGCACGTGCACCACACACATAGGCCGACCAGAAGCCCACTCAGCGTTGACCAAGACTCTATCCAACCTTCCCAACTGACCTCCTGGGCCGCCCCTCGGGCGACTAGTCCAAGTGAACCAATTCCCCTGAACCGGCAGCTCAACCAAGTCAGCCTCTAGGAGAGCAGTATCAAAGGCTCCCATCGCAGAAATGCTATGGTTACCCCCACTCCTCTCAGTCAACCGGCGAGTCTCGTTGAAGTCTCCCATAACAATGCCAGGGGAAGACCAACTCGAACAAGCCAGGGCCAACTCTCTCCACAAAACAGACCTCCCAGTCTCGAGATTGGACCCATACACACAGGCAATATGAGTCACAACCTGAGAAGACAGGTCCACCAGGGAGCCAGTAACCAACTGAGGGCTAATCAGGCTAGGGGAGAAAGAGAAGCGGCGGGAACGCCATAACACCCAAATACGACCCAGGCCACTATCCCCATAACTACAAACACACTGCCAATCAGCCCCAAAGGAACGAAAAACGAAATCAAACTGATGAGCCTTAACCTTAGTTTCTACCAGACAGCAGAAACCAATATTCTCAGCTTGCAAAAAGGAGCGAACACATCGTCCTTTTGTCGGGTCAGTGAGACCGCGCACATTCCACGAGCACCAACTAGACATAGGAAGTAGACGGGGAAACAATGGCATCCTGACACCATCGAGGGTCAACACTGTCACAGAGCGTCTTTTCCACTAAGGAAACCACCCTCGGGGGGACCAAATCACACCCTAACGAATCCGAAAGAGAACCGAAAGAGTTAGTCACATGTACCCCCTTCAGGGGTTCAGGAGAACGGGGAAGCCGAGAGGAGGGACCAGTAGGAGAACTCGGAAGACTAGCCAAGGCAAAGGGAAGGGCAGACGAGTCTGTAGCCAAGGACCTGGCAGCCTTCTTCCGTTTACGCCTACGGGATTTCCCTCCCACAGGGATAAAGTCATCACCGACCTCAAGAGAGGAGGCCTGTTCCCCCTCCCCACTAGCACCCCCTACCGGAACCGAGTTCACGCCATCACTCTGAGCCGGCACCTTATCCCCACCCTCAGTAGACACCTGAGTAGGGAGGATGGGCTCCAAACTACTCACAGGCTTTTTAGGACAGCCGGAGTCCGAGTGGCCAAAGACCCGACAGGATAGGCACCTCTTGGGCTTCCATTCATACTCAATGGGGATTGTGTGATCCACACCATAGACAGTGACCCCAACCTTACTAGGAAGAGGGGCCTCAATCGCAACCTCCACACAAACCCGAGCATACGAGGAGCACGTTTTGTCCTTTGTAGGCTTATCCAACCGCAAAGGAACACCAACCGTACTCGCAATGTTACTCAAACCAGGAGTGGTCCACAATTCCATAGGGACATGGAAGAACTTAACCCACACAGGAATTTTATCAAAGACAAAGGTCTGAGGGACTATCCCTGGGACCCATTGCCTCAGAAGGATAGGCTTACCCCCAATGTGCCAGGGACCATTCTCCAAGACCCAGTCCCGAGCTGAGTCCTTTTGGAACCTGAAGATGATCAAACCATTATCAAACAAGTTAATGGTTGGAACTTCCACATGTCCCCAAATCTTCCGGATAAGCCGATCGAGCACAAAAAAGGGGAGTTTACCATCAATAAACTGACCCACCAAGGAACCTCTCCAGACAGCTACACCCTCCTCAATAACCTCATCCGAGGGGATGGCAAACATAATCCCATCCTTCTCAATTGGAGGATTATAGACTAGGGGTTCAACAGCGGGGGAGGTCCACTGAGGCCCAAAGAGATTGGCCCAACTAGACTTCTGACCCTGACCATGGGACCCCGGGGGCTCAAAGGGCCCAACAAGATGTGGCCCCAATTTACCCAAAGTACCTACAGACGTCTCTTCCCCCGCACTAGCCTCCAAATCCGACCGAGGATGGCCTAACAGAGGAAACTTTCCTGGAATCCCCGACCCACTCCTAGGCCCAATCGAGCTACAACCCAAACCACACTCACCCTCACCCCCGTTCTCCTCCAGGGACAAAACCTCATCCCGAGTGGGCTTAAAACGCCGAGCTACCAAGTGTCCTAACTGCCCACGCCCTATTGGGCTAAAGGAAGACGGCCCCTTTGGTAAGACTCCTTGCCCTAAGAATGGACCCCTCCCAATTGCGCCAAGCCCATTTTGCTCAAGTCCACCCTTGCCATTCAAATCAAGTACATTTGGGCCAAGCCCATTAATGTCAAGCCCAATTGGGTTTGGGATGTCACATATTGGCTGTCCCATTAAATCACATTGCAGCCCTTCATTGCGTGAGATTGCAGACTTACCAAATCGGGTATCAAGGTTCTTAATAGCTTGGGGCAGCAGCTGATTATCCAAGGAGAGAGAACCAGCCACACTCAAAGGATTTTCCAAATCTGTTGCAGCTAAACCGTTCCCAACATGGATATTTGAAGGGATTTCAAAATTACTCCCAGATTTTCCATAACGGGTATCCAAGGAATTAAATCCATTGCCCATGGAGAGAGGATCTCCTTTTAATTGACTTTCCAAATCAGCCAATATAGACGGATTTCTCCCCTTCAACAAACGGCCAGCTGTGTCTTTTTCAAACGCAACTTGACTTTTAAGAGCAGCGCTCATCACGGGGCCTGAAGCAGGTATGGCAGTAGGCTTCTTCCTGACATTAATGAACTTTCCCTCAATAGGGATATCATTCAATGAAGAATCTCCAGCCGCCACACCTAAGGGGAAAGAGACGTCCTGCCCTAATCCATCGTCTTCATCCTCCAGCCTAGCCTTACCCAAGGTTGAAGAAGACGAGGCCCCGTCCCCTGTTTTTCCAGAAAATGCAGCTGATGCAGGCTGCCCAAAATCACAAGAAGAACCTCCCTTATCAAGCCCCTTAGAAGGGATGGATACCTCTAGTGGAAGATTTGGCAAGACATGGCCTGGCAGCAGCTTACCCACAGAAGGGGGCTCAACACCACTGATGCTCTGTTTTTTAGCAGAACTGGAAACACCACTGATGCTCTGTTTTTTAGCAGAACTGGAAACCGTCAAAGTAGCCTCTGAGGCCGAGCTTTGGGCCACCTGCAACCCAAGATCCTTCTTTGCGGGATTAAGAATGTCATTCGAAGCAACCCCGTTCATAGCTCCTGACTTGATAACCCCTGAAGAAGGAGAGGATTTTGGAGGACGAAGGGCAAAGGCACCCGCAACAGAAGCATGACTCTTTTTTTGAGGAGATTTCTTTCTCCTCATAGCTTCTCTCTGCTCGTGAGTACTCAGGGGAAAGACAACTCTCAAGGAAAGGACAGAAAGTGACCCCAATCCAAGCTCCAATGAACCCAAAACCACACCAAAAAAGAACTAAAAAACGAAAAAACAGTAGGCTGTAAACAAAACAGAAAACGAAATGGCAGAATGTGAACTTACCTCGATGACGCGCCCAGCTCCGCTTCCTTGATCAACATTCCCTATCAATCTTCAATCCCCAGCCATGGAAAGCTTCAAGCCACCATGGTCAAAATGCACCTCCAAAAAACTCAATCCCTTTTAAAATTTTAATGCATGCATGAGTTGTAATCTACAATTCCAATACACTGCAATTAATGCATGAGTTGTAACTTGTGCTCATTGATTCCATTCACATTCTCAACCATAAAAAGTCAATTGTGTCTTTTCATTTCATATTCTTTTCTTTAACTTTGTTCTTTGAATATATCCACTAATTAAGTTAATAGTTGCTTTTTTTTACATGCTTGTTTATTACTTGATTGCAAAACTTTCATAGCTCTCAGTTTTGCTCCAACCAACTTGAGAGAAGTGAGCTGTGAGATTATAATCGAGTGTAAACATGAGTGATCTTCATTATAAAGGAGAGTAAACACACGAGGAATTGCTTGTGAGGTTTTTCATATGGCAAGCCATGTTGCACCAAAGAAGAAGACGCCGTGAGACCTACAATCGTGATGATCATTTTATGAAGGATTTTCTCGACAATATAGCTGAGATGCGCCAATGCATCAATGAGCTATTTGAAATAGAGCAAGAGTTGAATTTGCGGGACCAAGCAAGGGAGAAAAGGGTCATACAATCTGTTGAAAGAGGGGAAGATTGCCCTAAGAAATCTACAAGGTACACTAAACCTAAACCAACTTCCAGTGTTACTTTATCTTTGGAAAAGGTTAGTTTACCTACTGAAATTCGGCCTATTGAAGAGGTAGAAGATGATAAAGTTCAAAATGACACATTTTGTGATTTGGTGTCAATGCATACTAATGGTGATATCATACTTAGTACACAATTAGATTGCAAAGTCTTGTTTGATTGTAACACTTCTATTGTTTTGCCTATACTTGAAGAAATGCATGTTGATGTGTGTGAGTTAGAGGAAAAGGCACAAAAGGCCAAGACAAAAGCATGCGATTGTATTGAAAAAGAATCACGTGAGAAAAATAGTGAGAAAGAAAAGCATGAGATTAGTTTATGGCCTACAATAAAAAATGAGAGAAAAGCCCAGAATGTGAGCATGTGTGAAAGAAAATGTGTGGTTAAATCTACTTTGTTTTCAAAGCAAAATATTTATGATCTTTTATATAAAGGATCTTGTTTTCTAACGGGTGAGCTCAAACCATGTTTTGCTAGTATTTCTTTTGAGTTCTTACAGGAGGCCAAAACACTCATTGAGAAGTTTGATTCAAAGATCGCTTCTACCGTCAACAATTGCAAACAACACATGGACATCAATGCCAAAACATTTATTGAGAAACAAAACACCAAAGTTTCTTTTCGGACCATCCATGGCAGCAAGCATAAGGTGTTCAAACCGGATGATTGGGTTTGGAAATTATTTTGGAAAGATCATTGTTCTTTTTATAAGAAACCCAAGTGGAGTTCAAAAGGCAACTTACCTATGAAATCTCATGACTACAAGATTGCTCTACAAGGCGAGGGAGATAACAATTATATGTTCAATGCCGCTGATTTTCGTCCTTTTGATGTAGATGATGGTGATTCGAGGACGAATCCTTTTGAAGAATGGGAGGATGATATGAATTATTTTGGAAATCTAATTCATATCCATGATGAAACTCAACGAGGTCAAACCATTGTTATGGGGCAAGGGTTAAAGTCAACGATGAAGAGAAAGACATGGATTTCAACTTGTCTCAAATCCAATTTATGGAAGACTAAAGTATTATAATTAAACTAAGTTTAATATGCACATTTTGTCACTTATTACACTAATTAAAAGTGTAACAAAGTCTTAGGCAACCTTTCATATTTCTAGATGACTTTTACTTTTCCAAGATGCCTTTTAGAATATCAAGGCACCCTTTGGTATTTCAAGGTGGCTTTTCATATTGGCATTTATGTTAGGGAGTTAAAGATTCTCTTGGCTGAATTTCTTGTCTATAAAAGGGATTGGTCTTGTCTTATGAAAAGAACAACTTAGATATTTGAATTGAAAACTCCATTGGAGCATTTCCATAGCCGAGAGCTATTGTTACCTTTGCATTTCTTGTTTGACTTGCATGTTCGAGAAGCATTCTGATACGAATATGATTGGTCCTCGTCTGATCACCTCAAGAAGAATTAATTTATCATGTCCAATGGATGATGACTTTGACCGGTAGAAGAATTGAAGCTGAAATATGCATTTTTGAAGAATGGGAGGATGATATGAATTATTTTGGCAATCCAATTCATATCCATGATGAAGCTTAATGAAGTCAAACCATTGTTATGGAGGAAGAATCAAAGTCAACATGGAAGAGAAGTGCATGAACTTCAATATCTCACAAGTCCATTTCGTGGAAGACTAATAGATCATGTTAAACTAAGTTTAAAATCCATATTTGGTTACTTAATGTACTCATTTAAATTGTAACTAAGTTTTAGGTGATCTTTCGTATTTCAAGATAAACTTTTAGTTTTCCAAGGTGCCTTTTAGAATATCAAGGCATCTTTTGGTATTTCAAGGTGACTTTTCATATTAACATTTATGTTAGGAGTCTCTTGGCTTAATTCCTTGTCTATAAAAGGGATTAGCCTTGTCTATTGTAAAAGACAACTTGATATGAGATATGAAATGTAGTGTTTTGGGTTTTAAACCTTGAGAACTTTTAAGCTTTGTTTCTTGTGTATTCTTGTGATAGAATGCATGAATATTTGGAGCATTCAAGTGAGTATTGATCAGTCTTGCTTGTGGAGTGCTTTGAAGATCAAGGGTTGATGGGAGCCACAAGCTTTGTCCGATCCTTGGTTTGTTTGATCGTCTAAGTAATCTGTCGTCTAGCCTTTCTTAGGGGTTGAGATCGAAGGTTAAGTTAGTCAGTTTTGTGAATATTTACAAGGATCCTAGAAGGACCTCTAGCTTTGTAAATCTAGCTTATCTGACGCTTATCATTTGGTATCAGAGCTTCGGCTTTAGATCGGGTTTTATCCACAGTGTTGTTGGTAAGCAATTGGTAAGGTTAGTGTTTGAGATTATTATTTACAAGGATCCTAAAAGGACCTCTAGCTTTGTAAATTTTCGATCTTCGCTATCTTTATCAATTCCGCTTTCGCTTATCTTTCATTTTATTTTTATCTAAAAAAAAAAAAAACGTTGTTGGTAAGGTTTGGGTTGATATGAATTTTTTTACAAGGATACTAGAAGGACCTCTAGCTTTGTAAATCTTTCATCTTTGCTCTTTGAAAAAAAAAAAAATCTTCAATTTTTTGTCTTTAGCCAATGATGACTCTTGAACTTCTTCTCAATCCATTGCGATGCTTTAGATTCGAGGACGAATCTTCTTAAAGAAAGGGAGAATGATACGAATATGATTGGTCCTCGTCTGATCACCTCAAGAAGAATTAATTTATCATGTCCAATGGATGATGACTTTGACCGGTAGAAGAATTGAAGCTGAAATATGCATTTTTGAAGAATGGGAGGATGATATGAATTATTTTGGCAATCCAATTCATATCCATGATGAAGCTTAATGAAGTCAAACCATTGTTATGGAGGAATAATCAAAGTCAACATGGAAGAGAAGTGCATGAACTTCAATATCTCACAAGTCCATTTCGTGGAAGACTAATAGATCATGTTAAACTAAGTTTAAAATCCATATTTGGTTACTTAATGTACTCATTTAAATTGTAACTAAGTTTTAGGTGATCTTTCGTATTTCAAGATAAACTTTTAGTTTTCCAAGGTGCCTTTTAGAATATCAAGGCATCTTTTGGTATTTCAAGGTGACTTTTCATATTAACATTTATGTTAGGAGTCTCTTGGCTTAATTCCTTGTCTATAAAAGGGATTAGCCTTGTCTATTGTAAAAGACAACTTGATATGAGATATGAAATGTAGTGTTTTGGGTTTTAAACCTTGAGAGCTTTTAAGCTTTGTTTCTTGTGTATTCTTGTGATAGAATGCATGAATATTTGGAGCATTCAAGTGAGTATTGATCAGTCTTGCTTGTGGAGTGCTTTGAAGATCAAGGGTTGATGGGAGCCACAAGCTTTGTCCGATCCTTGGTTTGTTTGATCGTCTAAGTAATCTGTCGTCTAGCCTTTCTTAGGGGTTGAGATCGAAGGTTAAGTTAGTCAGTTTTGTGAATATTTACAAGGATCCTAGAAGGACCTCTAGCTTTGTAAATCTAGCTTATCTGACGCTTATCACATTCTATTAGACTTGATCAATCTAATAGTGGAGTGTTTCGGTTCAAGGTTAGGGACAAGTTCCTCATCCTTGGATATTCGATCTAAGGTATTTCTATTCTTCTCTTTATCTTGGGGTGAAACCAATCTGATTAAGGGGTTTTAGTGTTTGTGATTCAAGGGTTCGTATAACCAAGGGGTTCTTGATCCAATTCACTAGGGTTTCGTATCATTTGGTATCAGAGCTTTGGCTCTAGATCGGGTATATCATTTATCTTTCTTTCGTGTCTTTTATAAACATCTTATTCAAAACTGAATGTATTAAGGGGTTTTAGTGTTTGTGATTCAAGGGTTCGTATAACCAAGGGGTTCTTGATCCAATTCACTAGGGTTTCGTATCACTCTATGAAGTCGTGATAAGCTCCCAACGTTGCTTGATTTACAAAGCTAGAGGTCCTTCTAGGATCCTTGTAAATGCCCACAAAGAAGACTAACTTATCGATTGATTCCAACCAAGAGTTTAGTTAGAAGGTGAATGACTCTTAGATCACACTTAGAATCTATGATTGTCACTCTTAGATCCTAAGACGACTCACTCCAGAATTAGGTTGATCAAAACTAATTCAATGAACCGATTAACATCAAACCTAAAACAAGATTTGAAAGAAACAACACCAAAAGGGGTTTTAAGAAACACAAGTTCTTGATAAGCATAATATGTATTTTGAAGAGCATTACAAACCTTTAAATAGGCCAAAATGGACGTTCAAGCTTCCAAATACCAAAGGTCTCCAAAAGTCATTAAATGCAGAATTGAAGAAAATAAAACCTATGGAATGAAATTCAATTCAACAACAATTGAAAAGTCATATGGAAAAACCCAAAACAAAAGAAATGCTTTAAATTGTCTTAACTAGCTACTTTAAGACGTGCTTTTCAATACTCCAACGTTTGAGTAGTTGAAACACTCCAAACTCCCAAGAGGTGCAAGCTGGACAGCCCACTGCTTACAATTTCTGCACAGTTTTTTTGTCCCCCGTGCCATCTTTCAAACTAGAAGACTTTTCCCGTGCCATCTTCACACCATTATCTTCTTGACTCATTGAAATAACATTGTAAAGAAATTTGGGTTCAAAAATATTTGTCTCTTCTTGTGCATTAGCTAGCCTTTGAAGATGTAGTGTAAAAGCCTCTTGAATCTTCTTTGCCTTGCTTCTTGTAATGGCTCCTTCCGGTACATGCAATGGTTCGGTGATTGGATCCGTATCAAGACGCCCATAACCACTCAAGGGGAAGACCAGCTCGAACAAGCCAAAGCCAACTCCCTCCATAAACCAGAACTCCCATCCTCGAGGTTGGACCCATACACACAGGCAATCTGGGTCGCAACCTGAGAAGAAAGATCCACCAGGGAGCCAGTAACCAACTGAGGACCATTCAGGCTAGGAGAGAAGGAGAAACGACGGGATCACCATAAAACCCAAATACGACTCAGGCCACTATCCCCATAACTACACACACTGCCAATCGACCCCAAAGAAACGAAACACGAAATCAAACTAATGAGCCTTAACCTTAGTTTCAACCAGACAGCAGAAACCAATATTCTTGGTGCCCCTTGACCCTGTCTGGAGTCGCTCTATCGCTCGTGCCGGCGGGGGTGGATGGCCTGGGGTGTTTGTGGGCGGATGAGGTGTCATGTTTCGCGGATGAGGTGTCATGCTTCGGTCGTGTTCTGTCTTTGTTTCCCCTTGCTTCAGCTGGTTCTTAGCTTTTTGAGTTGTGTTACATTTTTCTGCTTTTTGTCTTTTCTGGCTCCTTCCCGCTTGTGGGTTGGATGCTGGGGTCTGTTGTTGTTTGGTTTCTTTGTTGCTTTCCCTCGGGCTGTGAGGTTTCCGTTGGGTTGTTTTGGTTTTGTGTCATACATTGGTTCTCCCAGTGTTTGTTCTCTTGTTTGTTGTGCCCTTTGGCCTCGGGCTTTGAGGTCTTTTGCTTATAATATAATCACCTTTGCAAAAAAAAGAAACCAATATTCTCAGACTGCAAAACCCCATCCCAGACTCGTTATCTCCAATCTTTTCCTCCAAGGGCAAAACCTCATCCCGGGGGGGCATAATACGCCGAGTCACCAAGTTGCCCAACTGCCCATGCCCAATTGGGCTAAAGGAGGACAGCCCAAAAGGCAGCACTCCTTGCCCAAAGCCATTCGAGATAGAGGCCATCCCCATTTGGTCAAGGCCATTAGGGTTAATTTCATTTTCAATAGGCCCAACTTGGTTTAGCCTATTACATTGCCCAAGCCCAGAAACCTTACCAATTGGGCCAAGCCCATTAGGGTATTCAAGTTGGTTAACACAATTTGAATTCAAAGTCAACTTCCCACGGTTTTGAGGGGTGGAAGGAATTGACTTGCCATTTTTGGCTTTGAAGCCCAATTGCCCATTTGAGCATAATGAATTGGTCATAGAGAGAGAAAGATCTCCAATTAAAGCATTCTCCAAACTTACCATATTCATCTGCTGCAAACGGTCAGCTTGAGGTTCCAAAATGGCATCTTTTTTAAATAAATCATCGACAGGCAGCACAGGGGAGGAAGGGCTGCTCAAAATCCCATTCAACCCGCCTAAGACTTTAATAGACTTCCCTTGATTAGGAATCCTCTTAAATGCTTCATCCTCAGCCGCCACAGCCACTGTAGAGGATGCAATTTGCCCTAGCCTATCGACTTCAACCTCCAGCCGAAGCTTTCCATTATCAATAAACTTTGAAGTTGAAGAAGCCTCTGACTCAGAAGTAATACTACGGGGCTGAGGACCAGCTTTCACCTTTGATTTAGCAGCAACAATGGCGGACAAAGAAGGGATGGGGCCAATTGCCGGATTCACATTAACTCCCAGTCCTTCAATCACGCCTGCTGGAAGAACGCCAGCTTCCTGCAAATCAAAAGCGCCAGCCTGCCCTCTTAACTTCACAGCTACATTTGCGGAAGAGATAGCCGAAGACTTCAATTGGCTCGGCCCTTCAATCACGCTCGAAGGTTTAATGGAGATAGGACCAGGAGCAGAAACCATGGGAGGTGAAGCTGGTTTCCCTTCATCTTCAACCTCCCGCCCCCTACTATTCGTAACAGAAAACCCCAAACCATGATTTGACCCAAAATAAATTGCAACATCCTCAGAGGAGCCCTCTGATTTGCTAAGTAACAGAGCCTGGGAATTCTCATGAAGCTGCTCTGTTTTTTTACCACAACTCACAACCTCTGAGTTTTGCCACATACTGTCAGATGCAGCCACTTTGGACCGCCCTTACCTTAGGCTAGTCTTAGCGATATCAGAACTTACAACCCCCATTGATTTTGTTGCAGAAATTTTGGAGAGCCTGTTACGTCTCCAAAAGTGACTATTTTAGGACTTATTTGCTATAGAAAGATGTACACCCTTAAGCGTTTTTTGTAGAATTTAGCTTAAACTTGTGCTTATATATGAGAATTAGTAGAATGAAGCTAAATTAGGACTTATGTGTAAAAGGAAAGGAAAAGAACCAAAAACAAAGTTAATAGAGTGAAAATTGCACATTGCTGAAGCATTGCGAAAACATTGCGGTTTCAGCAATGTTTTAAGTGAAATCCGTAAGTTTTTTTTTTTTTTTTTTTTTTTGCAACGGTATTTTAATTAAAGCGAGGGTTGAACCCATGACCTCATAATCACGGGCACAACCTTATGCCAATTGAGCTATGCTCGGTTTGGCTGAAATCCGTAAGTTGTCTAACCAATTTCTGTTTTGTTCCGATCTTTCAGGGGCCCATTCTTTCTCCTGCGGCCACGTAGAAGAACGACGTTCAGAATGGATGGTTCTCCTTGACCCAATCGTACCTGCAGAACACTATAAAAGGAGGTCAAGATGGAAGGTTGAAACACACTCGAAAGGCGTAGACTCTCCAGTTCAACGCAATCTTTTCCACTCTTTTTCTCTCTTCCGTCTGTTGGTTTGAAGGGAACAGCTGTTGGAGTCGACAATCTGATAGGAAGAAGAGAAGATTTGTCTTCTCTTCTGATTAGATTCATCCAAGCAAAGCTCCCCTTCTCTCTCCAGCCGAGGCGTTCGCAACGAGGGATTCTACGCACGGATCTACTTGCTTTACTGTTTTCTGTTTCTGTTTTCAGTACTGGTGTTGTTATTTCCCTTTTATTTGCTACTCTATTTCATTTCGTCTCTTTCTGTTTAGCTTTAGTTGCTCAAGGTTGTCATTTGTTTAGTTCAAACGTTGGTTAATCAAGTATTATTTCATCACTTCGCAAGTTCTTCCTTTCTTCTGCTTACTGTTTTCTTCTTCTATTTTACCCTTTATAATCTGTTAAGCATGTCGTCTTCGTCTATTCTTCTCATTCCATCTTCATCCATGAGTAACTAAATCGCATAAGGGCATGCTAATGACAAGTCTATAGGTAGAAATACGTGAATCAAGCATGTAGGATAGCTTCCAAATGCATTGAATGTATGTAAGCTTCATCCCACGGGCAATTTCGATTGGCCATCCATTTTGTCCAAATAACTCCTAACCTCTGGAAGGAGTAAGAGTTCAGAGTCGTACATTCATGCTAGCCTTTCATGGTAGCCAGAAAACGACCTAGGAATAGGCGTTTTCCTAGTACAAATCACAACTTGCTGTTATAAAAAGATGCTTAAGGCCTTACTTGGACATGAGTAAACTAAAGGATCTAATGCATAAAATCGAAAGATACATGAGTATGAGTTAGTTTGATGCATGATGAGTTGATCTACTGCTTGAGAATCGTATGAAAAAGCCTATAGAGGAGTTGTTAGTAGCCCTTGTTTCCACACTTTACACTTAATTCGCTGTTAGTAACATTGCTAGAAAATTGCTGTTTCCGCAATTCCATTAGTTCAAATTTCGCATTAGCCATTTCTCTCCTGGTTTGTGTTCTCTTCTTTCTACATTCGAGTTAATTATCTACTTGCACTTGTTTATGCTTCCATCATTTACACATTCCTTAACAATTAGGCACTTTAAAACCAAATCTACCCCATTTAACTAAATCTCACTTAACAAATCACTTCGCTAGTAACTAAGAATAAATCTCTGTGGGAAATCGAATGAAAAAATACTTATTACTTGCTACAAGATCATGTATGCTTGCATGTTCTGAGTGCTCTCTCATTGCATCTTTATTTTAAACATTGAGCACGCAACAGAGCCGAAGACCAGGGAATCCCGGAGTAGAACCATTACTCTTGACGAACGGTTTCTTTTGAGGGGACTTCTTCCTCCTCATAGTTGCACACCAAGCCGCGTGGAACAAACGAAGAAGACGAACTCCCTCAACCCCAAAACCAGAGCACCACACTCCAAGAAACCAAAGCAGCACAAAAACACTAAAACTAAAAGAACACTAAAAGCCAAACCGAGCATAGCTCAATTGGCATAAGGTTGTGCCTGTGACCAAAAGGTCATGGGTTCAATCCTCGCATTTATTAAAATACCATTGCAAAAAAAAAAAAAAACACTAAAAACCGAAAGAAAAGCAAAACAGAACACTAAAAACCGAAAGAAAAGCAAAATAGAGTATGGAATACTTACCTCGGTGAAGCGCCCAGCTTTGCTTTCATGATCAGAATTCTTCATCAACCATCAAGCAGCAACCATGGAGAAAACCCCATCCACCCATAGAAGAAGCTGCCCGTCAGTCGCAGCAGCTTCAAACAACAACCAGCAACCCCGGAACAGCCCAATCCACCGTAGCAGAAGCTGCCCCTCAGTCTCAGTAGCTTCAAACAGCAACCAGCAACCCCGGAACAGCCCAATCCACCGTTATAATGATGGGAACAAAGCTAGGGAGGGCAACTCTAAACTTTGCAAAAAAAAAAAAAAAAAACTTTGTATGGAGAGTTTTCAAAAAATAGCCCCTGTTTCTTCTGGGCAGTCCTCGATCCCTTTGAAAAAAGGGAAAACAGGGGGTCATCTCCCTAAGCTGGTTTCCATCTCTGAAGATGTTACCTGCGGTGGTCCTCTGCTTCGGAAGTTACCTAATGAGAAGGAGGACGTTGCTTCTTCTTCTTCAAATGTGCGGCGTATTGGAGCTGGTAAGTTTCGGCTGGAGGAAGACAAAGATGGTTTAGGGCAACCCGTATCTTCCATGGCTGCGCCAGCAGCTGTGCGTGCATTGAATGATATCCCTATAGAAGGAAAGTCTATTAAAAAGATGGGCGGGAAAGCTGGGGGTGTCGACTTGAGTTGCCATTCTTCCCCCGTGATCAGTGCGGCTGAATTGATTGGGCATGATGCGAATTCTGATCTTCGTCAAGCTGGCCTTTCTTTCCTTGATTCCCCTTTGACAAATTTGGCAAGTTCTGGAAGCCAATTGAATGTTGATCTTTCTCTCTCTGTGAAGAAAGATTATCCTTTGCCGAATAAGGTAAATTTGGGAAACCACTTGAATGATGCAGCTATTCTCTCAGTGGGCAAGTCTTTGGGTTCTAAGGGCCCATTGGGGCTGACCAATCAAGTTGGAATGGCTGAAAAGTCTTCTTCTACAGTGGGGGTCTTCCGTGAGGCTCTCAAGGACACGCTGAGGGATACTGCTCAAATATCCTTCCCAAATGGGCTTGGCCCAAATGATATTAGCTCCACTGGGCTTGCATCAAATGGGATTGACTCTATTGGGCTTGGCCAAAAAGGGCTTAGTGCAAAGGGGATTGGCCCAATTGGGCTTGACTTGATTGGCAATTCTGGGCTTGGCCCAATTGGGATGGGCCCAATTGTTCATGGCTTAGGGCAAGTAGTGTTGCCAATTGGGCCGTCCTCCTTTAGCCCAATAGGGCGTGGGCAGTTGGGCAACTTGGTGACTAGACGTGTTATGCCCAATCGGGATGAGGTTTTGCCTCTCGAGGGAAAGGATGGAGCTGGTGATGTTGGGATGGGCTGCAGCTCGTTGGGGCCTAGGATTGGTTCGTGGATTCCAGGAAAGTTTCCTCTGTTAGGCCATCCTCGTTTTGATATAGGAGCGAGCGAGGGGGATGTTGCGTCTTTGGGTCCCTTTGGTGGGTTTGGGCCTAATCATATCGGGCCCGGTGGGCCCCTAGGGTCCCATGGTCAAGGGCATAAGGCTAGTTGGGCCAATCTTTTTGGGCCTCAGTGGACCTCCGCCGCTGATGAACCCCTTCTATATAACCCTCCAATTGAGAAGGATGGGATTATGTTTGCCATTCCCTCGGACGAGGTTATTTAGGAAGGCATAGCAGTTTGGAGAGGTTCTTTGGTGGGTCAGTTTATGGATGGCAAACTTCCTTTTTTTGTTCTTGATCGGCTGGTCAGAAGGATTTGGGGTCATGTGGAAGTTCCAACCATTAACTTGTTTGATAATGGTTTGATCATCTTCCGGTTCAAAAAGGACTCAGCTCGAGACTGGGTCCTTGAGAATGGCCCCTGGCACATTGGGGGGAAGCCTATCCTTCTGAGGCAGTGGGCCCCTAGGATAGTCCCCCAGACCTTTGTTTTCGATAAAATCCCTATGTGGGTCAAGTTTTTTCATGTCCCTATGGAATTGTGGACCACTCCTGGGTTGAGTAATATTGCGAGCACGGTTGGTG
Source organism: Herpetospermum pedunculosum (assembly GCA_028017165.1). Lineage (NCBI taxonomy): Eukaryota > Viridiplantae > Streptophyta > Magnoliopsida > Cucurbitales > Cucurbitaceae > Herpetospermum > Herpetospermum pedunculosum. Next base: position 40,582,793 of record CM051527.1, read on the forward strand.
TTCCTTTGCGGTTGGATAAGCCTACAAAGGACAAAACGTGCTCCTCGTATGCTCGGATTTGTGTGGAGGTCGCGATTGATGCCCCTCTTCCTAGTAAAGTTGGGGTCACTGTCTATGGTGTGGATCATACTATCCCAATTGAATATGAGTGGAAGCCCAAGCGGTGCCTGTCTTGTCGTGTCTTTGGTCATTCGGACACAGGATGTCCGAAACAGACTGTGGGTAGTATTGATTCCATCCTTCCTTCACAGGAGTCTGCTGAGGGTGAGGTCAGGGTGCCGGCCCAGAGTGAGGCCGTGGGCTCGGATAAGGTAGTGGTTGCTAGTGTTGATGAGTTTATCCCTGCGGAAGGGAAATCTCGTAGGCGTAAACGGAACAGGAAGAAGGCTGCCAAATCCTTGGCTGCGACAAACTCGTCTGCCCATCCCATTGCCTTGGTTAGTCTCCCGAGTTCTCCGGTTGGCCCCGCCTCTAGGTTGTCCCGTTCTCCTGAGCCCTCAAAGGGGGTCCACGTGACCAACTCTTTTAGTTCTCTAGCTTCGGCCTCCCCTAGGGTGGTTTCCTTAGTGGAAAAGGCGCTCTGTGACAGTGTGGACCCTCGATGGTGTCAGGATGCCACTGTTTCCCCTTCTACTTCCTATGTCTAGTTGGTGCTCGTGGAATGTGCGCGGTCTCATTGACCCGGCAAAAGGACGATGTGTTCGTTCCTTTTTTTTGCAAAGGTGATTATATTAAGCAAAAGGACGTCAAAGCCCGAGGTCAAACGGCACCAAAAACAAGGAACAATCCACTGGGAAAACCAATGTACCAAAGCCAGAAAACAACCCAAAATAGGAACCTCACAGCCCGAGGGAGGGCAAGAAAAGCACAACAAGAACACCCAGCACCAAACCCACATGCGGGAAGGAGCCAGAAAAAATAAAAGAACCGAAAAGAACAACACAAAAACAAAGAGGAGAACGAGCCACAGCCGCACCTAGAGGAAGCACGACGACCCCTCAAGCATGAAAACAAACATTCCCCAGCCACCAAACAACCTTCGGCCACTAAACCCCAGCCGGTGCGAGCAACAAGTGACTCCAGACAAAGTCAACAGGGCACCAAACTGAGCAGAGGGAGGACCATTCAGATGCTGAGAGAAAAGGGGCCAAGCTGGCCATCCACCCCATGCGTGTGAGTACAAGCCCCCCAAGCAGCACCTAGGAAACTTAAGCAACGAAGAGGCCCTACAACTCGTTTTCCCCTACTTCTGGCAAAAAGAACAACCATCAGGCATGCAGGCCCGGCAGAGAGCCACAAAGACCAGGCAGGCATCGCTTCCCTCGACACTGCCCAGACCAAGGACCCTCACCAAAAGCCGACACACCCTCAAGACAAGGCGCCTTTCGGGGTGACAACAAGCAGACAGAACAACTCATCAGCGATCTCCAACAATACCAGGGGGCAAAAAGTACGCACAGAAACACAGAAGGACCACCAACTGCAAAAGAAGCAAGCATCATCTAGAACCAACCCCTACAAAGAGGGCCCCAAAACATACCCGCCTCTCATAATCAAAGCCTCAAAACCACCGACCAGGGAAGGAACCAAGGACAACAAGGGGCAAACTGGGGAAAAAAGCGAGCACCTGAAAGAGCCACGGCAAGGAAACCACACAGAGAGGCCCCAAACAAGACAGGCCGCACAAAGCCAAACACAGCAACCCCCCTCCAGGGAAGAGAGAACAACAGCACCAAAAGGCTAGGGCAGAACAGGGGAAGAAAGCATTCGCCATGGCGAAACAGCAACGAAGGAACAACCTGAAAATATCACCTGAAAGAGCCACGACACGGAAACCTCACAGAGAGGCCGAAAACCCAACAAGCCGCACAAAGCCAATACAGCAAACCGCCCTCCAGGGAAGGGAGAACAGCAGCGCCAAGGGGCTAGGGACATTACAGGGGAAGAAGCACTCGCCAGGACGAAACAACAACGAAGCAACAACCTGAAAATAACACCTGCGGGGATTAATTAAAGTTCAGAAGCTTCATAAAGGAAATTCTCTCTGTTCTCTCTCCTCACAACAATGGTGGATTGGATTGCCATGAATCCACAAAGGCTTCAGCTGCTGCAACTTTGGAAAGTCATGAATGGTGTTCATCGTAGCTGATCTAGGCGCGTCATAGAGGTAAGTTTTTCCTCACTGTTTTTAAGTTTTTGTTCTTTCGTTTGTCTTTTTTTTAGTTTGTTAGGTGGGCTCTGTTTTTTCGCTGCTCTTTGGTATTTTGTACTGTGGAGTTAAGGTTGTTCTTCACGTCAATGAGGAAGAAGAAATCACCGCTGAAAAGGCCATTTGCTCAAAGCAATGGCCCGACCTCGGTGCAAAATGGACTGCGGCTTTCGAATTCATCTGCTCACATTTTGAGTTTTAGTTCCTTAGAGGCAGGAAGTTCTGGGGTGGGAAGTAAAAAAATTGTTCAAAAAATGACCTCTGTAGCTTCTGGGCAGAGCTCAACCCATTTGAAAAACGGTAAAACAGGAGGTCATCCTCCTCAGCTGGGTTCCGAATCTGTAGGCAAGGCCTGCGTTGTCCATCAGCATTTGAATTCTCCTTCTGATTCAGAGGGAGTGGCGGCAGTGTCTTCCTCAAATCTGGACAATCGGCTGGAGGTTGAAGAAGACGGTGTAGGGCACGCTGATTTCTCTCTCCTTGATGAGGAGGCTTCTGGCCAGTCATTGAATGCGATTACTATAAATGGAAAAGGAAATTTCATTAATTCCAATGGTGGGAGTAATAAGGCGTTTCTCCCTTCCTCTCCCGTGAAAAATGCTGATATTAGTAATGAGCAGGCTGACACTTTTCTTGGCATCCCTTCAGTTAGCCGTTTGGGGAAATCTTCAGCTGAGGATTTTTTGGAAAGTAATTCCTTGGTTCCTAACATTACAGTTTCTCGTTTGGGTAAGCCCATTGGGGGGAGTGTTAAACTTGTTGCCAAAGGGGATTCTGTTTCGTCTACTATTCCGATTGCTGTGAATTTGGATGAGGTAATCGTGATGCCCCATTCAGATTCAAAGCACGATCTGGGGGTTGTTCTTCCTAGCCATCGTAAAAGACGTGTCAAAAGGGCTCATTTGGACGCTGTAACAGAAGGTGTACAAACAGGGGACCTCCTAGTTGTAACCTCTGAGAAAGTTGCTGTGTTATCCCCTCGGACTTGCCCGCATCCCAGTAGTCATACGCCTTCTGATTCAGAGGTAGGGGCGAAAGTGGCTTCTTCTTCCTCTTCCTTGCGGCGTTTGGGAGCTGGTAAGAAGATGCTGGAGGTTGAAGATGATGGGATAGGTCAACCCACATCTTCCATGGCTGCGCAGGCTGCAGACAATGCAGTTAATGCGGTTTCTATTAATGGAAATTTCCTTTACCCCAATGCTGCTGCAACTTTGCCCTCTTGCACGAATAAGGTAAGTATTGGAAAGGATTTCTTGGGCTTAAAGGGTACGATTTTGGGTAAGGAATTGCAGCAGGTCTCTTCTTTGGCTTTTAAGAAAACATTGGGAAAAGACTTAAAAGAGGATGGCTGTACAAATCCTTTTGACATTCAAAATGGAAAGTCCAATTTGCCTCTCACCCGTCAGATCTTGCATAGTGATTTGGTCCTTCAAGCCAAAAATAGTGCAGCTATATGTGATTTAAATGGGCTTGTTAATGGGCCTAATGATAATGAAATTGAGCTTGCACCTCTTGGGCTTGATGGTTTGGATAAGAAGGGGCCCCATCTTAATGGGCTTGACCCAATGGTTTTGGGCCCCATTTTAAGCACGACGGGCCTCGGGCAAGGAGTCGTGCCTCTTAGGCCAATTGGGCCGTCCTCTGTTAGCCCTATAGGGCGCCGGCAGTTGGGCCACTTGGTGACCCGTCGTACCTTCTCTGCTCGGGATGGGGCTTTGCCCTTGAAGGATAAGGTCGGAAATAGTGATTTTGAAATAGGGGTTAATTCGTTAGGGCCGATGATTGGTTCGGGGATTCCAGGAAAGTTTCCTCTGTTGGGCCACCATTGTTCGGAGTTGGGATCTAGTAAAGGAGATGATGTGTTGGGGGGTTCGGTGGATGAGACTGGGACGAATCCTATTGGGACTTTTGGGCCCGTAGGGCCTCTTCCTCAGGGTCAGAAGGCTAGTTGGGCCAATCTTTTTGGGCCTCAGTGGACCTCCCCTGCTGCGGAACCCCTAGTCTATAACCCTCCAATTGAGAAGGATGGGATGTTGTTTGCCATTCCCTCGGATGAGGTTATCGAGGAGGGCATAGCAGTCTGGAGAGGTTCGTTGGTGGGTCAATTTATTGATGGCAAACTTCCCTTTTTTGTTATTGATCGTCTTGTCAGGAAGATTTGGGGACATGTGGAAGTTCCAACCATTAACCTGTTTGATAATGGTCTGATCATTTTTAGGTTCCAAAAGGACTCAGCTAGGGATTGGGTCTTAGAGAATGGCCCCTGGCACTTCGGAGGGAAGCCTATCCTTCTGAGGCCGTGGACCCCTGGGATTGTCCCCCAAACTTTTGTGTTCGATAAAATACCTGTGTGGGTTAAGTTTTTCCATGTCCCTATGGAATTGTGGACCACTCCTGGGTTGAGTAATATTGCGAGCACGGTTGGTGTTCCTTTGCGGTTGGATAAACCTACAAAGGACAAAACGTGCTCCTCGTATGCTCGGGTTTGTGTGGAGGTTGCGATTGATGCCCCTCTTCCTAGTAAAGTTGGGGTCACTGTCTATGGGGTTGATCACACTATCCCTATTGAGTATGAGTGGAAGCCCAAGCGGTGCCTGTCTTGCCGTGTCTTCGGCCACTCGGACACCGGTTGTCCGAAACAGATCCCCACTACACAGGTGGCTGCTGAGGGTGAGGTCAAGGTGCCGGCCCAGAGTGAGGGCGTGGACTCGGATATGGCTATGGTTGATAGTGGGGAGGGTCAGCAGGCCTCCTCGCTTGAGACTGGGGATGAGTTTCTCCCTGTAGAAGGGAAGTCTCGTAGGCGTAAACGGAACAGGAAGAAGGCAACAAAGTCCTTGGCTGCGGCAGACTCGGCTGCCCATCCCATAGCCTCGGTTAGCCTCCCGAGTTCCCCTACTGCCTCTAGGCTTTCCCATTCTCCCGAACCCCTAAAGGGGGTCCGTGTGGCTAACTCGTTCGGTTACCTAGCTGATTCCTCGGAGTGTGCCTTAGCCTCCCCGAGGGTGGTTTCCTTAGTGGAAAAGACGCTCTGTGACAGTGTGGACCCCCGATGGTGTCAGGATGCCATTGTTTCCCCTTCTACTTCCTATGTCTAGTTGGTGCTCGTGGAATGTGCGCGGTCTCACTGACCCGACCAAAGGACGTTGTGTTCGTTCGTTTCTGCAGTCTCAGGATATTGGTTTCTGTTGTCTGGTTGAAACTAAGGTTAAGGCTCATCAGTTTGACTTTGTGTTTCGTTCCTTTGGGGCCGATTGGCAGTGCGTGTGTAGCTATGGGGACAGTGGCCTGGGTCGTATTTGGGTGTTATGGCGTTCACGCCGTTTCTCTTTCTCTCCTACCCTGATTAGTCCTCAGTTGGTTACTGGCTCCTTGGTGGACCTGTCTTCTCAGGTTGTGACTCATATTGCTTGTGTGTATGGGTCCAATCTCGAGGCTGGGAGGTCGGCCTTGTGGAGGGAGTTGGTCTTGGCTTGTTCGAGTTGGTCTTCCCCTGGTGTGGTTTTGGGAGATTTTAATGAGACTCGCCGGCTGACTGAGAGGAGTGGGGGTAACCATAGCATTTCTGCGATGGGAGCCTTTGATTCTGCTCTCCTTGAGGCTGACTTGGTTGAGCTGCCGGTTCAGGGGAATTGGTTCACTTGGACTAGTCGCCCGAGGGGTGGCCCAGGAGGTCAGTTGGGTAGGTTGGATAGAGTTTTGGTCAACGCTGAGTGGGCTTCTGGTCGGCCTATGTGTGTGGTGCAGGTGCATGACTGGGGTGTTTCTGACCATAGCCCGTTGGTTTTCTCTCCAGGCCCTTTAGGTGCTCGTCGGTCTCCCTCCTTTCGGTTTTTCAACCATTGGGGGGACTCTGATAGGTTTTTGGCTGTGATTGCTAGTAGGTGGGTGACCCACGTTGGTGTTTCTCCGCTTGTTAGCTTCGCTCGCAATTTAAAGGGCTTAAAGGGGACTCTCAGGCAGGAGTTTGGGACGCCGATTGCTGTGCTTAGTCAACAGGTTATTGATCTTCGCTTGGCCATGGAGGCTGCCCAGGCGGGAGTGTTGGTGGACCCCCTTTCTCCTTCCCTCCAGCTTCAGGCCGCTGAGGCTTCTGACAGGTTCTGGGCAGCAGCTAGGTGTGAGGAGGCCTCCCTTCGGCAGAAATCGAGGGTCAAGTGGTTGGCATTAGGGGATAGGAACTCGGGGTTCTTTCACAGAAGCGTGAAAGTTAGGGCTGCCCGGAATAGTTTTTCCTCTTTGGTTGATGGTTCTGGAGTCAGGTTGTCTTCCCATGAGGACATATCGCGTTCCCTGGTTCATTATTTCCAGGGTCTCTTGGGGTCCCAAGGGGTTGGTTATCGTGACCTCACTGAGCGTTTAAAGCCGTTGGTGGGGTTTTCGTGGTCTGATCAGTGTGTAGCTGATCTCATCCGTCCCATCTCGCGAGATGAGGTTCGAGCTGTTCTCTTTTCCATGAGTAGTGCCAGGGCTCCTGGCCCGGATGGTTTCCCTGTGGGTTTTTTCAAAGCGGCTTGGAGTGTTGTTGGGGATGATTTCGTTTCCGCCGCGCTTCACTTCTTTGATACCTCCTTCCTTCCTCCTGGTATCAATGCCACCTCTCTTACCTTGATTCCTAAGAAGGTGGGTGCCTCCCGAGTTGAGGATTTCAGGCCTATTTCCTGTTGTAATGTGTTGTATAAATGCATTGCAAAGGTTTTGGCTAATCGTCTTCGCGTGTGGCTGCCTTCCTTCATCAGTCCGAATCAGTCGGCTTTTGTTCAAGGTAGGAGCATTGTGGATAACATTCTGCTCTGCCAAGAGTTGGTTGGGGGTTACCACCTCAACAAAGGGAGCCCGCGGTGTGTGCTGAAGATCGACCTGCAGAAAGCTTATGACTCTATTCAGTGGGATTTTCTCTTTGGCTTACTGCTTTCGATTGGCACGCCTTGCCAGTTTGTCAACTGGGTCCGGGCTTGCGTTACTTCGCCTATGTTCTCCATTTCGGTGAATGGGTCCTCTGAGGGGTTCTTTGCGGGTAGGCGTGGTCTCCGTCAGGGTGATCCCCTGTCCCCTTACCTGTTCGTCATGTGTATGGAAGTCTTGTCGCGGCTGCTGAATTCCCCGCCGCCTGAGTTTGAGTTTCATCCCAAGTGTGAGAGGGTCAATCTTACCCATCTTTGCTTTGCGGATGACTTGATGATTTTCTCTGCGGGGAATAGGTCTTCTTTGAGGTTTGTTCAGCAGACTTTACTTCTCTTCCAGGAGCTCTCCGGCCTTGTGGCTAACTCCGCTAAGAGCTCGATGTTCTGTGCGGGGATTCCTGTCCAGGTGGCTGATGGCCTGGCTGAGTTCATGGGTGTTGCTCTTGCGACCTTGCCTGTTTGTTACTTAGGTCTCCCTCTCATCTCTGGTCGGCTGTCGTCTCGGGATTGCCAGCCTCTGATTGATCGGATCACCTCTAGGATTGGCAGTTGGTCTGCTAGGGCCCTTTCCTATGCGGGAAGGTTGCAGCTTATCCAGTCGGTCCTCCAAAGCTTCCAGGTCTATTGGGCTAGTGTGTTTGTTCTGCCTGCTCGTATAGTCCATAGGGTTGAGAGTTTGCTTCGGTGCTACCTCTGGAAGGGCTCTCCTTCTGGTCGTGGGGGGGCGAAGGTTGCCTGGGACGACATTTGTCTGCCTAAGAGTGAGGGAGGTTTGGGTATTCGTCATATCCATTCCTGGAACTCGGCAGCGGTTATGAAGCTCCTTTGGCTCCTTCTTCTTCGCTCTGGCTCGCTGTGGGTGGCTTGGATGGAGGAGTATATCCTCCGTGGCCGGTCTCTTTGGTTGATTCCTGTGTCGTCTATGTGGTCTTGGTGCCTCAAGGCGATTATGGGGCTTCGGGACCAATTCCGTCCTCTTGTCCGGTTTTCCATTGGCGACGGTTCTAGGTGTCGTATGTGGGTTGATCCTTGGTTGCCTGATGGTCCTATTCTCCCTAGAATCAGTGATCGTATCCTGTATGACGCTGCTAGTCATATTCAAGCTCTGGTCTCTGATTTTTTGCTTCCTGATGGTTCGTGGCGGTGGCCGGTCGTGTCTCCTGATTTGTTGGAGATCGCTGACGCCGTGCGCTCTACTGTGTGTTGCCCTGGCAGGGTGGATAGGTTGATCTGGGTTCCAGGTGGGCTGGGTTTTTCTGTTTCTAGTGCTTGGGAGGCGATCCGCCCCCGTGGGACTGTGGTTCCGTGGCAGGGTTTGCTATGGTTCGGGGGGAATATTCCGCGACATGCGTTTGTCACCTGGCTGGCCTTGAGGGACCGTTTGTATACTCGTGATAGGTTGGCTAGGTGGATTCCCTCGACTCCTACCGCTTGTTTGCTTTGTTTGTCTGGGACTGAGTCCCGTGACCACTTGTTCTTCCAGTGCCCCTTTGCGAGTTTGGTGTGGGAGGATATCCTCTGTTGGGGTAAAGTCTCCCGCCTCGTTCTCCCTTGGGATGCTGAGCTTGAGTGGATTTGTCGGGTGAGTGCTGGGCAGCACAAGCGTAAGCTTGTTTGGAGGGTGGCCTGGTGTGCTGTGATCTACCATATTTGGACGGAACGCAACTTGCGTTTTCACGGCCCGGGTCACCGCCCTCCTCAGTCGGTTATCGCCGCTATTCGGTCTGATATTTCTGCTGCATGCTCGTCCTGGGTGGGCGCGGTTTCGGCCGGCTCCCCCTGGGATTCTTTTGATTGACTCTGTCTTGTTCTTTGAGTGTGTGCAGGTGTTTTGTCTGGTGGCTCTTTGCGGTGCTGTTTCGCTTCTGGCGATTGCTTCTTCCCCTTCTCTGTCCCTGGTTGCTGCTGCTGTCTGGAGGTGCTGTCTCGTTGCTGGCGTTTGCTTCTTCCCTTGTTTGTCCCTTGGTGTTGTTGTGGTCTCTTCTCTGGTGGGGGCTTTCCGTCTGGTGTTTTGTCAGGTTGCGCTTTGCGGTGCTGTTTCGCTTCTGGCAAGCTGTTTCGCTTCTGGCTTGCTTCTTCCCATGCTCTGTCCCTGGTTGCTGCTGCTGTCTCTCCTCTGGAGGGGTTTTTCTGTTTTGGTCTGTGCGGCTTGGTTGTATGAGCTTGTCCCTGTGCTTGTTCTTGCTCTGCGGACGTTGCTTGTTGCGGCTCGATCTGTTGCTTGCTTTCTTCTCCTGGCTGTCCTTTGCTGTCCTTGGCCCTTTCTTCCCTGGTGGCTTTTTGTGTGGGGGCTTTGAGAGGCTAGTCTGTGGGGTGTCTCTAGCTGATTGGGGTTGGTTCAGGCGGTGCTTGTTACCTCTGCAGTTGGCTGTCCTTCTCTGTTCTGTGGGTGCTCTTGTCCCCTGGCGGTCCTGGTTCCTTATTGAGTTTGAGTTGTTCTGGATGCTTGTTGTCACCCCGAAAGGCGCTTTGTCCGGAAGGTGTGTGGGCTTTTGGTGGGTCCTTGGATCTGGCTTTGTCGAGGGAAGCGATGCTGGCTGGGTCCCTGTGGCTTCTGCCGTGCCTGCATTCTGGATGGTTGTTCTTTTGCCATAAGTAGGGGGAAGACGAGTTGATGGGCCTCTTCTTTGTTTGGTTTCTTGGTCGTGCTTGGGGGGCGGGCTTCTTGCTTGCATATGTTGGATGGCCAGCTTGGCCCCCCTTTTTCTCAGCATCTGCCTGTCCTCCCTCTGTTTTTGCTTGGTGCCCCTTGACCCTGTCTGGAGTCGCTCCTTCGCTCATGCCGGCCGGGGGATGGATGGCCTGGGGTGTTTTTTGGGCGGTTGAGGAGTCTTGCTTCGTTCGTGTTCTGTCTTGTTTCCTCTTGCTTCAGCTGGTTCTTCTGCTTTTTGAGTTGTGTTACATTTATCTGCTTTTGTCTTTTCTGGCTCCTTCCCGGTTGTGGGTTGGATGCTTGGGTTTGTTGTTGTTTGGTTTCTTTGTTGCTTTCCCTCGGGCTGTGAGGTTTCCGTTGGGTTGTTTTGGTTTTGTTGTCGTACTTTGGTTCTCCCTGTGGTTGTTCTCTTGTTTGTTGTGCCCTTTGGCCTCGGGCTTTGAGGTCTTTTGCTTATATATAATCACCTTTGCAAAAAAAAAGAAAATAACACCTGCACACACTCAAAGAACAAGAGAAAGTCAATCAAAAGAATCCCAGGGGGAACCGGCCGAAATCGCACCCACCCAGGACGAGCACGCAGAAGAAATATCAGACCGAATCGCAGCGATAACCGACTGAGAAGGACGGTGACCCGGGCCATGAAAATGCAGGTTGCATTCCTTCCAGATATGGTAGATCACAACACACCAGGCCACTCTCCAAACAAGCTTACGCTTCTGCTGCCCAGCACTCTCCCGACAAACCCACTCAAGCTCAACATCCCAAGGAAGAACGAGGCGGGAAGCTCTACCCCAACTAAGGATATCCTCCCACACCATACTTGATAAGGCAAACTCAATTGCAAGTTCAAACACCCAAGCTAATTTAGCAAGAACCCTTGAAGCAAGAATTAGAACCCTCCTAGATCTAGATGCTATCAACCAAGAGATTAAGGTTAGGAAAAGATTACCTCTTTGATCTATGATCTAGAGACAAGAATTGAACTTCTTGCTCTAAATTGAATCAATCCACTTGTTAGAATGATCAATTCTAAAAAGCTTGATCCGGCAGCCACCCTAAACACAAGGAATGACAAATTCTGGAAGTTGGCAAGACAAGGTTATGACTCACGAAATTCCAAAGCAAATTCACACTCAAGGTGATTTGTAATTCTCAATTCATTCAAAATCCGTCCTTTTGCATTTGTGTCCCACCAATTTATAAGCTAATACAAGCATGATAATGTAACATACATAGTAAATGTAAAGTAAAATAAAACAACTAGGAATTAAAACAAAGTTCAATTTGTAACCGCCAAAGAATTAAAAACAATTCCTAAGTGCTTGGGCTTGTAAGAAAGGTCATATCTTCTGAACATCATTGATGTCTTTAGGATGTAGGATGCGCTTCCAAATTACAAATATTGAATTTTGAATTCATCTCTTCATCGAAATTGGCGTCCACATGAAGACTCCTTCCTTGCGCTGAAACCAACCATCCTTGAACATGAGTTATGTAGGCTTGTCGAATTAGTCTTGCCTTGGACCTTGTAATTGGACCTTGTGGATTAAGAATTGGACTTGTGGTGCCATAATCCATATCATCTTCCCTCTCTTCAAGAAGATTCGTCCTCGAATCAAGATCATCATCCCCTACATCAAATGGACTCAAATCAGCAACATTAAATGTAGAACTCACTGAAAACTCACCCGGAAGATCAATCTTGTAAGCATTGTTGTTGATCCTCTCAAGCACTTTATATGGTCCATCTCCCCTTGGATGAAGCTTAGTTTTCCTTTGAGAAGGAAACCTCTCCTTCCTAAAGTGAATCCAAACCCAGTCCCCCGGTTGGAAAACAAGCTCTTTTCTCCCTTTGTTGATCCTAGAAGCCACCTTGGAGTTTTGCTTCTCAATTCTTTCCTTGACTTCCTTGTGTAATTTCTTGATAAAATCAGACCTAGAAGTAGCTTCATCATTAACAATATCATTAGAAGGTAAAGGAAGCAAGTCAAGAGGAGTAGTAGGATTAAAGCCATAAACAACCTCAAATGGAGAGCAATGTGTAGTACTATGAATAGCACGATTATAAGCAAACTCCACAAAAGGCAAACAATCCTCCCAAGATTTCAAATTCTTTGAAACTATAGCTCTAAGCAAAGATCCTAAAGTCCTATTAACTACCTCGGTTTGCCCATCCGTTTGTGGATGACAGGTAGTTGAAAACAGTAGCTTAGTTCCAAGTTTACCCCACAAAACTTTCCAAAAGTAACTTAGAAACTTTGTATCCCTATCACTAATAATAGTTTTAGGAATACCATGCAATCTAACCACCTCTTTAAAGAACAAAGATGCAATATGCTTAGCATCATCAGTTTTATGACATGCAATGAAATGTGCCATTTTACTAAATCTATCCACCACTACAAAGATGCTATCATGACCTCTTTTTGACCTAGGCAAACCTAACACAAAATCCATAGAAATATTTGTCCAAGGTTCATTAGGAACATTTAAAGGTGTATACAAGCCATGAGGTTGTGATCTAGATTTAGCTTCTTTGCATTTAAAACATTGTTTGCATACTTTATGCACGTCATGCCTCATCTTAGGCCAAAAGAAATGTTCATTCAACATATCATAAGTCTTGTGAATTCCAAAATGTCCCATTAATCCTCCCCCATGTGATTCTTTAACAAGTAATTCTCTCATGGAACAATTAGGCACACACAATTTATTCCTTTTAAACAACATGCCTTCAAAAACATAATAATCATCCATACATTTCCCATCAACACAAGATGCATAAATAGTACCAAAATCAGAATCAATAGGATACAATTCCTTCACATGCTCAAATCCAAGAATCTTAGCACTAAGAGAAGAGAATAAGTTATACCTTCTTGACAACGCATCGGCAACTATATTATCCTTACCTTGTTTGTACTTGATAACATAAGGAAATGTTTCTATGAATTCAATCCACTTAGCATGCCTTCTATTCAACTTACTTTGACCCTTGAGGTGCTTCAAACTCTCATGATCAGTATGGATAACAAATTCCCTCGGCCATAAGTAATGTTGCCAAACCTGCAATGACCTCACCAAGGCATAAAGTTCTTTATCATAGATTGGATAATTCAAAGATGCTCCACTCAATTTTTCACTAAAATACATTAAAGGCTTACCTTCTTGCATCAAAACAGCCCCTATGCCTATCCCACTTGCATCACATTCAATTTCAAACGATTTCTCAAAATTAGGCAAAGTAAGTAAAGGTGCATTGGTTAATTTCATTTTTAATTCATTGAAAGCCTTTTCTTGCATTTCTCCCCAATCAAATGTGACATTCTTTTTAACAAGTTCATTCAATGGTGCTGCCAATGTACTAAAGTCCTTAATGAATCTCCTATAAAAGCTAGCAAGACCATGAAAACTCCTAACTTCACTAGCATTCTTAGGTTGTGGCCAATCTCTAATAGCTTCAACTTTCTCTTCATCTACCTCAACTCCATCCTTACTCACAATGAAGCCTAGAAAGTTAACCCTATCCATGCAAAAGCTACACTTTTTAAAGTTGGCATATAGCTTCTCTTTCCTAAGTGTTATTAAGACCATCCTAACATGCTCAATATGATCAATCAAGTTCTTGGAGTAAATCAGAATGTCATCAAAGTACACAACAACAAATTTTCCCAAAAATTCTCTTAAAACATGGTTCATCAATCTCATGAAAGTACTAGGTGCATTAGTCAAACCAAAAGGCATAACAAGCCATTCATACAATCCAAATTTAGTTTTGAAGGCTGTTTTCCATTCATCACCTATTTGCATCCTAATTTGATGATAACCAGATTTTAAATCAATTTTAGTGAATAAGCAAGAACCATACAATTCATCCAACATATCATCTAACCTAGGTATAGGATGACGATACTTTACAGTGATTTTATTGATGGCTCGACAATCCACACACATTCTCCATGTGCCATCTTTTTTTGGCACCAAGATAACCGGAACCGAACAAGGACTCATACTCTCTCGAACATATCCCTTCGCAAGGAGCTCCTCCACCTGCTTTTGTATCTCCTTAGTTTCGGTTGGATTGGCCCTATAAGCTGGCCGATTTGGAATTCCAACTCCGGGAATGAAGTCAATTTGATGCTCAATCCCTCGAATTGGTGGTAGTCCTTCTGGTAGCTCATCCGGGAACAAGTCTTTGAATTCCTGTAAAAGAGATGAAAACAAACTAGGCAAAGACAAAGAATGGTTAGAGTTAGTTGCCAAGTATCCTCCTTTGTACAAAAGTACAAAGATTGGCCTTTGGATAAGCAAAGCCCTCCTTACTTCCCCTATTTTAGCGAATAAACTCACATGCTTTCCTCTTCTCTCTTTGTCATCGCTTTTCTCATTTTCACTTACTTTTCTCACAGTTTGTTCACTCACCCCTTTCTTTTCTCTCAACTTTTTCTTTTCTCTCAACTCTTGCTTTTCTCTCAATTCTTTTTTTTTGCAAAAGTGAATATATATAAGCAAAAGGCCTCAAAGCCCGAGGCCAAAGGGCACAACAACAGGGGAACAAACACTGGGAGACCCAATGTACGGCAACAAAACGAAAACAACACAGCAGAAACCTCACAGCCCGAGGGAAAGCAAAAGCCAAACAACAACATACCCCAGCATCCAACCCACAAACGGGAAGGAGCTAGAAAAAACAAAAGCAGAGAGAAGTAACACAACTAAAAAGCAAAGAAACAGCTGAAGCAGGAGGAAACAAAACGTGACACCTCAACCGCGATCAGCCCACAAAACTCCCCAGACCATCCAACCCCCGGCCGGAACTAGCGACAGAGCAACACCAGACAGGGTCAAGGGGCACCAAGCTAGCCAGAGAGAGGACAGGCAGATGCTGAGAAAGAAGGGGCCAAGCTGGCCATCCAACAAATGCAAGCAAGAATCTCGCCCCCCAAGCACAACCAAGAAACCGAACAAAGAAGAGGCCCATCAACTCATCTTCCCCCTACTTATGGCAAAAGAACAACCATCCGGTATGCAGGCACGGCAGAAAGCCACAGGGACCCAGCCAGCATCGCTTCCCTCGACAAAGCCAGATCCAAGGACCCACCAAAAGCCCACACACCCTCAGGACAAAGCGCCTTTCGGGGTGACAACAAGCGACCAGAACTCAACTCAATTAGGAACCAGGGCCGGCAGGGGACAACGAGAACCCACAGAACAAGAAAAGGACAGCCAACTGCAGAAGAAACAAGCACCGCCTGAAGCACTCCAACAGCTCGGGACGCCCCACAGACAAGCCTCGCAGAGCCCACACAAGAATCCCACCAGGGAGAAAAGCCAAGGCAGCCAAGGACAAACAGATGAAGAAGCCAGCACCAAAACCAGAAACCCCTCAGAAGAAAGGACAACAGCATGAACCAGGGACAGAACAGGGGAAGAAGCAAACGCCATAAGCGAGACAGCACCACAAGAGCAACCTGACAAAAAACCTGCACACACTCAAAGAACAAGACAAAGTCAATCAAAAGAATCCCAGGGGGAGACGGCCGAAACCGCACCCACCCAGGACGAGCAAGCAGAAGAAATATCAGACCGAATAGCAGCGATAACCGACTGAGTAGGGCGGTGACCCGGGCCATGAAAACGCAAATTGCGTTCCATCCAGATATGGTAAATCACGGCACACCAGGCCACCCTCCAAACAAGCTTACGCTTGTGCTGCCCAGCACTCACCCGACAAATCCACTCAAGCTCAGCATCCCAAGGGAGAACGAGGCGGGAAGCTCTGCCCCAACAGAGGATATCCTCCCACACCAAACTCGCAAAGGGGCACTGGAAGAACAAGTGGTCACGGGACTCAGTCCCGGACAAACAAAGCAAACAATCAGTAGGTGTCGAGGGGATCCACCGAGCCAGCCTATCACGAGTATACAAGCGGTCCCTCAAGGCCAGCCAAGTGACAAAAGCATGACGCGGAATATTCCCCCCGAACCAAAGCAACCCCTGCCACGGGACCACTGTCCCACGGGGGCGAATCGCCTCCCAAGCACTAGAGACCGAAAAACCAATCCCGCCAGGAACCCAGATCAACTTATCCTCCCTACCTGGGCAACACACAGTAGAGCGCACAGTATCGGCGAGCTCCAACAAATCAGGAGACACTGCCGGCCACCGCCACGAACCATCAGGTAGCAAAAAATCAGAGACCATCGCTTGAATATGACTAGCGGCGTCATACAAGATACGATCACTAATTCTGGGGAGAATAGGACCATCAGGCAGCCAAGGATCAACCCACATACGACACCTAGCACCGTCACCTATGGAGAAGCGGATAAGAGGACGGAATTGGTCCCGAAGCCCCATAATTGCCTTGAGGCACCAAGACCACGAAGACGACACAGGAATCGTCCAAAGAGACCGACCACGGAGGATATACGCCTCCATCCAAGCCACCCACAGGGAACCAGAGCGAAGCAGGAGGAGCCAGAGGAGCTTCATAACTGCAGCCGAGTTCCAGGAGGGGATATGACGAATACCTAAACCTCCCTCACTCTTCGGCAAACAAATGTCAGCCCAGGCAACCTTTGCCCCCCCACAACCAGAAGGAGAGCCCTTCCAGAGATAGCAACGAAGCAGACTCTCAACCCTATGGACTAAACGAGCAGGCAGCACAAAGACACTAGCCCAATAGACCTGGAAGCTCTGAAGGACCGACTGGATAAGCTGCAACCTACCAGCATAGGAAAGAGCCCTAGCAGTCCAACTGCCAATCCGAGAGGTGATCCGATCAATAAGAGGCTGGCAATCCCTATAAGACAACCGACCTGAGATGAGAGGGAGCCCTAAGTAACACACAGGCAAGGTTGCCAGAGCAACACCCATGAACTCAGCCAGACCTACAGCCACCTGGACAGGAACCCCTGCACAGAACATCGAGCTCTTAGCAGAGTTGGCCACAAGGCCAGAAAGCTCCTGGAAGTGAAGTAAAGTCTGCTGAACAAACCTCAAGGAAGCCCTGTTCCCCGCAGAGAAAATCATCAAGTCATCCGCAAAGCAAAGATGGGTAAGATTAACCATCTCACACTTGGGATGAAACTCAAACTCAGGCGGCGGGGAATTCAGCAGCCGAGATAAGACTTCCATACACATGACGAACAGGTAAGGGGACAGGGGATCACCCTGACGGAGACCACGCCTACCCGCAAAAAACCCCTCAGAGGACCCATTCACCGAGATGGAGAACATAGGCGAAGTAACGCAAGCCCGGACCTAGTTGACAAACTGGCAAGGCGTACCAATCGAAAGCAGTAAGCCAAAGAGAAAATCCCACTGAATGGAGTCATAAGCCTTCTGCAGGTCAATCTTCAGCACACACCGCGGGCTCCCTTTGTTGAGGTGGTAACCCCCAACCAACTCCTGGCAGAGCAGAATGTTATCCACAATGCTCCTACCTTGAACAAAGGCCGACTGATTCGGACTAATGAAGGAAGGCAGCCACACGCGAAGACGATTAGCCAAAACCTTTGCAATGCATTTATACAACACATTACAGCAGGAAATAGGCCTGAAATCCTCAACCCGTGAAGCACCCACCTTCTTAGGAATCAAGGTAAGAGAGGTAGCATTGATACCAGGAGGAAGGAAGGATGTATCAAAGAAGTGAAGCACAGCAGAAACGAAATCATCCCCAACAACACTCCAAGCAGCTTTGAAAAACCCCACAGGGAAGCCATCCGGGCCAGGAGCCCTGGAACTACTCATGGAAAAGAGAACAGCTCGAACTTCCTCTCGCAAGATGGGGCGAGTGAGATCAGTTACACACTGATCAGACCACGAAAACCCCACCATCGGCTTTAAACACTCAGTGAGGTCACGATACCCCACCCCTTGGGACCCTAAGAGACCCTGGAAATAATGAACCAGAGATCTCGAGATGTCCACATGGGACGACAACCTGACCCCAGAGCCATCAACCAAAGAGGAAAAATTATTTCGGGCCGCCCTAACTTTTACGCTCCTGTGAAAGAACCCCGAGTTCCTATCCCCTAACGCCAGCCACTTGACCCTCGATTTTTGCCGAAGGGAGGCTTCCTCACACCTAGCGGCCGCCCAGAACCTATCAGAAGCCTCAGCAGCCTGACACTGGAGGGAAGGAGAAAGGGGGTCCACCAAAACTCCCGCCTGGGCAGCCTCCATGGCCAAGCGCAGATCAATAACCTGCTGACTAAGCACGGCAATCGGCGTCCCAAACTCCTGCCTGAGAGACCGCTTTAAGCCCTTTAAATTGCGAGCGAAGCTAACAAGCGGAGAGACCCCAACATGGGACACCCACCTACTGGCAATCACAGACAAAAACCTATCAGACTCCCCCCAATGGTTGAAGAACCGAAAGGAGGGAGACCGACGAGCACCTAAAGGGCCTGGAGAGAAAACCAAAGGACTATGGTCAGAGACACCCCAGTCATGCACGCGCACCCCACACATAGGCCGACCGGAAGCCCATTCAGCGTTGACCAAAACTCTATCCAACCTACCCAACTGACCTCCTGGGCCACCCCTAGGGCGACTAGTCCAAGTGAACCAATTCCCCTGAACCGGCAGCTCAACCAAGTCAGCCTCAAGGAGAGCATTATCAAAGGCTCCCATCGCAGAAATGCTATGGTTACCCCCACTCCTCTCAGTCAACCGGCGAGTCTCATTGAAGTCTCCCATAACTACACCAGGGGAAGACCAACTCGAACACGCCAAGGCCAACTCCCTCCACAAAACAGACCTCCCAGCCTCGAGATTGGACCCATACACACAGGCAATATGAGTCACAACCTGAGAAGACAGGTCCACCAGGGAGCCAGTAACCAACTGAGGACTAATCAGGCTAGGGGAGAAAGAGAAACGGCGGGAACGCCATAACACCCAAATACGACCCAGGCCGCTATCCCCATAACTACAAACACACTGCCAATCAGCCCCAAAGGAACGAAAAACGGAATCAAACTGATGAGCCTTAACCTTAGTTTCTACCAGACAGCAGAAACCAATATTCTCAGCCTGCAAAAAGGAGCGAACACATCGTCCTTTTGTCGGGTCAGTGAGACCGCGCACATTCCACGAGCACCAACTAGACATAGGAAGTAGACGGGGAAACAATGGCATCCTGACACCATCGAGGGTCAACACTGTCACAGAGCGTCTTTTCAACTAAGGAAACCACCCTCGGGGGGACCAAATCACACCCCAACGAATCTGAAAGAGAATCGAAAGAGTTAGTCACATGTACCCCCTTTGGGGGCTCAGGAGAGCGGGAAGGCCGAGAGGAGGGGCCAATAGGAGAACTCGGGAGACTAGCCAAGGCAAAGGGAAGGGCAGCCGAATCTGCAGCCAAGGACCTGGCAGCCTTCTTCCGTTTACGCCTACGGGATTTCCCTCCCACAGGGAGAAAGTCATCACCAACCTCCAGAGAGGAGGCTTGATCACCCTCTCCACTAGCAACCCCTACCTGATCCGAGTTCACGCCAACACTCTGGGCCGGCACCCTGACCCCACCCTCAGTAGACACTTGAGTAGGGAGGGTAGGCTCCAAACTACCCACAGGCTTTTTAGGACAGCCAGAGTCCGAGTGGCCAAAGACACGACAGGATAGGCACCTCTTGGGCTTCCATTCATACTCAATGGGGATAGTATGATCCACCCCATAGACCGTGACCCCAACCTGGCTAGGAAGAGGGGCATCAATCGCAACCTCCACACAAACCCGAGCATACGAGGAGCACGTTCTGTCCTTTGTAGGCTTATCCAACCGCAAAGGAACACCAACCGTACTCGCAATGTTACTCAAACCAGGAGTGGTCCACAATTCCATAGGGACATGGAAGAACTTAACCCACACAGGAATTTTATCGAACACAAAAGTCTGAGGGACTATCCCTGGGACCCACTGCCTCAGAAGGATAGGCTTACCCCCAATGTGCCAGGGGCTATTCTCCAAGACCCAGTCCCGAGCTGAGTCCTTTTGGAACCTGAAGATGATCAAACCATTATCAAACAAGTTAATGGTTGGAACTTCCACATGACCCCAAATCTTACGGACAAGCCGATCAAGCACAAAAAATGGGAGTTTACCATCGATAAACTGACCCACCAAAGACCCTCTCCAGACGGCTACCCCCTCCTCAATTACCTCATCCGAGGGGATGGCAAACATAATCCCATCCTTTTCAATTGGAGGGTTATAGACTAGGGGTTCAAAGGCAGGGGAGGGCCCCTGCGGCCCAAAAAGATTAGCCCAACTAGGCTTCTGACCCTGACCGAGAGATCCTGGGGGCACAAAGGACCCACTCATCCCAAAACTATCCCCAGAACCCTGAGACACATCATCTCCAGCACTCACAAGCTGATCCGAACGAGATTGGCCTAATAGGGGAAACTTTCCTGGAATCCCCGACCCACTCCTCGCCCCAAGCTCACTAGACCCCATCCCAAACTCAGAAGACCCATCCTTGCCTCCCAAGGGAATCAGCTCCTCCCGAGGGGGAAGACTACGACGCGTTACCAAATTTCCCAATTGACCCCGCCCTAGAGGACTAAAAGGAGATGACCCAATAGGCAAGGCACCTTGTCCTAAGCTACTCAAACTTGGCCCCATACTCGTATTATCGAGCCCATTAAAATTGAGCACATTGGGATCCAACTCACTAACTCCGTTTTGGTCCAACTCATTAAGCCCACTATTTTGGAGTCCTATGGGCTTAAGCCCAACATGATCTAGCTCCTTTGGGCCTAACAAAATAGGGCCATGTTCGGGTAACAATGGGCCATGAAGCCTTCCCCTTGAGTCCCCACCAATCGGCCCAATTGGGGGAAGAGAGCTGCCAGACTTTCCATGACGGGCATCCACCGTCATTAAACTCCCTGACTTACCCTAACGGGCGTCCAAGGCCATTGAAACTGAAGGCCGAGCTTCTGCGTTTTTTAAACGGCTTTCCATAGACGGCAGACTACCAGCCATCTTCTTACCTTTCAACAACCGACCAGCTGGGCATGGAGAAATAGCTACACGCTCATTAATTACCGAAGCATTCAAGGGGAGAGAGAAGTCAGCTCGCTGCTCAAACCCTTGATTATACTTACCTTCCATGGAATTAGGTATGAAGGCAGCTGCATCTTGCCCATTAATAGCAGCAGAATTCTTCACAGGGGCTGAAGAAGATAAGGTAAGAGGCTGCTGAATGACATTAAATTTCTTTCCTAAATTAGAAACGGCATTCAATGATGGATCCCCAGCAGCCGCAACCCTAGGAAAAGATGCGGCCTGCCCTAATCCTTCGTCTTCAACCTCCAGCCGAGCCTCCCCCACGCGTGAACCAGACGAAACCTCTACCTCTGGCAAGGAGTGACCTTTAGAACGTTGTAATATCTGACGTGCCAACAGATTCACCCCCCCGCAAGCGTCAGGCACATCACGATCTCCCAAATGAATAGAGGCCTCCCCTGTTTTGCACGCAGTCGTAACAGTGGCAGGCTGTCCAATGGCGCTTGCCAAACCATCCTGATGAAGCCCTGTAATTTTACCAGAACTACAAGGGCCTACACCAGCACCCTCACTCGGATGAACAGGCGCATTCAGAAGGTTCCCCACAGCAGGAACCTCAACATTTACCATGCTCTGTTTTTCCTCAGATTTGGACCTCTTTTTAGTAACTTCAGAAGGCAAAGCACGGGCCACCTTCTTTCCCAAATCCTGACCAGAAGAATTAGGCAGGGCATTCACAGCCCCAATTGAAGCTCCTGAAATGGATTGAACTCCTGAGTTGGGAAACTCTGCAGGTGGAGACTTTTGTGGCCGAGAACCAATGGCGCTCGAGAGAGAAGCAGCAGCCTTCTTATGAGGGGAGCCCTTCTTGTGGGGTGATTTCTTCTTCCCCATTTGAAGATGGAGAAAACCTAAACCCCAACCCAAAACTCCAAGAACCCAGACACAATATAACAGCCCACACAAACAGAACAAGAAATGCAGAAATTTGTAAAAAACAGAGACAAAACAGAAAGAAAATCAGAGAAGCTTATCTCTTGAAGCGCCCAGCTCCGCAACCGTCAATCAGCAGCCATGGATGACCTCTTGAAGACGTGCCCAGCGCCGCTACCTTGTTCAGCTTGCCCCTAGTCTTCAAACCGTAACCATGGACAGCATCACCATGGATGAAGACGAAGCCCCCAAAAACTCAATCCACCATTGTTGTGAGGAGAGAGAACAGAGAGAACAGAGAGAATGTCAAAGGAACATTGACTACTTTTCTCTCAATTCTTGCTTTTCTCTCATTTCTTTTTCTTCAAATTCATTTCTTTTTTTCGCAAGTTTCAATTGATCAATACAAACTTCCTTCGAAGATAAAGGTACAAGAGTAGTTTTTCTACCATCCTTAGTGAAACTATACCTATTTAAGAACCCATCATACATGACTCTCCTATCAAATTGCCAAGGACGGCCAAGTAATATGTCACCAGCATGCATAGGTACAACATCACATAAAATCTCATCTTTGTACTTGCCTAATGAAAAGGCAATTAAAGCTTGAGATGTTACCTTCATTTCACCACAATCATTGAACCAGTGAAGCTTGAAAGGTGTAGGATGTGCTTGAGTTGGTAAATTGAGCCTCTGGACAAGGAATGTGCTCACCACATTAGTACAACTACCACTATCAATCACCAAGCTACAAGGTGTGTCATTCACCAAACACCTTGTATGGAACAAGTTGTCCCTTTGATCATCCTCACATTCTTCCTTCATTTGTGTACTCAAAACTCTCCTGGAAACAAGAGCAAGTTGGTTACCTTCCTCCTCCTCATAGCCATCAGATTCATCTTCCCCTTCAATGTCACTTTCCTCTCCATCAGTGACTATTTCTCCATTTCGAAGCACCATAGTTCTCATATTTGGGCAATCTCGGCTAATGTGTCCAATACCTTGACACTTCCAACATTTTATGTCTCTATTCCTCTCTTTCTCTTCCTTGGACTCATCTACTTTCTCCTTTCCCCTAGAAGTCTCTCCCTTATCTTTCTTATTAAATTCAAATGTTCCCCTCGACTTAAAGTCACTCTTGGCCACATTCCCTCCCCTTTTCCATGTGTTGGAAGATGGAAAAGATGATTTTGAGACATACCTCTTGGAATGATCTCTCTCCCAAACCATTTGTTTTTCAATCTTCACCGCAATGTGTAATAACTCCTCCATGTCAAAATAGTGTTGTAAGTCCACTCTATGAGCCAATTCGTGATTCAACCCTCCAAGAAACCTAGCCATAGTACTTTCTTCATCTTCTACAATATTGGCCCTAGTTTTCAACACAGACACTTCTTTGTAATAATCCTCCACACTCTTGGAACCTTGCTGAAAATGCATCAATTTCTGTTTGACGCTCCTATCAAAGGATCTAGGAACATACCTCTTTCTCATGACTCTTTTTAGCTCATCCCAAGTTTCAATGAGTGGTTCATCATCTCTCCTCCTATCAGCCTTAAGTTGTAACCACCAAACACTAGCATAGTCCTCAAATTCAGCAACAGCTAACCTAAGCTTCTTCTCCTCACTAAAATTGTTACAATCAAAAACTCTTTCTATCTTTGTTTCCCATTGTAGGTAAGACTCCGGATCTGTTTTCCCATGGAAAGGTGGGATTTTAAGCTTAACTCCTCCTACATGGTTATCTTCCCCTCTATCAAATCTAGGGTCCCTAAGTGCTCTCCTAGGTGGAAACATTTCTCTACCTCTTCCTCTTCCTTGGCCTAAACCAAATTCTCTCCTAGGGTATACACCAGCCATAATGGTAGCATTGTTATCCTCCTCATTTTGATCTCCCCCTTCAAATGTTGGTTCTCCCCCTTGTTGGTTCCCACTTAGTTCTTCAACCTTAAGATCTATTCTACCCAATCTCTCATTTAAGGACTGTAACACTTGAGAAATTTCAGCCATAGTCTTTTCTTGGTTCTCTCTCCACCTATCTTCACTACTTCCTCCCTGATTATTAACCCCTTGTGACATGATTGTAGGACCTTACAACACTCCCTCACAGAATTTCACTCAAGGAAACACTCGTGTTTAAGCACTCAAGGTAGGCCAATATGCAAAATAGGTGTTCTCGGGTAAGCAACAAAAATTGAAGCAAAAGTTGTGTTTAGGATGCTACTCAAATCAAATCAATCAGAAATTATCAACTAATTAGCGAAAAGAAACAAACATAAAGCAAGAAATCAGAAAAGAAAAAAATGCTATTCACTAAAATTCAGATTCGTGAATATTGACAATGAATTTTGAATTTGCAGCCCATATATAGCTTAATGAGATAGTAATAAAGAGTTTAGAAAAGACCAAATTCAAAACTATGCTAAGAATTGAAAGCACCAAACAGTTAAAGTCAACGTGCTGGAATTTCGGAATAATCTGCGCAGTATTTGAAATTTCGAGAATTGGACAGCTTGAATTACGAATTTGAATTTAATCTCTTCTAAAGAAATAAAGGTAACTGAAAGATATAACTTTTATCTTCAGAGTAAGGAAATAAATTCGATCGTTATCACTGAGTTTGGAAGCAAAACAGTAGCATTAAGTGTGACAGTTACAAAAAACTGTGCAATCATGGAAGAATTTATATGCATACGTTTTTTGACTTCAAGAAGTGTGTATAATGACTTATAAATGATGGAATAACTCAGGTAACTGATGAAATAACAATAGAAACTCAGATCAATTCGTATTTTATGGATCAAACACCAAAACTTTGCATGAACTTCTCAAGAACAAGGAAAAATAATTTCTGGACAATGCTCTCTCTCTTTTTTTTTTTTTTTTTTTTGATATTCAAGATCAGAAGGTGACGAATATGATGGATTCAAGATTGGATTCAAGATTGAATTCAAAATTGGATATGAAAGATGACAAAAAAAAATGAACGGACAGAAGGGAAAAGAAATATGTGGCAGAAGTGATAGAAATGATCCGAAATTGTAAATTCAACAAAATTTGAAACATAGAATCAATCCTAGAGTATGGCTAATGGATGTCAACCAATGCTCTGATACCAAATGATAAGGCAAACTCAATTGCAAGTTCAAACACCCAAGCTAATTTAGCAAGAACCCTTGAAGCAAGAATTAGAACCCTCCTAGATCTAGATGCTATCAACCAAGAGATTAAGGTTAGGAAAAGATTACCTCTTTGATCTATGATCTAGAGACAAGAATTGAACTTCTTGCTCTAAATTGAATCAATCCACTTGTTAGAATGATCAATTCTAAAAAGCTTGATCCGGCAGCCACCCTAAACACAAGGAATGACAAATTCTGGAAGTTGGCAAGACAAGGTTATGACTCACGAAATTCCAAAGCAAATTCACACTCAAGGTGATTTGTAATTCTCAATTCATTCAAAATCCGTCCTTTTGCATTTGTGTCCCACCAATTTATAAGCTAATACAAGCATGATAATGTAACATACATAGTAAATGTAAAGTAAAATAAAACAACTAGGAATTAAAACAAAGTTCAATTTGTAACCGCCAAAGAATTAAAAACAATTCCTAAGTGCTTGGGCTTGTAAGAAAGGTCATATCTTCTGAACATCATTGATGTCTTTAGGATGTAGGATGCGCTTCCAAATTACAAATATTGAATTTTGAATTCATCTCTTCATCGAAATTGGCGTCCACATGAAGACTCCTTCCTTGCGCTGAAACCAACCATCCTTGAACATGAGTTATGTAGGCTTGTCGAATTAGTCTTGCCTTGGACCTTGTAATTGGACCTTGTGGATTAAGAATTGGACTTGTGGTGCCATAATCCATATCAATACTCGCAAAGGGGCACTCCCTCCAGGTCCAGGCCTCTGAGGCCTCAGATAGTTTTTGGGCAGCAGCTAGGTGTGAAGAAGCCTCTCTTCGCCAGAAGTCGAGGGTTAAATGGTTGGCATTAGGGGATAGGAACTCGGGCTTCTTTCATCGGAGCGTGAAAGTTAGGGCAGCTCGGAATAGTTTTTCCTCTCTGGTTGACGGTTCTGGGGCCAGGTTGTCTTCCCATGAGGACATCTCGAGATCTCTGGTTCATTATTTCCAGGGGCTCTTGGGTTCCCAGTGGGTTGGTTACCGTGACCTTACAGAGCTGTTAAAACCGATTGTGGGGTTTTTGTGGTCTGATCAGTGTGTAACTGATCTCATCCGTCCCATATCGAGAGATGAGGTTCGAGTTGTTCTCTTTTCCATGAGTAGTGCCAAGGCTCCTGGGCTGGATGGTTTCCCTGTGGGGTTTTTCAAAGCTGCTTGGAGTGTTGTTGGGGATGATTTCTGTTCCGCAGCGCTTCACTTCTTTGATACCTCCTTCCTTCCTCCTGGTATCAATGCCACCTCTCTAACCTTGATTCCAAAGAAGGTGGGTGCCTCCCGGGTTGAGGATTTCACGCCTATTTCCTGTTGTAATGTGTTGTATAAATGCATTGCAAAGGTTTTGGCTAATCGTCTTCACGTGTGGCTGCCTTCCTTCATCAGTCCGAATCAGTCGGCCTTTGTTCAAGGGAGGAGTATTGTGGATAATATTCTGCTCTGCCAAGAGTTGGTTTGGGGTTACCACCTCAATAAAGGGAGCCCGCGATGTGTGCTCAAGGTCGACCTGCAGAAAGCTTATGATTTTATCCAGTGGGATTTTCTTTTTGGCTTGCTGCTCTCGATTGGCACGCCTTGCCAGTTTGTCCATAGGATCCGGGCTTGCGTTACTTCGTCTATGTTCTCCATTTCAGTGAATGGGTCCTCTGAGGGGTTTTCTGCGGGTAGGAGGGGTCTCCGTCAGGGAGATCCCCTGTCCCTTTACCTGTTTGTCATGTGTATGGAAGTCTTGTCGCGTCTGCTGAATTCCCCGCCGCCAGAGTTTGAATTTCATCCTAAGTGCGAAAGGGTTAATCTTACCCATCTTTGCTTTGCGGATAACTTGATGATTTTCTCTGCAGGTAATCAGACTTCTTTGAGGTTTTGTTCAGCAGACTTTACATCTCTTCCAGGAGCTTTCAGGCCTTGTGGCTAACTCCGCTAAGAGCTCGATGTTCTGTGCGGGGGTTCCTGTCCCGGTGGCTGACGGCCTTGCTGAGTTCATGGGTGTTCCTCTTGCGTCTCTGCCTGTTTGTTACTTAGGTCTCCATCTTCTCTCAGGGAGGCTTTCTTCTCGTGACTGCCAGCCCCTGATTGATAGGATCACCTCTAGGATTGGTAGTTGGACTGCTAGGGCTCTTTCCTATGCTTTTTTTTTTGCAAAGGTGATTATATATAAGCAAAAAGACCTCAAAGCCCGAGGCCAAAGGGCACAACAAACAAGAGAACAAACACTGGGAGAACCAATGTATGACAACAAATCCAAAACAACCCAACGGAAACCTCACAGCCCGAGGAGAGCAACAAAGAAACCAAACAACAACAGACCCTAGCATCCAACCCACAAGCGGGAAGGAGCCAGAGAAAACCAAAAGCAGAAAAACGAAACACCACACAAAAAGCAAAAGAACCAGCTGAAGCAAGAGGAGACAAAGACAGAGCACGAACAAAGCAAGCACCTCAACTGCGAACCATGACTCCTCATCCGCCCATAAAACACCCCAGGCCATCCAACCCCCAGCCGGCACGAGCGAAAGAGCGACTCCAGACAGGGTCAAGGGGCACCAAGCAAAACCAGAGAGAGGACAGGCAGATGCTGAGAAAAAAGGGGCCAAGCTGGCCATCCAACATAAGCAAGCAAGCAGCCCGCCCCCAAGCACGACCAAGAAACCGAACAAAGAAGAGGCCCATCAACTCGTCTTCCCCCTACTTATGGCAAAAGAACAACCATCCGGTATGCAGGCCCGGCAGAAAGCCACAGGGACCCAGCCAGCATCGCTTCCCTCGACAAAGCCAGATCCGAGGACCCACCAAAAGCCAACACACCCTCAGGACAAAGCGCCTTTCGGGGTGACAACAAGCAACCAGAACTCAGCTCAATTAGGAACCAGGACCGCCAGGGGACAACGAGCACCCACTGAACAGAGAAGGACAGCCAACTGCAGAAGAAGCAAGCACCGCCTGAACCAAACCGACAGCTAGAGACACCCCACAGACTAGCCTCTCAAAGCCCCACACAAGAAGCCCACCAGGGGAGAAAGGCCAAGGACAACAAAGGACAGACAGATGAAGAAAGCCAGCAACCGATCGAGCCACAACAAGCACAGGGACAAGCACAAACAACCAAGCCGCACAAACCAAAACCGAAACCCCTCCAGAGAAGAGGCAGCAACAGCAACCAGGGACAGAGCAGGGGAAGAAGCAATCGCCATAAACGAAACAGCACCGCATAGAGTCAACCTGACCAAACACCAAAACAGAAAACCCCTGTAGAGAAGAGACAGCAGCAGCACACAGGGACAGAGCAGGGGAAAAGAAGCAATCGCCAAACGCGAAACAGCACCGAAAAGAGCAACCTGACAAAACACCTGCACACACTCAAAGAACAAGACAAAGTCAATCAAAAGAATCCCAGGGGGAGCCGGCCGAAACCGCACCCACCCAGGACGAGCATGCAGAAGAAATATCAGACCGAATAGCAGCGATAACCGACTGAGGAGGACGGTGACCCGGGCCGTGGAAACGCAAGTTGCGTTCCATCCAAATATGGTAGATCACAGCACACCAGGCCACCCTCCAGACAAGCTTACGCTTGTGCTGCCCAGCACTCACCCGACAAATCCACTCAAGCTCAGCATCCCAAGGGAGAACGAGGCGGGAAGCTCTACCCCAACAGAGAATATCCTCCCACACCAAACTCGCAAAGGGGCACTGGAAGAACAAGTGGTTACGGGACTCATACCCGGACAAGCAAAGCAAACAGTCGGTAGGTGTCGAGGGGACTCTGATAGGTTTTTGGCTGTGATTGCTAGTAGGTGGGTGACCCACGTTGGTGTCTCTCCCCTTGTTAGTTTCGCTCGCAATTTAAAGGGCTTAAAGGGGACTCTCAGGCAGGAGTTTGGGACGCCGATTGCTGTGCTTAGTCAACAGGTTATTGATCTTCGCTTGGCCATGGAGGCTGCCCAGGCGGGAGTGTTGGTGGACCCCCTTTCTCCTTCCCTCCAGCTTCAGGCCGCTGAGGCTTCTGACAGGTTCTGGGCAGCAGCTAGGTGTGAGGAAGCCTCCCTTCGGCAGAAATCGAGGGTCAAGTGGATGGCGTTAGGGGATAGGAACTCGGGGTTCTTTCACAGAAGCGTGAAAGTTAGGGCAGCCCGGAATAGCTTTTCCTCTTTGGTTGATGGTTCTGGGGTCACGTTGTCTTTCCATGAGGACATCTCGCGTTCCCTGGTTCATTATTTCCAGGGTCTCTTGGGGTCTCAAGGCGTTGGTTATCGTGACCTCACAGAGCATTTAAAGCCGTTGGTGGGGTTTTCGTGGTCTGATCAGTGTGTAACTGATCTCATCCGTCCCATCTCGCGAGATGAGGTTCGAGCTGTTCTCTTTTCCATGAGTAGTGCCAGGGCTCCTGGCCCGGATGGCTTCCCTGTGGGGTTTTTGGGTTTTTCAAAGCGGCTTGGAGTGTTGTTGGGGATGATTTCGTTTCCGCCGCGCTTCACTTCTTTGATACCTCCTTCCTTCCTCCTGGTATCAATGCCACCTCTCTTACCTTGATTCCTAAGAAGGTGGGTGCCACCCGGGTTGAGGATTTCAGGCCTATCTCCTGTTGTAATGTGTTGTATAAATGCATTGCAAAGGTTTTGGCTAATCGTCTTCGCGTGTGGCTGCCTTCCTTCATCAGTCTGAATCAGTCGGCTTTTGTTCAAGGTAGGAGCATTGTGGATAACATTCTGCTCTGCCAAGAGTTGGTTGGGGGTTACCACCTCAACAAAGGGAGCCCGCGGTGTGTGCTGAAGATCGACCTGCAGAAAGCTTATGACTCTATTCAGTGGGATTTTCTCTTTGGCTTACTGCTTTCGATTGGTACGCCTTGCCAGTTTGTCAACTGGGTCCGGGCTTGCGTTACTTCGCCTATGTTCTCCATTTCGGTGAATGGGTCCTCTGAGGGGTTTTTTGCGGGTAGGCGTGGTCTCCGTCAGGGTGATCCCCTGTCCCCTTACCTGTTCGTCATGTGTATGGAAGTCTTGTCGCGGCTGCTGAATTCCCCGCCGCCTGAGTTTGAGTTTCATCCCAAGTGTGAGAGGGTTAATCTTACCCATCTTTGCTTTGCGGATGACTTGATGATTTTCTCTGCGGGGAACAGGTCTTCTTTGAGGTTTGTTCAGCAGACATTACTTCACTTCCAGGAGTTCTCAGGCCTTGTGGCTAACTCCGCTAAGAGCTCGATGTTCTGTGCGGGGCTTCCTGTCCAGGTGGCTGTTGGTCTGGCTGAGTTCATGGGTATTGCTCTTGCGACCTTGCCTGTTTGTTACTTAGGTCTCCCTCTCATCTCTGGTCGGCTGTCTTCTCGGGATTGCCAGCCCCTGATTGATCGGATCACCTCTAGGATTGGCAGTTGGACTGCTAGGGCCCTTTCCTATGCGGGAAGGTTGCAGCTTATCCAGTCGGTCCTCCAGAGCTTCCAGGTCTATTGGGCTAGTGTGTTTGTTCTGCCTGCTCGTATAGTCCATAGGGTTGAGAGTTTGCTTCGGTGCTACCTCTGGAAGGGCTCTCCTTCTGGTCGGGGGGGGGGGGGGGGGGGGGGGGGCGAAGGTTGCCTGGGACGACATTTGTTTGCCTAAGAGTGAGGGAGGTTTGGGTATTCGTCATATCCAATCCTGGAACTCGGCTGCGGTTATGAAGCTCTTTTGGCTCCTTCTGCTTCGCTCTGGTTCGCTGTGGGTGGCTTGGATGGAGGAGTATATCCTCCGTGGCCGGTCTCTTTGGACGATTCCTGTGTCGTCTATGTGGTCTTGGTGCCTCAAGGCGATTATGGGGCTTCGGGACCAATTCCGTTCTCTTGTCCGGTTTTCCATTGGCGACGGTTCTAGGTGTCGTATGTGGGTTGATCCATGGTTGCCTGATGGACCTATTCTCCCTAGAATCAGTGATCGTATCTTGTATGACGCAGCTAGTCATATTCAAGCTATGGTCTCTGATTTTCTGCTTCCTGATGGTTCGTGGCGGTGGCCGGACGTGTCTCCTGATTTGTTGGAGATCGCCGATGCCGTGCGCTCTACTGTGTGTTGCCCTGGCAGGGAGGATAGGTTGATCTGGGTTCCAGGCGGGCTGGGTTTTTCGGTTTCTAGTGCTTGGGAGGCGATCCGCCCCCGTGGGACAGTGGTTCCGTGGCAGGGTTTGCTATGGTTCGGGGGGAATATTCCGCGACATGCGTTTGTCACCTGGCTGGCCTTGAGGGACCGTTTGTATACTCGTGATAGGCTGGCTAGGTGGATCCCCTCGACACCTACCGATTGTTTGCTTTGTTTGTCCGGGACTGAGTCCCGGGACCACTTGTTCTTCTAGTGCCTCTTTGCGAGTTTGGTGTGGGAGGATATCCTCTGTTGGGGTAGAGCCTCCCGCCTCGTTCTCCCTTGGGATGATGAGCTTGAGTGGATTTCTCGGGTGAGTGCTGGGCAGCACAAGCGTAAGCTTGTTTGGAGGGTGGCCTGGTGTGCTGTGATCTACCATATTTGGACGGAACGCAACTTGCGTTTTCACGGCCCAGGTCACCGCCCTCCTCAGTCGGTTATCGCTGCTATTCGGTCTGATATTTCTTCTGCATGCTCGTCCTGGGTGGGTGCGGTTTCACGGCCCATGCTCGTCCTGGGACTCTTTTGATTGACTTTGTCTTGTTCTTTGAGTGTGTGCAGGTGTTTGTTAGGTTGCTCTTTGCGGTGCTGTTTCGCTTCTGGCGATTGTTTCTTCCCCTGCTCTGTCCCTGGTTGATGCTGCTGTCTTTTCTCTGGAGGGTTTCTGTTTTGGTCTGTGCGGCTTGGTTGTTTGAGCTTGTCCCTGTGCTTGTTCATGCTCTGAGGTCGCTGCTTGCTGTGGCTCGTTCTGTTGCTGGCTTTCTTCATCGTCTGTCCTTTGCTGTCCTTGGCCTTTCTCCCCTGGTGGGCTTCTTGTGTGGGGCTTCGAGAGGCTTGTCTGTGGGGTGTCACCAGCTGTAGGGCTGGTTCAGGCGGTGCTTGTTTCTTCTGCAGTTGGCTGTCCTTCTCTGGTTTGGGGGTGCTTGTTGTCCCCTGACGGTCCTGGTTCCTAATTGAGCTGAGTTCTGGATGCTTGTTGTCACCCCGAAAGGCGCTTTGTCCTGAGGGTGTGTGGGCTTTTGGTGGGTCCTTGGGTCTGGCTTTTTCGAGGGAAGCGATGCTGGCTGGGTCCTTGTGGCTTTCTGCCGGGCCTGCATACCGGATGGTTGTTCTTTTGCCATAAGTAGGGGGAAGACGAGTTGATGGGCCTCTTCTTTGTTTGGTTTCTTGGTCGTGATTGGGGGGCGGGCTTCTTGCTTGCTTATGATGGATGGCCTGCTTGGCCCCTTTTTCTCAGCATCTGCCTGTCCTCTCTCTGTTTTTGCTTGGTGCCCCTTGTCCCTGTCTGGAGTCGCTCTTTCGCTCGTGCCGGCCGGGGGTGGATGGCCTGGGGTGTTTGTGGGCGGTTGAGGTGTCATGTTTCGCGGATGAGGAGTCATGCTTCGGTCGTGTTCTGTCTTTGTTTCCTCTTGCTTCAGCTTGTTCTTAGTTTTTTGAGTTGTGTTTCATTTTTCTGCTTTTTGTCTTTCCTGGCTCCTTCCCGCTTGTGGGTTGGATGCTGGGGTCTGTTGTTGCTTGGTTTCTTTGTTGCTTTCCCCCGGGCTGTGAGGTTTCCGTTGGGTTGTTTTGGTTTTGTGTCATACATTGGTTTCTCCCTGTGTTTGTTCTCTTGTTTGTGGTGCCCTTTGGCCTCGGGCTTTGAGGTCTTTTGCTTATAATATTATCACCTTTGCAAAAAAAAGGTGTCGAGGGGATCCACCTAGCCAGCCTATCACGAGTATACAAACGGTCCCTCAAGGCCAGCCAGGTGACAAAAGCATGTCGCGGAATATTCCCCCCGAACCAAAGCAAACCCTGCCACGGAACCACTGTCCCACGGGGGCGGATCGCCTCCCAAGCACTAGAAACCGAAAAACCAAGCCCGCCTGGAACCCAGATCAACCTATCCTCCCTGCCGGGGCAACACACAGTAGAGCGCACGACATCGGCGATCTCAAACAAATCAGGAGACACGACCGGCCACCGCCACGAACCATCAGGAAGCAGAAAATCAGAGACCATAGCTTGAATATGACTAGCTGCGTCATACAAGATACGATCACTGATTCTGGGGAGAATAGGACCATCAGACAACCATGGATCAACCCACATACGACACCTAGAACCGTCGCCAATGGAAAATCGGACAAGTGGACGGAATTGGTCCCGAAGCCCCATGATCGCCTTGAGGCACCAAGACCACATAGACGACACAAGAATCGTCCAAAGAGACCGGCCACGGAGAATATACTCCTCCATCCAAGCCACCCACAGCGAACCAGAGCGAAGCAGAAGGAGCCAAAGGAGCTTCATAACCGCAGCCGAGTTCCAGGATTGGATATGACGAATACCCAAACCTCCCTCACTCTTAGGCAAACAAATGTCGTCCCAGGCAACCTTCGCCCCCCCACGACCAGAAGGAGAGCCCTTCCAGAGGTAGCACCGAAGCAAACTCTCAACCCTATGGACTATACGAGCAGGCAGCACAAAAACACTAGCCCAATAGACCTGGAAGCTCTGGAGGACTGACTGGATAAGCTGCACTCTTCCCGCATAGGAAAGAGCCCTAGCAGTCCAACTGCCAATCCTAGATGTGATCCGATCAATCAGAGGCTGGCAATCCCGAGAAGACAGCCGACCAGAGATGAGAGGGAGACCTAAGTAACAAACAGGCAAGGTCGCAAGAGCAACACCCATGAACTCAGCCAGACCGACAGCCACCTGGACAGGAATCCCCGCACAGAACATCGAGCTCTTAGCGGAGTTAGCCACAAGGCCTGAGAGCTCCTGGAAGTGAAGTAATGTTTGCTGAACAAACCTCAAAGAAGACCTGTTCCCCGCAGAGAAAATCATCAAGTCATCCGCAAAGCAAAGATGGGTAAGATTAACCCTCTCACACTTGGGATGAAACTCAAACTCAGGCGGCGGGGAATTCAGCAGCCGCGACAAGACTTCCATACACATGACGAACAGGTAAGGGGACAGGGGATCACCCTGACGGAGGCCACTCCTACCCGCAAAAAACCCCTCAGAGGACCCATTCACCGAAATGGAGAACATAGGCGAAGTAACGCAAGCCCGGACCCAGTTGACAAACTGGCAAGGCGTACCAATCGAAAGCAGTAAGCCAAAGAGGAAGTCCCACTGAATAGAGTCATAAGCTTTCTGCAGGTCGATCTTCAGCACACACCGCGGGCTCCCTTTGTTTAGCTTTCCTATGCTGGTAGGTTGCAACTTATTCAGTCGGTCCTCCAGAGCTTCCAGGTCTACTGGGCTAGTGTTTTTGTGCTGCCTGCTCGTGTAGTCCATAGGGTTGAGAGTTTGCTTCGTTGCTACCTCTGGAAAGGCTCTCCTTCTGGTCGAGGGGGGGCTAAGGTTGCCTGGAATGACATTTGTTTGCCGAAGCGGGAGGGAGGTTTGGGTATTCGTCATATCCAATCCTGGAACTCGGCAGCCGACCTTGAGAGCCTTTCCAGAGGTAGCAACGAAGCAAACTCTCAACCCTCTGGACCACACGAGCAGGCAGCAGAAAAACACTAGCCTAATAGACCTGGAAAGTCTGGAGGACCGACTGAATAAGCTGCAACCTACCAGCATAGGAGAGAGCCCTAGCAGTCCAACTACCAATCCTAGAGGTGATCCGATCAATCAGGGGCTGACAATCACGCGAAGACAGCCGACCTGAGAGAAGGGGGAGACCTATGTAACAAACAGGCAGCGACGCAAGAGGAACACCCATGAACTCAGCAAGGTCGGCTGCCACAGGGACATGAGCACCCGCACAGAACATCGAGCTCTTAGCGGAGTTAGCCACAAGGCCAGAAAGCTCCTAGAAGAGGTGTAAAGTCTGCTGAACAAACCCCAAAGAAGACCTATTACCCGCAGAGAAAATCATCAAGTCATTCGCGAAGCAGAGATGGGTTAGCTTAACCCTCTCATACTTGGGATGAAACTAAAACTCAGGCGGGGGGGAATTCAGCAGCAACGATAAGACTTCCATACACATGAGGAACAGGTAAGGGAACAAGGGATCTCCCTGGCGGAGACCCCTCCTTCCTGCAAAGAACCCCTCAGAGGACCCAGTCACAGAAATGGAGAACATAGGCGAGGTAACGCAGGCCCGGATCCAGTTGACAAACTGGCAAGGGGTACAAATCGAGAGCAACAAGCCGAATAGGAAATCCCACTGGATAGAATCATAGGCTTTCTGCAGATCGACCTTCAGCACACACCGCGGGCTCCCCTTATTGAGGTGGTACCCCCCAACCAACTCCTGGTAGAGCAAAATGTTGTCCACAATACTCCTCCCTTGAACAAAAGCCGACTGATTCGGACTAATGAAGGCCGGCAGCCACACACGAAGACGATTAGCCAAAACCTTTGCAATGCATTTGTACAACACATTACAACAGGAAATGGGCCTAAAATCCTCAACCCGGGAGGCACCCACCTTCTTAGGAATCAAGGTAAGGGAGGTGGCATTGATACCAGGAGGAAGGAAGGAAGTATCAAAGAAGTGAAGCGCTGCGGAACAAAAATCATCCCCATAAACACTCCAAGCAGCTTTGAAAAACCGCACAGGGAAACCATCCAGCCCTGGAGCCTTGGCACTACTCATGGAAAAGAGAACAACTCGAACCTCATCTCTCGAGATGGGACGGATGAGATTAGTTACACACTGATCAGACCACAAAAAACCCACAATCGGCTTTAACTGCTCAGTAAGGTCACGGTAACCAACCCTCTGAGAACCCAAGAGCCCCTGGAAATACTGAACCACAGCTCTCGAGATGTCCTCATGGGAAGACAACCTGACCCCAGAAACATCAACCAGAGAGGATAAACTATTTCGAGCTGCCCTAACTTTCACGCTCCTGTGAAAGAACCCAGAATTCCTATCCCCTAACGCCAGCCATTTAATCCTCGATTTCTGCCGAAGAGAGGCTTCTTCACACCTAGTTGCTGCCCAAAATCTATCTGAAGCCTCAGAGGCCTGAAGCTGGAGGGAGGGAGAAAGGGGATCAGCCAACACACGGAGATACCCCAACATGGGAAACCCACTTACTAGCAACCACAGACAAAAACCTATCAGACTCCCCCCAATGGTTAAAGAACCGAAAGGAGGGAGACCGACGGGCACAAAAGGGGCCTGGAGAGAAAACCAAAGGGCAGTGATCAGAAACACCCCGTGCATGTACCTGCACCACACACAGCGGCCGGGCAGAAGCCCACTCAGCATTCACCAAAACTCTATACAACCTCCCCAACTGACCTCCCGGGCCACCACGCGGCCGGCTAGTCCAAGTGAACCAATTCCCGTGAACCGGCAACTCAACCAAGTCAGCCTCGAGGAGAGCACTATCAAAGGCTCCCATCGCAGAGATGCTATGGTTACCACCACTCCTCTCGGACAAACGCCGAGTCTCATTGAAGTCGCCCATAACCACTCCAGGGGAAGACCAGCTCGAACAAGCCAAAGCCAAATCCCTCCATAAAGCAGAACGCCCACTCGAGGTTGGACCCATACACACATGCAATCTGGGTCGCAACCTGAGAAGAAAGATCCACCAGGGAGCCAGTAACCAACTGAGGGCCAATCAGGCTAGGTGAAAAGGAGAAACGACGGGAGCGCCATAACACCCAAATCCGACTCAGGCCACTATCCCCATAACTACACACACACTGCCAATCAGCCCCAAAGGAATGAAACACGAAATCAAACTGATGAGCCTTAACCTTAGTTTCTACCAAACAGCAGAAACCAATATTCTCAGACTGCAAAAAGGAGCGAACACATCGTCCTTTTGCCGGGTCAGTGAGACCGCGCACATTCCACGAGCACCAACTAGACATAGGAACCAGAAGGAGAGATAGTGGCATCCTGACACCATCTAGGGTCCACACTGTCACAGAGCACCTTCTCCACTAAGGAAACCACCCTAGGGGGAGCCAAAGTATTCCCCGAGGTATCAGCTAGAGAAGCAAAAGAGTTGGCTACATGCACCCCCTTTGGGGGCTCAGGAGAATGGGAGACCCTAGAGGCGGTGCCAATAGGAGAGCTCGGGAGACTAACCAAGGCCATGGGAAGGTCAGACGAAGTTGTCTTAGCCAATGATTTGGCAGCCTTCTTCCTGTTCCTTTTACGCCTACGATATTTCCCTTCCACAGGGAGAAAGCCATCAACACCTTCAAACGAGGAGGCCTGCTGACCCTCCCCACAAGCAACCACTCCTTGATCCGAGCCCACGACCTCTCTCTGGGTTAGCTCCTTGACCTCAACCTCAGCAGACCCCTGAGGAGGGAGGATGGGGTCAATACTCACCATTGTCTGTTTCGGACAACCTGTGTCTGAATGACCAAAAACACGGCAAGATAGGCACCGCTTGGGCTTCCACTCATATTCAATTGGGATAGTATGATCCACCCCATAGACAGTGACCCCAACCTTACTGGGGAGAGGGGCATCAATCGCGACCTCCACACAAATCCGAGCATACGAGAAGCACGTTTTATCCTTTGTGGGTTTGTCCAACCGCAAAGGAACACCTACCGTGCTCGCAATATTACTCAACCCTGGGGTGGTCCACAATTCCATAGGGACATGAAAAAACTTGACCCACACCGGGATTTTATCGAAAACAAAGGTCTGGGGAACTATCCCAGGGACCCACTGCCTTAGAAGGATAGGCTTCCCCCCTATGTGCCAAGGGCCATTCTCCAGGCCCCAGTCCCGAGCTGAGTTCTTTTTGAACCTGAAGATGATCAAACCATTATCAATCAAGTTAATGGTTGGAACTTCCACATGTCCCGAAATGTTCCTAACCAGCCGGTCAAGAACAAAAAAGGGAAGTTTGCCATCAATAAACTGACCCACCAAAGAACCTCTCCAGACAGCTATGCCCTCCTCAATAACCTCATCCGAGGGAATGGCAAACATAATCCCATCCTTCTCAATTCGAGGGTTATAGACTAGGGGTTCAACAGCGGGGGAAGTCCATTGAGGCCCAAAAAGATTGGCCCAACTTGACTTCTGACCCTGACCATGGGACTCTAGGGGCCTAAAGGGCCCATTAAGATTCGGCCCAAAACCATCCACAGAACCCATAGACACAT
Source organism: Herpetospermum pedunculosum (assembly GCA_028017165.1). Lineage (NCBI taxonomy): Eukaryota > Viridiplantae > Streptophyta > Magnoliopsida > Cucurbitales > Cucurbitaceae > Herpetospermum > Herpetospermum pedunculosum. The sequence goes on from CM051527.1 coordinate 40,620,907, forward strand.
CGTCCCCCTCACTCGCAAACATATCCGAGCGAGGTTGGCCTAACAGAGGAAACTTTCTTGGAATCCCCGACCCAAACCTCGTCCCAAGCTCGCTAAACCCCATCCTAAACTCAGAAGCTCCATCATTTCCCTCCAAGGGCAAAAACTCCTCCCGAGGGGGGATAATACGACGCGTCACCAAGTTGCCCAACTGCCCACGCCCTATTGGACTAAAGGAAGACGACCCAATGGGCAAGACTCCTTGTCCTAAGCCATTCAAAATTGGGCCCAAACTCATTTTGTCAAGCCCATTAACATTAAGCACATTGTGGTCCAACTCATTAAGCCCAACTTGGGCCACCCCATTAAGCCCATTAAGCCCACATTTCTCAAGCCCAATGGAATTAAGCCCATCTTGGCCCATTCCATTATTGCCGATTTGATCTATCCCATTTGGGCCTAACTCAATGGAATCATGCTTAAGTAAACTAGGGTCATTATGCTTTCCCCTTGAGTCCCCACCACTCGGCCCAATAGGGGGAAGGGAACTACCAGACTTACCATGACGGGCTTCCAAGGTCATTAAACACCCAGACTTACCATAACGGGCCTCCATGGTCATTAAACCCAATGGCCGAGAAGAATTTCCCAAGGAGAGGGAATGACTTTCCAAAGAAGGCAAGTTAGCCGGCTTTTTTCCTTTCACCAAGCGGCCAGCTGGGCGTTGAGAAACAGCAGCTTTTTTTTTGCAAAGGTAATATATATTAAGCAAAAGGACCTCAAAGCCCGAGGCCAAAGGGCACCATCAAACAAGAGAAACAACCCACTGGGAAAACCAATGTACCAACCAAACAAAACAACCCAAACGAAAACCTCACAGCCCGAGGGAAAGCAACAAAAACAAACAAACAACAACACCTGGCACCCAACCCCCAGGCAGGAAGGAGCCAGAAAAGACAAAAACAAATAACGACAACACAACTGAAAGAGGAAATGAAACACAACCGTAACAAGATGAAAACAACAAGCCAGAGCACGAAACGAAGCAACTCCCCAGCCGTCCAAAGACAACCCAAGCCATCGATCCCCCGACAGGCACGAGCAGCTTGCTCATTAATATATCCTCCGTGGTCGGTCTCTTTGGACGATTCCTGTGTCGTCTATGTGTTCTAGGTGTCGTATGTGGGTTGATCCATGGCTGCCTGATGGTCCTATTCTCCCCAGGATTAGTGATCGTATCTTGTATGACGCAGCTAGTCATATTCAAGCTATGGTCTCTGATTTTCTGCTACCTGATGGTTCGTGGTGGTGGCCGGTAGTGTCTCCTGAATTGTTGGAGATCGCTGATGCCGTGCGCTCTACTGTGTGTTTTTTTTTTTGCAACGGTGTTTTAATAAATGCGAGAATTGAACCCATGACCTCTTAGTCACGGGCACAACCTTATGCCAATTGAGCTATGCTCGGTTTGGCAAAAATTTGCCTTTATAGGCGGTATATAATGCAATTAAATATTTTAAATCATTCATGCCCCGTTTGCACGGTGCAGGATCAATCAACCCCCACTCTGGGCTATCTAGGTGATGCGCTCACTCACCCGTTGCACCAAGTGGTTGTTTGATAATTTTTATGAAAATCTGCCCTAGGGCAGAATCGAACCCCCACTCTCTGCTATCTTAGGCGGAGCGCTCACCCACTACACCAAGTGGTTGTTCGATAATTTTTTTGCCTTTAGGCGATATATAATGCGGTTAAATATTTTAAATCATTCATGTTTCGTTTGCACGGTGCATGATCAATCAACCCCCACTCTGGGCTATCTAGGTGATGCGCTCACTCACCCTTGCACCAAGTGGTTGTTTGATAATTTTTAAGAAAATCTGCCCTAGGGCAGAATCGAACCACCACTCTCTGCTATCTTAGGCGGAGCGCTCACCCATTGCACCAAGTGGTTGTTCGATCGCTCTACTGTGTGTTGCCCAGGTAGGGAGGATAGGTTGATCTGGGTTCCAAGCGGGATTGGTTTTTCGGTTTCGAGTGCTTGGGAGGCGATTCGCCCCCGTGGGACAGTGGTTCCGTGGCAGGGTTTGCTTTGGTTCGGGGGGAATATTCCGCGTCATGCTTTTGTCACCTGGCTGGCCTTGAGGGACCGTTTGTATACCCGTGATAGGCTGGCTAGGTGGATCCCTGTTAAGTCTCTGAAAGTGACTTATTTAGGACCCATTTAGCTTAAGAAGATGTACACATTTAGGTGTTTTTGTTAGCATTTAGCCTAAACCTATGCTTTAATATGAGAATTAGAAGAAGGTGGCTAATTTAGGACTTATGCACAATAGGTAGAAAAAGGGGTGAAAACCGAAGAAAAGGATGGAAAAAAGAACCATTGCGAATGCATTGCGGAATAATTGCGGTGACCGCAATTATTCAAGTTAAAACCGTAAGTTGGCTGACATTTTTCTGTTTAGATCCGACTTTTCAGGGATTCGTTCTTTCTCCTCCATCCATTCTGATATACGACGTTGAAGATTGATGGTTCTCCTTGGCCCAAATGCACCTGCAAACTACTATAAAAAGGGGTCAAAGTCGGAGGTTCAATCATCACTCGAAGCGTAGAAGTCTTTCTGCAGTCCACCCTTTCCACTGTTCTTCCCTTGCCGTCTGTTGGAGTGAGAGTCTAAGCTTTTGGAATCGATAATCTGATAGGAAGGAGAGAAGATTCTTCTTCTCTCTCGATTGGATTCATCCAAGCACGGCTGAATTCTCATCACCTTCATTCGAGGCGACTGCCACAAAGTCTTCAGCAAGCCTTTACTGTTTTCTGCTCTCTTCTTCTCATTTCCATTACTGATCATTGTTGTTCTTAGTTTAGACATTTCAATTATTGCATTTCGTTGTTGTCTGTCTTGGGTTCAGTTCTTTTAAAGCTTTCCTTTGTTATTCAAACACTTAAGGTAATCAAAGTGAGTTTCTGCATTTCACAGTTCTACCTTGTTCTGCTACGAGTTTTGCTTACTATTTTACACACATTTCTCTTCTAAGCATGCTTACTTTAGCTACCATTTCTACTCTTTACATATCCATGAGTAACTAAAATCATTTAGGGGCATGCTAATGACAGAACTATAGGCTAAAAAACGTGAGTCAAGTAGGTAGATTAACACTCGAACATTGATTGTATGTAAGCTTCATCCCACGGGCAATTTCGATTGGCCATCCATTTTGTCCAAAGAACTCCTAACCTCTGGAAGGAGTAAGAGTTCAGAGTCATATAATCATGCTAGCCTTTCATGGTAATCAGGAAACGGCCTAGGAATAGGCGTTTCCCTAGTACAAACTGAACACTCCTGCTTTAACAAGAGGCTTAAGACCTTACTTTGAAGTCGAGTAAACTTGAGTCTCTCATGCATGGAATCGGACGATACTTGAGATAGAGTGAGTTTGATGTATAGAGAGTTGATCCAAAGCTTGATAATCGTAATAAACTGCCTATAGGATAGTCATTAGTAGCCCTTAATTCACCCTTTTAATCAGATTCGCTGCTAATTAATTGCGGAAACATTGCGGTCCTCGCAATTCTGCCTTGTTATCATTCTGTTTAGCTGTTTTCTTCCTCGATTATTAATTCCATCTCTTGTCCTTTAGGTCTAGTTTTAACTCTAATTTGTTTATGTTATATCCCTCTACACATTCAGCAAAAAGTAGTTAATTAAAAACCAATTTTAACCCATCAAATTCATCCCATCTTTCTTAACATTCACACTTCGCGAATAGCTAAAAACAAGTCTCTGTGGAAAAAACGAATTAAATATACTCACTACTTGCTGTAAGACCATGTATGCTTGCATGTTCTAAGTGCTCTCTCTACCCTTTTGCATATTTATCTTTACACATTGAGCACGCAACAAGTTTTTGGCGCCGCTGCCGGGGACTTATTTTAAGTGAAAACGAAGTCTGTTAAGATTGAAACATCAAGTTATTTTTCATTGAAATTGATTTATCTTCATTTCTTTTTCAGGTACCATTTAGGGTAGTTTATGAATGAGACTCCAAGTAGTGATCTAGAGTTCAACCCTGAGCCCGAGAGATTACTTAGAGCTAGGAATAGAGCCAAGAAACGTCTCTTTAAACAAACCCTCTTACCTCCAATCATTGCAGAGACTACAATTCCTCCGCAATTACCTCAAGAAGAAATGGCTGGAGTAAATCAAAACCTGGTGCCTGTCACTCGCAACCCCATTGAAATAGCGAATGACAAGGATAGCGCCATCCTTTCATATTTAGTACCTATGCCTGGGGAGCTGAACCCCAGCATAATCCGTCCTGAAATCACTGCCCACTCATTCGAGTTGAAACCAGTGATGTTCCAAATGTTGTCCACTGTGGGACAATTCTTTGGAATAGAAAATGAGGACCCCCATAACCACCTTAGGAACTTCTTAGGAGTTAGTGACACTTTCCTAATCCCTGGAGTTTCCCAAGAAGCCCTGAGGCTATATCTTTTCCCTTACTCTTTGAGGGACAAAGCCAAAACATGGCTAAATTCTTTACCCTCAGGCTCTGTCCGCAATTGGACAGATTTAGCAGAAAAATTCCTAGTCAAATACTTCCCACCAGATAGGAATTCAACTTTTCGTGATGACATCATAAAATTCAAACAAGCTCCAAGTGAGTCTCTTCACGAAGCTTGGACACGATTCAAAGACCTCCTCATTAAATGTCCACACCATGGCATTCCATGGTGTATCCAAATAGAAGTTTTCTTTAAAGGATGCAACCCCAGCACCAGACAAGTCTTAAATTCATCTGCTGGAGGTTCCATGTTGTCCAAGAGTTACAACGAAGCTTATGAGATCTTGGAGAAGATCTCAACATCTCATTGTAGATGGTCAGACGATCCTGTAGAGCCAACTAGGGCTCAAGACAAGGATGCTCTAAGCGCCATGAGCACCCAAATAAATGCCCTGACCAACTTAGTCAAGCAAATGGCTCAGGCCAATCTCCAAACCAGTGCCAACACCGCCACAGCCATGTCAATGGGCACTCAACCAAATCAAGGCGAGGCACCAATCTGTGGATTCTGTGGGGAAGGACACCCTTATGAATACTGCCCTGGGAATCCATCCTCGGTCTGCTATGTAGGTAGTCAGCAGCAGCCTAGGAATAACCCCTACTCCAACACCTATAACCCTGGTTGGAGAAACCACCCTAACCTGTCATGGGGTGGCCAACAAAACACTAACCAAAATCCTAACCAACCAAGGCCGAGTGGAACACCTGGTTTCACTCCCCAACATAACCAGTCAATGTACCAAAAACCTTATAACCAACCTGTAGGATCTTCTGTAGAAAACCTACTCAAGGAATATATAGCTAAGAATGATGCTACTCTTCAGAGCCAGCAAGCTACCCTTAGGAGTCTGGAAAACCAAATAGGCCAGTTAGCCAATGAACTTAAAAGTAGGCCCCAAGGTAGACTCCCTGCTGATACCGAGGTACCAAGGAGAGATGGCAAGGAACAAGTTCAAGCAATTGAACTTAGGAGTGGAAGACCATTGGTGAGCATTACAAAGGACACACCGAAGAGAGTAGAGAACTATGAGTCTAGTGCTCCACTGGAGTCTCTGCCAAGCCAAGGTCCACCACCAACTAGCACATCAGGAGCCAGGCTAGAGCCAATTGTAGAGGACGTAGAAGAAATTCCAAGGCCTCCACCTATCTTAAGGCGTCCTGACGTGCCTGCATATGTGCCACCACCTCCATACCCTCGAAGGCTTAAAAAGAAGCAGGAACAGGAAGTTCATTTTAATAAATTTTTAGAAATACTTAAGCAAGTGCATGTGAACATTCCTTTTGTAGAGGTTTTACAGTCTATGCCTTCATATGTAAAGTTTTTGAAGGACATTATTACTAACAAAAGAATAATTGGTGAGTTTGAAACAGTAAACCTCACCGAAGAGTGCAGTGCCATCCTCCAAAACAAGCTGCCCAAGAAGGAGAAGGATCCTGGTTCCTTCACCTTACCTGTAGAACTTGGAGGCAAGCACGTGGGCAGAGCGCTTTGTGACCTGGGCGCCAGCATAAATCTCATGCCCCTGTCCCTATTTCGCCAGTTGGGAATAGGGGAAGCACGTCCAACTACTGTCACTTTACAACTAGCAGACAGATCCATCGCATATCCAGAAGGTAAGATTGAGGATATTCTAGTTAAAGTTGACAAATTCATTTTCCTTGCAGATTTCATTGTCCTGGACTATGAGGCAGACAAGGAGGTACCCATCCTGCTAGGTAGACCATTTCTAGCCACAGGTAGGGCACTAATAGACGTGCAAAAAGGTGAGTTAACTATGAGAGTTCATGATGAAGAGGTAAAATTTAGTGTTTACAAAGCTTTAAAATATCCCTCTGATTCTGAGTCTTGTGCTAGCATGGATGTTGTTGACTCACTAATGGAAGAACAATTAGAGCATGTACTGTTAACCAAGCATGCAAATGAATATGTAGGATTAGATGTAGCTGATTTAAATGTATCTGACATAATGGATATGCCTGTAGATAACCCTCAGCATGTATGTATGAATATAGATTTAACTTGCCAGTAGCGAAAGACGTGCAATCGCTAGAAGCAATCGCTAGAAGCAAAACAACTTGCCAGTAGCGAAAGAGCACCGCAAAGCGCAACCTGACAAAACACCTGCACACACTCAAAGAACAAGACAAAGTCAATCAAAAGAATCCCAGGGGGAGCCGGCCGAAACCGCACCCACCCAGGACGAGCATGCAGAAGAAATATCAGATCGAATAGCAGCGATAACCGACTGAGCAGGACGGTGACCCGGGCCGTGAAAACGCAAGTTGCGTTCCCTCCAAATATGGTAGATCACAGCACACCAGGCCACTCTCCAAACAAGCTGACGCTTGTGCTGCCCAGCACTCACCCGACAAATCCACTCAAGCTCAGCATCCCAAGGGAGAACGAGGCGGGAAGCTCTGCCCCAACAGAGGATATCCTCCCACACCAAACTCGCAAAGGGGCACTGAAAGAACAAGTGGTCTCGGGACTCAGTCCCGGACAAACAAAGCAAACAATCGGTAGGTGTCGAGGGGATCCACCTAGCCAGCCTATCACGGGTATACAAACGGTCCCTCAAGGCCAGCCTTGTGACAAAAGCATGACGCGGAATATTCCCCCCGAACCATAGCAAACCCTGCCACGGAACCACAGTCCCACGGGGGCGAATCGCCTCCCAAGCACTCGATACCGAAAAACCAATCCCGCCTGGAACCCAGATCAACCTATCCTCCCTAAATTCTTGAAGTTTCAGCCTAGTTGAGTCCCCTACTGTTGGTAACTTGCTGAAAGAACATGATTTGCCTATTAATTCCCTAGAGATAGTTAGTACCAGTAATGCAACAAGCATTTGTAAAGGGAAGTTGAAGAGTGTTTCTGCTAGCGCTTCAGGGCAGCCCACAGTCCCTGCTAAATCTGGGAAAATAGGGGACCCTTCACTTAAGCTGGTAGTTAACGATGGGCCTGCCATCTGCGACAATGGTGTGGGATTGGTTCCTAAACCTCGTATTAAGAAGCAACATGTGACAGAGGAAGGGGCTTCATCCTCAAATCTGGGTCCGCTTCGGCTGGAGGTTGAAGAAGAAGGTTTAGGGCAATCTGATTTCTCTCTCTTGGATGCGCAGGCTGCAGACAAGGCTTTGAATGCGTTTTCTATTAATGGAAATTTCACTAACCCCAATGGTGAGAGTACTAAGCCTGACGCTTTTCTTCCTTCCTCCCCCGTGATGAGAATTAATGAGAGGGCTGGGATTAATGTTGTACGTTCTTCAAATTTCCAAGTTGGGAAAGTTTCAGCTGCTGCTTCTTTGGAAAGCCCATTAATTGTGGATGATTCTCTCTCCTTGGGTAAATCGATGCTGCCAAAAGCTATTAAGGACATGACTACCCATTTTGGCAAGTCTCATTTCCCACGCAAGCTTGAAGGGCTGCAAGGTAATGCTTTAATGGGCCAGCCAAGATGTGACATCCCAAGTACTACTCCTTTTGACTTTCAACATGGTAAGTCCAATTTGACTTTGACCCGTCAGAATTTGCATGGTGATTTGGGCCTTCAAGCCAAAAATAGTGCAGCTTTATGTGGTTCCTTAAATTTAAATGGGCTTGTTAATGGGCCTATTGAAAATGAAATTGAGCTTGCACCTCTTGGGCTTGATGGTTTGGATAAGAAGGGGCCCCATCTTAATGGGCTTGACCCAATGGGTATGGGCCCAAATTTAAGCTCGACGGGCTTCGGGCAAGGAGTCGTGCCTCTTGGGCTAATTGGGCCGTCCTCTTTTAGCCCTATGGGGCGTGGGCAGTTGGGCCATTTGGTGACCCGTCGTACATTCTCTGATCGGGCTGAGGGTTTGCCCTTGAAGGGAAAGGTCGGAAATAGTGATTTTGAAATAGGGGTGAGTTCGCTAGGGCCGATGTTTGGTTCGGGGATTCCAGGAAAGTTTCCCCTGTTGGGCCACCATTGTTCGGAGTTGGGATCTAGTGAAGGGGATGATGTGTTGGGGGGTTCGGTGGACGAGTCTGGGACGATTCCTATTAGGCCATTTGGGCCCGCAGGGCCCCTTCCTCAGGGTCAGAAGGCTAGTTGGGCCAATCTTTTTGGGCCTCAGTGGACCTCCCCTGCTGCGGAACCCCTAGTCTATAACCCTCCAATTGAGAAGGATGGGATGCTGTTTGCCATTCCCTCGGATGAGGTTATCGAGGAGGGCATAGCAGTCTGGAGAGGCTCGTTGGTGGGTCAATTTATTGATGGCAAACTTCCCTTTTTTGTTCTTGATCGTCTTGTCAGGAAGATTTGGGGACATGTGGAAGTTCCAACCATTAACTTGTTTGATCATGGTTTGATCATTTTCAGGTTCCAAAAGGACTCAGCTAGGGACTGGGTATTAGAGAATGGCCCCTGGCACTTCGGGGGGAAGCCTATACTTCTGAGGCCGTGGTCCCCTGGGATTGTCCCCCAGACCTTTGTGTTCGATAAAATACCTGTGTGGGTTAAGTTTTTCCATGTCCCTATGGAATTGTGGACCACTCCTGGGTTGAGTAATATTGCTAGCACGGTTGGTATTCCTTTGCGGTTGGATAAACCTACAAAGGACAAAACGTGCTCCTCGTATGCTCGGGTTTGTGTGGAGGTTGCGATTGATGCCCCTCTTCCTAGTAAAGTTGGGGTCACTGTCTATGGGGTTGATCACACTATCCCAATTGAGTATGAGTGGAAGCCCAAGCGGTGCCTGTCTTGTCGTGTCTTCGGCCACTCGGACACAGGTTGTCCGAAACAGAATAGGGGTAGGGTCGATCCCATCCCCACTACACAGGTGGCTGCTGAGGGTGAGGTCAAGGGGCCGGCCCAGAGTGAGGGTGTGAACTCGGATATGGTTATGGTTGATAGTGGGGAGGGTCAGCAGGCCTCCTCTCTTAAGACTGGTGATGAGTTTCTCCCTATGGAAGGGAAGTCTCGTAGGCGTAAACGGAACAGGAAGAAGGCAGCAAAGTCCTTGGCTGCGGCAGACTCGTCTACCCATCCCATAGCCTCGGTTAGCCTCCCGAGTTCCCCTTCTGCCTCTAGGCTTTCCCGTTCTCCCGAGCCCCTAAAGGGGGTCCGCGTGGCTAACTCGTTCGGATCCCTAGCTGATTCCTCGGAGTGTGCCTTGGCCTCCCCGAGGGTGGTTTCCTTAGCGGAAAAGACGCTCTGTGACAGTGTGGACCCCCGATGGTGTCAGGATGCCGTTGTTTCCCCTTCTACTTCCTATGTCTAGTTGGTGCTCATGGAATGTGCGCGGTCTTACTGACCCGACCAAAGGTCGTTGTGTTCGTTCGTTTCTGCAGTCTCAGGATATTGGTTTCTGCTGTCTGGTTGAAACTAAGGTTAAGGCTCATCAGTTTGACTTCGTGTTTCGTTCCTTTGGGGCCGATTGGCAGTGCGTGTGTAGCTATGGGGACAGTGGCCTGGGTCGTATTTGGGTGTTATGGCGTTCCCGCCGTTTCTCTTTCTCTCCTACCCTGATTAGTCCTCAGCTGGTTACTGGCTCCCTGGTGGACCTGTCTTCTCAGGTTGTGACTCATATTGCTTGTGTGTATGGGTCCAATCTCGAGGCTGGGAGGTCTGCCTTGTGGAGGGAGTTGGTCTTGGCTTGTTCGAGTTGGTCTTCCCCTGGAGTGGTTATGGGAGACTTTAATGAGACTCGCCGCCTGTCTGAGAGGAGTGGGGGTAACCATAGCATTTCTGCGATGGGAGCCTTTGATACTGCTCTCCTTGAGGCTGACTTGGTTGAGCTGCCGTTTCAGGGGAATTGTTTCACTTGGACTAGTCGCCCGAGGGGTGGCCCTGGAGGTCAGTTGGGTAGGTTGGATAGAGTTTTGGTCAACGCTAAGTGGGCTTCTGGTCGGCCTATGTGTGTGGTGCACGTGCATGACTGGGGTGTTTCTGACCATAGTCCGTTGGTTTTCTCTCCAGGCCCTTTAGGTGCTCGTCGGTCTCCCTCCTTTCGGTTCTTCAACCATTGGGGGGACTCTGATAGGTTTTTGGCTGTGATTGCTAGTAGGTGGGTGACCCACCATGGTGTCTCTCCGCTTGTTAGCTTCGCTCGCAATTTAAAGGGCTTAAAGGGGACTCTCAGGCAGGAGTTTGGGACGCCGATAGTTGTGCTTAGTCAACAGGTTATTGATCTTCGCTTGGCCATGGAGGCTGCCCAAGCGGGAGTGTTGGTGGATCCCCTTTCTCCTTCCCTCCAGCTTCAGGCCGCTGGGGCTTCTGACAGGTTCTGGGCTGCAGCTAGGTGTGAGGAAGCCTCCCTTCGGCAGAAATCGAGGGTCAAGTGGTTGGCTTTAGGGGATAGGAACTCGGGGTTCTTTCACAGAAGCGTGAAAGTTAGGCAGCCCGGAATAACTTCTCCTCTTTGGTTGATGGTTCTGGGGTCAGGTTGTCTTCCCATGAGGACATCTCGCGTTCCCTGGTTCATTATTTCCAGGGTCTCTTGGGGTCCCAAGGGGTTGGTTATCGTGACCTCACAGAGCGTCTAAAGCCGTTGGTGGGGTTTTCGTGGTCTGATCAGTGTGTAACTGATCTCATCCGTCCCATCTCGCGAGATGAGGTTCGTGATGTTCTCTTTTCCATGAGTAGTGCCAGGGCTCCTGCCCCGGATGGCTTCCCTGTGGGGTTTTTCAAAGCAGCTTGGAGTGTTGTTGGGGATGATTTCGTTTCCGCCGCGCTTCACTTCTTTGATACCTCCTTCCTTCCTCCTGGTATCAATGCCACTTCTCTCACCTTGATTCCTAAGAAGGTGGGTGCCTCCCGGGTTGAGGATTTCAGGCCTATCTCCTGTTGTAATGTGTTGTATAAATGCATTGCAAAGGTTTTGGCTAATCGTCTTCGCGTGTGGCTGCCTTCCTTCATCAGTCCGAATCAGTCGGCTTTTGTTCAAGGTAGGAGCATTGTGGATAACATTCTGCTCTGCCAAGAGTTGGTTGGGGGTTACCACCTAAACAAAGGGAGCCCGCGGTGTGTGCTGAAGATCGACCTGCAGAAAGCTTATGACTCTATTCAGTGGGACTTCCTCTTTGGCTTACTGCTTTCGATTGGTACGCCTTGCCAGTTTGTCAACTGGGTCCGGGCTTGCGTTACTTCGCCTATGTTCTCCATTTCGGTGAATGGGTCCTCTGAGGGGTTTTTTGCGGGTAGGCGTGGCCTCCGTCAGGGTGATCCCCTGTCCCCTTACCTGTTCGTCATGTGTATGGAAGTCTTGTCGCGGCTGCTGAATTCCCCGCCGCCTGAGTTTGAGTTTCATCCCAAGTGTGAGAGGGTTAATCTTACCCATCTTTGCTTTGCGGATGACTTGATGATTTTCTCTGCGGGGAACAGGTCTTCTTTGAGGTTTGTCCAGCAAACATTACTTCACTTCCAGGAGCTCTCAGGCCTTGTGGCTAACTCCGCTAAGAGCTCGATGTTCTGTGCGGGGATTCCTGTCCAGGTGGCTGTCGGTCTGGCTGAGTTCATGGGTGTTGCTCTTGCGACCTTGCCTGTTTGTTACTTAGGTCTCCCTCTCATCTCTGGTCGGCTGTCTTCTCGGGATTGCCAGCCTCTGATTGATCGGATCACATCTAGGATTGGCAGTTGGACTGCTAGGGCTCTTTCCTATGCGGGAAGAGTGCAGCTTATCCAGTCAGTCCTCCAGAGCTTCCAGGTCTATTGGGCTAGTGTTTTTGTGCTGCCTGCTCGTATAGTCCATAGGGTTGAGAGTTTGCTTCGGTGCTACCTCTGGAAGGGCTCTCCTTCTGGTCGTGGGGGGGCGAAGGTTGCCTGGGACGACATTTGTTTGCCTAAGAGTGAGGGAGGTTTGGGTATTCGTCATATCCAATCCTGGAACTCGGCTGCGGTTATGAAGCTCCTTTGGCTCCTTCTGCTTCGCTCTGGTTCGCTGTGGGTGGCTTGGATGGAGGAGTATATTCTCCGTGGCCGGTCTCTTTGGACGATTCCTGTGTCGTCTATGTGGTCTTGGTGCCTCAAGGCGATCATGGGGCTTCGGGACCAATTCCGTCCACTTGTCCGTTTTTCCATAGGCGACGGTTCTAGGTGTCGTATGTGGGTTGATCCATGGTTGCCTGATGGTCCTATTCTCCCCAGAATCAGTGATCGTATCTTGTATGACGCAGCTAGTCATATTCAAGCTATGGTCTCTGATTTTCTGCTTCCTGATGGTTCGTGGCGGTGGCCGGTCGTGTCTCCTGATTTGTTGGAGATCGCCGATGCCGTGCGCTCTATTGTGTGTTGCCCCGGCAGGGAGGATAGGTTGATCTGGGTTCCAGGCGGGCTTGGTTTTTCGGTTTCTAGTGCTTGGGAGGCGATCCGCCCCCGTGGGACAGTGGTTCCGTGGCAGGGTTTGCTTTGGTTCGGGGGGAATATTCCGCGACATGCTTTTGTCACCTGGCTGGCCTTGAGGGACCGTTTGTATACTCGTGATAGGCTGGCTAGGTGGATCCCCTCGACACCTACCGACTGTTTGCTTTGCTTGTCCGGGTCTGAGTCCCGTGACCACTTGTTCTTCCAGTGCCCCTTTGCGAGTTTGGTGTGGGAGGATATTCTCTGTTGGGGTAGAGCTTCCCGCCTCGTTCTCCCTTGGGATGCTGAGCTTGAGTGGATTTGTCGGGTGAGTGCTGGGCAACACAAGCGTAAGCTTGTCTGGAGGGTGGCCTGGTGTGCTGTGATCTACCATATTTGGATGGAACGCAACTTGCGTTTCCACGGCCCGGGTCACCGTCCTCCTCAGTCGGTTATCGCTGCTATTCGGTCTGATATTTCTTCTGCCTGCTCGTCCTGGGTGGGTGCGGTTTCGGCCGGCTCCCCTTGGGATTCTTTTGATTGACTTTGTCTTGTTCTTTGAGTGTGTGCAGGTGTTTTGTCAGGTTGCTCTTTTCGGTGCTGTTTCGCGTTTGGCGATTGCTTCTTTTCCCCTGCTCTGTCCCTGTGTGCTGCTGCTGTCTCTTCTCTACAGGGGTTTTCTGTTTTGGTGTTTGGTCAGGTTGACTCTATGTGGTGCTGTTTCGTTTATGGTGATTGCTTCTTCCCCTGCTCTGTCCCTGGTTGCTGCTGCTGCCTCTTCTCTGGAGGGGTTTCGGTTTTGGTTTGTGCGCCTTGGTTGTTTGTGCTTGTCCCTGTGCTTGTTGTGGCGATCGGTTGCTGGCTTTCTTCTTCTGTCTGTCCTTTGCTGTCCTTGGCCTTTCTCCCCTGGTGGGATTCTTGTGTGGGGCTTTGAGAGGCTAGTCTGTGGGGTGGCTCTAGCAGTCGGTTTGGTTCAGGCGGTGCTTGCTTCTTCTGCAGTTGGCTGTCCTTCTCTGTTCAGTGGGTGCTCGTTGTCCCCTGGCAGTCCTGGTTCCTTATTGAGCTGAGTTCTGGTTGCTTGTTGTCACCCCGAAAGGCGCTTTGTCCTGAGGGTGTGTTGGTTTTTGGTGGGTCCTGGGATCTGGCTTTGTCGAGGAAGCGATGCTGGCTGGGTCCCTGTGGCTTTCTGCCGGGCCTGCATACCGGATGGTTGTTCTTTGCCATAAGTAGGGGGAAGACGAGTTGATGGGCCTCTTCTTTGTTCGGTTTCTTGGTCGTGCTTGGGGGGCGGGCTGCTTGCTTGCTTTTGTTGGATGGCCAGCTTAGCCCCTTTTTTTTCTCAGCATCTGCCTGTCCTCTCTCTGGTTTTGCTTGGTGCCCCTTGACCCTGTCTGGAGTCGCTCTTTCGCTCGTGCCGGCTGGGGGTTGGATGGCCTGGGGTGTTTTGTGGGCGGTTGAGGAGTCATGGTTCGCAGTTGAGGTGCTTGCTTTGTTCGTGCTCTGTCTTTGTCTCCTCTTGCTTCAGCTGGTTCTTTTGCTTTTTGTGTGGTGTTTCGTTTTTCTGCTTTTGGTTTTCTCTGGCTCCTTCCCGCTTGTGGGTTGGATGCTAGGGTCTGTTGTTGTTTGGTTTCTTTGTTGCTTTCCCTCGGGCTGTGAGGTTTCCGTTGGGTTGTTTTGGATTTGTTGTCATACATTGGTTCTCCCAGTGTTTGTTCTCTTGTTTGTTGTGCCCTTTGGCCTCGGGCTTTGAGGTCTTTTTGCTTATATATAATCACCTTTGCAAAAAAAAAAACCTATCCTCCCTACCTGGGCAACACACAGTAGAGCGCACGGCACCGGCCACTGCCACGAACCATCAGGTAGCAGAAAATCAGAGACCATAACTTGAATATGACTAGCTGCGTCATACAAGATACGATCACTAATCCTGGGGAGAATAGGACCATCAGGCAGCCATGGATCAACCCACATACGACACCTAGAACCGTCGCCAATGGAAAACCGGACAAGTGGACGGAATTGGTCCCGAAGCCCCATAATCGCCTTGAGGCACCAAGACCACATAGACGACACAGGAATCGTCCAAAGAGACCGACCACGGAGGATATACTCCTCCATCCAAGCCACCCACAGAGAACCAGAGCGAAGCAGAAGGAGCCAAAGGAGCTTCATAACCGCTGCCGAGTTCCAGGATTGGATGTGACGAATACCCAAACCTCCCTCCCTCTTCGGCAAACAAATGTCATCCCAGGCACCCTTCGCCCCCCCACGACCAGAAGGAGAGCCCTTCCAGAGGAAGCACCGAAGCAAACTCTCAACCCTATGGACTATACGAGCAGGCAGCACAAACACACTAGCCCAATAGACCTGGAAGTTCTGGAGGACCGACTGGATAAGCTGCAACCTTCCCACATAGGAAAGAGCCCTAGCAGTCCAACTACCAATCCTAGAGGTGATCCGATCAATCAGAGGCTGGCAGTTCCGAGAAGACAGCCGACCAGAGATGAGAGGGAGACCTAAGTAACAAACAGGCAAGGTCGCAAGAGCAACGCCCATGAACTCAGCCAGACCGACAGCCCCCTGGACAGGGACCCCCGCACAGAACATCGAGCTCTTAGCGGAGTTAGCCACAAGGCCTAAAAGCTCCTGGAAGTGAAGTAAGGTTTGCTGAACAAACCTCAAAGAAGTCCTGTTCCCCGCAGAGAAAATCATCAAGTCATCCGCAAAGCAAAGATGGGTAAGATTAACCCTCTCACACTTGGGATGAAACTCAAACTCAGGCGGCGGGGAATTCAGCAGCCGCGACAAGACTCCATACACATGACGAACAGGTAAGGGGACAGGGGGTCACCCTGACGGAGACCACGCCTACCCGCAAAAAACCCCTCAGAGGACCCATTCACCGAAATGGAGAACATAGGCGAAGTAACGCAAGCCCGGATCCAGTTGACAAACTGGCAAGGAGTACCAATCGAAAGCAGTAAGCCAAAGAGAAAATCCCACTGGATAGAATCATAAGCTTTCTGCAGGTCAATCTTCAGCACACACCGCGGGCTCCCTTTGTTGAGGTGGTAACCCCCAACCAACTCCTGGCAGAGCAGAATGTTATCCACAATACTCCTACCTTGAACAAAGGCCGACTGATTCGGACTGATGAAGGAAGGCAGCCACACGCGAAGACGATTAGCCAAAACCTTTGCAATGCATTTATACAACACATTACAACAGGAAATAGGCCTGAAATCCTCAACCCGGGAGGCACCCTCCTTCTTAGGAATCAAGGTTAGAGAGGTGGCATTGATACCAGGAGGAAGGAAGGAGGTATCAAAGAAGTGAAGCGCGGCGGAAACGAAATCATCCCCAACAACACTCCAAGCAGCTTTGAAAAACCCCACAGGGGAGCCATCCGGGCCAGAAGCCCTGGCACTACTCATGGAAAAGAGAACAGCTCGAACCTCATCTCGCGAGATGGGGCGGATGAGATCAGTTACACACTGATCAGACCACGAAAACCCCACCATCGGCTTTCATTGCTCTGTGAGGTCACGATAACCAACTCCTTGGGACCCCAAGAGACCCTGGAAATAATGAACCAAAGATCTCGAGATGTCCTCATGGGAAGACATCCTGACCCCAGAACCATCAACCAAAGAGGAAAAGCTATTCCGGGCTGCCCTAACTTTCACGCTCCTGTGAAAGAACCCCGAGTTCCTATCCCCTAACGCCAGCCACTTAACCCTCGATTTCTGCCTAAGGGAGGTCTCTTCACACCTAGCTGCTGCCCAGAACCTATCAGATGCCTTAGCGGCTTGAAGCTGGAGGGAGGGAGAAAGGGGGTCTACCACAACTCCCGCCTGGGCAGCCTCCATGGCCAAGCGAAGATCAATAACCTGCTGACTAAGCACGGCAATCGGCGTCCCAAACTCCTGCCTGAGAGACCCCTTTAAGCCCTTTAAATTGCGAGCGAAGCTAACAAGCGGAGAGACCCCAACATGGGTCACCCATCTACTAGCAATCACAGACAAAAACCTATCAGACTCCCCCCAATGGTTAAAGAACCGAAAGGAGGGAGACCGACGAGCACCTAAAGGGCCTGGAGAGAAAACCATCGGAATATGGTCAGAAACACCCCAGTCATGCACGTGCACCACACACATAGGCCGACCAGAAGCCCACTCAGCATTGACCAAAACTCTATCCAACCTGCCCAACTGACCTCCTGGGCCACCCCTCTGGCGACTAGTCCAAGTGAACCAATTCCCCTGAACCGACAGCTCAACCAAGTCAGCCTCTAGGAGAGCAGTATGAAAGGCTCCCATAGCAGAAATGCTATGGTTACCCCCACTCCTCTCAGTCAACCGGCGAGTCTCATTAAAGTCTACCATAACCACTCCAGGGGAAGACCAACTCGAAGAAGCCAAGGCCAACTCCCTTCACAAAGCAGACCGCCTAGCCTCGAGATTGGACCCATACACACAGGCAATATGAGTCACAACCTGAGAAGACAGGTCCACCAGGGAGCCAGTAACCAACTGAGGACTAATCAGGCTAGGGGAGAAAGAGAACCGGCGGGAACGCCATAACACCCAAATACGACCCAGGCCACTATCCCCATAACTACATACAGACTGCCAATCTGCCCCAAAGGAACGAAACACGGAATCAAACTAATGAGCCTTAACCTTGGTTTCTACCAGACAGCAGAAACCAATATTCTCAGACTGCAAAAAGGATCGAACACATCGTCCTTTTGTCGGGTCAGTGAGACCGCGCACATTCCACGAGCACCAACTAGACATAGGAAGTAGAAGGGGAGACAATGGCATCCTGACACCATCGGGGGTCCACACTATCACAGATCGTCTTTTCCAGTAAGGAAACCACCCTCTGGGGGGCCAAATTACACCTCAAGGAATCCGAAAGAGAACCGAAATAGTCAGTCACATGTACCCCCTTCGGGGGCTCAGGAGAACGGGGGAGCCGAGGGGAGGGGCCAATAGGAGAACTCGGGAGACTAGCCAAGGCAATGGGAATGGCAGACGAGTCTGCAGCCAAGGACTTGGCAGCCTTCTTCCGTTTACCCCTGCAGGATTTCCCTCCCACAGGGATAAAGTCATCACCAGCCTCAAGAGTGGAGGCCTGTTCACCCTCCCCACTAGCAACCCCTACCTGATCCGAGCTCACGCCATCACTCTGGGCCGGCACCCTGACCCCACCCTCAGTAGACACCTGTGTAGGGAGGATGGGATCAAAACTACTCACAGTCTTTTTTGGACAGCCGGAGTCCGAATGGCCAAAGACCCGACAGGATAGGCACCTCTTGGGCTTCCATTCGTACTCAATGGGGATAGTATGATCCAGCCCATAGACAGTGACCCCAACCTTACTAGGAAGAGGGGCATCAATCGCAACCTCCACACAGACCCGAGCATACGAGGAGGTAAGGGGAAAGGGGGTCACCCTGACGGAGACCACGCCTACCAGCAAAAAACCCCTCAGAGGACCCATTCACCGAAATGGAGAACATAGGCGAAGTAACGCAAGCCCGGATCCAGTTGACAAACTGGCAAGGAGTACCAATCGAAAGCAGTAAGCCAAAGAGAAAATCCCACTGGATAGAATCATAAGCTTTCTGCAGGTCAATCTTCAGCACACACCGCGGGCTCCCTTTGTTGAGGTGGTAACCCCCAACCAACTCCTGGCAGAGCAGAATTTTATCCACAATACTCCTACCTTGAACAAAGGCCGACTGATTCGGACTGATGAAGGAAGGCAGCCACACGCGAAGACGATTAGCCAAAACCTTTGCAATGCATTTATACAACACATTACAACAGGAAATAGGCCTGAAATCCTCAACCCGGGAGGCACCCTCCTTCTTAGGAATCAAGGTAAGAGAGGTGGCATTGATACCAGGAGGAAGGAAGGAGGTATCAAAGAAGTGAAGCGCGGCGGAAACGAAATCATCCCCAACAACACTCCAAGCAGCTTTGAAAAACCCCACAGGGAAGCCATCCGGGCCAGAAGCCCTGGCACTACTCATGGAAAAGAGAACAGCTCGAACCTCATCTCGCGAGATGGGGCGGATGAGATCAGTTACACACTGATCAGACCACGAAAACCCCACCATCGGCTTTCATTGCTCTGTGAGGTCACGATAACCAACTCCTTGGGACCCCAAGAGACCCTGGAAATAATGAACCAAAGATCTCGAGATGTCCTCATGGGAAGATCCTGACCCCAGAACCATCAACCAAAGAGGAAAAGCTATTCCGGGCTGCCCTAACTTTCACGCTCCTGTGAAAGAACCCCGAGTTCCTATCCCCTAACGCCAGCCACTTAACCCTCGATTTCTGCCTAAGGGAGGCTTCTTCACACCTAGCTGCTGCCCAGAACCTATCAGATGCCTTAGCGGCTTGAAGCTGGAGGGAGGGAGAAAGGGGGTCTACCACAACTCCCGCCTGGGCAGCCTCCATGGCCAAGCGAAGATCAATAACCTGCTGACTAAGCACGACAATCGGCGTCCCAAACTCCTGCCTGAGAGACCCCTTTAAGCCCTTTAAATTGCGAGCGAAGCTAACAAGCGGAGAGACCCCAACATGGGTCACCCATCTACTAGCAATCACAGACAAAAACCTATCAGACTCCCCCCAATGGTTAAAGAACCGAAAGGAGGGACCGACGAGCACCAAAAGGGCCTGGAGAGAAAACCATCGGAATATGGTCAGAAACACCCCAGTCATGCACGTGCACCACACACATAGGCCGACCAGAAGCCCACTCAGCATTGACCAAAACTCTATCCAACCTGCCCAACTGACCTCCAGGGCCACCCCTCGGGCGACTAGTCCAAGTGAACCAATTCCCCTGAATCGACAGCTCAACCAAGTCAGCCTCTAGGAGAGCAGTATGAAAGGCTCCCATAGCAGAAATGCTATGGTTACCCCCACTCCTCTCAGTCAACCGGCGAGTCTCATTAAAGTCTACCATAACCACTCCAGGGGAAGACCAACTCGAAGAAGCCAAGGCCAACTCCCTTCACAAAGCAGACCGCCTAGCCTCGAGATTGGACCCATACACACAGGAAATATGAGTCACAACCTGAGAAGACAGGTCCACCAGGGAGCCAGTAACCAACTGAGGACTAATCAGGCTAGGGGAGAAAGAGAACCGGCGGGAACGCCATAACACCCAAATACGACCCAGGCCACTATCCCCATAACTACATACACACTGCCAATCTGCCCCAAAGGAACGAAACACGGAATCAAACTAATGAGCCTTAACCTTGGTTTCTACCAGACAGCAGAAACCAATATTCTCAGACTGCAAAAAGGATCGAACACATCGTCCTTTTGTCGGGTCAGTGAGACCGCGCACATTCCACGAGCACCAACTAGACATAGGAAGTAGAAGGGGAGACAATGGCATCCTGACACCATCGGGGGTCCACACTATCACAGATCGTCTTTTCCAGTAAGGAAACCACCCTCTGGGGGGCCAAATTACACCCCAAGGAATCCGAAAGAGAACCGAAATAGTCAGTCACATGTACCCCCTTCGGGGGCTCAGGAGAACGGGGGAGCCGAGGGGAGGGGCCAATAGGAGAACTCGGGAGACTAGCCAAGGCAATGGGAATGGCAGACGAGTCTGCAGCCAAGGACTTGGCAGCCTTCTTCCGTTTACCCCTGCAGGATTTCCCTCCCACAGGGATAAAGTCATCACCAGCCTCAAGAGTGGAGGCCTGTTCACCCTCCCCACTAGCAACCCCTACCTGATCCGAGCTCACGCCATCACTCTGGGCCGGCACCCTGACCCCACCCTCAGTAGACACCTGTGTAGGGAGGATGGGATCAAAACTACTCACAGTCTTTTTTGGACAGCCGGAGTCCGAATGGCCAAAGACCCGACAGGATAGGCACCTCTTGGGCTTCCATTCGTACTCAATGGGGATAGTATGATCCAGCCCATAGACAGTGACCCCAACCTTACTAGGAAGAGGGGCATTAATCGCAACCTCCACACAGACCCGAGCATACGAGGAGCACGTTTTGTCCTTTGTAGGCTTATCCAACCGCAAAGGAACACCTACCGTACTCGCAATGTTGCTCAACCCAGGAGTGGTCCACAATTCCATAGGGACATGGAAAAACTTAACCCACACAGGAATTTTATCGAACACAAAGGTCTGGGGGACAATCCCAGGGGCCCACTGCCTCAGTAGGATAGGCTTCCCCCCGAAGTGCCAGGGGCCATTCTCTAAGACCCAGTCCCTAGCTGAGTCCTTTTGGAACCTGAAAATGATCAATCCATTATCAAACAAGTTAATGGTTGGAACTTCCACATGTCCCCAAATCCTCTTGACCAGCCGATCAAGAACAAAAAAGGGAAGTTTACCATCCATAAACTGTCCCACCAATGAACCCCTCCAAACTGCTATGCCCTCCTCAATAACCTCATCCGAGGGAATGGCAAACATAATCCCATCCTTCTCAATAGGAGGGTTATAGAGGAGAGGTTCATCAGATGGTGAGGTCCACTGAGGCCCAAAAAGATTGGCCCAACTAGCCTTATGCTCCTGACCGAGGGACCCAAGGGGCCCACCCGACCCCATGTGATTAGGCCCAACCCCACCTAAAGTGCTCCTCGTAGGTGTTCCTTTGCGGTTGGATAAGCCTACAAAGGACAAAACGTGCTCCTCGTATGCTCGGGTCTGTGTGGAGGTTGCGATTGATGCCCCTCTTCCTAGTAAGGTTGGGGTCACTGTCTATGGGGTGGATCATACTATCCCCATTGAGTACGAATGGAAGCCCAAGAGGTGCCTATCCTGTCGGGTCTTTGGCCATTCGGACTCCGGCTGTCCAAAAAAGACTATGAGTAGTTTTGATCCCATCCTCCCTACACAGGTGTCTACTGAGGGTGGGGTCAGGGTGCCGGCCCAGAGTGATGGCGTGAGCTCGGATCAGGTAGGGGTTGCTAGTGGGGAGGGTGAACAGGCCTCCACTCTTGAGGCTGGTGATGACTTTATCCCTTTGGGAGGGAAGTCCCCCAGGCGTAAACGGAAGAAGGCTGCCAAGTCCTTGGCTGCAGACTCGTCTGCCATTCCCATTGCCTTGACTAGTCTGCCGAGTTCTCCTATTGGCCCCTCCCCTCGGCTCCCCCGTTCTCCTGAGCCCCCGAAGGGGGTACATGTGACTAACTCTTTCGATAGTGGCCTGGGTCGTATTTGGGTGTTATGGCGTTCCCGCCGTTTCTCTTTCTCCCCTAGCCTGATTAGTCCTCAGTTGGTTACTGGCTCCCTGGTGGACCTGTCTTCTCAGGTTGTGACTCATATTGCCTGTGTGTATGGGTCCAATCTCGAGGCTGGGCGGTCTGCTTTGTGGAGGGAGTTGGCCTTGGCTTGTTCGAGTTGGTCTTCCCCTGGAGTGGTTATGGTAGACTTTAATGAGACTCGCCGGTTGACTGAGAGGAGTGGGGGTAACCATAGCATTTCTGCGATGGGAGCCTTTGATACTGCTCTCCTAGAGGCTGACTTGGTTGAGATGCCGGTTCAGGGGAATTGGTTCACTTGGACTAGTCGCCCGAGGGGTGGCCCAGGAGGTCAGTTGGGCAGGTTGGATAGAGTTTTGGTCAATGCTGAGTGGGCTTCTGGTCGGCCTATGTGTGTGGTGCACGTGCATGACTGGGGTGTTTCTGACCATAGTCCGATGGTTTTCTCTCCAGGCCCTTTAGGTGCTCGTCGGTCTCCCTCCTTTCGGTTCTTTAACCATTGGGGGGAGTCTGATAGGTTTTTGTCTGTGATTGCTAGTAGGTGGGTGACCCATGTTGGGGTCTCTCCGCTTGTTAGCTTCGCTCGCAATTTAAAGGGCTTAAAGGGGTCTCTCAGGCAGGAGTTTGGGACGCCGATTGTCGTGCTTAGTCAGCAGGTTATTGATCTTCGCTTGGCCATGGAGGTTGCCCAGGCGGGAGTTGTGGTAGACCCCCTTTCTCCCTCCCTCCAGCTTCAGGCCGCTGAGGCATCTGATAGGTTCTGGGCAGCAGCTAGGTGTGAAGAAGCCTCCCTTAGGCAGAAATCGAGAGTTAAGTGGCTGGCGTTAGGGGATAGGAACTCGGGGTTCTTTCACAGGAGCGTGAAAGTTAGGGCAGCCCGGAATAGCTTTTCCTCTTTGGTTGATGGTTCTGGGGTCAGGATGTCTTCCCATGAGGACATCTCGAGATCTTTGGTTCATTATTTCCACGGTCTCTTGGGGTCCCAAGGAGTTGGTTGTCGTGACCTCACAGAGCAATTAAAGCCGATGGTGGGGTTTTCGTGGTCTGATCAGTGTGTAACTGATCTCATCCGCCCCATCTTGCGAGATGAGGTTCGAGCTGTTCTCTTTTCCATGAGTAGTGCCAGGGCTCCTGGCCCGGATGGCTTCCCTGTGGGGTTTTTCAAAGCTGCTTGGAGTGTTGTTGGGGATGATTTCGTTTCCGCTGCGCTTCATTTCTTTGATACCTCCTTCCTTCCTCCTGGTATCAATGCCACCTCTCTTACCTTGATTCCTAAGAAGGTGGGTGCCTCCCGGGTTGAGGATTTCAGGCCTATTTCCTGTTGTAATGTGTTGTATAAATGCATTGCAAAGGTTTTGGCTAATCGTCTTCGCGTGTGGCTGCCTTCCTTCATCAGTCCAAATCAGTCGGCCTTTGTTCAAGGTAGGAGTATTGTGGATAACATTCTGCTCTGCCAGGAGTTGGTTGGGGGTTACCACCTCAACAAAGGGAGCCCGCGGTGTGTGCTGAAGATTGACCTGCAGAAAGCTTGTGATTCTATCCAGTGGGATTTTCTTTTTGGCTTACTGCTTTCGATTGGTACTCCTTGCCAGTTTGTCAACTGGATCCGGGCTTGCGTTACTTCGCCTATGTTCTCCATTTCGGTGAATGGGTCCTCTGAGGGGTTTTTTGCGGGTAGGCGTGGTCTCCGTCAGGGTGACTCCCTGTCCCCTTACCTGTTCGTCATGTGTATGGAAGTCTTGTCGCGGCTGCTGAATTCCCCGCCGCCTGAGTTTGAGTTTCATCCCAAGTGTGAGAGGGTTAATCCTACCCATCTTTGCTTTGCGGATGACTTGATGATTTTCTCTGCGGGGAACAAGACTTCTTTGAGGTTTGTTCAGCAGACCTTACTTCTCTTCCAGGAGCTTTCAGGCCTTGTGGCTAACTCCGCTAAGAGCTCGATGTTCTGTGCGGGGGTCCCTGTCCAGGGGGCTGTCGGTCTGGCTGAGTTCATGGGTGTTGCTCTTGCGACCTTGCCTGTTTGTTACTTAGGTCTCCCTCTCATCTCTGGTCGGCTGTCTTCTCGGGACTGCCAGCCTCTGATTGATCGGATCACCTCTAGGATTGGCAGTTGGACTGCTAGGGCTCTTTCCTATGCGGGAAGGTTACAGCTTATCCAGTCGGTCCTCCAGAGCTTCCAGGTCTATTGGGCTAGTGTGTTTGTGCTGCCTGCTCGTATTGTCCATAGGGTTGAGAGTTTGCTTCGGTGCTACCTCTGGAAGGGATCTCCTTCTGGTCGTGGGGGGGCGAAGGTTGCCTGGGATGACATTTGTTTGCCGAAGAGGGAGGGAGGTTTGGGTATTCGTCACATCCAATCCTGGAACTCGGCAGCGGTTATGAAGCTCCTTTGGCTCCTTCTGCTTCGCTCTGGTTCTCTGTGGGTGGCTTGGATGGAGGAGTATATCCTCCGTGGTCGGTCTCTTTGGACGATTCCTGTGTCGTCTATGTGGTCTTGGTGCCTCAAGGCGATTATGGGGCTTCGGGACCAATTCTGTCCACTTGTCCGGTTTTCCATTGGCGACGGTTCTAGGTGTCGTATGTGGGTTGATCCATGGCTGCCTGATGGTCCTATTCTCCCCAGGATTAGTGATCGTATCTTGTATGACGCAGCTAGCCATATTCAAGCTATGGTCTCTGATTTTCTGCTACCTGATGGTTCGTGGCGGTGGCCGGTAGTGTCTCCTGAATTGTTGGAGATCGCCGATGCCGTGCGCTCTACTGTGTGTTGCCCAGGTAGGGAGGATAGGTTGATCTGGGTTCCAGGCGGGATTGGTTTTTCGGTATCGAGTGCTTGGGAGGCGATTCGCCCCCGTGGGACAGTGGTTCCGTGGCAGGGTTTGCTATGGTTCGGGGGGAATATTCCGCGTCATGCTTTTGTCACCTGGCTGGCCTTGAGGGACCGTTTGTATACCCGTGATAGGCTGGCTAGGTGGATCCCCTCGACACCTACCGATTGTTTGCTTTGTTTGTCCGGGACTGAGTCCCGAGACCACTTGTTCTTTCAGTGCCCCTTTGCGAGTTTGGTGTGGGAGGATATCCTCTGTTGGGGCAGAGCTTCCCGCCTCGTTCTCCCTTGGGATGCTAAGCTTGAGTGGATTTGTCGGGTGAGTGTTGGGCAGCACAAGCGTCAGCTTGTTTGGAGAGTGGCCTGGTGTGCTGTGATCTACAATATTTGGAGGGAACGCAACTTGCGTTTTCACGGCCCGGGTCACCGTCTTGCTCAGTCGGTTATCGCTGCTATTCGGTCTGATATTTTTTCTTTTTTTTGCAAAGGTGAATATATATAAGCAAAAAGACCTCAAAGCCCGAGGCCAAAGGGCACAACAAACAAGAGAACAAGCACTGGGAGAACCAATGTACGACAACAAAACCAAAACAACCCAAAGGAAACCTCACAGCCCGAGGGAAAGCAACAAAGAAACCAAACAACAACAAACCCCATCATCCAACCCACAAGCGGGAAGGAGCCAGAAAAGACAAAAAGGAGATAAAAGTAACACAACTCAAAAAGCAAAGGAACCAGCTGAAGCAAGAGGAAACAATAAGACAGAACACGAACGAAGCATGACTCCTCATCCGCCCACAAAACACCCCAGGCCATCCACCCCCCGGCCGGCACGAGCGAAAGAGCGACTCCAGACAGGGTCAAGGGCACCAAGCAAAAACAGAGGGAGGACAGGCAGATGCTGAGAAAAAAGGGGCCAAGCTGGCCATCCATCATATGCAAGCAAGAAGCCCGCCCCCCAAGCACGACCAAGAAACCAAACAAAGAAGAGGCCCATCAACTCGTCTTCCCCCTACTTATGGCAAAAGAACAACCATCCGGTATGCAGGCACGGCAGAAAGCCACAGGGACCCAGCCAGCATCGCTTCCCTCGACAAAGCCAGATCCATGGACCCACCAAAAGCCCACACACCCTCAGGACAAAACGCCTTTCGGGGTGACAACAAGCATCCAGAACAACGCAACTCAATTAGGAACCAGGACCGCCAGGGGACAAAGAGCACCCACAGAGCAGAGAAGGACAGCCAACTGCAGAAGAAACAAGCACCGCCTGAACCAACCCCTACAGCTAGTGACACCCACAGACTAGCCTCTCAAAGCCCCCACACAAGGAGCCCACCAGGGAAGAAAGGGCCAAGGACAGCAATGGACAGACAGGTGAAGAAAGCAAGCAACTGATCGAGCCTCAGCAAGCAGCGACCTCAGAGCATGAACAAGCACAGGGACAAGCTCAAACATCCAAGCCGCACAGACCAAAACTGAAAACCCCTCCAGATAAGAGACAGCAGCAGCAACCAGGGACAGAGCAGGGGAAGAAGCAATCGCCAGAAGCGAAACAGCATCGCAAAGAGCAACCTGACAAAACACCTGCACACACTCAAAGAACAAGAAAAAGTCAATCAAAAGAATCCCAGGGGGAGCCGGCCGAAACCGCACCCACCTAGGACGAGCATGCAGAAGAAATATCAGACCGAATAGCAGCGATAACCGACTGAGGAGGACGGTGACCCGGGCCGTGAAAACGCAAGTTGCGTTCCATCCAGATATGGTAGATCACAGCACACCAGGCCACTCTCCAAACAAGTTTACGCTTGTGCTGCCCAGCACTCACCCGACAAATCCACTCAAGCTCAGCATCCCAAGGGAGAACGAGGCGGGAAGCTCTGCCCCAACAGAGGATATCCTCCCACACCAAACTCGCAAAGGGGCACTGAAAGAACAAGTGGTCTCGGGACTTAGTACCGGACAAACAAAGCAAACAATCGGTAGGTGTCGAGGGTATCCACCTAGCCAGCCTATCACGGGTATACAAACGGTCCCTCAAGGCCAGCCAGGTGACAAAAGCATGACGCGGAATATTCCCCCCGAACCAAAGCAAACCCTGCCACGGAACCACTGTCCCACGGGGGCGAATTGCCTCCCAAGCACTCGAAACCGAAAAACCAGTCCCGCCTGGAACCCAGATCAACCTATCCTCCCTAGCTGGGCAACACACAGTAGAGCGCACAGCATCGGCGATCTCCAACAATTCAGGAGACACTACCGGCCACCGCCACGAACCATCAGGAAGCAGAAAATCAGAGACCATAGCTTGAATATGACTAGCTGCGTCATACAAGATACGATCACTAATCCTGGGGAGAATAGGACCATCAGGCAGCCATGGATCAACCCACATACGACACCTGGATGCGTCGCCAATGGAAAACCGGACAATTGGACGGAATTGGTCCCGAAGCCCCATAATCGCCTTGAGGCACCAAGACCACACAGACGACACAGGAATCGTCCACAGAGACCGACCACGGAGGATATACTCCTCCATCCAAGCCACCCACAGAGAACCAGAGCGAAGCAGAAGGAGCCAAAGGAGCTTCATAACCGCTGCCGAGTTCCAGGATTGGTTATGACGAATACCCAAACCTCCCTCCCTCTTCGGCAAACAAATGTCATCCCAGGCAACCTTCGCCCCCCCACGACCAGAAGGAGAGCCCTTCCAGAGGTAGCACCGAAGCAAACTCTCAACCCTATGGACTATACGAGTAGGCAACACAAACACACTAGCCCAATAGACCTGGAAGCTCTGGAGGACCGACTGGATAAGCTGCAACCTTCCCGCATAGGAAAGAGCCCTAGCAGTCCAACTGCTAATCCTAGAGGTGATCCGATCAATCAGAGGCTGGCAATCCCAAGAAGACAGCCGCCCAGAGATGAGAGGGAGACCTAAGTAACAAACAGGCAAGGTCGCAAGAGCAACACCCATGAACTCAGCCAGACCGACAGCCACCTGGACAGGGACCCCCCGCACAGAACATCGAGCTCTTAGCGGAGTTAGCCACAAGGCCTGAAAGCTCCTGGAAGTGAAGTAATGTCTGCTGAACAAACCTCAAAGAAGTCCTGTTCCCCGCAGAGAAAATCATCAAGTCATCCGCAAAGCAAAGATGGGTAAGATTAACCCTCTCACACTTGGGATGAAACTCAAACTCAGACGACGGGGAATTCAGCAGCCGCGACAAGATTTCCATACACATGACGAACAGGTAAGGGGACAGGGGATCACCCTAACGGAGACCACGGCTACCCGCAAAAAACCCCTCAGAGGACCCATTCACCGAAATGGAGAACATAGGCGAAGTAACGCAAGCCCGGATCCAGTTGACAAACTGGCAAGGCGTACCAATCGAAACCAGTAAGCCAAAGAGAAAATCCCACTGGATAGAATCATAAGCTTTCTGCAGGTCAATCTTCAGCACACACCGCGGGCTCCCTTTGTTGAGGTGGTAACCCCCAACCAACTCCTGGCAGAGCAGAATGTGATCCACAATACTCCTTCCTTGAACAAAGGCCGACTGATTCGGACTTATGAAGGAAGGCAGCGACACGCGAAGACGATTAGCCAAAACCTTTGCAATGCATTTATACAACACATTACAACAGGAGATAGGCCTGAAATCCTCAACCTGGGAGGCACCCACCTTCTTAGGAATCAAGGTAAGAGAGGTGGCATTGATACCAGGAGGAAGGAAGGAGGTATCAAAGAAGTGAAGCGCGGCGGAAACGAAATCATCCCCAACCACACTCCAAGCAGCTTTAAAAAACCCCACAGGGAAGCCATCCGGGCCAGGAGCCCTGACACTACTCATGGAAAAGAGAACAGCTCGAACCTCATCTCGCGAGATGGGGCGGATGAGATCAGTTACACACTGATCAGACCACGAAAACCCCACCAGCGGCTTTAATTGCTCTGTGAGGTCACGATAACCAACCCCTTGGGACCCCAAGAGACCCTGGAAATAAAGAACAAGAGATCTCGAGATGTCCTCATGGGAAGACATCCTGACCCCAGAACCATCAACCAAAGAGGAAAAGCTATTCCGGGCTGCCCTAACTTTCACGCTCCTGTGAAAAAACCCCGAGTTCCTATGCCTTAATGCCAGCCACTTAACCCTCGATTTTTGCCGAAGGGAGGCTTCTTCACACCTAGCTGCTGCCCCGAACCTATCAGATGCCTCAGCAGCCTGAAGCTGGAGGGAGGGAGAAAGGGGGTCTGCCAAAACTCCCGCCTGGGCAGCCTCCATGGCCAAGCGAAGATCAATAACCTGCTGACTAAGCACGGAAATCGGCGTCCCAAACTCCTTTCTGAGAGACCCCTTTAAGCCCTTTAAATTGCGAGCAAAGCTAACAAGCGGAGAGACCCCAACATGGGTCACCCACCTACTAGCGATCACAGACAAAAACCTATCAGACTCCCCCCAATGGTTAAAGAACCGAAAGGAGGGAGACCGACGAGCACCTAAAGGGCCGGGAGAGAAAACCATCGGACTATGGTCAGAAACACCCCAGTCATGCACGTGCACCACACACATAGGCCGACCAGAAGCCCACGCAGCATTGACCAAAACTCTATCCAACCTTCCCAACTGACCTCCTAGGCCACCCCTCGGGCGACTAATCCAAGTGAACCAATTCCCCTGAACCGGCAGCTCAACCAAGTCAGCCTCCAGGAGAGCAGTATCAAAGGCTCCCATCGCATAAATGCTATGGTTACCCCCACTCCTCTCAGTCAACCGGCGAGTCTCATTAAAGTCTCCGATAACCACTCCAGGGGAAGACCAACTCGAACAAGCCAAGGCCAACTCCCTCCACAAAGCAGACTGCCCAGCCTCAAGATTGGACCCATACACACAGGCAATACGAGTCACAACCTGAGAAGATAGGTCCACCAGGGAGCCAGTAACCAACTGAGGACTAATCAGGCTAGGGGAGAAAGAGAAACGGCGGGAACGCCATAACACCCAAATACGACCCAAGCCACTATCCCCATAACTACTTACACACTGCCAATCGGCCCCAAAGGAGCGAAACACGAAATCAAACTGATGAGCCTTAACCTTAGTTTCTACCAGACAGCAGAAACCAATATTCTCAGACTGCAAAAAGGATCGAACACATCGTCCTTTTGTCGGGTCAGTGAGACCACGCACATTCCACGAGCACCAACTTGACATAGGAAGTAGAAGGGGAGACAATGGCATCCTGACACCATCGGGGGTCCACACTATCACAGAGCGTCTTTTCCACTAAGGAAACCACCCTCGGGAGGGCCAAATCACACCCCAAGGAATCCGAAAGAGAACCGAAAGAGTTAGTCACATGTACCCCCTTCGGGGGCTCAGGAGAACGGGGGAGCCGAGGGGAGGGGCCAATAGGAGAACTCGGCAGACTAGCCAAGGCAATGGGAAGGGCAGACGGGTCTGCAGCCAAGGACTTGGCAGCCTTCTTCCGTTTACGCCTGCAGGATTTCCCTCCCACAGGGATAAAGTCATCACCAGCCTCAAGAGAGGAGGCCTGTTCACCCTCCCCACTTGCAACCCCTACCTGATCCGAGCTCACGCCATCACTCTGGGCCGGCACCCTGACCTCACCCTCAGTAGACACCTGTGTAGGGAGGATGGGATCAAAAGTACTCACAGTCTTTTTTGGACAGCGGGAGTCCGAGTGGCCAAAGACCCTACAGGATAGGTACCTCTTGGGCTTCCATTCGTACTCAATGGGGATAGTATGATCCACCCCATAGACAGTGACCCCAACCTTACTAGGAAGGGGAGCATCAATCGCAACCTCCACACAAACCCGAGCGTACGAGGAGCATGTTTTGTCCTTTGTAGGCTTATCCAGCCGTAAAGGAACACCAATCGTGCTCGCAATATTACTCAGCCGAGCAGTGGTCCACAATTCCATTGGAACATGAAAGAACTTGACCCACACAGGAATTTTATCGAAGACAAAGGTCTGGGGGACTATCCCGGGGACCCATTGCCTCAGAAGGATAGGCTTACCCCCAATGTGCCAAGGGCCATTCTCCAGGACCCAGTCCCGAGCTGAGTCCTTTTGGAACCTGAAGATGATCAAATCATTATCAAACAAGTTAATGGTTGGAACTTCCACATGACCCCAAATCTTCCGGACAAGCCGATCGAGCACAAAAAAGGGGAGTTTTCCATCAATAAACTGACCCACCAACGAACCTCTCTAGACAGCTACACCCTCCTCAATAACCTCATCCGAGGGAATGGCGAACATAATCCCATCGTTCTCAATAGGAGGGTTATAGAATAGGGGTTCAATAGCGGTGGAGGTCCACTGAGGCCCAAAAAGATTGGCCCAATTTGACTTCTGACCCTGACCATGGGACCCTGGGGGCCCAAAGGACCCACTAAGATTTGGCCCAAAGCCATCCCCAGAACCCTTAGACACATCATCCCCCTCACTCGCAAGCAGATCCGAACGAGGATGGCCTAATGGTTGACGATATTTTGAACTATCGCTATAAACTCAAGCTGTCGAGGCTTGCCAAAATGTAATTTATAAGCCTATGACCAAGGCTTTGCAGCCAGTGGTAACAGGGTCGATCCAAGGAGTAAGAACGATCAAAATCACTAGTGAACTTGAGATTTAATTAATTGATTGATTCTGTAACGGGGGGATTTTTAGCATGCAAGGGAGATAATAATAAAGCTAACGGAAGAAAGAATAACAAGTAGAAAACGCGTGCACGGTTTGGGAGTTTCGGGATCAATTGTTAGACAATTTCGGTTCATCATTTAATGCAAAGTTCATGGTATTCAGTTTATTATGCACACGGACGACTACCAGAGAAGCCCCAAAGTAGCCGACTCCATGGATTTTAATCAGACCACACAGTTCCAATTATACGTTATCCAAACTTACATTAAGGTGATCAGCCCTAAGATAAATCTAGACAGTCACTAGCTAACCGCGACGAACATTTAAGCGTGAATTCTAATTGCTAGTAGATTGCCCGCAAACGCTGTATGCAATCAACAACTATCCTACACGGCTTAATACTTCGATTTAGTTTTATCTACCTGTGTTACTTAGTCGAGCAGTGAGAGGCACGACATCGCTACTCTTTAACATACACAACATGCAAAATTACTCGAGTGTCAATCGTCGAAATTTAACATGCGCGTTGGATTAAGCAAAGTAGATAAATGCAAATAAACAGAACCAATATGCATAATCAAAGCTCAAATTATCAGAACCCAAATATCTAACAAAATCTCCCTAAACTATTCCCAAACCGTTCACCCTTACCTTAGCCGCTCATGGCGCGGTTTGTCAATTCCGCTCCAACGAAGGTCATGGAAGGAATCATCCACGAGTTACAATGAAAGGGGAGCTCACTCGCATGCCAACAATGGCGGAGCTCAAAGGAAAGTAGAGAAATCTAGAGGAAGAAGAAAGTGAAAAACTCTAAAAATGGTGAAGAAGATCCTCCAAAAAGTGCTGAAAATCGTCCTAATAAGCTGCTGTAATCGACGTAGCGTCGAGACGCTAGGCCAGCGTCTCGACGCCGTGCCCTAAGTTTTCCGCGCGCGCCTTCGATGGCGTCGCGACGCTGGGTCAGCGTCGCGACGCTGCCCCGATAAATTTCCTGCGCGCGCCTCCTCCGGAGCGTCTCGACGCCAGGGCAGCGTCGAGCTAGCGTCTCGACGCTATCACTCGACGCTGGCTCTTGGGTTTGGGGGCTGGAACTTTGCCTCTCCTAGGCTGTTTTGGCCCGTTTCTTCACGGATCAACTTCCCCTTTCCCGACGCATTCCCGGGGCGTTAAAACTCCACTTTAAGCACTCGAACGGGCCCAACGGACGCACGAGCTCTTTGCCGCATTTCTCCTACAAAAGAGATATATTAATCAATTAAAAGCGGACTTTAGCTATACTTAGGAAGTATTTAGTAGCTCCAAAATGGAGTTATCAAACACCCCCAACTTAAACATTGCTAGTCCTCGAGCAAGTACTACAAAGATATTGACTCTAAGGACGCGCCTACATGCAACTAACTCAAACCTCCATGCATATTGAAAACTTAAACACAACATAACCATGGAAGCATTTTGTTCATGCATTTACTACGAACATATCAAAAATTAACTCTTGCACCCTAACGTGTGTGTGTGCTAGCCAACCACTCCTAAACTCACGTAAACCCGAAAAACCCACATGCAACGCACATCCCGTTTTCCCCCTACTTCTAGCGTTTAAGAACAGTCTAAACTTGACTTACACGAGAGAGAGAAGCAACTTAAGAGACCTAATTGTTTTTCTCATTCATTTTTCTTTTTCACAAGTACTTTGTACTCATTCTTAAGGTTCTTTGAACCAACGTTTTATTTCTTTTTCTTTCCAACTCGAGCTGCCTAACACGTCAAACTTAGGACTAAGCTTCACGTTTTTAAGGACTGACGCTCACTTCTTTAAGCGCTAATAAGAAGGAGGAGCGCCTCGAGAGGAATTTTCTATCAAACATGCTTTTCTATTTTTTTTTTATTAGGCTAAGCACATGCTTTCTCAATTAACTAACCACTAACTCTCATGCAACAAGCTACCTATGGGTGCCTTTCGGGGTGACAACGAGAATTAGAGCAACATGCGATTTTTCGAGCCTACGGAATCTAGGAAGGGGCTGCTAAGTGCTCGATAAGTGCAAGGGAGCAACAGAAAAAATTTAAAATTTTTGACATGAACCTAATAAACACAAAACTCATGCAAAAACTCGATTATGTCAATGCTCAGATTTCCAACATGCATTTCCTAGGCTATCATTGTCAGAAAACAGTAAACAGAGTCCCAAGCACTTCAATATCAATATAGCACTTCTCAACGAACTACACATGCATATCCATCAGACCTTCTCCACCCCCAACTTCAAAATATGGCATTGTCCCCAATGCCATCACAGTCAGATAAAACAAAGTAAAAGGGAAGAAGAAGTACACTTCCCTGACTCTTTGTGAAGCTGGCGAGGGCGAGGAAGCAGCGCACAAAAGCATCGAAGCCCAAAATTGTCTTCTCTTCCTCGATTCCTAAAAAAACAGCAAGCAAATTAAAACTAAGTTAATCTAAAAAGCAATAAAACAAAAAAAACAGCAACTAACTAAAACATAAAAACAGTCCATCGCTCGGGTGCCTCCGAGAAGCGCAGAATTTTTAAAGTCGTTTGCTCGACTGTCTTCTCTCCACGGACGCAACCATAGTCCGTAAGTGCGGGGGACGATCCAAACTTGTCCTTGTCCACACCCTTCCTGCAATTATCATGAAAAATATTTTGCACTCTTCGTGCCTCGGGCACGTGGATATTAGAACTGTTAGTGCAAAAACCAGCAGTGTTATCCATCAAGTTTAAATCAGATTTTGTCACCGAGACATGGGAACCATCCCTCAAGCGCGAGGGTAGACTCCCATTCTCGTCATGCTCAATCACAACAGAAATGTTCTCAGCAGATTTCCTATTAAATAGTGAGAACTCATGCAAAATATCATCAAACTCTAACGAAACGACGCCCTTAAACACATCGATTTTGACCCTAGCGGTCTTAAGGAAAGGGCGTCCTAACAACATAGAGGACGAGGCATGCGACGACTTCTCATTCATGTCTAACACAAGGAAATCAGCGGGGAACATCATATCCCCAACTCTAACCAGAAAATCTTCTACTTTCCCCCTAGGACATATGCTTGACCCATTAGCCAACTGGACAGATACGTTACACTCATGCAATTCATTTAAATTCAGATCACGAAACAGTGCATAAGACATAACATTCACAGAGGCTCCTAAGTCTAGCATGGCATTATGAACGACCTTACTACCTATCATACAAGGGATAGTAAAGGTACCTGGATCGTCGCACTTGGCAGGCAACGTACCTGGGAGTATAGCAGAAACGTTCTCTTTTCTCATCTCAGTCCCTCTAGACTTCCTTTTCTTCGTGCACCAGCACCTTAGAAATTTCGCATACTTGGGCACTTGACTGACTGCCTCTAGGAGCGGGATATTCACCATCATCTTCTGGAAGGTTCGAAGGACCTCCTCGTCATCGGATTCCAAAGTAGGCTTCGCAAGCCTACTCGGGAATGGTGCTCTGGCAACATCCTCAGGTACACTGACCTTCTCATCTTTTTTCTCATTCTGAATCTCTGGAGCAGGCGGGGCGGACTTGTTCATGCTGTCCGTAGCTTCCTTCACAGCTCTAGTGGAAAGTGACTTCCCACTTCTAAGCTGGATAGCACTCACGTTCTCACAGGAGTTGACCGTGGTTTGGGAAGGAAGCTTCCCCGAGCTCTTGCTCTCAATCTTACTGATAGACACCGCCATTTGTGTCAGCTGCTTGTTCAGATTCTGCAGCTCGGCCTTGTGAGAATTGAGCTCTTCTCGAGCTTCTTTTTGGAACTGGCTGGTGCTCGTCACGATGGTCCTGACCATCTCTTCAAGTGAGCTGGAGGAGCTCGAGGCTTGAGCCTGGGTGGAAGAATGAGGCCTATCCTGAGACTGGCCTTGGAAGCGAGATTGTCCTTCCCTGTTCCCATAGCTAAAGTTGGGGTGGTCGCGCCAACCGGGGTTATATGTGTTCGAATACGGGTCGTACTTCCTTGGGTTGGAAGCGTACCCCCCGATTGCATTGACCTCCTCCACCTCGCGGGTTCCTCCAACGATCTTTTTAAGCATATTACCTATCTCGGCCACCTGGGCCCTCATCTCAGTCATCTCGTGGCTCTGAGCCACGCTGTGGACTTGTCCTTGCCCCCGAATACCAAACTGCTGCGAGTTGGTTGCCATGTTTGCTATCAACTGTTTGGCCTCAACTGGGGTCTTGTCAATCAATGCCCCTCCACTCGCTGCATCAATCATTTGCAGGTCATGGGGCGTCATCCCCTCATAAAAGTACTGTATAAGCAGTTGGTCGGCAATCTGATGATGTGGGAAGCTGGCGCACAGGCGCCCAAATCGCTCCCAGTATTCGTGCAGGGACTCACCGACATCCTGGGTGATCCCATAAATCCTCTTCCGCAGTGTAGTGGCCAAGGATGCGGGAAAGTATTTTTCCAGAAATACCCGCTTCATGTCCTGCCACGTGGTGATCGATCCGGAGGGCAGATAATATAGCCAGTCCTTGGCCTTGTCCTTGAGCGTGAAGGGGAATGCCCTCATGTTCAGCTGCTCCTCCGTGACTCCTGCGGGCTTCATCCCCGCGCAAACGCAATGGAATTCCATCAGGTGTTTGTTCGCGTCCTCACCTGCATTGCCATGCAAAGAAGGTAACTGATGAATTAAACCTGTGATATGAACCCTAAACCCTAAACCCTAAATTTTCTGATCTACGTTAGGTTGTTATAATCGAAAGCTCAAGATTAGAAAAAAAAAATCTATCTTTAAATTTTGTCTTTTAAATTTCCAAGTTGCTTCCAATTCTGTAATTTTTTGTTCTTTTCAATTTTGAATTATTAGAACAATCTATTACATCTCTATCCTTTACTTTCTGTCCAAATTCAAAAAAAAAAAAAAAGTGTCAAATTAGTTTGTTTCTAGTTTTGCATGTCAATTGGTTTTCCAATGCATGCATGAGTTGTAATCTACAATTTAAATACACTGTATTTAATGCATGAGTTGTAACTTGTGCTAATTGATTCCAACAACATTCTCAACCATAAAATTCAAATTGTGTCTTTTCATTTCATATTCTAGACTTTAACTTTGTTGTTGAAATATATCCACTAATTAAGTTAATAGTTGCTTTTCTTACATGCTTGTTTATTACTTGATCGCAAAAATTTCATAGCTCTCATTTTTGCTCCAACCAACTTGAGAGAAGTGAGCTGTGAGATTATAATCGAGTGTAAACATGAGTGATCTTCATTCTAAAAGAGAGTAAACACACGAGGGTTTGCTTGAGAGGATTTTTATTTGGCAGCCATGTTTCACCAAAGAAGAAGACGTCATGTGACCTACAATCACGATGATCATTTTATGAAGGATTTTCTAGATAATATAGCCGAGATGCGTCAATGCATCAATGAGCTATTTGAAATAGATCAAGAGTTGAATTTGCGGGACAAGGCAAAGGAGAAAAGGGTCATGCAATTTGTTCAAAGTGGGGAAGATTGCCCTAATAAGTCTACAAGGTACACTAAACCTAAACCAACTTCCATTATTAATTCATCTATGGAAAAGGTTAGTTTACCTACTGAAATTAAGCCTATTGATGAGGTGGAAAATGATAAAGTTCAAGATGAGATACTTTGTGATTTGGTTCCAATGCATACTAATGATGAAATTATAGTTAGTAGGCAATTAGATTGCAAAGTCTTGTTTAATTGTAACACTTCTTTTGTATTGCCTACACTTGAAGAAATGCATGTTGATGTGTGTGAGTTAGAGGAAAAGGCACAAAAGGCCAAGACAAAAGCATGCGATTGTATTGAAAAAGAATCACGTGAGAAAAATAGTGAGAAAGAAAAGCATGAGATTAGTTTATGGCCTACAATAAAACATGAGATAAAAGCCAAGAATGTGAGCTTGTGTGAAAGAAAATATGTGGTTAAATCTATTTTGTTTTCAAAGAAAAATATTTATGATCTTTTATATAAAGGATCTTGTTTTCTAACGGGTGAGCTCAAACCATGTTTTGCTAGTATTTCTTTTGAGTTCTTACAGGAGGCCAAAACACTCATCGAGAAGTTTGATTCAAAGATCACTTCCACCGTCAACAATTTTTTTTGCAAAAGTGATTAGATATAAGCAAAAGGCCTCAAAGCCCGAGGCCAAAGGGCACAACAACAAGGGAACAAACACTGGGAGAGCCAATGTACGACAACAAAACGAAAACAACACAACGGAAACCTCACAGCCCGAGGGAAAGCAATAAGCCAAACAACAACATACCCCAGCATCCAACCCACAAACGGGAAGGAGCTAGAAAAAACAAAAAGCAGAAAGAAGTAACACAACTAAAAAGCAAAGAAACAGCTGAAGCAGGAGGAAAACAAAGAGATAGAACACGAGGGAATCGTGACACCTCAACCGCGATCTGCCCACAAAACTCCCCAGACCATCCAACCCCCGGCCGGAACTAGCGACAGAGCAACACCAGACAGGGTCAAGGGGCACCAAGCAAACCAGAGAGAGGACAGGCAGATGCTGAGAAAGAAGGGGCCAAGCTGGCCATCCTTCAAATGCAAGCAAGAATCTCGCCCCCCAAGCTCGACCAAGAAACCGAACAAAGAAGAGGCCCATCAACTCATCTTCCCCCTACTTATGGCAAAAGAACAACCATCCGGTATGCAGGCACGGCAGAAAGCCACAGGGACCCAGCCAGCATCGCTTCCCTCGACAAAGCCAGATCCAAGGACCCACCAAAAGCCCACACACCCTCAGGACAAAGCGCCTTTCGGGGTGACAACAAGCGACCAGAACTCAACTCAATTAGGAACCAGGACCGGCAGGGGACAACGAGAACCCACAGAACAAGAGAAGGACAGCCAACTGCAGAAGAAACAAGCACCGCCTGAAGCACTCCAACAGCTCGGGACGCCCCACAGACTAGCCTCGCAGAGCCCCACACAAGAATCCCACCAGGGAGAAAAGCCAAGGGCAGCCAAGGACAAACAGATGAAGAAGCCAGCACCAAAACCAGAAACCCCTCCAGAAGAATGGACAACAGCATGAACCAGGGACAGAACAGGGGAAGAAGCAAACGCCATAAGCGAGACAGCACCACAAGAGCAACCTGACAAAAAACCTGCACACACTCAAAGAACAAGCCAAAGTCAATCAAAAGAATCCCAGGGGGAGACGGCCGAAACCGCACCCACCCAGGACGAGCAAGCAGAAGAAATATCAGACCGAATAGCAGCGATAACCGACTGAGTAGGGCGGTGACCCGGGCCATGAAAACGCAAATTGCGTTCCATCCAGATATGGTAAATCACGGCACACCAGGCCACCCTCCAAACAAGCTTACGCTTGTGCTGCCCAGCACTCACCCGACAAATCCACTCAAGCTCAGCATCCCAAGGGAGAACGAGGCGGGAAGCTCTGCCCCAACAGAGGATATCCTCCCACACCAAACTCGCAAAGGGGCACTGGAAGAACAAGTGGTCACGGGACTCAGTCCCGGACAAACAAAGCAAACAATCAGTAGGTGTCGAGGGGATCCACCGAGCCAGCCTATCACGAGTATACAAGCGGTCCCTCAAGGCCAGCCAAGTGACAAAAGCATGACGCGGAATATTCCCCCCGAACCAAAGCAAACCCTGCCACGGGACCACTGTCCCACGGGGGCGAATCGCCTCCCAAGCACTAGAGACCGAAAAACCAATCCCGCCAGGAACCCAGATCAACTTATCCTCCCTACCTGGGCAACACACAGTAGAGCGCACAGCATCGGCGAGCTCCAACAAATCAGGAGACACTGCCGGCCACCGCCACGAACCATCAGGTAGCAAAAAATCAGAGACCATCGCTTGAATATGACTAGCTGCGTCAT
Source organism: Herpetospermum pedunculosum (assembly GCA_028017165.1). Classification (NCBI taxonomy): domain Eukaryota; kingdom Viridiplantae; phylum Streptophyta; class Magnoliopsida; order Cucurbitales; family Cucurbitaceae; genus Herpetospermum; species Herpetospermum pedunculosum. Next base: position 40,660,423 of record CM051527.1, read on the forward strand.
ACAAGATACGATCACTAATTCTGGGGAGAATAGGACCATCAGGCAGCCAAGGATCAACCCACATACGACACCTAGCACCGTCACCTATGGAAAAGCGGATAAGAGGACGGAATTGGTCCCGAAGCCCCATAATTGCCTTGAGGCACCAAGACCACGTAGACGACACAGGAATCGTCCAAAGAGACCGACCACGGAGGATATACGCCTCCATCCAAGCCACCCACAGGGAACCAGAGCGAAGCAGGAGGAGCCAGAGGAGCTTCATAACTGCAGCCGAGTTCCAGGAGGGGATATGACGAATACCTAAACCTCCCTCACTCTTCGGCAAACAAATGTCAGCCCAGGCAACCTTTGCCCCCCCCACAACCAGAAGGAGAGCCCTTCCAGAGGTAGCAACGAAGCAAACTCTCAACCCTATGGACTATACGAGCAGGCAGCACAAAGACACTAGCCCAATAGACCTGGAAGCTCTGAAGGACCGACTGGATAAGCTGCAACCTACCAGCATAGGAAAGGGCCCTAGCAGTCCAACTGCCAATCCTAGAGGTGATCCGATCAATTAGAGGCTGGCAATCCCTATAAGACAACCGACCTGAGATGAGAGGGAGCCCTAAGTAACACACAGGCAAGGTCGCCAGAGCAACACCCATGAACTCAGCCAGACCTACAGCCACCTGGACAGGAACCCCCGCGCAGAACATCGAGCTCTTAGCAGAGTTGGCCACAAGGCCAGAAAGCTCCTGGAAGTGAAGTAAAGTCTGCTGAACAAACCTCAAGGAAGCCCTGTTCCCCGCAGAGAAAATCATCAAGTCATCCGCAAAGCAAAGATGGGTAAGATTAACCATCTCACACTTGGGATGAAACTCAAACTCAGGCGGCGGGGAATTCAGCAGCCGCGATAAGACTTCCATACACATGACGAACAGGTAAGGGGACAGGGGATCACCCTGACGGAGACCACGCCTACCCGCAAAAAACCCCTCAGAGGACCCATTCACCGAGATGGAGAACATAGGCGAAGTAACGCAAGCCCGGACCCAGTTGACAAACTGGCAAGGCGTACCAATCGAACGCAGTAAGCCAAAGAGAAAATCCCACTGAATGGAGTCATAAGCTTTCTGCAAGTCAATCTTCAGCACACACCGCGGGCTCCCTTTGTTGAGGTGGTAACCCCCAACCAACTCCTGGCAGAGCAGTATGTTATCCACAATGCTCCTACCTTGAACAAAGGCCGACTGATTCGGACTAATGAAGGAAGGCAGCCACACGCGAAGACGATTAGCCAAAACCTTTGCAATGCATTTATACAACACATTACAGCAGGAAATAGGCCTGAAATCCTCAACCCGTGAAGCACCCACCTTCTTAGGAATCAAGGTAAGAGAGGTGGCATTGATACCAGGAGGAAGGAAGGAGGTATCAAAGAAGTGAAGCACAGCGGAAACGAAATCATCCCCAACAACACTCCAAGCAGCTTTGAAAAACCCCACAGGGAAGCCATCCGGGCCAGGAGCCCTGGAACTACTCATGGAAAAGAGAACAGCTCGAACTTCCTCTCGCAAGATGGGGCGAGTGAGATCAGTTACACACTGATCAGACCACGAAAACCCCACCATCGGCTTTAAACACTCAGTGAGGTCACGATACCCAACCCCTTGGGACCCCAAGAGACCCTGGAAATAATGAACCAGAGATCTCGAGATGTCCTCATGGGACGACATCCTGACCCCAGAGCCATCAACCAAAGAGGAAAAATTATTTCGGGCTGCCCTAACTTTTACGCTCCTGTGAAAGAACCCCGAGTTCCTATCCCCTAACGCCAGCCACTTGACCCTCGATTTTTGCCGAAGGGAGGCTTCCTCACACCTAGCGGCCGCCCAGAACCTATCAGAAGCCTCAGCAGCCTGACACTGGAGGGAAGGAGAAAGGGGGTCCACCAAAACTCCCGCCTGGGCAGCCTCCATGGCCAAGCGCAGATCAATAACCTGCTGACTAAGCACGGCAATCGGCGTCCCAAACTCCTGCCTGAGAGTCCGCTTTAAGCCCTTTAAATTGCGAGCGAAGCTAACAAGCGGAGAGACCCCAACATGGGTCACCCACCTACTGGCAATCACAGACAAAAACCTATCAGACTCCCCCCAATGGTTGAAAAACCGAAAGGAGGGAGACCGACGAGCTCCTAAAGGGCCTGGAGAGAAAACCAATGGACTATGGTCAGAGACACCCCAGTCATGCACGTGCACCCCACACATAGGCCGACCGGAAGCCCATTCAGCGTTGACCAAAACTCTATCCAACCTACCCAACTGACCTCCTGGGCCACCCCTAGGGCGACTAGTCCCAGTGAACCAATTCCCCTGAACCGGCAGCTCAACCAAGTCAGCCTCTAGGAGAGCATTATCAAAGGCTCCCATCGCAGAAATGCTATGGTTACCCCCACTCCTCTCAGTCAACCGGCGAGTCTCATTGAAGTCTCCCATAACTACACCAAGGGAAGACCAACTCGAACACGCCAAGGCCAACTCCCTCCACAAAACAGACCTCCCAGCCTCGAGATTGGACCCATACACACAGGCAATATGAGTCACAACCTGAGAAGACAGGTCCACCAGGGAGCCAGTAACCAACTGAGGACTAATCAGGCTAGGGGAGAAAGAGAAACGGCGGGAACGCCATAACACCCAAATACGACCCAGGCCGCTATCCCCATAACTACAAACACACTGCCAATCAGCCCCAAAGGAACGAAAAACGGAATCAAACTGATGAGCCTTAACCTTAGTTTCTACCAGACAGCAGAAACCAATATTCTCAGCCTGCAAAAAGGAGCGAACACATCGTCCTTTTGTCGGGTCAGTGAGACCGCGCACATTCCACGAGCACCAACTAGACATAGGAAGTAGACGGGGAAACAATGGCATCCTGACACCATCGAGGGTCAACACTGTCACAGAGCGTCTTTTCTACTAAGGAAACCACCCTCGGGGGGACCAAATCACACCCCAACGAATCTGAAAGAGAATCGAAAGAGTTAGTCACATGTACCCCCTTTGGGGGCTCAGGAGAACGGGAAGGCCGAGAGGAGGGGCCAATAGGAGAACTCGGGAGACTAGCCAAGGCAAAGGGTAGGGCAGACGAATCTGCAGCCAAGGACCTGGCAGCCTTCTTCCGTTTACGCCTACGGGATTTCCCTCCCACAGGGAGAAAGTCATCACCAACCTCCAGAGAGGAGGCTTGATCACCCTCTCCACTAGCAACCCCTACCTGATCCGAGTTCACGCCAACACTCTGGGCCGGCACCCTGACCCCACCCTCAGTAGACACTTGTGTAGGGAGGGTAGGCTCCAAACTACCCACAGGCTTTTTAGGACAGCCGGAGTCCGAGTGGCCAAAGACACGACAGGATAGGCACCTCTTGGGCTTCCATTCATACTCAATGGGGATAGTATGATCCACCCCATAGACCGTGACCCCAACCTTGCTAGGAAGAGGGGCATCAATCGCAACCTCCACACAAACCCGAGCATACGAGGAGCACGTTTTGTCCTTTGTAGGCTTATCCAACCGCAAAGGAACACCAACCGTACTCGCAATGTTACTCAAACCAGGAGTGGTCCACAATTCCATAGGGACATGGAAGAACTTAACCCACACAGGAATTTTATCGAACACAAATGTCTGAGGGACTATCCCTGGGACCCACTGCCTCAGTAGGATAGGCTTACCCCCAATGTGCCAGGGGCCATTCTCCAAGACCCAGTCCCGAGCTGAGTCCTTTTGGAACCTGAAGATGATCAAACCATTATCAAACAAGTTAATGGTTGGAACTTCCACATGACCCCAAATCTTGCGGACAAGCCGATCAAGCACAAAAAATGGGAGTTTACCATCGATAAACTGTCCCACCAAAGACCCTCTCCAGACGGCTACCCCCTCCTCAATTACCTCATCCGAGGGGATGGCAAACATAATCCCATCCTTTTCAATTGGAGGGTTATAGACTAGGGGTTCAGAGGCAGGGGAGGGCCCCTGAGGCCCAAAAAGATTAGCCCAACTAGACTTCTGACCCTGACCGAGAGATCCTGGGGGCACAAAGGACCCACTCATCCCAAAACTATCCCCAGAACCCTGAGACACATCATCTCCAGCACTCACAAGCTGTTCCGAACGAGATTGGCCTAATAGGGGAAACTTTCCTGGAATCCCCGACCCACTCCTCGCCCCAAGCTCACTAAACCCCATCCCAAACTCAGAAGATCCATCCTTGCCTCCCAAGGGAATCAGCTCCTCCCGAGGGGGAAGACTACGACGCGTTACCAAATTTCCCAATTGACCCCGCCCTAGAGGACTAAAAGGAGATGACCCAATAGGCAAGACACCTTGTCCTAAGCTACTCAAACTTGGCCCCATACTCGTATTATCGAGCCCATTAAAATTGAGCACATTGGAATCCAACTCACTAACTCCGTTTTGGTCCAATTCATTAAGCCCACTATTTTTGAGCCCTATGGGCTTAAGCCCAACATGATCTAGCTCCTTTGGGCCTAACAAAATAGGGCCATGTTCGGGTAACAATGGGCCATGAAGCCTTCCCCTTGAGTCCCCACCAATCGCCGCTACCTTGTTCAGCTTGCCCTCTAGTCTTCAAACCGTAACCATGGACAGCATCACCATGGATGAAGACGAAGCCCCCAAAAACTCAATCCACCATTGTTGTGAGGAGAGAGAACAGAGAGAATATCAATGTTCATTCAAAAATCAGCTTTGTTTCTTTGGTACTCAATTGAGGACTAATCAGGCTAGGGGAGAAAGAGAAACGGCGGGAACGCCATAAAAAATTTGCCTCTATGAGCGGTATATAATGCAGTTAAATATTTTAAATCATACATGCCCCGTTTGCACGGTGCATAATCAATCAACCCCCACTCTGGGCTATCTAGGTGATGCGCTCACTCACCCGTTGCACCAAGTGGTTGTTTGATAATTTTTAAGAAAATCTGCCCTAGGGCAGAATCGAACCCCCAAAAAATTTGCCTCTATGGGCGGTATATAATGCAGTTAAATATTTTAAATCATACATGCCCCGTTTGCACGGTGCATAATCAATCAACCCCCACTCTGGGCTATCTAGGTGATGCGCTCACTCACCCGTTGCACCAAGTGGTTGTTTGATAATTTTTAAGAAAATCTGCCCTAGGGCAGAATCGAACCCCCACTCTCTGCTATCTTAAAATTTGCCTTTATAGGCGGTATATAATGCGGTTAAATATTTTAAATCATTCGTGCCCCGTTTGCACGGTGCAGGATCAATCAACCCCCACTCTGGGCTATCTAGGTGATGCGCTCACTCACCCGTAGCACCAAGTGGTTGTTTGATAATTTTTATGAAAATCTGCCCTAGGGCAGAATCGAACCCCCACTCTCTGCTATCTTAGGCGGAGCGCTCACCCACTGCACCAAGTGGTTGTTCTTAAAAATTTGCCTCTATGGGCGGTATATAATGCAGTTAAATATTTTAAATCATACATGCCCCGTTTGCACGGTGCATAATCAATCAACCCCCACTCTGGGCTATCTAGGTGATGCGCTCACTCACCCGTTGCACCAAGTGGTTGTTTGATAATTTTTAAGAAAATCTGCCCTAGGGCAGAATCGAACCCCCACTCTCTGCTATCTTAGGCGGAGCGCTCACCCACTGCACCAAGTGGTTGTTCGATAAAAAATTTGCCTCTATGGGCGGTATATAATGCAGTTAAATATTTTAAATCATACATGCCCCGTTTGCACGGTGCATAATCAATCAACCCCCACTCTGGGCTATCTAGGTGATGCGCTCACTCACCCGTTGCACCAAGTGGTTGTTTGATAATTTTTAAGAAAATCTGCCGTAGGGCAGAATCGAACCCCCACTCTCTGCTATCTTAGGCGGAGCGCTCACCCACTGCACCAAGTGGTTGTTCGATTAAAAATTTGCCTCTATGGACGGTATATAATGCAGTTAAATATTTTAAATTATACATGCCCCGTTTGCACGGTGCAGAATCAATCAACCCCCACTCTGGGCTATCTAGGTGATGCGCTCACTCACCCGTTGCACCAAGTGGTTGTTTGATAATTTTTATGAAAATCTGCCCTAGGGCAGAATCGAACCCCCACTCTTTGCTATCTTAGGCGGAGCGCTCACCCACTGCACCAAGTGGTTGTTCGATTCAAAAATTTGCCTCTATGGGCGGTATATAATGCAGTTAAATATTTTAAATCATACATGCCCCGTTTGCACGGTGCATAATCAATCAACCCCCACTCTGGGCTATCTAGGTGATGCGCTCACTCACCCGTTGCACCAAGTGGTTGTTTGATAATTTTTAAGAAAATCTGCCCTAGGGCAGAATCGAACCCACCGTCAACAATTGCAGACAACACATGGACATCAATGCCAAAACATTTATTGAGAAACAAAATACCAAAGTTTCTTTTAGGACAATCCATGGCAGCAAGCATAAGGTGTTCAAACCGGGTGATTGGGTTTGGAAATTATTTTGGAAAGATCATTGTTCTTTTTATAAGAAACCCAAGTGGAGTTCAAGAGGCAACTTACCTATGAAATCTCATGACTACAAGATTGCTCTACAAGGCGAGGGAGATATCAATTATAAGTTCAATGCCGCTGATTTTCGTCCTTTTGATGTAGATGATGGTGATTCGAGGACGAATCATTTTGAAGAATGGGAGGATGATATGAATTATTTTGGCAATCTAATTCATATCCATGATGAAACTCAAGGAGGTCAAACCATTGTTATGGAACAAAGGTTAAAGTCAACGATGAAGAGAAAGACATTGGTTTCAACTTGTCTCAAGTCCAATTTATGGAATCCTAAAGTATTATAATTAAACTAAGTTTAATATGCACATTTTGTCACTTATTACACTAATTAAAAGTGTAAAAAAGTCTTAGGCAACCTTTCATATTTCTAGATGACTTTTACTTTTTCAAGGTGCCTTTTAGAATATCAAAGCACCTTTTGGTATTTCAAGGAGATTTTTCATATTAGCATTTATGTTAGGGAGTTAAAGAGACTATTGGCTGAATTCCTTGTCTATAAAAGGGATTGGTCTTGTCTTATGAAAAGAACAACTTTGATATTTGAATTGAAAACTCCATTGGAGCATTTCCATAGCCGAGAGCTATTGTTACCTTTGCATTTCTTGTTTGACTTGCATGTTTGAGAAGCATTCTATTAGACTTGATCAATCTAATAGTGGAGTGTTTCGGTTCAAGGTTAGGGACAAGTTCCTCATCCTTGGATATTCGATCTAAGGTATTTCTATTCTTCTCTTTATCTTGGGGTGAAACCGATCTGATTAAGGGGTTTTAGTGTTTGTGATTCAAGGGTTCGAATAACCAAGGGGTTCTTGATCCAATTCACTAGGGTTTCGTATCATTTGGTATCAGAGCTTTGGCTCTAGGTCGGGTATATCATCTTTCTTTCTTTCGTGTCTTTTATTCCATCTTACTTAAAACTCAAAAAAAAAAAAAATCATCTTCTTGAAGTGTTTCGTTGTTTCTGTCTTCCGCGTGCATCTGGTGTATTCTGTATGTCTGAAGAATAAAACTGCATTAAAGTGTGTAAAATTTGTCTTTTCTTGTTCAGCACGAATTTATCTATCCAACAAGACAAATTTCACTTTAATCCGAGCCCTATAACTTTAGTTATCAATTTTTCTTCAGCCCAAACGTTTTGAGTGTTCTGCCCAGTATTTTTTGAATTTCCTCATCTACATTCTATTCCTTGTTTCTTAGTGTTCTACATCTCCGTAATAAGCCTACTTGATATCAAATTAAAGCCCTGTGAGTCAGCTATCCATACAAATCAGTTTTGTACAATTTCATTGAGTAGAACAAAAGCTATGAATTTTTGAGTGATTATTGTTCGGTCTGGAAAAACTGCTATCTACAATCTGCTGCTGCTGACTTCGAAATATGATATCTTTCTGATTACTATTGCTAAAGCAGTCAAATTGGGTACCATTTTGAAGCTTATTGAAGTATCTTTATAACCCTATTTGTTTTGTTCCAATCCGAGCTCTGAGGAAGAAGATATCACACAAATAGTAAAGAGGCTCCTGCAGAAAAATTTCCTTATTTGGAAATCAATTATGAAAAACAAATTGACAAATCATCCAAGATGGTGTTCAAAAGTTCTTTTGGATTCGAGGACGAATCATTTTGAAGAAGGGGAGGATGATATGAATTATCTTGACAATCTAATTCATATCCATGATGAAGGTCAATGAAGTCAAACCATTATTATAGAGCAAAGATCAAAGTCAACAAAGAAGAGAAATGCACTATCTCACAATACCACTTCGTCAATTTTTCATATTGACATTTATGTTAGGGAGTTAAAGAGTCTCTTGGCTTAATTCCTTGTCTATAAAAGGGATTAGCCTTGTCTATTGTAAGACAACTTGATAAAAGCCATGAAATGTAGTATTTTGGGTTTTAAACCCTGAAAGCTTTTAAGCTTTGTTTCTTGTGTGTTCTTGTGATAGAATGCATGTATATTTGGAGCATTCAAGTGAGGATTGATCTGTCTTACTTGTGGAGTGCTTTGAAGATCGAGGGTTGATGGGAGCCAAAAGCTTTGTCTGATCCTTGGTTTGTTAGATCAACTAAGTAACCTGTATTCTAGCCTATCTTAGGGGCTGAGATCGAAATGGCTACTGGGGTTTTCAAGTTAATGTGTTGGGGGTCCGTATAATCAAGGGGTTCTCACGCTTATTCTTGGAGGTTTCATATCAACCTGACTTTAATTCGAAGTTACCTACTACCACGGGGTAGTTTATGCACAAAGGCTGCAGGTTTAGGTCTGGCGCTGCCAGTTGCTTTAGCGTCCGTGGCGCATCACCTTGCGCCATCTCTTCAAACAAGAAGGGATTGCCTTCTTCTCCTTCAACCGGTCTCTGCCCCTCACGGGCTTCTCTCCTTAAGCGCCGCTCCTCTCTGTCGATTTCTGGGATAAACTGCAATCCACTAACCTCAGAGGAATAGGTCATACACAAACAAAAACTCAAACATACAAAATACAAACAGAATTTTTTTTCAGCCAACCATCAATCAATTAAACTCAAACTTCAATCATAATTCTAATCAAATTGCCTACTCCCCGGCAACGGCGCCAATTTTGGTTGACGATATTTTGAACTATCGCTATAAACTCAAGCTGTCGAGGCTTGCCAAAATGTAATTTATAAGCCTATGACCAAGGCTTTGCAGCCAGTGGTAACAGGCTCGATCCAGGGAGTAAGAACGATCAAAATCACTAGTGAACTTGAGATTTAATTAATTGATTGATTCTGTAACGGGGGGATTTTTAGCATGCAAGGGAGATAATAATAAAGCTAACGGAAGAAAGAATAACAAGTAGAAAACGCGTGCACGGTTTGGGAGTTTCGGGATCAATTGTTAGACAATTTCGGTTCATCATTTAATGCAAAGTTCATGGTATTCAGTTTATTATGCACACGGACGACTACCAGAGAAGCCCCAAAGTAGCCGACTCCATGGATTTTAATCAGACCACACAGTTCCAATTATACGTTATCCAAACTTACATTAAGGTGATCAACCCTAAGATAAATCTAGACAGTCACTAGCTAACCGCGACGAACATTTAAGCGTGAATTCTAATTGCTAGTAGATTGCCCGCAAACGCTGTATGCAATCAACAACTATCCTACACGGCTTAATACTTCGATTTAGTTTTATCTACCTGTGTTACTTAGTCGAGCAGTGAGAGGCACGGCATCGCTACCCTTTAACATACACAACATGCAAAATTACTCGAGTGTCAATCGTCGAAATTTAACATGCGCGTCGGATTAAGCAAAGTAGATAAATGCAAATAAACAGAACCAATATCCATAATCAAAGCTCAAATTATCAGAACCCAAATATCTAACAAAATCTCCCTAAACTATTCCCAAACCGTTCACCCTTACCTTAGCCGCTCATGGCGCGGTTTGTCAATTCTGCTCCAACGACGGTCATGGAAGGAATCATCCACGAGTTACAATGAAAGGGGAGCTCACTCGCATGCCAACAATGGCGGAGCTCAAAGGAAAGTAGAGAAATCTAGAGGAAGAAGAAGGTGAAAAACTCTAAAAATGGTGAAGAAGATCCTCCAAAAAGTGCAGAAAATCGTCCTAATAAGCTGCTGTAATCGACGTAGCGTCGAGACGCTAGGCCAGCGTCTCGACGCCGTGCCCTATGTTTTCCGCGCGCGCCTTCGATGGCGTCGCGACGTTGGGTCAGCGTCGCGACGCTGCCCCGATAAATTTCCTGCGCGCGCCTCCTCCGGACCGTCTCGACGCCAAGCAGGGTCTCGACGCCAGGGCAGCGTTGAGCTAGCGTCTCGACGCTATCACTCGACGCTGGCTCTCGGGTTTGGGGGCTGGAACTTTGCCTCTCATAGGCGGTTTTGGCCCGTTTCTTCACGGATCAACTTCCCCTTTCCCGACGCATTCCCGGAGCGTTAAAACTCCACTTTAAGCACTCGAACGGGCCCAACGGACGCACGAGCTCTTTGCCGCATTTCTCCTACAACAGAGATATATTAATCAATTAAAAGCGGACTTTAGCTATACTTAGGAAGTATTTAATAGCTCCAAAATGGAGTTATCACCTAACAGAGGAAACTTTCCTGGAATCCCCGACCCACTTTTAGGCCCAAGCGAGGTTAACCCCATCCCCAACTCACTATCTCCAACCTTATCCTCCAGAGGCAAAACCTCATCCCGAGTAGGCAAACAACGCCGGGTCACCAAATGGGCCGAACTGCCCACGCCCTATTGGGCTTTTAGAGGTCGGCCCAATTGGCTCTAAACTTTGGCTCATACCATGGGAAAAGGGGCCCATCACATTTGGGCCAAGCCCAATTTTCTCAAGCCCAGCCGTGGAAGTCTTGGCAAGCCCAAGTGGGCCAACCCCTTTTGAGCCCTGCCCAATTGGGCCAAGCCCAATTGGGGCACCATCTTGCAACTGGCGACAGGAATTTCCCAAAAACGGAAAGCCCACACGCCCCAAGTTCTTATCCACGGAAGGAGGCGCAAGACCAATTAAATCAGTTTCCAAATTCTCTAAATTTTCCATATTTAGCACTGACGACTCATTTAAACGGACAGGAACCTCATTTTCAAATTTGCCAGCCTTCCCCGTTGATTTAGCAGCAGCAGCTGTGGACGAAGCATGGATGGGGCCCTTTGCCGGATTCTCCATTACACCCAAACCTTCAATCACGCACGCTGGAATAATGCCAGCCTTCTTTATTTCAAAAACGCCAGCCTGCCCTCTTAACTTCACAGCAGCATTTGCGGAGGAAGAAGGGGACCCAAACGCCGAAGCGTTACCATCTGGAGCAGAAGCCATGGGAGATGAAGCTATAAGCACTTCGTCTTCAACCTCCCGCCTCCTACCAAACGTTCCAGGAGAGCCCAAACCATGATTTGAATCCAAAATTGCGTCACCAACCTCAGAGGATCCCTCTGAAATGCTAACCACCCCTAATGGATTCGGCTGCTCCCTCAATACAGACACCCCTTTTTTACCTATACTCTGTTTTTGCCCACCATTTGAGGACAGCTTTTGGACATCCGAATTCTTTGGTTTTGACCCCAACATCTTCTGGACATCCAACTTCGAAGGTTTTGACCCCACCAACTCAGGATCCTCACTCCCTTCACTCAAGACCCCTTTCTGGACAGTAGCATAATCTGGATTTTTTTAGGGTCGCAGGCCAAGACCATCCAAATTACTCTTGGCAAATGGCTTTTTCTGTGGAGATTTCTTTCTCCTCATAACTTCACCCAACACGTGAGAACAAACAAGCTTTCAAACTCCCCAAGAACCCAAGCACGAAGACCCAAAAAGAGAACCAAAGAAGATAAACCAGCACACCAAAGAGGATAAACAGAACACCAAAGAACATACGACAGAAAATACTAAAAACACAAACAGAGTATTGAAAACTTACCTCGGTGATGATCCCCGATCGCCAGTTCGATCACGTTGCCTCAACACCCTACAACCAGCAGCAGCAAGGAGGGCCACGACCACCATGGGAGAAGCTTCAAAAAATCAATCCGCCATTGGAGGGAGGAGAGAGAACAGAGAGAATTTTAGGAGAGAATTTGCCCATGGCAGATGCATATTTGGAACAACTTCCAAATCGTTCAAAAACTTTCTAAGCCACACTCTGATATTTCTTCTACATGCTCGTCCTGGGTGGGTGCGGTTTCGGCCGGCTCCCCCTGGGATTCTTTTGATTGACTTTGTCTTGTTTTTTGAGTGTGTGCAGGTGTTTTGTCAGGTTGCGCTTTGCGGTGCTGTTTCGCTTCTGGCGATTGCTTCTTCCCCTGCTCTATCCCTGGTTGCTGCTGCTGTCTCTTCTCTGGAGGGGTTTTAGATTTTGGTCTGTGCGGCTTGGTTGTTTGAGCTTGTCCCTGTGCTTGTTCATGCTCTAACGACGCTGCTTGCAGAGGCTCGATCAGTTGCTTGCTTTCTTCACCTGTCTGTCCATTGCTGTCCTTGGCCCTTTCTTCCCTGGTGGGCTTTTTGGGTGGGGGCTTTGAGAGGCTAGTCTGTGGGGTGTCACTAGCTGTAGGGGTTGGTTCAGGCGGTGCTTGTTACTTCTGCAGTTGGCTGTCCATCTCTGTTCTGTGGGTGCTCTTTGTCCCCTGGCGGTCCTGGTTCCTAATTGAGTTGAGTTGTTCTGGATGCTTGTTGTCACCCCGAAAGGCGCTTTGTCCGGAGGGTGTGTGGGCTTTTGGTGGTCCTTGGATCTGGCTTTGTCGAGGGAAGCGATGCTGGCTGGGTCCCTGTGCTTTCTGCCGTGCCTGCATACCGGATGGTTGTTCTTTTGCCATAAGTAGGGGGAAGACGAGTTGATGGGCCTCTTCTTTGTTTGGTTTCTTGGTCGTGGTTGGGGGGCGGGCTTCTTGCTTGCATATGATGGATGGCCAGCTTGGCCCCTTTTTCTCAGCATCTGCCTGTCCTCCCTCTGTTTTTGCTTGGTGCACCTTGACCCTGTCTGGAGTCGCTCCTTCGCTCGTGCCGGCCGGGGGATGGATGGCCTGGGGTGTTTTTTGGGCGGATGAGGAGTCATGCTTCGTTCGTGTTCTGTCTTATTTGTTTCCTCTTGCTTCAGCTGGTTCTTCTGCTTTTTGAGTTGTGTTACATTTATCTGCTTTTGTCTTTTCTGGCTCCTTCCCGCTTGTGGGTTGGATGCTGGGGTTTGTTGTTGTTTGGTTTCTTTGTTGCTTTCCCTCGGGCTGTGAGGTTTCCGTTGTGTTGTTTTGGTTTTGTTGTCGTACATTGGTTCTCCCAGTGTTTGTTCTCTTGTTTGTTGTTCCCTTTGGCCTCGGGCTTTGAGGTCTTTTTGCTTATATATAATCACCTTTGCAAAAAAAACAAGCCAGAACACGAGCGAAGCATAACTCCCCCGCCGCCCCAAAACACCCGAAGCCATCAAACCCCCGGCCGGCACGATCGAAAGAGCGACTCCAGACAGGGTCAAGGGGCACCAAGCAAAGCAGAGGGAGGACAGACAAATGCTGAGATAAAAAGAGGCCAAGCTGACCATCCATCATATGCATGCAAGAAGCCAGCCCCCCAAGCACGACCAAGAAGCCAAAACAAAAAAGAGGCCCTTCAACTCGTCTTCCTCCTACTTATGGCAAAAGAACAACCATCAGGTATGCAGGCCCGGCAGAAAGCCACAAGGACCCGGCAAGCATCGCTTCCCTCGACAAAGCCAGATCCAAGGACACCCACCAAAAAACCCGACACACCCTCCGGACAAGGCGCCTTTCGGGGTGACAACAAGCATCCAGAACAAACTCATCTCGATTAGGAACCAGGACCACACCAGGGGACAGGGAGCACCCACAGAACAGAGATGGACAGCCCACTGCAGAAGTAGCAAGCACCGCCTGAAACAACCCCTACAGCTGGTGGCACCCCCACAGACTAGCCTCTCATAGCCCCCACTCAAAAAGCCCACCAGGGAAGAAAGAGCCAAGGACAGCAAGGGGCAGACAGGTGAAGAAAGCAAGCAAACTAAACGAGCCTCTGCAAGAAGCGTCCCCAAAGCAGGAACAAGCATAGGGAGAACACCCAAACAGGCAAACCTCACAGGCCAAACTGAAAACCCACTCCAGAGAAGAGACAACAGCAGCACCTACGGACAGAACAGGGGAAGACGCAACCGCCAGCAACGCAAAGCACCGCAAGGAGCAACCAAGGGACAGAGCAGGGGAAGAAGCAATCGCCAGAAGCGAAACAGCACCGCAAAGAGCAACCTGAAAAATCACCTGCACACACTCAAAGAACAAGATAAAGTCAATCAAACGAATCCCAGGGGGAGACGGCCGAAACCGCACCCACCCAGAACGAGCAAGCAGAAGAAATATCAGATCGAATAGCAGCGATAACCGACTGAGGAGTACGGTGACCCGGGCCGTGAAAACGCAAGTTGCGTTCCATCCAAATATGGTAGATCACAGCACACCAGGCCACTCTCCAAACAAGCTTACGCTTGTGCTGCCCAGCACTCTCCCGACAAATCCACTCAAGCTCAGCATCCCAAGGGAGAACGAGGCGGGAAGCTCTACCCCAACAGAGGATATCCTCCCACACCAAACTCGCAAAGGGGCACTGAAAGAACAAGTGGTCACGGGACTCAGTCCCGGACAAACAAAGTAAACAATCGGTAGGTGTCGAGGGGATCCATCTAGCCAGCCTATCACGGGTATACAAGCGATCCCTCAAGGCCAGCCAAGTGACAAAAGCATGACGCGGAATATTCCCCCCGAACCATAGCAAACCCTGCCAAGGAACCACCGTCCCACGGGGATGGATCGCCTCCCAAGCACTCGAAATTGAAAAGCCAATCCCGCCCGGAACCCAGATCAACCTATCCTCCCTACCTGGGCAACTCACAGTAGAGCGCACGGCATCTGAGATCTCCAACAACTCAGGAGACACCACCGGCCACCGCCACGAACCATCAGGAAGCAGGAAATCAGAGACCATAGCTTGAATATGACTAGCTGCGTCATACAAGATACGATCACTAATCCTGGGGAGGATAGGACCATCAGGCAGCCATGGATCAACCCACATACGGCACCTACAACCATCGCCAATGGAAAACCGGACAAGTGGACGGAATTGGTCACGAATCCCCATAATCGCCTTGAGGCACCAAGACCACATAGACGACACAGGAATCGTCCAAAGAGACCGACCACGGAGGATATACTCCTCCATCCAAGCGACCCACAGAGAACCAGAGCGAAGCAGAAGGAGCCAAAGGAGCTTCATAACAGCAGCCGAGTTCCAGGAATGGATATGACGAATACCCAAACCTCCCTCCCGCTTTGGCAAACAAATGTCATCCCAGGCAACCTTCGCCCCCCGCGACCAGAAGGAGAGCCTTTCCAGAGGTAGCAACGAAGCAAACTCTCAACCCTATGGACTATACGAGCAGGCAGCACAAACACACTGGCCCAATAGACCTGGAAGCTCTGGAGGACCGACTGGATAAGCTGCAACCTACCCGCATAGGAAAGAGCCCTAGCAGTCCAACTGCCAATCCTAGAGGTGATCCGATCAATCAGGGGCTGGCAATCCCGAGAAGACAGCCTACCTGAGATGAGAGGGAGACCTAAGTAACAAACAGGTCGGGTCGCAAGAGCAACACCCATGAACTCAGCAAGGCCGACAGCCACCAGGATAGGAACCCCCGCACAGAACATCGAGCTCTTAGCGGAGTTAGCCACAAGGCCCGAAAGCTCCTGGAAGTGATGTAAGGTCTGCTGAACAAACCTCAAAGAAGTCCTATTCCCCGCAGAGAAAATCATCAAGTCATCCGCAAAGCAAAGATGGGTAAGATTAACCCTCTTGCACTTGGGATGAAACTCAAACTCAGGCGGCGGGGAATTCAGCAGCCTCGACAAGACTTCCATACACATGACGAACAGGTAAGGGGACAGGGGATCTCCCTGACGGAGACCACGCTGACCCGCAAAAAACCCCTCAGAGGACCCATTCACCGAAATGGAGAACATAGGCGAAGTAACACAAGCCCGGATCCAGTTGACAAACTAGCAAGGCGTACCAATCGAGAGTCGGGTTAACTTTACTCAAGTACCAGATCGTCCCCAGGTGCTGCTGTTGTCTCTTCTCTGGAGGGGGTTTTCAGTTTGGTCTGTGTGGCTTGCCTGTTTGGGGCCTCTCCCTGTGCTTGTTCCTGCTTTGAGGTCGCTTCTTGCAGAGGCTCGTTCTGTTTGCTTGCTTTCTTCTCCTGTACCAAGGAGTACCAATCGAAAGCAGTAAGCCAAAGAGAAAATCCCACTGGATAGAATCATAAGCTTTCTGCAGGTCGATCTTCAGCACACACCGCGGGCTCCCTTTATTGAGGTGGTAACCCCCAACCAACTCCTGGCAGAGCAGAATGTTATCCACAATACTAGCTGTTCAAAAATTGACTCCTCTTTGATAAATTTGGTATGTTCGGGAAGCCATTTGAATGGGGATTTCTCTCTCCCCGTAAAGTGTGATCCCCCTTTGCCAAATAAGGTAAATTTGGGTAGTCAATTAATTAAGGATCCCTCTCTCTTGGTGGGGAATAAGAACTACCCTTCCTCCCCCGTGCTGCACATGGATGATTTACCTCCAAAAGTTGCTAATTCTGAATCTCAAGCTGGTCGTTTGCAGCAGTCAAATATGGTAAGTTTGAAGAAGGATTTGATTGGAAATCATTCTCTCTCTATGACTAATTCCTTGTGTTCAAATGGTCAATTGGGCTCCAAAGCCAAAAATGGAAAGTCTATCCCTTCCACCTCTCAAAACCGTGGGCCTTTGACTCCAAATTGTGTTACCAAACATGACTGCCCTAATGGGCTTGGCCCATCTAGTAATGAATCTGGGCTTCCTGAGTTGGACAAAAATGGGCCTTACCTTAATGGGCTTGGACAAATGGGGTTGGGCCGAAATTTAAATGACATAGGACAAGGAGTCTTACCTATTGGGCCGCCTTCCTTTAGCCCGATCGGGCGTGGTCAGTTGGGGAACTTGGTGACCCGCCGTAGTATTCCCACTCGGGAAGAGGTTTTGCCCCTGGAGGGAAAGGTTGGAGTTAGTGAGTTTGGTATGGGTCTTAGCTCGATGGGGCCTAGGATTGGGTCGGGGATTCCAGGAAAGTTTCCTCTGTTAGGCCATCCTCGGTCGGATTTGGGAGCTAGTGAGGGGGATGATGCGTCTGTAGGTTCTTTGGGTGGGTTCGGGCCTAACCCTGTTGGGCCCAGTGGGCCCCTAGGTTTCCTCGGTCAGGGACAGAAGGCAAGTTGGGCCAATCTTTTTGGGCCTCAGTGGACCTCCCCCGCTGCTGAACCCCTAGTCTTTCACCCTCCAATTGAGAAGGATGGGATTATGTTTGCCATTCCCTCAGATGAGGTTATTGAGGAGGGTGTAGCTGTCTGGAGAGGTTCTTTGGTGGGTCAGTTTATTGAGGGTAAACTCCCATTTTTTGTGCTCGATCGGCTTGTCTGAAAGATTTGGGGACATGTGGAAGTTCCAACCATTAACTTGTTTAATAATGGTTTGATCATCTTCAGGTTCCAAAAGGACTCAGCTCGGGACTGGGTCTTGGAGAATGGCCCCTGGCACATTGGGGGGAAGCCTATCCTTCTGAGGCAGTGGGTCCCTGGGATAGCCCCTCAGACCTTTGTCTTCGATAAAATTCCTGTGTGGGTCAAGTTTTTTCATGTCCCTATTGAATTGTGGACCACGCATGGGTTGAATAATATTGCGAGCACTGTTGGTGTTCCTTTGCGGTTGGATAAGCCTACAAAGGACAAAACGTGCTCCTCGTATGCTCGGGTTTGTGTGGAGGTTGCGATTGATGCCCCTCTTCCTAGTAAAGTCGACGTCACTGTCTATGGGGTAGATCACACTATCCCAATTGAATATGAGTGGAAGCCCAAGCGGTGCCTGTCTTGCCGTGTCTTTGGTCATTCGGACACAGGTTGTCCGAAACAGAATGTGGGTAGTGTTGATCCCATCCTCACTACACAGGTGTCTGCTGAGGGTGAGGTCAAGGTGCCGGCCCAGAGTGAGGTCGTGGGCTCGGATCAGGTAGTGTTTGCTAATGGCGAGGCTCAACAAGCCTCCTCTCTTGAGGTTGGGGATGATTTTATCCCTGTGGGAGGGAAATCTCGTAGGCGTAAACGGAACAGGAAGAAGGCTGCCAAATCCTTGGCTGCGACAGACTCGTCTGCCCACCCCCTTGCCTTGGTTAGTCTCTCGAGTTCTCCTATTGGCCCCACCTCTAGGCTTTCCCGTTCTCCTGAGCCACCAAAGGGGGTCCACGTGACTAACTCTTTCGGTTCTCTAGCTGATTCCTCGGGTTGTGCTTTGGCCTCCCCGAGGGTGGTTTCCTTAGTGGAAAAGACGCTCTGTGATAGTGTGGACCCTCGATGGTGTCAGGATGCCACTGTTTCCCCTTCTACTTCCTATGTCTAGTTGGTGCTCGTGGAATGTGTGCGGTCTCACTGACCCGACAAAAGGACGATGTGTTCGTTCCTTTTTGCAGTCTGACAATATTGGTTTCTGCTGTCTGGTAGAAACTAAGGTCAAGGCTCATCAGTTTGACTTCGTGTTTCGTTCCTTTGGGGCCGACTGGCAGTGCGTGTATAGTTATGGGGATAGTGGCCTGAGTCGCATTTGGGTGTTATGGCGTTCCCGCCGTTTCTCTTTCTCTCCTAGCCTGATTAGTCCTCAGTTGGTCACTAGCTCCCTGGTGGATCTGTCTTCCCAGGTTGCGACTCATATTGCCTGTGTGTATGGGTCCAATCTCGAGGCTGGGCGGTCTGCTTTGTGGAGTGAGTTGGCCTTTGCTTGTTCGAGCTGGTCTTCCCCTGGAGTGGTTATGGAGGACTTTAATGAGACTCGGCGGCTGACTGAGAGGAGTGGTGGTAACCATAGCTTCTCTGCGATGGGAGCCTTTGATAATGCTCTCCGTGAGGCTGACTTGGTTGAGCTGCTAGTTCAGGGGAATTGGTTCACTTGGACTAGCCGCCCGAGGGGTGGCCCGGGAGGTCAGTTGGGGAGGTTGGATAGAGTTTTGGTGAATGCTGAGTGGGTTTCTACCCCCTCTCTGTGTGTGGTGCAGGTGCATGATTGGGGTGTTTCTGATCATAGTCCGTTGGTTTTCTCTGCAGGCCCTTTAGGTGCTCGTCGGCCTCCCTCCTTTCGGTTCTTTAACCATTGGGGGGAGTCTGATAGGTTTTTGTCTGTGGTCGGTAGTAGGTGGGTGTCCCGGGGTGGGGTCTCTCCGCTTGTTAGCTTCGCTCGCAATTTAAAGGGCTTAAAGAGATCTCTAAGGCAGGAGTTTGGGACGCCGATTGCCGTGCTTAGTCAGCAGGTTGTTGATCTTCGCCTGGCCATGGAGGCTGCCCAGGCTGGAGTTTTGGCAGACCCCATTTCTCTCTCCCTCCAGCTTCAGGCCTCTGAGGCCTCGGATAGATTTTGGGCAGCAGCTAGGTGTGAAGAAGCCTCTCTTCGGCAGAAATCGAGGGTTAAATGGCTGGCGTTAGGGGATAGAAACTCGGGTTTCTTTCACAGGAGCGTGAATGTTAGGGCAGCCCGAAATAGCTTTTCCTCTCTGGTTGACGGTTCTAGGGCCAGGTTGTCTTCCCATGAGGACATTTCGAAATCTCTGGTTCATTACTTCCAGGGGCTCTAGGGTTCCCAGTGGGTTGGTTACCGTGACCTTACAGAGCAGTTAAAACCGATTGTGGGGTTTTTGTGGTCTGATCAGTGTGTAACTGATCTCATCCGCCCCATCTCCAGAGATGAGGTTCGAGCTGTTCTCTTTTCCATGAGTAGTGCCAAGGCTCCTGGGCCGGATGGTTTCCCTGTGGGGTTTTTGAAAGCTGCTTGGAGTGTTGTTGGGGATGATTTCTGTTCCGCAGCGCTTCACTTCTTTGATACCTCCTTCCTTCCTCCTGGTATCAATACCACCTCTCTTACCTTGATTCCTAAGAAGGTGGGTGCCTCCCGGGTTGTGGATTTCAGGCCTATTTCATGTTGTAATGTGTTGTATAAATGCATTGCAAAGGTTTTGGCTAATCGTCTTCGCGTGTGGCTGCCTTCCTTCATCAGTCCGAATCAGCCGGCCTTTGTTCAAGGGAGGAGTATTGTGGATAACATTCTGCTCTGCCAGGAGTTGGTTGGGGGTTACCACCTCAATAAAGGGAGGCCGCGGTGTGTGCTGAAGATCGACCTGCAGAAAGCTAATGATTCTATCTAGTGGGATTTTCTCTTTGGCTTACTGCTCTCGATTGGTACGCCTTGCCAGTTTGTCAACTGGATCCGGGCTTGCGTTACTTCGCCTATGTTCTCCATTTCGGTGAATGGGTCCTCTGAGGGGTTTTTTGCGGGTAGGACGGGTCTCCGTCAGGGAGATCCCCTGTCCCCTTACCTGTTCGTCATGTGTATGGAAGTCTTGTCGCGGCTGCTCAATTCCCCGCCGCCTGAGTTTGAGTTTCATCCCAAGTGCGAGAGGGTTAATCTTACCCATCTGTGCTTTGCGGATGACTTGATGATTTTCTCTGCGGGGAATAGGACTTCTTTGACTCGATGTTCTGTGCGGGGGTTCCTGTCCCGGTGGCTGTCGGCCTTGCTGAGTTCATGGGTATTGCTCTTGCGACCCTGCCTGTTTGTTACTTAGGCTCCCTCTCATCTCCGGTAGGCTGTCTTCTCGGGATTGCCAGCCCCTGATTGATCGGATCACCTCTAGGATTGGCAGTTGGACTGCTAGGGCTCTTTCCTATGCGGGTAGGTTGCAGCTTATCCAGTCGGTCCTCCAGAGCTTCCAGGTCTATTGGGCCAGTGTGTTTGTGCTGCCTGCTCGTATAGTCCATAGGGTTGAGAGTTTGCTTCGCTGCTACCTCTGGAAAGGCTCTCCTTCTGGTCGCGGGGGGGCAAAGGTTGCCTGGGATGACATTTGTTTGCCGAAGCGGGAGGGAGGTTTGGGTATTCGTCATATCCAATCCTGGAACTCGGCAGCTGTTTTGAAGCTCCTTTGGCTCCTTCTGCTTCGCTCTGGTTCTGTGTGGGTCGCTTGGATGGAGGAGTATATCCTCTGTGGTCGGTCTCTTTGGACGATTCCTGTGTCGTCTATGTGGTCTTGGTGCCTCAAGGCGATTATGGGGCTTCGTGACCAATTCCGTCCACTTGTCCGGTTTTCCATTGGCGATGGTAGTAGGTGTCGTATGTGGGTTGATCCATGGCTGCCTGACGGTCCTATTATACCCAGGATTAGTGATCGTATCTTGTATGACGCAGCTAGTCATATTCAATACTATTTTAATTCACTTAACACCCCCAAATGCCAAACCGAGCATAGCTCAATTGGCATTGGATTGAGTCGGTGACCAAAAGATCATGGGTTCAATCCCCGCATTAATTAAACTACCGTTACAAAAAAAAAGCTAGTCATATTCAAGTTATGGTCTCTGATTTCCTGCTACCTGATGGCTCGTGGCGGTGGCCGGTTGTGTCTCCTGAGTTGTTGGAGATCTCCGATGCCGTGCGCTCTATTGTGTGTTGCCCAGGTAGGGAGGATAGGTTGATCTGAGTTCCAGGTGGGATTGGCTTTTCAGTTTCGAGTGCTTGGGAGGCGATCCGTCCCCGTGGGACGGTGGTTCCTTGGCAGGGGTTGCTATGGTTCGGGGGGAATATTCCGCGTCATGCTTTTGTCTCCTGGCTGGCCTTGCGGGATCGTTTGTATACCAGTGATAGGCTGGCTAGGTGGATCCCCTCGACCCCTACCGATTGTTTGCTTTGTTTGTCCGGGACTGAGTCCCGTGACCACTTGTTCTTTCAGTGCCCCTTTGCGAGTTTGGTGTGGGAGGATATCCTCTGTTGGGGTAGAGCTTCACGCCTCGTTCTCCCTTGGGATGCTGAGCTTGAGTGGATTTGTCGGGAGAGTGCTGGGCAGCAAACACGTAAGCTTGTTTGGAGAGTGGCCTGGTGTGCTGTGATCTACCATATTTGGATGGAACGCAACTTGCGTTTTCACGGCCCGGGTCACCGTCCTCCTCAGTCGGTTATCGCTGCTATTCGGTCTGATATTTCCTCTGCATGCTCGTCCTGGGTGGGTGCGGTTTCGGCCGCCTCCCCCTGGGATTCTTTTGATTGACTTTATCTTGTTCTTTGAGTGTGTGCAGGTGATTTTCAGGTTGCTCTTTGCGGTGCTGTTTCGCTTCTGGCGATTGCTTCTTCCCCTGCTCTATCGATTGTTTGCTCTTTGCGGTGCTTCTCATTGCGGGTGGTTGCTTCTTCCCCTGTTCTGTCCCTAGGTTGCTCTTTGTGGTGCTGTGCGCTTCTGGCGATTGCTTCTTCCCCTGCTCTGTCCCTTGGTTGCTACTTGAGGTGCTTTTCGTTGCTGGAGGTTGTTTCTTCCCCTGTTCTGTCCCTTGGTGCTGCTGTTATCTCTTCTCTGGAGGGGGTTCCAGTTTGGTCTGTGAGGTTTGCCGGTTTTGGGGCTTATACCTGGGCTGCTCCTGCTTTGAGGACGCTTCCTGCAGAGGCTCGTTCAGTCTGTTTGCTTTCTTCTCCTGTCTGCCCCTTGCTGCCCTTGGCTCTTTCTTCCCGGTGGGCTTTCTGAGTGGGGCTTTGAGAGGCTAGTCTGTGGGGTGCCACCATCTGTAGGGGTTGGTTTCGGGCAGTGCTTGCTACTTCTGCAGTTGGCTGTCCATCTCTGTCCTGTGGGTGCTTTTTGTCCCCTGGTGTGGTCCTGGTTCCTAATTGAGTTGAGGTTGTTCTGGATGCTTGTTGTCACCCCGAAAGGCGCCTTATCCGGAGGGTGTGTCGGTTTTTGGTGGGGTTCCTTGGATCTGGCTTTGTCGAGGGAAGCGATGCTTGCCTGGTCCTTGTGGCTTTCTGCCGGGCCTGCATACCTGATGGTTTTTCTTTTGCCATAAGTAGGGGGAAGACGAGTTGAAGGGCCTCTTCTTTGTTTTGGTTTACTTGGTCGTGCTTGGGGGACAAGCTTCTTGCATGCATATGATGGATGGCCAGCTTGGCCCCTTTTATCTCAGCATCTGTCTGTCCTCCCTCTGCCTTGATTGGTGTCCCTTGACCTTGTCTGGAGTCGCTCTGTTGCTCGTGCCGGCCGGGGGGTTGATGGCTTGGGGTGTTTCTTGGGCGGCTGGGGAGTTGTGCTTCGATCGTGTTCTGCTTGTTGTTTCCTCTTGTTTCGGTTGTGTTGTATTTAGCTGCTTTTTGGTCTTTTCTTGCTCCCTCCCGCTTGTGGGTTGGGTGCCGGGGTTTGTTATGTTGTTTGTTTTGTTGCTTTCCCTCGGGCTGTGAGGTTTCCGCTGGGTTGTTTTGTTTGCTTGGTACATGGGTTTTTCCTTGTGGATGTTCTCTTGTTTGATGGTGCCCTTTGGCCTCGGGGTTTGAGGTCCTTTTGCTTTATATATAATCACCTTTGCAAATTTTTTTTTTTTTTGAACAGCTAGCTGGACGGAAATCAAACTTCTCACACTGCCCATTCAAGCCAGCCGCACCAATCACGGGGGAAGAAGGGTAGCTTAAGTCGTTACTCCCAGTCGTCCCGCCCATCCTCTGAATAGACTTTCCTTCTTGAGGAATACCATTCAATGATCGTACATCAGCTGGCGCAATCATGGAAGATACGGGCTGCCCTAACCCATCATCTCCAACCTCCAGCCGCTTTTTGGCTGCTCCAATACGCCGCAACGAAGAGGATGAAGTAGCCACTTCCGCCCCTACCTCTGATTCAGATGGAGAAGTCCGATGCTGAGGTATACCGCCAGCATCCACAACATTGTTGGAAGCCAGATGAGGGAGAAGACCCCATGTTTTACCATTTTTCAAAGGAATTGAGGTTTGCCCAGAAATGACAGAGGTCATTTTTTGCACACTTGCCTTACTAATGTTAGAGCTTCCCAGAAATGACAGATGAGGGAGAAAACAGGGGATGCTTCTATTCCGTTGTGAGCTTGCGCTGTGCCTGATGCTCGCGATGAGGGGAAACCTTTGTCTCGTCATGTAGAACAACGTTCTAAAGGTCATTCTATGACAGAGGAGGTGGTGATACGGATCCAATCACCGAACCATTGCATGTACCAGAAGGAGCCATTACAAGAAGCAAGGCAAAGAAGATTCAAGAGGCTTTTACACTACATCTTCAAAGGCTAGCTAATGCACAAGAAGAGACAAACATTTTTGAACCCAAATTTCTTTACAATGTTATTTCAATGAGTCAAGAAGATCATGGTGTGAAGATGGCACGGGAAAAGTCTTCTAGTTTGAAAGATGGCACGTGATATGGATTATGGCACCACAAGTCCAATTCTTAATCCACAAGGTCCAATTACAAGGTCCAAGGCAAGACTAATTCGACAAGCCTACATAACTCATGTTCAAGGATGGTTGGTTTCAGCGCAAGGAAGGAGTCTTCATGTGGACGCCAATTTCGATGAAGAGATGAATTCAAAATTCAATATTTGTAATTTGGAAGCGCATCCTACATCCTAAAGACATCAATGATGTTCAGAAGATATGACCTTTCTTACAAGCCCAAGCACTTAGGAATTGTTTTTAATTCTTTGGCGGTTACAAATTGAACTTTGTTTTAATTCCTAGTTGTTTTATTTTACTTTACATTTACTATGTATGTTACATTATCATGCTTGTATTAGCTTATAAATTGGTGGGACACAAATGCAAAAGGACGGATTTTGAATGAATTGAGAATTACAAATCACCTTGAGTGTGAATTTGCTTTGGAATTTCGTGAGTCATAACCTTGTCTTGCCAACTTCCAGAATTTGTCATTCCTTGTGTTTAGGGTGGCTGCCGGATCAAGCTTTTTAGAATTGATCATTCTAACAAGTGGATTGATTCAATTTAGAGCAAGAAGTTCAATTCTTGTCTCTAGATCATAGATCAAAGAGGTAATCTTTTCCTAACCTTAATCTCTTGGTTGATAGCATCTAGATCTAGGAGGGTTCTAATTCTTGCTTCAAGGGTTCTTGCTAAATTAGCTTGGGTGTTTGAACTTGCAATTGAGTTTGCCTTATCATTTGGTATCAGAGCTTTAGGCTCGAGATCGGATATATGTTTTCTTTGCATTGCTCTTGAATTTTTCAGTTTTTTTATTTTTATTGTTAATCTTTCAATCTGTCCAGTTTCATAGTCTGTCAAAAATCACAAAAATATCATATTTCTGTAGGTTTTCTCATCTAGTTGTCTTCTGTGTTGTTATAGATCAACGTCTAAGGAACAACTTTGTCTTCTTAGAGATTTTCTATTTCGTACTTTGTCAGGGTTAAAAGTTTGCATTTGTGTAATCTGTTCTAAAAAAAAAACTGTTGTATCCGAGAACATGTGTTCTTGCTATTTTTGTCTCTAAAGCATGCTAGATCCGAAATATTCTCATACAAGCTCTTTAATTGTGTTTTAATCTAGCATATGTCCTAGTGATGATATGAGTTACAAATTGAATGTGATCAAGAATTGATTGTTGGTCATTAATTCTTGACAGTTACGTTTTTGCACATTAAATTTCCAGCAATCAATTTCAGATTGTAACTCCTATTATTAAAAATCCAGCCATTGGGTTTTAAATTTTGAGAGTTATTTTTCTTGTTCTGAATTTGTTTCAACCATTAGCATTGAATTTGCACAAATCCATCTTGCTCATCATTCTGTAAATCTGTCAAATTTTATTTACTTGTTTCTTTTCACTATTCGAATTTGCTCCATAGTCAAGTTATTTGAGTGTTTTCTTTATGTGTTATCTATTCACTTGGATTGCAAACCTTGCTCATTGGCTCATGTGAGTGAGATTGGGAGTTTGTTGAGACAGTGTTTTTCTTTGAGTGAAAATACGTAAGGGAGTGTGGAAAGATATTTTTTTCTTGTCACTTTGTATTACGTTGCAGCATGTCTCACAGACGATCTTCAACCAAGTCCATGTTTCCTCAAGCACAAAGACGTGATAACCGATTTTGGAAGACTTTTCGGGAAGACTTGGCTGAAATGCGCCAATCCGTGAAGTACGTGTTTGAATTATGTCAAGAGTTAAAATTGCAGAATCAAACAATGAAGACTGCACAATCTGTTCAAGAAGAGAAAGATTTCCTTATGCCTCAAGTCGACGTTCCAAATGATGACATTGTTATTGATGACGTGGTGACCACCAAAGCAATTGTACAAATATATTTTGATCCATGTCATATAGAGACAAAACGTGAGGAAAGTGAAAAAGAAAAAGAGTGGAAAAAAGAAAAGATTGAGAATTGTATAGAGTTTAAAGAGAAAGAGGGTTCGGTTATTAGTGTTTATGAGGAGAATACTGTTTTGTATTCAAAACGACACATACAAGAACTTGTAACCGAAAAGACTTGCTTTCTAACGGGTGCACTTAAACCAAGTGTGCCTAATTTTTCTTTTGAGTTCTTGCAGGAAGTTAAAGTTCTTACTCATAAGCAAGATTCAAAGGTAGCTTTAGAAATGAGACAATGTCGAGCACGTGAGAATTACAAGATCAACAGGCTACCTAAGAAGCAACAGTTCCATTTCAATTCTACAACCATTCATGGCCTAAAGTTCAAAGTGAACACCTTAAGGAGAGTAAGACCACGATATGCAAATGACTTCAAGTTTGCATTACAAGGGGATCCTTTGGATTCGAGGACGAATCCTCTTAAAGAAGGAGAGGATGATATGAACCAGGGCATCCCAATCATGCCATATGAACTTCAAGGTAGATGTCAGGGTCATAACAACTTTCCAAGATGGCAAACAAATGGAGTTGCATTTAATGAACTAAAATGCAACTCATGCTTCATTAAAGATGGATCAAGCTTCATCTATAGAACTAGTAGTTCAAACTACTTCAAGTGGGGCTTTGATTACTCTTGGATGGTTACAAACTTTAAGTTGGTTGATTAGTATTTATATTCTCGGATTTAAGAGTAGTTTCATGTAATTTCAGTTTTAAAGTTTTGTTTTCAATGTTTTAAGTTACAATTTAGCTAGTGGCCATTATGGTATTGATGGGCATGAGAGTTACAACTCTTCAATTGACCATAGGTTACTCTAGGGTTAATTTTGAAGGCTATATATAGCCATCCATGTTGTTTAATTAAGATAGACAGATTTGAGTTTAAAAATGAAAGTTGCATAGTTTGCTTCTTAAGCCATGAGCTTATTCCTTTGCATTTCTTGTGATTAGATTTGCATGTAGAGTCATTCAAGTAGTCTTGATCAAGCTATCTTGTGGAGTGATTCGAATCTTGAGTTTTGAAACAAGTTTTCTCTACTCTTGATATTGATCATCAAGGTAAATTCGTTTCTTTCTTCTTCCTTGGGATGAAATCATATGTATTTGGGGGTTTTAGCATTTGAGATCTAGGGGTTTGTATAACCATAAGGGTTCTTAGGTCCAATTGGCTAGGGTTTTCTTATCAGCACGGGGGACAAAAAAATTGTGCAGAAATTGTAAGCAGTGGGCTGTCCAGCTTGCACCTCTTGGGAGTTTGGAGTGTTTCAACTACTCAAACGTTGGAATATTGAAAAGCGCGTCTTAAAGTAGCTAGTTAAGACAATTTAAAGCATTTCTATTGTTTTGGGTTTTTCCATATGACTTTTCAATTGTTGTTGAATTGAATTTCATTCCATAGGTTTTATTTTCTTCAATTCTGCATTTAATGACTTTTGGAGACCTTTGGTATTTGGAAGCTTGAACGTCCATTTTGGCCTATTTAAAGGCTTGTAATGCTCTTCAAAATACATATTATGCTTATCAAGAACTTGTGTTTCTTAAAACCCCTTTTGGTGTTGTTTCTTTCAAATCTTGTTTTAGGTTTGATGTTAATCGGTTCATTGAATTAGTTTTGATCAACCTAATTCTGGAGTGAGTCGTCTTAGGATCTGAGAGTGACAATCATAGATTCTAAGTGTGATCTAAGAGTCATTCACCTTCTAACTAAACTCTTGGTTGGAATCAATCGTTAAGTTAGTCTTCTTTGTGGGCATTTACAAGGATCCTAGAAGGACCTCTAGCTTTGTAAATCAAGCAACGTTGGGAGCTTATCATTTGGTATCAGAGCACGTGGTCAACATCTTCGGCCGTCTCTAGAGGTGACATATCTTTACTTTGTGTTATTATTATTATTAGTTTTTCTGAAAGCATTTACTTATAAAGTGTAATACAAGACATACTACAACTTGTCTTGAAAGTCTTGCTCTCGGATTATCAAAAAAAAAAAAAAAAAAAAAAAAAAAAATCAAAGATCCGAGGCACACAAAAAGTTCTCGTCATTAAGTTTTAATTTGATTTTTGAGTTATTGATCCTAAGGTTGAGTTTCTCTAGTATTAGTTTGTGAGAAGTTGATTTTTTTGAATTGGTTATATCAAGCTTAAAGTAAGATTGCACCAAAATCTAGCCAAACCGAGCATAGCTCAATTGGCATAGGGTTGAGCCGGTGACCAAAAGGTCATGGGTTCAATCCCCGCATTAATTAAACTACCGTTGCAAAAAAAAAAAAAAAAAAAAAAAAAAAAAAAAAAAAAAAAATCTAAACCAACCCTTACATCTTTGACCTAGTACCAAAAGCCTACCCTTGAGTGTTAAACACGAGTGTCCTTGAGTGAAATCTTTGTGAGAAGTGTGGAGAGGTCCTCTTTACTGTTTTGTTTTTTGTTCTACTTCAATTTTTTTTGATAGATCATGGCGCATAATGGAAAAGATGTACAACAAGTGGTAGATCCAAATATGGCTATTCTTCAAGCCATTCAAGGTATGATGGAAATGATGAATGAAGATAGACAAGAAAGGAGGGCACAACAACAACGAGAAGAACAAGCATTGCAAGAAGATGAAGGCATGTTTGACATAGCTTTGGCCGAACAAGAAAGAAAGTTGAAACCGAGCATAGCTCAATTGGCATAGAGTTGAGCTGGTGACCAAAAGGTCATGGGTTCAATCCCCGCATTAATTAAACTACCGTTGTAAAAAAAAAAAAAACTAGTTGTTCGAGCCTCCCTCACCCCAAACATATTGCTTTTTAAGCATCTAGAGGTCGAGAGTTATCCTGAGTTTTTGCCAAACCGAGCATAGCTCAATTGGCATAAGGTTGTGCCTGTGATCAAGAGGTCATGGGTTCAATCCTTGCATTTATTAAAATATTGTTGCAAAAAAAAACAAGAAAGAAAGTTTGGAGGAAGAGGATATATGAGAGGAAGAGGAATAGTTAACCTTGCAAACATTATGCAACCTAGAAGGATGGAAAGAGTGATTGAAGATAGAGATGGAGGCGTTAAACTCAAGATCCCACCTTTTAGTGGAACAGCGGATTCCGAGACATACTTGCAATGGGAAAGGAAGATAGAACATGTGTTTGATTGCAATACATATAGTGAGAATAAGAAGATGAAACTTGCCATTGCCGAATTCACAAATTATGCATGTGATTGGTATCATCATCTCAAATCCGATCGAAGAAGAAAAGAGGAGGATCCCATAGAAACTTGGGAAGAACTTAAAGAAGCCATGAGAAAAAGGTACGTTCCTAAACATCATGAAAGAGATTTGAAAACTAAATTGCAAACTTTGAGGCAAGGAACAAAAAGTGTTGCTGAATATTATCAAGAGATGGAGACTTTGATGGAAAGAGCAAAGATCCGGGAAGAGGAGGAAGACACCATGTCTAGATTCATGGGAGGTTTGAATCAAGAACTTGCTCATATTGTCGATAGAAATCCACCACCTTTTTTGGAAGATATGTATCATTATGCTGTCAAAATTGAAGCTCAGTTGAAGGCAGAAAAGGAACATTCGAAGAGGTATACATCTAAAGCTAACAACTTTTCAAATTCTAATACTTGGAACAAGAATGGTTTTGTGAATAGGAATGAATGAATACATTCAAAAGAGAAGTTTGGTGCTGCCAAAAGAGTGGAGGCCGAGAGCTCCAATGCTAAAAAAAATGAAGTTTCAAAGGAGGTAAGGGAGAAGTCTAGTTCTATTCAATGTTGGAAATGCAAAGGATTTGGACACATGAGCAAAGAGTGTGTCAATAAAAGAGTCATGGTGGTAAGAAATGGCGTGCTTGAATCGGATGATGAATGTGAGGAACATGATGCACAAATTGAGGAAGAATCTGAAGCACATGATGGTGAGTATGTTGAAGAAGGTAACTACATATCCTTGATTTCAAGAAGGGTACTTAATGTGCAAATCAAGGAAGATAAAGTTGAAGATCAAAGAGAAAACTTGTTTCACACAAGATGCTTAGTTGAAAAGAACCCATGTAGCTTGGTGATCGATAGTGGAAGTTGCACAAATGTGGTGAGTAGTTTTCTTGTAAAAAGACTTCAACTTGCGACCCATCCACATCCGAAACCATACAAACTTCATTGGTTGACAAACAAAGGAGAACTTAAGGTGAACTCTCAAGCTCTTATTCCTTTTACTTTGGGAAGATATAAGGATGAAGTTCTTTGCGATGTTGTACCTATGCATGCGGGGGATATATTTTTTTTTTTGCAAAAGTGAATATATATAAGCAAAAGGCCTCAAAGCCCGAGGCCAAAGGGCACAACAACAGGGGAACAAACACTGGGAGACCCAATGTACGGCAACAAAACGAAAACAACACAGCAGAAACCTCACAGCCCGAGGGAAAGCAAAAGCCAAACAACAACATACCCCAGCATCCAACCCACAAACGGGAAGGAGCTAGAAAAAACAAAAGCAGAGAGAAGTAACACAACTAAAAAGCAAAGAAACAGCTGAAGCAGGAGGAAACAAAACGTGACACCTCAACCGCGATCAGCCCACAAAACTCCCCAGACCATCCAACCCCCGGCCGGAACTAGCGACAGAGCAACACCAGACAGGGTCAAGGGGCACCAAGCTAGCCAGAGAGAGGACAGGCAGATGCTGAGAAAGAAGGGGCCAAGCTGGCCATCCAACAAATGCAAGCAAGAATCTCGCCCCCCAAGCACAACCAAGAAACCGAACAAAGAAGAGGCCCATCAACTCATCTTCCCCCTACTTATGGCAAAAGAACAACCATCCGGTATGCAGGCACGGCAGAAAGCCACAGGGACCCAGCCAGCATCGCTTCCCTCGACAAAGCCAGATCCAAGGACCCACCAAAAGCCCACACACCCTCAGGACAAAGCGCCTTTCGGGGTGACAACAAGCGACCAGAACTCAACTCAATTAGGAACCAGGGCCGGCAGGGGACAACGAGAACCCACAGAACAAGAAAAGGACAGCCAACTGCAGAAGAAACAAGCACCGCCTGAAGCACTCCAACAGCTCGGGACGCCCCACAGACAAGCCTCGCAGAGCCCACACAAGAATCCCACCAGGGAGAAAAGCCAAGGCAGCCAAGGACAAACAGATGAAGAAGCCAGCACCAAAACCAGAAACCCCTCAGAAGAAAGGACAACAGCATGAACCAGGGACAGAACAGGGGAAGAAGCAAACGCCATAAGCGAGACAGCACCACAAGAGCAACCTGACAAAAAACCTGCACACACTCAAAGAACAAGACAAAGTCAATCAAAAGAATCCCAGGGGGAGACGGCCGAAACCGCACCCACCCAGGACGAGCAAGCAGAAGAAATATCAGACCGAATAGCAGCGATAACCGACTGAGTAGGGCGGTGACCCGGGCCATGAAAACGCAAATTGCGTTCCATCCAGATATGGTAAATCACGGCACACCAGGCCACCCTCCAAACAAGCTTACGCTTGTGCTGCCCAGCACTCACCCGACAAATCCACTCAAGCTCAGCATCCCAAGGGAGAACGAGGCGGGAAGCTCTGCCCCAACAGAGGATATCCTCCCACACCAAACTCGCAAAGGGGCACTGGAAGAACAAGTGGTCACGGGACTCAGTCCCGGACAAACAAAGCAAACAATCAGTAGGTGTCGAGGGGATCCACCGAGCCAGCCTATCACGAGTATACAAGCGGTCCCTCAAGGCCAGCCAAGTGACAAAAGCATGACGCGGAATATTCCCCCCGAACCAAAGCAACCCCTGCCACGGGACCACTGTCCCACGGGGGCGAATCGCCTCCCAAGCACTAGAGACCGAAAAACCAATCCCGCCAGGAACCCAGATCAACTTATCCTCCCTACCTGGGCAACACACAGTAGAGCGCACAGTATCGGCGAGCTCCAACAAATCAGGAGACACTGCCGGCCACCGCCACGAACCATCAGGTAGCAAAAAATCAGAGACCATCGCTTGAATATGACTAGCGGCGTCATACAAGATACGATCACTAATTCT
Organism: Herpetospermum pedunculosum; assembly: GCA_028017165.1. NCBI lineage: Eukaryota > Viridiplantae > Streptophyta > Magnoliopsida > Cucurbitales > Cucurbitaceae > Herpetospermum > Herpetospermum pedunculosum. The sequence goes on from CM051527.1 coordinate 40,692,840, forward strand.
GGGGAGAATAGGACCATCAGGCAGCCAAGGATCAACCCACATACGACACCTAGCACCGTCACCTATGGAGAAGCGGATAAGAGGACGGAATTGGTCCCGAAGCCCCATAATTGCCTTGAGGCACCAAGACCACGAAGACGACACAGGAATCGTCCAAAGAGACCGACCACGGAGGATATACGCCTCCATCCAAGCCACCCACAGGGAACCAGAGCGAAGCAGGAGGAGCCAGAGGAGCTTCATAACTGCAGCCGAGTTCCAGGAGGGGATATGACGAATACCTAAACCTCCCTCACTCTTCGGCAAACAAATGTCAGCCCAGGCAACCTTTGCCCCCCCACAACCAGAAGGAGAGCCCTTCCAGAGATAGCAACGAAGCAGACTCTCAACCCTATGGACTAAACGAGCAGGCAGCACAAAGACACTAGCCCAATAGACCTGGAAGCTCTGAAGGACCGACTGGATAAGCTGCAACCTACCAGCATAGGAAAGAGCCCTAGCAGTCCAACTGCCAATCCGAGAGGTGATCCGATCAATAAGAGGCTGGCAATCCCTATAAGACAACCGACCTGAGATGAGAGGGAGCCCTAAGTAACACACAGGCAAGGTTGCCAGAGCAACACCCATGAACTCAGCCAGACCTACAGCCACCTGGACAGGAACCCCTGCACAGAACATCGAGCTCTTAGCAGAGTTGGCCACAAGGCCAGAAAGCTCCTGGAAGTGAAGTAAAGTCTGCTGAACAAACCTCAAGGAAGCCCTGTTCCCCGCAGAGAAAATCATCAAGTCATCCGCAAAGCAAAGATGGGTAAGATTAACCATCTCACACTTGGGATGAAACTCAAACTCAGGCGGCGGGGAATTCAGCAGCCGAGATAAGACTTCCATACACATGACGAACAGGTAAGGGGACAGGGGATCACCCTGACGGAGACCACGCCTACCCGCAAAAAACCCCTCAGAGGACCCATTCACCGAGATGGAGAACATAGGCGAAGTAACGCAAGCCCGGACCCAGTTGACAAACTGGCAAGGCGTACCAATCGAAAGCAGTAAGCCAAAGAGAAAATCCCACTGAATGGAGTCATAAGCCTTCTGCAGGTCAATCTTCAGCACACACCGCGGGCTCCCTTTGTTGAGGTGGTAACCCCCAACCAACTCCTGGCAGAGCAGAATGTTATCCACAATGCTCCTACCTTGAACAAAGGCCGACTGATTCGGACTAATGAAGGAAGGCAGCCACACGCGAAGACGATTAGCCAAAACCTTTGCAATGCATTTATACAACACATTACAGCAGGAAATAGGCCTGAAATCCTCAACCCGTGAAGCACCCACCTTCTTAGGAATCAAGGTAAGAGAGGTAGCATTGATACCAGGAGGAAGGAAGGATGTATCAAAGAAGTGAAGCACAGCGGAAACGAAATCATCCCCAACAACACTCCAAGCAGCTTTGAAAAACCCCACAGGGAAGCCATCCGGGCCAGGAGCCCTGGAACTACTCATGGAAAAGAGAACAGCTCGAACTTCCTCTCGCAAGATGGGGCGAGTGAGATCAGTTACACACTGATCAGACCACGAAAACCCCACCATCGGCTTTAAACACTCAGTGAGGTCACGATACCCCACCCCTTGGGACCCTAAGAGACCCTGGAAATAATGAACCAGAGATCTCGAGATGTCCACATGGGACGACAACCTGACCCCAGAGCCATCAACCAAAGAGGAAAAATTATTTCGGGCCGCCCTAACTTTTACGCTCCTGTGAAAGAACCCCGAGTTCCTATCCCCTAACGCCAGCCACTTGACCCTCGATTTTTGCCGAAGGGAGGCTTCCTCACACCTAGCGGCCGCCCAGAACCTATCAGAAGCCTCAGCAGCCTGACACTGGAGGGAAGGAGAAAGGGGGTCCACCAAAACTCCCGCCTGGGCAGCCTCCATGGCCAAGCGCAGATCAATAACCTGCTGACTAAGCACGGCAATCGGCGTCCCAAACTCCTGCCTGAGAGACCGCTTTAAGCCCTTTAAATTGCGAGCGAAGCTAACAAGCGGAGAGACCCCAACATGGGACACCCACCTACTGGCAATCACAGACAAAAACCTATCAGACTCCCCCCAATGGTTGAAGAACCGAAAGGAGGGAGACCGACGAGCACCTAAAGGGCCTGGAGAGAAAACCAAAGGACTATGGTCAGAGACACCCCAGTCATGCACGCGCACCCCACACATAGGCCGACCGGAAGCCCATTCAGCGTTGACCAAAACTCTATCCAACCTACCCAACTGACCTCCTGGGCCACCCCTAGGGCGACTAGTCCAAGTGAACCAATTCCCCTGAACCGGCAGCTCAACCAAGTCAGCCTCAAGGAGAGCATTATCAAAGGCTCCCATCGCAGAAATGCTATGGTTACCCCCACTCCTCTCAGTCAACCGGCGAGTCTCATTGAAGTCTCCCATAACTACACCAGGGGAAGACCAACTCGAACACGCCAAGGCCAACTCCCTCCACAAAACAGACCTCCCAGCCTCGAGATTGGACCCATACACACAGGCAATATGAGTCACAACCTGAGAAGACAGGTCCACCAGGGAGCCAGTAACCAACTGAGGACTAATCAGGCTAGGGGAGAAAGAGAAACGGCGGGAACGCCATAACACCCAAATACGACCCAGGCCGCTATCCCCATAACTACAAACACACTGCCAATCAGCCCCAAAGGAACGAAAAACGGAATCAAACTGATGAGCCTTAACCTTAGTTTCTACCAGACAGCAGAAACCAATATTCTCAGCCTGCAAAAAGGAGCGAACACATCGTCCTTTTGTCGGGTCAGTGAGACCGCGCACATTCCACGAGCACCAACTAGACATAGGAAGTAGACGGGGAAACAATGGCATCCTGACACCATCGAGGGTCAACACTGTCACAGAGCGTCTTTTCAACTAAGGAAACCACCCTCGGGGGGACCAAATCACACCCCAACGAATCTGAAAGAGAATCGAAAGAGTTAGTCACATGTACCCCCTTTGGGGGCTCAGGAGAGCGGGAAGGCCGAGAGGAGGGGCCAATAGGAGAACTCGGGAGACTAGCCAAGGCAAAGGGAAGGGCAGCCGAATCTGCAGCCAAGGACCTGGCAGCCTTCTTCCGTTTACGCCTACGGGATTTCCCTCCCACAGGGAGAAAGTCATCACCAACCTCCAGAGAGGAGGCTTGATCACCCTCTCCACTAGCAACCCCTACCTGATCCGAGTTCACGCCAACACTCTGGGCCGGCACCCTGACCCCACCCTCAGTAGACACTTGAGTAGGGAGGGTAGGCTCCAAACTACCCACAGGCTTTTTAGGACAGCCAGAGTCCGAGTGGCCAAAGACACGACGGGATAGGCACCTCTTGGGCTTCCATTCATACTCAATGGGGATAGTATGATCCACCCCATAGACCGTGACCCCAACCTGGCTAGGAAGAGGGGCATCAATCGCAACCTCCACACAAACCCGAGCATACGAGGAGCACGTTCTGTCCTTTGTAGGCTTATCCAACCGCAAAGGAACACCAACCGTACTCGCAATGTTACTCAAACCAGGAGTGGTCCACAATTCCATAGGGACATGGAAGAACTTAACCCACACAGGAATTTTATCGAACACAAAAGTCTGAGGGACTATCCCTGGGACCCACTGCCTCAGAAGGATAGGCTTACCCCCAATGTGCCAGGGGCCATTCTCCAAGACCCAGTCCCGAGCTGAGTCCTTTTGGAACCTGAAGATGATCAAACCATTATCAAACAAGTTAATGGTTGGAACTTCCACATGACCCCAAATCTTACGGACAAGCCGATCAAGCACAAAAAATGGGAGTTTACCATCGATAAACTGACCCACCAAAGACCCTCTCCAGACGGCTACCCCCTCCTCAATTACCTCATCCGAGGGGATGGCAAACATAATCCCATCCTTTTCAATTGGAGGGTTATAGACTAGGGGTTCAAAGGCAGGGGAGGGCCCCTGCGGCCCAAAAAGATTAGCCCAACTAGGCTTCTGACCCTGACCGAGAGATCCTGGGGGCACAAAGGACCCACTCATCCCAAAACTATCCCCAGAACCCTGAGACACATCATCTCCAGCACTCACAAGCTGATCCGAACGAGATTGGCCTAATAGGGGAAACTTTCCTGGAATCCCCGACCCACTCCTCGCCCCAAGCTCACTAGACCCCATCCCAAACTCAGAAGACCCATCCTTGCCTCCCAAGGGAATCAGCTCCTCCCGAGGGGGAAGACTACGACGCGTTACCAAATTTCCCAATTGACCCCGCCCTAGAGGACTAAAAGGAGATGACCCAATAGGCAAGGCACCTTGTCCTAAGCTACTCAAACTTGGCCCCATACTCGTATTATCGAGCCCATTAAAATTGAGCACATTGGGATCCAACTCACTAACTCCGTTTTGGTCCAACTCATTAAGCCCACTATTTTGGAGTCCTATGGGCTTAAGCCCAACATGATCTAGCTCCTTTGGGCCTAACAAAATAGGGCCATGTTCGGGTAACAATGGGCCATGAAGCCTTCCCCTTGAGTCCCCACCAATCGGCCCAATTGGGGGAAGAGAGCTGCCAGACTTTCCATGACGGGCATCCACCGTCATTAAACTCCCTGACTTACCATAACGGGCGTCCAAGGCCATTGAAACTGAAGGCCGAGCTTCTGCGTTTTTTAAACGGCTTTCCATAGACGGCAGACTACCAGCCATCTTCTTACCTTTCAACAACCGACCAGCTGGGCATGGAGAAATAGCTACACGCTCATTAATTACCGAAGCATTCAAGGGGAGAGAGAAGTCAGCTCGCTGCTCAAACCCTTGATTATACTTACCTTCCATGGAATTAGGTATGAAGGCAGCAGCATCTTGCCCATTAATAGCAGCAGAATTCTTCACAGGGGCTGAAGAAGATAAGGTAAGAGGCTGCTGAATGACATTAAATTTCTTTCCTAAATTAGAAACGGCATTCAATGATGGATCCCCAGCAGCCGCAACCCTAGGAAAAGATGCGGCCTGCCCTAATCCTTCGTCTTCAACCTCCAGCCGAGCCTCCCCCACGCGTGAACCAGACGAAACCTCTACCTCTGGCAAGGAGTGACCTTTAGAACGTTGTAATATCTGACGTGCCAACAGATTCACCCCCCCGCAAGCGTCAGGCACATCACGATCTCCCAAATGAATAGAGGCCTCCCCTGTTTTGCACGCAGTCGTAACAGTGGCAGGCTGTCCAATGGCGCTTGCCAAACCATCCTGATGAAGCCCTGTAATTTTACCAGAACTACAAGGGCCTACACCAGCACCCTCACTCGGATGAACAGGCGCATTCAGAAGGTTCCCCACAGCAGGAACCTCAACATTTACCATGCTCTGTTTTTCCTCAGATTTGGACCTCTTTTTAGTAACTTCAGAAGGCAAAGCACGGGCCACCTTCTTTCCCAAATCCTGACCAGAAGAATTAGGCAGGGCATTCACAGCCCCAATTGAAGCTCCTGAAATGGATTGAACTCCTGAGTTGGGAAACTCTGCAGGTGGAGACTTTTGTGGCCGAGAACCAATGGCGCTCGAGAGAGAAGCAGCAGCCTTCTTATGAGGGGAGCCCTTCTTGTGGGGTGATTTCTTCTTCCCCATTTGAAGATGGAGAAAACCAAAACCCCAACCCAAAACTCCAAGAACCCAGACACAATATAACAGCCCACACAAACAGAACAAGAAATGCAGAAATTTGTAAAAAACAGAGACAAAACAGAAAGAAAATCAGAGAAGCTTATCTCTTGAAGCGCCCAGCTCCGCAACCGTCAATCAGCAGCCATGGATGACCTCTTGAAGACGTGCCCAGCGCCGCTACCTTGTTCAGCTTGCCCCTAGTCTTCAAACCGTAACCATGGACAGCATCACCATGGATGAAGACGAAGCCCCCAAAAACTCAATCCACCATTGTTGTGAGGAGAGAGAACAGAGAGAACAGAGAGAATTTTAAAAAATCTTTTCCGGGGGATTTTAAAAAATCTTTAATTAAAATACCGTTGCAAAAAAAAGAATATAAAACCATTAATTTAGACAAACTAAGATCTTTTAAGTGATATGAGAGTATGGAAATCGGGGGATATATTGTTAGGTCGACCTTGGCAATATGATAGAGAAGTTACATATAATGGGCTGCTGAACAAGTATAACTTTACTTTGAATGGAAAGAAGTTTACTTTACTTCCATTGTCTCCATACGAAGTACATTGTGACCATTTGAAATTAGAGAAAAAAAGAATAGAATTCGAAGAAAAAGAGAGGAGAGAAGAAAGTAAGTTCAAAGAGAGAGAGAAGAGTGACAAAAAAGAGAAAAGTGAGGGGAAAATGGTGAGTGAAAATCAAGAGAGAAAAAAGAGTGAATTTGAGGAAAAAAGAAAGTATGTGAGTTTGGTTATAAGAAAAGGGGAAGTGAGGAATGAGTTATTCACTCAAGAACCAATCTTTGTGCTTATGTGCAAAAGAATGTGTTTAGCAACTAACCCAAATTCTGATTGGGTTTTGCCAAGTGCTTTTAAGTCTCTTTTGCAGGAATTTAATGACATGTTTCCACTTGAGGATGCACAAACGGGTTTACCTCCTTTAAGAGGGATTGAACATCAAATCGACTTCATACCTGGGGCAACTCTTCCAAACATGGCTGCCTATAGGACAAACCCAACTGAGACTAAGGAGATCCAAAGGCAAGTTGAAGAACTCATGGATAAAGGCTATGTTAGAGAAAGCATGAGTCCTTGCTCGGTTCCGGTAATTTTGGTACCAAAGAAAGATGGCACATGGAGAATGTGTGTTGATTGTCGCGCCATCAACAAGATAACGGTAAAGTATCGACATCCTATTCCTAGATTGGATGACATGTTAGATGAATTGCATGGTGCTTCTTTGTTTTCAAAAATAGATCTTAAAAGTGGTTATCATCAAATTCGAATGCAATTAGGAGATGAGTGGAAAACGGCTTTCAAAACAAAGTTTGGACTTTATGAGTGGCTTGTTATGCCATTTGGCCTTACTAATGCACCAAGTACTTTTATGAGGTTAATGAACCATGTTTTGAGGGAATATATTGGAAAATTTGTTGTTGTCTATTTTGATGATATCCTTGTTTACTCAAAAAGCTTGAATGACCACATTTTGCATGTTAAGACAATTTTGCTTAAACTTAGAGAAGAAAAGCTTTATGCCAACTTCAAAAAGTGTAGTTTTTGTCTAGACCAAGTCAATTTCCTAGGGTTTATTGTTGGGAAGGATGGAGTGCAAGTTGATGAAGAAAAGGTAAAGGCTATTCGAGAGTGGCCAACACCCACCAATGCAACTGAGGTAAGATCCTTTCATGGTTTGGCTAGTTTTTATAGGAGGTTTATTAAAGATTTCAGTAGCATAGCCTCACCATTGAATGAACTTGTTAAAAAGCATGTGAAATTTGAATGGAAAGAAAAGCAAGAGAATGCATTCAATGAGCTAAAAGAAAAATTAACCAATGCACCTTGTCTTATTCTGCCTAACTTTGATAAATCTTTTGAAATTGAATGTGATGTAAGTGGGATAGGTATAGGAGCTGTTTTGATGCAGGAACAAAGGCCAATCATGTTCTTTAGTGAAAAGCTAAATGGAGCACAACTCAACTACCCGACTTATGACAAAGAGCTACATGCACTTTTTTTTTGCAAAGGTGATTATATATAAGCAAAAAGACCTCAAAGCCCGAGGTCAAAGGGCACAACAAACAAGAGAACAAACACTGGGAGAACCAATGTATGACAACAAAACCAAAACAACCAAACGGAAACCTCACAGCCCGAGGGAAAGCAACAAACAAACCAAACAGCAACAGACCCCAACATCCAACCCACAAGCGGGAAGGAGCCAGAAAAGACAAGAAGCAGAAAAATGTAACACAACTAAAAAAGCAGGAGAACCAGCTGAAGCAAGAGGAAACAAAGACAGAACACGACCGAAGCATGACACCTCAGCCCCAAACATGACTCCTCATCCGCCCACAAAACACCCCAGGCCATCCATCCCCCGGCCGGCGAGTGAAAGAGCGACTCCAGACAGGGTCAAGGGGCACCAAGCAAAAACAGAGAGAGGACAGGCAGGTGCTGAGAAAAAAGGGGCCAAGCTGGCCATCCATCATATGCAAGCAAGAAGCCCGCCCCCCAAGCACGACCAAGAAACCGAACAGAGAAGAGGCCCATCAACTCGTCTTCCCCCTACTTATGGCAAAAGAACAACCATCCGGTATGCAGGCCCGGCAGAAAGCCACAGAGACCCAGCCAGCATCGCTTCCCTCGACAAAGCCAGATCCAAGGACCCACCAAAAGCCCACACACCCTCAGGACAAAGCGCCTTTCGGGGTGACAACAAGCATCCACAACTCAGCTCAATTAGGAACCATGACCGCCAGGGGATAACGAGCACCCACAGAACAGAGAAGGACAGCCAACTGCAGAAGAAGCAAGCACCGCCTGAACAAACCCGACAGCTAGGGACACCCCACAGACTAGCCTCTCAAAGCCCTACACAAGAAGCCCACCAGGGAGAAAGGCCAAGGACAGCCAAGGACAGACAGATGAAGAAAGCCAGCAACTGATCGAGCCTCTGCAAGCAGCGACCTCAGAGCATGAACAAGCACGGGGACAAGCTCAAACAACCAAGCCGCACAGACCAAAAAAGAAACCCCTCCAGAGAAGAGACAGCAGCAAGAACCAGGGACAGAGCAGGGGAAGAACCAATCGCCAGAAGCGAAACAGCACCGCATAGAGCAACCTGACAAAACACCTGCACACACTCAAAGAACAAGACAAAGTCAATCAAAAGAATCCCAGGGGGAGACGGCCGAAACCGCACCCACCCAAGACGAGCATGCAGAAGAAATATCAGACCGAATAGCAGCGATAACCGACTGAGGAGGGCGGTGACCCGGGCCATGAAAACGCAAGTTGCGTTCCATCCAAATATGGTAGATCACAGCACACCAGGCCACCCTCCAAACAAGCTTACGCTTGTGCTGCCCAGCACTCACCCGACAAATCCACTCAAGCTCAGCATCCCAAGGGAGAACGAGGCGGGAAGCTCTGCCCCAACAGAGGATATCCTCCCACACCAAACTCGCAAAGGGGCACTGGAAGAACAAGTGGTCACGGGACTCAGTCCCGGACAAACAGAGCAAACAATCGGTAGGTGTCGAGGGGATCCACCTAGCCAGCCTATCACGAGTATACAAACGGTCCCTCAAGGCCAGCCAGGTGACAAAACCATGACGCGGAATATTCCCCCCGAACCAAAGCAAACCCTGCCACGGAACCACTGTCCCACGGGGGCGAATCGCCTCCCAAGCACTTGAAACCGTAAAACCCATCCCGCCTGGAACCCAGATCAACCTATCCTCCCTACCTGGGCAACACACAGTAGAGCGGACGGCATCGGCGATCTCCAACAAATCAGGAGACACTACCGGCCACCGCCACGAACCATCAGGTAGCAAAAAATCAGAGACCATAGCTTGAATATGACTAGCTGCGTCATACAAGATACGATCCCTGATTCTGGGGAGAATAGGACCATCAGGCAGCCATGGATCAACCCACATACGACACCTAGAACCGTCGCCAATGGAAAACCGGACAAGTGGACGGAATTGGTCCCGAAGCCCCATAATCGCCTTGAGGCACCAAGACCACATAGACGACACAGGAATCGTCCAAAGAGACCGACCACGGAGGATATACTCCTCCATCCAAGCCACCCACAGAGAACCAGAGCGAAGCAGAAGGAGCCAAAGGAGCTTCATAACCGCTGCCGAGTTCCAGGATTGGATATGACGAATACCCAAACCTCCCTCACTCTTCGGCAAACAAATGTCATCCCAGGCAACCTTTGCCCCCCCACGACCAGAAGGAGAGCCCTTCTAGAGGTAGCACCGAAGCAAACTCTCAACCCATTGGACTATACGAGCAGGCAGCACAAACACACTAGCCCAATAGACCTGGAAGCTCTGGAGGACCGACTGGATAAGCTGCAACCTTCCCGCATAGGAAAGAGCCCTAGCAGTCCAACTGCCAATCCTAGAGGTGATCCGATCAATCAGAGGCTGGCAATCCCGAGAAGACAGCCGACTCGAGATGAGAGGGAGACCTAAGTAACAAACAGGCAAGGTCGCAAGAGCAACACCCATGAACTCAGCCAGACCGACAGCCACCTGGACAGGAACCCCCGCACAGAACATCGAGCTCTTAGCGGAGTTAGCCACAAGGCCTGAAAGCTCCTGGAAGTGAAGTAATGTCTGCTGAACAAACCTCAAAGAAGTCCTGTTCCCCGGAGAGAAAATCATCAAGTCATCCGCAAAGCAAAGATGGGTAAGATTAACCCTCTCACACTTGGGATGAAACTCAAACTCAGGCGGCGAGGAGTTCAGCAGCCGCGACAAGACTTCCATACACATGACGAACAGGTAAGGGGACAGGGGATCACCCTGACGGAGACCACGCCTACCCGCAAAAAACCCCTCAGAGGACCCATTCACCGAAATGGAGAACATAGGCGAAGTAACGCAAGCCCGGATCCAGTTGACAAACTGGCAAGGCGTACCAATCGAAAGCAGTAAGCCAAAGAGAAAATCCCACTGGATAGAGTCATAAGCTTTCTGTAGGTCGATCTTCAGCACACACCGCGAGCTCCCTTTGTTGAGGTGGTAACCCCCAACCAACTCCTGGCAGAGCAGAATGTTATCCACAATGCTCCTACCTTGAACAAAGGCCGACTGATTTGGACTGATGAAGGAAGGCAGCCACACACGAAGACGATTAGCCAAAACCTTTGCAATGCATTTATACAACACATTACAACAGGAAATAGGCCTGAAATCCTCAACCCGGGAGGCACCCACCTTCTTAGGGATAAAGGTAAGAGAGGTGGCATTGATACCAGGAGGAAGGAAGGAGGTATCAAAGAAGTGAAGCACGGCGGAAACGAAATCATCCCCAACAACACTCCAAGCAGCTTTGAAAAACCCCACAGGGAAGCCATCCGGGCAGGAGCCCTAGCACTACTCATGGAAAAGAGAACAGCTCGAACCTCATCTCGCGAGATGGGGCGGAGGAGATCAGTTACACACTGATCAGACCATGAAAACCCCACCATCGGCTTTAAACGCTCGGTGAGGTGACGATAACCAACCCCTTGGGACCCCAAGAGACCCTGGAAATAATGAACCAGAGATCTCGAGATGTCCTCATGGGAAGACATCCTGACCCCAGAACCATCAACTAAAGAGGAAAAGCTATTCCGGGCAGCCCTAACTTTCACGCTCCTGTGAAAGAACCCCGAGTTCCTATCCCCTAACGCCAGCCACTTGACCCTCAACTTCTGCCGAAGGGAGGCTTCTTCACACCTAGCTGCTGCCCAGAACCTATCAGATGCCTCAGCAGCCTGAAGCTGGAGGGAGGGAGAAAGGGGGTCTACCAAAACTCCCGCCTGGGCAGCCTCCATGGCCAAGCGAAGATCAATAACCTCCTGACTAAGCACGGCAATCGGCGTCCCAAACTCCTGCCTGAGAGTCCCCTTTAAGCCCTTTAAATTGCGAGCGAAGCTAACAAGCGGAGAGACCCCAACATGGGTCACCCACCTACTAGCAATCACAGACAAAAACCTATCAGACTCCCCCCAATGGTTAAAGAACCGAAAGGAGGGAGACCGACGAGCACCTAAAGGGCCTGGAGAGAAAACCAACGGACTATGGTCAGAAACACCCCAGTCATGCACGTGCACCACACACATAGGCCGACCAGAAGCCCACTCAGCGTTGACCAGAACTCTATCCAACCTGCCCAACTGACCTCCTGGGCCACCCCTCGGGCGACTAGTCCAAGTGAACCAATTCCCCTGAACCGGCAGCTCAACCAAGTCAGCCTCAAGGAGAGCAGAATCAAAGGCTCCCATCGCATAAATGCTATGGTTACCCCCACTCCTCTCAGTCAGCCGGCGAGTCTCATTAAAGTCTCCCAAAACCACTCCAGGGGAAGACCAACTCGAACAAGCCAAGACCAACTCCCTCCACAAGGCAGACCTCCAAGCCTCGAGATTGGACCCATACACACAAGCAATATGAGTCACAACCTGAGACGACAGGTCCACCAGGGAGCCAGTAACCAACTGAGGACTAATCATGGTAGGAGAGAAAGAGAAACGGCGGGAACGCCATAACACCCAAATACGACCCAGGCCACTATCCCCATAACTACACACGCACTGCCAATCGGCCCCAAAGGAACGAAACACGAAGTCAAACTGATGAGCCTTAACCTTAGTTTCTACCAGACAGCAGAAACCAATGTTCTCAGATTGCAAAAAGGAATGAACACAACGCCCTTTTGTCGGGTCAGTGAGACCACGCACATTCCACGAGCACCAACTAGACATAGGAAGTAGAAGGGGAGACAATGGCATCCTGACACCATCGAGGGTCCACACTGACGCAGAGCGTCTTTTCCACTAAGGAAACCACCCTCGGGGAGGCCAAGGCACACTCCGAGGAATCAGCTAAAGAACCGAAAGAGTTAGTCACGTGGACCCCCTTTGGTGGCTCAGGGGAACGGGACAACCTAGAGTTGGGGCCACTAGGAGACCTCGGGAGGCTAACCAAGGCAATGGGATGGTCAGACGAGTCTGTCACAGCCAAGGACTTCGCAGCCTTCTTTCTGTTCCGTTTACGCCTACGAGATTTCCCGTCCACAGGGAGAAACTCATCACCAACCTCAAGAGAGGAGGCCTGTTGACCCTCCCCACTATCAACCACTACCTGATCCGAGTCCAAGCCCTCACTCTGGGCCGGCACCTTGAACTCACCCTCAGCAGACACCTGAGTAGGGATGATGGGATCAACACTACCCACATTATGCTTCGGGCAACCTGTGTCCGAATGACCAAAGACACGGCAAGATAGGCACCGCTTGGGCTTCCACTCATACTCAAGTGGGATAGTGTGATCGACCCCATAGACAGTGACCCCAACTTTACTAGGAAGAGAACATCAATCGCAACCTCCACACAAACCCGAGCATACGAGGAGCACGTTTTGTCCTTTGTAGGCTTATCCAACCGCAAAGGAACACCAACCGTACTCGCAATATTACTCAGCCCAGCAGTGGTCCACAGTTCCATAGGAACATGAAAAAACTTGACCCACACAGGAATTTTATCAAAGACAAAGGTCTGTGGGACTATCCCAGGGACCCACGGCCTCAGAAGGATAGGCTTACCCCCAATGTGCCAGGGGCCATTCTCCAGGACCCAGTCCCGAGCGGAGTCCTTTTGGAACCTGAAGATGATCAAACCATTATCAAACAAGTTAATGGTTGGAACTTCCACATGTCCCCAAATCTTTCGGACAAGGCGATCGAGCACAAAAAAGGGGAGTTTACCATCAATAAACTGACCCACCAAAGAACCTCTCCAGACAGCTACACCCTCCTCAATAACCTCATCCGAGGGGATGGCAAACATAATCCCATCCTTCACAATTGGAGGATTATAGTGATAAGCGTCAGATAAGCTAGATTTACAAAGCTAGAGGTCCTTCTAGGATCCTTGTAAATGTTCACAAATATGACTAACTTAACCTTCGATCTCAACCCCTAAGAAAGGCTAGACGACAGATTACTTAGACGATCAAATAAATCAAGGATCGGACAGAGCTTGTGGCTCCCATCAACCCTTGATCTTCAAAGCACTCCACAAGCAAGATTGATCAACCCTCACTTGAATGCTCCAAATATTCATGCATTCTATCACAAGAACACACAAGAAACAAAGCTTAAAAGCTCTCAAGGTTTAAAACCCAAAACACTACATTTCATATCTCATATCAAGTTGTCTTTTACAATAGACAAGGCTAATCCCTTTTATAGAGAAGGAATTAAGCAAGGAGACTCCTAACATAAATGCTAATATGAAAAGTCACCTTGAAATACCAAAAGATGCCTTGATATTCTAAAAGGCACCTTGGAAAACTAAAAGTTTATCTTGAAATATGAAAGATCACCTAAAACTTAGTTACACTTTAAATGAGTACATTAAGTGACCAAATATGAATTTTAAACTTAGTTTAAGATGATCTATTAGTCTTCCACCAAATGGACTTGTGAGATAATGAAGTTCATGCATTTCTCTTCCATGTTGACTTTGATTCTTCCTCCACAACAATGGTTTGACTTCCATTAAGCTTCATCATGGATATGAATTGGATTGCCAAAATAATTCATATCATCCTCCCATTCTTCAAAAATGCATATTTCAGCTTCAATTCTTCTACCGGTCAAAGTCATCATCCATTGGACATGATAAATTAATTCTTCTTGAGGTGATCAGACGAGGACCAATCATATTCGTATCATTCTCCCTTTCTTTAAGAAGATTCGTCCTCGAATCTAAAGCATCGCAATGGATTGAGAAGAAGTTCAAGAGTCATCATTGGCTGAAGACAAAAAAATTGAAGATTGTTTTTTTTTTTTTTTTTTTTTTCAGAGAGCAAAGATGAAAGATTTACAAAGCTAGAGGTCCTTCTAGTATCCTTGTAAAAAAAAATCATCTCAACCCAAACCTTACCAACAACTTTTTTTTTTTTTTAGATAAAAATATAATGAAAGATAAGCGAAAGCGGAATTGATAAAGAGAGCGAAGATCCCAAAATTTACAAAGCTAGAGGTCCTTCTAGGATCCTTGTAAATAATTATCTCAAACACTAACCTTACTAATTGCTTACCAACAACACTGTGGATAAAACCCGATCTAAAGCCGAAGCTCTGATACCAAATGATAAGCGCCAGATAAGCTAGATTTACAAAGCTAGAGGTCCTTCTAGGATCCTTGTAAATGTTCACAAATATGACTAACTTAACCTTCGATCTCAACCCCTAAGAAAGGCTAGACGACAGATTACTTAGACGATCAAATAAATCAAGGATCGGACAGAGCTTGTGGCTCCCATCAACCCTTGATCTTCAAAGCACTCCACAAGCAAGATTGATCAACCCTCACTTGAATGCTCCAAATATTCATGCATTCTATCACAAGAACACACAAGAAACAAAGCTTAAAAGCTCTCAAGGTTTAAAACCCAAAACACTACATTTCATATCTCATATCAAGTTGTCTTTTACAATAGACAAGGCTAATCCCTTTTATAGAGAAGGAATTAAGCAAGGAGACTCCTAACATAAATGCTAATATGAAAAGTCACCTTGAAATACCAAAAGATGCCTTGATATTCTAAAAGGCACCTTGGAAAACTAAAAGTTTATCTTGAAATATGAAAGATCACCTAAAACTTAGTTACACTTTAAATGAGTACATTAAGTGACCAAATATGAATTTTAAACTTAGTTTAAGATGATCTATTAGTCTTCCACCAAATGGACTTGTGAGATAATGAAGTTCATGCATTTCTCTTCCATGTTGACTTTGATTCTTCCTCCACAACAATGGTTTGACTTCCATTAAGCTTCATCATGGATATGAATTGGATTGCCAAAATAATTCATATCATCCTCCCATTCTTCAAAAATGCATATTTCAGCTTCAATTCTTCTACCGGTCAAAGTCATCATCCATTGGACATGATAAATTAATTCTTCTTGAGGTGATCAGACGAGGACCAATCATATTCGTATCATTCTCCCTTTCTTTAAGAAGATTCGTCCTCGAATCTAAAGCATCGCAATGGATTGAGAAGAAGTTCAAGAGTCATCATTGGCTGAAGACAAAAAAATTGAAGATTGTTTTTTTTTTTTTTTTTTTTTTTTTTCAGAGAGCAAAGATGAAAGATTTACAAAGCTAGAGGTCCTTCTAGTATCCTTGTAAAAAAAAATCATCTCAACCCAAACCTTACCAACAACTTTTTTTTTTTTTTAGATAAAAATATAATGAAAGATAAGCGAAAGCGGAATTGATAAAGAGAGCGAAGATCCCAAAATTTACAAAGCTAGAGGTCCTTCTAGGATCCTTGTAAATAATTATCTCAAACACTAACCTTACTAATTGCTTACCAACAACACTGTGGATAAAACCCGATCTAAAGCCGAAGCTCTGATACCAAATGATAAGCGCCAGATAAGCTAGATTTACAAAGCTAGAGGTCCTTCTAGGATCCTTGTAAATGTTCACAAATATGACTAACTTAACCTTCGATCTCAACCCCTAAGAAAGGCTAGACGACAGATTACTTAGACGATCAAATAAATCAAGGATCGGACAGAGCTTGTGGCTCCCAAAAACCCCTGATCTTCAAAGCACTACACAAGCAAGACTGATCAATCCTCACTTGAATGCTCCAAAGATTCATGCATTCTATCACAAGAATACACAAGAAACAAAGCTTAAAAGCTCTCAAGGTTTAAAACCCAAAACACTACATTTCATATCTCATATCAAGTTGTCTTTTACAATAGACAAGGCTAATCCCTTTTATAGAGAAGGAATTAAGCAAGGAGACTCCTAACATAAATGCTAATATGAAAAGTCACCTTGAAATACCAAAAGATGCCTTGATATTCTAAAAGGCACCTTGGAAAACTAAAAGTTTATCTTGAAATATGAAAGATCACCTAAAACTTAGTTACACTTTAAATGAGTACATTAAGTGACCAAATATGAATTTTAAACTTAGTTTAAGATGATCTATTAGTCTTCCACCAAATGGACTTGTGAGATAATGAAGTTCATGCATTTCTCTTCCATGTTGACTTTGATTCTTCCTCCACAACAATGGTTTGACTTCCATTAAGCTTCATCATGGATATGAATTGGATTGCCAAAATAATTCATATCATCCTCCCATTCTTCAAAAATGCATATTTCAGCTTCAATTCTTCTACCGGTCAAAGTCATCATCCATTGGACATGATAAATTAATTCTTCTTGAGGTGATCAGACGAGGACCAATCATATTCGTATCATATAGACTAGGGGTTCAATAGCGGGGGAGGTCCACTGAGGCCCAAAAAGATTGGCCCAACTAGACTTCTGACCCTGACCATGGAGCCCCGAGGGCCCTAAGGGCCCAATAAGATTTGGCCCAAAACCATCCCCAGAACCCTTAGACACATCGTCCCCCTCACTCGCAGGCAGGTTCGAACGAGGTTGGCCTAACAGAGGAAACTTTCCTGGAGTCCCCAACCCAAACCTCGTCCCAAGCGCGCTAAACCCCATCCCAAACTCGGGAGGTCCATCCTTTCCTAACTCCTCTCGAGGGGGAATACTACGGCGGGTCACCAAGTTACCCAGCTGTCCACGCCCAAATGGGCTAAAGGAAGACGACCCAATGGGCAAAACTCCTTCCCCTAATCCATTCAAAATTGGGCCCCTACTCATTTCGTCAAGCCCATTAAGGATAAGCCCAGTTTTGTCCAACTTAGGAAGCCCATCTTGGGATAGCCCATTAAGCCCACATTGGCCAAGCCCAATGGATTTAAGCCCATTTGTGCCTAGCCCATTGGAGCTAGAATCAATTGGGCCAAGCCCATTTGGGAAGATAATTGGGGCGTCACAACTTTGCTTGCCCATTGGAATTCCACCATTCGGCCCATGAAGAGGAAGAGAAAACTCAGCCTTTTCAAATCGGGCATCCATGGTTGTTAAACCATTTGACCGAGATGAATTATCCATGGAGAGAGAAACCTCCATTAATTGACTTTCCAAAGAAGCCAAATTTGGCGTACGTTTAATCGTCATCAATCGGCCAGCTGGGGGATTTTCAAATTCAACCCGCCCATTAATAGAAGCTGCACAATTCACGGGGGCTGAAGGAATTTTGGCAGCAGGCTTCTCAATTACTCGGATGGGTTTAATGAACTTTCCCTCAATAGTGATGTCATTCAATGAAGGATCACCAGCCGCCGCAGCCCCTGTAGAGGACGCGAATTGACCTAGCTCTTCATCTTCATCCTCCAGCCGAAGCTTGCCTTCCGCAAACAACCGCAGATTCGAAGACGAGGAAGCCTCTGATTCACGGGGCTGAGGAAAAAGCACACCTGCAACGGAAAGATCACCTCCAGCGCTGGAAGGCAGTGGCTGACCCCCTGTTTTTCCTATTTTTACAGAATTCAAGAGCTGCCCAGAAAAACCAGAGGCCTTAGCTTGAGCACGCTTCGTCCCTTGACTAGAGTCTACCTCACCATTACGCCCAGCCTTCACGGATTTTGAATTAAGATCATGATCAGACAGCAGACTCACCAACTCAGAAGGCTCGCAATCCATGCTCTGTTTTTTCTCAGAAACCGAAGATGGAACATCTGAAATCGAGCCCTTAGATGCCTTCCCCCCAGAAGACTTACCTAATGCATTAGTGAGTACCACCGAAGCCTCCCCACACGCAGCCACTGAAGAACCAGCCCCTGAGTTAGCTGCAAACTTCGGAGGACGCAAACCAGAAGGCAGTCCACAACTTTGAGCAAACGATTTTTTCTGTGGGGATTTCTTCCTCCTCATGATTGAACACCCCAAAACGTGCAGCCAATGAAGAAGAAATCCTAATCTTTCCACAGCACAAAACTAAACCCCACAGCACAAACAAAGACCCCGAACAGAGCACACCTAAAACTAAGCCAAACAGAAAAGAAAAACGCAAAAAAAAAACAGAGGAATGAGGAACTTACCTCTGTGATGCGCCCAGCTCCTCTTTCTTCATTAGAATGCCTACCAAGCTTCAAACGAGAATGCAATACGAAGCTGCAACCGTGCTATCAATCCCCAGCCATGGAAGCTTCAAACCACCATGGACAAATTGCACCTCCAAGAAGTCAATCCCCCATTGGAAGGAGGAGAGAGAACAGAGAGAATTTCAGAATTTCAGAATTTAAAAAAAAAAAAAAAAAAAAAAAAAAAAAAAAAAAAAAAAATCAAGGCACTTGTGAGGGCTTTGCAAGTTTGGCAACATTACTTGTGGCCAAAGGAGTTTGTTATCCATACTGATCATGAGAGTTTGTTATTCTGCGTAAGCTTGTTTGGAGGGTGGCCTGGTGTGCTGTGATCTACCATATTTGGATGGAACGCAACTTGCGTTTTCATGGCCCGGGTCACCGCCCTACTCAGTCGGTTATCGCTGCTATTCGGTCTGATATTTGTTCTGCATGCTCGTCCTGGGCGGGTGCGGTTTCGGCCGTCTCCCCCTGGGATTCTTTTGATTGACTTTGTCTTGTTCTTTGAGTGTGTGCAGGTGTTTTGTCAGGTTGCTCTATGTGGCGCTGTCTCGCTTATGGCGATTGCTTCTTCCCTGCTCTGTCCCTGGTTCCTGCTGCTGTCCCTTCTCTAGAGGGGTTTCTGGTTTGGTCTGTGCGGCTTGATTATTTGAGGTTGTCCCTGTGCTTGTTCTTGCTCTGAGATCGCTGCTTTCATAGGCTCGATCAGTTGCTGGCTTCTTCATCTGTCTGTCCTTGGCTGTCCTTGGCCTTTCTCCCCTGGTGGGCTTCTTGTGTGGGGCTTTGCGAGGCTAGTCTGTGGGGTGTCCTTAGCTGACGGGTTGGTTCAGGCGGTGCTTGTTTTTTCTGCAGTTGGCTGTCCTTCTCTTGTTCTGTGGGTGCTCGTTGTCCCCTGGCGGTCCTGGTTCCTAATTGAGCTGAGTTCTGGACGCTTGTTGTCACCCCGAAAGGCGTTTTGTCCTGAGGGTGTGTGGGCTTTTGGTGGGTCCTTGGATCTGGCTTTGTCGAGGAAAGCGATGTTGGCTGGGTCCCTGTGGCTTTCTGTCGTGCCTGCATACCGGATGGTTGTTCTTTTGCCATAAGTAGGGGGAAGACGAGTTGATGGGCCTCTTCTTTGTTCGGTTTCTTGGTCGTGCTTGGGGGGCGGGCTTCTTGCTTGCATTTGATGGATGGCCAGCTTGGCCCCCTTTTTCTCATTGCCTGTCCTCTCTCTGTTTTTGCTTGGTGCCCCTTGACCCTGTCTAGAGTCGCTCTTTCGCTGGTGCCGGCAGGGGGTTGGATGGCCTGGGGAGTTTTTTGGGCGGATGAGGTGTCACGATTCCTTCGTGTTCTATCTTATTGTTTCCTCCTGCTTCAGCTGTTTCTTTTGCTTTTCAGTTGTGTTGCATTTTTCTGCTTTTTGTCTTTTCTAGCTCCTTCCCGCTTGTGGGTTGGATGCTGGGGTCTGTTGTTGTTTGGTTTATTTGTTGCTTTCCCTCGGGCTGTGAGGTTTCCGTTGTGTTGTTTTGGTTTTGTTGTCGTACATTGGTTCTCCCAGTGTTTGTTCTCTTGTTGTTGTGCCCTTTGGCCTCGGGCTTTGAGGCCTTTTGCTTATATATATTCACTTTTGCAAAAAAAAAACCAAGTTAAATAGGAGGCATGCTAAATGGGTGGAGTTCATTGAGACATTTCCTTATGTCATTCATTACAAAAAAGGTAAGGACAATGTGGTGGCCGATGCATTATCGAGAAGGTATGCTCTATTTTCTTCGCTTAGTGCAAAAGTTCTTGGTTTTAAACACATGATTGAGTTGTATAAGGTTGAGAAATCTGAATTTTTTTATGTGTATACACAATGTTTAGGAGGGAAAAATGTACATGACCATAGTGTGTTTGATGGTATGCTATTTAGGAAGGGTAAGCTTTGTATTCCTAAGTGTTCTATTCGAGAGTTACTTGTGAAGGAGGCTCATGGGGGAGGACTTATGGGGCATTTTGGAGAATTTAAAACATATAGCATGTTGTGTGAACACTTTTATTGGTTGAAAATGAGAAAGGATGTGAACAAAGTGTGCAAGCAATGTTTCAAATGTAAGGAGGCCAAGTCTAAGACACAACCACATGGTCTTTACACACCTTTAGATGTTCCTAGTGAACCTTGGGTAGACATTAGGATGGATTTTGTTTTAGGGTTACCAAGGACTAGAAAACATCATGATAGCATTTTTGTGGTGGTTGATAGGTTTAGTAAGATGGCACACTTCATTCCATGTAATAAAACGGACGATGCTACTAACATAGCTAATCTATTCTTTAGGGTAGTGGTTAGATTGCATGGGATTCCCAAAACAATTGTTAGTGATAGGGATGTTAAATTTTTAAGTCATTTTTGGAAAGTCTTGTGGGGAAAATTGGGTACTAAGCTTTTGTTTTCTACAACTTCTCACCCACAAACTGATGGACAAACCGAGGTGGTTAATAGAACATTGGGAGCCTTGCTTAGGTCACTGATTTCTAAGAATCTTAAGTCTTGGGAGGAGAGTCTACCTTTTGTAGAGTTTGCATACAATAGAGCAATACATAGCACTACTCATTGTTCACCTTTTGAGGTTGTGTATGGCTTTAATCCTTTAACGCCTCTAGATTTATCACCTTTACCACCTAATATGTTTACTAGTGATGCAGCTTGTTCTAAGGCTGAATACATCAAGACTTTGCACAAAGAAATCAAAGAAAGGATTGAAAAGAAGAATCAAAAGTTAGTCACTCGCAAGAACCGAGGGAGAAAAGAATTGATTTTTAAACCTGGTGATTGGGTTTGGGTTCATCTACGAAAGGAAAGGTTTCCGGATCAAAGGAAGTCAAAACTTCAACCAAGAGGAGATGGTCCTTTTCAAGTGCTTGAACGGATCAATGACAATGCATACAAACTAGATCTTCGAGGTGAGTACAATGTAAGTTCTACTTTTAATGTTGCTGATTTAACTTCTTTTGATATAGGTGATGAAGACCTTGATTTGAGGACAAATCCTTTTAAAGAAAGGGGGGATGATACGGATCCAATCACCGAACCATTGCATGTACCAGAAGGAGCCATTACAAGAAGCAAGGCAAAGAAGATTCAAGAGGCTTTTACACTACATCTTCAAAGGCTAGCTAATGCACAAGAAGAGACAAACATTTTTGAACCCAAATTTCTTTACAATGTTATTTCAATGAGTCAAGAAGATCATGGTGTGAAGATGGCACGGGAAAAGTCTTCTAGTTTGAAAGATGGCACGGGGGACAAAAAAATTGTGCAGAAATTGTAAGCAGTGGGCTGTCCAGCTTGCACCTCTTGGGAGTTTGGAGTGTTTCAATTACTCAAACGTTGGAATATTGAAAAGCACGTCTTAAAGTAGCTAGTTAAGACAATTTAAAACATTTCTATTGTTTTGGGTTTTTCCATATGACTTTTCAATTGTTGTTGAATTGAATTTCATTCCATAGGTTTTATTTTCTTCAATTCTGCATTTAATGACTTTTGGAGACCTTTGGTATTTGGAAGCTTGAACGTCCATTTTGGCCTATTTAAAGGCTTGTAATGCTCTTCAAAATACATATTATGCTTATCAAGAACTTGTGTTTCTTAAAACCCCTTTTGGTGTTGTTTCTTTCAAATCTTGTTTTAGGTTTGATGTTAATCGGTTCATTGAATTAGTTTTGATCAACCTAATTCTGGAGTGAGTCGTCTTAGGATCTAAGAGTGACAATCATAGATTCTAAGTGTGATCTAAGAGTCATTCACCTTCTAACTAAACTCTTGGTTGGAATCAATCGTTAAGTTAGTCTTCTTTGTGGGCATTTACAAGGATCCGAGAAGGACCTCTAGCTTTGTAAATCAAGCAACGTTGGGAGCTTATCAGGTGGCCTCGTCTTCTTCAAACCTGGGCAAGGCTCGGCTGGAGGTTGAAGACGATGGATTAGGGCAGGCCGCCTCTTTACCCAGGGTTGCGGCGGCTGGAGATTTTTCATTGAATGTTGTTTCTATTAAAGGAAAGTCCTTCTCTTGTTCTGTGGGTGCTCGCTGTCCCTGGCGGTCCTGGTTCCTAATTGAGCTGAGTTCTGATCGCTTGTTGTCACCCCGAAAGGCGCTTTGTCCTGAGGGTGTGTGGGCTTTTGGTGGGTCCTTGGATCTGGCTTTGTCGAGGGAAGCGATGCTGGCTGGGTCCCTGTGGCTTTCTGCCGTGCCTGCATACCGGATGGTTGTTCTTTTGCCATAAGTAGGGGGAAGACGAGTTGTTGGGCCTCTTCTCTGTTCGGTTTCTTGGTCGTGCTTGGGGGGCGGGCTTCTTGCTTGCATTTGATGGCTGGCCAGCTTGGCCCCTTTTTCTCTGCATCTGCCTGTCCTATCTCTGGTTTTGCCTGGTGCCCCTTGTTCCTGTCTGGGTCGCCCTTTCGCTGCTGCCGGCCGGGTTGGATGGCCTGGGGAGTTTTGTGGGCAGATGAGGTGTCATGCTTCGCGGATGAGGTGTCATGATTCCTTCGTGTACTATCTTATTGTTTCCTCCTGCTTCAGCTGTTTCTATTGCTTTCCTGTTGTGTTACTTTTTTCTGCTTTTTGTCTTTTCTAGCTCCTTCCCGCTTGTGGGTTGGATGCTGGGGGTCTGTTGTTGTTTGGTTTATTTCTTGCTTTCCCTCGGGCTGTGAGGTTTCTGTTGTGTTGTTTTGGTTTTGTTGTCATACATTGGTTCTACCAGTGTTTGTTCTCTTGTTTCTTGTGCCCTTGGGCCTCGGGCTTTGAGGCCTTTTTGCTTATATATAATCACTTTTGCAAAAAAAAAGCTGCTGTTGCTGAACGCCCAGCTGGCCGCTTGGTGAAAGGAAAGAAGCCGGCTAACTTACCTTCTTTGGAAAGTCATTCCCTCTCCTTGGGAAATTCTTCTCGGCCATTGGGTTTAATGACCATGGAGGCCCGTTATGGTAAGTCCGGGAGTCTAATGACCTTGGAGGCCCGTCATGGTAAGTCTGGTAGTTCCCTTCCCCCTATTGGGCTGATTGGTGGGGACTCAAGGGGTAAGCATAATGGCCCAAGTTTAATTAAGCATGGTCCAATTGAGTTAGGCCAAAATGAGCTAGATCAAATCGGCAAAAATGGGATGGGCCAAGATGGGCTTGACAAATGTAGGCTTAATGAGCTGGCCCAAGATGGGATTAATGAGTTGGATCACAATGTGCTTAATGTTAATGGGCTTGACAATATGAGTTTGGGCCCAAGTTTGAATGGCTTAGGACAAGGAGTCTTGCCCATTGGGTCGTTCTCCTTTAGCCCAATAGGGCGTGGTCAGCTGGGCAACTTGGTGACCCGCCGTAGTATTCCCCCTCGGGAGGAGGATGGCGATCCCGAGTTTGGGATGGGGTTTAGCGCGCCTGGGACGAGGTTTGGGTTGGGGATTCCAGGATAGTTTCCTCTGTTAGGCCAGCATCGCTCGATTATGGTTGCGAGTGAGGGGGATGATGTGTCTATGGGTTCTGTGGATGGTTTTGGGCCGAATCATATTGGGCTCGGTGGGCCCCTTGGGTCCCATGGTCAGGGGCATAAGGGTAGTTGGGCTAATCTTTTTGGGCCTCAGTGGACCTCTGTCGCTGATGAACCCCTTCTATATAACCCTCCAATTGAGAAGGATGGGATTATGTTTGCCATTCCCTCGGACGAGGTTAGTGAAGAAGGCATAGCAGTTTGGAGAGGTTCTTTGGTGGGTCAGTTTATGGACGGCAAACTGCCTTTTTTTGTTCTTGATCGGCTGGTCAGGAGGATTTGGGGTCATGTGGAAGTTCCAACCATTAACTTGTTTGATAATGGTTTGATCATCTTCCGGTTCCAAAAGGACTCAGCTCGGGACTGGGTCCTGGAGAATGGCCCCTAGCACATTGGGGGGAAGCCTATCCTTCTGAGGCAGTGGGCCCCTGCGATAGTCCCCCAGACCTTTGTTTTCGATTAAATCCCTGTGTGGGTCAAGTTTTTTCATGTCCCTATGGAATTATGGACCACTCCTGGGTTGAGCAACATTGCGAGTACGGTTGGTGTCCCATTGCGGTTGGATAAACCTACAAAGGACAAAACGTGCTCCTCGTATGCTCGGGTTTGTGTGGAGGTCGAGATTGATTCCCCGCTTCCTAGTAAGGTTGGGGTCACTGTCTATGGTGTGGATCATTCTATCCCAATTGAATATGACTGGAAGCCCAAGCGGTGTCTGTCTTGCCGTGTCTTTGGTCATTCGGACACAGGTTGTCCGAAACAGTCTGTGGATAGTATTGATCCCATCCTCCCGGCTCAGGTGTCTGCTGAGCGTGAGGTCAAGGTGTCAGCCCGGAGCGAGGTCGTGGGCTCGGAGCAGGTAGTGGTGGCTAGTGGGGAGGGTCATCAGGCCTCCTCTCTTAAGGGGGTTGATGAGTTTATCCTTGTGGACCGGACATCTTGTAGGCGCAAACGGAACAGGAAAAAGGCTGCCAAATCCTTGGCTGCGTCAGACTTGTCTACCCATCCCATTGCCTTAGTTAGTCTACCGAGTTCACCTATTGGCCCCACCTCTAGGCTTTCCCGTTCTCCTGAGCCCCAAAAGGGGGTCCACGTGACTAACTCTTTTGGTTCTCTAGCGGATTCCTCGGGGTGTGCTTTGCCCTCCCCGAGGGTGGTTTCCTTAGTGGAAAAGGCGCTCTGTGACAGTGTGGACCCCCGATGGTGTCAGGATGCCATTGTTTTCCCTTCTACTTCCTATGTCTAGTTGGTGCTCGTGGAATGTGCGCGGTCTCACTGACCCAGCAAAAGGTCGATGTGTTAGTTCCTTTTTGCAGTCTGAGAATATTGGTTTCAGCTGTCTGGTAGAAACAAAGGTTAAGTCTCATCAGTTTGATCTCGTGTTTCGTTCCTTTGGGGCCGATTGGCAGTGTGTGTGTAGTTATGGGGACAGTGGTCTGAGTCGTATTTGGGTGTTATGGCGTTCCCGCCGTTTCTCCTTCTCTCCTAGCCTGATTGGTCCTCAGTTGGTCACTGGCTCCCTGGTGGATCTTTCTTCTCAGGTTGCGACCCAGATTGCCTGTGTGTATGGGTCCAACCTCGAGGCTGGGCGTTCTGCTTTATGGAGGGATTTGGCTTTGGCTTGTTCGAGCTGGTCGTCCCCTGGATTGGTTATGGGCGACTTCAATGAGACTCGGCGTTTGTCTGAGAGGAGTGGTGGTAACCATAGCATCTCTGCGATGGGAGCCTTTGATAGTGCTCTCCTCGAGGCTGACTTGGTTGAGTTGCCGGTTCAGGGGAATTGGTTCACTTGGACTAGCCGGCCGCGTGGTGGCCCGGGAGGTCAGTTGGGGAGGTTGGAGAGAGTTTTGGTGAATGCTGAGTGGGCTTCTGCCCGGCCGCTGTGTGTGGTGCAGGTGCATGCTTGGGGTGTTTCTGATCACTGCCCTTTGGTTTTCGCTCCAGGCCCCTTTTGTGCCCGTCGGTCCCCCCCCTTTCGGTTCTTTAACCATTGGGGGGAGTCTGATAGGTTTTTGTATGTGGTTGCTAGTAAGTGGGTTTCCCATGTTGGGGTATCTCCATTATCAAACAAGTTAATAGTTGGAACTTCCACATGACCCCAAATCCTCCTGACGAGCCGATCCAGAACAAAAAAGGTAATTTGTCGTCAATAAACTGACCCACCAAAGAACCTCTCCAAACCGCTATGCCCTCCTCAATAACCTCATCCGAGGGAATGGCAAACATAATCCCATCCTTCTCAATTGGAGGGTTATAGACTAGGGGCTCATCAGCTGGGGAGGTCCACTGAGGCCCAAATAGATTGGCCCAACTAGCTTTTTGCCCCTGACCATGTGACCCTGGGGGCCCAAAGGGATTAGGCCCAAAACCACCCAACGAACCCATAGACGCATCATCCCCCTCACTAGCTCCCAACTCCAAGCGAGGACGGCCTAACAGAGGAAACTTTCCTGGAATTCCCAAACCAATCCTAGTCCCAAGCGAGCTAAACCCCATCCCAGACTCGTTATCTCCAATCTTTTCCTCCAAGGGGAAAACCTCATCCCGGGGGGGCATAATACGCCGAGTCACCAAGTTGCCCAACTGCCCACGCCCAATTGGGCTAAAGGAGGACGGCCCAAAAGGCAGCACTCCTTGCCCAAAGCCATTCGAGATAGAGGCCATCCCCATTTGGTCAAGGCCATTAGGGTTAATTTCATTTTCAATAGGCCCAACTTGGTTTAGCCTATTGCATTGCCCAAGCACAGAAACCTTACCAATTGGGCCAAGCCCATTAGGGTATTCAAGTTGGTTAACACAATTTGAATTCAAAGTCAACTTCCCACGGTTTTGAGGGGTGGAAGGAATTGACTTGAATTCTATTGCTTTCCTGTTGTGTTACTTTTTTCTGCTTTTTGTCTTTTCTAGCTCCTTCCCGCTTGTGGGTTGGATGCTGGGGTCTGTTGTTGTTTGGTTTATTTCTTGCTTTCCCTCGGGCTGTGAGGTTTCTGTTGTGTTGTTTTGGTTTTGTTGTCATACATTGGTTCTACCAGTGTTTGTTCTCTTGTTTCTTGTGCCCTTGGGCCTCGGGCTTTGAGGCCTTTTTGCTTATATATAATCACTTTTGCAAAAAAAAAGGAATTGACTTGCCATTTTTGGCTTTGAAGCCCAATTGCCCATTTGAGCATAATGAATTGGTCATAGAGAGAGAAAGATCTCCAATTAAAGCATTCTCCAAACTTACCATATTCATCTGCTGCAAACGGTCAGCTTGAGGTTCCAAAATGGCATCTTTTTTAAATAAATCATCCACAGGCAGCACGGGGGAGGAAGGGCTGCTCAAAATCCCATTCAACCCGCCTAAGACTTTAATAGACTTCCCTTGATTAGGAATCCTCTTAAATGCTTCATCCTCAGCCGCCACAGCCACTATAGAGGACGCAATTTGCCCTAGCCTATCGACTTCAACCTTCAGCCGAAGCTTTCCATTATCAATAAACTTTGAAGTTGAAGAAGCCTCTGACTCAGAAGTAATACTACGAGGCTGAGGACCAGCTTTCACCTTTGATTTAGCAGCAACAACGGCGGACGAAGAAGGGATGGGGCCAATTGCCGGATTCACATCACTCCCAGTCCTTCAATCACGCCTGCTGGAAGAACGCCAGCTTCCTGCAAATCAAAAGCGCCAGCCTGGCCTTTTAACTTCACAGCTACATTTGCGGAAGAGATAGCCGAAGACTTCAATTGGCTCGGCCCTTCAATCACGCTCGAAGGTTTAATGGAGATAAGACCAGGAGCAGAAACCATGGGAGGTGAAGCTGGTTTCCCTTCATCTTCAACCTCCCGCCCCCTACTATTCGTAACAGAAAACCCCAGACCATGATTTGACCCAAAATAAATTGCAACATCCTCAGAGGAGCCCTCTGATTTGCTAACTGACAGAGCCTGGGAATTCTCATGAAGCTGCTCTGTTTTTTTACCATAACTCACAGCCTCTGAGTTTTGCCTCATACTGTCAGATGCAGGCACTTTGGACCGCCCTTCCCTTAGGCTAGTCTTAGCGATATCAGAACTTACAACCCCCATTGATTTTGTTGCAGAAATTTTGGAGAGCCGAAGAGCAGGGAAGCCCGGAGTAGAACCATTACTCTTGACGAACGGTTTCTTTTGAGGGGACTTCTTCCTCCTCATAGTTGCACACCAAGCCGCGTGGAACAAACGAAGAAGACGAACTCCGCGTGGAACAAACCGAGCATAGCTCAATTGGCATAGGGTTGTGTCGGTGACCAAAAGGTCATCGGTTCAATCCCCGCATTAATTAAACTACTGTTGCAAAAAAAAAAAAAAAGACGAACTCCCTCAACCCCAAAACCAGAGCACCACACTCCAAGAAACCAAAGCAGCACAAAAGCACTAAAACTGAAAGAACACTAAAAACCGAAAGAAAAGCAACACAGAACACTAAAAACCGAAAGAAAAGCAAAACGGAGTATGGAATACTTACCTCGGTGAAGTGCCCAGCTTTGCTTTCATGATCAGAATTCTTCATCAACCATCAAGTAGCAACCATGGAGAAAACCCCATCCACCCGTAGAAGAAGCTGCCCCTCAGTCGCAGCAGCTTCAAACAACAACCAGCAACCCCGGAACAGCCCAATCCACCGTAGCAGAAGCTGCCCCTCAGTCTCAGTAGCTTCAAACAGCAACCAGCAACCCCGGAACAGCCCAATCCACCGTTATAATGATGGGAACAAAGCTGGGGAGGGCAACTCTAAACTTTGCAAAAAAAAAAAAAAAAACTTTGTATGGAGAGTTTTCAAAAAAGAGCCCCTGTTTCTTCTGGGCAGTCCTCGATCCCTTTGAAAAAAGGGAAAACAGGTGGTCATCTCCCTAAGCTGGTTTCCATCTCTGAAGATGTTACCTGCGGTGGTCCTCTGCTTCGGAAGTTACCTAATGAGAAGGAGGACGTTGCTTCTTCTTCTTCAAATGTGCGGCGTATTGGAGCTGGTAAGTTTCGGCTGGAGGAAGACAAAGATGGTTTAGGGCAACCCGTATCTTCCATGGCTGCGCCAGCAGCTGTGCGTGCATTGAATGATATCCCTATAGAAGGAAAGTCTATTAAAAAGATGGGCGGGAAAGCTGGGGGTGTCGACTTGAGTTGCCATTCTTCCCCCGTGATCAGTGCGGCTGAATTGATTGGGCGGGATGCGAATTCTGATCTCCGTCAAGCTGGCCTTTCTTTCCTTGATTCCCCTTTGACAAATTTGGCAAGTTCTGGAAGCCAATTGAATGTTGATCTTTCTCTCTGTGAAGAAAGATTATCCTTTGCCGAATAAGGTAAATTTGGGAAACCACTTGAATGATGCAGCTGTTCTCTCGGTGGGCAAGTCTTTGGGTTCTAAGGGCCCATTGGGGCTGACCAATCAAGTTGGAATGGCTGAAAAGTCTTCTTCTACAGTGGGGGTCTTCCGTGAGGCTCTCAAGGACACGCTGAGGGATACTGCTCAAATATCCTTCCCAAATGGGCTTGGCCCAAATGATATTAGCTCCACTGGGCTTGCATCAATTGGGATTGACTCTATTGGGCTTGGCCAAAAAGGGCTTAGTGCAAAGGGGATTGGCCCAATTGGGCTTGACTTGATTGGCAATTCTGGGTTTGACCATAATGGGCTTGGCCCAATTGTGATGGGCCGAATTGCTCATGGCTTAGGGCAAGTAGTGTTGCCAATTGAGCAGTCCCCCTTTAGCCCAATAGGGCGTGGGCAGTTGGGCAACTTGGTGACTAGACGTGTTATGCCCAATCGGGATGAGGTTTTGCCTCTCGAGGGAAAGGATGGAGCTGGTGATGTTGGGATGGGGTGCAGCTCGTTGGGGCCTAGGATTGGTTCGGGGATTCCAAGAAAGTTTCCTCTGTTAGGCCATCCTCGTTCTGATTTAGGAGCGAGCGAGGGGGATGTTGCGTCTTTGGGTCCCTTTGGTGGGTTTGGGGCTAATCATATCGGGCCCGGTGGGCCCCTAGGGTCCCATGGTCAGGGGCATAAGGCTAGTTGGGCCAATCTTTTTGGGCCTCAGTGGACCTCCGCCGCTGATGAACCCCTTCTATATAACCCTCCAATTGAGAAGGTTGGGATTATGTTTGACATTCCCTCGGACGAGGTTATTTTTTTTTTTTGCAAAAGTGAATATAAAAAGCAAAAGGCCTCAAAGCCCGAGGCCAAAGGGCACAACAACAAGTGAACAAACACTGGGAGAACCAATGTACGACAACAAAAAGAAAACAACACAACGGAAACCTCACAGCCCGAGGGAAAGCAACAGAAGCAACAAATAAAACAAACAACAACACTCCAGCATTCAACCCACAAGCGGGAAGGAGCTAGAAAAGAAACACAACTGAAAAGCAAAGAAACAGCTGAAGCAGGAGGAAACAAAGAGATAGAACACGAAGGAATCGTGACACCTCAACCGCGAAGCATGACCACTCATCCGCCCACAACACTCCCCAGGCCATCCAACCCCTGCCGGTACTAGCGAAAGAGCAACTCCAGACAGGGACAAGGGGCACCAAGCAAAAACAGGGAGAGGACAGGCAGATGCTGAGAAAAACGGGGCCAAGCTGGCCATCCATCAAATGCAAGCAAGAAGCCCGCCCCCCAAGCTCGACCAAGAAACCGAACAAAGAAGAGGCCCATCAACTCGTTTTCCCCCTACTTATGGCAAAAGAACAACCATCAGGTATGCAGGCACGGCAGGAAGCCACAGGGACCCAGCCAGCATCGCTTCCCTCGACAAAGCCAGATCCAAGGACCCACCAAAAGCCCACACACCCTCAGGACAAGGCGCCTTTCGGGGTGACAACGAGCGTCCAGAACTCCGCTCCATTAGGAACCAGAACCGGCAGGGGA
Source organism: Herpetospermum pedunculosum (assembly GCA_028017165.1). NCBI lineage: Eukaryota > Viridiplantae > Streptophyta > Magnoliopsida > Cucurbitales > Cucurbitaceae > Herpetospermum > Herpetospermum pedunculosum. The sequence goes on from CM051527.1 coordinate 40,723,970, forward strand.
CAACGAGCACCCACAGAACAAGAGAAGGACAGCCAACTGCAGAAGAAACAAGCACCGCCTGAACCACCCCAACAGCTAGGGACACCCCACAGACTAGCCACGCAGAGCCCCACACAAGAAGCCACCAGGGAAGAAGGCCAAGGATGGGCAAGGACAGACAGATGAAGAAGCCAGCAACAGAAACAAGCCTCAGGAAGCAGCGATCAAAGAAAAATAACAAGCACAGGGACAAGCTCAAATAACCAAGCCACCCAGACCAAACCAAACCCCTTCAGGGAAGGGACAGCAGCATGAACCAGGGACAGAGCAGGGGAAGAAGCAATCGCCATACGCGAGACAGCGCCACAAGAGCAACCAGACATAACACCTGCACACACTCAAAGAACAAGACAAAGTCAATCAAAAGAATCCCAGGGGGAGACGGCCGAAACCGCACCCGCCCAGGACGAGCATGCAGAAGAAATATCAGACCGAATAGCAGCGATAACCGACTGAGTCGGGCGGTGACCCGGGCCATGAAAACGCAAATTGCGTTCCATCCAAATATGGTATATCACAGCACACCAGGCCACCCTCCAAACAAGCTTACGCTTGTTCTGCCCAGCACTCACCCGACAAATCCACTCAAGCTCCGCATCCCAAGGGAGAACGAGGCGGGAAGCTCTGCCCCAACAGAGGATATCCTCCCACACCAAACTCGCAAAGGGCCACTGGAAGAACAAGTGGTCACGGGACTCAGACCTAGACAAACAAAGCAAACAATCAGTAGGTGTCGAGGGGATCCACCTAGCCAGCCTATCACGAGTATACAAGCGGTCCCTCAAGGCCAGCCAGGTGACAAAAGCATGACGCGGAATATTCCCCCCGAACCAGATCAAACTCTGCCACGGGACCACTGTCCCACGAGGGCGAATCGCCTCCCAAGCACTCGAAACCGAAAAACCAATCCCACTAGGAACCCAGATCAACTTATCCTCCCTACCTGGGCAACACACAGTAGAACGCACAGCATCGGCGATCTCCAATAAATCAGGAGACACTGCCGGCCACCGCCACGAACCATCAGGTAGCAAAAAATCAGAGACCATAGCTTGAATATGACTAGCTGCGTCATACAAGATACGATCACTAATTCTGGGGAGAATAGGACCATCAGGCAGCCAAGGGTCAACCCACATACGACACCTAGAACCGTCACCAATGGAAAACCGGATAAGTGGACGGAATTGGTCCCGAAGCCCCATAATCGCCTTTAGGCACCAAGACCACGTAGACGACACAGGAATCGTCCAGAGAGACCGACCACGGAGGATATACGCCTCCATCCAAGCCACCCACAGAGAACCAGAACGAAGCAGGAGGAGCCAGAGGAGCTTCATAACTGCTGCCGAGTTCCAGGAGGTGATATGACGAATACCCAAACCTCCCTCGCTCTTCGGCAAACAAATGTCAGCCCAGGCCACCTTCGCCCCCCCACAACTAGAAGGAGAGCCCTTCCAGAGGAAGCAACGAAGCAAACTCTCAACCCTATGGACTATACGAGCAGGCAGTACAAACACACTAGCCCAATAGACTTGGAAGCTCTGAAGGACCGACTGAATAAGCTGCAACCTTCCTGCATAGGAAAGAGCCCTAGCTGTCCAACTGCCAATCCTAGCGGTGATCCGATCAATCAGAGGCTGGCAATCCCGAGAAGACAACCGACCTGAGATGAGAGGGAGACCTAAGTAACACACAGGCAAGGTTGCCAGAGCAACACCCATGAACCCAGCCAGATCAACAGCCACCTGGGCAGGAACCCCCGCGCAGAACATCGAGCTCTTAGCGGAGTTGGCCTCAAGGCCAGAAAGCTCCTGGAAGTGAAGTAGAGTCTGCTGGACAAACCTCAAGGAAGCCCTGTTCCCCGCAGAGAAAATCATCAAGTCATCCGCAAAGCAAAGATGGGTAAGATTAACCATCTCACACTTGGGATGAAACTCGAAACCAGGCGGCGGGGAATTCAGCAGCCGCGATAAGACTTCCATACACATGACGAACAGGTAAGGGGACAGGGGATCACCCTGACGGAGACCACGCCTACCCGCAAAAAACCCCTCAGAGGACCCATTCATCGAGATGGAGAACATAGGCGAGGTAACGCAAGCCCTGACCCAGTTGACAAACTGGCAGGGCGTACCAATCGAAAGCAGTAAGCCAAAGAGAAAATCCCACTGAATAGAGTCATAAGCCTTCTGCAGGTCAATCTTTAGCACACACCGCGGGCTCCCTTTGTTGAGGTGGTAACCCCCAACCAACTCCTGGCAGAGCAGAATGTTATCCACAATGCTCCTACCTTGAACAAAGGCCGACTGATTCGGACTAATGAAGGAAGGCAGCCACACGCGAAGACGATTAGCCAAAACCTTTGCAATGCATTTATACAACACATTACAGCAAGAAATAGGCCTAAAGTCCTCAACCCGTGAAGCACCCACCTTCTTAGGAATCAAGGTAAGAGAGGTGGCATTGATACCAGGAGGAAGGAAGGAGGTATCAAAGAAGTGAAGCACAGCGGAAACGAAATCATCCCCAACAACACTCCAAGCAGCTTTGAAAAACCCCACAGGGAAGCCATCCGGGCCAGGAGCCCTGGCACTACTCATGGAAAAGAGAACAGCACGAACTTCCTCTCGCGAGATGGGGCGCGTGAGATCAGTTACACACTGATCAGACCACGAAAACCCCACCATCGGCTTTAAACACTCAGTGAGGTCACGATACCCAACCCCTTGGGACCCCAAGAGACCCTGGAAATAAAGAACCAGAGATCTCGAGATGTCCTCATGGGACGACAACCTGACCCCAGAGCCATCAACCAAAGAGGAAAAGTTATTTCGGGCTGCCCTAACTTTTACACTCCTGTGAAAGAACCCCGTGTTCCTATCCCCTAACGCCAGCCACTTGACCCTCGATTTCTGCCGAAGGGAGGCTTCCTCGCACCTAGCGGCTGCCCAGAACCTATCAGAAGCCTCAGCAGCCTGACGCTGGAGGGAAGGAGAAAGGGGGTCCACCAAAACTCCCGCCTGGGCAGCCTCCATGGCCAAGCGCAGATCAATAACCTGCTGACTAAGCACGGCAATCGGCGTCCCAAACTCCTGCCTGAGAGTCCCCTTTAAGCCCTTTAAATTGCGAGCGAAGCTAACAAGCGGAGAGACCCCAACATGGGTCACCCACCTACTGGCAATCACAGACAAAAACCTATCAGACTCCCCCCAATGGTTAAAGAACCGAAAGGAGGGAGACCGACGAGCACCTAAAGGGCCAGGAGAGAAAACCAACGGACTATGGTCAGAGACACCCCAGTCATGCACGTGCACCACACACATAGGCCGACCAGAAGCCCACGCAGCGTTGACCAAGACTCTATCCAACCTTCCCAACTGACCTCCTGGGCCTCCCCTCGGGCGACTAGTCCAAGTGAAACAATTCCCCTGAACCGGCAGCTCAACCAAGTCAGCCTCTAGGAGAGCAGTATCAAAGGCTCCCATCGCAGAAATGCTATGGTTACCCCCACTCCTCTCAGTCAACCGGCGAGTCTCATTGAAGTCTCCCATAACTATGCCAGGGGAAGACCAACTCGAACAAGCCAAGGCCAACTCCCTCCACAAAGTAGACCTCCCAGCCTCGAGATTGGACCCATACACACAGGCAATATGAGTCGCAACCTGAGAAGACAGGTCCACCAGGGAGCCAGTAACCAACTGAGGACTAATCAGGCTAGGGGAGAAAGAGAAACGGCGGGAACGCCATAACACCCAAATACGACCCAGGCAACTATCCCCATAACTACAAACACACTGCCAATCGGCCCTAAAGGAACGAAACACGAAATCAAACTGATGAGCCTTAACCTTCGTTTCTACTAGACAACAGAAACCAATATTCTCAGCTTGCAAAAAGGAGCGAACACATCGTCCTTTTGTCGGGTCAGTGAGACCGCGCACATTCCACGAGCACCAACTAGACATAGGAAGTAGAAGGGGAGACAATGGCATCCTGACACCTTCGGGGGTCCACACTGTCACAGACCGTCTTTGCCACTAAGGACACCACCCTCGGGGGGGCCAAATCACATCCCAAGGGATCCGAAAGAGCTACGAAAGAATTAGACACATGTACCCCCTTCGGGGCCTCAGGAGAACGGGGGAGACGAGGGGAGGGGCCACTAGAAGAACTTGGGAGACTAGCCAAGGCAGTGGGAAGGGCAGACGAGTCTACATCCAAGGACTTAGCAGCCTTCTTACGTCTACGCCTGCGAGATTTCCCTCCCGCTGGGATATAGTCATCATCAGCCTCAATGGAGGAGGCCTGAACACCCCCCCCACTAGCAACCCCTACCCGATCCAGACTCACTCCAACACTCTGGGCCGGCACCCTGACCCCACCCCCAGTAGCCCCCAGGGAAGGGAGACTGGGATCAAAACTACTCACTGTCTTTTTAGGACAGCCGGAGTCCGAATGGCCAAATACCCGACAGGAAAGGCACCTCTTGGGCCTCCATTCGTACTCAATGGGGATAGTATGATCCACCCCATAGACAGTAACCCCAACCTTACTAGGAAGGGGGGCGTCAATCGCAACCTCCACACAGACCCGAGCATACGAGGAGCACGTTTTGTCCTTTGTAGGCTTATCCAACCGCAAAGGAACACCAACCGTACTCGCAATGTTGCTCAACCCAGGAGTTGTCCACAATTCCATAGGGACATGGAAAAACTTAACCCACACAGGAATTTTATCAAACACAAATGTCTGGGGGACAATCCCAGGGGCCCACTGCCTCAGAAGGATAGGCTTCCCCCCAAAGTGCCAGGGGCCATTCTCTAAGACCCAGTCCCTAGCTGAGTCCTTTTGGAACCGGAAAATGATCAACCCATTATCAAACAGGTTAATGGTTGGAACTTCCACCCCCAAATCTTCCTGACAATACGATCAAGAACAAAAAATGGAAGTTTACCATCAACAAATTGTCCCACCAACGAACCTCTCCAGACTGCGATACCCTCCTCAATAACCTCATCCGAAGGAATGGCAAACATAATCCCATCCTTCTCAATTGGAGGGTTATAGAGAAGAGGTTCATCAGAAGGGGAGGTCCACTGGGGCCCAAAAAGGTTGGCCCAACTCGGCATATGCCCCTTATCGACGGCCCCAAGGGGCCCACCCGACCCAATATGATTAGGCCCAAACCCACCAAAAGACCCCACAGACACCTCATCCCCCTCACTCACACCTACATCCGGACGAGGATGGCCAAGCAGAGGAAACTTTCCTGGAATCCCCAAACCCACCCTAGGTCCGAACGAGCTACAATCCATCCCAACCTCACTAGTGCCTTCCTTTCCCTCACGGTGCAGACCCTCATCCCGCTTGGGCACACTACGGCGGGTAACCAAATTACCCAACTGCCCACGCCCTATTGGGCTAAGAGAGGAACGCCCAACTGGCAAGGCTCCCTGCCCATTCAAACTTTGGGCCAAACCATAGTTGTCAAGCCCATTAAGGTGCAATGGAGACTTGGCCATCTCATTAGGCCCAACAGTTTCTACCCGATTACCATTACCAGGCCCATCCACACCATTACTAAAAGGGCCAAGCCCAATAGCGACGTCAGCCATGGAGACAACCTGCGGAGTAGCACAAGACTTCCCATCTAAACTCTTAACGCCCAATTGATCTTTAAGGAAAGGGGAATCGTGAGCCACATTTCCATCCAGAATTTCCTTAAATGACCGAGAGTAAAGGCCTCCAGGAGTTGACGTTGGAAGAGGGAGATGTGCCAAACTTTCCAAACTTGGCCGTACGGAAGAATTAAAAGAAGCAGCTGGCGGATTCAAAAATGCATCAGATAAGGGAAGATTTTCGGAATTAATACCCATCCCTTCTAAAACGCTCTCGCCATTAGTGAGGTTTCCTTCAATAGGGCGGACATTCAAAGCACGTGTAGCAGCAGCCGCCTCCATGGTCGAAGAACCAGGAAGCCCTAGCCCTTCGTCTTCAACCTCCAGCCGAGGTTGCTCAACGCCACCACTCCTCTGTTTAGACGAAGAGGAAGCCTCAGACATAGAAGAGATAACTCGGGGCTGAGGACAAAAACCACTATCAACACAGAACTCGTCCCCTGTTTTTCCAGATGTAGACAGAGAAGACGTTTGACCAGAACGTACCAGATGCTCTGTTTTTTGACAAAAACGCCCAGCCTCTGAGTTTTGCCCCAGCCGTTCAGAACAAACTACCTTAGACCGTCCTTCATTTAGGCTGGACTTAGGGACATCAGAACTCACAACCCCCATTGCTTTAGTTGCAGAGATTTTGGAAAGCCGAAGGCCAGGGAAACCCGAAGAAGAACCATTACTTTTGACGAAAGGTTTCTTTTGGGGAGACTTCTTCCTCCTCATAATGCACCCTAAGCTTTGTGATACGGAGAAAAGCTTCTCCCTCAAACCAAAACCAGAGCACTACGGACAAAGCAACAGCAGCAAAAATAAACTGAGACCAAAGGAAAGACAGAAACAGAGGATGGAAAACGAACCTCTTGAAGCGCCCAGCTGTGCTTCCTCGACCAGCTTGCTCGGAGATACGACGGAGGTAACCACAGTGAGTAATCTCAATGGCTCAACACCTACTCCCAGCAGCAGCAAGAAGGCCGACGGCCACCATAGAAAGCTTCAAAAAACTCAATCCCCCATTGTTGGGAGGAGAGAGAACAGAGAGAATTTTTTGAGACAAAGAAATCCGGACGAGGTTATTGAGGAAGGCATAGCAGTTTGGAGAGGTTCTTTGGTGGGTTAGTTTATGGATGGCAAACTGCCTTTTTTTGTTCTTGATCGGCTGGTCAGGAGGATTTGGGGTCATGTGGAAGTTCCAACCATTAACTTGTTTGATAATGGTTTGATCATCTTCCAGTTCAAAAAGGACTCAGCTCGGGACTGGGTCCTGGAGAATGGCCCCTGGCACATTGGGGGGAAGCCTATCCTTCTAAGGCAGTGGGCCCCTGGGATAGTCCCCCAGACCTTTGTTTTCTATAAAATCCCTATGTGGGTCAAGTTTTTTCATGTCCCTATGGAATTGTGGACCACTCCTGGGTTGAGTAATATTGCGAGCACGGTTGGTGTTCCTTTGCGGTTGGATAAGCCTACAAAGGACAAAACGTGCTCCTCGTATGCTCGGGTTTGTGAGGAGGTCGCGATTGATGCCCCTCTTCCTAGTAAAGTTGGGGTCACTGTCTATGGTGTGGATCATACTATCCCAATTGAATATGAGTGGAAGCCCAAGCGGTGCCTGTCTTGCAGTGTCTTTGGTCATTCGGACACAGGATGTCTGAAACAGACTGTGGGTAGTATTGATCCCATCCTTCCTTCACAGGAGTCTGCTGAAGGTGTGGTCAGGGTGCCGGCCCAGAGTGAGGTCGTGGGCTCGGATCAGGTAGTGGTTGCTAGTGGAGAGGGTCAGCAGGCCTCCTCTCTTGAGGGTGTTGATGAGTTTATCCCTGCGGAAGGGAAATCTCGTAGGCGTAAACGGAACAGGAAGAAGGCTGCCAAATCCTTGGCTGCGACAGACTCGTCTGCCCATCCCATTGCCTTGGTTAGTCTCTCGAGTTCTCCGGTTGGCCCCGCCTCTAGGCTGTCCCGTTCGCCTGAGCCCTCAAAGGGGGTCCACGTGACCAACTCTTTCAGTTCTCTAGCTTATTCCTCGGGGTGTGCTTCGGCATCTCCTAGGGTGGTTTCCTTAGTGGAAAAGGCGCTCTGTGACAGTGTGGACCCTCGATGGTGTCAGGATGCCACTGTTTCCCCTTCTACTTCCTCTGTCTAGTTGGTGCTCGTGGAATGTGCGCGGTCTCATTGACCCGGCAAAAGGACGATGTGTTCATTCCTTTTTTTTGGCAAAGGTGATTATATTAAGCAAAAGGACCTCAAAGCCCGAGGTCAAAGGGCACCAAAAACAAGGAACAATCCACTGGGAAAACCAATGTACCAAAGCCAGAAAACAACCCAAAACAGGAACCTCACAGCCCGAGGGAGGGCAAGAAAAGTTCAACAAGAACACCCAGCACCAAACCCACATGCGGGAAGGAGCCAGAAAAAATAAAAGAACCGAAAAGAACAACACAAAAACAAAGAGGAGAACGAGCCACAACCGCACCTAGAGGAAGCACGACGACCCCTCAAGCATGAAAACAAACATTCCCCAGCCACCAAACAACCTTCGGCCACTGAACCCTAGCCGGTGCGAGCAACAAGAGACTCCAGACAAAGTCAACAGGGCACCAAACAGAGCAGAGGGAGGACCATTCAGATGCTGAGAGAAAAGGGGCCAAGCTGGCCATCCACCCCATGCGTGTGAGTACAAGCCCCCCAAGCAGCACCTAGGAAACTGAAGCAACGAAGAGGCCCTACAACTCGTTTTCCCCTACTTCTGGCAAAAAGAACAACCATCAGGCATGCAGGCCCGGCAGAGAGCCACAAAGACCAGGCAGGCATCGCTTCCCTCGACACTGCCCAGACCAAGGACCCTCACCAAAAGCCGACACACCCTCAGGACAAGGCGCCTTTCGGGGTGACAACAAGCAGACAGAACAACTCGTCCCAAACAGGTACCAACACAACACCAGGGGGCAAAAAGTACGCACAGAACCACAGAAGGACCACGAACTGCAAAAGAAGCAAGCATCATCCAGAACCAACCCCTACAAAGAGGGCCCCAAAACAGACCCGCCTCTCATAGTCAAAGCCTCAAAACCACCTACCAGGGAAGGAACCAAGGACAACAAGGGGCAAATCGGGGAAAAAAGCGAGCACCTGAAATAGCCACGGCAAGGAAACCACACAGAGAGGCCCCAAACCAGACAGGCCGCACAAAGCCAAACACAGCAACCCCCCTCAAGGGAAGAGAGAACAACAGCACCAAAGGGATAGGGCAGAACAGGGGAAGAAAGCATTCGCCATGGCGAAACAGCAACGAAGGAATAACCTGAAAATATCACCTGAAAGAGCCACGGCACGGAAACCTCACAGAGAGGCCAAAAACCCGACAAGCCGCACAAAGCCAATACAGCAAACCGCCCTCCAGGGAAACGAGAACAGCAGCGCCAAGGGGCTAGGGACAAAACAGGGGAAGAAGCACTCGCCAGGACGAAACAGCAACGAAGCAACAACCTGAAAATAACACCTGCACACACTCAAAGAACAAGAGAAAGTCAATCAAAAGAATCCCAGGGGGAACTGGCCGAAACCACACCCACCCAGGACGAGCACGCAGAAGAAATATCAGACCGAATCGCAGCGATAACCGACTGAGAAGGACGGTGACCCGGGCCGTGAAAACACAGGTTGCGTTCCTTCCAGATATGGTAGATCACAGCACACCAGGCCACTCTCCAAACAAGCTTACGCTTCTACTGCCCAGCACTCTCCCGACAAACCCAGTCAAGCTCAGCATCCCAAGGAAGAACGAGGCGGGAAGCTCTACCCCAACTAAGGATATCCTCCCACACCATACTCGCAAAGAGGCACTGAAAGAACAGGTGGTCGCGAGACTGAGTCCCGGACAAACAAAGCAAACAATCAGTAGGGGTAGAGGGAATCCACCTGGCCAGTCTGTCACGGGTATACAATCTCGTAGGCGAGACTCAGTTCGTTCCTTTTTGCAGTCTTAGAATATTGGTTTCTGCTGTCTCGTAGAAACTAAGGTAAAGGCTCATCAGTTTGATTTCGTGTTTCGTTCCTTTGGGGCCGATTGGCAGTGTGTGTAGTTATGGGGATAGTGGCCTGAGTAGAATTTGGGTGTTATGGCGTTCCCGCCGTTTCTCCTTCTCTCCTAGCCTAATTATTCCTCAGTTGGTTACTAGCTCCCTGGTGGATTTGTCTTCTCAGGTTGCGACTCATATTGCATGTGTGTATGGGTCCAATCTCGAGGCTGGGCGGTCTGCTTTATGGGGGGAGTTGGCTTTGGCTTGTTCGAGCTGGTCTTCCCCTGGAGTGGTTATGGGAGATTTTAATGAGACTCGGCGGTTGACTGAGAGGAGTGGTGGTAACCACAACATCTCTGCGATGGGTGCCTTTGATAGTACTCTCCTAGAGGCTGACTTGGTTGAGCTGCCGGTTCAGGGGAATTTTTTTACTTGGACTAGCCGCCCGCGGGGTGGTCCGGGAGGTCAGTTGGGGAGGTTGGATAGAGTTTTGGTGAATGCTGAGTGGGTTTCTGCCCGCCCGCTGTGTGAGGTGCAGGTGCATGATTGGGGTGTTTCGGATCACAGTCCATTGGTTTTCTCTCCAGGCCCTTTAGGTGCCCGTCGGTATCCCTCCTTTTGGTTCTTTAACCAATGGGGGGAGTCTGACAGGTTTTTGTCTGTGGTAGCTAGTAGGTGGGTGTCCCGGGTTGGGGTCTCGCCGCTTGTTAGTTTCGCTCGCAATTTAAAGGGTTTAAAGAGGTCTCTAAGGCAGGAATTTGGGAAAGCCGATTGCCGTGCTTAGTTAGCAGGTTGTTGATCTTCGCTTGGCCATGGAGGCTGCCCAGGCTGGAGTGTTGGCAGACCCCCTTTCTCCCTCCCTCCAAGTCCAGGCCTCTGAGGCCTCGGATAGTTTTTGGGCAGCAGCTAGGTGTGAAGAAGCCTCTCTTCGCCAGAAGTCGAGGGTTAAATGGTTGGCGTTAGGGGATAGGAACTCGGGCTTCTTTCATCGGAGCGTGAAAGTTAGGGCAGCTCGGAATAGTTTTTCCTGTCTGGTTGACGGTTCTGGGGCCAGGTTGTCTTCCCATGAGGACATCTCGAGATCTCTGGTTCATTATTTCCAGGGGCTCTTGGGTTCCCAGTGGGTTGGTTACCGTGACCTTACAGAGCTGTTAAAACCGATTGTGGGGTTTTTGTGGTCTAATCAGTGTGTAACTGATCTCATCCGTCCCATATCGAGAGATGAGGTTCGAGCTATTCTCTTTTCCATGAGTAGTGCCAAGGCTCCTGGGCTGGATGGTTTCCCTGTGGGGTTTTTCAAAGCTGCTTGGAATTTTGTTGGGGATGATTTCTGTTCCGCAGCGCTTCACTTCTTTGATACCTCCTTCCTTCCTCCTAGTATCAATGCCACCTCTCTAACCTTGATTCCAAAGAAGGTGGGTGCCTCCCGGGTTGAGGATTTCACGCCTATTTCCTGTTGTAATCACAATCCACTCTTTGGTTTTGTGCAATTCGGAAACTTACTCAGCTTTTTTGGCACGTGCTTTAAATGCTCTCGTTGAGGATTTTAAGGCTTTGAGATTGGGGTGCAAGGTTGTTAGATATTAGACTCGCAGGCTTCGAGAGTTGTAGTTTGAGGTTAAAAAGCGTCCCCGACCATAAGTTTGGAAAAGAAGGGAAGAAACGAGCGATATGAAAATTGCAAAAAACCGAAAACGCCCCGGTTGGATGCATTTTTTGAATTTTTTTTTATTTTTTTTGCAACAGTATTTTAATTAAAGCGAGGATTGAACCCATGACCTTATAGTCACGGGCACAACCTTATGCCAATTGAGCTATGCTCGGTTTGGCAAAAAATTTGCCTTTATGGGCGGTATATAATGCAGTTAAATATATTTAAATCATTCATGCCCCGTTTGCACGGTGCATGATCAATCAACCCCCACTGTGGGCTATCTAAGTGATGCGCTCACTCACCCGTTGCACTAAGTGGTTGTTTGATAATTTTTATGAAAATCTGCCCTAGGGCAGAATCGAACCCCCACTCTCTGCTATCTTAGGCGGAGCGCTCACCCACTGCTATCTTACTCAACTTTTTTTTTTCTTTTTCTTTTAGTTCCTTTGTTTCCATCATTTTTTTTTTTTATTAAAAAATGGGTTCGTATTGATCAAACATTCGCAATCCACTCTTTAGTTTTGTGCAATTCGGAATCTTACTCAGCTTTGCCAAACTGAGCATAGCTCAATTGGCATAAGGTTGTGCCCGTGACTAAGAGGTCATGAGTTCAATCCTCGCATTTATTAAAACACCGTTGCAAAAAATAAATCTTACTCAGCTTTTTTGGCACGTGCTTTAAATGCTCCCGTTGAGGATTTTAGGGCTTTAAGATTGGGGTGCAAGGTTGTTAGTTATTAGACTCGCAGGCTTCGAGAGTTGTAGTTTGAGGTTAAAAAGCGTCCCCGACCATAAGTTTGGAAAAGAAGGGAAGAAACGAGCGATATGGAAATTGCAAAAAACCGAAAACGCCCCGGTGGGATGCATTTTTTGAAATTTTGTTTTTTTCAAAAATGGGCTCGTATTGATCAAACATTCACAATCCACTCTTTTGTTTTGTGGAATTCGGAATCTTACTCAGCTTTTTTGGCACATGCTTTAAATACTCCCGTTGAGGATTTTAGGGCTTTGAGATTGGGGTGCAAGGTTGTTAGATATTAGACTCGCAGGCTTCGAGAGTTGTAGTTTAAGGTTAAAAAGCGTCCCCAGACCATAAGTTTGGAAAAGAAGGGAAGAAACGAGCGATATGGAAATTGCAAAAAACCGAAAACGCCCTGTTGGGATGCATTTTTTGAAATTTTTTTTTATTCAAAAATGGGTTCATATTGATCGTGGTTCACAATCCACTCTTTGGTTTTGTGCAATCCGGAATCTTACTCAGCTTTTTTGGCACGTGCTTTAAATGCTCCTGTTGAGGATTTTAGGGCTTTGAGATTGGGGTGCAAGGTTGTTAGATATTAGACTCGCAGGCTTCGAGAGTTGTAGTTTGAGGTTAAAAAGCGTCCCCGACCATAAGTTTGGAAAAGAAGGGAAGAAACGAGCGATATGGAAGTTGCAAAAAACCGAAAACGCCCGGGTGGGATGCATTTTTTGAATTTTTTTTATTCAAAAATGGGTTCGTATTGATCAAACATTCACAATCCACTCTTTGGTTTTGTGCAATTAGGAATCTTACTCAGCTTTTTTGGCACGTGCTTTAAATGCTCCCGTTGAGGATTTTAGGGCTTTGAGTTTGGGGTGCAAGGTTGTTAGATATTAGACTCACAATTCCTTTGCTCTTTTAGTTGTGTTGTATCTATTTGCTTTTTTGTCTTTTCTGGCTCCCTCCCGCTTGTGGGTTCCCCCAGCCGCCCAAAAAAAAGCCCAAGCCAACAATCAATCCTCGTCCGGCACGAGCGGAAGAGCGATTCCAGACAAGGTCAAGGGGCACCAAGCAAAGCAGAGGGAGGACAGGCAGAAGCTGAGAAAAAAAAAAGAGGCCAAGCTGGCCATCCATCGGGTGCATGCAAGACGTCAGCCCCCCAAGCACGACCAAGTGGACCAAAACAAAGAAGAGGCCCTTCAACTCATCTTCCCCCTACTTATGGCAAAAAGAACAACCATCAGGTATGCAGGCCCGGCAGAAAGCCACAAGGACCAGGCAAGCATCGCTTCCCTCGACAAAGCCAGATCCAAGGACACCCACCAAAAACCAACACACCCTCTGGACAAGGCGCCTTTCGGGGTGACAACAAGTATCCAGAACAAACTCAACTCAATTAGGACCAGGACCACACCAGGAGACAAAGAGCACCCACAAGAAAGAGATGGACAGCCAACTGCAGAAGTAGCAAGCATCGCCTGAACCAACCCCTACAAATGGTGGCCCCCACAGACTAGCCTCTCAAAGCCCCACTCAAAAAGCCCGCCAGGGAATAAAGAGCTGAGGACAGCCAGAGGCAGACAGGAGCCGAAGCAAGCAACCGGAACGGGCCTCAGCAAGAAGCGACCTCAAAGCAGGAACAAGCACTGGGAGGAGCCCCAAAAAGGCAAACCGCACAGACCAAACTGAAAACCCTCTCAGAGAAGAGACAACAGCAGCACCTAGGGACAGAACAGAGGAAGAAGCAACCTTCAGCAACGAAACAGCACCGCAAGGAGCAACCAAGGGACAGAGCAGGAGAAGAAGCAATCGCTAGAAGCGAAACAGCACCGCAAAGAGCAACCTAAAAATTCACATACACACACTCAAAGAACAAGATAAGTCAATCAAAAGAATCCCAGGGGGAGCCGGCCGAAACCGCACCCACCCAAGACGAGCATGCAGAAGAAATATCAGACCGAATAGCAGCATTAACCGACTGAGGAGGGCGGTGACCCGGGCCGTGAAAACGCAAGTTGCGTTCCTTCCAAATATGGTAGATCACAGCACACCAAGTGATACGAAACCCTAGTGAATTGGATCAAGAACCCCTTGGTTATACGAACCCTTGAATCACAAACACTAAAACCCCTTAATACATTCAGTTTTGAATAAGATGGATATAAAAGACACGAAAGAAAGAAAGATGATATACCCGACCTAGAGCCAAAGCTCTGATACCAAATGATACGAAACCCTAGTGAATTGGATCAAGAACCCCTTGGTTATACGAACCCTTGAATCACAAACACTAAAACCCCTTAATACATTCAGTTTTGAATAAGATGGATATAAAAGACAGGAAAGAAAGATAAATGATATACCCAATCTAGAGTCAAAGCTCTGATACCAAATGATACGAAACCCTAGTGAATTGGATCAAGAACCCCTTGGTTATACGAACCCTTAAATCACAAACACTAAAACCCCTTAATATATTCAGTTTTGAATAAGATAGATATAAAAGACACGAAAGAAAGATAAATGATATACCCGATCTAGAGCCAAAGCTCTGATACCAAATGATACGAAACCTCCAAGAATAAGCGTGAGAACCCCTTGATTATACGGACCCCCAACACATTAACTTGAAAACCCCAGTAGCCAATTCGATCTCAGCCCCTAAGATAGGCTAGAATACAGGTTACTTAGTTGATCTAACGAACCAAGGATCGGACAAAGCTTTTGGCTCCCATCAACCCTCGATCTTCAAAGCACTCCACAAGCAAGACAGATCAATCCTCACTTGAATGCTCCAAATATTCATGCATTCTATCACAAGAACACACAAGAAACAAAGCTTAAAAGCTTTCAGGGTTTCAAACCCAAAACACTACATTTCATATCTCATATCAAGTTGTCGTTTACAATAGACAAGGCTAATCCCTTTTATAGACAAGGAATTAAGCAAGGAGACTCCTAACATAAATGCTAATATGAAAAGTCACCTTGAAATACCAAAAGATGCCTTGATATTCTAAAAGGCACCTTGGAAAACTAAAAGTTTATCTTGAAATATGAAAGATCACCTAAAACTTAGTTACACTTTAAATGAGTACATTAAGTGACCAAATATGAATTTTAAACTTAGTTTAAGATGATCTATTAGTCTTCCACGAAATGGACTCGTGAGATAATGAAGTTCATGCATTTCTCTTCCCTGTTGACTTTGATTCTTCCTCCATAACAATGATTTGACTTCATTAAGCTTCATCATGGATATGAATTGGATTGCCAAAATAATTCATATCACCAGGCCACTCTCCAAACAAGCTTACGATTGTGCTGCCCAGCACTCTCCCGACAAATCCACTCAAGCTCAGCATCCCAAGGGAGAACAAGGCGGGAAGCTCTACCCCAACAGAGGATATCTTCCCATACCAAACTCGCAAAGGGGCACTGAAAGAACAAGTGGTCACGGGACTCAGACCCAGACAAGCAAAGCAAGCAATCGGTAGGGGTCGAGGGGATCCACCTAGCCAGCCAATCACGGGTATACAAACGATCCCTCAAGGCCAGCCAGGTGACAAAAGCATGATGCGGAATATTCCCCCCGAACCATAGCAAACCCTGCCAAGGAACCACCGTCCCACGGGGACGGATCGCCTCCCAAGCACTCGAAACTGAAAAGCCAATCCCGCCTGGAACCCAGATCAACCTATCCTCCCTACCTGGGCAACACACAGTAGAGCGCACGGCATCGGAGATCTCCAACAACTCAGGAGACACCAACGGCCACCTCCACGAACCATCAGGCAGCAGGAAATCAGAGACCATAGCTTGAATATGACTAGCCGCGTCATACAAGATACGATTGCTAATCCTGGGGAGAATAGGACCATCAGGCAGCCAAGGATCAACCCAAATACGGCACCTACAACCATCGCCAATGGAAAACCGGACAAGTGGACGGAATTGGTCACGAAGCCCCATAATCGCCTTGAGGCACCAAGACCACATAGACGACACAGGAATCGTCCAAAGAGAACGACCACGGAGGATATACTCCTCCATCCAAGCGACCCACAGAGAACCAGAGAGAAGCAGAAGGAGCCAAAGGAGCTTCATAACAGTTGCCGAGTTCCAGGATTGGATATGACGAATACCCAAACCTCCCTCCCTCTTCGGCAAACAAATGTCATCCCAGGCAACCTTCGCCCCCCCGCGACCAGACGAAGCAAACTCTCAACCCTATGAACTACACGAGCAGGCAGCACAAACACACTAGCCCAATAGACCTGGAAACTCTGTAGAACCGACTGGATAAGCTGCAACCTACCAGCATAGGAAAGAGCCCTAGCAGACCAACTGCCACTCCTAGAGGTGATCCGATCAATCAGGGGCTGGCAATCCCGAGAAGACAGCCTACCAGAGAGGAGAGGGAGACCTAAGTAACAAACAGGCAGGGACGCAAGAGCAACACCCATGAACTCAGCAAGGCCGACAGCCACCGGGGTAGGAACCCCCGCACAGAACATCGAGCTCTTGGCGGAGTTAGCCACAAAGCCTGAAAGCTCTTGGAAGTGAAGTAAGGTCTGCTGAACAAACCGCAAAGAAGCCCTATTTCCCGCAGAGAAAATCATCAAGTCATCCGCAAAGCAAAGATGGGTAAGATTAACCCTCTCGCACTTGGGATGAAACTCAAACTCAGGCGGCGGGGAACTCAGCAACCTCGACAAAACTTCCATACACATGACGAACAGGTAAGGGGACAGGGGATCTCTCTGACGGAGACCCCGCCTACCCGCAAAAAACCCCTCAGAGGACCCATTCAGCGAAATGGAGAACATAGGCGAAGTAACGCAAGCCCGGATCCAGTTGACAAGCTGGCTAGGCGTACCAATCGAAAGTAGTAAGCCAAAGAGAAAATCCCACTGGATAGAATCATAGGCTTTCTGCAGGTCGATCTTCAGCACACACCGCGGGCTCCCTTTGTTGAGGTGGTAACTCCCAACCCCTGGCAGAGCAGAATGTTATCCACAATACTCCTTCCTTGAACAAAGGCCGACTGATTCGGACTTATGAAGGAAGGCAGCCACACGCGAAGACGATTGGCCAAAACCTTTGCAATGCATTTATACAACACATTACAACAGGAGATAGGCCTGAAATCCTCAACCCGGGAGGCACCCACCTTCTTAGGAATCAAGGTAAGAGAGGTGGCATTGATACTAGGAGGAAGGAAGGAGGTATCAAAGAATTGAAGCGCTGCGGAACATAAATCATTCCCAACAACACTCCAAGCAGCTTTGAAAAACCCAACAGGGAAACCATCCGGCCCAGGAGCCTTGGCACTACTCATGGAAAAGAGAACAGCCCGAACCTCCTCTCTCAAAATGGGACGGATGAGATCAGTAACACACTGATCAGACCACTGAAACCCCACAATCGGTTTTAAAAGCTCTGTAAGGTCACGGTAACCCACCCCCTGGGAACCCAAGAGCCCCTGGAAATAATGAACCAGAGAACTCGAGATGTCCTCATGGGAAGACAACCTGGCCCTAGAACCGTCAACCAGAGAGGAAAAGCTATTCTGGGCTGCCCTAACTTTCACGCTTCTATGAAAGAAACTCGAGTTCCTATCCCCTAACGCCAGCCACTTAACCCTCGATTTCTGCCGAAGGGAGGCTTCTTCACACCTAGCTGCTGCCCAAAACCTATCCGAGGCCGCAGAGGCCTGAACCAGGAGGGAGGGAGAGAGGGGGTCAGTCAAAACTCCAGCCTGGGCAGCCTCCATAGCCAAGCGAAGATCAACAACCTGCTGACTAAGCACGGCAATCCGCTTCCCAAACTCATGCCTTAGAGACCTCTTTAAGCCCTTTAAATTGCGAGCGAAGCTAACAAGCGGAGAGACCCTAGCATGGGACACCCACCTACTAGCGACCACAGCCAAAAACCTATCAGACTCCCCCCAATGGTTAAAAAACCTAAAGGCGGGAGACCGACGAGCACCTAAAGGGCCTGGAGAGAAAACCATCGGACTATGATCAGAAACACCCCATTCTTGCACGTGCACCACACACATAGGCCGGGCAGAAGCCCACTCAGCATTCACCAAAACTCTATCCAACCTCCCCAACTGACCCCCCGGGCCACCCCTGGGGCGGCTAGTCCAAGTGAACCAATTCCCCTGAACCGGCAGCTCAACCAAGTCAGCCTCTAGGAGAGCAGTATCAAAGGCTCCCATCGCAGAAATGCTATGGTTGCCACCACTCCTCTCAGTCAGCCGGCGAGTCTCATTAAAGTCTCCCATAACCACTCCAGGGGAAGACCAACTCGAACACGCCAAGGCCAACTCCCTCCACAAGGCAGACCGCCCAGCCTCGAGATTGGACCCATACACACAGGCAATATGAGTCACAACCTGAGAAGACAGGTCCACCAGAGAGCCAGTAACCAACTGAGGACTAATCAGGCTTGGAGAGAAAGAGAAACGGCGGGAACGCCATAACACCCAAATACGACCCAGGCCACTCTCCCCAAAACTACACACGCACTGCCAATCGGCCCCAAAGGAACGAAACACGGAGTCAAACTGATGAGCCTTAACCTTAGTTTCTATCAGACAGCAAAAAACAATATTCTCAGACTGCAAAAAGGAACGAACACATCGTCCTTTTGTCGGGTCAGTGAGACCGCGCACATTCCACGAGCACCAACTAGACATAGGAAGTAGAAGGGGAAATAATGGCATCCTGACACCATCGAGGGTCCACACTGTCACAGAGCGTCTTTTCCACTAAGGAAACCACCCTCGGGGAAGCCAAAGCGCACTCCGAGGAATCAGCTAGAGAACCGAAAGAGTTTGTCACGCGGACCCCCTTTAAGGGCTCAGGAGAACGGGAAAGCCTAGAGATGGGGCTAATAGGAGAACCCGGGAGGCTAACCAAGGCAATGGGATGGGCAGACGAGTCTGTCGCAGCCAAGGAATTCGCAGCCTTCTTCCTGTTCCGTTTACGCCTACGAGATTTCCCTTCCACAGGGAGAAACTCATCACCAACCTCAAGAAAGGAGACCTGTTGAACCTCCCCACTATCATTCACTACCTTATCCAAGTCCACGCCCTCATTCTGGGACGGCACCTTGACCTCACCCTCAGCAGACACGTGTGTAGTGAGGATAGGATCGACCCTACCCACCTTCTGTTTCGGACAACCTGTGTCCGAATGACCAAAGACACGGCAAGACAGGCACCGCTTGGGCTTCCACTCATACTCAATTGGGATAGTGTGATCTACCCCATAGACAGTGACCCCAACTTTACTAGGAAGAGGGGCATCAATCGCAACCTCCACACAAACCCGAGCATACGAGGAGCACGTTTTGTCCTTTGTAGGCTTATCCAACCGCAAAGGAACACCAACCGTGCTCGCAATATTACTCAACCCAGGAGTGGTCCACAATTCCATAGGGACATGAAAAAACTTGACCCACACAGGAATTTTATCAAAGACAAAGGTCTGAGGGACAATCCCAGGAACCCATTGCCTCAGAATGATAGGCTTACCCCCAATGTGCCAGGGGCCATTCTCCAGGACCCAGTCCCGAGCTGAGTTCTTTTTGAACCTGAAGATGATCAAACCATTATCAAACAAGTTAATGGGTTGGAACTTCCACATGACCCCAAATCCTCCTGACAAGCCGATCCAGAACAAAAAAGGGTAGTTTGCCATCAATAAACTGACCCACCAAAGAACCTCTCCAAACTGCTATGCCCTCCTCAATAACCTGATCCGAGGGGATGGCAAACAGAATCCCATCCTTCTCAATTGGAGGGTTATAGACTAGGGGTTCATCAATTGGGGAGGTCCACTGAGGCCCAAAAAGATTGGCCCAACTAGCTTTATGCCCCTGACCGTTCGACCCAGTTGGCCCAAATGGATTAGGCCCAAAACCACCCAAAGAACCTATGGACGCATCATCCCCTTCACTAGCCCCCAAATTCGACCGAGGATGGCCTAACAGAGGAAACTTTCCTGGAATCCCCAAGCCACTTCGAGGCCCAAGCGGGCTTATCCCCATCCCGAACTCACTATCTCCAACCCTTCCCTCAAGGGGCAAAACCTCAGCCTGAGTGGGACAAGAGCGACGGGTCACCAAGTGGCCCAACTGACCCCTTCCAATAGGGCTAAAAGAGGGCGGCCCGATTGGGCCAATAGACAAGCCGCCTTGCCCTAATTTAGACAAATTTGGGCTCAACCTTATTGGATCAAGCCCACTAGGATGAAGCCCACTTTTTTCCAACCCATGAAGCCCAATATGGTCAAGCCCATTAGCACTTGGCCCAAGATGGCCAAGCCCAATGGCCCCCACATCATTTGCGTCAAACCCGTTGGCCACTCCAATTGGGCCTACCTTCCGTTGCAACGACGTAATATTCCCTCGGGATGGCCCAGCAAGTGATTTACTAATTTTCGGAGATCTGAGCATCACACCATTATTTGACTTTCCAACGGCAGGGAACTCCTCATTTAATTGAGGACCGAGAGATACCATTTTCGGCTCTCCCAATAAAAGATCAGCTTGGAAATTTTGAAGGGAATCCGCCCTCCCATTAACAGCACCCATATTAATCATGGGAAGAGAAGAGATTCGGGCAACTTCTCCTTCCATTTCGCCCTGGTGAGTAAAGGACTTTCCTTTCTTAGGACTCTCAATTAAAGCACGAGCAGCAGCCGCCACCCCCAAGGACGAAGCAGCAGGTTGCCCTAGCCTGTCATCTTCAACCTCCAGACGCGTATTGCCTACGGCTACAGATTGCAAATTGGAAGAGGACGCCTCAGACTCAGTATGTTGAGGACACACTACCTTGATTTCTCCCGCAGAAGAATTCAACTGACTAGACTTACCCCTTTTTTTCGCCATTTTTGAAGGAAGTGAGTTCTGCCCAGAAAACGCAGAGGAAAGACCTTTCGAACGCTCCAACCCGTGCTTAGAGCCAGCCTCACCATTACTCTCTTCCTCCTCAGCAATTAACTCAAGAACAGACACAGGCTTCACCAGCTCAGGATCCTCACAACCCATACTCTGTTTTTTATCAACTGAAGACGAAGCCCCAGAGGCCAATACCGACTTCGGAAGACCCGAAACAAGATGGACAGGGGGCAGCCCAATGCTTCGAGCAAATGGTTTTTTCTGAGGGGATTTCTTCCTCCTCATAGTACACCCCAAAAACAAGAGGACGCACTAACAAACCCCGCCCATACCTCACCGAAAACAAACAAAGAACAACATAACAGAGGAGAAAATAACAACGCAAACTAAAGCAGAGTAATAGAAAACTTACCTCTGTCATGCTCACATAACACCAAATGATCCCTTTGCCTCAGCCCCTTACACCCAGCAGCAAGAAGAACCCGAAACAGCAGCAAACAAACCAGAAAGTAGTTGCCCAACCACGACCGAGAAGAATCCCTCAAAAGGTCGGATCCCCACAAAAGATTGTTTTTTTTTGCAACGGTATTTTAATAAATGTGAGGATTGAACCCATGACCTTTTGGTCACGGGCACAACCTTATGCCAATTGAACTATGCTCGGTTTGGCTCACACAAAAGATTGTTAGAACTACCCTCGGTCAACTCCGCTACCTTGATCAGCATGCCCCACCTATCTTCAATCTCCAGCCTTGGGAAGCTTGAAGCCACCATGGACGAATTGCACCTCCAAAAAGTCAATCCCCCATTGGAAGGAGGAGAGAGAACAGAGAGAATTTCTTAAAAAAAAAAAAAAAAAAAAAAAATTTGCAAAGGTGATTATATATTAAGCAAAAAGACCTCAAAGCCCGAGGCCAAAGGGCACCAACAAACAAGAGAACATCCACTGGGAAAACCAATGTACTAAACAAACAAAAAACAACCCAACGAAACATCACAGCCCGAGGGAAGCAACAAAGAAACCAACAAACAACAAACCCCGGCACCCAACCCACAAGCGGGAAGCAGCCGGAAAAGACCAAAAAGCAAATAAATACAACACAACACAAAGAGAACCGAAGTAAGAGGAAACAACAAGACAGAACACGAACGAAGCAAAACTCCCCAGCTGCCCAAAAAATACACCCCAAGCCATCAATCCCCGATCGGTACGAGCGAAAGAGCGACTCCAGACAAGGTCAAGGGGCACCAAGCAAAGCAGAGGGAGGACAGACAGATGCTGAGAAAAAAGAGGCCAAGCTGGCCATCCATCGCATGCAAGAAGCCAACCCCCCAAGCACGACCAAGTAAACCAAAACAAAGAAGAGGCCCTTCAACTCGTCTTCCCCCTACTTATGGCAAAAGAACAACCATCAGGTATGCAGGCCCGGCAGGAAGCCACAAGGACCAGGCAAGCATCGCTTCCCTCGACAAAGCCAGATCCAAGGACACCCACCAAAAAACCGACACACCCTCTGGACAAGGCGCCTTTCGGGGTGACAACAAGCATCCAGAACAAACTCAACTCAATTAGGAACAGGACCACACCAGGGGACAAAAAGCACCCACAGGACAGAGATGGACAGCCAACTGCAGAAGTAGCAAGCACCGCCAGAGCAACCTGAAAAAATCACCTGCACCAAGTGGTTGTTCGATCTAAAAATTTGCCTTTATAGGCGGTATATAATGCAGTTAAATATTTTAAATCATCCATGCCCCGTTTGCATGGTGCAAGATCAATCAACCCCCACTCTGAGCTATCAAAGTGATGCGCTCACTCACCCGTTGCACCAAGTGGTTGTTTGATAATTTTTATGAAAATCTGCCCTAGGGCAGAATCGAACCCCCACTCTCTGCTATCTTAGGCGGAGCGCTCACCCACTGCACCAAGTGGTTGTTCGATAAAAATTTGCCTTTATAGGCGGTATATAATGCAGTTCAATATTTTAAATCATCCATGCCCCGTTTGCACGGTGCAAGATCAATCAACCCTCACTCTGAACTATCTAGGTGATGCGCTCACTCACCCGTTGCACCAAGTGGTTGTTTGATAATTTTTATGAAAATCTGCCCTAGGGCAGAATCGAACCCCCACTCTCTGCTATCTTAGGCGGAGCGCTCACCCACTGCACCAAGTGGTTGTTCGATAAAAATTTGCCTTTATAGGCGGTATATAATGCGGTTAAATATTTTAAATCATTCATGCCCCGTTTGCACGGTTTCTTCAAGCCTGACCCTGCCAAGAAATCCCGTAGGAAATTAATTCCTAGGTAGGTGGCCACCAAGGATTGAACCCATTCCCTCTTTGAGAGCATTGAAGTCCCAAGGCCTTTTATGACCACTAGGCCAACCCTTGATTAAATTCGCCTTTATAGGCGGTATATAATGCAGTTAAATATTTTAAATCATCCATGCTCCGTTTGCACGGTGCAAGATCAATCAACCCCCACTCTAAGCTATCTAGATGATGCGCTCACTCACCCGTTGCACCAAGTGGTTGTTTGATAATTTTTAAGAAAATCTGCCCTAGGGCAGAATCGAACCCCCACTCTAAAAATTTGCCTTTATAGGCGGTATATAATGCAGTTAAATATTTTAAATCATTCATGCCCCGTTTGCACGGTGCAGGATCAATCAACCCCCACTCTAGGCTATCTAGGTGATGCGCTCACTCACCCAATTTGCCTTTATAGGCGGTATATAATGCAGTTAAATATTTTAAATCATTCATGCCCCGTTTGCACGGTGCAAGATCAATCAACCCCCTCTCTGAGCTATCTAGGTGATGCGCTCACTCACCCGTTGCACTAAGTGGTTGTTTGATAATTTTTATGAAAACCTGCCCTAGGGCAGAATCGAACCCCCACTCTCTGCTATCTTAGGCGGAGCGCTCACCCACTGCACCAAGTGGTTGTTCGATCTAAAAATTTGCCTTTATAGGCGGTATATAATGCAGTTAAATATTTTAAATCATCCATGCCCCATTTGCATGGTGCAAGATCAATCAACCCCCACTCTGAGCTATCAAAGTGATGCGCTCACTCACCCGTTGCACCAAGTGGTTGTTTGATAATTTTTATGAAAATCTGCCCTAGGGCAGAATCGAACCCCCACTCTCTGCTATCTTAGGCGGAGCGCTCACCCACTGCACCAAGTGGTTGTTCGATAAAAATTTGCCTTTATAGGCGGTATATAATGCAGTTAAATATTTTAAATCATCCATGCCCCGTTTGCACGGTGCAAGATCAATCAACCCCCACTCTGAGCTATCTAGGTGATGCGCTCACTCACCCGTTGCACCAAGTGGTTGTTTGATAATTTTTATGAAAATCTGCCCTAGGGCAGAATCGAACCCCCACTCTCTACTATCTTAGGCGGAGCGCTCACCCACTGCACCAAGTGGTTGTTTTTAAAAGGGGTGCAACACAAAAATTTGCCTTTAAAGGCGGTATATAATGCAGTTAAATATTTTAAATCATCCATGCCCCGTTTGCACGGTGCAAGATCAATCAACCCGCCAAACCGAGCATAGCTCAATTGGCATAGGGTTGTGCCGATGACCAAAAGGTCATGGGTTCAATCCCCACATTAATTAAACTACCGTTGCAAAAAAAAAGATCAATCAACCCCCACTCTGGGCTTATCTAGGTGATGCGCTCACTCACCTGCTGCACCAAGTGGTTGTTTGAATTAATTATTAAAATTTTTGACAATTTTTTTTTTTTTGCAAAGGTGAATATATATTAAGCAAAAAGACCTCAAAGCCCGAGGCCAAAGAGCACCATCAAACAAGAGAACAACCACTGGGAAAACCAATGTACGAAAACAAAACAAAAACAACCCAACGGAACCTCACAGCCCGAGGGAAATCAACAAAGAAACCAACAAACAACAAACCCCGACACCCAACCCACAAGCGGGAGGAGCCAGAAAAGACAAAAAAGCAAATAAATACAACACAACTCAAAGAGCACAAGAACACAACCGAAGCAAGAGGAAACAACAAGTCAGAACACGAACGAAGCAAAACTCCCAGCCGCCCAAAAGACACCCGAAGCCATCAATCCCCCGGCCGGCACGAGCGAAAGAGCGACTCCAGACAGGGTCAAGGGGCACCAAGCAAAGCAGAGGGAGGACAGACAGATGCTGAGATAAAAAGAGGCAAAAGCTGGCCATCCATCATATGCATGCAAGAAGCCAGCCCCCCAAGCACGACCAAGTAAACCAAAACAAAGAAGAGGCCCTTCAACTCGTCTTCCCCCTACTTATGGCAAAAGAACAACCATCAGGTATGCAGGCCTGGCAGAAAGCCACAAGGACCAGGCAAGCATCGCTTCCCTCGACAAAGCCAGATCCAAGGACACCCACCAAAAAACCGACACACCCTCCGGACAAGGCGCCTTTCGGGGTGACAACAAGCATCCAGAACAAACTCAACTCAATGAGGAACCAGGACCACACCAGGGGACAAAGAGCACCCACAGAACAGAGATGGACAGCCCACTGCAAAAGAGCAAGCACCGCCTGAACCAACCCCTACAGATGGTGGCACCCCACAGACTAGCCTCTCAAAGCCCCACTCAAAATGCCCACCAGGGAAGAAAGAGCCAAGGACAGCAAGGGGCAGACAGGAGAAGAAAGCAAGCAAACTGAACGAGCCTCTGCAAGAAGCGTCCTCAAAGCAGGAACAAGCACAGGGAGAAGTCCCAAACAGGCAAGCCACACCGATCAAACAGAAAACCCCCTCCAGAGAAGAGACAACAGCAGCACCTAGGGACAGAACAGGGGAAGAAGCACCCGCCAGCAACGAAAAGCACCGCAAGGAGCAACCAAGGGACAAAGCAGGGGAAGAAGCAATCTGATAAGCGTCAGATAAGCTAGATTTACAAAGCTAGAGGTCCTTCTAGGATCCTTGTAAATGTTCACAAATATGACTAACTTAACCTTCGATCTCTACCCCTAAGAAAGGCTAGACGACAGATTACTTAGACGATCAAATAAATCAAGGATCGGACAGAGCTTGTGGCTCCCATCAACCCTTGATCTTCAAACTCGGGGTTCTTTCACAGAAGCGTGAAAGTTAGGGCAGCCCGGAATAGCTTCTCCTCCTTGGTTGATGGTTCTGGGGTCAGGTTGTCTTCCCATGAGGACATCTCGCGTTCCCTGGTTCATTATTTCCAGGGTCTCTTGGGGTCCCAAGGGGTTGGCTATCGTGACCTCACTGAGTGTTTAAAGCCGTTGGTGGGGTTTTCGTGGTCTGATCAGTGTATAACTGATCTCATCCGTCCCATCTCGCGAGATGAGGTTCGTGCTGTTCTTTTTTCCATGAGTAGTGCCAGGGCTCCTGGCCCGGATGGCTTCCCTGTGGGTTTTTTCAAAGCGGCTTGGAGTGTTGTTGGGGATGATTTCGTTTCCGCCGCGCTTCACTTCTTTGATACCTCCTTCCTTCCTCCTGGTATCAATGCCACCTCTCTTACCTTGATTCCCAAGAAGGTGGGTGCCTCCCGGGTTGAGGATTTCAGGCCTATCTCCTGTTGTAATGTGTTGTATAAATGCATTGCAAAGGTTTTGGCTAATCGTCTTTGCGTGTGGCTGCCTTCCTTCATCAGTCCAAATCAGTCGGCTTTTGTTCAAGGTAGGAGCATTGTGGATAACATTCTGCTCTGCCAAGAGTTGGTTGGGGGTTACCACCTAAACAAAGGAAGCCCGCGGTGTGTGCTGAAGATCGACCTGCAGAAAGCTTATGACTCTATTCAGTGGGATTTCCTCTTTGGTTTACTGCTTTCGATTGGTACGCCTTGCCAGTTTGTCAACTGGGTCCGGGCTTGCGTTACTTCGCCTATGTTCTCCATTTCAGTGAATGGGTCCTCTGAGGGGTTTTTTGCGGGTAGGCGTGGCCTCCGTCAGGGTGATCCCCTGTCCCCTTACCTGTTCGTCATGTGTATGGAAGTCTTGTCGCGGCTGCTGAATTCCCCGCCGCCTGAGTTTGAGTTTCATCCCAAGTGTGAGAGGGTTAATCTTACCCATCTTTGCTTTGCGGATGACTTGATGATTTTCTCTGCGGGGAACAGGACTTCTTTGAGGTTTGTTCAGCAGACATTACTTCACTTCCAGGAGCTCTCTGGCCTTGTGGCTAACTCCGCTAAGAGCTCGATGTTCTGTGCGGGGATTCCTGTCCAGGTGGCTGTCGGTCTGGCTGATTTCATGGGTGTTGCTCTTGCGACCTTGCCTGTTTGTTACTTAGGTCTCCCTCTCATCTCTGGTCGGCTCTCTTCTCGGGATTGCCAGCCTCTGATTGATCGGATCACCTCTAGGATTGGTAGTTGGACTGCTAGGGCCCTTTCCTATGCGGGAAGAGTGCAGCTTATCCAGTCGGTCCTCCAGAGCTTCCAGGTCTATTGGGCTAGTGTTTTTGTGCTTCCTGCTCGAATTGTCCATAGGGTTGACAGTTTACTTCGGTGCTACCTCTGGAAGGGCTCTCCTTCTGGTCGTGGGGGGGCAAAGGTTGCCTGGGACGACATTTGTTTGCCTAAGAGTGAGGGAGGTTTGGGTATTCGTCATATCCAATCCTGGAACTCGGCTGCGGTTATGAAGCTCCTTTGGCTCCTTCTGCTTCGCTCTGGTTCGCTGTGGGTGGCTTGGATGGAGGAGTATATCCTCCGTGGCCGGTCTCTTTGGACGATTCCTGTGTCGTCTATGTGGTCTTGGTGCCTCAAGGCGATTATGGGGCTTCGGGACCAATTCCGTCCTCTTGTCCGGTTTTCCATTGGCGACGGTTCTAGGTGTCGTATGTGGGTTGATCCATGGCTGCCTGATGGTCCTATTCTCCCCAGAATCAGTGATCGTATCTTGTATGACGCAGCTAGTCATATTCAAGCTATGGTCTCTGATTTTCTGCTACCTGATGGTTCGTGGCGGTGGCCGGTCGTGTCTCCTGATTTGTTGGAGATCGCCGATGCCGTGCGCTCTACTGTGTGTTGCCCAGGTAGGGAGGATAGGTTGATCTGGGTCCCAGGCGGGCTTGGTTTCTCGGTTTCTAGTGCTTGGGAGGCGATCCGCCCCCGTGGGACTGTGGTTCCGTGGCAGGGGTTGCTATGGTTCGGGGGGAATATTCCGCGTCATGCTTTTGTCACCTGGCTGGCCTTGAGGGATCGTTTGTATACTCGTGATAGGCTGGCTAGGTGGATCCCCTCGACCCCTACAGACTGTTTGCTTTGCTTGTCCGGGTCTGAGTCCCGTGACCACTTGTTCTTCCAGTGCCCCTTTGCGAGTTTGGTGTGGGAGGATATTCTCTGTTGGGGTAGAGCTCCCCGCCTCGTTCTCCCTTGGGATGCTGAGCTTGAGTGGATTTGTCGGGTGAGTGCTGGGCAGCACAAGTGTAAGCTTGTTTGGAGGGTGGCGTGGTGTGCTGTGATCTACCATATTTGGATGGAACGCAACTTGCGCTTTCACGGCCCGGGTCACCGTCCTCCTCAGTCGGTTATCGCTGCCATTCGGTCTGATATTTCTTCTGCATGCTCGTCCTGGGTGGGCGCGGTTTCGACCGGCTCCCCCTGGGATTCTTTTGATTGACTTTGTCTTGTTCTTTGAGTGTGTGCAGGTGTTTTGTCAGGTTGCTCTTTTCGGTGCTGTTTCGCGTTTGGTGATTGCTTCTTCCCCTGCTCTGTCCCTGTTTTGCTGCTGCTGTCTCTTCTCTCGAGGGGTTTCTGTTTGGTGTTTGGTCAGGTTGTCCCTATGCGGTGCTGTGTCGTTTCTGGCGTTTGCTTCTTCCCCTACTCTGTCCCTGGTTGCTGCTGCTGTCTCTTCTCTGGTGGGGTTTCGGTTTTGGCTTGTGCGGCTTGGTTGTTTGAGCTTGTCCCTATGCTTATTGAGGCTCGTTCAGTTGCTGGCTTTCTTCATCTGTCTGTCCTTTGCTGTCCTTGGCCTTTCTCCCCTGGTGGGCTTCTTGTGTGGGGCTTTGAGAGGCTTGTCTGTGGGGTGTCTCCAGCAGTCGGTTTGGGTCAGGCGGTGCTTGCTTCTTCTGCAGTTTGGCTGTCCTTCTCTGTTCAGTGGGTGCTCGTTGTCCCCTGGCGGTCCTGGTTCCTTATTGAGCTGAGTTCTGGATGCTTGTTGTCACCCCGAAAGGCGCTTTGTCCTGAGGGTGTGTTGGCTTTTGGTGGGTCCTGGGATCTGGCTTTGTCGAGGGAAGCGATGCTGGCTGGGTCCCTGTGGCTTTCTGCCGGGCCTGCATACCGGATGGTTGTTCTTTTGCCATAAGTAGGGGGAAGACGAGTTGATGGGCCTCTTCTTTGTTCGGTTTCTTGGTCGTGCTTGGGGGGCGGGCTGCTTGCTTGCTTTGTTTGGATGGCCAGCTTGGCCCCTTTTTTCTCTGCTTCTGCCTGTCCTCTCTCTGGTTTGCTTGGTGCCCCTTGACCCTGTCTGGAGTCGCTCTTTCGCTCGTGCCGGCTGGGGGTTGGATGGCCTGGGGTGTTTGTGCGCGGGTGTGGAGTCATGGTTCGCAGTTGGGGTGCTTGCTCTGTTCGTGCTCTGTCTTTGTGTCCTCTTGCTTCAGCTGGTTCTTTTGCCTTTGTGTGGTGTTTCGTTTTTCTGCTTTTGGTTTTCTCTTGCTCCTTCCCGCTTGTGGGTTGGATGCTAGGGTCTGTTGTTGTTTGGTTTCTTTGTTGCTTTCCCTCGGGCTGTGAGGGTTTCGTTGGGTTGTTTTGAATTTGTTGTCTTACATTGGTTCTCCCAGTGTTTGTTCTCTTGTTTGTTGTGCCCTTTGGCCTCGGGCTTTGAGGTCTTTTTGCTGATATATTATCACCTTTGCAAAAAAAAAAACAATAATGGGCTTGATGGAATTGGGCTTGGCCCAATTGTTCATGACTTGGGTCAAGTAGTGTTGCCAATTGGGCCGCCCTCTCTCAGCCCTATAGGCCGTGGTCAGTTGGGCCATCTGGTGACTAGGCGTGGAAAGCCCAATCGGGTTGAGGGTTTGCCGCTTGAGGGGAAGGTTGGGACTAGTGAGGTTGGGTTGGGGTGTAGCTCGTTTGGGCCTAGGAGTGGTTTGGGGATTCCAGGAAAGTTTCCTCTACTTGGCCATTCTCGTCTGGATGTAGGTATGAGAAAGGAGGATGAGGCGTCTAGGGGTTCTTTAGGTGGGGTTGGGCCTAATCACATGGGGTCGGGTGGACCCCTTGGGTCCCCCGGTCAGGAGCATAAGGCTAGTTGGGCCAATCTTTTTGGGCCTCAGTGGACCTCTCCATCTGATGAACCACTCCTCTATAACCCTCCTATTGAGAAGGATGAGATTATGTTTGCCATTCCCTCGGATGAGGTTATTGAGGAGGGCATAGCAGTTTGGAGGGGTTCGTTGGTGGGACAGTTTATGGATGGTAAACTTCCCTTTTTTGTTCTTGATCGGCTGGTCAGGAGGATTTGGGGACATGTGGAAGTTCCAACCATTAACTTGTTTGATAATGGATTGATCATTTTTAGGTTCCAAAAGGACTCAGCTAGGGACTGGGTCTTAGAGAATGGCCCCTGGCACTTCGGAGGGAAGCCTATCCTACTGAGGCAGTGGGCCCCTGGGATTGTCCCCCAGACCTTTGTGTTCGATAAAATTCCTGTGTGGGTTAAGTTTTTCCATGTCCCTATGGAATTGTGGACCACTCCTGGGTTGAGCAACATTGCGAGTACGGTAGGTGTTCCTTTGCGGTTGGATAAGCCTACAAAGGACAAAACGTGTCCTCGTATGCTCGGGTCTGTGTGGAGGTTGCGATTGATGCCCCTCTTCCTAGTAAGGTTGGGGTCACGGTCTATGGGGTGGATCATACTATCCCCATTGAGTATGAATGGAAGCCCAAGAGGTGCCTATCATGTCGGGTCTTTGGCCACTCGGACTCCGGCTGTCCAAAAAAGACTGAGAGTAGTTGTGATCCCACCCTCCCTACACAGGTGTCTACTGAGGGTTGAGTCAGGGTGCCGGCCCAGAGTGTTGGAGTGAACTCGGATCAGGTAGGGGTTGCTAGTGGGGAGGGTGAACAGGCCTCCTCTCTTGAGGCTGGTGATGACTTTATCCCTGTGGGAGGGAAATCACGCAGGCGTAAACGGAAGAAGGCTGCCAAGTCTTTGGCTGCAGACTCGTCTGCCCTTCCCTTTGCCTTGGCTAGTCTCTCGAGTTCTCCTATTGGCCCCTCCTCTCGGCTCCCCCGTTCTCCTGAGCCCCCGAAGGGGGTACTTGTGACTAACTCTTTCGGATCTCTTTCGGATTCTTTGGTGTGTGATTTGGCCCCCCCCGAGGGTGGTTTCCTTAGTGGAAAAGACGCTCTGTGTCAGTGTGGACCCTCGATGGTGTCAGGATGCCATTGTTTCCCCTTCTACTTCCTATGTCTAGTTGGTGCTCGTGGAATGTGCGCGGTCTCACTGACCCGACAAAAGGGCGATGTGTTCGTTCCTTTTTGCAGGCTGAGAATATTGGTTTCTGCTGTCTGGTAGAAACTAAGGTTAAGGCTCATCAGTTTGATTTCGTGTTTCGCTCCTTTGGGGCTGATTGGCAGTGTGTTTGTAGTTATGGGGATAGTGGCCTGGGTCGTATTTTGGTGTTATGGCGTTCCCGCCGTTTCTCTTTCTCCCCTAGCCTGATTAGTCCTCAGTTGGTTACTGGCTCCCTAGTGGACCTGTCTTCTCAGGTTGCGACTCATATTGCCTGTGTGTATGGGTCCAATCTCGAGGCTGGGAGGTCTGCATTGTGGAGTGAGTTGGCCTTGGCTTGTTCGAGTTGGTCTTCCCCTGGGGTAGTTATGGGAGACTTCAATGAGACTCGCCGGTTGACTGAGAGGAGTGGGGGTAACCATAGCATTTCTGCGATGGGCGCCTTTGATACTGCTCTCCTAGAGGCTGACTTGGTTGAGCTGCCGGTTCAGGGGAATTGGTTCACTTGGACTAGTCGCCCGAGGGGTGGCCCAGGAGGTCAGTTGGGAAGGTTGGATAGAGTTTTGGTCAACGCTGAGTGGGCTTCTGGTCGGCCTATGTGTGTGGTGCACGAGCATGACTGGGGTGTCTCTGACCATAGTCCGTTGGTTTTCTCTCCAGGCCCTTTAGGTGCTCGTCGGTCTCCCTCCTTTCGGTTCTTCAACCATTGGGGGGAGTCTGATAGGTTTTTGTCTGTGATTGCCAGTAGGTGGGTGACCCATGTTGGGGTCTCTCCGCTTGTTAGCTTCGCTCGCAATTTAAAGGGCTTAAAGGGGACTCTCAGGCAGGAGTTTGGGACGCCGATTGCCGTGCTTAGTCAGCAGGTTATTGATCTGCGCTTGGCCATGGAGGCTGCCCAGGCGGGAGTTTTGGTGGACCCTCTTTCCCCTTCCCTCCAGCTTCAGGCTGCTGAGGCTTCGGATAGGTTCTGGGCAGCAGCTAGGTGTGAGGAAGCCTCCCTTCGGCAGAAGTCGAGGGTCAAGTGGCTGGCGTTAGGGGATAGGAACTCGGGGTTCTTTCACAGGAGCGTGAAAGTTAGGGCAGCCCGGAACAGCTTTTCCTCTTTGGTTGATGGTTCTGGGGTCAGGATGTCTTCTCATGAGGACATCTCGAGATCCCTGGTTCATTATTTCCAGGGTCTCTTGGGGTCCCAAGGGGTTGGTTATCGTGACCTCACTGAGCATTTAAGGCCGATGGTGGGGTTTTCGTGGTCTGATCAGTGTGTAATTGATCTCATTCGGCCCATCTCGCGAGATGAGGTTCGAGCTGTTCTCTTTTCCATGAGTAGTGCCAGGGCTCCTGGCCCGGATGGCTTCCTTGTGGGGTTTTTCAAAGCTGCTTGGAGTGTTGTTGGGGATGATTTCGTTTCCGCTGCGCTTCACTTCTTTGATACCTCCTTCCTTCCTCCTGGTATCAATGCCACCTCTCTTACCTTGATTACTAAGAAGGTGGGTGCCTCCCGAGTTGAGGATTTCAGGCCTATTTCCTGTTGTAATGTGTTGTATAAATGCATTGCAAAGGTTTTGGCTAATCGTCTTCGCGTGTGGCTGCCTTCCTTCATTAGTCCGAATCAGTCGGCCTTTGTTCAAGGTAGGAGTATTGTGGATAACATTCTGCTCTGCCAGGAGTTGGTTGGGGGTTACCACCTCAACAAAGGGACCCCGAGGTGTGTGCTGAAGATTGACCTGCAGAAAGCTTATGACTCTATTCAGTGGGATTTTCTCTTTGGCTTACTGCTTTCGATTGGTACGCCTTGCCAGTTTGTCAACTGTGTCCCGGCTTGCGTTACTTCGCCTATGTTCTCCATTTCGGTGAATGGGTCCTCTGAGGGGTTTTTTGCGGGTAGGCGTGGTCTCCGTCAGGGTGATCCCCTGTCCCCTTACCTGTTCGTCATGTGTATGGAAGTCTTATCGCGGCTGCTGAATTCCCCGCCGCCTGAGTTTGAGTTTCATCCCAAGTGTGAGAGGGTTAATCTTACCCATCTTTGCTTTGCGGATGACTTGATGATTTTCTCTGCGGGGAACAGGACTTCTTTGAGGTTTGTTCAGCAGACATTACTTCACTTCTAGGAGCTTTCAGGCCTTGTGGCTAACTCCGCTAAGAGCTCGATGTTCTGTGCGGGGGTTCCTGTACAGGTGGCTACAGGTGGCTGTCGGTCTGGCTGAGTTCATGGGTGTTGCTCTTGCGACCTTGCCTGTTTGTTACTTAGGTCTCCCTCTCATCTCGGGTCGGCTGTCTTCTCGGGATTGCCAGCCTCTGATTGATCGGATCACCTCTAGGATTGGCAGTTGGACTGCTAGGGCTCTTTCCTATGCGGGAAGGTTGCAGCTTATCCAGTCGGTCCTTCAGAGCTGCCAGGTCTATTGGGCTAGTGTGTTTGTGCTGCCTGCTCGTATTGTCCATAGGGTTGAGAGTTTGCTTCGGTGCTACCTCTGGAAGGGCTCTCCTTCTGGTCATGGGGGGGCGAAGGTTGCCTGGGATGACATTTGTTTGCCGAAGAGTGAGGGAGGTTTGGGTATTCGTCATATCCAATCCTGGAACTCGGCAGCGGTTATGAAGCTCCTTTGGCTCCTTCTGCTTCGCTCTGGTTCTCTGTGGGT
The DNA here is from genome assembly GCA_028017165.1 of Herpetospermum pedunculosum. NCBI lineage: Eukaryota > Viridiplantae > Streptophyta > Magnoliopsida > Cucurbitales > Cucurbitaceae > Herpetospermum > Herpetospermum pedunculosum. Next base: position 40,758,094 of record CM051527.1, read on the forward strand.
GGCTTGGATGGAGGAGTATATCCTCCGTGGTCGGTCTCTTTGGACGATTCCTGTGTCGTCTATGTGGTCTTGGTGCCTCAAGGCGATTATGTTGCTTCGGGACCAATTTCGTCCACTTGTCTGGTTTTCCATTGGCGACGGCTCTAGGTGTCGTATGTGGGTTGATCCATGGCTGCCTGATGGTCCTATTCTCCCCAGAATCAGTGATCGTATCTTGTATGACGCAGCTAGTCATATTCAAGCTATGGTCTCTGATTTTCTGCTACCTGATGGGTCGTGGCGGTGGCCGGTAGTGTCTCCTGATTTGTTGGAGATCGCCGATGTCGTGCGCTCGACTGTGTGTTGCCCAGGTAGGGAGGATAGGTTGATCTGGGTTCCAGGAGGGATTGGTTTTTCGGTTTCTAGTGCTTGGGAGGCGATTCGCCCCCGGGGGACAGTGGTTCCGTGGCAGGGTTTGCTATGGTTCGGGGGGAATATTCCGCGTCAAGCTTTTGTCACCTGGCTGGCCTTGAGGGACCGTTTGTATACTCGTGATAGGCTGGCTAGGTGGATCCCCTCGACACCTACCGATTGTTTGCTTTGTTTGTCTGGGACTGAGTCTCGTGACCACTTGTTCTTCCAGTGCCCCTTTGCGAGTTTGGTGTGGGAGGATATCCTCTATTGGGGCAGAGCTTCCCGCCTCGTTCTCCCTTGGGATGTTGAGCTTGAGTGGATTTGTCGGGTGAGTGCTGGGCAGCACAAGCGTAAGCTTGTTTGGAGGGTGGCCTGGGGTGCTGTGATCTACCATATTTGGATGGAACGCAACTTGCGTTTTCATGGCCCGGGTCACCGCCCTCCCCAGTCGGTTATCGCTGCTATTCGGTCTGATATTTCTTCTGCATGCTCGTCCTGGGTGGGTGCGGTTCCGGCCGTCTCCCCCTGTGATTCTTTTGATTGACTTTGTCTTGTTCTTTGAGTGTGTGCAGGTGTTTTGTCAGGTTGCTCTTTGCGGTGCTGTCTCGCTTCTGGCGATTGCTTCTTCCCCTGCTTTGTCCCTGGTTCCTGCTGCTGTCTCTTCTCTGGAGGGGTTTCTGTTTTGGTCTGTGTGGCTTGGTTGTTTGACATTGTCCCTGTGCTTGTTCATGCTCTGAGATCGCTTCTAGCAGAGGCTCGATCAGTTGCTGGCTTTCTTCATCTGTCTGTCCTTGGCTGTCCTTGGCCTTTCTCCCCTGGTGGGCTACTTGTGTGGGGCTTTGAGAGGCTAGTCTGTGGGGTGTCCCTAGCTGTCGGGTTGGTTCAGGCGGTGCTTGCTTCTTCTGCAGTTGGCTGTCCTTCTCTGTTCTGTAGGTGCTCGTTGTCCCCTGGCGGTCCTGGTTCCTAATTGAGCTGAGTTCTGGACGCTTGTTGTCACCCCGAAAGGCGCTTTGTCCTGAGGGTGTGTGGGCTTTTGGTGGGTCCTTGGATCTGGCTTTGTCGAGGGAAGCGATGCTGGCTGGGTCCCTGTGGCTTTCTGCCGTGCCTGCATACCGGATGGTTGTTCTTTTGCCATAAGTAGGGGGAAGACGAGTTGATGGGCCTCTTCTTTGTTCGGTTTCTTGGTCTTGCTTGGGGGGCGGGCTTCTTGCTTGCATATGATGGATGGCCAGCTTGGCCCCTTTTTTCTCTGCATCTGCCTGTCCTATCTTTGTTTTAGCTTGGTGCCCCTTGACCCTGTCTGGAGTCGCTCTTTCGCTCGTGCCGGCCGGGGGATGGATGACCCGGGGTGTTTTGTGAGCGGATGAGGTGTCATGATTCGTTCGTGTTCTGTCTTATTGTTTCTTCTTGCTTCAGCTGTTTCTTTTGCTTTTTGAGTTGTGTTACTTTTTTCTGCTTTTTGTCTTTTCTGGCTCCTTCCCGCTTGTGGGTTGGATGCTGGGGTCTGTTGTTGTTTGGTTTATTTGTTGCTTTCCCTCGGGCTGTGAGGTTTCTGTTGGGTTGTTTTGATTTTGTTGTCATACATTGGTTCTCCCAGTGTTTGTTCTCTTGTTTGTTGTGCCCTTTCGCCTCGGGCTTTGAGTTCTTTTGCTTATATGTATTCACCTTTGCAAAAAAAAAGGAAGCACAAACACACTAGCCCAATAGACCTGGAAGCTCTGGAAGACTGACTGGATAAGCTGCAACCTTCCCGCATAGGAAATAGCCCTAGCAGTCCAACTGCCAATCCTAGAGGTGATCCGATCAATCAGAGGCTGGCAGTCCCGAGAAGACAGCCGACCAGAGATGAGAGGGAGACCTAAGTAACAAACAGGCAAGGTCGCAAGAGCAACACCCATGAACTCAGCCAGACCGACAGCCCCCTGGACAGGGACCCCCGCACAGAACATCGAGCTCTTAGCGGAGTTAGCCACAAGGCCTGAAAGCTCCTGGAAGAGAAGTAAGGTCTGCTGAACAAACCTCAAAGAAGTCCTGTTCCCCGCAGAGAAAATCATCAAGTCATCCGCAAAGCAAAGATGGGTAAGATTAAGCCTCTCACACTGGGGATGAAACTCAAACTCAGGCGGCGGGGAATTTAGCAGCCGCGACAAGACTTCCATACACATGACGAACAGGTAAGGGGACAGGGGGTCACCCTGACGGAGACCACGCCTACCCGCAAAAAACCCCTTAGAGGACCCATTCACCGAAATGGAGAACATAGGCGAAGTAACGCAAGCCCGGATCCAGTTGACAAACTGGCAAGGAGTACCAATCGAAAGCAGTAAGCCAAAGAGAAAATCCCACTGGATAGAATCATAAGCTTTCTGCAGGTCAATCTTCAGCACACACCGCGGGCTCCCTTTGTTGAGATGGTAACCCCCAACCAACTCCTGGCAGAGCAGAATGTTATCCACAATACTCCTACCTTGAACAAAGGCCGACTGATTCGGACTGATGAAGGAAGGCAGCCACACGCGAAGACGATTAGCCAAAACCTTTGCAATGCATTTATACAACACATTACAACAGGAAATAGGCCTGAAATCCTCAACCCGGGAGGCACCCACCTTCTTAGGAATCAAGGTAAGAGAGGTGGCATTGATACTTGGAGGAAGGAAGGAGGTATCAAAGAAGTGAAGCGCGGCGGAAACGAAATCATCCCCAACAACACTCCAAGCAGCTTTGAAAAACCCCACAGGGAAGCCATCCGGGCCAGGAGCCCTGGCACTACTCATGGAAAAGAGAACAGCTCGAACCTCATCTCGCGAGATGGGGCGGATGAGATCAGTTACACACTGATCAGACCACGAAAACCCCACCATCGACTTTAATTGCTCTGTGAGGTCACGATAACAAACTCCTTGGGACCCCAAGAGACCCTGGAAATAATGAACCAAAGATCTCGAGATGTCCTCATGGGAAGACATCCTGACCCCAGAACCATCAACCAAAGAGGAAAAGCTATTCCGGGCTGCCCTAACTTTCACGCTCCTGTGAAAGAACCCCGAGTTCCTATCCCCTAACGCCAGCCACTTAACTCTCGATTTCTACCTAAGGGAGGCTTCTTCACACCTAGCTGCTGCCCAGAACCTATCAGATGCCTCAGCGGCCTGAAGCTGGAGGGAGGGAGAAAGGGGGTCTACCACAACTCCCGCCTGGGCAGCCTCCATGGCCAAGCGAAAATCAATAACCTGCTGACTAAGCACGGCAATCGGCGTCCCAAACTCCTGCCTGAGAGACCCCTTTAAGCCCTTTAAATTGCGAGCGAAGCTAACAAGCGGAGAGACCCCAACATGGGTCACCCACCTACTAGCAATCACAGACAAAAACCTATCAGACTCCCCCCAATGGTTAAAGAACCGAAAGGAGGGAGACCGACGAGCACCTAAAGGGCCTGGAGAGAAAACCATCGGACTATGGTCAGAAACACCCCAGTCATGCACGTACACCACACACATAGGCCGACCAGAAGCCCACTCAGCATTGACCAAAACTCTATCCAACCTGCCCAACTGACCTCCTGGGCCACCCCTCGGGCAACTAGTCCAAGTGAACCAATTCCCCTGAACCGGCAGCTCAACCAAGTCAGCCTCTAGGAGAGCAGTATCAAAGGCTCCCATCGCAGAAATGCTATGGTTACACCCACTCCTCTTAGTCAATCGGCGAGTCTCATTAAAGTCTCCCATAACCACTCCAGGGGAAGACCATCTCGAACAAGCCAAGGCCAACTCCCTCCACAAAGCAGACCGCCCAGCCTCGAGATTGGACCCATACACACATGCAATATGAGTCACAACCTGAGAAGACAGGTCCACCAGGGAGCCAGTAACCAACTGAGGACTAATCAGGCTAGGGGAGAAAGAGAAACGGCGGGAACGCCATAACACCCAAATACGACCCAGGCCACTATCCCCATAACTGCATACACACTGCCAATCTGCCCCAAAGGAACGAAACACGGAATCAAACTGATGAGCCTTAACCTTGGTTTCTACCAGACAGCAGAAACCAATATTCTCAGACAGCAAAAAGGATCGAACACATCGTCCTTTTGTCGGGTCAGTGAGACCGCGCACACTCCACGAGCACCAACTAGACATAGGAAGTAGAAGGGGAGACAATGGCATCCTGACACCATCGGGGGTCCACACTGTCACAGATCGTCTTTTCCACTAAGGAAACCACCCTCTGGGGGGCCAAATCACACCCCAAGGAATCCGAAAAGGAACCGAAAGAGTTAGTCACATGTACCCCCTTCGGGGGCTCAAGAGAACGGGGGAGCCGAGGGGAGGGGCCAATAGGAGAACTCGGGAGACTAGCCAAGGCAATGGGAATGGCAGACGAGTCTGCAGCCAAGGACTTGGCAGCCTTCTTCCGTTTACGCTTGCGGGACTTCCCTCCCACAGGGATAAAGTCATCACCAACCTCAAGAGTGGAGGCCTGTTCACCCTCCCCACTAGCAACCCCTACCTGATCCGAGCTCACGCCATCACTCTAGGCCGGCACCCTGACCCCACCCTCAGTAGACACCTGTGTAGGGAGGATGGGATCAAAACTACTCACAGTCTTTTTTGGACAGCTGGAGTCCGAATGGCCAAAGACCCGACAGGATAGGCACCTCTTGGGCTTCCATTCGTACTCAATGGGGATAGTATGATCCACCCCATAGACAGTGACCCCAACCTTACTAGGAAGAGGGGCATCAATCGCAACCTCCACACAGACCCGAGCATACGAGGAGCACGTTTTGTCCTTTTTAGGCTTATCCAATCGCAAAGGAACACCTACCGTACTCGCAATGTTGCTCAACCCAGGAGTGGTCCACAATTCCATAGGTACATGGAAAAACTTAACCCACACAGGAATTTTATCGAACACAAAGGTCTGGGGGACAATCCCAGGGGCCCACTGCCTCAGTAGGATAGGCTTCCCCCCGAAGTGCCAGGGGCCATTCTCTAAGACCCAGTCCCTAGCTGAGTCCTTTTGGAACCTAAAAATGATCAATCCATTATCAAACAAGTTAATGGTTGGAACTTCCACATGTCCCCAAATCCTCCTGACCAGCCGATCAAGAACAAAAAAGGGAAGTTTACCATCCATCAACTGTCCCACCAACGAACCCCTCCAAACTGCTATGCCCTCCTCAATAACCTCATCTGAGGGAATGCAAACATAATCCCATCCTTCTCAATAGGAGGGTTATAGAGGAGAGGTTCATCAGATGGAGAGGTCCACTGAGGCCCAAAAAGATTGGCCCAACTAGCCTTATGCTCCTGACCGAGGGACCCAAGGGGCCCACCCGACCCCATGTGATTAGGCCCAACCCCACCTAAAGAACCCTTAGACGCCTCATCCCCCTTGCTCATACCTACAACCAGATGAGAATGGCCAAGTAGAGGAAACTTTCCTGGAATCCCCGAACCACTCCTAGGCCCAAACGAGCTACACCCCAACCCAACCTCACTAGTCCCAACCTTTCCCTCGAGCGGCAAACCCTCAACCCGATTGGGCTTACCACGCCTAGTCACCAGATGGCCCAACTGACCACGGCCTATTGGGCTAAGAGAGGGAGGCCCAATTGGCAACACTACTTGACCCAAGTCATGAACAATTGGGCCAAGCCCAATTTCGTCAAGCCCATAATTGTCAATCAAGTCAAGCCCACTTGGGCCAATCCCTTTAACACTTGAAACTTTTTGGCCAAGCCCAATAAAATCAATCCCTTTAGGTGCAAGCCCATTTGGGAGATGTGAATCACACCTAAGGTTGCTGCCTTCACGGTGATGAGGGAGAGAATTTAATGAATTCCCAAAATTTCCATTGAAGCCCAATTGCCCATAATTAGCTACCAAGGGGGAACTCAAACTTACCTTATTTGGCAAAGTCTGCACCCGTCCAGCCATAGGGAGGGAAGGAACCCCAAACGAATCCTTTTTCAAACTTACCTTATTTGCCTCATTTGGCAATGACTGCAATCGTCCAGCTGTGTGGGCCCCAAGAGAAACGACATCCTCATTTAAACCATCCAAACGGCTCGCAGGTGAGGAAAAGCAACTGAAATCTTCTCTCCCTTCATTCCCGCCCGCAGAAATAAAAGACTTTCCTTCAATAGGCTTAGCAATGAATGCTCGGGTATCAGCCGCCGCAGCCTTGGAGGAAGAATCGTTTTGCCCTAACCCAGCATCTTCAACCTCCAGCCCCGGCTTATCAGCACCAACAGTCCTCATGATTGACGAAACGGAAGCCTCTTGTGCAGAAGAATGATTTCGGGGATTAGGACAACGACCATCATCTACACAGAGATCGTCTCCATCAAATGAAACCAGCTTAAGGGCGCAACCCCTTGATTTTCTAATTTTAGACGGAGAAGAAATCTGCCCAGAAGAGTCGGAGGACTCATCTTGGAAACCATCCTTCATACGACGAGAGCTTTCCTTAGCACCACTCCCTACCTCCATAACGTTTGATTTTTGAGCAAGCTCAGTCGACCGCTTGCCCTCCTCAGACACCTTACCGCCATTACTCTATTTTGCCTCAGAGCTTAAACCAGCAGCAGCCGAAGATGAATGCCTAGGTGCCAGCCCCCCACTTACTTTACCTAATGAATTAGGAAATACAATCGGATGTTCCCCGTTTGTAGGCACTGGAAAAACTACCCCTGAGATGGCTGCAGACTTAGGAGGCCGAGAGCTGTGCATACCATTGCTTTGAGCAAAAGGCTTCTTCAGTGGGGATTTTTTCTTTTTTTTTGCAAAAGTGAATATATATAAGCAAAAGGCCTCAAAGCCCGAGGCCAAAGGGCACAACAACAAGAGAACAAACACTGGGAGAACCAATGTACGACAACAAAACGAAAACAACACAACGGAAACCTCACAGCCCGAGGGAAAGCAACAAAAAAACCAAACAACAACATACCCCAGCATCCAACCCACAAGCGGGAAGGAGCTAGCAAAGACAAAAAGCAGAAAAATGTAACACAACTGAAAAGCAAAGAAACAGCTGAAACAGGAGGAAACAAAGAGATAGAACACGAAGGAATCGTGACACCTCATCCGCGAAGCATGACACCTCATCCGCTCACAAAACTCCCTAGGCCATCCAACCCCCGGCCGGTACTAGCAAAAGAGCGACTCCAGACAGGGTCAAGGGACACCAAGCAAAACAGAGAGAGGACAGGCAGATGCTTAGAAAAAAGGGGCCAAGCTAGCCATCCATCAAATGCAAGCAAGAAGCCCGCCCCCCAAGCTCGACCAAGAAACCGAACAAAGAAGAGGCCCATCAACTCGTCTTCCCCCTACTTATGGCAAAAGAACAACCATCCGGTATGCAGGCACGGCAGAAAGCCACAGGGACCCAGCCAGCATCGCTTCCCTCGACAAAGCCAGATCCAAGGACCCACCAAAAGCCCACACACCCTCAGGACAAAGCGCCTTTCGGGGTGACAACAAGCGACCAGAACTCAGCTCAATTAGGAACCAGGCCCGGCAGGGAACAACGAGCACCCACAAAATAAGAGAAGGACAGCCAACTGCAGAAGAAACAAGCACCCCCTGAAACACCCCGCCAGCTAGGGACACCCCACAGACGTGCCTCGCAGAGCCCCACACAAGAAGCCTACCAGGGGAGAAAGGCCAAGGACAGCCAAGGACAGACAGATGAAGAAGCCCGCAACTGAACAAGCCTCAGAAAGCATCGATCTCAGAGCAAGAACAAGCACAGGGACAAGCTCAAATAACCAAGCCACACAGACCAAAACAGAAACCCCTCCAGAGAAGGGACAGCAGCATGAACCAGGGACAGAGCAGGGGAAGTAGCAATCGCCATAAGAGAGACAGCGCCACATAGAGCAACCTGACAAAACACCTGCACACACTCAAAGAACAAGACAAAGTCAATCAAAAGAATCCCAGGGGGAGACGGCCGAAACCGCACCCGCCCAGGACGAGCATGCAGAAGAAATATCAGACCGAATAGCAGCGATAAGCGACTGAGTAGGGCGGTGACCCGGGCCATGAAAACGCAAATTGCGTTCCATCCAAATATGGTAAATCACAGCACACCATGCCACCCTCCAAACAAGCTTACGCTTGTGCTGCCCAACACTCACCCGACAAATCCACTCAAGCTCAGCATCCCAAGGGAGAACGAGGCGGGAAGCTCTGCCCCAACAGAGGATATCCTCCCACACCAAACTCGCAAAGGGGCACTGGAAGAACAAGTGGTCACGGGACTCAGTCCCGGACAAACAAAGCAAACAATCAGTAGGTGTCGAGGGGATCCACCTAGCCAGCCTATCACGAGTATACAAGCGGTCCCTCAAGGCCAGCCAGGTGACAAAAGCATGACGCGGAATATTCCCCCCGAACCATAGCAAACCCTGCCACGGGACCCCTGTCCCACGGGGGCGAATCGCCTCCCAAGCACTAGAAACCGAAAAACCAATCCCGCCAGGAACCCAGATCAACTTATCCTCCCTACCTGGGCAACACACAGTAGAGCGCACAGCATCAGCAATCTCCAACAAATCAGGAGACACTACCGGCCACCGCCACGAACCATCAGGTAGCAAAAAATCAGAGACCATAGCTTGAATATGACTAGCTGCGTCATACAAGATACGATCACTAATTCTGGGGAGAATAGGACCATCAGGCAGCCAAGGATCAACCCACATACGACACCTAGAACCGTCGCCAATGGAAAACCGGATAAGTGGACGGAATTGGTCCCGAAGCCCCATAATCGCCTTGAGGCACCAAGACCACGTAGACGACACAGGAATCGTCCAAAGAGACCGCCCACGGAGGATATATGCCTCCATCCAAGCCACCCACAGAGAACCCGAGCGAAGCAGGAGGAGCCAGAGGAGCTTTATAACTGCTGCCGAGTTCCAGGAGGGGATATGACGAATACCCAAACCTCCCTCGCTTTTCGGCAAACAAATGTCAGCCCAGGCAACCTTCGCCCCCCCACAACCAGAAGGAGAGCCCTTCCAGAGGTAGCAACGAAGCAAACTCTCAACCCTATGGACTATACGAGCAGGCAGCACAAACACACTAGCCCAATAGACCTGGAAGCTCTGAAGGACCGACTGGATAAGCTGCAACCTTCCTGCATAGGAAAGAGCCCTAGCAGTCCAACTGCCAATCCTAGAGGTGATCCGATCAATCAGAGGCTGGCAATCCCGAGGAGACAGCCGACCTGAGATGAGAGGGAGACCTAAGTAACACACAGGCAAGGTCGCCAGAGCAACACCCATGAACTCAGCCAGACCGACAGCCACCTGGACAGGAACCCCCGAGCAGAACATCGAGCTCTTAGCGGAGTTAGCCACAAGGCCAGATAGCTCCTGGAAGTGAAGTAAAGTCTGCTGAACAAACCTCAAGGAAGTCCTGTTCCCCGCAGAGAAAATCATCAAGTCATCCGCAAAGCAAAGATGGGTAAGATTAACCATCTCACACTTAGGATGAAACTCAAACTCTGGCGGCGGGGAATTTAGCAGCCGCGATAAGACTTCCATACACATGACGAACAGGTAAGGGGACAGGGGATCACCCTGACGGAGACCACGCCTACCCGCAAAAAACCCCTCAGAGAACCCATTCACCGAGATGGAGAACATAGGCGAAGTAACGCAAGCCCGGACCCAGTTGACAAACTGGCAGGGCGTACCAATCGAAAGCAGTAAGCCAAAGAGAAAATCCCACTGAATAGAGTCATAAGCCTTCTGCAGGTCAATCTTCAGCACACACCGCGGGCTCCCTTTATTGAGGTGGTAACCCCCAACCAACTCCTGGCAGAGCAGAATGTTATCCACAATGCTCCTACCTTGAACAAAGGCCGACTGATTCGGACTAATGAAGGAAGGCAGCCACACGCGAAGACGATTAGCCAAAACCTTTGCAATGCATTTATACAACACATTACAACAAGAAATAGGCCTGAAATCTTCAACCCGGGAAGCACCCACCTTCTTAGGAATCAAGGTAAGAGAGGTGGCATTGATACCAGGAGGAAGGAAGGAGGTATCAAAGAAATGAAGCACAGCGGAAACGAAATCATCCCCAACAACACTCCAGGCAGCTTTGAAAAACCCCACAGGGAAGCCATCCGGGCCAGGAGCCCTGGCACTACTCATGGAAAAGAGAACAGCTCGAACCTCCTCTCGCGAGATGGGGCGAATGAGATCAGTTACACACTGATCAGACCACGAAAACCCCACCAGCGGCTTTAAACACTCAGTGAGGTCACGATAACCAACCCCTTGGGACCCCAAGAGACCCTGGAAATAATGAACCAGAGATCTCGAGATGTCCTCATGGGACGACAACCTGACCCCAGAGCCATTAACCAAAGAGGAAAAGTTATTCCGGGCTGCCCTAACTTTTACGCTCCTGTGAAAGAACCCTGAATTCCTATCCCCTAACGCCAGCCACTTGACCCTCGATTTCTGCCGAAGGGAGGCTTCCTCACACCTAGCTGCTGCCCAGAACCTATCAGAAGCCTCAGCGGCCTGACGCTGGAGGGAAGGAGAAAGGGGGTCAACCAAAACTCCCGCTTGGGCAGCCTCCATGGCCAAGCGCAGATCCATAACCTGCTGACTAAGCACGGCAATCGGCGTCCCAAACTCCTGCCTGAGGGTCCCCTTTAAGCCCTTTAAATTGCGAGCGAAGCTAACAAGCGGAGAGACCCCAACATGGGTCACCCACCTACTGGCAATCACAGACAAAAACCTATCAGACTCCCCCCAATGGTTAAAGAACCGAAAGGAGGGAGACCGACGAGCACCTAAAGGGCCAGGAGAGAAAACCAATGGACTATGGTCAGAGACACCCCAGTCATGCACGTGCACCACACACATAGGCCGACCAGAAGCCCACTCAGCGTTGACCAAGACTCTATCCAACCTTCCCAACTGACCTCCTGGGCCGCCCCTCGGGCGACTAGTCCAAGTGAACCAATTCCCCTGAACCGGCAGCTCAACCAAGTCAGCCTCTAGGAGAGCAGTATCAAAGGCTCCCATCGCAGAAATGCTATGGTTACCCCCACTCCTCTCAGTCAACCGGCGAGTCTCGTTGAAGTCTCCCATAACAATGCCAGGGGAAGACCAACTCGAACAAGCCAGGGCCAACTCTCTCCACAAAACAGACCTCCCAGTCTCGAGATTGGACCCATACACACAGGCAATATGAGTCACAACCTGAGAAGACAGGTCCACCAGGGAGCCAGTAACCAACTGAGGGCTAATCAGGCTAGGGGAGAAAGAGAAGCGGCGGGAACGCCATAACACCCAAATACGACCCAGGCCACTATCCCCATAACTACAAACACACTGCCAATCAGCCCCAAAGGAACGAAAAACGAAATCAAACTGATGAGCCTTAACCTTAGTTTCTACCAGACAGCAGAAACCAATATTCTCAGCTTGCAAAAAGGAGCGAGCACATCGTCCTTTTGTCGGGTCAGTGAGACCGCGCACATTCCACGAGCACCAACTAGACATAGGAAGTAGACGGGGAAACAATGGCATCCTGACACCATCGAGGGTCAACACTGTCACAGAGCGTCTTTTCCACTAAGGAAACCACCCTCGGGGGGACCAAATCACACCCTAACGAATCCGAAAGAGAACCGAAAGAGTTAGTCACATGTACCCCCTTCAGGGGTTCAGGAGAACGGGGAAGCCGAGAGGAGGGACCAGTAGGAGAACTCGGAAGACTAGCCAAGGCAAAGGGAAGGGCAGACGAGTCTGTAGCCAAGGACCTGGCAGCCTTCTTCCGTTTACGCCTACGGGATTTCCCTCCCACAGGGATAAAGTCATCACCGACCTCAAGAGAGGAGGCCTGTTCCCCCTCCCCACTAGCACCCCCTACCGGAACCGAGTTCACGCCATCACTCTGAGCCGGCACCTTATCCCCACCCTCAGTAGACACCTGAGTAGGGAGGATGGGCTCCAAACTACTCACAGGCTTTTTAGGACAGTCGGAGTCCGAGTGGCCAAAGACCCGACAGGATAGGCACCTCTTGGGCTTCCATTCATACTCAATGGGGATTGTGTGATCCACACCATAGACAGTGACCCCAACCTTACTAGGAAGAGGGGCCTCAATCGCAACCTCCACACAAACCCGAGCATACGAGGAGCACGTTTTGTCCTTTGTAGGCTTATCCAACCGCAAAGGAACACCAACCGTACTCGCAATGTTACTCAAACCAGGAGTGGTCCACAATTCCATAGGGACATGGAAGAACTTAACCCACACAGGAATTTTATCAAAGACAAAGGTCTGAGGGACTATCCCTGGGACCCACTGCCTCAGAAGGATAGGCTTACCCCCAATGTGCCAGGGACCATTCTCCAAGACCCAGTCCCGAGCTGAGTCCTTTTGGAACCTGAAGATGATCAAACCATTATCAAACAAGTTAATGGTTGGAACTTCCACATGTCCCCAAATCTTCCGGATAAGCCGATCGAGCACAAAAAAGGGGAGTTTACCATCAATAAACTGACCCACCAAGGAACCTCTCCAGACAGCTACACCCTCCTCAATAACCTCATCCGAGGGGATGGCAAACATAATCCCATCCTTCTCAATTGGAGGATTATAGACTAGGGGTTCAACAGCGGGGGAGGTCCACTGAGGCCCAAAGAGATTGGCCCAACTAGACTTCTGACCCTGACCATGGGACCCCGGGGGCTCAAAGGGCCCAACAAGATGTGGCCCCAATTTACCCAAAGTACCTACAGACGTCTCTTCCCCCGCACTAGCCTCCAAATCCGACCGAGGATGGCCTAACAGAGGAAACTTTCCTGGAATCCCCGACCCACTCCTAGGCCCAATCGAGCTACAACCCAAACCACACTCACCCTCACCCCCGTTCTCCTCCAGGGACAAAACCTCATCCCGAGTGGGCTTAAAACGCCGAGCTACCAAGTGTCCTAACTGCCCACGCCCTATTGGGCTAAAGGAAGACGGCCCCTTTGGTAAGACTCCTTGCCCTAAGAATGGACCCCTCCCAATTGCGCCAAGCCCATTTTGCTCAAGTCCACCCTTGCCATTCAAATCAAGTACATTTGGGCCAAGCCCATTAATGTCAAGCCCAATTGGGTTTGGGATGTCACATATTGGCTGTCCCATTAAATCACATTGCAGCCCTTCATTGCGTGAGATTGCAGACTTACCAAATCGGGTATCAAGGTTCTTAATAGCTTGGGGCAGCAGCTGATTATCCAAGGAGAGAGAACCAGCCACACTCAAAGGATTTTCCAAATCTGTTGCAGCTAAACCGTTCCCAACATGGATATTTGAAGGGATTTCAAAATTACTCCCAGATTTTCCATAACGGGTATCCAAGGAATTAAATCCATTGCCCATGGAGAGAGGATCTCCTTTTAATTGACTTTCCAAATCAGCCAATATAGACGGATTTCTCCCCTTCAACAAACGGCCAGCTGTGTCTTTTTCAAACGCAACTTGACTTTTAAGAGCAGCGCTCATCACGGGGCCTGAAGCAGGTATGGCAGTAGGCTTCTTCCTGACATTAATGAACTTTCCCTCAATAGGGATATCATTCAATGAAGAATCTCCAGCCGCCACACCTAAGGGGAAAGAGACGTCCTGCCCTAATCCATCGTCTTCATCCTCCAGCCTAGCCTTACCCAAGGTTGAAGAAGACGAGGCCCCGCCCCTGTTTTTCCAGAAAATGCAGCTGATGCAGGCTGCCCAAAATCACAAGAAGAACCTCCCTTATCAAGCCCCTTAGAAGGGATGGATACCTCTAGTGGAAGATTTGGCAAGACATGGCCTGGCAGCAGCTTACCCACAGAAGGGGGCTCAACACCACTGATGCTCTGTTTTTTAGCAGAACTGGAAACACCACTGATGCTCTGTTTTTTAGCAGAACTGGAAACCGTCAAAGTAGCCTCTGAGGCCGAGCTTTGGGCCACCTGCAACCCAAGATCCTTCTTTGCGGGATTAAGAATGTCATTCGAAGCAACCCCGTTCATAGCTCCTGACTTGATAACCCCTGAAGAAGGAGAGGATTTTGGAGGACGAAGGGCAAAGGCACCCGCAACAGAAGCATGACTCTTTTTTTGAGGAGATTTCTTTCTCCTCATAGCTTCTCTCTGCTCGTGAGTACTCAGGGGAAAGACAACTCTCAAGGAAAGGACAGAAAGTGACCCCAATCCAAGCTCCAATGAACCCAAAACCACACCAAAAAAGAACTAAAAAACGAAAAAACAGTAGGCTGTAAACAAAACAGAAAACGAAATGGCAGAATGTGAACTTACCTCGATGACGCGCCCAGCTCCGCTTCCTTGATCAACATTCCCTATCAATCTTCAATCCCCAGGGGGATTTTTTCTTACGCATATTCAAACACCCGTGAACCCAAACTGAAGAAAAACCCTTCCCTCTCTCAGCACAAATCAATACAACCCTTAGCTGCCCCAAACAGAACAAAAGGGCCAAGAACAGAGCACCAAGAACAGAGCTTCTCGAACTCTAAAGACAAATTAAAAAACACAAAACAGAACCGAAAAAAAAAATGACAAAACAGAGGTGTGAAGGGAACTTACCTCGGTGATGCGCCCAGCTCCGCTACCTTCATCCGCCGGACATACGAAGCTTCAATGAACAGCCATGGAAGCCACGAAAAACCATAGTTGAAGCTCAAAAAATCAGTCCCCCTATCATTTGAGAAACTTCCTAGGAGTAAGTGATACTTTGTCATCCCAGGAGTTTCCCAAGAAGCCTTAAGACTATACCTTTTTCCATATTCATTAAGAGATAAGGCCAAAACGTGGTTAAATTCCTTACCCGCTGGATTGATTGTCAATTGGACAGATCTGGCTGAAAAGTTCCTAGTCAAATACTTTCCACCTGATAGGAACTCCAACTTCCGTAATGATATTATTAAGTTCAAACAAGCCGAAAACGAGTCATTACACGAAGCTTGGACAAGGTTCAAGGACCTTTTGCTAAAATGTCCACACCATGGCATTCCATGGTGTATCCAAATAGAAGTGTTCTTTAAAGGATGCAACCCCAGCACGAGACAAGTGTTAAATTTCTCAGCTGGTGGTTCCATGCTTTCGAAGAGCTACAATGAAGCCTATGATATTTTGGAGAAAATCTCAAATTCCCATTGTAGATGGTCAGACGATCCTGTAGAGCCAAGGAGGGCTCAAGACAAGGATGCACTTAGTGCAATGAGTAGCCAAATCAATGCCCTGACCAATCTAGTAAAACAAATGGCTCAAACCAATCTCCAACAAAGTGTCAACACCGCAGCAGCTGTTTCAACGAGCACAACAACTAATCAAGGTGAGGCACTAATCTGTGGATTCTGTGGGGAAGGGCACATGTATGATTTTTGCCCTGGAAATCCATCCTCGGTATGCTATGTTGGCAGTCAACAGCAACCAAGGAACAACCCAGATTCTAACACCTATAATCCTGGTTGGAGGAACCACCCAAATCTCTCATGGGGTGGACAACAAAATACTAACCAAGCACAAAACCAACCAAGACCGAGTGGAACACCTGGTTTCACTCAACAAAATAACCAATCTATGTACCAAAAGCCATATAACCAACCCATAGGATCATCAGTAGAGAATTTGCTTAAAGAGTACATTGCAAAAAATGATGCAACCCTGCAAAGTTAGCAAGCCACCCTGAGGAGCTTAGAATACCAAATAGGGCAGTTAGCCAACGAACTGAAAAATAGGCCCCAAGGTAGATTGCCTGCAGACACTGAAGTGCCAAGAAGGGATGGGAAAGAACAAGTTCAAGCCATTGAACTACGTAGTGGAAGACCGTTGGTGATCAACAACAGAGAAGCCCCAAAGCGAGTAGAGAATGAAGAGTCTAGTGTTCCACTGGATTCTCTGCCCAACCGTGATCAACCACCACCAAACACAACAAAGGTGAGGCTGGAACCTATCATTGAGGAACCAGAAGAAATCCCGAGGCCTCCACCTGTCATTAGGCGAACTGAATTGCCTACATATGTGCCACCACCTCCATTCCCTAGATGTTTGAAGAAGAAACAAGAACAGGAAGTGCACTTTCATAAGTTTTTAGAAATTTTAAAACAAATGCATGTTAATATCCCATTTGTGGAAGTTTTGCAATCTATGTCATCTTATGTTAAGTTCTTGAAAGATATAATTACTAACAAAAAAATTATTGGTGAATTTGAAACAGTGAATCTCATTGAGGAGTGCAGTGCTATACTCCAAAACAAACTACCGAAGAAGGAGAAGGATCCTGGTTCCTTCACCTTACCAGTCGAGTTGGGAGGCAAGCACGTGGGCAGAGCTCTGTGTGATCTGGGAGCCAGCATCGATCTCATGCCCTTGTCACTATTCCGTCAGCTCGGGATAGGGGAAGCACGACCTACTACTATCACCTTGCAGCTTGCAGACAGATCCATAGCATACCCTGAGGGTAAAATTGAGGATATACTTGTCAAGGTTGACAAATTCATCTTTCTTGCAGACTTTATAATTCTGGATTATGAGGCAGACAAGCAGGTACCTATCTTATTGGGCAGACCATTTCTAGCCACAGGTAGGGCTTTAATCGATGTCCAAAAAGGTGAGTTCACCATGAGAGTTCATGATGAGGAGGTTAAATTTAGTGTATTTAAAGCTTTAAGGTATCCCTCTGACTCTGAATCCTGTGCTAATATAGATGTAGTAGATTCACTTATGGAAGAAGAACTTGAGCATGAACTGTTAATTAAGCATGCTACTAACTATGCACATGTAAATATAGAAGATTTAAATATTTCTGAAGTAATGGATATATCTGTGGACAACCTTCAACATGTATGTATGACTAATAAAGTGTCTGAGAGAACCACAAATCCTCTGAAACCATCAATTGAACATCCACCTCTATTAGAATTAAAACCATTGCCTGATCATCTTAAGTATGCATATCTAGGGGAGCAAGATACTTTACCTGTTATTATTTCGTCCAAATTGAGTAAACAGCATGAAATTGCACTAATATTGCTGCTTAAGCAACATAAAAAAGCTATTGCCTGGACGATTGCTGATATAAGAGGTATTAGTCCTTCCTATTGCATGCATAAAATATTGTTGGAAGAGGAACATACACCTAGGGTAGATCACCAACGTAGGTTGAACCCCTCCATGAAGGAGGTAGTCAAGAAAGAAATTATCAAATGGTTAGATGCAGGTGTAATTTTCCCGATAGCCAATAGTCAATGGGTGAGTCCGATTCAATGTGTACCTAAGAAAGGTGGAATGACTGTAATAGTTAATGAAAACAACGAACTAATACCAACTAGGACTGTTACAGGATGGAGAGTCTGTATGGACTACAGAAAACTTAACAAAGAAACAAAAAAAGATCACTTTCCTTTACCGTTTATAGATCAAATGTTAGATAGAATAGCTGGCCGAGCCTATTACTGCTTTTTAGATGGTTATTCAGGATATAACCAAATTACCATAGACCCTGAGGACCAGGAGAAAATGACCTTTACATGTCCATTTGGAACATTTGCTTTTCGCAGAATGCCTTTTGGCTTATGCAATGCACCAGCAACATTCCAAAGATGCATGTTGGCTATTTTCTCTGACTTAGATGAGTTTATGATAGAAATATTTATGGATGACTTTTCAGTCTTTGGTGATTCTTTTAACAACTGCTTAGAAAACTTAGGACAAGTCTTGACTAGGTGTGAGGAGGCTAACCTAGTCTTAAATTGGGAAAAATGCCACTTTATGGTGGAAGAAGGAATAGTCCTAAGACATAGAGTATCTAGAGCAGGGGTAGAGGTCGATAGGGCCAAAATAGAAATAATAGAGAAGCTAGTGGAACCTCAAAACGTCAAAGCTATTAGGAGTTTCCTAGGTCATGCAGGTTTTTATAGGAGATTCATAAAAAATTTCTCAAAGATCTCTAAACCCTTGTGTGAGCTTCTAGAGCTTAATAAACCATTTGTCTTCTCAAAAGAATGTTTCCTAGCATGGACTGAACTTAAAGAAGCCTTAGTCAAAGCACCAATTATAGTAGGCCCAAATTGGGATTTACCTTTTGAACTAATGTGTGATGCTAGTGACTATGCAATTGGGGCTATGCTAGGGCATAAAATAGATAAACTAACACACCCTGTATATTATGCAAGTAAGACTTTAAATGAAAAAAATTATCAAACAACCACTTGGTGCAACGGGTGAGTGAGCGCATCACCTAGATAGCCCAGAGTGGGGGTTGATTGATCCTGCACTGTGCAAACGGGGCATGAATGATTTAAAATATTTAACTGCATTATATACCGCCTATAAAGGCAAAATTTTAAATCGAACAACCACTTGGTGCAGTGGGTGAGCGCTCCGCCTAAGATAGCAGAGAGTGGGGGTTCGATTCTGCTCTAAGGTAGATTTTCATAAAAATTATCAAACAACCACTTGGTGCAACGGGTGAGTGAGCGCATCACTTAGATAGCCCAGAATGGGGGTTGATTGATCCTGCACTGTGCAAACGGGGCATGAATGATTTAAAATATTTAACTGCATTATATACCGCCTTTAAAGGCAAATTTTAAAAAAATTTAGTTTTGGGTTGTTTGGCGATAAAAAAAACTTTTTCTCTCTGTTCTCTCTCCTCCCAACAATGGGGGATTGATTTTTTGAAGCTTCTCCTATGGTGGTCGTGGCCCTCCTTGCTGCTGCTGGTTGTAGGGTGTTGAGGCAACGTGATCAAGCTGGCGATCGGGGATCATCACCGAGGTTGAAGACGAAGTGCTTATAGCTTCATCTCCCATGGATTCTGCTCTAGATGGTAACGCTTCGGCGGTTGGGTCTCCTGCTATCTGCTTCTCCCCTTCTTCCTCCGCAAATGCTGCTGTGAAGTTAAGTGGGCAGGCTGGCGTTTTTGAAATAAAGAAGGCTGGCATTATTCCAGCGTGCGTGATTGAAGGTCTGGGAGTTATGGAGAATCCGGCAAAGGGGCCCCTGTTATGTCTCCAAAAGTGCATATTTTAGGGACTTATTTACCATGGAATTGAGTAAACTCTTAAGCGTTTTTGTTAGAATTTAGTGTAATACGTGCTTAAATATGAGAAATCAAGGAATGAAGCTAAATTAGGACCTAATTGTAAAAGGAACATAAAAGAATAAAAAACGAAGCTAAAAGAGTTGAAATTTTGCATTGCAGGAAAATTGCTGAAACATTGCTGTCTCCGCAATGTTTAAGCGGAAAATGATAAGTTGTTCCAACCGTCCGCCGTTTTGTTGCTTGTTAAGCTTTGAATCTTGTTTAATCGAAGAATTGTTTGACTACTTCGCAAGTTTTCTTATTGCTTCTGTTTCCTTTGTTTCCATTTCATTACTGTCAAGCATGTCTAAACCATCTAATCTTCTCACTCCATCACTGTCCATGAGTAACTAAACCACATAAGGGTCTGCTAATGATGAATCTATAGGTAGAAATACGTGAATTCAGCATGAAGGTTAGCTTCAAATGCATTGAATGTATGTGTGCTTCATCCCACGGGCAATTTCGATTGGCCATCCATTTTGTCCAAAGAACTCCTAACCTCCGGAAGGAGTAAGAGTTCAGAGTCGTCCATTCATGCTAGCCTTTCATGGTAGCCAGAAAACGACCTAGGAATAGGGGTTTTCCTAGCACAAATCATTAACTTTCTTTTATAAATAGATGCTTAAGCCTTACTTGGACATGAGTAAACTAAAGGATCTAATGCATTAAATCGAGAGATACATGAGAATGAGTTAATTTGATGCATGGTGAGTTGATCTACTGCTGAAGAATCGCATGAAAAAGCCTATAGAGGAGTCGTTAGTAGCCCTTGTTTCCACACTTCACCCTTAAAACGCTGTTAGTACAATTGCGAGAAAATTGCTGTCTGCGCAATTTTCTTAGTTTAAATTTTTGCCTTAGCCATTTTTTCAGTTTTCTGTTTTGCGATTTTATTGCTAGATAATTGCTTTCTCCGCAATTCTTTTTCTTCTACATTCAAGTTAACCTCTTTAGGGCAGATTTTCATAAAAATTATCAAACAACTACTTGGTGCAACGGGTGAGTGAGCGCTTCACCTAGATAGCCCAGATTGGGGGTTGATTGATCCTGCACCGTGCAAACGGGGCATGAATGATTTAAAATATTTAACTGCATTATATACCGCCCATAAAGGCAAATTTTTTAAAAATCTTATTCTGCTGTAGTGGTTATGTGCATGGTTTATATTTACTCGGCAACTGTTATGAAGCTCCTTTGGCTCCTTCTGCTTCGCTCTGGTTCTCTGTGGGTGGCTTGGATGGAGGAGTATATCCTCTGTGGTCGGTCTCTTTGGACGATTCCTGTGTCGTCTATGTGGTCTTGGTGCCTCAAGGCGATTATGGGGCTTCGGGACCAATTCCGTCCACTTGTCCGGTTTTCCATTGGCGATGGTTCTACGTGTCGTATGTGGGTTGATCCATGGCTGCCTGATGGTCCTATTCTCCCCAGGATTAGTGATCGTATCTTGTATGACGCAGCTAGTCATATTCAAGCTATGGTCTCTGATTTCCTGCTACCTGATGGTTCGTGGCGGTGGCCGGTAGTGTCTCCTGAGTTGTTGGAGATCGCCGATGCCATGCGCTCTACTGTGTGTTGCCCAGGTAGGGAGGATAGGTTGATCTGGGTTCCAGGCAGGATTGGTTTTTCTGTTTCGAGTGCTTGGGAGGCGATTCGCCCCCGTGGGACTGTGGTTCCTTGGCAGGGTTTGCTATGGTTCGGGGGGAATATTCCGCGTCATGCTTTTGTCACCTGGCTGGCCTTGAGGGACCGTTTGTATACCCGTGATAGGCAGGCTAGGTGGATCCCCTCGACACCTACCGATTGTTTGCTTTGTTTGTCCGGGACTGAGTCCCGAGACCACTTGTTCTTTCAGTGCCCCTTTGCGAGTTTGGTGTGGGAGGATATCCTCTGTTGGGGTAGAGCTTCCTGCCTCGTTCTCCCTTGGGATGCTGAGCTTGAGTGGATTTGTCAGGTGAGTGCTGGGCAGCACAAGCGTAAGCTTGTTTGGAGAGTGGCCTGGTGTGCTGTGATCTACCATATTTGGATGGAACGCAACTTGCGTTTTCACGGCCCGGGTCACCGTCCTCCTCAGTCGGTTATCGCTGCTATTCGGTCTGATATTTCTTCTGCATGATCGTCCTGGGTGGGTGCGGTTTCGGCCGGCTCCCCCTGGGACTCTTTTGATTGACTTTGTCTTGTTCTTTGAGTGTGTGCAGGTGTTTTTTCAAGTTGCTCTTTGAGGTGCTGTTTCGCTTCTGGCGATTGCTTCTTCCCCTGCTCTGTCCCTGGTTGCTGCTGTTGTCTCTTCTCTGGAGGGGGTTTTCAGTTTGGTCTGTGCGGCTTGCTTGTTTGAGCTTGTCCCTGTGCTTGTTCCTGCTTTGAGGACGCTGCTTGTAGAGGCTCGATCAGTTGCTTGCTTTCTTCACCTGTCTGTCCCTTGCTGTCCTTGGCCCTTTCTTCCCTGGTGGGCTTTTTGAGTGGGGGCTTTGAGAGGCTAGTCTGTGGGGTGTCACCAGCTGTAGGGTTTGGTTCCGGCGGTGCTTGCTACTTCTGCAGTTGGCTGTCCATCTCTGTTCTGTGGGTGCTCTTTGTCCCCTGGCGGTCCTGGTTCCTAATTGAGTTGAGTTTGTTCTGGATGCTTATTGTCACCCCGAAAGGCGCTTTGTCCGGAGGGTGTGTGGGCTTTTGGTGGGTCCTTTGATCTGGCTTTGTCGAGGGAAGCGATGCTGGCTGGGTCCTTGTGGCTTTTTGCCGTGCCTGCATACCGGATGGTTGTTCTTTTGCCATAAGTAGGGGGAAGACGAGTTGAAGGGTCTCTTCTTTGTTTGGTTACTTGGTCGTGCTTGGGGGGCTGGCTTCTTGCTTGCAATGATGGATGGCCAGCTTGGCCCCTTTTATCTCAGCATCTGTCTGTCCTCCCTCTGTTTTTGCTTGGTGCCCCATGACCCTGTCTGGAGTCGCTCTTTCGCTCGTGCCCGCCGGGGGATGGATGGCCTGGGGAGTTTTTTGGGCGGCTCAGGAGTTATGCTTCGTTCGTGTTCTGACTTATTGTTTCCTCTTGCTTCAGCTGTGTTCTTTTGCTTTTTGAGTTGTGTTGCATTTATTTGCTTTTTGTTTTTTCTGGCTCCTTCCCGCTTGTGGGTTGGATGCGGGGGTTTGTAGTTGTTTGGTTTCTTTGTTGCTTTCCCTCGGGCTGTGAGGTTCCGTTGGGTTGTTTTTGTTTTGTTGTCGTACATTGGTTTTCCCAGTGGTTGTTCTCTTGTTTGATGGTGCCCTTTGGCCTCGGGCTTTGAGGTCTTTTTGCTTATATATACCTTTGCAAAAAAAAAAGTTAACCTCTTTACTTGTCTTTATTTATGCTTGCATATCTCGCACGTTCTTTATTAGTTAGGCACATTAATCTCAATTCTACCCCATTCAAACCATCCTTTCTAATTTAACTTCTCACTTCGCTAGTAACTAAGAATAAATCTCTGTGGGAAATCGAATGAAAAAATAATTATTACTTGCTACAAGACCATGTATTGATACGAATATGATTGGTCCTCGTCTGATCACCTCAAGAAGAATTAATTTATCATGTTCAATGGATGATGACTTTGACCGGTTGAAGAATTGAAGCTGAAATATGCATTTTTGAAGAATGGGAGGATGATATGAATTATTTTGGCAATCCAATTCATATCCATGATGAAGCTTAATGAAGTCAAACCATTGTTATGGAGGAAGAATCAAAGTCAACATGGAAGAGAAATGCATGAACTTAATTATCTCACAAGTCCATTTGGTGGAAGACTAATAGATCATGTTAAACTAAGTTTAAAATCCATATTTGGTTACTTAATGTACTCTTTTAAAGTGTAACTAAGTTTTAGGTGATCTTTCATATTTCAAGATAAACTTTTAGTTTTCCAAGGTGCCTTTTAGAATATCAAGGCATCTTTTGGTATTTCAAGGAGACTTTTCATATTAGCATTTATGTTCGGAGTCTCTTGGCTTAATTCCTTGTCTATAAAAGGGATTAGCCTTGTCTATTGTAAACGACAACTTGATATGAGATATGAAATGTAGTGTTTTGGGTTTTAAACCCTGAAAGCTTTTAAGCTTTGTTTCTAGTGTGTTCTTGTGATAGAATGCATGAATATTTGGAGCATTCAAGTGAGGATTGATCTGTCTTGCTTGTGGAGTGCTTTGAAGATCGAGGGTTGATGGGAGCCAAAAGCTTTGTCCGATCCTTGGTTTGTTAGATCATCTAAGTAACCTGTATCCTAGCCTATCTTAGGGGCTGAGATCGAATTGGCTACTGGGGTTTTCAAGTTAATGTGTTGGGGGTCCGTATAATCAAGGGGTTCTCACGCTTATTCTTGGAGGTTTCGTATCATTTGGTATCAGAGCTTTGGCTCTAGATCGGGTATATCATTTATCTTTCTTTCGTGTCTTTTATATCCATCTTATTCAAAACTGAATGTATTAAGGGGTTTTAGTGTTTGTTATTCAAGGGTTCGTATAACCAAGGGGTTCTTGATCCAATTCACTAAGGTTTCGTATCATTTGGTATCAGAGCTTCGGCTTTAGATCGGGTTTTATCCACAGTGTTGTTGGTAAGCAATTGGTAAGGTTAGTGTTTGAGATAATTATTTACAAGGATCCTAGAAGGACCTCTAGCTTTGTAAATCTTTCATCTTTGCTCTTTGAAAAAAAAAAAAAAAATCTTCAATTGTTTGTCTTTAGCCAATGATGACTCTTGAACATCTTCTCAATCCATTGTGATGCTTTAGATTCGAGGACGAATCTTCTTAAAGAAAGGGAGAATGATACGAATATGATTTTTTTTTTTTGCAAAGGTGATTATATATAAGCAAAAAGACCTCAAAGCCCGAGGCCAAAGGGCACAACAAACAAGAGAACAACCACTGGGAGAACCAATGTACAACAACAAAACCAAAACAACCCAACGGAAACCTCACAACCCGAGGGAAAGCAACAAAGAAACCAAACAACAACAAACCCCAGCATCCAACCCACAAGCGGGAAGGAGCCAGAAAAGACAAAAGCAGATAAATGTAAAACAACTCCAAAATCAAAAGACCCAGCTGAAGCAAGAGGAAACAATAAGACAACACGAACGAAGCATGACTCCTCATCCGCCCAAAAAACACCCCAGGCCATCCATCCCACGGCTGGCACGAGCGAAGGAGCGACTCAAGACAGGGTCAAGGGGCACCAAGCAAAAACAGAGGGAGGACAGGCAGATGCTGAGAAAAAGGGGCCAAGCTAGCCATCCATCATAAGCAAGCAAGAAGCCCCCCCCCCAGGCACGACCAACAAACCAAACAAAGAAGAGGCCCATCAACTCGTCTTCCCCCTACTTATGGCAAAAGAACAACCATCCGGTATGCAGGCACGACAGAAAGCCACAGGGACCCAGCCAGCATCGCTTCCCTCGACAAAGCCAGATCCAAGGACCCACCAAAAGCCCACACACCCTCCGGACAAAGCGCCTTTCGGGGTGACAACAAGCATCCAGAACAACTCAACTCAATTAGGAACCAGGACCACCAGGGGACAAAGAGCACCCACAGAACAGAGAAGGACAGCCAACTGCAAAAGAGCAAGCACCGCCTGTACCAACCCCTACAGCTAGACACCCCACAGACTAGCCTCTCAAAGCCCCCACACAAAATGCCCACCAGGGAAGGAAGGGCCAAGGACAGCAATGGACAGACAGGTGAAGAAAGCAAGCGACTGATCGAGCCTCTGCAAGCAGCGTACTCAGAGCATGAACAAGCACAAGGACAAGCTCAAACAACCAAGCCGTACAGACCAAAACTGAAGACCCCTCCAGAGAAGAGACAGCAGCAGCAACTAGGGACAGAGTAGGGGAAGAAGCAATCGCTAGATGCGAAACAGCACCGCAAAGAGCCACCTGACAAAACACCTGCACACACTCAAAGAACAAGACAAAGTTAATCAAAAGAATCCCAGGAGGAGCCGGCCGAAACCGCACCCACCCAGGACGAGCATGCAGAAGAAATATCAGACCGAATAGCAGCGATAACCGACTGAGGAGGGCAAGTTGCGTTCCATCCAAATATGGTAGATCACAGCACACCAGGCCACTCTCCAAACAAGCTTACGCTTGTGCTGCCCAGCACTCACCCGACAAATCCACTCAAGCTTAGCATCCCAAGGGAGAACGAGGCGGGAAGCTCTGACCCCAACAGAGGATATCCTCCCACACCAAACTCGCAAAGGGACACTGAAAGAACAAGTGGTCTCGGGACTCAGTCCCAGACAAACAAAGTAAACAATCGGTAGGTGTCGAGGGGATCCACCTAGCCAGCCTATCACGGGTATACAAACGGTCCCTCAAGGCCAGCCAGGTGACAAAAGCATGACGCGGAATATTCCCCCCAAACCATAGCAAACCCTGCCACGGAACCACTGTCCCACGGGGGCGAATCGCCTCCCAAGCACTCGAAATCGAAAAACCAACCCCGCCTGGAACCCAGATCAACCTATCCTCCCTACCTGGGCAACACACAGTAGAGCGCACGGCATCAGCGATCTCCAACAAATCAGGAGACACTACCGGCCACCGCCACGAACCATCAGGTAGCAGAAAATCAGAGACCATAGCTTGAATATGACTAGCTGCGTCATACAAGATACGATCACTAATCCTGGGGAGAATAGGACCATCAGGCAGCCATGGATCAACCCACATACGACACCTAGAACCGTCGCCAATGGAAAACCGGACAAGTGGACGGAATTGGTCCCGAAGCCCCATAATCGCCTTGAGGCACCAAGACCACATAGACGACACAGGAATCGTCCAAAGAGACCGACCACGGAGGATAAAAATTTGCCTCTATGGGCGGTATATAATGAGACTCCCGACAAAAGGAGGGAGTTGGCCTTGGCTTGTTCGAGCTGGTCTTCCCCTGGAGTGGTTATGGGAGACTTTAATGAGACTCGGCGGCTGACTGAGAGGAGTGGGAGTAACCATAGCATCTCTGCGATGGGAGACTTTGATAATGCTCTCCTTGAGGCTGACTTGGTTGAGCTGCCAGTTCAGGGGAATTGGTTCACTTGGACTAGCCGCCCGAGGGGTGGCCCGGGAGGTCAGTTGGGGAGGTTGGATAGAGTTTTGGTGAATGCTGAGTGGGCTTCTACCCGCGCTCTTTGTGTGGTGCACGTGCATGATTGGGGTGTTTCTGATCATAGTCCGATGTTTTTCTCTCTTGGCCCTTTAGGTGCTCGTCGGTCTCCCTCCTTTCGGTTCTTTAACCATTGGGGGGAGTCTGATAGGTTTTTGTCTGTGGTTGCTAGTAGGTGGGTGACCCGTGTTGGGGTCTCTCCGCTTGTTAGCTTCGCTCGCAATTTAAAGGGCTTAAAGAGGTCTCTAAGGCAGGAGTTTGGAAAGCCGATTGTCGTGCTTAGTCAGCAGGTTGTTGATCTTCGCTTGGCCATGGAGGCTGCCCAGGCTGGAGTTTTGGCAGACCTTCTTTCTCCCTCCCTCCTGCTTCAGGCCTCTGAGGCCTCGGATAGGTTTTGGGCAGCAGCTAGGTGTGAAGAAGCCTCTCTTCGGCAGAAATCGAGGGTTAAATGGCTGGCGTTAGGGGATAGGAACTCGGGTTTCTTTCACCGGAGCGTGAAAGTTAGGGCAGGCCGGAATAGCTTTTCCTCGCTGGTTGACGGTTCTGGGGCCAGGTTGTCTTCCCATGAGGACATCTCGAGATCTCTGGTTCATTATTTCCAGGGGCTCTTGGGTTCCCAGTGGATTGGTTACCGTGACCTTACAGAGCAATTAAAACCGATTGTGGGGTTTTTGTGGTCTGATAAGTGTGTAACTGATCTCATCCGCCCCATCTCGAGAGATGAGGTTCGAGCTGTTCTCTTTTCCATGAGTAGTGCCAAGGCTCCTGGGCCGGATGGTTTCCCTGTGGGGTTTTTCAAAGCTGCTTGGAGTGTTGTTGGGGATGATTTCTATTCCGCAACGCTTCACTTCTTTGATACCTCCTTCCTTCCTCCTGGTATCAATGCCACCTCTCTTACCTTGATTCCTAAGAAGGTGGGTGATACGAAACCTCCAAGAATAAGCGTGAGAACCCCTTGATTATACGGACCCCCAACACATTAACTTGAAAACCCCAGTAGCCAATTCGATCTCAACCCCAAAGATAGGCTAGAATACAGGTTACTTAGATGATCTAACAAACCA
Source organism: Herpetospermum pedunculosum (assembly GCA_028017165.1). NCBI lineage: Eukaryota > Viridiplantae > Streptophyta > Magnoliopsida > Cucurbitales > Cucurbitaceae > Herpetospermum > Herpetospermum pedunculosum. The sequence goes on from CM051527.1 coordinate 40,785,823, forward strand.
AGGATCGGACAAAGCTTTTGGCTCCCATCAACCCTCGATCTTCAAAGCACTCCACAAGCAAGACAGATCAATCCTCACTTGAATGCTCCAAATATTCATGCATTCTATCACAAGAACACACAAGAAACAAAGCTTAAAAGCTTTCAGGGTTTCAAACCCAAAACACTACATTTCATATCTCATATCAAGTTGTCCTCTACATCTCTGGTTTTGCCTGGTGCCCCTTGTTCCTGTCTGGGTCGCCCTTTCGCTGCTGCCGGCCGGGTTGGATGGCCTGGGGAGTTTTGTAGGCAGATGAGGTGTCATGCTTCGCGGATGAGGTGTCATGATTCCTTCGTGTACTATCTTATTGTTTCCTCCTGCTTCAGCTGTTTCTATTGCTTTCCTGTTGTGTTACTTTTTTCTGCTTTTTGTCTTTTCTAGCTCCTTCCCGCTTGTGGGTTGGATGCTGGGGTCTGTTGTTGTTTGGTTTATTTCTTGCTTTCCCTCGGGCTGTGAGGTTTCTGTTGTGTTGTTTTGGTTTTGTTGTCATACATTGGTTCTACCAGTGTTTGTTCTCTTGTTTCTTGTGCCCTTGGGCCTCGGGCTTTGAGGCCTTTCTGCTTATATATAATCACTTTTGCAAAAAAATCCCTTTTATAGACAAGGAATTCAGCCAAGAGACTTTTAACTCCCTAACATAAATGCTAATATGAAAAGCCACCTTGAAATACCAAAGGGTGCCTTGATATTCTAAAAGGCATGTTGGAAAACTAAAATTCATCTAAAATATGAAAGATAACCTAGAACTATGTTGCATATTTAATGAGTACATTAAGTAAAAAATATGGATTTTAAACTTGGTTTTAACATGAGCTATTAATCATCCACGAAATGGTATTGTGAGATAGTGCATTTCTCTTCTTTGTTGACTTTGATCTTTGCTCCATAACAATGGTTTGACTTCATTGATTTTCATCATGGATATGAATTAGATTGTCAAGATAATTCATATCAGTGGGTGCCTCCCGGGTTGAGGATTTCAGGCCTATTTCCTGTTGTAATGTGTTGTATAAATGCATTGCGAAGGTTTTGGCTAATCGTCTTCGCATGTGGCTGCCTTCCTTCATCAGCCCGAATCAGTCGGCCTTTGTTCAAGGGAGGAGTATTGTGGATAACATTCTGCTCTGCCAGGAGTTGGTTGGGAGTTACCACCTCGATAAAGGGAGCCCGCGGTGTGTGCTGAAGATCGACCTGCAGAAAGCTTATGATTCTATCCAGTGGGATTTTCTCTTTGGCTTACTGCTCTCGATTGGTACGCCTTGCCAGTTTGTCAACTAGATCCGGGCTTGCGTTACTTCGCCTATGTTCTCCATCTCGGTGAATGGGTCCTCTGAGGGGTTTTTTTTTTTTTTTTGCAAAGGTGAATATATATAAGCAAAAGGCCTCAAAGCCCGAGGCCAAAGGGCACAACAAACAAGAGAACAAACACTGGGAGAACCAATGTATGACAACAAAACCAAAACAACCCAACGGAAACCTCACAGCCCGAGGGAGAACAATAAAGAAACCAAACAACAACAGACCCCAGCATCCAACCCACAAGCGGGAAGGAGCCAGAAAAGACAAAAAGCAGAAAAATGTAACACAACTGAAAAAGCAAATGAAACAGCTGAAGCAAATGACACCTCATCCGCCCACAAAACACCCCAGGCCATCCATCCCCCGGCCGGCACGAGCGAAAGAGCGACTCCAGACAGGGTCAAGGGGCACCAAGCAAACAGAGATAAAACAGGCAGATGCAGAGAAAAAAGGGGCCAAGCTGGCCATCCATCATATGCAAGCAAGAAGCCCGCCCCCCAAGCACGACCAAGAAACCTAACAAAGAAGAGGCCCATCAACTCGTCTTCCCCCTACTTATGGCAAAAGAAACAACCATCCGGCATGCAGGCACGGCAGAAAGCCACAGGGACCCAGCCAGCATCGCTTCCCTCGACAAATCCAGATCCAAGGACCCACCAAAAGCCCACACACCCTCAGGACAAAGCGCCTTTCGGGGTGACAACAAGCGAGAGGGTTAATCTTACCCATCTTTGCTTTGCGGATTACTTGATGATTTTCTCTGCGGGAAATAGGACTTCTTTGAGTTTCGTTCAGCAGACCTTACATCACTTCCAGGAGCTTTCAGGCCTTGTGCCTATCTCCGCTAAGAGCTCGATGTTCTGTGCGGGGGTTCCTGTCCCGGTGGCTGCGGGCCTTGCTGAGTTCATGGGTGTTGCTCTTGCGTCCCTGCCTGTTTGTTACTTAGGTCTCCCTCTCCTCTCGGGAAGGCTGTCTTCTCGAGATTGCCAGCCCCTGATTGATCGGATCACCTCTAGGATTGGTAGTTGGACTGCTAGGGCTCTTTCCTATGCTGGTAGGTTGCAGCTTATTCAGTCGGTCCTCCAGAGCTTCCAGGTCTATTGGGCAAGTGTTTTTGTGTTGCCTGCTCGTATAGTCCACGGTTGGATATGACGAATACCCAAAGCACCCTCACGCTTCGGCAAACAAATGTCATCCCAGGCTACCTTAGCCCTCCCGCGACCAGAAGGAGAGCCTTTCCAGAAGTAGCAACGAAGCAAACTCTCAACCTTATGGACCACACGAGCAGGCAGCACAAAAACACTAGCCCAATAGACCTGGAAGCTCTGGAGGACCGACTGAATAAGCTGCAACATACCGGCATAGGAAAGAGCCCTAGTAGTCCAACTACCAATCCTAGAGGTGATCCGATCAATCAGGGGCTTGCAATCACGAGAAGACAGCCGCCCTGAAAGAAGAGGGAGACCTAAGTAACAAACAGGTAGTGACGCAAGAGGAACACCCATGAACTCATCAAGGCCGTTAGCCACCGGGACAGGAACCCCCGCACAGAACATCGAGCTCTTAGCGGAGTTAGCCACAAGGTCTGAAAGCTCCTGGAAGAGATGTAAGGTCTGCTGAATAAACCCCAAAGAAGTCCTATTACCCGCAGAGAAAATCATCAAGTCATCCGCAAAGCAAAGATGGGTAAGCTTAACCCTCTGACTCTTGGGATGAAACTCAAACTCAGGCGGAGGGGAATCAACAGACGCGACAAGACTTCCATACACATGACGAACAGGTAAGGGGACAGGGGATCTCCCTGACGGAGACCCCTCCTACCAGCAAAGAACCCCTTAGAGGACCCATTCACCGAAATGGAGAACATAGGCGAAGTAACGCAAGCCCGGATCCAGTTCACAAACTGGCAAGGCGTACCAATCGAGAGCAGCAAGCCAAAGAGAAAATCCCACTGGATAGAATCATAAGATTTCTGCAGGTCGACCTTCAGCACACACCGCGGGCTCCCCTTATTGAGGTGGTACCCCCCAACCAACTCCTGGCAGAGCAGAATGTTATCCACAATACTCCTCCCTTGAACAAAGGCCGACTGATTCAGACTAATGAAGGAAGGCAGCCACACACGAAGACGATTAGCTAAAACCTTTGCAATGCATTTATACAACACATTACAACAGGAAATGGGCCTGAAATCCTCAACCCGGGAGGCACCCACCTTCTTTGGAATCAAGGTAAGAGAGGTGGCATTGATACCAGGAGGAAGGAAGGAAGTATCAAAGAAGTGAAGCGCTGCGGAACAGAAATCATCCCCAACAACACTCCAAGCAGCTTTGATAAACCCCACAGGGAAACCATCCGGACCTGGAGCCTTGGCACTACTCATGGAAAAGAGAACAACTCGAACCTCATCTCTCTAGATGGAATGGATGAGATCAGTAACACTGATCAGACCACAAAAACCCCACAATCGGCTTTAACTGCTCTGTAAGGTCACGGTAACCAACCCTCTGGGAACCCAAGAGCCCCTGGAATTACTAAACCACATCTCTCATGGGAAGACAACCTGGCCCCTGAACCGTCAACCGGAGAGGATAAACTATTCCGAGCTGCCCTAACTTTCACGCTCCTATGAAAGAAACCTGAGTTCCTATCCCCTAACGCCAGCCATTTAACCCTCGATTTCTGCCGAAGCGAGGCTTCTTCACACCTAGCTGCTGCCCAAAATCTATCCGAAGCCTCAGAGGCCTGATGCTGGAGGGAGGGAGAAAGGGGGTCTGCCAACACTCCTGCCTGGGCAGCCTCCATGGTCGAGCGAAGATCAACAACCTGCTGACTAAGCACGGCAATCGGCTTCCCAAACTCCCGCCTTAGAGACCTTTTTAAGCCCTTTAAGTTGCGAGAGAAGCTAACAAGCGGAGAGACCCTAACATGGGTCACCCACCTACTAGAGACCACAGACAAAAACCTATCAGACTCCCCCCAATGGTTAAAGAACCGAAAGGAAGGAGACCGGCGGGCACATAAAGGGCCTGGAGAGAAAACCAACAGACAGTGATCAGATACACCCCAATCATGCACCTGCACCACACACAGTGGACGGTCAGAAGCCCACTCAGCATTCACCAAAACTCTATCCAACCTCCCCAACTGACCTCCCGGGCCACCACGCGAGCGGCTAGTCCAAGTGAACCAATTCCCTTGAACCGACAACTCAACCAAGTCAGCCTCGAGGAGAGCACTATCAAAGGCTCCCATCGCAGAGATGCTATGGTTACCACCACTCCTCTCAGTCAACCGCCTACTCTCATTAAAGTCTCCCATAACCATTCCAGGGGAAGACCAGCTCGAACAAGCCAAAGCCAACTCCCTCCATAAAGCAGACCGCTCAACCTCGAGATTGGACCCATACACACAGGGAATCTGGGTCACAACCTGAGAAGACAAATCCACCAAGGAGCCAGTAACCAACCCCCGGCCGGAACTAGCGACAGAGCAACACCAGACAGGGTCAAGGGGCACCAAGCAAACCAGAGAGAGGACAGGCAGATGCTGAGAAATAAGGGGCCAAGTTGGCCATCCTTCAAATGCAAGCAAGAATCTCGCCCCCCAAGCTCGACCAAGAAACCGACAAAAGAAGAGGCCCATCAACTCATCTTCCCCCTACTTATGGCAAAAGAACAACCATCCGGTATGCAGGCACGGCAGAAAGCCACAGGGACCCAGCCAGCATCGCTTCCCTCGACAAAGCCAGATCCAAGGACCCACCAAAAGCCCACACACCCTCAGGACAAAGCGCCTTTCGGGGTGACAACAAGCGACCAGAACTCAACTCAATTAGGAACCAGGACCGGCAGGGGACAACGAGAACCCACAGAACAAGAGAAGGACAGCCAACTGCAGAAGAAACAAGCACCGCCTGAAGCACTCCAACAGCTCGGGACACCCCACAGACTAGCCTCGCAGAGCCCCACACAAGAATCCCACCAGGGAGAAAAGCCAAGGGCAGCCAAGGACAAACAGATGAAGAAGCCAGCACCAAAACCAGAAACCCCTCCAGAAGAATGGACAACAGCATGAACCAGGGACAGATCAGGGGAAGAAGCAAACGCCATAAGCGAGACAGCAGCACATAGAGCAACCTGACAAAACACCTGCACACACTCAAAGAACAAGACAAAGTCAATCAAAAGAATCCCAGGGGGAGACGGCCGAAACCGCACCCACCCAGGACGAGCAAGCAGAAGAAATATCAGACCGAATAGCAGCGATAACCGACTGAGTAGGGCGGTGACCCGGGCCATGAAAACGCAAATTGCGTTCCATCCAGATATGGTAAATCACGGCACACCAGGCCACCCTCCAAACAAGCTTACGCTTGTGCTGCCCAGCACTCACCCGACAAATCCACTCAAGCTCAGCATCCCAAGGGAGAACGAGGCGGGAAGCTCTGCCCCAACAGAGGATATCCTCCCACACAAAACTCGCAAAGGGGCACTGGAAGAACAAGTGGTCACGGGACTCAGTCCCGGACAAACAAAGCAAACAATCAGTAGGTGTCGAGGGGATCCACCGAGCCAGCCTATCACGAGTATACAAGCGGTCCCTCAAGGCCAGCCAAGTGACAAAAGCATGACGCGGAATATTCCCCCCGAACCAAAGCAAACCCTGCCACGGGACCACTGTCCCACGGGGGCGAATCGCCTCCCAAGCACTAGAGACCGAAAAACCAATCCCGCCAGGAACCCAGATCAACTTATCCTCCCTACCTGGGCAACACACAGTAGAGCGCACAGCATCGGCGATCTCCAACAAATCAGGAGACACTGCCGGCCACCGCCACGAACCATCAGGTAGCAAAAAATCAGAGACCATCGCTTGAATATGACTAGCTGCGTCATACAAGATACGATCACTAATTCTGGGGAGAATAGGACCATCAGGCAGCCAAGGATCAACCCACATACGACACCTAGAACCGTCACCTATGGAAAAGCGGATAAGTGGACGGAATTGGTCCCGAAGCCCCATAATCGCCTTGAGGCACCAAGACCACGTAGACGACACAGGAATCGTCCAAAGAGACCGACCACGGAGGATATACGCCTCCATCCAAGCCACCCACAGGGAGCCAGAGCGAAGCAGGAGGAGCCAGAGGAGCTTCATAATTGCAGCCGAGTTCCAGGAGGGGATATGACGAATACCTAAACCTCCCTCACTCTTCGGCAAACAAATGTCAGCCCAGGCAACCTTTGCCCCCCCACAACCAGAAGGAGAGCCCTTCCAGAGGTAGCAACGAAGCAAACTCTCAACCCTATGGACTATACGAGCAGGCAGCACAAAGACACTAGCCCAATAGACCTGGAAGCTCTGAAGGACCGACTGGATAAGCTGCAACCTACCTGCATAGGAAAGAGCCCTAGCAGTCCAACTGCCAATCCTAGAGGTGATCCGATCAATCAGAGGCTGGCAATCCCTATAAGACAACCGACCTGAGATGAGAGGGAGACCTAAGTAACACACAGGCAAGGTCGCCAGAGGAACACCCATGAACTCAGCCAGACCTACAGCCACCTGGACAGGAACCCCCGCGCAGAACATCGAGATCTTAGCAGAGTTGGCCACAAGGCCAGAAAGCTCCTGGAAGTGAAGTAAAGTCTGCTGGACAAACCTCAAGGAAGCCCTGTTCCCCGCAGAGAAAATCATCAAGTCATCCGCAAAGCAAAGATGGGTAAGATTAACCATCTCACACTTGGGATGAAACTCAAACTCAGGCGGCGGGGAATTCAGCAGCCGCGATAAGACTTCCATACACATGACGAACAGGTAAGGGGACAGGGGATCACCCTGACGGAGACCACGCCTACCCGCAAAAAACCCCTCAGAGGACCCATTCACCGAGATGGAGAACATAGGCGAAGTAACGCAAGCCCGGACCCAGTTGACAAACTGGCAGGGCGTACCAATCGAAAGCAGTAAGCCAAAGAGAAAATCCCACTGAATGGAGTTTAGGGTTTAGGGTTTAGGGTTTGGCAGGGCGTACCCTCCTCAATAACCTCATCCGAGGGAATGGCAAACATAATCCCATCCTTCTCCATTGGAGGGTTATAGACTAGGGGCTCATCAGCTGGGGAGGTCCACTGAGGCCCAAATAGATTGGCCCAACTAGCTTTTTGCCCCTGACCATGTGACCCTGGGGGCCCAAAGGGATTAGGCCCAAAACCACCCAACGAACCCATAGACGCATCATCCCCCTCACTAGCTCCCAACTCCGAGCGAGGACGGCCTAACAGAGGAAACTTTCCTGGAATCCTCAAACCAATCCTAGTCCCAAGCGAGCTAAACCCCATCCCAGACTCGTTATCTCCAATCTTTTCCTCCAAGGGCAAAACCTCATCCCGAGGGGGCATAATACGCCGAGTCACCAAGTTGCCCAGCCCACGCCCAATTGGGCTAAAGGAGGACGACCCAAAAGGCAGCACTCCTTGCCCAAAGCCATTCGAGATAGAGGCCATCCCCATTTGGTCAAGCCCATTAGGGTTAATTTCATTTTCAATAGGCCCAACTTGGTTTAGCCTATTACATTGCCCAAGCCCAGAAACCTTACCAATTGGGCCAAGCCCATTAGGGTATTCAAGTTGGTTAACACAATTTGAATTCAAAGTCAACTTCCCACGGTTTTGAGGGGTGGAAGGAATTGACTTGCCATTTTTGGCTTTGAAGCCCAATTGCCCATTTGAGCATAATGAATTGGTCATAGAGAGAGAAAGATCTCCAATTAAAGCATTCTCCAAACTTACCATATTCATCTGCTGCAAACGGTCAGCTTGAGGTTCCAAAATGGCATCTTTTTTAAATAAATCATCCACAGGCAGCACGGGGGAGGAAGGGCTGCTCAAAATCCCATTCAACCCGCCTAAGACTTTAATAGACTTCCCTTGATTAGGAATCCTCTTAAATGCTTCATTCTCAGCCGCCACAGCCACTGTAGAGGACGCAATTTGCCCTAGCCTAGGCATAAGGTTGTGCCCGTGACTAAGAGGTCATGGGTTCAATCCTCGCATTTATTAAAACACCGTTGCAAAAAAAAATAAAAAAATTATTGAATGGTTGTTTCGTGGCTTCCATGGCTGTTCATTGAAGTTTCGTATGTCCCGTTGATGAAGGTAGCGGAGCTGGGCGCATCACCGAGGTAAGCTCTCTTCCTTTTCTGTTTTTTAGCAGCTTTGTATGATCCGTTTTGTGTGTTTTTTAGCATTTGCATGCTCTGTTTTGTGTGGTTGACTGTTCTGTTTTGTGTGTTTGTTTCATTTCAATTCTTAGTTTCGTGCTACCCTACTCTTGGTCCTCCATTGGTTCTGTTTGTGTAAGTTTAAGGGGTTGTCTTCTTCGGTATTTCACGTGTGGTTTGCATCATGAGAAGGAAGAAATCACCTCTGAAAAAACCATTTGCCAAGAACATTCCAACCTCTGTTTTTTCTAGACTCCGTAATAAAATTCCATCTCCTTTACCTGTGGCTTTGAGTGAGGGGTTTGTCCTTACTCAGTCCTCTGTGAAGACCGCTGCTGGTTCAGGATTTGCCTCAGAAGAGTTGGGGGTGATGAGCTCGAGTGTGGGAGACCCGAAGGTGGTTTCTCCATCGGGGCAAAAACAGAGCGAGCGTGTTGGGGGGGGGGGGGGTCCGTTGCTGAGTATGTTGTCGGTTGATCCGATTGTTAGTTTGAATAATTTGGGGGCTGTTACAAGTCGAAATGGAGTCCCTCTCCCTATCCGACGTAAGGGGCGTGTTAAAAGAACTCAAACTGGAAACTCGAGCATCAGTTTGGACGCTGTTACAGAAGATGGAAAAACAGAGGTTCCCCTACCAGTAGCCTCTGAGGGTGTGGCTGTGGTGCCTTCTCGGTTTTGTCCTCAACCCTTCAGTCCTAAGCCGCTTGATAAATTGGCAGAGGTTAATCTGGGCTTCAATGGGGAGATCTCTTGCAGGCGTAAGGCTGACATTGTAGGATTGGGGCAGCCATCTTCGTCTTCTGTGTTGGCGGCACCAGAGGATTCCGTTTACGCTGCTTTGCCTATTGATGGAAATTGTAGTAACTCTGGGGGCGTGATTCAAGGGCTGGGAGTTAAGGCTTCAGCTAGGACCAAATCCATTCCTTCTCCAGCTAGGTCTGATGCCATTTCGAATTTGCAAGCTGTCATTTTTTATTATGGTAAGGCTGGGCATCCTAACAGCTTCTTGATGCCAAATAAGGAAAATCAGCTCTTTTTTTTTTTTTTGCAAAAGTGAATATATATAAAAGCAAAAGGCCTCAAAGCCCGAGGCCAAAGGGCACAACAACAAGAGAACAAACACTGGGGGAACCAATGTACGACAACAAAAGAAAACAAAAGAAAACAACACAACGGAAACCTCACAGCCCGAGGGAAAGCACCAAAAGCAACTAATAAAACAACACAACGGAAACCTCACAGCCCGAGGGAAAGCAACAAAAGCAACTAATAAAACACACAACCACACTCCAGCAATCAACCCACAAGCAGGAAGGAGCTAGAAACAAAACACAACAGAAAAGCAAAGAAACAGCTGAAACAGGCCGAAAAAGAGAGACAGAACACGAAGGAATCGTGACACCTCAACCGCGAAGCAAGACCACTCATCCGCCCACAACACTCCCCAGGCCATCCACCCCTGCCGGAACTAGCGAAAGAGCGGCTGCAGACAGGGTCAAGGGGCACCAAGCAAAAACAGGGAGAGGACAGGCAGATGCTGAGAAAAAAAGGGGGGGCCAAGCTAGCCATCCATCAAATGCAAGCAAGAAGCCCGCCCCCCAAGCTCGACCAAGGAACCGAACAAAGAAGAGGCCCATCAACTCGTTTTCCCCCTACTTATGGCAAAAGAACAACCATCCGGTATGCAGGCACGGCAGGAAACCACAGGGACCCAGCCAGCATCGCTTCCCTCGACAAAGCCAGATCCAAGGATCCACCAAAAGCCCACACACCCTCAGGACAAGGCGCCTTTCGGGGTGACAACAAGCATCCAGAACTCCGCTCCATTAGGAACCAGGACCGACAGGGGACAACGAGCACCCACAGAACAAGAGAAGGACAGCCAACTGCAGAAGAAACAAGCACCGCCTGAACCACCTCGACAGCTAGGCACACCCCACAGACTAGCCTTACAGAGCCCCACACAAGAAGCCACCAGGGAAGAAGGCAAAGGAAGGGCAAGGAACAGACAGATGAAGAGCCAGCAACAGAAACAAGCCTCAGGCAGCTGCGAACAAGGAACAATAACAAGCACAGGGACAAGCGCAAACAACTAAGCCACCCAGACCAAACCAAAACCCCTTCAGGGAAGGGACAGCAGCATGAGCCAGGGACAGAGCAGGGGAAGAAAGCAATCGCCATACGCGAGACAGCGCCACAAGAGCAACCTGACATAACACCTGCAAACACTCAAAGAACAAACAAAGTCAATCAAAAGAATCCCAGGGGGAGTCAGCCGAAACCGCACCCACCCAGGACGAGCATGCAGAAGAAATATCAGACCGAATAGCAGCGATAACCGACTGAGCAGGGCGGTGACCCGGGCCATGAAAACGCAAATTGCGTTCCCTCCAAATATGGTATATCACAGCACACCAGGCCACCCTCCAAACAAGCTTACGCTTGTGCTGCCCAGCACTCTCCCGACAAATCCACTCAAGCTCAGCATCCCAAGGGAGAACGAGGCGGGAAGCTCTGCCCCAACAGAGGATATCCTCCCACACCAAACCCGCAAAGGGACACTGGAAGAACAAGTGGTCACGGGACTCAGACCCGGACAAACAAAGCAAACAATCCGTAGGAGTCGAGGGGATCCACCTAGCCAGCCGATCACGAGTATACAAGCGGTCCCTCAAGGCCAGCCAGGTGACAAAAGCATGACGCGGAATATTCCCCCCGAACCAGATCAAACTTTGCCACGGAACCACTGTCCCACGAGGTCGAATCGCCTCCCAAGCACTAGAAACCGAAAACCCAATCCCACCCGGAACCCAGATCAACTTATCCTCCCTACCTGGGCAACACACAGTAGAACGCACAGCATCGGCGATCTCCAATAAATCAGGAGACACTACCGGCCACCGCCACGAACCATCAGGTAGCAAAAAATCAGAGACCATAGCTTGAATATGACTAGCTGCGTCATACAAGATACGATCACTAAGTCTTGGGAGAATAGGACCATCAGGTAGCCAAGGGTCAACCCACATACGACACCTAGAACCATCACCAATGGAAAACCGGATAAGAGGACGGAATTGGTCTCGGAGCCCCATAATCGCCTTGAGGCACCAAGACCACGTAGACGACACAGGAATCGTCCAGAGAGACCGACCACGGAGGATATACGCCTCCATCCAAGCCACCCACAGAGAACCAGAACGAAGCAGGAGGAGCCAGAGGAGCTTCATAACAGCTGCCGAGTTCCAGGAGGGGATATGACGAATACCCAAACCTCCCTCGCTCTTCGGCAAACAAATGTCAGCCCAGGCCACCTTGGCCCCCCCACAACCAGAAGGAGAGCCCTTCCAGAGGTAGCAACGAAGCAAACTCTCAACCCTATGGACTATACGAGCTGGCAGAACAAACACACTAGCCCAATAGACTTGGAAGCTCTGAAGGACCGACTGGATAAGCTGCAACCTTCCGGCATAGGAAAGAGCCCTAGCTGTCCAACTGCCAATCCTAGAGGTGATCCGATCAATCAGAGGCTGGCAATCCCGAGAAGACAACCGACCTGAGATGAGAGGGAGACCTAAGTAACACACAGGCAAGGTTGCCAGAGCAACACCCATGAACTCAGCCAGATCAACAGCCACCTGGGCAGAAACCCCCGCGCAGAACATCGAGCTCTCAGCTCTTGGGCTTAAAGGCTACTAATATGGGTAAGGAAATGCAGCAGGATTCTTCTTTGGCATTTAAGGAAACGTTGGAAAAAGAATTAAAAGAGGATTCTCTCTCTAGGGCCAATTCCACAGGTTGTACTACTCCTTTTGACATTCAAAATTGAAAGTCCAAATTGCCTTTGACCCGTCAGAATTTGCATGGTGACTTGGGCCTTCAAGCCAAAAATAGTTCAACTATCCGTGGTTCCTTAAATTTGAATGGGCTTGGCCTTAATGGGCCTAATGAAATTGAGCTTGTACCTCTTGGACTTGATGGTTTGGATAAGGAAGGGCCCCATCTTAATGTGCTTGACCCAATGGGTTTGGGCCCAAATTTAAGCTCGCCGGGCTTCGGGCAAGGAGTCGTGCCGCTTGGGCCAATTGGGCCGTCCTCTTTTAGCCCTATAGGGCGTGGGCAGTTGGGCCACTTGGTGACCCGTCGTACCTTTTCTGCTCGGGCTGAGGTTTTGCCCTTGGAGGGAAAGGTCGGAAATAGTGATTTTGAAATAGGGGTTAGCTCGCTTGGGCCGATGATTGGTTCGGGGATTCCAGGAAAGTTTCCCCTGTTGGGCCACCATTGTTCGGAGTTGGGATCTAGTGCAGGGGATGATGTGTTGGGGGTTTCGGTGGACGGTTCTGGGACTAATCCTATTGGGCCATTTGGGCCCGCAGGGCACTTTCCTCAGGGTCAGAAGGCTAGTTGGGCCAATCTTTTTGGGCCTCAGTGGAGCTCCCCTGCTGTTGAACCCCTAGTCTATAACCCTCCAATTGAGAAGGATGGGATGTTTTTTTTTTTTTTGCAACGGTATTTTAATTAAAGTGAGGATTGAACCCATGACCTCATAGTCACGGGCACAACCTTGTGCCAATTGAGCTATGCTCGGTTTTACAGAAGGATGGGATGTTGTTTGCCATTCCCTCGGATGAGGTTATCGAGGAGGGCATAGCAGTCTGGAGAGGTTCGTTGGTGGGTCAATTTATTGATGGCAAACTCCCCTTTTTTGTTCTTGATCGCCTTGTCAGGAAGATTTGGGGACATGTGGAAGTTCCAACCATTAATTTGTTTGATAATGGATTGATCATTTTCAGGTTCCAAAAGGACTCAGCTAGGGACTGGGTCTTAGAGAATGGCCCCTGGCACTTCGGGGGGAAGCCTATCCTACTGAGGCAGTGGGCCCCTGGGATTGTCCCCCAGACCTTTGTGTTCGATAAAATTCCTGTGTGGGTTAAGTTTTTCCATGTCCCTATGGAATTGTGGACCACTCCTGGGTTGAGCAACATTGCGAGTACGGTTGGTGTTCCTTTGCGGTTGGATAAGCCTACAACGGACAAAACGTGCTCCTCGTATGCTCGGGTCTGTGTGGAGGTTGCGATTGATGCCCCTCTTCCTAGTAAGGTTGGGGTCACTGTCTATGGGGTGGATCATACTATCCCAATTGAATACGAGTGGAAGCCCAAGCGGTGCCTTTCGTGCCTTATCTTTGGTCATTCGGACTCAGGTTGTCCGAAACAGACTGGGGGCAGTATTGATCCCCTCCTCCCTACTCAGGTGGCTACTGAGGGTGAGGTCAAGATACCGGCCCAGAGTGACGGCGTGGGCTCGGAACAAGCAGTGGTTGCTAGTGGGGAGGGTCAACAGGCTTCCTCTCTTGAGGTTGGTGATGATTTTATTCCTGTGGGAGGGAAGTCTCGTAGGCGTAAACGGAACAGGAAGAAGGCTGCCAAATCCTTGGCTGCGTCAGACTCGTCTGCCCTCCCCTTTGCCTCCGTTAGCCTCCCGAGTTCTCCTACTGGCCCCACCTCTAGGCTTTCCCAGTCTCCTGAGCCCCTAAAGGGGGTCCGAGTGACTAACTCTTTCGGTTCTCTAGCTGATTCCTCGGAGGGTGCTTTGGCCTCCCCGAGGGTGGTTTCCTTAGTGGAAAAGACGATCTGTGACAGTGTGGACCCTCGATGGTGTCAGGATGCCATTGTTTCCCCTTCTACTTCCTATGTCTAGTTGGTGCTCGTGGAATGTGCGCGGTCTCACTGACCCGACAAAGGGACGATGTGTTCGTTCCTTTTTGCAGTCTGAGAATATTGGTTTCTGCTGTCTGGTAGAAACTAAGGTTAAGGCTCATCAGTTTGACTTCGTGTTTCGTTCCTTTGGGGCCGATTGGCAGTGCGTGTGTAGTTATGGGGAGAGTGGCCTGGGACGTATTTGGGTGTTATGGCGTTCCTGCCGGTTCTCTTTCTTTTTTTTGCAAAGGTGATTATATTAAGCAAAAGACCTCAAAGCCCGAGGCCAAAGGGCACAACAAACAAGAGAACAAACACAGGGAGAAACAAAGTAAGACACAAACCAAAACAACCCAACGGAAACCTCACAGCCCGAGGGAAAGCAGCAAAGAAACCAAACAACAACAGACCCCAGCATCCAACCCACAAGCGGGAAGGAGTCAGGAAAGACAAAGAGCAGAAATGGAGTTGGGAGACTTTAATGAGACTCGCCGGCTGACTGAGAGGAGTGGTGGTAACCATAGCATTTCTGCGATGGGAGCCTTTGATAGTGCTATCCTAGAGGCTGACCTGGTTGAGCTTCCCTTCGGCATAAATCGAGGGTTAAGTGGCTGGCGTTAGGGGATAGGAACTCGGGTTTCTTTCACAGGAGTGTGAAAGTTAGGGCAGCCCAGAATAGCTTTTCCTCTCTGGTTGATGGTTCTGGGGCCAGGATGTCTTCCCATGAGGACATCTCGAGATCTCTGGTTCATTATTTCTAGGGGCTCTTGGGGTCCCAGGGGGTTAGTTACCGTGACCTTACAGAGCATTTAAAGCCGATTGTGGGGTTCTTGTGGTCTGATCAGTGTGTAACTGATCTCATCCGCCCCATCTCGAGAGATGAGGTCCGAGCTGTTCTCTTTTCCATGAGTAGTGCCAAGGCTCCTGGGCCGGATGGCTTCCCTGTTGGGTTTTTCAAAGCTGCTTGGAGTGTTGTTGGGGATGATTTCTGTTCCGCAGCGCTTCACTTCTTTGATACCTCCTTCCTTCCTCCTTGTATCATTGCCACCTCTCTTACCTTGATTCCTAAGAAGGTGGGTGCCTCCCGGGTTGAGGATTTCAGGCCTATTTCCTGTTGTAATGTGTTGTATAAATGCATTGCAAAGGTTTTGGCCAATCGTCTTCGCGTATGGCTGCCCTCCTTCATTTGTCCGAATCAGTTGGCCTTTGTTCAAGGAAGGAGTATTGTGGATAACATTCTGCTCTGCCAGGAGTTGGTTGGGGGTTACCACCTCAACAAAGGGAGCCCGCGGTGTGTGCTGAAGATCGATCTGCAGAAAGCTTATGACTCTATCCAGTGGGATTTTCTCTTTGGCTTACTGCTCTAGATTGGTACGCCTTGCCAGTTTGTCAACTGGATCCGGGCTTGCGTTACTTCGCCTATGTTCTCCATTTCGGTGAATGGGTCCTCTGAGGGGAATTTTATGGGTAGACACGGTCTCCGTCAGGGAGATCCCCTGTCCCCTTACTTGTTCGTCATGTGTATGGAAGTCTTGTCGCGGCTGCTGAGTTCCCCGCCGCCTGAGTTTGAGTTTCATCCAAAGTGTGAGAGGGTTAATCTTACCCATCTTTGTTTTGCGGATGACTTGATGATTTTCTCTGCGGGGAATGAGACTTCTTTGAGGTTTGTTCAGCAGACCTTGGCCTTCTTCCCTGGTGGCTTCTTGTGTGGGGCTCTGCGTGGCTAGTCTGTGGGGTGTCCCTAGCTGTTGGGGTGGTTCAGGCGGTGCTTGTTTCTTCTGCAGTTGGCTGTCCTTCTCTTGTTCTGTGGGTGCTCGTTGTCCCCTGCCGGTCCTGGTTCCTAATGGAGCGGAGTTCTGGACGCTCGTTGTCACCCCGAAAGGCGCCTTGTCCTGAGGGTGTGTGGGCTTTTGGTGGGTCCTTGGATCTGGCTTTGTCGAGGGAAGCGATGCTGGCTGGGTCCCTGTGGCTTCCTGCCGTGCCTGCATACCTGATGGTTGTTCTTTTGCCATAAGTAGGGGGAAAACGAGTTGATGGGCCTCTTCTTTGTTCGGTTTCTTGGTCGAGCTTGGGGGGCGGGCTTCTTGCTTGCATTTGATGGATGGCCAGCTTGGCCCCGTTTTTCTCAGCATCTGCCTGTCCTCTCCCTGTTTTTGCTTGGTGCCCCTTGTCCCTGTCTGGAGTTGCTCTTTCGCTAGTACCGGCAGGGGTTGGATGGCCCGGGGAGTGTTGTGGGCGGATGAGTGGTCATGCTTCGCGGTTGAGGTGTCACGATTCCTTCGTGTTCTATCTCTTTGTTTCCTCCTGCTTCAGCTGTTTCTTTGCTTTTCAGTTGTGTTTCTTTTCTAGCTCCTTCCCGCTTGTGGGCTTTGAGGCAAACACTGGGAGAACCAATGTACGACAAAGCCAGATCCAAGGACCCACCAAAAGCCCACACACCCTCAGGACAAGGCGCCTTTCGGGGTGACAACGAGCGTCCAGAACTCCGCTCCATTAGGAACCAGGACCGGCAGGGGACAACGAGCACCCACAGAACAAGAGAAGGACAGCCAACTGCAGAAGAAACAAGCACTGCCTGAACCACCCCAACAGCTAGGGACACCCCACAGACTAGCCACGCAGAGCCCCACACAAGAAGCCACCAGGGAAGAAGGCCAAGGATGGGCAAGGACAGACAGATGAAGAAGCCAGCAACAGAAACAAGCCTCAGGAAGCAGCGATCAAAGAACAATAACAAGCACAGGGACAAGCTCAAATAACCAAGCCACCCAGACCAAACCAAACCCCTTCAGGGAAGGGACAGCAGCATGAACCAGGGACAGAGCAGGGGAAGAAGCAATCGCCATACGCGAGACAGCGCCACAAGAGCAACCAGACATAACACCTGCACACACTCAAAGAACAAGACAAAGTCAATCAAAAGAATCCCAGGGGGAGACGGCCGAAACCGCACCCGCCCAGGACGAGCATGCAGAAGAAATATCAGACCGAATAACAGCGATAACCGACTGAGTCGGGCGGTGACCCGGGCCATGAAAACGCAAATTGCGTTCCATCCAAATATGGTATATCACAGCACACCAGGCCACCCTCCAAACAAGCTTACGCTTGTTCTGCCCAGCACTCACCCGACAAATCCACTCAAGCTCCGCATCCCAAGGGAGAACGAGGCGGGAAGCTCTGCCCCAACAGAGGATATCCTCCCACACCAAACTCGCAAAGGGACACTGGAAGAACAAGTGGTCACGGGACTCAGACCCAGACAAACAAAGCAAACAATCAGTAGGTGTCGAGGGGATCCACCTAGCCAGCCTATCACGAGTATAAAAGCGGTCCCTCAAGGCCAGCCAGGTGACAAAAGCATGACGCGGAATATTCCCCCCGAACCAGATCAAACTCTGCCACGGGACCACTGTCCCACGAGGGCGAATCGCCTCCC
Organism: Herpetospermum pedunculosum; assembly: GCA_028017165.1. Lineage (NCBI taxonomy): Eukaryota > Viridiplantae > Streptophyta > Magnoliopsida > Cucurbitales > Cucurbitaceae > Herpetospermum > Herpetospermum pedunculosum. The sequence goes on from CM051527.1 coordinate 40,803,530, forward strand.
AAGCACTCGAAACCGAAAAACCAATCCCACTAGGAACCCAGATCAACTTATCCTCCTTACCTGGGCAACACACAGTACAACGCACAGCATCGACGATCTCCAATAAATCAGGAGACACTGCCGGCCACCGCCACGAACCATCAGGTAGCAAAAAATCAGAGACCATAGCTTGAATATGACTAGCTGCGTCATACAAGATACGATCACTAATTCTGGGGAGAATAGGACCATCAGGCAGCCAAGGGTCAACCCACATACGACACCTAGAACCGTCACCAATGGAAAACCGGATAAGTGGACGGAATTGGTCCCGAAGCCCCATAATCGCCTTTAGGCACCAAGACCACGTAGACGACACAGGAATCGTCCAGAGAGACCGACCACGGAGGATATACGCCTCCATCCAAGCCACCCACAGAGAACCAGAACGAAGCAGGAGGAGCCAGAGGAGCTTCATAACTGCTGCCGAGTTCCAGGAGGTGATATGACGAATACCCAAACCTCCCTCGCTCTTCGGCAAACAAATGTCAGCCCAGGCCACCTTCGCCCCCCCACAACCAGAAGGAGAGCCCTTCCAGAGGAAGCAACGAAGCAAACTCTCAACCCTATGGACTATACGAGCAGGCAGTACAAACACACTAGCCCAATAGACTTGGAAGCTCTGAAGGACCGACTGAATAAGCTGCAACCTTCCTGCATAGGAAAGAGCCCTAGCTGTCCAACTGCCAATCCTAGCGGTGATCCGATCAATCAGAGGCTGGCAATCCCGAGAAGACAACCGACCTGAGATGAGAGGGAGACCTAAGTAACACACAGGCAAGGTTGCCAGAGCAACACCCATGAACCCAGCCAGATCAACAGCCACCTGGGCAGGAACCCTCGCGCAGAACATCGAGCTCTTAGCGGAGTTGGCCACAAGGCAAGAAAGCTCCTGGAAGTGAAGTAGAGTCTGCTGGACAAACCTCAAGGAAGCCCTGTTCCCCGCAGAGAAAATCATCAAGTCATCCGCAAAGCAAAGATGGGTAAGATTAACCATCTCACACTTGGGATGAAACTCGAAACCAGGCGGCGGGGAATTTAGCAGCCGCGATAAGACTTCCATACACATGACGAACAGGTAAGGGGACAGGGGATCACCCTGACGGAGACCACGCCTACCCGCAAAAAACCCCTCAGAGGACCCATTCACCGAGATGGAGAACATAGGCGAGGTAACGCAAGCCCTGACCCAGTTGACAAACTGGCAGGGCGTACCAATCGAAAGCAGTAAGCCAAAGAGAAAATCCCACTGAATAGAGTCATAAGCCTTCTGCAGGTCAATCTTTAGCACACACCGCGGGCTCCCTTTGTTGAGGTGGTAACCCCCAACCAACTCCTGGCAGAGCAGAATGTTATCCACAATGCTCCTACCTTGAACAAAGGCCGACTGATTCGGACTAATGAAGGAAGGCAGCCACACGCGAAGACGATTAGCCAAAACCTTTGCAATGCATTTATACAACACATTACAGCAAGAAATAGGCCTAAAGTCCTCAACCCGTGAAGCACCCACCTTCTTAGGAATCAAGGTAAGAGAGGTGGCATTGATACCAGGAGGAAGGAAGGAAGTATCAAAGAAGTGAAGCACAGCGGAAACGAAATCATCCCCAACAACACTCCAAGCAGCTTTGAAAAACCCCACAGGGAAGCCATCCGGGCCAGGAGCCCTGGCACTACTCATGGAAAAGAGAACAGCACGAACTTCCTCTCGCGAGATGGGGCGCGTGAGATCAGTTACACACTGATCAGACCACGAAAACCCCACCATCGGCTTTAAACACTCAGTGAGGTCACGATACCCAACCCCTTGGGACCCCAAGAGACCCTGGAAATAAAGAACCAGAGATCTCGAGATGTCCTCATGGGACGACAACCTGACCCCAGAGCCATCAACCAAAGAGGAAAAGTTATTTCGGGCTGCCCTAACTTTTACACTCCTGTGAAAGAACCCCGTGTTCCTATCCCCTAACGCCAGCCACTTGACCCTCAATTTCTGCCGAAGGGAGGCTTCCTCGCACCTAGCGGCTGCCCAGAACCTATCAGAAGCCTCAGCAGCCTGACGCTGGAGGGAAGGAGAAAGGGGGTCCACCAAAACTCCCGCCTGGGCAGCCTCCATGGCCAAGCGCAGATCAATAACCTGCTGACTAAGCACGGCAATCGGCGTCCCAAACTCCTGCCTGAGAGTCCCCTTTAAGCCCTTTAAATTGCGAGCGAAGCTAACAAGCGGAGAGACCCCAACATGGGTCACCCACCTACTGGCAATCACAGACAAAAACCTATCAGACTCCCCCCAATGGTTAAAGAACCGAAATGAGGGAGACCGACGAGCACCTAAAGGGCCAGGAGAGAAAACCAACGGACTATGGTCAGAGACACCCCAGTCATGCACGTGCACCACACACATAGGCCGACCAGAAGCCCACGCAGCGTTGACCAAGACTCTATCCAACCTTCCCAACTGACCTCCTAGGCCTCCCCTCGGGCGACTAGTCCAAGTGAAACAATTCCCCTGAACCGGCAGCTCAACCAAGTCAGCCTCTAGGAGAGCAGTATCAAAGGCTCCCATCGCAGAAATGCTATGGTTACCCCCACTCCTCTCAGTCAACCGGCGAGTCTCATTGAAGTCTCCCATAACTATGCCAGGGGAAGACCAACTCGAACAAGCCAAGGCCAACTCCCTCCACAAAGTAGACCTCCCAGCCTCGAGATTGGACCCATACACACAGGCAATATGAGTCGCAACCTGAGAAGACAGGTCCACCAGGGAGCCAGTAACCAACTGAGAACTAATCAGGCTAGGGGAGAAAGAGAAACGGCGGGAACGCCATAACACCCAAATACGACCCAGGCCACTATCCCCATAACAACAAACACACTGCCAATCGGCCCTAAAGGAACGAAACACGAAATCAAACTGATGAGCCTTAACCTTCGTTTCTACTAGACAACAGAAACCAATATTCTCAGCTTGCAAAAAGGAGCGAACACATCGTCCTTTTGTCGGGTCAGTGAGACCGCGCACATTCCACGAGCACCAACTAGACATAGGAAGTAGAAGGGGAGACAATGGCATCCTGACACCTTCGGGGGTCCACACTGTCACAGACCGTCTTTGCCACTAAGGACACCACCCTCGGGGGGGCCAAATCACATCCCAAGGGATCCGAAAGAGCTACGAAAGAATTAGACACATGTACCCCCTTCGGGGCCTCAGGAGAACGGGGGAGACGAGGGGAGGGGCCACTAGAAGAACTTGGGAGACTAGCCAAGGCAATGGGAAGGGCAGACGAGTCTACATCCAAGGACTTAGCAGCCTTCTTACGTCTACGCCTGCGAGATTTCCCTCCCGCTGGGATATAGTCATCATCAGCCTCAATGGAGGAGGCCTGAACACCCCCCCCACTAGCAACCCCTACCCGATCCAGACTCACTCCAACACTCTGGGCCGGCACCCTGACCCCACCCCCAGTAGCCCCCAGGGAAGGGAGACTGGGATCAAAACTACTCACTGTCTTTTTAGGACAGCCGGAGTCCGAATGGCCAAATACCCGACAGGAAAGGCACCTCTTGGGCCTCCATTCGTACTCAATGGGGATAGTATGATCCACCCCATAGACAGTAACCCCAACCTTACTAGGAAGGGGGGCGTCAATCGCAACCTCCACACAGACCCGAGCATACGAGGAGCACGTTTTGTCCTTTGTAGGCTTATCCAACCGCAAAGGAACACCAACCGTACTCGCAATGTTGCTCAACCCAGGAGTGGTCCACAATTCTATAGGGACATGGAAAAGCTTAACCCACACAGGAATTTTATCAAACACAAATGTCTGGGGGACAATCCCAGGGGCCCACTGCCTCAGAAGGATAGGCTTCCCCCCAAAGTGCCAGGGGCCATTCTCTAAGACCCAGTCCCTAGCTGAGTCCTTTTGGAACTGGAAAATGATCAACCCATTATCAAACAGGTTAATGGTTGGAACTTCCACATGTCCCCAAATCTTCCTGACAATACGATCAAGAACAAAAAATGGAAGTTTACCATCAACAAATTGTCCCACAGACACCTCATCCCCCTCACTCACACCTACATCCGGACGAGGATGGCCAAGCAGAGGAAACTTTCCTGGAATCCCCAAACCCACCCTAGGTCCGAACGAGCTACAATCCATCCCAACCTCACTAGTGCCTTCCTTTCCCTCACGGTGCAGACCCTCATCCCGCTTGGGCACACCACGGCGGGTAACCAAATTACCCAACTGCCCACGCCCTATTGGGCTAAGAGAGGAACGCCCAACTGGCAAGGCTCCCTGCCCATTCAAACTTTGGGCCAAACCATAGTTGTCAAGCCCATTAAGGTGCAATGGAGACTTGGCCATCTCATTAGGCCCAACAGTTGCTACCCGATTACCATTACCAAGCCCATCCACACCATTACTAAAAGGGCCAAGCCCAATAGCGACGTCAGCCATGGAGACAACCTGCGGAGTAGCACAAGACTTCCCATCTAAACTCTTAACGCCCAATTGATCTTTAAGGAAAGGGGAATCGTGAGCCACATTTCCATCCAGAATTTCCTTAAATGACCGAGAGTAAAGGCCTCCAGGAGTTGACGTTGGAAGAGGGAGATGTGCCAAACTTTCCAAACTTGGCCGTACGGAAGAATTAAAAGAAGCAGCTGGCGGATTAAAAAATGCATCAGATAAGGGAAGATTTTCGGAATTAATACCCATCCCTTCTAAAACGCTCTCGCCATTAGTGAGGTTTCCTTCAATAGGGCGGACATTCAAAGCACGTGTAGCAGCAGCCGCCTCCATGGTCGAAGAACCAGGAAGCCCTAGCCCTTCGTCTTCAACCTCCAGCCGAGGTTGCTCAACGCCACCACTCCTCTGTTTAGACGAAGAGGAAGCCTCAGACATAGAAGAGATAACTCGGGGCTGAGGACAAAAACCACTATCAACACAGAACTCGTCCCCTGTTTTTCCAGATGTAGACAGAGAAGACGTTTGACCAGAACGTACCAGATGCTCTGTTTTTTGACAAAAACGCCCAGCCTCTGAGTTTTGCCCCAGCCGTTCAGAACAAACTACCTTAGACCGTCCTTCATTTAGGCTGGACTTAGGGACATCAGAACTCACAACCCCCATTGCTTTAGTTGCAGAGATTTTGGAAAGCCGAAGGCCAGGGAAACCCGAAGAAGAACCATTACTTTTGACGAAAGGTTTCTTTTGGGGAGACTTCTTCCTCCTCATAATGCACCCTAAGCTTTGTGATACGGAGAAAAGCTTCTCCCTCAAACCAAAACCAGAGCACTACGGACAAAGCAACAGCAGCAAAAATAAACTGAGACCAAAGGAAAGACAGAAACAGAGGATGGAAAACGAACCTCTTGAAGCGCCCAGCTGTGCTTCCTCGACCAGCTTGCTCGGAGATACGACGGAGGTAACCACTGTGAGTAATCTCAATGGCTCAACACCTACTCCCAGCAGCAGCAAGAAGGCCGACGGCCACCATAGAAAGCTTCAAAATACTCAATCCCCCATTGTTGGGAGGAGAGAGAACAGAGAGAATTTTTTGAGACAAAGAAATAATTTTAGCCTATTGTTCTCTTGTTTGATGGTGCCCTTTTTCCTGGTTCAGAAAGTATATAACGGTAGTTTAATTAATGCGGGGATTGAACCCATGACCTTTTGGTCACGGGCACAACCCTATGCCAATTGAGCTATGCTCGGTTTGGCTTAAAAATTTGCCTTTATGGGCGGTATATAATGCAGTTAAATATTTTAAATCATTCATGCCCCGTTTGCACGGTGCATGATCAATCAACCCCCACTCTGGGCTATCTAGGTGATGCGCTCACTCACCCGTTGCACAAAGTGGTTGTTTGATAATTTTTATGAAAATCTGCCCTAGGACAGAATCGAACCCCCACTCTCTGCTATCTTAGGCGGAGTGGTGGCGGTTAGCCTTGCTGAGTTCATGGGTGTTGCTCTTGTGACCCTACCTGTTTGTTACTTAGGTAGGCTGTCTTCTCGGGATTGCCAGCCCCTGATTGATCGGGTCACCTCTAGGATCGGCAGTTGGACTGCTAGGGCTCTTTCCTATGCGGGTAGGTTGCAGCTCATCCAGTCGGTCCTCCAGAGCTTCCAGGTCTATTGGGCCAGTGTGTTTGTGTTGCCTGCTCGTATAGTGCATAGGGTTGAGAGTTTGCTTCGGTGCTACCTCTGGAAAGGCTCTCCTTCTGGTCGCGGGGGGGCGAAGGTTGCCTGGGACGACATTTGTTTGCCGAAGCGGGAGGGAGGTTTGGGTATTCGTCATATCCAATCCTGGAACTCAGCAGCTGTTATGAAGCTCCTTTGGCTTCTTCTGCTTCGCTCTGGTTCTCTGTGGGTCGCTTGGATGGAGGAGTATATCCTCCGTGGTCGGTCTCTTTGGACGATTCCTGTGTCGTCTATGTGGTCTTGGTGCCTCAAGGCGATTATGGGGCTTCGTGACCAATTCCGTCCACTTGTCCGGTTTTCCATTGGCGATGGTTGTAGGTGCCGTATGTGGGTTGATCCATGGCTGCTTGATGGTCCTATTCTCCCCAGGATTAGTGATCGTATCTTGTATGACGCAGCTAGTCATATTCAAGCTATGGTCTCTGATTTCCTGCTACCTGATGGTTCGTTGCGGTGGCCGGTGGTGTCTCCTGAGTTGTTGGAGATCTCCGATGCCGTGCGCTCTACTGTGTGTTGCCCAGGTAGGGAGGATAGGTTGATCTGGGTTCCAGGCGGGATTGGCTATTCAGTTTCGAGTGCTTGGGAGGCGATCCGTCCCCGTGGGACGGTGGTTCCTTGGCAGGGTTTGCTTTGGTTCGGGGGGAATATTCCGCGTCATGCTTTTGTCACCTGGTTGGCCTTGAGGGATCGTTTGTATACCCGTAATAGGCTGGCTAGGTGGATCCCCTCGACACCTACCGATTGTTTGCTTTGTTTGTCCGGGTCTGAGTCCCGTGACCACTTGTTCTTTCAGTGCCCCTTTGCGAGTTTGGTGTGGGAGGATATCCTCTGTTTTAATTCTCTTCATTCTCTGCTTTTAATTCTCTCTGTTCTCTCTCCTTCCAACAATGGGGGACTGATTTTTTGAGCTGCTGCATCTATGGTGGTTTCGTGGCTTCCATGGCTGTTCATTGAAGTTTCGTATGACCCGTTGATGAAGGTAGCGGAGCTGGGCGCATCACCGAGGTAAGCTCTCTTCATTCTCTGGTTTTTAGCTCTCTTCATTCTCTGGTTTTTAGCAGCTTTGTATGCTCTGTTTTGTGTGTTTTTAGCATCTTTGCATGCTCTGTTTTGTGTGGTTGTCTGTTCTGTTTTGTGTGTTTGTTTCTTTTCAATTCTTAGATTCGTGGTGCCCTACTCTTGGTCCTCCATTGGTTCTCTTTGTGTAAGTTTAAGGGGTTGTCTTCTTCGGTATTTCACGTGTGGTTTGCATCATGAGAAGGAAGAAATCACCTCTGAAAAAACCACTTGCCAAGAACATTCCAACCTCTGTTTTTTCTGGAAATCGTAATAAAATTCCATCTCCTTTACCTGTGGGTTTGAGTGAGGGGTTTGTCCTTACACAGTCCTCTGTGAAGGCCGCTGCTGGTTCAGAAATTGCCTCAGAAGAGTTGGGGCTGATGAGCTCGAGTGTGGGAGACCCGAGTGAGGTTTCTCCGTCTGGGCAAAAACAGAGTGAGCGTGTTGGGGGGGTTCCTTTGCTGAGTATGTTGCCGGATGATCCGATTGGTAGTTTGAATAAATTTGGGGTTGTTACAAGTCGAAATGGAGACTCTCTCCCCATCCGTCGTAAGGGGCGTGTTAAAAGAGCTCAAACTGGAAACTCGAGCATCAGTCTGGATGCTGTTTCAGAAGTTGGAAAAACAGAGGTTCCCCTTCCAGTAGCCTCTGATGGTGTGGCTGTGGTGCCCCCTCGGTTTTGTCCTCATCCCATCAGTCCTAAGCCGCTTGATAATTTGGCAGAGGTTAATCTGGGCTTCAATGGGGAGATCTCTTGCAGGCGAAAGGCTGACGTTGAAGGATTGGGGCAGCCATCTTCGTCTTCTGTGTTGGCGGCTCCAGAGGTTTCTGTTATCGCTGCAGTACCTATTGATGGAAAGTGTAATAACTCTGGGGGCGTGATTCAAGGGCTGGGAGTTAAGGTTTCAACGAGGACCAACTCCATTCCTTCTCCAACTAGGTCTGATGGAATTTCGAATTTGCAAGCTGTCAGAATTGATTATGGCAAGGCTGGGCATCCTTACAGCTACTTGATGCCAAATAAGGAAACTCAGCTCTTGGGCTTAAAGGATACGAATATGGGTAAGGAAATGCAGCAGGTCTCTTCTTTGGCTTTTAAGGAAACATTGGGAAAAGTATTAAGAGAGGATTCTCTCTCCAGGGCCAATTCCATAGGCTGTACTAATCCTTTTAACATTCAAAATGGAAAGTCCAAAGTGCCTTTGACCCGTCAGATTCTGCATAGTGATTTTCAAGCCAAAAATAGTGCAGCTATATGTGATTTATATGGGCTTGTTAATGGGCCTATTGAAAATGAAATTGAGCTTGCACCTCTTGGGCTTGATGGTTTGGATAAGAAGGGGCCCCATCTTAATGGGCTTGACCCAATGGTTTTGGGCCCCAATTTAAGCTCGACGGGCTTCGGGCAAGGAGTCGTGCCTCTTGGGCCAATTGGGCCGTCCTCTTTTAGCCCTATAGGGCATGGGCAGTTGGGCCACTTGGTGACCCGTCGTACCTTCTCTGCTCGGGCCGAGGCTTTGCCCTTGAAGGAAAAGGTCGGAAATAGTGATTTTGAAATAGGGGTTAGTTCGCTAGGGCCGATGATTGGTTCGGGGATTCCAGGAAAGTTTCCTCTGTTGGGCCACCATTGTTCGGAGTTGGGATCTAGTGAAGGAGATGATGTGTTGGGGGGTTCGGTGGATGAGTCTGGGACGAATCCTATTGGGCCATTTGGGCCCGCAGGGCCCCTTCCTCAGGGCCAGAAGGCTAGTGGACCTCCCCTGCTGCGGAACCCCTAGTCTATAACCCTCCAATTGAGAAGGATGGGTTGCTGTTTGCCATTCCCTCGGATGAGGTTATCGAGGAGGGCATAGCAGTCTGGAGAGGTTCGTTGGTGGGTCAATTTATTGATGGCAAACTTCCCTTTTTTGTTCTTGATCGTCTTGTCAGGAAGATTTGGGGACATGTGGAAGTTCCAACCATTAACTTGTTTGATAATGGTTTGATCATTTTCAGGTTCCAAAAGGACTCAGCAAGGGACTGGGTCTTAGAGAATGGCCCCTGGCACTTCGGGGGGAAGCCTATCCTTCTGAGGCCGTGGACCCCTGGGATTGTCCCCCAGACCTTTGTGTTCGATAAAATTCCTGTGTGGGTTAAGTTTTTCCATGTCCCTATGGAATTGTGGACCACTCCTGGGTTGAGTAATATTGCGAGCACGGTTGGTGTTCCTTTGCGGTTGGATAAACCTACAAAGGACAAAACGTGCTCCTCATATGCTCGGGTTTGTGTGGAGGTTGCGATTGATGCCCCTCTTCCTAGTAAAGTTGGGGTCACTGTCTATGGGGTTGATCACACTATCCCAATTGAGTATGAGTGGAAGCCCAAGCGGTGCCGGTCTTGCCGTGTCTTCGGCCACTCGGACACAGGTTGTCCGAAACAGACTATGGGTAGGGTCGATCCCATCCCCACTACTCAGGTGGCTGCTGAGGGTGAGGTCAAGGTGCCGGCCCAGAGTGAGGGCGTGGACTCGGATATGGTTATGGTTGATAGTGGGGAGGGTCAGCAGGCCTCCTCGCTTGAGATTGGTGATGAGTTTCTCCCTGTGGAAGGGAAGTCTCGTAGGCGTAAACGGAACAGGAAGAAGGCAGCAAAGTCCTTGGCTGCGGCAGACTCGTCCGCCCATCCCATAGCCTCGGTTAGCCTCCCGAGTTCCCCTACTATCTCTAGGCTTTCCCGTTCTCCCGAGCCCCTAAAGGGGGTCCGTGTGGCTAACTCGTTCGGTTCCCTAGCTGATTCCTCGGAGTGTGCCTTGGCCTCCCCGAGGGTGGTTTCCTTAGTGGAAAAGACGCTCTGTGACAGTGTGGACCCCCGATGGTGTCAGGATGCCATTGTTTCCCCTTCTACTTCCTATGTCTAGTTGGTGCTCGTGGAATGTACGCGGTCTCACTGACCCGACCAAAGGATGTTGTGTTCGTTCGTTTCTGCAGTCTCAGGATATTGGTTTCTGTTGTCTGGTTGAAACTAAGGTTAAGGCTCATCAGTTTGACTTTGTGTTTCGTTCCTTTGGGGCCGATTGGCAGTGCGTGTGTAGCTATGGGGACAGTGGCCTGGGTCGTATTTGGGTGTTATGGCGTTCCCGCCGTTTCTCTTTCTCTCCTACCCTGATTAGTCCTCAGTTGGTTACTGGCTCCCTGGTGGACCTGTCTTCTCAGGTTGTGACTCATATTGCTTGTGTGTATGGGTCCAATCTCGAGGCTGGGAGGTCTGCCTTGTGGAGGGAGTTGGTCTTGGCTTGTTCGAGTTGGTCTTCCCCTGGTGTGGTTATGGGAGATTTTAATGAGACTCGCCGGCTGTCTGAGAGGAGTGGGGGTAACCATAACATTTCTGCGATGGGAGCCTTTGATACTGCTCTTCTAGAGGCTGACTTGGTTGAGCTGCCGGTTCAGGGGAACTGGTTCACTTGGACTAGTCGCCCGAGGGGTGGCCCAGGAGGTTAGTTGGGTAGGTTGGATAGAGTTTTGGTCAACGCTGAGTGGGCGTCTGGTCGGCCTATGTGTGTGGTGCACGTGCATGACTGGGGTGTTTCTGACCATAGTCCGTTGGTTTTCTCTCCAGGCCCTTTAGGTGCTCGTCGGTCTCCCTCTTTTCGGTTCTTCAACAATTGGGGGGACTCTGATAGGTTTTTGGCTGTGATTGCTAGTAGGTGGGTGACCCACGTTGGTGTCTCTCCGCTTGTTAGTTTCGCTCGCAATTTAAAGGGCTTAAAGGGGACTCTCAGACAGGAGTTTGGGACGCCGATTGCTGTGCTTAGTCAACAGGTTATTGATCTTCGCTTGGCCATGGAGGCTGCCCAGGCGGGAGTGTCGGTGGACCCCCTTTCTCCTTCCTCCAGCTTCAGGCCGCTGAGGCTTCTGACAGGTTCTGGGCAGCAGCTAGGTGTGAGGAAGCCTCCCTTCGGCAGAAATCGAGGGTCAAGTGGTTGGCGTTAGGGGATAGGAACTCGGGGTTCTTTCACAGAAGCGTGAAAGTTAGGGCAGCCCGGAATAGCTTTTCCTCTTTGGTTGATGGTTCAGGGGTCAGGTTGTCTTCCCATGAGGACATCTCGCGTTCCCTGGTTCATTATTTCCAGGGTCTCTTGGGGTCTCAAGGGGTTGGTTATCGTGACCTCACAGAGCATTTAAAGCCGTTGGTGGGGTTTTCGTGGTCTGATCAGTGTGTAACTGATCTCATCCGTCCCATCTCGCGAGATGAGGTTCGAGTTGTTCTCTTTTCCATGAGTAGTGTCAGGGCTCCTGGCCCGGATGGTTTCCCTGTGGGGTTTTTCAAAGCGGCTTGGAGTGTTGTTGGGGATGATTTCGTTTCCGCCGCGCTTCACTTCTTTGATACCTCCTTCCTTCCTCCTGGTATCAATGCCACCTCTCTTACCTTGATTCCTAAGAAGGTGGGTGCCTCCCTGGTTGAGGATTTCAGGCCTATCTCCTGTTGTAATGTGTTGTATAAATGCATTGCAAAGGTTTTGGCTAATCGTCTTCGCGTGTGGCTGCCTTCCTTCATCAGTCCGAATCAGTCGGCTTTTGTTCAAGGTAGGAGCATTGTGGATAACATTCTGCTCTGCCAAGAGTTGGTTGGGGGCTACCACCTCAACAAAGGGAGCCCGCGGTGTGTGCTGAAGATCGACCTGCAGAAAGCTTATGACTCTATTCAGTGGGATTTTCTCTTTGGCTTACTGCTTTCGATTGGTACGCCTTGCCAGTTTGTCAACTGGGTCCGGGCTTGCGTTACTTCGCCTATGTTCTCCATTTCGGTGAATGGGTCCTCTGAGGGGTTTTTTGCGGGTAGGCGTGGTCTCCGTCAGGGTGATCCCCTGTCCCCTTACCTGTTCGTCATGTGTATGGAAGTCTTGTCGCGGCTGCTGAATTCCCCGCCGCCTGAGTTTGAGTTTCATCCCAAGTGTGAGAGGGTTAATCTTACCCATCTTTGCTTTGCGGATGACTTGATGATTTTCTCTGCGGGGAACAGGTCTTCTTTGAGGTTTGTTCAGCAGACATTACTTCACTTCCAGGAGCTCTCAGGCCTTGTGGCTAACTCCGCTAAGAGCTCGATGTTCTGTGCGGGGCTTCCTGTCCAGGTGGCTGTTGGTCTGGCTGAGTTCATGGGTATTGCTCTTGCGACCTTGCCTGTTTGTTACTTAGGTCTCCCTCTCATCTCTGGTCGGCTGTCTTCTCGGGATTGCCAGCCCCTGATTGATCGGATAACCTCTAGGATTGGTAGTTGGACTGCTAGGGCCCTTTCCTATGCGGGAAGGTTGCAGCTTATCCAGTCGGTCCTCCAGAGCTTCCAGGTCTATTGGGCTAGTGTGTTTGTTCTGCCTGCTCGTATAGTCCATAGGGTTGAGAGTTTGCTTCGGTGCTACCTCTGGAAGGGCTCTCCTTCTGGTCGGGGGGGGGGGGGGGGGGGGGGGCGAAGGTTGCCTGGGACGACATTTGTTTGCCTAAGAGTGAGGGAGGTTTGGGTATTCGTCATATCCAATCCTGGAACTCGGCTGCGGTTATGAAGCTCCTTTGGCTCCTTCTGCTTCGCTCTGGTTCGCTGTGGGTGGCTTGGATGGAGGAGTATATCCTCCGTGGCCGGTCTCTTTGGACGATTCCTGTGTCGTCTATGTGGTCTTGGTGCCTCAAGGCGATTATGGGGCTTCGAGACCAATTCCGTCCTCTTGTCCGGTTTTCCATTGGCGACGGTTCTAGGTGTCGTATGTGGGTTGATCCATGGTTGCCTGATGGACCTATTCTCCCCAGAATCAATGATCGTATCTTGTATGACGCAGCTAGTCATATTCAAGCTATGGTCTCTGATTTTCTGCTTCCTGATGGTTCGTGGCGGTGGCCGGTCGTGTCTCCTGATTTGTTGGAGATCGCCGATGCCGTGCGCTCTACTGTGTGTTGCCCTGGCAGGGAGGATAGGTTAATCTGGGTTCCAGGCGGGCTGGGTTTTTCGGTTTCTAGTGCTTGGGAGGCGATCCGCCCCCGTGGGACAGTGGTTCCGTGGCAGGGTTTGCTATGGTTCGGGGGGAATATTCCGCGACATGCGTTTGTCACCTGGCTGGCCTTGAGGGACCGTTTGTATACTCGTGATAGGCTGGCTAGGTGGATCCCCTCGACACCTACCGATTGTTTGCTTTGTTTGTCCGGGACTGAGTCCCGGGACCACTTGTTCTTCTAGTGCCCCTTTGCGAGTTTGGTGTGGGAGGATATCCTCTGTTGGGGTAGAGCCTCCCGCCTCGTTCTCCCTTGGGATGATGAGCTTGAGTGGATTTGTCGGGTGAGTGCTGGGCAGCACAAGCGTAAGCTTGTTTGGAGGGTGGCCTGGTGTGCTGAGATCTACCATATTTGGACGGAACGCAACTTGCGTTTTCACGGCCCAGGTCACCGCCCTCCTTAGTCGGTTATCGCTGCTATTCGGTCTGATATTTCTTCTGCATGCTCGTCCTGGGTGGGTGCGGTTTCGGCCGGCTCCCCCTGGGACTCTTTTGATTGACTTTGTCTTGTTCTTTGAGTGTGTGCAGGTGTTTGTTAGGTTGCTCTTTGCGGTGCTGTTTCGCTTCTGGCGATTGTTTCTTCCCCTGCTCTGTCCCTGGTTGATGCTGCTGTCTTTTCTCTGGAGGGTTTCTGTTTTGGTCTATGCGGCTTGGTTGTTTGAGCTTGTCCCTGTGCTTGTTCATGCTCTGAGGTCGCTGCTTGCTGTGGCTCGTTCTGTTGCTGGCTTTCTTCATCTGTCTGTCCTTTGCTGTCCTTGGCCTTTCTCCCCTGGTGGGCTTCTTGTGTGGGGCTTCGAGAGGCTTGTCTGTGGGGTGTCACCAGCTGTAGGGTTGGTTCAGGCGGTGCTTGTTTCTTCTGCAGTTGGCTGTCCTTCTCTGGTTTGGGGGTGCTCGTTGTCCCTTGACGGTCCTGGTTCCTAATTGAGCTGAGTTCTGGATGCTTGTTGTCACCCCGAAAGGCGCTTTGTCCTGAGGGTGTGTGGGCTTTTGGTGGGTCCTTGGGTCTGGCTTTGTCGAGGGAAGCGATGCTGGCTGGGTTCTTGTGGGTTTCTGCCGGGCCTGCTGTTAAGTCTCTGAAAGTGACTTATTTAGGACCCATTTAGCTTAAGAAGATGTACACTTCTAGGTGTTTTTGATAGCATTTAGCCTAAACCTATGCTTTAATATGAGAATTAGAAGAAGGTAGCTAATCTAGGACTTAAGTACAATAGGTAGAAAAAGGGTTGAAAACCGAAGGAAAAGAATGAAAAAATGAGCATTGCGAATGAATTGCGAAAACATTGCGGTGACCGCAATTATTCAAGTGAAAACCGTAAGTTGACTGATCTTTTTCCGTTAATTTCCGTAATTTCAGGGATTCATTCTTTCTCCTCCATCCATTCTGATATATGACGTTGAAGATTGATGGTTCTCCTTGGCCCAAACGCACCTGCAAACTACTATAAAAGGGGGCCAAAGTCGGAGGTTTGATAATCATTCGAAGCGCAGAAGTCTTCTCGCAGTCCATCATTTCTCTCTGTTTTCCTTTGCCGTCTGTTGGAGTGAGAGTCTCAGCTGTTGGAATCGATAATCTGATAGGAAGGAGAGAAGATTCTTCTTCTCTCTCGATTGGATTCATCCAAGCAAGGCTGACCTTTCATCCCCTTCATTCGAGGCGACTGCAACGAAGCTTTTCAGCACCCTTTTACTGTTTTCTGTCGTTCTTCTTCTTATTTCTAGTTTTGATCATTGTTGTTCTTAGCTTAGTGTTTTAGTTACTGCAGTTCGTTGTTGTCTGTCTCTGAATTTCTGCTTCTACGTTTCCCTTTGTCGTTCAAACATTCATAGTAATCGAAGTACATTTCTGCATTTCACAGTTTCCACTTTCTGCTGCTACGGTTTTGTCTTGCTGTTCTAAGCACATTTCCCTTCTAAGCATGTCTGTTTTATCTTACATTTCCACTCTCTATATTTCCATGAGTAGCTAAGTCACTTAGGGGCATGCTAATGACAGAACTATAGGCTAAAAAACGTGCATCAAGTATGTAGGATAGCTCTCGAATCATTGATTGTATGTAAGCTTCATCCTACGGGCAATTTCGATTGGCCATCCATTTTGTCCAAAGAACTCCTAACCTCTGGAAGGAGTAAGAGTTCAGAGTCATATAATCATGCTAGCCTTTCATGGTAATCAGGAAACGGCCTAGGAATAGGCGTTTCCCTAGTACAAACTAAACACTCCTGTTTTAACAAGATGCTTAAGACCTTACTTTGAAGTCGAGTAAACTTAAGACTCTAATGCATGGAATCGGACGATACTTGAGATAGAGTGAGTTTGATGTATAAAGAGTTGATCCAAAGCTTGAGAATCGTAATAAAGTGCCTATAGGATAGTCATTAGTAGCCCTTAATTCACTCATTTACACACTTTCGCTGTTACTTAATTGCGGTAACATTGCGGTCCTCGCAATCCTGTTGTTTTATCATTCTGTTTAGCTGTTTTCTTCTTCATTTATTAATTCCATCTCTTGTCTTTTGCGTCTAATTTCAACTTGCATTTGTTTATGTTATATTCCTCTACACATTCAGCAAAACTTAGATAATTAAAAACCAATTTTACCCCATCAAATCCACCCCATCTTTCTTAACAAATACACTTCGCAAATAGCTAAAAATGAGTCTCTGTGGAAAAAACGAATGAAATATACTTACTACTTGCTGTGAGACCATGTATGCTTGCATGTTCTAAGTGCTCTCTCTACCCTTTTGCATATTTATCTTTACACATTGAGCACGCAACAAGTTTTTGGCGCCGCTGCCGGGGACTTATTTTAAGTGAAAACGAAGTTTGTTAAGTTTGAAACATCAAGTTATTTTCCATTGAATTTGATCCATCTTCATTTCTTTTTCAGGTACCATTTAGGGTAGTTTATGAATGAGACTCCATCTAGTGATCTAGCGTTCAACCCTGAGCCCGAGAGATTATTTAAAGCTAGAAATAGAGCCAAGAAACGTCTCTTTAAACAAACCCTTTTACCTCCAATCATTGCGGGAACTACAATTCCTCCGCAATTACCTCAAGAAGAAATGGCTGGAGTAAATCAAAACCTGGTGCCTGTCACTCGCAATCCCATTGAAATAGCGAATGACAAGGATAGCGCCATCCTTTCATATTTAGTACCTATGCCTGGGGAGCTGAACCCCAGCATAATCCGTCCTGAAATCACTGCCAACTCATTCGAGTTAAAGCCAGTGATGTTCCAAATGTTGTCCACTGTGGGACAATTCTTTGGAATAGAAAATGAGGACCCCCATAACCACCTTAGGAATTTCCTAGGAGTTAGTGACACATTCCTAATCCCTGGAGTTTCCCAAGAAGCCCTGAGGTTATATCTTTTCCCTTACTCTTTAAGGGACAAAGCCAAAACATGGTTAAATTCCTTACCCTCAGGATCTGTCCTCAATTGGACAGATTTAGCAGAAAAATTCCTAGTCAAATATTTCCCACCAGATAGGAATTCAACCTTTCGTGATGATATCATAAAGTTCAAACAAGCTCCAAGTGAGTCCCTTCACGAAGCTTGGACAAGATTCAAAGACCTTCTCATTAAATGTCCCCACCATGGCATTCCATGGTGTATCCAAATAGAAGTCTTCTTTAAAGGATGCAACCCCAGCACCAGACAAGTTCTAAATTCATCTGCTGGTGGTTCCATGTTGTCCAAGAGTTACAACGAAGCTTATGAGATCTTGGAGAAGATCTCAACATCTCATTGTAGGTGGTCAGACGATCCAGTAGAGCCAACTAGGGCTCAAGACAAGGATGCTCTAAGCGCCATGAGCACCCAAATAAACGCCCTGACCAACCTAGTTAAGCAAATGGCTCAGGCCAATCTCCAAACCAGTGCCAATACCGCCACAGCCATGTCAATGGGCACCCAACCAAGTCAAGGTGAGGCACCTATCTGTGGATTCTGTGGGGAAGGGCACCCATATGAATACTGCCCTGGGAATCCATCCTCAGTCTGCTATGTTGGAAGCCAGCAGCAGCCTAGGAATAACCCCTACTCCAACACCTATAACCCTGGTTGGAGAAACCACCCTAACCTGTCATGGGGTGGCCAACAAAGCACTAACCAAAATTCTAACCAACCAAGGCCGAGTGGAACACCTGGTTTCACTCCTCAACATAACCAGTCAATGTACCAAAAACCTTACAATCAACCTGTAGGATCTTCTGTAGAAAGCCTACTCAAGGAATACATAGCTAAGAATGATGCTACTCTTCAGAGCCAGCAAGCTACTCTTAGGAGCCTGGAAAACCAAATAGGCCAATTAGCCAATGAACTTAAAAGTAGGCCCCAAGGTAGACTCCCTGCTGACACCGAGGTACCAAGGAGAGATGGCAAAGAGCAAGTTCAAGCAATTGAACTTAGGAGTGGAAGACCATTGGTGAGTAACACAAAAGACATACCAAAGAGAGTAGAGAACACTGAGTCTAGTGCTCCACTGGAGTCTCTGCCAAACCAAGGTCCACCACCAACTAGCACATCAGGAGTCAGGCTAGAACCAATTATTGAGGAGGTAGAAGAAATTCCAAGGCCTCCACCTATCCTAAAGCCCCCTGACATACCTGCATATGTGCCACCACCTCCATACCCTCGAAGGCTTAAGAAGAAGCAGGAACAGGAAGTTCATTTTAATAAATTCTTAGAAATTCTTAAGCAAGTGCATGTTAACATTCCTTTTGTAGAAGTTTTACAGTCTATGCCTTCTTATGTAAAGTTTTTGAAGGACATCATTACTAACAAAAAGATAATTGGTGAGTTTGAAACAGTAAACCTCACCGAGGAGTGCAGTGCCATCCTCCAGAACAAGCTGCCCAAGAAAGAGAAGGATCCTGGTTCCTTCACCTTACCTGTAGAACTTGGAGGCAAGCACGTGGGCAGAGCGCTTTGTGACCTGGGCGCCAGCATAAATCTCATGCCCCTGTCCCTATTCCGCCAGTTGGGAATGGGAGAAGCACGTCCAACCACAGTCACTTTACAACTAGCAGACAGATCCATCGCATATCCAGAAGGTAAGATTGAGGATATTCTAGTTAAAGTTGACAAATTCATTTTCCTTGCAGATTTCATTGTCCTGGACTATGAGGCAGACAAGGAAGTCCCCATCCTGCTAGGTAGACCATTTCTAGCCACAGGTAGGGCACTAATAGATGTTCAAAAAGGTGAGCTTACTATGAGGGTTCATGATGAAGAGGTAAAGTTTAGTGTATATAAAGCTTTAAGGTATCCCTCTGACCTTGAATCCTGTGCTAGCATGGATATTGTTGACTCACTGATGGAAGAACAATTAGAGCATGTATTATTAACCAAACATGCCAATGAATATGTAGGATTAGATGTAGCTGACTTAAATATATCTGACATAATGGATATGCCTGTAGATAACCCACAGCATGTATGTATGAATATAGATTTAACTGATAGAACTGTAAATCCGTTAAAGCCCTCCATTGAGCATCCACCTGTTTTAGAACTTAAACCACTACCCACTCACCTGAAATATGCATATTTAGGAAATAATGATACACTGCCTGTAATTATTTCTTCTAAACTAAGTGAACAGCATGAGGGTGAATTAATTTTACTGCTTAAGCAACATAGGAAGGCTATAGCATGGACTATTGCTGATATTCGAGGCATTAGCCCTTCTTATTGCATGCACAAAATTATACTAGAGGAAGAGCACACACCTAGAGTAGATCACCAGCGTAGGTTAAACCCCTCTATGAAAGAGGTAGTGAAGAAAGAAATAATAAAATGGTTAGATGCAGGAGTGATCTTCCCAATAGCTAGTAGCCAGTGGGTGAGCCCCATCCAATGTGTACCTAAAAAGGGGGGAATAACTGTGGTAGTCAATGAGAACAACGAACTTATTCCAGCAAGGACTGTCACAGGGTGGAGAGTGTGTATGGATTACAGAAAATTAAATAAAGAGACTAAAAAAGACCATTTCCCTATACCGTTCATTGACCAGATGCTAGACAGAATAGCTGGTAGAGCCTACTATTGTTTCTTAGATGGCTATTCAGGCTATAATCAAATTACTATAGACCCTAAGGATCAAGAGAAGACCACCTTCACTTGCCCTTTTGGAACGTTTGCCTTCCGCAGAATGCCTTTTGGCTTATGCAATGCACCGGCAACTTTCCAAAGGTGCATGATGGCAATCTTCTCCGAGTTGGATGAGTCCATGATAGAAATATTCATGGATGACTTCTCAGTTTTTGGGGATTCATTTAAAACCTGTCTAGAAAACTTAGGACAAGTCCTGGCTAGGTGTGAGGAGACCAACCTAGTCCTAAATTGGGAAAAGTGCCATTTTATGGTAGATGAGGGGATTGTCTTAGGACACAGAGTGTCAAGGGCAGGTGTAGAAGTTGATCGGGCCAAGATAGAGATCATAGAGAAGTTGGTAGAGCCCCAGAATGTCAAAGCCATTAGAAGCTTCTTAGGGCATGCTGGTTTTTACAGAAGGTTCATCAAGGACTTTTCTAAGATAGCCAAGCCTCTGTGCGAGCTTCTAGAGCTAAATAGGCCATTTATCTTCTCTAAGGAATGTGTAGTAGCTTGGAAAACCCTTAAAGAGGCACTAGTCACAGCACCTATCATAGTCGGACCAAATTGGGATCTCCCATTTGAGATGCTATGTGATGCCAGTGACTATGCTGTAGGAGTCATGTTAGGACAGAAGATTGACAAGCTAACACACCCTGTCTATTATGCTAGTAAGACCTTGAATGAGGCTCAATGTAATTATACAACTACTGAAAAAGAGATGCTTGTTGTAGTGTTTGCTTGCGAAAAATTCAGAAACTATATTGTAGGCACTAGGACAATTGTATACACTGACCATTCTGCCTTGAAATATCTTATGAGGAAGGCTGATGCCAAGCCTAGATTGATTAGATGGGTGTTATTGCTGCAGGAATTTGATTTGGACATTCGGGACAAGAAAGGATGTGAAAATGTGGTTGCAGATCACCTGTCTCGATTGCAGCACAATTGCGAAAAAATTGCGGAGACCGCAATTTCTGATGCTTTTATTGATGAACATGTCTTTGCTTTGGCTCATCGTGATAACGATGAGGAACCTTGGTTTGCTGACATTGCTAACTTCCGTGCATCACAGGTATTACCAGTGTTCAAGGGAGGACAAGAGAAGAAGAGGTTCCTTCATGAAGCAAGGAAATTCATCTGGGATGACCCCACACTCTACAGAACCTGTGCTGATGGCTTGCTAAGGAAATGTGTTTCAGCTGCTGAAGCGAAGTCTGTGCTGCAGCACTGCCACTCATCTCCTTATGGTGGACACTTTGGTGGTCAAAGAACAGCTGCGAAGGTATTTCAGAGTGGCTACTATTGGCCAACAATCTTCAAGGATGCCCACAACTATGCCCACAGCTGTGATGAGGGTCAAAGGACAGGTAACCTCAGTCGCAAGGATGAGATGCCCCTCACGTACATTTTAGAGTTGGAGCTCTTTGATGTGTGGGGCATTGACTTCATGGGACCATTCCCTCCATCATCAGGTAACCTGTACATATTAGTGGCAGTGGATTATGTGTCCAAGTGGGTAGAAGCCAAAGCATGTCCTAATAATGATGCTAAAACAGTCACTAACTTCTTGCATAGGCACATTTTCACTAGATTTGGGACTCCTCGTGCTATCATTAGTGATGAGGGGTCACATTTCATTAATAAGGCTATGGAGAAGGTATTGGCTAAATATAACATTAGACATAGAGTAGCCACTCCCTACCACCCACACTCAAATGGCCAGGCTGAAATCTCAAATAGGGAAATTAAGAACATCCTAGAAAAGGTAGTCAAACCTAATAGGAAAGACTGGTCCTTCAAGCTTGAGGATGCACTTTGGGCTTATAGGACAGCATATAAGACACCTCTAGGAATGTCCCCTTATAGGCTGGTATATGGCAAAGCTTGTCACTTACCACTTGAGTTAGAAAACAAAGCATTTTGGGCCATGAAGGAATTAAATTTTTGTGTGAAGGATGCGGGGACATTAAGGTCTTTGCAGCTACATGAACTTAATGAGCTTAGGCATATGGCCTATGAGAATGCCAAAATGTATAAAGAAAAGACCAAAATATGGCACGACAGTAGACTTAGGATCAAAGACTTTAGGAAAGGCCAACTTGTCCTATTATTTAACTCACGTTTAAAGATATTTCCAGGCAAACTAAAGTCCAGATGGTCGGGTCCATTTGTTATTACTAATGTCTTTGTTCATGGTGCGATAGAGATAAAGAACTTGCAGCAAGGACAGCCTTTTATGGTAAATGGTGCTAGATTGAAGCACTACTATGAGGAAGGAGATGTGAAGACTCTCTCGGCCTTCCTCTTGCATGAAGCATGAAGTTACAAACGAGAGAGAACGAGTGGTTACTGTGCTCGTTTAGTCAAGGCCAATGCCTTAGTTTATTTTTTCTGTTTTTCCGATTATCGTTTGTATGTTTTGTGGTGTGATTTTAATTGCGTATTTAATGTTTGTTTTATTTGTTTTTGCAGGGATTCGAAAGAGGGGATCAAGGTGAGTAAATCCAGCTTTTAAAATAAAAAAACGATCGAGCCAAATAAAAGATACGGACGAGCGAAGTTTGAGATTTTTATGAAAAAATATCCCTGGAATTGCGCTGGAATTGCTGGATTCGCAAAAAAGAGCCGTTGGGATTTTTCCGTTGCCTTTATATCCGTTGGAAAGCGCTCGATCGATACGATTCTCTCATTCTCTGATTTCCAAGAACTCTGCGATTCTCTTCATCTTTGATTCTTCTCTCAAGATCTTCAAGACTCGACAATGGTTTCCACAAGGGCTGAAAGATCCGCAGCCAAGAAGAAGGCTGATGACGCAGCTGAAGCGGCTGCGAGGGAAGCATTGCTCACCCTTGCAGATGATGGTGTCGTTCGCACCGGACCTCTTCCTAAGCTTCCTATCCGTAGGAAGAAGTGGAGGGTTGTCACTGAAATCCCTGCTGGACCATCTGAGCCAGTGGGCACGCCTAAGAAACGCCGGTGGAGTGTCGAGATGGCCGCCGAACCAAGCACAGCAAAGACTCCCTCTGTGGAGAGTCAAGAAACTGATCGTGCATCCCACGAGTCAGCCAAAGAAGGTTCGTCGCCATCCGCATCACCTGCGCACAGCCCTTCACCATCTGAACCAGTGCCAAGCGTAGAGTCGTCACCGCCTGCACAGAGCCCCGAGTTGTCTCCAGCACCTCAGAGTTCTGACCCGACACCTGCAGCAGCGCAGAGTCCTGAACTGCCGTCGTCGCCACTGAGTTCTGCGCAGACACCATCAGCAGAGCTCAATCCCACGCCATTGCACAATTCTCCACGGCCTGATCCTGAATTCCCATATGGGGATTATCAAGAGTCCACGCAGGGCAGTGGCGATGCTGGGGAAGACGAAGTCTTTTCTCCCATGAGGGAAGACAGCCCTGATGTTCCTGCACAGCAGGATGATTCCATGGAGGAGACGTTGGGGGCATGCCTCCAGCAGATCAACATTAAGAAGAAGAAGAAGGCCAAGATTGTCAAGGCCAAGAAATCAAAGAAGCTGAAGAAGAAGAAGGCCAAGAGAGTGCCTTCAGCAGACAAAGAAAGCACGGAGCCATCACTCAAAAGGCTCAAGGTTGAGGCTGCCGAGTCAGCCAAGCCAGCAGATAAGGGGAAGGCCAAGCTCTACCCTGAAGACGAACCTCAGTCAGTGAGGTATGTCTCATCTGATGCTGAATCCAGGGGTGCTGAGTTAAGGAAGAGGGAGTTGCTGCACGAGAAAGGCTTCCTCGACCGACCTGCTGACCTGCCGCAGTTCTTGCGCGCAGGGGTGATCAACCACGGCTGGGAGGAATTCTGCAGACCGCCTAATCCAGCATACACGAGCATGGTGTATGAGTTCTACGCCAATGTGCTCAGCCCTGAGGATGGCCTGTCTGTGGTCAGAGGGGTAGAAGTAGATTTCTCAGCCAAGGCCATCAACGAAGCCTTTGGTCTCAAGGGCCAAACACATACAGATTATGCACGGATCGTTGACGAGCCTACTGAGGCAGTGCTGGAAGAGGCCATTCGGACTATTGGCCAGCCTGAAGCTTCTTGGACCGTGTCACGCAATGGGAGGCACACTCTCATGAGTGCCAACCTCACGGCTAAGGCAGCTGTTTGGTTTTCGTTCGTGCGAAGGAGATTGTCCCCGGTGACTCACGAGACTACAATAAACCAGAGCCGATCGCTGCTGGTGTATGCAATCATGAGAGGTCTCACGATCAACGTGGGAGAAGTCATCACTGCGGCCATTGCTGAATGCGCCAAGAAAGGTAAGGGACCACTGTTTTTCCCTAACACCATAACCAAGCTATGTTTGCTTGCAGGAGTCCCTACCGAGCGCCTGGAGAAGCAGATGGCCTACACGGGCCACTTGGAGCTGCCTGCTAACCTGAGGCTGAGAAGAAAGGGGAATATGGAGTTTGAACTGGATAGGCTGGCTGCTGAACAGTCTCTATCCATGGCCTGCTTAATGGATATGCAGAGAAGAATGGCTCAATGGGCCACTTATGCGCAGGCGAGGGACAAGGAAGTTGCAGACCAGCTGGGGTGCCTCTTCCCTGAGTTCCCTACCAATCTTCTAACTCCATGGGTGCCCCCAAGACCACGGCAACCAGATGAGGATGACGAGAATTGAGTGCTGGTTTGGAGTGCACTAAAGGGAGTATTGCTGTTCCCTTAGAAAAAAAAACAATTTTTCTGCTTTCTGTTAGGACCATGCTGTTTTTTGGTTTAATTTTGATCTGTTTTAGATGTTTAGTTTTATATTTTTCCTGTTGCTTAGTATAGTTTGATGTTAGCTGACTAGGTAGGATAGTTTAGTTTTTTTTTAGGAAGCTTGAGTGACTGGAAAAAGCATGCTTAGGGGCCTTAATCAATGTTATATCTGCCCTGATCTAATTGCGAAATAATTGCGGTACCCGCAATTTTCATGACTAAAAGCATGTTTTGGACTGTCTGTTTAGCTAGGCTGTGATCTGTTTAAATTCTATCTTTTCCTGCTAACATGACCGCCTTATATAGCTTATCTAAATGCATGCTGGATGAGTGTCATAGGACACCCTTTGATAGTTTAAATCGACCTCTAAAAAGCTCAGCATGCACAGCTTTAAGCCCTTAACTGTCTGTTTTTTTTTTTTTTTTTTTTTTTTTTTTTTTTTTTTTTTTTTTTAATTTTCTGCTACTTTGATATTTTCTTTTCAATGTTCTGTCTATGCCTAGGGCTTTAGATTCTCTTTGTTTTACCTTAGACTAGATGCTTCTAGGATAGTTTGGGGGTGTGCCACCTCAGACACTCATTGGGGACAATGAGTAGTTGAAGTTTGGGGGAGGCCACCCTAGGCCTAGGAACATTCCTCTCTCCCTTAGAAACATAAGCATTCTTCTTCTCCCTTACAAAAAAATGATGAACTGAAAAAAAAAAAAATGAAAAATAGAATAAAAAGGGGGGTTGCTCTTAGGTTGCTAAGTAATCAGTGCCAAGTGTGTGACCCACCCATGCCAAACCGAGCATAGCTCAATTGGCATAGGGTTGTACCGGTGACCACAAGGTCATAGGTTCAATCCCCGCATTAATTAAACTACCGTTGCAAAAAAAAAAAGTGTGTGACCCACAAGTGGCATTGCATCAAAAGGCAACCGAAGGAGAGGTTCCACCTAAGTAAGAAAAAAAAAAGGAAAAGAGTAGGGAAGAAGAATGTAGACCTAGGAGTTATAACTTTGTGGCTTAGGTGGCCTATTTAAAAAGAACTCTGATCCTCAATTAGCTAAGCACAAAGTTGTAACTTGTAGGGTTGTTTAGGGAGATGAATGTCTATCCAATGTAGTGATGCCAGGGTTTAGGTTGTTCTCTAAAAGTACTACTGTCACCGTTAATACTAAGACTGGCATGACTCTAAGGAATCCTAGACACATTAAAAATAAAGCTAGAAGCATGTACTGAGTCTGAAGTAAAGCTAGGCAGAATTTGAAACCTTAGGGATAGTGGCATGATATGACAAAAGCAAATAGATCAGTTGTAGGAAGTTAACAAAAGCAGGTGAGTGTTAGGCAGGCGAAGTCAGAAGAAGCTAGATAAGAGGGTAGTTTTAAAACTAAGAAGTGTGTCGCAGGACAGCAGTGCTATAGATAGGGATATAGGGGAGTCAGTAGGTGGTTAAAGAAGGAGAAACAGCAGCCTAGGAAAGTCCTTAGTATGCTTGAGGACAAGCAAAGCCTTAAGTTTGGGGGTGTGTTAAGTCTCTGAAAGTGACTTATTTAGGACCCATTTAGCTTAAGAAGATGTACACTTCTAGGTGTTTTTGATAGCATTTAGCCTAAACCTATGCTTTAATATGAGAATTAGAAGAAGGTAGCTAATCTAGGACTTAAGTACAATAGGTAGAAAAAGGGTTGAAAACCGAAGGAAAAGAATGAAAAAATGAGCATTGCGAATGAATTGCGAAAACATTGCGGTGACCGCAATTATTCAAGTGAAAACCGTAAGTTGACTGATCTTTTTCCGTTAATTTCCGTAATTTCAGGGATTCATTCTTTCTCCTCCATCCATTCTGATATATGACGTTGAAGATTGATGGTTCTCCTTGGCCCAAACGCACCTGCAAACTACTATAAAAGGGGGCCAAAGTCGGAGGTTTGATAATCATTCGAAGCGCAGAAGTCTTCTCGCAGTCCATCATTTCTCTCTGTTTTCCTTTGCCGTCTGTTGGAGTGAGAGTCTCAGCTGTTGGAATCGATAATCTGATAGGAAGGAGAGAAGATTCTTCTTCTCTCTCGATTGGATTCATCCAAGCAAGGCTGACCTTTCATCCCCTTCATTCGAGGCGACTGCAACGAAGCTTTTCAGCACCCTTTTACTGTTTTCTGTCGTTCTTCTTCTTATTTCTAGTTTTGATCATTGTTGTTCTTAGCTTAGTGTTTTAGTTACTGCAGTTCGTTGTTGTCTGTCTCTGAATTTCTGCTTCTACGTTTCCCTTTGTCGTTCAAACATTCATAGTAATCGAAGTACATTTCTGCATTTCACAGTTTCCACTTTCTGCTGCTACGGTTTTGTCTTGCTGTTCTAAGCACATTTCCCTTCTAAGCATGTCTGTTTTATCTTACATTTCCACTCTCTATATTTCCATGAGTAGCTAAGTCACTTAGGGGCATGCTAATGACAGAACTATAGGCTAAAAAACGTGCATCAAGTATGTAGGATAGCTCTCGAATCATTGATTGTATGTAAGCTTCATCCTACGGGCAATTTCGATTGGCCATCCATTTTGTCCAAAGAACTCCTAACCTCTGGAAGGAGTAAGAGTTCAGAGTCATATAATCATGCTAGCCTTTCATGGTAATCAGGAAACGGCCTAGGAATAGGCGTTTCCCTAGTACAAACTAAACACTCCTGTTTTAACAAGATGCTTAAGACCTTACTTTGAAGTCGAGTAAACTTAAGACTCTAATGCATGGAATCGGACGATACTTGAGATAGAGTGAGTTTGATGTATAAAGAGTTGATCCAAAGCTTGAGAATCGTAATAAAGTGCCTATAGGATAGTCATTAGTAGCCCTTAATTCACTCATTTACACACTTTCGCTGTTACTTAATTGCGGTAACATTGCGGTCCTCGCAATCCTGTTGTTTTATCATTCTGTTTAGCTGTTTTCTTCTTCATTTATTAATTCCATCTCTTGTCTTTTGCGTCTAATTTCAACTTGCATTTGTTTATGTTATATTCCTCTACACATTCAGCAAAACTTAGATAATTAAAAACCAATTTTACCCCATCAAATCCACCCCATCTTTCTTAACAAATACACTTCGCAAATAGCTAAAAATGAGTCTCTGTGGAAAAAACGAATGAAATATACTTACTACTTGCTGTGAGACCATGTATGCTTGCATGTTCTAAGTGCTCTCTCTACCCTTTTGCATATTTATCTTTACACATTGAGCACGCAACACCTGCATACCGGATGGTTGTTCTTTTGCCATAAGTAGGGGGAAGACGAGTTGATGGGCCTCTTCTTTGTTTGGTTTCTTGGTCGTGATTGGGGGGCGGGCTTCTTGCTTGCTTATGATGGATGGCCAGCTTGGCCCCTTTTTTCTCAGCATCTGCCTGTCCTCTCTCTGTTTTTGCTTGGTGCCCCTTGTCCCTGTCTGGAGTCGCTCTTTCGCTCGTGCCGGCCGGGGGTGGATGGCCTGGGGTGTTTGTGGGCGGATGAGGTGTCATGTTTCGCGGATGAGGAGTCATGCTTCGGTCGTGTTCTGTCTTTGTTTCCTCTTGCTTCAGCTTGTTCTTAGTTTTTTGAGTTGTGTTTCATTTTTCTGCTTTTTGTCTTTCCTGGCTCCTTCCCGCTTGTGGGTTGGATGCTGGGGTCTGTTGTTGCTTGGTTTCTTTGTTGCTTTCCCTCGGGCTGTGAGGTTTCCGTTGGGTTGTTTTGGTTTTGTGTCATACATTGGTTTCTCCCTATGTTTGTTCTCTTGTTTGTGGTGCCCTTTGGCCTCGGGCTTTGAGGTCTTTTGCTTATAATATTATCACCTTTGCAAAAAAAAAGATATCCTCTGTTGGGGTAGAGCTTCCCGCCTCGTTCTCCCTTGGGATGCTGAGCTTGAGTGGATTTGTCGAGAGAGTGCTGGGCAGCACAAGCGTAAGCTTGTTTGGAGAGTTGCCTGGTGTGCTGTGATCTACCATATTTGGATGGAACGCAACTAGCGTTTTCACGGCCCGGGTCACCGTCCTCCTCAGTCGGTTATCGCTGCTATTCGGTCTCATATTTCTTCTGCATGCTCGTCCTGGGTGGGTGCGGTTTCGGCCGGCTCCCCCTGGGATTCTTTTGATTGACTTTATCTTGTTCTTTGAGTGTGTGCAGGTGATTTTTCAGGTTGCTCTTTGCGGTGCTGTTTCGCTTCTGGCGATTGCTTCTTCCCCTGCTTTGTCCCTTGGTTGCTCCTTGCGGTGCTTTTCGTTGCTGGCGGGTGCTTCTTCCCCTGTTCTGTCCCTAGGTGCTGCTGTTGTCTCTTCTCTGGAGGGGGTTTTCTGTTTGATCGGTGTGGCTTGCCTGTTTGGGGCTTCTCCCTGTGCTTGTTCCTGCTTTGAGGACGCTTCTTTCCTAGTTTGCCCCTTGCTGTCCTTGGCTCTTTCTTCCCTGGTGGGCATTTGGAGTGGTGGCTATGAGAGGCTAGTATGTGGGGGGCCTCTCTCTGTAGGGGTGGGTTCAGGCGGTGCTTGCTACTTTTGCAGTTGGCTTTTCATCTCTGTCTTGTGGGTGCTCTGTGCCCCCTAGTGTGGTCCTGGTTCCTGAATTGAGTTGATTTTGTTCTGGATGCTTGTTGTCACCCCGAAAGGCGCCTTGTCCGGAGGGTGTGTCGGTTTTTTGGTGGGTGTCCTTGGATCTGGCTTTGTCGAGGGAAGCGATGCTTGCCTGGTCCTTGTGGCTTTCTGCCGGGCCTGCATACCTGATGGTTGTTCTTTTGCCATAAGTAGGGGGAAGACGAGTTGAAGGGCCTCTTCTTTGTTTTGGTTTACTTGGTCGTGCTTGGGGGGCTGGCTTCTTGCATGCATATGATGGATGGCCAGCTTGGCCTCTTTTTATCTCAGCATCTGTCTGTCCTCCCTCTGCTTTGCTTGGTGCCCCTTGACCCTGTCTGGAGTCGCTCTTTCGCTCGTGCCGCCCGGGGGATTGATGGCTTCGGGTGTCTTTTGGGCGGCTGGGAGTTTTGCTTCGTTCGTGTTCTGACTTGTTGTTTCCTCTTGCTTCGGTTGTGTGCTTGTGCTCTTTGAGTTGTGTTGTATTTATTTGCTTTTTTCTCTTTTCTGGCTCCTCCCGCTTGTGGGTTGGGTGTCGGGGTTTGTTGTTTGTTGGTTTCTTTGTTGCTTTCCCTCGGGCTGTGAGGTTCCGTTGAGTTGTTTTTGTTTTGTTTTCGTACATTGGTTTTCCCAGTGGTTGTTCTCTTGTTTGATGGTGCCCTTTGGCCTCGGGCTTTGAGGTCTTTTTGCTTAATATATATTCACCTTTGCAAAAAAATAAATTTGCCCTAGCCTATCGACTTCAACCTCCAGCCGAAGCTTTCCATTATCAATAAACTTTGATGATGAAGAAGCCTCTTACTCAGAAGTAATACTACGGGGCTGAGGACCAGCTTTCACCTTTGATTTAGCAGCAACAACGGCGGACGAAGAAGGGATGGGGCCAATTCCCGGATTCACATTAACTCCCAGTCCTTCAATCACGCCTCCTGGAAGACCGACAACTTTTCGCTCTTCGCTCATGCCAGCCGGGGGATGGATGGCCTGGAGTTTTTTGGGGCGGCTGAGGAGTTATGCTTCGTTCGTGTTCTGATTGTTTCCTCCTGCTTCACCCGACAAATCCACTCAAGCTCAGCATCCCAAGGGAGAACGAGGCGGGAAGCTCTGCCCCAACAGAGGATATCCTCCCACATCAAACTCGCAAAGGGGCACTGAAAGAACAAGTGGTCTCGGGACTCAGTCCCAGACAAACAAAGTAAACAATCGGTAGGTGTCGAGGGGATCCACCTACCCAGCCTATCACGGGTATACAAACGGTCCCTCAAGGCCAGCCAGGTGACAAAAGCATGACGCGAAATATTCCCCCCAAACCATAGCAAACCCTGCCACGGAACCACTGTCCCACGGGGGCGAATCGCCTCCCAAGCACTCGAAACCGAAAAACCAACCCCGCCTGGAACCCAGATCAACCTATCCTCCCTACCTGGGCAACACACAGTAGAGCGCACGGCATCAGCGATCTCCAACAAATCAGGAGACACTACCGGCCACCGCCACGAACCATCAGGTAGCAGAAAATCAGAGACCATAGCTTGAATATGACTAGCTGCGTCATACAAGATACGATCACTAATCCTCGGGAGAATAGGACCATCAGGCAGCCATGGATCAACCCACATACGACACCTAGAACCGTCGCCAATGGAAAACCGGACAAGTGGACGGAATTGGTCCCGAAGCCCCATAATCGCCTTGAGGCACCAAGACCACATAGACGACACAGGAATCGTCCAAAGAGACCGACCACGGAGGATATACTCCTCCATCCAAGCCACCCACAGAGAACCAGAGCGAAGCAGAAGGAGCCAAAGGAGCTTCATAACCGCTGCCGAGTTCCAGGATTGGATATGACGAATACCCAAACCTCCCTCAATCTTCGGCAAACAAATGTCATCCCAGGCAACCTTCGCCCCCCCAAGACCAGAAGGAGAGCCTTTCTAGAGGTAGCACCGAAGCAAACTCTCAACCCTATGGACTATACGAGCCGGCAGCACAAACACACTAGCCCAATAGACCTGGAAGCTCTGGAGGACCGACTGGATAAGCTGCAACCTTCCCGCATAGGAAAGAGCCCTAGAAGTCCAACTGCCAATCCTAGAGGTGATCCGATCAATCAGGGGCTGGCAATCCCGAGAAGACAGCCGACCAGAGATTAGAGGGAGACCTTAGTAACAAACAAGCAAGGTCGCAAGAGAAACAACCATGAACTCAGCCAGACCGACAACCACCTGGACAGGGACCCCAGCACAGAACATCGAGCTCTTAGCGGATTTAGCCACAAGGCCTGAAAGCTCCTGGAAGTGAAGCAGAGTCTGCTGAACAAACCTCAAAGAAGTCCTGTTCCCCGCAGAGAAGATCATCAAGTCATCCGCAAAGCAAAGATGGGTAAGATTAACCCTCTCACACTTGGGATGAAAATCAAACTCAGGCGGCGGGGAATTCAGCAGCCGCGACAAGACTTCCATACACATGACGAACAGGTAAGGGGACAGGGGATCACCCTGACGGAGACCACGCCTACCCGCAAAAAACCCCTCAGAGGACCCATTCACCGAAATGGAGAACATAGGCGAAGTAACGCAAGCCCGGATCCAATTGACAAACGAGCAAGGCGTACCAATCGAAAGCAGTAAGCCAAAGAGAAAATCCCACTGGATAGAATCATAAGCTTTCTGCAGGTCGATCTTCAGCACACACCGCGGGCTCCCTTTGTTGAGGTGGTAACCCCCAACCAACTCCTGGCAGAGCAGAATGTTATCCACAATACTCCTTCCTTGAACAAAGGCCGACTGATTCGGACTGATGAAGGAAGGCAGCCACACGCGAAGACGATTAGCCAATACCTTTGCAATGCATTTATACAACACATTACAACAGGAAATAGGCCTGAAATCCTCAACCCGGGAGGCACCCACCTTCTTAAGAATCAAGGTAAGAGAGGTGGCATTGATGCCAGGAGGAAGGAAGGAGGTATCAAAGAAGTGAAGCGCTGCGGAAACGAAATCATCCCCAACAACACTCCAAGCAGCTTTGAAAAACCCCACAAGGAAGCCATCAGGGCCAGGAGCCTTGGCACTACTGTTGCGTGCTCAATGTGAAAAGATAAATATGCAAAAGGAGAGAGAGAGCACTTAGAACATGCAAGCATACATGGTCTCACAGCAAGTAGTAAGTATATTTCATTCGTTTTTTCCACAGAGACTCATTTTTAGCTATTCGCGAAGTGTAATTGTTAAGAAAGATGGGATGAATTTGATGGGGTAAAATTGGTTTTTAATTATCTAAGTTTTACTGGATGTGTAAAGGAATATACCATAAACAAATCAAAGTTAAAATCAGGCTCAAAGAACAAGAGATGGAATCAATAAACGAAGAAGAAAACAGCTACACAGAATGCGTTTTAGCAGAATTGCGAGAACCGCAATTAATCCGCAATTAAATGGCAGCGAAACTGATTAAAAGGGTGAATTAAGGGCTACTAATGACTATCCTATAGGCAGTTTATTACGATTATCAAGCTTTGGATCAACTCTCTATACATCAAACTCACTCTATCTCAAGTATCGTCCGATTCCATGCATGAGAGACTCAAGTTTACTCGACTTCAAAGTAAGGTCTTAAGCATCTTGTTAAAGCAGGAGTGTTTAGTTTGTACTAGGGAAACGCCTATTCCTAGGCCGTTTCCTGATTACCATGAAAGGCTAGCATGATTATATGACTCTGAACTCTTACTCCTTCCAGAGGTTAGGAGTTCTTTGGACAAAATGGATGGCCAATCGAAATTGCCCGTGGGATGAAGCTTACATACAATCAATGTTCGAGTGTTAATCTGCCTACTTGACTCACGTTTTTTAGCCTATAGTTCTGTCATTAGCATGCCCCTAAGTGATTTTAGTTACTCATGGATATGTGGAGAATAGAAAAAGTAGATAAAACAGACATGCTTAGAAGCTAAATATACTTAAAACAGCAAGCCAAAGCCGTAGCAGAAACAGATGGAAACTGTAAAATGCAGAAGTGTACTTCGATTACTTTAAGTGTTTGAATGACAAAGGAAGCTTTAAAAGAACTGAATCCAAGGCAGACAACAACGAAATGCAGTAATTGAAATGCTAAACTAAGAACAACAGTGATCAGAAATGGAAATGAGAAGAACAAAGCAGAAAAACAGTAAAGGTTTGCTAGAAAACTCCGTGGCAGTCGCCTCGAATGATGGTGATGAAAAGTCAGCCGTGCTTGGATGAATCCAATCGAGAGAGAAGAAGAATCTCCTCTCCTTCCTATCAGATTATCGGTTCCAAAAGCTTAGACTCTCACTCCAACAGACGGCAAAGGAAAACAGATGGAAATGGTGGACTGCGAGAAGACTTCTGCGCTTCGAATGATGACTGAACCTCCGACTTTGACCCCCTTTTATAGTAGTTTGCAGGTGCGTTTGGGCCAAGGAGAACCATCAATCTTCAACGTCATATATCAGAATGGATGGAGGAGAAAGAACGAATCCCTGAAAAGTCGGATCTAAACAGAAAAAGATCAGCCAACTTACGGTTTTAACTTGAATAATTGCGGTCACCGCAATTATTCCGCAATTCATTTGCAATGGTTATTTTTTTCATTCTTTTCTTCGGTTTTCAACCCTTTTTCTACCTATTGTACACAAGTCCTATATTAGCTACCTTCTTCTAATTCTCATATTAAAGCATAAGTTTAAGCTAAATGCTAACAAAAACACCTAAATGTGTACATCTTCTTAAGCTAAATGGGTCCTAAATAAGTCACTTTCAGAGACTTAACACACCCCCAAACTTAAGGCTTTGCTTGTCCTCAAGCATACTAAGGACTTACTTAGGCTGCTGTTTCTTCTTCTTTAACTACTCACTAACTCCCTTATATTCTTGTCTCTAGCAGTGCTGTCCTGTGACACACTTCTAAGTTTAGAACTAACCTCTTGTCTAGCTTCTTCTGACTTCACCTGCCTACTATACCCACTGCTTTTGTTAACCCCCTACTACTGATCTAACTACTTTTATGATATCATGCTATTATCCCTAAGGTTTCAAATTCTACCAAGCTTTACTCTAGACTCAGTACATGCTTCTAGCTTATTTTTAATGTGTCTAGGATTCCTTAGAGTCATGCCAGTCTTAGTATTAACAGTGACAGTAGTACTTTTAGAGAACAACCTAAGCCCTGGCATCACTACATTGGATATACACTCATCTCCCTAAAACAACCCTACAAGTTACAACTTTTGTGCTTAGCTACTTTGAGGATCAGAGTTCTTTTTAAATAGGACATCTAAGCCACAAAGTTATAACTCCTAGGTATACATTCTTCTTCCCTATATTTTTCTCTTTTTTTTTTTCTTAGGTGGAGCTTCTCCTTTGGTTGCCTTTTGATGCAACGCCACTTGTGGGTTACACACTTGGCACTGATTACTCAGCAACCTAAGAGAAACTCCCCCTCTTTATTCTTTTTTTCATTTTGTTCATCATTTTTTTTTTTTTTTTAAAAAGGAGAAGAAGAATGCTTATGTTTCTAAGGGAGAGAGGAATGTTCCTAGGCCTAGGGTGGCCTCCCCCAAACTTCAACTACTCATTGTCCCCAATGAGTGTTTGAGGTGGCACACCCCCAAACTTGTCCTAGAAGCATCTAGTCTAAAGTAAAACAAAGAGAATCTAAACATCCTAGGCATAGGCAAAACATTCTAGAAGCAACTATCCCAGCAGCAGAAAATTTGAACATAACAGACAGGTTGAAGGCCTTATGGTTTATGCATGCTGAGCACTATTCAGAGGCAATTTTAAACTATCAAAGGGTGTCCTATGACACTCATCCAGCATGCTTCCAGATCAGCTATATAAGGTAGTCATGCTAGCAGCAAAAGATAGAATTTAACAGATCACAGCCTAACTAAACAGACAGTCCAAAGCATGCAATCAGTCACAAAAATTGCGGGAACCGCAATTATTTCGCAATGTAATCCGGGCAGATATAACATTGATTCAGGCCCCTAGCATGCTTTTTCCTGTAACTCATGCATCCTAAAAACTAAACTATCCTACCTATTCAGCTAACATCAAACTAGACTAAGCAAAAGAAAAAGCATAAAACTAAACATTAAAAACAGATCAAAAATTGAATACAAAACAGCATACTATACATGATTCTATCAAAAAGCAGGAAAATTGTCTTTTGTTTCTTAAGGGATTAGTAATACTCCCTCTAGTGCTCTTCAAACCAGCACTCAATTCTCATCATCCTCATCTGGTCGCCTTGGTCGTGGGGGCACCCATGGAGTTAGGAGGTTGGTGGGGAAGTCTGGGAAGATGCACCCCAACTGGTTTGCAACTTCTCTGTCCCTTGCCTGCGCATAGTTGGCCCATTGAGCCATTCTCCTCTGCATGTCCATCAAGCAGGCCATGGTTAGGGACTGTTCAGCAGCCAGCCTATCCAACTCAAATTCCATGTTGCCCTTTCTTCTCAGCCTTAGGTGTGCAGGCAACTCCAAATGGCCTGTGTAAGGCAGCTGCTGCTCCAAGCGCTCGGTGGGAACCCCTGCAAGCAAACACAATTTTGTTATAGTGTTGGGGAAAAATAATGGCCCCTTACCCTTTTTAGCACACTCAGCTATGGCAGCAGCGATGACTTCTCCCACGTTGATCGTGAGACCTCGCATTATAGCATAAACCAGCAGCGAACGGCTCTGGTTAATTGTAGTCTCATGAGTGACTGGGGAGAGTCTTCGTCTGACGAATGAAAACCACACAGCTGCCTTCGCCGTGAGGTTGGCACTCATGAGTGTGTGCCGCCCATTGCGTGACACTGTCCAGGAGGCTTCAGGCTGGCCAATTGTGCGAAGGGCCTCTTCTAGCACAGCCTCGGTCGGCTCATCTACTATCCGTGCATAATCTGTGTGCGCTTGGCCCCTGAGACCAAAGGCTTCGTTGATGGCCTTGGCTGAGAAATCAACTTCCACCCCTCTGACCACAGATAGGCCATCCTCAGGGCTGAGCACATTGGCGTAGAAATCGTACACCATGCTCGTGTAGGCTGGATTGGGAGGTCTGCAGAATTCCTCCCTAGCCATGGTTGAGCACCCCTGCGCGCAAGAACTGCGGCAGGTCAGCAAGTCGATCAAGGAACCCCTTCTCGTGCAACAGGTCCCTTTTCCTCAGCTCAATACCCCTGGATTCAGCATCAGATGAGACATACCTCACTGACGGAGGTTCATCTTCAGGGTAGAGTTTAGCCTTCCCCTTATCTGATGGCCTGGCTGACTCGGCAGCCTCAACTTTGAGCCTTTTTCGTGAGGGCTCCGAGCTCTCTTTCTCTGCTGAAGGCACTCTCTTGGCCTTCTTTTTCTTGGATTTCTTGGCCTTGACAATCTTGGCCTTCTTCTTCTTTTTGAGCCTTGCCTGGAGTTGTAGGAAACATGCCCCCAACGTCTCCTCCATAGAATCATCCTGCTGTGCAGGCTCGGCAGGGCTGTCTTCTCTCAGGGGAGAAAAGACTTCTTCTTCTCCAGCATCTCCACTGCCTTGCGTGGACTCTTGATAATCCCCATAAGGGAATTCAGGATCAGGCCGTGGAGAATTGTGCTCT
Source organism: Herpetospermum pedunculosum (assembly GCA_028017165.1). NCBI lineage: Eukaryota > Viridiplantae > Streptophyta > Magnoliopsida > Cucurbitales > Cucurbitaceae > Herpetospermum > Herpetospermum pedunculosum. The sequence goes on from CM051527.1 coordinate 40,839,867, forward strand.
GCTGATGGTGTATGTGCAGAACTCCATGGCGAAGACGGCAGCTCAGGGCTCTGTGCTGCTGCAGGCGGCGGATCAGAACTCTGAGGTGCTGGAGACAACTCGGCGCTCTGTGCAGGCGGTGACGACTCTGCGCTTGGCACTGGTTCAGATGAGAGGGGACTGCGCACAGGTGACATAGACGGCGACGAACCTTCTTTGTCTGACTCGTGGGCTGCACGATCAGTTTCTTGACTCTCCACAGAGGGAGTCTTGGCGGTGCTTGGTTCGGCAGCAGCCTTGACAGTCCACCGGCGCTTCTTTGGCGTGCCCACTGGCTCAGATGGGCCAGCAGGGATCTCAGTGACCACCCTCCACTTCTTCCTACGAATAGGAAGCTTGGCAAGACGGCCAGTGCGTACAGCACCCTCATCAGCAAGGGCGAGAAGCGCTTCCCTCGCAGCCGCTTCAGCTGCGTCATCGGCCTTCTTCTTGGCGGCGGATCTCTCAGCCCTAGTGGAAACCATCGTCGAGTCTTGAAGATCTTGAGAGAAGAATCACAGATGGAGAGAATCGCAGAAATCTTGGAGATCAAAGAATGGGAGAATCGTATCAACGAGCGCGTTCCAACGGCTATAAATAAAACGGAAAAAATCCCAACGGCTCTTTTTGCGGATCCAGCAATTTTTGCGCAATTCTAGGGATAATATTTCATAAAAATTCCAAACTTTGATCGCCCGTATCTTTCATTTGGCTCAACCGTTTCTCGATTTTTAAAGTGGGATTTACTCCCCTTGATCCCCTCTTTCGATTCCTTGCAAAAGCAAACAAAACCAACATTAAACACGTAATTAAAAACACATCACAAAACGTACAAACGATAAGCGAAAAAAACAGTGAAAATAAACTAAGGCATTGGCCTTGACTAAACGAGCACAGTAACCACTCGTTCTCTCTCGTTCTCTTTGTCATGCTTCAGTCAAGAGGAAGGCCGAGAGAGTCTTCACATCCCCTTCCTCATAGTAGTGCTTCAACCTAGCACCATTGACCAGAAATGGCTGTCCTTGCTGCAAGTTTTTAATCTCTATGGCACCATGAACAAAGACATTAGTAATAATGAATGGACCTGACCATCTAGACTTTAATTTGCCTGGAAATAGCTTTAATCGTGAGTTAAATAACAATACAAGTTGGCCCTTCTTAAAGTCTTTGATCCTGAGTCTACTGTCATGCCATATTTTTGTCTTTTCTTTGTACATCTTGGCATTCTCATAGGCCATGTGCCTAAGCTCGTCAAGTTCATGTAGCTGTAAAGATCTTAATGTCCCCGCATCCTTCACACAAAAATTTAATTCTTTCATGGCCCAAAATGCCTTGTTTTCCAACTCAAGTGGCAAGTGGCAAGCCTTGCCATACACCAACCTATAGGGAGACATTCCTAAAGGTGTCTTATATGCTGTTCTGTAAGCCCAAAGTGCATCCTCAAGCTTGAAAGACCAGTCTTTCCTATTAGGTTTGACTACCTTTTCTAGGATGTTCTTTATCTCCCTATTGGAAATCTCAGCTTGGCCATTTGAGTGTGGGTGGTAGGGAGTAGCTACCCTATGCCTAATGTTATACTTAGCCAATATTTTCTCCATAGCCTTATTGATGAAATGTGACCCCTCATCACTAATGATAGCACGAGGAGTCCCAAATCTAGTGAAAATGTGTCTATGCAAGAAGTGAGTGACTGTTTTAGCATCATTATTAGGACATGCCTTAGCTTTTACCCACTTTGACACGTAGTCTACTGCTACTAAAATGTACAGGTTACCTGATGATGGAGGGAATGGTCCCATGAAATCAATGCCCCATACATCAAAGAGCTCCAACTCTAAGATGTAAGTGAGGGGCATCTCATCCTTACGACTGAGGTTACCTGTCCTTTGGCATTCGTCACAGTTGTGGGCATAATTGTGGGCGTCCTTGAAGATTGTTGGCCAGTAGTAGCCACTCTGAAATACCTTAGCAGCTGTTCTTTGACCACCAAAGTGCCCACCGTAAGGAGATGAGTGACAGTGCTGCAGCACAGACTTCGCTTCAGCAGCTGAAACACACTTCCTTAACAACCCATCAGCACAGGTCCTGTAAAGTATGGGGTCATCCCAGATGAATTTCCTTGCTTCATGGAGGAACCTCTTCTTCTCTTGTCCTCCCTTGAACACTGGCAATACCTGTGATGCACGGAAGTTAGCAATGTCAGCGAACCAAGGTTCCTCATCGTTTTCACGATGAGTCAAAGCAAAGATATGTTCATCTATAAAAGCATCAGAAATTGCGGGGTCCGCAATTTTTTCGCAATTGTGCTGCAATCGAGACAGGTGATCTGCAACCACGTTTTCACATCCCTTCTTGTCCCGAATGTCCAAATCGAATTCCTGCAGCAATAACACCCATCTAATCAATCTAGGCTTAGCATCAGCCTTCCTCATAAGATATTTTAAAGCAGAATGGTCAGTATATACAATGGTCCTAGTTCCTACAATATAGTTCCTAAATTTTTCACAAGCAAATACTACAGCAAGCATCTCCTTCTCTGTAGTTGTATAGTCACATTGAGCCTCATTCAAGGTCTTACTAGCATAATAGACAGGATGTGTGAGCTTGTCAATCTTCTGTCCTAACATGACTCCTACAGCATAGTCACTAGCATCGCATAGCATCTCAAATGGGAGATCCCAATTTGGTCCTACTATGATTGGTGCTGTGACCAGTGCTTCCTTGAGGGTTTTCCAAGCTAATACACACTCCTTAGAGAAGATGAATGGCCTACCTAGCTCCAGTAGCTCACATAGAGGCTTGGCTATCTTAGAAAAGTCCTTGATGAACCTTCTATAGAAGCCAGCATGCCCTAAGAAACTCCTAATGGCCTTGACATTCTGGGGCTCTACCAACTTCTCTATGACCTCTATCTTTGCCCTATCCACTTCCACACCTGCCCTTGACACTCTATGTCCTAAGACAATCCCTTCATCTACCATAAAATGGCACTTTTCCCAATTTAGGACTAGGTTGGTCTCTTCACACCTAGCCAGGACTTGTCCTAGGTTCTCTAGACAGGTTTTAAATGAGTCCCCAAAGACTGAGAAGTCATCCATGAATATTTCTATTATGGACTCATCCAACTCAGAGAAGATTGCCATCATGCACCTTTGGAAAGTTGCCGGTGCATTGCATAAGCCAAAAGGCATTCTGCGGAAGGCAAACGTTCCAAAAGGGCAAGTGAAGGTAGTCTTCTCCTGATCCTTAGGGTCTATAGTGATTTGATTATAGCCAGAGTACCCATCTAAAAAACAATAGTAGGCTCTACCAGCTATTCTGTCTAACATCTGGTCAATGAATGGTAGAGGGAAATGGTCTTTTTTAGTTTCTTTATTTAACTTTCTGTAATCCATACATACTCTCCACCCTGTGACAGTCCTTGTTGGAATCAGTTCGTTGTTCTCATTGACTACCACAGTTATTCCCCCCTTTTTAGGTACACATTGGATGGGGCTCACCCACTGGCTACTAGCTATGGGGAAAATTACTCCTGCATCTAACCACTTTATTATTTCTTTCTTCACTACCTCTTTCATAGAGGGGTTTAACCTACGCTGGTGATCTACCCTAGGTGTGTGCTCTTCCTCTAGAATAATTTTGTGCATGCAATAAGAAGGGCTAATGCCTCGAATATCAGCAATAGTCCATGCTATAGCCTTCCTATGTTGCTTAAGCAGTAAAATTAAATCAACCTCATGCTGTTCACTTAGCTTAGAAGAAATAATTACAGGCAGCGTATCATTATCTCCTAGATATGCGTATTTGAGGTGAGTTGGTAGTGGTTTTAGTTCTAGAACAGGTGGATGCTCAATGGAGGGCTTTAACGGATTTACAGTTCTATCAGTTAAGTCTATAGTCATACATACATGCTGAGGTCTATCTACAGGCATATTCATTATGTCAGATACATTTAGATCATCTACATCTAATCCTACATATTCGTTAGCATGCTTGGTTAATAATACATGCTCTAATTGTTCTTCCATTAGTGAGTCAACAACATCAATGCTAGCACAAGACTCAGAATCAGAGGGATACCTTAAAGCTTTGTAAACACTAAATTTTACCTCTTCATCATGAACCCTCATAGTTAACTCACCTTTTTGCACGTCTATTAGTGCCCTACCTGTAGCTAAAAATGGTCTACCTAGCAGGATGGGAACCTCCTTGTCTGCCTCATAGTCCAGGACAATGAAATCTGCAAGGAAAATAAATTTGTCAACTTTAACTAGAATATCCTCAATCTTACCTTCTGGATATGCGATGGATCTGTCTGCTAGTTGTAAAGTGACTGTGGTTGGACGTGCTTCTCCCATTCCCAACTGGCGGAATAGGGACAGGGGCATGAGATTTATGCTGGCGCCCAGGTCACAAAGCGCTCTGCCCACATGCTTGCCTCCAAGTTCTACAGGTAGGGTGAAGGAACCAGGATCCTTCTCCTTCTTGGGCAGCTTGTTTTGGAGGATGGCACTGCACTCCTCGGTGAGGTTTACTGTTTCAAACTCACCAATTATTTTTTTGTTAGTAATAATGTCCTTCAAAAACTTTACATATGAAGGCATAGACTGTAAAACTTCTACAAAAGGAATGTTCACATGCACTTGCTTAAGTATTTCTAAAAATTTATTAAAATGAACTTCCTGTTCCTGCTTCTTCTTAAGCCTTCGAGGGTATGGAGGTGGTGGCACATATGCAGGCACGTCGGGACGCCTTAGGATGGGTGGAGGCCTTGGAATGTCTTCTACCTCCTCAACAATTGGCTCTAGCCTGGCTCCTGATGTGCTAGTTGGTGGTGGACCTTGGCTTGGCAGAGACTCCAGTGGAGCACTAGACTCAGTGTTCTCTACTCTCTTTGGTGTGTCCTTTGTGTTGCTCACCAATGGTCTTCCACTCCTGAGTTCAATTGCTTGAACTTGTTCCTTGCCATCTCTCCTTGGTACCTCGGTGTCAGCAGGGAGTCTACCTTGGGGCCTACTTTTAAGTTCATTGGCTAATTGGCCTACTTGGTTTTCCAGGCTCCTAAGAGTAGCTTGCTGGCTCTGAAGAGTAGCATCATTCTTAGCTATATATTCCTTGAGTAGGTTTTCTACAGAAGATCCTACAGATTGATTGTAAGGTTTTTGGTACATGGACTGGTTATGTTGGGGAGTGAAACCAGGTGTTCCACTCGGCCTTGGTTGGTTAGAATTTTGGTTAGTGTTCTGTTGGCCACCCCATGACAGGTTAGGGTGGTTTCTCCAACCAGGGTTATAGGTGTTGGAGTAGGGGTTATTCCTAGGCTGCTGCTGGCTTCCTACGTAGCAGACCGAGGATGGATTCCCAGGGCAATATTCATAAGGGTGCCCTTCCCCACAGAATCCACAGATTGGTGCCTCGCCTTGATTTGGTTGAGTGCCCATTGACATGGCTGTGGCGGTATTGGCACTGGTTTGGAGATTGGCCTGAGCCATTTGCTTAACTAGGTTGGTCAGGGCGTTTATTTGGGTGCTCATGGCGCTTAGAGCATCCTTGTCTTGAGCCCTAGTTGGCTCTACTGGATCGTCTGACCACCTACAATGAGATGTTGAGATCTTCTCCAAGATCTCATAGGCTAAATCTGTCCAATTGCGGACAGATCCTGAGGGTAAAGAATTTAACCATGTTTTGGCTTTGTCCCTCAAAGAGTAAGGGAAAAGATATAGCCTCAGGGCTTCTTGGGAAACTCCAGGGATTAGGAACGTGTCACTAACTCCTAGGAAGTTCCTAAGGTGGTTATGGGGGTCCTCATTTTCTATTCCAAAGAATTGTCCCACAGTGGACAACATTTGGAACATCACTGGCTTTAACTCGAATGAGTTGGCAGTGATTTCAGGACGGATTATGCTGGGGTTCAGCTCCCCAGGCATAGGTACTAAATATGAAAGGATGGCGCTATCCTTGTCATTCGCTATTTCAATGGGGTTGCGAGTGACAGGCACCAGGTTTTGATTTACTCCAGCCATTTCTTTTTTTTTTGCAAAAGTGAATATATATAAAAGCAAAAGGCCTCAAAGCCCGAGGCCAAAGGGCACAACAACAAGAGAACAAACACTGGGGGAACCAATGTACGACAACAAAAGAAAACAAAAGAAAACAACACAACGGAAACCTCACAGCCCGAGGGAAAGCACCAAAAGCAACTAATAAAACAACACAACGGAAACCTCACAGCCCGAGGGAAAGCAACAAAAGCAACTAATAAAACACACAACCACACTCCAGCAATCAACCCACAAGCAGGAAGGAGCTAGAAACAAAACACAACAGAAAAGCAAAGAAACAGCTGAAACAGGCCGAAAAAGAGAGACAGAACACGAAGGAATCGTGACACCTCAACCGCGAAGCAAGACCACTCATCCGCCCACAACACTCCCCAGGCCATCCACCCCTGCCGGAACTAGCGAAAGAGCGGCTGCAGACAGGGTCAAGGGGCACCAAGCAAAAACAGGGAGAGGACAGGCAGATGCTGAGAAAAAAGGGGGGGCCAAGCTAGCCATCCATCAAATGCAAGCAAGAAGCCCGCCCCCCAAGCTCGACCAAGGAACCGAACAAAGAAGAGGCCCATCAACTCGTTTTCCCCCTACTTATGGCAAAAGAACAACCATCCGGTATGCAGGCACGGCAGGAAACCACAGGGACCCAGCCAGCATCGCTTCCCTCGACAAAGCCAGATCCAAGGACCCACCAAAAGCCATTTCTTCTTGAGGTAATTGCGGAGGAATTGTAGTCTCTGCAATGATTGGAGGTAAAAGGGTTTGTTTAAAGAGACGTTTCTTGGCTCTATTCCTAGCTCTAAGTAATCTCTCGGGCTCAGGGTTGAACTCTAGATCACTACTTGGAGTCTCATTCATAAACTACCCTAAATGGTACCTGAAAAAAGAAATGAAAATGGATCAAATTCAATGAAAAATACTTTGATGTTTCAAACTTAACAAACTTCGTTTTCACTTAAAATAAGTCCCCGGCAGCGGCGCCAAAAACTTGTTGCGTGCTCAATGTGAAAAGATAAATATGCAAAAGGAGAGAGAGAGCACTTAGAACATGCAAGCATACATGGTCTCACAGCAAGTAGTAAGTATATTTCATTCGTTTTTTCCACAGAGACTCATTTTTAGCTATTCGCGAAGTGTAATTGTTAAGAAAGATGGGATGAATTTGATGGGGTAAAATTGGTTTTTAATTATCTAAGTTTTACTGGATGTGTAAAGGAATATACCATAAACAAATCAAAGTTAAAATCAGGCTCAAAGAACAAGAGATGGAATCAATAAACGAAGAAGAAAACAGCTACACAGAATGCGTTTTAGCAGAATTGCGAGAACCGCAATTAATCCGCAATTAAATGGCAGCGAAACTGATTAAAAGGGTGAATTAAGGGCTACTAATGACTATCCTATAGGCAGTTTATTACGATTATCAAGCTTTGGATCAACTCTCTATACATCAAACTCACTCTATCTCAAGTATCGTCCGATTCCATGCATGAGAGACTCAAGTTTACTCGACTTCAAAGTAAGGTCTTAAGCATCTTGTTAAAGCAGGAGTGTTTAGTTTGTACTAGGGAAACGCCTATTCCTAGGCCGTTTCCTGATTACCATGAAAGGCTAGCATGATTATATGACTCTGAACTCTTACTCCTTCCAGAGGTTAGGAGTTCTTTGGACAAAATGGATGGCCAATCGAAATTGCCCGTGGGATGAAGCTTACATACAATCAATGTTCGAGTGTTAATCTGCCTACTTGACTCACGTTTTTTAGCCTATAGTTCTGTCATTAGCATGCCCCTAAGTGATTTTAGTTACTCATGGATATGTGGAGAATAGAAAAAGTAGATAAAACAGACATGCTTAGAAGCTAAATATACTTAAAACAGCAAGCCAAAGCCGTAGCAGAAACAGATGGAAACTGTAAAATGCAGAAGTGTACTTCGATTACTTTAAGTGTTTGAATGACAAAGGAAGCTTTAAAAGAACTGAATCCAAGGCAGACAACAACGAAATGCAGTAATTGAAATGCTAAACTAAGAACAACAGTGATCAGAAATGGAAATGAGAAGAACAAAGCAGAAAAACAGTAAAGGTTTGCTAGAAAACTCCGTGGCAGTCGCCTCGAATGATGGTGATGAAAAGTCAGCCGTGCTTGGATGAATCCAATCGAGAGAGAAGAAGAATCTCCTCTCCTTCCTATCAGATTATCGGTTCCAAAAGCTTAGACTCTCACTCCAACAGACGGCAAAGGAAAACAGATGGAAATGGTGGACTGCGAGAAGACTTCTGCGCTTCGAATGATGACTGAACCTCCGACTTTGACCCCCTTTTATAGTAGTTTGCAGGTGCGTTTGGGCCAAGGAGAACCATCAATCTTCAACGTCATATATCAGAATGGATGGAGGAGAAAGAACGAATCCCTGAAAAGTCGGATCTAAACAGAAAAAGATCAGCCAACTTACGGTTTTAACTTGAATAATTGCGGTCACCGCAATTATTCCGCAATTCATTTGCAATGGTTATTTTTTTCATTCTTTTCTTCGGTTTTCAACCCTTTTTCTACCTATTGTACACAAGTCCTATATTAGCTACCTTCTTCTAATTCTCATATTAAAGCATAGGTTTAAGCTAAATGCTAACAAAAACACCTAAATGTGTACATCTTCTTAAGCTAAATGGGTCCTAAATAAGTCACTTTCAGAGACTTAACAACTACTCATGGAAAAGAGAGCAGCTCGAACCGCATCTCGTGAGATGGGGCGGATGAGATCAGTTACGCACTGATCAGACCACGAAAACCCCACCATCGGCTTTAATTGATCTGTGAGGTCACGATAACCAACCCCTTGGGACCCCAAAAGACCCTGGAAATAATGAACCAGAGATGTCGAGATGTCCTCATGGGAAGACAACCTGACCCCAGAACCATCAACCAAAGAGGAAAAGCTATTCCGGGCTGCCCTAACTTTCACGCTCCTGTGAAAGAACCCCGAGTTCCTATCCCCTAACGCCAGCCACTTAACCCTCGATTTCTGCCGAAGGGAGGCTTCTTCACACCTAGCTGCAGCCCATACCCTATCAGATGCCTCAGAGGCCTGAAGCTGGAGGGAGGGAGAAAGGGGGTCTGCCAAAACTCCCGCCTGGGCAGCCTCCATGGCCAAGCGAAGATCAATAACCTGCTGACTAAGCACAGCAATCGGCTTCCCAAACTCCTGCCTGAGAGACCCCTTTAAGCCCTTTAAATTGCGAGCGAAGCTAACAAGCGGAGAGACCCCAACATGGGTCACCCACCTACTAGCGATCACAGACAAAAACCTATCAGACTCCCCCCAATGGTTAAAGAACCGAAAGGAGGGAGACCGACGAGCACCTAAAGGGCCTGGAGAGAAAACCATCGGACTATGGTCAGAAACACCCCAGTCATGCACGTGCACCACACACATAGGCCGACCAGAAGCCCACTCAGCATAGACCATTAACTGCATTATATACCGCCTATAAAGGTAAATTTTTAACAAGAGCATAACTCAACTGACATGATGTATCGCCTTGTGACCATGAGGTCCTAAGTTCAATCCCCCACCCCAACATGTTAAAAAAAAATTAGATTAATTTATAACAAATGTGCTTTGTTTGTTGGTTATTTTCCTTGCCTAACTTTTTCCTGTGGGGTTTTTCAAAGCTGCTTGGAGTGTTGTTGGGGATGACTTCTGTTCCGCAGCGCTTCACTTCTTTGATACCTCCTTCCTTCCCCCTGGTATAAATGCCACCTCTCTTACCTTGATTCCAAAGAAGGTAGGTGCCTCCCGGGTTGAGGATTTCAGGCCCATTTCCTGTTGTAATGTGTTGTATAAATGCATTGCAAAGGTTTTGGCTAATCGTCTCCGTGTGTGGCTGCCTTCCTTCATCAGTCTGAATTAGTCGGCCTTTCTTCAAGGGAGGAGTATTGTGGATAACATTTTGCTCTGCCAGGAGTTGGTTGGGGGTTACCACCGCAATAAAGGTAGCCCGCGGTGTGTGCTGAAGGTCGATCTGCAGAAAGCCTATGATTCTATCAAGTGGGATTTCCTCTTTGGCTTGCTGCTCTCGATTGGTACTCCTTGCCAGTTTGTTAACTGGATCCGAGCCTGCGTTACCTCGCCTATGTTCTCCATTTCTGTGAATGGGTCCTCTGAGGGGTTCTTTGCAGGAAGGAGGGGTCTCCGCCAAGGAGACCCCCTGTCCCCTTACCTGTTCGTCATGTGTATGGAAGTCTTGTCGCGTCTGTTGAATTCCCTCGCGCCTGAGTTTGAGTTTCATCCCAAGTGTGAGAGGGTTAAGCTAACCCATCTCTGTTTCGCGGATGACTTGATGATTTTCTCTGCGGGGAATAGGGCTTCTTTGGGGTTTGTTCAGCAGACCTTACATCTCTTCCAGGAGCTTTCTGGCCTTGTGGCTAACTCTGCACTCTGCTAAGAGGTCGATGTTCTGTGCGGGTGCTCCAGTCCCTGTGGCAGTCGGCCTTGTTGAGTTCATGGGTGTTCCTCTTGCGTCGCTGCCTGTTTGTTACTTAGGTCTCCCCCTTCTCTCAGGTCGACTGTCTTCGCGTGATTGTCAGCCCCTGATTGATCGGATCACCTCTAGGATTGGTAGTTGGACTGCCAGGGCTCTCTCCTATGCTGGTAGGTTGCAGCTTATTCAGTCGGTCCTCCAGACCTTCCAGGTCTATTGGGCTAGTGTTTTTGTGCTGCCTGCTCGTGTGGTCCAGAGGGTTGAGAGTTTGCTTCGTTGCTACCTCTGGAAAGGATCTCCTTCTGGTCGCGGGGGGGCTAATGTAGCTTGGGATGATATTTGTTTGCCGAAGCGGGAGCGTTGGTTGGGTATTCGTCATATCCAGTCTTGGAACTCGGCAGCTGTTATGAAGCTCCTTTGGCTCCTGCTGCTCCGCTCTGGTTCTCTGTCGGTCGCTTGGATGGAGGAGTATATCCTCCGTGTGAGGTCTCTTTGGACGATTCCTGTGTCGTCTCTGTGGTCTTGGTGCCTTAAGGCGATTATGGGCTTCGTGCCTTTTCCGTCCGCTTGTCCGGTTTTCCATTGGAGACGGTTGTAGGTGCCGTATGTGGGTTGATCCATGGCTGCCTAATGGTCCTATTCTGCCAAGGATTAGTGATCGTATCTTGTATGACACGGCGAGTCATATTCAAGCTACGGTCTCTGATTTCCGGCTGCCTGATGGTTCGTGACGGTGGTCGTTGGTGTCTCCTGAGATGTTGGAGATATCCGATGCCGTGCGTTCTACTTTGTGCTGCCTTGATCGGGAGGATAGGTTGATCTGGGTTCCGGGCGGGATAGGTTTCTCAGTCTCGAGTGCTTGGGAGGCGATCCGCCCTCGTGGGACGGTGGTTCCCTGGCGGGGTTTGCTGTGGTTCGGGGGGAATATTCCGCGTCATGCTTTTGTCACCTGGCTGGCCTTGAGGGATAGATTGTATACCCGGGACAGGCTGGCCCGGTGGATCCCCTCGACCCCTACTGATTGTTTGCTTTGTTTGTCCAGGTCTGAGTCTCGCGACCACCTGTTCTTTCAGTGCCCCTTTGCGAGTTTGGTGTGGGAAGATATCCTCAGTTGGGGCAGAGCTTCCCGCCTCGTTCTCCCTTGGGATGCTGAGCTTGAGTGGATTTGTCGGGAGAGTGCTGGGCAGCATAAGCGTAAGCTTGTTTGAAGGGTGGCCTGGTGTGCTGTGATCTACCATATTTGGAAGGAACGCAATTTGCGTTTTCACGGCCCGGGTCACCGTCCTCCTCAGTCGGTTATCGCTGCTATCCGGTCTGATATTTCTTCTGCATGCTAGGCTTGGGTGGGTGCGGTTTCGGCCGGTTCCCCCTGGGATTCTTTTGATTGAACTTCTCTTGTTCTTTGAGTGTGTGCAGGTGTTATTTTCAGGTTGCTCTTGGCTGTGCTGTTTTCGCTTCTAGCGTCTGCTTCTTTTTTTTTTTTTTGCAAAGGTGAATATATATTAAGCAAAAGACCTCAAAGCCCGAGGCCAAAGGGCACCATCAAACAAGAGAACAAATCACTGGGAAACCAATGTACCAAAACAAAACAAAGCAACCCAAACAGAAACCTCACAGCCCGAGGGAGAGCAACAAAACAAACAAACAAAAACACCCGGCACCCAACCCACAGGCGGGAAGGAGCCAGAAAAGCCAAAAAGCAAAAGACAACACAACTCAAAGAGAAATGAAACACAACCGTAGCAAGAGGAAACAACAAGCCCGAGCACGAAATGAAGCAAACTCCCCAGGCCGCCCAAACAACCGAAGCCATCAATCCCCCGGTCGGCATGAGCAAAAAGGAGCGAGTCTAGACCGGGTCAAGGGGCGCCAAAACAAAGCAGAGGGAGGACAGACAGATGCTGAGAGTAAAAGAGGCCAAGCTGGCCATCCATCATATGCAAGTGAGAAACCAGCCCCCCAAGCACGACCAAGAACCCCAAAACAAAGAAGAGGCCCTTCAACTCGTCTTCCCCCTACTTCTGGGAAAAGAACAACCATCAGGAATGCAGGCCCGACAGAAAGCCACAAGGACCAGGCAAGCATCGCTTCCCTCGACAAAGCCTGATCCAAGGACACCCACCAAAAACCGACACACCCTCCGGACAAGGCGCCTGTCGGGGTGACAACAATCATCCAGAACAAACTCAACTCAAATCAGGAACCAAGACCACACCAGGGTAGAGAGCACCCACAGAACAGAGATGGACAACCAACTGCAGAAGTAGCAAGCACCGCCTGAACAAACCCCAACAGAGAGAGACCCCCCACAGACAAGCCTCTCATAGCCACCACTCAAAACGCCCACCAGGGAAGAAGGAGCCAAGGACATCGAGGGGCTAAAACAGGGGAAGAAAGCAAACAAAACTAAGACGAGCCTCTGCAAGAAGCACCCTCAAGAAGAACAACCACAAGGAGGCCCCAAACAGGCAAGCCACACGGACCAAACTGGAAACCCCCTCCAGAGAAGAGACAACAGCATCACCTAGATAGCCCAAAGTGACAGCATTACCTAGGGTCAGAGCAGGGGAAGAAGCAATCGCCAGAAGCGAAACAGCACCACACAAAGCAACCTGAAAAAACACCTGCACACACTCAAAGAACAAGAGAAGTCAATCAAAAGAATCCCAGGGGGATCCGGCCGAAACCGCACCCACCTAGGACGAGCAAGCAGAAGATAAATCAGACTGAATACAGCGATAACCGACTGAGGAGGCCGGTGACCCGGGCCATGAAAACGCAAATTGCGTTCCTTCCAAATATGGTAGATCACAGCACACCAGGCCACTCTCCAGACAAGCTTACGCTTATGCTGCCCAGCACTCTCCCGACAAATCCACTCAAGCTCAACATCCCAAGGGAGAACGAGGCGGGAAGCTCTACCCCAACTGAGGATATCTTCCCACACCAAACTCGCAAAAGGGCACTGAAAGAACAGGTGGTCGCGAGACTCAGACCCGGACAAACAAAGCAAACAATCAGTAGGGGTCGAGGGGATCCACCTAGCCAACCTGTCACGGGTATACAATCTATCCCTCAAGGCTAGCCAGGTGACAAAAGCATGACGCGGAATATTCCCCCCGAACCAAAGCAAACCCCGCCAAGGAACCACCGTCCCACGAGGGCGGATCGCCTCCCAAGCACTCGAGACTGAAAACCCAATCCCGCCCGGAACCCAGATCAACCTATCCTCACGATCAAGGCAGCACACAGTAGAGCACACAGCATCATATATCTCCAGCATCTCAGGAGACACCAACGACCATCGCCACGAACCATCAGGCAGCAGGAAATCAGAGACCGTAGCTTGAATATGACTAGCCGAGTCATACAAGATACGATCACTAATCCTGGGCAGAATCGGACCATCAGGCAGCCATGGATCAACCCACATACGACACCTACATCCATCACCAATGGAAAACCGGACAAGCGGATGGAATTGGTCACGAAGCCCCATTATCGCCTTGAGGCACCAAGACCACAGAGGCGACACAGGAATCGTCCAAAGAGAACGTCCACGGAGAACGTACTCCTCCATCCATCGACCCACAGAGAGCCAGACTGAAGCAGAAGGTGCCAAAGGAGCTTCATAACAGCTGTCGAGTTCCAGGACTGGATATGACGAATACCCAAACCGCCCTCCCGTTTCGGCAAACAAATATCATCCCAAGCTACCTTTGCCCGCCCGCGACCAGAAGGAGAGCCTTTCCAGAGGTAGCAACGAAGCAAGCTCTCAACCCTCTGGACCACACGAGCAGGCAGCACAAAAACACTAGCCTAATAGACCTGGAAAGTCTGGAGGACCGACTGAATAAGCTGCAACCTACCAGCATAGGAGAGAGCCCTAGCAGTCCAACTACCAATCCTAGAGGTGATCCGATCAATCAGGGGCTGACAATCACGCGAAGTCAGCCGACCTGAGAGAAGGGGAAGACCTAAGTAACAAACAGGCAGCGACGCAAGAGGAACACCCATAAACTCAGCAAGGCCAACTGCCACAAGGACAGGAGCACCTGCACAGAACATCGAGCTCTTAGCGGAGTTAGCCACAAGGCCAGAAAGCTCCTGGAAGAGGTGTAAGGTCTGCTGAACAAACCCCAAAGAAGACCTATTACCCGCAGAGAAAATCATCAAGTCATCCGCGAAGTAGAGATGGGTTAGCTTAACCCTCTCACACTTGGGATGAAACTCAAACTCAGGCGGGGGGGAATTCAGCAGACGCGACAAGACTTCCATACACATGACGAACAGGTAAGGGGATAGGGGATCTCCCTGGCGGAGACCCCTCCTTCCTGCAAAGAACCCCTCAGAGGACCCATTCACAGAAATGGAGAACATAGGCGAGGTAACGCAGGCCCGGATCCAGTTGACCAACTGGCAAGGCGTACCAATCGAGAGCAGCAAGCCGAATAGGAAATCCCACTGGATAGAATCATAGGCTTTCTGCAGATCGACCTTCAGCACACACCGCGGGCTCCCCTTATTGAGGTGGTACCCCCCAACCAACTCCTGGCAGAGCAAAATGTTGTCCACAATACTCCTCCCTTGAACAAAGGCCGACTGATTCGGACTAATGAAGGAAGGCAACCACACACGAAGACGATTAGCCAAAACCTTTGCAATGCATTTATACAACAAATTACAACAGGAAATAGGCCTGAAATCCTCAACCCGTGAGGCACCCACCTTCTTTGGGATCAAGGTAAGAGAGGTGGTATTGTTACCAGGAGGAAAGAAGGAGGTATCAAAGAAGTGAAGCGCTGCGGAACAGAAATCATCCCCGACAACACTCCAAGCAGCTTTGAAAAACCCCAAAGGGAAACTATCCGGCCCAGGAGCCTTGGCACTACTCATGGAAAAGAGAACAACGCAAACCTCATCTCTCGAGATGGGGCGGATGAGATCAGATACACACTGATCAGACCACAAAAACCCCACAATCGATTTTAACTGCTCTGTAAGGTCCCGGTAACCAACCCACTGGGAACCCAAGAGCCCCTGGAAATACTGACCCAGAGATCTCGAAATGTCGTCATGGGAAGACAACCTGGCCCCAGAACCGTCAACTAGAGAGGAAAAGCTATTTCGGGCTGCCCTAACTTTCACACTCCTGTGAAAGAAACCCGAGTTCCTATCCCCTAACGCCAGCCATTTAACCCTCGATTTCTGCCGAAGAGAGGCTTCCTCACACCTAGCAGCTGCCCAAAAACTATCGAGGCCTCAGAGGACTGTAGCTGGAGGGAGGGAGAGAGGGGGGTCAGCCAACAGTCCAGCCTGGGCAGCCTCCATGGCCAAGCGAAGATCAACAACCTGCTGACTAAGCACGGCAATCGGCTTCCCAAACTCCTGCCGAAGAGACCTCTTTAAACCCTTTAAATTGCGATCGAAGCTAAGAAGCGGAGAGACCCCAACACGGGTCACCCACCTACTAGCGACCACAGACAAAAACCTATCAGACTCCCCCCAATGGTTAAAGAACCGAAAGGAGGGAGACCGATGAGCACCTAAAGGGCTTGGAGAGAAAACCATCGGACTATGATCAGAAACGCCCCAATCAAGCACATGCACCACACACAGAGGGCGGGCAGAGGCCCACTCTGCATTCACCAAAACTCTATCCAACCTCCCCAACTGACCTCCCGGGCCACCCCGCGGGCGGCTAGTCCAAGTGAACCAATCCCCTGAACCGACAGCTCAACCAAGTCAGCCTCTAGGAGAGCACTATCAAAGGCTCCCATCGCAGAGATGCTATGGTTACCCCCACTCCTCTCAGTCAGCCGCCGAGTCTCATTAAAGTCTCCAATAACCACTCCAGGGGAAGACCAGCTCGAACAAGCCAAGGCCAACTCCCTCCACAAAGCAGACCGCCCCGCCTCGAGATTGGAACCATACACACAGGCAATATGAGTCGCAACCTGAGAAGACAGATCCACCAGGGAGCCAGTAACCAACTGAGGACTAATCAGGGTAGGAGAGAAAGAGAAACGGCGGGAACGCCATAACACCCAAATACGACTCAGGCCACTATCCCCATAACTACACACACACCGCCAATCGGCCCCAAAGGAACGAAACACGAAGTCAAACTGATGAGCCTTAACCTTAGTTTCTACCAGACAACAGAAACCAATATTCTCAGACTGCAAAAAGGAGCGAACACATCTCCCTTTTGCCGGGTCAGTGAGACCGCGCACATTCCACGAGCACCAACTAGACATAGGAAGTAGAAGGGGAGACGGTGGCATCCTGACACCATCGAGGGTCCACACTGTCACAGAGCGCATTTTCCACTAAGGAAACCACCCTCGGAGAGGCCAAAGCACCCTCCGAGGAATCAGCTAGAGAAACGAAAGAATTAGTTACGCGGACCCCCTTTGGTGGCTCAGGAGAACGGGAAAGCCTAGAGGTGGGGCCAATAGGAGAACTCGGGAGGCTAACCAAGGCAATGGGATGGGCAGACGAGTCTGTCGCAGCCAAGGATTTGGCAGCCTTCTTCCTGTTCTGTTTACGCCTACGAGATTTCCCTCCCACAGGGATAAAATCATCACCAACCTCAAGAGAGGAGGCCTGTTGACCCTCCCCACTAGCAACCACTACCTGATCCGAGCCCACGCCTTCACCGTGGGCCGGCACCTTGACCTCACCCTCAACAGACACCTGTGTAGAGAGGATGGGATAAATACTACCCACAGTCTGTTTCGGACAACCTGTGTCCGAATGACCAAATACTCGGCAAGACAGGCACCGCTTGGGCTTCCACTCATATTCAATTGGGATAGTATGATCCACACCATAGACAGTGACCCCTACTTTACTAGGAAGAGCGGCATCAATCGCGACCTGCACACAGACGCGAGCATACGAGGAGCACGTTCTGTCCTTTGTAGGCTTATCAAACCGCAATGGAACACCAACCGTACTTGCAATGTTACTCAACCCAGGAGTGGTCCACCATTCCATAAGGACATGAAAAAACTTAACCCACACAGGAATTTTATCGAACACAAAGGTCTGTGGGACTATCCCAGGGACCCACTGCCTCAGAAGGATCGGCTTCCCCCCGAAGTGCCAGGGACCATTCTCGAGGACCCAGTCCCGAGCTGAGTCCTTTTGGAACCTGAAGATGATCAAACCATTATCAAACAAGTTAATGGTTGGAACTTCCACATGTCCCCAAATCCTTCTGACCATCCGATCAAGAACAAAAGAAGGGAGTTTGCCATCCATAAACTGACCCACCAACGAACCTCTCCAAACTGCTATGCCCTCCTCAATAACCTCATCCGAGGGAATGGCAAACATAATCCCATCCTTCTCAATTGGAGGGTTATAGAGAAGGGGTTCATCAGCTGGGGAGGTCCACTGAGGCCCAAACAGAGTGGCCCAACTAGCCGTATGCCCCTGACCAAGGGACCCCGTGGGCCCACCAGGCCCAATTTGATTAGGCCCAACCCCACCAAAGGAACCCAAAGACGCATCAACCCCCTCACTCACTCCTAAGTCCGAACTAGGACGGCCTAACAGAGGAAACTTTCCTGGAATCCCCAAACCAATCCTAGGCCCAAACGAGCTACACACCATCCCAACCTCACTAGCTCCATCTTTTCCCTCAAGGGGCAAAACCTCATCCCGATTGGGCATACCACGACGAGTCACCAAGTGGCCTAACTGCCCACGCCCTATTGGGCTAAACGAGGACGGCCCAAAAGGCAAGGCTCCTTGCCCATTCAAATTTGGGCCCGAACCCAATTCAACAAGCCCATTAAGGTGAAAATCAGAATAGTCCATCTCATTAGGCCCATCAAGTGGTAACCTATTCCCTTGGCCAAGCCCACCCGAAACATTACCAATTGGGATTATATTTGCCGTTCCCTCGGATGAGGTTATTGAGGAGGGCATAGCAGTCTGGAGAGGTTCTTTGGTGGGTCAATTTATTGATGGGAAACTCCCATTTTTGTGCTTGACCGGCTGGTCAGGTAGATTTGTGGACATGTGGAAGTTCCAACCATTAACTTGTTTGATAATGGTTTGATCATCTTCAGGTTCAAAAAGGACTCAGCTCGGGACTGGGTCCTAGAGAATGGCCCTTGGCACATAGGGGGGAAGCCTATCTTTCTGAGGCAGTGGGTCCCTGGGATAGTTCCCCAGACCTTTGTTTTCGATAAAATCCCTGTGTGGGTCAAGTTTTTTCATGTCCCTATGGAATTGTGGACCACCCCTGGGTTGAGTAAGATTGCGAGCACGGTAGGTGTTCCTTTGCGGTTGGACAAACCCACAAAGGATAAAACGTGCTCCTCGTATGCTCGGATTTGTGTGGAGGTCGCGATTGATGCCCCTCTCCCCAGTAAGGTTGGGGTCACTGTCTATGGGGTGGATCATACTATCCCAATTGAATATGAGTGGAAGCCCAAGCGGTGCCTATCTTGCCGTGTTTTTGGTCATTCAGACACAGGTTGTCCGAAACAGACAATGGGGAGTATTGACCCCATCCTCCCTCCTCAGGGGTCTGCTGAGGTTGAGGTCAAGGAGCCAACCCAGAGTGAGGTCGTGGGCTCGGATCAAGGAGTGGTTGCTAGTGGGGAGGGTCAGCAGGCCTCCTCGTTTGAAGGTGTTGATGGCTTTCTCCCTGTGGAATGGAAATCTCGTAGGCGTAAAAGGAACAGGAAGAAGGCTGCCAAATCCTTGGCTAAGACAGCTTCGTCTGACCTTCCCATGGCCTTGGTTAGTCTCCCGAGCTCTCCTATTGGCTCCGCCTCTAGGGTCTCCCGTTCTCCTGAGCCCCCAAAGGGGGTGCATGTAGCCAACTCTTTTGCTTCCCTAGCTGATACCTCGGGGAATGCTTTGGCTCTGATATGGATTATGGCACTACAAGTCCAATTCTTAATCCACAAGGTCCAATTACAAGGTCCAAGGCAAGACTAATTCGACAAGCCTACATAACTCATGTTCAAGGATGGTTGGTTTCAGCGCAAGGAAGGAGTCTTCATGTGGACGCCAATTTCGATGAAGAGATGAATTCAAAATTCAATATTTGTAATTTGGAAGCGCATCCTACATCCTAAAGACATCAATGATGTTAAGAAGATATGACCTTTCTTACAAGCTCAAGCACTTAGGAATTGTTTTTAATTCTTTGGCGGTTACAAATTGAACATTGTTTTAATTCCTAGTTGTTTTATTTTACTTTACATTTACTATGTATGTTACATTATCATGCTTGTATTAGCTTATAAATTGGTGGGACACAAATGAAAAAAAAGACAGATTTTGAATGAATTGAGAATTACAAATCACCTTGAGTGTGAATTTGCTTTGGAATTTCGTGAGTCATAACCTTGTCTTGCCAACTTCCAGAATTTGTCATTCCTTGTGTTTAGGGTGGCTGCCGGATCAAGCTTTTTAGAATTGATCATTCTAACAAGTGGATTGATTCAATTTAGAGCAAGAAGTTCAATTCTTGTCTCTAGATCATAGATCAAAGAGGTAATCTTTTCCTAACCTTAATCTCTTGGTTGATAGCATCTAGATCTAGGAGGGTTCTAATTCTTGCTTCAAGGGTTCTGGCTAAATTAGCTTGGGTGTTTGAACTTGCAATTGAGTTTGCCTTATCAGGCTCCCCCTAGGGTGGTTTCCTTAGTGGAGAAGGTGCTCTGTGACAGTGTGGACCCTAGATGGTGTCAGGATGCCACTATCTCTCTTTTTGGTTCCTATGTCTAGTTGGTGCTCGTGGAATGTGCGCGGTCTCACTGACCCGGCAAAAGGAAGATGTGTTCGCTTCTTTTTGTAGTCTGAGAATATTGGTTTGTGCTGTTTGGTAGAAACTAAGGTTAAGGCTCATCAGTTTGATTTCGTGTTTCGTTCCTTTGGTGCCGATTGGCAGTGTGTGTAGTTATGGGGATAGTGGCCTGAGTCGGATTTGGGTGTTATGGCGCTCCCGTCGTTTCTCCTTCTCACCTAGCCTGATTGGCCCTCAGTTGGTCACTAGCTCCCTAGTGGATCTTTCTTCTCAGGTTGCGACCCAGATTGCATGTGTGTATGGGTCCAACCTCGAGGCTGGGCGTTCTGCTTTATGGAGGGATTTGGCTTTGGCTTGTTCGAGCTGGTCTTCCCCTGGAGTGGTTATGGGCGACTTCAATGAGACTCGGCGTTTGTCCGAGAGGAGTGGTGGTAACCATAGCATCTCTGCGATGGGAGCCTTTGATAGTGCTCTCCTCGAGGCTGACTTGGTTGAGTTGCCGGTTCAGGGGAATTGGTTCACTTGGACTAGCCGGCCGCGTGGTGGCCCGGGAGGTCAGTTGGGGAGGTTGGATAGAGTTTTGGTGAATGCTGAGTGGGCTTCTGCCCGGCCGCTGTGTGTGGTGCAGGTGCATGCTTGGGGTGTTTCTGATCACTGCCCTTTAGTTTTCTCTCCAGGCCCCTTTTTTTTTTTGCAAAAGTGATTAGATATAAGCAAAAGGCCTCAAAGCCCGAGGCCAAAGGGCACAACAACAAGGGAACAAACACTGGGAGAGCCAATGTACGACAACAAAACGAAAACAACACAACGGAAACCTCACAGCCCGAGGGAAAGCAATAAGCCAAACAACAACATACCCCAGCATCCAACCCACAAACGGGAAGGAGCTAGAAAAAACAAAAAGCAGAAAGAAGTAACACAACTAAAAAGCAAAGAAACAGCTGAAGCAGGAGGAAAACAAAGAGATAGAACACGAGGGAATCGTAACACCTCAACCGCGATCTGCCCACAAAACTCCCCAGACCATCCAACCCCCGGCCGGAACTAGCGACAGAGCAACACCAGACAGGGTCAAGGGGCACCAAGCAAACCAGAGAGAGGACAGGCAGATGCTGAGAAAGAAGGGGCCAAGCTGGCCATCCTTCAAATGCAAGCAAGAATCTCGCCCCCCAAGCTCGACCAAGAAACCGAACAAAGAAGAGGCCCATCAACTCATCTTCCCCCTACTTATGGCAAAAGAACAACCATCCGGTATGCAGGCACGGCAGAAAGCCACAGGGACCCAGCCAGCATCGCTTCCCTCGACAAAGCCAGATCCAAGGACCCACCAAAAGCCCACACACCCTCAGGACAAAGCGCCTTTCGGGGTGACAACAAGCGACCAGAACTCAACTCAATTAGGAACCAGGACCGGCAGGGGACAACGAGAACCCACAGAACAAGAGAAGGACAGCCAACTGCAGAAGAAACAAGCACCGCCTGAAGCACTCCAACAGCTCGGGACGCCCCACAGACTAGCCTCGCAGAGCCCCACACAAGAATCCCACCAGGGAGAAAAGCCAAGGGCAGCCAAGGACAAACAGATGAAGAAGCCAGCACCAAAACCAGAAACCCCTCCAGAAGAATGGACAACAGCATGAACCAGGGACAGAATAGGGGAAGAAGCAAACGCCATAAGCGAGACAGCACCACAAGAGCAACCTGACAAAAAACCTGCACACACTCAAAGAACAAGCCAAAGTCAATCAAAAGAATCCCAGGGGGAGACGGCCGAAACCGCACCCACCCAGGACGAGCAAGCAGAAGAAATATCAGACCGAATAGCAGCGATAACCGACTGAGTAGGGCGGTGACCCGGGCCATGAAAACGCAAATTGCGTTCCATCCAGATATGGTAAATCACGGCACACCAGGCCACCCTCCAAACAAGCTTACGCTTGTGCTGCCCAGCACTCACCCGACAAATCCACTCAAGCTCAGCATCCCAAGGGAGAACGAGGCGGGAAGCTCTGCCCCAACAGAGGATATCCTCCCACACCAAACTCGCAAAGGGGCACTGGAAGAACAAGTGGTCACGGGACTCAGTCCCGGACAAACAAAGCAAACAATCAGTAGGTGTCGAGGGGATCCACCGAGCCAGCCTATCACGAGTATACAAGCGGTCCCTCAAGGCCAGCCAAGTGACAAAAGCATGACGCGGAATATTCCCCCCGAACCAAAGCAAACCCTGCCACGGGACCACTGTCCCACGGGGGCGAATCGCCTCCCAAGCACTAGAGACCGAAAAACCAATCCCGCCAGGAACCCAGATCAACTTATCCTCCCTACCTGGGCAACACACAGTAGAGCGCACAGCATCGGCGAGCTCCAACAAATCAGGAGACACTGCCGGCCACCGCCACGAACCATCAGGTAGCAAAAAATCAGAGACCATCGCTTGAATATGACTAGCTGCGTCATACAAGATACGATCACTAATTCTGGGGAGAATAGGACCATCAGGCAGCCAAGGATCAACCCACATACGACACCTAGCACCGTCACCTATGGAAAAGCGGATAAGAGGACGGAATTGGTCCCGAAGCCCCATAATTGCCTTGAGGCACCAAGACCACGTAGACGACACAGGAATCGTCCAAAGAGACCGACCACGGAGGATATACGCCTCCATCCAAGCCACCCACAGGGAACCAGAGCGAAGCAGGAGGAGCCAGAGGAGCTTCATAACTGCAGCCGAGTTCCAGGAGGGGATATGACGAATACCTAAACCTCCCTCACTCTTCGGCAAACAAATGTCAGCCCAGGCAACCTTTGCCCCCCCACAACCAGAAGGAGAGCCCTTCCAGAGGTAGCAACGAAGCAAACTCTCAACCCTATGGACTATACGAGCAGGCAGCACAAAGACACTAGCCCAATAGACCTGGAAGCTCTGAAGGACCGACTGGATAAGCTGCAACCTACCAGCATAGGAAAGGGCCCTAGCAGTCCAACTGCCAATCCTAGAGGTGATCCGATCAATTAGAGGCTGGCAATCCCTATAAGACAACCGACCTGAGATGAGAGGGAGCCCTAAGTAACACACAGGCAAGGTCGCCAGAGCAACACCCATGAACTCAGCCAGACCTACAGCCACCTGGACAGGAACCCCCGCGCAGAACATCGAGCTCTTAGCAGAGTTGGCCACAAGGCCAGAAAGCTCCTGGAAGTGAAGTAAAGTCTGCTGAACAAACCTCAAGGAAGCCCTGTTCCCCGCAGAGAAAATCATCAAGTCATCCGCAAAGCAAAGATGGGTAAGATTAACCATCTCACACTTGGGATGAAACTCAAACTCAGGCGGCGGGGAATTCAGCAGCCGCGATAAGACTTCCATACACATGACGAACAGGTAAGGGGACAGGGGATCACCCTGACGGAGACCACGCCTACCCGCAAAAAACCCCTCAGAGGACCCATTCACCGAGATGGAGAACATAGGCGAAGTAACGCAAGCCCGGACCCAGTTGACAAACTGGCAAGGCGTACCAATCGAAAGCAGTAAGCCAAAGAGAAAATCCCACTGAATGGAGTCATAAGCTTTCTGCAGGTCAATCTTCAGCACACACCGCGGGCTCCCTTTGTTGAGGTGGTAACCCCCAACCAACTCCTGGCAGAGCAGTATGTTATCCACAATGCTCCTACCTTGAACAAAGGCCGACTGATTCGGACTAATGAAGGAAGGCAGCCACACGCGAAGACGATTAGCCAAAACCTTTGCAATGCATTTATACAACACATTACAGCAGGAAATAGGCCTGAAATCCTCAACCCGTGAAGCACCCACCTTCTTAGGAATCAAGGTAAGAGAGGTGGCATTGATACCAGGAGGAAGGAAGGAGGTATCAAAGAAGTGAAGCACAGCGGAAACGAAATCATCCCCAACAACACTCCAAGCAGCTTTGAAAAACCCCACAGGGAAGCCATCCGGGCCAGGAGCCCTGGAACTACTCATGGAAAAGAGAACAGCTCGAACTTCCTCTCGCAAGATGGGGCGAGTGAGATCAGTTACACACTGATCAGACCACGAAAACCCCACCATCGGCTTTAAACACTCAGTGAGGTCACGATACCCAACCCCTTGGGACCCCAAGAGACCCTGGAAATAATGAACCAGAGATCTCGAGATGTCCTCATGGGACGACATTCTCCAGGCCCCTTTTGTGCCCGTCGGTCTCCCTCCTTTCGGTTCTTTAACCATTGGGGGGAGTCTGATAGGTTTTTGTCTATGCTTGCTAGTAAGTGGGTTTCCCTTGTTGGGGTATCTCCGCTTGTTAGCTTCTCTCGCAACTTAAAGGGCTTGAAGAGGTCGCTGAGGCAGGAGTTTGGGAAGCCGATTGTCGTGCTTAGTCAGGAGGTTGTTGATCTTCGCTCGGCCATGGAGGCTGCTCAGGCAGGTGTGTTGGCTGATCCCCTTTCTCCCTCCCTCCAGCTTCAGGCCTCTGAGGCTTCACATAGATTTTGGGCAGCAGCTAGGTGTGAAGAAGCCTCTCTTCGGCAGAAATCGAGGATTAAATGGCTGGCGTTAGGGGATAGGAATTTTGGGTTCTTTCACAGGAGCGTGAAAGTTAGGGCAGCTCGAAATAGTTTATCCTCTCTGGTTGATGTTTCTGGGGCCAGGTTGTCTTCCCACGAGGACATCTCGAGAGCTGTGGTTCAGTATTTCCAGGGGCTCTTGGGTTCTCAGAGGGTTGGTTACCGTTACCTTACTTAGCAGTTAAAGCCGATTGTGGATTTTTTGTGGTCTGATCAGTGTGTAACTGATCTCATCCGTCCCATCTCGAGAGATGAGGTTCAAGCTGTTCTCTTTTCGATGAGTAGTGTCAAGGCTCCAGATCCGGATGGTTTCCCAGTGGGGTTCTTCAAAGCTGCTTGGAGTGTTGTTGGGGATGATTTTTGTTCCGCAGCGCTTCACTTCTTTGATACTTCCTTCCTTCCTCCTGGTATCAATGCCACCTCCCTTACCTTGATTCCTAAGAAGGTGGGTGCCTCCCGGGTTGAGGATTTTAGGCTGATTTCCTGTTGTAATGTGTTGTATAATTGCATTGCAAAGGTTTTGGCTAATCGTCTTCGTGTGTGGCTGCCGGCCTTCATTAGTCCGAATCAATCGGCTTTTGTTCAAGGGAGGAGTATTGTGGACAATATTTTGCTCTGCCAGGAGTTGGTTGGGGGGTACCACCTCAATAAGGGGAGCCCGCGGTGTGTGCTGAAGGTCGATCTGCAGAAAGCCTATGATTCTATCCAGTGGGATTTCCTATTCGGCTTGCTGCTCTCGATTGGTACGCCTTGCCAGTTTGTCAACTGGATCCGGGCCTGCGTTACCTCGCCTATGTTCTCCATTTCTGTGAATGGGTCCTCTGAGGGGTTTTTTGCGGGTAGGCGTGGTCTCCGTCAGGGAGATCCCCTATCCCCTTACCTGTTCGTCATGTGTATGGAAGTCTTGTCGCGGCTGCTGAATTCCCCGCCGCCTGAGTTTGAGTTTCATCCCAAGTGGGAGAGGGTTAATCTTACCCATCTTTGTTTTGCGAATGACTTGATGATTTTCTCTGCGGGGAACAGGACTTCTTTGTCTGTGGTTGCGAGTAGGTGGGTGACCCGTGTTGGGGTCTCTCCGCTTGTTAGCTTCGCTCGCAATTTAAAGGGCTTAAAGAGTTCTCTAAGGCAGGAGTTTGGGACGCCGGCCCAGGCTGGAGTTTTGGCAGACCCCCTTTCTCCCTCCCTTCAGCTTCAGGCCTCTGAGGCCTCGGATAGGTTCTGGGCAGCAGCTAGGTGTGAAGAAGCCTCCCTTCGGCAGAAATCGAGGGTTAAGTGGCTGGCGTTAGGGGATAAGAACTCGGGTTTCTTTCACAGGAGCGTGAAAGTTAGGACGGCCCGAAATAGCTTTTCCTCTCTGGTTGATGGTTCTGGGGCCAGGTTGTCTTCCCATGAGGACATCTCGAGTTCTCTGGTTCATTATTTCCAGGGGCTCTTGGGGTCCCAGGGGGTTGGCTACCGTGACCTTACAGAGCTTTTAAAGCCAATTGTGGGGTTTGTGTGGTCTGATCAGTGTGTAACTGATCTCATCTGCCCCATCTCGAGAGAGGAGGTTCGAGCTGTTCTCTTTTCCATGAGTAGTGCTAAGGCTCCTAGGCCGGATGGCTTCCCAGTGGGGTTTTTCAAAGCTGCTTGGAGTGTTGTGGGGGATGATTTCTGTTCCGCAGCTCTTCACTTCTTTGATACCTCCTTCCTTCCTCCTGGCATCAATGCCACCTCTCTTACCTTGATTCCTAAGAAGGTGGGTGCCTCCCGGGTTGAGGATTTCAGGCCTATTTCCTGTTGTAATGTGCTATATAAATGCATTGCAAAGGTGTTGGCCAATCGTCTTCGCGTGTGGCCGCCTTCCTTCATAAGTCCGAATTAGTCGGCCTTTGTCCAAGGAAGGAGTATTGTGGATAACATTCTGCTCTGCCAGGAGCTGGTTGGGGGTTACCACCTCAACAAAGGGAGCCAGCGGTGTGTGCTGAAGATCAACCTGCAGAAAGCTTATGATTCTATCCAGTGGGATTTTCTCTTTGGCTTACTGCTTTCGATTGGTACGCCTTGCCAGTTTGTCAACTGGATCCGGGCTTGCGTTACTTCGCCTATGTTCTCCATTTCGGTGAATGGGTCCTCCGAGGGGTTTTTTGCGGGTAGGCGTGGTCTCCGTCAGGGAGATCCCCTGTCCCCTTACCTGTTCGTCATGTGTATGGAAGTCTTGTCGCGGCTGCTGAATTCCCCGCCGCCTGAGTTTGAGTTTCATCCCAAGTGGGAGAGGGTTAATCTTACCCATCTTTGTTTTGCGAATGACTTGATGATTTTCTCTGCGGGGAACAGGACTTCTTTGAGGTTTGTTCAGCAGACTTTACTTCACTTCCAGGAGCTTTCAGGCCTTGTGGCTATCTCCGCTAAGAGCTCGATGTTCTGTGCGGGGGTTCCTGTCCAGATGGCTGTCGGTCTGGCTGAGTTCATGGGTGTTGCTCTTGCGACCTTGCCTGTTTGTTACTTAGGTCTCCCTCTCATCTCTGGTAGGCTGTCTTCTCGGGATTGCCAGCCCCTGATTGATCGGATCACCTCTAGGATTGGCAGTTGGACTGCTAGGGCTCTTTCCTATGCGGGAAGGTTGCAGCTTATCCAGTCGGTCCTCCAAAGCTTCCAGGTCTATTGGGGTAGTGTGTTCGTGCTGCCTACTAGTATAGTCCATAGGGTTTAGAGTTTGCTTCGTTGCTACCTCTGGAAGAGCTCTCCTTCTGGTCGTGGGGGGGCGAAGGTTGCCTGGGATGACATTTGTTTGTGATAGCTCCATTTTGGAGCTATAATTATGTCCCTAATTCACGATTATTATTGGCTTAATCTTGCTTTTATGTGATTATTGCAGGTGTTCTCAGTAATTCAGCCTCGGGAGCGTTTCGGCGCTTTTCGGAGCTTAATATCGCAATTTAAAGGCCTAAGAACACTACCGGGGAAGATCCATGCAAAGGCATGAAGGTTGGGCGCTTTGGGGAAATTGAAGGCAAAAATCCATGCAACAACCCGAGAGCTAGCGTCGAGCGACAGCGTCGCGACGCTAGCTCGACGCTGCCAGCGCGTCTCGACGCTCCGAAGACTGAAGCGCTGATTTGAAGATCCACCCGAGAGCAAGCGTCGAGTGATAGCGTCTCGACGCTCGCTCGACGCCGCACAAGCGTCTCGACGCTCCGAAGTCAGAGGCGTTAATTTGAAAATCCACCCGAGAGCAAGCGTCGAGCGACAGCCTCTCGACGCCACCCCGACTGCGCGCGCGGATTATTTAGGGCGCAGCGTCGAGACGCTGCGCTAGCGTCTCGACGCTACGACGGATTACTTAAAGTTTTTGTCCGATTTTAGCCGCCATCTTCGTCTTCCACCTCGAGCTCCGCGCCTGATTTGACGTTCCAGCAACCATTTTCACCATGGGAGGGGCTAGGAAGCTTGAATTGAAGCCATCCCACACCACACAAGTCATGAGTGAGTAGTTTTACCGTTTTTGGCTCGGGATTGTATAGAAGAAATGTAGTTTGCACTCTTGGTGAGGTTGTAGAATTGAAATTCTGAATTGGTTGAATGATTTATTGAATTGATTTCTAATTCTTTTTTTTTTTTTGCAAAAGTGAATATATATAAGCAAAAGGCCTCAAAGCCCGAGGCCAAAGGGCACAACAACAAGAGAACAAACACTGGGAGAACCAATGTACGACAACAAAACGAAAACAACACAACGGAAACCTCACAGCCCGAGGGAAAGCAACAAATAAACCAAACAACAACATACCCCTTGATTTCTAATTCTTTGCTTATTCCATAAACATGTTTGAATGATTTAGGACTAGGCACCCTTGATTTTGAGCATGTTTGATTGTTAAAGGTTTTGATGCCGTGCCTCTCTAAACCGCCAAGTAACAAGGATTTACGACACCTTGAGCGTATTGGCGTCCTTGCGCTCTTGGTGATCGCTCTTCCCGAATTAGAATTCCAAATCGACACACTAATTTAGCGTCCAAATTAGATAGTCGTCGTAGTTATAGCTCGTTGCTATCGATCGGTCTTGGGAGAGCGTTGGCCGCCAATGTCCGATCGATATGCTTGATTAGCATGATTTATTATGTTTAATTAACATCCATGGAGCATGTCTGAGTTAATTTATTAATTTGAGACGAGCTGCGCATTCGTTAAATTGTCTAACCATTATACTTGTCAACCTATGATCCAAGAGGCATGCTAAATTTATTCTCAATTGTCCCGAGTCGAAAACTCCGTTAGTTAAATTTTCCCATTGCATTGTTCCCTCTTAGTGAATTAAAAACCAACAAATTCCCCCTTATTTCATTTATTTTAATAGTTTGCAAATTTAATTGAGATTAAGTCTAATTAACTTAATTCCTTGTGGATCGACCCCGTTGCCGCTACTCTACTAATAGTTTAGTGAATTCGGGCAAATATAAATTCATTTTGGTGGGTCTCGACAACCCGATGATTGGCGATAGTTCAATAATATCGTTACCAAAATTGGCGCCGTTGCCGGGGAATTAAGTGCCCGCGGTGAGTTTGTACTTAAGTGAGGCTTAATTGACCTTTTGCCTTCCTTTTGTGGTCAAACAGATGAAGACCCCTTTAAACACCTCAAAGAGTTTCAAATGACAAGTTCCGCGATGAAGCCAGGCGACATAACTGAAGATCAGCTCTACTTGAGAGCTTTTCCATTCACCTTGAGAGGTAAAGCTCGAGATTGGCTGCATTACTTGCCATCA
This sequence comes from Herpetospermum pedunculosum, assembly GCA_028017165.1. Taxonomy (NCBI): domain Eukaryota; kingdom Viridiplantae; phylum Streptophyta; class Magnoliopsida; order Cucurbitales; family Cucurbitaceae; genus Herpetospermum; species Herpetospermum pedunculosum. Next base: position 40,869,515 of record CM051527.1, read on the forward strand.
GGAACCATCTCCACTTGGAAGAAGTTACGGAGTCTATTCTTAGAAAGGTATTTCCCAGCTTCAAAAGCTAGAGCCGTGAAAAAAGATATCCACCATTTCAAGCAAGAAAAGGACGAAGCATTTCACGAATGCTGGGAGAGATTCATTAAACTCTGTGAGAAATGCCCGAACCATCTGATAGCAGAAGCCGCGCTTATCGAATTCTTCTATGATGGGTTGCTTCCGCATGACTGCCAGATGCTTGATGCATCGAGTGGAGGAGCCCTTTGGGAGAAAACACCCGCCGAAGCCCGACAGTTGATCAACAACATGGCTGACAACCGTCGCCAATACGGGGGAAGAAACGAGCAAGCTAAAATGTCTACCGACATAGAAGAGCTCAAAGAACAAGTGTCTCAGGTATTTGGTTTAATTCATACGATGCAAGAAAAATCATCTCAGGTTGTTTCTTCTATTTCAGGTCAAGCCCTTGAAGGCATGTTCAAGTCACTTATGGAATCTAGCAATGAGACCAATTCGCAGATGCGGTCTCTAAGAGATGGGTTAACTGAGGTGAAGGAAAGGATGATTAAGATTGAATTCAAAGCGGAAAGCGTTAGCGCGATAAATCTCAGAAGTGGTAAAGAAGTGCCATCTCAAACCACTCCCGAGAGTTCTAACAAAGATTCAGAGATATCTCGAGATAAGTGTTCTCAAACACCCTCCGAAACAGTTGTAGCTTCTCCTTATATTCCTATGAAGTCTTACACTCCCGTTGCTCCTTTTCCTAGTAGGTTGGCGAGGCCACCTAGGGAGGTCAAAGACGCGGACGTTCTTGAGACGTTGAGAAAGGTTGGGATCAATATGCCGCTGCTTGATGCAATTCAACAAATCCCAAGGTACGCGAAATTTTTAAAGGAGATGTGCACCATGAAGAGGAAGACCAAAAGTGCTGAGAGAGTCGTGGTAAGCAAGAATGTTTCTGCCCTGATAACCCAAGGTATTCCAAGCAAATGCCAGGACCCAGGTATGTTCCTCTTGCCATGTACTATAGGGGATAGAGAAATCGAGCACGCTATGCTAGACTTAGGAGCCTCAATTAATGTTATGCCATACTCAGTCTACAAGAGCCTCGGTTTAGAAGGTATGCAGGAAACTAGTTTAATTATCCAGTTAGCTAATAAGTCTTCTATTCACCCTCTAGGGGTGATTGAGGATGTGTTGGTTAAAGTTAAGGATTTGATCTTCCCTGCTGATTTTTATGTGATAAATATGGAAGAAAACACATCCACTACTTCAGTTTTACTAGGTAGACCATTCATGAAAACCGCTAAGACAAAAATTAATGTGCATGATGGTACCTTGTCTGTTGAGTATGAAGGGGATGTGTCCGAATTTAATGTATTTGATGCCATGAAACAACATGCTGATGTGCATTCTGTCTGTAAAATCGATCTTATAGATACTTTAGAACAAGAAGAATGCATGACTGTTGTTGATGGGGATGACCCACTCGTTTTTACTGAAATTGTTGGCGAGGTTGAAAGTAGTGTTCCCATATCGTCTGACTCATCTGAACAAACTACTTTTGCTTTAGAGACATGTGAAAAGCCAACTAAAATATTACCATCTCTTTTGCAGGCTCCCAAGTTGGACTTAAAGGAGTTGCCGGGTCATCTCAAGTACGTATACTTGGGTGAGGTGGAGACACTCCCGGTAATTATCTCCAAGGAGCTTACATCAGATCAAGAAGGCGAGTTGGTTGAGGTTTTGAAAAAGAACAAAAGAGCCATTTGATGGACATTGGCAGACTTGCACGGGTTGAGTCCAGTGCTGTGCATGCACAAGATTCGGCTGGATGAGGGAGCAAAGTCATCCCGAGAGCCTCAGCGGAGACTGAACCCAGCAATGAAAGAGGTAATGTTATCTGTGATATACAAACTCCTGGATGCAGGTATTAGCTTTCCCATTTCTGATAGCCAATGGGTTAGCCCTATTCATGTTGTACCTAAAAAGACGGGCATAACTGTTGTTAGAAATGAGCGGGGTGAGTTAGTACCTAAGAGAGTGCAAAATGGGTGGAGAATGTGTATAGATTTTAGAAAACTGAATGATGTGACTAAGAAGGACCATTTTCCGATTCCCTTCATAGATCAAATGGTGGAGCGTTTAGCTGGGAAGCCATTCTTCTGTTTTCTAGATGGTTTTTCTGGGTTTTATCAAACTCCCATAGCCCAGGAAGACCAAGAAAAGACTACTTTTACCTGTCCATTCGGAACTTACGCATATAGGAGAATGCCCTTTGGGCTTTGTAATGCTCCAGGGACTTTTCAGCGATGCATGATGAGCATATTTACTGAATTCATAGAAAAATGCATCGAAGTCTTTATGGATGATTTCACTGTGTATGGAAGTTCATTTGAGGATTGCCTGTTTAACTTGTCTAGAGTCATGGAAAGATGCATCGAAACTAATCTTGTTTTAAATTTTGAAAAGTGTCATTTCATGGCCAGTCAGGGCATAGTATTGGGTCACGTTGTGTCGGCTAAGGGGATAGAGGTTGATAAAGCAAAAATTGATGTCATATCTGATTTACCTTACCCCACGAACATTCGGGAAGTGCGTTCTTTTCTTGGTCACGCAGGTTTTTACCGCAGGTTCATTAAGGACTTCTCGAAGATAGTGACTCCGATGACAAGCTTGCTGAAAAAAGATGTCCCATTCTGCTTTGACAAGCAGTGCAAGCTCGCTTTCGACGTTCTGAAAAAGTGCTTGACCAACGCACCCATCATCCATCCACCGCAGTGGGGGACTCCCTTCGAGATCATGTGCGACGCAAGCAATTATGCCGTGGGCGCTGTATTGGGCTAGAGGATAGACAAGAAAAGCCACGTAATTTATTTATTTTTTTTTTTTTTTTGCAAAAGTGAATATATATAAGCAAAAGGCCTCAAAGCCCGAGGCCAAAGGGCACAACAACAAGAGAACAAACACTGGGAGAACCAATGTACGACAACAAAACGAAAACAACACAACGGAAACCTCACAGCCCGAGGGAAAGCAACAAATAAACCAAACAACAACATACCCCAGCATCCAACCCACAAGCGGGAAGGAGCTAGCAAAGACAAAAAGCAGAAAAATGTAACACAACTGAAAAGCAAAGAAACAGCTGAAACAGGAGGAAACAAAGAGATAGAACACGAAGGAATCGTGACACCTCATCCGCGAAGCATGACACCTCATCCGCTCACAAAACTCCCTAGGCCATCCAACCCCCGGCCGGTACTAGCAAAAGAGCGACTCCAGACAGGGTCCAGGGACACCAAGCAAAACAGAGAGAGGACAGGCAGATGCTTAGAAAAAAGGGGCCAAGCTAGCCATCCATCAAAAGCAAGCAAGAAGCCCGCCCCCCAAGCTCGACCAAGAAACCGAACAAAGAAGAGGCCCATCAACTCGTCTTCCCCCTACTTATGGCAAAAGAACAACCATCCGGTATGCAGGCACGGCAGAAAGCCACAGGGACCCAGCCAGCATCGCTTCCCTCGACAAAGCCAGATCCAAGGACCCACCAAAAGCCCACACACCCTCAGGACAAAGCGCCTTTCGGGGTGACAACAAGCGACCAGAACTCAGCTCAATTAGGAACCAGGCCCGGCAGGGAACAACGAGCACCCACAAAACAAGAGAAGGACAGCCAACTGCAGAAGAAACAAGCACCCCCTGAAACACCCCGCCAGCTAGGGACACCCCACAGACGTGCCTCGCAGAGCCCCACACAAGAAGCCTACCAGGGGAGAAAGGCCAAGGACAGCCAAGGACAGACAGATGAAGAAGCCCGCAACTGAACAAGCCTCAGAAAGCATCGATCTCAGAGCAAGAACAAGCACAGGGACAAGCTCAAATAACCAAGCCACACAGACCAAAACAGAAACCCCTCCAGAGAAGGGACAGCAGCATGAACCAGGGACAGAGCAGGGGAAGTAGCAATCGCCATAAGAGAGACAGCGCCACATAGAGCAACCTGACAAAACACCTGCACACACTCAAAGAACAAGACAAAGTCAATCAAAAGAATCCCAGGGGGAGACGGCCGAAACCGCACCCGCCCAGGACGAGCATGCAGAAGAAATATCAGACCGAATAGCAGCGATAACCGACTGAGTAGGGCGGTGACCCGGGCCATGAAAACGCAAATTGCGTTCCATCCAAATATGGTATATCACAGCACACCATGCCACCCTCCAAACAAGCTTACGCTTGTGCTGCCCAACACTCACCCGACAAATCCACTCAAGCTCAGCATCCCAAGGGAGAACGAGGCGGGAAGCTCTGCCCCAACAGAGGATATCCTCCCACACCAAACTCGCAAAGGGGCACTGGAAGAACAAGTGGTCACGGGACTCAGTCCCGGACAAACAAAGCAAACAATCAGTAGGTGTCGAGGGGATCCACCTAGCCAGCCTATCACGAGTATACAAGCGGTCCCTCAAGGCCAGCCAGGTGACAAAAGCATGACGCGGAATATTCCCCCCGAACCATAGCAAACCCTGCCACGGGACCACTGTCCCACGGGGGCGAATCGCCTCCCAAGCACTAGAAACCGAAAAACCAATCCCGCCAGGAACCCAGATCAACTTATCCTCCCTACCTGGGCAACACACAGTAGAGCGCACAGCATCAGCGATCTCCAACAAATCAGGAGACACTACCGGCCACCGCCACGAACCATCAGGTAGCAAAAAATCAGAGACCATAGCTTGAATATGACTAGCTGCGTCATACAAGATACGATCACTAATTCTGGGGAGAATAGGACCATCAGGCAGCCAAGGATCAACCCACATACGACACCTAGAACCGTCGCCAATGGAAAACCGGATAAGTGGACGGAATTGGTCCCGAAGCCCCATAATCGCCTTGAGGCACCAAGACCACGTAGACGACACAGGAATCGTCCAAAGAGACCGCCCACGGAGGATATATGCCTCCATCCAAGCCACCCACAGAGAACCCGAGCGAAGCAGGAGGAGCCAGAGGAGCTTCATAACTGCTGCCGAGTTCCAGGAGGGGATATGACGAATACCCAAACCTCCCTCGCTTTTCGGCAAACAAATGTCAGCCCAGGCAACCTTCGCCCCCCCACAACCAGAAGGAGAGCCCTTCCAGAGGTAGCAACGAAGCAAACTCTCAACCCTATGGACTATACGAGCAGGCAGCACAAACACACTAGCCCAATAGACCTGGAAGCTCTGAAGGACCGACTGGATAAGCTGCAACCTTCCTGCATAGGAAAGAGCCCTAGCAGTCCAACTGCCAATCCTAGAGGTGATCCGATCAATCAGAGGCTGGCAATCCCGAGGAGACAGCCGACCTGAGATGAGAGGGAGACCTAAGTAACACACAGGCAAGGTCGCCAGAGCAACACCCATGAACTCAGCCAGACCGACAGCCACCTGGACAGGAACCCCCGAGCAGAACATCGAGCTCTTAGCGGAGTTAGCCACAAGGCCAGATAGCTCCTGGAAGTGAAGTAAAGACTGCTGAACAAACCTCAAGGAAGTCCTGTTCCCCGCAGAGAAAATCATCAAGTCATCCGCAAAGCAAAGATGGGTAAGATTAACCATCTCACACTTAGGATGAAACTCAAACTCTGGCGGCGGGGAATTTAGCAGCCGCGATAAGACTTCCATACACATGACGAACAGGTAAGGGGACAGGGGATCACCCTGACGGAGACCACGCCTACCCGCAAAAAACCCCTCAGAGGACCCATTCACCGAGATGGAGAACATAGGCGAAGTAACGCAAGCCCGGACCCAGTTGACAAACTGGCAGGGCGTACCAATCGAAAGCAGTAAGCCAAAGAGAAAATCCCACTGAATAGAGTCATAAGCCTTCTGCAGGTCAATCTTCAGCACACACCGCGGGCTCCCTTTATTGAGGTGGTAACCCCCAACCAACTCCTGGCAGAGCAGAATGTTATCCACAATGCTCCTACCTTGAACAAAGGCCGACTGATTCGGACTAATGAAGGAAGGCAGCCACACGCGAAGACGATTAGCCAAAACCTTTGCAATGCATTTATACAACACATTACAACAAGAAATAGGCCTGAAATCTTCAACCCGGGAAGCACCCACCTTCTTAGGAATCAAGGTAAGAGAGGTGGCATTGATACCAGGAGGAAGGAAGGAGGTATCAAAGAAATGAAGCACAGCGGAAACGAAATCATCCCCAACAACACTCCAGGCAGCTTTGAAAAACCCCACAGGGAAGCCATCCGGGCCAGGAGCCCTGGCACTACTCATGGAAAAGAGAACAGCTCGAACCTCCTCTCGCGAGATGGGGCGAATGAGATCAGTTACACACTGATCAGACCACGAAAACCCCACCAGCGGCTTTAAACACTCAGTGAGGTCACGATAACCAACCCCTTGGGACCCCAAGAGACCCTGGAAATAATGAACCAGAGATCTCGAGATGTCCTCATGGGACGACAACCTGACCCCAGAGCCATTAACCAAAGAGGAAAAGTTATTCCGGGCTGCCCTAACTTTTACGCTCCTGTGAAAGAACCCTGAATTCCTATCCCCTAACGCCAGCCACTTGACCCTCGATTTCTGCCGAAGGGAGGCTTCCTCACACCTAGCTGCTGCCCAGAACCTATCAGAAGCCTCAGCGGCCTGACGCTGGAGGGAAGGAGAAAGGGGGGCAACCAAAACTCCCGCTTGGGCAGCCTCCATGGCCAAGCGCAGATCCATAACCTGCTGACTAAGCACGGCAATCGGCGTCCCAAACTCCTGCCTGAGGGTCCCCTTTAAGCCCTTTAAATTGCGAGCGAAGCTAACAAGCGGAGAGACCCCAACATGGGTCACCCACCTACTGGCAATCACAGACAAAAACCTATCAGACTCCCCCCAATGGTTAAAGAACCGAAAGGAGGGAGACCGACGAGCACCTAAAGGGCCAGGAGAGAAAACCAACGGACTATGGTCAGAGACACCCCAGTCATGCACGTGCACCACACACATAGGCCGACCAGAAGCCCACTCAGCGTTGACCAAGACTCTATCCAACCTTCCCAACTGACCTCCTGGGCCGCCCCTCGGGCGACTAGTCCAAGTGAACCAATTCCCCTGAACCGGCAGCTCAACCAAGTCAGCCTCTAGGAGAGCAGTATCAAAGGCTCCCATCGCAGAAATGCTATGGTTACCCCCACTCCTCTCAGTCAACCGGCGAGTCTCGTTGAAGTCTCCCATAACAATGCCAGGGGAAGACCAACTCGAACAAGCCAGGGCCAACTCTCTCCACAAAACAGACCTCCCAGCCTCGAGATTGGACCCATACACACAGGCAATATGAGTCACAACCTGAGAAGACAGGTCCACCAGGGAGCCAGTAACCAACTGAGGGCTAATCAGGCTAGGGGAGAAAGAGAAACGGCGGGAACGCCATAACACCCAAATACGACCCAGGCCACTATCCCCATAACTACAAACACACTGCCAATCAGCCCCAAAGGAACGAAAAACGAAATCAAACTGATGAGCCTTAACCTTAGTTTCTACCAGACAGCAGAAACCAATATTCTCAGCTTGCAAAAAGGAGCGAACACATCGTCCTTTTGTCGGGTCAGTGAGACCGCGCACATTCCACGAGCACCAACTAGACATAGGAAGTAGACGGGGAAACAATGGCATCCTGACACCATCGAGGGTCAACACTGTCACAGAGCGTCTTTTCCACTAAGGAAACCACCCTCGGGGGGACCAAATCACACCCTAACGAATCCGAAAGAGAACCGAAAGAGTTAGTCACATGTACCCCCTTCAGGGGTTCAGGAGAACGGGGAAGCCGAGAGGAGGGACCAGTAGGAGAACTCGGAAGACTAGCCAAGGCAAAGGGAAGGGCAGACGAGTCTGTAGCCAAGGACCTGGCAGCCTTCTTCCGTTTACGCCTACGGGATTTCCCTCCCACAGGGATAAAGTCATCACCGACCTCAAGAGAGGAGGCCTGTTCCCCCTCCCCACTAGCACCCCCTACCGGAACCGAGTTCACACCATCACTCTGAGCCGGCACCTTATCCCCACCCTCAGTAGACACCTGAGTAGGGAGGATGGGCTCCAAACTACTCACAGGCTTTTTAGGACAGCCGGAGTCCGAGTGGCCAAAGACCCGACAGGATAGGCACCTCTTGGGCTTCCATTCATACTCAATGGGGATTGTGTGATCCACACCATAGACAGTGACCCCAACCTTACTAGGAAGAGGGGCCTCAATCGCAACCTCCACACAAACCCGAGCATACGAGGAGCACGTTTTGTCCTTTGTAGGCTTATCCAACCGCAAAGGAACACCAACCGTACTCGCAATGTTACTCAAACCAGGAGTGGTCCACAATTCCATAGGGACATGGAAGAACTTAACCCACACAGGAATTTTATCAAAGACAAAGGTCTGAGGGACTATCCCTGGGACCCACTGCCTCAGAAGGATAGGCTTACCCCCAATGTGCCAGGGACCATTCTCCAAGACCCAGTCCCGAGCTGAGTCCTTTTGGAACCTGAAGATGATCAAACCATTATCAAACAAGTTAATGGTTGGAACTTCCACATGTCCCCAAATCTTCCGGATAAGCCGATCGAGCACAAAAAAGGGGAGTTTACCATCAATAAACTGACCCACCAAGGAACCTCTCCAGACAGCTACACCCTCCTCATTAACCTCATCCGAGGGGATGGCAAACATAATCCCATCCTTCTCAATTGGAGGATTATAGACTAGGGGTTCAACAGCGGGGGAGGTCCATTGAGGCCCAAAGAGATTGGCCCAACTAGACTTCTGACCCTGACCATGGGACCCCGGGGGCTCAAAGGGCCCAACAAGATGTGGCCCCAATTTACCCAAAGTACCTACAGACGTCTCTTCCCCCGCACTAGCCTCCAAATCCGACCGAGGATGGCCTAACAGAGGAAACTTTCCTGGAATCCCCGACCCACTCCTAGGCCCAATCGAGCTACAACCCAAACCACACTCACCCTCACCCCCGTTCTCCTCCAGGGACAAAACCTCATCCCGAGTGGGCTTAAAACGCCGAGCTACCAAGTGTCCTAACTGCCCACGCCCTATTGGGCTAAAGGAAGACGGCCCCTTTGGTAAGACTCCTTGCCCTAAGAATGGACCCCTCCCAATTGCGCCAAGCCCATTTTGCTCAAGTCCACCCTTGCCATTCAAATCAAGTACATTTGGGCCAAGCCCATTAATGTCAAGCCCAATTGGGTTTGGGATGTCACATATTGGCTGTCCCATTAAATCACATTGCAGCCCTTCATTGCGTGAGATTGCAGACTTACCAAATCGGGTATCAAGGTTCTTAATAGCTTGGGGCAGCAGCTGATTATCCAAGGAGAGAGAACCAGCCACACTCAAAGGATTTTCCAAATCTGTTGCAGCTAAACCGTTCCCAACATGGATATTTGAAGGGATTTCAAAATTACTCCCAGATTTTCCATAACGGGTATCCAAGGAATTAAATCCATTGCCCATGGAGAGAGGATCTCCTTTTAATTGACTTTCCAAATCAGCCAATATAGACGGATTTCTCCCCTTCAACAAACGGCCAGCTGTGTCTTTTTCAAACGCAACTTGACTTTTAAGAGCAGCGCTCATCACGGGGCCTGAAGCAGGTATGGCAGTAGGCTTCTTCCTGACATTAATGAACTTTCCCTCAATAGGGATATCATTCAATGAAGAATCTCCAGCCGCCACACCTAAGGGGAAAGAGACGTCCTGCCCTAATCCATCGTCTTCATCCTCCAGCCTAGCCTTACCCAAGGTTGAAGAAGACGAGGCCCCGTCCCCTGTTTTTCCAGAAAATGCAGCTGATGCAGGCTGCCCAAAATCACAAGAAGAACCTCCCTTATCAAGCCCCTTAGAAGGGATGGATACCTCTAGTGGAAGATTTGGCAAGACATGGGCTGGCAGCAGCTTACCCACAGAAGGGGGCTCAACACCACTGATGCTCTGTTTTTTAGCAGAACTGGAAACACCACTGATGCTCTGTTTTTTAGCAGAACTGGAAACCGTCAAAGTAGCCTCTGAGGCCGAGCTTTGGGCCACCTGCAACCCAAGATCCTTCTTTGCGGGATTAAGAATGTCATTCGAAGCAACCCCGTTCATAGCTCCTGACTTGATAACCCCTGAAGAAGGAGAGGATTTTGGAGGACGAAGGGCAAAGGCACCCGCAACAGAAGCATGACTCTTTTTTTGAGGAGATTTCTTTCTCCTCATAGCTTCTCTCTGCTCGTGAGTACTCAGGGGAAAGACAACTCTCAAGGAAAGGACAGAAAGTGACCCCAATCCAAGCTCCAATGAACCCAAAACCACACCAAAAAAGAACTAAAAAAACGAAAAAACAGTAGGCTGTAAACAAAACAGAAAACGAAATGGCAGAATGTGAACTTACCTCGATGACGCGCCCAGCTCCGCTTCCTTGATCAACATTCCCTATCAATCTTCAATCCCCAGCCATGGAAAGCTTCAAGCCACCATGGTCAAAATGCACCTCCAAAAAACTCAATCCCCCATTGTTGGGAGGAGAGAGAACAGAGAGAATTGTTCACGTTTTTTTTAGCCTATAAAAGAGATTAGCCCCACGTAATTTATTATGCCTCCAGGACGCTCAACTCCGCGCAAATCGGTTACACAACAACAGAGAAGGAGCTGCTTTCCATCGTTTTCGCTCTTGATAAATTTCGGCCATATATTCTCGGATCTAAAGTGATTGTTTTTTCTGATCATGCAGCAGTTCGATACTTGATGAACAAGAAGGACTCGAAGCCTAGACTACTCAGATGGGTATTACTACTCTAGGAGTTCGACGTCTCAGTCCAGGACAGAAAAGGAAAATACCGTTGCTGACCACTTGAGCCGCATTGTGCGTAATGAGGATGCTTTGCCTCTGAATGATGAGTTCCCAGATGAAGTTCTCTTCCAGGTAAGTGTGGAAACGCCATGGTATGCCGACATTGTCAACTACTTGGTCACAAGTACGTTCCCATTCGACTTTTCGTATAACCAAAGAGCTAAGCTGAAAAGCGAAGCTAAGACTTATGTTTGGGAAGAGCCCGTTTTATGGAAATTTTGCGCTGACCAAGTAATTAGGAAATGTGTCCCTAAGTCTGAACATAGGTCCATACTTACATTTTGCCATGAATTTGCATGTGGGGGACACTTTGGGCAAAATAGGACTGCGAGAAAAATTTTAGATTGTGGGTTTTTCTGGCCATCACTGTTTAAGGACTGCTATGAATTTTGCAAATCTTGTGATCAGATTTGCAAAATTTTAGATTGTGGGTTTTTCATGCCCGTTACTTTAATATCTTATTTATCCTCCGTGGTCGGTCTCTTTGGACGATTCCTGTGTCGTCTATGTGGTCTTGGTGCCTCAAGGCGATTATGGGGCTTCGGGACCAATTCCGTCCACTTGTCCGGTTTTCCATTGGTGACGGTTCTAGGTGTCGTATGTCGGTTGATCCATGACTGCCTGATGGTCCTATTCTCCCCAGGATTAGTGATCGTATCTTGTATGACGCAGCTAGTCATATTCAAGCTATGGTCTCTGATTTTCTGCTACCTGATGGTTCGTGGCGGTGGCCGGTAGTGTCTCCTGATTTGTTGGCAATCGCCGATGCTGTGCGCTCGACTGTGTGTTGCCCAGGTAGGGAGGATAGGTTGATCTGGGTTCCAGGCGGGACTGGTTTTTCGGTTTCGAGTGCTTGGGAGGCGATTCGCCCCCGTGGGACAGTGGTTCCGTGGCAGGGTTTGCTATGGTTCGGGGGGAATATACCGCGTCATGCTTTTGTCACCTGGCTGGCCTTGAGGGACCGTTTGTATACTCGTGATAGGCTGGCTCGGTGGATCCCCTCGACACCTACCGATTGTTTGCTTTGTCTGTCCGGGACTGAGTCCCGTGACCACTTGTTCTTCCAGTGCCCCTTTGCGAGTTTGGTGTGGGAGGATATCCTCTGTTGGGGCAAAGTCTCCCGCCTCGTTCTCCCTTGGGATGCTGAACTTGAGTGGGTTTGTCGGGTGAGTGCTGGGCAGCACAAGCGTAAGCTTGTTTGGAGGGTGGCATGGTGAGTGCTGGGCAGCACAACCATTCTGATCGCTTGTTGTCACCCCGAAAGGCGCTTTGTCCTGAGGGTGTGTGGGCTTTTGGTGGGTCCTTGGATCTGGCTTTGTCGAGGGAAGCGATGCTGGCTGGGTCCCTGTGGCTTTCTGCCGTGCCTGCATACCGGATGGTTGTTCTTTTGCCATAAGTAGGGGGAAGACGAGTTGTTGGGCCTCTTCTCTGTTCGGTTTCTTGGTCGTGCTTGGGGGGCGGGCTTCTTGCTTGCATTTGATGGCTGGCCAGCTTGGCCCCTTTTTCTCTGCATCTGCCTGTCCTATCTCTGGTTTTGCCTGGTGCCCCTTGTTCCTGTCTGGGTCGCCCTTTCGCTGCTGCCGGCCGGGTTGGATGGCCTGGGGAGTTTTGTGGGCAGATGAGGTGTCATGCTTCGCGGATGAGGTGTCATGATTCCTTCGTGTACTATCTTATTGTTTCCTCCTGCTTCAGCTGTTTCTATTGCTTTCCTGTTGTGTTACTTTTTTCTGCTTTTTATCTTTTCTAGCTCCTTCCCGCTTGTGGGTTGGATGCTGGGGTCTGTTGTTGTTTGGTTTATTTCTTGCTTTCCTTCGGGCTGTGAGGTTTCTGTTGTGTTGTTTTGGTTTTGTTGTCATACATTGGTTCTACCAGTGTTTGTTCTCTTGTTTCTTGTGCCCTTGGGCCTCGGGCTTTGAGGTCTTTTTGCTTATATATAATCACTTTTGCAAAAAAAAAAATCTTGTGATCAGTGTCAGAGAAAAGGGTCCATCACTAGTAGGAATGAAATGCTCAAAAACCCCATTTTAACTTGTGAAATTTTTGAGGTTTGGGGTATGGACTTTATGGGACCCTTTCCACCTTCATTTGGCTTTATCTATATTCTGTTGGCTGTGGACTACGTGTCTAAGTGGGTGGAGGCTAAGGCCACCAAAGTTGATACTGCTAATGTTGTTTCCAGTTTTGTCAAATCCAATATTTTTAGCAGGTATGGAGTTCCACGGGCCATCATAAGCGACCAGGGGAGCCACTTCTGCAACAAGACGATCCAGGCCTTGATGAGGAAGTATGGGGTAAATCACAAAATCTCTACCCCGTACCATCCTCAGACCAACGGCCAAGCAGAAGTTTCCAATCGAGAAGTGAAGAGCATCCTCGAGAAAACAGTACCATCGGAATCCTGAAATTCTCTCTGTTCTCTCTCCTCCCTCCAATGGGGTTTTGACTTTTTGGAGGTGCAATTCGTCAATGGTAGCTTGAAGCTTTCCATGGCTGGGGATTGAAGATTGGTAAGGAATGCTGATCAAGGAAGCGGAGCTGGGCGCGTCGTCGAGGCTGCAGACAAGGCATTGAATGCGATTTCTATAAATGGAAAATTCATTAACCCCAATGTTGGAAATGTTTCAGTTGCTGCATCTTTGGAAAGCCCATTAATTGTGGATGATCCTCTTTCCTTGGGTAAATCGATGCTGCCAAAAACTATCAAGGACATGACTACCCGTTTTGGCAAGTCTCATTCCCCACGCAAGCTTGAAGGGCTGCAAGGTAATGCTCTATTGGGCAAGCCAAGATGTGACATCCCAAGTACTACTCCTTTTGACTTTCAACATGGTAAGTCCAATTTGCCTTTGACCCGTCAGAAATTGCATGGTGATTTGGGCCTTCAAGCCAAAAATAGTGCAGCTATATGTGGTTCCTCAAATTTAAATGGGCCTATTGAAAATGAAATTGAGCTTGCACCTCTTGAGCTTGATGGTTTGGATAAGAAGGGACCCCATCTTAATGGGCTTGACCCAATGGGTATGGGCCCAAATTTAAGCTCGACGGGCTTCGGACAAGGAGTCGTGCCTCTTGGGCCAATTGGGCCGTCCTCTCTTAACCCTATAGGGCGTGGACAGTTGGGCCACTTGGTGACCCGTCGTACTTTCTCTGATCGGGCTGAGGGTTTGCCCTTGAAGGGAAAGGTCGGAAATAGTGATTTTGAAATAGGGGTGAGTTCGCTAGGGCCGATGATTGGTTCGGGGATTCCTGGAAAGTTTCCCCTGTTGGGCCACCATTGTTCGGAGTTGGGATCTAGTGAAGGGGATGATGTGTTGGGGGTTTCGGTGGACGAGTCTGGGACGATTCCTATTAGGCCATTTGGGCCCGCAGGGCCCCTTCCTCAGGGTCAGAAGGCTAGTTGGGCCAATCTATTTGGGCCTCAGTGGACCTCCCCTGCTGCAGAACCCCTAGTCTATAACCCTCCAATTGAGAAGGATGGGTTGCTGTTTGCCATTCCCTCGGATGAGGTTATCGAGGAGGGCATAGCAGTCTGGAGAGGATCGTTAGTGGGTCAATTTATTGATGGCAAACTTCCCTTTTTTGTTCTTGATCGTCTTGTCAGGAAGATTTGGGGACATGTGGAAGTCCCAACCATTAACTTGTTTGATAATGGTTTGATCATTTTCAGGTTCCAAAAGGACTCAGCTAGGGACTGGGTATTAGAGAATGGCCCCTGGCACTTCGGGGGGAAGCCTATACTTCTGAGGCCGTGGTCCCCTGGGATTGTCCCCCAGACCTTTGTGTTCGATAAAATACCTGTGTGGGTTAAGTTTTTCCATGTCCCTATGGAATTGTGGACCACTCCTGGGTTGAGTAATATTGCTAGCACGGTTGGTATTCCTTTGCGGTTGGATAAACCTACAAAGGACAAAACGTGCTCCTCGTATGCTCGGGTCTGTGTGGAGGTTGCGATTGATGCCCCTCTTCCTAGTAAAGTTGGGGTCACTGTCTATGGGGTTGATCACACTATCCCAATTGAGTATGAGTGGAAGCCCAAGCGGTGCCTGTCTTGTCGTGTCTTCGGCCACTCGGACACAGGTTGCCCGAAACAGAATAGGGGTAGGGTCGATCCCATCCCCACTACACAGGTGGATGCTGAGGGTGAGGTCAAGAGGCCGGCCCAGTGTAAGGGTGTGGACTCGGATATGGTTATGGTTGATAGTGGGGAGGGTCAGCAGGCCTCCTCTCTTGAGACTGGTGATGAGTTTCTCCCTGTGGAAGGGAAGTCCCGTAGGTGTAAACGAAACAGGAAGAAGGCAGCAAAGTCATTGGCTGCGGCAGACTCGTCTACCCATCCCATAGCCTCGGTTAGCCTCCCGAGTTCCCCTACTGCCTCTAGGCTTTCCCGTTCTCCCGAGCCCCTAAAGGGGGTCCGCGTGGCTAACTCGTTCGGATCCCTAGCTGATTCCTCGGAGTGTGCCTTGGCCTCCCCGAGGGTGGTTTCCTTAGTGGAAAAGACGCTCTGTGATAGTGTGGACCCCCGATGGTGTCAAGATGCCATTGTTTCCCCTTCTACTTCCTATGTCTAGTTGGTGCTCGTGGAATGTGCGCGGTCTCACTGACCCGACCAAAGGTCGTTGTGTTCATTCGTTCCTGCAGTCTCAGGATATTGGTTTCTTTTGTCTGGTTGAAACTAAGGTTAAGGCTCATCAGTTTGACTTCGTGTTTCGGTCCTTTGGGGCCGATTGGCAGTGCGTGTGTAGCTATGGGGATAGTGGCCTGGGTCGTATTTGGGTGTTATGGCGTTCCCGCCGTTTCTCTTTCTCTCCTACCCTGATTAGTCCTCAGCTGGTTACTGGCTCCCTGGTGGACCTGTCTTCTCAGGTTGTGACTCATATTGCTTGTGTGTATGGGTCCAATCTCGAGGCTGGGAGGTCTGCCTTGTGGAGGGAGTTGGTCTTGGCTTGTTCGAGTTGGTCTTCCCCTGGTGTGGTTATGGGAGACTTTAATGAGACTCGCCGCCTGTCTGAGAGGAGTGGGGGTAACCATAGCTTTTCTGCGATGGGAGCCTTTGATACTGCTCTCCTTGAGGCTGACTTGGTTGAGCTGCCGGTTCAGGGGAATTGTTTCACTTGGACTAGTCGCCCGAGGGGTGGCCCAGGAGGTCAGTTGGGTAGGTTGGATAGAGTTTTGGTCAACGCTGAGTGGGCTTCTGGTCGGCCTATGTGTGTGGTGCACGTGCATGACTGGGGTGTTTCTGACCATAGTCCGTTGGTTTTCTCTCCAGGCCCTTTAGGTGCTCGTCGGTCTCCCTCCTTTCGGTTCTTCAACCATTGGGGGGACTCTGATAGGTTTTTGGCTGTGATTGCTAGTAGGTGGGTGACCCACGTTGGGGTCTCTCCGCTTGTTAGCTTCGCTCGCAATTTAAAGGGCTTAAAGGGGACTCTCAGGCAGGAGTTTGGGACGCCGATAGCTGTGCTTAGTCAACAGGTTATTGATCTTCGCTTGGCCATGGAGGCTGCCCAAGCGGGAGTGTTGGTGGATCCCCTTTCTCCTTCCCTCCAGCTTCAGGCCGCTGAGGCTTCTGACAGGTTCTGGGCAGCAGCTAGGTGTGAGGAAGCCTCCCTTCGGCAGAAATCGAGGGTCAAGTGGTTGGCGTTAGGGGATAGGAACTCGGGGTTCTTTCACAGAAGCGTGAAAGTTAGGGCAGCCCGGAATAGCTTCTCCTCCTTGGTTGATGGTTCTGGGGTCAGGTTGTCTTCCCATGAGGACATCTCGCGTTCCCTGGTTCATTATTTCCAGGGTCTCTTGGGGTCCCAAGGGGTTGGCTATCGTGACCTCACTGAGTGTTTAAAGCCGTTGGTGGGGTTTTCGTGGTCTGATTAGTGTATAACTGATCTCATCCGTCCCATCTCGCGAGATGAGGTTCGTGCTGTTCTTTTTTCCATGAGTAGTGCCAAGGCTCCTGGCCCGGATGGCTTCCCTGTGGGTTTTTTCAAAGCGGCTTGGAGTGTTGTTGGGGATGATTTCGTTTCCGCCGCGCTTCACTTCTTTGATACCTCCTTCCTTCCTCCTGGTATCAATGCCACCTCTCTTACCTTGATTCCCAAGAAGGTGGGTGCCTCCCGGGTTGAGGATTTCAGGCCTATCTCCTGTTGTAATGTGTTGTATAAATGCATTGCAAAGGTTTTGGCTAATCGTCTTTGCGTGTGGCTGCCTTCCTTCATCAGTCCGAATCAGTCGGCTTTTGTTCAAGGTAGGAGCATTGTGGATAACATTCTGCTCTGCCAAGAGTTGGTTGGGGGTTACCACCTAAACAAAGGAAGCCCGCGGTGTGTGCTGAAGATCGACCTGCAGAAAGCTTATGACTCTATTCAGTGGGATTTCCTCTTTGCTTTACTGCTTTCGATTGGTACGCCTTGCCAGTTTGTCAACTGGGTCCGGGCTTGCGTTACTTCGCCTATGTTCTCCATTTCGGTGAATGGGTCCTCTGAGGGGTTTTTTGCGGGTAGGCATGGCCTCCGTCAGGGTGATCCTCTGTCCCTTTACCTGTTCGTCATGTGTATGGAAGTCTTGTCGCGGCTGCTGAATTCCCCGCCGCCTGAGTTTGAGTTTCATCCCAAGTGTAAGAGGATTAATCTTACCCATCTTTGCTTTGCGGATGACTTGATGATTTTCTCTGCGGGGAACAGGACTTCTTTGAGGTTTGTTCAGCAGACATTACTTCACTTCCAGGAGCTCTCTGGCCTTGTGGCTAACTCCGCTAAGAGCTCGATGTTCTGTGCGGGGATTCCTGTCCAGGTGGCTGTCGGTCTGGCTGATTTCATTGGTGTTGCTCTTGCGACCTTGCCTGTTTGTTACTTAGGTCTCCCTCTCATCTCTGGTCGGCTCTCTTCTCGGGATTGCCAGCCTCTGATTGATCGGATCACCTCTAGGATTGGTAGTTGGACTGCTAGGGCCCTTTCCTATGCGGGAAGAGTGCAGCTTATCCAGTCGGTCCTCCAGAGCTTCCAGGTCTATTGGGCTAGTGTTTTTGTGCTTCCTGCTCGAATTGTCCATAGGGTTGAGAGTTTGCTTCGGTGCTACCTCTGGAAGGGCTCTCCTTCTGGTCGTGGGGGGGGCAAAGGTTGCTTGGGACGACATTTGTTTGCCTAAGAGTGAGGGGGGTTTGGGTATTCGTCATATCCAATCCTGGAACTCGGCTGCGGTTATGAAGCTCCTTTGGCTCCTTCTGCTTCACTCTGGTTCGCTGTGGGTGGCTTGGATGGAGGAGTATATCCTCCGTGGCCGGTCTCTTTGGACGATTCCTGTGTCGTCTATGTGGTCTTGGTGCCTCAAGGCGATTATGGGGCTTCGGGACCAATTCCGTCCTCTTGTCCGGTTTTCCATTGGCGACGGTTCTAGGTGTCGTATGTGGGTTGATCCATGGCTGCCTGATGGTCCTATTCTCCCCAGAATCAGTGATCGTATCTTGTATGACGCAGCTAGTCATATTCAAGCTATGGTCTCTGATTTTCTGCTACCTGATGGTTCGTGGCGGTGGCCGGTCGTGTCTCCTGATTTGTTGGAGATCGCCGATGTCGTGCGCTCTACTGTGTGTTGCCCAGGTAGGGAGGATAGGTTGATCTGGGTCCCAGGCGGGCTTGGTTTCTCGGTTTCTAGTGCTTGGGAGGCGATCCGCCCCCGTGGGACTGTGGTTCCGTGGCAGGGTTTGCTATGGTTCGGGGGGAATATTCCACGTCATGCTTTTGTCACCTGGCTGGCCTTGAGGGACCGTTTGTATACTCGTGATAGGCTGGCTAGGTGGATCCCCTCGACCCCTACAGACTGTTTGCTTTGCTTGTCCGGGTCTGAGTCCCGTGACCACTTGTTCTTCCAGTGCCCCTTTGCGAGTTTGGTGTGGGAGGATATTCTCTTTTGGGGTAGAGCTCCCCGCCTCGTTCTCCCTTGGGATGCTGAGCTTGAGTGGATTTGTCGGGTGAGTGCTGGGCAGCACAAGTGTAAGCTTGTTTGGAGGGTGGCGTGGTGTGCTGTGATCTACCATATTTGGATGGAACGCAACTTGCGCTTTCACGGCCCGGGTCACCGTCCTCCTCAGTCGGTTATCGCTGCTATTCGGTCTGATATTTCTTCTGCATGCTCGTCCTGGGTGGGCGCGGTTTCGGCCGGCTCCCCCTGGGATTCTTTTGATTGACTTTGTCTTGTTCTTTGAGTGTGTGCAGGTGTTTTGTCAGGTTGCTCTTTTCGGTGCTGTTTCGCGTTTGGTGATTGCTTCTTCCCCTGCTCTGTCCCTGTTTTGCTGCTGCTGTCTCTTCTCTCGAGGGGTTTCTGTTTGGTGTTTGGTCAGGTTGTCCCTATGCGGTGCTGTGTCGTTTCTGGCGTTTGCTTCTTCCCCTACTCTGTCCCTGGTTGCTGCTGCTGTCTCTTCTCTGGTGGGGTTTCGGTTTTGGCTTGTGCGGCTTGGTTGTTTGAGCTTGTCCCTATGCTTGTTGAGGCTCGTTCAGTTGCTGGCTTTCTTCATCTGTCTGTCCTTTGCTGTCCTTGGCCTTTCTCCCCTGGTGGGCTTCTTGTGTGGGGCTTTGAGAGGCTTGTCTGTGGGGTGTCTCCAGCAGTCGGTTTGGGTCAGGCGGTGCTTGCTTCTTCTGCAGTTTGGCTGTCCTTCTCTGTTCAGTGGGTGCTCGTTGTCCCCTGGCGGTCCTGGTTCCTTATTGAGCTGAGTTCTGGATGCTTGTTGTCACCCCGAAAGGCGCTTTGTCCTGAGGGTGTGTTGGCTTTTGGTGGGTCCTGGGATCTGGCTTTGTCGAGGGAAGCGATGCTGGCTGGGTCCCTGTGGCTTTCTGCCGGGCCTGCATACCGGATGGTTGTTCTTTTGCCATAAGTAGGGGGAAGACGAGTTGATGGGCCTCTTCTTTGTTCGGTTTCTTGGTCGTGCTTGGGGGGCGGGCTGCTTGCTTGCTTCGATTGGATGGCCAGCTTGGCCCCTTTTTTCTCTGCTTCTGCCTGTCCTCTCTCTGGTTTGCTTGGTGCCCCTTGACCCTGTCTGGAGTCGCTCTTTCGCTCGTGCCGGCTGGGGGTTGGATGGCCTGGGGTGTTTGTGGGCGGGTGTGGAGTCATGGTTCGCAGTTGGGGTGCTTGCTCTGTTCGTGCTCTGTCTTTGTGTCCTCTTGCTTCAGCTGGTTCTTTTGCCTTTGTGTGGTGTTTCGTTTTTCTGCTTTTGGTTTTCTCTTGCTCCTTCCCGCTTGTGGGTTGGATGCTAGGGTCTGTTGTTGTTTGGTTTCTTTGTTGCTTTCCCTCGGGCTGTGAGGGTTTCGTTGCGGTGTTTTCGCTTCTGGCGATTGCTTCTTCCCCTGCTATGTCCCTGGTTCCTGCTGCTGTCTCTTCTCTGGAGGGGTTTCTGTTTTGGTCTGTGCGGCTTGGTTGTTTGAGCTTGTCCCTGTGTTGGTTTCATGCTCTCAGGTCGCTGCTTGTAGAATCTCGATCAGTTGCTGGCTTTCTTCATTTGTCTGTCCTTGGCTGTCCTTGGCCTTTCTCCCCTGGTGGGCTTCCTGTGTGGGGCTTTGAGAGGCTAGTCTGTGGGGTGTCCCTAGCTGTCGGGTTGGTTCAGGCGGTGCTTGCTTCTTCTGCAGTTGGCTGTCCTTCTTTGTTCTGTGGGTGCTCGTTGTCCCCTGGCGGTCCTGGTTCCTAATTGAGCTGAGTTCTGGATGCTTGTTGTCACCCCGAAAGGCGCTTTGTCCTGAGGGTGTGTGGGCTTTTGGTGGGTCCTTGGATCTAGCTTTGTCGAGGGAAGCGATGCTGGCTGGGTCCCTGTGGCTTTCTGCCGTGCCTGCATACCAGATGGTTGTTCTTTTGCCATAAGTAGAGGGAAGACGAGTTGATGGGCCTTTTCTTTGTTCGGTTTGTTGGTCGTGCTTGGGGGGCGGGCTTCTTGCTTGCATATGATGGATGGCCAGCTTGGCCCCTTTTTCTCAGCATCTGCCTGTCCTCTCTCTGTTTTGCTTGGTGCCCCTTGTCTCTGTCTGGAGTCGCTCTTTCGCTCGTGCCGGCCGGGGGATGGATGGCCTGGGGTGTTTTGTGGGCGGATGAGGTGTCATGTTTCGCGGTTGAGGTGTCATGATTCGGTCGTGTTATGTCTTATTGTTTCATCTTGCGCCAGCTGTTTCTTTTGCTTTTTGAGTTGTGTTACATTTTTCTGCTTTTGGTCCTTTCTGGCTCCTTCCCGCTTGTGGGTTGGATGATGGGGTCTGTTGTTGTTTGGTTTATTTGTTGCTTTCCCTCGGGCTGTGAGGTTTCCGTTGAGTTGTTTTGGTTTTGTTGTCATACGTTGGTTCTCCCAGTGTTTGTTCTCTTGTTTGTTGTGCCCTTTGGCCTCGGGCTTTGAGGTGTTTTGCTTATATATAATCACCTTTGCAAAAAAAAAAAAAAACTGAAGAAAACCCCCTGACCTAACACAGCACAGAACTTCAAAGAACACCGAAAACAGAGCACAAAAACAAACTAAAACAAAAAGTCAAAGCGCAAAACAGAGAGTGAGAAAGAACGTTCCTCGTTGATGCGCCAGCTTGCATCTAATTTGGCAGCATCAAATGCAGAACAATCAACTCCCCAAGACCCGAGCACGAAGATGACCAAAAAACCAGAAACTCGCAAAACATAAAGACAACCCAAAGAATAAAAAACTCAATACCATGGAATATAATGTAGTTAAATATTTTAAATCATTCATACCCCGTTTGCACGGTGCAAGATCAATCAACCCCCACTATGGGCTATCTAGGTGATGCGCTCACTCACCCGTTGCACCAAGTAGTTGTTTGATAATTTTTATGAAAATCTGCCCTAGGGCACAATCGAACCCCCACTCTCTGCTATCTTAGGCGGAGCGCTCACCCCTGGGATTAAAATTTGCCTTTAAAGGCGGTATATAATGCAGTTAAATATTTTAAATCATTCATGCCCCGTTTGCACGATGCAGGATCAATCAACCCCCACTCTGGGCTATCTAGGTGATGCGCTCACTCACCCGTTGCACCAAGTGGTTGTTTGATAATTTTTATGAAAATCTGCCCTAGGGCAGAATCGAACCCCCATTGTCTAACGTAGATAAAGATACATTTTGCATTATTGTTTTTTGCAACGGTATTTTAATTAAGGCGAGGATTGAACTCATGACCTCTTAGTCACGGGCACAACCTTATGCCAATTGAGCTATGCCTGCTCGTGTGGTGCAGAGGGTTGAGAGTTTGCTTCGTTGCTACCTCTGGAAAGGCTCTCCTTCTGATCGCGGGGGCTAAGGTAGCCTGGGATGATATTTGTTTGCCGAAACGGGAGGGTGGTTTGGGTATTCGTCATATCCAGTCCTGGAACTCGGCAGCTGTTATGAAGCTCCTTTGGCTCCTTCTGCTTCTCTCTGGCTCTCTGTGGGTCGCTTGGATGGAGGAGTATATTCTCCGTGGACGTTCCCTTGGGACGATTCCTGTGTCGTCTCTGTGGTCTTGGTGCCTCAAGGCGATAATGGGGCTTCGTGACCAATTCTGTCCGCTTGTCCGGTTTTCCATTGGAAATGGCCTTAGGTGTCGTATGTGGGTTGACCCATGGCTGCCTGATGGTCCTATTCTGCCAAGGATTAGTGATCGTATCTTGTATGACTCGGCTAGTCATATTGAAGCTACGGTCTCTGATTTCCTGCTGCCTGATGGTTCGTGGCGATGGTCGTTGGTGTCTCCTGAGATGCTTGAGATTTCCGATGCCGTGCGGTCTACTGTGTGCTGCCTTGATCGGGAGGATAGGTTGATCTGGGTTCCGGGCGGGATTGGGTTTTCAGTCTCGAGTGCTTGGGAGGCGATCCGCCCTCGTGGGACGGTGGTTCCTTGGCGGGGTTTGTTGTGGTTCGGGGGGAATATTCCGCGTCATGCTTTTTTCATCTGGCTGGCCTTGAGGGATAGATTGTATACTAGGGATAGGCTGGCCCGGTGGATCCCCTCGACCCCTACTGATTGTTTGCTTTGTTTGTCCGGGTGTGAGTCTCGCGACCACCTGTTCTTTCAGTGCCCCTTTGCGAGATTGGTGTGGGAAGATATCCTCAGTTGGGGTAGAGCCTCCCGCCTCGTTCTCCCTTGGGATGCTGAGCTTGAGTGGATTTGTCGGGAGAGTGGTGGGCAGCATAAGCGTAAGCTTGTTTGGAGAGTGGCCTGGTGTGTTGTGATCTACCATATTTGGAAGGAGCGCAATTTGCGTTTTCACGGCCCGGGTCACCGTCATCCTCAGTCGGTTATCGCCGCTATCTGGTCTGATATTTCTTCTGCATGCTCGTCCTGGGTTGGTGCGGTTTCGGCCGGTTCCCCCTGGGATTCTTTTGATTGACTCTCTCTTGTTCTTTGAGTGTGTGCAGGTGTTATTTACAGGTTGCTCTTGCTGTGCTGTTTTCGCTTCTAGCGTCTGCTTCTTCCCCTGCTCTGTCCCTAGGTTTCTGTTGTTGTCTCTTCTCTGGAGGGGGTCTCAGTTTGGTCTGTGAGGCTTGCCTGCTTGGGGCCTTTCCTTGTGGTTGTTCTTTCTTGAGGGCGTTTCTTGCGGAGGCTCGTTCAGTTTTGATTGCTTTCTTCCCCTGTTTAGTCCCTCGATGTCCTTGGCTCTTTCTTCCCTAGTGGGCGGCTTGAGTGGTGGCTATGAGTGGCTAGTCTGTGGGGGGGCCTCTCTCTGTAGGGGTTGGTTCAGGCGATGCTTGCTTCTTTTGCAGTTGGTTGTCCATCTCTGTTCTGTGTGTGCTCTTTCCCCCTGGTGTGGTCTTGTTTCCTGAGTTGAGTTGAGTTTGTTCTGGATGCTTGTTGTCACCCTGAAAGGCGCCTTGTCCGGAGGGTGTGTCGGTTTTTTGGTGTGGGAGGATATCCTCTGTTTTAATTCTCTTCATTCTCTGCTTTTAATTCTCTCTGTTCTCTCTCCTTCCAACAATGGGGGACTGATTTTTTGAGCTGCTGCATCTATGGTGGTTTCGTGGCTTCCATGGCTGTTCATTGAAGTTTCGTATGACCCGTTGATGAAGGTAGCGGAGCTGGGCGCATCACCGAGGTAAGCTCTCTTCATTCTCTGGTTTTTAGCTCTCTTCATTCTCTGGTTTTTAGCAGCTTTGTATGCTCTGTTTTGTGTGTTTTTAGCATCTTTGCATGCTCTGTTTTGTGTGGTTGTCTGTTCTGTTTTGTGTGTTTGTTTCTTTTCAATTCTTAGATTCGTGGTGCCCTACTCTTGGTCCTCCATTGGTTCTGTTTGTGTAAGTTTAAGGGGTTGTCTTCTTCGGTATTTCACGTGTGGTTTGCATCATGAGAGGGAAGAAATCACCTCTCAAAAAACCATTTGCCAAGAACATTCCAACCTCTGTTTTTTCTGGAAATCGTAATAAAATTCCATCTCCTTTACCTGTGGGTTTGAGTGAGGGGTTTGTCCTTACACAGTCCTCTGTGAAGGCCGCTGCTGGTTCAGAAATTGCCTCAGAAGAGTTGGGGCTGATGAGCTCGAGTGTGGGAGACCCGAGTGAGGTTTCTCCGTCTGGGCAAAAACAGAGTGAGCGTGTTGGGGGGGTTCCTTTGCTGAGTATGTTGCCGGTTGATCCGATTGGTAGTTTGAATAAATTTGGGGTTGTTACAAGTCGAAATGGAGACTCTCTCCCCATCCGTCGTAAGGGGCGTGTTAAAAGAGCTCAAACTGGAAACTCGAGCATCAGTCTGGATGCTGTTTCAGAAGTTGGAAAAACAGAGGTTCCCCTTCCAGTAGCCTCTGA
This sequence comes from Herpetospermum pedunculosum, assembly GCA_028017165.1. Classification (NCBI taxonomy): domain Eukaryota; kingdom Viridiplantae; phylum Streptophyta; class Magnoliopsida; order Cucurbitales; family Cucurbitaceae; genus Herpetospermum; species Herpetospermum pedunculosum. Next base: position 40,894,168 of record CM051527.1, read on the forward strand.
TGGTGTGGCTGTGGTGCCCCCTCGGTTTTGTCCTCATCCCATCAGTCCTAAGCCGCTTGATAATTTGGCAGAGGTTAATCTGGGCTTCAATGGGGAGATCTCTTGCAGGCGAAAGGCTGACGTTGAAGGATTGGGGCAGCCATCTTCGTCTTCTGTGTTGGCGGCTCCAGAGGTTTCTGTTATCGCTGCAGTACCTATTGATGGAAAGTGTAATAACTCTGGGGGCGTGATTCAAGGGCTGGGAGTTAAGGTTTCAACGAGGACCAACTCCATTCCTTCTCCAACTAGGTCTGATGGAATTTCGAATTTGCAAGCTGTCAGAATTGATTATGGCAAGGCTGGGCATCCTTACAGCTACTTGATGCCAAATAAGGAAACTCAGCTCTTGGGCTTAAAGGATACGAATATGGGTAAGGAAATGCAGCAGGTCTCTTCTTTGGCTTTTAAGGAAACATTGGGAAAAGTATTAAGAGAGGATTCTCTCTCCAGGGCCAATTCCATAGGCTGTACTAATCCTTTTAACATTCAAAATGGAAAGTCCAAAGTGCCTTTGACCCGTCAGATTCTGCATAGTGATTTTCAAGCCAAAAATAGTGCAGCTATATGTGATTTATATGGGCTTGTTAATGGGCCTATTGAAAATGAAATTGAGCTTGCACCTCTTGGGCTTGATGGTTTGGATAAGAAGGGGCCCCATCTTAATGGGCTTGACCCAATGGTTTTGGGCCCCAATTTAAGCTCGACGGGCTTCGGGCAAGGAGTCGTGCCTCTTGGGCCAATTGGGCCGTCCTCTTTTAGCCCTATAGGGCATGGGCAGTTGGGCCACTTGGTGACCCGTCGTACCTTCTCTGCTCGGGCCGAGGCTTTGCGCTTGAAGGAAAAGGTCGGAAATAGTGATTTTGAAATAGGGGTTAGTTCGCTAGGGCCGATGATTGGTTCGGGGATTCCAGGAAAGTTTCCTCTGTTGGGCCACCATTGTTCGGAGTTGGGATCTAGTGAAGGAGATGATGTGTTGGGGGGTTCGGTGGATGAGTCTGGGACGAATCCTATTGGGCCATTTGGGCCCGCAGGGCCCCTTCCTCAGGGTCAGAAGGCTAGTGGACCTCCCCTGCTGCGGAACCCCTAGTCTATAACCCTCCAATTGAGAAGGATGGGTTGCTGTTTGCCATTCCCTCGGATGAGGTTATCGAGGAGGGCATAGCAGTCTGGAGAGGTTCGTTGGTGGGTCAATTTATTGATGGCAAACTTCCCTTTTTTGTTCTTGATCGTCTTGTCAGGAAGATTTGGGGACATGTGGAAGTTCCAACCATTAACTTGTTTGATAATGGTTTGATCATTTTCAGGTTCCAAAAGGACTCAGCTAGGGACTGGGTCTTAGAGAATGGCCCCTGGCACTTCGGGGGGAAGCCTATCCTTCTGAGGCCGTGGACCCCTGGGATTGTCCCCCAGACCTTTGTGTTCGATAAAATTCCTGTGTGGGTTAAGTTTTTCCATGTCCCTATGGAATTGTGGACCACTCCTGGGTTGAGTAATATTGCGAGCACGGTTGGTGTTCCTTTGCGGTTGGATAAACCTACAAAGGACAAAACGTGCTCCTCATATGCTCGGGTTTGTGTGGAGGTTGCGATTGATGCCCCTCTTCCTAGTAAAGTTGGGGTCACTGTCTATGGGGTTGATCACACTATCCCAATTGAGTATGAGTGGAAGCCCAAGCGGTGCCGGTCTTGCCGTGTCTTCGGCCACTCGGACACAGGTTGTCCGAAACAGACTATGGGTAGGGTCGATCCCATCCCCACTACTCAGGTGGCTGCTGAGGGTGAGGTCAAGGTGCCGGCCCAGAGTGAGGGCGTGGACTCGGATATGGTTATGGTTGATAGTGGGGAGGGTCAGCAGGCCTCCTCGCTTGAGATTGGTGATGAGTTTCTCCCTGTGGAAGGGAAGTCTCGTAGGCGTAAACGGAACAGGAAGAAGGCAGCAAAGTCCTTGGCTGCGGCAGACTCGTCCGCCCATCCAATAGCCTCGGTTAGCCTCCCGAGTTCCCCTACTATCTCTAGGCTTTCCCGTTCTCCCGAGCCCCTAAAGGGGGTCCGTGTGGCTAACTCGTTCGGTTCCCTAGCTGATTCCTCGGAGTGTGCCTTGGCCTCCCCGAGGGTGGTTTCCTTAGTGGAAAAGACGCTCTGTGACAGTGTGGACCCCCGATGGTGTCAGGATGCCATTGTTTCCCCTTCTACTTCCTATGTCTAGTTGGTGCTCGTGGAATGTACGCGGTCTCACTGACCCGACCAAAGGATGTTGTGTTCGTTCGTTTCTGCAGTCTCAGGATATTGGTTTCTGTTGTCTGGTTGAAACTAAGGTTAAGGCTCATCAGTTTGACTTTGTGTTTCGTTCCTTTGGGGCCGATTGGCAGTGCGTGTGTAGCTATGGGGACAGTGGCCTGGGTCGTATTTGGGTGTTATGGCAATCCCGCCGTTTCTCTTTCTCTCCTACCCTGATTAGTCCTCAGTTGGTTACTGGCTCCCTGGTGGACCTGTCTTCTCAGGTTGTGACTCATATTGCTTGTGTGTATGGGTCCAATCTCGAGGCTGGGAGGTCTGCCTTGTGGAGGGAGTTGGTCTTGGCTTGTTCGAGTTGGTCTTCCCCTGGTGTGGTTATGGGAGATTTTAATGAGACTCGCCGGCTGTCTGAGAGGAGTGGGGGTAACCATAACATTTCTGCGATGGGAGCCTTTGATACTGCTCTCCTAGAGGCTGACTTGGTTGAGCTGCCGGTTCAGGAGAACTGGTTCACTTGGACTAGTCGCCCGAGGGGTGGCCCAGGAGGTCAGTTGGGTAGGTTGGATAGAGTTTTGGTCAACGCTGAGTGGGCGTCTGGTCGGCCTATGTGTGTGGTGCACGTGCATGACTGGGGTGTTTCTGACCATAGTCCGTTGGTTTTCTCTCCAGGCCCTTTAGGTGCTCGTCGGTCTCCCTCCTTTCGGTTCTTCAACAATTGGGGGGACTCTGATAGGTTTTTGGCTGTGATTGCTAGTAGGTGGGTGACCCACGTTGGTGTCTCTCCGCTTGTTAGTTTCGCTCGCAATTTAAAGGGCTTAAAGGGGACTCTCAGGCAGGAGTTTGGGACGCCGATTGCTGTGCTTAGTCAACAGGTTATTGATCTTCGCTTGGCCATGGAGGCTGCCCAGGCGGGAGTGTCGGTGGACCCCCTTTCTCCTTCCTCCAGCTTCAGGCCGCTGAGGCTTCTGACAGGTTCTGGGCAGCAGCTAGGTGTGAGGAAGCCTCCCTTCGGCAGAAATCGAGGGTCAAGTGGTTGGCGTTAGGGGATAGGAACTCGGGGTTCTTTCACAGAAGCGTGAAAGTTAGGGCAGCCCGGAATAGCTTTTCCTCTTTGGTTGATGGTTCAGGGGTCAGGTTGTCTTCCCATGAGGACATCTCGCGTTCCCTGGTTCATTATTTCCAGGGTCTCTTGGGGTCTCAAGGGGTTGGTTATCGTGACCTCACAGAGCATTTAAAGCCGTTGGTGGGGTTTTCGTGGTCTGATCAGTGTGTAACTGATCTCATCCGTCCCATCTCGCGAGATGAGGTTCGAGTTGTTCTCTTTTCCATGAGTAGTGTCAGGGCTCCTGGCCCGGATGGCTTCCCTGTGGGGTTTTTCAAAGCGGCTTGGAGTGTTGTTGGGGATGATTTCGTTTCCGCCGCGCTTCACTTCTTTGATACCTCCTTCCTTCCTCCTGGTATCAATGCCACCTCTCTTACCTTGATTCCTAAGAAGGTGGGTGCCTCCCGGGTTGAGGATTTCAGGCCTATCTCCTGTTGTAATGTGTTGTATAAATGCATTGCAAAGGTTTTGGCTAATCGTCTTCGCGTGTGGCTGCCTTCCTTCATCAGTCCGAATCAGTCGGCTTTTGTTCAAGGTAGGAGCATTGTGGATAACATTCTGCTCTGCCAAGAGTTGGTTGGGGGCTACCACCTCAACAAAGGGAGCCCGCGGTGTGTGCTGAAGATCGACCTGCAGAAAGCTTATGACTCTATTCAGTGGGATTTTCTCTTTGGCTTACTGCTTTCGATTGGTACGCCTTGCCAGTTTGTCAACTGGGTCCGGGCTTGCGTTACTTCGCCTATGTTCTCCATTTCGGTGAATGGGTCCTCTGAGGGGTTTTTTGCGGGTAGGCGTGGTCTCCGTCAGTGTGATCCCCTGTCCCCTTACCTGTTCGTCATGTGTATGGAAGTCTTGTCGCGGCTGCTGAATTCCCCGCCGCCTGAGTTTGAGTTTCATCCCAAGTGTGAGAGGGTTAATCTTACCCATCTTTGCTTTGCGGATGACTTGATGATTTTCTCTGCGGGGAACAGGTCTTCTTTGAGGTTTGTTCAGCAGACATTACTTCACTTCCAGGAGCTCTCAGGCCTTGTGGCTAACTCCGCTAAGAGCTCGATGTTCTGTGCGGGGCTTCCTGTCCAGGTGGCTGTTGGTCTGGCTGAGTTCATGGGTATTGCTCTTGCGACCTTGCCTGTTTGTTACTTAGGTCTCCCTCTCATCTCTGGTCGGCTGTCTTCTCGGGATTGCCAGCCCCTGATTGATCGGATCACCTCTAGGATTGGCAGTTGGACTGCTAGGGCCCTTTCCTATGCGGGAAGGTTGCAGCTTATCCAGTCGGTCCTCCAGAGCTTCCAGGTCTATTGGGCTAGTGTGTTTGTTCTGCCTGCTCGTATAGTCCATAGGGTTGAGAGTTTGCTTCGGTGCTACCTCTGGAAGGGCTCTCCTTCTGGTCGGGGGGGGGGGGGGGGGGGGGGCGAAGGTTGCCTGGGACGACATTTGTTTGCCTAAGAGTGAGGGAGGTTTGGGTATTCGTCATATCCAATCCTGGAACTCGGCTGCGGTTATGAAGCTCCTTTGGCTCCTTCTGCTTCGCTCTGGTTCGCTGTGGGTGGCTTGGATGGAGGAGTATATCCTCCGTGGCCGGTCTCTTTGGACGATTCCTGTGTCGTCTATGTGGTCTTGGTGCCTCAAGGCGATTATGGGGCTTCGGGACCAATTTCGTCCTCTTGTCCGGTTTTCCATTGGCGACGGTTCTAGGTGTCGTATGTGGGTTGATCCATGGTTGCCTGATGGACCTATTCTCCCCAGAATCAGTGATCGTATCTTGTATGACGCAGCTAGTCATATTCAAGCTATGGTCTCTGATTTTCTGCTTCCTGATGGTTCGTGGCGGTGGCCGGTCGTGTCTCCTGATTTGTTGGAGATCGCCGATGCCGTGCGCTCTACTGTGTGTTGCCCTGGCAGGGAGGATAGGTTAATCTGGGTTCCAGGCGGGCTGGGTTTTTCGGTTTCTAGTGCTTGGGAGGCGATCCGCCCCCGTGGGACAGTGGTTCCGTGGCAGGGTTTGCTATGGTTCGGGGGGAATATTCCGCGACATGCGTTTGTCACCTGGCTGGCCTTGAGGGACCGTTTGTATACTCGTGATAGGCTGGCTAGGTGGATCCCCTCGACACCTACCGATTGTTTGCTTTGTTTGTCCGGGACTGAGTCCCGGGACCACTTGTTCTTCCAGTGCCCCTTTGCGAGTTTGGTGTGGGAGGATATCCTCTGTTGGGGTAGAGCCTCCCGCCTCGTTCTCCCTTGGGATGATGAGCTTGAGTGGATTTGTCGGGTGAGTGCTGGGCAGCACAAGCGTAAGCTTGTTTGGAGGGTGGCCTGGTGTGCTGTGATCTACCATATTTGGACGGAACGCAACTTGCGTTTTCACGGCCCAGGTCACCGCCCTCCTCAGTCGGTTATCGCTGCTATTCGGTCTGATATTTCTTCTGCATGCTCGTCCTGGGTGGGTGCGGTTTCGGCCGGCTCCCCCTGGGACTCTTTTGATTGACTTTGTCTTGTTCTTTGAGTGTGTGCAGGTGTTTGTTAGGTTGCTCTTTGTGGTGCTGTTTCGCTTCTGGCGATTGTTTCTTCCCCTGCTCTGTCCCTGGTTGATGCTGCTGTCTTTTCTCTGGAGGGTTTCTGTTTTGGTCTATGCGGCTTGGTTGTTTGAGCTTGTCCCTGTGCTTGTTCATGCTCTGAGGTCGCTGCTTGCTGTGGCTCGTTCTGTTGCTGGCTTTCTTCATCTGTCTGTCCTTTGCTGTCCTTGGCCTTTCTCCCCTGGTGGGCTTCTTGTGTGGGGCTTCGAGAGGCTTGTCTGTGGGGTGTCACCAGCTGTAGGGTTGGTTCAGGCGGTGCTTGTTTCTTCTGCAGTTGGATGTCCTTCTCTGGTTTGGGGGTGCTCGTTGTCCCCTGACGGTCCTGGTTCCTAATTGAGCTGAGTTCTGGATGCTTGTTGTCACCCCGAAAGGCGCTTTGTCCTGAGGGTGTGTGGGCTTTTGGTGGGTCCTTGGGTCTGGCTTTGTCGAGGGAAGCGATGCTGGCTGGGTCCTTGTGGCTTTCTGTCGGGCCTGCATACCGGATGGTTGTTCTTTTGCCATAAGTAGGGGGAAGACGAGTTGATGGGCCTCTTCTTTGTTTGGTTTCTTGGTCGTGATTGGGGGGCGGGCTTCTTGCTTGCTTATGATGGATGGCCAACTTGGCCCCTTTTTTCTCAGCATCTGCCTGTCCTCTCTCTGTTTTTGCTTGGTGCCCCTTGTCCCTGTCTGGAGTCGCTCTTTCGCTCGTGCCGGCCGGGGGTGGATGGCCTGGGGTGTTTGTGGGCGGATGAGGTGTCATGTTTCGCGGATGAGGAGTCATGCTTCGGTCGTGTTCTGTCTTTGTTTCCTCTTGCTTCAGCTTGTTCTTAGTTTTTTGAGTTGTGTTTCATTTTTCTGCTTTTTGTCTTTCCTGGCACCTTCCCGCTTGTGGGTTGGATGCTGGGGTCTGTTGTTGCTTGGTTTCTTTGTTGCTTTCCCTCGGGCTGTGAGGTTTCCGTTGGGTTGTTTTGGTTTTGTGTCATACATTGGTTTCTCCCTGTGTTTGTTCTCTTGTTTGTGGTGCCCTTTGGCCTCGGGCTTTGAGGTCTTTTGCTTTTAATATTATCACCTTTGCAAAAAAAAAGATATCCTCTGTTGGGGTAGAGCTTCCCGCCTCGTTCTCCCTTGGGATGCTGAGCTTGAGTGGATTTGTCGAGAGAGTGCTGGGCAGCACAAGCGTAAGCTTGTTTGGAGAGTTGCCTGGTGTGCTGTGATCTACCATATTTGGATGGAACGCAACTAGCGTTTTCACGGCCCGGGTCACCGTCCTCCTCAGTCGGTTATCGCTGCTATTCGGTCTGATATTTCTTCTGCATGCTCGTCCTGGGTGGGTGCGGTTTCGGCCGGCTCCCCCTGGGATTCTTTTGATTGACTTTATCTTGTTCTTTGAGTGTGTGCAGGTGATTTTTCAGGTTGCTCTTTGCGGTGCTGTTTCGCTTCTGGCGATTGCTTCTTCCCCTGCTTTGTCCCTTGGTTGCTCCTTGCGGTGCTTTTCGTTGCTGGCGGGTGCTTCTTCCCCTGTTCTGTCCCTAGGTGCTGCTGTTGTCTCTTCTCTGGAGGGGGTTTTCTGTTTGATCGGTGTGGCTTGCCTGTTTGGGGCTTCTCCCTGTGCTTGTTCCTGCTTTGAGGACGCTTCTTTCCTAGTTTGCCCCTTGCTGTCCTTGGCTCTTTCTTCCCTGGTGGGCATTTGGAGTGGTGGCTATGAGAGGCTAGTATGTGGGGGGCCTCTCTCTGTAGGGGTGGGTTCAGGCGGTGCTTGCTACTTTTGCAGTTGGCTTTTCATCTCTGTCTTGTGGGTGCTCTGTGCCCCCTAGTGTGGTCCTGGTTCCTGAATTGAGTTGATTTTGTTCTGGATGCTTGTTGTCACCCCGAAAGGCGCCTTGTCCGGAGGGTGTGTCGGTTTTTTGGTGGGTGTCCTTGGATCTGGCTTTGTCGAGGGAAGCGATGCTTGCCTGGTCCTTGTGGCTTTCTGCCGGGCCTGCATACCTGATGGTTGTTCTTTTGCCATAAGTAGGGGGAAGACGAGTTGAAGGGCCTCTTCTTTGTTTTGGTTTACTTGGTCGTGCTTGGGGGGCTGGCTTCTTGCATGCATATGATGGATGGCCAGCTTGGCCTCTTTTTATCTCAGCATCTGTCTGTCCTCCCTCTACTTTGCTTGGTGCCCCTTGACCCTGTCTGGAGTCGCTCTTTCGCTCGTGCCGCCCGGGGGATTGATGGCTTCGGGTGTCTTTTGGGCGGCTGGGAGTTTTGCTTCGTTCGTGTTCTGACTTGTTGTTTCCTCTTGCTTCGGTTGTGTGCTTGTGCTCTTTGAGTTGTGTTGTATTTATTTGCTTTTTTCTCTTTTCTGGCTCCTCCCGCTTGTGGGTTGGGTGTCGGGGTTTGTTGTTTGTTGGTTTCTTTGTTGCTTTCCCTCGGGCTGTGAGGTTCCGTTGGGTTGTTTTTGTTTTGTTTTCGTACATTGGTTTTCCCAGTGGTTGTTCTCTTGTTTGATGGTGCCCTTTGGCCTCGGGCTTTGAGGTCTTTTTGCTTAATATATATTCACCTTTGCAAAAAAAAAAATTTGCCCTAGCCTATCGACTTCAACCTCCAGCCGAAGCTTTCCATTATCAATAAACTTTGATGATGAAGAAGCCTCTTACTCAGAAGTAATACTACGGGGCTGAGGACCAGCTTTCACCTTTGATTTAGCAGCAACAACGGCGGACGAAGAAGGGATGGGGCCAATTCCCGGATTCACATTAACTCCCAGTCCTTCAATCACGCCTCCTGGAAGACCGACAGCTTTTCGCTCTTCGCTCGTGCCAGCCGGGGGATGGATGGCCTGGAGTTTTTTGGGGCGGCTGAGGAGTTATGCTTCGTTCGTGTTCTGATTGTTTCCTCCTGCTTCACCCGACAAATCCACTCAAGCTCAGCATCCCAAGGGAGAACGAGGCGGGAAGCTCTGCCCCAACAGAGGATATCCTCCCACATCAAACTCACAAAGGGGCACTGAAAGAACAAGTGGTCTCGGGACTCAGTCCCAGACAAACAAAGTAAACAATCGGTAGGTGTCGAGGGGATCCACCTACCCAGCCTATCACGGGTATACAAACGGTCCCTCAAAGCCAGCCAGGTGACAAAAGCATGACGCGGAATATTCCCCCCAAACCATAGTAAACCCTGCCACGGAACCACTGTCCCACGGGGGCGAATCGCCTCCCAAGCACTCGAAACCGAAAAACCAACCCCGCCTGGAACCCAGATCAACCTATCCTCCCTACCTGGGCAACACACAGTAGAGCGCACGGCATCAGCGATCTCCAACAAATCAGGAGACACTACCAGCCACCGCCACGAACCATCAGGTAGCAGAAAATCAGAGACCATAGCTTGAATATGACTAGCTGCGTCATACAAGATACGATCACTAATCCTCGGGAGAATAGGACCATCAGGCAGCCATGGATCAACCCACATACGACACCTAGAACCGTCGCCAATGGAAAACCGGACAAGTGGACGGAATTGGTCCCGAAGCCCCATAATCGCCTTGAGGAACCAAGACCACATAGACGACACAGGAATCGTCCAAAGAGACCGACCACGGAGGATATACTCCTCCATCCAAGCCACCCACAGAGAACCAGAGCGAAGCAGAAGGAGCCAAAGGAGCTTCATAACCGCTGCCGAGTTCCAGGATTGGATATGACGAATACCCAAACCTCCCTCAATCTTCGGCAAACAAATGTCATCCCAGGCAACCTTCGCCCCCCCAAGACCAGAAGGAGAGCCCTTCTAGAGGTAGCACCGAAGCAAACTCTCAACCCTATGGACTATACGAGCCGGCAGCACAAACACACTAGCCCAATAGACTTGGAAGCTCTGGAGGACCGACTGGATAAGCTGCAACCTTCCCGCATAGGAAAGAGCCCTAGAAGTCCAACTGCCAATCCTAGAGGTGATCCGATCAATCAGGGGCTGGCAATCCCGAGAAGACAGCCGACCAGAGATTAGAGGGAGACCTTAGTAACAAACAACCAAGGTCGCAAGAGAAACAACCATGAACTCAGCCAGACCGACAACCACCTGGACAGGGACCCCAGCATAGAACATCGAGCTCTTAGCGGAGTTAGCCACAAGGCCTGAAAGCTCCTGGAAGTGAAGCAGAGTCTGCTGAACAAACCTCAAAGAAGTCCTGTTCCCCGCAGAGAAGATCATCAAGTCATCCGCAAAGCAAAGATGGGTAAGATTAACCCTCTCACACTTGGGATGAAAATCAAACTCAGGCGGCGGGGAATTCAGCAGCCGCGACAAGACTTCCATACACATGACGAACAGGTAAGGGGACAGGGGATCACCCTGACGGAGACCACGCCTACCCGCAAAAAACCCCTCAGAGGACCCATTCACCGAAATGGAGAACATAGGCGAAGTAACGCAAGCCCGGATCCAATTGACAAACGAGCAAGGCGTACCAATCGAAAGCAGTAAGCCAAAGAGAAAATCCCACTGGATAGAATCATAAGCTTTCTGCAGGTCGATCTTCAGCACACACCGCGGGCTCCCTTTGTTGAGGTGGTAACCCCCAACCAACTCCTGGCAGAGCAGAATGTTATCCACAATACTCCTTCCTTGAACAAAGGCCGACTGATTCGGACTGATGAAGGAAGGCAGCCACACGCGAAGACGATTAGCCAATACCTTTGCAATGCATTTATACAACACATTACAACAGGAAATAGGCCTGAAATCCTCAACCCGGGAGGCACCCACCTTCTTAAGAATCAAGGTAAGAGAGGTGGCATTGATGCCAGGAGGAAGGAAGGAGGTATCAAAGAAGTGAAGCGCTGCGGAAACGAAATCATCCCCAACAACACTCCAAGCAGCTTTGAAAAACCCCACAAGGAAGCCATCAGGGCCAGGAGCCTTGGCACTACTCATGGAAAAGAGAGCAGCTCGAACCTCATCTCGTGAGATGGGGCGGATGAGATCAGTTACACACTGATCAGACCACGAAAACCCCACCATCGGCTTTAATTGATCTGTGAGGTCACGATAACCAACCCCTTGGGACCCCAAAAGACCCTGGAAATAATGAACCAGAGATCTCGAGATGTCCTCATGGGAAGACAACCTGACCCCAGAACCATCAACCAAAGAGGAAAAGCTATTCCGGGCTGCCCTAACTTTCACGCTCCTGTGAAAGAACCCCGAGTTCCTATCCCCTAACGCCAGCCACTTAACCCTCGATTTCTGCCGAAGGGAGGCTTCTTCACACCTAGCTGCAGCCCATACCCTATCAGATGCCTCAGAGGCCTGAAGCTGGAGGGAGGGAGAAAGGGGGTCTGCCAAAACTCCCGCCTGGGCAGCCTCCATGGCCAAGCGAAGATCAATAACCTGCTGACTAAGCACAGCAATCGGCTTCCCAAACTCCTGCCTGAGAGACCCCTTTAAGCCCTTTAAATTGCGAGCGAAGCTAACAAGCGGAGAGACCCCAACATGGGTCACCCACCTACTAGCGATCACAGACAAAAACCTATCAGACTCCCCCCAATGGTTAAAGAACCGAAAGGAGGGAGACCGACGAGCACCTAAAGGGCCTGGAGAGAAAACCATCGGACTATGGTCAGAAACACCCCAGTCATGCACGTGCACCACACACATAGGCCGACCAGAAGCCCACTCAGCATAGACCATTAACTGCATTATATACCGCCTATAAAGGTAAATTTTTAACAAGAGCATAGCTCAACTGACATGATGTATCGCCTTGTGACCATGAGGTCCTAAGTTCAATCCCCCACCCCAACATGTTAAAAAAAAATTAGATTAATTTATAACAAATGTGCTTTGTTTGTTGGTTATTTTCCTTGCCTAACTTTTTCCTGTGGGGTTTTTCAAAGCTGCTTGGAGTGTTGTTGGGGATGACTTCTGTTCCGCAGCGCTTCACTTCTTTGATACCTCCTTCCTTCCCCCCTGGTATAAATGCCACCTCTCTTACCTTGATTCCAAAGAAGGTGGGTGCCTCCCGGGTTGAGGATTTCAGGCCCATTTCCTGTTGTAATGTGTTGTATAAATGCATTGCAAAGGTTTTGGCTAATCGTCTCCGTGTGTGGCTGCCTTCCTTCATCAGTCTGAATCAGTCGGCCTTTCTTCAAGGGAGGAGTATTGTGGATAACATTTTGCTCTGCCAGGAGTTGGTTGGGGGTTACCACCGCAATAAGGGTAGCCCGCGGTGTGTGCTGAAGGTCGATCTGCAGAAAGCCTATGATTCTATCAAGTGGGATTTCCTCTTTGGCTTGCTGCTCTCGATTGGTACTCCTTGCCAGTTTGTTAACTGGATCCGAGCCTGCGTTACCTCGCCTATGTTCTCCATTTCTGTGAATGGGTCCTCTGAGGGGTTCTTTGCAGGAAGGAGGGGTCTCCGCCAAGGAGACCCCCTGTCCCCTTACCTGTTCGTCATGTGTATGGAAGTCTTGTCGCGTCTGTTGAATTCCCTCGCGCCTGAGTTTGAGTTTCATCCCAAGTGTGAGAGGGTTAAGCTAACCCATCTCTGTTTCGCGGATGACTTGATGATTTTCTCTGCGGGGAATAGGGCTTCTTTGGGGTTTGTTCAGCAGACCTTACATCTCTTCCAGGAGCTTTCTGGCCTTGTGGCTAACTCTGCACTCTGCTAAGAGGTCGATGTTTTGTGCGGGTGCTCCTGTCCCTGTGGCAGTCGGCCTTGTTGAGTTCATGGGTGTTCCTCTTGCGTCGCTGCCTGTTTGTTACTTAGGTCTCCCCCTTCTCTCAGGTCGACTGTCTTCGCGTGATTGTCAGCCCCTGATTGATCGGATCACCTCTAGGATTGGTAGTTGGACTGCCAGGGCTCTCTCCTATGCTGGTAGGTTGCAGCTTATTCAGTCGGTCCTCCAGACCTTCCAGGTCTATTGGGCTAGTGTTTTTGTGCTGCCTGCTCGTGTGGTCCAGAGGGTTGAGAGTTTGCTTCGTTGCTACCTCTGGAAAGGATCTCCTTCTGGTCGCGGGGGGGCTAAGGTAGCTTGGGATGATATTTGTTTGCCGAAGCGGGAGCGTTGGTTGGGTATTCGTCATATCCAGTCTTGGAACTCGGCAGCTGTTATGAAGCTCCTTTGGCTCCTGCTGCTCCGCTCTGGTTCTCTGTCGGTCGCTTGGATGGAGGAGTATATCCTCCGTGTGAGGTCTCTTTGGACGATTCCTGTGTCGTCTCTGTGGTCTTGGTGCCTTAAGGCGATTATGGGCTTCGTGCCTTTTCCGTCCGCTTGTCCGGTTTTCCATTGGAGACGGTTGTAGGTGCCGTATGTGGGTTGATCCATGGCTGCCTAATGGTCCTATTCTGCCAAGGATTAGTGATCGTATCTTGTATGACACGGCGAGTCATATTCAAGCTACGGTCTCTGATTTCCGGCTGCCTGATGGTTCGTGACGGTGGTCGTTGGTGTCTCCTGAGATGTTGGAGATATCCGATGCCGTGCGTTCTACTTTGTGCTGCCTTGATCGGGAGGATAGGTTGATCTGGGTTCCGGGCGGGATAGGTTTCTCAGTCTCGAGTGCTTGGGAGGCGATCCGCCCTCGTGGGACGGTGGTTCCGTGGCGGGGTTTGCTGTGGTTCGGGGGGAATATTCCGCGTCATGCTTTTGTCACCTGGCTGGCCTTGAGGGATAGATTGTATACCCGGGACAGGCTGGCCCGGTGGATCCCCTCGACCCCTACTGATTGTTTGCTTTGTTTGTCCAGGTCTGAGTCTCGCGACCACCTGTTCTTTCAGTGCCCCTTTGCGAGTTTGGTGTGGGAAGATATCCTCAGTTGGGGCAGAGCTTCCCGCCTCGTTCTCCCTTGGGATGCTGAGCTTGAGTGGATTTGTCGGGAGAGTGCTGGGCAGCATAAGCGTAAGCTTGTTTGAAGGGTGGCCTGGTGTGCTGTGATCTACCATATTTGGAAGGAACGCAATTTGCGTTTTCACGGCCCGGGTCACCGTCCTCCTCAGTCGGTTATCGCTGCTATCCGGTCTGATATTTCTTCTGCATGCTAGGCTTGGGTGGGTGCGGTTTCGGCCGGTTCCCCCTGGGATTCTTTTGATTGAACTTCTCTTGTTCTTTGAGTGTGTGCAGGTGTTATTTTCAGGTTGCTCTTGGCTGTGCTGTTTTCGCTTCTAGCGTCTGCTTCTTTTTTTTTTTTTTGCAAAGGTGAATATATATTAAGCAAAAGACCTCAAAGCCCGAGGCCAAAGGGCACCATCAAACAAGAGAACAAATCACTGGGAAACCAATGTACCAAAACAAAACAAAGCAACCCAAACAGAAACCTCACAGCCCGAGGGAGAGCAACAAAACAAACAAACAAAAACACCCGGCACCCAACCCACAGGCGGGAAGGAGCCAGAAAAGCCAAAAAGCAAAAGACAACACAACTCAAAGAGAAATGAAACACAACCGTAGCAAGAGGAAACAACAAGCCCGAGCACGAAATGAAGCAAACTCCCCAGGCCGCCCAAACAACCGAAGCCATCAATCCCCCGGTCGGCATGAGCAAAAAGGAGCGACTCTAGACCGGGTCAAGGGGCGCCAAAACAAAGCAGAGGGAGGACAGACAGATGCTGAGAGTAAAAGAGGCCAAGCTGGCCATCCATCATATGCAAGTGAGAAACCAGCCCCCCAAGCACGACCAAGAACCCCAAAACAAAGAAGAGGCCCTTCAACTCGTCTTCCCCCTACTTCTGGGAAAAGAACAACCATCAGGAATGCAGGCCCGACAGAAAGCCACAAGGACCAGGCAAGCATCGCTTCCCTCGACAAAGCCTGATCCAAGGACACCCACCAAAAACCGACACACCCTCCGGACAAGGCGCCTGTCGGGGTGACAACAAGCATCCAGAACAAACTCAACTCAAATCAGGAACCAAGACCACACCAGGGTAGAGAGCACCCACAGAACAGAGATGGACAACCAACTGCAGAAGTAGCAAGCACCGCCTGAACCAACCCCAACAGAGAGAGACCCCCCACAGACAAGCCTCTCATAGCCACCACTCAAAACGCCCACCAGGGAAGAAGGAGCCAAGGACATCGAGGGGCTAAAACAGGGGAAGAAAGCAAACAAAACTAAGACGAGCCTCTGCAAGAAGCACCCTCAAGAAGAACAACCACAAGGAGGCCCCAAACAGGCAAGCCACACGGACCAAACTGGAAACCCCCTCCAGAGAAGAGACAACAGCATCACCTAGATAGCCCAAAGTGACAGCATTACCTAGGGTCAGAGCAGGGGAAGAAGCAATCGCCAGAAGCGAAACAGCACCACACAAAGCAACCTGAAAAAACACTTGCACACACTCAAAGAACAAGAGAAGTCAATCAAAAGAATCCCAGGGGGATCCGGCCGAAACCGCACCCACCTAGGACGAGCAAGCAGAAGATAAATCAGACTGAATACAGCGATAACCGACTGAGGAGGCCGGTGACCCGGGCCATGAAAACGCAAATTGCGTTCCTTCCAAATATGGTAGATCACAGCACACCAGGCCACTCTCCAGACAAGCTTACGCTTATGCTGCCCAGCACTCTCCCGACAAATCCACTCAAGCTCAACATCCCAAGGGAGAACGAGGCGGGAAGCTCTACCCCAACTGAGGATATCTTCCCACACCAAACTCGCAAAGGGGCACTGAAAGAACAGGTGGTCGCGAGACTCAGACCCGGACAAACAAAGCAAACAATCAGTAGGGGTCGAGGGGATCCACCTAGCCAACCTGTCACGGGTATACAATCTATCCCTCAAGGCTAGCCAGGTGACAAAAGCATGACGCGGAATATTCCCCCCGAACCAAAGCAAACCCCGCCAAGGAACCACCGTCCCACGAGGGCGGATCGCCTCCCAAGCACTCGAGACTGAAAACCCAATCCCGCCCGGAACCCAGATCAACCTATCCTCACGATCAAGGCAGCACACAGTAGAGCGCACAGCATCATATATCTCCAGCATCTCAGGAGACACCAACGACCATCGCCACGAACCATCAGGCAGCAGGAAATCAGAGACCGTAGCTTGAATATGACTAGCCGAGTCATACAAGATACGATCACTAATCCTGGGCAGAATCGGACCATCAGGCAGCCATGGATCAACCCACATACGACACCTACATCCATCACCAATGGAAAACCGGACAAGCGGATGGAATTGGTCACGAAGCCCCATTATCGCCTTGAGGCACCAAGACCACAGAGGCGACACAGGAATCGTCCAAAGAGAACGTCCACGGAGAACGTACTCCTCCATCCAAGCGACCCACAGAGAGCCAGACTGAAGCAGAAGGTGCCAAAGGAGCTTCATAACAGCTGCCGAGTTCCAGGACTGGATATGACGAATACCCAAACCGCCCTCCCGTTTCGGCAAACAAATATCATCCCAAGCTACCTTTGCCCGCCCGCGACCAGAAGGAGAGCCTTTCCAGAGGTAGCAACGAAGCAAGCTCTCAACCCTCTGGACCACACGAGCAGGCAGCACAAAAACACTAGCCTAATAGACCTGGAAAGTCTGGAGGACCGACTGAATAAGCTGCAACCTACCAGCATAGGAGAGAGCCCTAGCAGTCCAACTACCAATCCTAGAGGTGATCCGATCAATCAGGGGCTGACAATCACGCGAAGTCAGCCGACCTGAGAGAAGGGGAAGACCTAAGTAACAAACAGGCAGCGACGCAAGAGGAACACCCATAAACTCAGCAAGGCCAACTGCCACAAGGACAGGAGCACCCGCACAGAACATCGAGCTCTTAGCTGATATGAATTATTTTGGCAATCCAATTCATATCCATGATGAAGCTTAATGAAGTCAAACCATTGTTATGGAGGAAGAATCAAAGTCAACATGAAAGAGAAATGCATGAACTTCATTATCTCACAAGTCCATTTGGTGGAAGACTAATAGATCATGTTAAACTAAGTTTAAAATTCATATTTGGTTACTTAATGTACTCATTTAAAGTGTAACTAAGTTTTAGGTGATCTTTCATATTTCAAGATAAACTTTTAGTTTTCCAAGGTGCCTTTTAGAATATCAAGGCATCTTTTGGTATTTCAAGGTGACTTTTCATATTAGCATTTATGTTAGGAGTCTATTGGCTTAATTCCTTGTCTATAAAAGGGATTAGCCTTGTCTATTGTAAAAGACAACTTGATATGAGATATGAAATGTAGTATTTTGGGTTTAAAACCTTGAAAGCTTTTAAGCTTTGTTTCTTGTGTGTTCTTGTGATAGAATGCATGAATATTTGGAGCATTCAAGTGAGGATTGATCTGTCTTGCTTGTGGAGTGCTTTGAAGATCAAGGGTTGATGGGAGCCACAAGCTCTGTCCGATCCTTGATTTATTTGATCGTCTAAGTAATCTGTCGTCTAGCCTTTCTTAGGGGTTGAGATCGAAGGTTAAGTTAGTCATATTTGTGAACATTTACAAGGATCCTAGAAGGACCTCTAGCTTTGTAAATTTTGGATCTTCGCTATCTTTATTAATTCCGCTTTCCCTTATATTTCATTTTATTTTTATCTAAAACAAAAAAAAAAAAGTTGTTGGTAAGGTTTGGGTTGAGATGAATTTTTTTACAAGGATACTAGAAGGACCTCTAGCTTTGTAAATCTTTCATCTTTGTTCTAAAAAAAAAAAAAATAAAAATAAAATTGTTCTTCAATTTTTTTTCATTAGCCAATGATGACTCTTGAAATTCTTCTCAATCCATTGCGATGCTTTAGATTCGAGGACGAATCTTCTTAAAGAAAGGGAGAATGATACGAATATGATTGGTCCTCGTCTGATCACCTCAAGAAGAATTAATTTATCATGTCCAACGGATGATGACTTTGACCGGTAGAAGAATTGAAGCTGAAATATGCATTTTTGAAGAATGGGAGGATGATATGAATTATTTTGGCAATCCAATTCATATCCATGATGAAGCTTAATGAAGTCAAACCATTGTTATGGAGGAAGAATCAAAGTCAACATGAAAGAGAAATGCATGAACTTCATTATCTCACAAGTCCATTTGGTGGAAGACTAATAGATCATGTTAAACTAAGTTTAAAATTCATATTTGGTTACTTAATGTACTCATTTAAAGTGTAACTAAGTTTTAGGTGATCTTTCATATTTCAAGATAAACTTTTAGTTTTCCAAGGTGCCTTTTAGAATATCAAGGCATCTTTTGGTATTTCAAGGTGACTTTTCATATTAGCATTTATGTTAGGAGTCTATTGGCTTAATTCCTTGTCTATAAAAGGGATTAGCCTTGTCTATTGTAAAAGACAACTTGATATGAGATATGAAATGTAGTATTTTGGGTTTAAAACCTTGAAAGCTTTTAAGCTTTGTTTCTTGTGTGTTCTTGTGATAGAATGCATGAATATTTGGAGCATTCAAGTGAGGATTGATCTGTCTTGCTTGTGGAGTGCTTTGAAGATCAAGGGTTGATGGGAGCCACAAGCTCTGTCCGATCCTTGATTTATTTGATCGTCTAAGTAATCTGTCGTCTAGCCTTTCTTAGGGGTTGAGATCGAAGGTTAAGTTAGTCATATTTGTGAACATTTACAAGGATCCTAGAAGGACCTCTAGCTTTGTAAATTTTGGATCTTCGCTATCTTTATTAATTCCGCTTTCCCTTATATTTCATTTTATTTTTATCTAAAACAAAAAAAAAAAAGTTGTTGGTAAGGTTTGGGTTGAGATGAATTTTTTTACAAGGATACTAGAAGGACCTCTAGCTTTGTAAATCTTTCATCTTTGTTCTAAAAAAAAAAAAAATAAAAATAAAATTGTTCTTCAATTTTTTTTCATTAGCCAATGATGACTCTTGAAATTCTTCTCAATCCATTGCGATGCTTTAGATTCGAGGACGAATCTTCTTAAAGAAAGGGAGAATGATACGAATATGATTGGTCCTCGTCTGATCACCTCAAGAAGAATTAATTTATCATGTCCAACGGATGATGACTTTGACCGGTAGAAGAATTGAAGCTGAAATATGCATTTTTGAAGAATGGGAGGATGATATGAATTATTTTGGCAATCCAATTCATATCCATGATGAAGCTTAATGAAGTCAAACCATTGTTATGGAGGAAGAATCAAAGTCAACATGAAAGAGAAATGCATGAACTTCATTATCTCACAAGTCCATTTGGTGGAAGACTAATAGATCATGTTAAACTAAGTTTAAAATTCATATTTGGTTACTTAATGTACTCATTTAAAGTGTAACTAAGTTTTAGGTGATCTTTCATATTTCAAGATAAACTTTTAGTTTTCCAAGGTGCCTTTTAGAATATCAAGGCATCTTTTGGTATTTCAAGGTGACTTTTCATATTAGCATTTATGTTAGGAGTCTATTGGCTTAATTCCTTGTCTATAAAAGGGATTAGCCTTGTCTATTGTAAAAGACAACTTGATATGAGATATGAAATGTAGTATTTTGGGTTTAAAACCTTGAAAGCTTTTAAGCTTTGTTTCTTGTGTGTTCTTGTGATAGAATGCATGAATATTTGGAGCATTCAAGTGAGGATTGATCTGTCTTGCTTGTGGAGTGCTTTGAAGATCAAGGGTTGATGGGAGCCACAAGCTCTGTCCGATCCTTGATTTATTTGATCGTCTAAGTAATCTGTCGTCTAGCCTTTCTTAGGGGTTGAGATCGAAGGTTAAGTTAGTCATATTTGTGAACATTTACAAGGATCCTAGAAGGACCTCTAGCTTTGTAAATCTAGCTTATCTGACGCTTATCATTAGCGGAGTTAGCCACAAGGCCAGAAAGCTCCTGGAAGAGGTGTAAGGTCTGCTGAACAAACCCCAAAGAAGACCTATTACCCGCAGAGAAAATCATAAAGTCATCCGCGAAGTAGAGATGGGTTAGCTTAACCCTCTCACACTTGGGATGAAACTCAAACTCAGGCGGGGGGGAATTCAGCAGACGCGACAAGACTTCCATACACATGACGAACAGGTAAGGGGATAGGGGATCTCCCTGGCGGAGACCCCTCCTTCCTGCAAAGAACCCCTCAGAGGACCCATTCACAGAAATGGAGAACATAGGCGAGGTAACGCAGGCCCGGATCCAGTTGACCAACTGGCAAGGCGTACCAATCGAGAGCAGCAAGCCGAATAGGAAATCCCACTGGATAGAATCATAGGCTTTCTGCAGATCGACCTTCAGCACACACCGCGGGCTCCCCTTATTGAGGTGGTACCCCCCAACCAACTCCTGGCAGAGCAAAATGTTGTCCACAATACTCCTCCCTTGAACAAAGGCCGACTGATTCGGACTAATGAAGGAAGGCAACCACACACGAAGACGATTAGCCAAAACCTTTGCAATGCATTTATACAACAAATTACAACAGGAAATAGGCCTGAAATCCTCAACCCGTGAGGCACCCACCTTCTTTGGGATCAAGGTAAGAGAGGTGGTATTGTTACCAGGAGGAAAGAAGGAGGTATCAAAGAAGTGAAGCGCTGCGGAACAGAAATCATCCCCGACAACACTCCAAGCAGCTTTGAAAAACCCCAAAGGGAAACTATCCGGCCCAGGAGCCTTGGCACTACTCATGGAAAAGAGAACAACGCAAACCTCATCTCTCGAGATGGGGCGGATGAGATCAGATACACACTGATCAGACCACAAAAACCCCACAATCGATTTTAACTGCTCTGTAAGGTCCCGGTAACCAACCCACTGGGAACCCAAGAGCCCCTGGAAATACTGACCCAGAGATCTCGAAATGTCGTCATGGGAAGACAACCTGGCCCCAGAACCGTCAACTAGAGAGGAAAAGCTATTTCGGGCTGCCCTAACTTTCACACTCCTGTGAAAGAAACCCGAGTTCCTATCCCCTAACGCCAGCCATTTAACCCTCGATTTCTGCCGAAGAGAGGCTTCCTCACACCTAGCAGCTGCCCAAAAACTATCCGAGGCCTCAGAGGACTGTAGCTGGAGGGAGGGAGAGAGGGGGTCAGCCAACAGTCCAGCCTGGGCAGCCTCCATGGCCAAGCGAAGATCAACAACCTGCTGACTAAGCACGGCAATCGGCTTCCCAAACTCCTGCCGAAGAGACCTCTTTAAACCCTTTAAATTGCGATCGAAGCTAAGAAGCGGAGAGACCTCAACACGGGTCACCCACCTACTAGCGACCACAGACAAAAACCTATCAGACTCCCCCCAATGGTTAAAGAACCGAAAGGAGGGAGACCGATGAGCACCTAAAGGGCTTGGAGAGAAAACCATCGGACTATGATCAGAAACGCCCCAATCAAGCACATGCACCACACACAGAGGGCGGGCAGAGGCCCACTCAGCATTCACCAAAACTCTATCCAACCTCCCCAACTGACCTCCCGGGCCACCCCGCGGGCGGCTAGTCCAAGTGAACCAATCCCCTGAACCGACAGCTCAACCAAGTCAGCCTCTAGGAGAGCACTATCAAAGGCTCCCATCGCAGAGATGCTATGGTTACCCCCACTCCTCTCAGTCAGCCGCCGAGTCTCATTAAAGTCTCCCATAACCACTCCAGGGGAAGACCAGCTCGAACAAGCCAAGGCCAACTCCCTCCACAAAGCAGACCGCCCCGCCTCGAGATTGGAACCATACACACAGGCAATATGAGTCGCAACCTGAGAAGACAGATCCACCAGGGAGCCAGTAACCAACTGAGGACTAATCAGGGTAGGAGAGAAAGAGAAACGGCGGGAACGCCATAACACCCAAATACGACTCAGGCCACTATCCCCATAACTACACACACACCGCCAATCGGCCCCAAAGGAACGAAACACGAAGTCAAACTGATGAGCCTTAACCATAGTTTCTACCAGACAACAGAAACCAATATTCTCAGACTGCAAAAAGGAGCGAACACATCTCCCTTTTGCCGGGTCAGTGAGACCGCGCACATTCCAAGAGCACCAACTAGACATAGGAAGTAGAAGGGGAGACGGTGGCATCCTGACACCATCGAGGGTCCACACTGTCACAGAGCGCATTTTCCACTAAGGAAACCACCCTCGGGGAGGCCAAAGCACCCTCCGAGGAATCAGCTAGAGAAACGAAAGAATTAGTTACGCGGACCCCCTTTGGTGGCTCAGGAGAACGGGAAAGCCTAGAGGTGGGGCCAATAGGAGAACTCGGGAGGCTAACCAAGGCAATGGGATGGGCAGACGAGTCTATCGCAGCCAAGGATTTGGCAGCCTTCTTCCTGTTCTGTTTACGCCTACGAGATTTCCCTCCCACAGGGATAAAATCATCACCAACCTCAAGAGAGGAGGCCTGTTGACCCTCCCCACTAGCAACCACTACCTGATCCGAGCCCACGCCTTCACCGTGGGCCGGCACCTTGACCTCACCCTCAACAGACACCTGTGTAGAGAGGATGGGATAAATACTACCCACAGTCTGTTTCGGACAACCTGTGTCCGAATGACCAAATACTCGGCAAGACAGGCACCGCTTGGGCTTCCACTCATATTCAATTGGGATAGTATGATCCACACCATAGACAGTGACCCCTACTTTACTAGGAAGAGCGGCATCAATCGCGACCTGCACACAGACGCGAGCATACGAGGAGCACGTTCTGTCCTTTGTAGGCTTATCAAACCGCAATGGAACACCAACCGTACTTGCAATGTTACTCAACCCAGGAGTGGTCCACAATTCCATAAGGACATGAAAAAACTTAACCCACACAGGAATTTTATCGAACACAAAGGTCTGTGGGACTATCCCAGGGACCCACTGCCTCAGAAGGATTGGCTTCCCCCCGAAGTGCCAGGGACCATTCTCGAGGACCCAGTCCCGAGCTGAGTCCTTTTGGAACCTGAAGATGATCAAACCATTATCAAACAAGTTAATGGTTTGAACTTCCACATGTCCCCAACTCCTTCTGACCATCCGATCAAGAACAAAAGAAGGGAGTTTGCCATCCATAAACTGACCCACCAACGAACCTCTCCAAACTGCTATGCCCTCCTCAATAACCTCATCCGAGGGAATGGCAAACATAATCCCATCCTTCTCAATTGGAGGGTTATAGAGAAGGGGTTCATCAGCTGGGGAGGTCAACTGAGGCCCAAACAGAGTGGCCCAACTAGCCGTATGCCCCTGACCAAGGGACCCCGTGGGCCCACCAGGCCCAATTTGATTAGGCCCAACCCCACCAAAGGAACCCAAAGACGCATCAACCCCCTCACTCACTCCTAAGTCCGAACTAGGACGGCCTAACAGAGGAAACTTTCCTGGAATCCCCAAACCAATCCTAGGCCCAAACGAGCTACACACCATCCCAACCTCACTAGCTCCATCTTTTCCCTCAAGGGGCAAAACCTCATCCCGATTGGGCATACCACGACGAGTCACCAAGTGGCCTAACTGCCCACGCCCTATTGGGCTAAACAAGGACGGCCCAAAAGGCAAGGCTCCTTGCCCATTCAAATTTGGGCCCGAACCCAATTCAACAAGCCCATTAAGGTGAAAATCAGAATAGTCCATCTCATTAGGCCCATCAAGTGGTAACCTATTCCCTTGGCCAAGCCCACCCGAAACATTACCAATTGGGATTATATTTGCCGTTCCCTCGGATGAGGTTATTGAGGAGGGCATAGCAGTCTGGAGAGGTTCTTTGGTGGGTCAATTTATTGATGGGAAACTCCCATTTTTTGTGCTTGACCGGCTGGTCAGGTAGATTTGTGGACATGTGGAAGTTCCAACCATTAACTTGTTTGATAACGGTTTGATCATCTTCAGGTTCAAAAAGGACTCAGCTCGGGACTGAGTCCTAGAGAATGGCCCTTGGCACATAGGGGGGAAGCCTATCTTTCTGAGGCAGTGGGTCCCTGGGATAGTTCCCCAGACCTTTGTTTTCGATAAAATCCCTGTGTGGGTCAAGTTTTTTCATGTCCCTATGGAATTGTGGACCACCCCTGGGTTGAGTAATATTGCGAGCACGGTAGGTGTTCCTTTGCGGTTGGACAAACCCACAAAGGATAAAACGTGCTCCTCGTATGCTCGGATTTGTGTGGAGGTCGCGATTGATGCCCCTCTCCCCAGTAAGGTTGGGGTCACTGTCTATGGGGTGGATCATACTATCCCAATTGAATATGAGTGGAAGCCCAAGCGGTGCCTATCTTGCCGTGTTTTTGGTCATTCAGACACAGGTTGTCCGAAACAGACAATGGGGAGTATTGACCCCATCCTCCCTCCTCAGGGGTCTGCTGAGGTTGAGGTCAAGGAGCCAACCCAGAGTGAGGTCGTGGGCTCGGATCAAGGAGTGGTTGCTAGTGGGGAGGGTCAGCAGGCCTCCTCGTTTGAAGGTGTTGATGGCTTTCTCCCTGTGGAAGGGAAATCTCGTAGGCGTAAAAGGAACAGGAAGAAGGCTGCCAAATCCTTGGCTAAGACAGCTTCGTCTGACCTTCCCATGGCCTTGGTTAGTCTCCCGAGCTCTCCTATTGGCTCCGCCTCTAGGGTCTCCCGTTCTCCTGAGCCCCCAAAGGGGGTGCATGTAGCCAACTCTTTTGCTTCCCTAGCTGATACCTCGGGGAATGCTTTGGCTCTGATATGGATTATGGCACTACAAGTCCAATTCTTAATCCACAAGGTCCAATTACAAGGTCCAAGGCAAGACTAATTCGACAAGCCTACATAACTCATGTTCAAGGATGGTTGGTTTCAGCGCAAGGAAGGAGTCTTCATGTGGACGCCAATTTCGATGAAGAGATGAATTCAAAATTCAATATTTGTAATTTGGAAGCGCATCCTACATCCTAAAGACATCAATGATGTTAAGAAGATATGACCTTTCTTACAAGCTCAAGCACTTAGGAATTGTTTTTAATTCTTTGGCGGTTACAAATTGAACATTGTTTTAATTCCTAGTTGTTTTATTTTACTTTACATTTACTATGTATGTTACATTATCATGCTTGTATTAGCTTATAAATTGGTGGGACACAAATGAAAAAAAAGACAGATTTTGAATGAATTGAGAATTACAAATCACCTTGAGTGTGAATTTGCTTTGGAATTTCGTGAGTCATAACCTTGTCTTGCCAACTTCCAGAATTTGTCATTCCTTGTGTTTAGGGTGGCTGCCGGATCAAGCTTTTTAGAATTGATCATTCTAACAAGTGGATTGATTCAATTTAGAGCAAGAAGTTCAATTCTTGTCTCTAGATCATAGATCAAAGAGGTAATCTTTTCCTAACCTTAATCTCTTGGTTGATAGCATCTAGATCTAGGAGGGTTCTAATTCTTGCTTCAAGGGTTCTGGCTAAATTAGCTTGGGTGTTTGAACTTGCAATTGAGTTTGCCTTATCAGGCTCCCCCTAGGGTGGTTTCCTTAGTGGAGAAGGTGCTCTATGACAGTGTGGACCCTAGATGGTGTCAGGATGCCACTATCTCTCCTTTTGGTTCCTATGTCTAGTTGGTGCTCGTGGAATGTGCGCGGTCTCACTGACCCGGCAAAAGGAAGATGTGTTCGCTTCTTTTTGTAGTCTGAGAATATTGGTTTGTGCTGTTTGGTAGAAACTAAGGTTAAGGCTCATCAGTTTGATTTCGTGTTTCGTTCCTTTGGTGCCGATTGGCAGTGTGTGTAGTTATGGGGATAGTGGCCTGAGTCGGATTTGGGTGTTATGGCGCTCCCGTCGTTTCTCCTTCTCACCTAGCCTGATTGGCCCTCAGTTGGTCACTGGCTCCCTAGTGGATCTTTCTTCTCAGGTTGCGACCCAGATTGCATGTGTGTATGGGTCCAACCTCGAGGCTGGGCGTTCTGCTTTATGGAGGGATTTGGCTTTGGCTTGTTCGAGCTGGTCTTCCCCTGGAGTGGTTATGGGCGACTTCAATGAGACTCGGCGTTTGTCCGAGAGGAGTGGTGGTAACCATAGCATCTCTGCGATGGGAGCCTTTGATAGTGCTCTCCTCGAGGCTGACTTGGTTGAGTTGCCGGTTCAGGGGAATTGGTTCACTTGGACTAGCCGGCCGCGTGGTGGCCCGGGAGGTCAGTTGGGGAGGTTGGATAGAGTTTTGGTGAATGCTGAGTGGGCTTCTGCCCGGCCGCTGTGTGTGGTGCAGGTGCATGCTTGGGGTGTTTCTTATCACTGCCCTTTAGTTTTCTCTCCAGGCCCCTTTTGTGCCCGTCGGTCTCCCTCCTTTCGGTTCTTTAACCATTGGGGGGAGTCTGATAGGTTTTTGTCTATGCTTGCTAGTAAGTGGGTTTCCCTTGTTGGGGTATCTCCGCTTGTTAGCTTCTCTCGCAACTTAAAGGGCTTGAAGAGGTCGCTGAGGCAGGAGTTTGGGAAGCCGATTGTCGTGCTTAGTCAGGAGGTTGTTGATCTTCGCTCGGCCATGGAGGCTGCTCAGGCAGGTGTGTTGGCTGATCCCCTTTCTCCCTCCCTCCAGCTTCAGGCCTCTGAGGCTTCACATAGATTTTGGGCAGCAGCTAGGTGTGAAGAAGCCTCTCTTCGGCAGAAATCGAGGATTAAATGGCTGGCGTTAGGGGATAGGAATTTTGGGTTCTTTCACAGGAGCGTGAAAGTTAGGGCAGCTCGAAATAGTTTATCCTCTCTGGTTGATGTTTCTGGGGCCAGGTTGTCTTCCCACGAGGACATCTCGAGAGCTGTGGTTCAGTATTTCCAGGGGCTCTTGGGTTCTCAGAGGGTTGGTTACCGTGACCTTACTTAGCAGTTAAAGCCGATTGTGGATTTTTTGTGGTCTGATCAGTGTGTAACTGATCTCATCCGTCCCATCTCGAGAGATGAGGTTCAAGCTGTTCTCTTTTCGATGAGTAGTGTCAAGGCTCCAGATCCGGATGGTTTCCCAGTGGGGTTTTTCAAAGCTGCTTGGAGTGTTGTTGGGGATGATTTTTGTTCCGCAGCGCTTCACTTCTTTGATACTTCCTTCCTTCCTCCTGGTATCAATGCCACCTCCCTTACCTTGATTCCTAAGAAGGTGGGTGCCTCCCGGGTTGAGGATTTTAGGCTGATTTCCTGTTGTAATGTGTTGTATAATTGCATTGCAAAGGTTTTGGCTAATCGTCTTCGTGTGTGGCTGCCGGCCTTCATTAGTCCGAATCAATCGGCTTTTGTTCAAGGGAGGAGTATTGTGGACAATATTTTGCTCTGCCAGGAGTTGGTTGGGGGGTACCACCTCAATAAGGGGAGCCCGCGGTGTGTGCTGAAGGTCGATCTGCAGAAAGCCTATGATTCTATCCAGTGGGATTTCCTATTCGGCTTGCTGCTCTCGATTGGTACGCCTTGCCAGTTTGTCAACTGGATCCGGGCCTGCGTTACCTCGCCTATGTTCTCCATTTCTGTGAATGGGTCCTCTGAGGGGTTTTTTGCGGGTAGGCGTGGTCTCCGTCAGGGAGATCCCCTATCCCCTTACCTGTTCGTCATGTGTATGGAAGTCTTGTCGCGGCTGCTGAATTCCCCGCCGCCTGAGTTTGAGTTTCATCCCAAGTGGGAGAGGGTTAATCTTACCCATCTTTGTTTTGCGAATGACTTGATGATTTTCTCTGCGGGGAACAGGACTTCTTTGTCTGTGGTTGCTAGTAGGTGGGTGACCCGTGTTGGGGTCTCTCCGCTTGTTAGCTTCGCTCGCAATTTAAAGGGCTTAAAGAGTTCTCTAAGGCAGGAGTTTGGGACGCCGGCCCAGGCTGGAGTTTTGGCAGACCCCCTTTCTCCCTCCCTCCAGCTTCAGGCCTCTAAGGCCTCGGATAGGTTCTGGGCAGCAGCTAGGTGTGAAGAAGCCTCCCTTCGGCAGAAATCGAGGGTTAAGTGGCTGGCGTTAGGGGATAAGAACTCGGGTTTCTTTCACAGGAGCGTGAAAGTTAGGACGGCCCGAAATAGCTTTTCCTCTCTGGTTGATGGTTCTGGGGCCAGGTTGTCTTCCCATGAGGACATCTCGAGTTCTCTGGTTCATTATTTCCAGGGGCTCTTGGGGTCCCAGGGGGTTGGCTACCGTGACCTTACAGAGCTTTTAAAGCCAATTGTGGGGTTTGTGTGGTCTGATCAGTGTGTAACTGATCTCATCTGCCCCATCTCGAGAGAGGAGGTTCGAGTTGTTCTCTTTTCCATGAGTAGTGCTAAGGCTCCTAGGCCGGATGGCTTCCCAGTGGGGTTTTTCAAAGCTGCTTGGAGTGTTGTGGGGGATGATTTCTGTTCCGCAGCTCTTCACTTCTTTGATACCTCCTTCCTTCCTCCTGGCATCAATGCCACCTCTCTTACCTTGATTCCTAAGAAGGTGGGTGCCTCCCGGGTTGAGGATTTCAGGCCTATTTCCTGTTGTAATGTGCTGTATAAATGCATTGCAAAGGTGTTGGCCAATCGTCTTCGCGTGTGGCCGCCTTCCTTCATAAGTCCGAATCAGTCGGCCTTTGTCCAAGGAAGGAGTATTGTGGATAACATTCTGCTCTGCCAGGAGCTGGTTGGGGGTTACCACCTCAACAAAGGGAGCCAGCGGTGTGTGCTGAAGATCAACCTGCAGAAAGCTTATGATTCTATCCAGTGGGATTTTCTCTTTGGCTTACTGCTTTCGATTGGTACGCCTTGCCAGTTTGTCAACTGGATCCGGGCTTGCGTTACTTCGCCTATGTTCTCCATTTCGGTGAATGGGTCCTCCGAGGGGTTTTTTGCGGGTAGGCGTGGTCTCCGTCAGGGAGATCCCCTGTCCCCTTACCTGTTCGTCATGTGTATGGAAGTCTTGTCGCGGCTGCTGAATTCCCCGCCGCCTGAGTTTGAGTTTCATCCCAAGTGGGAGAGGGTTAATCTTACCCATCTTTGTTTTGCGAATGACTTGATGATTTTCTCTGCGGGGAACAGGACTTCTTTGAGGTTTGTTCAGCAGACTTTACTTCACTTCCAGGAGCTTTCAGGCCTTGTGGCTATCTCCGCTAAGAGCTCGATGTTCTGTGCGGGGGTTCCTGTCCAGATGGCTGTCGGTCTGGCTGAGTTCATGGGTGTTGCTCTTGCGACCTTGCCTGTTTGTTACTTAGGTCTCCCTCTCATCTCTGGTAGGCTGTCTTCTCGGGATTGCCAGCCCCTGATTGATCGGATCACCTCTAGAATTGGCAGTTGGACTGCTAGGGCTCTTTCCTATGCGGGAAGGTTGCAGCTTATCCAGTCGGTCCTCCAAAGCTTCCAGGTCTATTGGGGTAGTGTGTTCGTGCTGCCTACTAGTATAGTCCATAGGGTTGAGAGTTTGCTTCGTTGCTACCTCTGGAAGAGCTCTCCTTCTGGTCGTGGGGGGGCGAAGGTTGCCTGGGATGACATTTGTTTGTGATAGCTCCATTTTGGAGCTATAATTATGTCCCTAATTCACGATTATTATTGGCTTAATCTTGCTTTTATGTGATTATTGCAGGTGTTCTCAATAATTCAGCCTCGGGAGCGTTTCGGCGCTTTTCGGAGCTTAATATCGCAATTTAAAGGCCTAAGAACACTACCGGGGAAGATCCATGCAAAGGCATGAAGGTTGGGCGCTTTGGGGAAATTGAAGGCAAAAATCCATGCAACAACCCGAGAGCTAGCGTCGAGCGACAGCGTCGCGACGCTAGCTCGACGCTGCCAGCGCGTCTCGACGCTCCGAAGACTGAAGCGCTGATTTGAAGATCCACCCGAGAGCAAGCGTCGAGTGATAGCGTCTCGACGCTCGCTCGACGCCGCACAAGCGTCTCGACGCTCCGAAGTCAGAGGCGTTAATTTGAAAATCCACCCGAGAGCAAGCGTCGAGCGACAGCGTCTCGACGCCACCCCGACTGCGCGCGCGGATTATTTAGGGCGCAGCGTCGAGACGCTGCGACGGATTACTTAAAGTTTTTGTCCGATTTTAGCCGCCATCTTCGTCTTCCACCTCGAGCTCCGCGCCTGATTTGACGTTCCAGCAGCCATTTTCACCATGGGAGGGGCTAGGAAGCTTGAATTGAAGCCATCCCACACCACACAAGTCATGAGTGAGTAGTTTTACCGTTTTTGGCTCGGGATTGTATAGGAGAAATGTAGTTTGCACTCTTGGTGAGGTTGTAGAATTGAAATTCTGAATTGGTTGAATGATTTATTGAATTGATTTCTAATTCTTTGCTTATTCCATAAACATGTTTGAATGATTTAGGACTAGGCACCCTTGATTTTGAGCATGTTTGATTGTTAAAGGTTTTGATGCCGTGCCTCTCTAAACCGCCAAGTAACAAGGATTTACGACACCTTGAGCGTATTGGCGTCCTTGCGCTCTTGGTGATCGCTCTTCCCGAATTAGAATTCCAAATCGACACACTAATTTAGCGTCCAAATTAGATAGTCGTCGCAGTTATAGCTCGTTGCTATCGATCGGTCTTGGGAGAGCGTTGGCCGCCAATGTCCGATCGATATGCTTGATTAGCATGATTTATTATGTTTAATTAACATCCATGGAGCATGTCTGAGTTAATTTATTAATTTGAGACGAGCTGCGCATTCGTTAAATTGTCTAACCATTATACTTGTCAACCTATGATCCAAGAGGCATGCTAAATTTATTCCCAATCGTCCCGAGTCGAAAACTCCGTTAGTTAAATTTTCCCATTGCATTGTTCCCTCTTAGTGAATTAAAAACCAACAAATTCCCCCTTATTTCATTTATTTTAATAGTTTGCAAATTTAATTGAGATTAAGTCTAATTAACTTAATTCCTTGTGGATCGACCCCGTTGCCGCTACTCTACTAATAGTTTAGTGAATTCGGGCAAATATAAATTCATTTTGGTGGGTCTCGACAACCCGATGATTGGCGATAGTTAAATAATATCGTTACCAAAATTGGCGCCGTTGCCGGGGAATTAAGTGCCCGCGGTGAGTTTGTACTTAAGTGAGGCTTAATTGACCTTTTGCCTTCCTTTTGTGGTCAAACAGATGAAGACCCCTTTAAACACCTCAAAGAGTTTCAAATGACAAGTTCCGCGATGAAGCCAGGCGACATAACTGAAGATCAGCTCTACTTGAGAGCTTTTCCATTCACCTTGAGAGGTAAAGCTCGAGATTGGCTGCATTACTTGCCATCAGGAACCATCTCCACTTGGAAGAAGTTACGGAGTCTATTCTTAGAAAGGTATTTCCCAGCTTCAAAAGCTAGAGCCGTGAAAAAAGATATCCACCATTTCAAGCAAGAAAAGGACGAAGCATTTCACGAATGCTGGGAGAGATTCATTAAACTCTGTGAGAAATGCCCGAACCATCTGATAGCAGAAGCCGCGCTTATCGAATTCTTCTATGATGGGTTGCTTCCGCATGACTGCCAGATGCTTGATGCATCGAGTGGAGGAGCCCTTTGGGAGAAAACACCCGTCGAAGCCCGACAGTTGATCAACAACATGGCTGACAACCGTCGCCAATACGGGGGAAGAAACGAGCAAGCTAAAATGTCTACCGACATAGAAGAGCTCAAAGAACAAGTGTCTCAGGTATTTGGTTTAATTCATACGATGCAAGAAAAATCATCTCAGGCTGTTTCTTCTATTTCAGGTCAAGCCCTTGAAGGCATGTTCAAGTCACTTATGGAATCTAGCAATGAGACCAATTCGCAGATGCGGTCTCTAAGTGATATGGATTATGGCACCACAAGTCAAATTCTTAATCCACAAGGTCCAATTACAAGGTCCAAGGCAAGACTAATTCGACAAGCCTACATAACTCATGTTCAAGGATGGTTGGTTTCAGCGCAAGGAAGGAGTCTTCATGTGGACGCCAATTTCGATGAAGAGATGAATTCAAAATTCAATATTTGTAATTTGAAAGCGCATCCTACATCCTAAAGACATCAATGATGTTCAGAAGATATGACCATTCTTACAAGCTCAAGCACTTAGGAATTGTTTTTAATTCTTTGGCGGTTACAAATTGAACATTGTTTTAATTCCTAGTTGTTTTATTTTACTTTACATTTACTATGTATGTTACATTATCATGCTTGTATTAGCTTATAAATTGGTGGGGCACAAATGAAAAAAGACAGATTTTGAATGAATTGAGAATTACAAATCACCTTGAGTGTGAATTTGCTTTGGAATTTCGTGAGTCATAACCTTGTCTTGCCAACTTCCAGAATTTGTCATTCCTTGTGTTTAGGGTGGCTGCCGGATCAAGCTTTTTAGAATTGATCATTCTAACAAGTGGATTGATTCAATTTAGAGCAAGAAGTTCAATTCTTGTCTCTAGATCATAGATCAAAGAGGTAATCTTTTCCTAACCTTCATCTCTTGGTTGATAGCATCTAGATCTAGGAGGGTTCTAATTCTTGCTTCAAGGGTTCTTGCTAAATTAGCTTGGGTGTTTGAACTTGCAATTGAGTTTGCCTTATCACTAAGAGATGGGTTAACTGAGGTGAAGGAAAGGATGAGCAAGATTGAATTCAAAGCGGAAAGCGTTAGTGCGATAAATCTCAGAAGTGGTAAAGAAGTGCCATCTCAAACCACTCCCGAGAGTTCTAACAAAGATTCAGAGATATCTCGAGATAAGTGTTCTCAAACACCCTCCGAAACAGTTGTAGCTTCTCCTTATATTCCTATGAAGTCTTACACTCCCGTTGCTCCTTTTCCTAGTAGGTTGGCGAGGCCACCTAGGGAGGTCGAAGACGCGGACGTTCTTGAGACGTTGAGAAAGGTTGGGATCAATATGCCGCTGCTTGATGCAATTCAACAAATCCCAAGGTACGCGAAATTTTTAAAGGAGATGTGCACCATGAAGAGGAAGACCAAAAGTGCTGAGAGAGTCGTGGTAAGCAAGAATGTTTCTGCCCTGATAACCCAAGGTATTCCAAGCAAATGCCAGGACCCAGGTATGTTCCTCTTGCCATGTACTATAGGGGATAGAGAAATCGAGCACGCTATGCTAGACTTAGGAGCCTCAATTAATGTTATGCCATACTCAGTCTACAAGAGCCTCGGTTTAGAAGGTATGCAGGAAACTAGTTTAATTATCCAGTTAGCTAATAGGTCTTCTATTCACCCTCTAGGGGTGATTGAGGATGTGTTGGTTAAAGTTAAGGATTTGATCTTCCCTGCTGATTTTTATGTGATAAATATGGAAGAAAACACATCCACTACTTCAGTTTTACTAGGTAGACCATTCATGAAAACCGCTAAGACAAAAATTAATGTGCATGATGGTACCTTGTCTGTTGAGTATGAAGGGGATGTGTTCGAATTTAATGTATTTGATGCCATGAAACAACATGCTGATGTGCATTCTGTCTGTAAAATCGATCTTATAGATACTTTAGAACAAGAAGAATGCATGACTGTTGTTGATGGGGATGACCCACTCGTTTTTACTGAAATTGTTGGCGAGGTTGAAAGTAGTGTTCCCATATCGTCTGACTCATCTGAACAAACTACTTTTGCTTTAGAGACATGTGAAAAGCCAACTAAAATATTACCATCTCTTTTGCAGGCTCCCAAGTTGGAACTAAAGGAGTTGCCGGGTCATCTCAAGTACGTATACTTGGGTGAGGTGGAGACACTCCCGGTAATTATCTCCAAGGAGCTTACATCAGATCAAGAAGGCGAGTTGGTTGAGGTTTTGAAAAAGAACAAAAGAGCCATTTGATGGACATTGGCAGACTTGCACGGGTTGAGTCCAGTGCTGTGCATGCACAAGATTCGGCTGGATGAGGGAGCAAAGTCATCCCGAGAGCCTCAGCGGAGACTGAACCCAGCAATGAAAGAGGTAGTGTTATCTGTGATATACAAACTCCTGGATGCAGGTATTAGCTTTCCCATTTCTGATAGCCAATGGGTTAGCCCTATTCATGTTGTACCTAAAAAGACGGGCATAACTGTTGTTAGAAATGAGCGGGGTGAGTTAGTACCTAAGAGAGTGCAAAATGGGTGGAGAATGTGTATAGATTTTAGAAAACTGAATGATGTGACTAAGAAGGACCATTTTCCGATTCCCTTCATAGATCAAATGGTGGAGCGTTTAGCTGGGAAGCCATTCTTCTGTTTTCTAGATGGTTTTTCTGGGTTTTATCAAATTCCCATAGCCCAGGAAGACCAAGAAAAGACTACTTTTACCTGTCCATTCGGAACTTACGCATATAGGAGAATGCCCTTTGGGCTTTGTAATGCTCCAGGGACTTTTCAGCGATGCATGATGAGCATATTTACTGAATTCATAGAAAAATGCATCGAAGTCTTTATGGATGATTTCACTGTGTATGGAAGTTCATTTGAGGATTGCATGTTTAACTTGTCTAGAGTCATGGAAAGATGCATCGAAACTAATCTTGTTTTAAATTTTGAAAAGTGTCATTTCATGGCCAGTCAGGGCATAGTATTGGGTCACGTTGTGTCGGCTAAGGGGATAGAGGTTGATAAAGCAAAAATTGATGTCATATCTGATTTACCTTACCCCACGAACATTCGGGAAGTGCGTTCTTTTCTTGGTCATGCAGGTTTTTACCGCAGGTTCATTAAGGACTTCTCGAAGATAGTGACTCCGATGACAAGCTTGCTGAAAAAAGATGTCCCATTCTGCTTTGACAAGCAGTGCAAGCTCGCTTTCGACGTTCTGAAAAAGTGCTTGACCAACGCACCCATCATCCATCCACCGCAGTGGGGGACTCCCTTCGAGATCATGTGCGACGCAAGCAATTATGCCGTGGGCGCTGTATTGGGCCAGAGGATAGACAAGAAAAGCCACGTAATTTATTATGCCTCCAGGACGCTCAACTCCGCGCAAATCGGTTACACAACAACAGAGAAGGAGCTGCTTTCCATCGTTTTCGCTCTTGATAAATTTCGGCCATATATTCTCGGATCTAAAGTGATTGTTTTTTCTGATCATGCAGCAGTTCGATACTTGATGAACAAGAAGGACTCGAAGCCTAGACTACTCAGATGGGTATTACTACTCCAGGAGTTCGACGTCTCAGTCCAGGACAGAAAAGGAAAATACCGTTGCTGACCACTTGAGCCGCATTGTGCGTAATGAGGATGCTTTGCCTCTGAATGATGAGTTCCCAGATGAAGTTCTCTTCCAGGTAAGTGTGGAAACGCCATGGTACGCCGACATTGTCAACTACTTGGTCACAGGTACGTTCCCATTCGACTTTTCGTATAACCAAAGAGCTAAGCTGAAAAGCGAAGCTAAGACTTATGTTTGGGAAGAGCCCGTTTTATGGAAATTTTGCGCTGACCAAGTAATTTGGAAATGTGTCCCTAAGTCTGAACATAGGTCCATACTTACATTTTGCCATGAATTTGCATGTGGGGGACACTTTGGGCAAAATAGGACTGCGAGAAAAATTTTAGATTGTGGGTTTTTCTGGCCATCACTGTTTAAGGACTGCTATGAATTTTGCAAATCTTGTGATCAGATTTGCAAAATTTTAGATTGTGGGTTTTTCATGCCCGTTACTTTAATATCTTATTTATCCTCCGTGGTCGGTCTCTTTGGACGATTCCTGTGTCGTCTATGTGGTCTTGGTGCCTCAAGGCGATTATGGGGCTTCGGGACCAATTCCGTCCACTTGTCCGGTTTTCCATTGGTGACGGTTCTAGGTGTCGTATGTGGGTTGATCCATGGCTGCCTAATGGTCCTATTCTCCCCAGGATTAGTGATCGTATCTTGTATGACGCAGCTAGTCATATTCAAGCTATGGTCTCTGATTTTCTGCTACCTGATGGTTCGTGGCGGTGGCCGGTAGTGTCTCCTGATTTGTTGGCAATCGGCGATGCTGTGCGCTCGACTGTGTGTTGCCCAGGTAGGGAGGATAGGTTGATCTGGGTTCCAGGCGGGACTGGTTTTTCGGTTTCGAGTGCTTGGGAGGCGATTCGCCCCCGTGGGACAGTGGTTCCGTGGCAGGGTTTGCTATGGTTCGGGGGGAATATACCGCGTCATGCTTTTGTCACCTGGCTGGCCTTGAGGGACCGTTTGTATACTCGTGATAGGCTGGCTCGGTGGATCCCCTCGACACCTACCGATTGTTTGCTTTGTCTGTCCGGGACTGAGTCCCGTGACCACTTGTTCTTTCAGTGCCCCTTTGCGAGTTTGGTGTGGGAGGATATCCTCTGTTGGGGCAAAGTCTCCCGCCTCGTTCTCCCTTGGGATGCTGAGCTTGAGTGGGTTTGTCGGGTGAGTGCTGGGCAGCACAAGCGTAAGCTTGTTTGGAGGGTGGCATGGTGAGTGCTGGGCAGCACAACCATTCTGATCGCTTGTTGTCACCCCGAAAGGCGCTTTGTCCTGAGGGTGTGTGGGCTTTTGGTGGGTCCTTGGATCTGGCTTTGTCGAGGGAAGCGATGCTGGCTGGGTCCCTGTGGCTTTCTGCCGTGCCTGCATACCGGATGGTTGTTCTTTTGCCATAAGTAGGGGGAAGACGAGTTGTTGGGCCTCTTCTCTGTTCGGTTTCTTGGTCGTGCTTGGGGGGCGGGCTTCTTGCTTGCATTTGATGGCTGGCCAGCTTGGCCCCTTTTTCTCTGCATCTGCCTCTCCTATCTCTGGTTTTGCCTGGTGCCCCTTGTTTCTGTCTGGGTCGCCCTTTCGCTGCTGCCGGCCGGGTTGGATGGCCTGGGGAGTTTTGTGGGCAGATGAGGTGTCATGCTTCGCGGATGAGGTGTCATGATTCCTTCGTGTACTATCTTATTGTTTCCTCCTGCTTCAGCTGTTTCTATTGCTTTCCTGTTGTGTTACTTTTTTCTGCTTTTTGTCTTTTCTAGCTCCTCCCCGCTTGTGGGTTGGATGCTGGGGTCTGTTGTTGTTTGGTTTATTTCTTGCTTTCCCTCGGGTTGTGAGGTTTCTGTTGTGTTGTTTTGGTTTTGTTGTCATACATTGGTTCTACCAGTGTTTGTTCTCTTGTTTCTTGTGCCCTTGGGCCTCGGGCTTTGAGGCCTTTTTGCTTATATATAATCACTTTTGCAAAAAAAAAAATCTTGTGATCAGTGTCAGAGAAAAGGGTCCATCACTAGTAGGAATGAAATGCTCAAAAACCCCATTTTAACTTGTGAAATTTTTGAGGTTTGGGGTATGGACTTTATGGGACCCTTTCCACCTTCATTTGGCTTTATCTATATTCTGTTGGCTGTGGACTACGTGTCTAAGTGGGTGGAGGCTAAGGCCACCAAAGTTGATACTGCTAATGTTGTTTCCAGTTTTGTCAAATCCAATATTTTTAGCAGGTATGGAGTTCCACGGGCCATCATAAGCGACCAGGGGAGCCACTTCTGCAACAAGACGATCCAGGCCTTGATGAGGAAGTATGGGGTAAATCACAAAATCTCTACCCCGTACCATCCTCAGACCAACGGCCAAGCAGAAGTTTCCAATCGAGAAGTGAAGAGCATCCTCGAGAAAACAGTACCATCGGAATCCTGAAATTCTCTCTGTTCTCTCTCCTCCCTCCAATGGGGTTTTGACTTTTTGGAGGTGCAATTCGTCCATGGTAGCTTGAAGCTTTCCATGGCTGGGGATTGAAGATTGGTAAGGAATGCTGATCAAGGAAGCGGAGCTGGGCGCGTCGTCGAGGCTGCAGACAAGGCATTGAATGCGATTTCTATAAATGGAAAATTCATTAACCCCAATGTTGGAAATGTTTCAGCTGTTGCATCTTTGGAAAGCCCATTAATTGTGGATGATCCTCTTTCCTTGGGTAAATCGATGCTGCCAAAAACTATCAAGGACATGACTACCCGTTTTGGCAAGTCTCATTCCCCACGCAAGCTTGAAGGGCTGCAAGGTAATGCTCTATTGGGCAAGCCAAGATGTGACATCCCAAGTACTACTCCTTTTGACTTTCAACATGGTAAGTCCAATTTGCCTTTGACCCGTCAGAAATTGCATGGTGATTTGGGCCTTCAAGCCAAAAATAGTGCAGCTATATGTGGTTCCTCAAATTTAAATGGGCCTATTGAAAATGAAATTGAGCTTGCACCTCTTGAGCTTGATGGTTTGGATAAGAAGAGACCCCATCTTAATGGGCTTGACCCAATGGGTATGGGCCCAAATTTAAGCTCGACGGGCTACGGGCAAGGAGTCGTGCCTCTTGGGCCAATTGGGCCGTCCTCTCTTAACCCTATAGGGCGTGGACAGTTGGGCCACTTGGTGACCCGTCGTACTTTCTCTGATCGGGCTGAGGGTTTGCCCTTGAAGGGAAAGGTCGGAAATAGTGATTTTGAAATAGGGGTGAGTTCGCTAGGGCCGATGATTGGTTCGGGGATTCCTGGAAAGTTTCCCCTGTTGGGCCACCATTGTTCGGAGTTGGGATCTAGTGAAGGGGATGATGTGTTGGGGGTTTCGGTGGACAAGTCTGGGACGATTCCTATTAGGCCATTTGGGCCCGCAGGGCCCCTTCCTCAGGGTCAGAAGGCTAGTTGGGCCAATCTATTTGGGCCTCAGTGGACCTCCCCTGCTGCAGAACCCCTAGTCTATAACCCTCCAATTGAGAAGGATGGGTTGCTGTTTGCCATTCCCTCGGATGAGGTTATCGAGGAGGGCATATCAGTCTGGAGAGGATCGTTAGTGGGTCAATTTATTGATGGCAAACTTCCCTTTTTTGTTCTTGATCGTCTTGTCAGGAAGATTTGGGGACATGTGGAAGTCCCAACCATTAACTTGTTTGATAATGGTTTGATCATTTTCAGGTTCCAAAAGGACTCAGCTAGGGACTGGGTATTAGAGAATGGCCCCTGGCACTTCGGGGGGAAGCCTATACTTCTGAGGCCGTGGTCCCCTGGGATTGTCCCCCAGACCTTTGTGTTCGATAAAATACCTGTGTGGGTTAAGTTTTTCCATGTCCCTATGGAATTGTGGACCACTCCTGGGTTGAGTAATATTGCTAGCACGGTTGGTATTCCTTTGCGGTTGGATAAACCTACAAAGGACAAAACGTGCTCCTCGTATGCTCGGGTCTGTGTGGAGGTTGCGATTGATGCCCCTCTTCCTAGTAAAGTTGGGGTCACTGTCTATGGGGTTGATCACACTATACCAATTGAGTATGAGTGGAAGCCCAAGCGGTGCCTGTCTTGTCGTGTCTTCGGCCACTCGGACACAGGTTGCCCGAAACAGAATAGGGGTAGGGTCGATCCCATCCCCACTACACAGGTGGATGCTGAGGGTGAGGTCAAGGGGCCGGCCCAGTGTAAGGGTGTGGACTCGGATATGGTTATGGTTGATAGTGGGGAGGGTCAGCAGGCCTCCTCTCTTGAGACTGGTGATGAGTTTCTCCCTGTGGAAGGGAAGTCCCGTAGGCGTAAACGAAACAGGAAGAAGGCAGCAAAGTCATTGGCTGCGGCAGACTCGTCTACCCATCCCATAGCCTCGGTTAGCCTCCCGAGTTCCCCTACTGCCTCTAGGCTTTCCCGTTCTCCCGAGCCCCTAAAGGGGGTCCACGTGGCTAACTCGTTCGGATCCCTAGCTGATTCCTCGGAGTGTGCCTTGGCCTCCCCGAGGGTGGTTTCCTTAGTGGAAAAGACGCTCTGTGATAGTGTGGACCCCCGATGGTGTCAAGATGCCATTGTTTCCCCTTCTACTTCCTATGTCTAGTTGGTGCTCGTGGAATGTGCGCGGTCTCACTGACCCGACCAAAGGTCGTTGTGTTCATTCGTTCCTGCAGTCTCAGGATATTGGTTTCTTTTGTCTGGTTGAAACTAAGGTTAAGGCTCATCAGTTTGACTTCGTGTTTCGGTCCTTTGGGGCCGATTGGCAGTGCGTGTGTAGCTATGGGGATAGTGGCCTGGGTCGTATTTGGGTGTTATGGCGTTCCCGCCGTTTCTCTTTCTCTCCTACCCTGATTAGTCCTCAGCTGGTTACTGGCTCCCTGGTGGACCTGTCTTCTTAGGTTGTGACTCATATTGCTTGTGTGTATGGGTCCAATCTCGAGGCTGGGAGGTCTGCCTTGTGGAGGGAGTTGGTCTTGGCTTGTTCGAGTTGGTCTTCCCCTGGTGTGGTTATGGGAGACTTTAATGAGACTCGCCGCCTGTCTGAGAGGAGTGGGGGTAACCATAGCTTTTCTGCGATGGGAGCCTTTGATACTGCTCTCCTTGAGGCTGACTTGGTTGAGCTGCCGGTTCAGGGGAATTGTTTCACTTGGACTAGTCGCCCGAGGGGTGGCCCAGGAGGTCAGTTGGGTAGGTTGGATAGAGTTTTGGTCAACGCTGAGTGGGCTTCTGGTCGGCCTATGTGTGTGGTGCACGTGCATGACTGGGGTGTTTCTGACCATAGTCCGTTGTTTTCTCTCCAGGCCCTTTAGGTGCTCGTCGGTCTCCCTCCTTTCGGTTCTTCAACCATTGGGGGGACTCTGATAGGTTTTTGGCTGTGATTGCTAGTAGGTGGGTGACCCACGTTGGGGTCTCTCCGCTTGTTAGCTTCGCTCGCAATTTAAAGGGCTTAAAGGGGACTCTCAGGCAGGAGTTTGGGACGCCGATAGCTGTGCTTAGTCAACAGGTTATTGATCTTCGCTTGGCCATGGAGGCTGCCCAAGCGGGAGTGTTGGTGGATCCCCTTTCTCCTTCCCTCCAGCTTCAGGCCGCTGAGGCTTCTGACAGGTTCTGGGCTGCAGCTAGGTGTGAGGAAGCCTCCCTTCGGCAGAAATCGAGGGTCAAGTGGTTGGCTTTAGGGGATAGGAACTCGGGGTTCTTTCACAGAAGCGTGAAAGTTAGGGCAGCCCGGAATAGCTTCTCCTCCTTGGTTGATGGTTCTGGGGTCAGGTTGTCTTCCCATGAGGATATCTCGCGTTCCCTGGTTCATTATTTCCAGGGTCTCTTGGGGTCCCAAGGGGTTGGCTATCGTGACCTCACTGAGTGTTTAAAGCCGTTGGTGGGGTTTTCGTGGTCTGATTAGTGTATAACTGATCTCATCCGTCCCATCTCGCGAGATGAGGTTCGTGCTGTTCTTTTTTCCATGAGTAGTGCCAAGGCTCCTGGCCCGGATGGCTTCCCTGTGGGTTTTTTCAAAGCGGCTTGGAGTGTTGTTGGGGATGATTTCGTTTCCGCCGCGCTTCACTTCTTTGATACCTCCTTCCTTCCTCCTGGTATCAATGCCACCTCTCTTACCTTGATTCCCAAGAAGGTGGGTGCCTCCCGGGTTGAGGATTTCAGGCCTATCTCCTGTTGTAATGTGTTGTATAAATGCATTGCAAAGGTTTTGGCTAATCGTCTTTGCGTGTGGCTGCCTTCCTTCATCAGTCCGAATCAGTCGGCTTTTGTTCAAGGTAGGAGCATTGTGGATAACATTCTGCTCTGCCAAGAGTTGGTTGGGGGTTACCACCTAAACAAAGGAAGCCCGCGGTGTGTGCTGAAGATCGACCTGCAGAAAGCTTATGACTCTATTCAGTGGGATTTCCTCTTTGGTTTACTGCTTTCGATTGGTACGCCTTGCCAGTTTGTCAACTGGGTCCGGGCTTGCGTTACTTCGCCTATGTTCTCCATTTCGGTGAATGGGTCCTCTGAGGGGTTTTTTGCGGGTAGGCGTGGCCTCCGTCAGGGTGATCCCCTGTCCCTTTACCTGTTCGTCATGTGTATGGAAGTCTTGTCGCGGCTGCTGAATTCCCCGCCGCCTGAGTTTGAGTTTCATCCCAAGTGTAAGAGGATTAAACTTACCCATCTTTGCTTTGCGGATGACTTGATGATTTTCTCTGCGGGGAACAAGACTTCTTTGAGGTTTGTTCAGCAGACATTACTTCACTTCCAGGAGCTCTCTGGCCTTGTGGCTAACTCCGCTAAGAGCTCGATGTTCTGTGCGGGGATTCCTGTCCAGGTGGCTGTCGGTCTGGCTGATTTCATGGGTGTTGCTCTTGCGACCTTGCCTGTTTGTTACTTAGGTCTCCCTCTCATCTCTGGTCGGCTCTCTTCTCGGGATTGCCAACCTCTGATTGATCGGATCACCTCTAGGATTGGTAGTTGGACTGCTAGGGCCCTTTCCTATGCGGGAAGAGTGCAACTTATCCAGTCGGTCCTCCAGAGCTTCCAGGTCTATTGGGCTAGTGTTTTTGTGCTTCCTGCTCGAATTGTCCATAGGGTTGAGAGTTTGCTTCGGTGCTACCTCTGGAAGGGCTCTCCTTCTGGTCGTGGGGGGGCAAAGGTTGCCTGGGACGACATTTGTTTGCCTAAGAGTGAGGGGGGTTTGGGTATTCGTCATATCCAATCCTGGAACTCGGCTGCGGTTATGAAGCTCCTTTGGCTCCTTCTGCTTCGCTCTGGTTCGCTGTGGGTGGCTTGGATGGAGGAGTATATCCTCCGTGGCCGGTCTCTTTGGACGATTCCTGTGTCGTCTATGTGGTCTTGGTGCCTCAAGGCGATTATGGGGCTTCGGGACCAATTCCGTCCTCTTGTCCGGTTTTCCATTGGCGACGGTTCTAGGTGTCGTATGTGGGTTGATCCATGGCTGCCTGATGGTCCTATTCTCCCCAGAATCAGTGATCGTATCTTGTATGACGCAGCTAGTCATATTCAAGCTATGGTCTCTGATTTTCTGCTACCTGATGGTTCGTGGCGGTGGCCGGTCGTGTCTCCTGATTTGTTGGAGATCGCCGATGCCGTGCGCTCTACTGTGTGTTGCCCAGGTAGGGAGGATAGGTTGATCTGGGTCCCAGGCGGGCTTGGTTTCTCGGTTTCTAGTGCTTGGGAGGCGATCCGCCCCCGTGGGACTGTGGTTCCGTGGCAGGGTTTGCTATGGTTCGGGGGGAATATTCCACGTCATGCTTTTGTCACCTGGCTGGCCTTGAGGGACCGTTTGTATACTCGTGATAGGCTGGCTAGGTGGATCCCCTCGACCCCTACAGACTGTTTGCTTTGCTTGTCCGGGTCTGAGTCCCGTGACCACTTGTTCTTCCAGTGCCCCTTTGCGAGTTTGGTGTGGGAGGATATTCTCTGTTGGGGTAGAGCTCCCCGCCTCGTTCTCCCTTGGGATGCTGAGCTTGAGTGGATTTGTCGGGTGAGTGCTGGGCAGCACAAGTGTAAGCTTGTTTGGAGGGTGGCGTGGTGTGCTGTGATCTACCATATTTGGATGGAACGCAACTTGCGCTTTCACGGCCCGGGTCACCGTCCTCCTCAGTCGGTTATCGCTGCTATTCGGTCTGATATTTCTTCTGCATGCTCGTCCTGGGTGGGCGCGGTTTCGGCCGGCTCCCCCTGGGCTTCTTTTGATTGACTTTGTCTTGTTCTTTGAGTGTGTGCAGGTGTTTTGTCAGGTTGCTCTTTTCGGTGCTGTTTCGCATTTGGTGATTGCTTCTTCCCCTGCTCTGTCCCTGTTTTGCTGCTGCTGTCTCTTCTCTCGAGGGGTTTCTGTTTGGTGTTTGGTCAGGTTGTCCCTATGCGGTGCTGTGTCGTTTCTGGCGTTTGCTTCTTCCCCTACTCTGTCTCTGGTTGCTGCTGCTGTCTCTTCTCTGGTGGGGTTTCGGTTTTGGCTTGTGCGGCTTGGTTGTTTGAGCTTGTCCCTATGCTTGTTGAGGCTCGTTCAGTTGCTGGCTTTCTTCATCTGTCTGTCCTTTGCTGTCCTTGGCCTTTCTCCCCTGGTGGGCTTCTTGTGTGGGGCTTTGAGAGGCTTGTCTGTGGGGTGTCTCCAGCAGTCGGTTTGGGTCAGGCGGTGCTTGCTTCTTCTGCAG
This sequence comes from Herpetospermum pedunculosum, assembly GCA_028017165.1. Classification (NCBI taxonomy): domain Eukaryota; kingdom Viridiplantae; phylum Streptophyta; class Magnoliopsida; order Cucurbitales; family Cucurbitaceae; genus Herpetospermum; species Herpetospermum pedunculosum. Next base: position 40,937,681 of record CM051527.1, read on the forward strand.
TTTGGCTGTCCTTCTCTGTTCAGTGGGTGCTCGTTGTCCCCTGGCGGTCCTGGTTCCTTATTGAGCTGAGTTCTGGATGCTTATTGTCACCCCGAAAGGCGCTTTGTCCTGAGGGTGTGTTGGCTTTTGGTGGGTCCTGGGATCTGGCTTTGTCGAGGGAAGCGATGCTGGCTGGGTCCCTGTGGCTTTCTGCCGGGCCTGCATACCGGATGGTTGTTCTTTTGCCATAAGTAGGGGGAAGACGAGTTGATGGGCCTCTTCTTTGTTCGGTTTCTTGGTCGTGCTTGGGGGGCGGGCTGCTTGCTTGCTTCGATTGGATGGCCAGCTTGGCCCCTTTTTTCTCTGCTTCTGCCTGTCCTCTCTCTGGTTTGCTTGGTGCCCCTTGACCCTGTCTGGAGTCGCTCTTTCGCTCGTGCCGGCTGGGGGTTGGATGGCCTGGGGTGTTTGTGGGCGGGTGTGGAGTCATGGTTCGCAGTTGGGGTGCTTGCTCTGTTCGTGCTCTGTCTTTGTGTCCTCTTGCTTCAGCTGGTTCTTTTGCCTTTGTGTGGTGTTTCGTTTTTCTGCTTCTGGTTTTCTCTTGCTCCTTCCCGCTTGTGGGTTGGATGCTAGGGTCTGTTGTTGTTTGGTTTCTTTGTTGCTTTCCCTCGGGCTGTGAGGGTTTCGTTGCGGTGTTTTCGCTTCTGGCGATTGCTTCTTCCCCTGCTCTGTCCCTGGTTCCTGCTGCTGTCTCTTCTCTGGAGGGGTTTCTGTTTTGGTCTGTGCGGCTTGGTTGTTTGAGCTTGTCCCTGTGTTGGTTTCATGCTCTGAGGTCGCTGCTTGTAGAATCTCGATCAGTTGCTGGCTTTCTTCATTTGTCTGTCCTTGGCTGTCCTTGGCCTTTCTCCCCTGGTGGGCTTCCTGTGTGGGGCTTTGAGAGGCTAGTCTGTGGGGTGTCCCTAGCTGTCGGGTTGGTTCAGGCGGTGCTTGCTTCTTCTGCAGTTGGCTGTCCTTCTTTGTTCTGTGGGTGCTCGTTGTCCCCTGGCGGTCCTGGTTCCTAATTGAGCTGAGTTCTGGATGCTTGTTGTCACCCCGAAAGGCGCTTTGTCCTGAGGGTGTGTGGGCTTTTGGTGGGTCCTTGGATCTAGCTTTGTCGAGGGAAGCAATGCTGGCTGGGTCCCTGTGGCTTTCTGCCGTGCCTGCATACCAGATGGTTGTTCTTTTGCCATAAGTAGAGGGAAGACGAGTTGATGGGCCTTTTCTTTGTTCGGTTTCTTGGTCGTGCTTGGGGGGCGGGCTTCTTGCTTGCATATGATGGATGGCCAGCTTGGCCCCTTTTTCTCAGCATCTGCCTGTCCTCTCTCTGTTTTGCTTGGTGCCCCTTGTCTCTGTCTGGAGTCGCTCTTTCGCTCGTGCCGGCCGGGGGATGGATGGCCTGGGGTGTTTTGTGGGCGGATGAGGTGTCATGTTTCGCGGTTGAGGTGTCATGATTCGGTCGTGTTATGTCTTATTGTTTCATCTTGCGCCAGCTGTTTCTTTTGCTTTTTGAGTTGTGTTACATTTTTCTGCTTTTGGTCCTTTCTGGCTCCTTCCCGCTTGTGGGTTGGATGATGGGGTCTGTTGTTGTTTGGTTTATTTGTTGCTTTCCCTCGGGCTGTGAGGTTTCCGTTGAGTTGTTTTGGTTTTGTTGTCATACGTTGGTTCTCCCAGTGTTTGTTCTCTTGTTTGTTGTGCCCTTTGGCCTCGGGCTTTGAGGTGTTTTGCTTATATATAATCACCTTTGCAAAATGAAAAAAAAACTGAAGAAAACCCCCTGACCTAACACAGCACAGAACTTCAAAGAACACCGAAAACAGAGCACAAAAACAAACTAAAACAAAAAGTCAAAGCGCAAAACAGAGAGTGAGAAAGAACGTTCCTCGTTGATGCGCCAGCTTGCATCTAATTTGGCAGCATCAAATGCAGAACAATCAACTCCCCAAGACCCGAGCACGAAGATGACCAAAAAACCAGAAACTCGCAAAACATAAAGACAACCCAAAGAATAAAAAACTCAATACCATGGAATATAATGTAGTTAAATATTTTAAATCATTCATACCCCGTTTGCACGGTGCAAGATCAATCAACCCCCACTATGGGCTATCTAGGTGATGCGCTCACTCACCCGTTGCACCAAGTAGTTGTTTGATAATTTTTATGAAAATCTGCCCTAGGGCACAATCGAACCCCCACTCTCTGCTATCTTAGGCGGAGCGCTCACCCCTGGGATTAAAATTTGCCTTTAAAGGCGGTATATAATGCAGTTAAATATTTTAAATCATTCATGCCCCGTTTGCACGATGCAGGATCAATCAACCCCCACTCTGGGCTATCTAGGTGATGCGCTCACTCACCCGTTGCACCAAGTGGTTGTTTGATAATTTTTATGAAAATCTGCCCTAGGGCAGAATCGAACCCCCATTGTCTAACGTAGATAAAGATACATTTTGCATTATTGTTTTTTGCAACGGTATTTTAATTAAGGCGAGGATTGAACTCATGACCTCTTAGTCACGGGCACAACCTTATGCCAATTGAGCTATGCCTGCTCGTGTGGTGCAGAGGGTTGAGAGTTTGCTTCGTTGCTACCTCTGGAAAGGCTCTCCTTCTGGTCGCGGGGGCTAAGGTAGCCTGGGATGATATTTGTTTGCCGAAACGGGAGGGTGGTTTGGGTATTCGTCATATCCAGTCCTGGAACTCGGCAGCTGTTATGAAGCTCCTTTGGCTCCTTCTGCTTCTCTCTGGCTCTCTGTGGGTCGCTTGGATGGAGGAGTATATTCTCCGTGGACGTTCCCTTGGGACGATTCCTGTGTCGTCTCTGTGGTCTTGGTGCCTCAAGGCGATAATGGGGCTTCGTGACCAATTCTGTCCGCTTGTCCGGTTTTCCATTGGAAATGGCCTTAGGTGTCGTATGTGGGTTGACCCATGGCTGCCTGATGGTCCTATTCTGCCAAGGATTAGTGATCGTATCTTGTATGACTCGGCTAGTCATATTGAAGCTACGGTCTCTGATTTCCTGCTGCCTGATGGTTCGTGGCGATGGTCGTTGGTGTCTCTTGAGATGCTGGAGATTTCCGATGCCGTGCGGTCTACTGTGTGCTGCCTTGATCGGGAGGATAGGTTGATCTGGGTTCCGGGCGGGATTGGGTTTTCAGTCTCGAGTGCTTGGGAGGCAATCCGCCCTCATGGGACGGTGGTTCCTTGGCGGGGTTTGTTGTGGTTCGGGGGGAATATTCCGCGTCATGCTTTTTTCACCTGGCTGGCCTTGAGGGATAGATTGTATACTAGGGATAGGCTGGCCCGGTGGATCCCCCTCGACCCCTACTGATTGTTTGCTTTGTTTGTCCGGGTGTGAGTCTCGCGACCACCTGTTCTTTCAGTGCCCCTTTGCGAGATTGGTGTGGGAAGATATCCTCAGTTGGGGTAGAGCCTCCCGCCTCGTTCTCCCTTGGGATGCTGAGCTTGAGTGGATTTGTCGGGAGAGTGCTGGGCAGCATAAGCGTAAGCTTGTTTGGAGAGTGGCCTGGTGTGTTGTGATCTACCATATTTGGAAGGAGCGCAATTTGCGTTTTCACGGCCCGGGTCACCGTCATCCTCAGTCGGTTATCGCCGCTATCTGGTCTGATATTTCTTCTGCATGCTCGTCCTGGGTTGGTGCGGTTTCGGCCGGTTCCCCCTGGGATTCTTTTGATTGACTCTCTCTTGTTCTTTGAGTGTGTGCAGGTGTTATTTACAGGTTGCTCTTGCTGTGCTGTTTTCGCTTCTAGCGTCTGCTTCTTCCCCTGCTCTGTCCCTAGGTTTCTGCTGTTGTCTCTTCTCTGGAGGGGGTCTCAGTTTGGTCTGTGAGGCTTGCCTGCTTGGGGCCTTTCCTTGTGGTTGTTCTTTCTTGAGGGCGTTTCTTGCGGAGGCTCGTTCAGTTTTGATTGCTTTCTTCCCCTGTTTAGTCCCTCGATGTCCTTGGCTCTTTCTTCCCTAGTGGGCGGCTTGAGTGGTGGCTATGAGTGGCTAGTCTGTGGGGGGGCCTCTCTCTGTAGGGGTTGGTTCAGGCGATGCTTGCTTCTTTTGCAGTTGGTTGTCCATCTCTGTTCTGTGTGTGCTCTTTCCCCCTGGTGTGGTCTTGTTTCCTGAGTTGAGTTGAGTTTGTTCTGGATGCTTGTTGTCACCCTGAAAGGCGCCTTGTCCGGAGGGTGTGTCGGTTTTTTGGTGTGGGAGGATATCCTCTGTTTTAATTCTCTTCATTCTCTGCTTTTAATTCTCTCTGTTCTCTCTCCTTCCAACAAATCAGGAGACACTACCGGCCACCGCCACGACCCATCAGGTAGCAAAAAATCAGAGACCATAGCTTGAATATGACTAGCTGCGTCATACAAGATACGATCACTGATTCTGGGGAGAATAGGACCATCAGGCAGCCATGGATCAACCCACATACGACACCTAGAGCCGTCGCCAATGGAAAACCGGACAAGTGGACGGAATTGGTCCCGAAGCCCCATAATCGCCTTGAGGCACCAAGACCACATAGACGACACAGGAATCGTCCAAAGAGACCGACCACGGAGGATTCGTCCAAAGAGACCGACCACCAAGCCCCATAATCGTGTTGTTGTTTCTTTGTTTTTTGTTGCTCTCCCTCGGGCTGTGAGGTTTCCGTTTGAGTTGTTTTGTTTTGTTGGTACCTTGGTTTTTTCCCTGTGGATTGTTTCTCTTGTTTGTTGGTGCCCTTTGGCCTCGGGCTTTGAGGTCTTTTGCTTAATATATATTACCTTTGCAAAAAAAAAAAATCACACCCCGAGGAATCAGCTAGAGAACTGAAAGAGTTGGTCACGTGGACCCCCTTTGAGGGCTCAGGAGAATGGGACAGCCTAGAGGCGGGGCCAACCGGAGAACTCGGGAGACTAACCAAGGCAATGGGATGGGCAGATTTCCCTTCCGCAGGGATAAACTCATCAACACCCTCAAGAGAGGAGGCCTGCTGACCCTCACCACTAGCAACCACTACCTGATCCGAGCCCACGACCTCACTCTGGGCCGGCACCCTGACCTTACCCTCAGCAGACTGTGAAGGAAGGATGGGATCAATACTATCCACAGTCTATTTCAGACATCCTGTGTCCGAGTGACCAAAGACACGGCAAGACATGCACCGCTTGGGGGCTTCCACTCATATTCAATTGGGATAGTATGATCCACCCCATAGACAGTGACCCCAACTTTACTAGGAAGAGGGGCATCAATCGCAACCTCCACACAAACCCGAGCATATGAGGAGCACGTTTTGTCCTTTGTAGGGTTATCCAACCGCAAAGGAACACCAACCGTGCTCGCAATATTACTCAACCCAGGAGTGGTCCACAATTCCATAGGGACATGAAAAAACTTGACCCACACAGGTATTTTATCGAAAACAAAGGTCTGAGGGACTATCCTAGGGACCCACTGCCTCAGAAGGATAGGCTTACCCCCAATGTGCCAGGGGCCATTCTCTAGGACCCAGTCCCGAGCTGAGTCCTTTTTGAACTTGAAGATGATCAAACCATTATCAAACAAGTTAATAGTTGGAACTTCCACATGACCCCAAATCCTCCTGACGAGCCGATCCAGAACAAAAAAAGGTAATTTGTCGTCAATAAACTGACCCACCAAAGAACCTCTCCAAACCGTTATGCCCTCCTCAATAACCTCATCCGAGGGAATGGCAAACATAATCCCATCCTTCTCAATTGGAGGGTTATAGACTAGGGGCTCATCAGCTGGGGAGGTCCACTGAGGCCCAAATAGATTGGCCCAACTAGCTTTTTGCCCCTGACCATGTGACCCTGAGGGGCCTAAAGGGATTAGGCCCAAAACCACCCAACGAACCCATAGACGCATCATCCCCCTCACTAGCTCCCAACTCCGAGCGAGGACGGCCTAACAGAGGAAACTTTCCTGGAATCCCCAAACCAATCCTAGTCCCAAGCGAGCTAAACCCCATCCCAGACTCGTTATCTCCAATCTTTTCCTCCAAGGGCAAAACCTCATCCCGGGGGGGCATAATACGCCGAGTCACCAAGTTGCCCAACTGCCCACGCCCAATTGGGCTAAAGGAGGATAGCCCAAAAGGCAGCACTCCTTGCCCAAAGCCATTCGAGATAGAGGCCATCCCCATTTGGTCAAGGCCATTAGGGTTAATTTCATTTTCAATAGGCCCAACTTGGTTTAGCCTATTACATTGCCCAAGCCCAGAAACCATACCAATTGGGCCAAGCCCATTAGGGTATTCAAGTTGGTTAACACAATTTGAATTCAAAGTCAACTTCCCACAGTTTTGAGGGGTGGAAGGAATTGACTTCCATTTTTGGCTTTGAAGCCCAATTGCCCATTTGAGCATAATGAATTGGTCATAGAGAGAGAAAGATCTCCAATTAAAGCATTCTCCAAACTTACCATATTCATCTGCTGCAAACGGTCAGCTTGAGGTTTCAAAATGGCATCTTTTTTAAATAAATCATCCACAGGCAGCACAGGGGAGGAAGGGCTGCTCAAAATCCCATTCAACCCGCCTAAGACTTTAATAGACTTCCCTTGATTAGGAATCCTCTTAAATGCTTCATCCTCAGCCGCCACAGCCACTGTAGAGGATGCAATTTGCCCTAGCCTATCGACTTCAACCTCCAGCCGAAGCTTTCCATTATCAATAAACTTTGAAGTTGAAGAAGCCTCTGACTCAGAAGTAATACTACGGGGCTGAGGACCAGCTTTCACCTTTGATTTAGCAGCAACAATGGCGGACAAAGAAGGGATGGGGCCAATTGCCGGATTCACATTAACTCCCAGTCCTTCAATCACGCCTGCTGGAAGAACGCCAGCTTCCTGCAAATCAAAAGCGCCAGCCTGCCCTCTTAACTTCACAGCTACATTTGCGGAAGAGATAGCCGAAGACTTCAATTGGCTCGGCCCTTCAATCACGCTCGAAGGTTTAATGGAGATAGGACCAGGAGCAGAAACCATGGGAGGTGAAGCTGGTTTCCCTTCATCTTCAACCTCCCGCCCCCTACTATTCGTAACAGAAAACCCCAGACCATGATATGACCGAAAATAAATTGCAACATCCTCAGAGGAGCCCTCTGATTTGCTAACTGACAGAGCCTGGGAATTCTCATGAAGCTGCTCTGTTTTTTTACCATAACTCACAACCTCTGAGTTTTGCCCCATACTGTCAGATGCAGCCACTTTGGACCGCCCTTCCCTTAGGCTAGTCTTAGCGATATCAGAACTTACAACCCCCATTGATTTTGTTGCAGAAATTTTGGAGAGCCGAAGACCAGGGAAGTCCGGAGTAGAACCATTACTGATACGGATCCAATCACCGAACCATTGCATGTACCGGAAGGAGCCATTACAAGAAGCAAGGCAAAGAAGATTCAAGAGGCTTTTACACTACATCTTCAAAGGCTAGCTAATGCACAAGAAGAGACAAATATTTTTGAACCCAAATTTCTTTACAATGTTATTTCAATGAGTCAAGAAGATAATGGTGTGAAGATGGCACGGGAAAAGTCTTCTAGTTTGAAAGATGGCACGGGGGACAAAAAAACTGTGCAGAAATTGTAAGCAGTGGGCTGTCCAGCTTGCACCTCTTGGGAGTTTGGAGTGTTTCAACTACTCAAACGTTGGAATATTGAAAAGTACGTCTTAAAGTAGCTAGTTAAGACAATTTAAAGCATTTCTTTTGTTTTGGGTTTTTCCATATGACTTTTCAATTGTTGTTGAATTGAATTTCATTCCATAGGTTTTATTTTCTTCAATTCTGCATTTAATGACTTTTGGAGACCTTTGGTATTTGGAAGCTTGAACGTCCATTTTGGCCTATTTAAAGGCTTGTAATGCTCTTCAAAATACATATTATGCTTATCAAGAATTGTGTTTCTTAAAACCCCTTTTGGTGTTGTTTCTTTCAAATCTTGTTTTAGGTTTGATGTTAATCGGTTCATTGAATTAGTTTTGATCAACCTAATTCTGGAGTGAGTCGTCTTAGGATCTAAGAGTGACAATCATAGATTCTAAGTGTGATCTAAGAGTCATTCACCTTCTAACTAAACTCTTGGTTGGAATCAATCGTTAAGTTAGTCTTCTTTGTGGGGATTTACAAGGATCCTAGAAGGACCTCTAGCTTTGTAAATCAAGCAACGTTGGGAGCTTATCATTTGGTATCAGAGCACGTGGTCAACATCTTCGGCCGTCTCTAGAGGTGAAATATCTTTACTTTGTGTTATTATTATTATTAATTTTTCTGAAAGCATTTACTTATAAAGTGTAATACAAGACATACTACAACTTGTCTTGAAAGTCTTGCTCTCGGATTATCAAAAAAAAAAAAAAAAAAACAGTAGCAAAAGAAGAAGAAATCAGTAGCAAAAGTGCAAAAAAAAAAAAAAAAAAAAATCAAAGATCCGAGGCACACGAAAAGTTCTCGTCATTAAGTTTTAATTTGATTTTTGAGTTATTGATCCTAAGGTTGAGTTTCTCTAGTATTAGTTTGTGAGAAGTTGATTTTTTTGAATTGGTTATATCAAGCTTAAAGTAAGATTGCACCAAAATCTAAACCAACCCTTACATCTTTGACCTAGTACCAAAAGCCTACCCTTGAGTGTTAAACACGAGTGTCCTTGAGTGAAATCTTTGTGAGAAGTGTGGAGAGGTCCTCTTTACTGTTTTGTTTTTGTTCTACTTCAATTTTTTTGATAGATCATGGCGCATAATGGAAAAGATGTACAACAAGTGGTAGATCCAAATATGGCTATTCTTCAAGCCATTCAAGGTATGATGGAAATGATGAATGAAGATAGACAAGAAAGGAGGGCACAACAACAACGAGAAGAACAAGCATTGCAAGAAGATGAAGGCATGTTTGACATAGCTTTGGCCGAACAAGAAAGAAACTTTGGAGGAAGAGGAAATATGAGAGGAAGAGGAAGAGTTAACCTTGCAAACATTATGCAACCTAGAAGGATGGAAAGAGTGAATGAAGATAGAGATGGAGGCGTTAAACTCAAGATCCCACCTTTTAGTGGTACAGCGGATTCCGAGACATACTTGCAATGGGAAAGGAAGATAGAACATGTGTTTGATTGCAATACATATAGTGAGAATAAGAAGATGAAACTTGCCATTGCCGAATTCACCAATTATGCATGTGATTGGTATCATCATCTCAAATCCGACCGAAGAAGAAAAGAGGAGGATCCCATAGAAACTTGGGAAGAATTTAAAGAAGCCATGAGAAAAAGGTATGTTCCTAAACATCATGAAAGAGATTTGAAAACTAAATTGCAAACTTTGAGGCAAGGAACAAAAAGTGTTGCTGAATATTATCAAGAGATGGAGACTTTGATGGAAAGAGCAAAGATCCGGGAAGAGGAGGAAGACACCATGTCTAGATTCATGGGAGGTTTGAATCAAGAACTTGCTCATATTGTCGATAGAAATCCACCACCTTTTTTGGAAGATATGTATCACTATGCTGTCAAAATTGAAGCTCAGTTGAAGGCAGAAAAGGAACATTCGAAGAGGTATACATCTAAAGCTAACAACTTTTCAAATTCTAATACTTGGAACAAGAATGGTTTTGTGAATAGGAATGAATCAACACATTCAAAAGAGAAGTTTGGTGCTGCCAAAAGAGTGGAGGCCGAGAGCTCCAATGCTAAAAAAAATGAAGTTTCAAAGGAGGTAAGGGAGAAGTCTAGTTCTATTCAATGTTGGAAATGCAAAGGATTTGGACACATGAGCAAAGAGTGTGTCAATAAAAGAGTCATGGTGGTAAGAAATGGCGTGCTTGAATCGGATGATGAATGTGAGGAACATGATGCACAAATTGAGGAAGAATCTGAAGCACATGATGGTGAGTATGTTTAAGAAGGTAACTACATATCCTTGATTTCAAGAAGGGTACTTAATGTGCAAATCAAGGAAGATAAAGTTGAAGATCAAAGAGAAAACTTGTTTCACACAAGATGCTTAGTTGAAAAGAACCCATGTAGCTTGGTGATCGATAGTGGAAGTTGCACAAATGTGGTGAGTAGTTTTCTTGTAAAAAGACTTCAACTTGCGACCCATCCACATCCGAAACCATACAAACTTCATTGGTTGACAAACAAAGGAGAACTTAAGGTGAACTCTCAAGCTCTTATTCCTTTTACTTTGGGAAGATATAAGGATGAAGTTCTTTGCGATGTTGTACCTATGCATGCGAGGGATATATTGTTAGGTCGACCTTGGCAATATGATAGAGAAGTTACATATAATGGGTTGCTGAACAAGTATAACTTTACTTTGAATGGAAAGAAGTTTACTTTACTTCCATTGTCTCCATACGAAGTACATTGTGACCATTTGAAGTTAGAGAAAAAAAGAATAGAATTCGAAGAAAGAGAGAGGAGAGAAGAAAGTAAGTTCAAAGAGAGAGAGAAGAGTGACAAAAAAGAGAAACGGGGCATGAATGATTTAAATAGCAGAGAGTGGGGGTTCGATTCTGCCCTAGGGCAGATTTTCATAAAAATTATCAAACAACCACTTGGTGCAACGAGTGAGTGAGCGCATCACCTAGATAAGCCCCAGAGTGGGGGTTGATTGATCATGCACCGTGCAAACGGGGCATGAATGATTTAAAATATTTAACTGCATTATATACCGCCCGTAAAGGCAAATTTTTTGAACAACCACTTGGTGCAGTGGGTGAGCGCTCCGCCTAAGATAGCAGAGAGTGGGGGTTCGATTCTGCCCTAGGGCAGATTTTCAAAAAAATTATCAAACAACCACTTGGTGCAACGGGTGAGTGAGCGCATCACCTAGATAGCCCAAAGTGGGGGTTGATTGATCCTGCACTGTGAAAACGGGGCATGGATGATTTAAAATATTTAACTGCATTATATACCGCATATAAAGGCAAATTTTTTAAAAAACTTTCCATAGCAAAGCAAAGATTTTTTTTTTCTCTCTGTTCTCTCTCCTCTCATCAATGGTGGATTGAGTTTTTGGAGGGGAATTTCGTCCATGGCGGCTTGAGGCTTTCCATGGGTGTGGATTGAAGCTTGGATCAAAGCTTGTTAGGGCATGCTGATCACGGTACCGGAGCTGGGCGCATCACCGAGGTAAGTTTCCTACAACCTGTTTTGCGTCTGTCTTCTGTTTCTTTTTTTTTAGTTTCATATTTTGTGTGTTTTGTGGTACGACATTTTGGATCTTTGAGTTGTGGTGGGTTCGGAGCTTGGTTTGAGAGTTCTACCATGAGGAAGAAGAAGTCCCCGCAGAAGCAGCCTGCTGCGAAAGCTCTCTCGGGTTTTCATAGCTTGCGAATCCCAAAACCTTCAGCATCTTCAGGGGTTAACGAATCAGTAGTGCTGTGTGGGGAGCCTAAAAACGCTCTTCCTCATCCTTCAGGTCCTGAATCTGGGGTGCTGGGGCCGAAGCCCCCATCTTTGGAAGTTCCCTCGTCGGTTGTGTTTTCTGGGGAAAAACAGAGTATGGTCGTTGGTGAGGCTTCTGAGGAGAGGAAGATACCGATTGCTCAAACTTTGATTAATAAACCATTAGAGGCAGGTGGTAATGGTGATACAAGGAAGGGGCAGTTTCAGGGAGCTTCATCTGGGAGCTCGGGGCAGCCCAAAAAACCTACGGAAAAAACAGGGGCTCTTTCTTTTAAGCTGGGAGTTAGCACGGGGGGAGTCACCTGCGTTAATGTTGTTGGGAAGGGTTCCAAATCTCGTCATAAGTTGCACTCTGTGACAAAGGAGGCGTCTTCGTCATCTTCAAACCTGGGCAACTTTCGGCTGGAGGTTGAAGAAGACGTTCTAGGGCAATCCGATTTCTCTCATGTGGATGGTGAGGTTGATGTTCAGTCATTAAATGCGATTTCTATAAAAGGAAATCTCATTAAACCCAACGGTGGGAGTGATCAGCCTGTCGCCAAAATCCCTTCCTCCCCCTTGATTTGTGCTGATGTTGTTAATGAGCGTGCTGGGAAATTTTTTGAAATTCATCCAGCTAGCCGATTGGGGAATCCTCCATCTGCGGTAAATTTGGAAACTCTCCCACCTACGCCAAATTTGGAAACTCTTTTAATTAGGGATGATTCTCTCTCCAGGGGTACTTCATTGCTACCTAAGGATTTGCTAGCCATGGATGCCCGTTTTGGTAAGTCTGGAGATCCGCATGGGTCTTCTAATGCAAGCTTCAATGGGCTAGGCCCAAATGAATTTCTCACTAATGGGGTAGGTCCAATTGGGATGCGGTCCATTGGGCTTGACCAAGATAGGCTTGATGCAAATGGGCTAGGCCAAGATGGGCTTAATGGGCCTGGCCAAAATAGGCTGAATGAATTGAATCATAATGGGCCAATTAATGCTAATGGGCTTGAGAAATTGAGTTTGGGCCCAATCGGGCGTGGACAGTTGGGCAACTTGGTGACCCGGCGTAGTATCCCCTCTCGAGAGGAGTTATTGGCCTTGGAGGGAAAGGATGGAGCTAGTGAGTCTGGAATGGGGTTTGGCTCGCTTGGGACGAGGTTTGGGTCGGGGATTCCAGGAAAGTTTCCTCTGTTAGGCCAACCTCACTCGGGTTTGTTTGCTAGTGAGGGGGATGTTGTGTCTATGGGTTCTGAGGATGGTTCTGGGCCGAATTTTGGTGGGCCCGTTGGGGCCCGAGGGGCCAATCGTCCGGGTCAGAAGTCTACTTGGGCCAATCTGTTTGGGCCCCAGTGGATCTCCCCTGCTGATGAACCCCTAGTCTATAACCCTCCTATTGAGAAGGATGGGCTTATGTTTGCCATTCCCTCGGATGAGGTTATTGAGGAGGGCATAGCAGTCTGGAGAGGTTCTTTGGTAGGTCAATTTGTTGATGGCAAACTTCGATTTTTTGTTCTTGATCGTCTTGTCAGGAAGATTTGGGGACATGTGGAAGTTCCAACCATTAACTTGTTTGATAATGGATTGATCATTTTCAGGTTCCAAAAGGACTCAGCTAGGGACTGGGTCTTAGAGAATGGCCCCTGGCACTTCGGGGGGAAGCCTATCTGATACGAAACCTCCAAGAATAAGCGTGAGAACCCCTTGATTATACGGACCCCCAACACATTAACTTGAAAACCCCAGTAGCCAATTCGATCTCAGCCCCTAAGATAGGCTAGAATACAGGTTACTTAGATGATCTAACGAACCAAGGATCGGACAAAGCTTTTGGCTCCCATCAACCCTCGATCTTCAAAGCACTCCACAAGTAAGACAGATCAATCCTCACTTGAATGCTCCAAATATACATGCATTCTATCACAAGAATACACAAGAAACAAAGCTTAAAAGCTTTCAGGGTTTAAAACCCAAAACACTACATTTCATATCTCATATCAAGTTGTTTTACAATAGACAAGGCTAATCCCTTTTATAGACAAGGAATTAAGCCAAGAGACTCTTGAACTCCCTAACATAAATGTCAATATGAAAAGCCACCTTGAAATACCAAAGGGTGCCTTGATATTCTAAAAGGCATCTTGGTAAACTAAAATTCATCTAAAATATGAAAGATCACCTAGAACTATGTTGCATATTTAATGAGTACATTAAGTAACAAAATATGAATTTTAAACTTGGTTTTAACATCATCTATTAATCTTCCACGAAGTGGTATTGTGAGATAGTGCATTTCTCTTCTTTGTTGACTTTGATCTTTGCTCCATAATAATGGTTTGACTTCATTGACCTTCATCATGGATATGAATTAGATTGTCAAGATAATTCATATCATCCTCCCCTTCTTCAAAATGATTCGTCCTCAAATCCAAAAGAACTTTTGAACACCATCTTGGATGATTTGTCAATTTGTTTTTCATAATTGATTTCCAAATAAGGAAATTTTTCTGCAGGAGCCTCTTTACTATTTGTGTGATATCTTCTTCCTCAGAGCTCGGATTGGAACAAAACAAATAGGGTTATAAAGATACTTCAATAAGCTTCAAAATGGTACCCAATTTGACTGCTTTAGCAATAGTAATCAGAAAGATATCATATTTCGAAGTCAGCAGCAGCAGATTGTAGATAGCAGTTTTTCCAGACCTAACAATAATCACTCAAAAATTCATAGCTTTTGTTCTACTCAATGAAATTGTACAAAACAGATTTGTATGGATAGCTGACTCACAGGGCTTTAATTTGATATCAAGTAGGCTTATTACGGAGATGTAGAACACTAAGAAACAAGGAATAGAATGTAGATGAGGAAATTCAAAAAAAACTGGGCAGAACACTCAAAACGTTTGGGCTGAAGAAAAATTGATAACTAAAGTTATAGGGCTCGGATTAAAGTGAAATTTGTCTTGTAGGATAGATAAATTCGTGCTGAACAAGACAAGAACAAATTTGACATACTTTAATGCAGTTTTAATCTTCAGACATACAGAATACAACAGATGCACGCGGAAGACAAAAACAACAAAATACTTCAAGAAGATGGTTTTTTTTTTTTTTGAATAAGATTGAAATAAAAGACACGAAAGAAAGATAGATGATATACCCGACCTAGAGCCAAAGCTCTGATACCAAATGATACGAAACCTCCAAGAAAAAGCGTGAGAACCCCTTGATTATACGGACCCCCAACACATTAACTTGAAAACCCCAGTAGCCAATTCGATCTCAGCCCCTAAGATAGGCTAGAATACAGGTTACTTAGATGATCTAACGAACCAAGGATCGGACAAAGCTTTTGGCTCCCATCAACCCTCGATCTTCAAAGCACTCCACAAGTAAGATGCACCGTGCAAACGGGGCATGTATGATTTAAAATATTTAACTGCATTATATACCGCCCATAAAGGCAAATTTTTTTAGGCTAAAATTATTTCTTTGTCTCAAAAAATTCTCTCTGTTCTCTCTCCTCCCAACAATGGGGGATTGAGTTTTTTGAAGCTTTCTATGGTGGCCGTCGGCCTTCTTGCTGCTGCTGGGAGTAGGTGTTGAGCCATTGAGATTACTCACTGTGGTTACCTCCGTCGTATCTCCGAGCAAGCTGGTCGAGGAAGCACAGCTGGGCGCTTCAAGAGGTTCGTTTTCCATCCTCTGTTTCTGTCTTTCCTTTGGTCTCAGTTTATTTTTGCTGCTGTTGCTTTGTCCGTAGTGCTCTGGTTTTGGTTTGAGGGAGAAGCTTTTCTCCGTATCACAAAGCTTAGGGTGCATTATGAGGAGGAAGAAGTCTCCCCAAAAGAAACCTTTCGTCAAAAGTAATGGTTCTTCTTCGGGTTTCCCTGGCCTTCGGCTTTCCAAAATCTCTGCAACTAAAGCAATGGGGGTTGTGAGTTCTGATGTCCCTAAGTCCAGCCTAAATGAAGGACGGTCTAAGGTAGTTTGTTCTGAACGGCTGGGGCAAAACTCAGAGGCTGGGCGTTTTTGTCAAAAAACAGAGCATCTGGTACGTTCTGGTCAAACGTCTTCTCTGTCTACATCTGGAAAAACAGGGGACGAGTTCTGTGTTGATAGTGGTTTTTGTCCTCAGCCCCGAGTTATCTCTTCTATGTCTGAGGCTTCCTCTTCGTCTAAACAGAGGAGTGGTGGCGTTGAGCAACCTCGGCTGGAGGTTGAAGACGAAGGGCTAGGGCTTCCTGGTTCTTCGACCATGGAGGCGGCTGCTGCTACACGTGCTTTGAATGTCCGCCCTATTGAAGGAAACCTCACTAATGGCGAGAGCGTTTTAGAAGGGATGGGTATTAATTCCGAAAATCTTCCCTTATCTGATGCATTTTTGAATCCGCCAGCTGCTTCTTTTAATTCTTCCGTACGGCCAAGTTTGGAAAGTTTGGCACATCTCCCTCTTCCAACGTCAACTCCTGGAGGCCTTTACTCTCGGTCATTTAAAGAAATTCTGGATGGAAATGTGGCTCACGATTCCCCTTTCTTTAAAGATCAATTGGGCGTTAAGAGTTTAGATGGGAAGTCTTGTGCTACTCCGCAGGTTGTCTCCATGGCTGACGTCGCTATTGGGCTTGGCCCTTTTAGTAATGGTGTGGATGGGCTTGGTAATGGTAATCGGGTAGCAAGTGTTGGGCCTAATGAGATGGCCAAGTCTCCATTGCACCTTAATGGGCTTGACAACTATGGTTTGGCCCAAAGTTTGAATGGGCAGGGAGCCTTGCCAGTTGGGCGTTCCTCTCTTAGCCCCATAGGGCGTGGGCAGTTGGGTAATTTGGTTACCCGCCGTGGTGTGCCCAAGCGGGATGAGGGTCTGCACCGTGAGGGAAAGGAAGGCACTAGTGAGGTTGGGATGGATTGTAGCTCGTTCGGACCTAGGGTGGGTTTGGGGATTCCAGGAAAGTTTCCTCTGCTTGGCCATCCTCGTCCGGATGTAGGTGTGAGTGAGGGGGATGAGGTGTCTGTGGGGTCTTTTGGTGGGTTTGGGCCTAATCATATTGGGTCGGGTGGGCCCCTTGGGGCCGTCGATAAGGGGCATATGCCGAGTTGGGCCAACCTTTTTGGGCCCCAGTGGACCTCCCCTTCTGATGAACCTCTTCTCTATAACCCTCCAATTGAGAAGGATGGGATTATGTTTGCCATTCCTTCGGATGAGGTTATTGAGGAGGGTATCGCAGTCTGGAGAGGTTCGTTGGTGGGACAATTTGTTGATGGTAAACTTCCATTTTTTGTTCTTGATCGTATTGTCAGGAAGATTTTGGGGACATGTGGAAGTTCCAACCATTAACCTGTTTGATAATGGGTTGATCATTTTCCGGTTCCAAAAGGACTCAGCTAGGGACTGGGTCTTAGAGAATGGCCCCTGGCACTTTGGGGGGAAGCCTATCCTTCTGAGGCAGTGGGCCCCTGGGATTGTCCCCCAGACATTTGTGTTTGATAAAATTCCTGTGTGGGTTAAGTTTTTCCATGTCCCTATGGAATTGTGGACCACTCCTGGGTTGAGCAACATTGCGAGTACGGTTGGTGTTCCTTTGCGGTTGGATAAGCCTACAAAGGACAAAACGTGCTCCTCGTATGCTCGGGTCTGTGTGGAGGTTGCGATTGACGCCCCCCTTCCTAGTAAGGTTGGGGTTACTGTCTATGGGGTGGATCATACTATCCCCATTGAGTACGAATGGAGGCCCAAGAGGTGCCTTTCCTGTCGGGTATTTGGCCATTCGGACTCCGGCTGTCCTAAAAAGACAGTGAGTAGTTTTGATCCCAGTCTCCCTTCCCTGGGGGCTACTAGGGGTGGGGTCAGGGTGCCGGCCCAGAGTGTTGGAGTGAGTCTGGATCGGGTAGGGGTTGCTAGTGGGGGGGGTGTTCAGGCCTCCTCCATTGAGGCTGATGATGACTATATCCCAGCGGGAGGGAAATCTCGCAGGCGTAGACGTAAGAAGGCTGCTAAGTCCTTGGATGTAGACTCGTCTGCCCTTCCCATTGCCTTGGCTAGTCTCCCAAGTTCTTCTAGTGGCCCCTCCCCTCGTCTCCCCCGTTCTCCTGAGGCCCCGAAGGGGGTACATGTGTCTAATTCTTTCGTAGCTCTTTCGGATCCCTTGGGATGTGATTTGGCCCCCCCGAGGGTGGTGTCCTTAGTGGCAAAGACGGTCTGTGACAGTGTGGACCCCCGAAGGTGTCAGGATTCCATTGTCTCCCCTTCTACTTCCTATGTCTAGTTGGTGCTCGTGGAATGTGCGCGGTCTCACTGACCCGACAAAAGGACGATGTGTTCGCTCCTTTTTGCAAGCTGAGAATATTGGTTTCTGTTGTCTAGTAGAAACGAAGGTTAAGGCTCATCAGTTTGATTTCGTGTTTCGTTCCTTTAGGGCCGATTGGCAGTGTGTTTGTAGTTATGGGGATAGTGGCCTGGGTCGTATTTGGGTGTTATGGCGTTCCCGCCGTTTTTCTTTCTCCCCTAGCCTGATTAGTCCTCAGTTGGTTACTGGCTCCCTGGTGGACCTGTCTTCTCAGGTTGCGACTCATATTGCCTGTGTGTATGGGTCCAATCTCGAGGCTGGGAGGTCTACTTTGTGGAGGGAGTTGGCCTTGGCTTGTTCGAGTTGGTCTTCCCCTGGCATAGTTATGGGAGACTTCAATGAGACTCGCCGGTTGACTGAGAGGAGTGGGGGTAACCATAGCATTTCTGCGATGGGAGCCTTTGATACTGCTCTCCTAGAGGCTGACTTGGTTGAGCTGCCGGTTCAGGGGAATTGTTTCACTTGGACTAGTCGCCCGAAGGGAGGCCCAGGAGGTCAGTTGGGAAGGTTGGATAGAGTCTTGATCAACGCTGCGTGGGCTTCTGGTCGGCCTATGTGTGTGGTGCACGTGCATGACTGGGGTGTCTCTGACCATAGTCCGTTGGTTTTCTCTCCTGGCCCTTTAGGTGCTCGTCGGTCTCCCTCCTTTCGGTTCTTTAACCATTGGGGGGAGTCTGATAGGTTTTTGTCTGTGATTGCCAGTAGGTGGGTGACCCATGTTGGGGTCTCTCCGCTTGTTAGCTTCGCTCGCAATTTAAAGGGCTTAAAGGGGACTCTCAGGCAGGAGTTTGGGACGCCGATTGCCGTGCTTAGTCAGCAGGTTATTGATCTGCGCTTGGCCATGGAGGCTGCCCAGGCGGGAGTTTTGGTGGACCCCCTTTCTCCTTCCCTCCAGCGTCAGGCTGCTGAGGCTTCTGATAGGTTCTGGGCAGCCGCTAGGTGCGAGGAAGCCTCCCTTCGGCAGAAATCGAGGGTCAAGTGGCTGGCGTTAGGGGATAGGAACACGGGGTTCTTTCACAGGAGTGTAAAAGTTAGGGCAGCCCGAAATAACTTTTCCTCTTTGGTTGATGGCTCTGGGGTCAGGTTGTTGTCCCATGAGGACATCTCGAGATCTCTGGTTCTTTATTTCCAGGGTCTCTTGGGGTCCCAAGGGGTTGGGTATCGTGACCTCACTGAGTGTTTAAAGCCGATGGTGGGGTTTTCGTGGTCTGATCAGTGTGTAACTGATCTCACGCGCCCCATCTCGCGAGAGGAAGTTCGTGCTGTTCTCTTTTCCATGAGTAGTGCCAGGGCTCCTGGCCCGGATGGCTTCCCTGTGGGGTTTTTCAAAGCTGCTTGGAGTGTTGTTGGGGATGATTTCGTTTCCGCTGTGCTTCACTTCTTTGATACCTCCTTCCTTCCTCCTGGTATCAATGCCACCTCTCTTACCTTGATTCCTAAGAAGGTGGGTGCTTCACGGGTTGAGGACTTTAGGCCTATTTCTTGCTGTAATGTGTTGTATAAATGCATTGCAAAGGTTTTGGCTAATCGTCTTCGCGTGTGGCTGCCTTCCTTCATTAGTCCGAATCAGTCGACCTTTGTTCAAGGTAGGAGCATTGTGGATAACATTCTGCTCTGCCAGGAGTTGGTTGGGGGTTACCACCTCAACAAAGGGAGCCCGCGGTGTGTGCTAAAGATTGACCTGCAGAAGGCTTATGACTCTATTCAGTGGGATTTTCTCTTTGGCTTACTGCTTTCGATTGGTACGCCCTGCCAGTTTGTCAACTGGGTCAGGGCTTGCGTTACCTCGCCTATGTTCTCTATCTCGGTGAATGGGTCCTCTGAGGGGTTTTTTGCGGGTAGGCGTGGTCTCCGTCAGGGTGATCCCCTGTCCCCTTACATGTTCGTCATGTGTATGGAAGTCTTATCACGGCTGCTGAATTCCCCGCCGCCTGGTTTCGAGTTTCATCCCAAGTGTGAGATGGTTAATCTTACCCATCTTTGCTTTGCGGATGACTTGATGATTTTCTCTGCGGGGAACAGGGCTTCCTTGAGGTTTGTCCAGCAGACTCTACTTCACTTCCAGGAGCTTTCTGGCCTTGTGGCCAACTCCGCTAAGAGCTCGATGTTCTGCGCGGGGGTTCCTGCCCAGGTGGCTGTTGATCTGGCTGGGTTCATGGGTGTTGCTCTGGCAACCTTGCCTGTGTGTTACTTAGGTCTCCCTCTCATCTCAGGTCGGTTGTCTTCTCGGGATTGCCAGCCTCTGATTGATCGGATCACCGCTAGGATTGGCAGTTGGACAGCTAGGGCTCTTTCCTATGCAGGAAGGTTGCAGCTTATTCAGTCGGTCCTTCAGAGCTTCCAAGTCTATTGGGCTAGTGTGTTTGTACTGCCTGCTCGTATAGTCCATAGGGTTGAGAGTTTGCTTCGTTGCTTCCTCTGGAAGGGCTCTCCTTCTGGTTGTGGGGGGGCGAAGGTGGCCTGGGCTGACATTTGTTTGCCGAAGAGCGAGGGAGGTTTGGGTATTCGTCATATCACCTCCTGGAACTCGGCAGCAGTTATGAAGCTCCTCTGGCTCCTCCTACTTCGTTCTGGTTCTCTGTGGGTGGCTTGGATGGAGGCGTATATCCTCCGTGGTCGGTCTCTCTGGACGATTCATGTGTCGTCTACGTGGTCTTGGTGCCTAAAGGCGATTATGGGGCTTCGGGACCAATTCCGTCCACTTATCCGGTTTTCCAATTGTGACGGTTCTAGGTGTCGTATGTGGGTTGACCCTTGGCTGCCTGATGGTCCTATTCTCCCCAGAATTAGTGATCGTATCTTGTATGACGCAGCTAGTCATATTCAAGCTATGGTCTCTGATTTTTTGCTACCTGATGGTTCGTGGCGGTGGCCGGCAGTGTCTCCTGATTTATTGGAGATCGCCGATGCTGTGCGTTCTACTGTGTGTTGCCCAGGTAGGGAGGATAAGTTGATCTGGGTTCCTAGTGGGATTGGTTTTTCGGTTTCGAGTGCTTGGGAGGCGATTCGCCCTCGTGGGACAGTGGTCCCGTGGCAGAGTTTGATCTGGTTTGGGGGGAATATTCCGCGTCATGCTTTTGTCACCTGGCTGGCCTTGAGGGACCGCTTGTATACTCGTGATAGGCTGGCTAGGTGGATCCCCTCGACACCTACTGATTGTTTGCGTTGTTTGTCTGGGTCTGAGTCCCGTGACCACTTGTTCTTCCAGTGTCCCTTTGCGAGTTTGGTGTGGGAGGATATCCTCTGTTGGGGCAGAGCTTCCCGCCTCGTTCTCCCTTGGGATGCGGAGCTTGAGTGGATTTGTCGGGTGAGTGCTGGGCAGAACAAGCGTAAGCTTCTTTGGAGGGTGGCCTGGTGTGCTGTGATATACCATATTTGGATGGAACGCAATTTGCGTTTTCATGGCCCGGGTCACCGCCCGACTCAGTCGGTTATCGCTGCTATTCGGTCTGATATTTCTTCTGCATGCTCGTCCTGGGCGGGTGCGGTTTCGGCCGTCTCCCCCTGGGATTCTTTTGATTGACTTTGTCTTGTTCTTTGAGTGTGTGCAGGTGTTATGTCTGGTTGCTCTTGTGGCGCTGTCTCGCGTATGGCGATTGCTTCTTCCCCTGCTCTGTCCCTGGTTCATGCTGCTGTCCCTTCCCTGAAGGGTTTTGGTTTGGTCTGGGTGGCTTGGTTATTTGAGCTTGTCCCTGTGCTTGTTATTGTTCTTTGATCGCTGCTTCCTGAGGCTTGTTTCTGTTGCTGGCTTCTTCATCTGTCTGTCCTTGCCCATCCTTGGCCTTCTTCCCTGGTGGCTTCTTGTGTGGGGCTCTGCGTGGCTAGTCTGTGGGGTGTCCCTAGCTGTTGGGGTGGTTCAGGCGGTGCTTGTTTCTTCTGCAGTTGGCTGTCCTTCTCTTGTTCTGTGGGTGCTCGTTGTCCCCTGCCGGTCCTGGTTCCTAATGGAGCGGAGTTCTGGACGCTCGTTGTCACCCCGAAAGGCGCCTTGTCCTGAGGGTGTGTGGGCTTTTGGTGGGTCCTTGGATCTGGCTTTGTCGAGGGAAGCGATGCTGGCTGGGTCCCTGTGGCTTCCTGCCGTGCCTGCATACCTGATGGTTGTTCTTTTGCCATAAGTAGGGGGAAAACGAGTTGATGGGCCTCTTCTTTGTTCGGTTTCTTGGTCGAGCTTGGGGGGCGGGCTTCTTGCTTGCATTTGATGGATGGCCAGCTTGGCCCCGTTTTTCTCAGCATCTGCCTGTCCTCTCCCTGTTTTTGCTTGGTGCCCCTTGTCCCTGTCTGGAGTTGCTCTTTCGCTAGTACCGGCAGGGATTGGATGGCCTGGGGAGTGTTGTGGGCGGATGAGTGGTCATGCTTCGCGGTTGAGGTGTCACGATTCCTTCGTGTTCTATCTCTTTGTTTCCTCCTGCTTCAGCTGTTTCTTTGCTTTTCAGTTGTGTTTCTTTTCTAGCTCCTTCCCGCTTGTGGGTTGAATGCTGGAGTGTTGTTGTTTGTTTTATTTGTTGCTTCTGTTGCTTTCCCTCGGGCTGTGAGGTTTCCGTTGTGTTGTTTTCTTTTTGTTGTCGTACATTGGTTCTCCCAGTGTTTGTTCACTTGTTGTTGTGCCCTTTGGCCTCGGGCTTTGAGGCCTTTTGCTTATATATATTCACTTTTGCAAAAAAAAGTAAGACAAATCAATCCTCACTTGAATGCTCCAAATATACATGCATTCTATCACAAGAACACACAAGAAACAAAGCTTAAAAGCTTTCAGGGTTTAAAACCCAAAACACTACATTTCATATCTCATATCAAGTTGTTTTACAATAGACAAGGCTAATCCCTTTTATAGACAAGGAATTAAGCCAAGAGACTCTTGAACTCCCTAACATAAATGTCAATATGAAAAGCCACCTTGAAATACCAAAGGGTGCCTTGATATTCTAAAAGGCATCTTGGTAAACTAAAATTCATCTAAAATATGAAAGATCACCTAGAACTATGTTGCATATTTAATGAGTACATTAAGTAACAAAATATGAATTTTAAACTTGGTTTTAACATCATCTATTAATCTTCCACGAAGTGGTATTGTGAGATAGTGCATTTCTCTTCTTTGTTGACTTTGATCTTTGCTCCATAATAATGGTTTGACTTCATTGACCTTCATCATGGATATGAATTAGATTGTCAAGATAATTCATATCATCCTCCCCTTCTTCAAAATGATTCGTCCTCAAATCCAAAAGAACTTTTGAACACCATCTTGGATGATTTGTCAATTTGTTTTTCATAATTGATTTCCAAATAAGGAAATTTTTCTGCAGGAGCCTCTTTACTATTTGTGTGATATCTTCTTCCTCAGAGCTCGGATTGGAACAAAACAAATAGGGTTATAAAGATACTTCAATAAGCTTCAAAATGGTACCCAATTTGACTGCTTTAGCAATAGTAATCAGAAAGATATCATATTTCGAAGTCAGCAGCAGCAGATTGTAGATAGCAGTTTTTCCAGACCTAACAATAATCACTCAAAAATTCATAGCTTTTGTTCTACTCAATGAAATTGTACAAAACAGATTTGTATGGATAGCTGACTCACAGGGCTTTAATTTGATATCAAGTAGGCTTATTACGGAGATGTAGAACACTAAGAAACAAGGAATAGAATGTAGATGAGGAAATTCAAAAAAAAACTGGGCAGAACACTCAAAACGTTTGGGCTGAAGAAAAATTGATAACTAAAGTTATAGGGCTCGGATTAAAGTGAAATTTGTCTTGTAGGATAGATAAATTCGTGCTGAACAAGACAAGAACAAATTTGACATACTTTAATGCAGTTTTAATCTTCAGACATACAGAATACAACAGATGCACGCGGAAGACAAAAACAACAAAATACTTCAAGAAGATGGTTTTTTTTTTTTTTTGAATAAGATTGAAATAAAAGACACGAAAGAAAGATAGATGATATACCCGACCTAGAGCCAAAGCTCTGATACCAAATGATACGAAACCTCCAAGAAAAAGCGTGAGAACCCCTTGATTATACGGACCCCCAACACATTAACTTGAAAACCCCAGTAGCCAATTCGATCTCAGCCCCTAAGATAGGCTAGAATACAGGTTACTTAGATGATCTAACGAACCAAGGATCGGACAAAGCTTTTGGCTCCCATCAACCCTCGATCTTCAAAGCACTCCACAAGTAAGATGCACCGTGCAAACGGGGCATGTATGATTTAAAATATTTAACTGCATTATATACCGCCCATAAAGGCAAATTTTTTTAGGCTAAAATTATTTCTTTGTCTCAAAAAATTCTCTCTGTTCTCTCTCCTCCCAACAATGGGGGATTGAGTTTTTTGAAGCTTTCTATGGTGGCCGTCGGCCTTCTTGCTGCTGCTGGGAGTAGGTGTTGAGCCATTGAGATTACTCACTGTGGTTACCTCCGTCGTATCTCCGAGCAAGCTGGTCGAGGAAGCACAGCTGGGCGCTTCAAGAGGTTCGTTTTCCATCCTCTGTTTCTGTCTTTCCTTTGGTCTCAGTTTATTTTTGCTGCTGTTGCTTTGTCCGTAGTGCTCTGGTTTTGGTTTGAGGGAGAAGCTTTTCTCCGTATCACAAAGCTTAGGGTGCATTATGAGGAGGAAAAAGTCTCCCCAAAAGAAACCTTTCGTCAAAAGTAATGGTTCTTCTTCGGGTTTCCTTGGCCTTCGGCTTTCCGGGTCTGAGTCCATATTTGGATGGAACGCAACTTGCGTTTTCACGGCCCGGGTCACCGCCCTCCTCAGTCGGTTATCGATGCTATTCGGTCTGATATTTCTTCTGCTTGCTCGTCCTGGGTGGGTGCGGTTTCGGCCGTCTCCCCCTGGGATTCTTTTGATTGACTTTGTCTTGTTCTTTGAGTGTGTGCAGGTGTTTTGTCAGGTTGCTCTTTGCGGTGCTGTTTCGCTTCTGGCGATTGCTTCTTCCCCTGCTATGTCCCTGGTTCCTGCTACTGTCTCTTCTCTGGAGGGGTTTTCTGTTTTGGTCTGTGCGGCTTGGTTGTTTGAGCTTGTCCCTGTGTTTGTTCATTCCCTGAGGAAACTGCTTGCAGAGGATCGATCAGCTGCTTGCTTTCTTCATCTGTCTGTCCTTTGCTGTCCTTGGCCCTTTCTTCCCTGGTGGGCTTCTTGTGTGGGGCTTTGAGAGGCTAGTCTGTGGGGTGTCACTAGCTGTCGGGGTTGGTTCAGGCGATGCTTGCTTCTTCTGCAGTTGGCTGTCCTTCTCTGTTCTGTGGGTGCTCTTTGTCCCCTGGCGGTCCTGGTTCCGAATTGAGCTGAGTTCTGGATGCTTGTTGTCACCCCGAAAGGCGCTTTGTCCTGAGGGTGTGTGGGCTTTTGGTGGGTCCTTGGATCTGGCTTTGTCGAGGGAAGCGATGTTGGCTGGGTTCCTGTGGCTTTCTGCCGTGCCTGCATACCGGATGGTTGTTCTTTTGCCATAAGTAGGGGGAAGACGAGTTGATGGGCCTCTTTTTTGTTCGGTTTCTTGGTCGTACTTGGGGGGCGGGTTTCTTGCTTGCATATGATGGATGGCCAGCTTGGCCCCTTTTTTCTCAGCATCTGCCTGTCCTCTCTCTGTTCTTGCTTGGTGCCCCTTGACCCTGTCTGGAGTCGCTCTTTCGCTTGTGCCGTCCGGGGGATGGATGGCCTGGGGTGTTTTGTGGGCGGTTGTGGTGTCATGTTTTGGGAATGTGATGTCATGATTCGTTCGTGTTCTGTATTAGTGTTTCCTCTTGCTTCAGCTGGTTCTTTGCTTTTTGAGTTGTGCTACATTTTTCTGCTTTTTGTCTTTCTGGCTCCTTCCCGCTTGTGGGTTGGATGCTGGGGTCTGTTGTTGTTTGGTTTATTTGTTGCTTTCCCTCGGGCTGTGAGGTTTCCGTTGGGTTGTTTTGGTTTTGTTGTCTTTGGTTCTCCCAGTGTTTGTTCTCTTGTTTGTTGTGCCCTTTGGCCTCGGGCTTTGAGGTCTTTTTGCTTATATATAATCACCTTTGCAAAAAAAAAAAAAGAGAAAAGTGAGGGGAAAATGGTGAGTGAAAACCAAGAGAGAAAAAAGAGTGAATTTGAGGAAAAAAGAAAGTATGTGAGTTTGGTTATAAGAAAAGGGGAAGTGAGGAATGAGTTATTCACTCAAGAACCAATCTTTGTGCTTATGTGCAAAAGAATGTGTTTAGCAACTAACCCAAATTCTGATTGTGTTTTGCCAAGTGCTTTTAAGTCTCTTTTGCAGGAATTTAATGACATGTTTCCACATGAGGATGCACAAACGGGTTTACCTCCTTTAAGAGGGATTGAACATCAAATCGACTTCATACCTGGGGCAACTCTTCCAAATATGGCTGCCTATAGGACAAACCCAACTGAGACTAAGGAGATCCAAAGGCAAGTCGAAGAACTCATGGATAAAGGCTATGTTAGAGAAAGCATGAGTCCTTGCTCGGTTCCGGTAATTTTGGTACCAAAGAAAGATGGCACATGGAGAATGTGTGTTGATTGTCGCGCCATCAACAAGATAACGGTAAAATATCGACATCCTATTCCTAGATTGGATGACATGTTAGATGAATTGCATGGTGCTTCTTTGTTTTCAAAAATAGATCTTAAAAGTGGTTATCATCAAATTCGAATGCAATTAGGAGATGAGTGGAAAACAGCTTTCAAAACAAAGTTTGGACTTTATGAGTGGCTTGTTATGCCATTTGGCCTTATTAATGCACCAAGTACTTTTATGAGGTTAATGAACCATGTTTTGAGGGAATATATTGGAAAATTTGTTGTTGTCTATTTTGATGATATCCTTGTTTACTCAAAAAGCTTGAATGATCACATTTTGCATGTTAAGACAATTTTGCTTAAACTTAGAGAAGAAAAGCTTTATGCCAACTTCAAAAAGTGTAGTTTTTGTCTAGACCAAGTCAATTTCCTAGGGTTTATTGTTGGGAAGGATGGAGTGCAAGTTGATGAAGAAAAGGTAAAGGCTATTCGAGAGTGGCCAACACCCACCAATGCAACTGAGGTAAGATCCTTTCATGGTTTGGCTAGTTTTTATAGGAGGTTTATTAAAGATTTCAGTAGCATAGCCTCACCATTGAATGAGAGTGGCCAACACACACTTGTGAGCTGTTTTCATGGTTTGGCATGTGAAATTTGAATGGAAAGAAAAGCAAGAGAATGCATTCAATGAGCTAAAAGAAAAATTAACCAATGCACCTTGTCTTATTCTGCCTAACTTCGATAAATCTTTTGAGATTGAATGTGATGTAAGTGGGATAGGTATAGGAGCTGTTTTGATGCAGGAACAAAGGCCAATCATGTTCTTTAGTGAAAAGCTAAATGGAGCACAACTCAACTACCCGACTTATGACAAAGAGCTACATGCACTTGTGAGGGCTTTGCAAGTTTGGCAACATTACTTGTGGCCAAAGGAGTTTGTTATCCATACTGATCATGAAAGTTTGAAGCACCTCAAAAGCCAAACCAAGTTAAATAGGAGGCATGCTAAATGGGTGGAGTTCATTGAGACATTTCCTTATGTCATTCATTACAAAAAAGGTAAGGACAATGTGGTGGCCGATGCATTATCAAGAAGGTATGCTCTATTTTCTTCGCTTAGTGCAAAAGTTCTTGGTTTTAAACACATGATTGAGTTGTATAAGGTTGAGAAATCTGAATTTTTTAATGTGTATACACAATGTTTAGGAGGGAAAAATGTACATGACCATATTGTGTTTGATGGTATACTTTTTTTTTTTTTTTTTTTTTTTTTTTTTTTTGCAACAGTAGTTTAATTAATGCGGGGATTGAACCCATGACCTTTTGGTCATCGGCTAACCCCTATGCCGATTGAGCTATGCTCGGTTTGGCGTTTGATGGTATGCTATTTAGGAAGGGTAAGCTTTGTATTCCTAAGTGTTCTATTCGAGAGTTACTTGTGAAGGAGGCTCATGGGGGAGGACTTATGGGGCATTTTGGAGAATTTAAAACATATAGCATGTTGTGTGAACACTTTTATTGGTTGAAAATGAGAAAGGATGTGAACAAAGTGTGCAAGCAATGTTTCAAATGTAAGGAGGCCAAGTCTAAGACACAACCACATGGTCTTTACACACCTTTAGATGTTCCTAGTGAACCTTGGGTAGACATTAGCATGGATTTTGTTTTAGGGTTACCAAGGACTAGAAAACATCATGATAGCATTTTTGTGGTGGTTGATAGGTTTAGTAAGATGGCACACTTCATTCCATGTAACAAAACGGACGATGCTACTAACATAGCTAATCTATTCTTTAGGGAAGTGGTTAGATTGCATGGCATTCCCAAAACAATTGTTAGTGATAGGGATGTTAAATTTTTAAGTCATTTTTGGAAAGTCTTGTGGGGAAAATTGGGTACTAAGCTTTTGTTTTCTACAACTTCTCACCCACAAACTGATGGACAAACCGAGGTGGTTAATAGAACATTGGGAGCCTTGCTTAGGTCACTGATTTCTAAGAATCTTAAGTCTTGGGAGGAGAGTCTACCTTTTGTAGAGTTTGCATACAATAGAGCAATACATAGCACTACTCATTGTTCACCTTTTGAGGTTGTGTATGTCTTTAATCCTTTAACTCCTCTAGATTTATCACCTTTACCACCTAATATGTTTACTAGTGATGCAGCTTGTTCTAAGGCTGAATACATCAAGACTTTGCACAAAGAAATCAAAGAAAGGATTGAAAAGAAGAATCAAAAGTTAGTCACTCGCAAGAACCGAGGGAGAAAGGAATTGATTTTTAAACCTGGTGATTGGGTTTGGGTTCATCTACGAAAGGAAAGGTTTCCGGATCAAAGGAAGTGAAAACTTCAACCAAGGGGAGATGGTCCTTTTCAAGTGCTTGAACGGATCAATGACAATGCATACAAACTAGATCTTCGAGGTGAGTACAATGTAAGTTCTACTTTTAATGTTGCTGATTTAACTTTTTTTTTTTTTTTTGCAACGGTATTTTAATTAAAGCGAGGATTGAACCCCTGACCTCATAGTCACGGGCACAACCTTATGCCAATTGAGCTATGCTCGGTTTAACTTCTTTTGATATAGGTGATGAAGACCTTGATTTGAGGACAAATCCTTTTAAAGAAAGGGGGGATGATACGGATCCAATCACCGAACCATTGCATGTACCGGAAGGAGCCATTACAAGAAGCAAGGCAAAGAAGATTCAAGAGGCTTTTACACTACATCTTCAAAGGCTAGCTAATGCACAAGAAGAGACAAATATTTTTGAACCCAAATTTCTTTACAATGT
Source organism: Herpetospermum pedunculosum (assembly GCA_028017165.1). Taxonomy (NCBI): domain Eukaryota; kingdom Viridiplantae; phylum Streptophyta; class Magnoliopsida; order Cucurbitales; family Cucurbitaceae; genus Herpetospermum; species Herpetospermum pedunculosum. The sequence continues at coordinate 40,966,735 of CM051527.1, forward strand.
TATTTCAATGAGTCAAGAAGATAATGGTGTGAAGATGGCACGGGAAAAGTCTTCTAGTTTGAAAGATGGCACAGGGGACAAAAAAACTGTGCAGAAATTGTAAGCAGTGGGCTGTCCAGCTTGCACCTCTTGGGAGTTTGGAGTGTTTCAACTACTCAAACGTTGGAATATTGAAAAGCACGTCTTAAAGTAGCTAGTTAAGACAATTTAAAGCATTTCTTTTGTTTTGGGTTTTTCCATATGACTTTTCAATTGTTGTTGAATTGAATTTCATTCCATAGGTTTTATTTTCTTCAATTCTGCATTTAATGACTTTTGGAGACCTTTGGTATTTGGAAGCTTGAACGTCCATTTTGGCCTATTTAAAGGCTTGTAATGCTCTTCAAAATACATATTATGCTTATCAAGAATTGTGTTTCTTAAAACCCCTTTTGGTGTTGTTTCTTTCAAATCTTGTTTTAGGTTTGATGTTAATCGGTTCATTGAATTAGTTTTGATCAACCTAATTCTGGAGTGAGTCGTCTTAGGATCTAAGAGTGACAATCATAGATTCTAAGTGTGATCTAAGAGTCATTCACCTTCTAACTAAACTCTTGGTTGGAATCAATTGTTAAGTTAGTCTTCTTTGTGGGCATTTACAAGGATCCTAGAAGGACCTCTAGCTTTGTAAATCAAGCAACGTTGGGAGCTTATCAATTACTCTTGACGAACGGTTTCTTTTGAGGGGACTTCTTCCTCCTCATAGTTGTACACCAAGCCGCGTGGAACAAACGAAGAAGACGAACTCCCTCAACCCCAAAACCAGAGCACCACACTCCAAGAAACCAAAGCAGCACAAAAACACTAAAACTGAAAGAACACTAAAAACCGAAAGAAAAGCAAAACAGAACACTAAAAATCGAAAGAAAAGCAAAACAGAGTATGGAATACTTACCTCGGTGAAGCGCCCAGCTTTGCTTTCATGATCAGAATTCTTCATCAACCATCAAGCAGCAACCATGGAGAGAACCCCATCCACCCGTAGAAGAAGCTGCCCCTCAGTCGCAGCAGCTTCAAACAACAACCAGCAACCCCGGAACAGCCCAATCCACCGTAGCAGAAGCTGCCCCTCAGTCTCAGCAGCTTGAAACAGCAACCAGCAACCCCGGAACAGCCCAATCCACCGTTATAATGATGGGAACAAAGCTGGGGAGGGCAACTCTAAACTTTGCAAAAAAAAAAAAAAAACTTTGTATGGAGAGTTTTCAAAAAATAGCCCCTGTTTCTTCTGGGCAGTCCTCGATCCCTTTGGAAAAAGGAAAAACAGGGGGTCATCTCCCTAAGCTGGTTTCCATCTCTGAAGATGTTACCTGCGGTGGTCCTCTGCTTCGGAAGTTACCTAATGAGAAGGAGGACGTTGCTTCTTCTTCTTCAAATGTGCGGCGTATTGGAGCTGGTAAGTTTCGGCTGGAGGAAGACGAAGATGGTTTAGGGCAACCCGTATCTTCCATGGCTACGCCAGCAGCTGTGCGTGCATTGAATGATATCCCTATAGAAGGAAAGTCTATTAAAAAGATGGGCGGGAAAGCTGGGGGTGTCGACTTGAGTTGCCATTCTTCCCCCGTGATCAGTGCGGCTGAATTGATTGGGCGGGATGCGAATTCTGATCTCCGTCAAGCTGGCCTTTCTTTCCTTGATTCCCCTTTGACAAATTTGGCAAGTTCTGGAAGCCAATTGAATGTTGATCTTTCTCTCTCTGTGAAGAAAGATTATCCTTTGCCGAATAAGGTAAATTTGGGAAACCACTTGAATGATGCAGCTGTTCTCTCGGTGGGCAAGTCTTTGGGTTCTAAGGGCCCATTGGGGCTGACCAATCAAGTTGGAATGGCTGAAAAGTCTTCTTCTACAGTGGGGGTCTTCCGTGAGGCTCTCAAGGACACGCTGAGGGATACTGCTCAAATATCCTTCCCAAATGGGCTTGGCCCAAATGATATTAGCTCCACTGGGCTTGCATCAAATGGGATTGACTCTATTGGGCTTGGCCAAAAAGGGCTTAGTGCAAAAGGGATTGGCCCAATTGGGCTTGACTTGATTGGCAATTCTGGGCTTGACCATAATGGGCTTGGCCCAATTGTGATGGGCCCAATTGCTCATGGCTTAGGGCAAGTAGTGTTGCCAATTGGGCCGTCCTCCTTTAGCCCAATAGGGCGTGGGCAGTTGGGCAACTTGGTGACTAGACGTGTTATGCCCAATCGGGATGAGGTTTTGCCTCTCGAGGGAAAGGATGGAGCTGGTGATGTTGGATGGGGTGCAGCTCGTTGGGGCCTAGGATTGGTTCGGAGATTCCAGGAAAGTTTCCTCTGTTAGGCCATCCTCGTTTTGATTTAGGAGCGAGCGAGGGGGATGTTGCGTCTTTGGGTCCTTTTGGTGGGTTTGGGCCTAATCATATCGGGCCCGGTGGGCCCCTAGGGTCCCATGGTCAAGGGCATAAGGCTAGTTGGGCCAATCTTTTTGGGCCTCAGTGGACCTCCGCCGCTGATGAACCCCTTCTATATAACCCTCCAATTGAGAAGGATGGGATTATGTTTGCCATTCCCTCGGACGAGGTTATTGAGGAAGGCATAGCAGTTTGGAGAGGTTCTTTGGTGGGTCAGTTTATGGATGGCAAACTGCCTTTTTTTGTTCTTGATCCGCTGGTCAGGAGGATTTGGGGTCATGTGGAAGTTCCAACCATTAACTTGTTTGATAATGGTTTGATCATCTTTCGGTTCAAAAAGGACTCAGCTCGGGACTGGGTCCTGGAGAATGGCCCCTGGCACATTGGGGGGAAGCCTATCCTTCTGAGGCAGTAGGCCCCTGGGATAGTCCCCCAGACCTTTGTTTTCGATAAAATCCCAATGTGGGTCAAGTTTTTTCATGTCCCTATGGAATTGTGGACCACTCCTGGGTTGAGTAATATTGCGAGCACGGTTGGTGTTCCTTTGCGGTTGGATAAGCCTACAAAGGACAAAACGTGCTCCTCGTATTCTCGGGTTTGTGTGGAGGTCGCGATTGATGCCCCTCTTCCTAGTAAAGTTGGGGTCACTGTCTATGGTGTGGATCATACTATCCCAATTGAATATGAGTGGAAGCCCAATCGGTGCCTGTCTTGTCGTGTCTTTGGTCATTCGGACACAGGATGTACGAAACAGACTGTGGGTAGTATTGATTCCATCCTTCCTTCACAGGAGTCTGCTGAGGGTGAGGTCAGGGTGCCGGCCCAGAGTGAGGTCGTGGGCTCGGATAAGGTTGTGGTTGCTAGTGGAGAGGGTCAGCAGGCCTCCTTTCTTGAGGGTGTTGATGAGTTTATCCCTGCGGAAGGGAAATCTCGTAGGCGTAAACGGAACAGGAAGAAGGCTGCCAAATCCTTGGCTGCGACAAACTCGTCTGCCCATCCCATTGCCTTGGTTAGTCTCCCGAGTTCTCCGGTTGGCCCCGCCTCTAGGCTGTCCCGTTCTCCTGAGCCCTCAAAGGGGGTCCACGTGACCAACTCTTTCAGTTCTCTAGCTGATTCCTCGGGGTGTGCTTCGGCCTCTGTGACAGTGTGGACTGATATGAATTATTTTGACAATCAAATTCCCATCCAAGGTGGTGCTCAAAAAAATCTTTTGGATTCGAGGACGAATCCTTTTGAAGAATGGGAGGATGATATGAATTATTTTGGCAATCCAATTCATATCCATGATGAAGCTTAATGAAGTCAAACCATTGTTATGGAGGAAGAATCAAAGTCAACAGGGAAAAGAAATGCATGAACTTCATTATCTCACAAGTCCATTTCGTGGAAGACTAATAGATCATGTTAAACTAAGTTTAGAATCCATATTTTTTTACTTAATGTACTCATTTAAAGTGTAACGAAGTTTTAGGTGATCTTTCATATTTCAAGATAAACTTTTAGTTTTTCAAGGTGCCTTTTAGAATATCAAGGCATCTTTTGGTATTTCAAGGTGACTTTTCATATTAGCATTGGGCCTCTTCTTTGTTTGGTTTCTTGGTCGTGATTGGGGGGCGGGCTTCTTGCTTGCTTATGATGGATGGCCAGCTTGGCCCCTTTTTTCTCAGCATCTGCCTGTCCTCTCTCTGTTTTTGCTTGGTGCCCCTTGTCCCTGTCTGGAGTCGCTCTTTCGCTCGTGCCGGCCGGGGGTGGATGGCCTGGGGTGTTTGTGGACGGATGAGGTGTCATGTTTCGCGGATGAGGAGTCATGCTTCGGTCGTGTTCTGTCTTTGTTTCCTCTTGCTTCAGTTTGTTCTTAGTTTTTTGAGTTGTGTTTCATTTTTCTGCTTTTTGTCTTTCCTGGCTCCTTCCCGCTTGTGGGTTGGATGCTGGGGTCTGTTGTTGCTTGGTTTCTTTGTTGCTTTCCCTCGGGCTGTGAGGTTTCCGTTGGGTTGTTTTGGTTTTGTGTCATACATTGGTTTCTCCCTGTGTTTGTTCTCTTGTTTGTTGTGCCCTTTGGCCTCGGGCTTTGAGGTCTTTTGCTTATAATATTATCACCTTTGCAAAAAAAAAATAAAAGGGATTAGCCTTGTCTATTGTAAAAGACAACTTGATATGAGATATGAAATGTAGTGTTTTGGGTTTTAAACCCTGAAAGCTTTTAAGCTTTGTTTCTTGTGTGTTCTTATGATAGAATGCATGAATATTTGGAGCATTCAAGTGAGGATTGATTTGTCTTACTTGTGGAGTGCTTTGAAGATCGAGGGTTGATGGGAGCCAAAAGCTTTGTCCGATCCTTGGTTCGTTAGATCAACTAAGTAACCTGTATTCTAGCCTATCTTAGGGGCTGAGATCGAATTGGCTACTGGGGTTTTCAAGTTAATGTGTTGGGGGTCCGTATAATCAAGGGGTTCTCACGCTTATTCTTGGAGGTTTCGTATCATGGACCCTCGATGGTGTCAGGATGCCACTGTTTCCCCTTCTACTTCCTATGTCTAGTTGGTGCTCGTGGAATGTGCGCGGTCCCATTGACCCGGCAAAAGGACGATGTGTTCGTTCCTTTTTTTTTTGCAAAGGTGATTATATTAAGCAAAAGGACCTCAAAGCCCGAGGTCAAAGGGCACCAAAAACAAGGAACAATCCACTGGGAAAACCAATGTACCAAAGCCAGAAAACAACCCAAAACAGGAACCTCATAGCCCGAGGGAGGGCAAGAAAAGCACAACAAGAACACCCAGCACCATACCCACATGCGGGAAGGAGCCAGAAAAAATAAAAGAACCGAAAAGAACAACACAAAAACAAAGAGGAGAACGAGCCACAGCCGCACCTAGAGGAATCACGACGACCCCTCAAGCATGAAAACAAACATTCCCCAGCCACCAAACAACCTTCGGCCACTGAACCCCAGCCGGTGCGAGCAACAAGAGACTCCAGACAAAGTCAACAGGGCACCAAACAGAGCAGAGGGAGGACCATTCAGATGCTGAGAGAAAAGGGGCCAAGCTGGCCATCCACCCCATGCGTGTGAGTACAAGCCCCCCAAGCAACACCTAGGAAACTAAAGCAACGAAGAGGCCCTACAACTCGTTTTCCCCTACTTCTGGCAAAAAGAACAACCATCAGGCATGCAGGCCCAGCAGAGAGCCACAAAGACCAGGCAGGCATCGCTTCCCTCGACACTGCCCAGACCAAGGACCCTCACCAAAAGCCGACACACCCTCAGGACAAGGCGCCTTTCGGGGTGACAACAAGCAGACAGAACAACTGATAACTCCATTTTGGAGCTATTAAATACTTCCTAATCATAGCTTAAGTCCGCTTTTAATTGGTTAATATATCTCGTTTGTAGGAGAAATGCGGCAAAGAGCTCGGGCGTCCGTTGGACCCGTTCGAGAGCTTAAAGTGGAGTTTTAACGCCACGGGAGTGCATCGGGAAAAGGGGAATTTGATCCGTGAAGAAACGGGCCAAAACCGCCTTGGAGAGGCAATTTTCCAGCCCCAAACCCGAGAGCCAGCGTCGAGCTATAGCGTCGAGACGCTGGCTCGACGCTGCAAAAACCCGAGAGCTAGCGTCGAGTGATAGCGTCGAGACGCTAGCTCGACGCTGTCGAGCGTCGAGACTCTGCTTGGCGTCGAGACGCTTCGGAGGAGGCGCGCGCAGGAAAATCATCGGGCAAGCGTCGCGACGCTGCCCCAGCGTCGCGACGCCATCGCGAGGCGCGCGCGCAGATTACTTAGGGCACAGCGTCGAGACGCTGGCCTAGCGTCTCGACGCTACGACGACTGCAACTTCTGTATAAGACGATTTTCTGCGCGGATTTGAGGATTCATGACCATTTTTAGAGAGCTTCTTCTTCTTCTTCCTCTAGTTTTCTCTATTTTTCTTCAAGCTCCGCCATTGTTGGCATGTTAGAGAGCTTCTTCCCTCTTGTAACTCGTTGATGACGCCTTCCTTGGCCATCGTTGGAGCGGAATTGACAACCCGCGCCATGAGCGGCTAAGGTAAGGGTGAACGGTTTGGAGATTGTTTAGGGAACTATTGTTAGACATTTTAGTTTTGATAATCTACACTTTGAATATGCATATTGGTTGCTGTTTATTTGCATTTATCTATCTTGCTTAATCCAACGCGCATGTTAGATTTCGACGATTGACACTCGAGTCATCTTGCATGTTGTGTATGTTAAAGAGTAGCGATGCCGTGCCTCTCACTGCTCGACTAAGTAACACAGGTAGATAAAACTAAATCGGAGTATCGAGTCGTGTAGGATAGTTGTTGATTGCATACAGCGTTTGCGGGCAATCTACTAGCAATTAGAATTCACACTTGAATGTTCGTCGCGGTTAGCTAGTGACTGTCTAAGATAAATTTAAGGCTGATCACCTTAATGCAATTTTGGATAACGTATAATTGGAACTGTGTGGTCTGATTAAAATCTATGGAGTCGGCTACCTTGGGGCTTCTCGGGTAGTCGTCCGTGTGTATAATAAACTGCATACCATGAATTTAGCATTAAATGATGAACTGAAATTGTCTAGCAATTAATCCCGAAACTCCCAAACCGTGCACGCGTTTTTCTACTTGTTATTCTTCCGTTAGCACTTTATTATTTTCCTTTGCATGCTAAGCAAATCCCCCGTTACAAAACCAACTCAATTAATTAATTCCCAATTTTAATAGTAATTTTAATCACACCTTCTCCTTGGATCGACCCTGTTACCACTGGCTGCAAAGCCTTGGTTATAGGCTTATAAATCGTATTTTGGCAAGCCTCGACAGCTTGAGATTAAGTGGATATTCAAAAATCCGCACACCAAAATTGGCGCCGTTGCCGGGGAGTAGGCAAATTTGATTAAAATTATGATTGAAGTTTGAATTTGATTGATTGATGGTTGGCTGAAAAAATTTTCTGTTTGTAAATTGTATGTTTAAATTTTTGTTTGTGTATGACCCGTTCCTCTGAGGTTAGTGGATTGCAGTTTATCCCAGAAATCGACAAAGAGGAGCGGCGGTTAAGGAGAGAAGCTCGTGAGGGGCAGAGACCGTTTGAAGGTGAAGAAGGCAATCCCTTCTTGTTTGAGGAGATGGCGCAAGGTGACGCGCCGCGGACGCTGAAACAACTGGCAGCGCCAGATCTGAACCTGCAGCCTCTATGCATAAACTACCCCGTGGTAGCAGGTAACTTCGAATTAAAATCAGGTTTAATTCACCAGTTACCTTCTTTTCATGGCAATGCAAGGGAGGACGCGAACAAACCTTCTTTTCATGGCAATGGGGGTTCGATTCTGCCCTAGGGCAGATTTTCATAAAATTATCAAACAACCACTTGGTGCAACGGGTGAGTGAGCGCATCACCTAGATAGTCCAGAGTGGGGGTTGATTGATTCTGCACCGTGCAAACGGGGCATGTATGATTTAAAAATATTTAACTGCATTATATACCGCCCATAGAGGCAAATTTTAGAACAACCACTTGGTGCAGTGGGTGAGCGCTCCGCCTAAGATAGCAGAGAGTGGGGGTTCGATTCTGCCCTAGGGCAGATTTTCATAAAATTATCAAACAACCACTTGGTGCAACGGGTGAGTGAGCGCATCACCTAGATAGTCCAGAGTGGGGGTTGATTGATTCTGCACCGTGCAAACGGGGCATGTATGATTTAAAAATATTTAACTGCATTATATACCGCCCATAGAGGCAAATTTTTGCCAAACCGAGTATAGCTCAATTGGCATAGGGTTGTGCCGGTGACCACAAGGTCATGGGTTCAATCCCCGCATTAATTAACTACCATTGCAAAAAAAAAAAAAACATATTTTTATCCTCCGTGGTCGGTCTCTTTGGACGATTCCTGTGTCGTCTACGTGGTCTTGGTGCCTCAAGGCGATTATGGGGCTTCGGGACCAATTCCGTCCACTTATCCGCTTTTCCATTGGTGACGGTTCTAGGTGTCGTATGTGGGTTGATCCTTGGCTGCCTGATGGTCCTATTCTCCCCAGAATTAGTGATCGTATCTTGTATGACGCAGCTAGTCATATTCAAGCGATGGTCTCTGATTTTTTGCTACCTGATGGTTCGTGGCGGTGGCCGGCAGTGTCTCCTGATTTGTTGGAGATCGCCGATGCTGTGCGCTCTACTGTGTGTTGCCCAGGTAGGGAGGATAAGTTGATCTGGGTTCCTGGCGGGATTGGTTTTTCGGTCTCTAGTGCTTGGGAGGCGATTCGCCCCCGTGGGACAGTGGTCCCGTGGCAGGGTTTGCTTTGGTTTGGGGGGAATATTCCGCGTCATGCTTTTGTCACTTGGCTGGCCTTGAGGGACCGCTTGTATACTCGTGATAGGCTGGCTCGGTGGATCCCCTCGACACCTACTGATTGTTTGCTTTGTTTGTCCGGGACTGAGTCCCGTGACCACTTGTTCTTCCAGTGCCCCTTTGCGAGTTTGGTGTGGGAGGATATCCTCTGTTGGGGCAGAGCTTCCCGCCTCGTTCTCCCTTGGGATGCTGAGCTTGAGTGGATTTGTCGGGTGAGTGCTGGGCAGCACAAGCGTAAGCTTGTTTGGAGGGTGGCCTGGTGTGCCGTGATTTACCATATCTGGATGGAACGCAATTTGCGTTTTCATGGCCCGGGTCACCGCCCTACTCAGTCGGTTATCGCTGCTATTCGGTCTGATATTTCTTCTGCTTGCTCGTCCTGGGTGGGTGCGGTTTCGGCCGTCTCCCCCTGGGATTCTTTTGATTGACTTTGTCTTGTTCTTTGAGTGTGTGCAGGTGTTTTGTCAGGTTGCTCTATGTGGTGCTGTCTCGCTTATGGTGTTTGCTTCTTCCCCTGATCTGTCCCTGGTTCATGCTGTTGTCCATTCTTCTGGAGGGGTTTCTGGTTTTGGTGCTGGCTTCTTCTTCTGTTTTTCCTTGGCTGCCCTTGGCTTTTCTCCTTGGTGGGATTCTTGTGTGGGGCTCTGCGAGGCTAGTCTGTGGGGTGTCCCGAGCTGTTGGAGTGCTTCAGGCGGTGCTTGTTTCTTCTGCAGTTGGCTGTCCTTCTCTTGTTCTGTGGGTTCTCGTTGTCCCCTGCCGGTCCTGGTTCCTTATTGAGTTGAGTTCTGGTCGCTTGTTGTCACCCCGAAAGGCGCTTTGTCCTGAGGGTGTGTGGGCTTTTGGTGGGTCCTTGGATCTGGCTTTGTCGAGGGAAGCGATGCTGGCTGGGTCCCTGTGGCTTTCTGCCGTGCCTGCATACCGGATGGTTGTTCTTTTGCCATAAGTAGGGGGAAGATGAGTGATGGACCTCTTCTTTGTTCGGTTTCTTGGTCGAGCTTGGGGGGCGAGATTCTTGCTTGCATTTGATGGATGGCCAGCTTGGCCCCTTATTTCTCAGCATCTGCCTGTCCTCTCTCTGGTTTGCTTGGTGCCCCTTGACCCTGTCTGGTGTTGCTCTGTCGCTAGTCCCGGCCGGGGGTTGGATGGTCTGGGGAGTTTTGTGGGAAGGTCGCGGTTGAGGTGTCACGTTTCCCTCGTGATCTATCTCTTTGTTTTCCTCCTGCTTCAGCTGTTTCTTTGCTTTTTAGTTGTGTTACTTCCTTCTGCTTTTTGTTTTTTCTAGCTCCTTCCCGTTTGTGGGTTGGATGCTGGGGTTTGTTGTTGTTTGGCTTTTGCTTTCCCTCGGGCTGTGAGGTTTCCGTTGTGTTGTTTTCGTTTTGTTGTCGTACATTGGTTCTCCCAGTGTTTGTTCCCTTGTTGTTGTGCCCTTTGGCCTCGGGCTTTGAGGCCTTTTGCTTTTATATAATCACTTTTGCAAAAAAAAAAAGGACGCGAACAAACACCTGATGGAATTCCATTGCGTCTGCGCGGGGATGAAGCCCGCGGGAGTCACGGAGGAGCAGTTGAACATGAGGGCATTCCCCTTCACGCTCAAGGACAAGGCCAAGGATTGGCTATATTAGGGAGCCAGTAACAACCTGAGGGCTAATCAGGCTAGGAGAGAAAGAGAACCGGCGTGAACGCCATAACACCCAAATACGGATGGTTACGGTTTGAAGACTAGAGGGCAAGCTGAACAAGGTAGCGGCGCTGGGCACGTCTTCAAGAGGTCATCCATGGCTGCTGATTGAAGTTTGCGGAGCAGGGTGCTTCAAGAGATAAGCTTTCTCTGGTTTTTCATTTTGTTTTGTTTCTGTTTTTTAAGGTTTCTGCATTTCTTTTTCTGTTTGTGTGGGCTGTAATTTGCGTCTGGGTCCTTGGAGATTGGGTTGGGGAGTTTGGTTTATCTTCATCTTCAAATGGGGAAGAAGAAATCACCTCACAAGAAGGGCTCCCCTCATAAGAAGGCTGCTGCTTCACTCTCGAGCGCCAATGGTTCTCGTCCACAAAAGTCTCCACCTGTAGAGGTTTCCAATTCAGGAGCTCAATCCAGTTCAGGAGCTCCAATTGGGATTGTACCGAATGCCCTGCTTCATTCATCTGGTCACGATTTGGGAAAGAAGGTGGCCCGTGTTTTGACTTCTGAAGTTACTAAAAAGGGTTCCAAATCCGAGGGAAAACAGAGCATGGTAAGGGTTGGGGTTCCTGCTGTGGGGAACCTTCTGAATGCGCCTGTTCATCCAATTGAGGGTGCTGGTGTAGGCTCTTGTAGTTCTGGTAAAATTACAGGGCTTGATAAGGATGGTTTAGCAAGCGCCATTGGGCAGCCTGCAACTGATGCGACTGCTAGCAAAACAGGGGATGCCTCTATTCAATTGGGAGCTCGTGATGTGCCTGGCGCTTGCGTGGGAGGGAAACCGTTGGCACGACAGATATTACATCGTTCTAAAGGTGACTCCTTGACAGAGGTAGAGGCCTCGTCTGGTTCAAACTTGGGTGAGGCTCGGCTGGAGGTTGAAGACGAAGGATTAGGGCAGGCCGCCTCTTTTCCTAGGGTTGCGGCTGCTGGAGATCCCTCATTGAATGCCGTTTCTAATTTAGGAAAGAAAGTTAATGTCATTCAGCAGCCGGTTACCTTATCTTCTTCAGCCCCCGTGAAGATTGCTGCTGCTATTAATGGGCAAGATGTTGCTGCCTACACACCTAATTCCATGGAAGGAAAGTATAATCAAGGATTTGAGCAGCGAGTTGACCTCTCTCTCCCCTTGAATGCTTCGGTAATTAATGAGCGTGCAACTATCTCTCAATGCCCAGCTGGCCGGTTGATGAAAGGTAAGAAGATGGCTGGTAGTCTGCCTTCTATGGAAAGCCATTTAAAGAACGCTGAAGCTCGGCCTTTGAGTTCAATGACCATGGAAGCCCGTTATGGTAAGTCAGGGAGTCTAATGACTGTGGATGCCCGTCATGGAAAGTCTGGCAGTTCTCTTCCCCCAATTGGGCCGATTGGTGGGGACTCAAGGCGCAAGCTTAATGGCCCAATTTTAACTGAACATGGTCCTATTTTGTTAGGCCAAAAGGAGCTAGATCAAGATGGGATGGGTCCAGTTGGGCTTATGCCCATTGGGCTCAAAAATAGTGGGCTTAATGAATTGGCCCAAAATGGTGTTAGTGAGTTGGATCCCAATGTGCTTAATTTTAATGGGCTCGATAATAAGAGTATGGGGCCAAGTTTGAATGGCTTAGGACAAGGTGTCTTGCCTATTGGGTCTTCTCCCTTTAGTCCTCTAGGGCGGGGTCAATTGGGAAATTTAGTGACGCGTCGTAGTCTTCCCCCTCGGGAGGAGCTGTTGCCCTTGGGAGGTAAGAATGGATCTTCTGAGTTTGGGATGGGGTTTAGCGAGCTTGGGGCGAGGAGTGGGTCGGGGATTCCAGGAAAGTTTCCCCTGTTAGGCCAATCTCGTTCGGACCAGCTTGTGAGTGCTGGAGACGATGTGTCTCAGGGTTCTGGGGATAGTTTTGGGATGAGTGGGTCCTTTGTGCCCCCAGGATCCCATGGTCAGGGTCAGAAGTCTAGTTGGGCTAATCTTTTTGGGCCTCAGTGGACCTCCCCTGCCTCTGAACCCCTAGTCTATAACCCTCCAATTGAAAAGGATGGGATTATGTTTGCCATACCCTCGGATGAGGTAATTGAGGAGGGGGTAGCCGTCTGGAGAGGGTCTTTGGTGGGTCAGTTTATCGATGGTAAACTCCCCTTTTTTGTGCTTGATCGGCTTGTCCGTAAGATTTGGGGACATGTGGAAGTTCCAACCATTAACTTGTTTGATAATGGTTTGATCATCTTCAGGTTCCAAAAGGACTCAGCTCGGGACTGGGTCTTGGAGAATGGCCCCTGGCACATTGGGGGTAAGCCTATCCTACTGAGGCAGTGGGTCCCAGGGATAGTCCCTCAGACCTTTGTCTTCGATAAAATTCCTGTGTGGGTTAAGTTCTTCCATGTCCCTATGGAATTGTGGACCACTCCTGGTTTGAGTAACATTGCGAGTACGGTTGGTGTTCCTTTGAGGTTGGATAAGCCTACAAAGGACAAAACGTGCTCCTCGTATGCTCGGGTTTGTGTGGAGGTCGCGATTGAGGCCCCTCTTCCTAGTAAGGTTGGGGTCACTGTCTATGGTGTGGATCACACTATCCCCATTGAGTATGAATGGAAGCCCAAGAGGTGCCTATCCTGTCGGGTCTTTGGCCACTCGAACTCCGGTTGTCCTAAAAAGCCTGTGGGTAGTTTGGAGCCCATCCTCCCTACACAGGTGTCTACTGAGGGTGGGGTCAGGGTGCCGGCTCAGAGTGATGGCGTGAACTCGGTTCAGGTAGGGGTTGCTAGTGGGGAGGGGGAACAGGCCTCCTCTCTTGAGGCCGGTGATGACTTTCTCCCTGTGGGAGGGAAATCCCGTAGGCGTAAACGGAAGAAGGCTGCCAGGTCCTTGACTGCAGACTCATCTGCCCTTCCCTTTGCCTTGGCTAGTCTTCCGAGTTCTCCTACTGGTCCCTCCTCTCGGCTTCCCCGTTCTCCTGAACCCCTGAAGGGGGTACATGTGACTAACTCTTTCGGTTCTCTTTCGGATTCGTTAGGGTGTGATTTGGCCCCCCCGAGGGTGGTTTCCTTAGTGGAAAAGACGCTCTGTGACAGTGTTGACCCTCGATGGTGTCAGGATGCCATTGTTTCCCCGTCTACTTCCTATGTCTAGTTGGTGCTCGTGGAATGTGCGCGGTCTCACTGACCCGACAAAAGGACGATGTGTTCGCTCCTTTTTGCAAGCTGAGAATATTGGTTTCTGCTGTCTGGTAGAAACTAAGGTTAAGGGTCATCAGTTTGATTTCGTTTTTCGTTCCTTTGGGGCTGATTGCCAGTGTGTTTGTAGTTATGGGGATAGTGGCCTGGGTCGTATTTGGGTGTTATGGCGTTCCCGCCGCTTCTCGTTCTCCCCTAGCCTGATTAGCCCTCAGTTGGTTACTGGCTCCCTGCTGGACCTGTCTTCTCAGGTTGTGACTCATATTGCCTGTGTGTATGGGTCCAATCTCGAGGCTGGGAGGTCTGTTTTGTGGAGGAGTTGGCCTTGGCTTGTTCGAGTTGGTCTTCCCCTGGCATTGTTATGGGAGACTTCAATGAGACTCGCCGGTTGACTGAGAGGAGTGGGGGTAACCATAGCATTTCTGCGATGGGAGCCTTTGATACTGCTCTCCTAGAGGCTGACTTGGTTGAGCTGCCCAGGCGGGTGTTTTGGTGGACCCCCTTTCTCCTTCCCTCCAGCGTCAGGCTGCTGAGGCTTCTGATAGGTTCTGGGCAGCAGCTAGGTGTGAGGAAGCCTCCCTTCGGCAGAAATCGAGGGTCAAGTGGCTGGCGTTAGGGGATAGAAACTCGGGGTTCTTTCACAGGAGCGTAACAGTTAGGGCAGCCCGGAATAACTTTTCCTCTTTGGTTGATGGCTCTGCGGTCAGGTTGTCGTCCCATGAGGACATCTCGAGATCTCTGGTTCATTATTTCCAGGGTCTCTTGGGTTCCCAAGGGGTTGGTTATCGTGACCTCACTGAGTGTTTAAAGCCAATGGTGGGGTTTTCGTGGTCTGATCAGTGTGTAACTGATCTCACTCGCCCCATCTCGCGAGAGGAGGTTCGAGCTGTTCTCTTTTCCATGAGTAGTGTCAGGGCTCCTGGCCCGGATGGCTTCCCTGTGGGGTTCTTCAAAGCTGCTTCGACAGGGAAGGACAATCTCGCTTCCAAGGCCAGTCTTAGGACAGGCCTAACTCTTCCACCCAGGCTCAAGCCTCGAGCTCCTCCAGCTCGCTAGAAGAAATGGTAAGGACCATTGTCACGAGCACCAGCCAGTTTGAAAAAGAAGCTCGAGAACAGCTTAATTCTCACAAGGCCGAGCTGCAGAATCTGAACAAGCAGCTGATACAAATGGCGGTGTCTATCAGTAAGATTGAGAGCAAGAGCTCAGGGAAGCTTCCTTCCCAAACTACGGTCAACTCATGTGAAAACGTGAGTGCTATTCAGCTGAGGAGTGGGAAGTCACTTTCCACCAGAGTCGTGAAGGAAGTTAAGGACAGCCTGAACGAGTCCGCCCCGCCTGCTCCAGAGATTCAGAATGAGAAAAAAGTAGAAAAGGTCAGTGTACCAGAGGAAGTTGCCAGAGCACCCTTCCCGAGTAGGCTTGGCCCAATTGTTCATGACTTGGGGCAAGTAGTGTTGCCAATTGGGCCGCCCTCTCTCAGCCCAATAGGCCGTGGTCAGTTGGGCAATCTGGTGACTAGGCGTGGAAAGCCCAATCGGGTTGAGGGTTTTCCGCTCGAGGGGAAGGTTGGGACTAATGAGGTTGGGTTGGGGTGTAGCTCGTTTGGGCCTAGGAGTGGTTTGGGGATTCCAGGAAAGTTTACTCTTCTTGGCCACCCTCGTCTGGATGTTGGTATGAGAAAGGAGGATGAGGCGTCTAGGGGTTCTTTAGGTGGGGTTGGGCCTAATCACATGGGGTCGGGTGGACCCCTTGGGTCCCCCGGTCAGGAGCATAAGGCTAGTTGGGCCAATCTTTTTGGGCCTCAGTGGACCTCTCCATCTGATGAACCTCTCCTCTATAACCCTCCTATTGAGAAGGATGTGATTATGTTTGCCATTCCCTCGGATGAGGTTATTGAGGAGGGCATAGCAGTTTGGAGGGGTTCGTTGGTGGGACAGTTTATGGATGGTAAACTTCCCTTTTTTGTTCTTGATCGGCTGGTCAGGAGGATTTGGGGACATGTGGAAGTTCCAACCATTAACTTGTTTGATAATGGATTGATCATTTTCAGGTTCCAAAAGGACTCAGCTAGGGACTGGGTCTTAGAGAATGGCCCCTGGCACTTCGGAGGGAAGCCTATCCTACTGAGGCAGTGGGCCCCTGGGATTGTCCCCCAGACCTTTGTGTTCGATAAAATTCCTGTGTGGGTTAAGTTTTTCCATGTCCCTATGGAATTGTGGACCACTCCTGGGTTGAGCAACATTGCGAGTACGGTAGGTGTTCCTTTGCGGTTGGATAAGCCTACAAAGGACAAAACGTGCTCCTCGTATGCTCGGGTCTGTGTGCAGGTTGCGATTGATGCCCCTCTTCCTAGTAAGGTTGGGGTCACGGTCTATGGGGTGGACCATACTATCCCCATTGAGTATGAATGGAAGCCCAAGAGGTGCCTATCCTGTCGGGTCTTTGGCCACTCGGACTCCGGCTGTCCAAAAAAGACTGTGAGTAGTTGTGATCCCACCCCCCCTACACAGGTGTCTACTGAGGGTGGAGTCAGGGTGCCGGCCCAGAGTGATGGAGTGAACTCGGATCAGGTAGGGGTTCCTAGTGGGGAGGGTGAACAGGCCTCCTCTCTTGAGGCTGGTGATGACTTTATCCCTGTGGGAGGGAAATCACGCAGGCGTAAACGGAAGAAGGCTGCCAAGTCCTTGGCCGCCGACTCGTCTGCCCTTCCCTTTGCCTTGGCTAGTCTCCCGAGTTCTCCTATTGGCCCCTCCTCTCGGCTCCCCCGTTCTCCTGAGCCCCCGAAGGGGGTACTTGTGACTAACTCTTTCGGTTCTCTTTCGGATTCTTCGGGGTGTGATTTGGCCCCCCCGAGGGTGGTTTCCTTAGTGGAAAAGACGCTTTGTGATAGTGTGGACCCTCGATGGTGTCAGGATGCCATTGTTTCCCCTTCTACTTCCTATGTCTAGTTGGTGCTCGTGGAATCTGCGCGGTCTCACTGACCCGACAAAAGGACGATGTGTTCGTTCCTTTTTGCAGGCTGAGAATATTGGTTTCTCCTGTCTGGTAGAAACAAAGGTTAAGGCTCATCAGTTTAATTTCGTGTTTCGTTCCTTTGGGACTGATTGGCAGTGTGTTTGTAGTTATGGGGATAGTGGTCTGGGTCGTATTTGGATGTTATGGCGTTCCCGCCGTTTCTCTTTCTCCCCTAGCCTGATTAGTCCTCAGTTGATTACTGGCTCACTGGTGGACCTGTCTTCTCAGGTTGCGTCTCATATTGCCTGTGTGTATGGGTCCAATCTCGAGGCTCAGAGGTCTGCTTTGTGGAGTGAGTTGGCCTTGGCTTGTTCGAGTTGGTCTTCCCCTGGCGTTGTTATGGGAGACTTCAATGAGACTCGTCGGTTGACTGAGAGGAGTGGGGGTAACCATAGCATTTCTGCGATGGGCGCCTTTGATACTGCTCTCCTAGAGGCTGACTTGGTTGAGCTGCCGGTTCAGGGGAATTGGTTCACTTGGACTAGTCGCCCGAGGGGTGGCCTAGGTGGTCAGTTGGGCAGGTTGGATAGGGTTTTGGTCAACGCTGAGTGGGTTTCTGGTCGGCCTATGTGTGTGGTGCACGTGCATGACTAGGGTGTCTCTGACCATAGTCCGTTGGTTTTCTCTCCAGGCCCTTTAGGTGCTCGTCGGTCTCCCTCCTTTCGGTTCTTCAACCATTGGGGGGAGTCTGATAGGTTTTTGTCTGTGATTGCCAGTAGGTGGGTGACCCATGTTGGGGTCTCTCCGCTTGTTAGCTTCGCTCGCAATTTAAAGGGATTAAAGGGGACTCTCAGGCAGGAGTTTGGGACGCCGATTGCCGTGCTTAGTCAGCAGGTTATTGACCTGCGCTTGGCCATGGAGGCTGCCTAGGCGGGAGTTTTGGTGGACCCCCTTTCTCCTTCCCTCCATCTTCAGGCCGCTGAGGCTTCTGATAGGTTCTGGGCAGCAGCTAGGCGTGAGGAAGCCTCCCTTCGGCAGAAATCGAGGGTCAAGTGGCTGGCGTTAGGGGATAGGAACTCGGGGTTCTTTCACAGGAGCGTGAAAGTTAGGGCTGCCCGGAATAGCTTTTCCTCTTTGGTTGATGGTTCTGGGGTCAGGATGTCTTCCCATGAGAACATCTCGAGATCCCTGGTTCATTATTTCCAGGGTCTCTTGGGGTCCCAAGGGGTTGGTTATCGTGACCTCACTGAGCGTTTAAAGCCGATGGTGGTGTTTTCGTGGTCTGATCAGTGTGTAACTGATCTCATTCGCCCCATCTCGCGAGATGAGGTCCGAGCTGTTCTCTTTTCCATGAGTAGTGCCAGGGCTCCTGGCCCGGATGGCTTCCCTGTGGGGTTCTTCAAAGCTGCTTGGAGTGTTGTTGGGGATGATTTCGTTTCCGCTGCGCTTCACTTCTTTGATACCTCCTTCCTTCCTCCTGGTATCAATGCCACCTCTCTTACCTTGATTCCTAAGAAGGTGGGTGCCTCCCGGGTTGAGGATTTCAGGCCTATTTCCTGTTGTAATGTGTTGTATAAATGCATTGCAAAGGTTTTGGCTAATCGTCTTCGCGTGTGGCTGCCTTCCTTCATTAGTCCGAATCAGTCGGCCTTTGTTCAAGGTAGGAGCATTGTGGATAACATTCTGCTCTGCCAGGAGTTGGTTGGGGGTTACCACCTCAACAAAGGGAGCCCGCGGTGTGTGCTGAAGATTGACCTGCAGAAAGCTTATGACTCTATTCAGTGGGATTTTCTCTTTGGCTTACTGCTTTCGATTGGTACGCCTTGCCAGTTTGTCAACTGGGTCCGGGCTTGCGTTACTTCGCCTATGTTCTCCATTTCGGTGAATAGGTCCTCTGAGGGATTTTTTGCGGGTAGGCGTGGTCTCCGTCAGGGTGATCCCTTGTCCCCTTACCTGTTCGTCATGTGTATGGAAGTCTTATCGCGGCTGCTGAATTCCCCGCCGCCTGAGTTTGAGTTTCATCCCAAGTGTGAGAGGATTAATCTTACCCATCTTTGCTTTGCGGATGACTTGATGATTTTCTCTGCGGGGAACAGGACTTCTTTGAGGTTTGTTCAGCAGACATTACTTCACTTCCAGGAGCTTTCAGGCCTTGTGGCTAACTCCGCTAAGAGCTCGATGTTCTGTGTTGCTCTTGCGACCTTGCCTGTTTGTTACTTAGGTCTCCCTCTCATCTCGGGTCGGCTGTCTTCTCGGGATTGCCAGCCTCTGATTGATCGGATCACCTCTAGGATTGGCAGTTGGACTGCTAGGGCTCTTTCCTATGCTTGTAGGTTGCAGCTTATCCAGTCGGTCCTCCAGAGCTTTCAGGTCTATTGGGCTAGTGTGTTTGTGCTGCCTGCTCGTATAGTCCATAGGGTTGAGAGTTTGCTTCGGTGTTACCTCTGGAAGGGCTCTCCTTCTGGTCGTGGGGGGGCGAAGGTTGCCTGGGATGACATCTGTTTGCCGAAGAGTGAGGGAGGTTTGGGTATTCGTCATATCGAATCCTGGAACTCGGCAGCGGTTATGAAGCTCCTTTGGCTCCTTCTGCTTCGCTCTGGTTCTCTGTGGGTGGCTTGGATGGAGGAGTATATCCTCCGTGGTCGGTCTCTTTGGACGATTCCTGTGTCGTCTATGTGGTCTTGGTGCCTCAAGGCGATTATGGGGCTTCGGGACCAATTTCGTCCACTTGTCCGGTTTTCCATTGGTGACGGTTCTAGGTGTCGTATGTGGGTTGATCCTTGGCTGCCTGATGGTCCTATTCTCCCCAGAATCAGTGATCGTATCTTGTATGACGCAGCTAGTCATATTCAAGCTATGGTCTCTGATTTTCTGCTACCTGATGGTTCGTGGCGGTGGCCGGTAGTGTCTCCTGATTTGTTGGAGATCGTCGATGCCGTGCGCTCGACTGTGTGTTGCCCAGGTAGGGAGGATAGGTTGATCTGGGTGCCAGGCGGGATTGGTTTTTCGGTTTCAAGTGCTTGGGAGGCGATTCGCCCCCGTGGGACGGTGGTTCCGTGGCAGGGTTTGCTATGGTTCGGGGGGAATATTCCGCGTCATGCTTTTGTCACCTGGCTGGCCTTGAGGGACCGCTTGTATACTCGTGATAGGCTGGCTAGGTGGATCCCCTCGACACCTACCGATTGTTTGCTTTGTTTGTCAGGGACTGAGTCCCGTGACCACTTGTTCTTCCAGTGCCCCTTTGCGAGTTTGGTGTGGGAGGATATCCTCTGTTGGGGTAGAGCTTCCCGCCTCGTTCTCCCTTGAGATGCTGAGCTTGAGTGGATTTGTCGGGTGAGTGCTGGGCAACACAAGCGTAAGCTTGTTTGGAGGGTGGCCTGGTGTGCTGTGATCTACCATATTTGGATGGAATGCAACTTGCGTTTTCATGGCCCGGGTCACCGCCCTCCTCAGTCGGTTATCGCTGCTATTCGGGCTGATATTTCTTCTGCATGCTCGTCCTGGGTGGGTGCGGTTTCGGCCGTCTCCCCCTGGGATCCTTTTGATTGACTTTGCCTTGTTCTTTGAGTGTGTGCAGGTGTTTGTCAGGTTGCTCTATGCGGTGCTGTCTCGCTTCTGGCGATTGCTTCTTCCCCTGCTCTGTCCCTGGTTCCTGCTGCTGTCCCTTCTCTGGAGTGGTTTCTGTTTTGGTCTGTGCGGCTTGGTTGTTTGAGATTGTCCCTGTGCTTGTTCTTGCTCTGAGATCGCTGCTTGCTGAGGCTCTATCTTTTCACCTGTCTGTCCTTGGCCTTTCTCCCCTGGTGGGCTCCTTGTGTGGGGCTTTGAGAGGCTAGTCTGTGGGGTGGCCCTAGCTGTCGGGGTTGGTTCAGGCGGTGCTTGCTTCTTCTGCAGTTGGCTGTCCTTCTCTGTTCTGTGGGTGCTCTTTGTCCCCTGGCGGTCCTGGTTCCTAATTGAGCGGAGTTCTGGATGCTTGTTGTCACCCCGAAAGGCGCTTTGTCCTGAGGGTGTGTGGGCTTTTGGTGGGTCCTTGGATCTGGCTTTGTCGAGGGAAGCGATGCTGATGGGTCCCTGTGGCTTTCTGCCGTGCCTGCATGCCGGATGGTTGTTTCTTTTGCCATAAGTAGGGGGAAGACGAGTTGATGGGCCTCTTCTTTGTTAGGTTTCTTGGTCGTGCTTGGGGGGCGGGCTTCTTGCTTGCATATGATGGATGGCCAGCTTGGCCCCTTTTTTCTCTGCATCTGCCTGTACTATCTCTGTTTGCTTGGTGCCCCTTGACCCTGTCTGGAGTCGCTCTTTCGCTCGTGCCGGCCGGGGGATGGATGGCCTGGGGTGTTTTGTGGGCGGATGAGGTATCATTTGCTTCAGCTGTTGCATTTGCTTTTTTAGTTGTGTTACATTTTTCTGCTTTTTGTCTTTTCTGGCTCCTTCCCGCTTGTGGGTTGGATGCTGGGGTCTGTTGTTGTTTGGTTTCTTTATTGCTCTCCCTCGGGCTGTGAGGTTTCCGTTGGGTTGTTTTGGTTTTGTTGTCATACATTGGTTCTCCCAGTGTTTGTTCTCTTGTTTGTTGTGCCCTTTGGCCTCGGGCTTTGAGGCCTTTTGCTTATATATATTCACCTTTGGAATCCGATGATGAGGAGGTCCTTCGTACCTTCCAGAAGGTGATGGTAAATATCCCGCTCCTAGAGGCAGTCAGTCAAGTGCCTAAGTATGCAAAATTTCTAAGGAGCTGGTGCACGAAGAAAAGGAAGTCCAGAGGGACTGAGATGAAAAAAGAGAACGTTTCTGCTATCCTCCCAGGTACGTTGCCTGCCAAGTGCAACGATCCAGGTACCTTTACTATTCCTTGCACGATAGGTAGTAAGGTAGTTCGTAATGCCATGCTAGACTTAGGAGCTTCTGTGAACGTTATGTCTTATGCATTATTCCTTGATTTAAATTTAAATGAACTGCATGAGTGTAACGTGTGCCTTTGCAAAAAATGAGTGTAACGTGTCTGTCCAGTTAGCTAATGGGTCAAGCATATGTCCTAGAGGGAAAGTAGAAGATGTTCTGGTTAGAGTTGGGGATATGATGTTCCCCGCTGATTTCCTTGTTTTAGATATGAATGAAAAGTCATCGCATGCTTCGTCCTCTATGTTGTTAGGACGCCCTTTTCTTAAGACCGCTAGGGTCAAAATCGATGTGTTTAAGGGCGTCGTTTCTTTAGAGTTTGATGATATTTTGCATGAGTTTCATTATTTGATAGGAAATCTGCTGAGAATATTTCTGTGATTGAGCATGACGAGAATGGGAGTCTACCCTCGAGCTTGAGGGATGGTTCCCATGTCTCGGTTAGAAAATGTGATTTGAATTTGATTGATAATTCTGCTGGTTTTTGCACTAACGACTATGATATTCACGTGCTCGAGGCACGAAGAGTGCAAAATGTTTTTAATGATGATTGCAGGAAAAGTGTGGACGCGGACAAGTCTGGAACGTCCCCCGCACTTACAGATTATGGATGAGTCTGTGGAGAGAATTCAGTCGAGCAAACGACTTTAAAAATTCTGCGCTTCTCGGAGGCACCCAAGCGATGGACTGTTTTTAATGTTTTAGTTTAGTTGCTATTTTTTATTGCTTTTTAGATTAATTTAGTCTTACTTTGCTTGCTGTTTTTTTTTTTTAGGAATCGAGGAAGAGAAGACAATTTTGGGCTTCGATGCATTTGTGCGCCGCTTCCTCGCCCCCGCCAGCTTCACAAAGAGTCAGGGAAGTGTAGATCTTCTTCCCTTTTACTTTGCTTTATCTGACTGGATGGCATTGAGGACAATGCCAAATTTTGAAGTTGCGGGCGGAGTTTGTCTGATGGATATGCATGTGTAGTTTGTTGAGAAGTGCTATATTGATATTGAAGTGCTTGGGACTCTGTTTACTGTTTTCTGACAATGATAGCCTAGGAAATGCATGTTGGAAATCTGAGCATGTTCATAATCGAGTTTTTGCATGAGTTTGCGTTTATTAGGTTCATGTCAAAAATTTTAAATTTTTTTCTGTTGCTCCCTTGCACTTATCGAGCACTTAGCAACCTCATCCTAGATTCCGTAGGTTCGAAAATCGCATGTTGCTCTAATTCTCGTTGTCACCCCGAAAGGCACTCTTAGGTAGCTTGTTGCATGAGAGTTAGTGGTTGGTTAATTGAGAAAGCATATGCTTAGCCTAATGTAAAAAAAAATAGAAAAGTATGTTTGAAAGAAAATTCCTCTCGAGCCCAAGGGAGGGCAAGAAAAGCACAACAAGAACACCCAGCACCATACCCACATGCGGGAAGGAGCCAGAAAAAATAAAAGAACCGAAAAGAACAACACAAAAACAAAGAGGAGAACGAGCCACAGCCGCACCTAGAGGAAGCACGACGACCCCTCAAGCATGAAACAAACATTCCCCAGCCACCAAACAACCTTCGGCCACTGAACCCCAGCCGGTGCGAGCAACAAGAGACTCCAGACAAAGTCAACAGGGCACCAAACAGAGCAGAGGGAGGACCATTCAGATGCTGAGAGAAAAGGGGCCAAGCTGGCCATCCACCCCATGCGTGTGAGTACAATCCCCCCAAGCAGCACCTAGGAAACTGAAGCAACGAAGAGGCCCTACAACTCGTTTTCCCCTACTTCTGGCAAAAAGAACAACCATCAGGCATGCAGGCCCGGCAGAGAGCCACAAAGACCAGGCAGGCATCGCTTCCCTCGACACTGCCCAGACCAAGGACCCTCACCAAAAGCCGACACACCCTCAGGACAAGGCGCCTTTCGGGGTGACAACAAGCAGACAGAACAACTGATAACTCCATTTTGGAGCTATTAAATACTTCCTAATCATAGCTTAAGTCCGCTTTTAATTGGTTAATATATCTTGTTTGTAGGAGAAATGCGGCAAAGAGCTCGTGCGTCCGTTGGACCCGTTCGAGAGCTTAAAGTGGAGTTTTAACGCCCCGGGAGTGCATCGGGAAAAGGGGAATTTGATCCGTGAAGAAACGGGCCAAAACCGCCTTGGAGAGGCAATCTTCCAGCCCCAAACCCGAGAGCCAGCGTCGAGCTATAGCGTCGAGACGCTGGCTCGACGCTGCAAAAACCCGAGAGCTAGCGTCGAGTGATAGCGTCGAGACGCTAGCTCGACGCTGTCGAGCGTCGAGACTCTGCTTGGCGTCGAGACGCTTCGGAGGAGGCGCGCGCAGGAAAATCATCGGGCAAGCATCTCGACGCTACGACGACTGCAGCTTCTGTATAAGACGATTTTCTGCGCTGATCACCTTAATGCAATTTTGGATAACGTATAATTGGAACTGTGTGGTCTGATTAAAATCTATGGAGTCGGCTACCTTGGGGCTTCTCGGGTAGTCGTCCGTGTGTATAATAAACTGCATACCATGAATTTAGCATTAAATGATGAACTGAAATTGTCTAGCAATTAATCCCGAAACTCCCAAACCGTGCACGCGTTTTTTTTTTTTTTGCAAAAGTGAATATATATAAGCAAAAAGGAAGTTATATAAGAAACGAAAGGGGTGCAACACGAGGACTTCCCAAGTGGTCACCCAACTTAGTACTACTCTCGCCCAAGCACGCTTAACTGCGGAGTTCTGATGGGATCCGGTGCATTAGTGCTGGTATGATCGCACCCTCCCAAACCGTGCACGCGTTTTTCTACTTCTTATTCTTCCGTTAGCACTTTATTATTTTCCTTTGCATGCTAAGCAAATCCCCCGTTACAAAACCAACTCAATTAATTAATTCCCAATTTTAATAGTAATTTTAATCACACCTTCTCCTTGGATCGACCCTGTTACCACTGGCTGCAAAGCCTTGGTTATAGGCTTATAAATCGTATTTTGGCAAGCCTCGACAGCTTGAGATTAAGTGGATATTCAAAAATCCGCACACCAAAATTGGCGCCGTTGCCGGGGAGTAGGCAAATTTGATTAAAATTATGATTGAAGTTTGAATTTGATTGATTGATGGTTGGCTAAAAAAATGTTCTGTTTGTAAATTGTATGTTTAAATTTTTGTTTGTGTATGATCCGTTCCTCTGAGGTTAGTGGATTGCAGTTTATCCCAGAAATCGACAAAGAGGAGCGGCGGTTAAGGAGAGAAGCCCGTGAGGGGCAGAGACCGTTTGAAGGTGAAGAAGGCAATCCCTTCTTGTTTGAGGAGATGGCGCAAGGTGACGCGCCGCGGACGCTGAAACAACTGGCAGCGCCAGATCTGAACCTGCAGCCTCTATGCATAAACTACCCCGTGGTAGCAGGTAACTTCGAATTAAAATCAGGTTTAATTCACCAGTTACCTTCTTTTCATGGCAATGCAGGGGAGGACGCGAACAAACACCTGATGGAATTCCATTGCGTCTGCGCGGGGATGAAGCCCGCGGGAGTCACGGAGGAGCAGTTGAACATGAGGGCATTCCCCTTCACGCTCAAAGACAAGGACAAGGATTGGCTATATTATCTGCCCTCCGGATCGATCACCGCGTGGCAGGACATGAAGCGGGTATTTCTGAAAAAATATTTTCCCGCGTCCTTGGCCACTACGCTGCGAAAGAGGATTTATGGGATCACCCAGGACGTGGGTGAGTCTCTGCACGAATACTGAGAGCGATTCGGGCGCCTGTGCGCGAGCTTCCCACACAATCAGATTGCCGACCAACTGCTAATACAGTATTTTTATGAGGGGATGACGCCCCACGATCGGCAAATGATTGATGCAGCGAGCGGCGGGGCAATGATCGACAAGACCCCAGCTGAGGCCAAACAGTTGATAGCAAATATGGCAACCAACTCGCAGCAGTCTGGTATTCGAGGGCAAGGACAAGTCCACAGCATGGCTCAGAGCCATGAAATGACTGAAATGAGGGCCCAAGTGGCCGAGATAGGAAATATGCTGAAAAAGATCGTTGGAGGAACCCGCGAGGCGGAGGAGGTGGCTGCCTTCCTTCATTAGTCCGAATCAGTCGGCCTTTGTTCAAGGGAGGAGTATTGTGGATAATATTCTGCTCTGCCAAGAGTTGGTTGGGGGTTACCACCTCAATAAAGGGAGCCCGCGATGTGTGCTCAAGGTCGACCTGCAGAAAGCTTATGATTCTATCTAGTGGGATTTTCTCTTTGTCTTGCTGCTCTCGATTGGCACGCCTTGCCAGTTTGTCCATAGGATCCGGGCTTGCGTTACTTCGCCTATGTTCTCCATTTCAGTGAATGGGTCCTCTGAGGGGTTTTTTGCGAGTAGGAGGGGTCTCCGTCAGGATCCCCTGTCCCCTTACCTGTTCGTCATGTGTATGGAAGTCTTGTCGCGTCTGCTGAATTCCCCGCCGCTAGAGTTTGAATTTCATCCTAAGTGCGAAAGGGTTAAAGGGCTTGAAGAGGTCGCTGAGGCAGGAGTTTGGGAAGCCGATTGCCGTGCTTAGTCAAGAGGTTGTTGATCTTCGCTCGGCCATGGAGGCTGCTCAGGCAGGTGTGTTTTTTTTTTGCAAAGGTGATTATATATTAAGCAAAAAGACCTCAAAGCCCGAGGCCAAAGGGCACCATGAAACAGGAGAACATCACTGGGAAAACCAATGTACCAAACAAACAAAACAACCCAACGGAAACAAAAGCCCGAGGGAAAGCAATAAAAAACCAACAAACAACAAACCCCGGCACCAAACCCACATGCGGGAAGGAGCCAGAAAAGACAAAAAAGCAAATAACTACAACAGAACTCAAGGAGCAAAAGAGCACAATCGAAAAAAGAGGAACAACAAGCCAGAGCACGAACGAAGCATAACTCCCCAGCCGCCCAAAAACCACCCGAAGCCATCAATCCCCCGGCCGGCACGAGCAAAAGAGCGACTCCAGACAAGGTCAAGGGGCACCAAGCAAAGCAGAGGGAGGACAGACAGATGCTGAGAAAAAAAGGGGCCAAGCTCGCCATCCAACATAAGCATGCAAGAAGCCAGCCCCCCAAGCACGACCAAGTAAACCAAAACAAAGAAGAGACCCTTCAACTCGTCTTCCCCCTACTTTTGGCAAAAGAACAACCATCAGGTATGCAGGCCCGGCAGAAAGCCACAAGGACCAGGCAAGCATCGCTTCCCTCGACAAAGCCTAATCCAAGGACACCCACCAAAAAACCGACACACCCTCCGGACAAGGCGCCTTTCGGGGTGACAACAAGCATCCAGAACAAACTCAACTCAATTCAGGAACTACGACCACACTAGGGGGCAAAGAGCACCCACAGAACAGAGATGGACAGCCAACTGCAAAAGTAGCAAGCACCGCCTGAACCAACCCCTACAGCGTGAAAGTTAGGGCAGCTCGAAATAGTTTATCCTCTCTGGTTGATGTTTCTGGGGCCAGGTTGTCTTCCCATGAGGACATCTCGAGAGCTGTGGTTCAGTATTTCCAGTGGCTCTTGGGTTCTCAGAGGGTTGGTTACCGTGACCTTACTGAGTAGTTAAAGCCGATTGTGGGTTTTTTGTGGTCTGATCAGTGTGTAACTGATCTTATCAATCCCATCTCGAGAGATGAGGTTCGAGCTGTTCTCTTTTCCATGAGTAGTGCCAAGGCTCCAGGTCCGGATGGTTTCCCTGTGCGGTTTTTCAAAGCTGCTTGGAGTGTTGTTGGGGATGATTTTTGTTCCGCAGCGCTTCACTTCTTTGATACTTCCTTCCTTCCTCCTGGTATCAATGCCACCTCCCTTACCTTGATTCCTAAGAAGGTGGGTGCCTCCCGGGTTGAGGATTTAAGGCCCATTTCCTGTTGTAATGTGTTGTACAAATGCATTGCAAAGGTTTTGGCTAATCGTCTTCGTGTGTGGCTGCCGGCCTTCATTAGTCCGAATCAGTCGGCTTTTGTTCAAGGGAGGAGTATTGTGGACAACATTTTGCTCTACCAGAAGTTGGTTGGGGGGTACCACCTCAATAAGGGGAGCCCGCGGTGTGTGCTGAAGGTCGATCTGCAGAAAGCCTATGATTCTATCCAGTGGGATTTCCTATTCGGCTTGTTGCTCTCGATTTGTACCCCTTGCCAGTTTGTCAACTGGATCCGGGCCTGCGTTACCTCGCCTATGTTCTCCATTTCTGTGAATGGGTCCTCTTAGGGGTTCTTTGCAGGAAGGAGGGGTCTCCGCCAGGGAGATCCCCTGTCCCCTTACCTGTTCCTCATGTGTATGGAAGTCTTGTCGCTGCTGCTGAATTCCCCCCCGCCTGAGTTTGAGTTTCATCCCAAGTGTGAGAGGGTTAAGCTAACCCATCTCTGCTTCGCGAATGACTTGATGATTTTCTCTGCGGGTAATAGGTCTTCTTTGGGGTTTGTTCAGCAGACTTTACACCTCTTCCAGGAGCTTTCTGGCCTTGTGGCTAACTCTACTAAGAGCTCGATGTTCTGTGCGGGTGCTCATGTCCCTGTGGCAGCCGACCTTGCTGAGTTCATGGGTGTTCCTCTTGCATCGCTCTCTGTTTGTTACTTAGGTCTCCCCCTTCTCTCAGGTCGGCTGTCTTCGCGTGATTGTCAGCCCCTGATTGATCGGATCACCTCTAGGATTGGTAGTTGGACTGCTAGGGCTCTCTCCTATGCTGGTAGGTTGCAGCTTATTCAGTCGGTCCTCTAGACTTTCCAGGTCTATTGGGCTAGTGTTTTTGTGCTGCCTGCTCGTGTGGTCCAGAGGGTTGAGAGTTTGCTTCGTTGCTACCTCTGGAAAGGCTCTCCTTCTGGTCGCGGGGGGGCTAAGGTAGCCTGGGATGATATTTGTTTGCCGAAACGGGAGGGTGGTTTGGGTATTCGTCATATCCAGTCCTGGAACTCGGCAGCTGTTATGAAGCTCCTTTGGCTCCTTCTGCTTCGCTCTGGCTCTCTGTGGGTCACATGGATGGAGGAGTATATCCTCCGTGGACGTTCTCTTTGGACGATTCCAATCCACTCTTTGGTTTTGTGCAATTCGGAATTCCCCCCCGCCTGAGTTTGAGTTTCATCCCAAGTGTGAGAGGGTTAAGCTAACCCATTTCTGCTTCGCGAATGACTTGATGATTTTCTCTGCGGGTAATAGGTCTTCTTTGGGGTTTGTTCAACAGACTTTACACCTCTTCCAGGAGCTTTCTGGCCTTGTGGCTAACTCCGCTAAGAGCTCGATGTTCTGTGCGGGTGCTCATGTCCCTGTGGCAGCCGACCTTGCTGAGTTCATGGGTGTTCCTCTTGCGTCGCTCCCTGTTTGTTACTTAGGTCTCCCCCTTCTCTCAGGTCGGCTGTCTTCGCGTGATTGTCAGCCCCTGATTGATCGGATCACCTCTAGGATTGGTAGTTGGACTGCTAGGGCTCTCTCCTATGCTGGTAGGTTGCAGCTTATTCAGTCGGTCCTCCAGACTTTCCAGGTCTATTGGGCTAGTGTTTTTGTGCTGCCTGCTCGTGTGGTCCAGAGGGTTGACAGTTTGCTTCGTTGCTACCTCTGGAAAGGCTCTCCTTCTGGTCGCGGGGGGGCTAAGGTAGCCTGGGATGATATTTGTTTGCCGAAACGGGAGGGTGGTTTGGGTATTCCTCATAATGAGTCCTTGAACTCGGCAGCTGTTATGAAGCTCCTTTGGCTCCTTCTGCTTCGCTCTGGCTCTCTGTGGGTCACTTGGATGGAGGAGTATATCCTCCGTGGACGTTCTCTTTGGACGATTCCAATCCACTCTTTGGTTTTGTGCAATTCGGAATCTTACTCAGTTTTTTTGGCACGTGCTTTAAATGCTCCCGTTGAGGATTTTAGGGCTTTGAGATTGGGGTGCAAGGCTGTTAGATATTAGACTCGCAGGTTTCGAGAGTTGTAGTTTGAGGTTAAAAAGCGTCCCCGACCATAAGTTTGGAAAAGAAGGGAAGAAACGAGCGATATGGAAATTGCGAAAAATCGAAAACGCACCGGTGGGATGCATTTTTTGAAAAAAAAATTTATTCAAAAAGGAGTTCGTATTGATCAAACATTCACAATCTACGCTTTGGTTTTGTGCAATTCGGAATCTTACTCAGTTTTTTTGGCACGTGCTTTAAATGCTCCCGTTGAGGATTTTAGGGCTTTGAGATTGGGGTGCAAGGCTGTTAGATATTAGACTCGCAGGCTTCGAGAGTTGTAGTTTGAGGTTAAAAAGCGTCCCCGACCATAAGTTTGGAAAAGAAGGGAAGAAACGAGCGATATGGAAATTGCAAAAAATCGAAAACGCACCGGTGGGATGCATTTTTTGAAAAAAAAAATTTATTCAAAAATGAGTTCTTATTGATCAAACATTCACAATCTACGCTTTGGTTTTGTGCAATTCGGAATCTTACTCAGTTTTTTTGGCACGTGCTTTAAATGCTCCCGTTGAGGATTTTAGGGCTTTGAGATTGGGGTGCAAGGTTGTTAGATATTAGACTCGCAGGCTTCGAGAGTTGTAGTTTGAGGTTAAAAAGCGTCCCCGACCATAAGTTTGGAAAAGAAGGGAAGAAACGAGCGATATGGAAATTGCAAAAAACCGAAAACGCCCAGGTGGGATGCATTTTTTGAAATTTTGTTTTATTCAAAAATGGGTTTGTATTGATCAAACATTCACAATCCACTCTTTGGTTTTGTGCAATTCAGAATCTTACTCAGTTTTTTCGGCACGTGCTTTAAATGCTCCCGTTGAGGATTTTAGCGCTTTGAGATTGGGGTGCAAGGTTGTTAGATATTAGACTCGCAGGCTTCGAGAGTTGTAGTTTGAGGTTAAAAAGCGTCCCCGATGGAATTATGGACCACCCCTGGGTTGAGTAATATTGCAAGCACGATAGGTGTTCCTTTGCGGTTGGACAAGCCGACAAAGGATAAAACGTGCTCCTCGTATGCTCGGGTTTGTGTGGAGGTCGCGATTGATGCCCCTCTCCCCAGTAAGGTTGGGATCACTGTCTATGGTGTGGATCATACTATCCCAATTGAATATGAGTGGAAGCCCAAGCGGTGCCTAGCTTGCCGTGTCTTTGGTCATTCGGACACAGGTTGTCCGAAATAGACTGCGGGTAGTATTGATCCCATCCTCCCTAGTTCGGGGTCTGCTGAGGTTGAGATCCAGTTGCCGGCCCAGAGTGCGGTGGTTGCTAGTGGGGAGAGCCAGCAGGCCTCCTTTTTCGAGGGTATTGATGAGTTCCTCCCTGTGGAAGGGAAATCTCGGAGGCGTAAACGGAACAGGAAGAAGGCTGCCAGATCCTTGGCTGCTAAGGATACGACTGAGCACCCTTACGCCTTGGTTAGTCTCCCGTGTCCTCCTGGCCCCGCCTCTAGGCTTTCCCGCTCTCCTGAGCCCCTAGAGGAGGTCCACGTGACCAACTCTTTCGATTCTCTAGTTGATACCTCGGAGAATGCTCTTGCCTCCCCTAGGATGGTTTCCTTAGTGGAAAAGGCGCTCTGCGACAGTGTGGACCGCCGGTGGTGTCAGGATGCCATTATTTCTCCTTCTGTTCCCTATGTCTAGTTGGTGCTCGTGGAATGTGCGCGGTCTCACTGACCGGCAAAAGGACGATGTGTTCGCTCCTTTTTGCAGTCTGAGAATATTGGTTTCTACTGTCTGGTTGAAACTAAGGTTAAGGCTCATCAGTTCGATTTCGTGTTTCGTTCCTTTCGGGCCGATTGGCAGTGTGTGTAGTTATGGGGATAGTGGCCTCAGTAGGATTTGGGTGCTATGGCGTTCCCTCCGTTTCTCCTTCACTCCTAGCCTGATTGGTCCTCAGTTGGTTACTGGCTCCCTGGTGGATCTGTCTTCTCAGATTGTGACCCAGATTGCCTGTGTGTATGGGTTCAACCTCGAGGCTGGGCGTTCTGCCTTATGGAGGGAGTTTTTTTTGCAAAAGTGAATATATATAAGCAAAAGGCCTCAAAGCCCGAGGTCAAAGGGCACAACAACAAGAGAACAAACACTGGGAGAACCAATGTACGACAACAAAACGAAAACAACACAACAGAAACCTCACAGCCCGAGGGAAAGCAACAAATAAACCAAACAACAACAAACTCCAGCATTCAACCCACAAGCGGGAAGGAGCTAGAAAAAGAAACACAACTGAAAAGCAAAGAAACAGCTGAAGCAGGAGGAAACAAAGACATAGAGCACGAAGGAAGCGTGACACCTCAACCGCGAAGTATGACACCTCATCCGCCCACAAAACTCCCCAGGCCATCCAACCCCCGGCCGGAACTAGCGAAAGAGCGACTCCAGACAGGGGCAAGGGGCACCAAGCAAACACAGAGAGAGGACAGGAAGATGCTGAGAAAAAAGGGGCCAAGCTGGCCATCCATCAAATGCAAACAAGAAACCCGCCCCCCAAGCTCGACCAAGAAACCGAACAAAGAAGAGGCCCATCAACTCGTTTTCCCCCTACTTATGGCAAAAGAACAACCATCCGGTATGCAGGCACGGCAGAAAGCCACAGGGATCCAGCCAGCATCGCTTCCCTCGACAAAGCCAGATCCAAGGACCCACCAAAAGCCCACACACCCTCAGGACAAAGCGCCTTTCGGGGTGACAACAAGCGTCCAGAACTCAGCTCCATTAGGAACCAGGACCGGCAGGAGACAACGAGCCCCCACAAAACAAGAGAAGGACAGCCAACTGCAGAAGAAACAAGCACCGCCTGAACCACCCCAACAGCAAGGGACACCCCACAGACCAGCCACGCAGAGCCCCACACAAGAAGCCCACCAGGGGGGAAGGCCAAGGACAGCCAAGGACAGACAGATGAAGAAGCCAGCAACAGAAACAAGCCTCAGAAAGCATCGATCTCAGAGCAAGAACAAGCACAGGGACAAGCTCAAATAACCAAGCCACACAGACCAAACCAGAAACCCCTCCAGAGAAGGGACAGCAGCATGAACCAGGGACAGAGCAGGGGAAGAAGCAATCGTCATAAGCGAGACAGCGCCACAAGAGCAACCTGACATAATACCTGCACACACTCAAAGATCAAGACAAAGTCAATCAAAAGAATCCCAGGGGGAGACGGCCGAAACCGCACCCGCCCAGGACGAGCATGCAGAAGAAATATCAGACCGAATAGCGGCGATAACCGACTGAGTAGGGCGGTGACCCGGGCCATGAAAACGCAAATTGCGTTCCATCCAAATATGGTATATCACAGCACACCAGGCCACCCTCCAAACAAGCTTACGCTTGTGCTGCCCAGCACTCTCCCGACAAATCCACTCAAGCTCAGCATCCCAAGGGAGAACGAGGCGGGAAGCTCTGCCCCAACAGAGGATATCCTCCCACACCAAACTCGCAAAGGGGCACTGGAAAAACAAGTGGTCACGGGACTCAGTCCCGGACAAGCAAAGCAAACAATCAGTAGGTGTCGAGGGGATCCACCTAGCCAGCCTATCACGAGTATACAAGCGGTCCCTCAAGGCCAGCCAGGTGACAAAAGCATGACGCGGAATATTCCCCCCGAACCATAGCAAACCCTGCCACGGGGCCACTGTCCCACGGGGGCGAATCGCCTCCCAAGCACTAGAAACCGAGAAACCAATCCCACCAGGAACCCAGATCAACTTATCCTCCCTACCTGGGCAACACACAGTAGAACGCACAACATCGGCAATCTCCAACAAATCAGGAGACACTGCCGGCCACCGCCACGAACCATCAGGTAGCAAAAAATCAGAGACCATAGCTTGAATATGACTAGCTGCGTCATACAAGATACGATCACTAATTCTGGGGAGAATAGGACCATCAGGCAGCCAAGGATCAACCCACATACGACACCTAGAACCGTCACCAATGGAAAACCGGATAAGCGGACGGAATTGGTCCCGAAGCCCCATAATCGCCTTGAGGCACCAAGACCACGTAGACGACACAGGAATCGTCCAAAGAGACCGACCACGGAGGATATACGCCTCCATCCAAGCCACCCACAGAGACCCAGAACGAAGCAGGAGGAGCCAGAGGAGCTTCATAACTGCTGCCGAGTTCCAGGAGGGGATATGACGAATACCCAAACCTCCCTCGCTCTTCGGCAAACAAATGTCAGCCCAGGCAACCTTCGCCCCCCCACAACCAGAAGGAGAGCCCTTCCAGAGGTAACAACGAAGCAAACTCTCAACCCTATGGACTATACGAGCAGGCAGCACAAACACACTAGCCCAATAGACTTGGAAGCTCTGAAGGACCGACTGGATTAGCTGCAACCTTCCTGCATAGGAAAGGGCCCTAGCAGTCCAACTGCCAATCCTAGAGGTGATTCGATCAATCAGAGGCTGGCAATCCCGAGAAGACAACCGACCTGAGATGAGAGGGAGACCTAAATAACACACAGGCAAGGACGCCAGAGCAACACCCATGAACTCAGCCAGACCTACAGCCACCTCGACAGGAACCCCCGCGCAGAACATCGAGCTCTTAGCGGAGTTGGCCACAAGGCCAGATAGCTCCTGGAAGTGAAGTAAAGTCTGCTGGACAAACCTCAAGGAGGACCTGTTCCCCGCAGAGAAAATCATCAAGTCATCCGCAAAGCAAAGATGGGTAAGATTAACCATCTCACACTTGGGATGAAACTCAAACTCAGGCGGCGGGGAATTTAGCAGCCGCGATAAGACTTCCATACACATGACGAACAGGTAAGGGGACAGGGGATCACCCTGACGGAGACCACGCCTACCCGCAAAAAACCCCTCAGAGGACCCATTCACCGAGATGGAGAACATAGGCGAAGTAACGCAAGCCCGGACCCAGTTGACAAACTGGCAGGGCGTACCAATCGAAAGCAGTAAGCCAAAGAGAAAATCCCACTGAATAGAGTCATAGGCCTTCTGCAGGTCAATCTTCAGCACACACCGCGGGCTCCCTTTGTTGAGGTGGTAACCCCCAACCAACTCCTGGCAGAGCAGAATGTTATCCACAATGCTCCTACCTTGAACAAAGGCCGACTGATTCGGACTAATGAAGGAAGGCAGCCACACGCGAAGACGATTAGCCAAAACATTTGCAATGCATTTATACAACACATTACAGCAAGAAATAGGCCTGAAATCCTCAACCCGTGAAGCACCTACCTTCTTAGGAATCAAGGTAAGAGAGGTGGCATTGATACCAGGAGGAAGGAAGGAGGTATCAAAGAAGTGAAGCACAGCGGAAACGAAATCATCCCCAACAACACTCCAAGAAGCTTTGAAAAACCCCACAGGGAAGCCATCCGGGCCAGGAGCCCTGGCACTACTCATGGAAAAGAGAACAGCTCGAACTTCCTCTCGCGAGATGGGGCGAGTGAGATCAGTTACACACTGATCAGACCAAGAAAACCCCACCATCGGCTTTAAACACTCAGTGAGGTCACGATACCCAACCCCTTGGGACCCCAAGAGACCCTGGAAATAATGAACCAGAGATCTCGAGATGTCCTCATGGGACGACAACCTGACCCCAGAGCCATCAACCAAAGAGGAAAAGTTATTTCGGGCCGCCCTAACTTTTACGCTCCTGTGAAAGAACCCCGAGTTCCTATCCCCTAACGCCAGCCACTTGACCCTCGATTTCTGCCGAAGGGAGGCTTCCTCACACCTAGCTGCTGCCCAGAACCTATCAGAAGCCTCAGCAGCCTGACGCTGGAGGGAAGGAGAAAGGGGGTCCACCAAAACTGTCGCCTGGGCAGCCTCCATGGCCAAGCGCAGATCAATAACCTGCTGACTAAGCACGGCAATCGGCGTCCCAAACTCCTGCCTGAGAGTCCCCTTTAAGCCCTTTAAATTGCGAGCGAAGCTAACAAGCGGAGAGACCCCAACATGGGTCACCCACCTACTGGCAATCACAGACAAAAACCTCTCAGACTCCCCCCAATGGTTAAAGAACCGAAAGGAGGGAGACCGACGGGCACCTAAAGGGCCAGGAGAGAAAACCAACGGACTATGGTCAGAGACACCCCAGTCATGCACGTGCACCACACACATAGGCCGACCAGAAGCCCACGCAGCGTTGACCAAGACTCTATCCAACCTTCCCAACTGACCTCCTGGGCCTCCCCTCGGGCGACTAGTCCAAGTGAAACAATTCCCCTGAACCGGCAGCTCAACCAAGTCAGCCTCTAGGAGAGCAGTATCAAAGGCTTCCATCGCAGAAATGCTATGGTTACCCCCACTCCTCTCAGTCAACCGGCGAGTCTCATTGAAGTCTCCCATAACAATGCCAGGGGAAGACCAACTCGAGCAAGCCAAGGCCAACTCCCTCCACAAAACAGACCTCCCATCCTCGCGATTGGACCCATACACACAGGCAATATGAGTCACAACCTGAGAAGACAGGTCCACCAGGGAGCCAGTAACCAACTGAGGGCTAATCAAGCTAGGGGAGAAAGAGAAACGGCGGGAACGCCATAACACCCAAATACGACCCAGGCCGCTATCCCCATAACTACAAACACACTTCCAATCAGCCCCAAAGGAACGAAAAACGAAGTCAAACTGATGAGCCTTAACCTTAGTTTCTACCAGACAGCAGAAACCAATATTCTCAGCTTGCAAAAAGGAGCTAACACATCGTCCTTTTGTCGGGTCAGAGAGACCGCGCACATTCCACGAGCACCAACTAGACATAGGAAGTAGACGGGGAAACAATGGCATCCTGACACCATCGAGGGTCAACACTGTCACAGAGCGTCTTTTCCACTAAGGAAACCACCCTCGGGGGGGCCAAATCACACCCTAACGAATCCGAAAGAGAACCGAACGAGTTAGTCACATGTACCCCCTTCAGGGGTTCAGGAGAACGGGGAAGCCGAGAGGAGGGACCAGTAGGAGAACTCGGAAGACTAGCCAAGGCAAAGGGAAGGGCAGACGAGTCTGCAGCCAAGGACCTGGCAGCCTTCTTCCGTTTACGCCTACGGGATTTCCCTCCCACAGGGAGAAAGTCATCACCGGCCTCAAGAGAGGAGGCCTGTTCCCCTTCCCCACTAGCAACCCCTACCTGAACCGAGTTCACGCCATCACTCTGAGCCGGCACCCTGACCCCACCCTCAGTAGACACCTGTGTAGGAAGGATGGGCTCCAAACTACCCACAGGCTTTTTAGGACAGCCGGAGTCCGAGTGGCCAAAGACCCGACAGAAAAGGCACCTCTTGGGCTTCCATTCGTACTCAATGGGGATAGTATGATCCACCCCATAGACAGTGACCCCAACCTTACTAGGAAGAGGGGCATCAATCGCAACCTCCACACAGACCCGAGCATATGAGGAGCACGTTTTGTCCCTTGTAGGTTTATCCAACCGCAAAGGAACACCAACAGTACTTGCAATGTTGCTCAACCCATGAGTGGTCCACAATTCCATAGGGACATGGAAAAACTTAACCCACACAGGAATTTTATCGAACACAAAGGTCTGGGGGACAATCCCAGGGGCCCACTGCCTCAGTAGGATAGGCTTCCCTCCGAAGTGCCAGGGGCCATTCTCTAAGACCCAGTCCCTAGCTGAGTCCTTTTGGAACCTGAAAATGATCAATCCATTATCAAACAAGTTAATGGTTGGAACTTCCACATGTCCCCAAATCTTCCTGACAAGACGATCAAGAACAAAAAATGGAAGTTTACCATCAACAAATTGACCTACCAAAGAACCTCTCCAGACTGCTATGCCCTCCTCAATAACCTCATCCGAGGGAATGGCAAACATAAGCCCATCCTTCTCAATAGGAGGGTTATAGACTAGGGGTTCATCAGCAGGGGAGATCCACTGGGGCCCAAACAAATTGGCTCAAGTAGACTTCTGACCCTGACCATTGGCCCCTCGGGCCCCAACAGGCTCACCATTCGGCCCAGAACCATCCTCAGAACCCATAGACACACCATCCCCCTCACTAGCCAAAATCGAGCGAGGTTGGCCTAACAGAGGAAACTTTCCTGGAATCCCCGACCCAAACCTCGTCTCAAGCGAGCCAAACCTCATTCCAGACTCACTAGCTCCATCCTTTCCCTCCGAGGCCAATAACTCGTCCCGAGGGGGAATACTACGGCGGGTGGCCAAGTTGCCCAACTGTCCACGCCCGATTGGGCCCAAACTCAATTTCTCAAGCCCATTAGCACTAAGTGGCCCATTATGATTCAATTCATTCTGCCCATTTTGGCCAAGCCCATTAAGCCCATCTTGCCCTAGCCCATGTGCAGCAAGCCCATTTTGTTCAAGCCCTATGGGCCGCAGCCCAATAGGACCTAGCCCATTAGTGAGAGGCTCATTTGGGCCTAGCCCATTGAAGCTTACATTAGAAGCCCCATGCGGATTTGGAGAATCAGGATGGCCCTCACGCCGTTGCTTGGCCATTTGAATCGGCCCAACATGAGGAGAAGCTCCAGTTGACTTTCCATATCGGGCATCCATGGTTGTTAAACCATTTGACCGAGATGAATTATCCATGGAGAGAGAAACATCCATTAATTGACTTTCCAAAGAAGCCAAATTTGGCGTACGTTTAATAGTCATCAATCGGCCAGCTGGGGGATTTTCAAATTCAACCCGCCCATTAATAGAAGCTGCACAATTCACGGGGGCTGAAGGAATTTTTGCAGCAGGCTTTTCAATTACGCGGATGGGTTTAATGAACTTTCCCTCAATAGGGATGTCATTCAATGAAGGATCACCAGCCGCCGCAGCCCCTGTAGAGGACGCGAATTGACCTAGCTCTTCATCTTCATCCTCCAGCCGAAGCTTGCCTTCCGCAAACAACCGCAGATTCGAAGACGAGGAAGCCTCTGATTCACGGGGCTGAGGACAAAGCACACCTGCAACGGAAAAATCACCTCCAGCGCTGGAATGCAAAGGCAGTGGCTGACCCCCTGTTTTTCCTATTTTTACAAAATTCAAGAGCTGCCCAGAAAAACCAGAGGCCTTAGCTTGAGCACGCTTCGTCCCTTGACTGGAGTCTACCTCACCATTACGCCCAGCCTTCACGGATTTTGAATTAAGATCATGATCAGACAGCAGATTCACCAACTCAGAAGGCTCGCAACCCATGCTCTGTTTTTTCTCAGAAACCGAAGATGGAACATCTGAAGTCGAGCCTTTAGATGCCTTCCCCCCAGAAGACTTACCTAATGCATTAGTGAGTACCACAGAAGCTTCCCCACACGCAGCCACTGAAGAACCAGCCCCTGAGTTAGCTGCAGACTTCGGGGGACGCAAAACAGAAGGCAGTCCACAACTTTGAGCAAACGATTTTTTCTGTGGGGATTTCTTCCTCCTCATGATTGAACACACCAAAACGTGCAGCCAATGAAGAAGAAATCCTAATCTTTCCACAGCACAAAACTAAACCCCACAACACAAACAAAGACCCCGAACAGAGCACACCTAAAAACTAAGCCAAACAGAAAAGAAAAACGCAAAAAAAACAGAGGAATGAGGAACTTACCTCTGTGATGCGCCCAGCTCCTCTTTCTTCATTAGAATGCCTACCAAGCTTCAAACGAGAATGCAATACGAAGCTGCAACCGTGCTATCAATCCCCAGTCATGGAAGCTTTCCTTATGGAGGGAGTTGGCTCTGGCTTGTTCGAGCTGGTCCTCCCCTGGAGTGGTAATGGGTGACTTCAATGAGACTCGGCGTTTGACTGAGAGGAGTGGTGGTAACCATAGCATCTCTACTATGGGAGCTTTTGACAGTGCTCTCCTTGAGGCTGACTTGGTTGAGTTGCCAGTTCAGGGGAATTGGTTCACTTGGACTAGCCGGCCGCGTGGTGGCCCGGGAGGTCAGTTGGGGAGGTTGGATAGAGTTTTGGTGAATGCTTAGTGGGCTTCTGCCCGCCCGCTGTGTGTGGTGCAGGTGCATGATTGGGGTGTTTCTGATCACTGTCCTTTGGTTTTCTCTCCAGGCCCTTTTAGTGCCCGTCGGTCTCCTTCCTTTCGTTTCTTT
Organism: Herpetospermum pedunculosum; assembly: GCA_028017165.1. Taxonomy (NCBI): domain Eukaryota; kingdom Viridiplantae; phylum Streptophyta; class Magnoliopsida; order Cucurbitales; family Cucurbitaceae; genus Herpetospermum; species Herpetospermum pedunculosum. The sequence goes on from CM051527.1 coordinate 41,006,163, forward strand.
AACCACTGGGGGGAGTCTGATAGGTTTTTGTCTGTGGTCGCTAGTAGGTGGGTTTCCCATGTTGGGGTCTCTCCGCTTGTTAGCTTCTCTCGTAACTTAAAGGGCTTGAAGCAGTCTTTGAGACAGGAGTTTGGGAAGCCGATCGCCGTGCTTAGTCAGGAGGTTGTTGATCTTCGTTTGGCCATGGAGGCTGCTTAGGCAGGAGTGGTGGCTGACCCTCTTTCTCCCTCCCTCCAGCTTCAGGCCTCTGAGGCTTCGGATAGGTTTTGGGCAGCTGCTAGGTGTGAAGAAGCCTCTCTTCGGCAGAAATCAAGGATTAATTGGCTGGCGTTAGGGGATAGGAACTCGGGGTTCTTTCACAGGAGCGTGAAAGTTAGGGCAGCTAGGAATAGTTTATCCTCTCTGGTTGACGGTCTGGGGCCAGGTTGTCTTCCCATGAGGACATCTCGAGAGCTGTGGTTCAGTATTTCCAGGGGATCTTGGGTTCTCAGAGGGTTGGTTATCGTGATCTGACAGAGTAGTTAAAGCCGATTGTGGGGTTTGTGTGGTCTGGTCAGTGTGTAACTGATCTCATTCGTCCCATATCGAGAGATGAGGTTCGAGCTGTTCTCTTTTCCATGAGTAGTGCCAAGGCTCCAGGCCTGGATGGGTTCCCTGTGGGGTTTTTCAAAGCTGCTTGGAGTGTTGTTGGGGATGACTTCTGTTCCGCAGTGCTTCACTTCTTTGATACCCCCTTCCTTCCCCCTGGTATCAATGCCACCTCTCTTACCTTGATTCCAAAGAAGGTGGGTGCCTCCCGGGTTGAGGATTTCAGGCCCATTTCCAGCTGTAATGTGTTGTATAAATGCTGCAAAGGTTTTGGCTAATCGTCTCCGTGTGTGGCTGCCTTCCTTCACCAGTCCGAATTAGTCGGCCTTTGTTCAAGGGAGGAGTATTGTGGATAACATTTTGCTCTGTCAGGAGTTGGTTGGGGGTTACCACCGCAATAAGGGGAGCCCGCGTTGTGTGCTGAAAGTCAATCTGCAGAAAGCCTATGATTCTATCCAGTGGGATTTCCTCTTTGGCTTGCTGCTCTCGATTGGTAATCCTTGCCAGTTTGTTAACTGGATCCGGGCCTGCGTTACCTCGCCTTGGTTCTCCATTTCTGTGAATGGGTCCTCTGAGGGGTTCTTTGCAGGGAGGAGGGGACTCCGCTAGGGAGACCCCCTGTCCCCTTACCTGTTCGTTATGTGTATGGAAGTCTTGTCGCGCCTGCTGAATTCCCCCTCGCCTGAGTTTGAGTTTCATCCCAAGTGTGAGAGGGTTAACCTAACCCATCTCTGCTTCGCGGATGACTTGATGATTTTCTCTGCGGGGAATAGGGCTTCTTTGGGGTTTGTTCAGCAGACCTTACATCTCTTCCAGGAGCTTTCTAGCCTTGTGGCTAACTTTGCTAAGAGCTCGATGTTCTGTGCGGGTGCTCCTATCCCTGTGGCAGTCGGCCTTGCTGAGTTCATGGGTGTTCCTCTTGCGTCGCTGCCTGTTTGTTACTTAGGTCTTCCCCTTCTCTCAAGTCGACTGTCTTCGCGTGATTGTCAGCCCCTGATTGATCGGATCACCTCTAGGATTGGTAGTTGGACTGCTAGGGCTCTCTTCTATGCTGGTAGGTTGCAGCTTATTCAGTCGGTCCTCCAGACCTTCCAGGTCTATTGGGCTAGTGTTTTTGTGCTGCCTGCTCGTGTGGTCCAGAGGGTTGAGAGTTTGCTTCGTTGCTACCTCTGGAAAGGCTCTCCTTCTGGTCGCGGGGGGGCTAAGGTAGCCTGGGATGATATTTGCTTGCCGAAGCGGGAGGGAGGTTTGGGTATTCGTCATATCCAGTCCTGGAACTCGGCAGCTGTTATAAAGCTCCTTTGGCTCCTACTGCTTCGCTCTGGCTCTCTGTGGGTCGCTTGGATAGAGGAGTATATCCTCCGTGGACGTTCTCTTTGGACGATTCCTGTATCGTCTCTGTGGTCTTGGTGCCTCAAGGCGATTATGGGGCTTCGTGCCCATTTCCGTCCGCTTGTCCGGTTTTCCATTGGAGATGGTTGTAGGTGCCGTATGTGGGTTGATCCATGGCTGCTTGATGGTCCTATTCTGCCAAGGATTAGTGATCGTATCTTGTATGACACGGCTAGCCATATTCAAGCTACGGTTTCTGATTTCCTGCTGCCTGATGGTTCGTGGCTGTGGCCGTCGAGGTTTCCTGAGATGTTGGAGATATCCGATGTCGTGCGCTCTACTGTGTGCTGCCTTGATCGGGAGGATAGGTTGATCTGGGTTCCGGGCGGGATTGGTTTCTCAGTCTCGAGTGCTTGGGAGGCGATCCGCCCTCGTGGGACGGTGGTTCCTTGGCGGGGTTTGCTGTGGTTCGGGGGGAATATTCCGCGTCATGCTTTTGTCACCTGGCTGGCCTTGAGGGATAGATTGTATACCCGGGATAGGCTGGCCCGGTGGATCCCCTCGACCCCTACTGATTGTTTGTTTTGTTTGTCCAGGTTTGAGTCTCGCGACCACCTGTTCTTTCAGTGCCCCTTTGCGAGTTTTGTGTGGGAAGATATTCTCAGTTGGGGTAGAGCTTCCCGCCTCGTTCTCCCTTGGGATGCTGAGCTTGAGTGGATCTGTTGGGAGAGTGCTGGGCAGCATACGCGTAAGCTTGTTTGGAGAGTGGCCTGGTGTGCTGTGATCTACCACATTTGGAAGGAACGCAATTTGCGTTTTCACGGCCCGGGTCACCGCCCTCCTCATTCGGTTATCGCTGCTATCCGGTCTGATATTTCTTTTTTTTTTTTTGCAAAGGTGATAATATTATAAGCAAAAGACCTCAAAGCCCGAGGCCAAAGGGCACAACAAACAAGAGAACAAACACAGGGAGAAACCAATGTATGACACAAAACCAAAACAACCCAACGGAAACCTCACAGCCCGAGGGAAAGCAACAAAGAAACCAAGCAACAACAGACCCCAGCATCCAACCCACAAGCGGGAAGGAGCCAGGAAAGACAAAAAGCAGAAAAATGAAACACAACTCAAAAAACTAAGAACAAGCTGAAGCAAGAGGAAACAAAGATAGAACACGACCGAAGCATGACTCCTCATCCGCGAAACATGACACCTCATCCGCCCACAAACACCCCAGGCCATCCACCCCCGGCCGGCACGAGCGAAAGAGCGACTCCAGACAGGGACAAGGGGCACCAAGCAAAAACAGAGAGAGGACAGGCAGATGCTGAGAAAAAAGGGGCCAAGCTGGCCATCCATCATAAGCAAGCAAGAAGCCCGCCCCCCAATCACGACCAAGAAACCAAACAAAGAAGAGGCCCATCAACTCGTCTTCCCCCTACTTATGGCAAAAGAACAACCATCCGGTATGCAGGCCCGGCAGAAAGCCACAAGGACCCAGCCAGCATCGCTTCCCTCGACAAAGCCAGACCCAAGGACCCACCAAAAGCCCACACACCCTCAGGACAAAGCGCCTTTCGGGGTGACAACAAACATCCAGAACTCAGCTCAATTAGGAACCAGGACCGTCAGGGGACAACGAGCACCCCCAAACCAGAGAAGGACAGCCAACTGCAGAAGAAACAAGCACCGCCTGAACCAACCCTACAGTTGGTGACACCCCACAGACAAGCCTCTCGAAGCCCCACACAAGAAGCCCACCAGGGGAGAAAGGCCAAGGACAGCAAAGGACAGACAGATGAAGAAAGCCAGCAACAGAAACGAGCCACAGCAAGCAGCGACCTCAGAGCATGAACAAGCACAGGGACAAGCTCAAACAACCAAGCCGCACAGACCAAAACAGAAACCCTCCAGAGAAAAGACAGCAGCATCAACCAGGGACAGAGCAGGGGAAGAAACAATCGCCAGAAGCGAAACAGCACCGCAAAGAGCAACCTAACAAACACCTGCACACACTCAAAGAACAAGACAAAGTCAATCAAAAGAGTCCCAGGGGGAGCCGGCCGAAACCGCACCCACCCAGGACGAGCATGCAGAAGAAATATCAGATCGAATAGCAGCGATAACCGACTGAGGAGGGCGGTGACCTGGGCCGTGAAAACGCAAGTTTCGTTCCGTCCAAATATGGTAGATCACAGCACACCAGGCCACCCTCCAAACAAGCTTACGCTTGTGCTGCCCAGCACTCACCCAACAAATCCACTCAAGCTCAGCATCCCAAGGGAGAACGAGGCGGGAGGCTCTACCCCAACAGAGGATATCCTCCCACACCAAACTCGCAAAGGGGCACTGGAAGAACAAGTGGTCCCGGGACTCAGTCCCGGACAAACAAAGCAAACAATCGGTAGGTGTCGAGGGGATCCACCTAGCCAGCCTATCACGAGTATACAAACGGTCCCTCAAGGCCAGCCAGGTGACAAACGCATGTCGCAGAATATTCCCCCCGAACCATAGCAAACCCTGCCACGGAACCACAGTCCCACAGGGGCGGATCGCCTCCCAAGCACTAGAAACCGAACCGACCAGAGATGAGACCTTCTCAGACCTGGGAGGGTGCGGTTTCGGCCGGTTCCCCCTGGGATTCTTTTGATTGACCTTCTCTTGTTCTTTTAGTGTGTGCAGGTGTTATTTTCAGGTTGCTTTTTGCTGTGCTGTTTTCACTTCTGGTGGCTACTTCTGGTGGCTACTTCTCGGGAGGTGGTTCTCAGTTTAGTATGGGTGGCTTGCCTGTTTGGGGCCTTTCCTTGTGGTTGTTCCTTCTTGAAGGCGTTTCTTGCGGAGTCTCGTTCAGTTTGATTGCTTTCTTTCCCTGTTTAGCCCCTTGTTGTCCTTGGCTCTTTCTTCCCTGGTGGGCGGCTTGAGTGGTGGCTATGAGTGGCTAGTCTGTGGGGGGCTTGCTAGTTTTGCAGGGGTTGGTTCAGGCGGTGCTTGCTACTTTTGTAGTTGGCTGTCCATCTCTGTTCTGTGTGTGCTCTTTCCCCCTGGCGTGTCTTGTTTCCTGAGTTGAGTTTAGTTTGTTCTGGATGCTTGTTGTCACCCCGAAAGGCGCCTTGTCCGGAGGGTGTGTCGGTGTTTTGGTGGGTGTCCTTGGATTAGGCTTGTCGAGGGAAGCGATGCTTGCCTGGTCCTTGTGGCTTTCTGCCGGGCCTGCATACCTGATGGTTGTTCTTTTGCCAGAAGTAGGGGGAAGACGAGTTGAAGGGCCTCTTCTTTTTTTTGGTTTCATTGGTCGTGCTTGGGGACGGGTTTCTCACATACATACGATGGATGGCCAGCTTGGCCTCTTTTCTCTCAACATTTGTCTGTCCTCCCTCTGCCTTGTTTTGGTGCCCCTTGACCTTGTCAGGAGTCGCTCCTTTTGCTCGTGTCTGCCGGGGGATCGTTGGCTTGGGTTGTCGTTGGGCGGCTGGGGAGTTTGCTTCATTTCGTGCTCTGGCTTGTTGTTTCATCTTGTTACGATTGTTTTTCATTTGCTCTTTGAGTTGTGTTGACTTTATTTTGTTTGTCTTTTCTGGCTCCTTCCCGCCTGTGGGTTTGGTGCCAGGTGTTGTTGTTCTTTGTTTTGTTGCTCTCCCTCGGGCTGTGAGGTTTCGGTTTGGGTTGTTTTGTTTTGTGGGTACATTGGTTTTCCCGGTGGGATGTATTTTTTGAAATTTTGTTTTATTCAAAAATGGGTTCGTATTGATCAAACATTCACAATCCACTCTTTGGTTTTGTGCAATTCAGAATCTTTTTTTGGCACGTGCTTTAAATGCACCCGTTGAGGATTTTAGGGCTTTGAGATTGGGGTGCAAGGTTGTTAGATATTAGACTCGCAGGCTTCGAGAATTGTAGTTTGAGGTTTAAAAGCGTCTCCGACCATAAATTTGGAAAAGAAGGGAAGAAACGAGTGATATGGAAATTGCAAAAAACCGAAAACGCCTCGATAAGATGCATTTTTTGAAAATTTTTTATTAAAAAATGTGTTCGTATTGATCAAACATTCACAATTAACTCTTTGGTTTTGTGCAATTCGGAATCTTACTCAGTTTTTTTGGCACGTGCTTTAAATGCTCACGTTGAGGATTTTAGGGCTTTGAGATTGGGGTGCAAGGTTGTTAGATATTAGACTCGCAGGCTTCGAGAGTTGTAGTTTGAGGTTAAAAAGCATCCCCGACCATAAGTTTGGAAAAGAAGGGAAGAAACGAGCGATATGGAAATTGCAAAAAAAACCGAAAACGCCCCGGTGGGATGCATTTTTTGAATTTTTTTTTATTCAAAAATGGGTTCGTATTGATCAAACATTCACAATCCACTCTTTGGTTTTGTACAATTCGGAATCTTACTCAGTTTTTTTGGCACGTGCTTTAAATGCTCCCGTTGAGGATTTTAGGGCTTTGAGATTGGGGTGCAAGGTTGTTTGATATTAGACTCGCAGGCTTCGAGAGTTATAGTTTGAGGTTTAAAAGCGTCTCCGACCATAAGTTTGGAAAAGAAGGGAAGAAACGAGTGATAGGGAAATTGCAAAAAACCGAAAACGCCCCGGTGGGATGCATTTTTTGAATTTTTTTTTTATTCAAAAATGTGTTCGTATTGATCAAACATTCACAATCCACTCTTTGGTTTTGTGCAATTCGGAATCTTACTCAGTTTTTTTGGCACGTGCTTTAAATGCTCACGTTGAGGATTTTAGGGCTTTGAGATTGGGGTGCAAGGTTGTTAGATATTAGACTCGCAGGCTTCGAGAGTTGTAGTTTGAGGTTTAAAAGCGTCTCCGACCATAAATTTGGAAAAGAAGGGAAGAAACGAGTGATATGGAAATTGCAAAAAACCGAAAACGCCTCGATAAGATGCATTTTTTGAAAATTTTTTATTAAAAAATGTGTTCGTATTGATCAAACATTCACAATTAACTCTTTGGTTTTGTGCAATTCGGAATCTTACTCAGTTTTTTTGGCACGTGCTTTAAATGCTCACGTTGAGGATTTTAGGGCTTTGAGATTGGGGTGCAAGGTTGTTAGATATTAGACTCGCAGGCTTCGAGAGTTATAGTTTGAGGTTTAAAAGCGTCTCCGACCATAAGTTTGGAAAAGAAGGGAAGAAACGAGTGATAGGGAAATTGCAAAAAACCGAAAACGCCCCGGTGGGATGCATTTTTTGAATTTTTTTTTTATTCAAAAATGTGTTCGTATTGATCAAACATTCACAATCCACTCTTTGGTTTTGTGCAATTCGGAATCTTACTCAGTTTTTTTGGCACGTGCTTTAAATGCTCACGTTGAGGATTTTAGGGCTTTGAGATTGGGGTGCAAGGTTGTTAGATATTAGACTCGCAGGCTTCGAGAGTTGTAGTTTGAGGTTTAAAAGCGTCTCCGACCATAAATTTGGAAAAGAAGGGAAGAAACGAGTGATATGGAAATTGCAAAAAACCGAAAACGCCTCGATAAGATGCATTTTTTGAAAATTTTTTATTAAAAAATGTGTTCGTATTGATCAAACATTCACAATTAACTCTTTGGTTTTGTGCAATTCGGAATCTTACTCAGTTTTTTTGGCACGTGCTTTAAATGCTCACGTTGAGGATTTTAGGGCTTTGAGATTGGGGTGCAAGGTTGTTAGATATTAGACTCGCAGGCTTCGAGAGTTGTAGTTTGAGGTTAAAAAGCATCCCCGACCATAAGTTTGGAAAAGAAGGGAAGAAACGAGCGATATGGAAATTGCAAAAAAAACCGAAAACGCCCCGGTGGGATGCATTTTTTGAATTTTTTTTTATTCAAAAATGGGTTCGTATTGATCAAACATTCACAATCCACTCTTTGGTTTTGTACAATTCGGAATCTTACTCAGTTTTTTTGGCACGTGCTTTAAATGCTCCCGTTGAGGATTTTAGGGCTTTGAGATTGGGGTGCAAGGTTGTTTGATATTAGACTCGCAGGCTTCGAGAGTTATAGTTTGAGGTTTAAAAGCGTCTCCGACCATAAGTTTGGAAAAGAAGGGAAGAAACGAGTGATAGGGAAATTGCAAAAAACCGAAAACGCCCCGGTGGGATGCATTTTTTGAATTTTTTTTTTATTCAAAAATGTGTTCGTATTGATCAAACATTCACAATCCACTCTTTGGTTTTGTGCAATTCGGAATCTTACTCAGTTTTTTTGGCACGTGCTTTAAATGCTCACGTTGAGGATTTTAGGGCTTTGAGATTGGGGTGCAAGGTTGTTAGATATTAGACTCGCAGGCTTCGAGAGTTGTAGTTTGAGGTTAAAAAGCATCCCCGACCATAAGTTTGGAAAAGAATGGAAGAAACGAGCGATATGGAAATTGCAAAAAACCGAAAACACCCCGGTGGGATGCATTTTTTGAATTTTTTTTTATTCAAAAATGGGTTCGTATTGATCAAACATTCACAATCCACTCTTTGGTTTTGTACAATTCGGAATCTTACTCAGTTTTTTTGGCACGTGCTTTAAATGCTCCCGTTGAGGATTTTAGGGCTTTGAGATTGGGGTGCAAGGTTGTTAGATATTAGACTCGCAGGCTTCGAGAGTTGTAGTTTGAGGTTTAAAAGCGTCTCCGACCATAAATTTGGAAAAGAAGGGAAGAAACGAGTGATATGGAAATTGCAAAAAACCGAAAACGCCTCGATAAGATGCATTTTTTGAAAATTTTTTATTAAAAAATGTGTTCGTATTGATCAAACATTCACAATTAACTCTTTGGTTTTGTGCAATTCGGAATCTTACTCAGTTTTTTTGGCACGTGCTTTAAATGCTCACGTTGAGGATTTTAGGGCTTTGAGATTGGGGTGCAAGGTTGTTAGATATTAGACTCGCAGGCTTCCAGAGTTGTAGTTTGAGGTTAAAAAGCATCCCCGACCATAAGTTTGGAAAAGAATGGAAGAAACGAGCGATATGGAAATTGTAAAAAACCGAAAACGCCCCGGTGGGATGCATTTTTTGAATTTTTTTTTATTCAAAAATGGGTTCGTATTGATCAAACATTCACAATCCACTCTTTGGTTTTGTACAATTCGGAATATTACTCAGTTTTTTTGGCACGTGCTTTAAATGCTCCCGTTGAGGATTTTAGGGCTTTGAGATTGGGGTGCAAGGTTGTTAGATATTAGACTCGCAGGCTTCGAGAGTTGTAGTTTGAGGTTTAAAAGCGTCTCCGACCATAAGTTTGGAAAAGAAGGGAAGAAACGAGTGATATGGAAATTGCAAATAACCGAAAACGCCCCGCTGGTATGCATTTTTTGAAATTATTTTTTATTCAAAAATGTGTTCGTATTGATCAAACATTCACAATCCACTCTTTGGTTTTGTGCAATTCGGAATCTTACTCAGTTTTTTTGGCACGTGCTTTAAATGCTCACGTTGAGGATTTTAGGGCTTTGAGATTGGGGTGCAAGGTTGTTAGATATTAGACTCGCAGGCTTCGAGAGTTGTAGTTTGAGGTTAAAAAGCATCCCCGACCATAAGTTTGGAAAAGAAGGGAAGAAACGAGCGATATGGAAATTGCAAAAAACCGAAAACGCCCCGGTGGGATGCATTTTTTGAATTTTTTTTTAATTCAAAAATGGGTTCATATTGATCAAACATTCACAATCCACTCTTTGGTTTTGTACAATTCGGAATCTTACTCAGTTTTTTTGGCACGTGCTTTAAATGCTCCCGTTGAGGATTTTAGGGCTTTGAGATTGGGGTGCAAGGTTGTTAGATATTAGACTCGCAGGCTTCGAGAGTTTTAGTTTGAGGTTTAAAAGCGTCTCCGACCATAAATTTGGAAAAGAAGGGAAGAAACGAGTGATATGGAAATTGCAAAAAACCGAAAACGCCCCGATGGGATGCATTTTTTGAAATTTTTTTTTATTCAAAAATGTGTTCGTAGTGATCAAACATTCACAATCCACTCTTTGGTTTTGTGCAATTCGAAATCTTACTCAGATTTTTTGGCACGTGATTTAAATGCTCACGTTGAGGATTTTAGGGCTTTGAGATTGGGGTGCAAGGTTGTTAGATATTAGACTCGCAGGCTTCGAGAGTTGTAGTTTGAGGTTAAAAAGCATCCCCGACCATAAGTTTGGAAAAGAAGGGAAGAAACGAGCGATATGGAAATTGCAAAAAAAACCGAAAACGCCCCGGTGGGATGCATTTTTTGAATTTTTTTTTATTCAAAAATGGGTTCGTATTGATCAAACATTCACAATCCACTCTTTGGTTTTGTACAATTCGGAATCTTACTCAGTTTTTTTGGCACGTGCTTTAAATGCTCCCGTTGAGGATTTTAGGGCTTTGAGATTGGGGTGCAAGGTTGTTTGATATTAGACTCGCAGGCTTCGAGAGTTATAGTTTGAGGTTTAAAAGCGTCTCCGACCATAAGTTTGGAAAAGAAGGGAAGAAACGAGTGATAGGGAAATTGCAAAAAACCGAAAACGCCCCGGTGGGATGCATTTTTTGAATTTTTTTTTTATTCAAAAATGTGTTCGTATTGATCAAACATTCACAATCCACTCTTTGGTTTTGTGCAATTCGGAATCTTACTCAGTTTTTTTGGCACGTGCTTTAAATGCTCACGTTGAGGATTTTAGGGCTTTGAGATTGGGGTGCAAGGTTGTTAGATATTAGACTCGCAGGCTTCGAGAGTTGTAGTTTGAGGTTAAAAAGCATCCCCGACCATAAGTTTGGAAAAGAATGGAAGAAACGAGCGATATGGAAATTGCAAAAAACCGAAAACACCCCGGTGGGATGCATTTTTTGAATTTTTTTTTATTCAAAAATGGGTTCGTATTGATCAAACATTCACAATCCACTCTTTGGTTTTGTACAATTCGGAATCTTACTCAGTTTTTTTGGCACGTGCTTTAAATGCTCCCGTTGAGGATTTTAGGGCTTTGAGATTGGGGTGCAAGGTTGTTAGATATTAGACTCACAGGCTTCGAGAGTTGTAGTTTGAGGTTTAAAAGCGTCTCCGACCATAAGTTTGGAAAAGAAGGGAAGAAACGAGTGATATGGAAATTGCAAATAACCGAAAACGCCCCGCTGGTATGCATTTTTTGAAATTATTTTTTATTCAAAAATGTGTTCGTATTGATCAAACATTCACAATCCACTCTTTGGTTTTGTGCAATTCGGAATCTTACTCAGTTTTTTTGGCACGTGCTTTAAATGCTCACGTTGAGGATTTTAGGGCTTTGAGATTGGGGTGCAAGGTTGTTAGATATTAGACTCGCAGGCTTCGAGAGTTGTAGTTTGAGGTTAAAAAGCATCCCCGACTATAAGTTTGGAAAAGAAGGGAAGAAACGAGCGATATGGAAATTGCAAAAAACCGAAAACGCCCCGGTGGGATGCATTTTTTGAATTTTTTTTTAATTCAAAAATGGGTTCATATTGATCAAACATTCACAATCCACTCTTTGGTTTTGTACAATTCGGAATCTTACTCAGTTTTTTTGGCACGTGCTTTAAATGCTCCCGTTGAGGATTTTAGGGCTTTGAGATTGGGGTGCAAGGTTGTTAGATATTAGACTCGCAGGCTTCGAGAGTTTTAGTTTGAGGTTTAAAAGCGTCTCCGACCATAAATTTGGAAAAGAAGGGAAGAAACGAGTGATATGGAAATTGCAAAAAACCGAAAACGCCCCGATGGGATGCATTTTTTGAAATTTTTTTTTATTCAAAAATGTGTTCGTAGTGATCAAACATTCACAATCCACTCTTTGGTTTTGTGCAATTCGAAATCTTACTCAGATTTTTTGGCACGTGATTTAAATGCTCACGTTGAGGATTTTAGGGCTTTGAGATTGGGGTGCAAGGTTGTTAGATATTAGACTCGCAGGCTTCGAGAGTTGTAGTTTGAGGTTAAAAAGCATCCCCGACCATAAGTTTGGAAAAGAAGGGAAGAAACGAGCGATATGGAAATTGCAAAAAAAACCGAAAACGCCCCGGTGGGATGCATTTTTTGAATTTTTTTTTATTCAAAAATGGGTTCGTATTGTGGCTTTCTGCCGTGCCTGCATACCGGATGGTTGTTCTTTTGCCATAAGTAGGGGGAAGATGAGTTGATGGGCCTCTTCTTTGTTCGGTTTCTTGGTTGTGCTTGGGGGGCGAGATTCTTGCTTGCATTTGTTGGATGGCCAGCTTGGCCCCTTCTTTCTCAGCATCTGCCTGTCCTCTCTCTGGCTAGCTTGGTGCCCCTTGACCCTGTCTGGTGTTGCTCTGTCGCTAGTTCCGGCCGGGGGTTGGATGGTCTGGGGAGTTTTGTGGGCTGATCGCGGTTGAGGTGTCACGTTTTGTTTCCTCCTGCTTCAGCTGTTTCTTTGCTTTTTAGTTGTGTTACTTCTCTCTGCTTTTGTTTTTTCTAGCTCCTTCCCGTTTGTGGGTTGGATGCTGGGGTATGTTGTTGTTTGGCTTTTGCTTTCCCTCGGGCTGTGAGGTTTCTGCTGTGTTGTTTTCGTTTTGTTGCCGTACATTGGGTCTCCCAGTGTTTGTTCCCCTGTTGTTGTGCCCTTTGGCCTCGGGCTTTGAGGCCTTTTGCTTATATATATTCACTTTTGCAAAAAAAAAAAATGGGTTCGTATTGATCAAACATTCACAATCCACTCTTTGGTTTTGTACAATTCGGAATCTTACTCAGTTTTTTTGGCACGTGCTTTAAATGCTCCCGTTGAGGATTTTAGGGCTTTGAGATTGGGGTGCAAGGTTGTTTGATATTAGACTCGCAGGCTTCGAGAGTTATAGTTTGAGGTTTAAAAGCGTCTCCGACCATAAGTTTGGAAAAGAAGGGAAGAAACGAGTGATATGGAAATTGCAAAAAACCGAAAACGCCCCGATGGGATGCATTTTTTGAAATTATTTTTTATTCAAAAATGTGTTCGTATTGATCAAACATTCACAATCCACTCTTTGGTTTTGTGCAATTCGGAATCTTACTCAGTTTTTTTGGCACGTGCTTTAAATGCTCACGTTGAGGATTTTAGGGCTTTGAGATTGGGGTGCAAGGTTGTTAGATATTAGACTCGCAGGCTTCGAGAGTTGTAGTTTGAGGTTAAAAAGCATCCCCGACTATAAGTTTGGAAAAGAAGGGAAGAAACGAGCGATATGGAAATTGCAAAAAACCGAAAACGCCCCGGTGGGATGCATTTTTTGAATTTTTTTTTAATTCAAAAATGGGTTCATATTGATCAAACATTCACAATCCACTCTTTGGTTTTGTACAATTCGGAATCTTACTCAGTTTTTTTGGCACGTGCTTTAAATGCTCCCGTTGAGGATTTTAGGGCTTTGAGATTGGGGTGCAAGGTTGTTAGATATTAGACTCGCAGGCTTCGAGAGTTTTAGTTTGAGGTTTAAAAGCGTCTCCGACCATAAATTTGGAAAAGAAGGGAAGAAACGAGTGATATGGAAATTGCAAAAAACCGAAAACGCCCCGATGGGATGCATTTTTTGAAATTTTTTTTTATTCAAAAATGTGTTCGTAGTGATCAAACATTCACAATCCACTCTTTGGTTTTGTGCAATTCGAAATCTTACTCAGATTTTTTGGCACGTGATTTAAATGCTCACGTTGAGGATTTTAGGGCTTTGAGATTGGGGTGCAAGGTTGTTAGATATTAGACTCGCAGGCTTCGAGAGTTGTAGTTTGAGGTTAAAAAGCATCCCCGACCATAAGTTTGGAAAAGAAGGGAAGAAACGAGCGATATGGAAATTGCAAAAAAAACCGAAAACGCCCCGGTGGGATGCATTTTTTGAATTTTTTTTTATTCAAAAATGGGTTCGTATTGATCAAACATTCACAATCCACTCTTTGGTTTTGTACAATTCGGAATCTTACTCAGTTTTTTTGGCACGTGCTTTAAATGCTCATGTTGAGGATTTTAGGGCTTTGAGATTGGGGTGCAAGGTTGTTTGATATTAGACTCGCAGGCTTCGAGAGTTATAGTTTGAGGTTTAAAAGCGTCTCCGACCATAAGTTTGGAAAAGAAGGGAAGAAACGAGTGATAGGGAAATTGCAAAAAACCGAAAACGCCCCGGTGGGATGCATTTTTTGAATTTTTTTTTTATTCAAAAATGTGTTCGTATTGATCAAACATTCACAATCCACTCTTTGGTTTTGTGCAATTCGGAATCTTACTCAGTTTTTTTGGCACGTGCTTTAAATGCTCTCGTTGAGGATTTTAGGGGTTTGAGATTGGGGTGCAAGGTTGTTAGATATTAGACTCGTAGGCTTCGAGAGTTGTAGTTTGAGGTTAAAAAGCGTCCCCGACCATAAGTTTGGAAAAGAAGGGAAGAAACGAGCGATATGAAAATTGCAAAAAACCGAAAACGCCCCGGTGGGATGCATTTTTTGAAATTTTGTTTTATTCAAAAATGGGTTCGTATTGATCAAACATTCACAATCCACTCTTTGATTTTGTGCAATTCAGAATCTTACTCAGTTTTTTTGGCACATGCTTTAAATGCTCCCGTTGAGGATTTTAGGGTTTTGAGATTGGGGTGCAAGGTTGTTAGATATTAGACTCGCAGGCTTCGAGAGTTGTAGTTTGAGGTTTAAAAGCGTCTCCGACCATAAGTTTGGAAAAGAAGGGAAGAAACGAGTGATATGGAAATTGCAAATAACCGAAAACGCCCCGCTGGTATGCATTTTTTGAAATTATTTTTTATTCAAAAATATGTTCGTATTGATCAAACATTCACAATCCACTCTTTGGTTTTGTGCAATTCAGAATCTTACTCAGTTTGTTTGACACGTGCTTTAAATGCTCACGTTGAGGATTTTAGGGCTTTGAGATTGGGGTGCAAGGTTGTTAGATATTAGACTCGCAGGCTTCGAGAGTTGTAGTTTGAGGTTAAAAAGCATCCCCGACCATAAGTTTGGAAAAGAAGGGAAGAAACGAGCGATATGGAAATTGCAAAAAACCGAAAACGCCCCAGTGGGATGCATTTTTTGAATTTTTTTTTTAATTCAAAAATGGGTTCATATTGATCAAACATTCACAATCCACTCTTTGGTTTTGTACAATTCGGAATCTTACTCAGTTTTTTTGGCACGTGCTTCAAATTCTCCCGTTGAGGATTTTAGGGCTTTGAGATTGGGGTGCAAGGTTGTTAGATATTAGACTCGCAGGCTTCGAGAGTTGTAGTTTGAGGTTTAAAAGCGTCTCCGACCATAAATTTGGAAAAGAAGGGAAGAAACGAGTGATATGGAAATTGCAAAAAACCGAAAACGCCCCGATAAGATGCATTTTTTGAAATTTTTTTTTATTAAAAAATGTGTTCGTATTGATCAAACATTCACAATCCACTCTTTGGTTTTGTGCAATTCGGAATCTTACTCAGTTTTTTTGGCACGTGCTTTAAATGCTCACGTTGAGGATTTTAGGGCTTTGAGATTGGGGTGCAAGGTTGTTAGATATTAGACTCGCAGGCTTCGAGAGTTGTAGTTTGAGGTTAAAAAGCATCCCCGACCATAAGTTTGGAAAAGAATGGAAGAAACGAGCGATATGGAAATTGCAAAAAACCGAAAACGCCCCGGTGGGATGCATTTTTTGAATTTTTTTTTATTCAAAAATGGGTTCGTATTGATCAAACATTCACAATCCACTCTTTGGTTTTGTACAATTCGGAATCTTACTCAGTTTTTTTGGCACGTGCTTTAAATGCTCCCGTTGAGGATTTTAGGGCTTTGAGATTGGGGTGCAAGGTTGTTAGATATTAGACTCGCAGGCTTCGAGAGTTGTAGTTTGAGGTTTAAAAGCGTCTCCGACCATAAGTTTGGAAAAGAAGGGAAGAAACGAGTGATATGGAAATTGCAAATAACCGAAAACGCCCCGCTGGTATGCATTTTTTGAAATTATTTTTTATTCAAAAATGTGTTCGTATTGATCAAACATTCACAATCCACTCTTTGGTTTTGTACAATTCGGAATCTTACTCAGTTTTTTTGGCACGTGCTTTAAATGCTCCCGTTGAGGATTTTAGAGCTTTGAGATTGGGGTGCAAGGTTGTTAGATATTAGACTCGCAGGCTTCGAGAGTTGTAGTTTGAGGTTTAAAAGCGTCTCCGACCATAAATTTGGAAAAGAAGGGAAGAAACGAGTGATATGGAAATTGCAAAAAACCGAAAACGCCCCGATGGGATGCATTTTTTGAAATTTTTTTTTATTCAAAAATGTGTTCGTAGTGATCAAACATTCACAATCCACTCTTTGGTTTTGTGCAATTCGAAATCTTACTCAGATTTTTTGGCACGTGATTTAAATGCTCACGTTGAGGATTTTAGGGCTTTGAGATTGGGGTGCAAGGTTGTTAGATATTAGACTCGCAGGCTTCGAGAGTTGTAGTTTGAGGTTAAAAAGCATCCCCGACCATAAGTTTGGAAAAGAAGGGAAGAAACGAGCGATATGGAAATTGCAAAAAAAACCGAAAACGCCCCGGTGGGATGCATTTTTTGAATTTTTTTTTATTCAAAAATGGGTTCGTATTGATCAAACATTCACAATCCACTCTTTGGTTTTGTACAATTCGGAATCTTACTCAGTTTTTTTGGCACGTGCTTTAAATGCTCCCGTTGAGGATTTTAGGGCTTTGAGATTGGGGTGCAAGGTTGTTTGATATTAGACTCGCAGGCTTCGAGAGTTATAGTTTGAGGTTTAAAAGCGTCTCCGACCATAAGTTTGGAAAAGAAGGGAAGAAACGAGTGATAGGGAAATTGCAAAAAACCGAAAACGCCCCGGTGGGATGCATTTTTTGAAATTTTGTTTTATTCAAAAATGGGTTCGTATTGATCAAACATTCACAATCCACTCTTTGATTTTGTGCAATTCAGAATCTTACTCAGTTTTTTTGGCACATGCTTTAAATGCTCCCGTTGAGGATTTTAGGGTTTTGAGATTGGGGTGCAAGGTTGTTAGATATTAGACTCGCAGGCTTCGAGAGTTGTAGTTTGAGGTTTAAAAGCGTCTCCGACCATAAGTTTGGAAAAGAAGGGAAGAAACGAGTGATATGGAAATTGCAAATAACCGAAAACGCCCCGCTGGTATGCATTTTTTGAAATTATTTTTTATTCAAAAATATGTTCGTATTGATCAAACATTCACAATCCACTCTTTGGTTTTGTGCAATTCAGAATCTTACTCAGTTTGTTTGACACGTGCTTTAAATGCTCACGTTGAGGATTTTAGGGCTTTGAGATTGGGGTGCAAGGTTGTTAGATATTAGACTCGCAGGCTTCGAGAGTTGTAGTTTGAGGTTAAAAAGCATCCCCGACCATAAGTTTGGAAAAGAAGGGAAGAAACGAGCGATACGGAAATTGCAAAAAACCGAAAACGCCCCAGTGGGATGCATTTTTTGAATTTTTTTTTTAATTCAAAAATGGGTTCATATTGATCAAACATTCACAATCCACTCTTTGGTTTTGTACAATTCGGAATCTTACTCAGTTTTTTTGGCACGTGCTTCAAATTCTCCCGTTGAGGATTTTAGGGCTTTGAGATTGGGGTGCAAGGTTGTTAGATATTAGACTCGCAGGCTTCGAGAGTTGTAGTTTGAGGTTTAAAAGCGTCTCCGACCATAAATTTGGAAAAGAAGGGAAGAAACGAGTGATATGGAAATTGCAAAAAACCGAAAACGCCCCGATAAGATGCATTTTTTGAAATTTTTTTTTATTAAAAAATGTGTTCGTATTGATCAAACATTCACAATCCACTCTTTGGTTTTGTGCAATTCGGAATCTTACTCAGTTTTTTTGGCACGTGCTTTAAATGCTCACGTTGAGGATTTTAGGGCTTTGAGATTGGGGTGCAAGGTTGTTAGATATTAGACTCGCAGGCTTCGAGAGTTGTAGTTTGAGGTTAAAAAGCATCCCCGACCATAAGTTTGGAAAAGAATGGAAGAAACGAGCGATATGGAAATTGCAAAAAACCGAAAACGCCCCGGTGGGATGCATTTTTTGAATTTTTTTTTATTCAAAAATGGGTTCGTATTGATCAAACATTCACAATCCACTCTTTGGTTTTGTACAATTCGGAATCTTACTCAGTTTTTTTGGCACGTGCTTTAAATGCTCCCGTTGAGGATTTTAGGGCTTTGAGATTGGGGTGCAAGGTTGTTAGATATTAGACTCGCAGGCTTCGAGAGTTGTAGTTTGAGGTTTAAAAGCGTCTCCGACCATAAGTTTGGAAAAGAAGGGAAGAAACGAGTGATATGGAAATTGCAAATAACCGAAAACGCCCCGCTGGTATGCATTTTTTGAAATTATTTTTTATTCAAAAATGTGTTCGTATTGATCAAACATTCACAATCCACTCTTTGGTTTTGTACAATTCGGAATCTTACTCAGTTTTTTTGGCACGTGCTTTAAATGCTCCCGTTGAGGATTTTAGAGCTTTGAGATTGGGGTGCAAGGTTGTTAGATATTAGACTCGCAGGCTTCGAGAGTTGTAGTTTGAGGTTTAAAAGCGTCTCCGACCATAAATTTGGAAAAGAAGGGAAGAAACGAGTGATATGGAAATTGCAAAAAACCGAAAACGCCCCGATGGGATGCATTTTTTGAAATTTTTTTTTATTCAAAAATGTGTTCGTAGTGATCAAACATTCACAATCCACTCTTTGGTTTTGTGCAATTCGAAATCTTACTCAGATTTTTTGGCACGTGATTTAAATGCTCACGTTGAGGATTTTAGGGCTTTGAGATTGGGGTGCAAGGTTGTTAGATATTAGACTCGCAGGCTTCGAGAGTTGTAGTTTGAGGTTAAAAAGCATCCCCGACCATAAGTTTGGAAAAGAAGGGAAGAAACGAGCGATATGGAAATTGCAAAAAAAACCGAAAACGCCCCGGTGGGATGCATTTTTTGAATTTTTTTTTATTCAAAAATGGGTTCGTATTGATCAAACATTCACAATCCACTCTTTGGTTTTGTACAATTCGGAATCTTACTCAGTTTTTTTGGCACGTGCTTTAAATGCTCCCGTTGAGGATTTTAGGGCTTTGAGATTGGGGTGCAAGGTTGTTTGATATTAGACTCGCAGGCTTCGAGAGTTATAGTTTGAGGTTTAAAAGCGTCTCCGACCATAAGTTTGGAAAAGAAGGGAAGAAACGAGTGATAGGGAAATTGCAAAAAACCGAAAACGCCCCGGTGGGATGCATTTTTTGAATTTTTTTTTTATTCAAAAATGTGTTCGTAGTGATCAAACATTCACAATCCACTCTTTGGTTTTGTGCAATTCGAAATCTTACTCAGATTTTTTGGCACGTGATTTAAATGCTCACGTTGAGGATTTTAGGGCTTTGAGATTGGGGTGCAAGGTTGTTAGATATTAGACTCGCAGGCTTCGAGAGTTGTAGTTTGAGGTTAAAAAGCATCCCCGACCATAAGTTTGGAAAAGAAGGGAAGAAACGAGCGATATGGAAATTGCAAAAAAAACCGAAAACGCCCCGGTGGGATGCATTTTTTGAATTTTTTTTTATTCAAAAATGGGTTCGTATTGATCAAACATTCACAATCCACTCTTTGGTTTTGTACAATTCGGAATCTTACTCAGTTTTTTTGGCACGTGCTTTAAATGCTCCCGTTGAGGATTTTAGGGCTTTGAGATTGGGGTGCAAGGTTGTTTGATATTAGACTCGCAGGCTTCGAGAGTTATAGTTTGAGGTTTAAAAGCGTCTCCGACCATAAGTTTGGAAAAGAAGGGAAGAAACGAGTGATAGGGAAATTGCAAAAAACCGAAAACGCCCCGGTGGGATGCATTTTTTGAATTTTTTTTTTATTCAAAAATGTGTTCGTATTGATCAAACATTCACAATCCACTCTTTGGTTTTGTGCAATTCGGAATCTTACTCAGTTTTTTTGGCACGTGCTTTAAATGCTCACGTTGAGGATTTTAGGGGTTTGAGATTGGGGTGCAAGGTTGTTAGATATTAGACTCGTAGGCTTCGAGAGTTGTAGTTTGAGGTTAAAAAGCGTCCCCGACCATAAGTTTGGAAAAGAAGGGAAGAAACGAGCGATATGAAAATTGCAAAAAACCGAAAACGCCCCGATGGGATGCATTTTTTGAAATTTTGTTTTATTCAAAAATGGGTTCGTATTGATCAAACATTCACAATCCACTCTTTGATTTTGTGCAATTCAGAATCTTACTCAGTTTTTTTGGCACATGCTTTAAATGCTCCCGTTGAGGATTTTAGGGTTTTGAGATTGGGGTGCAAGGTTGTTAGATATTAGACTCGCAGGCTTCGAGAGTTGTAGTTTGAGGTTTAAAAGCGTCTCCGACCATAAGTTTGGAAAAGAAGGGAAGAAACGAGTGATATGGAAATTGCAAATAACCGAAAACGCCCCGCTGGTATGCATTTTTTGAAATTATTTTTTATTCAAAAATATGTTCGTATTGATCAAACATTCACAATCCACTCTTTGGTTTTGTGCAATTCAGAATCTTACTCAGTTTGTTTGACACGTGCTTTAAATGCTCACGTTGAGGATTTTAGGGCTTTGAGATTGGGGTGCAAGGTTGTTAGATATTAGACTCGCAGGCTTCGAGAGTTGTAGTTTGAGGTTAAAAAGCATCCCCGACCATAAGTTTGGAAAAGAAGGGAAGAAACGAGCGATATGGAAATTGCAAAAAACCGAAAACGCCCCAGTGGGATGCATTTTTTGAATTTTTTTTTTAATTCAAAAATGGGTTCATATTGATCAAACATTCACAATCCACTCTTTGGTTTTGTACAATTCGGAATCTTACTCAGTTTTTTTGGCACGTGCTTCAAATGCTCCCGTTGAGGATTTTAGGGCTTTGAGATTGGGGTGCAAGGTTGTTAGATATTAGACTCGCAGGCTTCGAGAGTTGTAGTTTGAGGTTTAAAAGCGTCTCCGACCATAAATTTGGAAAAGAAGGGAAGAAACGAGTGATATGGAAATTGCAAAAAACCGAAAACGCCCCGATAAGATGCATTTTTTGAAATTTTTTTTTATTAAAAAATGTGTTCGTATTGATCAAACATTCACAATCCACTCTTTGGTTTTGTGCAATTCGGAATCTTACTCAGTTTTTTTGGCACGTGCTTTAAATGCTCACGTTGAGGATTTTAGGGCTTTGAGATTGGGGTGCAAGGTTGTTAGATATTAGACTCGCAGGCTTCGAGAGTTGTAGTTTGAGGTTAAAAAGCATCCCCGACCATAAGTTTGGAAAAGAATGGAAGAAACGAGCGATATGGAAATTGCAAAAAAACCGAAAACGCCCCGGTGGGATGCATTTTTTGAATTTTTTTTTATTCAAAAATGGGTTCGTATTGATCAAACATTCACAATCCACTCTTTGGTTTTGTACAATTCGGAATCTTACTCAGTTTTTTTGGCACGTGCTTTAAATGCTCCCGTTGAGGATTTTAGGGCTTTGAGATTGGGGTGCAAGGTTGTTAGATATTAGACTCGCAGGCTTCGAGAGTTGTAGTTTGAGGTTAAAAAGCATCCCCGACCATAAGTTTGGAAAAGAATGGAAGAAACGAGCGATATGGAAATTGCAAAAAAACCGAAAACGCCCCGGTGGGATGCATTTTTTGAATTTTTTTTTATTCAAAAATGGGTTCGTATTGATCAAACATTCACAATCCACTCTTTGGTTTTGTACAATTCGGAATCTTACTCAGTTTTTTTGGCACGTGCTTTAAATGCTCCCGTTGAGGATTTTAGGGCTTTGAGATTGGGGTGCAAGGTTGTTAGATATTAGACTCGCAGGCTTCGAGAGTTGTAGTTTGAGGTTTAAAAGCGTCTCCGACCATAAATTTGGAAAAGAAGGGAAGAAACGAGTGATATGGAAATTGCAAAAAACCGAAAACGCCCCGATAAGATGCATTTTTTGAAATTTTTTTTTATTAAAAAATGTGTTCGTATTGATCAAACATTTACAATCCACTCTTTGGTTTTGTGCAATTCGGAATCTTACTCAGTTTTTTTGGCACGTGCTTTAAATGCTCACGTTGAGGATTTTAGGGCTTTGAGATTGGGGTGCAAGGTTGTTAGATATTAGACTCGCAGGCTTCGAGAGTTGTAGTTTGAGGTTTAAAAGCGTCTCCGACCATAAATTTGGAAAAGAAGGGAAGAAACGAGTGATATGGAAATTGCAAAAAACCGAAAACGCCCCGATAAGATGCATTTTTTGAAATTTTTTTTTATTAAAAAATGTGTTCGTATTGATCAAACATTTACAATCCACTCTTTGGTTTTGTGCAATTCGGAATCTTACTCAGTTTTTTTGGCACGTGCTTTAAATGCTCACGTTGAGGATTTTAGGGCTTTGAGATTGGGGTGCAAGGTTGTTAGATATTAGACTCGCAGGCTTCGAGAGATGTAGTTTGAGGTTAAAAAGCATCCCCGACCATAAGTTTGGAAAAGAATGGAAGAAACGAGCGATATGGAAATTGCAAAAAACCGAAAACGCCCCGGTGGGATGCATTTTTTGAATTTTTTTTTATTCAAAAATGGGTTCGTATTGATCAAACATTCACAATCCACTCTTTGGTTTTGTACAATTCGGAATCTTACTCAGTTTTTTTGGCACGTGCTTTAAATGCTCCCGTTGAGGATTTTAGGGCTTTGAGATTGGGGTGCAAGGTTGTTAGATATTAGACTCGCAGGCTTCGAGAGTTGTAGTTTGAGGTTTAAAAGCGTCTCCGACCATAAGTTTGGAAAAGAAGGGAAGAAACGAGTGATATGGAAATTGCAAATAACCGAAAACGCCCCGCTGGTATGCATTTTTTGAAATTATTTTTTATTCAAAAATGTGTTCGTATTGATCAAACATTCACAATCCACTCTTTGGTTTTGTACAATTCGGAATCTTACTCAGTTTTTTTGGCACGTGCTTTAAATGCTCCCGTTGAGGATTTTAGAGCTTTGAGTTTGGGGTGCAAGGTTGTTAGATATTAGACTCGCAGGCTTCGAGAGTTGTAGTTTGAGGTTTAAAAGCGTCTCCGACCATAAATTTGGAAAAGAAGGGAAGAAACGAGTGATATGGAAATTGCAAAAAACCGAAAACGCCCCGATGGGATGCATTTTTTGAAATTTTTTTTTATTCAAAAATGTGTTCGTAGTGATCAAACATTCACAATCCACTCTTTGGTTTTGTGCAATTCGAAATCTTACTCAGATTTTTTGGCACGTGCTTTAAATGCTCACGTTGAGGATTTTAGGGCTTTGAGATTGGGGTGCAAGGTTGTTAGATATTAGACTCGCAGGCTTCGAGAGTTGTAGTTTGAGGTTAAAAAGCATCCCCGACCATAAGTTTGGAAAAGAAGGGAAGAAACGAGCGATATGGAAATTGCAAAAAAAACCGAAAACGCCCCGGTGGGATGCATTTTTTGAATTTTTTTTTATTCAAAAATGGGTTTGTATTGATCAAACATTCACAATCCACTCTTTGGTTTTGTACAATTCGGAATCTTACTCAGTTTTTTTGGCACGTGCTTTAAATGCTCCCGTTGAGGATTTTAGGGCTTTGAGATTGGGGTGCAAGGTTGTTTAATATTAGACTCGCAGGCTTCGAGAGTTATAGTTTGAGGTTTAAAAGCGTCTCCGACCATAAGTTTGGAAAAGAAGGGAAGAAACGAGTGATAGGGAAATTGCAAAAAACCGAAAACGCCCCGGTGGGATGCATTTTTTGAATTTTTTTTTTATTCAAAAATGTGTTCGTATTGATCAAACATTCACAATCCACTCTTTGGTTTTGTGCAATTCGGAATCTTACTCAGTTTTTTTGGCACGTGCTTTAAATGCTCACGTTGAGGATTTTAGGGGTTTGAGATTGGGGTGCAAGGTTGTTAGATATTAGACTCGCAGGCTTCGAGAGTTGTAGTTTGAGGTTAAAAAGCATCCCCGACCATAAGTTTGGAAAAGAAGGGAAGAAACGAGCGATATGGAAATTGCAAAAAACCGAAAACGCCCCAGTGGGATGCATTTTTTGAATTTTTTTTTTAATTCAAAAATGGGTTCATATTGATCAAACATTCACAATCCACTCTTTGGTTTTGTACAATTCGGAATCTTACTCAGTTTTTTTGGCACGTGCTTTAAATGCTCCCGTTGAGGATTTTAGGGCTTTGAGATTGGGGTGCAAGGTTGTTAGATATTAGACTCGCAGGCTTCGAGAGTTGTAGTTTGAGGTTTAAAAGCGTCTCCGACCATAAATTTGGAAAAGAAGGGAAGAAACGAGTGATATGGAAATTGCAAAAAACCGAAAACGCCCCGATAAGATGCATTTTTTGAAATTTTTTTTTATTAAAAAATGTGTTCGTATTGATCAAACATTTACAATCCACTCTTTGGTTTTGTGCAATTCGGAATCTTACTCAGTTTTTTTGGCACGTGCTTTAAATGCTCACGTTGAGGATTTTAGGGCTTTGAGATTGGGGTGCAAGGTTGTTAGATATTAGACTCGCAGGCTTCGAGAGTTGTAGTTTGAGGTTTAAAAGCGTCTCCGACCATAAATTTGGAAAAGAAGGGAAGAAACGAGTGATATGGAAATTGCAAAAAACCGAAAACGCCCCGATAAGATGCATTTTTTGAAATTTTTTTTTATTAAAAAATGTGTTCGTATTGATCAAACATTTACAATCCACTCTTTGGTTTTGTGCAATTCGGAATCTTACTCAGTTTTTTTGGCACGTGCTTTAAATGCTCACGTTGAGGATTTTAGGGCTTTGAGATTGGGGTGCAAGGTTGTTAGATATTAGACTCGCAGGCTTCGAGAGATGTAGTTTGAGGTTAAAAAGCATCCCCGACCATAAGTTTGGAAAAGAATGGAAGAAACGAGCGATATGGTAATTGCAAAAAACCGAAAACGCCCCGGTGGGATGCATTTTTTGAATTTTTTTTTATTCAAAAATGGGTTCGTATTGATCAAACATTCACAATCCACTCTTTGGTTTTGTACAATTCGGAATCTTACTCAGTTTTTTTGGCACGTGCTTTAAATGCTCCCGTTGAGGATTTTAGGGCTTTGAGATTGGGGTGCAAGGTTGTTAGATATTAGACTCGCAGGCTTCGAGAGTTGTAGTTTGAGGTTTAAAAGCGTCTCCGACCATAAGTTTGGAAAAGAAGGGAAGAAACGAGTGATATGGAAATTGCAAATAACCGAAAACGCCCCGCTGGTATGCATTTTTTGAAATTATTTTTTATTCAAAAATGTGTTCGTATTGATCAAACATTCACAATCCACTCTTTGGTTTTGTACAATTCGGAATCTTACTCAGTTTTTTTGGCACGTGCTTTAAATGCTCCCGTTGAGGATTTTAGAGCTTTGAGTTTGGGGTGCAAGGTTGTTAGATATTAGACTCGCAGGCTTCGAGAGTTGTAGTTTGAGGTTTAAAAGCGTCTCCGACCATAAATTTGGAAAAGAAGGGAAGAAACGAGTGATATGGAAATTGCAAAAAACCGAAAACGCCCCGATGGGATGCATTTTTTGAAATTTTTTTTTATTCAAAAATGTGTTCGTAGTGATCAAACATTCACAATCCACTCTTTGGTTTTGTGCAATTCGAAATCTTACTCAGATTTTTTGGCACGTGCTTTAAATGCTCACGTTGAGGATTTTAGGGCTTTGAGATTGGGGTGCAAGGTTGTTAGATATTAGACTCGCAGGCTTCGAGAGTTGTAGTTTGAGGTTAAAAAGCATCCCCGACCATAAGTTTGGAAAAGAAGGGAAGAAACGAGCGATATGGAAATTGCAAAAAAAACCGAAAACGCCCCGGTGGGATGCATTTTTTGAATTTTTTTTTATTCAAAAATGGGTTTGTATTGATCAAACATTCACAATCCACTCTTTGGTTTTGTACAATTCGGAATCTTACTCAGTTTTTTTGGCACGTGCTTTAAATGCTCCCGTTGAGGATTTTAGGGCTTTGAGATTGGGGTGCAAGGTTGTTTAATATTAGACTCGCAGGCTTCGAGAGTTATAGTTTGAGGTTTAAAAGCGTCTCCGACCATAAGTTTGGAAAAGAAGGGAAGAAACGAGTGATAGGGAAATTGCAAAAAACCGAAAACGCCCCGGTGGGATGCATTTTTTGAATTTTTTTTTTATTCAAAAATGTGTTCGTATTGATCAAACATTCACAATCCACTCTTTGGTTTTGTGCAATTCGGAATCTTACTCAGTTTTTTTGGCACGTGCTTTAAATGCTCACGTTGAGGATTTTAGGGGTTTGAGATTGGGGTGCAAGGTTGTTAGATATTAGACTCGTAGGCTTCGAGAGTTGTAGTTTGAGGTTAAAAAGCGTCCCCGACCATAAGTTTGGAAAAGAAGGGAAGAAACGAGCGATATGGAAATTGCAAAAAACCGAAAACGCCCCGGTGGGATGCATTTTTTGAAATTTTGTTTTATTCAAAAATGGGTTCGTATTGATCAAACATTCACAATCCACTCTTTGATTTTGTGCAATTCAGAATCTTACTCAGTTTTTTTGGCACATGCTTTAAATGCTCCCGTTGAGGATTTTAGGGTTTTGAGATTGGGGTGCAAGGTTGTTAGATATTAGACTCGCAGGCTTCGAGAGTTGTAGTTTGAGGTTAAAAAGCATCCCCGACCATAAGTTTGGAAAAGAAGGGAAGAAACGAGCGATATGGAAATTGCAAAAAAAACCGAAAACGCCCCGGTGGGATGCATTTTTTGTATTTTTTTTTTATTCAAAAATGGGTTCGTATTGATCAAACATTCTCAATCCACTCTTTGGTTTTGTGCAATTCAGAATCTTACTCAGTTTTTTTGGCACGTGCTTTAAATGCTCCCGTTGAGGATTTTAAGGCTTTGAGATTGGGGTGCAAGGTTGTTAGATATTAGACTCGCAGGCTTCGAGAGTTGTAGTTTGAGGTTTAAAAGCGTCTCCGACCATAAGTTTGGAAAAGAAGGGAAGAAACGAGCGATATGGAAATTGCAAAAAACCGAAAACGGGAAAATTTTCTCTATCCTAAACTCTTTGTTCTCTCTCCTCCCAACAATGGGGGATTGAGTTTTTTGAAGCTTCTTCCATGGTGGTCGTGGTCCTCCTTGCTGCTGCTGGTTGTAGGGTGTTGAGGCATTGTGATCAATCTGGCGACTTTGGATCATCAGCGAGGTAACTCACAGCCTCTGAGTTTATATCACCGAGCATGCTGATCAAGAAAGCAAATCTGGGCGCTTCACCAAGGTAAGTTTTCTATCTTGAAGGGCTTAAAGAGTTCTCTCAGGCAGGAGTTTGGGACGCCGATTGTCGTGCTTAGTCAGCAGGTTGTTGATCTTCGCTTGGCTATGGAGGCTGCCCAGGCTGGAGTTTTGGCTGACCCCCTTGCTCCCTCCATCCAGCTTCAGGCCTCTGAGGCCTCACAAAGGTTCTGGGAAGCTGCTAGGTGTGAAGAAGCCTTCGACAGAAATCAAGGGTTAAGTGGCTGGCGTTAGGGGATAGGAACTCGGGTTTCTTTCACAAGAGTGTGAAAGTTAGGGCAGCCCGGAATAGCTTTTCCTCTCTGGTTGATGGTTATGGGGCCAGGATGTCTTCCCATGAGGACATCTCGAGATCTCCGGTTCATTTTTTCCAGGGGCTCTTGGGGTCCCAAGGGGTTGGTTACCGTGACCTTACAGAGCATTTAAAGCCGATTGTGGGGTTCTTGTGGTCTGATCAGTGTGTAACTGATCTCATCCGCCCCATCTCGAGAGATGAGGTCCGAGCTGTTCTCTTTTCCATGAGTAGTGCCAAGGCTCCTGGGCCGGATGGCTTCCCTGTGGGGTTTTTCAAAGCTGCTTGGAGTGTTGTTGGGGATGATTTCTGTTCCGCAGCGCTTCACTTCTTTGATACCTCCTCCCTTCCTCCTGGTATCATTGCCACCTCTCTTACCTTGATTCCTAAGAAGGTGGGTGCCTCCCGGGTTGAGGATTTCAGGCCTATTTCCTGTTGTAATGTGTTGTATAAATGCATTGCAAAGGTTTTGGCCAATCGTCTTCGCGTATGGCTGCCCTCCTTCATTAGTCCGAATCAGTCGGCCTTTGTTCAAGGAAGGAGTATTGTGGATAACATTCTGCTCTGCCAGGAGTTGGTTGGGGCTTACCACCTCAACAAAAGGAGCCCGCGGTGTGTGCTGAAGATCGATCTGCAGAAAGCTTATGACTCTATCCAGTGGGATTTTCTCTTTGGCTTACTGCTCTCGATTGGTACGCCTTGCCAGTTTGTCAACTGGATCCGGGCTTGCGTTACTTCGCCTATGTTCTCCATTTCGGTGAATGGGTCCTCTGAGGGGTATTTTGCGGGTAGACGCGGTGTCCGTCAGGGAGATCCCCTGTCCCCTTACCTGTTCGTCATGTGTATGGAAGTCTTGTCGCGGCTGCTAAGTTCCCCGCCGCCTGAGTTTGAGTTTCATCCAAAGTGTGAGAGGGTTAATCTTACCCATCTTTGTTTTGCGGATGACTTGATGATTTTCTCTGCGGGGAATGAGACTTCTTTGAGGTTTGTTCAGCAGACCTTACATCACTTCCAGGAGCTTCCAGGCCTTGTGGCTAACTCCGCTAAGAGCTCGATGTTCTGTGCGGGGGTTCCTGTCCCGGTGGCTGTTAGCCTTGCTGAGTTCATGGGTGTTGCTCTTGCGACCCTGCCTGTTTGTTACTTAGGTCTCCCTCTCATCTCAGGTAGGCTGTCTTCTCGGGATTTTCTCTGCGGGGAATGAGACTTCTAGGATCGGCAGTTGGACTGCTAGGGCTCTTTCCTATGCGGGTAGGTTGCAGCTCATCCAGTCGGTCCTCCAGAGCTTCCAGGTCTATTGGGCCAGTGTGTTTGTGCTGCCTGCTCGTATAGTGCATAGGGTTGAGAGTATGCTTCGGTGCTACGTCTGGAAAGGCTCTCCTTCTGGTCGCGGGGGGGCGAAGGTTGCCTGGGACGACATTTGTTTGCCGAAGCGGGAGGGAGGTTTGGGTATTCGTCATATCCAATCCTGGAACTTAGCAGCTGTTATGAAGCTCCTTTGGCTTCTTCTGCTTCGCTCTGGTTCTCTGTGGGTCGCTTGGATGGAGGAGTATATCCTCCGTGGTCGGTCTCTTTGGACGATTCCTGTGTCGTCTATGTGGTCTTAGTGCCTCAAGGCGATTATGGGGCTTCGTGACCAATTCCGTCCACTTGTCCGGTTTTCCATTGGCGATGGTTGTAGGTGCCGTATGTGGGTTGATCCATGGCTGCCTGATGGTCCTATTCTCCCCAGGATTAGTGATCGTATCTTGTATGACGTAGCTAGTCATATTCAAGCTATGGTGTCTGATTTCCTGCTACCTGATGGTTCGTGGCGGTGGCCGGTGGTGTCTCCTGAGTTGTTGGAGATCTCCGATGCCATGCGCTCTACTGTGTGTTGCCCAGGTAGGGAGGATAGGTTGATCTGGGTTCCAGGCGAGATTGGCTTTTCAGTTTCGAGTGCTTGGGAGGTGATCCGTCCCCGTGGGACGGTGGTTCCTTGGCAGGGTTTGCTTTGGTTCGGAGGGAATATTCTGCGTCATGCTTTTGTCACCTGGCTGGCCTTGAGGGATCGTTTGTATACCCGTGATAGGCTGGCTAGGTGGATCCCCTCGACACCTACCGATTGTTTGCTTTGTTTGTCCGGGTCTGAGTCCCGCGACCACTTGTTCTTTCAGTGCCCCTGGCGGGTGCTTCTTCCCCTATTCTGTCCCTAGGTGCTGCTGTTGTCTCTTCTCTGGAGGGGGTTTTCTGTTTGATCGGTGTGGCTTGCCTGTTTGGGGCTTCTCCCTGTGCTTGTTCCTGCTTTGAGGACGCTTCTTGCAGAGGCTCGTTCAGTTTGCTTGCTTTCTTCTCCTGTGTGCCCCTTGCTGTCCTTGGCTCTTTCTTCCCTGGTGGGCATTTTGAGTGGGGCTTTGAGAGGCTAGTCTGTGGGGTGCCACCATCTGTAGGGCTTGGTTCAGACGGTGCTTGATGTTCTGCAGTGGGCTGTCCATCTCTGTTCTGTGGGTGCTCTTTGTCCCCTAGTGTGGTCCTGGTTCCTAATTGAGTTGAGTTTGTTCTGGATGCTTGTTGTCACCCCGAAAGGCGCCTTGTCCGGAGGGTGTGTCGGTTTTTTGGTGGGTGTCCTTGGATCTGGCTTTGTCGAGGGAAGCAATGCTTGCCTGGTCCTTGTGGCTTTCTGCCGGGCCTGCATACTTGATGGTTGTTCTCTTGCCATAAGTAGGGGGAAGACGAGTTGAAGGGTCTCTTCTTTGTTTTGGTTTACTTGGTTGTGCTTGGGGGGCTGGCTTCTTGCATGCATATGATGGATGGCCAGCTTGGCCTCTTTTTATCTCAGCATCTGTCTGTCCTCCCTCTACTTTGCTTGGTGCCCCTTGACCCTGTCTGGAGTCACTCTTTCGCTCGTGCCGGCCGGGGATTGATGGCTTCGGGTGTCTTTTGGGCGGCTGAGAGTTTTGCTTTGTTCGTGTTCTGACTTGTTGTTTCCTCTTGCTTCAGTTGTGTTTCTTGTGGCCAAACCGAGCATAGCTCAATTGGCATAGGGTTGAGCCGGTGACCAAAAGGTCATGGGTTCAATCCCCGCATTAATTAAACTACCGTTGCAAAAAAAAAGTTGTGTTCTTGTGCTCTTTGAGTTGTGTTGTATTTATTTGCTTTTTTGTCTTTTCTGGCTCCTCCCGCTTGTGGGTTGGGTGTCGGGGTTTGTTGTTTGTTGGTTTCTTTGTTGCTTTCCCTCGGGCTGTGAGGTTCCGTTGGGTTGTTTTTGTTTTGTTTTCGTACATTGGTTTTCCCAGTGGTTGTTCTCTTGTTTGATGGTGCCCTTTGGCCTCGGGCTTTGAGGTCTTTTTGCTTAATATATATTCACCTTTGCAAAAAAAAAAAAGTTTTCTATCTTGCTTTGCTTTCGGTTTTTAGTGTTCTGTTTTGATTCTATTTCGGTTTTTTGTGTTCTTTCGGTTTTAGTGTTTTTTTTATGCTGTTATTGGTTTCTTGGAGTGTGGTGCTCTGGTTTTTGGGGTTGAGGGAGATCGTCTTCTTCGTTTGTTCACGCGGCTTGGTGTGCAAGTATGAGAAGGAAGAAGTCCCCTCAAAAGAAACCGTTCCTCAAGAGTAATGGTTCTTCTTCGGGCTTCCCTGGTCTTCGGCTCTCCAAAATCTCTGCAACAAAATCAATGGGGGTTGTAAGTTCTGATATCGCTAAGATTAGCCTAAGTGAAGGGCGGTCTAAAGTGGTTGCATCTGACAGGTTGGGGCAAAACTCAGAGGCTGTAAGTTATGGTCAAAAAACAGAGCAGCTAGCATTTTTTGGGCAGACTTCTTCCCTGTCAAAAAATGGAAAAACAGGGGGTCTTTCAATTGACCGAGAAGATTTATGTGTTGATATTGGCCTTGGTCCTCAGCCCCGAATTAAATCTTCTAAGTTTGAGGCTTCTTCTTCGTCTAACCAGAGGAGTGTTGGCGCTGATAAGTCTCGACTGGAGGTTGAAGACGACGGGCTAGGGCTACCTGGGTCTTCGACCATGGAGGCGGCTGCTGATATCCGAGCTTTGAATGTTCGTCCTATTGAAGGAAACTTCAATAAATGTGAGGGCGTGTTTGAAGGGCTGGGTATTTATTCTGAAAAGCTTCCCTTATCTGCTGCCAATTTGAATATGCAAGCTGGCCCTCTTCCTTCAAAAATGGCGAAAACAAGGGGTAAAGCCAGTCTGTTGAATTCATCTGCGGGAGTTGATATTGTCATAAATAAGGTGTTAGGTCCTCAGCCCCGTGGTATGACTTTTGCGGCCGAGGCTTCTTCATCTTCAAATTTTCGGATTATTGATGATGGCAAGCTTCGGCTGGAGGTTGAAGACGATAGTTTAGGCGAACTTGCGTCCTCAACAATGGCGGTGGCGGCTGATGCTCGAGCTTTGAATGCTCTTCCTATTCAAGGAAACTTCAATCATGGTGAGGGCGTGCTTGAAGGGCTGCGTATTAATTCGGCTTTGCTTCCCTTATCTGATGCTAATTCAAATGTGCAAGCTGGCCATCTTGGATATGGATCCACTCTAAAAGCTCTTTATTGCCAAATTTGGAAAATTTGGAAAATCAGCTCCTTGAGCAAAAGACAACTCCCGTAGGCAATTCTTCATTGTCATTAAAGGTAAGCTTGGATAATAATTTGATTCAAGATGCTTCTCTCTCTAAAACCGATTGTCAATTGGGCTTTAAAGGAAAAGTTGGAAATTCTATTACTTCCTTGCCTCAAAACCGTGGGAGTTGGGGAGCTAATCCAAGGTGTGCTTCCCATTTTGACTTCCCAAATGGACTTGGCCCAATTGGTAATGCTTCGGGTGGGCTTGGCCAAGGGAATAGGTTAGCACAAGATGGGCTTCATGAGATGGGGTATTCTGATTTTCACCTTAATGGGCTTGATGACTTGGGTTCGGGCCCAATTTTGAATGGGCAAGGAGCCTTGCCTTTTGGGCCGTCCTCTTTTAGCCCAATAGGGCGTGGGCAGTTAGGCCACTTGGTGACTCGTCGTGTTACGCCCAATCGGGATGCGGTTTTTCCCCTTGAGGGAAAGGATGTCGCTAGTGAGGTTGGGTTGGGGAGTAGTTCGGTTGGGACTAGGATTGGTTCGGGGATTCCAGGAAAGTTTCCTCTGTTAGGCCATCCTAGTTCGGACTTGGGAGTGAGTGAAGGGGCTGATGCGTTTTTGGGTTCCTTTGGTGGGTTTGGGCCTAATCATATTGGGCCCGGTGGGCCCCTAGGGTCCCTTGGTCAGGGGCATAAGGCTAGTTGGGCCAATCTGTTTGGGCCTCAGTGGACCTCCCCAGCTGATGAGCCCCTTCTCTATAACCCTTCAATTGAGAAGGATGGGATTATGTTTGCCATTCCCTCGGATGAGGCTATTGAGGAGGGCATAGCAGTTTGGAGAGGTTCGTTGGTGGGTCAGTTTATGGATGGCAAACTTCCTTTTTTTGTTTAAGATCGGATGGTCAGGAGGATTTGGGGCATGTGGAAGTTCCAACCATTAACTTGTTTGATAATGGTTTGATCATCTTCAGGTTCCAAAAGGACTCAGCCCGGGACTGGGTCCTGGAGAATGGTCCCTGGCACTTTGGGGGGAAGCCTATCCTTCTGAGGCAGTGGGCCCCTGGGATAGTACCCCAGACCTTCGTGTTCTATAAAATTCCTGTGTGGGTAAAGTTTTTTCATGTCCCTATGGAATTATGGACCACTCCTGGGTTGAGTAACATTGCAAGTACGGTTGGTGTTCCTTTGCGGTTGGATAAGCCTACAAAGGACAAAACGTGCTCCTCGTATGCTCGGGTTTGTGTGGAGGTCGCGATTGATGCCCCTCTTTCTAGTAAAGTTGGGGTTACTGTCTATGGGGTGGATCATACTATCCCAATTGAATATGAATGGAAGCCCAAGCGGTGCCTGTCTTGTCGTGTCTTTGGTCATTCGGACACAGGTTGTCCAAAACAGACTGGGGGTAGTATTGATCCCATCCTCACTACACAGGTATCTGCTGAGGGTGAGGTCAAGGTGCCGGCCCAGAGAGAGGTCGTGGGCTCGGACCAGGTAGTAGTTGCTAGTGGGGAGGGTCAACAGGCCTCCTCTCTTGAGGGTGTTGATGAGTTCATCCCTGTGGAAAGGAAATCTGGTAGGCGTAAACGGAACAGGAAGAAGGCTGCCAAATCCTTGGCTGCGACAGACTCGTCTACCCATCCCATTGCCTTGGTTAGACTCCCGAGTTCTCCTATTGGCCCCACCTCTAGGCTTTCACGTTCTCCTGAGCCCCCAAAGGAGGTCCACGTGGCTAACTCTTTCGGTTCTCTAGTTGATTGCTCAAGGTGTGCTTTGGCCTCCCTAAGGGTGGTTTCCTTAGTGGAAAAGGCGCTCTGTGATAGTGTGGACCCTCGATGGTGTCAGAATGCCACTGTCTCCCCTTCTACTTCCTATGTCTAGTTGGTGCTCGTGGAATGTGCGCGGTCTCACTGACCCGACAAAAGGACGATGTGTTCGCTCGTTTTTCCAGTCTGAGAATATTGGTTTCTGCTGTCTGGTAGAAACTAAGGTTAAGGCTCATCAGTTTGACTTCGTGTTTCGTTCCTTTGGGGCCGATTGGCAGTGCGTGTGTAGTTATGGGGATAGTGGCCTGAGTCGTATTTGGGTGTTATGGCGTTCCCGCCGTTTCTCTTTCTCGCCTAGCCAGATTAGTCCTCAGTTGGTTACTGGCTCCCTGGTGGATCTGTCTTCCCAGGTTGCGACCCATATTGCCTGTGTGTATGGGTCCAATCTCGAGGCTGGTCGGTCTACTTTGTGGAGGGAGTTGGCCTTGGCTTGTTCGAGCTGGTCTTCTCCTGGCGTGGTTATGGGAAACTTTAATGAGACTAGGCGGCTGACTGAGAGGAGTGGTGGTAACCATAGCATCTCTGCGATGGGAGCCTTTGATAATGCTCTCCTTGAGGCTGACTTGGTTGAGCTGTCGGTTCAGGGGAATTGGTTCACTTGGACTAGCCGCCCGAGGGGTGGCCCGGGAGGTCAGTTGGGGAGGTTGGATAGAGTTTTGGTGAATGCTGAGTGGGCTTCTGCCCGCCCTCTGTGTGTGGTGCACGTGCATGATTGGGGTGTTTCTGATCACAGTCCGATGGTTTTCTCTCCAGGCCCTTTTGGTGCTCGTCGGTCTCCCTCCTTTCGGTTCTTTAACCATTGGGGGGAGTCTGATAGGTTTTTGTTTGTGACCCCTTTCCCCCTCCCTCCAGCTTCAGGCCTCTAGGTGTGAAGAAGCCTCTCTTCGGCAGAAATCGAGGGTTAAATGGCTGGCGTTAGGGGATAGGAACTCGGGTTTCTTTCACAGGAGCGTGAAAGTTAGGGCAGCCCGGAATAGCTTTTCCTCTCTAGTTGACGGTTCTGGGGCAAGGTTGTCTTCCCATGAGGACATCTCGAGATCTCTGGTTCTTTATTTCCAGGGGCTCTTGGGTTCCCAGTGGGTTGGTTACCGTGACCTTACTGAGCATTTAAAACCGATTGTGGGGTTTTCGTGGTCTGATCAGTGTGTAACTGATCTCATCCGCCCCATCTCGGGAGATGAGGTTCGAGTTGTTCTCTTTTCCATGAGTAGTGCCAAGGCTCCTAGGCCGGATGGTTTCCCTGTGGGGTTTTGCAAAGCTGCTTGGAGTGTTGTTGGGGTTGATTTCTGTTCCGCAGCGCTTCACTTCTTTGATACCTCCTTCCTTTTTTTTGCAAAGTTGATTATATATTAAGCAAAAAGACCTCAAAGCCCGAGGCCCAAGGGCACCATCAAACAAGAGAACAACACTGGGAAAACCAATGTACCAAACAAACAAAACAACCCAACGAGCCAGAGCACGAACGAAGCATAACTCCCCAGCCGCCCAAAAACCACCCGAAACCATCAATCCCCCGGCCGGCACGAGCAAAGAGCGACTCCAGACAAGGTCAAGGTCAAGGGGCACCAAGCAAAGCAGAGGGAGGACAGACAGATGCTGAGAAAAAGGGGCCAAGCAGGCCATCCAACATATGCATGCAAGAAGCCAGCCCCCCAAACACGGCCAAGAAAACCAAAACAAAGAAGAGACCCTTCAACTCGTCTTCCCCCTACTTCTGGCAAAAGAACAACCATCAGGTATGCAGGCCCGGCAAAAAGCCACAAGGACCAGGCAAGCATCGCTTCCCTCGACAAAGCCTAATCCAAGGACACCCACCAAAAAACCGACACACCCTCCGGACAAGGCGCCTTTCGGGGTGACAACAAGCATCCAGAACAAACTCAACTCAATTCAGGAACTAGGACCACACCAGGGGGCAAAGAGCACCCACAGAACAGAGATGGACAGCCAACTGCAAAAGTAGCAAGCACCGCCTGAACCAACCCCAACAGAGAGAGGCACCCCACAGACCAACCTCACAAAGCCACCACTCAAAAAGCCCACCAGGGAAGAGAGAGCCAAGGAACAGCAAGGGGCAAAACCGGGGAGGAGAGCAAGCAAACTCAACGAGCCTCTGCAAGAAGCACCCTCAAAGCAGGAAACAAGCACAGGGAGAGGCCCCAAACAAGCAGGCCGCACAGACCAAACAGAGGATCCCCTCCAGAGAAGAGACAACAACAGCACCAAGGGACAGAACAAGGGAAGAAGCAATCGCCAGCAACGAGACAGCACCGCAAGGAGCAACCAAAACCTGAAGACTCCTCCAGAGAAGGGACAGCAGCAGCAACCAGGGACAGAGAAGGGGAAGAAGCAATCGCCAGAAGCGAAACAACACCGCAAAGAGCCACCTGACAAAACACCTGCACACACTCAAAGAACAAGACCAAGTCAATCAAAAGAATCCCAGGGGGAGCCGGCCGAAACCGCACCCACCCAGGACGAGCATGCAGAAGAAATATCAGACCAAATAGCGGCGATAACCGACTGAGGAGGGCGGTGACCCGGGCCGTGAAAACGCAAGTTCCGTTCCATCCAAATATGGTAGATCACAGCACACCAGGCCACTCTCCAAACAAGCTTTCGCTTGTGCTGCCCAGCACTCACTCGACAAATCCACTCAAGCTCAGCATCCCAAGGGAGAACGAGGCGGGAAGCTCTGCCCCAACAGAGGATATCCTCCCACACCAAACTCACAAAGGGGCACTGAAAGAACAAGTGGTCTCGGGACTCAGTCCCTGACACACAAAGTAAACAATCGGTAGGTGTCGAGGGGATCCACCTAGCCAGCCTATCACGGGTATACAAACGGTCCCTCAAGGCCAGCCAGGTGACAAAAGCATGACGCGGAATATTCCCCCCAAACCATAGCAAACCCTGCCACGGAACCACAGTCCCACGGGGGCGAATCGCCTCCCAAGCACTCGAAACCGAAAAACCAACCCCGCCTGGGACCCAGATCAACCTATCCTCCCTACCTGGGCAACACACAGTAGAGCGCACGGCATCGGCGATCTCCAACAAATCAGGAGACACTACCGGCCACCGCCACGAACCATCAGGAAGCAGAAAATCAGAGACCATAGCTTGAATATGACTAGCTGCGTCATACAAGATACGATCACTAATCCTGGGGAGAATAGGACCATCAGGCAGCCAAGGATCAACCCACATACGACACCTAGAACCGTCGCCAATGGAAAACCGGACAAGCGGACGGAATTTGTCCCGAAGCCCCATAATCGCCTTGAGGCACCAAGACCACATAGACGACACAGGAATCGTCCAAAGAGACCGACCACGGAGGATATACTCCTCCATCCAAGCCACCCACAGAGAAATTGATACCTCCTTCCTTCCTACTGGTATCACTGCCACCTCTCTTACCTTGATTCCTAAGAAGGTGGGTGCCTCCCGGGTTGAGGATTTCAGGCCTCTTTCCTATTGTAATGTGTTGTATAAATGCAATGCAAAGGTTTTGGCTAATCGTCTTCGCGTGTGGTTGCCTTCCTTCATCAGTCCGAATCACTCGGCCTTTGTTCAAGGGAGGAGTATTGTGGATAACATTCTGCTCTGCCAGAAGTTGGTTGGGGTTACCACCTCAATAAAGGGAGGCCGCAGTGTGTGCTGAAGATCGACCTGCAGAAAGCTTATGATTCTATCCAGTGGGATTTTCTCTTTGGCTTACTGCTCTCGATTGGTACGCCTTGCCAGTTTGTCAACTGGATCCGGGCTTGCGTTACTTCGCCAATGTTCTCCATTTCGGTGAATGGGTCCTCTGAGGGGTTTTTTGCGGGTAGGTGATAAGAAAACCCTAGCCAACTGGACCTAAGAACCCTTATGGTTATACAAACCCCTAGATCTCAAATGCTAAAACCCCCAATTACATATGATTTCATCCCAAGGAAGAAGAAAGAAACAAATTTACCTTGATGATCAATATCAAGAGTAGAGAAAACTTGTTTCAAAACTCAAGATTCGAATCACTCCACAAGATAGCTTGATCAAGACTACTTGAATGACTCTACATGCAAATCTAATCACAAGAAATGCAAAGGAATAAGCTCATGGCTTAAGAAGCAAACTATGCAACTTTCATTTTTAAACTCAAATCTGTCTATCCTAATTAAACAACATGGATGGCTATATATAGCCTTCAAAATTAACCCTAGAGTAACCTATGGTCAATTGAAGAGTTGTAACTCTCATGCCCATCAATACCATAATGGCCACTAGCTAAATTGTAACTTAAAACATTGAAAACAAAACTTTAAAACTGAAATTACATGAAACTACTCTTAAATCCGAGAATATAAATACTAATCAACCAACTTAAAGTTTGTAACCATCCAAGAGTAATCAAAGCCCCACTTGAAGTAGTTTGAACTACTAGTTCCATAGATGAAGCTTGATCCATCTTTAATGAAGCATGAGTTGCATTTTAGTTCATTAAATGCAACTCCATTTGTTTGTCATCTTGGAAAGTTGCTATGACCCTGACATCTACCTTGAAGTTCATATGGCATGATTGGGATGCCCTGGTTCATATCATCCTCTCCTTCTTTAAGAGGATTCGTCCTCGAATCCAAAGGATCCCCTTGTAATGCAAACTTGAAGTCATTTGCATATCGTGGTCTTACTCTCCTTAAGGTGTTCACCTTGAACTTTAGGCCATGAATGGTTGTAGAATTGAAATGGAACTGTTGCTTCTTAGGTAGCCTGTTGATCTTGTAATTCTCACGTGCTCGACATTGTCTCATTTCTAAAGCTACCTTTGAATCTTGCTTATGAGTAAGAACTTTAACTTCCTGCAAGAACTCAAAAGAAAAATTAGGCACACTTGGTTTAAGTGCACCCGTTAGAAAGCAAGTCTTTTCGGTTACAAGTTCTTGTATGTGTCGTTTTGAATACAAAACAGTATTCTCCTCATAAACACTAATAACCGAACCCTCTTTCTCTTTAAACTCTATACAATTCTCAATCTTTTCTTTTTTCCACTCTTTTTCTTTTTCACTTTCCTCACTTTTTGTCTCTATATGACATGGATCAAAATATATTTGTACAATTGCTTAGGTGGTCACCACGTAATCAATAACAATGTCATCATTTGGAACGTCGACTTGAGGCATAAGGAAATCTTTCTCTTCTTGAACAGATTGTGCAGTCTTCATTGTTTGATTCTGCAACTCTTGACATAATTCAAACACGTACTTCACGGATTGGCGCATTTCAGCCAAGTCTTCCCGAAAAGTCTTCCAAAATCGGTGGGGGATTGAGTTTTTTGAAGCTTTTCCATGGAGGTTGTCGGCCTTCTTGTTGCTGCTGGGTGTAGGTGTTAAGCCATTGTGTTCACTCACTGTGGTTATCTCCGTCGGTTCTCCGAGTAAGCTGGTCAAGGTAGCATAGCTGGGCGCTCCAAGAGCTTAGGGTACAATATGAGGAGGAAGAAGTCTCCCCAAAAGAAACCATTCGTCAAAAGTAGTGGTTCTTCTTCGGTTTTCCCTGGCCTTCGGCTCTCTAAAATATCTGCAACTAAATCAATGGGGGTTGTGAGTTCTGATGTCCTGAAGTCCAGCCTAAATGAAGGAAGGCCTAAGGTAGTTGTTTCTGACCGGCTGGGGCAAAACTCAGGGGCTGGGAGTTTTTGTCAAAAAACAGAGCATCTGGTTTGCACTGGTCAGGAGTCTTCTCTGTCTAAATCTGGGAAAACAGAGGATGAGTTCTGTGTAGAGAGTGGCCTTGGTCCTCAGCCCCGAGTTATCTCTCCAACGCTTGCGGCTTCCTCTTCGTCAAAACAGGGGAGTGGTGGCATTGAGCATCCTCGACTGGAGGTTGAAAATGAAGGGAAAGGGCTACCTGGTTCTTCGACCATGGAGGCGGCTGCTGCTACACGTGCTTTGAATGTTCGCCCCATTGAAGGAATCCTCACTAATGGCGAGAGTGTTTTAGAAGGAAAGGGTATTAATTCGGGTATTAATTCGGGCAAACTTCCCTTACCTGATGTTTTTTTGAATCTGCCAGCTGCTTCTCTTAATTCATCCGTTCGGCCAAGTATGGAAAGTTTGGAAAGTCTCCCTCTTCAAACGTCATCTCCTGGAGGTCTTCACTCTCGGTCATTTAAGGAAATCCTGGAAGTAAAGGTGGCTCATGATTCCCCTTTCCTTAATAATAAATTGGGCGTCATAAATCCGCAGGTGAAGTCTTGTGCTAATTTTCATTCAGATTTGAGGGTGGGCTCCATGGCTGACGTCCCTATTGGGCTTGGCCCATTTGGTAATGGTGTGGATAGGCTTGGTTATGGTAATCGGGAAGCTAATGTTGGAATAAATGAGATGGCTAATTCTCCATTGCAGCTTAATGGGCTTGACAATTTCGGTTTGGCCCCAATTTTGAATGGGCAGGGAGCCTTGGCCGTTGGGCGTTCCTCTCTTAGCCCAATAGGGCGTGGGCAATTGGGTAATTTGGTTACCCGCCGTGGTGTGCCCAAGCGGGATGAGGGTCTGCACCGTGAGGGAAAGGAAGGCACTAGTGAGGTTGGGATGGATTGTAGTTCGTTCGGACCTAGGGTGGGTTTGGGGATTCCAGGAAAGTTTCCTCTGCTTGGCCATCCTCGTCCGGATGGAGGTGTGATTGAGGGGGATGAGGTGTCTGTGGGGTCTTTTGGTGGGTTTGGGCCTAATCATATTGGGTCGGGTGGTCCCCTTGGGGCCGTCGATAAGGGGCATATGCCGAGTTGGGCCAACCTTTTTGGGCCCCAGTGGACCTCCCCTTCTGATGAACCTCTTCTCTATAACCCTCCAATTGAGAAGGATGGGATTATGTTTGCCATTCCTTCGGATGAGGTTATTGAGGAGGGTATCGCAGTCTGGAGAGGTTCGTTGGTGGGACAATTTGTTGATGGTAAACTTCCATTTTTTGTTCTTGATCGTATTGTCAGGAAGATTTGGGGACATGTGGAAGTTCCAACCATTAACCTGTTTGATAATGGGTTGATCATTTTCCGGTAACAAAAGGACTCAGCTAGGGACTGGGTCTTAGAGAATGGCCCCTGGCACTTTGGGGGGAAGCCTATCCTTCTGAGGCAGTGGGCCCCTGGGATTGTCCCCCAGACATTTGTGTTTGATAAAATTCCTGTGTGGGTTAAGTTTTTCCATGTCCCAATGGAATTGTGGACCACTCCTGGGTTGAGCAACATTGCGAGTACGGTTGGTGTTCCTTTGCGGTTGGATAAGCCTACTAAGGACAAAACGTGCTCCTCGTATGCTCGGGTCTGTGTGGAGGTTGCGATTGACGCCCCCCTTCCTAGTAAGGTTGGGGTTACTGTCTATGGGGTGGATCATACTATCCCCATTGAGTACGAATGGAGGCCCAAGAGGTGCCTTTCCTGTCGGGTATTTGGCCATTCGGACTCTGGCTGTCCAAAAAAGGTAGTGAGTAGTTTTGATCCCAGTCTCCCTTCCCTGGAGTCTACTGGGGGTGGGGTCAGGGTGCCGGCCCAGAGTGATGGAGTGAGTCTGGATCGGGTAGGGGTTGCTAGTGGGGGGGGGGGGGGTGTTCAGGCCTCCTCCATTGAGGCTGATGATGACTATATCCCAGCGGGAGGGAAATCTCGCAGGCGTAGACGTAAGAAGGCTGCTAAGTCCTTGGATGTAGACTCGTCTGCCCTTCCCATTGCCTTGGCTAGTCTCCCAAGTTCTTCTAGTGGCCCCTCCCCTCGTCTCCCCCGTTCTCCTGAGGCCCCGAAGGGGGTACATGTGTCTAATTCTTTCGTAGCTCTTTCGGTTCCCTTGGGATGTGATTTGGCCCCCCCGAGGGTGGTGTCCTTAGTGGCAAAGACGGTCTGTGACAGTGTGGACCCCCGAGGGAGTCAGGATGCCATTGTCTCCCCTTCTACTTCCTATGTCTAGTTGGTGCTCGTGGAATGTGCGCGGTCTCACTGACCCGACAAAAGGACGATGTGTTCGCTCCTTTTTGCAAGCTGAGAATATTGGTTTCTGTTGTCTAGTAGAAACGAAGGTTAAGGCTCATCAGTTTGATTTCGTGTTTCGTTCCTTTGGGGCCGATTGGCAGTGTGTTTGTAGTTATGGGGATAGTGGCCTGGGTCGTATTTGGGTGTTATGGCGTTCCTGCCGTTTCTCTTTCTCCCCTAGCCTGATTAGTCCTCAGTTGGTTACTGGCTCCCTGGTGGACCTGTCTTCTCAGGTTGCGACTCATATTGCCTGTGTGTATGGGTCCAATCTCGAGGCTGAGAGGTCTACTTTGTGGAGGGAGTTGGCCTTGGCTTGTTCGAGTTGGTCTTCCCCTGGCATAGTTATGGGAGACTTCAATGAGACTCGCCGGTTGACTGAGAGGAGTGGGGGTAACCATAGCATTTCTGCGATGGGAGCCTTTGATGCTGCTCTCCTAGAGGCTGACTTGGTTGAGCTGCCGGTTCAGGGGAATTGTTTCACTTGGACTAGTCGACCGAGGGGAGGCCCAGGAGGTCAGTTGGGAAGGTTGGATAGAGTCTTGGTCAACGCTGCGTGGGCTTCTGGTCGGCCTATGTGTGTGGTGCACGTGCATGACTGGGGTGTCTCTGACCATAGTCCGTTGGTTTTCTCTCCTGGCCCTTTAGGTGCTCGGCGGTCTCCCTCCTTTCGGTTCTTTAACCATTGGGGGGAGTCTGATAGGTTTTTGTCTGTGATTGCCAGTAGGTGGGTAACCCATGTTGGGGTCTCTCCGCTTGTTAGCTTCGCTCGCAATTTAAAGGGCTTAAAGGGACTCTCAGGCAGGAGTTTGGGACGCCGATTGCCGTGCTTAGTCAGCAGGTTATTGA
The DNA here is from genome assembly GCA_028017165.1 of Herpetospermum pedunculosum. Lineage (NCBI taxonomy): Eukaryota > Viridiplantae > Streptophyta > Magnoliopsida > Cucurbitales > Cucurbitaceae > Herpetospermum > Herpetospermum pedunculosum. The sequence continues at coordinate 41,048,822 of CM051527.1, forward strand.
TCTGCGCTTGGCCATGGAGGCTGCCCAGGCGGGAGTTTTGGTGGACCCCATTTCTCCTTCCCTCCAGCGGCAGGCTGCTGAGGCTTCTGATAGGTTCTGGGCAGCCGCTAGGTGCGAGGAAGCCTCCCTTCGGCAGAAATCGAGGGTCAAGTGGCTGGCGTTAGGGGATAGGAACACAGGGTTTTTTCACAGGAGTGTAAAAGTTAGGGCAGCCCGAAATAACTTTTCCTCCTTGGTTGATGGCTCTGGGGTCAGGTTGTCGTCCCATGAGGACATCTCGAGATCTCTGGTTCTTTATTTCCAGGGTCTCTTGGGGTCCCAAGGGGTTGGGTATCGTGACCTCACTGAGTGTTTAAAGCCGATGGTGGGGTTTTCGTGGCCTGATCAGTGTGTAACTGATCTCACTCGCCCCATCTCGCGAGAGGAAGTTCGTGCTGTTCTCTTTTCCATGAGTAGTGCCAGGGCTCTTGGCCCGGATGGCTTCCCTATGGGGTTTTTCAAAGCTGCTTGGAGTGTTGTTGGGGATGATTTCGTTTCCGCTGTGCTTCACTTCTTTGATACCTCCTTCCTTCCTCCTGGTATCAATGCCACCTCTCTTACCTTGATTCCTAAGAAGGTGGGTGCTTCACGGGTTGAGGACTTTAGGCCAATTTCTTGCTGTAATGTGTTGTATAAATGCATTGCAAAGGTTTTGGCTAACCGTCTTCGCGTGTGGCTGCCTTCCTTCATTAGTCCGAATCAGTCGGCCTTTGTTCAAGGTAGGAGCATTGTGGATAACATTCTGCTCTGCCAGGAGTTGGTTGGGGGTTACCACCTCAACAAAGGGAGCCCGCGGTGTGTGCTGAAGATTGACCTGCAGAAGGCTTATGACTCTATTCAGTGGGATTTTCTCTTTGGCTTACTGCTTTCGATTGGTACGCCCTGCCAGTTTGTCAACTGGGTCCGGGCTTGCGTTACCTCGCCTATGTTCTCCATCTCGGTGAATGGGTCCTCTGAGGGGTTTTTTGCGGGTAGGCGTGGTCTCCGTCAGGGTGATCCCCTGTCCCCTTACCTGTTCGTCATGTGTATGGAAGTCTTATCGCGGCTGCTGAATTCCCCGCCGCCTGGTTTCGAGTTTCATCCCAAGTGTGAGATGGTTAATCTTACCCATCTTTGCTTTGCGGATGACTTGATGATTTTCTCTGCGGGGAACAGGGCTTCCTTGAGGTTTGTCCAGCAGACTCTTCTTCACTTCCAGGAGCTTTCTGGCCTTGTGGCCAACTCCGCTAAGAGCTCGATGTTCTGCGCGGGGGTTCCTTCCCAGGTGGCTGTTGATCTGGCTGAGTTCATGGGTGTTGCTCTGGCAACCTTGCCTGTGTGTTACTTAGGTCTCCCTCTCATCTCAGGTCGGTTGTCTTCTCGGGATTGCCAGCCTCTGATTGATCGGATCACCTCTAGGATTGGTAGTTGGTCAGCTAGGGCTCTTTCCTATGCAGGAAGGTTGCAGCTTATTCAGTCGGTGCTTCAGAGCTTCCAAGTCTATTGGGCTAGTGTGTTTGTTCTGCCTGCTCGTATAGTCCATAGGGTTGAGAGTTTGCTTCGTTGCTTCCTCTGGAAGGGCTCTCCTTCTGGTTGTGGGGGGGCGAAGGTGGCCTGGGCTGACATTTGTTTGCCGAAGAGCGAGGGAGGTTTGGGTATTCGTCATATCCCCTCCTGGAACTCGGCAGCAGTTATGAAACTCCTCTGGCTCCTCCTGCTTCGTTCTGGTTCTCTGTGGGTGGCTTGGATGGAGGCGTATATCCTCCGTGGTCGGTCTCTCTGGACGATTCCTGTGTCGTCTACGTGGTCTTGGTGCCTCAAGGCGATTATGGGGCTTCGGGACCAATTCCGTCCACTTATCCGGTTTTCCATTGGTGACGGTTCTAGGTGTCGTATGTGGGTTGACCCTTGGCTGCCTGATGGTCCTATTCTCCCCAGAATTAGTGATCGTATCTTGTATGACGCAGCTAGTCATATTCAAGCTATGGTCTCTGATTTTTTGCTACCTGATGGTTCGTGGCGGTGGCCGGCTGTGTCTCCTGATTTATTGGAGATCGCCGATGCTGTGCGGTCTACTGTGTGTTGCCCAGGTAGGGAGGATATGTTGATCTGGGTTCCTGGTGGGATTGGTTTTTCGGTTTCGAGTGCTTGGGAGGCGATTCGCCCTCGTGGGACAGTGGTCCCGTGGCAGAGCTTGATCTGGTTCGGGGGGAATATTCCGCGTCATGCTTTTGTCACCTGGCTGGCCTTGAGGGACCGCTTGTATACTCGTGATAGGCTGGCTAGGTGGATCCCCTCGACACCTACTGATTGTTTGCTTTGTTTGTCCGGGTCTGAGTCCCGTAACCACTTGTTCTTCCAGTGTCCCTTTGCGAGTTTGGTGTGGGAGGATATCCTCTGTTGGGGCAGAGCTTCCCGCCTCGTTCTCCCTTGGGATGCGGAGCTTGAGTGGATTTGTCGGGTGAGTGCTGGGCAGAACAAGCGTAAGCTTGTTTGGAGGGTGGCCTGGTGTGCTGTGATATACCATATTTGGATGGAACGCAATTTGCGTTTTCATGGCCCGGGTCACCGCCCGACTCAGTCGGTTATCGCTGCTAGTCGGTCTGATATTTCTTCTGCATGCTCGTCCTGGGCGGGGGCGGTTTCGGCCGTCTCCCCCTGGGATTCTTTTGATTGACTTTGTCTTGTTCTTTGAGTGTGTGCAGGTGTTATGTCAGGTTGCTCTTGTGGCGCTGTCTCGCGTATGGCGATTGCTTCTTCCCCTGCTCTGTCCCTGGTTCATGCTGCTGTCCCCTCCCTGAAGGGGATCTTGGTTTGGTCTGGGTGGCTTGGTTTTTTGAGCATGTCCCTGTGCTTGTTATTGTTCTTTGAGTGCTGCTTCCTGAGGCTTGTTTCTGTTGATGGCTTCTTCATTTGTCTGTCCTTGCCCATCCTTGGCCTTCTTCCCTGGTGGCTGCTTGTGTGGGGCTCTGCGAGGCTAGTCTGTGGGGTGTCCCTAGCTGTTGGGGTGGTGCAGGCGGTGCTTGTTTCTTCTGTAGTTGGTTGTCCTTCTCTTGTTCTGTGGGTGCTCGTTGTCCCCTGCCGGTCCTGGTTCCTAATGGAGCGGAGTTCTGGACGCTCGTTGTCACCCCGAAAGGCGCCTTGTCCTGAGGGTGTGTGGGCTTTTGGTGGGTCCTTGGATCTGGCTTTGTCGAGGGAAGCGATGCTGGCTGGGTCCCTGTGGCTTCCTGCCGGGCCTGCATGCCTGATGGTTGTTCTTTTGCCATAAGTAGGGGGAAAACGAGTTGATGGGCCTCTTCTTTGTTCGGTTTCTTGGTCGAGCTTGGGGGGCGGGCTTCTTGCTTGCATTTGATGGATGGCCAGCTTGGCCTCGTTTTTCTCAGCATTTGCCTGTCCTCTCCCTGTTTTTGCTTGGTGCCCCTTGACCCTGTCTGGAGTTGCTCTTTCGCTAGTACCGGCAGGGGTTGGATGGCCTGGGGAGTGTTGTGGGCGGATGAGTGGTCATGCTTCGCGGTTGAGGTGTCACGTTTCCTTCGTGTTCTATCTCTTTGTTTCCTACTGCTTCAGCTGTTTCTTTGCTTTTCAGTTGTGTTTCCTTTCTAGCTCTTTCCCGCTTGTGGGTGAATGCTGGAGTGTTGTTGTTTGTTTTATTTGTTGCTTCTGTTGCTTTCCCTCGGGCTGTGAGGTTTCCGTTGTGTTGTTTTCTGTTTGTTGTCGTACATTGGTTCTCCCAGTGTTTGTTCACTTGTTGTTGTGCCCTTTGGCCTCGGGCTTTGAGGCCTTTTGCTTATATATATTCACTTTTGCAAAAAAAAATCGGTTATCACGTCTTTGTGCGTGAGGAAACATGGACTTGGTTGAAGATCGTCTGTGAGACATGCTGCAACGTAATACAAAGTGACAAGAAAAAAATATCTTTCCACACTCCCTTACGTATTTTCACTCAAACAAAAACACTGTCTCAACAAACTCCCAATCTCACTCACATGAGCCAATGAGCAAGGTTTGCAATCCAAGTGAATAGATAACACATAAAGAAAACACTCAAATAACTTGACTATGGAGCAAATTCGAATAGTGAAAAGAAACAAGTAAATAAAATTTGACAGATTTACAGAATGATGAGCAAGATGGATTTGTGCAAATTCAATGCTAATGGTTGAAACAAATTCAGAACAAGAAAAATAACTCTCAAAATTTAAAACCCAATGGCTGGATTTTTAATAATAGGAGTTACAATCTGAAATTGATTGCTGGAAATTTAATGTGCAAAAACGTAACTGTCAAGAATTAATGACCAACAATCAATTTTTGATCACATTCAATTTGTAACTCATATCATCAGTAGGACATATGCTAGATTAAAACACAATTAAAGAACTTGTATGAGAATATTTCGGATCTAGCATGCTTTAGAGACAAAAATAGCAAGAACACATGTTCTTGGATACAACAGTTTTTTTTTTTTTTGCAAAAGTGAATATATATAAGCAAAAGGCCTCAAAGCTCGAGGCCAAAGGGCACAACAACAAGAGAACAAACACTGGGAGAACCAATGTACGACAACAAAACGAAAACAACACAACAGAAACCTCACAGCCCGAGGGAAAGCAACAAATAAACCAAACAACAACAAACTCCAGCATTCAACCCACAAGCGGGAAGGAGCTAGAAAAAGAAACACAACTGAAAAGCAAAGAAACAGCTGATACAGGAGGAAACAAAGACATAGAGCACGAAGGAAGCGTGACACCTCAACCGCGAAGCATGACACCTCATCCGCCCACAAAACTCCCCAGGCCATCCAACCCCCGGCCGGAACTAGCGAAAGAGCGACTCCAGACAGGGGCAAGGGGCACCAAGCAAACACAGAGAGAGGACAGGCAGATGCTGAGAAAAAAGGGGCCAAGCTGGCCATCCATCAAATGCAAACAAGAAGCCCGCCCCCCAAGCTCGACCAAGAAACCGAACAAAGAAGAGGCCCATCAACTCGTTTTCCCCCTACTTATGGCAAAAGAACAACCATCCGGTATGCAGGCACGGCAGAAAGCCACAGGCATCCAGCCAGCATCGCTTCCCTCGACAAAGCCAGATCCAAGGACCCACCAAAAGCCCACACACCCTCAGGACAAAGCGCCTTTCGGGGTGACAACAAGCGTCCAGAACTCAGCTCCATTAGGAACCAGGACCGACAGGAGACAACGAGCACCCATAAAACAAGAGAAGGACAGCCAACTGCAGAAGAAACAAGCACCGCCTGAACCACCCCGACAGCAAGGGACACCCCACAGACCAGCCACGCAGAGCCCCACACAAGAAGCCCACCAGGGGGGAAGGCCAAGGACAGCCAAGGACAGACAGATGAAGAAGCCAGCAACAGAAACAAGCCTCAGAAAGCATCGATCTCAGAGCAAGAACAAGCACAGGGACAAGCTAAAATAACCAAGCCACACAGACCAAACCAGAAACCCCTCCAGAGAAGGGACAGCAGCATGAACCAGGGACAGAGCAGGGGAAGAAGCAATCGTCATAAGCGAGACAGCGCCACAAGAGCAACCTGACATAACACCTGCGCACACTCAAAGAACAAGACAAAGTCAATCAAAAGAATCCCAGGGGGAGACGGTCGAAACCGCACCCGCCCAGGACGAGCATGCAGAAGAAATATCAGACCGAATAGCGGCGATAACCGACTGAGTAGGGCGGTGACCCGGGCCATGAAAACGCAAATTGCGTTCCATCCAAATATGGTATATCACAGCACACCAGGCCACCCTCCAAACAAGCTTACGCTTGTGCTGCCCAGCACTCTCCCGACAAATCCACTCAAGCTCAGCATCCCAAGGGAGAACGAGGCGGGAAGCTCTGCCCCAACAGAGGATATCCTCCCACACCAAACTCGCAAAGGGGCACTGGAAAAACAAGTGGTCACGGGACTCAGTCCCGGACAAGCAAAGCAAACAATCAGTAGGTGTCGAGGGGATCCACCTAGCCAGCCTATCACGAGTATACAAGCGGTCCCTCAAGGCCAGCCAGGTGACAAAAGCATGACGCGGAATATTCCCCCCGAACCATAGCAAACCCTGCCACGGGGCCACTGTCCCACGGGGGCGAATCGCCTCCCAAGCACTAGAAACCGAGAAACCAATCCCACCAGGAACCCAGATCAACTTATCCTCCCTACCTGGGCAACACACAGTAGAACGCACAGCATCGGCAATCTCCAACAAATCAGGAGACACTGCCGGCCACCGCCACGAACCATCAGGTAGCAAAAAATCAGAGACCATAGCTTGAATATGACTAGCTGCGTCATACAAGATACGATCACTAATTCTGGGGAGAATAGGACCATCAGGCAGCCAAGGATCAACCCACATACGACACCTAGAACCGTCACCAATGGAAAACCGGATAAGCGGACGGAATTGGTCTCGAAGCCCCATAATCGCCTTGAGGCACCAAGACCACGTAGACGACACAGGAATCGTCCAAAGAGACCGACCACAGAGGATATACGCCTCCATCCAAGCCACCCACAGAGACCCAGAACGAAGCAGGAGGAGCCAGAGGAGCTTCATAACTGCTGCCGAGTTCCAGGAGGGGATATGACGAATACCCAAACCTCCCTCGCTCTTCGGCAAACAAATGTCAGCCCAGGCAACCTTCGCCCCCCCACAACCAGAAGGAGAGCCCTTCCAGAGGTAACAACGAAGCAAACTCTCAACCCTATGGACTATACGAGCAGGCAGCACAAACACACTAGCCCAATAGACTTGGAAGCTCTGAAGGACCGACTGGATTAGCTGCAACCTTCCTGCATAGGAAAGAGCCCTAGCAGTCCAACTGCCAATCCTAGAGGTGATCCGATCAATCAGAGGCTGGCAATCCCGAGAAGACAACCGACCTGAGATGAGAGGGAGACCTAAATAACACACAGGCAAGGACGCCAGAGCAACACCCATGAACTCAGCCAGAACAACAGTTTTTTTTTTAGAACAGATTACACAAATGCAAACTTTTAACCCTGACAAAGTACGAAATAGAAAATCTCTAAGAAGACAAAGTTATTCCTTAGACGTTGATCTATAAAAACACAGAAGACAACTAGATGAAAAAACCTACAGAAATATGATATTTTTGTGATTTTTGACAGACTATGAAACTGGACAGATTGAAAGATTAACAAGAAAAATAAAAAAACTGAAAATTCAAGAGCAATGCAAAGGAAACATATATCCGATCTCGAGCCTAAAGCTCTGATACCAAATGATAAGACAACCCTAGCCAACTGGACCTAAGAACCCTTATGGTTATACAAACCCCTAGATCTCAAATGCTAAAACCCCCAAATACATATGATTTCATCCCAAGGAAGAAGAAAGAAACGAATTTACCTTGATGATCAATATCAAGAGTAGAGAAAACTTGTTTCAAAACTCAAGATTCGAATCACTCCACAAGATAGCTTGATCAAGACTACTTGAATGACTCTACATGCAAATCTAATCACAAGAAATGCAAAGGAATAAGCTCATGGCTTAAGAAGCAAACTATGCAACTTTCATTTTTAAACTCAAATCTGTCTATCCTAATTAAACAACATGGATGGCTATATATAGCCTTCAAAATTAACCCTAGAGTAACCTATGGTCAATTGAAGAGTTGTAACTCTCATGCCCATCAATACCATAATGGCCACTAGCTAAATTGTAACTTAAAACATTGAAAACAAAACTTTAAAACTGAAATTACATGAAACTACTCTTAAATCCGAGAATATAAATACTAATCAACCAACTTAAAGTTTGTAACCATCCAAGAGTAATCAAAGCCCCACTTGAAGTAGTTTGAACTACTAGTTCCATAGATGAAGCTTGATCCATCTTTAATGAAGCATGAGTTGCATTTTAGTTCATTAAATGCAACTCCATTTGTTTGTCATCTTGGAAAGTTGCTATGACCCTGACATTTACCTTGAAGTTCATATGGCATGATTGGGATGCCCTGGTTCATATCAGTAGGCGGGGTCTCCGTCAGGGAGATCCCCTGTCCCCTTACCTGTTCGTCATGTGTATGGAAGTCTTGTCGCGGCTGCTGAATTCCCCGCCGCCTGAGTTTGAGTTTCATCCCAAGTGCGAGAGGGTTGTCCGATGGTGTTCTCTCCTGGCCCTTTTGGTGCTCGTCGGCCCCCCTCCTTTCGGTTCTTTAACCATTGGGGGGAGTCGGATAGGTTTTTGTCTGTGGTTGCTATTAGGTGGGTGACCCGTGTTGGGGTCTCTCTGCTTTGTGGAGGGAGTTGGCCTTGGCTTGTTCGAGCTGGTCTTCTCCTGGCGTGGTTATGGGAGACTTTAATGAGACTAGGCGGCTGACTGAGAGGAGTGGTGGTAACCATAGCATCTCTAAGATGGGAGCCTTTGATAATGCTCTCCTTGAGGCTGACTTGGTTGAGCTGCCGGTTCAGGGGAATTGGTTCACTTGGACTAGCCGCCCGAGGGGTGGCCCGGGAGGTCAGTTGGGGAGGTTGGATAGAGTTTTGGTGAATGCTGAGTGGGCTTCTGCCCGCCCTCTGTGTGTGGTGCACGTGCATGATTGGGGTGTTTCTGATCACAGTCCGATGGTTTTCTCTCCAGGCCCTTTAGGTGCTCGTCGGTCTCCCTCCTTTCGGTTCTTTAACCATTGGGGGGAGTCTGATAGGTTTTTGTTTGTGATCGCTAGTGGGTGGGTGACCCGTGTTGGGGTCTCTCCGCTTGTTAGCTTCGCTCGCAATTTAAAGGGCTTAAAGAGGTCTCTAAGGCAGGAGTTTGGGAAGCCGATTGCCGTGCTTAGTCAGCAGGTTGTTGATCTTCGCTTGGCCATGGAGGCTGCCCAGGCTGGAGTTTTGGCAGACCCCCTTTCCCCCTCCCTCCAGCTTCAGGCCTCTGAGGCCTCGGATAGGTTCTGGCAGCAGCTAGGTGTGAAGAAGCCTCCCTTCGGCAGAAATCGAGGGTGAAGTGGCTGGCGTTAGGGGATAGGAACTCGGGTTTCTTTCACAGGAGCGTGAAAGTTAGAACAACCCGAAATAGCTTTTCCTCTCTGGTTGATGGTTCTGGGGCCAGGTTGTCTTCCCATGACGACATCTCGAGATCTCTGGTTCATTATTTCCAGGGGCTCTTGGGGTCCCAAGGGGTTGGTTACCGTGACCTTACAGAGCATTTAAAGCCGATTGTGGGGTTTTTGTGGTCTGATCAGTGTGTAACTGATCTCATCCGCCCCATCTCGAGAGAGAAGGTTCGAGCTGTTCTCTTTTCCATGAGTAGTGCCAAGGCTCCTTGGCCGGATGGCTTCCCTGTGGGGTTTTTCAAAGCTGCTTGGAGTGTTGTTGGGGATGATTTCTGTTCCGCAGCGCTTCACTTCTTTGATACCTCCTTCCTTCCTCCTGGTATCAATGCCACCTCTCTTACCTTGATTCCTAAGAAGGTGGGTGCCTCCCGGGTTGAGGATTTCAGGCCTATTTCCTGTTGTAATGTGTTGTATAAATGCATTGCAAAGGTGTTGGCCAATCGTCTTCGCGTGTGGCTGCCTTCCTTCATAAGTCTGAATCAGTCGGCCTTTGTTCAAGGAAGGAGTATTGTGGATAACATTCTGCTCTGCCAGGAGTTGGTTGGGGGTTACCACCTCAACAAAGGGAGCCCGCGGTGTGTGCTGAAGATCGACCTGCAGAAAGCTTATGATTCTATCCAGTGGGATTTTCTCTTTGGCTTACTACTCTCGATTAGTACGCCTTGCCAGTTTGTCAACTGGATTCGGGCTTGCGTCACTTCGCCTATGTTCTCCATTTCGGTGAATGGGTCCTCTGAGGGGTTTTTTGCGTGTCGACGTGGTCTCCGTCAAGGAGATCCCCTGTCCCCTTACCTGTTCGTCATGTGTATGGAAGTCTTGTCGAGGCTGCTGAATTCCCCGCCGCCTGAGTTTGAGTTTCATCCTAAGTGCGAGAGGGTTAATCTTACCCATCTTTGCTTTGCGGATGACTTGATGATTTTCTCTGCGGGGAATATGACTTCTTTGAGGTTTGTTCAGTAGACCTTACATCACTTCCAGGAGCTTTCGGGCCTTGGGGCTAACTCCGCTAAGAGCTCGATGTTCTGTGCGGGGGTTCCTGCCCCGGTGGCTGTCGGCCTTGCTGAGTTCATGGGTGTTGCTCTTGCGACCCTGCCTGTTTGTTACTTAGGTCTCCCACTCATCTCAGGTAGGTTGTCCTCTCGGGATTGCCAGCCCCTGATTGATCGGATCACCTCTAGGATTGGCAGTTGGACTGCTAGGGCTCTTTCTTATGCGGGTAGGTTGCAGCTCATACAGTCGGTCCTCCAGAGCTTCCAGGTCTATTGGGCCAGTGTGTTTGTCCTGCCTGCTCGTATAGCCCATAAGGTTGAGAGTTTGCTTTGTTGCTACCTCTTGAAAGGCTCTCCTTCTGGTCGCGGGGGGGCGAAGGTTGCCTGGGATGACATTTGTTTGCCGAAGCGGGAGGGAGGTTTGGGTATTTGTCATATCCAATCCTGGCACTCGGCTGCTGTTATGAAGCTCCTTTGGCTCCTTCTGCTTCGCTCTGGTTCTCTGTGGGTCGATTGGATGAAGGAGTATATCCTCCGTGGTCGTTCTCTTTGGACGATTCCTGTGTCGTCTATGTGGTCTTGGTGCCTCAAGGCGATTATGGGGCTTCGTGACCAATTCCGTCCACTTGTCCGGTTTTCCATTGGCGATGGTTGTAGGTGCCGTATGTGGGTTGATCCTTGGCTGCCTGATGGACCTATTCTCCCGAGGATTAGCGATCGTATCTTGTATGACGCGGCTAGTCATATTCAAGCTACGGTCTCTGATTTCCTGCTGCCTGATGGTTCGTGGCGGTGGTCGTTGGTATCTCCTGAGTTGTTGGAGATCTCCGATGCCGTGCGCTCTACTGTGTGTTGCCCAGGTCGGGAGGATAGGTTGATTTGGGTTCCAGGCGGGATTGGCTTTTCAGTTTCGAGTGCTTGGGAGGCGATCCGTCTTCGTGGGACGGTGGTTCCTTGGCAGGGTTTGCTTTGGTTCGGGGGGAATATTCCGCGTCATGCTTTTGTCACATGGCTGGCCTTGAGGGATCGTTTGTATACCCGTGATAGGCTGGCTAGGTGGATCCCCTCGACACCTACCGATTGTTTGCTTTGTTTGTCCGGGTCTGAGTCCCGTGACCACTTGTTCTTTCAGTGCCCCTTTGCGAGTTTGGTGTGGGAGGATATCCTCTGTTGGGGTAGAGCTTCCCGCCTCGTTCTCCCTTGGGATGCTGAGCTTGAGTGGATTTGTCGAGAGAGTGCTGGGCAGCACAAGCGTAAGCTTGTTTGGAGAGTGGCCTGGTGTGCTGTGATCTACCATATTTGGATGGAACGCAACTTGCGTTTTCACGGCCCGGGTCACTGTCCTCCTCAGTCGGTTATCGCTGCTATTCGGTCTGATATTTCTTCTGCATGCTTGTCCTGGGTGGGTGCGGTTTCGGCCGGCTCCCCCTGGGATTCTTTTGATTGACTTTATCTTGTTCTTTGAGTGTGTGCAGGTGATTTTTCAGGTTGCTCTTTGCGGTGCTGTTTCGCTTCTGGCGATTGCTTCTTCCCCTGCTTTGTCCCTTGGTTGCTCCTTGCGGTGCTTTTCGTTGCTGGCGGGTGCTTCTTCCCCTGTTCTGTCCCTAGGTGCTGCTGTTGTCTCTTCTCTGGAGGGGGTTTCTGTTTGATAGGTGTGGCTTGCCTGTTTGGGGCTTCTCCCTGTGCTTGTTCCTGCTTCGAGGACGCTTCTTGCAGAGGCTCGTTCAGTTTGCTTGCTTTCTTCTCTTGTCTGCCCCTTGCTGTCCTTGGCTCTTTCTTCCCTGGTGGGCATTTTGAGTGGGGCTTTGAGAGGCTAGTCTGTGGGGTGCCACCATCTGTAGGGGTTGGTTCAGGCGGTGCTTGATCTTCTGCAGTGGGTTGTCCATCTCTGTTCTGTGGGTGCTCTTTGTCCCTTGGTGTGGTCCTGGTTCCTAATTGAGTTGAGTTTGTTCTGGATGCTTGTTGTCACCCCGAAAGGCGCCTTGTCCGGAGGGTGTGTCGGTTTTTTGGTGGGTGTCCTTGGATCTGGCTTTGTCGAGGGAAGCGATGCTTGCCTGGTCCTTGTGGCTTTCTGCCGGGCCTGCATACCTGATGGTTGTTCTTTTGCCATAAGTAGGGGGAAGACGAGTTGAAGGGCCTCTTCTTTGTTTTGGTTTACTTGGTCGTGCTTGGGGGACTGGCTTCTTGCATGCATATGATGGATGGCCAGCTTGGCCTCTTTTTATCTCAGCATATGTCTGTTCTCCCTCTGCTTTGCTTGGTGCCCCTTGACCCTGTCTGGAGTCGCTCTTTCGCTCGTGCCGGCCGGGGGATTGATGGTCTCGGGTGTCTTTTGGGCGGTTGGGAGTTTTGCTTCGTTCGTGTTCTGACTTGTTGTTTCCTCTTGCTTCGGTTGTGTTCTTGTGCTCTTTGAGTTGTGTTGTATTTATTTGCTTTTTTGTCTTTTCTGGCTCCTCCCGCTTGTGGGTTGGGTGTCGGGGTTTGATGTTTGTTGGTTTCTTTGTTGCTTTCCCTCGGGCTGTGAGGTTCCGTTGGGTTGTTTTTGTTTTGTTTTCGTACATTGGTTTTCCCAGTGATTGTTCTCTTGTTTGATGGTGCCCTTTGGCCTCGGGCTTTGAGGTCTTTTTGCTTTATATATTCACCTTTGCAAAAAAAAAATGAAAAAGACAGATTTTGAATGAATTGAGAATTACAAATCACCTTGAGTGTGAATTTGCTTTGGAATTTCGTGAGTCATAACCTTGTCTTGCCAACTTCCAGAATTTGTCATTCCTTGTGTTTTGGGTGGCTGCCGGATCAAGCTTTTTAGAATTGATCATTCTAACAAGTGGATTGATTCAATTTAGAGCAAGAAGTTCAATTCTTGTCTCTAGATCATAGATCAAAGAGGTAATCTTTTCCTAACCTTAATCTCTTGGTTGATAGCATCTAGATCTAGGAGGGTTCTAATTCTTGCTTCAAGGGTTCTTGCTAAATTAGCTTGGGTGTTTGAACTTGCAATTGAGTTTGCCTTATCATTTGGTATCAGAGAATTGGTTGACATCCATTAGCCATACTCTAGGATTTTTTTTTGCAAAAGTGAATATATATAAGCAAAAGGCCTCAAAGCCCGAGGCCAAAGGGCACAACAACAGGGGAACAAACACTGGGAGACCCAATGTACGGCAACAAAACGAAAACAACACAGCAGAAACCTCACAGCCCGAGGGAAAGCAAAAGCCAAACAACAACATACCCCAGCATCCAACCCACAAACGGGAAGGAGCTAGAAAAAACAAAAGCAGAGAGAAGTAACACAACTAAAAAGCAAAGAAACAGCTGAAGCAGGAGGAAACAAAACGTGACACCTCAACCGCGATCAGCCCACAAAACTCCCCAGACCATCCAACCCCCGGCCGGAACTAGCGACAGAGCAACACCAGACAGGGTCAAGGGGCACCAAGCTAGCCAGAGAGAGGACAGGCAGATGCTGAGAAAGAAGGGGCCAAGCTGGCCATCCAACAAATGCAAGCAAGAATCTCGCCCCCCAAGCACAACCAAGAAACCGAACAAAGAAGAGGCCCATCAACTCATCTTCCCCCTACTTATGGCAAAAGAACAACCATCCGGTATGCAGGCACGGCAGAAAGCCACAGGGACCCAGCCAGCATCGCTTCCCTCGACAAAGCCAGATCCAAGGACCCACCAAAAGCCCACACACCCTCAGGACAAAGCGCCTTTCGGGGTGACAACAAGCGACCAGAACTCAACTCAATTAGGAACCAGGGCCGGCAGGGGACAACGAGAACCCACAGAACAAGAAAAGGACAGCCAACTGCAGAAGAAACAAGCACCGCCTGAAGCACTCCAACAGCTCGGGACGCCCCACAGACAAGCCTCGCAGAGCCCACACAAGAATCCCACCAGGGAGAAAAGCCAAGGCAGCCAAGGACAAACAGATGAAGAAGCCAGCACCAAAACCAGAAACCCCTCAGAAGAAAGGACAACAGCATGAACCAGGGACAGAACAGGGGAAGAAGCAAACGCCATAAGCGAGACAGCACCACAAGAGCAACCTGACAAAAAACCTGCACACACTCAAAGAACAAGACAAAGTCAATCAAAAGAATCCCAGGGGGAGACGGCCGAAACCGCACCCACCCAGGACGAGCAAGCAGAAGAAATATCAGACCGAATAGCAGCGATAACCGACTGAGTAGGGCGGTGACCCGGGCCATGAAAACGCAAATTGCGTTCCATCCAGATATGGTAAATCACGGCACACCAGGCCACCCTCCAAACAAGCTTACGCTTGTGCTGCCCAGCACTCACCCGACAAATCCACTCAAGCTCAGCATCCCAAGGGAGAACGAGGCGGGAAGCTCTGCCCCAACAGAGGATATCCTCCCACACCAAACTCGCAAAGGGGCACTGGAAGAACAAGTGGTCACGGGACTCAGTCCCGGACAAACAAAGCAAACAATCAGTAGGTGTCGAGGGGATCCACCGAGCCAGCCTATCACGAGTATACAAGCGGTCCCTCAAGGCCAGCCAAGTGACAAAAGCATGACGCGGAATATTCCCCCCGAACCAAAGCAACCCCTGCCACGGGACCACTGTCCCACGGGGGCGAATCGCCTCCCAAGCACTAGAGACCGAAAAACCAATCCCGCCAGGAACCCAGATCAACTTATCCTCCCTACCTGGGCAACACACAGTAGAGCGCACAGTATCGGCGAGCTCCAACAAATCAGGAGACACTGCCGGCCACCGCCACGAACCATCAGGTAGCAAAAAATCAGAGACCATCGCTTGAATATGACTAGCGGCGTCATACAAGATACGATCACTAATTCTGGGGAGAATAGGACCATCAGGCAGCCAAGGATCAACCCACACATGACACCTAGCACCGTCACCTATGGAGAAGCGGATAAGAGGACGGAATTGGTCCCGAAGCCCCATAATTGCCTTGAGGCACCAAGACCACGAAGACGACACAGGAATCGTCCAAAGAGACCGACCACGGAGGATATACGCCTCCATCCAAGCCACCCACAGGGAACCAGAGCGAAGCAGGAGGAGCCAGAGGAGCTTCATAACTGCAGCCGAGTTCCAGGAGGGGATATGACGAATACCTAAACCTCCCTCACTCTTCGGCAAACAAATGTCAGCCCAGGCAACCTTTGCCCCCCCACAACCAGAAGGAGAGCCCTTCCAGAGATAGCAACGAAGCAGACTCTCAACCCTATGGACTAAACGAGCAGGCAGCACAAAGACACTAGCCCAATAGACCTGGAAGCTCTGAAGGACCGACTGGATAAGCTGCAACCTACCAGCATAGGAAAGAGCCCTAGCAGTCCAACTGCCAATCCGAGAGGTGATCCGATCAATAAGAGGCTGGCAATCCCTATAAGACAACCGACCTGAGATGAGAGGGAGCCCTAAGTAACACACAGGCAAGGTTGCCAGAGCAACACCCATGAACTCAGCCAGACCTACAGCCACCTGGACAGGAACCCCTGCACAGAACATCGAGCTTTTAGCAGAGTTGGCCACAAGGCCAGAAAGCTCCTGGAAGTGAAGTAAAGTCTGCTGAACAAACCTCAAGGAAGCCCTGTTCCCCGCAGAGAAAATCATCAAGTCATCCGCAAAGCAAAGATGGGTAAGATTAACCATCTCACACTTGGGATGAAACTCAAACTCAGGCGGCGGGGAATTCAGCAGCCGAGATAAGACTTCCATACACATGACGAACAGGTAAGGGGACAGGGGATCACCCTGACGGAGACCACGCCTACCCGCAAAAAACCCCTCAGAGGACCCATTCACCGAGATGGAGAACATAGGCGAAGTAACGCAAGCCCGGACCCAGTTGACAAACTGGCAAGGCGTACCAATCGAAAGCAGTAAGCCAAAGAGAAAATCCCACTGAATGGAGTCATAAGCCTTCTGCAGGTCAATCTTCAGCACACACCGCGGGACAGATCAGGGGAAGAAGCAAACGCCATAAGCGAGACAGCGCCACATAGAGCAACCTGACAAAACACCTGCACACACTCAAAGAACAAGACAAAGTCAATCAAAAGAATCCCAGGGGGAGACGGCCGAAACCGTACCCGCACAGGACGAGCAAGCAGAAGAAATATCAGACCGAATAGCAGCGATAACCGACTGAGTAGGGCGGTGACCCGGGCCATGAAAACGCAAATTGCGTTCCATCCAAATATGGTAAATCACAGCACACCAGGCCACCCTCCAAACAAGCTTACGCTTGTGCTGCCCAGCACTCACCCTACAAATCCACTCAAGCTCAGCATCCCAAGGGAGAACGAGGCGGGAAGCTCTGCCCCAACAGAGGATATCCTCCCACACCAAACTCGCAAAGGGGCACTGGAAGAATAAGTGGTCACGGGACTCAGTCCCGGACAAACAAAGCAAACAATCAGTAAGTGTCGAGGGGATCCACCTAGCCAGCCTATCACGAGTATACAAGCGGTCCCTCAAGGCCAGCCAGGAGACAAAAGCATGACGCGGAATATTCCCCCCGAACCATAGCAAACCCTGCCACGGGACCACTGTCTCACGGGGGCGAATCGCCTCCCAAGCACTAGAAACCGAAAAACCAATCCCGCCAGGAACCCAGATCAACTGATCCTCCCTACCTGGGCAACACACAGTAGAGCGCACAGCATCGGCGATCTCCAACAAATCAGGAGACACTGCCGGCCACCGCCACGAACCATCAGGTAGCAAAAAATCAGAGACCATAGCTTGAATATGACTAGCTGCGTCATACAAGATACGATCACTGATTCTGGGGAGAATAGGACCATCAGGCAGCCAAGGATCAACCCACATACGACACCTAGAACCGTCACCAATGGAAAACCGGATAAGTGGACGGAATTGGTCCCGAAGCCCCATAATCGCCTTGAGGCACCAAGACCACGTAGACGACACAGGAATCGTCCAAAGAGACCGACCACGGAGGATATACGCCTCCATCCAAGCCACCCACAGGGAACCAGAGCGAAGCAGGAGGAGCCAGAGGAGCTTCATAACTGCTGCCGAGTTCCAGGAGGGGATATGACGAATACCTAAACCTCCCTCACTCTTCGGCAAACAAATGCCAGCCCAGGCAACCTTCGCCCCCCCACAACCAGAAGGAGAGCCCTTCCAGAGGTAGCAACGAAGCAAACTCTCAACCCTATGGACTATACGAGCAGGCAACACAAACACACTAGCCCAATAGACCTGGAAGCTCTGAAGGACCGACTGGATAAGCTGCAACCTTCCTGCATAGGAAAGAGCCCTAGCAGTCCAACTGCCAATCCTAGAGGTGATCCGATCAATCAGAGGCTGGCAATAATTTCTCAAGTGTTACAGTCCTTAAATGAGAGATTGGGTAGAATAGATCTTAAGGTTGAAGAACTAAGTGGGAACCAACGAGGGGGAGAACCAACATTTGAAGGGGGAGATCAAAATGAGGAGGATAACAATGCTACCATTATGGCTGGTGTATACCCTAGGAGAGAATTTGGTTTAGGCCAAGGAAGGGGAGTTATGCTTCGCTCGTGTTCTGGCTTGTTGTTTCCTCATGCTTCGGTTCTGTTCCTTGCTCTTTGAGTTGTGTTGTATTTATTTGTTTTTCTGTCTTTTCTGGCTACTTCCCGCTTGTGGGTTGGGTGCCTGGGTTTGTTGTTTGTTGGCTCTGTGTTGCTTTCCCTCGGGCTGTGTGGTTCCGTTGGGTTGTTTTTGTTTTGTTTTCGTACATTGGTTTTCACCAGTGTTGTTCTCTTGTTTGATGGCCCTTTGGCCTCGGGCTTTGAGGTCTTTTTGCTTAATATATAATCACATTTGCAAAAAAAAAAAAAAAAAATGGGTTCGTATTGATCAAACATTCATAATCCACTCTTTGGTTTTGTGCAATTCGGAATCTTACTCAGTTTTTTTGGCACGTGCTTTAAATGCTCCTGTTGAGGATTTTAGGGCTTTGAGATTGGGGTGCAAGGTTGTTAGATATTAGACTCGCAGGCTTCGAGAGTTGTAGTTTGAGGTTAAAAAGCGTCCCTGACCATAAGTTTGGAAAAGAAGGGAAGAAACGAGCGATATGGAAATTGCAAAAAACCAAAAACGCCCCGGTGGGATGCATTTTTTGAAATTTTCTTTTATTAAAAAATGGGTTCGTATTGATCAAACATTCCCAATCCACTCTTTGGTTTTGTGCAATTCGGAATCTTACTCAGTTTTTTTGGCACGTGCTTTAAATGCTCCCGTTGAGGATTTTAGGGCTTTGAGATTGGGGTGCAAGGCTGTTAGATATTAGACTCGCAGGCTTCGAGAGTTGTAGTTTGAGGTTAAAAAGCGTCCCCGACCATAAGTTTGGAAACGAAAGGAAGAAACGAGCGATATAAAAATTGAAAAAAATCGAAACCGCACCGGTGGGATGCATTTTTTGAAAAAACAAATTATTCAAAAATGGGTTCGTATTGATCAAACATTCACAATCCACTCTTTGGTTTTGTGCAATTCGGAATCTTACTCAGTTTTTTTGGCACGTGCTTTAAATGCTCCCGTTGAGGATTTTAGGGCTTTGAGATTGGGGTGCAAGGTTGATAGATATTAGACTCGCCGGCTTCGAGAGTTGTAGTTTGAGGTTAAAAAGCGTCCCCGACCATAAGTTTGGAAAAGAAGGGAAGAAACGAGCGATATGGAAATTGCAAAAAACCGAAAACGCCCCGGTGGGATGCATTTTTTGAAATTTTGTTTTATTCAAAAATGGGTTCATATTGATCAAACATTCACAATCCACTCTTTGGTTTTGTGCAATTCGGAATCTTATTCAGTTTTTTTGGCACGTGCTTTAAATGCTCCCGTTGAGGATTTTAGGGCTTTGAGATTGGGGTGCAAGGTTGTTAGATATTAGACTCGCAGGCTTCGAGAGTTGTAGTTTGAGGTTAAAAAGCGTCCCTGACCATAAGTTTGGAAAAGAAGGGAAGAAACGAGCGATATGGAAATTGCAAAAAACCGAAAACGCCCCGGTGGGATGCATTTTTTGAAATTTTGTTTTATTCAAAAATGGGTTCATATTGATCAAACATTCACAATCCACTCTTTGGTTTTGTGCAATTCGGAATCTTATTCAGTTTTTTTGGCACGTGCTTTAAATGCTCCCGTTGAGGATTTTAGGGCTTTGAGATTGGGGTGCAAGGTTGTTAGATATTAGACTCGCAGGCTTCGAGAGTTGTAGTTTGAGGTTAAAAAGCGTCCCTGACCATAAGTTTGGAAAAGAAGGGAAGAAACGAGCGATATGGAAATTGCAAAAAACCAAAAACGCCCCGGTGGGATGCATTTTTTGAAATTTTCTTTTATTAAAAAATGGGTTCGTATTGATCAAACATTCACAATCCACTCTTTGGTTTTGTGCAATTCGGAATCTTACTCAGTTTTTTTGGCACGTGCTTTAAATGCTCCTGTTGAGGATTTTAGGGCTTTGAGATTGGGGTGCAAGGTTGTTAGATATTAGATTCGCAGGCTTCGAGAGTTGTAGTTTGAGGTTAAAAAGCGTCCCTGACCATAAGTTTGGAAAAGAAGGGAAGAAACGAGCGATATGGAAATTGCAAAAAACCAAAAACGCCCCGGTGGGATGCATTTTTTGAAATTTTCTTTTATTAAAAAATGGGTTCGTATTGATCAAACATTCACAATCCACTCTTTGGTTTTGTGCAATTCGGAATCTTACTCAGTTTTTTGGCACGTGCTTTAAATGCTCCCGTTGAGGATTTTAGGGCTTTGAGATTGGGGTGCAAGGCTGTTAGATATTAGACTCGCAGGCTTCGAGAGTTGTAGTTTGAGGTTAAAAAGCGTCCCCGACCATAAGTTTGGAAACGAAAGGAAGAAACGAGCGATATAAAAATTGAAAAAAATCGAAACCGCACCGGTGGGATGCATTTTTTGAAAAAAAAAATTATTCAAAAATGGGTTCGTATTGATCAAACATTC
The DNA here is from genome assembly GCA_028017165.1 of Herpetospermum pedunculosum. Classification (NCBI taxonomy): domain Eukaryota; kingdom Viridiplantae; phylum Streptophyta; class Magnoliopsida; order Cucurbitales; family Cucurbitaceae; genus Herpetospermum; species Herpetospermum pedunculosum. The sequence continues at coordinate 41,068,915 of CM051527.1, forward strand.
ACAATCCACTCTTTGGTTTTGTGCAATTCGGAATCTTACTCAGTTTTTTTGGCACGTGCTTTAAATGCTCCCGTTGAGGATTTTAGGGCTTTGAGATTGGGGTGCAAGGTTGATAGATATTAGACTCGCCGGCTTCGAGAGTTGTAGTTTGAGGTTAAAAAGCGTCCCCGACCATAAGTTTGGAAAAGAAGGGAAGAAACGAGCGATATGGAAATTGCAAAAAACCGAAAACGCCCCGGTGGGATGCATTTTTTGAAATTTTGTTTTATTCAAAAATGGGTTCATATTGATCAAACATTCACAATCCACTCTTTGGTTTTGTGCAATTCGGAATCTTATTCAGTTTTTTTGGCACGTGCTTTAAATGCTCCCGTTGAGGATTTTAGGGCTTTGAGATTGGGGTGCAAGGTTGTTAGATATTAGACTCGCAGGCTTCGAGAGTTGTAGTTTGAGGTTAAAAAGCGTCCCTGACCATAAGTTTGGAAAAGAAGGGAAGAAACGAGCGATATGGAAATTGCAAAAAACCGAAAACGCCCCGGTGGGATGCATTTTTTGAAATTTTGTTTTATTCAAAAATGGGTTCATATTGATCAAACATTCACAATCCACTCTTTGGTTTTGTGAAATTCGGAATCTTATTCAGTTTTTTTGGCACGTGCTTTAAATGCTCCCGTTGAGGATTTTAGGGCTTTGAGATTGGGGTGCAAGGTTGTTAGATATTAGACTCGCAGGCTTCGAGAGTTGTAGTTTGAGGTTAAAAAGCGTCCCTGACCATAAGTTTGGAAAAGAAGGGAAGAAACGAGCGATATGGAAATTGCAAAAAACCAAAAACGCCCCGGTGGGATGCATTTTTTGAAATTTTCTTTTATTAAAAAATGGGTTCGTATTGATCAAACATTCACAATCCACTCTTTGGTTTTGTGCAATTCGGAATCTTACTCAGTTTTTTTGGCACGTGCTTTAAATGCTCCTGTTGAGGATTTTAGGGCTTTGAGATTGGGGTGCAAGGTTGTTAGATATTAGACTCGCAGGCTTCGAGAGTTGTAGTTTGAGGTTAAAAAGCGTCCCTGACCATAAGTTTGGAAAAGAAGGGAAGAAACGAGCGATATGGAAATTGCAAAAAACCAAAAACGCCCCGGTGGGATGCATTTTTTGAAATTTTCTTTTATTAAAAAATGGGTTCGTATTGATCAAACATTCACAATCCACTCTTTGGTTTTGTGCAATTCGGAATCTTACTCAGTTTTTTTGGCACGTGCTTTAAATGCTCCCGTTGAGGATTTTAGGGCTTTGAGATTGGGGTGCAAGGCTGTTAGATATTAGACTCGCAGGCTTCGAGAGTTGTAGTTTGAGGTTAAAAAGCGTCCCCGACCATAAGTTTGGAAACGAAAGGAAGAAACGAGCGATATAAAAATTGAAAAAAATCGAAACCGCACCGGTGGGATGCATTTTTTGAAAAAAAAAATTATTCAAAAATGGGTTCGTATTGATCAAACATTCACAATCCACTCTTTGGTTTTGTGCAATTCGGAATCTTACTCAGTTTTTTTGGCACGTGCTTTAAATGCTCCCGTTGAGGATTTTAGGGCTTTGAGATTGGGGTGCAAGGTTGATAGATATTAGACTCGCCGGCTTCGAGAGTTGTAGTTTGAGGTTAAAAAGCGTCCCCGACCATAAGTTTGGAAAAGAAGGGAAGAAACGAGCGATATGGAAATTGCAAAAAACCGAAAACGCCCCGGTGGGATGCATTTTTTGAAATTTTGTTTTATTCAAAAATGGGTTCATATTGATCAAACATTCACAATCCACTCTTTGGTTTTGTGCAATTCGGAATCTTATTCAGTTTTTTTGGCACGTGCTTTAAATGCTCCCGTTGAGGATTTTAGGGCTTTGAGATTGGGGTGCAAGGTTGTTAGATATTAGACTCGCAGGCTTCGAGAGTTGTAGTTTGAGGTTAAAAAGCGTCCCTGACCAGAAGTTTGGAAAAGAAGGGAAGAAACGAGCGATATGGAAATTGCAAAAAACCGAAAACGCCCCGGTGGGATGCATTTTTTGAAATTTTGTTTTATTCAAAAATGGGTTCATATTGATCAAACATTCACAATCCACTCTTTGGTTTTGTGCAATTCGGAATCTTATTCAGTTTTTTTGGCACGTGCTTTAAATGCTCCCGTTGAGGATTTTAGGGCTTTGAGATTGGGGTGCAAGGTTGTTAGATATTAGACTCGCAGGCTTCGAGAGTTGTAGTTTGAGGTTAAAAAGCGTCCCTGACCATAAGTTTGGAAAAGAAGGGAAGAAACGAGCGATATGGAAATTGCAAAAAACCAAAAACGCCCCGGTGGGATGCATTTTTTGAAATTTTCTTTTATTAAAAAATGGGTTCGTATTGATCAAACATTCACAATCCACTCTTTGGTTTTGTGCAATTCGGAATCTTACTCAGTTTTTTTGGCACGTGCTTTAAATGCTCCCGTTGAGGATTTTAGGGCTTTGAGATTGGGGTGCAAGGCTGTTAGATATTAGACTCGCAGGCTTCGAGAGTTGTAGTTTGAGGTTAAAAAGCGTCCCTGACCATAATCTTGGAAAAGAAAGGAAGAAACGAGCGATATAAAAATTGCAAAAAATCGAAACCGCACCGGTGGGATGCATTTTTTGAAAAAACAAATTATTCAAAAATGGGTTCGTATTGATCAAACATTCACAATCCACTCTTTGGTTTTGTGCAATTCGGAATCTTACTCAGTTTTTTTGGCACGTGCTTTAAATGCTCCCGTTGAGGATTTTAGGGCTTTCAGATTGGGGTGCAAGGTTGATAGATATTAGACTCGCAGGCTTCGAGAGTTGTAGTTTGAGGTTACAAAGCTTCCCCGACCATAGGTTTGGAAAGAAGGGAAGAAACGAGCGATATGGAAATTGCAAAAAACCGAAAACGCCCCGGTGGGATGCATTTTTTGAAATTTTGTTTTATTCAAAAATGGGTTCGTATTGATCAAACATTCACAATCCACTCTTTGGTTTTGTGCAATTCGGAATCTTATTCAGTTTTTTTGGCACGTGCTTTAAATGCTCCTGTTTTGGATTTTAGGGCTTTTAGATTGGGGTGCAAGGTTGTTAGATATTAGACTCGCAGGCTTCGAGAGTTGTAGTTTGAGGTTAAAAAGCGTCCCCGACCATAAGTTTGGAAAAGAAGGGAAGAAACCAGCGATATGGAAATTGCAAAAAACCGAAAAGGCCCCGGTGCGATGCATTTTTTGAATTTTTTTTTTATTAAAAAATGGGTTCGTATTGATCAAACATTCACAATCCACTCTTTGGTTTTGTGCAATTCGGAATCTTATTCAGTTTTTTTGGCACGTGCTTTAAATGCTCCCGTTGAGGATTTTAGGGCTTTGAGATTGGGGTGCAATGTTGTTAGATATTAGACTCGCAGGCTTCGAGAGTTGTAGTTTGAGGTTTAAAAGCGTTTCCGACCATAAGTTTGGAAAAGAAGGGAAGAAACGAGCGATATGGAAATTGCAAAAAACCGAAAACGCCCCGGTGGGATGCATTTTTTGAAATTTTGTTTTATTCAAAAATGGGTTCGTATTGATCAAACATTCACAATCCACTCTTTGGTTTTGTGCAATTCAGAATCTTCCTCAGTTTTTTTGGCACGTGCTTTAAATGCTCACGTTGAGGATTTTAGGGCTTTGAGATTGGGGTGCAAGGTTGTTAGAAATTAGACTCGCAGGCTTCGAGAGTTGTAGTTTGAGGTTAAAAAGCGTCCCCGACCATAAGTTTGGAAAAGAAGGGAAGAAACGAGCGATATGGAAATTGCAAAAAACCGAAAACGCCCCGGTGGGATGCATTTTTTGAAATTTTGTTTTATTCAAAAATGGGTTCGTATTGATCAAACATTCACAATCCACTCTTTGGTTTTGTGCAATTCAGAATCTTCCTCAGTTTTTTTTGCACGTGCTTTAAATGCTCCCGTTGAGGATTTTAGGGCTTTGAGATTGGGGTGCAATGTTGTTAGATATTAGACTCGCAGGCTTCGAGAGTTGTAGTTTGAGGTTAAAAAGCGTCCCTGACCATAAGTTTGGAAAAGAAGGGAAGAAACGAGCGATATGGAAATTGCAAAAAACCAAAAACGCCCCGGTGGGATGCATTTTTTGAAATTTTCTTTTATTCAAAAATGGGTTCGTATTGATCAAACATTCACAATCCACTCTTTGGTTTTGTGCAATTCGGAATCTTACTCAGTTTTTTTGGCACGTGCTTTAAATGCTCCCGTTGAGGATTTTAGGGCTTTGAGATTGGGGTGCAAGGCTGTTAGATATTAGACTCGCAGGCTTCGAGAGTTGTAGTTTGAGGTTATAAAGCGTCCCCGACCATAAGTTTGGAAAAGAAAGGAAGAAACGAGCGATATAAAAATTGAAAAAAATCGAAACCGCACCGGTGGGATGCATTTTTTGAAAAAAAAAATAATTCAAAAATGGGTTCGTATTGATCAAACATTCACAATCCACTCTTTGGTTTTGTGCAATTCGGAATCTTACTCAGTTTTTTTGGCACGTGCTTTAAATGCTCCCGTTGAGGATTTTAGGGCTTTGAGATTGGGGTGCAAGGCTGTTAGATATTAGACTCGCAGGCTTCGAGAGTTGTAGTTTGAGGTTAAAAAGCGTCCCTGACCATAATCTTGGAAAAGAAAGGAAGAAACGAGCGATATAAAAATTGCAAAAAATCGAAACCGCACCGGTGGGATGCATTTTTTGAAAAAACAAATTATTCAAAAATGGGTTCGTATTGATCAAACATTCACAATCCACTCTTTGGTTTTGTGCAATTCGGAATCTTACTCAGTTTTTTTGGCACGTGCTTTAAATGCTCCCGTTGAGGATTTTAGGGCTTTCAGATTGGGGTGCAAGGTTGATAGATATTAGACTCGCAGGCTTCGAGAGTTGTAGTTTGAGGTTACAAAGCTTCCCCGACCATAGGTTTGGAAAGAAGGGAAGAAACGAGCGATATGGAAATTGCAAAAAACCGAAAACGCCCCGGTGGGATGCATTTTTTGAAATTTTGTTTTATTCAAAAATGGGTTCGTATTGATCAAACATTCACAATCCACTCTTTGGTTTTATGCAATTCGGAATCTTATTCAGTTTTTTTGGCACGTGCTTTAAATGCTCCTGTTTTGGATTTTAGGGCTTTTAGATTGGGGTGCAAGGTTGTTAGATATTAGACTCGCAGGCTTCGAGAGTTGTAGTTTGAGGTTAAAAAGCGTCCCCGACCATAAGTTTGGAAAAGAAGGGAAGAAACCAGCGATATGGAAATTGCAAAAAACCGAAAAGGCCCCGGTGCGATGCATTTTTTGAATTTTTTTTTTATTAAAAAATGGGTTCGTATTGATCAAACATTCACAATCCACTCTTTGGTTTTGTGCAATTCGGAATCTTATTCAGTTTTTTTGGCACGTGCTTTAAATGCTCCCGTTGAGGATTTTAGGGCTTTGAGATTGGGGTGCAATGTTGTTAGATATTAGACTCGCAGGCTTCGAGAGTTGTAGTTTGAGGTTTAAAAGCGTTTCCGACCATAAGTTTGGAAAAGAAGGGAAGAAACGAGCGATATGGAAATTGCAAAAAACCGAAAACGCCCCGGTGGGATGCATTTTTTGAAATTTTGTTTTATTCAAAAATGGGTTCGTATTGATCAAACATTCACAATCCACTCTTTGGTTTTGTGCAATTCAGAATCTTCCTCAGTTTTTTTGGCACGTGCTTTAAATGCTCACGTTGAGGATTTTAGGGCTTTGAGATTGGGGTGCAAGGTTGTTAGAAATTAGACTCGCAGGCTTCGAGAGTTGTAGTTTGAGGTTAAAAAGCGTCCCCGACCATAAGTTTGGAAAAGAAGGGAAGAAACGAGCGATATGGAAATTGCAAAAAACCGAAAACGCCCCGGTGGGATGCATTTTTTGAAATTTTGTTTTATTCAAAAATGGGTTCGTATTGATCAAACATTCACAATCCACTCTTTGGTTTTGTGCAATTCAGAATCTTCCTCAGTTTTTTTTGCACGTGCTTTAAATGCTCCCGTTGAGGATTTTAGGGCTTTGAGATTGGGGTGCAATGTTGTTAGATATTAGACTCGCAGGCTTCGAGAGTTGTAGTTTGAGGTTAAAAAGCGTCCCTGACCATAAGTTTGGAAAAGAAGGGAAGAAACGAGCGATATGGAAATTGCAAAAAACCAAAAACGCCCCGGTGGGATGCATTTTTTGAAATTTTCTTTTATTCAAAAATGGGTTCGTATTGATCAAACATTCACAATCCACTCTTTGGTTTTGTGCAATTCGGAATCTTACTCAGTTTTTTTGGCACGTGCTTTAAATGCTCCCGTTGAGGATTTTAGGGCTTTGAGATTGGGGTGCAAGGCTGTTAGATATTAGACTCGCAGGCTTCGAGAGTTGTAGTTTGAGGTTATAAAGCGTCCCCGACCATAAGTTTGGAAAAGAAAGGAAGAAACGAGCGATATAAAAATTGAAAAAAATCGAAACCGCACCGGTGGGATGCATTTTTTGAAAAAAAAAATAATTCAAAAATGGGTTCGTATTGATCAAACATTCACAATCCACTCTTTGGTTTTGTGCAATTCGGAATCTTACTCAGTTTTTTTGGCACGTGCTTTAAATGCTCCCGTTGAGGATTTTAGGGCTTTGAGATTGGGGTGCAAGGTTGATAGATATTAGACTCGCAGGCTTCGAGAGTTGTAGTTTGAGGTTAAAAAGCGTCCCCGACCATAAGTTTGGAAAAGAAGGGAAGAAACGAGCGATATGGAAATTGCAAAAAACCGAAAACGCCCCGGTGGGATGCATTTTTTGAAATTTTGTTTTATTCAAAAATGGGTTCATATTGATCAAACATTCACAATCCACTCTTTGGTTTTGTGCAATTCGGAATCTTATTCAGTTTTTTTGGCACGTGCTTTAAATGCTCCCGTTGAGGATTTTAGGGCTTTGAGATTGGGGTGCAAGGTTGTTAGATATTAGACTCGCAGGCTTCGAGAGTTGTAGTTTGAGGTTAAAAAGCGTCCCTGACCATAAGTTTGGAAAAGAAGGGAAGAAACGAGCGATATGGAAATTGCAAAAAACCAAAAACGCCCCGGTGGGATGCATTTTTTGAAATTTTCTTTTATTAAAAAATGGGTTCGTATTGATCAAACATTCACAATCCACTCTTTGGTTTTGTGCAATTCGGAATCTTACTCAGTTTTTTTGGCACGTGCTTTAAATGCTCCCGTTGAGGATTTTAGGGCTTTGAGATTGGGGTGCAAGGCTGTTAGATATTAGACTCGCAGGCTTCGAGAGTTGTAGTTTGAGGTTAAAAAGCGTCCCTGACCATAAGTTTGGAAAAGAAAGGAAGAAACGAGCGATATAAAAATTGCAAAAAATCGAAACCGCACCGGTGGGATGCATTTTTTGAAAAAAAAAATTATTCAAAAATGGGTTCGTATTGATCAAACATTCACAATCCACTCTTTGGTTTTGTGCAATTCGGAATCTTACTCAGTTTTTTTGGCACGTGCTTTAAATGCTCCCGTTGAGGATTTTAGGGCTTTGAGATTGGGGTGCAAGGTTGATAGATATTAGACTCGCAGGCTTCGAGAGTTGTAGTTTGAGGTTACAAAGCTTCCCCGACCATAAGTTTGGAAAAGAAGGGAAGAAACAAGCGATATGGAAATTGCAAAAAACCGAAAACGCCCCGGTGGGATGCATTTTTTGAAATTTTGTTTTATTCAAAAATGGGTTCGTATTGATCAAACATTCACAATCCACTCTTTGGTTTTGTGCAATTCGGAATCTTATTCAGTTTTTTTGGCACGTGCTTTAAATGCTCCCGTTTTGGATTTTAGGGCTTTGAGATTGGGGTGCAAGGTTGTTAGATATTAGACTCGCAGGCTTCGAGAGTTGTAGTTTGAGGTTAAAAAGCGTCCCCGACCATAAGTTTGGAAAAGAAGGGAAGAAACGAGCGATATGGAAATTGCAAAAAACCGAAAACGCCCCGGTGGGATGCATTTTTTGAAATTTTGTTTTATTCAAAAATGGGTTCATATTGATCAAACATTCACAATCCACTCTTTGGTTTTGTGCAATTCGGAATCTTATTCAGTTTTTTTGGCACGTGCTTTAAATGCTCCCGTTGAGGATTTTAGGGCTTTGAGATTGGGGTGCAAGGTTGTTAGATATTAGACTCGCAGGCTTCGAGAGTTGTAGTTTGAGGTTAAAAAGCGTCCCTGACCATAAGTTTGGAAAAGAAGGGAAGAAACGAGCGATATGGAAATTGCAAAAAACCAAAAACGCCCCGGTGGGATGCATTTTTTGAAATTTTCTTTTATTAAAAAATGGGTTCGTATTGATCAAACATTCACAATCCACTCTTTGGTTTTGTGCAATTCGGAATCTTACTCAGTTTTTTTGGCACGTGCTTTAAATGCTCCCGTTGAGGATTTTAGGGCTTTGAGATTGGGGTGCAAGGCTGTTAGATATTAGACTCGCAGGCTTCGAGAGTTGTAGTTTGAGGTTAAGAAGCGTCCCTGACCATAAGTTTGGAAAAGAAAGGAAGAAACGAGCGATATAAAAATTGCAAAAAATCGAAACCGCAGCGGTGGGATGCATTTTTTGAAAAAAAAAATTATTCAAAAATGGGTTCGTATTGATCAAACATTCACAATCCACTCTTTGGTTTTGTGCAATTCGGAATCTTACTCAGTTTTTTTGGCACGTGCTTTAAATGCTCCCGTTGAGGATTTTAGGGCTTTGAGATTGGGGTGCAAGGTTGATAGATATTAGACTCGCAGGCTTCGAGAGTTGTAGTTTGAGGTTACAAAGCTTCCCCGACCATAAGTTTGGAAAAGAAGGGAAGAAACAAGCGATATGGAAATTGCAAAAAACCGAAAACGCCCCGGTGGGATGCATTTTTTGAAATTTTGTTTTATTCAAAAATGGGTTCGTATTGATCAAACATTCACAATCCACTCTTTGGTTTTGTGCAATTCGGAATCTTATTCAGTTTTTTTGGCACGTGCTTTAAATGCTCCCGTTTTGGATTTTAGGGCTTTGAGATTGGGGTGCAAGGTTGTTAGATATTAGACTCGCAGGCTTCGAGAGTTGTAGTTTGAGGTTAAAAAGCGTCCCCGACCATAAGTTTGGAAAAGAAGGGAAGAAACGAGCGATATGGAAATTGCAAAAAACCGAAAACGCCCCGGTGGGATGCATTTTTTGAAATTTTGTTTTATTCAAAAATGGGTTCATATTGATCAAACATTCACAATCCACTCTTTGGTTTTGTGCAATTCGGAATCTTATTCAGTTTTTTTGGCACGTGCTTTAAATGCTCCCGTTGAGGATTTTAGGGCTTTGAGATTGGGGTGCAAGGTTGTTAGATATTAGACTCGCAGGCTTCGAGAGTTGTAGTTTGAGGTTAAAAAGCGTCCCTGACCATAAGTTTGGAAAAGAAGGGAAGAAACGAGCGATATGGAAATTGCAAAAAACCAAAAACGCCCCGGTGGGATGCATTTTTTGAAATTTTCTTTTATTAAAAAATGGGTTCGTATTGATCAAACATTCACAATCCACTCTTTGGTTTTGTGCAATTCGGAATCTTACTCAGTTTTTTTGGCACGTGCTTTAAATGCTCCCGTTGAGGATTTTAGGGCTTTGAGATTGGGGTGCAAGGCTGTTAGATATTAGACTCGCAGGCTTCGAGAGTTGTAGTTTGAGGTTAAGAAGCGTCCCTGACCATAAGTTTGGAAAAGAAAGGAAGAAACGAGCGATATAAAAATTGCAAAAAATCGAAACCGCAGCGGTGGGATGCATTTTTTGAAAAAAAAAATTATTCAAAAATGGGTTCGTATTGATCAAACATTCACAATCCACTCTTTGGTTTTGTGCAATTCGGAATCTTACTCAGTTTTTTTGGCACGTGCTTTAAATGCTCTCGTTGAGGATTTTAGGGCTTTGAGATTGGGGTGCAAGGTTGATAGATATTAGACTCGCAGGCTTCGAGAGTTGTAGTTTGAGGTTACAAAGCTTCCCCGACCATAAGTTTGGAAAAGAAGGGAAGAAACGAGCGATATGGAAATTTCAAAAAACCGAAAACGCCCCGGTGGGATGCATTTTTTGAAATTTTGTTTTATTCAAAAATGGGTTCGTATTGATCAAACATTCACAATCCACTCTTTGGTTTTGTGCAATTCGGAATCTTATTCAGTTTTTTTGGCACGTGCTTTAAATGCTCCCGTTTTGGTTTTAGGGCTTTGAGATTGGGGTGCAAGGTTGTTAGATATTAGACTCGCAGGCTTCGAGAGTTGTAGTTTGAGGTTAAAAAGCGTCCCTGACCATAAGTTTGGAAAAGAAGGGAAGAAACGAGCGATATGGAAATTGCAAAAAACCAAAAACGCCCCGGTGGGATGCATTTTTTGAAATTTTGTTTTATTAAAAAATGGGTTCGTATTGATCAAACATTCACAATCCACTCTTTGGTTTTGTGCAATTCGGAATCTTATTCAGTTTTTTTGGCACGTGCTTTAAATGCTCCCGTTGAGGATTTTAGGGCTTTGAGATTGGGGTGCAAGGTTGTTAGATATTAGACTCGCAGGCTTCGTGAGTTGTAGTTTGAGGTTAAAAAGCGTCCCTGACCATAAGTTTGGAAAAGAAGGGAAGAAACGAGCGATATGGAAATTGCAAAAAACCAAAAACGCCCCGGTGGGATGCATTTTTTGAAATTTTCTTTTATTAAAAAATGGGTTCGTATTGATCAAACATTCACAATCCACTCTTTGGTTTTGTGCAATTCGGAATCTTACTCAGTTTTTTTGGCACGTGCTTTAAATGCTCCCGTTGAGGATTTTAGGGCTTTGAGATTGGGGTGCAAGGCTGTTAGATATTAGACTCGCAGGCTTCGAGAGTTGTAGTTTGAGGTTATAAAGCGTCCCCGACCATAAGTTTGGAAAAGAAAGGAAGAAACGAGCGATATAAAAATTGAAAAAAATCGAAACCGCACCGGTGGGATGCATTTTTTGAAAAAAAAAATAATTCAAAAATGGGTTCGTATTGATCAAACATTCACAATCCACTCTTTGGTTTTGTGCAATTCGGAATCTTACTCAGTTTTTTTGGCACGTGCTTTAAATGCTCCCGTTGAGGATTTTAGGGCTTTGAGATTGGGGTGCAAGGTTGATAGATATTAGACTCGCAGGCTTCGAGAGTTGTAGTTTGAGGTTAAAAAGCGTCCCCGACCATAAGTTTGGAAAAGAAGGGAAGAAACGAGCGATATGGAAATTGCAAAAAACCGAAAACGCCCCGGTGGGATGCATTTTTTGAAATTTTGTTTTATTCAAAAATGGGTTCATATTGATCAAACATTCACAATCCACTCTTTGGTTTTGTGCAATTCGGAATCTTATTCAGTTTTTTTGGCACGTGCTTTAAATGCTCCCGTTGAGGATTTTAGGGCTTTGAGATTGGGGTGCAAGGTTGTTAGATATTAGACTCGCAGGCTTCGAGAGTTGTAGTTTGAGGTTAAAAAGCGTCCCTGACCATAAGTTTGGAAAAGAAGGGAAGAAACGAGCGATATGGAAATTGCAAAAAACCAAAAACGCCCCGGTGGGATGCATTTTTTGAAATTTTCTTTTATTAAAAAATGGGTTCGTATTGATCAAACATTCACAATACACTCTTTGGTTTTGTGCAATTCGGAATCTTACTCAGTTTTTTTGGCACGTGCTTTAAATGCTCCCGTTGAGGATTTTAGGGCTTTGAGATTGGGGTGCAAGGCTGTTAGATATTAGACTCGCAGGCTTCGAGAGTTGTAGTTTGAGGTTAAAAAGCGTCCCTGACCATAAGTTTGGAAAAGAAAGGAAGAAACGAGCGATATAAAAATTGCAAAAAATCGAAACCGCACTGGTGGGATGCATTTTTTGAAAAACAAAATAATTCAAAAATGGGTTCGTATTGATCAAACATTCACAATCCACTCTTTGGTTTTGTGCAATTCGGAATCTTACTCAGTTTTTTTGGCACGTGCTTTAAATGCTCCCGTTGAGGATTTTAGGGCTTTGAGATTGGGGTGCAAGGTTGATAGATATTAGACTCGCAGGCTTCGAGAGTTGTAGTTTGAGGTTAAAAAGCGTCCCCGACCATAAGTTTGGAAAAGAAGGGAAGAAACGAGCGATATGGAAATTGCAAAAAACCGAAAACGCCCCGGTGGGATGCATTTTTTGAAATTTTGTTTTATTAAAAAATGGGTTCATATTGATCAAACATTCACAATCCACTCTTTGGTTTTGTGCAATTCGGAATCTTATTCAGTTTTTTTGGCACGTGCTTTAAATGCTCCCGTTGAGGATTTTAGGGCTTTGAGATTGGGGTGCAAGGTTGATAGATATTAGACTCGCAGGCTTCGAGAGTTGTAGTTTGAGGTTACAAAGCTTCCCCGACCATAAGTTTGGAAAAGAAGGGAAGAAACAAGCGATATGGAAATTGCAAAAAACCGAAAAACCCCACGGTGGGATGCATTTTTTGAAATTTTGTTTTATTCAAAAATGGGTTCGTATTGATCAAACATTCACAATCCACTCTTTGGTTTTGTGCAATTCGGAATCTTATTCAGTTTTTTTGGCACGTGCTTTAAATGCTCCCGTTTTGGATTTTAGGGCTTTGAGATTGGGGTGCAAGGTTGTTAGATATTAGACTCGCAGGCTTCGAGAGTTGTAGTTTGAGGTTAAAAAGCGTCCCCGACCATAAGTTTGGAAAAGAAGGGAAGAAACGAGCGATATGGAAATTGCAAAAAACCGAAAACGCCCCGGTGGGATGCATTTCTTGAAATTTTGTTTTATTCAAAAATGGGTTCATATTGATCAAACATTCACAATCCACTCTTTGGTTTTGTGCAATTCGGAATCTTATTCAGTTTTTTTGGCACGTGCTTTAAATGCTCCCGTTGAGGATTTTAGGGCTTTGAGATTGGGGTGCAAGGTTGTTAGATATTAGACTCGCAGGCTTCGAGAGTTGTAGTTTGAGGTTAAAAAGCGTCCCTGACCATAAGTTTGGAAAAGAAGGGAAGAAACGAGCGATATGGAAATTGCAAAAAACCAAAAACGCCCCGGTGGGATGCATTTTTTGAAATTTTCTTTTATTAAAAAATGGGTTCGTATTGATCAAACATTCACAATCCACTCTTTGGTTTTGTGCAATTCGGAATCTTACTCAGTTTTTTTGGCACGTGCTTTAAATGCTCCCGTTGAGGATTTTAGGGCTTTGAGATTGGGGTGCAAGGCTGTTAGATATTAGACTCGCAGGCTTCGAGAGTTGTAGTTTGAGGTTAAAAAGCGTCCCTGACCATAAGTTTGGAAAAGAAAGGAAGAAACGAGCGATATAAAAATTGCAAAAAATCGAAACCGCAGCGGTGGGATGCATTTTTTGAAAAAAAAAATTATTCAAAAATGGGTTCGTATTGATCAAACATTCACAATCCACTCTTTGGTTTTGTGCAATTCGGAATCTTACTCAGTTTTTTTGGCACGTGCTTTAAATGCTCCCGTTGAGGATTTTAGGGCTTTGAGATTGGGGTGCAAGGTTGATAGATATTAGACTCGCAGGCTTCGAGAGTTGTAGTTTGAGGTTACAAAGCTTCCCCGACCATAAGTTTGGAAAAGAAGGGAAGAAACGAGCGATATGGAAATTGCAAAAAACCGAAAACGCCCCGGTGGGATGCATTTTTTGAAATTTTGTTTTATTCAAAAATGGGTTCGTATTGATCAAACATTCACAATCCACTCTTTGGTTTTGTGCAATTCGGAATCTTATTCAGTTTTTTTGGCACGTGCTTTAAATGCTCCCGTTTTGGTTTTAGGGCTTTGAGATTGGGGTGCAAGGTTGTTAGATATTAGACTCGCAGGCTTCGAGAGTTGTAGTTTGAGGTTAAAAAGCGTCCCTGACCATAAGTTTGGAAAAGAAGGGAAGAAACGAGCGATATGGAAACTGCAAAAAACCAAAAACGCCCCGGTGGGATGCATTTTTTGAAATTTTGTTTTATTAAAAAATGGGTTCGTATTGATCAAACATTCACAATCCACTCTTTGGTTTTGTGCAATTCGGAATCTTATTCAGTTTTTTTGGCACGTGCTTTAAATGCTCCCGTTGAGGATTTTAGGGCTTTGAGATTGGGGTGCAAGGTTGTTAGATATTAGACTCGCAGGCTTCGTGAGTTGTAGTTTGAGGTTAAAAAGCGTCCCTGACCATAAGTTTGGAAAAGAAGGGAAGAAACGAGCGATATGGAAATTGCAAAAAACCAAAAACGCCCCGGTGGGATGCATTTTTTGAAATTTTCTTTTATTAAAAAATGGGTTCGTATTGATCAAACATTCACAATCCACTCTTTGGTTTTGTGCAATTCGGAATCTTACTCAGTTTTTTTGGCACGTGCTTTAAATGCTCCCGTTGAGGATTTTAGGGATTTGAGATTGGGGTGCAATGTTGTTAGATATTAGACTCGCAGGCTTCGAGAGTTGTAGTTTGAGGTTTAAAAGCGTTTCCGACCATAAGTTTGGAAAAGAAGGGAAGAAACGAGCGATATGGAAATTGCAAAAAACCGAAAACGCCCCGGTGGGATGCTTTTTTTGAAATTTTGTTTTATTCAAAAATGGGTTCGTATTGATCAAACATTCACAATCCACTCTTTGGTTTTGTGCAATTCGGAATCTTACTCAGTTTTTTTGGCACGTGCTTTAAATGCTCCCGTTGAGGATTTTAGGGCTTTGAGATTGGGGTGCAATGTTGTTAGATATTAGACTCGCAGGCTTCGAGAGTTGTAGTTTGAGGTTTAAAAGCGTTTCCGACCATAAGTTTGGAAAAGAAGGGAAGAAACGAGCGATATGGAAATTGCAAAAAACCGAAAACGCCCCGGTGGGATGCTTTTTTTGAAATTTTGTTTTATTCAAAAATGGGTTCGTATTGATCAAACATTCACAATCCAGTCTTTGGTTTTGTGCAATTCAGAATCTTCCTCAGTTTTTTTGGCACGTGCTTTAAATGCTCACGTTGAGGATTTTAGGGCTTTGAGATTGGGGTGCAAGGTTGTTAGAAATTAGACTCGCAGGCTTCGAGAGTTGTAGTTTGAGGTTAAAAAGCGTCCCCGACCATAAGTTTGGAAAAGAAGGGAAGAAACGAGCGATATGGAAATTGCAAAAAACCGAAAACGCCCCGGTGGGATGCATTTTTTGAAATTTTGTTTTATTCAAAAATGGGTTCGTATTGATCAAACATTCACAATCCACTCTTTGGTTTTGTGCAATTCAGAATCTTCCTCAGTTTTTTTTGCACGTGCTTTAAATGCTCCCGTTGAGGATTTTAGGGCTTTGAGATTGGGGTGCAATGTTGTTAGATATTAGACTCGCAGGCTTCGAGAGTTGGAGTTTGAGGTTAAAAAGCGTCCCTGACCATAAGTTTGGAAAAGAAGGGAAGAAACGAGCAATATGGAAATTGCAAAAAACCAAAAACGCCCCGGTGGGATGCATTTTTTGAAATTTTCTTTTATTCAAAAATGGGTTCGTATTGATCAAACATTCACAATCCACTCTTTGGTTTTGTGCAATTCGGAATCTTACTCAGTTTTTTTGGCACGTGCTTTAAATGCTCCCGTTGAGGATTTTAGGGCTTTGAGATTGGGGTGCAAGGCTGTTAGATATTAGACTCGCAGGCTTCGAGAGTTGTAGTTTGAGGTTACAAAGCTTCCCCGACCATAAGTTTGGAAAAGAAGGGAAGAAACGAGCGATATGGAAATTGCAAAAAACCGAAAACGCCCCGGTGGGATGCATTTTTTGAAATTTTGTTTTATTCAAAAATGGGTTCGTATTGATCAAACATTCACAATCCACTCTTTGGTTTTGTGCAATTCGGAATCTTATTCAGTTTTTTTGGCACGTGCTTTAAATGCTCCCGTTTTGGTTTTAGGGCTTTGAGATTGGGGTGCAAGGTTGTTAGATATTAGACTCGCAGGCTTCGAGAGTTGTAGTTTGAGGTTAAAAAGCGTCCCTGACCATAAGTTTGGAAAAGAAGGGAAGAAACGAGCGATATGGAAATTGCAAAAAACCAAAAACGCCCCGGTGGGATGCATTTTTTGAAATTTTGTTTTATTCAAAAATGGGTTCGTATTGATCAAACATTCACAATCCACTCTTTGGTTTTGTGCAATTCGGAATCTTATTCAGTTTTTTTGGCACGTGCTTTAAATGCTCCCGTTGAGGATTTTAGGGCTTTGAGATTGGGGTGCAAGGTTGTTAGATATTAGACTCGCAGGCTTCGTGAGTTGTAGTTTGAGGTTAAAAAGCGTCCCTGACCATAAGTTTGGAAAAGAAGGGAAGAAACGAGCGATATGGAAATTGCAAAAAACCAAAAACGCCCCGGTGGGATGCATTTTTTGAAATTTTCTTTTATTAAAAAATGGGTTCGTATTGATCAAACATTCACAATCCACTCTTTGGTTTTGTGCAATTCGGAATCTTACTCAGTTTTTTTGGCACGTGCTTTAAATGCTCCCGTTGAGGATTTTAGGGCTTTGAGATTGGGGTGCAAGGCTGTTAGATATTAGACTCGCAGGCTTCGAGAGTTGTAGTTTGAGGTTATAAAGCGTCCCCGACCATAAGTTTGGAAAAGAAAGGAAGAAACGAGCGATATGGAAATTGCAAAAAACCAAAAACGCCCCGGTGGGATGCATTTTTTGAAATTTTCTTTTATTAAAAAATGGGTTCGTATTGATCAAACATTCACAATCCACTCTTTGGTTTTGTGCAATTCGGAATCTTACTCAGTTTTTTTGGCACGTGCTTTAAATGCTCCCGTTGAGGATTTTAGGGATTTGAGATTGGGGTGCAATGTTGTTAGATATTAGACTCGCAGGCTTCGAGAGTTGTAGTTTGAGGTTTAAAAGCGTTTCCGACCATAAGTTTGGAAAAGAAGGGAAGAAACGAGCGATATGGAAATTGCAAAAAACCGAAAACGCCCCGGTGGGATGCTTTTTTTGAAATTTTGTTTTATTCAAAAATGGGTTCGTATTGATCAAACATTCACAATCCACTCTTTGGTTTTGTGCAATTCGGAATCTTACTCAGTTTTTTTGGCACGTGCTTTAAATGCTCCCGTTGAGGATTTTAGGGCTTTGAGATTGGGGTGCAATGTTGTTAGATATTAGACTCGCAGGCTTCGAGAGTTGTAGTTTGAGGTTTAAAAGCGTTTCCGACCATAAGTTTGGAAAAGAAGGGAAGAAACGAGCGATATGGAAATTGCAAAAAACCGAAAACGCCCCGGTGGGATGCTTTTTTTGAAATTTTGTTTTATTCAAAAATGGGTTCGTATTGATCAAACATTCACAATCCAGTCTTTGGTTTTGTGCAATTCAGAATCTTCCTCAGTTTTTTTGGCACGTGCTTTAAATGCTCACGTTGAGGATTTTAGGGCTTTGAGATTGGGGTGCAAGGTTGTTAGAAATTAGACTCGCAGGCTTCGAGAGTTGTAGTTTGAGGTTAAAAAGCGTCCCCGACCATAAGTTTGGAAAAGAAGGGAAGAAACGAGCGATATGGAAATTGCAAAAAACCGAAAACGCCCCGGTGGGATGCATTTTTTGAAATTTTGTTTTATTCAAAAATGGGTTCGTATTGATCAAACATTCACAATCCACTCTTTGGTTTTGTGCAATTCAGAATCTTCCTCAGTTTTTTTTGCACGTGCTTTAAATGCTCCCGTTGAGGATTTTAGGGCTTTGAGATTGGGGTGCAATGTTGTTAGATATTAGACTCGCAGGCTTCGAGAGTTGGAGTTTGAGGTTAAAAAGCGTCCCTGACCATAAGTTTGGAAAAGAAGGGAAGAAACGAGCAATATGGAAATTGCAAAAAACCAAAAACGCCCCGGTGGGATGCATTTTTTGAAATTTTCTTTTATTCAAAAATGGGTTCGTATTGATCAAACATTCACAATCCACTCTTTGGTTTTGTGCAATTCGGAATCTTACTCAGTTTTTTTGGCACGTGCTTTAAATGCTCCCGTTGAGGATTTTAGGGCTTTGAGATTGGGGTGCAAGGCTGTTAGATATTAGACTCGCAGGCTTCGAGAGTTGTAGTTTGAGGTTACAAAGCTTCCCCGACCATAAGTTTGGAAAAGAAGGGAAGAAACGAGCGATATGGAAATTGCAAAAAACCGAAAACGCCCCGGTGGGATGCATTTTTTGAAATTTTGTTTTATTCAAAAATGGGTTCGTATTGATCAAACATTCACAATCCACTCTTTGGTTTTGTGCAATTCGGAATCTTATTCAGTTTTTTTGGCACGTGCTTTAAATGCTCCCGTTTTGGTTTTAGGGCTTTGAGATTGGGGTGCAAGGTTGTTAGATATTAGACTCGCAGGCTTCGAGAGTTGTAGTTTGAGGTTAAAAAGCGTCCCTGACCATAAGTTTGGAAAAGAAGGGAAGAAACGAGCGATATGGAAATTGCAAAAAACCAAAAACGCCCCGGTGGGATGCATTTTTTGAAATTTTGTTTTATTCAAAAATGGGTTCGTATTGATCAAACATTCACAATCCACTCTTTGGTTTTGTGCAATTCGGAATCTTATTCAGTTTTTTTGGCACGTGCTTTAAATGCTCCCGTTGAGGATTTTAGGGCTTTGAGATTGGGGTGCAAGGTTGTTAGATATTAGACTCGCAGGCTTCGTGAGTTGTAGTTTGAGGTTAAAAAGCGTCCCTGACCATAAGTTTGGAAAAGAAGGGAAGAAACGAGCGATATGGAAATTGCAAAAAACCAAAAACGCCCCGGTGGGATGCATTTTTTGAAATTTTCTTTTATTAAAAAATGGGTTCGTATTGATCAAACATTCACAATCCACTCTTTGGTTTTGTGCAATTCGGAATCTTACTCAGTTTTTTTGGCACGTGCTTTAAATGCTCCCGTTGAGGATTTTAGGGCTTTGAGATTGGGGTGCAAGGTTGATAGATATTAGACTCGCAGGCTTCGAGAGTTGTAGTTTGAGGTTACAAAGCTTCCCCGACCATAAGTTTGGAAAAGAAGGGAAGAAACGAGCGATATGGAAATTGCAAAAAACCGAAAACGCCCCGGTGGGATGCATTTTTTGAAATTTTGTTTTATTCAAAAATGGGTTCGTATTGATCAAACATTCACAATCCACTCTTTGGTTTTGTGCAATTCGGAATCTTATTCAGTTTTTTTGGCACGTGCTTTAAATGCTCCCGTTTTGGTTTTAGGGCTTTGAGATTGGGGTGCAAGGTTGTTAGATATTAGACTCGCAGGCTTCGAGAGTTGTAGTTTGAGGTTAAAAAGCGTCCCTGACCATAAGTTTGGAAAAGAAGGGAAGAAACGAGCGATATGGAAATTGCAAAAAACCAAAAACGCCCCGGTGGGATGCATTTTTTGAAATTTTGTTTTATTCAAAAATGGGTTCGTATTGATCAAACATTCACAATCCACTCTTTGGTTTTGTGCAATTCGGAATCTTATTCAGTTTTTTTGGCACGTGCTTTAAATGCTCCCGTTGAGGATTTTAGGGCTTTGAGATTGGGGTGCAAGGTTGTTAGATATTAGACTCGCAGGCTTCGTGAGTTGTAGTTTGAGGTTAAAAAGCGTCCCTGACCATAAGTTTGGAAAAGAAGGGAAGAAACGAGCGATATGGAAATTGCAAAAAGCCAAAAACGCCCCGGTGGGATGCATTTTTTGAAATTTTCTTTTATTAAAAAATGGGTTCGTATTGATCAAACATTCACAATCCACTCTTTGGTTTTGTGCAATTCGGACTCTTACTCAGTTTTTTTGGCACGTGCTTTAAATGCTCCCGTTGAGGATTTTAGGGCTTTGAGATTGGGGTGCAATGTTGTTAGATATTAGACTCGCAGGCTTCGAGAGTTGTAGTTTGAGGTTTAAAAGCGTTTCGGACCATAAGTTTGGAAAAGAAGGGAAGAAACGAGCGATATGGAAATTGCAAAAAACCGA
Source organism: Herpetospermum pedunculosum (assembly GCA_028017165.1). Classification (NCBI taxonomy): domain Eukaryota; kingdom Viridiplantae; phylum Streptophyta; class Magnoliopsida; order Cucurbitales; family Cucurbitaceae; genus Herpetospermum; species Herpetospermum pedunculosum. Next base: position 41,088,937 of record CM051527.1, read on the forward strand.
AAACGCCCCGGTGGGATGCTTTTTTTGAAATTTTGTTTTATTCAAAAATGGGTTCGTATTGATCAAACATTCACAATCCACTCTTTGGTTTTGTGCAATTCGGAATCTTACTCAGTTTTTTTGGCACGTGCTTTAAATGCTCCCGTTGAGGATTTTAGGGCTTTGAGATTGGGGTGCAAGGTTGATAGATATTAGACTCGCAGGCTTCGAGAGTTGTAGTTTGAGGTTACAAAGCTTCCCCGACCATAAGTTTGGAAAAGAAGGGAAGAAACAAGCGATATGGAAATTGCAAAAAACCGAAAACGCCCCGGTGGGATGCATTTTTTGAAATTTTGTTTTATTCAAAAATGGGTTCGTATTGATCAAACATTCACAATCCACTCTTTGGTTTTGTGCAATTCGGAATCTTATTCAGTTTTTTTGGCACGTGCTTTAAATGCTCCCGTTTTGGATTTTAGGGCTTTGAGATTGGGGTGCAAGGTTGTTAGATATTAGACTCGCAGGCTTCGAGAGTTGTAGTTTGAGGTTAAAAAGCGTCCCCGACCATAAGTTTGGAAAAGAAGGGAAGAAACGAGCGATATGGAAATTGCAAAAAACCGAAAACGCCCCGGTGGGATGCATTTTTTGAAATTTTGTTTTATTCAAAAATGGGTTCATATTGATCAAACATTCACAATCCACTCTTTGGTTTTGTGCAATTCGGAATCTTATTCAGTTTTTTTGGCACGTGCTTTAAATGCTCCCGTTGAGGATTTTAGGGCTTTGAGATTGGGGTGCAAGGTTGATAGATATTAGACTCGCAGGCTTCGAGAGTTGTAGTTTGAGGTTACAAAGCTTCCCCGACCATAAGTTTGGAAAAGAAGGGAAGAAACAAGCGATATGGAAATTGCAAAAAACCGAAAACGCCCCGGTGGGATGCATTTTTTGAAATTTTGTTTTATTCAAAAATGGGTTCGTATTGATCAAACATTCACAATCCACTCTTTGGTTTTGTGCAATTCGGAATCTTATTCAGTTTTTTTGGCACGTGCTTTAAATGCTCCCGTTTTGGATTTTAGGGCTTTGAGATTGGGGTGCAAGGTTGTTAGATATTAGACTCGCAGGCTTCGAGAGTTGTAGTTTGAGGTTAAAAAGCGTCCCCGACCATAAGTTTGGAAAAGAAGGGAAGAAACGAGCGATATGGAAATTGCAAAAAACCGAAAACGCCCCGGTGGGATGCATTTTTTGAAATTTTGTTTTATTCAAAAATGGGTTCATATTGATCAAACATTCACAATCCACTCTTTGGTTTTGTGCAATTCGGAATCTTATTCAGTTTTTTTGGCACGTGCTTTAAATGCTCCCGTTGAGGATTTTAGGGCTTTGAGATTGGGGTGCAAGGTTGTTAGATATTAGACTCGCAGGCTTCGAGAGTTGTAGTTTGAGGTTAAAAAGCGTCCCTGACCATAAGTTTGGAAAAGAAGGGAAGAAACGAGCGATATGGAAATTGCAAAAAACCAAAAACGCCCCGGTGGGATGCATTTTTTGAAATTTTCTTTTATTAAAAAATGGGTTCGTATTGATCAAACATTCACAATCCACTCTTTGGTTTTGTGCAATTCGGAATCTTACTCAGTTTTTTTGGCACGTGCTTTAAATGCTCCCGTTCAGGATTTTAGGGCTTTGAGATTGGGGTGCAAGGCTGTTAGATATTAGACTCGCAGGCTTCGAGAGTTGTAGGTTGAGGTTAAAAAGCGTCCCTGACCATAAGTTTGGAAAAGAAAGGAAGAAATGAGCGATATAAAAATTGCAAAAAATCGAAACCGCACCGGTGGGATGCATTTTTTGAAAAAAAAATTATTCAAAAATGGGTTCGTATTGATCAAACATTCACAATCCACTCTTTGGTTTTGTGCAATTCGGAATCTTACTCAGTTTTTTTGGCACGTGCTTTAAATGCTCCCGTTGAGGATTTTAGGGCTTTGAGATTGGGGTGCAAGGTTGATAGATATTAGACTCGCAGGCTTCGAGAGTTGTAGTTTGAGGTTACAAAGCTTCCCCGACCATAAGTTTGGAAAAGAAGGGAAGAAACGAGCGATATGGAAATTGTAAAAAACCGAAAACGCCCCGGTGGGATGCATTTTTTGAAATTTTGTTTTATTCAAAAATGGGTTCGTATTGATCAAACATTCACAATCCACTCTTTGGTTTTGTGCAATTCGGAATCTTATTCAGTTTTTTTGGCACGTGCTTTAAATGCTCCCGTTTTGGTTTTAGGGCTTTGAGATTGGGGTGCAAGGTTGTTAGATATTAGACTCGCAGGCTTCGAGAGTTGTAGTTTGAGGTTAAAAAGCGTCCCTGACCATAAGTTTGGAAAAGAAGGGAAGAAACGAGCGATATGGAAATTGCAAAAAACCAAAAACGCCCCGGTGGGATGCATTTTTTGAAATTTTGTTTTATTCAAAAATGGGTTCGTATTGATCAAACATTCAGAATCCACTCTTTGGTTTTGTGCAATTCGGAATCTTATTCAGTTTTTTTGGCACGTGCTTTAAATGCTCCCGTTGAGGATTTTAGGGCTTTGAGATTGGGGTGCAAGGTTGTTAGATATTAGACTCGCAGGCTTCGTGAGTTGTAGTTTGAGGTTAAAAAGCGTCCCTGACCATAAGTTTGGAAAAGAAGGGAAGAAACGAGCGATATGGAAATTGCAAAAAACCAAAAACGCCCCGGTGGGATGCATTTTTTGAAATTTTCTTTTATTAAAAAATGGGTTCGTATTGATCAAACATTCAGAATCCACTCTTTGGTTTTGTGCAATTCGGAATCTTACTCAGTTTTTTTGGCACGTGCTTTAAATGCTCCCGTTGAGGATTTTAGGGCTTTGAGATTGGGGTGCAAGGCTGTTAGATATTAGACTCGCAGGCTTCGAGAGTTGTAGTTTGAGGTTAAAAAGCGTCCCTGACCATAAGTTTGGAAAAGAAAGGAAGAAACGAGCGATATAAAAATTGCAAAAAATCGAAACCGCACCGGTGGGATGCATTTTTTGAAATTTTGTTTTATTCAAAAATGGGTTCGTATTGATCAAACATTCACAATCCACTCTTTGGTTTTGTGCAATTCGGAATCTTATTCAGTTTTTTTGGCACGTGCTTTAAATGCTCCCGTTTTGGTTTTAGGGCTTTGAGATTGGGGTGCAAGGTTGTTAGATATTAGACTCGCAGGCTTCGAGAGTTGTAGTTTGAGGTTAAAAAGCGTCCCTGACCATAAGTTTGGAAAAGAAGGGAAGAAACGAGCGATATGGAAATTGCAAAAAACCAAAAACGCCCCGGTGGGATGCATTTTTTGAAATTTTCTTTTATTCAAAAATGGGTTCGTATTGATCAAACATTCACAATCCACTCTTTGGTTTTGTGCAATTCGGAATCTTACTCAGTTTTTTTGGCACGTGCTTTAAATGCTCCCGTTGAGGATTTTAGGGCTTTGAGATTGGGGTGCAAGGCTGTTAGATATTAGACTCGCAGGCTTCGAGAGTTGTAGTTTGAGGTTACAAAGCTTCCCCGACCATAAGTTTGGAAAAGAAGGGAAGAAACGAGCGATATGGAAATTGCAAAAAACCGAAAACGCCCCGGTGGGATGCATTTTTTGAAATTTTGTTTTATTCAAAAATGGGTTCGTATTGATCAAACATTCACAATCCACTCTTTGGTTTTGTGCAATTCGGAATCTTATTCAGTTTTTTTGGCACGTGCTTTAAATGCTCCCGTTTTGGTTTTAGGGCTTTGAGATTGGGGTGCAAGGTTGTTAGATATTAGACTCGCAGGCTTCGAGAGTTGTAGTTTGAGGTTAAAAAGCGTCCCTGACCATAAGTTTGGAAAAGAAGGGAAGAAACGAGCGATATGGAAATTGCAAAAAACCAAAAACGCCCCGGTGGGATGCATTTTTTGAAATTTTGTTTTATTCAAAAATGGGTTCGTATTGATCAAACATTCACAATCCACTCTTTGGTTTTGTGCAATTCGGAATCTTATTCAGTTTTTTTGGCACGTGCTTTAAATGCTCCCGTTGAGGATTTTAGGGCTTTGAGATTGGGGTGCAAGGTTGTTAGATATTAGACTCGCAGGCTTCGTGAGTTGTAGTTTGAGGTTAAAAAGCGTCCCTGACCATAAGTTTGGAAAAGAAGGGAAGAAACGAGCGATATGGAAATTGCAAAAAGCCAAAAACGCCCCGGTGGGATGCATTTTTTGAAATTTTCTTTTATTAAAAAATGGGTTCGTATTGATCAAACATTCACAATCCACTCTTTGGTTTTGTGCAATTCGGACTCTTACTCAGTTTTTTTGGCACGTGCTTTAAATGCTCCCGTTGAGGATTTTAGGGCTTTGAGATTGGGGTGCAATGTTGTTAGATATTAGACTCGCAGGCTTCGAGAGTTGTAGTTTGAGGTTTAAAAGCGTTTCGGACCATAAGTTTGGAAAAGAAGGGAAGAAACGAGCGATATGGAAATTGCAAAAAACCGAAAACGCCCCGGTGGGATGCTTTTTTTGAAATTTTGTTTTATTCAAAAATGGGTTCGTATTGATCAAACATTCACAATCCACTCTTTGGTTTTGTGCAATTCGGAATCTTACTCAGTTTTTTTGGCACGTGCTTTAAATGCTCCCGTTGAGGATTTTAGGGCTTTGAGATTGGGGTGCAAGGTTGATAGATATTAGACTCGCAGGCTTCGAGAGTTGTAGTTTGAGGTTACAAAGCTTCCCCGACCATAAGTTTGGAAAAGAAGGGAAGAAACAAGCGATATGGAAATTGCAAAAAACCGAAAACGCCCCGGTGGGATGCATTTTTTGAAATTTTGTTTTATTCAAAAATGGGTTCGTATTGATCAAACATTCACAATCCACTCTTTGGTTTTGTGCAATTCGGAATCTTATTCAGTTTTTTTGGCACGTGCTTTAAATGCTCCCGTTTTGGATTTTAGGGCTTTGAGATTGGGGTGCAAGGTTGTTAGATATTAGACTCGCAGGCTTCGAGAGTTGTAGTTTGAGGTTAAAAAGCGTCCCCGACCATAAGTTTGGAAAAGAAGGGAAGAAACGAGCGATATGGAAATTGCAAAAAACCGAAAACGCCCCGGTGGGATGCATTTTTTGAAATTTTGTTTTATTCAAAAATGGGTTCATATTGATCAAACATTCACAATCCACTCTTTGGTTTTGTGCAATTCGGAATCTTATTCAGTTTTTTTGGCACGTGCTTCAAATGCTCCCGTTGAGGATTTTAGGGCTTTGAGATTGGGGTGCAAGGTTGTTAGATATTAGACTCGCAGGCTTCGAGAGTTGTAGTTTGAGGTTAAAAAGCGTCCCTGACCATAAGTTTGGAAAAGAAGGGAAGAAACGAGCGATATGGAAATTGCAAAAAACCAAAAACGCCCCGGTGGGATGCATTTTTTGAAATTTTCTTTTATTAAAAAATGGGTTCGTATTGATCAAACATTCACAATCCACTCTTTGGTTTTGTGCAATTCGGAATCTTACTCAGTTTTTTTGGCACGTGCTTTAAATGCTCCCGTTCAGGATTTTAGGGCTTTGAGATTGGGGTGCAAGGCTGTTAGATATTAGACTCGCAGGCTTCGAGAGTTGTAGGTTGAGGTTAAAAAGCGTCCCTGACCATAAGTTTGGAAAAGAAAGGAAGAAATGAGCGATATAAAAATTGCAAAAAATCGAAACCGCACCGGTGGGATGCATTTTTTGAAAAAAAAATTATTCAAAAATGGGTTCGTATTGATCAAACATTCACAATCCACTCTTTGGTTTTGTGCAATTCGGAATCTTACTCAGTTTTTTTGGCACGTGCTTTAAATGCTCCCGTTGAGGATTTTAGGGCTTTGAGATTGGGGTGCAAGGTTGATAGATATTAGACTCGCAGGCTTCGAGAGTTGTAGTTTGAGGTTACAAAGCTTCCCCGACCATAAGTTTGGAAAAGAAGGGAAGAAACGAGCGATATGGAAATTGTAAAAAACCGAAAACGCCCCGGTGGGATGCATTTTTTGAAATTTTGTTTTATTCAAAAATGGGTTCGTATTGATCAAACATTCACAATCCACTCTTTGGTTTTGTGCAATTCGGAATCTTATTCAGTTTTTTTGGCACGTGCTTTAAATGCTCCCGTTTTGGTTTTAGGGCTTTGAGATTGGGGTGCAAGGTTGTTAGATATTAGACTCGCAGGCTTCGAGAGTTGTAGTTTGAGGTTAAAAAGCGTCCCTGACCATAAGTTTGGAAAAGAAGGGAAGAAACGAGCGATATGGAAATTGCAAAAAACCAAAAACGCCCCGGTGGGATGCATTTTTTGAAATTTTGTTTTATTCAAAAATGGGTTCGTATTGATCAAACATTCAGAATCCACTCTTTGGTTTTGTGCAATTCGGAATCTTATTCAGTTTTTTTGGCACGTGCTTTAAATGCTCCCGTTGAGGATTTTAGGGCTTTGAGATTGGGGTGCAAGGTTGTTAGATATTAGACTCGCAGGCTTCGTGAGTTGTAGTTTGAGGTTAAAAAGCGTCCCTGACCATAAGTTTGGAAAAGAAGGGAAGAAACGAGCGATATGGAAATTGCAAAAAACCAAAAACGCCCCGGTGGGATGCATTTTTTGAAATTTTCTTTTATTAAAAAATGGGTTCGTATTGATCAAACATTCAGAATCCACTCTTTGGTTTTGTGCAATTCGGAATCTTACTCAGTTTTTTTGGCACGTGCTTTAAATGCTCCCGTTGAGGATTTTAGGGCTTTGAGATTGGGGTGCAAGGCTGTTAGATATTAGACTCGCAGGCTTCGAGAGTTGTAGTTTGAGGTTAAAAAGCGTCCCTGACCATAAGTTTGGAAAAGAAAGGAAGAAACGAGCGATATAAAAATTGCAAAAAATCGAAACCGCACCGGTGGGATGCATTTTTTGAAATTTTGTTTTATTCAAAAATGGGTTCGTATTGATCAAACATTCACAATCCACTCTTTGGTTTTGTGCAATTCGGAATCTTATTCAGTTTTTTTGGCACGTGCTTTAAATGCTCCCGTTTTGGTTTTAGGGCTTTGAGATTGGGGTGCAAGGTTGTTAGATATTAGACTCGCAGGCTTCGAGAGTTGTAGTTTGAGGTTAAAAAGCGTCCCTGACCATAAGTTTGGAAAAGAAGGGAAGAAACGAGCGATATGGAAATTGCAAAAAACCAAAAACGCCCCGGTGGGATGCATTTTTTGAAATTTTCTTTTATTCAAAAATGGGTTCGTATTGATCAAACATTCACAATCCACTCTTTGGTTTTGTGCAATTCGGAATCTTACTCAGTTTTTTTGGCACGTGCTTTAAATGCTCCCGTTGAGGATTTTAGGGCTTTGAGATTGGGGTGCAAGGCTGTTAGATATTAGACTCGCAGGCTTCGAGAGTTGTAGTTTGAGGTTACAAAGCTTCCCCGACCATAAGTTTGGAAAAGAAGGGAAGAAACGAGCGATATGGAAATTGCAAAAAACCGAAAACGCCCCGGTGGGATGCATTTTTTGAAATTTTGTTTTATTCAAAAATGGGTTCGTATTGATCAAACATTCACAATCCACTCTTTGGTTTTGTGCAATTCGGAATCTTATTCAGTTTTTTTGGCACGTGCTTTAAATGCTCCCGTTTTGGTTTTAGGGCTTTGAGATTGGGGTGCAAGGTTGTTAGATATTAGACTCGCAGGCTTCGAGAGTTGTAGTTTGAGGTTAAAAAGCGTCCCTGACCATAAGTTTGGAAAAGAAGGGAAGAAACGAGCGATATGGAAATTGCAAAAAACCAAAAACGCCCCGGTGGGATGCATTTTTTGAAATTTTGTTTTATTCAAAAATGGGTTCGTATTGATCAAACATTCACAATCCACTCTTTGGTTTTGTGCAATTCGGAATCTTATTCAGTTTTTTTGGCACGTGCTTTAAATGCTCCCGTTGAGGATTTTAGGGCTTTGAGATTGGGGTGCAAGGTTGTTAGATATTAGACTCGCAGGCTTCGTGAGTTGTAGTTTGAGGTTAAAAAGCGTCCCTGACCATAAGTTTGGAAAAGAAGGGAAGAAACGAGCGATATGGAAATTGCAAAAAACCAAAAACGCCCCGGTGGGATGCATTTTTTGAAATTTTCTTTTATTAAAAAATGGGTTCGTATTGATCAAACATTCACAATCCACTCTTTGGTTTTGTGCAATTCGGAATCTTACTCAGTTTTTTTGGCACGTGCTTTAAATGCTCCCGTTGAGGATTTTAGGGCTTTGAGATTGGGGTGCAATGTTGTTAGATATTAGACTCGCAGGCTTCGAGAGTTGTAGTTTGAGGTTTAAAAGCGTTTCCGACCATAAGTTTGGAAAAGAAGGGAAGAAACGAGTGATATGGAAATTGCAAAAAACCGAAAACGCCCCGGTGGGATGCTTTTTTTGAAATTTTGTTTTATTCAAAAATGGGTTCGTATTGATCAAACATTCACAATCCACTCTTTGGTTTTGTGCAATTCAGAATCTTCCTCAGTTTTTTTGGCACGTGCTTTAAATGCTCACGTTGAGGATTTTAGGGCTTTGAGATTGGGGTGCAAGGTTGTTAGAAATTAGACTCGCAGGCTTCGAGAGTTGTAGTTTGAGGTTAAAAAGCGTCCCCGACCATAAGTTTGGAAAAGAAGGGAAGAAACGAGCGATATGGAAATTGCAAAAAACCGAAAACGCCCCGGTGGGATGCATTTTTTGAAATTTTGTTTTATTCAAAAATGGGTTCGTATTGATCAAACATTCACAATCCACTCTTTGGTTTTGTGCAATTCAGAATCTTCCTCAGTTTTTTTTGCACGTGCTTTAAATGCTCCCGTTGAGGATTTTAGGGCTTTGAGATTGGGGTGCAAGGCTGTTAGATATTAGACTCGCAGGCTTCGAGAGTTGTAGTTTGAGGTTAAAAAGCGTCCCCGACCATAAGTTTGGAAAAGAAAGGAAGAAACGAGCGATATAAAAATTGAAAAAAATCGAAACCGCACCGGTGGGATGCATTTTTTGAAAAAAAAAATTATTCAAAAATGGGTTCGTATTGATCAAACATTCACAATCCACACTTTGGTTTTGTGCAATTCGGAATCTTACTCAGTTTTTTTGGCACGTGCTTTAAATGCTCCCGTTGAGGATTTTAGGGCTTTGAGATTGGGGTGCAAGGTTGATAGATATTAGACTTGCAGGCTTCGAGAGTTGTAGTTTGAGGTTAAAAAGCGTCCCCGACCATAAGTTTGGAAAAGAAGGGAAGAAACGAGCGATATGGAAATTGCAAAAAACCGAAAACGCCCCGGTGGGATGCATTTTTTGAAATTTTGTTTTATTCAAAAATGGGTTCATATTGATCAAACATTCACAATCCACTCTTTGGTTTTGTGTAATTCGGAATCTTATTCAGTTTTTTTGGCACGTGCTTTAAATGCTCCCGTTGAGGATTTTAGGGCTTTGAGATTGGGGTGCAAGGTTGTTAGATATTAGACTCGCAGGCTTCGAGAGTTGTAGTTTGAGGTTAAAAAGCGTCCCTGACCATAAGTTTGGAAAAGAAGGGAAGAAACGAGCGATATGGAAATTGCAAAAAACCAAAAACGCCCCGGTGGGATGCATTTTTTGAAATTTTCTTTTATTAAAAAATGGGTTCGTATTGATCAAACATTCACAATCCACTCTTTGGTTTTGTGCAATTCGGAATCTTACTCAGTTTTTTTGGCACGTGCTTTAAATGCTCCCGTTGAGGATTTTAGGGCTTTGAGATTGGGGTGCAATGTTGTTAGATATTAGACTCGCAGGCTTCGAGAGTTGTAGTTTGAGGTTTAAAAGCGTTTCCGACCATAAGTTTGGAAAAGAAGGGAAGAAACGAGTGATATGGAAATTGCAAAAAACCGAAAACGCCCCGGTGGGATGCTTTTTTTGAAATTTTGTTTTATTCAAAAATGGGTTCGTATTGATCAAACATTCACAATCCACTCTTTGGTTTTGTGCAATTCAGAATCTTCCTCAGTTTTTTTGGCACGTGCTTTAAATGCTCACGTTGAGGATTTTAGGGCTTTGAGATTGGGGTGCAAGGTTGTTAGAAATTAGACTCGCAGGCTTCGAGAGTTGTAGTTTGAGGTTAAAAAGCGTCCCCGACCATAAGTTTGGAAAAGAAGGGAAGAAACGAGCGATATGGAAATTGCAAAAAACCGAAAACGCCCCGGTGGGATGCATTTTTTGAAATTTTGTTTTATTCAAAAATGGGTTCGTATTGATCAAACATTCACAATCCACTCTTTGGTTTTGTGCAATTCAGAATCTTCCTCAGTTTTTTTTGCACGTGCTTTAAATGCTCCCGTTGAGGATTTTAGGGCTTTGAGATTGGGGTGCAAGGCTGTTAGATATTAGACTCGCAGGCTTCGAGAGTTGTAGTTTGAGGTTAAAAAGCGTCCCCGACCATAAGTTTGGAAAAGAAAGGAAGAAACGAGCGATATAAAAATTGAAAAAAATCGAAACCGCACCGGTGGGATGCATTTTTTGAAAAAAAAAATTATTCAAAAATGGGTTCGTATTGATCAAACATTCACAATCCACACTTTGGTTTTGTGCAATTCGGAATCTTACTCAGTTTTTTTGGCACGTGCTTTAAATGCTCCCGTTGAGGATTTTAGGGCTTTGAGATTGGGGTGCAAGGTTGATAGATATTAGACTTGCAGGCTTCGAGAGTTGTAGTTTGAGGTTAAAAAGCGTCCCCGACCATAAGTTTGGAAAAGAAGGGAAGAAACGAGCGATATGGAAATTGCAAAAAACCGAAAACGCCCCGGTGGGATGCATTTTTTGAAATTTTGTTTTATTCAAAAATGGGTTCATATTGATCAAACATTCACAATCCACTCTTTGGTTTTGTGTAATTCGGAATCTTATTCAGTTTTTTTGGCACGTGCTTTAAATGCTCCCGTTGAGGATTTTAGGGCTTTGAGATTGGGGTGCAAGGTTGTTAGATATTAGACTCGCAGGCTTCGAGAGTTGTAGTTTGAGGTTAAAAAGCGTCCCTGACCATAAGTTTGGAAAAGAAGGGAAGAAACGAGCGATATGGAAATTGCAAAAAACCAAAAACGCCCCGGTGGGATGCATTTTTTGAAATTTTCTTTTATTAAAAAATGGGTTCGTATTGATCAAACATTCACAATCCACTCTTTGGTTTTGTGCAATTCGGAATCTTACTCAGTTTTTTTGGCACGTGCTTTAAATGCTCCCGTTCAGGATTTTAGGGCTTTGAGATTGGGGTGCAAGGCTGTTAGATATTAGACTCGCAGGCTTCGAGAGTTGTAGTTTGAGGTTAAAAAGCGTCCCTGACCATAAGTTTGGAAAAGAAAGGAAGAAATGAGCGATATAAAAATTGCAAAAAATCGAAACCGCACCGGTGGGATGCATTTTTTGAAAAAAAAAATTATTCAAAAATGGGTGTTCCTGGCGCTGAGAGTTGAGATACTATTCCATGTTCTATCATATAGTCCTGGAATCTTAAATCCATATACTCTCCACCTCGATCTGATCGGAGTGTTTTTATCGATTTACCTAATGTGTTCTCAACCTCTGCCTTATACTCTTTGAACTTTTCAAGAGCTTAATCGATCCATTTATGGTCGGGGACGCTTTTTAATTTCCATATCAGTAGGACAGTGGCGTTTTCGGATGCATTTTTTGAAAAATCGATCGTTTTCGGTCTGCGAGCTGCTCAGTAGGACAGTGGGAGAAACTTTAGATATTTGATATTCTAGTTCTCTCGACCAACATGTACTTCACTGACGTTTTAGTCCATGTGGGAGTTTGTTGGGTTTTATGTCCTAAAACTCGTAGTTTGTAAACTTAATGAATGTAAATATTATATTTCAATAAAGTTGTTATTGAATTTTAGTGAATTGTGTTTGTATTAACCTATACCAATAACTAACACCCATGGCGATAGTGTGAGTACTTGAACTTCATGTGTGACATGAATGTGAATCAAGTTCAAGTAGATAGCCAAAATGGTCTATAGTATAGGGATAAGGCTGGGTACCTTATCCTGGGGACACTATTGGACGCGGCTCACTTTGTATAGTACAAAACGATGTGATTCGAATCGTTTCATGTAGAGACATGTGAGTGAGGGCGTCCTGTGCAATGAGTTTGCACAAGACCGAACCAAGAATTAAAATCGCTCTTTCTTTATAACACCGTTTACTGTAAAGACCGATTTTTTCATATGATGACTTAGGTAACTCGATCTCAATCCCGAGCTTACTATGAACTCCTGTTTATTCAACCTTATCCTTTGATTTGTACGGGTGAGAGTGGCCAGATCGCCGACTCAATATGCCTACCATCTTGGGGATAAGATTGAATAAGTGGCTGGGGACATAGTTGTAGCAAGATTGGAATTCACTCCTACCCGCTTTAAGGGTTAGTAGAGAGGTTGTTCCCTTAAGTGCTGACTCCAGGTCTTGAAGAGTGGGCCCATCCTCTCCTGATCAGGGAGGAATCTGATTTGATGGTTGGACCACAAATCAATTGTTCATTAGAGGTGTCAGTGGTACTTAAGGAACAAGATATAATACAAGGGTTAAACGGTATAAATGACCCGTTGTGATTATGAACGACCTGTGAAGGATCGACTTACTGATGATAGTTATATCAACAGGACACAATATATCTACAGTGAGGAGAGTGCAGCCCTTGGACTTTAGTGGAGTCTCCGGGGGTTAACGAATGTTGGTTAGTTCGGTTAAAAGAGTTTTGACCGGATAATCTCGTATCGTTGGAGCTCATGATCTGTAGGTCCTTACGGTTCTCCTGGCTAGCTCGGATAAAGCCGTGAAACAATATAAAAGAAAAGAAAAGAATTTGAATCGTTCAAATTCGGGTTTGTGGAAGAAGGATAGACATATTTAAATATGATTTAAATATGGCATTGGCCTGAAACATGAATGAGATTCATGTGAAAAAAGTCGGTTTTTTTCTGAAAAAACCGAGTTTAGTTATATTATTTAATCAATATTTGATATTGAATTAAATAATATTTATTAATTAAAAAGTTTAATTAATAATTATATATATATTTTATTTATTAAAATGTTTAATAAATAAAATTATTATTATTATTTTTAATAATAATAATAATTATATATATATATATATATATATTTATATATATATATATATACACATGTGTCTTGCATGCAGCAAGACACATGTTGAATAAATATATATATATGTTACATTAGTAACATTGGGCTGAAGAAGTGAACAGATAAGAATTGAGAAGCTTGAGAAGATTTTTTTTCAGAGGATTGAATTTGATTCAATTCATCCGTGGGTACACGTTTTGAAGATTAAAAAAAAACTGTAGCCCTCTGTCTTCTCTTCTTCCTCTTCCTCTTCTCCTTTTCTCTTGTAAAAGGAGTCCCACTACTCCGTTTCTCGGCCTGAGGATAGCGGGACTACCGTGGGTGGTCCACGAACGTTTCGTGAGAAGGCTCGGTGAGCTCGTGAGGAGCTTCTGGCGGTGAATTTGGAGAATTACGAACGACAAGGGTATGTGTTCTAAATTCTCTTTTTCATTGCGTTTGCATGTTTCCATTTGTTTAAATTGATGAAATTAGAGTGTCTATGATCCAAATCGCTTCCGCTGCGCGCCATGGGCGCTCCATCACAGAACAGGGTAAGACGCAACTACCAGCAACGCAAAGCACCGCAAGGAGCAACCAAGGGACATAGCAGGGGAAGAAGCAATCACCAGAAGCGAAACAGCACCGCAAAGAGCAACCTGAAAAATCACATACACACACTCAAAGAACAAGATAAAGTCAATCAAAAGAATCCCAGGGGGAGCCTGCCGAAACCGCACCCACCCAGGATGAGCATGCAGAAGAAATATCAGACCTAATAGCAGCGATAACCGACTGAGGAGGACGGTGACCCGGGCCGTGAAAACGCAAGTTCCGCTCCATCCAAATATGGTAGATCACAGCACACCAGGCCACTCTCCAAACAAGCTTACGCTTGTGCTGCACAGCACTCTCCCGACAAATCCACTCAAGCTCAGCATCCCAAGGGATAACAAGGCGAGAAGCTCTACCCCAACAGAGGATATCCTCCCACACCAAACTCGCAAAGGGGCATTGAAAGAACAAGTGGTCACGGGACTCAGTCCCGGACAAACAAAGCAAACAATCGGTAGGTGTCGAGGGGATCCACCTAGCCAGCCTATCACCGGTATACAAAGGATCCCTCAAGGCCAGCCAGGTGACAAAAGCATGACGCGGAATATTCCCCCCGAACCATAGCAAACCCTGCCAAGGAACCACCGTCCCACGGGGACGGATCGCCTCCCAAGCACTCGAAACTGAAAAGCCAAAACCGCCCGGAACCCAGATCAACCTATCCTCCCTACTTGGGCAACACACAGTAGAGCGCACGGCATCTAAGATCTCCAACAACTCAGGAGACACTACCGGCCACCGCCACGAACCATCAGGAAGCAGGAAATCAGAGACCATAGCTTGAATATGACTAGCTGCGTCATACAAGATACGATAACTAATCCTGGGGAGAATAGTACCATCAGGCAGCAATGGATCAACCCACATACGGCACCTACAACCATCGCCAATGGAAAACCGGACAACTGGACGGAATTGGTCACGAAGCCCCATAATCGCCTTTAGGCACCAAGACCACATAGACGACACAGGAATCGTCCAAAGAGACCGACCACGGAGGATATACTCCTCCATCCAAGCGACCCACAGAGAACCAGAGCGAAGCAGAAGGAGCCAAAGGAGCTTCATAACAGCTGTCGCGTTCCAGGATTGGATATGACGAATACCCAAACCACCCTCCCGCTTCGGCAAGCAAATGTCATCCCAGGCAACCTTCGCCCCCCCGCGACCAGAAGGAGAGCCTTTCCAGAGGTAGCAACGCAGCAAACTCTCAACCCTATGGACTATACGAGCAGGCAGCACAAACACACTGGCCCAATAGACCTGGAAGCTCTGGAGGATCGACTGGATAAGCTGCAACCTACTCGCATAGGAAAGAGCCCTAGCCGTCCAACTGCCAATCCTAGAGGTGATCCGATCAATCAGGGGCTGGCAATCCCGAGAGGACAGCCTACCTGAGATGAGAGGGAGACCTAAGTAACAAACAGGCAGGGTCGCAAGAGCAACACCCATGAACTCACCAAGGCCGACAGCCACCGGGACAGGAACCCCCGCACAGAACATCGAGCTCTTAGCGGAGTTAGCCACAAGGCCCGAAAGCTCCTGGAAGTGATGTAAGGTCTGCTGAACAAACCTCAAAGAAGTCCTATTCCCCGCAGAGAAAATCATCAAGTCATCCGCAAAGCAAAGGTGGGTAAGATTAACCCTCTCGCACTTGGGATGAAACTCAAACTCAGGCGGCGGGGAATTCAGCAGCCTCGACAAGACTTCCATACACATGACGAACAGGTAAGGGGACAGGGGATCTCCCTGACCGAGACCACGCCTACCCGCAAAAAACCCCTCAGAGGACCCATTCACCGAAATGGAGAACATAGGCGAAGTAACGCAAGCCCGGATCCAGTTGACAAACTGGCAAGGCGTACCAATCGAGAGCAGTAAGCCAAAGAGAAAATCCCACTGGATAGAATCATAAGCTTTCTGCAGGTCGATCTTCAGCACACACCGCGGGCTCCCTTTGTTGAGGTGGTAACCCCCAACCGACTCCTGGCAGAGCAGAATGTTATCCACAATACTCCTTCCTTGAACAAAGGCCGACTGATTCAGACTTATGAAGGAAGGCAGCCACACGCGAAGACGATTGGCCAAAACCTTTGCAATGTATTTATACAACACATTACAACAGGAAATAGGCCTGAAATCCTCAACCCGGGAGGCACCCACCTTCTTAGGAGTCAAGGTAAGAGAGGTGGCATTGATAACAGGAGGAAGGAAGGAGGTATCAAAGAAGTGAAGCACTGCGGAACAGAAATCATCCCCAACAACACTCCAAGCAGCTTTGAAGAACCCCACTGGGAAGCCATCCGGCCCAGGAGCCTTGGCACTACTCATGGAAAAGAGAACAGCTCGAACCTCCTCTCTCGAGATGGGGCGGATGAGATCAGTTACACACTGATCAGACCACAAAAACCCCACAATCGGGTTTAAAATCTCTGTAAGGTCACGGTAACCAACCCCATGGGACCCTAAGAGCCCCTGGAAATAATGAACCAGAGATCTCGAGATGTCCTCATGGGAAGACAACCTGGCCCCAGAACCATCAACCAGAGAGGAAAAGCTATTCCGGGCTGCCCTAACTTTCACGCTCCTGTGAAAGAAACCCGAGTTCCTATCCCCTAACGCCAGCCACTTAACCCTCGATTTCTGCCGAAGGGAGGCTTCTTCACACCTAGCTGCTGCCCAGAACCTATCTGAGGCCTCAGAGGCCTGAAGCTGGAGGGAGGGAGAAAGGGGGTCTGCCAAAACTCCAGCCTGGGCTGCCTCCATGGCCAAGCGAAGATCAACAACCTGCTGACTAAGCACGACAATCGGCGTCCCAAACTCCTGCCTTAGAGAACTCTTTAAGCCTTTTAAATTGCGAGCGAAGCTAACAAGCGGAGAGACCCCAACACGGGTCACCCACCTACTAGCAACCACAGACAAAAACCTATGAGACTCCCCCCAATGGTTAAAGAACCGAAAGGAGGGGGACCAACGAGCACCAAAAGGGCCAGGAGAGAACACCATCGGACTATGATCAGAAACACCCCACTCATGCACCTGCACCACACATAGAGGGCGGGCAGAAGCCCACTCAGCATTCACCAAAACCCTATCCAACCTTCCCAACTGACCTCCCGGGCCACCCCTGGGGCGACTAGTCCAAGTGAACCAATTCCCCTGGACCGGCAACTCAACCAAGTCAACCTCAAGGAGAGCAGTATCAAAAGCTCCCATCGCAGAGATGCTATGGTTACCACCACTCCTCTCAGTCAGCCGACGAGTCTCATTAAAGTCTCCCATAACCACTCCAGGGGAAGACCAACTCGAACAAGCCAAGGCCAACTCCCTCCACAAAGCAGACCGCCCAGCCTCGAGATTGGACCCATACACACAGGCAATATGAGTCACAACCTGAGAAGACAGGTCCACCAGGGAGCCAGTAACCAACTGGGGGCTAATCAGGCTGGGAGAGAAAGAGAAGCGGCGGGAACGCCATAACACCCAAATACGACCCAGGCCATTATCCACATAACTACACACGCACTGCCAATCGGCCCCAAAGGAACGAAACACGAAGACAAACTGATGAGCCTTAACCTTAGTTTCTACCAGACAGCAGAAACCAATATTCTCAGACTGCAAAAAGGAACGAACAAAACGTCCTTTTGTCGGGCCAGTGAGACCGCGCATATTCCACGAGCACCAACTAGACATAGGAAGTAGAAGGGGAAACAATGGCATCCTGACACCATCGAGGGTCCACACTGTCAAAGATCGTCTTTTCCTTTAAGGAAACCACCCTCGGGGAGGCCAAAGCACACTCCGAGGAAACATCTAGAGGACCGAAAGAGTTGGTCACGCGGACCCCCTTTAGGGGCTCAAGAGAACGGGAAAGCCTAGAGATGGGGCCAATAGGAGAACTCGGGAGGCTAACCAAGGCAGTGGGATGGGCAGACGAGTCTGTCGCAGCCAGGGACTTTGCAACCCTCTTCCTGTTCCGTTTACGCCTACGAGATTTCCCTTCCGCAGGGAGAAACTCATCACCAACCTCAAGAGAGGAGGCTTGTTGGCCTTCCCCACTATCAACCACTACCTGATCCGAGTCCACGCCCTCACTCTGGGCCGGCACCTTTACCTCACCCTCAGCAGACACCTGAGTAGTGACGATGGGATCGACACAACCCACATTCTGTTTCGGACAACCTGTGTCCGAATGACCAAAGACACGGCAAGACAGGCATCGCTTGGGCTTCCACTCATACTCAATAGGGATAGTGTGATCTACCCCATAGACAGTGACCCCAACTTTACTAGGAAGAGGGGCATCAATCGCAGCCTCCACACAAACCCGAGCATACGAGGAGCACGTTTTGTCCTTTGTAGGCTTATCCAGCCGCAAAGGAACACCAACCGTGCTCGCAATATTACTCAGCCCCACAGTGGTCCATAATTCCATAGGAACATGAAAGAACTTGACCCACACAGGAATTTTATCGAAGACAAATGTCTGAGGGACTATCCCAGGGACCCACTGCCTCAGAAGGATAGGCTTACCCCCAATGTGCCAGGGGCCATTCTCCAGGACCCAGTCCCGAGCTGAGTCCTTTTGGAACCTGAAGATGATCAAACCATTATCAAACAAGTTAATGGTTGGAACTTCCACATGTCCCTAAATCTTCCTGACCAGCCGATCAAGAACAAAAAAAAGGAAGTTTGCCATCCATAAACTGACCCACCAACGAACCTCTCCAAACTGCTATGCCCTCCTCAATAACCTCATCCGAGGGAATGGCAAACATAATCCCATCCTTCTCAATTGGAGGGTTATAGAGAAGGGGCTCATCAGCTGGGGAGGTCCACTGAGGCCCAAACAGATTGGCCCAACTAGCCTTATGCCCTTGACCAAGGGACCCTAGGGGCCCACCGGGCCCAATATGATTAGGCCCAAACCCACCAAAGGAACCTAAAGACGCATCAGCCCCTTCACTCACTCCCAAGTCCGAACTAGGACGACCTAACAGAGGAAACTTTCCTGGAATCCCCGAACCAATCCTAGGCCCAAACGAACTACTCCCCAACCCAAACTCACTAGCTGCATCCGTTCCCTCAAGGGGCAAAACCGCATCTCGAATGGGCGTAACACGACGAGTCACCAAGTGGCCTAACTGCCCACGCCCTATTGGGCTAAACGAGGACGACCCAACAGTCAAGGCTCCTTGCCCATTCATATTTGGGCCAGAACCCAAGCCATCAAGCCCATTAAGGTGAAAATCAGAATAGTCCAACTCAAGTGACCCATCATGTGCTAACCTATTCCCTTGGCCAAGCCCACCCAAAACATTACCAATTGGGCCAAGCCCATTTGGGTAGTCAACATGGGAAGTCAACTTAGCTCTCCCACCCCCACGGTTTTGAGGCAAAGGAATAGAATTTCCATCTTTGCCTTTGACGCCCAAATGACAAAAATCAGTTTTAGAGAGAGAAGTATCTTGAGTCAAAATATTATCCAAGGTTACCATATTTGTCAAAGGAGCATTGACTACGGGGGTTGTCGATTGAGCAGGGGGCTGGTTACCTAACAAATCAAAAGTGGCCACATTTTCCAAATTTGGCAACAAGGAGCTACGGATCCCATAACCAAGATGGCCAGCTTGCATTTTTGAATTAGCATCAGATAAGGTAGGCATAGACGCTTTAATACCTAGCCCTTCAAACCCGCCCTTACCATTAGTGAAGTTTCCTTCAATAGGAAGAGCATTCAAAGCTCGAGCATTTACCGCCGCCACCTCCAAGGTCGAAGAAACAGGAAGCCCTAGCTCATCGTCCTCAACGTCCAGGCGAGGCTTGCCTATGACAACAGGTCTCTTGACGGAAGAAGAAGCAGCCTCTGTCGCAGGATGAGGAATTCGGGGCAGTGGACCAACCTTAATGACGCCGCAGACACGAGCCCCTGTTTTCCCAACTTTGGAAGGAGAAGAAATCTGCCCAGAAAAGACAGAGGATTCACTCTCCTTCCCTAACCCTGAGCTTGTTTCAACAGACCTCCCTGCCTCAACACAAAGATCCAGCGCAGGTGACAAAGGGTTCACCTTAAGAACCGCACTGCCCATACTCTGTTTTTCCACCGAAGTGAGAACAGCAGTCGAATCCTCCAAAATGGAACGCTTTGAGGCTAACCCCCCAGACTCCTTCCCTACATTATTAGTAAGGACATTTGAGAGCTCTCCACGCCCAGCCACCGGATGCCCAGCCCCTGCAGAGGTTACTTTCAGAAGGCGAGGTAGGAGTGGGACAGAAGGAGCGCCATTGCTCTGAGCAAAAGGCTTCTTCTGTGGGGATTTCTTTCTCCTCATAGGAGACGTGAAGACGAGGGAGGGAGTTACCCTTAGAATCCACAACCCAAGAAACTCCAAGAAGACAAAAACAGAGCAACACGAACGTAAACAACCCAAAAAACTCCAAGAAGACCAAAACAGAGCAACACGAACGTAAACAACCTAATATGAAAATGTAAAAACCAGAGAGGAAACTTACCTCTATGACGCGCCCAGATCTGCTAAGATGAACACCACTGCCATCGCAGCTTCAAAATCCCAACGCCCTCAGAGAAGCGCCATCCTCAATCAGCAAACAGCAAGCATGGCTACCCCACTGTTACACCATAGGAGAAGACGAAGCCCTCAACCAATCGGGACCTCAGCAAGCAGCACGCATGGAGCTACCCCCACTATTGCACCGTAGGAGAAGACGAAGCCCTCAAACAAACGGAACCACCATTGTCACGATGAGAGAGAACAGAGAGAAATTGGGACCAAAATTTTTATAATAATCTTTTTTTTTTTTGGCAATAGTATTTTAATTAAAGTGAGGATTGAACCTATGACCTCTTAGTCACAGACTCAATCTTATGCCAATTGAGCTATGCTCAGCTTTGCTTCTCCGGTTAATTTGTCGTGAGCTAACACTAAATAAAACGAGCTCGACATGCCGAAAAAGAATGTAAATCTATTAGTGAAACGGTTTTAACCTATTTAAACCAATTAAGAGGTTTAACAACAAATAAAGTACCCAAACTCTTTATTTACATGCAACGATATTTTAGTGAGTGAGAATGGTCGCTACCTAAGGGTAAACGAGCACTCCTTCACTAAACTAAGAGGGTTGCCACATTAGCAACACGAGGCCGAGCAAAATTCTCACGTTGTGAACTTTAGGGAGTGCGTAGTAGGAGAGGGATATATCGTATATTCCTTCTCAACACATCTACTAAGCATCGTCCAACGGTTTTAGGGTAAACTACTCAGGTTTTATCCGGCTAAGAAAATAAAACCTTAAGTCTAGGCAAACTATTTACCTGAGATATCTAGGTTATAACAAATTATTAACCTTACACCTCTAATGCATGCTCATAAAGCCGGGTTAACTTTTTTTTTTTTGCAAATGTGATTATATATTAAGCAAAAAGACCTCAAAGCCCGATGCCAAAGGGCACCATCAAACAAGAGAACAGCACTGGGGAAAACCAATGTACGAAAACCAAAAAATAAAAAACAACCCAACGGAACCACACAGCCCGAGGGAAAGCAACACAGAAACCAGCAAAGAACAAACCCCGGCACCCAACCCACAAGCGGGAAGGAGCCAGAAAAGACAGAAAAACAAATAAATACAACACAACTCAAAGAGCAAGGAATACAACCGAAACAAGAGGAAACAACAAGCCAGAACACGAGCGAAGCATAACTCCCCCGCCGCCCCAAAACACCCGAAGCCTTCAAACCCCCGGCCGGCACGATCGAAAGAGCGACTCCAGACAGGGTCAAGGGGCACCAAGCAAAGCAGAGGGAGGACAGACAAATGCTAAGATAAAAAGAGGCCAAGCTGGCCATCCATCATATGCATGCAAGAAGCCAGCCCCCCAAGCACGACCAAGAAGCCCAAACAAAAAAGAGGCCCTTCAAGTCGTCTTCCCCCTACTTATGGCAAAAGAACAACCATCAGGTATGCAGGCCCGGCAGAAAGCCACAAGGATCCGGCAAGCATCACTTCCCTCGACAAAGCCAGATCCAAGGACACCCACCAAAAAACCCGACACACCCTCTGGACAAGGCGCCTTTCGGGGTGACAACAAGCATCCAGAACAAACTCATCTCGATTAGGAACCAGGACCACACCAGGGGACAAGGAGCACCCACAGAACAGAGATGGACAGCCAACTGCAGAAGTAGCAAGCACCACCTGAAACAACCCCTACAACTGGTGGCACCCCACAGACTAGCCTCCCATAGCCCCCACTCAAAAAGCCCACCAGGGAAGAAAGAGCCAAGGACAGCAAGGGGCAGACAGGTGAAGAAAGCAAGCAAACTGAACGAGCCTCTGCAAGAAGCGTCCCCAAAGCAAGAACAAGCATAGGGAGAACACCCAAACCGGCAAGCCTCACAGGCCAAACTGAAAACCCACTCCAGAGAAGAGACAACAGCAGCACCTAGGGAAAAAACAGGGGAAGACGCAACCGCCAGCACCGCAAGGAGCAACCAAGGGACAGAGCAGGGGAAGAAGCAATCACCAGAAGGGAAACAGCACCGCAAAGAGCAACCTGAAAAATCACCTGCACACACTCAAAGAACAAGATAAAGTCAATCAAACGAATCCCAGGGGGAGACGGCCGAAACCGCACCCACCCAGGACGAGCAAGTAGAAGAAATATCAGACCGAATAGCAGCGATAACCGACTGAGGAGGACGGTGACCCGGGCCGTGAAAACGCAAGTTGCGTTCCACCCAAATATGGTAGATCACAGCACACCAGGCCACTCTCCAAACAAACTTACGCTTGTGCTGCCCAGCACTCTCCCGACAAATCCACTCAAGCTCAGCATCCCAAGGGAGAACGAGGCAGGAAGCTCTACCCCAACAGAGGATATCCTCCAACACCAAACTCGCAAAGGGGCACTGAAAGAACAAGTGGTCACGGGACTCATGGGTATACAAGCGATCCCTCAAGGCCAGCCAAGTGACAAAAGCATGACGCGGAATATTCCCCCCGAACCATAGCAAACCCTGCCAAGGAACCACCGTCCCACGGGGACGGATCGCCTCCCAAGCACTCGAAACTGAAAAGCCAATCCCGCCTGAAACCCAGATCAACCTATCCTCCCTACCTGGGCAACTCACAGTAGAGCGCACGACATCTGAGATCTCCAACAACTCAGGAGACACCACCGGCCACCGCCACGAACCATCAGGAAGCAGGAAATCAGAGACCATAGCTTGAATATGACTAGCTGCGTCATACAAGATACGATCACTAATCCTGGGGAGGATAGGACCATCAGGCAGCCATGGATCAACCCACATACGGCACCTACAACCATCGCCAATGGAAAACCGGACAAGTAGACGGAATTGGTCACGAAGCCCCATAATCGCCTTGAGGCACCAAGACCACATAGACGACACAGGAATCGTCCAAAGAGACCGACCACGGAGGATATACTCCTCCATCCAAGCGACCCACAGAGAACCAGAGCGAAGCAGAAGGAGCCAAAGAAGCTTCATAACAGCAGCCGAGTTCCAGGAATGGATATGACGAATACCCAAACCTCCCTCCCGCTTTGGCAAACAAATGTCATCCCAGGCAACCTTCGCCCCCCCGCCACCAGAAGGAGAGTCGTTCCAGAGGTAGCAACGAAGCAAACTCTCAACCCTATGGACTATACGAGCAGGCAACACAAACACACTGGCCCAATAGACCTGGAAGCTCTGGAGGACCGACTGGATAAGCTGCAACCTACCCGCATAGGAAAGAGCCCTAGCAGTCCAACTGCCAATCCTAGAGGTCATCTGATCAATCAGGGGCTGGCAATCCCGAGAAGACAGCCTACCTGAGATGAGAGGGAGACCTAAGTGACAAACATGCAGGGTCGCAAGAGCAACACCCATGAACTCAGCAAGGCCGACAGCCACCGGGACAGGAACCCCCGCACAGAACATCGAGCTCTTAGCGGAGTTAGCCACAAGGCCCGAAAGCTCCTGGAAGTGATGTAAGGTCTGCTGAACAAACCTCAAAGAAGTCCTATTCCCCGCAGAGAAAATCATCAAGTCATCCGCAAAGCAAAGATGGGTAAGATTAACCCTCTCGCACTTGGGATGAAACTCAAACTCAGGCGGCGGGGAATTCAGCAGCCTCGACAAGACTTCCATACACATGACGAAAAGGTAAGGGGACAGGGGATCTCCTTGACGGAGACCACGCCGACCCGCAAAAAACCCCTCAGAGGACGCATTCACCGAAATGGAGAACATAGGCGAAGTAACACAAGCCCGGATCCAGTTGACAAACTGGCAAGGCGTACCAATCGAGAGCCGGGTTAACTTTACTCAAGTACCAGATCGTCCCCAGGTGCTGCTGTTGTCTCTTCTCTGGAGGGGGTTTTCAGTTTGGTCTGTGTGGCTTGCCTGTTTGGGGCCTCTCCCTGTGCTTGTTCCTGCTTTGAGGTCGCTTCTTGCAGAGGCTCGTTCTGTTTGCTTGCTTTCTTCTCCTTTTGCCCCTTGCTGTCCTTGGCTCTTTCTTCCCTGGTGGGCAGTTTGAGTGGTGGCTATGAGAGGCTAGTCTGTGGGGTGCCACCCTCTGTAGGGGTTGGTTCAGGCGGTGCTTGCTATTTCTGCAGTTGGCTGTCCATCTCTGTTCTGTGGGTGCTCTTTGCCCCCTGGTGTGGTCCTGGTTCCTGAATTGAGTTGAGTTTGTTCTGGATGCTTGTTGTCAACCCGAAAGGCGCCTTGTCCGGAGGGTGTGTCGATTTTTTTGGTGGGTGTCCTTGGATTAGGCTTTGTCGAGGGAAGCGATGCTTGCCTGGTCCTTTTGGCTTTCTGCCGGGCCTGCATACCTGATGGTTGTTCTTTTGCCAGAAGTAGGGGGAAGACGAGTTGAAGGGCCTCTTCTTTGTTTTGGTTTACTTGGTCATGCTTGGGGGGCTGGCTTCTTGCATGCATATGATGGATGGCCAGCTTGGCCTCTTTTTATTTCAGCATCTGTCTGTCCTCCCTCTGCTTTGCTTGGTGCCCCCTTGACCTTGTCTGGAGTCGCTCTTTCGCTCGTGCCGGCCGGGGGATTGATGGCTTGGGGTGTTGTTTGGGCGGCTGGGGAGTTATGCTTCGTTCGTGTTCTGACTTGTTGTTTCCTCTTGCTTCGGTTATGTTCTTTTGCTCTTTGAGTTGTGTTGTATTTATTTGCTTTTTTGGTCTTTTCTGGCTCCTTCCCGCTTGTGGGTTGGGTGCCGGGGTTTTGTTGTTGTTGGTTTCGTTGTTGCTTTCCCTCGGGCTGTGAGGTTCCGTTGGGTTGTTTTTGTTTTGTTTGGTACATTGGTTTTCCCAGTGGTTGTTCTCTTGTTTGATGGTGCCCTTTGGCCTCGGGCTTTGAGGTCCTTTTTGCTTAATATATAATCACCTTTGCAAAAAAAAAAGATCGTCCCCAGGTAGGAGGTGTTCCGTCAATTCAAATCCTCCAACCTTAGACAAGATTTCACCGGGTGATTTTGTCATAACCTTAGCATTTACGAGATATCGACCTATTCATCTAATGAACCAGATCGACTCATTTAACCCTAAATGAACATGCTTTTCTTTGTTATAGATTTTAAAAGTCTAAGTCATTTTTTTTTTTTGCAAAGATGATTATATATTAAGCAAAAAGACCTCAAAGCCCGAGGCCCAAGGGCACCATCAAACAAGAGAACAACACTGGGAAAACCAATGTACCAAACAAACAAAACAACCCAACGGAAACTAAAGCCCGAGGGAAAGCAACAAAAAACCAACAAACAACAAACCCCGACACCCAACCCACATGCGGGAAGGAGCCAGAAAAGACAAAAAAGCAAATAACAACAACACAACTCAAGGAGCAAAAGAGCACAATCGAAACAAGAGGAACAACAAGCCAGAGCACGAACGAAGCATAACTCCCCAGCCGCCCAAAAACCACCCGAAACCATCAATCCCCCGGCCGGCACGAGCAAAGAGCGACTCCAGACAAGGTCAAGGTCAAGGGGCACCAAGCAAAGCAGAGGGAGGACAGACAGATGCTGAGAAAAAGGGGCCAAGCAGGCCATCCAACATATGCATGCAAGAAGCCAGCCCCCCAAACACGGCCAAGAAAACCAAAACAAAGAAGAGACCCTTCAACTCGTCTTCCCCCTACTTCTGGCAAAAGAACAACCATCAGGTATGCAGGCCCGGCAGAAAGCCACAAGGACCAGGCAAGCATCGCTTCCCTCGACAAAGCCTAATCCAAGGGCACCCACCAAAAAACCGACACACCCTCCGGACAAGGCGCCTTTCGGGGTGACAACAAGCATCCAGAACAAACTCAACTCAATTCAGGAACTAGGACCACACCAGGGGGCAAAGAGCACCCACAGAACAGAGATGGACAGCCAACTGCAAAAGTAGCAAGCACCGCCTGAACCAACCCCAACAGAGAGAGGCACCCCACAGACCAACCTCACAAAGCCACCACTCAAAAAGCCCACCAGGGAAGAGAGAGCCAAGGAACAGCAAGGGGCAAAACCGGGGAAGAGAGCAAGCAAACTCAACGAGCCTCTGCAAGAAGCACCCTCAAAGCAGGAAACAAGCACAGGGAGAGGCCCCAAACAAGCAGGCCGCACAGACCAAACAGAGGATCCCCTCCAGAGAAGAGACAACAACAGCACCAAGGGACAGAACAAGGGAAGAAGCAATCGCCAGCAACGAGACAGCACCGCAAGGAGCAACCAAAACCTGAAGACTCCTCCAGAGAAGGGACAGCAGCAGCAACCAGGGACAGAGAAGGGGAAGAAGCAATCGCCAGAAGCGAAACAACACCGCAAAGAGCCACCTGACAAAACACCTGCACACACTCAAAGAACAAGACCAAGTCAATCATTTTGTAAAAATGACTTAGACTTACTACAACAAAATCTATATGCTTCTCAAACATACATACGCTAAGGCATGAACAAGACCAAGTCAATCATGGTAAGTCCAATTTGCCTTTGTCCCGTCAGAAATTGCATGGTGATTTGGGCCTTCAAGCCAAAAATAGTGCAGCTATATGTGGTTCCTCAAATTTAAATGGGCCTATTGAAAATGAAATTGAGCTTGCACCTCTTGGGCTTGATGGTTTGGATAAGAAGGGGCCCCATCTTAATGGGCTTGCCCCAATGGGTATGGGCCCAAATTTAAGCTCGACGGGCTTCGGGCAAAGAGTCGTGCCTCTTGGGCCTATTGGGCCGTCCTCTCTTAGCCCTATAGGGCGCCGGCAGTTGGGCCACTTGGTGACCCGTCGTACCTTCTCTGCTCGGGGCTGAGGCTTTGCCCTTGAAGGAAAAGGTCGGAAATAGTGATTTTGAAATAGGGGTTAATTCGTTAGGGCCGATGATTGGTTCGGGGATTCCAGGAAAGTTTCCTCTGTTGGGCCACCATTGTTCGGAGTTGGGTTCTAGTAAAGGAGATGATGTGTTGGGGGGCTCGGTGGATGAGACTGGGACGAATCCTATTGGGACATTTGGGCCCGAAGGGCCCCTTCCTCAGGGTCAGAAGGCTAGTTGGGCCAATCTTTTTGGGCCTCAGTGGACCTCCCCTGCTGCGGAACCCCTAGTCTATAACCCTCCAATTGTGAAGGATTGGATGATTGACTTGGTTACTGAATGACTTAGACTTAGATACGCTAAGGCATGCCTTAGTCCAAGTGACTTAGACTTAGATTTTGGACTTACTAAATGATTGACTTGGTCTTGTTCTTTGAGTGTGTGCAGGTGTTTTGTCAGGTGGCTCTTTGCGGTGTTGTTTCGCTTCTGGCGATTGCTTCTTCCCCTTCTCTGTCCCTGGTTGCTGCTGCTGTCCCTTCTCTGGAGGAGTCTTCAGGTTTTGGTTGCTCCTTGCGGTGCTGTCTCGTTGCTGCGATTGCTTCTTCCCTTGTTCTGTCCCTTGGTGCTGTTGTTGTCTCTTCTCTGGAGGGGATCCTCTGTTTGGTCTGTGCGGCCTGCTTGTTTGAAGCCTCTCCCTGTGCTTGTTTCCTGCTTTGAGGGTGCTTCTTGCAGAGGCTCGTTGAGTTTGCTTGCTCTCTTCCTCGGTTTTGCCCCTTGCTGTTCCTTGGCTCTCTCTTCCCTGGTGGGCTTTTTGAGTGGTGGCTTTGTGAGGTTGGTCTGTGGGGTGCCTCTCTCTGTTGGGGTTGGTTCAGGCGGTGCTTGCTACTTTTGCAGTTGGCTGTCCATCTCTGTTCTGTGGGTGCTCTTTGCCCCCTGGTGTGGTCCTAGTTCCTGAATTGAGTTGAGTTTGTTCTGGATGCTTGTTGTCACCCCGAAAGGCGCCTTGTCCGGAGGGTGTGTCGGTTTTTTGGTGGGTGCCCTTGGATTAGGCTTTGTCGAGGGAAGCGATGCTTGCCTGGTCCTTGTGGCTTTCTGCCGGGCCTGCATACCTGATGGTTGTTCTTTTGCCAGAAGTAGGGGGAAGACGAGTTGAAGGGTCTCTTCTTTGTTTTGGTTTTCTTGGCCGTGTTTGGGGGGCTGGCTTCTTGCATGCATATGTTGGATGGCCTGCTTGGCCCCTTTTTCTCAGCATCTGTCTGTCCTCCCTCTGCTTTGCTTGGTGCCCCTTGACCTTGACCTTGTCTGGAGTCGCTCTTTGCTCGTGCCGGCCGGGGGATTGATGGTTTCGGGTGGTTTTTGGGCGGCTGGGGAGTTATGCTTCGTTCGTGCTCTGGCTTGTTGTTCCTCTTGTTTCGATTGTGCTCTTTTGCTCCTTGAGTTGTGTTGTTGTTATTTGCTTTTTTGTCTTTTCTGGCTCCTTCCCGCATGTGGGTTGGGTGTCGGGGTTTGTTGTTTGTTGGTTTTTTGTTGCTTTCCCTCGGGCTTTAGTTTCCGTTGGGTTGTTTTGTTTGTTTGGTACATTGGTTTTCCCAGTGTTGTTCTCTTGTTTGATGGTGCCCTTGGGCCTCGGGCTTTGAGGTCTTTTTGCTTAATATATAATCATCTTTGCAAAAAAAAAAAATGACTTAGACTTTTAAAATCTATAACAAAGAAAAGCATGTTCATTTAGGGTTAAATGAGTCGATCTGGTTCATTAGATGAATAGGTCGATATCTCGTAAATGCTAAGGTTATGACAAAATCACCCGGTGAAATCTTGTCTAAGGTTGGAGGATTTGAATTGACGGAACACCTCCTACCTGGGGACGATCTTTTTTTTTTTGCAAAGGTGATTATATATTAAGCAAAAAGGACCTCAAAGCCCGAGGCCAAAGGGCACCATCAAACAAGAGAACAACCACTGGGAAAACCAATGTACCAAACAAAACAAAAACAACCCAACGGAACCTCACAGCCCGAGGGAAAGCAACAACGAAACCAACAACAACAAAACCCCGGGCACCCAACCCACAAGCGGGAAGGAGCCAGAAAAGACCAAAAAAGCAAATAAATACAACACAACTCAAAGAGCAAAAGAACACAACCGAAGCAAGAGGAAACAACAAGTCAGAACACGAACGAAGCATAACTCCCCAGCCGCCCAAACAACACCCCAAGCCATCAATCCCCCGGCCGGCACGAGCGAAAGAGCGACTCCAGACAAGGTCAAGGGGCACCAAGCAAAGCAGAGGGAGGACAGACAGATGCTGAAATAAAAAGAGGCCAAGCTGGCCATCCATCATATGCATGCAAGAAGCCAGCCCCCCAAGCATGACCAAGTCAACCAAAACAAAGAAGAGGCCCTTCAACTCGTCTTCCCCCTACTTCTGGCAAAAGAACAACCATCAGGTATGCAGGCCCGGCAGAAAGCCAAAAGGACCAGGCAAGCATCGCTTCCCTCGACAAAGCCTAATCCAAGGACACCCACCAAAAAAATCGACACACCCTCCGGACAAGGCGCCTTTCGGGGTGACAACAAGCATCCAGAACAAACTCAACTCAATTCAGGAACCAGAACCACACCAGGGGGCAAAGAGCACCCACAGAACAGAGATGGACAGCCAACTGCAGAAATAGCAAGCACCGCCTGAACCAACCCCTACAGAGGGTGGCACCCCACAGACTAGCCTCTCATAGCCACCACTCAAACTGCCCACCAGGGAAGAAAGAGCCAAGGACAGCAAGGGGCAAACAGGAGAAGAAAGCAAGCAAACAGAACGAGCCTCTGCAAGAAGCGACCTCAAAGCAGGAACAAGCACAGGGAGAGGCCCCAAACAGGCAAGCCACACAGACCAAACTGAAAACCCCCTCCAGAGAAGAGACAACAGCAGCACCTGGGACGATCTGGTACTTGAGTAAAGTTAACCCGGCTCTCGATTGGTACGCCTTGCCAGTTTGTCAACTGGATCCGGGCTTGTGTTACTTCGCCTATGTTCTCCATTTCGGTGAATGCGTCCTCTGAGGGGTTTTTTGCGGGTCGGCGTGGTCTCCGTCAAGGAGATCCCCTGTCCCCTTACCTTTTCGTCATGTGTATGGAAGTCTTGTCGAGGCTGCTGAATTCCCCGCCGCCTGAGTTTGAGTTTCATCCCAAGTGCGAGAGGGTTAATCTTACCCATCTTTGCTTTGCGGATGACTTGATGATTTTCTCTGCGGGGAATAGGACTTCTTTGAGGTTTGTTCAGCAGACCTTACATCACTTCCAGGAGCTTTCGGGCCTTGTGGCTAACTCCGCTAAGAGCTCGATGTTCTGTGCGGGGGTTCCTGTGCCGGTGGCTGTCGGCCTTGCTGAGTTCATGGGTGTTGCTCTTGCGACCCTGCATGTTTGTCACTTAGGTCTCCCTCTCATCTCAGGTAGGTTGTCTTCTCGGGATTGCCAGCCCCTGATTGATCAGATGACCTCTAGGATTGGCAGTTGGACTGCTAGGGCTCTTTCCTATGCGGGTAGGTTGCAGCTTATCCAGTCGGTCCTCCAGAGCTTCCAGGTCTATTGGGCCAGTGTGTTTGTGCTGCCTGCTCGTATAGTCCATAGGGTTGAGAGTTTGCTTCGTTGCTACCTCTGGAACGACTCTCCTTCTGGTGGCGGGGGGGGCGAAGGTTGCCTGGGATGACATTTGTTTGCCAAAGCGGGAGGGAGGTTTGGGTATTCGTCATATCCATTCCTGGAACTCGGCTGCTGTTATGAAGCTTCTTTGGCTCCTTCTGCTTCGCTCTGGTTCTCTGTGGGTCGCTTGGATGGAGGAGTATATCCTCCGTGGTCGGTCTCTTTGGACGATTCCTGTGTCGTCTATGTGGTCTTGGTGCCTCAAGGCGATTATGGGGCTTCGTGACCAATTCCGTCTACTTGTCCGGTTTTCCATTGGCGATGGTTGTAGGTGCCGTATGTGGGTTGATCCATGGCTGCCTGATGGTCCTATCCTCCCCAGGATTAGTGATCGTATCTTGTATGACGCAGCTAGTCATATTCAAGCTATGGTCTCTGATTTCCTGCTTCCTGATGGTTCGTGGCGGTGGCCGGTGGTGTCTCCTGAGTTGTTGGAGATCTCAGATGTCGTGCGCTCTACTGTGAGTTGCCCAGGTAGGGAGGATAGGTTGATCTGGGTTTCAGGCGGGATTGGCTTTTCAGTTTCGAGTGCTTGGGAGGCGATCCGTCCCCGTGGGACGGTGGTTCCTTGGCAGGGTTTGCTATGGTTCGGGGGGAATATTCCGCGTCATGCTTTTGTCACTTGGCTGGCCTTGAGGGATCGCTTGTATACCCATGAGTCCCGTGACCACTTGTTCTTTCAGTGCCCCTTTGCGAGTTTGGTGTTGGAGGATATCCTCTGTTGGGGTAGAGCTTCCTGCCTCGTTCTCCCTTGGGATGCTGAGCTTGAGTGGATTTGTCGGGAGAGTGCTGGGCAGCACAAGCGTAAGTTTGTTTGGAGAGTGGCCTGGTGTGCTGTGATCTACCATATTTGGATGGAACGCAACTTGCGTTTTCACGGCCCGGGTCACCGTCCTCCTCAGTCGGTTATCGCTGCTATTCGGTCTGATATTTCTTCTACTTGCTCGTCCTGGGTGGGTGCGGTTTCGGCCGTCTCCCCCTGGGATTCGTTTGATTGACTTTATCTTGTTCTTTGAGTGTGTGCAGGTGATTTTTCAGGTTGCTCTTTGCGGTGCTGTTTCCCTTCTGGCGATTGCTTCTTCCCCTGCTCTGTCCCTTGGTTGCTCCTTGCGGTGCTGGCGGTTGCGTCTTCCCCTGTTTTGTCCCTAGGTGCTGCTGTTGTCTCTTCTCTGGAGTGGGTTTTCAGTTTGGCCTGTGAGGCTTGCCGGTTTGGGTGTTCTCCCTATGCTTGTTCTTGCTTTGGGGACGCTTCTTGCAGAGGCTCGTTCAGTTTGCTTGCTTTCTTCACCTGTCTGCCCCTTGCTGTCCTTGGCTCTTTCTTCCCTGGTGGGCTTTTTGAGTGGGGGCTATGGGAGGCTAGTCTGTGGGGTGCCACCAGTTGTAGGGGTTGTTTCAGGTGGTGCTTGCTACTTCTGCAGTTGGCTGTCCATCTCTGTTCTGTGGGTGCTCCTTGTCCCCTGGTGTGGTCCTGGTTCCTAATCGAGATGAGTTTGTTCTGGATGCTTGTTGTCACCCCGAAAGGCGCCTTGTCCAGAGGGTGTGTCGGGTTTTTTGGTGGGTGTCCTTGGATCTGGCTTTGTCGAGGGAAGTGATGCTTGCCGGATCCTTGTGGCTTTCTGCCGGGCCTGCATACCTGATGGTTGTTCTTTTGCCATAAGTAGGGGGAAGACGACTTGAAGGGCCTCTTTTTTGTTTGGGCTTCTTGGTCGTGCTTGGGGGGCTGGCTTCTTGCATGCATATGATGGATGGCCAGCTTGGCCTCTTTTTATCTTAGCATTTGTCTGTCCTCCCTCTGCTTTGCTTGGTGCCCCTTGACCCTGTCTGGAGTCGCTCTTTCGATCGTGCCGGCCGGGGGTTTGAAGGCTTCGGGTGTTTTGGGGCGGCGGGGGAGTTATGCTTCGCTCGTGTTCTGGCTTGTTGTTTCCTCTTGTTTCGGTTGTATTCCTTGCTCTTTGAGTTGTGTTGTATTTATTTGTTTTTCTGTCTTTTCTGGCTCCTTCCCGCTTGTGGGTTGGGTGCCGGGGTTTGTTCTTTGCTGGTTTCTGTGTTGCTTTCCCTCGGGCTGTGTGGTTCCGTTGGGTTGTTTTTTATTTTTTGGTTTTCGTACATTGGTTTTCCCCAGTGCTGTTCTCTTGTTTGATGGTGCCCTTTGGCCTCGGGCTTTGAGGTCTTTTTGCTTAATATATAATCACATTTGCAAAAAAAAAAAAGTTAACCCGACTTTATGAGCATGCATTAGAGGTGTAAGGTTAATAATTTGTTATAACCTAGATATCTCAGGTAAATAGTTTGCCTAGACTTAAGGTTTTATTTTCTTAGCCGGATAAAACCTGAGTAGTTTACCCTAAAACCGTTGGACGATGCTTAGTAGATGTGTTGAGAAGGAATATACGATATATCCCTCTCCTGCTACGCACTCCCTAAAGTTCACAACGTGAGAATTTTGCTCGGCCTCGTGTTGCTAATGTGGCAACCCTCTTAGTTTAGTGAAGGAGTGCTCGTTTACCCTTAGGTAGCGACCATTCTCACTCACTAAAATATCGTTGCATGTAAATAAAGAGTTTGGGTACTTTATTTGTTGTTAAACCTCTTAATTGGTTTAAATAGGTTAAAACCGTTTCACTAATAGATTTACATTCTTTTTCGGCATGTCGAGCTCGTTTTATTTAGTGTTAGCTCATGACAAATTAACCGGAGAAGCGAAACTGAGCATAGCTCAATTGGCATAAGATTGAGTCTGTGACTAAGAGGTCATAGGTTCAATCCTCACTTTAATTAAAATACTATTGCCAAAAAAAAAAAAGATTATTATAAAAATTTTGGTCCCAATTTCTCTCTGTTCTCTCTCATCGTGACAATGGTGGTTCCGTTTGTTTGAGGGCTTCGTCTTCTCCTACGGTGCAATAGTGGGGGTAGCTCCATGCGTGCTGCTTGCTGAGGTCCCGATTGGTTGAGGGCTTCGTCTTCTCCTATGGTGTAACAGTGGGGTAGCCATGCTTGCTGTTTGCTGATTGAGGATGGCGCTTCTCTGAGGGCGTTGGGATTTTGATGCTGCGATGGCAGTGGTGTTCATCTTAGCAGATCTGGGCGCGTCATAGAGGTAAGTTTCCTCTCTGGTTTTTACATTTTCATATTAGGTTGTTTACGTTCGTGTTGCTCTGTTTTGGTCTTCTTGGAGTTTTTTGGGTTGTTTACGTTCGTGTTGCTCTGTTTTTGTCTTTTTGGAGTTTCTTGGGTTGTGGATTCTAAGGGTAACTCCCTCCCTCGTCTTCACGTCTCCTATGAGGAGAAAGAAATCCCCACAGAAGAAGCCTTTTGCTCAGAGCAATGGCGCTCCTTCTGTCCCACTCCTACCTCGCCTTCTGAAAGTAACCTCTGCAGGGGCTGGGCATCCGGTGGCTGGGCGTGGAGAGCTCTCAAATGTCCTTACTAATAATGTAGGGAAGGAGTCTGGGGGGTTAGCCTCAAAGCGTTCCATTTTGGAGGATTCGACTGCTGTTCTCACTTCGGTGGAAAAACAGAGTATGGGCAGTGCGGTTCTTAAGGTGAACCCTTTGTCACCTGCGCTGGATCTTTGTGTTGAGGCAGGGAGGTCTGTTGAAACAAGCTCAGGGTTAGGGAAGGAGAGTGAATCCTCTGTCTTTTCTGGGCAGATTTCTTCTCCTTCCAAAGTTGGGAAAACAGGGGCTCGTGTCTGCGGCGTCATTAAGGTTGGTCCACTGCCCCGAATTCCTCATCCTGCGACAGAGGCTGCTTCTTCTTCCGTCAAGAGACCTGTTGTCATAGGCAAGCCTCGCCTGGAGGTTGAGGACGATGAGCTAGGGCTTCCTGTTTCTTCGACCTTGGAGGTGGCGGCGGTAAATGCTCGAGCTTTGAATGCTCTTCCTATTGAAGGAAACTTCACTAATGGTAAGGGCGGGTTTGAAGGGCTAGGTATTAAAGCGTCTATGCCTACCTTATCTGATGCTAATTCAAAAATGCAAGCTGGCCATCTTGGTTATGGGATCCGTAGCTCCTTGTTGCCAAATTTGGAAAATGTGGCCACTTTTGATTTGTTAGGTAACCAGCCCCCTGCTCAATCGGCAACCCCCGTAGTCAATGCTCCTTTGACAAATATGGTAACCTTGGATAATATTTTGACTCAAGATACTTCTCTCTCTAAAACTGATTTTTGTCATTTGGGCGTCAAAGGCAAAGATGGAAATTCTATTCCTTTGCCTCAAAACCGTGGGGGTGGGAGAGCTAAGTTGACTTCCCATGTTGACTACCCAAATGGGCTTGGCCCAATTGGTAATGTTTTGGGTGGGCTTGGCCAAGGGAATAGGTTAGCACATGATGGGTCACTTGAGTTGGACTATTCTGATTTTCACCTTAATGGGCTTGATGGCTTGGGTTCTGGCCCAAATATGAATGGGCAAGGAGCCTTGACTGTTGGGTCGTCCTCGTTTAGCCCAATAGGGCGTGGGCAGTTAGGCCACCTGGTGACTCGTCGTGTTACGCCCATTCGAGATGCGGGTTTGCCCCTTGAGGGAACGGATGCAGCTAGTGAGTTTGGGTTGGGGAGTAGTTCGTTTGGGCCTAGGATTGGTTCGGGGATTCCAGGAAAGTTTCCTCTGTTAGGCCGTCCTAGTTCGGACTTGGGAGTGAGTGAAGGGGCTGATGCGTCTTTAGGTTCCTTTGGTGGGTTTGGGCCTAATCATATTGGGCCCGGTGGGCCCCTAGGGTCCCTTGGTCAAGGGCATAAGGCTAGTTGGGCCAATCTGTTTGGGCCTCAGTGGACCTCCCCAGCTGATGAGCCCCTTCTCTATAACCCTCCAATTGAGAAGGATGAGATTATGTTTGCCATTCCCTCGGATGAGGTTATTGAGGAGGGCATAGCAGTTTGGAGAGGTTCGTTGGTGGGTCAGTTTATGGATGGCAAACTTCCTTTTTTTTGTTCTTGATCGGCTGGTCAGGAAGATTTAGGGACATGTGGAAGTTCCAACCATTAACTTGTTTGATAATGGTTTGATCATCTTCAGGTTCCAAAAGGACTCAGCTCGGGACTGGGTCCTGGAGAATGGCCCCTGGCACATTGGGGGTAAGCCTATCCTTCTGAGGCAGTGGGTCCCTGGGATAGTCCCTCAGACATTTGTCTTCGATAAAATTCCTGTGTGGGTCAAGTTCTTTCATGTTCCTATGGAATTATGGACCACTGCGGGGCTGAGTAATATTGCGAGCACGGTTGGTGTTCCTTTGCGGCTGGATAAGCCTACAAAGGACAAAACGTGCTCCTCGTATGCTCGGGTTTGTGTGGAGGCTGCGATTGATGCCCCTCTTCCTAGTAAAGTTGGGGTCACTGTCTATGGGGTAGATCACACTATCCCTATTGAGTATGAGTGGAAGCCCAAGCGATGCCTGTCTTGCCGTGTCTTTGGTCATTCGGACACAGGTTGTCCGAAACAGAATGTGGGTTGTGTCGATCCCATCCTCACTACTCAGGTGTCTGCTGAGGGTGAGGTAAAGGTGCCGGCCCAGAGTGAGGGCGTGGACTCGGATCAGGTGGTGGTTGATAGTGGGGAAGGCCAACAAGCCTCCTCTCTTGAGGTTAGTGATGAGTTTCTCCCTACGGAAGGGAAATCTCGTAGGCGTAAACGGAACAGGAAGAGGGCTGCAAAGTCCCTGGCTGCGACAGACTTGTCTGCCCATCCCACTGCCTTGGTTAGCCTCCCGAGTTCTCCTATTGGCCCCATCTCTAGGCTTTCCCGTTCTCTTGAGCCCCTAAAGGGGGTCCGCGTGACCAACTCTTTCGGTCCTCTAGATGTTTCCTCGGAGTGTGCTTTGGCCTCCCCGAGGGTGGTTTCCTTAAAGGAAAAGACGATCTTTGACAGTGTGGACCCTCGATGGTGTCAGGATGCCATTGTTTCCCCTTCTACTTCCTATGTCTAGTTGGTGCTCGTGGAATATGCGCGGTCTCACTGGCCCGACAAAAGGACGTTGTGTTCGTTCCTTTTTGCAGTCTGAGAATATTGGTTTCTGCTGTCTGGTAGATACTAAGGTTAAGGCTCATCAGTTTGTCTTCGTGTTTCGTTCCTTTGGGGCCGATTGGCAGTGCGTGTGTAGTTATGTGGATAATGGCCTGGGTCGTATTTGGGTGTTATGGCGTTCCCGCCGCTTCTCTTTCTCTCCCAGCCTAATTAGCCCCGAGTTGGTTACTGGCTCCCTGGTGGACCTGTCTTCTCAGGTTGTGACTCATATTGCCTGTGTGTATGGGTCCAATCTCGAGGCTGGGCGGTCTGCTTTGTGGAGGGAGTTGGCCTTGGCTTGTTCGAGTTGGTCTTCCCCTGGAGTGGTTATGGGAGACTTTAATGAGACTCGTCGGCTGACTGAGAGGAGTGGTGGTAACCATAGCATCTCTGCGATGGGAGCTTTTGATACTGCTCTCCTTGAGGTTGACTTGGTTGAGTTGCCGGTCCAGGGGAATTGGTTCACTTGGACTAGTCGCCCCAGGGGTGGCCTGGGAGGTCAGTTGGGAAGGTTGGATAGGGTTTTGGTGAATGCTGAGTGGGCTTCTGCCCGCCCTCTGTGTGTGGTGCAGGTGCATGAGTGGGGTGTTTCTGATCATAGTCCGATGGTGTTCTCTCCTGGCCCTTTTGGTGCTCGTTGGTCCCCCTCCTTTCGGTTCTTTAACCATTGGGGGGAGTCTCATAGGTTTTTGTCTGTGGTTGCTAGTAGGTGGGTGACCCGTGTTGGGGTCTCTCCGCTTGTTAGCTTCGCTCGCAATTTAAAAGGCTTAAAGAGTTCTCTAAGGCAGGAGTTTGGGACGCCGATTGTCGTGCTTAGTCAGCAGGTTGTTGATCTTCGCTTGGCCATGGAGGCAGCCCAGGCTGGAGTTTTGGCAGACCCCCTTTCTCCCTCCCTCCAGCTTCAGGCCTCTGAGGCCTCAGATAGGTTCTGGGCAGCAGCTAGGTGTGAAGAAGCCTCCCTTCGGCAGAAATCGAGGGTTAAGTGGCTGGCGTTAGGGGATAGGAACTCGGGTTTCTTTCACAGGAGCGTGAAAGTTAGGGCAGCCCGGAATAGCTTTTCCTCTCTGGTTGATGGTTCTGGGGCCAGGTTGTCTTCCCATGAGGACATCTCGAGATCTCTGGTTCATTATTTCCAGGGGCTCTTAGGGTCCCAGGGGGTTGGTTACCGTGACCTTACAGAGATTTTAAACCCGATTGTGGGGTTTTTGTGGTCTGATCAGTGTGTCACTGATCTCATCCGCCCCATCTCGAGAGAGGAGGTTCGAGCTGTTCTCTTTTCCATGAGTAGTGCCAAGG
Source organism: Herpetospermum pedunculosum (assembly GCA_028017165.1). Lineage (NCBI taxonomy): Eukaryota > Viridiplantae > Streptophyta > Magnoliopsida > Cucurbitales > Cucurbitaceae > Herpetospermum > Herpetospermum pedunculosum. Next base: position 41,127,007 of record CM051527.1, read on the forward strand.
CTCCTGGGCCGGATGGCTTCCCAGTGGGGTTCTTCAAAGCTGCTTGGAGTGTTGTTGGGGATGATTTCTGTTCCGCAGTGCTTCACTTCTTTGATACCTATTTCCTTCCTCCTGTTATCAATGCCACCTCTCTTACCTTGACTCCTAAGAAGGTGGGTGCCTCCCGGGTTGAGGATTTCAGGCCTATTTCCTGTTGTAATGTGTTGTATAAATGCATTGCAAAGGTTTTGGCCAATCGTCTTCGCGTGTGGCTGCCTTCCTTCATAAGTCCGAATCAGTCGGCCTTTGTTCAAGGAAGGAGTATTGTGGATAACATTCTGCTCTGCCAGGAGTCGGTTGGGGGTTACCACCTCAACAAAGGGAGCCCGCGGTGTGTGCTGAAGATCGACCTGCAGAAAGCTTATGATTCTATCCAGTGGGATTTTCTCTTTGGCTTACTGCTCTCGATTGGTACGCCTTGCCAGTTTGTCAACTGGATCCGGGCTTGCGTTACTTCGCCTATGTTCTCCATTTCGGTGAATGGGTCCTCTGAGGGGTTTTTTGCGGGTAGGCGTGGTCTCGGTCAGGGAGATCCCCTGTCCCCTTACCTGTTCGTCATGTGTATGGAAGTCTTGTCGAGGCTGCTGAATTCCCCGCCGCCTGAGTTTGAGTTTCATCCCAAGTGCGAGAGGGTTAATCTTACCCACCTTTGCTTTGCGGATGACTTGATGATTTTCTCTGCGGGGAATAGGACTTCTTTGAGGTTTGTTCAGCAGACCTTACATCACTTCCAGGAGCTTTCGGGCCTTGTGGCTAACTCCGCTAAGAGCTCGATGTTCTGTGCGGGGGTTCCTGTCCCGGTGGCTGTCGGCCTTGCTGAGTTCATGGGTGTTGCTCTTGCGACCCTGCCTGTTTGTTACTTAGGTCTCCCTCTCATCTCAGGTAGGCTGTCCTCTCGGGATTGCCAGCCCCTGATTGATCGGATCACCTCTAGGATTGGCAGTTGGACGGCTAGGGCTCTTTCCTATGCGGGTAGGTTGCAGCTTATCCAGTCGATCCTCCAGAGCTTCCAGGTCTATTGGGCCAGTGTGTTTGTGCTGCCTGCTCGTATAGTCCATAGGGTTGAGAGTTTGCTGCGTTGCTACCTCTGGAAAGGCTCTCCTTCTGGTCGCGGGGGGGCGAAGGTTGCCTGGGATGACATTTGCTTGCCGAAGCGGGAGGGTGGTTTGGGTATTCGTCATATCCAATCCTGGAACGCGACAGCTGTTATGAAGCTCCTTTGGCTCCTTCTGCTTCGCTCTGGTTCTCTGTGGGTCGCTTGGATGGAGGAGTATATCCTCCGTGGTCGGTCTCTTTGGACGATTCCTGTGTCGTCTATGTGGTCTTGGTGCCTAAAGGCGATTATGGGGCTTCGTGACCAATTCCGTCCAGTTGTCCGGTTTTCCATTGGCGATGGTTGTAGGTGCCGTATGTGGGTTGATCCATTGCTGCCTGATGGTACTATTCTCCCCAGGATTAGTTATCGTATCTTGTATGACGCAGCTAGTCATATTCAAGCTATGGTCTCTGATTTCCTGCTTCCTGATGGTTCGTGGCGGTGGCCGGTAGTGTCTCCTGAGTTGTTGGAGATCTTAGATGCCGTGCGCTCTACTGTGTGTTGCCCAAGTAGGGAGGATAGGTTGATCTGGGTTCCGGGCGGTTTTGGCTTTTCAGTTTCGAGTGCTTGGGAGGCGATCCGTCCCCGTGGGACGGTGGTTCCTTGGCAGGGTTTGCTATGGTTCGGGGGGAATATTCCGCGTCATGCTTTTGTCACCTGGCTGGCCTTGAGGGATCCTTTGTATACCGGTGATAGGCTGGCTAGGTGGATCCCCTCGACACCTACCGATTGTTTGCTTTGTTTGTCCGGGACTGAGTCCCGTGACCACTTGTTCTTTCAGTGCCCCTTTGCGAGTTTGGTGTGGGAGGATATCCTCTGTTGGGGTAGAGCTTCCCGCCTTGTTATCCCTTGGGATGCTGAGCTTGAGTTGATTTGTCGGGAGAGTGCTGTGCAGCACAAGCGTAAGCTTGTTTGGAGAGTGGCCTGGTGTGCTGTGATCTACCATATTTGGATGGAGCGCAACTTGCGTTTTCACGGCCCGGGTCACCATCCTCCTCAGTCGGTTATCGCTGCTATTAGGTCTGATATTTCTTCTGCATGCTCATCCTGGGTGGGTGCGGTTTCGGCAGGCTCCCCCTGGGATTCTTTTGATTGACTTTATCTTGTTCTTTGAGTGTGTGTATGTGATTTTTCAGGTTGCTCTTTGCGGTGCTGTTTCGCTTCTGGTGATTGCTTCTTCCCCTGCTCTGTCCCTTGGTTGCTCCTTGCGGTGCTTTGCGTTGCTGGTAGTTGCGTCTTACCCTGTTCTGTGATGGAGCGCCCATGGCGCGCAGCGGAAGCGATTTGGATCATAGACACTCTAATTTCATCAATTTAAACAAATGGAAACATGCAAACGCAATGAAAAAGAGAATTTAGAACACATACCCTTGTCGTTCGTAATTCTCCAAACTCACCGCCAGAAGCTCCTCACGAGCTCACCGAGCCTTCTCACGAAACGTTCGTGGACCACCCACGGTAGTCCCGCTATCCTCAGGCCGAGAAACGGAGTAGTGGGACTCCTTTTACAAGAGAAAAGGAGAAGAGGAAGAGGAAGAAGAGAAGACAGAGGGCTACAGTTTTTTTTTAATCTTCAAAACGTGTACCCACGGATGAATTGAATCAAATTCAATCCTCTGAAAAAAAATCTTCTCAAGCTTCTCAATTCTTATCTGTTCACTTCTTCAGCCCAATGTTACTAATGTAACATATATATATATTTATTCAACATGTGTCTTGCTGCATGCAAGACACATGTGTATAGATATATATATATAAATATATATATATATATATAATTATTATTATTATTAAAAATAATAATAATAATTTTATTTATTAAACATTTTAATAAATAAAATATATATATAATTATTAATTAAACTTTTTAATTAATAAATATTATTTAATTCAATATCAAATATTGATTAAATAATATAACTAAACTCGGTTTTTTCAGAAAAAAACCGACTTTTTTCACATGAATCTCATTCATGTTTCAGGCCAATGCCATATTTAAATCATATTTAAATATGTCTATCCTTCTTCCACAAACCCGAATTTGAACGATTCAAATTCTTTTCTTTTCTTTTATATTGTTTCACGGCTTTATCCGAGCTAGCCAGGAGAACCGTAAGGACCTACAGATCATGAGCTCCAACGATACGAGATTATCCGGTCAAAACTCTTTTAACCGAACTAACCAACATTCGTTAACCCCCGGAGACTCCACTAAAGTCCAAGGGCTGCACTCTCCTCACTGTAGATATATTGTGTCCTGTTGATATAACTATCATCAGTAAGTCGATCCTTCACAAGTCGTTCATAATCACAACGGGTCATTTATACCGTTTAACCCTTGTATTATATCTTGTTCCTTAAGTACCACTGACACCTCTAATGAACAATTGATTTGTGGTCCAACCATCAAATCAGATTCCTCCCTGATCAGGAGAGGATGGGCCCACTGTTCAAGACCTGGAGTCAGCACTTAAGGGAACAACCTCTCTACTAACCCTTAAAGCGGGTAGGAGTGAATTCCAATCTTGCTACAACTATGTCCCCAGCCACTTATTCAATCTTATCCCCAAGATGGTAGGCATATTGAGTCGGCGATCTGGCCACTCTCACCCGTACAAATCAAAGGATAAGGTTGAATAAACAGGAGTTCATAGTAAGCTCAGGATTGAGATCGAGTTACCTAAGTCATCATATGAAAAAATCGGTCTTTACAGTAAACGGTGTTATAAAGAAAGAGCGATTTTAATTCTTGGTTCGGTCTTGTGCAAACTCATTGCACAGGACGCCCTCACTCACATGTCTCTACATGAAACGATTCGAATCACATCGTTTTGTACTATACAAAGTGAGCCGCGTCCAATAGTGTCCCCAGGATAAGGTACCCAGCCTTATCCCTATACTATAGACCATTTTGGCTATCTACTTGAACTTGATTCACATTCATGTCACACATGAAGTTCAAGTACTCACACTATCGCCATGGGTGTTAGTTATTGGTATAGGTTAATACAAACACAATTCACTAAAATTCAATAACAACTTTATTGAAATATAATATTTACATTCATTAAGTTTACAAACTACGAGTTTTAGGACATAAAACCCAACCGGGGCGTTTTCGATTTTTAGAATACATACCCTTGTAGTTCCAATTTCTTCAAGCTCCGCCGTACGTTCCTCGTCACGAACTCTTCCGACCTCTTCTCACGAACGCTGCGAGAACCACCCCAGGTAGTCCCGCTATCCTCGGCGCTTAGTAGCGGAGTTGTGGGACTCCTTGAGCTAAGGGGGTTTGATGAGAGGGTGGAGGAAGAAGAAGATGAAGCAAATGGTTTAAGTTTGGTGATGAGTTCAACTTATTCTTGATGAACAATTCACCAAGAACTCAAGAACTCATATCAACAAACTCATGAAATTCAACACTTGAAATTCAAGATTGAGGGAAGAAGTTTAAACACTTTAAACACTTCTTCAATTCTTCCAAAAAACTCACCTCAATTTAGCCAACCAAAGCTTCAAATCTACAAACCTCAAAACTTCAACAATGGTGAAATCCTTTAACTTTTAAAGAATTTCCAAGCCGAGAGGAAGCTTGAGCTTATGGAGAGAAGTTAGAGAGAGGGGGAGGTGAATTCAGTCAAACTGAATTGTGTACCCCCAAAAGAGAAAAATGACTTTGCTGAAGTTAATGGATTTTCACATGTCACCATGCATGTAATCCATTAACTTTAATAATGATTATTATACTAAAAATTATAATAATTATTATTATTATTTATTAAAACCTTTTTAATAAATAAAATTTATAAATTTAATTAATACCAAATATCAATTAAACTATAAACCAAGCCCCGGTTTTCCGAAAACCGATTTTTCCAATATGAATCAATATTCATATTTTTATCTGGTCTTGTATTTAAATCATATTAAAATACAACTTCCTCCAGTTACATATTTAAATCACATTTAAATATGTTTAACCTCGATCAACAGACCCGAATTTGGATTTCTCCAAATTCTTCCCTGTAGCACTACTACACCGCTTTATCCGAGCTAGCCAGGAGAACCTAAAGGACCTACAGATCATGAGCTCCAACGATACGACATTATCCGGTCAAAACTCTTTCAACCGAACTAATCAACATTCGTTAACCCCCGGAGACTCCACTATAGTCCGAGGGTTGCACTCTCCTCACTATAGATATATTGTGTCCTCTGATATAACCGTCACGGTAAAGTCGACCCTTCACAGGTTGTTCGTAATCACAGCTGGGTCATTTTAAACCGTTTAACCCCTGCATTACGTCTTGTTCCTTAAGTACCACTGACACCTCTAATGAACAATAGATCTGTGGTCCAACCAACAGATCAATTAACCCTCTCATCTCATGAGAGTGAGCGCGCTAATTGTTCAAGCCCCGGAGTCAGCTATTAAGGGAACAACCTATCTACTAACCCTGAAGAGCGGGTTAGGAGTGAACTCCAATCTTGCTGTACTATGTCCCCAGCTACCTATTCGACTTTATCCCCAAGATGGTAGGCTTATTGAGTCGGCGCTAATGGGCCACTCTCACCCATGCAAGTCAAAGGATACTATCGAATAAGCAGGAGTTCATAGCGAGCTCAGAATTGAGATCGAGTTACCTAGGCCATCAATATGTATAAGTCGGTCTCATCAGTAAACGGAGTTATAAAGAGAGAGCGACTTAATACGCGGTTCGGTCTTATGCTAAATCTTTGCACATGACGCCCTCACTCGCACATCTCCATGTGAAACGATTCAGATCACATCGTTTTGTACAATACAAAGTGAGCCGCATCCAATAGTGTTACCAGGATAAGGTACCCAGCCTTATCCGTATACTATAGACCGTTTTGACTAACTACTTGAGCCTGATCCACAATCATGTCATACATGACGCTCAAGTACTCATATTCAGCCAAGGGTGTTGGTCATTGGTATAGATTAACCTAAACACGTTTCACTTTATTCCAGTAAACTCTTTTACTGAATAAAATTAATATCTCTTTATTCTAAATAGAATATTTACAAACATAACAGTTTACAAACCACGAGTTTTAGGACATAAAACCCAACAAAAGCCACAAGGACCAGACATGCATCGCTTCCCTCGACACTGCCCAGACGAATGACCCACACCAAAAGCCGACACACCCTCAGGACAAGGCGCCTTTCGGGGTGACAACAAGCAGACAAAACAACTCATCACAAACAGGAACCAAGGCAACACCAGGGGCAAAGGCACGCACATAAACACAGAAGGATAGCCAACTGCAAAAGAAGCAAGCATCATCCTGAACCAACCCCAACAAAGAGGGCCCCAAAACAGACCAGCCTCTCATAGTCAAGCCTCAAAACCACCGGCCAGGGGAGAAGGAACCAAGGACAGCAAGCAGCAGACCGGGGAAAAGAGCGAGCACCAGAAAGAGCCACGGCAAGGAAACCACACAGAGAGGCCCCAAACCAGACAGGCCTCACAAAGCCAAAACAACAACCGCCCTCCAGGGAAGAGAGAACAACAGCGCCAAGGGGCTAAGGACAGAACAGGGGAATAAGCACTCGCCAGAACGAAACAACAATGAGGGAACAACCTGAAAAACAACACCTGCACACACTCAAAGAACAAGAGAAAGTCAATCAAAAGAATCCCAGGGGGAACCGGCCGAAACCGCACCCACCCAAGACGAGCACGCAGAAGATATATCAGACCGAATAGCAGCGATAACCGACAGAGAAGGACGGTGACCCGGGCCGTGAAAACGCAAGTTGCGTTCCTTCCAGATATGGTAGATCACAGCACACAAGACCACTCTCCAAACAAGCTTACGCTTATTTTTTTTTTGCAAAGGTGAATATATATTAAGCAAAAGACCGCAAAGCCCGAGGACAAAGGGCACCATCAAACAAGAGAACAAACCACTAGGAAACCAATGTACCAAAACAAAACAAAGCAACCCAAACGGAAACCTCACAGCCCGAGGGAGAGCAACAAAACAAACAAACAAAAACACCCGGCACCCAACCCACAGGCGGGAAGGAGCCAGAAAAGCCAAAAAGCAAAAGACAACACAACTCAAAGATAAGTGGAACTGATACGAAACCCTAGTGAATTGGATCAAGAACCCCTTGGTTATACGAACCCTTGACTCACAAACACTAAAACCCCTTAATCAGATCGGTTTCACCCCAAGATAAAGAGAAGAATAGAAATACCTTAGATCGAATATCCAAGGATGAGGAACTTGTCCCTAACCTTGAACCGAAACACTCCACTATTAGATTGATCAAGTCTAATAGAATGCTTCTCGAACATGCAAGTCAAACAAGAAATGCAAAGGTAACAATAGCTCTCGGCTATGGAAATGCTCCAATGGAGTTTTCAATTCAAATATCTAAGTTGTTCTTACATAAGACAAGACCAATCCCTTTTATAGACAAGGAATTCAGGCCATAGTCTCTTTAACTCCCTAACATAAATGCTAATATGAAAAGTCTCCTTGAAATACGAAAAGGTGCCTTGATATTCTAAAAGGCATCTTGAAAAAGTAAAAGTTATCTAGAAATATGAAAGGTTGCCTAAGACTTTGTTACACTTTTAATTAGTGTAATAAGTGACAAAATGTGCATATTAAACTTAGTTTAATTATAATACTTTAGTCTTCCATAAATTGGACTTGAGACAAGTTGAAACCAATGTCTTTCTCTTCATCGTTGACTTTAACCCTTGCTCCATAACAATGGTTTGACCTCCTTGAGTTTCATCATGGATATGAATTAGATTGCCAAAATAATTCATATCAGGAACACAACCGTAGCAAGAGGAAGCAGCAAGCCCGAGCACGAAACGAAGCAAACTCCCCAGCTGCCCAAACAACCGAAGCCATCAATCCCCCGGTCGACATGAGCAAAAGGAGCGACTCCAGACCAGGTCAAGGGGCGCCAAAACAAAGCAGAGGGAGGACAGACAGATGCTGAGAGAAAAAGAGGCCAAGCTGGCCATCCATCATACGCAAGTGAGAAACCAGCCCCCCAAGCACGACCAAGAAACCCAAAACAAAGAAGAGGCCCTTCAACTCGTCTTCCCCCTACTTCTGGCAAAAGAACAACCATCAGGAATGCAGGCCCGGCAGAAAGCCACAAGGACCAGGCAAGCATCGCTTCCCTCGACAAAGCCTGATCCAAGGACACCCACCAAAAACCGACACACCCTCCGGACAAGGCGCCTTTCGGGGTGACAACAAGCATCCAGAACAAACTCAACTCAAATCAGGAACCAAGACCACACCAGGGCAGAGAGCACCCACAGAACAGAGATGGACAACCAACTGCAGAAGTAGCAAGCACCGCCTGAACCAACCCCAACAGAGAGAGGTCCCCCACAGACAAGCCTCTCATAGCCACTGGTGGGCGGATTTTTGAATATCCACTTAATCTCAAGCTGTCGAGGCTTGCCAAAATACGATTTATAAAGCCTATGACCAAGGCTTTGCAGCCAGTGGTAACAGGGTCGATCCAAGGAATAGGAAGATTGAATTTACTAGTGAAATTGGGATTTAATTGATTAATTGGTAACGGGGGGTTTTAATCATGCAAGAGAAATAATGATGAAAGCTAACGGAAGAAAGAAATAATAAGAAGAGAACGTGTGCACGGTTTGGGAGTCTAGGGATCAATTGTTAGTCAAATTCGACTTATCATTTAACGCTAATAACATGGAATACAGTTTATTGAGCACGCGGACGACTACCAGAGAAGCCCCAAAGTAGCCGACTCCATGGATTTTAATTAGACCACACAGTTCTAATTACACGTTATCTAAGCTCACATTAAGATGATCAGTCCTAAGATGAATTTAGACAGTCACTAGCTAACCGCGACGAACATTCGAGCGTGAATTCTAATTGCTAGTAGATTGCCCGCAAACGCCGTATGCAATCAACAATTATCCAACCCGACCCGATACTTCGATTTAGTTCTATCTACCTGTGTTACTTAGTCGAGCAGTGAGAGGCACGGCATCGCTACTCTTTAACATACACAACATGCTAAACTACCCGAGTGTCAATCGTCGTATTTTAACATGCGCGTTGGATTAAGCAAGGTAAATAGATGCTAATAAACAGAACCAAGTGCAATTCGGAATCTTACTCAGTCTTTTTTCTCTCCGTTCTCTCTCCTCCCTTCCATGGGGGACTGATCTTTCTGAAGCTCTTTCCATGGTGATTCGTGGTGCTCCTTGATGCTGGTTGCGGCTAGAAGTTTGATAGGGCATGCTGATCAAGGTAGCGGAGCTGGGCGCGTCATCGAGGTAAGTCCACTTCTCTGGTTTTTTCGTTTTAGTTTTTGTTTCTTAAAGTTCTTCTCTGGTTTTTTCTTCGTTTTAGTTTTTAGCTCTTAAGTTCTTCTGCTGTTTCGTATTTTCTGTTGGTGGGGTCTGTGACTTGTGTTCTGGGCCCTGGGCGATTGGTTTGGGGTGTCTGAGGTCCTTCTCCTCCAATGGGGAAGAAGAAATCCCCGCTGAAGAAGCCTGCTGCGAAAACCATCTCTGGGACCTCATCTGGAAAACAGAGTATGGTTGTTGTTGAAGCTTCTGATGAGAGGAAGCTACCGATTGCTCATGCGTTGAAGGTTGGTGGCAAAGGGACCAAATCTCGTAATAAGTTGAAATCCGTAGCAGAGGAAGCGGTTTCGTTTTCTTCAAACCTGGGCAATCGGCAGGAGGTTGATGACGAAGATCTAGGGCAAGCTGGTGAGGCTGACGCTCAGTCACTAAATGCGATTTCCATTAAAGGAAATACCATTAAATCCAATGGTGGGTGTGATCCTCCGGCCGCCAACTTCTCCCCCGTGATTTGTGCTACTGGTGCAAATAAGAGTGATGGAAATGTTCCAGCTAGCCGTTTGGTTTCTCCTTCAGCTGTGGCAGCTTTGGCATCTCTCCCAGCTAAGGCAATTCGGGAGACTCATTTATTTGAGGATGATCCTGCATTCATTGAAAGTTCTAAATATGGTAAGTCATTTAAGAGCCTGGGCGGGAATAGTTGTCCTTCTTCTCCCTCTTCTCCCGTGTTATTGAAGGATTTAAATGACAAGGCTGGGCGGTTGGAGTCTGACCAATGGACAAATAAGGAATGTTTTGACAAGGATTTAATTGGAGATTCCTCTACGGCCAAGTCAAATGGTCACGTGGGATCCAAAGCTAAATTTGGAAAATCAATTCTTCCTTCCTCTCAATCCCGTGGGCAGCTGGAAGTCCTACCAAATTGTGCTAGTCAATTTGAATTCCCAAATGGGCCTAACCTAAATGGTGACGGTTCTGGGCTTGCTTCAAATATGATTGGGCTTGGACAAAATGAAAATAATGGGTCTGGCCCAAGTGGGTTTAATGGAAAATCTGGACTTGATGGGCTGGGCCCTCTTGGGTTGGGCTCACGGGCTACGGACTCAGGACAAGTTGTGTTGCCAATTGGGCCATCCTCTTTTAGCCCAATAGGGCGAGGCCAGTTGGGCCAATTGGTAACTAGGCGTGGTATGCCCAATCGGGTTGAGAGCTTGCCGCTCAAGGGTACGGTTGGCGCTAATGAGGTTGGGTTGGGGTGTAGCTCTTTTGGGCCTAGGATGGCTTCGGGGATTCCAGGAAAGTTTCCTCTACTTGGCCATCCTTGCCCGGCTGTTGGTGAGAGTGAGGGGGATGAGGTGTCTGTGGGTTCTTTAGGAGGGTTGGGGACTAGTCACATGGGGTCGGGTGGGCCCCTGGGGTCCCTCGGTCAGGAGCATAAGGCTAGTTGGGCCAATCTTTTTGGGCCTCAGTGGACCTCTCCATCTGATGAACCTCTCCTCTATAATCCTCCTGTTGAGAAGGATGGGGTTATGTTTGCCATTCCCTCGGATGAGGTTATTGAGGAGGGCATAGCAGTTTGGAGGGGTTCGTTGGTGGGACAGTTTATGGATGGTAAACTTCCCTTTTTTGTCCTTGATCGGCTGGTCAGGAGGATTTGGGGACATGTGGAAGTTCCAACCATTAACTTGTTTGATAATGGATTGATCATTTTCAGGTTCCAAAAAGACTCAGCCAGGGACTGGGTCTTAGAGAATGGCCCATGGCACTTCGGAGGGAAGCCTATCCTATTGAGGCAGTGGGTCCCTGGGATTGTCCCCCAGACCTTTGTGTTTGATAAAATTCCTGTGTGGGTTAAGTTTTTCCATGTCCCTATGGAATTGTGGACCACTCCTGGGTTGAGCAATATTGCGAGTACGGTAGGTGTACCTTTAAGGTTGGATATGATGGAGCGACATGCGCAGCGGAAAGCGATTTCGGACCGATGATACTCAAATTTCATCAATTTAACAAATAGAAAACATGCTCAAAAGACGGAAATAAGAAATTAAGAATACATACCCTTGTAGTTCCAATTTCTTCAAGTTTCGCCGCACGTTCCTCGTCACGAACTCTTCCAACCTCTTCTCACGAACACGGCGAGGACCACCCTTAGAGGAGTCCCGGTTATCCTCGGGCTTAGTAACGGAGTTGTGGGACTCCTTAAGCTTTAGGGGGTTTGTTGAAAGGGAGGAAGAAGAAGAAGATGAAGCAAATGGTTTTGTTTGGTGTTGAGTTCAAGTTACCAAGAACACAAGAACTCAAAACATCAAACCCATGAATATCAACACTTGATATTCAAATTTGAGGAAAGAAGCATAAACTCCTTTATGACTTCTTCAATTCTACAAAGAGAAAGATCACCTCAAATAAGCAAAACCAAGCCTTCAAACATCCAATTCTTTAAGCTTTTTCAATGGTGAATTTTTCCAACTCTTGAAGAAAACCACCCGAGAGAGAAAAACTAAAGAGATGAAGAGAGGTTTCAAAGTTATCTACTTTGAAATGAATACCCCAATTCATACTTAGCCAAAAATGAGTTAATGGATTACACATGCTTGACATGCATGTATTAAATCCATTAACTTAAATTATTAATATAATAAATTATATTTAATAATTATTATTAATTAAAACTTTTTTAATTAATATATTTATTATTTAATTTAATATCAAATATTAATTAAATAATAAACTTGGCTCCGATTTTCCGAAAATCGACTCTTCCAATATGAATCTTTATTCATATTTTCTTCCGGTCAAGTATTTAAATCACATTTAAATACAACTTCCTCCGGTTACATATTTAAATCATATTTAAATACATAAACCCTTGATCAACAGACCCAAATTCGGATTTCTCCAAATTCTACCCTATAGACCTGCTACACCGCTTTATCCGAGCTAACCAGGAGAACCTAAAGGACCTACAGATCATGAGCTCCAACGATACGAGATTATCCGGTCAAAACTCTTTTAACCGAATCAATCAACATTCGTTAACCCACGGAGACTCCACTAAAGTCCAAGGGTTGCACTCTCCTCACTGTAGATATATTATGTCCTCTGATATAACCGTCATTGGCAAGTCGACCCTTCACAGGTTGTTCGTAATCACAGCTGGGTCATTTAAACCGTTTAACCCCTGTATTACGTCTTGTTCCTTAAGTACCACTGACACCTCTAATGAACAATAGATTTGTGGTCCAACCAACAGATCAATTAACCCTCTCATCCCATGAGAGTGTGAGCGCTCATTGTTCAAGCCCCGGAGTCAGCTATTAAGGGAACAACCTATCTACTAACCCTGAAAAGCGGGTTAGGAGTGAACTCCAATCTTGCTGTACTATGTCCCCATCTACCTATTCGACTTTATCCCCAAGATGGTAGGCTTATTGAGTCGGCGCGAATGGGCCACTCTCACCCGTGCAAGTCAAAGGATATTATCGAATAAGCAGGAGTTCATAGCGAGCTCAGGATTGAGATCGAGTTACCTAGGCCATCAATATGTATAAGTCGGTCTCATCAGTAAACGGAGTTATAAAGAGAAAGCGACTTAATACGCGGTTCGATCTTGTGTAAACTCTTTACACAGGACGCCCTCACTTCTCACGTCTCCATGTGGAACGATTCGGATCACATCGTTCTGTACAATACAAAGTGAGCCGCATCCAATAGTGTTACCAGGATAAGGTACCCAGCCATATCCGTATACTATAGACCGTTTTGACTGACTACTTGAGCCTGATCCACAATCATGTCATACATGAAGCTCAAGTACTCATATTCAGCCAAGGGTGTTGGTCATTGGTATAGGTTAAACCAAACACGTTTCACTTTATTCCAGTAAACTCTTTTACTGAATAAAACTAATAACTCTTTATTCTAAATAGAATATTTACAAACATAACAGTTTACAAACCACGAGTTTTAGGACATAAAACCCAACAGGATAAGCCTACAAAGGACAAAACGTGCTCCTCGTATGCTCGAGTCTGTGTGGAGGTTGCGATTGATGCCCCTCTTCCTAGTAAGGTTGGGGTCACGGTCTATGGGGTGGATCATACTATCCCCATTGAGTATGAATGGAAGCCCAAGAGGTGCCTATCCTGTCGGGTCTTTGGCCACTCGGACTCCGGCTGTCCTAAAAAGCCTGTGAGTAGTCTTGATCCCATCCTCCCTACACAGGTGTCTACTGAGGGTGGGGTCAGGGTGCCGGCCCAGAGTGATGGCGTGAACTCGGATCAGGTAGGGGTTGTTAGTGGGGAGGGTGAACAAGCCTCCTCTCTTGAGGCCGGTGATGACTTCCTCCCTGTGGGAGGGAAGTCCCGTAGGCGTAAACGGAAGAAGGCTGCCAGGTCCTTGGCTGCAGACTCGTCTGCCCCTCCCTTTGCCTTGGCTAGTCTCTCGAGTTCTCCTATTGGCCCCTCCTCTAGGCTTCCCCGTTCTCCTGAGCCCCCGAAGGGGGTTCACGTGACTAACTCTTTTGATTCTCTTTCGGATTCGTTGGGGTGTGATTTGGCCCCCCCTAGGGTGGTTTCCTTAGTAGAGAAGACGCTCTGTGACAGTGTTGACCCTCGATGGTGTCAGGATGCCATTGTTTCCCCGTCTACTTCCTATGTCTAGTTGGTGCTCGTGGAATGTGCGCGGTCTCACTGACCCGACAAAAGGACGATGTGTTCGCTCCTTTTTGCAGGCTGAGAATATTGGTTTCTGCTGTCTGGTAGAAACTAAGGTTAAGGCTCATCAGTTTGATTTCGCTTTTCGTTCCTTTGGGGCTGATTGGCAGTGTGTTTTTAGTTATTGGGATAGTGGCCTGGGTCGTATTTGGGTGTTATGGCGTTCCCGCCGTTTCTCCTTTTCCCCTAGCCTGATTAGTCCTCAGTTGGTCACTGGCTCCCTGGTGGACCTGTCTTCTCAGGTTGTGACTCATATTGCCTGTGTGTATGGGTCCAATCTTGAGGCTGGGAGGTCTGTTTTGTGGAGGGAGTTGGCCTTGGCGTGTTCGAGTTGGTCTTCCCCTGGCGTTGTCATGGGAGACTTCAATGAGACTCGCCGGTTGACTGAGAGGAGTGGGGGTAACCATAGCATTTCTGCGATGGGGGCCTTTGATAATGCTCTCCTAGAGGTGACTTGGTTGAGCTGCCGGTTCAGGGGAATTGGTTCACTTGGACTAGTCGCCCGAGGGGTGGCCCAGGAGGTCAGTTGGGAAGGTTGGATAGAGTTTTGGTCAACGCTGAGTGGGCCTCTGGCCGGCCTTTGTGTGTGGTGCACGTGCATGACTGGGGTGTCTCTGACCATAGTCCGTTGGTTTTCTCTCCAGGCCCTTTAGGTGCTCGTCGATCTCCCTCCTTTCGGTTTTTCAACCATTGGGGGGAGTCTGATAGGTTTTTGTCCGTGATTGCCAGTAGGTGGGTGACCCATGTTGGGGTCTCTCCGCTTGTTAGCTTCGCTCGCAATTTAAAGGGCTTAAAGGGGACTCTCAGGCAGGAGTTTGGGACGCCGATTGCCGTGCTTAGTCAGCAGGTTATTGATCTGCGCTTGGCCATGGAGGCTGCCCAGGCGGGAGTTTTGGTGGACCCCCTTTCTCCTTCTCTCCAGCGTCAGGCCGCTGAGGCTTCTGATAGGTTCTGGGCTGCAGCTAGGTGTGAGGAGGCCTCCCTTCGGCAGAAATCGAGGGTCAAGTGGCTGGCGTTAGGGGATAGGAACTCGGGGTTCTTTCACAGGAGCGTGAAAGTTAGGGCAGCCCGGAATAGCTTTTCATCTTTGGTTGATGGATCTGGGGTCAGGTTGTCGTCCCATGAGGACATCTCGAGATCTCTGGTTCTTTATTTCCAGGGTCTCTTGGGGTCCCAAGGGGTTGGTTATCGTGACCTCACTGAGTGTTTAAAGCCGATGGTGGGGTTTTCGTGGTCTGATCAGTGTGTATCTGATCTCATTCGCCCCATCTCGCGAGATGAGGTTCGAGTTGTTCTCTTTTCCATGAGTAGTGCCAGGGCTCCTGGCCCGGATGGCTTCCCTGTGGGGTTTTTCAAAGCTGCTTGGAGTGTTGTTGGGGATGATTTCGTTTCTGCTGTGCTTCACTTCTTTGATACCTCCTTCCTTCCTCCTGGTATCAATGCCACCTCTCTTACCTTGATTCCTAAGAAGGTGGGTGCGTCCCGGGTTGAGGATTTCCGGCCTATTTCCTGTTGTAATGTGTTGTATAAATGCATTGCAAAGGTTTTGGCTAATCGTCTTCGCGTGTGGCTGCCTTCTTTCATTAGTCCGAATCAGTCGTCCTTTGTTCAAGGTAGGAGCATTGTGGATAACATTCTGCTCTGCCAGGAGTTGGTTGGGGGTTACCACCTCAACAAAGGGAGCCCGCGGTGTGTGCTGAAGATCGACCTGCAGAAGGCTTATGACTCTATTCAGTGGGATTTTCTCTTTGGCTTACTGCTTTCGATTGGTACGCCTTGCCAGTTTGTCAATTGGATCCGGGCTTGCGTTACTTCGCCTATGTTCTCCATTTCGGTGAATGGGTCCTCTGAGGGGTTTTTTGCGGGTAGGCGTGGTCTCCGTCAGGGTGATCCCCTGTCCCCTTACCTGTTTGTCATGTGTATGGAAGTCTTGTCGCGGCTGCTGAACTCCCCGCCGCCTGAGTTTGAGTTTCATCCCAGGTGTGAGAGGGTTAATCTTACCCATCTTTGCTTTGCGGATGACTTGATGATTTTCTCTGCGGGGAACAGATCTTCTTTGAGGTTTGTTCAGCAGACATTACTTCACTTCCAGGAGCTTTCAGGCCTTGTGGCTAACTCCGCTAAGAGCTCGATGTTCTGTGCGGGGGTTCCTGTCCAGGTGGCTGTCGGTCTGGCTGAGTTCATGGGTGTTGCTCTTGCGACCTTGCCTGTTTGTTACTTAGGTCTCCCTCTCATCTATGGTCTGTTGTCTTCTCGGGATTGCCAGCCTCTGATTGACCGGATCACCTCTAGGATTGGCAGTTGGACTGCTAGGGCTCTTTCCTATGCAGGAAGGTTGCAGCTTATCCAGTCGGTCCTCCAGAGCTTCCAGGTCTATTGGGCTAGCGTGTTTGTTCTGCCTGCTCGTATAGTCCATAGGGTGGAGAGTTTGCTTCGGTGCTACCTCTGGAAGGGCTCTCCTTCTGGTCGTGGGGGGGCGAAGGTTGCCTGGGATGACATTTGTTTGCCTAAGAGTGAGGGAGGTTTGGGTATTCGTCATATCCAATCCTGGAACTCGGCAGCAGTTATGAAGCTCCTTTGGCTCCTTCTGCTTCGCTCTGGTTCTCTGTGGGTGGCTTGGATGGAGGAGTATATTCTCCGTGGTCGGTCTCTTTGGACGATTCCTGTGTCGTCTATGTGGTCTTGGTGCCTCAAGGCGATTATGGGGCTTCGGGACCAATTCCGTCCACTTGTCCGGTTTTCCATTGGTGACGGTTCTAGGTGTCGTATGTGGGTTGATCCATGGCTGCCTGATGGTCCTATCCTCCCCAGAATTAGTGATCGTATCTTGTATGACGCAGCTAGTCACATTCAAGCTATGGTCTCTGATTTTCTGCTTCCTAATGGTTCGTGGCGGTGGCCGGTAGTGTCTCCTGATTTGTTGGAGATCGCCGATGCCGTGCGCTCTACTGTGTGTTGCCCAGGTAGGGAGGATAGGTTGATCTGGATTCCAGGCGGGACTGGTTTTTCGGTTTCGAGTGCTTGGGAGGCGATTCGCCCCCGTGGGACAGTGGTTCCGTGGCAGGGTTTGCTATGGTTCGGGGGGAATATACCGCGTCATGCTTTTGTCACCTGGCTGGCCTTGAGGGACCGGTTGTATACTCGTGATAGGCTGGCTAGGTGGATCCCTTCGACCCCTACCGATTGTTTGCTTTGTTTGTCCGGGACGGAGTCCCGTGACCACTTGTTCTTCCAGTGCCCCTTTGCGAGTTTGGTGTGGGATGATATCCTCTGTTGGGGAAGAGCCTCCCGCCTCGTCCTCCCTTGGGATGCTGAGCTTGAGTGGATTTGTCGGGTGAGTGCTGGGCAGCACAAGCGTAAGCTTGTTTGGAGGGTGGCCTGGTGTGCTGTGATCTACCATATTTGGAGGGAACGCAACTTGCGTTTTCATGGCCCGGGTCACCGCACTCCTCAGTCGGTTATCGCTGCTATTCGGTCTGATATTTCTTCTGCATGCTCGTCCTGGGCGGGTGCGGTTTCGGCCGTATCCCCCTGGGATTCCTTTGATTGACTTTATCTTGTTCTTTGAGTGTGTGCATGTGTTTTGACAGGTTGCTCTTGTGGTGCTGTCTCGCTTTTGGTGTTTGCTTCTTCCCCTGCTCTGTCCCTGGTTCCTGCTGCTGTCCATTCTCTGGAGGGGTTTCTTTTGTGGTCTATGCGGCTTGGTTATTTGAGCTTGTCCCTGTGGTTGGTTCTTGCTGTGAGATCGCTGCTTTCATTGGCTCGATCAGTTGCTGGCCTTCTTCTTCTGTCTGTCCTTGCCTGTCCTGGCCTTCCTCCCCTGGTGGGCTTCTTGTGTGGGGCGTTGCGAGGCTCGTCTGTGGGGTGTCCCTAGCTGTCGGGTTGGTTCAGGCGGTGCTTGTTCTTCTGCAGTTGGCTATCCTTCTCTTGTTCTGTGGGTGCTCGCTGTCCCTGGCGGTCCTGGTTCCTAATTGAGCTGAGTTCTGGTCGCTTGTTGTCACCCCGAAAGGCGCTTTGTCCTGAGGGTGTGTGGGCTTTTGGTGGGTCCTTGGATCTGGCTTTGTCGAGGGAAGCGATGCTGGCTGGGTCCCTGTGGCTTTCTGCCGTGCCTGCATGCCGGATGGTTGTTCTTTTGCCAGAAGTAGGGGGAAGACGGGTTGTTGGTCCTCTTCTCTGTTCGGTTTCTTGGTCATGCTTGGGGGGCGGGCTTCTTGCTTGCATTTGTTGGATGGCCAGCTTGGCCCCTCTTTCTCTGCATCTGCCTGTCCTTTCTCTGGTTTTGCTTGGTGTCCCTTGTTCCTGTCTGGGTCGCCCTTTCGCTGCTGCCGGCCGGGGGTTGGATGGCCTGGGGAGTTTTGTGGGCAGTTGAGGTGTCTTGCTTCGCGGATGAGGTGTCATGACTCCTTCGTGTTCTATCTTATTGTTTCCTCCTGCTTCAGCTGTTTCTATTGCTTTCCAGTTGTGTTACTTTTTTCTACTTGTTGTCTTTTCTAGCTCCTTCCCGCATGTGGGTTGGATGCTGGGGTCTGTTGTTGTTTGGTTTCTTTCTTGCTCTCCCTCGGGCTGTGAGGTTTCCGTTGTGTTGTTTTGGTTTTGTTGTCATACATTGGTTCTCCCAGTGTTTGTTCTCTTGTTTGTTGTGCCCTTTGGCCTCGGGCTTTGAGGCCTTTTTGCTTATATATAATCACTTTTGCAAAAAAAAAATAAACAGAACCAATATGCATCAAAATCAGATTATCAAAGTAAAAAACGTCTAACAAAAATTATCCTAAAACATTCCCAAACCGTTCACCCTTACCTTAGCCGCTCATGGCGCGGTTTTTCAATCCCGCTCCAACTACCTTTGCAAAAAAAAAAAATCCCGCTCCAACAACGCCCATGGAAGGATTCATCTACTTATTACAATGGTGGTGGAGCTCACAAGCATGCCAACAATGGCGGAGCTCCACGGAAAATAGAGAGAAAATGGGGAAGAAGAAGACTAAAATCGTCCAAAACCGTAGAGAGATGAAGAAGATGAAGATATATGAAAAATGTGCAGGAAAATCGTCTTTTAGCTGCTGCCATCGTCGTAGCGTCGAGACGCTAGGCCAGCGTCTCGACGCTGTGCCCTAAGTTTTCCGCGCGCGCGCTCGCGATGGCGTCGCGACGCTGCCCCGATAAAATTCCTGCGCGCGCCTCCTCCGGAGCGTCTCGACGCCAAGCAGGGTCTCGACGCCAGGGCAGCGTCGAGCTAGCGTCTCGACGCTATCACTCGACGCTTGCTCTCGGGTTTTTCCAGCGTCGAGCCAGCGTCTCGACGCTATAGCTCGACGCTGGCTCTCGGGTTTGGGGCTGAAGCTTTGCCTCTCCAAGGCTGTTTTGGCCCGTTTCTTCACGGAACAAGTTCCCCTCTTCCCGATGCATTCCCGGGGCGCTAAAACTCTACTTTAAGCTCTCGAACATGCCCAACGGACGCACGAGCTCTTTGCCGCTTTTCTCCTACAAAAGAGATATATTTAATCAATTGAAAGCGGACTTTAGCTATAATTAGGAAGTATTTAATAGCTCCAAAATGGAGTTATCAAACACCCCCAACTTAAACATTGCTAGTCCTCGAGCAAGCACTACAAAGACATTGACTCTAAGGACGCGTTTACATATATTCTAACTCAAGCCTCCATGCATATTGAAATTTAAACACGAGTATAATCATGGAAGCATTTTGTTCATGTATTAACTAGGACATATCAAAAATTAACTCTTGCCCCCTAACGTGTGTGTGTGCTAGACAACCACTCCTAAACTCACGTAAACCCGGAAAACCTACATGCAACGCACATCCCATTTTCCCCCTACTTCTAGCGTTTAAGAACAGCTACACTTGACTTACACGAGAGAGAGAAGCAAATTAAGAGACCTAATTATTTTCTCATTCTTTTTCTTTCTTTTCAAAAGTACTTTGTACTCTTTTATTTGGGTTCTTTGAACCAACTTTTTGTTTCTTTTTCTTTCCTACTCGAGCTGCCTAACACGTCAAACTTTGGCCAAAGCTTCACGTTTTTAAGGACTGACGCTCACTTCTTTTAAGCGCTAATAAGAAGGAGGAGCGCCTCGAGAGGAATTTTCTACCAAACATGCTTTTCTATTTTTTTTTTATATTAGGCTAAGCACATGCTTTCTCAATTAACTAACCACTAACTCTCATGCAACAAGCTACCTAAGGGTGCCTTTCGGGGTGACAACGAGAATTAGCTAAACATGCGATAAACAAAGCTTACGGAATCTAGGGAGAGGTTGCTAAGTGCGCGATAAGTGCAAGGGAGCAACAGAAAAAATTTTAAAATTTTTGACGTGAACCTAATAAACACAAAACTCATGCAAAAACTCGATTATGAACATGCTCAAATTTCCAACATGCATTTCCTAGGCTATCACAGTCAGAAAACAATAAACAGAGTCCCAAGCACTTCAATATCTTTATAGCACTGCTCAACAAACTACACATGCACATCCATCGGACTACTCCACCCCCAACTTCAAAATTTGGCATTGTCCTCAATGCCAACCAGTCAGATACAACAAAGTAAAAGGGAAGAAGAAATACACTTCCTTGACTCTTGGTGAAGCTGGCGAGGGCGAGGAAGCGGCGAACAAACGCATCAGAGCCCAAAATTGTCTTCTCTTCCTCGATTCCTAAAAAAAAAAAAAAAAAAAAAAAAAAAAAAAAAAAAAAAAACAGCAAGCTAATTAACACTAAATTACTCTAAAAAGCAATAAAACTAAACTAAAGCATAAAAACAGTTCATCGCTCGGGTGCCTCCGAGAAGCGCAGAATTTTTAAAGTCGGTTGCTCGACTGAATCCTCTCAATCAGACTCATCCATAGTCTGTAGGTGCGGGGGACGATCCAGACTTGTCCTTGGCCACACCTTTCCTGCCATCCACCTGAAAAATATTTTGCACTCTTCGTGCCTCGGGCACGTGAATATAAGAAGTGTTAGTGCAAAAATCAGCATCATCATCACACATAATTAAATCAGATATTTTAACTGAGACATGGGAACCATCCCTCAAGCGCGAGGGTAGACTCCCATTCTCATCATGCTGAACAACAGACACATTTCTAACAGTCACAGACGACTTCGATGCATTTATAATAAATTCATTCACCATTCCATCAAATTCTACAGATAAGGCACCCCTATCAACATCTATCTTGACCTTAGCGGTCTTCATAAATGGGCGGCCTAACAAAATAGAAGAGGAAACATGCGAAGAATTCTCATTCATATTCAGCACATAAAAATCGCATGGAAACAGTAAGTCCTTAACTTTGACTAAAATATCCTCAACCTTCCCTAAAGGATGCACATAAGATCGATCGGCTAGTTGGACAACTATATTGGACTCGATTAAAGTACACAATTCAAGTTCTAAAAACATCATAAGACATGACATTAATCGAGGCACCGAGATCTAACATGGCTTTTTCAATGAATTTAGTACCGATAGTGCATGGGATAGAAAACATACCAGGATCGATGCACTTCGGTGGAAGATTACCTTGGAAGATTGCTGAGACGGTTTCTTTCTTCGTCTCGTCACTTTTTCTCGACATTCTCTTACTCGTACACCACTTCTTGAGAAACTTGGCGTATTTTGGCACTTGGCTTACGGCCTCAAGAAGTGGGATGTTGACCACCACCTTTTGGAAGGTTCGAAGGACCTCCGCATCCTCGGTCTCCAAAGTAGGCTTCACAAGCCGACTCGGGAATGGTGCTCTGGTAACATCCTCAGGTACACTGACCTTCTCATCTTTTCTCACATTCTGAATCTCAGGAGCAGTCGGGGCGGACTTGTTCAGGCTGTCCGTGGCTTCCTTTGCAGCTCTGGTGGAAAGTGACTTCCCACTGCGCAGCTGAATGGCACTCACGTTTTCACACGAGTTTACTGTAGTTTGGGAAGGAAGCTTCCCCGAGCTCTTGCTCTCAATCTTACTAATAGACACCGCCATCTGTGTCAGCTGCTTGTTCAAATTCTGCAGCTCTGCCTTGTGAGAATTAAGCTCCTCTCGAGCTTCTTTCTGAAACTGGCTGGTGCTAGTCACGATGGTCCTTACCATCTCTTCAAGTGAACTGGAGGAGCTCGAAGCTTGAGCCTGGGTGGAAGAATTAGGCCTATCCTGGGATTGGCCTTGGAAACGAGTTTGTCCTTCCCTATTCCCATAGCTGAAATTAGGATGGTCGCGCCAACCGGGGTTGTAAGTGTTTGCATATGGGTCGTACTTCCTTGGGTTGGAAGCATACCCCCCGATCGCGTTGACCTCCGCATCCTCACGGTGTCCTCCAACGATTTTCTTTAACATACTCCCTATTTCGGCCACCTGGGCCCTCATTTCAGTCATCTCGTGGCTCTGAGCCACGCTGTGCACTTGGCCTTGTCCCCGAATACCGAATTGCTGCGAGTTGGTGGCCATATTTGCTATCAACTGTTTGGCCTCAACTGGGGTCTTGTCAATCAGTGCCCCCCCACTCGCTGCATCGATCATCTGCCGATCATGGGGCGTCATCCCCTCATAAAAGTACTGTATCAACAACTGATCGGCAATCTGATGATGTGGGAAGCTCGCGCACAGGCGCCCGAAGCGTTCCCAGTATTCGTGCAGGGACTCACCAACATCCTGGGTGATCTCATATATCCTCTTCCGCAGAGTGGTGGCTAAGGATGCGGGAAAGTATTTCTCCAAGAATACCCGCTTCATATCCTGCCACGTGGTGATGGATCCGGAGGGCAAATAGTATAGCCAATCCTTGGCCTTATCCTTGAGCGTAAAGGGGAATGCCCTCATATTCAGTTGCTCCTCCGTGACTCCTGCGGGCTTCATCCCCGCGCAGACGCAATGGAATTCCATCAGATGTTTGTTCGCGTCCTCACCTGCGTTGCCATGAAAGGAAGGTAACTGGTGAATTAAACCAGATTTCAACTCAAAGTTACCTGCTACCACGGGGTAGTTAATGCACAAAGGCTGCAGGTTCAGGTCTGGCGCTGCCAGTTGCTTAAGCGTCTGTGGCGCGTCACCTTGCGCCATCTCGTCAACCAAGAAGGGATTGCCTTCTTCTCTTTCAAACGTTCCTTGCCCCTCACGGGCCTCTCTCCGTAACCGCCGCTCCTCTCTGTCAATCTCAGGGATAAACTGCAAACTACTACCCTCAGAGGAACGGGTCATACACAAACAAAAATCCAAACATACAAGATACAAACAGAAAAAAATTTCAGTCAACCATCAACAAATCAAATTCAAACTTCAATCATAAATTCAATCAATTGCCTACTCCCCGGCAACGGCGCCAATTTTGGTGGGCGGATTTTTGAATATCCACTTAATCTCAAGATGTCGAGGCTTGCCAAAATACGATTTATAAAGCCTATGACCAAGGCTTTGCAGCCAGTGGTAACAGGGTCGATCCAAGGAATAGGAAGATTGGTTCATCAGCAGGGGAGATCCACTGGGGCCCAAACAGATTGGCCCAAGTAGACTTCTGTCCCGGACCATTGGCCCCGCGGGCCCCAAAGGGCCCACCAAGATTCGGCCCAAAACCATCCTCAGAACCCATAGACACAACATCCCCCTCACTAGCAACCATACCCGAGCGAGGTTGGCCTAACAGAGGAAACTTTCCTGGAATCCCCGACCCAAACCTCGTCCCAAGCGAGCCAAACCCCATTCCAGACTCACTAGCTCCATCCTTTCCCTCCAAGGGCAATAACTCCTCCCGAGGGGGGATACTACGGCGGGTCACCAAGTTGCCCAACTGTCCACGCCCGATTGGGCTAAAGGAAGATGACCCCATTGGCAAGACTCCTTGACCTAAGCCATTCAACATTGGGCCCAAACTCAATTTGTCAAGCCCATTAGCATTAAGTGGCATATTGTGATTCAATTCATTCAGCCCATTTTGGCCAAGCCCATTAAGCCCATCTTGGCCTAGCCCATTTGCATCTAGCCCATCTGGGTCAAGCCCAATGGACCTCATCCCAATTGGGCCTAACCCATTAGTTAGAAACTCATTTGGGCCTAGCCTATTGAAGCTTACATTAGATGACTCATGCGGATTTGGAAATTCAGAATGGGCATCACGCCGTTGCTTGGCCATTTGAAATCCATCAATCGGCCAAACATGAGGAGAAGCTCCAGTTTTTCCCGAACGGGCATCCAAGGACTTTATGACATTGCTCATGGAGAGAGAATCCCCCTTAACTTGACTTTCCAAAAGAGCCAATGTAGCCGGATTCCTAAGCTTCAACAAACGGCCAGCTGGGGGATTTTCAAAATTATCTTGACCATTAAGAGCAGCGTTGATCACGGGAGCTGAAGGAGTCTTACTGACATTAGAGATCCCATAATCAGACGCCAAGCTTTCCTTATTTGAGTTCTCCCCGAATTGCTTGCCTATGAGAGAAGCCCGAGAATCCATGTGCTGGTTTCCCAATAATTCCTTGTTTGGCAAAACTGATTTATTAGAGATCCCATAATCAGATGGGCCAGCTTGTAAACACGATTTGGCAGCAGAGAAAACGGAAGGATGGTGAAAGGAAAGGTTTGCCGAGTTAATTGCCATCCCTTCAAACACTCCCTCCCCATTATTGAAGTTTCCTTCAATAGGTAAGTCATTCAAAGCGAGCTCCTCTTGCGCCGCATCCATGGACGTAGAGACTAATTGCCCTAAACCTTCATCGCCTACCTCTCGCCTGCAAGGTCCCAGATCCAGATTGACAGCTGAATGGGGCACCATGGAAGCCTCATCTGGATTCACCACCGGCTGCTGAGGACACAACCGAGGGGGTAACACAGCACCATTCTGGGGAACTATTCGCAGGTCCTCTGTTTTGTTACCATGTAGCACAGCTGCCGAGCTGATGCCCAGACTACTAGATCCAGCCCCTTTGGCACGCCTCTTACGACGGCCTGGCAGAGATTCGACCCTACTTCCAGCCCCCAAAGAAGAAGAGTGCTGCTCAGGATGTAGCTTGCTTAACTCGGGACCGCCAACGAAATCCACACTCTGTTTTTGTCCAGAAATTAAAACCAGCCTCGGGTCCTCCACATTTGAGTTCAGAAGCCCCATCTCCCCCGAAGCTTTACCTAAACCAGCAGACTCCAAAGACCCCTCACTCAAGGCCACTGCTGAAGGAGTTGGAATTTTATTTCGAATTCCATGAAAACCCGAGGTTGGAATGCTCTGGGCAAAGGGTTTCTTCTGAGGTGATTTCTTCCTTCTCATAATGCACAACAAGCGTGAAAAACCGAAGGAGAACAATCCCTCAACTTCCCCAAACAGAACAAAGGATGACCAAGAACAGGGTACCACGAACTCTAAAAACGAAATGCAAAAACACAAAAACAGAACGTAAAAAGACTCTAAAAAACAGAAAATGAAGAGAACTTACCTCTGTGATGCGCCCAGCTCCGCTCCCTTCATCAGTCGGACATACGAAGCTTCAATGAACAACCATGGAAGCCACGAAACCACCATAGGTGAAGCTCAAAAAGCAGCTGTTCAAAAATTTGAATTAAGATCATGATCAGACAACAGATTCCCCAACTGCCAATCTATTTGGGCCTCAGTGGACCTCCCCTGCTGCAGAACCCCTAGTCTATAACCCTCCAATTGAGAAGGATGGGTTGCTGTTTGCCATTCCCTCGGATGAGGTTATCGAGGAGGGCATAGCAGTCTGGAGAGGATCGTTAGTGGGTCAATTTATTGATGGCAAACTTCCCTTTTTTGTTCTTGATCGTCTTGTCAGGAAGATTTGGGGACATGTGGAAGTCCCAACCATTAACTTGTTTGATAATGGTTTGATCATTTTCAGGTTCCAAAAGGACTCAGCTAGGGACTGGGTATTAGAGAATGGCCCCTGGCACTTCGGGGGGAAGCCTATACTTCTGAGGCTGTGGTCCCCTGGGATTGTCCCCCAGACCTTTGTGTTCGATAAAATACCTGTGTGGGTTAAGTTTTTCCATGTCCCTATGGAATTGTGGACCACTCCTGGGTTGAGTAATATTGCTAGCATGGTTGGTATTCCTTTGTGGTTGGATAAACCTACAAAGGACAAAACGTGCTCCTCGTATGCTCGGGTCTGTGTGGAGGTTGCGATTGATGCCCCTCTTCCTAGTAAAGTTGGGGTCACTGTCTATGGGGTTGATCACACTATCCCAATTGAGTATGAGTGGAAGCCCAAGCGGTGCCTGTCTTGTCGTGTCTTTGGCCACTCGGACACAGGTTGCCCGAAACAGAATAGGGGTAGGGGCGATCCCATCCCCACTACACAGGTGGATGCTGAGGGTGAGGTCAAGGGGTCGGCCCAGTGTAAGGGTGTGGACTCGGATATGGTTATGGTTGATAGTGGGGAGGGTCAGCAGGCCTCCTCTCTTGAGACTGGTGATGAGTTTCTCCCTGTGGAAGGGAAGTCCCGTAGGCGTAAACGAAACAGGAAGAAGGCAGCAAAGTCATTGGCTGCGGCAGACTCGTCTACCCATCCCATAGCCTCGGTTAGCCTCCCGAGTTCCCCTACTGCCTCTAGGCTTTCCCGTTCTCCCGAGCCCCTAAAGGGGGTCCGCGTGGCTAACTCGTTCGGATCCCTAGCTGATTCCTCGGAGTGTGCCTTGGCCTCCCCGAGGGTGGTTTCCTTAGTGGAAAAGACGCTCTGTGACAGTGTGGACCCCCGATGGTGTCAAGATGCCACTGTCTCCCCTTCTACTTCCTATGTCTAGTTGGTGCTCGTGGAATGTGCGCGGTCTCACTGACCCGACCAAAGGTCGTTGTGTTCATTCGTTCCTGCAGTCTCAGGATATTGGTTTCTGTTGTCTGGTTGAAACTAAGGTTAAGGCTCATCAGTTTGACTTCGTGTTTCGGTCCTTTGGGGCCGATTGGCAGTGCGTGTGTAGCTATGGGGATAGTGGCCTGGGTCGTATTTGGGTGTTATGGCGTTCCCGCCGTTTCTCTTTCTCTCCTACCCTGATTAGTCCTCAGCTGGTTACTGGCTCCCTGGTGGACCTGTCTTCTCAGGTTGTGACTCATATTGCTTGTGTGTATGGGTCAAATCTCGAGGCTGGGAGGTCTGCCTTGTGGAGGGAGTTGGTCTTGGCTTGTTCGAGTTGGTCTTCCCCTGGTGTGGTTATGGGAGACTTTAATGAGACTCGCCGCCTGTCTGAGAGGAGTGGGGGTAACCATAGCTTTTCTGCGATGGGAGCCTTTGATACTGCTCTCCTTGAGGCTGACTTGGTTGAGCTGCCGGTTCAGGGGAATTGTTTCACTTGGACTAGTCGCCCGAGGGGTGGCCCAGGAGGTCAGTTGGGTAGGTTGGATAGAGTTCTGGTCAACGCTGAGTGGGCTTCTGGTCGGCCTATGTGTGTGGTGCACGTGCATGACTGGGGTGTTTCTGACCATAGTCCGTTGGTTTTCTCTCCAGGCCCTTTAGGTGCTCGTCGGTCTCCCTCCTTTCGGTTCTTCAACCATTGGGGGGACTCTGATAGGTTTTTGGCTGTGATTGCTAGTAGGTGGGTGACCCACGTTGGGGTCTCTCCGCTTGTTAGCTTCGCTTGCAATTTAAAGGGCTTAAAGGGGACTCTCAGGCAGGAGTTTGGGACGCCGATAGCTGTGCTTAGTCAACAGGTTATTGATCTTCGCTTGGCCATGGAGGCTGCCCAAGCGGGAGTGTTGGTGGATCCCCTTTCTCCTTCCCTCCAGCTTCAGGCCGCTGAGGCTTCTGACAGGTTCTGGGCTGCAGCTAGGTGTGAGGAAGCCTCCCTTCGGCAGAAATCGAGGGTCAAGTGGTTGGCTTTAAGGGATAGGAACTCGGGGTTCTTTCACAGAAGCGTGAAAGTTAGGGCAGCCCGGAATAGCTTCTCCTCCTTGGTTGATGGTTCTGGGGTCAGGTTGTCTTCCCATGAGGACATCTCGCGTTCCCTGTATCATTATTTCCAGGGTCTCTTGGGGTCCCAAGGGGTTGGCTATCGTGACCTCACTGAGTGTTTAAAGCCGTTGGTGGGGTTTTCGTGGTCTGATCAGTGTATAACTGATCTCATCCGTCCCATCTCGCGAGATGAGGTTCGTGCTGTTCTTTTTTCCATGAGTAGTGCCAGGGCTCCTGGCCCGGATGGCTTCCCTGTGGGTTTTTTCAAAGCGGCTTGGAGTGTTGTTGGGGATGATTTCGTTTTCGCCGCGCTTCACTTCTTTGATACCTCCTTCCTTCCTCCTGGTATCAATGCCACTTCTCTTACCTTGATTCCCAAGAAGGTGGGTGCCTCCCGGGTTGAGGATTTCAGGCCTATCTCCTGTTGTAATGTGTTGTATAAATGCATTGCAAAGGTTTTGGCTAATCGTCTTTGCGTGTGGCTGCCTTCCTTCATCAGTCCGAATCAGTCGACTTTTGTTCAAGGTAGGAGCATTGTGGATAACATTCTGCTCTGCCAAGAGTTGGTTGGGGGTTACCACCTAAACAAAGGAAGCCCGCGGTGTGTGCTGAAGATCGACCTGCAGAAAGCTTATGACTCTATTCAGTGGGATTTCCTCTTTGGTTTACTGCTTTCGATTGGTACGCCTTGCCAGTTTGTCAACTGGGTCCGGGCTTGCGTTACTTCGCCTATGTTCTCCATTTCGGTGAATGGGTCCTCTGAGGGGTTTTTTGCGGGTAGGCGTGGCCTCCGTCAGGGTGATCCCCTGTCCCCTTACCTGTTCGTCATGTGTATGGAAGTCTTGTCGCGGCTGCTGAATTCCCCGCCGCCTGAGTTTGAGTTTCATCCCAAGTGTGAGAGGGTTAATCTTACCCATCTTTGCTTTGCGGATGATTTGATGATTTTCTCTGCGGGGAACAGGACTTCTTTGAGGTTTGTTCAGCAGACATTACTTCACTTCCAGGAGCTCTCTGGCCTTGTGGCTAACTCCGCTAAGAGCTCGATGTTCTGTGCGGGGATTCCTGTCCAGGTGGCTGTCGGTCTGGCTGATTTCATGGGTGTTGCTCTTGCGACCTTGCCTGTTTGTTACTTAGGTCTCCCTCTCATCTCTGGTCGGCTCTCTTCTCGGGATTGCCAGCCTCTGATTGATCGGATCACCTCTAGGATTGGTAGTTGGACTGCTAGGGCCCTTTCCTATGCGGGAAGAGTGCAGCTTATCCAGTCGGTCCTCCAGAGCTTCCAGGTCTATTGGGCTAGTGTTTTTGTGCTTCCTGCTCGAATTGTCCATAGGGTTGAGAGTTTGCTTCGGTGCTACCTCTGGAAGGGCTCTCCTTCTGGTCGTGGGGGGGAAAAGGTTGCCTGGGACGACATTTGTTTGCCTGAGAGTGAGGGGGGTTTGGGTATTCGTCATATCCAATCCTGGAACTCGGCTGCGGTTATGAAGCTCCTTTGGCTCCTTCTGCTTCGCTCTGGTTCGCTGTGGGTGGCTTGGATGGAGGAGTATATCCTCCGTGGCCGGTCTCTTTGGACGATTCCTGTGTTGTCTATGTGGTCTTGGTGCCTCAAGGCGATTATGGGGCTTCGGGACCAATTCCGTCCTCTTGTCCGGTTTTCCATTGGCGACGGTTCTAGGTGTCGTATGTGGGTTGATCCATGGCTGCCTGATGGTCCTATTCTCCCCAGAATCAGTGATCGTATCTTGTATGACGCAGCTAGTCATATTCAAGCTATGGTCTCTGATTTTCTGCTACCTGATGGTTCGTGGCGGTGGCCGGTCGTGTCTCCTGATTTGTTGGAGATCGCCGATGCCGTGCGCTCTACTGTGTGTTGCCCAGGTAGGGAGGATAGGTTGATCTGGGTCCCAGGCGGGCTTGGTTTCTCGGTTTCTAGTGCTTGGGAGGCGATCCGCCCCCGTGGGACTGTGGTTCCGTGGCAGGGTTTGCTATGGTTCGGGGGGAATATTCCGCGTCATGCTTTTGTCACCTGGCTGGCCTTGAGGGACCGTTTGTATACTCGTGATAGGCTGGCTAGGTGGATCCCCTCGACCCCTACAGACTGTTTGCTTTGCTTGTCCGGGTCTGAGTCCCGTGACCACTTGTTCTTCCAGTGCCCCTTTGCGAGTTTGGTGTGGGAGGATATTCTCTGTTGGGGTAGAGCTCCCTGTCTCGTTCTCCCTTGGGATGCTGAGCTTGAGTGGATTTGTCGGGTGAGTGCTGGGCAGCACAAGTGTAAGCTTGTTTGGAGGGTGGCGTGGTGTGATGTGATCTACCATATTTGGATGGAACGCAACTTGCGCTTTCACGGCCCGGGTCACCGTCCTCCTCAGTCGGTTATCGCTGCTATTCGGTCTGATATTTCTTCTGCATGCTCGTCCTGGGTGGGCGCGGTTTCGGCCGGCTCCCCCTGGGATTCTTTTGATTGACTTTGTCTTGTTCTTTGAGTGTGTGCAGGTGTTTTGTCAGGTTGCTCTTTTCGGTGCTGTTTCGCGTTTGGTGATTGCTTCTTCCCCTTCTCTGTCCCTGTTTTGCTGCTGCTGTCTCTTCTCTCGAGGGGTTTCTGTTTGGTGTTTGGTCAGGTTGTCCCTTTGCGGTGCTGTGTCGTTTCTGGCGTTTGCTTCTTCCCCTACTCTGTCCCTGGGTGCTGCTGCTGTCTCTTCTCTGGTGGGGTTTCGGTTTTGGCTTGTGCGGCTTGGTTGTTTGAGCTTGTCCCTATGCTTGTTGAGGCTCGTTCAGTTGCTGGCTTTCTTCATCTGTCTGTCCTTTGCTGTCCTTGGCCTTTCTCCCCTGGTGGGCTTCTTGTGTGGGGCTTTGAGAGGCTTGTCTGTGGGGTGTCTCCAGCAGTCGGTTTGGGTCAGGCGGTGCTTGCTTCTTCTGCAGTTTGGCTGTCCTTCTCTGTTCAGTGGGTGCTCGTTGTCCCCTGGCGGTCCTGGTTCCTTATTGAGCTGAGTTCTGGATGCTTGTTGTCACCCCGAAAGGCGCTTTGTCCTGAGGGTGTGTTGGCTTTTGGTGGGTCCTGGGATCTGGCTTTGTTGAGGGAAGCGATGCTGGCTGGGTCCCTGTGGCTTTCTGCCGGGCCTGCATACCGGATGGTTGTTCTTTTGCCATAAGTAGGGGGAAGACGAGTTGATGGGCCTCTTCTTTGTTCGGTTTCTTGGTCGTGCTTGGGGGGCGGGCTGCTTGCTTGCTTTGTTTGGATGGCCAGCTTGGCCCCTTTTTTCTCTGCTTCTGCCTGTCCTCTCTCTGGTTTGCTTGGTGCCCCTTGACCCTGTCTGGAGTCGCTCTTTCGCTCGTGCCGGCTGGGGGTTGGATGGCCTGGGGTGTTTGTGGGCGGGTGTGGAGTCATGGTTCGCAGTTGGGGTGCTTGCTCTGTTCGTGCTCTGTCTTTGTGTCCTCTTGCTTCAGCTGGTTCTTTTGCCTTTGTGTGGTGTTTCGTTTTTCTGCTTTTGGTTTTCTCTTGCTCCTTCCCGCTTGTGGGTTGGATGCTAGGGTCTGTTGTTGTTTGGTTTCTTTGTTGCTTTCCCTCGGGCTGTGAGGGTTTCGTTGGGTTGTTTTGAATTTGTTGTCTTACATTGGTTCTCCCAGTGTTTGTTCTCTTGTTTGTTGTGCCCTTTGGCCTCGGGCTTTGAGGTCTTTTTGCTTATATATTATCACCTTTGCAAAAAAAAAAACAGATTCCCCAACTCAAAAATTTGCCTTTATAGGCGGTATATAATGCAGTTAAATATTTTAAATCAACCATGCCCCGTTTGCACGGTGCAGGATCAATCAACCCCCACTCTAGGCTATCTAGGTGATGCGCTCACTCACCCGTTGCTGACTTGTTGTTTCCTCTTGCTTTGGTTATGTTCTTTTGCTCTTTGAGTTGTGTTGTTTTATTTGCTTTTTTTTTGTCTGTTCTGGCTCCTTCCCGCTTGTGGGTTGGGTGCCGGGGTTTGTTGTTTGTTGGTTTTGTTGGTTGCTTTCCCTCGGGCTCTGAGGTTCCGTTGAGTTGTTTTTGTTTTGTTTGGTACATTGGTTTTCCCAGTGGATGTTCTCTTGTTGGATGGTGCCCTTTGGCCTCGGGCTTTGAGGTCCTTTTTGCTTTATATATAATCACCTTTGCAAAAAAAATAAAAAAAAATCTATCAGAAGCCTCAGAGGCCTGAAGCTGGAGGGAGGGAGAAAGGGGATCAGCCAACACACCTGCCTGAGCAGCCTCCATGGCCGAGCGAAGATCAACAACCTCCTGACTAAGCACGGCAATCGGCTTCCCAAACTCCTGCCTCAGCGACCTCTTCAAGCCCTTTAAGTTGCGAGAGAAGCTAACAAGCGGAGATACCCCAACATGGGAAACCCACTTACTAGCAACCACAGACAAAAACCTATCAGACTCCCCCCAATGGTTAAAGAACCGAAAGGAAGGAGACCGCCGGGTACAAAAGGGGCCTGGAGAGAAAACCAAAGGGCAGTGATCAGACACACCCCAAGCATGCACCTGCACCACACACAGCGGCCGGGCAGAAGCCCACTCAGCATTCACCAAAACTCTATCCAACCTCCCCAACTGACCTCCCGGGCCACCACGCGGCCGACTAGTCCAAGTGAACCAATTCCCCTGAACCGGCAACTCAACCAAGTCAGCCTCGAGGAGAGCACTATCAAAGGCTCCCATCACAGAGATGCTATGGTTACCACCACTCCTCTCGGACAAACGCCGAGTCTCATTGAAGTCGCCCATAACCACTCCAGGGGAAGACCAGCTCGAACAAGCCAAAGCCAAATCCCTCCATAAAGCAGAACGCCCAGCCTCGAGGTTGGACCCATACACACATGCAATCTGGGTCGCAACCTGAGAAGAAAGATCCACCAGGGAGCCAGTAACCAACTGAGGGCCAATCAGGCTAGGAGAGAAGGAGAAACGACGGGAGCGCCATAACACCCAAATCCGACTCAGGCCTCTATCCCCATAACTACACACACACTGCCAATCAGCCCCAAAGGAACGAAACACGAAATCAAACTGATGAGCCTTAACCTTAGTTTCTACCAAACAGCAGAAACCAATATTCTCAGACTGCAAAAAGGAGCGAACACAGGTGTCTACTGAGGGTGGGGTCAGGGTGCCGGCTCAGAGTGATGGCGTGAACTCGGTTCAGGTAGGGGTTGCTAGTGGGGAAGGGGAACAGGCCTCCTCTCTTGAGGCCGGTGATGACTTTCTCCCTGTGGGAGGGAAATCCCGTAGGCGTAAACGGAAGAAGGCTGCCAGGTCCTTGGCTGCAGACTCGTCTGCCCTTCCCTTTGCCTTGGCTAGTCTTCCGAGTTCTCCTACTGGTCCCTCCTCTCGGCTTCCCCGTTCTCCTGAACCCCTGAAGGGGGTACATGTGACTAACTCGTTCGGTTCTCTTTCGGATTCGTTAGGGTGTGATTTGGCCCCCCCGAGGGTGGTTTCCTTAGTGGAAAAGACGCTCTGTGACAGTGTTGACCCTCGATGGTGTCAGGATGCCATTGTTTCCCCGTCTACTTCCTATGTCTAGTTGGTGCTCGTGGAATGTGCGCGGTCTCTCTGACCCGACAAAAGGACGATGTGTTCGCTCCTTTTTGCAAGCTGAGAATATTGGTTTCTGCTGTCTGGTAGAAACTAAGGTTAAGGCTCATCAGTTTGACTTCGTTTTTCGTTCCTTTGGGGCTGATTGGAAGTGTGTTTGTAGTTATGGGGATAGCGGCCTGGGTCGTATTTGGGTGTTATGGCGTTCCCGCCGTTTCTCTTTCTCCCCTAGCTTGATTAGCCCTCAGTTGGTTACTGGCTCCCTGGTGGACCTGTCTTCTCAGGTTGTGACTCATATTGCCTGTGTGTATGGGTCCAATCGCGAGGATGGGAGGTCTGTTTTGTGGAGGGAGTTGGCCTTGGCTTGCTCGAGTTGGTCTTCCCCTGGCATTGTTATGGGAGACTTCAATGAGACTCGCCGGTTGACTGAGAGGAGTGGGGGTAACCATAGCATTTCTGCGATGGAAGCCTTTGATACTGCTCTCCTAGAGGCTGACTTGGTTGAGCTGCCGGTTCAGGGGAATTGTTTCACTTGGACTAGTCGCCCGAGGGGAGGCCCAGGAGGTCAGTTGGGAAGGTTGGATAGAGTCTTGGTCAACGCTGCGTGGGCTTCTGGTCGGCCTATGTGTGTGGTGCACGTGCATGACTGGGGTGTCTCTGACCATAGTCCGTTGGTTTTCTCTCCTGGCCCTTTAGGTGCCCGTCGGTCTCCCTCCTTTCGGTTCTTTAACCATTGGGGGGAGTCTGAGAGGTTTTTGTCTGTGATTGCCAGTAGGTGGGTGACCCATGTTGGGGTCTCTCCGCTTGTTAGCTTCGCTCGCAATTTAAAGGGCTTAAAGGGGACTCTCAGGCAGGAGTTTGGGACGCCGATTGCCGTGCTTAGTCAGCAGGTTATTGATCTGCGCTTGGCCATGGAGGCTGCCCAGGCGACAGTTTTGGTGGACCCCCTTTCTCCTTCCCTCCAGCGTCAGGCTGCTGAGGCTTCTGATAGGTTCTGGGCAGCAGCTAGGTGTGAGGAAGCCTCCCTTCGGCAGAAATCGAGGGTCAAGTGGCTGGCGTTAGGGGATAGGAACTCGGGGTTCTTTCACAGGAGCGTAAAAGTTAGGGCGGCCCGAAATAACTTTTCCTCTTTGGTTGATGGCTCTGGGGTCAGGTTGTCGTCCCATGAGGACATCTCGAGATCTCTGGTTCATTATTTCCAGGGTCTCTTGGGGTCCCAAGGGGTTGGGTATCGTGACCTCACTGAGTGTTTAAAGCCGATGGTGGGGTTTTCTTGGTCTGATCAGTGTGTAACTGATCTCACTCGCCCCATCTCGCGAGAGGAAGTTCGAGTTGTTCTCTTTTCCATGAGTAGTGCCAGGGCTCCTGGCCCGGATGGTTTCCCTGTGGGGTTTTTCAAAGCTGCTTGGAGTGTTGTTGGGGATGATTTCGTTTCCGCTGTG
Source organism: Herpetospermum pedunculosum (assembly GCA_028017165.1). NCBI lineage: Eukaryota > Viridiplantae > Streptophyta > Magnoliopsida > Cucurbitales > Cucurbitaceae > Herpetospermum > Herpetospermum pedunculosum. The sequence continues at coordinate 41,162,120 of CM051527.1, forward strand.
CTTCACTTCTTTGATACCTCCTTCCTTCCTCCTGGTATCAATGCCACCTCTCTTACCTTGATTCCTAAGAAGGTAGGTGCTTCACGGGTTGAGGATTTCAGGCCTATTTCTTGCTGTAATGTGTTGTATAAATGCATTGCAAAGGTTTTGGCTAATCGTCTTCGCGTGTGGCTGCCTTCCTTCATTAGTCCGAATCAGTCGGCCTTTGTTCAAGGTAGGAGCATTGTGGATAACATTCTGCTCTGCCAGGAGTTGGTTGGGGGTTACCACCTCAACAAAGGGAGCCCGCGGTGTGTGCTGAAGATTGACCTGCAGAAGGCCTATGACTCTATTCAGTGGGATTTTCTCTTTGGCTTACTGCTTTCGATTGGTACGCCCTGCCAGTTTGTCAACTGGGTCCGGGCTTGCGTTACTTCGCCTATGTTCTCCATCTTGGTGAATGGGTCCTCTGAGGGGTTTTTTGCGGGTAGGCGTGGTCTCCGTCAGGGTGATCCCCTGTCCCCTTACCTGTTCGTCATGTGTATGGAAGTCTTATCGCGGCTGCTAAATTCCCCGCCGCCTGAGTTTGAGTTTCATCCCAAGTGTGAGATGGTTAATCTTACCCATCTTTGCTTTGCGGATGACTTGATGATTTTCTCTGCGGGGAACAGGTCCTCCTTGAGGTTTGTCCAGCAGACTTTACTTCACTTCCAGGAGCTATCTGGCCTTGTGGCCAACTCCGCTAAGAGCTCGATGTTCTGCGCGGGGGTTCCTGTCGAGGTGGCTGTAGGTCTGGCTGAGTTCATGGGTGTTGCTCTGGCGTCCTTGCCTGTGTGTTTTTTTTTGCAAAGTTGATTATATATAAAGCAAAAAGACCTCAAAGCCCGAGGCCCAAGGGCACCATCAAACAAGAGAACAACACTGGGAAAACCAATGTACCAAACAAACAAAACAACCCAACGGAAACTAAAGCCCGAGGGAAAGCAACAAAAAACCAACAAACAACAAACCCCGACACCCAACCCACATGCGGGAAGGAGCCAGAAAAGACAAAAAAGCAAATAACAACAACACAACTCAAGGAGCAAAAGAGCACAATCGAAACAAGAGGAACAACAAGCCAGAGCACGAACGAAGCATAACTCCCCAGCCGCCCAAAAACCACCCGAAACCATCAATCCCCCGGCCGGCACGAGCAAAGAGCGACTCCAGACAAGGTCAAGGTCAAGGGGCACCAAGCAAAGCAGAGGGAGGACAGACAGATGCTGAGAAAAAGGGGCCAAGCAGGCCATCCAACATATGCATGCAAGAAGCCAGCCCCCCAAACACGGCCAAGAAAACCAAAACAAAGAAGAGACCCTTCAACTCGTCTTCCCCCTACTTCTGGCAAAAGAACAACCATCAGGTATGCAGGCCCGGCAGAAAGCCACAAGGACCAGGCAAGCATCGCTTCCCTCGACAAAGCCTAATCCAAGGACACCCACCAAAAAACCGACACACCCTCCGGACAAGGCGCCTTTCGGGGTGACAACAAGCATCCAGAACAAACTCAACTCAATTCAGGAACTAGGACCACACCAGGGGGCAAAGAGCACCCACAGAACAGAGATGGACAGCCAACTGCAAAAGTAGCAAGCACCGCCTGAACCAACCCCAACAGAGAGAGGCACCCCACAGACCAACCTCACAAAGCCACCACTCAAAAAGCCCACCAGGGAAGAGAGAGCCAAGGAACAGCAAGGGGCAAAACCGGGGAAGAGAGCAAGCAAACTCAACGAGCCTCTGCAAGAAGCACCCTCAAAGCAGGAAACAAGCACAGGGAGAGGCCCCAAACAAGCAGGCCGCACAGACCAAACAGAGGATCCCCTCCAGAGAAGAGACAACAACAGCACCAAGGGACAGAACAAGGGAAGAAGCAATCGCCAGCAACGAGACAGCACCGCAAGGAGCAACCAAAACCTGAAGACTCCTCCAGAGAAGGGACAGCAGCAGCAACCAGGGACAGAGAAGGGGAAGAAGCAATCGCCAAAAGCGAAACAACACCGCAAAGAGCCACCTGACAAAACACCTGCACACACTCAAAGAACAAGACCAAGTCAATCAAAAGAATCCCAGGGGGAGCCGGCCGAAACCGCACCCACCCAGGACGAGCATGCAGAAGAAATATCAGACCGAATAGCGGCGATAACCGACTGAGGAGGGCGGTGACCCGGGCCGTGAAAACGCAAGTTCCGTTCCATCCAAATATGGTAGATCACAGCACACCAGGCCACTCTCCAAACAAGCTTTCGCTTGTGCTGCCCAGCACTCACCCGACAAATCCACTCAAGCTCAGCATCCCAAGGGAGAACGAGGCGGGAAGCTCTGCCCCAACAGAGGATATCCTCCCACACCAAACTCGCAAAGGGGCACTGAAAGAACAAGTGGTCTCGGGACTCAGTCCCTGACACACAAAGTAAACAATCGGTAGGTGTCGAGGGGATCCACCTAGCCAGCCTATCACGGGTATACAAACGGTCCCTCAAGGCCAGCCAGGTGACAAAAGCATGACGCGGAATATTCCCCCCAAACCATAGCAAACCCTGCCACGGAACCACAGTCCCACGGGGGCGAATCGCCTCCCAAGCACTCGAAACCGAAAAACCAACCCCGCCTGGGACCCAGATCAACCTATCCTCCCTACCTGGGCAACACACAGTAGAGCGCACGGCATCGGCGATCTCCAACAAATCAGGAGACACTACCGGCCACCGCCACGAACCAACAGGAAGCAGAAAATCAGAGACCATAGCTGGAATATGACTAGCTGGGTCATACAAGATACGATCACTAATCCTGGGTAGAATAGGACCATCAGGCAGCCAAGGATCAACCCACATACGACACCTAGAACCGTCGCCAATGGAAAACCGGACAAGCGGACGGAATTTGTCCCGAAGCCCCATAATCGCCTTGAGGCACCAAGACCACATAGACGACACAGGAATCGTCCAAAGAGACCGACCACGGAGGATATACTCCTCCATCCAAGCCACCCACAGAGAACCAGAGCGAAGCAGAAGGAGCCAAAGGAGCTTCATAACCGCAGCCGAGTTCCAGGATTGGATATGACGAATACCCAAACCTCCCTCCCTCTTCGGCAAACAAATGTCATCCCAGGCAACCTTCGCCCCCCCACGACCAGAAGGAGAGCCCTTCCAGAGGTAGCACCGAAGCAAACTCTCAACCCTATGGACTATACGAGCCGGCAGCACAAACACACTAGCCCAGTAGACCTGGAAGCTCTGGAGGACCGACTGGATCAGCTGCAACCTTCCCGCATAGGAAAGAGCCCTAGCAGTCCAACTGCCAATCCTAGAGGTGATCCGATCAATCAGGGGCTGGCAATCCCGAGAAGACAGCCGACCAGAGAGGAGAGGGAGGCCTAAGTAACAAACAGGCAAGGTCGCAAGAGCAACACCCATGAACTCAGCCAGACCGACAGCCACCTGGACAGGGACCCCCGCACAGAACATCGAGCTCTTAGCGGAGTTAGCCACAAGGCCTGAAAGCTCCTGGAAGTGAAGCAGAGTCTGCTGAACAAACCTCAAAGAAGTCCTGTTCCCTGCAGAGAAAATCATCAAGTCATCCGCAAAGCAAAGATGGGTAAGATTAACCCTCTCACACTTGGGATGAAAATCAAACTCAGGCGACGGGGAATTCAGCAGCAGCGACAAGACTTCCAAACACATGACGAACAGGTAAGGGGACAGGGGATCACCTTGACGGAGACCACGCCTACCCGCAAAAAACCCCTCAGAGGACCCATTCACCAAAATGGAGAACATAGGCGAAGTAACGCAAGCCCGGATCCAGTTGACAAACTGGCAAGGCGTACCAATCGAAAGCAGTAAGCCAAAGAGAAAATCCCACTGGATAGAATCATAAGCTTTCTGCAGGTCGATCTTCAGCACACACCGCGGGCTCCCTTTGTTGAGGTGGTAACCCCCAACCAACTCCTGGCAGAGCAGAATGTTATCCACAATACTCCTACCTTGAACGAAGGCGGACTGATTCGGACTAATGAAGGAAGGCAGCCACACACGAAGACGATTAGCCAAAACCTTTGTAATGCATTTATACAACACATTACAACAGGAAATAGGCCTGAAATCCTCAACCCGGGAGGCACCCACCTTCTTAGGAATTAAGGTAAGAGAGGTGGCATTGATGCCAGGAGGAAGGAAGGAGGTATCAAAGAAGTGAAGCGCTGCGGAAACGAAATCATCCCCAACAACACTCCAAGCAGCTTTGAAAAATCCCACAAGGAAGCCATCAGGGCCAGGAGCCTTGGCACTACTCATGGAAAAGAGAGCAGCTCGAACCTCATCTCTCGAGATGGGGCGGATGAGATCAGTTACACACTGATCAGACCACGAAAACCCCACCATCGGCTTTAATTGATCTGTGAGGTCACGATAACCAACCCCTTGGGACCCCAAAAGACCCTGGAAATAATGAACCAGAGATCTCGAGATGTCCTCATGGGAAGACAACCTGACCCCAGAACCATCAACCAAAGAGGAAAAGCTATTCTAGGCTGCCCTAACTTTCACGCTCCTGTGAAAGAACCCCGAGTTCCTATCCCCTAACGCCAGCCACTTAACCCTCGATTTCTGCCGAAGGGAGGCTTCTTCACACCTAGCTGCAGCCCAGAACCTATCAGATGCCTCAGAGGCCTGAACCTGTTGACTAAGCACAGCAATCGGCGTCCCAAACTTCTGCCTGAGAGTCCCCTTTAAGCCCTTTAAATTGCGAGCGAAGCTAACAAGCGGAGAGACACCAACGTGGGTCACCCACCTACTAGCAATCACAGCCAAAAACCTATCAGAGTCCCCCCAATGGTTGAAAAACCGAAAGGAGGGAGACCGACGAGCACCTAAAGGGCCTGGAGAGAAAACCAACGGACTATGGTTAGACACACCCCAGTCATGCACATGCACCACACACATAGGCCGACCAGAAGCCCACTCAGCGTTGACCAAAACTCTATCCAACCTACCCAACTGACCACCTGGGCCACCCCTCGGGCGACTAGTCCAAGTGAACCAATTCCCCTGAACCGGCAGCTCAACCAAGTCAGCCTCTAGGAGAGCAGAATCAAAGGCTCCGATCGCAGAAATGCTATGGTTACCCCCACTCCTCTCAGTCAGCCGGCGAGTCTCATTAAAATCTCCCATAACCACACCAGGGGAAGACCAACTCGAACAAGCCAAGACCAACTCCCTCCACAAGGCCGACCTCCCAGCCTCGAGATTGGACCCATACACACAAGCAATATGAGTCACAACCTGAGAAGACAGGTCCACCAGGGAGCCAGTAACCAACTGAGGACTAATCAGGGTAGGAGAGAAAGAGAAACGGCGGGAACGCCATAACACCCAAATACGACCCAGGCCCCTGTCCCCATAGCTACACACGCACTGCCAATCGGCCCCAAAGGAGCGAAACACAAAGTCAAACTGATGAGCCTTAACCTTAGTTTCAACCAGACAACAGAAACCAATATCCTGAGACTGCAGAAATGAACGAACACAACGTCCTTTGGTCGGGTCAGAGAGACCGCGCACATTCCACGAGCACCAACTAGACATAGGAAGTAGAAGGGGAAACAATGGCATCCTGACACCATCGGGGGTCCACACTGTCGCAGAGCGTCTTTTCCACTAAGGAAACCACCCTCGGGGAGGCTAAGGCACACTCCGAGGAATCAGCTAGGGAACCGAACGAGTTAGCCACACGGACCCCCTTTAGGGGCTCGGGAGAATGGGAAAGCCTAGAGGCAGTAGGGGAACTCGGGAGGCTAACCGAGGCTATGGGATGGGCAGACGAGTCTGCCGCAGCCAAGGACTTTGTTGCCTTCTTCCTGTTCCGTTTACGCCTACGAGACTTCCCTTCCACAGGGAGAAACTCATCCCCAATCTCAAGCGAGGAGGCCTGCTGACCCTCCCCACTATCAACCATAGCCATATCCGAGTCCACGCCCTCACTCTGGGCCGGCACCTTGACCTCACCCTCAGCAGCCACCTGTATAGTGGGGATGGGATCGACCCTACCCATAGTCTGTTTCGGACAACCTGTGTCCGAGTGTCCGAAGACACGGCAAGACAGGCACCGCTTGGGCTTCCACTCATACTCAATTGGGATAGTGTGATCAACCCCATAGACAGTGACCCCAACTTTACTAGGAAGAGGGGCATCAATCGCAACCTCCACACAAACCCGAGCATACGAGGAGCACGTTTTGTCCTTCGTAGGTTTATCCAACCGCAAAGGAACACCAACCGTGCTCGCAATATTACTCAACCCAGGCGTGGTCCACAATTCCATAGGGACATGGAAAAACTTAACCCACACAGGTATTTTATCGAACACAAAGGTTTGGGGGACAATCCCAGGGGTCCACGGCCTCAGAAGGATAGGCTTCCCTCCGAAGTGCCAGGGGCCATTCTCTAAGACCCAGTCCCTAGCTGAGTCCTTTTGGAACCTGAAAATGATCAGACCATTATCAAACAAGTTAATGGTTGGAACTTCCACATGTCCCCAAATCTTCCTGACAAGACGATCAAGAACAAAAAATGGAAGTTTGCCATCAATAAATTGACCCACCAACGAACCTCTCCAGACTGCTATGCCCTCCTAGATAACCTCATCCGAGGGAATGGCATACATCATCCCATCCTTCACAATTGGAGGGTTATAGACTAGGGGTTCCGCAGCAGGGGAGGTCCACTGAGGCCCAAAAAGATTGGCCCAACTAGCCTTCTGACCCTGAGGAAGGGGCCCTTCGGGCCCAAATGTCCCAATAGGATTCGTCCCAGTCTCATCCACCGAGCCCCCCAACACATCATCTCCTTTACTAGAACCCAACTCCGAACAATGGTGGCCCAACAGAGGAAACTTTCCTGGAATCCCCGAACCAATCATCGGCCCTAACGAATTAACCCCTATTTCAAAATCACTATTTCCGACCTTTTCCTTCAAGGGCAAAGCCTCAGCCCGAGCAGAGAAGGTACGACGGGTCACCAAGTGGCCCAACTGCCGGCGCCCTATAGGGCTAAGAGAGGACGGCCCAATTGGCCCAAGAGGCACGACTCCTTGCCCGAAGCCCGTCGAGCTTAAATTTGGGCCCATACCCATTGGGGCAAGCCCATTAAGATGGGGCCCCTTCTTTTCCAAACCATCAAGCCCAAGAGGTGCAAGCTCAATTTCATTTTCAATAGGCCCATTTAAATTTGAGGAACCACATATAGCTGCACTATTTTTGGCTTGAAGGCCCAAATCACCATGCAATTTCTGACGGGACAAAGGCAAATTGGACTTACCATGTTGAAAGTCAAAAGGAGTAGTACTTGGGTTGTCACATCTTGGCTGGCCCATTAAAGCATTACCTTGCTGCCCTTCAAGCTTGCGTGGGAAATGAGACTTGCCAAAACGGGTAGTCAAGTCCTTAATAGTTTTTGGCAGCATCGATTTACCCAAGGAAAGAGGATCATCCACAATTAATGGGCTTTCCAAAGAAGCAGCAGCTGAAACTTTTCCAACATTGGGGATGAATTTTCCATTTATAGAAATCCCATTCAATGCCTTGTCTGCAGCTTGCGCATCCAAGAGAGAGAAATCAGATTGCCCTAAACCTTCTTCTTCAACCTCCAGCCGAAACGGACCCAGATCGTGATTATCAGCTGAATGGGGCACCATGGATACCTCATCCAGCGTCACAGTCGGCTGAGGACTAATGGGCTGAGGACAGAACCGAGGGGGCATCGCAGCACCAATTTTGGGGGAAGCTACACGCAGGTCCTCTGTTTTTTTACCAAATAACAGAGTGTCTGAATTAATCCCCAAACTACCAGAATCAACCCCTATGGCACGCCCCTTACGACGGCCAAGCAGAGTGTCAGCCTTATTTCCAGCCCCCAAAGACAGAGAAGAATTCTGCTCAAGATGAAGCTTGCTCGACTCGGGACCTCCACCTAAACCAACACTCTGTTTTTGCCCAGGAGTTAAAACCAGCCTCGGGTCTTCCACATTTGAGTTCAGAATACCCATCACCTCAGAAGCCTTACCTAACACAGCAGACTCCTTCCCTAAATTGATAACCCCACTTTGAGCCCCTGAACTGATAACCCCTGAAGAAGGAGATAAATTTGGAGGACGAGGCACATTGAAGCTGGAGATCGATTTAGCAGTAGACTTCTTTTGAGGGGATTTCTTTCGCCGCATTGTTGAAGAACACAAAATAAACTCACCCCAAAACCAAGCTCCAAGGAACCCAAAGCAACCACAACCAAAAGACTAAAAAACGAAAAGGCAGTAGGCCGAAAACAAAACAGAAATGAAAAGACAGAAATGGAAAGACAGAATATGAACTTACCTCGACGACGCGCCCAGCTCCGCTTCCTTGATCAGCATTCCTTACCAATCTTCAATCCCCAGCCATGGAAAGCTTCAAGCCACCATGGACGAATTGCACCTCCAAAAGGTCAATCCCCCATTGGAGGGAGGAGAGAGAACAGAGAGAATTCTGACTTTCCAGGGTCTCTTGGGGTCCCAAGGGGTTGGTTATCGTGACCTCACTGAGTGTTTAAAGCCGATGGTGGGGTTTTCGTGGTCTGATCAGTGTGTAACTGATCTCATTCGCCCCATCTCGGGAGAGGAGGTTCGAGCTGTTCTCTTTTCCATGAGTAGTGCCAGGGCTCCTGGCCCGGATGGCTTCCCTGTGGGGTTTTTCAAAGCTGCTTGGAGTGTTGTTGGGGATGATTTCGTTTCCGCTGTGCTTCACTTCTTTGATACCTCCTTCCTTCCTCCTGGAATCAATGCCACCTCTCTTACCTTGATTCCTAAGAAGGTGGGTGCTTCCCGGGTTGAGGATTTCAGGCCTATTTCCTGTTGTAATGTGTTGTATAAATGCATTGCAAAGGTTTTGGTTAATCGTCTTCGCGTGTGGCTGCCTTCCTTCATTAGTCCGAATCAGTCGGCCTTTGTTCAAGGTAGGAGCATTGTGGATAACATTCTGCTCTGCCAGGAGTTGGTTGGGGGTTACCACCTCAATAAAGGGAGCCCACGGTGTGTGCTGAAGATTGACCTGCAGAAGGCTTATGACTCTATTCAGTGGGATTTTCTCTTTGGCTTACTGGTTTCGATTGGTACGCCTTGCCAGTTTGTCAACTGGGTCCGGGCTTGTGTTACTTCGCCTATGTTCTCCATCTCGGTGAATGGGTCCTCTGAGGGGTTTTTTGCGGGTAGGCGTGGTCTCCGTCAGGGTGATCCCCTGTCCGCTTACCTATTCGTCATGTGTATGGAAGTCTTATCGCTGCTGCTGAATTCCCCGCCGCCTGAGTTTGAGTTTCATCCCAAGTGTGAGATGGTTAATCTTACCCATCTTTGCTTTGCGGATGACTTGATGATTTTCTCTGCGGGGAACAGGACTTCTTTGAGGTTTCTTCAGCAGACTTTACTTCACTTCCAGGAGCTTTCCGGCCTTGTGGCTAACTCCGCTAAGAGCTCGATGTTCTGTTCGGGGGTTCCTGTCCAGGTGGCTGTCGGTCTGGCTGAGTTCATGGGTGTTGCTCTTGCGACCTTGCCTGTTTGTTACTTAGGTCTCCCTCTCATCTCAGGTCGACTGTCTTCTCGGGATTGCCAGCCTCTGATTGATCGGATCACCTCTAGGATTGGCAGTTGGACTGCTAGGGCTCTTTCCTATGCTGGAAGGTCGCAGCTTATCCAGTCGGTCCTTCAGAGCTTTCAGGTCTATTGGGCTAGTGTGTTTGTGCTGCCTGCTCGTATAGTCCATAGGGTTGAGAGTCTGCTTCGTTGCTACCTCTGGAAGGGCTCTCCTTCTGGTCGTGGGGGGGCGAAGGTTGCCTGGGCTGACATTTGTTTGCCGAAGAGTGAGGGAGGTTTGGGTATTCGTCATATCCAATCCTGGAATTCGGCAGCGGTTATGAAGCTCCTTTGGCTCCTTCTGCTTCGTTCTGGTTCTCTGTGGGTGGCTTGGATGGAGGCGTATATCCTCCGTGGTCGGTCACTTTGGACGATTCCTGTGTCGTCTACGTGGTCTTGGTGCCTCAAGGCGATTATGGGGCTTCGGGACCAATTCCGTCCACTTATCCGGTTTTCCATTGGCGACGGTTCTAGGTGTCGTATGTGGGTTGATCCTTGGCTGCCTGATGGTCCTATTCTCCCCAGAATTAGTGATCGTATCTTGTATGACGCAGGTAGTCATATTCAAGCTATGGTCTCTGATTTTCTGCTACCTGATGGTTCGTGGCGGTGGCCGGTAGTGTCTCCTGATTTGTTGGAGATCGTCGATGCCGTGCGCTCTACTGTGTGTTGCCCAGGTAGGGAGGATAGGTTGATCTGGGTTCCAAGCGGGATTGGTTTTTCGGTTTCAAGTGCTTGGGAGGCGATTCGCCCCCGTGGGACAGTGGTCCCGTGGCAGGGTTTGCTATGGTTTGGGGGGAATATTCCGCGTCATGCTTTTGTCACCTGGCTGGCCTTGAGGGACCGCTTGTATACTCGTGATAGGCTGGCTAGGTGGATCCCCTCGACACCTACTGATTGTTTGCTTTGTTTGTCCGGGACTGAGTCCCGTGACCAGTTGTTCCAGTGCCCCTTTGCGAGTTTGGTGTGGGAGGATATCCTCTATTGGGGCAGAGCTTCCCGCCTCGTTCTCCCTTGGGATGCTGAGCTTGAGTGGATTTGTCGGGTGAGTGCTGGGCAGCACAAGCGTAAGCTTGTTTGGAGGGTGGCCTGGTGTGCTGTGATCTACCATATTTGGATGGAACGCAACTTGCGTTTTCATGGCCCGGGTCACCGCCCTACTCAGTCGGTTATCGCTGCTATTGCGGTTTCGGCCGTCTCCCCCTGGGATTCTTTTGATTGACTTTCTCTTGTTCTTTGAGTGTGTGCAGGTGTTTTGTCAGGTTGCTCTATGTGGCGCTGTCTCGCTTATGGCGATTGCTTCTTCCCCTGCTCTGTCCCTGGTTCCTGCTGCTGTCCCTTCTCTGGAGGGGTTTCTGGTTTGGTCTGTGCGGCTTGATTATTTGAGCTTGTCCCTGTGCTTGTTCTTGCTCTGAGATCGCTGCTTTCATAGGCTCGATCAGTTGCTGGCTTCTTCATCTGTCTGTCCTTGGCTGTCCTTGGCCTTTCTCCCCTGGTGGGCTTCTTGTGTGGGGCTTTGCGAGGCTAGTCTGTGGGGTGTCCCTAGCTGCCGGGTTGGTTCAGGCGGTATTTGTTTCTTGTGCAGTTGGCTGTCCTTCTCTTTTTCTGTGGGTGCTCGTTGTTCCCTGGCGGTCCTGGTTCCTAATTGAGCTGAGTTCTGGACGCTTGTTGTCACCCCAAAAGGCGCTTTGTCCTGAGGGTGTGTGGGCTTTTGGTGGGTCCTTGGATCTGGCTTTGTCGAGGGAAGCGATGCTGGCTGGGTCCCTGTGGCTTTCTGCCGTGCCTGCATACCGGATGGTTGTTCTTTTGCCATAAGTAGGGGGAAGACGAGTAGATGGGCCTCTTCTTTGTTCGGTTTCTTGGTCGTGCTTGGGGGGCGGGCTTCTTGCTTGCATTTGATGGATGGCCAGCTTGGCCCCCTTTTTCTCAGCACCTGCCTGTCCTCTCTCTGTTTTGCTTGGTGCCCCTTGACCCTGTCTGGAGTCGCTCTTTCGCTGGTGTCGGCCGGGGGTTGGATGGCCTGGGGAGTTTTGTGGGCGGATGAGGTGTCATGCTTCGCGGATGAGGTGTCACGATTCCTTCGCGTTCTATCTTATTGTTTCCTCCTGCTTCAGCTGTTTCTTTGCTTTTCAGTTGTGTTACTTTTTTCTGCTTTTTGTCTTTTCTAGCACCTTCCCGCTTGTGGGTTGGATGCTGGGGTCTGTTGTTGGTTGGTTTATTTGTTGCTTTCCCTCGGGCTGTGAGGTTTCCGTTGTGTTGTTTTGGTTTTGTTGTCGTACATTGGTTCTCCCAGTGTTTGTTCTCTTGTTGTTGTGCCCTTTGGCCTCGGGCTTTGAGGCCTTTTGCTTATATATATTCACTTTTGCAAAAAAAAAAAAAACTCTTTCACAGATACATGACTTCCCTTAATTAACGTCAAAGGCTTCTTAAAACGGATAGCAACCTCATTTTCAGAAGAGCCAGCCGTTCCCATTAAATTAGCAATACTAGCGGACGAAGACGGGAGGTAGCTAAGAGACGGAGACTCCTTAACACCCAGCCCTTTAATCATGCCCGAAGGATGAACGCCAGCTTTCTCCAATTCAAATTCAAACTCGCCAGGCTGCCCTTTTAAAGTTTCAGCTAAATTCACGGAGGAAGAAAGGTGGAAGCAATTGTCCGAAGGCTTCAATTTCCCCAGCCCTTCAATCTCGCCCGAAGTTTTAATGGAGATTCCCTCAATAGGAACAGCCTTCAATGCTTTAACTTCCGGCGCAAATACCATGGGAGACGAAGCTGAATTCCCTTCATCATCAACCTCACGCCCGTTACTGTTCGAATTAGAAGATCCCAGATCGTGATTTGACCCACAAAAAACAGCAACATCCTCAGAGGTTACCGCTTTCCTAATAACCAAAGATTTTGAGCGATCCTCTGTTTTTTTACCAAGTTGCACAGCTTCTGGTTTTTGTCCCAAACTGCCAGGTGCAGCCCCTTGGACTCTCCTCTCACTTAGGCTAGAGGTAGAGACATTAGAACTTGCTGCCCCCATTGAGTTGACTTTAAATTCACGAGCTTTCATCTGCTCACCCAACATAGACCCCCCATTATTTCCGATACTCTGTTTTTGCCCAACAAATGAACCCAGCTTTTTCTGAGGTGATTTCTTCCTCCTCATAACTCTTCACCCACTCGTGAGCCCTCAGGGGGAAGACAAGCTCTCAACAACCCAAGAACCCGAGCACGAAGAGACCCAAAAACCAGAACCAAAAGAACATAAAAAGGAACAATACTAAAAAATGCAAACAGAGCAGTACTAAAAAACGTAAACAGAGTTTGAAAGACTTACCTCGGTGATGCGCCCAGCTCCGCTACCTTGATCAACATGCCCTACCACGCTTCAATCCAAGCTTCAAACCGCAGCCATGGAAAACCTCAAGCCACCATGGACGATTTGCCCCTCCAAAATCAATCACCCATTGTTGGGAGGAGAGAGAACAGAGAGAATTTTTCAAAAGTTCAAAATTGATCAAAATTCTAATTCAAAATTTGCCTTTATAGGCGGTATATAATGCAGTTAAATATTTTAAATCATTCATGCCCCGTTTGCACGAAGAGAACAGAGAGAATTTTTCAAAAGCTCAGGGGGAAGACAAGCTCTCAACAACCCAAGAACCCGAGCACGAAGAGACCCAAAAACCAGAACCAAAAGAACATAAAAAGGAACAATACTAAAAAATGCAAACAGAGCAGTACTAAAAAACGTAAACAGAGTTTGAAAGACTTACCTCGGTGATGCGCCCAGCTCCGCTACCTTGATCAACATGCCCTACCACGCTTCAATCCAAGCTTCAAACCGCAGCCATGGAAAACCTCAAGCCACCATGGACGATTTGCCCCTCCAAAATCAATCACCCATTGTTGGGAGGAGAGAGAACAGAGAGAATTTTTCAAAAGTTCAAAATTGATCAAAATTCTAATTCAAAATTTGCCTTTATAGGCGGTATATAATGCAGTTAAATATTTTAAATCATTCATGCCCCGTTTGCACGGTGCAGGATCAATCAACCCCCACTCTGGGCTATCTAGGTGATGCGCCCACTCACCCGTTGCACCAAGTGGTTGTTTGATAATTTTTATGAAAATCTGCCCTAGGGCAGAATCGAACCCCCACTCTCTGCTATCTTAGGCGGAGCGCTCACCCACTGCACCAAGTGGTTGTTCGATCCGACCATAAGTTTGGAAAAGAAGGGAAGAAACGAGCGATATGGAAATTGCACAAAACCGAAAACGACCCGGTGGGATGCATTTTTTGAATTTTTTTTTATTCAAAAATGGGTTCGTATTGATCAAACATTCACAATCCACTCTTTGGTTTTGTGCAATTTGGAATCTTACTCAGTTTTTTTGGCACGTGCTTTAAATGCTCCCGTTGAGGACTTTAGGGCTTTGAGATTGGGGTGCAAGGTTGTTAGATATTAGACTCGCAGGCTTCGAGAGTTGAGTTTGAGGTTAAAATAAAGTTATGTCTGAGGCCAAACCGAGCATAGCTCAATTGGCATAAGGTTGTGTCCGTGACCAAGAGGTCATGGGTTCAATCTTCGCATTTATTAAAATACTGTTGCAAAAAAAAAAAAAAGTTATGTCTGAGCTCGGGTATGAAAAATATATAAAAATGTTAGTTCTAATGAGGTTAAAAAGCGTCCCCGGCCATAAGTTTGGAAAAGAAAGGAAGAAACGAGCGATATGGAAATTGCAAAAAACCGAAAACACCCTGGTGGGATGCATTTTTTGAAAAACATTTTTATTCAAAAATGGGTTCGTATTGATCAAACATTCACAATCCACTCTTTGGTTTTGTGCAATTCGGAATCTTACTCAGTTGTTTTGGCACGTGCTTTAAATGCTCCCATTGAGGATTTTAGGGCTTTGAGATTGGGGTGCAAGGTTGTTAGATATAAGACTCGCAGGCTTCGAGAGTTGTAGTTTGAGGTCAAAAAGCGTCCCCGACCATAAGTTTGGAAAAGAAGGGAAGAAACGAGCGATATGAAAATTGCAAAAAACCGAAAACGCCCCGGTGGGATGCATTTTTTTTTTTTTTTTTTTTTTTTTTTTTTTTTTTTTATATTCAAAAATAGGTTCGTATTGATCAAACATTCACAATCCACTCTTTGGTTTTGTGCAATTCGGAATCTTACTCAGGTTTTTTGGCACGTGCTTTAAATGCTCCCGTTGAGGATTTTAGGGCTTTGAAATTGGGGTGCAAGGTTGTTAGATATTAGACTCGCAGGCTTCGAGAGTTGTAGTTTGAGGTTAAAAAGCGTCCCCGTCCATAAGTTTGGAAAAGAAGGGAAGAAACGAGCGATACTCGGGGTTCTT
The DNA here is from genome assembly GCA_028017165.1 of Herpetospermum pedunculosum. Lineage (NCBI taxonomy): Eukaryota > Viridiplantae > Streptophyta > Magnoliopsida > Cucurbitales > Cucurbitaceae > Herpetospermum > Herpetospermum pedunculosum. The sequence goes on from CM051527.1 coordinate 41,177,162, forward strand.
TCACAGGAGCGTAAAAGTTAGGGCGGCCCGAAATAATTTTTCCTCTTTGGTTGATGGCTCTGGGGTCAGGTTGTCGTCCCATGTGGACATCTCGAGATCTCTGGTTCATTATTTCCAGGGTCTCTTAGGGTCCCAAGGGGTGGGGTATCGTGACCTCACTGAGTGTTTAAAGCCGATGGTGGGGTTTTCGTGGTCTGATCAGTGTGTAACTGATCTCACTCGCCCCATCTTGCGAGAGGAAGTTCGAGCTGTTCTCTTTTCCATGAGTAGTTCCAGGGCTCCTGGCCCGGATGGCTTCCCTGTGGGGTTTTTCAAAGCTGCTTGGAGTGTTGTTGGGGATGATTTCGTTTCCGCTGTGCTTCACTTCTTTGATACCTCCTTCCTTCCTCCTGGTATCAATGCTACCTCTCTTACCTTGATTCCTAAGAAGGTGGGTGCTTCACGGGTTGAGGATTTCAGGCCTATTTCCTGCTGTAATGTGTTGTATAAATGCATTGCAAAGGTTTTGGCTAATCGTCTTCGCGTGTGGCTGCCTTCCTTCATTAGTCCGAATCAGTCGGCCTTTGTTCAAGGTAGGAGCATTGTGGATAACATTCTGCTCTGCCAGGAGTTGGTTGGGGGTTACCACCTCAACAAAGGGAGCCCGCGGTGTGTGCTGAAGATTGACCTGCAGAAGGCTTATGACTCCATTCAGTGGGATTTTCTCTTTGGCTTACTGCTTTCGATTGGTACGCCTTGCCAGTTTGTCAACTGGGTCCGGGCTTGCGTTACTTCGCCTATGTTCTCCATCTCGGTGAATGGGTCCTCTGAGGGGTTTTTTGCGGGTAGGCGTGGTCTCCGTCAGGGTGATCCCCTGTCCCCTTACCTGTTCGTCATGTGTATGGAAGTCTTATCTCGGCTGCTGAATTCCCCGCCGCCTGAGTTTGAGTTTCATCCCAAGTGTGAGATGGTTAATCTTACCCATCTTTGCTTTGCGGATGACTTGATGATTTTCTCTGCGGGGAACAGGGCTTCCTTGAGGTTTGTTCAGCAGACTTTACTTCACTTCCAGGAGCTTTCTGGCCTTGTGGCCAACTCTGCTAAGAGCTCGATGTTCTGTGCAGGGGTTCCTGTCCAGGTGGCTGTAGGTCTGGCTGAGTTCATGGGTGTTGCTCTGGCAACCTTGCCTGTGTGTTACTTAGGGCTCCCTCTCATCTCAGGTCGGTTGTCTTATAGGGATTGCCAGCCTCTTATTGATCGGATCACCTCTCGGATTGGCAGTTGGACTGCTAGGGCTCTTTCCTATGCTGGTAGGTTGCAGCTTATCCAGTCGGTCCTTCAGAGCTTCCAGGTCTATTGGGCTAGTGTCTTTGTGCTGCCTGCTCGTTTAGTCCATAGGGTTGAGAGTCTGCTTCGTTGCTATCTCTGGAAGGGCTCTCCTTCTGGTTGTGGGGGGGCAAAGGTTGCCTGGGCTGACATTTGTTTGCCGAAGAGTGAGGGAGGTTTAGGTATTCGTCATATCCCCTCCTGGAACTCGGCTGCAGTTATGAAGCTCCTCTGGCTCCTCCTGCTTCGCTCTGGTTCCCTGTGGGTGGCTTGGATGGAGGCGTATATCCTCCGTGGTCGGTCTCTTTGGACGATTCCTGTGTCGTCTTCGTGGTCTTGGTGCCTCAAGGCAATTATGGGGCTTCGGGACCAATTCCGTCCTCTTATCCGCTTCTCCATAGGTGACGGTGCTAGGTGTCGTATGTGGGTTGATCCTTGGCTGCCTGATGGTCCTATTCTCCCCAGAATTAGTGATCGTATCTTGTATGACGCCGCTAGTCATATTCAAGCGATGGTCTCTGATTTTTTGCTACCTGATGGTTCGTGGCGGTGGCCGGCAGTGTCTCCTGATTTGTTGGAGCTCGCCGATACTGTGCGCTCTACTGTGTGTTGCCCAGGTAGGGAGGATAAGTTGATCTGGGTTCCTGGCGGGATTGGTTTTTCGGTCTCTAGTGCTTGGGAGGCGATTCGCCCCCGTGGGACAGTGGTCCCGTGGCAGGGGTTGCTTTGGTTCGGGGGGAATATTCCGCGTCATGCTTTTGTCACTTGGCTGGCCTTGAGGGACCGCTTGTATACTCGTGATAGGCTGGCTCGGTGGATCCCCTCGACACCTACTGATTGTTTGCTTTGTTTGTCCGGGACTGAGTCCCGTGACCACTTGTTCTTCCAGTGCCCCTTTGCGAGTTTGGTGTGGGAGGATATCCTCTGTTGGGGCAGAGCTTCCCGCCTCGTTCTCCCTTGGGATGCTGAGCTTGAGTGGATTTGTCGGGTGAGTGCTGGGCAGCACAAGCGTAAGCTTGTTTGGAGGGTGGCCTGGTGTGCCGTGATTTACCATATCTGGATGGAACGCAATTTGCGTTTTCATGGCCCGGGTCACCGCCCTGCTCAGTCGGTTATCGCTGCTATTCGGTCTGATATTTCTTCTGCTTGCTCGTCCTGGGTGGGTGCGGTTTCGGCCGTCTCCCCCTGGGATTCTTTTGATTGACTTTGTCTTGTTCTTTGAGTGTGTGCAGGTTTTTTGTCAGGTTGCTCTTGTGGTGCTGTCTCGCTTATGGCGTTTGCTTCTTCCCCTGTTCTGTCCCTGGTTCATGCTGTTGTCCTTTCTTCTGAGGGGTTTCTGGTTTTGGTGCTGGCTTCTTCATCTGTTTGTCCTTGGCTGCCTTGGCTTTTCTCCCTGGTGGGATTCTTGTGTGGGCTCTGCGAGGCTTGTCTGTGGGGCGTCCCGAGCTGTTGGAGTGCTTCAGGCGGTGCTTGTTTCTTCTGCAGTTGGCTGTCCTTTTCTTGTTCTGTGGGTTCTCGTTGTCCCCTGCCGGCCCTGGTTCCTAATTGAGTTGAGTTCTGGTCGCTTGTTGTCACCCCGAAAGGCGCTTTGTCCTGAGGGTGTGTGGGCTTTTGGTGGGTCCTTGGATCTGGCTTTGTCGAGGGAAGCGATGCTGGCTGGGTCCCTGTGGCTTTCTGCCGTGCCTGCATACCGGATGGTTGTTCTTTTGCCATAAGTAGGGGGAAGATGAGTTGATGGGCCTCTTCTTTGTTCGGTTTCTTGGTTGTGCTTGGGGGGCGAGATTCTTGCTTGCATTTGTTGGATGGCCAGCTTGGCCCCTTCTTTCTCAGCATCTGCCTGTCCTCTCTCTGGCTAGCTTGGTGCCCCTTGACCCTGTCTGGTGTTGCTCTGTCGCTAGTTCCGGCCGGGGGTTGGATGGTCTGGGGAGTTTTGTGGGCTGATCGCGGTTGAGGTGTCACGTTTTGTTTCCTCCTGCTTCAGCTGTTTCTTTGCTTTTTAGTTGTGTTACTTCTCTCTGCTTTTGTTTTTTCTAGCTCCTTCCCGTTTGTGGGTTGGATGCTGGGGTATGTTGTTGTTTGGCTTTTGCTTTCCCTCGGGCTGTGAGGTTTCCGCTGTGTTGTTTTCGTTTTGTTGCCGTACATTGGGTCTCCCAGTGTTTGTTCCCTTGTTGTTGTGCCCTTTGGCCTCGGGCTTTGAGGCCTTTTGCTTATATATATTCACTTTTGCAAAAAAAGAAACGAGCGATATGGAAATTGCAAAAAACCGAAAACGCCCCGGTGGGATGCATTTTTTGAAAAATCTTTTTATTCAAAAATGGGTTCGTATTGATCAAACATTCACAATCCACTCTTTGGTTTTGTGCAATTCGGAATCTTACTCAGTTGTTTTGGCACGTGCTTTAAATGCTCCCGTTGAGGATTTTAAGGCTTTGAGATTGGGGTGCAAGGTTGTTACATATAAGACTCGCAGGCTTCGAGAGTTGTAGTTTGATGTTAAAAAGCGTCCCTGATATGAACCATGTACCCTACATGCTGTCCCAGATTTCAACAAGATGAAGTTGCATTAAATGCACTCGGGCTTCATTTATGAGAAACTCAAGTTAAAATTAAGACACATTAAATGAAGTTAAGTTTCCTTAAAGTTGAACTCAATTCCAACACATGCTTCATTTATGGAACAAGGACTTCAAGCTTCTTCAAGTTGTTGTTCATTCTGCAGTTGGCTGTCCATCTCTGTTCTGTGGGTGCTCTTTGTCCCCTGGCGGGCCTGGTTCCTAATTGAGTTGAGTTGTTCTGGATGCTTGTTGTCACCCCGAAAGGCGCTTTGTCCGGAGGGTGTGTGGGCTTTTGGTGGGTCCTTGGATCTGGCTTTGTCGAGGGAAGCGATGTTGGCTGGGTCCCTGTGGCTTTCTGCCGTGCCTGCATACCGGATGGTTGTTCTTTTGCCATAAGTAGGGGGAAGACGAGTTGATGGGCCTCTTCTTTGTTTGGTTTCTTGGTCGTGCTTGGGGGCGAGCTTCTTGCTTGCATATGATGGATGGCCAGCTTGGCCCCTTTTTTTCTCAGCATTTGCCTGTCCTCCCTCTGTTTTTGCTTGGTGCCCCTTGTTCCTGTCTGGAGCCGCTCCTTCGCTCGTGCCGGCCGGGGGATGGATGGCCTGGGGTGTTTTTTGGGCGGTTGAGGAGTCATGCTTCGTTCGTGTTCTGTCTTATTGTTTCATTTATCTGCTCTTGTTCTTCTGCTTTTTGAGTTGTGTTACATTTATCTGCTTTTGTCTTTTCTGGCTCCTTCCCGCTTGTGGGCTGGATGCTGGGGTTTGTTGTTGTTTGGTTTCTTTGTTGCTTTCCCTCGGGATGTGAGGTTTCCGTTGGGTTGTTTTGGTTTTGTTGTCGTACATTGGTTCTCCCAGTGGTTGTTCTCTTGTTTGTTGTGCCCTTTGGCCTCGGGCTTTGAGGTCTTTTTGCTTATATATAATCACCTTTGCAAAAAAAAAGTTGTTGTTCATTATCTCTTGGATGGTTACAAATTATTAGTTTTTTTTTTGCAAAAGTGAATATATATAAGCAAAAGGCCTCAAAGCCCGAGGCCAAAGGGCACAACAACAAGAGAACAAACACTGGGAGAACCAATGTACGACAACAAAACGAAAACAACACAACGGAAACCTCACAGCCCGAGGGAAAGCAACAAATAAACCAAACAACAACATACCCCAGCATCCAACCCACAAGCGGGAAGGAGCTAGAAAAGACAAAAAGCAGAAAAAAGTAACACAACTGAAAAGCAAAGAAACAGCTGAAGTAGGAGGAAACAAAGAGAGAGAACACGAAGGAATCGTGACACCTCAACCGCGATCCGCCCACAAAACTCTCCAGCCATCCAACCCCCGGCCGGTACTAGCGAAAGAGCGACTCCAGACAGGGTCAAGGGGCACCAAGAAAAACAGAGAGAGGACAGGCAGATGCTGAGAAATAAGGGGCCAAGCTGGCCATCCAACAAAAGCAAGCAAGAAGCCCGCCCCCCAAGCTCGACCAAGAAACCGAACAAAGAAGAGGCCCATCAACTCGTCTTCCCCCTACTTATGGCAAAAGAACAACCATCCGGTATGCAGGCACGGCAGAAAGCCACAGGGACCCAGCCAGCATCGCTTCCCTCGACAAAGCCAGATCCAAGGACCCACCAAAAGCCCACACACCCTCAGGACAAGGCGCCTTTCGGGGTGACAACAAGCGACCAGAACTCAACTCAATTAGGAACCAGGACCGGCAGGGGACAACGAGCACCCACAGAACAAGAGAAGGACAGCCAACTGCAGAAGAAACAAGCACCGCCTGAAACACTCCGACAGCTAGGGACACCCCACAGACTAGCCTCGCAGAGCCCCACACAAGAAGCCCACCAGGGGAGAAAGGCCAAGGGCAGCCAAGGACAAACAGATGAAGAAGCCAGCAACTGAACAAGCCTCAGAAAGCAGCGATCTCAGAGCAAGAACAAGCACAGGGACAAGCTCAAAAAACCAAGCCACACAGACCAAACTAGAAACCCCTCCAGAAGAAGGGGCAACAGCATGAACCAGGGACAGATCAGGGGAAGAAGCAATCGCCATAAGCGAGACAGCGCCACATAGAGCAACCTGACAAAACACCTGCACACACTCAAAGAACAAGACAAAGTCAATCAAAAGAATCCCAGGGGGATACGGCCGAAACCGCACCCGCCCAGGACGAGCATGCAGAAGAAATATCAGACCGAATAGCAGCGATAACCGACTGAGTAGGGCGGTGACCCGGGCCATGAAAACGCAAATTGCGTTCCATCCAAATATGGTAAATCACAGCACACCAGGCCACCCTACAAATTATTAGTTGGATGATTGTAAAGTCCAATTCTCGGATTTATGGAGCATTTGTAGTGCTTTTTCAGTTTTAAGACTTTTCATGAACTTCTTATGTTAAATTTAGTTAGTGGTTGATTATGGTCATAAAAATTGAAGGTTACAACTATTCAACTACCTCATGGAAGGTCTAGGGTTTTCTTTTTGGTCAATATAAAGCCATGTATGTTGTCTTTACGAAGGGGAGATTGGAAATGTAGTAAAAAGAGCCTTTGTACTTTCTTTTAGCCTAGAGCTAAGAAAATTTGCAATTCTATGTAGTTTAGGTTGCATGCTGAGAATCATTCAAGTAGTCTTGATCAAGCTATCTTGTGGAGTGATTCAGATCTCAAACAAGGAATGATCTTCCTTGCCTTGAGATATTTGATCATCAAGGTAATCCGATTTTTACCTTCCTTGGGTTGATAGCATCTAGATCTAGGAGGGTTCTAATTCCCGCTTCAAGGGTTCTTGCTAAATTAGCTTGGGTGTTTGGACTTGCAATTGAGTTTGCCTTATCAGTCCCCGACCATAAGTTTGGAAAAGAAGGGAAGAAACGAGCGATATGGAAATTGCAAAACACCGAAAACGCCCCGACTGCTACTATTCTACAAATAGTTTAGTGATTTCGGGCACTTATAAATTCATTTTGGCGGGTCTCGACAACCCGATGATTGGCGATAGTTCAATAATATCGCTACCAAAATTGGCGCCGTTGCCGGGGAACTAAGTGTAATTCGGCCTAATTTAAATTTGATTTGTAGACTTTTGATTTTTACTTTCAAAATTTTGTTTATTCTTTTATTATTTGCAATTTTGATCTGTTTGTTTAAGTGTGCTAGAAGTGCCAAATTTTTATTGAGAAAATGGAGATTGATGATGAGATTGGAGCCCCAAAAACGCTCAGACAGTGGACATCATTTGCTATAGGCCACCAACCTTCTTGTATTTCCTACCCGGAAATTTCAGGTGAGTTTGTGCTTAAATCGGGTTTAATTGACCATTTACCCTCTTTTTGTGGTGAAGCAGATGAGGATCCTTATAAACATCTCAAGGCCTTTCAAATGACAAGTTCTGCGATGAAGCCAGGCGGCATTACTGAAGATCAGCTCTACCTGAGAGCTTTTCCATTCACCTTGAGAGGTGAAGCTCGAGATTGGCTGCATTACTTGCCATCGGGGATCATTTTCACTTGGGAGAAGTTGCAGAGTCTATTCTTGGAAAGGTACTTCCCAGCTTCAAAAGCCAGAGCTGTAAAAAAAGATATCCGCCAATTTGAGCAAGGAAAGGACGAGGCGTTTCACGAATGCTGGGAGAGATTCATTAAACTCTGTGAGAAATGCCCGAACCATTTGATAACAGAAGCCGCGCTTATCGAATTCTTCTATGATGGGTTGCTTCCGCATGACTGCCAGATGCTTGACGCATCGAGTGGAGGAGCCCTTTGGGAGAAGACACCTGCGGAAGCCAGACAGTTGATTTCTAATATGGCTGAGAACCGTCGCCAGTACGGAGGAAGGAACGATTACGCTAAAATGTCTACCGACGTAGCAGAGCTCAAGGAACAAGTATCTCAGGTATTTGGTTTAATTCATGCGATGCAAGAAAAATCATCTCAGGCTGTTTCTTCTGTCTCAGGTCAAGCCATTGAAGGCATGTTCAAATCGCTCATGGAAGCTAGCAATGAGACAAGGTCGCAGATAAAATCTCTAAGAGATGAGTTCACGGAGGTGAAGGAAAGAATGAGTAAAATTGAGTCCAAAGCGGAAGGCGTTAGTGCAATAAACCTCAGGAGTGGTAAAGAAGTGCCATCTCAAACCACTCCCGAGAGTCCTCCAAAAGATTCAGAGATATCTCCAGATAAGTGTTCTAAAGCACCCTCTGAAACTGTTGTAACTCCTCCTATTATTTCTATGAAGTCTTACACTCCCGTTGCTCCTTTTCCTAGTAGGCTGGCAAAGCCATCTAAGGAGGCCGAAGATGCGGATGTTCTTGAGACACTGAGAAAAGTTGGGATCAATATACCGCTGCTTGATGCAATTCAGCAAATCCCAAGGTACGCCAAATTTCTGAAGGAGATGTGCACCATGAAGAGGAAGACTAAAAGTGCTGAAAGAGTCATGGCTCCCAAGTTGGAATTGAAGGAGTTGCCGGGTCATCTCAAGTACGTGTACTTAGGTAAGGTGGAGACACTCCCGGTAATTATTTCCAAGGAGCTTACATCGGAGCAAGAAGGCGAGTTGATCGAGGTTTTGAAAAAGAACAAAAGAGCCATGGGATGGACATTGGCAGACTTGCACGGGTTGAGTCCAGTGCTGTGCATGCACAAGATTCAGCTGGATGAGGGAGCAAAACCATCCTGAGAGCCTCAGCGAAGACTGAACCCTGCAATGAAAGAGGTAGTGTTGTCTGAGATACACAAACTCCTGGATGCAGGTATTATCTTTCCCATTTCTGATAGCCAATGGGTTAGCCCTATTCATGTTGTACCTAAAAAGACGGGCATAACTGTTATTAGAAATGATAAGGGAGAGTTAGTACCTAAGAGAGTACAAAATGGGTGGAGAATGTGTATAGATTTTAGAAAATTGAATGATGTGACTAAGAAGGACCACTTTCCTATTCCCTTCATAGATCAAATGGTGGAGCGTTTAGCTGGGAAACCATTCTTCTGTTTTCTTGATGGTTTTTCTGGGTTTTATCAAATTCCCATAGCCCAGGAAGACCAAGAAAAGACCACTTTTACCTGTCCATTCGGAACTTACGCATATAGGAGAATGCCCTTTGGGCTTTGTAATGCTCCAGGGACTTTTCAGCGATGCATGATGAGCATATTTTCTGAATTTGTAGAAAAATGCATCGAAGTCTTTATGGATGATTTTACTGTATATGGAAGTTCATTTAAGGATTGCCTGTTTAACTTGTCTAGAGTCATGGAAAGATGCATCGAAACTAATCTTGTTTTAAATTTTGAAAAGTGTCATTTCATGGCCAGTCAGGGCATAGTATTGGGTCACGTGGTGTCTGCTAAGGGGATAGAGGTTGATAAAGCAAAAATTGATGTCATATCTGATTTACCTTACCCCACGAACCTTCGGGAAGTACGTTCTTTTCTTGGTCACGCAGGTTTTTACCGCAGGTTCATTAAAGACTTCTCGAAGATAGTGACTCCGATGACAAGCTTGCTGAAAAAGGATGTTCCATTCTGTTTTGACAAACAGTGCAAGCTTGCCTTCGATGTTCTGAAGAAGTGCTTGACCAACGCACCCATCATTCATCCACCGCAATGGGGGACTCCTTTCGAGATTATGTGCGACGCAAGCAATTATGCCGTAGGCGCTGTGTTGGGCCAGAGGATAGACAAGAAGAGCCATGTGATTTATTATGCCTCTAGGACGCTCAATTCCGCGCAAATCGGTTACACTACAACAGAGAAGGAGCTGCTTTCCATAGTTTTCGCTCTTGATAAATTTCGGCCATATATTCTTGGATCTAAAGTAATTGTTTTTTCTGATCATGCAGCAGTTCGATACTTGATGAACAAGAAGGACTCGAAGCCTAGACTGCTCAGATGGGTATTATTACTCCAGGAGTTCGACGTCTCTGTTCAGGACAGAAAAGGATCAGAAAATACCGTTGCTGACCACTTGAGCCGTATTGTGCGTAACGAGGACGACTTGCCTCTGAATGATGAGTTCCCTGATGAAGTTCTCTTCCAGGTAAGTGTGGAGACACCATGGTACGCCGACATTGTCAATTACTTGGTCACAGGTACGTTCCCATTCGATTTTTCATATAACCAAAGAGCTAAGCTGAAAAGCGAAGCCAAGACATATGTTTGGGAAGAGCCCATTTTATGGAAATTTTGTGCTGACCAGGTAATTAGGAAGTGCGTCCCTAAGTCTGAACATAGGTCCATCCTTACCTTTTGCCATGAATTTGCATGTGGGGGACACTTTGGGCAAAATAGGACTGCGAGAAAAATTTTAGATTGTGGGTTTTTCTGGCCATCACTGTTTAAGGACTGTTATGAGTTTTGTAAATCTTGTGATCAGTGTCAGAGAAAAGGGACCATCACTAGTAGGAATGAAATGCTCCAAAACCCCATTTTAACTTGTGAAATTTTCGAGGTTTGGGGTATGGACTTTATGGGACCCTTTCCCCCTTCATTTGGTTTTGTCTATATCTTATTGGCTGTGGACTACGTGTCTAAGTAGGTGGAGGCTAAGGCCACCAAAGTTGATACTGCTAATGTTGTTTCAAGTTTTGTCAAATCTAATATTTTTAGCAGGTATGGAGTTCCACGAGCCATCATAAGCGACCAGGGGAGCCATTTCTGCAACAAGACGATCCAGGCCTTGATGAGGAAGTATGGGGTAAATCACAAAATCTCTACCCCGTACCATCCTCAAACCAATGGCCAAGCAGAAGTCTCCAATCGAGAGGTGAAAAGCATCCTCGAGAAAACAGTAAGTCCAGGAAGGAAGGATTGGAGCCTCAGGCTGGACGACGCTTTGTGGGCTTACCGTACGGCTTACAAAACCCCCATAGGGATGTCTCCCTACCGGATGGTTTATGGTAAAGCCTGTCATCTCCCCGTGGAGATCGAACACAAAGCCTACTGGTCAGAAGGTCTTATTGTTCAACTCCCGCCTGAAGTTCATGCCAGGTAAACTTCGTTCCAGGTGGCTTGGTCCTTTCATTATAACTGATGTCCATCACTATGGTGCAGTCAAAATTCAGAGCTTGGATACGGAGAAGGAGTACACAGTGAATGGCCAGAGACTGAAGATCTTTCATGAGGGAATGTCAGAGGACTTCGACGACCATGCCTACTTGAAAGAGCCTGATTATGAGAAAGGATAAATTGAGTTTTGGTAAAGTCGAGCAATCGACTCTAAAAATTTGCGCTACTCGGAGGCACCCGAGCTTGAACTGTACATGCTTTTTGTTTATTTACCGTCTTTAGGATTAGTTTAGATTTCTACTCTGATGTTGTGAATTTTTAGGTGAAACAATGGCTCGTCCTTGCGGTTTATTGGCTAAAAGTTTAAGCACGCTCTCCAACCCTCTAAGTCCCAATTCAGGGAAGGTTTTCTTTCCTTTTGTTTTAACTGTGCATATTTGGTCCAATGAGGACATTGTCAATTTCTAAGTTGGGGGTGGCGGGTTGTGCCTTATAAAGGATTGTCGAGCTTTGTTGTGGAATCCTGATTAACTTGTTGAGCTATGGAGAAAGCATGTTTTTCCGATTATGAAATTCTGTGATGTACTGTTAAAGTCTTCGTATGTGTGTTTGTCGTGAAATTCAGCATAATTGCATATGTTAAGGCCATTTTGAAAAATTTTCAAAAATATTTTCCTGTTTAAGCTTCGCACGTTAGCACTCTATCTTGGATCTGTGGGTTTAGGGTAGCTCTGTTTGTTTTTAAATTCGTTGTCACCTCGAAAGGCAACCTTAGGATGGGCCAAGATTCGCTCTTGTCTGTAATCCATGCGTTCAAAAGTTTAACATGATTTTTAGGCTAAAAAGAAAATTGAATGCGAGTTTATAAAAAGAGAAAGAGTAATCTCATGAGGCGTTCCTCCTTCTTGAGTTGCCTTAGTAGCCAGGGGCGGTCGTGTAACCCACGGTCGCCACTGCATGAAAAGGATGCACAAAGAAGTGAACGCTAGTCCTTAAAAATGTGAATTTTGCCCGTAGTCAGATGCACTGTGCAATGAAATTGCAGGCAAGCTGAAACGAAAGTAAGATTGACATGTTAGGCGCTCATGGAGATCGAAGAAAAAGAGAGAAAAGATGTCTTGCGATATATTACTTGCATAAACGATGAATTGCCCTTAGACTGTTCTGTTAAGCCATAAGTAGGGGGAAAGCGAAGTTTTAGGATAGATAGAGCTGTTCTAAGCCTGTTGAAATCTAAGATCGAGGATCTAAGTCCGAAGCATAAATAGGGAAGCATCTTTAAATTTTTCAAATTTTTCTTAACCAATGCATGCATGCGGTTGTTTCCTTCAAATGCAAATGCCCTGTCCTTTCCAGTACTGAGAATCGAGTCCCTAGCATGTATTCTCGTTTTATTTGATTAATCAGAATTCCACCTTGCTCGAGGACTAGCAAGAATTAAGTTGGGGGTGTTTGATAGCTCCATTTTGGAGCTATAATTATGTCCCTAATTCACGTTTATTGTTGGCTTAATCTTGTTTATATGTGATTATTGCAGGTGTTCTCGGTAATTCGCCCTCGGGAGCGTTTCGGCGCTTTTCGGGGCTTAATATCGCAATTTAAAGGCCTAGGAACACTTCCCGGGAAGACCCGTGCAAAGGCATGAAGGTTGAGCACTTTTGGGAAATTGAAGGCAAAAATCCATGCATCAACCCGAGAGCTAGCGTCGAGCGACAGCGTCGCGACGCTAGCTCGACGCTGCCCAGCGTCGAGACGCTGCCATAGCGTCTCGACGCTGCCATAGCGTCTCGACGCTCCGAAGTCTGAAGCGCTGAATTGAAGAAAAACTCGAGAGCAAGCGTCGAGTGATAGCGTCTCGACGCTCGCTCGACGCCGACAGCGTCTCGACGCTGTCGAGCGTCTCGACGCCACCCCGACTGCGCGCGCGCGGATTATTTAGGGCGCAGCGTCGAGACGCTGCCCTAGCGTCTCGACGCTACGACGGACTACTTAATATTTTTGTCCGATTTTAGCCGCCATTATCATCTTCTACCTCGAGCTCCGCGCCTGATTTGACGTCCAGCAGCTGTTTTCCACCATGGGAGGGGCTAGGAAGCTCGATTTGAAGCCATCCCACACCACACAAGTCATGAGTGAGTAGATTTACCGTTTTTGGCTCGGGATTGTAAGGATAAATGTAGTATGAACTCTTGGTGAGGTTGTAGGATTGAAATTCTGAATTGGTTGGATATTTTATTGAATTGAATTCTATTTCTTAGCTTAATCTATGAGCACGTTTGAATGATTTAGGACTAGGCACCCTTGATTTTGAGCATGTTCATTTGTTAAAGGATTTGATGCTGTGCCTCTCGTTTCCGCCAAGTAACAAGGAATTATGGCACCTTGAGCGTATTGGCGTCCTTACGCTCTTGGTGTTCGTTCTTCCCGAATTAGAATTCCAAATCGACATACTAATTTCGCGTCCAAATTAGATAGTCGTCACAGTTAGCTTGTTGCTACCGTTCGGTCTTGGGAGAGCGTTGGCCGCCAATGTCCGAACGGTATGCTTGATTAGCATGATTATTTATGTCTAATTAAATCCATGAAGCATGTCTGAGTTATTTATTAATTTTAGACGAGCTGTGCATTCGTTAATTTATTTAACCATAATACTCGTCATCCTATGATCCAAGAGGTTTGCTAAATTTATCCCCGTTCGTCCCGAGTCGGAAACTCCGTTAGCTAAATTTTCCCATTTGCTTTGTTCCATCTTAGTTACGTAAAAACCAACAATTCCCCCTTATTTCACTTAAATTAATAGTTTGCAAATTTAATTAAGATTAAGTCAAAATACCTTAATTCCCTGTGGATCGACCCCGTTGCTACTATTCTACAAATAGTTTAGTGATTTCGGGCACTTATAAATTCATTTTGGCGGGTCTCGACAACCCGATGATTGGCGATAGTTCAATAATATCGTTACCAGCTGCCGGTTCAGGGGAATTGGTTCACTTGGACTAGTCGCCCGAGGGGTGGCCCAGGAGGTCAGTTGGGAAGGTTGGATAGAGTTTTTGTCAACGCTGAGTGGGCTTCTGGTCGGCCTATGTGTGTGGTGCACGCGCATGACTGGGGTGTTTCTTACCATAGTCCGTTGGTTTTCTCTCCAGGCCCTTTAGGTGCTCGTCGGTCTCCCTCTTTTCGGTTCTTTAACCATTGGGGGGAGTCTGATAGGTTTTTGTCTGTGATTGCTAGTAGGTGGGTGACCCATGTTGGGGTCTCTCCGGTTGTTAGCTTCGCTCGCAATTTAAAGGGCTTAAAGGGGACTCTCAGGCAGGAGTTTGGGACGCCGATTGCCGTGCTTAGTCAGCAGGTTATTGGTCTTCGCTTGGCCATGGAGGTTGCCCAGGCGGGAGTTTTGGTAGACCCCCTTTCCCCCTCCCTCCAGCTTCAGGCCGCTGAGGCTTCTGATAGGTTCTGGGCAGCAGCTAGGTGTGAAGAAGCCTCCCTTCGGCAGAAATCGAGGGTCAAGTGGCTTGCGTTAGGGGATAGGAACTCGGGGTTCTTTCACAGGAGCGTGAAAGTTAGGGCAGCTCGGAATAGCTTTTCCTCTTTGGTTGATGGTTCTGGGGTCAGGATGTCTTCCCATCAGGACATCTCGAGATCTCTGGTTCATTATTTCCAGGGTCTCTTGGGGTCCCAAGGGGTAGGTTATCGTGACCTCACAGAGCGTTTAAAGCCGATGGTGGGGTTTTCGTGGTCTGATCAGTGTGTAACTAATCTTATCCGCCCTATCTCTCGAGATGAGGTTCGAGCTGTTCTCTTTTCCATGAGTAGTGTCAGGGCTCCTGGCCCAGATGGCTTCCCTGTGGGGTTTTTCAAAGCTGCTTGGAGTGTTGTTGGGGATGATTTCATTTCCGCCGCGCTTCACTTCTTTGATACCTCCTTCCTTCCTCCTGGTATCAATGCCACCTCTCTTACCTTGATTCTTAAGAAGGTGGGTGCCTCCCGGGTTGAGGATTTCAGGCCTATTTCCTGTTGTAATGTGTTGTATAAATGCATTGCAAAGGTTTTGGCTAATCGTCTTCGCGTGTGGTTGCCTTCCTTCATCAGTCCGAATCAGTCGGCTTTTGTTCAAGGTAGGAGCATTGTGGATAACATTCTGCTCTGCCAGGAGTTGGTTGGGGGTTACCACCTCAACAAAGGGAGCCCGCGGTGTGTGCTGAAGATCGACCTGCAGAAAGCTTATGACTCTATCCAGTGGGATTTTCTCTTTGGCTTACTGCTTTCGATTGGTACGCCTTGCCAGTTTGTCAACTGGATCCGGGCTTGCGTTACTACGCCTATGTTCTCCATTTCGGTGAATGGGTCCTCTGAGGGGTTTTTTGCGGGTAGGCGTGGTCTCCGTCAGGGTGATCCCCTGTCCCCTTACCTGTTCGTCATGTGTATGGAAGTCTTGTCGCGTATGCTGAATTCCCCGCCGTCTGAGTTTGATTTTCATCCCAAGTGTGAGCGGGTTAATCTTACCCATCTTTGCTTTGCGGATGACTTGATGATCTTCTCTGCGGGGAACAGGACTTCTTTGAGGTTTGTTCAGCAGACTTTACTTCACTTCCAGGAGCTTTCAGGCCTTGTGGCTAACTCCGTTAAGAGCTCGATGTTCTGTGCGGGGGTTCCTGTCCAGGTGGCTGTCGGTCTGGCTGAGTTCATGGGTGTTGCTCTTGCAACCTTGCCTGTTTGTTACTTAGGTCTCCCTCTCATCTCTGGTCGGCTGTCTTCTCGGGATTGTCAGCCTCTGATTGATCGGATCACATCTAGGATTGGCAGTTGGACTGCTAGGGCTCTTTCCTATGCGGGAAGGTTGCAGCTTATCCAGTCGGTCCTCGAGAGCTTCCAGGTCTATTGGGCTAGTCTGTTTGTGCTGCCTGCTCGTATAGTCCATAGGGTTGAGAGTTTGCTTCGGTGCTACCTCTGGAAGGGCTCTCCTTCTGGTCGTGGGGGGGCGAAGGTTGCCTGGGATGACATTTGTTTGCCGAAGAGTGAGGGAGGTTTGGGTATTCGTCATATCCAATCCTGGAACTCGGCAGCGGTTATGAAGCTCCTTTGGCTCCTTCTACTTCACTCGGGTTCTCTGTGGGTGGCTTGGATGGAGGAGTATATCCTCCGTGGTCGGTCTCTTTGGACGATTCCTGTGTCGTCTATGTGGTCTTGGTGCCTCAAGGCGATTATGGGTCTTCGGGACCAGTTCCGTCCTCTTGTCCGGTTTTCCATTGGCGACGGTTCTAGGTGTCGTATGTGGGTTGATCCTTGGCTGCATGATGGTCCTATTCTCCCCAGAATTAGTGATCGTATCTTGTATGACGAAGCTAGTCATATTCAAGCTATGGTCTCTGATTTTCTGCTACCTGATGGTTCGTGGCGGTGGCCGGTAGTGTCTCCTGATTTGTTGGAGATCGCCGATGCCGTGCGCTCTACTGTGTGTTGCCCAGGTAGGGAGGATAGGTTGATCTGGGTTCCAGGAGGGATTGGTTTTTCGGTTTCCAGTGCTTGGGAGGCGATTCGCCCCCGTGGGACAGTGGTTCCGTGGCAGGGTTTGCTATGGTTCGGGGGAAATATTCCGCGTCATGCTTTTGTCACCTGAGGGAGGGCAGACAGATGCTGAGAAAAAAAGGGGCCAAGCTGGCCATCCATCGTATGCATGTGAGAAACCCGCCCCCCAAGCACGACCAAGGAAACCAAAACAAAGAAGAGGCCCTTCAACTCGTCTTCCCCCTACTTCTGGCAAAAGAACAACCATCCCGTATGCAGGCCCGGCAGAAAGCCA
The DNA here is from genome assembly GCA_028017165.1 of Herpetospermum pedunculosum. Classification (NCBI taxonomy): domain Eukaryota; kingdom Viridiplantae; phylum Streptophyta; class Magnoliopsida; order Cucurbitales; family Cucurbitaceae; genus Herpetospermum; species Herpetospermum pedunculosum. Next base: position 41,193,827 of record CM051527.1, read on the forward strand.
CAAGGACCAGGCAAGCATCGCTTCCCTCGACAAAGCCTAATCCAAGAACACCCACCAAAAAACCGACACACCCTCCAGACAAGGCGCCATTCGGGGTGACAACAAGCATCCAGAACAAACTTAACTCAACTCAGGAAACAAGACCACACCAGGGGGAAAGAGCACACACAAAACAGAGATGGACAACCAACTGCAAAAGTAGCAAGCACCGCCTGAACCAACCCCTACAGAGAGAGGCCCCCCCACAGATTAGCCACTCATAGCCACCACTCAAGCCGCCCACCAGGGAAGAAAGAGCCAAGAACATCGAGGGGCAAAACGGGGAAAGAAAGCAATCAAACTAAACGAGCCTCCGCAAGAAACGCCCTCAAGAAGGAACAACCACAAGGAACTGGCCCCAAGCAGGCAAGCCTCACAGACCAAACTGAGACCCCCTCCAGAGAAGAGACAACAACAGAAACCGAGGGACAGAGAAGGGGAAAAAGCAGCCGCTAGAAGAGAAACAGACAGCAAAGAGCAACCTGTAAATAACTCCTGCACAGACTCAAAGAACAAGAGAAAGTCAATCAAAAGAATCCCAGGGGGAACCGGTTGAAACCGCACCCACCCAGGACGAGCATGCAGAAGAAATATCAGACCGGATAGCAGCGATAACTGACTGAGGAGGACGGTGACCCGGGCCGTGAAAATGCAAATTGCGCTCCTTCCAAATATGGTTGATCACAGCACACCAGGCCACTCTCCAAACAAGCTTATGCTTATGCTGCCCAGCACTCTCCCGACAAATCCACTCAAGCTCAGCATCCCAAGGAAAAACGAGGCGGGAAGCTCTACCCCAACTGAGGATATCTTCCCACACCAATCTCGGAAAGGGGCACTGAAAGAACAGGTGGTCGTGAATTTTCTCTCTCCTCAAATTCTCTATGTTCTCTCTCCTCCCATCTATGGGGGACTGATATTTGTGAAGCTCCTCCCATGGTGGTTCGTGGTGCACCTTGCTGCTGGTTGTAGGGCGTTGGGCATTTGTAGCTTCGAAGGCAATGGTGTTCATCTTAGCTGATCTGGGCGCGACATAGAGGTAAGTTTCCTACTGTTTTTTTTTTACGTTTTTTCATTTAAGTGGTTTACGTTCGGGTTGCTCTGCTTTGGTTTTCTTGGAGTTTTTTGGGTTGTGGGTTCTAAGGGTAGCATCCTTCGGCTTCACGTCTCATATGAGGAGAAAGAAATCCCCACAGAAGAAGCCTTTTGCTCAGAGCAATGGCGCACCTTCTGTCCAACTTTTACCTCGCCTTCCGAAAGTAACCTCTCCAGGGGCTGGGCTTCCTGTGGCTGGGCGTGGAGAGCTTTCAAACGTCCTTACTAATGATGTAGGGAAGGATTCTAGGGGGTTAGTCTCCAAGCGATCCATTTTGGAGGCTCAATCTGCTGTTCTCCCTTCGGGTAAAAAACAGAGTATGGGCAGTGAGGTTGATAAGTTGAAGTCTTTGTCACCTGCGCTGGATTTTTGCGTTGAGGCAGGGAGGTATGTTGACGCAAGCTCAGGATTAGAGAAGAAGAGTGTTCAATTAGAATCCTCTGTCTTTTCTGGGCAGATTTCTTCTCCTTCCAAAGTTGGGAAAACATGGGTTGGTTTATGCGGCGTCAGTAATGTGTGTCCTCTGCCCCGATTTCCTCATCCTGAGACAGAGGCTTCTTCTTCTTCCATTAAGAGGTCTGCTGTCACAGGCAAGCCTCGGCTGGAGGTTGAAGACGATGAGCTAGGGCTTCTTGTTTCTTCGATCTTGGAGGTGGCGGCAGTAGACGCTCGAGCTTTGAATTCTCTTCCTATTGAAGGAAACTTCAATAATGGTGAGGGCGGTTTTGAAGGGCTGGGTCTTAAATCGTCTATGCTTCCCTTATCTGATGCTAATTCAAAATTGCAAGCTGGCCCTCTTGGTTATGGGATCCGCTCTAAAAGCTCCTTGTTGCAAAATTTGGAAAATTTGGACAATTTTGAATTGTTAGAAAACCAGCTCCTTGCTCAAAAGGCAACTCCCGTAGTCAATGTTCCTTTGACATTCTCTTTGTTCTCTCTGTTCTCTCTCCTCACAACAATGGTGGATTGAGTTTTTGGGGGCTTCGTCTTCATCCATGGTGATGCTGTCCATGGTTACGGTTTGAAGACTAGGGGCAAGCTGAACAAGGTAGCGGCGCTGGGCACGTCTTCAAGAGGTCATCCATGGCTGCTGATTGACGGTTGCGGAGCTGGGCGCTTCAAGAGATAAGCTTCTCTGATTTTCTTTCTGTTTTGTCTCTGTTTTTTACAAATTTCTGCATTTCTTGTTCTGTTTGTGTGGGCTGTTATATTGTGTCTGGGTTCTTGGAGTTTTGGGTTGGGGTTTTGGTTTTCTCCATCTTCAAATGGGGAAGAAGAAATCACCCCACAAGAAGGGCTCCCCTCATAAGAAGGCTGCTGCTTCTCTCTCGAGCGCCATTGGTTCTCGGCCACAAAAGTCTCCACCTGCAGAGTTTCCCAACTCAGGAGTTCAATCCATTTCAGGAGCTTCAATTGGGGCTGTGAATGCCCTGCCTAATTCTTCTGGTCAGGATTTGGGAAAGAAGGTGGCCCGTGCTTTGCCTTCTGAAGTTACTAAAAAGAGGTCCAAATCTGAGGAAAAACAGAGCATGGTAAATGTTGAGGTTCCTGCTGTGGGGAACCTTCTGAATGCGCCTGTTCATCCGAGTGAGGGTGCTGGTGTAGGCCCTTGTAGTTCTGGTAAAATTACAGGGCTTCATCAGGATGGTTTGGCAAGCGCCATTGGACAGCCTGCCACTGTTACGACTGCGTGCAAAACAGGGGAGGCCTCTATTCATTTGGGAGATCGTGATGTGCCTGACGCTTGCGGGGGGGTGAATCTGTTGGCACGTCAGATATTACAACGTTCTAAAGGTCACTCCTTGCCAGAGGTAGAGGTTTCGTCTGGTTCACGCGTGGGGGAGGCTCGGCTGGAGGTTGAAGATGAAGGATTAGGGCAGGCCGCATCTTTTCCTAGGGTTGCGGCTGCTGGGGATCCATCATTGAATGCCGTTTCTAATTTAGGAAAGAAATTTAATGTCATTCAGCAGCCTCTTACCTTATCTTCTTCAGCCCCTGTGAAGAATTCTGCTGCTATTAATGGGCAAGATGCTGCTGCCTTCATACCTAATTCCATGGAAGGTAAGTATAATCAAGGGTTTGAGCAGCGAGCTGACTTCTCTCTCCCCTTGAATGCTTCGGTAATTAATGAGCGTGTAGCTATTTCTCCATGCCCAGCTGGTCGGTTGTTGAAAGGTAAGAAGATGGCTGGTAGTCTGCCGTCTATGGAAAGCCGTTTAAAAAACGCAGAAGCTCGGCCTTCAGTTTCAATGGCCTTGGACGCCCGTTATGGTAAGTCAGGGAGTTTAATGACGGTGGATGCCCGTCATGGAAAGTCTGGCAGCTCTCTTCCCCCAATTGGGCCGATTGGTGGGGACTCAAGGGGAAGGCTTCATGGCCCATTGTTACCCGAACATGGCCCTATTTTGTTAGGCCCAAAGGAGCTAGATCATGTTGGGCTTAAGCCCATAGGACTCCAAAATAGTGGGCTTAATGAGTTGGACCAAAACGGAGTTAGTGAGTTGGATCCCAATGTGCTCAATTTTAATGGGCTCGATAATACGAGTATGGGGCCAAGTTTGAGTAGCTTAGGACAAGGTGCCTTGCCTATTGGGTCATCTCCTTTTAGTCCTCTAGGGCGGGGTCAATTGGGAAATTTGGTAACGCGTCGTAGTCTTCCCCCTCGGGAGGAGCTGATTCCCTTGGGAGGCAAGGATGGGTCTTCTGAGTTTGGGATGGGGTCTAGTGAGCTTGGGGCGAGGAGTGGGTCGGGGATTCCAGGAAAGTTTCCCCTATTAGGCCAATCTCGTTCGGATCAGCTTGTGAGTGCTGGAGATGATGTGTCTCAGGGTTCTGGGGATAGTTTTGGGATGAGTGGGTCCTTTGTGCCCCCAGGATCTCTCGGTCAGGGTCAGAAGCCTAGTTGGGCTAATCTTTTTGGGCCGCAGGGGCCCTCCCCTGCCTTTGAACCCCTAGTCTATAACCCTCCAATTGAAAAGGATGGGATTATGTTTGCCATCCCCTCGGATGAGGTAATTGAGGAGGGGGTAGCCGTCTGGAGAGGGTCTTTGGTGGGTCAGTTTATCGATGGTAAACTCCCATTTTTTGTGCTTGATCGGCTTGTCCGTAAGATTTGGGGTCATGTGGAAGTTCCAACCATTAACTTGTTTGATAATGGTTTGATCATCTTCAGGTTCCAAAAGGACTCAGCTCGGGACTGGGTCTTGGAGAATGGCCCCTGGCACATTGGGGGTAAGCCTATCCTTCTGAGGCAGTGGGTCCCAGGGATAGTCCCTCAGACTTTTGTGTTCGATAAAATTCCTGTGTGGGTTAAGTTCTTCCATGTCCCTATGGAATTGTGGACCACTCCTGGTTTGAGTAACATTGCGAGTACGGTTGGTGTTCCTTTGCGGTTGGATAAGCCTACAAAGGACAGAACGTGCTCCTCGTATGCTCGGGTTTGTGTGGAGGTTGCGATTGATGCCCCTCTTCCTAGCCAGGTTGGGGTCACGGTCTATGGGGTGGATCATACTATCCCCATTGAGTATGAATGGAAGCCCAAGAGGTGCCTATCCTGTCGTGTCTTTGGCCACTCGGACTCTGGCTGTCCTAAAAAGCCTGTGGGTAGTTTGGAGCCTACCCTCCCTACTCAAGTGTCTACTGAGGGTGGGGTCAGGGTGCCGGCCCAGAGTGTTGGCGTGAACTCGGATCAGGTAGGGGTTGCTAGTGGAGAGGGTGATCAAGCCTCCTCTCTGGAGGTTGGTGATGACTTTCTCCCTGTGGGAGGGAAATCCCGTAGGCGTAAACGGAAGAAGGCTGCCAGGTCCTTGGCTGCAGATTCGGCTGCCCTTCCCTTTGCCTTGGCTAGTCTCCCGAGTTCTCCTATTGGCCCCTCCTCTCGGCCTTCCCGCTCTCCTGAGCCCCCAAAGGGGGTACATGTGACTAACTCTTTCGATTCTCTTTCAGATTCGTTGGGGTGTGATTTGGTCCCCCCGAGGGTGGTTTCCTTAGTTGAAAAGACGCTCTGTGACAGTGTTGACCCTCGATGGTGTCAGGATGCCATTGTTTCCCCGTCTACTTCCTATGTCTAGTTGGTGCTCGTGGAATGTGCGCGGTCTCACTGACCCGACAAAAGGACGATGTGTTCGCTCCTTTTTGCAGGCTGAGAATATTGGTTTCTGCTGTCTGGTAGAAACTAAGGTTAAGGCTCATCAGTTTGATTCCGTTTTTCGTTCCTTTGGGGCTGATTGGCAGTGTGTTTGTAGTTATGGGGATAGCGGCCTGGGTCGTATTTGGGTGTTATGGCGTTCCCGCCGTTTCTCTTTCTCCCCTAGCCTGATTAGTCCTCAGTTGGTTACTGGCTCCCTGGTGGACCTGTCTTCTCAGGTTGTGACTCATATTGCCTGTGTGTATGGGTCCAATCTCGAGGCTGGGAGGTCTGTTTTGTGGAGGGAGTTGGCCTTGGCGTGTTCGAGTTGGTCTTCCCCTGGTGTAGTTATGGGAGACTTCAATGAGACTCGCCGGTTGACTGAGAGGAGTGGGGGTAACCATAGCATTTCTGCGATGGGAGCCTTTGATAATGCTCTCCTTGAGGCTGACTTGGTTGAGCTGCCGGTTCAGGGGAATTGGTTCACTTGGACTAGTCGCCCTAGGGGTGGCCCAGGAGGTCAGTTGGGTAGGTTGGATAGAGTTTTGGTCAACGCTGAATGGGCTTCCGGTCGGCCTATGTGTGGGGTGCGCGTGCATGACTGGGGTGTCTCTGACCATAGTCCTTTGGTTTTCTCTCCAGGCCCTTTAGGTGCTCGTCGGTCTCCCTCCTTTCGGTTCTTCAACCATTGGGGGGAGTCTGATAGGTTTTTGTCTGTGATTGCCAGTAGGTGGGTGTCCCATGTTGGGGTCTCTCCGCTTGTTAGCTTCGCTCGCAATTTAAAGGGCTTAAAGCGGTCTCTCAGGCAGGAGTTTGGGACGCCGATTGCCGTGCTTAGTCAGCAGGTTATTGATCTGCGCTTGGCCATGGAGGCTGCCCAGGCGGGAGTTTTGGTGGACCCCCTTTCTCCTTCCCTCCAGTGTCAGGCTGCTGAGGCTTCTGATAGGTTCTGGGCGGCCGCTAGGTGTGAGGAAGCCTCCCTTCGGCAAAAATCGAGGGTCAAGTGGCTGGCGTTAGGGGATAGGAACTCGGGGTTCTTTCACAGGAGCGTAAAAGTTAGGGCGGCCCGAAATAATTTTTCCTCTTTGGTTGATGGCTCTGGGGTCAGGTTGTCGTCCCATGTGGACATCTCGAGATCTCTGGTTCATTATTTCCAGGGTCTCTTAGGGTCCCAAGGGGTGGGGTATCGTGACCTCACTGAGTGTTTAAAGCCGATGGTGGGGTTTTCGTGGTCTGATCAGTGTGTAACTGATCTCACTCGCCCCATCTTGCGAGAGGAAGTTCGAGCTGTTCTCTTTTCCATGAGTAGTTCCAGGGCTCCTGGCCCGGATGGCTTCCCTGTGGGGTTTTTCAAAGCTGCTTGGAGTGTTGTTGGGGATGATTTCGTTTCCGCTGTGCTTCACTTCTTTGATACATCCTTCCTTCCTCCTGGTATCAATGCTACCTCTCTTACCTTGATTCCTAAGAAGGTGGGTGCTTCACGGGTTGAGGATTTCAGGCCTATTTCCTGCTGTAATGTGTTGTATAAATGCATTGCAAAGGTTTTGGCTAATCGTCTTCGCGTGTGGCTGCCTTCCTTCATTAGTCCGAATCAGTCGGCCTTTGTTCAAGGTAGGAGCATTGTGGATAACATTCTGCTCTGCCAGGAGTTGGTTGGGGGTTACCACCTCAACAAAGGGAGCCCGCGGTGTGTGCTGAAGATTGACCTGCAGAAGGCTTATGACTCCATTCAGTGGGATTTTCTCTTTGGCTTACTGCTTTCGATTGGTACGCCTTGCCAGTTTGTCAACTGGGTCCGGGCTTGCGTTACTTCGCCTATGTTCTCCATCTCGGTGAATGGGTCCTCTGAGGGGTTTTTTGCGGGTAGGCGTGGTCTCCGTCAGGGTGATCCCCTGTCCCCTTACCTGTTCGTCATGTGTATGGAAGTCTTATCTCGGCTGCTGAATTCCCCGCCGCCTGAGTTTGAGTTTCATCCCAAGTGTGAGATGGTTAATCTTACCCATCTTTGCTTTGCGGATGACTTGATGATTTTCTCTGCGGGGAACAGGGCTTCCTTGAGGTTTGTTCAGCAGACTTTACTTCACTTCCAGGAGCTTTCTGGCCTTGTGGCCAACTCTGCTAAGAGCTCGATGTTCTGTGCAGGGGTTCCTGTCCAGGTGGCTGTAGGTCTGGCTGAGTTCATGGGTGTTGCTCTGGCAACCTTGCCTGTGTGTTACTTAGGGCTCCCTCTCATCTCAGGTCGGTTGTCTTATAGGGATTGCCAGCCTCTTATTGATCGGATCACCTCTCGGATTGGCAGTTGGACTGCTAGGGCTCTTTCCTATGCTGGTAGGTTGCAGCTTATCCAGTCGGTCCTTCAGAGCTTCCAGGTCTATTGGGCTAGTGTCTTTGTGCTGCCTGCTCGTTTAGTCCATAGGGTTGAGAGTCTGCTTCGTTGCTATCTCTGGAAGGGCTCTCCTTCTGGTTGTGGGGGGGCAAAGGTTGCCTGGGCTGACATTTGTTTGCCGAAGAGTGAGGGAGGTTTAGGTATTCGTCATATCCCCTCCTGGAACTCGGCTGCAGTTATGAAGCTCCTCTGGCTCCTCCTGCTTCGCTCTGGTTCCCTGTGGGTGGCTTGGATGGAGGCGTATATCCTCCGTGGTCGGTCTCTTTGGACGATTCCTGTGTCGTCTTCGTGGTCTTGGTGCCTCAAGGCAATTATGGGGCTTCGGGACCAATTCCGTCCTCTTATCCGCTTCTCCATAGGTGACGGTGCTAGGTGTCGTATGTGGGTTGATCCTTGGCTGCCTGATGGTCCTATTCTCCCCAGAATTAGTGATCGTATCTTGTATGACGCCGCTAGTCATATTCAAGCGATGGTCTCTGATTTTTTGCTACCTGATGGTTCGTGGCGGTGGCCGGCAGTGTCTCCTGATTTGTTGGAGCTCGCCGATACTGTGCGCTCTACTGTGTGTTGCCCAGGTAGGGAGGATAAGTTGATCTGGGTTCCTGGCGGGATTGGTTTTTCGGTCTCTAGTGCTTGGGAGGCGATTCGCCCCCGTGGGACAGTGGTCCCGTGGCAGGGGTTGCTTTGGTTCGGGGGGAATATTCCGCGTCATGCTTTTGTCACTTGGCTGGCCTTGAGGGACCGCTTGTATACTCGTGATAGGCTGGCTCGGTGGATCCCCTCGACACCTACTGATTGTTTGCTTTGTTTGTCCGGGACTGAGTCCCGTGACCACTTGTTCTTCCAGTGCCCCTTTGCGAGTTTGGTGTGGGAGGATATCCTCTGTTGGGGCAGAGCTTCCCGCCTCGTTCTCCCTTGGGATGCTGAGCTTGAGTGGATTTGTCGGGTGAGTGCTGGGCAGCACAAGCGTAAGCTTGTTTGGAGGGTGGCCTGGTGTGCCGTGATTTACCATATCTGGATGGAACGCAATTTGCGTTTTCATGGCCCGGGTCACCGCCCTACTCAGTCGGTTATCGCTGCTATTCGGTCTGATATTTCTTCTGCTTGCTCGTCCTGGGTGGGTGCGGTTTCGGCCGTCTCCCCCTGGGATTCTTTTGATTGACTTTGTCTTGTTCTTTGAGTGTGTGCAGGTTTTTTGTCAGGTTGCTCTTGTGGTGCTGTCTCGCTTATGGCGTTTGCTTCTTCCCCTGTTCTGTCCCTGGTTCATGCTGTTGTCCTTTCTTCTGAGGGGTTTCTGGTTTTGGTGCTGGCTTCTTCATCTGTTTGTCCTTGGCTGCCTTGGCTTTTCTCCCTGGTGGGATTCTTGTGTGGGCTCTGCGAGGCTTGTCTGTGGGGCGTCCCGAGCTGTTGGAGTGCTTCAGGCGGTGCTTGTTTCTTCTGCAGTTGGCTGTCCTTTTCTTGTTCTGTGGGTTCTCGTTGTCCCCTGCCGGCCCTGGTTCCTAATTGAGTTGAGTTCTGGTCGCTTGTTGTCACCCCGAAAGGCGCTTTGTCCTGAGGGTGTGTGGGCTTTTGGTGGGTCCTTGGATCTGGCTTTGTCGAGGGAAGCGATGCTGGCTGGGTCCCTGTGGCTTTCTGCCGTGCCTGCATACCGGATGGTTGTTCTTTTGCCATAAGTAGGGGGAAGATGAGTTGATGGGCCTCTTCTTTGTTCGGTTTCTTGGTTGTGCTTGGGGGGCGAGATTCTTGCTTGCATTTGTTGGATGGCCAGCTTGGCCCCTTCTTTCTCAGCATCTGCCTGTCCTCTCTCTGGCTAGCTTGGTGCCCCTTGACCCTGTCTGGTGTTGCTCTGTCGCTAGTTCCGGCCGGGGGTTGGATGGTCTGGGGAGTTTTGTGGGCTGATCGCGGTTGAGGTGTCACGTTTTGTTTCCTCCTGCTTCAGCTGTTTCTTTGCTTTTTAGTTGTGTTACTTCTCTCTGCTTTTGTTTTTTCTAGCTCCTTCCCGTTTGTGGGTTGGATGCTGGGGTATGTTGTTGTTTGGCTTTTGCTTTCCCTCGGGCTGTGAGGTTTCTGCTGTGTTGTTTTCGTTTTGTTGCCGTACATTGGGTCTCCCAGTGTTTGTTCCCCTGTTGTTGTGCCCTTTGGCCTCGGGCTTTGAGGCCTTTTGCTTATATATATTCACTTTTGCAAAAAAAAAAAAATATGGTAACCCTGGATAAAATTATGACTAAAGCTCCTTCTCTCCCTAAAACCGATTCCTGTCAGTTGGGCGTCAAAGGCAAAGATGGTCCTTTGCCTCAAAACCGTGGGAGTTGGAGTGTTAAGTTGGCTTCCCATGTTGACTACCCAAATGGGCTTGGCCCAATTGGTAATGATTCGGGTGGGCTTGGCCAAGGGAATAGGTTAGCACATGATGGGACAATTGAGTTGGACTATTCTGATTTCCACCTTAATGGGTTTGATGACTTGGGTTCGGGCCCAAATTTGAATGGGCAAGGAGCCTTGACTTTTGGGCCGCCCTCGTTTAGCCCAATAGGGCGTGGGCAGTTAGGCCACTTGGTGACTCGTCGTGCTAGGCCCAATCGGGATGAGGGTTTGCCCCGTGAGGGAAAAGATGTGGCTAGTGAGGTTGGGGTGGGGTGTAGCTCGTTTGGGCGTAGGATTGGTATGGGGATTCCAGGAAAGTTTCCTCTGTTAGGCCATCCTCGTTCGGACGTAGGAGTGAGTGAGGGGTTTGATGCGTCTTCGGGTTCCTTTGGGGTTGGGACTAATCATAGTGGGCCCAGTGGGCCCCTGGGGCCCCCTGGTCAGGGGCTTAAGGCGAGTTGGGCCACTTTGTTTGGGCCTCAGTGGACCTCCTGTTAAGTCTCTGAAAGTGACTTATTTAGGACCCATTTAGCTTAAGAACATGTACACATTTAGGTGTTTTTGTTAGCATTTAGCTTAAACCTATGCTTTAATATGAGAATTAGAAGAAGGTAGCTAATATAGGACTTATGTACAATAGGTAGAAAAAGGGTTGAAAACCGAAGAAAAGAATGAAAAAGTTAGCATTGCAAATGAATTGCGGAATAATTGCGGTGACCGCAATTATTCAAGTTAAAACCGTAAGTTGGCTGATCATTTTCTGTTTAGATCCGATTTTTCAGGGATTCGGTCTTTCTCCTCCATCCATTCTGATATATGGCGTTGAAGATTGATGGTTCTCCTTGGCCCAAACGCACCTGCAAACGACTATAAAAGGGGGTCAAAGTCGGAGGTTCAGTAAGCAATTCGAAGTGCAGAAGTCTTCTCGCAGTCCACCATTTCTCTCTAAATTCCTTTGCCGTCTGTTGGAGTGAGGTTCTCAGCTTTTGGAGTCGATAATCTGATAGGAAGGAGAGAAGATTCTTCTTCTCTCTCGATTGGATTCATCCAAGCACGGCTGAATTCCCATCACCATCATTCGAGGCGACTGCCACGAAGATTTCCAGCAAACCTTTACTGTTTTCTGCTCTTTTCTTCTCATTTCCATTACTGATCATTGTTGTTCTTAGTTGAGTCATTTCAATTATTGCATTTCGTTGTTGTCTGTCTTGGATTCAGTTCTTTTTAAGCTTCCCTTTGTCATTCAAACACTTAAAGTAATCAAAGTAAGTTTCTGCATTTCACAGTTCTACCTTGTTCTGCTACGAGTTTTGCTTACTGTTTTACACACATTTCTCTTCTAAGCATGTTTACTTTATCTACCATTTCTGCTCTTTACATATCTATGAGTGACTAAAATCATTTAGGGGCATGCTAATGACAGAACTATAGGCTAAAAAACGTGAGTCAAGTAGGTAGATTAACACTCGAACATTGATTGTATGTAAGCTTCATCCCACGGGCAATTTCGATTGGCCATCCATTTTGTCCAAAGAACTCCTAACCTCTGGAAGGAGTAAGAGTTCAGAGTCATATAATCATGCTAGCCTTTCATGGTAATCAGGAAACGGCCTAGGAATAGGCGTTTCCCTAGTACAAACTGCACACTCCTGCTTTAACAAGATGCTTAAGATCTTACTTTGAAGTCGAGTAAACTTGAGTCTCTCATGCATGGAATCGGACGATACTTGAGATAGAGTGAGTTTGATGTATAGAGAGTTGATCCAAAGCTTGATAATCGTAATAAAATGCCTATAGGATAGTCATTAGTAGCCCTTAATCCCCCATTTTAATCAGATTCGCTGCTAATTAATTGCGGAAACATTGCGGTCCTCGCAATTCTGCCTTTTTATCATTCTGTTTAGCTGTTTTCTTCCTCGATTATTAATTCCATCTCTTGTCCTTTAGGTCTAGTTTTAACTTTAATTTGTTTATGTTATATCCCTATACACATTCAGCAAAAAGTAGTTAATTAAAAACCAATTTTAACCCATCAAATTCATCCCATCTTTCTTAACATTCACACTTCGCGAATAGCTAAAAACAAGTCTCTGTGGAAAAAACGAATTAAATATACTCACTACTTGCTGTAAGACCATGTATGCTTGCATGTTCTAAGTGCTCTCTCTACCCTTTTGCATATTTATCTTTACACATTGAGCCCGCAACACCTCCCCAGCTGATGAACCCCTTCTCTATAACCCTCCAATTGAGAAGGATGGGATTATGTTTGCCATTCCCTCGGAGGAGGTTATTGAGGAGGGCATAGCAGTTTGGAGAGGATCGTTGGTGGGTCAGTTTATGGATGGCAAACTCCCCTTCTTTGTTCTTGATCGGTTGGTCAGAAGGATTTGGGGACATGTGGAAGTTCCAACCATTAACTTGTTTGATAATGGTTTGATCATCTTCAGGTTCCAGAAGGACTCAGCTCGGGACTGGGTCCTGGAGCATGGCCCCTGGCACTTCGGGGGGAAGCCTATCCTTCTGAGGCAGTGGACCCCTGGGATAGTTCCCCAGACCTTTGTGTTCGATAGAATTCCTGTGTGGGTAAAGGTTTTTCATGTCCCTATGGAATTGTGGACCACTCCTGGGTTGAGTAACATTGCGAGTACGGTTGGTGTTCCTTTGCGATTGGATAAGCCTACAAAGGACAGAACGTGCTCCTCGTATGCTCGGGTTTGTGTGGAGGTTGCGATTGATGCCGCTCTTCCTAGTACAGTAGGGGTCACTGTCTATGGTGTGGATCATACTATCCCAATTGAATATGAGTGGAAGCCCAAGCGGTGCCTTTCTTGCCGTGTCTTTGGTCATTCGGACACAGGTTGTCCGAAACAGACTATGGGTAGTATTGATCCCATCCTCTCTACACAGGTGTCTGCTGAGGGTGAGGTCAAGGTGCCGGCCCAGAGTGAGGTTGTGGGCTCGGATCAGGTACTGGTTGCTAGTGGGGAGGGTCAACAGGCCTCCTCTCTTGAGGTTGGTGATGAGTTTCTCCCTGTGGAAGGGAAATCTCGTAGGCGTAAACGGAACAGGAAGAAGGCTGCCAAGTCCTTGGCTGCGACAGACTCGTCTGCCCATCCCATTGCCTTGGTTAGCCTCCCGAGTTCTCCTATTGGCCCCACCTCTAGGCTTTCCCGTTCTCCTGAGCCTCCAAAGGGGGTCTGCATGACTAACTCTTTCGGTTCGCTAGCTGATTCCTCGGAGTGTGCTTTGGCCTCCCCGATGGTGGTTTCCTTAGCGGAAAAGGCGCTCTGTGACAGTGTGGACCCTCGATGGTGTCAGGATGCCACTGTTTCCCCTTCTACTTTCTATGTCTAGTTGGTGCTCGTGGAATGTGCGCGGTCTCACTGACCCGACAAAAGGGCGATGTGTTTGTTCCTTTTTGCAGTCTGAGAATATTGGTTTCTGCTGTCTGGTAGAAACTAAGGTTAAGGCTCATCAGTTTGACTTCGTGTTTCGTTCCTTTGGGGCAGATTGGCAGTGTGTGTGTAGTTATGGGGATAGTGGCCTGAGTCGTATCTGGGTGTTATGGCGTTCCCGCCGTTTCTTTTTCTCCCATAGCCTGATTAGTCCTCAGTTTATTACTGGCTCCCTGGTGGATCTGTCTTCTCAGGTGGCGACTCATATTGCCTGTGTGTATGGGTCCAACCTCGAGGCTGGGCGGTCTGCTTTGTGGAGGGAGTTGGCCTTGGCTTGTTCGAGCTGGTCTTCCCCTGGCGTGGTTATGGGAGACTTTAATGAGACTCGGCGGTTGACTGAGAGGAGTGGGGGTAACCATAGCATCTCTGCGATGGGAGCCTTTGATAGTGCTCTCCTAGAGGCTGACTTGGTCGAGCTGCCGGTTCAGGGGAATTGGTTCACTTGGACTAGCCGCCCGCGGGGTGGTCCGGGAGGTCAGTTGGGGAGGTTGGATAGAGTTTTGGTGAATGCTGAGTGGGCTTCGGCCAACCCTCTGTGTGTGGTGCACGTGCATGACTGGGTTGTTTCTGATCACAGTCCGATGGTTTTCTCTCCAGGTCCTTTAGGAGCTCGTCGGTCTCCCTCCTTTCGGTTCTTTAACCATTGGGGGGAGTCTGATAGGTTTTTGTCCGTGGTCGCTAGTGGGTGGGTGACCCGTGTTGGGTCTCTCCGCTTGTTAGCTTCGCTCGGAACTTAAAGGGCTTAAAGAGGTCTCTGAGGCAGGAGTTTGGGAACCCGATTGCCGTGCTTAGTCAGCAGGTTGTTGATCTTCGCTTGGCCATGGAGGCTGCCCAGGCTGGAGTTTTGGCAGACCCCCTGTCTCCCTCCCTACAGCTTCAGGCCTCTGAGGCCTCGGATAGGTTTTTTGTTTTTGCAAAGGTGATTATATATTAAGCAAAAAGACCTCAAAGCCCGAGGCCAAAGGGCACCAACAAACAAGAGAACAACCACTGGGAAAACCAATGTACGAAAACAAAACAAAAACAACCCAACGGAACCTCACAGCCCGAGGGAAAGCAACAAAGAAACCAACAAACAACAAACCCCGGCACCCAACCCACAAGCGGAAGGAGCCAGAAAAGACCAAAAAGCAAATAAATACAACACAACTCAAAGAGCAAAGAACACAACCGAAGCAAGAGGAAACAACAAGTCAGAACACTAACGAAGCATAACTCCCCAGCCGCCCAAAATACATCCCAAGCCATCAATCCCCGGCCGGCACGAGCGAAAGAGCGACTCCAGACAAGGTCAAGGGGCACCAAGCAAAGCAGAGGGAGGACAGACAGATGCTGAGATAAAAAGAGGCCAAGCTGGCCATCCATCATATGCATGCAGGAAGCCAGCCCCCCAAGCACGACCAAGTAAACCAAAACAAAGAAGAGGCCCTTCAACTCGTCTTCCCCCTACTTATGGCAAAAGAACAACCATCAGGTATGCAGGCCCGGCAGAAAGCCACAAGGACCAGGCAAGCATCGCTTCCCTCGACAAAGCCAGATCCAAGGACATCCACGAAAAACCGACACACCCTCCAGACAAGACGCCTTTCGGGGTGACAACAAGCATCCAGAACAAACTCAACTCAATTAGGAACCAGGACCACACCAGGGAACAAAGAGCACCCACAGGACAGAGAAGGACAGCCAACTGCAGAAGTAGCAAGCACCGCCTGAACCAACCCCTACAGATGGTCGCACCCCACAGACTAGCCTCTCATATCCCCCACTCAAAATGCCCACCAGGGAAGAAAGTCTTTTTATCGAACAACCACTTGGTGCAGTGGGTGAGCGCTCCGCCTAAGATAGCAAAGAGTGGGGGTTCGATTCTGCCCTAGGGCAGATTTTCGTAAAAATTATCAAACAACCACTTGGTGCAACGGGTGAGTGAGCGCATCACGTAGATAGCCCAGAGTGGGGGTTGATTGATCCTGCACCGTGCAAACGGGGCATGAATGATTTAAAATATTTAACTGCATTATATACCGCCTATAAAGGCAAATTTTAATTACCGTGACCTTACAGAGCTTTTGAAGCCAATTGTGGGGTTTGTGTGGTCTGATCAGTGTGTAACTGATCTCATCCGCCCCATCTCGAGAGAGGAGGTTCGAGTTGTTCTCTTTTCCATGAGTAGTGCTAAGGCTCCTGGGCCGGATGGCTTCCCAGTGGGGTTTTTCAAAGCTGCTTGGAGTGTTGTGGGGGATGATTTTTGTTCCGCACCGCTTCACTTCTTTGATTCCTCCTTCCTTCCTCTTGGCATCAATGCCACCTCTCTTACCTTGATTCCTAAGAAGGTGGGTGCCTCCCGGGTTGAGGATTTCAGGCCTATTTCCTGTTGTAATGTGCTGTATAAATGCATTGCAAAGGTGTTGGCCAATCGTCTTCGCGTGTGGCTGCCTTCCTTCATAAGTCCGAATCAGTCGGCCTTTGTCCAAGGAAGGAGTATTGTGGGTAACATTCTACTCTGCCAGGAGCTAGTTGGGGGTTACCACCCCAACAAAGGGAGCTCGCGGTGTGTGCTGAAGATCGACCTGCAGAAAGCTTATGATTCTATCCAGTGGAATTTTCTCTTTGGCTTACTGCTTTCGATTAGTACGCCTTGCCAGTTTGTCAACTCGATCCGGGCTTGCGTTACTTCGCCTATGTTCTCCATTTCGGTGAATGGGTCCTCTGAGGGGTTCTTTGCGGGTAGGCGTGGTCTCCGTCAGGGTGATCCCCTATCCCCTTACCTGTTCGTCATGTGTATGGAAGTCTTGTCGCGGCTGCTGAATTCCCCGCCGCCTGAGTTTGAGTTTCATCCCAAGTGTGAGAGGGTTAATCTTACCCATCTCTGCTTTGCGGATGACTTGATGATTTTCTCTGCGGGGAACAGGACTTCTTTGAGGTTTGTTCAGCAGACGTTACTTCACTTCCAGGAGCTTTCAGGCCTTGTGGCTAACTCCGCTAAGAGCTCGATGTTCTGTGCGGGGGTTCCTGTCTAGGTGGCTGTCGGGCTGGCCGAGTTCATGGGTGTTGCTCTTGCGACCTTGCCTGTTTGTTACTTAGGTCTCCCTCTCATCTCTGGTCGGCTGTCTTCTCGGGATTGCCAGCCCCTTATTGATCGGATCACCTCTAGGATTGGCAGTTGGACTGCTAGGGCTCTTTCATATGCGGGAAGGTTGCAGCTTATCCAGTCGGTCCTCCAGAGCTTCCAGGTCTATTGGGCTAGTGTGTTTGTGCTGCCTGCTCGTATAGTCCATAGGGTTGAGAGTTTACTTCGTTCTTACCTCTGGAAGGGCTCTCCTTCTGGTCGTGGGGGGGCGAAGGTTGCCTGGGATGACATTTGTTTGCCGAAGCGGGAGGGAGGTTTGGGTATTCGTCATATCCATTCGTGGAACTCGGCAGCGGTTATGAAGCTCCTTTGGCTCCTTCTGCTTCGCTCTGGTTCCCTGTGGGTGGCTTAGATGGAGGAGTATATCCTCCGTGGACGGTCTCTTTGGACGATTCTTGTGTCGTCTATGTGGTCTTGGTGCCTCAAGGCGATTATGGGGCTTCGGGACCAATTCCGTCCACTTGTCCGGTTTTCTATTGGTCAGTTCTAGGTGTCGTATGTGGGTTAACCCATGGCTGCCTGATGGTCCTATTCTCCCCAGGATTAGTGATCGTATCTTGTATGACGCAGCTAGTCATATTCAAGCTAGGGTCTCTGATTTTCTGCTACCTGATGGTTCGTGGCGGTGGCCGGTAGTGTCTCCTGAGTTGTTGGAGATTGCAGATGCCGTGCGCTCTACTGTGTGTTGCCCAGGTAGGGAGGATAGGTTGATCTGGGTTCCAGGCGGGATGGGTTTTTCTGTTTCGAGTGCTTGGGATGCGATTCGACCCCGTGGGACAGTGGTTCCTTGGCGGGGCTTGCTTTGGTTCGGGGGGAATATTCCGCGTCATGCTTTTTTCACCTGGCTGGCCTTGAGGGACCGTTTGTATACCCGTGATAGACTAGCTAAGTGGATCCCCTCGACACCCACTGATTGTTTGTTGTGTTTGTCAGGGACTGAGTCCCGAGACCACTTGTTTTTCAGTGCCCCTTTGCGAGTTTGGTGTGGGAGGATATCCTCTGTTGGGGTGGAGCTTCCCGCCTCGTTCTCCCTTGGGATACTGAGCTTGAGTGGATTTGTCGGGTGAGTGCTGGGCAGCACAAGCGTAAGCTTGTTTGGAGAGTGGCCTGGTGTGCTGTGATCTACCATATTTGGATGGAACGCAACTTGCGTCTTCACGGCCCGGGTCATCGCCCTCCTCAGTCGGTGATCGCTGCTATTCGGTCTGATATTTCTTCTGCATGCTCGTCCTGGGTGGGTGCAGTTTCGGCCGCCTCCCCCTGGGATTCTTTTGATTGACTTTGTCTTGTCCTTTGAGTGTGTGCAGGTGTTCTTTCAGGTTGCTCTTTGCGGTGTTGTTTTGCTCCTGGCGTTTGTTTCTTCCCCTGCTCTGCCCCTGGTTGCTGTTGTTGCCTCTTCTCTGGAGGGGTTTTCAGTCTGGTCTGTGCGGCTTGCTTGTTTGAGTTTTGTCCCTGTGCTTGTTCCTGCTTTGATCACTGTTTGCAGAGGCTCGTCCAGTTGCTTGCTTTCTTCTCCTGTTTGTCCCTTGTTGTCCTTGGCCCTCTCTTCCCTGGTGGGCCTTTTGAGTGGGGCTTTGAAAGGCTAGTCTGTGGGGTGTCACCAGCAGTAGGGGTTGTTTCCGGCGGTGCTTGCTACTTCTGCAGTTGGTTGTCCTTCTCTGTTCTGCGGATGCTCTGTGTTCCCTGGCGGTCCTGGTTCCTAATTGAGTTGAGTTTCTTCTGGATGCTTGTTGTCACCCCGAAAGGCGCTTTGTCTAGAGGGTGTGTGGGCTTTTGGTGGGTCCTGGGATCTGGCTTTGTCGAGGGAAGCGATGCTGGCTGGGTCCTTGGGTTTTCTGCCGTGCCGGCATACCGGATGGTTGTTCTTTTGCCATAAGTAGGGGGAAGATGAGTTGAAGGGCCTCTTCTTTGTTTGGTTACTTGGTCGTGCTTGGGGGGCTGGCTTCTTGCTTGCATATGATGGATGGCCAGCTTGGCCCCTTTTATCTCAGCATCTGTCTGTCCTCCCTCTTTTTGCTTGGTGCCCCTTAACCTTGTCCGGAGTCGCTCTTCGCTCGTGCCGGCCGGGGGATGGATTGCATGGGGAGCTTGTTGGGCAGCTGAGGAGTTATGCTTCGTTCGTGTTATTGCTTCCTCTTGCTTCAGCTGTGTTCTTTTGCTTTTTGAGTTGTGTTGCATTTATTTGCTTTTGTCCTTTCTGTCTCCTTCCCGCTTGTGGGTTGGATGACGGGGTTTGTCGTTGTTTGTTTTCTTTGTTGCTTTCCCTCGGGCTGTGAGGTTCCGTTGGGTTGTTTTTGTTAGTTGTCGTACATTGGTTCTCCCAGTGGTTGTTCTCTTGTTTGATGGTGCCCTTTGGCCTCGGGCTTTGAGATCTTTTTGCTTATTTATATTATCACCTTTGCAAAAAAAAAAAGGACAGCAAGTGGCAGAAAGGTGAAGAAAGCAAGCAAACTGAACGAGCCTCTGCAAGAAGCGTCCTGAAAGCAGGAACAAGCACAGGGAGAAACCCAAACAGGCAAACCTCACAGACCAAACTGAAAACCCCCTCTAGAGAAGAGACAACAGCAGCACCTAGGGACAGAACAGGGGAAGAAGCAAACTCCAGCAACGAAAAGCACCGCAAGGAGCAACCAAGGGACAGAGCAGGGGAAGAAGCAATCGCCAGAAGCGAAACAAAACCACAAAGAGCAACCTGAAAAATCACCTGCACACACTTAAAGAACAAGATAAAGTCAATCAAAAGAATCCCAGGGGGAGCCGGCCGAAACCGCACCCACCCAGGACGAGCATGCAGAAGAAATATCAGACCGAATAGCAGCGATAACCGACTGAGGAGGACGGTGACCCGGGCCGTGAAAACGCAAATTGCGTTCCATCCAAATATGGTAGATCACAGCACACCAGGCGACTCTCCAAACAAGCTTTCGCTTGTGATGCCCAACACTCTCCCGACAAATCCACTCAAGCTCAGCATCCCAAGGAAGAACGAGGCGGGAAGCTCTACCCCAACAGTGGATATCTTCCCACACCAAACTTGCAAAGGGGCACTGAAAGAACAAGTGGTCACGGGACTCAGTCCCGGACAAACAAAGCAAACAATCGGTAGGGGTCGAGGGGATCCACCTAGCCAGCCTATAACGGGTATACAAACGATCCCTCAAGGCCAGCCAAGTGACCAAAGCATGACGCGGAATATTCCCCCCGAACCATAGCAAACCCTGCCAAGGAACCACCGTCCCACGGGGACGGATCGCCTCCCAAGCACTCGAAACTGAAAAGCCCATCCCGCCTGGAACCCAGATCAACCTATCCTCCCTACCTGGGCAACACACAGTAGAGTGCACGGCATCAGAGATCTCCAACAACTCAGGAGACACCAACGGCCACCGCCACGAACCATTAGGTAGCAGGAAATCAGAGACCATAGCTTGAATATGACTAGCCGCGTCATACAAGATACGATCGCTAATCCTGGGGAGAATAGGACCATCAGGCAGCCATGGATCAACCCACATACGGCACCTACAACCATCGCCAATGGAAAATCGGACAAGTGGACGGAATTGGTCACGAAGCCCCATAATCTCCTTGAGGCACCAAGACCACATAGACGACACAGGAATCGTCCAAAGAGAACGACCACGGAGGATATACTCCTCCATCCAAGCGACCCACAGAGAACCAGAGCGAAGCAGAAGGAGCCAAAGGAGCTTCATAACAGCTGCCGAGTTCCAGGATTGGATATGACGAATACCCAAACCTCCCTCCCGCTTCGGCAAACAAATGTCATCCCAGGTAACCTTCGCCCCCCCCGCGACCAGAAGGAGAGCCTTTCCATAGGTAGCAACGAAGCAAACTCTCAACCCTATGGACTATACGAGCAGGCAGCACAAACACACTAGCCCAATAGACCTGGAAGCTCTGGAGGACCGACTGGATAAGCTGCAACCTACCAGCATAGGAAAGAGCCCTAGCAGTCCAACTGCCAATCCTAGAGGTGATCCGATCAATCAGGGGCTGGCAATCCCGAGAAGACAGCCTACCTGAGAGGAGAGAGAGACCTAAGTAACAAACAGGCAGGAACGCAAGAGCAACACCCATGAACTCAGCAAGGCCGAAAGCCACCGGGATAGGAACCCCCGCACAGAACATCGAGCTCTTAGCGGAGTTAGCCACAAGGCCCGAAAGCTCCTGGAAGTGATGTAAGGTCTGCTGAACAAACCTTAAAGAAGTCCTATTCCCCGCAGAGAAAATCATCAAGTCATCCGCAAAGCAAAGATGGGTAAGAGTAACCCTCTCGCACTTGGGATGAAACTCAAACTCAGGCGGTGGGGTATTCAGCAGCCTCGACAAGACTTCTATACACATGACGAACAGGTAAGGGGACAGGGGATCTCCCTAACGGAGACCCCGCCTACCCGCAAAAAACTCCTCAGAGAACCCATTCACCGAAATGGAGAAGCCTCGGATAGGTTTTGGGCAGCAGCTAGGTGTGAAGACGCCTCTCTTTGGCAGAAATCGAGGGTTAAATGGCTGGCGTTGGGGGATAGGAACTCGGGTTTCTTTCACAGGAGTGTGAAAGTTAGGGCAGACCGGAATAGCTTTTCCTCTCTAGTTGACGGTTCTGGGGCCAGGTTGTCTTCCCATGAGGACATCTCGAGATCTCTGGTTCAGTATTTCCAGGGGCTCTTGGGTTCCCAGTGGGTTGGTTACCGGGACCTTACAGAGCAGTTAAAACCGATTGTGGGATTTGTCGGGAGAGTGCTGGGCATCACAAGCGAAAGCTTGTTTGGAGAGTCGCCTTGTGTGCTGTGATCTACCATATTTGGATGGAACGCAATTTGCGTTTTCACGGCCCGGGTCACCGTCCTCCTCAGTCTGTTATCGCTGCTATTCGGTCTGATATTTCTTCTGCATGCTCGTCCTGGGTGGGTGCGGTTTCGGCCGGCTCCCCCTGGGATTCTTTTGATTGACTTTATCTTGTTCTTTAAGTGTGTGCAGGTGATTTTTCAGGTTGCTCTTTGTGGTTTTGTTTCGCTTCTGGCGATTGCTTCTTCCCCTGCTTTGTCCCTTGGTTGCTCCTTGCGGTGCTTTTCGTTGCTGGAGGTTGCTTCTTCCCCTGTTCTGTCCCTAGGTGCTGCTGTTGTCTCTTCTCTAGAGGGGCTTTTCAGTTTGGTCTGTGAGGTTTGCCTGTTTGGGGCTTCTCCCTGTGCTTGTTCCTGCTTTGAGGACGCTTCTTGCAGAGGCTCGTTCAGTTTGCTTGCTTTCTTCACCTTTCTGCCACTTGCTGTCCTTTTTTTTGCAAAGGTGATAATATAAATAAGCAAAAAGACCTCAAAGCCCGAGGCCAAAGGGCATCATCAAACAAGGGAACAACCACTGGGAGAACCAATGTACGACAACAAAACAAAACAACCCAACGGAACCTCACAGCCCGAGGGAAAGCAACAAAGAAACCAAACAAGTACAAACCCCGTCGTCCAACCCACAAGCGGGAAGGAGCCAGAAAAAACAAAAGCAAATAAACGCAACACAACTCAAAAGGTAAAAGAACACAGCTGAAGCAAGAGGAAACAATAAGTTAGAGCACGAACGAAGCATAACTCCTCAGCCGCCCAAAAAACTCCCCAGGCCATCCATCCCCCGGCCGGCACGAGCGAAAGAGCGACTCCAGACAGGGTCAAGGGGCACCAAGCAAAAACAGAGGGAGGACAGACAGATGCTGAGATAAAAGGGGCCAAGCTGGCCATCCATCATATGCAAGCAAGAAGCTAGCCCCCCAAGCACGACCAAGTAACCAAACAAAGAAGAGGCCCTTCAACTCATCTTCCCCCTACTTATGGCAAAAGAACAACCATCCGGTATGCAGGCACGACAGAAAGCCCCAAGGACCCAGCCAGCATCGCTTCCCTCGACAAAGCCAGATCCAAGGACCCACCAAAAGCCCACACACCCTCCGGAAAAGCGCCTTTCGGGGTGACAACAAGCATCCAGAACAAACTCAACTCAATTAGGAACCAGGACCGCCAGGACACAAAGAGCACCCACAGAACAGAGATGGACAGCCAACTGCAGAAGTAGCAAGCACCGCCTGAACCAACCCCTACAGCTGGTGACACCCCACAGACAAGCCTCTCAAAGCCCCCACTCAAAAGCCCACCAGGGAAGAAAGGGCCAAGGACAGCAAGGGACGGACAGGAGAAGAAAGCAAGCAACTGATCGAGCCTCTGTTATCAGCGTCCTCAAAGCAGGAACAAGCATAGGGACAAGCTCAAACAACCAAGCCGCACAGACCAAACTGAAAACCCCCTCCAGAGAAGAGACAACAGCAGTAACCAGGGACAAAGCAGGGGAAGAAGCAATCGCCAGAAGCGAAACAGCACCGCAAAGAGCAACCTGAAAAAACACCTGCACACACTCAAAGAACAAGACAAAGTCAATCAAAAGAATCCCAGGGGGAGCCAGCCGAAAGCGCACCCACCCAGGACGAGCATGCAGAAGAAATATCAGACCGAATAGCAGCAATAACCGACTGAGGAGGACGGTGACCCGGGCCGTGAAAACGCAAGTTGCGTTCCATCCAAATATGGTAGATCACAGCACACCAGGCCACTCTCCAAACAAGCTTACGCTTTTGCTGCCCAGCACTCACCCGACAAATCCACTCAAGCTCAGCATCCCAAGGGAGAACGAGGCGGGAAACTCTACCCCAACAGAGGATATCCTCCCACACCAAACTCGCAAAGGGGCACTGAAAAAACAAGTGGTCTCGGGACTCAGTCCCGGTCAAACAAAGCAAACAATCGGTAGGTGTCGAGGAGATCCACCTTGCCAGCCTATCACGAATATACAAACGATCCCTCAAGGCCAGCCAGGTGATAAAAGCATGACGCGAAATATTCCCCCCGAACCAAAGCAAACCCTGCCAAGGGACCACTGTTCCACGGGGTCGAATCGCCTCCCAAGCACTCGAAACAGAAAAACCAATCCCGCCTGGAACCCAGATCAACCTATCCTCCCTACCTGGGTAACACACAGTAGAGCGCACGACATCGGCGATCTCCAACAACTCAGGAGACACTACCGGCCACCGCCACGAACCATCAGGTAGCAGAAAATCAGAGACCATAGCTTGGATATGACTAGCTGCGTCATACAAGATACGATCACTAATCCTGGGGAGAATAGGACCATCAGGCAGCCATGGTTAAACCCACATACGACACCTAGAACCATCGCCAATGGAAAACCGGAGAAGTGGACGGAATTGGTCCCGAAGCCCCATAATCGCCTTGAGGCACCAAGACCACATAGACGACACAGGAATCGTCCAAAGAGACCGACCACGGAGGATATACTCTAAAAATTTGCCTTTTATGGGCGGTATATAATGCAGTTAAATATTTTAAATCATTCATGCCCCGTTTGCACAGTGCAGGATCAATCAACCCCCACTCTGGGCTAGCTAGGTGATGCGCTCACTCACCCGTTGCACCAAGTGGTTGTTTGATAATTATTATGAATTTGCCTCTATGGGCGGTATATAATGCAGTTAAATATTTTAAATCATACATGCCCCGTTTGCACGGTGCAGAATCAATAAACCCCCCACTCTGGGCTATCTAGGTGATGCGCTCACTCACCCGTTGCACCCGTGTTCTGGCTTCTTGCTTCCTCTTGCTTGGGTTGTGATCTTTTGGTCTTTGAGTTGTGTTGTATTTATTTGCCTTTTTGTCTTTTCTGGCTCCTTCCCGATTGTGGGTTGGGTGCCGGGGTTTGTTTGTTGCTGGTTTTATTGCTTACTCTCGGGCTGTGAGGTTTCCGTTGGGATGTTTTTGTTTTGTGTGCTACATTGGTTTTCCCAGTGGTTGTTGTTCTTGTTTGTTGGTGCCCTTTGGCCTCGGGCTTTGAGGTCCTTTTTGCTTAATATATTATCACCTTTGCAAAAAAAAGAACAGGTGGTCGCGAGACTCAGACCCGGACAAACAAAGCAAACAATCAGTAGGGGTAAAGGGGATCCACCGGGCCAGCCTGCCCCTGGTATACAATCTATCCCTCAAGGCCAGCCAGGTTTCAAAAGCATGACGCGGAATATTCCCCCCGAACCACAGCAAACCCCGCCAAGGAACCACCGTCCCACGAGGGCGTATCGCCTCCCAAGCACTCGAGACTGAAAACCCAATCCCGCCCGGAACCCAGATCAACCTATCCTCCCGATCAAGGCAGCACACAGTAGAGCGCACGACATCGGATATCTCCAGCATCTCAGGAGACACCAACGACCATCGCCACGAACCATCAGGCAGCAGGAAATCAGAGACCGTAGCTTGAATATGACTAGCCGAGTCATACAAGATACGCTCACTAATCCTTGGCAGAATAGGACAATCAGGCAGCCATGGATCAACCCACATACGACACCTAGAACCATCGCCAATGGAAAACCGGACAAGTGGACGGAATTGGTCCCGAAGCCCCATAATCGCCTTGAGGCACCAAGACCACATAGACGACACAGGAATCGTCCAAAGAGACCGACCACGGAGGATATACTCCTCCATCCAAGCGACCCACAGAGAACCAGAGCGAAGCAGAAGGAGCCAAATGAGCTTCATAACAGCTGCCGAGTTCCAGGATTGGATATGACGAATACCCAAACCTCCCTCCCGCTTCGGCAAACAAATGTCATCCCAGGCAACCTTCGCCCCCCCCGCGACCAGAAGGAGAGCCCTTCCAGAGGTAGCAACGAAGCAAACTCTCAACCCTATGGACTATACGAGCAGGCAGCACAAACACACTAGCCCAATAGACCTGGAAGCTCTGGAGGACCAACTGGATAAGCTGCAACCTTCCCGCATAGGAAAGAGCCCTAGCAGTCCAACTGCCAATCCTAGAGGTGATCCGATCAATCATGGGCTGGCAATCCCGAGAAGCAGCCTACCAGAGATGAGAGGGAGACCTAAGTAACAAACAGGCAGGGTCGCAAGAGCAACACCCATGAACTCAGCCAGACCGACAGCCACCTGGACAGGAACCCCCGCACAGAACATCGAGCTCTTAGCGGAGTTAGCCACAAGGCCTGAAAGGAAGTCCTGTTCCCCGCAGAGAAAATCATCAAGTCATCCGCAAAGCAAAGATGGGTAAGATTAACCCTCTCACACTTGGGATGAAACTCAAACTCAGGCGGCGGGGAATTCAGCAGCCGCGACAAGACTTCCATACACATGACGAACAGGTAAGGGGACAGGGGATCTCCCTGGCAGAGACCCCTCCTACTTGCAAAGAACCCCTCAGAGGACCCATTCACAGAAATGGAGAACATAGGCAAGGTAACGCAGGCCCGGATCCAGTTGACAAACTGGCAAGGCGTACCAATCGAGAGCAACAAGCCGAATAGGAAATCCCACTGGATTGAATCATAGGCTTTCTGCAGATCGACCTTCAGCACACACCGCGGGCTCCCCTTATTGAGGTGGTACCCCCCAACCAACTCTTGGCAGAGCAAAATGTTGTCCACAATACTCCTGCCTTGAACAAAAGCCGACTGATTCGGACTAATGAAGGCCGGCAGCCATACACAAAGACGATTAGCCAAAACCTTTACAATGCATTTATACAACACATTACAACAGGAAATGGGCCTAAAATCATCAACCCGGGAGGCACCCACCTTCTTAGGAATCAAGGTAAGGGAGTTTGCATTAATACCAGGAGGAAGGAAAGAAGTATCAAAGAAGTGAAGCGCTGCGGAACAAAAATCATCCCCAACAACACTCCAAGCAGCTTTGAAAAACCCCACAGGGAAACCATCCAGACCTGGAGCCTTGGCACTGCTCATGGAAAAGAGAACAGCTCGAACCTTATCTCTCGATATGGGACGGATGAGATCCGTTACACACTGATCAAACCACAAAAATCCCACAATCGGCTTTAACTGCTCAGTACGGTCACGGTAACCAACCCACTGAGAACCCAAGAGCCCCTGGAAATACTGAACCACAGCTCTCGAGATGTCCTCGTGGGAAGACAACCTGGCCCCAGAACCATCAACCAGAGAGGATAAACTATTCCGAGCTGCCCTCACTTTCACGCTCTGGTGAAAGAACCCAGAGTTCCTATCCCCTAACGCCAGCCATTTAATCCTCGATTTCTGCCGAAGAGAGGCTTCTTCAAACCTAGCTGCTGCCCAAAATCTATCTGAAGCCTCAGAGGCCTGAAGCTGGAGGGAGGGAGAAAGGGGATCAGCCAACACACCTGCCTTAGCAGCCTCCATGGCCGAGCGAAGATCAACAAACTCCTGACTAAGCACGACAATCGGCTTCCCAAACTCCTGCCTCAGCGACCTCTTCAAGCCCTTTAAGTTGCGAGAGAAGCTAACAAGCGGAGATACCCCAACATGGGAAACCCACTTACTAGCAACCATAGACAAAAACCTATCAGACTCCCCCCAATGGTTAAAGAACCGAAAAGAGGGAGACCGACGGGCACAAAAGGGGCCTGGAGAGAAAACAAAAGGGCAGTGATCAGAAACACCCCAAGCATGCACCTGCACCACACACAGCGGCCGGGCAGAAGCACACTCAGCATTCACCAAAACTCTATCCAACCTCCCCAACTGACCTCCCGGGCCACCACGCGGCCGGCTAGTCCAAGTGAACCAATTCCCCTGAACCGGCAACTCAACCAAGTCAGCCTCGAGGAGAGCACTATCAAAGGCTCCCATCGCAGAGATGCTATGGTTACCACCACTCCTCTCAGACAAACGCCGAGTCTCATTGAAGTCGCCCATAACCACTCCAGGGGAAGACCAACTGGAACAAGCCAAAGCCAAATCCCTCCATAAAGTAGAACGCCCAGCCTCGAGGTTGGACCCATACACACAGGCAATCTGGGTCGCAACCTGAGAAGAAAGATCCACCAGGGAGCCAGTAAACAACTGAGGACCAATCAGGCCAGGAGAGAAGGAGAAACGGCGGGAACGCCATAACACCCAAATACGACTCAACCCACTATCCCCATAACTACACACACACTGCCAATCGGCCCCAAAGGAACGAAACACGAGATCAAACTGATGAGCCTTTACCTTAGTTTCTACTAGACAGCAGAAACCAATATTCTCAAACTGCAAAAAGGAACGAACACATCGTCCTTTTGCCGGGTCAGTGAGACCGCGCACATTCCACGAGCACCAACTAGACATAGGAAGTAGAAGGGGAAACAGTGGCATCCTGACACCATCGAGGGTCCACACTGTCATAGAGCGCCTTTTCCACTAAGGAAACCACCCTAGAGGAGGCCAAATCACACCTCGAGGAATCAGCTAGAGAACTGAAAGAGTTGGTCACGTGGACCCCCTCTGAGGGCTCAGGAGAATGGGACAGCCTAGAGGCTGGGCCAACCGGAGAACTCTGGAGACTAACCAAGGCTATGGGATGGGCAGACGAGTCTGTCGCAACCAAGGATTTGGCAGCCTTCTTCCTGTTCCGTTTACGCCTACTGTGAAGGAAGGATGGGATCAATACTATCCACAGTCTGTTTCGGACATCCAGTGTCCGAGTGACCAAAGACACGGCAAGACAGGCACCGCTTGGGCTTCCACTCATATTCAATTGGGATAGTATGATCCACCCCATAGACAGTGACCCCAACTTTACTAGGAAGAGGGGCATCAATCGCGACCTCCACACAAACCCGAGCATATGAGGAGCACGTTTTGTCCGTTGTAGGCTTATCCAACTGCAAAGGAACACCAACCGTGCTCACAATATTACTCAACCCAGGAGTGGTCCACAATTCCATACTTGATCCACACAGGTATTTTATCGAAAACAAAGGTCTGAGGGACTATCCCAGGGACCCACTGCCTCAGAAGGATAGGCTTACCCCCAATGTGCCAGGGGCCATTCTCCAGGACCCAGTCCTGAGCTGTGTCCTTTTTGAACCTGAAGATGATCAAACCATTATCAAACAAGTTAATAGTTGGAACTTCCACATGACCCCAAATCCTCCTGACGAGCCGATCCAGAACAAAAAAAGGTAATTTGCCGTCAATAAACTGACCCACCAAAGAACCTCTCCAAACCGCTATGCCCTCCTCAATAACCTCATCCGAGGGAATGGCAAACATAATCCCATCCTTCTCAATTGGAGGGTCATAGACTAGGGGCTCATCAGCTGGGGAGGTCCACTGAGGCCCAAATAGATTGGCCCAACTAGCTTTTTGCCCCTGACCATGTGACCCTGGGGGCCCAATGGGATTAGGCCCAATACCACCCAACGAACCCATAGACGCATCATCCCCCTCACTAGCTCCCAACTCCGAGAGAGGACGGCCTAACAGAGGAAACTTTCCTGGAATCCCCAAACCAATCCTAGTCCCAAGCGAGCTAAACCCCATCCCAGACTCGTTATCTCCAATCTTTTCCTCCAAGGGAAAAACCTCATCCCGAGGGGGCATAATACGCCGAGTCACCAAGTTGCCCAACTGCCCACGCCCAATTGGGCTAAAGGAGGACGGCCCAAAACGCAGCACTTCTTGCCCAAAGCCATTCGAGATAGAGGCCATCCCCATTTGGTCAAGCCCATTAGGGTTAATTTCATTTTCAATAGGCCCAACTTGGTTTAGCCTATTACATTTCCCAAGCCCAGAAACCTTACCAATTGGGCCAAGCCCATTAGGGTATTCAAGTTGGTTAACACAATTTGAATTCAAAGTCAACTTCCCACGGTTTTGAGGGGTGGAAGGAATTGACTTGCCATTTTTGGCTTTGAAGCCCAATTGCCCATTTGAGCATAATGAATTGGTCATAGAGAGAGAAAGATCTCCAATTAAAGCATTCTCCAAACTTACCATATTCATCTGCTGCAAACGGTCAGCTTGAGGTTCCAAAATGGCATCTTTTTTAAATAAATCATCCACAGGCAGCACGGGGGAGGAAGGGCTGCTCAAAATCCCATTCAACCCGCCTAAGACTTTAATAGACTTCCCTTGATTAGGAATCCTCTTAAATGCTTCATCCTCAGCCGCCACAGCCACTGTAGAGGACGCAATTTGCCCTAGCCTATCGACTTCAACCTCCAGCCGAAGCTTTCCATTATCAAGAAACTTTGAAGATCAAGAAGCCTCTGACTCAGAAGTATTACTACGGGGCTGAGGACCAGCTTTCACCTTTGATTTAGCAGCAACAACGGCGGACGAAGAAGGGATGGGGCCAATTGCCGGATTCACATTAACTCCCAGTCCTTCAATCACGCGTGCTGGAAGAACGCCAGCTTCCTGCAAATCGAAAGCGCCAGCCTGCCCTTTTAACTTCACAGCTACATTTGCGGAAGAGATAGCCGAAGACTTCAATTGGCTCGGCCCTTCAATCACGCTCGAAGGTTTAATGGAGATAGGACCAGGAGCAGAAACCATGGGAGGTGAAGCTGGTTTCCGTTCATCTTCAACCTCCCGCCCCCTACTATTCGTAACAGAAAACCCCAGACCATGATTTGACCCAAAATAAATTGCAACATCCTCAGAGGAACCCTCTGATTTGCTAACTGACAGAGCCTGGGAATTCTCATGAAGCTGCTATGTTTTATTACCATAACTCACACCTCTGAGTTTTGCCCCATACTGTCAGATGCAGCCACTTTGGACCGCCCTTCCCTTAGGCTAGTATTAGCGATATCAGAACTTACAACCCCCATTGATTTTGTTGCAGAAATTTTGGAGAGCCGAAGACCAGGGAAGCCCGGAGTAGAACCATTACTCTTGACGAACGGTTTCTTTTGAGGGGACTTCTTCCTCCTCATAGTTGCACACCAAGCCGCGTGGAACAAACGAAGAAGACGAACTCCCTCAACCCCAAAACCAGAGCACCACACTCCAAGAAACCAAAGCAGCACAAAAACACTAAAACTGAAAGAACACTAAAAACCGAAAGAAAAGCAAAACAGAACACTAAAAACTGAAAGAACCTATCAGAAGCCTCAGCAGCCTGACGCTGGAGGGAAGGAGAAAGGGGGTCCACCAAAACTGTCGCCTGGGCAGCCTCCATGGCCAAGCGCAGATCAATAACCTGCTGACTAAGCACGGCAATCGGCGTCCCAAACTCCTGCCTGAGAGTCCCCTTTAAGCCCTTTAAATTTCGAGCGAAGCTAACAAGCGGAGAGACCCCAACATGGGTCACCCACCTACTGGCAATCACAGACAAAAACCTATCAGACTCCCCCCAATGGTTAAAGAACCGAAAGGGGGAACTTGCCAACAACCGAAAACGAATTCAAAAAAATTCTCTCTGTTCTCTCTCCTCACAACAATGGTGGATTGAGTTTTTGGGGGCTTCGTCTTCATCCATGGTGATGCTGTCCATGGTTACGGTTTGAAGACTAGGGGCAAGCTGAACAAGGTAGCGGCGCTGGGCACGTCTTCAAGAGGTCATCCATGGCTGCTGATTGACGGTTGCGGAGCTGGGCGCTTCAAGAGATAAGCTTCTCTGATTTTCGCACTGTTTTGTCTCTGTTTTTTACAAATTTCTGCATTTCTTGTTCTGTTTGTGTGGGCTGTTATATTGTGTCTGGGTTCTTGGAGTTTAGGGTTGGGGTTTTGGTTTTCTCCATCTTCAAATGGGGAAGAAGAAATCACCCCACAAGAAGGGCTCCCCTCATAAGAAGGCTGCTGCTTCTCTCTCGAGCGCCATTGGTTCTCGGCCACAAAAGTCTCCACCTGCAGAGTTTCCCAACTCAGGAGTTCAATCCATTTCAGGAGCTTCAATTGGGGCTGTGAATGCCCTGCCTAATTCTTCTGGTCAGGATTTGGGAACGAAGGTGGCCCGTGCTTTGCCTTCTGAAGTTACTAAAAAGAGGTCCAAATCTGAGGAAAAACAGAGCATGGTAAATGTTGAGGTTCCTGCTGTGGGGAACCTTCTGAATGCGCCTGTTCATCCGAGTGAGGGTGCTGGTGTAGGCCCTTGTAGTTCTGGTAAAATTACAGGGCTTCATCAGGATGGTTTGGCAAGCGCCATTGGACAGCCTGCCACTGTTACGACTGCGTGCAAAACAGGGGAGGCCTCTATTCATTTGGGAGATCGTGATGTGCCTGACGCTTGCGGGGGGGTGAATCTGTTGGCACGTCAGATATTACAACGTTCTAAAGGTCACTCCTTGCCAGAGGTAGAGGTTTCGTCTGGTTCACGCGTGGGGGAGGCTCGGCTGGAGGTTGAAGACGAAGGATTAGGGCAGGCCGCATCTTTTCCTAGGGTTGCGGCTGCTGGGGATCCATCATTGAATGCCGTTTCTAATTTAGGAAAGAAATTTAATGTCATTCAGCAGCCTCTTACCTTATCTTCTTCAGCCCCTGTGAAGAATTCTGCTGCTATTAATGGGCAAGATGCTGCTGCCTTCATACCTAATTCCATGGAAGGTAAGTATAATCAAGGGTTTGAGCAGCGAGCTGACTTCTCTCTCCCCTTGAATGCTTCGGTAATTAATGAGCGTGTAGCTATTTCTCCATGCCCAGCTGGTCGGTTGTTGAAAGGTAAGAAGATGGCTGGTAGTCTGCCGTCTATGGAAAGCCGTTTAAAAAACGCAGAAGCTCGGCCTTCAGTTTCAATGGCCTTGGACGCCCGTTATGGTAAGTCAGGGAATTTAATGACGGTGGATGCCCGTCATGGAAAGTCTGGCAGCTCTCTTCCCCCAATTGGGCCGATTGGTGGGGACTCAAGGGGAAGGCTTCATGGCTCATTGTTACCCGAACATGGCCCTATTTTGTTAGGCCCAAAGGAGCTAGATCATGTTGGGCTTAAGCCCATAGGACTCCAAAATAGTGGGCTTAATGAGTTGGACCAAAACGGAGTTAGTGAGTTGGATCCCAATGTGCTCAATTTTAATGGGCTCGATAATACGAGTATGGGGCCAAGTTTGAGTAGCTTAGGACAAGGTGCCTTGCCTATTGAGTCATCTCCTTTTAGTCCTCTAGGGCGGGGTCAATTGGGAAATTTGGTAACGCGTCGTAGTCTTCCCCCTCGGGAGGAGCTGATTCCCTTGGGAGGCAAGGATGGGTCTTCTGAGTTTGGGATGGGGTCTAGTGAGCTTGGGGCGAGGAGTGGGTCGGGGATTCCAGGAAAGTTTCCCCTATTAGGCCAATCTCGTTCGGATCAGCTTGTGAGTGCTGGAGATGATGTGTCTCAGGGTTCTGGGGATAGTTTTGGGATGAGTGGGTCCTTTGTGCCCCCAGGATCTCTCGGTCAGGGTCAGAAGCCTAGTTGGGCTAATCTTTTTGGGCCGCAGGGGCCCTCCCCTGCCTTTGAACCCCTAGTCTATAACCCTCCAATTGAAAAGGATGGGATTATGTTTGCCATCCCCTCGGATGAGGTAATTGAGGAGGGGGTAGCCGTCTGGAGAGGGTCTTTGGTGGGTCAGTTTATCGATGGTAAACTCCCATTTTTTGTGCTTGATCGGCTTGTCCGTAAGATTTGGGGTCATGTGGAAGTTCCAACCATTAACTTGTTTGATAATGGTTTGATCATCTTCAGGTTCCAAAAGGACTCAGCTCGGGACTGGGTCTTGGAGAATGGCCCCTGGCACATTGGGGGTAAGCCTATCCTTCTGAGGCAGTGGGTCCCAGGGATAGTCCCTCAGACTTTTGTGTTCGATAAAATTCCTGTGTGGGTTAAGTTCTTCCATGTCCCTATGGAATTGTGGACCACTCCTGGTTTGAGTAACATTGCGAGTACGGTTGGTGTTCCTTTGCGGTTGGATAAGCCTACAAAGGACAGAACGTGCTCCTCGTATGCTCGGGTTTGTGTGGAGGTTGCGATTGATGCCCCTCTTCCTAGCAAGGTTGGGGTCACGGTCTATGGGGTGGATCATACTATCCCCATTGAGTATGAATGGAAGCCCAAGAGGTGCCTATCCTGTCGTGTCTTTGGCCACTCGGACTCTGGCTGTCCTAAAAAGCCTGTGGGTAGTTTGGAGCCTACCCTCCCTACTCAAGTGTCTACTGAGGGTGGGGTCAAGGTGCCGGCCCAGAGTGTTGGCGTGAACTCGGATCAGGTAGGGGTTGCTAGTGGAGAGGGTGATCAAGCCTCCTCTCTGGAGGTTGGTGATGACTTTCTCCCTGTGGGAGGGAAATCCCGTAGGCGTAAACGGAAGAAGGCTGCCAGGTCCTTGGCTGCAGATTCGGCTGCCCTTCCCTTTGCCTTGGCTAGTCTCCCGAGTTCTCCTATTGGCCCCTCCTCTCGGCCTTCCCGCTCTCCTGAGCCCCCAAAGGGGGTACATGTGACTAACTCTTTCGATTCTCTTTCAGATTCGTTGGGGTGTGATTTGGTCCCCCCGAGGGTGGTTTCCTTAGTTGAAAAGACGCTCTGTGACAGTGTTGACCCTCGATGGTGTCAGGATGCCATTGTTTCCCCGTCTACTTCCTATGTCTAGTTGGTGCTCGTGGAATGTGCGCGGTCTCACTGACCCGACAAAAGGACGATGTGTTCGCTCCTTTTTGCAGGCTGAGAATATTGGTTTCTGCTGTCTGGTAGAAACTAAGGTTAAGGCTCATCAGTTTGATTCCGTTTTTCGTTCCTTTGGGGCTGATTGGCAGTGTGTTTGTAGTTATGGGGATAGTGGCCTGGGTCGTATTTGGGTGTTATGGCGTTCCCGCCGTTTCTCTTTCTCCCCTAGCCTGATTAGTCCTCAGTTGGTTACTGGCTCCCTGGTGGACCTGTCTTCTCAGGTTGTGACTCATATTGCCTGTGTGTATGGGTCCAATCTCGAGGCTGGGAGGTCTGTTTTGTGGAGGGAGTTGGCCTTGGCGTGTTCGAGTTGGTCTTCCCCTGGTGTAGTTATGGGAGACTTCAATGAGACTCGCCGGTTGACTGAGAGGAGTGGGGGTAACCATAGCATTTCTGCGATGGGAGCCTTTGATAATGCTCTCCTTGAGGCTGACTTGGTTGAGCTGCCGGTTCAGGGGAATTGGTTCACTTGGACTAGTCGCCCTAGGGGTGGCCCAGGAGGTCAGTTGGGTAGGTTGGATAGAGTTTTGGTCAACGCTGAATGGGCTTCCGGTCGGCCTATGTGTGGGGTGCGCGTGCATGACTGGGGTGTCTCTGACCATAGTCCTTTGGTTTTCTCTCCAGGCCCTTTAGGTGCTCGTCGGTCTCCCTCCTTTCGGTTCTTCAACCATTGGGGGGAGTCTGATAGGTTTTTGTCTGTGATTGCCAGTAGGTGGGTGTCCCATGTTGGGGTCTCTCCGCTTGTTAGCTTCGCTCGCAATTTAAAGGGCTTAAAGCGGTCTCTCAGGCAGGAGTTTGGGACGCCGATTGCCGTGCTTAGTCAGCAGGTTATTGATCTGCGCTTGGCCATGGAGGCTGCCCAGGCGGGAGTTTTGGTGGACCCCCTTTCTCCTTCCCTCCAGTGTCAGGCTGCTGAGGCTTCTGATAGGTTCTGGGCGGCCGCTAGGTGTGAGGAAGCCTCCCTTCGGCAAAAATCGAGGGTCAAGTGGCTGGCGTTAGGGGATAGGAACTCGGGGTTCTTTCACAGGAGCGTAAAAGTTAGGGCGGCCCGAAATAATTTTTCCTCTTTGGTTGATGGCTCTGGGGTCAGGTTGTCGTCCCATGTGGACATCTCGAGATCTCTGGTTCATTATTTCCAGGGTCTCTTAGGGTCCCAAGGGGTGGGGTATCGTGACCTCACTGAGTGTTTAAAGCCGATGGTGGGGTTTTCGTGGTCTGATCAGTGTGTAACTGATCTCACTCGCCCCATCTTGCGAGAGGAAGTTCGAGCTGTTCTCTTTTCCATGAGTAGTTCCAGGGCTCCTGGCCCGGATGGCTTCCCTGTGGGGTTTTTCAAAGCTGCTTGGAGTGTTGTTGGGGATGATTTCGTTTCCGCTGTGCTTCACTTCTTTGATACCTCCTTCCTTCCTCCTGGTATCAATGCTACCTCTCTTACCTTGATTCCTAAGAAGGTGGGTGCTTCACGGGTTGAGGATTTCAGGCCTATTTCCTGCTGTAATGTGTTGTATAAATGCATTGCAAAGGTTTTGGCTAATCGTCTTCGCGTGTGGCTGCCTTCCTTCATTAGTCCGAATCAGTCGGCCTTTGTTCAAGGTAGGAGCATTGTGGATAACATTCTGCTCTGCCAGGAGTTGGTTGAGGGTTACCACCTCAACAAAGGGAGCCCGCGGTGTGTGCTGAAGATTGACCTGCAGAAGGCTTATGACTCCATTCAGTGGGATTTTCTCTTTGGCTTACTGCTTTCGATTGGTACGCCTTGCCAGTTTGTCAACTGGGTCCGGGCTTGCGTTACTTCGCCTATGTTCTCCATCTCGGTGAATGGGTCCTCTGAGGGGTTTTTTGCGGGTAGGCGTGGTCTGCGTCAGGGTGATCCCCTGTCCCCTTACCTGTTCGTCATGTGTATGGAAGTCTTATCTCGGCTGCTGAATTCCCCGCCGCCTGAGTTTGAGTTTCATCCCAAGTGTGAGATGGTTAATCTTACCCATCTTTGCTTTGCGGATGACTTGATGATTTTCTCTGCGGGGAACAGGGCTTCCTTGAGGTTTGTTCAGCAGACTTTACTTCACTTCCAGGAGCTTTCTGGCCTTGTGGCCAGCTCTGCTAAGAGCTCGATGTTCTGTGCAGGGGTTCCTGTCCAGGTGGCTGTAGGTCTGGCTGAGTTCATGGGTGTTGCTCTGGCAACCTTGCCTGTGTGTTACTTAGGGCTCCCTCTCATCTCAGGTCGGTTGTCTTATAGGGATTGCCAGCCTCTTATTGATCGGATCACCTCTCGGATTGGCAGTTGGACTGCTAGGGCTCTTTCCTATGCTGGTAGGTTGCAGCTTATCCAGTCGGTCCTTCAGAGCTTCCAGGTCTATTGGGCTAGTGTCTTTGTGCTGCCTGCTCGTTTAGTCCATAGGGTTGAGAGTTTGCTTCGTTGCTATCTCTGGAAGGGCTCTCCTTCTGGTTGTGGGGGGGCAAAGGTTGCCTGGGCTGACATTTGTTTGCCGAAGAGTGAGGGAGGTTTAGGTATTCGTCATATCCCCTCCTGGAACTCGGCTGCAGTTATGAAGCTCCTCTGGCTCCTCCTGCTTCGCTCTGGTTCCCTGTGGGTGGCTTGGATGGAGGCGTATATCCTCCGTGGTCGGTCTCTTTGGACGATTCCTGTGTCGTCTTCGTGGTCTTGGTGCCTCAAGGCAATTATGGGGCTTCGGGACCAATTCCGTCCTCTTATCCGCTTCTCCATAGGTGACGGTGCTAGGTGTCGTATGTGGGTTGATCCTTGGCTGCCTGATGGTCCTATTCTCCCCAGAATTAGTGATCGTATCTTGTATGACGCCGCTAGTCATATTCAAGCGATGGTCTCTGATTTTTTGCTACCTGATGGTTCGTGGCGGTGGCCGGCAGTGTCTCCTGATTTGTTGGAGCTCGCCGATACTGTGCGCTCTACTGTGTGTTGCCCAGGTAGGGAGGATAAGTTGATCTGGGTTCCTGGCGGGATTGGTTTTTCGGTCTCTAGTGCTTGGGAGGCGATTCGCCCCCGTGGGACAGTGGTCCCGTGGCAGGGGTTGCTTTGGTTCGGGGGGAATATTCCGCGTCATGCTTTTGTCACTTGGCTGGCCTTGAGGGACCGCTTGTATACTCGTGATAGGCTGGCTCGGTGGATCCCCTCGACACCTACTGATTGTTTGCTTTGTTTGTCCGGGACTGAGTCCCGTGACCACTTGTTCTTCCAGTGCCCCTTTGCGAGTTTGGTGTGGGAGGATATCCTCTGTTGGGGCAGAGCTTCCCGCCTCGTTCTCCCTTGGGATGCTGAGCTTGAGTGGATTTGTCGGGTGAGTGCTGGGCAGCACAAGCGTAAGCTTGTTTGGAGGGTGGCCTGGTGTGCCGTGATTTACCATATCTGGATGGAACGCAATTTGCGTTTTCATGGCCCGGGTCACCGCCCTGCTCAGTCGGTTATCGCTGCTATTCGGTCTGATATTTCTTCTGCTTGCTCGTCCTGGGTGGGTGCGGTTTCGGCCGTCTCCCCCTGGGATTCTTTTGATTGACTTTGTCTTGTTCTTTGAGTGTGTGCAGGTTTTTTGTCAGGTTGCTCTTGTGGTGCTGTCTCGCTTATGGCGTTTGCTTCTTCCCCTGTTCTGTCCCTGGTTCATGCTGTTGTCCTTTCTTCTGAGGGGTTTCTGGTTTTGGTGCTGGCTTCTTCATCTGTTTGTCCTTGGCTGCCTTGGCTTTTCTCCCTGGTGGGATTCTTGTGAGGGCTCTGCGAGGCTTGTCTGTGGGGCGTCCCGAGCTGTTGGAGTGCTTCAGGCGGTGCTTGTTTCTTCTGCAGTTGGCTGTCCTTTTCTTGTTCTGTGGGTTCTCGTTGTCCCCTGCCGGCCCTGGTTCCTAATTGAGTTGAGTTCTGGTCGCTTGTTGTCACCCCGAAAGGCGCTTTGTCCTGAGGGTGTGTGGGCTTTTGGTGGGTCCTTGGATCTGGCTTTGTCGAGGGAAGCGATGCTGGCTGGGTCCCTGTGGCTTTCTGCCGTGCCTGCATACCGGATGGTTGTTCTTTTGCCATAAGTAGGGGGAAGATGAGTTGATGGGCCTCTTCTTTGTTCGGTTTCTTGGTTGTGCTTGGGGGGCGAGATTCTTGCTTGCATTTGTTGGATGGCCAGCTTGGCCCCTTCTTTCTCAGCATCTGCCTGTCCTCTCTCTGGCTAGCTTGGTGCCCCTTGACCCTGTCTGGTGTTGCTCTGTCGCTAGTTCCGGCCGGGGGTTGGATGGTCTGGGGAGTTTTGTGGGCTGATCGCGGTTGAGGTGTCACGTTTTGTTTCCTCCTGCTTCAGCTGTTTCTTTGCTTTTTAGTTGTGTTACTTCTCTCTGCTTTTGTTTTTTCTAGCTCCTTCCCGTTTGTGGGTTGGATGCTGGGGTATGTTGTTGTTTGGCTTTTGCTTTCCCTCGGGCTGTGAGGTTTCCGCTGTGTTGTTTTCGTTTTGTTGCCGTACATTGGGTCTCCCAGTGTTTGTTCCCTTGTTGTTGTGCCCTTTGGCCTCGGGCTTTGAGGCCTTTTGCTTATTTATATTCACTTTTGCAAAAAAAAAAAAAAAGAACCGAAAGGAGGGAGACCGACGGGCACCTAAAGGGCCAGGAGAGAAAACCAACGGACTATGGTCAGAGACACCCCAGTCATGCACGTGCACCACACACATAGGCCGACCAGAAGCCCACGCAGCGTTGACCAAGACTCTATCCAACCTTCCCAACTGACCTCCTGGGCCTCCCCTCGGGCGACTAGTCCAAGTGAAACAATTCCCCTGAACCGGCACCTCAACCAAGTCAGCCTCTAGGAGAGCAGTATCAAAGGCTTCCATCGCAGAAATGCTATGGTTACCCCCACTCCTCTCAGTCAACCGGCGAGTCTCATTGAAGTCTCCCATAACAATGCCAGGGGAAGACCAACTCGAGCAAGCCAAGGCCAACTCCCTCCACAAAACAGACCTCCCATCCTCGCGATTGGACCCATACACACAGGCAATATGAGTCACAACCTGAGAAGACAGGTCCACCAGGGAGCCAGTAACCAACTGAGGGCTAATCAAGCTAGGGGAGAAAGAGAAACGGCGGGAACGCCATAACACCCAAATACGACCCAGGCCGCTATCCCCATAACTACAAACACACTTCCAATCAGCCCCAAAGGAACGAAAAACGAAGTCAAACTGATGAGCCTTAACCTTAGTTTCTACCAGACAGCAGAAACCAATATTCTCAGCTTGCAAAAAGGAGCGAACACATCGTCCTTTTGTCGGGTCAGAGAGACCGCGCACATTCCACGAGCACCAACTAGACATAGGAAGTAGACGGGGAAACAATGGCATCCTGACACCATCGAGGGTCAACACTGTCACAGAGCGTCTTTTCCACTAAGGAAACCACCCTCGGGGGGGCCAAATCACACCCTAACGAATCCGAAAGAGAACCGAACGAGTTAGTCACATGTACCCCCTTCAGGGGTTCAGGAGAACGGGGAAGCCGAGAGGAGGGACCAGTAGGAGAACTCGGAAGACTAGCCAAGGCAAAGGGAAGGGCAGACGAGGCTGCAGCCAAGGACCTGGCAGCCTTCTTCCGTTTACGCCTACGGGATTTCCCTCCCACAGGGAGAAAGTCATCACCGGCCTCAAGAGAGGAGGCCTGTTCCCCTTCCCCACTAGCAACCCCTACCTGAACCGAGTTCACGCCATCACTCTGAGCCGGCACCCTGACCCCACCCTCAGTAGACACCTGTGTAGGAAGGATGGGCTCCAAACTACCCACAGGCTTTTTAGGACAGCCGGAGTCCGAGTGGCCAAAGACCCGACAGGAAATGCACCTCTTGGGCTTCCATTCGTACTCAATGGGGATAGTATGATCCACCCCATAGACAGTGACCCCAACCTTACTAGGAAGAGGGGCATCAATCGCAACCTCTACACAGACCCGAGCATATGAGGAGCACGTTTTGTCCCTTGTAGGTTTATCCAACCGCAAAGGAACACCAACCGTACTTGCAATGTTGCTCAACCCATGAGTGGTCCACAATTCCATAGGGACATGGAAAAACTTAACCCACACAGGAATTTTATCGAACACAAAGGTCTGGGGGACAATCCCAGGGGCCCACTGCCTCAGTAGGATAGGCTTCCCTCCGAAGTGCCAGGGGCCATTCTCTAAGACCCAGTCCCTAGCTGAGTCCTTTTGGAACCTGAAAATGATCAATCCATTATCAAACAAGTTAATGGTTGGAACTTCCACATGTCCCCAAATCTTCCTGACAAGACGATCAAGAACAAAAAATGGAAGTTTACCATCAACAAATTGACCTACCAAAGAACCTCTCCAGACTGCTATGCCCTCCTCAATAACCTCATCCGAGGGAATGGCAAACATAGGCCCATCCTTCTCAATAGGAGGGTTATAGACTAGGGGTTCATCAGCAGGGGAGATCCACTGGGGCCCAAACAAATTGGCCCAAGTAGACTTCTGACCCTGACCATTGGCCCCTCGGGCCCCAACAGGCTCACCATTCGGCCCAGAACCATCCTCAGAACCCATAGACACACCATCCCCCTCACTAGCCAAAACCGAGCAAGGTTGGCCTAACAGAGGAAACTTTCCTGGAATCCCCGACCCAAACCTCGTCTCAAGCGAGCCAAACCTCATTCCAGACTCACTAGCTCCATCCTTTCCCTCCGAGGCCAATAACTCGTCCCGAGGGGGAATACTACGGCGGGTGACCAAGTTGCCCAACTGTCCACGCCCGATTGGGCCCAAACTCAATTTCTCAAGCCCATTAGCACTAAGTGGCCCATTATGATTCAATTCATTCTGCCCATTTTGGCCAAGCCCATTAAGCCCATCTTGTCCTAGTCCATGTGCAGCAAGCCCATTTTGTTCAAGCCCTATGGGTGTTAAGTCTCTGAAAGTGACTTATTTAGGACCCATTTAGCTTAAGAAGATGTACACTTCTAGGTGTTTTTGATAGCATTTAGCCTAAACCTATGCTTTAA
The DNA here is from genome assembly GCA_028017165.1 of Herpetospermum pedunculosum. NCBI lineage: Eukaryota > Viridiplantae > Streptophyta > Magnoliopsida > Cucurbitales > Cucurbitaceae > Herpetospermum > Herpetospermum pedunculosum. The sequence continues at coordinate 41,234,922 of CM051527.1, forward strand.
TATGAGAATTAGAAGAAGGTAGCTAATCTAGGACTTATGTACAATAGGTAGAAAAAGGGTTGAAAACCGAAGGAAAAGAATGAAAAAAGCTGCATTGCGACAGCATTGCGAAAACATTGCTGAGGCCGCAATTATTCAAGTGAAAACCGTAAGTTGACTGATCTTTTTCCGTTAATTTCCGTAATTTCAGGGATTCATTCTTTCTCCTCCATCCATTCTGATATATGACGTTGAAGATTGATGGTTCTCCTTGGCCCAAACGCACCTGCAAACTACTATAAAAGGGGGCCAAAGTCGGAGGTTTGATCATCATTCGAAGCGCAGAAGTCTTCTCGCAGTCCATCATTTCTCTCTGTTTTCCTTTGCCGTCTGTTGGAGTGAGAGTCTCAGCTGTTGGAATCGATAATCTGATAGGAAGGAGAGAAGATTCTTCTTCTCTCTCGATTGGATTCATCCAAGCAAGGCTGACCTTTCATCCCCTTCATTCGAGGCGTCTGCAACGAAGCTTTTCAGCACCCTTTTACTGTTTTCTGTCGTTCTTCTTCTTATTTCCAGTTTTGATCATTGTTGTTCTTAGCTGAGTGTTTTAGTTACTGCAGTTCGTTGTTGTCTGTCTCTGAATTTCTGCTTCTACGTTTCCCTTTGTCGTTCAAACATTCATAGTAATCAAAGTACATTTCTGCATTTCACAGTTTCCACTTTCTGCTGCTACGGTTTTGTCTTGCTGTTCTAAGCACATTTCCCTTCTAAGCATGTCTGTCTTATCTTACATTTCCACTCTCTATATTTCCATGAGTAGCTAAGTCACTTAGGGGCATGCTAATGACAGAACTATAGGCTAAAAAACGTGCATCAAGTATGTAGGATAGCTCTCGAATCATTGATTGTATGTAAGCTTCATCCTACGGGCAATTTCGATTGGCCATCCATTTTGTCCAAAGAACTCCTAACCTCTGGAAGGAGTAAGAGTTCAGAGTCATATAATCATGCTAGCCTTTCATGGTAATCAGGAAACGGCCTAGGAATAGGCGTTTCCCTAGTACAAACTAAACACTCCTGTTTTAACAAGATGCTTAAGACCTTACTTTGAAGTCGAGTAAACTTAAGACTCTAATGCATGGAATCGGACGATACTTGAGATAGAGTGAGTTTGATGTATAGAGAGTTGATCCAAAGCTTGAGAATCGTAATAAAGTGCCTATAGGATAGTCATTAGTAGCCCTTAATTCACTCATTTACACACTTTCGCTGTTATTTAATTGCGGTAACATTGCGGTCCTCGCAATTCTGTTGTTTTATCATTCTGTTTAGCTGTTTTCTTCTTCGTTTATTAATTCCATCTCTTGTCTTTTGCGTCTAATTTCAACTTGCATTTGTTTATGTTATATTCCTTTACACATTCAGCAAAACTTAGATAATTAAAAACCAATTTTACCCCATCAAATCCACCCCATCTTTCTTAACAAATACACTTCGCGAATAGCTAAAAATGAGTCTCTGTGGAAAAAACGAATGAAATATACTTACTACTTGCTGTGAGACCATGTATGCTTGCATGTTCTAAGTGCTCTCTCTACCCTTTTGCATATTTATCTTTACACATTGAGCACGCAACAATGGGCCGCAGCCCAATAGGACCTAGCCCATTAGTGAGAGGCTCATTTGGGCCTAGCCCATTGAAGCTTACATTAGAAGCCCCATGCGGATTTGGAGAATCAGGATGGCCCTCACGCCGTTGCTTGGCCATTTGAATCGGCCCAACATGAGGAGAAGCTCCAGTTGACTTTCCATATCGGGCATCCATGGTTGTTAAACCATTTGACCGAGGTGAATTATCCATGGAGAGAGAAACATCCATTAATTGACTTTCCAAAGAAGCCAAATTTGGCGTACGTTTAATAGTCATCAATCGGCCAGCTGGGGGATTTTCAAATTCAACCCGCCCATTAATAGAAGCTGCACAATTCACGGGGGCTGAAGGAATTTTTGCAGCAGGCTTTTCAATTACGCGGATGGGTTTAATGAACTTTCCCTCAATAGGGATGTCATTCAATGAAGGATCACCAGCCGCCGCAGCCCCTGTAGAGGACGCGAATTGACCTAGCTCTTCATCTTCATCCTCCAGCCGAAGCTTGCCTTCCGCAAACAACTGTAGATTCGAAGACGAGGAAGCCTCTGATTCACGGGGCTGAGGACAAAGCACACCTGCAACGGAAAAATCACCTCCAGCGCTGGAATGCAAAGGCAGTGGCTGACCCCCTGTTTTTCCTATTTTTACAGAATTCAAGAGCTGCCCAGAAAAACCAGAGGCCTTAGCTTGAGCACGCTTCGTCCCTTGACTGGAGTCTACCTCACCATTACGCCCAGCCTTCACGGATTTTGAATTAAGATCATGATCAGACAGCAGATTCACCAACTCAGAAGGCTCGCAACCCATGCTCTGTTTTTTCTCAGAAACCGAAGAAGGAACATCTGAAGTCGAGCCTTTAGATGCCTTCCCCCCAGAAGACTTACCTAATGCATTAGTGAGTACCACAGAAGCTTCCCCACACGCAGCCACTAAAGAACCAGCCCCTGAGTTAGCTGCAGACTTCGGGGGACGCAAAACAGAAGGCAGTCCACAACTTTGAGCAAACGATTTTTTTCTGTGGGGATTTCTTCCTCATCATGATTGAACACACCAAAACGTGCAGCCAATGAAGAAGAAATCCTAATCTTTCCACAGCACAAAACTAAACCCCACAGCACAAACAAAGACCCCGAACAGAGCACACCTAAAAACTAAGCCAAACAGAAAAGAAAAACGCAAAAAAAACAGAGGAATGAGGAACTTACCTCTGTGATGCGCCCAGCTCCTCTTTCTTCATTAGAATGCCTACCAAGCTTCAAACGAGAATGCAATACGAAGCTGCAACCGTGCTATCAATCCCCAGCCATGGAAGCTTCAAACCACCATGGACAGATTGCACCTTCAAGAAGTCAACCCCCCATTGGAAGGAGGAGAGAGAACAGAGAGAATTTTTTAAGTAGAAAATTTATAAAATTGCAATATCTTCTTTCTCAGAGCTCGGATTTAAAAGTTTGCCTTTATGGGCGGTATATAATGCAGTTAAATATTTCTTCCCTACTCTTTTCCTTTTTTCTTTCTTAGGTGGAGCCCTTCCTTCGGTTGCCTTTTGATGCAATGCCACTTGTGGGTTACACACTTGGCACTGATTACTTAGCAACCTCAGAGAGACTCCCCTTTTTATTTTCATTTTTTTTTTTTTTAGTTCATTATTTTTTGTCAAGGAGAAGAAGAATGCTTATGTTTTAAGGGAGAGAGGAGTGTTCCTAGGCCTAGGGTGGCCTCCCCCAAACTTAAACTACTCATTGTCCCCAATGATTGTTTGAGGTGGCACACCCCCAAACTATCCTAGAAGCATCTAGTCTAAGGTAAAACAAAGAGAATTTAAAAGTCCTAGGCATAGGCAGAACATTCGAAAAGAAAATATCACAGCAGCAGAAAATCGAAAAACAGACAGGCAAGGACTTACAGCTATGCATGCTGAGCTTATTTAGAGGTTAATTTAAACTATCAAAGGGTGTCCTATGACACTCATCCAGCATGTATTTAGATAAGATATATAAGGTGGTCATGATAGCAGCAAAAGATAGAAATTAAACAGATCACAGCCTAGCGAAACAGATAGTCCAAAACATGCTTTCAGTAATAAAAATTGCGGGCACCGCAATTATTTCGCAATCAAGTCAGGGCAGATATATCAATGTTTGAGGCCCCTAAGCATGCTCTATCCAGTCATTCAAGCTCAACAAAAAGAAAACTAAACTATCCTACCTAATCAGCTAACAGCAGGCTATACTAAGCAACTTAAAAACATAAGACTAAGCAACTAAAACAGATCAAAATTGTACTAAAAACAGCATAATTCACATGGTCTATCAGAAAGCAGATTTTGTTTTTTTATTTTTTCTAAGGGAACAGCAATACTCCCTTCAGTGCAATTCAAACCAGCACTCAGATGTCTTCATCCTCATCAGGTTGTCGTGGTCGTGGAGGCACCCATGGATGTAGGAGATTCGTGGGGAAGTCAGGGAAGATGCACCCAAGCTGGTCTGCAACTTCCTTGTCCCGTGCTTGCGCGTAAGTGGCCCATTGAGCCATCCTTTTCTGCATATCCATCAGGCAAGCCATGGACAGTGACTGATCAGCAGCCAACCTATCCAGTTCGAACTCCATGTTCCCCTTCCTCTTCAGCCTCAAGCCAGCAGGCAGCTCCAAGTGGCCTGTGTAAGCCATTTGCTGCTCCATTCGCTCGATGGGAACTCCTGCAAGCAAACAGAGTTTAGTTATGGTATTAGGGAAAAACAATGGTCCCTTACCCTTCTTGGCGCACTCAGCAATGGCCGCAGCAATGACTTCTCCCACGTTGACCGTGAGACCTCGCATGATGGCATAGACCAGGAGCGATCTGCTCTGGTTAATGGTGGTCTCATGAGTCACGGGGGACAGCTTCCTCCTTACAAAAGCAAACCATACAGCCGCCTTAGCTGTGAGGTTGGCACTCATGAGAGTGTGCCTCCCATTGCGTGACACGGTCCAGGAAGCTTCAGGCTGGCCAATGGTTCGAATGGCCTCTTCCAGGACTGCCTCAGTAGGCTCATCAACAATTCGTTCATAATCTGTATGGTTTTGGCCCTTGAGACCATAGGCTTCGTTGATGGCCTTAGCTGAGAAGTCCACTTCCACCCCTCGCACCACAGACAGGCCATCCTCAGGGCTGAGCACATTGGCGTAGAAATCATAAACCATGCTCGTATAGGCTGGATTGGGTGGTCTGCAAAACTCCTCCCATCCGTGGTTCGTAATCCCTGCGCGCAAGAACTGCGGCAGGTCAGCAGGTCTGTCGAGGACGCCCTTCTCGTGCAGCAACTCCCTCTTCCTTAGCTCAATTCCTCTGGACTCAGCGTCAGAGGACACATACCTCACTGATTGAGGCTCATCTTCAGGGTAAAGCTTGGCCTTCCCTTTGTCTGACTCCGCAGCCTCAACCTTGAGTTTCTTGAGCGATGGCTCTGTGCTTTCCTTCTCTGATGAAGGCGCCCGCTTGGCCTTCTTCTTTCTCAGCTTCTTGGACCGCTTGGCCTTGAGAATCTTGGCCTTCTTCTTCTTCTTGAGCTTAGCCTTGATGGTGATCTGCTGGAGGCAAGCCCCCAGTGTTTCTTCCATCGAGTCATCCTGCTGTGTAGGACTCTCAGGATTGGCTTCCCTCAACGGAGAGAAAACCTCGTCTTCCTCACCTTCCCCACTGCCCTGCGTTGATTCTTGGTACTCCCCATATGGGAATTCAGGGTCAGGCCGTGGGGAAGCGTGCGACGGCGTGGTTCCTTGCTCTGCTGTAGGTGTCTGTGCAGAACTTTGTGGTGAAGAAGGCTGCTCAAGGCTCTGCGCTGGCGGCGATGAGGAGGGCTCAAGGCTCTGTGCTGGTGGGGTTGGTGAGAGGCTGCGTTCGGCTGACTCGTGGGATGGCTGGCTTTGTTCTTGACTCTCCACAGAGGGAGTCTTGTTCTTGATTTCTTCTTCGGCCACAGCCATGCGCCACTTTCGTTTCTTGGGTGTGCCTGCTCGTTCAGAGGGTCCAGCAGGTATTTCCGTAACAACCCTCCACTTCTTCTTGCGAATCGGCAGCTTATCCAGTCATTCCGTTCGCGCAGCCTCAGCATCAGCCAAGGCAAGCAATGCATCTCTCGCAGCCGTTTCAGCTTCATCGGCCCTTTTCTTGGCCGCAGATCTTTCAGCCCTTGTGAGTACCATTTTTGAATCGTGGAGGTTTGGAGAGAAGAATCACAGATGAAGAGAATCGAAGCTTTCTTGGAGTTCAGAGAATGGGAGAATCGTACAGATCAACGCGCCTTCTAACGGATATAAAGACAACGGATAAATCCCAACGGCTATATTTTTGCGGATCCTGCAAATCCAGCGCAATTTTAAGGGCGTTTGGAGATTTTTTTCATCTAAATGTCATTCTTTGCTCATCCGTATCTTTTATTTGGCCCAATATTTTCTTGATTTTTAAAGCTGGATTTACTCTCCTTGATTCCCTCTATTGATTCCCTACAAAAAGAAATAAAATCAACATCAAATACGTAATTAAAATCACACAACAAAACACACAAACGATAACCGGAAAATCGCAAAAAATAAACTAAGGCATGAGCCTCATATTGACGAGCACAGTAATCACTCGTCCTCTCTCGTTCTTAATTTCACGCTTCAGTCAAGAGGAAGGCCGAGAGAGTCTTCACATCTCCTTCCTCATAGTAGTGCTTCAACCTTGCACCATTAACCATGAATGGTTGACCTTGCTGCAAGTTCTTTATCTCGATGGCACCATGAACAAACACATTAGTAATCATGAAAGGACCTGACCATCTGGACTTTAGTTTGCCTGGAAATAACCTCAATCTTGAGTTAAATAATAAAACAAGTTGGCCTTTCTTAAAGTCCTTGACCCTAAGTCTACTATCGTGCCAAATCTTGGTCTTTTCCTTATACATTTTGGCATTTTCATAAGACATATGTCTAAGCTCATCAAGCTCATGTAATTGCAAGGACCGCAACGTTCCCGCATCGGTCACGCAATAATTCAACTCTTTTAGTGCCCAAAATGCCTTAATTTCTAACTCAAATGGAAGATGACAAGCTTTACCATACACAAGTCTGTAAGGAGACATACCTAGGGGTGTCTTATATGCTGTCCTATATGCCCAAAGTGCATCCTCAAGCTTAAAGGACCAGTCTTTCCTATTAGGTTTAACCACTTTTTCTAGGATGTTCTTAATCTCCCTATTTGAAATTTCAGCCTGACCATTCGAGTGTGGGTGATAGGGAGTGGCCACTCTATGTCTAATGTTATATTTAGCCAGCACTCTCTCTATAGCCTTATTAATAAAATGTGTCCCCTCATCACTAATGATGGCACGTGGTGTTCCAAACCTAGTAAAAATGTGCCTATGTAAGAATTTTATGACTGTGTTGGCATCATTATTGGGACATGCTATGGCCTCTACCCACTTGGATACATAGTCTACTGCCACTAGTATGTAAAGGTTACCTGAAGATGGGGGAAATGGTCCCATGAAATCAATGCCCCACACATCAAAGAGCTCCAACTCTAAGATGTAGGTGAGAGGCATTTCATCCTTGCGACTGAGGTTACCTGTCCTTTGGCATTCATCACAGCTGTGGGCATAGTTGTGGGCATCCTTGAAGATTGTTGGCCAATAGTAGCCACTCTAAAATACCTTTGCAGCTGTTCTTTGGCCACCAAAGTGTCCACCATAAGGAGCTGTGTGGCAGTGTTGCAGCACAGACTTCGCCTCAGCAGCTGAAACACACTTCCTTAGTAAGCCGTCAGCACATGTCTTGTAAAGTGTGGGGTCATCCCAGATGAATTTCCTTGCTTCATGAAGGAACCTCTTCTTCTCTTGTCCTCCCTTGAAAACTGGTAATACCTGTGATGCAAGGAAGTTAGCAATGTCAGCAAACCAAGGTTCCTCATCGTTATCACGATGAGTCAATACAAAGACATGTTCATCAATAAAAGCATCAGAAATTGCGGCCTCCGCAATTTTTTCGCAATTGTGCTGCAATCGAGACAGGTGATCCGCAACCACATTTTCACATCCTTTCTTGTCTCGAATGTCCAAATCAAATTCCTGCAGCAATAACACCCACCTAATCAACCTAGGCTTAGCATCAGCCTTCCTCATGAGGTACTTTAAGGCAGAATGGTCAGTGTACACAATTGTCCTAGTGCCTACAATATAGTTTCTAAATTTCTCACAAGCAAATACTACAGCAAGCATCTCTTTCTCAGTAGTTGTATAATTACATTGAGCCTCATTCAGGGTTTTACTAGCATAGTATACAGGGTGTGTTAGCTTGTCAATCTTCTGTCCTAACATAACCCCTACAGCATAGTCACTAGCATCACATAACATCTCAAATGGGAGATCCCAATCTGGCCCTACTATAACAGGTGCTGTGACTAGTGCTTTCTTAAGGGTTTGCCAAGCTACTAAACATTCCTTAGAGAAGATGAATGGCCTATTTATCTCTAGAAGCTCACACAGAGGTTTGGCTATCTTAGAAAAGTCCTTAATGAACCTTCTGTAGAAGCCAGCATGCCCTAAGAAACTTCTAATGGCCTTGACATTCTGAGGCTCTACCAACTTCTCTATGATCTCAATTTTGGCCCTATCGACCTCAACACCTGCCCTTGACATCAGCCTTAGCTTGATTTCAAATCCTATCCCCTTGAAATTCCTTTCTTTTTTATCCTCCGTGGTCGGTCTCTTTGGACGATTCCTGTGTCGTCTACGTGGTCTTGGTGCCTCAAGGCAATTATGGGGCTTCGGGACCAATTCCGTCCTCTTATCCGCTTTTCCATAGGTGACGGTGCTAGGTGTCGTATGTGGGTTGATCCTTGGCTGCCTGATGGTCCTATTCTCCCCAGAATTAGTGATCGTATCTTGTATGACGCAGCTAGTCATATTCAAGCGATGGTCTCTGATTTTTTGCTACCTGATGGTTCGTGGCGGTGGCCGGCAGTGTCTCCTGATTTGTTGGAGCTCGCCGATGCTGTGCGCTCTACTGTGTGTTGCCCAGGTAGGGAGGATAAGTTGATCTGGGTTCCTGGCGGGATTGGTTTTTCGGTCTCTAGTGCTTGGGAGGCGATTCGCCCCCGTGGGACAGTGGTCCCGTGGCAGGGTTTGCTTTGGTTCGGGGGGAATATTCCGCGTCATGCTTTTGTCACTTGGCTGGCCTTGAGGGACCGCTTGTATACTCGTGATAGGCTGGCTCGGTGGATCCCCTCGACACCTACTGATTGTTTGCTTTGTTTGTCCGGGACTGAGTCCCGTGACCACTTGTTCTTCCAGTGCCCCTTTGCGAGTTTGGTGTGGGAGGATATCCTCTGTTGGGGCAGAGCTTCCCGCCTCGTTCTCCCTTGGGATGCTGAGCTTGAGTGGATTTGTCGGGTGAGTGCTGGGCAGCACAAGCGTAAGCTTGTTTGGAGGGTGGCCTGGTGTGCTGTGATTTACCATATCTGGATGGAACGCAATTTGCGTTTTCATGGCCCGGGTCACCGCCCTACTCAGTCGGTTATCGCTGCTATTCGGTCTGATATTTCTTCTGCTTGCTCGTCCTGGGTGGGTGCGGTTTCGGCCGTCTCCCCCTGGGATTCTTTTGATTGACTTTGGCTTGTTCTTTGAGTGTGTGCAGGTTTTTTGTCAGGTTGCTCTTGTGGTGCTGTCTCGCTTATGGCGTTTGCTTCTTCCCCTGTTCTGTCCCTGGTTCATGCTGTTGTCCATTCTTCTGGAGGGGTTTCTGGTTTTGGTGCTGGCTTCTTCATCTGTTTGTCCTTGGCTGCCCTTGGCTTTTCTCCCTGGTGGGATTCTTGTGTGGGGCTCTGCGAGGCTAGTCTGTGGGGCGTCCCGAGCTGTTGGAGTGCTTCAGGCGGTGCTTGTTTCTTCTGCAGTTGGCTGTCCTTCTCTTGTTCTGTGGGTTCTCGTTGTCCCCTGCCGGTCCTGGTTCCTAATTGAGTTGAGTTCTGGTCGCTTGTTGTCACCCCGAAAGGCGCTTTGTCCTGAGGGTGTGTGGGCTTTTGGTGGGTCCTTGGATCTGGCTTTGTCGAGGGAAGCGATGCTGGCTGGGTCCCTGTGGCTTTCTGCCGTGCCTGCATACCGGATGGTTGTTCTTTTGCCATAAGTAGGGGGAAGATGAGTTGATGGGCCTCTTCTTTGTTCGGTTTCTTGGTCGAGCTTGGGGGGCGAGATTCTTGCTTGCATTTGAAGGATGGCCAGCTTGGCCCCTTCTTTCTCAGCATCTGCCTGTCCTCTCTTTGGTTTGCTTGGTGCCCCTTGACCCTGTCTGGTGTTGCTCTGTCGCTAGTTCCGGCCGGGGGTTGGATGGTCTGGGGAGTTTTGTGGGCAGATCGCGGTTGAGGTGTCACGATTCCCTCGTGTTCTATCTCTTTGTTTTCCTCCTGCTTCAGCTGTTTCTTTGCTTTTTAGTTGTGTTACTTCTTTCTGCTTTTTGTTTTTTCTAGCTCCTTCCCGTTTGTGGGTTGGATGCTGGGGTATGTTGTTGTTTGGCTTATTGCTTTCCCTCGGGCTGTGAGGTTTCCGTTGTGTTGTTTTCGTTTTGTTGTCGTACATTGGCTCTCCCAGTGTTTGTTCCCTTGTTGTTGTGCCCTTTGGCCTCGGGCTTTGAGGCCTTTTGCTTATATCTAATCACTTTTGCAAAAAAACACCTGCCCTTGACACTCTATGACCTAAGACAATCCCCTCATCTACCATGAAGTGACACTTCTCCCAATTAAGGACTAAGTTAGTCTCTTCACATCTAGCCAGGACTTGTCCTAAATTCTCTAGACAGTTGGTAAAGGAATCCCCAAAGACTGAGAAATCATCCATGAATATCTCTATCATGGACTCATCCAAATCAGAGAAGATTGCCAACATGCACCTTTGGAAAGTTGCCGGTGCATTGCATAAGCCAAAAGGCATTCTGCGAAAGGCAAAAGTTCCAAAAGGGCAAGTGAAGGTGGTCTTCTCTTGATCCTTAGGGTCTATAGTGATCTGGTTATAACCTGAATAACCGTCTAAGAAACAGTAGTAGGCTCTACCAGCTATCCTGTCTAACATTTGGTCAATAAAGGGTAGAGGGAAATGGTCTTTTTTAGTTTCTTTATTTAGCTTCCTATAATCCATGCAAACTCTCCATCCTGTGACAGTCCTAGTTGGAATCAGTTCATTGTTCTCATTGACTACCACAATCATCCCACCCTTCTTAGGTACACATTGTATAGGGCTCACCCACTGACTACTAGCTATGAGGAAGATCACACCAGCATCTAACCATTTTATTATTTCTTTTTTAACTACCTCTTTCATAGAGGGATTCAGCCTACGTTGATGATCTACTCTAGGTGTGTGCTCTTCCTCTAGTATAATCTTATGCATGCAATAAGAAGGGCTAATGCCTCTAATATCAGCAATAGTCCATGCAATAGCCTTCCTATGTTGCTTAAGTAGTAATATTAATTCAACCTCATGCTGTTCACTTAGCTTAGAAGAAATAATTACAGGCAAAGTCTCATTATTCCCTAAATATGCATACTTGAGGTGAGTGGGGAGAGGTTTTAATTCTAATACAGGTGGATGCTCAATGGATGGCTTTAAAGGATTCAAGGCTCTATCAGTTAAGTCAATATTCATACAAACATGCTGAGGGTTATTTACAGATATGTCCATTATCTCAGCTATGTTTAAGTCAGTTAATTCTAATCCTACATATTCATTAGCATGCTTGGTTAGTAATACATGCTCCAATTGTTCTTCCATCAAAGAATCTACAACGTCCATGCTAGCACAGGATTCAAGGTCAGAGGGGTACCTTAAAGCTTTATACACACTAAATTTCACCTCTTCATCATGAACCCTCATAGTGAGCTCACCTTTTTGGACGTCTATCAGTGCCCTACCTGTGGCTAGAAATGGTCTGCCTAACAGGATGGGGACCTCCTTGTCTGCTTCATAATCCAGGATAATGAAATCTGCAAGGAAAATAAATTTGTCAACTTTCACTAGAATATCCTCAATCTTACCTTCAGGGTATGCAATGGATCTGTCTGCTAGTTGTAAAGTGACAGTGGTTGGACGTGCTTCTCCTATTCCCAACTGGCGGAATAGTGATAGGGGCATGAGGTTTATGCTGGCGCCCAGGTCACAAAGCGCTCTGCCCACGTGCTTGCCTCCAAGTTCTACAGGTAAGGTGAAGGAACCAGGATCCTTCTCCTTCTTGGGTAGCTTGTTTTGGAGTATGGCACTGCACTCCTCAGTGAGGTTTACTGTTTCAAACTCACCAATTATTTTTTTGTTAGTAATGATATCTTTCAAAAACTTTACATAGGAAGGCATAGACTGTAAAACTTCTACAAAAGGAATGTTGACATGCACTTGCTTAAGAATTTCTAAGAATTTATTAAAATGCACTTCCTGTTCCTGCTTCTTCTTAAGCCTTCGAGGATATGGAGGTGGCGGCACATATGCAGGCACTTCAGGTGGCCTTAGGATAGGTGGAGGTCTTGGAATTTCTTCTATCTCCTCAATAATTGGCTCTAGCCTGGCTCCTGATGTGCTAGTTGGTGGTGGACCTTGGTTCGGCAGAGACTCTAGTGGAGCACTAGACTCAGTGTTCTCTACTCTCTTTGGTGTGTCTTTGGTGTTGCTTACCAATGGTCTACCACTTCTAAGTTCAATTGCTTGAACTTGTTCTTTACCATCTCTCCTTGGCACTTCAGTGTCAGCAGGGAGTCTACCTTGGGGCCTACTCTTGAGTTCATTGGCTAACTGGCCTATTTGGTTCTCTAAGCTCCTAAGGGTGGCTTGCTGACTTTGCAAAGTAGCGTCATTTTTGGCTATGTATTCCTTGAGTAGGTTTTCTACAGAAGATCCTACAGGTTGGCTGTAAGGTTTTTGATACATTGATTGGTTATGTTGAGGAGTGAAACCAGGTGTTCCACTCGGTCTAGGTTGGTTAAGATTTTGGTTAGTATTCCGTTGGCCACCCCATGACAGGTTTGGGTGGTTCCTCCAACCAGGGTTGTAAGTATTGGAATAGGGGTTGTTCCTAGGCTGCTGCTGACTTCCAATATAGCAGACTGAGGCTGGATTCCCAGGGCAGTATTCATACAGGTGCCCTTCCCCACAGAATCCACATACAAGTGTCTCACCTTGACTTGGTTGGGTGCCCATTGACATGGCTGTGGCGGTGTTGACACTTGTTTGGAGATTGGCTTGAGCCATTTGCTTAACTAGGTTGGTCAGGGCATTTATTTGGCTGCTCATTGCACTTAGAGCATCCTTGTCTTGAGCTCTAGTTGGCTAAACTGGATCATCTGACCACCTACAGTGAGATGCTGAGATCTTCTCCAAGATCTCATAGGCATCGTTGTAACTCTTGGACAACATGGAACCTCCAGCAGATGAGTTTAAGACTTGTCTAGTGTTGGGGTTGCATCCTTTGAAAAAGACCTCTATTTGGATACACCATGGGATGCCATGGTGTGGACATTTAAGAAGAAGATCTTTAAACCTTGTCCAAGCTTCGTGAAGAGACTCATTATCAGCTTGTTTGAACTTGATTATGTCATCACGAAAGGTAGAATTCCTATCAGGTGGCAAGTATTTGACTAGGAATTTTTCTGCTAAGTCTGTCCAGTTGCGAACAGATCCAGAGGGTAATTTTTTTCTTGCATTTCTCCCCAATCAAATGTCTTGTGCAATGGAGCCTTTAATTTTAACCTGTTTGATTCTCTCTGTTCTCTCTCCTCCCAACAATGGGGGACTGATTTTTTGAGCTGCATCTATGGTGGTTTCGTGGCTTCCATGGCTGTTCATTGAAGCTTCGTATGTCCCGTTGATGAAGGTAGCGGAGCTGGGCGCATCACCGAGGTAAGCTCTCTTCATTCTCTGTTTTTTAGCAGCTTTGTTTGCTCTGTTTTGTGTGTTTTTTAGCATCTTTGCATACTCTCTTTGTGTGGTGGTCTGTTCTGGTTTGTGTGTTTGTTTCTTTTCAATTCTTAGATTCGTGGTGCCCTACTCTTGGTTCTCCATTGGTTCTGTTTGTGTAAGTTTAAGGGGTTGTCTTCTTCGGTATTTCACGTGTGGTTTGCATCATGAGAAGGAAGAAATCACCTCTGAAAAAACCATTTGCCAAGAACATTCCAACCTCTGTTTTTTCTGGAATACGTAATAAAATTCCTTCTCCTTTACCTGTGGCTTTGAGTGAGGGGTTTGTCCTTACTCAGTCCTCTGTGAAGGCCGCTTCTGGTTCAGGAATTGCCTCAGAAGAGTTGGGGCTGATGAGCTCGAGTGTGGGAGACCCGAGTGTGGTTTCTCCATCTGGGCAAAAACAGAGCGAGCGTGTTGAGGGGGTTCCTTTGCTGAGTTTGTTGCCGGTTGATCCGTTTGTTAGTTTGAATAAATTTGGGGTTGGTAAAAATGGAGACCCTCTCCCCATCCGTCGTAAGGGGCGTGTTAAAAGAGCTCAAACTGGAAACTCGAGCATCAGTCTGGACGCTGATTCAGAAGATGGAAAAACAGAGGTTCCCCTACCAGTAGCCTCTGATGGTGTGGCTGTGGTGCCCCCTCGGTTTTGTCCTCA